>CM029603.1:35343982-41126482 GCA_017311375.1 Mytilus coruscus | reverse complement strand
ACACCTGAATTGTGAATACGCTCTACGTTGAGCAGGAGATAACAGTGTTTTAAAATAAAGTTCACATCTAATTTCGGTTTTGAATGTTCTATATGTCCATAATTTGTTACCACCACCATCCCTACGTTTGCAGAAACTCGATGGAGATCATCCGTCCATTTATTTTTAAAATCGGTTAAAAGTTTATCTTCTATTTTAGCTAACACCGTAATTTTATGAATGTCCGTGTCATTATACCAGTCACTACTATTACACGATTCAAACTGCTGATAAAGTCTAACTGTAATTCTTATGATTTATCAAGCGTTTATTTATAAGGTTATAAGTGATCAATTTTGTATGTGCATGCTATTAAATTGCTCAAAATTACTATTGTTATTATTGTGTATGTTGGAGACGACTTTTATAAATTTGTAAAACTTATGTACTTATGTATGATCCTATCAGATAAATAATTATAAATAAAATCTAATTGAGACGAATTCTCTGTTTCAGAGTCGGCGAATATAAACAGATAATTTTTGCTCGTGTATGATACATTTGGTTTTAAAAATTTTGAAATTACAGCAGTTGTCACAAAAGGGTGTCTCCAATCTTTGCCAAAACAAAAATACTAACCAATGAAATGCAACACTTTTTATAATAACAGCTAATTACAGTCAGCATTTAAATCATGTACAAATTACTCGTACATTATTAGAAAAAAAAACGATGAATCAGAATGCTTTATACTTTTGTCAATTTGTTATGAAATGAAAAATTAAAAAAATGTAGAAGGAACCAACCATGCAAAAGAAAAAGAGAGGCAGAAAATACTAAAGGGATATGCAAACTCATAAGTCGACTGACAACGCCAAATGCAAACAACAGTATACAAAACCCAACCAAAAACCGGGGTGATCTCATGCGCTTCGAAAGGATAAGCAGATCCTGCTCAACATGTTGCACCCGTCGTGTTGGTCATATAAGTACAAACTAGGTGATAAGTTTATCAGTGATGTCCCATTCGAAGAAACGAGGACGGTATTGTGGTAACGACAATTGGAACTTATGTTCGTGTTTGACAGACTTACCCGTGTGTGTAGTGATGTCATAGATTTTAACGAACGTAATCAATGCATCACTGGTAAATTATTAAGTCAGGGATTTCGTTACCATAAATTACTTAAAAACTTTTACTAAATTCTTTCATAGATACAAAGATTTTATTAGTAAATTTGGCTGTACATGTAGAAAACTTATTAAAAACGGTATTTCACATCCTAAATTTTACGGTAATATTGTACTTTAAGCGCAGAAATCACTATGTGATCCGTGTAAACTCATCGAACCTTTAAACAAACTTATTAGTAAAGGTTATCTTACCAATGTTGTAATTAGATCTTTAAATATAGTTTACATTGGCACTAATATCGATTTTGTCATCAGCAAATTAAAACTGTAAATTTGTATTCTTTTCAAACGGGATGTATAAAGACACACCCACGTTCATTTTTATCTATTAAGAGGTTAACTGTTAACTATCCTACTGCCTGTCGATACATTTATTTTTGGCATTGCACAAGTCATGTCTTCTTTGACTGTCCATGACGTTAAAATACTAAATCCTTGGGATGTGTTTTAGTTGATTTTAGTCTCTGATGCATGATTTTTTATAATTATTAATTGTTTTTGGCTTTTAAATAGCTGTCAGTAACTGCGAGTACTCTCAAATCGTACTTTCTTGTTAATTTAACCTGTTGATACTTTGTAATGCTTTTTTGCTATTTAATGTTTACTTATTCAGGGTTATATCTGGTCTATATACCAGCTTTGATAAGTGTTTGGTATTACTATAAATTTTCACTTCTTCGAACTATGAACATCAAAATTATCTGTTTCCTTTATCCTTTTAAACTGTATACCTAACAACAAAATTATTTTCATTTTCCAGTGTATAATATTATTGTAAATGGCGGATTTTTGCTTAAGGTGATTGTTGTTCTTCTGAAATTGTTTAACATTTCACAGCGGTATAATACTGTTACTTTAATTATTCATCCCTTATTTTATTGATTTTGTATTTTGCATTGTATCATAGATCAAATTTATTCGTTCAGTGTATGTTCACTTGTGTTAATATGTCTTTTGATTGAGTTAAGCCATTTCAATTGATATTTTATAGTGTGTTTTTCTATGTTGTGATGTTAAACTATTGTTTCAGATAAGGATGAAGGTTTGGTACCATTAAAACGTTTAAACCCGCTGCAATTGTTTGCACCTGTCCTAAGTCAGGAATCTGATGTTCAGTAGTTGTCGTTTGTTGGTGTGGTTCATAAGTGTTTCTCGTTTCTCTTTTTTTATATAGATTAGACCGTTGGTTTTCCTATTTGAATGGTTTTACACTAGTAATTTTGGGGGCCCTTTATAGCTTGCTGTGCGGTGTGAGCCAAGGATCCGTGTTTAAGACCGTACTTTGACCTATAATGGTTTACTTTTATAAATTGTGACTTGAATGGAGAGTTGTCTCATTGGCACTCATACCACATCTTCTTATATCTATTATACGAATATAAATTATTTATACAATAAAACTCAACACATGTATCAGAAATGAGCTCTCCTTGTGAGAGTAGTAGCATACCTTTATTATCGAATGTATAATAAAACTTCTCAAAAATTAGTTCATTTTACTTCTCAAACACATTACGGCTCATTCTCAGTCTTTACTAATGTATAAAAACAGTTATACATATAAGGATCAATCACAGCCATCCAGTCAAAACATACAATTATACGCTTTTCACCAAAACAAATACATGTGCTTCCGTACTATTAATAAATATATATATCCGTCGTTATCTGTCAAAACTCCAAAAGATATTCCATAACGATCAACCAACTCGATCGTGATGGCGTCCGTAAAATTTTCAAAGGGACGACTTCAACTTCACCACTTGGAATCCTTGGTTTAATAGAGTCCTTATAAGCAGCAACCTTATACTAAGGAAATCAGGATAGGAAATAGAAGCTCTGGAATATCGTATCAAATGGAAGATATATACTCCATATTCAGGCGCTACTGGAATGTTACTACATAGAAATGGAAAGTTCACAATTTGGAAGCTGAAATAATCTCTTTTTGTCGTAAGGTTTTCTCAACCCTCCCCTTATTGTCAATTTTTAGATGAAAGTCAATGTTGTATCCTTTATTTTAAGTTCGATAGGATAAATGTGTTCAAAATAGTCACCAAACTTTGAATTATTTAGTGAGAGGAAATCGTGTATAAAGCAGAACGTGAAGCTGGCTTCATTTTATTCTTTCTAAGAAGCTCCTGTGTGAAATCTGCCTTATATGAATAAAGATACAAGTCTTTAGATATAGGAAGATATGGTGTGAGTGCCAATGAGACAACTCTCCATCCAAATAACAATTTATAAAAGTAAACCATTATAGGTCAATGTACGGCCTTCAACACGGAGCCTTGGCTCACACCGAACAACAAGCTATAAAGGGCCCCAAAAGTACTAGTGTAAAACCATTCAAACGGTAAAACCAACGGTCTAGTATATATAAAAAACGAGAAACGAGAAACACGTATAAATTACATAAACAAACGACAACTACTTTGTCTGCAAGAAGAAGAGCACTGTTGGTTTCTATGGGAATGCCGAATATTTGTTGAAAAATACGTCCTCCAAAAGTAAAGGGAAAAAAAAAAAGAAATCATGTCATTTTTATTACCATATTGTATTGACACCTGCTTGACACCGTTTGTTTCCGTCTATATGTCTTATTGTTATTTTTGTTTTTGGGTTGCTGTCTCATTGACGGATACCACACATATCTTTTTATTCATATTGTAGATATAACAGAATCAGTAGTGCTGATATTGAAAACCAAATTAAGTTATTGAATAATTACAATAAAATTAAAGTCAGAATTTAGTGTTTATTTCTTATCTTTTTATCAAATACCAAAGGTAGTTATTGTTAGTTTCATGTTTTTGGAAGATAAATGCACCCTAGAAACTTAAATAAAGATAATATTCCCTGATATTTTAACAAGTACACACTCTGTATTTGCGTGTTTGTTTGTTTGTTAGTTCTTTGTTTTTAATGTCTATTTGTTATTCTGTTGTTTGTTCTAGAGGTATCTTAATGTATTGATTTAAAGATATAAGCGTTAACTTACCTTAACTGACATACACTTAGGAACTTACGTAGGGAGATACATATATGGAATACAATTATGTCGATATATTATACAATTCGGTAAAATGAAACTATAAAAAGAGCACAGCAGATAGATCGTTAAAGAGAGAATGAGAAAAAGAGAAATATTTGCATAAGGTTAAAAATCAATCATATTTTAGCCTTTAGTCAACATTTATATTGCTGTGTTTAATCAGAAACTGTTAGTTAATTCATTGGTTCCTCTTTACTCTCTATTAATAGCATTTTAATGTTCCCTTATATCAAATTATTTTGTTCATGTAAGTTTTAACAGAGCAAATGTAGGTATTCATATACGTAGCAGGCTGCAGTTTAAGTATTCTTAACTTAAAACAAGTTTATCTTTCCAAAAAGGTATGGAGTGCTTCGCAGTATATTATAAATTGACGTCATCTTTTAAATTTGTGTTGTTGTGATTTTTAGAGAAAACAAGTTTTTTTTTTTCAGATGTATTTATCTTTTTTTAATTTTCAGACACTTTTATTTTGGTTTCAGTTTCATATCAAAATATAGTATGATACCAAATGCGACCTTACGGGGAATATGCTTCCTTCTGAGGGTCACAAATAGAGGAAAATGTAACATAAAATAGTTAAACTAACAAATTGCTCATTAGACGAAGGAGGTTATATTCGGATCTCCCTGATTAGACTGACAGGCTATTAATTCTCCAATGAATAAAATAATTTCTGTCAGGTAATACTAAATTTATACTCTTGATTTCATCATCCACTAAGCGTCTCGATGGCCAAGTGGTCCACTGTATCACTAGCCTGTCAACACTGAGGTTTTGAGTTCGAACCCCGCACGTAGTAGATGCGCTCTACTCTAATCTTAATAAAAAAGAATTGTTAGTTCTCCTGCTGATGGTCAGTGGTTTTCTCCGGGCACTAAGGGCTTTCTCCACCAATAAAAACTGACCGCCACGAAATTGCAAATAGTGCTGAAAGTGGCGTTACACACCAATCAATCAACCATTAAATTGATGCTTTAAAATTACCATGTTCCGAGGGTTACACATACAATGTTGACATTATATACTTGTGTGTTGGTTGTTTTTTGCACCGTTTTTAAGTACCATTTTAGACTCATACATTCAAATTGTATAATTTGTTAGTTTAACAAATAACTTATAGTAAATGCATATCTAATAATGACATACCGGTCAGCATCGAGTAAACGATTTTTGTAATTGTATTTTTTTTGGGCTGCGGGGCTGGCCACTGTCCTCTTTTCGTAGAATATTTGTGTTTATATTGCATTTTTCTGATTTTTTAATGCTGTTCTTTAATTGTCTTACCCTTATTTTTAAAACTCCGGCGTTCGCCATTGTATATATATATATATATATATATATATATATATATATATATATCAATCATATGATATTATTGACTGTAAAAACAAAGGTAGCATGAAATGAAATTGAAAAGATCATGAGTCTCCTGTATTCGGTTCTAAAGACTGTTTTATGATGGATCCAGTCATTTCTAATATATCTTTATACCGCAAGGTTAATGAGTTTTTAAGGCAAAGTATGCCTTCCTTCTTATTCATATTTAAATTTTAAAAAAATCATTTGTTAAAAAACCCGAACGTTTTAAATGTTGCTTTCGAAAAAACCCGGACAATGTTAAACACTGAATGTTAAGTGAAATACAATGAACTTGAGCACATGTGCTCAAAACATGCATACCTTGTACTATAATTCCGTACTTTGACCTATAATAGTTTACTTTTACAAATTGTGACTTGGATGGAGAGTTGTCTCATTGGCACTCATACCGCATCTTCTTATATCTATATAGTATTCAGAATTAGATGAACAGGCACGAATAAAACTATTATACTTGCGAAATAGCAGTGAATCGATCTGATCGCATGTAATATCACTCAAAAAGACCCAATCTACACAGAAAAAAAGCGGACCGATTCTCTCTCAAAAAAAAAACACCATCTCAGCCGGACATTATACCTACCGTGAGTATTTTCACGGAACAACAATCCAATATCCAATAGAAGTAAACCAAATTTTAGATATTACGATTTTGCAACGCACAGTCCACATATCATGATTTGTCTGGATAGCGTAATGTTGACACCTTGATGACTGTTTTAGTTACATTCCCGTTGTTGGAATAACCCCCCCCCCCCCTTCCCCCCTTTTCCCCTTCATAGAAGTTGTGTATCAAATTATCAAATCTTGGAAGGATATTTAATTAGAGTTGACTTATTCCTACATCTCTGGAAATTTCGTTTTTTTCAGCTTGTCAAGTTTGTACTTATTCTCTGGCATGAACCAATTTTAAGTTTTGTACTCTTTCAATATCAAGGACAGCTAAAATTGTTTATTTTCTTTACTTGAATTTAATTCATACGATTTGACATGTTCCTTTATTTAATTGCAAGCTTTTGAACTAAAAACTTTTCCGTGATCATTTAACAACTTATAATTACAATCCTGAAGGCTGATATATAAAAGTCAACATAAACAGCGGTTGACGTAATATATATATTTAACTTTGCAAAACTGATGATCTGCAAAATTCTTTTGTTAAGATAGGAGTGCATGATATTTAAAACCCAAAACCGTTTCTTATGCTTCTCATTTAAATTCTTCCCATTAAATAGTTCAATATGTAAATATTTTGTACAACAGAATGTTTTTTGGATTATTTTTTCAAATCATTCTTCAGAATTATTGTGAGTTAGAATTCATTTCTAATATCTATATAATTTTATTTTACTTCGAACAAAAATGGCATATATGCACAGTGATTGACTTTTGCATTACAAAAGCACATTGTTGGTTTATGTTATTGAAAGCACAAAAAATCAACTATTATTTGTATCATTTTATTTTTATATAAATTAAAGGAAGGCATGTGTAATTTCCGCCGATACAGTTAGACTAACACATCAAAAACGAATATGTTTATTGTAAAATATCGTTATATGTATGTTGTCAAATACAATCAAAATAAGTCTAATCCTTAAAAGGAAGATTAAAAACCTAAAAAAAATTTATTTGAATTTTTGGGCAAAATAATTAAATCTGTTCCGTTTTCAGGAGTAGACAAGTAAGTGTTAGGTTGTTTTCTCTGAAAGTTTTTAAGTTATGTGTTTATTGGCAAAATTACATGAATCAATATTATATGAGATACGTCGGATTGAAATCGACCTCATGCAAGTGCACGTATACATATACATGTATAAGAATTTGATTGATTTTGGAACATTCAAATACGAAATAAAAGATGAATTTTGGTCTGTTTTGTAGGGTTCTTATAACAACTCAATTTTCAAACAGTTACAGATTTTCTGTAGCACTTTTTTTTAACCCAAAATAGGTTATTATTATAATAACTGATGTATTGATATTCATTTGCACAAGGTCGATTTCTATCCGACGCAGCTCATATATTATAATTACGATAATTAGTCCATAGTTACATTGGCAAAATCAAGACAAATGCATATAGTTTTGTTTAATCATTTAAAAAAACTGATAAATAGATAATAATGATAAAAGACAGTCTTTGGAGGATATTTTTATTTCTTAAAAGTTTACTTGCTTTTATTATTCTTTTAGTTTGAGCCAGGGATTCCAGTAGGAGTACGCTCTTTGCAATGCGATATTTTATAAAATATGATACTCACTTGTCCGCTTTCGTTATTTTTTACTCTGGGATCTACCAACGATCAAAAGGAGACACCAGTTATGTGTGTGATGTATAATCACCTAACAACCTCATGTCGAATTTTGAATCTTAAATATAAATTCCCTTCTTTAGAGAGTACAGTATCGTGGTTCGATCGGATTACCTTTAAGTTTATAACACTGAAAACTCATGTACTTCAATCAACACTGGAAAGATTAAAAGCCTTGAAACTGCAAATAATTCACTCGACCTCTGTCGGATTAAGAAACTTAAAGATCTGAAAGCCCGTGTACCGTTCTCGTGTTTAGTCTTTTATAAAGACCTTGAAATCTTTACAAAGTAACATATTCTACGCCGGTTAAGAAATCTTAAAAATCCAAAGCGCAGTCTTGGACAAATGCTGCACACGGAGCATAGTGTAGAGAAGTAAATAAACACAAATCAGACGTCTGTTAAGTTCTTTGATATAATTTACTTCAAAACAGGTACCGGTAAAAGACAGTGTAATTGTGATTAAACTAAGGCTATTTTATAAACTGGTTCAATATATGTGTTTGGTATACAAGACCCAATTCCTTTTACTGGTGCATCCATTTCATCAAAAATTGATCAATTCTGAACAGTGTCATTTAGAATTTTGTGCTTTTATAAATTTACATTTACAATTTTTTTTTTTTTTTTTAACCATATTTCAGTAGACAGGACGCGAGTTTCTAAATAACGCTCGAAACAAATTCCTAGTGAGTCAAAATACTGAAACTTTTGGCGAACAGCATTCTCGAGAGCTAACAGACCCGTTTATAATACTACTTTCAGTGCGAACGAGTAACATCCATCAACTAACGCCAGCACTAAACTATTACGGTTAAACATTATGCCGAAAAAGTTTCAAAATTGACAAGTATAAACTAAAGATCAAAAGATGTAGTTTAATTATTCCAGTTCAGAATAATTAGTAACTTTATGCTATGACTTTATTGTTGCACAAAAATCAAAGCTTTCGACTTTTCCTTTATTTTTCGTTCTTAATCGAAATATATCGTCTTCATATTCTTAATACACGGTTTTCTTCAGGAATGGTAAAACAAAGATAAAAACGAAAATACCGAACTCTCAGGTAAATTCAAAAGGGGGAGTCCATGAAAACTGACAAAATCAAACATAAAGCTTTATCAACCAACGCAGATAACAGGTTTTAAAGACCTTTGTAAACGCAGATACCAAATTCTTCTTCTAGGTCCAGACACAAATCACTTTAATCATAATAGAATAACATACGATATCGAATTATTATGATTTATCTAAACATTGGATTTTTTGATCGACGACTTATTTGATAAGTTTGGTGGATTGATATTCAATTAAACAGTCGGTATATCAATTTGTCCTAATTGCGTACCACTAAAAGTCGACATCGCTCTTGTTATCATATGAGTAAGAATTTTTACAAAGCTTTCTTGATGACAAGAAGAAAAGATGATTAGCTTATTCTTTGATTGCACTCTCAGATATATTGTAAATCTACAACGCTAATGATCAAAGTTTTAACCTAGGCTCTTCATAAGTACTAGTTCTTTCTTCGTGCTTTTATCAAAAGGAAAAGAATATTTTCATCTGGAAAACGCCATTTTCAAACCTTCACTAATATAATTCCAATAGAAGAGGAATGCTAGTCAATGCAGACCTAGTAATCTAATCACTTGCACAGTATTTCTGAATGTCAAATTGACCAAAATCTACCACTTGTATGCTCGCCCCCAAAAAAAATCTGGTGTCCAGAAAATATCTTTGACTAGGATTCGTTTGTTTTGTACATACGTTTAAATTATTCTCTAATACGGAGAATCTCTAATTAATTTACAAAATCAGAAAACAATTAAAACTTTGTTTCAGTTTGAGTCTCGCTATCAATTCATGCATGTGAATGAAAACGTCGATCTTGTAAAATCTGATTTTTTTTGCGATGTTTTTATTATTGCAACAAAATAATGCAACAGGAAATGTTTCGAACAGTGAAACCTTGCAGTTTAATTTTGATAACATTATTTTTGCAGCATTTCTTGAAATCGCAATATGTATCCTTGCATTTGTGTCTGTTGATCAATAGTCGCTATGATAAATGCACGTAAAATATGAATTTACAGTAAAGTATTTGCGAATTAGAATATATGCAGTTTTATAAACTTTTATCGTATTTTATCACAAAAACTTTGAATAAAAAACTAGTCCTACAAAAGTATGGGTGAAATGATTCGTCTTGGACATGAACTGTTATCTCTGGAAAAATAAGATATGTTACAGTATATTCACCAATTCTTTTAATCTATGCCTGTGCAGTATATGTTTAAGTAATTTACACAAACAAACCTGCAAGATTAGAAATAACCTTTTAACACCTTTTTACTCATCCATGTCAAAAAGGGACGAGGTATGGTTGTCAATGAGAAAGCTATCTATAAAGATAAAGATGTGAATAACTACGGGTCACCTTACGGCTCTCAACAATGAACACAATATGTATATAAAACAATGAAGAACAATCATAGCGAGCCATTCTAACCTATTCTATTATTGGTAATATCTTAACTTATAAAAATTCTGATAAAGTTTGTTACAATTGCAATATTGATATAAATTGATTTAAAATGATTTCAACACCAATAACAGGACATGGTTTTTCCACAATACAATTTACGTTTATTCTATAGGGCATTTAAAAGAAACAGGATATCCCATCACGAAATAGGTAATCAAATAAGGAGCTATTGTTATACTGGTTTAGCCATAATCAACATGCTCAATACACATTTCATCAAAAGATACACGAACTGGCATGGATACTCTCTTTTCATATAGATATAAATTTGAACTAAATAATAGACGCGATAAGACTAGTTCGTTGAAAAATGGCAATGAATAACAAAATGTATATTCATTTGAGAGACATCGCGGATACCTACATTTGCACCCTTATCGTATCTATTATAAAGAAATTTTTATAGATTTGCCCAAAATGATTAATGATAATGGTGTAAATTTAATCTCTGTGGGTACTTGCATGACGCTTCATAAAAATTTTTAAATAATTTATCTTAAAAGCTATATTTTAATACTTAAAATAAATGTTTACAGTTTTTGTTATTGACCAAACTCCCTTAGTATTTATTATTTTTAAATTCATATCAAGTTTTTCCCTGGAATCTTGTAATGGTGATCTACTTTGTATTTAATAAGATCTTTCCCATGCAAAAAGGTAATGTAGTTTTATATTCTACTTCGAATCTGCTGGTACGCTCAAAGTTTTACGCAGCCGAGAACCAGTTTAATTCTATTATCAGTTATATAGATTGTTTATGTTTGAGGATTATAAATACGAAGAAAAATGATTTAATATTTTATTTTAGTCTCACTACTTGAAATACATAAATATACAGTACATACAGAGTATATACACAATATAAAACAGACAATTTACAAATATAAAATACAAGTACCTTTCTATTAAGAATTATGAGAGACTGTAAAATAAATTCTATATAAAACTATTTTATTATATACGACTGTTAAAATAATTTCATTTAAGAATATAAAAGGTATTTCTTCTACTTAAAATATTAAAGCAGGTTTTGGCAACCATATCATAACAATTAATATTTTGAAATAAATACACAAATTTATCATCATCAGACAAATCATAAAAATCTACATTATACTTCATAGCTTCACTATATAAACAAAAACGCAAATCTGCATATAACGGGCATGATAATATAATCTGATGTTCAGTAGTTGTCGTTTGTTGATGTGGTTTATAAGTGTTTCTCGTTTCTCGTTTTTATATAGATTAGACCGTTGGTTTTCCCGTTTGAATGGTTTTACACTAGTAATTTTTGGGGCCCTTTATAGCTTACTGTTCGGTGTGAGCCTAGGCTCCGTGTTGAAGACCGTACTTTGACCTATAATGGTTTACATTTATAAATTTTGACTTGGATGGAGAGTTGTCTCATTGGCACTCATACCACATCTTCTTATATCTATATATGATAATATGACATGTTTTTCATTTTCTATTTTATCATTACACATAAAACACACTCTTTCGTCTACATTTTTATTTCATACCGCCCTGTTTCGATTCTCAACGGAGCTACTCCGCATTTAAATTTTGCAAATGCACTTCTATATATATACGACAAATTTTTAGATAAATATAATTCACTTCCATAATTGTCTTTAAACAATTTATAAGTCTGTAATTTTTTACCAACATTTTGTGTCATTATTCTATTTTGCCAGTTTTTTTTATATAATTATCAAATAAAACTTCTTCTAAATGTGTAATCTCTTGTTTATACAATACATATTTGAATTAACATACAAATCTAAATTACATTCTTTAAACTTAGCCATAATCCTAAAACAACAATTTCGTCTCTTATTAAGAGCATTACTGTAACACCATTTAAATATTCTGTAATTCAATCTATCTGTGCACATTATGTTACATCTAGCCCAGTGTCGAAAAACACAGGTCCACTGCTTAACACTAGGAGGTTTCCAGCCCATATCCCCATTGATTGCATCGTTCGGGGTATATTTACCCACACCCATAAAATACCTGATAGCTCTGTTCTGGACAGCATTAATACACGAAAAATCTATGGTGCCCAAAATGGCTGCACCATAACTTATTACTGGCCAGACCAGGGTATCAAATAGTTTAGTAAATGTACTGTACTGGAAACCTCCATGTGCCTTACTCTTTACAATAATCAAACTTAATGCCCTGTTAGCTGACTTGGCTACAGCATTAGCCATTACATCATAGTTTAAAAATTCAGTTAATAATAAACCCCGATATTGATAGCTTTGTACAATACATATTTGCTTGTCATTAAATAAAAATAATGTTTTTGTCTGTTGTACAGACGGATTTCTAAAATGTACAATTTTAGTTTTCTCATGATTAATATTTAATAACTTATTTTTGCACCATGTATTTAAAACACCTAAGAGTGATTGCAAATCGTTTTCATTCTCTGCAATCAGTACAATGTCATCTGCAAAAAATAAAATACCAACTTTTTCACCATCAATATCAATACCAATATCTAATTCTTTAATATCTGAAACTAAGCTGTTTATAAAAATATTGAACAATATTGGAGACAAAACACAGCCTTGTTTTAGGCCTGAATTTACACTAAACCATTCAGTCATATTCCCATTTAGTTTAATAGCACATTCAACTTGAGAATAAATAGCTTTAATAACACAAAACAAATGTTTACTTATACCAAGATCATTTAGATCATTAAACAATAAATTTCTATTAACCGTGTCATATGCCTTTTTAAAATCTACAAACACTGCAAACGTAGATAATTTTCGTAATTTTCTAGTTTCAATAATAGATGTAAGCGTACTCAAATGATCAATAGTATGCTTTATAACTAAAAAAGACACACCTTTTTTGAATAGATATGAGAAGATGTGGTATGAGTGCCAATGAGACAACTCTCCATCCAAGTCAAAATTTATAAAAGTAAACCATTATAGGTCAAAGTTCGGTCTTCAACACGGAGCCTTGGCTCACACCGAACAGTAAGCTATAAAGGGCCCCAAAAATTATTAGTGTAAAACCATTCAAACGGGAAAACCAACGGTCTAATCTATATAAAAAACGAGATACGAGAAACACTTATGAACCACATCAACAAACGACAACTACTGAACATCAGATTCCTGACTTAGGACAGGTGCAAACAAATGCAGCGGGTTTAAACGTTTTAATGGTACCAAACCTTCACCCTTTTTCTGAAACAATAGTGTAACATCACAACATAGAAAGACACACTATAAAATATCAACTGAAATAGCTTAACTCAATCAAAGGACATATTAACACCAGTGAACATACACTGATCAAATAAATTTGACCTATGATACAATGTAAACACAAAATAAATAAACTAAGGGAAGAATAATAAAAGTAACATGTTGAATGTCTTTTTCGAAGTCCTGTAATTGCATGTATTTCACCACGATATATCAAGGGACTAAGGAGTGATTAAAATTTTGTACACACTATAAATATATACTTTTTAGTAAAAAAAGAAATCAAGGTCGAATATTCGTTCTTGGAACTCGTGAGGTTATCAAGGGACTAAGGAGTGATTAAAATTTTGTACACACTATAAATATATACTTTTTAGTAAAAAAAGAAATCAAGGTCGAATATTCGTTCTTGGAACTCGTGAGTTTCTTTTAATCTGTTTTAGAATTAAAATCTTTATATTATAGCTACAAAGCTTTAAACAGATAACATTTTATTTGTAAGTTGCCATTATTGTCCCTATGTTGCTATCTATAATAGGAACGAATAATTGAAAGTGAACACACTTATTCATAAGGTTAAGGAGGACAAACGCTCACAGACAATTAAGTTAACATATTTATCACCACCATATGTCTTTGTGTGCCTACCCTAATTTAAGATATAGATAAGAAGATATTTTTATCTACCCTAATTTAAGAGCCTGTAATGCAAGGCTTGTCTTTGGTTGGTGCTTACCTTATTTCTTATTTCTTATTCGTATTTTTTTTTTAGCATACATTAAATGTTTTTTGCTTTTGAATTCTTTCATATTTTGATTTAACGTAGCCATTATAACTTATTATAAGGTATGGGTTTTGGTCATTGTTGGAGTCTGCACAGTGCCCTATAACTATTTACATCCACATCCTAGGAGCTCTGATGGATAGTTATCTCATTGGTATTTTTACCACATCTTTTTATGGCCCCTCCGACTTATCCGTCATTTCGTCATTCCGCCATTCCGCAACGAAGAGTTATACAGACTTATTCTAAACACCTTCACATATAGAGCTGATTTTTAGTATGTGAGTCTACTATGATGAGTTACAGATCGAGTTAACGTTTGGTTTCGCTCCCCTAACTTTTGCCGAAATTTTGGTCTTTGGAATTTGAAAATTTCCACTCCTGAAAATGGCTTCATGTTTTTTTTAGGAGCGGGGCCATTCGTGTCGTTCCGACACACCTAGTTTATATTGTTCATATCTCTACTATAATTATAAGTATGAACCTGTAGAGAAAAAAAAAATAGATAATACACAATACCGAAATAATCATATATGTTAAGAAAATAAGATACAGAAAAATAAGCATATTAGAAATCATTTACCACTATTTGCCAAAATAATTCAGTAACCTGAAACAAAATTCAAAACGGCCAGTAATAAATTACTCAAATAGCATGGAAAAAACAAAACACATTTAGAAATCTTCTTTTCTATTTAGATTTATCCAAAACCTACTTTGAGTAATGTCTCTTTTATTTTACAATTACAGTGATACTTACCAATGCTTGGACATCAACGCTACCACCAACACTGCCGTTGTGGGACGAGCCTTGTTTCTTGCACAATGTTATTGAAAGTACATTTGATAGAACTGTGAACTATACGCTGCAACATGGAGAACAAGAGTACTGTGACGATATGTATGGTATCTACACAGAAGGATGGTACAAATTCAGTGGAAATGAGAATGTATTGACAAAACCTCCAAAACCAAGACAATGTGGTTCAGCCTCACCTATATGGTTTGATGGTAAAGTGTTTTTTTTTTTAGTTCCTTTGAATGATAAGTCGACAGTTATTCAATATCATTAGAAATTTGTTTCAACATTTAATTTTTTTTTTCGAAAACAGTTTATTTATATCTGTTAGTCCGATATATATACGTGTTAATTTCTGCTTAGTTTTTCTATACTTTAACAGGACAATATCCAACGAGCTATGCTGAAATATTAACAGTAAAAGCTTGTATGGTCGAAAATGATACAGACTGCGAACACAGCTGGAATGTGTCTGTAATGAATTGTGGTGAATATAATGTTGCATACTATAGATCGCCTCAATATTACATCAACACTGGCTGTGGAAGATACTGTATGGGTAAATATTGGCATTGATACAGTTTTTCTTTGATTTGTACTGACTTATCTGTGTCACTATTCATTGAGTGGTAGCGGTATAAGAATCGGGTTAGTATGCTACAAAGCATGCGTAGGTGCACTGCGGAAAATCTTCTTTCATTTAAATCACAGAATACTCATCTGTTGTGTTAAGATAACGCAAAAAAAACCGTTTATGAATTGAATATTTGACATTGTTTCAATAAGAATTTTTCTTTTTTGAACTAAAGCTAGCGTTTTTTTTTCTATTATAAGCTGGAATGTGGAATAATCTTGATTTATTTCGAGGTTTCGTCTCCTTTCTGGAGAAGCCTTTGTTCAACTGTCATATCACTATGAAGTGTGCCATTTGTATAAAACCCAAAAAAACATACTGAAAAAGCAACTACATAGGTACGGTTACTGCACGAAAACGCTTGAAACAATAAACAATTTATAATAGAAATAATAAAAACAAGGTATGGCAGTATTGCAATGCCTATTTGCTCGTCTAGATATTTTGGAGACAATTGCACAAAATAAAAAAGCTCATTTCGCCTCAGTGTTTGTTATCAGGACATTAACTGTGCAATTTGAAAACCAGACTATAACCTTGGTCAGCAGTGCAAATTGTTTTTAGCTGTGAATAAATGCTAAATACCAAATATTTATTTATCAACATGGATTGGACCAGCTGGGTCAAGATGCACAATTCATCTCAGGAAGGTAACAATGGTAGCCTATTCTTCCGTTCCTCTGTCTTTATCATAAACTTGGATAGGTCTGATGGCTCGTATCGATGCTGAGACATTTTTATAGATGGCCAAATTGTTCACAAAATGAGAAACCCCAAAAGGCCCTATGTAATCCGCTTCAGCAAGCAAAAAGTTCTTATTTTAACATTAGAAAAATCTCTGGAAGTTCAGTTCTTTACAAACAGTAAATAACTCCAAAGTTTTTACGTCTTTATTGTACAGTCTTCTGCTGTTCACAAAAGCACAAATGGGTAATCTTGATATATTACTGAAAATAGCATCATGTCCAATATCATAGCATAAAGGTATTTTAAAATTTCTATTGACAGTAAAGTTCCTCACGTTAAGGCGCATTAAGGATATTTACCTAGCTAAAACGTGGCTGTTATTGTATGTGACATTCATTGTCCTTTAATTACTTTATATTTTGATTTTTCAGTTAGTACAATGTTTATTTCACCATTGTGTAATCGATCAAATTAAATTTGTTATATTCGGGTTATTAACAAAAGATAAAGAACCAGACACACCTGAAAATAGAAACGATCTAGTGACATCAGGATTCAGATTAATAGTATTACATAAACGTATGAGTAAAACAGTATGTTAAGTTTTAATAAATTTAGTTTATTAACAAAAGAGAAAGGACTGGATAAAACTAACATTGGAAAGGTTCTATTGACATCGGAATGGAATACAATGGTAATACATGCATGTAGTCTCGTACGTTTTGCTTTTTCAGAATACACAAATGATCCCTGTTCTAACTACAGCGTTATAGACTATGACTTCACCAGACACCAAGACTACTACGATTATTCATACATGTCCAACTGTGATGACTTTTGGTCAGGAGGGTGGTATTATTTTGAAGGCGGTTATAACTTGTCAACAAGTCCGGCATCGTCCGGTCAGTGTGGATCGTATTATCCAATTTGGATTAATGGTAAGATTCATAAAAAAAACAATGTCACTTTGCTGTTTCTAAGGAAATTGTTCAAAATAATATCTCTTGAATTGTTCTTTTTTGTTTAAATTATTCATCTATTTCGCTTTCTATCATACTGTTGAAGTTGTGTTTCTGAACTGGTTTTCTGTTTTTCTGTCCGTTTTAATTGTCTCTTGAAATACGGATGATAATATTTGATTTCAAATATTTAGTTTCCAGCACTATTTCGAAGAAATTAATTTTCAAAGCGTGCATTTGGTGCGTAAAACTAGATTTCATATCGTGAAATGATTAATTGCAAAGTTATTTTGGAAGCTATTCCATCTAAGCGTGTCAAATGCAGGTAATGTAACAATTGGTAAATTATTTGTATATCTTTTCTAAATAACAGAAACAATTGAGCAGACAGATGACACAGATCTTGTATATCTCAGAGCATGTGAAGGAGGTCATTGGTCCGAATGTGCCTACACCTGGAGCATACCAACAATGAAATGTGGAACTAAAAACATTATGTATCTTAGACAGAAAGGAATGTGTGGCAGATTCTGTCTAGGTTGGCATTTATTTATTAATTGACATATGTCTAATCGTCATTTAATTAAAATTACACAACTAAAAGAAGATATTTTGTCGATTTTCAAATAAATCTGAAAATGTAGAATGTCGATTCCATAGATAAGAAGCAGTGTGTAATTCTGCTCATAACTATGATTTTCACAAATTGTTTCATCATGAATATCTGTATTACTGACTGAATGTATGTATATTGCAATTAAACCAATGTGTTGTCGGTGTTTCATTGACGTTTCACCATCATTTGTGGAAACATCCGGAAAACAAGTTAATTCTCAAATTAACTTTGATATGCATTGCGTTCTGGCAAATGCAAATTCACAATGTTAGCCATAATCAATTGTGGCTATCATTCACATAAGACAATGAGATTAAAATGTATTCTTGGAATGAATAAACAAAGATTTACTTTTTGAAAATAAAATAAAAAGTGGAATGCAATATAGAAAGAAATATGAAAATACACAAATTGCCAGTTTTAGGTGTCATCTAGATCTGCAGTACATATAGGCATTATATCAGTCGAAACAGGGTTTTAAATCAATTGAAAAAGCTTTGTCTTTTTTGTTTGTAGAATCGAGAAACTCCTCTGATGTTTCTACCACCCCATCGTATGTGTGGGATGAGCCTTGTCACTGGCACAATATAATTACAAGTAATTTTGACAGATCTGTCAATTATACACTGCAAAGTGGGGAATATGATGACTGTTACGACTGGGAGATCCACATGGAAGGATGGTACAAATTTAGTGGACACGAGAGCATACCAACGAACCCTCCTAAGCCGGGACAGTGTGGTTCATCTTCTCCTATCTGGCTGGATGGTGAATATATGATATTCGTTGATGATATATATATGAATGTTATCTGACAAAGAAATGTTTTAACGATCACGATTTAAAAAGAATCGAATAAATTGATATTACTCAATACAAAATATAATGTTATCAACCCTTGTAACAACAATTTAAAGTATATTCATTTTTTTCAAATATATAACCTACTTGGCAATGTTAATATGCAAATTTGTTTTTATCAGGTTTGTATCCGACAACTTATGGTGAAATGGCCTCCCTGACAGCATGCGTTGTAGGAAATGATACCGAATGTCAAAACAGTTGGAATGTGACTGTAATGCAATGTGATGGATACAATGTTGCATATTTGAAACCTATATATTACACGATGAACTGCGGCAGATATTGTATAGGTGAGCATGTTACTGTAAACACCCTACTTATATAAAGAACATATGTAAAATAAATGTATATTTTCCATTGCCTTACAAGGCTAACAGGACAACGGATTGTATCATTTTCTTTTATGTACATACTTCTATTAAAAGATGTGAATGACATATTTATATGCATAATGGTTATTGTTAACGGAAATGGCATAAGCAATAAAAGAAATATAAAATAATAAAACCTTCAAAAGATTTTGAAAAAATTTCTCGATCATAAACGAACTAGTTGGCCAGAAAAAAAATCCCAACTACAACCAAGTTACGTCAGTTGAAAAGTTTGAAGTTAGTGAGAAAACTGCCTCTAAAACCCCCTTGCTTGGAAGATCGTACTGATATTTGTTCAATAGACATCAATGAGTACTGCCAATTGGATGATATTTACATCCAACAATATATGATAATAAAAGACCAATATATCTATATTATTTTCGCTGAAAATATAAGGAATGTAAACAACACTTTGCATTCATATGTTATTTGAATTTTACAGTTTCAAAGTTTGCGAGAGAATGGATTAATAGGAAAGTTATCCCGCAAAATTGACCATAGTGTGATATGACAGTCAGTATCATGTGTCTCTATTTTAAAATATGATATAAAATCCCTCTATCCATCGAAACGTTGAAAATGATGAAATTTTGTTTGAGTTACTTTTTACTGTGAATACACAGATAAAACTAACATTAGAAAGGTTCTAGTGACATCGGAATGGAATATAATAGTAATACATGCATGTAGTCTCGTACGTTTTGCTTTTTCAGAATACACAAATGATCCCTGTTCTAACTACAGCGTTATAGACTATGACTTCACCAGACACCAAGACTACTACGATTATTCATACATGTCCAACTGTGATGACTTTTGGTCAGGAGGGTGGTATTATTTTGAAGGCGGTTATAACTTGTCAACAAGTCCGGCATCGTCCGGTCAGTGTGGATCGTATTATCCAATTTGGATTAATGGTAAGATTTATCAAAAAAACAATGTCACTTTGCTGTTTCTAAGGAAATTGTTCAAAATAATATCTCTTGAATTGTTCTTTTTTGTTTAAATTATTCATCTATTTCGCTTTCTATCATACTGTTGAAGTTGTGTTTCTGAACTGGTTTTCTGTTTTTGTGTCCGTTTTAATTGTCTCTTGAAATACGGATGATAATATTTGATTTCAAATATTTAGTTTCCAGCACTATTTCGAAGAAATTAATTTTCAAAGCGTGCATTTGGTGCGTAAAACTAGATTTCATATCGTGAAATGATTAATTGCAAAGTTATTTTGGAAGCTATTCCATCTAAGCGTGTCAAATGCAGGTAATGTAACAATTGGTAAATTATTTGTATATCTTTTCTAAATAACAGAAACAATTGAGCAGACAGATGACACAGATCTTGTATATCTCAGAGCATGTGAAGGAGGTCATTGGTCCGAATGTGCCTACACCTGGAGCATACCAACAATGAAATGTGGAACTAAAAACATTATGTATCTTAGACAGAAAGGAATGTGTGGCAGATTCTGTCTAGGTTGGCATTTATTTATTAATTGACATATGTCTAATCGTCATTTAATTAAAATTACACAACTAAAAGAAGATATTTTGTCGATTTTCAAATAAATCTGAAAATGTAGAATGTCGATTCCATAGATAAGAAGCAGTGTGTAATTCTGCTCATAACTATGATTTTCACAAATTGTTTCATCATGAATATCTGTATTACTGACTGAATGTATGTATATTGCAATTAAACCAATGTGTTGTCGGTGTTTCATTGACGTTTCACCATCATTTGTGGAAACATCCGGAAAACAAGTTAATTCTCAAATTAACTTTGATATGCATTGCGTTCTGGCAAATGCAAATTCACAATGTTAGCCATAATCAATTGTGGCTATCATTCACATAAGACAATGAGATTAAACGTATTCTTGGAATGAATAAACAAAGATTTACTTTTTGAAAATAAAATAAAAAGTGGAATGCAATATAGAAAGAAATATGAAAATACACAAATTGTCAGTTTTAGGTGTCATCTAGATCTGCAATACATATAGGCACTATATCAGTCGAAACAGGGTTTTAAATCAATTGAAAAAGCTTTGTCTTTTTTGTTTGTAGAATCGAGAAACTCCTCTGATGTTTCTACCACCCCATCGTATGTGTGGGATGAGCCTTGTCACTGGCACAATATAATTACAAGTAATTTTGACAGATCTGTCAATTATACACTGCAAAGTGGGGAATATGATGACTGTTACGACTGGGAGATCCACATGGAAGGATGGTACAAATTTAGTGGAAACGAGAGCATACCAACGAACCCTCCTAAGCCGGGACAGTGTGGTTCATCTTCTCCTATCTGGCTGGATGGTGAATATATGATATTCGTTGATGATATATATATATGAATGTTATCTGACAAAGAAATGTTTTAACGATCACGATTTAAAAAGAATCGAATAAATTGATATTACTCAATACCAAATATAATGTTATCAACCCTTGTAACAACAATTTAAAGTATATTCATTTTTTCAAATATATAACCTACTTGGCAATGTTAATATGCAAATTTGTTTTTATCAGGTTTGTATCCGACAACTTATGGTGAAATGGCCTCCCTGACAGCATGCGTTGTAGGAAATGATACCGAATGTCAAAACAGTTGGAATGTGACTGTAATGCAATGTGATGGATACAATGTTGCATATTTGAAACCTATATATTACACGATGAACTGCGGCAGATATTGTATAGGTGAGCATGTTACTGTAAACACCCTACTTATATAAGGAACATATGTAAAATAAATGTATATTTTCCATTGCCTTACAAGGCTAACAGGACAACGGATTGTATCATTTTATTTCATGTTCATACTTCTATTAAAAGATGTGAATGACATATTTATATGCATAATGGTTATTGTTAACGGAAATGGCATAAGCAATAAAAGAAATATAAAATAATAAAACCTTCAAAAGATTTTGAAAAAATTTCTCGATCATAAACGAACTAGTTGGCCAGAAAAAAAAACCCAACTACAACCAAGTTACGTCAGTTGAAAAGTTTGAAGTTAGTGAGAAAACTGCCTCTAAAACCCCCTTGCTTGGAAGATCGTACTGATATTTGTTCAATAGACATCAATGAGTACTGCCAATTGGATGATATTTACATCCAACAATATATGATAATAAAAGACCAATATATCTATATTATTTTCGCTGAAAATATAAGGAATGTAAACAACACTTTGCATTCATATGTTATTTGAATTTTACAGTTTCAAAGTTTGCGAGAGAATGGATTAATAGGAAAGTTATCCCGCAAATTGACCATAGTGTGATATGACAGTCAGTATCATGTGTCTCTATTTTAAAATATGATATAAAATCCCTCTATCCATCGAAACGTTGAAAATGATGAAATTTTGTTTGAGTTACTTTTTACTGTGAATACACAGATAAAACTAACATTAGAAAGGTTCTAGTGACATCGGAATGGAATATAATAGTAATACATGCATGTAGTCTCGTACGTTTTGCTTTTTCAGAATACACAAATGATCCCTGTTCTAACTACAGCGTTATAGACTATGACTTCACCAGACACCAAGACTACTACGATTATTCATACATGTCCAACTGTGATGACTTTTGGTCAGGAGGGTGGTATTATTTTGAAGGCGGTTATAACTTGTCAACAAGTCCGGCATCGTCCGGTCAGTGTGGATCGTATTATCCAATTTGGATTAATGGTAAGATTTATCAAAAAAACAATGTCACTTTGCTGTTTCTAAGGAAATTGTTCAAAATAATATCTCTTGAATTGTTCTTTTTTGTTTAAATTATTCATCTATTTCGCTTTCTATCATACTGTTGAAGTTGTGTTTCTGAACTGGTTTTCTGTTTTTGTGTCCGTTTTAATTGTCTCTTGAAATACGGATGATAATATTTGATTTCAAATATTTAGTTTCCAGCACTATTTCGAAGAAATTAATTTTCAAAGCGTGCATTTGGTGCGTAAAACTAGATTTCATATCGTGAAATGATTAATTGCAAAGTTATTTTGGAAGCTATTCCATCTAAGCGTGTCAAATGCAGGTAATGTAACAATTGGTAAATTATTTGTATATCTTTTCTAAATAACAGAAACAATTGAGCAGACAGATGACACAGATCTTGTATATCTCAGAGCATGTGAAGGAGGTCATTGGTCCGAATGTGCCTACACCTGGAGCATACCAACAATGAAATGTGGAACTAAAAACATTATGTATCTTAGACAGAAAGGAATGTGTGGCAGATTCTGTCTAGGTTGGCATTTATTTATTAATTGACATATGTCTAATCGTCATTTAATTAAAATTACACAACTAAAAGAAGATATTTTGTCGATTTTCAAATAAATCTGAAAATGTAGAATGTCGATTCCATAGATAAGAAGCAGTGTGTAATTCTGCTCATAACTATGATTTTCACAAATTGTTTCATCATGAATATCTGTATTACTGACTGAATGTATGTATATTGCAATTAAACCAATGTGTTGTCGGTGTTTCATTGACGTTTCACCATCATTTGTGGAAACATCCGGAAAACAAGTTAATTCTCAAATTAACTTTGATATGCATTGCGTTCTGGCAAATGCAAATTCACAATGTTAGCCATAATCAATTGTGGCTATCATTCACATAAGACAATGAGATTAAACGTATTCTTGGAATGAATAA
Source organism: Mytilus coruscus (assembly GCA_017311375.1). Lineage (NCBI taxonomy): Eukaryota > Metazoa > Mollusca > Bivalvia > Mytilida > Mytilidae > Mytilus > Mytilus coruscus. The sequence goes on along the minus strand of CM029603.1, from coordinate 41,102,367 downwards.
ACAAAGATTTACTTTTTGAAAATAAAATAAAAAGTGGAATGCAATATAGAAAGAAATATGAAAATACACAAATTGTCAGTTTTAGGTGTCATCTAGATCTGCAATACATATAGGCACTATATCAGTCGAAACAGGGTTTTAAATCAATTGAAAAAGCTTTGTCTTTTTTGTTTGTAGAATCGAGAAACTCCTCTGATGTTTCTACCACCCCATCGTATGTGTGGGATGAGCCTTGTCACTGGCACAATATAATTACAAGTAATTTTGACAGATCTGTCAATTATACACTGCAAAGTGGGGAATATGATGACTGTTACGACTGGGAGATCCACATGGAAGGATGGTACAAATTTAGTGGAAACGAGAGCATACCAACGAACCCTCCTAAGCCGGGACAGTGTGGTTCATCTTCTCCTATCTGGCTGGATGGTGAATATATGATATTCGTTGATGATATATATATGAATGTTATCTGACAAAGAAATGTTTTAACGATCACGATTTAAAAGAATCGAATAAATTGATATTACTCAATACCAAATATAATGTTATCAACCCTTGTAACAACAATTTAAAGTATATTCATTTTTCAAATATATAACCTACTTGGCAATGTTAATATGCAAATTTGTTTTATCAGGTTTGTATCCGACAACTTATGGTGAAATGGCCTCCTGACAGCATGCGTTGTAGGAAATGATACCGAATGTCAAAACAGTTGGAATGTGACTGTAATGCAATGTGATGGATACAATGTTGCATATTTGAAACCTATATATTACACGATGAACTGCGGCAGATATTGTATAGGTGAGCATGTTACTGTAAACACCCTACTTATATAAGGAACATATGTAAAATAAATGTATATTGTCCATTGCCTTACAAGGCTAACAGGACAACGGATTGTATCATTTTATTTTATGTACATACTTCTATTAAAAGATGTGAATGACATATTTATATGCATAATGGTTATTGTTAACGGAAATGGCATAAGCAATAAAAGAAATATAAAATAATAAAACCTTCAAAAGATTTTGAAAAATTTCTCGATCATAAACGAACTAGTTGGCCAGAAAAAACCCAACTACAACCAAGTTACGTCAGTTGAAAAGTTTGAAGTTAGTGAGAAAACTGCCTTTAAAACCCCCTTGCTTGGAAGATCGTACTGATATTTGTTCAATAGACATCAATGAGTACTGCCAATTGGATGATATTTACATCCAACAATATATGATAATAAAAGACCAATATATCTATATTTTTTCGCTGAAAATATAAGGAATGTAAACAACACTTTGCATTCATATGTTATTTGAATTTTACAGTTTCAAAGTTTGCGAGAGAATGGATTAATAGGAAAGTTATCCCGCAAAATTGACCATCGTGTGATATGACAGTCAGTATCATGTGTCTATATTTTAAAATATGATATAAAATCCCTCTATCCATCGAAACGTTGAAAATGATGAAATTTTGTTTGAGTTACTTTTTACTGTGAATACACAGATAAAACTAACATTAGAAAGGTTCTAGTGACATCGGAATGGAATATAATAGTAATACATGCATGTAGTCTCGTACGTTTTGCTTTTCAGAATACACAAATGATCCCTGTTCTAACTACAGCGTTATAGACTATGACTTCACCAGACACCAAGACTACTACGATTATTCATACATGTCCAACTGTGATGACTTTTGGTCAGGAGGGTGGTATTATTTTGAAGGCGGTTATAACTTGTCAACAAGTCCGGCATCGTCCGGTCAGTGTGGATCGTATTATCCAATTTGGATTAATGGTAAGATTTATCAAAAAAACAATGTCACTTTGCTGTTTCTAAGGAAATTGTTCAAAATAATATCTCTTGAATTGTTCTTTTTTGTTTAAATTATTCATCTATTTCGCTTTCTATCATACTGTTGAAGTTGTGTTTCTGAACTGGTTTTCTGTTTTTGTGTCCGTTTTAATTGTCTCTTGAAATACGGATGATAATATTTGATTTCAAATATTTAGTTTCCAGCACTATTTCGAAGAAATTAATTTTCAAAGCGTGCATTTGGTGCGTAAAACTAGATTTCATATCGTGAAATGATTAATTGCAAAGTTATTTTGGAAGCTATTCCATCTAAGCGTGTCAAATGCAGGTAATGTAACAATTGGTAAATTATTTGTATATCTTTTCTAAATAACAGAAACAATTGAGCAGACAGATGACACAGATCTTGTATATCTCAGAGCATGTGAAGGAGGTCATTGGTCCGAATGTGCCTACACCTGGAGCATACCAACAATGAAATGTGGAACTAAAAACATTATGTATCTTAGACAGAAAGGAATGTGTGGCAGATTCTGTCTAGGTTGGCATTTATTTATTAATTGACATATGTCTAATCGTCATTTAATTAAAATTACACAACTAAAAGAAGATATTTTGTCGATTTTCAAATAAATCTGAAAATGTAGAATGTCGATTCCATAGATAAGAAGCAGTGTGTAATTCTGCTCATAACTATGATTTTCACAAATTGTTTCATCATGAATATCTGTATTACTGACTGAATGTATGTATATTGCAATTAAACCAATGTGTTGTCGGTGTTTCATTGACGTTTCACCATCATTTGTGGAAACATCCGGAAAACAAGTTAATTCTCAAATTAACTTTGATATGCATTGCGTTCTGGCAATGCAAATTCACAATGTTAGCCATAATCAATTGTGGCTATCATTCACATAAGACAATGAGATTAAACGTATTCTTGGAATGAATAAACAAAGATTTACTTTTGAAAATAAAATAAAAGTGGAATGCAATATAGAAAGAAATATGAAAATACACAAATTGCCAGTTTTAGGTGTCATCTAGATCTGCAATACATATAGGCACTATATCAGTCGAAACAGGGTTTTAAATCAATTGAAAAAGCTTTGTCTTTTTTGTTTGTAGAATCGAGAAACTCCTCTGATGTTTCTACCACCCCATCGTATGTGTGGGATGAGCCTTGTCACTGGCACAATATAATTACAAGTAATTTTGACAGATCTGTCAATTATACACTGCAAAGTGGGGAATATGATGACTGTTACGACTGGGAGATCCACATGGAAGGATGGTACAAATTTAGTGGAAACGAGAGCATACCAACGAACCCTCCTAAGCCGGGACAGTGTGGTTCATCTTCTCCTATCTGGCTGGATGGTGAATATATGATATTCGTTGATGATATATATATGAATGTTATCTGACAAAGAAATGTTTTAACGATCACGATTTAAAAAGAATCGAATAAATTGATATTACTCAATACCAAATATAATGTTATCAACCCTTGTAACAACAATTTAAAGTATATTCATTTTTTCAAATATATAACCTACTTGGCAATGTTAATATGCAAATTTGTTTTTATCAGGTTTGTATCCGACAACTTATGGTGAAATGGCCTCCCTGACAGCATGCGTTGTAGGAAATGATACCGAATGTCAAAACAGTTGGAATGTGACTGTAATGCAATGTGATGGATACAATGTTGCATATTTGAAACCTATATATTACACGATGAACTGCGGCAGATATTGTATAGGTGAGCATGTTACTGTAAACACCCTACTTATATAAGGAACATATGTAAAATAAATGTATATTTTCCATTGCCTTACAAGGCTAACAGGACAACGGATTGTATCATTTTATTTTATGTACATACTTCTATTAAAAGATGTGAATGACATATTTATATGCATAATGGTTATTGTTAACGGAAATGGCATAAGCAATAAAAGAAATATAAAATAATAAAACCTTCAAAAGATTTTGAAAAAATTTCTCGATCATAAACGAACTAGTTGGCCAGAAAAAAAACCCAACTACAACCAAGTTACGTCAGTTGAAAAGTTTGAAGTTAGTGAGAAAACTGCCTCTAAAACCCCCTTGCTTGGAAGATCGTACTGATATTTGTTCAATAGACATCAATGAGTACTGCCAATTGGATGATATTTACATCCAACAATATATGATAATAAAAGACCAATATATCTATATTACTTTCGCTGAAAATATAAGGAATGTAAACAACACTTTGCATTCATATGTTATTTGAATTTTACAGTTTCACAGTTTGCGAGAGAATGGATTAATAGGAAAGTTATCCCGCAAAACTGACCATCGTGTGATATGACAGTCAGTATCATGTGTCTATATTTTAAAATATGATATAAAATCCCTCTATCCATCGAAACGTTGAAAATGATGAAATTTTGTTTGAGTTACTTTTTACTGTGAATACACAGATAAAACTAACATTAGAAAGGTTCTAGTGACATCGGAATGGAATATAATAGTAATACATGCATGTAGTCTCGTACGTTTTGCTTTTTCAGAATACACAAATGATCCCTGTTCTAACTACAGCGTTATAGACTATGACTTCACCAGACACCAAGACTACTACGATTATTCATACATGTCCAACTGTGATGACTTTTGGTCAGGAGGGTGGTATTATTTTGAAGGCGGTTATAACTTGTCAACAAGTCCGGCATCGTCCGGTCAGTGTGGATCGTATTATCCAATTTGGATTAATGGTAAGATTTATCAAAAAAACAATGTCACTTTGCTGTTTCTAAGGAAATTGTTCAAAATAATATCTCTTGAATTGTTCTTTTTTGTTTAAATTATTCATCTATTTCGCTTTCTATCATACTGTTGAAGTTGTGTTTCTGAACTGGTTTTCTGTTTTTGTGTCCGTTTTAATTGTCTCTTGAAATACGGATGATAATATTTGATTTCAAATATTTAGTTTCCAGCACTATTTCGAAGAAATTAATTTTCAAAGCGTGCATTTGGTGCGTAAAACTAGATTTCATATCGTGAAATGATTAATTGCAAAGTTATTTTGGAAGCTATTCCATCTAAGCGTGTCAAATGCAGGTAATGTAACAATTGGTAAATTATTTGTATATCTTTTCTAAATAACAGAAACAATTGAGCAGACAGATGACACAGATCTTGTATATCTCAGAGCATGTGAAGGAGGTCATTGGTCCGAATGTGCCTACACCTGGAGCATACCAACAATGAAATGTGGAACTAAAAACATTATGTATCTTAGACAGAAAGGAATGTGTGGCAGATTCTGTCTAGGTTGGCATTTATTTATTAATTGACATATGTCTAATCGTCATTTAATTAAAATTACACAACTAAAAGAAGATATTTTGTCGATTTTCAAATAAATCTGAAAATGTAGAATGTCGATTCCATAGATAAGAAGCAGTGTGTAATTCTGCTCATAACTATGATTTTCACAAATTGTTTCATCATGAATATCTGTATTACTGACTGAATGTATGTATATTGCAATTAAACCAATGTGTTGTCGGTGTTTCATTGACGTTTCACCATCATTTGTGGAAACATCCGGAAAACAAGTTAATTCTCAAATTAACTTTGATATGCATTGCGTTCTGGCAAATGCAAATTCACAATGTTAGCCATAATCAATTGTGGCTATCATTCACATAAGACAATGAGATTAACCGTATTCTTGGAATGAATAAACAAAGATTTACTTTTGAAAATAAAATAAAAGTGGAATGCAATATAGAAAGAAATATGAAAATACACAAATTGTCAGTTTTAGGTGTCATCTAGATCTGCAATACATATAGGCACTATATCAGTCGAAACAGGGTTTTAAATCAATTGAAAAGCTTTGTCTTTTTGTTTGTAGAATCGAGAAACTCCTCTGATGTTTCTACCACCCCATCGTATGTGTGGGATGAGCCTTGTCACTGGCACAATATAATTACAAGTAATTTTGACAGATCTGTCAATTATACACTGCAAAGTGGGGAATATGATGACTGTTACGACTGGGAGATCCACATGGAAGGATGGTACAAATTTAGTGGAAACGAGAGCATACCAACGAACCCTCCTAAGCCGGGACAGTGTGGTTCATCTTCTCCTATCTGGCTGGATGGTGAATATATGATATTCGTTGATGATATATATATGAATGTTATCTGACAAAGAAATGTTTTAACGATCACGATTTAAAAGAATCGAATAAATTGATATTACTCAATACCAAATATAATGTTATCAACCCTTGTAACAACAATTTAAAGTATATTCATTTTTCAAATATATAACCTACTTGGCAATGTTAATATGCAAATTTGTTTTATCAGGTTTGTATCCGACAACTTATGGTGAAATGGCCTCCCTGACAGCATGCGTTGTAGGAAATGATACCGAATGTCAAAACAGTTGGAATGTGACTGTAATGCAATGTGATGGATACAATGTTGCATATTTGAAACCTATATATTACACGATGAACTGCGGCAGATATTGTATAGGTGAGCATGTTACTGTAAACACCCTACTTATATAAGGAACATATGTAAAATAAATGTATATTTTCCATTGCCTTACAAGGCTAACAGGACAACGGATTGTATCATTTTATTTTATGTACATACTTCTATTAAAAGATGTGAATGACATATTTATATGCATAATGGTTATTGTTAACGGAAATGGCATAAGCAATAAAAGAAATATAAAATAATAAAACCTTCAAAAGATTTTGAAAAAATTTCTCGATCATAAACGAACTAGTTGGCCAGAAAAAAACCCAACTACAACCAAGTTACGTCAGTTGAAAAGTTTGAAGTTAGTGAGAAAACTGCCTCTAAAACCCCTTGCTTGGAAGATCGTACTGATATTTGTTCAATAGACATCAATGAGTACTGCCAATTGGATGATATTTACATCCAACAATATATGATAATAAAAGACCAATATATCTATATTATTTTCGCTGAAAATATAAAGAATGTAAACAACACTTTGCATTCATATGTTATTTGAATTTTACAAATTCAAAGTTTGCGAGAGAATGGAGTAATAGGAAAGTTATCCCGCAAAATTGACCATCGTGTGATATGACAGTCAGTATCATGTGTCTATATTTTAAAATATGATATAAAATCCCTCTATCCATCGAAACGTTGAAAATGATGAAATTTTGTTTGAGTTACTTTTTACTGTGAATACACAGATAAAACTAACATTAGAAAGGTTCTAGTGACATCGGAATGGAATATAATAGTAATACATGCATGTAGTCTCGTACGTTTTGCTTTTTCAGAATACACAAATGATCCCTGTTCTAACTACAGCGTTATAGACTATGACTTCACCAGACACCAAGACTACTACGATTATTCATACATGTCCAACTGTGATGACTTTTGGTCAGGAGGGTGGTATTATTTTGAAGGCGGTTATAACTTGTCAACAAGTCCGGCATCGTCCGGTCAGTGTGGATCGTATTATCCAATTTGGATTAATGGTAAGATTTATCAAAAACAATGTCACTTTGCTGTTTCTAAGGAAATTGTTCAAAATAATATCTCTTGAATTGTTCTTTTTGTTTAAATTATTCATCTATTTCGCTTTCTATCATACTGTTGAAGTTGTGTTTCTGAACTGGTTTTCTGTTTTTGTGTCCGTTTTAATTGTCTCTTGAAATACGGATGATAATATTTGATTTCAAATATTTAGTTTCCAGCACTATTTCGAAGAAATTAATTTTCAAAGCGTGCATTTGGTGCGTAAAACTAGATTTCATATCGTGAAATGATTAATTGCAAAGTTATTTTGGAAGCTATTCCATCTAAGCGTGTCAAATGCAGGTAATGTAACAATTGGTAAATTATTTGTATATCTTTTCTAAATAACAGAAACAATTGAGCAGACAGATGACACAGATCTTGTATATCTCAGAGCATGTGAAGGAGGTCATTGGTCCGAATGTGCCTACACCTGGAGCATACCAACAATGAAATGTGGAACTAAAAACATTATGTATCTTAGACAGAAAGGAATGTGTGGCAGATTCTGTCTAGGTTGGCATTTATTTATTAATTGACATATGTCTAATCGTCATTTAATTAAAATTACACAACTAAAAGAAGATATTTTGTCGATTTTAAAATAAATCTGAAAATGTAGAATGTCGATTCCATAGATAAGAAGCAGTGTGTAATTCTGCTCATAACTATGATTTTCACAAATTGTTTCATCATGAATATCTGTATTACTGACTGAATGTATGTATATTGCAATTAAACCAATGTGTTGTCGGTGTTTCATTGACGTTTCACCATCATTTGTGGAAACATCCGGAAAACAAGTTAATTCTCAAATTAACTTTGATATGCATTGCGTTCTGGCAAATGCAAATTCACAATGTTAGCCATAATCAATTGTGGCTATCATTCACATAAGACAATGAGATTAACCGTATTCTTGGAATGAATAAACAAAGATTTACTTTTTGAAAATAAAATAAAAAGTGGAATGCAATATAGAAAGAAATATGAAAATACACAAATTGCCAGTTTTAGGTGTCATCTAGATCTGCAATACATATAGGCACTATATCAGTCGAAACAGGGTTTTAAATCAATTGAAAAAGCTTTGTCTTTTTTGTTTGTAGAATCGAGAAACTCCTCTGATGTTTCTACCACCCCATCGTATGTGTGGGATGAGCCTTGTCACTGGCACAATATAATTACAAGTAATTTTGACAGATCTGTCAATTATACACTGCAAAGTGGGGAATATGATGACTGTTACGACTGGGAGATCCACATGGAAGGATGGTACAAATTTAGTGGAAACGAGAGCATACCAACGAACCCTCCTAAGCCGGGACAGTGTGGTTCATCTTCTCCTATCTGGCTGGATGGTGAATATATGATATTCGTTGATGATATATATATGAATGTTATCTGACAAAGAAATGTTTTAACGATCACGATTTAAAAGAATCGAATAAATTGATATTACTCAATACCAAATATAATGTTATCAACCCTTGTAACAACAATTTAAAGTATATTCATTTTTCAAATATATAACCTACTTGGCAATGTTAATATGCAAATTTGTTTTAATCAGGTTTGTATCCGACAACTTATGGTGAAATGGCCTCCTGACAGCATGCGTTGTAGGAAATGATACCGAATGTCAAAAAATACAGTGCATGAATTATATGATTTAAATAAAATGATTACTCTAACTCAACTAAGCACATATCGAAATTCACAAAAAATATGATTGATTCATAATGACCAATTGAACTTGTTGTAGATTTAAGGACTTATACTTTGTCAACAAGCGTATATGTCAAGGGAATTGATTACGATTGGATTATGGAATTCAAAGTAATTCATTGTGGTATTCATGAAGATAAAATTGTTCAACTATCTTTGCTGTTTTTGTAAATTATATCTATTTTTCTATTATTAATGTTTGAATGATTTTTTTAAGTCGTTAATTGTTTTGTCGTTTAATTTTATATCACATTATTTGTTTACATTTTGTTTAAACTATTATCAATATTTTCAATTGTTAAGTTTATCACTAAAATGTTCATTATGCTTTAGGAAGTCGATTAATTGTATGAGATTATGGATAATTTATTTAAATTTATATTCAATATCATATTGTATAATGTCAACTTAAAAATATGTAAATATTTAATGCTTAAATAACAGATAATTGAGAATTAAATTTGTCAATCTCAAGAATAATAAATTATTGTAAATGTTGTAAACGAGCATTCAAAGAAGTGAAGATTAATTCAAGTATTGGAAGATTACGACATTGTCAATGCATTTAATTAAAATTAATTAATGTAATTATTTTCATAAACTAAAATTGAAGATGTTGATTTCTTATAATAATGAAGAGTATTGATAATATTCAAATAAGATTTCATCAATATTTAATATAGAATTATGTAATGCGAATATTGTATCAATACTGTGTTGGTTTGCATGGTTTACCATGACTTATGGACATATGATCATATTAATTCATCAATTAATTGTAATTCTTTGATGAAATTTCATAATTGAATAATTGTTGTTCTTATGTGAATACATACATATTAGATGATTGTGAATATACAAAGTCTTAATGATAACGTACTTTAATGAAAAAAATGACTGTATAATTAAGAAATTAATACCAAATTGTTTAGGTATCATATTGCAAAATTGAGGAACTATATATCGAATTAAGTTTAACAATTAAGCATTTGGATCTGATTTTATGAATTGAAGATTCAATTTCACACTCTGTCTAGATGTTGATGAGACTTTCTCTGGAAATAAATTACATAGTATTTTGATCAAACTGTAATTTATACAATGTAAAGTGATATTATGACGTTAGACTCGGAAATCCATGTAATTTGTAATATGACGTATTCATGCGAATCACTTAATCAAGTGGAAATTTAGTTAATTGTTTAGTGATGAATTACTATGGAATTTGTACATCTCTAATGGAATGAATGACAAATTTAATATAGAATGATATTCAAAAAAACTTTAAGACAATTAATATTTATTTGACAGATTCAATTAATGATATTGTTTGTAACATATGATACCAACAGAAAGTTAACTTGAAATTATAAGTGTTAAATTGTAATTGGCATATATATGAATTGTCAACTTATAAATTCATGAAAGATGATGTATTTAAATATACTTAAAGTGATAAATGAATTGTATAGTACAGTATCGCATATTGAAACACTATGATTTAAATTGATCAATTTAGTACTAGTTAAAGAAATGATTTTAATTGTATAAGTTCATATTAAACCATATATGTATTTAGAGATAATGTATTAAATGTAATGTATATATTGATTAATCATTACTTATAAAGAATTGCATATTTAATATAAATGATTAAGTATGGCTAGAAGATAATGAAAATAATTATATTAAAAATATTGAATAAAAATCGCTAAATAATAGCTTTGGCAAAGTAACAGATTAACAATTAAATGCTTGAAATTATATGAAAATTGATTTCTAACCACACTAGATATGTTTAATGGAAAATACAATTCAATTTGAAAGAAATACATAAATAAATCGTAAAAGACACTGGATACTATTTGTAATTAAACACATTCAAAGTGGACAGAATGGATTAATTTGAAAGTTATGTGAAATTGACCTGTGATGATAAGTATGAATTTTCAAATAAATGTTAATATACATTATAGAATCGTTAATCACATATAAAATTGATATACATGATAATTATATTAATTACGAATAATAACATTGATTATAACTTATATAAGTAGTAATTGAATAGTTAAAGTTCATCTGAATGATTAAATGGAAATATCCTTTCACAGTTGATTACTGAATACACATGAACTTCTATAGTTAAGATATTATGACTTCACAATGCAAATTAATGTGATTTTTTGTTAACTTACTTTGTCAGTAAGAGATATTTGGTCTTATAACTGTCAAGTCGCATTAGTATTATGTTCAATTGTATTAATGAATTTATTAAATGAAATGTTAACTTATGTTATGGAATGTTCTAAATAAACAAATTATAATATTATTATTGTATTGTATTTATTATAAGGTGTTATAATCGTATTAGTATAATGTCTTATTTGTAGTTAACTCTTTAAAAATATTTATTGATTTAATTTTATTTCAACACTATTTCATTGTGAATTAATTATATATGCGTAATTAGATTTTCTGTTAAATTGATTCATTCTATTTTATTAATTCAAAGTTATGTATGAAGTTTCAAATGTTATTAACATTGTAATTTAATTATGTATAATCTTTTCTAAATAATGAACAATTGATGAGTACTTAGAATGCAAAACTTGAAGTATTCCAACAGTGAAAGGAGGTATAGTCTAATTGTAGCTCTGAAAAAATGAATGAATTAATTTGATCAGATCAAACAAATGTGTACAGATAGTATGCAATTGGATTTTTATTAGATTAAATATATGTCAATCGCATTTGAATTAACGATACCAAATTGAAATGTAGATATTAAAAGTCATTGTTCAATAATGTCAAAAATTAGAATGTCTTCTAGATAATAATTGTAATTAGCTATATGTATCTCAATTATACTCGATTCTGTTTAATGTGTATTTGATCGATGTATGATATAATTTAAACATGTGAGAATGTAATTTCATTAACGCATTTGAAATGATTTTGAAACTCGATTCAAAAGTTAATTCAAATTAATCTTGATTGCATGAGTATACATGGAATGAATTAAATGTTTACACATTGTTGGCATGATATCATAGACTGAGTTGAACTATTGTGGAAATGAAAATATTGAATAAAATTGAATTTGAATAATATTAGATTGCAAAGCATATAGTGCATTAGATAATTCAAATATGTACTTATTAGTTCCAATAATTAGTTTTTAAATCAAACTGTATTTATTCTGAATAGATAAACATCATTTGTATAATAACAATCATTGATCTTTATAATATTAAGATTGAATTACATTGAAGATGAATAATTCAATTTTGGGAGATCGAACATTAGACTGAATGGAATATGATGAATGTTTACAATACATTAAGTGGATGATGCTAACTTCAGCTGGACATGGATTACAACTCTGATGATAACAATGTTTCTTAATAGAAATGATATTAAGATTGAAATAAATGATAGATGTATTGTAAAAGATATAACTGAACACTTAAAACGAAAATTATTATTTTATCAAATACAGCTATTATCAACCTTGTAATGTATGAAATATATTATTTTAATGTTCTTATCAAAGTTGTTAAATACTATGTAAATGGTTGTAGAAATGTATTATGAACTCGATTAACAGTGTGAAATGTCTAAGTCATGAATTAGATATTAATATTAAACATAGAATTTAATAATGCAATTTTAAAAGTTAATATTACACCTTAATTGGAAATTACAGTTTGTATAACACTATTTAAAAGGATTATTAACAATGATAATAATCTTAATTTATGAAATTATTCATTAATGAAAATTGTGAAATTTTTTATGAAATTTAATACAATGAATTAATATATAAATGTTATATTAAAAATCATAGCATAAGAATATTAAATAAAATTATATTTTATAAATGGAAAAGTGTGTAGAGAATAACCCTACTAAAACAAGTAGGTGAAATTTGAAGTTAAGACTAAAAGATGCTTAAACATTTTAATAAATTTATGTATAACCTATTAAGAGTAATCCAATATATGATAATGATAAAATTAATTAGAAAGAATATAAATTTTAAAACTTGAATTTAATGAAATTCGTCAATGTAAACTTTGAATAAAATACAAGTTCAACATAATATGAAATTATGAATATCTATCAATCTAAATTTAAAAGATATAAATTTTTCATTGAAAAATAAATTTAATTGAGTGAATCAATAATAATTATAAATCAATGTACATCGATATAATAATTAAAATATTGTAATAATACTTATAATCACTGAATTCCAACTTAAAGATTTTGTCAGATTATTATGACTATCCATAATCTACATGGATTAGTTGCAGATGGTATATTAATTATATACATACAATGGCATCTCGGTCAGTTGGTGATTATCAATTTGTTAATGTAGTTTATAAACTTACATGTCATTACTTTCAAATTGTTCAATAATCAATTTGAATTATATTTAATATTATTGTTGTTTATTAATTTAAATTTTTTAACTCGGTTTTTGTTATTGTGATTCTTATTTTCCAATGGATTGATATAATTTATTTCAAATGTATTTGTTTAAATTTTAAATTAATTTTAAGTGCATTTGGTAAATGATTTCATATTCGTTTGATTAATGTCAAAGTTTTTTGAAAATTCATTACGTTCTAAGCAGATAGTTACAATAGTAAATTATTTGTATATTTTTCTAATAACGATAATTGGCAGACATGAACAATCGTATATCTCAACTGTAAGTATTGGTCTAATATGTCTACATTGGACAAAAAATTGCAAATTTGAGATTGAATAGTTTAATTCAATTGTTGCATATTATAAATTAATTTAGAAATTTTTTAATTAAATTCAACTAAATTGAATATTAAGATTAAGGCATTTGTCAATTCTAAATTGAGAATCATTTACATATAGAAATTGTAATTCTGCTAAAAAGAATTCAAATCTTATTTGGTGTAATTATGTCAATATCTATGAATTCAAAATGTATTGTTATTAACGTTTAATCATTTGACATTCGGAAAATGTAATTTCAAATTTACTTTGATGCATTGTTACATGCATAAATAAATTCTAATAATGTTAAATAAGAGATTTGTGATAAATAAATGAATAAAGTTTAATTACAAATTGAATATCATATCTGAATAAAATAAATTCATTAAATTATATAAATGAATCAAATTGCATTTAGTATATCAATCAATGACATTTGTGCTTTAATCATCGAAAACTTTATGTTATTTTAACAATTGAATTTAATGGATGCAATTGTATGACATATGCAAATAAATTACACTAGTTGAATTTCAATGAACAAAGGGTATATTGAGTTACAATCTAATCACTGAAGTGGTAGAAATTAGTGAAAACTACCGTACGACTCAAGCCGAGTAGTTGGTAATCTTTCTGGACAGAAGAAAATTTTAAAATTAATTATCTGAATGTTTGAATAATTTATGAATTAGATTTACACAATAGTATTATTTATCAAATATGATTAACAAGAATTTAAATATCATATTTTTCAATCATGTAATAAATGTTAATATGCAAATTTGATTACAGTTTGTAAAAACTATGTAAAGTACACTGCAAGATATAGTAGGAATTACGAATGTCAAAATATTGAATTAATCTTGAATGATGATAAATGTTGAATTAAATAATTAACGATAATGGGAATATTGTAAGTAATTTATTAACTTTATAAGTACAAAATAAATGTGAGTATGTTACTGTAAACACCAGTATGTTACTGTAAACACCATACTTATATAAGGAACATATGTAAAACAAAAACAGTTAATTGAAAATTTGAAATTTTGTAAAATCGTCTAAAATTGCTTAATGACGACTGATATTGTTAAGGAATATAATAATGAATTTAAAAATATGATATAAATTCCTCAATAAGAATAATATCCAAAATTATTCCAAATAAACAATTAAATTATTGAAAGTATTTAATTGAAATTTCAAGACCGAGGAAGATAAGAAACGTTTCATCATATTAGTATGATATACATCATATTTGCATAATTTAAAATGATAAATTTATTATTAATCTTAATTGATAATAATTAATATTTATTAATACATTAAAATTCATAGAATGGATTAATAGAAATTATCATTAATCCATCTCGATATACCAATTTGTTATTAAATAATAAAATCCAATCACAATTTATAATTTGATAAGTGATACTTTTCGGACAAATATAGATATGCTTACGCATGATGAATCAATTAATATGGATAGATTAGTTCGTACTTTGTTCATTCAGGATCAATTGTAACTTTTAATAATGTTTGTCAATAACATCTCATAGTATTTAAGTTTGTTTGAATGATTTGTCAATGTCTTTTGATGCGTATAATTTTAATATCATGCTTTATATCCGTTAGTTGTGGTTTAATGTTTATGATTGGTGTTAATATATTTACTTGTGAAATTTATCAGTATTTGTAATTTATTGTTAAATTTTAAATATAGTTTAATTGTCATTTTTAAATTATTTCATATTTTTTAATATTAATGCAAGTTTTGGTATATTATAGTGTTTTAATTTGTACAATAGGATTATTGGATTTCCAAATTAATGTTAGCACTAATTCAAGATATATTTCAAGTGATGTGCGTCTGAAGATACATATTGACATAGATTGCAACATTATGTGGAACTAACATAAGGAGTGTCTTTGCAGGTAAGTAAATTGTAAATTAATATTTTTAATAGAAATTAAGAATGAACAGATCTTGTCTAATTCTCAATAATTATTAAATGTATTCTGACGATTTAAATTGAATTACCAAATGTAGAATTGATTTACATTTTAATCATGAAAATTAATGTATAATTGTTGTATTTCATTGCAATACATGTTAATTGCATATATTGATTCACTAATTAAAATATCATTTTGAAACAATAATTTTTATTTTAAATAACATTAGTTAAAGAATAATTTCATAATACATTTTGCTACAAATTCACATAATTTCATTAACTTGTATAATGATAAGTATCTTGGCAAATGAAAATACAAGTAGATATCATTGTGCTATCATTCACAATTAGACAGATGGAATTAAACAATTAATTCTTGAAATTAAAAATTTGCAATTGGATAATGAAAAGTGAATCACAATGAGAGTAAAATAAAATGGCATTTCATTCTATAGACGAACAGATATCACTTCTCTTGTACAGTAAAAGATTTATGATTGTTATGAAATATAATGCTAGTATTTGAAATCATGATTAAACTCAAATGATTCTAACATATGTTACACTACGTACAATATCAATCAATAAATTTTGATGTAATTGCAAATTTCAAGTTGTTCGAACATGTTAGCTTGAGATGCTGGGACAATATATCAAGAATTAACTGTCCATGACAAATGTGTAATTTGACGACTTATTACATGAATGGGAGAATTGTATGATGATTATATGAAATTATATAGGAAGAAAATTAATGATACATTTAACAAGTAACGGATACATTGATTTATCATACAAATTATATTACCTGTGATGCACAATTATATGATATTTCATTATTATAGAATGGTATTAATAGAAATTTAAATAAATTAAGTATTTCAATAAATTATGTACAACCTTGAAGATCTTTAAACAATTTCAAATAATAACCATTGGAAGTGAATGTAACTTTGAATGTTAATATTGTTATGACATATAGATATTCCAGATATTTCAGGAAATCCAGCAATTTTAATTATGTACCAATTAATGAAGAGACATTGATAATTAAATTATGTTAAAGATGCTAAAGAATATTATTAATAATGTCAATAATTAAAATGTGATATAACATATTTTAAGTAAAATATTCAATAAATATACAGTTGAAAATGAAATTTGTATTATTTTAGTAAATCTCATTAAAAAGAATAATTTAAGATAATGGTCATAACGGAATGATAAGCAATAAGAATATAAATAATACTTCAAAACATTAAATATCGTTAAGTTAATAGATTGCAAAACTGCAACTACAACCATTCTATGAACGTATATTTGAAGTTATAGTTAAAGTATGCTAAAATTTACTGGAATTTCCAAAGAATTGAAAATGTAATTGATATATATGTATATTAATATTTCAAAAAATGATATGATTACTAAGAATTTAATTCAATTTTGCTTGAAATGTTGTAATACACAATATTGCATATTAATATTGAATTTACAGTCTTCAATTGGAAATGATTAAAGAAATTTCATATTGACATTTAATAATAATATGTCATTTAAGATAATTGTTATACTAATGTGCTACCATCAGAAAGTTAATAGAATTTATTCATTGAATGATACTGTGAATCATACAGGTAATAATTGAAGCTTTATAACATCGAATAATAATATAATACCATGTGATTGTACGTGTTTTTCAGAGAAATTACCAACAATATAGCTGTTATAAACATGTTCCAGAACAACTACTGACGATTTTCATTTAGTGGATGATTTTATAAGGCTGGTCTATTCATTTTGAATGAATTTAATGAAGTCGTCTGTCCGATTTCAATTGATTAAATATCAATTGATATTTCATATATAACATTGTTCAACTTTCTGTTCTAAGAAATTGTTAAATTGTTCTTGAATTTATTTTTTAATTAATCTATTTTTCTATAACTTATTGAAGTTTGTTTTGACGTGTTTTGTCGTTTAATTGTTGAAATCGTAAATGATTATTAAATTATTTATATCAATTATTTCAAATGCATTTCGAGTACTAATTCAATGTGATAATTGTAAAGATTACATTTTGAAGAATACAAACGTTTAGCAAAATGAAAATTTGAATATTAATAAGCGTGTCTAAAGCAGGTAAATGTAACAATTGCAATATTGTATTACTCTATAAATGACAGGAACATTAACTACATTGAAGCTACTTCAAATAAATGGAAACTTGTTTACAGATGTATGTGTGAATTGATTCATGGTCATTAATACAAATAATCGTGTGAACTTAATACACTAACTAAAGAAATTGTGGATTTCATAATTGTAATGTGAGTCATTCAGTAATGAGAATTGTAATCTGTCTTGGAATTATTTTACATTAATATGATTATCTGTATTTAATGATCGAAAATGTATGATATTTGTCGATTAAAAATGAATTGGTGTTATTGCTTAATCAAATACATTTCAAATGTCAAAATAAGTATATTCCAAATTAAATTTGATATTGAATCATTGCGTTTGATGAAATTCAAATGTTCCATTATTGTAGGCATCATTGCGAGCATAAGACATGATTAACGTTATTACTTACACATTGATAACAATTCTATTTGAAAATAAATTCAATAATGTGCAATCAATTGAAAGCAAATTAAATATGCAATATTGTGTCCTTGATTGCAATCAATACAATTCAGTTTCGTTTAATAATAAAAAGCTCTTGTTGAAATAAAATTCAGTTTACTCCTTAGATGATACTGAAAATAATAGATTTGACAGTTGAATCTAATGAAAATGGTAATTTAGTGAACAGGAATCAATGAAATGTTCTAGGCGTAACGGAGACTCCTACTGGCATGGTCTAAATTATTGATACTTATGATATTATAAGTTATGAAGAAATTTTTAACGTCAATTTAAGAATCGAATAATGATATTAGTAATCCAAATTAATGAAATACATGCAACAAATTTAAGATCATGTTTCAATTATAACCTACTTGGCATTTAATAGCAAATATATGTATCGTTTGTATAAATTTATGAAATGGCATTTCAGATCGATTAGAATGAAATGATATCAACAAATGTAACTATCAATGTACGTAAATTATTTAAACTTAAATTTGCATTTTTAAATATATTAACATTGGAAAATTAGAAATGTCCGTAAGCACTTATAAAATTGAATAAACTTTGGGTTTGTTAAAAGGAAAGTTGATATTTACTTATTAAACTATTAAATTTAATGATTTTATTAAATAAAGAATGGAAATATTTATATAATTATTAAACCTTAATAAAATAATTAATTTTTTGCATAAAAAAATAATTATAATTAAAATTTATTTAGAAAATGTATAAGAAAAATTAAAAAAACACAATTTTAAAAATAATAGTATAAAAATTTGAAAAACCCTTCCAAATAAACGACAAATTTGTTTGGAAATAAAAAACCCTTTAATTCATTAATTTTAATAAACATCTTAAATTGGGAAATTAAATTAAAAAAGCATAATATATTATTTGATAATTTCAAATTTAATTAATAAATTTCATATTATGGAAATTAAAAAAAATTTGTTATATTTATTATAACAAGGACAACAGATTTTATCATTTTATTTTATGTACATACTAATATTAATAGATGTAAATGATATATTTATATGCATATTGGTGAATGCAAACGGAAATGGCATGAGAATGAAAGATAAATAAAGTAATAAAACCTTCAAAAGATTTGGAAAAATTGCTCGGTCATAAACGAACTGGTCGGCCAGAAAAAAATCCTAACTACAATCAAGTTAGGTCAGTTGAAATGTTTGAAATTTGTGAAAACTGTCACTTAAACCCCTTGCAAGGAAGATCGTACTGATATGTTTGCATTGAACGTTAATGAGTACTGATAATTAGACGATATTTACATCCAACAATATATAGTCATAAAAACAAATACATCTATATGATATTCGATCAAAATATAAAAATGTAAACAATACTTTGCGTTCATATGTTATTTGAACTTTACAATTTCAAAGTTATCGAGATAATGGATTTTTTGTTGACATGGTTGTTTATTGTTAAAGTGATTAGATTATAACACAATGTAGACTATTGTATCCTAATTTTGACATTTTACCTATGTCCGTTTATTTTGTTCACATTGTTGTCAATATAATGGAATTTTATGCGACTGTCATTGAAGTGAGAGGTTTAGCTAGCTATAAAACCAGATTTAATCCACCATTTTCTACATAAGGAAATGCCTGTACCAAGTCAGGAATATGACAGTTGATTTCATTCGTTTGATGTGTATGAGCTTTTGATTTTGACATTTAAAAGGAAATTTCATTTGAATTTTCTCTGGAGTTCGTATTTTGTTTTCTGGACTTTTAATAGGAAAATTATCCTGTAAAATTTGCCAATCGTGTGATATAACAGTCAGTATCACGTGTCTATATTTTATAATATAATATATATGAACAAGACCCGTAGGAAGAAATAAAATTCTTTATGCATCGAAACGTTGAAAATTATTAAATTCTGTTTGAGTTACTTTTTCTGTGAATACACACTAAAACACAAAGTATCTATTTTCAGACATAGCTTCTATCCGGTAAATCGTGACTTTTATTGGCCATGCTAGTATTTGTCCTTTGTTTGCTTTTGATATGGTATCATTTAATTTCACATATGCGTAAAATATTATATAAGGTTTTGTTAAATTCAGTTTATTAACACAAGACAAAGGACTGGATAAAACTAATATTAGAATAGTTCTAGTGACATTGGAATGCAATATAATGGTAATACATGCATGCGGTCTTATGTGTTTTGTTTTTCAGAATACACAAATGATCCCTGTTCTAACTACAGTATTATAGACTATGACTTCACCAGACACCAAGACTACTACGATTATTCATACATGTCCAACTGTGATGAGTTTTGGTCAGGAGGGTGGTATTATTTTGAAGGCGGTTATAACTTGTCAACAAGTCCGGCATCGTCCGGTCAGTGTGGATCGTATTATCCAATTTGGATTAACGGTAAGATTTATCAAAAAAAAAACAATGTCACCTTGCTGTTTGTAGGGAAATTGTTCAAAATAATATCTTTTGAATTCTTTTTTGTTGATTATTCATCTATTTCGCTTTCTATTATAATGTTGTAGTTGTGTTTCTGAACTGGTTTTCTGTTTTTGTGTCCGTTTTAATTGTCTCTTGAAATGCGGATACTATTTGATTTTATATATTTAGTTTCCAGCACTATTTCGAAGAAAATAATTTTCAAAGCGTGCATTTGGTGCGTTAAACTAGATTTCATATCTTAAAATGATCAATTGCAAAGTTATTTTGGAAGATATTTTTTCTAAGCTTGTCAGATGCAGGTAATGTAATAGTGGCAAATTATTTAGATATTTTTTTAAATGACAGAAACAATTGAACAGACAGATGACACAGATCTGGTATATCTCAGAGCATGTGAAGGAGGTCATTGGTCCGAATGTGCCTACACCTGGAGCATACCAACAATGAAATGTGGAACTAAAAACATTATGTATCTTAGACAGAAAGGAATGTGTGGCAGATTCTGTCTAGGTTGGAATTCATATATTATTTTAAACATATCTTTAATCATCATTTAATTAGAATAACACAACTAAAAGAAGATATTTTGTCGATTTTTTAATGAATGTGAAGATGTAGAAAGTCGATTCCGTAGAATAGAAGCAGTGTGTACTTCAGCCCATAACTACGACATAATTTTCACAAATTGTTTCATCATGATTATATGTATTACTGACTGAATATATGTTTATTGAAGCAAACTAATGTGTTTGTCGGTGTTTCATTGTCGTTTCACCATTATTTGTGGAAACATTCGGAAAACGGCTTTATTCGAAAATGAACTTTGCTATGCATTCCGTTCTGGCAAATGCAAAATCACAATGTTAGCCATGATCAATTGTGTCTATCACTCAGATAAGACAATGAGATAAACCGTATTCTTGAAATATATAGCAATTTACTTTTAAAAAATTAAATAAAAAGTCGAATATAATATAGAAAGAAATATGAAAATACCCAAATTGCCAGTTTAGGTGTTATCTAGATCAGCCGAAACAGATTTTTAAATCAAATGAAGATTTGTTTTCTTTTTCTGTTTGTAGAATCGAGAAACTCCTCGGATGTTTCTACCACCCCATCGTATGTGTGGGATGAGCCTTGTCACTGGCACAATATAATAACCAGTAATTTTGACAGATCTGTCAATTATACACTGCAAAGTGGGGAATATGAAGACTGTTACGACTGGGAAATCTACATGGAAGGATGGTACAAATTTAGTGGAAACGAAAGCATACCAACTTATCCTCTTAAGTCAGGACAGTGTGGTTCATCTTTTCCTATCTGGCTGGATGGTGAATGATTTATTATTCTCTTGTGACATATTTGAGTTTGAATGTGTGTTCTGACCTAGAAATCTTTTATGAATAGAATAAATTTATACTAGTCGATACCAAATTTAATGTTAACAATGCGCTTTAAGAATATTAAAAGACATTGATGTATTCACAATGCAAAGCCTTCTTCACAATGTAACTCTGCAAATTTGTTCCTTATCAGGTATTTACCCGACAACATATGGTGAAATAGCCACACTGACAGCATGCATGGTAGGAAATGATACAGAATGTGGAAACAGTTGGAATGTGACTGTAATGCAATGTGATGGATACAATGTTGCACATCTGAAACCTGAATATGACATGACGAACTGTGGCAGATATTGTATGGGTGAGCAGGTTACTTTTTGTTGAAAACTATTTATAATTGATAAAAAATTGAGATTTATCACCTACCACCTATTATAATTTTCTTACTAGCGTCTTAATGTTTTTGGCTTTGTTTTGCAGTGTTTATCAATAATTATTCTTGAAATTGGATTAACAAGAAAAATAAAAGTATAGTGATAAATATCAGATGCATTTATATTGGAAATTATATTAATAAGCGTATATACCGCATTCAAAACATTCCCGCTCCTACTTCAATGCGACACACGACAAACCACTTAGAACTTTACATGGACGTTAATTATATGTTATTTGGGCATTATGCATTGACTTAATATGTACGGAAGCTAATATCTTCGGTTTGATAGTTGATATTTTGTGGAATGCTTTATTAAATCCAATCCAAGGGCCCGTTTCTAAGAATATACATATACATGAGTTCGA
Organism: Mytilus coruscus; assembly: GCA_017311375.1. NCBI lineage: Eukaryota > Metazoa > Mollusca > Bivalvia > Mytilida > Mytilidae > Mytilus > Mytilus coruscus. The sequence continues at coordinate 41,079,257 of CM029603.1, read as the reverse complement.
ATCCCGCCGAGGGAAGGACAAAAAATTGAAATATAAGGGAAGTTTTTCACATTGAACACATGCTTCCTCAAGAATAAAATCCCTTTCCTTTACAAATGCAGTGGATTCCATTTAAAAGTGAAACTCGTCTTCAACCTGCAATTTTTAACACTGCCCACAAAATCTTTTTTCTTTATCGATTCTTTTATATCGACCTTTGTAAAAAAAAACAAATTCAAAGAGACTGTCTGCTTGACATTTCATAAATTTAAAATTACAAGTTCCCCCAATTTCTGAGCCATATGTTAAAGTCGGCTTTATCGTGTGGTCAAAGATATGTAAACAACTATCAATTTTTGGGATGTTTTCACCGAGAGTACTTTTTAACTTAAAGAAAGCCTTAAACCCCCTTTGATACAAATCATATCAAGTCGTAGAATTGCTTCAAGAAGCAGAAAAAATGCACCTTAATATTTTTAATTTCTTACATTTTCAATGGGTTCACCATCAAAACAAAACTGACATATAATTATTTTACCACCTTTGTTATTTTATTTTTTTTTTTTTTTTATTTTTTAAGATAAATCTGAATACAACAGCTTTTACAATATTCTTCAAAATTTATTTAGACATTTACTCAATCCTGACTGACTTTAAGAAAGAAGCACATCATCGGCATATATCAAACAAATTAAGTTTTATACTTCCTATTTCAGCTGGTACACAGTTATCATAAAAAAACACGGTAAATCATTGAGGAATACCTTGAAAAGATTGGGACTTATATTATCCCACTGTCTTACCCCAATGTTAGCTTTAAATTTATATATTAATTTATCACTTAATCGAACTTGTAAATTTTTTTATTATACATGTTCTTCATAATATTATAAAAAAAAAACTTATCCCAATGTTTTAGCAACAAGGCTTCATTCATGCACTACAGAATCAAATGCTTTCCTAAAATCCAAAAAACATGCATGTCAGCTAGTTTTGTTTGCGATACACTTTTCAATTAGAGTCCTCAAAATACACTTCTCTTTAACTGACTTTTAATGTGCGTATTGTTATGCGTTTACTTTTCTACATTGGCTAGAGGTATAGGGGAGGTTGAGATCTCATAAACATGTTTAACCCCGCCGCATTTTGCGCCTGTCCCAAGTCAGGAGCCTCTGGCCTTTGTTAGTCTTGTATTATTTTACTTTTAGTTTCTTGTGTATAATTTGGAGTTTAGTATGACGTCCATTATCACTGAACTAGTATATATAATTGTTTAGGGCCAGCTTAAGGACGCCTCCGGGTGCGGGAATTTCTCGCTGCATTGAAGACCTATTGGTGACCTTCTGTTGTTGTCTGTTCTGTGGTCGGGTTGTTGTCTCTTTGACACATTCCCATTTCCATTCTCAATTTTATGTGATCAACAGTTCTTGGTTTTTTTCTGAAAATTCTGTTTCCTCATATGGTATTACATGTCCCAGTTAATACGTTACGCTCGTGCATATTCATACCATAGAAACTTTGCTAACAGGGGTATGTTCCTTACAATAAAACTGCGTTATGAAGATAAACAATTTTAATCGACAAAATATAAGTATTAAGGTCACCATCACGATGATTTATTCGATGTGTCGGTGTGTCATTTCACTAACGACATTTTTTCATGGTCTTAGATATTTAAATACTGTTTATTCGTCTTACTCCAGATTGTTATATTTTGATTGAATGTGGATTCGGATGTCTGATAATGCATACATAATAGAAGACGCTTATCCTATAGACGCACCGGGTTTCAGTCGTCTTTACATCGGTAAAAGAAATGAGTACTGTAAATTGGATTTACGTTTTACTTTTACATCGAAACGTTGACAATTTTTACTAGTGTTTGTTTGGTTTACTTTTTCATTGTGAATAAATGCTAAAACACAAAGTATTGATTTACAAACGTAGCTTCTGTCATTTAGATCAGGCTATTATTGCCTATAATGTTTACTGTCCTTTGTTTACTTTTGATTTTAACTGGTCATTGTACCAAGTCAGGAATATGACAGTTGTTATCCATTCGTTTGATGTGTTTGAGCTTTTGAATTTGCCATTTACTAAGGGACTTTCCGTTTAGACTTTTCCTCGGAGTTCGGTATTTTTGTAATTTTACTTTTTAGTATCATCTTAATTTAATCGAAGTGTAAATGATTACACTTGATTTTGTTAAATTCGGTTGATTAAGACAAAATAACAGACCGGATGAACTTAACATTGGAATGGTTGCAGTGACACCGTGGCGCAATATAATGGTAATACATCCATCTAGTCATAGGTGCTTTGTTTTACAGAATACACAAATGACCCCTGCTCTAACTACAGCATTATAGACTATGACTTCACAAGACATGAAGACTACTACGATTATTCATACATGCACAACTGTGATTATCAATGGCCAGAAGGGTGGTATTATTTTGAAGGTGGTTATAACTTATCAACAACTCCGGCAAAGTCCGGTCAGTGTGGATCATATTATCCAATTTGGATTAATGGTAAGAATTATCAAACACACAGTGTTAGTTAGTTTGATGAGATTTTTAGAGAAATTGTTCGACATAATCACTTTGAATCGTTTCTTTTTGTTCATATTATTCATCTATCGCTCTTTCTAGTCTACTGTTGTAGATTTGTTGCTAAGCTAGCTTTACTTTTACATGTGTTGCCTAATTCTGTTTGAACTTCTGATACTATTTGATTTCATTTATTTCTTTTCGAGCACTATTTACAATAAATAACTTTTTAAGGCGTACGTATGGTGCGTCAAATATATTCCATATCTTGAAATTATGTGTCGCAAAGTTATCTTGGATGCTGTTTTTACCGATTAAAGAGCAGGTAATAAAGCAGTTGACAGATTATTGTGATTATATTTGTTTTGTTATAACAGAAACGATAGAACAAACAGATGACACAGATCTGGTATATCTTAGAGCATGTGAAGGTTATTCGTACGAATGTGTCTACACCTGGAGCATACCCACGATGAATTGTGGAAGTAGAGATATTATGTATCTTAGACAGAAAGGAATGTGTGGACGATATTGTCTAGGTTGGCATTTATAAACAACTTCACACATAATATTATAACTATTTAATGAAAGTTAAAATGCAAAAATTCTTTTGTCGATTCTTTATCATATTGACAAAGGTTAACATAGTCGGTTCTATAGACAAATATCATATTCGTAATTTATTCCGTAACTACAACATAATTTTCTCATCTTGTTCAATCAAAGGATTCCGTATTTGTTAATTAATGCATGCATATTGCAATAAACATGTGTATTGGTCTATGTTGCATTAAAGTTGAACTAACATCTGAGTTCATTCACATTAGGAATAAAAAATAATTGAAAACGCCATTTTGCTTTCAATTGAGTTCTAGGAAATGCAAAATCCCATTTTTAACCATGATCAATTTTATCTTTTACTCAGATAAAACAATGATATTTATCTTATTGTTTTAAAAATATGAACGAATCTTAACTTCTTGTAAATAAAACGAAAAAGTCGAATACAATATAGAAACACACAAGAAGGCACACAAATTGACAGTTTAAGGTGTCATCTGCGATATATATTAGCGCGATATCTGTTCAAATAGGTTTTTTGAATTAAATGAAGACATTTTATTTCTTTTTTGTTTGCAGAAGCTAGAAACTTGTCTGATGTTTCTACCACACCCTCGTATGTATGGGATGAGCCTTGTCACTGGCACAATGTAATAACCAGTAAATTTGATAGATCTGTTAATTATACACTGCAAAGTGGAGAATATGAAGACTGTTACGACATGGAAATCTACACGGAAGGATGGTACAAATTTAGTGGGAACGAAAGCATACCAACTTATCCTCTTAAGTCTGGACAGTGTGGTTCATCTTCTCCTATCTGGCTGGATGGTGAATGATTAATTATTCCCTTATGACATATTTAAGTTTGAATGTGCATTCTGACCTAGAAATCTTTTATGAATGGAATAAATTTATATTAGTCAATACCAAATTTAATGTTAACAATGCGCTTTATAAATATTAAAAGTTATCGATGTGTCCACAATGCAAATCTTACTTCACAATTTAAATATGCAAGTTTGATCCTTATCAGGTATTTACCCGACAACATATGGGGAAATAACCACACTGACAGCATGCATGGTAGGAAATGATACCGAATGTAGAAACAGTTGGAATGTGACTGTAATGCAATGTGATGGATACAATGTTGCACATCTGAAACCTGAATATGACATGACGAACTGTGGTCGATATTGTATGGGTGAGCAGGTTTCATTTTGTTGAAGAGATTTTATAATTGATAAAAAATTGAGGTTTACCACCTACTACCTGTTATAACTTTTTTAACTAGCGTCTAAATGTTATTGTTATTTTTTTTTTTTTTTTTTTTTTGCAGTGTTTATCAATAATAATTCTTGAAATGAGATTAACAAGAAAAACAAAAGTATAGTGAAAATATCATATGCATTTAAATTGGAAATTATATCAATAAGTGTATATACCATATCTACATCCCTACTCTTACTTCTATGCGACAGACGGCAAACCACTGAGTACTTTACATAGACGTTAATTGTATGTTGTTTTGACATTATCTATTTTCTTAATATGTAATATAGCTAACATATATCTTCGGTTTGATAGTTGATATTTTGTGGAATACTTTATTAATTCCAATTAAAGGGCCGGTTTCGAGCATATACACATATATATATATATATATATATATATACTATTAGTTGATACAGTAATTTTAAGATATATTACATTGAAAATAAATGAATAAATAACTATCCTCCATACAAGATGGCGTTTAAAAATAAATAAATAGAATATTTAACCCTTTGTAATACATAGAACATACACTACATCACTATTACATGTGTATTTAGTCATTGGCACTGGAATGCTATTTTTTTCTTATATCAAAACAAGTACTTAAAAGACTTGACATAGATATGTTAACATTTTTAGACTCACTGAACATTAACCAAATAAACTGTCCCTTACTTTGAAATATAAGGGAAGTTTTTACATTGAACACATGCTTCCTCAAGAACCAAATTCCCTTTCTTTACATATGCAGTGGATTCCATTGAAAATTGAAACTCGTCTTCAACCTGCATATTTTTACACTGCCCACAAAATTTTTTATCTTTGTCGATTCTTTTATATCGACCTTTGTATAAAAAAATTTCAAAGAGACTGTCTGTTTGACATTTCAAAAATTTAAAATTACAAGTTCCCCCAATTTCTGAGCCTTATGTTTAAGTCGGCTTTATCGTGTGGTCAAAGATATGTAAACAACTATAAATTTTCGGAATGTTTTCACTGAAAGTACTTTTTAGCTTAAAGAAAGCCTTAAACCCCTTTTGATACAAATCATATCGAGCTGTAGAAAAACTTCTAGAGCAGAAAAAATAATTATAATTTCTTACATTTTAATGGGTTCACCATCAAAACAAAAGTAACATTTAATCATTTTACATCCTTTGTTAATTGTTGATTGTTTAATATTAACCTGAATACACCAGCTTTTACAATATTCTTCTAGTTTATTTAAACATCTACTCAAACCTATTTGACTAGTAGAAAGAAGCACAACATCATCGGCATATATATAACAATTAAGTTTTGTACTTCCTATTTCAACTGGTAAACAGTAATCATCAAAAATACACGGTAAATCATTGATGAATATTGACGAATATCTTAAAAAGATTGGGACTTATAGTATCCCCTTGTCTAACTCCAATGTTAGCTTTAAATTTATATGTTAATTTATCACTTAATCGAACTTGTGAAAAAATATAATTATACATGTTCTTCATAATATCATAAAAAAAACTATCCCAATGTTTTAACAACAAGGCTTCATGCACTACAGAATCAAATGCTGTCTTAAAATCAACAAAACATGTATTTAAGTAAGTTTTGTTTGCGATACACTTTTCAGTTAAAGTCCTCAAAATACACATGTGATCGTTTGTTCTTGTTTTTTTCTTCTTCTGAAAACCAGTCTATGATTCAGATATTACATTTAACTTAGTCAAATAACTATCAAGTCTATTAATAAGAATGGAATTAGATAATTTTCCATTACAACTTATTATTGCAATACCTCTATAATGACAAGGATCATATTTTGAACCTAATTTAATATTGGTATAATATACCCTGTTTTCCAATGTTTTGTGCATAATTTACTATATATTAAACAGTTTCACATAACTTAGAAGCAACTTTGACACCTGATTGAAACCAACGCGACATAATATGATAAATTACAGAAAGAGTTTTGTGAAAACAAAGGAAATATTCAATGCTTTGTCATTCTTCCCTATGTGTTTATTCTCTCGTATGTATCGGTTAAGACATTAAGAAGAAGTCTCTACCTACTGATATTAAAACTTTATGACTCTGATTTAAAGCATGAACAAGTAACGCATTGTAACGAACACAATTATTACAACTTTAAAACTTGATTGCCATTTCCATGCTTATTATTACGGATTTTTCCTGGATAAGAATCCTATTTTATCAAACGTGATGATTTCAACGTTTCATTTCTAAACAGTAACATTCACTCTGCTTCATCATATGGGTTGATACGTTACGCTCGTGCATATTCATACTATGGGAACTTTTTAATAGAGGTATGTTCCTTACACTAAAACTGCTTTATGAGAATAAACAACTGAAATCGACAATAGATAAGTATTATGGTCACCATCACGATGATTTATTCGATGTGTCGGTGTCTCAATTCACTAGCGACATTTTTTCATGATCTTAGATCTTTAAATACAGTAAATTCGTCTTACTGCAGATTGTTATATTTTGATTGAATGTGGATTTGCATATCTGATAATGCATACATAATAGAAGACGCTTATCCTATAGACGCACCGGGTTTCACTCGTCTTGTAGTTTAGGCGATTCCATAAGTCTTTGTGTGTAAACTTTATTTTTCTTTTCCTAATCGTTTAGGAGATTTGAACATAGTTAAATAATTTCGCCTTAATTTAGTACCTTCATATATTCAATATTGAAGTCATGTGAATTGTACACTAAAATATTATCATTATTTACTAAATAGTAATTCAAAGCTTGTATTGATAATATTGCCATACCTTTGCCTATTTAGTGATTATAATTGAACATCTATAATACTCACAAATGATGTTTTATGTTTATAAGTTCTTTTATAAGTGTAAAATATGAATGTTAACTTCACAAGAAAATTACAGGAAACATTTGATAAAAGAAATATTCATCTTTTCCAATAGAAAATGTCTCTTATTGAAAAAAAGAAAGTTATCTACTTTTAAAAATGAAAATGAAACATGAATATTAATACTGATTTTCAGATATTAATCACACTCAATGGGGCGACAATAACCTATATTTGTTGAATCTGTTTATTTTGCATTTTAATCCTATGTCGCTGTATACAAACTATGTGCTAACTCTAAATGATTGGATTTTAACATCGTATGCATGGAAAGTCAGAGGAACAATAAAATGCACAAACTCTTTTGTAGATTCCACTTTAGATCCGTGTTCGAACTACAGTCTTATCTTATACGATCCAACCCGACATGCAGACTACAATGACTCGAATCATATATCTAACGAATGTGAGTCAATCTATTTTAACTATGGATGGTATAGATTCGATGGCAGTTATACTTTGGCAACCTCACCTGTTTTGCCAGGACAGTGTGGAACATATAATCCAATTTGGATGAATGGTAAGTATAAGATGCAAACAATTGTTACACCTTTCGACACATATTCAGTTCATATCAGTCAGAATTGATTTATAATGAAATGCTGCAAAAACAATATAAATTGACACAAACTTAGTATGCAGTATTTAAATCAACCCAATTGAACTTATATTTATTTACATATTGCCGGATTATTGTTTTTTGTTGCAAAGTAAACAGTTATATCATTACAATAGGTAAGCATACATACTAATGAACATCTGCGTAGTCCATTACATCCATATCATTTTCAAACTGTGGATATAAATTTCCGAGAATTGAGAAAGAATAGAATTCTCGTAGACGTTTAATTTTGTGAATTTTCTATTTCGTGCTAAAGTATGCAAACAAGCCTACAGAAGATATTTAACATTTAAATTCGTGAGTTCCCTATCCTCATGAAATCCACGAGAATGGATACCAAACGAACAATAATTAATTCACAGTAGTTTCGATATATTAATATACGTTTAAACAGAGTATCAGCCTTGAATTATAATAACGATAAAAGCTTATAGCTGATTTCTATTTGGCATATCAATGAGATAAGATAGGCAATTGAACACATTAAATATTGAAGCGAAGAAATGTTTTACTTAATTGCAGTATTACTTTTTATCATCTTCCTGAACATATCGTACATCAAATTCAATTAAACATAATTCTACCGATCATTAGAACAACCATTCTCTTTGTGTGGTTCAAATACCATACAGATCGAGAAAAAGAGATTCCAAATGTTGAAAACTATGAAGAATCCATGATTTATGAAATAGTGACGAAATGGTAATCTGAAAACAAGCATAGACACCATTAATGCTTCATTAAAATTCACACCTATTTTTCTAACTTTGCATGCCAAATTATTGTATCCCAATCTGTATGTGTACACTTTAATCGCATTTCTATCCATAAATTTGGTCCAATTTAACTTCACAATAAATAAAGCAGAACGCCGTCTTTTTTAACGTTTTTCGTGAAAGGGTATATACTTATACGAATTCAAGTAAGGAATAATTTCATGGTGAATGAATGCTACATTCAACCGTTTTGATTATAATTTCTAGTTGAATTTGACAAACGTTATTTAAACAGATGTAACAGACTTTAAAAATGTTTTTTTTTGTAAAGCTTTGTATTGGTAATTATAGGCTCACTACCCACGGTTGATAAAGAGATGAAATATATGAGGGCTTGCGAAGCTCACATGGACTCGGATTGTGTCAACAGTTGGACTGTACCAGTGATGAAATGTGGAGTAAATGATATAATGTATTTCAGACCAAATGGGGTGTGCGGCAGATATTGCTTAGGTAATAACAGTAATGTAATACACATTTCAATCGCCTACAGTCTAGAACAATTGTGTTTGAATTCAACAAAGAATGCCAAAGATCTGCCACCAAAACGAAATCATATAGGGACAAAACCAATCAAAATTTGAATAAAGAAAACTACCAACGGGAATCATGAATTAAGAGCGTGGATGAAAATGTTTTTTTTAGTAGTCTACTCTTCCCCCTTTCATCTAAATGAGTGGAATAACAAAATGTTCATTGAGAACATGACATGTCCCAATATTGTTTTTCCACTGCTTTTTACCGCTTTAAGAATGTTTCTGATCTGTTTCAAAATAACAAGATTTTTACAATTTTTATAAATTGATATTATAAAATAACTGAACTAAAAAACAGAAGAAAAAAGAAAGGTCTTTGTCCTTGTTTTTGAGATACAAGCCATTAACAATTTTGCATAAAATGATTCTCTGTAGACTTTACATACATTTAACATCGGTACTTTTTTTCTTTGTAAAACTATGAACAATTAACAAGGATTGTATGAGAATTTTAAAAGTGACTTTTCAAACTATAAGTAATACAATTATGAAAAGAAAAGTAGGAATAGGCTGGTCAGATTTTAAATGGCACTATATGGATAAAGCCAGACGATTCCGAATATGTGACAAAAAGTAAAAAAAACAAGATCAGCAAAATCTTTAAATTCAGGTTATGAAAGTTTTTCCAGAATTTCAGGTAAAAACTTGAATAGTAAAATATTTCATTTTTATTGGTGATAATAAACTTTTTTTTTAGAAAGTTCTTAATTTTCATGTTTTCCCAGATTATGGTATAAATGAACTTGCTTTATAGCTTGTTGTTCGGTGTGAGCCAAGGCTCCGTGTTGAAGGCCGTACATTGACCTATAATGGTTTACTTTTATAAATTGTTATTTGGATGGAGAGTTGTCTCATTGGCACTCACACCACATCTTCCTATATCTATTGAACTGTTGAGCGAGTTTTTATTAATTATATTATTAAAGTGTACGTTATTTGAATAATCATTGTGAGCTAATTCTTGTGGTCTTATAAACGACGTCTAGTTGTTCTTTTTTTTTTTTTTTGATATTTTTTAGTAGAGGGCTTTTGTTCCATCGTGTTTGTTTTGATCAGAAAAAGTATGATATTAAAATAATGACATGTGGTATTATTGCTAATTAGCCAACTTTGTATTAAAACAAATTTATTGTTTAGCATTTTGTTTTTTTTTTGTTTTTTTTTGTAATTGTATTGTTTGATTTTGTTTTAATAGTATTTATAGCAATTTGTGCTTCAAATTAGCACCAATTAGCATAAAATTTGTGAAATAAAACAGGTAAACTAATACTTTTAGTTGTGAATGATGTAATATTTCTTTATCACGTGTCACCAATATATGGTGCTTGATAAATAAATAGCAGTCACGTCTGAATTAGTCTGTGTGATTATTGTATTATGTATGAATAAAGTGTTATGTAATTTTAAGAATTTGAAAGTTCAGTCAACAGATATTATCATTTAACAATTTATCTTTTGTAAAGAAACAGAAAAAGACATATATTCCAGTATGACACCAACCGAAGTTCATTTATCATCATCCTCATACGAAGTTACATTATCGGATAAGTTGAATAAGATTGAAATTTCTATTGATCCATCCTCCACATTTTTTGAATCAAGTGCATACAATACAAATAGTCTATCAACATCTGAGAATTGGAATAAAGTACACATGGATATAAGTTCATCCTCCGAAGACATTGACATGAGTATGGGGGACCTTGCAAACAGTTTGACATCTAAACTAGAAAACTGGAATAAAATGGAGACAATTGTACAGTCACCTTTGTTCTGGACTTCGAAATCAGTAGATACGGTGATGTCCTCGGAATGGATTTATCGGAAGGAATATGATATGACCACAATGTCGGCTTCTTCATATTTGACCCATGATTTGTATTCCACTTCGGATATCGCAAATGAACTGGACACGGTTTTAGTTTCGTCCTCTTCGAAAATTGATTTTGATGCAACCAAAACAACAAGCGGTTCGTCTTCTTTTATGAGAATTGGGAAAATAAGGAGACAACTTTTAAGACATTGTCCTCATCGTTTAATTTGAATCAAATAGACACTACAAAAATATCAAGTTCTGCGAATTGGAATAATTTTCAAACGACTTTTAAGCTATCTTCCTCTGATGACAATTGGAATAAACTGAATTATTTCAACAGTAAATCATCAACAGTAGATAGCTGGAATACAATGCACACTTCTGTAAATCCATCATCTTCAGCCATTGTTTTTAGTTCACCGGAGCCTCGGAATGAAATGAGTACAACTGTACCTTTATATACTACGGATTCCTCAACAAACAATGAAGTAAATTCTTTGCTTGAAACTAAAGATGTAACAGCCATGTGGTCAGATGCCGGTTTCGCACCATCAGAAGAATCTGATTATCAGTCAACATTACAGGGAACTAGTACCAGTTTAGAAACCCAAGTATCAGATATAAAGACAACACAGAGTTTTTATTGGGAGGAAGCTTCTTCAACAGACACATCCCTGATGACTTCTACTGATGATAATTATGGTATTTGTATTTTCATTCGTATATTGTATAGATACACAGAAAAAAACTTACGAAGCAACAATATGAATATGATTTATAAATACATTGGTTGATTGATTGATTGTTGTTTAACCCTACTTTCAGCACTATTCCGCGATTTCGTGGCGTTTGGTTTTAATTTATGGAGGAAGCCGTAGTGCTTGAAGAGAAGCACCAGACTAGTGATACAGTAGTTCGACTACTTAGACCACTCGGACACCGAGGCTGCTATTTGTAAAACAACAATGCAATAAAAACAAATAGTTTTAAAATTTGCAAATGTAATCAAATAATATACAGTTAAACATAACCTGCAGAATTATGTATTATCGATGGTTTTTCAAACGAGAGGAATGTATTTCAGCTACAATATCTTCAAAGGGCGGAAACCTTGATAATATGTATATCGCTGTTTTCCTATGCAACGTCTCTAACGTAGGATCTTGACGTCATATGTGCTCTTCCTTCTCGACTAAGAAACTCATATAACTGTGAAAGCATAAACATTATCACATAAAAGATCATAGCAAAGTTTAAGAAAATAGCGATTTTTTTATTTTTTGTTTACCTTCTTGTTTTATCTTTCTATGAAATCGTTGATGTTAAGTTACTGTAAAATCACAAAATATAAGATGATAAACATATTGTTTTGTTTATAACTAGTGGTAAGTAAGGGTACAAACACGACTTTTGTCGTCACAAGTTATTTTTTTAAGAGCAGTTTACAAAAATGTTGCTTAAAATATCTCAAAATCAGAACAAAGACAAAACAATAACAAATTGTCCACGATTCAGGATAGAATAATGTTTGAATATAAACTACGTTTTATTTACATTATGGTGTCGACTTATTATAAAGGACGTAAATAAAGAATGGTTTTATCTTATTTTCATTTCCAAAGTTGATTTGAATATAACAGACTACATTTACTGGCTTTATGCATATCCTACAATTCCAACGTATGATTTGAACTCAGAAGATCACCAGTTGATGTTCGAGTGCTACGTCTATTCTGGGTACTACTATTATAACAGTTATGATTCTCTCTTAAATTCGATGACGTATGATATCCAATGGTACATTGACAATGAAGAGTTTATGACAAAGACAGATATTGCATACGACAAGATTTTAACAGAGGGCAGATTAAAGAGTACCGATTGGATGCATCGAGAGAGAAAAATAGGAATCAACGTGAGTAATTATTTTTCAACTTTCATGAAATTCAATATTCGAGTGCTTTATTCCGACAGTCATGAGTTCTAGATTTTTGTTCGGTAAATATATAATTAAGGAAAAGGAACTTCAAAGTAAAGTTAAGCATAATAAATAGATATCTAGATTAAATCAGGTAGGCGAAACCGATTCCTTAACAGTGAAATGTTTGTGTAGCCCTTATTTTTGCAAGTTTATATAGGTGTATTTGCCTCTTGTATTATCTCCTTTACTCACCATATGGATAACAAAATACCTTCCTACTAGTTTTAATACATTATCTTCAGGGACCTTACAGACGCCATCAGAAAAGTCCCGAATATTATACAGGGTGATATAATCTTGAAGTCATGACATTTATTATCGGAATATGCATTTGATGCAGTAAAATGTTTACCTTTAATATTAAAAAAGTTTTTGCTATTACGAACATGTCGTGAATCAGTAATATCTAATCTTTCTAATCTTTTGTTGTATTGATGACAAATAACAGCGACCTGACCATTATCTATTTTGGATGTTAATCAAATATGGTATTTGTAAATATAAAAAGAAATAAGTTTTGAAACAGTGGTTATAAATAAATGTTTAGACTTCAATTTTATGAATAGGTGAAATTTCATTACTCGCGAAAGAATTCTAACGTAAAATTCACCACCTATGCCTGTTTAAGCAATTAGTGTTGCATTTACTATCTCACATAATGCACACAGAACAAAATCAACAAATTAATATAGCATCAATTTTATATTCATCACATCGAATTGCGTATGGTCAAAAACAATGAGCAGTATATATCATAATAAGTTTAAGGAGTAAAGTAGGCAGGGGAAAAATGGCAAAATTTAGAAAATCATTTAGTTTAATTTCGACAAAATAATTATTAACCCAATTGTGTGTTGTAATTACTACAACCGATATGTATATATACACTATAGCAGATAATATAAACGATACATGTGTTAGCTTTCGAGATAAACATGGAATCAAAAAAATACTAACTTTATCGCGGTAATTTTTTATACTTGTTTACTATCGAAGTTTTCATGTGGCGGAGTTCGGTTCTTTATATCAATCTAATTAGATATAAGAAGATGTGGTATGAGTGCCAATGAGACAACTCTCCATCCAAGTCAAAATTTATAAAAGTAAACCATTATAGGTCAAAGTACGGTCTTCAACACGGAGCCTTGGCTCACACCGAACAGTAAGCTATAAAGGGCCCCAAAAATTACTAGTGTAAAACCATTCAAACGTTTTAATGGTACCAAACCTTCACCCTTTTTCTGAAACAATCAATCAAAGGACATATTAACACCATTGAACATACACTGAACAAATAAATTTGACCTATGATAAAATGCAAATATAAAATAAATAAACTAAGGGAAGAATGATATAAGTTGACTTATCGAAGAACTTTCTGATTTCAAAGGTTTTCAAATCAATTATAGCTATATAAATAGAAAAAAACCAAGTATATTGGTTTTAACCTGTCATCTTAATTAAAAATACTTTTAGATTAAATGTGGAATTAGATTTCATTTGTCGTCAAATACGGCTTTTATGGAGAGCTACAACTACTACGCTGGCTTAGATGTAAGTAAAATATCAATTTATGATGGAAGATAACACGGGGAGAACAAATATATAAGTTGGGGAAGAACAAACAGCATCATGGCAAACACAAAAGACAAAAAAAATGTTTGTGAAATCTTTTTCGAATACAATATCTACAAGAACAGAATATCAGAGAATTTTTCATTTTTGTTATTTAAAAAAAAAAACAAATAAAAACATGATCTGCCGAGAAATATGGCATCTTCGTCGCTGGTCTATAGCTGCTCAATCATTCTATATGTTCTTTTTTTTTTTGTTTCTGTTACTATATTAAATTCTGCAGTACGTAGTTTAATTTTGATTACAAATGTTGCAAAATTGAAATTATCCTAGTTATGAAGGTCTTTGCAATTTATTGGTATTAAACGAATTAGATTGGATACTTTATAGCAGCTATCTGATCTCCGATATTGAACAAATAGGGAAAGAGTTAAATCTATTCAAAATATTTTCAGTTTTATTAATGATTAGGACGAAATAATCTGAAACTGTCAGAAGAAGGAGATTAACTGTGATGTTATAATAACATCATAAACATGTTGATATTGAAATGTATGACATGAAAGGTCCATCGTACACATAGTTTTGGTAAAATCGGATACCAGCCAAACCCTTTCAAAACTCTTTATTTCACTCGCATTAAAATCAAAGTATATTGTTGCAAAAATCTTTTTGAGCAAGCCCTTATCTTATATCCTACTATTTAACTTTTAACGATCTGAAAATAAGGCAGTTTTTGATTGTTTTTGATATTCTTGATTATATTAGACAAAAAAGTTTGTAAATACTGATACATTGTATCTGAGAAACTAATGTCTTGTGAATTTAATAGACTAATAATAATTTCTGATTTCCCAAATTCTGGGTCCAAATTTATTACTGTATTATACATATTTCCTTACGTCTGTTCATCATAAATGGGATATATACCTAATTCTAACATGAAACTATTTAATCAGCACTGTTGTCTTAAACATATACTTGCTTATTTTATTATTATTTAGATGATCTTAAACATTGTATTTAATGACCGTTTCATCCGGTCATTTTAGCTTATTACTATTTTACATCAACATAAAGATATACGCAGACTCTGTTCTGACAAAACTTCAGTGAATTTGACTTTTTATAATTTCCGTGTTAACCCTATAGCACATTTTGATCTTTTACTCGATATTGATGACACAGATAGACGATTACAAACTAAAATCTATGACATACGAGATGATTTCCACTTTCCACTTTCCAGTTGTCAACTTCCAATTTGTAACAGTAAGACCCCTCTGTCTCGTTGGCATCTCTCACAAACAGGGGTTGCCTTTCATTTAAGCTGCTCTAATCGAGTTATGAGAAAGAACGACTAAAATCGATACACCATATGTTTAATTGTCACCATCACGAATATGTTGACCGATACAATGTGTCAATGTCTCAACTCAAGCAATATGTTTTTCGCCGTCTTAAATGTTTAGATACATTTGTACCCGTATGTAGTCGTCTAATATCTATATTCCCAAGTCGGATGATTAATGCATTGCAGCAGACACTTACCCTGTCGACGCACGCTATCATCTCGCTTCTCTTGGAGTTCATGAGAATCCCCATTTTTTTTTTTTTTTTTTTACCTTGATTTGGGTTTTCACATTGATTATACGAGATTTGAACATCAGTAAACTACTGTTGCCTTTATCTAAAGTTATCTTTTCTTTCTTATTTCAGCAATCAAGTCCATGTTATATTTAAGTAGCAAGTTAACAAAACAATCTAGTACCGATTATCAGGTTGCTGCATATTGATATTGTAAAATATCAGCAGCGAGTCACAATATGAAGCTTTTTGTCGAATGAGCGCAGCGAACGAGTTCAAAAAGCCTTCATATTGTGTCGAGCAGCTGATATTTTACAATATCAATATACAGATAACCTGATAATCGATTTATCGGGCTGTATTTGCGTCTTTTGGAAGTGTTTTATTTGTTTCACCAGCAAACTGGAAGATGACTTGATAAGTTCAGGTCAAACTTATCAACGTCGGTTCAAACATTATGACATCGCTGATATGTCCGGGTCAAAGTTATTAAGGCCGGGTCAACGTATTTGACGTCACAAAGCCGTGATATGCAACTTTATTAAGAGCTGAGCAGAGTGGTATAGACAGTGGGACGACCGATAAATATCAGTCTCTGATTTCATCCTATATTTTTGCACATTAAGGGACATAACAATCGTTAGAAATAAATGTATGAAACATCAGCGGCAATTTTATAATTTGCTGCTTACCTATGACCTTTTTCGTTGAAATACTGAATTGGAGAATGAAAAGTAGAACTATATCACAAATGAATAAACTTTCGTTTTAATTTTTGTTTACTCCACTTTGTACTTGAACATATCCTTATATTATATGTGAAATACTTTTAAATAGATGTGGCCGAATCACCTGTCAATATCAAGTGGAGAATCAGCAACATTATGGGTATGGACAACCGTTCCTATAGCTTGTCGATATAACGACACAACGTACTCATGTAAAGTCAAATTAGATTTATTCGACTTTAATGAACAATTTACAGCTGGAGCTCCAATGTATTGTAATGATTCTGTCACCGAAATGACAAAACCTTCAATGTGCGGATTGGAACTTGATGGATGGCAACAGTGGTCGTGGCAAACTTTAGACATTAACCTCCCTGAAAATTCTGCAGCGGACCAGGAGTACCAAGCAAAGGTTAAACTGAGAGTGTTAGAAGCTGACGATGACCCGATATGGTCCAATTATCAACTACCTGAAGTCACGGTTTGTGTCATTACTTTTATTGTTATCAGTAGTAGTAGATAGAATACCAAACAAAAATCAGAGGCTGATAATGACCTGTTACGGTTTAATTATCAACTACCTGAGGTTATGGTTTGTGTCAATTGTTATTTATATCATCATTTTGATCAACACTGGACGTTAAGCAACCAACAATCAATCAATTAATCAATTTGATCATTATTTTGATGAGTAGTTGTAATCATCTTATTTTAAAGTAATATTATAGTTTTAAACAGTTGTGGATACGTCTTGTCCTTAATTGATATAAGTCATCACTTTACAACAGTAATGCATACTACTCCAAAGCAATGCTCGAAATATGTAACAATTTGACTGTTACTAGTAACTGAAAAAACAGATACTTACTTTCATATATAAGTGTAAAATTATTTTACAACAACATATTCAATATAAAGATTTCTAGTTTTTAATTGTAAATAAACACAAATTAGACCTTACCTCAAGGCTTAACTTTGTTTAGAAATATAGGCATCTTGACCTCTCCTACTTGTTAATTTACTTGTTCCATGGGGAAGTTATTAACCTCCCAATGATCTAGTTGTGTTTTTGTGCCATTGAGTTGATGTCTCGTTGACGATGTTGACGTATATCTGTCATTTTAATTCAAATAAAAAAAAACTGCATGAGTACATGTTTTCTGTTTTCTCTTTGTTTTGTTGATAATAAATTTTATATAAACATATATATATCCTATATTAGGTAACAAGAGTGCAGACGCTGATATGTCTCGCCTTCTTTACTAACCATTGATATTATGTTGATAGTCCTAAATATAAACTTTACTACAACTATCACATAAACTTAACATGATACAAGAAAATGGAGTCAAGGTCAGATACACCAAACTGGAAATACATGTACACTTTACAATCATTTCATACACCAAGTATGCTTTAAATATAGTTGACCTATTGCACATCTAAGAAACAAATTTAACCAGTAAAACTTAACATTGATCTATGAACCATGAAAATGAGGCCAAGGTCAGAATGATGAACCCTGCCAGACAGACATGTACACCTTACAATCATTACATGCTTTAAGTATAGTTGACTTTTTGCAAAGTTTTTTTTATTTTCTGTTTCCTTAGAAAACAGGCCACCATGGCTAAAAATAGTTCATAGGGTAAAATGCAGTTTTTGACTAATATCTCAAAAACTAAAGCATTTAGAGCAAATCAGACAAGAAGTTTAAGTATTCATTAGGTCAAGTCTACCTGCACTGAAATAAAAGGTTAAACTGAGAGTGTTAGAAGCTGACGATGACCCGATATGGTCCAATTATCAACTACCTGAAGTCACGGTTTGTGTCATTACTTTTATTGTTATCAGTAGTAGTAGATAGAATACCAAACAAAAATCAGAGGCTGATAATGACCTGTTACGGTTTAATTATCAACTACTTGAGGTTATGGTTTGTGTCAATTGTTATTTATATCATCATTTTGATCAACACTGGACGTTAAACAACCAACAATCAATCAATTAATCAATTTGATCATTATTTTGATGAGTAGTTGTAATCATCTTATTTTAAAGTAATATTATAGTTTTAAACAGTTGTGGATACGTCTTGTCCTTAATTGATATAAGTCATCACTTTACAACAGTAATGCATACTACTCCAAAGCAATGCTCGAAATATGTAACAATTTGACTGTTACTAGTAACTGAAAAAAACAGATACTTACTTTCATATATAAGTGTAAAATTATTTTACAACAACATATTCAATATAAAGATTTCTACTTTTTAATTGTAAATAAACACAAATTAGACCTTACCTCAAGGGTTAACTTTGTCTAGAAATATAGGCATCTTGACCTCTCCTACTTGTTAATTTACTTGTTCCATGGGGAAGTTATTAACCTTCCAATGATCTAGTGTTTTTATGAGTGGCCGTTCATGTCATTTGCGCGATTATATACGCGTATGTAATTATATACGCGTATGTATACGCGTATATCACCAACATATACGCGTATATTGCTGTCATATACGCGTATACTGTTGTTTTATACGCGTATATTGCTGTTTTATACGCGTATATTGTCAAAATATACGCGTTGATAAACGCGTTTATACCTTATTCCAATTTATTTGTTGTATACGCGTTAATATACGCGTTCATTTTGTAAATATACGCGTATGAAATCATACTATACGCGTTAGTACCCATTCGTTGTCTTATTGTTTTAACGAATGGAAATTGTGTTTTTAAACTGGTTTGTTTATGACAACTGACGCCGTATGATGAATACGAGTCATCAAAATCAGGAGGAGATTATGGTAGATCGTTTCGTGTAACACTTGTCAGTTCAACATTTTAAAAAGTTTTCAGATTTTATTTTTTGGAATTTTGATCAAAGTTTTAAAATATCAACATTCCAAACTTTGGAAATTTTCACCAAATAATTAAAATTTTAACTTTTAAAATTCATTTTTGAAATTTGATGGTTTAGATATTAATTAAACTTTAAAAATACTAAATTTAACGCGCAGTTTTGATAATTTCGCTTCTTTAAAGTTTGATTCTTCTGATTTTTGATTAAAAGAAATTAAAATAATAAACGGGCGAAAAGATATACATATGTATCATTATTGCGTTTGGGGTACATGTAAAGTGCGAAACGGAATAAAGCGGAACGAAACGAAACAAAACGAAACGGAACGAAATGTGCCGAAACAAAACGAAACGAAACGAAATGAAATGAAAATCAAATTTTACTTAATAGTTAATATATAAATAAAACAAGAGGCAGACGGATCTAAGCGGAGAAAAATTGTATAACAAAATAGATATTTCTCAAATGCGGAGAATTTATTTTAAAATAAGAAACACTTTGATAATGATCATTCTTGAGTTGAAATAAAAGAATGGAACGAATTTAATCATGTTAATTACAAAAGAATAATTCAAAGAAGAGGTTGTATTTCTTTAAACAAATCGGAAATCACATGAGGTATCAGTATTCTGAAATTTTTAAGGTTTTGCATTTATTGAAAAAAACAAAAAAACACACAATTTCTAAACCTGCATTAAACAGAAGCTAAGCGTTTCAGATAAATCATTCAGAACTATTTGATTTTCACAATCAATCAAAAGTTAACAAATAATTTATTATTATTTAATATATTATAAATATCGATTTATTGGTCGAAACGGACAAAAGGAATTCTAGGTTGCATAGTTAACTTCCTTTTCACTATTGTGTTTGTTCTACACTTTTGCAAAACGTCACTTGCTTTATAAAGCGCTCATCATTTAGAAGTAACAGTGAAAACTAACCAACTCGCAGTAAGTCGAATAGTGTGGTAGGGTTGAGTATGTAAATATTTTCTACTGTACGTTAAGCAATAAAATGGTTCAATACATGTGTATTCCTCAAATTTTATTTCAGATTTTTGTTTTGCTTTACGGCTTGTAATCTGCATATATTATTGAGAATTGCGGACAAAACCTGACGCCTACTTAGTCAGTTTTGTCAAAAAAAATGTACAACAATATGTCCCATGCAGAAATTATTGACTCAGTCAAACATGCTTGGCCTAAGATAATTAAATGTAAACATGCGATACCATTGCCTCCCTGCGATATATATTGGAACTTCTAAAGATAGTTCTTGAAAATAATGAATTTATGTTCAATGATAAATTTTACAAAACTTCAACTGAAGTTCCAATGGGAAATAGTTTATCACCTGAAATTACCGATCTGAGAGTTTATGAAGTCTTAAATAGTATTTTAAGGACTTTCCAACATAAACAGAAAATATCGAGGATCTATAGATTTAGGAACGATGGCTTTTTATTTACAATGAAGGTACAGATGATGAAATAGCAAAGTTTTTTGAACATGCTAACAGACACCACTCACTACTAAAATTTACATACGAGAAATCACAAACTAAAATGCAATTTTTAGATGTGTTGGTATTCAAAGGCCCAAGATTTAGAGAAACAGGAATCTTAGACCTCACGACATTCCGGAAAATAACTGAAAATTATCAGTACTTAAAAGGGGATAGAAAGAAAATGAAATTAAAACTGTTATGCCGGAAGTAACTGCAAAACAAAGAAATGACATATTAATAGTTAAACCCAAATCTGTATTACAGTCGCCTCCTTTGGTATTCTCCACAGTGTTTTCAAAGAGAGAAAACACACTTAAAGAACAATATTTTAAAACACTGGGATAAATTAAAAGATGACGAAGAGGCTAAACTTTTATTTGATAAAATACCTCTTTTCGCTTTCCGTAGGCATAACAACTTGAAAGACACAGTAACATCTGCACCTCTTGGTAACTAACATGTTGCAAATTATAAAAATATATTTTATACTAATATGTTTGTTAAATTGATAAACATTGAAAGAAAAGAAAGAGTATAGAAAAGTATTAGTCAAACAGATCACGAGGTGTCGAGCCCCTTATAAAAATTACAGTATTTTTAAGATTATATAAATGTCACCATAGCTTGGGCTCCTGACGATGGACATGGCCATGGTCAATTAGATTATTCTAATTGGTCTAAATAGATGTTCGAAACACCTTGTGATCTATGGAGTTGGGGTGCTGGAATAGGCTTTGACAACGATTTATTGAAATCTTAAGATGACCATCCCAAGCTTTAACTGTCGAAACACTAAAATAGTGTCGGGTCCTATCAGGCAATATGGGATGCGTGGTTGCATGGGTGTTTTATAATAACAATAAATATAAGAGCAAAAATTGAAATAGTTTTTACTGTCTATGATTATTTATATATATTTGATTGTTATATAATCAGAAATAAAATATCAACATCGTCGTACATGGTATTAAATTATGGTTAATTGTAACCTCATACTAAGCAAGATTAAAATTTTTCAACATACAACGTTTTTTTTTTTTTATAGTTTTAATGCACAAGATTATATAAAATCTATAATAAACAAGGATGTAGTTAATTGATTGATTGGTGTTTGACGCCACTTTCAGCACTATTGTGCTATTTCGTGGCAGTCAGTTTTATTGGTGGAGGAAGCAGGAGTGCCCAGAGAGAACCACCGACCTTCGGTAGGAAAAAGGATTTAGTTATAAACAAATCAAATCAAATCAAATCAAATCAAATATTTTATTATAGTCTCACCTCTCAACATGTACAATACAAACATGAATACAATATCTACAGCATGTTTTAATTCAATGTACAAAACAATCTTAAAAACATTAGAGAGCCACTCTCAAAAGAGTTATGAGAGACTTTTACATAAAAATGGACAAATCGATAAAAAAAATCTTTTTGACCTTGACACCTGTTTAAAGATTCGTCAATATAATACTTCCATGATAGGAAATACCAATAAAAATATTTCGTTTTATTGAAATCTGTAAGAATCCCACGAACTTGTTAGTTCCGCTTGTTATACATATAAAATCATACACAGTGACATACATATAGCAAGATGTAAGAATTTGATCGCAATTTTTGTTGTTGCTTAAAGTAAATTGGAACATTACCTTGTCAAACTTGATAATTCAAAATTGGTATCTCCTCCTTTCTTCTATACTTTATACGGAGGCCGTAGAAGTCAGTCAAGTGCAGAAAATAATATCACGAAACAGACATATGCGATCATATGCGGCACATGTAAGCTTGACTAATTATAAGTGGAAATACTATGGTTAACATAGTACATGTATCTCCATTCAGAAAATGATATTTAGAACTTTTATTCTTTTCGAGATATAAAAAATTAAAGATTCGGAAAATACAAGTACAAATGTATGGATCTGATGTTCAGTAGTTGTCGTTTGTTGATGTGGTTCATAAGTGTTTCTCGTTTCTCGTTTTTATATAGATTAGACCGTTGGTTTTCCCGTTTGAATGGTTTTACACTAGTAATTTTTGGGGCCCTTTATAGCTTACTGTTCGGTGTGAGCCTAGGCTCCGTGTTGAAGACCGTACTTTGACCTATAATGGTTTACATTTATAAATTTTGACTTGGATGGAGAGTTGTCTCATTGGCACTCATACCACATCTTCTTATATCTATGGAATACACGTAAAACTTGCATAGAAAAACCAGTAATTTTGATTTAAATCATTTATTTCTTAAAATCCTATCTTACAAATTCTATTTTAGATTGATGTTATATACTTGTCTTTATCTCCGGTCTAAAGCCCTACGGGCGTTCACATGCACATGTTTGCACATCCAAGCTTAGATTCACTTGAATGTAGACATACATATAGGTGTAAAACTTGCATGTGAACGTAATGCGTGACACGCATGCAAATTATGCATTGACTTAATTTGTATGATCGAATCCCAAAACTAATTGCACATATATGCAAACTTACGCTTCGTGTTTTTGTACATATTAACGCAAAATAATATAAGAATACTACGTTGTTTTTATACCCAAGCTACGAAGTAGTGGTAAATATTTCTTTATCTTTCCATCCGTCTGTCCGTCCGTCCATTCGTCCGTAAGTCACCTTGGTTTCGGATACTAAATCAAATACTTTAATATCGTAATTGGCAACCTTCCTTGGATATATGATCACAAATGAGAGAAAGACGTCTGAGTCTGAGGTCATGTTAACTAAAATAGATCGAAAGTAATGCAGGAAGAAGTTCTGGACTGTTACTCTGGAACCTTACACGGTGTTTGAAACCAAATTTTAAAATATAAGAGGACAATTCCCTAACCATTTTGAGAGTACAATGCCCGCGGGAAAGGTCATAGTAACTAAATATAGACTGAAAAATGCATTGTTTTCGAATAATAACCCGGCCTAAAAATATAAAAAAAAACATTGTGATATCAATTATGAATTAATGAAACTGTATCTTCTTCTTTTGTTAACTTTCCATATTTCACCATGATTGTTCCTCCTCCAGACGCTAATAGACCTCTTCCAGTTTCATCAATCCTATTGGCGAAGTTGATGTAAGTTTTTCTGTAGATTGTCTGTTGTTTTCAATTTCATTTTCTTGATGAAAGTCAAAACACTGTGGACATAAAAGTTAAATATCTGATTGAAATCATTTTTGTCGCATCTATCGGGCGTTATTAACGGCAACAATTTAGCACATGACTGATGATATTTAAAAATTAAAAATGAAGGCTGCGTAACTGTTTCTTTCTGCTCGCAGTTGATCATAAACATCAGCAATTTTAGTAACTATTATAAGTCCGACTTTGAATTTCCATGAAAACTTAAAAACAAAGAGTTTCTATTCTCAAAATTTACAATGTGTAGCTCTTGTAAAACTTTTTTAGATACATATTCATCAAAATCAGCCATTATAGACGTTGTATAACAATCACCATCAGCTTTTGATTATCATATCCGTGTTCTATCTTTCTATGCAACAGTGCGTTAATTAAATCGCGGGGTGTTATACATAAATTATCTCTACCCAGAATGCATCGCAAAACATTTGGCCATTGATTTTTGTTACTATTAATAGCAATCTCGCTCAAATCCCGTTTCAATCACAGTTGGAAGTACCGGGACAACGTGATCGCCTTACTATATAGCGGGTTGCACACTTCCTCTAGTAATGGACTTCTGATATTATTAATAAGCAAATAGTAATGATTAAAATGTAAACATTTTTTTTTTACATTCTTCAAAAAGAAATATGAACAAAAATATATAAAGCGAAAGATCACAATATTTCATTCTAAACAATATTTTCAAAGAGTATTACAAATACAGTGAATTCCTGTCAATTGCATAGCCTATTATGCCATTGACAATTCACGCCTAACAGTTATGTCCCCTTGATGAAACCGAACGCAGTAACTTGGACAGTTTTGATTGGATTTGAAATATTGACACCTTCCCAAAAGTAACGCGTTTATACACGCGTAAAGTAAAGAGAGTTTACATTTATATATACACGTTTACACGAAAAAAATCATTTCAAGCACTAACGTGTTTATATACGCGTATATTTCAACAATATACGCGTATACAAAAACAATATACGCGTATATAACAACAATATACGCGTATATAGCAGCAATATACGCGTATATGTTGGTAATATACGCGTATACATACGCGTATAAAATTATATACGCGTATATAATCGCGCAAATGACATGAACGGCCACTCATACGTTTTTGTGCCATTGAGTTGATGTCTCGTTGACGATGTTGACGTATATCTGTCATTTTAATTCAAATAAAAAAACTGCATGAGTACATGTTTTCTGTTTTCTCTTTGTTTTGTTGATAACAAATTTTATATAAACATATATATATCCTATATTAGGTAACAAGAGTGCAGACGCTGATATGTCTCGCCTTCTTTACTAACCATTGATATTATGTTGATAGTCCTAAATATAAACTTTACTACAACTATCACATAAACTTAACATGATACAAAGTAAGATCTACAAATAAGTTTTGTATAACCAAAATTGTCAATTGACCCATAAAGAAGTTATTGCCCTTTAAAGACAAATTTTTACAATTTGTTCATCTAGTTTGCTTACTTTAAAAAATCTTCTCTTTTGAAACTGCTGAATCCATTTCAGCCAAATTTGGGCTGATTCAGTTTCAGAGTATCTAATATAAATTTTGGATTTTATTTCCTTGTGCATCAAGAAACAAAGCCACTATGGGATTTTTAAGCCACTTATTAATATATATTAAAAAGCAAAAATAATAATTATTGATGAAAGATTTAAGGAAAAAATTACAAGTGAGCGATTCAGGCTCTTGAGAGCCTCTTGTTTAATTTTTTGATCTTGTTCTTTTAAACTATTTATATACAATTTTTATCCGGAATAGTGTGGCTTTGAATTATTGTGATATTCTGGAATAACCTTTACAGAAAATGCACACAAACGTTTATAATCTGTGATTATCTTCAATTGTTATATACTTTTTTCTTAAGATTATTTGAATAATAATACTACGGCATCTCTTAACACACATTCCTTTTGCAGGTACATGTAGTTAACGACAATGTAACAGATGATTACTGGTGGTGGTATGGGTGGTGTTTTACTGGAACTGATCCTTGGTTTTCTACATTTGATTGGCAGTAAGTTTTTATAGGACCTATAGTAATAATAAATTGTTGTTCCCAGAGAAAATGCCACTACATTTAATATCCAATTAATTTATGTGTGTCAAAACTGGCTTTGTTTCATTCAAGTCTCTACTTGATGATGGAAAATTTACTTAGAAACTCTATATACTACAACGACAATCCTTGAGGAGGAATTTTGCAACTCACATCTGTCTATTAAGTGATCCTTCAGACTTTTAACTAACACCGTAAAATAGGATCTCCTTTTATTCTGCTGATATCGATATGCATAGTGTCTTTGATACTTAGTAAAAACAAACCACTCTGATTCAAACAGGAAGTTCTGAAACTTACATCATTAAGATGCCTGGTTATTATTCACATCGTATTTGATACGTTTTGTTGGTTTGTTTTTTTAAAGTGACAGTCGGCATTCCTGCTAAAACCAACTGTGTTCCTTTTTTCATTAAATTGTTTTTATGCGGGCATTCATTATTCTTTGAATTCTTGTTCGGTTTTACAGGCAATGTTCTCTTACAGCAGTTTTTAGTTTTGCAACAATCTGTATCGTACCTATCAGTTTGAACAAGAAAAAAATGATACCTAAAACAAACCAGAAAGGCCTGTTTTATATATTGACTGACTTAAAAAAAATGACGGCGAGGTTCAGTTGAAAACCGAAATAAGAGGCAAAAAAATATGATTTCAATTTTTTACGTTGTTAACTTGGTTTGTATATTATATTATTTTTAAACTATCATCAGTTCATTTGTAAAGTGTTTTGTGGTCTGTTGTATGTTTTGATACTTTCTTTTGTTTTTCTGAGTTGTGTAAATAAGGAATAAAGGAACTATAATAGTCATGGTTGTTACATGAAATCAGTTTTACGTGATACATAACACCAAACACAACAAAATGTATTGTCTTAACGCATATATTTTTTTCTGTGGTATATTCACATAATATTGCAAAGAGCTGAAAATCATATTTCAAAAACACTTTTCATAGCTACAACTAATTACTGACTATCTGTTTTAGATCGTATGATTTTCATGACCAGGGCGAATTTGTCCTTTACAGACACAAAACTAAACCTATAGAGGTAATTATGGTAAAAGATATCATATTTATTTATGTCTTTATATAAATGCATTCCACATGTTCCATAAGAGTCAGGGTAATATAATTTTCTTTTTTGGTTATGAGCACAACTGCAATGCACGGATGAATGCTGAATGAACATAAATATGTGTTTGACCTGGAAAATTAGAAAATAGAGGCAACCTTTACCAAAGGGACAATCATACTCAGTAGTCGAAAAATCGCCACCTTCTATCAACGAAATCATGTTAGGAATCATAAACTGTATATTGATGATGCTATAATAATACTGAGTAGATTTATTGTTCTATGTTATTCATTTAAATTTATAATTCGTTTTAATTTGTATAATATGACATTCATCCTAGGCTAATTCAGCTAGATTTCAAATATTAGATATAAACATTTTTAGATTTATTTTATTTTCAACATTCACTGTTTCATTTTTATTCAAGGAATTTTTTATTCGATATTTCTATATTTAAATTCACTAGGATATTGATTTTGATTATCAGTATTAGCTTTTGCACGTTAATGTATTTAATCTAATTGCATTCATGTACTGTAATGGTCTACCAATAATTTGAATTTAAAGCCGTATTGAAGGTTTATAGATTGACGTAAAGTTTTTAATATTGATTTTTCTCAATTTTCGATATTGACATCCTTACTTACAATGAGGTTTGATAAGTTTTAGTGATATTAGATAATTTTGCATTTCTAATACATGCGTAGTTGCATTTTCATGTATTCTTATAATACGGAGTGCCTAAAGAAAATAAACCGTACATGTATTTTCCAGTTGATAAAAGTCTTACCAACAGATCTTCTTTTGAAAGTTTTTCAATCGATCCTCCATAGATATCGCAGTTATTTTTAGTCTTCTTCAATTTTTATATTTAACATGTACCATTCCACATTTAAACATGATCCACTAGGATAACTAAACTTTCACCACAATGAACCCCTATTACAATGGTAATTGAAAAGTAATGCAGATTAATATTTACTTTGCATTAGGTCTGTTGTAATCCTGTTTTTTGATGTATTTGTGTTAGTTTTCATTTTATTCCTATAGGATTAATTAGTTTCTTAATCAAAAAAGGTCGATGCAAGACAAATCTGTGTAAATATCAAGTGGCCAAAGGATTGCGGATTGCAATGAAACGACATTTTTGCACATATGTAGCTTCTCTTGTCGCCTTTGAAAATAATGTTTCAACATTCTAAATAATGATTTTTTTTAAACTATTTTCGCCATTTTGTTAAAGCATCAATAGTCTCATTTCATTTTATAACTTGCAGCGCTACCAAATTATTTCTCTTGTTTTTCCTTGTGGTTTCTAGTATGAACTCACAAGGTCGTGCATTCCTGTACTGTTTATGACATTATTGCATGTCATCTTCATATCAGAGGACATCCGTTTAAATATTCAAGAAAGGTCATTCAATCGACGAAAGCGACCAAAACACTTTCAAAGAAGTGGTGACTTAAGGAAAGCTAGGACACTGATGTCTATTAAGGTGGTACCCAACACCTTGACTAATATTAATTTGGCTCGTTTAATTTTCATAAAATTTTGACAAAATGTTTACTTTGACCCTTTGACAAAAATATAAAAATTTCAAAAAATTTGAACCAACCACTTTATCAGAAAAATTTCATTGGTTATATAGCAGTTTGACAAACACTAATTTTGATCATTGAGAAGCTTAATATTTCCTTAACAATACAACGTGATTAAAACGTTTAGCTGATTTTTAAACAGTTATCTCCCTGTAGTGTTAGGTACCACCTTAATATGATATGATTAATAAATATGTTTACATTAATAGTTGCAAAACTAAAAATAGAACAATTTATTTCCTATCAATATGTAATCATTACAAAAGTAGGAAATGATTTGTTAAATCAACTGTTTTGAAGTTTTGTCTTGAAATCTATATATTATAGTGACGTTATTCTGGAGAGAACGTGCAGTCATTGCTGTTGCGTATTATAAGAATGTATAACATCACTGGAAAAAACGCTTATCGATTGTTGTCTGTCAATTAAAATGGTGGAATCCTTATTAACTTCTATCAATTCAATCATATAACTATGAACATATTTACCGAAACATAGAATTTAAAAACTATAATTTGCATATCACATCAGAAATTGTTACACAAATATTATCTACACTGACATTCCTGTATAATATGTTTTATTTATCAAAGCCTCATTATCTACTTTGTAATGAACAACATATGATGGGTATGATAGACGAGTAAGAATTGAAAATATTTGATATAATATTTATTAAGGTTCATACTATCCAACGAAGATATGAAAGCCATCATACTTGGACAGAACATTGCGCCATAGCCATTCGTGCTGCGTCTGACGTTTTTATTATCTATGGATGTGGAAAACCAACAAAGTGGATCATTCGTAGGTTAAATTGTGGAATCGGAAATGAGTATTTAGAAGTATACAGTCGCTGGGGTGGATATGAGGTAACTTGTTTGAAGATATTTTTAAAATGTTTTTCCCGAAAGGTCACTTCGCTAGCCAAGGGTTACGATCCAGTCCGCTCCTCTCTATCCTTGGCAGATTAAGCCAACATTTGTGATAAAGACTTGGTGCACAATCAGCACGTGGCAATTGTTAACCTACGTTTTCTACATTTACACGTGATTATGCTGAAGGCGTTTTTTAGCTCACCTGGCCTGAAGGGCCAAGTGAGCTTTTCTCATTACTTGACGTCCGTCGTCCGTCGTCATCGTCGTCGTCGTCGTCCGTCGTCGTTAACGTTTACAAAATCTCCTCTGAAACTACAAAGCCAAATTTAACCAAACTTGGCCACAATCATCATTAGGGTTTCTAGTTAGAAAAATTTGTTCGATGACCCCGCCTGCCAACCAACATGGCCGACATGGGTAAAAAAAGAACATACGAGTAAAATCCAGTTTTTGGCTTATATCTCTGAAACTAAAGCAATTAGAGCAAATCTGACTGAGGTAAAAATGTTCATCAGGTTAACATCTATCTGCCCTGAAATTTTTTGACAAACCAGACAAACCTTTGTTGTGTTACTACCCTTAATTGGTAGTTTTAAGAAAATTTTGCAGTTTTTGGTTATTATCTTGAATATTATTAAAGATAGAGATAAACTGTAAACAGCAATAATGTTTTTCGTATATTTTTGTAATCTTTTACAAAAATCTTCTCCTCTGAAACTACTGGGCCAAATTTAACCAAAATTGGCCACAATCATCATTCGGGTAACTAATATGTCCGATGACCCCGCCTGCTAACCAACATGGCCGACATGGCTAAAAATAAAACATAGGGGTAAAATGCAGTTTTTGGCTTTTATCTCTGAAACTAAAGCATTTAGATCAAATCTGACATGGGTAAAAATGTTCATCAGTTTTAGATCTATCTGCCCTGATGTTCAGCAAAGTACGATCTACAAATAAGTCAATATGACCAAAATTTTCGATTGACCCCTTAAGGAGTTATTGCCCTTTATAGTCAAATTTTTAACAATTTTTTGTAAATTTTTGTAATCTTTTACAAAAATCTTCTCCACTCAATCTACTGGTCCAAACAGAACTAAACTTAGCCACAATATTCAATAGGGTATCTTGATTGAAAAATGACCCTGCCATCCAAACAACATGGCCGCCATGGCTAAAAATATTACATAGGGATTTACTTTAGAAGTCTAAGGGAAAATTGTAAAAAAAAACAATTTCAAATGTTCACAACTTGAAAAAAATTTAAATAATGATAAGGGGTCTTCAGCTATTGTAAGTCTAGTTACTAGTGAGATTACCTGCTTTTAATTTAACTACTGGGTCAAATTAAACCAAACTTGGCCTCATGCGCAATCATTATTAGGGTATCTTATACTATTCTTTATGATCTAAACAGGTGAGCGACACAGTCTCTTGAGAGCCTCTAGTTTATTTGATGCAGCCAGTTACGACTGCAACCAATGAAAATCATTACCTCGTAGATCCGAAATTCTCTTTTAATCCGCCAAGGGTGGAGAGGAGGGGACTGGATCGTAACCGTTGGCTAGAGAAGATGCCGAAAGGTGTAATGAATAATATATTTTCTTTAAAAAATTTTGTTCGTGCGATATCACACTTATGTATATTTCTCGTGAAGCTTTCATTTTGTTTTTGTTGTGCTTAACTGGCAAAAAGTTTTACAGTTTTTTAAAACTCATATTGAGGATTTTGAAAGTTTTCATTATATACTAGTATTTGATTGTTTTATATATATATATATATGATCCGTTTATTTGGCAATCGCCAATGGCAGTCAGCAGGGTTTAAGAACATATCTGGTTCGACCTGTTAGTCAAATGCGTTTTGTTAAAATATACTTTTTCACTTTTTTGGTCTTTTGGAAAATGTTGTTTGTGCTGTATTTAGACCCCTCTAACAAGAAATTTGTTTTGCATGCACACGTATAAAAATTGCGGTTTTTATCCAACGCAGTGATAGGTTTGAACGTTGTTTTCAATGTAAACTTGTTTATATTTTTTCGTTTGGGCTTGTATTATATTTGCCTTCGGGTTTATATGATCCGTTCATCCTATGTTGACTCCTCAAAATTCAAGAGTCTATCCTAAATTGAGGTATATTGTATGGCTTTCCAAATACCGTTTCGATTCCTAACATCACTGAAGAGACATGAATTGTCGAAATCCGGATATGGTGTACAAAAACCTTTGCACCTTTTATTTGCGGTATATCATCTTTTCCGCAAGTTTATTGTTTTCTGTTTAGTATTAAATTTTTAATTAAGATCCATTTATTACATCGGTGATCCGTTTATTTGGCAATCGCCAATGGCAGTCAGCAGGGTTTAAGAACATTTGTTGTTCGACCTGTTAGTCAAATGCGTTTTGTTAAAATATACTTTTTCACTTTTTTGATCTTTTGGAAAATGTTGTTTGTGCTGTATTTAGACCCCTCTAACAAGAAATTTGTTTTGCATGCACACGTTTTAAATTGCGGTTTTTATCCAACGCAATGATAGGTTTGAACGTTGTTTTCAATGTAGACTTGTATATATATATATATATATATATATATATATATAATACTGTCGATGTGTGAATTTGCAGATCGCTCTCCCAACGGGATCTAGAGTGTATGTATGGATCTCTTTAAATAGACGTATAAATGCATATATAACTATGTCTCGAACCGATAGATACCAAACAGAAGGTTTATGTGGAACGTGGAATAGAGATTACGAAGATGATTACACTGGACGCGATGGAATAGTGTATGATAATGCAACGACCTTTGCGAGGACTTGGCGGTAAATATTCAAAGATTTTCTTACAAAATATACAAAAGTACAATAAAAACCTTGAAAGAAATGCCCAATGAGATGGGCATTTACACAGAACAGATTTCGAAATTTCATACATACAACCAAAGGATAACTTTACCTAGTCAGGAATGTGACAGTTGTTATCCATTCGTTGATGTGTTTGAGCTTTTGACTGTGCCATTTAATTATTTGCAACATTTCTTATATTCCCTCAATCCTTCGATTGTTAGGTAATTATACAGCCTTGGATTTCAGTGTTTTGGCTTTGAGCGTTTATGATGAGGAAAATGGCTTCGGACACATAAAATTAATAACAGGTTTATTTTCATTTATAAGTCTAAACATAAAATTGGATTTTTGCAAATTAAAGAATATGTCTGTTCAGAATGCATCGGCAATCTTTTATGGTATTCAAGGCTCAAACATGTCGCAATTCGCCTGAAAAGCTAACCAAACCTTTAAACAGACTTATTCAAGAGGTAAATAGTTACGATACTGTTGTCAGTGCATTATAGATGGCATTTTTTGGAATTAATATTGATTCGTTCATAGGGTCTTTGCATCAAAATAAACACATTTATTCTAAAATCAGTTGTTTGTATGACACGGTTATGTTATATGTATATTTTTGACGGTATGATACTAAACCCCAAATGGGAGGGATTGTGCTTGATTTTCATATGATGAAGACATAATCTTTCTATCATTTTAAATGAGGTATGAGCTTGCATGTCAGTAACTGCCAATAATCCGTAAGTTTGTTAATTCATATTATTATTGTCATTTTGCTTAGTTTCTTCTGTTTACGTTTGTGACAGTGGACTCGTACTTCTTTTAAACTTAGTTTTACTGTGCGTAATGCTAATTTTACGCTGTGCGTTTGTTTATTCTAAGGTATAGGGGAGGATTGAGATCTCATAAAACATTTTTGACACCGCCGCAATTTTGCATCTGTTCAAAGTCAGGAGCCTCTGGCATTTGTTAGTTTGGTATGTTTTTTTTAATTTTGGTTCATTTATATGTTTCGGAGTTTAGTGTGACGTCCATTTCACTGAACTAGTACTCATTTTTGTTAAGGGGACAGCTGAAGGTCGTTTACGGATTGTCTCGCTGTGTTGAAGACCCATTGGTGGTCTTGGGCTGTTTTCTGGTCTTTGGTCGGATTGTTGGTTTTTTTTTTTTTAACATTCCCCATTTCCATTATCAACTTTGTTGCAAAAAAAAAAAGCATAAGCCCTCGATTTTATTTTATAGTTACATAAATTATTCATTGTCAGAAAGGTCAAACTTGTGTTTCCCTAGAATTTAATGGGTGAATTGTTTGTATCTCAAAACACCATTTAAAACACTGAACTAATGTTAACCTGTCCTTTTGTTTCCCTTGTAAGGCTTGCAACATTTTAATTGTAATTTTATCATCATAATCATTTTTACCGTTGGGTTGCTGTCGTGTTAACTTATTTTCTATTGAAAAGATTGGAACATTTTAATTGTTAGTTCATCATTAGTTGCTGTCTTATTAGCGTTTCGTTCGGAAGATCTTGAACACTTTTAATTTATATCTTTGTTATCATTTTTCTCGTTGGGTTTCTGTCTAATTAACATATACTAACTTCTTTTAAACATAAAGATTGATATATAAGAAGATGTGGTATGAGTTCCAATGAGACAACTCTTCATCCAGGTCACAATTTGTAAAAGTTAACCATTATATGTCAAAGTACGACCTTCAACACGGAGCCTTGGCTCACACCGAGCAGCAAGCTATAAAGGGCTGAAAATGACTAGTGTAAAACCATTCAAACAGGAAAACCAACGGTCTAGTCTATATAAGAACACATTTTTCGTCTTAACAAGGTATTACCGTATATATCAACATCCAAGGTAAATTCAAAAGGGTGAAGTCCATAAAACGTTACAAAATCAAACGTTAGACTTTGTCAACCAACGGAACGAATAGAAATAATTGTCATATCCCTGACTTGATACAGGAATTTTGCAAAGAAAAACGGTGTTTAAAAGCGGGTTTTACCGCTAGCAAAACCTTCCATCCGAACTACAGTTGTAAAAAGTGATGATATGATTCGAAACTTAAGAACTAAAATGTCAGAATTGATTCTCATAAAAAATGGAAATGGACTGATCAGACCTAACGAAATCAAATATGACCTTATGCTATATCCCGAGAAGATGTTTTAATCAAAGAAGCACCTTTGTTCAAAATCTCCCTTTTTTGGTACCAAAGGCCTCATGTATAAATATAAAAATATAAAAGTCATATGAAACAAGATTCTGGCATCACAAAGTACAACCTTTGTATGGTGATTAATTTGTTTAATGATATGCTTTAAGATAAAATTATTTATTCTTCAATATGATTTTAGAAGTTAAAATACGGTTTCTTATTCCAGTGTTCCTGCAAATGACAGTTTATTTATGGAGAAAGAAAGAACAGAAAAACTAAGTCAGTCTTTTATGTACTGCTCCTGTATGAACTCAACCCAAGATGGACTGTCACCCAATGTAGATTGTTCCTGGAAAGAAACTATGCCGACTTGCCCACCTTTAAATTGGGGAAGGGAACCATGCTCCATTCGAAGCAAACGCTCAGCAGACGATGATGATGATGTCACAATTGATGTTTCACCAGACATTGTAGCATATATTGAAGAACCAGTAGTAGTGAGTACAAACATATAGACCATGAGTAAATCGAAGATACTAGGTTGATAATTTGGTACAAAGGACGCACGTTTCGTATGCAAAACGATGATGAAGAGCATTAAAAATCAAATATTTTATAAAGGTATGCCAATATATACAATGACCTCATGCTTGTACAATAATGCATCAAAAATAATTTTACTCAAAAACGATATTTTGGTTGTACATTTGACCGATACTTTTATTCCCCATAACGTTTGTCGTCATTTATTTTGTCGTTTCCTTTAACTCTATAATCAAATCAAGTATATTGTGCTGTAAAATATTACACAGAAAGACAAGTTACAACCGGAGTTAATAGCATATAAAAGCAATGTTTAATGGTTTTCAGGACCCAGGTTGGAAGAATGGTTGGAATGAAACAGCCGCTGATAATGCCTGTAATAGTTACTTCAGCGATTCTATTCTATTTGATGCCTGTTCGTCATTATCTAATGTCAATGCTTCTTCTGCAATTGTCAATTGTATTGTGAATATTAAGGTAATAACATTAACGGTTCCAATTTTTTCTGCACTAGATGTGTCTATTGACAATAAATGTCTCTTCAGTAATTGTTGTTTCTTGTCATTTATAAGAAGGCAACATCAAAACAAGGTCGTTCATATGTTTTAATGAACAATAATAGACATTATACGATTATAGCCTTTGTTTGAGGTCGATACGAGAATATATCGATCTGAAAGTAGCATATCGACTGAAGATGAAGTCTGGGGTCTATATACTTTTTCGTGTCGATATATATCCTCGTATCAACCTCATACAAAGGCTATACTTGTTAAATTATTATTATTAGTACGCCTGAAATGAAGAATAAAATCATTTGATTGGTTGTTATGACTGTTTCACAAAGTATTGTGGTATTAAGGTTTTTAGATTTCACTTTTTTATATTATTTACAAATAACTGTGCAATATCACTTTCTATCTGCCGTTTTCATTCTACTTTAGAAATTATAAATCTGGCCTTATAATTATGTAACGATAAGCCTAGTGATTTAGAAATCCGCAAAATTATTGGTATCGTCTATATTGCGGGTACATTTGTTGGATACATTTATGGCGGAATTAGTCCTTGTCTTTTTTGAAATTGACAATAACACGACAATGGCGGATATACAAATACAAGAGAAGCAAAAGCAGAGGATGTGTTACCACTCGAGTATTGATGGTTGACAATGAGAAAGGGACAACAATTCATTGGTACTAATAATGAAGCAACCATTCCTGAAAATACATAGATAATTTTAGATATAGATAAGAAGCAAAAGTAGAATACCTATGCACAAATTCATCGGGAATTTACAAATCAAAAGAAAACAATTTAGGGAATGGTATTAACTAAAAACGACATCGACTAGGTTTATTGACAGGGAAAACGTCCCATACTGTACATGTTACTTAAGATATTAGATTGCGAAACAATGTCTCTCATCAGCTGAAACATGACACATAATATATGTCAACCAATTAATGATGTAGACCGTAAAACTTGTGTAGATTACTCTAAAGTAGTAGCTATGGTCTCACATCCAGTACAAATGGCCGTATAAAAGATGGACGAAAGATACCAGAGGGACAGTCAGACTCATAGATCGAAAACAAACTATATAATGTACATGCACTGAAGCTAATTGCCATGAATATATACTAGCCTTAATTTCGTTTACAGATAATTGTCTGTGAAATAAGGGTTATTTAGGAAGTAATCGAGTGGAATATTCATGCTGAGAGAAAAAAATAAGTAAATATTTCCGATTTCTAATACAAAATAAACGACAATACCATTCATACAGTTCCGATACTAAAAATATCATTCATGATATGGATTTGGTTCCAATTTGTAGATTGCTGGAACGGATGAATATATGGCCGATTCCTTTGAATTGTTTAAGACTCAATGTATAAACGAGGTTCGTACTAACAACAGCTTATATTCAGAAATGAGTGCAAATGGAACTAGTATTGCCCAACTCATCACTGAAAACGATTGTCCATTTGAATGTAAATACAATGGTGTGAAAAATGGAGACTGTGTAGAAGGTACGTGTGAGAGAAGTATCTTAAATTCGTTTTAAATATTATATAGATACACATATAAGAAGATGTGGTATGATTGCCAATCAGACAACTCTCTATCCGAGTCACAATTTGTAAAAGTAAACCATTATAGATCAAAGTACGGCCGTCAACACGGAGGCTTGACTCACTACGAACAGAAAGCTATAAAGAGTCTTAAAAATTTCTAGTGTGAAACCATTCAAACAGGAAAACCAACGGTCTAATCTATATAAAAAACGAGAAACACTTATGAACCACATCAACAAACGACAACCACTGAACATCAGGTTCCTGACTTAGGATAGGTGCAAACAAATGCAGCGGGTTAAACGTTTCAATATGAGCCAACCTTCACCCAGCCTGAAACAATAGTGCAATATCACAACATAGAAAGACAGATTATAAATATCAATTGAAATAGCTTAGCTCAATCAATAGACATATTAACAAAAAACAAGTGAACATACACTGAACGAATAAATTTTATCTATGACACAATGTAAATACAAAATAAATAAAACAAGGGTGTTAGATGTAAAACAATATCAGAAAGACAACCATAACCTTGAACAAAATACCTCGAAAGAAAATAACGTACACAGGTAAATAAAAATAGGGTATACAATGGAATACGGAATATATATTACAAAATAAATAATATTTGTTGTCCATAGTACGAGAACAGAAGTGAACATTTATCGTCAAACAACACACTTATCAAAAATGGAAAATATTAAAAATAGTGACGAGATATATAAATAAGTAAACAGTAAACAACAAAAATGCATTACAAATTGTATCAACAGGTCAGATTAACGTGAAACTACGATTTGAGAGTACTCACAATTACTGAAAGCTAGTTAAAAGCCAAAAACAATTAATAATACAAATTCATGCATCAGAGACTAAAATCAACTAAAACTCATCCCAGGGATTAAGTGTTTAAACGTCATTGACAGTCAAAGAATACATGACTTGTGCAATGCCAAAATAAAAGTATCGACAGGCATTAGAATAATTAGGAGTTAACCTTTAAATAAATAATGTATTATGTTTAGAAAAAGAACACAATTGATATTAATAAAAAGATATAAAATATTCAAGCCACTTCAACCAATCAAAAAACTGGATTAGATGTTTTGAGCCTAATTTTTGTTTTCCGTGTACTGACCAAGAGCCCAGTAGCTTATATCTAGATTTGTTACTTGAGACACTTTTAGAACTAATCTTAATTACATAACAATTGATAAAAGGTTCGATACATAAAGGAGCAGCCATGATAATACCATCTTTGCCCCTTAAATGCAAAAATTTGAGAGTATTACAGATCTATCAACCCACATGATTTTAAAACTCTAAGGATAGAAGTGTATCAGATTTCACTTGTTTATTTGTAAATGTTTTCTGTTGATATTTGATTGAAGGATTCCAACAACTATTTTTGTATGGCAAAATGCAAACATGCAAATTTTGTGATTACAATTTAGATGGACCAAGGCCTAATTAAAACTTTATTTTGCTACATGGTGTTTTGATTAAAGACGTTAACGTTAACGTAGGCTGACATTTTGTTCTTCCTATTTGGGGGTGTTATCTTGGCTTTTGTTTGATTTTGACAATAATAATTATAAATTACTAGTGTACGTTGAATGGTAAACTTAGGTTAGGTATGTCATTTTAAAAATGTTTATGACGTCATAGTGGTATCAAAACTGTCCTGGGTGTTCTAAAGTGTCTATTATAGCATTCTATTTATTTATTACAACTTAATTAGCATGATTTTGAAAGGATTAAAGAATTTAAAAATATTCAGAGGCCAGATATAACGGCTATTACAAATCTCCTCTTTTGAAATGGAACTATAAAAATAAAATCTACTTTCTGATTGCATTGTTTCATTTGGTGCATGTTACAGGTTTTTGTAATTGCTATACTGGATTTACTGGTGAAGATTGCCGTGTTAACATGACTGCACCGCCTATTCTTGCTACAGAAATGTCAAATGATTCATTGTGTGACACTGGAATCCGAGCCTGCAACTACATCTCAGTGTTTGGAGAAAATTTCTATATATCAAACGATACGAAATGTCGGATAGAAAATGCTGAGGTAAACATTTCACAAACATTGACCTTTACAAAACAT
Organism: Mytilus coruscus; assembly: GCA_017311375.1. Classification (NCBI taxonomy): domain Eukaryota; kingdom Metazoa; phylum Mollusca; class Bivalvia; order Mytilida; family Mytilidae; genus Mytilus; species Mytilus coruscus. The sequence goes on along the minus strand of CM029603.1, from coordinate 41,039,425 downwards.
ACAGATAGGTAGGCCCAGGGTAAATCTATTTGTCGTTCTTATTTTGGAAAATCAATTTCCAGAGCGTCCGTAGACCGTGTATATTTACGCCAAACATTTGTCATTTTAAACTGACAAAATAGATTTTGCAAATTGCTCTACAAATTTTAAAGTTAATGTGTTTGGAAAATGTAACAACAATCTTGTGAAGTCACTTTTGAAAAATTATTTTCGTAATGAGATATGAAATTTGTAATTTTCTTGAGATTACATTTTTGATTTAACGAGAATATTAAAAAGATAATAATAAGTTTGGGTTAAAATGATTTAATTTATCAATAGTTTGAATAAATTAAAACATTTGCATTTGCTTGTTTTAGAAAAAAACATATTTCAATCTCATTCTAAAAGCAAATATTTAAATTGCTGACCTTAATAGAAAATGAAAGGATATGGAGTAAATGTACATGGGACAAAATCGCACACAATACATAAAAACATAAAAATTATCAATGAACAGGGCTTTTATTCCTGTTCTTCATCTTGACAGTTGATATAGGGTCTTCAAATATAACGAATCATTCATACCCTACAACAAGGTCAAGACGGCCCCTAGCGTCGACTTAAGCGGTACTATTGATAAAAATAAACCACAGTTCACCTTCTTGCTCCCCAACCGCCTCGGAGTGTCAACATGTGCGATGCTTTTGTACGACGGTTCTCCAGTCGAAAGCATTTTTCAATTTGACTTAAATATTGAAAAATGAATAAGGCTCTAACGTGGAGCATTTTTCATTTTGACTTTAAATATTGAAAATGAAAATGCTCCAACGTGGAGAATTTTTAATTTGACTTTTATATTAAGAATGAAAATGCTCCAATATGGAGCACTTTTATTTTGACATTATAATTGAAAATGAAAATGCTCTAAGGTAGAGCATTTTCATTTTACTTTGCAATATTAAAATTTGAAAATGATCCAATCTGCATCATTTTTTAATTTTCAATGATTAAAACGAAATGAAATTTGTTTCAATATAGGTGTTTTAAATTTTCAAATTTTCGACACTATTTTTAAATGTTTCACTGTTTCTTTTTCTTTTCCTTGTTTTAAGCAAAATATCTTGTTAATGATGAATACGTGTGCGTCCGTGTACATTTACGCCAAGCAATTGTCATTTTAAACTGAAAATAGATTTTGCAAATTGCTCTGCAACTTTTAAAGTTAATGGGTTGGAAAAATGTAATCAAAAATCTTTTGAAGTCACTTTTGAACAAGAATCATTTTCTTAATGAGATTTGAAATTTGTAATGTTCATGAGATAACATTGTTTTGTTTTCACGAGGATATTAAAAAGTTTGTGTTAAAATGATTTAATTTATCAACAGGTTGAATAAATTAAAACATTTGTATTTGCTTGTTTTAGAAAAAAAACATATTTCAATCTCATTCTAAAAAGCAAATATTGAAATTGCTGACCTTAAGCATTTTTCAATTTGACTTTAAATATTGAAAAATGAAAAATGCTCTAACGTGGAGCATTTTTCATTTTGACTTTAAATATTGAAAAATGAAAAATGCTCCAACGCGAAGCTTTTTCCAATTTGACTTTTAATATTGAAAAATGAAAATTCTCCAATATGGAGCATTATTCATTTCGACATTATAAATTGAAAAATGAAAAATGCTCTAAGGTAAAGCATTTTTCATTTTACTTTGCAATGTTAAAACTGAAAAATGATCCAATCTGGATCATTTTTTTAATTTTTAATGAGTAGAACGAAATGAAATTTGATTCAATATAGGTGTTTTGAATTTTTAAATTGTCGACACTATTTTTAAATGTTTCTTTTTTCTTTTTCCTTGTTTTAAGCAAAATATCTCGAATAACTTGTTAATAATGTATACGTGTGCACTGTGTGTGGTATCAACTAATTCCGAACATGAGTAGTATACTGAAAAGTACGTTAATGACCAAAGAGATGTGAATTTTTATTAAGTAGTTTACCCACAGAGCACACGACTGTATACCTACATGTGTGTGGAACATGCCAAATATCCGTATATATATATGATAACATTGAGAATGGAAATGGGGAATGTGTAAAAGAGACATCAACCCGATCAAAGAGCAGAAAACAGCTGAAGGCCACCAACACAAAAAACGTATGGTTGCCAATAAGACAGCTATCCACCATAGTTCAAATGAAGGAAATGTAAGCAATTATAGGCAACCGTACGGCCTTCAATAATGAGAAAAACAACCATACCGTATTGTCGACTATAAGAGGCCCCGACATGAAAAATACGAAACAATTAAAACGAGAAACACTAACGGCATAATTTATAACAATATAAATTACGAAATCACATATAACAGATATGAACCAACGACAACACTGATTTTTAGGCTCCTGACTTGGGACAGGCACATCAAGAATGTTGCGGGGTAAAACATGTTTGTGAGCGCTCAACCCTATGTGTTATCTTCATAACACCACGGAAACAATATATAATCTGATCACATTATTGTACATTATTAGTATCGATTTATTAGCGTGTGATATACACAACTCATTGAGTCCAATACACAGCATGTTTATTTTATCATTTTAAAGAAGGAATGTTTGATAATTATAATAAATAGAATAATTCTAAATAAACGCTAAGTTTTAATTAAGGTCATTAGGGTAGTAACATAACAAATGGTAACACATGGTTTACACAATTTATTTTTAATTTTTTTACTGCCTCGTGGTCATTTTAGTGCGTGCTCCCCCTGAGTGCGGGAGGTTGTGGGTTTGAATCCGACGCGGTCAAATCAAATACTTGAAAATACATATTTGCTGCTTCTCCGCTAGGCACTGTGCATTTAGGAGTAAGAACAAAGACTAGTCGACGCGGAGGCAGAATAATGTGTCGGCGTAGGCTGGCATGTCTACCTGTGGACTGTTTACTTGTGAAAGAGCACATTAGGAATCAGGCTCAGTGTGTCGTCTAGTACAAAGTAGGGTTTAAATTATGGTCATATGTTCTCGTCTTGAATATGCATTGATTTTGCCATTTGACCTTAAACGGCCATTCGTCATCATCACCATAATTTTTCGTTGATGTTTGATAGCAAAAGTCTTAACTATCATATAAACACGAACACGGCATCATATTTCGCCTATTGTTGCACGTAAAAATATTTTCAGGAACATGAGTTCACTATTTGAACGCTCACATTCGAAACTGGTGACTACTGTGGAGACCCTTTAAGAATGACAAAGATACCTTTGGATGATCAAACTAGATGCATTTCTTAATGCCTTCAGTTTCTGACCTTTGGGAATTATGTTTTTTAACATTTTGCAAGAATACAATCACATTAATACTTCGGAAATAAGCCCACTTGTCTTAACAAGATCCAGAATGGTTTTAGGTTTTCGAGTCATGACATGCAAGGTCTATACTCGGGGAGGGAGCACTTACAATATCAAGTATGATAGGGATCGTTGGAATAGGTAACTTTTTCAGCTTCCGGATATGGATAAGACTGAAAAGTGCATTTTGTGTTTGTAGAAGTGTGTGTGGGGGAGGGGTGAAATTTAGTAGGCACTGTATTCCAATTTACGAATTCAAGCAAACCAAACAAAAAATCCGATGGACAAGTCAATAGATGTCCATGTATGTTAATCTTTTTTGTTAGGTTGCTGACCCTGATTAACTCCTTATGCATATCTTAAATAAAAGCATACTATAAGGTTTGGTTCCTTCCTCCTCCCTTATTAATACATCCCTTTTCAATAATTCCTTTATCCACTACTGATTAAGCTAAGAGAATAGACTTCTGTGAATTACTTCTTCCGTTTAGACAGTTCATCAAGACAAATAAAACAATTAATAAAATAAACATGGTATATATTACACGAGTTCAGTTCAATATAGGTCGGATCATGTTATGAAATAGGCGAGGTCCGACTTGCTTTTAAAATTAGATCTATTTAAAACTAATAAAAAAGAACATTGTGTCGAGCGACTGATATTTTACGATACCTATACGAAGAAAACATCGATTAAGTGTTTATCGTTCTATTACTGGAATTTTCACACTCCCTACGACAGTTTTACGCTTCAAGAAAGCAAGCTCGATAACGTCTCCTCAGACATTGTGACATCGCTGATAACTTTGCATCTGACATTATGACGTCGCTTATAATATTGCTAAACTGGTAACAGTTTGGTCGTTGTCGCTGATCTGTTCTCTGATTACACGAAATATTTTTTCAATGTTCGATCTCACGGTATGTTTAATATTTTGTTATGTATTGTTGGTGATAGTTTAAATATAGATATCTAAGAAAAATCTCACATCACCATTGATATCGTCATTATCACCATTGAAATTGTGATTATCACCATTGACATTGTCATATCACCATATTGACCAATGGGTTACTGTTATTTCAAACTTGCAGGTTTTCTGTTCACTGCAATCGCGATCGTCAATAAAAGAGGGACGAAAGATACCAGAGGGACATTCAAACTCATAGAGAGAAAATAAACTGACAAAGCCATGGCTAAAAAAGAAAAAGACAAACAGACAAATAATAGTACACAAGACACAACATAGAAAACTAAAGACTAAGCAACACGAACCCCACCAAAAACTGGGGTGATCTCAGGTGCTCCGGAAGGGAAAAGCAGATCCTGCTCCACATGTGGCACCCGTCGAGTCTATGCATAGCATTGCAGTAAGTGCAGACAAATCTTAGTTTTAAACCAGGTTCAGAAAATCTACGATGAAAGCTTTTTAAGCTTGAAAGCTATAAAAATATCTGTCATAGACTCTTTTCAAGAGAAATTTCATTGTTCTACATAGATCGTCCCCGTGACAATTTTTTGTGTTGTATGCAAGTGCAGTAAACATTTAACAGAATTACTTATAAGAATATTTCGGTATAAATATTTATTCACTCATAGGGTCTTTGCATTGGAAATAAACAAATTTATTCTAAAACAAGTTGTTGGCATGAAACGGGTTATGTTCTTCTCATATATTTTATGATGATATGATACTAAACCCTTAACGGGAGAGATTGTGCTAGATTTTCAAATGATGAAGACATTATCTTTCAATCAGATTAATTTAGGTCTGGAGCGGGCATGTCAGTAACTGCTAGTAGTCCGTTGTAAATTTATGTATCAATGTCATTTTGCTTCATTTTTTTTGTAATCTATTCAGACATCGGACTCTGAGTTTTACTCTGCGTGTTGTTGTGTGTTTGTATATTCTACATTGGTTAGAGGTATAAGGTTATGGTATAGATCTAAAAAAAAAACATATATAACCCCTGTCCCAAGTCAGGATCCTCTGGCTTTTGTTAAGTCTTGTTTGTTTTTTTCAATTTCAATTCATAAAATTTTATATATTTTGGATTTTAGTATGACGTCCATTTTCACTGAACAAGTACACATTATTTTCAGGGGCCAGCTGAAGCCCGCCTCCGGGTGCTGGATTTTCTCGCTATGTTGAAGACCAATTGGTGGCCTTGAGCTGTTTTGTGCTCTTTGATCGGGTTGTTGTCTCTTTTACACATTCCCCATTTCCATTCTCAATGTATCATATATATAAACGGATATTTGGCATGTTCCACACACATGTAGGTATGCAGTCGTGGCTCTGCGGGTAAACTACTTAATAAAAATTCACATCTTTTTGGTCATTATCGTACTTTTCAGTATAATACTCATGTTTGGAATTAGTTGATACCAAACATAGTGCACACGTATTCATCATTAACAAGTACTTCAAGATAGTTTGCTTAAAACAAGGAAAACGAAAAAAGAAACAGTGAAACATTTAAAAATAGTGTCGAAAATTTGAAAATTTAAAACACCTATATTGAAACAAATTTCATTTCGTTTTAATCATTGAAAATTAAAAAAAATGATGCAGATTGGATCATTTTTCAAATTTTAATATTGCAAAGTAAAATGAAAAATGCTCTACCTTAGAGCATTTTTCATTTTTCAATTTATAATGTCAAAATAAAAAATGCTCCATATTGGAGCATTTTTCATTTCTCAATATTAAAAGTCAAATTGAAAAATTCTCCACGTTGGAGCATTTTTCATTTTTCAATATTTAAAGTCAAAATGAAAAATGCTCCACGTTAGAGCCTTTTTCATTTTTCAATATTTAAAGTCAAATTGAAAAATGCTTAAGGTCAGCAATTTAAATATTTGCTTTTTAGAATGAGATTGAAATATGTTTTTTTTCTAAAACAAGCAAATGCAAATGTTTTAATTTATTCAAACTATTGATAAATTAAATCATTTTAACAAAACTTATTATTATCTTTTTTTATATTCTCGTTAAATCAAAAAATGTAATCTCATGAAAATTACAAATTTCAAATCTCATTACGAAAATGATTTTTCAAAAGTGACTTCACAAGATTGTTGTTACATTTTCCAAACCCATTAACTTTAAAATTTGTAGAGCAATTTGCAAAATCTATTTTGTCAGTTTAAAATGACAAATGTTTGGTGTAAATATACACGGTCTCCAGAGACACAATTTTACAACGTCATGGCAAAAAAAGAAAAACGACAAATAGACAAATAACAGTTAAACATCCAACAAAGAAAACAAAAGACTTAGCAACACTAACTCCACTAAAAACTGGACAGAGCAAGCGGTGGGGAAGGGTAGGCAGATCCTGCTCCATATGTGGCTTCCGTCTCATTTGCAATCAGACCACGTCTTTTTATTTATATAAATAAATGCAATTTATACAAGGTAAGTATCTGTATCGATAATGTAAAGCTCTATCCCGAAGCAAAGATTATCGAGCTATAAACATGTCGGTTTAGTATAGAAGAAAAAAGAAGTAGGAAAACCTTCAATATATGATTTTATTTTCATTTTATCATAATTTTCAGATCATAGACAATGCGATAACATCCACTGGTTCATATATTTTTACAACTGCAATAATGGAAAACATGGGGGAAATAAGATGTTCTACGACAGCCAGTCGACGACGCCGAAAAAGGTCGACAACAAGTACAACCAGCACCAATGTCTATCTAGTTTCAGTCACAAACAACGGTGTTGAGTTCAGTGATTCGGTTCCAGTTATAATGTTTGATTCAACTTGTAATACTTGTACCACAACGGATACATATGTGTTTTGTCAGTTACGGGTAGGTACAATAATTTCATAGTAATAACATAAACGGTACCAATTTTTCTGCACCAGATGCGCATTTCGACAATCAATGTCTCTTCAGTGATGCTCGTGGCCAAAATATTTGAAAATCCAAAGCTTATTAAAAATATGAAGAGCTATAAACCAAAAAGGACCAAAAAGTATAGCCAAAGCTGGGCAAGGAATCAGAGCTTTGCATGAGGGAGATACATTCCTTAACTTTAAATAATTTCCAAAATTTTGTAGCAGCAAATTTTAATAACACAAAATCCGTATTTTCATGCCAGTACCAAAGTACTGGCTACTGGGCTGGTGATACCCTCGGGGACTTTCAGTCCACCAGCAGAGGCATCGACCCAGTGGTAGTAATAACATAAACGGTACCAATTTTTCTGCACCAGATGCGCATTTCGACAATCAATGTCTCTTCAGTGATGCTCGTGGCCAAAATATTTGAAAATCAATATACACATCAATTATCTACAGGGCCTCGGTGGCCGAGAGGTTTAAGTAGTCCACCAGCCAGTCAACATTGAGGTGATGAGTTCGAATCCCGTACGGAGTAGGTGCAGTCGACTCCAATCTTAATTGACAAAGATTGTCAGTTTTCCTACTGAAGGTCGGTCGTTCTTTCCGGGCACTCCGCTTCCTCCACAAATAAAAATTTACCGCAACGAAATAGCATAGTAGTGTTGAAAGTGGCGTTAAATGCCAATCAATCAATGAAATGGATCATAAAAATAGTTAGGTTGGGAAAAAAACATGCGAACAAATTTTGGTGCCTTTGTACAGAAAATTAGATTGAGTTGAAAAATGCAGTTTTGGTGACTTTGGCCTTCTCTTTTCACAATCTACAAAATGAAATGTAAGCGTGCATTACGCTTAACAATCTTCAAACATTTGATAATGCTACTCCGGTAACCTATTTGAGTTAGAGGTTGACTACCCTCAAGGATAAGATCAACTTAGTATCAGCCACCAACGCGTCTCCAAAAAGCAAATAGGGATAGTCTTGTAGAAGTCTTATAATGATAAATGACATGGAGGATGCATCAAATGTTGTTAAACAATTTCAGAACCTCACCAACAGGAGTCAAAACAGGGCCCTTGAAATGGTGAATATCATTTTTGTAAAGCTTAAATATCATATAGTAATGACTGAATATATATATATATATTTATTCAATGTGTATTCTACATAATATGTAAACATTTTCTTTCCTGTAGTCTGATGTGTGTGTACTGAACGGGGCATGTTATTCCGAAAGCAGCTCCCAATGTAATGTTAGTTCCGATACTAAAAATTCTGATGCATTCAAACTCTGGATCATTGGAGTAGTAATCAGCGTACTTCTTGTTCTGATTATTTTCTTCTTAGTGATCAAATGGTGTGGAAAGAAGAAGTAAGCATTATATAAAACTAAGTATAATAGATGTGACATTATTTAATACATTAATTAATGTCTTCATTATTGTCGAACAGAAAAAATATGTGTGGTAATCCAAATGAAGATAACAGCTCACCAAGGATATGAGAAAATATCATGAACGACGATGATGATGATAATTTGGTTTTACACGTCAAGTGGCAAATATTAAATTAAAGTCAAATCAAAATCGCAAACAAAGTTTTCAAGCTTTTGGTTTGGTTCGGTCGGTGGACGTACCGACAACCCTCCCTCCGCATAATCATGCTAGAGGCGGATAAAAAATAATGGACAAATGAACATTGTGGGTTAAGTGTATTTAATACATAATGCATTGTACAATTTTAGTCAGTTGCTGACATAGAAATAAGTAATAAAAAATATTTCCTACCATTCCTGGATAGCAGGAGCACTTACCTTGTGGACGCGATTAGTCTCGCTCCGTTTTTTTTGTTCTGTGACCTTGCTTTGTATCTTCTTAATCGACTTGTGATATTTTAATATCGTAAACTACTGTTGTCTTAATATATTGCACCCTGTAATTCACCCAAACTTATATTTGATGGATTTATTTTAGGAGACCAGTTTCACCAATAGATTACTACACAGACGAACAGACTGAAATCTATTTCAATCAAGATAGTACATTCAGTAATGGACATAGCAGTCGCCCAAACAGAAAAGTTCTTCCAAAGCCTGTCAAAATAAATGTTAAACCATGGTAAAAAAAAAACCGACATTCCATTCTATCTGTTGTTTTTTAAACCTTTTTTTATTGTACTATATATATAGATGTTTTGTTAAAATATTCTACGATTTAAAAAAAAAGCAATCAGGAATAATTTACATATGTTCAAGTTTTAAAGTAACAGTTACTACTGAATCTCAACATGTAAAAACATGTAAAAACGCTATGTTGAAATACGCTGTGTGCGTAGTTTAATTTTGCATATGATAATCGAATGTTGATTTATATGAATATAGACATGTACCTTTGTGATTAATAGGAGTTACGTGCTGCGTACATGTGTGTTTTAAGTTTGATAAAAGGAAAAAGGGATAATTATTCGATGACAATCGGGTTATTTTATTCTTATTTACTGATAATTTTCTTATTCATATTATAAATATTAGGGCTGAGAATTTAAAAGCAGCAATTGACACCAAAGCACCTACTGAATGCTTGTTAATCCAAACTTTGCCAGCGTTTACTTTTTCACCTATCTAATACGTATTAAGATATGCTTACAATAAGACAGTGTTTTTAAGGATTGTACAATAAACGTATCTAATTGGCCTACAAAACGTATATATTCATATGAATATACCTATTGTTATCGTAAGGAACAATTTATGTACTTTAAAGTGGTTGTATGATTTTATTCTTAAATGGATTTTTTAAATAAACAAACGGTGACCTATAGTAGTTTAATTCTATGCCATTTGGTCTTGATGGAGAGTTGTCTCATTGGCAACCATACCACACCTTCTTATTTTTATATTGGTAGTTTTATCAATATTTTTGTTTCTGTAAAGCAGTTATTAGGTAAAAACAATTGTCCTCAAATATTGTCCTCAAACTATGAAAATGTGATTTTGATTAGTGATATTAAATGTGTACTGACATGTTTTCGTTGTGTACATATCTAAAAATAAACCGACTATTCCTTAACTGTAAAAACTGTTTAGTTAATGTCAAAACTGATGAAAATGCATAGAAATGATAATTAAAGAGCAAATTCCTCCTAAATGCTAATCAGAATGTTGTTTTTTGTTTATATTTACATACTGTTTTTTTTTTTTATATAAAATATTGCTAGTACGTATTGCTTTTTATTATCTATAAATTAGTCATGACGTAAAAAAGTCCTCAAGCAAATTGGTAGTTTAATAATTCCTTTACACAGTAGTTATATCGTAGTTACAGTTGTCCTGAAATATTGTTATCAAACTTTTATTTTGTCTTTTATAATGAGTGATATTCTATTGTAATGATATGTTTTTGTAGTGTACATACATATATACATGTTTGGATTGTTAATTAACTGTAAAACCTGTGAAAATCTATGTCAGAACTGATGTTTTTGTATAGAAATGAATAAAATATGTGTGATCATCAGGGTTTCCGCTGGCGGTCGCCATTTTCGCATTTTGCGAAAAAATAAAAATTGTGGCGATTAAAATTCATTATTGGCGAAAGAATTTGGCGAAAGAAATATAACTGTTCGACTGCGTCCATTGTTTACTTTTTTCGTGTTTCTCGGACTTTTCCTCATCAGACAATACTGGAATTCACCTTGAACTCGTTACGACAATAATCATCTGATTACATTTTATAGCCATCGGCAACAAAGGATTATAATTAATAAATGTGTTGATTATATTGTTTCGTGAAATGGGTGTGGTTAAATGGCTTCACATGTCACTTAAAGGATATTTTACAACTTTGATTGAAATAATTGTTTTGAAGTGGATACTTTACAATCCTTTTAGCGACGCACATTTTACGTCTCCTCTTTTCTTTTAACGATGGTCTGGAAAAAATCTGTTGTTATGACAAAATGTTCAAAAGTAAGAAAATCTCTGACTTTAAATTTCATCTTATAACTTTTGAGAGTAATAATTCTTTTGAAATTGGTAATTTACAATCGTTTTAGCAACGCACGTGTTTGAGGCATAATTTTACGTCCAAACTTTTTTAATGATGGTCCGGAAAAGAAATCTATTGTTAAGAAAAATATTCAAAAGTAAGAAAAATCTCTGATTTTATCCTTCAACTAGACGGAAGTATCTTATAAAATATTATAGATGAATCCCGTGCTCCCTTGCAGAAGTCAACATGATGATTTCATGATCTTATTCTATATTGCAATTTTACAGTCTCTTTTAAAAACTAAATGTTTGTTATTATTGAGTGTTTATTTATGACAATGAGATTAAAAAATATATATTTAGAATTATAAAAGACATAGTTAGTTTTCTCGTTTGAATTGTTTCACACTTGTCATTTCGGGGCCTTTATAGCTGACTATGTGGTATGGGTTTTGCTCATTGTTGAAGGCTGTACGGTGACCTATAGTTTGGTAACTTCTATGTCATTCGGTCTCTTGTGAAGAGTTGTCCCATTGGCAATCATATAACATCTTCTTATTTTCATATACCAGTAGCAATGTGGCAAACTATTATTTTTTTGTTAGAGAAGGAAATTTTAAACGAAAGATATGTTTTTGTTTGTTGGCGAAAAAAAATTGAAAGTGGCGAAAAATATATTGTTTTGGCGAAAGAGGTGGCGAAAAAGAAAATTGACCCAGGGGAAACCCTGGTGATCATCCTGTCATCCTCCAAATATAAATGAGGTTATCCGATAGAAGATGAATCTTTGTTGTTTACAGAATGAATACGACCTCTCTGAAACTATTTGCGATATTGTATTCATCTTCTGAGTTTGTGACTGGTCATTCCAGTTTAATGATATTTTATGACGATAACTTTTCATACTCAAACTTGTTCCAATTTTTCAATGATAAAAGATAATAGCTTGCTTATTAATAATATTTTAGAACTTTATTCAAAGAATTGAAATTTGAGGTTGCATCAAATCCCAAAATAAGAGCGTTTTTTAAAAGATAGTTTGACTCTTGAAAAGATGTTACGCAGTTTCTTAAACTTGGCTTTGTCTAATTTTGTCTAAGCTTATCTCAGGAGAAGGGGAACTATACGTTTAGGTAATAAGAGCAAAAGAAAATTACAACATAGACAAGTTCACGTAAGAATGAATTAACGATATTATTTTAATTTCATATATAGAGCAGATTTTTATTAACCGTTATTATAGTTTTTGCTACAACAATGTCCTAAAATATTGTCCTCAAATAGTTATTTTATTTAACATAAATTATTATTATTTTTGTTTTATATTTTTATAAATTTGTTTTGAAATAATTGTTGAAATTTAGTTATTATATACCTGCGATAAATAACTATTGGTAAATGAGTAAAAGTTCTGTGATAAAAAATAATTGTTAACAAATGATTTTAATTTGTTTACTATGTACCTTCATATTGATAAAGTACAATATAAATATATATATAAATATAATTTTATTTTCGATTTCAGAAACCTTTAATGAAAACATATTTCATCAAATTCTGGCCTATTCCTGTTTTTCTGCTAAAACAATTTGCTATTATTAGAGTTATTTAAATTATTTTTATTGACTGTTACCAGATTTATTTCTACAATAATTGTCATCATATATTGTCCCCAAACAGTGTATTGTTATTATTATATGTTAATATAAATTAGTGTTATTTTGGTTTTATATTTTATAAACTTGTTTTAAAATAACTGCTGAGATTTATTTATGATATGCCTGCTATAAATAACTACACAAGGAAATGCCTGTACCACGTCAGAAATATGACAGTTGTTTTCCATTCGTTTGATGTATTTGAGCTTTTGATTTTGCCATTTGATAAAGGTCTTTCCGTTTTGAATTTTCCTTGGCGTTCGGTATTTTTGTTATTTTACTTTCAATAAATCAACATACGAACAAAGACATCTTATAACGAACAGCACTTCCTATTATGCTGTCTACTAAAACATTTCTTAGTTGATTGATTGATTGTTGGTGTTGAATATCACAATATATCGCTATATCGTGACGGCTTATTTTTATTAGCATAGAAAGCTGTAGTATATGGATAGAACCACCCATTTTAGACAGACACTGGCAGTCCTGAGTAATAAAGATAAGAGTCAAACGTATTTGTAACTAGTTGGAATGCAGCAATACAGTACACAAAGCTTATCTGCCTTTAAACCCCAAAGGGTGATTGGGAATAGAAATATAGTCACTCTTAATCTTCTTCCGACAGGCAGTAACACTTCCTTTTGCTTTGCGGGATTTACAAGTACGCAGCCACATCCAGTCAGAATGGGGACGTTCAGGGCATACGATATAGTTACAGGAGAGGTAATGACGATGCTCACGTAAAATTTTATTTTTCGCGACATCACACTGCATCATATCGGGAAAAGATGCATTTTTTTTTTGTGATTTTAATCATTAGCTTGAAAACGAGTTCATGGACCCCTCTTTTTTAGCTTGATAAGGTATGAAGATTATCTACTCCAGTTTTATGAAAAAATCATCGATGATTTTTTATTAGATCTTATTAAGTTAGATAAATATACAGCAAAATTGCCGGGTTTTTTCAAAATCATGAAAATTTTATAAAATTAATTATAACTGTTACATAAATTAAAAAAAAAACTTTTGTGAAGAGATATTCTAAATCGTTTTACAAAAATCCGCATGTGTTTATCTTTTGAAACAAAAAGTTGAGTATGTCTGTCAAAAGATAGAAATGTCTAAGAAACCGAAAGCTTAAGTAAATGTCTAAAAGTTCTACCTCATTTTCTTTAAATTTAGCACCAAATTTTGACCAGGTGAAAAATAGCTTATATGCAAATTTACGCAAAAATCACCTGGGATCAAAACTGTATGCCCTTAAATCAAATCCCTTGTGTAAAGAAAGTGCCAAGCTCTCTGCACGTAAAAATTCCTTGAAACAACTCTTTAAGGGTCCTTAAGTGTCCTGTTACACGGCAAAATTTCTGTCCCTCTCAATATACCTCAATTAATAGAGGCAGTCCAAATTTCCCCCAAACAACCTCTATTATAAGACCAACCTATTGTAATGATTGTCAATTTGTTCCTCGTTCTGAACAGGCATCAAATATTTGCCACTGGACATTGAGCAACCAACCAACAATCAATCATCAATCAATGATGGTCATATGCGATTAGCCTTTACGATTAGCACGGATCACTCAGGATAACAGTAAAAACTAACTGGCTCGGAGTCAAAATAATATGTAAGGGTCTAGCATTATTCCTCCAGGGAACTGCTTATGCATTTAAAGCTAGAATGTGACAAATTCAGCTTGGTATGTCGGTCTGATACGTCGGCCTGGTACAATTGAGGCGGTATTTTGTCTCCACTATATAGCCATTTTGTGGACATGACGCTTTCAATCAAAACACGCAAACTACCAAACGATGTAACGTCATTGGTTATTTAAAACCTGTAAAAATCACATCAGAGATACCAGGCTTATAATTTTGTACGCCAGACGCACGTTTCGTCTACAAAAGACTTATATGTGATGCTTGTATCAAATAGTTAAAAGATCAAATACAGTACGCAGTTGAAATGCATTGACGACCTGGATTTGACTGATTGCCAATGAGATAACTATTCACCAAAGACTGAATCGAGATTGAAAAGGGTGTGGATTGTGATTTAAAATAAAGTAGGTCAACCCAGTCACATGATGATGTGCCTGTCCAAAGCTAAAACTTGTCCGGGATTTGTTGTATGTCATAGTTTAGAGAATTGGGTGTTGAATACGGATCTTTGATTGTTTTGTTAAGTTTATTCACAACTTTTTAGACGTTTGACAATTTAGAGGTCGACATATTGTATAGACACTTGTCTGTTGTATAGAAGACCCTTATTTTACCTTTAAAATGTCTTTGTTATTTATGTCTCTGGGTTGCCGTCTCATTAATGGGTATACCTTGGGAAACCCTGGTGATCATCCTGTCATCCTCCAAATATAAATGAGGTTATCCGATAGAAGATGAATCTGTGTTGTTTACAGAATGAATACGACCTCTCTGAAACTATTTGCGATATTGTATTCATCTTCTGAGTTTGTGACTGGTCATTCCAGTTTAATGATATTTTATGACGATAACTTTTCATACTCAAACTTGTTCCAATTTTCAATGATAAAAGATAATAGCTTGCTTATTAATAATATTTTAGAACTTTATTCAAAGAATTGAAATTTGAGGTTGCATCAAATCCCAAAATAAGAGCGTTTTTTAAAAGATAGTTTGACTCTTGAAAAGATGTTACGCATATTCTTAAACTTGGCTTTGTTCAATTTTGTCTAAGCTTATCTCAGGAGAAGGGGAACTATACGTTCAGGTAATAAGAGCAAAAGAAAATTACAACATAGACAAGTTCACGTAAGAATGAATTAACGATATTATTTTAATTTCATATATAGAGCAGATTTTATTAATCGTTATTATAGTTTTGCTACAACAATGTCCTAAAATATTGTCCTCAAATAGTTATTTTATTTAACATAAATTATTATTATTTTTGTTTTATATTTTTATAAATTTGTTTTGAAATAATTGTTGAAATTTAGTTATTATATACCTGCGATAAATAACTATTGGTAAATGAGTAAAAGTTCTGTGATAAAAAATAATTGTTAACAAATGATTTTAATTTGTTTACTATGTACCTTCATATTGATAAAGTACAATATAAATATATATATAAATATAATTTTATTTTCGATTTCAGAAACCTTTAATGAAAACATATTTCATCAAATTCTGGCCTATTCCTGTTTTTCTGCTAAAACAATTTGCTATTATTAGAGTTATTTAAATTATTTTTATTGACTGTTACCAGATTTATTTCTACAATAATTGTCATCATATATTGTCCCCAAACAGTGTATTGTTATTATTTTGTTAAAATAAATTAGTGTTATTTTTGGTTTTTATATTTTATAAACTTGTTTTAAAATAACTGCTGAGATTTATTTATGATATGCCTGCTATAAATAACTACATAAGGAAATGCCTGTACCACGTCAGAAATATGACAGTTGTTTTCCATTCGTTTGATGTATTTGAGCTTTTGATTTTGCCATTTGATAAAGGTCTTTCCGTTTTGAATTTTCCTTGGCGTTCGGTATTTTTGTTATTTTACTTTCAATAAATCAACATACGAACAAAGACATCTTATAACGAACAACACTTCCTATTATGCTGTCTACTAAAACATTTTTTAGTTGATTGATTGATTGTTGGTGTTGAATATCACTATATATCGCTATATCGTGACGGCTTATTTTTATTAGCATAGAAAGCTGTAGTATATGGATAGAACCACCCACTTTAGACAGACAACTGGCAGTCCTGAGTAATAAAGATAAGAGTCAAACGTATTTGTAACTAGTTGGAATGCAGCAATACAGTACACAAAGCTTATCTGCCTTTAAACCCCAAAGGTGATTGGGAATAGAAATATAGTCACTCTTAATCTTCTTCCGACAGGCAGTAACACTTCCTTTTGCTTTGCGGGATTTACAAGTACGCAGCCACATGCAGTCAGAATGGGGACGTTCAGGGCATACGATATAGTTACAGGAGAGGTAATGACGTTGCTCACGTAAAATGTTATTTTTCGCGACATCAAATTGCATCATATCGGGAAAAGATGCATTTTTTTTTTACGTGATTTTAATCATTAGCTTGAAAACGAGTTCATGGACCCCTCTTTTTTAGCTTGATAAGGTATGAAGATTATCTACTCCAGTTTTTATGAAAAAATCATCGATGAGTTTTTTATTAGATCTTATTAAGTTAGATAAATATACAGCAAAAATTGCCGGGTTTTTTCAAAAATCATGAAAATTTTATAAAAATTAATTATAACTGTTACACAAATTTAAAAAAAAAACTTTTGTGATAGAGATATTCTAAATCGTTTTACAAAAATCCGCATGTGTTTATCTTTTGAAACAAAAAAGTTGAGTATGTCTGTCAAAAAGATAGAAATGTCTAAGAAACCGAAAGCTTAAGTAAATGTCTAAAAGTTCTACCTCATTTTCTTTAAATTTAGCACCAAATTTTGACCAGGTGAAAAATAGCTTATATGCAAATTTACGCAAAAAAATCACCTGGGATCAAAACTGTATGCCCTTAAATCAAATCCCTTGTGTAAAGAAAGTGCCAAGCTCTCTGCACGTAAAAATTCCTTGAAACAACTCTTTTAAGGGTCCTTAAGTGTCCTGTTACACGGCAAAATTTCTGTCCCTCTCCAATATACCTCAATTAATAGAGGCAGTCCAAATTTCCCCCAAACAACCTCTATTATAAGACCAACCTATTGTAATGATTGTCAATTTGTTCCTCGTTCTGAACAGGCATCAAATATTTGCCACTGGACATTGAGCAACCAACCAACAATCAATCATCAATCAATGATGGTCATATGCGATTAGCCTTTACGATTAGCACGGATCACTCAGGATAACAGTAAAAACTAACTGGCTCGGAGTCAAAATAATATGTAAGGGTCTAGCATTATTCCTCCAGGGAACTTCTTATGCATTTAAAGCTAGAATGTGACACATTCAGCTTGGTATGTCGGTCTGATACGTCGGTCTGGTACAATTGAGACAGTATTTTGTCTCCACTATATAGCCATTTTGTGGACATGACGCTTTTAATCAAAACACGCAAACTACCAAACGATGTAACGTCATTAGTTATTTAAAACCTGTAAAATCACATCAGAGATACCAGGCTTATAATTTTGTACGCCAGACGCACGTTTCGTCTACAAAAGACTTATATGTGATGCTTGTATCAAATAGTTAAAAGATCAAATACAGTACGCAGTTGAAGTGCATTGACGACCTATTCACCAAAGACTGAATCGAGATTGAAAAAGTGTGTGGATTGTGATTTAAAATAAAAGTAGGTCAACCCAGTCACATGATGATGTGCCTGTCCAAAGCTAAAAACTTGTCCGGGATTTGTTGTATGTCATAGTTTAGAGAATGGCGTGTTGAATACGGATCTTTGATTGTTTTTGTTAAGTTTATTCACAACTTTTTTAGACGTTTGACAATTTAGAGGTCGACATATTGTATAGACACTTGTCTTTTGTATAGAAGACCCTTATTTTACCTTTAAAATGTCTTTGTTATTTATGTCTCTGGGTTGCCGTCTCATTAATGGGTATACCTTACATTTCTTTTTATTCGTAATGCAAAGAAATAAAGAAGTCAATGGTAGAAAAATGTAAAAGAGTGGAGAAAGATATCAAAGGGATAGCTAAACAAAACACAACATAGAAAGCTAAAAACTGATTAACACGAATCCTACAAAAAAACTGGCGTTATCGCAGGTGCTCCGAAAGGTTAAGCAGATCCAGCTCCATATGTGGCACCTGTCGTGTTGTTCATGTAAGTACAAACCCGATGATAAGTCAAACTCGATATGTCACAGTCAAGGAAAAGAGGACAAGATTGTGGTAACGATAATTGGATCATATACGTCGTCATCTGGGAAACAGATATTCCATAACTGTCAACCAACTCGTGATAGCTTCCACAAAGTTTTCAAAGGGATGACTTCAACTTCGCCACTTGGAACTATTGATTTAATAGCTTCCTTGTAAACAGCAATCCTCAATCAGAGAAATCATGATATGAAATGCAAGCTCTGGAATATCGTATCAAGAGGAAGTTATGTACTTCATATGCATGCGCTGCTTGAACGCTGCTACATAGAAACTGAAAGTTCTCAATTAGAAAGCTGAAATCATCTCTTTTGTCGTAAAGTTTTGTTCTCAACTGACCCTCATTGTCAATTTCTAGATGTAAGTCAAGATATGAGGAAAGCTTAAGATGTAAGTACACATGTTTTACTATGATTAAAATCTCTGCTGAAGGTTTTGAAATATCTATTAAGTTATCTAGAAATCAATGATTAATAAAACGTTTGATTGGAACGGTTTCATATATGTTTGTAATACCAAATAAGCCATGCATTAAATCTTTCCCAATCAACTTCACGATCATGAAATGAGGTACCCAATCCTTCACATCAATATCAAATTTATATAAATATTCCTCATTTTGTAAACATTATGCATTGGCTAAAACAAAACAGTGTTAGAAGCCTTTGAAAATGGTAATAAAGAACGACACAGATCATAGATACACTGATTCTGTCATTCATATTATAATTTATTCATTTCTACATGTATGCCATTGAACAGTGATGAGTCATTTGCCTTTTACGATTTAAAAAAAAAAACGGGGAATGCTAAGACTTTGATTTCATTCAGAGTCTGATTATAATGTTGATCTATTTTGACAGATAAATTATTTTTTCGTAATATCTGTACATTTAATTCAATAAATTGGATTTGAATAGAAGTGGCAGTAGTTAACCGATGTTCAAATCTCGTAATCGATTAAAAAGTGACAAATCAAGGTAACAAACGAAACATGAGGGGATTACATGAACTCAAAATGAAGCAGAACCGAGTGCGTATATAGGGTAAGAGTCTCCTGCAATGCATACATTACCTGTTATACAAATCAACACTCATTCAAAATATTACAATCGAGAAGTAGAAACAATTGGTACAGATAAGATGATTTTACTTGTATCTAAAGATCTAAGACCGTGAAAACATGTCGCCAGTGAGTTGACAGACCGACACATCTAACGGGTCACCCAATTCGTGATGGTAGCCGTAAAACTCATGTAATGTCGATGTCGGTGGTTTTTCTTCATAACTCTGTCGGAGCAGTCATTGTGTAAGGAGCACACCCCTTTTAATAAAGTCCATATTGTATGAACATGTATGTGTGTAGCGGACTAACTGACATATGTAAACGCCTTACAAAAGAGCAGTTAAAACATTGCATTAGTGTTTCCCCCAAGCATGTTTAGCATGGATAGACGCCATGCCCTTTTTAAATGACGCCATGCTCTTTTTTTGTCTTACTAAATGACGCCATGCCCTTTTTTCACTTCTTTGGATGACGCCATTGTCTCAAAAATGCCCTTTCTTCCGGTCTTCATGTTTCTGACAAGTTTATGACCCTCAGCTAATTAACATTTACAACAGGTGTTATAAAGTTGTGATTACAGTTAATCCGCTTATCGCCATCGGATGGGTCACTAATCCGTTAATTATTAATAAACCTCATAATTGACCACCATAATAATTTTCCCCAGTAAAATCAGTCAGTCTGCATTTTAATTTCAATATTTCTCATGGCCAACCACCACAATTTGCAGTTCGTTTGTCGTAGTTTCGTCACTTGAACAAAATTGTTTCCCCCCGGACAGTTCGCTTTTTAATTTTAATATTTCTAAAACGATCACAATTTGCAGGTGGTTTGTCATAGTTTCGTCAAATGATCGTATTTTCGTGTTCTTTGGTATAAAACGTTCAATTTCAATTAAAAAGATAGAACTTTATTTAAAACGTTCAGAAAAGTTTTCACGAGTCAAACAGGTGCTTCCTTTACTGTTTACGATATACTGCGCATGCGTGAAAGTATTCTTATGAATTTATAGACACTAAAACGTGAAATACGAAATAAATTTAGTTTAAAATAAATGAGAGAGACAAATATAGTTCTTACTAAGCAAATCAAATTCAAAAAATGATAATTTACTGCCTTTTTTTAAAACGAACCAATCCGTAGATGAATCTCACTTGTCACTTCCCGTTTACATTTCATTTGTAAATCGAAAGTAAACGTGATCAATTCTCGATTAATTTACAATTTACAGTTATTAGAATCGTTCCAATAAGAATATGTACAAATCCTTGGTTCCAACTTTATAGAAATGAATTCTAAATATCGATCTAAACGTTTTATAAGGATAATGATTATGCAGTGTAATAGTCTTACAAAGTTCTACAAGTTCATTTATACTGTGAATCCTGGTTTAAAAAAAGGGTCCCAACTTTTGTTGATCAGAACTGTCCCCTGAAACTAATTGAAGTGAAATTTTGAACTAGATTTTCAGATCTTATATCCTAATCTTCATATTTAAGTGCCACATCAGTCAAATCATGTAATTACTGCCTAGTAAATGTATGCCTTAGTCCTTCAAAGTCTGACAAAGATGTATAGCTAGTAATATACATACATCCTTGGTCCCTTGCTGTTACCCGAAATAATGTTGATTTTCATCTTTATTTAAAGATGCATATACAATATTATTTTGGAACAATACACTTGCTTTCTTGGGTTCTGATTCCATCAACACCTGCCAGTCCATACTTTACCAATGCAATATGACAATTTATTGCCTTTCTTGTTTTCAGCATACTGTAGGTGCCCTTTTGTTAATTTTACATACACTGTAGGTGCCCTTTTATAAATTTTTGCGCGCTCTAGATGCCCTTTTTCAATTAAGTTACCATGCCCTTTTTGTGTGATAGGGGAAACACTAATTGCATATCTTCCCAATAACATTCGTTTTACAGCAAGGTACCGGATCTTTGACGATCCGATCGCAATACTTGACCACCGTTACTTTTCTTCTTTCATTTTACAAGATATACTAAATGACAGCCATGGATTTGTTCTCATTCGTTCCATTTGTTTATGTTGTTTTCTTTGAGAAGGAAAGATAATAGAATTTAAGTCTTGTACTTAAATTCAGTTATTGCGGTGCGCTGTACCATATATGTTTTGTTTGGTTATTAGTGAGTTTAAGTATACCATAATCTCATTGGTGGTTACTGAACCGTAAAATCTGACGTAACTAGTCTTTTTCAATTTGGATCCAAGGAGGAAGGCAGAAGACAATTGAACTCGAATATAAAACTAAAAGAAATTGATAATTTTGAATATTGTCAGGGAGTTTTTAGAATTATTTTAAACCTTAGAAGTTATATTTGGTGGTTTTACTAACGCAAGTAAGGAGTTTCGTCATAATGGGACGTTTATTATGAATTATTTTTGAACGTGTCCTGACTGAAATACAGAAGCACATGGCGACCTCGTGGAAAAAATCATTTCTCGAAGTTTATTACCAAGTTAATTTATTTGACTATTGCGTTTTATTTATAGATTGGACATCCTTTCGATGAACTATAGTTCATCACTTCTATTCATCAGCTGTATTGCGCCCATGACCTCTTTTCCCCAAATTACGGTTAATCAATCGAAAGTTTATCCCAGTAACCGCTTATAGACACAACTGTTCAACATAAATACATTTGATTCCGGCCTACTACTACATCGTTGAAATGCAGAGTCTAGTATCCATCACGCAGGTACTAAATCAGCCATTCAATGTGGTGATTTACATGTGCAGATTAAAATTATCATTTTCTTGCGAGACTGTTCTATCAAATAAGATGTGAGGCTATTCTTAAATGCCTCTGCATCATCTATAGACTATATCTAATAGTTTTCTTGGTAAGCTGTTCCAGCATTTGATGATACGAGGAAAGAATCTGTATTTGTGAGTGTTGGTTGATGTTAGAAGATTTCTGAATTTACATTGGTTGTTTACCTGTTTTGATGTTCTATATTATCTGGCATATTTATGGCTATTTCATGAAGTTACAGTGGTGCTTTATGAAAAGACGGAGCTTTTTTATTTTTCGTCTGGTTTCTAATGACGGTAATTTTAATTCCTAAAGTATGGTAGTGACTGATACAAGTTCTCTACTGTTTTAATGTTTACTGAAACACACTGATCTTCTTTACACTATTTCTATCTTTTTTATGTAATTTTTGGTATGGACCCCAAGCACTGCTGGCATATACTACATTTGGTCTTACAATAACTTGGTATGCTTTATCTTCATTTTTTCCGGGAATTTATTGATGTTTTTTCGCAGGAAGCCAAATTTGCTTTAGCTACGATGTTATTGATGCGTATATCCCATGTCAGGTTGAAGGTGAACGGAACTCGTAAATATGGGGTTTGATCTACTGGTATTTTCATTATGTAAGGTTAAATAGTTTAAACATTTGATCTTAAATATATCTAAACTATGTTGTTTCCTGAAATATTTGACAAATTATTCCATGAACTATTTAGTAAAATATCTAAATATACCAGGAATAATAAAGGTCCAAATGTAGAACCTTGTGGAACTCCAAAGTAACAGATATAATATAACCGATTCAATGGTTCCTATTAATTTTTTGCATTATCCGAAGAGTTAGGGTGAACGATTTTACAGAATAGAAGTAAAATAGCAGTAAGATTTCCACTGTCCAGTACCTTGTATGACTTAATCATTTGTGACAGTTTTTAGTGGAAATTAACCATCATTGTTCATTTTAGATTATGCGTAGTTCTGGAATTTCTCTGATTAAAACTTGTGTGAGGATTTTGGATTAACTTCTCACCTTCTGTTCTAAATGATAATTTCAGCCGTTTGCAGTATCATCTTCGTTTGTAAGGACTCCACACGGCATCAAATTTTACAGTTTTTATCATATTTATGGCATCCATAAATATTTTGCTTTTGATGAACAAATTAATTTTTCCTATGAATTTTTAACCATCTGTTTAAGAATTCATTAGTGATCATTCAAATATGGGTGTCGTTGACTAAGGATAAAGAACAGACTTTATATGCACTGTACCTCACTACATGTACATAACATTGTTTTGAACAAACAACCGGTCACAGCCTAAATAAGATCAATTTATTATGTCTAATATTTATTATAATTTAATACAGCATATGTTTAAATTTTACTGTTCGTGTTGTATCTATTGCAATGAATTGAAGTTTTATGTCAGTTTTCAAGATTCGCTACAGGCTGATCAACACAGGATTGAAAAAATACTACTTGGGCTTATATAGATTTTTAATAGGCCAATTAAATGTGCATTTAAAAGAGAAAAAAGATTAAATGAGCTACAAGCCTATGGCGGCAACATTTAACTGTGAAGATGACATAATCATATAGAGCTGGTTTTTGTTTTATATATTTCATTGATTGATTGGTGATTGCTTTACGCCGCATCAGCACAAAAAGGCTATATCGCGGCGATATATAATTCATATTTACGGATGAGTTGTTTGTGGTTATTGATTATTATCAAATTTTTACATTGGTAATTGTTTCATGATTTCATTATATCATACGTATATTTGCATTACGTTAAGCTAGCGACAATCGGTCCCATAATATTCTTTTGAATTTTATAAGTGTTCGTAATTTTTGTTGACAAGCAAAACAATTTTTTTTTTGTAGTTGTGAAGCAGTGGGCAATCTAGTGAACGAAAACAGTAAAAAATGTACCCTTATAAAAAGTCGAGAAAATCAATTATAAAACAATGCAGCAATTGTGTTTGCTTAGCTCAGTCAGCAAGAATACGCAAACTACACCAATAACTGTCAGTTGCAGCTTCTGCAAGAAGGTCAACCAAAGGCTACCAGCCATATTGGTAACTGTACCAAAGTTAAACAGCAACTACATCTGTAACCATTGGGGATATATAGTATTGCCATTTACCAAATCAGCCTTCTTCAACCGAATATTAAATACAACTGCAGGGGTATACACCACTTCAAGTACAAATGATACTACATATGCTTTTACTTTTTAACACTGGAACCAGTTGAGATCATTCATTAGGTAATATTACCTTATTCAGTCTTATCAAATAACTAATGTTAGCATGCACACTGATATAGCTTTTAATGTTTCTGGAAGTATCTGAGAAAAAGTTTTAAAATGTCAATATATTAGTTTTGGTATATTGTTGTCAAACATCCAAATAGATCCAGAAATTACTAAAGTACATGACGACTGTTCGTTTGGTACAAAGCGAAATATCAACATTCTTATATGGAAGTGGTATAATGAGCAATTCAGATTACTTGAAGCATTTATTCCAGCAAGTTCACGCGGAAAGTGGAATATAGCTTTGGTTATTAAACATATCATTGGCATGCCCAATTTAGGAATATTTTGTGCTGTGTATCGTGCATTGTTGGCCAATGCTAATTTGCAAAAAACTTGAGGAGCTATTCTTTCAATAATGATGGTAAATGTTTCAAGACTTTCTGTCATAATGAAGTCGCAGTTGAGTAAACAGTTTGATAATTTCCCTCCACAAATAAGAATTAAATTCAAATTAAATGCAACTAAGAGTTGTGTAGGTTAATCTGTCAACATTTGATTGTTGGGAGATTTTGAGACATTTCCAGAAGTAAAAAGATATTATAATCGATGGGGTACATCTGTCATTTGTTAGAAAAAATATATATTTATATATTTTTTGATACATAACTTAATTGCAAAAAATAAAACCCTAACGGGTTAAAATGCAAACATAATATCCATGTACACAAGAAACATACAATACATGAAAAAAGGTCTAAACAAGTCAAGTTTATATTAATAATATACATTTGTGTATATAAATATATAGGTAATTGACCAAAGTAGACCTTATTTTCGCAACTCCATGGATTGCTTTTATTATATAGCTATTTCACTAGACAAATATCTTGATTTGGATCTAAAATAGTGTACAGTTTGGATTAAGCTGGATGATTAGGATAATGGGCTTTAATTGTATTCATAAGGGGATTTCTAATATAACTGCTGATTTGGCAATGAAGTACAAAGAGTTCAGTTATTGACGTCACTTAATAATTGAAGTTTGAAATGTTTTGATTATTAGTTAATGTAGTTGGCACACAGCCTGGCAGCGAACCCCCCATTTTATGGCGGTTGACATTGTAACCAAGGTCTGGTTTCGATGTCAATCTGGCAGAATTCGCTGCATCAAAAAACATTTCGTTTTATAAACAGTATCATTCACTACAGATGAACAATGTTAGGGTTTTGATCCATTACCTGTGTTCCCACGGATATCCAAATTGTTTTAATCTTATATTCAGTTACCACAATCTGTGGTAGTCATTTATATATATATTTGATAGTACGGTTGCCATAATCGGCGATATGCCGGTGACAGTTAAATTGCCAGCGATCTGCGGCACATACATACATTTATATTGAGATTACTTATATACAATATGTATAAATTTAAATAATATTAAAGGCTGTAGCCAAATACTGCCAATTTGTTGTTGGGTTTTAACAAGCATCTGGGATAACTACATTTGACCTATCCTTTTACACCTAAATTACTAAATTTATAAGTAATAGAAATCAGAGTTATCTAAAGGTTAACTCATGGCTTAAAAACATAGTATTGCCGGTAAACATGTAATAAGACACTCATACAACATTTTGCAAACAAACAAAAATAAACAAAACATGTCATTGCGAAAACAGGTCAAGAATTTGTATGTTTATTTTGTTTTGGCAATTTATATTAAAATATTCAATATTTTTCCCATATTTACGTGGATCCAATATATTTTTGCTTCTACCTGCAGAATATTTATTTCCTACATTTCCGAAGGTATAAATGGGACTTGTACAGTGGAGATCACTTCTAACCTCTCATTTAGAACTATCAGAGTAATCTGTCATAGAACTGTTCTAAGTAGAACTGTCAGAATCAGTTCTAGGTAGAATTGACCAAATCAGTTCTAGGTAGAACTGTCAGGATCAGTTCTAGGGTAGAACTGTCTAAAACTGTTCTAGGTAGAACTGTCCAAATCAGTTCTAGTCGTAGAACTGTCAGCAGATCTGACCAAATCAGTTCTAACCGTAGAACTGTCAGCAGAACTGACTAAATCATAACCGTAGAACTGTCAGCAGAACTGTCTAAAACTGTTCTAGCCGTAGAACTGACCAAACCTGTCAGGATTGTAGAACAGTTCTAAATGACGTCACTGCAGTCAGGGCATCTCACTGGTCACCATTCAGTGTTATTATTATCGTTGATAAAGCCACACGCAAAATGCCTCCTGTCAAAGTTTATAAGTCACAGGCACTTGTTTACTATCCATGGAAAGGTCGAGTATCAATGTATAGTAGGAGCTACCTTCCCATGGATAGCAAACAAGTGCCTGTGATATAAGTCTTTAAATTTTATCAACGTTTTCCGTGATGAAGGTTTTAAATCGTCGTTTTTCGTAAACAGTGATGAAAGTGGTGTTAAACTATTGTTTTTTGTGAACAGTTTTGTTGTATTTCCTGTGAACTGTGGTAAACTAATTTAACATTTCTGATGAAACATCCCTCTTCCCTACATTACCCCCCTCACAGATAGTTTGGGTGAGATGGGGCTGAGATTACTATAACACATAGTATATTATTGTTATAGTAATCTCAGACCTGATAAAATAACTAACTCTACACAAGAAAGGGTTAAAGAATAAAATAATTATGAAGAATGTAAACAAACTGTGACCTCACTCAAAACGGTAACAAGCTTATTGTCAAAAAGCATGTTCCATCCACAAAAAAAAAAAAAAAAAAACGTGTCACCCCTTTCCCGTCAGAATATCGCCAGTCGTTCATTATAAACTCTAAATAATGAAGTTTGGTATTTTCTTTACCTGTAAGTACAAATATTTCATAAAATTATTTGTTTTGCCACTCTCCTCCATCGACATCCATCGTAACAAAATTTCCGCTATAAAAGCGACCGAGGAAACGGTTATGGACATTTTCCGTAACGAGAAATGTTAAAACAGTGCTGTGATGAGAATTTTTTAATATATATTATATTATTTTGACTTATTTATATTCAAGACAAAGAGTTCTTAAAACTGTTCTATGGATAGAACTGACTAAATTAATTCTAGCCGTAGAACTGACCAAATCAGTTCTAATCGCAGAACTGTTCTAGTCGTAAAACTGTTCTAGCCGTAGAGCTGTTCTAGTCGTAAAACTGTCTAAAACTGTTCTAGGGTAGAACTGTCAGGATCAGTTCTAGGTAGAACTGTCTAAATCAGTTCTAGGTAGAACTGACCAAATCAGTTCTAGGTTAGAACTGTTCTAGCTAGAACTGTCTAAAAGGTGTCAGGATGACAGTTCTACATACTCTCCTAGAACAGTTCTCCTGACAGATTTGATGAGAGGTTAGAAGTGATCTCCACTGTATATGTTTTCGATATGCATATTCAGTTCCACATGCTCTTGTTGCCTAAAAAATTGCATAGAACAATCCGTTCGCATTCGATAAGGTCACCATCGAGGATAAGATGTTAAAAATAAGAACAAAAGAGTTGCGGACAGGGGTCATTAGCGTAGTTACCCCATTCACCTCGAACACTACCAGATCAATAGAATCGATTTGAATAACATAACTGCAAAAAGCAGGGGATAATTTCGTGAGATATTTTCAAAAACAAAACAACAGTGTACAAATTCTTGATTTTTCAAGAGTCTCATTAAAGTCTTTATCATATATGTAAATCGTAATACCATCTCCCCTCTATTGTAAACGGCTGTGAAAACAAGGACAAATTTATTAAAGTCCAAGCAATAAAGTCTTCATTTTAAAATACTTGTAGCAAAACACCTACCATTGACATTTTGGAGCTATTGCTTTTTAAACCAATCTGCACTGCAATCTTAAGGGTCAGACTCATTGAGGTAACAGTTTCCAAGGATTGTCATCAAGAACAAGAACTTAATTGCATGTTCAAATATATGAAAGCGATAACATCATACCATTATGCGAATCATGCCAACGAAACATTCTTTCTTCATGTATCGAATTGTTTACCTTAAGGTACAATGACTTTTTATTTCAGGAAGATTACTTGTACAATATAAACAACATCCTACCATGTACTGTGATTGATGGATTTGTCATCTTGTGTATGTGGTATTTGACGAGATGCTGCACTTGACTGCTTGGTATATTATTTTTAGACTTCCTTTACTTTTCGAAAGTATTTTGTAACAAATATTGATCTACTATATTAAGGGATGTGTTTGAAATAGTAAAGTCACAAAGTTGACATGTATCCATGCATTTAACAGCTATTTGTAATACCATTTTATTTTTTATCAAACAAAAATCCTAAAGTTTTACTTTGTTTTATTATGCCAAAAAGTAGAACTATTTCTTTTCACAAATGAAATTAGATTGAAGGTTACATCGTCCACCATACCACTTAAAATCATACATTGCACCATATTCTAAACATTCTCCTTGTAGGTGACTGTCTTTGTCTCCGAACCATGCAGATGTTAAAATATGAGAATTACTAGAATCCCATTCCCAGCTAGATGATTGATGGTTTTTCTCCCACCTATCCAGTATGAATAATGTCGGTCATAACCTGTAAAAATATACTACCATGAATAAAAGAAGATTAAGATAATTACGTCAATGAAACACCGTTCTACAAAATGGACCTCTATATGGCGCCATTATCTGCAATCTGTCCTTATGATTCTGATAGCTACTTTGGTATATCCTATATATTTTCGTATACTGTTCAAATATGTGATAAGTTTTCTTAGATATTTATCTAATTAATTGTTGGTAACATGTTTTGAATGGTAACTTTATAATATTAGCTAAGGGTAAATAACGGTTTTACCGATAACATTTAATACAAATAATATACTATTTTTTGAACTTATTTCCTTTGAGTTTATATGGATTTTCACACCTAAACGTTTTAATCTTTTATACCTTTTATTCTTTAAATAGTATTTTACATTTGAATATAAAATTTCTAGCGGATCAGCATGCATGTCAAAATAAAATATACCGCTATATCCTGACGTGAACTTGGTGAATAATAGACCTGTATCTACTAAATGACACTTGTTTATGTAACTGAAACTGTCAAATTTATAAGCAAACTTGTACCATGTTTGGAAATAAGGTAAGTCTTCATTTCCATTAGTTCTCTTTCTGTCTCAAATTCCACCAACTGACTATCTAATGCCATGCAGATAACCTGAAAAAAACAAGATTCTAGCTGAGATGTAATGAAAATACCATAAGAAGACAATAGCCTCAGGAATATTTCCATATTTTTGTTACAAGAGTCATATGGATGCTTTTGTTAAGAAAAGTCGTAAGTATGCATTTTTTTATGTATCAAATACATGTGTATAACTCAAAGGAAATGCGGGGTATACTTCAATAAAACAGCAACCCAACGAAAGAAAAACAATCGATATCTAGAGTTTAATATACGGTCTTAAAAAGTAAAAAACGTACTAGAGCTGGGTTTTTTTATCAATTAGTTTTTATAGATAACTTAAGTGTAATTTCAAGCTATCATACAAGTGTACTTAATTTTCTTAACAATTCTTACTTACTGTACATCGGGTGCTTTCCGCCATCTTGGATTATAAAAAAGCAGAGAAAAAATCTGTCTAGATTGACACAATTGTTTTCCCACCTAAACATATTAAGAACGATAACTGAGATAATCTAACTTCTAAAAAGGAATGCGTACTATAAGTTTACCTATTTTGTTTTGTAGCAATAAAACGAGTTCGTGACCACTATTTTGATTTATTTTCTGAAAGCGCTTTATAAGAGCTTTCTTCTCATATGTTATCCTAAAATTCTATCGTTTAGTTGTTCTTTCTATCGCACAAAATTGCTCTTTCAAGTATAATCTTTACATAATCTGACAATTATGCACAACCTGTAGCATGAAAAAAGCCCAGTGACCAATACATTTTATCATATTTAAAAAAAAAACATGATATAAAACTACATTTTCGGCAAATGTTCTAACATTTTATCGATTTTAATTGATAATCTATCTTCAGAAAAACTTATTTGTTTGAAAACATTATTGTTCATATTTTCCTGCATATATTTATCTTTAAACAAAAAGCAGCGAGACCGGGTGTGTCGACATGCATCATCCGCCATGTTAATTCACACTAAGTAAAATGTTACCATCGGGAATAGGACACAATTGCTATAATTACAGATCAGACGATTAAATCAGAGACTATAATTTGTCACATTTATTACTGGACACACGTGCACAGTTTCATCAAAGCATTTTAATTGTTTGCAGTTAATCCTATAATAAAAAAAAATCACTATTCTGCATTTTTCTGTCCAAGAGAGGGTACAGGTTTTAAAAACACCAAGATTATCGCCATCGTATTAAGTACACACTTTTCCTGCGCAAATGTATACCCACTTGCCCATTTAGTTTTTGTTGTTACACTTGATTAGGTGAATCAACAAATTTACCATCCAAACAAAAAAATATTTTCAATATAAAAGTTTAAATATATAGAGATCAAGGATGTCATGACATATAACAAATTATTTGCAAATTTCCTTATCGTTTTTAATTTCACATATATTTTTATTTTGAGATCTTCTTAACTTAAATAAATATAAACAGATTTATCAAATAAGAGAATAAATGAGATCACCGAATGAATGCCATTACCAATAAAGTCCAACATTATGATAACAAAGACATAAAAAAAAAACAAAAACAATATCTGCCCGAAGTTTACGGTGCTTGTTCTTGCAGATGCTTAACCCTTGCCTTCTAGTCCCAGATGTTGAAGAACGAAAGTGAAAGAGAAAACGCAAAAATGAAAAATGCCCCAGATATAAAAAAAAAAAACTCATCATTTATTTGGGACGACGGACGCGATTTCGTCTACAAAAGACTAGTCAGTGGTGCTCAAATCGAAACAGTTGTAATGTCATAACACATGTAAATTTTTAATGCATTTTAAACCAAAACGTTACAAAATGATGTGCCAAATACGACTTACCGTCTATGCCTAGTGATAAAAACCATAGTGTTTCGAATAGTTCAACATTTCATAAACAGCCAATTTACAAAAAACAAAACACGTCAATGATTTTTCATGTCAACACTGAAATGCTTACTATATGCACTTGGCTAGTGATACCCTCGATCTGGGACTAAACCGTCCATCGGCAGTGTCATCCACACAGTGTTTCACAAAATATCTTACGATCAATTTTTAAAAGTCATAACATTTCTTGTGAAACGCGGGACAGGATCATAATTTTGTACTCTACACCATGGTTTCGTTTTCAAAAGACTCATCAGTGGCGCTCGAATTTGCAAAGCCATAACAAATGCGAATAAATCGCATAACTTAATGATAATTGTACTTAACACCACAAACAAAGCTACATTAAAGGACATTATTAGAGAAGTTTTACATAAACATGCTCGTAGAATCAATGTACTTTATGTTCTGACATAGAAACCATACCTTGCACAGGTCCTTTGTCATTTGGTTTTGTAATAACAAGTGATAAATAGTTTTACAGATTAATAATCATATATCTTATACCTTTGCATCTTCCCATATCTCTGTCCTGCCTTCTGGATTAATATAATAACATGTCCCACCAACTTGTACAAAATCTACTCCACAGTTCACTGAAAATTTAAATATTGTGAAAAAACAGGTTATTCTGATTTATAGGAAATGATCGTTTACTTCAGTTGTACACTAAAAAGAAAATGTGTTACTTAATAAGGACTGGAAGATGTTCCAAACAAAATTATTTTTAACTGTTCAATGCAAAAACACTGGTTTTTCAATTTCCACTGAATGACTACAAGTTGACCATTCAAAGATTGAAGGAATTAATACAGACTTACACGTGTTCCTTCCTAAACAAAATTACATAAATATCAAATAAGTAAAAAAAAACTTTCTTAAGAACATCAGGAAACTTATCACTAGAAAATAAGAGTATATCATACACGCTGGGTACGTCACTTTGACTGTTGTCTGAACTGTCGTAGTTGTGGGTTGTTCTGTTGTTGTTGTTGTCTGTGTTGTCGTTGTTGGTAGTGTTGTCGTGGTTGGCAGTGTTGTCGTTGTTGGTTTTGTTGTCGCTTTTGTTGTTGTTGCTTCTGTTGTTTTTTCTGTTGTTGGCGTAGGTGTTGTCGTACTTGGGACTGTTGTCTGCGCAGACAATTTTGAAAGCAGCAAAACTTGGTTATTACAGGAATGCGCATTGCAACAAATCGCGTCATGACCATTTGCCATTGCAGAACAGACCTGTCAAACATCTTTCATTGTTTAATTTCACTTTCATAATATTTGTTATCAAATTTTGTGGTTTTTTTTCTAATTTCTGCTGGTAAATCTTAATTTGAAAGAAACTACATACCTATAAAATATTAAAATTTTTATGAAAATAAGCCGTCAGTTCTTTTAAATTTAAAGTTCGTACAAAGCAGTATGTAAACAGCGAATTTGTCAAGGATATCAAAATTATGTCAATAAAGTATAATTTTAAGATGACGATCGTCTTTTGCTTAAACTCGGTATAAAGATATTGACAAATATAATGCCTACCAATGTCAAAATCAGCATACAGCATTGCATGAAAGAATTCTGCCTTAAATATGTTTTTTAAAAGCATAAAAGTGTATATCAACAACTTATTTATCTAGATATAACGGTATAAATGAATTTATATTCAATAATTCCTACATTTTCAGTGGCACATCCCATTCTGTATTTAACTGCGAGAGTATGAATGTCTACGTCTCGGTCAATTATGCACTTCTGAAAGTAAAATATGCTAAAGTTAGGTTTATTTAAAGTTTGGCTGTGAAACCGACACAATACAAACGAACGACGCATCAATCATAAAACAAGATTTCAGCATACCCTTCCACATGTGGAGCAGGATCTCCTTACCCTTCCGGATCACCTGAGAATCCCCCACCCCAGTTATTGGTGGGGTTCGTGTTGCTCAGTCTTTAGTTTTCTATGTTATGTTTTGTGTACTATTGTTTGCCTGTTTGTCTTTTTCTTTTTCAGCCATGGCGTTGTCTGTTTATTTTCGACTTATGAGTTTGAATGCCCCTTTGGTATCTTTCGCCTCTCTTTTCTAGTATTGAGATTTGTGGTGAATACAAAGCGCTACTTGTACAAAGCTGGATTAACGTGTCTGCGCATCTTTATTATTTTTTTTTTCTCTGTTGATTGTATTACCTGTCCTTCTTTAGTATAAACCTTCTGTTATTTTTTACTAGTCTTAAATTTACTTGAAAAAAATATTCAAATTATTCTAAACTAAGTATGTAAAGATAGAAATATTTCTTATAAGCTATTTTTATGTTTATACTATTCTCTTTTAGTATATTGTGTAGTATATTCCAAATCAAATATATTAGAATAAGTAAATTTTCGATATGACATGTAAAGTTAGCGTAAGCATTTGACATCCTTCTCCATCCATTTTCGTCATTTGGGAACTATTCCAAACATCTTTCATGAAACTTCATTTCAGATTCATTCAAATTCAGTTTATTACTTAACGGATCTCCGACCGTCTTAATCTTAAGGATGTGCAGTCAGAAAACCAATGGTAACACCGCCTGTATAAATCCCAGTCATCTAGTTTACTTCCCTCACTTTACCTCATGTAATCAGTAACTCTTAATTGTCTGGTCATACCAGCAAACAAAGATTAAGTCTATATAGGAACCAATTGTTCTGTCCCTATTCCTTTGTTTCACACTCCGTCCATGCTTTTTCGTATTTTGGTCGTTCATTTATAATGCTTAGTTGAAGCCAAGGCAAACTTAAAAGACATTTTTGAATCGACTGACTATTATCATCATGGACTACAACACGGGTTGGTCCAGGGAAGAAAGACTTTCATATTTTTTTATATATTTTATCACTTAGATCATAATTATTTTCTGCAAACTGTTGTTCATGACAATGCCAAATTCGAAAAAAAAACTGTAATAGAGTTTGGATTCTCTAAGACAGTATCTGTATCTTAATTTCACTCCATGGACTAAGAGCACTTTTTTTTTCATGGAACGAAGGTTGAAATTTAACGAAATTTTGCTTACCAATACTATTATATGGCCTTATCTTTTTCTGTGACCGGCGGTTATGATATCCAAAACTAGCTGAGATCCTTACATGTATCAGTATTCTGATTCTAACGAAAAGTTTAAATGAATCAAATAGTATATTATGGAAGAGAGAAATTCATTTGAATGTCACAAACCTTCCCATTATCACATGATTCAAATGTCTGGCATATGTCATTTTGACCAAGGCCAGTACAGTTTAGACAACTCAGTGGACCATCTGTAAATATATCAAAAAACGTGTAGAACTCGAGATATACAGCATATCAAATAGCATAACAAAAAGAAAGAAAGAATATGCTATTCCTATCATCCAAGCAATTGAAATTTTATAAGCATCATTAACCTGGAAAACTAATTAAATTAGATAGTTTTATAGTTATTGCCTTCTCATATTAGTAGGGAATACAAGATCAGTCGACTGGTACATAAAACATACAACTAAACCTGTAAAAAAAAGAGCAACTAATGAATTGTATGTACTGAAATCCCATAGTTAATCGAAAGTTGAGAGCCAATTTGATCAACCGAGGCCACCAAAGTACCCATTCCAGTTTAAACTTTGTTAAGACATTTAGAACTGTAGCCATCGGTCTTAAACACCAACCTCGATAAAAGAAAGAGATGCGTAATAATTCATGACACAGAATCAATACACTTACTAAAAACCCCAAAAATGAAAGGAACAAGGCTTTTATTACTGTTCCCCATCTCAAAGTCACAGTGAAGACTTCGACATGGAGCAGCAAAACGCTTACAACTCATTAAAAACAAAATAATGACAAACAGTACTGTATCAAAATAAAAATGTGGTATGATTGATAACGAGACAACTATCCACTAGAGTTCATATAAATGGATATAAAAAAGTATAGGCCACCGTACGGTCTTCAAAAATAAAAAGCTCATACCATATAGTCGGCTATAAAAGACACCGACATAAAATATGTGAAACAAAGAAAACTGACGGCCTGATGTATAACAAAACAATTTACGAAAAACAAAGATGACAGACACGAACCCCCGACAACCACTGAACGACAGGCTCATGACTTGGGACAGGCACATGAAGAATGTGGAGGGGATACACATTTTTGTGAGCGCTCAACCATCCCATAACCTAGTGAGAGTGATGGTACAGCAAACTATAAAAATCAGTTGCAATTTGCTTAACTCACAGACTGTTTGCGTCTTGTGGTTTTTTTTTTTTTTTCGTTTGGTTGCCCACTCGTTGACTCATAATCAACTTTTTATCCATTCGTAACAAGCTCTATTTCCATTCTCAGTTTTGTCTAAATAATTTTGCAAATCAATTCAATAATTAATGAATCATTTACACCAATTATTGCAAAAGTTGGAATTATCTAATGTAAAAAAGTACATACCAAGACATCAGTTCAAAGGCATTTTGGATTTTTGTAAAATACATTGACAACAAATATTCATTTTTAAAACACATTTCCAAATGTCTTAAAAGACTTAAGCCTTAATAACAGTATATTGTCGCCATTTTCAGAATATTTTAAAATGTTTCTGAAATTTTCACAAACCCACGTTAAATATGAACGAACGGATAATGGAAAGTATAAAATCTAAAGACAAATTGTCATGGTAAACAATCATACTTAACCATGCCAAATATGTTCATCATACGTATGGACGTACCTCAAATATGCTTGAAAAAACTACATAATATACAGTGTACATACGACATTCTCCACACATGGCTGC
Organism: Mytilus coruscus; assembly: GCA_017311375.1. Classification (NCBI taxonomy): domain Eukaryota; kingdom Metazoa; phylum Mollusca; class Bivalvia; order Mytilida; family Mytilidae; genus Mytilus; species Mytilus coruscus. Next base: position 41,002,690 of record CM029603.1, on the reverse strand, counting down.
GCAGATTTCGCGTGTTGTAGCGTGATGGTTGCATATTCTCGGGTTACGATCTAAAAGATATTGACATGCATATGGTGTCGCATCTCGGCATTCTCCGGATACTGAAAATGATAATGAGAGGGAAAAGTAAAGAAGTGGACATTGGAAAATATAAGCAGTCCAGTATTTGCTTGAATATTTCTTTTTAACCAATACATCTTTGGACATCAATAATAAATTTGGATGTTGCTTCTCACGTGTTAAACGTGTTAAACGTCTCAATATGTTTGAGTGGCCTTGGATGTCGAGTGGTATAAGCAGTCTCACATCTCAAGTTTACATCTTTAAGGCGATAAAGATATATATACAATTAAGAATGAAAACGGGGAATGTGTTAAAGAGACAACAACCCGACCAAAGAGCAGCCCAAGGCCACCAATGGGTCTTCAACACAGCGAGAAAATCCCGCACCTGGAGGCGGGCTCCAGCTGGCCCCTAAACAAAAATAAAAAAACAAAAAACAAAAAAACATACAAGACTAACAAAGACAAGAGGCTCCTGACTTGGGACAAAAATGCGGCGGGGTTGAGCATGTTTTGTCAGATCTCAACCCTCCCCTATACCTCTAGCCAATGTAGAATAAACAAACACACGGCCATACGCCCAGTAAAACTCAGTTTAAAAGAAGTCGAGTCCGATGTCAAAATGGGTAACAGAAGAAACTAAGCAAAATGACAATGATACATAAATTAACAAAGGGTTACTAGCTGTAACAGTTACTGACATGCCTACTGACATGACTGACAGTTTGTTATTCATATTTTATATACAGTTTATCATTCATTTACTCCCATGCCTTTCATATGAAAAACATCGACAGTTCTTTTTCCCACCTAAGATTCACTTGCGGAAACCTTGTTATGACTTTTACTTTTTCTAGGCGTGAGCAAGGATTTGTGGAGAAAATCAGACGAACGGTACATCATTTTGCTGTAAGTGCGCGCACAGTGATATTTTAAATCTACATGTGTCGAAAGTCCTTTAGAATAACAAAACGACAAAAAAAAACTGTAACAAGATCTTATTTGAAATACCTGACAATTGATTTTAAAGCTGTGTTACCTGTTGGGGGAGACGTTGGTTTAACTAGATTTGAATTACATTTATCTTGGTTGCAGCAGTATCCAGCTATATGTAACTCGTTTCTTGTGTGTCGAGATTCATGGAAAATATTGCATTGCTGTATAAATAATACAAAAATGAAATTCGAAATGATAGCATGTGATGCTAATTGATTACCACATTTGGAGTAGGATCTGCTTACCGTTCCAAAGCAGCTGAGATCAAACCAGTTTTTTAATGGGTTCGTAGTGCTCAGTCTTTAGTTTTCCAAATAGTATTTAATCTGTTGTTTGTCTTTTTGTCGTTTTTCGTTTTTTTTTTTTTTTTTTTTTGCCATGGTGTTGTCGTTTACTCCTCGGTTTATGAGTTTTTAATGTCTCCCTTCTTCTTTATTCTCACTTAATAAACTTTTCCACGGTTGGAAAAAGATGATAATATAATTTTCCCGTTCACATATGCACCTTTAATGAAATTGGGACGATTTACAGCAATTATTCAGAAATATTTTGGTCATAATTGATTATTCCTAAAGTACGCAAGTGCACGAATACGTAGTATCGGTCTGTCTATGTCTGCCCATAGCATTTGAGAGGAAAAAATCTTTTACATGGATTCAAAGTTAAATACGTGTATTAGCATGTTGTAAGTAAATAATTGTAGAATATGAGTCTATTGTTCTTTTGATATTTGGCTCTGCTAAAAGTTCTATCCGAAACTGTTTTTGTATTTCGTATTTCTGGTTTGTTTCTTTTTTTTTTTTAAGTTATTCCCAATTGAATATTTCACGTATGAAAGTATGGGATCGAACCAATTTAATCTATTTTCGATGGTTTTATTTCCAATGCTCTGACCACTACACCACATATGTAAATCAAATATATCAAAAGTGAGAATGAAAAAGCTTTTATAAGTAAATGGCTTCTGAATTTGCTAAAAGTAATGAATGAAGGCAAAGTATATGTATTTGGTCGATATTTCGGATTTTGATGAAAAAAAAATTATTATTTAGAACTGTTTGAATTGCCTCTAGGTAAATATCGATAAAAAATATAAATGTAGCATTTATAATTCCAGAGATACAATCAAGTAAAAAAATTTGGCATATGTCCATAAACATAGAATTACTTAAACGGGGACGAAAAATAAGCATTTTGTCATTTAAAATTGAGTTTTTCTCGAAGATCCGTCTTTATAATTTTGATTAAAATGATTTGTAATTGATATAAACATTTACATTTATTGATATGCAAATATAAGGGGATCACATTCTAATTATTTGTAATTGACATATCGTTGCAAATTTTGTTGTTGTTGGAACACTATTACGTGTATTTAAATATTAAAAAACATCTCAGCATGAGGAAGTTTTGTCAGTTTTTGCACCCTCCCTCCCATATGCAAAAAGTCTTAAAGTCTGAAGCAAATTTATGATACTATCTTTTTTTATCTTTTTTATCTGACCTAATAAACTAGTGTCTTTTTAACGTTTGAAGGTTGTTATGTGATTCATGGTACTCTTTGGTTTTCGAATGGAAATGTCCAGAAAATGGCGGCCTTATTTAACCTTCATGTCTGTAACTATAGTGGTAAATGTAAGAATCAGAAACTTAAATATCAAACTTATAATGTAATCTAGTTAATTGTGTAAACTGGTGATGTCATGGTCTACGGGAAACATTACTTCGGTACAGATATGTTGCTAGCAGGTTTGCTGTCCTTAAATTGATAGAATTATTTAGTAACAGTAAAATTCCCCAAAATCATTTAAAGATTGACTAACACTTTATAAATTTCGTCCTTCCAAAGCTCTTTTCTAGATTTACCCTCTTCAGATCAGGATCGCTCAAAAATAAACATTTGAAAGCCAGGGTTGTTTAACAACTTGAACACGTTAGTAAGTGTATGACCAAAAGGGACATAAAAGGAAAGAGAGATTCATCTCAGGTCAACAATGCCTGAGGGAGTTGGAACATTCGTTTATTAATTCATCAACGGAGAATATAAAACTGTCCATTTTGTTGTTCTGTTAAGGCATTTTTAATTTCCATACGAATTCTGAGTATTATGAGTATTGATAAAATGTTTCACCGAGTAAATAATGAAAAATATTTTGATAGCTTACCGTTGGAATGGCACAGCCTAGAGAATATCTTCTACGAAAACTGTGGTCTATAAACCCTGTCATTAAGCACACCTTTGAATAAAAAAAACAAATAGAGATAACAGTTTAGTCTTGCTAGTACCAACAGTATCAATCATGATGGTTGATACGAAGACACTTTTATATTTACATTTGAAAATGCATGCTTATAAACATTTTCCGGAGCACCGAGTAAACCCCAACCCCATCCCAACCTTTTATTTTTTATTTCTCAATTCTATTTTATATATAAGTTTTCTTTTCTCCGTGCTCTACGATTCATGCTAGGATTTAACTTGCGATGAAGGGACTGATATTTTACAATATCAATGGGTACAAAATCGGATAATTGGTACAAAATGTGCCCCTATATATGAACAAACAAACATTGATTCGTTAAAACGTAAGTCCGAGGTTCAAATTCTTTCGGATGCATTGATCTGTGACATTTTGAGAGTTTTTTCTTGTCTCATTGGAATTTTTCATCATTTAAAAATTGAGACCATCTTATTATGTATAAACAATTAAAGTTGTCTTTTGTTTAAATTGACGTTTAAATATTCTTTGGGTTGGTTTTGTGTGTTTTGGTATTCTTAAATGTCTGTTTCATTGGCGAACATGTTGCATCTCTGTTCGAATTGTGAGTATTTGCTCCCAACTTCATTTTAGATCGTAAACACAATACCTTAAAATGTGCAAAGCATTCTTATCCTCCATGATCACAGTATATATAGGATTCATTATTTTGTTGACGATATTCCAATGGGAACTAATTGTGCATCCCAAATGACTGATTTGTTTTTGTACTCATATAAAGTAGAAATAATAAAGAACCATCTCAAAGGTGCAAATAAAATGCATCTTACAAACTTCTTTAGTTTCACTTTTAGGTATATTGGTGATGTCTTGTCACTCAATAACCCACATTATAGTGTGTGCTTGCATCTCATTTTTTCCTGTTTGAATGGTTTTACACTAGTCATTTTTGGGGCCCTTTATAGCTTGCTGTTCGGTGTGAGCCAAGGCTCCGTGTTAAAGGCCATTCTTTGACTTATAATGGTTTACTTTTACAAATTGTGACTTGGATGGAGAGTTGTCTCATTGTCACTCATACCACATCTTCTTATATCTATTGAAGTTAAATTGAGAATGGAAATGGGGAATATGTCAAAGAGACAACAACCCGACCAAAGAGCAGACAACAGCCGAAGGCTGCTTCATTAATTGACATTAATTGACATTTTCCTCATCAGTATCTATGATGAGTTTATTGACACAGGTGGGCGACTTCAGACTAAAATTATGAATTAACTTTTGAATTGTCACCTTCACATTTCTCAATAGTAATATACCGCCTGTTCCACTTTATGGCGTTTACATATCTCATTTAATATGTTCCCTGCGGGCATGTTCACACTATACGGATTCATTAACATTTGTGTGGACCTTACAAAAAACTGTTCCAACAGAGGTGTGGGAAGAACTGAAATCTACACTTAATCGGTTTAACGGTCACCATCATGAATGGTTGACCGATACGATGTGTCCGTGTCTCAAACCACAAGTGACAAATCTACACTTAATCGGTTTAACGGTCACAATCATGAATGGTTGACCGATACGATGTGTCCGTGTCTCAAACCACAAGTGACAAATCTACACTTAATCGGTTTAACGGTCACCATCATGAATGGTTGACCGATACGATGTGTCCGTGTCTCAAACCACAAATGACAAGTCTACACTTAATCGGTTTAACGGTCACAATCATGAATGGTTGACCGATACGATGTGTCCGTGTCTCAAACCACAAGTGACAAATCTTTAGATACCAGAATAGTGTGACAGTTTGACCGAGTGTGGATTCGCAACAGACGCTTACCCTGTCGACGCATCCAATCGTATTCCTTTTTGTATGAGTATATGAGATTGCCTCAGTTTTCGTTTGTTACCAAAATTTGTATCTTCTTAATCAATTTGTGAGATTTGAACATCGAAAATCTATTGTTGCTTCAATTTACCAAACATATGTTTGAGGTCCAAGGCATGTAAAACATGTATCAAAGACTACTATATATAATATAAAACATTATAAGAGTTTTTAATTCTGAAATAATTATAATATATTACCTTTCCTGTTTGAATGGTTTTACACTAGTCATTTTTGGGACCCTTTATAGCTTGCTGTTCGGTGTGAGCCAAGGCTCCGCGTTGAAGGCCATACTTTGATCTATAATGGTTTACTTTTACAAAGTGTGACTCGGATGGAGAGTTGTCTCATTGGCACTCATACCACATCTTCTTATATCTATTTACTGTGCGAATGAAACTTATATATAAACCTGTTTACATAAAAAAAAGAAGTACACACATGATATTACTCTATGTGGTCAGTTCAAAAAACATTCCCACTAGAACATTAATTGTGTTTTAGATAATTATATTGTATATAGACGTTGAGTTCCAAAATTTGAAGATTATGACCTAATAAATTTAAAGTTTACAAACCTGAGATGGTCCACATATGGTAGTCGTTTGACAATGACTCGGGTCTTCAACGGATGAACAATTAAAGCAGTTTACTGAAAGATAATATTGACATTGCTAATCATCATTAGTTAATGCATCACACTGACTTTTTGTACCCTAGCATTATTTTTCAAATGAAGTGTAGCAAACAGCTTTTCCCTTCGGTGGGGGAAATGTTCATTGGTCAGTGCAAGTTTTAGATATTAATTTGGAATAATAACTCTCAAATACGATATCAATGCCCTTCGTGAATGAATTTTTTGAGAAAATATTTAAAAACTTAAAAGTAGAGTTTCGTCAGCATATTACTACATAGAACGACTATTTAAAGTAATCGGTGTCAAGTTTACAGTGGTACATGTATCTTAAGAATATTTAAATGCTGTAAAAGTTAGCTGGTAAATATATATCTAAAGGGCCATTAGCTACGAGATATAGAAAAAAAATATGATTTTTTTTTGTTCAATCATTAATGAAAGTGAAATAGTGAAATAATAATTCGCTTTTAGCAGCCAGTAAAGTTCAATTTTGTCAAAATAAGCTAAGAAACATCGATGATTAATTATTCACTTGCAAGTGAATAATTCAACCTCATTGAATCCATATTCATGTGACCTTCAATTTAACCTCTTAGGGATGGATTACGCATGAATAAGGCTTGTTCAGTTATTAAAAGGAAAAGAATGTCAACATGAAAATGAAACAAAGGTCAATAAAGGCAAAAGTAGTAAAACCGGTGTTCAAAAGTCATAAATCGATTGAGAGAAAACAAATCCGGGTTACAAACTAAAACTGAGGGAAACACATCAACTATAAGAGGAAAACAAAGGAACAACAGGAACACTTAAATGCAACAAAAACAAACGCCAACATACATAGAAACGAACTATTTGATAACAACTGCCATATTCCTGACTTGGTACAGGACATTTTAAGAAAAGATGGTGGGTTGAACCTGGTTTTATGGCTAGCCAAACCTCCCGCTTATATGACAATGCTAAAAAGTATCGCTAAAATGACAACATTACGTGACAGAAATACAGTACAAACACACGCAAGAACACTCATCACAAAGAAACGCACAAACACATAATATAATAGTCGACACAAATGCAAACCGCAGAACAACAACGAACATCTTCCATCAACGACAGACACCACAGGACATCACAAACAGTGACGCACTTATGTAACGAACATGCAATCTCGAAGAAACATTTGATTGACTGATTCGATCTACAAATACTCATTCTTATAAGGTAAAAACGACGATTAACATATATGTTTAACCTATAATATGAAATCAAACAGACATAGAAAAATCCAATTACACGAGTTCGCTATCTTTTATATCTATATTTATGTTTGTATCGGGTTATATGACCGTCGGCAGTCTTCCGAGGTCACCTCGACAGTTAATTGGATGGCGTCTAGACAAAAATACACATGAAAAGCTCATACATATTATTGAACCCATGCATTGTAAATTGTTTATTGTAGTCTTTTTTTTTTTAATTTTAATATACGTTTTATTATGTTATAAATCAAATATGAGAATTTGAGTCAAATCGGTGAACATGAATGTGACAGCTAATGCCCCTTTATAGAGACCCACCATGAAAAAAATGAAACAAATTCTTAGATTTGATGATATAAAAAGATTCAAAGGTTTTAAAAAAGTTGTACATGTATATAAAATGAATATTATGTGAGCATTTCAAATATTGCAATATGTTTGTTAGTTGCAAATTATCAATATCAGTAGAAGAGAGGGATAAAACATTAAAATCTCATATTAAAACATTTTAAGACATAAAGTTTGAAAATTAAAATTTCGTGCAAAAAAACTTTACTCAAGTGGTTATGTTTTACTAAAGAAGATGTGAATATCTTGATTAATTTTGAACAGTTACTTAATGCAAAGGATATAAATGCCTAGTAATATTTTATATAGTTACAGTACAAAACGAAAGTGTGATTATAAAACTTCTCAGGGACGGTTTCTACATTGCAGAACAAACTGTAATATGTACAGGAGTTCATTCCTAGAGACAATCGTTTTGCTCAATAAACTCGCTTCAAAACGACTTGTTATGTATCCCCTCGTGCATAGCTCTCATTGCATTACTTCTTGTCCTTTTTTATTTTATCAGTTCATCACCGATTGTACTAGATTTTGGGTATTCAAATATTTTGGTCTCGAGCATCACTGAAGAGACAAAATGATGTTTAAATGTCGAAACGTGCACCTGGTGCAGAACAATTGTTATCGTGAATGTTATTATTTTTCCTTGATAATTGATACTTAGTACATATATATTGATTTTACGACGGATATCTAGAATATAACATAACTTTTACAAAAGACTAGTTGCAAGATTATTTAAGTACCCTTTATTTATATTCTCCAATATGTTAGGTAAAATCGGATTTTCTAATTTCCATTATCAAGCATGCATCGAAGATAGAGATATACCACGTTTTACTGGTTAATGCAGATTCGTTGTTACCTTGTATATTCTGTACGACTTACATTGTCTGTTATCACATTCGTGTCGACATTTCATGTATACATGGGGATACTGACAGGCATATGGGTTATCCCTAAAGGCGTAGTCACAGAACTTTGGATCACTTAGTACTGGTAATCCGAGGTGAGCCAAACTTACTAAATATATAAATAAACTTTTCATAGTAATATTACAAATCGAAATTGCAATAGAAAGATAAGCAGTTTATGCTTTTAAGTTTCTCTTATATAAAGTCTGGGTATTTCTAAACGACGCAATCATGTATATGTTCTATGGACGTGTTCCCTATTTCCATCTTTTGAATGAACTGTCCCGGTTGGTTGACCTTGTGTCATTCGTGAAAAACGCGTGAAAGGAAATTGTGAATTGGAAATTTTTCCCAGGGAAAATTTTAATAATTGGAAGATCGTGTATTGGTCGTAGCCAAAACTCCTTTCGCTTCTCGATTTATTTCATATCACTGAATATCACACATTATCAATATTAAAATCTACGGATGCAACAAGTTGAGTTCTCTGTCCTTCCTCGATTCATAACTGTTATTGCCCTGTACTGTATTTACCGTACAGGAAAAATTGAAGAAAAAAAGTTTGATTAATATATCAGGTACTATGAATTCATGGAGTTTAAAATAATTTCGTATTTCTCGGTGCCAACAGTAGTTAACGTGTTGTGGCATTACAACATAATATGATCTTACCAGTGACAGATAATACAAGACGGAATGACTCCATTTTCTGTTGACTAGTACAAATCGAAGTCTTATCTATACACCAGCGGACACTAGTACTATGTATTGACTTTATCGTATCTTATACAAATCCCACACAGCCACAAAATTATAATTAGTATTCACACGTCACAAAATATCCAGCTTTATTTTTCAATCTTTTGGTAACATTGAGTTGTATTTCTGATCATTTTTGCTGTATAACCTGGCTTCAACATTGATGTTCAGTTTTTAGAAGCAGTTATTAAATGTAATGAACACTTTTTTCCCAATGTTGGGATATAGTTTAAATCATAATAACTAGATAAGGTATGATTGCCAATGAGATGAAACAAATATCAAAGAAAGATCAAGGGACAATGATGTGAACAACTATTCGTCACTGTACGGCCTTCAACAATGAACGAAACCCATACCATATTGTATACAAAACATGTTCGACCTTCAACAATGAACAAATCCCACACTGTATTGTATGCAAAACAGGCCTTGGGATGTAAAATTGTGATACAATTTAAATGAGAAAACAAGCAGCCTGATTCATTAAGATTATAGCAGACAGAAATCGCATCAATTAGATTACAGCTGTAGGCTCCTAGCTTTGGACATGCACTTTAAGAATGTGGCGGGGTTAAACATATTTGTGAGCTCTCAACTCCCCCTTAATCTTTCCTTTATTGATTATAGTGGATTAATATAGTGGATTAAAAAATCGTGAAAAGATACAATTTCACTCTTCCATCTTATGATTTGTTCTTGACTTTTAGTTTTTATGCCAACAAAATCATAATTTTTCAGTTGAAAATTCATGGCGTAATATGTCTTGATGTATGACGATTTTTTGGCTAAAATTCGAGACATCTTTATTATAATCAAATCAAATATCAAATTAAGTAAACGCCAAATCTGAAAAGGGTAGCTCAATATATTATGTTCCCATCCAAATGTTCTTAATACGATGTTAAACGTTTTAATATTAGAAACAAGATTTTTCCTTAATAAACATAATACATGTACAGTATTTAAACAAGAGTGCACACGCTGAAATGTCTCGCCTTCTTACTAACCATTGATTTTATGTTGATAGTCCTAAATATAAAGCTTTACTACAAGTAACACATAAACTTAACATGATCCAAGAAAATGAGGTCAAGGTCAGATAAACCAAACGAGAAATACATGTACACCTTACAATTATTCAATAAACCAAACATAGTTGACCTATTGCTTATAGTTTCTAAGAAACAGTCTTAAACAAGAAAACTTAACATTGACCAATGAACCATGAAAATGAGGTCAAGGTCAGGTGAAGCATGCCAGACAGACATGTACAGCTTACAATCAATGTATGCATTAAATATAGTTGACCTATTGCTTATAGTATCTAAGAAACAAACTTAACCATGAAAACTTAACATTGACCGATGAACCATGAAAATGAGGTCAAGGTCAGATGATACCTGCCAGACAGTTAAACACTTTACAATCCTTCCATACGACAAATATAGTTGAAGAAAAACAGACCAAAACACAAAAACTTAACACTGAGAAATGAACCATGAAAATGAGGTCAAGGTCAAATAAAACCTGCGAGACTGACATGTACATCATAAAATATTTCCATACACCAAATATAGTTGACCTATTGCATATAGTATTAGAAAAAAAGACCAAAACTCAAAAACTTAACTTTTTTTTTACCACTGAACCATGAAAATGAGGTCAAGGTCAGATGACACCTACCAGCTAGACATGTACACCTTACAATCATTCCATATACCAAATATAGTAGACCTACTGCTTATAGTATCTGATATATAGACTTGACCACGAAAACTTAACCTTGTTCACTGATCCATGAAATGAGGTCGAGGTCAAATGAAAATTGTCTGACGGGCATGAGGACCTTGCAAGGTACGCACATACTAAATATAGTTATCCTATTACTCATAATAAGAAAGAAATTAACATTACAAAAAATGTTGACCTTTTTTTTCAAGTAGTCACTGAACCATGAAAATGAGGTCAAGGACAATGGACATATGACAGACGGAAACTTCGTAACATAAGGCATCTATATACAAAGTATGAAGCATCCAGGTCTTCTAGCTTCTAAAATATAAAGCTTTTAAGAAGTTAGCTAAAGCCGCCGCCGCCGGATCACTATCCCTATGTCGAGCTTTCTGCGACAAAAGTCGCAGGCTCGACAAAAACGATATGCTAGTTATTCCAGAATAGATTTCATTTTTGGCGGTCTTTATGGACAAAAGAAAACCGGAGGAAGACATTTTGAGTAATAATTCAAATTATTTTTCATGAGACACTTACCAACTACTACAAAAGTTTAGGATCATTATGACAAATAATGGTCTACAGTATAAACCACATATGTATCATGAGAGTACTCTTCAAACTCCGAATAACCCAAATAAAATAGTACACAATATGTTTAAGTCTCCATCAGTTGCATCACCGAGGTCATCAAAATGTTACTATTGCCATTGCTGACAATTTTTTCATCCCATTAAATGTTCTCCACAGTAAAATTTGACGGCTTTCTCATTTAGGACTGGAATCTTGTTTTCAGATGGCCAATAATTTGATTCTGTATGGTCTTTAAGATTAACCCTGAAAATCATTTCCTAAAGTATGTTTTTCATGATAACTTTGATACCCGCTATTGATATTGCTTAATGGCCACGATTCCAAACTAAACTAACAACAGTATCGTTTTTATACTTCTAGTGCATTTCAGTCACTGTTTCAGCCACTAGATGTAGTATGCTTATGACCACTAAAGGCTTGCTACAACATGGAGGCTGTTAATGCGTAGAAACCCTGGGTGTAAAATTTAAAAAAAATAAAAATCAGACCATTGTCTTGTTCAGCCTACCTGTTAGACGATGCCCACAGAATCTGGCTTCATCTTTCTAAAAAGTGGAATATATCCTTTCAACCTGAAAGCTCCTCATTTAAGCGAAGTTTCTCATGCTTCAATATTCAACACAGCAACATATGATGAAGCAGCTTAATCTCCAACTGAAAAATGGCAAATTTCAGAAGAGATGGAAAACATCCTTGATCATCTTGATGAAAGAAATGATTCCTCTCAAAAACAATTTGAACTTTTGACATCAGCTCAATAAAGGGTAGTCAATCATCAGATGACAACAAATCAAACAGTCAACCCTTGCTAGATCCTCTTGACACTTGTGTGCTTATATTAAAATTTATACAGCAGAACCTGTAACTGAACCTCAATATATTAAACAACTCTTAAACAATAACAACAAGAAGAAGTTCTAAGTCAGAATTCCTTCATTTCCTTCTCATTTGAAGACCTAAAAGAAATGGGCCACTAACAAAAACGGGACACTTAAGATAGAAGAAAAACATGGACCTTTTGAATCGGTCTAAAAGAAAGTAGCATTCAAAACACTCTATTAAATGTCAGAGCATAAAAATTAAGTGAAGCAAAAAAACAAGTCGACTGGAACAAAAAAGAGGGCATCTGTGTAAACTGACAGGGTTGATACCAAAATGCTTATGACATAATCAAAGGATGCTGTCAATATAGGTTTTGGCACATCTGTTCTTAGCAAAGATATAGGACTAATATGTCTTAACGATATAAGTGACAGTGATGTGACCAATGAAAAATTGTGACAACTACAACTATTGAACTGGACACATCTCAAATTCTTAACTGTTCACAAAACTTTGAAATTCTAAGGATTTTCTACCACAAAAATAGATAAACTTAGCTATATTTCGCAAAAACTTTCAGAATTGAAATTGCTCAATGCTCTTCAACTACGTACTTTTTTGAATCGAGCATTATTGACGAGTCTTGTAAACAATAAGCATGTCGGGTACAAAATTTTAATCCTGGTATCTATGATGACTGTAGGGTTCTGAGAAGATAGGATACATTATTTTGCATTATCTGTAAAAACAGTGTATCAGACACAATAAGAATAGTTTAAGAAATGTTCCTATGTTCATGTCAAGTTTTTCCTATTTCAAATTTTTATATTATCATTTAAAAATTGAAATTCTTGAAATCATATTTTTTCCATAGAAATCAAAGTAAAACAAGAATGTGCACATAGTACATGGATGCCCCACTCGCACTATCATTTTCAATGTTCAGTGGACCGTGAAATTGGAGTCAAAACTCTAACTTGGCATTAAAATTAGAAAGATCATATCGTAGGGAACATGTGTACTAAGTTTCAAGTTGATTGGACTTCAACTTCATCAAAAACTACCTTGACCAAAAACTTTAACCTGAAACGGGACAGATGGACAGACGGACGGACGAACAAACGGATGCACAGACCGAAAAACATAATGCCCTAGGTGGGGCATAATAATTTTAGAAGATTTAGCGTAAGGTGTAATAGCACCAAATTATGGTACATGTATGTCATATCCAGTTTCATAAGAAAAATTGTCCAAAAAAAATATTCCCTTGATTTTGATTTTGACAGTTGTAGGAAATTAACCCTGCATTTCATTGCAGAAAAAAATTCTCAGTCATAAACATATATCTTAGGTGTTTAGAGCCCACCTTCTTTTTTTATTTGCTGTTTCTATAAAATATTTTGGAAACTTCAGGTGACATGGTTACTAAAGCTTGTTAACAGGGTGAAAATTTGATTGGTTTACTTTCGGTGATGGTTATTATCATATATGAAATGAAATGATAAGCGAAATTTTCACTGTAGTACTGGACAGGATAAAACTTTACTCATGCCAAGTATTACTTTATTTGAAACAAATAAAAGTTCCGCACAAGCTTTTGAAAAGTGCCAATTTAACAAAGACTAATAGGGAAAAACAAGGGTGGTATAACTCCTTAAGGAGAAAATAGTTCTTGCATACTATATGACTCTTCAACACTTATTAACTTGTCAAAACATTTAGTCCAAAATGATTTTTTTTTTTTTTTACCTCAACTCTATTTATTCAGAGGAATAACCCTACGATTTGATGAACAAAATAATGATTTGTGTCCTTGTGTACTCTTTCACTAATACATATATTTATATTGTATTATCCATGTATTTGAGATTGACAAAAGTTGAAAACACAAAAAAATATTCCTATGTAAGTAAATATTACTATTTACACATGTCTGTTAAGATCGGAGTTATGCCATTTGTCTGATTAACATAACTTTTAAAAACTAATACTGATGAAAAATGCAAAATCACACAATTCTAAAATATCAGACACCTCAACCAGCCTCAATATATCTTTCCAAATTTAAAATTCTGTTAAAGACAATACCAAATTTTTCCCGAAGAATGCTTCTTTTTGTGAGCAACATCAGAAAACTCCAAAAACAAGCACATTGGTAAAAAAGTTAAGATATAATTTCTTATGCTCAATTTCCATTTGATAAATTAAAACCGAAACACTAACTGCTTTTCATTTCAGTAATGACTGGAGCTATACTTAGAATGATCTAGAGCTTGATAAATGGTAAGGAAATCAGTCAATTGATAAAGACTTGACTGGAGCTATACTTAGAATGATCTAGAGCTTGATAAATGGTGAAATCAGTCAATTGATAAAGACTTGACTGGAGCTATACTTAGAATGATCTAGAGCTTGATAAATGGTAAGGAAATCAGTCAATTGATAAAGACTTGACTGGAGCTATACTTAGAATGATCTAGAGCTTGATAAATGGTAAGGAAATCAGTCAATTGATAAAGACTGTTTGTTGACCTCTGGTTTCCCCTACTGACATATGCCAATTAACATATTGATTTATTAATGATTTACTGAAAACAAAAAAAATTTAAATCTGAATGCACACAATTAATTTTTTAACTGTTTAAACCACAATCAATGTTGTTTTTTTCTTCTTTTGATAACCCAAATTGTAATGAATTGCCAACTTCTCATTTCACAAATTGACATTTATTCATCTTTATCAGGTTTTCCTATAGTAGATCTTGGTTTTCTTTCAACAGTAACTATTTTGATGTAAATAGCACAGAGACGTCCTTGACATTCTGATATTATGAATTTTTCTATGTTTTATATCTTAAGATTACTGGTACAGTAAATTAAGAAATTATTGTTAGGTTTTTATTAATAGGAATAATGCGACTGGGTAGGTATCGCAATAAAAGACATGTATTCTGATATCTGATGCATATATCTGTTCAGATCTTTTCCTGAAATCATAATTATTAATCTCGCATTTTGGTTCGTTCTTCACAAAGTGCATTAATAAATGCACACAATAATTTCTGAAATTACCGTATTATCCATGATACAATTTGTAAGCTAATCAAAATTAGTAACCTGAATATTAGGGTATTGATGCAGGAAGTAAACCCGCTATAAATAGACGGAATAACAAAAATTCATGTTTTTATTGCCAGTAAAGAGCAAACTTTTTATAAATTATTGTCAAAAATCTAGCTACACTTACAGCTTTCACATAAAACCCTTGAAAATTTGAACAAATGAGTGAATGAATATAGTAATGTGTTAGCTGGTGTACAGAATTAATGTAAGAAAAAAATCAGTATGTTGGGTAAATTTCAGTCTTTGTTAGTATAGTTCATTAACCTGGCAAAATTTACTTGTCATATAAACTTCAAAATGAATGATCAAAACAATATTTTATGTATAATAGAGTATTTCATTATCAAATATTCAAAAGATGATTCTTTAGACTACTAACAAAGATTTTCAAATAGTAGAAAGCAATCTGTGATTAATTCAATATACACTTTATTGTAATAAAATAAATATACAATGGAAAATCTGAAGATTTCACTGTATAAACTGGTATACCATAATTCATCTGTTGATGTCTGTGACTAGACAAGGTGGTTTATTGACAGACTGCATAGTGTTTCATTGCCAATACATCAACTTGTATTTTTATCTACTGAAAATTATACACCTTAAATCTGGTGCAGAAAAATTGGTACTGTTAATGTTATTACTACCACTGGGTCAATACCACTGCTGGTGGACTGAGGGTATCTCCAGCCCAGTAGGCAGTACTTCTATACTGGCATGAAAATACAAATATTGTGTTATTAACATTTGCTGTTACAAAATTTTGGAAATTATTTTAAATTAAGGAACATATCTCTCATGAAAAGCTCTGATTCCTTGTCTGGATTTGGCTATACTTTTTGTCCTTTTTGGTTTATAAGCTCTTCATTTCTTTAATAAGATTTTAGATTTTCAAATATTATGGCCTTGAGCATCACTGTAGAGTTATTCATTGTCAAAATGCACATCTGGTGCAGAAAAAATTGGTACAGTTAATGTTATTATCGCTATTTGTCATCCATTACTCAATATCACAGATATTCCTGTAAATTGTGACATCACACTAAAAAATGTTAGACACTGCAGTGCAAAAGTGATTGTTGTATGACATCAATACATCAAATGTTGCAAAAACTTGGGTCTAGTGTCGCAGAATCCCAGATAATGATGTGGCTATTCTATTTATTAGCTTGATTTATTGTTTCACTTAAAAGGTTCAGCTTGTGTTGAGAAGATTTCTTTTCTTGCACAAACTTCAATGACTGATGATTGAGGATAGAGGACAATATCACAGATTCTAATTGTTCATAGATCTTTTGTTTTCATCATACATATTTTCTTTCTTCATCTGTCAAAATATCTCTCGAGATTAACATTCTCATCACTTCATTGGTACCTATAAAACATCAAATATTATACATTTATACCTGTCAATTTCCTGTTTTAAATCAAAAATTCATAAGGGTTCCACGGAACCCAGTGTGTCGCCTACTTTTGCTGTTAGTCGCAGGCTCAACAAAAATGGGGAAAAAATTATTAAAAATTTTCCTCTAGATACTATCTTTTGATTGTAAGAAGCTTCTATCCAAGTTTGGTAAAAATCCAGGATGGTTTATGAATCTAATAAATGTTTTAAAAACTTTAACTGTAGACTGTATGTAATGTTAACTGGAAGAAAAACTAATTCCATTTATGAGTAATATACAGAAAACAGGAAATAAATTTTTACAAAATGTCCTTCTAGATACTAGCTTTTGATCATAAACAAGCTTCTGTCCAAGTTTGGTACAAATCCAGGATAATTTAAGAAAGTTATTAAAATTTTAAAAACTTTAACCACAGAGTGAATGTAATGTTAACTGGAAGAAAAACTAAGTCCAATTATCATGTTAATAAGTAAAATACGGATAAACAGGATTTTTTTTTTACAAAATTTACTTCTGGATACTATCTTATGATCATAAACAAGCTTCTGTCCAAGTTTGGTAGAAATCCAGGATAGTTTAAGAAAGTTATTAAAATTTTAAAAACTTTAACCACAGAGTGAATGTAATGTTAACTGGCAGAAAAACTAAGTCCATTTATAAGTAAAATACGGATAAACAGGATTTTTTTTTTACAAAATTTACTTCTGGATACTATCTTATGATCATAAACAAGCTTCTGTCCAAGTTTGGTAGAAATCCAAGATAGTTTAAGAAAGTTATTAAAATTTCAAAAACTTTAACCACAGAGTGAATATTTGTCGACGCCGCCAATGACGGAATGTAGGATCGCTATCTCATTTTTGCAACAAAAGTCGCAGGCTCGACAAAAATGGAAAAGTTCATCCTCGAAACATCAAAATGAAGATATTGTATGCCCCTGATACAATATCAATTGTTTAAGACATTGGTAACTTATCACTAGGTTTTAGCATATAATTCTCAAAATGTTATGGATTTTCAAATGGTGAATAGCAAACACTTTCTTAGGAGATGACTATGTTCTCAAACTTTTAGAAAAATAAATCTGTTTTTATAAACTAATAAATAGGGTAACAGTCCAAAGAAAGTCACATTATTTCAAAATGAGCATTTACTCTTGCCCTTAATTATCTGGTATTCAGCAGAGGGGGAATTTCAATTAAAAAGTCTTTGGTGTGATCAGGCTTGGATAAAACCAGTAACCTCCAACACTCAAAAAAAGCACACTACCAAGAAACCTCTCAGTCATAAGGTCAGGAAATGTTTTTACTAGTCCAAGAAAATTTCAACTATCCAACTGAGGCCCATAAAGCAGGCCGAATCAGATAGGAGGGTTTGCGGGCATGCCCTCCCCCCCAAGAAAATATTAAAATTTAAGATGCAAAATCCTGTATTCTGAGCATGCCTGAAAGGGTTTTAGATGATTGAAACTTTTTCTATTTCAGCTCTTTATTGGATGTAAATTAAAACATCTGCAAAGATTAGCCAAACTTTTATGACACTTATGAAAGTCAACTGACAAGCCCTCCGTGACTAGAGTTCCTTAATTGACATAGTCTAAAAATTCGTCCGTCCAATTTTTTTAATTCTATAGAAAAATTCACTCGCTTCTTTCGAACATTTTATTTTTTATCAGTCAAATGACAAATGAATTGTTCGTTCAGACACTTTTCAAAAAACTATGCATGACAACTTGTGAAACTTTCAACATGATAAGAAATTCTGATTAGTTGCATAAAGATAAAATCAGAAATTCTGATTAGTTGCATAAAGATAAAATCAGAAATTCTGATTAGTTGCATAAAGATAAAATCAGAAATTCTGATTAGTTGCATAAAGATAAAATCAGAAATTCTGATTAGTTGCATACAGATGAAATCAAAAGATTTGCGATGTTTGTCATGGAGTCTAGCATGCCTGTCACTATCATTTTTTTTTAAACTGGTTATGAACGACAATTAAAAATTGAGTAAGTGGGGTTATATTATTTTTCATTCTGTTTGATACCAAACTTGCACCAAATTATTCATTATTTTGTCACACAAAGTGCAAAAATGTTTCAAAGAACTTACCATTATATATAATTGCAATAACTTTCAATTAGAATTTTTTTTTCCTTCTCTGATAAATGGTCGTTCCTTTAATATGACATACGAATGAAAGTAGAAACTAACACAGCAATTACATGCTATAATTCCACCTAACAATTGTTTTTTTTCTTTCTTTCTTTTAAACAAATGGATAAAAAAAACAAATCTTTCATTGTGCCAGGTAAAAACTATTTGAAAAATTGAAACTTGTCTGTAATTATATATTTTTTGTTATATCCATTCATATTTTCATTACAGAAAATGTCAAAATCTAGATCGTTTCTATTAAACTATTTCCATACAACATACCAGACATCCTAATCCAGTCCAGTCATGCTATATCTCAATACAACAAATTACCACATGGGAAAAAACATGACTTGTTGCAGATCAGCAAACATGGTAAGGTTCACAAATATGACACTCTGATTAATTTAACAAAAGTACTTTGATATTTAAACAAGTACCACTATTGATTCTTTTATAACAGCAAAATTTAATTTGATCATTTCTAAGTAAAGTGATTAACTATCAAACTTCCATTTAAATATTGCATTTGAGGAATGTTCAATCAAGTTGACTTAATTTTCAATATAAAAATCAAGCAAAAACATACTTTTACTCAATCTTGAATGAACTATAGAATGAAAGAATGTGTGCACTCTATTTCACATGACTTTTAATAAACAAAATGGCATGTACACAATGACAATAAAAGCAAATGCTTTTAAAATATCAATAGATTTTAAAACGTGATGGATCAGCAGGAATTATCAGAATAAAATGATGAAATCCTGGTTTTACACAGGAGAGATATGATGCTTATATTCTGATTGAATCAGAAGTCACCTGATCAGATTAAAAAAAACCTACAGAAAAGTAATTACCTTCTAATATTTGGTGTACTCTTGTGTCTCTGAGGTATTGTTCTATAGCATAATCTTTGAGGTAGCCATAACCTCCATGTAACTGTAAGGCATCATTACATACCTACAAAACAAATATATCAACTTACAGAATAATTCACTTCCCAGAAAACAAATATATCAACTTACAGATTAATTCAAGAATAACCATGAAACATGTGTATGTCCTATAGTATCAAGATACTATAGTATATGTGGGTTGATATTCAAATCTCTTTGGTTTTAGAAATTGGTAGGTGTACATCAACTGGCAGATTTAACCATGTCAAGATTTAATTCAGAACCCCCATTAAACCTGTATTTGTGCTATTGCATTAATATACATTCATAATGTATGTGGGGTGATATGGGGTGCAAATTTTGCATGTACTTCTTACTGTGGAGTTTTACATTTTACATTTGTATCAAAATGTTGGTTCAAAGTGTTTTTAAATGAATTTCAAAAAGCTGATGTAAAATAAATTTGACTCACTTTTGAACATTCTTCTGTAGCAAAGAATTTTGCCATAGAACATAAAGGTACTTTGTTTGGCCAATTATTGTCTAACGATATAGCTGCTGTTCTTATGATGTTTCTTGATACTACTAACTTTGTGGCCATCTCTGCTAACTTAAACTGTAAATACTGAAATAAAATAATGTAATCCACCATAAATACTTGAAATATATATAAGGTTTTTGAATACTTTAGCAATAATTGTAATTCGTAAGTGTTTCAAAGATGATGTCTTTGGATTGAATTATACTATAATAGCTTAACTCCTATATCAATGCAATATGATTAACTTACAGGTCCTATGTCCACTGTTTGCTTACAAGGATCTGACAACACTCTGTTCTACTTTCTGTCTTTCTGTTTTAAACACAGGGGGTTATTTGGATATTTTTTGGTAGGGGTGTGCCATTTTTGCCTCAAAAAATGTACCCATTTTAATATAACATTCACTGAAATTCAGTACCTATAGTTATATAAATATTTAAGAAAGAATGGCCTATACTTATATACAAATCAGGAGACAAATTTCTGGGGTTCATTTGGGAACTTATTTGAAAGTTGAGCTTTCAAATGAATTGATTTAATTTAATATAATGATTGACCATTAATAATTTAAGATTCCGAATAGCATATCTATATATGATATGAAGATCATACATACCCCAAATCAATATACAGTTATCAAACGTAAAGGCATTTTAATATAGGATGTTATAAAAAGGAGGGTCATTTTTATATAAAATCTTGCAAAATTATGACCCATATTTTTGGCACATCCCTATACACCCAATAATAGGAAGTGACCCCCCCCCCCTCCCTGTGGTTTTAAAGACCTTTCTGGATCTTCTGCTTTTGTCATAATGACACACACCTTCTAGATATTTATTCACATAAATAATTAAATTTGATTTATTTAAATAAACAAAGGATTCAAAGGCAGAAAACAAATAGTATTACATAACCAGCTGATCAATTTTTACACAAACATCTGGTTTGATAACCTGAAAAAATCAAGTAAAACACCCTTACCCTTTTTAAAGCATGTGGTCAGGTCTAGTTACATCTCAGGATTAGGTGAACCTTTTGCACAGAATATTCAAATAAATATACAAAATATATAAAATGTCAGAATGTTCAGTTGTAATATTCAATATCTCTATGAATTTTAATATTGTCAAATATTGCCCTTAATCATTTTAGCCTGAAAATTGAATGTTTTCAAACTGTTTTCTAACTTTTAATACTCTTGTTAACTGTAAACTGTTTGTGCAGCTCCTAATGAACATGACCCTGAAATAAGAGCACTGTACTAATACTTGTTCATTTGAACATTATTATGTATGCCTTTAAATTGATTCTCTATTTGTTCCTTTTATGGAATGTACATTTCTCACTTAGTTTGATATGCACATGTTGGATGCTGTCCAAGTTTTCTGAGAACATGCTTTTAATTGCTAAAAATCTTTTACAACAAGTTTAAAGCAGGAGTGATGTCTCTAAATTGGACAAAAACTTTGAATAAATTCGAACACAAGGATAGCAATGTAAGTGTGGATTTATGATTCAACCTGAAGGAATGAAATAAATATTAATTTTAATTTTAGGGTTGCATTATCTATCATATTTACTTCAACTAACAAATTTAGAAATTACACTTTAAACATTTCTTTTTTTTTTTTTCTTAACATGCTTATTGATAAAGGTTATGATTATACTGTTTCATTTGGTATTCTGGGACAAATATTGATTTGCTTATCTAACATTTGAAACATGACTAAAACCTTCTCAATTTTCTCTGCATTGACATTCTGTACAACTTAACTTGGGTACACAGAAATTGTCTTTTGCTATTTATGTGTCTGTATACAGATCTACAAAATTTGAAGCCATGAATTTCATTGAATGATGTAATAAATACCAGAACAGAAAGCAGAACTGAGTGTTTTCAGATCTTTGTAAGCAAAGCGTTGACACAGGATCTGAACTTTAATCGGTTTGATATTAATGAACACTTATGAACAGCTTTTATGATATATTCTGAATGCAGTGTAGTTGTGAAAAGAACATTACACTTACCGGTATGTATTTTAGATATTTTGGTGGCAATTTAATTTAGAAACTTAAAATGAATATTCTGCATTTCCTTAAAAAACTAAAGAATGGATTTCAGCTACATATTATGTATTTTGAATTTATGATTATAGGTTTTATTAAAATTGATACAAGATGATGTTAGTATTTGTTAGTATCAAACCTGGATCTATATGTTTATTAAAAATACTCTTTAAAATTAAACAGTATTGTCCTGTTTCCACTTCAAACCATATAGTTATATACTGAAAATGTAGAGGTAAGCAAGTTGTAATTTCAGTAGCTCTTTGAATTTTTATCATTACCGAATAAAGGCTTGTATAGTCCGCAGTTTTATTCTCCAAAATTGAACCTGCCAGACAGGGGTGCGGACTTCAGAGTACGATAAGCAAGAAATAAGAGAACAAATTCGATTTCGAGAGGTGGTTTGTTAGTACAGATTTCCACTACCAGCTATTTTTTCTAAACTTCCTGTTTAAACATACACTAGTTTCTAAATTGTTTTTGGTGTTTGTACCTGATTTAACAATCAAAGTGTTCTAGAATCATTTATAAGCAGTTTCAACTTTTGATTGATGATGGAAAACAGGTTTTCCAGAAATACATACACCACGATTGTGAAATTACCTGAGTTTCATTAGACATTTTCATAACAGTTACAAAAGTTTTAACCTGAAATTTTGTGCGAGTGGGTGGATTCAATGTACCAGTGTGAACTATACAAGCCCGATTATGGTACAAAATATTGCCTAGTTATCATTTTACCTGAAAATTGTCTAATGTTTTTCCAAACTGTTTTCTAACTTTTAAATAATCTCTTGTTAACTGTAAACTGTTTTGTGCAGCTCCTAATGAACATGACCCTGAAATAAGAAGCACTGTAATAATACAAGTTCATTTGAACCTTATTATGTATGCATTTTAGTTGATTCTCCTTTGTGCCTTTAAATTATGGAATATACATTTCTCACTTATTTTGATATCACATGTTTGCACAGTTGTCTTAGTTTTCAATGAAACACTTTTCCTTGCTAAAAATCTTTTACAAAAGTTAAAACAGGAGTGAAGTTACCATAAATTGGCCAAAAACTTTTACTAAAATCATAACATATATAGTGATTTAAATTGAGAATTTATGATTCAACCTGAAGGAATGGAATAAATATTGATCTTAAAATTTTTATTCATAATACTTACTTTAACTAATAATTTAGAAATGTAACTTTAAACAATTCTTTTTTATAGCTTAACATGCTTATTGATAGAGGTTATGATTATACTGTTGTGCAATCATTTCATCTGGTATTCTTGGACAGATAATGATTTGCTTATTTATAATTTTAAACAAACAAGACTAAAATCTTTTTCATTTTTTTTCTGTATTGAAATTCTGTACAACTTAACTTTGGCCATTACAAAGTATATTGTCTTATTGTAATATTCATGATGTTGCTGTGAACAGACCTACTCCTCAGTACAGTGGCTCATATAAGGTTGTAGGACAGCATGATTTCATATCAGAAGGTTAAATGTTTTGGCTTGCATTCAATTACCAGCTTGGATCTTTGCTATGGAATTTTATTTGTATTTGTATTTTTGTTTTAGGATTGTTTCATTCAATTTGTCTAGCTAGAGATTTGCACAGTGCATTGACCTCATAACTGCTTTTACATTTTCTATCAATGGGTTGCTGTCTAAGTGATTTTTACCAGTCGTGTCATTTTATTCTAGAAAACGAGATGCAGTGTGAGCTTATGCTTACTAATTTATACTTCCATCTTGCTTTGAAAGAAATGGTATCATTGTGAAAAGGTATGTATACTGCAAAAAGGAAGTGATTGATCTAAAATGAGTCCCACAGTAAAACTTACCAATATGCAGCTTAGTACTTTTAAAATATAAAGAGCTCTAAATTGTAGTAGCTGAGAAAAGTGCATTCCGCCATGTTTGTTATTGATATTGTAGAGGGCACTCTTATCATTTTCAAAAATTAATAATTTTACCTAATCCATATTAATAAGTTATTTTTATTCAATATCAAATTAATACTGATAAATTTAAAAATTAAATACTTCATTACAAATTTCTCATTTCTTTTCACTGCATTGCTTAAAATAAACTGGAATCTGCTTGAATGTAACGGAACGAAAAAAGTATAAAAGTCAACCGTAAACCAGCTTACAATGTATAAACTACAAAACGTAATCGGTTATATGTTCCGTTTTGGTGTTTCATACTTACACATGTGTTTTGTATTAGCTTAAGATCCTTCAAACATTAATGTGATAGATATATTAAACATTGTTTTTACACAAGGATGGAACTGTTTTACTTTCAAAGCCGTATTCTAGTGATATCTATTTAGTACGGATTTTCCGACTCTCACCGTTTTTATTTTCTTTTACACATGCTATTCAAACTTCCGGTTTAAACATACACTAGTTTCTAAATTGTTTTTTGTGTGATTTTGACTGATTTTAACAATCGTAAAGTGTTCTAGAATCATTTATAAGCAGTTTCAACTTTTGATTGATGATGGAAAACAGGTTTTTCCATGCAAATACCGCAAACGACCACACACGATTTGAAATTACCTGAGTTTCATTAGACATTTTCTAACAGTTACAAAAAGTTTTTTTACCTGAAATTTTGTGGCGAGAAGGGGGGTGCGGACAATGTACCAGTGTGAACTATACAAGCCCGATTATGGTACAAAATATTGCTTAGTTATCATTTTACCTGAAAATTGTCTAATGTTTTTCCAAACTGTTTCCTAACTTTTAAATAATCTCTTGTTAACTGTAAACTGTTTTGTGCAGCTCCTAATGAACATGACCCTGAAATAAGAAGCACTGTAATAATACAAGTTCATTTGAACCTTATTATGTATGCATTTTAGTTGATTCTCCTTTGTTCCTTTAAATTATGGAATATACATTTCTCACTTATTTTGATATACACATGTTTGCACAGTTGTCTTAGTTTTCAATGAACACACTTTTCCTTGCTAAAAAAATCTTTTACAAGAAGTTAAAACAGGAGTGAAGTTACCATAATTGGCCAAAACTTTTACTAAAATCATAACATATATAGTGATTTAAATTGAGAATTTATGATTCAACCTGAAGGAATGGAATAAATATTGGATCTTAAAATTTTTATTCATAATACTTACTTTAACTAATAATTTAGAAATGTAACTTTAAACAATTCTTTTTTTATAGCTTAACATGCTTATTGATAGAGGTTATGATTATACTGTTGTGCAATCATTTCATCTGGTATTCTTGGACAGATAATGATTTGCTTATTTATAATTTTAAACAAACAAGACTAAAATCTTTTTTTCATTTTTTTTCTGTATTGAAATTCTGTACAACTTAACTTTGGCCATTACAAAGTATATTGTCTTATTGTAATATTCATGATGTTGCTGTGAACAGACCTACTCCTCAGTACAGTGGCTCATATAAGGTTGTAGGACAGCATGCTTTCATATCAGAAGGTTAAATGTTTTGGCTTGCATTCAATTACCCGCAGCTTGGATCTTTGCTATGGAATTTTTATTTGTATTTGTATTTTTGTTTTAGGATTGTTTCATTCAATTTGTCTAGCTAGAGATTTGCACAGTGCATTGACCTCATAACTGCTTTTTACATTTTCTATCAATGGGTTGCTGTCTAAGTGATTTTTACCAGTCGTGTCATTTTATTCGTAGAAAACGAGATGCAGTGTGAGCTTATGCTTACTAATTTATACTTCCATCTTGCTTTGAAAGAAATGGTATCATTGTGAAAAAGGTGTATGTATACTGCAAAAAGGAAGTGATTGATCTAAAAATGAGTCCCACAGTAAAACTTACCAATATGCAGCTTAGTACTTTTAAAATATAAAGAAGCTCTAAATTGTAGTAGCTGAGAAAAAGGTGACAAAACTTTTTATATGTATATCAATGTGATAATGAATGAAGATCTAGATGAATTTGAGAATAGGGAATAATGTACATTATATTTAATACACACCTACATTAATTCTTCCACCATTCAAACCTCTCATAGCAATTTTAAAGCCATCTCCTAAGTTTCCAACAACATTTGAGACAGGCACTTGGCAATCTTCAAAGATCACTGATCTAGTTGGTTGAGAATTCCAGCCTAACTGAAAGAGTGACACTAAATTATACATATTTTGAAAGATGGAGTAAATTTGATTGTATATTGAGAAATAAAACTAGAGGCTCTCAAGAGCCTGTGTCGCTCACCTGTATTTACTGATGCTTTGGAAATCATGTAAAATAAGGTTAAATCATAATTAATAGTATTAGATATTAGATATTATAATGATATCTAAGATAATAACAAAAAAATGCAAAATTTTTGTAAAATTACTAACTCAGGGACAGCAACCCAACAACGGGTTGTCGGATTCGTCTGAAAATTTCAGGGCAGATAAATCTAAATCTGATGAACATTTTTGCCATCTGTCAGATTTGCTCTAAATGCTTTAGTTTCAGAGATATAAACCAAAAACTGCATTTTACCCCTATGTTCTATTTTTAACCAAGTTGGTCATGATGGTTGGAAGGCAAGGTCATCGGACAAATTTTTTAAACTAGATACCCTAATAATAATTATGGCCAAGTATGGTTAAATTCGTCTCAGTAGTTTCAGAGAAGAAGATTTTTGTAAAAGATTACAAAAATTTACGAAAAATTGTTAAAAATTGACTATTAAGGGCAATAACTCCTAAAGGGTCGACTGACAATTTTGGTCATGACAACTTATTTGTAGATCTTACTTTGCTGAACATTATTGATGTTTACAGTTTATCTCTATCTATAATAATATTCAAGATAATAACCAAAAACTGCAAAATTTCCTTAAAATTACCAATTCAGAGGCAGCAACCCAACAACAGGTTGTCAGATTTGTCTGAAAATTTCAGGGCAGATAGATCTTGACCTGATAATCAGTTTTACCCACGTCAGATTTACTCTAAATGCTTTGGTTTCAGAGATATAAGCCAAAATCTACATTTTACCCCTATGTTCTATTTTTAGCCATGGCAGCCATCTTGGTTGGTTGGCGGGGTCATCGGACACATTTTTTAAACTATATACCCTAATGATGATTGTGGCCAAGTTTGGTTAAATTTGGCCCAGTGGTTTCAGAGGAGAAGATTTTTGTAAAAAGCTAACGACGACGGACGACGGACGCCAAGTGATGAGAACAGCTCACTTGGCCCTTCGAGCTAAAAACTTGATATTTTAACCACTATTGAAATCTTGATTTTTTTTTATTTTTTGTGTCGTTATTCTGCTTACTCATTGGCATATATCCCAAGTTGGGGATTCAAGTGGTGCCGTAGAGGGCATACAACTCCCTTTTTGATAAACAAAAATAATTTTTGGCATAAAATCTTCAAATTTTTGTTGACTCTTTATTCTCACACAACTTTTACCATTACAGACAATTATGGCCCCTTTCTTCAAACTCAAATTCTACCCTGATCCCGTATCTTCCTTTATATAAATATTGCTTATTATTATTTTTAATCGATTATTTTTATCAAATTCAGTAACTTGATATTATTTTTTTTTTTTATATATATAACTAAAACAAAAAGTACTTAACCGATAAAGCTATGTCAATGGTGAATTAACATGCCTTAAGTTTACTGGACAGTTATCTGTTGTTAGCTTGTGTATCATATATGCTATAAGATATGCTATAAGTTAACTTACTAGTCAATTCAGTGTAACATTTCTATCAGTAACAACAAAAGTGAGTTTTGCATGTCTAAAATATGCTAATTGATCTTTTGGCAAAGTCAATCCTACTTTGAGAACTTTTGAAATCTGATCTGATATCTCAAAGATTAACAAGGTAAAGACTATTCCCCTAGCCACCTATAAACGAATAAATGGGGAATGTGTCCATGGGACACAGATGATGCCCTCACTTGCATATAACGTTATAAAGGGACATATCTCAAGAATGGTAAAAGTGACGCTACCCAAATTGGTATTTGATCTGAGTTTTGTGGTAATAAGCCTTGTGTATAAGTTTTATAACATTTGGTTGAGGTAAACTTAAGTTAGAGACAGGAAACGAAAATTCAGCAATTTTCCAATTTGTAAAGGGGCATAACTCTAGAACGGTAAAAGTGACGCCACCAAAATTCAAACTTGATCTGTGTTTTGTGGTAATAAGCACTGTGTATCAGATTCAATGATAACATTTGGTTGAGGCAAACTTAAGTGAGAGAACGGAAATGATAAAAAAATTTCCAGTTGTAAAGGGGCATAACTTTAGAAAGGTAAAAGTGACGCCACCCAAATTCAAAACGATCTGTGTTTTGTGGTAATAAGCAGTGTGTATAAGTTTCATAACATTTGGTGGAGGCAAACTAAAGTTAGAGAACGGCGACGAATGGGGCATAAAAAAATATGGCAAGTACTGTTTTTGCAACACATACCATGACTGAATCATACAACTAGATATACAAACAGGGAAAACACCTCTCCCCTCCCAAATTTATGATGTTGGCATACTAAAAGCCTATGTTCTATTCCTTTTCAAAGCCATGATTATTCAGAGGTCTAAAGTTCTGCTTATCTTATATACAGATCTATGCTGACATCTATATGTAAATATGATAACATTCAGAATTTAAAGGTTACTGCTACTGAGTGATTATGGCCTTGTGTCTCAAATATTGAAGTAGTCCAGGCCTTTGCAATGTATTCAAATTTATCAATACAAAATCGAGACACATGGAAATGAGCAAGCAATAAACATGATAAAAGAAACTGTTTCTTTAAATCTTTTATTAAATCAATAAATAATGTTAAACTTTATACCTTTTTCTCCTTTTGGCCAAATGCAAGCCCTGGTGATTCTTTTTCTACCAGCATACATGTGATACCTTTGGGTCCCGCCTCACCAGTCCTACACATGACTACATACACATCTGTGTCTCCTCCTCCACTTATAAATACCTAAAAATATAAGTTTTGACCTCTGAACTAATAAATAACAAGAATGTGTCCATAGTACATGGATGCCCCACTCGCACTATCATTTTCTATGTTCAGTGGACCGTGAAATTGGGGTCAAACCTCTAATTTGGCATTAAAATTAGAAAGATCATATCATAAGGAACATGTGTACTAAGTTTCAAGTTGATTGGACTTCAACTTCATCAAAAACTACCTTGACCAAAAACTTTAACCTACCTTGACCAAAACTTTAACCTGAAGTGGGACAGACGGACGAACGGACGGACGGACGGAAGGACGGACGAATGAATGAACTGACGCACCTACTATCGTAGGTGGGGCATAAAAATATAGGTGAGACAGAAAACTTCCAGATGATATATTATGCAGCAAGTAAGGATTCAATGAAATAAGTAGATCACAAATATTCTGCTGTTTAAATGACAAAAATTTTACTTTACAATAATCAAAAAGCATGAAAATCTATTTTCTTTCATCACTGATAAATAGCACTGTCAACAACTCATTGTATAATTTGTATGATTTTATGGCTTACTTTTGTACCATTCAGTTTATAATGATCTCCATGTAACTTTGCAGAAGTCTTTATATTAGCAGCATCACTACCATTATCTAAAAATAGTAACAAAAGTTATACTGAAATTGTGTAACTGATACTTACTGGTATCAGTTCAGGCCCGTATATGAGATTGTTAGCCAGCGTGTCTCTGAAGGGGGTTATTTGGGGACATGACACTCTGATCTTTAATAGTCAAATTTCAATCTGAATCACGACATCATAACATCCCTGCCAGAAGGGATATATTTGAAATTTCTACAGCTGTGATTATGGAAAATTAGGTTCTGAATTATGATTGTCAAATCAATCATTTACCTATAGTCTATATAAAAATTCATACTGTGACTTGCATATATCTATATCAACATTCAAAATAATAAAGAAACAAGTCATTACAATACATACCTGGCTCTGTTAAACAATATGATGCTAATTTCTCCATGCCAGCTAGCTGTGGTATCCATTTTTGTCTCAAATCGTCATTAGCAAACTCATCAATCATCCATGCACACATACTGAAAAACAAATAACCATCATAACGGAAAAGAAGTGATAAAGTGTCTTAATTCATCACATAAAATCCCTGCACCCCTTGAAACAAAAAGTAAAGGAGCAATGCTTTTAACAATGGTTTGTCAACAGCTTTGTTTATAATAAACACTAAGAAGATGACCAACTATGTTAAGAAGGAAATTAAAATATCCAAATCCTGAGGACAGTATGAATACATGAATGATGTCAATAAATAGCACATGACAATCAAACAAGAAAAGAAATATATGAACAAACTATAAAAACAGTATCTTGGGGAAGTATTGCAACAACGAAATCACAAAAGAAAACAAAGGAATTTACAGGAATATGCAATTAAAAGAAAATATGATGCTATAAAAAATAACTGTATTTTCACCGTTTTAACTGTCATACAACTTTTTAGATCAGAAATATTCTGACAACAAAAAATACAGCAAAGATGACAACTAAACAAGTGATTACTAAATTGAAATTAGCTAATTCTTTTCCACTTTAAAACTGGTATTTATTGCTTATCAGCTAAGCATGCAATTTAGTTTGAAAAGGAGAGAGACTATGATTGGTTGGTTAACACTCCCACAATCGTGCAAAAAATGAAGACTATATTTCATCTGAGCAATAACTTTTATGAAGTAGTAGTTCATGCTAGTAAACTTAATTTTTGTCTTAGAGCTAAGAATAACAAGAACTGTAATCTACTGCATGCTCACTAATGATACCCTCGCTTCAAGAATTGGATAAACAGGAAGTTGAAAAAGTGCTTCACACTGTTACACCACTGTCCCATGTTAGGGGGAAGGTTGGGCGCCCGCTAACATGTTTAACCCCGCCACATTCTGTATGTGCCTGTCCCAAGTCAGGAGCCTGTAATTCAATGGTTGTCGTTTGATGCTGTGTTACATATTTGTTTTTTGTTCATTATTTTGTACATAAATTAGGCTGTTAATTTTCTCGTTTGAATTGTTTTACATTTGTCATTTCAGGGCCTTTTACAGCTGACTATGCGGTATGGGCTTGCTCATTGTTGAAGGCCGTGCGGTGACCTTTAGTTGTTAATTTCTGTGTCATTTGGTCTCTTGTGGAGAGTTGTCTCATTGGCAATCATACCACATCTTCTTTTTTATATTCACAAATAGAATTGAGAATGGAAAGAAGGAATGTGTCAAAGAGACAATAACCCAACTAAATCGCAGAAAACAGTCAAAGGCCACCAATAAGTCTTCAACGTAGTGAGAAAATCCTGCACCAGTAGACGACACAAAGTATAGCAAGGTCACATAACCCCTGATTACTCAATTAAGAAAACACTTATTTGTCGTTTCCTTGAAAGAAATGATGAACATTTTAAACATGGACATTATGTGCTAAAATATATAAGTATGCTCTAAACAGGAAGTTGGATCAATCTGAAAATGCAAAAATGCATCACTCAGTAAAGCATGTTTAAATGAAGCCTGATAACAAATTTCAGGAAGCCATTTTTAGTACTTCCCTAGAAAAACACGGCAAAAATTTCATACATGGTGATTATGTGTTAGGATATATCAGTATTTTGTTTAATAGGAAGTTGATTATGGATGAATCTGAAAACATCACGATATAGCATGTTCACATGAAGCCTGATGACAAATTTCAGAAAGCTCTAATTTCATTGGACAAACATACAGATGGATAGTCAGGGGTAAAACAGTTGACCCCTCCTTCAGAGAGGGGTATAATTTTTTAAATACTGCTGAGTGTTTTACACTCGCCTATTTCAATTTGTGTCCTTGCATTTCATTACTTACACAAAAAAGCACACTTACTTATGTATACTAATGAAGGCAGTTGTACTAGTACAACCCTGAGATAAAGCTTCGAATATAAGTGATGAATCCAAGCGTGACAAGCCAGTACCACCACAATCCTCCCTACAATATGCAGCACCAAATCCAAGTTGTCCTGCTTTCTTCAGGACATCTTTCGGGAATATTTCCTGAAAAAAAGAACAGTGACATTTCCCTCCCACAATTCTACACAAAACTATCAAGATTTCTACTTTCTGATATTTGAACCAATCAACTGTGAATCACAAGATATGAAATTTGATGATGAGTGAGTAGACAAGTCAAAAATTTAATAAACTTTGTTTTTATAATAGATTGAAATTTACCTTTTGTATCGAAAAATATCTTAGTTATAACAATAGTGTTTGTCTGTTAACAAATTACAGTTACCTAGTTGAACATTAAAGTTAAATGTTGAAGTTGTTCATGACAATAATATTCTGAGAGAAAATAGTTTAGTAGATGCTGTAAAATGTGTGTTATTGATGAATATATTTTTTTTTCTAGTTTGTCCAGCTTATAGATATGTTTGAACACAACTTTTACCAAAGTGTTATTGCTCTTGACCTAATAATCATAAACTTTTGTATTTCCTTCAAGCGTCTAGTAAGTTTCTCACTATCAAATTATGTAATCATATAATAACTGCATAGAATATCAGATCTCATATAGTTTCATACCTTTACATTTGTCATAGTATTTTATTATAGTTCTCTGTTGGTGATTTTTTTAAATGCTTGTAAATGTGGATGATTGAATCTGAAATCTGGGTTAAGCATAACTCTAATGCAATCTTTATGTAACAATTTTTTTCATTGGCCAAAATTTACTTTCAAACCAACAATTAATATGTCTGGAGCTGCCATATTGAATTGCTGGAATCCACAAATATTTGATTAATACAGCATAATCAATATTAAACAACACCTCCATGTATATTAAAAATGCTATTAAAATGAGATAATATCCAAATCTGAATAGAACAAGTAAAGAAATCCCTTCAGCTTGAAAGTTTTCATTTGTATGACGTCATGTTTTGTCATGACATTTATGCTGCAAAATCATTCATGAAGATTCGCTGAATTTTATTTTATCTTAAATTTATATATTTCTATAAGCTCTGATGTACCATTTTTTGTACAGCATAAGAAAAGAAATAACAGTACTGTAATTGAAGAGTTGCCACTGTCAATTCAGATTTGACAGTCGCAAATGCAGTTTAAAAATGCTGGGGATAACAGTGTAATAACTACTTAATATACAATGTATACATACCTGTTGATCCCACTGTGCCATGTTTGGAAATAATTCATTCTTAGCAAAATCTGTCGCTAACTGCTGAATTTGTATTTGTTCTTCTGATAAACCAATTGAAGCTAAAAAAATGTATGTCATAACATTATAAATGCTGACAATATCTACAGTACAGTCCGACGTAGGGACTTGTGCACAGTATATTTTAAGCTGGCATTCAATCAAGTAAGTTGGCCTTTTATGATATCTGTGTTTTTTAAGGTTCAATATGTTTGTTTGCAATATATATTTCCAATGCTGCGATACATTTCATGTGAATGTTTTCATTTTTTTCTTAGTGAGTTTTTTAATAAGAAAGAAGAAAGTAATGCATATGTTAAACAAAATAGTTCCTATGCATAGCTTTAA
The DNA here is from genome assembly GCA_017311375.1 of Mytilus coruscus. Classification (NCBI taxonomy): domain Eukaryota; kingdom Metazoa; phylum Mollusca; class Bivalvia; order Mytilida; family Mytilidae; genus Mytilus; species Mytilus coruscus. The sequence goes on along the minus strand of CM029603.1, from coordinate 40,968,676 downwards.
CTTTGTCAGTTAGTAAAATATTTCGGTAATTTGGGTATTAAATGAAAGCTTAGGGATTTGGGATCACTGTACAGTAGAACCAGTGTTGAAAGTTTCTCTTGAATAAAAAAATAAAGAAAGAAGGGTATATTTGCTCAATTGCTTAGATCAAAAGTACCTGTTATGCTGTTTTGGTACAACATGTATCAAACTTACGGTATTTAAACAGTGCCCTTTTATATGCAATTAAAGGTACATGTATGTGGATTTTTTTCACCACAAGTCAAGATAAGGTATAGTTTTGAATTGAAATGGCTGCCACTTTTTTTGAATTTAAGACAAAATAGCTATGAATGCTTGAAATTGCATAATTTAACATAGAAAGCAATGGTGCTTTGAGTTACTGGTTTTATTCCTTATGCTGATTTTGCGTGGCAAAAAAATCATGAAAAGATCAGATTTAGGATATAATTATTTAAAACTTGTTATGATACATGAGGGTCTGGATTGGTGGTCCTTCATTTCTGTATTCTTTAATTTTTTAGACCAGTTTTCTCTATTCTTTATTTATTTTGCCCATTATTCTCTATTCTTCATACTTTTCTCCTATTTATCTCTTTTCTTTATATGTTTAGCCAATCATTCTGCACTTTTAGCCCATTATTCTCTATTCTGTAAGCCCCATCCAGACCCTCACACATGTATGTACGAAGGAGATTGGTTTTAAATCATATTCCTGAGCCCCTGTGATTAGGGTATACATGTTCAATTATACCTCTCATTCCCTCAAAACTTGTACTTTTTAGGCTAATAAATCAAAATTTTGGGGTTACTAACACAAGAAGAAATGTGAGATATGTGACAATAAATGAGTAAATGAATTGTTCAAGCTGAATGAACAATCCATCTAAAAGTTTACCAACTCCATGGAGCTTTCAATAAGGCCTCACGTAAACTTAAGTCTACGCAGCGTTCAAGAAAGGGGTATATAATAGATCCCTTTCAATAAATAAAGTGTTGTTACTGTTTCAAAAAACATATAGGTACTTTATACTGTATATTTTTTTTTTCAGATTTACTGACAAACAAGTTTTCTTTCTTAGCCCAATATAGGAAATTAGAAAAAAAGTCAGAAAAAGCATCCCAAAGCACTGATTATGGCTTGCTCTACCTACTAATATTTCTTGGAAGAGCCCTATTTCAAGGCAGTTTTCCCTCAAATATATTTTTGGGACTCATTCCACTGAGAATTTTTTCATGTTTGCAATATTTCCGTGAAATAACATGACAAGTGTTTTCCACTTTAAAATGTTGGCATGTTTAATCTGGGAACAGTATATCTAATATATATATGTTCCTGTTTTAATAGAGGGGGATCACATTTTTTTCAAATGCTTTTAAGGGGGGATCAAATAAAATAAATGAAATATTGGGGGATCAAGAAAATTTTATATGTTTGATTTCCAAATGACCAGCCCCCCTCCCAAGTGAAAAATGATAAGTCCCTAAAACCTTCAACAACTTTATTTGGAAGAAAAAATTGTTGCAGTTTCATTTTTTCATGAATTTTTGTAAAATATCATATATCAGCATACGACTTCCTGCAAATATGTATCTAGTTACATCAAAAAGGACAATTAGATGTGCCGTTAATTCTAATCTTTATGTATTACATGTATATATCTGATTAGAAAAATGTATCATTATAATGATACATTTATGAAACTGATACAAATTCAACTCATTGAATACCAATAATGAAGTCTTTGAGACATCATCAGGTAGCACCTACCTCATACTAACTTAGTATTGAAATTTTACTAAAAGTTGCAAAGGGAGATAATTTCTTAAAGCCTCATTGAGCTATAAATAAATTTGGCTGAAACTGGAGATACACTTGTTCATTGAAATAGTGACCAGGGGTTGAAAATTACTTTAGACAATGGAAGGTCCAGAACCTTTGACCAAAAATACTTAAAGGTCCTCCTTTATTCTTTGAAGGTCCAATCTTTATTGAAAATTCAATTGACAAAAAAACGGAAATGCTTACCAATCCAAAGCACTCATCATATCTTACTACATTAACCTCATTTCTTTAATGCACTCATCATATCTTACTACATTAACCTCATTTCTTTAATAAATTCAGTCAGAAAAAGGCTGCCCTTTTCCCCAACACTATATGCTTTGCTAAAAAACACTTTGCACCTTTTAAATTGTTTTGGTTTCAATTGCAGCTTTAGAACACACAGGCCTAACTTTGTGACAGATAACAGTTTAGTTTTCAAACTTGGTGTCAGTTTCTTTCAGATGATTTTTTATATATACATGTAGATGCTCGGAGGAAATTTTTCATCATGATTTTTTATGGGGTAAAGTTTAAAGTTTTTGTCCAATAAAGCAGCGCACTTTCTCCTTTCACTGTGTGTGGGAAAATCTACTTTCTTGTTTTTCCCCGTTATATATTTGGTCTCGAGTCAGATCCTGTCTTTGGGCTGCGTTAAGCTGTTTCATCAATCACACCCACTGTATCACATGTTTCATCAGGGTTTCCTTTTTGGAAGAGGTCACCCTAAAACCAAACAGACTCATACCGTTACTAGAAATGTTCTAATATTATATTCTCCAGTTACCGGGTATCTTGTATGACAACCGATCATGCGACTACACATCAAATCAATTGTGAAGAATTAAAGCAATCACATACGTTTCCTTTCAGTATAGTTGCATATTTTAAGATTATTATACTAGATTTTTATATTTTTGTTCAAAATGCTTTTGTAATTTTTCTAATTTGCAAAAATATGAAATAGTCGGGTGTAACTAACTACTGGTGGGAAGGTTGGAACCCGTAAATGGAAGGTCACAGACCTCGGACCATCGCTAGTTTGAACCCATGCACAGTGACAGTATAATCAGTTTGTTGATTGTGGTCATCTATAGTAGAGCGGCACATTAATAGTAAACATGGACATGTATCATGTGTACATGTATATTCAGAGTAAAAATATTCATATGGCATATTGGTATACATATGGTGAAAATAAATGACATATATTGGAAATAGGGGATTTATGATAATGAAAGGAAGGGACTATTGGGGCTCAACACACCTTTGATTTATATAGGCAGTGTCTGCGCGACTCTGCATGTGGGGACGAGTACCAAAATTGGCATTTGTAGGCTACGCGTAACCTGCTTCCGGTTTTATAATAAAATTTCATCGGATCCAGAATGAAACCTGAAATATACACGGAAATTATCGGTAATCTGTGGATTTTGTGAATTCATAACTCGGATATTTCAAGCCCTAACCTTCTCCAATCTCTCCACCATCAATGTAGTGATCGATAGAGGGAAAACGGTAGTATTCATTCTTCAATAGGCGACAATACTAACATTTTCCAAATGTACCACTTTTTATAAGAAAAACCTGGACAAACAGTTATGTGTGATATTAGTACTTTATTAGTAGATATAGGAAGATGTGGTGTGAGTGCCAATGAGACAACTCTCCATCCAAATAACAATTTATAAAAGTAAACCATTATAGGTCAATGTACGGCCTTCAACACGGAGCCTTGGCTCACACCGAACAACAAGCTATAACGGGCCCCAAAAGTACTAGTGTAAAACCATTAGTCTGTTTTAGAAACTAAAGTCAAATGGTAGCATGACCATTTTCCAACTGAGCTTGTTTATGGTATCCATGCCCACCGTCATTTTAAATCAAATTTGGAAGCCTTTTCGAATAAGGTTCATGTGGACCCTTTGGCTAAAATGGCTGCATTTTCACCTCAAAATTTACTCTTAGTACAGACTAACCTGTGCATCTGAAAAAGTTTTAAGGCATAGCATGCCCTAGATAAATAAAATTCAGGCATAATATATTTTATTGAGTGGAGTGTTCGAGTGGAGTATTGGAGGGGAGTGTTAGAGTGAACTTTTGGAGTGAAATTTTTGGAGTGAGATTTTGGAGTGAAATTTTTGGAGTGAGATTTTAGAGTGAAATTTTGAAGTAAAATAGAACACAATAATAAGAGAAGAAATGCAATTACAATGTTATATCTGAGATTTGGAGTTAGATTTTGGAGTGAAATTTTTGGAGTGAGATTTTAGAGTGAAATTTTGAAGTAAAATAGAACACAATAATAAGAGAGGAAATGCAATTACAATGTTATATTCGAGATTTGGAGTTAGATTTTGGGTGAAATTTTTATAGTACATAGTATATTAGGCAATATGGGATCGTGGTTGCATGGGTGTTTTATAATAGCAAAATACGAGATACGAGATACATGAAACAAAATATCTGTGAAATATACTAAAATTCATATCACAATTAATTAAACCGAAGTTTCAATTAAGCATGGCAGCAAATGTCTTTAAAGTAGGCATGTACAGAAAGGGTTGAGTACAGTGGAGTTGTGGAGTGGAGTGGAGTGGAGTGAAGTGAAGTTGTGGGTTTAATATGTAATAAGTAAACCAATTTTCAATATACAGTTTTTATTCAGTTTAAAAACATGGGATCACCTTATATACATGTATGTCTAGTAAAACATGAAATGTTGATATATATTCATTCTTTGATTATGATATGATTTTTTAATACATGTACAAAAATGTCATGTACTTTGTATCAATATCATAACTAACTTAAGGTTATACATGTATCTCCAAACATGGAAAGTTGACGTCACACACACATGTTTGAAGGTGCTTTGAAATAGTGTACAGGTTATAACTTTTACTTGAAAACAAAGTTTTGTTATCTAGGTTGTTATAGGTTTATATCAGCAATGTATTAGAGGAGTTCGAAAATCAGTGCTGATCAATTATTTTTAAAAGAGTTATGTCCTTTGGAAACATTAAATATATGGAAAATTGCATTGTTGGCGCTCTCATTTGTACAATTCTTGCCAAAATTTTATGAAACTAAAATCATAGGTTTATATTAGCAACGTCTTTGACAAGTTCAAAAATCAGTGACGATCAATAATTTCTAAAAGAATAATACCCCTTGCAGTGTGTGAAACCTTTTTTTCTTTGAACTCGCCAATTTGGCGAGCAGCTTTTCATTTCAACTCGCCAAATTGAAATCCCACTAGCCAGCTTGGCGAGTTTCTAAAATTTTGAACTCGCCATCTTTTTCGTACGTTATTGTATGTATTTACATTTTTAGAAATAGCTTTATTTTAGGTTTACTTATATATTAGGTTGAAGCTTTTCAGGAAGTATCTGCGATTTCCTTTTCTCTTTGACAGTTTTTATGTATTAATTTTGTTCAGTGGCTTCTCATTCAGGAGTGCTTGGTCAATAGAAAGGGGTTACTGGTATTTCTATAATACCCTAGATAGGGTATAATAAGTATAATATATAATAATCTAAATAGGGTTAAACAGATTAACTGAAGAATTTAATTTAATTTGTGATTTAATAAGAAATCACATGAAAAATGATATCATTTAAGCAACAATTTATGGGTTTTAACTTTTCTTGATATCTGGTTATATATTAACTTGGTTCCAAAGAAAATGTTGGTTTTAGAGGGACTATATAAATCAAGGACTTATAAATTTTCTTTATCTTGAAAAAAATGCTTTAACATGTTTAATATCCAAAGTTGCTACCGTTGACCATAATTAATGCATTTTTCAATATTTATGCTATAAAAAAACAAATATTGTTCTGCAATGTACACTGTTAAGATTATTTTGGTTACCTTTCCTTCCTTTCATGTCATTTAAAAGCTGAATTAATAAAGCAATGTACACTGTAAAGATTTTTTTGGTGACCTTTTCCTTCCTTTCATGTTATTTAAAAGCTATTATTAGAATTAAGTTTTTATTTACAGTTTATAGGAAATTTACTCTTGATTCAATCTTCAAAACATATATTAAAATTACACTGCCAAAAGGAAAGTGAAAGTAAATTTATCTATCTATAAAACATGTTTTGATTGGTTTAAGTTTTTCATTCAACAGTCATCTAGCCAATCAGAACACATGTAACATAATATGTATCATCTGGGTTCCTGTTTAAACAGAAGTCATGGATAACAGTATAGATTTTGTGGGAAAAAATGTTTTTGTGACGATCTTTTTGCTGGCTTGATTCAAAGTCGCCACAGAAGAGTCACTCGCCACAAGGGCGAGTTTTATTGAATCTGGACTCGCCAAACACGATTCTTACTCGCATTTGGCGAGTTGGCGAGCGGAGGTTTCACACACTGCGGCCTTGGAAATATTATTTATATGGAAGATTGCCTTATGAGCACTCTATTGTCTTCAATTCTTGCCAGATTTATGAAATTTATATTATAGGTTTATATCATCAATGTCTTAGACGAGTTCAAAAATCAGTGCCAATCAATTATTTGTAATAGAGTTAAGCCCCTTTAAAATATTGATTATATGGAAAATTGCATTTTCAGCGTTCTCATGTGTACAATTATTGCCAGAATATTATGAAACTTATATCATAGGTTCATATCAGCAATCTCTTTGACACTTTCGAAAATAAGTGCTGATCAAATATTTTTAACGAGTTATGCCCCTTGGAAATATTTATTATAATAGAAATCATATTGCATTTGCTCTGAAGCCTTCATTTCTCTAAGATATTGATAAAAAGTTTTATAGAACAAAAAGTGCTTTTTTTAGTTATTGCCCTTGTACCTTTGACAGATAAAATATGTATCGAAGCTTAAACGGGGACATTGGAACTCTGTTCTTTTATTCGTATGACGGTCAACGAAAAATGTTATGGTATGAGTGATCTTTTTCAAATATACAAAATAAAAGATCAGTTCAATTATGGGGGTCCAAGTCCCTACCGGTCCGAATTTGGGGCATAAAGAGGGCGAAATATAAAGTTTCTAAATAGAAATGTTGATATATTCATTCGAAAGATATTGACATGTTAGATAAAAAAAAATGATAATATTAAGGATCCCAGCCCTGTCATGTAAGAAATGTGAGTCTAAAAAAGACTGAAGTATGTCCAGCACATTACTAAGTTAAGCACAATACTGCATCCACACTTGCTCAACATAACTTGTTCAACTTTACGTTCTTCCGATACTGCGCTTCTATCATGCAGTGCCCGCAGTAGCCCCTGAGTTAAAGTATAACTTGACTTCGAAAATTAAGAAATGATTTCTAAAAAAAAAAGCATAGAAAGTCGCCACATGATTTGCTTTTAAAAAGGTAAGACTTCAAATCATACTTCAGCCTTAAGTCGAATTGTCAAAAACCTCTAAGAACATGCAGAGCACATACTTTCACTTTAGTGCAGAATGTGCACGTCGACTTGTACCAAGATTTGAAATGAAGCATGTTATTGTACACAACGAAAATAAAGATCAATTGAATGAAAGACACAAAGAAATTCTGGATCACTACAGCATTATATACTGACATTTTTCACAATCCTTTTATGTGTGTAGACAACCATTGATAGCAAATAAATTTTAACATCCTATCATAGTTTTTCTGTTAGGTGCTACATCAAAAGCAAGCGATGATAGGTCCACAGATTTGTTTATGCCGAATGTTACACTTTTATGTAATTTAAAAAAATCTGCCAGGAACCCCCAACCCCATTTTTGTATCCGAAATTGACATTTTGATGTAAATCCTTAATAGTAAAATGTCTTGATATATTTTCTCAATGAAAATCACGGACATAGCATTGTAATTGCAGTTCTTCTCTTATTCTTGTGTTCTTTTTTACTTCAAAATTTCACTCCACAATCTCTCCAAAAATTTCACTCCAAAATCTCACTCCAAAACTTTCACTCCAAAAGTGCACTCCAACACTCCTCTCCATAAAATACATTATGCCTAAAATTCAAATGCATTGTATGTTTTAGAAAATTTAAAACTTAACTTGATTTTGCGGTGCACTTTTTTTCATTCCTCCAGAATGTGCCAAAATAGACTAAGTCGGGAAAGAGCTTTGAGAACTTCCCCACAGGTAATAACTGAAGTGAACTGTATTGATTGACATGGACAATAGATGGACATTAGATACCTTAAAGTTGTGTAATTGTCGGACTGTGAAAACTTTGCCTTCATACAGTTTTGTGTACATATCCCTTGATGACATAACATGCTTACGATCAATACAGCTTCCATTGACCCATATATCTCCAATACCCCTTCTAATGGCTGTTAAATCTTTACTGCATTTATGAAATATCAACGAAAGTTTTGTGACCTTCTTGAGAGCAGATGCCATTTTCCAATTTTTACCTCCATACAAAAGAGCGGCGGACGGTGTGTCTGAAAATATATCCTAGTCGGAACCTTTTTTAGACATTGATATATAGAAAACTTTATATTGATTCGGCTTTTTTATCGAATATAAAAACGTATACAAGACTAATAAAACAAAGCATCATGCACATATAAAATATACAGCTGAATAAAACCGTTGTTTGACAAAAGACCATCAGCAGCTCTGAGCCTCATGTGTGAATGAATGAATTTTATTTCTCATTAACTACAAACAGAGACATTTAATACATTATATGTCTCTGCTACAAATAACATAGTTACAGAGAAGATATATATATGAAGTTATATATATATATGAACAATTACATTAAATATTAAAGCACATGTGTCTGCTGCTGTATATCATCTTGGTATATCATATTGACTATTTATAAAAAGTTAGAGCGTTGATCTGAATTCATCAATTATTTTGTGTTTTTGGTTATAAATTTTATTTGTAAAGTTTATAGTTAAATTTGTGACCGAGCAATGTTTAGTTCGTGTAACAAGATTATAAATGATAATCTAATAAAAAAAGATTAAAATGAAATGTTTATTTAGACTAATGATCCAATTATCACCTAATATCAGTACAGGGTGTGAATTACAGCCCGCACACGTTCATGTAATTAAAACATTCCAATCGACGAACCTGCACGCGTCTTTAGATTACATGGTTATGTGCAAAAGATACGTTTATTTTCAATATATAAATAAAACAGTTTAAGACATGTTTATATTTGCAATTTAAACAAGTTGTACGACTTTGCCCCCAGCAGAGCTATAGATAAACAGTACATAAAGGGTGTTATACGACTTTGCCCCCAGCAGAGCTATAGAAAAAAACAGTACATTAACGGGTGTTACACGGACACTTTTAAGATGATTCACGGACACTTTTTAGTTGTTACAGGGACACTTTTTATGAATAGAATCACTCGTGCATGATCAGTGAGTTCATGGGCACTTTAAATTTCAATTAGATTTGAATTTTTTGTTTCACTGACATATTTCCTGTCTTTTTTATTAAAATATTTACGTTGGCATCAATAATTATAATTTTTTCAAACAATTCCAGTATATTACTATTCATATCAATACACTAAGGGATTGACCATTTAACTTCAAATGGGGGGGGTTATGGTTTTTTCCTAAAAAAATATTCTGATCCCCAATTTTATGACAAAAAATATATTGTGGTCAAGCAGATGACGAAATAATGTTCTGATTCCTGATTTTCAGAATACCGTATATAGTATTGCTAATTTCGAAAAAAATATTTGGGTGATAGCGCGTTGAACAACTAAATAATTTTCTTACTCAGAAAAAAAACATACTCCCTTTTTGAAGCTAAATGGTCGGTCCGTAAATGTTTTTTTTTTTTTTTTTTCAATATATGGACATGAATAGTATTCTGGACAATGCTGAAAGTAAAGAAATGCTTGTACCGACGTTTATATTTCAATAAAAAAAAACAGGAAATATAAAAAAAATCAAATCTAATCAAAAGATAAAATCCCTATCAACTCACTAATGCACGATTGATCCTTTAAATAAAAAGTGTCCGTGAAGTACTTGTTCAAATAGGCAGCAAATCTTGAAGAAAATCATTCAACTTATGTCACCAATTTTGGACGGAACCTGCGATTGGATCATATTGTGACACGTGACTAATCCTGATCAACACTATTAAAGACATATAAAAACCTATAAGCATGAACAATTAAAAAAAAAAAATCCAAAATATATGCCTGATAACAAGACAAAGTCCATTTTTTCATAACATTTCATTCACTAATGAAATAGGAAATTCATTCTTTTTATACATTTATATTGTTATTGAATTCATATATTTGGGATCAAACGTACGATTTTTATTATTTTTTATTGGGGAATGGAATGGCACATCCTTCATTTTTTCAACAAAAAAAGGATCAAGCCTGTTTATTTTAAATTTATTTTAACTCCCCCCCCCCCCTTTTCCGTTTTTCCCCAAATAAAAATCAAATGTTAGCTTGCTTACCTCTGAAATGTTTTTCATACATTAATTACTTACGAAGTTGCATTTTAAAAGTCTCTAATGTGTACGACATTCATCTTTTACTTGACATGGTTCTTTTTTATAAAATTATTAGATTCTTGAATTTCTTGAGAAAAAAAAACTCTCGGCTGAAGGGAAGTGAGAAAAAAAAGTTTGTTTAAAATGTAACTTACATTTACTGGTATATGGCCATTTAAGTTTCTAATCTGTTTAATTTTGCTACCTCTTCAAAATGCAAAATGTACTACTTCTTTCTTGAAACGTCGTACAAGTCAGATACAAAATAAAGGTAACAAAAAACAGGCCGGAAACAAACTGCCGTATAGTTCTTCTGCATTTGTAGTCAGGTCAAGGTCCTCGGACTACTCGTGCAGAAATACTATCCGGCAACGGTTGTTACCGGCCTGTTTCTTTGTTACCTTTTTATTGTATCTAATACTTAATTATAGTTTGAATAATTTTCCACGGACAATCCTGCATGTTTTCTCTTAAGGTCCAGGTTTCAACATATCAACAAGGTATTTTTTTATTTTTTTATTTAAAATGTTCAAGTAAATACAGAGGAGCTCTTAAGAACTTTTCTTCACAGAGAAATCGGTATTGATTATCGGATTGAGTTCGGTAATGTTCACAGGTTTAGCAATTACCCAAGAGGAAAGCGCCCAATAGTAGCTAGATTTCTGTACTTCAGTGACTTGCAGTATGTTTTAAACAATGCATATAAACTACGAAACACTCAGTATGGCATTCGACAGCAATTCCCCAAAGAGATTGAGGACAACAGAAAACTATTGTATCCTATCCAAAAGGAAGCTAAAACGACAAGGAAAAAGGGTAGTACTTGTCCGAGATCGCCTTTATATAGATAACCAACTATATACGAGACCGGACAGTGAAGCCGACGAAAGCTATATGAATGACACTGAACAACCGCCAGATGATGTTTGGACAACACCTACCAATGGTGGCTCCAGACAACCTCCAAAACGTCAACGTGTAAGCTCGTCCACTCCCAGGGGATACTAGGGATGCCTTGGAGAACAACAAAACCCACACGAATCTAACTCAAGTCTATTATCTAACTGTTGTTACATAGATAAAGGTATTGATGATATTACAAACATAAACAGTAACTCTCTGTCGGTTGATAAAAATGACAGTAATGGAGAAGTAAATTCGTGTACAGTTAACACAATAAATACAAATATTTTACATTTTTCAAAAGCCAAAACGAGTGACAAAATTGTATTGAACAATCCTGTAATTAAAAATAGTGACACAAACTGTACGATTGAAAACAAATGTAATTTGAATATTTTAAGTCTTAACTGTTGTGGTATTAAGAAGCGTCTTCAGTACCCTGAATTTTGTGAACTTTTATATGATCATGATATAATTTGTCTGCAAGAAACGAAGACTGATGATTTAGATACAATAACACTTCCTGGTTATATATTTCAAATGAAAAACAGACAAAAATGTGGGAAAAAATCTGGTGGTATTATTCTAGCATATAAAGAAAAACTTAGTAATTATTTAGAACCAATAGAAACAGATTCAAAATATACCTTCTGGTTAAAACTCTCTTCAGTTTTTTTTTTTTAAATAGATGAGGATGTTATCTTTGGTATAGTATACATCCCCCCAGAAAATTCCGTATATCACCAACCAGATACTTTCGATCAAGTTGAAAATGAATTACGTAGCTTTTCTCAAAATTTTAAATATGTTTGTTTATCAGGCGATTTTAATGGCAGAACTGCAGACGAACCAGATTATTTTGAGATTGAAACACATGAACACGAGCAAGACTTTTCGGAATTTATACAAGATAATTTAAATTGCTTAGAGGATCTAAATATTGACAGAAAAAGAAAGAGTATGGATACTGTAAAAAACCGTTCTGGTCAGAAATTATTAGATTTATGTAAAGGTAATGACTTGTGTATTGTTAATGGTCGTATTGGTGATGATAAACATGAATCTGGTAAATTAACATGTAAAAATACCAGCGTTATTGATTACTGTATTTGTACATATGACTTTCTTAAATTTGTATCAAACTTTAAAGTTAATGAGTTTTCACGTTTATACTCAGATGTTCACATTCCAATTACCGCTACTTTACACATGAATGCATTTATCGCTGTAAATGACCAAATTGACAACACAGGCGATAGTTCAATTAGCTGTAGAGTTAAAAAGTGGGACGTGTCAAAAAAAAACTTCATATGTTGATAATATAGATAAAGAAAAACTTCAAGTATTATATACTGAATTGGAAGAAACTTTGAGTGACAATCTAGATAAGGATAAAGTTAATTCTTTTGTCAGCAAATTAAGCAATATTTTTATTGATAGTGCAAAGAATACTTTTGGTTCCCGAAAAGATACGCGAAAGCGAAAATCTACTAATAAGAAGCCCAAGGGAGATAATCCTTGGTTTAATGAAGAATGTAGGTTCGAAAGACAAAACTATCGTAAACTTAAAAGAAAGCTTAAGTTTAGAAAAACAGATACACTTCAACGAGAGGTTTCAGAAGCAGAGAAACGTTATAAAAAGACACTCGATGCGAATAGTAAAAAGTATAGGAAGCAAATGCGTAGTAAGCTTAAATATATGAAAACTTCCGACCCGAAAAATTTTTTTAATCTTTTAAATAGGAGTAAACGGAAAAAGCAACCAAATCTTCCGCTCGAGGACTTATTCGACTTTTTTAAAAAACTAAACCAAAAGGTTGAAGAACCCCCAAATCGCGAAATGTCCAATACAGATCTGTTTGATAATGTTGACATTGATCTTTTGAACGATAAAATTAATGATTACATTTCTACAGAAGAAATAGCTAAATGCATTAAAAATCTGAAGAACAACAAAGCCTGTGGTGAAGATCGTGTAGTAAATGAATACATGAAATCTACTGCAGATTTGTTTCTTCCGATTTATGAGAAGCTACTTAACCTCATATTTGACTCCGGCGTTCTGCCCGATATTTAGCTAATTGGAAATATAAAACCTATATATAAAGGTAAAGGCAACCAGTTTGATCCAAAAAACTTCCGTCCGATAACCATTTTGAGTTGCCTTGGTAAATTATTTACAGTTATACTTAATGAAAGATTATGTCTTTTCTCTGAAGAAACACTCTTGCTAAATGAAAATCAATTTGGATTTCGAAAATCATACTCGACAACTGATAGTCTATTTTTTTTATACTCATTTTTGAAATTTTGAAATATAGAAATAAAAAACTGTTCTGTGCATTCGTTGATTTTGAAAAGGCGTTTGATACGGTTTGGAGAGAGGCTCTCTGGTATAAACTACTTCTGAATGGTATTAAAGGGAAAATATATAATGTTATTTTAAATATGTATAAAGATATTAAATCTTGTATAACATATAATAATCAGAAATCAGACTATTCTCATGTGATATTGGGTACGGCAAGGTGAGAATTTGTCGCCTTTCCTGTTTGCCTTATTTTTGAACGATTTGCAAGATTTTTTAGAAACGGAAAATCTTCAGGGTCTTAACGTGATTTCAGATTTACTAGAAGATAAGTTGAACACTTACCTGAAACTTTTTGTCCTCCTTTATGCAGACGACACAGTCCTTATGTCTGAATCAAAAGAAGACTTACAAAAAATATTAAACAAATTTGGAGAGTACTGTAATATATGGAGACTAAAGGTAAATGTTAACAAAACCAAAGTCATGGTATTTTCAAGGGGAAGGCCTAGTGCAGATTTAAAGTTTTCCTTAAATGGGGCAGATAAAGATATAGTCCATGAATTTAACTATCTTGGTATACTATTTAGCAGGACCGGGAATTTCAGTAAAGCAATAAAAAAGCAAGCAGAGAAGGCAACAAAAGCAATGTATGAGGTTTTAAAAAGAGGTCGTATTCATAATTTATCAATTGAATGTCAAGTAGAACTGTTTAATAAAATGGTAAAGCCAATTCTGTTGTATGACTCTGATGTATGGGGATTTAGTAAAAATATTCAATGTATTGAAAGGGTACAATTACGATTTTGTAAATTGTTACTTAAGTTGAAATCGTCCACCCCAAACTATATGATTTATGGTGAACTTGGCATTTTTCCTGTTCAACTAGATATCAAACTAAAAATGATTGCATTTTGGACACGACTTTTATCTGGAAAGGATTCAAAACTGTCTTATTTGGCGTATCAATTATTTTACAAATTGTCGGTCGACAATCTTTTTGAATCGCCATGGTTAAAGTTTTTAAGAAAAGTATTTGATGATACTGGCTATTCCTATATTTGGACAGCTCAGCTTTTTCCTAGCTCAGATTGGCTTATTTCTTCAATAAAGATGCGCCTACATGATCAATTTAGACAGGAATGGCATTCACTTATGTTAAATTCACCAAAATCTATAAATTATAGATTATTTAAAAAAACATTTCTGTTCGAATTTTTTAAATATATTGGAAGATAAAGATATCTAAACGCTGTGTAAATTTAGAACCACAAATCATAGACTTCCTATAGAAACAGGACGGTGGAATGGAATAGAAAGGGAAAATAGAAAATGTTTGAAATGTAATAATAACTGTATTGGTGATGAATATCATTATATTCTGGAATGTAAAATATTTGAGACTGACAGAAAAAACCTAATTGATAAAAATGTGTGGCAAAGGCCAAATATTTTGAAATTCAAAGAAATAATGAGTTGTACCAGCAAGACTAAATTAGAAAAACTATGTAGATTTATACGCAAAATAAATAAATCATTTGTTCTCTAGGCTATAACATAACCCCCATTTTGTATATATTGTACATACTGATATATGTGTATGTGGGTACTTAATGATAATTGGTGTATGCCTGTGTGTATGTTTGTGTGTAAGATGTTATAATGTATAAGTTTGTTTTCATTGCTATATGTATGTATATCTCTGTATCGTTGTATCTTATGGTTTATGAGAATAAAGATTATTATATTATTAGTATATATATAAAGTCATTCTTTCTCTTTAATATAATTTAATTATAAATAAAAACAAATTGAATAAATTGCTTCGCAGGGCGCAGCTGGATACGACCGCAGAGGTCCAACCCTGAACAGTGGGGGCAAAAATGGACACAATATTCGCGCTTGATACATGTCTGAATTTGGATTGTAATTAAATATTTGACATATAATAGGTTTCTGACACAGAATAACTGTAGTCAAAGAACTTAAAATTGGTTATATGATTTGAATTTATATTAAATTTTTTGCTTTTGTGCAATACACTGTGCCTGTGCGAATTGACCCCCTCCTAAAAAAAATAAAAATCAACCCATTTTTTTTTTTGCTTTTGTGCAATGCACTATGCTGTTGCGTATTGAACCCCCAAAAAAAAAAAAAAAAAACATTTCTGAAAACTAAAATGAGAAAAATTGCCCTTCCCAATTTCTTTTTACTCCTCCACCCCCCCCGTTGTTCCAAAAAATTCTTTCCTCAAATGGTCATAATCTCAATTCAAATTACCAATGGAGTTTGCAACCATAATTACCCATTTAAATACATCATAAAAGTCTTAAATAGATAATTTAAAAGCAGTGTAAGGGAGGTAATTCAACATTGTACAATTTTGTTGTTGGATTACCTCCCTTACACTGCTTTTAAATTGTCCATTAACCAGGAAACCCTTGTTTTCCCCCTTTTTTATCCCTAATTCCTAAGCGGTTTGAGCCATAACCCCCAAAAGCCAATCCTAACCATCCCTTTGTGGTATGGAAACTTGTGGTATAATTTCAGAGAGATCAATACACTTAAACACAAGTTATTGTCTGGAAACTAGAAAAATGCCTTTTTGGGCCTCTTTTTTGGCCCCTTATTCCTAAACTGTTAGGACAATAACCCCAAAATCAATCCCAACCTTCCTTTTGTGGTTATAAACCTTGTCTTTAAATTTCATAGATTTCTATTTACTTATACTAAAGTTATTGTCCGGAAACCAACTGTCTTCGGACGACGACGACGACGTGATACCAATATACGACCACAAAATATTTTTGCCTATCCGTATTGTCTGTTTAGGTCATGTCCGTTCAGGTCTTTTATGTCCCCGAAAAGGTCCAATTTTTATTAAGTAAACAAATATTTTTTTGTAAAATTCTGTATCAATTCAATGAAATATTATACCTTTTCTATAACAAAATTCAAATTTCAAGGAGGTCAATGCAAGTAATTTAATTTCCCGTTCAGGTCCGAGTTTTGACACCCCAACAATATTTTTCATATTTTTTTTTTTTTTTTTTTTTTGAATATTATTAATAAATTGAATTTTTCGTTTCACAAAATCTAAAGCTGAAGGAAATCCATTGAAAAACAAAACAGTTAAAAAGAATATTACAAATACTGGAGCCCCGGGGCCCCTATTATAGAATAATTAATAAATGTCGAATTTTGATTTAAACACCACAAATAGATATTACAAAAACGAATTAGATTCCATTGTTATTAGATAATAATTTATGTTCAACCTATTGTTGCACCATTATATATTAAATTGCTGTTTTATTATTTAATATTTCCTTTGTGTGAATATGCCATTCTGTATACCTTTGTTCATACATGTTGTGCTAGTCTAATTGTTACAAAAAAGAAAATTCATTATAAAAAAAAAAGAAAAACAAAACAGTTATTGAAGTTTTAAGAAGTCCGACCATAGATTTTCAGGTCCATTCAGGTCTTTTCATTTTTCCGTTCAGGTCCAGGTTTTGGCATCAAAAATTTTTTTTTTTTTTTTAATTTAAAACATTTTATTTTTAATGAAATGTGGACCTTTACATTTAATAAACTTCTAACTTGAAGAAAATCCATTGAAAAGTAAAGAAGTAATTGTATTTTGAATAAATCGAGTAGTATATCTTCAGGTCTATTCAGGTCCACTTTCAAGTCTTTAGTGTAATTTACCGGATCACTTGAGATCCGGTCTGATTAGTCAAAGGCTGGACGCCTGGAATGTGGTAAATCTGTTATTTAAAACATTTTAGTTTTAATGAAATGTGGACCTTTACATTTAATAAACTTCTAACTTGAAGAAAATCCATTGAAAAGTAAAGAAGTAATTGTATTTTGAATAAATCGAGTAGTATATCTTCAGGTCTATTCAGGTCCACTTTCAAGTCTTTAGTGTAATTTACCGGATCACTTGAGATCCGGTCTGATTAGTCAAAGGCTGGACGCCTGGAATGTGGTAAATCTGTTACCGGATCTCATTGGTTATAAATAACATTAAATGGCTGCCTCTCGCCTGCTTCCGGGATGCTTCTGGGGGAAGTGAAGGATATCTTAACGTCTAATTGGGTATTATTGAGTTGTATGCATTATATGTCAACGCGTCCGTAAGTGGGGTCGGATAAAAATCATGATAGTAGGTCATCGGTACAAATTATAATGAAGTGTTCAATTGCTATCATAATAAGCCAATGTTAGTTCACGAAGCCCTGTCAATTTGAGTAAATAATATCATTCTGTGATAATAAAATTTATGTTATCTTGAAATTCTGTTGCAATTTTGGTACGAAGGTGTATATTTATGTATTATTAATGTTCTTTCAAAAAAAAAAAAAAAAAAAAAAAAAAACAATAATACATATAATCTACACTTTATAGTGCGTATTGAAACATATTATTTTGTTATAAATCTTCTTAAACTATAATTTTTAATTGTAAATACACAAAACGTGTGCTCTATGAATAAAAATATCATCCTCATATTTTTCATTGCTTGGACATATTGATTAGAAAATATTTAAATCACGGAATTTACCGTATTGATACGAAGATGTCCTTTCATTTCCCGCGCTTTTACCGCTTCATTGATTTCTGGTGTAAACAAAATAGACGGTTGATAAACAGCTGATTCGAAGAATAGAAAACAAACAAACAAGGTGAGCAATATGGTTTCGTGTGTGCAAGGAAGCATACACCAAGCATCACGGTATAGTTATGGGCAAGGGTTTCAGTGCACTATAGTGGCAGCTGTTGCTATATTAGATTTTTACAATGTTCAGTTTAATGACCCCTCTAGCTGGACGTCTAGTTCTACGACTATAGATGAAATTATTATTGAAGGCGGCAATTTATATGATCGCATCTTATTTCCTGACAACCCAAGATACTTGCAACACAGCGAGGTCCCAAATGATGTTCGCACGTGGGGTAGACAGTTTAATGTACTCGTACATGATGATTTATTCTTTGGAGTTGTTGGACACAGTGGCGATCAGCAGTCATTCAATGACTCATTGTTTATTGATATATATCAACAGCACTGAGAACTGCATTTGATATATCTGATTCCAATTAATTTTTGACTCTTCACATTGAATAATCCGCGAAGCGGATTATGTAAAATGTGAAGAGTCAAAAATTAATTTTATGGTTCAATAAATTCAAAATAAATTATTGTCATTCATTATAAACAAATTTCTATCAAAATTAAGGCTCAAAGAGCTTTTTATATTATTTATATTAACAATAACAACGTACACACACATGTTGGCGTATGAATACATAACGTCAGAGTGGGCGTGTCGCCATAAAAATTGACAACATTGAAAATAAAGGTAATACTTTTAACCAATCAGAAGACAGTAAATACACCAAATTTATTTATTTTCAGATGGTGCTGCTATTTGGCTTACATTTTCAAATCTGAATGAGCTGATACTATATGTATCATCGATATACAATGGTGCTGAGTTTAATCTATCGCCTGTATTTGTAGGTATTTATAATATGTGATATTGGCAGATGGAACTGACTATGTAAAGGCTCTAGTTTATGACTTGGATGCGTTAACAATGATGGCGATTGATAAGGGAATCGAGATCCAGGATTTATTCCAAAACCAAACAGGTAGTTTACGTATATATATTAGAATTCATCCTCCTGAACATAATACCCATATAAAATTACCATACACCTTATCGCTATTTGGAATTCTGTCCCAGCTGACCTGAGAATCTGTCCAGCCTTAACCGTTGACGTCATACAACAATCACTTTTCCATTGTGGCGTCAGATATTTTGTATTATGACGTCAAAATTTTACGAGAACCTTTGTGATGTCCAGTAATCAGGTAATGGCGGACAAATAGCAATAAGGTGTTTTCAAAGCACTATATGATAACATGACATCATGAAGATAGTATGATATGTTGTATTTTCAGAAAGACGTCCGTTAACTAGTGCAGAAAATAAATTTTTCAAATGCATCTATTGAAAATAGATTATTGCATGCGTTTCATTAGTTCTGCTTTGGACATAACTGAATAACAATGCCGAATATAATGGAAGCATACTGGTAAGTCAAATTTCTTTGTTTTTCACATAGCATCAGCGGCATAGAATGGTACGATATGAATCAGCAGATTTATTGTTGTTTTAGAAGTTCAACGAGAAGTTATATATTTTACTTAGTTGGGTGGATAACATAACATTTATCTTGTCATTATAGATGTACGCTCAGCTTTCATCATGAAAACGATCACACTGATTTCAAATCATTTATAGGAAAGCACTGTACATGTAAGCAGACATTTCAGGAAGCAACGATTCTGTAGGCTGACTGTATATTATCTGAACAATAGATATAGGAAGATGTGGTGTGAGTGCCAATGAGACAACTCTCCATCCAAATAACAATTTATAAAAGTAAACCATTATAGGTCAATGTACGGCCTTCAACACGGAGCCTTGGCTCACACCGAACAACAAGCTATAAAGGGCCTCAAAATTACTAGTGTAAAACCATTCAAACGGGAAAACCAACGATCTAGTCTATATAAAAAACGAGAAACGAGAAACACGTATAAATTACATAAACAAACGACAACTACTGTACTTCAGATTCCTGACTTAGGACAGGTGCAAACATTTGCAGCGGGATTAAACGTTTTAATGGTACCAAACCTTCTCCCTTTTTCTGAAACAATAGTATAACATCACAACATAGAAAAACACACGATAAAATATCAATTGGAAGGCTTAACTCAATGCTCATTTCTTGTCAACTTCATAATTATTTCAAACATTTTGAGATGTCACCCAAATTTGGTCTATTTCTTTTAGCTAAAAAATCTTGCTTTTTTAGCTCACCTGGCCCGAAGGGCCAAGTGAGCTTTTCTCATCACTTGGCGTCCGTCGTCCGTCGTCGGCGTCGTCGTCGTCGTCGTCGTCCTCGTCCGTCATCGTTAGCTTTTTACAAAAATCTTCTCCTCTGAAACCACTGGGCCAAATTTAACCAAACTTGGCCACAATCATCATTAGGGTATCTAGTTTAAAAAATTTGTCTGATGACCCCGCCAACCAACCAAGATGGCCGCCATGGCTAAAAATAGAACATAGAGGTAAAATGTAGATTTTGGCTTATATCTCTGAAACCAAAGCATTTAGAGTAAATCTGACAGGGTAAAACTGATTATCAGGTCAAGATCTATCTGCCCTGAAATTTTCAGACAAATCTGACAACCTGTTGTTGGGTTGCTGCCCCTGAATTGGTAATTTTAAGGACATTTTGCAGTTTTTGGTTATTATCTTGAATATTATTATAGATAGAGATAAACTGTAAACAGCAATAATGTTCAGCAAAGTAAGATCTACAAATAAGTTGTCATGACCAAAATTGTCAGTCGATCCCTTTAGGAGTTATTGCCCTTAATAGTCAATTTTAACAATTTTTCGTAAATTTTGTAATCTTTACAAAATCTTCTTCTCTGAAACTACTGAGACAAATTTAACCATACTTGGCCATAATCATTATTAGGGTATCTTGTTTAAAAAATTTGTCCGATGACCCCGCCTTCCAACCATCATGGCCAACTTGGTTAAAAATAGAACATAGGGGTAAAATGCAGTTTTTGGTTTATATCTCTGAAACTAAAGCATTTAGAGCAAATCTGTCAAGTGGCAAAAATGTTCATCAGATTTAGATTTATCTGCCCTGAAATTTTCAGACGAATCCGACAACCCGTTGTTGGGTTGCTGCCCCTGAGTTAGTACAAAAATTTTGCAGTTTTTATGCCCCATTTATGGGCATTATGTTTTCTGGTCTGTGTCCGTCCGTCCGTCCGTTCGTTCGTTCGTTCGTTCGTCTGTTCGTCCGTCCGTTCGTCCCGCTTCAGGTTAAAGTTTTTGGTCGAGGTAGTTTTGATGAAGTTGAAGTCCAATCAACTTGAAACTTAGAATACATGTTCCCTATGATATGATCTTTCTAATTTTAATGCCAAATTAGAGATTTTCCCCCATTTTCACGGTCCACTGAAGATAGAAAATGATAGTGCGGATGGGGCATCCGTGTACTGGGACACATTCTTGTTTGTTATTATCTTAGATATTATTATAATATCTAATATCTAATACTATTAATTATGATTTTAACCTTATTTTACATGATTTCCAAAGCATCACTAAATACAGGTGAGCGACACAGGCTCTTGAGAGCCTCTAGTTCAGAGTCATGTTCATTTATTTTTCAACCCGGCCCAGAAATATGCGGTAACCTTTAATTTCAGAAGCGGATTTAGGGAAAGGCGACCCGGGTCACCCCTTATAAAGGCTACATTTATTGTTTAGCAGACATTTTACCTGTTCTACATTAAACGTGGTCAAGTTTGGGTCCCCTGGGCACCCTTTTTTTCATAATTCATCCTACATCCGCTGTTGAATTTGTTTGCTTATTTGTTCTATGGTCTATGAATATCTGTCTTTATATTGACAATGAAACCACATCTTCATGGTCCCATAAAAATGTTGAAAATGTGTACATTTCATTTTTTTCTAGCTTCTCTCATGCGATTGCGGTACCTTTTTGGTCACTATTAATGTGTTTGTCTAAATATGAATAGTAACACTTTATAGTGACTGAACAGGTAAAACAAATACCTCTCAAGAATCAGAAAAAGAAGACTACTTGGAACAGCATCAGACTATATATGAATAAAAACTCAGATCAGAATAGCATGGATGATATGTTGATACGTCCTTGTGAATAAGCAAGGAAAGCTACCAATAATAGCGCATTTTTTAAAAGTTTACCGGGGTTTTTCTGTGAAAAAAATCACACGCGATTTTGTAAATGAAAGGGGAAAGAAGATCCTGACGCGGTGCACCCGCGCATGTCAATTGCGAACTGACCCAATAATTTTTTTATCACGACCTGTCAACTGATACTGACATTATCAGAGAGTACACATCAAAGGAAAAATGCACAAATTACCGATAAATTGTTATATATGATATTATAGAACTAAATATGTTTTATTACAAAAAAATGTGTTCTCAATCTTGTAGTAGATAGATATAACAGGGTGTCATATCAGTACCAAAGACAACTCTCCATCCAAGTCACAATTTGTAAATATAAACCATTATAGGTTGAAGTACAATCTTCAACACGAAGCCTTGGTTCACACCAAACAGCAAGCTATATAGTCCATATCAATCATGACAATGAACATTAACAAATAAAACTAACAACTAACGCTTAATAATAATCCTGACTATATGTATTACATGAACTGGTTGCCATCAGAAATGAAAATATAAATATTCCAACTAACAAAAGCATATGCTTACACATGCAACCAAATATAAAGCACTAAATGCTAATACCAATATGAAGCTCTCATCTATAGAACTTACAAAAAAATTGTCAAGATTACAAACCACAACGTAATATATTAAAAAATATAAGAAGCCAGCTGACAGCATGTTCTAGAAAATTATTTGCAATTAATATTTCATTCCAAATCCATTACCACAAAACATCTTCTTACAGTATTACTATACTGGAAATTAGTAATAACAACACTTAACCTGTATCGTCAAAACTAATTGCTTCTTCTAA
This sequence comes from Mytilus coruscus, assembly GCA_017311375.1. Lineage (NCBI taxonomy): Eukaryota > Metazoa > Mollusca > Bivalvia > Mytilida > Mytilidae > Mytilus > Mytilus coruscus. Next base: position 40,945,497 of record CM029603.1, on the reverse strand, counting down.
GACAAAAACCAGATAAGATATTCATCACTTCTATACATATATGATGTACATATTTGAACAGCCTACTGTAGTAGTCCATTTTGTCAATAATCCTCAAAAGTAAATAATACGTTTTTCTTATCAAGTTGATTATAACGTCACAAACTATTACATAACTGTCAAGACACAGTATGCATTTTATTATCATATGTGACTATAAAGCCTCCTTCCATCATAACCCTGATCCACCAATACTACAACTAAAATCAAAAACCAGGAGAATCGTATTGCTTGGAGTGCAGGATTGCAATAAAAAGCCTATACCCACAAACCACCGATCTCAATATAATCAGCTAAAATACGGCAAGCTTTTTAGAAAAGCTATTACTAGTCAGTATGTTACAGTGTATGGCTTTAAGCTAATACCTGGAACGTAGTACCGGGAACCAGGATAATTACAAACTAACTTACCTTACCTTGACGCAGAATCTTCTTCCGTCCTTCAGGACAACCTCCATAGGAGTATCTATTGTGGTTTCGTGAATAACCTCCACCATCATGAATATAAACAGTTGTATGTACAATCTATATACATTTTCCTTTATACAAAGCGTTCTTTTTCACTTGCGATACGATTTTTATCTTTTTATCCAGACTACAGTGTTGGATATAAGACGAAGTTTCAGCTGACGGCGTTAATCATATTTTCATACAGTATAGTGTGGAGAAACATACGCTTATTGTACTTTAAGGATTCGTTCACATTCAACTGAAATATCGCAGTATAGTGTTGTGAGACCCACGCTGGCTGCATATCATTATACTTCTACGATGGATTTGAACTGTTCCTCGTTTTTACTAACGAGTTTTTATGAATCTAGTATACGCGATTATTTTTTTTAATTTTGCTTTCTTTTTCTCTTTTAGTTGATTGATCGTCCTAGCTCTGATGGAGTGCAAGGCAAAACACAATTTTCGGGATATAAATTCACAATTCTGCTCTATTTTCTTGTTTAAAGATTAGGGAGCTACCATTTGATTTTTATGTGGGGGTCTAGGATGAAATTTTAAAAAAAATAGGCAGGACAGGAATTTTGAGTAAAAAAAAAAGACTGGATGAGCAGCTTGGTAAAAAAAAAGGCAGCCTGACAATTAGTGTAAAAAAATTCAGGATAAAGTAGTAAAAAAAAAGGCAGGACCGAATAGAGTAAAAAATAAAAAGGCAGGACAGAGATTACAACTAAAAAAGCAGAACAAAATTTTCATCCTAGCCCCCATTTTTATTTTTATTTTGCTTTTTTCTTTTAGTTGATTGATCGTCCTAGCTCTGATGGAGTGCAAGGCAAAATACAATTTTCGGGATATAAATTCACAATTCTGCTCTATTTTCTTGTTTAAAGATTAGGAGCTACCATTTGATTTTATGTGGGGGTCTAGGATGAAATTTGAAAAAATAGGCAGGACAGGAATTTTAGTAAAAAAAAGACTGGATGAGCAGCTTGGTAAAAAAAGGCAGCCTGACAATTAGTGTAAAAAAATTCAGGATAAAGTAGTAAAAAAAAAGGCAGGACCGAATAGAGTAAAAAATAAAAAGGCAGGACAGAGATTACAACTAAAAAAAAAGCAGGACAAAATTTTTCATCCTAGCCCCCCATTTTTTATTTTTAATTTTGCTTTCTTTTTCTCTTTTAGTTGATTGATCGTCCTAGCTCTGATGGAGTGCAAGGCAAAATACAATTTTCGGGATATAAATTCACAATTCTGCTCTATTTTCTTGTTTAAAGATTAGGGAGCTACCATATGATTTTTATGTGGGGGTCTAGGATGAAATTTGAAAAAAAATAGGCAGGACAGGAATTTTTAGTAAAAAAAAAAGACTGGATGAGCAGCTTGGTAAAAAAGGCAGCCTGACAATTTGTGTAAAAAAATTCAGGATAAAGTAGTAAAAAAAAATGGCAGGACCGAATAGAGTAAAAAATAAAAAGGCAGGACAGAGATTACAACTAAAAAAAAAGCAGGACAAAATTTTTCATCCTAGCCCCCATCAAAATCAAATGGTAGCTCCCTTATCTCTGGCCAACGATGTTTAATTTTCGTGCAGTCTAACATTAATTGCAATCTGGTGTCTGTTGTCATGCTGTTAAACGATATTGTAGTCTCTCTTATCAGATAGTCATCCAGTTGGTTTAGAAATGTGTAACGTATATTTTCCAGAATTGCACACTTTAGTAGCAGATGTTATATATCTTCGTCTCCTTCATCACATAGTTTACATGTTGGTGATTCATACTTAGTAAAGCTTGCACGTTTGTCATGTATGTTTTAGTGACCAGTTTAAGTTTTATTCCTATTGATAATGTCCCTTTTGATGGATTGTTGTCTTATTTCAGATCGATGATTGGATGACAATTTCTTGGTAATAATACATCACAGTTTAGATGAATTAGTGAGGAATAAAATCTACAGTCATGCCGGAGTTATTTTTTGAATCCAGTACGAGTCCATCTTTTTCTGTAATTGAAAGATGTCACTAAATCCATATTTGTAAAGAAGTTTTTTGGTAATAACATACCAACTGCTACTATTGCCTAATTTAATATGCAGTTGTCTATATGCGATTTGTTTCTCCATAGAATAGTCATCTTGTCTGCATATATTGTTGAAAAGGGTTAGACATTTTGTATCAAATGATTCTTCGATTGGAAGTATACCCGATATGATGTAAATAGCTGGATCTGGGGTGTTTGGAGGAAGCGATAGAATTTTCTTCAGCAGTGATTTTTGAAACTTCTCTAATTTTTGCATATTTGATGGACCTGGTTGTAGTATTTCTAACCCATAAGTAAGAACTGGTTGAATGTATGTTTTGTAGATGGATATTGATGTTACTGGGTCTAGCCCGTTAGTTCCATGAAAACCAGCTGTGAGTAGACTATAAGCATTTCGATGTGCTTTTGTGGTATTTTGTTCGACATGAAGTGTTTCCGATTTCATTCTTGATGTTGATTGAATTATATCTAAATGTGTTGAACTTGCTACATTTGACATTTCTTGGTTATTCAAGTTAAAAACACAACTATGATTGGTAACTTTTCTAGTTTTATTATCCACCTGAACATGCTGAATGATGACACTTTTTTGCGGTTGTAACGTGTAGTGATGTAACTGGCTATATTGTAGAGCATGATTAACTAGAATTTGTAAGTCATATGGTTTGTCAATCCAAACTGCAATATCAACTGCACATGCTACAGCATTGATGTTAATGTGACCGATCTTACATCCTTGAGCTGATCTTTCATATAGAGATAATAAGTCTTCAATATATAATTTATATAAATCGGCACTTAATAATCCACCTTGTTTGACTCCTTGGTGCACTTTAAACTTTTTAGACAACTGGTTTTTCCATTTGATGTTACAACTGGTGTTCAAATGCAGATCATCAATTAGTGACCAGGTTGCAGGGTCAATATCTAATAGAAATAATTTTCTCATAAGCATGTTAATGAGGACAACATCAAATGCTGATTTGGCACCAAGTAAAGTTATGTAGAAGGGACTGTTTTTATCACTATATTGCCTGTCAACTTCTTCAAATATGACCGCTGCATTGAAAGGCGATGTGTTTGGGTGAATCCTCTTTGTAATGGTGATTGTTTCTTCAGCAAAACTGATCTAAAGTTAATTCTTGCAATAAATTCTAAAATCTTACATGGTATAGGTAAAACCACAATTCCTCTGTAGTTTTTTTATTAGTTTTTGTTTACTTTGTTCTTGAATATAGGAGATAATAATCCTAACTTAATAATTTCAGGTATTAATTTGTTCTGTAATATGATATTGACCAAAGTAAGTAGATAATCCTTGAAGTCATCTCCTGCATATGATATATGTTCAATTGATAAACCAAAAATATCTTCCGATTTTCAGTGTTAATTGCCTAAATGGCTTCCAAAAGTTCCGATCTTGATACAGTTCTAGGCGGTACTTGGTCGCATATAGTTTTGATTGCTTTATAGTCCATTTCACATAGTTGTTGATGTTTGCCATTATATGCTGTGGTTGGAATAGGTTCGGCTAGGGTTTTGAAATGTTCATGTCAACCTTCAATTACTTCCTCATGTTCATACTTTTTATTTGCAGCATGCAAGTCATTGATCAAGATGTTTTTATTGTTTCTTTGCTTCTTTATAAGTTGGTAGCATAATCTCTTATCTTGCGTATTTGCAGTTATTATTCTGTCTCTTTCTGTTTGTTTACGTTTGTTTTCTTCTTTTCGTATTTCAGATCTGAAAATTTTCCTAGTTTCTTTTTTCATTCTAACTGAAGGATATTCAAGGTCATTTGGTCTACCTTCGTCTTTCCATATTTTATGTGCTGTTTTGTTTTGGTGCAAACTGTCTTTAATTTGAGGATTGCAGATTTTTAACTTCATTTTGTTTTTGCCGTATGTTTTTTGGGCACAACATTTCTTTGTTGACATTGAAAGCATTTCCATTGTTTCTTCAACTCAATTTGTAATTGAGTCTTTTTGAGTATTAAGTTTTTCTAACAGTTTCGGTATCTGTTTAGCGATAATATCACTATATCTTTTAGTGTCTACTTTGTTCCATCTGATCCTTGATTGTATATTACTTTCTAAAGGGTCTTTTTTAGTAATGTCACATGGAAGTATAATCGTGATTGGATAATGGTCAGATACATTGGAGGGTATATCAACTAGCTTTATAGATTTGAGATTTTTAGAATTGTTCACCTTATATATGAAATAGTCAGTTTCAGAGATTTCGTCTCCTTTGACATTAATGAAAGTTGGACCTTTGAAGTCTATTTTCATGCTGCATTCTTCCAAAAATTTATTCAGTTAAAGTGCACTTCTTGAGGTATTTTATTTTTGATATATCTTCATTGAAGTCCCCTCCTATAATAACATCATGGGTCGTATCATATTTCTGGATAAGTTCAAATAATTGGTCAATACATTCACTATATTCGTCAAATTTGTCGTTTTCTGCTTTTGTTGGTAAATAAACTGACACAATTAGCTCTAGTTTTTTTATTGTCAACTCAATGCATTGAATTCTATTGTTGCCATCATTTATCGGTTTTACATATTGATCAATGGCTCTGTCTCATATAATGGCTACTCCTCCATAGCCTTTGTGAGATCAAATAACTTAGTAAGTCACATGTACTACTGTCTGAGTCAACTGCTTTGCCTTTGCCACAAAATTGAGAGTGTATTTCGTCTATCAAATAAAGTTCATGATCAAACAACCAGTGTTCTTGTAATAATATGATATCCATTTTTAAAATTTTCCATGAACATGATGAATGGGTAAATTGTCTAAACATTTTAACAATTAAAAGATAAAATTTGTAGGTCACTTTGTGGTAAACTGGCTTCATCGTGAGTTGCGCAAATTATAGTTGGTTTGGTCTTGCCCATAAAAATTGGTTCTGTTGGACTGGATAGTTAGAGCTGTTCGGGATATGATTAGAGGCAGTTGCATAACCCCGACTCTGCATGCCATGGTTTGGACTTTGGTTAAGAGAATTGTTGTGAATACCATTGATATTAGGTGGTATCTGAGGAGTCACATTCATATGTACATTGTAACTAACTAACTTACTAACTAACTAATTTTATTCAGTATAAAATCCAGTACAAAAGGATCATCGCTGAAATACATGAAAACATAGACAAACAAACAAAAATAAAACATAAAGAGACAGCAACTGTGACACTTATAACAAACAATAGACAAAACACCTACATCAATATTATGCAATTATTCCCACCGATGAATTTCTAACCATAATACATTTGTCTATATATAAAAGAAATTTGTTGAGAACATCAGTCTCCGAACAGTTCATTAAATATCTAAATTTATCAAAATTATCTAAATTACAAAAACATTGTATAATATTAACAATGTCATCATTAAACTTTTTCCTCTCGTCTTGATAGAGGTTACATTCACATATAAAATGAAACTCATCTTCAATTTTGTTATCAATACAATGTTTACATATTCTTTGATCCAAAGGCGTATTATTATATCTGCCTTTTTCGATGTGTAAATTGTGGTTAGAAATTCTTAATTTACATAACTGTTTAATATGAGATATTCAACTTTGTATAAGTCTCAGTTTATATTCCTTTTTTAACTTGTAATATGTGCGTAATTTGTTTTGGTTTTTACCTGACAAACATGAGAACAAATATTTTTCATATCTTTCTTGTAATCTCTTTTTCACTGCAGATATGAGTTTTCCTTCTGACAGAGTTCCTTTATTATTCCAGACATGGTCACAACCAATGAATTTTAGAAACTGAAAAATGTGTTTGTTGAAGGTACATGGAAAGGTACAATCAACATCTTCGATTGACTTATATGCTAATTTTGAAAAATTCAAAAGAGGGTCTTTATACAAATGTAGCCAGTATTTAAGAGACTGCAAAATAACAAATATAGAGATTGGATAACGACCAAGTTCTGCCATACTGGTAATATTAGAAGCATATTTAGTGGCACCAAGTACAAATTTACAATATCGAATGTGAACCTTTTCAGGTGCAAAATTTAATAAAGTTTTTTCTAAATCATCATTTGAACCTGGTGTTAATCTTTTGTCCAGGTTAAGAATGTACGGACCCCACAATTCACTTCCATAAAGAAGTACTGGTTTAACACAGGAGTCAAAAAGTTTTAAGAGCAAAGGTGTATATTACATTGTATCTAGACTGATTTGTCGCATTTGTACGAAAGCCTATTAGGGTCACACAAAAAAATATTTTTCTCGTAATTACGAGAAAACTATCGCGTAATTACGAGATAATCATTTTTTATCTCGTAATTACGACATAATCATCGCGTAATTACAAGTTAAGATTTTTTTATCTCGCAATTACGAGATACAATTACATATATATATAAGAAGATTGTTATAGAAAGTAAAAGATGTATTTATTAATCGATTTGAATGTAATTTAAGCTCTTTTTTTATTAATTTTTAAGTTAGATAATTTATGTTAATGGCCACTTATTAAAACATAAAAGATGATTTTATAAATTAATTGCGTAAAAAGGAAGCGAGGAATTAAGTCATATCCGTAAAACACCTCTTAAAAGCCTATATACTATAGCCTATTGATTACATCATGTGTTTGCGTGTCCAAATCTACAAGATTTTTAATATGTGCTCATAGACATAAACACATAGATACATAGTATACCAGAGGCTCAAATGAGCTTGTCACCGGTGTCTGGATAAAACTATTACTATTGCCAAATAGAAAGTTTGTTTTAAATTGGCACAAGAATTTCGGAGGAAGTAAAATGCAACTGCCATTGGTTCCTGTTTAAACTAAGTCCTATCGAAGAGCACCAGGAAAAACAGAAGAAAAATATGAAAGTAGATCGCCTCATGACCAAGTGCTTTTAGAAAGGTTGCGAGTCTTACAAGCATTTAGGCGGGGGCAAGGATTCGAACTCTTATGTGTACAATAAGAAGAGATATAATAACTATTTTACTCTCTTTCTTGTTAGTTATATTTATAATATGCCCCCCTCTCCTCAATCGAATGTTGTTTTTGTTTTTGGTAAATTTCATTTATCGTTATCGCGAAAATAGTCAACAAAATACGAATTTCGTATGAATAAGAAGAAATATAACAATATTTTAGAAATTTATTAACATGTTGTGGGAGCTTTTCCAGTAACAAAAGAAGCTTTTTGCTTTGTTAAATGTATAAATGCTACAGCGCAAAGAGAACGGGTTATGAAAACTCCTTTATCTTTATCTAATTACACTTTTGAATTAGCTTGTTATAGGGGACATTTACCCAATTTCGCTCTGTATATATCGTTTACAAAAAAGTCGATAAGATTATCAACTTTTGTACCCAAAAGCAAGGGTTGTACCTCTTGTTAACCTATTTTAAGGCACTAATTCAATATACTAGTAAAATCCAGTTGGTCGAATAAGTGCTAAACGACCCATTTGCAAATAAAAAGTGTCAGAATGAAAGAGGATTTATTATCATTACCAACGAGGAGGAGGGGGGTGCCTTGATTTTTGTCATTGACTACCTATCTTTGCATGTATTATTTGCAATATTTTTGATATAATTCTAATATACCATTAATGTTTGTATAAAAATGATTATCTCGTAATTACGCGATAGTTTTCTCATAATTACGCGATAATTATCTCGTTATTACCCGATAATTATCTCGTAATTACGCGATGATTATCTCGTTATTACGAGATAAAAATCTTATCTCGTAATTACGTGATAGTTTTCTTGTAATTACGCGATAATTATCTTGTAATTACGCGATAGTTTTCTCGTAATTACGCGATAATTATCTCGTAATTACGCGATAGTTTTCTGGTTATTACGCAATAATTACCTCGTAATTACGCGATAATTTTCTCGTAATTACGCGATAAATGATTTTTTTTTGTGACCCTAATAGGCTTTCGTACATTTGAGACTTTATCATTTTAAAATTTCGGTTTCCCAAACACAGGTGTTGCTGGTATACGGCTAGGAGTCTCGTCCCTTCTAAATTGTTGATATACTTGCGGTTGATCCCTATATTGTCTTGCTGTGGGAGGTTGTAGTGTCATTGGTTTCACCACATTGGTTGTTGGTGCATTGTGGGTCATATGCGTTCTCAGAAAGGTGTTGTTATCCACTTCTGTTCTATCCTTAAAGATCTTTGGTTCATGAACTCGAAGGTTATTATCAATCTTGTTTGGTGGATTACTGGTACTCTCAGTGAATTGACTGACTATCTTATCAAATTGAGTGTCCATCTGTTGAAATATAAATCCTGAAACTTTTTCATGTAGTTTTGTGACTGCTTGTTCAATGTGTTTATTCGCAGAGCTTTGTTGGTAAATTGATGTTTGGAGTCTGCTGATTCAGATTATCCCTATTGTCATGATTGTGATCACTAATGTCACATTTTTTTTCTGTAAAATTTGGTTTGATTTTTGTAACTCATTGATCCCCATTTCAAGTTTGCTGACATGACTGTAGCCAAACTCTTTCATTTTGCATTTCTTCATTTAATTTTTCTCTAATTTTGAGTTCTTCTTCCCTTTTCTTAAGTTTTTGTTCCTAACAAGGAGGCCTCAGTGTCTCATGCGCATCGAATCCGGGTCCGTTCGCCCTGATTATAAGGGTCAGCTGTCAGCATGTCAGCATGTCAGCATCAGTTAAAACTGAATTAATTGAAAAGTTTAAAAATAAGCGCTAGATAACAAAGCAATTCATATAAGCTAAACATTTGAGTTAATAAATAAATATGCAATGCAGTATAATAATAAACTAATTAAAAATTAAAATAAAAAATAATCGAACCCAGCACTTCAGTGGTAAACATGCAAAACAAACCATAGTAAAATATTTTACTTTTAACACTGTTGATCCTTGCTCACATTTAAACTAAAAGTATCCTTGGAGCACCAACAAATAATTGGCATTCCTATGAGAACCTACCTACTTGTTCATTTATTCTTATTAGGCAGACTTCGTATATATATAATGTACTCTCGCTGAATAGTTCACATTTTGGTGACGATGTTGATCATATCTTCTTTCCAAATTTGAAATCATTGAAAGGATACCAAAGAAACAGGTAAGTCTGTTGCATGTCGGGCTTTACATCTAGAAATTAGCTCAAAGCTAAATTATTACGACAAAAGAGAATATTTTAATTTAACCATATTAAGCTTTCCATTTATAAGTAACAATATTCCAGCATTGCCTGCATAAGCAGTATATATATCCCTGTTGATATAATATTTCCGGGTTTAAATATTCTATCAATGATACATGATTGCTGTTTACAAGGAAGTTATTGCAGCAAGGTTTTCAAATCGTAAAGTTGAAGTCCCTTCGAAAGGTTTATAAATCCATCATGATTTGGTTGACTGTTATGGAATGTCTCTGGCACAGATGAAATATTTGTTGTTCTATTTTATTATTCAATGTTTGTGCTTGTTTTACTGAATACAGTTTTATCAATCCTTGAGTCTGGAAAACATTTTTTACTTCAAACTCTTTCTGCAAACCTAAATGATCTATTTGAACGATAGTTTATGAACTTGGTGATGTCTTAGGGTTATGCAAGAGACATTTAACAATCCGGTATTTGTGATACCTAGTACCTAAACATGACGCATCAACTTATAAAAGTACAATATTATAAGCCTGGTTTCTCTGACGAGTTTTTACAACCACTTAGTCGATGCCACTGCTTGTGAACATTTCGTTCCCGAGAGTATCACTAGCTCAGTAGTCAGAACTTTTGTGTTGACATGAAATATCAGATATGTTAATTTACTAAGTTTTTTCTAACCCTGGGTATATATTGTCTTAGCCTCATTTGGCACATCTTTTAGAGTTTTAATGCTCTTCAATTGTGCATTTGATTCGGTCTTCCAGCTGTATTGATTCGAGCGTCGCTATTGAGTCTTGTGTAGACGAAACTCGCGTCTGGCGTACATTTTAAATCTAGTTTCTTTGCTGATAAATTTTTATTGCAACATGAGTAACACGGTGGGTGTCACTAATGGAGCAGGAATCATACCTGATTTTGGTTGAATTCGTCTTGCTCAATCTTTAGTTCTCTGTGTAGTGGAGTGTTGTTTGTCTTTTCGTCATTTTCTTTTAGGCCATGGTATTGTCTGTTTACATTCGACATAAGGTTTTTTATTGTCCCTTTGTCATTTTTCACTCATCTTTCATTGGTTTCATTGGTTACAAAATGTTTAAAGAAGATAAATTAACTTGTGCTTGAAAAGAATCGATATTAAGGAAAATCTGACAGGTAAAGGAAAGAACAACAAATCGTTTACCGAATGCAGATATATAAGTAACAAGTACAACATGAAATACTTAGTGAGTTTTTTTTTTATGACAGTTTCATCTTTTAACTTTTATACTTTTATCAGTGTATTAAACAACGTAAGAGAACATGTTTGATTTTTGTTTTCATATCGCTTCTTCGTCACTATATTCTTTTAACAGATATAACCATCATGTCAGCAAATCCACATTCACCTGAAATACAATAACCACCATAGCTTAACCAAATTTAAAACGGATTATTCTAAACCTAGGACATGTAGGAGTTGGGTTGTGGAATATTGTTTTTTTTTCCGCATCGCGTATCAGTATGCTAGATTAAGAAAATGAAAATAATACTTCATAAATTTGATGCAATGAAAATGAAATATTTATACTTTAAATGAATATGATATTCACACAAACAGTGCGCTTCTGCGAAATTATAAAGATACAATTATTAAGATAGAACTCTAGCGTATCGACAGGCAAATAAGCTTACTGTTTATCCTCATAACATGATAAACATGCCCTTCTCAAGCACATGCTATACTTTATAAGTTGCACCGATATAATGCTAACGAATTATACTTAATTAAAGAATTTGAACTTCACACTAACAAAATAACAAGATTGTCACCGGTTTGAATTGTCATGGGTAATACAAAGTGTGCCGATATTGCTACAGGAACCCTCTAAATTTTTCATAACATTCTGGTTACCTCTCTGTTTTTAATTGAACAAGGTTGCTCGATCTTTAGTTTTCTGTGTAGTATTTGTGGAGATTTGTTTGTTTAGTCTTTTCCTGTTGGTTATGGTGTTGTCTGTTTTATTTCGACTGGCATTTTACCTGCTCCATCAGCATCTGCTGTTTCTGTATCATAGCTTCCGTATATTATATGTTTTGCAATGTTTCTGAATCAGAATTCGTTAACATATAGCATTTTCTACCGTTGTTACCTTCCTTGTCATAATGACAAGCTTTGTTTCTTGTAGCATACATAAAATACGGATACTCCCGTCCATATAAATGATCAAATGTACAGCCAGTAGATGTGTCTAATTTAAACCGGGTATCAATTATCTGTAACCATCCGACATCGTTTGGACAACCACCATAAACACTGTTTATGTGAAAATGGCGATCATACTTGTAGAACCTAGAAATTGAGAAAAAAACAATTGCTCAATAAAGGCAACAGTTGTTTACCGCTTTTCAATAGTCATAATTCGATTAAGCAAAAACAAATCCGGGTAACAAACTAAAACCGAGGGAAACACATCAACTATTAGAGGAAAACAACGGAACAGAAACACTGAACTACAACAAAAGCAAACACCAACATACATAGAAACGAACTGTAGATAACAACTGCCATATTCCTGACTTGGTACAGGACATTTTAAGAAAACATGGTGGATCAAACCTGGTTTTATGGCTAGCCAAACCTCCCGCTTATATGGCAATGTTAAAAAATACCGCTAAAATTACAACACTACGTGACAGGGATACAGTACAAACAAACGCAAGCACAGAGAAATACATAAATAAATAATATTAATATAATAGTACATTACAACATGTAAACTGCAAATCAAATTAAACCAAATCAATATATTATAATACATCATGAACGTGTCCCTAGATAAATGGTGTTTAAAATACATCCAAATTTGAATTAACTTTTATCCATATAGAAATAAGGAGATGTGGTATAATTGCCAATGAGACAACTCTCAACCAGAGACCATGACATAGAAACTAACAACTATATGTCACTGTACGGTCTTCAACAATGAGCAAAACCCATACCGCAAAGTCAGTATAAAAGTCCACGAAATGACAAATGTAAAACAATTCAAACGAGAAAACTAACGGCTTGATTTATGTAAAAAAAAAAATGAACAAAATACAAATATGATATACATGTTTATTATAAGTCTATTATAGATTTAGTTACCCTTCCATGGAGAAGTAATTAGTCGTTGCAGTTCTAGACAAGTCCTGGTAAGTGCTCTGTAAAAGTTTTTTCTTGGAAAACCAGCTGACATTTGTTGAACCTTTTCCATCAAATAAAAACATAGCATCTACTTGTGAATCTTTATACAGATCAACCCGAACCTAAAATAGAACAATACATATGCTTTAAGTTCACGAGGAAATGTCATTGACTTTGAAAGGGACATGGTATGTATCGTTGTCAGCATTCAAAAAGCCACATAATAAGATTGACTAGACTAATAAATTGTAGAAATGTTTTGAAGCACCGAGAACATCTATAAACGTTCTTGTGACATCGAATATAAATAACTCAAAAATGATTTTCAATCTGTCATAAGCAGAATTTTATATTGCACTGCCGTTAAAAATATTTATTTGTTATCATTCTTAGTAAGTAGTACAATCAGCTTGTGTTTCAGTTGTTGTTTCTTTGTGAAATTGTGTGCAATCATTGTCTATATCAATTATTTAATAAATGCTAAATATTACCAATAAGTGTTTTAATATTTTATAATTGAAAAATCTATTCAACAATTCTTCCAGAACCTACTATTCATATCATCATATATTATCGTAAGGTTACGAATCGACTAGGTACGAAACAACCAGGTTACGTTACCTAACGACGCGTAACGGAGCTGGTAAACGATTATTTAGTAAAATCAAAGGCCAAGCTTCAAATACGGTTATCTCTATTCTAATACAAATAAAAAAAAATCAGTGCATTTTAGTCATTATGTCGATGTAAAATTTTATAAAATTTCATAAAACGAAATTTCTACGAAATGATGTCTATTGCAACTAAACAAGGTGACGTGAAAGGTATGCTTCCCGCGTCTAATGTTAACACCAGGCGTTTTCATGCTTCTTGTACGCCTCATTATGTAATAAAATTCGATAGAAAGAAAATATTAAAGTGAAAATGTGAGTTTATATATTTATTCTGGAATTCAAAATGTCGGCTTCCTATAATTACAGACAGGTCGATAGATGATTTAACGCTTGTTGTCATCCAATCAGAACCATTGATAGAAAATGATTGCATTAGAATGATAAGATATAGCCATTTCTACGGATGATTCCTTCCCATGTACATATTACCTGGTCAATAAGATCTTCGGCATCCCGATTCCATCGATCAATAATACTTCTTCTTTTATGATCTTTTTCACAGGTTTTTGGAGATATTTCAAGCGGGTCGTCGAACGGAGCAGGAGTTAACCAGGATCTATATACTGATCGCTTGTTTCCTGGACAGGCAATGAAAATTGGAATCCAATCTGTAAATTTTATAAAATAACATATACTAGTAATTGGAAAGTCTAGAAATCATGCCTTATACATGTCTAAATTAAACATGCTTTTAGATTGAAGCTTTGTTCTATATCTCCATCTCTGACCACTTGGTATCCGTGGCTTTATCTAAGCTCTAATAGCTTTATAATCCTTGTAACATTTGTAGAAGATTATCATTGACATAAAAAGGCAGGTATTGATCTAAAGCATTTCAACCTTCCCATTATAGGTTAGAACCGGGATTAAAATAATAGATCTTTTATATTTATAACGCAGGTGTGTGTAATTTATTTTACATGTATTTACAGAAAAAAATGCAAGGATATGTTTCTGTCGTCGTAGACTTTTCCCCGATTATGACATCACCGAATGCGACTTATCACCGAATTCTTACTTGCCTTAAGCAAAATGACAGGTGCCACTACTGGACCAGGATTGACTTACTCATCCAGAGATCACCCCCGATTTTACAGATGTTCGTGTTGTTAAGTCTTTAGTTTTCTTTGTAGCGTTGTGTAGACTGTTGTTTGTTTTTTTGTTGTCTATTTATTCTTTGGACTGTTTCCTCGACATATGGTTTCTGAATGCCAATTTACATAAATGAACAGACAATAACATTAAACAAAGCAGGAAATTCTTGAGTGAAACCGTTGAAGCAACCATAACTCACAAACAGAAGTCTAACCACTACATTTTGCATTATTAGAGAGAAGCTTAGAGCAGATCTCATAAAGAAAGATGAATTACATAATTAATATGATTGTTTTTCTTTCGTTTAATATTTAGGTTTTTAAATGTTTTAGTAGTTTGGGTAAAAGTAATCGATAGGCTTTATAAAAATGTAAGGTGAAGAAAGACAAGCAACATCATATTGTAAGTCCATTTACTTTAATATAAATAGTCATTTTACACGACATCTTTCCATTTCACTATTTTTATGCATATGGTATTGAAAAACATAACTTAATATACAGTATAAACCAAGTCAGGCTGTCTTGACCATGTGTTGTTAGCTGTCATTTGTTTTTGTATGTACGTCTGTTTTCGGATGAGGCGGTCTGTTGTACTGTCCATTATTTTGGATAATTCCAGTTATTATTTGTATGTATTATGCGAGGAATATGATTTAGTTATGATCAGTTATTCCAATTCAGATAGGTAGTTTCAACAACTACAGAAAAAGACTTCATCAAGCTTTGATCACCAAAATGTGATTATTTTCATAAAATAAAGAGAATTAACTAAATAAGCAAGTTAGATCAAATCTTACCTGGGTCAAGGGTTTGATTAGATGCTGTTCCTGAAGTTGAAACACTGCTATTAGAGATAAGGTGTCCGAACTCTTCTTTAATAATGGCTTGAACTGTTTCCCTTACGGAATTTCCAAGACTTTGTAATATAACTTGGTTAATATAGGTCTTCATGTTTTCGTTTAAACTTGCTGTGTCAAGCATTGCAACTAACGGAGCCTGGTTGTTATCTATCAGATTAATCTGGACACTATTGGTAGTAGCTGTTACATGACTAAGTAGTACATATACCATTCCAATAAAACCCAATAATTTGTAACAAGCCATCCTCAGTTTTAATATCTTGACATTTACCTCCGCACTCACAATTGAAACAAATCTTAAATAACACTTAACCGGAATTGACTCATATATAAGATATACATCCTGTTTAATTTTGATCCTCATGTACTTAGTACTTGTTTTTGTTGAATATACGTATTATATATAAAATTATAGAATAACAATTATCTTAAGCTGAGAACTATTTACACCTGAGGTTTTACCCGGTTTATAATAGGATTCGTCTTGCTCAGTCTTTAGTTTTCTGTGTTGTGTTTTGTAGACTGTTTTCGACTGATGAGTTTGACTTTCCTTTTGGTATTTTCCGTCTGTGTTTTACAGAAACCTTTTGCTAAATATTGACCAAACCATTACATTAAATACAGCTCTGAAACTTTAATCCGAGAAATATCTCGTAGCCATGCACTGAATCAAAATCAGCACTTCCTTCTAATGTATCCAGGGCCATTCCTTTAACCATCATTGTAAATGTATATATGCAAACAAACCCACAGTACAATATTTGATTTTAAGAGCCTTTCAAGAAGAGCGAAAAAAGGCTGGCGCATTATCCTTTAATTAAAAGTTTTGCAATATAGATAATGTCCTATCACTGAATAAGTCAAACTGTGGTGACTAGCGATATGTTCATCACATCTTCATTCCATTGAACTTGAAATTAGGGATACCAAAGAAGTAGATAAATCTATTGCATGTCATGCCTTACATTGAAATCTTTAATCATGAGGAACGGTTTAGAACTAAATTATTACAACAATTAAAAACCAATTGTTCAGAGAACAATTGAAGGTCTTTCCACAAGTAATGATCTATTTTGATATGAAAATATTAAAATTTGGTTTTAAATGTTAATTTCAGCTTCAAATGACAGCTTATTCTGCGCTGATTCCAAAAATATATGTTTCTATACAAAAGATATAAATAAGGAGATAATTTTTACTTCCGGTTTAAAAGATGTTACTTCGGTATTGTTTGATAGTTTACATGACACTGATTCCAAAAATATATGGTTCTATATACTTTTACATTAATTTAGTACAAAAAATAGCTACTTCCGGTTTACAAAAGGTCATTTCAGGTTGGCTTTTTCAAGGTCACATTGCTTGCAACCTAATGCAAAAAGTCCCATGGCTTTATCATGTATACATATGAGGTAAAAGCAAAGGTCAAAATCTAGAACGTTAAAATTTACCAATGACCTTGAGCTCAATTTTAAGGTCATCAACCAAGGACCTCAAATCAAAAGACTCTAGGCCTCTACTTTAAATTGTTAAATGAGTTATATTACCATAAGACTAATATTAGATATAAAAGGGGGGAAAACTTGCATCAAATGTCTACGTACCCTTACGACTAAAATTTATGTGTTACGACATGTCGCAACTAACAATTCTGTAAAACTATTTTGTCGATATCTTATAAGATTTCTGAAAATTAGTGATAACAAGCTAAAATCAAAAATTTTGAACATGACCTTGACCTCATTTACATTTTTTTGGACCAAGGACCTCAAATCAAAAGACCCTAGGCCTCTATCACTTATGGTTTTCCAGTTAAAAATACATTTCACTTATATCAAATACAAAAGGGGAAATAACTCTCATATGGAATCTCTATACGGCTTCGGTCAAAATAAAACAGAACATCCTGAGGATATAACGAGCAATTTGGAAAAATAAATTTGTCGGTTACTTATACGGTTGCGAAGCCTTAGAGATAACAAGAAAAACAGTGTTCGGGGAGATAACTCTTATATGGTATAGTAAATAGTTAAGCGGTGTCAGTTTCAAAAGCGTATGAACTGTTCGATATCATATTCCAAATATCTAAGCGACATCTTGAGAAACAAAAAAACAGCGAAGGAAAAAAATTAGGCGGAAGAAAAAAAAAAATAATAATCAGAAGAAAACCAATAGGTCTTTCCACGGAAAAGTGGAAAGACCTAATAAAGAGATGATTTTAATTTTACTATTGTGAGCTTTCCATTTCTCAGTAACAACATGCGAGTGCTGCCTGCATATGAAGTATTTAATCTCCCTGTTGATATGATATTCCCAGGCTTGTGTTTCCCTTCTTGATTTCAATGATAGAGGGTTGCTATTTACAAGCTGCTTAAGCCAAGGGTTATAAATCGTATATGTGAAGTCAACAATTTTATGAATCCATAATGATTTGGTTGACTGTTATGGAATCTCTCTGACACTGGTAAAGTATTTGTGTTCTGTTTTATTTTTCAATGTGCCTTTTTTTTTAGTGGATACAGTTTTATCAATCCTTAACCCTGGAAAAATATTGTGTTTTCACTTCAACTCTTTGGTCAAATTTAGGGGTTTCACTTAGCGGATCTACATGACTGATAGTTTATGAACTTGGTGATGTCATAAGGTTACGCAAGAGATATTAAACAATCCGATATTTGTGATACCTAGTCACCAAATTTGTCACATCAACTTATAAAAAGTACAATATTTTAAGCTTGGTTTCTTTGATGAGTTCATTAATCCACTGGTCGGTGCAACTGCTGGTAGACATTTCGTCCCCGACAGTAGCACCAGCCCAGTAGTCAGCTCTTTTGTGTTACAAGCAAATCATTGATATGTTTATTTTTCTGTTAATTTACTGTTTATAAAATGTTGAATTATTCGAAACACCACGGTTTTTCTACCCCGGGTATAAATTGCCTTCGCATCATTTGGCACAACTTTTTGTTATAATTGGTTTTAATGCACATTGTATTGAATTAAGCCTTCCAGCTGTATGATAAGTTTGTATTGCGACATGACTAACACGATGGGTTTCAAATACATATATGTCTCTTTTGTCACTAATGGAGCAGGTATCATCCCCGGTTTCGGTGGATTCGGTTACTTAAGCTTAAGCTTCCCGTGCAGTTGACTGTTTGTTGTTTGTCTTTTCGTCAATTGTCTTTTTTTTTTGTATGATAAAGTCTGTATATATTCGACATACAGTTTTTATACCCCTCCCCTTAAAATTTTCTCACTCATCTTTCTATTTAAATAGAAAATTTACATTGCTTACAAAAAATTTTAAAGGTAAACTAAATTTTGCTTGCAAATAGAGATAATCGATATTAAGGAGTTTCGCTACTCAGTTTCAAAATAACAAGCTTTTTATACTAGTATATAAAGATTTTGTTAAAGGTTTTTAAACTAAATTTTTTTGCGTTGAAAAGTTCAAGTTCTCAAAACTATTAAAAATAAAGAAGATTTTATAAGATAGAGATAATCGATATTAAGGAAATCATGGATAAAACAGAGATTCCGAAAATCTGACAAAATTCCAAAACATGACAAGTATAACAGGTATAAAAGTATAACAAAAATACCGAACTCCGAGGCAATCTCAAAAAAGGGGAAATTCATAAAAACTGACAAAATCAAACGCTATCAATCAACGGAACAAATGAAAAACAATTGCCATATTCCTGACTTTGTACAGACATTTTTCGAAGAAAATGGTTGATTAAACCTGGTTTTAAAGCTAGCTAAACCTCCCACTTGTATGACAGTTGTTTATAGTTCATATATAAAAGAACAATGAATCGATTACCGTATTCAATTAACGAATTATGTTTACTGGCTTGGATTCTCATTGAAAAATGAATTAGTAAGAACACTGTCAAACTTTTGAATAATTAAAGCTATTAGTCCAATTGATAATAACACATCTTCTTATTTCTATATAAAACGAAATACCTAGCACTGAGTTGTTTTTGTTTTTTACAGTTTAACTTTTAATTTTATATTTTTGTCATGTGTATTTAACAACGTAAGAGAACATGTTTCATCATTTTCCAATCGCTTCTTTGTCGCTATATTTTCTTGACAGATATAACCATCATGTCAGCAAATCCAGATTCACCTGAAATATAATAAACACCATATTTTTCTAGCAAGTGTAAACACGTCACGTCCTTTTTAATCTAGAACTCGGAATGGGGTTATGGCAAACTGTGTCTGGTTAAGGAATATGAGTAATTGCTTTTTATTTACTTTCGCTTCGGGTAAAATTTTCCTAAATTGAGAAAATGAAAATAATATGAGCAATACGAAGTGTGCCGATGTTGCAGCAGGATGTCTCTTAATTTTTTTCAGAACAACCGGGTTAACCCTCTGCTTTTGATTGGGACAGGGTTGTTCGATCATTAGTTTTCTGTGTAGTATTTGTGGACTGTTGTGTGTTTGTATTTTTCTTTTGGTAAAGGTGTTGTCTGTTTCATTTACTCAATTGGTATCGGCTGTTTCATCATCATATATTACCGTATATTATATGTAATGCAAGCTTTCTCAAAAAAGAATTTATTAACCTATTGCATTTATGAGAATTCGACATTATTCTCCAATGTTTTCCAGTATCAGGCGTGAACAATGCATTATATTTGTAGGACTCTAAAGTGCGATGGGGACGCTAAAGTACGATGGTCACGCTAAAGTGCGATGGTCTACGCTAAAGTGCGATGCTTCCATACGCTAAAGTCCGATGGTCCGCGAAAATATAGACGTTAGAAACGTACTTTGATAATGACGTTAACAATCGTTTATACAAACCAAAAATGAACATGCGGGAAGATAAATTAAGAATATTTGATTAACAACTTTTACACCAAATGTGTATGACTTACTAGTAATTGATTTAAACTTAACCGTTCTTTGTCGGCTGTAGCACAATGTTTTATATTTGTACTCGCTACGAAAAAGGAGAAATCTCGGCGAACATTGCCTTTCTCTCGCCTTTAAATTAAAGCTTATACAAATAAAAGTTGTATATTCCGACAATGAACGAATTTTGTAATTGTAATTTTCAAAGACGACTGTAAGGGAGGTTGTCACATTAGTGTGAACGGCAAGCTACACCAATTATCCAAATATTCAATACGCTCCGAATTGTTACAATTTCATTTTACAGGAAATATAGTATAGTGTGACACTTAAATACCTTTTAGCAATTATAACGTGGTCGGTCTTCCAAATTTAGAAACAATCACTTAAGCCTTTCTGTAAATCATAAAGGCTATCATATATGTTATTCCTTAGCATACTAGCTTTTGATAAAGGACTATTTTTAACCTCGGTGTACTTTAACGTTTTAATCCCACGAATATTACCCTTTTGGTCCATCGCACTTTAGCGTGATATACCATCGTACTTTAGCGAACAAGCAAGCATCGCACTTTAGCGTGAGACACCATCGTACTTTAGCGTAGACTATCGCACTTTAGCGTGACCATCGCACTTTAGAGTACCATCGCACTTTAGAGTCCTACATATTTATGAGGAGTTTGAAAGAGAGATGAGGATATAACGCATTCTTCGAATTTATTTGCCCCTTAAAGCAAAACACTATAAAACGTTGTAATTAAGAGATTTTTGATTATATCTTATGATATAGCAGGAATAGTTATCGTTAGAAATATACTGCTTATTTCTACAGTTGTTACCTTCCTTGTCATGATGACCAGCTTTGTTTCTTGTAGCATACATAAAATATGGATATTCCCGTCCGTATTAATGATCAAATGTACATCCACCAGATGTGCCAAATCTAAGCCGTGATTCTATTATCTGTAACCATCCGAAATTGTTTGGACAACCACCATCAGCACTGTTTATGTAAAAATTGCGATCAACACCGTACGACCTATAAATACAGAGAAAAAATGCTAAAATTCTTCAACAAATTTATTTACATGTATATGCAAACAAGGTGACAAATACGTTCTGCCTTATGTGGTAATTACTTTAACCATGATGCACTTGCTTATTACAGTTGTCTTTAAAAACACCAAAAACGAAACAAACGGTTCTTTTGAGTATTGAATCAGTAAATAAATTATGTAATCGTTTAGAGTAATTAATTCTTTATTTCATTTTAACATCTTTGCATACGTTATTATTTATACCCAGTATATCCATTTCAAATACTAATACTTAATTCTGAATTGGAATGCATATATTTTACATCATCGTTCAATAAGTCATCTACACCGTCTGACCTCGGGTAACTCATTTATAAAAAGCAAACGACGTGAGAGCAAAATTAGAATAGCCCAAACAGTCCATGAAGTTGAAGATCAGCTGGCATATCAATATATTCCTATGTTGCCATGGGTGTGTACGCCAAGCGTTTGAAGAACATGGGTAAGCATTATATTTGTCAATATCTTTATACCAAACGTTTGCGAGGGGTAAAATGTTGACAAATATTTAATGCCTATCCATGTTAAAATGTGCATAGATCATGGCATGATAGAATTATTTCGATTCTAATAGGAAAATTTAGAACTATTGTATTTAGAAGCGGACCTATAATACACGTTCGAAAGGCAACCATTTTGATTTGATGAAGCCAAAATATTATAGAAAATCAACCCCGTCACGATAAAAAATTAACAGATACATGTAAACTTGTTTTAGAAGGATTTTATATAATTTCCTAGCGAGCAACACCAACACAAATGTCCATTTGGTCACAGGCGTTCTTAAAAATACAACTGACGTTATATTGTCAATTGTGACGTCAATCACGTGCAGCCCATGTTTTATTGGAATTAGAACATTGATTTGTTTCTAAGGCAAAAGAAGAATGTCGTATAAGAATAAGAAATAGTTATTTCGTTCCATGCTCTATGCTCATTTCAACATTGGTTGGCATTATATTTGTCAATATCTGTATACCGAGCGTAAGCGAGGTGTAAAATGTTGACAAATATAAGGCATACCCAATTTAAAATGAGCAGAGAGCATGGCATGATAGAATTATTTCGATTCTAATAGGAAAATTTAGAACTATTGTACTTTGAGTCGGACCTATAATACACGTTCGAAAGACAGCCATTTTGATTTGATGAAGCCAAAATATTATAGAAAAACAACCGTTTCACGATGAAAAAAGAATCGCCGAAATCATGCAGTAAGTATATCATAGACTATTTAGCTACCCTTTCATAGAGAAGGCATTAATCGTTGCAGTCCTAGACAAGTCCTTGTAAGTGCTTTGTAGAAGTCTTTCCTTTGAAAACCAGCTGACACTTGTTGAACCTTTTCCGTCAAATAGAAACATTGCATCTACTTGTGAATCTTTATATTTGTAATAACATAAGCAACACGACGGGTGCCACATGTGGAGCAGGATCCGCTTACCCTTCCGGAGCACCTGAGATCACCCCAAGTTTTTGGTGGGGTTCGTGTTGCTTAGTCTTTAGTTTTCTATGTTGTGTCATCTGTTCTATTATTTGTCTGTTTGTCTTTTTATTTTTGGCCATGGCGTTGTCGGTTTGTTTTCGATCTATGAGTTTGACTATCCCTCTGGTATCTTTCGTCCCTCTTTTATAAAGATCAACCGGACCTTAAAATAGAAACAATACATTTACTTGTTTAATTTCATAAGTAAACGTCCATGACTTTGAAAGGGACTTGGTTCATTTGACTTGAATTATCATTGATATGATCATATCTATAGATTAACTGTTTACAAAACTTTTAAGTGTTCGAAATATTAAGGAATTTTTAAGCTGTATTTGGCAGAACCTTTCGGCATTTTGTGTTCACGATGCTCTTCAACTTTTTTCTTTATTTGGCCTTTTACCTTTTATTATTCGAGCGTCAGTGATGAGTCTTTAGATGACAAAACGCCCGGCTGGCGTACACAATTATCATCCTGTATCTCTGATGCGTTTTGCATATAGCTTTGAATCGTGATTCACACAAATTTTTCCTGTTTAGTCATTACCACCGGTAATTCATTCCCATTCACACATTACCTGATCAATAAGATCGTCGGCATCCCAATTCCATCGATCAATAATACCTCTTCTTTTATGATCTTTTTCACAGGTTTTGGGGGATATTTCAAGCGGGTCGTCGAACGGAGCAGGAGTTAACCAGGATCTATATACTGAACGCTTGTTTCCTGGACAGGCAATGAAAATTGAAATCCAATCTGTAAAATTTATAAAATTACATATAATAGTATTTGGAATGTTTTTGTGTTAACGCTATAATTCCATCTTTTGCCACTTTGTATCCGCTATGTATCTGCTGATTTATGTAATTTCTAGTAGCTTTGTAAGCCTTGCTAAATTTTCATTGCCATGAAAAGGCAGGTTTTGATCTAAAGCATTTCAATCACCCTATTATAAATTATAAGCAGACAGGTAAATAATGGGTCTTTAATGTTATGACGCAGGTAATTGTAATTTGTTTTTATTGTAATTACACAAAAATCCTTTTAAGCGACTATAAAGATCACGGTCGAAATCAAGGATATCATCATCATGAATTGGTTAAGTGCTATGGAATCTGTGTCACAGATGACCAAGAATATGTTTCTATTGTCGTAGTCATTTCCTCGATTATGACATAACCGAATGCGACTTATCATCGAATTCTTACTTGTCATAAGCAACACGACGGGTGCCACTACAGGAACAGGATCGACTAACCCTAACACATGAGTTCCCCTTCCCCTCCCCCACCCCCACCCCGATTTTAACATGTTTGTGTTGCTCAGTCTATTTGTGTAGCGTTTTGTGGACTTTCGTTTTGTCTTTTTGTATTTTTGTTTGGCCATGATGTAGTCTCATGCTTTTGTATTTTTCCCTTTTACTTTGTGCCTCTTTTACATTTTAATTTTTTTCACACTCATGACTATTTGGAGTTTGTTAAGACTGGCCTTAAACTGTTACAATGTCATTTAAATTTAATGTCATAAAACTACGGTAGAGTAAAATCAAAACATTCAGTATCCTAAAACTATATCACGTAAAATAAAAATAAAAAAGTTTGAGTTCACGTCTGATGTTCCGTCAACCAATTCAACAATCGCCCATAAAAATTCACGTTTAATATAAATTGTCTTGATTTCCAAATCTTTAGAAATATATAAATCTTTTTCTGCTGCAACATCCACAAATTAAAGACTTACTCCCTTAAGTAGCATTCAGTAACTTGTCCAAAGATTAACAGACAACACTAGGGAACCGTAAACACGAAGGTTTTACAGACATTCGGGAAACGTTGGTGCCTTTGTAGCATGGAACATCAACTGTTGTGTGGAGAGGGTGCGAAATCATTTAAGACAACGATTTTCATAACAAATGAACAGTCAAAAATTATATCGAATTAACAAAATAAGCTAGTTATATCAAATCTTACCAGGGTCACTGGTTTGATTAGATCCGGTTCCGGACGTTGGCACACTGCTATTAGAGATGAGGTTTCTGAATTCTTCTTTGATTATAGCTTGAACTGTTTCCCTTACGGAATTTTCAAGACTTTGTAATATAACTCGGTTAATATAGGTCTTCATGTTTTCGTTTAAACTTGCAGTGTCAAGCATTGCAACTAACGGAGCCTGGTTGTTATCTATCAGATTAATCTTGACACTATTGGTAGTAGCTGTTACATGAGTATGTAGTACATATACCAAGCCAATAAAACCAAATAATATGTGACAAGCCATCCTCAGTTTTAATACCTTGACATGTATTTGCCTCCTCACTTTGGATTGAAATCAATCTAAAATAATACTTGTCCAACATTGATTGATTGCTCTTAAGGATGTATTCATGTTAGGTTTAGGAATTTTTGTCAGATGTTCGAACTCCTTGTGTGTTTTTTCTACGATATAGGGTAAAATGTTTTGCCCCATATCACACACTCTTCTTTTCATAGAAGACTTCAATTTTAAAATCCAGATCTTTTAAATTTCAGCTGACTACAGCCTTAAGATATACATGACATACATCCTGTTTAATTTGGCACTTCATAGTACGTAATACTTGTTTTTGTTGAATATACGTATCATATGCATTTTCAAATTATAGAATAACAAATATTTTACGCTGAGAACTATTTACCCGGGTTTTGATGGGGTTCGTGTTGCTCTGTCATTAGTATAATTAAATATTGACCAAACCATTATATTGAATACAGCTCTGGAACTTCTATTCTGAAAAATGTCTTGTAACCATGCATTGAATTGAAATATTTGTTTTGTTTTGTTTTGTTTTGTTTTGTTTTGTTTTGTTTTTTTTTTTTTTTTTTTTTTTTTTTGTTTT
Source organism: Mytilus coruscus (assembly GCA_017311375.1). Taxonomy (NCBI): domain Eukaryota; kingdom Metazoa; phylum Mollusca; class Bivalvia; order Mytilida; family Mytilidae; genus Mytilus; species Mytilus coruscus. The sequence continues at coordinate 40,919,677 of CM029603.1, read as the reverse complement.
GTTTTTTTTTTTTTTTTTTCGTTTCAGCTCTGGATGGCGTCAAATTTAATTTTACATCGACTTAATAAAAGCAGGCTCTAATTTCCATTGTTTTCTTAGTTTAAAAAAAGGTAGTATAATATCCTACGACAAAAGCGATGTTTCAATGCAATAACAAATAACCTATCCGAAATATTTGTAATATGTCAGTTAACTGTGTTCCGTTTCGTAGTCCTTCCTTTGATTTATATGCATCAAGTTGCAACGTTTTTCGGGACTTATAATATCGGGAGCCACAAATTAATCTTACTGCACCTACTCCTGTAAAACATATCGATAAAGATGTATCTTTACTATAATATTCATTCATATTTTTTTTTCATTCCAACACCCACTTTGCAAGGCAAGTACTGCCTGGAAATTATTTCTATACTGATATTGTATACATCCTCCTAAAACTGTTAAGGAGAGAGTTGATTGAATAAAGGATAAATACTTTTTAAGAATCATGAAGACTACAAAAACCGCCATTTTGTCATGTCGGTTTTTTTAAATACCAGAGAATATAGTATGGGCTTTTCGTATTGTTAAAAGCCGTATGATATGATGACCTACAGTTCCTTATATTCCTGTCATTTTGAACTTGGTAGATACTGATGTTATCTCATTGGCAATCATACCATATATACCTATTTTTAAAATGAAAACTTTCAATTGACCCTTTTTATTATCTACTACATTCTATGATATCAAAATTTTATCATAAAAGAGTTACGCAATAGTTTTGTAATACAAATATGTTATATGATTTTCTTACCGTTATATAAATGAAATAAAGTTGAAATTGTTCTCAAAATATTGACATCAGAATGAGAACAGCTGTTGTTGATCGTGTTATAAACCATAATGGAATGAATCATGCAATATTGAAATTCAAGAACAGCACTGATATTTAGAAACATCCGTTCAAATATTTTCCGAAATGAAACATGTTTGCTTAAAAAAATCGAAATAAACTTTTTAATTATTTAATCCTTTTGTTTTTTTTTTGGAGGGAGGAAGATAGAAAGGGAACAATACAAAACCAAAGGTCAATTAAAAACGAATATACTCAATTGCAAGATTTTACACAAGAAAACCAACATCACTATCAAGTTAGCTGTGTTTCTACAAAAATAAGTCAGAGGCGGTTTCTTATTTTCAAATAGACAATTCTACAAGATGATTATTATTTAAACATTTCAGCTATTCAGTTGGGAGTAGCCTTTTTGAATTCTTTATTGTCAAATAATTTAAAGAGTGTCCTATGTTAGCATTCCTACAAACAATTTCAGAAGGAAAAAATAAAATTGAGATGAAACGATATCAACGATGACTGACGCAAAGTGATGACAAAACTTCACCCGTTACGTAGACTCGAAATGAATTAGAAAGGGAAAAAAGAATCAAAACGACAGGACGGAGTTGTGTATAGTAGGAAGACGAAAGGTACATGAAGGTGGAGGTGGCTTAAGGGGGGAATACTTCACCTGTAAAGCAATAGGTAGCAATGACCCTGAAAGTTTTATGGTAACTGTGAATCGATTTCATTAAAGTTCGTTATTATTTCCTTTTTTCGGATGATTTCTTTTCTTGTAGCTTCAAAATTTGCAGGAGCATCATTGATGTTATCTGCAGGAGCATCGTTAATATTATCTGCAGCTACGGTTGTCACATTTTCTGAGAAAACTTCTGCAGCTTTTGCTGCAGCATAGTCTGCATTCAAATCTCTATTTTAAAGCCAAATAACAATGACTTTAAGCTTAGGTTCCTCAACTGTTTGTAAAGGAGTAGGTGGTTCCTGATCCTCGTCAACAGCAAGAGATTGGATTATTTCATCAGCCGTACAACAGACACTTCAGCTAACAATAAAGCCGGAACACCTAAATAGAAAGTGTAGGAAGCTAAACATACTCATTAAAGAATACCTAGTCTCCGTGGAGCAGTATATTGGAGAATTTAAATGCTATAAAGTCATGAAGGCAACCTCGTCACAAACTATAGTGGTAGTTTTTTCAATCGTGGAAAACAATTTTTCAATTAATACTATAATGATTAGATTAAAGTACAATGTTTACAATACTTTTATTATTTTGATATCGCCTCCATTATTTAACCTATCTTATTCTGACTCTGATTCGTTCTCGGGATGGACTCATATACTTACTTTTTAGTATTGTAAATCATTTGTAGACACATGCAGAACTGAGTTTCAATGATTCATAACATATATTTTAAGCTAAAAGAATTGGTTCCGTTGCTGTAAAATACAATTTTAGTGAAAATTATTAAATATCGATCTATTAACTTACATATTTTTTGTAAAAGAAAAGGAAGTACATCTTAAAAATATTGGTATTTTAAAATTGTTCAAAGATAATGATAACTTCATGGTCAGACACAAAATACATTAAAACTTTGATCGCTATTCAATATTTTCTACAAATTCATATACAGTCACAAACGCCTCCGGAATTGAGTAATAGGTTGAATCATAAATTCCGTTATTGGTAGCAAATGTTCAAGGCAACCTTCCTATGAAATTTACTATTATCAGAAATAAAATCGAAACCGTTAAAGTAATGATACAAGCATCTCCAAAATTCAGTTAAGTTATCTTTAGAAATCAAAATTGTCGTTTCCAGGATAACAAGAGAGAGACGAAAGATACCAAAAAGACTTTCAAACTCAAAGTTTTTTAAGTCGATAACAAACTGACAACGCAATGGCAAAAAAAAAACCACAAAAGAAAAACAACAGTACACAAAACACAATCTAGAAACCTAACGACTGAGCAACATCAACCCAACCAAAAACCGGGGGTGATCTCAGATGCTCCGGAAGAGTAAGCAGATCCTTATCCACATGTGTCACCCGTCGTTTTGCTCATAATAACATATTCACAAATTTAGAAGTTTTGTAGAAATAACAAAATTTCGTGCTAAAATCATAAACATTAAACAAACAATTAGATCAACCAACTTTAAAGTTGAGAAAATAATGAAATATTATATTTATAAATTTCCACGTCTGCCATGTTGAGATGCTGGTAAATGAAGTTACGTGCATCCGCTTTTTTCTAATAATTAATAAATATGAGAGACGACACAAACGACACAAGAGGACAAACATGATGTCTTTGTGTCGTTGTAGCTAGACTCGAAAAAAATCTGTCTAAATACCTGGTACCTAGCCACAATTCTAAAATGTATAGTTTTAAAATACAATTCACTTGAAGAACGATGTATTTTTATTATTCAAAGGATTCAAGTTAAAGTATATATATCCTAAGTTAGCGGTCATAGTTTGTAGCTCAACGGCATAAAAAGAGCGAATCTCGGTGCGAAGCTTACATGTTATGTTCTTTTAAATTTTGTTTCATTTGTGTCAGACATGTTCCTTAATTTGTAAGAACATCGGGATACATCGAAGGGGAAGTTCATAAAAGCTGACAAAATCAAACGCTATCAATCAATGGAACAAGCGAAAACAACTGTCAAATTTTGACTTGGTACAGGCATATTTCAAAGAAAATGGTGGCTTAAATCTAGTTTTATAGCTAGCTTATCTTCCCAATTGTATGACAGTTGTTTATAGTTCCGTTTTACCAACAAAATGGGTGAGGAATCAAAAACAGACATAATAAGTTAATGTGACAATAATTGGGATCCAACAGCCAAAACTGTGTAAGCATACGTCACAGACATACAACACAACTGACTTAAAAAATCAAACAAACATACAAATTAATCTGACAAATTTTAGATTTGACAGTGACGTCAAAGTTTTTGTCGTTGATAGTTAATTCCGTATATAGTATATACACTTTCTCGAATAAGTAAAAATTAAGTAAATATAAAGATAAGATAAAGATGGAGATAATTTATTTTCAAAATAACGTCCCCAGGGGGCATACACATATAACAAATATAATATTTACAACATACAGTATTTTACATGACATTCATATAATACACCTATAACATAAGGTAATTATATAAAATATAAATACAAGGGTAAACAAAATAGAAACATCACTGAAAACACTTTGTGTCCGAATCGCAGCTCAGAACCCACCTGCACCTGGAATGTCCGAAGTTAAAAAGTCCAAAACCCAATGGCGGGATGAATACATACCGAATCATGTCAAATGTCATACTACCAAAAGAAACAAGATTGCACGAATACAAATAATGAGGGAACATAAGTAAAATAAAACGATGCATATCTTCCCTTTATTGTTGATAACATGTTGAATAATTCAAAACAAGTCTACCCCCGGGTATAAATTACCTTAGCCTCATTTGGCACAACAGTTTGGTATAATTGGTTTTTAATGCCCTTTGTATTGGATTTCGCCTTCTAGATTCCAGAGTTTTTATTGCAACATGACTAACACGGTGGGTGTCAAAGACATATATGTTTCTCTTGTCACTTATGGAGCAGGTATCATCCTCGGTTTCGGTGGGGTTCGGTTAATCAAGCTTATGCTTCCGGTGTGGTTGACTGTTGTTTGTCTTTTCGTCATTTTTCGTTTATGGCATGCTATTAATTGTTTATATTAGACATACAGTTTTTAATCTTCCCCCACCCTTCCTTTGGAATCTTCTCACTAATTTTTCTATTAAATGAGAAGATGTTACATGGTTTAAAAATGTTTTGAGAAGGTAAGCTAACTTGTGCTTGCACATGGAAAGAATTGATATTAAGGAAAATCTGACAGTTATATGATAGAACAATGAATTGTTTATCGAATCACTTAAACTAATTAAGTTTACTGGCTGAGGTACTCTTTGTGATAAATAGATTTGAAAAATGACTTTGTTAGAACGATTCCAAACCTTTTACCTTTAGTAATTTAAGTGATGAGTCCAAATTATTAGTACAGCATGAAAAACCTAGTGAGTTTGTTTTACTTTTACAGTTCAATTTTTAATTTCTATACTTTCATCTTGTGTTTTAAACAACATAATAGAACATGTTTGATTTTCGTTTCATATCGCTTCTTCGTCACTATATTCTTTTAACAGATATAACCATCATGTCAGCAAATCCACATTCAACTGAAATACAATAAACACCAAAGTATAACCTAGTTTAAAACAAATTTTGTAAACCTAAGACATGTATGAGTTTGGTTGTTGAATATTTTGTCTTGTAAAGGATATCGGATATTGTTTCTTTTTCTCTGCATAGGGCATCAGTATGCTAGATTTTGAAAATAAAAAAAAAAAAAAAAAACACTTTATAAATTTGTTGCATAGAGTATCAAATGTTTCTACCTTAAATGTTCTAAAAGTATAGAAATTAAAAGTTGAATTGATATGATATTTCCACAACCAGTACGCTTCTGCGAAACTATAAATATGTAATTATTAAGACAAGATAAACTTGCCCTTTTAAAGCACAGGATATCCTTTTCAAGTTCCACAGAAATAATGTAGACGAATTGTACTTATTTAACAATTGGAACCTCACACTTTCAAAAAAAACATGATTATCACCTGTTTAAATTGTCACGAGCAATACGAAGTGTGCCGATATTGCAGCAGGAACTCCTTAATTTTTCAAAACATCCGGGTTTACCCTCTGCCTTTGATTGGGACAAGTTGATCGATCTTTAGTTTTATTTATGTGTAGTATAGTGGGGATTTTCCTTTTTCTTTTGATTATGGTGTTGTATGTTTTACTTCGACTGGAATTTAACTTCTCCATTGGCATCTTCTGTTTCTTTATCATATATTACCGTATATTATATGTTATGAAAGGTTTCTCAATAAAAATTTATTAACATACAGCATTTGTTAGAATCAACATTATTCTCCAATGTTTTGACAGTGTCAGGCGTAAACAATGAATGTTTTCTTTTAGGATTAGGAGTTTGAAAAAAGTGAAGATATAACGCATTCTTAAAATTAAGATTGCCCCTTATAGCACCTTACTATAGTACGTTAGATTTTAGTGATTTTTAATTCAGCTTGAATTCATAATATACCAGAAAGAGTTCACTTAAAACACACACTGTTTTTTCTACAGGTGTTACCTTCCTTATCATAATGACCCGCTTTGTTTCTTGTAGCAGACATGAAATAAGGATATTCCCGTACGTATAACTGATCAAATGTATAGCCACCAGATGTGCTAAATTTAAGCCGTGAATCTATAATTTGCAACCATCCGATATCGTTTGGACAACCGCCATGAGCACTGTTTATGTAAAAATGGCGATCACCACCGTACGACCTAGAAATTGAGAAAAAAATTGCTGAAATTCTTGAACAAAATTATGTACATGTATGTGCAAACAAGTTGACACTACATTCTTCCTAATACTGTAATAACTTTAGTTTTTTTTAGTAACAGTTGTTTTCAAAAACACCAAAACGAAACGAAAAAATCTTTTGATATGAAGAAAAAATGAAACTCGAATACTGCAAAAAGGTAGTATTACTCGGGTGGCTGAAGCCAGTTTTGATATGAAGAAAAAATGAAACTAGAATACTGCAAAAAGGTAGTATTACTCGGGTGACTGAAGCCATAGAGAATTAAATCAGTTAATAAATTATGTTATCGTTTAGAGGAATGCATTCCATATTACATTTTAACATCAATATTTCTTTCAAATACTTAAATCTGAGTTTGACCTCCTTAATTGTATATGTCATGCCAATGGCATAGAAGATAGAGAGCAGTTAATGATAATAATGAAAACGCGATGGACATCTAGGTCAACATATTGTCTTCAACACAACTATAAGTGTAGGTGTATACAGTATGTCTCAAACGTTGTGAATGCATAAAAGATCTTCCACCGACGTCAAATCTCTAAATAACAAATTCATTAAGACATGACATAAAACAACCACTGATGTTCCTCACCTGGATAAGCGTACGGAGATTACATGGTTTAACCAATATGTGGTTTTTAGACAAATATTTTCTAAATCCACCTACAGTTACAAACAACTCCGAAATTGGTTTATAACTTCAATCATAAATTTCAGTTACGGGTATCATGGCAATTGATTTTTTGAAATATAACAATGTTCATGGCTAACTTCATATGAAAATAACTATTAACAGAAGGAAAATCGAAACCGTTTGGGATGAAAAAGAACATTTTTAAAATATCAGAGTACAATTACGAGCATCTCTATAATTCAGTTATGTAATGGACTTCTATGCGACTGTCATACAAGTGAGAGGTTAAACTTGCATGAAACCAGGTTTAATCCACCATTTTCTACATAAGGAAATGCCTGTACCAATTCAGGAATATGACAGTTGTTTTCCATTCGTTTGATGAGTTTGAGCTTTTGATTTTGCCATTTGATAAAGGACTTTTAGTTTTGAATTTTCCTAGGAGTTCTGTATTTTTGCTATTTTACTTTTTAGACTTTAGATATCATAAATTTCATTAACTAACACAATATCTTATTCACAAATTAAGGATTTATGGAAAATAACACACCTTTTCGGTATGTATTATATTCTGTCAAGTAAATCTTCGAATCATGAACATTAAACAAACAATTAGATCAGCCATAACTTGTTCCAAATTGGCAAATTGATGAAATATCATATTCACAAATTTCTGCAATGTTGATATTCTGGTAACTAACGTGCATCCGTTTTCCCCAGCGATTAACAAATGTAACTGAAACGTCACAAGACGACTGAAATAATTCCTACAGCTGAACGTGATAAAATCTCTGTAAAAACCCAGTAACAAACCACCATTTTGTAATTAAAAGTTATAAAATGTTTTAAATATGGTTCACATGACGACCATTGTCTTTTTATTATCTATTTGTATTATCCATTGGGTCTAAGGTAAATTATATGTGCAAAACTAGCGGTCATACTTCTTAGCTAAACGGCATAAAAAAGTGACTCTCGGTACGCAGTTCCCATGTTGTGTTCTTTATTTGGATCGGCAGTTGATTTACGAGGATTTAGTTACAAGAGTGTTTATATTTTATTTCATTTCTTTTTGATAACATGAAAATTACATTTACTAAAACTAGTTATTCTATGTGTTATGTGTCACAGCATTATGTACCCTAATTGGTAAGAACATAGGAGTTAAGTCGATGTTATGATTTTTTCATTTAAAGAGGTCATATAACAAAAAATAACAAAACTGGAAAATATTTCATAAATGAAAAGGTACATGTGGAATACAAAGCCACATGACTTTTCAGTTCGTGGAATAAGATTATTATGTATATCACTCAGATGTTTTCGTTATAAAGTTGGAAAAGAGGAAAGGGAGAGGTTCACCTCTTGTAAATCATATAGAGTTTTATATTTAAATATACTTTGCTGTGTCATAATTATAATAAATGCGGAGTATAAGCAAAAGAAGAAAATCAGAGATAAGACGACTATACTGGCATGTAAAGATCTAAGAAACATGTCGCTATTGAGTTGAGACACCGACATACCGTATCGGTTAACCAATTGTTGATGGTGACCGTAAAACGTCTGTAGTGTCGTTTTCTTCATAACTCTGGTTGAGCATTTTTTTTTGTAAGAAGTTCACCTCTGTTAAAGGTGTCTGTATAGTTTGAACATGCATCAAAGAGTGGCAAAAGATACTAAAGGGACATTCAAACTGATAAAAAAATAGTATACAAAACAACATAGAAAACTAAAGACTGAGCAACACAAACCCCACAAAAACCAGGGTGATCTCAGATGCTCCGGAAGGGTAAACAGATCCTGCTCCACATGCGACACCCGCCTAGTTTTTCCTATAAAATACGTTGATAAGTTATATCAAGTGATAAGGCATCACAAAATAGCGGAATGGAAATTGTCTCTTATCAAACCCTAAGACATCACCAAATTGATAAACTATCGGTAAAGTAAAGATTCTAACCCTGAAACTTGACCGACTGTAAAAATTTGAATTTTGTATGACAAAGGATAGACGAGAAATTCTAAACTGCAATTTTAAACTCAGTACAACAGAGCAGATGGTATTCTGACATTTTGAAAGTTGAAATCATCACTCTAGTTCGAAATCGTCCGTCTGTGTCAATATCAAGAAAAAAATCAAGATATGTTGCAGACATTCTACTTTATCATTAATATCAAGTTTCCTAACATAATCAAATCACAATAAACCAAATCAATATATCATTATACATCACGAAAGTGTCCCTAATAGATTTAGTTACCCTTCCATATAGAAGACATTAATCGTTGCAGTCCTAGACAAGTCCTGGTAAGTGCTTTGTAGAAGTCTTTCCTTTGAAAACCATCTGACACTTGTTGAACCTTTTCCGTCAAATAAAAACATGGCATCTACTTGTGAATCTTTATAAAGATCAACCCGAACCTTAAAATAGAAACAATACATTTACTTGTTCAATTTCATGAGTAAACGTCAATGGCTTTGACAGGGACTTGGTATGTAAATTTGACAGCATTCAAAAAGCGATCTATGCCGTAAAAGCTCATCAAAGATACACTGTAACAATATTTAGAATACACCAAGAACGTTAATAAACGTATTTATAACATCAAACACTCATAAATCAAAAAACATTTTGTATCCGTCATAAGCTGAATTATTATATTGCACTGCCGTGTATAAATGTTTATTTGTTATCATTCTTGGTAAGTAGTGAAAAAAGCTTACGTTTTCAGTTTGTTTGTTTTTGCTTATCTTTTTGGTGTATGCAGTTTGTTGTACATATTTTTCTTTTTATATATTCAAGTGTCAAGATTAATTATGTTATTAAACATAGTAACATTGTTCGTCCTTTGTACACGATAACAATGGTCGATATCACTGCTGGTGGAGGTTTCCTCCACGATGGTATCACCAGCCCAGTAGTCAGCACTTCTGTGTTCACATGAATTATTATTAATATGATCATTTTTAGAAATTAACTGTTTACAAAACTTTTAATTGTTCGAAATATTAAGAATTTTTTACCACAGGAACAGATTACCTAAGCTGTATTTGGCAGAACCTTTCGGCATTTTGGGTTCTGAGTGCTATTAGACTTTTTTTCTTTATTTGGCCTTTTAACTTTTTTATTTGAGCGTCACTGGTGCGTCTTTTGAAGAAGAAATGCACGTGTGGCGTACATAGTTATAATCCTGTATCTCTGATGTGTTTTGTATATAGTTTTCAATCTTGATTCACACAAATTATTCCAGTTTAGTCATAACCAACGGTAATTTCTTCCGATGCACATATTACCTGGTCAATAAGATCGTCAGCATTCCAATTCCATCGATCAATAATACTTCTTCTTTTATGATCTTTTTCACAGGTTTTTGGAGATATTACAAGCGGGTCATTGAACGGAGCAGGAGTTAACCATGATCTATATACTGAACGCTTATTTCCTGGACAGGCAATAAAAATTGGAATCCAATCTGTAAATTTTATAAAATTACATAGGACAGTATTTGTTATCTTTAGAAATAATGCATCGTGCATGAGTGAATTAAACATGATTTTAGATTTGGCTTTTGTGTCAACACTACAATTCCATCCTTTGCCACTTTGTATCCGCTGCATTATCTAAGTTCAAGCAGCTATGTAAATAAAGGCAACAGTAGTATACTGCTGTTCAAAAGTCATAAATCGATTGAGAGAAAACAAATCCGGGTTACAAACTAAAACCGAGGGAAACACATCAACTATACGTTGCACTTCTGTCAATTTCCCATAGGAACTCCCTTTGCGGCTAAGGCTGTGCAACTTTTACTATGAAGTTTCGTGAAAAATTATATCCTAGAACGGAAAGTTGATATGCACTACTTTTTTATTCAAAGTTCAAAACATAGGGCTGTGCGGCATATTTTCAACATTTATATGCCCCGAACTTCTAAGAGTTTAAACTTATACTAAGATTATGTACTAAACCTACCTTCACTTTAAGTCTCCCTCAGAATTCAATTTTCGCCGCTACCATGTTTTTTATACTGGTAACATTCCCAAGTTATTTCTCTATGAGATGAAACATAGAGATCATATCTGTCAACTAGTACGTAAACAAAACAAAATATCTATGAATATTATATATCTCCCTAAAAGAGGCGTGGGTTGTGAAACAGCTGTATTTACAAAGTACAACCTATAAGAGGAAAACAACGGAACAACAGAAACACTGAAGTGCAACAAAAACAAACGCCAACATACATAGAAACGAACTATTTAATAACAACTGCCATATTCCTGACTTGTTACAGGACATTTTAAGAAAAAAAAAAACCTCTCGATTATATATTTAAAAATATCGCTAAAATGACAACACTCAGCACAGAGAAACGCACGAATAAATAATATAATAGTCGTTACAACATGTGAACCGCAGAATAACAACGAACATCTTCCATTAACGACAGCACAAGACATCACAAACAGTGACGTATTTTTGTAACGAATATATAATCTTGAAATTCATACAATTATTTTCACAATACTAGTCCAAACAATTATCATGACTATGACAGTATTAGAAGGCTATTTTAAATAAATGATGTGACGACATCATAATTATTTGGACTAACACAATACATTATCCATGGAAAATTGAAATTAACTCGACTATACTAACAAATAAGATATATGTGAAATGTACCGAAAATACAGAGTTCAAACCACAAACGATAAGACATAACACAATATCTTACCACAACAAAACATCATAAATAAATACATAAATGTTGGATGTATAAACCCCGAGACACGTCGTATAGCAATGCAAATTCACACTCGGCAAAACAGTCATATTCGGGAATAGGTCACGTTCGGTACTTAGAAGACAGGCGACATAGATGTTAAGCCACAATCTAAGACGTGGTAAAAATGTCATTAGTTAGTTTAGACACAGACACATCGTAGAGATCAACCACTTCGTGATGGTGTCCATAAAATTGTCATAAGTGTCATTTTTATTCTGTCCTCCTCATAACTCTGTTGGAGCAGTTTCTGCGTAAGGAGCACACTCCTGTATATGAAGTCCGTATAGTGTGAACATGCACGAGCATAACGTATCAATTTGGATATGTAAACACCATACAACGGAGCAGAGGGTATGTTACTGCTGAGAAATGGGAAATTGATAATTGGGAAGTTGAAATCATACCGTTTGTCAGAGATTTTAGAGTGAAGTCGTCCATCTGTGTTAATATAGAGGAAAAGATCAAGGAATGAAACAGTCCTTCTAGTATCAGTAGTATCCTTAATTTCAAGTTCACTGGGATATATGAGATGCAAGTACTGACTGAAATATGGGTTATTCAGTGATAGGACATCATCAATATATCTGAAAGTAAAATTAAAGAATTTTGCAAGGTGCTTTTTCTTTTAGTCTTTTAGAAGGTTCGGAATGAATTCTGCTTCATACGAGTATAAAAACAAGTCAGCCAGAAGGGGTGCACAATTAGTACCCATTGGAACACCGACTGTCTGTTGAAATATCAATCCTCCAAACTCAACAAATATATTGTCGATTAAAAAGTCCAGCATTTTGATAATATCATCTTCAGTGTATTTTCTGATAGAATCAGTGTGGTTCTTCACAAAACAAGAATTATCATAACCCAAAACAATCCTTCTAAATTTGTAGAAAAATTTCATTGCAATGAAAAGGCAGGTATAAATCTTAAGCAATTCAATCCTCCCATTATAAATTATAACCAGAAAAGAAAACAATAATTATTTAGTATTATGACGCAGGTGTGCGTAATTTGTTTTTACACAAAAATGCTTTTAAGCGACTATAAAGATCACCATCATGATTTGGTTGAGCGCTATGGAATCTGTGTCACAGAATTTTGTTGATTTTGTTTTGTTTTTGTTTTTTTTTTGTTTTTGTTTTGTTTTTGTTTTTTTTTTTTTTTTTTGCCATGATGTAGTCTCATTTTCCTCGTCTTATGCTTTTGTATTGTTCCCTTTTATTTTGTGCCTCTTTTAAATTTTATTTTTTCACACTCATGACTACTGTTACAATGTCATCTAAATTTAATGTCATAAAACTATGACAAAGTTAATTCAAAACATTTAATATCCTAAAACTATGAACACCTAAAATAACAAAATAAGTTTGGGTTCACGTCTGATGTTTCGTCTTCTTCGACTAATTCAATGATCAGCCATAAAAATTAACGTCTAATTTATAGTGTTATGATTTCCCACTCTTTAGAAATATTTCAGTCAGTACTTGCATCTCATATATCCCAGTGAACTTGAAATTAAGGATACTACTGATACTAGAAGGACTGCTTCATTCCTTGATCTTTTCCTCTATATTGAGCACAATTAGTACCCATTGGAATACCGACTGTCTGTTGAAATATCAATCCTCCAAACTCAACAAATATATTGTCGATTAAAAAGTCCCTCATTTTGATAATATCATTTTCTACTTTATTTTCATTAATCAGCCAATTATATAAATCTTTTTCTGATGTGACATCCACAAATTAAGGACTTACTCCTTTAAGAGCATACAGTAACCTGTCCAAAATTAACAGTTATTACAAGGGAAACTTAAACACGAAAGTTTTTACAGACTTTCGGAAAACGTTGGTGCCTTTGTAGCTTGAAACATCAACTGTTGTGTGGAAGCGGGTGCAATACCAGTTAAGACGATGATTTACATAACAAATGAACAGCCAAAAACACTAAACAAAACCTGCAATTCATGAGTGAAACTGTTGAAGAAACCAAAGGTTCCAAGCTACTGTCAGTCTGTTGTATTGTTAACTATTTGGGGTGATTCTTGATTTCCTTTATGTATTAATATACAAGGAATATAATATCAAAGTTATTCCAATTTACCTAGGTAGTTACGACCAACAGAAAATTTAACCGCTTTCGTGGAAACATAAAGCGATGCAAAATGAGACTTTTTACATGAAATAAAGCTAATTAACTAAATTTATTAAATTGGTTGCATTGAATTGACCCAGTGCAATAAAAACCGATAATTTCACTCCTCTGACGTCATACAACAATGGATGTTGCATAGACGTTGTCGACGACGTTGCATCAAAGCAAATTGACAATGCGTAGAAAAAATATTGTTCCTTGTATTTTTACTTTATTTTCATTAATCAGCCAATTGTCAATGTAATGAAAAGAATAACTACTCACAGAATTCAAATATCGAAAATGTTCAACTCGTGACTGTACAACTCTGATGATTAACTCATGTGCTTCTCGCATTCGTGAATTAATGTGTTGTTCGGTCACTCGTTGAATATTTTTCTATATTCTTTAAGTAATTCTATAAAAGTAAGTTATATCAAATCTTACCAGGGTCACTGGTTTGATTAGATGATGTCCCTGAAGTTGACACACTGCTATTACAGACTAGGTTTCCGAACTCTTCTTTTATTATGACTTGAACTGTTTTCCTTATAGAATTCCCAAGACTTTTTAATATAACTTGGTTAATATAGGTCTTCATGTTTTTGTTTAAACTTGCAGTGTCAAGCATTGCAACTAACGGAGCCTGATTGTCATCTATCAGATTAATCTGAACACTTATAGTAGTAGCTGTCACATGAGGAAGTAGTAAATATACCATTCCAATAAAACCCAATAATGTCTGACAAGCCATCCTCAGTTTTAATATCTTGACCATTTGACTCCTCACTTACAATTGAAACAAATCTTAAAAAACATTTAGCCGACATTGACCTTGAGATATGTATCCTGTTTAATTATGCACGTAATTGTAACTTTTATACGTTTACTGGTACATGTGTTTGTTAATATACGAAATTATGCCTGCATAAGAAGGACACAATGGAGGGAAGAGAACTTTCTCTAATTTTCATGTTTTTTTTCACATTTCTCGATCGGTGTGAGAAAAATATTTCTCGTCTCTAGTGAAAACGTTGTTCTGGGCAAATGATTGGTCGAAATTCAATTATGACGTCAAACTTTCTTTTTCTTCTGAATTTTCTATTGTGACGTAATAAAAAAGGCGACCATGCCTGATGACGTCACATAAAAAGAACACAACTTTCTGCAAATCTTTGAAAAGGAAGGATACACTTTGTTTAGATATCGTCTAAAAATCATTAGAGAAACAGATTCCATCACTATAACTCGTGTATTACGATATTTCTCCACTCTCAACAGTTAAATTTTAATTATTTAAAAAGCTCGGCAAGCCTCGAGCTTTAAATATTAAAATTTAACTGTCTCCAGTGGAGAAATATCGTAACACACTTGATGCAGTGGTGGAATCTATATGTCTATCCTCTGTATTGATGTTAATTTAATAGCATGGCCCTTTACAAGCAGTAATTTTCCATATAAGGTTGACTGTTCATGCTGGATTAACTTTATGATGCTAGTTTTAAACCAAATAGATATAGGAAGATGTGGTGTGAGTGCCAATGAGACAACTCTCCATCCAAATAACAATTTATAAAAGTAAACCATTATAGGTCAATGTACGGCCTTCAACACGGAGCCTTGGCTCACACCGAACAACAAGCTATAAAGGGCCCCAAAATTACTAGTGTAAAACCATTCAAACGGGAAAACCAACGGTCTAGTCCAAAGCATACATATTCAAATGCAAAAGTTTACCAGTTTCGGTACTGGCATAATTAATAACATAAGCAACACGACGGGTGCCACATGTGGAGCAGGATCTGCTTACCCTTCCGGAGTACCTGAGATCACCCCCAGTTTTTGGTGGGGTTAGTGTTGCTTAGTCTTTGGTTTTCTATGTTGTGTCATCTGTACTATTATTTGTCTGTTTGTCTTTTTATTTTTGGCCATGGCGTTGTCAGTTTGTTTTCGATCTATGAGTTTGACTGTCCCTCTGGTATCTTTCGTCCCTCTTTAATAACATACATTTGAAATCAAATTCACCGTTGATAAATTCAGAAATTATTTAAAAACTAAGGTTCCAACTCAATCAGACAAAGTTGATCTTAGATCTAGATTTGATTATTCTGTTTGTATGTGCCCTTTTGGTAATAAAGCTCTCTAATGTTTAGGTGATAATACATCTTTGGTATTCTATTGTTTTAATATGAGCATTCCTGGTGGAGGTAAATCCATAAAAAGTCTTCGGACGCAACTAATTTATATAAAGTGTTATTATCATTTTTTTACAAGGTGGTTTATTATTTCATTTTGTTAAACTTGACGAACATGATTTTTATCTCTCTGGTTTCATAAAAGAGAGTCGAAAGATACGATTGAGATATTAAAACTCATAAGTCGATGAAAAACTGACAACGGCCATGGAAAAAAACGAAAAACGATCAAAAGACAAGTATAGAAAACCAAAGACTGAGCAACACGAACCACACCAAAAACCAGGGATGATCGCAGATGCTCCGAAAGGGTAGGCAGATTCTGCTCCACAAGTGCACCCGTCGTGTTGCTCATTTAAGTGCAAATTAATTCGGTGATTATAAGGTGTGTAAATAAATAAATAAATTCTCATTAGATGACTTTTCAGGCAAGATAAGACCAATTATTTTGTTATATCTGCATGTCAACCTATTCCTCAATCCTTCCCTTTTGCTAAATTTATTTTCAATATTACAAGGCATAAGTTTTTAAACTCGAGATTGTCATTTAAGAGGATTTTTCAATTCTAAATGTTCATTAAACAACACAAGTAAAGCATTAAAATTTGCATGTTAACTGTTTCAAAATTCTATTAAAAAAAATTGTCGAAATGTCCATTTGGTGGCAGCGAAGTTAGTACTGTTAAATGTTACTGAGTAGTTCAACACCAAAGAATGTTTTAATTATCACTGTATGTGATGGATCCACTGGTGTCAGACCACAAGTTTTATAAGTATGAACGTGTGTGTAGTGATGTCATAGATTTTAACGAACGTAATCAATGCATCACTGGTAAATTATTAAGTCAGGGATTTCGTTACCATAAATTACTTAAAACTTTGACTAAATTCTTTCATAGATACAAAGATTTGATTAGTAAATTTGGCTGTACCTGTAGAAAACTTATTAAAAACGGTATTTCACATCCTAAATTTTACGGTAATATTGTACTAAAAGCGCGGAAATCACTATGTGATCAATGTAAACTCTTCGAACCTTTAAACAAACTTATTAGTAAAGGTTATCTTACTAATGTTGTAATTAGATCTTTGAATATAGTTTACATTGGCACTAATATCGATTTTGTCATCAGCAAATTAAAACTGTAAATTTATATTCTTTTCAAACGGGATGTATAAAGACATAGCCACGTTCATTTTTATCTATTAAGAGGTTAACTCCTAACTATCCTACTGCCTGTCGATACATTTATTTTTGGCATTGCACAAGTCATGTCGTCTTTGACTGTCCATGACGTTAAAATACTAAATCCCTGGGATGTGTTTTAGTTGATTTTAGTCTTTGATGCATGATTTTTTATTATTAATTGTTTTTGGCTTTTAACTAGCTGTCGGTAACTGCGAGTACTCTCAAATCGTACTTTCTTGTTAATTTGACCTGTTGATACTATTTGTAACGCTTTTTTGTTATTTAATGTTTACTTTTGATAAGTGTTTGGTATGTTCACTTGTGTTAATATGTCTTTTGATTGAGTTAAGCCATTTCAATTGATATTTTAGTATGTCTTTCTATGTTGTGATGTTACACTATTGTTTCAGATAAGGGTGAAGGTTTGGTACCATTAAAACGTTTAAACCCACTGCAATTGTTTGCACCTGTCCTAAGTCGGGAATCTGATGTTCAGTAGTTGTCGTTTGTTGATGTGGTTCATAAGTGTTTCTCGTTTCTCGTTTTTATATAGATTAGACCGTAGGTTTTCCCGTTGTTTGAATGGTTTTACACTAGTAATTTTTGGGGCCCTTTATAGCTTGCTGTGCGGTGTGAGCCAAGGCTCCGTGTTGAAGACCGTACTTTGACCTATAATGGTTTACTTTTATAAATTGTCACTTGGATGGAGAGTTGCCTCATTGGCACTCATACCACATCTTCTTATATTTATATATGAAAATAAAGCTTTATACATTATAGGCGTCCGATGCGCTTTTGAATTTACCTTCATCAGGAACGCTCAAACCTATATATTTGAAAGCCAGGGATGTTAATACATAGAAACGTGAAGCTATATGACAAAATAGACATAAAAAGAATATCCTAAAATATGTGGTACGGTTGCTCATCAGACAACTATCCATCAGAGACCAAAGGAAGATGATGTTACATGTAACAACTGCAGTCCGTTTTTATCGTATGCGTTTGTGTTTGTGATTAATTATGAGCTTGGGGATTGCCTGTATGTTCTCTTGTCCATGAACTTTTCCTAAAAAAATTCTTCAGGTATGTACCTTTATCAGAAAAATAACATATATGATCGAATCTAGGAGATAAATTTCTGCCTTTTATTTTGGTGCATGTCAGGTCAAAAACATAAACGGTGCCAAATTTTATGCACCAGATGCGCATTTCGACAATGTCTCTTCATTGATGCTTGAATATCCAAAATCTTATACAAATGTTGAAGAGCGGATCAAATCGAAAACGACCTAAAGAATAGTCACATCCGGACAAGGAATCAGAGCTTTGAATGAGGAAGATATATTCCTTATTTAGAATAATTTACAAAATTTTACAACAGCAAATTTCAATCAAACAATATCCGTATTTTCAGGCCAGTACCGAAGTACTGGCTACTGGCTGGTGAAACCAGCAGAGGTATCGATACAGTGGTATTAATAACATACAAATGGGTATTCAAAGAGCTACCTTGACTTGGACATCGTCCAAGTTAGAGGCAACAGTATTCTAACGGTGTTCACATCTCATGAATCAGGTGAACTCCAAAAGGAAGAAGATGGGTGCGTCAACAGAATACGCGTATCCTACTATGCATACATTGCCCTCCATGCGAATTTACATTCAGTCAAAAAAGTATTAACAAAAATACCGAATTCCAAGGTAAATTCAAAGAGTCCATTAAAACTGACAAAATCAAACGTTAGACTTTACCAACCACCGGAACGTATTAAAAACAACTGTCATATTCTTGACTTGGTACAGGCATTGTCCATAGAAAATTGTGGATTAAAATCGGTTTTAGAGCTAGCTAAATCTATCACTTATATGACAGTTTTTTATTGATCCGTTATATTGACATAATTTGGTGAGCAACCAGAATAGAACAACGCAGGCACATGTTTTCAATGGCTATTTAAAACATTAAGAATCCCAGATAAATTAATATTGTTGATTGTTTGACCATGTTTTGTATTGTGACATAATACTTCCGTGTTATGTTTATTTTAAAAATAATGCGCAAGAAAAATTTGTATTGTCAATGATATTGGGGAAGTTGATATATCCTGTGAAGAGTTGTAACCTTTAGGACAACGACTTTTACTACTTCATATAATAAGATGTATATAAAACAGTAAATCGATTGTGTGATTTTAACATTTGTTATTGTATTCAATTCTTGACAGCTAGATCCAGATTTTATATACACGTCAAAATTGACAAAATTTTCGTCACTAGTTATTTCCTTATTTGTCATGATGCTCAGAAGAAATTGTTTAAACATAGAAGAAATCCGCTTATTCAATAATGTTTCTTTTGTGCTTTTTCCTCTTGGTGTGAATGTGTGTGTGTGGTGTATGTGTGTCGCGTTATAAATAATAGGAAAATTCGTGAATGCTTCAGACTTGTTCGAGTAATGAAGCTGTGAGCTCACGTTATAAGTAATGAGGGAAAGTTGACGCCCTATAAAAGCTTATATTGTAAACACCAAAAAATTAGAAAATAAGGAACTTATTCCATATCTTATTCACAAAAGTTATTTTTACTCAACCATTTAACTGTAAGACCAGTTTCAAAAATAATTATGAATGTTTCACCATAGTTGTTACAATTTTATTTTTTAGTAATAAAACATATGCAGGAAAACAATAATTTTACAAGCAAAGACATAGTCACGACTTTTATGGCTATATAATATCTATATTATTTCTGAAACAAAAATCGTCAAATTATTTTAGTCTGGTATACCAGTGGGAACAGACCGTGCATCTGCTTTGATCACAGATTTGTTCCTGTACTGTACTTAGGGTAATTTATGGATAAATTTAATTCAATTAATGAACTCATCATAGATACCATGATTGTTTACTTTGTACGCCAGACCCGCGTTTCGTCTGCAAAAGACTCATCAGTAACGCTCGAATCAAAAAAGTTAAAAAAAGGCCAAATAAAGGACGAAGTAGTAGAGCATTTAGGACCCAAAATTCCGTAAGGTTATGCCGAATACAGCTAAGGTAATCTATTCCTGGGACGAAAATCCTTAGTATTTCGAAATATTCAAAATTTATCAACAGTTAATTTTAATAATTATGACCATATCATATGATAATTCATGTCAACACAGAAGTGCAGACTACAGGGCTGGTGATAGCTTCGGGGAGAAACCTCATACAGCAGTGACATCGACCCAGTGGAATGTAAATAAACTCAGCATAGATACCAGGATAAGTTATGTAAACGCTACTTCATAGGAACTTTAAAGAATACCACAGATCGTTAGACGACACATTCTTTGTTCTTTATATACGAAAAAAGTTATTTACATTTGTATAAGCATTGTTCACGAAAGTCTTCATACCAGAATTTTGGAATAGCAAATCTTTGTTCCTACCATTCATTGAAATCGTGATATCCAAACACTGAACCAACTTGGAAATATAAACTTCATAGGGACGAGCCATTCGAGTCACCGATCATCAATATATTGTAGGGGCACGGGTTGTTCTGTGCTTGTTTTTTTATTTGGAAGGGTGTCAGGGTAAATATTTGTTTTAAATGCAATCAAATACAAACTACTTTTTTCTCAATAAAATACAATGTTGTTTTTTTTTTATGTTCATGCTAATTTTCAATATACACTATACCTTCAAGTTAGTGGTATTTGTATATTCGGATAGATGAGCACCTCTTCATGCTGACGAGAACCGTAATTTGTAAGATCATATAATTCAACACTTAATGGGTATTGTTACAATGACTGCATAGTATTTTGACGACATATTTCAAATAATAAATATAGATTATTCTAAACAAGTCTATGCATTTATTCATCTGAACTTACTTGTACTTGATCAATCATTTCGAATTTCTTACGGTAAACTTTATTTCAAAATTGATGATAAACAGGACGACGATCCCGTTCTGATTGTCGATCTCTTCTCGTTGATTCTGATGTTATTCATCGTTTGTTTTAGATATGTTTTTTTTTTTTTTCTAAATAAATTGGTTGATACTTAATTTGGAAAATAAAAATGTCGTTGAAAATTATATTCCACTACTGATATGACTACGGGCTCAAATTATAAGGCCCCGCTCCACTAAAAGGGCTCCGATCCCCGGAAGTAGGGACCACTGGGCTGAAGATACGGAACTTGAGATCGGGTTCCAAAAAAAACTGTGGAGCCCGTGTTTTTACACCAAAGATCATTTTCAGATTCTTATAATACCATCTATAGAAAATATATTGAGTCGATAGCGAATTTAAGTCTTTATTTGTTCTATCAACCTTGTGAAGTTTCATTCCAACAGTGTCACTTATATATTTAGGATTTCATTTGCTACACATGGTTCTGACTCATGACGAACTTTTTCTTAAATTCCCTAAAAGAAATAATGTTGATTAAACATGATCGCGTTATGTCTAGATTCGGGGATATCAACAACCTCTGCAGTATTATCCGTGTTTCAAGCGATAAATGATCAAAACTTCGAGACTCGTCCAAATTATTCCCGACAATTTGCACTTTGTTCAAACCAGTTTACATGGTTGCAATTGGAACAACTCAATGTTTATCTGTTACGATTTCAAAGTTAGAAATGAAAATCACTTTTTCATGTTACAAGTCTTTGTTACAGTAACACTGATATCTTACTTACTGTTTTGGCAAATTTTGTTTGTAATCTGATAATTTCTTATAAAGTACACATTATCGTTTAGTACTCACTAAAATTGTTTTGAGAACAAAGTGGGCACTATATTAACTTGAAAACGTATTAAGATTTTTATTTGGAATTTTTTTTTTTTTTTAATTCTGACAAGTTTTGATTAGTATATTTCAATATCAAGTAAATTAAAATAAGTTTTATAGTGAATATTAAGTCTGTATAAGTGTACACTCAGGACAAACCAATCATCCTACCTCAAATCTAGATACCGTAAACGATTACAGTAGACATACGAATTTTTATTAGATTTGAATAACTATATATCAAATAAAAGTCAAATAAAGGGCAATTATCATACATAACAGATTATTGCACAGTAGTAATAGAACAGTGCACTCACTACAGCTCAAAGCAGAAATGTAACAGTAGTTATATCTGGACAATCCTTTGTTTTTCTATTTATATACAATTAACACTTTAACTAATACTGGAAGAACAGACTTGAATTAGATCCTACGTGTGTAACGTTACATGATATCTATGCATACATTCTAATTCAATGACGTATACTATCTATTTTTTAAAAAGAAAGACAACTCGTATACATTATATCCTGAATCACTATTAATGTATATGTTTCTAAAGAATGATTTATAATTAGTATCTACAAAGTGAGTCTTAAAGCGTAAAACTTTCAGTATTAAAATCAATAGAAGGAGATGTGAGGGTATTTATCAATGAGACAGAAATCCAACGAAAGAAATAACCAAAAGTCATCTCGAGGGCAACATAAATACAGTATTTAACAAACGACATGTGTCAAATATATGGAAGCTCTGAATCGTCCCCAGTATCTAAAAGTTGTAAATAAATAACAGAAACTTTAAGATATCTACCATTTGTACCAAAAAAAAAACAAAAAAAACATTGAGCTATGGAACAAGACACCACAATGACGCTGTTTCTGACTTGGGACAGGTATACGAATATGTTGCAGAAATAAAGTAGGGTTGTTTATTTATTTTATTTTTTTTTTTTTTCAAACTCTTTTTAACTGATCAATGGACTTTTTAATGTTACATAACAGAACATACAAGAACATTCAGTAAACTCTAAAATAACGGTATCAGAGGAAACAAAAAACACTAACTAAAAATAGCTTTTATATTTTTCAAATAAAATCCGTTAGTGACAATTTTAAGGACTGATATAAATGATTTTTTTATAGACTAGTTTTATCAATTAGACTGGCAAATTGGCGGAATTGAAACTGACATCTGTCACTATTAGTAGGGTTGTGTGAATCGAAGTACAATTAGAATGTGATAGATATGGACCTTTTACGCCAGACGACGTCATTTTTATCTAAGTTGGGTGTAAAAATGTCTTACCACCGAATTAATACTCATTTGATCAAGCAAATATTTGTATAAGAAGGTTTTTATCTTTGTTGTTTACAGAAAATCAAGCCAAATATAAGATTCATTATCCGTAATGATTCACGTACGTTCCAACAAGAAAATGAGATTCTGCGTTATAGTATTATAGAATAGCAATTATAAATATATAATTACATTAGATGTAGGTTTCATTATTATACGTTATTTTGATTGGCTAACAACAATCTCGCGTCATTCTTCATTTCAAAATGAATTGCACGAATTGTAACATACATGATGACACACGTTTCCACAATAAAGTGCATAGGTAAATAAAAGAAAAACTTGATAGTAATCGTGTTTTCATGATCATAGCGAAAAATGTAATTATAGTATTGAATGCTTCTTTAGTATTTCAGGGTTGTAAAGCGTTGACCGTGCGTGCATTTTAGAATGAAGCGCTTTCGCGCTTCATACAAAATGTACTTCGGTCAACGCTTTACACCCCAATGAATTTACAAAATGAAGCATTCAATTCTTAAATATACATATCACAATTTAAATAATGTATATGTAAATATATGAGGGATGATCACACCATCAAAATACAATTTTAATTGAAATGAAGTAAACAGAAACAACATAGAGTAAAATATTTAAAATTTATTGTAACATTTCAGCCATTGCCTCGGATTATTTGCTGTAATTAATTTTAAGATTTCTATGAATCACATTATGTTGTCAATAATAAGTCTTTTTCTTGTGTTAGAAAACAATTTGAAACCATTTTTTATAAAATAAGGAGATGGTATATGATTGCCAATGACACAACTATCCACCAGAGACCAAAAGAACGTAAGTGTAAACAACTGTTGGGCACTGAACGACCTTCAACAATAACTAAAAACCCGTACCTTATAGTTAGTTTTTAAAAATCCCGGGCATGCATGACAAAATAAGTTATATCTTTTGTCGTAACGCAAGTGCACAACCAACTCTCACTGTCGAATACAAGATAAGATATATCCAATTAACAATCCAAAGTCAAGGGTTGGTTTTCTTCATAACATATCTCGTGCAAGTATTTTTTGTGGACAGAGTTATGTAATTTATAAAAATAACCCTTGACCCGATATCGAAATTAGAATATTTAAATAAAGACCTTAAGACATCAAATAAGATAAGTCGGTACTCGAATTTAATTTGTTTAATCGAAGTAATGTAACTGCGAATATTCTAGGTAATACAGTGTAAATAAGAACAATTAACAGATTAAATTTTCATTTAAAAATTGTATAATAGCCTTTTAGGTATAAATTAATTTATAAAATCATCATATATAACAAATATGTGGCAAAATATGATAATTTGGTTTGTGACCTATTTTTGATTAAAAAATACTTCATCTTCCCGTCTTTTAGCCACCTAGTTATCTTTTTATTTTTTTTTTTTTTTTTTTTTTTTTTTTTTTTTTTTGTCTGTTTGATTATCTTAATCGTTTAGGTCATCTTACGCATGATTTATTTCAGTAATAACAAGGACATAAAGTAGCAGTTTTAATTGAGGTGTATTTTGTGTTCAAAATAATTACAAATAAATGGACAGCAATTGTAGAACTATTATATCCGTAGAAATAAACGATATGCATACAGAAAATAGTTATTATATTATATGAACAATTAAAAATGCCCAGTGCATCAATTTTGTTTGAAGTATATCACTCATGGGATACTAGACTTAGTGCTCGATGAGTTTTCATCGGAGGACGGACGGACGTGCAACGTATACCATGATACGACAGTTTAAAGGACATCTACCAAAATTCTTAACTTCAGTTTAAGTTGATGATGTCTTCACTAAACAATAATTGTTCAGCTCATTGCGTTGAATTTGATATGAAGCATAATTCAGATATACTATTTATTTATTGTCAGTTTGTTTCACTTCCGACGTGAATATCAAAACTTCTGGCTAATTTCGATTTGCATATGTGTTAAAGGCTTGTCAAATTAAAGCTTAAGTGTTGAAATGGACCAAAATATGTTTAAAATTCCCTAATCACTACCTTCGTGTCAACAACGTACTTCTTGTACACACTTTAAACTGATCGGACGTTTGCGTTTTACTATATATATTCTAAAGGAAAATGGATCAAGTAATTAGAACGACTGAAAAAGGTAAAACAATCAAAATATAAATAATAAATTACTAACCTATTTATGATATATTAATTCAAATTACATACCATATATTAATACTTAAATAAAGTAGCAAATATGCAATTATTTCAATCTTGTTACGGTTATTTCCCTAGTATTAAAGAAACATAGATGTATGATAATTCTATTATTATTTGTCGCTTACTATTGAGTTTTTATCAGATGTTAACCAACGTCTTAAATTCTTAAAATTGAAATTTTATATAAACAACACGATTACACATAATTTTCATATTTCAAATTTTAATGACAATGTATCTTCCCGTAGGGTGAAGGAAAAACGTCTGTGGTTAGAGTGGTATGTAAGTATAGAATTGTATATTATTCATCTAAATGTCAAATTATAGAAACAATGTATTGCTAACAGCCACCATTTATATACATGTCTTTTAAAACATATAAAATAAAGCCAGATCTTTGGTAGTTTTTTTTCTTTTGAATTTATCCACATTTTTCATATATTTTTTGCGTTACGGCGTCGGTTGGTTTCTATCTCGCTGGCGTATACTCACCATCATCTCCGTTAATTGGCAGTCTATTTAAACATCTAATGTATGGCATATCAAAGTTAGATAAATACAGAGAGTTCCAACAGTCTAGGATTTATATTCTTTCCATTCTGATATTTTCCCCCTACGATATCTATATGTTGTGTAGACTTTAATTAATGGTTTAATAATAAACTTTCTAAACCATTTAAATAAACAGTTTTTTTTTATGAAGTACAAAGTTATGCAACCTAAAGCAATTCGGACAACTAAATGACAGTAATTGACTAGTAGTCTTTTCTTGGGGATTGAACGTGGTGAGTTCGTTTTGTAGATTTGATAATTACATCTAGTACGTTGTATTTAATTGTTTGTTTTTGTTTGTTTGTTTGTTTATCTTTGTGGTTTATGTTGATCTGATGTGGTTTATGTTGATCTGATGAGTTTAGTCTTTTTCACTGATTTTGCCGTTTCTTCTTATGTTGTGCTTTATAACACCATTGTCCCAGGTTAGGTGAAGGGTTGAGCGCTCGCTAACAGGTTTAACCCCGCCACATTTTGTGTTGCTGCATATCATATTTATGTTTTCGTTTATTGTTTGGCATGCACATTTCTCGTTTGAATTGTTTTACATTTTGTAATGTCGCGGACTTTTATAACTTATTATACAGTATGGTATCAATCGAGTTTTCATGTGAAGGGTTAATGTCGATCCTTTTTCATCAAGATGTCATAATATTGTATTGAGGAGTCTTGTGAGCTGATTCCAGATGGAAGAAACATGTTTCTATCATGGTCACATCAGATCTAAATATATAAATATAACAAATTACTGACTTAGACATCAAGCATGTATCACTCCAAGGTTTTTTTAGGAGTTCGTGTTATACAACCTTTCAGGTCGCCTTGATTTGCATATGTATGAACGGTAAATCATTTTTAATGCATGTGCCTTCTAAGAATCTATTCTATGGTGAATTTTGGGATTGTGACACACTCAATTAAGTATTCTTCCCGTGTACATGAAAAAAGAAAACACAATTTTGTTCATATTCGGTCAGAATCTTGATCCTTGAAATTGCAAGTTAAACACAGAATGTTACATTGAACATATTCTAATTGAAAAGAAAAAAATAATTTTTGTCACCAAAGGCCCCTTGAATTAACAAAATTAGCACATTTGTTTGGTGTTGCCAATTAAAAATGTATTGTTTGGTGGTGTTGGTAGGTATTGTAGGTAGGTAGGTAGGTAGCCGGGATTTTTTTTTTTTTTTTTTTTTTTTTTTTGCAGACAACATGTTCTTACAAGAAAAAAACGTTAGAGTAGGCAAAATCTTAAAAATTTGTGTCATAAAATGTTTTGGTGCTTTGTTTGTGGGGAGGTAGGTAACATCAACCCATTTAAATATTATTTTTTTGCCCAAAAAAGGAGAAGAATTTTTTGACAAATATCAAGCCAATCTAACATTTTTTATCAGTGCATTCCTTAAACAAAATAGCACATCAACATACAATAAAAAAGTTGTTCTAAAAGATGAAAGAGGAGTTCTGGGGGCAATATCCGTATAACTTATTTTATAATGTCCAAACATCCGAAGCGAAATCGAAATTCAACAACTTCATTTCAAACCACACATGTAAAGAAAAATACTGTAAAACCATAAAATGTTTACACAAAAATTAAAAAGAAGTTTCGAGGTAAGGTTTATCGAACCGGCGGATGACGGACCCATAATAATTATCCCAAAACTTTATTCAAAGTGCAATATATACATTTGTATATGTGATTGTAAAAATTCCAGCAGATTAGTATGGTATATTTTGTTGATCCTGATAAACTGCTGTGATAAGTATACGTAATCATGGTAACTAAACACCTGTGTATTATACGTTGTCATTATCAGATGAAATGAACAGTTTTACTTATGTTGTTACTATTATCTTAAATCACTTGATAAGCATCCTAATAAAACAACATTGTTAAGATGGCATTGGAATTTTCATCGAACGATTTTGATGATTGAAAACGATATTTTATCAGAATATTGCTTAAAAAATCGAAAGCGCATCATACATAGAAATATGACCAGAACTCAAAATTTTCTATCGACATTTGTTTAATATATTTTTTAACCCCTCACCCTTTCCAACTTTTCCCAATTGCTCCACTTCAGCGAGGGATATAAACATATCATTGTGTCCGTTATTCCTCTCTCGTTCTGTCTTTCTTTCGTCCTTCCGAACGTTTGCAAGATATATCCACAACTCTTATGAGAAATAAGCGACTGAAGCTCAATATGTTCAAGGAAACGTTCAGAAATTTTCTGTTTATCTTATTGGATTGTACACATTTCATTACATTTATAAAAAATGAAAAACATGGACTTTGCCAATACATCAAAATTTAATGGAGGTGCGATGGGTATGAATTTATATATTCCAAAAGTTTTCGTTCTTTATTTAATTCAAAAAGCAAGGCAGCCAGCAGCAAATCTATAATTACGAATAATGTTTGACTTCTATTACCCATTACAGATAATCCAATAATTTGAAATAATAAACTATTTATGATATCAAACGGCGAGGTTTAAATTGTGTATACTTTGATAATTACATGTTAAGTAGTAAACCGTCTATACCTGTGTTGAATGTCAGATTGGGTAAAGAGACGGACTGTATATTTATACCGACAACTTTACACAGTAGCAATTTGTTGACATTTTGTGGTGTACTGTTTATTATAAATGATCTTAATGGTTGCAGGGAAAGACTAATGGATAATGTGAAAAATATGTCATCTCCAAAATTATTACGGAAAATATCAATGAGTAGACAGAAGCCGTTTAAAGTAGCTATCCTAGGACAAAACGGTGTTGGAAAGTCTGGTAAGATACTTATTTTATTATTTTTCTTATAAGAAAAGAAATGTTCAATTATAATAGTCATAGAATCCAGGTATTGTTCTCAGTTTTTTTCCCAAAATGATTTATATCTAATTGATTGACGAGGTTTATTTAACATGTTGTCTGTAGTTTGTTTTTGTTTAGTTTCGTTACGGTAAATTAACTCAATGTTGAAATAAAAAAAATAATATGGGAAATATCCATATAAACAATTACTCAATTTGATACAATGGTAGTTTAACGGAATAATGCTTTATAACTGCTTTATCTTTTTGCATAGACACCAATGTCCTAATATAGTTGGATAATGTGCGTCCATTGCAATGCGGGGAATATAAATATGTAGCCATGTCCGATTATGCTATGGAATTGACACATAAAATTCGATGCCCCGCGTTTGGATCTCTCTCTCTCTCTCTCTCTCTCTCTCTCTCTCTCTCTCTCTCGCATGTGAAAGAACCCACGCAATAACACTTTGATGGTCAAAAGTTTACATGTAACAATGGGAAAAGTATGACCCTACCCTTTATTTTCAGAGGCATTCCAATTTATCCGCC
Source organism: Mytilus coruscus (assembly GCA_017311375.1). Classification (NCBI taxonomy): domain Eukaryota; kingdom Metazoa; phylum Mollusca; class Bivalvia; order Mytilida; family Mytilidae; genus Mytilus; species Mytilus coruscus. The sequence goes on along the minus strand of CM029603.1, from coordinate 40,890,179 downwards.
CTTCATTCCAACTGATTTAGTGTTAACTTTTTTCTCCTGAATATACATGAAATATTTACCACTTGATGTTAAAGGAACAACTATTCATGTAATGATCCGTTTGAAAAACTCGTATGGTTATGATGTATTATACCTTGAAATTTTATTTAGCGCAGTAGATGAATGTAAAGTCAACGAAGGGGGTTTGTTGCAAAAAAACTATGATATGCGTTATTCCTGGGACTATTATACTAACGTTAGTATAATGGTCCCAGGTTATTCTAACAACCGGTGGATTTTTTTTTATCTAATATCATTATTATCATTTATTGGAATTAAATCAGTATAAGTTTTCTCAGTATAATTTCTGTCTGCATCTATAAAAAAAACTTAAGAATTCTTAAGAATTAAAGATGTGTATCATTATAATTATCATAAATATTTTTAGTGGTATATATAGTAGTTTCCACGGATATGAAATAACGTAAGAGTCCACTAATGCAAAACATCTTTGTGTAACTTATTATTTCTGTCCATTCATGCAATACTTTTTAGAGATGTTTTGAGGAACCAACTATTGGCTGCAATATATCCAGATCATGCTTATCCTATACAGATAAATAAACTTCCTCTAAATGCTGTTTGAATGAATTGTTATCTAACAACAACAAATGCATGGCGAACTTTATCTTGGACTCCGAAGAGCAATTCTCAAATGATTTTTACTTTAACTGTTGCGTTTACTACTAACTTTACTAAACTAAGCCATCCGTCCTTATACTTGAACTTTTTTGTTATATTTTTTGAATATATTGCATTTCAGTTTGGCAGGGCATCGTAAGCCTATTTGTTTGGCTGTATAGTAATATTGTTCTAGCATGTATCACTTGTATACATACAGGTTGCACTATAATAAACCATTCATTCATATATTTGTTTGATTTTTGACCCTATTTTAATGTAAATGGTAAAACATAAGTGCCCTGTAATCAGACTTTAATAAAATAAGGTTTTGTAAACAGTAATAGTACCTTTTATCTCGCATTTATACATATTGACATTTACCAACTAAATACTAAATTTTGCAAAATGGCCAGTTTATTTGCCCTCATTTCATAGCAAATAGGTAACTGGGAAACATTTTGTTAAACAGAGTCAACTATAAAAGTACATAAATATAGATATTTATATATACAATGTATATATAATATTACTTTAGGTTTAAAGTCGACAATACTATATTCAGTAAGGGAGCTACCATTTGATTTTTAGGGGGGCTAGGATTTGTATTTGACAAATAACACATTTTTATGTTTCATGAGCATTTTTTACAAGATGCAAGAGTTACCATATTTCTTTTCTTCATTTTTTACTATATATCTGTATAGGACTAGTGTGAAGCTAGCCGGCGTTAATATTCATGAGGCTAGCCTTCAATAATGTGCATTAGATGAGACTGCGTTTGATGAAGTGGTGTGGGTAACTAATAGATTATGACAATAAAGTAAATTTTTGTTGTAAATATCTACTATGGCTTCTGCTATTTATAGCAATATAAAATCGTAAATCAATAGGTGTCTTCTGCAAGGTCCGCGTCGTTTAACACCATTTAAAATGAAAGTAAATAAAAGGTTCATGCTTCATACACATGGAACCAAGAAGCGATTCATTAAAATTATGTGATTAGTGATATAATGTAAACTGAAACAACAATAATTAAAAGGATGATTAAATATAGAAATTTAGCGATTACTGTAAAGGTTTAAATAATTTGTGGTAACGAAATCCCTGACTTAATCATTTACCAGTAATACATAGATTACGTTCATTGAAATCAAAACGTCACAGCAGACACGGGCATAGCGAACGAGTTGTGATATATAAACACCGTAAGATGGTGCCAAAAGAACATCACAGTCCAAAAGAGGAAATAGTTTGGTTTTTATAATTGATTAAGTAACGCGGACCTCGAAGAAGACACCCATTGGTTTGCCTGTTTGAAACAGTATCAAATATAAACAAAAAGTTATTTTATCATAATAATCGATAGTTTGTTACAGCACTTCATCGAACGCAAGTCATCTCATGAATATTATTGATGGCTTATGAATATAATTGAAGGTTGGCCTCATGAATATTAACGCCGGCTGTTATCGACAGCTAGCTTCACAGTGATGACACCAGTGTTTTCATTTCAGTAATTCACTTTACAATATTTCAAATAAATGTCATCATCGCGGTATAATATAAACTTTTTGTTGGTGTTTGTAAATAGTATATTATTTGTGTGAAAATGTTATATAAATCCTGCAAATTCAATCGAAGTTTGTAACACTTCTTAACTTGAATATTCCTGTTATAAACCGTTTATGTTATGCACAAATTAAGGTACAACATGTTGAACTAATAGTCTTCAAATAGTCAAATGTTGTATTTATAACACCAGTTTTGCGACAAAGGGGCTGTGTTTTTTAATTTATGTTTTCCTAACACATCCGATATGGAATACATTCATATATAATAAGATATGAAAAGATAATATTCTTCTGATACTGATCAACATTTTAGCAACTGCTCCCTTGAGGTGGTTAACTACACGTTTTATCGATTGGTTCAGCTTTCAGAAACTATAAGTGCTCTTAAGCCCTGCTGTTTTGGTGTTAATATATATGAGTTGATAACAGACATTTGTCACATAAACCTAATAAGTTAGTCCGCTTGTTGGATCCTTCTTCATGACAATCCCTCTAGAGACTACTGTTGAAAGTTAGGATGTCCCCCGGTTTGTGATTTTCTATGTCATGATAAATCTTTTTCATCTTCTTTTAATTCGATTGCGTTTTGTTTGTGCGTTTTGTAGAAAATTGTAAAGATAATATGACAGATTTTACCCATCTATATCGTTTTCTGTCTTTGTAATTTCAGGTCATCCTAGCGTCTGGAACCGTTCAACAAAAGATTTTCAAATTTTAATATAGTGTTTCTTGTGACAAAATGGAGGTCAAGTTCCATAATGACGATTTTCACTTTTGCCTTTCTGTAGTTATGGCCCTGGATTGTTTGGGAAAGGTCACTTTATACCGTTTCTATTTTCAAATTTTAATGAGTTATTTCTCGTGACAAAATGGAGGCCCACATTGGAATTTCACTATTGTCGTTCAGGAGTTATGGCACATTATTGCTTAACACCGATTGTAATATTTGTAAGAAAAATTATTTTGCTGTCATTTTGATATCCTCTGGTTCTTTTTCAATCGAATAATTACTTAATTGTGTAGAATTTTGTTTCAGAGGTAAAAAATCAAAATGTTTTTTTTTTTTTTTTTGGTTATCAGGCTACTGTAAATGGTTTCGTTATTTAAGAAAGATAAATGCAATTTGAACAAAGAACGATTGTAACAGAATGATGTTACGAAGTCTCCCAAACGAAGTCGCTTAAGACCCCCATATTCCCTTTCTTTAAAAGAGAAAAAAATATATATATAAAATCAAGGGAGTCACCGGACAACTCGTTATATAGGGATAAAGGAGAATATAAAGGGGCGGCCCTCCTGAATTCAGCTACATATGAATAATTTTGTCATTTCATAAGGTCAAAAATTTTCCCAAAATAGATGCTAGATGCGTCAATAATACAGCAACCTAACAACATTAAAACCAAAAAGACATATAAACGTGGTTAAGTTTATTGCTGTTTGAATATCTGACGTTGAGTCAATCCTTCAACGTTAAAATAATGAATGTGTATTTGTAAGAAAAAAATGCTATATATATATATATATATATATTTCGAAGTGTTCTATTCCAAATTACGTATATAAATGCGACCTTTTAAGTATTTTATTTACATTCAATATATCAAAGCTGAATTTCTATAACATTCCACTTTAAAGAAAATATCAATGCACGATCAGTTTTCATTCGACAGACCAAACAGCTGTGTAGCCATAAGAAAATAATGTCAACGGATCGAAAAGTCAATGTACGATCATTTACTCATCCGACGGAGTGATCACCTATGTAGCCACACGAAAGCTCAATGTATGATCATTTACTCATTCGACGGAGTGATCACCTATGTAGCCACACGAAAGCTCAATGTATGATCATTTACTCATTCGATGGACCGATCACCTCTGAAGTATAAGAAAACAATTTCAACGAATCGAAAACTCAATGTACGACTATTTTCTCATTGGCCGAACCGATCACCTATGTATCCACGAGTAATCTCAAAGTACAATCATTTACTGATGCTACGTACCGATCACATGACATGTGAAGCCATAAAAACCTCAATGTACGATCATTTACTTGGTCGACTGACCGATCACCTGTGTAACCATAAGAAAACAATTTCAAAAAATCGAACTCAATGTACGATCATTTACTCATTCGACGGACCGATCACCTTGTAGCCATAGGAAACTAATTTCATCGGATCGGAAACTTGATGTACGATCATTTACTCATTTGACGAACCGATCACCTGTGTATCCACAAGAACACTTAGTGTAAGATCATTTACTCATTCGACGGACCAATCACATTTGTAACCATAAGAAATCTCAATGTACGATCATTTATTAATTCGACGGACCGATCATTTGTGTAGCCATATATGAAAACAATAACAACGGACCAAAGACTAGATAAACTGAAAGACAAATGATTTATTGTGAAAGACGGGTGAATAAATTCTTGTATTTTATGGCGCTTATATAATACAGACAGATTAATTATTCAAATACATTTACAAAGAAAAAAAGGCAATTTTAAAAAAGCGCTAGTATAGATTTCTAGAAATGAACGTCTGTCGCCACAAGTAAGAAGTTGAACAACAAGAAATCACACCTTTTTGACACAAGTACAGAAATATTGTATAACATTTTCATAACTATCTATTTAGGGGTTATCAATCATCTTTTAATATTTTCTGTTTAAACTGACTTAACTCTGCTTCTGTTTAAAAATCTTTGATCGTGTTCTGTTTGATTTAAAAATAATGAAGTTATTTAAGTTAAGTGCGTTATGTAACTAAAATCGCCGCAGGTGAACTTTTCTGGCTCAGTGTTTACATTCACTTACAAGCTTGTAATTCTAATTCTTGATATGGTTAGTTTATTATATTATGATATAATTTGTAATTTAATAATAAGCAGACCGACATCCTGCCGATATGATTATTTAACAATTGATCTTGTTGAAGGTGCAAGACTTCCTTACATAAAAATAGAATTGTATAGACATAAATTAACTTTTCCTGTTTAAAAGAAAATAAATATTTCTTCTCTTGTTCTACACTTAAAACCTATGAAGGGCTCTGCTTTCGTTAGAGTATACGTGATTTATAAAAGGTATGTATTTCAGGACGTCTAACGGATCGAAGTTTTGATTGTACGTAACTCACGCCGCTGTTGTCTTTTTGTTCATTAAGATAATTATTTTTCGTTATTCTTTATGGTATAGAGAAGAATTTTTATTAAAAGAGAAGCGAATGATAACAAGAATTATTCAAACTCACAAGCAAAACTATCAAAAGACAAGTAACAGTATTCAAAAACGATATAGAAAACTGAGCAACACGAACCTCACCAAAAACCAGGGGTGCTCTCAGTTGCTCTTCATATTCATCTCTAAACAGTACATTTTTACGAGGATGGGGATGTTGGGTTATTGAGTTGCTGCCTTGCTGTCCTATTGGCGTATACCTCACATTATATTTTGCTCAGACTGTGTTTTGGGTTTTTTTTAAAGATTTAATCAAATTATACAGTGGTTGAACATCATCTTTGCCTTTGGGATTTATTTTGTATTTGATTTTTTTTCTTGGAGGTAGCGAATCCAAGTAAATGAAAAGTCATGTTCACAGGATATCTTCTTTCTTTTACATTTGATTTAATTCTTATACAATTGTTGTCAGGGGCGGATCCAGGCATTTTTAAAAAAGGGGTTTCCCAACCCAGGATAAAAAAAGGGGGGGGGGGTTCCAACTATATGTCCCCATTCAAATGCATTGATCGTCAAAAAAAGGGGGAGGTTCCCCCCTCCCTTGGATCCGCCACTGGTTGTGTACATCATCTCTACTTTTTGGGTTTAATTTTTTAATTTTTTGATTTTTTAATTTTGTCTTTTATTTTTATTGGAGGGAGGGGATTGAACTGACGAAAAGTCCGGTTCTTAGGTCATATTTTCGGTACACCTCTAATGCAGATACAATAGGATCTGTGTTCTCGATTGCCATTCAAAACAATCTCTTTTGCTATGGCGTATAACAGATTTGTGTCTGACATTCTGATTGTCTTTGTAGTATACTAATAATAGATTTTGTCAACATGGACAGCAGATTTTGATATATGTTACTTATTGCATCTGCAGTATTGAAAACTATTTTTGCTTATTTATTCTAAACTTTTATTCTATACCTATAGCAGATAAGGAGGTTGCAGAATGGCCTTTAACAATGAGTAAAACACAAACCACAAAGAAAGCTATAAAAGTCCCAACAGAACAAAATACAAAGCAAGTCATACGACAAAAACCAACGGAGACTTATGTACAAAACAACAAACGAAAAACAAATATGATGCACAGTAACAAACCACATCCACTGCTTTACAGGCTCCTGGGACCGGCACGTACAGAATGAAGCAGGGTTGAACATGTGTGGGCCGCCCAAACCTCCCCTAGCCTGGGACAGTAATGGAACAGCACAACACAAGAACAAACTGTACAAAACATTTCAAATATGACAACCAGCAACAAAAGACACCCACTCAATAACAGGCTTCTGACTTAAGACAGGCACATATATAATATGCAAGATTGATTTGAAACTGTTTTGTTAAAATTATGTGAAAATTAGTAATATTATAAAAATTAAAAGATCAAAATCTCAATTTCGCATCGACAATTAGTTAAATTTAATTTTAAACCAAAAATATAAATGTGGAGTTTAAAATCAAAAAAGAGAGTGTGATGGACAATGTCTTCGAACTTTCTTCGGAAAGTGGTAAGGTAATATTTGTTTGATATTACTATTGTCCTTACAGATCACCTCATATGGAAAGCCTCAGCTGTCATATATTAGAGATTTACATAACGTTATGCTGAAGCTTCCAATGTAAAGTTAATACAGCGTGATGATGAATTAAATCATCAAAATGAAATCTTTAAATGATAAAATGTTAAGTTGAATCTACGTTGTGTTGACTTGCAACTTCAAGTGTTGATGTTGTGAAAGCATCGTGGTAAGCCACGGCGTTATGATGATATGCTTATAACACGTAACGTTGAGTTGAAACTACATATTGTTAAGTTGACATTACACGATGTTAACTTGATACTGGATAATGCTAAGACGTACTCTTCGATTGCTAGGATAACAAATGAAACGAAAAGTTGAACTTCATGATGTTGACTTATTATTAATAAATGTAAAGCTTAGATATCACAACGTTATATCATTATAATGTCACGATAGGTTTATCATACTGTATGTAGACTTTAAACTTCACGATGCAAAGCCAAACTAGCATAATGTTATATTACTATAATGTCACGATAAGCTAACCATACAATATACTCACTAGAAATAACCTGACGTAAAGTTGAAAGTACGTGTTGTTAAGCTAGGATTGCACAATGTTATATCATTATAATGTCATGATAAGCTGACCATACAATATGCTCACTAGAAATTACACGACGTAAAGTTGAAAGTACGTGTTGTTGAGCTAGGATTGCACAATGTTATATCATTATAGTGTCATGATAAGCTAACCATACAATATGCTCACTAGAAATTACACGACGTAAAGTTGAAAGTACGTGTTGTTGGGCTAGGATTGCACAATGTTATATCATTATAATGTCATGATAAGCTAACCATACAATATTCTCACTAGAAATTACACGACGTAAAGTTGAAAGTACGTGTTGTTGAGTTAGGATTGCACAATGTTATATCATTATAATGTCATGATAAGCTAACCATACAATATGCTCACTAGAAATTACACGACGTAAAGTTGAAAGTACGTGTTGTTGAGCTAGGATTGCACAATGTTATATCATTATAATGTCATGATAAGCTAACCATACAATATGCTCACTAGAAATTACACGACGTAAAGTTGAAAGTACGTGTTGTTGAGCTAGGATTGCACAATGTTATATCATTATAATGTCATGATAAGCTAACCATACAATATGCTCACTAGACATTACACGACGTAAAGTTGAAATAACGTGTTGTTAAGCTAAGATTGCACGATGGTATATCATTATAATTTCCCGATAGGCTTACCATACAATATGTTCAATAGAAATAACACGACGTAAAGTTGAAAGTACGTGTTGTTGAGCTAAGATTGCACGATGGTATATCATTATAATGTCCCGATAGGCTTACCATTTAATATGCTCACCTGGAATTACAAGACGTACTGTTAAAACTACATGATGTTAAGTCAGAATAGTACGAACATTATGTCATCATAATGTTACGGAGGGATAATCATATATTGGGATGACATAAAACGACAGGGCGTACAGTTGAAAGTATTGAACGTTAAGTCTAGATAGCACGATGTCATATCATTAAAATGTATCGATAGGCTTTTTATACAATGAGTTGACTTACAACGACAGAATATGCAGTTGAAAGTAGACGATGTTAAGCTTAGATATCACGATGTTATATCATTTTTATGTCACGATAGGCTTATCAAAAATTATTTTGACACGAAACGACACGAAGGTGGAAAAAAGGTCCACTGATGTAGGACCTGCGGTATCTTGCAAATAGTGCCGCATATGCGTAGTAATAATATGATCTAAAAGAGAAAAATAAAAATTACATTATTCTACTTTCTATTTACACTGTTACAGTACGGTCCGTACATCATTTCAAAATTTTGAAAAGTTTTCCAATTTTAGAATTTGGGAATTTTATCAAAGTTTCAAAATTTCAAAATTCTGAATTTTAAAAGTTTTGAATTTTAAAATTTTCACCAAATAATTGAAATTTTAAAATTATTAATACTGTTTTTAGATTTTATAGTTTAGATTTTTATCAAACTTTTAAAAGTACTAAACTTAACGTGCAGTTTTGATTATTTCGCTTTTTGAAAGTTTGATTTTTAAAGTTATTGATGAAGATATCAAAATTAGAAAAGGGCCACAAAGAGAGGCACCTGTTAACTGCGAAACGGAATACAAGCGGAACAAAACGAAACAAAATGAAATGAACAGTTACTGTTACGTAAACGTTTATGTATAGAATGAGACCAGAGGCAGGCAGTTGTAAGCTTATTAAACCTGCATCGAAAAAGTTTATTTACGTTTAAAAAAATCTCTATAAGCTTAGCGTTTCAGATATATAATTCAGAACTATTCGCTCGTCATTTAGGAAAAATAGTGAAAACTGGACAACTCTCATTAGGCCGAGTAGTATGGTAGGGTTGAGTATGTATATATATTTTCAACTGAACTTTAACCAATAAAATTGCTCTATACTTGATTTCAATTTCTTTTTTTTTGCTTTATGACTTCTTACTATATGCAATCATGTCGGTAAATGAAATCATCGAAATTCAAGTACATTTTGAACGATTAACTTTAATCAACTATTTTGGTTCTTGATAAACTGTTCGCTTTCAAGTATTCGGCTTTGGACGTTCTTAAGAAGGTAGATCCAGAAAAGCCTTAGCGCTTCGGTCTCATGCAATTTTCAACGTTTCGTTTCAATTTTATCAATTGTATATTGATAATATATTGTCTTTATCATTGATTTCAGTTCAAAGTATTGATACGGAAGAAATTTTTAATTTATGGTGTCGCTATGAACGTTGTGCTAGCCGCGAATGTTGGAGGTTGTTGATATCTGTTTTACACTGCTAGCCGCTTAGAGTAAGATTAAATATTAGTAGCTTGGAGTCAGGAAACTGTTATAATATATGTAAATAAACTTATCATAGATAGACACCGGGTTGGAAATTTTGTATTTGCACCAGCCTCGAATTTCGTATACAAAAAACTCACCAGTGACGCTAGAATCAAACGAAGTTAAAAGACCAAATCAAATATAATCAAAAGGTCAGATAAAGTAAACGTTACCATCCAACTCATCGTTCTGTTTTTTTTTTAAACCTCAATACATTCATATCATATAAACTTATACCATAAATATTTTTCAGCTTGCAAATCTATGTAATAGTTGCCACTGTACATTAAGCTCCAATCTATTTATTTGTAGGTGTCGGCATTTTGAAAATTGAAATTTTAAAAAGTTTATATTTAATCCCTTTCCACTTTGCGGGTGCGAGTGCTGCCTTGTAGCGGCATTGAAATGCTCTTTATCGAGATCTACAAGGGTGTATTTTACGTGCAAGAGATATGGCTCTTTCTTAACACGGGTCAGCCATTTATGGTTCCCTTCCGACGGACTATCACTGTTAAGCCAAGAAAGGGAACCAGCTTTTTTTGCATTAAGTGATAGTTCCGTATTTGTAATTTGTGCATTTTTAAGTTATCGCACAACAATCAACTTTCAGTTAAGAAAAAGAACACTGCAAAGTCTTGTCAAAATGAGGCCAAGTACTCTCCACGTTAAGAACCCATGCAGTAACTCGTTGCAAGGAGAGATTTCTGTCCCTATTCAATATATCCTCATTTTCCAGTGGCATATAAATATGCCGATCAGCATCATGAACAGACTCTTACATGTTTTACCTGTTGTATATCATGTTAATTTGTTATCATCTTGAACATGCATGTAATATTTGCCACTGGCAACAACAATTAACTATTAAGAATAGGTCGTTTTACAAAGAAACTAAGGTTTCAACTCCCTTGGCCAAAGTTGTCTTGTTCTGTCCGAGAAAAGGCTCCGCGTTGAAGACCGTACTTTGACCTATAATGGTTTACATTTACAAATTGTGATTTGGATGGAGAGTTTTCTCATTGGCACTCATACCACATCTTCCTTTATCTACTTAGATGGAATTTGATATTTTAACTTTCCTTTTGGTCAAACACCTCTTAAATTGTTTCGGTTCTTATATTTACTTGACTTTCAAATATTCGAATATTTTCAGCGTTCCGAAGGTAAATGATTTACTTAAAATTCAGCGTTTTTACATTGTCCTGGTTTTTCGAGAGCATAGAGATCGTGGCACTGACTCTCTTTACACGATGGATTTTGACTGAACATAGATGCGTACTTGTACTTTGCTCAAGGTTGATTGTCGTACAATAACTAAATAAAATGCTTCGCTGAGTGCAGCCTGATTCGACCGCAGTGGTCAAACCCTGAACAGTTGGTGCAAGTTTCGACACATTATTTAAGCTTGATACAGTCTGAATTTGGATTGTGATCAAACTTTTGACATAATATAGGTTTCTGACACATAATAAATTTGGTGATAGATCTTTAAAATTTTGAAATGGGTTGAAATATTTGTATTCATTTTCAATTGAAAATGTTTTGCTATTGCGCAATAATGTGCAATCGAAGATTTCTTCCTGGTCCAATATTGTGCTATTGCACAATAGTCTGAAAACGAAGATGTCTTGCTATTGCGCAATTCGGTGCAATTGAAGATTTCTTGCTAATGCGCAATACTATGCAATTGAAGATTTCCTGCTATTGCACAATACTTTATTTAATAATTTACACATCATATTCGGTGTGTATCTCCTGATATATCAGTATTTTTTGCTTTAATATACAAATACGAAATATGAATCAATAGAAAAATAGAAAATTTTAAGAAGAAAAAATATGAAAAAAATTACACCCCCATTTTTACCTCCCCACAGACTCAATCCCAACTTCCCCTTTGTGGTATGGTACCTTGCTGTACAATTTCAGAAAGATCTATACACTTGACCTCAAGTAATTGTCTGGAAACTAGAAAAATGCTTGTTTTTTGCCCCTAATTCCTGAACTTCTGGGGCAATTACCCCCATACTTAATACCTGCCTTTCCTTTGCGATATGGAACCTTGTGGTACATTTTCAGAAAGATTCATACACTAATACACTAGTTATTGTCTAGAAACTAGAACAATGCTTATTTGCCCCCTTTTGGGACCCTTCTTCCTAAACTGTTGGGACTATAACCCGAAATCAATCCCAACCTTCTTTTTGTGGTTTCAAACCTTGTGTTTAAATCTCATAGAAATCCATTCACTTAAACTAAAGTTATTGTTCGGAAACCAAGTGTCTTCGGATTCACCAACGGACATCTTCCGGACGTATAACGGATAAACGGGTGTTGAACGGATGTGAAACGGACTTTTACCGGACGTTAAACGCGGGAGAAAACGGATAATGAACGGATCTGAAACGGATAAATGCCATTGAAAATTTCGCGTCAGAAATGGCAATTATTGGTGTGTCAGATTTCTTGTGTGTCATGAATGCTTATTATTCATAAATGACCTTAGAGTAAGAGCACATCTTCACTATCAAGCATCTCTTATTCAGGCAAGACACTACCCTTTGGCGGTATTTTGAAAAACAAACCAAGACCAGTTAAACGGAAACTTTTTGAATATTTAAGCGATTTACATGTATTATTATTGCCGCCTTTCATTTTTTTCGCATATTGTGTTCTTCCATTTTATTCGATACGCTTCCGTTTGGTGTACGTTGTATGCGGTACTCGTCCGTTGGATGTATGTTTGACAGCCGTTCTGTCTGATACGTTTTCGTTTCTCGTACGTTGCATATTCTGTGTGTGTCCGTTGTGCCTTCGTTACGCGTCCGTTTTATTTTGTCAGTACATGAACGGACTCCCAACGGATAACAGTTTTGTCAACGTAAAACTTTTTTCGATCCGTTAGGCGTCTGTTCGTGCTATCCGGTAAAGAGACCACAGTTTAAGAAGTCGTAGAGCAAAAAAAAATGAAATCAAATTTGAGGAAATTTTCTTTAAATGTCTAAAGTGCAGAAGAAAATATAAACATAATAATTAACCTTAGCTGTTTGGCCTACTGCGAGTTTTCACTGTTACTCCTAAATGTTGGGCGCTGGGGAAACAAAATAGTTCTGAACTTTTATTTTAAACGCTCAGCTTATATAAGAGATTTTTTTTTTAAAGTGAATCTACTTGTTTGATAACGGTTTAAATAAAAAAAAAAAAATCCATAGATGCAAAACCTTAAAAGAATTTCAGGATACTGTTATCTCATGTGATGTCCAATTTGTTTAAAAAAACACTTCTTCTTTAAATCATTTATTTTGCAATTAAAAATTATTTGATATATTTCGTGCGTTTTATTCCTAATTAAGAATGATCTTAATCAGAGCCGTGCTTCTTGTTTTAACACAACTTTATCCGCTTTTTGCGAAATATCTATTTTGTTATCCAATTTTTCACCGCTTACAACTGCCTTCCTTTTGACTTATTTTGTACATTAGCTTTAAAGTAACCGTAGCTGTGCATTTCATTTTGTTTCGTTTCGTGCCGCTTTTATTCCGTTTCGAAGTTTTTTTTCTTTGCGGCCCTTTTCTAAATTTGATATCTTCGTCAAAACTTTAAAAATTAAACTTTCAAAAGCAATATAATCAAAAACTGCACGTTAAGAGTACTTTTAAAGTCTGATCAAATATCTAAACTATCAAATCTAAAACAATATTTATAATTTTAATTATTTTCTGATGGACTGTACTCACAAAAGCATTAACTATGGATTCCGTATGAAACATCAACAATACATAGAGCTAGAAAACCTCACACGACTGTTCTGCTACGACATGCATACCAGTAGAATGAGGCAGATGGCAGGGTAGGGCGAGGGTGTAGTGACAGTTTATGTAGAAGCATATTGTTTATCAAAAATAACGACAATCCGATTGGCTATTTACCTACATGTATTGTTTATTTGGCCATTTCACAGCATAGTGCTTTAACATTCTCTTCTTTCCTGCATATTTACCGCATAGTGCTTTAGTGCACCAAAATTCTAAATATATCTACATATTCTGCAGATGAACGCATATATCCAATATTAACAGTATGTCCAAAATATAAGACATTAACATGTAGTGCTTACCTATAGACAGCTATAAAGCTAATGTATATATTCGCACACCTAACATAAATTAGCAACTAGTATTTTAAGCTTGAGAAGTGAAGATGATCACATCCGTCTTAATCGTAACTTCACTGTAATATACGATGTATATAATATGTAAATAACAACACAGTATTTGTGCAGCACGCTTTTACCGTTATCGTAATATATATATAAATGCATGAATTGGTGGATTAGTGGCACGTTCCTTGTGTGTAATATGAGTTTTTAGTGGGTGCGGGTGTATATTTGTATATAGCGCATTAGCCATCCTACTATGTAGGAGTGCGCCGATCTAGAACGGCGATTCATACCTGTAGAAAGAAAGAAAGGTGAAAATTTCAAAATTTCAAAACTTTTAAAATTTTGAAATGATAATATACATGGACCGTACTGTTACAGTGTAAATATAAAGTAGAATTTTAGTTTATTCTATTTCTAAATCATATTATTACTACGCATATGGGGCACTATTTGCAAGATACCTCATGTCCTACATCAGCGGACCTTTCTTCCACCTTCGTGTCGTTTCGTGTCAAAATAATGTTTGATAAGCCTATCGTGACATAAAAATGATATAACAACGTGATATCTAAGCTTAACATCGTCTACTTTCAACTGTATATTCTGTCCTTTTAAGTCAACTCATTGTATAAAAAGCCTATCGATACATTTTAATGATATGACATCGTGCTATCTAGACTTAACGTTCAAAACTTTTAACTGTACGCCCTGTCGTTTTATGTGATCCCAATATATGATTATCCCTCCGTAACATTATGAGGACATAACATCGTGCTATTCAGACTTAACATCATGTAGTTTTAACAGTACGTCTTGTAATTCCAGGTGATCATATTAAATGGTAAGCCTATCGGGACATTATAATGATATACCATCGTGCAATCTTAGCTCAACAACACGTACTTTCAACTTTACGTCGTGTTATTTCTATTGAACATATTGTATGGTAAGCCTATCCGGACATTATAATGATATAACATTGTGCAATCCTAGCTCAACAACACGCACTTTCAACTTTACGTCGTGTAATTTCTAGTGAGCATATTGTATGGTTAGCTTATCATGACATAATAATGATATAACATTGTGCAATCCTAGCTCAACAACACGCACTTTCAACTTTACCTTCGTGTAATTTCTAGTGAGCATATTGTATGGTTAGCTTATCATGACATTATAATGCATTGTGCAATCCTAGCTCAACAACACGTACTTTCAACTTTACGTCGTGTTATTTCTAGTGAGCATATTGTATGGTTAGCTTATCATGACATTATAATGATATACCATTGTGCAATTCTAGCTCAACAACACATACTTTCAACTTTACGTCGTGTAATTTCTAGTGAGCATATTGTATGGTGAGCTTATCATGACATTATAATGATATACCATTGTGCAATTCTAGCTCAACAACACGTACTTTCACATGTTCAACTTTACGTCGTGTAATTTCTAGTGAGCATATTGTATGGTGAGCTTATCATGACATTATAGTAATATAACATTATGCTAGTTTGGCTTTACATCGTGTAGGTTAAAGTCTACATAAAATATGATAAACCTATCGTGACATTACAATGATATAACGTTGTGATATCTAAGCTTTACATTTATTAATAATAAGTCAACATCATGAAGTTCAACTTTTCGTTTCATTTGTTATCCTAGCAATCGAAGAGTACGTCTTAGCATTATCCAGTATCAAGTTAACATCGTGTAATGTCAACTTAACAATATGTAGTTTCAACTCAACGTTACGTGTTATAAGCATATCATCATAACGCCGTGGCTTACCACGATGCTTTCACAACATCAACACTTGGAGTTGCAAGTCAACACAACGCAGATTCAACTTAGCATTTTATTATTTAAAGATTTCATTTTGATGATTTAATTCATCATCACGCTGTATTAACTTTACATTGGAAGCTTCAGCATAACGTTATGTAAATCTCTAATATATGACAGCTGAGGCTTTCCATAACCTCATTTCATTTGATTTACTTGTTGTTGAAAGTTGTTTTTATATTATTTTCAGCTTTCACAGTAAGGTTTCTGACCAGAAGATATATAGGAGAATATGACCCATTATTGGGTAAGTATTGTTTAAAAGTGCTTTTTTAAAATTATATCTCTGTATCTCTGTATAAATATTCAATCTTGATATTCAATTGAGGGACTATTGGTGTTTTATATTCTAAACTTCTTGCTTTTTATTTAAACTGAATTTCAGTAGAACGATGCCAACAAAATACATGGTGTGTAACTCAAAATTTCAAATATCAATTCGACATAAGAAATTGTTAACGTAGATAAAGTTGAAAAGATGTTTTCCGTATACTAAACACTTTAACAACCTTTCTGATTTCATTTTAGAGAAGGTCTACTCGTGTACTAAAGGTGTAGACGGAGAAACTGCTATGTTTGAAGTACTGGATACGGCAGCTCAGGTATGATAAAATAATTTAGAGTAACTAAAGCACAAAACTATAAGGCAGATTAAACATGAATGCAGCAACCGGATAAAGATAAAAGACATGAAGACTGGTTAAATAGCTGACATATAACTGCGGTAGTCTTGACTTGTGTTTTATGTTATACTTGTTTGACAATGTTTTAAGGTTCCGTAATATCAAATATTTCGATAAATGTGTTTTTGACATCTATATTTATATGTGAATCTCACGTGAAAATCGCTTGATATTTTTTTCACGTGAAATTCACGTGAATTTTCAATATAATATTATTCAAATAGTATCTAAATTCTAAAATTTAATTAAAGTCATAAAAAATACCAATCTTTTTTGTTAAATTCACGTGAAATATACGTGAAAAATTTCACGGGAGATTCATGTGAATCTCAGTTCATGTGAATTTAATCTGAAAATTCTCACGTGAGTTTCACGTATGAACTCGTTTGAGGTGAATTTCACGGTAAGATTCATGTGAAAAACACGTGAGCAAAAAATTTGCCTGTGTATGATGAGAAATATAGGGGATGCTGGGTTATTTTTTAGGACATTTTCTAGAAAAAAAAACCAGATGAGTTTTAAAAAGCAAGGAGTAGTTAAAATGTGAGTAGCTTGCAGCCTCAATTGTGTTGCTACTGTTTTTGAAATAAATATTCCAATCGTTTTCTTTATTTTTTTTTCTGTCATCCTCAACAACATAAATTTGAATTTTCGATAAAATGTTTATATAAACATAAGATATGGTGTGATTGTCAATGAGACAACTATCCACCAGAGACCTAAGGACCTAGATGTAAGCAGCTATATGTTTAATGGTGTACATGTATCTAACAATTTGTTGACATATTAATCCTATCGTTATATCTTTAGAAACATCAATTCAAATCAACAACGTGGAAAATGATTTTTTTTTTAAATAAGCCATTTGATATCATATAATATTTGAAATAAAGGTAAAGAAGCATCTAACTTGTAGTTCTTATTGATGCTTTATTAGATGCTTTAATTTCCAAATGCTGTAATAACACTCTGTTGATTTTATGATTCAATGTTATTCCCCTCAATAAATCTAGCTGTTTTCCGTCTGTATTTGCAGATACAAATATATATATTTTGTTTGTTACAGGGAGAACATAGTAAACTGGAAGAAAACATTAAATGGGCTGACGCCTTTATCTTGATATATTCAGTGACAGATGAAAGTAGTTTCCAGGAATGCTCAAGACTAAAATTTCTTATAAATTCCTATGCAAAAAGACAACGTAAAACAAGTATTTCATTGCCCGATGGAAGTATAACTACGACGCCGGTTTTTCTTGTAGGAAATCAAAATGACCGTGTTCATGATAGAATTATAACCGAAGAACAAGGTGAACAGAAATCGAAAGAAATTGGATGTGCTTGTTTTTATGAAATATCGGTCCGTGAATGTGTGGATTGTGTAGGAAAAATATTTACAAACTTGTATCGATTGTGTAAAAAATCAAAACGGACTAGACAAAGTGTCAGTCGACAGCTGTCTCTACCATCTGTGATCCCCGAAGAAGTCGACAAAGAACTAAATAATCTGACCTTGACACGACGTCGGAAAGCTTTGTTTACTGTCGGTTGAAGACCGTAATATTCTAACAATCATGGCGATTTTTAATTGAATTTGGTTGTGAAATGATGTGATAGACTGCAATCCGTAAAAAAACAAATTTAAAAATACTCTGCTTTAACGCGAATGTTATCAATGAGTCAAGTCCACGTTTTATTTATACGAATGATGTAAATCTGCAATGAAGTTAATAACAAAGAAACAGAATCTTACTCGAATATATAATTGAATTGAAAAATTAATAATTGATTTTATTGTATGCAGATACCATATGTTAGGTTTCCGTCTGTTATATGTCCATTGTCCTTGGCATCATTTGCATGGTTCAACGACTTCTTGAAAAAATGATTTTTTTTTTCATGTGAAATACTCATTTATTATAAGTAATACGATAACTATATTTGGTATATGTGAATCTTGCAAGGTCTACATGTCCGTCAGATAGGGTTCACGTGACCTTAACCTCATTTCATGGTTAAGTTTTTCGTGGTCAAGTCCGTATCTCAAATACTATAAGCAATAGGTCAACTATATTTGGTGTATGGAATGGTTGTAAGGTGTACATGTCTGTCTGGCAGGTTTCATATGACCTTGAACTTATTGTTATGGTTCATTGGTCACTCCTAAGTTTTTTGTGGTCTGGTCTATTTCTTATATACTATAAGCAATTGTACCACTTTATTTAGTGCATGGAATGATTGTAAGATGTTCTTGTCTGTCCATTAGGGTTCATTTAAGTAAGATATAAAAAGCCCCGAATGACAAAAGTGAAACAATTCAAACGAGAAAACTAACGGCCTGATTTATGTACAAAACAATAAAAACAAAAACAAATATGATATACAGCAACAAACGACGACCACCGAGTCACAGGTTCCTGACTTCGGACAGGCACATACAGAATCTGGCGGGGCTAAATATGTTTGCTGAAGCAAAACCCTCTGCTTAACCTGGGACAGTGGTGTAACAATACAGCATATTAAAAACGAACTATAAAATCAGTTGAAAAGAGTTTAACTCATTAGAACGATAGAAAGCACAAAAATATGTAGGGCCTAAGGTCTGCTTGTCTGTCTGGCAGGGTTTATTTGACCTTGAACTAATTTTCAAGGTTCCTTGTTCAATGTGGTATACATGGTGTCTCGCAGGGTTCATATGACCTTGACCTCATTTTTATGATCAATCATCATTGTTCATTTTTTGTTATAAGGTCGGTTTCTTTGATGCTATTAACAATAGACTGACTATATCTGGTGTATAATATGCCGATTGTAAGGTGTACATATCTGTCTGGTAGGGTTCCCTTGACCTTGATCTCATTTACATGGATCATTGATAATGTTAAGTTTATGTGATACTTGAAGTAATACCTTAATATTCCAGACTCAATATAATGTCAATCTTGAGTCAAGCAGGCGAGACATTTTAGCGTGTGCACTCTTGTCCATATTATTTATTGCAACTTTTATAACTTTGAAAAATATTAATACATTTTATTTAATGTCATAATGTTGTTGCACAAAGCATGATATTTCCTCTGACGTCCTTCGGCACCGATCATTCCTCTCTTCTTCTTTTTTTTTTTTTTTTTGGGGGAGGGGCAATATGGCATGTTATTTTAAATAAATTGTTTGAATCTAAATTACTTGCGAAAAAATTAATTCAGAAGGAAGGTGAATAAAATAGGAAACGAAAATTCATGTATCAACAACATATAATTTTTGAGAAAAATCTATGGATTTGAAAGGACAAGGTACGATAAGGCCCGTTTTTGGCCCCCTATTTTCTCATTTTTCAAATTCTGTTTTTGAAAGCTACTTTTTATGTTAAAACATTCCCTGATGTTTGAAGTTTGTTTGGATATACTTCAAAACCACTAATTTTTGCAACTGGGTGAGGTGAGGGGGTGTACTTTCTGGTATTATTCAAATATTGTAATTATTATTCACTTTGAAGGTGTTCAGTACAACTAATTTTTAGTTTTTAAGTGCCTGCGCCAACGTGACCCAGGAATTTTTTTATTCCAATGTCATGAGAACTGTTTTTGCTGTCTAAATCGCCTTAATTTTCTCCGGGTCACGTAGGCGCACACTATTAAATTTTTAGAAACAATGGCCAAAAATCGTAATTTTTCCTTCTTTTGGCGTTTTTGATGCCCTTTTACCCCCCTCACCTCACCCATTTTCTGAAATTAATGGTTTTGAAGTTCATCCAAACAAACTTCAAACCTAAGGGAATATTTAACGTGATAAGCAGCTTTTCAAAACAAATTTTGAAAAATGAGAAAATAGGGGCCAAAACGGGCCTTATCGTACCTTGTTCTTTGAGGATTTGATGATTTTAAGACAAGAACTTTTTGACCGATTTTGTGTGCTTTCTATGCATTTGTCCAACTATTTTGAAGGAATTCAATCAGTAATATTTCAGAGAATAAAAAAGATAAATGCTTTATTGTTTTCGATTTTCAGTTATAGTTCAACGAGTCAAAATTATGTGCGAAATTTTACCAAAATCTGTAACACAGCCAATTTACTGCAACTTGACCTTAACAGAAAAGAAGTAAATAGCTACAGATGACAAACTTTTTCGCCTTTTAGTAATTGTTAATCTTAACTAAGCCAGAAATTGGTGTTCAGTATATAGAAGAAATCGGGCGTGCTTTGAACAATGGAATACAAGATAACCTCCATCGCGTCCCAAGGAACAGAAATGTTCAAATATTTAGTTTATTAATATGTAAATAAATACCATCATGATATTAAATATATGATTTGGATCTTAGCAAAGATAAGAAAGGTTGACAAACAAAAGAATAATGAAAATTAAAGCGTATTAACATGTGAAGGTTCCTAGATTAACAGAACTGCATGCATACCACTCGGTCTAAATGACAATTTGAGATAAAGAAAAATATCCTATACCTCACTTATTTTTAATATCATGATTATGGAACTGAACTATTTCTCAGCCAATCTCTAAAGACGAAAGAGCGTTGGAAGGTATGTTTTTTTTTCTTAATACTCAGTTCCCCTTGCCTGGCACCCTGGCCCAATATCCTTTTCGCGTCAGTCTTCTATCAAGCGGTGAGCCAGGATACGTTGATAATACTGAAATACCATGTCTATCTTGCACTCACCAAAAGCTTAGGAGAAATGGATTTTTTAGATACACTTTAATTACTAGTATACTTGTTACGATGATATTTAAAAAAAAAAACACTTCTAGTTTTTAAAACATGTAAACATGTAATAGTATAGTCATACTATGTGACCCTAACAAGACCAAGAGCAATGCAAGATTGACAGCTTAAACTTACTGCAATATACAAATAAGAAGATATGGTATGATTGCCAATGAGACAATTCTCTGCTAGAGACAAAATGATGTAGAAGTTAGCAACTATAGGTCACCGTGCGGCCTTCAATGAAGAGCAAAACCCATATCCCAAAGTAAGTTATAAAGGGCCTCGAAATGACAAATGTAAAATACAACGCCCTGATTTATGTCTAAAACAATAAACGAGAAACATATATGATATTCAAGTATTGATGCAGAAACAGAAAAGCTGATAAAAATCATTAGATTATCTCTGCAAAGAGTATAAATCTAGTTTTTTTATCGTATCAAATGTTTTTTTGAATAATTCAGGTAAAATTGTTTTATGGAAACAATAATATTCAGACGAACAAATAATTAACTACTGTCAGATATTTTTGTGCTTGTACCTGCATGTTGTCAAATCAGTAACCCATGTTGTGACGAATGTTATTATACGAAATACTCAAAACTGTGGCACTGCTTCTATGGAAATATATCGTAGATGAACACGCCTCAACAATGACTAAACTTAGAAATGTTTATGAAAATCACATCACCAATATCCAACAAGTCTACATAAATAACTTAGCTTTAGAAATAGTATTGTCCAGAATAAAATTTTTGTTATGGAAGCTTAGTTTAAAAATTATTGTATCGAGAAAACAAATTCAGAAACACGTACATCAATACAATGTAAGGACTTGAGGACACTTATGGTAAAAGGCAATGGTTTCGTTTGTATCAATTCAAAGCCTGTGTCCACTATAATAGAAGGTCATATTTTACTTCAAAATAATTGTCGGCGCTGTATAACAAACTTGATTACTTATATGATGTATGTAAAGTTACGATGGTCAATAGGGCAATGGTACTTCAGGTACAATGACATTAAATCTTTTTGTAAAACACAGAGGTCAAGGGCTGTTTGTTCATTTTATAATTATTTTATTTATACATGTTTGACAAAGGTGTTTATACCACTCAAATAAAGTTTTATTGTATGTGTAATCACAAAATCAACATAAAACATTGCATTGCCCAGGAAAACAACAATGATAGTATGTGTACATAGTACTAGAAAAAGTAACTCAAGTTAAAAGTTCGTATGTCTCTTAAAATTTGTCGAATATGAGATATGAAAAAAAATATCCAAACATCTTTTTAAAATACTCGTCCAATTACATTGATTTTTTTTTTACTTCACATGGCGCCTATTATCGATTAGTTCTAAACATTTAAAAGGATTTTTTTTTTCTTCAAAAGAAAAACGTCTTAGTGAAGATTATACAAAGTGTTGTCATAGTTGTTCTGATCGGAAATAAAACGTAGCGGTTCGATGCATTTTTATAATAATTGAAACTTCAAAGTTTTGCAATTTGAGTTCAATAAAGTCAATATTTACCTTGATTGTTGGTTACTTTGTGTTATTTTCCCAGTATATGGCAGACAGAGGTAAGGGGCTAAGTTTTACATTGATCTTTATGTAGAAGTCAAGAAAACAAGAAAAGTATGATACGAATATTGTAAGGACAACTAACAGAAAACGTATAGGGTCATCGAATACTTGAAAGTAAAATAAAGAATGGGAAGATAACAATGGGCAATTGAAAGCCATAAATGACGGAAGACAACATCATGACCAAAGGAAAAAGAAGGAAAAGACAAACTAACAGTCCACAGAACACTGCACAAAAATTAAAGAATAAGCAACACGAACCCCACTCGCAAAATCAAGAGATGCACTCCAGTGAACCGGAAAGTGTTTTAATTTACCATTTAGAACCTTTGGTGCAATTTTCTTATAAGCAGCAATCCAAATAAAGCACAGATATACACAATTCCCATTCCAACGAATCGGAAGTGATGTCTGGTGTTCTGCATGTAATGTACCGGAGAAGTGAAAGGCTTATTTTTTAATGTATAATATTTTGTCAAAAATCAGGCCTTTGGTTTCTCGTTTGAATTGTTTCACATATTATTATGTCGAGGCTTTTATAGCTGACTATGCGGTAATATACATGCTTCTGCGCATTGTTTAAAACCTAACGGGGACCTATAGTTGCTGACTTCTACGTCATTTGAACTCTGAATAGCTACATCTCATTGGTAACCATACCATTCAATGTATAGTATACAATCGCTGTATTTAGATATCTTGTATTACTATATGTTTTGATTACAAATACATCTAAAAGTAAAATCACAAAATACTGAACTCCGAGGAAAATTCAAAAGGAAAGTCCTCAATCATATGGCAAAATCAAAAGTTCAAACACATCAAACGAATGGATAACAACTGTCATATTCCTGACTTGGTACAGGCATTTTCTTATGTAGAAAATGGTGGATTGAACCTGGTTTTATGGCTAGCCAAACCTCTCACTTGTATGACAGTCGTATCAAATTCCATTATATTGACAACGATGCGTGAACAAAACAAACAGACACAATTGGTAAAATGTCAAAATAGGGTTACAGCAGTCAACATTGTGTTATCATCTTAATCACTAAAAACAAACAAATGTTACGAAGAAGCACAAAAGGGCATACATCAAATTTAACATCCTCATTATGCTTATATCACACGATTTTATTTATCTATGTAAAATCCACCTATAAAGGATGGAAGGTTTTAAGTACTGGCGTAAAATCGCGCGTTTGAAATTCGCACAGGTAGACATAAATTAATTTTGTCGTTCAAGGTATAAAGAGATACATAAATACAGAGTCACGTAAAATGGATATCACAAAAAACAGACTTAGCAGTAAAAGTAATATTAATAAATAAAATAATAGTGTGGTTAAAATTATGACGGGATATATAAGTCCGAGTCACGTCAAATGTATATCACAAAAAACAGACTTAACAGTAAAAGTGATATTAATGAATAAAATAATTTTGTCGTTCAAAGTATGACAGAATACATACGCACAGAGTCACGTAAAATGGATATCACAAAAAGACTAAAGGATGTTCGCTACTCTTGTTTTTGACTTTTTGTTAGATATTCGGAATCCTCTAGTTTTATCCATGTATTGCCAATAAAAATTTTGCCCGCTAACCCCTACTTTTCTTTTCATAATTTTATTACATATAGTTTTAAAAGAAACTCTTATCAAATCCTTGTTATTTTTTTCATAGTTTTTGAAGGAAAAAAGGTGCCAGTGTTAAACTCGAGAGACTCATTTCCAGTCAAAATTTCAATTAATTATATCTCAAAAGCAAGGACACGGACCTATATATATATTTTTCGGGGCATTTTAAGTTCAGTTATTTATATTCTATCAATTTATAACATTCTTTAAAAAAGGCTTGTTATTTTGAAACAGAGGAGCGAACATCCTTAAGGTACCGATCATTTATCTTTTATGTTTTTTTTAAAGAAAATTTTTCTTTTTAATATTCTTGTTTCTGTATGTTTTTGAAAAAGTTTGTTATTTATATAAATGATAAAGTTGAAAAAATCAGTTTGTCACAAGAAAAAAAAAACAATGCCCCCGCAACATGTAGATGGTCGGTGCTTAATAATTATGTAAATGAGTGCGGGTTTTTTTCGAATCAATGCAATAGGTTTACGCCTTTTCAGAATAGGTTTACATCTTATCATTGGGGACATGTTAATTAGATTGTATCTATTACTGAAAATGATATATGAGGTGGATCAATCTCAAGAAATACCTGGATGCATTTAAAAATAAAACGTATCTCACTTCATAATTCAGCTGAATCAAGGATGTTCATGCATGTACAATAAAAAAGAAAACAACACATTTCATGCGTCCGAAGCGCTTTTCTGGATTTAACTTCATCAGGAACGCCCAAAGACGAATATGTGAAAGCCATGCATGCAACCAAAAGCAAAGCATATCAACTTGAGTTTCCTTATATAGTCAATGATCATGCGGTAATTGCCTATATGTGCACTGATTGTGAGGGGATAAGCAATCACTACAATATCATAAAAATACTTACAGGCCAAAATGCACAACAGCTAGGCATTAGAATAACTAAGCCCAGACATTTAAAAGCATCTATATACATTTGTTGTTATGCAGAGTTGCTGCACAAAAAGCCAGAAAATAATAGAATTTTCAGCAGTGTGTTAAAAAATTTTTGGACCTTTTTTTTGCTAAAAAACATAAAATAATTGTGAAATGCACTAATGTAACGGTTCCTGACTTGGAGCATGTATATTTTATATATATGTTTTTTTTTTTTTTTGAAAAGGTGGGGCGTACGCCCATTACGCCCTCACTTGGACCCGCCCCTGGATGCCGTCATTTTGATCCGATCAATTCTACGGGAGTTATGGGACTTTGGCTATTTTCTTTCTCTTGGTATTGTAACAGTGACACCTTGTGAACACCATTCGACAGAAACCTCTTATATACTTGTAAGGATTGTTGGCCATCATGTGTTGTTGACCATATTATTCCACCATTTTGATTTGACCATCTTTAAGGGAGTTATGAGACTTTTAATAATTTCTTTACTATTGTAACACAATTAAAATTACTGTACGTAAATCCTCTTGTCCGTTGGACAGAAATCTTTATACTTGGCAGGATTGTTTGCCATCATGTGAAGTTGATCATAATTATTATACTGTCATTGTGATTTGACATTCTTTACTGGAGTTATTCGACTTTGACATTGTAACAGTGTAACAATAACACTTTGTCAACGCAACTCCTCTTAGTCTTAGATCGTTTAATAGAAAGCTCTTATACTTGTTTGCCATGTTTGCCATCATGTGTAGTTGGCCATATTTTATCGTCAATTTGATTTGAAAATTTTTATGGAAGTTATGGGACTTTGACTTTTTAAACGTCTGTACCACAATGACAATTCGGGAATGCAAATCCTCTGACAAATTTGACAGAAATCTCTCCTTCTGGAAAAGTTTGTTTGCCAGCATGTGTTTTTGATCATATTATACCGCCATTTTGATTTGACTTTTTTCATGGGCGTTGTGGGACCAGGGCGGATCCAGCCATTTTGAAAAGGGGTTCCCAACCCAGAATAAATTTGGCTGTACCTGGGGTTCCAACCCCGGAACCCCCTCTGGATCCGCCACTGGTGACCTTTACAAACTTATAAGTAAGGGTTATCGTACCAATATTGTTTGACTATCGTACCACAATGACACATTGTGCACACAATTTAATTCCTCATTTATACAGCGGCGGGGTCGTTTCTCTACAGTGTAGCAATCTTTGTTTTCGTTTATTGTTTTGAACATTTATCAGGCCACGTGTTTTCTCGTTTGAACTGTTTTACATTTTATCATGTCAGGGCCTTTTATAGTCTTTGATCTTTATTGAACGCCATACGGTGATCTAAATAGTTATACTTTCATCTACATCGTTTGGTCTCTGGTGGATAGTTGTATCACAGGCAATCATACCAAATCTTCTTATTTTTATTTAGTTCTTGCTTTATTGGTTAGAGAACTCTGTTCTTATGCTGCCTCAAACCTGAAAGATCTTCTCTCGTAAATTGAGGTCCTAGGTCTTGCCTCTGTAGAATTCACATAGCTGAAATTAACAAATGAAAAACATATTGCTACCAAATCTTTGATGAGTAAAGGACCTGTTTTAAAAACCTGCAAGACAATAGTGTGCATTCGACGACTCTTTTTAAAGGAAGGTTTGAATTAAATTTCAGCAGTATTTTAATTTTGATAATCTTCATAAAGAAAGCGAAACGCATGTTATTGTATTTTTCTTGGATTTTGTTCCTCACAGAAATGCCAGGTCAAAGGGCAATGACTGAATTTAAACATAATGTAAGAACAATAAAAAGCTACAGTTTACAAAATCTATTCAGATGTTTCCACTTGTTTTCAAAACGTTTAACTGCCTTGCAGCCTGTTAAGATATGTATTAGAATATACAAAATAGAATTCAATTTAAAATCAATTGTAACACCTTCATTATCACATGCTGTAGATATACCGTTTAAATTTAATACGACTTTGCTTGTCAAGTGTTTTTATACCTTCTAAGATAGCTTGAAATTTATCTGGGTTGGTCTGCACTTTATTTGCAGAAAGCCATATTGTATTAATGAATCTTCATCTCCCTCAGGAACAGAAATTAAATTTCGTAAGGATTTGCCAGAATATGGCCGTGATAATATATGGTCATAAGGAACTATTGTTTACAAAAGAACATGCAGCTAGTAAAAATATTAAAAAGAATAGGTCCACTACCCATTTAAAATATATCCACCAGGCTTAAGTTTTCGTATGATTTCATCAGTGGCGGATCAAAAGGGGGAGAGTTCTGGTTTTTTTTTTGACGATCAATGCTTTTAAATGGGACATACCCCCTCTTTTTTTTTTTTGTCTTTCGAGTCAACAGCATACTAGTACTTTGAATAATTTTACTGGTTTTTCAAGAAACCGTGAACCAGAAATAGTTGATATACTCGGAAATGCTCTTGACTTATCCATTCATCTTAAAGATAAATTCTGAGGATTGGCGGCAAGGTTGGAACATAAACAAGGTTGTATCATCTGGCCATAATTTAATAATAAGAAAGGTGAAAGGAATAAGATATAAATCTGTAACATAATTAAATGCAAAAAAGCAAAATTTTAGCTTGACAGAAATGTAACAACACATAATATTTTGATATTTTGTATTTATGTTCAGCTTAGGCATAATTTTTGTGGCACGTGTTTACTTTTGAGGATAGGTAAAACTTCCAAAATACACAATGTTCCACTGTTTAATTGCTGTTATTTGGTGAGACAGTAATTTTCTTTTTCATGTGTGGCCTAGATAAGACCATTTTATTAAACCAATATAAAGGTGCCCATTATCTGAGCTGAAAAATCAACAAAATTATCATGATTATAAATGATTATGATGATATACTGTATTTACATATAAAAGGGTTACAGTGTCTGTCCAAAATGTAATAGCGTTAGTTGTTTCTAGACCCAGGGAATCAAGCCTAGTAAAAATTCTTTTTTGGTTAAAATCCCTTGCTTTTCAATATTTTCATAAATGATTTAATTAACGCTTTCTTGATTTGAAAGTTTGTTAACAGTAAAAGTTGGTTACATTGTAGTTGACATTTTCAGACTTATGGGCTAACAGTTTAAAATTGTGACTGTGCATTGGTCTAGTACAAAGCAGGGTATATTTCATAAGTCAAAAGCATGTTATCTTCATTGAACCTTTCTAAATATGAATGTAATAATTGCTGCTGAATGTCAAGCATCTATGTATCAATCAGTTATGATTGTGTATGTTATATTAGCCACTGGATGTTAAGCAGCCATTGATTTATTAATAACTTGAAATAAAAAAACAACCAAGAATGCAGTAAAAGAGGAGAGGCAGAACTACACAGATGTCAAGAATGTTGTTTGTACAGAACTTTTATCATAAGTATAGTAATGTTAAAAGTACACAAGTACTTTTATTTATGCATTTTGATTTTAATGGTTTGTGGAAAAGTCACTGGATTTTGAAAAAATAACTTCAGACTTTACACATGTTTTTGAAAATATAGCTTCAGACAGTATACAATCATTTGTTCGTATGAAATCACTGAGTGGACAATGTTCTTTTAAATAGACTACTTGTCATTTCTACAGGGTTTCATGTATAAAGTGTTTCAGCACAAAACTTCAGGGTTGATCAGGTTAACTGCTGTGCTATTTTAAAACTTTACAGTGGTATTTTTACCTTTGAAATGAGCAGGCACATTAAAATTCCGACTCAGCACACAGGTCTAGTTCAAAGTAGGGTATATTCATACATTTGTATGTCAATAATTGATTAGTAATTTATATTTTCAGAATCCTGGCAGGAATACTTAGAGCCATGAAGTATGTGTTGGTTTCTGGTGGTGTAATCAGTGGAATAGGGAAGGGAGTTATTGCTAGTAGCTTGGGAATGATTCTGAAGTCATGTGGTGTAAGAGTGACCTCCATCAAGATTGACCCCTATATAAACATTGATGCTGGGACATTCTCACCTTATGAACATGGTTTGTTTTACACTATATGAATAAAAGGATACTTGGGTTGTAATTCAGTGAGACAAAAACTCAACAATGTAGAAAACCAAAAAATACATCTTGGTATGCGTTACACATTCTCACATTGGCCATTAAATTAAACAGCTGTGTGAATGTCCATGACCTGATGTAAAAGATGAATTTTTTCAAGGACTTGCAGATGATAAGACCAAGTTTTAAAGAAGTTCTTACATTTATAAGTGAAGCTACAATTACTGGCTTTTACATCAATTTCAATTTATTAAATAAGGGAGAGGGGAATTAAAAAGTTGTGTAAATGGTACAATATCAGCTAGATTAATTTTAATTAACATAATCTTGTTTTTACCATTATATAAGAAATTCAAATATTGATTTGTCAAAAAATAGCTACAATAAAAAGAATGTAAGAAGGAGAGATCTTGTTATTCGA
The DNA here is from genome assembly GCA_017311375.1 of Mytilus coruscus. Lineage (NCBI taxonomy): Eukaryota > Metazoa > Mollusca > Bivalvia > Mytilida > Mytilidae > Mytilus > Mytilus coruscus. The sequence continues at coordinate 40,860,250 of CM029603.1, read as the reverse complement.
TACAGAACATTTATTTGAAAAACATATATATATATTTAATTAAAGGTGAAGTTTTTGTTTTGGATGATGGGGGAGAAGTTGACCTTGACCTTGGAAATTATGAACGCTTCCTGGACATCACTCTTCATCGTGACAACAACATTACAACTGGAAAGATCTACCAACATGTGATCAACAAAGAAAGAAGGGGAGATTATCTTGGCAAAACAGTTCAAGGTAGGCAGAATTTTAAAGCATCAAATGGTCTAAATACAACATCCAATACAATCTGAGGTAGGATTTTCCTGAGGAAGTTGCAAACTTAGTTTTAGAAGAATTACATAGCCCTACAAACTAGAAATTATTAGACCAAATGGTTTATTTGTTCTTATTAAGAATTTTATGTTAATGTCAGATATTAGTCCTCAAGAATTTATTCTCATTCGTCAACACTCTGGTTGTTTGTTACGTGATGAAGGTCGCTGTTTACCTGTAGATGTTTATTTTGGATATCTCTTGATTTTTTAATGCTGTTTTATCAACAATTTCTCCCAAATACCTTTGATTCATAAGCCAAAAATTCAGAAACTAACTCGTTTTTTGAATGTTTTATAATTTGACAGTTGTACCACATATAACAGATGCTATAATGGACTGGGTAGAGAGAGTAGCTAAAATACCTGTGGACGGTGATCATCAAACTCCTGAAGTTTGTATTGTAGAGGTGAGTCTAGAAATATATGACCACCAAAAGTTGGTATTATAGAGGAAAAGAACAACTGAAAATATTAGAGACCTTTCAGACCTATCAGTGGTGATGTCCACAGAATATAGGAAATATGATAAGGTGTGATGATTTTTATACGATCGCAAAAAATTTCGTTCATATAATGCTATCATGGCGTTGTCGTCTGAAGACACATTTGGTTTCCGGACAATTACTTTAGTTCAAGTGAATGGATCTCTATGAAATTTTACCAGAAGGTTCAATACCACAAAAGGAAGGTTGGGATTGATTTTGGGGGTTATGGTACCAACGGTTTAGGAATTTAAGGGGCCAAAAACAAGCATTTTTGTAGTTTCCGGACAATAACTTGTGTGTAAGTGTATGGATCTCTCTGAAATTGTACTACAAGGTTCTATACCACAAAGGGAAGGCTGAGATTGAGTTTGGGGGTAATTGCCCCAAACATTTAGAAAAAAGGGGCCAAAAACAAGCATTTTTCTAGTTTCCAGACAATCACATGACAATAACTTGTGTTAAAGTTTATGGAACTCTCTGAAATAGTACATTTTTCCTGAAAAGAAAATAATCTTCAAAATTTCAAAAGAAGTTTGGTGGGGAATTTTTTTGGGGGTTCATATTTTTTTCTTCAAAATTTTTCAAAACAAAATTTGGGAGGGGACAAATTTTTGAGGATCTTTTTCATAATTTTTGGGTTTTTTCCCAAAATTTTCCATTTTACATTGATTATTTCTGATTTATATATAAAAGCAACAAATACTGATATGGCAGGAAATACACACCAAACAGGGTGTGTAAATTATTATATATAACAGATTAACTAAGTATTGTGCAACAGCACAGTATTGCGCAATAGTAAGAAATCTTCTAATGAAAATAAATACAAATCTTTTAATCAGTTTCAATGGGATTAATTTAAAGTCTTTAATTTTTGGGGGTTCTACCCTTGTATTACTATTTTGGATATTGGGCCCCATTTTTAAATTGGTCTACATTGAGGTCCAAAGGGTCCAAAATTAAACTTTGTTTTATTTCATCTAAAACTGATTTATTGTGGCTCTATGATATGCTGAATCTTATTGTGCATTTAGATTTTTTATTTTGGGCCCTGTTTTCAAATTAGTCCATATTAAGGTTTGAAGGGTCCAAAATTAAACTTTGTTTGATTTCAACTAAAATTAAATTTTTGGTGTTTTTATATGCTGAATCTAACCATGTTGTTAGATTTTGGATATCAGACCCAGTGTTCTTCCCAGGATTTTTGGTAACGCTGTGGTAAGGGCATGATTTTCGAATATTCTCAGTAACTTTGTTGCGGCGCAAGGTTCCTTTGTAATGGGTTTGTTATGATGTTTTTATACAATATGCTGCTGATGTTTGCTCTTGTAATGATGTCCTGATGGAAGTTACCCATTTGTTTGTAAATGTTATTGTTTGAAGATAGATGAAGAATCATGAAGGACCCACAATCACGTCATTGTCAGTTTCTGTAACCCACTAGAGCAGTGTACTATTATTGTCAAAATTGCAGGACTCCCATGGTACTTATTCTTGGTATACATATGCAAAGAATATTTCACCCAACCCAGACCTTTTAGATAAAGTAAATAATTGTAGGGACTTGAATGAAATAAAGTCTAAAGCCCTTGATTAAAAATGAATTTAAAGAAAAATTTAAAATATTTGGCCAAGATAAATAAAAAGTGTGTTTCCGGTTTCCCGACCCTACCTCCGTTTCTGACGCCGACCCTAAACATTTTATTGACAAAAATGAAATAAAAATATTAAAAATCCGGATTTTTCGGTCTGTCCGGATCCGACTATTCGTTTAGAAAACTACAGATCTTCAAAACGTTTGATAGCAAAGACCAATATAGATAAGTAAAGCGTTTCAAGAACCAAGATTTTAAATAAACAAGCATGGCTTTTCACAACCGTGCAGCTGTTAAATATGCGAAATGTGATCACATGGTTGCAAAATATAATGACATTAATTCCGGATAATTACGATATGATGAATCTTTTAAAGAACACCATGATGGACCTATAGATCGAAGAAAATACAAAGTTGACGATTTTGCTCAACTTCTTTGCTAGTACAAGACAAGATTTTTAAATATTTGTATATATAGTGAATAATGTATTCAGTATATATACATATATTAACAAAATCTCGTTTATACCTGTGCTTCTTTTGACCAAATTCAGAATCGTTTCAGGTTGTACAGACTGTATCTAATTCTGTCGGTAATTGACAAATAATTTACTATTTAGAGTAAAATGAGATCAATTTACTGCTAAAATCAATCCAGCTTTTGATGTGAAAAATGCTCTTACGAATGTTGTAAAAATGTTCTTAGGACGCAACATAAATGGCTGTGAATGCTTTTGAGCATTTGACAGTTTGAGTTAACGACGACAAGGGGCAGACAATGTGTAACGAGAAATAGAAAGCTTTCCCAGTAGGCAGACATGGTGTATGATTCATGTTCATTTATAAATGAATCTGCCCGGCACCATGTCTACTTGTATTCTTTTATATTTTATCTGGCTGGTCCTACAATAGTTTATACTAGAGAAGGAAAAAATCATGTCTTATTAACATCAACAATTTTTTCCTTAGATTTAATAAGACAAAGATTTAGCATTTCACTCTTCTCAAAACCTGAATTTTAATAATGTCAGAACCTCTCTTCAAGATTAAATTCTGTCAAACACCAAAACATCTATATATTAAATAAAGAGGGTGCAAGAGTATTACCACCGAAAATCATAATAAGCTACTGATTGGCATCGATTTGCAGTGTTTTACAACAACAAAAAGGGAGGTAGGAATCTGTTCCCACATGTATACCCTGTGTCATTTACATTGTTAGGTTCAACGAGGCCAAACATAATAATACCATGCCAGATTTTTAACTGCCATTTTTGCTTTAAGATAATTAATCGACAAGAACATATTCCTATACTGACGGACTTTAAAAACGAAACACTAGATTATTCTTTTTTATTCCCATTTTCAAACAGGCAATTTTTGTAAAATAAATGTATAAACATAACTTTTATTCATTTCTTAATTGTCTGAAAAAAAGTTTGCAGTTCAAAAGTTGAACTCATGACGTCATTTTTAAAGTTTAAATCATGTGGTATGCACTGAAACCCTGGTTTTCTCCTTATCAATGGATGTGTCACCGTCGAAGGCAATGACTGCCTGCAACCAACGTCAAAATGATTGTCAGAAAGGTCAACCAATTTTGTTGGGCATGTTTTGAGTTCTGTTTTGTACCTTTTGAATTTGCCTCTGCCCCATGCATTACAGTGTGTTTTAACAATTAAGGGTTTAAAATTTAGAGCTTCAAATGTTTTTCTGCAGTCAATTCTTTGGCATTTCAGTATATGGAAACATTTTGGCATGAATATGTCTACCATTGCATTCGTCGACTTGATTAGCAGTCGACTTGCAGCCGTAAATAAGTCTCGCAAATGATGTTGCATAATCAAATTTTATTGACGCTGCGTCGTTACTACATATTGATCTGGTCATGGATGGTCATCAACAAATCCTGTCTGCCTGTACCGTTGTTGTAAGGACAGTAGAATGAGTTTCTGACGTGAAATTGTTTGAAAACAGCACGTTCACGTATTTCTGCCTCCAATATTCTTATGGCCTGATTCAGATTTTCACTGCTTAGTCTCGGCAATATGGAGATGCAACATTTGTTTAATGATTCAAGTGTGGGTACGGATTGAACGAATTGTTTCACGAAAAAAATCCTTAAAAATCATTTGTTGGTTTCAAATTTCGCATTGAGAAATTCGTGCCACTTCAATAATCCGATATGTTACATAACCTCAGGTACGTCAGGTATTGAATTTTTCTAACCATAAAGAAGTATGGTAATACTATTGTTTCAGAAAAGGGAGAAGGTTTGGTACCATTAAAACGTTTAATCCAGCTGCAAATGTTTGCACCTGTCCTAAGTCAGGAATCTGATGTACAGTAGTTGTCGTTTGTTTATGTAATTTATACGTGTTTTCGTTTCTCGTTTTTATATAGACTAGACCGTTGGTTTTCCCGTTTGAATGGTTTTACACTTTATAGCTTGTTGTTCGTGTGAGCCAAGGCTCCGTGTTGAAGGCCGTACATTGACCTATAATGGTTTACTTTTATAAATTGTTATTTGGATGGAGAGTTGTCTCATTGGCACTCACACCACATCTTCCTATATCTAAGCATGAATAGTAGTTATATGAGGATCAATCTTGATTTGGTAAAAAGTTTGCGTTTCTAAAGTCCGTCAGTATATTACGACCCATGAAATGCATAAAATGTGCATTAAAGTTTATTTTCATATTTCTTACACAGAACTAAAACAGAAAATTAAAAAGCTGTAGATTTAAGTACTATTATAAATATCAAAGAAGCATGCAAGACACATCAAATGATTTCATTTGGAACCTTTTCTGCTGTCATATCGATAGATAAAAATAAAAGTTTTATAAAATAAAATGTTTTACCTACCTACCCTACCTATTTTTTCGATATGAAATAGGAAACACACTATTTATTTATTTTGGCCTTTTGAAAATAGAATACTAAGTAAATAGTTATGATGAAAATAGTAAACTGTTACTTTAGAAAATTTAAAACTCAACTTGGATAGTAAATTTTATTTAGCTTTCAATGACTTTTCTATAAAAAATGCTTCACTAAGTTGAGAATTAGTGACCATAACTTAGAAATAGAAAAGGGTCGCCATTTAAAAATTGTATCCTGGGATTTGATCCATGAAAAAGCATTGCCTCTGTTGCCAAAATAGAACATAGTTCACTAAGTTGAGAATTAGTGACCATAACTTAGAAATAGAAAAGGGTCGCCATTATAAAATTCCTAGAAAGGATAGAATATGTAAACTGTGCCACTTGCTGGAGGATGAAAAACACTTCCTCCTTGAATGTAAAATTAACAAAAAACTAAGGGATAATTTATTTGAAAATTGTTTACCTTCTCATAGTTTTATGTTTGTTAACCCAGAACAAAAAGTAAAAGAAATGCTAAACCCCTCTATTTATATGGAAAATGTTAAAAATATTGGCTCCTTTATAAAACCATCATTAGAACTGAGGGCAGAAGTCTTATAATTTTTTCCATGTGTTGTTTTTTGTTTTTGTTACAAACCAATTATGTTTATATGACAATTAAGATTGTTAAACGTACGACGTTTGACAGGAGTTGACATTTTGGAACATTATGATTTCTCATTTTAGCTCACCTGGCCCAAAAGGGCCAAGTGAGCTTTTCTCATCACTTGGCATCCGTCGTCCGTCGTCGTCGTCTGTTAACTTTTACAAAAATCTTCTCCTCTGAAACTACTGGGTCAAATGTAACCAAACTTGGCCACAATCATCATTGGGGTATCTAGTTTAAAAATGTGTCTGGTGACCCGCCAACCAACCAAGATGGCGCCATGGCTAAAAATAGAACATAGGGTAAAATGTAGATTTTGGCTTATATCTCTGAAACCAAAGCATTTAGAGCAAATCTGACAGGGTAAAATTGTTTATCAGGTCAAGATCTATCTGCCCTGAAATTTTCAGATGAATCGGACAACCCGTTGTTGGGTTGCTGCCCTGAATTGGTAATTTTAAGAAAATTTTGCACCTTTTGGTTATTATCTTGAATATTATTATAGATAGAGATAAACTGTAAACAGCAATAATGTTCAGCAAAGTAAGATCTACAAATAAGTCAACTTGACCAAAATGGTCAGTTGGCCCCTTAAGGAGTTATTGCCCTTTATAGTCAATTTTAACAATTTTTCGTAAATTTTGTAATCTTTACAAAAATCTTCTCCTCTGAAACTACTAAGACAAATTTAACCAAACTTGTCCACAATCATCATTAGGGTAATTAGTTTAAAAATATGTCCGATGACACCGCCATGAACCAAGATGGCCGACATGGCTAAAAATAGTACATAGGGTAAAATGCAGTTTTGGCTCATATCTCTGAAACCAAAGCATTTAGAGCAAATCTGACAAGGATAAAATTGTTCATTAGGTCAATATCTATCTGCCCTGAAATTTTCAGACCAATCAGGCAACACGTTGTTGGGTTGCTGCCCTGAATTGGTAATTTTAAGAAAACTTTGCACCTTTTGGTTATTATCTTGAATATTATTATAGACAAAAGATAAACTGTAAACAGCAATAAAATAATGTACAGCAAAGTAAGATCTACAAATAAGTCAACATGACCAAAATTGTCAATTGACCCCTTAAGGAGTTATTGCCCTTTATAGTCAATTTTTTACAATTTTCATAAATTTTGTAAATTTTTGTAAATTTTTACAAAATATTTTCCACTGTAACTACTGGGCCAAGTTCATTATAGATAGAGATAATTGTAAGCAGCAAGAATGTTCAGTAAAGTAAGATCTACAAACATATCACCATCACCAAAACACAATTTTGTCATGAATCCATCTGTGTCCTTTGTTTAATATGCACATAGACCAAGGTGAGCGACACAGGCTCTTTAGAGCCTCTAGTTCTAATAACCATTTTATTAACATGATTAATATCGTATGGCTTTGCCCATGTTGGACATCACAGGCACTTGTTTCTATCCATGGAAGATCCAATATCAACGTATATTTACGAGTAAATATGCGTTGATAGTGGATCTTCCCATGGATAGAAACAAGTGCCTGTACTGTACATCGAGAAAAATGAATTTCTCAAGTCTAGTATCGGCTTGGGGTTTGTTTTTCTAATCATATCCTCCTAATTGTTTTCTAATGGTAAAATTCATTACTGTAGTATTGCTGATTAAACAATTATTAATTCGATTAGGTGATAATTAATACTTCAAAGACTTGCACATTGAAGCCAGTTTTATCGTTGTTTAAAGTAATTGTTTAATCAAAGTTTGTAAAACAAGTTTGTGAGTGTTGTCGGTAAATGCGGTCAATTTATTTCATCTTATTCCATTCATATTTGCTTCTTTATATTCTTTTTAATTCAAAAATGGATGATAATGTTGATTTCTTCGTTTATTTTGATCTTTCAAAGACGCCATTTTGTAAAATTTACTAAACTGGTCCTGTGATGTTACTATATACAAAGCAAATAACACATTCAGAAATAGTAAACCAGACGATCATGTGATCGAAGTAAAAGAAAAGCAGGAAATTAAAAAAAAAATTGAAAAAAATATAGCGACGCTATTGATTTGGATAGCGCTGCGCTCAGTTCAATAGAACAGCGGAAAATTACGATAGCGCTGAATACCACAGCGCTAAAACGGCCTAGGGAGAACACTGTGACCATACTAGGTAAATTAAATGTCCCATTTCAAATTTTTAAGATCTTCAACCACATTTATTTTGTCAGAAACCTATATTATATCAAAAATTTGATCACAATCCAAATTCAGACAGTATCATGCTTGAATATTGTGCCCAAACTTGCCCTTACTGTTCAGGGTTCGAACTCTGTGGTCGTATCAGGCTGCGCCGTGAAGCGTTTTATTGAATAATAGTTACATGAAAAACAGAAAATATACGTACGAAGAATAAAAGTAAGATTTGAAAGTATAGAGATGGTGCTAGAAACAACAAGATGATTGACAACAATATTGGTATATATAGGATCATTGCAAGGTGTCTATCAGACAGGGTTCAGGACAAGACTTTCAAAATAATATTCATTCATGATCAGTAAAGCAGACGAGACATATCAGTGTGTGCCCTCATTTTTAATAACTGTGAAAAAAATACTTAGCTGTTTCACCTTAGCAATAATATTGATTTAAATACCTTGCAATTGTATGAATAACTTTGGATAAAATTCAAATTTCACTGACCAGTTGTAGGAAAATTGGTAAACACATGGATGATTAATCGTGTAAGAATAAAATCAAGTATTTATACTTCTTTCTTAAAAAAATCAAAATTCAAATAGAAAAGAATCAAGAAAAGAATCAATAATTTCTTTTTGGCTTATTGTAAGGTTTTAATTTGGCATGTTGATTCTAAGTTCAAATTAGTCCATCTATTACTGATAGCAAATGAAAACATTGGCTAGTCCATGGTAAAATGACTCCTAACATGTAGTAAAAATATCCTATTATTTGATATGCAAAAATACTGCAGAATACTACAAGTATGTTAATGATGTACGGTATTTATTTGTATTTATCAGCTTGGTGGAACCATTGGCGATATAGAAGGCATGCCTTTCATTGAAGCATTCAGACAGTTTTTCCACTTCAGAGTGAAACGAGAAGACTATTGTTTAGTTCATGTCAGTTTAGTACCTCAGGTAAAATGACTTATAAACTTCAGCAGAAGGATGCAGATTATATTATCTAATTGGATTATACAGCATATTTACATATTATATTCATCTTTAAGTAGAGGCAACCTTCAGATTCAATGAAGCATAATATTTGGGTTTTCAGTTTAATTGCACTATTCACAATTACTGTATAGTGTATAAAATGCTTTTCTTTTGTTTCTAAAGAAAAAATAGAATAGTGCATGCCAGAATGCTTCATATAAAAATAATCCCTATAAGCTTTCAGAGTGAGGACATGTATGGATTGTTGGTCAAATTAGGACAAAGGTACATTTGATTTAACATTGTATGTATTTCCATCTAGATTACATATATTACAGGCACATCATCTGGTTTAACAGCTGCTTGTTTAGATAAAACACAAGTAAGAACCAATAAAATATCCCCAACAAAAAATTGTTTATTTCGTTCATTTATACTCATTTCAACATGGATGTAATATTAACTTTAGAATCTAGCCAACACTCAAGGTTTCCAATATAAAAAATATATGAGCATATTCTCATTTGTACTTAAAAATCATATTTGATTTGAATGTTTTTAGTTATAGGAGGTACAAATTACATTTTAAATTACATCTCTTTTCAGCCACAAGCCACAGGTGAACAAAAAACTAAACCTACACAGGCTAGTGTTAGAGAACTGCGTGGTTTAGGATTAAGTCCAGATCTGGTATGTTATGTTAGTTTCTATTTATATATCTGATGAAACATCTTATTTCCCATGATAGAATGTGTGTAAATGTTGAAGTGTTGTTTCAATTTCGATTTGAAATCTCTTTATTTTCCTATTCCACTTTGTACTATTTATTGATAGATGCATTTCAATATCTTGTGCTTTAAAATAAAAAATTGATAGATTTCATTGGAATGATTGATTGATTGCTGGTTGCTTAATGTCCAGTGGCAAATATTTTATGCATGTTCAGGACGAACAAATTAAGAATTAATACAATAGGTAGGTCCTGTAATAGAGGCCTTCCAGGATGAAGGTTAGGGAAATTTTGATCGCCACTGGAAATTGAGGGTTTATTGGATAAGGACTCACCTACCTTCAAAGTAGATTTAATTGGATAAATTATTGAGATATGTAGAAGAATATTATTTAATCCGTATGTAGTTAATCTTATAGTAGAATTTTCTTTTGTATTGTTTTAGATGTATGTATTGGAGTATTTTGTTTTTGTTTTCAGATTGTATGTAGAAGTACTCTACCAATAGCTGATACAGTAAAAGCAAAAATATCGTTATTTTGTCATGTACTGCCACAACAAGTAAGGATAAGCATAAATCATTTAAAATACAGCCTTTCTGTGAGGTCTATATATATTAAAATGAGACAGCAACCCAACAACAACAAAAAACCAAAAGACACCTAGAGGTCAACATACTGTCTTCAACAACAGAATGAAAATATATTACTGTATTATATATACGCTGAATTTCAAGTTTTGAAGTTATTTTTATGGCTCACCTACTACAGTATGGGGGTGTTTAGTATTAGCTTCTGTTTGTTCTTTTGATCCATTGTCAGGTTGAAGTTTTGATTCAAGGAAGTTGACCATGGAGATTTGGTCACATCAACTTGAAACTTATGTGTTAGTTGCTGGTGCATGGTGTCTAATGGACACACATTCTGGGTTTTTTCATATAATAAATACACTGTATGAAGAAAAAATAAAAAGGCAATAACACATGATGAAATGGGCAAAAATAGTTGAAATGGTACACAAAATTACTTTCTTTTTATGACCTTGTCGACTTAGGTGGAGGCCTTACAGTTTTACCCTTGTCCGTCATTCTATCAATCTGTCATTCCGCAACGAACGGTTATATCAGACATGTGACAGAGGTGTCAAGCCACAACTGGAGATTTGGAAGTTTTCAGCTGGAGTTTGGGCCTCATAACTGGAGATTTTTTATCGACGTAGGCGATGGTTTTTTTTTTTGGTGTTTAAACTGCATATCTTCCTTTTTTGTTAATGATTATATACCTTTAAACACCTGCATAGCCATTTTTACTTGAAAGAAATAGAAGATAAGGGGTTTTCAAATAGTTATTCATTATATATAGTTCAAGATAAAGTGATCAGCCATCATATATAGTTGGCAAACAGTATCTCTGCTTTAGCTACATTGTCAACTTTGGTACCACTACTGAACAGTGGTGTTGAATTGGTAGAGTTGTGGGCTTTCTGATGGGTAGCTGTCTCCATATGTCTGGTCAAGTCATTAGGGCCAAAATAGTCAACTTTGCAAGAAGTGTAGCAACCATGGTCTTGGCCCTTGGTACTGGACTTACACCATTTGAAATCAGATCTCCAGTCAGAGTTGAATTTGACTAGATACTTGGTCTTTTTTAATTTGCTGCTGGGGTATTTGGTGATAACATACGGTTTGCATTTTGTCAAATTATAAAATTTTAGAATTGTCCAAGACAAACATACTTATATAGGTATTCCATTGGCTTGGATAGAAAACAAGCCATAAATATCATATTTGAGTTGATTTCATTTGTCTTTTGAGGTTCAGTAATATAATGTAACTGTTCAATGTTTTCAACAGCATCAAATTAAAGTCGTTGTGTAACTTAATCCATTGTCAGTATTTCACTTTTAATCATCCAGGCGTGTGTCTTAAACTAACTAGTTGATCACCAGGTAATTGTTAATCATCTTTTATTGTTTTATATACAGTCTAATCCTAAACACCTTCATTGATTACTGCAGTAATTACCTGTTTACCTTTTGACACAAAATCAATAACAGGAAATGGTGACTAACGTTTTTCTCGGACTTTTCCCATATCAATTTCGAGTTTCTCGGACTTTTTCTCTGTCAGTATCAATTTTGTAAACAAAAATTTCTACTGAAAAATTTTCGAGGTTGACATTTTCATAAAGCGGAAGATTTCAAATTTTAACGGGAGGGACGGAAGAGGGTCTGAAAAGCGGGAGATTTTGACTCCAGCTGGAAGAATCACATGTATGTTATATAGACTTTTTTTTTCTAAATGCCTTCACATATTGAGCTGATTTTCAGTATGTGAGTTTACTATAATGTTTTGTAAATTAAGTTTACGTTTGGTACCACTACACTGATTTTTGACAAAATTACAGGCTTTGGACTCTGAAAATTTTCACTCTTAAAAATGACTTCAAGCTGTTTTTGCAAGCGTGGCCTTCATGTCGTGCCACCACATCTAGTTATATATAAATTTTTTAAAAATCATCCACAGAACACATATTGTTAAAGACTTTTGAATCTGATTATATCTTTCTTGTATTTGTGATATTTTCTGAATCTGAAATGAAGTTTAATCAAGTTGAAGAAGAGAAACGGCATATGACACGTTCAACTTTACTTTCAGGTATTTTCAATCCATGATGTGTCATCCTTGTACAGAGTTCCACTACTTCTACATGCTCAGGGAGTGTCCAAGTTTCTGATGGAGAAATTAGAAATCAATACATCTAGTTCTCCCTTTGGTAGTAGAATGATGATGAGATGGAAAGATTTATCTGATAGGTATTTAATGTTTTAATGACATATATCTATAATGACCCTGGATATAGTTTCAAAGAAGTCCCTGGTTTAGAAATGGGTTGAATTTAAAGATTTGAAATTTTCCACATCGTGTAAGATATTCTATGTCTATTGCCAACTTTTTGAAGCTCATCCCTTCAGAATTTTTAAATCTTCAGTATGTACTCTTTCATTTAATTTTGGTGTTAAGTCAGAAATTGCAGTCGTTTTATTGCATTCAAACTGCAATTTTGTAAAACATTTCAGTAAATTGATATTGTGAATGGACAAAGCCTTTTGAATATGAACAGTAAGATGATAATTTTATAGATCATCAATGTTTTTTTTCAAAAGAGAGGGTATTTCTCAGCAATGTCTTGGAAAGGGCGACAGCCCTGAGATGAGATGAGATGTAGTTATGAACCATCCTCGAGTTTGAAAGATCATTGATAATCTGTTTATCACTATTTTCCTAGGCAACATCAATAACGTAGGCTTATCAAGACTTTTAATATTAGTTGTTATTGGCTTTGAACTATAGCTAGCTGTCAGTAACTGCGAGAACTCTCAGATCTGTACTTAGTGTCTTTTTGTTGTTGGGATGTATAAGTACCCTGCCACATCCACTCTGTGTTTTTGTTAGATGTATTTCAGCTTTGGATCAATTTGATGAGTTAAGCCCTTTTCAACTGATTTTTATAGTTTGTTCTTATGTTGTACTGTTACACCACTGTCCAAGGTTAGGGGAGGGTTGATGCACCTTCAAACTAGTTTAACCTCGCCACATTCTGTATGTGCCTGTCCCAAGTCAGGAGCTTGTAATTCAGTGGTTGTCGATTGTTGCTGTATATCATATTTGTTTTTCATTCATTATTTTGTTCATAAATCAGGCCGTTTGTTTTCTCGTTTGAATTGTTTTACATTTGTCATTTGGGGGCCTTTTATAGCTGACTATGCGGTATGGGTTTTACTCATTGTTGAAGGCGGTACAGTGACCTATAGTTGTTAATATCTGTGTCTTTTGGCCTCTTGTGGAGAGTTATCTCATTGGCAATCATACCAAATCTTCTTATTTTGATGATTGTCATTTCATCGTGTTCTCACTCTACTCAACTGAGAAAAACTATTTTCAGTCATGTAGCATGATTTGGAACATTGTCACGATAAAAGATCAAAGCAAAATTTAAGAAAATAGCCATAATACTAGTTATCGCCCCTTTTTGCATAGTTGTTAGTGAATTCTAAGCAGTATATTTACTAAGATAACTAACATAAGAATTGAAAATAAATAATTTCATTACCTTATATTCTGAATACAATCTAGTGTTAATTTTCAGGTGAATATTCCTTCACTTCCTGAGTTTAAGGTAGACTGACCTTATTGTAGGTTTGAAGTAGACATAATTGTATTACATATTTTATGTTTTTGTTGTAGACATGACAGATTATTGAAGGAAGTGACAATTGCTTTAGTAGGAAAGTATACACAGCTAGAAGATGCTTACTCGTCTGTTATAAAGTCCCTACAACATTCCTCATTGTGTGTTAGTCATAGACTTAACCTTAGGGTAAGATTAACCTGGATTATATTTGATAGTACAGATTCTAGCCTTCTGTCTAGTTGTTTAAATCTTTCCTTATTGAAGACTTACATCGAAGAGATAGGTAAAGAGTATTTTCTCCAAATAAACCATTAACTACTAAAAATAACTTTAAAACAGATTAAACTTAAATCACATAAACATTAAGGATAGATTATACTAATGTCACATGAAAAATGCTTAGTTCTATTCTTCCAACTTGTACTAAAGTTCAACTGAAATGTTAGTTTTTAAAAATGAAGTAAAAGTAAAAATTAGTGAAATTTGAAAATATGATTAGTGATTAATAAAACAGCTATCCTAATTGTTTACAGTGTATAGAAGCTGATCATTTAGAAGCAGCAATGATGAAAGAAAATCCATCCAAATACCATGATGCATGGCATACACTTGTCAGTGCTAAGTAAGTATACTATTTTGTTCCACACCATGCAGTATATACACTTGTCAGTGCTAAGTAAGTATACTATTTTGTTCCACACCATGCAGTATATACACACAGTATATTTTATGTAAAGGCATATCAACATGTTTCAGTGGGAGATAATAACCAACTCTATAATTTTTAAATGCCTGTTTACAGGAAGTATTATGGTGTACTGTTGTCCGTCTGTCTGTCCGTGGTCAACATGTCGGACAATAACTCAAAAACACTTTAACCAATTTGCATGTAACTTAGGTGAATTGTTTATATCTATTGACAAGAGCTCCCTTTCAATTTTATAAATTTTAGATTTTATGTTTCCAAGTTATGGGGTTTTATTCACTAAAAAAGGGGGTTTTCAAGTTTTCCAGTTTTCGGACAATAACTCAAAACTGCTTTGAGCAGTTTTCATGAAACTTTGGCGACTGTTTTATATCTATTAAAATAACCTCTCTTTAGTTTTTTTATAAATTTCTGAAATGACATTGAGGAGTTATGGAACTTTATTCTTTGAAAAAGCGACGGGCGTAACATGCACTCATGGCGCAGCTCTTTATTGTCCATGTTTTCACATGAACCTTAATGATGATGATTCTCTTGTCAGGATGATGGAACAATTGTTTGGCTTGGAATATTGAAATCATTCTTTTTTCCTTTACTCTGTATGATCCAATAAGAGAATCATTAAAATCAGTGTATTATGATAAGTTGTATTTGTTGAAAAACAAACTGGTTGACAATTACTTTTCTAGAAGGCTTTTGGTATACATTAATTTGTGATATACAAAATTCAGAAAAAAAATTTGCAATGGATAGTATGTTGTTTTGATTTTATCTCAAGGTAGAATAACTGAATAGGACCTTTCAACATTTGTCATTATACAATATTCACTTTTATCGTTTATTGTATTGTTTTTTATGCCCCACCTACGATAGAAGTAGGGGCATTATGTTTTATGGTGTGTGCGTCCGTTCTTTCGTGTGTCTGTCTGTCCCGCTTCAGGTTAAAGTTTTTGGTCAAGATAGTTTTTGATGAAGTTGAAGTCCAATCAACTTGAAACTTAGTACACAAGTTCCCTATGATATGATCGTTCTAATTTTAATGCCAAATTAGAGTTTTTACCCCAATTTCACGGTACTGAACATAGAAAATGATAGTGCGAGTGGGGCATCCGTGTACTTTGGACACATTCTTGTTTATTATTATATTCATTTTACATTGACTACATTTTCAGTGGAGTTTTGGTACCAGGTGGATTTGGTAAAAGGGGAGTAGAAGGCAAAGTATTAGCAGCAAACTGGGCTAGAACAAATAATAAACCATTTTTAGGTATGAATATGAAGCAAGACTCTAATATGGAAAAAGAATGTAAAGACATAAAAATCATAATCATACTACCAATGACATTAAGTCTAAAATGAAATTTTTGAAAAATTGATTATCATAAATTCCCTATAGAAATTTATTGTAAACTAAAATTTCTTTATAATGACCTTCACTACCCAAAGTTATCATTTTCTCTGCTTATCACTAGATTTAACCAAGTTTAATTTCTTAGAGGGAACTGTATTTTATTGGATTCTACAGTCCTTGGATGGTGTAAATTCCCACTAACACCATACACCATTACACCATTCACCATACACCATTACAACATACACCCTGTGCCATGACACGTTACACCTTTGCATCATACACCTTACACATTACACCATAATGCAATTTAATTTCAAAGAAAGCGTGCGACTACAAAATTATTTATTTATTTTAATCATTTGATCACAATATTGTAAATTAATGTATAAAATTAAAAATCAGTTCTTATCAATATTTTGCATAGTTTTAAATGTCGTATACCATTCATTCACACCATTCCCGATCCCACGTTACACCATTACACCATTCCCCCTACACCATACACCATAGCACCATACACCTTCTACCATTGCACCATATGCCATACACCATTACACCATACACGTTTTTTTGGGAAGTTTACACCATCCAAGTGCTGTACAATATTATATACACAGCAACAAGTATGAATAAAAAATATGATAAAAATTAATATTTTTTAACTTATTGATGTACTCAGGTTAGGTTTGGGAATTTGTGTCAGATGTTCGGACTCCTTGGTTTTTTCCTATGATACAGGGTAAAATATTTTGCACCATAACACCCATTTTTCTTTTGATATAAGATTTCAATAGCTCATAAAAGGTCATTTACCAAAATTTAAGCAGATTCTAGATTTCTTTTCTTTCGATTTGAGACCCAAATAATACCATACCAATGCAAATATAAGGTAAAAGTCTGAGTCAGCCTTTTCCCGCCGTTTTTTAAAAACCAAATATCTCGAAAAGGAGCTCCATAACCTATCAATATTTTTAGCTTATTTTTTTCCTTAACTAATGCTCTTCTGAATTATAGTATCAATTTTAAATTCTAGATTTTTTTTAATTTCACCGAAGTACATCCTTAAAACAATATTTCAGTTTAAATCTCTGTATAGTGTTTGAGTATTGTGTACAAAATTTCTAACTTTTGACGGTTACTCTTTCATCCTTTTAGATGTTTAATTCTGTTAGGAGAAAAGGAATTATTTAATATTTCGTCTTCAGCTTGATAATGTTGAGTTCAAGCATGTAAGCAATTTTTTCATCCACCGTGCAGCTTCTTCCTGTCTGAAGATCTTTTGAAATTTTACCAATTCGTTGTACAAGAAAATTTTTACAACGTAGATCCAGACCCAGTATTGGTCTTGTTTTTGGGATACGATTGCTTTCAAGCAATCTGTAGACTTTACCATTGACTCAGGCCATGCCCTCACGTAATCCGTTTTATTCTAAACATTAAGGAACATCTCAGATTCTTAAGATTGTCTTGCTTTAAAAGGTAAAACAAACAAAAGGATTGAATTTAAACAACTGTCCTATAATGTTCTTCTCATAATCTTCATGTTTCGATATTTCCACGACTTATATGCGTGTTTTTAACAACACGGAAAATCAGAATTAAGCAGTATTTATATTTAGTGTTTTATAAATTTAGAAACACGTTAGAGGAATTCCCAGTTTTGATAAAATGCGAGAGTTCTCTGAATTCGATAAATCTATTTCTGTAATATAAGAACTGAAGTGGAGTTTTTCTTATATGTCACCGTTATGAAACTGATATTTGATATTGTACTTCCATAAAGAAATGGCATACCATCTAGGTCGTTTAATTAAAATTGAATATACGTCTTTGCTACAAATCACAAGTCTAGGGTTTGTTTAGGTAATTATGCGCATGCGTATAGTTTTCTTGACTTCAAGAGGAATCAGATTGAATGATTGCTCTGGATTCCCAACTTCATTGATTAATTTGAAACTCATGAGATCCTTTCTATGTCTGTCTGCTATTGAGGGTTATTGTTGTTGCATAATTTTAAATCATATGCATCATTTAAATTAAAATAAATGTAGTCCACAACGTAAAGGTGTAACTAGAACACCCCTTCAGCCGAAATGGAGTCTTCCATATTATCGCTTCGAGTTGTCTCCCTTATACTTCCGTCAATTCTGAATCAAAATACGACGATACGTTGAGAAAGATTAACTCGTTCTGTCGATAGACGTCGTATTATATTAAAAGCGATCGCAATTTAAACAGAGGAATGTGTACGGAAAGGAGTCATGCCCACTGACCCAAAGGAAATTAAATATTTAAAGAGTTAGAAATGGGATTCCTCCTAGAATTCATGTAGGAAAATAGGCGATAAGGTACAAAGTGAAATACCTTCTCTCACTCTCAGTGACTGCTGTGGAAAGTAAACTTGGAAATGATAGTACAAAAATAAAACACAATAATTACATTATTCATACACTTGTATCGATGATTGGCTATTTTTAAAGTTGAATAACTATTCAGATTACGTAAATTACATTTTACATGAGCAGTTGAATTATTTTTGAAAATAATACTAATACATGTATCAATGAAAACAATGGCAATCGTATCCCTCAGAGCAATCATGCTCTTTGATTAGACCCAAACCACCCATCATATAAAATTTTCATTTACATATGCAATTAATTGATTTAAGTGCCTCCTATCCCACCACCACAATAAATTTTGTAACGGCCCTTAACAAATATTTTAATTTATAACAATGAAAGAAAAATGAAATTATGATGTTTATACTCAAATACTTCAATAATCTGTTACAGGTGTATGTTTAGGCTTACAGTGTGCTGTGATAGAATTTTCCAGAAATGTTCTAGGATTGGATGATGCCCATTCTACAGAATTTAATCCAAAAACTAAAAATCCAGTTGTAAGTATATGCCATGTTACATTATCACATGATTATGTTGGTTCATGATACAATTGGTTCATCATCATTATTTGTAGAATAATTAGAGATATGTTAACATGGCAACTTTTCAACTATGAATGGCATCAGTAATGTTATAAAAAGCATGTATGGTGCTGTGTCATTTCCAATAGAAATAGCTTACCTTTTTTCAAGATTTTTTTTTTTAATGAATTGGTCCAGAATCCTACATATAGTTTAGATAAGTTTATATTATCTGTAAAAAGATCTACGTATTTATGTCAGGTTCAGTTTTTTATACGATCGCAAAAATTAAAAATTTTTGGTTGTATATTGGTATCACGTCGTCGTCGTCAGCCTCATCCGAAGACAGATGGTTTCGGATAATAACATTAGTATAAGTAAATAGAAATCAATAAAATTTTAACACAAGGTTAATAACCACTAAAGGAAGTTTGGGATTGATTTTGGGGTTATGCCAAATTAGTCCATTAAATCCTTTGTCAGTATTTCACTTTTAATCAACCAGGCTTGTGTCTTAAACTAGCTAGTTGATCACCCGTAATTGCCTATTATCTTTAATTTATTGTTGTATATACAGTTTAATCCTAAACACCTCAGGCTGATTTTACCTTTTACAACCTCATTTTACCTTTTGACACAAACAGGAAACTTCCGTTTTCTCGGACTTTTCCCATATCAATTTCGAGTTTCTCGGTCTTTTCTCTGTCCCTATCGATTTTGTAAACAAAATGTGGACTGAAAATTTTACGAGGTTGACATTTTCAAAAGCGGAAGATTTCAAATTTTAACGGAGGGACGGAAGAGGGTCTGAAAGCGGGAGACATGTATGTTATGGTCCCAACTGTTTAGGAATAAGGGGCCCAAATAAGCATTTTTCTAGTATCCAGACAATAACTTGTGTGTAAGTGTATGGATCTTTCTGAAATTGTACCATAAGGTTTCATACCAAAAAGGAAGGTTGGGATAGATTTTGGGGTCATGGCCCTCACTGTTTAGGAATTAAGGGCCAAAAGGGCCAAAACAATACTTTTTATATTGCTTATTTCTTGACCAATTTCAATGGGGTTTTATTCTTGAATTCTTAGGATTCTTTTATTTGCTGAATCTAATCGTGTATTTAGATTTTTAATTTTTGGTCCCATTTTCAAATTGGTCTACATTATGGTCCAAAGGGTCTAAAATTAAACTTAGTTTGATTTTAACAAAATTTAATTCTTGGGGTTCTTTAATATGCTGAATCTAAACATGTATTTAGATTTTTGATTATGGGACCAGTTTTCAAGTTGGTCCAAATCGGGTCCAAAATTAAACTTTGTTTGATTTCAACAAAATTGAATATATTGGGTTCTTTGATATGCTGAATCCAACCAATTATTAAGTTTTTGGATTTTGGGCTCTGTTTTAAATTGGTCCAACTTGAGATCCAAAGGGTCCAAAATTAAACTTTGTTTGATTTCATCAAAATTGAATTATTTGGGTTCTTTGATATGCCGAATCTAACCGTGTATTTAGATATTTAATTTTGGTCCCGTTTTCAAATGGGTCTACGTTATGGTCCAAAGGGTCCAAAATTAAACTTTGTTTGATTTCAACAAAATTGAATTCTTGGGGTTCCTTGAATCTAAACATGTATTTAGATTTTTGATTATGGGCCCACTTTTCAAGTTGGTGCAAATCAGGGTTCTTTGAAATGCTGAATCTAACTTGTATTTAGATTTTGGATATTTGACCATAATAGGTAAATGTCCAATTTAAAATTTTTAAGTTCTTAGAACACATTCATTCTGTGTCAGAAACCTATGCTGTGTCAAATATTTAATCACAATCCAAATTCAGAGCTGTATCAAGCTTGAATGTTGTGTCCATACTTGCCCAAACTGTTCAGGGTTCGACCTCTGCGGTCAAATCAAGCTGCGCCCTGCCGAGCATTTTATTTTAAACAAATGTGACGGGATTGCTTCTCTTAGAACATGTATTGTGCTAGGAAAGTACTTCTTTAGCTCAGTCGGTTATAGCGCTGCCTTGTAACACAGAAGTCCCGGGTTCGAGTCCCGGAGGAAATCATGTGATTTTGTAATATGAATCTAGCTAGTGTTTCTACTGTTTTAATCTGTACAGTATTCAATGAATTTAATAGCTGGACTGGTGTTTGATATGATAGATTTTAGTTGTTTTTAATTTTTCTATTTTTTTTTGTGTAAAAGTTGCATTAAGATTGTATCCCCTGGCTCTGCAGAACCATAATAAACCTGGTTAAAAAAAAGTTTTAAAAGTTTAATATGAAAAATACTACTATATTTGCATTTCAGGTTGATTCCAAAAAATATTGCTGTAGTTCATTGTTAACCCAATCTCCAGATTACTATGAGGAGTGTTTTTATATGACCGCAAAAAATTTCGTATATTGGTATGACGTGTCGTCGTCTTCGTCGTCCGAAGACACATTGGTTTTGCACATTAACTTTAGTTTAAGTGAATGGATCTCTATGATATTTTACCATAAGGTTCAATACCACAAAAGGAAGGTTGGGATTGATTTTGGGGGTTATGGTACCAACAGTTAAGGAATTAGGGGCCAAAAATAAGCATTTTTGTAACTTCCAGACAATAACTTGTGTGTTAGTGTATGGATCTCTCTGACATTGTACCACAAGGTTCCATATCACAAAGGGAATGCTGGGATTGATTTTGGGGGTAATTGCCTCAAAATTTTAGGAATTGGGGTAAAAAAAGGGGTAAAAACAAGCATTTTTCTAGTTTCATGACAATAACTTGTGTGTAAGTGTATGGATCTTTCTGAAATTGTACTACAAGGTTACTTACACAAAGGGAAAGCTGGAATTGAGTTTGGGGGTAATTGCCCAAAACGTTTAGGAATAAGGGGCCAAAAATAAGCATTTTTTCTAGTTTCCAGACGATAAATTGTGTTCAAGTATATGGATCTCTCTGAAATTGTACTGCAAGGTACCATACCACAAAGGGAATACTGGGATTGATTTTAGGGGTAATTGCCTCAAAATTTTAGGAATAAGGGGCCAAAAAGGGGAAAAAAACAAGCCTTTTTCTAGTTTCAGGACAATAACTTGTGTGTAAGTGTATGGATCTTTATGAAATTGTACTACAAGGTTCCATATCACAAAGGGAAAGCTGGGTTTGAGTTTGGGGGTAATTGCCCTAAACGTTTAGGAATAAGGGCCAAAAAAGGGCCAAAAATAAGCATTTTTTCTAGTTTCCAGACAATAACTTGTGTTCAAGTGTATGGATCTCTCTGAAATTGTACTGCAAGGTACCATACCACAAAGGGAAGGCTGGGATTGAGTTTTGGGGTGATGAAACATAAGGGGGTTCAAAAATTGGGGATTTTTATGCCCCATTTATGGGCATTATGTTTTCTGGTCTGTGCGTCTGTCCGTCCGTTCGTTCGTCCGTCTGTTCGTCCGTCTGTTTGTCAGTTCGTCCCGCTTCAGGTTAAAGTTTTTGGTCGAGGTAGTTTTGATGAAGTTGAAGTCCAATCAACTTGAAACTTAGAATACATGTTCCCTATGATATGATCTTTCTAATTTTATTGCCAAATTAGAGATTTTCCCCATTTTCACGGTCCACTGAACATAGAAAATGATAGTGGGATGGGGCATCCGTGTACTGGGGACACATTCTTGTTTTTTTTCCTTTTTTTTTTCATTAAAATTTTCCTTTTAAGTTGGTTATTTCTGATTTATATATATAGATTTCATCAAAATTTAATTCTTTGGATTCTTTGATATGCTGAATCTAACCATGTATTTAGATTTTGGATATTGGACCATAATAGGTTAATTAAAATTTTTTAAGTTCTTAGACCACATTCATTCTGTGTCAGAAACCTATGCTGTGTCAAATATTTAATCACAATCCAAATTTAGAGCTGTATCAAGCTTGAATGTTGTGTCCATACTTGCCCCAACTGTTCAGGGTTCGACCTCTGCGGTTGTATCAAGCTGCGCCCCAGCAGAGCATTTTATTTTAAGTTTTAGATGTTTTATTTTTCTGACATAGCTTCTTTACAAAGGGTCTGACCAATTTACGATAGTTTGGCTGAAATGATTCACAAGTTTACATGATGACCCACATCTAAATGTCATTATAGTATCATCAACAAGAGACAAGAGACTGTATCGAATATCAAGCTCTTAATCACTCAAAGTCTTTTATTTATTTGTTTTCAGGTGATAGACATGCCAGAACATAATACAGGTCAGATGGGTGGCACCATGAGATTAGGAAAAAGAAAAACATTATTCAATACTGAAAGTTCTATATTGAGTGAGTTGAGAATTATTTTGTGATTTTGTTCATTTTTTAAATGCTGATTGTCATTATGTCATAGCATTCAGCAAAAGAGATATATATTTCCATTTCATTCTATGTATCTGTTTTAAGATCACCTGGCCTCAATTGCCAGTGAGCTATTTTCATCCCATTGCATCCTTCATGGTCATGTGTTGTCCCTAAACTTTTCACATTTACATCTTTCTATGTTGAATTGGTGGTACATAGTTCCCATAAACTCATTCACATTTTCAAATCTTCTCAGAAACTTGATGTCCAAAATGAGCTAATTTATCAGGAATGCTGTACAGAAAGTTTTCTATAAAGGACCTTTCAGAGTATCGATAAGATGGGGAATGTGGCTGCAAAAGGCATTCTTGCATTTTGAATGAATAATTTATAGAGGTTGCTGACCCTATGTCCCAGATGGTGGCCATGCTATTACATTGAGGGTTCCAAGTCTTCTGTTCTAGTAATGGTCCTTGAAATTGGGAAAATTGGCAAAATGTTTGTTTTCTGGTAAAAGACAACAGAATTTCATCTCCGTACTATTTTGGATTCCAGATTTACGGCCCTTAAAATTTTAAAATTTACAGTTTTTATATGCCTGTTTACAGGACGTATTATGGTATACTGTTGTCCATCAAGTCTGTCTGCCTTTCCTTCCGTCATCAACATGTTGGACTATAACTCAAAAGCGCTTTAACCAATTTTCATGAAATCATATCTATTGATGTAAGCTCCCTTTCGATTTGTATAAATTTTAGATTTTATGTTTCCAAGTTTTGGGATTTTATTTGTAAAAAATAAGGGATTTTCCAGTTTTCTGACTATAACTCAAAATTGCTTTGAACAATTTTCATGAAAATTTGGTGACTAGTTTATATCTATTAAAATAAGCTCCCTTTATTTTTTTTAAAATTTTTGATTTGACATTGAGTTATGAAACTTTATTTTTATAAGCGATGAGTATATCATGCGCCCATGGCGCAGCTCTTTATTATTTTTGCTTTGAAAAGAATTGTAAGGATAGTGAACATAAAGCAGGATAAAATATGCAATATTACCAGTTTTCAATGTAAACTTTATTTTAATGGGTGAAAAATAAATGCAACCAAAAATATTTCAATTCATATACATGTAACTTTTGTATATGACAAATTTTCTAAATAGTTTCCAATATCAAGATCTTTAAAAAAAAAAAGATTGATAGCTTTAAAATTTAAAAATACATTAACAGAACACTCGATTTTCAATCTAAAAAGAAACTTGGTTGTCTTTGTCCATGGATTTATTTAAGAAATTTCTATGTCAAACTATTCAGATTTTTAATTCTTTGACATGTTGTCTGTCATAAACAGTAAGACCTTGTTCTCCCAAAACCAATGATGAAACTTGGCAGGTTCTGAGAATCCAAGGTGCAACTTACACACACACACACACTTTGAAAAGTAGGGGCAAAACGGTTTCACCCCACTTTTTTGAAGAGAAAATTTTGAAAATTCAAAAATAAATATGAAAGATGACACTGACTAACTTCTTTACTAAAAGCTATTTTTACATTTTCAGAAGTCCCCCCTCCCCCTCCCCTCTTTTCAGTCTTCCCTATCATGCCTATGCAACTGCTTGTTTATTAAATCTTCTTTATTAGAACTTCTAAACTGATTGAAACTAGCGAATAAAAATTAAATTGAGAATGGAAATGGGAAATGTGTCAAAGAGACAACAAGCCTGGAACTATATTTTTGTGTTATCCACTAAGGATTCTTTTTTCATTTTGATTCAGTTTGCAAGACGTGAACATAGTTATGAATATATATTGAATACCACTATTATTACAGGAAAACTCTATGGTAAACAAAGTTTTGTAGAAGAAAGACATAGACACAGATATGAGGTAAATATCACTTGTATTAGTCTGAAGAAGAATGCAAATGTTGATTTTTTATCTTGAATATTTTTCAGCTGAAGACCTGATGTAATCAGGATATAATAAGGGCCCCACATCATGGATACAGGAACCCTATAGTTTTCACTTTGTCTGGCCGTCTTTCTGTTCTTCAACAATTTGTAAATGAGGAAAAATCCCTTAGTGTAGGTAGGAGACCAATGAAATTTTGCTCAGTTGTTGTGCATAATACATAACATAGATTTGTATATAATATTTTCGATGAAAATTTGGCCATTAATTTTGGAGCCACTTAATTTGTTTTTTTTTTTAAATTACAAATTTTGAGAAAGGTCTTTTTAAGCTAAGATTTCGATGAAAACTGATTCTGGTATAACATTCTGCTCCAAATTGATTTCTGTAAACATTTTAGTGATATTACAGTTAGAACATAGTTTTTGTCTTGCCAGCGATGAAAGTCGCGGAAAGCAAAACATAGGGATAGCTTTTCCGGCTATGACGGCATCAACAATTGATAAGTTTTCTGCTTCAGTTAGTTTGATAGGATCTTCTTGTAATAGATCAATGATATTTTGTATGAAGTTGCATTACTCTCAGTTCATATCAGTTGAGAACTATTTTGAGGCCCTGCCCCCTAGGTCATGGTCTTGTGACTTTGAATTAATAAGCAATTTTAAATGTTAAGTTTTCTGCTTAGGTTAGATGTGCATTCATAACTGTGTTTATTCGTAATCTATTACCCATG
Source organism: Mytilus coruscus (assembly GCA_017311375.1). Classification (NCBI taxonomy): domain Eukaryota; kingdom Metazoa; phylum Mollusca; class Bivalvia; order Mytilida; family Mytilidae; genus Mytilus; species Mytilus coruscus. The sequence goes on along the minus strand of CM029603.1, from coordinate 40,834,312 downwards.
TCATATTTAAAGCTGCATACATGTATATGATAGGAACTACTTTCAACAGACAACGATATTTTCTATAAAGTTACATTACAGTCTGTACATCTCAGTTTGTCTACCATTTTTAGGCCCCGCCCACAAGATCATGGTCCAGCTACTTTGAATTAATAAGCAATGTTGCTGTCCATCAGATTTTCTTTTTCTGAATTTAATGCCGATAGGCGAGACATATCTCTGTGTCAACAGTTTATTTTTTAAGTTACTTTTTTTCAGAAATTTCTTTCTGTGCGAGGATTGCAATGATAATTGATGTATAGGTACAATGTATATTCCAAATTGATAACCAGAAAAATGAAATATCAAATTTTGAGAAACATCTTTTTTGAAACCCCATGTTGTGTATTGCTTTGTTTGTATCAGAATTATTATTTATTTATAGTCCTCAGACATAAATGTGCCAGCTGGCATTGTCAGTTTGTAGTTTATTAAGGTCTTTCCTTTTTCTATAAGGAAAGACCTTACTGTATTTCTTCTGATTATTATTATTATTATTATTCCTTTTTTTCCGCCAAACTTTGACAAAATGTCCCTCCGTAACCGTAAGCCATGTCGCTTTCAGGTTCACACTTTGAATCAGTGTCATAAATACCTATCCGGAACTCACCCTTTGAGTCGTAAAATTATGTCGGTCCGGAGTTATCCTCCGAAACCTAAACACCTTATTATCATTCAAACACTGTAACTGTACTAGGTAGAAAAAACCGAAGGGTGAAATTTGTTCAGGAGCAGACCCTGGTTCTTCTTTACATTTGGATCGAAAAGATTCAACGACTCATTGGTAGGATTATGCCCCTTTGAAAATTAACCGATGTCAGTTGGCCACTAAAACTCAGAAACCGTAAGTCGTAGCCACCTAGGATCTTCACCAATGATCATCAATTTATGTGACTTTGAAAATGCCTCAAGGTCAAATTTGTATGTTGACCTTGACCTTTGACCTTACACCTTGTTATGGGATAATCTCAGAAATCATTATACTTACAGAAGTTTTGAATAGTGGAAAATGTTTGGGTCAACAAGGCGCAGCTTTGTTAAATTTGACTGAAGAGATTTGACCTTTCTGTAAGGGGCATAACCCCTGTTTTAGGTTTCTGAAAAGACAAAATCAGCTTTTACTATATAACCAAAGGTCCTAGACCCATGGGGTCTTCAGCAATGACATTTGGGACCAATGACCTTGTCAAAGGTCAAGGTCATGTCCCAGATAAAGAATTATGTGTTTTTGACCTTATTTAAAGGATTTTCAGTGTGTTTTAAAGTTTTTTAAGGTTGACCTTGACCTTTGACCTAACCACTTTTTATTGGATATCTCAAAAACGATTATACTTACAGAAATAGTCAATAGTGAAAAATGTTTGGGTCATATAGGCAAAACTTTTTTACATTATGACCAAAGAGATTTGACCTATCTGTAAGGGGCATAACCCCAACTAACTGTTTCTGAAAAGACAAAATTGGCTTTTACTCTTGAACCAAAGGTCCTAGACCCATGGGGTCTTTTGGAATGACATCCTGGACCAATGACCTTGACAAAGGTTATAAGGTCCAAGTCAAGGTCATGTCCCAAATAGCGGATTTTGTGTTTTTTGTCATATTTTAAGGGTTTTAAGTGTGTTAAAGAGCTTTTCAATGCATTCTACACCTATTGAAACATATATTTTCATTATGAAAAGGAAAGACCTCTCAATTGTTCAAGAACAATTGACATTTTAAATTATATATCTTTTTTTTTGATTTTATGGTTAACAAATCATAAATTCTAAAATTGATCTAAAAGAAAGTTATTTATTATATAATTTCTTGTATATAACATAGGAAATGTTTTATCTCATGGTATGACAGCATATAAAGTAGTAAGGTAATGATAGTGAGAATAGAAGGACTCCATCAATAACAACATTAAAACATTTGGCTAGAGGTATAGGGGAGGGTTGAGATCTCACAAAACATGTTTAACCCCGCCGCATTTTTGCACCTGTCCCAAGTCAGGAGCCTCTGGCCTTTGTTAGTCTTGTATGTTTTTTTAATTTTAGTTCATTTATATGTTTTGGAGTTTAGTTTGACGTCCATTTTCACTGAACTAGTACACAATTTTATTTAGGGGCCAGCTGAGGACCACCTCCGGGTGCTGGATTTTCTCGCTGCATTGAAGACCCATTGGTGTCCTTCGGCTGTTATCTGCTCTTTGGTCGGGTCGTTGTCTCTTTGATATATTCCCCATTTCCATTCTCAATTTTATTCTATTGTTAGGTTAATCCAACAGTTGTGTCACAGTTAGAAAGTGGAGGGATGAAGTTTGTTGGTAGAAGTGAAGATGGAGAAAGAATGGAAATAATGGAGCTGCAAGGTAACATTTATTCAGTGTGAAATTATTGAATTGGTAAATGTTATTTCAGGAGGGATAACACATAGCACATGTGTCCAAAAAAAATCTTTTAACATTATGTTTGCTATATCAAAAAACATCTGACTTGAATATCTAGTTTGTCATATTTTGGATGTTGATGTCAATGTTTCATTATAAAAGTTTTACAATAGTCTTTCAGTTAAACTTTCTCGTATGTTTATCAGTTTGATACTAATCGCATTAATTCTATGTAAATGTCCGTTCTTTTTGGTAGGACAAGAATTTCATCCAGAAAAATGATGTGAATAATCTTTGTAAAATTCAGGTTGATAATTTGTCTGTTTAAAACACTTGTTTATGGGACATATTATGGTACACCATTGTCTGTCCGTCCATCGTCAACATGTTGGACAATAACTCAAAAACACTTTAACCAATTTTCATGAACCTTTGTTGAATTGTGTATATCTACTGACGTAAGCTCCCTTTCGATTTTCATAAATTTTATATTTTACGTTTCTGAGTTGTGGGTTTTATTCATAAAATAGGGGATTTTCTAGTTTTTCGGACAAGAACTCAAAAATGCTTTGAGCAGTTTTCATGAAACTTTGATGACTGGTTTATATCTATTAAAATAAGCTCCCTTTAGTTTTAAAAAAAATTATGATATGATTTTGAGGAGTTGTGGAACTTTATTCGTTGAAAAAGCAACAGGCTTTTTGTGCATTCATGGACCAGTTTAATAATAAATTTGTACATGATAACTTGTATATAATATGTAATCTACATATTTTGCTAGACTTTTAGTAACGATTTCTTTTACAATTTTATTGTCAAAAGTTTCATATGTCATGCAACTGAAGGTTACAAGAACATTAATCAAACCCTCATTCATATTTTGTTTATAGGTCACCCATATTACGTAGGAGTACAGTACCACCCAGAATACATTTCCCGACCAATGAAACCATCGGCACCATACCTTGGTCTACTTTTAGCATCGACAGGAAAATTACAAACATACGTCTCACGAGGATTCCGTCTGTCTCCACATCTATCCTACAGTGAAGGAAACGATGAAGAACTGGATGAAGAAATAGCACAATTAAGTATAGAGAGATCAGACAGTGTAGAAAGTACTTCATAGATCTATTGATCTACATTTCATATTGTGTCTGTCCTTAAATTTACTGTATTGTTGTTATTATGCTACTAGTATATTGAAGTTGCAACATTTCATGTACATTGCTGTTATTTAGTACAGTTTGTCAGTCTGTGAGGATTTCTGGCATGAATAGATGCCTGCTGAAGATGTAGATCAAATCAATGTCATAAGATATATGTACACAAATGTATAAGTTGTATTTTTGGCAGTAGGTTATTTTTGTATTTTTTCCAAAAATTTGATTTATTTTAGATACATTGTTGTGTTTAGCTGAATATCACTGTTATGAAGGATTTCTGTGCAGATTTATTAGGCATCAGGAGTCGGTTTCACAAAAAAAACTTACGACTAAGATTGATCGTAAGTCATGAACAATTCAGTATACTTACGAACAATCTTAGTCATAGTTTTTTGTGAAACTGACTCAGTAAATGGACAGAAAAAGTTGTACTTTCCATTTTTTATGCAGGTTTAAAACAAATTAGTTATTGATACATAGATATATTCTTTAGGTTGAGAGGTTATGAATATAAAATATAAAGTCCTTTACAAAGATAAGTTATTTTAAATACTTCATGCATAGTTATTATTGAAAGCAATAAGATTGAATGCAATTTCTATATTGTTGTGCAGATAAAAATAAGGTTTCAAAGACCATAATAACTTATTTCAAATTTATTATTTTTAAAATAAACGTGCAAGTTTTGAATGTTTTTCTTGTAGTTTTATTGGCATGTAAAAGTAGTGACCATAATACAGTTTGCATGAATTGTGGAAGGGCTTCATACCAAAAAACATGCATTTATTCAGTACTTTATAACTCTAAGAAAAACTAGGTAAGATACCTTCTGCTTTTAGTAATCAATTGTAGAGTCCCGTGATTGCCTTTACTCTAATCAGATTTGCAAGATTCAATGAAATATGTGTTTAATACTACAATGATAAATACATGATCAATTTATTATATCACACTTTACAATCAGTTGACAGCATTGAGTTAATATGAAGCCTTATTCTTAACATACCTTAGATATCAGTCTGTACCAAGTACCAGTTTAGTTTGAAAATTGTTATATAATAGACAAATTGGTATTTTAATTTTTTTCTTATGTAGTTTTCATTACTGGCAAAAAGCAATTGCACATGTATATAATTTTTCAAGATACATTTGAGCAAAATGACAAGTTTTGTTTTTGATTTAGAAAAAGTGCTATAATGTGGGCTGTGTTAATATTTTGTTTGATTGAAAATAATATTATAAGAATATTAAAAGAAAACTTCACATATTATAGATGCAATGTTGTATGATTAGTTAATAGGTGCCATAACGAGATTTTTGTAAGTTTTATAAATTTTTTTTTTTTTTTGTCACAGGGTATTGTGATTTATATTCATCTTTATATATGTTTATCATTTATTATATTATCACATTTTCTTACCACAATACAATATTTGTAACTTAGAAATCATTTTTCAACAAGAATCTTTTCATTTAAATCCAGTACATTGTTTTATAGTGTTTGTACTCTGAGCTGAAGTCAAATCAAGGAAGCAACAAATAGCGACCGCAAAAATTTTTAGTGGTCGATATTGGTATGACGTTAGGCGTCGTCGTCGTCATCGGCGTCGTCGTCGTCCGTCCAAGACACGTTGGTTTTCGCACTCTAACTTTAGTTTAAGTAAATGGATCTCTAGGAAATTTTACCATAAGGTTCAATACCACAAAAGGAAGGTTGGGATTGATTTTGGGGTTATGGTACCAACAGTTAAGGAATTAGGGGCCAAAAGGGCCAAAAATAAGCATTTTGTAACTTCCAGACAATAACTTGTGTGTAAGTGTATGGATCTCTCTGACATTATACCACAAGGTTCCATATCACAAAGGGAATGCTGGGATTGATTTTGGGGTAATTGCCTCAAAATTTTAGGAATTAGGGGCCAAAAGGGGCAAAAATAAGCATTTTCTAGTTTCAGGACAATAACTTGTGTGTAAGTGTATAGATCTTTCTGAAATTGTACTACAAGGTTCCATATTACAAAGGAAAGCTGGAATTGAGTTTGGGGTAATTGCCCTAAACGTTTAGGAATTAGGGGCCAAAAGGGGTCAAAATAAGCATTTTCTAGTTTCCAGACAATAACTTGTGTTTAAGTGTATGGATCTCTCTGAAATTGTACTGCAAGGTACCATACCTCATTGAAGGCTGGGATTGAGTTTGGGGTGATGAATCATAAGGGGTTCAAAAATTGGGGGATTTTTTCCCCTTTTCTTCCTTTTTTCCTTTTTTTTTCTTTAAAATTTTCCATTTTAAGTTGGTTATTTCTGATTTATATTTAAAAGCAAATAATAATGATATGGCAGGAGATACACACCAAACAGGATATGTAAATTATTATATAATAAGTATTGTGCAATAGCAAGAAATTTTCAATTGCACAGTATTGCGCAATAGCCAGAAATCTTCAATTGCACAGTATTGCGCAATAGCAAGAAATATCCAATAGCACAATATTGCACAATAGGAAGAAATTGTCAATTGTACAGTATTGCACAATAGCAAGAAATATTCAATTGCACAGTATTGCACAATTGCAAGAAATATTTAATTGCACAGTATTGTGCAAAAGAAGATTCTTTGTATAAATTGCTTATTTCTTGACCAATTTCAATGGGGTTTTATTCTTGAATTCTTGGGGTTCTTTAATATGCTGAATCTAACCGTGTATTAAGTTTTTGGATATTGGGCCCCGTTTTTAAATTGGTCCACATTGAGGTCCAAAGGGTCCAAAATTAAACTTTGTTTGATTTCATCAAAAATTGAATTATTGGGGTTCTTTGATATGCCGAATCTAATCATGTATTTAGATTTTTGATTATGGGCCCAGTTTTCAAGTTGGTCCAAATTGGGGTCCAAAATTAAACTTTGTTTGATTTCAACAAAAATTGAATGTATGGGGTTCTTTGATATGCTGAATCTAACCATGTATTTAGATTCTTAATTTTTGGTCCCGTTTTCAAATTGGTCTACATTAAGGTCCAAAGGGTCCAAAATTAAACTTAATTTGATTTTAACAAAATTGAATTCTTAGGGTTCTTTGATATGCTGAATCTAAACATGTCTTTCAATTTTGATTATGGGCCCAGTTTTCAAGTTGGTCCAAATCGGGTCCAAAATTAAACTTTGTTTGATTTCAACAAAATTGAATATATTGGGTTCTTTGATATGCTGAATCTAACCATGTATTTAGATTTTTGATTTTGGGCCCCATTATCAACTTTGTCCACATTGAGGTCAAAAGGGTCCAAAATTAAACTTTGTTTGATTTCAACAAAAATTGAATATATGGGGTTCTTTGATATGCTGAATCTAACCGTGTATTTAGATTCTTAATTTTGGTCCCGTTTTCAAATTGGTATACATTAAGGTCCAAAGGGTCCAAAATTAAACTTAGTTTGATTTTAACAAAATTGAATTCTTAGGGTTCTTTGATATGCTGAATCTAATCATGCATTTAGATTTTTGATTATGGGCCCAGTTTTCAAGTTGGTCCAAATTGGGGTCCAAAATTAAACTTTGTTTGATTTCAACAAAATTGAATATATGGGGTTCTTTGATATGCTGAATCTAACCATGTATTTAGATTTTTGATTTTGGGCCCGTTATCAACTTTGTCCACATTGAGGTCAAAAGGGTCCAAAATTAAACTTTGTTTGATTTCAACAAAAATTGAATATATGGGGTTCTTTGATATGCTGAATCTAACCATGTATTTAGATTTTTGATTTTGGGCCCGTTATCAACTTTGTCCACATTGAGGCCAAAAGGGTCCAAAATTAAACTTTGTTTGATTTCATCAAAATTGAACTCTTAGGGTTCTTTGATATGCTGAATCTAACCATGTATTTAGATTTTGGATATTGGACCATAATAGGTGAATGTCCAATTTAAAAATTTTAAGTTCTTAGACCACATTCATTCTGTGTCAGAAACCTATGCTGTGTCAAATAGTCAATCACAATCCAAATTCAGAGCTGTATCAAGCTTGAATGTTGTGTCCATACTTGCCCCAACTGTTCAACCTCTGCGGTCGTATCAAGCTGCGCCATGGAGCATTTATTAGAACTTGTCATCAATTTCGATAATAAATAAATTGAGGTATCCTTCTCACATATAATTAATTATTTTCAATGATTCTTGCAAAAAATAAAATGAAGAACAAAAACTTGTAAAACTCTTGGTTTAATTATAATATAGAAACCTTTTAAACCTTTTAATAAACTTGATTGTTTACAGAAGCCAAGAGTGTGATGGTTATTAGTAAATTGTATAAGATTTGTATGCTTTCCTCTGCTCTTACATATGAATTTTACTACCTGGGGAACTTGTACCTTTCTGATACCAGTTAAATATGTAATTCATTACTATTCTTCGTGAGGTAAATATTAACATTTCATCTTATTGGTGCTGAAACTATATTTTAAAATTTATCTGTGAAAACCATTTTATGTGAAGCTTAAGTGTCTTTGAATTAAGTCTTATTTTTAAAGCTTAAATAGGTAACTTTTACAGTTAGTACAATAACTAGTAAAATGACACAAAAATTTTGGGATCTTGTTTTCAAACAAACTTCCTTTATTTAGATGAATTGCTATGTTTGCTTTTAAAGCTACTTAAAAATGATTTATCGGTACAGCATGTTCATAGTTGAGATATTTCCTTTATGTGTATGGGAGTTCATCATTTTAAACATATATCTCAGTCTTTGTCACTTTATATTTTATTTTAATTCATTAATGAAACACATGTACTTGATATGGGCTGTTCCAGAATATAATGCAAAGGGGAGGGGGGCACTTTTTCAAGACCCCAACCACCCATAATATATTATTTTCATTTTACTCTAAGGAAAACACAACCATCCAGAATTAATTCTTACGATTGCCTCCTATCCCCCACACCATGAGCAATTTTGTAACAGCCATCAGTTTGCAATTGATGTAGATTCTTTTACAGTAGCTTTTTAAAAAATTTGTGAGTGTTTCATCAGTTGCAATAAAGATAAGTAGAACTTAGATTATTTGATTAATCTTTTGTAAAATTGTGGATTATCCTAGCCTTTTTATTACAATGTTTAGTTTTCTATTTTTAACAAAAGTTATGCTTGTTAAATTAATTACTTCTAAGTAGTTCAAAGTATATATTTTTTATATATTTCTTTAATGATTTTTATTTGTTCTGCTTGGCTAAGATTATTGTAACCCACAGATATAAGTGAACCCAAAGAAAAGTTTTAACTCTCCAGAGTTTCTGGGTTGTACTTGCATAGTGTTGATGATATCATAGTCTCAAACATTTATAGTTTGTTGTAATGTTGTTATAATCATTCTTGAAACAAATTATTTTCAACCTAATTTACACCTTGATAAGTAATAAAGGGTGATACATATATATCTCAGTATTTTTCTTAATCACTGGTATTTTAGGAGGCAGATATATCTCTTAGATATATGGGCATTGTTGTAGGGTTTGCTTGTGTTCAGAAAGGAAGTTCATATGTTTTTAATATAAGAAGCATGGAAAATGTTAGCTAAACATTTTCACCAATTTTTGGAGTTTTTAAGTATGAAAAGGTATTGTAGAACTAAAGATGACTTTGAAATACTTTGTCTTTTGTGATTGTAAACTATAAGGTGTTTTTCATAAAAGAGTAAAAGACTTCCAGGTCTGGTTTGAATAACAAATAAAGTAAAAAAGGTACTGCTCAAATATTGATTTGTAATACCGTCCTATGGTGTATGTCCACATGTACATTAAAACTAGATCATAAATATTTCTGAAAAGCAAAACTAAAAATATCTATATTAGTTGGGTCTAACTTTTTCAGAGCAAAATTTAATATTGGTTTATTTTATTCAATAAATCCTATATAAGACAATACATTATACAGAATAGGATCCAAAAACAAACAACATTGCTTATTTTAATATCCGTCTCCCAAAAATTCTATATTATATTGGTGTGAGAGAAATTATCATCTTGTGAAAAATCTTATTAAAGTATGTTAGTTATTGCAGTGATTTTGCTTGAATTTATTTCAGATTTGGTAATATTTTAGGAAAATGCAGCATTATAGCATTACAGGGGTGGATATAGGGTTTGTGGAAGGTGGGGCCTAATTGTCCATAATGGTAAAAAAAATTGGAAAATTTAATGCCAAAGAATATAATTTTTTTTCCTATGCTCCCACCTTACTTCGCTACTACATTAAATTGATTGATATGTTGTGGTAGTATGGTAAAAAAAAATCCTTTTTTTTTATTTTGAAAACTTCCGTTGCCTTTCATTGCACTTTTTCTAAAGAGTCCATAAGAGAATCAGTTCTATTAATGTCCTGTTTTCTATTTCCAAGTACCAAGGTTACATAAAGTAACCTTTAGAGGGGCTTATCAACTTCTTATAATCCTATTCCTTTGATGACCAGAGCATCTTTTGTTGTGTATGAATTTACAAACATGTATATATTTTCTGCTATATTTTCTTGAGATTTTTGTGAATGTAGTAACTGAACCACACAGATTGTTAAATCCAGTTTCAAACATGTTGTACTATGATTGTCTCTAAAAGTTGTAGATGAATATGAATAAATTAACAAAGTAATTTGAATGATAGATTTTGAGTGCCATAAGCTAGATGCCACATGAGGAACAGGGCAAATTAATCTTTTGGATGCTCTAGGCCTTGCGGTCATAAAACTTTCGAGCACGATTTTCGTACTCAGACTCAGAAATCAACCAATCAAAATCATGGATTTGGTGTTTCGAGCACAAATTTTGTACTCCCGATTACTGAGTAAAGTTTTATGACTGAGAGCCCTAATGTCATCTTATTTTTTGCTTGCCTGTGAAAGAATTTGCTTTTTAGCACACCTTAAAGATATTACCTTTGGAAAAAATTTTTACCCAATTTTGTGTTTCTTGCAGAAACTGTAGTAGACAGATGTGAACAGCAAAATCGATCTGACAGTGTGATAAGACCTAATTTTTGTTGGTTGAAATTGACAGTTGACTCCTTATTCGAGTTGTTGCCCTTGAAAGACCCTTTTCACCCATATTTGTGTTATTTTCTTGAAACTATATAGAGAAACTTCATATGTCAAAAATGACCAGAACAAGATCTACAATTAAGGCAACTTGAGTGAAACTGTGTTCTACTTATACAAGTTATTGCCCTTGAAGGCTGATATTACATTTTGGGGGCATTTTTTCTGGAAACTATTTGAAATATTGTAATTGCATTGTATCAATTTTATGCAAAAATAACACGAGTAAAACAAGCTGCTTGGAATCCTTTTGTTTGAGTTAATTTTTCTGTGTGCATCAGCAGCTAATAATTTGTTTTCTGGTGTGATCCATTTCTGAACAACTGATATTGGTATGCAGTAACCTTAATATCCATGAATCTCATTTCCAAGCAGGACACAAGGCCTCACCCCAGTAGTCATGGTTCAGTTCAATTCTTGATTCAATAGACTTGTCTCAAAGTAAAGAGAAACTTACTGAAAGCATAAAAGCTAAATTTGGTATTTATTCCCTTCCTCTGAAGAGCGGTTTACTGTTTTACCACCATCTGTCTGTCCATAAGTCCATCCGTCTCTCTCGTGAAATTCCGTTGTAATTTTCTCAGCTGGATATATAAATCAGATCTTCCTGAAAATTGTTTTATCAGTTTTCATACGAACATGCTATACATGTAATGTGGTTTCAGATTCAGCCCTAGTCAACTGTTGATATATATACATGTAGTTGAACAGTTACTTGTATTTTAATTAAGAAACTAAAGTGAAGCTTTGATCATTGATACCTGAAGAGGTTAAGGTCAACTGAAATATGCCAGACAGAAATTTTTGTACATGACTTATGACCCAAACAGTGACTGTGGAATTGAAATATGGTCATCTTCTGACTGGCAGTAAAACCCTTGCAGAGTGGGGTATCCATTGTGTAGAGATAGTACTACACTCTGTATATTAAGACCCCTTGCAAAAACTCTTTGAGGGGCCTGTAGGTGCCCTGTTGCCTGGCAATATTTCTGTCCCTATCCAATATACCCTCATTTCCCAGTGGCAGTTCAAGTTTCCCCAGCCTTCATCCCAGACAACCTCTATTACAGGAAACAAAAGACATTGTGTTCCAATTTCAATAGAATTGGTCAAGTGTTAATTTGATAACCATCTGGTAACCTCAAACATTATCAAAATCAAACTTCTATTCCATGACATGGTGTTTAAATTTCAACGATTTGTCATGTGGTACTTTAATTATCCTCAGGAAACCAAAGAAATATCTATTATTAAGGTAACTAGGGGCTTTACTATTAAACAGAAAATGTCAATATGGTTCATGGCATCCTTTCAAATCTCATAAGATTAAGTAGAGCAGTAGTGCAATTTTCATTTGGAAATCAAACTTGTGACAGAAAAACTGACATGTGCGTAACTATATAACTCCCCCTCCATTCCGAGGCATGGGTATAACAAAAGAAGAATGTGTCTGAGGACACGAATGCCCCCGCTCAAGCTTGCTTATAATATGTGAAAATACTTTTGGGATGGACAGAAGAATGGTTAAGGGTAACACTTAATGCCCCCTTCGCCTGGGGCATAAAAAGATGTGCACATCATACTATGTAATGGAAAAATATTAACAAGAGAATGCACAAGACCTTGTGCAAAGTGAAGCTCACACATTATTAGATATGGATGAAAACCTTCTGCTCAGTAAAAAATCAAAGTATCATCAATCATGAAGTTGATACAATCCAATCCAGATTAAATATCATATCATTTTAAATATCATATCATTCCTTAATGAGTGCATATAATTTAGCAAGTCCATTGAAGCTTATCTACTCGGAAAAAATAAAGAAGTATACTTCTAATGAACCAGTGAGTGTTTTATTTGTGCAGATAATTTACTTCCAGTGAAACAATGAAAGGACATATTTAAAATTACATGTAGAATGGCACATTAAAAAATCAATTATCATTGCAAATTGGTGTTTATTTTACAGAAAGTGAATACAGTACAATGTAACTATCCAATTATACTTCATAACAGAAGACATTATTAAATGAATTTCAAAAATGTTAAATTTTTATACTCCCGTCAATTTTTGACGGGACGTATTATGGTATACAAATATCCGGTGTCCGTCTGTCCGGCGTAAACATGTCGCACCGTAACTTGAGAATGACTTATCTAAATTTCATGAAACTTAACATAGTTGTTTCATATGATGGTCAAACGATCTGTATACTTTTTGGTGAAAATAAGATTAAAACTTTTCGAGTTACGGGACTTAGTAACTAAAACAGGTGTGTGTTTTTTTTCACATGTTGCGCCGTATCTCAAAAACAATTTATGATTATTGCTTAAAACTTTACACACTTCTTAGTTATATTAACCTTAAGATCTGTATACTTTTGGTGATGATTCAAAATTTTATTTTTGAGTTATTGAGTATTTTGTAAAAAAGGGGAGGGTTTTCACATGTCGCGCCATATCTCAAAAACGATTTATGATTATTGCTTAAAATTTTACACTTCTAACTTATATTAATCCAAAGATCTGTATACTTTTTGGTTTTGATTCAAAATTTTATTTTTGAGATATTGATTTTTTTTTTTTAAAAGGGGTTTTCACATGTTGCGCCGTATCTCAAAAATGATTTATGATTATTGCTTAAAATTTTACACACTTCTTAGTTATATTAATCTAAAGATCTGTATACTTTTTGGTTATGATTAAAAATTTTATTTTAGAGATATTGAGTTTTTTGTAAAAAAAAAGGGGGTTTTTCGCATGTCACGCCATATGTCAGAAACTATTAATGCTTATTGCATAAAAATTCACACACAAGACGACGGGCGTATCATGCACTCATGGCGCAGCTGTTTATTTTACAAATTTTGTATCCAATGATTTAAACATTTATTATAAACATGATCTCGACATGCAATGTTCACATGTAGTGTGAAAGTATATAAATGATACAAAAAACATCACTTAAAAAGGATAAAATGAAAATACAAATTAGTTTAGATATACAATACTTATGGTCAATTTTGATATAGTTTAACAGCAACTGAGACTGAGTGTTTTGCTTAATTAACATTGCTACTTTCATTGCTGCTTATTTGTAGTGCATTTAAATGTTATGTTTTCAGATAAAATATCATTTATTTCTTGACATAACAAATACTGTTCACACTGATGGTAAATTGTTTGTCTATTTTGTGATTTCTTTTGCTGTTCTGTTATCCATTATACTAGGAATCCATAAATTTGATAAAAAAAAGAATGAGACTTTGATGCTTTCAAATTCTAAAAAAAAAATCTGTTTGTACTTCCAATTTTAACTTTTTATCTGAACAAATAAAATGTTTTCTTAAATAAATACACTGACATTAAATAGATTTATAGATCTTTCAATTGCATTATATAACTGACAATTTATGAAGTATAAAATGTGAACTTTCTTCCAATTTTCTGCTGATTAAGAAACTGTTTTGAATAACACACAATTAATCAGTCTATACATGTATTAAATATCAGTTACACATGACAAAGATGATTTTCACTTCTGCTAAAACCTTGATGAAAGTTTACATGCTCCATTGATGTTTTTTTATTTCTCTGAAAGAATTATAACGGCAGAACAGATGACAAAATATTTGTACACCTCTGCTTTATTAAGTTCATCAACAATAAAATGGACATGTAAAAACTGTACAAGGGTGGACAGCACTGTCAGATCTTATGGACTGGATCACACTGTTAAACCTTTACTCCCCTGTGCCCTGCAAGATAAGATGTGGCAATCATGTAAAACATATAATACAGTGCTATACAATTTATCAAGAGAAATTTCAAGAACTGAATAATAATAATACATTCATTGGGTAAATCATATTGCAAAAAATTAACATGTAGGTCTTTTTTTTTTTGCCATTTGACTTTTCATTTTTATGTAAATCTTCATTCACTATGCTTTTCAATGAAAAAGCAAGAAAAATTGAGAAGTAAGTTTATTATTAAATTGTACTGGATAAAGGAGTTCTTACTTCCTTTCAAACAGGTAGAGTAATCAATCAAAACAAGTGAAACTGCGAGCTACTGCTCACTGATGATACCCCCGCCCAAATATTTCGGTAAACAATAAGTTGTGGAGTGATGAATCTGAAAACGCATCACACAGTATATAGCTGACTTATATAAACCCTGAAACCAAATTTCAGAAATCCTTGTATAGTAGTTCCCGAGAAAAATGTGACAAAAGTTTTCAACTTGGCTATCTTGTGTAAAATGATACAAGTGTTCGGTAAACAGGAAGTTGTTGAGTGATGAATCTGAAAATGCGTCACACAGTATAGCCGACTTATATAAACCCTGAAACCAAATTTCAGAAATCCTTGTAATGTAGTTCCTGAGATAGATGTGACGAAAATATTCATGGGAGGGACGGACGGACGGATGGACTGATGGTTGGATGGATGGACTGATGGACGGACAGACAGAGGTAAAACAGTATACCCCCACTTTTTAAAGCGGGGGTATAATAAAATTCTTAAGATGTTTTTTCATGACATTAGTCTGTCAGGTATGTACCTTGGTACTTAAGATTTCAACTCCTTCAAGAAAAGATTACCTTAATTTCATGACTAGGTTTTTTTTCTCTCAAATATTTTAAAACTTTGGCATCATATAATTTGTTTTTTTTTCAAATTTCAACATTTACTTAAAATGGTACTCAAGATATAAAGTTGACATAATTTGTCACTAATTACTTAGGGCTTTAAAAGAGGCACACAAACTTTGGTAATAGAATGGTAAAATTTAGTTTAAAATCTTTGGAAGTATTTCCACAGATTTTTAAACCCTTTCAGGATCTTTTTGAACTTTTCAATTTATGAAGTCAACGTCCAGGACTCTGTAAGACAGAGCCAGCATGGGCCTGGGAAGAACTCTTGTTATTAAAGTTATTTTAATCTTTTTTGTTGTAAACAGATTGATTAAAGTTAACTTACATCTTTTCCTCTCCGTAATTTTACATCCATTCTGAAATATAAGTTAATGTCTTAGTTTTAGGTGATTTACAACCAACACATACCAGAAGACAGTCAGTAGTGATTTCATTGCAGTATATAACAGTCACATTTTTGTATGTATTTTGGATGAATTTAATAGACTTCAACAACAGGACTTTAATAGACCTTGTTTTTGTCATTAGTTTCATAACATTTGGTTGAGGCAAACTAAAGTTAGAGAACGGAAACCAATTTCAGGATGTCAGACAGACATGGGTAAAATTTGATGTCCCCTCCGCTACGGCGGGGGCATAAAAACTTGTCAATGCTGAGATCATTCCAGGTTTTTTCGTGGGGTTCTCTTTCCTCAGTCTTTAGTTTATTATGTAGTGTTTTATGTACTGCTGTTTTGTCTTTTGTTTTTCATTTTATAGCCATGACTTCAGTTTCTCTTTGATTTATGAGTTTTGATTGTCCACTTCCACCTCTCTTTCTGAGAAACTTAAGATCACCCAACTTGATTTATATTTTTAGATACTTACTTGTGTCGAGATTTACTTTTGTTTTTTTTGTGGCGTAACGGACCACCACCTTTATGTAGTTTTCCAGAATGTGATGGTGGAGGGCTGTCATCCTGACCATTTGTCTGTGGTGTATTAGCACCGTTCTGATTGTTCTGTGAATCTGGACTTGAAGGCTCACGATCATCTACAATTCATACATATATACATTTTAGTGATCCATGAAGATATACCTTTGTTTTTTATACAATAATATCAACATGCTCAATCTGTTTTTCCTTGTAATAAATGTCTTTATAGATATTGAATGTTCAAATACCCTACAAACTTTAATTTCTATATATAAAGCTTGATCCAAAATACTTTTTTTTAGGCAGAAAGAAAATCATTTACCGTTGGAACTCGTTTATAAGTCAGAAGTTTGGGAGTAAAATTCATAATCCAGAGAGGGGGACCGACTACTGACGAGATCTAGCGAAATCCAAGCTTCAGAAAAGTGGTAAGGAGCGAATTTCCTAGTCAAAACTACTTTTGTGATTGCCAAACCTACATAAATCAATAAATAAAAAGTTTTTGTTGAAAATAAATGACTTCAATACTGTCTTTGTGTTTTATTTGATCTTTGTTAAACATTTTCTGCCAATATTCGTTTTGAAATTCCCAGTTTCTGGTTTGTGTATTGATTTTCATGGTCACATGGTTTGTGTATAAACCCAAAGGAAGAGTCAAGAACCAAAAATGAAAAGGAGATAACAATGTACCAAATATGTGAAAGGATGTATTCAGCAGAGTTATTGTGTCATTATTGTGATATCATGATATCAATTCAATACTTATAAATCATATAATAATCAAAAAATTATTTTAAGATTCATTCCCAATATCAAAACATTATTCATTAAAATGTCTGAGGTAAACAAAAATTACAAAGTTGATTGACAAGCCAATATAATCCATTGATAACCCCAATTAAGAGACAAAGAGTTGTATTCACTAAAGGTGTGAAAACTATCAGTGATAGGTAAACAGATGACACTAATGAGTTGGAGTTATTTTAATATAAAGTTGATTAGCTTCACTTAATTTTTTTAATCCTTTAATCATCACAATATAATAAGAATTATGAAGTGTACATGCTCATTTAACACTGAGTTATGTATGCTGTGAACAATATTTTCATCAAGTGTTGTTTGACTTTAAATTTTTCAGGTTCACATTGGTTTATATTCGCTTTTCTCAAACAATAGGTTATTAGTCATACCCTCCAAAATCATTGATGCATTACGTAAACAACACATGGCTAATCAAACAGTGAACAAAACAAGAGGAATGAATACATCTTTATTATTATAGGCTATATAAATTTTCATGATGAGCATCAACTAAATTCAAACCAAACAAACATTACTGGCGTTCAGTTACTGTCAGCTGAAAAAAAATGCCCAAATTTTGTCCGACTTGTACGAAGGTCAAGACTAAATCCTTAGAATTTGGAGCTGAAAAGGGCAACCGACTTATAGTCGGATCAACTTATACTTGAGTACCAACGGTATGTTTAAGTGTTGTTGTATTTCACTTTTGGTTTATTTTGCTGAGTTCAATTTCCAGATTTCATGGACCAAACCTGTTTATAAGGTATTATCTTTCGAATTTATCCTGTTCTCAATTCTGGTTTTCATTAAAAATCCAATTCATGCGAGAGAATAATTTTCTTAATTATTTCCTGTATTGCTAAATAAACAAATATAAATGGGGAATGTGTCCGTGGGACACAGATGATGCCCCCCGCTTCCATATAATGTTATAAAGGGACATTACTCAAGAACTGTAAAAGTGATGCTATCCAAATTTGTTCTTGATCTGAGTTTTGTGGTAATAAGCATTGTGTATAGATTTCATAACATTTGGTTGAGGCCAACTAAAGTTAGAGAACGGAAACAAAAAATCAAGCAATTTTTCTATTGTAAAAGGGCATAACTCTAGAACAGTAAAGGTGACGCTACCAAAATTCAAACCTGATCTGTGTTTTGTGGTAATAAGCATTGTGTATAAGTTTCATAACATTTGAATTGGTTGAGGCAAACTAAAGTAAGAGAACGGAAACGAAAAATTTAGCAATTTTTCCATTTGTTAAAGGGCATAACTCTAGAACGGTAAAAGTGACGCTATCCAAATTCAAACTTGATCTGTGTTTTGTGGTAATAAGCATTGTGTATAAGTTTCATAACACTTGGTTGAGGCCAACTAAAGTTAGAGAACGGAAACCAATTTTGGGACATACATACAGACGGACAAGGGTAAAACTTAATGCCCCCTCCGCTACGGCGGGAGCATAAAAATTCACAGCTGAACTCACTAAAAATTTCTCAACTATAATATAATGGTGAAAACATATATGTTAGTATTTGTTATAACATGAGTTTACATCAATGACACAATAAAGGATACATACAAATTCCTACATTTTTTTTTATCAAAAACTAATATATTGTAAAACTTAACTGTAAACATATATCAATTTTTTTCACTAGATGTGCATGTAAGAGAGGCTGATTATATGTATATCAATATTGCATACACGTATATCAGTATTACATATAAAACCATAGGACTTACTATTTTTGTTCAACTGGTCAACAATGCCACTGACGGCCTGAAAAAAGGAAAAAGAATTTTATTCAAACATAACTAAGAAAAGGTTAATCTGTATATTTAGTCATTAGTTTTTATTGAATGACAGCCGACTGTAATATTTATCATTTTTTCTTCTTATATTCTAGAAAAATGATGCTTGTAGTTTTTTTTCTGTTGTACATTGAATGCTTTTCTACATAGAAGAATTCCATTGCAAGTAAACTTTATATTGGCACACTTTTCTAATCAGGGAAAGAGGTGAATATTCTAGTAACATTATATTATTAAAGATATAAATTATTTATTATAATTTATGACAAAATTAATTATAACCCTTTCTAAAAGACACAACCTGTTTTTTTTCTATTCCTGAATGGGGCCTTTACACATGTAAATAGAAGGAGGGTTAGAGATAATATGTTTGCCTTTAACATTTAATAGTTGTTTTTTTATAAAACATATAACAATATCAAATCAAATATCAAATATCAAATACTGAGCATGCTGAGAGGTATAAGGATTTAAATCCAGGTAAAGGTTATTCCAACGAAACAAACATCAACCTGATAATCCCATCACATATATAGATATTTGTTCATTACTGAAGACAGTACATTATGTACAGTATATTCACCTTTAGATTTATACTGGGTTTTTTTTCCTGTTTTTTTTTTGTGTGCTGGTATGTTGCTGTCTCATTGGCGAAAACCCCAATTTTTGTTTTCCATATCTCATATTGTAACATTATCTTTTAAAAAACTCACAGCTGCTGATGTGACTGAAGATTTGGAAAACAATCTGTCAGCATCTTTAAACTTTCTGTTTCTCTTGTCACCTTTACTGTTTGTGTTTCTAGAAAAAATGCTATATTCAGCAAAAAAGAAAATTAGTTACTTTACTGCTACACAACAAACATGCTAAATCATGCAGAAAATAAATAAAGAAAGAAAATAACAGACTACTTCATTCATACAAAATTTGGGGGAAATAATTATACTGCACTAATTCTACATACTTGTAAACAACAAGCATTCCATGTTTTATTACAAATTAAAAAAAAAAAAAAAAAAATGCAGATAAAAGAACAAAGTTCAAATGTCCTCCAAGTTGCACATATTTTATCTATCCAAAGGCAATAACCATGAGAACTAAATAAAAAAAATGTTTTTCTTCTTTGAAACTTTTAATAAAAATCTTAAAAGAATTGAAGGCTGGAGAGCAAATGCAATGCAATTTCCAATATAATTAATATTTCCAAAGGGCGCAACTCTTTTAAAAATATTTGATCAGCACTGATTTTCTAATTTGTTCGAGGCATTGTTCATATAAACCTTTGATTAAAGTTTCATAAAAATCTGGCTAGTATTGTACACATGAGAGCGCTTGTAAACAATGCATTTTTCCATATAATTAATATTTCAAAGGGGCACAACTCTTTAAATAAAATGCTCCGCTGGGCGCAGCTTGATACGACCGCAGAGGTCGAACCCTGAACAGTTGGGGCAAGTATGGACACAACATTCAAGCTTGATACAGCACTGAATTTGGATTGTGATTAAATATTTGACACAGCAAATATTTCTGACACAGAATGAATGTGGTCTAAGAACTTAAAAATTTTAAATTGGACATTCACCTATTATGGTCCAATATCCAAAATCTAAATACATGGTTAGATTCAGCATATCAAAGAACCCCAAGAATTCAATTTTTGATGAAATCAAACAAAGTTTAATTTTGGACCCTTTTGACCTCAATGTGGACAAAGTTGATAACGGGGCCCAAAAATCAAAAATCTAAATACATGGTTAGATTCAGCATATCAAAGAATATATTCAATTTTTGTTGAAATCAAACTAAGTTTAATTTTGGACCCTTTGGACCTTAATGTAGACCAATTTGAAAACGGAACCAAAAATTAAGAATCTAAATACACGGTTAGATTAGGCATATCAAAGAACCCCAATAATTCAATTTTTGATGAAATCAAACAAAGTTTAATTTTGGACCCCGATTTGGACCAACCTGAAAACTGGGCCCATAATCAAAAATCTAAATACATGTTTAGATTCAGCATATCAAAGAACCCTAAGAATTCAATTTTTGTTAAAATCAAACTAAAGTTTAATTTTGGACCCTTTGGACCTTAATGTAGACCAATTTGAAAATGGGACCCAAAATCCAAAAACTTAATACACGGTTAGATTCAGCATATTAAAGAACCCCAAGAATTCAAGAATAAAACCCCATTGAAATTGGTCAAGAAATAAGCAATTTATCTGAAGTATCTTCTTTGCACAATACTGTGCAATTGAATATTTCTTGCTATTGCGCAATACTGTACAATTGACAATTTCTTGCTATTGCGCAATATGGTGCTATTGGATATTTCTTGCTATTGCGCAATACTGTGCAATTGAAGAGTTCTTGCTGTTGCGCAATACTGTGCAATTGAAGATTTCTTGCTATTGTGCAATACTGTGCAAATGAAAATTTCTTGCTATTGCACAATACTTATTATATAATAATTTACACATCCTGTTTGGTGTGTATCTCCTACCATATCAGTATTATTTGCTTTTAAATATAAATCAGAAATAACCAACTTAAAATGGAAAATTTTAAAAGAAAAAAAATCCCCCTCCCCAAATTTTTGAACCCCCTTATGATTCATCACCCCCAAACTCAATCCCAGCCTTCCCTTTGTGGTATGGTACCTTGCAGTACAATTTCAGAGAGATCCGTACACTTGAACACAAGTTATTGTCTGGAAACTAGAAAAATGCTTGTTTTTTGGCCCCTTTTTGGCCCCAAATTCCTAAACGTTTAGGGCAATTACCCCCAAACTCAAACCCAGCTTTCCCTTTGTGATATGGAACCTTGTAGTACAATTTCATAAAGATCCATACACTTACACACAAGTTATTGTCCTGAAACAAGAAAAATGCTTGTTTTTTGCCCTTTTTGGCCCCTAATTCCTAAAATTTTGAGGCAATTACCTCCAAAATCAATCCCAGCCTTCCCTTTGTGGTATGGTACCTTGTAGTACAATGTCAGAGAGATCCATACACTAACACACAAGTTATGTCTGGAAGTTACAAAAATGCTTATTTTTGGCCCCTTTTTGGCCCCTAATTCCTTAACTGTTGGTACCATAACCCCCAAAATCAATCCCAACCTTCCTTTTGTGGTATCGAACCTTATGGTAAAATTTCAAAGAGATCCATTCACTTAAACTAAAGTTAGAGTGCGAAAACCAATGTGTCTTCGGACGACGACGACGCCAACGTCATACCAATATACGACCACAAAATGTTTTTGCGGTCGTATAAAAATTAGATCAGCACTGATTTTCAAACTTGTCAGAGACATTGCTGATATAAACCTATGATATAAGTTTCATCAAATTCTGGCTGGAATAGTACACATGAGAGCGCTAACAATGCAATTTTCCATATAATTAATATTTCCAAGGGGCGTAACTGTTTTAAAAATAGACAGCACGGACAGACCCACGGACGAACGCCTAGTATTTCTATGTCAACTGCAACGCATCGCACAGGGGACCATTATAAATAGAAAAAGTCTAACATGCCTAGAATAAAGAAGTATGGTAAACTTAAATCTTTGTATATACTGGTATATAAGCATGTAGCTCATATTCAGCAAAAAATTAAAACATGTTCATGTAGATGTCAAGGCAAAGCAAATATACCATGTATATACACAAACCATGGTAGTGGTAATTAAAACTGTCATTTTTATAGCTCCATGCCACTAAAATTGTAAGATGATTTATGCCACCAGTGTGGACTACCACTGATATCACGTCAATAAACACAATTACTTATTCTATCTGCCGTGGTGACATTAAAAAATACAATATTTGCACATTGTGGGGAAGAATAAAATGTATTTGTAGGAGCTTTTGAAACAGAGAGCAAAGAGAGGCTCAACGAGCTTTTCTTCTGTTTTGTGACAAGTACAAATAAGCTTTATATTTTTCTACAATAAATGAATATCATTTTTATCCTGTAATATTTATGTTAATTGCATATTCCTGTATGGCATGCACTGTTTCAAAAGAATTTAATAGGACTAAGTGCATAAACAGACCTACCTATAAGAAATTAATGTTATTTACTAAGTTTAACTTATAGCTTACTTTGTGTTTGCAAGGTATCTGTCCCAACCTCTTATGATATTACCATACAGCTGTGTATCTTCCAAGTAACTTCCCTCAAACGCATATATTTGTCTCTCTAAGTTTGCTAAGGTGTCCTAAAATGTTAAATTAATTTCTTGTTTATATATATGATTTGCTATCAGGCAACAGGCATATATACTTTATCAACATATAATATAATGTCTCTGGTGTTGCTCAAAGTACAATGTAAGTCTTGACAACATTGGGTGATGTCACAATCCATGAAAAGAGGACAGGAATGTGCAGTGCTCCAGCTAGAAATTGGAAGGAGCAGGGTGTCAGTGGAGGGCACGTCACTTTTTAAGGTTGGGAAAGGGCATTTCTCTATTTATTTGTCTACGTTTCTGTGCGTTTTCATCGTGGCTTTTTATCACATGGTCACATTTTGTATAACAATATATGATGAAAATAAAAATTGCGTTAGTTGTCTTTTATTTATTAGGCCAAAAAAAATAAATGTTTGTTTACAGTTAACCGATCAACCCTAATTTGAGTGATGACCCAAAGCCATTGGATTTCTGTCATAAAGTGAAAAATTAACTAAACTCACGTCAAAAGTGAAGTTAGAGTTGCCAATAGATTTAATCAATTGCCTGATACATCCCAATGTTCACAATCATGATTATGACAGCTGTTTTAAGAAAACTGGCAACACATGAGATGAAATAAAATATTTGCTAACCAGGGGAAATAATCCAATCATTAAAAATATGGGTGAACTCTGCCCAGGGACAACTCCACCCACAGCAAGACGGACCACACAACTCAAACTCATGTCCCAAAAAATAAAATGGAAATACTGACCTACCTACCCTAGTTTTTTATAATGTAACCTTTAACAGACATATATATATATATATTTTTTGCATTATATTATCATGATTATAAAACCTGCAAAACATGATTTAACATTGTTTGTTAGTGTCAGAAACTTGCTCAGTGAGAAGGTTTAATAAGCAAACTTGACTATATAATGGCGACCAGATGTTATTGTTTTAGAAAGCATAAGTACCAGTGGAAGTTAATATGGCAATCTTAGTGATGTCAAACCAGAATTGACAGCACCTTGCCAAAACAAGCCATTAATTTATAAATATTTCCATGTATTAACACGAATTTTGAGAGACGTAATATTCATGATATTTAATGTATAAATATCTGAACAAGTTTATAAAACGTTAATATGGGGACAAAGTCCCCAATTACAGTAGAAAAGTCAATAAAAAAAAAAAGAAAAAATCAATCTACTACATGACTAATGAACTCAAAATCGTTAACTTTTTTATTTTCCTGCATTTGCACAGAAATCTCTTTCTTTCTTCTGGTCTCGTTTGTCATGAGACTTTGAGTAAAATCTATATTTATCAGTTTAGTAAAATCAGGAACATATATATTGACGGGACTTGACACTACCTAATTGTAGCCGATTTTATCGTCGGGTCATAGGTAATAAAGATACGATACAGGAATGGACATGTGTTTAAAACGTACTCGCTACATTGTATTATCCTAATAATTTCTGATAATATCAATAAAATGTCATTCAAACTATTTTTGCAGTGATGCCAGTGTATCAAACTTGTATTCTGTCACTTCAAATTTGTTATAATCGCATTCATTTTATCACAGAATGGTACAGAATGCAAACAGGGTAGTAAAAAAATGGCGCTGATTGCCTTCCCAATTTCAATAACATTATAAAACACTTAACATCAAATAAATCACACTTATTTTGGTCATTTTATATGACAAAATGTGTCTACTTTATGATAAAACTTGTATTTATTTACGATTAGAATTATGTGGTTAATTTATTGAGCAGTTCCGATAGTTTTTCAGTCAGACGCCACCAAAATCTATAAATCTCGCAAAGTCTCGTGGAGTCCGAGATTTTATCAATTTTATACTGAAAAGCCTATCAGATTCATTTCCCGTTAGATATACTGTTCCCAGGTAAAATATAGGACGGAGCACACTACAGGGGCTGCTCTGGCTCCAAAAAATGGAGCCAGAAAAATCGCCAGCTGCTATATTTTGTCGCCAGTTTTGAAAACTTGGAGCCAACTTTAGAGCCAGCTAGAGTCTTCTACCAAAATTGAAACTATGTTCAATTTAAATTTCTTATGCACTCAGCCTGCTATGTACATCATTTAACATGTTACACTAAGGTAGTTATTGCATACATGTTGTAGGGTTTATATACATGAAAAAAAAAAACATGTGTACTTTTAATCAGTATTTCATATACATGTATAAGAATTAAAATATAAAAGCATATTGTATGTTTTTATTTGAATGTTTATGTCTCCAAACAGTGACTAATGGGACTTATATAATGACTATTGTCCTTATAATTAGCTTATGGTCTGTATATGCTTCAGAAAAGAATAAATGTTTTTAAATTAGAAAATAAAGAATAGAAACAAAATGGGTAACTGAATGAAGAAAAGAGAATAATGGGTGTTTAGATTTACAGAATAGTGAAAAATTGTATTAAAAATAAAGAATACAGAAAATTATGACCAAAGCACCTACCCATCCTGCTACCAAGACCCTCTTAACTTTGCCCATAACTCACAAGACCTCTTAAACATATAAATTCTTAAGTCAGAAGTATGTAGACATATCTTGAGTAGGTATGTCAATACTAGGAAAAAATAGAATTGAGTTATCTTTCTTTATTCGGGTGTGCTCCTTCTTCGGAGGCTTATACACAGTATGCAGTAGAAGTAAATACGATCAACCATGGCGGCCGGTTTTGTTATTTTCGTATCAAATGTGAGGGCAGGCAAAGACAAATTACGTCTGAATTTGCTATTTTTTACGGAAAACAAGTAAAACGATGTTTTTAACAAGTTAATTATAGTTATCGACTTTCTGTCAATTACGTTTTCTTCATGAAACTACGGTAAACATTGCAAATTGTGTTGTCGTATGAAAATTTCTTCAAATGAAAGGACAAATGCCAACTGACCGATTCTATTTGAATGAATTAATGTTGATGATCATTAATGACCCATCCGATAAATGGATTACCTGTAACAACAGATTATGATTTCTGTTGTAACCGTTGATTAGCTTGGGGTCGTAAACAAAGTCATAAACTTGTCGCCATGTAAAATTTCGTACAGTTTATTTTTAAACTTTCACCAATTTAAATGAAGATTGATATTGTTACCGATACAGTCAAGGAATGAAAATTTTGACATAGGAAAATGTTGGCGCCAGAAATATCGCCAGCAACCGTATTTTGTCGCCAGATGAAATAAAAAATCGCAAATTGCGACATTGGCGACGCCCAGCGCGGTCCCTGCACTAACAATTTCATTTTAATTATTCTTTGATATGAAAAAAAAAACGTTACCTGATGATCATAAGGATTCTTTGTTTACCTTGAAAATGACGTCACAACTAAAATCTCTAACAACAGGACCAACATAGCAAAAGTTTCTGTGTTTCTGTTTCTTTTTCAACAGATGCTGAAGTTTAATATGTTAATTTATACCAACTTTGTCCCCTTTCACAGGTAACACCTGCCTCATATAGAGTAATATTACCATTAATATACATTTAATTGAACATGTTAAATATCTTTTAAATAAAAATTAAGGGGAAGGAACCCAGGGCTAACAGACTCTCATGTAATTAGGGCAAAAGGACCTGAGCCTGAGGGACGGTCCCTCGTAATTTTGGTGGGTTGTTCCCAAACTGATCATGGAGATTTCGGCTTCTGTTTAGAAAGACATTTTTGAGCGAATGAACAATATTGGGTGCGAAAATTCGCCACTACAAGTCATATGAACTCATCTTGTGAGTACTACACAAAATTGTTCATTTACCGCCAAATTTTTAAAAGCGAAAAATAGAAGATAGTCCTTCATTCTATTCAAAACGGTGTGATTTCAAGTTTATCGATTGGTTCTTAACTAAAAGTTGATGTTCATAACATAAATTGGAACTTTTATCTTCAAAGGATTGTGATAGACGCCTTTTCCTTGTAAATATTTACGGAATTTTTTAACCGGAAGTACAATATTTCGCCATTTTGAAAATAATTTCGACATCAAAACCGGGAACAAATCTAGTCCACTGTCTTTTCATTAATTAGTGAGAGAAAATAGACTAATCCTAAAGACAGATGATTATCTATTTGACAGTTACATACGGCTAATTCTGCTCTTCGACGAACGAGTTCGTTTAATTCATCTCTTGTGTTCAGAATCTGTGCTGCCTTAGTAGCCATTTCCGTATTAAAAATGCACATGCGCAATTGCATAAAAACTACCCGCGAAATTTGGATAACTCGTACAATTTTTGAAATCCTTACGGAAGCTATATAATAAAAATAACGATAATTCAATCCATTGCAGTGACACATGTCATAATATGAAACAGGTGTTATACCGGTGAAAAAGGACAAAGTCCGTATCAATTATTGATTAGATATTTATTTTTGCCAAATTTAATTTACTGTAACAGTAAAATGTACTAATTAAGGGACTGGTCAATTTCTCAGTTTCATTTGGGGTGGGGGACCAGGGAGGAAACATTGGAGTTTCTCTTTTATTTCATGTCCCCTTTAGGAACGAAAATAAATTCAAAACCCCCTTCTTTAGACATTAACATTTCACTCCCTCACGTTTGGTATGATACTTTAATTTAGTCTTTATAAACAAAAATACATGCATACAATTTCTATTTATATCCATATGCAACTATTCCAGTCATAGTTACGTTCGATAACTCTGCATGTTACTGGTTTAATAAGAATTATGTCAAATTTACTGGTTACCCGTGTGATGATTAGAAAATTGAAAAATATAGATATTTCACCTCGGTTACCATTCATTCGAGTTTTCTTTTACTGATATAAAATAATAGCATAAAATAATTTCATTAAGAATCGAACAATACTAATCTACATGTACACAGGTCTTGTCAAAACTTACATCGTGATTAAGTGCCATGTTTGTTTTCTTTGATCACGTTGATGACTTAATTAATATCTCCTTAATCTAGCTATGTCCTTGGTATTATTAAAGTGACAATAACGTGTCATACTTAATTGCAATATCAACAGTGAAATCAAATTGAATCATTTGCATGGGTAAAATTAGTGTCGAACATCGTCTACGTTTGAAAATTATTTGGTCGCCATTTTTACGTAACTTCGAAATTTTATCAAAACAAACAGCATGTATCCACTTTAACAAAGAGAAACAATGTTTGATTCTATGCTGCTTTAAGGTAAGACAATTACTGAAAACGCATGCATCCAACATTTATTCGATTTTCATCGTAAATATCTTACAAAATATATCTTCACAAGTCGGCCCAAGCT
Source organism: Mytilus coruscus (assembly GCA_017311375.1). Classification (NCBI taxonomy): domain Eukaryota; kingdom Metazoa; phylum Mollusca; class Bivalvia; order Mytilida; family Mytilidae; genus Mytilus; species Mytilus coruscus. Next base: position 40,805,968 of record CM029603.1, on the reverse strand, counting down.
GTCAATGTAAAATGCATGGTTAATGCATATAAATCTTTATTTTCGGTGCGAGAAACTGTTTCTAATAAATATATTAAAGAAAAGGTGAAATAAGAAATTTCTTAAAAACAGTAAGACACACTTCAATAAATATTTGAAATATTACTTTTTAATTAATAACTAAATGAATACCGGCATGCGTGTCTTTGTTTACGTCCAACAGCGGCCGCCATTTTTAAAATATTGCTAACAAATGTCAAAATGTGAACTTTTCAATCAAATTTTGAAGCAAAAAGTTTGATACCTAAACTGATATGGTTTTCGATTTCATTTATATGAATATGTTGTCAATCTTTTTAGGGGTTGGGAGGTTATTAGTAACAATAAATAAGTTGAGAAAATTGACTATATAATAAGGTCCCATTGCAATTTTATCGAGTTTTAACGAAGAAGTCAACGGAGGTTGTGTGGTTATGTCACCTCAATTTTCAAACTTATTTTGAAGCAAGAAATCATAAATCTGAACTGAAACTTAAAACATTTTTAATTGTAAAAATGAATATACTGTAAAACGCGGGGTTGGGAGGTAAAATACACAATGTAACAAAAAAGTTATGACCGTTTAATCTATGTACCCCGTTCATTTTCATTGATAATCAATCGGCCATTAATGATATACAACTGAAGTGTAAAAGTCACGTGATGACCGCGATAGTTGGATATGATTATCAAGATTATTGTTCAATAAAATATTGCATCAGCAGAGGATTTAGAGCTTCAAGTGGTGGAAGTTGTTTGCGACTTTAAGGAACTTTTTTGGGATATATATAAAAATAAGGACTTCATATAAACGGTGGTATGATTGCCAACAGAGTTAAAAATGAAGTGGAAGTAAGCAATTATATGCCACCATACGACCTAAGCTATTTACAAAGTTCCGTATAATGTACACTACAACGTTACAGCGAGGACTGGAAATGCAATAACTTTGTAAATAGCTTAGACAAAAAAGGCATTGTTCATACAATCGTACAGAAATTAACGTTACATACGAAAGCTATTTTTCTTTAAATGCAGTACTAACTGCAATGACTGAAAAAAGATGTGGTAGTTGTTTGAAAATCAAATACTTCTTGGTTAGTCAGAACGAAACAAAATAAGCGAAAAAAAGTTTACGACTGCTGTGAATAAGAACAAGTTACAAGTTAGATCACCGATGCTTTTTACTGCAAATGGAGAAAATATTGAATGTTTGATATATGAATACTAATTTATAAAAAAAATCAAGCTCTCATAATCATTGAATATCTGTAAATTTTAAACTAGCCATCCGTGACGCGTCTTATAGACCATCGCACATCAGCGAAAGGGCATCGCACTTCAGCGTCCCCATCGCACCCCAGAGTCCTACACATACATTGTTGTTGCACGACCCTTTTGTGTGTGTACTTTCGTACTTTCATATTTCATTATTCAGCAAAATATTTTTTAATACACATACCTTTGAATTAAGACATTATTTCTGGCATCAATGTAAAGGTAGAGTTGCTCTTTTCATACTTTAATTTTTAAAAAAATGCACTTTTGATATATTTCAAAATTAGTGCAAAGGTCGACAGTCGTGTGTGAATTGTGTTACAGAAATAGAAACTGATAAAAAAAATAAACTTTGACGAAAAATATAAAATCAGATAATGATATTTTCAACTTATAGTTTATAAATAAGAGCTTTGACAGTTTATTCTTTGCTTACTCTTCGGTTTCCCAAAGATCGCTTGTTGGTCTTATACGTCTTTTTTTTTTGTCCTAACGTCGTCATTCAGGTAACATTTAGCATAAACACACCAAGCATCAATTTTAACCACATATCCAGTTTGTGTCTAATACTATATAGAAAATAAGGAGATGTGGTATGATGGCCAACAAGACCAAACAGTAGTTTTTTTTTCAAATTCGTCCGGAAAAGACAAACAGCTGCTCAATTGATTATATGGGGTGGACATCTTTTTAGTCGATGATCTGCCTTAAATTACAATTAACTATAGTTAATCAAGTAGTGCAATGTACTAGTGATACTCAAAACGTATCTGATGATCACAAAGATGTTTATAATGCAATGTAGTAGTGATACTCAAAACGTATCTGATGATCACAAAAGTGTTTATAATGCAATAAAGTAGTGATACTCAAGACGTATCCGGTGATCACAAAGTTGTTTATAATGCAATGTATTAGTGATACTCAAAACGTATCTGATGATCACAAAGGTGTTAATAATGCAATGAAGTAGTGATACTCAAAACGTATCGATACTAAAATGTATCTGACGATACTCAAAACGTATTTAATGATCTCAAAGAGGTTAACAATGCAATGAAGTTGTACGTGATACTCAAAACGTATCTGATGATCACAAAAATTTTAACAATACAATAAAGCAGTCAATAAAGCAGTGATACTAAAAACATATCTGATGATCACAAAGATGTTAACAATGCAATTAAATAGTGATACTCAAAACGTATCTGATGATCACAGCTTGTTTACAATGTAATCGTCACTAATGTAGTAGTGATACTCAAAACGTATCTGATGATCACATCTTGTTTACAATGTAATCGTCACTATTGTAGTAGTGATACCCAAAAAAGGCGTGTCTAATGATCACAAAGTTCAGTGTTAAGAATGTAATGTAGTAGTGGAATTCAAACGTATCTGATGATCACAAAAGCCGTTAACAATGAATCAAACGTTGGCATAAATTGAATTGATACGCATATTATAAAACGGTTGCAATGTTAGCAATTAAATCGAGTTGATATACCATCTGGGCCACACGACTTTCGTGGGTTAGATTGGCGTAAATATTTAAGAACATCTGATTCAACAGCCACTATGTCCTGAAGACGCTCTACGGTAAGGAAAGATATTGGCGGTAGAGCGGGTAAATCGTTTTCATGTTGACCTAAGTGCATCTGAGCAGAAAAATAACAATTAAAGAGTTCTGCCTTTTCAAGATCATCAGATATCAGATTCATGTTATCTTTTAAAAGGGGGGGGGGGGGGGGGTAGCTCTATCTGAATTGTAACCTAAAACAGATTTTCTAAGGGACCAAAATTTCCTAGGATTAAGGTTTTCTCTAGAAAATGAGCGAATGATATTAGTTTCATATCTTTGCTTAGCGTCTCTTTTTAAGCGATTGACCTCTCTCCTAGCAACTATGTGATATAACTTGTCTTCGTCTCTCCGGATCCGTTGATATTTTTTGAAGCAACGATCACGCTTACGAATCGCTCGCCTAACCTCGTTACTCATCATCCATGGTTTATCTTTATGACGAATAGTCACTATTTTATTCGGAACAAGCGGAAGTGATAAGGTCAATCGTATAACTAGCAATGTCGTTTACATCGTCAAAAATTTCATATGCGGAATCAAAGGGAGCGTCATATAATGCAGTATTCAGACTGTTAAAATCAGCTGACTTGTAACCCCAGACACGACGCTGAAAGGCACGTGGTTTTCTTACTATGAGGGATAGCTTACAGAAAATAATGCAATGATAGACTTATCCTTGGTTTTGACCTCAATGCATAAGAATTCGAGATCCTGTATTTCTAACTCCTGACGGCGCATAGAATATAATCGGTCGGAAATATATATGGCTACACCACCGTAACCCGATCCGTCAGCCCTATCTCGCCTATGGATATTATAATTATCAATCTTAATATCTTCAAATGAGATATCTGGTTTTAAACAAGTTTCACTAATACAGATCACATCATATTGGAATTCGTTACACAGGACGAACCATATTCTAAAGTACTGTGCTCAATCTCTGTATAAACCACTCACTAGATTGTTTAATTTCTCACTACGTTCTGGAGTATATCCATCTCTCTGGAAAGTATCTAATATGTGCCCAGTGTACACAAATAAAGGCGATAAAAATATCATGTCTAATTATCTACCAATTGCTCTACTATCATCTGTGTCCAAGATCCTTGAAAAAAATCATCTACAAGGCTATCTATGAGTTCTGTGAATTTCTTGATTTACTTATCACTGAAAATTCAGGTTTTAAGAAAAACGATTCAACAGAGAATCAACTAATTACTATTACTCATGAAATTTACAAGTCATTAGATAACGGTAAAGATGTATGTACAATCTTCTTTGATGTGTCAAAGGCCTTTGATAAAGTTTGGCACAAAGGCCTGATTTTCAAACTTAAACAATTTGGCATATGTGGTTCACTTTGTCTATTATAGAGAATTACCTTTCAGGTCGTACTCAAAGAGTCGTTATTAATGGTCAGACATCATCGAGTCAAAACACCTATGCTGGTGTACACCAGGGCTCTATACTCGGTCCTCTGCTTTTTCTTATCTATGTTAATGGTATTAAAGATGGAATTATCAGCAATATTAAACTGTTTGCTGATGATACTTCCCTTGTCAAACAAATTGATGACATCTCTGATTGTTTTCAAACTCTGAACAGAGACCTCGACACGTTGAACGCATGGTCCCATCAATGGTGTGCAACATTCAATGCACAAAAAAACGGAGTATCTCATTATTTCTAAGAAGAAGAATATACCCCATTACCCTCCATTGATCTTAAATAATGTAAATATAAAGAGAGTTACACACCATAAACATTTAGGTCTTATTTTGAGTGATAAACTTTCTTGGACTGATCATATTGCTGATATTTGTAAGAAATGTCATAGTAAACTGAACACTATCTTGAGGATGCGACATTTATTACCCAGATTATGCATTGAAAAGTTATATAAAGCATTTGTTCGTTCATTGCTAGACTATCCAGATGTCATCTACGATAACTGCTCTAGCGCTGATTCTGCAAACATTGAACATGTACAGAGACGTGCCTGCATTATTTCTACTGGGGCAATCAGGGTCACAAAACATGTCACTTTATTGAAAGAGGTTACCCTTGAGCTTCTTAAAACACGCCGTAAAGTTCATAGACTTAATACCTGTACACAATTAAAAATCATCTTGTCCCAGATTATCATCCATTATTCCATCAAAACACTGAAAACTGTAACTTAAGACGACATGCCAACTTGATACCTATCAGGTCAAGAACAGTAGCATACTATAATTCTTTTCTTCTAGCTACGATTAGAGACTGGAATAGCTTGTGAGCTGAACTAATTTCAGCAACATCTTTGGCGAGTTTCAAAAGGTTGTTAAAGAAGAATCTCAATTTGTGTAGTAAAAAAATATATTCACGAGGACATGGTTATGAGAAAAAGATTCATACCAGATTATGCTTAGGGCTTAGTGCCCTTAATGACCAGATTACGCTTAGGGCTTAGTGCCCTTAATGACCACTTGTACAAATATAATCTTACATTAAATAGGTTTTGCGATTTCTGCCCAGGTAACCGTATTGAAAGCACTGAGCACTATTTAAATCATTGCGCTCGTTTACACGAACTATCGGATTACTCTTCTACTTGGTATTAAGAATCTGATTTGTCCAGATATAAATATAGCAATGTTGCGGGATCTATGTCCGAACTATCTTAGTAAAATTTTAATAGAAGGTAGTGACGATTTGTCTGATGATACTAATTTAGATCTGTTCGAGTGTGTGTTTCGATATATTAAATCTTCAAATAGATTTTCTCGATAGCTCAATAACTTATTTGTATACTATCAAAATTTCCTTGTAATAAAACATATTAGTTGTGAAACACATACATGCACTTATATTATTTTATTTTTATTTATTATCCTTTTTTCTTTTTTTCATTTGACCTGATTGTACTCAAAATCGTCTTTCCATAATTATTATTCTATATTACTGAATCCAACATGTTTGTAATGTCGTGTGTATGTGAGTAAGAATGAGCGAGTGATTGGATAGGTGTGTAGTCAAATTTTATTCGTATGTCTTGTCCTGTACATATTGTCTTGTCTTGTGTTAAACATGTTTGTAAACTAAAAAAAATCCTTGTTAATTGTGAATCTGTATATATCTATGTTGAGGAGACCCACACGTAGCCTCTGGCTGTTGTCAATCCTCTTTAAATAAATAAAGAATTAAATTTAATTTAATCGAGTTCATCGAGCTATGGCGTTATACTCTATTACAACACGACGTCATAAATACATTTTGGTTGGCACTGGCGATCGCATGTTAGGAATGATTGTGTTCTGCACGGTAAACGTTTTCAAGGTAATTATTATTATCAATTGATATAAATATGTGAGTTCTATACTCCGTTTAGAAAAGTAGGGAAGGTGCATATAGTTTCCCTGTCTATTTGTTCTAACGTCCGTCAGTCCCGCTTTTCAAGTTCTTGTTAATGTTTAGGATTACTAGTTTCAGATAAAATAAGTTTGATATCAACATAAATCTTATATGTGAATACACCATGACAAGCTGTTTTATATGTATTCCATTTTCAAGATATCATATAAAGTTGATAAGATATTTGATAAATTAAAAAAAGATATATCAAAAACTTTTAAAGAAGATATTGTTTATACTTTTTAAGATATCTTATACACTGTACAAGATATCTCAGGAAATATTTGTTTAAAAGATTTTTTTTTGGGAAAGCGTTTTTGAAATTTTTATCTAAAAGTCCGATGTCCCAATATTTTGTAAGGTTGTAGTTAAGATGACATTGAGGAGAACTTAGAAACATCGGCACTGAATGCCTACAGATTTAAATTACCTGTTTCTAATATATTTGTGTCAAAAGTAAACAAGAACGATTTAATAGTAGATGAATATTGGATGACGTTCGGGAATAAGAAGGTTTGGTATCATATAGGATCTGTCAGCACAATTTTTTATGCTTGCTTTCGGGGAGGGATGTGTATAAATTTATATCACAGTGTTTGTCGATGATACATCAATTTTAACACTCAATTAAACATATAATGAATAAGATGTTTTTTCTTCCGATGGCCTGGCGATTTTAACTTTTAAATCGTCCTCTTTTTCTTTAAGTATACAATATACCATCAAGCAGGTTGACGATTAATCACTGTTGCAGAGACTCAGTGAAATTGTTAGAAATGATGTTTCTGATTATTTTTTTGTTGCCTTGAGCTGCAGTTTTGAAGCAATAGCTGTGACTTCTCTAGCCAGCTCCCTTTAGAAGCGCACACATTCTGCCCCTCTTTCCAAATTACGTGTCGTCTTTTATTTTCTTTAGTGGGGAAACCTGTCGGTAGCTGCACTATGCAGTATTTTTTTGGCGTATTTACTTTTAAGAAATGTGATCTAGATAGGCACATGAGGTGGTTAATTAACATCACATCTTGTGTCTGTACCGAGGCTAGCTATCTGCAAGGACCACGTGTGTTGTTCGTTGTTGTTTTTTTTTCTTCGGAAGAGTCGTGTGTTGGTGGTTAGTGTGGTCTGTTGTTATGACAAATATTGCTGCATGGTTATAACAGTTGTATATGGCAAGCCGTTTTACTTTTCATTCTAACTAACTTCAAGATATCTCATATAGTATATAAGATATCTTATATAGTTTATATATCTTATAAATTATATGAGATATATCTAATAAAATATATGAGATATCGTATGAAGTATATAAGATATTTTATATAAAAAATTATAAGATATCTTATATACTTTAGAAGATATCCTATAAAGTATATAAGATATCTTATAAAGTATATGAGATATCTTATATAGTTTATAAGATATCTTATGAAAACTAGATTGTATAAGATATCTAATATATAATATGAGATATCTTGAAATTCGAATAAACAGTAAAACGGCTTGCCATAGTTGTTATATAAATTGCATTTATTTCTTTTGATGTTTGATAGAAATAATATTCTTAAAACGTGTGTTAGGGGAATCTGCAATCGATCCGAGAATACGCCACGTTGTGAAAAAGTAAACAGAGTCAATTCGAACATATACCAAGACGACAATACATATATATAATTTTATTCTTGTATACTTGGCAACAGTTTGCATTAAATAAAATGTTTTAATTGAATAGTAAAGGCTGTATTTTCAAACGTACTATTGAATCGTATATGCTATGATGGGATCCCTGTGATATGTTTCATTTAAGAAGTACGGTTCCGCAGCTAGACGTGGAAAACACATTTTTCTCTCGCAAAAAAATACTTTATCTGAAATTGTGTAAGTAAAGAGAGGGATTCAAAATTTCTTTGTTTACACAATGAACTTACTTTCCAAAAGAACCAATTTTGTTGTTTTGTTGGCTTTTTTTTACGATATATATCTAGTTGATTGAATATAGACATGACCTTATGTGATAAAAATGAGAGTTTTGCTTGCATAGTTCCGTTCTATTTTGGTATATATTTTATCCTTTAAGGTTTCTTGAAAAAATGTCGAGCGATTCGGGTGGAAAGTTGACCGAACTGGTCAATATATTTACTGGATGTTTTAGAAGGAGGAAAAGGTCTGTCATCAAACCATTGAATACAACGTACGATTCAAGAACGAAGAGACGGATAAAGTTACCGCGCTTGAAGGATGCTATCACACCCTATATATATACACCGAAACCTAAGCGCGTGATCAAGAAAAACGATGCATTCATGCAAGAATTACGGAGAGAATCTTTGTTAACCTCAGGTTCCACTACAAGTGACAATCCAATTTTAAACATTTGTCTTGGATTTAAAAATGAAGAGCTTAAGCATGGTGGACCAAAGATTTACCATAAATCATATTGCAGATCCCACTGGGATAAAGTCTTGTCTAACAGGAAAGGTTTAAGTAGAATGATCGGTTATACGACAGGTTGTAACGAACCAATAGTTGACAACCTTCCGGCATCACTGTGGATGGAATGTTTGGAACCAACATTGGCCGTACTGGTGACACTAAGCGCAATGAAACACAGGCGCACCAATCTAAGCATAAAAAGTCTAACGGGCAGGTAAGTTAATGGGTTATGGCAGTTAAATTGCTTATAAGACAGCCACAAGGTGAAGTCACAGGGGCGGATCCAGACATTTAAAAAGGGGGTTCCCAGCCCAGGATAAAGGGGGGTTTCAACTATATGTCCCCATTCAAATGCATTGATCGTCCAAAAAAAAAAGGGGGTTCCAACCCCCGGAACCCCCCCTCTGGATCCGCCACTGAGTCAGACCACAAACAAATAAATGGTAGACACCAAAAGGTCAACACACGGCTTTCAAAGATGAACAAGACGGTACAAGTAATAAAAAAAATTGCGTAGAACAACCAACGGCATTTAGCAGTTATTACTATTCTGACCAAACATCCGAAAGGGACACATGCTGTAAGCTTATTGTAGCAATCTTTATCTAAAAAATCCTTCAGTTCGTAACTGGAAATGTATCATAGTAAACCTGGCTAAGATAAGGTTGAAAGATGAATCAGCTGCAGGGGATATATTTTACTATTTCAGAATTTGAATAAAAATTAAGATGTTGTACTTTTTAAAGGCACAAGTAATGAATACAGATTTTACTATATATGCGCAGTAATTTATTTTCCAGAACTTTGAGCTCAAGAGTAAGAGATGCTCGTGTACTCCATGGAGACTATAACAGAGACCCTTGGATAGGGTTTATAGGTCCTCGTTTCGTACGTGAAAATCATATGGTGTTATTACCAACTGAAGAAGTAAGGCCATCCAGGATGCTAGACTTTGGTGGGGCAGTGCGTATAAATGTCGACGTTGTTGTTGAGGTAGTTATTTAATTCATTACTTGCTTTCGAAATTATTTGGCAATTGTATAAAAAAAAAACAATCTTTATAACCCCGCTCTAACGTTGAAATGTATACTGGTTTACCTCTGTTCGTCCTTTCGCCCGTGCGTCCGTCTGTCCGTAGCACATTTCTGTCACTTTTTCCAACATCACGTCATATCTTCTTGATATAGTGCCAATCTTCATCTGGTTATACTTTACCGTGTGACACGTTTTCAGTTCCTTCGCTGATCTTTTTTAAAAATCATGCACATATTCATGAACGTCTCGGCAACATTTTCCTACAGTCTGTTATTGTCAACAATAGCTTATGAGACATCTGTTTATGATAGCAATTGTCTAAAGCTTGGTCAGGAGAAAGCCCTGTTTCTTTTTAAATGGGCCCTAAAAGTGATGTTTATGCATTTTGTATTCAAAAGGGTTGCACATATTTAATAGGGTTATCCATTCAAGCGCGGTTTGTCGGAGGCTTCCGTGTCATGCATCCTAACACGTTATTACTTGTTTTATTTAATTCTCTTTTAAATAAAGGAAATAAAGGATCGAAACCAATGCAATACTACATTGTGTACATGCTATCAGAGAGAAGTAGAATAAGTTTAGCAACAATTCTTTCACGTCGTGATCTATGTTCATTTTAACACGGGTTGGTATGGCATTTGTAATTATCTGTATGCCAAGCGTAAGTGAAGTGTAAAATATTAACAAATATAATGCCTACCAATGTCAAAACTAGCTTAAAGCGTGGTATGAAAGAATTACTTAGATTATAATAGGAAAATTTTTCTTTTTTTCTTTTGTAGTGGACATTTCAGACACATTCGATTTGGTAAAGCAAAAACGTTAAAAAATGACTTAAAGTATTTCACGATTTAAAGTGTAGAAATACAAATAAACTTTTGTTGAATTACACGGTGAGCCGTCATGAGCCTGTCCCTTGAAAAATTTCTTGATCCGTATTAAGCCTAGAATCCAAAAAATGTATGAGCTATAATACATTGAACGTCAAGCGAACAACGAAAAACCAAAATGTCGGACAAAAAATGAATGAATCTGTTGATATAAGATTATGACATGTACTACATAAGAATATATGGATGGAGTAGGGTTTACGGAATACAGAATAAAATGCAACCTAAAAAAAATGGAGATAAATGGGCTAAATAAAATGAATTCTGAAAATTATTGTGTGCTAAATAATAAAGAATATATAATATATATATATATATATATATATATATATATATATATTAGGAATAAAGAATAAGGTAAAAGAAAATAGTTAGTACATAAATAAGTAAATAATTAACAGAATAACAAAATCAATTTCGTGCTCTCCCAAATTCTGTGCATATGATTAAGATAACAGTAGATCATAGTTCATATTAAAGACACGCGAACATGAAAATTTACAGAATAAGCGGTTTATATTATGAATAGAGAAACATGGCCGACATAATTAACTATTGCAGAACTGCAAAACCCCTGCGCCACCCTTCCCGGACCTTCATGTAAACTCGTCTTCTATTTTTTGGAAAATGACGCTGTCAAAGCGTCAATTTTACTATACCATTAACCAGATTTCATTTTATCGCTTCCGGTCGCTTCCAAGCCGCCTTCCGAACTCGGTTCAGTATTTTACATAATTATGTCCTGTACAGAATTTCATTCTTAACCTGTCCATATGTTTATTGTTATTAAATGGTATTTTGAGCTATCCCTTTGGTATATTTTCCATATTTATATGAGCTTTCGCTTTTTTGTGCATGAATTTCTATCCGTAAAAAAATCAGAATATAAATAGATCCGTATTGTTATGGTTTTGGACTTTTTACATACCAATGATAACAAATCGCTACGTTAGAAAATAGTTCTTGAAAGAATGTTTCTCTTTCTTGTCAGCTGAAATTTGAAATCATTCAAAAAATAATAATCGGAATCATTTTGAAATCATACGAAAGATAATGGTCTTTTTCAAGATTTAAGAAGTTTTTAAGAATCGAAAATCAGTAATACGGTTATATCCACGCGGTGCGTATGTATTTGTAAGTTACTGCTGCAGACATAATATAGGTCAAATATCGCAGGGGTCAGTTCTATTAAAGAATACAATGGCGATAATTGCAGAAGTTTTTCTATCAAAAAGACTTTATTTCTTTCTGGATTTCTTCACTTTAAAAAGAATTATAAGGTGCAGAAACTTTATGAAAGGTAGGCAGTGCTCAATGAATCATACCAAAAGTATTTAAGGAAAGTTTTACCCTTTCTCTGACAAAGTGGTCTCGTCCATTTTTGAAACATTACGATTATTTCATTACTTTTTCGAATTAACACCCAAACTATTGAACCTGTTTTGATTTGAGAAAAGCATTCCCGTTGTCCAGGTGTTCATTACAAGCCCGTATTTTACGATTACTTTTTCAAAATCGGATACGAAAATTTCTTGAAAATAAATAAAAAGTATTGAGATTTGCCATCCACTTTTCAATAACTATTAATTAAATATTAATTTTAAATCAATGTTAACTGTGGATGACTTGGGTATAAGGAATGGCATTTAATGATTCCTAGAGATAGAGCAAAATGTGTAAACAGGAAGTTGTGAAGGGAGACAATTTCAAATGTGCTAAGACAAGTATTGTCAAATTTTGTAAAATATTTCTTGTGGCAATAATTCACATACTCATAAAATAACCAAACACAACTTTTAAACGTGGTTGTTATGTTTCAATTGGCAAACATTTATTTATTGATAATCCAACTTTAATTATAAAAAAAACTTCTTAAAAAAAGATTTCTATCATATTTATCTTGGAATATGATCAAATATGTTAGCCTGTTTTAAACATGCCTTTAATAACTTTTCAGTACTAATGGAAAGAGTTATTCCATTTCTTCCTTTGATATTTAAGGATATACCAATTTTAATTGCAAAATTGAAATTTGATAAATGTAAATAAAAATTAATGAAGAAATTCCAATTTTGTCATTGTAAACCTTCTTAAATATGTGTATAAGTAAATTATGAAGCTGTAAAGGATATACAACTAGTTTATAAGTCAAACAACTGAAAGTGAGAAAAAAAGATATACCTACTGTGCTACATTTGGGGACAGGTGGTAATAAATATACAATATATGTACATTGTCGGAAAATATAAAATTTATTTGTATGAGCTTTAGAAACATGACGAAAAGCGAGGCTCGCCGAGCTTTTCTCCTGTTTCGCAGCGAGTACAAATAAATTTTATATTTTCCGACAATGTACATATATTGTTTTTATCCTGAAATTTACACCCAATACTTGAAACTTTAGTTTTTAAAATCTAAATCATTGTCTCTAATTTTTCAAAGAAATCGACATAGTTTAAACGCGGACCGCGAAGAGGACCCCAAAATGAACTGGTACGCAAAAAGAAATATCCACATTACCGCTTGCTCAACATGGAAGAGGGTAACAGGAGACTTTATTTGTACAAGTACTTGTTGATGTGGTACAAGTACAAATAAAGCAAAATTTATTTGTGTACTGTTATTTGTACAATAGTTGGCTGATTGCAGGATAAAATCAAATTATTTAAGTTATCTAGGCATTTTAATTTTTAAAATTTAATTAATAATTGAAATGTCACTTATTTGCATTTCAGTTAATGCACATGGCACATGTATAATAAAGCCAAGTCTTTGTCTATTCAATAAAATAAAACTAACATGGTAGTTATAAATAAATGTAACATCAAGTCACAAACATTAAACTTAAGGTGAATCAATCTTAAATCGTGCGCTAATACCACAGCGCTATAAAAAAAATCCTGGGGAGAACACTGGATTGTATTGCTTTCAGAGTTATATAATTCACCTTGCCTAAGAAAAAGCTCTAGCTAGGTCCTTAAAAAAATTGAGGCTATAATGATGTAAAGTGACTTATAACTGCCAACAGCCACATTATTTAGACTCTGGTGGATAGCTAGCTAGTTATCAGACTGTTATCTCATTGGAAATCATGTAACCACATCTCCTTATATTAATACGGGTTAATTATTTGAAATAAATGACTCACAAACATTAAATCATTTGAAAAAAAGATAATTCTGCAATAATTTATCTTGTTATTTAAAGATTTCAGTTTATACATATATAAATATCAACAATGAAATTTGGTTGTATAAATGGTGTCACTATATTTGTAATTGTCAAACTAGTATAACAATACTGTTGTCTAAATCTACAGAATTTGATCATCCTTTAACTAACAGAAATAATAATTTCACTAAGTCACTTGTAACTTATCTCTTAAATAAGGACTATGTGGGTTATAAGAGCTTGCTTACTGCAGGCTCTTCATCATCATTTTGTTAAATAATTCTACAAAGAAGGGGATAGTCTGTTTATGTATCCTTGACTAAGAATAATGAAATGGCAAGAAACAAATTCACATATTACTTTGAATATTGTAGATCGTTCAGGTAGTCTTCAGCTATTTCTTTATACAAAAGAAACAACCAGTTTATAAATATAGTCATGTTACACCACTGTCCCAGGTAAGGGAAGGGTTGGGATCCCACTAACATGTTTAACCCTGCCACATTCTGTATGTATGTGCCTGTCCCAATTCAAGAGCCTGTAATTCAGTGGTTGTCGTTTGTTGATGTGTTACATATTTGTTTTTTGTTCATTTTTTTGTACGTAAATTAGGCCGTTAGTTTTCTCGTTTGAATTGTTTTACATTTGTCATTTCGGGGCCTTTTATAGTTGACTATGCGGTATGGGCTTTGCTCATTGTTGAAGGCCTTACGGTGACCTTAAGTTGTTAATTTCTGTGTCACTTGGTCTCTTGTGGAGAGTTGTCTCATTGGCAATAATACTACATCTTCTTTTTTATATTCACTTTACACATATATATACATATATCTTGACAAACAAATAAAAAAGCCATAGACATTGAAAACAATTCACTTCTATTCTATTGTCAGTCAGCATACCTACCATGAACTGAAGTCTCTTAAGATTCAGTAGGTAAATTATGTGAAAATCAAGACTTGCATCAAAAATATCCCAATATTAGAGACAATGGCGTCATTTTTCCTCAGAGCTTTCAGCTCTTTGATTTTTTTTTATTATGGGTTCTGATTTCTTTAAAGACCGAGGAAAAAGTAATCTGCATATTAGCAAGGTTTCAAAAGTAGTTTTTCAGAATAATTCATTCATTGTTGGAAAATCAAATTGGAAATCGTATTATTTCAGCACAATGCACGATCACGAAGGAATCATATCAGGAATATATTAACTCTCCCTGCACATGATCCATTTGAAATTGATGAAGATGAGCCTCTAGCTTACACATTCCCAGAAAGTGAATTTGATGACGACAGCGATGACAGTGATGATAGAGATGGCATTTTAATTGATTCAGAAGAAGAATTTCCTGACGACAATTCCAACCAATCAGCTTCACCAAACCAACAAACAACTGGAGACTCTAGCAATGCTAAAATAGTGTATACAGATAAACCCATAAAACATGGCATGAATCAAACCTCTATTACTAAATCAAGGTTACGGACATGGCGCTATCATGCAGATTATGGTGCCTACACAATCTTGGAGGCAGATGACCAGAAGCTAGAGGAGGCAAAGAAAATGCAGAGACACTGGTCTGAATATCTTGACCATTTATCATCTGGTTGTCAGACAAATAAAGAAGCCGATGAATTACAAGAGGTTTTATTTGAGGATCCTGCCTACAGGAGACTTTTTTTGAAAGATGCAGTGTTATTTTTAGAAGATATTGATGCTAAACAGAGACAATCTCAACTTCAGGTATTTACTACTAGATATAGGAAGATGTGGTGTGAGTGCCAATGAGACAACTCTCCATCCAAATAACAATTTATAAAAGTA
Source organism: Mytilus coruscus (assembly GCA_017311375.1). Classification (NCBI taxonomy): domain Eukaryota; kingdom Metazoa; phylum Mollusca; class Bivalvia; order Mytilida; family Mytilidae; genus Mytilus; species Mytilus coruscus. Next base: position 40,790,350 of record CM029603.1, on the reverse strand, counting down.
AACCATTATAGGTCAATGTACGGCCTTCAACACGGAGCCTTGGCTCACACCGAACAACAAGCTATAAAGGGCCCCAAAAGTACTAGTGTAAAACCATTAAAACGGTAAAACCAACGGTCTAGTCTATATAAAAAAAAACGAGAAACACGTATAAATTACATAAACAAACGACAACTACTGTACATCAGATTCCTGACTTAGGACAGGTGCATACATTTGCAGCGGGATTAAACGTTTTAATGGTACCAAACCTTCTCCTTTTTCTGAAACAATAGTATAACATCACAACATAGAAAACACACGATAAAACATCAATTGGAAGGCTTAACTCAATCAAAACGTAAATTAACACACTATGAACGAATAAATTCGATCTCTGATACCTGAAAGTAAATACATAGTTAATAAAATATTAGGGACAAACATTCAAGGCCAAAAGCAAACAAACAAGTCCAAATAAAGCCATGGCAATACACCACCGCGAAATATTTAACCCTTAGAAAATAATCACTTTTGAAAAACCGGTTTTCATAATATATACAGGTAAATGAAAAATAACTTTGTCGTTTTAGGTATACTTTTCTGTCTATATAAAATCTTCCAATAATTAGGAATACCAAGAAAGGTCTGTCATATAAATACCTAATTTAACACTAGATACATAAAATATCAACAATAAAACTTCCTATACAGATTAAAGGAGAATAATCTTGATGTTCATACAAATGTAGTATGAAGAAGTGAAAATTAGTAGATATTCCAAATAATCAAAGCTGGTATACAGACAAGATCCATATTAATATAAAATAACAAAAAGTATTAAAATAGTATCAACAGGTCGAATTAAAAGAAAGTACGATTTGAGAGTACTCGCAGTTACTGACAGCTAGTTAAAAGCCAAACACAATTAATGATAAAAATCATGCATCAGAGACTAAAATCAACTAAAACACATCCCAGGGATTTAGTATTTTAACGTCATGAACAGTCAGAGAAGACATGACTTGTGCAATGCCAAAAATAAATGTATCGACAGGTAGTAGGATAGTGAGGAGCTACTTCTTAAGAGATAAACAAATAACGTGTGTGTGTCTCTAAACATCCCGCCTCAAAAGAAGATACAACTTAGTTATGTTTTAATTTGCTAATGACAAAATCGATATTAGTGCCAATGTAAACTATATTCAGAGATCTAATTACAATATTGGTACGATAACCCTTACTTATAAGTTTGTTTAAAGGTTCGATGAGTTTACACGGATCACATAGTGATTTCTTCGCTTTAAGTACAATATTACCGTAAAATTTAGGATGTGAAATACCATTTTTAATAAGTTTTCTACAGGTACAGCCAAATTTACTAATCAAATCTTTGTATCTATGAAAGAATTCAGTAAAAGTTTTAAGTAATTTATGGTATCGAAATCCCTGACACAATAATTTCCCAGTGATGCATTGATTACGTTCGTTAAAATCTATGACATCAGAACACACACGGGCATACCGAACGAGTTGGGATATATAAACACCGTATGATGGAGCCAAAGGCACATCGCCGTCTAAAATGGAAAATTAACAATAGGAAATGAAAAATCGTCTCCTTTGTCGTAAATTTTAGTATGTAGTTTCCGTTAGAAATTGAAATGTCTAAATCTAGAAAAGGGCAACTGCTGCTGTTTATGTTAGATTTAGTTAAAGTAAGTTCTTTTGGGTAAATTTCGAAGTATATTTAGAGAACTCTGGATTATTTAACGAAAAATATCATCCAGGTAACGGTAGGTATTGTTGAATGTATCAACTAAATATAACAATGATGGGTCTTTACTGAGTTTGGTCATAAACTGAGATTCATAGCAATATAGAAATAAATCTGCTATTAAAGGGGCACAGTTAGTGCCCATAGGAATACCTACTACCTGACGTATGAGTGGCCGTTCATGTCATTTGCGCGATTATATACGCGTATATAATTTTATACGCGTATGTATACGCGTATATTACCAACATATACGCGTATATTGCTGCTATATACGCGTATATTGTTGTTATATACGCGTATATTGTTTTGTATACGCGTATATTGTTGAAATATACGCGTATATATACACGTTAGTACTTGAAATGATTTTTTCGTGTAAACGTGTATATATAAATGTAAACTCTCTTTACTTTAAACGCGTTACTTTTGGGAAGGTGTCAATATTTCAAATCCAATCAAAACTGTCCAAGTTACTGCGTTCGGTTTCATCAAGGGACATAACTGTTAGGCGTGAATTGTCAATGGCATAATAGGCTATGCAATTGACAGAAATTCACTGTATTTGTAATACTCTTTGAAAATATTGTTTAGAATGAAATATTGTGATCTTTCGCTTTATATATTTTTGTTCATATTTCTTTTGAAGAATGTAAAAAAAATGTTTACATTTTAATCATTACTATTTGCTTATTAATAATATCAGAAGTCCATTACTAGAGGAAGTGTGCAACCCGCTATATAGTAAGGCGATCACGTTGTCCCGGTACTTCCAACTGTGATTGAAACGGGATTTGAGCGAGATTGCTATTAATAGTAACAAAAATCAATGGCCAAATGTTTTGCGATGCATTCTGGGTAGAGATAATTTATGTATAACACCCCGCGATTTAATTAACGCACTGTTGCATAGAAAGATAGAACACGGATATGATAATCAAAAGCTGATGGTGATTGTTATACAACGTCTATAATGGCTGATTTTGATGAATATGTATCTAAAAAAGTTTTACAAGAGCTACACATTGTAAATTTTGAGAATAGAAACTCTTTGTTTTTAAGTTTTCATGGAAATTCAAAGTCGGACTTATAATAGTTACTAAAATTGCTGATGTTTATGATCAACTGCGAGCAGAAAGAAACAGTTACGCAGCCTTCATTTTTAATTTTTAAATATCATCAGTCATGTGCTAAATTGTTGCCGTTAATAACGCCCGATAGATGCGACAAAAATGATTTCAATCAGATATTTAACTTTTATGTCCACTGTGTTTTTGACTTTCATCAAGAAAATGAAATTGAAAACAACAGACAATCTACAGAAAAAACTTACATCAACTTCGCCAATAGGATTGATGAAACTGGAAGAGGTCTATTAGCGTCTGGAGGAGGAACAATCATGGTGAAATATGGAAAGTTAACAAAAGAAGATACAGTTTCATTAATTCATAATTGATATAACAATGTTTTTTTTTTTTATATTTTTAGGCCGGGTTATTATTCGAAAACAATGCATTTTTCAGTCTATATTTAGTTACTATGACCTTTCCCGCGGGCATTGTACTCTCAAAATGGTTAGGGAATTGTCCTCTTATATTTTAAAATTTGGTTTCAAACACCGTGTAAGGTTCCAGAGTAACAGTCCAGAACTCCTTCCTGCATTACTTTCGATCTATTTTAGTTAACATGACCTCAGACTCAGACGTCTTTCTCTCATTTGTGATCATATATCCAAGGAAGGTTGCCAATTACGATATTAAAGTATTTGATTTAGTATCCGGAAACCAAGGTGACTTACGGACGAATGGACGGACGGACAGACGGATGGAAAGATAAAGAACTATTTACCACTACTTCGTAGCTTGGGTATAAAAACAACGTAGTATTCTTATATTATTTTGCGTTAATATGTACAAAAAACACGAAGCGTAAGTTTGCATATATGTGCAATTAGTTTTGGGATTCGATCATACAAATTAAGTCAATGCATAATTTGCATGCGTGTCACGCATTACGTTCACATGCAAGTTTTACACCTATATGTATGTCTACATTCATGTGAATCTAAGCTTGGATGTGCAAACATGTGCATGTGAACGCCCCGTAGGGCTTTAGACCGGAGATAAAGACAAGTATATAACATCAATCTAAAATAGAATTTGTAAGATAGGATTTTAAGAAATAAATGATTTAAATCAAAATTACTGGTTTTCTATGCGAGTTTTACGTGTATTCCATACATTTGTACTTTTATTTTTCCGAATCTTTAATTTTTTATATCTCGAAAAGAATAAAAGTTCTAAATATCATTTTCTGAATGGAGATACATGTACTATTTCCACTTATAATTAGTCAAGCTTACATGTGCCGCATATGATCGCATATGTCTGTTTCGTGATATTATTTTCTGCACTTGACTGACTTCTACGGCCTCCGTATAAAGTATAGAAGAAAGGAGGAGATACCAATTTTGAATTATCAAGTTTGACAAGGTAATGTTCCAATTTACTTTAAGCAACAACAAAAATTGCGATCAAATTCTTACATCTTGCTATATGTATGTCACTGTGTATGATTTTATATGTATAACAAGCGGAACTAACAAGTTCGTGGGATTCTTACAGATTTCAGTAAAAACGAAATATTTTTATTGGTATTTCCTATCATGGAAGTATTATATTGACGAATCTTTAAACAGGTGTCAAGGTCAAAGAGATCCTACTGTTTGTTAATTACTGGAACGATAATTACCGCTGTGTTCTAAGTACATCGATGCTCATTTTTAATAAAGGTACATGTTTATTATATTTTATATTCTTATTTACAAATGAAAATTTGTGCTTTTATTCTGCCAAAATCTGCCATGATATTTAAATTCAAAGGAAGAATATTTTATATAGATAAAAAAAAAGTGTTTTTTTTTTTTTTTTTTATCGATTTGTCCATTTTTATGTAAAAGTCTCTCATAACTCTTTTGAGAGTGGCTCTCTAATGTTTTTAAGATTGTTTTGTACTTTGAATTAAAACATGCTGTAGATATTGTATTCATGTTTGTATTGTACATGTTGAGAGGTGAGACTATAATAAAATATTTGATTTGATTTGATTTGATTTGATTTGTTTATAACTAAATCCTTTTTCCTATCGAAGGTCGGTGGTTCTCTCTGGGCACTCCTGCTTCCTCCACCAATAAAACTGACTGCCACGAAATAGCACAATAGTGCTGAAAGTGGCGTCAAACACCAATCAATCAATTAACTAAATCCTTGTTTATTATAGATTTTATATAATCTTGTGCATTAAAACTATAAAAAAAAACGTTGTATGTTGAAAAATTTTAATCTTGCTTAGTATGAGGTTACAATTAACCATAATTTAATACCATGTATGACGATGTTGATATTTTATTTCTGATTATATAACAATCAAATATATATAAATAATCATAGACAGTAAAACTATTTCAATTTTGCTCTTATATTTATTGTTATTATAAAACACCCATGCAACCACGCATCCCATATTGCCTGATAGGACCCGACACTATTTTAGTGTTTCGACAGTTAAAGCTTGGGATGGTCATCTTAAGATTTCAATAAATCGTTGTCAAAGCCTATTCCAGCACCCCAACTCCATAGATCACAAGGTGTTTCGAACATCTATTTAGACCAATTAGAATAATCTAATTGACCATGGCCATGTCCATCGTCAGGAGCCCAAGCTATGGTGACATTTATATAATCTTAAAAATACTGTAATTTTTATAAGGGGCTCGACACCTCGTGATCTGTTTGACTAATACTTTTCTATACTCTTTCTTTTCTTTCAATGTTTATCAATTTAACAAACATATTAGTATAAAATATATTTTTATAATTTGCAACATGTTAGTTACCAAGAGGTGCAGATGTTACTGTGTCTTTCAAATTTTATGCCTACGGAAAGCGAAAAGAGGTATTTTATCAAATAAAAGTTTAGCCTCTTCGTCATCTTTTAATTTATCCCAGTGTTTTAAAATATTGTTCTTTAAGTGTGTTTTCTCTCTTGAAAACACTGTGGAGAATACCAAAGGAGGCGACTGTAATACAGATTTGGGTTTAACTATTAATATGTCATTTCTTTGTTTTGCAGTTACTTCCGGCATAACAGTTTTAATTTCATTTTCTTTCTATCCCTTTTAAGTACTGATAATTTTCAGTTATGTTCCGGAATGTCGTGAGGTCTAAGATTCCTGTTTCTCTAAATCTTGGGCCTTTGAATACCAACACATCTAAAAATTGCATTTTAGTTTGTGATTTCTCGTATGTAAATTTTAGTAGTGAGTGGTGTCTGTTAGCATGTTCAAAAAACTTTGCTATTTCATCATCTGTACCTTCATTGTAAATAAAAAAGCCATCGTTCCTAAATCTATAGATCCTCGATATTTTCTGTTTATGTTGGAAAGTCCTTAAAATACTATTTAAGACTTCATAAACTCTCAGATCGGTAATTTCAGGTGATAAACTATTTCCCATTGGAACTCCAGTTGAAGTTTTGTAAAATTTATCATTGAACATAAATTCATTATTTTCAAGAACTATCTTTAGAAGTTCCAATATATATCGCAGGGGAGGCAATGGTATCGCATGTTTACATTTAATTATCTTAGGCCAAGCATGTTTGACTGAGTCAATAATTTCTGCATGGGACATATTGTTGTACATTTCTTTTATGACAAAACTGACTAAGTAGGCGTCAGGTTTTGTCCGCAATTTCTCAATAATATATGCAGATTACAAGCCGTAAAGCAAAACAAAAAATCTGAAATAAAATTTGAGGGAATACACATGTATTGAACCATTTTATTGCTTAACGTACAGTAGAAAATATTTACATACTCAACCCTACCACACTATTCGACTTACTGCGAGTTGGTTAGTTTTCACTGTTACTTCTAAATGATGAGCGCTTTATCAAGCAAGTGACGTTTTTGCAAAAGTGTAGAACAAACACAATAGTGAAAAGGAAGTTAACTATGCAACATAGAATTCCTTTTGTCCGTTTCGACCAATAAATCGATATTTATAATATATTAAATAATAATAAATTATTTGTTAACTTTTGATTGATTGTGAAAATCAAATAGTTCTGAATGATTTATCTGAAACGCTTAGCTTCTGTTTAATGCAGGTTTAGAAATTGTGTTTTTTTTTTTTTTTTTTTTTCAATAAATGCAAAACCTTAAAATTTCAGAATACTGATACCTCATGTGATTTCCGATTTGTTTAAAGAAATACAACCTCTTCTTTAAATAATTCTTTTGTAATTAAAATGATTAAATTCGTTCCATTCTTTTTATTTCAACTCAAGAATGATCATAATCAAAGTGTTTCTTATTTTAAAATAAATTCTACGCATTTGAGAAATATCTGTTTTGTTATTCAATTTTTGTCCGCTTAGATCCGTCTGCCTCTTGTTTTATTTATACATTAACTATATTGTAAAATTTGATTTTCATTTCATTTCGTTTCGTCATATTTTGTTTCGTTTCGTTTCGTTTTGTTTCGGCACATTTCGTTCCGTTTCGTTTTGTTTCGTTTCGTTCCGCTTTATTCCGTTTCGCACTTTACATGTACCCCAAACGCAATAATGATACATATGTATATCTTTTCGCCCGTTTATTATTTTAATTTCTTTTAATCAAAAATCAGAAGAATCAAACTTTAAAAGCGAAATTATCAAAACTACGCGTTAAATTTAGTATTTTTAAAGTTTAATTAAATATCTAAACCATCAAATTTCAAAAATGAATTTTAAAATTTAAAATTTTAATTATTTGGTGAAAATTTCCAAAGTTTGGAATGTTGATATTTTAAAACTTTGATCAAAATTCCAAAAAATAAAATCTGAAAACTTTTTAAAATGTTGAACTGACAAGTGTTACACGAAACGATCTACCATAATCTCCTCCTGATTTTGATGACTCGTATTCATCATACGGCGTCAGTTGTCATAAACAAACCAGTTTAAAAAAGCAATTTCCATTCGTTAAAACAATAAGACAACGAATGGGTACTAACGCGTATAGTATGATTTCATACGCGTATATTTACAAAATGAACGCGTATATTAACGCGTATATATACGCGTATATAACAAATAAATTGGAATAAGGTATAAACGCGTTTATCAACGCGTATATTTTAACAATATACGCGTATAAAACAGCAATATACGCGTATAAAACAACAGTATACGCGTATATGACAGCAATATACGCGTATATGTTGGTGATATACGCGTATACATACGCGTATATAATTACATACGCGTATATAATCGCGCAAATGACATGAACGGCCACTCATACTGACGATACACTTTATACTACATGTATATACAAATGACAAATAGGTAAACAAGGAAAACATAAATTAGGATTTTATACACTGTCAGATAAAACCTGAGGCAAACCGAATAGTATCAGAACTACTTCAAAGATCTAGGAAGTCATCCATAGGTCTTAAACCATATAACACTTAATAAGCCAAATTTACTATAGTATATTGCCTGATTCTCAAAAAAAAATTTGGTTGCCATCAAACCACACAAAACAATATATTACTCTGGCGTGGTTCGAATTTAAAGATACCATAAAAAATACCAGATGTGTTCAGATATCTTTTAAAACGTGAACTTTCGTCATACAAGAATAGTTTGAACTGTCGATCTATGTCACAGTATACGTTTGGCGATATAAATATCTTTGTAAGGTTGCGTTCATTAACGACGATAAAAGCGTAGTATTTTTCAAATAGTTTTGTCATACGTAGTAATGATAGTGATAACTTTAAGGACATACGATACAGTTACAGGGGATGTAATGACGTTACTAACGTGAAATATTGTTTTTCGCGACGTCAAACTGTGACATATTTGGAAAAGATGCATTTTTCGACTAATTTTAATCATTAGCTTGAAAACGAGTACATTGACCCCTCTTTTTTAAAATGCAATTGGGCTAGATTAAGTATGAAGATAATTTGTGCGAATTTTTATGAAAAAAATCAACGATGATTTTTTTATAAATTGGATTTATATAAATATACAGCAAAAAAGCCGTTTTTTTTTTAATTCATGAAAAAATAATAAAAATGAAATATTTTAAAAATACTGTTACACAAATTAAGAGTTTACTGTCTTATGTGCAGACGATATTCCGAATGTTTTTTTTCAAAATCCGTTAAAGCCGACCATACGGTATGGGTTTTTCTCATTGTTGAAGGCCGAATAGTTGTCTATAGTTGATTACATCCACTTTATTTGAACTTCGGTGGATAGTTGTCTCATTGGCAATTATACCACAGCTCCTTATTTTTATATTGTGATTATCTTTTGAAACAAAAATGTTAGGTATGTCTGTTCAAAGGATAGAAATGTCATAGAAACTTTGATATTTATTACCGTTACAACTGAAATATCTAAAGAGACATTATTTGAATTATCTGAACATTTATTTATTTATTCTATTTATTCAATTATCTATTTAATTATTTATTAAGTTAACTATATATTTATCTATTTATTCATTTATTTTATTCAATTCTTTATTTATATTCTCACTATTAACACGGTAGCTTTGTATTATACCATATGTTGTACACATATTCATGTATATTTATACTCTCCTGAAGAAGGATAATAAACATATATATATATTTTTTATTATATATTTGATTTATCTAGGTGAAAAATAGCTCGTATGCAAATTTTCGTCAAAAAATCACCGTGGGATCAAAACTGTATCGTAGACCCTTAATGTATTTGTTGCAACAGATTTGCATACTGTGCGTATAGAGTATCAATTTTTGTGTTTTTGTGGGTATAGATAAACCATGATTTCAAATAATAAACGTAGCAAAAATTTTCTTTCCGCTTGTATACAGACATCGGCAAAACCACGCCGAAATCAAATATCCACGAATTTCAAAAAACAATTACTCATCAATCCACATACATTTGTATGACTATCCACATAAATAAATGCATTCACGGTAGTTCTATGATATATCATTTTAGATATGACCCAAAACATTTTGACTGAACTGTTCGTCAAACAAAAATGTCATTTTTTTATTCCGCAGAAAGATGCTGAAGATTCTCGAAAAGACCCGAATGACACTATCGACAAACGATCAAAAACCTTCAAGTTGTCCAATGATTCAAATACCAACGATGTTACCGATGATGTTTCCGGTGATCAATCCATCGACGACAAAAGCACCGATGATGTTTCCGGTAATCAATCCATCGACGACAAAAGCGCCGATGATGTTTCCGGTGATCGATCCATCGACGACAAGAGCACCGATGATGTTTCCGGTGATCAATTCATCGACGACAAAAGCACAGTTCATAGAGAAGATTCTAACATAAGTGACCTAAGTATCAAATCAGTTTCAGATACATGCTACGTGGACGAGGAACTACCTTCCCTTCCGGAGATACCAGTAAAACACAAGCAGTTTATGTTTGATGACTATGTCATTTGTAATGTTGAACCAAGAACGACCGAAATCAGCTCAGGAGAATCTGTCGAGTCTATTTGCTCGACTGAGACTGATCCTTACAATGATATTGAAGAAATGTCTGAACCATCACACGAAGCAGTCATCATATTGACAAACTCATATGTTATTCCACAACATATTTTAGATAAGCAATCGGATCAACCTAAACATGTCCCGTCTAATAGGATCTTTGGAGAAATGATCAACTCTTCAGATTTACTGTCTGTCTATGCTGAACGGTCGTCTGAGGACATTCATTCGAGTGAAAAGGAATGTTATACTCCAAAACTAAAGTCTCAGAAAAGACCAGAATCGTGAACATAAGAACAAAATAAGGAAACCACAAAATGGTGTCGACAACAGTTACATAGATGACCAACTCAGTATAAGCTTTGAAATATCTTTATAATTAGACACGTAACTCGTTCTATATATTCTTCACAAAATGACCGTCAAAATATTGTTTAACTTTTAAATTTTTTTTTTATTTAAGCCGTAATGTTATGTTATGTCTTTTATTTACCCCCTTTTGCTGGTAATATACAGAAAATGTTTTTAAAATGTGTGAATTTCAGAAAAATTAAATTGAGCGTAGTGCATCAGTGATGTTTGTTTTCTTTCATTTTAGTATTATTCAAATTAAAATATTTTATTGGATAAAGCACATATGATAAATATGATATTGCGTAATCAAAAAAATCATAACATGACAAATAATGTAAATAAAACATAGTGCATAACAAGGATCGAGTGCTTTATTATACGTATACCAGCCATCTGTGGCATGTATATATATATATATAAGATAAGATAAGATAAGATAAATTTTATTTTCCAAATTAGGTCCCCAGGGGCATATACACATAACATATATAATTGATACAACATACAGTATTTTACATAACATTATAAAATAGACTATTGAAATAAAGTCATACAGGTATTATTTGTTAAATAAAAAGTATTCAAGAGTTGCTACTCCAGAGATGTGGCAAACTTATTATTATTTTTTTTATTTATTTTTTTTTTTCTCACTTGATTTTATAATATTTTGCTGGAAATGTATAATATAAATGATTGTTTAGCTGCAACAGACACCAAGGGACGATGCTCTAGGATTGTGAGCTTAAAAGCTCTAACAATCCTCCTCGTATCTGATGCAGAAAACAAACACAAATGTAAAAATCATGTGTATTCACAGCAAATAAAATATACTGCAGTAATAGGTATTGAGAATAGTGTAGGTTTCCCTACTGCAACAGACACCAAGGGCGGTACTCAAGGAGCTGTGGTATTTACACAGTCCTCCTCGTGTCTGAAGCAGACAAGAAAGCCACATAATTAAGAATTTTTCGAAATAAATTTACATGCAGCAGTGAGAATAGACTTATCTTCTGTGTTCATAAGCCATATCAGTTTATCTCTTACGTTAAGAGTTAAAAGTTGGGGCAACTTTTAGTTATCTCTTGAAATAGATGAATGCGGTCATCTTCAAATTTAACACATTGGAATAGAAAATATATATATACAGTGGCGGATCCAGAACTTTTCATAAGGGGGGCCCGCTGACTGACCTAAAAGGGGGGGGGGGGGGCTCCAGTCATGCTTCAGTGATTCCCTATATAATCAACCAAATTTTTCCCTATGATATATATATATATATATATATGATCAGTCGTTGAGACCGTCGTCAGTTATCGCAGTTCTGATTTAGCATTTTCGGTTGACGAACTTCAAATATTTTAGATATAAAATAAACAATGATTAATCAATTTGGAAAAGGGGGTTAAGGCAAATATATCGTAAAAAATTGCACAAAGAAGAGAACGCAAACTATGGCAGTCTATGGAAATAATGAATTAATCTGAAAAGCAATAGTGTAACTTCGAATCATACTTCCTTACGTGCATGTGTATGACTTTAAACGATCATGCAACCTGCTCCCTAATGATGGGGAAAATGTAGATGACAATGGAATGTAAACTTTACACTTTGACATTGTCGGAATGTCAGCTACCTGTCTATCAAAGAAAATATAATTAACCTTACTTCCAGTGGATTAGAGAATGAAAAAGGAATGTCAGTGGCGGGTTAGGGTGGGGTGTAGAGGGTGAACGACCCCATTTGATCGAGAAAATTTTTTTTTTTTAAATTAAGTTCTCGAACCCGGCATCCGCCCCAAATTGAGATATTTTCAACGATAAAGCAACCCAACATCGCAAGTTTAACAAACTAGAGGTTCTAAGGATCCTGTGTTGCTCACCTGGGTCTATGTGCATCTTCAACTATGGTCACTCTCCAACATTGTAGACTAGAATATAATTCATTACTAAAATCTCTTTTTGGTTAATCATGTCTTGCTGATAATTTTCATTGTTTACACTTTTTCTTTATCCACCAAAGTTTTCCAAAAAAACATGACAAAATCGTCTTTAAAGGGCAATAACTCATTTAAATGGATGATATCAATTACGACCATCTTGTCCTGCTGATCGTTTTTGAATATAAAACTTCTCTTTATCTATTCTAATTTTCAACATAATAGGCAAATGTAAACACAAAAATAGGCAAAAAGGCAAAAAAATCGTTATTTAAGGGCATTTACTCTAATAAGGTCAACTGACATTTTGGGCCTTGTTTGTTGCCTTGTTGATCATCTTTCTTATTTACAGTTTCTTTCCATTATAGTTTTCAAGATTATGGACAAAAATGAAAACAAATTGGTAAAATTCGTCATTTGAAGGGAATAACTCCTATAACAAGGTAGATATAAAGATTTGGTTTGGAAGTTTGGCTGTACTTATTTCAAACGCGGAATAGCACATCCTAATTTTTACGGTGCAGTTGTATACCAATCCCGGAAATTTAGATACGATTCGGGTAAACTTATCAATCCTTTAAACAAACTTATTCTATGAGGTTACCTATTAAACATTGTAATTAGATCTTTGAATATTGTTTTATTGGTATGTATATTTATTTTGTTATCAAAACCATATTAAATATAATTGTTATACACATATACACCTTCATGGTTCTACAATCTACCGATACAAATATTTTGGCATTACACAAGGTCATGTTTTTCTCCGACTGATAATGGCATCTTTACACTAAAACCATTGGGTGTTGGATGTGTACTGATTGATATTTTAGTCTTCGATACATGATTTTTTTCTTAATTGTTATTGGCTTTGAACTAGCTGTCAGTCATCTCGTCAGTAACTGCCAGTACTGGTCTATACTTTGTCTTTTTTGTTGTTAGGGATGTAATTGCAGATTTGATGTAAAAGAACTGCAGGTGGATCTCACCATTTTGAACATTTCTCTCCTTGTAAGATTTTCTCTATCCATATTTTTTTCTTTCTCAAGATAATAGACAATTAGTGCTCTTATATCGGTCCTTTGTGTGTATTGTTTTTATGTTAGTTGTTTTTGTGATTCTGTACGATCTGTTGAGTTGACCCATTTCCATCTGGTTTTACAGTTTATTCTTATGTTGTACAGTTACACCACTGTCCCAGGTTGGGCGCTCACAAACATGTATAACTCCGCCACATTATTTGTGTGCCTGTCTTTAGTCAGCAGCCTGTAATTCAGCGGTTGTCGTTGGTTCATATCTGACAGATTTTGCCGATTATACTTACTGGGTATGGGTAAAACTAGAATTGTTCACATCAAACGTCTCATTTGGAAAACCTTTATGGCATGTTTTGAGGAGAGTGAGGGGATGTTTTCTTTTTAAATAAATTTTTTGATACAAAATTTCTTGGAAAAATAGTTTGTTTCAGAGGGGAAGTGAAAAAATTGATGATAATAGGGAAAAAATAGATTCAACATTGTGTTTAAAAAAAAAGTTCCTGTATGTTAACGAAAAATGTATTTGATTAAAGTCGACAAGAAAGTTCCCCCCCCAAAAAAATGCCTTTCTTCATGAAAGAGGAATGGAGGTGTCTAAGAATGTTAATATCTTCACACAATTTATTCGGACTAAAATTGCCAGATGAATTACGTAACGATGTATGATCAATTTTAGCTTTTTCGCCTTATTACCTTGAAAACTTTAATAGATAGACAGACATTGTATACATCAATAATTTTTAAAGGGCCGGTATCATGAAGCAATCTTAGTGATTAAGATCATCTTAAGATCATCTTATCTGCTAAGAGTGTATCTTGAAGTAATCTTAGAATGATTGACAGCTCTTAAAATGCATGTCCCACTCGCAACCCTTAGAGTACTCTTTATCCTTCTCGGAACGCTCTCTTAGTTTTAATCTTATCGACTGGGTATCTCGAACGTCGATAATCAACTTAAGATCGTCTTTGATTACTCTTAGCACATTTTAAGTGTATCAGCATTCTTTTTTTACTGAAAACTTAACAGAAAATTCTAAGAGTGGTCAGGGGCACCCTTATCTCTCTCTTAGTTGATAAACTAGCGTTTGCAATGTTCTTGCATGTGCGTTCAAGAGAAGAAAATAGGATGTCAAAAGGGTCTTCAGAGATCGAACAAATCCATTGGTTTTCCTAGACGACCGTAAGATTGTCCGTGATTACAGAATCGGCAAATGTCCCTAGTAACAGCTTTTTGTTCTGCTGAATAGCTGTTAGCATTATTTCCAAATCATCTTTGTTAAAGTTGGCTTTTCTCATAAAGAATTAAGAGATGTGGTATGATTGCCAATGAGACAACTATCTTCCAAAGTTCAAATGAAGTGGATGTAAGCAATTATAGACAACTTTCAACAATGAGACAAGAAAAATGTTAAACAATTCAATTGAGAAAACCAATGGCCTTATTTATAACAAAACAATTACGAAAAAACAAATATGACAGACATGAACCAACGACAACCAGTCCACTAAACTACAGGCTCATGACTTGGAACAGGCACATAACAAATGTGGAGGGTTAAACATGTTTGTGAGCGCTCAGTCCTCCCCTAGTTGACAGTGGAGTTACAGCACATGAAAAAACTATAAAAATCAATTGAAAAAGGATTAGCTCAACAGATCGATACAAAGCAGAAAAACTTCAAACATATTTACAAACCGAACTTGGCAAGGTATTCATACATCCATAACAACAAAAAAGACACAAAGTACAGGTCTGAGAGTACTCGCAGTTACTGACAGCTAGTCCAAAACCAATAACAACTAATAATGTATCTAAGACTAAAATGTCAATCACTACACACACAACATCCAATGGATTTAGTGTAAAGATGTCATTAACAGTCAGAGAAAAACATGACCTTGTGCAATGCCAAAATATAGGTATCGACAGATTGTAATATCGTGAACCTGCCTGCATATTTGTAAAACAATAATATTTAGTATGGTTTAAATTT
This sequence comes from Mytilus coruscus, assembly GCA_017311375.1. Classification (NCBI taxonomy): domain Eukaryota; kingdom Metazoa; phylum Mollusca; class Bivalvia; order Mytilida; family Mytilidae; genus Mytilus; species Mytilus coruscus. Next base: position 40,774,691 of record CM029603.1, on the reverse strand, counting down.
ACTGATAACAAAATCAATATGTATACCAATTAAAAAAACAATATTAAAGGTCTAATTACACTTCGTGCATGTTGAATTGGTAACCTTTAAGAATAAGTTTATTTAAAGGATTGATAAGTTAACCCAGATCGTATCTAAATTTCCGAGCTCGGTAAACAACATCACCGTAAAAGTTTTGCTGTGTTATTCCGTTTGAAATCTTTCTACAGGTACAGCCAAACCTTTTAAAATCAAATCTTTGTATCAATATAGTAGAATTTAGTAAAGGTTTTAAATAATTTGTGGTAACGAAATTCACGACTTAATAATTTACCAGTAATACATAGATTACGTCCATTAAAATCCAAAACAGACACGGGCATACCGAAAGAGTTGGGATATATAAACACCACAACACGGTGGCAAAGGAACATTATCGTTCAAAATAGAAAAATTAACAATAGGGAAAGACAAATTGTCACTTGTTTTCTTCTGACCGTTTGGAGCACCTCCTCCTGCCATTTTTGTTTTTATTCAATGTTTGAAAATATTTCGTTAATATAAAAATAAGGAGACATATGGCATGATTGCCAATGAGACAAATATCTACCAAAGTTCAAATGAAGTGGATATAAGTAATTATAGGCAATTGTACGGCCGTTAACAACGAAAAAAACACATACCGTATTGTCGGCTATAAAAGGCCCCTATATTTTAATTAGATTGCGACATGAAAAATATAAAACATTTCAATTGAGTAAACTTATAACAAAACATTTTATGAAAAACACATATGACAGACATGAACCAACGACAACCATAAGAGAAAAAAACGGCAACCTATGCACTCAATTACAGGCTTGGGACAGGCACATAGAGAATGTGGCGGGTTAAACATGTTTGAAGGCGCCAACCCTCCCCTCACTCTGGACAGTGGTGTAGTAACAGTACAACATAGAATAAAGTATAAAATTCAAGTATTTAATTTAAGTGTTTTTCGAGCGTTTTATTAAACGCACACATGAATTTTAGGTGGCACGGTAGTATTTGCATTCCGGAATTTAGGTTGCTCTTTTGTGTTCCCCTTCTTAAGTCAATGTATCTGAACAGTGTGATTGGACAAAAAATACAGTATCAACTAAACATACTTTCCCAAACTGAGGGATGAATCAGGTGTAGAAAAATATGAAATAATTTTACATACAGGTGAAAATGAATTTTTGAGATTTTTAAAAAATTTTGTATTCACTGCATGATAAAAGACATAAAAGCACTAGTGTCCTTAGGGTTTTAAAGATTGCAAAAAAAGTAAACGGTCATGATTCATATTCAAATTCATTTCTGAATATTATAATGAAAGTACATCAGTTAACTGTGTATGCAGAATTTTTGGCAGTGTTAGAAAGTTGTGAAAATTTTAAAAAGGTTATCATTATCCCTATGGGCCAGGATATACTACCGTGCCACCTTAACTACCGAGTTTGCTGCGAATTCTAATAGTCTCTTCAAAAATCAAAGACGGTCACTTCGGAAAAGTCGATAAGAGTGCTATCTTAACTCACAGTCGTAAGTGTATACTGATAGGCGTAAAATTGTTAAGAGTAACCCACGAGAGGATTGGAGATACGCTCTTAGCACCATCGTAATGTTCTCGTTAAGCGTTCGTAAGTCTTCTCTTAAATGAAACTTAAGATAGGTTTTCATGATACTGGCCCCTGGTGACAAATACGTCTGTATGACCGTGAGGGCATGTCACAGACATTTCTACCCACGTGACTTTCGTTTTTGACTGATAACCGAACGCAAAATAACATTCCTTATCGCTTGCTATATATCAATTTCATCAATAAATATTCATGAAAATAATTTTTAAGAACATAGATAAATGATATGAAAATGTTTTGTCGTGAGAAATATATATATATATATATCAATAACAAATCAAGAATACCGAAAATTTGAGTTAACGCATGCGGAAGAGTAACTCAAGAACGTTTTGCAGGAAAATATGAATGCCTACTCAAATCCAATCTATCATTTAGAAAAATCAAATTATTACAGAAGAGTGTCCACCATGCACTTGCACTGAACTATTATTAGAATAGTAGAATAGAATGATATACAAATGGATGAACATTATATATACACGTAACTGTTATATACAAATATTAATATAATATATAACAACAAACCAGCGTATACTGATTAGTATCACTACAATATAATAGTTATTACGGTGAGGTTGAATTCCCTGTCATTTATTCATCATCCACGCACTAACTTGTCTCTGAAAAAAATATATCTATGTACCTTAACCTCACTTTCAGGTATAGAGATGTGATTTTTTTCTTAGACAAGTGCTTGTGACCATCCACAAGAACTTGCGGTCATCCGATGTTCAGTACTTCAGTACTTTGATTTCAATTGACTTCTTATAGACTTATTACCATTAAATGACAATCATTTTTACAAATTAAAAAAACAGTACTTTTAAAATATCTTGAAAAAAGGTCATGGGTGATCGAGTTATGCTGCTTGAATGCTTTAATTTCTCTTGTAAATCTTTGACATTATGTCAAGCTCATTGAAAATGTTTGAGTTAAGATAAAAACCAATTTCAATCCATTGTTTGCGATTTTTTGCCATATCTTAAATAGTAGAAGCGATGTCGGTGGCCCTATAGATGATTATTTCATATCACTCAAACAGAAATTTATGTTTCAACAACATACCATTTTTTTTTAAATTTATGGATTTGAAATTATATTTGATGATTTTGAGACTAATTCAAAACGTATTTCGGCTAATTTATTGTTTTCTGTATAAATGTTCACCTGTTTTGAAAGAAATCATAGGGTAATACGTTAGAAAAAAATGCGATCAATGCATTATTTTTTTGGATTTTCAGTTTAATTCAACGAGCTAAAGTTGTATGCAAATTTTCCAAAATCTGTAACATAACATAATTTGCGAGATATACAGACAATCGGTATACATCAACAATTTTTAAAAGGTCAGAAATGAACATTTTTTTCAAGTGACTTCTTATATAGTTATTGTCCTTAAATGACCTTTTTTATTTTACAAATTAAAAAAAAAGCAGTACTTAATATCTTGAATAGAGGTCATATGTGAGCGAGATAGGCTGATAGGATGCTATAGTTTCTCTTACAAGTCTTTGACAATATGTCCCAAGTCAGGAGCCTGTAATTCAGTGGTTGTCGTTTGTTTATGTGTTACATATTTGTTTTTCGTTCATTTTTGTACATAAATAAGGCCGTTAGTTTTCTCGTTTGAATTGTTTTACATTGTCATTTCGGGGCCTTTTATAGCTGACTATGCGGTATGGGCTTTGCTCATTGTTGAAGACCGTACGGTGACCTATAGTTGTTAATTTCTGTGTCATTTTGGTCTCTTGTGGACAGTTGTCTCATTGGCAATCATACCACATCTTCTTTTTTATACATAAGTAAAAAAAAAAAATCATAGACAAGTGCCTTGGAACTAATATAATGACTGAATCTTTTGCCAACATGCTTGTGTCGGATGAAAACGAAAAAAAAAAACCACTTCAAAATGGCAGATGAAAAAAAAGTCCTATAACAACCATGACTCCAATGGCGGATCCAGGGGGAGGGGGTTCCGGGGGTTGGAACACCCCATTTTTTTTTTGAAGAATCAATGCATTTGATTGGGGACATATAGTTGGAACCCCACCCCTTTTATCCTGGGTTGGGAACACCTCCTTTTAAAAATGGCTGGATCGGCCCCTGGACTCTTTCTTCAAAGTCAACATGAGAGTCGTTGGTTTAAAAATTAAATTCAGGTCTTCACTAATTGGCTGGGATAAACAATGAGTGTAGGTGGAGTTCCTCGCGCTTTCCAGGCAACATTTGAATGTTCCATCCATAAAATTCTAAAACATTCCGCAAACACTCCTAACTTTGTCGAATATGAAGAGTAATAATTCCGTTTACAGATAAATTTTTATAAATTAAAAGCTCAAATGTCCCGTCAATTTCGTATAGGTGTATTAAAGTTTAAAGCGCAAATGTCCATTGTATTTGGAGCGCAAATATCCTTTCGTGTTCATGATAGGTAAAAAGCGCGAACGTCCTGTGCCCTTTCCATAGTTAATCAGATGGCCACTAGTCAGGAATACCTAGCACACATAGCGATTCCAGACATTGGTATGGTTTACTGTGGAACTTCGCCAAGTATAGCTAAGGTAGTCTATTCCTGGGAATAATGTGATAATTTGAATAAATTCGGTGGGTATAAATTTATAACAGCTAATGCCCTTTTAAAGCTTTTTATTTGTGTCTTTTTTTTTGCATATGAATATATGTTTCTGCTGTATTTGTTCTGCCTTTGTTTTTGCTTTAGTGTCTATGTGTTTTCAAGTATGCAGTATTTGTCGCGGGTTTGTTTTATGTGGATCTGTAAACTATGTGATATAGATACCGAAGATCGTACTCATTTTTTACTTAAATCTGGGAACAGTATATATGTCAATATATATGTTCCTGCTTAAATGTAAAATTCTTCAATGCATTAGAGAAAGATATCTCAACCAAATAGACGAAATTATTTCTGATTTCTTGAACTTTAGAATGAGGGACATACCAACTGATGACCAAATACAAATTTTCTTGGATTGCACCATGTTACTTTCTCGGTATATAAGTGATAACAAATTATTCCAAAGAATAGAAGATATTTCAAGACAGTTGATATATGATCCTCACGTAGCTAGGTATAGAACATTAGACATTAAGAAGAGATAAATGTAATCTTATAATAGAGAAATAAGTATATTGTTAGTGTGCCGTGAACATTTAGTGCTAATTTCACCCTGATGACTATAGTGTTTATATGGTGTATATAAATATGGTGATGGATTTTATTATGGTGACGGATTACTGTACATATAGATGACAGAATACTACTCATTAGAGGTTGTCCCAACGTGGACGGAAGAAGATTACCAGAAGAAGAAGAAGATCATGTTTATAAAAGCTGCAATTGATTTTTTTTTATATAAATCTTGTCTACTACAAATTAATGAAACATATTTGAATTAATTATCATCAGGTCTTAGTCCATCGAATTTTCACAGGAATCCCTTGATCGCTATTTTTTTTCGGAAATATAGGTTCGTCCGGAATTGTAGTGATCATATTTTTCCCAATTCATTTCCGGTTCATGTAAATGAAAACAATGAATTTTAAAATATACTCATTTAGTGTTTTTCAGAATCCTTGAGTTAGTATTGACCCCATACTTATCTAATATGATAATAACTTCGTGATTATCGAAGCAAAATACTGAAAATGCTTAAATTCATTACAAAATGAAAAAAATAATGATACAATCTTCCAATAGCTTTGAAAAATCTATTCAAATTAATTTTCCCAAAAAATGTGCATTATTAAACGCTATTTGCTCTCGAGTTCGAGTTCCAATCAACCCGTTTCCAAAGTTAACACAATCTTATCTTAATTATTTGAAGGTACATGAAAGGGTATATTACTGATAAAAATGGCATTGTTTATAACTCAAAATTTACTTTAGTTTGAGCTGTGAGTACTTTACTGTTTTTACTGATTCCAAGCTGAAAGGTTTACTTTTCATAATCGACCAAAGCTAGTTTGATGAATGATTACAACAATCTGTGAATCAAAGACATAATAATCAAAATACACATATTCACTGTAATCGGAACTGCACATTACAATGCTTCACCGCTATAAAATATGCGACATTAAGAAGTAAGAGCAAAGACTGGTCAGATTGTAGTCAGAATAATGTTTCTGAGTAGTGTCACATGTCTTCCTGTTGACTGTTGCCTTGTGAACTAGCATATTGAAAATCCGACTCCGCTACATGTACATGTAGTCGGTACAAAGCAGTGTTATTATTCATATTACATTAACATGTTCTCGTCCTGAATATGCATTTAATTTGCTGCTGGATGTTAAACAGCCAGCCATTGTCATTAAAACAATTCCAATTAAATACCAATCTATAAGTCAATACGTTTGATCCATATCATTTCCATTACCAGAAATACTCTTTTACTATACGCTGATATCTCATGTCATATAACCGTTTCATGGGCTAACTGGATCCCTGCATCTTTGAACTGATAAAGTAATTGTGACTGCTTGACATTTTTCAAACACCGTCTTCATTCTTATGTACATAATTCAACTCTGCCTTAAGAAATATATTAATTTTATGATTTAAAACCAGTTATCCAAGCAGACATAAGGAAGTTATCCCCAATAGAATATTCATCCCTTAGCTCAACGTCCTGGTGTAGATTTTATGCCCAACAAATGCAAAAATAACGTCACCTAAACCAAACACTTTGACGGTTGGAATCAAGCGTATCCAAACTGCTCAATACTAATTATGTAAGGCCAAAATAAAAAAATAACAGTGTGCTTAGCAGTTTAGGGTTATTTCCTCTATATTTTTTAACCTCAAAATGCCTACTTAGAACTTTAAAAGGGCACTTTTGGTCAGGAATCATGACAAAATTGCAGGTGATCTCTATATACTCAAGGTAAAATTAGGGCTAAATAAAAAAATATTTACACACCCTATTTTTCTAAAGGACAATGAAGGAGGGAACTCTTAAAATTGCTTTTATTTTGGTTGGCCTAATCATAAGCAGTAATTTCAAACTTATTTCATGATTTCTTCCTTTATTTTACCTGTTTACTTACCTTAATGAAATTAATATATTCATACATGAATATAAAATACTATATATGGTTTACATTTATAAATTTTGACTTGGATGGAGAGTTGTCTCATTGGCACTCATACCACATCTTCTTATATCTATATATATACCATAAATAAACATGTATTTCTGTTATTATATATAAAATATGGCCAACAACTCATTCTACAGACCTCATACCATGAAAATATGCAACTTATGATAGTTTCAACCTAATCAAAGCTTTAAAATGTACAGCATAATGTCATATTTTGTTATTGTGTAGCAAGGAAAGAAGATGTGTCAAATTAACCAAACACATCGTCATTTTGCCTGTAAATTTGGAAGCTCTTCTTTACTCTCTAAATCTGAACTCAGAAAGTATTTATGTCACTTGAAACCAAAAAAGTAAAACGTACAGTGAGTAATGGTACATAAGGTTAAATTTTGAAATTATGCCTTTTTATTTCATTTGAAATGTCTCTTAACATTTCAGGTTTTCAAATCCTCTCACAAACAATATGACACAAAGCAATGATGTCACAGCCATGCAAGCATATCTTCTCATGTGTTAATAAAAAAAACCAACCAAAAGATTGCAAACATGGCAAATATTTTCCAGTTTTAGTTTACACCCTTGTCCTGTGGATTCTGCTGGATTGTTGAATAATTTGCAACCATACCATTGCCACATCTCCTTTTTTTTTATACATAAATTGTATAAAAGCTCATAATTTTTACATACATGTATTTAAAAAAAACTTGCTTTCTCTAATTTTACTTCATGAAAATTAAATAATCAGACAGTAAATATAAGGTGTGAATATAGAAGCTAGACTTTAAATTACAATAACCTTTTATTTTCGTTTACAGACACAACTACTATGGGTCCACTTACTGGTAAAATAGATGAAAAAACAGAGAAATCAGAAGGGTGTGGTATGTTACACACATAATTTTTGTCAATGTGGAACATTGAAATGCTTATGAAGTTATTGCTTAAAGCATATGCAGGTATTGCATTGAATTACAATGTATTTTGTAGTGCATCTGGCCATGACTCAACAAAGATTCCAAATGGCATACATTGTACCTGTCAATCCATAAAAGTTAAAAATATGGTCATTGACTACCATTGGCTGTGAAAACTTGTTTATAACATTTCAATGTACTTATATAGAGTCGAAAACATAATGAACTGGAACCCACACAGTTTTACAAACAGTTATTTATTGGAAAAGAAAAAGTATGGGGTGGACATACAGGTATTCTTTACAATTTATCACATGCCATACAGCCCAGATCAGTAAAATTTTCATGAAAAACGGCCTCACAAGCACAGGCACTTGTCTCTGAAAAAAATTACCTATATATTAAAGTATATAGGAACTTTTTTTCAGAGACTGTGCCTGTGCTCAACTGCTCACAAACCGTTTGAATTTAATGAAATATTATGAATGCTGATTTTCTGGCTTGTACATGTAGGTCAAAACTTTATTTGCAAAGACTATTTTAAAAGGTACTTATGATTATTTGAACAGACCAAAGATCAACTATAACAATCTATTATTGTTCATAATTTATAATTCACATGTATCTTCATTAAAACAATCAGTGTTGCTTGTTTTGTCATGGTTTACCAACTGTCTATACATTGGAACAATTTTATGGTGGTCAGTTTTATTTTTGACAAGCGAAGTAAAAGGAGTTGGTTCATTAACTCATAATTTTGACACTGAAAATTAGAAAAAAAATTAAACATGATAATGTTATGAAAATTTGAAGAAAACAAATGTAATGAGGCGAAATTTTTGACAGTTTTCCGAAAAATTTATAGTGGCACCACCTCTCGCCCACCAGTTTTTTTGCTATAATATTTTTTTATACCACATTCTTTACTTTTAAAGCAAAATTTGAATGGATGGCACCACATGTGAAATAAAAAAAAACAAGTTGAAAAAGGAGAATCATTTTTTAGAAAATGGACTGAAATGAAATTTATTCCTATTTCAGGCTATTATATTTATAAATATGAAGGAGATATAAAATATTTCGTATTATTCTTTCAAAAATATTCTATTTAGCATTACAATCATTTTCGATTTACTCAAACTATTGAAGTTTAAAAAATACCCAGTTACATGGTCGTATATTTGGGTTACCGGTACTGGCTCTACTCCTTCAACATGTCTGACATTGTCAGAAGAACCAAAGTAGCATGTTGTTTTTGAAATACACCATAGCTATGGTATACAAATGCTGGAATGGTGTCCTAGGTTATTGTGATCTGTATAAGTAGATGTAATCAATTAGCACTCAGCCACTGAGACTGAAGTTATGATATGGAATCTTTATATTTATCTCATCCATGGAAATTTTACTATCAGTAATATAAATATCAGTGACTGGTTTTCAATTAAATGATATTATTCTTCAGGCACACTACCACCTATATTACCACTGATTCAACAAAGTGGGTTACAAGCTCTGTCACAGGTTCTGGCATCTATACCAACTGATACTCCATACACATCCCAGCTGTCGGAACAAGTACAGTCTGTGACATACAGTCAACAGCCTCTCTCTCCTCAGATACCTGACAGTCAACAGTTACAGGCACAACTTTTAGCTACATTACACCAACAAAACCACAGCCAGAATCTTAATTGGAATGAAAGTGTGGGATATTTACTACCTCAAGACAAGGTGTGTTCAGATAAGATACAAGAAGTTCAGGCAACTTCTAAATCTATACACAAAACTGTAGGACAAGATGGTTTTAAGGAAAAGTCCTGGGTAGAAAACAGAGATGAGAATGAATCTAGTACCATTGACATTCAGGAGATGGATGACAGTGTTGGTAATACAGATATTAGATATGTGTCTACGACCTCTGTCAAATCTAAGTCGAGATTTGGAAAAAATCAACCAAGAACATCCAAGAAAAGTCAAAAGATCAAACAATTATTATCACATCAAGTGAAAACAAGGCAGGATAAAACTTCATTGGTAACAATAGCACCAAAAGAAGTAGACCATATATCTTGCAATAGCACATCACCAAAAAGACAAAATTCAAGTACAAATACATCATCAACTTTGCCTAAAAATACACACTTAGGTGTTCAAAACTGTACTTCCGTATGTCAAACTTTAGCATCATCAAACAAACCTTCTCAACTCTTTGCATCTAATTTAATGAGAAAAGTTCTTCTTCAAGACATGATGTCTAATACCCATACAGAAATGAGCAGTCCAATGACAGGTGTGTCTGTAACTAACCTGATTCAACAAGTGATACCATCAGTATCTGTATCTAGTTTACAATCAGACCCAGTGACCAATCATGTGCTGTCCGCAACTACACTGTCAACAACTGGTCCCAATACTGTAGGTCTTACAGGTCTTACAGGGAACAGTCAAACATTACCATCAGTTCAATCTCTAAATCAGTTCATGCCAGTAACTGGTTTTCCGCCTGTCCAATCTTTGCAGGGCCCAATTACTACCAATTTACAATCAACAGTTGCAAATATCTGTGGTACCAGTTCATCAGTTCCAAGCATGAGCAATTTTTCACTTCCTTTTGGCAATGTGTTGCCTGGTTTTCCTTCAGTTCCAAATGGAATAACTTTAACAAATGCAACAGGGATACAGCCAACACCAAGTATCACTCAGCTGTCACCAAGTTCTTTATCAGTTATCACTTCACTGATTGGTCAGCTTGTCAATTCAGAATCAACACAACATGGGAAAGATACAGAATTATCTGTCACTAATAAACAGTCATCTACATTACATACTTTACCTTTAATAGAAAATGAAATGACATTATCTGCAGAAGGAGATAACTCTGAAAAAGTCCATCAAACAGAAGGTAGTAACAGTAGAACAAGTCAGCAGAAATCTGTGACTGGTTCACAGCAAAATGATATGACTGCCTATGAACCAACTACAATATTCCAACAGGAAAAGCAACCAGCACAGCCAGGGTCTATATTGATTAAATCTACAAGTGGAGAAAATGTGACAGTTAATTATCAACACATTCAGTCTGTTTTGAGTTCTTTAATATCTAGCTTACAAGGCCAATTGGATGCTACTCGAAAATTGTATTCACCAATTATGAGTACATCTGTGCAAAATAGTACTAGCCATGCTCAAATTGGATCTGGTCTCAACCAACAGATACTAGATATAACTGGTTCCAATCAGTTACCTGATATCCCTTACTCCTTTGTACCACTTCCTATTAATCCTATTCAAGCAGATCAGCAAAATGATAATCCAGTTGATCAAAACATCTTATCGTGCAATTCAGCTGTAGAAATTGCTCAAAATTTAGCATGTGAAAGTAGAACTTGTCAACAGAAGACTCCAAATCAAACTATCAGAAATAGCATAGATGTTGATAGTAACTTAATAAATGAGTCTAACATGACTGGAGGGAACCAGATAGAGCATGTTGGAGATAGATTAGTGGATGAATCATTTTTGTCTGAACAGTCTGGTATGTAAATTGGATAGAGCTGATTAAAATTTATATTTATATTTTATCCATTTCTGAAAGTACAGAAAAACATGAAATATTTTAGCTATATTTCAAACTTGATGCATATTTACAAAAATACGAGATGTAATGATATACGGGCATTATTAAAGGAGACATGACACGATTTTCAATTTGTGTTTCAAAATGTTTATTTATACTTAACTTTCCCCCAAAATACATCGATAGCAATATAAGTGTCAAATATTTTGTAAAATATGTATTTTAATGAGATTTTAATGCAACGATTTATCGACCTGTCAAATATGCATATTTCTATCCCGGAAGTCACTCAGAACGAGGCTACTACGCCTGGTTCCTTTCATTCATATTGACATATGGGTACAACGCAAATTTAGTTTCGATTATTATCCAATATTACGCATGACAGTGATAAACAATGATTATATGTGATGCCCATGGATTCAACAATATAATTAAAAAGAATATTGACATGATATTTTGTTTTTCGAATGACACGCGGACTTAGAAGGTGTAAAGATGGGACTTTTTAACAAGACCAAACTACACTTCTTTCCGCCCACTTACATATAAGGAATCCAGATTTGGGGTCTCGGGTGCCATGCCATGAGTTCATCATAGGTCACAGGTGTACGTTACAGGTGATTGAGTATCGCAATTTCAGGTCTCGTTTGAAGTTGCAAGCTTCAGGTGTCACGCCACATGGGGGATTGATAGTTATTACGCAATATTACTTCATAAGCTCTTTGTGAACATCCTGGATGTTGGTTTTGCCGAGGGCACAGGTGGGATTGGAATATATTATTGTTGCAGTATTACAGGTACAACTACCTGATGTTTAATGAATACCTGTAGTACGACCATACAATACCCTATGCACCACCAATATTAAATACCCTAACCAGTGTTGATAACTAATTATAGACAACCTGTATATAGATCTTATTTTTATTGCTTTTAAGAATATGCAGATATAAAAAGGTTTATAACAGATGCCCTTTTTTAATTGACTTCTTGACATGGAAAAGTAATATTCCTGTATGCTTGCAAGTCTATAACTTCATAAGAAATTATTAGGCAAAAGCATAAAAGCAAACAAGGAATTGATACGAGAATGTGAATCATATAAGTCTTATACATTCTTATATTGAACATCGAACATAGTTATTGACAACTATCTAGTTGGTAAAGATTCAGATGATGAAAACATGTCTTTTAAAATGGAAACTTAATAATAAATGAAGAAAGTGACGTTTGAACCAATTATTTGGTATAACCGTAAAGCCTCCAACAATGAGAAAACCCTATATCATATATTCGGCTATAAAAGTTCTCAACATGAAAATGTGAAACAATTTTAACGAGAAAACTAACTTATTTATAACAAAATAATTTCCGCAGAAAACATTTGACAGACAACCACTGATCTACATGCTCCTGATTTAAGACAGTCACATTCAAAATGTGTCGGGGGTATATGTATGCTCAGTCCGATTGAAAATTTAACATTATGTGTTGTGAATATTTTCCTGGACGCAATAAACAAATTGATTGCTAAATGATATTTGGAAGAGCGGTCCCTAAAAACACCGCAAAGGACCTATATGTGAATCTGAATTTACTTTGTGTAATTCCTTAAATTTGAAGTTAGATTTATATAGGGTTTGGATGGAATTGCATACTTTAGAAGTGTAATATAACTATATTAATTATTTCAACATAAGACTATAGTATTTTTTTCTTTAAAATGTATGGTTTTAAAAGGTAAATAACATAATTCGTGACTTAATCACAATACAGGTGCCTTCTTACCTTTCACCTGGTCAAGTATGCTATAGGTGTCAAAATTTAATTACTAACAGCCTCCAATAAATGTTTTGTATTGTTTAATTTTATACATAAGGTGGGACGTAAATAAAATATTGAATTGAATTGTTTACATAAAAGGGGGAAAGTAATAAAATTGTTAATTGAATATCCTAATGCAGAAAAAGTGTGATAAAGGATTTGTCACTATAGAAATCCTTGGCGTGATGTATGGTTTCCAACAAAAAATATTATAAGCATAACTTTTGGTGATAGTTTATACCTATTTAAAGTCTCTACGTAAACAAAACAAACTAAAAAAATGTATCCTTTGTGAACGCCTTATTTGACTTTTACAATCGTTTCTTTTTTCTTTCTGCCTCTGGCGCACACATAATTATAACATTACCGTAACAGAGAGAAAAAAGAACAATTTGATCATCAATAATTATAAAATTTATATTTTCAATCATGATTAAAAGTAGTTTTATTTAAATAAAAGAAATGAGGAAAGCGGTTTATTAAATTTATTCATCAGACAAACCCATATGTATGGTAACAATCCGATCGGTATTGTCTGAAAAATCGTCGTTGTTGGACTTTTCGCATGAAGAATTAATATCCTTTTCTTGGTTATTTTCCACACACAATGGCTCAAATTGATGAGGTCAATTGTCTTTGTAGTTTGTCAGTAATCGGGAAAAGTGCTGTCAATACCGTGTATCGACATCGTCCAGTTAGAGACATTTTCCCAGCTTGTAACCACTGACGTAAATACGATCACGTGATCGTTACCTAATTAAAAATCATTCATTATGACAAGCGCTGGATTCTTTGACCTAAAAAATGCCAATTGATCAGGTTTCGACCAGCAAAATTGTACAAAACATGTTTTAAGACTAATATTTATTAATTTATTAAAAAAAAAAAAAAAAAAAAAAATCGTGTCACGTCTCCTTTAATGAACATGATGAAATTATCAATTTTTTCAATAAATATGTTAATTTAAAAAGAACGATTTGAAAAAAAATGTTTTAAACTCATTTGATTTGTAAGATTACCACAAAAATCTGATACGGAATAAATTGCTGCAAGTGGAATCATACTTCTACAATAAGTCTCTTATTTTTGACTCGTTGCAAAAACAACAAATTCAGTTGATCAACAGTAATTTAGTATTATTAAGAAAATAATTAATGAAATTATGTCCTAACCATGGAATGTTTTTTAACTTAGTTACAAGTAGATATTTTCACATAAAAATAATGGAATACATACTACATTTACCTAATATGACATCACGTCTAATTGTTTTATACAAAATCTATTGTACCTTGGCTATTGATACTTGTCAAGATTGATGCTGTGTATTCCATGCATCTTTAGCTCTGATATCACTCTAAGTTCTCTTCTTATATTACATTTATACATTTAAATGTTTATGACTTTTTCAGAGGCCCTATATGAGGAGCAGCATTTCTTGTACAACAAAAGCATTGACTTTCTGAATTCAAGAGGTGATAGTTCATCTGTGACCATAAATAACATTGAGGAAGGTTTGGTAAATCATGATACAATGCACCTTACCGATGATTCAGGTACTTAATAATATTATATAAAATTAAAAAGATGTGGTATGATTGCCTATGAGATGACTCTCCACCAGAGACTAAATGATGTAATAGTTAGCAATTAGTTTTTATTGATATTTGAAGATTTGTATTCTATTTGCATAAGAAGATTTTATTTGATGAAATATCAAAACACTTGAGTCCTTAACTTCTGTCTTGCAAATTAAGATCAAAAGATGATTTATCTATCACAGTAAAAGTTCTCTTTATCACACCTTTCATGCCTTTAAGATGGTGGCGGACAAAAATTATTTTTTGGAAAAACTCTTAAATCAAGTGTGGTAAGCCTGCTTTTTTAGCTCACCTGGCCCAAAGGTTCAAGTGAGCTTTTCTCATCACTTGGCGTCCGTCGTCCGTTAACTTTTACAAAAATCTTCTCCTCTGAAACTACTTGGCCAAATTTAACCAAACTTGGCCACAATCATCATTGGGGTATCTAAATTAAAAAATGTGTCCGGTGACCCGGCCAACCAACCAAGATGGCCGCCATGGCTAAAAGTAGAACATAGGGGTAAAATGTAGATTTTGGCTTATATCTCTGAAACCAAAGCATTTAGAGCAAATCTGACTGGGGTAAAATCGTTTATTAGGTCAAGATCTATCTGCCCTGAAATTTTCAGATGAATCAGACAACCGGTTGTTGGGTTGCTACCCCTTAATTGGTAATTTTAAGGAAATTTTGCCGTTTTTGGTTATTATCTTGAATATTATTATAGATAGAGATAAACTGTAAACAGCAATAATGTTCAGCAAAGTAAGATCTACAAATAAGTCAAATGACCAAAATGGTCAGTTGACCCCTTAAGGAGTTATTGCCCTTTATAGTCAGTTTTTAACCATTTTTCGTAAATTTTTGTAATCTTCTACAAAAATCTTCTCCTCTGAAACTATTAAGACAAATTTAACCAAACTTGTCCACAATCATCATTAGGGTATCTAGTTTAAAAAATGTGTCTGATGACCCCGCCTGCGAACCAAGATGGCCAACATGGCTAAAAAATAGTACAAAATAGGGTAAAATGCAGTTTTTATACGACCGCAAAATTTTTGCGGTCGTATATTGGTATGACGTTGGCGTCGTCGTCCTCCGAAGACATTTGGTTTTTCGCACTATAGCTGTAGTATAAGTTAATAGAAATCTATGAAATTTAAACACAAGGTTTATGACCACAAAAGGAAGATTGGGATTGATTTTGGGACTTTCGGTTACAACAGTTTAAGAATTAGGGTCCAAAAAAGGGCCCAATAAGCATTTTTCTTGGTTTTCGCACAATAACTCTAGTATAAGTAAATAGAAATCTATGAAATTTTAACACAAGGTTTATGACCACAAAAGGAAGGTTGGGATTGATTTTGGGAGTTTTGGTCCCAACAGTTTAGGAATTACGGGCTAAAAAAGGGCCCAAATAAGCATTTTTCTTGGTTTTTGCACAATAACTTTAGTATAAGTAAAAAGAAATCTTTGAAATTCAAACACAAGGTTTATGACCACAAAAGGAAGGTAGGGATTGATTTTGGGAGTTTTTGTCCCTACAGTTTAGGAATGAGGGGCCAAAAGGGTCCAAAATTAAACTTTGTTTTATTTCATCAAAAATTGAACTATTGGGGTTCTTTGATATGCCGAATCTAACAGTGTATTTAGATTCTTAATTTTTGGTCCCGTTTTCAAATTGGTCTACATTAAGGTCCAAAGGGTCCAAAATTAAACTTAGTTTGATTTTAACAAAAATTGAATTCTTGGGAGTTCTTTGATATGCTGAATCTAAACATGTACTTAATTTTTTGATTATGGGCCCAGTTTTCAAGTTGGTCCAAATCGGGGTCCAAAATTAAACTTTGTTTGATTTCAACAAAAATTGAATATATGGGGTTCTTCGATATGCTAAATCTAACCATGTATTTAGATTTTTGATATTTGGGACTGGTTATCAAATTGGTCCACATTGAGGTTTAAAGGGTCCAAAATTGATCTTTTATTTGATTTCATCAAAAATTGAATTCTTGGGGTTTTTTGATATGCTGAATCTAACCATGTATTTAGATTTTGGATATTGGAATACCACAAAAGGATGGTAAGAATTGTCTTTGGGAGTTATGGCTCAAACCTTTAAGGAATAAGGTGCAAAAAGGGGAAAAGGGTTTCAGGTTAATGGACAATTACTTAGTACAAAACATAATTTAAAAGGCAGTGAAAGGTTGGTAATTGAAACTCATTTGAATATCTCACCTAAACTGCTTTTAAATTATGTATATTGAAATTTACCAAAACTTTATTATTAATAAATTCCATTGGAAATTTGCCAATAACTTTAGTTTAATGAACTTCATTGAAATTTGCCAATATAAAATGTTGCTGATGAAGCTTTTTGTTTATCTCACCTAAACTGCAGTATTGTGCAATAGCAAGAAATCTTCTATTGCACAATAGCACAGTATTGCACAAAAGCAAGAAATCTTCAACTGCACAGTATTGCTAATAGCAAGAAATCTTCAATTGCACAGTATTGCACAATAGCAAATAATCTTCAATTGCACAGTATTGCACAATAGCAACAAATCTTCAATTGAAAACAAATACAAATGTTTTAACCAATTTCGATGGGATTAATTAAGTCTTTAATTTTTGGGGGTTCTAACCTTGTATATTTTTTTTGGATATTGGGCCCCATTTTTAAATTGGTCTACATTGAGGTCAAAAGGGTCCAAAATTAAACTTTGTTTGATTTCATCAAAAACTGAATTATTGCAGCTGTATGATTTGCTGAATCTTATTGTGCATTTAGATTTTTATTTTGGGCCTTGTTTTCAAAAAAGTTCATATTAAGGTTTGAAGGGTTCAAAATTAAACTTTGTTTGATTTCAACTATAATTAAATTATTGGTGTTTTTTTTATATGCTGAATCTAACCATGTTGTTAGATTTTGGATATCAGACCATTCTAGATAAATTAAATGTCCCATTTCAAATTTTTAAGATCTTTGACCACATTTATTTTGTGTCAGAAACCTATATTATGTTAAAAATTTAATCACAATCCAAATTCAGACAGTATAAAGCTTGAATATTGTGTCCAAACTTGCCCCAACTGTTCAGGGTTCGACCTCTGCAGTCGTATCATGCTGCGCTCAGCGAAGCATTTTATTGGCTCATGTCTCTGAAACCAAAGCATTTAGAGCAAATCTGACGTGGATAAAATTGTTCATTAGATCAAGATCTATCTGCCCTGAAATTTTCAGACCAATCAGTCAACACGTTGTTGGGTTGCTGCCCCTGAATTGGTAATTTTAAGAAAATTTTTCAGCTTTTGGTTATTATCTTGAATATTATTATAGATAGAGATAAACTGTAAACAGCAATAATGTACAGCAAAGTAAGATCTACAAATAAGTCAAACATGACCAAAATTGTCAATTGACCCCCTTAAGGAGTTATTGCCCTTTATAGTCAATTTTTTACAATTTTCATAAATTTTGTAAATTTTTGTAAATTTTTACAGAATATTTTCGACTGTAACTACTGGGCCAAGTTCATTATAGATAGAGATAATTGTAAGCGGCAAGAATGTTCAGTGAAGTAAGATCTACAAACACATCACCATCACCAAAACACAATTTTGTCATGAATCCATCTGTGTCCTTTGTTTAATATGCACTTAGACCAACGTGAGCAACACAGGCTCTTTAGAGCCTCTAGTTTCAGAAGACTCTAAAGTTGACCTGTCAAAGGATAAATTCTATTGCTACATAATGGTCTCAAGTTTTAAGTGACAGTAAAGTGACCATAAAATGTATTGCCCTTTCTTTATATATGTTGTGTACAAGTTATCATTTTGTACAAATTATAATTTGTATGTTAACTTTGTACAAATTATAATTTGTTTAAAAAATGCTTGTACAAGTTATAATTTGTACAAAATTTGACTAAAATTCACTTATAACTTGTACAAAGGATATACGATAATTTAACATGATAGAAAAGATGGCCTTTTACATATTTTTAACAGTAATACATTTTGAATGCCTTGATGAAAACATTTTTGCATTCAACTCTTCTTGAACACTTTTGGACTGTTCATTATTTTGGGGTCAATTGTTTTAATAAGTTGTCAAAGATATATATTCCCGGTGTTTGTGAACACTCGTTTGGTCTTTTACTCATTTGATGTAATAGTGTAAACATGGCCAGCATTGTAGATTAACAGGATTAATTTGTCCAAGAAATTCTGAACCTGGCAGAGAAAAATACATAAAAGCACAATCATGTGTTTACCAAGGATTTTTGGTACTGCACTGGAACAGCTGTAGGAATTTTAACAGGATATTTATCTAGAATTCAAATTGAAGCTGTTAAAGACACATGTTTATTCGCAGCAACAGTTCATGAGCTTCAACTTCAACGCCACTAATGGAAAATAAAATTGTCAAAAATTGTTCCCTTGTTAATTATTTGGTATATATGTAATTTTTAGATCGTCTGCTGTAGTTGGTCTGTTTATCGGCATAGTTGTAAATTTATAGTACATTTATGTTCGGCACCCACGTTGTGTGTGGTACGTTTCTTCTGCTATCATTTATAGATGTACATGTATGTAAGGTGGTATCGGAAATCTTGTTAATCTTGGTTCAGTTGTTGTTCTGTCGCACGTATGGAATATTCCTTGGTCCATGTATACGCTGGTGGCCTGTAGATCGGCGCTTTTCCATTAGCGGCGACCAAAATCTTCCCATTGTTGCCGATGCGCCAGGAATTAGTAACATCCAACAATGGCCAGGTTGGAAGAGAAGCCTTGGGAAGTGGTAGGAACCATGGGAAGATCGTCCATTTAGATACCAAGCCTTTAGAACAATGTCATGTATCATATAAAAGTAAAACAAACTCAATTTACATTGTAAACAAACTTTATTTTTCCATATTTATCTTATCTATTTATAACTCTTTATTGCTACTTTCATTTTTCATTGTTTCTCTCATCTTGACAACGTCAAATTCAATGTACCACTTTGAGTACTTCAGTAATTAATTTCTGTATGAAAATTGTCCTGATGACGCCTGCCTTGCAGGCGAAACATGTAGACCATAGCAAATAAAATTGCAGACCATTTGAAGTGTTGTTGTCAATTTTGAGTATCACTAAAATGATAACTTGTACACAACATATATATGCCACCAGTTTTAATATCCTTTCAGAATGGGTAGAAATGAACCAATTAAGAAATTACAGGAATTAAAGGAATTGGTCTAGACGTCATTCACATGGGCATTAGGACAATGTAATGTAATTTATGAAATTTTATTTTTATAACAGGTTGCCAAGATATCACAGAATCAAACACATTAAAGGCACAAATGTTACTAACACAAGACCCAGAGGAAGATTTCACTGATGTTCCAAATATGTTTAAACAGTGTAAGTTTATTAGATAGATTTTAGCAATACTTGGTTGTATCATTTTTATGAAAAGTTGTGATTGTTGCTTGTCTGTGCATATCACAGTCTCTCTATACATAATTTAATTATTTATGAGACATGGTATTACAAATATACCAGCAAGGTTGTCCATGGCAACCAAAAACTGCCAAAAAGAGGTAAAAAAGTACCTACACATATCAAGGTCATTGTATACATACAGCTATCAGTTTTAAAAGACCATACTATAGTACAAGCTTAAAAAGATTCGACTAAACCAACTGGAAAGTTTGTATACTGATAACTACCTTTTGGCCTTAATACAGAACATAAAAAAAAAAAAGAAAAACATTTGTATCGCTATGATAAGACGTGTTAATTAGAAAGCAGGGTTAAATATATATATTTGAAATGAAAATACATTCTTTTCAAATCACCAGTTGTGTAAAACTTGAACATTATAACAGACTGTGAAATGTAACTGAAATTTAGGTAACTCATTTGGTTTTTACAAAGGACAGAAAGAGAAAGATTTCAACATTGTACTTTTTTTAACTTTTTTTCATTTTGTGCTTTTTAAAAATTTTTGAATTCTTTTAAAATTCCACAAAATTAAATGTTCAACGAAGTACAAATTTTCTATAGGATTGAATGCACTTGTATGCAATCAAATATTCTCGAAAATACATTTTTTTTCAATCCACAAAAATTAGTACACTTTGTACCCATGAAGATTGAAGAATCCACAGTATTCAATCTACCAATAATTCTGTGTAGGTACTACTTGTATCTTTAATTCATAATTTTTACTTCAGATTGTCTGTCCTGTAAAGCAGCCATGTTGAATGAAGATTGCCAATTTCATAAAATTGGCTACAATCATATAAAAGATACCCCAATCTTGTCCAAAGCCAGAACATCAATACCTAGTTGTCTGACCTTGCAGCCAACCTCAACGTTTGGATATAATGTTTATTTGGGTTTGTAAACCTACAGATATGAAATAGAACAACATTTAGTATATAGATATAAAAAAAAGTTTAAACAAACAAAATTTAAAACACTTAATAACAGTAAAATAAAGACATATGTTTTATTGTTGAATATGCTTTTTGTTTTGATTGTTATACCCTTAAACATAAGTCTTTGTAATCAGTACTTAAGTTCTATATTTTTGTATTTTATTCCCATAATTAATCATTTCAAAGAAACAATTTATATTTTTTGTTTCAGGAGACGTGCTTTGATCTCTCAAAAATGATGTCTTGAGCTATTTTCATTTGAAAATGTTTTTAGAAGGTTCTGTTCACATTTGTTGAATCTAGAAGTTGGATAAAAAATATTAGATATATTATTATATACTGTAAATTCAGAAATTATTGTGAGGTTTTTATTAATGCGAATAATGCGAGTTGTGATTATAGCATTAATAAGAACTCACATTCTGATACATGTATATGATACGTATATCTGTATGCAGATTTTTCTGAAATTGCAATAATTAATCTCTCATTTTTGTCTATTCTTCAAAAATTGCAAAAATAAATGCATGCAATAATTTCCGAACCTATATTTGAATATTTTGAACCAAATCATAGGAACAATAAAATTATCAATTACCTTTCCGCTACAACTTGATTGAATTGGGAATTTTACAGGTTCAATTGGGAAAAATTTTAGGTGTTTTCTGATTGGGAACAGGGCCGATATTCGGACCTAAAATAAAGGCAGGAAAATCACTGTTTTTATAGACTTCCCCTTTTTAGCTCACCTGGCCCAAAGGGCCAAGTGAGCTTTTCTCATCACTTGGCGTCCGTCGTCCGTCGTCGTTAACTTTTACAAAAATCTTCTCCTCTGAAACTACTGGGCCAAATTTAACCAAACTTGGCCACAATCATCATTAGGGTATCTAGTTTAAAAATTGTGTCCGGTGACCTGCCAAACCAACCAAGATGGCCACCATGGCTAAAAATAGAACATAGGGGTAAAATGTATATTTTGGCTTATAACTCTGAAACCAAAGCATTTAGAGCAAATTTGACAGGGTAAAATTGTTGATCAAGTCAAGATCTATCTGCCCTGAAATTTTCAGATGAATCGGACAATGGGTTGTTTGGTTGCTGCCCTGAATTAGTAATTTTAAGGATTTTTTCCGTTTCGGTTATTATCTTGAAAATTATTATAGATAGAGATAAACTGTAAACAGCAATAATGTTCAACAAAGTAAGATCTACAAATAAGTCAATATGATCAAAATGGTCAGTTGACCCTTAAGGAGTTATTGCCCTTTAAAGTAATTTTTACCAATTTTTGTAAATTTTGTAATCTTTACAAAATCTTCTCCTCTGAAACTACTGGACCAAATTCAACCAAACTTAGCCACAATCATTATTAGGGTATTTAGTTTAAAAAATGTATGCGGTGACCCAGCCAACCAACCAAGATGGCTGCCATGGCTAAAAATAGAACATAGCGGTAAAATGTAGATTTTGGCTTGTAACTCTGAAACCAAAGCATTTTAGGGATTAACTTGTTAATCAAGTAAATATCTATCTGCCCTCAAATTTTCAGATGAATTGGACAACTGGTTGTTGGGTTGCTGCCCCTGAATTGGTAATTTTTAAGGAAATTTTGCTGTTTTTGGTTATTATCTTGAAAATTATTACAGATAGAGATAAACTGTAAACAGCAATAATGTTCAGCAAAGTAAGATCTTCAAATAAATCAACATGATCAAAATGGTCAGTTGACCCCTTAAGGAGTTATTGCCCTTTAAAGTAATTTTTACCAATTTTTGTAAATCTTCAAATAAATCAACATGATCAAAATTTTGTAATCTTTAAAGTAATTTTTACAATTTTTGTAAATTTTGTAATCTTTTAAAATCTTCTCCTCTGAAACTACTGGACCAAATTCAACCAAACTTAGCCACAATCATTATTATCTGCCCTCAAATTTTCAGGTATTTAGTTTAAAAATTTTGCTGTTTTGTGAAAATTATTACAGATGTGACCCAGCCAACCAACCAAGATGGCTGCCATGGCTCAAAAATAGAA
Source organism: Mytilus coruscus (assembly GCA_017311375.1). Lineage (NCBI taxonomy): Eukaryota > Metazoa > Mollusca > Bivalvia > Mytilida > Mytilidae > Mytilus > Mytilus coruscus. The sequence goes on along the minus strand of CM029603.1, from coordinate 40,751,548 downwards.
CATAAAAATGTGGGTGACCCAGCCAACCAACCAAAATGTAGATTTTGGCTTGTAACTCTGAAACAAAGCATTTAAAGCAGGGATTAACTTGTTTATCAAGTAAAATCTATCTGCCCTCAAATTTTCAGATGAATTGGACAACTGGTTGTTGGGTTGCTGCCCTGAATTGGTAATTTTAACGTTTTGGTTTTATCTTGAAAATTATTATAGATAGAGATAAACTGTAAACAGCAATAATGTTCAAAGTAAGATCTTCAAATAAGTCAACATGATCCTCAAATTGTTGGTTTTAACGTCCAGTGGCAAATATTTCATGCATATTGAACAAATTAACAGTAAATACAATAGGAAGGTTCTGTAATGGTGTCCGGGATTAAGGACGGAGAAATTTAGACTGCCACGGAAATGAGGGTATATTGGATAGGGACAGAAATTTAGCCTGAAGCGTGGCACTCTCTTTACGAGGCATCGGATTTAACGTCCCCATTCTGACCGGACGTGGCTGGTAGGGTTTTACTGCCGGTCGGAGGAAGACCAATTTTAAGGAGTTAATTTTTGTAAATTTTGGAAACTACTGGACCAAATTCAACCAAACTTAGCCACAATCATTATTAGGGTATTTAGTTTAAAAAATGGCTGCCATGGCTAAAAATAGAACATAGGGGTAAAATGTAGATTTTGGCTTGTAACTCTGAAACCAAAGCATTTAAAGCAAATCTTCTAGGGATTAACTTGTTTATCAAGTAAATATCTATCTGCCCTCAAATTTTCAGATGAATTGGACAACTGGTTGTTGGGTTGCTGCCCTGAATTGGTAATTTTAAGGAAATTTTGCGGTTTTGGTTATTATCTTGAAAATTATTACAGATAGAGATAAACTGTAAACAGCAATAATGTTCAGCAAAGTAAGATCTTCAAATAAGTCAACATGACCAAAATGGTCAGTTGACCCTTAAGGAGTTATTGCCCTATATAGTCAATTTTAACAATTTTCATTAATTTGGTAAATTTGGTAAGTTTTTACAAAATGTTTTCCTTTTGTAATCTTCTTTTCTGAAACTGCATTAGAAAATCAATATAGAAAACAATCTACTAATGAACTGGCAATAAAAATAATTGATAATTCTATAACATGAAAAAAAACCCACATTAATACCTGATGATGGTGTTTCTTTCTTTACATTGAAAATGATGTCACAACTATAATCCCGAACAATAGGTCGAATGTCAGATATGTTTCAGTACTTTGGCTTCATTTTCTACAGATTCCAAAGTGCAAATGATGCTTGAATTCCTACACTAATTTATACAGACTTCATCCCTTTCACAGGTAATGCCTGCCTCATATTATATTTAAAACTTTAATTGAATATCAGAAATTTGAGAGAAAATTAATCAACCATGCAAGATCTAAAACTTAATTAATATTGTTCAAATTATCAATTAACTATTAAAAAAAAATTCTCATTAAAAAATATAGTTCTTCATTTTATATTTTATCAGAAGTTTAGGGAAAAAATTGAATTTAATTGTGTCCCTTGTTCTCATTTCCTGTGATAAATCCAATACAAATTAAAGTATTGGTATTGAATTAATATTTAAGAAATATTTCAAACCTTACCATTTTCTTCACAAGAATGAAGACCATATTTTCAGTGTCATGAGTATCAGTCGTCATATTTGTTGTACTTTGTTGTTTAAAAGTTGAATACAAAAAAAGATCAACAAAGCAGTTCAAAAACCACTTGAACTTTGCAACAACAAATGAGAGTTTTTAGCGACCTCAGCTGGCTATACAACCCTTGCACAATCAACTGAATTTTGCAGAAATCATTAATAGGAAAGATTGCCCTTAAATGATAATTTTTTATTACCTTTTTTTTTTTTTTGGGGGGTTGTTGCAACAACAAAACTTCACAACAAACTTTCTCATCACTTAGCATTTTCGTTAGATAAATTTTACAAAATTCTCCCTGAAACTACTGTCAAATTAAACCAAACTTGGTTTAAATCACCACTAGGATATCCAGGGACCACTGTGTATGATGACCCTGCCTGCCAACATGGCTGAAATAAAACATAGGTTTCAAACGCACTTTTTAGTCTTATATCTCTGAAACTAAACGACAGTACAACAGTTGCATTTATCATGCATCAATTGTAAATAAAAATATCAGGTGAGCGACACAGGGTCCTTGGAGCCTCTAGTTTGAATTTACCTTGGAGTTCAGTATTTTTTTGTTATACTTTTTTGCATAGCTATTCATGATGTAAGGTTTTTTAATTTTAGGAGTATGGACCAAAGAAAGTATTCCAGCTCACACAAAGTTTGGTCCGTTGGCTGGTAAAATTGAAAGTGAATGTGAAAGAAATTCAGAAACTGTTCAATGTTTTCCTGCATGGAAGGTTTGTGTTGACATTCAATTCATGTAAATTGATAAGTAAACACATATATGCAACACTTTAAAAAATACTTGTAATGTATACACTGCTCATCATTGTTTTCACACGTAAATTTCTGAAAGCACAATTTAATGTACTATTTAATGAATGGTCAGTGTTACAGGAGTAAGGAAAAACAATAAATTGGGTCATTAGTTAGAAAAGGAATTGACTGCCAATGAAAATGAAAAACAAATTTGTCACTTTCATAACATGGGGATGCAAATTTTTAAATTAATTCTTGCAGTCAGACTAGGTGAATTAACTATATTTTTAATAACTTAAAAAATGTTTTAACATTTATGCATAATTTAACCCTTTGTGATTGTTGATCTCATAAATGTTATAGGTTACGTAGAGAACAGTTGCAGAAGAAAACAGTGATTTTTTTTTATATTTTCTAACATCAATATGAATTGGAAATTAACAAATTTCAGACACTTTTATCTATTTATAACCTTTTCCTTAGATATTTTTGGAAACCAGATCTGAGATGATTGATGTTAGTGATGAGAATGAATGTAATTGGATGATGTTTTTGAAGCCAGCAAGATGTGAGAAAACCCAGAATCTCATAGCACATCAGTTAGGCAGACATATTTATTTTTTCACTACCAAGGAAGTGTTCTGTGGTCAGGAACTACTTTATTGGTTCTCAAAAGAATATGCCACTTTGTCAGGTATTTTAAGATGCAATTTCTTTCTTTTAAAGATTTTATATTATATGTCAAGAAATATTACAGTTTGTTGGTGAAATAAATTAAGATATTTGACATTTTTATATAATTGCAAAATTTTTCTGTTGTATTATGGAATGCATTGCCTTTGTTGTTGTCTTAGCATTAATAAAATGTAAATATGAATTTGCTCTGTATATTTTATAATGTTTTCAATGATATCATTTAAAGGGCACCAAAATAAATTCATATCTGATATTAAATACATTTGAATTCATTATATCTATCCAGAATATATTTTGGATTTGCAAATAAATGTTAAATGCATCCTTTTTTGATTTAAGGGTATCCCTGCCTACCAGGTGAAGCTAGTCTGTCAGAGTGCCCAATTTGTGGTAAAGTGTTCATTGACAAGTCTACTAGAAAACTTCACATGAAGGAACATCCCCATTACCAGAAGTTCAAATGTCATATTTGCGATCATCTATATTCCTCTTTGTCTTCATTAAAAAGACATACCATGTTACACATGGGAGTAAAGCCTCATATATGTCATGTGTGTCACAAAACCTTCAATGATAGCAGTAACCTTAAAGTACATCTGAAAGTTCATACTGGTATGTATTAATTTATGAATTTGACCTTATTCAGAATAGAAAAAATATAAGTGAACCAACACCTGAAGTGGTGATTGTGCGGTAGGGTAAAAACTAGTGGATACCGCTAGGTATTCACAGTCATCTTGAAAAAAATGAATATGTCGACAATAAAGACAACAACACTCAAGTTTTTACCGCAAAGTATCTGTTTATTTGGTCGACATGTTTTGCCAACAAGCGTTGTGTCTTCAGGACAATTTTACATATGAAATCAAACAGTGAAGTACAAATTTTGCGGTGTGTGTGGTTCGCCGAAAGTAACGTAACAATAGAGGTTGTTATGACGACGTTATAGATATAAATAGAAAGTGACAGTAAACTAAGAATCTAGTAAAGTTAAAAGTGAAAGTTAGTCAATAAAGTTATTAACGATGTGGTTAGCTGCTATTCTTATACGTCTGTGTAGTTGTTCTCATGGAGGTTTCTAGTGGTAATATTGTAGAAATGATGAAAGTAGATCATAAAATGTCAGTACCAAGATTCCCGATCTTTTCCTGAAAATGATCAAGATTCCGCACTGTCCAAGAAGAGAAGGAGAGAAGAAGAAACCGCTACAACCGCTGAAAACACAAATAAGCCAACTGTATACAGTCCATCACTGAAGATTAACATACCATACATAAGTACACAAAGTCAAAATAATTCGGAATACCAGGAATTTTACTTAGAGAAAAAAGGAAGGAACCAGAAACATGTCGACCAAATAAACAGATACTTTGCGGTAAAAACTTGAGTGTTGTTGTCTTTATTGTCGACATATTCATTTTTTTCAAGATGACTGTGCATACCTAGCGGTATCCACTCGTTTTTACCCTACCGCACAATCACCACTTCGGTTGGTTCACTTATATTTTTTCTGTTTAACTATTTACTGTGAACCCCTGCATCTGCAAGGATCCACCTCGCCACTCTTGCGTTGTACCTTACGACCAACAGCATGGATTATACCACAGACCAATACCAAGATTCCCGATCTTTTCCTGAAAATGATCAAGATTCCGCACTGTCCAAGAAGAGAAGGAGAGAAGAAGAAACCGCTACAACCGCTGAAAACACAAATAAGCCAACTGTATACAGTCCATCACTGAAGATTAACATACCATACAAAAGTACACAAAGTCAAAATAATTCGGAATACCAGGAATTTTACTTAGAGAAAAAAGGAAGGAACCAGAAACGAAATGAACCACATAAACCACATAACATATTTATAAAGAAAAGCTTGATCCACGGACACTTTATTAGCAAAGTAAATTTTTATGAACGAATCTACCAAGATTTACAATTCCCAAAATTGCGGCGATCATACACTTCACCCTATTACCTACACTATTGGAAGCAGTACCTCCCTCGGAGCAAAGCCAGTTGAATTGGTACGGGATGGCCAGTGGGGTGTTGTCCAATTTGGAAACGAACTGACATTTTATGATCTACTTTCATCATTTCTACAATATTACCACTAGAAACCTCCATGAGAACAACTACACAGACGTATAAGAATAGCAGCTAACCACATCGTTAATAACTTTATTGACTAACTTTCACTTTTAACTTTACTAGATTCTTATTTTATTTTCACTTTCTATTTATATCTATAACGTCGTCATAACAACCTCTATTGTTACGTTACTTTCGGCGAACCACACACACCGCAAAATTTGTACTTCACTGTTTGATTTCATATGTAAAATTGTCCTGAAGACGCCACGCTTGTTGGCGAAACATGTCGACCAAATAAACAGATACTTTGCGGTAAAAACTTGAGTGTTGTTGTCTTTATTGTCAACTTATTCAGAATAGCTTAAACTGCTATGTCATTTAAGTATACATGAAGGTAAAAGGGTTTCTTTTTAAGATTGAATACATGTACTAATATTTAGATAATCAGTACCTAAAAAGAAATTTTTTTCAAAATTTGATACAATAAAATTTTTAAATGCTTCGCTGAGCGCAGCCTGATACGACGGCATAGGTCGAACCCTGAACAGTTGGGGCAAATTTGGACACAATATTCAAGCTTGATACTGTCTGAATTTGGATTTTGATAAAATTTTTGACATAATATAGGTTTCTGACACAAAATAAATGTGGTCAAAGATCTTATAAATCCATTGCGCAATACTGTGCAATTGAAGATCTCTTCTTGAAACTTTTCAAAAATTCAAAATTTTAAAAATTTGGAAAAAAAATTATGAATCCCTTAAAAAAATTGGGGAAAAAATTCCCCCCCCCCCCAACTTTTTGAAACCCCCCTTGGAGCAATAACCCCAAAGCTCAATCCCAGCCTTTCCTTTGTAGTATGGAACCTTGTAGTACAATTTCAGAGAGATCCATACAATTACACACAAGTTATTGTCTGGAAACTAGAAAAATGCTTGTTTTGGGCCCTTTTTTGCCCCCTAATTCCTACATGTTTGGGGCAATTAACCCCAAACTCAATCCCAGCCTTCCCTTTGTTATATGGAACCTTGTGGTACAATGTCAGAGAGATCCATACACTTACACACAAGTTATTGTCTGGAAACTAGAAAAGTGCTGGTTTTTGGCCCCTTTTTGGCCCTTAATTCCTAAACTGTTGGTCCCATAACCCCTAAAATGACTCCACACTTTCTACTTCTGGTATTAAACATTGTGGTACAATTTCAGATCAATCGAAATACTTATACACAAGTTATAATCCTGAAACTAGAAAAATGCTTGTTTTGGGCCCCTAATTCCTAAATGGTTGGGACCATCATCCCCAAAATCAATCCCAACCTTCCTTTTGTGGTATTGAACCTTCTTAAAAAATTTCATAGAGATCCATTCACTTAAACTAAAGTTATTGTCCGGAAACCAATGTGTCTTCGGACGACGACGACGCAGACGACGACAACATCATACCATTATACGATCCCAAAAAATTTTTTGCGGTCGTATAAAAATTATGAGAGTAGTGCATACCAAAATGCATATAATACATAGTTCTATCTCAAGTTCATAATGTTTTACATAGTTAGACATGTACATCACACTTCTAATTCATACAATACTACTGGAAGAAGACCCATTGATTTTTCTTTCCTATTGATGTAAAATTGAGAATGGAAATGGGGAATGTGTCAAAGAGACAACAACCCGACCAAAGAGCAGAAAATAGCCCAAGGTCACCAATGGTTCTTCAACACACAGCATTCAGGTAGCAATACACAGTTAGAAGTTTAGTTTCGCATTATGGCCATGGTGAATTTTTAAATATGAAAGTTTTGGACAATAAAATTGATTTTAGAAGAAGTGGGTTTATATGAATTTAGATTGTTTTAGCATGTTTTATAGGCCATTTTTCTGTTTGACAGTCCGTATTTTCCTATCCGCACCGCCCTAGATCTAGAAATTATTGTAGTGTTTTCAACAAAGATTTGTTGCTCGATCTTTCAATTCCAAGCAGAAATGCATATGATTTTTTGGACCTCTTGATAAATATAGGTCTATGGTTTCAGGAAAGGTATCACTCTAATTGATTGAAATTTTCCTTTGGACCAAATTTTTGAGGTGGGCATTCAGCATGGTTACACCAAAAGAGATTATATTTCACCTTTTAACTATTAAAATGAAATCGGTTCGGTCATAAATTGATACTTTATTGGCTACCCTAGGAAAAGAAAGAATGCGTTATGTAGAAACCTCAATAGGAACGCTTTATATTTTTTCATGCAAATAAATCAAATTTATTATTTTAGTAAGTATAAAGTTACAATTTAGCATGAATTAAGTCTAAATTTGTTCCCGCTGTTATAAATTAATTCAGTATTTGCTAAATTTTAACCAAGGCTTTGGTATGCTAATACACAACAAAATTGATATTCTAGAGCTTTATAATAGCTTTAATTTGTAAAACTTGTCTACTGTAAAGGTTAATTTAAGTTTTTAAACAAGAAAAGGCAAGCACAGAAGGTATAGTTTTAGAAATTTGACTAAAAAAGGAGAATTTACACTTTGACATGGCATGTTTCTTCATATCTCTTTTTTTGTTGCATTTCAGTGGCAACTACTAACCTTCATAAAATATTCATTTCTGAACCAATTTTCAAAACTAGCAGGCCAATTTGCTCAGTTTAGCTAGAAGAACACAGAAATCCATTTAAAGTGGAATTTGAAAAAAAAATGTTTATCCTTAAGGTAGCAATACACAGTTAGAAGTTTAGTTTCGCATTATGGCCATGGTGAATTTTTTAAATATGAAAGTTTTGGACAATAAAATTGATTTTAGATAGTTGAAGAATAATATAGCCTTCCAAGTGGGTTTATATGATCATTTAGATTGTTTTAGCATGTTTTATAGGCCATTTTCTGTTTGACAGTCCGTATTTTCCTATCCGCACCGCCCTAGATCTAGAAATTATTGTAGTGTTTTTCAACAAAGATTTGTTGCTCGATCTTTTCAATTCAAATTTATGGAAAAACAAGCAGAAATGCATATGATTTTTTGGACCTCTTGATAAATATAGGTCTATGGTTTCAGGAAAGGTATCACTCTAATTGATTGAAATTTTCCTTTGGACCAAATTTTGAGACTTTTGTGACATGTTCACCCCTTTTTGCAATATTTTGTATCAAATAAATGAAGCCCTAAACAAAAAAGTGTACTAGTTCAGAGAAAATGGACGTCACACTAAACTCTGAAACATATAATAGAACTAAAATAACATGCTAGACTAACAGAGGCCAGAGGCCCTAACTTTGGACAGGTGCAAAAATGAGGCGGGGTTAAACATGTTTTGTGTAAAACTCAGTTTAAAAGAAGTCTGAGTCTGATGTCAGAATAGTTAACATAAGAAACTAGGCAAAATGACAATGATACATAAATTAACAAAGGACTACTGGCAGTTACTGACATGCCAGCTCCAGACCTCAACTGATTGAAAGATTATATTTTATTGTCACATGTGTATTCTACTTTAACCCAAAAAAGTCCTTAATTTTCTATTCGTTTACTCCTGGTCTCAGACACTGATCTAGGTTTTTTAAAACAAAATAGACGTAAAGGAACACACATATCTGATATGTTTTATTCAGACAAATGCCTCATTAGATATGAAAACTACACAATACTTTAAAAAATGTATTGTTTTTGTGTTACGATTGCTGTAAAGCTATCTGGAGACTTATACAATTGACTTCTTTCCAAGGCTCTCACGTCAACCGTTTTGTGCTTTATATTAAGGAACAACTCAGATTCTTAAGATTGTTCTGTTTTAAAGAGTAAAACAAACAAACAGATTGAATTTAAACAACTTTCCGCTAGTTTTCTTCTCATCATCCTCATGTTTTGATAACTCCCTTTTTTATCTGCATTTATTTTTCAATATGGAAAATCAGTGTTAAGCAGTACCGTATATCGGGTTTTTTTCGCGTCGGCTTTTTTCGCGATTTGGTGACCAAATGGGCAGGTTAAATTTTCACTGTGTATAATTTTCGCTGAATGGGAAAATACACGCGAAAAAATCACCGTATTGAATTGTTAATGATGTAAACAACATTAACTTGATTGACTGACAGAGAATCGATAACAAATAAATACGAGTACTTCAAACTAGAATACACGTAAAGTTTGGGTTATGACAACACTCAATTGATCATCGCTAGTTAACGTAGCAGTTTTGAACATGTCACTGATTCCTGTGTTGTCAAAAGGGATTAAATGTATGATTAGTCAATTTAATTAATATGAAAACAGAGATTTTAACTAATGATGCACATTTTTGTGATTTCCCGGTCAACACAAGACTGATTTTAGATAATGTAATATCACCTTTAGGGTGGAATGAGTTTACATATCAATTTCGTGTAACTTCGACAATTGACAATGTAATCTTTGAAACGTTAAGACAGCAATAAATTTAGGAATATCCAGGGAAATTTACTTGAGGTCAAATTTTTCGCGGTTTTTTAGGTGCCGTGAACAAAGCGAAAATTAAACACACGTGAAAAAATCCCGATATACGGTATATATATTTAGGGTTTTATATATTGAACATCACGTCAAAGAGGGAATTCCGCTGTTTTGTTAAAATGCGAGTGGTTCGAAATAAAACTATTTCCGTCAGATAAGTACTTAAGTGGTGTTTGTTCGTATTATGTTACCTTTATGAAACTTTGATATTGAACTTCAATAAAGAAATGGATAACCACAATTGATATGTTGTCCTCAATCAAAACATAATTCTAACTGTGTATTTATATAATCAAGCACATGCATGGTTTTCTTGACCTTGAGAGGCATCAGAATAAATGGTTGCTCTGAATTCCCCCACTCCATTAATTGATTTGCAACTCAAGAGATCCTTTCTGTGTTTTTATCAGCTATTTAGGGTTAATGGTTTGCATTATTAACTCGAAAAAATTTAGTTAACAGCATAATGGTAGAAGTAGAACAACCCCTCAGCCCAAATGGAGTCTAATTCTTTATTATAAATGCTATTAAGAAACTTACATGCCACTTGTTGCTGACTGTTGATCAAATGTTTTTTAAAATGTCAAATTCATTTAACATGGTTTAATAAGTAAGTAATCATCAGATGTGTTTATTTGCTATTATTCCTGTTTTTGTCCCCCGCAAACAAATACCGGGCGTCCGTCTGGCCATCCAGTCTTGTTAGTGCTCTCACATGTACAATTCTTGCCAGATTTTTATGAAACTTATATCCTAGGTTTATACCAGCAATGTCTTGGACAAGTTCGAAAATCAGTGCCGATCAATTATTTGTAAAAGAGTTATGCCCTTGGAAACATTAATTATCTGAAAAATTGCATCATTAGCACTCTCATTTGTACAATTTTTGCCAGATTTTCATGAAACTTATATCATAGGTTCATATCAGCAATGTCTTGGTAGAGTTCGAAAATCAGTGCTGGCTGACAAATTATTTTTAAAAGAGTTATGCCCCTTGGAAACATCAATTATATGGAAAATTGCGTCGTTAGCACTCTCATGTGTACAATTCTTGCCAGATTTTTATGAAACTTATATCATAGGTTTATATCAGCAATGTCTTTGACCAATTCAAAAATCAGTGCCGATCAATTGTTTTTAAAAGAGTTAGGCCCCTTGGAATAAAATTGAGAATGGAAATGGGGCATATGTCAAAGAGACAACAACCCGACCAAAGAGCAGACAACAGCCGAAGGCCACCAATGGGTCTCCAATGCAGCGAGAAAATCCCGAACCCGGAGGTGGTCCTCAGCTGGCCCCTAAATAAAACATTAATAACTTGGAAAATTGCACCATTAGCACTCTCATGTGTACAGTTTTTGCCAGATTTTTATGAAATATATATCATAGGAGTGTATCAGCAATGTCTTTAACGAGTTCTAAAATCAGTGCTGTTCAATTATTTTTAAAAAGAGTTATGCCCCTTGGAAACATTGATAATATGGAAAAAAATTGCATTGTAAGTGCTCTCGCATGTACAATTTTTGCCAGATTTTTATCAAATTCATATCAAAGGTATATAACAGCAATGTCTCAGACAATTATAAAAATAAGTGCTGATCAAATATTTTTAATTAGTTTCCCTTGGAAATATTAAATTTATCAAAAATTGCTTTCAAGTCTTCAACTCTCTAGTAAGATAATTTTAAAAAGTTTTAATGAACAAAAAAGATTTTTTTTTAGTTATTGTCCTTGAACAGAACAGATAAAATATGTGCAACACTGAGGACATTTGAACTCAGTTCTTTTATGTTGAAAATCTTTGCAGATCAATAATGAACTCAGCGATTAATAGATAACCTCTAAATAGCTCAAAGTAATAAGTAATTAATGAATTTAACAGAGACTATCAAAAACCTGCAATCAACACAAAATTATCCAAATAACAAAACAATATTAGAATTATAGGACAAAATACTGTATACATGACATAATACTTTATTTTTCAGGTACGAAGGTATTTACCTGTAACATAATACTTTTATTTTTCAGGTATAAAGGTATTTACCTGTAACATAATACTTTTATTTTTCAGGTATGAAGGTATTTACCTGTAACATATGTCAGAAAACATTCCGACAAAAGGCTCATCTAAAAACACATCTATTGATACATACTGGACAAAAGAATCTCAAATGTTATTTCTGTGATAAAACATTTGCACGTGAAGGGGACAGGAAACAACACGAATATCAGCACACAAAGGAAAAAACATTTAAATGTGAAGAGTGTGGAAAAGTTTTCTACAAACTTCAGAATTACAAACGCCATTTGTTGATTCACACAGGTGTAAGAGATTTTGAATGTCAGTTTTGTATGAAAACTTTCGGACGTAAATTTCATCTTCAAAGACACATGGAGAAGTGTCAAGCTAGGAATGAGATATTTGAAGAAAAAGATTTAATTCTTAATAATGTTGATCTGAAGGGCATTTTGAATTCTTAGTTGTGCAATATTTATATAAAATGGTTTTCAATTGATATGATTGTCATTAAAAAAAATTCTTTTGAAGAGTCTGAAGTGTTCTACCTAAAAACAGAGGAGCCTCAGAGACTGAGAAACCAAGGTAGTTAGTATGAAATTGTCTATACACAGCATTCCAATCTGTCTCTAGTTGCAAATAATGGAAAGATACACTTGATCTAATAGAATGTGATAAATATAAAGATGTCATCAGTAATAGCATATTTAAATTTTAAGAACATTGGTCCAGTGGTTCATAAGTAATTGCATGGAAACCACATAAAGTGCCATTTTCCAATAGATCAAGGACCATAACTCCTGAACAGAAAAGGTGAAAATCGTTGATATCGAATTCAACTTCCATTTTGTCAACAGTAATAACATTATAAATTTTGCAAGCATTGGTTGAAAGGTTCACAGGTTATTGCACTGACACTTTTGGCCGTCTGTCTCACACTGGATCGCCTTACGTCACCACATTAATAAACAAGTTAAACCAGTTTTTCCTTTGGAAAAACCCATTTTAAAATGAATAAAATGCTCCGCTGGGCGCAGCTTGATACGACTGCAGAGGTCGAACCCTGAACAGTTGGGGCAAGTATGGACACAACATTCAAGCTTGATACAGCTCTGAATTTGGATTGTGATTAAATATTTGACACAGCATAGGTTTCTGACACAGAATGAATGTGGTCTAAGAACTTAAAAAATTTTAAGTTACCTATTATGGTTCAATATCCAAAATCTAAATACATGGTTAGATTCAGCATATCAAAGAATCCAAAGAATTCAATTTTTGATGAAATCAAACAAAGTGTAATTTTGGACCCAATTTTTGTTAAAATAAAACTAAGTTTAATTTTAGACCCTTTGGACCTTAATGTAGACCAATTTGAAAACAGGACCAAAAATTAAGAATCTAAATACACGGTTAGATTCAGCATATCAAAGAACCCCAATATTTCAATTTTTGATGAAATCAAACCATATCATTATTATTTGCTTTTATATATAAATCAGAAATAACCAACTTAAAATGGAAAATTTTAAAGAAAAAAAAGAAGGAAACCCCCCCCCAATTTTTGAACGCCCTTATGATTCATCACCGCCAAATTCAATCCCAGCCTTCCCTTTGTGGTATGGTACCTTGCAGTACAATTTCAGAGAGATCCATACACTTGAACACAAGTTATTGTTTGGAAAGTAGAAAAATACTTGTTTTTTGGCCCCTTTTTGGCCCCAAATTCCTAAACTTTAGGGCAATTACCCCCAAACTCATACCCAGCTTACCTTTGTGATATGGAACCTTGTAGTACAATTTCATAAAGATCCATACACTTACACACAAGTTATTGTCCTGAAACTAGAAAATAGCTTGTTTTTGCCCCTTTTTGACCCCTAATTCCTAAAATTTTGAGGCAATTACCCCCAAAATCAATCCCAGCCTTATCTTTGTGGTATGGTACCTTGCAGTACAATTTCAGAGAGATCCATACACTTGAACACAAGTTATTGTCTGGAAACTAGAAAAATGCTTATTTTGGCCCTTATTCCTAAACGTTTTGGGCAATTACCCCAAACTCAATTCCAGCTTTCCTTTGTGATATGGAACCTTGTAGTACAATTTCAGAAAGATCCATACATTTACACACAAGTTATTGTCATGAAACTAGAAAATGCTTGTTTTTGCCCCTTATTCCTAAAATTTTGAGGCAATTACCCCCAAAATCAATCCCAGCATTCCCTTTGTGATATGGAACCTTGTGGTACAATGTCAGAGAGATCCATACACTAACACACAAGTTATTGTCTGGAAGTTACAAAAATGCTTATTTTTGGCCCCCACTTCCTTAACTGTTGGTACCATAACCCCCAAAATCAATCCCAACCTTCCTTTTGTGGTATTGAACCTTATGGTAAAATTTCATAGAGATCCATCCACTTAAACTAAAGTTATTGTGCGAAAACCAATGCATCTTCGGAAGACGACGACGCCAACATCATACCAATATACGACCGCAAAATTTTTTTGCGGTCATATAACAATGAATTGATAAGGGGAAAGATTCCTTAGCAAGTTTTCAAGCTATATCTAGGGAGAAGTTTAATCTTTAGCGAAAATAAGAGTGTTCAGGCTGAAATATCTCGCCTGTATACTAACCACAATTGATTTTTATGTTGAAAGTCCTAAAGATAAAAGTTTTCCAACAATTTAACATGATCAATCATCCATAAAAATTAGGTCACGGTCAGATTAACCAAACCAGACAGACATGTTCACCTTATAATCATTCCATACCCCAAATATAGTTGCCATTTGCTTCTAGTATACAAGGAACAGAACAAATCGTGGAAACATATTGACCAATGAACCATGAACAGAGGTCAAGGTCAGATGAACCCTGCAATACAAACTTGTACATCTAGCTACATCAAATAAAGTTGACCTATTGCATACAGTATCTAAGAAACAGACTTTACCAAAAAAATTAAACAGACAAATGAACCATGAAATTGAGATCAAGATCAGATGAACCTTGCCAGACAGACATGTACACCTTACAATCATTGCTTACGATATATTAGAAGAGGACCCAACTACTGAAACTTTAACATTGATCAATGAACCATGAAAAATGAGGTCAAGGTCAAAAGAAACCTGCCAGACTGACATGTACACCATAAAATCATTCCATACACCAAATAAAGTTGATTTATTGCTTATGGTTCTAAAAAAACAGACCAAAACACAAAAATTTAATACTGACACATGAACCGTGAAAATGAGGTCAATGTCAGATGAAACTTGTCAGACTGGCATGTAAACCTTAGTGAGACAAAAAATGAAAAATATTTGAAGATGTCAATGATATAATGGCTTTATACTGTTGTACCATGTCGCACGAGTGTGATTAATCGACTAGTCAAATAAGAAGTTACTGGTCAATTTTCATTTTTATTTAAGAAACACGGCTTTCGACTAATTCTTATTGATTGCATGTTTCCGTGTTTTGACAAATTTCCGAGTTGTCCATAAAATGCTTTATTCTGAGGTCACAGTTGAGTCTATCATTCAATGATGTCATTCACACTGATGAACCACGGTTGATTCATCCATATAAAGCATACCACATGGAAGTATGATGGGAAACAGCCGAAACAAACCATGACCTTGCGGATCAGCTGTACACATTATATACGTATTTTACCAAAAGTGTGAACTCGTAAGCATTTGAAGAATATTATATAAGAATACAAAATCATTTCTCAAGTATTATGCTACAACATTGTGTATAGTGTGTAATGGTATAATTGTACCAGTGTATTGCTATAAGAATGTATCCAGTACAAAGCCAAAACTGAATTTCTTATGACATTGCAGGGGGAACAACTGCAACAAGGGTTGTCTGATTTTTCTGAAAAATCCCCAGGGGAATGCACGGAAAGAGTTTGACCTGCTGATCATTTAACCTTGCGAGATCTGCTTTAGTTTCTGAGATATAGCCAAAAGCTGTTTGTTGATGGATCAAATCCCCATGTACACTAAATTCCATAGGGAACATGCAAGTAAAGATTGGTAACATTTAGCCCAGTAGTTTCAGAGGAGAAGATTATTTTTTAGTTTGAGATGACGGACACCAAGTGATGGCAAAAGCTCACATGGCCTTTTCGGACAGGAGGTCTAAAAATTGGTCCACACAGTCAGAAAAATATGTCCAGGAATGTCGGCATGTCTTCCTGTGGACTGTTCCTTGTTAACTAGCACATTCACTAGTTTAGTGTTTCAGTAGAGTACAAAGCAAGGTTAATATTCATATCACATTAACATGTCCATCAATCCATCAATATGATGGCATCTACTTCATACTAGGCTTTCGGGGTAGGTGAGAAAAGAATCTTATATCTGACAAGTTTACACAGAAATCCAACCAGATTTACCAACCACATATTTATGTACTTGTCCATGTCAGGAGTCTTGTTGTTCCAATTATATTTTTGGTCTATTGAGAATTTGGTTGTTGAGTTGCTGTCTCATTAACACTTTCTCAAAATACAATCACTATAAAGACATTTTGCATGTTTTTGCCACTGTTCAGTTTGCTAAATGTAGCATGTACACCATAGCTGACCCATGATTAAATCTAGATTTCTGAGGGCATTCTAAATTTTGATAGGCATCACAACTGTTCATTTCCAAGACATACAAGGAGAAGATAAATATTTACAAATCCCATCTTGATAACTAGTGGTGTGGGAGTTGTTTACTATGATGGCTATGCAATATAAAAAAAAGTGAAGAAACATACTGTAATGTCTCATACATGCCTTACTTAGAGAAGATGAAAAAAGCAACTACATAAATTGAAAAGATTTTTAATTTTAATGTTCAGCACTTATATCTAATTAGTTATAACTCAAAAAGATATCACAAATTTCAAAAGGTCAAAATATTGTCTCCCTATAAAAAATTTCATTTTGGGGGGTTGGGGGGTTGGAAATCATTCAAATTTCAAGTTTAAAAATATAAATTTATACCATATTTACATTTCTTTTAAATTCTTTACTTTAACCAAAAAACATTGAAATTTCATTGCCAAATGTTTTGCAAATTTTACTAAACAGTACAGATTTTTCCTTAATATAATATCACATTTTATAAATAAGTATATTTTAAAACAACCCTATTAATTTGAAGTTTATAAATGAAGTTATTATAAAAATGTTGTAACGAAAGGATATCTAGATAACACTAAGGATGAAGATATGAAACAATGATAGACAAACAATGACATGAAAAATGTCTTTATATTATATACAATAATAAACTAATCCATACATTTATAACATCTAGTTTCAATGACGTCCAATATATGTTTCCCTTCATGGCATTTCAATAGTTGAATTAATCATAAGCCCTTTTAATTATCTTATTTTTAAAAATTTTAAAATTCATTGTGCACTATTAGTGCATTACACAATTAATGAGAACTTTCTCTCCACGGAGCGTTCACATTGAAAAAAAATTATCAATATACACATCTATGACAGTAATACCTATTAAAAATGGGTGTTTAGAATGGTGTCAATTAACTTTCATAAAAGTTGACATTTACTATCTGTATGGCCATGTTGTTCATGGGTTGGATATGCAAAACCAGTAAGATCAATGGAACAGACAGTATTAAAGTATATACAGACATAAACAAACTAACCAAACAAGCTTGTTTTCTTCAAGAAAAGTTTCAATTAAATTTCAATTTCTAATATTAAGAATAATGCAATTTTTTTGGACCATTTTTCATAAATGGCACAAGTTCTTAAAAAATAAAAGTATTGATATTATCAAAAGCTCAAGTATGAATCTTTTGATAAAAAGATGGAAGATAAGCCATATGAAGAATTGATTCCAATTAGTTTAAAGACAAAATTTGCTGCCTTATTCCACGAGTCGTGCATGAGATTTTAAACTTATCCTAGATTAAACCTAAACAGAAAATGAACATTCATGCTTTAATATCAAATGAATATCCAAGTCATAACATGGTAGAAATCACAGTCATGTCTTTCACAAATCAAATCAAGTTTGTAATCAGATTTCTTCACAACTGAAAAAGAAAACATAATGCATATTAAACAAGTCAAACAAGTTTAAATGGAGATACAATAAAATGTCAACCTTTTTAAAGAGCGTGGATGGAAGTATGAATAAGGCATCAATATTTCAATTTTTTGTGTGCTAAAATATTTTTCTCTTTTGTGGACTGAGGAAAATCCTTCATTTAAGGATTTTCAAATCTATGGAATTAAGAATGTAAACAAAATAAATCATCTAGAAATATTTACAATTTGATGGATGATAAGTCTATGAATTTGAAAAAGCCAAAAATCCATGAAAGGTAGTACTCGCAAATAAAACATCACTCACATACATTGTCATATTTCATAGTGTTGTCCAGAAATGACAATGTAATCCATTAGTTCATGTCAATTTTTATTTACAAGTCAGGATATAAAATCATTAATTTATTTTTGTAAACTGCAAATGAGTAGTTTAAGTAGTCAATACTATTCATATCACCAAAAAAGAAGTTTGCAAATGCCTTAACTGAGAATAAAAATCTCAAATACCTTTTTGATTTCTTTATATTGTGTAAAAATAAAGATTTATTCAAGTGGTACTTTCTGATCTGGAAATGAGTCAACAATTGGATCAAAATCACCCCAAACACTTAAGGGTACAACAAGTTGAACTGAATAATACCCCTGTTTACAGTATTCTGTAAACAAGAAGTTGATAAATGTGATGGACCTGAAAACGCATCACACAGTAAAGCATTCTCTAGACACATTAAACTTGTATCAAAATTTCAGAAAGCCTTCATTTATAGTTCCCCAGTAAAACGTGATGAAAATTTCAAACATGGCTATTATTGGTGAGAATATATGAGTATTTGGTAAACAGGAAGTTGATAAGCAATTAATCTGAAAATGCATCCCACATAGAGCTTGATGCTTAATTTCAGGAAGCTCTGGTTTGTAGTTCCTGAGAAAAGTGTGACCAAATTTTTATGTGACCAATGAAAAGAAACATGGACAGACATAAACAAGAATTCCCCTCCTTTGGAACAGGGCCCAGGGGGTTTAATAAAAAAAACTGCTTTAGCTATACATACATCATCAATGTCTTCATCATCGTCATCAACATCATCGAAAATGATGTTATCTCCTCCTTGTTCTTCATCAAATGCAGCATCATTAATTCTGGCTGAAATGGAAAATACATTGTTTTATTAGTCAACAGGTTGAGAAGTAAACTCAAAGCAGGATATTGCCATTAAAAGCTAAATTTGATTAAAACATTTGATCTTCCATGTGACATACATGTTTTATTATTATTATTTCATAGCTTTATCATCAAAACTTAAAATGGCATGAAGGACTTTTTCAGACTCATGATGAGGCTGCTATCAAATGATTTCTTTCATAATAGAATTATTATACATATACAGAAACTGGAAAAAGTTTAAATTAAAAAAGTCCCTAAATAGGCTAATGTCGGTTTAAACTCCAGCAGAAAATCTGGACAATAAGTTGATTTTAGGTAGACTATATCCTCCTTTGAAGTAGACCACATGCTGAGTAGGAGTTTTAATGTGTTAGCCCATAAGGTATCAGTTTGCAGGAACACTTGTCATCTTCACAGGACACATTTTTCCTAATTTAATCTTAACAGTTTAAACTCAACTTATGCCAGCTGAAGCCCACCTCCGGGTGCAGGATTTTCTTGCTGTGTTGGAGACCCATTAGTGGCCTTCGGCTGTTGTCTGCTCTTTGTTTGGGTTGCTGTTTTTTTGACACATTTCCCATTTCCATTCTCAATTTTATTATGCTTCGCAGAGAAGCAACAAATACAAAATACTAAAGTCTTTAGTTTAACAAAGCCAGGACAACAAAACTCCAAAACTAAAAGCAATTACACTACCACAAGACCAAAAAACTTCACTTTTAGAAAAAAATGCTTTCTAATATGACAGACATACAGTGGTTTTTACACACTTCAAATCATTTTGTTGGTCAGATTAGTCACAGCATTCTTTGACTGAACGTTTGACATACAGGACGAACAAAATAACAGGTCTGCATCATACTATTTTTTAACTTCAGAATGTTTATGATTGTCTGTAAATGTAAAGATATTCACTTCTCATCTCTTCCAAGTCTATGGTGAATGTCAATGTGTGTTTCTTTGGCAATCAAGCCCCAACTCTCAATTCGTATACTGATAAACATACCTGATTCTGGCAGTTCTCCGTAAGCTTTTAAGTTTCTAGCTTCATCTGGTGTATATTTTAATATAACATCTGCTTTTGTGTCTTGATAGTCTCTTAAACCAAGTAATATAATATCTCCACCATTTATCCATACCTTAACAGGAAAGATTAGTTTTATGATAATAGTATTTATTTATTAATCTTCAACAAGTATTTTTTGTACACTTAGAATGGACAAACCAATTTTTAAGCTAGTTTAAAATTTTCTGAATACCTAGAAGATTTTTTCTATTCAATTATCTTTTACAATGTAACTATGTGTGGGCAAACAACAATCTACAAACCATTCATTTCTATTTTATTGTGTTTTGTCTTCTTATGTATTTTCTAATATTAGAAAGTATTGTGACTAGTCTAAATTTCATGAATACACCAGTTTATGATTGTTTTCCTGTTATTATGATTGTGTATTTTTCTAAATCAAATGCTTGTTGGTAAATTATCTTGGGAATTACATTTTCATGATGTTTACATTAGGCCACATGTATAAGAAAGCATTTAATTCTTCATCCATAAAACATACAGTCACAATGTGATCTTTTTTTTTGTATGAATAATCATTATAAAAATTAGCCAAAAAGAAGTATTGGCTTTTTTCTATAAAATAGTCACTGTATTGAATATTATTTCTTGTATTATACAATTATAGCCTTTGTATGAGGTCGATACGAGGTTATATCGACCTGAGAGAAGCATATTGACTGAGGATGCAGTCCGAGGTCGATATGCTTCTCTGGGTCGATATAACATCATATTGACCTCAACCAAAGGCTACAATTGTTATATTATTAATCAACAACTATAGCATGAACAATGTAAAATTGGGGGTTTCTAGAATCTATTTTTAGTAACATGCTGTATGCCCTGTGCAATATGCTGTTTTTGACCTACGAAAAGCTAAACACAACAGTATTGGCGTGCAAACTGAGCAAATACAAATGTACATGTGATCAAGTTTTAACGAATCACAAATCCTTAAAAATATTCGATTAATAATACAGTAGACTCCACCTAATCGGATATCGGCTAAACGAATATATCGGCTATTGTAATATTATTTCAAAACACCAAACCCTTCCCTATATGTTTAATGTTAATTTTATCGTAATCGAATATCGGATATAACAATATATCGGCAAATCGGATAAGAATATTCAGGTCATTTTGTTCAAAACCATGAACAATCGGATATTTTCAATGTTTTTCTGACAGGAAATGGACCCGAAGTTCTGAATTTACAATCTTGCAGACAAGACGATTTTGTTTTACTAAATAAAAGGAACTATTTCTTAATAAATTGTTGTCTTTAATCATTGTCTTTCATTTGTCATGTGAATTAGATGCCCTTTTACTTCAAATGGTTTGAATTTATTTATAAAATATGCAAGACTCAGTTGACAAGTTGACGTTGCTGTTTGGAGAATTTTGATTAAACTCTTAATGTTCACAGAATCAGAAATATAATCTAAACTGAATGTACCTCCTTCTGAATAATTTATTGCAATATAAATATAAATCCTTTTGACAAGAGAAATCTGACTTTTGTCAGATATATTTTTCACATGTGCAAAGTAACCACATGTCATGGACGCCATTTTGGATGTTTACAAATTTGTGAGGAAGCCTCTAGAACTATGACCTAAAATAAATAGTCTTCAGAAAACGTAAACTTTATGCAATAATATTTTATCAATCATGATTATTTTCATAAATTTAAATTTGATTATTTAAAGAAATAAAATTATAACAAATACGATTTTAGTTTGGAGATTCTACACAGACATGCTTAGATCTATTTATAGCCAAATTAGTTTACCTGTGTGATAATGTAAATAATGGATATTAATTTGCTTACAAAACAAATAAAGACAAACTATGGATGGTAGATAATAATTCACATAAATATTTCAGGACATTTGATTTATTTTAATAAATAAAGATTTAAACACTGCAAACAAATTTAATCATTACATAATCAGCTGATAATTTTTACACAAACATCGTGGTGATGTAACCGATAAAAATCACTCCATCAATCCTCTAGCCCTTTCACATATTTAGCAATTGTCAGGGTTAGTAACATCTCAGGATTATATCTACTCATTATAGCAGAATATTCAATGAATATGCATTCATCGTCTAATTGAATATATCGGGTAATCGGATATTTTAGCTGACATTTTGGGTATCCGATTTGCGAGTCTACTGTATAAGGTATTAGTAAGTTAAAACATTCAGTTTATAATACAATCTTTACCTTTTTCCTTAACTTTCCTCGTATGTGACATAATCTTTTGACACCATCAAAACACATAGCTTCAAGTCTACCGTTACCAAGCATCTTTGTCACCTGGGCATATTCTTGATTTAAGAGAAAAGATATTGTTAGTTATTATATTCATGAACAATGCAATCATCAATGAAATTGAGTTTACGAGTACATGTACATTGCACTTTTATACCGAACTCAATTCAATGTTAAGAATATATGGAAAGACTAAGGCAGCAGTGATTTTTCTTTTTGTCTAAAAATTTTGTAGAATGGCATTAGTAGGTTACATGTTTCTACACACAATGAATGGATGATTACATTTATACATTATATATATAACTGTCAAATATGAGGAATTTGAACTTTCATCTTCCAAATATCAAGTCATTATCTTCAAGTATGATGAAAGAAAGTGTGGAAAACTGATTAGAAGTCCAAGGACCATAACTCTGCACAAAATCATCAGACTGGAACAAAATTTGAACTTGATCTCTAACTTGTCATGATAAAACTACATGTATATACAAATTATCAAATCAATATCTTCAAGCATGACGAAAATAAACTGCTTTGCTGAGCGCAGCTGGATACGCCCGCAGAGGTCCAACCCTGAACAGGTGGGGCAAAAATGGACACAATATTCAAGCTTGATACAGGTCTGCATTTGGATTGTAATTAAATATTTGACATAATATAGGTTTCTGAATAAATGTAGTCAAAGAACTTGAAATTGGTTATATGAATTGAATTTATATTCAATTAAAGATTTCTTGCTTTGTGCAATACACTGTGCTGTTGTGCAATACTTAGTAAATCTGTTGTCAGACTATAAACAAATAAAGTTCAATTAATTCTCAATGTCATATTAGAAATTTATGAAAATGTAAAGGGAGCTTACATCAATAGATATAAACAATTCACCAAAGTTTCATGAGAATTGCTGACAGCATTTTTGAGTTATTGTCCGAAAACTGGAAAATTCCCCCTTTTTTAATGAATAAAACCCCACAACTCAGAAATGTAAAATGTAAGATTTATAAAATTCTAAACGGAGCTTACATCAATAGATATAAACAATTCACCCAAGTTTCATAAGAACTGCTGAAAGCATTTTTGATTTTTTGTCCAAAAACTGGAAAATCCCCCTGTTTTATGAATAAAACCCTGTAACTCGGAAATGTAAAATCAAAAATATATAAAAATCGAAAGGGAGCTCATGTTAATA
The DNA here is from genome assembly GCA_017311375.1 of Mytilus coruscus. Classification (NCBI taxonomy): domain Eukaryota; kingdom Metazoa; phylum Mollusca; class Bivalvia; order Mytilida; family Mytilidae; genus Mytilus; species Mytilus coruscus. The sequence continues at coordinate 40,728,007 of CM029603.1, read as the reverse complement.
GATATGAACAATTCACCAAAGTTTCATAAGAACTGCTGAAAGCATTTTTGATTTTTTGTCCGAAAACTGGAAAATCCCCCTTTTTTTATGAATAAAACCCTGCAACTGGGAAGCATAAAATCTATAATATCGAAAAATCGAAAAGGGAGCTCATGTCAATAGATATAAATAATTCACTACAATTTCTTGCAAGTTGGTGAAAGCATTTATGAGTTATTGTCCGAAAACTGGAAAATCCCCCTTTTTTAATGAGAAAAAAACCCATAACTCAGAAACGTAAAATCTAAAATTTATGAAAAACGAAAGGGAGCTCACATCAATAGATATAAACAATTTACCAAAGTTTTATGCAAATTGGTTAAAGAGTTTTTGAGTTAATGTCCGACATGTTGACAATGGACAGACAACGGTATACCATAATACGTCCCGTAAATGGGCGTATAAAAAGTGAGGAAAACTTATTACTTAGTGAATTTTCTAAGACAAGGACCATTCTGCACAAAATCATCAGACCAGAACAAAATTTGAACTCGATCTGTTACTTGTCATGATAAAACAATACACCAAATATCAAATCATTATCTTTCAGCATGAAGAAAAAAATGTGGAAAACTGATTTGACGGACTGACGGATGGACAGACAGACAGATAGAGAACAACAAAAAAAAGACAAAGTGCAAACCTTAAGTCCCCTTCAACTTCGTCGGTTGGGGACTAAAAAAATTTTTCAGGACGTAAATGGAACTACACATATAATTTTTTTTTGGCTTGAACAAACATTGATTCTACATGTACAGTCTATTAGAAACATAAGTTAATGCAATAAAAGTGTTTTGCCTCTAAGGGACACATGTACAAATGTACGGTGACATAATAACAATCAAGCAATCAACATATTCCCACCAGAATGCTCATCTATAATTACTTCAAGAATTCTGTCCAATTTTTTATTATCACACATGTATGCTGCTGTATTTGCTGTATGTTCTCACTTTGTTCAAAATGGCTTTGCCATCACTTGCTTAACTATGCTAAAGGTCTTGTTTTTCAATTTACTTACCTTGTCCATCTTCTTTAAAAACCAATTCACGTTTTTCATTTTCGTTTTCATTCTTTCCTCTTCTTCGATTCTTACCTCCCTTTCCTAAAAAATGAAAAGATTTGTAACATACAATGTATAAGGGCTGAACCTTTCTTTTTTATACAAACATGACAAAGGAACAGTTCTATCTTATCATGCATATGTACATGTATTCTTTTTCTTTAAACCCATATACATGTATGCTCCACAACATGCAATAAAAGGAATTGATTTTATTTACAGACCTACATGTAGAAGACTTTTAAGCAAAAAATACCGTTCTGGCAACAGGCATTTTTAGACTGTCCTCTTTGGTTCTCTAGCTATATGCTGCTATAATATATATATATATATATATATATATATATATATATATATATATATATATATATATATATATATATATATATATATATATATATATATACATATATATATATAGTGGAATCCCATGTGGCCATGCAACCATTGATATTGTGCATTACCTGATTTCCTCATAGCCCCAATGTTACATGAATAGAACTTTTTTGGTAATTGTTTCAGTCAGTGATTTTCCTACCCTTTTTCAAATGGGGCCTGGGCCCTAGGCAATTGGGAAAATGTGTCGTATAATGTATGAATTGGGAAAAATAAATCAATGTGTTCAACATTTTTAAGGATGTAGATACAAGAAGATGTGGTATGAGTGCCAATGAGACAACTCTCCATCCAAGTCACAATTTTTACATGTTATTTATTATTCTAAAATTCCAATTTTCTTTCATGTTCTAACTTGAACATATAAACTCAGTCATACAACCCTGAGATTAATTGCAAGTTTTCTTGTCAGTTAGATTTCTCTCACAGACACGTATATGGCATGGTATAATGTTTTCAGTGCTTAGGTCTGATCTAGAGTCGACAACTGTCAACTGATTATGGTTGTACTCAGAGTGGGATTGACGGTCAGTATCTCTTTGTACATGTACATGAGCCGGGTTCATTTCGAGTGAATTATGCTCAGGTGTTTGGGTAGAAACAATTTGTTTAGTGTTAGCACTTGGGGTCGAGGTGACTGCTTTTGTGTCTTTATCCGCCACAACCACGGCTTCATCCTGTTCTATATCAGTCAAAGTAGAAACATTTTTCGTTCAAAATATATCAGTCCCTGTAGCATCTTCAGTAATAATTTTGGATTATTTTAAAAGCTAAACAAGTTTTACAATCAGTGGCATCTTTGCCTTTTTTTTTTATTTGTGAACAATAATATTTTGAATAATGAGACGACATGGTGTATGTTTGGGCATGCTTAATTCACAGCAAAAAAATAAACCAACCAGCAAATCTTTGCTCAGTACGACATTGCCTCTAGAAAAAATTACGAGTGAGAAATAATTAAAACCTTTTAGTTTTCATGTTGGCATGTATTTACAATGTTATTCAGTTAATAACACAGCATCATCACTTCATATCATACCAAATTCTTAGGTACCGTTAACTACGGACGTCATCCAAATGCTGAACTAAGCTTACCCATTGTAAAACTGGTTTACAGTTGAATATAGTTACCTGTATATTCAATATGATTACATCGGGAACAGTTCAACAACCTATATTTTGAACCAAATCATACGAACAATAAAATTATCAATTACCTTTCCGCTCAACTTGATTGAATTGGGAATTTTACGGGTTCAATTGGGAAAATTTTAGGTATTTTCTGATTGGGAACGGGCCGATAATCGGACCCAAAATAAAGGCAGGAAAATCACTGTCAGTCCTCGCTTTCAGCACTATTGTGCTACTTAGTGGCAGTCAGTTTTTATTGGTGGAGGAAGCTAGAGTGCCAGGAAACAGCCACTGACCGTTGGTAGGAAAAATGACAATCCTAGTCAATGATCATTAAGATTGGAGTCAAACTATTTTTAGGGGATCATTATTCTTCTGTTACATGTAGCTGTGACATTTGTACATGTGTGTGTGTAGTTATTATGGTCAGAATACAGATTTCAGTCATGGGTAATCCCCTTCCCATGAATACCCTCTCCGATTTATTTGAAATAACATATGACTAATCTGTAAAGTCAACATGGTCAATGCTTTCACCTCTTTTTCTAAAGAAATAAATATTGTATTATGTCTTTTAATTTCTTTACTTAGAAATGAAAAATTGCGCATGGTCCGACACTAACGGTTGTCCGATTGCCCGGGGCAAATTAATGCCGTATTTGGACAAGTAAAAACATCATGTTGGTTGTCCGATCGGGCAAGTGAAAAAAAAAGTGTTATATGATTAAAATTTCACAAAATCAATAGTGTCTGTTGTTTTGTCCATAGATTACTCAGTAATAACACTGCACGGTCGAGTAAAGTGGTCTAAACCCTCTTCAATGAGTTTATTTCTTCATTTGTTCGCACTGAATTCCCCATTTAACCAAAAATAGATCACGTTTAAAATTTTGGCCAATCAGGCGGCCGCGGCGTTGCTTCATCATTATTGTTATCAATCGGGACACCACTCAGGTGTTTCTGACGCACGTGTTATTCCCACCGACCAATGGAAAGCGGAGGTCTATTTTCGTTGTTCTAAATTTAGAATTTGACACTGGATGTGTATTTCCCTAAGATGGAAAAACGTAAAAGCTTGAAAGAGAAAATGAAATTAAACTTCTGGAAATATTATTGACTTCTCAATTCATCATTATTCATACTCCATAATCAATTTACACCCCATATACATAACTATATTTTATCTACATGTACTACATTACAACCACAAAAATAGCATGTAAAAGTTTGGGCATGTAGATTTCACTTTTGGACAAGTATAAGTAATAGGGCACTTGCCCAACTGGACAAGTTGGTATAAAAGTTAATGTCAACCCTGTTGCGGTTTCATTGCTTGGTAAAAAAAAACTATTGTCGATGATGAAAGTGACTATTGTGAACACCCCGGCAACTAGATATCGCTTTTGAAGGTCAGGCAAACCAAAATGACGGGACGGAAAAAAACTTCTTAGCACGAGTCCTTGGATGTAAAATCAAAATAAATGGGGAATGTGTCCATGGGATAAGATGATGCCCCCGCTTGCATATAAAAGTGAAGCTACCCAAATTCGTACTTGATCTGAGTTTTGTGGTACATGTAATAAGCATTGTGTTTAAGTTTCATAACATTTGGTTGAACCAAACTAAAGTTAGAGAAAGGAAACAAAAAATTCAGCATAAAGGGGCATAACTCTAGAACGGTACAAGTGATGGCACCAACATTCAAACCTGATCTGTGTTTTGTGGTAATAAGCATTGTGTATAAGATTCATAACATTTGGTTGAGGCAAACTTGTTAGAGAACTGAAACGACAAAATTCAGCAATTTTTCCATTTGTAAAGGGGCAAAACTCTAGAAAGGTAAAAGTGATGCCATCCAAATTCAAACTTGATCCATGTTTAGTGGTAATAAGAATTGTGTACAAGTTTCATAACATGTTGAATTTGTTTTTTTCTACATTCAGGGATAGTTATCCATCAGTGACAGTGTGATAAAGTGATGATTAAACATTGTTATCCTGATGATTTCAATATTAGATGATTAAAAAAGTAATTGTAACAACTGTTCCCAAAATCTGAACTTGTCAAGCTGACTTTGAATCATCCAAACTGACAGTCCTGAACATTATTAATTTCAATAAAGATCCAAGAACATTAATTATTAAATCAAATGATTTGGAATGAATGCTGGACAGTTACCACACAATAGATCATTTTCATATTACTGACTTTTGACTCCTAAATTCATGAAATTTATAATTTTTCGACAGGGTACCTACTTTGTGGTAGGACATCCTGGTACTCAGTCAAGTTAAGAATCCGGGTCCATTCGCGCCCAATCACGTTCCCCCCTTTCACTTTCGCACCCTACACGTTCGCACCCAATTTCTATTGGTTTTGTGTTTAATAATTTGTAAACGAGTTTTTGAATTTACATTGTATCATAGGTCAAATTTATTTGTTCAGTGTATGTTCAATGGTGTTACTATGTCCTTTGATTGAGTTAAGCTATTTCAGTTGATATTTTATAGTGTGTCTTTCTATGTTGTGATGTTACACTATTGTTTCAGGAAAAAGGGTGAAGGTTTGGTACCATTAAAACGTTTAAACCCGCTGCATTTGTTTGCACCTGTCCTAAGTCAGGAATCTGATGTTCAGTAGTTGTCGTTTGTTGATGTGGTTCATAAGTGTTTCTCGTTTCTCGTTTTTATATAGATTAGACCGTTGGTTTTCCGTTTGAATGGTTTTACACTAGTAATTGTTGGGGCCCTTTATAGCTTACTGTTCGGTGTGAGCCTAGGCTCCGTGTTGAAGACCGTACTTTGACCTATAATGGTTTTCATTTATAAATTTTGACTTAGATGGAGAGTTGTCTCATTGGCACTCATACCACATCTTCTTATATCTATTTGGTAAGTGTATTGCTATAAATATATATTTTCAGGGTTCTCACTAGGAATTTTTCATGGTGAGTCCTGGGACTCATCACTTTTAGAAATGGTGAGTCCCACTAAATTTTGATGAGTCCAGGTTGCATGTTATTTTTGTGTCTTAATGAAATATGACGAATTAAAACTAAAACGACGCGTGTTGGATTGGTAGTTTTTATTATATCAATAAAATTTATGATCTCTTAATAGTTATTGTTCATTACAACATAACAGACTTGGCTTTCTATGTCTATCAATTCTTGGTGTAGTGGATCATTGACTCCTTGTCTTTAGGGAACTACCATTTGATTTTCATGGGTGGACTAGGATGAAAATTTTGTCCTGCTTTTTTTTTAGTTGTAATCTCTGTCCTGCCTTTTTATTTTTATTCTATTCAGTCCTGCCTTTTTTTTTTTACTAATTTATCCTGAATTTTTACACAAATTGTCATCCTGCCTTTTTTTACCAATTTGCTCATCCTGCCTTTTTTACATAAAACTCCTGTCCTGCCTATTTTTTTCAAATTTCATCCTAGCCCCCACCCCCTATAAAAATCAAATGGTAGCTCCTTACTTGGAACTTATGATTCAATGTCATCAGGTTTCTTTTGAAGAAGGACTTTAACTTTGACTGACTCATTGTGATACTGATGTCATTTTGTTAGACAAGCTAATACCCAGTTCGTTATTATTAATTAATTTTAATTATATTAAATAAGGGACTTGTTATCTGATAATTGAGTTAATAATCACTTTGCTGTTTTATCATTATAATTATTATAGTCTTTAATAAAACAAGCAAATCTAAAGTGAACACTGTTCATGATAATGATTTTGGCTTTAATCATTTTTTAATCCGATCTGTTTCAATTTCAAAACATTTTTCACCTTTGTTTACGATCGCGATGTTCAACATGCACAATACGAGAAAATGTTAAGAGTAAAATTATTTTTAACCGTAAAATTTTTATATCTACACTGTTCTACGATCTATTTTATGCATAGTAGTAACAGTTATAAAATATTATATCATTTCATTTCACATTCTCAAACAAAATTTACTTTTTTGTTTCAATCGATATGTACGTGATGTTCAACACGTGGAAATATTCACGCTTTTCAAATAATCGTAAAATTTTTAAAACATCGGTGACTTTTACATATATATATTTATTAATTAGTTTGAACAGAATTATTATACTTTTAGGATGAAATACGTATAATTTAAAAAAATAATTATCAGTCAACAAAAATATTAATCTACGCATCACGTAAATTTTGCAACATCGACTTCCGGTTTAGTTTCTTGTCAACAATGTCGGAGATCATGAATCTCTAAGGCAAAACGAAGTGTTTGGGACTCAGGCGATACAATGCGGACGCGTCCCAGGGACTCGCGGGTTTCAAAATGACGCATCCAGCTCGATTTTCATGCGTCCAGGACGCGATACGCTGCCTTAACGAGAACCCTGTATTTTTCTTTGTTTCTAAATAAAGTGAGATTCTGACAAGGTTTTTTTTTTTGTGTCATGGTAAATGTATTGATATAAACTTTTTTTCATTGTTTTTAAATAAAGTGAGATTCTGACGACCAGTATTTTATTTTTGTGTTGAATAATTTTAATCATGTTTTGGTTGGTGTATTGTTATAAATATTTTTTCATTGTTTCTAGTAAATTAAGTGAGAATCTGACAACATTATTTTGGTGTTGAATAAATGGTAAGCATGGTAAGTGTATCGCTATAAATATATTTTTTCCATAGTCTCTAAATATAGTGAGATTCTGACAACGTTTTTAATGTGTTGAATAAATCTTAATCATGTTTAGGTAAGTGTATTGCTCTATATATATCTATATATAATTTTTTTCATTGTTTCTAAATAAAGTGAGATTCTGACAACGTTTTTATGTGTTGATAAAATTTGAATCATGTTTTGGTTAGTGTATTGCTATAAATATTTCTTTTTATTGTTTCAAAAGAATTGGGATTCTGACGTTTTTTCATGTGTTGAATAATTCAGAATCATGTTTTGGATAGTGTATTGCTATAAATATTTTTTTCATTGTTTATGAATAAAGTGATATTCTGACGTTTTTTGTGTGTGTGTGTGTTGAATACATCTTATAGCAGTTTCGATCCAGGGCATTTATTTCCATATTAAAAGAAGTTTGGAGGTACACTATCTATGAGGTTAAAAAACATAAAGGAGCGAAGCTGTTAAAAACAATTATCTTCCATGTTTATTTAAAATCTTCAAAGTTTTACTCATACCAAGCTAAATACATGCAGTATTTACATCAAAGCAAGTTAAAACAACAATCATGATTTTTAAACACTCAACAATAACACCAAATTAGGCTGTGTATAAATACCAATTAGCAGTAATCATACATAATTAACATTTAATAATTAATCATCAAATCATCAAATCAATTTATAACAGTATTTTATTTAAATTTTTTATGAAAATAAAAATATTTTGATATAAACATCTACAAAACATCTAAAATTGATCAGGTTTTGAATAAAAAAGGTGTGAACGGACCTAAGGGGCGAACGTGTGAGGTGCGAACGTATTGGGCGCGAACGGACCCGATACCGTCAAGTAATAGGAACTAAAAGAAGTTAAATCAAATGCATAATTGGTTAGTCCGAGATTACTCTGACGTCCAACGGCTGTTTTGCCAGACAAGCTAGCCGTGGGACGCCAGAGCTCGTCCCATATCAAAAGTGGATATTTGCCCGTCCAAAATAGATGCGCTGCTTGCCGCTTCTGGTGCCAACGGACGGCCTTGGAATTATATAAATCGGTATCAATTTGTTCATTTTCATTTATCTCTTCATTTATGTAAGTTTCACCTACCTGCCACCCTTTATTTTCTCATATTTAGACAGTTTTCACAGTGACCCACCGATTCTGGCATTTTAACTTTCATTTTGAAAGATTGTCATGTGATCACGAGAAAAAAGTAAGGCACAATGGACTATGGAAATGATGTATGCATATGACCCTAGGTCAATATGAATATATAATATAACACCTCGCTCATTTACGATGCAAGCAATGTAAATATCCGAGAGCTTCGAATGTTATCGTGGTTGGCACTAAATGCTTAATACCGATCTCCTGTAAAGGAGGTGAAAATCGTGGTTGGCTACTAAATGTTAAATATCGATCTCCTATAAAGGAGGTGTAAAAGTATAAATATTTGCATATTTGAGTCTCGAGGTCGCGAAATCTCTCGTAACTTGACGCCTATTTGAAAATAAAAGTAAAATGTCTGAATCGATGGGTCACTGTGAAAACTGTCTAAATATGAGAAAATAAAGGGTGGCAGGTAGGTGAAACTTACATAAATGTAGAGATAAATGAAAATGAACAAATTGATACCCGATTATATAATTCCAAGGCCGTCGTTGGCACCAGAAGCGACGAAGCAGCGATCTATTTTGGACGGCAAATATCCACTTTTGATATGGGACGAGCTCTGACGTCCCACGGCCCCAGCTTGTCTGGCAAAACAGCCGTTGGACGTCAGAGTAATCTCGGACTAATAATTGGTGTGCTGTTTTGTTTTATTATCCCTGATATTTATTTATTTAGGAATTTATCAAAGATGTATTAAAACATGTAAAAGTATTTTTTTCTAATTTTTCTACTGACAAATTTCAGTCCAAGGAGGGACGCGAAGGAACGCAACACATTCTTTGAGAATCTCTCCCCACTCTTGGTTTTCATCATTTCTGTGGGAACCCTGATTAAGGTGAGTATAATGGTAATTATTATGGTTGGGTGACCAAAAGATCAACCATCTAATCTAACTAAATTAAACTTTACCCCCTCTCCCCTAATTATGACGTAGTGGAACCATATTTTCTTAGTTAGAACAGGTTCTCTTTCTCTTTCCGGCTCTCCCAACTTTTACGCACAACAATATTTATTTGTAATAGAAGTGCCAACTTCAATCATAATGTTATCAAGATTTAAAATGTTTCGTGATAATCTTTCCATAGCATTGTAATGAATAGGACCTGAATTAAATTTTTAATACATACGTTCTTTTCCTTCTAACATGTGGTACCCTTTTTTTGTTTTCCTTTGACATATCTTACGGTATTTTTTAAATATCACTGTTTACCTTTATTTTTAGGCATATTTGCTTTTTATCTGTCTGCTTTAATTGTTGATTTTTTAATGTATTTACTCCTTTAAATGATATTTCTTTTGTATTGTACGTAAAAACAGCAGTGAATGGCCGTGGTTTCCCAATTACCGGAAGTAATGTAACCGACTGGATTGTGGTACATTTTACTGGTAACATGTACTGGTGACTGGTACCAGTTAAATTTTATTAATAATCTACTACTTCATAATATATTTATTTTGTTTATTCACACGTTTATCTTTTGTTATTATTACGAAAAATCATAATAATCATTACAATCAATGTATCTTAATTATAGTATTCTTAGTCTGCATACTCTATTTTATATTCTATTCGTAATATATGACTGAACACTTTTTTCTAGTATACGTATTTCACAATCCTACGAAAGGTGCTATTTGAATAGTTTTGATATTAATCACGTGTAGGCGCTTGGGTACATATTTGGATTTTTTTTTATCATTGTTGCAATGGATATTCAATTTTCTATTGTTATACCACATTCTCATAAGCTTTTGTCTGCAAAAAAACAACCAAAGAACATACATATATACTGGGACTATTATACTAGTATAATAGTCCCAGATATATATAAACCTGTATTATATTAAGGTATGATAGTTGTATTTTTTTTTTACAGAGACAAAACAAGTGCATTTAAAACCACTTCATATTGACCGAAAATGGGTTTTAGATATTTCAATATTCAGTTCAATCTGGGACTATATAGATATATATTGGTCACAGGTTCAATATTTTATTCGGAAAAGAGCACGACCTAAAGGCTAATTAGAGTAACAAATCTTATAAGTTGACATATGGTATATAAATAACAAATAACTCATGATTTAAACTGAAAGATTTATCAGATATAACGTTTGTACTATTATTGGTATTTTTTCTTTAAATATAGTAAGCTTAATTTTATAGACTTTTGTCTATAAAACATTAATAGTTGGTGAAACAGAACAGTGGTCTCTTAAAGTCAAGAGCTTCCTTAATTTACAAACATAAACATTGGTTTTAGATCTTCTTCAGAATAAGGATTTGTCATTTAGAAGAAGAAAAAAAAACAAAAAACAAAAAACACTAGAAATATTTGTATCTTCTATTTTCATATTATTTCACTGTACTATCATTAAATCAATTATAATTACAATACAAGTTGTTGATTTTCGTGCTTTCGACGCAGGGTGCCAGTCTAACGAGTCAAGCCATTTCCAACGGATTCTTGTATTGTGCTGTTACACCAGTCCCATATTTAGGGAGGACTGCGAGCTCACACATTTTAACCCCGTCGCATTCTATATTGTGTCCGGCTGTCCCTAGTCATGCAGGAACCTGTAATTCAGTAGATGTCGTCTCAGTGCATAAGTTGTTGCTGTCTGTCATTACCGAGACTACAATTCTGCATATATACTATTGCCAATGATACAACTTTCTACTATATATATAGGTTACCATACGTGGCCTTATAAATGAACACAACTTATACCGTATAGTCTGCTAATAAGCCCGGTATATAAGGCCCGACATATACCGTATAGTCGCTATAAGTATATAAGGCCCGACATATACCGCTAATAAGCCTGTATAAGGCCCGACATATACCGTATAGTCCGTTAATAAGCCTATATAAGGCCCGTCATATACCGTATAGTCTGTTAATAAGCCTATATAAGGCCCGACATATACCGTATAGTCTGCTAATAAGCCTATATAAGGCCCGACATATACCGTATAGTCTGTTAATAAGCCTATATAAGGCCCGACATATACCGTATAGTCTGCTAATAAGCCTATATAAGGCCCGACATATACCGTACAGTCTGCTAATAAGCCTATATAAGGCCCGACATATACCGTATAGTCTTGCTAATAAGCCTATATAAGGCCCGGCATATACCGTATAGTCTGCTAATAAGCCTATATAAGGCCCGACATATACCGTACAGCTAATCTATAAGGCCCGACATATATAAGTCCTAATAATATAAGGCCCGACATGGTTCAAGTCCACATGCATATATTATTTTCTCATATTTAGACAGTTTTCACAGTGACCCACCGATTCTGGCATTTTAACTTTCATTTTGAAAGATTGTCATGTGATCACGAGAAAAAAGTAAGGCACAATGGACTATGGAAATGATGTATGCATATGACCCTAGGTCAATATGAATATATAATATAACACCTCGCTCATTTACGATGCAAGCAATGTAAATATCCGAGAGCTTCGAATGTTATCGTGGTTGGCACTAAATGCTTAATACCGATCTCCTGTAAAGGAGGTGAAAATCGTGGTTGGCTACTAAATGTTAAATATCGATCTCCTATAAAGGAGGTGTAAAAGTATAAATATTTGCATATTTGAGTCTCGAGGTCGCGAAATCTCGTAACTTGACGTCTATTTGAAAATAAAAGTAAAAATGTCTGAATCGATGGGTCACTGTGAAAACTGTCTAAATATGAGAAAATAAAGGGTGGCAGGTAGGTGAAACTTACATAAATGTAGAGATAAATGAAAAATGAACAAATTGATACCCGTTATATAATTCCAAGGCCGTCCGTTGGCACCAGAAGCGACGAAGCAGCGCATCTATTTTGGACGGCAAATATCCACTTTTGATATGGGACGAGCTCTGACGTCCCACGGCTAGCTTGTCTGGCAAAACAGCCGTTGGACGTCAGAGTAATCTCGGACTAATAATTGGTGTGCTGTTTTGTTTTATTATCCCTGATATTTATTTATTTAGGAATTTATCAAAGATGTATTAAAACATGTAAAAGTATTTTTTTCTAATTTTCTACTGACAAACTTCAGTCCAAGGAGGGACGCGAAGGAACATAACACATTCTTTGAGAATCTCTCCCACTCTTGGTTTTCATCATTTCTGTGGGAACCCTGATTAAGGTGAGTATAATGGTAATTATTATGGTTGGGTGACCAAAAGATCAACCATCTAATCTAACTAAATTAAACTTTACCCCCTCTCCCCTAATTATGACGTAGTGGAACCATATTTTCTTAGTTAGAACAGGTTCTCTTTCTCTTTCCGGCTCTCCCAACTTTTACGCACAACAATATTTATTTGTAATAGAAGTGCCAACTTCAATCATAATGTTATCAAGATTTAAAATGTTTCGTGATAATCTTTCCATAGCATTGTAATGAATAGGACCTGAATTAAATTTTTAATACATACGTTCTTTTCCTTCTAACATGTGGTACCCTTTTTTTGTTTTCCTTTGACATATCTTACGGTATTTTTTAAATATCACTGTTTACCTTTATTTTTAGGCATATTTGCTTTTTATCTGTCTGCTTTAATTGTTGATTTTTTAATGTATTTACTCCTTTAAATGATATTTCTTTTGTATTGTACGTAAAACAGCAGTGAATGGCCGTGGTTTCCCAATTACCGGAAGTAATGTAACCGACTGGATTGTGGTACATTTACTGGTAACATGTACTGGTGACTGGTACCAGTTAAATTTTATTAAATAATCTACTACTTCATAATATATTTATTTTGTTTATTCACACGTTTATCTTTTGTTATTATTACGAAAATCATAATAATCATTACAATCAATGTATCTTAATTATAGTATTCTTAGTCTGCATACTCTATTTTATATTCTATTCGTAATATATGACTGAACACTTTTTTCTAGTATACGTATTTCACAATCCTACGAAAGGTGCTATTTGAATAGTTTTGATATTAATCACGTGTAGGCGCTTGGGTACATATTTGGATTTTTTTTATCATTGTTGCAATGGATATTCAATTTTCTATTGTTATACCACATTCTCATAAGCTTTTGTCTGCAAAAAAACAACAAAGAACATACATATATACTGGGACTATTATACTAGTATAATAGTCCCAGATATATATAAACATGTATTATATTAAGGTATGATAGTTGTATTTTTTACAGAGATAAAACAAGTGCATTTAAAACCACTTCATATTGACCGAAAATGGGTTTTAGATATTTCAATATTCAGTTCAATCTGGGACTATATAGATATATATTGGTCACAGGTTCAATATTTTATTCGGAAAAGAGCACGACCTAAAGGCTAATTAGAGTAACAAATCTTATAAGTTGACATATTGTATATAAATAACAAATAACTCATGATTTAAACTGAAAGATTTATCAGATATAACGTTTGTACTATTATTGGTATTTTTTTCTATAAATATAGTAAGCTTAATTTTATAGACTTTTGTCTATAAAACATTAATAGTTGGTGAAACAGAACAGTGGTCTCTTAAAGTCAAGAGCTTCCTTAATTTACAAACATAAAAATTGGTTTTAGATCTTCTTCAGAATAAGGATTTGTCATTTAGAAGAAGAAGAAAAAAAAAAAAAACAAACACACTAGAAATATTTGTATCTTCTATTTTCATATTATTTCACTGTACTATCATTAAATCAATTATAATTACAATACAAGTTGTTGATTTTCGTGCTTTCGACGCAGGGTGCCAGTCTAACGAGTCAAGCCATTTCCAACGGATTCTTGTATTGTGCTGTTACACCAGTCCCATATTTAGGGGAGGACTGCGAGCTCACACACATTTTTAACCCCGTCGCATTCTATATTGTGTCCGGCTGTCCCTAGTCATGCAGGAACCTGTAATTCAGTAAATGTCGTCTCAGTGCATAAGTTGTTGCTGTCTGTCATTACCGAGACTACAATTCTGCATATATACTATTGCCAATGATACAACTTTCTACTATATATATAGGTTACCATACGTGGCCTTATAAATGAACACAACTTATACCGTATAGTCTGCTAATAAGCCCGGTATATAAGGCCCGACATATACCGTATAGTCTGCTAATAAGCCTGTATAAGGCCCGACATATACCGTATAGTCTGTTAATAAGCCTATATAAGGCCCGTCATATACCGTATAGTCTGTTAATAAGCCTATATAAGGCCCGACATATACCGTATAGTCTGCTAATAAGCCTATATAAGGCCCGACATATACCGTATAGTCTGCTAATAAGCCTATATAAGGCCCGACATATACCGTATAGTCTGCTAATAAGCTATATAGGCCCGACATATACCGTACAGTCTGCTAATAAGCCTATATAAGGCCCGGCATATACCGTATAGTCTGCTAATAAGCCTATATAAGGCCCGGCATATACCGTATAGTCTGCTAATAAGCCTATATAAGGCCCGACATATACCGTACAGTCTGCTATTAAGCCTATATAAGGCCCGACATATACCGTATAGTCTGCTAATAAGCCTATATAAGGCCCGACATATACCGTATAGTCTGCTAATAAGTCTATATAAGGCCCGACATATACCGTATAGTCTGCTAATAAGCCTATATAAGGCCCGACATATACCGTATAGTCTGCTAATAAGCCTATATAAGGCCCGACATATACCGTACAGTCTGCTAATAAGCCTATATAAGGCCCGACATATACCGTATAGTCTTGCTAATAAGCCTATATAAGGCCCGGCATATACCGTATAGTCTGCTAATAAGCCTATATAAGGCCCGACATATACCGTATAGTCTGCTAATAAGCCTATATAAGGCCCGGCATATACCGTATAGTCTGCTAATAAGCCTATATAAGGCCCGACATATACCGTATAGTCTTCTAATAAGTCTATATAAGGCCCGGCATATACCGTATAGTCTGCTACTAAGCCTATATAAGGCCCGGCATATACCGTATAGGCTTCTAATAAGTCTATATAAGGCCCGACATATACCGTATAGTCTGCTACTAAGCCTATATAAGGCCCGACATATACCGTATAGTCTGCTAATAAGCCTATATAAGGCCCGGCATATACCGTATAGTCTGTTAATAAGCCTATATAAGGCCCGACATATACCGTATAGTCTTCTAATAAGTCTATATAAGGCCCGGCATATACCGTATAGTCTTCTAATAAGTCTATATAAGGCCCGACATATACCGTATAGTCTGCTACTAAGCCTATATAAGGCCCGGCATATACCGTATAGTCTGTTAATAAGCCTATGTATGGCCCGACATATACCGTATAGTCTTCTAATAAGCCTATGTAAGGCCCGGCATATACCGTATAGTCTGCTAATAAGCCTATATAAGGCCCGACATATACCGTATAGTCTTCTAATAAGCCTATATAAGGCCCGACATATACCGTATAGTCTTCTAATAAGTCTATATAAGGCCCGACATATACCGTACAGTCTGCTAATAAGCCTATATAAGGCCCGACATATACCGTATAGTCTGCTAATAAGCCTATGTAAGGCCCGACATATACCGTATAGTCTTCTAATAAGCCTATGTAAGGCCCGGCATATACCGTATAGTCTGCTAATAAGCCTATATAAGGCCCGACATATACCGTATAGTCTTCTAATAAGCCTCTATAAGGCCCGACATATACCGTACAGTCTGCTAATAAGCCTATATAAGGCCCGACATATACCGTATAGTCTGCTAATAAGCCTATATAAGGCCCGACATATACCGTATAGTCTTCTAATAAGCCTATGTAAGGCCCGGCATATACCGTATAGTCTGCTAATAAGTCTATATAAGACCCGACATATACCGTATAGTCTTCTAATAAGCCTCTATAAGGCCCGACATATACCGTACAGTCTGCTAATAAGTCTATATAAGGCCCGGCATATACCGTACAGTCTGCTAATAAGTCTATATAAGGCCCGACATATACCGTACAGTCTTCTAATAAGCCTATGTAAGGCCCGGCATATACCGTATAGTCTGCTAATAAGTCTATATAAGACCCGACATATACCGTACAGTCTGCTAATAAGCCTATATAAGGCCCGACATATACCGTATAGTCTGCTAATAAGTCTATATAAGACCCGACATATACCGTATAGTCTGCTAATAAGCCTATATAAGGCCCGACATATACCGTATAGTCTGCTAATAAGCCTATATAAGGCCCGACATATACCGTATAGTCTGCTAATAAGTCTATATAAGGCCCGACATATACCGTACAGTCTGCTAATAAGCCTATATAAGGCCCGACATATACCGTATAGTCTTCTAATAAGCCTATATAAGGCCCGACATGATAAAATGTAAAACAATTTAAACGAGAAAACTAACGATTTATAACCAAAAAAAAATAACGCAAAACTATATTTTTTTTAATTTTAACCCCCAAACAGCTGTTGTAAAATGCACGGGCTTATGTTTCACAATGGTTCAAGTCCACATGCATATATATTCAGTTGTGTCATGATTTTGAAATGAGTCTAGAGGAATAAATCGTACTGTGTAAAAAACTACCCTGATTCAAACAAAAAATTCTCAGAAACTGACATTGTTAAGATTATTGATTTCTATATTGACAACACATTTGTTACATTTAGAGGACAAGCTTTACAACAAACGGCATTTGGCATTCCCATGGGAACCAACTGTGCTCCTCTTCTTGTCGACTTGCTCATTTATTCACATGTCAGAGGCAGACTTTATACAGGAGCCTCTTGGGAAGAAGGAAAAGAAGCTTGCATTTTCATATTCCATATTCCGCCTCATGTCTTGACTTACATCTAGAAATTGACAATGATGGTTCGTCGAGAAAAATTATTTAAGTAAAAAAAGAGATTTTCAGCTTCCCAATTGTGAAATTTCCAATTCTATGTAGCTTATTCCAGCCGCCTGCATATGGAGTATGTATCTCCCAGTTGATACAATATTTTTTTGAGTGTTATCCTGAAAACTATAATAGCCAGAGAGCAGGTGTAAACAACAAAAATGATCAGCAAGATAAGAACTACAAATGAGTCAACTTAACCGAAATTGTCCATTAAATCATTATAAGACATACGTATTACCCTTTTATCCACGTTTTGGCAATTAACCTAAATACTATAATAGTCTTTGAAATAGAGAAAGATAAATTAGAAAACCAAGATCTCCAAATTAGATAATATGACAAAAGTCAACGAATTCCTTAAAGGAATTATTTTCCTGAAATGATAGTTTCTACCAGTCTGAGTGTTTTGGTTTTGAGAAAAATAGACAATAAGGAGAAACAATAAATGCAAAAAGGATCTACAAATAATTGAACAGAACTACAAGTGTCAACAGACTTCTTACAGGTAGTTTCGAAAAATTTAAGCATTTTAACTATGATAATTAGAAACTGTAAACAGCAAACCAAGATCCACAAACAAGTCAGCATTATTTAAATAACACATAGCTGAGAGGGTGATAGAGCAGATTGTTATACCCCAAGAAAACATTGTCAATCGAGGCTAAGCCGAGGTTGACAATGTTTTCGAGGGGTACCAATCTGATGGTTCGTCGAGAAGAGCATAATTTTGACAGTCTATAAAAAAGTTCTGATGCCAAAACGTAGAACTTGAGCATTGATGTAAATTCAATTCTTTTTTTTTTTGTCCTTTAAATTGTCGATTTTTGATTGGTCTGCTCGAGAGGGTGAATTTCAAAAAAATATCTCCTGCTGAGCCATGGGATAGAGTAAATGATCTCCTCATAATAGCTATTCAGAATCTGGCATTTTAACGTGAAGTATAATAAATCAGATTGACTCCTTGAGGCGTTACATCCCAGCTCCTTTGTTCTATCAGGGGTGATCTGAGACGGATCATCCCTACCAGATCACCCCAGCTTGAGTTTCTTTGTTTTGCATGCTTTCTTTTGTTATGTAACATTTTTGGCGGGAATGCCTAATCCACAATAAAACTTAGAAGTATTTATTGAGAAAAGACACACTTTCAAAATTTTGTAGAAAAAATCCATTGTCTATGCTGGGATTCGAACTCAAGACCTTTAGCATATCAACCCACGACACATACCCCTACACCAGGACGACTGAATACCAACTGTCAGTAATTTAACATATTTAAAGGAAGCAAGATACATATGTTCATAAGTGGGGCGAGTTTGCAGACCTTTATTCAGTGGGATTTTAACCCTTTTCATAAATAAGACGAGTTGTCAGACTGATTGTTCAACGGGATTTTACCCTTTTTCATAAGTGGGACGATTTTTGAAAGTGGCGATTTAGTGTGGGGCCGATGAGCCAGTGGGGTGAGTTGACATGGTTTCATATTCAAACATGGTGTTCGGGGTTATAAAGGGTATATATTATCTGAGACTACTATAACACAGAGATTGGTCACTTCCGTACTGACCAGTCAAATAGTAATTAATTCTAAGTCGTCGATCACGTGACTCGGCACGTGACCCGAAGTGTTTGACAAGAAGGACACGATCCGCCATCTTTGACAGTGGAAGAGGATTTAATAATTAGCAAATGTGGATGTATAAAGAGTTTTATGTTTCGGTAAGTGTGAATTAAAGATTTGAAATAATCATAAATGTTTGTTTATAAGCACTTTAAATAAAATAAGTGCAGTTATGGACTTGAATTTACTGTCCAAACCGGAAGGTAACCTCGAGTTTTTACCAGTCCGTGGGATCGGGTCAATGAGCAACTCACCCATAACTTACAATCAGATGAACAATCTGTTTTCCGGATATTTCATTTGCAAGCCTTAATAATAAACCTGTGTAATGATGTAAAATTTGTAATTATATGAAATATCATTTTTCTGTATCAGTGTTACAATTCCGATGCAGAACTGAGAATCACACGTGACAAGGTGCATACACACAACATGAGGTCTGATACTGAGTGATAGGTCAATTTGTATTGTTAATTTAAGAAATTCAGACTTATATTTTGTTCCGTTGATAATATATATATTCAGTCTATACATGTGAGAATAATAAATGTATGCAATGAAAGTTTGTAGCCATGTCTACATAAAGAGTTATAGACATATATATATATTTTTAAATACTAGACCCAAACATGATATTCTAAGTACATGCACCTTGGTCTGCTTTCTTTATCAGTTTAAATGTTTTGATAAATACTGACATGATTGTTCAATTACTGCTGAGCCTTATCTCAGATTACTGTCTTAACAAATACTGATTTGCCTATGCTATAAACTTCATAAAAGTTATTTTTTATTCATAATATATTCTTTATTGTAGGATTAAGAATGCCTCCCAGAAATAAATCACGCATTGGAAGAATGGCGAAGTACCATTATAATAAAAGGAACAGAAGCATGAAATTTGATATAATAAAGGAATAGCCACTTGTAGCAATACTAATAAAAATAAGGAGATTTTGATTTTAATAATGATAGCCAATCAGACAACTACTTAAGTTAAATTAAGTTCAATGATGTGGATGTAAGCTATTGAATCCACCGTACATGTAATTACCTTCAACAATGAGAAAACTTATACTGTGCTTCAAAATTCCCCGACATGAAAAATATAAAACAATTCAGTAGAGAAAACGAAGAGTCTACATTAACAAAGCAATTTACAAAAAAATCAAATATGACCGACATCAACCAACGGCAACCACTGAAATACAGGCTCTTGACTTGAGACAGGCACATAAAAAACACTAGCATGGGACATTGGTGTAACGACACAACATAAGAACAAACTTTAAACAGAAAGTTGTAAAGTGTTCATTTCGGTCTAATCAGACTGACTGTACATGAAATATTCGCCATTGACAAGCAGTTGTGAATCGAAGTTGAATTTACAGAAAGGGTGACATCATCATGTGCTATCATATTTAACATTCTTGTTTAGATCTGACATTGCTACGGATTTATTTACACATTCCGCAATTTTTGGCTTCTCAGAATTTTCACATGGAAAACTGTCAGCAGATACCCAAACGAAAAATGTTATAGGGAACCTATAAAGCATCATGCCGGCAACAAGCACATTTATATTTGCTGTGGTTAAAGCAGTTCTCAACTCTTCATCTAAGTGGCTCGATTATTTGGGTTACAAAAATATACGAAGAGCCTAGTGTTATAACTAAAGCATACGACACTTTTAACAAAAGACAATATTCAAATTTTCAAACCACTGGACGTTAAGCAACCAACAATCAATCAAATTTTAAAAAACTTTCTGGTTCTATATTGAAACACAAAATTCCTTGTTTGGGTTTACGAAAGAGGGTCAATATTTCTGGTGTTGAAAAAAATATTATCGTAATTTACACAAATGCTGTTCTATTTATGTGAACAAAGAGATAATTTGTTAGATATTTTGGTTATTTAGTCATGCAATTTGGAAGCTTTCTTCATTTAGAATATCTTACGATTCGTCATTAAACCTGGAGCCACACTATATATTTAATTATATATAACAACATTTAGTACACCCAGAAATACACTTCACCAAAAAGGAACTTCAATTGAGGCGTTGCTATATTTGGAAATTGGCAACTAATATTACAAATTAAATTGAGTTTTGAGATACTTAGTATAGCTTCAATCACTAGGATACAGAGAATAGTGTACGTCATAAAGATTCTGTAAAACGCAATGAACCCCATTTCGAAATATTTGCCACTGACGCTCTCATGTAGCTTAGAAATTGAAAACTTGACAATTCTTAACCACCAGTCTTTTCATTGATCAAATTGAAAAGGATTTTTAATTTTAATTCAAAATTGTTGCTTTGGTTCTAGACAATAAGTCCTGTTTAAGCATTTCGTGGTAAATGTTGTCGTTTAACACAAGATTTGGACACAACAATGTACTATCTTGACCATGTTAATATATTGATGTTTGCTTTATGTACCCATTGAAGTTATAAACCTCTTTGCTGATCTGTTACGTAAGGAAATTACTCATTTACCTTTAATGATATATTTTCTCTCTTCTGTGATCGCCGCTTATTACATTGTTTGCAAAAACTTAATCTAAAATGATTGAATAATTAAACCTTTTAATTATCATGTATACTAAGAAAGGCATCCTGATTAAACTGATTCTTTAGAAAGGAATGTGATAAAAAAAAACTAATTATCAGACTGAAATTTAAAAAAAGAGGAAAAGGGGGTTGAAACCGAAAAAAATGGTTTGAAAAATAAAATTTACGTTGGATAATCTGATGAGGGTCTGGATGGGGGTTCTTTATTTCCTATAATTTCTATGCCATTTTTCTCTATTCTTTAAATTTTATCACCTAAATATTTTCTCTTCTCTATTCTTTATTTGTCGGTCCATTTTTCTCCATTCTATAATTTTTTTCCCCTTATTCTCTATTCTATAAAACCCCATCCACACCCTCCTGAATCCTACCACAAGTGCACCGACGATATTTGACAAGGTTTACTACAATAAACATGCATATTGGGCACTCAGCAGTGAAACATACCTTTACAAGTATAGAATAAAATTTTAAAGTTTACTGCAATAAACGGAGCCTCGTGTATCTTGGGCACCCAGCTGTGAAACAAAATTCATCTCCCATGCTTTTGAGACTACCTGTCCTTACAGGTAAAATATTTGTATATTAGATACAATTAACGGACGTGTAGCAAAACAATGTAACTGTAAGATTGATAAGATTAATCACATTCACATTTTCAAGATTGGCCGCATAATAACAACATGAAACTATTAACAAATTATTAATGATTAAAACAAAATTTAATATGTTAGGTGTGCGAATATATACATTAGCTTTATAGCTGTCTATAGGTAAGCACTAAATGTTAATGTCTTATATTTTGGACATACTGTTAATATTGGATATATGCGTTCATCTGCAGAGTATGTAGATATATTTAGAATTTTGGTACACTAAAGCACTATGTGGTAAATATGCAGGAAAGAAGAGAATGTTAAAGCACTATGCTGTGAAATGGCCAAATAAACAATACATGTAGGTAAATAGCCAACCGGATTGTCGTTATTTTTTACTAAATAATATGCTTCTACATAAACTGTCATTACACCCTCGCCCCTACCCTGCCATCTGCCTCATTCTACTGGTATGCATGTCGTAGCAGAACAGTCGTGTGAGGTTTTCTAGCGCTATGTATTGTTGATGTTTCATACGGAATCCATAGTTAATGCTTTTGTGAGTACAGTCCATCAGAATTTGTACAAGCATGTTACAGTTAACTAAGTTCTGATAGAGACCATTCTTTAAGTTGTCCAGGTATAATTTTATTTTCTGGAGGTGCCTTTCACGTGTATGCGTATGCCTATTGCATGAGAGTATGAAGTGTTCTAGGTCTTCATTTGCTGTATTACACAATGTACATATTGGGGACATATTCTTATAGTGTCTAGACCTAACTGTCTGTAGCATATACGTTTGCGTTACTAGCCTGCTCTTTATTTCTTCTGTTTTCACATTTGAAGGGTTGTTTCCTGTACACTGCCAGATATTATGCGGCATAAATGATGGGTTTTCCTGTATTTGAAGATATGCCAATGTCTTTTTATTGATTGGTCTTCAAGGCATATTTCATGCCAGTATTTATTTTGATGATATCTAACTATCCTTTTCCATTTTCCTTTGATTTTGGGTGTTTCACAAGATTCTCAACCGGTTCCATCCTGTACTTTGTCAGAGCTTCCTCTACTCTATTTATAAATATGTTGCTTTTTCATTTTCATTGCAACTTGACGTTCCAGGATTTGAAATTCTAATGAGTTATTGTTTCTTATTATGTTCATCAACAAGGATAGCATATTTCTGTCTATCACCATACGGATTGGTACTGCTCCAATTAATGTGTAGACTGCTGTGTTGGCTACCTGATTGGGAAGGCCCTGTAACTGCTTTAAGATTTTCCGTTGCATTGTTTCCATTTGGTCCATTTCTTTCTTCTTAATTGGCATGACCTCCAACCCATATGTCATTTTTGGAACAGAATATATGATTAAAAGTAGTTTTATTTAAATAAAAAGAAATGAGGAAAGCGGTTAATTAAATTTATTCATCAGACAAACCCATATGTATGGTAACAATCGGATCGGTATTGTCTGAAAATCGTCGTTGTTGGACTTTTCGCATGAAGAATTAATATCCTTTTCTTGGTTATTTTCCACACACAATGGCTCAAATTGATGAGGTCAATTGTCTTTGTAGTTTGTCAATAATCGGAAAAGTGCTGTCAATACCGTGTATCGACATCGTCCAGTTAGAGACATTTTCCCAGCTTGTAACCACTGACGTAAGCACGATCACGTGATCGTTACCTAATTAAAATCATTCATTATGACAAGCGCTGGATTCTTTGACCTAAAAATGCCAATTGATCAGGTTTCGACCAGCAAAATTGTACAAAACATGTTTTAGATATTATGGACTAATATAAGACGAAAAGTATATTATAATGGTTGTGTGGCGTTCTAAACTAAATTTTATGAATTGTAAATGGTTTTGCGTCTACTCTAAAACAGCTGGGATGTAAAATAGTTATCCCATTCGGACTTGGTGGTGTCAGTGTAAGATCACCCTCTGGCCCCCGGCCATCGGGGTCATCTTACACTGACACACCGCGTCCTCATGGGATAACTATTACTTACTTTCCCCCTATAAAAACAATTTTTATCCATGTTTTGCATATTCTTAATCAAATAATTATTTTGAAAACTATCATAGCTAGAAACTATCAATAGTAAAAGTGATCAGCAAAATAAGAACTTCAACTGCCCAAATCAAAATCTTAAGTTAGTGTGTAAAGCGATAGCTTCACTGTGGCTAATGTCAAAGTTGCATATTTTTGCTATGTGAGCCAAAGAGGCTCCCGTGAGACTGTTGTTTGAAAACAGTTCTTATCAGAATAAAACTTCTCATTTGAAAAAATAATATAAACATACAATAAGAGTTGCAGGCTTTATAGATTTATATATGTAGGACTCAAATCTATGGTGGGTTCCAAATCTTTGGCAGATTCCTAATCTATGGCAAATGTGACGTCATACCATCCCAAATCTATGGCAGATTTTATACAATCCTATAATCTATGGCAAGTTTTGTAATTTCATAATCTATGGCGGATTTTTGTGGTCTCCAAATCTATGGCAAATTTTGTGCAAATGGAAACAATGCAGTACATATACGATCAATGACTTGTCTTAAACAAGTGGAAATGTACGACAACGGGAGCATGTCTATTAACAGTTGCGAAATAAACATTCGGAATTTCCATAATGGTCAACCTAATCGTGATGGCAACCAAAAAATTTCGTAACTTGATGATGAATTCATATACCTTAATACAGACTTCAAGATTGAAATGATGTACCCCGTAAAAAAATAAACATTTTCTAATATGTGCATGGTAACTGTTTAACCCAACTAGTAAGTCCCTTAACAAAGAAGAAGGCAGGTTTATATATAAAAAAAAAAAAAAAAATAAAAATTCGTAAGGGTTAAAAAAAAATGGGGAAAAAATATTAAAAGTTTTCCTCTTTTGATTGTAAGAACTTCTGTCCAAGTTTGGTAAAAACCCAGGATTGTTTATGAATCTAATAAATGTTTTTAAAACTTTAATTGCAGACTGTATGTTATGTTAACTTGAAGAAAATCTAAGTCCATTCATAAGTAATTTACGGAAAAACAGGAAATAAATGTTTACCAAATTTCCTTCTAGAAACCAGCTTTTCATCATAAACAAGCTTCTGTCCAAGTTTGGTACAAATCCAACATAGTTTTTAAGAAAGTTATTAAAATTTCCAAAATTTTAACCACAGAGTGAATGCTACATTAACTTGCAGAAAAACTTTGTCCATTTATAAGAAGAATACGAATAAACAGGATTATATTTTTTTACAAAATTTACTTCTGGATACTATCTTATGATCATAAACAAGCTTCTTTCCAAGTTTGGTAGACATCCAGGATAGTTTAAGAAAGTTCTTAAAATTTCAAAAACTTTAACCACAGATTGAATTTTTGTGGACGCCGCCGACGTCGAGGACGCTGATGCCGACGACGGAATGTAGGATCGCTATGTCTCGCATTTGCGAAAAAAAGTGACAGACTCGACAAAAATGAACAGTTTGATTTTTCAATTAATATTAATTTTATCGTAAATACATCTTTTTTATTTGATGACAAATTAAATCAAATTGTTATCTGGTAATTTCATCTTTCACTTTATAAACTTTGCCAGCCGTAGACAGAAAAATATTTACTATAACTCCTTTTCTAAAATATCCTGTACAGAAAACAGCAGTGCCCTTATTCATCGCGGGCTTTGGCCGGTACAGCACATTTTGTCTCTCTTCGGGATAAAAGGCCACATCTTCCTTTTAACCAACCGCAAATTGTTTTCGAGGGAAATACCTTTATCTGGAATGGTGTTCAAATCTATGGGTTCCGCCATCGTTTGCGGCGGCGACGATGTAATATGGCGTTATTTAATTGTGACGTTATATGTTACTCTTTCCCCGGGAAAATTATGCAATTTAAAGATCTGCCATAGATTTGGAGAAAACAAAAATCTGCTATGGATTTGATTTGTTTGATTTGTTTGACGTTTGTAACGTCACATTTGCCATAGATTAGGAATCTGCCATAGATTTGTAACCCGCCATAGATTTGAGTCCTACATATATATTAGAAACTTTTTTTTTTTTGGTTGGGAAATTTTATTGAGGGGTTTTGATGACTAGAATATGCTGACAATTTATGTCAAACGATGGTAAAACCAGAAGACCACATAGTTGCCAAATAACACTTATTAGATTTTTTTCACGAAATCTTTTACAAATTTACTATCTGGATGATAAGTTCTATTCAGAGAAAGACTAACAGGTTTTGGGGAAATACTTTTTATAATTAACCATTTACTGCAAACCTTATATTTCCAAAGGGCTGTGAGAAGACGAAATAATTACGATTGACATACTTGGGAGGCCAGCTATGAATGAATCCGACAACAAAGGTAGGCGTGTCATACACCATCGTGTAGATAAATCAATGTAGATTTACGGCATAATAAGTTTTAGTAGGGTAGACAATCGAATCGAAATATAACGAAAGTTCGCGACCAATTGTCATTTAAAAAAAATGCGAGTTAAGTACCTTGTGTTATATTAAGGTATATAGGAATTTTTTTCAGAGACAAGTGCCTGTGCCAATTTACAGCCCATTAATTGCTGCATTGGCCTTCAGTCCTTTAATCTAAGTTACCCCAAAATACCAAACGATCTCACCAAGGGACATTGGTGATAATTGGATGTGTGGTTCAAAAGATATTATTCGATAATCAAACACTTGTCCAAATTACATTCTATTAATTGTTGTGGCCTTGTCCTTTGACCCAGTGACCTAAAAACCATTACTTTTTTAATCCCAAGGCGCATTATCCTCAAAAGATTGGAAAAGATAAGCCTTTAAGATATTATCCAGAACAAAATTTCACCCGAATTTCGGTCTACTTCTACCTTCGACCTTTATAATCAATAGGGATCATTTTCAGTTCAAGGGGAACATTTATAAACTTAGTTTGGATAAAGTTGGATATATGGTCAAAAGATATCATACAGAGACCAACATTTTTATTATGAATTCTATCCATTACAGCTGTCACCGTGACCTCAAAGTAAATAGGAGTCCTTGCACCCATGGGGCTTTTATTTACCCAATTTTGGTTAAGATGTTGTTTATAGCTAAGAAGGATTTTGATGTCTTGATGCCCAAGCATCATTCATCATATCTTAAGCTAAGTTCAACAATTCAAAGTCCAAAAAAAGGAAATGGAGAATGACTGAGAGTTTTTCATTCTACTAAAAAGTACTTGCAATTAAAATGCATGGATGCCAATGCACCAGTATACCACATATTAAAGTTAAACATAATTGTTTATTCAGAAACATGTCATAAGGGAGCTACCATTTGATTTTTATGGGGTGGGGGCTAGGATGAAATTTGAAAAAAATAGGCAGGACAGGAGTTTTGAGTAAAAAAAAAAAGGCAGGATGAGATTATTTGCAAAAAAAAAAAGGCAGGATGACAATTTATGTAAAAAAAAAAGTCAGGACAAACTAAAAAAAAAAAGCAGGGCTGAATAGAGTGAAAAATAAAAAAGCATGACCGAATAGAGGGAAAAATAAAAAGGCCGGACAACATTTTTCATCCTAGCCCTCCCATAAAAATCAAATGGTAGCTCCCTTAGCTATTTCTTAATGTTTTCAGAACTTGGTGTTGATGTAAGATCTTTGATAATCTTTTCCAATTTTACCAAACCTTGGATGACCAGGAGCTTGGCAAGTTGTAAAGAAACTGGTCCATTGTTGAAGACCACATGTTGACATTTAGATGTATTTTTGATTTCTTTTATTAGTTGCTGCCTTAATGATGGATACCACTCATTTTCTTTTAATAATAAAGTACCCCTGTATTGAAAATGTAGAGGCAGACAACACAGTTGAAGCAAAAAAAAAAAAAAAAAGCAACACCTATTTTTTGTGTCCTTTTATTAGTTGCATGCAAGATAGAAATGACACTAGTATTTGTCACTGTCAGGCAATTCATGTCTTGACATTGTTAAACTGTTAGCATTTAGAAATTAAAATTGAAAATTGAGCAATGTAAGGAATGAATGATGTAGTGGAAATGAAATGCAGAATAAAACAAGTGAAACTGCGAGCTACTGCTCACTGATGATACCCACGCCCGCCCAGGAAGTTGTTGAGTGATGAATCTGAAAACCCATCACACAGTATAGCTGACTTATATAAACCCTGAAACCAAATTTCAGAAATCCTTATGATGTAGTTCCTGAGAAAGATATTACAAAAAATATTCATGGGACGGATGGACGGACAGACAGACAGACAGAGGTGAAACAGTATACCCCCACTTTTTTATAGCGGGGGTATAACACTTTTTAAAGCGGGGGTATAATTATATCTAAGTTAAAAGGATAATAGAATTATATTATAATGAACTGAAGATTTTTTCAATATTTTTGCAAAATAGAATAATGTGGGATTACACTGTGGCATGCAATTGGGCATGAATTGGTAATTGTGGTTTATGGGATTGTAGGTTAAGATGTTATTAGATTTGTGAATTTGTGGTTAGAATTGTTCTGAAAAGTGATATAAAAAGGTGACATTAATGTTGTGTGCTTTAGAGTGGATTATCATTAAATTGTGGGTTGAGTTATTTCCTTTTGAACAGAAATATCAATATGTATGAAATTATTTTTAGTATATGTCGGAAATGTTTAAATTATTATTGAAGTGGATTGATATATTTGAATGATAATGCTGATAATTTAATAATTTTGATGATGCATCTTTTTACCTATCTAAAGTGCAGTGGACAATTAATGTGATGTTATGGAGGAGGTAATTATTTATTGTTTATTGGTTTTATTTAGACTTTGATTGTTAGAATATTATTTTGAATTATTTATTTAATAAATTCATATGGGCCAAAATTTTAATTACACGATAAAATTTAGATATAAAAACCCCAATATTTCAAGATTATTTAAACCCCATTGAAATTGGTCAGAAATAAGCAATTCAAAGAAAGTTTAATAAAATGCTCTGCTGGGCGCAGCTTGATACGACCGCAGAGGTCGAACCCTGAACAGTTGGGGCAAGTATGGACAAAACATTCAAGCTTGATACAGCACTGAATTTGGATTGTGATTAAATATTTGACACAGCATAGGTTTCTGACACAGAATGAATGTGGTCTAAGAACTTAAAATTCTTAATTTACCTATTCAAACCATATCATTATTATTTGCTTTTATATATAAATCAGAAATAACCAATCTAAAATGGAAAATTTTAAAGGAAAAAGGAAAAAAAAATCCCCCAAATTTTTGAACCCCTTATGATTCATCACCCCAAACTCAATCCCAGCCTTCCCTTTGTGGTATGGTACCTTGAAGTACAATTTCAGAGAGATCCATACACTTGAACACCAGTTATTCTTTTGAAACTAGAAAATGCTTGTTTTTGGCCCCAAATTCCTAAACATTTAGGGCAATTATCCCCACCTTAAACCCAGCTTTCCTTTGTGATATGGAACCCTGTATTACAATTTCATAAAATCCATACTTACACACACGTTATTGTCCTGAAACTAGAAAAATGCTTGTTTTTGCCCTTTTGGCCCCTAATTCCTAAAATTTTGAGGCAATTACCCCCAAGATCAATCCCAGACTTCCCTTTGTGGTATGGTACCTTGCAGTACAATTTAAGAGAGGTCCATACACTTGAACACAAGTTATTGTCTGGAAACTAGAAAAATGCTTATTTTGGCCCTTATTCCTAAACATTTTGGGCAATTACCCCAAACTCAATTCCAGCATCCCTTTGTGATATGGAACCTTGTAGTACAATTTCAGAAAGATCCATACACTTACACACAAGTTATTGCCATGAAACTAGAAAATGCTTGTTTTTGCCCTTTTGGCCCCTAATTCCCAAAATTTTGAGGCAATTACCCCAAAATCAATCCCAGCATTCCCTTTGTGATATGGAACCTTGTGGTACAATGTCAAAGAGATCCATACACTAACACACAAGTTATGTCTGGAAGTTACAAAATGCTTATTTTTGGCCCCTAATTCCTTAACTGTTGGTACCATAACCCCCAAAATCAATCCCACCCTTCCTTTTGTGGTATTGAATCTTATGGTAAAATTTCATAGAGATCCATTCACTTAAACTAAAGTTAGAGTGCAAAACCAATGTGTCTTCGGACGATGACGACGACGCTAATGTCATACCAATATACGACCGCACGGTCGTATAAAAATTGCTTGTTTTTACCCCTCTTTTGCCCCTTATTTCTAAGCTGATAAAGCCATAACCTCCAAATTCAATCCAATATTCCTTTTGTGGTATGGAATCTTGTGGCACATCTTCATACAAAGCCAAACACTTTTACTCAAGTTATTGTCCGGAAACTAGAAAAATGTTTGCTTTTGGCCCAAAATTTGTAAACCGTTACGGCCATAATCTTCAAAATCAACCCAAACCTTCCTTTTGTTGTATGTAACCTTGTGGTACAATTTCATAGAGATCCATACACTTATACTCAAGTTATTGTCTGGAAAACCAATTGGCTTTGGATGACAACATTTCCATACTATTATACAGCTGCAAAAAAAAAGGGATGTCCTTGCCCAAGCACCTCTGCATTTAAGCTGTTTTGCTGTAGAGTGTTTTTATATTTTTAAAGTATTCCCAACTCTTTGCCATAAGTGTACTAGTGGACTTCCTATCCAAAAGGCATTAGATGCCAAGGAGACACTACAAAGGCAGCATAACATGCATTTTGATCTTCTATGCATTCATTTTTATTTGTGGTACAATGTATATCAATTTTTGCCTGGTTTTAACAAGTTTTTGCCAATCCATAGAAAACCACAAATTCATATGTTCAACAAAAAACACCACATAACTCCGATACTAAAGGCCAATACATTAGTTTTGCAGAGAGTCTGGACAACACAAACATTTGTTGGTAGCTGAATATTAATGCAGTATGGTAACACAATGTATTTCGATCCCGATGTACATTAAACCACAAGGTCAAAATAAACATAGTTATACCACTTAACACTACAGATAGTACTAGTATAATCACTTGAAGTTCAATATTTCACTTCTATGTTCTTTTTTGAAGTGAAAATTGCCAAAATGAAGCATTGAAATAATTTCCATTTCATACAAACATTCTATAATACTGATCACTTTATAAACAATGTATTCCTTTATAAATGTGACAAATCTTTACTTAAATAGGTATGATTAGAAAGAAATTAGAAGAAACAAAGTGTGTTCTGAATCTGAAACCAATCATATTTTTTTACTAGTTAAACAATGGCATTTATTTTTAAATCTGGAACATTTTCTACTTGCATACCTACCAACCAATAATTTTTTTTTATTTGCTGTATAAAAGACATGCATACCTAACAACAGTCTAGTTTTATTTACCTTTATGAATGATAGAGAATATTTTTTCATCCCATGTTTGAATGATTGATTGTATGCTACTTAACATCCAGTGGCAAATATCTCATGCATGTTCAGGACGATTCTATATTTGAACAAACAATCATATTTGGCACTGGCAACAATAAACTTTGCATTTTTATATTAGATGTATGACTTTCAATATAAAACGATAAAAAAGAAACATTTAAATCATATATTTTTCTTTAATAATAATACAAATTAAGCTTCTAATTCCGATAGTCTTTCGTTTCTAATTAATCCATTTTCACCAAGTGATTCCTGTAAGATATCTTGTTTCTCAATAAAATATTCCCTGAACCATTGAATATGCTCCCTTTTTTGCTCAGCAGTTATAAATGCATTCTTGGATAATGCTACAACAACATGGTTCATAAATTGTCTTATTGGGCCTTTCTTTGGAAAGTCCTCTGTTAAATGTTCTAGAAAAACATGTTCATGGAATCCTGTCTTCTGTTCTAACTCCCAACCTGTAATAAATTGAATATATTATCATACTATAATTTCAGGATAGATTTGGCCATTCTTTTTATGTCCCCTTTGATCATATATAGCCCCTCATGTAAGTATACATCCCTGGATTAAAAAAATTTGGGTTGAGCATTCCTGATGAAGGTTAATCTAGAAAAGTGATGAAGATGCACCAAATATATAAATCGTTGTTTTCATCAATTAATTAATGTTCAATTATGATTTAATTAATCTTGATCTTTTATTCTGCTATTACTTCATTTAAATACATATTTACTGATTTGAAATGTTCTGCACTTGGTTTCAGTGTGGAAGCTTTGTCATTATATGTACACAGCATGCTCATGTCGGTTGAGGGTCCTATTTTTACTGAAAATTGTAAGGGTTCCATGGAACCCAGTGTCTCGCCTACTTTTGCTGTTAATCGCAGGCTCAACAAAAATGAGGAAAAAAATTAATAAAAATATTCCTCTCTATACTATCTTTTGATTGTAAGTAGCTTCTGTCCAAGTTTGGTAAAAATCCAGGATAGTTTATGAATCTTATAAATGTTTTAAAAACTTAAACTGCAGACTGTATGTAATGTTAACTGGAACAAAAACTAAGTCCATTTATAAGTAAAATACGGAAAAAATGGAACAACATTTTAACAAAATTTCCTTCCAGTTACTGGCTTTTAATCATAAACAAGCTTCTGTCCAAGTTTGGTACAAATCAAAGATAGTTTAAGAAAGTTATTAAAATTTTAAAAACTTTAACCACAGAGTGAATGTAATGTTAACTGGCAGAAAAACTAAGTCCATTTATAAGTAAAATACGGAAAAAATGATTTTTTTTGTTCTTCAAAATTTACTTCTGGATACTATCTTATGATCATAAACAAGCTTCTTTCCAAGTTTGGTAAAAATCCAGGATAGTTTAAGAAAGTTATTAAAATTTCAAAAACTTTAACCACAGAGTGAATGTAATGTTTCCTGGCAGAAAACTAAGTCCATTTATAAGTAAAATATGGAAAAATGGAATTTTTAAAAAAATTTACTTTTGGATATTATCTTATGATCATAAACAAGCTTCTGTCCAAGTTTGGTAGAAATCCAGGATAGTTTAAGAAAGTTATTAAAATTTCAAAAACTTTAACCACAGAGTGAATATTTGTGGACACCGCCGACGACGACGACGGAATGTAGGATCGCTATGTCTCGCTTTTTCGACAAAAGTCGAAGGCTCGACAAAAATGAACGAGCTTTATACTTTTATCACAACTGTGAATTCAAAAATCCTAATAAAGATTCAAACTTTTTCTGTTAAAATTAAATAAAAACTGTTAATGATTATAATGTTGGCAAAAGTCAAGGTCTATTTGAAGAAATTATCTGAAGCAGATAATATTAACTACAGGCACAATCTCTTATACACTAAAGTACATTTATTTGACTATGACTTACGCAGTAAACATTTGACTACAAAACAGTACTATTTATAGCAGCTTGTATAAAACTGTTAACGCACATAAATGTCTCCCCTACAAAACTAAAAGCAACTATATGCAAGACTGGGTATCATCATCTGCATGTACATGGGAGTGAATATCACTTACAAGTACTTTGTAAAAGCACTTAATGATATCATGCATTCAAATAAAATTAAAATTGGGAGAGATTTGTGAATAATGAGACAGGCTACACGATCAAAATAGCATCCAAGTGCAAAATGTATCATCAATATGTGATAATCTGTTTTTTCATGTTTAAATCATAACTCTTTGAACAGCAAAAGTTATTTGATCAATATAAAATTTGACCTCCATTATGTCATAGATGCTACTGCAATAACATGTCAAATATTAATGATCTATCATAACTTATTCTTAACAAAGAAAATTATTGAAAAGGACAATTTTTGCTGGGTAAAAAATTCTAAAATAAATGTAGTATGACACAAGACCTAAACTTAATCTACAAAAAATAAATTGTTGACACAGAGATTTGTCTTGCCACTTTGTAATTTTGATAGTATAATGCAAATATAGAATCAAGATGGCAATATTTAAACATATAAACTATGCAAAACATTCAAAGTTAATGAACCATGACTTAAGGTGCAGGACCAGATAGTCTCCATGGAAATGAGAAATACCAATGCTTATAAAACTGCATACCAAATACCATTGACTTATAATATTAAAGTAGTTCCTTAAACACTACCCTAAACACAAACTTTAACTTGTAAACAATGTAAAAATTTCTAAGTCAATGAACCTTGATAGTGGTGGGGCCAAATAATCTCCATGGAAAAGAAGACTTGCAAATGCCAATACTATCACAAACTTGAACATGTAAACTATGCAAAACATTTAAAGTCAATAGACCATGACTGAGGGGGTGGAGCCAAATGATCTCCATGGAAATGAGATGTGCCAATGCTTTTGCATCTGCATATCAAATATCATTAACCTACCGCCAGTGGTTCCTCTTGACCTGACCTAATCACAGGCTGATACATGTTAAGTAGGCAAAAGTTTCAAAGTCAATAGACCATGACTGAAGGGTGGGGCCAAATAATCTCCAAATGAGATGTGCCAATGCTTATACAACTGCATAACAAATATCATTGACCTACTACTAGTGGTTTCCTGTTAACTGACCTAATCACAGGCTGATACATGTTAAGTAAGCAAGTTTCAAATTTAATAGACTAACTATGGGCGGGCAAAATAGTCTCCATGGAAATGAGATATGCCAATGCTAATACAGCTGCATACCAAATATCTTTGACCTTCCACTAATGGTTCCCCATAAACTGACCTAATCACAAACTAATACATTGCTGACGCCTGCGCCGCCGAAAAACAACCTACCTTAATCTTGCTTTTTGACTCTGTCAAGGCAATACAAAAAAAATATTACAACAAAAAATATTACATTCCATATTTGCACATGTCATGAGGTCACACAGGTCAAAATTTAGGTCAGCCATAATAACATCCTGGAACTTAACACTATTGTATATATCATCTAAATGGAACAATGCAATTGTAACAGTTATCCACTTTCTTGTTTAGTGCTTATTCCAAAATAAACCTCATTAGATAAGAAAAGTAACACCCATACCTAGCCTCCTTGACATTTTTGCAGGAAAAACAATAAAGATTTGCATTCTTTCTTTCATAACCCACCTTGTTCATTATCTATAGGGAAATGCCACAACTTTCCTTGCTTTGTCCAAACGATCATCTCTTCAAAACCATTTTTAGGTGCTGCAGTTTGTAACTTTGTCAGCTCTTCCTTTTCCAATACATCCCATAATGTTTCTACAGTGATACAAGACATCAAAAGTTATATGCATTGTTTTTAAATTTCATGTAAGATTTCCTATTTACAACAACAGAATATGAATCCTTTTTCTTAAGTAATTTTAACATATTATAACAAAATTCTAGCTTATAACATTTATTTATGGCATTTGTGCATTTTTGAAATATGTTGATCGGAAGTTGCATCATCAGCTGATTCCAATTTCAAGGATAAGAACAAAAATCTGAACTGTAGGGTGAAAAATTGGTTGAACCAGTGTTTAAAATTAAGAAATGACTATGCCAAATCTGGTAAATTAAACATT
Organism: Mytilus coruscus; assembly: GCA_017311375.1. NCBI lineage: Eukaryota > Metazoa > Mollusca > Bivalvia > Mytilida > Mytilidae > Mytilus > Mytilus coruscus. The sequence goes on along the minus strand of CM029603.1, from coordinate 40,692,316 downwards.
ATCAATGATTCATGTAAATGAGATCAAAGTTCGGAAGAACCCTGCAGAAAAAACATGTATACCATTCAAACATTCCATACACCAAATATAGTTGACCTTTTGTTTATAGTATCAGAGAAACAGATATAACCATGAAAGGAGGGCAAGGTCAGATGACCCCTTCGATACAAACATGTACACCTTACGATCATTCTATAAACAAAATAGAGTTGACTCATTGCTTATAAGTCTAAGAAATTAACCAAACCACAAAAACTTTGTCCAATGAACCATGAAAAAAAGGTCAAGGTCAGATGAAACATGTTCACCTTACAATCATTCAACACTCCATATACAGCTGATTTATTAGTAAATAGTATCTGAGAAACAGACCAAACCACAAAAACTTGACAATGAAGAATGAACCATGAAAATAAGGTCACGGTCAGATGAAACCTGCCAGTCAGACATGTACAACTAACAATCATTCCATACACCAAATATAGTTGCTTATAGTATTTGAGATATGGACTTGACCACAAAAACTTAACTCTGATCACTGATCCATGAAATGAGGTCAGGTGAGCACTGTCTAACAGACATGTAGATCTAGCAAGGATCCCATATCCCAAATAAAGTTATCCTGTTACTCATAATAAGTGAGCATTTCACATGACTAAAAAGCAATTTTTTTTTCAAGCAGTCACTGAACCATGAAAAAGAGATCAAGGACAATTGACACATAACAGACAGAAACATCCTAACATAAGGCATATGCATACAAGGTATAAAACATCCAGGTCTTCTACCTTCTGAAATATAAAACTTTATTCAAATAGTTATAGCCATTGCCACCTGATAGTAATCCCTATGTCTCGCATTCTGTGACTTTAGTTGTAGGTGAGACAAAAATTACCTAATGAGTTTAGAGGAATCAAATTAACAACATCTCCAAACAAAAGTTATGTGTACAAACCTTTTCCTTTAACAAAAGTTATGTGTACAAACCTTTTCCTTCTTTAACTTCAGCCTTAATGTCTCCTGGTGAAAAAATGTCTAATCTATCTCCCTCAAAAAGTTTGAAATCTCTATCTGCTCTAAAAAAAAAATACAAATTGAAAAGATAAAATGTTGTACTGTACCTACTCGCTTATTAGTCGGAAAATTGGGAGTAAAATTCATAATCCAGAGAGGGTACCGACTAATAGACGAGATCCAGCGACCAGAGGAAAAATCCAAGATTGAGAAAAGTGGTCAGGAGTGAATTTCCTGGTCAAAACTACGTTTGTGATTGCCAAACCTACATAAATCAATAAATAAAAGTTTTGTTGAAAATAAATGACTACAACACTGTCCTTGTGTTTTATTTGTTCTTTGTTATCAATTTTCTGCAAATTCCACTGTTTCCGGTTTGGGTATTGATTTTCATGGTCAAATGGTTTGTGCATAAACCCAAAGGAAGAGCCAAGAACCAAAATGAAAAGGAGATAACAATATACCAACTATGTGAAAGGATGTATTCAGAGGAGTTATTGTGTCATTATTGTGATATCATGATATCAATTCAATACTTATAATACAATACAATTCATACAATAATCAAAAATAATTTTAAGATTCATTCCCAAGATCAAAATATTATTCATTAAAATGTCTCAGGTAAACAAAATTACAAAATTGATTGACAAGCCAATATAATCCATTGATAACCCCTAATTAAGAGACAAAGAGTTGTATTCACTAAAGGTGTGAAAATATCAGTGATAGGTGAACAGATGACACTAATGAGTTGGAGTTATTTTAATATAAAGTTGATTAGCTTCACTTAATTTTTTAATCCTTTAATCATCACAATATAATAAGAATTATGAAGTGTACATGCCCATTTAACAATGAGTTATGTGTACTGTGAAAACTATTGTTTGACTTTAATTTTTTCAGGTTCATATTGGTTTATCTTCGCTTTTCTCAAACAATAGGTTGTTAGTCATACCCTACAAAATCATTGATGCATTACGTAAACAACACATGGCTAATCAAACAGTGAACAAAACAAGAGGAATGAATACATCTTTATTATTAACAGCAATATAAATTATCATGATCAACATCAACTAAATTCAAACCAAACAAACATTCATGCAGAAAATGAATATAATTCCTGGATTTGCATTGGTTTTACCGGCGTTCAGTACCTGTCAGCTGCAAAAAAAATGTCCAAATTTTGTCCGACTTATACGAGGGTCAAGACTAAATTTTTAGAATTTGGAGCTGAAAAGGGCAACTGACTAATAGTCGGATCGACTAATAAGCGAGTAGGTACGGTACATCATTTTTTTGTCGATTAATGTGCATGATGATGTCTAGAATCTAACTAAATCTTAGCCAATCAATTGCACACGGAACATTTTCCCATACAAATTCAAATTATAGGTCAATTAATAGCCACTATATTTGAATTAGTGTGACTGTAACTTGTAACTGCCTTCAGCATATCAGAAGCTGCCATTCATGTGTCAAATAAGATTCAAACTCAGAACTTAAAAGTTTATAATTGATCCCTGTCTGACCCTTGGATGTGTTACTTTATTTACTTTGTTCTTGCAGAATTCCAATTTCTTCAGCTTGAATGTGTTTTATCTCTTTGATAACTAAAACTGAATATATTTACATCTTAGTTTACTTGATTTAACAGGAAGTTCCAATTCACCCTGGTATCATCCTGAGATTCCCATATCAGACCAGGGATTTACCCCAAAGTTCAAATATGTGTCAAGGGATGATACCTGGATCTATATGGAAAAAAGATATAATGATTTTGTATTCACCAGCCATCTTGTATCACATTGATGTCAATCACCATGGATATATGCCTTATTTCAAAGAACACATTTTTCACAAAAATGTGTTGTTATCATAGCCTGACTTGATGTTGATTTGATATAGACATTCAGGGACCTACTTTGTGCTTTGCTGTTTGATTTGGTAATGAATATGTAAAATAAGAATATAAAAAAATTGAAAATTTATCTGCATGAACATGGTAAATGTAAAACTAACAATATTCTAAACAATATATTGACTGATTGATTGTTGGTCCATCTAAATAATATAAGAGCATGTTCAAACACACAACTGCAGCTCTTCACATGATCATATATATTTCTAGTTCATTTAAAATAAATGGAGAATGTGTCCATGGGACACAGATGATTACCCACTTGCATACAACTTTATAAAAGGAGATAACTCAAGAACGGCAAAAGTGACGACACCCAAATACAAACTTGATCTGTGTCTTGTGGTAATAAGCATTGTATATAAGTTTTATTATATTTGGTTGAGGCAAACTAAAATTAGAAAAACCAATTTTGGTAGCTACATAAGGACGGATGAATGGATGTACAGACGGACAAGGGTAACACTTAATGTCCTCTCCGCTGCGGCAGGGCATAAAAAATGATAATTAAAAGGTTGAAATTTTCTTGATTTATAATGTGTATTCTCAAAACTTCAATAAATGAAATAATTTACAATACAGTTAAGTCCTAATAAATTATTTACCCTGGTTGTCTGATCCATTTCCTAGGTCCACGCTGATCAGGTGATTTTCTATCAGTAAATTTCCTTTCCACTGCTAGGGGTTGGGTCTTTTCATTGCATGATAATCTGAGGAAAAAGTACACTCTGATAAACCACCACAAAAGTCATATGAATAATATTTTTGCAGAAATGTCATTCTAAAATGTTTTATAAAGCATGTGAGGGAAAAGTTAGAGAAAATAAATTCTTTGCAAACAACAACACAAATCTCTTACAATATTCATACTAGCAACTTCTTATGCTGCAAATTTTTTTTTAATTATTCTGGTACATTAATTTCAAATTGATTCAAAAATGGTAAAATAAATAAAAATAATTTAATTAAGAAATTCCTTCATGTCATTTTTGTGCATGTGTCAAACATATTTTGTTCTAATTAAAAGATAGCTTTGTTTACAAAGCGAAATAAAGACGTCATATTAGAATGAGATTTTGTACATACCATAATTTTCTGAATCTTGATATCTAACTGCTGACATATCATCAAATATTCCACTGAAAATTTTGAACAAATCTTTAATCTATTAATTATATTTATCATTGTAGATTCAGATCATTCTTGGAGTGATTGTTTTGGTGGATTCTTGTAAAAAAAAAACCAAGAAATGAAATATTCCAGGAAATATAAATAATTATCTGCATAATATAGTAATCCTAAAATACAAGTTTTCTTCATACTGGGAAGTATAAGAGTTGTATTAGAGATCTTCACCTAATGATTTTGACTTTATAATCCTTATAGATGACATACTTCAATCAATCATGCAATAACCCAGTTGATTTAATCTGCATTTACCGGAGTTTACTGGAATTTATTTATGAAAGTATTTTTTAATATCATAAAATATGGATGTCTTGATTTATGTAATATGCTTCAATAGACTTTTTTCATATTACATGTACTGACTTTTGACTCTGGAGTATATAATTTTTTGACAAATTACCTACTCTGTGGAAGGACATCTTGGTACTCGGGTCAAGATAGAGCAATTAACAGAAATAAAATCAAGCTAACAATCAATGCAATTTGGGAAAAAAATAAACTGTTTTCCAGTGATTTTTTTGTGTATAGAAAACATTAAACAATCAAACCCCACAGTATGTTAAATTTGCCTTATCTATCAGCTTATTGTTTCAGGGCTCACGCTACCAGGCGACTAGGGCAAAGAAGTCGCTTTCCGTCCGTCTACCGCTTTACCCGACCCTCAAAAGCGAAAACAGGTCGCCCTGTTGTTTACGATACTCGCTTTCAGTTGCTTCCGTCATTGGACATTTTCAATTTTACCAAGTTGATGAAACATTAATTTTTATTGATAATTAAAGAAATTCAGACATAAACTATTCATTTTCTTAAGAAAAGAGGATTAAGGCATTGACTTTACAGTGTGTAGCAGGTTATTTAATTAAAAGACAACTTTTATCACTTCATGCACTTCCGGTACTTGTTAGTTGAGAGCGTACATCAATCTAACTTTCGGCGGCAAAATAAGTTTGTTACTTCATTTGAACTTGATAAAGTTGCCTCCAGTAAATGTTTAATCCATTTATTGCATTAAAATGTCATATTCCTTTCCAAATAACTTGTCTAACATCGTTTATTTTGTAAATTTTCTTCGTCCGCCATTGATCGTTTACTAACTACGGATCGGAACCGATCTAGTTATGACCGAAATCCATATTTTACAATAATAACTACGGACGCATGAATGGAACAGCTGACAGAAGAATATTGATCCCAAAAGGAAAATTAGGAATACCATGTGCATTAACAGACTTTTGGTTAGATCTAATTGATTAATGTATATAATTCCATATAAAATGGATTGTTTCAAAATATTGATTAAAGTTGCTTAACTCTGAGACTATTATACTAATATCAATATATTATGGCCCAGCTTAACTTTGTATATCTTTTGATGAGAAACACTGAATTTCATAAACATGATAAACAAGATAGTTTTAATTGACTTGTAATTGATATATATTATAATTTCTTTACCTTTTGACATAAAAAAAATCTTTTAGTGTTAGATTTTTGTTGGTAGTTTCCACAAGAACCTAAACTTAAACAACTTTGAATTTGAACTGTTACTTTAATTGTATAATCAGATATGAATTGAACAATATAAAAGAACATTATTTACATATGACCCTTTATACTATAGTAAAATCCAAACATTGTAAGCAGCGCCAAGGAGCACTTCTCTTTCAAATCTCACCACTTCTCCCTATCAGTTTCAAAAGAGAAGTCACTTCTCCCTATGATTCTGATATAGTGTGAGCCCTGTTGTTTTTTTTTTTTTTTAGATTTCCTTGAAATATTTGTCAATATATTTTTCAACAGTATCTTCGTCTAAAATCATATAACTACCTCAAAGCCTTTTCTTGTTTTCTGTTGTCTCTATTGTCATCTCTTTGTCCTCTTCTCTTGGATCTGCCTTCTACAACATATATTTCTATGTAATGTCATGGCTTTTGTAATTTTGTAAACAAACCTGTCAAATCAGTAACATCACTAACCTCAACAATGTGAGTTTACTATTAACTTAACTAAAACATAGCATTATAGCCTCCATGAAACATGTAGAGCTAGATCAAAATGGAGGATCTGAAGATAGTCTTTGCAAAGTTTTGTCAGAATTGCAAACTGATAAAGCAGATCCATCACAACTCACCAACTTGTTTCACAGTAGATATTGAAATGGCTTAAGGACTACATTTAAAATGTAAAAGGTTTTATCATAATAAGACTGAAAAGGTAGATAAACCTCATGTGTAAGAACATTTTGTGCAAATCTTTATTACTTGCATGAAGTTATGAAAAAATCAATATTTATGATAATATTAAAAAAGACAAATTTATATCCTTAAATTGCATTATACACAAAGCACTTTCTATACTTGACATGAAATTGATTGATTGATTGTTGGTTGCTTAACGTCCAGTGCCTGACATAAAAGATAAGATTTGAATACCTCCTCTGTGTTTGACTTGATCTGTTGACATTTTGCTTAAAATGGAGCTGAAACAAAGAAATATTATACTGAAATCAAATTTTGAATGAAAAATGTTTTCCAGTTGATCGGTTACATGTATGGCAATAAATACAAAGCACAATTTATCAATTTGTTACTAGCTTCAAATGTTAATAAAATAAGTTTTTAAATTTCTTTTAATAACAAATTACTGTAAATTCAGAAATTATTGCGATGTTTTTATTATTGCGAAAAATGCAACAGGGTTATCATTGCAATAATTAAAACTCGCATCTTGAATTTTTTTATATGAATCAAACAGGATTTTTCTGAATATTGCAATAATTCAAATTGCATTTTAGTCTAAAAAGACAAAATCGCAACAATAAATGCACGCAATAATTTCAGAATTTACAGTATTTTAATCAAAACTTTTTAATGTTGGAAGGAAGAGTTTTTTCAGTATTTAGTTTTCTATGTTGTGTTTTGTGTGCTGTTGTCTGTCTTTTGGTCGATTTTCATTTTTTGTCAGTTTGTTTTCAACTTATGAGTTTGAACATCCCTTTGGCATCTTTCACCTCTCTTTTGTAGACTTGGGATTTGCATTCGATTGCCCTGGAGATTTATAGCTGTGGACAAATAAGCAAAAAATAAATAACATATTGGGTGAAGAAATGTCGGGAAAGATTATTTTCATTGTGTCCAACACTATCTTAAAGAGATCAAAATGCTAAAATTGCTTAAAAAGAAAGCAATTACTGTTGTGCAATGACAAGAAAATACTTATCTTAATAGGCTGATACCAAAAAAAATATTCAGGGTTGACTGGAGGGACTATAGTATACAAATAACTGTGGACATATTGGTCAAGAAATAGTTTAGCACTAATTATATACTAAAAATCCTATGGGTTGTGCTGCCTCTAGATAAGTATGTTTAAAGACTAGTTAGATTTCCTTCTCAACTTTTCAGTAATTAAGGGCTGAAAATTAAAAAACCCAATTATCCCTAAAACATAAATTATAGATCAAATAAGGAACAATATTTATTGCCTTGTCTTTATACCCAAAATTTTGTTGTCCATTTGTATCTTCTCCTTCAGGTCTTGCCATTTTCATCATTTTGAGTTTTTGTATTAAGTCTGTAGCTACATGTCTACCTTTTTCACCAGATATTTTGTTAGACAAGTCTTCTGCAGCAGACTGTAATGTTTTGTCCAAAGGATCATCTTCACTGTAAAATAAAACAACTTTGTTTATACAATCATAATAAGCCTTTGTTTTTGTATACTTCTTATCTTAAATTATACTAACTGTTAACATGCAATAATTGCTATTTTGATATTTAACTTAGATCAGGATTTATATATATAAAGCATATATATATAATACAAATATTTTCCAAAGGAACAATTTTGCAGCTGACATTTTTTGTCAATGCAATAAAGAATACTTGGTCTTCTTCATAGGGAAATAAATCTTTCATTAACAGACATGTCATTTGGAGTTTCATATCAATTTCAAATAAATGTGTACTTAACTATTTCTTAAGTGCAGAGTTTGATAAAACTAAGAAATTAAGAACCCATCAAAATTTGTAACCACCAAAATAAGTATGTCCACAGAAAAACATAATATAATATTCTAAATAGAATCAAACCAAAAGGTTATACAATGGAAATTAAGAAACAAACCAATCAATCAATCAAAAGGTTTGAATGAAAATTTTGACCTTATCAAATATTCTAAAATATCAAAATTAAAAGTGATATTTTCTGTTATTTTAACAAAGATTTATTTGTTTTTGCTCTTTTCCGTTAAATTATTTGTTTAATGTTAGGATTCATATTTAAACATTCAATTCCCAAAAGCTTTGTTTCAATCAAATAAAAAAATCTCATTTTTATTTAATTCATAAGATAGAATAACTTGATTTTTAACTTGGTTAATAAAGTGAAGCATAATAGTCCCTAGTATATCATGAGATGCAATACTAGTTAATAATTATGTTATCTACCCATGACAATATTGGTGTATATATATCATGTGTGTATATAAGAATAGTAATGGACATGATGAAGATATAGAATGCATGACATCAATGAGACAGAGAGCAACAAGAATCTTGTTTTATGGTTTTTGAAACTTCATTTATAACATAATAAACAGAAAATGGGGAATATGTCCATGGGACACAGATGATGCCCCGGCTTGCATATAGTATTATAAAGGGACATACCTCAAGAACTGTAAAAAAGTGACACTACCCAAATTTGTACTTGATCTGAGTTTTGTGGTAATTAGCATTGTTTATAAGTTTCATAACATTTAGTTGAGGCAAACTTTAGTTAGAGAACAGAAACGAAAAATTCAGCAATTTTTATGCCCCATTTATGGGCATTATGTTTTCTGGTCTGTGCGTCCGTCCATCCGTTCGTCCCGCTTCAGGTTAAAGTTTTTGGTCGAGGTAGTTTTTGATGAAGTTGAAGTCCAATCAACTTGAAACTTAGAATACATGTTCCCTATGATATGATCTTTCTAATTTTAATGCCAAATTAGAGATTTTCTCCCATTTTCACGGTCCACTGAACATAGAAAATGATAGTGCGGATGGGGCATCCATGTATTGGGGACACATTCTTGTTCCATTTGTTATGGGGCATAACTCTAGAACGGTAAAAGTGACGCCACCAAAATTCGAATTTGATCTGTATTTTGTGGTAATAAGCATTGTGCATAAGTTTTATAACATTTGGTTGAGGCAAACTAAAGTTAGAGAACGGAAGCGAAAAATTCAGCTATTTTTTTCCATTTGTAAAGGGCATAACTCTAGAACGGTAAAAGTGACGCCCCCAAAATTCAAACTTGATCTGTGTTTTGTGGTAATAAGCATTGTGTATAAGTTTCATAACATTTTTTCGAGGCAAAGTAAAGTTAGAGAGAATGGAAACGAAAAATTCAGCAATTTTTCCATTTGTAAAGGGGCATAACTCTAGAACTGTTAAAGTGACGCCCCCAAAATTCAAACTTAATCTGTGTTTTGAGGTAATAAGCATTGTGTATAAGTTTTATAACATTTGGTTGAGGCAAAATAAAGTTAAAGAACGGAAACCAATTTTGGGAGGTACATACGTACGTACAAACTTAATGCCCCCTCCGCAATGGCGGGGGCATAAAAATTACTTGAATAGTGTTTTTTTTTATATTATTAACAGCAATTAAAAACTTGTGTTATGAAATATTTACCAATATCCCCCACGGCAAATAAACTCCAGCATTTTTCAAAGTGTGGGATTTTCGCGCTGTGTTGAAGACCCATTGGTGGCCTTGTGCTGTTTTCTGCTCTTTGAGGCATTCCCCGTTTCCATTCTCAATTTTATCAAAGTAAGTCTATATAATTGTAAGTTTTAACTGCTATGTTACTACTTTAAAATGCTATGTAAGATAAATGTGCCTTTAATTCAATCTTGTTATTACCTACCTTTCTCCAGAGTGAGGTTCATTTGGGTTTTTTCGTCTTAATAAATTTGCTGTATTAAATATACTTCTGGTTGGAAGAGTTATTATAATCCTGGAAAAGTAAATACTTTAAAATTACATAGGTTAATAAAGAAATAGTAACTTCCTGTAATTACATATAATCTAAAACTGAAGGAAACTAATTTTTCTTTGTTTGAATAATAGATCATCACGAATAACAAAGATCTAATTTTGATAATTATAAGATTAAAAGAATTAAAGATTAAGGAGAGAACAACCAATATTATATAATTAAGGTAAAACAATTATCTTAAGGCATATGCTATTACAATAAGGTAGAAAATAATCATTGGTAATGATAGACTCAATATTTCAAACAAAAAGGTATTCATCAAAGCAATAATGTATCATCATGTATGAAACATGTGACATAAGGAATAGATGACCATGATAACAGCATCCACATCATCATGTGTCAAACATATCACATAAGGAATAGATGACCATGATAACAGCATCCACATGATCATGTGTCAAACATATCACATAAGGAATAGATGACCATGATAACAGCATCCACATCATCATATGTCAAACATATCACATAAGGAATAGATGACCATGATAACAGCATCCACATCATCATGTGTCAAACATATCACATAAGGAATAGATGACCATGATAACAGCATCCACAAGATCATGTGTCAAACATATCACATAAGGAATAGATGACCATGAATACAGCATCCACATCATCATGTGTCAAACATATCACATAAGGAATAGATGACCATGATAACAGCATCCACACAAGATCATGTGTCAAACATATCACATAAGGAATAGATGACCATGATAACAGCATCCACAAGATCATGTGTCAAACATATCACATAAGGAATAGATGACCATGATAACAGCATCCACATGATCATGTGTCAAACATATCACATAAGGAATAGATGACCATGATAACAGCATCCACATGATCATTGATGATCCATGCACCAAGACCAACCAGACCAACTTGTCCCCTTTGACAGAACACAGGCACACTGTATAATTTGGAGTTTAGTATGACGTCCATTATCACTGAACTAGTATACATATTTGTTTAGGGGCCAGCTGAAGGACGCCTCCGGATGCGGGAGTTTCTCGCTGCATTGAAGACCCATTGGTGGCCTTCGGCTGTTGTCTGCTCTATGGTCGGGTTGTTGTCTCTTTGACACATTCCCCATTTCCATTCTCAATTTTACATATTGTATCAAAATAAAAATAGCCTTTTTGGATGAGAGAAGGGGGTTTATACATGTACACAAAAAGGAGAATATTTATTGTTCCAGTGGACAGCATGACATACACAAACATTAAGCTACAAATGTATATGGTTTTATAACATTTTAACACTGACACATGATTGACATGAAATATTAGATGTTCATATAATTATGAATCTATATATATATATCCGGTAGGTCTTTTCACCACCAAACACAACCACACACCGGTGAACACATTAAAATACCACCTAACACACCTAAATTTTTTTAAATATATTGTTTTCCTTTTAATTCATATATTTGACTTACTTTCTGAATGAGGATAAATAAGATAATATAATTTTATGTAAATTAATAAGAAATGATAACCAAAGAACCAAAAAAAAAAAACAATTGTCAGAACAGTACATTTTCAGTCTAACAATATTAGTTTTACATATACACTGTATATTTAATGTGATAACCTCACATTACATGAAATGTTTTAACTTTATTTCTAATAATTGAAAAGTAAAGACAGTAAGATAATACATGTAATATACAATGAAACATATACAATGTAAATCTGGAGAAAATATTGCTGAATCTAGAAACTTTTCTTTATTTTGATTCTCAACTTAAATATCAAAATAATGCCCATAAAAATATGAAAACATTATATTAGGATTAAATTTAATGCAATTTAATCTATTTCATAATTTATTAGTTATTTTGACAGATTTTCCTAAGGTGCTAGTGTTTTTTAAGGTGCTTGACGGTGTTATGTGGTTAAAAAACGACCCCTATATTTCTTTATCTCATAAGTCTTTTACATTGAACATGAAGTCTGAAAGGTTTCATGTATTTTTCTTAAAATTTTGACAGCTGTTGTAAACAACTTTTGAAGTTAACAGACTTCAAAAATCATTCCTTGCATTTCAAGTTATTAGTATACAGAGCATGTATTTGATGTTAACCTCCCTGATCAGTAATGGACTACATAATGTACTAAGGATTGAAACGTTGTAATTTCTGGATATCCAAGTGTTTGTACACAGAAACCACCAACAGAAATGAAAGGATAATTATTTTTTTAGTTGAAACAGGTCCTAATTTGTATGATTTAGATTATGGAAATTGGTGCATAAAATGTCCCGAAGTCAAGTAGAATGCAATAATCCAATATTTAAATTTTCCATCTTTCCTGCCATTTTAAAATTCAATATAGAGGGGCATCATATATAAAACTTACTTCTTTTGTAAAATCATATGGATTACAAGAACTAAATAAATAGCTGAAAATAAGTTTTAATATGGGGACGAAGTCCCCAATTACGGTAGAAAAATCAATAAAATAAACAAAAAAAAACCCCAAAAAAAATCAATGTACTAATGAACTCAAAATCTTTAGCTTTTTTTTTCAGACTTTTTTTAGTTTCCCGCATCTGTGCAGAAATCTCTTTCTTTCTTCCAGTCTTGTTTGTCACAAGGCTTTGAGTAAAATATAGGAAGAAGCACAATAACAATTTCATTTTAATTATTCTTTGATATGGAAAAAAAAAAAACGTTACCTGATGATAGCGTTTCTTTGTTTACATTGAAAATGACGTCACAACAAAATACCCTAAAAAAAAGGACCAACGTCAGTAACTTTTCCGTTATTTCCATTTCTTTTTAACAGATTCTGAAGTTAAAATATGCTTGAATTAAAAAAGAAAAAAACTTATGTATACAGACTTCTTCCCCTTTCACAGGTAACGCCTGCCTCATATTAGAAAGCAATATTCAGAGGGTCTTTTTACCACAGAACACCACAGAACTACACAAAATACAATAAAACTACTAAAATATACCACAGAATATTGAATTACTTTACAAAATGCAAAACTAATAATTCCGAATTCTATTATTTTCATAATTCGGGCTACACTAATGACAGGGCGATTGACTGGATGAGATAAAAATTTCTTTAATGATCATAACTTTTTTTGTTATTTGGTATATTTTTGCTTTTATTTGGAGACCTTTGAGATACTAAACTATATTTTATAAAAATCTTTTAAAAACAATTTATTGTAAAAAAAAGTTTTTCTATAAAAAAAAAAAATGATTTTCTATAAATAAATGTTTTTCTATAAAAAAATGTTTTTCTATTAAAAAATAAAACGCTCCACTGGGCGCAGCTTGATACGACCGCAGAGGTCAAACCCTGAACAGTTGGGGCAAGTATGGACACAACATTCAAGCTTGATACAGCACTGAATTTGGATTGTGATTAAACATTTGACACAGCATAGGTTTCTGACACAGAATGAATGTGGTCTAAGAACTTAAAAATTTTTAATTTACCTATTCAAACCATATCATTATTATTTGCTTTTATATATAAATCAGAAATAACCAATTTAAAATGGAAAATTTAAAAAAAATAAATGAAAAAAAAAAAACCCTCAAATTTTTTGAACCCCCTTATGATTCATCACCCCCAATCTCAATCCCAGCCTTCCCTTTTGGTATGGTACCTTGAAGTACAATTTCAGAGAGATCTGTACACTTGAACACAAGTTATTGTCTGGAAACTAGAAAAATGCTTGTTTTTTTGCCCCTTAATTCCTAAATGTTAAGGGCAATTACCCCCAAACTCAAACCCAGCTTTGCCTTTGTGATATGGAACTTTGTAGTACAATTTCATGAAGATCCATACACTTACACACACGTTATTGTCCTGAAACTAGAAAAATGCTTGTTTTTTTGCCCCTTTTTGGCCCCTAATTCCTAAAATTTTGAGGCAATTACCCCCAAAATCAATCCCAGCCTTCCCTTTGTGGTATGGTACCTTGCAGTACAATTTCAGAGATCCATACACTTGAACACAAGTTATTGTCTGGAAACTAGACAAAAATGCTTATTTTTGGCCCCTTATTCCTTAATGTTTTGGGCAATTACCCCAAACTCAATTCCAGCTTTCCCTTTGTGATATGGAACCTTGAAGTACAATTTCAGAAAGATCCATACACTTGCACACAAGTTATTGTCATGAAACTAGAAATATGCTTGTGTTTTGCCTCTTTTTTGGCCCCTAATTCCTAAAATTTTGAGGCAATTACCCCCAAAATCAATCCCAGCATTCCCTTTGTGATATGGAACCTTGCAGTACAATGTCAGAGAGATCCATACACTATTTTATATTGGCAATTTTCCAATTAAGTTTATTAAACTAAAGTGATTGGCAAATTTCCAATGGAATTTATTAATAATAAAGTTTTTGGCAAATTTCCAATATACATAATTTAAAAGCAGTTTAGGTGAGATAAACAAAAAAGCTTCATCAGCAACATTTTATATTGGCAAATTTCCAATGAAGTTCATTAAACTAAAGTTATTGGCAAATTTCCAATGGAATTTATTAATAATAAAGTTTTGGCAATTTCAATATACATAATTTAAAAGCAGTTTAGGTGAGATATTCAAATGAGTTTCAATTACCAACCTTACACTGCCTTTTAAATTATGTTTTGTACTTAAGTAATTGTCCATTAACCTGGAAACCCTTTTCCCCCCTTTTTTACACCTTATTCCTTAACGGTTTGAGCCATAACTCCCAAAGACAATTCTTACCATCCCTTTGTGGTATTCCAATATCCAAAATCTAAATACATGGTTAGATTCAGCATATCGAAGAACCCCAAGAATTCAATTTTGGATGAAATCAAATAAAGTTCAATTTTGGACCCTTTAAACCTCAATGTGGACCAATTTGATAACGGGCCCAAATATTAAAAATCTAAATACATGGTTAGATTCAGCATATTGAAGAACCCCATATATTCAATTTTTGTTGAAATCAAACAAAGTTTAAATTTTGGACCTCGATTTGGACCAACTTGAAAACTGGGCCCATAATCAAAAAACTAAGTACATGTTTAGATTCAGCATATAAAAGAACCCCAAGAATTCAATTTTTGTTAATATCAAACTAAGTTTAATTTTGGACCGTTTTAGACCAATTTGAAAACGGGACCAAAAATTAAGAATCTAAATACACGGTTAGATTCGGCATGTCAAAGAACCCCAATAGTTCAATTTTTGATGAAATCAAACAAAGTTTAATTTTGGACCCTTTTGGCCCCTAATTCCTAAACTGTTGGGACCAAAACTCCCAAAATCAATCCCAACCTTCCTTTTGTGGTCATAAACCTTGTGTTTAAATTTCATAGATTTCTATTAACTTATACTAAAGTTATAGTGCGAAAACGAAATGTCTTCGGACGACGACGACGCCAACGTCATACCAATATACGACCGCAAAAATTTTGCGGTCGTATAAAAATGCTTTTTCTATAAAAAAATATTTTTCTATAATAAAAAGGTTGCCATGACGAATATTTATCGGCGCCAATTACACTATTAAGATAAAGTTTGTTCTCCTAATTCTGTTCTGTTAATAAATTTCAAATTAATCAACTATTTACAAAATTGTCAATTGACTGAATTCTAATTGCCATCTGATTATGCATAGTATAATTCGATTAAATGGTTTATTCCTCCTAAAATCTTGTATGTCATTTGTAAGAAATCCATGTAGGAATAGAAGGAATAGTTGAATAAACAAGGGATTCATCAGATTAAGATTGGTCAAAACATAATGCTAATTAACTTCAGGTAAATATCCATAAAACCTAACAAGTTAGTTTTCATCAATGTACAGTTTGAAAATATTAATAGTAGAAAATATAAAAAAAGTTCTAACAAAAGGCTTTGGCACAGCTACAAATCATATTAACATCAAATAAAAACACTAATTTCTGTTTATCATCAAAAGACATA
Organism: Mytilus coruscus; assembly: GCA_017311375.1. Lineage (NCBI taxonomy): Eukaryota > Metazoa > Mollusca > Bivalvia > Mytilida > Mytilidae > Mytilus > Mytilus coruscus. Next base: position 40,676,190 of record CM029603.1, on the reverse strand, counting down.
AATTCACTATTAAAATGTGTTGCTTCATCAAATAATTTTTTTTCTATGAAAATCGTCATATAAAGGACACGATAAAATAACATGGGCTTCAACTCCTCTAAAAGTATTTTTTTCAAATCTCCCTGTTTGGATTCTTAGTGGTGCTACACCACTTTGAAATTTGACAAAAGAACTCCTTTGTGAAAAAAAATCGTAAGGGTTCCGCAGAACCCAGTGTCTCGCCTACTTTTGCTGTTAGTCGCAGGCTCAACAAAAATGGGGAAAAAATTATTAAAAATTTTTTGGTTGTAAGAAGTTCTGTTCAAGTTTGGTAAAAATCCAAGAAGGTTTATGAATCTAATAAATGTTTTAAAAACTGCAGACTGTACGTAATGTTAACTGGAATAAAACGAAGTCCATTTATAAGTAATATAGTATATACAGAAAAACAGGAAATAAATTTTTACAAAATTCCTTCTAGATACTAGCTTTTGATCATAAACAAGCTTCTGTCCAAGTTTGGTACAAATCCAGGAAAGTTTAAGAAAGTTATTAAAATTTTGAAAGCTTTAACCACAGGGTGAATGCAATGTTAACTGGCAGAAAAACTAAGTCCATTTATAAGTAAAATACGGATAAACAGGATTTTTTTTTTAACAAAATTTACTTTTGAATGCTATCTTATGATCACAAACAAGCTTCTGTCCAAGTGTGGTACAAATCCAGGCTAGTTTGAGAAAGTTATTAAAATTTGAAAAACTTTAACCACAGAGTGAATGTTATGTTAACTGGCAGAAAAACTTAGTCCATATATGAGTAAAATACGGATAAACAGGATTTTTATTTTTTTATTTTCTGGATACTATCTTATGATTATAAACAATCTTCTGTCCAAGTTTGGTACAAATCTAGGATAGTTTAAGAAAGTTATTAAAATTTGAAAAACTTTAACCACAGAGTGAATGTAATGTTAACTGGCAGAAAAACTACATGTAAGTCCATTTATGAGTAAAATACGGATAAACAGGATTTTTTTTTTACAAAATTTACTTCTGGATACTATATCTTATGATCATAAACAAGCTTCTGTCCAAGTTTGGTTGAAATGCAGGATAGTTTAAGAAAGTTATTAAATTTGTAAAACTTTAACTACAGAGTGAATATTTGTGGACGCCTTTGCAGACGGAATGTACATGTAGGATCGCTATGTCTCGCTTTTGCGACAAAAGTCGCAGGCTTGACAATGACATTGGAATTGTACAATAAGTTTCCGTTTCAAAACTGTTCTTAAATAAATTATATGTTCGAAGTTTGTTACCACCTTTACCAGATAAAGCTTTCTCTGACTGTAAATTGCATTGCCACTGTTCAATATATTTACTAAACATTTTAGATATATAATAGTGTTGACAACTGAAGTACTATGAACATATTCTGTAATGTTACACAAATGTTCTGCATTACACTCAGAAAATGTTTTCATTACATAAAAATTCTAATTTTTTATACACTTGTGTTTTTTACTCAAAATGTCTGCCCATATGAAAACTTTTCTGTTTAACCAATTAGAACTCATATTGTTCAAACGGCACCATAGTCGAATTAAGCATTGCCATTGTTTTTGAAAGATAGGAATAGAAGGAATATTTATTTTCAAAATGTAGGAATAGCAGGAAGACACCCAATTAAATGTATTTGATGTCTCAGGTGTGAAAACTTAAATGACATGTTAGTTGGCTTGATGAATTGGTGATTACGACGAGTGTCAAAATAAGTAATCTAATTAAATTTTGGTACTTTTAATGTGCCGGTGAACTCGCTCAGATCATCATTTTGGACTCAAAATATAGAATCTATATAGTAATGCTACATATGCCAGTTTTTAATTATTTAGATGCAGTTCAACTATTTCTAAATGCATACGAAATTTCGTAAAAATCTGAAATATTGTCCCATGACTTTTATTTCATCTCAAGTAAAGTTTGTGTATACAATGTTTCATCTGACTTGCTGACAGCATTTGGTTTTGAACTGCATCAAGTGTATCAAGAATCTATTCAGTGTTTCAAAAGCCAAGCTAAAGTACTAGTTTGTGATGTCCATCTGAGTTGCCGCTAGTGTTGTCACAGAACGTTTTCCATGGACAATGCTGGAGACAACTACCAACATGCCTCTACACAATTTAAGGCCCAGCGTAGATTCTATACATAAATTGGAGAAGATACACACTCATCAAAAGAAAAGTCCCAAATCATCAAATTTGAAATATTTGACTATTATAAAGACACACTTATAATATTTTATTAGTCAACTCAAATAACTGTCCAACAACAACTTTAAATATCTTTTTGAAAGTATTTGGTAGTCCTTAAAGGACTGCTTTATATACATGTATTATTCAATATTTAATAATATACATGTACTTATTCATATTGTAACAACTCTCAACATAAAATTAAACAAAAATGACAACTACAAAAATGATAAATCAGTGGCGGATCCAGAGGGGGGTTCCAGGGGTTGGAACCCCCCCTTTTTTCTTGAAGATCAATGCATTTGAATGGGGACATATAGTTGGAACCCCCCCTTTATCGTGGGTTGGGAACCCCCTTTTTTAAAATGGCTGGATCCGCCCTGTAAATTCTGGTATATACAAAATAGATTTAAGATATAATTATGTTATGCATCTAAACATTCTAAAAATAGAAGAAAAAAAATAACAAGAAAAATTAAAATGTATTTAAAAAAAAAAGTAAATGTCACAAACATACCCCAAAATTACAATTGTTGTGACTTTAAATATTTTGTATATTATGGTTTTAATACCGGCAGGTGTTTTTGGTATAGATCCAATAATAGGCCAATTCAGTTGGGGGTGTAGCGAAAGTGAGTCGACCCTAAATCGAAAAATTAAATTTATTTGAATAATAAATGTCAAATTATAAAAAGAATTAACAATAACAATAAAATAAATTCTGAAGTATTTATATTTTTGGTGTTCTGTGGTATTCTGTGGTGTTCTGTGGTAAAAAGACGCTCCAAGGAAATTTTATATTTACTAAAAACATGAAAAAGTAAAAAATAAATATTATGTAAAAGGGGACCAGTATCGAAATGCTGATTTTTTATTGGGATTTAAAAACGTTTGATTACTGATTGGATTAAAATATTCAAAGATTCCGATTGTTAAAATATCATTCCAACCCATTTGACAGAGAGTTTGCAGAACTCCTGCATTTCAAACAACTTCTACAAATCTGCAACATTTTCAAGGACGCTGACATCTTGAAGTTCCGCATTGAATAATCGGGATTGCTTTACAGAAAATATTTCAAACATTTTAAATTTATTGCTCATGGAATTTTGATTCACAATTTGAGTTACTAGTTTAAATGATACTAATAAAAAACTAAATTCTTCGGTATCTTTTTTTTTTAACATTTTCTGCGTAATAATCACGTGATAATCTACTTTCATTTTCCTGTTTCGTTTTGACTGTTCTGCTTCAAATTTATCATCTTTTATGTTACAACGATGAGATTAGTGTATTATATGTCATTGTTTATTCTCTATTTAAGAACATGTAATGCAAATGAAACACCCAACCTGCTCGATAACAATCAAAAACACACAGGACGATCAAAATATGAATTATTAAATCGTTTGACTAAAACACAGGAGCATTTAATTCGGTTACAATCCGTCCACATTCCCAGAGACTTTGGACACATTCCAATGTATGATATATGTACAGCGTTTCTGAAAGAATTCGGACGGAATTCTGCAGATTTTATAAAATGTTCAGTGGAAAAAGCTCGACCATTTAGATTTTGTGAAAGTTGTGTTATGGAATACAAAAGAGCAATGACCACTTTTGAGGACATTCTCAAGGTAATGATACTACTTTTGACTGCTTAGCTTTACATCTATCTTTTTAATTACAGGCCACACTTTGAGAATATGGTGCTGGTCTTGGATATTTTCTCCATCATGTTCATGGTGAATTTTTTTCACTTGTCTAGTAGTGAATTTATGGAACTTGCCAAACATTGTTGGTGATTGTTGATTGTTGGAGAATTGTATGGTAAACTTTGTACCTACAGTGGAATTTTGCCTGTTTGGTGTCACTGCCTGATCAATGAAAATCATTTTAACTGAAAATATTTCTTTCAAATAAGAATATTTTTGCTAAAATTCAGAAATGTGTTGTAATATTATACTATTGTCATGCTGTTGAAAAAATAATGAAATGTGTTGAAGAATAGCAAGTGTCAACTTCTGAGTGAAAAGTACCTACATATATTATAATTATCCTTTACCATACTAACTTTTTTCTTTTTTGTCTGTCTGCTGCTATTTTTATATTTAACTGCTGTTTCTTTCATATCTATCTGCAGCTTCTTCCGATATCTATCTGCTGGTTCTTCCATATCTATCTGCTGGTTCTTCCATATTTATTTGCTGATTCTTCCATGTCTATTTGCTGGTACTTCCATACATATCTGCTGCTTCTTCCATATCTATTTGCTGGTTCATTTATATGTGTCTGCTGGTTCTTCCATATCTGTCTGGTGGTTTTTCTATATCTATCTGCTGGTTCTTACATATCTATTTGCTTGTTCTTTTATATCTATCTGCAGCTTCTTCCATATCTATCTGCTGGATCTTCTACATCTATTTGCTGGTACTTCCATATCAATCTGATGCTTCTTCCATATCTATCCGCTTGCTCTTCCATATCTATCTGCTGGCTCTTCCATATCTATCTGCTGGTTCTTCCATATCTATCTACTGGTTCTTCCATATATCTGTCTGCTGGTTCTTTCATATCTATTTGCTGGTTCTCCCTTATCCATCCAATTGTAATATCTATCTGCTGGTTCTTTTGTATCTATCTGATTATTCTTCTATATCTTTTCTGTGTCTACCATATATTGACTACCTTTAGGAAATTGAAGATTATGTCACAGGATTTGTGACCAAGCTAAAAATTGCTTCTCATATTATTTTGGACTTTTACTAAAATTCACAATTTTGACATTTTGGACTTGAACTCATATATGTCATGTTTGTGTGTAATAATTTATTTTAAATGCTACAAAAATGTAATGGATCTGCAATTTAAATTTGATGAAAAAGTTGTAAAAACACAATTGTCTCTGAGTTCAACAAAGGAAGAACAATATTAATCATGTTAATGTACTTGTGGTTATAAACAAATAAAGATTTTAAGTTTTTCTTGCATCAATTAATTGCAAAAGAAGTAGGTTTAAATACAAGAAGAAGAATTACTATTGTCTATGTAAGAATTTATTATCTTGATCATCTACATGATCTAAAATATAAATCGATCATTATAGAGCAACTTAAATGTTTTCACTTTTGAATTTTTTAAAGAAGAAACTAGGCTTTGATTTAAGTATCCAGAAATTTCAAGCAATTTATGAATTTGTTATGTTTGACAGGGCAAATTAAGTTATATTAAAAACTGTAGAAAGCAAAAAGTATCCAATAAAAATTTTATAAACTGTTTCAGTTAATCTATTGTTAAAAGAATCCTGAATTTATGTTATAATTGTTTCAAAAATTATTTGTAGAAAAATTCTGTAAATCGTTAACAGATAATTATATGCTAGACTTTTGTTTGGTTTTGAAATCTTTGAAAATACAATAATGTTTTTGAAAATACAGTATTTGATCATGTATTGCATGCATTTATTTATAATACCCTCTGTTTTATCCCCGATTATAATACTACCAGGGGAAAATTAAAGCATGAATGTATCATAATGTGATAAGCATCAAAACCTTTGGTTTGTAGTCATAATTTCATATTCATTTGAAAAATTCATTGAAGTTGAACACTTTGTAGGATGATGAGAAATGGAGTGGATGCAGAAATGTATTACTTAAAGCAGACCGGATCCAGGTTTTAGATCAAGTTTATAATAATATAAAGAATGTTTGGAACCAAGCTTATTGTAATGGTAATTATCTTATAATGTCATAAAGACGCCAATTGCTACTAAACTTTTTGTTTTGATCAACCTGTACAGTCCTTTATTAACATTAAAAGAATGTTGATTTTTGGGAATCTATGTGAACATATATATTTGTTCCGCATAATACTTGTTCCCCCTGGAACAAAACTATGGATGATAAAAGTTCTTGGGAACAAATGTTACATTATACTATTTCCACCTTCATAAGATATTTTCCTGGAACTAAAATGTCATATGGTTTCATAATATTTGTTCCTTTAAAGAAAGAGTGTAATACGATTTTTTACACCTGATTACATCTTAATTAATGTTCACCTCACATGACATTTACCTGTAATAGCCACAAATTTCAGATGAAAATGCCTCTACTTTATTATTGGAAATTTACTTCCATACATTTGTAGCTAGATATAATTTTGGATATTGTAGTGTATATTCCTAGAACTTTGATCATATAATAAATATTTCTAGAACTTTAATTATCTAATAACCATGATAACTATTCCTAAAACATTTATAATACAGCCAATATTCCAATATGCCAGGAATTTTATAATATAACAAATATTCCTAGAACTTTTAAATATAACAAATATTCCTGGAACTTTTATAATATAACAAATTCTCCTTGAACTTTTATAATATAACAAATATTCCTGGAACTTTTATTATATAAAACATTGTCCATAATATTTATTCCAAAGAACTTTTAGAATGTGGGAACTTATATTCTGTCATATCTACAGCCATTAATTTTAATTTGTAATTATGGAGAATATCAGTATTTATTTCATGTAAAAGAAAAAAAGAAAAATATGAATGCCAAATCATTCTGTATAAATTTATAGCTGGCTTGTCAAATCTTACAAAGATCTCAGCAACTGATGCATTTTTAAACCTCTTGAATCTTGATACCAAATTTCAGGAAGGTAATATTTGTAGTTCCAGAGAAAAATGCGTCAAAATTTCACACATAGTCATTATGTGCAAGTATATAAGTATTCAATACAGAAAAAGTTGAGAACCAATGGATGTCAAAACCCAAAACAGAAAAACCATGCACACATGAAGCTTGATATCAAATTTTAGGAGGTTCTGAGAAAACTGCACTGAAATTTCATACGTTACCAAATGTATGTAAAAATATATATATATATGGGACAAACAAAGCTAAACCAGTTTACCACCTCTCCTTTAGCATGTTTAGAGTGGGGTTAAACAAAAAATTGACCTAAGGAAAAACTGAAATACTATAAAAAATTTGTCAATAGAAGTAAATGGTGTTTTAAAATTAAGTTTTAACTCGTTATTTTTTATAATAAAATTCGAAAGAAGTATCTGTCTCTTTTATGATGAAGTTTTAACCAACCATACATAATTATTTTTTCATAAATCATAAACTGATAGACAGGGAGTGACGTAAGGTGCCTTGGGTGACCTTGTCCAGCATTCTTTTATTTGTAACATCTGTCATTTTTGTCAAGTGGTCAAAGCTGGTCAAATGAAGTAATTTAGAAAGAGTCAAAATTGCATGGTTAAAGAATGTGATGAGCTAATGGAAACATGTTGACTTTTTTTTTAATTATGACAAACTCACTTGAAAATGTAATATAAATATTAAAACTAAAGTGTATACTTGTTTGGAATAAAATAATAAAAACTATAAAAAAAAAATTGATAATTTGTTTATCAATATTTCTTACTCTACAGGATGTTTTCAGACAGGAAGTATCAGTGAAGACAAAAATGGAACAGTTACATTTCAGTACAGCACAATTTCTAAAACATTCAATGTGATATTCAAAAATATGACTAAATGTATCAAAATGCATTCCAATGTTTCTTTAGACAATGAGTTGCTTATGGTAAGTATATGTATGCCAAAATAACTATTTCCAATTTGTAGCCTTATTGTATATCTTTACACTTAAATGAAAAAATAAGATTTACGTGCTTTTCACATCATTGCATTCTATATATTTATAGATCCAAATAATATAAAATACTGCCCAATTACTACACTTTTCCTTATTAGATCAATAAAAAAAAGTATGCAAAAAACTTATTCGTAAACTGATTAATTTTGGTCTGAAAAGATTTTTTCACTTTAGACACTACAAATGTGGTTCTAGATTTTATATTGCCTCACTCACAACTGACAGTTAAGGAACTAGTTTTAGCAAAAATTACATTAAAAACAATTTCTTTTAACTAAGACAAAAATATTTCATTTCGACTAGAAAAAAAGAAATACATGCGTTGAAATGACATGAATAGTCCTGCTTGCAATTAAGCTTGAAGCCATTTTTAGGAGTAGAAATTTGAAAGTCTATAAAACTGTTATTTTCACGAAATTTTTAAAGTCCAAAGCTCGTAATTTCAGCACAAATCAACTATGCAGAACCAAACGTAAACTCAATTTGTAACTCACATACTAAAAATAAGTTCAATGTACTGTTCAGTCTGTATACTGTAAAATTTGAAATTATTGCGTGCATTTATTATTGCGATTTTTGAAGAATGGGCAAAAATGCAAGATTTATTATTGCGATTTCAGGAAAATCTGCATACAGATATATGTATTAGATATCAAAATGCGAGTTTTTATTATTTCGATTATCACCAAGTTGCATTATTCACATTAATAAAAACTTCGCAATAACTTCTGAATTTGCAGTAACTGTTATTTTAATGAAATTTTCAAAGTCCAAAGCCTGTTATTTTGGCAAAAATCAGCACAGCAGAACCAAATGTAAACTCGATCTGTAACTCATCATAGCAGACTCACATACTAAAAATCAGCTCAATAACAATATGTAAAGGCATTTAGAAAAAAAATCTCTATAACTGTTCGTTCTGGAATGACGGAATTACGGAATGACAGAATGATGGATAAGGGAAAAACTATATGGCCCCGACCACTTTGTGGCAGGGCCATAGAAAAAGAATGTCATACCTAAACAGATGGAATTCATCACTGGCCATTAAAGGAGGTTGAAAGTATAAAATTTCTAAGATTTTAAAACTTGACAAGCAATTGAAAATCCTTTATTTGCTTCGATCATTACATTAAATTCAAATGATCTATTACATCCTAAATGAAAAAAAGTAAGGCAAAATAATATTTAGTTTTTCAAGAAAAAATTACATAGCAAAAGTGGGAACAAATGGTTACAGATCTATTTTTCTCCACAATCATGCTTCCATTGGCAAGGATAATGAAATCATTATATAGGTCCATTGATTTCATTATAAATTGAAAATTATTAGAAGACTGTATTATTATAATTTTGCTTCATTGTTATACGCCCGTTTACGGGACTTATTATGGTATACTGTTGTCTGTCTGTCCGTCTGTCCGCTGTCCGTCGTCAACATGTCTGACATTAACTCAAAAAAGGCTTTAACCAATTTGCATAAAACTTTGGTGAATTGTTTATATCTATTGACGTGAGCTCCCTTTCGTTTTTTATAAATTTTATTTTTAGGATGTTATACACAATATAAGTGCATGTGATGCATGTTCAGATTTATATAAAGACATGAACAGAGAGTTCAAAGATGCCATGAAGACCTCAAAAAGTGAAGTCTGTATGGATTTAGTAGATATGGTATGTTATTAAAACTTAACATTATAATCTGTTAATGAACACACAAAAAATATTTCCAATAGATACAAGTCTTGGAGTTTTATTTTGATGTTTTATTTATTATACCTAGTATCAACATGAAAAGTCTGGCTTTCATTGGGTGTATAACTATGACATGACATGAATGTTGAAATTAAAATGACCAATGATTTATACTATAATGACCTATATTGAATTGATACCTGGCAGTGCACATTATGTTTGGTTTTTATTGTCAAGCCTGCGACTTCTGTTGACATAGGGATAGTGATCCGGCGGCGGTGGTGGCGGCGGCGACAGCGTTAACTTACTACTTAAAAGCTTTATATTTTAGAAGGTGGAAGACCTGGATGCTTCATACTTTGTATTTTGATACCTTATGTTATGGAGTTTCCGTCTGTCTATTTGTCCATGGTCCTTGACCTCATTTTCATGGTTCAGTGACTACTTGAAAAAAAAGTTTAGTGTTAATTTCTCTCTTATTATGAGTAATAGGATAACTACATTTAGTATATGCTTACCTGGCAAAGTCCTCATGCCTGTCAGACAGTTTTCATCTGACCTTGACCTCATTTCATGGATCAGTGAACAAGGTTAAGTTTACGTGGTCAAGTCCATATATTAGATACTATAAGCAATAGGTCTACTATATTTGGTGTATGGAATGATTGTAAGGTGTACATGTCCAACAGGCAGGTGTCATCTGTCCTTGACCTCATTTTCATGGTTCAGTGGTTAAAGTTAAGTTTTTGTGTTTTTTTTTTCTAATACTATATGCAATAGGTCAACTATATTTGGTGTATGGAAATTTTTTACGATGTACATGTCAGCCTGGCAGATTTTATTTTTACTTGACCTCATTTTCACGGTTCATTGCTCAGTGTTAAGTTTTTGTGTTTTGGTCTGTTTTTCTAAAACTATAAGCAATAGGTCAACTATATTTGGTGTATTGAATGATTGTTAGGTGTATATCTATGTCTGTCTGGCAGGTATCATTCGACCTTGACCTCATTTTCATGGTTCATTGGTCAATGTTAAGTTTTCATGGTTAAGTTTGTTTCTTAGATACTATAAACAATAGGTCAACTATATCTAATGCATAGATTGATTGTAAGGTGTACATGTCTGTCTGGCATGGTTCATCTGACCTTGACCTCATTTTCATGGTTCATTGGTCAATGTTAAGTTTTCCTGATTAAGTTTGTTTCTTAGAAACTATAAGCAATAGGTCAACTATGTTTGGTCAATGGAATGATTGTAAGGTGTACATGTATTTTCAGTTTAGTTTATCTGACCTTGACCTCATTTTCTTGGATCATGTTAAGTTTATGTGATACTTGTTGTAAAGCTTTATATTTAGGACTATCAGCATAAAATTAATGGTCAGTAAAGCAGGTGAGACATTTCAACGTGTGCACTCTTATTCCAATTATCCGGTAATTTTCTTTTTATTATTTTAATGGAATTTAGCAAATGCATCTTACATTATAAATGCACAACTTGTATACCCTAAAACTCTTTTAATACACTTCACTTCATAGATAATCATCTGTCCAGAGGTCAATTTTTTATTGACATCAACCTTGACTAATAACATGCAATTTTTTTTCTAAAAAATCAGCTGAAAAACTGATTACATTTTACAAAACTGTTAAGGTATACCTTCCTTAAGAACCTTTAATCTTTGGTGGTTTAGGCTCTTTGTATGTACTGGTAGCTCTTTAGGTGTCAGACCTCCAATTCAAAATCCCTATCTATTCAACTATTTTTTTTCAATTTCCACAGCTTTCTAAATATTTTACTTTAAGTTAACTTCATAGAAACCAGGTATATCCTGAATTGTACATGTATCACCTTTGTACATGTCAATTTTCAACCAATGTTTAAAGTCTTGTAATAAAGAATGACTGTTCGAAATCCAAGTACTACTAAAATAACACCTGGTTTTCTGGAAATCTTAAATAAGTATACTATGGAGCACATTAATCCTTTATTTTTAATGCAAGCTCATAGACAAGTAAATTTTGGCTCAAAATGGTCTAAATATATTTCTCTTTCACCAAAAGTTTCATTTCTTCAATTTGTTTGTTAGTTAAAGTAAACAATGAAAAGCACTATTTTTTTTGTCAGAGAAGGGCTACTTTTACATGCATTTTAAATTGGAGTGAGTGAATTGGTGGTCTGACACCTTTATTTCTTGATTATCTTTGGTTGTTTTAAATGCAATTTATTGATTACTCCAGCTTTACTGGTGCATATCAAATAGTGCAGATTAAGGTAGATTGGGTGTCTTTTTCTGAGTATCCGTTCTGGGCATACTTATAAATACTTTACCAAGTATCATTCAATATACGACAGAAACATCTAAAACTTAAAATTTAAAGATTAAACTATCAAAAAATTAAGTGTCGTTAAGTGTATTTAAAATGTTCAGAGAAAAAATCCTTTTAAAATCAAAGGCAGATAATTATATTGAATTTGATAGGACAATTTGTGATTTTTCAATTTTTCAAGAAAATAAGGCATATGACCCCCTTTTTTTATTTGATATTTTGGATGTATTTATGAAAAGCAATTCTCTCATTTAATATAGACCAAGTCTATTGTTTGATGACTCCTCAATAAAAGAAACTTAAGTTTCTTTATATAAGCCATATAAAATAATTGCGATTTTGTTAATTTCAATGCATTTTAACAGAGAAACAAGGTCCCTGACCCCTAGTTTTTATATTGAAATTGGAAAATACATTGACCCAGAAGTCTTTTACCGGAGTTTAAGAAAAATCTATTGTCAAACATTTAGACATCCCAGCTGCCTTAAGTAACCAAAATAGACTGTCTTGATCTTACCATAAGATGTTATAGTTTGTGTAGTTTATCATTATGATGGTGGACCATTGGGCAACTGCAAAACATGAGGAACAGCAATAAAAGCACTGTTCCTTCGATAAATTGGTTATTTCTACGTTCTTTATAGGCTAAATTCTCATGAAAATCCATCACTTTCATTCATAACTGATGAAGGAAAATCAAGAAATGTGCATTACACTTTTCAAAATATTATGCTTTATATTAATGACAACCAAGATCTCTTGGCCAAAAAAAAAACTTACTCATTTTGCTAGCTGTATAATGTTTTTACATTAAATTACATAAATATTATTTTACATTTTCAGATGAATTACACCCGTATAGCTTGGGGTGTAAAGCTGAATTGCACAATAAGCTATAAAACAAATGCAGGTGTCATCACCATCACAGCCCTTGTTGCCATAGGAACTATAAGCTTTTATGTTGTTGTAGGAGTGAAGGGAATTAGGGTGCAAAAGAAGTTGATGATACGTGAGTCGTTTTTAATGAAGTTATCATTTGATAAGTCAAAGTTAAAGATGTGAACCTTTTTTATCTAAAATATAAACAAATCATTTTCTCAAACTTAAAGTTTGACAAGATTTTATGATTAAGATTCCAATAAGCCAGTCTTTAGCTCATTGTTGTAGTAGCTAGTGGGTAAGCAATCTGATTAAAATGCTCTGACATGCTCTGATTTTACTTCTTATTTAGAAGACCTATCTGTTATCTTCTGGAAATTTTGTTATAAACAATGCTATCTATATCTGTTCCTGTTGAAACACATATCATATATACCCTTTATTTTGTCGGGAACAAAATTGCAAATACTGAAATATTTCTTCAAAGTGGAAAAAATATTTCAGAATATGAAACTGAATTTTATTATAAAGGAACTTCTATTCCATGGCAGGACAAATTACCTGATAAGTTAGCCTGTCTGTCAGATTATATATATATATAGTATGATATTTTATTACAGAGAAGAGAATGTCGGTTAGATCGGAGACCACTTCCTATGGTGGTACAACAGGACTACACCAAGATGGATTAGATAATGGAACAGATGGACTAGAGAGACAAGCATTATTCAGTTGATAGAAATCTGGTATTGAGACTTGTTCCATTTTATTGTAATATTACTAGCAGAATATCTATATATTTATAGCTAGTTCACACAATTATACATAATGTGCAATAAGTATAAAGTCATTAGAAGGTGCTCAGATCAGCGAATATATATTATTGCTTGAACACTAAACCTTATTGAGGTTTTAAAAAATTCACTGATACAATACATATTAGGCATTTCATTCAGTCATCACATTCTGTAATTTGACAAGTCTGATGATTTGAATTTTCTCCTGTAAAGTCAATAGTTGTGACATTAACTGAAGCCAGAATTATGTTTCATAACTATATTTATAATGAAACTTGTATTGTTATCTAAAGAATTTATAATAATAAGTTATCATTTGAAGAAAAGTCGGTAGCTTTTTAAAAATAAAATATGAGGACTTATTTACTAGACGCTCACACATTATTTATATCAATAATCAGGTAAATGAACTATTTATTCTAGAAAGGACATATTTGTTTTACAGGATTTACTTTTGTTTATGTTTAGGTGTGAGTCATTTAAGCAAAAATCATTCTATTCCTTAGTAATACTATTTTTGTGTTGCACTTCTGACATGGCACAACTTTTTCAAAACACATCTGTATCAAAACTGTTCAATGGACAAGCTTCATTTGTAGCTGAAATCATCACTAAGACATAATAGTTGTAATATACATCAGAATCTATGGCACATATCATCAAATTGCAAGTTGCTGTGTCTTTAAAAGAATAAAATTTCAAAATGTCCAGAAAAGTGTTGCACTCCTGACAATTTTGACATCTTTTTTTAACGTAATTTTTTTAATACTTGCGATTTTCCAAAGATATTTTGCAGGATTATTCTACACATCAAGCCACAAAATTCAGCAAATTTTAACATTGCAATGGATGCCATTAAAAAAAAAATGTAGCCAAATATGATGAGACGTGAACTTATGTATACAATAAGTGATATGTATGATATAGTTCAAAAATATTGATTAAATGAAATTAAATGTTAAATCTTAAAGGTATATACACTTAAAATAGAAATTATGGGCTTTTGATGATGTATAACTGTTTTGATATGATATATATATTGAATGTCAGGAGTGCAACAAGATAGGAGAAATAAAGTACCTTATATAGGTAATAATTTAAAAAAATATAAGTTCAGAAAAACTTTGAAGATTGCAGATCTCTTTTTGTTGTCAAACAGCAATTCTGCTGAATATTTAATAGAATTTAGTTCATAGTTTGGTAACTTAACCTCATTTTTATAATAATGTGTCAGAAAAATCAATTTAAATATGATCTGAAGAGCATAAGATGCATAAGTTAAAATAGAAATAACATTCAAATGACAGATTTAGGTCTTTATAAACCAGCAATGATTACAAATTAAAAAAATCATGAGTATATACTTAATAAGTAAAAAAATTTCTTCATTTTCTAGCATCTGAAGAGTAGATTACTACTTTGAATTACATGGTTCTTGTATCCCACTTAAATCAATACCTGAAACATGTGAGTCCATATAAACAGAAACATTGTGGCATTTGTATATCAATTTTGTTATGAATTATTTAAATTATTTGTGCATATTTATTCCCTGTCACAGAAGAACATATTGTGGAACATTTTATGACCAGTCTGTAAATGAGAACTTGTATCAGTTTGTCAAATGAGAACTTGTATCAGTAAGATTATATTGTAAATAAGATAAGGAATAATACCAAATAAGTATTAAAGTAAGATAGTGCATTGAACTATGTATCAGACTTGTGTTACTAAGAATATAGCTATTGATCAAATTGTTAAGAATTTATATGGTACCAAAATGTAGTGAGAATAAAGTCAACATTCCATTAGTTACATGTTATTTGAGTTATAATTAATTTAATGCATGTGTTGAACTTTAAGCATTCATTTTCTTAATATCTTCAAGTATTTCTACCTTTTTGTAATGCCAGTTTTGTAAAACATTTAGTACAACATTATATACTCATATTCATAAGTTTCTTTTATAGATCACACATCACATGTCATGTATCATGATCCATTTTAATACACAGTGAAGCAGTCTTCTTGAAAGACATATCTACCATCAAATCCAAACAATATTCTTCAACATTTTTGTCATTGGTTACTTCCCTTTCAATGAAATTCTTTTTAGCCTGATATTTTGCTTAGGCCTAGACTGTTTTCTCAGTAATTGTCATAGCAGTTTGGAGAAGACACTTGATTAATCCATTATTGTTTATATATTTTCTTTACTGTACATTGATAGGAAAAAATAACACCTCAATTTTTAAGAAGTTTCTTGATGGTTTTTGATTATTAAAGAAAGTTTTCATATTGATGTAAAAAGTGCAATAAAGTTTTACCTCAAAATGGTCACTGCATTTGAAAAGTGAAAAAGAGAGTTTTGTGCAAACAAATGCAGCAGTTTTAAACGTTTTAACAGGGGCCAACCTTCACCCTAACCTGAAATAGTAGTGTAACATTACAATATAGAAAGTCACACTATAAAATATCAATTGAAATGGCTTAACTCAATCAAAAGACATATTAACAAAAACAAGTAAACATACACTGAACGAATAAATTTGATCTATGACACAATATGAAGACAATATTAAATAAAAAAAAAGGGGGTAAAACAATGTCAAAAATAGAACTATCACCTTGGACAATATGGCGTTAAATGAAATAACGTACACAGGTAAATTTAAATATAATAATTTTGTTGTTAGAGTACGGAAATATTTTTACAAAATAAATAAATTTGTTGTTCATAGTACAAGAACAGAAGTGAAAAATTTATCGTCATACTAAATACTTATGAAAGGTGGTACATATTGAAAATAGTGAGACGAGATATAACACAAAATAGGTAAACATTGAATAACAAAAATGCATTACAAATTGTGTCAACAGGTCAAATTAACACGAAAGTACGATTTGAGAGTACTCTCAGTTACTGAAAGCTAGTTAAAAGCCAAAAACAATTAATAATAAAGAAATCATGCATCAGAGACTAAAATCAACTAAAACACATCCCAGGGATTTAGTGTATATTTCCAATTTCAGTTCAGGCTAATTTAGGCTTCTCAAAACATAGACCAAATATAAAAATAGGAAGATGTGGTATGATTGCCAATGAGACAACTCTCCACAAGAGACACATAAATTAACAACTATCTGTCCCCGTACGGTCTTCAACAATGAGTAAAACCCATACCGCATAGTCAGCTATAAAAGGCCCCGAAATGACAAATGTAAAACAATTCAAACTAGAAAACTAACGGCCTGATTTATGTACAAAATAATAAACGAAAAACAAATAGGATATACAGCAACAAACGTCAACCACTGAATTAAGGCTCCTGACTTGAGACAGGCACATACAGAATGTGGCGGGGTTAAACTAGTTTGAAGGCGTGCCAACCCTCCCCTAACCTGGGACAGTGTTGTAACAGTACAACATAAGAACAAACTATAAAAATCACTTGAAAAGGGCTTAACTCATCAGATCGATACAAAGCAGAAATACATATAACAAAAACACAGAGTGCACACTGATCAACAGACAGTTTTTGTAATCTGGAGTACTAGTAGATTTTATAAGTTGTCGATCCAAAATTAATTTGTCTCAATTAATGGAACTTGTGGAATAGTCTCCGGCGCTCGATCATAAAATTTTAGAGTACGGTTTGTCATATCTGGTTAGGTTCTGTCATTTATTTATAAAATTTATAAAATGCAGTGGTCATCAATGATGGTGATATTTTACAGAAATGCACTGATATAAAATAACACAGTTTATATTCAATGTTTAGGTCACTTCACATCATTGTATATTGTTTGTTTAGTACAACACGTCTCTACCATTTGGGTCAATACCATATTGTATATATTTAATGCATAAATCACAGGTTAATTTCTGTGACTGAAAAATAATTTGCATATTGTCATAGTTCAGAAATCATTTCTTTTTCTTTTTCAATAAAATTTAAAAAATATATTGTATTGTTATTTTAGTGTACATTTATCTGAGGCATTTCATCTGAAATTACTATAACATAGAGGAATATCTCGACAAGTCATGTTTTTTATATGATATCAAGATCAACCAATCTCTGTGTTATATTAATCTCAGATTCCTTAGTATTGTCATGGTACAGAAAGCTACCAGACACACTCATAATAAAAATTATTGATTTGATGATTGACTCTTTGGATTATTTGGAAAACGATTTGTTAATTTGTTGTTTGTATATATTGTCTTGGTAAGATTATATTGTAAATAAGATAAGGAATAATACCAAATAAGTATTAAAGTAAGATAGTGCATTGAACTATGTATCAGACTTGTGTTACTAAGAATATAGCTATTGATCAAATTGTTAAGAATTTATATGGTACCAAAATGTAGTGAGAATAAAGTCAACATTCCATTAGTTACATGTTATTTGAGTTATAATTAATTTAATGCATGTGTTGAACTTTAAGCATTCATTTTCTTAATATCTTCAAGTATTTCTACCTTTTTGTAATGCCAGTTTTGTAAAACATTTAGTACAACATTATATACTCATATTCATAAGTTTCTTTTATAGATCACACATCACATGTCATGTATCATGATCCATTTTAATACACAGTGAAGCAGTCTTCTTGAAAGACATATCTACCATCAAATCCAAACAATATTCTTCAACATTTTTGTCATTGGTTACTTCCCTTTCAATGAAATTCTTTTTAGCCTGATATTTTGCTTAGGCCTAGACTGTTTTCTCAGTAATTGTCATAGCAGTTTGGAGAAGACACTTGATTAATCCATTATTGTTTATATATTTTCTTTACTGTACATTGATAGGAAAAAATAACACCTCAATTTTTAAGAAGTTTCTTGATGGTTTTTGATTATTAAAGAAAGTTTTCATATTGATGTAAAAAGTGCAATAAAGTTTTACCTCAAAATGGTCACTGCATTTGAAAAGTGAAAAAGAGAGTTTTGTGCAAACAAATGCAGCAGTTTTAAACGTTTTAACAGGGGCCAACCTTCACCCTAACCTGAAATAGTAGTGTAACATTACAATATAGAAAGTCACACTATAAAATATCAATTGAAATGGCTTAACTCAATCAAAAAGACATATTAACAAAAACAAGTAAACATACACTGAACGAATAAATTTGATCTATGACACAATATGAAGACAATATTAAATAAAAAAAAAGGGGGTAAAACAATGTCAAAAATAGAACTATAACCTTGGACAATATGGCGTTAAATGAAATAACGTACACAGGTAAATTTAAATATAATAATTTTGTTGTTAGGAGTACGGAAATATTTTTTTACAAAATAAATAAATTTGTTGTTCATAGTACAAGAACAGAAGTGAAAAATTTATCGTCATACTAAATACTTATGAAAGGTGGTACATATTGAAAATAGTGAGACGAGATATAACACAAAATAGGTAAACATTGAATAACAAAAATGCATTACAAATTGTGTCAACAGGTCAAATTAACACGAAAGTACGATTTGAGAGTACTCTCAGTTACTGAAAGCTAGTTAAAAGCCAAAAACAATTAATAATAAAGAAATCATGCATCAGAGACTAAAATCAACTAAAACACATCCCAGGGATTTAGTGTATATTTCAATTTCAGTTCAGGCTAATTTAGGCTTCTCAAAACATAGACCAAATATAAAAATAGGAAGATGTGGTATGATTGCCAATGAGACAACTCTCCACAAGAGACACATAAATTAACAACTATCTGTCCCCGTACGGTCTTCAACAATGAGTAAAACCCATACCGCATAGTCAGCTATAAAAGGCCCCGAAATGACAAATGTAAAACAATTCAAACTAGAAAACTAACGGCCTGATTTATGTACAAAATAATAAACGAAAACAAATAGGATATACAGCAACAAACGTCAACCACTGAATTAAGGCTCCTGACTTGAGACAGGCACATACAGAATGTGGCGGGGTTAAACTAGTTTGAAGGCGTGCCAACCCTCCCCTAACCTGGGACAGTGTTGTAACAGTACAACATAAGAACAAACTATAAAAATCACTTGAAAAGGGCTTAACTCATCAGATCGATACAAAGCAGAAATACATATAACAAAAACACAGAGTGCACACTGATCAACAGACAGTTTTTGTAATCTGGAGTACTAGTAGATTTTATAAGTTGTCGATCCAAAATTAATTTGTCTCAATTAATGGAACTTGTGGAATAGTCTCCGGCGCTCGATCATAAAATTTTAGAGTACGGTTGTCGCACTCAGACTCAGAATTTGACCACTCAGTATACTGGTTTTGTTGTTTCGAGTACACATTTTGTACTCCGAGTATTGAGTAGAGTTTTATAATCGAAAGGCCCGTTGTTTTCCTTCATTCACACAGCCAGTTTGAAGATGCTATTTAACATAAAGATATATATTTTTTGCGTAAAAGTGGGCTTTCGAGCAACTGACAATATGAAATAGTTATAGTCATCTGTGCACTAGAAATTATTAAGTGTCAATCCGTTTATTAATTGTATTTATAAAATACAAAGTGACCTAAAAGCAAATATATATTCATAACTAGTTGGATATAATGATGCGTCAGGCGACTATATGTAACACTTCGAAAGTAATAAAGTCTATCTTTTTAGTGTCTACGATTGATTGCTCGTGTCTTTTTTGTTTTGTTTTACGTAATACTGATATATGTCATTGGTACTCTTTGTTGTTATGAAAAAAATATCCTATTTTTCAATAAATGGCGTCTTATAAAGAAAAAAGTAAAATAACAAAAATACCGAACTCCAAGGAAAATTCAAAACGACAAGTCTCTTATTCAATGTCGAAATCAAAAGCTCAAACACATCAAACAAATAAATACACCAATATCGATATGCTGGTTTATATTTAAATAATACAACATTTGTCAGCTTTCTGAGTACCAGTAGTGAGATTCTTGATGGTTGACAAAAGTTGTATATCAAATAAGGACTCATAGAAAATTGATTATAGTGCTTTTTTAATGATTAAAGTGTAATAAAGAGCCTGGAGTATATTATGCAGTAATGTGTTGTCCTTCAGTGACTAGAATAGTCTCTGAAAAATTATAAACTTAAATTTATTATAAATAACGAATCTTAATCACATTCTTTAAAAAGAAATGTCAGCAAATCCAGAGACATATAATACAATATGTCTCTGGCAAATCATACACCGAAAACCTGCAGTTATTTCCCAATTTATGATTAGTGGTCCTTTATTCGGCAAAGTTTGATAGGGAAACTATTAGTTATCTTGGTGTAATCAGGGGTGTACAGAATATTACACCGTTGTTGAAAATTCATACACCCTGAGGCGCAGCCGAATGGGTGTATGAATTTTCAACAACGGTGTAAAATTCCGTACACCCCTGATCACACCAAGATAACGAATTTATTTCTTATGAACAATTCCTTTACTCATTTTAAAACCAGGATGTAATATTGAAGAATGGTAATGAAAAAATTTCCAGTGTAACATTTTTTCAACGTCGATGTTGCTGCGCATTGTCAAATACTTTTTTCTTTTTTGGGGAAATTTCAGAAAATTTTTGTGTTCTTTTGAATTTTCGGGAAAAAAAATTTTTTTAATATTTAAAATTTTTTTAAATTTTGTCCTCAAATTTATTTATTTCTAATTTTAATTTTTTTTTTTTTTTTATTTTGTTATTAATTTTTTTTGTTGAAATTTTATTTTTTTTCTTTATTTTGGCAAAATTTTATTGTTTTAAATTTTTTGGCAAAATTTTATTTATCCCGGGTGAACAAGGGTGGGGTGTTATTTACACCGGGGTAATTAACCAATCAAATTGCAGTATTTTTGCTGCATAAGAAATAATATTGCATATCCCAATAATCTTAAGATTTTAATCAGATCAGATTCAGTGAAATAAAAAAAAAAGACCGTTTTTTTGTTTTGAAAGTAATTCCTATTTTCCTGATACACTATTTCAATCAAACGACAGAATAGTCATGCACATAGACTGTAATATATAGCGCCCATCTTTCTCACATAAATAATAATTCAAAATGTTGAAATAGCAAAGAAAATTTGCAGTGCATCAAGTTTAAAGTCTAACGTTCCTTTATGTTCCCAAAATAATTTTGTTATAAATGACCTCCTCGTTTTAAATACTCATACTTAAATTATTTTCTTTCTATCACTTTTAAGCTTGTAAGCTTTCTTGAAAGGATGTTTCTGCTATTTGTCGCTTGTTTAACAATTTTCAACAAATTTATAATAACACATTGGCACACACACATAAATAAATAACTTTACTACAAATGTACATTACATTCTGGAGGGTTGATGAAATATATATTTTTATTATTATAAGATTTAATATAATAGTTATGTAAGACACATGTTGTGTTAGGCTCTGATCCTGTCCATAACGTTATGGTATTATAGGTTTCTGTTTAGTTTTTTTTCCAATCATATTGTGCATAATATTGTTGTAAAATGATGCCCTTTATGGGTTCTTGATTAGATTAATAAAATTCTTATCTTATCTTATCTATGCAATAACAGCGTAACAGGTTATTGCTTTGTAGCATACTGGCTTATGAATTGATTTATAAGAAATACAAGAAAACACTTGTAAGTGTCTAAAATAACTGGGTGCAACACACATTCTTTTCATACTTTAGATGTGCTTGCATTCATTACAGACATTAACAAAAATATCTTTTAGCTAATATTCATATGTAACTTTGCACACTTGAAAGCAATCTGAAATATCTCCTGGAAAAAGTGTTATCTATAATATATTAAAACTTTTATCACATGCTGAATGAGTGACGATATTGCTTGGTTTTTCTATTAGCTCTTTGCTTATTTTCACAAAAATCCCGTCTGTTGCTCCGTTTCATGTCATTTGCTTGTTTAATAACCATTATACTATCTTATGTCTACACCTAGCACTAGTAAACAATTTTATTTACTTAGTAGTTGCTGTAAAAATTTATATTGACTCTACTGAACTACCCCTTTTCAGAACGTATCGGATGTTTTTTTTTGGGTAAACTTGTTCGTATGCTTTCATTTTGAATATTCGATTTTAATTTTGAAGTTATCAATTTCCCCCACCTCAGTAGCAATATACCTGGGACTATTATACTAAAGTTAGTACATAATAGTCTCAGAATATACCAACTTCACCCGCATATGGGATAATCATCTCCCAACTCATTCGGTATTCAAGCGCTTGCAGCTGCTACTCAGATTTTATAAAACGTCACCAGTGTCTGAGCAGAAAGTTGATGAACCAGGGTTAAGTCAAAGAACGTCTCGTCCTTTTTCTAAAAAAGTTCATCGGAAGATACCAAGACCTTGTTGATAAAAAATCCGTATCAACTTCTCAAATAATACACGATGGTCTTTAAGTATAGATTCTAGGTACTGACGTTGTTTATCATCTTAATTACGTGTTATAGTGTTCTTTTATTTGTTTTTGTATATTATTCATCATTACTGTTTAGTCCATTTTTTGTAATATTCTTTTGGCGTGGCTCGGTACTTACACATCCCGCCATTGTGTTATTGTGCTATAGTCATTTTTTTGTATTCTTGTCTTTAATTTTTGCTTATGTGCTCTGTCTATATGCTATTTTGTTTTTCTTTGTTAACATATTTGTTTGTTTTTATAGTGATTAATTTTATAACACAATGTTGACTGCTGTACCCCAATTTTTGACATTTTTACGTATTATGTCTGTTTGTTTTGTTCACACATTGTTGTCAATATAATGGAATTTTATGCGACTGTCATACAAGTGAAAGCTTTAGCTAGCTATAAAACTAGGTTTAATCCACAATTTTCTACATAACGAAATGCCTGTACCAAGTCAGGAATATGACAGTTGTTTTTCATTCGTTTGATGTGTTTTAGCTTTTGATCTTGCCATTTAATAAAGGACTTTCCGTTTTGAATTTACTTGGAGTTCGGTATTTTTGTTATTTTACTTTTTCATTTTGAATATTCAAGCTATAAATGATGTCGGAACTACAGAAGACACAAACTTCAGCTATTCATTTTTATTAGTTATTACAATGTCATTGTTCATTATTCAGCTACTACAGTATTTTATATAAAGCACCAACATGGTTCCATCATGATATTTACGTTACATTACTGTTATTCCGACCATTGCATTGAAGCAATACAATAGCTGCTGCTCATTTGTTTAAGTCTAAATTAAAAGAAGATTCCACTCACTTTGAATTGGTCATTTTGACTATTTTGTTTTTTATCTCTCATTATCAAAACTTATTTTTTAAAGTAAATTTGAACTAATGTTTTCGCGCCTCTCCCCTCTCTCTCTCTTACATAAATTGCAATCTAATTGTGCGTAAGGAAAATTTGCTATTCCGAATGATTTGAAAATCATTGTAATAATATAAAAAAATGATTATTTAGGGATGTGCAGTTGATAATGTTAAATGAATCATGAAAGCAACAACAACTTTATATGTAATACTGAAATTTAAACTTTTAAATAATATTTAAAATTTTATCATTTTGGATTTTATTTTACACTAATTAGATTTGATAATAATTTGCTCTAAAACAAGTGTGATGTACCATGGGTAACAATGTCCTTAAAAAGTTGTTTATATATTTTTTAACACAATGAAGCTTTGTTCATGTCAATTAACACATCACTATGATTAAAATACAAATTCTGTGTCCACTCACATACTTTTTCTCAGTTTCATATCCGATCATTCTTGTTTTTCTGTAGGCGGTATATAGTAAATGCGTGCATGGATTTCACTTTATGAAAGTAGATAATGAAATTAACTAACCTTCATCACACATTTTACAGCATTCTATGCAATCGTTCAGACTTTCAGCTAAATAATTAAGAACAAAAAAATTCAGATTTTGTTTTACTTGACATTATGAAATGATTATTGGTTTAATCTTTGTCTTTTAAAAGCAGCATATTTAAATATTCATCAACTTTCATCGTCACCTTTCAAATGCAATCTCTCAGACATTGATCCTGTTTCACATGTGGTAGAAACATGTGTATATGCAAAATTGAGTAAAAATACATACAGTACCACAGCAAATTGAAAGTAACAAACCATTCAAGACATCAAATTGTCACTTTCTGTATGTGTCTGTCCTCAGTCAAGAGCCTGTTTTAGAGGTTGTCGTTTGTTGCTGTATATCATATGTGTTTTTCGTTTATAGTTTTGTACATAAATCAGGCCGTTAGTTTTCTCGTTTGAATTGTTTTACATTTGTCATTTAGAGGTCGTTTATAGCTTACAATGCGGTATGGGTTTTGCTAATTGTTGAAGGCTGTACGGTGACATATAGTTGTTAATTTCTACGTCATTTGGTCTCTGGTGGAGAGTTGTCTTATTGGCAATCATACCACATCTTCTTATTTTCATATCAACCTATTTTTAAACATGTGTACCTAGACTTTCGTATAAAAAAAATCGGTTTATTTTATCAAAATCTTCAGAAATGTATTGCTATTGAATTATTGTCTTCACGTATTCAAAATCACCGACATCTTTGCCATTTGCTGTGACCTAACCATGACCCCTCTCGATAGAAAATCGACTATCGCAAAGCGCAAGTTCGAAGGGGAAAATCGTGAAGGAAGAAAAACATGGAAAAATTAACTGATCCTGAAAGAACAATTTAAGAACACCAAATCTTGTAACAACTGTTATGACAAATTTGAACGCATGGATGATATGTGGTGATTGTTTATCAAAGTATCGATCGGTAAATTTCGACACCAAAACCCGAAAGTTAATTGGAAGCCATGATTTTCGATAAATAATCACCGAATAAAATAAATTTTGTCGATTATACGTTATAGATTCATTATAAATCTAAAAAACGTGCACAGAGAACTAAGTTAAGTATATAGAATGTTTCCATAATTTCCTTAACATTATAATCACCAGAAATTCGTTTCATATGACCTCAAGTGTTTTGGTGTGAAATAAGTTCAACATGGATTTGATATTAAAGTAACCGGTGTCAATAAAATTGATCATACTAAAGCCTGTTTAGTAGAGAATTGTTGATGTCTGTAATGTTAGATAAACAATAGACTTCGTATTCAACCAATATAATATTAATTTTTGAGAAAAAAAGATACGTCTGATTTCATTTTACTTATAAGTAACTTCACATTTGAGTATAATGTATATATAGTATTATGTCAATTCCAACGTAATAATGTATAAAATCGATTGCATGTTTTAGGTTACGAAAAATATTACTTTGCAAAGAACCACACTGATTCTAATACCTGAAGATAATATAATGACAAAGTGCTGGACGTTTTGATTGACAACATATTTGTTGAGTTTTGCGGATTGATATTCCAGCAGACAGACGGTATTCCAATGGATACTATTGTGCACCACTACTGGCCGATTTGTTTTTGAACTCATATGAAGCAGAATTCATACAGAACCTTCTTAAAGACAAACAGAAGTCTCTTGATAGGTTCTTTAATTTCACTCAATAATCCACATTTCAATGGTGCTTACATCTCATATATCCTAGTGAACTTGAGATTAAGGATATTACCGAAAGTAGAACGCCTGCTTCAATATCATATCTTGATCCTTACCTCGACATTGACACAGATGGACGACTTCTGACTAGAATGTGTGACAAACGTGATAATTTCAACTTTTTATTTCTCAGCAGTAACAAACTCTCTGCTCCTACGTATGGCGTTTTTATATATCAGTTAATACGTTACGACGTTTTGACTGAGTTTGACTGTCCCTTTGGTATCTTTCGCCTCTCCTTGACGCTCGCAACTAAGCAACACGAACCCCACCAAAAACTGGGGGTGATCTCAGGTGCTCCGGAAGGGTAAGCAGATCCTGCTCCACATGTGGCACCCGTCGTGTTGCTTATGTTATTACAAATCCGGTAAATAGTCGGTAAACTACTATCGTCTCAATTACTTAATTGAGAGGTACTATATTTCAACCGCTTTGTATATACATCAAATATTTATTCATTTATATTTATCCTTTGAATGTTGATTTTGGACATTTTTTGAAAGTTTCAATACTCCTCACATAAAGAGATATTCATTACACTTACGATTACAACCTGTTATACAAAGTCCGAGATCATATACTCTTAATATATGATTATGCATATTTGATAAATGAATACAAAATGACAACGTTCAAGATAAAATCACAGAATGGTATGTAACATAATAATGCCTTTTTTTGTATACATAAAGTCACTATTTTAAAACCGACAAACCACGATCAACCTTGGCGAATAATTTGACATTTATTTCTATATATTGATATTGTTCTTGATGCTGCTAATTTTTTTGAAAAATGTGTACTAGTATAAGCATGCATAAACAATCCTCTTATTTTCTCGTATCTTTAAAATAAGCAATGACACCCTTTGTCAAACAAGCAGATTAAATAATAAAAGAGGTATGCAATCACACTTTTTAAAAATCATATATGTATTCAACGTTTAACTATTTTTTTGCCCATGATTATCGTTTTCATAAATCAACCCGTGAATAACATGTTATATAGATGAATACAACTGTATACAAATAAGAAGACGAGATATAATTGCCAATGGAATAACTATTTACTAGAAACCAAAATGACGTAGATGTAAGCAACTAAAGGTCAATGTACGGCTTTCAACAATGAGTAAACCCATACCGTTTGTATAAAAAGTAAGCTAAAAAAACACCGAATTATACAGGCTCCTTATACTTCGGACAGGCCCATACAGAATGCGGCGGTGTTAAACATGATTGTGCACCTATCCTTCCCCTAACTTTTGACAGATGTGCAACAGCACAACATGAGAAAACTAAAAATCACGTGAAAAAGGCTAGCTTGCTCGTCAGATCGACAAAAGCTCTAAAAAAAAAACGTACACAATTTGTTTTTACAATGAATCTCTTTGCATACTTAATAACTGTAAATGATCTTAAGTATTTGTATAAACAATTCAATAGATTTATTTTCATTTGTAGCTTTATATGCAAAGGCATCAGATCGATACTGAAGTCGAGAAAGATATTTCTTAAGTTACAGTACAGGGATATTTAATTTCCTGATATATTTTATAAACTTAAATGTTGTCAGTAAATTTCAGGTTAATCAAATTTTGAAATGATTTTAATAAACTACGATTACAACTGCCTCAAGCAAAGATGGCATTGGTCGGTGTTCGCTGTTCTGTTTAGGTTCTTTGGGTTTTTTGTTCTAGAAAAAAAAACCGCATTAAAGTTGCTCTTCTGTTTAGATACCCTTGGTGTTCTCAAATATGAAACGTTTTATGGTTTCGGCTTTTCAAAATTTTGGTCCCGAGCGTATCAAATGAATTGATGCCATAAACACATATTGTGTGCGAAAAATCACACGTTTTCGTTACTACTGATTTATGTATATTGATATGCAATTTTTCCAGATCACAAAAAAAAAAAAAAAAAACACTACAGTTGACTCCTTAGGGCAAAGTTGACACTAAACATGTGTTGTGCGAACGAAAATCATTTCGTACTGGGTTCTGTACTTCGCTGGTGAACTATAATGTATCGATGGTACTTTTCACCAAATAGCCAGTGTAAAGGCATGATTAATAGGAAAGGTTTTTGTTTTTATATTACCAATTCATCGAAATATGTAATTGTCAAAAAACTAAGGTTGCAACTTCCTTGGGTAAAGTAACCTTATTGACGGGGTAAACTGTTCTTCTGATGCAGTTCCGGTGTTATGCCCCCAAAAGTTTTACATGTTTTTATTCTTAACTTGTTATCTCGAGCAAACACCAAGAAACACTTGTATTCCGTACGTTAAGTATACAATAGTTGTCATCTTTACACCTATTGTTAAATCTTACAGAAAACAAATTAGTAAAACCCCTTCACATCATAATAGGTACTTTTGTACTGTTATTTTTGGTGTTTTGTACAGTACGGGGGTACTTGTAGTTCTTTCTTTTACTTATTGTTAAACCAAACAACAGAAACGACTCTAGGTCTTTGGTTGCTGGCTGAAATGTATAAGTAAAACTTTTATAAGTTCAAATACTTTATTCTGGATGCGCACATAAAATCAGTCATAAAATGAACAATAATAAATTCAAATAATCAATGACATACTTTTCAAAATCACAATAGTTAAATAAAATACTTAAATCTTGAACACATATTTCAGTGCGATAACATTTATCACAAATACTGACTAAATACTATAACTAAATATTCATTCAAATAAACAACATAATAAACCTTTAGTTCTTCAAATCAAAGTCTTAACTGACGTATAGTAAATATGAATAGTTTGATATTACATTTTTATCATTAAAATGTTCACAGCTTTTTATCTAATTAATATAAAACAGTATAACTATTTAAACAGGGAACCAGTTCCTTAAACAAGTAAAAGTAGCTTTCTCATATAAATAGTGTATCTAATCTTTTCTTAATAAAACCTGTAATTTATATTTAAAACATGACTAAAGCTTCAACAAGATAATGTTAATTAAATATTGCATTTGCTACAAAACAATTACTTTAAATAACGGCTCCCTATTTCAACGTGCAATAACTGGTCCCTTTATCATAGTTTTTCAGGTTTAAGTGTGACGCACAGAAACAATATAATAAAAGTATTTTAAACTTGCATTTTATAATAACTAAGAATAAAATTAAACAATAGAAATATTTGCACACACATACTATTTACACAATGTTTCTTAAATCTATTTTTAGCTTTTATCAGTTTACATGTCAAAGCCTTTTTACACTATCAATACTTAAAAAACCTTCTTGAGATGTGTTCTTAATAATGCGCTTTTTAGTCGAAGTAAGCTTTAAGCATAGGACAATATTTCTTACCATAGTTTTGAGCATATAATGCCAGAAATACATTTTGGATAAGAGCGTTGTCTTTCGACACACAAATACAGAATTATCTCCCTTTAGTTTCTTAATAAAATAATGCACAACCTATAACATTTGTTAACGTACCGATAAGACTGTAAAATATGTAAAGAAAACATTTCTTCATTTAACATGTGTATCAAAAATAAGTAATAATAATTTTATAAGTAAGGGTAAATTATAATTTTCCTAAACTTTGGAAATACAAATATCATTTCAAAATAGAATAAAATCATATTAAAATAAATATACACTAACCTGAAATGTATAAGTATAAATTTTATAAGTTCAATACTTTATTCTGGATGCGCACATAAAATCAGTGCGGCATCCAGGGACGCATAGCTTTTTATACCAGATTAAGAATTAAAACATTTGACCAATGAAATAAAAGAATCTAAATTGTTTCCAAGACAAAGTATATTTTTATCGTGTCAGTAAATAATTTAAACTCTCAATCCCCTAAAGGTATGGCCTGAGCTTATGGTTATGTAACACAATGGGACTTAATTGTCTGTTTCCGTATTATCAGGTCTTACAAAAATGAAAGAGATAAATTGATTTACTAATCCCTTTTGTTCTTTTTGACCAAAAGCTTTTTACACTTAGTTACAAACACGAATTTGAGCTATTAAAATGACATATAGAATTTTGACTATTAATAAAAAGAAAGAAATATAATATTTTCATTAATCAAATTTTAGAAAGATATAAATTTCAAAGCTAATTATGAGAAACAATTTCTTGACGAAATTGTTATTTACTGAATTATCAACTATAAAACTTTATTTACAAAATGTACAAATATACACTATGACAGTACTTTCAAAGATCTATTATCAACACTTCAAACATATCTAGATGTCTATTATTTTCTTAAAGTCTTTTAGTTGCTGTATTAGTGACTATATTCAACAGATTCTATTATTCATATAAACAATTACCAGATCTATATTTTGCTGCATGCTTACAGTCATCTACACAAGCTTGACTATTTTTCATTGATAGACCATCTAGAAACAATAAAACAAAATCAATATCAACAAAAAAAATCATATATAGCATTATAGTGCATTTTTAGACGCGTCTATATTTAGTATACCAGTTGGCAGAACTTTAACGTGGATATTTACTATCATACTGAAAATATGAGTAAATGCACTATATTTGATTACATCTACGTCATTTGGACTATGGTAGATAGTTGTCGCATTATCAATCATATCACATCTCCTTTTTTATAAGCAGTTAAAAATATATAGAGACTCAAATATAGTTATTGTGCTACAATTTTATTGAAAAATGTATAGACGAAGAACTTATTCTCAATATATTGAAAGAAATAGTAACGACAAAAAAGTTTTATGAAACATATAAATGGATACATCAAAATCTATACACAATATTAACTTAAAATCAATTACACTCTATGTCAGTCTTCACTGGAAATGTATGGATACATCTGCATCCCATGGGATTCGAATGATAACATACCATATGTGATTTATAAATGTCATTGCAATACAAATGTATGTTCATTCCTATGAAGTGTCAATTACGAATGATGACATCTACCATTCTGGGAACATTACTGCACTAGATGAACATTTGAAGCCATTTAGAGTGATTCAATTATTTCAAATGAAATCGTGACTGATAATTTTAAATGCTCAAGCGGTATGGTAGATTAAATCAATATAAGCTTTGAGCCTATTCAATATAATATGAAATACAATAATTATTTCTTGAGAGGAAAGCACTTTTATACTATTTTCAGCTACCATTGAAAGAAAAATAAAGTGTTTAGATTTTTGGCCTCTTTTCATTCAACCTAAACAGTAGCTGGCGCGGATTGAGAATTAATTTAAGTTAATAAATAAATAATGTTACGAGATATTTGAAAGTACACTTACTTTTGACAGTACCATCACATGTAAGAAACTGCATTATTATTGACAACACAAACAAGCGAATCATGTTTAAATCTTACAAAACAGTCAATATCTGCAACTGATACAGGTTAATTAAATTTGTCATTGTCAACATCTGTAATCAAAGATGTTACAAACGATACATTATGTTGATGAAACAATTCACAAGTAAGCATTTTGTTGACAAGGTAACACCAGTAATAATAGTTAAACAGTGTAATAAATTGTGTATATAAATAAATGAATTCAGTATTCTTATTGTGAATTGTCTCTTCTAAATGTACTTTGTTTAATTTGAAAAATATTTTAAGCTGATTCATGATACATAAAAGTCAGTTCAACGACCGACATTCAAATACAAAGTGGTATGGCAAGTTCTCCCCTTTATGTATTTCATCAGCATGTTAATTTTCAGAGAGACTGTTGAAAGTAGATATATGCATTGTCATTTAAATACATATAAATTGTCTATAATATCCCTCAAGACAAAATTTTACCAAAAATATACAACATTCTATCAAACATGCCGTTAATTGAAATGTGTAGGGCTCAATAATATGATATTGATTAAAATATTTAAGAACATTATCAAAACTCTGAATATTCAAAGTTCTTTAGATTTTAAAGATTTTTCTAGATTATACAATGTGAGGAGAATATCTTTAGTGCGAATAGTCTTTATTTCTTAACATTTCAAACATATGTAATTTTGTCATTGCTGTTCGGTAATAAAGATTTTTCTTTTCTGTTTTTTCTAAATTCTTCCCTGTAAAATAAACAGTAATAATAATTTTCCATAAGGTATAATAAGTTTGCTTTTCGCTGGATTCAAAATCATAATGACTTAATCTATAACGTTCTGTGCATTTCAAAGAAGCTCCTATGGCAAATGGTTGTTCAGCCTGAATAAGGCTCAACATTAATCAGAAAATCATTGCCATTTAGGTGACACGGTAGTATTTATATTTATTCCGGAATTTAGGTTGCTCTTTTGTGTACCCTACTTCAGGCAATGTATCTGAATACTGTGATTGGACAAAGCATACAGTATCTACTGCACATACTTTCCCAAACTGAGGTATGAATCAGGTGTAGACAAATATGAAATAATTCTACATACAGGTGAAAATGAATTTTTGAGCATTTTTTAAATTTGTATTCACTGCATGATATATTTCATTTAAAAACCTCTCTGAAGAGGAATTTAACAAATACTGAAGTCCCTGGATCCCAATTATAGACTTATTAATAATGTCGGTTTTTGGTTTATCAATTATCTTTTTAATACTGGTTAATGAAATCATAACAATGTGTACTGGCTTATCATTATCGCGTATGCGGTTTTGACACGCCTACATATATAGCTACTAGAACACACCTGCGACATCGCGGATCCGTGACTGAATTAAAGTACCTAAGCCTTATTTTAAACCTGGATTTTTAGTATTCGTATTGTCATCTGATAAAGTCGTGCTGATTATAAGGTGCACAGTTTTCTCTGCTTTCAAAAATCTTTCTGTTTGAACCCGCCCTGGTTTTCTTACTACAACCGGAAACTTCATGTGACAATGATTGAATTTAGTAGTGTTAATCCCTGTATAATGACGAAGTTCGTGTGTGATTATGACCCGTGTATAGACGGGCGTGACTGAATTAAAGTACCTAAGCCTTATTTTAAACCTGGATTTTAGTATTCGTATTGTCATCTGATAAAGTCGTGCTGATTATAAGGTGCACAGTTTTTCTGCTTTCAAAAATCTTTCTGTTTGAACCCGCCCTGGTTTTCTTACTACAACCGGAAACTTCATGTGACAATGATTGAATTTAGTAGTGTTAATCCCTGTATAATGACGAAGTTCGTGTGTGATTATGACCCGTGTATAGACGGGTTTATCTATAATTGACCTAGAAAACATGGGCGCATCCATTAACCTCTCACGTGACCGATCCGCCATTACAACCGTGAAAATAACGCACGTGTATTGATCAAAACATTATCGGTTTTCTGTTTACATTTGTATTTCCTTCATTTTCTTATTTATTTCACTATGGATACTGCCGAAAGTTAAAAAAGGTGGAGGCATTTCTTGTGCAGTTAATAGTTGTACAAATAATCGTAGAAAATTTCAGATGTGGAAAAATCAATAAATAAAATATGTGAATTATACAAGTTGTGCCGACTGCATGCAATCCGTTTTTTTAATAAAATTGTTATGAAAGTAAATTACACTGGCAGACGAATGTTGACACATCGTCAAACAACTGTAAAAAAAAATTTAATTATCCCCAAACAAGACACAATTTGTAGTGGAAGCGGTAAAAAGTATGGATTAGCCATGAAATAAGCTTCATAAGGGGGCCCGGGCACCCCCTCAATCCATTCCTGCACATTTATTGCAGATCAGCTGTTGCTCGATCGTACTGATGAGGTTAACACTTAGTTTGATGTTTGGTTATTTGGGATGGCGCTTCCATATTTCGAAAAGTAAGGCTTGTAAACTATTTTATTCATGGATGCCAGTTCTTGCTGAAAAACTTAAAGGTTTTACAAACAGCAGCATCCATAGACAAATCCCAGCAAAACTTACTATTAAGGGCACTTCTCTATAAACCTCGTCTTAATGGTCCATATATGAAGGCATGTGTGCTTAAAGTATATATTCACTTTGCTGTCTTTATACGACGTATACAGTATTTTCTGTTGAAACTTGATTTGAACTTTCCTCAGTCGATTATTCTGTGCATGAATCATAAAATTTTACACATTAGAAAGGATTTTCAAAGGTCTTGGTAATCAAATAGTTTACTAGAACCTACGGAAGCGTAGCCATAAACCGACAACCCGAAATTCCGACAGTTCAGTAGTCTGATGGTCCAATATACATCCCTAATGTAATACTGCAATACTGTATTTCATTGTATTATATACATCGGAGACTTGTAAAGGAGTCTAATACAGATTCAGGATGAAAATATACGAGACCTCTGTTTTGGGGTGGTGGGGCGGGCCGGAGCATGATGTTATACTATGCATACTAGTAGTTTTATGTCAAGTAATTTTTCTGCAAAAGAAATTGGAATCGAACACCTAATAACTATATAACAGGGGCCGTGAAAGTTCAAAACATCTTCGTACCAATTAAATCGCAAAGTAAAGTCTACATATGTCACATATGGCCTGATGCACTGATAGCATATAGAGCAATTCATGCGGAGACAAAAGTGATACGAAAACGTCACTCAATTTTGAGCGGTATACGTGAGTCGAACCACAAGCAAAAAAAGTTTATCATCAAACAGTACACGTCTATAGGTATATTTTTTTCAGAAGATGTAAGTAACCGCGCGCTGGAGAAAACGGGCTGTCGATTTATATCCGAGGTTGCTTCACATTCTTGTGGTTAATTATATGCGGTCTCGGAAATAAATGTATATCTTGTTTACATTTTTTCACTGACAGGACGCGGAACGTACTAAGGCAGATAATTGGAAAACCCGTCTATAGCAAATCCCAAAGTAGGTAACAGGTGACATATACTTTTGGTATCGGTATCGGATTCGACACGGAACTTGTAATTTATTAGAAATATTAATTATGTGGAAAACAAAAGGACCAGGAATGGTGTAATTTTTAATCAACACCATTTTCCTATATTAGTTACATATAAAGTTGAATTCTTTGATTCGTCGATTTTACCCCATGCCGCCTAACAAATTGGACCTCGTTATTTTAGTATTATAGATTGAATATTCATGATGTGGTAGATAAGAACAGCACGTGTAGCCAAAAAAACTAAGAGTGGTAGAACTGTAGTATCAATGTATATATGAAAGTACTTCAGATAACTGTGTATGTAGGTTCTTAGGCAGTGTTAGAAAGTGGTGAAAATTCTAAAAAAGCTATCATTATCCCTATGGGCCAGGAAATACTACCGTGCCACCTTTACCATCAGACACTTACACTACGATGTCGGAACTTCATAATGATATCTACTTGCTGTGCTGATTATCGGATGTCAGTCTCTATTTTGTGATAGTTCGTATTACACGTCTTAAATATTATCAGCGTTGTAAAGTTTGTTTTGTTCCCTTTATATCTTTTTGTATTGAATTGGTTCAGTTATGTTTTATTGTATTGATATTCCATTGAAACAGCAGTTTATCGATGATAAACCCTCTAGAAGACACAAAAACAAAACAGAAAAATGAGGGAAACTTCAAATGGAGCGAGATCCCTCGACAAAAATAGCTGCTATGCATATTCTTATGGTCTTTCCATTCGCCTATGTCACTCTTCTCGGTCCAATAGAATACAAATTTTGATCTGAAACGGTTATTTTGATCTGAACAGCTCTTAAAAGAGTGAACAATAAATATATAAGTCATTTTCAGTCTTACAGTCAATTTCCAGACTGATCTACTAGTTGAGGTAAATTCAGTATTCTAATGCAGTTATTTTGTATCAATGGTTCTGACTGGATGACAATCAGCGTACAATTCTCTATCTACCTGTCTGTAACTAAGGGAAGCCGACATTTTTAATTCCTGGATGTATTGACATGAAATTTCTCCAATAATAAGCAAAAAAAAACTCACATTTTGAACCTAGATATCTTCTTTTTATCTACTGAGGCGGACAAGAAGCCAGAAAACGCCCGGTGTTTACGTTTGACACCGGAATCATACCTTTGACGTCACCTAGTTTATGTGCCAAAGACGATAACATCTGTTTGCGGAATTTTCGTTTAATGAAAATTTTACACCAAAATAATGACTAAAATTGAATATATTTTTTTTATTTTGCATTATGATAGAGATAACTGTATTGTATTTGAATCTTTGCGTGGACGTCCGCAAATCTGCAAATACAGTACAGTACTAGCTATCTCTTAACTGTTCAGACGATTCGCTTACAGGTTGCACTTTGGAAAAACAGCTGTTTCACAAACCACGCCTCTTTTGGGGAGATATATAACATTCATAGATATTTTGTTTTGTTTACGTACTGGTTCCCAGATATGATCTCTTTTTGTCATCTCATAGAGACATAACTTGGGAATGTAACCAGTATAAATACACATGGATAGCGGCGAAATTGAATTCTGAGGAGGACCAAAAGTGAAGGCAGGGGTAGTACATAATTTAAGTATAAGTTAAACTCTTAGAAGTTCGGGATATATAATTGTTGAAAATATGCCGCACAGCCCTATATTTTGACCTTTGAAAAAAATTGTAGCATAGATGAACTTTCCATTCTAGGATATAAATTTTTACAAAACTTCATAGTAAAAGTGGCACAGTTTTAGCTGTAAAAGGAGTTCCTGTGGGAAATTGCATTGTCTATATTTACAGAAGTGCAATCTACAGTCAATTAAGATCTATTGAGACGGTTCAGTATTTGTTATTTACCTGTACATATCAACATCCTACTGAATTGTCTGAAATGCTACTGGACAGTACTGAATATACCACATGGCCTTATCTTTATATCAATTTCAGGTGTCTTAAGATCTAAGACCGCAAAAATAAAGTCGTTTAAATAGTGATTTCAGTGAGACAACAATGAATCGACATTAAGATTAAGATCAAAATGTGTTTCAGACTAAATTTCCTTTACCAGTGGTCGCTCAGTACTTTAAGTATCACGACACTCAGAGCTTTGCAGAAATTATCAGTGACGTCATAATGTCTGAGGAGAAGTTACTGGCAAATCACATATAAGTGTGAAAAGACGTTATCAAGCTTTCTTTCGTCAAGCATAAAAAGAATTCGTAGCTAATTGGTTTTCTGCATATAGATATCGTAAAATATCTGCTGCTCGACACAATGTGAAGCTTTTTCGTATTGTGGCTTGCGGGTGATATTTTCCAATAACAATGTGTAGAAAATCCGATAATCTAAACATCACCCACCATGCGAATTCAGACTCAGTCATAATGTCATGATAAGGAATAAGACATAATCGGTAAATTTTCTGATCGGATGACTTTGTTATTGTTCACATCTTTGCCCTGTTTTCTATGGATAGACCCCTTATACAAAGATTCGACATCAGCTATTTATGTGTCTTTAGTGGTTTTTTTAGTTATTTTTGTGCTTTATATCTTTCTGATGAATTAAGCCCTTGTCAACTGATTTTTATAGTTTGTTTTTATGTTGTGCTGTTCAACCACTGTGTCAGGTTAGGGAAGGGTTGGGTGCCCGCAAACGTACTTGACCCCGCCACATTGTGTATGTGCCTGTCCGAAGTCATGAACCTGTAATTCAGTGGTTGTCGTTTGTTAATGTATATTATATTACTTTTTCGTTTAATGTTTTGTGCATAAATCAGGCTGTTAGTTTTCTCGTTTGAATTGTTTTGCATTTTTAATTTCGGGCCTTTTATAGCTTTGTTTTGCGGTATGGGTTTTGCTCATTGTTGAAGGCCGTAATGGGTACATATAGTTGGTAACGTCTTCGTCATTTGGTCACTTGTTGACATTAGACAGTTTTACCTTTTTGTAGACTTGTTCAACTATATCGCTCGCTCGACGAAGTTGAGAATATTTTTAGAGAAAGCTCGACGTTCATGTGCTTGTCCGCACTGTTTTGGGTGTGCGTTATAACTATAATTCCTGAATCTCAAGAAATTCGATGCATTACCTCAGACGCTCTTTTGTATCATGTTTGTATAAATGCGTTCTTAAGTGTAGGCAACCAGCGTAATTCCTGCTTCCGTGGTAATGTTTAACGTTAAACAAGACACCAATGATACGAAGTTTATATCTCAGTCACTGTACATTGTAGGGTTATGCTAGGTTAAGAAATGCATCGGTTGATATTGCTGTGTATCTCAGCATTTGTTAAAACCAGGTCATTACATATACGACGTTGTAAACTAGTGTGTTTCTAACAATAAACCTATTGTGAAGAACAATGCAGGACTTATGAGTTATAGTATATCATCGATTGAATTTATCATTTACACATCTACTTAAGGCGTTCCTAACTTTTCAATCGGGTATGTATAAACTTTTCAAATGCATCAAATTGGTCATGTTTGACTCTGATTGAGCATCAAGTACATTAACCTTAACTCTTAAACAAATAAGACAGTCATACCGCTTTTTATGCATAACACACAAAACCCCAACGAAAAAAACTATAGCACACATCACGCCAAACAATATTCCACTGACTTCCTCGAATACAGTAATAGGAAAATGATCTGAAACCAAAAAAAAAAAATGTTATAATAATGAAAACCTGTTCAACAGGATGCTTATTTCATTGTATAGTTTTAAAATTCGCATTGAAGTATCATTTTACACGATAAGTCTCAACTTTTTGAAAGCAAATTGTATAATTTTCCATATCAATGATATTATATCCTGATTATTAAGCAGCAAACAGTTTTCTCTTATGAAAAATATATAGTCAGTTAAAAAAACATAATAATAGTATATAGAAGAAACGTGCATATGATGTTTTCTATTAGCTTGACCATCAATTATGAGAAACAAACCGAACAGAATATGATGGAATAATTGCTAACATCTACGTCATTTGGTCACTGGTGGATAGCTGTTTCATTGGCAATCATACCAAATCTTATTATTATTTTGAAAATTTACAATACTTTTTGTATATCAATCCCTTATCTATGAACACTGGTTTCATTGAGTCCAGGGTAGATTTTGGTCTATGCTACCCATACCACATTAGGCTATTATTCCATTACCCTTATCCCTACACAGCTGTCTCATTGAGTCAAGTCCCTGGACAGTTTGTCTACTTGACCATTATCACTAGGCTGGTATCTCATCACTTATATCTGGGTTGTTTCTTATTTACCCCGATTTATGGACTTCTGTCTAAGCCCTATTTCTTGGTGATTTCATCACCATTTACCTTATTTCCACAGACTTACTTTGACAATATTTGCCTTGCCAACGATACACACATCCCTTTGCACAGATTCCATCTCGATTACAGTCTCCATCAATACATGTAGTATTACATCGGTTTCCACACGCGATGCCATGAAAACCTTGTAGACACTGGTCACAAAAACCAGTGTATTTGTCACAGATACTTAGACCTTGATCTGTTTTCTTGCAACCTATGCCACAATACCGTTCACAATGCATTCCAAATTTATTAGGCGGACAGGCTGTAGTCGATTTATTTAATATATGGTATTCAGTTCTGCTTGTTAAATTTGAAACAATGCAATCACCATTCACTGGGTGACATATTAAACAATCTATTGAACATTGTTTGTCACAGAAAGGGCCGTATTGACTTAGATTACAACCATGTACACACTTTCCTTTCTGATTGCAGACATATCCGACACAATTGGAGCACATCTCCTCACACTTATTGCCATAGAATCCGGGTAAACAACCACCTACAATTGAGCAAGCATAGATTAATGATATATATATATGAAAAAAAAACACATGATGGCATCGAACAAATAAATACAGATTCAGTCCGTCTATGTCCTTATACTTTCAATTGTGTTCATTGTTTTCTAATAATTGTTTACATAACAATTTGTTCTAACAAAATGACATTGAGTTGAAAATGTTTTTTTTGGGATTCATGCATGGCAGGAAATATCTTAACACTATAAAAATTGCGCTTAGAAAATAAACACTTGTATTGCATGTTTAGTTCGAAACGTGTACCGGATTATGTTTAATATATAAACACATTTCTAAGTAAGCACATTAAATGTAAACATGTCTTGAATATAACACTTTTAATGTGTTTTAGAATTAAAGTCTTCAGGACTAAAACACTAAATTCTAAGCCATGCAAACACGATTCTAAATACAATCCTAAACACATTGTCAATCTGAACATGTTTAGAATTGAGACATATTTAGACCTTAACTTGTAAAAAAAGTGCACAAACATGTGTTTATAATTGTGTTTAGGATCTAAACACAATTTGTACAGTGTACACACCATGCCATGTTTATATGTGTATTGCATTTTGGAAACAACAGGTAGATCATATGTTTGAAACCCTTGTGAGCTTTCTATTTCTCTGAAAAATTAAGACACTTAGTCTGCAAGGAAATCGTGAATCGTGTACATAAGCGAATAAATGTTTACATTATTAATGTACCAGACTTGTGTCACACACGTATAGTGCATTTGTAAGTGACGGCGATGGAACATTTCTAACATTAGATTTATCTGATCGTTTTTTAGACAAAACTTATTTACATCGCGTTATTTTCGTCTTAATGTTTCTACCTGTAGTAAGTATAAAAATTGGCATTTTCGTTAATACTAGAACACACACGCGAAATCGCAGGTTCGTGACTGAATTAATAATTTGTAAGGTGCACAGTTTTCTCTGCTTTCTCTGCTTTCTCCTAGAACCCGTACTGGTTTTCTTACTACAATAAACTTACTATAAACTAAATTTAATTTTTTAACTAATAAACCAAAAAAAGCAGTATTGAGGTGGAAGAAAACAGACTTTTTAAATAGTGTACTATAGTGTAACATAGATATCAAACAACTACTGGAAGAATTCTAGGTTCTCCTGATAGAGGAGGGATTTACAGAAGGTAACAGGTAACTACCGGAAACTACATGTAACATTATTATGTCACATATCATTATTTGAATCGGTATCGGATTCGACCCGGAACTTGCTAATAATTATTGGTAATATCAATTATGTGGAAAACATAGGGCCTCGAATGGTGTAATTTTTAAACAACACCATTGTCCTATATTAGTTATATATAAAGTTGAATTTTTTGATTCGTCGTTTTTACGTTATGTCGGCTAATAAATTGGACCTCGTTATTATAGTAGTATAGATATATAGTTTTGGATAAATATAAAGATACGATGATGTGGCAGAACCGCTAATGATATAACTTTCCACCCGACCCAAATGACGTAGATGTAAGCAACTATACCATTTTTCTTCTTTATTTTTCGGCCCTAACATTAATATGGTGATTTTGTCCAGTTTGCTTGTGTTCATTTATTATCTAGGGACAATACCAATGACTGTCAGATAAGAGGAAAGTTGTATGCCGTAAACTAGTTAAACCTAAGGTTTTATTAAAGTTGCCACTACATAGTCAGGAACCAGACAGTTGCCATCCCGTAAATTATATTTTTCGTCTGTTAGTTTTAATAGTTATAGAGAATCATATTCAACTTAAAGAAAATTTCAGAAATACTCATTGCCAAGAAAACTTAATCATAGAAATAAAGTTTAACAAAGAAAAGAAAAATCTATCGTTTACATTATTAAAAATATATTGCAATATATTAGAAAATGGTAAATTAACTGTTGTGCATACATTAGACCGGATAAAATGAAACGAATGAATTATAAGAAATAGTATTACCATCGCATTCTCCAGTGTATTGGTCACATCCAATTTTTTCACAGTGACCACAATTGTTTTTACACCGAGGACCATAGTACCCAACATTACAGGAGAGACAATCACCAGATATTTGGTCGCATGTACCGTTTACACACGATTCACTACAAGGTAAATCACAGTGGCTACCATAAAGTCCATGTACACAACCATCCAAACAGGTTCCATTAATAAAATCACAGCTCTGATTCCAACATGAAATGCATTCTAAAACACAATTTTTCTCTCCAAATATATAATCATCCGAGTTATAGCGACCTTTCAATTTACAGCCTTCCGTACAAACACCGTTAAACCCATCACATTTTTTATTCAAACAATGATTACATGTAAAACAATGATCGCTTAAATAGGATCGTTTGTTGTCTGTCAGTCTGTATTTCTGTGGCATATAATAGCCATCCATACATTTGACACACTTCATTTCAAAATCAGTAATATTAGAACAAGTGTCGCAATGAGGATAGAATAATGAGCACTCATAACTGCATGTAGAACTATACCAGTTTTGTTCGCAGCCATTCTCACACTCTCCAGTTAAGGAGTTACACTTCGTATGATTTTCAAGACAATGTGAACTACATTTATCAGAACAGGTGTTTCCATAGTATCCATCTATACATCCGTCTGAACAAGTACCTGTTCTATTGTCACAACTGGCAAATCCGCCTTCACAGTTATTACTACACGGGCAACAACCTCCAAGGGACACATACCAACCATGCTGTTTACATTCGAGACATCTCAGCATCGGACTATACTTGTAACACTCGTTGACCTTACATGCACATTGGGGTCCAAAATCGTTATTTGTTTTGCAAGAATCGCATACTTTTCCGTCTTTTGAACAAATATGACAATCATTAGAACATGGGTGCTCGCATATGTTCCCATAGAATCCCTCAATACATTCGAGGCATGTTGAGTTGTCTATACATATCTTACAGTTGTTTAAGCATCTGTGTGCACATTCATTTCCAAACCAACCAAATTTACAGAAACTACATTCACCAGTCGTATTATTGCAGTCGCCATCATTACAGTGTTCGGAACATTTAGTTTTATGATTATTCTCATCACAGAATCTTGATTTATAGAAAATTATTTGTATATGGTGAGTATCAAATGTGTATGTTAAACAAAATTCTCCGAGTAGATCCTCTCTGCAAGTTACATGCTCGCATGAAATATCGTAAATAGATGCGTTTTCTGAACATCCGTTGTTATGTAGCAAAATACATTCGTACTTTTGTGCAACATTTTGTAGATCATTTAACGAAAAGGTACAGTCATCAATATCAACGAGGGATAATATGTTCAATAAATCAAGCCATGAGTAGTTGTGTGTGCTCAAGCCAGATTTGTTACCAGAATTTGGTCTTAAAATATCAGTGTAATTATTTATACAGAAAGTGAAATTTAGTTTGCAGCTCTGTTCAGTCATTATAATAAAGAAATGTGAGCAGTTGTATTGCGAGTTCTGTAGTGATCTGTCCAAAATACATCGAAAATCTCTGTTATCGTCGTTTTGGTTACAGCAGGGTGCATGGCAACCCACGTCGATACTTGTAGATATGTTGAATTGACTATCTTGTAATATGTTTTGTATTTCCGTTGATCTATTTGACGAGAAAGCCAAACTATAAGCTTGAGCATCTAACACATTTTCTGATTTTTCAATGTAACTTTTATTATATAACGGAATGGAATATGATTGGTTGTTGCTACTTTCAATTAAGTCTGTATCGTTGTTACTAGCGTCTGAAAAAGAGAAAATAACT
Organism: Mytilus coruscus; assembly: GCA_017311375.1. Taxonomy (NCBI): domain Eukaryota; kingdom Metazoa; phylum Mollusca; class Bivalvia; order Mytilida; family Mytilidae; genus Mytilus; species Mytilus coruscus. Next base: position 40,632,493 of record CM029603.1, on the reverse strand, counting down.
AAGGATTTTAAAAGCAGTACTTTTAATTGATTTTTTTATTGTTGGTTGCTTAACGTCCAGTTGCAAATATTTCATGCATATTCGGGGAGAACAAATTAACAATAAACACAAAAGGTAGGTCCTGTGATAGAGGACGTCCGGGATGAAAGTCGGGGAAATTTTGACTGCCATTGGAAAATGAGGGTAAATTGGATAGAAAAAGAAATTGTGTCTGGCAACAGACCACCTACGAACCCTTTAAAGAGTTGTTGCAAGGGTTTATAACGTTCAGACAGCGATGCACTCTCTTTACACTAGGTATCGGATTATTTAACGTCCCCATTCTGACCGGTCGTAGCTGCGTACTTGTACATCCCGCACAGCCAAACGGAAGCCCAACTTTGGCAAGGGTTGGCAATGTCGGTTGGAAGTAGACCGTTTTGATCATATTTCGATTCCCTAGTCACCGGCAGCAGTACTTTCAAAATTCTGGATATGATGTAACAAAGTAAACATAAACAAACGTCAAAGTACAATAAAGAGTTGAACTACAACTTCAAAATTCTATTCGTATAGGATTTCATATCAAAATCATACAATAATAAGACTCATACGAATACGTTAAAACCATGGCACTTTCATATGAGAATCAAGACAGGAAATCTATTCTTGCTTTTGATGAAATCAGCTGATGATTTTTCCGAGTTCACACCAACTCCTTCATTATTCATGTACATTGAAAGAAGAAAAAAATCATGAAATGTTTAAGCAGATATTTCCCGTGAACTCTTGTACATAATTTGAAAAATTCTAGTTGAAGAAAACGTTGCTTTCTGTGTCTGCAATTGGCGTTTACACATCATTTTCTTTTATATACATCAAAATCTAACAATGTTAAGAATTATTTATACAGTGGCTGCATGTCAAAGAAATTTATAATGGGTCCGGATTTTACACCAATAACAAATATCAGATAGTAAAAACATCAAGTAATTCAATTTAGAAAATGCAATTACCGATGCATAGAGTTGAGTCTGTGCAATACATATTTCATGTTAAAACGATGATATATCTTAGTTGTGTAAGCCATTATAATTATAGACTGCTACATGATTTATATTTACGAATCTTAATCAGTGTATGTAATGTGCGAATCCTGAAATGTCATTTTCACTGTATCCATGATGAATTTCTGATGTAGAATGATAAATAAACAGACGACAAATTCATGATTTTTTAAATAAAATAACAGATAATATATAATGTGTACTGTTTTTATAAAATTTAATTCATGATATTGGTTTGAGATGCGGACGGGTTTTCATCGCGCCTACAGCCATCCAGGTGCAAAATTGATACACAAATAGATAAATATTAACAAAAGTTCACGAACAGAGCGTGCAAGAGATTTCAAAGTAGCAGTTAAGTTTCATTTGTAGAAAAATGTACCTTTTAACATGATTATTAATGTTGTATAACTTAAAACAGGTTTTGCTATTCAGCTTGTTGATATTGAATCAAATTCCACTATGTTGTTTTCGTTATGCGATTCATGTTTACTGTCGAATAATGATACTAGACTTTCATTTTCACTGTAAGGCGATTCATTTCTATTGTATATGCGATGCATTTTCACAGAAGGAAATTAATTAATTTTCATTATATAAAGTCTTAATTCAGCCGACTCTCTAACAAAATTTATGAAGTCAGACGGATTGATTCTATATGTATACTTAATGAGTGAAAGTCTGAGGTAATATATCAATAAATTCCTTAAAAATGGCATTTATTGCTAATATAGTCAAATATATTTTCTCTAATAATTTGTCCAGATCCAGATCTATATGTAGGATAAAATTTATCCTTCCCTATGACACGCCATCGTTGAATACATATATTTTGGAAAGTTAAGCCAATCCACGTCACAGAATAAGCAAAGTGTCTGTTTCGGTCTCAATCTACATCGCATACTAATAAATTAAACGTAATGAGAGCTATTTTCCTAATGCTTGTAGTTTAAAGGTTAGGTTGGCTTGCTTGCTTTGTTTGTATAAATGTTTGCCTAAGCATTATAATTAAGATTGAGCAAACATTTATACAAACAAAGCATGCAAGCCAACCAAACCTTTAAACTACAAGCATTAGGAAAAGAACTCTAATGGATGCATTTTAGATAATAAAGAGCATTCACAAAACGATCTTCATTTCACGATTAAATGAGTGGATACGTTTTCATCTTGTACAAACAATTGACGCTTTGATGACTGGATAATTGATATTTATCGTGCCATTGTGTATACATCTAATACAGTAAAGAATGTTCGAGCAACAGTCGAGTCACCTTAATTTATGTTTGAATTTCTTATAAGTTGGTGTTACAAATAAGCAAATACGCAGTTGTAAGAATACAAGGAAATATTAAAAACAGTTTATTATTACATGTTTAGATGGTTCCATACCACGTGGTATAACCACCGTACAATTGATTCCGGACGTTAATCGCTACATCGCGAAGCGATGTTGGTAGACATACCGGTACCGTTCTTAGATATAAGAGAATGTGGTATGAGTGCCAATGAGACAACTCTCCATCCAAGTCACAATTTGTAAAAGCATAAAATTATAGGTCATTATTTTCACCAACGACTAATTGACGTAATGTTCAGTTAAGTATTCAATATTTATGAAAACAAAGTTTACTGCTCCTGGCAGCATTGTATATCATTTATATTACATAAACACCATGTCACTATTTTAAATAGACAGGTCTGTGAGTTACTTGAAAACATCGCGAAACAAACACTCTGTGTAACTCAAACTTGATTAATCTACAAATAGAGCATAGTTGGTTGGCTCTTACACTAAATGCGACCGTGTATTTTGTGATTTGTTGTTGTAAAAATACATAATGCGAATGAGAAACCCCTTGTTTTTATTATCTTTGAAGACATTTACTTACAAAATTGACTTCACAATTTTGGCACTGTACGATTCATTCACATTGTAGTTTGTTTACTTTCTTTAGCACCGTTCGTTGTACATTATTGTACTGTTCGTTGTGAAAAAGCCTTTCCATAGGGCAGACATACGTATGACACGCCGTGACAAATTTTTTAAGCGAGTTCTATAACTTTTAAAGGAAAATTCTCCGTAGAAATACGTAACATTCATGAAGTCTGCTCCAGTAAATTTTCGGATCCATGACAAGCTTATAGCAAACTCACCAACAATATTTGAATATACATGATATGAACGTGGTTATACACGTGTATATTCAAGTAAGCATCTACGACTATCATCAATATTAAAGTAATTTAAAAACTATTTTCAGTTGTTGCATGTCGAATACATATTAAGAAAAAACAATGAAAATTTATCGCACCTCCAAAAATTCCACATCAGAAATGATTGCACTTACAGTGATAATTCATCGCATCTATAGTTAAAATGAATCGCATTCAGTAATCAATATTATGGATTCTGCTGCTTTAATTACACTTTTTTGGAATTAAATCCTGTTATTATACATTAAAAAGTTATATTCTAATGAAATTGTGTTAAAACATACATTCAAATCAATTATTTTGTATTTTCAAAAAGTAAACAAACGAAGTTTTTCCCATCATCCTTTATTCTACAATAGATATACTCGCATACAACAGTGAAAATGAACTAACTGGATTCGCACTTTATATACACTGTTAATTCCCAAACAGTGAAATCACATGTAATACAACCTTAAACAAATTATCTAATGAATTTAAGTAATATAACCTTTCTATCTTTCTTTGAAAACTCACGTTTGCAAACAGAAAACGCATTAGGTCAAGGTTTTTTACTTATAACTTTTGACCGACCTGGTAACTGATTTTTTTACAGGCTTTGACCTGTCCACTAGGCAATATCATTTAATGGAGGTATTTCCCAAACTTGAGTTTTAACGGGTGTTGTATTTGAAAAGAACTTTTCTTTTGAGTTTGTACAGTTATCTTGCCTTTCTTTGGCTTTTGTTTGTCCTCAGAACTCTGGTTTTTGACTTTCATATAACATAGATGATTTTGTATCATCTGCATATTATTATTTACCCCATAAAAATGGCCACATATCAAATACGAAAATATGCCTTTTATCCTCTGTTAGATTCGTAAAGAAATACTCTTAGATTAATCTCCTTATACTTTTCGTTGTATGGCTCAGTGGTGGGTAAAAAGACGAGCGTAAAGGGACGGGGGTTAAGGAATCTTCTCCTTGGTCTTCATTTATAAATCTGAATTAAAAGTGATAATGAAACCGACTAAAAGTGGAAAGGTTGAAAACATAAAATAAAAAAAAAATTATGCGCGCAGAAACCCGTAAGTAGCATACTGAGTGTGTCATTAGAATCGACATAAGAAAAATACAGAAAAATTAAAGACGTTATAACAAATAATCTCAAAAATATAAACAAAGCCCACAATTATATGCCCATTGTCAACTATCATTATCACATGGAGTTATATACATAGATAAAAAAAAGAGTAATTGTTGTTTGCTCAGCATCCAGCGGCAAATATCTCATGCATACTCAGGACGATAACAAAACAAAACAATTGAGATGGAAAATACCATGGGACATTTAAAACTCATAAGAGAGAAACTGATCACACCATGGCAAAAAATACAAAAAACGACGAAAAGACAAACAATTCACAAAACACTAAAGAAAGTCTGAGGAACAAAACATCCTTGCAAAAACTGATGGTGAAATAACAATATTTATATAACAGATTGATTCTGCCAGGTTGGTCCACCGATATAATTGGACTGTCATTAGAAAATAGGGCTCAGGCGACGGATCCATCAGATAGTTATTTCAAAGGTTCTATAACGTACAGAGAGCATGGTGCTCGCGCAACACGAGACACTAGATTTAACGTCCCCGTTCAAACTGTACGTGGCTGCGTATTTAGCCTATACATTACTCACTTAGCAAGGGTTTTACTGCCGGGAGGGAAAATTAAAAAATAATTTATTTATAATAATTTTATAATTTTACTTTACCACGGTGAACCCTTGGGATCTGCTTCTAAAAGAGTACGCATATAAATCACGATTAAATAATACTAAATAATAATGATAAATAAATACCGTACCTGTATTAGAAGACGTTCCATTTAATTCTGAACAATGAGTTGCTGCCAAAATGTAAAGCACGATTAACGTACCAGTGCAGAAACTGGAAACATACTGGCTGCACTGATCCATATTTGCATTGCTATGAAAGTTTTTGCACTCATCGAATGTAAAATACTTTGTTATATAACATAAAACAATATTTCATCGTATCATAGGATGACAATTAAATAAGTGGATACGTGTTATATAAACATATCCACAGAGGCGGGATATTCGATAGCTTCCCATGTAGTAAGGGTGTTATAATGAAGCATCGTATTTCAAATTACGAATTAATATAGCGTTATTTATTATTTTGTGTACTGAAGAAATCAATATATGGAAAATAATTCGTTGTGAGTGATGACAACCAATTCAATTATAGTATGCTACAAAGTGAAATGTAAGTTATACAAACTTTCATCTCATGGGAGTTCACTTACAATACGAGTATTGTAGTTTTAATCAATTTAATGTTTCTTCTATACTGTTTTTAATACTAGTCGATAAATTTCTTATACGATATAAATGGTACTACATGCTTTCTGTATTAATTGCATATTATCCTACGCATTTAAAAAAGATTTGAATTAATTTAAGGAATGACTGTTTTTTTTTCTGTCTATGAAGAAATAACCTCAAAAATGTGGTGCACACTGAATAACCCGCGTCTATGAACTGATAGACAAAAAACTTTCAGCCAATCAGAAGACGTGTTACATCTAAAATTCAATTATATAACATTATAAAGGAAAAATAAATCATACTTGTGTAATAAAAAAAAAAAACTAAACATTATCTCGGAAAATGAATTTTGATACAAAACTGAGAAACAAGAGGAAATAAATTTGTTTTTGTTTCGTGTCGGCATTAACATTTCAATCTAATACAATTATACAATGCGAACCTATAATCCTAAATTTGTTACGTCATAAATCAATACTACGAAAACATATTGTTACACAATTTTAGGATTATTGATATTCACCAATATTCGTGCAATAATCCCTTTACTTTATGTCATTACGCCCAGATTTTTTGGCTCATCTAATAGACAATGTGCCAACATTTCAAAATCTTGATCATTTTAATAAATTAGTATGCATGATTAGCCCAACCTCTATGTCATATCGGAGTCTTTATTAAACAGTCTTTAGAACTGAGAGCGACGGAACCATGACAGAGAAGTTCATGATCTCTAGGTATTAACTGTAGTAAAAATATTACATTGTGGATCGAAGTTAATTGTTTATCTGTTGTATTCTTATTTGTTCGTTTATTTGTCATTGCTTGACCATTATGGGCGTAATTTTGCAATAAAGATATATTTTAAAACTGTTATAATGTGACAAGAATTATTGATTGATGTTTGCTTAACGTCCAGTGGCAAATATTTCATGCATGTGCAGGACGAGAACACATTGACAATAAATACAATACGTAGGTCATGCAATAGAGGTTGTCCAGGATGAAGGGGGATATTTGGACTGCCACTGGAAAATGAGGGTAATTTTGATAGGGACAGAAATAGTGCCTTGCAACAGGCCAACTTTCAAAGAGTCGTTGCAAGGGTTGCATTCTCTGTACACGAGGCATCGGATTTAACGATTACATTCTGACCGGACGTGGCTGCGTACTTATACATCCCGCAAAGCCATACAGACGATTTAAGAGTTAAGTGCTTTTCTTGAGCTGGATTTTATTGTATGTTCTTTCATGTACGTTTTGTTAATCTGCTGATCGATATTGAAAAAAGGTATAGCAACTAGGTTGACTCTGCCCCATTTTCATGTGCCTGTCCTAAGTCAGGAACCTCGTACATGTGTATGTCATATCCAATGCTTTTCGTTATTTTGAAAATTTAGGTTTTAACGGCAGATCTTTGATTGTTTTTATTGAATTATTCATAACTTTTATAAACTCGGAACAATTAAGAGCTTCCATTACCACACATATTCTGTAATTCATTTTAATGTTAAAAGGTCAACAATTAAGCTTTACTTTTCCACTAATGCTGGAGTTCTCATCTTAAAAGTTCGTCATCGACATGTTGATACGTTTAGACCTTTGATAACTACTAGAACGGCCAAACAACTTACAATGAAATATAGCTATATATTTAATCTATAGCTAGTTTAAGTTTGGAACATTACTTTTACTGTCTTTTTAAGGGAAACAGGGCTATTTATTTTATGGACTTTCAGATAATTTGAGTTACTAAACAAATAAGGAGATGTAGTATGATTGCCAATGAGATAGCTATCCACCAGAGTCTAAATGACATGGTTGTAAGCAACTATAGGTCACTTTGCAGCTTTCAACAATGAGCAAAACCCATACCGTATAGTCAGCTATCAAAGGCCCCGGCATATAACAACATTTGAAACAAATTCGTTTATTAGAAGTGACACTGTTGACGACTAAGATAGTATTCACACCGTTAATTATTGGGTTATTTAGAATTTCTTGTCAATAAAAAATGCCCAATTTTTTTCTGGCTGACACTGCAAACCATGTTTTAGAACTAAAAAACCCTTGGTGGTTTGGTGTAAGTAATTCCTCTACATTGATAACTACTAGCCTTTCAACTCTGGAGTTTTAAGTTCGAACTCCGCTCGTGGCGATGTGTTTCGATCTTAAATGACAATGATTTTCCTCTCGTAGTTGATTTCTCCGGTTTCATTCACCAATAACAAAGTAAGCCATTTTAGTTAAGAGTGGCGTTAAACACTAACATACAAACAATTCAACAAACATAAAGATGTACTAAGTAATACGAATTAATTAAGAATCTATCTCGTTCTAAATGATTTGTGAGAAATTATTCAGGCTTCTATTTTACCAATGGCAAAAACGTTTGATATAAAAATATTTTCTTTAAAAAAAACTTTTATAAAGATATAATTTGATATGCAAATGTTTAAAATTTGTGTCTTAAATCATTAATTGGTCAATATTTTTTTTATCGATTTCTATTTCTTACAAAGGTGTACATTTCCTAAGAGATGGTCGTATCATCCACTAAATGTTTTCGTTTTTGCAACGGAAATTAGAATGATGATATTATTAATAAAACAATTTGTAAGCATGCCTATATATATGTATATATATATATATATATATATATATATATATATATATATATATACAAACAAGTCTAAATTGAAAACAACGTTCAAACCTATGATTGCGTTGGATAAAACCGCAATTTTATACATGTGCATGCAAAACAAATTTCTTGTTAGAGGGTCTAAATACAGCACAAACAACATTTTCCAAAAGACCAAAAAAGTGAAAAAGTATATTTTAACAAAACGCATTTGACTAACAGGTCGAACAACAAATGTTCTTAAACCCTGCTGACTGCCATTGGCGATTGCCTAATAAACGGAGCACAGATATATATCATTAAAAGCTGATATTAGCAAATACATGCGTCCTGAAAAAAATGGGATCAATGATGACCTTGACGGTTCTTACCCGGCATTCCATACTAATAATACTTTAAAAAAAGATTATACATTTAACAGCAATATACACACATGCTCATACTAGATTAATCATATATGTAAACATACAGGTAACGTAAATAGCGTTTTGAATGAAAAGGTAGGTCTTTAGTATTAATATTAAATATAAGAATTCAACGATGCTTTTTTTTGGGTTTTACATAGAAAGCCTCGCATTTTCCCCGTTTCTAGTCCTCACCTTATATCGTTGTTGTGTCACATCAATGCGCAATTTCTGTCTTTACACAGCAACCTTAAACATTTTATTTTAATATTTAGTGTTATTTTTATTTGTTTTATATATATATTTTAAAATTTCTTAAAATGTTTAGGGGCCTCGGTGTCCGAGTGGTCTAAGTAGTTCATCTACTTATCACTGTAAATATGAGATGTGGTATGATTGCTAATGAGACAACTATCCACCAGAGTCCAAATGAAGTAGAACTTAGCAAATATAGGCAACTGTACGGCCTTTAACAATGAGGAAAACCCATACCGTAAAGTCGACTATAAAAGGCTCCGACATGAAAAATGCGAAACAATTCAAACTAAAAAACCAAAGGATTAATTTATAACAAAACAATTTACGAAAAACAAATATGACAGACATGAACAACAACAACCACTGAACTACTGTACAGGTTCCTAACTTGGGTCAGACACATAAAGAATGTGGCGTGGTTAAACATGTTTGTGAGCGCTTAACCCTCCCCTGACCTGGGACAGTCGTGTAACAGCACAACATTGTAAAAATCAGTTGCAATTGGCTTAACTCAAAAGATCGGTACGAGGCACAAAACTAACATAGAAACAATAGAAATAAGAGTACTTGCACTTACTGAAAGATTGTTCAAAGCCAATTACAACTAATACATAAATCATTTTCTCGATCAGTACACAACCAATGGATTTAGTATAAATATAAATAAAAAGATGTGGTATGAGTGCCAATGAATCAACTCTCCATCCAAGTCACAATGTATAAAAAGTTAACAATTATAGGTCAAAGTACGGCCTTCAACACGGAGCCTTGGCTCACATCTTAAACAGTCGGAGAATTGCATGACCTTGTGCAATGCCAACATATAAGTAAACAGTATCGACAGGATGCTACCCCAAGGGGGAATGTGGAATAGAAATATAATATATATGACACTCTTGGTCTTCTTCCGACCAGCAGAAAAACCCTTGCCAAGCCGGGGGTCGTTTGGTTGTGCGGGATATCCAAGTACACAGCCACGTCCAGTCAGAATGGGGACGTTAAATCCGATACCTCGTGTAATAAGAATGTGCCACGCTCTTTGCACGTTAAGACCCTTGCAACAACTCTTTAAGGGATCCGTAGATGGCATGTGGGCATTTTCCAATGGCAGTCAAAATTTCCCCGACCTTCATCCCGGATGGCCTATAATACAGGACCTATCTATTGTATTCATTGTTAATTTGTTCTCGTCCTGGACATGCATGAAATAATTGCCACTGGACGTTAATCAACTAACAATCAACAAATCAATCGATAGGACATGGGATAATGAGTTATCATTACTATACATATATATCAATATATTTAGTTATGTTTTAATTTTTCAAAAACAAAATCAATGTAAGAACCAATAAAACCATATTTTAAGAATTTATTGATGTGATAAATTGATAACCTTTTAGAATATTAAGTTTATTCAAAGGAGTAATTAGTTTACATGGATCGTATCTAAATTTACGGGCTCTATAAACAATATTACTGTAAAAATTAGGATGCGATATCCCGTTTTTTGATAAGAACACTACAGATACAGCCAGACTTCAAAACCAAATCTCTGTATCTATAAAAGAATTTGGCAAAGGTTTTAGTTGATTTGTGGTAAAGAAATCCCCGACTTAAAATTTATCAGTTATACATAAATTACGTTCATTGAAATCTAAAACGCGACTACACCCACGGGCATAGCGAACAACGCAATGATGTAATAAAATGTAAATTGTTGAAATCAGTTAGATGGTGAACGAAACGAATCGTGCCGATTATAAACTCAAATATCAACAAAACCAATGAACGTATACATTTGAAATTTATTAAGTTTTATCAACAATATACATGTTTGAAGAAAAAAAAAAAAAAAAAATAGGAAAATTCAAAATGTTGGAATAGCCAGTAGAAACCGTGTACATTTCTGTACATCAAATTAAAATAATAAAAAAATGTAATAAAATGTTCTAGCCTAATTGCCGAGGATTTTTACTTGAATAGAAAATACATTAGAAGAAACGGTGGGAAAGAGTTCCATATGGCATCCCCACAAAATAAACTGTAATGTGTTACTTTGTTCATTTAGTATGGTAGGGGAGCCATATGGAACTCAAAGGAGGAATACATTCGTGTTTTGTCATTTTTATGTAAGATTTTATTTCGTCTGTGAAGGAAGTTTTTGCAAAATTTAAAGCCAAAAAAAAAAAAAAAAAAAGAAGATAACTTGAAGTCATCGTATTATCGCTATTTTACGAAATTTTCCTTTGATCTTACTGACTGATAATTTCCTATCTCAGCACAGTAGAGTGATATGAAAAAATTATCGCTAAAAACTAAGGACGCACGTGCCGTTGTCAATGAAATTAACAACGTCGTCATAGGTAAAATAGCGATAAATAGATTATCATTGGTCATCTCGTTGAGATGACCAACGATAATCTATAAATATCGCACAATTTCACTCATTTCGTATACATATTCCATTATGACCTCAAAAAAAAATGGACTAGTCAATGATAGTAATAGCATAATGATAATAAATTATGGATAAAGTAAAAATGCAAAGATTGTTTTTTTTCTTCAGAAGAACCTATAACGCAATGAAGAGTTAAGTTTAATCGAAGATTCAAGGTCCTGATATTGATTGAAAAAGTAAAAAAATCACCATCAGTCCTGTTGTTCTAATGGACGTACGAACTACCCGACAAACTGTTAGAGCTAAATTGCAAGGCAACATTCAGCTTGGTGTAAACAAACTGAAGATGAATAAGAAAAATGCAAAACCTGTAGCTAAGAAAAGTGAAAAAATATTATCGAAAACTTCAATAAAAAGATCAGCATCTATTCAACGAAAAAGACAGACTGACCAAAGAGTTAATGGACCATAAGAAAAGGTAGTCAAAGCATCAATACCACCAACAACACCAACTGACAAAAGAAATAAACAAAACACAAAATCTTTGTCAATATGCAATACAACCGGAAGTAAAGGAAAAGAAAGACGAAGAGTGTCTGCACTTCAACATCCCGGGGAAAACAAAATAAAAGATATTAAGTCCGATTCAATAAAAACAAAGAAAACTCGAACTGTAAAGATTGGAAAACAACAACGAACATCATTGAAAGTGACTTCTGTAACTGCAAATAAAATGATCAATGAGCGAAATTCAAGATCTGTTCAAGATTCAATTCAAAACAAAACACAATGCCAGAAAAGTTACACAAGGAAAAAGAAACATTTTACTACAAAACATACAAACAAAAGTCGGCGTAGGAAATTATCACCAAATGTTTTAACATATCAGACAAAAGAGACTTCGAAACAGTTTCCTTATATACGGTCATGTTTGAGTTTTAATAATCCTAATACTCCACGTCGTGTGTCCAGTATATGTTGCGTTGACCAAAACACTTTGTGGATAGGACAAAGGGGTTATGGTGGTGTCATGAAGGTAACATACAATTCGGCAGCAAAAATTCTTACCATTGTTAAAGAGTTTATGCATTCACTGTGTGAATTTTATGACTTTTGCTATGATTTGCAAAGGGATCAACTTTTATACATGGATAAAAGAAATCACAGCACTATGTGTATTTCCTCAAAATATCAGCGGAAAAAGTTCAAAAGTGTGAAACCGTTGAAGCCAACATGTATATCAATTTCCCCCGATGACTTTACTTTCGTTGGTTTCGTCGATGAATACACACACCTGCAGGGATCATAAATCAGGGAAATTATAAAATTGACATTAGGTGGAACAGTCGTTATGCGAATCTCATCAACTCAATACAGACATGTACGTTTTACTATGCCACATCGAATTGCTGTTCATCCCAATAATGACATAGTTAAGCAGCTTGGGACATAACTGGGGGAATGATACTTTCTTTTGATTCTGAGGGGCGACTCAAATTTAAAAACCAAGTTACAAGCCCTGGTACTGATTTTATGCCAATGGCATTGACAATTTCCAAAGCCGGCAATATTATGTTCTAATGAGACAAATGGAGAAATTTATATACTTAATTCCAAAGGACAAATAATGAAGACAATAGAACCAAATTCAATTGGAATATCGGCTAAAATATGGAGTTTAGCATTTGACACTTGTGGTCATTTACTCATTGGAACATCAAATTTAAAATCAAGTGTTCCTTCTATTTACTTTGCTGAATACTTCGAAGGCTTAACATGTAGATAACCATTCTATCTTATCGATGTTCCTATATACATGTATTATTATTGGAACATACAATGCATGTTGTAAATAAAACAAATTATTCAACTTCATTACAAACGTGCCCTATAAAATCTTATCTTATCGTAAAAATGTATTTTTTCTTGCTTCCTGGCAAAAAAAAAAAAAAAAAAAGAACGTTGGTAGTTAGGAAGAATAATTTCATATTTTGAAATAGACTACCTAGACTTTATAGGTAAAGGTTCTGGACTTAAAAACAATGGTAGACATCAATTATTATGCAAACTAGGTCAAATGCCAATTTGTAAATTACAATATATTTATAACGAGTGTGATATACTATTGTTTTTTTGTCCAAAACATGAGTGTACACGTATCATTACAGCTTTTTGTCACCATAAGACTGTTCCCTCGAATTGACAAACCTTAAGATCATAAAAGGTATTTTTCAAAAATAAAATACATAAATAGAGGTATTGATTTTATTAATTTGTCTAGTATTTTCAATCACTCTACCGTTCGAAACTTTATACCTCCATATTTTGACAACAGAGTCACCGATAAGTTCTTTTATCGGCAATTAGAACATTTCCCCTTTGATCTTACTGCCTAATATTTTCAATATCATGGACAGGACTTGATACTCGAACATATTAGGCAATCGTCGAAAATAAATTGGAAAGAGTGTCGTCAGGTCGCAAACGGGAGAAATCTGAATACAAATCACTTGATTCCCATTGAAATAAATGTCTGACTAGTGTTGATATTCGCATATCACATTTTAAAAAAAATTTAGAAATAAATAAAAGAGAGTGTAATACGCCTATTACTAGGATTAAAAACAAAATTGAAGTACTCGCATAGCGTTTTGTGTTCGTAACGGCCGACAAAGCAGCCAACAATGTGGTTGTGGTATGACGTAAATACTACAAGGAAATCCTTAAGAATGAAATTATACATTCAACTACATTCAAGGCGGAGCGCTCCACAGAGAGTCAAATAGTAAATAATCATGTCACTACCACAGCTCACCTTAAGGCCCTTCCAACATTTAAAGGTCCCTCTATGTATTGATTACCTAAACTACACAAAAGACCCGTAAAATATCGTTTCATCTTGGCCTCTAGTAAGTGTTCTACTACTTATCTTTCAGTGCTTTTAACTTGTTTTTTTAACTACTATCAAAGAACTTATCATTAACTTATGTAATAGAACATATGTAAATAGTGGTATTTACTATTTTTGGCGTGTAAAAAAATCTTTGGATGTTTTAGATAAATTTCGAACTTTTGATGGTCCTTTTGATTAGGTTGGCAGTTTTGACTTTACCACTCTTTATACTATACTTCCACACAACCTTATCAAAGTTTTCCCTATATGATTAAATAGTCGTTTTAAAAATATGATTGCAGATTTTTTTTTGTTGCACTCATATAAAACCTTTTTCTATATCGATATACTTACTGGACGTGTGATGAGATGATTCAAGCTGTAAATTTTTCTCCTTGACAATCTATATGTACGTTTCGGGAAAAAGTTTATCGACATCAATTGTGCCCCTCTAATAGCCGACTTTTCCCTGTACTGTTATGAATCACAGTTTATGGCCAAACTCAGTAAAGACCCGTCTAACTTCCATTTATTTGATAAATTCAACAACACTTACCATTGTCTTGATGATATTTTTTCGATAAATAATTAAGAATTCTCTAAACATACTGCCGTTGTTTTCCCAAAAAAACTTACTTTAAATAAATCACATATTAGCAGCAGTAACTGTCCTTTCTATATTTAGATATTTCAGTTGTACACGAGTTACGCTACACAAAAATTACGACAAAAGGGATGATTTTTCTTTCCCTATAGTAGTTTCTCCTTTTTTTGGACGGTGATGTTCCTTTGGCACCGTCTTACGATGTTGACATATCCCAACTCGTTCGCTATGCCCGTGTGTGCAGTGCCGTTTTGAATTTCAATGAGCGTAATCTATGTATTACTGGTAAATTATTAAGTCAGGGAATTCGTTACCACAAATTACTTAAAACTTTACTAAATACTTCCATATATACAAAGGTTTGGTTTTGAAGTTTGGGTGTACCTGTAAAGGTAAAAAAAAAAATGATACGATCAGGGTAAACTTATCGATCCTTTAAATAAACTGATTCGAATAGGGTACCAATTCAACACTGTAATTAGATCTTTGAATATTGTTTTTATTGGTATACGTATTGATTTTGTTATCAGTAAATTTAAACGATACTAAATATTATTGTTACACACATATGCACATTCAGTCATGTGTTTCTCTGACTATTAATGACTAAATCTGTTGGATGTTGGATGTTTTCTAATGGATATTTTAGTCTTAGATACTTGATTTTTTTTATATTAGTTGTTATTGGCTATAAACTATCTGTCAGTAACTGCGAGTACTCTCAGATCTGTACTTGGTGTCTTTTTTGTTGTGGGGGATGTATAAATTCCCTGCCACGTCCGGTCTGTGTTTTTGTTAGTTGTTTTTCTGTTTGTATCGATCTGATGAGTCGAGCCCTTTTCAACTGATTTTTATAGTTTGTTCTTATATTGTACTGTTACACCACTGTCCCAAGTAAGGGGAGGGTTTGGCGCCAGCGAACATGTTTTACCCCTCCACATTTTTTTATGTGCCTATCCCAAGTTAGGAGCCCGTAGTTTAGTGGTTGTCGTTGGTTCATGTCTGTCATATTTGTTTTTCGTAAATTGTTTTGCAATGAATAATGCCGTTAGTTTTCTCAATTGAATTATTTCATATTTTTCATGTCGGTGCCTTTTATAGCCGATTATACGGTATGGGGTTTTCTTATTGTTGAAGTTCGTATGGTTTTCTATAATTGCTTATATCCACTTCATCTGCACTTTGGTGGATAGTTGTCTCATTGGCAATCATATCTCCTTTTTTTATATTAAACGGTGCTTTATTAAAGTGCATATAAAATGTGCCAGGGTTGGCATTTAGGGTAGATATGAAGGCAGGAAACATATCTTTATTTTCTTTTGGGCTAAAGCAGTGTTGCAGCATCTTTATAGTAAATCCACAAAGTTGTACATTTACAATTATCACTTCGCAAACATGTAGTTGTAGTATGCTATGACACCACGCACGCATATTATGTTTTAATATCGTACAAAGTCGCGTTTTTAGATTATCGACATATACAATTATTTTACCGATTGTTTGCAGTGAAATAAGTTTCATGTGAAATACGATTATTCTGGAACATGCTGCGCCAGTAAAATTCAATAATTTCGCGAACATGCAGCTGTTGCTTCTTTAGATATTTATATGTATGGTTAATAAGGGAAATTCCCTTAGAAAATTATGTCTCAAGGCAAAATTATTCCAATCAATCTGTATTTGCTTATATATTTTGATTGTATATTTAGTGTAAAATTAAAATATCAATGAATTATCAACAACTACAGTTGCAACTAACATCAGATCCTTTGCAAATGCTGATTCAGCTTAAAATGTTAGTAATATACAAAAATCCTCGTTTTTTCTTTCTTTGTTTAAAATATCGATAATATTCATTGTATAAATATTGTAGCTCATTGATTTTATTATTCAGGTAATCGTTGATCTCATTTGAATCTGAGATCTGATCGGTACATCGAGATAATCGCATACCAAGAAAGCATACATTGATTGTTGATTGTCCAGTTGCAAAAGAGGGACGAAAGATACCAGAGGGATAGTCAAACTCATAGATCGAAAACAAACCGACAACGCCATGGCCAAAAATAAAAAGACAAACAGACAAATTATAGTACAGATGACACAACATAGAAAACACGAACCCCACCAAAAACTTAGGGTGATCTCAGGTGCTCCGGAAGGGTAAGCAGATCCTGCTCCACATGTGGCACCCGTCGTGTTGCTTATGTTATTACAAATCCGGTAAATAGTCTAATTCGGTAAGTCACATTCGTGAAAAGGGAAGGGTATTGTAGTGCAAATGTTTCATGTGTATTCATAGCCATCTCAGAAAACGATGAACGCATTTTGTAAATGTTAAATGATTTAAGCGACAACATTAAACACAAAATATAAAGGTATCACATCTAACATAGAAAAGAAATAAGATATCAGCACTAGACCTGAGCCCAATCCCATTGTATTTATCAACACACAGACCACCAAAACATCATATTTATAACTCGAAGATATGTCAATATGTTATTTTGTTACTGATAGTCCTATTTCACAGAATTGTATTCATCTGCTTTTGACTCATAAGCCTCTTAGTGTATCAACAACCCAGTACTTCTTTGGTACTTGAATGAAAGCATGGATATTGTTTTCATGTTAATTTGCTGTTAAATAATTCTTTAAATAATTTGTATAGCTCAGATTCCCTGTCCGGGTTTTGGTCTTTGTAGGTTTTATTAGCTCTTCAATTTTTGTATTATGTTTTAGTATTTCAAGTTTTTGACATTGAACATCACGAAGAGACATTAATTTTCGAATGACGCATCTGGTGCAGTGAAAATGGTACCGTTGATATAATTAAAAATACTCAATAATTTGTTCTGAATTACAGTGGTCAACGCACATATCACCACGTTCCACTCCACCAAATCGTTGCCTTTCTATTGGAAACACATGATTCAAACATAAAATAGGTAATTAGGTAGTAAATACAAAGATTTTTTTCAAATCATGTTAAGTTTTAAAATTTTATGATTCAAACGTTTATGGACAACAGTATCATTAGCATACAGTTGTATGTAAACTCGAAGATAAAGCTCGCCTTTAACTGCACGTTTCTTAAAAAAAAAAAAAAAAACCCATAACCCATTGTATGCTTTGGAGATAAGTTACCACCTTGGCTGACGCCGATATCTAAAAAAATAAAATACACAATTGCCATTCCTAGTCTAACACAAGGCTTGGCTTGGCTTGCATACCTACCTAAAATAATATTAAATATTTTTCCATCCACGCTATGTGTAACTAGACCTCATTGGCACTCACACCACATCTTCCTATATCTACTTATTATAATGAAATCTTATGAACAAATTTTAATGCCGCACGAAAATAAATAAATGCACAAGATAAGCTTAATTTCCGCCTAGACCTGACTGATTTTTGCTTCTCAGGTATTGTAGATACACAAATGATCGATTGTTCGACACCAGAAATAATTGATTTTGGAAAACAGCTCGGATAATATTAGTAATATTTCTTTAAAGTTTCTAGTTATTTTTACTTTGTCTCATCAAGTTAATCTTTTAAACTGGGCCATGAATAATAACATTGTCATTTACATCAAACTTTCATTAAATGTTATTGTTATTTGATTGATTGTTGTTTGCTTAATGTCCAATGGCAAACATTACAAATTAACAAAGACGATAGTAGGTATCATCTGCAAGGCAGTGGTTGACAAAGATGAAGGACAAGAAATGCACCATGCATCTGGAGAATGAGGATATGGTAGATAGGGGCAGACAATTTGCCTTGCAACTGGCCACCTCGGAGAGTTGTAGCAAGGGTTGTTTAACATAAGGAGAGCGTGGCACTTTCTACACGAGTCATCTGATTTAACCTCTCCGTTCCGACCGTACGTGACAGCTTATTTATACATCCCTCGAAGCCAAATGGACACCACATTTTAGCAAGAGTGCGACTGCCGAAACGGTAGCAATTCAAGGGCTGACCACAATCCTATATCCCGGTCAAACCTTGGGGTCAATACTTATAGATTATCGTTGGTCATCTCAACGAGGTTGATTTTCTCGCTTGAGCCCTGCCGGTACGGCTAAAGTGAGAAAAGCAATTGAGTTGAGATGACCAATGCTAATCTGTTTATCGCTATTTTGCCTATGACGACGTTGATGTTTACATTGACAACGGCACGTGCGCCCTTAGGTTCTAGCGATAATTTTTCATATCACTCTACTGTGCTGGGAAAGGAAATTATCAGTCAGTAAGATTAAAGGAAAATGTCGTAAAATAGCGATAATATTGGTTATCCTGCATATATTTATAGATTATCGTTGATCATCTCAACGAGATTGATTTTCTCGCTTGAGCCGGGACGGCGAAAGCGAGAAATGCAGTCGAGTTGAGATGACCAATGATAATCTGTTTATCGCTATTTTACCTATGTCGACGTTGTCACTTTCATGTCAATTTCATTAGCAACGCCACGTGCCTGCATAGTTTCTAGCGATAATTTTCCATCTCAAGCGAGTAGCATGATATGAAAATTATCACAAAAAAAGATCAAAGGAAAAATGCACAAAATAGCGATAAATCATTTTACGATATAAGTTATATTCGCTGGAAGATTCCATTCCCAAATTATTGAAATCTACCCTTTTGCATTAACCATAATATCTTGGTGTAAATGAGACACTGTGTATAAATATAGTACACTCAAATGGACTAACAACCCATGAGGGCGTAATGTTCAACATTTATTATCATTGACAGCACCCATTCGTAAGGCATATTAGGGAACGTAAGGTAGGGAGAATATGGTAGATATTCAAAAACTATTTTTTGCAAAAATAATAAACCGAAAAAAAAAAATAAGTCAATGTTATTGTCATGATAAATGAACACTTATATAAACTCATCATAGAAATTTATACGCTAGAAGCGCGTTTCGTCCTCAAAAGACCTAAAAAGTCTATATGTTTGTATTGACACCCTCTTTTAACCTTTAACTTACGATATTTATACAACAAAACATTAATGCGTCAAAAGTCAATATTTAAAGTATTGAATTCATTCAAAGTATGTGGATTAAACATGATACAAAACTATAAATTTAGTATACACATATCACATTATCATACTTGCTTTAGGAACACATTTAAACAACATTTTAATTACGAAGGTAGGTCTTGATATTAAGTATTTGTGTTTTAACAATTAGGTTTGATATGGTAATGGAATAGCACGACGAAATTACAGTACAGCATATTGGATATTCTTATTTAGTACCAGTCTCATTGTCATCAATTTTATGCCACTGGAGATAAGAAAGCAACAATCAGTCAATACATGATTTAAAATAAATACTTCTGAAGTAAGAGGTTCTAGATCATCAAAGCACTATTTGTGTACTATCGAAGTATTCAATATTCGAAGTGAGAGCAACTGTTTTACTCCTTGAGTTCCTTGGTTCATTTTTGTCGAGCCTGCGAAATTTATTTCGCAAAAGCGAGACATAGCGATCCTAGATTCTGTCGTTGGCGTTGCGTCGGCGGCGTCAACATTTAGGTTCAGTCTGTAGTTAATATTTTTTAGACATCAATTACTTTGTCAAACGGACATGACATTTTAGGAAATTTGGACAGAAGCTTGTTTATGACCAAAATACAGTATCCAGAGTAAAATTTTAAAATTATTTATTTACATTTTCCCGTATTTTACTGATGAATGGACTTAGTTTTTTTTACAGTTAACACCCAGGCTCAGTCTGAGGTTAAAGTTTTCCAGTCATCAATAACTTTAGAAAATGAAAGGATATGGAGTAAATGTACATGGGACAAAATCGCACACAATACATAGAAAACATAGAAAATTATCAATGAACAGGGCTTTTATTCCTGTTCTTCATCTTGACAGTTGATGTATGGTCTTCAACAATGAACAAATCATTCATACCCTACAACAAGGTCAAGACGGCCCCTAGCGTCGATTTAAGCGGTACTAAGCGGTATTATTGATAAAAATAAAGTAATTTGAAAGACATCGATCGCCGCTAAAATATGCCTTGAAGTTACACATGTCGGGAGCGGTCAATGAATTACATAATTTATAATTACGGGCGAGGTTTTTGAACATATATTTGTCATACATTGCCCAACAAAAGACCAATAATTTCGAAACAACAAATGATAGACAATACATATAAAACTAAACAACAAATGATAGACAATACATATAAAACTAAACAACAAATGATGGACAACACGTAGCACATCGAAATATATGTAAGAAAACCTAGCAGTTTAAAATAGTATGAAAAGGCAATATACAAAACAGATGACCAGACCAGTATTTTGAAGAAATTTAACCAAACATGAAATTTTGACGGTGTATTAATATGAGAAATTCTCACATGAACAAGCACACCATAACTGTAAATATTATAAGAGCATACACCTCAAGCACGGGGAAACGTTCTAGTGCCTCCACACAGCACTATAGACAAACTCTTTCTCAAACCTTCATGGAATTTTAGGAAATTTGGACAGAAGCTCGTATTTTACTGATGAATGGACTTAGTTTTTTTATAGTTAACGCTCAGGCTCCGTCTGAGGTTAAAGTTTCCAGTCATCAATAACTTTGTCAAACATTCATAGAAATTAATGAAACTTGGACAGAAGTTTGTTTATGACCAAAATACAATATCAAGAGCAAATTAAAAAAAAAATTATATTTCCGTATAGACTTATGTTTATGCCCCACCTACGATAGTAGAGGGGCATTATGTTTTTCGGTCTGTGCGCCCGTTCGTTCGTCCATCCGTTCGTCCCGCTTCAGGCTAAAGTTTTTGGTCAAGGTAGTTTTTGATGAAATTGAAGTCCAATCAATTTGAAACTTAGTACACAGGTTCCGTATGATATGATCATTTTAATTCTAATGCCAAATTAGAGTTTTGACCCCAATTTCACGGTCCACTGAACATAGAAAATGATAGTGCGAGTGGGGCATCCGTGTTCTATGGACACATTCTTGTTATATTAGTTTTTTTACAGTTAAAAAGTAGATACATTTTGGGGTTAAAGTTTGTTGCACATCAATTACTTTGATAAACCTTCATAGAGCTTTATGAAATTTTAGCAGAAGCTTTTTAATGATTAAGAGATAATGTCTGAAGCAAAGCTTTGATGATATATATTTTTTAGTATTTTCTGATAGATGGACTTCGTTTTTTACAGTTAACATTTATAGACAGTTTGGGATTAAATATGTTTAACTTGTTAAATTTGTAACCTTCATGGATTGTTATGAAACTTGGACAGAAGCTAATCTTCAAGACCAAGAAATAGCATCTAAAGAAAAACTTTGATTTTTTTTTAAATTCTGTATTTTACTGATAAATGGACGCACTTCAACATTGACAGCAGCAGTCGCAGGCGAGACACAGGGTTCCGCGGAACCCCTTACGAATTTTTATATGGTATTTGTCTGTTTTGTTTTGTCATTTCTCTGTTCTTTTCTGATATACTACGAATATCTTTCATTAATTTTGCATTCTGAATGCCAATATCACTACTGCATTACTTCCCATCAATTCAGCATTCTGTAAAAACTTTTAATAATATGAATTTACTCTTTCTGCTGGATAAACTAAGTATGTCGTAGTGCATTCCTCAAAGCAGCATACAATCTAAATCAAGCGTGAAGCAATTAGACACAATTTCACTTCATGAAATGTTAGTCTACAATATGCCCAACAATTTGAGTACAAGATCAAAATTTTTTTAGTTTATTCCCCTGATTCAAACACCAGAGCAATTTCTATCTAATATAAATGTTATTTTCTGTAAACTTTATTGTATAATGGCGTAGGTGTTTTATTACAGTAGAGCAAAAGTGCTCGTCTTGATTTTATAATCTAAGTGGTCGCCTCTGTTCCTTAAATTGAAGTTGGATTTTTGACTTATAAAGCTTTGCAACGTTTGTGTAACTATTTTTTGGCACGGATGAGAAAAGCTCAAAACTTTTAATTGTGATTGGATCTTCTGGTTGTAGGCCTTTACGAGGATTATTAATTAGGTTATTTGTTGAAGTGAATTATGACAAGTATTATGCATTGAGGAGATTGATTGATTGATGTTTAACGCTACTTTCAACACTATTGTGCTATTTCGTGGCGGTCAGTTTTTACTGGTGGAGGTAGCCGGAGTGCCCAGAGAGAACCATCTACCTTCGGAAGGTAGGAAAACTGACAATCCTAGTCAATTTAGATTGGCGTCGAATGCACCTCCCCCTGCGGGATTCGAACTCACAACATCAGTGTTGACAGGCTAGTGATACAGTAATTAGACAACTTAGACCACTCGGCCACCGAGGCCTCTAGCATCGAGTAGAAGCTTGTCAGCTGCAGCTATTTCTTTAAGTTCTCTCCGAGTTTGTAAAAATAGCATTGAATATGTCTTTTGTTAAACCTTGTTTAAAAAAAATGAAAAACAACCCTTTATATATTTAGCTGTAACAGGAACGCTCAAAGCCAAATATTTGAAAGTTTATACAAACCGAAATAGTTAAAAGAGCTATATGACCAAAAAGTGTTAGCATTTGAACAACTACTATTTTACTTGCTTGGAATAGGTTGAACGTCTTTCGAGTGGTTTCTTCTATCTTAATCTAATTTCTTTTTAATTCATCCATGTACCATATGCAATGTACCATTTTTGTTAAATGCTTTGCTATTACATTTCCTGTCATGGTCATGGAAATTTCATGTAAGAGGTTTTCATATCTTGTCATAGGAATAGTCTGTATTTATTTATATAAGATCTGGGAACAGTATATCAATATATATGTTCCTGTTAAAGATTAAGCAGAATTGCTATTAAAACAAATACTGATATGCATGCATCACCCGCAATTCGAAATCACACTCAGTAAAAAAGTTCTAAGCTGGTAATAATGTTATAATAATAAATTAAACAAAGAGTAAAGGTAATGTGAATAATTTTATTTTTTAGATTAACTTGTATTTCAATGAGAAGGAATAACGTCCTCATCTAAGATTCACGGTTTTGACTTTTGATTGAAACATTAAAACTGATCACAAGTTCCGTTTTAATGGAACCAAGAATAACCCGACAATCTGCTAGAGGAAAATTAAAAGGCAATATACATCTGGTTAAACACAACAAGGAGTTGCGTATGAGCGCACAATCATTATCTAACAAAAGTGAGAAAATGGTATCGAAAGCGTCATTAAAAAGTTCAGTGGTTTCAGCATCGCTTCAACGAAAACGGAGCTCTGACCATATAATAAAAGAACCAAAAGCAAAGGTAGCTAAAGCATCAGTGCCATCTACATCAACAACTGTCAAAAGGAATACACACAACTCGAAAGCTTTATCAATACGTATTAAAGACAGGAAGATAAGTAATCAAAAGAGGAAGGATGTATGCGTTTCAACATCCAGGTGTGAATACAAGAGAACTTACTGGAATCGGAAACCAACGCCAAGTATTTTGACTCTATTTAGTAAAGGGACTACGGAGCAATCTCCTATCATTCGTCTATTTTGAGTTTTTATAACAATCTTTCAAGTCTAGTGTCTAATATATGTTGTGTTGACCAAAAGACCTTATAGATAGGAATTTTGCTATGATAGGAACAAGGTTCATATTGTTTACACTGAACGATGAAAAATAGCATAATGTCTATTTCCTGAAAAATTTCAAAAATGTCAAACCGTTAACGTTGAAGCAACATGTATAACATTTTCTACTGATAATTTTATATTCGTCGGCTCCGTCGTCGAGTATTCATATCAGCAATCGCGAACCTGGAAAATCGTTAAATTTGCCAAAAAATGGAACAGTCGTTATGCAAATCTCATCAATTAAAAAAAAAAATCATGTAAGTTTTAGTTTACCAAATTGAGTTGCTATTCATCTCAGCAATGACATTGTATCAGCAGCTTCCATCATTACTGGTGGAATAATACTCATTTTTGATCCTGAAGTATTACACAAGTTTTTAAACACAGTGTCCTGCCCCGGTGTACGTTTTACGCCGATGGATTGACAATCTCCTGAACGGCAATATTGTATAGTGGAGTGACTTTAACCATGAAATTAAATTTTTAATGCACCCATCTAACACACGGCTGAATTATATATCATTCGAAAGCTCAACGTCTGAACTTTCTGTTTTGCCCGGTCGTGAAAAATCGTACGGTGCAATTTCCGTCAAATTAAGATCAAAGGTCAAGGACGAATAAGTGCATATTTTTCTAGATGTCACCTTGATTGCATATTATGACTTCTATAAAATAGATTTACGTATGCAATTGATTTATACTTTTAGCAGAGATATTAACAGTCATTAATCAAACGCATTTTAAATAATTAAGGCGTGTTTTTGATAGACAGCACATGTTTCTTGAAATTGAGTAAAGTAAACAAAATTAGTAAAACCCAATTTTGTCTTTCTGATGCAACTGCTAATCACTTAAAACTAAGTAAAACCCTGTAATAACTATCAAAGAAGTTTTTGACATTATCAATTTCCTATAAGAATGCTTACTTCTAACCAAACAGCAAATCATAACAACTCATACAGTTGCCCAAAATACCGCCATCTGCGGAAACACAGCTTTAAAGCACTTCTTCCTTTTCAAACATTTTATGTGGTCAATATAAGATTTAATAAACACATTCTTAAGAATCTGAAAAATTTAAAGTAAAAACATATGTGCGAGCATCATACTATTGCTTGAAACAAAGGGGGCGAAACTGCGAGATTGCAATCTACATTGTAACTACCAGACTGAAATAAACATCTTTCGACTTTTCTAACTGTTTGATTTGTAGTTTCATCATAAATATTTATATAGTAAAAAGACCTTTTATTTATTAAATGTGAACCATAAAAAAGAAATTGAAAATTTAGACAAAAATAAATACAAAATAAATTGATGAAACTTGAAATCTTAAAGCTTTAATTGCGTTGTTCATGTTTTAAATGCATAAATATATTAAAAAAGAATAATTTTGAAAAAAAAATCCATTAATACGCAACGAATCTAGTTACAACTCCACTTCCTGAATAGCTTGAATGACTTGTTCCTTTTTCATACGAGGCTGACTTCATGCAAGAGCTTCCGATGACGACTGAACAGAAGCTACCATTATATTGAAACTTCACTTTCCACCATATAATAGATGATGTCCTCTCACTGTATATTGCAAAGTTTGTGACAATGTTGAATCACACTTAGAAATTGAACATAAAAGACTCAACAGATACAGTTAACTCTATCACATATCTTGAAATCGACGTCGAGGGTCGGTTGAGAACAAATTTTATGACAAAAGAGATGATTTCAGCTGCCCAATTGTAAACTATTCGTTTCTATGTATCAACATTACAGCAACGCCTGCATATCTATACTACTAAGGAAGAGACCAATTTCATTGAGCCGCAACACCTCTGAAATCATAGAAAGTCGGAAATATTTATGATATGACAGTGTTTTGTATTTCCTAAATTTGTCTTTGCATGCTCAGTCGACGTACTGCCCGCGAAATTTATAAAACTCTTTGTTTCAACACTTGCCCAATTATAACGCGATTTCGCGGCATCTTCTTGTGGAGTATATATCTCCAAGTTGATACAATATTCCAGAGCTTGCATTTACTTTCACGATTTCATTGATAGTAGTTAACTGCTCACAATGAAGCTATCAAATAAAGGCAACTATAGTATACCGCTATTCAATAGTCATAAATCGATTTAACTGAAACAAATCCGGGTCACAAACCAATACCGAAGGAAACGCATCAACTATAAGAGGAAAACAACGAAATAACAGAAACACTGAACTGGTACCAAAAAAAAAAAACAAACGCCAACATACATAGAAACAGACTATTCGATAACAACTGCCATATGCCTGACTTGGTACAGGACATTTGAAGAAAAATGGTGGTTTGAACATGGTTTTAAACCAGAGTTCAAAGGCAAAGTTGAAATCATCCCTTCGAAAATTTTATTGACGCCACTATTAGTTGGTTCCAATCGACGTAACCAAAATACCGTCATCTCTGCCTTGAATGTCACCTACCGAATAAGGAATCTTATGTTCATGTGGTTCATAAGTGTTTCTTGTTTCTCGTTTTTTATATAGATTAGACCGTTGGTTTTCCCGTTCGAATGGTTTTACACTAGTAATTTTTTGGGGCCCTTTATAGCTTGTTGTTCAGTGTGAGCCAAGGCTCCGTGTTGAAGACCGTACCTTGACCTATAATGGTTTACTTTTATAAATTGTGACTTGGATGGAGAATTGTCTCATTGGCACTCATACCACATCTTCCTATATCTATCTATTGTCATCGAGTTAGGAATTACATGAGCCACAAGACGGGTGTCACATGTGGAACAGGATCTGTTTACCCTTTGGGAGCCCCTAAGTTCACCCCAAATGTTTTTGGGTGTTTGTGTTACTCAATCTGTAGTTTTATATGTTGAGTTTTGTATACGGTCTTTTTCGTTTTTGGCCCCGGCTTTTTCAGTTCGCTTTCAAATTATGAGTTTGATGTCCCTTTGATATCTTTCGTCTCTCTTTAAGTAGTAAAAGTTTTAAAAATTGTAGTTAAATATATCATGATTACGATTTGGTTCTATATATATATATCACCGTGATCAAATTAACTTATTTTTGCGGATATCTATCTTATTGCTTTCAATCTTCTTCACTTTACTGCGAGGCGATTTTTTTGCCGATTTTCATTACTGCAACTTAATGTCTTGGAAGTAAAATGATACCAAAGGGACAATCAACCTCAAATCATGAATCAAAGAAACGTAAATAAAACCATGAATAAAATAAAATTAAAGACCAAGAGACTAACAACAGTCCACACAACACAGCACAGCATGAAAACGATCACTGCATTAACAGCGAATGATCTTATGAGATCAGGAAGGGTTTTTAATCTTTTCGTTTCTTTAATAACACCTATAATGGTTTACATACTCAATGACCTGCATTTGTATTTGAAAAAGCTTATGTTGAAAACACTCAAAGCATCTTTCATTCGAATAATTAAAGAGATTAAACTTCTAAACACATTTAACATGTAACACGTTTTTAAACAAAATAAAAAGCAGCAGCATTATATTTAGTTCGTTTACATCCCGCTTAAGACAACCAAGTGTTTTAAACGATGGTTACTTATTTCAATATTGCCTACGATTTAGTCACAAAGTCATGTTTGCATTTAAACATGATTACAAAAGGTAAATAAGTTTGACTTCGAAAAAACCGTAGTTTTACCTCAATTAGCTCGTATATTTCTTTTCGAACTTTAAATACCCATTCTTTTATTATGGAAAATCATTCTAATCCCTGATATTGACAATTAGCGATGTGCTATCTTAACATAGAATAACAAAATGATGGCTTTTTGCAGATGGCAAATTTTTGGGCAACTGCAAACACTTCAATAGAAGGCTGTTCTATGAACAATAGTTAATAATTGCATCTTAAAATTAAAAACAAATATTCCTTGACCTAAAACATATACATTTATCTATTTTTTTAGCATACAAATATAGATCCCCTAAGATATATTTTGCTTTTGGAACAATTTTTTCATTTTTGTAGGATTTGTTATGAATTTCAATTTTCGGGAAATATTGCGCAACTATCCTCTTATTTTTTGTTTGATTTGGAAATAATGCATCATGTTATATAAAGTTCATATGATCTTTTGGAAAATTTTATGATACAAGAACTAGAAAAATGGCTTTTTGTTTATTAATCACAAAATAATTGAATGTTTATTCATGACCTTTGACCTTGATTTATCAGAAAATGCACCGTACGATTTTTTTACGACCGGGCAAAACAGAAAGTACAGATAATAAGCTTTCGAATGATATATAATACAGCCGTGTGTTAGGTGGGTGCATTAAAGTCGTTAACTAAGCGTCTTTTGAAATATGTCACTCGCCTAGTATGTTGTAATAAGACAAATGGAGAAATTTATATATTTGCAGCCAATAGACAATTAATGAAGACAATGGCATGATAAAATTATTTCCATTCTAATAGAAAAATTTAGAACTTTTATCCTCTGAAGCGGACCTATAATACACGTTCGAAAGGCAGCCATTTTGATTAGATGAAGCCAAAACGATGTAGAAAATTAACTGTTTTACGATAAAATATGAACAGATACATGTAAACTTACTTTTGTAATGATTTTATTTAATTTCTTAGCGAGCAACACAAATGTCAATTTTTATCTCCGGCGTTGTTTACACTACAACTTATGTTGCAATTTTAATTGTGACGTCAATTACGCGCTGCCCATGTTTTAATTGAATTAAAACAAAGCTTTGTTTCCAAAGCCAAAGAAGAACGTCATATTAGAATGCATTACAATTATTAACAGTGGTTCTGTGTACATAGAGATGAAGTAGTATTTTTTTTCTCAGATACAGAAAATTCATACTCAAAAGGATAATGAAATTCATCCCGAATTTGTTTTGAATAACACAGAGGCATTGGATATAACATCATAGTTTCGACCTAAAGTGACTGCATATTTATACATCTCGTTCAGCCAAACTGACGCCCCATTTTAACAAGAGTTTGACTACCAGGACAGTAAGGTGACCATAATCATATACCCAAGTCAGCCCTTGGGGTACCAATGTTAATGAATAGCATGCATGTATCATTCTTTTCCATAGCGAAAAATGTAAAATTGTAGGAATTCCCCTTCCTAAATAATTGAAATCTATCCTTTTGCATTAAATCTTGATGTAAATAAGATACTAGTACACCGAATTGGGATAACACCGTCATAGGTGTTTCTAATGCATACATTTACTCCATGATGTTTTCATGTTATATATTTCAGCTCAAAGGTTATTAACATCACTTAGCTTAGGATCAAAAGACAAAATTTAAAAATTATTGACAGCACCTCTTCATAAGACATATTAGGGATATGTTAGGTAGGGATAATAAAGTAAATGTTTAAAAACTATTTCTAGTGAAAAACAAAAACAAAAACGAACAGGGAACCTTTTTTTGTCATGATATATAAAAACTTAAATATTGGAGGCGTCAACATATAAAAGATATTGAATTCATTCCAAGAACGTGCATTGTTAACATAAGTAATATCTTTGTAAATGCATATGAAGTATACAGAAAATCACAGAATAATCATTTTCAAAATGTTATAAAAAACGTCATCTTTTTGAGTGTAATCATATTTTTGTTCATTAAAGTTCCTCACAATAGCTTTAGCTAATTACACACGGTACAAAACTATAACTATACAATACACATATATCACATGATCATACTTAGTAACACATGTAAACAACATTTTGAATACGAAGGTAGGTCTTTATATTTAATATTTAAAGTTCTTTAACGATTAATGTTGAGGATTGATATGATAATGGAAGCGAATGGTACGACGAAATTACAGTACAGCATATTGGCTATTATAATATAGTACCAGCCTTATTGTTGTCAATTATGCATGATTTTAAATGGTACTTGACGATAAGAAAACAACAATCAATTAATACATAATTCAAGATAAATACATCTTATAGCCCATATATAGATCCACAAAGGCCTATGTGTGTACGTACAAAAATCATTCGAAATGGAAGCATTGCTTAATATATTGTTTACTCTTAAAGTTCATCGGTTTATTCTTGTAGGGTATTTGCCTGTTTTGATTCATCATTGTTTGTTTGTATGTCCAGAAAAAGAGAAAATAAAATTCAAAATATCATAAAACTGTTCGAATGCAGTAAAACTATTTGAATAATAAAACAGGTATGACACAACTCGCCAAATGGGAATTGGTTCGCCAACTATGAAACTATCCCTCTTATGATGGATATTTTAAAATTTATTTTTTTAAACTTTTGAATTGATGTTTTTACGTAAATTTAGTATTCACTTAAGACTATACATGTATGTATCTGATGAAAATGGTTTATTAGAATTTCATGACTGTCATTTGTAGCATAAAGTAAATGCTCGTTCAAAATTATTTCTTCATCACTGGAAAAATAGCAACTCATATAAGAAAAATTGGGTAATACCACAGGGTTTGTGGCTAGGTGCTACTGCGCGTATCTTGAGCCGTGATAACGTTTTACGGAACAAGGCGCCATATTCGTAAACCGGAGCCCAAAACATTGTTAAAATAAGCCGGGAGCTCTTCAATGCAGAGCCTTGTGACAAAAGATAAAGTTAGGATGCCTTGTTTTGTACAAAAACGGAAAATAAACAGTTTCAGATCATCACATTTTAATTCAACATTCTGCAAACCCCTATAGGACCCTCAATAAAAATGAATTAAACAAAAAGTAAAGACAGTATGATTTTCCCCAGATGAACCTGTTATTCAATGAAATTGAATGAAGATTTTATCGGAGATTGACGGTTCCGACATTTGATTGAAGCAATACAAAATCATCAATAATCCTTTTATTTCAATGGAACCAAGAATTACCCGGCAAACTGTTAGAGCGAAATTCAAGGCAACATACAGCATGTTGACCACAACAAAGAGATGCGTAAACAAAATGCACAATCATTAGTTAATACAGGTGATAAAATGGCATCGGACACGTCATTTGAAATATCAGTGGTTTCGGCATCCTCCCAACGAAAACGAAAATGTGACCAGAGGATAATAGAACCAATAGCAAAGGTAGCTAAAGTATCAGTGCCATCTACAACAACAACTGTTAAAGAAAATAAACAAAACTTCGAAGCTTTTACAAAACGTAGGACAGGAGAAAAATGAAGAGGAAAAGGAAGATTGTCTGCACTTCAGCATGCTGGTTTAAACAAAAACGAAGTTACTGAAACAAAAGATATTAAACCCGACTCGAGAAAACGACAGAAAACCAAAACAGCAAAGGTAAGACAACGACAATGGAGACCTTTGAAAATTACTACTGTAACATCTAATAAAATCACGAAAAGGCAAAGGTCGACATCCGTGATTGGCACAATGAAATGTTAAACACAATTGCAAAAAAGTGACACACCTGAAAAGAAACTTATATCTACAAAAGCTACAAACGAAAGTCGACGTCGGAAATCGCCGCCATATGTATTCACAACTCAATTAAAAAAGACAAAAGAGATTACGGAGCAATCTTCTTGCATTCGCCCATGTTTTAGTTTAAAACCCGGTGTATGTCGTGTGACCAATATATGTTGTGTTGACCGAAACACCTTTTGGATAGGAAACATGTCTTTTGGTAGTATCATGAAGGTAAAATACAATTCATTCAAAACTCTTACCATTGTTAAACTGTTAACACAATCACAGTGTAATTTTTATGATTTTTGCTATGATCGGAAGAATGAACATATTTTATACACGGATCGAAGTAATAACAGCATAATGTCTATTTCCTCAAAATATGTGATGAAAAAGTTGAAAATGTGAAACCGTTGTATCCAACATGTATAACAATTACTCCTGATGACTTTATTTTCGTCGGCCTCGTAGATGAGTATTCATATGAGGAATCACGATCCAGGAAAATCGTTAAAAAATGGCCAAAAATGGAACTGTCGTTATGCGAATCTCATCGATTCAAGACAATCTGGTACGTTTAACAATGCCGCATGGAACTGCTATTCATCCCAACAAGGACATAGTTGTAGCAGCTTTCGACAAATCTGGGGGAATGATGCTCCGTTTTGATTCTGAAGGGCGACAGAAGTTTAAAAACACAGTTACAAGTCCTGGTGTACCTTTTTCGCCGAGGGGATTGACAATATCCAAAGGCGGCAATATTGTATGTTGTAATGAGGCAAATGGCGAATTTTATATAATAAATGCCAAAGGACAATTGATGAAGACAATACAATCAAATTTGATTGGAATATCCGCTATACCATGGAGTTTAGCATTTGACACCTGTGGTCATTTACTTATTGGTACAACAAATGTTCCTTTAATTACTTTGCAGAATACTTTGACGGCTAAACTTTTAGACAGTGCTTGTTGAATACCATGTTATCAATTATCTTATATATTTCTTTTTGTATATACAAATGAATTTCATTATTAAAAATATAACGAACGTGACTGCAAATAAAGTCTAATTGTCTATCTTAGCAGTTTTGTATCGTTATGTTTGTACGTGTATGGTTAATTAATTTGAAATTCAAAAACAATAACAAAATATGTCTAAAAATAATAAAATCCATTCTTATTCAATGTCTTAAATGATATTAGTTCTAACTATATATTTTGTATCTTTTGGCTTTTTGTGTGTGTGTGTGTGTGTGTCATGTCGACGAAGCTTAGGAAACGAATCAAATGGAAAATGGATTGTTTCCTGCCTTCTGGGAGAAAAAAATAGGGTTGGAAGGTAAAATGAATTAATTTAAATAAAAATCTTTTATATACTTTATAGTGAAAGGTCCTGGACTTTAACGGTATTCAACCTTACATTTTTCGACTTTAACGCAGATTAATCGTTAATGTGCATAAAAAGAATAAGCATGAATCTTCATCGTCGGTAGGGATGTATTTCTTATATGGGGCTGATGCATTGTAGCAATATCTAAAGAAAAATGATAAGGTTGTACATTTACAATTTTCGCTACGCCAACATTTGATTACAGTTTGCGATATCATAAAGCTCTCGTATTAAGGATTTGAATAACGTGCAAAACATATCACGATAACTAAAGTATACATGCTAATTATTATACCGATTTTTTTCGGTGAAGTATATTGTATATTAAATACCAATATTCTGGAATATGCTCCGCCAACATAAGTCAATTATTCCGCGAATATTTAGCTGATACCTTTAATTGTAATCAGATGTATGATTGAATGATTGAGAAGGAGCAACTAGCTATTGAAATTTATATTTTAAAGTCAAACGTATTCCAATAGTTCCGTATTTCTTATAATAGTTTTAGTTTTTTTGGCCAAGTCCTACCATTCAACCTTAATGCGATGTTGTTGCTATTCATCGAAGCACAACATTATTCGTATGTTGCAAATCAATGTTCATACATCAAAAAACATATTTCTGTTGTGTTAAACATATCGGTAATTCATTACACCGGAGTTGACGAGTACTTACGCGGTAAATTGGTTTAAAAGCAGATATTTTCTTCAAACACTTCGAATCTGCTTGCATTTCAGGAGTCTCCCCTCCATTTTAAACCATTATCTAAGGAGACTTTACATAAATGCTCGAAATGAAAATAATGGTTAAAAGCACGTTTATCTTTTCAAGAAAAAAACACCAATTTAAGAAAATAGTTGTATTGGTGAAAAGTCGAACGAAAATTGATTTAGGTAGGGTTTCAGATAACGCATTGAGGAGTATTTATTAGAAAAGCAGAACGAAAAAAAAAATGATTCAAAAGTGCTAGTCGCTGTTGTTTTTCGTCCAAAATGATAATTAATGTTGATATCTATGGCTAAATTTCATCCGGCCTTTGCATATTAAACTGCATTAATTTCTTATGAATTCAACTCTTCCACTTGAAATTCTTTGTTCAATAGCTTCTTAGCTTGTAATCAGCAATATAACTCGATTACAAAGAAAACCAAAATAAACACCAAAATAAATGTAGTAATAAAGATAATTCTGTACATAAATAAACGAATAATGTGTGTCACAAGTAGAAACCTACCATAATTTATCTGCATTTGGAGTATCTGTTTGATTCATTACCATAATAAGACAAACCTAGTAATTTTGGTTGGATTTGTTTTGCTCTGTCTTTAGTTTTGTATGTTGTGTGTCTTTTGTTCATTTTTCGTTTATATGCAATGGCGTTGTTAGTTCGTTTTCGTCTGATGAATTTGACTATCCATCTTTCACCTCTCTTTGCATTAGGAGTATTGGTGTAATATAAATATAATTAAACTCAACGACTTGATTCAATTGATTTAAACAAAAATTCATTTAGTGTATTGTAGTTGCTTGTATGCAAAATTAGGTATCTGCCATGTGGTTTTGTTTGCCTATACTCACTAATCCAATACACCTTATCGCTAATTATTCCAATCCAGAAAAAAAAAAAAAACATTCACTTAGACAAGTTCTTGTTTGTGTCAAGTGTTGCAATAACAAAGGTCATCAGTAATGAGCTGGGGAGGAAAAGGTTTGTAAATTAAACATTTTGACATTTCAAAGGGGCATTAGCTGTTCATGTTCACCGATTTGATTTATAACATACTAAAATCTATATCTAAAATTACAAAAAGGCTAAAATAAACAATGAACAATGCATGTACTCGATAAAATATGTAAGCTTTTCGTTTTATTTTAGCCATCTAATTAACCATCGAGATGACCTCCGATGACTGCCGACGGTCATATATAAACAAGCGGATATCCAGTTGAAATTACACAAAAGAAATGGAACTCTTTGTTAGAGAAGATAAAAAAAAAAGCCAAATTGGTATATTTGAATTGTTTACATCTGTTTCTATGGGCTTTTAAAGTTTAATAATAAAGGTGCAGAATTTAGGATTTTATGCATCTTATATATGTGTTTTTACATAAATTATAGTATGGAGCTTCGAGATATTTGTAAACTTTTAAATTATAGACAATTTTTTATAAAACAGTCGATTGTGGACGGTGCAAACACAAGTGGATCTTTTTTGTGCATAAGCATAAATTCCACCGAAAACAATTACACAGAAAGATAATAGATTAATCTTTTTGAAGCATTAATTTGCAT
Organism: Mytilus coruscus; assembly: GCA_017311375.1. Lineage (NCBI taxonomy): Eukaryota > Metazoa > Mollusca > Bivalvia > Mytilida > Mytilidae > Mytilus > Mytilus coruscus. The sequence continues at coordinate 40,596,920 of CM029603.1, read as the reverse complement.
CTCTGCCCCCGGCGACAGTTTTTTGGGAAAAATACCCCTAAAAATGGGCAATAATTTCATCGAAAAGAGAGTGTCGAGTGCACCTTTTTATGTTCGGACGTGTTTGAGTTGACTATTCTGTCTTGAAAACGTATAAAGCAAAAATATTTGATACATCATCTCGCTTCAGATTCTATTATTCTTAAATATTTAATCTACAGGTTGATTTAATAACATTAAAAATTCACAGTACTAAAACATGAAATATATGGGTCAAGTGAAACACCTTTCCAATGAGTACGTGTGTTCGAAGAACAAATTTTTACTAAAAGTACTTGACGACAGACTTTCCAAGTGGTTCTTAAAAATGAATAACTTCAAAAAAACTTAATTTTTTGTGTTTGTTATCTAGAGTTATTAGTCTTTAACCTCTGAATTTTTTTAGTCTGTCCTTCCACGAAATATTTAATTACATTTTTTTTAAATGTTTTTGATCTTTCGAAAATTCCACTTGACAACCGATCAGACAATATTTTTAAGTTGACTAAATGCAGAAAAGTACATTAAATGGTGCTCAATAATTAGTAGATGCATTTATCTATTAAAAGACAACTGGAATATAAGGATCGTAATGGTGCTATGTGGATAAATTTATCGGTTTTCAAGAGCTAAATTGGCAGCGCGTCATCCCTACAATGGCTTCCATTTTAACAATTGTAAAAATTAGCTGGCGTAATGGGGAGATAATTTTGACGAAGTAGAATCCTGACTGAAAAATTAAATAGATAGCAACCACGTGCAATTAAATTTTTCTAGCTCTGTTTTTTTCATGTTATAGGTTAAAAAATCTGTATAAGAATGTTTTTTTTTGTGGATCAAATCAGTCAAAAGTAAAATAAGAAAAATATCGAACTCCAAGGAAAATTCAAAACGGAAAGTCCCTTATCAAATGGCAAAATAAAATACTCAAACACATCAAAAGAATGGAAAACAACTGTCATATTCCTGACTTGTTACATACATTTCCTTATGTAGAAAATGTTGGATAAACATACTGTCATTCTTAGCACTTCGAATTATCCAACTGTGTAAATAATTACTTGTTTTCTTTTTGTATGCAAAATCTTCATATACATGGAGGAAATAAAGATTCATTCATTCATTCATTCATTCATTTTGTGAAAATCGCCAGTAAACCAAGGTTTGTTAATCTTGTACTTACATATATTAAGCATATGATTTTTATTAGACAAAATTGACCTATTTCAAAATTCCACCTTTTGTGTGGCATGTAATCATTCTTTTACAATATTAAATAAACAAAGTCATCGATTATTTGTTTATTAACAACTCCACGATTGAAGGATTAAATTTTTACAATCAGAGATCCAATGCTATCTTGGTCAAGAAATGTAAGACACTTATCTTATTTTTAGGTTTCAACTAAGATTTCAAAACTGGGTCATCAATAATCTCATTTTCATTTACACCAAGATGTCATTACATGTAATTTTAAGTTGATTGATTGTTTTCCTCGTAATGTCCAGTTGCAAATATTTCATGCATGTTCAGGAAGAGAACAAATTAACAGAGATACAGTGGGTAAGATCTTGAAGGTAGGAGTCGACCGGGATGAAGATCGGGAAATTTAGACCACCACTTATAGATTAGGGTATGTTAAATAGGGACAAAAACCTTGCCTTGCAGCAGGCCAGCTAACGATTCCTAACCGAAGCAAATTTAAATCGGAAATCCTGCATGTATCATGCTTTTCTTTCACATAGGGTAAAATTGCTGAATACCAATCTTGAATTATTTAAATCTCTCTTTTTGCACTAACCATAATATCTTAGTGTAAATGAGATACTAGCACGTCCAAAACAGGCTAACGCCCTCATGGGTGTATCACATACAAACATTAACTCCATGATTGCTTAATGTTCTCCGGCTCAAGGGTCTTAAACACCATTTACCATAGGATCAAAAGGCAAGATCTGAAAATTATTCAAAGCACCTCTTCATAAGACTTATTAGGGAAACGTTAGGTAGGGAGAATACGTTAAATGTTTGAAACCCAAACAAACTTTAGTAAAATATTTTTGTCAGAATTATTAAACTCTTCTATGTTTCTATTGACACAGTCATTCGATCTATAGGTTGCACTTTGTGAATACAGCTGTTTCTCAAACCACGCCTCTTTTGGGGAGATATAGAATATTCATAGATAATTAATTTTGTTTACATACTGGTTCCCAGTTATGATCTCTATGTTTCATCTCATAGAGACATAACTTGGGAATCTTACCAGTAAATATACATATGCATATTGTTTATATTGAAATCTGTGGTAATCCTACAGTTAAGGTAGGGATAGTTAAGAAATCTAGTGTTAGTTTAAACTCTTGAAAGTTCGGGGCATATAAACGTTGAAAATATGCCGCACAGCCCTATATTTTGACCTTTAAAAAAATAGTAGTGCATATGAACTTTCCATTCTAGGATATGATTTTTTTCAAAACTTCATAGTAAAAGTGGTACAGTTTTAGCCGTAAAAGGAGTTCCTATGGGAAATTGCATTGTCAATATTTACAGAAATGCAACCTATATTGGGTGAAAAAAGAGAACATACAGAATTTAACCAAATTTGGTTTATCTCACAGATTTTAATGAAATCAACTCAAATATGAAGTTTTATAAATATTTCATGAAGATTGAGAAAATCCTGGGCCTTAACTATGATGACTCAGCATAAATTCACAGTTTACAGTATGCATAGTTTACTTAAAGCCCTGAATGCAAAATAAATTCATAATATATGCATATTTGTAAATTAAATTGTTTAGAAGTGCTTATATTTACTCTTCGCAGTCATTGAAACTCATAGATCCTTCCTGAATATTATTGGTGGGGTGTTTTTGTCCTGTCGATAACCCAAAAGTAAGCCGTAACACCTAAATCTGCTTTTTGTCACCTCACAATAAAAATACAAGCTAGAAAAACAAAAATATCTCAACAAAACTTACAATAGTGTGTCCTATCCTGAATATGTACTAAATATTCCATATTGCTAGAAACAGCAGAATAATTTAGAAATTTGAGGCCCAGGGCAAAAACAGAGAAAATTTGCTACCCCTGGGTCATAAAACAAATAATATAACTTGTAAATGCTATGATTTTATGATTTTAAAGGTCTTTATATAGAAAACAATAATTGTGCTTGGAAGTTATGCAAAATCAGATGTTAGCAGTCATTTCTATAAAATTTGAATTGAATTTTACATCAGACTGGTATCTGCATACATACAACTATTGCAAATATGGCTTTGTTTTAACACTTCTAGTTCATATATTAGCTAAATTATGTCAGATATATAGTAAGAGATGATACTGTTGTGACAAAAATTCTAAACTGACCATTTGAGGCAGAAACTGTGAACTTTCATTGAGAAACAGGCATACAGTAAGATGTGGACTGGAGACAGAGGCAGAATTGGATACTTTATATATATAATCTTGAATGTTTGAATGATTGACTGCTAAACATTACATTTACAGTATTCTGAAATGCTTTCAATTTGCTATCAGAACAGTTTTAAACAGGTTCTAGGCATTTCATGTCAGAAAACATGCTGGCAATAATTAAAGTATTGTTTTCAAATTCTTTAAAAAACTGAAACAGGGGAGGGGGTATAAAATGTACAGTAAAAGAAAACTTAGAGTATATGCAGTGATTTCTTTAAGGCTATAATTCTGATAAATAAGTATTAATGTGAGAAAAGTGTTTTAGAGAGTTTTCTATTTGAATAAATGTCTGTATAGGTTGCACTATGTAAATACAGCTGTTTCTCAAACCACGCCTCTTTGGGGAGATATAGAATATTCATAGATAATTAATTTTGTTTACATACTGGTTCCCAGTTATGATCTCTATGTTTCATCTCATAGAGACATAACTTGGGAATCTTACCAGTAAACAAACATATTTATATTGAAATCTGTGGTAATCCTACAGTTAAGGTAGGGGTAGTTAAGAAATCTAGTGTTAGTTTAAACTCTTGAAAGTTCGGGGCATATAAACGTTGAAAATATGCCGCACAGCCCTATATTTTGACCTTTAAAAAAAAAGTAGTGCATATGAACTTTCCATTCTAGGATATGATTTTTTTCAAAACTTCATAGTAAAAGTGGTACAGTTTTAGCCGAAAAAGGAGTTCCTATGGGAAATTGCATTATCAATATTTACAGAAATGCAACCTTTAACTGGCGAATGTTAAGGCGCCATAAATCGATAATTAAAGCATTGAATTCATACAAAAATGGTATATTGTTAACTGAAGTAACATTTTGTTCATAAAGTGATCATAAGATCATAGAAACATAATGAGTGTTAGATTGTGATAGATAAAATACATTCACAAAAGCTTTAACTAATTACACACTATGCAAAACTATTTATCTATTATATACACAAATATCACATGATCATACTTGTTTTAGTAAGACATTTATACATACAGGTAAATATAAACAAAGCTTTGAATATGTTGAATGAGAAGGTATGTCTTATTGTTAAGTATTAATGGTTTAACTGTTCATTTTGGGGTTTGCTATGATAATATAAGACAAGTCGAATTTACAGTACATCAGATAGGTTATTCTTATTCAGTTCCAGCCTAATTATCGTAAGTTTTACATAATGTTGAATACCAGACGTTAAGAAAGCAACAGTCAGTCATTACATGGTTTAAATACATCTAAAGAAAGGGACTCTAACACCTGGATCCCGCCTAGATCCGCAAACACTTATTTTTTTGTAATATTAAAGTATTCAACTTACTAAATGGGAGCACATCGATAATTTATTATTAATACTCCTATAGTGTATCGGTTATTTTTTGCTGGACCTTTTGTCCGTTTTGTTTTGTCATTGTTTAGCTATGCAGAAAAAAAATATTAAAAAACTTCGTCAGCGGGAAAGCCATTTAAGGAAGTTCGATCCACTTGTTTTTGAATTTTTGCGAGATATTCGGAATCCCCTGGTTTTATCTATGTAGTGCCATTAAAAAGATTTTGCCTGCTAACCTCTACTTTTCTTTTCATAATTTTAATACGTATAGTTTAAAAAGCCATATTTGACAATCTTTTACAATCCTTGTTATTTTTTCATAGTTTTGAAAGAAAAAAGGTGCTAATGTTTAATGTATGAAAAATTCTATAGAGAATCAATTCCCGCCAAATTTTCAGTGGCTTATATCTTCAAAACAAGCACAAGGACCCTTCATTTTTTTTCTGCATTTTATAATTCATGTATTCATATACTATTAATTTATAACAGTCTATTAAAACAGAGCAGCGAATATCCTTAAACAATTGAACATGTTTGACACAACCCACCAAACAGAAAAACAGTTTCTCAAATGAGGAATATCATTAACGGTTCAAATTTACAGCATCAGATGCGCATGTTGACAATTAATGTATCTTCAGTGATAATCGCAGCCAAAAAAGCAACCCCTCACTTTTAAATTTGATGTTATTACCTCAAATGGCACACATAATAGACAATGGAATATTAAGTTTAGTCTAGTATAAACTTTATGCTATACATGTATGTATATGATGATAATATTTTATTAGACTTTAATGAATCTTTCCTTTGTAGCATAAAGTATATACTTAATCAAAATAATATACAAGTATTGATCACTAGAAAAAAGGTAACTCATTTGAGAAATGTTGGGAGAATGACACAGGCTTTGGAGCTAGGCGCCCATGCACGTATCTTGAGCCGGGATAACTATATCCGGACATTGAGTCTTACTGGTTAACCTGAGCACAAAAAAAAACATTGTCGAAATTTGACCGAAGCCGACTAATGTGGACCTGATAACAAAAGATAAAGTAAGGATGAAGCCCCGAGCAAAGAGACTATGTTATCCCCAAAGAATTGTCTCCATTTATCGGATGATGTGTACGTAAAGCACACAAAGAGAATAATAATTGAATACTTATGGAAATAAAATAGTATAATAAGTATTCAATATTTGGTGTTAAACATAATTACTTCATGTAGGTACAGCTGATTAGGACAATAAAGACGGCGGAAAAGTTTTATATATATATTCGTGCAACTTTTTGGTAATTTTTAATTAACTTTTTTTTCATTTTAATAAAAATGTTATTTGCCTTGTGTTGTGCACGGGTCAACCCAAAAATAATGTTGAGATCATCGTGAAAATTGCATTTAAGTTCATATTCTTTGCGCATATCCGTAAAGGACACGCAAAAAAAATTGTATGTGTCAAAGCTAATAATTGAAAAAAAAAAAAAATAATAATAAAACGGTATGAATAAATTTTTCAGATGAACCTATAATTGAATGAGACGGAATGAGGTTTTGTCAAAGACTTTGGATTAGAACAATATAATCATCAATCGTCCTGTTATTCCAATGGAACCAAGAATTACTCGGCAAACTGTTCGAGGAAAATTACAAGGCAACATACAGCTGACTGACCACAATAAGGAGATGCGTAAGAAAAATGCAAAATCATTAGCTAAAAAAAGTGAGAAAATAGTATCGAACACATCATAACAAAGTTCAATGGTTTCAGTATCTCTTGAACGAAAACGGAAGTGTGACCAGAAAATACAAGAACCAAAAGCAAAGGTAGCTAAGGCATCAATGTCATCTACAAAAACAACGGTCAAAAAGGTTAAACAAAACTCGAAAGGTTTTTCAATACTTAGGACAGGAAAAAAGGAAGAGGAAGAGGAAGACTGTCTACACTTCAACATCCTCGTCTAAAACAAACCGAAGAAATTGATTAAAAAAATATTAAAACCGACTCAATTAAACCAAAGAAAACCCAAACTGCAAAGGAAAGACGACAACAACGAACACTTGTGAAAGTAACTACTCAAACAGACAATAAAAAGATAAAAAGGCAAAGGTCAGAAGCCTTAGATTTAAAACAAAGCGAAACACAAACGGAGAAAAGTAACATACAGAAAAAGAAACTTTTAATATCAAAACCTACAAACAAAAGTCGACGTCGGAGATTGCCGTCAAATGTAACTCAGTTTGATGAGATACAAGAGACAACGGAGAAAACATCTATCATTCGCCCATATTTTAGTTTTGATACTAATCTCCCAAGTCTTGTGTCCAATATATGTTGTGTTGATCAAAACACCTTATGGATAGGACGAATGGCTTATGGTAGTATCATGAAAGTGACATACTATTCATCCAATATACTTACCATCGTTAAAGAATTTACGCACCCACAGTGTGACTTTTATGACTTTTGTTATGATCGGAACAGGGATCAAATATTATACACGGATCGAAGGAATTACAGCATAATGTCTATTTCCTCAAAGTATAAGCTGACAAAGTTCAAATGTGTGAAACCGTTGAAACCAACATGTATTACAATTTCCCCGGATGACTTTATTTTCCTTGGCCTCGTCGATGAGTATCTCCAACCAGGGAAATCGTAAAATTGGCAACAAATGGAACAGTCATTATGCGAATTCCATCAATTTATGACAATATTGTACCTTTTAAATTGCCTCACCGAATCGCTATCCAGACAAATAATGATATAGTAATAGCAGCAAACGACATGTTTGAGGGAGACATACTCTGTTTTGATTCTGAAGGGCAAAGTAAGTTTAAAAAATCAGTTACAAGCCCTGGTGTACATTTTCAGCCGAGGGGATTGACAATATCCAGAGCCGGCGATATTGTAACTTGTAATGACGCAAATGGAGAAATTTACATTTTTGATGTTAAGGGACAATTAATGGAAACAATAAAATCTCAATCGTTTGGTATATCCGATATACCATGGAGTTTAGCTTTGGACAATTGTGGCAATTTACTTATTGGTACAATGGTTAAATATAAACCGAATGTTCCTACTATTTACTTTGCTGAATACCTCTACCGCTAACCATGTGCAATGCCAAAAGTGTGATCAATTAATTTATTGGGTGTAAAGGAAAACGTTCTAAGCAAAATAATATCAACTTATTAAAATGTAACCTAATAGTCTAATTGTTCATAGGCATTTAGTAATTAAAACCGAGTGCGTAAGTTAAATGAATTAATACCAAACTGTTTAAATTGAAATATAATTTTACCTAAAGCTAATTACAGAATATGGCTACGCCACAGTAAAAAAACCAGCCTTTTATATAAATGATGTTTTAATTGCTGTAACCAAAATCCCGTCCCCTTTCCTCGAATGTGACCTATCGAATTAAACTTATCACCTGGTGTATGCTTACATGAGCAACACGATTGGTACCATATGTAGAACAGGATCTGCCTACCCTTCCGGAGCACACGAGATCACGCCGGTTTTTTCGTGGGGTTCGTGTTGCTCAGTCATTAGTTTTCTATGTTGTTTTTGTGTACTGTTATTTGTATTTTCGTCATTTTTTGTTTTTTTGCTATGGCAATATCAGTTTGTTTTTTGCTATGACATTGTCAGTTTGTTTTTTGCTATGACATTGTCAGTTTGTTTTTTTGCTATGGCATTGTCAGTTTGTTTTTTTGCCATGTCATTTTCAGTTTGTTATCGACTTATGAGTTTGAAAATCCCTTTTGTATATCTCGTCTCTCTTTGTTTTATTGTTATGTCATAACGTATCATTGTGGTACGAAAGGCAAATGTGATCAAAGTCCCATAACTCCCGCGAAAACAATCAAATAAAAATGATGGTAAACAATCCTACTAAATATGAGATTCTTTTGGTAAACTCGGAGGAGTTGCGTTCACAAAGAAAAATGGCAATGCCCAACAACTATCGTAAAACTGCCGAATCAAAATTGCCGTATAATAGAATCAACTACAAATATTTGTAAACAATCATACTGATTAAGTAAGAGAATTTCATGTCAAATGTTCTCAAAGGAGTGTTTCGGATAGGCAGACGGACGGACAGACAGGTACTATTGTCATATCCAGCACGGCGCGACTTGATGGGAACAAAAAGATGCGGAAGATATCAAAGAGATATTCAAAACTCATAAGTCGAAGAGAGAAAGACTAAATCATTGTAAAAAAAAGATCCCAAACCGAAAAGACAACCAACAGTTGTAAAAAACTGACTGCATAATTTGGCATTCTTAGGGCGTAAAATTGAGGAAGCTTCAGCAGTGTAGCGATATCGCTCATGAAAAGGGTAGCACATTGAAATAAAAAAATTCCTCGCAAAGTTGTATTTGCACTAGGCAGTGACATCAGATTTACAAAATCCAGAAAAAGCATATATGTATAGGTACATTTTTATACTATTTGTTTGCGGCAAAAATATTTTGTATGCGAACTACAAATATTCCGGGTATATGTTGCGCCAATGTATTTTCAATGTACACGTTTTTTTCAATTTAATTGCAGCCTTCCTATTCGATGAAATGGGTCATATTAGGTAAATACACACGCCCATACTCGCACGTGGCCGGTCGTTTGAACAATACCTTTATCAACAACAATATAAAAACAAATTTAAATTCAGATTTTACTGCCAAATGCTTAAAAAACTCAATCAATTCAATATATACCACAGACTGTATTTACCATGTTCACCATTGAAAGATTAAATTTTGACAATCGGAGAGTCAATGCTATTTACCGAGAAATGCAAGTAACTAACCTCACTTTTAGGTTTCCACTTAGTTTTGAAACTGGGTCATCAATAATCGGATTCTCATTTACACGAAGAGGTCAATAATGAATTAAGTTTGATTGATTGTTGTTTGCTTAACTTCCAGTAGCAAATATTTCTTGCATTTTCAGAACAGGAACACACTAACAAAGCATACACTACATAGGATCGGCAAGGAAATGGTCGACCGGGATGAAGGGCATTTGTCATCATTTAATATGAGTTACCTTTAAATTACACGAGGGTGGAAAGTGTAATTTTAAATGGTTTGACTATCTGCAATCTATACTAGGATTCTTCAAAATCCATTGAATAAATTCGATATAAAAACTTTGATTACACAGCCTTATAAATCTTCAAAAGCGACAAACAATTCAAATATGTATCATTTGGAGTTCAAATATTAAAAATTTAACTGGACGGTCGATAAATTCACCTACTGTATATTGTGCTACGAACATTGCATTGACGCAGAATTTTAATATTTTTATGTAAAAGTGAAAGGAATTGGTGACAATGTTTTCAAAACTATTATTGTGTAATTTAGGGTTATTGTTTTTTTATGAAGTACCAGTATCGCAAAACAGGATATGTGTGTGTTTTTGTTTATTACCATAGACAATCATAAACCTACGAGCAAGTAGACGCAAAACAAAGAAAAATATAATTTTGGCCAAACATATATTTTTTTTGTATCAAAACCGTGTTGAGTTTTAAAAATTCTATAATTCAAACACTTTTGGTAATACATTATCATCAGCATACAATAAAAAGAACAATCCGAGATGCAGCTCGCCTTTATCTGCAAATATCAGGCATAAACAGTAGAACACCAGAAATACTTGATAACCCATTGTATATTTTGAAGATAATTTCGTTCTTATCATTGCAAAAACATTGCAAACAACACCGGTGAGACATTTTCACCTTTGCTGACCCCGATTATACTAAAACAAGTCTGAGGTTGTTGTTCTTAGTAAAACACAACAGGATTTGGCTCATCCATACATCCTCAAAACATTATTAAACATGTTCCCATCAACTCTATGTCTAAGTAGCTAGAAACATAATGAAATACTATGAACAGAATCAAATATCTTTTGAAAATCAATTAATTTTCAATAAAGATTTTGTTTTGCCTCGTGTATAAATCAGCTGAATATTTCCGATTGAAAATATGATCAATATATAGTTCTATAGATCATCCAGTGCATACATGTTGCTTTATTACGAGCCTTCCTTGCCTTGTGAAAATTGCCTTATATTACGCCTATGATTGGTATTAGACAAATTTAATTTCTTTCAGAATTCCACTTTGTTCTGTGGCTAGTACAATTATTCCTCCACAATATTAAGGATGTTCGCTTGTTATGTTTTGGGATTTTTGTCAGATTTTCGGAATCCTCTGTTTTTTTCCATTTGAATGCCTTAAAAAATTTTGCCCATTGACCCTCAATTTTCTTTTTATAAATCTTTTACATGTATAATTATAAGCCATCTGTAAGAGTCTTATAAAATCTTTGTTATTTTTAATAGTTTTGAGAACTTGAACTTGTCAATGATAAAGCTATGAAAATCAAGAGAGAACATTTTCCCGATAAAATTTCAATGGCTAATATCTCGAAAACAAGCACATTGACCTATATTTTTTGTTGCTCTTTTGGTTCCTTTAATAATCCCCTATCAATTTATACTAGTGTTATGAAAAGCTTGTTATTTTGAAACTGAGTAGCGAACCTCCTTAAATCAATAAAGTCATCGTTTATTTGTTGATTAACATCTCCACCACTGAAGGATAACATTTTGAAAATCAAAAATCCAAAGCTATCTTGATCAAGAAACGTAAAAACTAATCTAATTCTTAGATTTCAACTTTTTGAAAACTGGGTCATCAATAATCTCATTTTCATATACACCAAGATTTCATTCCATGGAATTAAATTGATTGATTCTTGTTTTCTTCATTTCCAGTGGCAAATATTTCATGCATGTTCAGAACGAGAACAAATTAACAGAGATAAAGTAGGTATGATCATAAAGTTAAGGAGTTGACCTGGATGAAGAGCGGGCAATTTTGACTGCCACTTATAAATGAGGGCATGTTGGATGGGAGCAACAATTTAGTCTTGCAATAGGCCACCTTACGATTCATGAACGATGCAAATGTAATCGGATATCCTGCATATATCCTGCTTTTCCGTAACATAGGGTAAAATTGCTGAATACCTCTCTTAATTTCTTTTAAATCTATCCTTTTGCACTAACCATAATATCTTATAGTATTAATGGGGTACTAGTACAACCAATCGGGTTAACGCCTTCATGGATGTATCAAATATATACATTAACCCCCTAATGGCTTAAGTTTTCCATTTTAGCTCAAGGGGTAGTATAATATCACTTACCCTAGGATCAAAAGGCAAAATCTGAAAATTATTCACAGCACCTCTTCATAAGACTTATTCAGGAAACGTTTGGTAGGAAGAATACGGTGTATGTTTGAAACCCAAATAACCTTTTGTAATTCTTTGTCATAATTAATAAAATCTTATAAGTTTCTATTGGCACCGTCATTCGACCTTTAACTGGCGATATATAAACGACAGCATGTTAAGGCTTCAATAATCAATACTAAAGTACTGAAATTATACACATGATACAAAAAAACGTGCATTGTTAACCATGTTAACGGAAGTTATTAGTTTTTACATAAAGTATTCTTAAGATCATAGAAACATAATAAGTGTTAGATATTGTGGTAGATTAAATTACTTCACAAAAGAATAGAATTATAATTACACACCATGAAAAACTATAACTATAATACACATACATATCACATGATCGTACTTCCTTTAGTGTGGCGTATACAGGTAAACGTAAGCAACATTTTGAATAGGAAGGTAGGTCTTATTATTAAGTATTTATGATTTAACTATTCATTTTTCGGTTTGATATAACAATATAAGGCAAGATGAAATTTCTTTACACAGATAGGCTATTTTAATTTAGTTCCAGCCTAATTGTCGTCAGTTTAACATGATTTTAAACGCCAGCAACAATCAGTCAATGCGAGAGGTAAAACGATAGATCTGCAGAAAGGGGGTTCTAACCATTGTTTAGATCTACCAAAGCTTACTTTTGTACTATTTAAGTATTCAACATACTAAATGAGAGGACACCGGTAATTCATTCTTTACTCTTATACTTTGTCGGTCTTTTGTCTGTTTAGTCATTGTTTGTCTATCCAGAAAAAGAGAGAAAAGATGTTAAAAAGTCTTGTTAGCGGGAAAACTATTTAAACAATTGAACAGGTTTAACATAACCAACCAAATGGGAAATAGTTTTCCAAAATGAGTAATAACATAAACGGTACAAATTTTTACTGCACCAGATGCGAAGTTTCACCACTGATACTCGAAGCCAAAATAACAATCAATTATTGAGGGTATTTTTAAAATGTAATTTTGAAAACTTTAAGATTGGATTGTTTTTACCTAAAATGGCACACGTTTACAGCAAATAGAATTCAATTTCGTATTAACTTTAGGCTGTACATGCATATATAAGTTGACAAGGTTTTATTATACTTTCATGAATGCGCCATTTGTAGTATACATACAGTATATACTCATTCAAAATAATTTATTCATGAATGGAAAAATATTGGGAAACACAGGTTTTAGAGCTAGGCGCCCATGCACGTATCTTGCCGGGATCATTATATCCGCACATTGAACACCCACTGGTGAACCTGAGCTCTTAAACATCGTCGAAATGAGACAGGAGTCGACATATGTGGACTCCGAGCCTGGTGCAACATGATAAAATTTGGAGAACAGGCAAAGGGCCTGAGCTACCCCCAAATTATGTTTTCCTTTTAACGGGTGATGTTCACATAAGGCACACAAAGTGAATTATAATTGCATACTTGTGGAGATAAAATAACATAATAAATATTTAATATTTGGCATTAAACTTACATACTTCATGTAGGTACAGCTCACCGGGACACAAGAGACGGCTGTAAATGATTGTATATATATATATTCGCGAAACATGTTTTTCTATTTTTATAAACTTTTTTAAAATCTCAAATGTAACGTTATTTGCCATGTGTCAAGCGAAAATAAAGTTCAGTTCATCGTGAAATTGCAGTTTAATTCAATATTCTTCTGCACATATCCTTAAAGGACAATAAATTAAAAATTTGATTGATTGATTGGTTGGTGTTTAACGCAACTTTCAGCACGATTGCGTTATTTCAACGAGGTCAGTTTTTATTGATATAGGAAGCCGGGGTGCCCGCAGAGAACCGCCGAACATCGGTAGGAAAACTGACAAATATGATGTGACAAAGCTAATGAATAATAACATGTCGATTATAAATAAAAAAATATAAAAACAATATGAATAAATTTTTCAGATGAACCTGTGTAATTCAATGAGAAGGAATACGTTTTTGTTTAAGTTTCACGGTTCTTACTTTTGATTAATACAATAACCAATCATCACTCGTTCTGTTATTCCAATGGAACCAAGAATTACTCGACAATCTGTTAGACGAAAATTACAAGGCAACATACAGCTTGCTGACCACAACAAGGAGATGCGTAAGAAAAAGGCAAAATCGGCTATGAAAAGTGATAAAACGGTATCGAACATGCCATTACAAAGTTCAGTGGTTTCAGCATCTATTCAACGAAAACGGAAGTGTGACCAAAGAATAATAAAACCGATAGCAAAGGTAGCTAAATCATCAGTGGCATCTACAAAAACAACTGTCAAAAAGAATAAACAAAACTCGAAAGCTTTTTCAATACGTAAGACAGGAAAACAAGCAAGAGGAAGACTGTCTGCACTTCAACATCCTCGTCTATGCAAAAACAAAGTTACTGATTCAAAAGCTATTACACCCGACTCGATAAAACCAAAGAAAATCCGAACTGCAAAGGTAAGACGACAACAACAGACACTAGTGAAAGTAGCTGTTGTAACATATAATAAAATGATAAAAAGGCAAAGGTCAAAAGCCCTAGATTTAAAGCAAAGTAAAACACAAACGAAGAAAAGTAACATACAGGAAAAGAAGCTTTTAATAACAAAACCTACGAACAAAAGTCGACGTCGGAGATTGCCGTCGAATGTAACTCAATTTGATGAGATAAAAGAGACTACGGAGAAAACGTCGTTCATTCACCCATATTTAAGTTTTGATACAAATCTTCCAAGTCTTGTGTCCAATATTTGTTGTGTTGACCAAAACACCTTATGGATCGGACGAATGGCTTATGGTAGTATCTTGAAGGTGACATACAATTCATCCAATACACTTACCATTGTAAAAGAATTTACGCACCCGCAGTGTGATTTTTATGACTTTTGTTATGATCGGAACAGTGATCAAATATTATACACAGACCGAAGAAATAACAGCATAATGTCTATTTCCTCAAAGTATAAGCAGAAAAAGTTCAAATGTGTGAAACCGTTGAAACCAACATGTATTACAATTTCCCCGGATGACTTTATTTTCCTTGGCCTCGTCGATGAATATTCATATCAGGAATCTCCAAGCAGGGAAATCGTGAAATTGGCAAAAAATGGAACAGTCATTATGCGAATCCCATCAATTCATGACAATCTTGTACGTTTTACTGTGGCCCATCGCATTGCTATTCATTCCAACAATGATATAATAATAGCAGCTAACGACATAAAAGGGGGAGTAATACTCAGTTTTGATCCTGAAGGGCAAAGTAAATTTACAAAAACAGTTACAAGCCCTGGTGTACATTTTCAGCCGAGGGGATTGACAATATCCAGAGCCGGCGATATTATAACTTGCAATGAGGCAAATGGAGAAATTTACATTTTTGATGTCAAGGGACAATTAATGGAAAAAATAAAATCTCAATCGATTGGAATATCCAATATACCATGGAGTTTAGCTTTTGACAATTGTGGTCATTTACTTATTGGTACAATGGTAAAATATAAACCGAATGGTCCTACAATTCACTTTGCTGAATACCTCTACCGTTAACCATGTAGATAACCATGGTATGTTTAATGCCAAATATTTGATAAATTTATTCATTGTATGTAAAGGAGAACGCTTTAAGCCAAAAATATCAACTTATTAAAAATGTAACCTAATAGTCTAATTGGTCATAGGCATATAGTAATTGAAACAGTTTATACCAAGTGCGTAAGTTACATAATGAATACCTAGCTGTTAAAAGTGAAATATAATTGAAAATTTTTACCTAAAACTAATTATAGCAAAATACCCCCGCCGTTTACATAAATAATGACTTATAAATATCCCTTCGGGAATTTTACGGACATTATCCGTTATGGAATATCTGTTTCACAGATGACGACGGATATGTTGCAATTGTTGTCACCACAATCCCGTCTCCTTTCCTCAACTGTGGCCTACCGAATTAGACTTATCACCTGGTGTGTACTTACATGAGCAAAAACATTGTTTAGTTTTAAAATATTTTATTTGCAAAAGTAGCAAAAGGGATTGGACACAAGTTATAACAACATAAGTGACATCCTCTCCCTATATAAATATAAACAGAAAATACATTAGATAATGACGAAAAACATAATAGGAATGTATGTAATACAAACTACAAACAAAACAAATAACAAAAATACAATATAATATAGAATATTATATAAAACTGGACTGGAGTGAAGAATTGGAAAGTAGGAAATCAGAATTTTTAATTGAATGTTCTAAATATTTGTGTAATCGTGATATATGATTGTACAGACTCAAAAATTTCTTTCTTTTGTTGAAATGAAAGGTCACCGTCACCAGCCAATAGAAGCTCAATTGATATAGCATATATTTCTAATTTAAAAACAAGATTTCTCTTGCTTCGTTGTGAAAAGGGCACTCGAAAAAATAGTGAATACTATCCTCAACAGGATGGCCACAGCTGCATGCGGGATTGGGTTTGATATTTACAAGGTGCAAATCTGCATTTAAAGAACTGCACATATTTCTCAAACGTGTATGAATGATATTAAAATTTCTATCACCACAACTAATATAGGAGGGAGGATGTATCAATTTAGATTTCATCTTTCGATAGAATATATTTATATTTCTGAACGTACGTATGTCGTGGTTTAGGCTATTTCATTCAATAATAGTAGATGGAAAAAAAGATTTTCTGGTTGTATCTAGTCTATAACTAGGTACTAGATAATTATTACTATTTCACAAATCATAATTAGATATTTGACCAACAAGTAGGGACATTAAATCGCAGTGATAATCAGGGAAGTCCCATTATGTAAAGAATAGAACATATTGAGCTGTCTGGACTTTCTTCTGTCTACTAGCAATTGTCAGTCTGTTTCAAAATATATAGCTTCCCGACTAGCAAACACGGGCAACCTAGTTACTAATCTTCCTTCAACTAAATTGTCGGAATCTTGTTGAGTACAACCATCCCATAACTTACATGCATATTCCATAATTGGTCTTGTAAATGTAAAGTATATACGAGCAAGATAATTTCTATTCAAATCATATTTCAATTTTTTAAGAACATTTAATCTTGTGCTTGCACAATTTAAAATGTTTTCTATATGTGTATGGAATTTACCATTGGAATCAAAAGTAATTCCTAAGTGTTTATGATAGGAGACATATTATACTGCTTGATTTTGAAATTCTATTTCAATATCACCTGGGAAAATATAGCAGGAGAATATCATAGCCTTTGTCTTATTAGGATTAAAATTGATAAGCCAATCTTTAGACCATGCTAAGATTTGTTCTAAATCGCTATTTAAGACATCCTCTATTGTGTAAGGGCTATTACTTGAATAAGAAAGGGATGTGTCATCAGCAAACAATCGAGTTAGACTTATCATATTATCAGCTATTTCATTTTCATAAATAAGGAATAGTAGGGGACCTAATACAGAGCCTTGTGGAACTCCTGCATAAGTATTCTCAAAAGGCGAATATGAATTTGTCAATGAAACAAAAACACTTTGTTTTCTATTTGAAATACAACTTTCAAACCATTTGTACATTTTCCATCAATACCATAGTCTTTCAGCTTTATTAAGAGGCCAGTATGCCATACCCTACCAAAAGCTTTCGAGATATCACATAATATAAGAGATTTTATACAGCGATCATCAAGTGACATACATATCCTATAGTAAATTTTTATTAGCTGGTGAACGGTAGAATGACCTGGAATTTGTATAATAACTTGTTTGCTATTAAGTGATTAAATACATTTTTAAATACAATTGTTGAATAAGAAATTCTGGAGGTCTACTATATTATCATCTATAGTAGATATGGAACAAAAATAGTTATTCAAAAGGCATGCTTTATCGTAATTTTCAGTGACTAATTCGTCATTTTCATTTTTTAGTTGAGTAATATGAGTAGAATTACCCGATGTCTTTACCAATTTTTTCATAACGGACCAATACAATTTAGAATTTCCACATGCGAACACATCCAACAAACTATTCGCGTTTTAGCAAAAACATTGGTACCATATGTGGAAGAGGGTCCGCTTATCCTCCCAGAGCACATGAGATCACGCTGGTTTTTGGTGGGGTTCGTGTTGCTCAGTCATTAGTTTTCTATGTTGTGTTTTGTGTACTTTTATTTGTCTTTTCGTCATTTTTTGTTTTTTGCTATGGCATTTTCAGTTTGTTTGCGACTTACGAGTTTGAATATCCCTTTGGTATCTGTCACCTCTCCTTTTTATTGTTATGTCATACAGTATCATTGTGGTTCGAGTCAAAAATGATCAAAGCCCCACTACTCCTGTGAAAACAATCAAATCAAATTGACGGTAAACAATCCTACTAAATATGAGATTTGTTTTGTCAAACTCAGAGGAGTTGCGTTCACAAGGTGTCAATTTTACAATACTTGAAAAATGGCAATGCCCCATAGCTCCCGTAAAATTGCCGAATCAAAAATGCTGTATAATATGATCAACTCTAAATAATGGTAAACAATAATTCCAATTAAATAAGAGATTTTCTGTCAAAATGTCTCAGAGGAGTTGCGTTCACAAAGTGTTTCGGATACACAGACGGACGGACAGACAGGTACCATTGTCATATTTCCAACGGCGCGACTCGGTAGGGACAAAAAGATGCGGAAAATATCCGAGGAATATTCAAAACTCGTGAGTCGAAGAGAGAAGGATAAAAGCATGGAAATGAACAGAAAAGACAACCAACAGTCGTACAGAGCTGACTGCATAATTCCGCATTCTTAGGACATCAAACCGAGAAAGATTCAGCAGTGTAGCAAAAGGATTGGACACAAGTTATAACAACATAAGTGACATCCTCTTCCTATATAAATATAAACACAAAATACATTAGATAATGACGAAAAACATAGTAGGAATGTATGTAATACAAACTACAAACAAAAACAAATAACAAAAATACAATATAATATAGAATATTATATAAAACTGGACTGGAGTGAAGAATTGGAAAGTAGGAATTCAGAATTTTTAATTGAATGTTCTAAATATTTGTGTAATCGTGATATATGATTGTACAGACTCAAAAATTTCTTTCTTTTGCTGAAATGAAAGGTCACCGTCACCAGCCAATAGAAGCTCAATTGATATAGAATATCTTTCTAATTTTGAAAACAATATTTCTCTTGCTTCGTTGTGAAAAGGGCACTAAAAAAATAGTGAATACTATCCTCAACAGGATGGCCACAGCTGCATGCGGGATTGGGTTTGATATTTACAAGGTGCAAATCTGCATTTAAAGAACTGCACATATTTCTCAAACGTGTATGAATGATATTAAGTTTTCTATCACCACAACTAATATAGGAGGGTGGCTGTATCAATGTAGATTTCAGCTTTCGTTTGAATATATTTATATTTCTGAACGTACGTATGTCGTGGTTTAGGCTATTTCATTCAATAGTAGTAGATGGAAAAAATGATTTTCTGGTTGTATCTAGTCTATAACTAGGTACTAGATAATTATTACTGTTTCGCAAATCATAATTAGATATTTGACCAACAAGTAGGGGCATTAAATCGCAGTGATAATCAGGGAAGTTCCATTATGTAAAGAATAGAACATATTGAGCTGTCTGGACTTTCTTCTGTCTACTAGCAATTGTCAGTCTGTTTCAAAATATATAGCTTCCCGACTAGCAAACACGGGCAACCTAGTTACTAATCTTCCTTCAACTAAATTGTCGGAATCTTGTTGAGTACAACCATCCCATAACTTGCATGCATATTCCATAATTGGTCTTGTAAATGTAAAGTATATACGAGCAAGATAATTTCTATTCAAATCATATTTCAATTTTTTAAGAACATTTAATCTTGTGCTTGCACAATTTAAAATGTTTTCTATATGTGTATGGAATTTACCATTGGAATCAAAAGTAATTCCTAAGTGTTTATGATATGAGACATATTATACTGCTTGATTTTGAAATTCTATTTCAATATCATCTGAGAAAGTATAGCAGGAGAATATCATAGCCTTTGTCTTATTAGGATTAAAATTAATAAGCCAATCTTTAGACCATGCTGAGATTTGTTCTAAATCGCTATTTAAGACATCCTCTATTGTATAAGGGCTATTACTTGAATAAGAAAGGGATGTGTCATCAGCAAACAATCGAGTTAGACTTATCATATTATCAGCTATTTCATTTTCATAAATAAGGAATAGTAGGGGACCTAATACAGAGCCTTGTGGAACTCCTGCATAAGTATTCTCAAAAGGCGAATATGAATTTGTCAATGAAACAAAAACACTTTGTTTTCTATTTGAAATACAACTTTCAAACCATTTGTACATTTTCCATCAATACCATAGTCTTTCAGCTTTATTAAGAGGCCAGTATGCCATACCCTACCAAAGCTTTCGAGATATCACATATTATCGCTTTTGTGCATTTTCCTTTGATCTTTTTGTGATAATTTTCATATCACGCTACTCGCTTGAGATGGAAAATTATCGCTAAAACAAGGAGGCACGTGGCGTTTCTAATGAAATTGACACGAAATTGACAACGTCGTCATAGGTAAAATAGCGATAAACAGATTATCATTGCTCATCTCAACTTGATTGCTTTTCTCGCTTTCGCCGTCCCGGCTCAAGCGAGAAAATCAATCTCGTTGAGATGATCAACGATAATCTATAAATATAAGAGATTTTATACAGCGATCATCAAGTGACATACATATCCTATAGTAAATTTTTATTAGCTGGTGAACGGTAGAATGACCTGGAATTTGTATAATAACTTGTTTGCTATTAAGTGATTAAATACATTTTTAAATACAATTGTTGAATAAGAAATTCTGGAGGTCTACTATATTATCATCTATAGTAGATATGGAACAAAAATAGTTATTCAAAAGGCAAGCTTTATTGTAATTTTCAGTGACTAATTCGTCATTTTCATTTTTTAGTTGAGTAATATGAGTAGAATTACCCGATGTCTTTACCAATTTTTTCATAACGGACCAATACAATTTAGAATTTCCACATGCGAACACATCCAACAAACTATTCGCGTTTTAGCAAAAACATTGGTACCATATGTGGAAGAGGGTCCGCTTATCCTTCCAGAGCACATGAGATCACGCTGGTTTTTGGTGGGGTTCGTGTTGCTCAGTCATTAGTTTTCTATGTTGTGTTTTTTGTACTTTTATTTCTTTTCGTCATTTTTGGTTTTTGCTACGGCATTTTCAGTTTGTTTGCGACTTACGAGTTTGAATATCCCTTTGGTATCTGTCACCTCTCCTTTTATTGTTATGTCATACAGTATCATTGTGGTTCGAGTCAAAATGATCAAAGCCCCACTTCTCCTGTGAAAACAATCAAATCAAATTGACGGTAAACAATCCTACTAAATATGAGATTTGTTTTGTCAAACTCAGAGGAGTTGCGTTCACAAGTTGTCAATTTTATAATACTTAAAAATGGCAATGCCCATAGCTCCCGTAAAATTGCCGAATCAAAATGCTGTATAATATGATCAACTCTAAATAATGGTAAACAATAATTCCAATTAAATAAGAGATTTTCTGTCAAAATGTCTCAGAGGAGTTGCGTTCACAAAGTGTTTCGGATACACAGACGGACGGACAAACAGGTACCATTGTCATATTTCCAACGGCGCGACTCGGTGGGGACAAAAAGATGCGGAAAATATCCGAGGAATTATTATATTCAAAACTCATGAGTCGAAGAGAGAAGGATAAAAGCATGGAAATGAACAGAAAAGACAACCAACAGTCGTACAGAGCTGACTGCATAATTCCGCATTCTTAGGACATCAAACCGAGAAAGATTCAGCAGTGTAGCGACATTGCTTGTTAAAGAGATAGTATATTAAAAAACAAAATACCTCGCAAACTCGCAGTGACATCATGATCAGATCTATAAAAATTAAAAAAAAAGCATATAGATACATTTCTATACTGATTGTTTGCGGCGAAACTAATTTGTATGCGAAGTACGAATATTCCGGGTACATGCTGCGCTAATGTAATTCCAATGTAAACAGCTTTTCAATTTAATTGCAGCCTTTCTATTCAATGAAATGGGTCAAATTAGGTAAATATACACGCACATAAACGCACGTGGCCGATCGTATGCACAAAACTTTCACCAACAACAAGATCAAAACAAATTCAGGTTTTACCTCAGAGTGCTTAAAAACTAAAGCAATTCAATATATACCACAGACTGTATTTACCATGTTCACCATTGAACGTTTTAATTTTGGCAATCGGAGAGTCAATGCTATTTACCAAGAAATGCAAGAAACTAACCTCACTTTTAGCTGTCCACTTAGTTTTTACAACAGGTTCATCAATTCCCATTTACATCAAGATGTCATAAAGTATAATTGATTTAATTGATTGTTGTTTGCTTAACCTTCAGTGGCAAATATTGCATGCATGTTCAGGACGAGAACACATGAACATAGAATACACTGGTAGGATCTTTAAGGAAAGAATCGACCGGGATGAAGGGCGGCAAATTTGGACCACCACTGAAAAATGAAGGTATTTTCGATAGGGTCAGACAATTTACGATATAGCAGGCCACCAAAGGATCCCTCACAGATGCAAATATAATTGGATATCCTACGTGTATCATGCTGCTAACTTTAGTAATATTTATGTACATAAAGTATGCATAAGATCATAGAAAATCTTTTTTTTTTAAACCTGGAAAAAATTTAATCTTGTGAGTCTAGTAATATTGTTGTGAATTAAATTTCTTCACAAAAGCTTAAGCTAATTACACATGAATCAAAACGTTAACTATACTATACACACACATCACATGGTCAGATTGCTTTAGTAATGCATGTAAACATACAGGTAAATGTAAACAACGTTTTGAAAAAGCAGGTAGGTCTTAATAAGGTATGTGATAATAAGTATTTGTGTTTTAAAAATTTATGTTTGGGTTTTATATGGCAATGATATCATAAATGGCACGACAAATGTACAGTACAGCATATATGCTATTCTTATATTTTCAGTTTCGGTCTAATTGTCGTCAATTTTACGTGATTTTAAATGCCTTTGGAAGTTGAGGTTCATCAGAAAGAATTGAAAAATATAGCCGTGTTTGCACCACAAAATTTTTCTCTGAGTAAAGCTGGAAAAGTGTTAAGACATGACAAGAACTAGATAAATGTAATTTAAAACGGTTTACTTTTTCAAGAAATTAAAAAGTAGCCTGAATTTTGAGATTCCTTTTTTCAAAGCCTGCAGAAGATGATCAATATACAAATACCAGAATTTCATTTCATACGACCAGTCATTTACAAAATTTAAAAATTAAATCACGCATTAAAACCTACAACCATCAAATTAAATTAGGGTATATCTTAAACATATTTCCAAACTTATTCAATTTAGGCACCTTCTGTGGGGACGGAAAAAAGAAATCTCAAAATCCAGGAAAGTTTTTAATTTACTGAAGCAAACAATGGTTTAAATTCTATTTATCTAGTTCCTGCTATGCCTTAAAGGAAACTTTTCCTTGTGCACAGGTTTGTCTTTCCTCAGAGTAACTTTCTGATGAACCTTTACTGGAAAAAGGAGTTCAAAGCCCTGGACCCCTGTGTTCACAACAGCATATGCAGGTTCCCTCAGACAAGTGAACTTGGGAGAACTATTTCCGACTCCATTTATACAAATAATATTATTAGTGAACCAACAAAGAGTAAAGCTAAACGTAAGTTAACCAAGAAGTTCTAGCTCCTAACTAATCCGCGTCAATTTTAGGTAGCCAGATGCTGAAGCCAACAATTCACAAAGGATCATCGTTAATATATATGTATTGTTACAAATTATAACAGCATCACTTTAACATAATAATATATGCAAGCGACAGTAACCAATAGTAAGATATAATTTTTAATTGACAATACGTACAAAATCAGATTACCTTCATATGCACCCACATTTGAAATGAACATGTTTAAAAGGGTTTTGTCAAGACAATTTGAATTACACATATAGTATAAATATGCTTTTTAATAAGTACACGGATATATTTTAATTTTTATTGGCCATCCTATTAAATTGTAAGAGTTAACTTTACTTTATTCGCCAAAGATGACCTGTAATGATTTTGGCTATTTTTTTTATGTCTCTTTTTGTTATTAGCTACTAAAGTTTTATAACTACCAGCTTTCAATATTTTAGGATTTGAGCGTTCCTGACGAAAAAATAAATCCAGAAAAACGCTTCGGACTACGCAAATATATAAAATGTAATATTTATTTTCTAGCACTGGATCGATACCGCTGCTTGCGTGTTGGAAGTCCCCGAAGGTAAAATCAGCCCAGTAGTCAGTGCTTTTACACTGAAATGATTTATAATATACATACATTTTGTCAAAGTACCTATATTTTGGCATTGCATAAGTTCATGCCTTTCGCATGTTGTTTATAACGTCTTTACACTAAATCCGTTGGTTGTGTACTGTGATACTTTAGTCAGGGAAAACATGATTTATTTATAAGTTATTATTGGCTTTGAACTAGCTTTCATGAATTACTCTTAGATTGGTACTTTGTGTCTTTTGTCGTTTTGTAGTTGTTTTGTGCTTCGTGCTAATCTAATGAGTTAAACTATTCTCGACTGACTTGTACAGTTTGTTCTTATATATTGTTCTCATTGTTAAATGTGAATTTAAATTCACGTGAAATTCATGTGAGTGAAATTTCCCTGTGTATAGAGGCCTGATTACAAGCAATATGGACTTTGGTAGATTGTCACCTTGGCAACCATACCACATCTCTCTGATGTATATTTCTAAAATTTTCCGTTAACCAGTTCAGAAAGTATTAAAACACAATGTCCAACGACACATAATATCGATCTACGAGTGAAAGCCGAATTTCAACAGATTAATAGATTTTGTTCTCCCATACTAGAATTGCAATCAGCACATATCTCGAACGGATTCAGTTTAAGACTTCATAAGTAGTGGGAAACAAGTCTCACCTAGTGCAATACTAAAATACTCTTCACTTTGTAAGACCCACAGTTTCGATATTTAGGTTTGGGTTTGTTTTCTTTTCCAGAACACAACGCCATAGAAAATATTCGTTGAACATGAAGCCATTGTAATATAACATTGTTTGCATAATTACAAAAAGTAGAATAAGTCAACAAAGCTATTAGATAAAATATGGAAGAAAGCAAACAGGCAAAAAAATATAATTTACGAAAACGTCAAAACATCACCAGATCAGATGACAATAAAAATGGACACAACATCTCAGAAAAAACAACTACAAAGGCGAAGTATTTAAAGAAAGAAGACGAATCATCTGAAACAGAAATAATCTCGCCCCGTAAACCAACAATAGAACTGCTAAATGACCGACAGATCATTTACACTAAACTCCATGAAGTGTCAACAATCTGTTCTGTGGATGACTATACGATGTGGATAGGTAGTCCTAGTAGCAGTCTGTTCAAGGTTAAATACGACCTAATGAGATCTTGCACGATTACCGTTATAAAAGAATTCGAATACCCAGATGTTGACTTTTATGATTTCTGTTACGACTTTGAAGATGACAGAATTTTATACAGTGATCGTAAAAATTCCAGTATCACTGCAATATCTTCTGAATATGAAATATCTTTATTCAAATCTTTCCGTCCGTTGAAACCTACATGCATTACAGTTTCGTCTGATAATTATATTTTTGTTGGTCTTGTGAACAAATATTCATACGACAAATCACCCTCTAGATCGATAATTAAGATGTCTAAAGACGGAACAGTCTGTTTGAAAATAAACTCAATCCAGGAAGACAAAGTTATCTTTACAATGCCTCACCGATGCATAGTGAATAGTGTCAACAATAACCTTATTGTAGCTGCTTTTGAAAACTCAAAATTTAAAGGAATGATAATAGTTTTCAATGAAGAAGGACATTTAACCTCAGTATATAAAGATGACAGACATGATGTCAATTTCAGTCCAATTTGTGTTACGTGTTCATCAGGAGGTGACATTATATGCTCTGATGAGAAGAGTGGTTATATCTCTATATTAGACAGCCAAGCAAAACTCCTCAATATCATAAAAAAGGGAACGTCAGATTGTCGAATCTATGGCAATTCGTACAGTATGGCTTGGGACATAAATGGCCATTTGATAATTGGAACGAAATCTTCTCCTTCTTCAAAATCCACTGGTGCTATACAACTAGCACGGTATACTCGCGATACAGAGAGTAAAGAATAGAAAAGATTAAGAATTTCATTCAATAATTAAGAGAAAATTAAGTATACTTTCCGTTAGTAATAACTTAGTTCTATTAATTAAATATATATATACATGTAAAAAATCTCCTACAAATAAGTATTATAGTATATGTTATCCGGTAGTTTACATTGTTTTTTTACTTTTAGATAGAAAAGACTTGGATTTAAAGTCTAAAATCAGCTGTTCGACCATTTATATTACTATCATATGTACTTTTAAAATATCGAAGTCTATTCTTTGGTCATCACGTAGAACTGACAGATTTTTAAAACAATATATCTTATAGAATGAAACTGTTATGAAATCTGCACTTTCACCCTTCCAGTTTCTTTTATATTACGTTTGATTATAATTACTGTTTCTCAAAACTGGACTTTCCGGGTATGACGTATTTCAGAAAAAAAGATCAAATAGCAAAATTCTATATTTTTTTTCATATTTACTTGGTTTTAAAGTAATTTTATTGGACGTTTTAAAGACTTGAACGTGCATAAAGGTGGACAGTGATTTGAAACTGTAATATACTTATTATATTAGAATATGTAATTGAATAAAAGTCAATTCTCTTATAGACGATTTAGGTTTATATCAGCATTGTCAAGGACAGGTTCGAAAATCAGTGCCGATCAACTATTTTTAAAAGAGTTATGCCCCTACGAAATATTAACTGCATGGAAAATTGAATTCGAAATCAGTGCCGATCAAATATTAGAGTTACGCCTCTTTGGTATATTAATTATATTGGAAATTGCATTGCATTTGCTTTCAAGCCTTAATTTCTCTAAAATATTTATACACATTTTAAAGAACAAAAAAAAAAACATATTTTTTTTAGTTATTGGCCTTTGAAAGATAAAATATGTGCCACGTGGGGGACATTGGAACTCTGTTCTTTTATTTCTCTCAGTGGCAGCCTTTCCATATATTTTCTTAAAAATCGTATAGTCATGCAAACTTTATCTATCGATCAGGCTGGAGAGTTAAAGAATTAACCTGTATCACTGGTTTGTGAATTTAGGGATGTCTTAAGGTTAGACCATACACAATGATCAATCCGCTATTGTATGATTCGTAATCAACATTTTGAACAGAAGTTACGCCGCTGGTGTAATAAGATGAGTTAGAACTGATGACCCTCCAGCTAGAGTACTGTGTTTTGTCGGATTACTGCTGCTAAGTCTAAATTTTTGTTTGTTATGTAATGTACATTTTTGTCTATTATCTTCGTTGAGTTATTGAGTTGTATGTCCGTCGACGACTTATGGTTTTCATCCATGGTATCATCCGTTGTATGATGTGATATAATCAACTGCAGCTAGTTGTTACAGTATTCTCTTCTTTGACATTCTCTGCACAAAGACAAAAGTCTGAAATCTGTATAGCTAATATTGTCGTAAAGTGAATGTTCTGTTAAACATGCAACATAAATATCAATGCAGACTGGAATAAATAAACACCTTCTTCGTACTATAATTATATTCTTTAAAAGAAACATTCCTAGGAATGTATCCAAAATTCCCATTAATTTTATAATTTTCTTTTTCCAATCTTCAAACTGCTTTGGTTTTTTTATGGTTTGGTATATTTTTTAGACTAATTTTATTTTTAAGTTTGATTTTTAATTCTATTTTGTTGTCATGGTTCAAATTCATGTTATGGTCTGTAAGGTTAAACATGTGTGCATTATTTAAAAAACAAATCGAATATCGAGACAGTAAATTAATTTAGGCAGGTGTGGGACAGGTATGGGACAGTAACCTAACACAAACAACCAAAAATATATCTAGATGTCTTTATAGTTACCTGTATCAATAACAGACCATGCACGTATAATATAAGTGACATATCAATTTAAAATCTCCGCCACTTTCTAAAAGATGATGGATGACTGCTTAACGTCCAGCGGCAAATAAATATCCATATTCAGGACGAGAACATGTTATTGTATACGTAATATGACTTGCTAAAAAATAATCAGCTCGTTCACTATATTTCAAAAGTGATCAAGTGAACAAGTGTGCATGTTTCATGATATTTTTAAAAGTACATTGTTGTAAGGGTACATGTTTAAGGTGTGGCCAAATACGATTCACTAATATTAAGATAAATACCAAAACGATACTAAGCAACATATCTAAGAACTCTCATTGTAAGACACATTTATTTACAAACTACGTGTTAATTTTAGTTATACAAAACCAATACTATGATAATACTGCATAATATAATGACAGAAATATGATCACAAGGCTGCAAATTAATGTGTACAATCAATGTAGTTATAATTTTTTGATATGTTGAATAATTGATTTTTGTTCATCGACAAATATTTCAAGTTTATTCAGAACGTGAAGAAATCAACAACGTTTAATTTATGGTGAAGTAGAGCAAAATAATTTGTCTGATATGCATTTATCCTGCGATAAGCCTAGCAAAGATTAAATTAACACGAAACGAAGGGTCAATACAAACTGACGGACAGGTAATTTGATGTACATGTAGCAATTTTGAAATTTATTTCTCATCAGTGCATGGAGCCGCCTAACACTAGTAATCCGAACGTGCTAAAAGAATGTAAATTAGATAACAAAAGCTGGTTAAATATTTGCAATAGAACAGAAGTTGTTTAAATTTTAAACTATGGAACGACTATATGAATTCTTGTATCTTATGAACGCATAAGAACTAGTAACAGCAGCGTTTGTTCTGCAGATCATGGAAATGTTCGTGCTTTGTTAAATCAATACGTTTTTTCGGTTATAACTTATATGGACGAAAAAGGATTACGGGTATACGTCGTTGTGGTAGCACCCCAAGGAAAAAATGACAAAAAAAGACATAAGATCACTATAAACTAATCATAGACAACAAGACTCATCAGTAACGCTCGAATCAAATAAAGTTAAAAAGGCCAAATAAAATACGAAGTTGCAGTAAAGTCGTAAAAAATTAATAGACAGATGCTTATACACTAGTATTTATGTTCTGGTTTATTTCAGAAACAGTTTTTTGCAGTTCTTTCAAAACACAAATATAAATATAAATATGAACCGGCATAAACATTTAAAGTGTGTTTTTCAACAGTTAAGTCTCCTGTGTTAAATTTAATTTGCTTATATGGACTTTTCATCTGACATATTTTCTTTGTCTACATTTTACAAAAATAAGGTTGCAAATTCCAGAGACAAAATTTACCTTATACAGTTAATGTCTCTTCTGTGATCCCCGAGTCCAAAACATGTGAAAATACAAACGTTGAAGAACCGATCAAGTGAAAAAGGACCTAAAGTATAGCCTAGTCCGGACAATTAGGGATATATATTCCTGAATTCAAAACAGTTTCCAAAATTGCATAACAGCAAATTTCGATCAAACAATATCCGTATTTTCATATCATTACCGAAGTACTAGCTACTTAGCTGGTGATACCCTCGTAGATTAACGGTCCCAAGCAGAGGGGCCGACATAGTGGTAGTAAAAAAATTAACGGTACCAATTTGACCACAACATAATTATGCTCATTTCGACAATTAATTTCTCTTCAGTGACGGTCCAAACTAAGCACAAAGAATGGTGCATTAACGTAGTTTTAAGGCACTGAAACTATATTTGTATTAGAAAGTTTAAGGTAAATGACAAAAATTTTGATTTAGAACTTTTATTTTCTTATCGTCACATTTGGACTATTAATGGTTAAGTTATAAGTTCTGTAAATATTTACACAGAACAAGGAAAACATAAAAAGGAAAAATATATGTTTAACAGCACAAGGAATAACTATTTGCGCACATTTAGTTGCAAAAATTCTGCAGTTGATAATATTCTAATTGTACAAATCGGAAGCTCTAAATTGTCTGTATCGCTATCAATTTCATAATGGTCATATTTCATCACAATTAGAAATATTTAAAGCAAAGTGAGATAGTGGCAAACATGTATCAATGAAGCTTGAATAGTAAATCATGTCTAAAAACAAAAAAAAATATCCAGATAAATTTGACCTATAAGTTAACACAAATGGCAATATTACACGAGCACTATTTATGAAAACTAAATATAGACTCTTGCATCATGACATTTTTGTTAAATTGAAGTGAATAAAGTAATGAATGCAAGTACAAATATATAAGAAAGAAAATATAAGACACTAGAGGCAATAATTTGCTGTTGTATGCACATTTCTAATTTTAATCGTCTTATTCTAATACTTGTATATTGACACTAATGCTGTTGTATATTTAACAACCAGATTCTTCAACTTTTGAAGATTTCCATACTTTAATATTAGCTCGTAGTATCTCTTCATAACAGTTAGTTTGTGTGTCATCAAGAGGTGCTATGCACGACATAGAATTGTAACGCGCAAGTCTATCATCTTTCACATACAAATCCTCGTCACTTTCTTCAAAATAAAATGTCGCATCGTCAACTGAGTTTGGCGACTCTGAAATAGGAACAGCAATCAGCAGAACTCTAATAATCTACATTTTGTCCCCCTTCAAATATTGTCCTATCTACCCCTATCATGCATTACCCTATAACAGAAGACGATAATGAAAAATTTTACGCAAACTTTTTGGCGATAAACTTAGCTTCCTTGTGAGCAGCAATCCTCTACCAAGGACATCATGATAGGAAACTCAAACTCTGAAATACCATATCAAATGACAGATATATACACAATATGCAGGCGCTGCTGGAATATTGCTACATAGAAATGGAAAATTTACAATTAGGAATACTAGTAACTGTTAGTGTGTAACAAAAGTTCACAAAAATACAAAATCCCCAAAGATCTACATAAAATGTAAACGAAATCAACAGAAAAGACGACAAATCTGACATAAACACCGAACACTCTAAAAAATGGTAAACATAAATTATCCGAGTTATAATCTTCTTTTACCATACATGATATATTGTTCTTATATCATTATGTGTTGGCGGCTTAAACGAACGTTTGTTTACTGTGTAAATTGTACTTACATGTTGAAGCTTGCCTCCGGGTGCGGGATTTTCTCGCTGTGTTGAAGACCCTTTGATGGGCCATGCCTTAGGCTGTTTTCTGCTCTTTGGTCGGGTTGTTGTCTCTTTGACACGTTCCCCATTTCCATTTTTATTATTTGTTACTGTTTTTTTTTAAGTAATAAACAAACAAAATGTAAACTATGTATGTTATTCTATTCGATATATTCTTTAGATATGTAAAAAAAAGTATCTATGTCTATATCATATAATTGAAGCAATATATTCTACTTTACTGTTTTTGACAGTATGCACGAAATTCTGATGAATATTTGTTTTCAATTAGTTTCTGTGACTTACCTTGTTTTTCAAAGCACGATGTTGAATCGGTACTGCTTAACCGGCAAAATGAAGGTGTACTCTGTAGTCTTCTTATTGGTTTTTCAACTCTGTCTTTGACATGCTGCAACCGTTGTGACCTTTTTGTACTGATGCGACTTTTACATGACTGCGTTCTTGTCATGGTGTGACCCTTGGTAAGTTTCTGTATAGTGTCATTTATGGAGAGTAATTGTTTCATTAACTCCACGTCAAGACTTCTCATTTCAATCTGTAATGAACAAGTTAAAATAAATAAATAGATAAAAATTAATTGTAACAAAGTTAGTCAACAAAATTCTTCCGGCGCAGATTATCTGCTGCCACTGTCTTCTCTTCAGCTTTGTTATAGATTTTACATTCCAACTGTTTTCAATCGTACGCCCATGTAGTAGACGAAAAACGCATTTGGCGTAATCATCTGAAAAAACTGGTATCTTTGAAACATTTAAACCCTGTACCGTGAATCTTTGTTGTTAGCAATACACCTTATCGCTATTTGTCCGCCATTACTGGACATCACAAAAGTTCCCGTAAAATTTTGACGTCATAATAGAAAATATCTGACGCCACAATGGAAAAGTGATTGTTGTATGACGTCAAAAGTTCAAGCGGGACAGATTCTCGGGTCAAGCGGGAATAGCGATAAGGTGTATACACAGAAGCGTGTAATAATCTATCCATAACCCATGCGGAAATTCGACTTGATCATAATATGTATGTAAAGTACACTTGACACTTCTTATGATCATTCAGTAAGTATAAACAACAGTTAGCTTTTTTTTTTTTGTTTAAGTATAAATTATGGGCAGTTGTAATTACAGACAGATATGAGATGGTCATATACTTTACTTCAGCTTCTGCTATATTTATAATTAACGGTCTATGTACATCTACTAATTTAGATATAACTTTCATAGTATCTACCTAACTTAGCTAGATAACATCGACACAACTTCATTCCTGGACAGTATGTAAAATGTAAAACATGATAGTCCATCACAGGAATATTGAACTGGCTGAGTCATTGTGCTAATACGAAACGTGCATTACCTTCAGGCTGCATTCAAACCATGAACAACCAATTTAGCCGGTGATGGATCATAGTCAGGTGATTGATTAAACTGACTCGCGTGCTGTTAATTCTGAATTTTTTTTTTACTCTTTCTAATGATTTAAATTGTTTCGAATAAAAGTCTACTGATACCATTGATGTTATTGTCACATAAACAGTTAATGTACTTGAGGAGAGTTACACATATTGATGCTCTAAATTTACCATTTACCAAAAGTAACACATACAATGTTGACATTAAATACTTGCGTGTTGCTTTGTATACATTTTTAAGTCAAGTTAACGTTCTAAACACACACGTTGTATAACAATAGTGAGAAATTTTGCGGAAACTCTTTATGATAAACAAAATTCTACGCGAAAATTTACACAAGGCTGTTCTTCATTCACACTACTTTGAAAAGTCCGGAGTTATACAGAACTTTTTAAAATGCATTTTTCACTAAAAATAGCTGAGGCACCATATGTATTTTGCCAATTTATTCACTCCAAAAGGTGTTGGAAATTCAGAATTTGCCTTTTGTTTCGACAGGTGTTTTTTAATGAAAACGCAGACCCGAAAAATGCTGCTATTGTAACCTATGGAAATAATTACTCCTGTCAACCTAAAAGGTTTCTATATAGAGTTCTTATTACTAATTACAAATTTTAATATATTGATCAAATAATATACCTTAAACGAAGAGAAATGAAGGGTACAGTTTGAGAACATTTGGGAAAGTTTAAACGATCAACATTGAATAATTATTTAAATCACGTTATGTTACTCTTTAAAGTTTCCAGTTTATTTTGAGCTAGTAGTAACAATGCGAAAAAATATTATGCAACAAAAATCAATTAAGATTGGATTGTCATCGAAAAGTCATGTAAAAATCTTTTACAAGAAAAATCAAGAAGTCCAACATACGACGATCCCTAGTTATGGCCAGGTGTTGCCAAATATCAATCTTAAAAACTGCACTGAATCAGGACATGTAAAAATTTTACTGGTGTTTTTGAAAATAAATAACCTTGGCAAAAGCAGAATATTAATCTGTTTCATCCAATAAAATATAGGATATAAAGTTTTATTCAAGTAAAATAATTTTCGCGCGGCAAAGCAGTGATGAAATTATCATCCCTTATCTAGATAAGCCGTATACCATATGATTCAGACATATTATGAGATGTTGTCTAAAGTATTTTTATAAATAAATTGATACGTACCAATTCTTTCTTTAGAGTTTCCAGAGCAATATTTATTCGTTCCTCTGCAGAAGTTTCCATTTCATAACTTCATTAATACCCGAAACATTTTCAAATCAATTATAACTCCGAAAAATATCAAACGCTTAATTCACATGCTAGCTGTACACATTTAAGTTTTTTACTTGGATCAATGAATATAAGCTAAATATCAAATGTGTAATGCATTGTCGATTAGAGAAATGTCAGAAAAAAAAAGAAAAAAACACTCAATAAATATTTATTGATAATTTCTTTGATTTCAAGCTTAATTAGCCTAAATAGATTTCTTACTTATATACTATAACACAGGTGTTTATTTTTACAATGGTGTATTTAATGTTATGAGGTCGATTAGAAATAAATAACGTTCACACGAATTTATTTCAAAATAATACTAAATAATTTACTTTGATTAAGCACAGATTTGGAAATTAAATATACATTATTTGAAGTTCAATATAAAGAAGCATGATATTACAATAAATTTATGGTCTACTAAAACGAAATCAGCATATAAAACATTTAAAACTATGGACTGAAATGATCTAGTATTGCTTACAATTTGAGACATTCTTGTTTATATGTTTTTTAAATTTCTATTAAAACTAATGTGAATGTGCTACCTCCGTCGGTCAAGCTTGACCGTTGTTGTTTTTCTTTCTCTCTATTGTTTATATGTTTTATTTTTATTTTTATTGTGATCTTTTTATTTCTCTTTGGATTTTTTATATTTTGGCTTGAACGTTTCTTGCGAGGGTTTATTCAGAGATTCGAAACCTTTTGCTTGAG
This sequence comes from Mytilus coruscus, assembly GCA_017311375.1. Lineage (NCBI taxonomy): Eukaryota > Metazoa > Mollusca > Bivalvia > Mytilida > Mytilidae > Mytilus > Mytilus coruscus. Next base: position 40,561,996 of record CM029603.1, on the reverse strand, counting down.
CATTATTATTACTGGTGGGTTTCCGAAATGTTTTCTTTTAATGCAATAGAAAGCGATATGAATGATTTGCATTTAAAACAAGAAAATACCCCTACTCCCGTGTTCTAAGCCCAGAAGGAAAAAGCAAAAGAGGAAGACCAACAACAACGTGGAGACGCACTATAGAAAATGAAATAAAGGAAAGGGGATATACCAGGGGCACAGTAGAAAGAAAAGCAAATAACAGAGAAGAGTGGAGGAAACTTGTCCTTGCCCTATGTCCCATCAGGCATTGCAAGGACTAAGTAAGTAAGTAAGTGGTCTAAGTAGTTCATCTTCTGTATCACTAGCTTGTCGACAATGAAGTTGTGAGTTCGAACCCCATATGTGTCGTTCGACTCCAATCTTAACTGACTAGGATTGTCAAGTTTCCTTCCATTTGGCGGTGGTTGTCACTGGGCACTCCTCCACCAATAAAACTGACAGACACGATATAGCCAATATTCCTGAAAGTGTCGTTAAACACTAATAATCAATCAACCAATCTTCATTGTTTCTACTGGGTACCCAAATAGCATCAGTATTTTTTTTACAAACAGCGTTATATTGATGGTTCTGCCTAATGTACAAACAGATCTTTTAAATTATTAATATTTCTTTTTTATCAGCAATCAAAAGCGGGTTTCGAATTTTCTGTGAAACTGTCTACTCTAGAGTACCTACGATTTAAGTCTCTTACCTCGTGCAATTATATCAACACATTTGACTTCTCTGCAATTTACATACATATTCCTCATTCTAAAATTACAAAAAAGATTAAAAAAATAAGCCTACGTTTGATTGATAATAAATAACCAACGTAGAAACAACTATCTTGCAATTGTCTTAGGAAGAGATAAATCATCATGAACATCTTAAGTTTATTGGTGACTTACATCTATAAATCGACAATGGAGTACTAAACTTAACGACAATAGAGGTGTTTTCAGCTTTCCAATTCTGAACTCTCAATTTATGTACAACATTCCAGTAGCGCCTGTATATGGACTTCATATCTCCCAGTTGATAATATATTCCAGAGCTAGCGTTTCCTATCATAATTTTCTGTGATTTCACCTACGGATTTTGGTGGAGTTCATGTTCCTCAATTTTAGTCGTTTTTTTTTTATTTTTGGCCATTGTATTGTCTGTTTTTCTTCGACTAATAATTGTTTTGTTGTCCCCTTGGTATCTGCTGCCTCTTTTTTGAAGAACGTATAATAAAAATCAGCACAGATTAAGCTTATATCTTACATACCCCTTCATCTTTTTATTCATACGTTCTTTTAAGCTTGAAATGAGTAACATGCATTTCTTCCTGTTGGACATATATTTTGATGAATAATAGAGAGGTCTTTAAGTTTTACAAATGATATCAGTGTGCATACACAGTCATTGTCATCGATTAGTCATAGAATGAGTCACAAGTAATATGAAGGTAAGCATTTAAGTTTACCTGGTAAGTAGGGTTCGTGTTAGTCAGTCTTTTAAAACATAATTTGTAATGCATTTCACACAGGTTTTTTTCTTTTTTCTTTTGTTCGTCGAGTTTTTCTTCTTCGATTGATTGATTGCTTTTTGGTTTTTTAAAGCTATTCTCAGCACATATATTTGGCTATAATTGTGGCAGCCAGTTTTTATTTGTGGAGGGAGCCGGAAGTACCTTTAAACTCTTTCATAGATTCCATATATCCACCATAATCCATCTGACATTATCGCCAGTTCTGTTATGTTCTTTGTGTTGACATTTAATACTGGATATGGCTTTAAATCGTACGTCCGAGTGATGCAAGCATGGCAGGATTTGCTTACTTTTATTGGTGGACCTGGCCGTAAGTTCATGCGATTCGGATCGATTTCACTGCTATGTTTATGACCTTTAAATTTGATCTATTACCTGATAATCGTTATACTACTTAATGATCTTAAGCAATATTTCTTACTTCGTAATCGGTATAATAAATAGGGAAGACTTAAGAAAGCTAAACAGACAATGTACATTAGAGCGATAGTTATTTCAAATACGAGTTGAGAATATAAATGTAAGCATAGCAATGTAGTTTTTTTGAAGTGTGCCCAGTCATTATTTTCATGAAACATTTTTTAACTTTTTTTCCACACAGAATGTAAGTGCTAATCACATGGAATTCTGCAAATATAAGTAGGTCTCCATAAGTTATGTTGGTTACATTTTTGAAATAGTTTGGTGTTGAAGGCAAATATATGGTTATTCTGTCGAAGTCTCAGCTTTCCGTTTTAGGCTCAGGATGAGGGTAACCTTGACCATAGGTTTGAGAAGGAACCGACAGTGGGAAACCGACTTCAGTATTGGTAAATCCAATTTTAATTTACAAGGTCAAGATAAAAAAAACCCGGAGGTTATCGAATGAGCTGCAAATGGGGAGAGATCGGATGAGTAGACCTGCTCGTGTCTCTATGAATATGAATATGAATCCACACTCAGTGAAAAAATCACAATAGGGAATAGGACTCTATCGGAAATTTTTCTGGTATCTTAAGATCTTAGAACGCGAAAACCTGTCGCTTGTGAGTTAAGACACAGACACATCAATACGGTCAACCAGTACGTGATGGTGATCGTAAAACTTACGTAGTTACGTAGTATCGATTTCAGTAGTTTTTTCATAACCCAGAGCAGATTCTGTGTCAGGTGCATATCCCTGTCAATGAAGACAGTATAATGTGAACATGCACGCACGTTACGAATCAATTTAGATGTGTTAACGCCATACAATGGTGCAAAGGATATATTACTGCTGAGAAAGGGAAGCTGACAATAGGTAAGATGAAATCGTCACGTTTTAAATAGATCCTAGTTTTAAGTCGTCCATTTTGGTTGTGTCAAGACGAAACGTATCATACAGACCGTTGAACAGGTGATGTTCTCGTTGAGTGGTACTGTTTGTTGATCACTTGGATATTTACTTACACCTTCCGCTATTTTTAAATGTGTATATACATCTAGACAGCCAAGTATAATTGAGCCTAGTATGAAGATTAAGTAAACATAAGTTATCAGGGATCAAGAACAATTCGATCAATTTATATGTACAGAAAAATAGAAAGAAAAGGTTACTGTTAATCAGACTCTTTTGAAATTGATTTTATGTCGGATTTTATTGTTTTAACCTAGTTTGAGAGATATTTTATGATGCGCTATATCACGGTAGGTATAGTGTCCGGCTGTGATCGTGTTTTATCGAGTGAATCGGTCCACTTTTTCGAGTGCAGATCAGGTTTTTCGAGTGATATTACATGCGATCAGATCGATTAACTGCTATTTCGCGAATACAATTGTTTTATTCGTGTCTGTTCATTTTATTCTGAATGCTATACATGTTTTGAGCACAAACGACGCACAATTTCCTTGTAGTTCATTCACAATTCAGTGTTTTATATTGTCCGTGTTTTTCGAGAGCAACATCTTAAACGTCCGGGTTTTCAACAAATGGTCCGGGTTTTTTAAAGAAAACGTGAATAAGAAAGAAGACAATCTTGTGCTTAAAATTGACTTTTTCTAGTTTGTAACTGTAAGGACAATATTATCTATTCTAAATAAGTCACAAAACATATTACTATGTTGATCAAATTTAACCCTTTCCAATTTAAATGATAACTTTCTGTTCTGAAAACATATTATCATAACCTTGCAGTATTACGATAGTTAAGAAATCACTGGGTCCTTTTTAAAACGGTCTTTAAGAACCGAGGAGAGAACTCGTAATCTTTTCAATTTCATTTTCATGCTACTTTTGTTTTTACCGTCAATAATATTTTATGATTGATATATATATATATATATATATATTACAGTGACGAAAAACATAGGAGCAAGAAAACTAAGAAAAAGCAGAAAATTCAATATTTCAATATAAACCCAAATATTCTACTAAAAGAGCCTCCCCAAAAAAAAAAATTAAAATATTACAATAACATCTGAATTGATTGGAATATCTAATAAAAATGAAAACAACACTTTATGTAAATTTCATGCGTCCGAAGCTCTTTCTGGATTTACTTTCATTCAGTCCGCTCAAAGCCGAATATTTGAAAGCCAAGGATGTATAAGAACCGAGACATTTGAAGAGATATATGACCAAAGGACCAAAAAAAGCCAAATCCATCTAAAGTCAACTTTGTCTGATGGAATTTAATCTTTAAATTTATAAACAAAAATGATTGACTGTTGGTTACTTAACGTCCAAGTGGCAAATATTTCATGCATTTTCAAGACGAGAACCAATTAACAATAAATCCAATATTTAGGTCCTGTAACAGAGGACGTTCGGGATGAAGGTCGGAAAATTTAGGCTGCCACTGAAAATTAGGGTATATTGGATATGGACAGACAAAGAGCTGTTGCAAGGGTTCTTAACGTGCAGTGAGCGTGGCACTCTCTACACGCCCCATTCTGACCGGACGTGGCTGCGTACTTGAACATCCCGCACAGCCAAACGGACGCCCCACTTTGGCAAGGGTTTTACTGCCGGTCGGAAGAGGACCTAAGTGACCATATTTCTATTCCCCAGTCCCTTTGGAGGTACACAATTATAGAAAAGTTTGTTATAAATCATGTCAGTACCGATGTACTGACTACTGAACTGATGATAAACTCAGGGACTTATCCAATGTATTTAATAAACAACGAAATAAATAATCTGTAAGCTTTATTACAATCCTTTTGAAATAATAAAAAAAAAAAAAAACGAAATGTGTGTATAATATGCGTACACCTCACAAATATAATTCTTTTAATTTCTAATGGAAATGAAGCTATGATGGTGCTTTATTTCTATGTGACAAGGTACAGCATACGCCTGATTCTACTCCTCTTTACAGTAGGAGCTTTGAACATTGTTCTTGATTTTGATGCAGTGTTTTTGCTTTGAAAAGTACTTTATTTGAACCTTTTCATTGTTTTTTAAACGTAAATGCACTGACATATTACATTTTAAGCCATAGGATTTTTTTTTCACTCGATAAAACAAGGACGCACTCGAAAAACACGGACACATAAAATGAATTTACTCTCCAAAATGTCTTTTTAATGCAAAAAACTAGAATTTTGTAAAGTTTCTGTACATCTAAGTATATATAGATTTCATGTATGCATTTCCGTTGATATTTGCATTGGTATGTGTATAAAATGGCTTAAATCTATATTTTGGAATAAAGCATTGTAAGGCTAAATTAAACGCTTTTAAAATAAAATAATGTAGGGTTGACAATATATTTTTATCACAAATACTAACTTACCATCTATGATATTAAAAGAAGGATCATATTCTAGCAACTTTTTTACGTCTTACCAGAAATGAAGTCTGTTTGTTTACATTTGTGATCATATTTACTCGAAAAACGAGGTAACACTCGAAAAACCCGATCAAATCACTCGAAAAACACGATTCCAGCCGGTTACTATACCTACAGTGTATACCGTTAATTTGGGAACTAATATTTTACAGTGGGTATCATCTTTTAAAGGTTTTAACAGCAAAAAAAAAAAACACAAACAATAATTGTAGTTAAATTCTTTAACTCTTTTAAAACGAATATGTTAATTCTATTGATAAATAAATTAGATGAATTAAGTCACTTTCGTGCAGAAAAGGTCAGTTTTGTTGCCACTACATATAAAATTAACATAAATTCGGCAACATTAAATATGAGAGATAGCTTTATTCAAAAGATAAATTTGCATCTTTATAGTTATGAAATGATATAAAAACTGACTTTTGAAATGAAGAAATTTGGAGGCCTATTTGATAGACTAATTATACTTTGCTGCCCGAATGCAAGGAGCAAATGACTTGCCTTATCAAACCTCCTCTTTCGAAAATGGTATTTACAAATAAAAATATAATTGCAATAAGGTTCTTTATCAATCTATGAAGCAATTGGATGGCAATAATGCAACAAAGTTTCCACGGAATCACATAGGTAAAGGTAATAAATTTAAATCTAATTTCGTGAAACATGCCTTTGATTAATTTAAAACAAATTTGCAGAAGTGTAAAGTATGGAGTTGTTCATATGCAAATTCTTCATTTCATTCGAACACGATGAAAACATAGCTTTAAGAAGCAGTTTTGATTTTGTTTTCAAATAAAAATATAGGAACATATTCGACAAATTCGTTATAGGTCCAATTTCTGGATGTAATTGACTGAATATAATTCATTTGCGTTTTACTGTTGTCGTTCCTACAAATGTTATTATGATTTAGCAAAAGTACAAGATTAATCAAAACAAGCTAGAGTTATCTTTCGGAAACCACTGGTTTCGAAATGACGGACAAAGTGTCGCATATGTGCTCATCTGAATTGTTGTCAGTGTGTACAAAAATAAATGTATGGAGGTAATGGTAAGGAAAGCATCGCTACAATCATTTTGATTCACCTTCCAAGGTTCTAATAATGTAGACTTTCAACCTAATAATTAATGTTTCAACAGGCAATTCTTCGTTACAACAAATGTTTAGTCAATTTACAATGAAATTATTCTTTCTGTCGTTTTTTCTTCTTCATAATCTCGATTCTGGTATTCCAACAAAAATAATCTCAAAGATAAGAAGTACAACTATACAACTATACAGCAAAACTTTATAAAATCATATGCAAAACATACACAGAAAATTAAGTGTGAAATTGAAATTGCATCCTATGTGTTTTTAAGGCTTTTAGTGAAACAAGATGGCCGACATGGCTAAAATAGAACATATGGGGGTAAAATACAAGTTTTGCCTATTATTTTAAAAACCGCTATAAATAGAGAGAATCTGACAGGGTAAAATGTTCAGAATTTTGAGCTCTACCTATTGTTCATTGAAATCAAAACTGTCAGGCGACTTCTTATATTGCCCTTAAAAGATGAATTTTACAATATAAAAAAAATTTTGCCTATTATCTAGAAAATTGTAATTGACAGACAGAAACTTAAAATAGAAACAATGATCAGCAAAACAAGATCTACAAATAAGTCAACCTGGTCGAAATCTTCAATAGACTCCTTATTAGAGTTATTGCCCTTTAATGACGATTTTATCAATTTTTGCGTTTTGCATAATATCACAGAAACAGAAACTTTAAAAGCACAAATAATCAGCAAGACAAGTTCCACAAATAAGCCATTATGGCCGAAATCTTCAGTCGACTCGTTATTGGAGTTATCGCCCTCCTTCTTCATAACCCAGAACAAAGGATATATTACTGCTGAGAAAAGGGACGTTGACAATAGACAAGCTGAAATCGTCATGTTTTTAATAGATCCTAGTTTTAAGTCGTCCATCTTGTCTGTCAAGACGAAACGTATCATACAGACCGTTGACCTGGTGATGTTCTTGTTGAGTGGTATTGTTTCCGCTAATATTTAATGTGTATACATCTAGACAGCCAAGTATAATTGAGCCTAGTATGAAGAATAAATAAACATAATTTATCAGAGATCAAGAACAATTCGATAAATTCATATGTACAAAAAAATAGAAAAAAAATTAACTGTTAATCAGACTCTTTTAAATTGATTTTATGTCGGATTTAATTGTTTAGACCTAGTTTAAGAGATATTTTATGAGGCGCTATATCGTTAATTTGGGAACTAATATTTTACAGTAAGTATCATCTTCAAAAGGTTTTTAAATAGCAACAAAAAAAAAATAAAAATAATTGTAATTAAATTCTTTAACTCTTTTAAAACGAATATGTTAATTTTATTGATAAATAAATAAGATGAATTAAGTCACTTTCATGCAGGAAGGGTCAGTTTTGTTGCCACTACATATAAAAATAAACATAAATTCGGCAAAATTAAATATGAGAGATAGCTTTATTCAAAAAGATAAATTTGCATCTTTATAGTTATGAAATGATCTAAAAAAAACCTGACTTTTGGCAGTTTTCCTGAAATGAAGAAATTTGGAGGCCTATTTGATAGACTAATTATACTATGCTGCCCGAATGCAAGGAGAAAATGACTTGCCTTATCAAACCTCCTCTTTTAAAAAATGGTATTTGAAAATACAAATATAATTGCAATAAGGTTTTTTATCAATCTATGAAGCAATTGGATGGCAATAATGCATTAAAGTTTCCCACGGAATCACAAAGGTAATATGTAATAAATTTAAATCTAATTTCGTGAAACATGCCTTTGATTAATTTAAAACAAATTTGCAGAAGTGTAAAGTATGGAGTTGTTCATATGCAAATTCTCCATTTCATTCGAACACGATGTAAACATAGTTTTAAGAAGCAGTTTTGATTTTGTTTTTCAAACAGAAATACAGGAACATATTCTACAAATTCGTTATAGGTCCAATTGCTGGATGTAATTGACTAAATATATTTTTTTTTATTTGCGTTTTACTGTTGTCGTTCCTAATTATGATTTTGCAAAAGTACAAGATTATGCATCAAAACAAGCAAGAATTATCTTTCGGAAACCACTGGTTTCGAAATGACGGACAAAGTGGCGCATATGTGCTCATCTGAATCTAATAATGTAGACTTTCAACATAATAATTAATGTTTCAACAGCTAATTCTTCATTACAACTAATGTTTAGTCGAATTATGTTTTAATTTCTTTTTTAGCTCACATGGCCCAAAAGTTTCTTACATTTTTTGGTCAACGTTGACATCGTTCACATAAACGATGTACGCGCAAAACAGTCGAGTAGTCGTTGATAGTTTTATCGTTTAGACGAGTAAACGATGCATTTGTATCTACATCTGTCGTTTAAATAATTACGATCACTTGTTGTTTTCGCAAAGTCCTGGTTACTCATTTCCAGCACTTTTACCTGTTTGTTTACAGTGCGTGTGTGTAATCTATTTCTGTCTCACTACGCGGGGTCGATAAAGTTCATTAAACGATGTATTTGTTTCAAAATCGATGACAAACTTTCGGGTAAGAAACAAATTAATGCACTCTTATTATAATGTGGTACGTCAGAGGCTTCAGTGCGCTTCATAGTCATATTTCATTAGTCATTTTGTATTTACCCATAGCGAATTTGACTCATTGACAAGTGTTGGGCGATAAGACGAAAGTCACAAGGGGGGTATATTTGACCTTTTGGGGCATCTTAAAAACCACTATTTTAACGGAAATTTTTATTGGTCAAAGGTTTAATTTAAAATATTATGTTTTCGTATGCGTCTTTTCCGTCTATCTCGTTATTATTTATTTATCCTGTTCGTGTATTCAAATCATTATATAAGGTGATTATATATGTAAAATAATTTGTGTTTTCAATTATGTAAATAATTGTAATAAATTACTTTGCTTTTAATGGACCCTTTGATATGAATAAAATATTCTTTTCTTCCATTATATTGTTCATTGGTCCCCTTTAAACATTCAGTTTGGTATCATATGCCTGTTAATTATAATCCATATCTGTTTACCAACGGTGTAATTATATATTCTTTCGAGTTCGGATTATATGATCTTTTATTTTTTATAGTTAGCTAATGTGCTAGATTTTGGTTATGCTCATACATGATGGAAAGTGGTTTATGAATAAAACTTTTTATGAAAAGAGATGTTGTAGTTTTAATCAGCTGTCAAAATCTTAACTTGCAATTCAAAATAAAATTTATTCAAGCAAGGTGAATAATACCCTGAAGAAGTTAGCTTTTCGAACATGCAGATGATATCTTTCTAACAGTTAAAATATACATGTTTCATAAGTTTACGGAATATTAAATTCTAATTGTTACAAATAACCTGTTTTATGCGCATTACAATATGATTGTGCATTCAGTTGAACTTTTCCTTTGAAACAAACTGTAAATTGATTATATTTGTTCATATTTCCCTGTTTCTTATATATTTTAACGCTTTATTGTAAAGTGTATCTTCCTTTGAAACTAAAACACTATTTTGTCAAAATTATTTTATCCAAATTTATTATATATACAACATATAAAAAGAGGCAATGGATACTAAGGGGACAATAGAAATCATAGGTCGAAGAAAAATATCATGGCAAAAAAGAAAAAAAATTAAAAGACAAACAATAGTCTACACAATACTAAACAGATAACTAAAGACTGGACAATAGAGATTTACAATAGATGTAGGACTCCGACCCGAAACATTGTATTTTAATCATTATAGTATTAACTGAATACTTAATTTCGCTGATTGACAAAACAATGACTACCGCAAACTTTAACTATGGCTTTAAGTGTGAGACGAGGAAGCATCAAACGAGTTCTACACTTTCTCTTTTTTGTGTTCTGGCTTTCTGGTTCTCTGCTGTCTGGTGTATGTCATGCATGCCTGATGAAATAATTCAACCTCTTTCTCTTGACGAGGATCCGGAGCCACCCACTCCTGTATGAGCAGTAGATGAACCTGAACTTCAAAAAAATAATAATGGGCCTACAGGAAAGCTGGAGATATTTCCACAGATAATACTACAGCCAGAACTGCAGATAATATTTATGATGCTCTTGTAAATCTTGAAGCTACGAGAACCCCTCGCCTAAAAAAAATGTAACAAAGAATCTTTAATGCAATTAGTTCGCAGTAATAATGAAAGATATGAAACATTTAATACAAAAAAGGTTTCAAAATAATTTAAAAGCCTCGGAGTTGATTTAGATTATTCTGGCACCCGTAAAACAATCATACAAAAAAACTTAATGTCTATTCCAAAAATAAATTTACTTTTTCTTTGCCTGTATGTACAATTCTTGCCAGGTTTTTATAAAATTTATATCAAAGGTGTATATCAGGAGTGTCTCGGACACTTCTAAAATCAGTGTTGATCAACTTTTTTTGAAAGAAATCTGTCTCTTGGTAATGCAAACTCTATAGAAAATTGCACTGTAAATGCTCTCACGTGTACAATTTTTGTCAGGTATTTATAAAATTTGGTATTGCTCTTGGACAGATAAAATATATGAAACGCTAGGGACATTGGAACTCTGTTCTTTTATTCTCACCAAAATCAATACGAACAGGAGTATGCATTTCTACGAGGCCTCTTAAGTGCCAAGTTAATATAAATATTTTCGTTTGATTGAGATTTAATCTGGTGCGCCCCAGTTTGAAAAATCGTGCGCACGACTTTAAAACTCGTGCGCTTGACTATGAAAATCGTGCGTACTACTTTAAAACTCATGCGCACGACTTTAAAACTGGTGCGCACGATTTTTAAACTGGTGCGCACAATTTCGAAACTCGTGATCACGACTTTTAAACTTGTGCGCACGACATTTTAAAACTGGTGCTCACGACTTTAAAACTCGTGCCCACGACTTTCAAACTCATGAGCATACCTTTCAAACAAAATTTGACTAACTCTATACGAACTTGCGCACCATTTTGAAAGTCATGCGCACCATTATTTAAGTCGTACGCACCATTTTTTAAAGTCGTGCGCATGATTTTTCAATTTGGGGCGCACCAGATTCAATCTCCGACGAACGAAAATATCTATATTTACATAGCATTTAAGGGGCACCGCACTATTCTCCAAGGCTTAACAAAGTGAAAACATCTAGCCCCAAAAAAAAAAAAACAACAAACAAATATTAAAAAAAAACGAACAATAGTAATATCCAATTCCCTTTTAGATATTCGTCAGTTATGAAAGGGTCATTTTTTAAACTTGAAAAGGGGTTATATCTTTTAATGTAATCGGTAAAAATTATCATATAACTGGAGAACTAAATATTTGTTGTGAAATTTTTTTTAAATTCTGAACACATCTGTTAGCTTAGCGAGCTTATACGAAAAAACGCACTTTCTTCCCTTCAGTAAAAAAAAGTAAATTAATTTGATAAATGGTTTTGTCCTATCACCACACAAAGATTGAACACGGCAAAATTAATTAACGTACACATTATTTTGAGATCTATATAGCGTACCTGTATGATTTGCAGTCGTACTCGGACTCCGAGTCTGACAGTTATTGTAAATATCTAGCAGTGCGAACCCCAAGAAAACCATGGGTGATCTCAGGTCATCTCAAGTAGTTAACCAAAGTCAGATATTGAATATAATACATGTTCATTTTTTTTTTTATCTTTGAAATAATTCAGTTGACATTTTCTGTAAAATGTAAACAAAAATTTTAAAGATATGAAATCTGGATTTTTAGTTAAAAAAAAGTTCATTTTTTAATGTAGTAAAATAGTACTTTGCTGTTACTTTACCCTCATTTTTTGTTGTCAGTCGAATGAATAAATAGTTTTTGAAATAAACATTTTAATTGGTTAAAGAAACTATACTCATCGTCTGAAAGCAACATCATTAATCACTGCTTCTCCGTTTATGAAACTAATATGTCCCACAGTAACAAGGCAAAACTAACGACTTCGAGTTATATACTCGTGGCTTTCTAACTGAGGTTTTTATATTTCTATATTATCTATATTTCAAATTTTTATGAAGTGTAGTACATATTGCACTACGATAGTGATCGTACAGGCCTTAGTATTGATTCTTTCGAAAACATGTAATTTCCGTTAACGAATAAAAGACTCAAGCAGGACAAAATATTTAGCATTGTACAGAGCGTCATGTGGGTTAAATTTGATTTTTAGATTAACCTCAAATAATTTTGTATATAACAATGGTCATTCAATCCAAATCATATCTGTCTAGAAAACTAAACACAGTTGAAAACTGCAGAGATTTGTTAAGCACGTAATCTCATTCTTAACAAACTCCAGTTTTGAATATAAATTCTACATAAAAAAAATCGATATCGGTGTCAACATTAACATTTAGTACAACTTTTCCCTTCAGATACACGTAGTTTCTTTTTTATTTATAAAAATCACGAAATCGTCGAAATGTAACCTTCATACACAATACATATTATGTGGAGGCCGTAGAAATTTTCCCCGTGCTTGATATGTATGCTCTTCTGTATTTATAAAGTTCTGGTGTAAGCGCTGTTCCTTTGCTTTTGTGTGTTTTTGCTGTGCCTGTACTGATTTTGTGTCATGGAGGGATACCTCATATTCTTTGTTTTTCAATTGTTTTGTCAATATATATAGCAGGCATGGGGCGAATTACATTGCAAGGTAATGCATTATATTACAATTACTTTACCAAAACCATGCATTAAATTACAATTACATGCATTTATCAAAGTAATGCATTAAATTACAATTACTTTTGCAAAGTAATGCATTGAATTACACATCACATTTGTAAATTTTATTATCAAGTGAAAAGAAAAACCAAACATTTTGAAAAACAACATGAAGTTGCAAAATATTCTAGCATATGCAGTAACTGTTCCATGTATTGAATTTACGTATACATGTTTACATTTTAACATTATAAGGGTTTTAAAGGCTCATGTGCATTCTATGTTTTTCTATGTATACATCTCTGTGTTTTCTCTAAAATGAAATTATAGAGATGAAGTGTAATACTTTTATAAATATGCATTTGGTTTTTAAAATTTCAGTCAAAATATTTACTGAGGATTTTTCCTAGTTATATAATAAATATAAATAGGGCTTAATTTATGACCAAGTTTCAAAATAGTGAATAGATTGATTGTAAAACAAAGTAATTAGTGTTTTCTGACAATGTTCTATTATCTGTTATTTAATCATGGCAAGGCTTAATCTCCAAATTCCCTCTAGTGATTAATGTAAAGTGTGAAAAATAAACAATTAATAGAAAATCAAAATGATTATGTTCTTAGTCAATCAAGAAAACTTAAATTCTGCTTTAATTAAATCTCCAACAACCTGTTAAAGATATATAGTATATGAACAAAAGTAATGCTGTGTAATGCAATGTAATGCATGAAATTACACAACTTTTTGCCGAAGTAATGCATTAAATTACAATTACTTGTAATACAAAAATTGCTGCATTACACATTACATACAATTACTTGAAAAAAATGTAATGCATTACCATGCATTACAATTACACATTTGCATTACCTCATGCCTGATACATGTATATAGATAGTCAATTCCGATTAAGCGTGAAATTCATTAGTATCCAGTTCCCTTACCATTCCATATTATCAGGGAATTTTTCTTTGACTTCTGCTCTTATCTTGTCGAAGAGGGGCTTAAAGGGAAAAAATACAGGTAACACAAAGAAGTGTAACAAGTTGGGCTCAAATACGTTTTGCACTTTTGGAGTAGAGTTCACTGTACAATTACACTATATAATATAAAATCAGGCTTGAATCTAAACTTAAGAAATACTTCATAATATGTGCAAGTAAAACGTGATAATCACAAGCCAACGTTTTAAATGTTGAACAAATTTTAATCTTGGAATCTATGAACCTTACTTGTTAATGATTTTGTTATATGGAGAGTTTGTTGTTGATGACAGATCTTTGATAATTTCTATATATTTCATTATTAAGGATGTTCGCTACTCTGTTTCAAAATAACAAGCTTTTTAAAAGACTGTTATAAATTGATAGTATATAAACAACTGAACTTAAAAAGCAGAAAAAAATGATAGGTCAGTGTCCTTGTTTTTAAGATATATGCAATTGCAAACTTGGCGGGAAATGATTCTCTCAAGACTTTTCATCCATTTAATATTAGCACCTTTTTCATGGAAAAACTATGAAAAAATAACAAGGAATTGATAAAATTTAAAAAAATGGCTTTTAAACTTATGTAATAAAATAATGAAAAGAAAAGTAGGGGTTAGTGGGCAAAATTTTTAATGGCATTAAATGGATAAAACTAGAGGATTCCGAATATCGGACAAAAAGTCAAAAACAAGAGTACCGAACATCCTTAATACAAATTGTTTTGAAATGTTTTACAAGATAAATGCGTTTCAAGACAAATCTTAACAGACTGTGTAGATTTCCATTCCTTCACACTGAATTTCAGAATGTCTTCGTATTTTTGTACATCTGTTGTTCCTGACTGGAGAGCTGCTAACGTATTTTCGGATATTTCTGGCATTTCAGATATGTCCTCGTCACTTTCAGCCAAATAAAACATGTCGTTTACTGGCAATGAGTCTACAATAGTATGGATTTGTTTGTTATCCAGTTTGCAACAAGAACAATGTATAAAGAAAGCTTCATATGTGATATAAATGAAATAAATATGGGTTTAATGGGACATTAAATTTTTCAAAAAGCTAGGCACAATTTAATAAAGAGCTGCGCCATGAGCGCATGATACGCCCGTCGCTTTTTCAAAGAATAAAGTTCCATAACTCCTCAATGTCATATCAGAAATTTATAAAAAACTAAAGGGAGGTTATTTAAATAGATATAAACCAGTCACCAAAGTTTCATGAATACTGCTCAACGCATTTTTGAGTTATTGTCAGAAAACTGGAAAATCCCCCTTTTTTAATGAATAAAACCCCATAACTTGGAAACGTAAAATCTAAAATTCATAAAATTCGAAAGGGAGCTCACGTCAATAGATATAAAAAATCACCAAAGTTTCATGCAAATTGGTTAAAACGTTTTTGAGGTATTGTCCGACATGTTGACGACGACGGACGGACAACGGTATACCATAATACGTCCCGTAAACGGGCGTATACAAACAACAAATAGATAATAACAAATAACAGTGCTGTGTAGAGCGACATATAATCTTAAATTTAAGAATTGACGACAGAAGTGTTAAAATTCATTACAAATGAGTTGGGTAGGCTGAAATTGGAAATAAAGGGGCTGATTGGGGGAAGGGGATTTTATTCACCAAATATGGCATATGGCAAATCATAAATCTGGAATTGATGCACACAAAGCTTTTCAGAAAATTTCATATATTGATTTGTTTTTGTTTTTGAACTGTATAATTTCGTTCATATTATCAAAGGGAAATATTTGAATACACCCTCTAGTTGATTTATTTCTATACTTATAGAAAGTAGAAATTTTACAAGTGTTAATGAAATATGAAATAATTATATTACATGTGACCTAGATTTTTCATTCAAGTTTTCATCATGAAAGTACTGTACTTTATTTAAAAAAATAGATTAAAAAGTTATCTACATCGTATCCCTTTTATTTACAATTTAAAAACACAGATTTGCATCTATGAAATAACGTTTGAATACAAATCTTTATAGAAAACATGAGGCAAAAGGTTTTCAAATAGTTTTTTTCTTTTGAAAACAAGCTAACATACATATAAACTGCATACTTGTTCCCCTTTCAAGAGCTCGTGTCCACAACAGAGACTCATTTGATGGAATTTAACAATTGGCACAATACTAGTGTTTTACTACTCATCTCAGTAGTTGTCGAAAGTTGTCTTTTGTTGTTGTATATCATATTTGATTTTCGTTTCGTTTGTTTTTATGTAACGTGAGGGTACCCAAATTGCACCTATTTTGATAGTTTTTTCACCTACGTTTTTTTATGATTTAGACAAAAGTTTCCATTTTGTGTTTATTTTGTAGATGTATCATTATTTACTATATGGTTCCACCAATTTAATTTTGAATCCATATTGAATCATAGAAAAATGGGTTTTAACGGACCTCCAAACGATCAATGATTCTGTAATGAGGAGTACCCAAATTGCATCCATGCTTAAATTCACATCCTTAAAAGTCTAATAACAGATCTTTTGCTTTATTTTTTTAAATATTTAGAACAATTTGACATTAGTCCATGCTTACTATTCACTTTTTAAAGAAATGAATGCTTGTAACACATTTTATATGCTAATTTTTAAAAGATGACTTTTTGTGGACGTCGCATGGCGACGTTTCCGTACATTTTACTTTTTCCAGTGAACACTTCATCTGTTTATATATACTGTGGACGTTTTGTGTACATTTAAATATATTTAACTAGTTAAAAGACGTGCATAGTTTCAAATCATAAACATACAAATTGTTTAGTCTCTAGGAAAACTTGTAAGATTTCCTCTGCTATTTTTGCTAAATAGGTGCAATTTGGGTACTCGGTGCAATTTGGGTACTGTGACGTTACATAAATCAGGCCGTTATATTTTCTCGTTTAAATTGTTTTACATTTGTCATGTTGGGGCCTTTTAAAGCTTGCTATGCGGTATTGGTATTGCGCTATGTTGAAGGCCGTACGGAGACCTATATATAGCTGTAACTTCTACGTGATTTGGTCTCTGGCGGAAAACTGTCTCATTGGCAATAATACCACATCTTCTTATTTATATTTTAAAGCCGCTATCATATGATGGTATATAGCTATCAGTTAATGTTGATGAAGCTATTATATTAAACAACATGCTAGGGAAGAGGAATAGATACAATGAATAAATGGAATTTTTAAAGTGATAGCAGTGCAAATTGTATGTGTTCAGCTGTACATCGCCCATCAATCTAGTGAACGTACAAATTTATGTAAAAAGATTGTATCTGTTTTCTTAAAACTTAGCATTAAACACGCATAAGTGTCTAAGGTTAATTGATGACTTCCAAGTAAGTATTTACCTGCTAGACTAGAACACGAACTACTTAAGTTACAAAATGACGGCATGCTTTGTTGACGTAAGATTGGCGACTCTAACTTAAGGGATGGTATACTGCCTAATTTGTTGTTATTTGTTAAACAGTTGTAACACGACTGTGTCCTTGACATTGTCCTGTTCTTCAGTAAAGTCTGTATTGTATCATGTATATTTAAAAGCTGGATCAGTAACTTGATGTCAGTGTTTCTTAGTTCAATCTAAAAAAATAATGAAAGTACTATTTTTTTAATATTTTTCATGAATCTTCCCTTTTAAGACCAGACCAATTTGGAATCTAAATATTTAAAAGCCAGAGATATAGAAAAACCCGGAAACTTTATTTGATAAAAAAGACATAAAAAGAATAGCCAAAATCGTCGTACGTCAACTTTGCCTTAACCTTAGTTATGACTAATTTCTTAAAGTATAAGCTGGAATTTTAGATAGAATTATGTAGTAAATCATAGCCATAGGCAGGGCTGCCGCTGGCTGTCGAAATATACAATTGTGGCGATATATAATCATGAATGGCGAAAACATTATTCATAAGGGACATAAAAAGAGTTGCCAAATAAATCTAAATCTAACGTTTACTCTGCTCGTGGTGGTTTGTTTAAGAACCTTAGTTTCTTATAAATTTCGTAATTTATAAACAGGGAATCTTAGAAAAATGTGTTAAAAATCATGCCAGTTCCAAAGCACTGTCTAATGAACTGATAATACCCATCGGGGTCTGCCAGTCCACAATTATTAGACATAATAATAAGTATTAAAATAATACTAGTAAATGAAAATACCACTTTATATAAGTTTCGTGCAGATGATGCACTTTTGTATTTAGGGAGCTACCATTTGATTTTTATGGGGGGCTAGGATGAAATTTGAAAAAAGGCAGGACAGGAGTTTTGAGTAAAAAAAAGGCAGGATGAGCAACTTGGCAAAAAAAAAAAAAGGCAGGATGACAATTTATGTAAAAAAAGTCAGGATAAACCAATAAAAAAAAAAGGCAGGACCGAATAGAGTGAAAAATAAAAAGGCAGGACAGAGATTACAACTGAAAAAAAAATGCAGGACAAAATTTTTCATCCTAGCCCCCCATAAAAATCAAATGGTAGCTCCCTTACCTTCATCAGGAACGCTCAAACCAAAATATTTAAGGAAGTTCACTAATTAGTTTCAAAATAACAAGCTTTTCATAACACTAGTATATATTGATAGGGGATAAATAAAGGAACCAAAAAAGCCAAAAAAATATATATAGGTCAATGTGCTTGTTTTCGAGATATTAGCCATTGAAATTTTTGCGGGAAAATGTTCTCTCTTGACTTTTCATAGCTTTATCATTGACAAGTTTAAGTTCTCAAAAACTATTAAAAAATAACAAAGATTTTATTATAAGACTTTTACAGATGGCTTATAATTATACATGTAAAAGATTAATAAAAAGAAAAATGGGGGTCAATGGGCAAAATTTTTAAGGCATTCAAATGGATAAAACCAGAGGATTCCGAAAATCTGACAAAAATCCCCAAACATGACAAGCGAACATCCTTAAGTCAGGGATGTATAAATACGTAAAAACTTTAGGAACTATATGACAAAAAGGGGCATAAAAAGAATGGCCAATTCAGTTCAGGTCAAATTTTACTGGGGGAAGTTTCAAACTAATAATCTAATTGCGATAAGAGCGCCAGGTTGAAATTTTCTATCAATCTATGTGTAATCAAGTAAATAACGAAAATATGGGAAGAAAAGCAATATAAGAGCTGTTCAATTGTGTTAGGTTAAGTTAAGAACGGACAGGGAGTTTGTGTCATGAATTAATACACCGTTCCCTTTTTTTTTGAAAATCTACATCCATATAAGCTTGAAATATGTCATAATTGCATGAATATATTCAGTAAATAAATTTGATTTTTAAGACATTTGAAAAAGTAAATACTTCATCTCTATTGAACAGAGATCTTGATCACTTTTCTGATTGTCAAATTGTTCAATTAAGATAACACTTTTCATATAGAACTTGACATAACATTCCATTAAAGAAGCAGATATAATTGAAAACGTCAAGAGGTAGCTTGACTGTGACATTTGTCTTTCTGTGATATGAAAAGAATTGTCGTTTTGTATATATATAAAAATTATCATGAAAGACTAAAATTAACTTTAATTTAACAAAAATATAGGATATTGTGTATTATGTTTACAGGTGATAACGTCCAATGGGAAGTGTTTCATTTAATCTGGACTAGAAAAAGTCGACCTGGATGAAGGGCAGGACTTTTGGACTATCATGAACTATAAGGGCAAAAAAAAAAAAAAAACAAAAAAAAACTTATAACAGATCACCTTAGGACCCTCAGATAGTTGTTTCAATGTTCTTTTACGTGTAGAGAGGGTGGCCGTCTACCTATACAAGGAATCGGATTTAACGTTGTCATTCCTATCGGACATGGCTGCGTTTAGCATGGCTTTACTACCTGAACGAAAGAAGTCATATGCATAGTCAATCGTCGAGGTTTATAAAAGTGTAAAACTTGTTACTTCCTAATTGTGGTCTTACGATCGGCAGTATTAAATGATGTCCGAAAATAAATATTTTACAGACATCAACGTCATTTCTATTTGAAATATGAATATATGGTTTTTTTCTCCGTTTTGGTGTATTCCATTTTGGTTGCTCTAATCTACTTAATTTTCATAATAATGTACAAATATCACAATAAAGATGTATTCTTTCAATATAGAATTCTATTTAAAAATCGTTAAAATATTAAAACACTTACAAGATCATTCCTTAATGTGTCCAATGCAGATGTTATTCTTTCTTCTGCTGATAACTCCATCATTCACGTTACGTAATTAACCACATTACAAACATGTAGATACTGTCATTAATACACAGGTTAAATTAACGTTGTCATTAAATGTTTTCAACTGAAAGAGACCAATTGAGATTCTTGTGGTTATAATCGCATAATTCAAATCTGGCCTTGTAATGCAAATTAATCCAGAGATCACGCCACAAGCAAGTTAACTCTGAGTAATATCCGAAGCTAATTTAACTTTCTTAAATAGATAAATATTATCTCCAGTTCTATCTACCCAACAGTTAAAATTTTAAAAGTTAATATACTTATCAGTTCGGCGCGTGTTCAAATACCACTCAATCCTGGTTTTAATGGACAATCAACAACCTGCGAATGAACTGTTATTTACACCACAAAAAAATATGCATTACGTTTTCACTTTCGGCGTCTTTGATCCAAATGCATTGAAACTAAATAAATAGTATCATTTTTACCTGTGAGTAAATACATTTATTGTTGGGATTACGTTATGAATACTAAATTATTAAAATAGCATAAACCGATTTGGTTCAATTCTTAAAGTCTTGATAAAGTCGATATAGACTTTTATATAGAAGGATCTTTGGAGAATAGTATAGTCAATTTGTTTTTATCTTGATATTAATTCAATATATTATTATAAAATCTTTATTAACAAAAATGCCTGAACATTTAAAAATTTGAATCCTTTATTAAAATCTGTTTACACACTATACACATAATAAGAAAAAAATTCAACGTTTTTGTTTTTTACATTAAAATACTTTGGTCATCCGAATTTTAAAACATAATTTATTTTCTCTTCGGCATATGTCTTTTGATTATCACGCATAATGGAAATAATAGATAAAAACTACCAAACTATAGATGAACTTTTATGTATGTTGTCTAGGCCCGAGTTCACCGCGGTGTATAAGTGGAGTTGTAATTGTCAGTTCTACTCTTAGTAACTCTCTAAAAAAATAACCGAATCTAGCTATTCTTAATCGTGAACAATTTTGAAAATCAAGTCTTTCATAAAGTATAAAACGTAGAAGATGTTGTATGACTGCCAATGAGACAACTCTCTACCAGAGAATAAATGAATCTTAGAAGTTTACAACTGTAGGTTACCATATAGCCTTCCACAAGAAGCAAAACCGATATGGCATAGTAAGCTATAAAAGGCCCCGAAATGACAAATATAAAACAATCCAAACAAGAAATTAAACGGACTGATTTATATACCAAACAATAAACAAAAAATAAATATGATATACAGAAACAAACGACAACCACTAAATAACAGACTCCTGACTTGGGACTACAGGCACATACAGAATGTGGCGGGCTTGAACATGTTTACTGGCGCCAAACCCTCCCTCTAAACTGGGACAGTGAAGTAACAGTACGACTTACGAACAAACTATAAAAATCAGTTGAAAACGGTTTAACTCATTAGATTGATACGAAGAACAGCCTAACAAAAACACGAAAGACACAAAGTACAGATCTGAAAGTACTCACAGTTAATGACAGCTAGTCCAAAGCCAATAACAACTAATAAAAATCATGTGTCTAAGACTAAAATATCAATGAGTACACATCCAACATCTAATGGATTTTGTGTACAGGCAGCATTAACAGTCAGAAAAATTTGACCTTATGCAATACCAAGGTTTGTCTGTAGATTGAAAAACTGATTGTGTAAAATATATCAGCTATTATGCAAGTTAATACGTTACAATGCTTCTAGCAATTTTACGAGGAACATTAGACAATAAGCAGACAACAGAATTCATGGATATCAATTTTCAATCACACAATAATTAATTTGCCGTTTAAGAATTGCACGGGTTGTTGATAATTACATGGTTTGTATACCACAATTTAATAATAAATTACCCCATTGGTTGAATATCCTTTATTTAGTACATTTTAAACCAGTCAAATATTTTGGTGTTCGTTTTTAACTCAGGAAGGCTATGTGAGCAGAATCAGCTTACATTTCCAGAGCACCTTAAATCATTTCCAATTTTTTTGTGGCTCGTGTTGCTAAGTCTTAAGTTTACTATAAAGCATATTGTTTGCCATGGAATTCTCGGTTTTTCTTCGACTATTATTTTGTATTGTCCTTTGGTATCTCCTGCCTTTGCAATAGTACTTAATCAGACATTTTGTACTAACTGTTTCATAGTCCTAAATAAACAAAAGCAGCAGTTCACCAAAGGTATTTTGGAAGATTTTAAATCGTCATCGCTGGGTGTTCTAACTAATGTTATTTGGAGTTACTACCTGTATTACTTCCTTACACTTAATTGATTCGAACAGTATTGACTTTGATCTGACAGAACTATAATTTAGATACAAGTTGTTATACTGATATCATTTCGAAAGCAATCAATTAAGTCTTGCTCATTTTATATTATTTTATACGAAAGTAATAATTCCTTCATGCAGTTGCTGTCGCTCTTACTTAAACAACAACTTAGGCCACCAACGACTCTTTTAACAAAAATTCTAACGACTAAAATTGATCGTAAGTTATACTGAAATTTTCATGACTTACGAGTATCTGTTCTCGCACTATTGTTTTAAGAAATAAGTTGCTGCTTCTTGCAAGCGCAAGCTGCCTGCACATGTTCCCCCCTTACACGAATAAATATGGTCTTGTAGACAATCTGATGCCATTTGTCATTCAAAGAAAACAGGCTCATGTTACTTTTATTATTCTTCCTTAGTTTATTTATTTTGTATTTGCATTGTGTCATAGGTCAAATTTATTTGTTCAGTGTATGTTCAATGGTGTTAATATGTCCTTTGATTGAGTTAAGCTATTTCAGTTGATATTTTATAGTGTGTCTTTCTATGTTGTGATGTTACACTTTTGTTTCAGAAAAGGGTGAAGGTTTGGTACCATTAAAACGTTTAAACCCGCTGCATTTGTTTGCACCTGTCCCAAGTCAGGAATCTGATGTTCAGTAGTTGTCGTTTGTTGATGTGGTTCATAAGTGTTTCTCGTTTCTCGTTTTTTATATAGATTAGACCGTTGGTTTTCCCGTTTGAATGGTTTTACACTAGTAATTTTGGGGCCCTTTATAGCTTACTGTTCGGTGTGAGCCAAGGCTCCGTGTTGAAGACCATACTTTGACCTATAATGGTTTACTTTTATAAATTTTGACTTGGATGGAGAGTTGTCTCATTGGCACTCATGCCACATCTTCTTATATCTATCTTCATACTTGTCATTTTGCTAAATTTTCCAACCAAACTCACATGGCCTTCCATTGTTTGGTTTTCAACATTTGCCTTCACCCAAACTTTGCTTTGCCATATTTACATACAGATGTAGTACATGTGTCTTAAACACTAACTCACACGGCGGAAGCTTTAAAATACTTTCATCATCTTTATATATAGTCAACTGTTAGCAAATCTAAATTGTTGTGCGATTTATTGAACTTGTATTTTAAGTCGTACAACGCAGTAACAAACGCCCAAGCATCATCTATAGCACTATCAACATCACCGTGTGCTGATGCTACAAGATTACTAAAGTGGATAGCTTTCGTCCTAAGGAGATTACATACCGACTTTTTACCGATTCCACAAAAACTTCAAGTGGAATCATATCCGCTCAAGGCATGAATGATCGGGAGAATTTCGGTGACTACTGGGTCAAAAGACGAAATAGTGGCGTGAACTGGGATGAATCGCCTGTTATCCTCAAGCTGTCAATTGAAGCAGTCTGAACTCATACTTCTTTTGTAATTTTAAGCATCAGGTAGAAATGGACAGCCAGAAAAAGAACATCAGTATCAACGGATTTGATAACAATTCTATCCTAACCGTCTTTTCCACCAAACATAGCATCAGCGCGAAAAACATGGAAAATCATTGTGGTATCTGCCTCTTCATGGTTACAACGCAAAGCCGGACAGCTGATAACACCACCTTCTCTCAGCCTTTGAACAATTTCGAATTTTGCTTTGATTATATTCACGGCTTTCAAGGCGTCGCAATAGAAATGTTGCTTGCAAATAAAATGCCCGATTTACTTCGTCCTTGATAAGAAAAGAACACCATAGATTCCATGTAGTGCTTCTTAAGTTAAGCCTTGAGTTTAGAGTAATTGCAGTAGGTTGTACTAAAGTTATTTGGTAAGAAAGACTGGTCAACATTCATAAAATAACAAGAGTTTTTTTGTCACAAATAAGGTCTTTGCCTATAATTTCAACTACCCTTTCAACGCCAAACATTCGTAGATTTATCAGTATATTTTGGTCATTATGCCAAGCATGTGGTAAAACATGCAGCATGATTAACTGCATTATTAAGCAAATTGTTATGCTTCATTCGGTATATCATATCAGCGTCGCCTGCTCTAACAGCAGCATCATTTAGATTTGTTAATCTTCCAGCATGGTATGTAATGTTTTCACTTTCTATGAGACATTTTTTTGCAAATTATAAACTTCGATGTATCGAGAGGGCCAACCTAACTTTTACCCTACAAAGAATTGGATAAATCTGGCTTCATATCTGGTGCTTCCTTTTCAGTCGTGCTACTGATTTCAAATTTTTGTTTACTTGTGTAGCTTTTAAACATGACCTGTGATACCTAAATATGGTGGGTTTTTTTCTAGAGTTTGTTGCCATGCTTAAAATTTCAGCAAATACAATATTGCAGGTAATGTATTTGTCTCCAACTTCAGAGCACCCTTTCCTGGCATCGAACGGAGCCAGTTTTAACGAACTATTGTAATATCCAACACACTTGAAAACCAAACACAACCTACAATGATTGTCACTTTCACGTTTAAATTCAACAAACACGACTAAACAACAATACCTCACAACATAAATAAATCGCAAAGCTTCAGAAATTCTCAATGAAACAAGAAATACACGTGATAATAACCACAAATGATCATAGCAAAAATGGCTAATGTGGGCTTACAACTACAAACCAGAACAGTGTTGGTTTACGTGTGACAAATATCCGGAATCGAAATTCTGATAAAACGCAGATGATTTACCAATTATATTGCTTGTTACTAATTTTCTTCAAAAAGTAAATCGGGTCGTTGAAGTATTATACAACGGCTTTACGGTTGTATCTTCAAAATACACATTTATTGCACGTGCAGATAACAGTGATTTTTGTGTCTTTTTTCCACAATTTCTAGATGCTCTGTGATTTAAATGACTACTTAAAAATGCCCTTATAATGTATGAAGTGCCAGAATATACATATTTTCTAATTTATTTCACACATCATGTTTAGAAAAGGGACTGTTTATGAGAGTAACCTATCGAAACAGCAGTGGGGTCTTTGATGAAAGTTGGCTAACGTCAGTTTAGGTCATTTTTAACGTCATTGGCACCACATTTGACATTTACGACACATATTTTTCTGAAGTTGAAAAATTGATAAACATTTTAAGCAATTAAAATTCCATGAGGTATTTAGGTAATTTAACCTCGTTAACTAAGCGTCTTCTTCAACATTCATCGCTCTACTTATAAGCACAAGACTTACTAGTATCAAGTTCCCTTAACATTCCTAATTATCAGGGAACGTCCCTTTGACATTTGCTCTAATGTATCCAGGAAGACCCCAAAGCGGAAAAAATGCAAGTAACACAAATTTAAATCAAAGAAGAATAACAAGTTGGGTACAAATCAATTTGGCACTTTTGGAGTAGAGTTAACTGTACATTGACGCTAATATCAAATCAGACTATACTTAAGAAATAGTAATGCAAAATGCACAAATAAACCTCACATTTTTAAAGGCCGTACGATCACCTAAAGTTGTAAGCTTCTATGTCATTTGGTCTGGTGGAGAGTTGTCTCATTAGCAATCATACTACATCTTTCTCTTTTATACATACACAAACATGCATAAAGTTAATCGAACACTTTCAAACAAACTTGATAATGTGCCTAAGAACAAAAGTAGAAGGTGAATGTTGTAAGCCAGCGTTTTAAATGTTGAATTGGTTATATTATATATTGATTGGTGTTTAACGCCACTTTCATCACTATTGTGCTATTTCGTGGCCATCAGTTTTTACTAATAGAGGAAGTCAAAGTGTCTGGAGAAACCACCGACCTTCATTAGAAAAACTGACAATCCTAGTTAATTAAGATTGGAAGCCGATTGCACCTGTCACGTACAGGATTCGACCTCGGTGTTGACAGGTTAGTGATATAGTAGTTCGATTACTTAGACCACTAGACCGTCGAGCTCCCTAAATGTTGAATAAGTACTTAGTGATTGAAATCTAGAGGAAAAGGCAAGAACGAACGAAGAGACGTAAAGACGTATATGATGCGCGATTTTGTAATAAAATTGAGAATAGAAACGGGGAATGTGTCAAAGAGAAAACAACCCGACCAAAGAGCAAAAACAGCCAAAGGCCACCAATGGGTCCTCAACACAGCGAGAAAATCCCGCACCCGGAGGCGGGTTTCAGTTAGCCCCTAAAACAAAAATGTGCAATAGTTCAGCGGAAATGGACGTCACACTAAACTCTGAAACACAAATAAACCAAAATTAATAAAAACATACAAAACTAACACGGGCCAGAGGCTCCTAACTTGTGACAGGCGCAAAAATGCGGCGGGGTTAAACATGTTTTGTGAGATCTGAACCCTCCTCCTATACCTCAAGCCAATTTAGAATAAACAAACACACAGCAATACGCACAGTAAAACTAAGTTTAAAAGAATATATATTAGTGTTATCGTCTGTTTGAAAACATAATAATGAATTCTAAGAGGACATTCTTTAATAAAAGCCGAAAATTACAACATGATACGTCTTTCCTAATTAAACAGGATTCCTAATAAATAATGCCTTTAAAAGCAACATCAAAGAAGATATGGTATAACTTTATTTGTTTTGCACATGTGTTTTGTCATCTATCATACCGTTATTTTAAGCGTTTTTCCTCTCCTGATTGTATGTAACTAAAAAAGGTGAGATCTGAAATAAAAAGTAGTAAAACCCCGCCACAAGTTCAAGCTTCATGTGCCTACCAAGTTGGAAACCTTTTATGTCAAATGTTAATGATTTTGTTATATGGAGAGTTTGTTGTTGATGACTGATCTTTGATAGTGTCTATATATTTTATTTTTAATACAAATTGTTCTGAAATGTTTCACATGATAAATGCGTTTCAAGACAAATCTCAACAGACTGTATCGATTTCCATTCCTTCACACTAAATTTCAGAATGTCTTCATATTATTGTACATCTGTTGCTTCTGACTGGATGGCTGTTAACATATTTTTGGATATTTCAGATATATCCTCGTCACTTTCAGCCAAATAAAACATATCGTTTACTGGCAGCGAGTCTACAACAGTATGAAATCGTTTGTTATCCAATTTGCAACACAAACAATATATTAAGCGAGCTCCATACGTGATATAAATGAAATAAATATGGGTTAAACGTCAAAAAGCTAGGGGTAATTTTGAAAATCACAATAACAAACAACAGGGCTGTATAGCGCCACAAATTATCTTAAATTAAAGAATTAATGAATGGGCGACAAAGTGTTCCAAATTCACGCAAAATGAGTTGGGTAGACTGAAATTCTACCAGCGGTCGTGGGGGTAGCATTTTATTCCCAAATTTGACATATGGTAGTTGCTGAATCTGGAATTCATGCTCACACAGTTTTAGAAAATTTAACAAATTGATGTGTTCACGTTTTTTAACTGCATTATTTTATTCATATGACCAAAGGGAATGATTTGAATGCATCCTTTTGTAGAATTATTTCTATACTTGTATTAAATGGAATGTTCACAAGCGTTTATGAAATATTAGTTCATTATTATACATGTGACCTAGATATTTCATTTTAGTTTATACAAAACAAAACTGTGCTTTATTTAAAAGAAAATAATTAAAAATATTCTATGTTATATCTATCCATTTTAACTAGAAATTAAGAATCCTACTGAATCAAAAAGGTCTGTTTCGTATTAAGATTTCTATCTAAAATCACGTTTGAACATAAATCTTTATTGAAGATATAAAGCTAAATGTTTTCAAATAATAAGTTTGTATAAAAGAAAACCGGCTGACATACAGAAACTGCAGAGTTTGTTCACCTTTTAAGGGCTTGTGTCCACCAAAGAGAATCTTGTGAAAGAACATAACCATTGCCCCAATACTAATGTTTTATTACTACTCAGCTAGGCAGTGTGAACTTACAATTAAATCTAAATTTAAAATTTAGTGGTTTTCGTTTGTTGTTGTATATTATATTTGTTTTTCGTTTAAATTCTTATGTTCACAAATCAGGCCGTTTGTGTTCTCGTTTGAATTATTTTAAATTTGTCATGTTGGATCCTTTGAAAGCTTGCTATGCGGTATTGGTATTCTTCTAGATCTGTGTTGAAGCCGTCCGACGACCTATAGCTGCTAACTTCTACGTGATTTGGTCTTATGCGAAATAAATGTTATGATGATGAAGCTATTATATTAAACAGCATACATATGGGAAGAGGAATATATACAATTAAACTGTCAATTGTTCTTGAGAGGTCTTTCCTTTTCGTCATGTAAAATATGTTTCAATAGGCGTGGCATGCAATGAAAAGCTCTAAAACACTCATAAAACCCTTAAAATATGGCAAAAAACCACATAATCCGCTATTTGGAACATGACCTTGACTTTTGACCTTGTGACCTTTTTCAAGGTCATTGGTCTACGATGTCATTGCAAAAAACCCATTGGGTATAAGACCTTTGGTTCAAGAATTAAAGCTAATTTTGTATGGCCAGAAACCGTTAATGGGGGTATAGGTCAAAACTCTTCATGCAATATATAACAAAGTTGCGCCTTAATGTCACAAACATTATTCACTATTCAAGATTTCTGTAAGTATAATGGTTTTTGAGAGATCCCATGAAAATTGTAAGGTCAAAGGTCAAGGTCACACCTAAAAAGCTTTAAAACAAACCTTAAACCCTATAAATAGGTGAAAAACACATAATTCATTATTAATTCAATACTAAGGATTTCCTACCTTAGGAATATATTACCTTAGCTGTATTTGGCAAATCTTTTAGGAATTTTTGGTCCTTAATGCTCTTCAACTTCGGACTTTATTTGGCCTTTAACATTTTTTGATTCGAGCGTCACTGATGAGTCTTTTGTAGACGAAACGCGCGTCTGGCGAAAATATAAAATTTCAATCCTGGTATCTATGATGAGTTTATTTAGGTTTCGAGCAGATAACTCAGGACCGACAAAATTTAACGACTCACAGGGTGAGTTCAGGATAGGTATTTGTGACACCGATACAAAGTGTGAACCTGAAAGCGACACGTCTTACGGTTAAGGCTGCTACCTTCGTCAAAGTTTGGCGGAAAAAGAATAATAATAATCAAAAGAAATAAAGTAAGGTCTTTTTGGAAAAGGAAAGACCTTAATAAATAAATGGATTTTTTTAAAGTGATAGCAGAGCAAATTGTATCTGTATTGTACATCGCCCATCAATCTAGTGAACGTGCATATTTATGTATAAAGATTGTAGTCTTAGTATTAAACACGCATAAGTGTCTAAGGTTAATTGATGACTTCCAAGTAAAAATTTACCTGCTAAACTAGAACATGAACTACTTAAGTTACAAAATGACGGCATGCTTTGTTGACGTAAGATTGGCGACTCTAACTTAAGGGATGGTATACTGCCTAATTTGTTGTCATTTGTTAAACACTGATTCTCGGCAAATCGGAACCATTTGCCAAAAGTATACTTGGAAAATAAATTTGTGTAAACCAACCTTTAATAACGCTCAAATGATTCGTATATATATGATTTGAAAGATTCCAAAGTGGTTGATCTTAACTCTTACTGTGAAAATAATATCGTGGTCAAGACTATGGGTCACTGTTTGCCACAAAACAGATACGTTACCGTCATATTTTATTTCCTTAGCAAACGAATTTTCATACAAAGTGTCATTATATTAATCAAAATATGTTTAAATATCAATTATCAACAACTGCTCTTGTTAATTTCATATATTTTTTCAAATGTTTATATATCTTATCTTTTATTCAACTTTGAAATAAACAGACTGACTATGCAGTATGGGCTTTGCTCATTGTTGAAGGCCGTACGGTGACCTATAGTTGTTAATTTCTGTGTCATTTGGTCTCTTGTGAAGATTTGTCTCATTGGCAATCATACCACATCTTCTTCTTTATAGATCACGTATCAGTTGAGAAGACGATTTTGATATTGAAAACTCTGTTATATTGGTTCTGGAACTATTGATTATAAATGAACTTTGAATATATAATATTTGAAATCAAAGAAGTGAGCGTAACGCTAAAAACTTGAATGAAACAATAGAATATAAGATGTAACGTATCTGTTCAAGGCATACAACAAATACGTTACCATAGGAAACAAATACGTTACTTAATGTTTGCACCCTGAATTACAATACTTTAACATAGTTGTTATCCTGTAGGTACAAAATTCAAATGTATAATTCTTATCTATGTGTTAAAATATCTAAATTAATATATTAGCGAAAAATATATTAAAATATCCAGTTAAAATCAGTACAATTACCAAATTTGACGTTGTCCTTCATATGTCTTCGCAAATTGCAGCTCTTAACTTGTTGTACTGATGATATTATTTATTGATCATTAAACAAAACAAAAATGTACCAAGTACCAAATTTGACGTTGTCCTTCATATGTCTTCGCAAATTGCAGCTCATACATTGTTGTACTGATGATATTATTCATTGATCATTAAACAAAACAAAAATGTATTAAGGCAGATAGCTCATATGTCTGAATTCCGAAATGATATCGATATTTCATCGTTAATCGAAACATAGTAACGTATCTGTTGGTACCGTATCTGTTTAACAAATTATTCTTGGTCCACTATTTCAAATATGTTTCTATCAACAGGACATTTTTCACTGTTAAAAAGGAAGATCAAATATGTAAAAACATATTTATGCAGTTAAATAGATCACATGCAAGTGGTTAATTTTTATGCAAATGATTCCATAGTAACGTATCTGTTCAAAATTAACGTACAAAAGCCATTTCCCAGTTTAGTAGCTTATCAATTTTCTAAATTGTTATAAATACACATCAAATAATTTTGTTTTGGTTACAACTATGGACTAACATTTCAAAAGCAACATAGTTATTCTTTCAATTGACCTTTAGATAAATGAAGAGTCTAATTAAAAGTTGGTAACGTATCTGATCATAGAAATAGTGACATATAATCTCAAAACTGTGTTGGTTTTTTTTTATGACAAACTTCTTAAAATTATATAAATATGTACTGGCAGAATGGTGATAGATCGGAAAAGGCAACATAAGTACATGTTTTGCAAGCTTCTTAAGTCGAATACTCGACAGAAAAAATATCTATACCATCAGGGTCATTCGTTTTACTCAAAATAATACGTTTTTGTGTGAGGCTGGAGTAGTTTTGATATTCTTCTACTTGGCAACTATGTTAGTTTTAGCAAGATATCTCCTGTGATTTTCAAAAACATATTTTTTTTTTTGGACATTTTAAAGCAGACAAGGCTTAAAATATCTACAGGGACAAAAAATCAAGTATTGGACCCGATTTCCTGAGAATGAGTGTAAACAGTTGTAACACGACTGTGTCCTTGACATTGTCCTGTTCTTAAGTAAAGTCTGTATTGTATCTTGTATATTTAAAAGCTGGATCAGTAACTAGATGTCAGTGTTTCTCAGTTCAATCTAAAAAAATGAAAGTATGATTTTTGCGATTCTTCGCTATTAAGACCAAATAGAAATATTAAATATTTATGTTATACTCAATAGTATACTGTTAATAATCAAACTTTGGTAAAAATACTGACGAGAAAAGTGCTAGGTTGAAATTTTATATTAATGCTTCTGTAATCATAGTAAAGAGGGTAAATATGGAAATAAGTAAGCGTTGTTTAATTATTTCGGTTTTGTTATGTGCCTTTAGAAATTTGGTGTCATGAATCTATACACCGCACAAAAATGTTCCCCTTCTTTTTCTCAACCCACATATAATTGAAATATGTCATAATTATATAAATATATTTATACATTTAGTCAATGAATACTTTATCTCCATTGATCAAAGATCTTAATCAACTTTTTTTTAATTTTCAAATTGTCCAATTAAAATTACACGATTCATATATGATTTAGAGTAACATGCCATTAATAGATAGATATAATTGAAAACGTCAAGGCTAACATGACCGTGTCATTGGTCTTTCTGAATTATGAAAAGAAATGTCGTTTTTCTGTTAATACACATTTTAGGAGCGACTAAAGTTATCTTTAATTTAACCAGATAGAGGATATTGTGAATTCTGTTCACATGTGCTGAAATTTAAAATGATGGAGGCGAAATTTATATAATTTATAAGTCCAAAATACTTAATCTTCTGTGATGATGATTATGGAGCGCTTTCTAATGCCCAGTGGCAAATTAAATGCAAATTAAGGATGAGAATATGTTAATGCGATATGAATGTGAACCCTGCTTGTACTAGATCGACATGCTGAGTTGCACATTTAACATCGTAGTTCACAAGGTAGCAATCCACAGGACGACATGTCACCCTACCGGTACACATAAATCTAACTATGCTAAGCGGAGCAGCAGATTATATACCCGTTATGTCCCACCCTTCCTCGATGAATTGCCCGGGGATCGAACCCAAGAACTCCCCCACGTAAGGCGGTTCTTGTTTTGCTGTGCACGATTCATCTTATAAGGCACGCTTGATGTTTCATGAGGTACACGTAACTGAGCCAATTTTATAGTAAACGCGTACCATTGATTTAATTGTCTTATATTTGAAATAGTTGATGTTCAAAGATATGATAAAATATTCTGTTATCATATTATTATAGGTGACGAAGGAAAGAAAAAACATCAATGCATGTAACAAAAATAAAATGAAATAAAAAAGAAAAACCCCACCAAAATCTATATTAAAAAGACGGACAAAGTGAGTTAAAAATAAAGCTTTATACCAATAAGTGGCTTATTGATTGATTGTTGGTTGGTTAACGTCCAATGGCAAGTATTTAATTTTAACCGGACCTGAACTTGAAAATAAACAATTCGTGCAAACAGTTGGATCTGCAAACTATGAAGAGCGGGACATTTAGACGACCAAAAGGACGCATAGCTTAAGCAAGGACTTTAATGCCTGAACCTGAAAAGTCAAAGAAGGACCATACCACCCCATCCCAGTCAACTCTTTATGGTTTTGATTATTCTAAATGCGTCGACAAAAACAGATCTTTTAGCATTATGTTTGTTATAACAGCTTACATATCCGACTTAGATATTTAGTTTTTCGAAACCTGCATTCGACTATGTTTCCTTGATCTAAATTTGGTTGAAATCCAGTCTATTTTGTCAACTTTCAACAACATCTCTTTTTTTGTCGGTGTCTATTTGAGGTGTGAAACCAGTGTCAAAGTCTTATCAGAAAAGTTTGACAAAAATAGTCATATTTCTCTTTCTAACATGTCGTTTTGGCAACTTAACACATTTTTTTTTATCTGGAAACAATCGACTTAATATTCGAAGCCAAATATGGCACTTTCCGAACTTACTCTTTTATTCCAAATTTTTTTCTAGACTGGTCGATTTAGAACTTGACGTTTAAAAACACTTGTTTTCTGTTGAAAACTGAATGTTTGGCTCTATACATGTATGTCTTTGGTATTTTATATCGTTGAATTTGTTTCTCATTGACGCGAACATCAGTTCTCCCTTAATTCATATATATCTTGCATGATAGATGAAGGACAACATGAATTTGGTTTTCTCGTTAATAAATACATATGAAAACGGATTTACGGAAGTGTTCAAGATGATAACATCTATGCTAAAATCTCTGCATGCTTATTCATTTATTACCTGACTAAACTTGTCATGAGACGATTTAGTCGCTAAGAAATTGTCATATGGTGTTGATACATGTCGATGATTGAAGACCTTATGCGATTTATTTTTGTTGTTGTGTGTTGTATCTGGGTTTTTATCTCTTTGCGTTTTCGTATACCTTATTCCTTTCATAATAATGTACAAATGTAAAAAGAAAGATGTTTTCTTTCTATACAAAATTCAAGTTATTAAAAATCATTAAAATATTACAATACTTACAAGATCATTCCTCAACGTGTCCAATGCTGTGGTAATTCTTTCTTCTGCTGATAGCTCCATCATTTACGTTACGTAATTAACCACATTAAACATATACAGTCATTAATACACAGGTTAAATTAACATTGTCATTAAATGTTTTCAACTGAAAGAGACCAATGGAGATTCTTGTGGTTATAATCGCATAATTAAAATCTGGACTTGTAATGCAAATTAATCCAGAGATCACGCTACGAGCAAGTAAACCCTGAATAATATCCGAAGCTAATTTAACTTTACTAAATAGATAAATATTATCTACAGTTCTATCTACCCAACAGTTAAAATGCGTACATTATAACTTTTAAAAGTTAATGTGCTTATCAGTTCGGCACGTGCTCAAATACCAATCAATCCTGTTTTTAATGGACAATCAACAGCCTGCGAATTAACTGTTATTTACACCACAAACCATACACATTACGTTTTCACTTTCGGCGTCTTTGATAGCTAAATAAATAATATAATTTTTACCCGTGAGTAAATTCATTTATTGTTGGGATTACGTTATGAATACTTCATTATTAAAATAGCATAAACCGATTTGGTTCAATTCTTAAGTCTTGATAAAGTCGATATAGACTTTCATATAGAAGGATCTTTGGAGAATAGTATAGTCAATTTGTTTTTATCTTGATATTAATTCAATATATTATTATAAAATCTTTATTAACAAAAAGCCTGAAGATTTAAGAATTTGAATCCTTTATTAAAATCTGTTTACACACTATACACATAATAAGAAAAAAATCAACGTTTCTGTTTTTTTTACAAATAAAATACTTGGGTCATCCGAATTTTAAAACATAATTTATTTTCACATGTCTTTTGATTATCATGCAACATGGAAATATTGATAAAAACTACCAAACTATAGATGAACTATATACAATTATGGCCCTAGGAAAGGTGAATAACGAAAATGTCAATCTTAAAAGGTTATTTCACTGATGGGAAATAATTTGTTAAGGTTGACAATTTTGGATATTCACCGCAATAAAGGCCACAATTGTTTTATTATACCGAACAAACAGTGTTTGCACTTGTTGAATATTTGGTTCAGGTTTATTTTTCAAATTGTCGTTTATTTTACAAACTCCAAGTTAAAGAGAGTATTTTATTAAATCAGTATTTATTGAAATAGCTTGAATTTAACATTATACAAATACGAACAAAATGTCCAAGACTGAAGTAACAATGCTAATTTTCACTTAGAAATCAAATTCACATTGAATGTTACATTGCAATTGCTAATCATAGGTGTAAATGGTATGTTTTCGAGAGGTTTGAGCACATTACCCATCAAGTTATTTGTTGGTTGTTTGCACAAGTTAGACATACTGACAGGTTGTTCTTCATAATCTGCCTGAACATCAACTGAGACACTGAAAGTATTTGGTTCTAAATTTTCAATCAGTGGTTCTATAAGTTGGTCAATTTGTTCTTGGGACAGATTTATTTCTCCTTCAACTTGAATGTGTTCCTGTAAGAGGGTCACTTCAACAACCTCTTCGGTGTTTAAAACCGATGCACATAGCGCACGGCTCATTTCAAATTTCATTTTAGTTGTTACTTTTCCTGTATAATTTTTTTATAGAAGTTTCAGATCTGTGTCCGGACACACTCATAATGTCCCGATCAGAAAATATGTTTACATCTAAAACAGTAATTCTTGTTGTCCCTATGGAGTGATTTGTAAATTCACGAGATAGACCAGCTTGTCTGGAGATAACTTTCATTAAGTTTGCCAACGTGTTTTGCCTATCATATACCATATTTTACAGGAGTCTTCGTAAGAATTCAGTGGACATTGCCATAAGTCATCTCTTTTTGGATTTAGCTTGGACAAGTACTTTTTGCCACAGGACACAGAGGGTGACCTAAAAATAAAATTAAAATATAGGTAAACAAATCTGTCAGTTTCTCATGTTAATAGTTATAAATACATTCGCTGCTATAAACTTGGGCATGCTCATACGAATCAAGTGATAATTTAAGAGTTTCAGTTTGTTTTTTTATTTGGTATTTACCATTTTTATTGTGATCAATGTCTTTTCATGCAAGTTTAACGAACATATCCTCTGATATTTCATAAACTTAGAAACGATACAGCAAACGAATTCAAGCCATGTTTGTTTCAATAACCTATTTGACAATCGAATCAAATTTGCCTTTTTTGGTGTCATTTTGAAGTTGCAATTTTTCTTTCTTTTTTTATTTGAAATTTGCCGAACTTTTCTCTATAGTTGGTTAGTTTATAGTTATTCTAGTCAAGCTCATCACGGCCTGGAAAACTTACTCCCGTCCGCTGGCATCTGTTTGTATGGCAAATGTGCTTTTATTCATTTCGTGTAGGTCTTCTCGTCCTCGCCTACATAACTGAAACAAAATCAAAACATACTTCGTGAAGGAGTCCTGCAGGGGTATCAATGTTCATGGCAACACTTCCATATAACTTTTGTAAGTCTTGTTGATCCAACGATTGGATGTGATCAATGATCCCAAGTCCTTCCCGTTTCAGTTGCACAGAAACGGCTTTAAATATATCATTTGACTTTTTGAATCTAATGTCTTTTGTAATGTCAACATCATTTCCTTAAGGAAATGCCTGGCTAGTCCGAATCTTAATCTCTTCATAGCCGAAAGTTTGAAATGCGTACCATCTTTTTTCCTGGCGTCTGCGTAAAATCTGATTAAACACTCGTTCAGTTGTTCTGGTGTATCAAATACCAAGTTATCTCTTTCTGTCGATAACATGCATTGTATCAGACATGTCAAAGCTTCTTTGGTTGCTTTGGTTTATGTTTTTAGCGTCTTTGTCACAAAGAAATCTTTGCATATCGTCCTCTGTAGAGTTCCCAAACCCTGGCTTGCCATTTTGTTTACAAACGCTGATGACGTCATGTTCTACGGGAAATAACTCGTGCAGAAACCAAGAGGCTCAAAAGTTATTCGGCGGTGAATAATAGGGTTATTCACCGATGGGTGTTAATTTGTAGGGTTATTCATCGCTGGGTGTTAATTTTTAGGGTTATTCGTGCTTCCTTGAATTTAAATGAAAATTAACTGAATTATTCCATGTCACGTGATAGTGTTTTACCTAATAGAATTGTTTATAATATATGTAAGGTATAATAATTATGTATGTTGTCTACGCCTGAGTTCACCCCAGTGTATAAGTGCAGTTGTAATTGTCAGCTGTACTCTTAGTAAATCTCTAAGAAAAAATAACCGAATTTAGCCTTTCTTAATCGTGAACAAATTTGAAAATCAAGTCTTTCATAAAGTTTCAAAATTACAAGATGTGGTATGAAAGCTATGAGACAACTCTCTATCAGAGAATAAATGATATAGAAGTTTACAACTATAGGTCACCATACAGCCTTCCACAATGAGCAAAATCCATATCGCATAGTAAGATTTAAAGGTCCCGAAATGACAAATGACAAAATGACGGCCTGATTTATGTACCAAACAATAAACGAAAGACAAATATGATATACAGAAACAAACGACAGCCACTAAATTGCAGGCTCTTGACTTGGGATTACATGCACATACAGAATGTGGCGGGGTTGAATATGTTTAATGGCGCCAAACCCTCCCTCTAAGCTTGGACAGTGAAGTAACAGTACGACTTACGAACAAACTATAAAAATCAATAGTACTTAATAAGACATTTTGTATTAACTGTTTCATAGTCCTAAATGAACAAAAGCAGCAGTTCACCAAAGCTATTTTGGGGGATTCTAAATCGTCATCGCTTGGTGTTCTAATGCTATGGGGAGTTACCTGCATTCATTCTTTACACTTATTTACTTCGAACAGCACTGACTTTCATCTGACATAACTATAATCTAGATACAAATGGTTATACTGATATTTTGAAAGAATCAATTGAGCCTTGCTCATTTTATATTATTTTATACGAAAGTAATAATTTCTCACAGTTGCTGTCGCTCTTACTTAAACAACAACGTAGGCCACCAACAAAAATCTTACGACTAAAATTGATCGTAAGTTATACTGAAATGTTCATGACGTACGAGTATTTGTTCTCGCACTTTTGTTTTAGAAATTAGTTGCTGCTTTTTGCAAGCGCATGATGCCTGCACATGCTCCCTCTTACACGAATAGACATGGTCTTGTAGACAGTCTGATGCCATTTGTCCTTCAAAGAAAACTGGCTCATACTTGTCATTGTGCTAACTTTTCCTACCAAACTCACATGACCTTCCATTATTTGGGTTGTCAAAATTTGCCTACACCCAAACTTTGCTTTGCCATATTCATATACAAATGTAGTACGTGTTGGTTAATCACTAACTCGCATGGCGGAAGCTTTAGTATACTAGGGGCCGTCCTGACCTTGTTGTAGGGCATGAATGATTTGTTCATTGTTGAAGACCCTACATCAACTGTCAAGATGAAGAACAGGAATAAAAGCCCTGTTCATTGATAATTTTTTATGTTTTCTATGTATTGTGTGCGATTTTGTCCCATGTACATTTACTCCATATCCTTTCATTTTCTTTTATTATCTTTATATATAGCTAAATGTTAGCAAATCTAAACTGTTGTGCGATTTATTGAACTTGTATTTTAAGTCGTACAACGCAGTAACAAACACACTAGCATCATCTATAGCACTATCAACATCACCGTGTGCTGATGCTTCAAGATTACTAAAGTGGATTGCTTTCGTCCTCATGGGTTATATACCGACTTTTTATCGATTCCACAAAAACTCATATCCACTCAAGGCATGAATGATCGGCAGAATTTCGGTGGCTACTGGGTCAAAAGACGAAATAGTGGCGTGAACTGGGATGAATCGTCTGTTATCCTCAAGCTGTCAATTGAAGAAGTCTGAGCCCATACTTCTTTTGTAATTTTAAGCATCAGGTAGAAATGGACAGCCAGAAAAAGAACATCAGTATCATCTAATTTGATAACAATTCTATTCTAACCGTCTTTTCCACCAATAACTGTACTTGGAAGTTATACAAAATCAGATGTTAGCAGTCATTTCTATAAAACTTTTAGTGAATTCATACATCAGACTGGTATCTTCAAACATACAACTTTTGCAAATATGGCTTTGTTTAAACACTTCTTGTTCATATATTAGCTAAATTATGTTAGATATATGGTAAGAGATGATACTGCTGTGACAAGATTTCTTAACTGACCATTTGAGGCAGTAATTGTGAACTTTCATTGACAAATAGGCATACAGTAAGATGAGGACTGGAGACAGAGGCAGGATTGGACACTTTATATAATCTTGAATGTTGGAATGATTAGCTGCTAAACATTACATTTATAGTGTTCTGAAATGCTTTCAATTTGTTATCAAAATAGTTTCAAACAGGTTCTAGACATT
Source organism: Mytilus coruscus (assembly GCA_017311375.1). Classification (NCBI taxonomy): domain Eukaryota; kingdom Metazoa; phylum Mollusca; class Bivalvia; order Mytilida; family Mytilidae; genus Mytilus; species Mytilus coruscus. The sequence goes on along the minus strand of CM029603.1, from coordinate 40,522,061 downwards.
TCATGTCAGAAAACATGCTCATAGGGTAAGCTGGCAATAATTAAAGTCTTGTTTTCAAATTCTGTAAACATTTGCTACATGGGTGGGGTATAAAATGTACTGTAAAAGAAAACTTAGAGTATATGCAGGGATTTCTTTCAGGCTATAATTCTGAGATATAAGTATTGTTGTGAGGAAAAGTGTTTTTAGAAAGTTTTCTATTGGAATAAATGTTAGTATAGGTTGCACTTTGTAAATACAGCTTTTTTTCAAACCACGCCTCTTTTGGGGAGATATTTAATATTCATAGACAATTAATTTTGTTTACGTACTGGTTCCCGGATATGATCTCTATGTTTCATCTCATAGAGACATAACTTGGGAATGTTTCCAGTAAATATCCATATTCATAGTGATCAAGTTGAAGTCTGGGGAAATCCTTAAGTCAAGGTTGGGGTAGTATAGAAATTTTATGTAAGTTTAAACTCTTAGAAGTTCGGGGCATATAAACGTTGAAAATATGCCACACAGCCCTATATTTTGACCTTTGAAAAAAATAGTAGTGCATATGAACTTTCCATTCAAGGATATATTTTTTTTCAAATCTTCATAGTAAAAGTGGTACAGTTTTAGCCGTGAAAGGAGTTCCTACGGGAAATTGCATTGTTGATATTTACAGAAATGCAACCTTAAGCAATTAAAATTCCATGAGGTATTTATGTAATTTAACCTTGTTAACTAAACGTTTTTTTCAAAATTCACCGCTCCACTAATAAGCACAAGACCTACTAGTATCAAGTTTCCTTAACATTTCTAATTATTAGGGATCATCCCTTTGCCATCTGCTCTAATTTATCCAGGAAGACCACAAAGCAGGAAGAATCCAAGTAACACAATTTATATCAAAGAAGTGTAACAAGTTGGATACAAATCCATTTTGCATTTTTGGAGTAGAGTTAACTGTACACTGACGCTAATAACAAATCAGACCGTATTGTAAACCTCTATGTCATTTGGTCAATCGAACACTTTCAAACAAACTTGATAACATGCCGAAGAACGAAATTAGAATGTGAAGGTTGTAACCCAACGTTTTAAATGTTCAATTGGATCGATTGATTGGTGTTTAACGCCACTTTCATCACTTTTGTGCTATTTCGTGGCGGTTAGTTTTTATTAATGGAAGAAGTCAAAGTGTCTGGAGAAAACCACCGACCTTCACTAGGAAAACTGACAATCCTAGATAATTAAGATTGCAGTCGATTGCACCTGTAACGTGCGGGATTCGACCTCAGTATTACAGGTAAGTGATACAGTAGTTCGATAACTTAGACCATTAGGCCAACGAGCTCCCTAAATGTTGAATAAGTACTTGGGGATTGAAATCTAGAGGAGAAGGCAAAACGAACGAAGAGACGAAAATACGTATATGATACACGACTTTGTAATAAAATTGAGAATGGAAACGGGGAATGTGTCAAAGAGACAACAATCCGACCAAAAAGCAAGAAACAGCCCAAGGCAACCAAAGGGTCTTCAACACAGCGAGAAAATACCGCACCAGGAGGCGGGCTTCATCTGGCCCTAAACAAAAATGTGCACTAGTTCAGCGAAAATGGACTCACACTAAACTCCGAAACATATAAATGAACCAAAATAAAAAAAAACAAAAACAAAAAAAAAAAAAAAACAAACAAGACTAAAAAGGCCAGAGAATCCTGACTTGGGACAAGCGCAAAAATGCGGCGGGGTTAAACATGTTTTTGGAGATCTTAACCCTCCCCATATGCTCAAGCAAATGTAGAATAAACAAACACACAGCAATACGTACAGTAAAGCTCAGTTTAAAAGAATATATATAAGTATTATCGGCTGTTTGAAAACATAATAATGAATTCTAAGACGACATTCTTTAATAAAAGCCGAAAATTGTTCACACTTTGTTGTCAATATAATGGAATTTTATGCGACTATCATACAAGTGAGAGGTTTAGCTAGCTATAAAACCAGATTTAATGCACCATTTTCTACATAAGGTAATGCCTGTACCAAGTCAGAAATATGACAGTTGTTTTCGTTTCATGTGTTTGAGGTTTTGATTTTGTCACTTTATAGTTTCCGATTTGAATTTTCCTTAGAGTTTTGTATTTTCGTTATTTTACTTTTTACAACTTGACACGTCAATCCTAATTAAACAGGATTCCTAATAAATTATGCCTTTTAGCAACATCAAAGAAGATATGGTATAACTTTATTTGTTTTGTACATGTGTTTTGTCATCTATTATACCGTTATTTTAAGTTTAAGCGTTTTTCCTCTCCTGGTTGAATGTAACTGAAAATGGTGAGATCTGAAATAAAAAGTAGTAAAACCCCGCCACAAGTTCAAGCGTCATTTGCCTACCAATTTGGAAACCTTTTATGTCAAATGTTAATGAGTTTGTTGTTGATGACTGATCGTTGATAGTGTCTATAAATTTTATTTTTAATACAAATTGTTCTGAAATGATTCACATGATAAATGAGTTTCAAGACAGATCTCAACAGACTGTGTCGATTTCCATTCCTTCACACTAAATTTCAGAATGTCTTCATATTTTTGTACATCTGTTGCTTCTGACTGGATGGCTGTTAACATATTTTCGGATATTTCTGGTGTTTCAGATATATCCTCGTCACTTTCAGCCAAATAAAACATGTCGTTCACTGGCAGCGAGTCTACAACAGTATGAAATCGTTTGTTATCCAATTTGCAACACAAAAAATATATAAAGCGAGCTTGATATGTGATATAAATGAGATACATATGGGTTAAACGTCCAAAAGCTAGGGGTAATTTTGAAAATGAACACATTCACAATAACAAACAACAGGGCTGTATAGCGCCACAAATTATCTTAAATTAAAGAATTAAAGAATGGGCAACAAAGTGTAACAAATTCACTCAAAATGAGTTGGGTAGACTGAAATTCTACCAGCGGGCGTAGGGGTAGCATTTTATTCCTAAATTTGGCATATGGCAATTGCTGAATCTGGTATTGATGCTCACACAGTTTTAGAAAATTAAATAAATTGATTTGTTCACGTTTTTTAACTGTATTATTTTATTCATATGACCAAAGGGAATGATTTGAATGCATCCCCTTGTGGAATTATTTCTATACTTATAGTAAATGGAATGTTCACAAGCGTTTATGAAATATTAATTCATTATTATACATGTGACCTAGATATTTCATTTTAGTTTATACAAAATAAAACTGCTTTATTTAAAAGAAAATAATAAAAATATATCTTCATCATATCTATCCATTTTAACTAGAAATTAAGAATCCTACTGAATCAAAAAGGCCTGTCTCGTACTAAGATTTCCATCTAAAATCACGTTTGAACAAAGATCTTTATTGAAGATATAAAGCTTAATGTTTTTAAATAGTAAGTTTCCTTAAGAGAAAACCGGCCGACATACAGAAACTGCAGAGTTTGTTCACCTTTTAATGGCTTGTGTCTACTACAGAGAATCGTGTGAGAGATCATAACCATTGCCCCAATACTAGTGTTTTATCACTACTCAGCTAAACAGGGTAAACTTAAAATTAAATCTAAACTTACAATTTAGTAATTGTCGTTTGTTGCTGTATATTATATTTGTTTTTCGTTTAAATTATAATGTTCACAAATCAGGCCGTTAGTTTTCTCGTTTGAATAATTTTACATTTGTCATATCGGATCCTTTTAAAGCTTACTATGCTTCTTATTGGTATTGGTCTGTGTTGAAAGCCGTCCGAAGACCTATATCTGCTAATTTCTACGTGATTTGGTCTTTGGCGAAAAAAGTGTCTCAATGGCAATGATATCACATCTTCTTATTTATATTTGAAAGTCGCGATCATATGATGGTATATAGTTATCAGTTATGATGATGAAACTGTTATATTTAACAGCATGCATATGGGAAGAGGAATAGCTACAATAAATAAATGGAATTTTTAATGTGATAGCAGTGCAAATTGTATCTGTTCTGTACATCGCCCATTTATCTAGTGAACGTACATATTTATGTATAAAAATTGTATCTATTCTTTAAAACTTAGCATTAAACACGCATAAGTGTCTTAGGTTAATTGATGACTTCCAAGTAAATATTTACCTGCTAAACTAGAACACGAACTACTTAAGTTACAAAATGACGGCATGCTTTGTTGACGTAAGATTGGCGTCTCTAGTTTAAGGGATGGTATACTGCCTAATTTGTTGTTATTTGTTAAACAGTTGTAACACGACTGTGTCCTTGACATTGTTCTGTTCTTCAGTAAAGATTGTATTGTATCATGTATATTTAAAAGCTGGATCAGTAACTTGATGTCAGTGTTTCTCAGTTCAATCTAAAAAAATGAAAGTATGATTTTTGCGAATCTTCGCTATTAAGGCCAAATAGAAATATGCGATATTTATGTCATACTAAAAAGTATGCTGTCAATAATCAAACTTTGGTAAAAATACTGACGAGAAGAATGATAGATTGAAATTTTCTATCAATGTTTCATTGATCATAGTAAAGAGGGTAAATATGTAAATAAGGAAGTGAAGTTCAATTGTTTTGGTTTTGTTTCGAGCGTGTAGAAATTTTGTGTCATAATTCTTTGAAGAATGGTACATATATATATTTTACTTGTTTTTATATATGTTTACTGTATATTCATAAATATATATATATATATATATTATATTATATTAATTTTATGTATCATTGTCATTTTTTTAGTTTCTACTGTTACCTATTCTGACATCGGACTCGGACTTCTTAAAACTGAGTTTTACTGTGCGTATTGCTGTGTGTTTGTTTATTCTATAGTGGCTAGAGGTATAGGGGGAGGGTTGAGATCTCACAAAACATGTTTAACCCCGCCGCATTTTTGCGCCTGTCCCAAGTCAGGAGCCTCTAGCCGTTGTTAGTCTTGTTTGTTTTTTTTTTAATTTTAGTTCTACTATATGTTTCGGAGTTCAGTGTGACGTCCATTTTCACTAAACTAGTACACATTTGTGTTTAGGGGCCAGCTGTTGTCTCTTTGACACATTTCCATTCTCAATTTTACATGTTAGAAATGTATGTTGTATGTATTGAGACTTTAATAAACCATTGGATCTGAATCGTGTATTGATACACCGTACACAAATGTACCCCTTCTTTTTCCCAATCCACATACAATTAAAATATGTTATAATTATATAAAAATAATTATATATTTAGTCCATGCATACTTTATCTCCATTGATTAGCGATCTTAATCAACTTTTTGATTTTCAAATTGTCCAATTAAAAAAACACGAATTATATATAATTTGCAGTAAAATGCCATTATTAGGTGGATATAATTGAAAACGTCAAGGCTAGCCTGCCCGTGTCATTGGTCTTATATGAAAAGAAATGTCATTTTGTGTTAAAAATTTTTTAGGAGCAACTTAAGTTAACTTTGATTTAACCATATAGAGGATATGGTGAATTCTTGTCACAGGTGGTGAAATTTAAAATGATGGAGGCGAAATTTATATAGTCCAAAATACTTAATCTTCTAGGATGATGATTATGGAGGGCTTTCCGATGCCTAGTGGCAAATTAAATGCATATTAAGGACGAGCACATGTTAATGCGATATGAATATGAACCCTGCTTTGTACTAGATCGACATGCTGATTCGGATATTAACGTCATATTTCAAGAGGTAACAGTCCACAGGATGACATGTCAACCTACCTGTACATATAATTCTTACTCTTTAATTACGTCTGCTAAGCGGAGCAGCAGATAATATATCAATTATGTCCCGCCCTTCATCAATGAACTACCCGAGAATCAAACCTAAGAACTCCCGAACGTGAGGCCGTTCTTGTTTTGTTGTGCACGATTCCTTGGTGTTTCATGAGCCAATTTTTTAGTTGATGCGTACCATTGATTTAACTGTCTTGTATTTGGAACAGTTGATGTTCAAAGCTATGTTAAAATATAATAAGGTAAAGAAGGAAAGAAAAACATATATTCATATAACAACAACAAAAAATGAAATAACAAATAATAACCCAACCAAAATCTATATTAAAAAGATGGACAAAGAGAGTTTAAAGATAAACTTTTATGCAGAAAAGTGGCTTATTGATTGATTGTTGATTGGTTAACGTCCAATGGCAAGTATTTAATTTCACCCAGACATGAACTTGAAAAATAAACAATTTTATATATACAGTTGGTTCTGCAAAGTAGCTCGACCGGTATGAAGAGCGGGATATTAAGACAGCCAAATGGACGCCTAATTTAAGCAAGGGTATTTTTGCCTGAACCTGAAATGTCAAAGAAGGACCATACACCCAGTCAACTCTTCAGGGTTCTAATCATAGTGTGTATCTTCTCTATTATGGTATTACGATCTACACCTTTTAAAAGATTTCCTTAATTAAAAAAAAAATTTTATTCCATTGCTTGAGATTAAAATTGGGAGAATTGAAATTTCAGAAAAAAATAGTTTATTTCTGAAGCATTTCTACATTTTGTCATCTCGATATCTTTTATAGCTGTTCATTGCTGACCTATATTTCCTTACATCCACGTCATTTAACTATGATAGTTGCCTCTTTGGCAATCATACCACATCTCCTTTTTTAAACATATTCCTGTTCCTTTTCGTTTATGGAAATTGCTATTCATGGTAGATAATTTGACAGCATTTTTGTTTAAAGGAGTAGGTTAGATAGGGTCCTAATATGGTCCTTATATACAGTTATATTTTATATTTTATGATTTATTGAACACTTTCACAATGCATCATTGATAGCTAAAACAACGACTTGATAAGAAGTACACCTATTTGCTAAAAATTTATGTATTAGTGTTCTTTTCTTGACGTCACAAATAGAAATTGATTTCCCATGAAAATTCGATGAAAACATTTTCATTGATTTTTAAGACAGGGAACTTGGAGCGCATGCGTCTACAAAAAAGATCTCTAAGCATTAATATGTTTGTTATAACAACTTGCATATCTGACTTAAATATTTAGTTTGTCGAAGCCTGCGCTCTATTTTGCGTAGACCTAAATTTGGTTGAAATAAAGTCGATTTTGTCAACCTTCAACAAAATCTATATTTTTTGTCTATTTGATGTGTAAAATCAATGTTAAAGCCTTACCAGAAAAGTTTGACAAAAAAGGTTCATTTTACTTTTTTACATGTCTTTTTATGAACTTAAAACAGTTTTATCTGGAAACAATGGACTTAATATTCGAAGCCAAACATGGCACTTACCGATTTTACTCCTTTATTCTAAAATTTTCAAAACTGGTCGATTTAGAGCTTGACATTTATAAACACTAAGTCTTGTTTTATGTTGAGCACTGAACATTGAGCTCTATACAAGTATGTCTTTGGTATTTAATATCATTAAATTTGTGTCTCATTGACGTGTATCCCAGTTTCCCCTTAATTCTTATATATCTTATATAAATAAGAAGATGTGGTATGAGTGCCAATGAGACAACTATCCATCCAAGTCACAATGTGTAAAAGTAAACAATTATAGGTCAAAGTACGGCCTTCAACACGGAGCCTTGGCTCACACCGAACAGCAAGCTATAAAGGGCCCCCAAAAGACTAGTGTAAAACAATTCAAACAGGAAAACCAACGATCTAATCTATATAAAAAACGAGAAACGAGAAACACTTTTAAAAGGCGCAAACCTTCATCCTAACCTGAAACAGTGGTATAACATTACAAAATAAAAAGACACACAATAAAATATCAATTGAAATGGCTTAACTCGATCAAAAAGACAATACACAAAAACAATAAATATACACTTAACGAATAAGTTTGATCTATGACGCAAAATAAATAAAAAAGATGTTTCAATGTCAAAAAGACTTGCATGATAGATTAAGGACACCAGTTAGTCTTTTGTAAAATTAAGTACAATATTTAGATTGGGTTTCTTCGTTAATACTATCATATAAAAACTAAGTCTTGTTTTATGTTGAAGACTGAACATTGAGCTCTATACATGTATTTCTTTGGTATTTTATATCATTACATTTGTGTCTCATTGACGTGTAACCCAGTTTCCCCTTAATTCTTATATATCTTGCATGATAGATTAGGGTCGCCAGTTGGTCTTTTGTAAAATTAAGTACAATATATGAATTGGGTTTCTTCGTTGATACTATCATATAAAAACGGGACAACGGTGGTTTTCAAGATGATAAGAGCTTTGCTGAAATCTCTGCATGCTTATTCATTTATCAGCTGACTAAACTTGTCATGGGGCGATTTAGTCGCTCAGAATTTGTCATATGGTGTAGACAGATGTCAATCATTAAAGACCTAATTATGCGATTTTTTTACATGATGAATTTGAGTTTATATATATATATACATATCTACTTCATTTCATAATAAGACAGATATGTATATATAAACTCAAATACATCATATAAAAAAAATCGCATAATTAGGTCTTTATAATATAAAAATAAAGATGGATTTTTTTTTATACAAATACTTTTTATTAAAAATCGTTGAAATATTCAAAGACTTACAAGATCATTTCTCAATGTGTTCAATGCAGTGGTAATTCTTTCTTCTGCTGATAGCTCCATCATTCACGTTACGTAATTTCTGTAACCACATACATCAGAATCAGAATAAGAATAATTTATTGTAGTGTCACAAAACATATAAATACAGTCATTAATACACAGGTTAAATTAACGTTGTCATTAGATGTTTAACTCAAAGAGACCAATTGAGAGTCTTGTGGTTTTAATCACATAATTAAAATCTGGCCTTGTAATGCAAATTAATCCAGAGATCACACCACGTGCAAGTCAACCCTGGATAATATCAGAAGCTAATTTAACTTTCATAAATAGATAAATACTATCTACAATTCTATCTACCCAGCAGTTAAAATGCGTACATTTTAACTTTTAAAAGTTTATGTGCTTATCAGTTCGGCGCGTGTTCAAAGACCACTTAATCCTGGTTTTAATGGACAATCAACAGCCTGCGAATGAACTGTTATTTTCACTACAAAACACATATGCATTACATTTTCACTTTCGGCGTCTTTGATCCAAATGCATTGAAATTACATAAATAGTATAATTTTACCTGTGAGTAAATTCATTGTATTTGTACCGTTTCAGGTTTCACATATTTTCCTTATGCACTTTCTCGCATTATTGACTAGATTAAGCTATACAATATAATAAATTATTGTTGGATTACATTATGAATACTACATTATTAAAATACCATAAACCGATTTGCTTCAATTCTTAAAGTCTTGATAAAGTCGATATTGACTCCTGCATAGATGGATCTTTGTAGAATAATATAGAAGATTTGTTTTTTATCTTGATATTAATTCAATATATTATTATAAAATCATTATCAACAAAAAATCGCTGAACATGTAAAAAACCACAGGTTCCTTTATTAAAATTTGTTTACTCAATGCTATACAAATAACAAGAAGATCATTCAACTTTTTTTTATTGTATTTTTTACAAATAAAATACTTTGGTAACCCCAATTACAAAACATATTTTATTTTCTCTTCGCTGCATGCCTTTTGATTATCACGCAACATGGAAATAATAGATAAAAACCACCAAATTATAGCTGAACGATCATGTATGTTCTATGAGTTCAATTCAGTGTATATGTGTAGTTGTGATTTTCAGTTCTACTCTTACTAAATATAAAATAACAAAATTTTGTCCATCTTAATTGTCAACAATTTTAAAAATCTATTATTTCATAAAGGATTGAAAACTGATTGTGTAAAATATATAAGCTATTATGCAAGTTAAAACATTACAATGCTTCCAGAGATTTTACGAGAAAACTTAGACAATAAGCACACAACAAAATTTATGGATTCTATCAAATGATAATTAATTCGCTGGCGAAGAACCATAAGGATTGTAAATAATTACATTGTTCGTAAACCAAAATGAAATAAAAAGATACCCCATTGGATGGATATCCGTTGTTTAGGATGCTGTAAACCAGTCATATGTTTTGGTGTACGCTTTTAAATAAGAAATTCCCCATGTGGAGCAGGCACTGCTTACAGATCAAGAACACCTGAAAATATCCCCTGTTTTTGGTGGGATTTGATTTTCTCTGTCTTTACTGTAAAGTATATTGTTCGTCTTTTCGTCGTTTTTCGTTTTAGTCATGGTTTTGTCATTTTTTCTTTAACTTATGACTTTTTATTGTCCCTTTGGTAATGTGTGAAAACCGTTATCTAAGGTTAAGCAAACTGTTACATCCCATGTTACTATACCATAAATAGTTACGTTTTAATTCTTCATTATTTAAAATCTATCCAGTCATTAAGTTCAATTTGGTACAAGCAATCAGATTCAAATAAGTTTTTAATAATTTTTGTGTGACAATTCCTCACTCAGAATATAAATATGGGAAATTAAATCGTGTTTTTATATGAAATGTTATAAGTTGAAATTTTGGTTCAAACTTTATTTTCATAGGTTATTTGGTTAATCTGCTATTATTATGAAAAATCATTTTCTTAGAAACTACTAACGCAGTAGTGCTTATCAAATAAGAAATTTGTAAAATATTTTCTATTTATTATTTCTAAGTCTCAAGTATACACAAGCAGCAGTTCGTCACGAAAATTTTGAAGAATCTAAATCGTAAGCCATGTTGTGGGACTTCTAACTATGTTATGTGAAGTTAATACCCACTTTTATTCCTCCACTTAATTGCTTCAAACAGTATTGTCTTTCATCTGATATAACCGCTATGACTATGATATGAACTGATTTAGGTACAAGCCATTACACTGATATCATTTTAAAAGTAATAAATTATGTCTTGCTCATTTTATATTATTTTGCACGAAAGTACTAATTCCTTCATGCAGTCGCTGTCGCTCTTACTTTAAGAAGAATGGTTTTATTATGTTCTTACATACCAAGTAAACTTAGTCTGAATAAAAGATAACTTTTTCAAAAATCTTATAGAAAGCACTGAACAAACCTTGAAGTCTGCTCTCGTTATTTTTCAAGTTAAATGTCAAGTATTGCATTTAGATAATCATATCGCACATTGCGAATTGCTTATACCATGACGAAAACTTCCTTAAGCTTGATGACGGGAAACTATAAACTTAACAAGAGTCTGTCAGAGTGACAGCAAACGGATTTTTTAACATTTTTTTTTGTGTCCTGGCATTTTTTAATCGCACAAGAACCATAACTGCTGTACGGTAAAAGTGACAATCATCAATATTGAACTTGACCTCCATTTTGTCATCAGTAACAACATATTAAAATTTGAAAAGCTTTGGTGGAACGGTTCATGAGTTAAAGCAAGGACACGACAGGAAACACCATTTTTCAATCTTTTAAGAACCATAACTCCTGAAGGGTGAAAGTGAAAATCATCAATATCGAACTTGACCTCCATTTTGTCATCAGTAACAACATATTAAAATTTGAAAAGTTTTGGTTGAACGGTTCATGAGTTAAAGCACGGACACGACTGGAAACACCATTTTTCAATTTTCAAGAACCATAACTCCTGAACGGTGAAAGTGAAAATCGTTAATATTGAACTTGACCTCCATTTTGTCATCAGTAACAACATATTAAAATTTGAAAAGCTTTCGTTTAACGGTTCATGAGTAAATGCACGGACACTGTTTGGCGCTGCCCGCCCACCCGGATGACCACCCGCCCGCCCACCGTACATCCCCAAATCAATAACCGATTTTTCCTTCAGAAATCCGGTTAAAAATGATTTTCAGATTTATAAAGTCTATAACAAAACCTGGTATTTTGATTAAATATTACAATACAATTTAAAGTGAAAGCATTGTTTAAAGTATGAAGCATGGCAGATGTCATCCTCATGTACAAAGTAGTTCACCAACTAATAGCTGTACCAGTACTCTATATTTCAACACCAGTTACTACAATAAGAACTAGAAACAGCCATAGTTTGAAATTCCTGCCATATCAATGCAGAATCAACATGTACCAACATTCATTTCCCCCCAGAACAGTTACCATCTATAACACTCTGTCAGAATCGGTTGTGCTCGCATCATGACTAGAGGCCTTCAAATTATCCCTCCAGGAGCACCATCCAAGGAAAACCAACATCAACTAACAAGCTTGAACTTCCCTTCAATGTACATTTCTTAATGTTAACTTTTATCAAAGTATCACTATACCCACTGCAGTAGAGCATAAATGGTAATTTCAGCAAACTGGGTGACTATGCTTTTTTCAGATAAAGATCTTATATTTTCTAACTTGCTCTTATTTATAATTTGTTTTTATTTTTACTAAACTTTTTCATTTCTTTTCTTGTCCATGTTTTATTATTTTGTTATTATCTTATTGGCAAATATAGGTATAGAAACTCATAGCAGCAAGATTACTAATGATATTAAGTTTGAATCAGAGACCAGACAATTACTATACAGAATATTTATCAATTCAATGTAAGTCTCATCTGTCAACAAGTAAAATCGATATTTATAAATTGTAAAAAAATACTAAATAAAATTAAAGCCATTCTATACAAAATTATAAGAGACTATTAAAATAAAATTGAGAATGGAAATGGGGAATATGTCAAAGAGACAACAACCCGACCAAAGAGCAGACAACAGCCGAAGGCCACCGATGGGTCTTCAACGCAGCGAGAAAATCCCGCACCCGGAGGTGGTCCTCAGCTGGCCCCTAAATAAAATTGTGTACTAGTTCAGTGAAAATGGACGTCATACTAAACTCCAAAACATATAAATGAACTAAAATTAAAAAAAACATACAAGACTAACAAGGCCAGAGGCTCCTAACTTCGGACAGGCGCAAAAATGCGACGGAGATAAACATATTTTGTGAGATCTCAACCTTCTCCCTATACCTCTAGCCAATGTAGAATAAAGAAACACATAGCAATACGCACAGTAAAACTCAGTTTAAAAGAAGTCCGAGTCCGATGTCAGAATAGGAAACAAAAGAAACTAAGCAAAATGACAATGATACATAAATTAACGAAGGACTACTAGCAGTTACTGACATGCCACTTCCAGACCTCAATTAAACTGATTGAAAGATTATGTCTTCATCATATGAAAATCAAGTACAATCCCTCCCGTTAGAGGTTTAGTATCATACCATCATAAAATATATGAGAAGAACATAACCCGTATCATGCCAACAACTGGTTTTAGAATAAATGTGTTTATTTCCGATGCATATGAGTGAATCAATATTAATACCAAAATATGCAATCCTTAATGACTTGACAACAGTATCGTAAGTATATCCTTTCCGAATAAGTCTGTTTAAAGGTTTGGTTAGCTTTTGAGGTGAATGCCGACATTTTTGTGCTTTGTAAAGAATATTACCATAAAATATTGATGTCAATTACCTGAACGTATAAGATGTCTGCATGTTGATTTATATTTACGAATGATGTCCTTGTACCGATGATAAAATTTAGTAAATGTTTTGACTAGTTTGTGATATCGAAAACCCCGGTGTAATAATTTTTCAGTAGTACAGAGATTTCTTTCGTTGAAATCAAATACGTTGTTACATACACGAGCGAATCGAACAAGTTGAGATATATTAACACCATAAGATGGCGACAAGGGAACGTCACCATCTAAAAAAGGATAATTAACAGTAGGAAATGAGAAATCATCTCTTTTATCATAAATTTTGGTATTAAGCTTCCCGATAAAGATAAATTATCAAGATCCAGGAAAGGGCAGTGTTCATTGTTAGTATTTTAGAGAATTATATCTGGAAAGTAAAAGGTAAACTTGAGAGAACCAAACCCTATAAGACAGGCCAGACTATAGACTTTTTTTAGTTGCACAGAGCGTTTACCCAAATATACATGACATTAAGATACAAAATATTTATAGATCAGTTAACTCGCCTATTATTTTGCAACTAAAACTTAATTACTTCAGTATTTGGAGGGATTTGTGGAAATTTAACAATTCTCTTCTGTATGATTCAGAATATGTTCATATTATTAAAGAGGTTATAAGTAAAACTAAAGAGAAATATGCTTTTTTTGTATATGAAGGCAACAGTAGTATACCTCTGTTCAATAGTCATAATTCTATTATGCAAAAATAAAACCGAGGGAAACACATCAACTATAAGAGGAAAATAACGGAACAAAAGAAACACTGAACTACAACAAAAACAAACGCCAACATACATAGAAACAGACTATGTGATAACAACTGCCATATAACAGAGCAAACCTAAATTTAGTAGATTCTAGTGATATCGAGTTCACAATTAGTAATCAGTTATTGTTAAAAACATTATTGACTGAAATAAGGGGGAAAATAATATCATATTTTCATTTAAAAAGAAAGAAACTAATAAATTGGAACATTTACTAGCTGAAGATATTAACAAATTGGAACAAATATCAGAAACAGATGAAATTTTGGAACAGATTGAAAAAAAGAAAACAGATCTAAAAATTCTCAGACAAAATAAATTGAGGGTTCAGTGTATAAGATCAAAGACCCAATGAGTAGAAGAAGGAGAGAAACCATCAAAATATTTTATGAATTTGGAGACAAAAAATTATGCAAATAAAACAATTCCTTAATTAATTAATGAATAAGGAAGTATAATTGAAAATCAAAGACAAATTCTAACTGAGGCCAAAAATTATCACAAAATCTATATTCCAAAAAAGAGACAACAAAATCTATTTATTTGAATAATGCTATACCCCATAATGATATACCAAAAACTATCAGAGAAAGTATGAGAGAGTCCTTAGAAGGGGAAATAACAATTGCAGAGTTGACTGATGCAATTAAAAGAATGAAAAATGAGAAAAGTCCTGGATCTGATGGATACACAAATGAATTTCTAAAATTGTTTTGGATAGATATAGGTAAATTTGTTCATAAATCAATAAATATGGTTATAATCAAGATAAAATGTCTAATACCTAAAAACAAGGTATTATTACTTGCATTCCTTAAAGTGACAAACCAAATCAATACATGAAAAATTGGCGTCCAATCAGCCTTTTAAACACGGTTTATAAATTAACATCAAGTTGCATTGCAGAAAGAATACAATCTGTTTTATCAATTTTAATCAATAGTGACCAGACAGGATTTATACCTGGTAGATTTAATGGTGATAATACCAGAATGATATATGATTGACTACACTACACCTAAGAGAATGATATCCCAGGCATTCTCCTTCTCATTGATTTTGAAAAAAAACTTTCTATTCTATCTCCTGGATTTTCATAGAACAGGTTCTTGATTTTTTTTTAACTTTGGAAATTCCATAAACACTGTATCAAAACTTGATTCAAAAACCAAATCAGCGGTAACACAGAATAATGATCTTTTAGATTTTTTAACATTTCAGAGAGGTTGCAGACAAGGAGATCGTTTATCGCCTTACATTATTTTGTTATGTGCTGAAATTGTAGGAAAACTACTTAGAAAAAACGGAAATATTAAAGGTATTACCATTGAGGACTCAGATTTTTTGATATCATAATTTGCTGATGACACCACACTTATTTTAGATGGTTCATCAGAATCCTTTGATGCATCTCTTTGTGTTTTAGAATTATATGCTGAATGGTCTGGTCTCAAGATGAATTTAGAAAAATCAAAATTAGTATGGGTTGTGAAAAAGAAGTATAGCCAAGATACAATATGTACATACATGTTATATTTTTAATCACCGAGGCTACCATTTTATTGGATTATTTGCGCACATCACACTACTCACATTCACACAAACCCTCGTTATTAGATGTCCCGTATGAATTTTGACGAGTAATGCAGTTGAAGTTGAAGACTAAAAAATCATCAATGGTAATCAAATAGTGCAAACATTTAATTTTTAATGACAGAAGAAGAAAGTTATGCTACTAGTCAGATTTTTTAATTCCAAGGCTTTTTAAAATTGTGCTTTGAAAGTAAAAATCCATTAGGATCTAATGAATAACATATAATACGAATGAAAAGATAGATAGCGTATGCATCATTGAGACGGCAACAACATTAACGTTGGTTTTTTTTTTCATACTATATTGAATGATAGAGTTATATGTCTCCTTTATCTGCAGATCAAATTTAAATAAGTATGAACATAAGGTGATGCTGAGTATACTTGAATTCAACAAATGATACCAGGAAGTAAAGATACAGTTTTCATCAATAAAATACAGATTTCTTTACAATATGTCAGCCTCGTAATCGCCTATAATCTTTAAACGTATAAATAGATTTAAAAGAAACTATACCAAATCTTCCAAATTGAAAAAAAAAAAAAATTAAGATACGACAACAGACAACCACTGATGAGGTTCCTGTCTTGGAACAGACATTAAAAACTATTCCATAGCGAATGAACTTTTTCGATTCTTCATTAAGCTATTCACCTTATCAGTGGTTTTGTTGTTTATTTAAAGTATGTTGGTGTTTAATCACACCAATTGATTTTATATTTCTGAATTAATTATATGATATTTACCACGTACGTCAAAAAATCTCCATTAAACAGTCCATGTTTCTCATACGACATGATTTATAATGTCATGTTTGAAGAAGTGTGACAATGACATTTTGTTGTTAATTTCTTTCTTTCAAATTTAAATTTACGATAAGTTATTTTGATTGTATCTTTCAAGTTCTACAAATTTTCGTATTACATGTCCAGGAGATAACAAATTTCTTGTCAAACATATGTTTGTTTTAATCGTATTATTCATTTATCTTTAATGAAACATTTTAAATAGTTTGGTTAATGTGAAATTGTGTTATTCATGTGTTGTTCAACTTAATACCGCAACGGTCAATTTGAACAGACATCGTGCATTTGATGTGACTTTTTTGATATTTCAGTATAGGACATTTCAATAGAAGCCGTTTGCTTATTGTAATAAAAATATTTACCGTGGTTGTTTTGGATGTAATTGTGTTTCGTCATTCTTATATAATTAATATAATAACTCTCTATTCCCTTTAAAGTTAGTTGACTTAAATAGCTAATATATTCCCTTGAACTGAACGAATGGATCAATGTGAGCTAGTACGTTAAAAGTCCGACTGTGCGTGTTTGTCTTGTGTAAGGTGGAAGAATATCCCACTAACAAACAATCGACCTGATAATAATTGCCGATTGACATTAGACAGCCATCAATCAATGTTCCACTAATAATGTAAATTCAACATAAGACTTTTTAAAGGAAATCGTTTACTTATCACTTCTTCGTTTTTGGAAATTCTATCGTGATTGTTTAAATTGTTATTTTGTTTGGTCATTGGAGAATTCTAATATTATAAAAACATCAGCTACATGTATTTGGTTTGTTCACATGTCAACAAATAAGCTATAATAATTACTTTGACTGTCAATCATTCAGTTCTAAACTAATCTAGCTGTTCCGTTATAATGTATTGGTTTTGTTTTGTGCTTTTTGTTTTGTTTTGGCTATTTTGTTTGATTTCAACTGTTTGCAATGAGTGTACCGGTATCTTATCAAAGCAAGTCTAGTACACTGTAAATAAGATAGCTTTTCCTTTTATTTATTGTGTAGTGTATCTGGCAGCAGTTCGAAAACCCAATTTAAAAAATAAGAAGACATCAAACGGCAACATTAATAGTATATCATAGATAAGAAAAAGACAGATTTATGAAATGACACATGTTGTAAGTAAGCTGTTTCTTGATATAAGAAGTGTAAAATATGCTGTTCCAAACTTAATCTATGGTATATTGACAAAAACTTAAAAATGTTTACCGATTGTGATTTAATGAATCAACACTTTATTATCTGTTGTTCCTTTTTGAACAAGTCTTTTTCAATAGAATATAAACATGAAAGGACAATTGTAAATCTATATAGTACTCAAAAAAAATTTTGAAACACTTGTCAATAACTTTGCAAATATAAACTTGTCTCTTAGTCAGAAATACTCGACCTCTATAGTTCATAAAACTCTCCATATCAGTTTATGCTTCTTGTTGAAATCTTTAATGAAAGCTCAAGTCAGTTTTGGTTTTTTTCTCCCACTATAGATGCAAGATATTGTGATATTGTGGCGGGTCTCATTGGGGTGTGAGCGTGTCCAGGATAAGTCGATTTTTTGTATGCGTGACACGTGAAAGTCAAATTATTTTGGGTGAAACGGGAAATGAATTCGGGCGGGACACTATGTTACAATGATAAGCGGGATAAGGGATTCTGACAAGACAATAAGCGGGATCCGGGATCAGTCCCCCTCCCCTCAATTAGATCTTCATTATGCTTTCCTAACCTTTCATTTGGTAACTTGATGAAAGCTCTAGTCGGTTTTTGTTTTATCTCCCACTGTATTTACAAATGATATAAGATCATATAAGACATTAATAAGTATAAAATCCAAACAATCGGATTTTCAATATATTGTGCTTCGTTGACCTTTCATTTAATAGCCTTGACGAAAGCTCGTCAGATTGTTTCTTTCTAACTATAAATACAAGATATTATGGTTCATTAAATTTTGATTTATTTTGTAAATGTAGAACTGTAGTGTGGTGATTACTTTGATTTAAAAAAAAAAAAAAAAACGATAGACAGTATGTACATATTTCAATAAGTTTAATTACACAATTACACGTATACGAATTTTGAAATGCATTCCGTAGTACCTTATCATTTTGCTCAATGTATAGTAAATATTTTATACAAAATTAATTGGTAATATTGCAGAACAGTATATATTATGCCGACACTCTCTTGAGAGATTAATTAAAAATGTAAACAGTTTATATCAAATTGCAAGAAAGATCATCTTTGACGTAAGATCGTAAGAAAGGTAGTCTAAATAAATTCAGAATTTGCAAGATTTTAGTCTTTACAAAAATTAGTATGATGATTGTCGGCATACTATTTATTTTATGATCTCATTATATATAATTAAACCCTTCTCTGTAATTACTGTTTTCGTATGATTTTTGAAGTTCATGCGATTCTGTTACCTTGATGTGTATTTACTTAATAGATTGATGAGATTTCAACATCAGAAAACTACTGTTGCCTAAATTTGCCTTGAACTTGTTGTTGATGACAAAGGGAACATTTTCATGGACGATCTCAATAACAACCGAAAGAATTTATATTTGACAGCAGGATCAATACCTCGACTTACGAATATGAAGTTAGTATAAAACTTCGTCGGTAAAAGACAAAAGTAAAGGAATATGACAGTTGTTTTCCATTCGTTTGAGCTTTTGATTTTGCCATTTTATAAGGGACTTTCCGGTTTGAATTTTCCTTGGAGTCCGGTATTTTTGTTATTTTACTTTTTTTTCATAGAAGGACAAGCCGAGTCCTGTTGGTTTGGTAAATGGTCTCGGTTATATTTATTCTTTACTTGGTATATAAGTTCGTACAAGGTTAATTTATGTCATGCTGTCTTCAAATAAATCGATTATCAAACACTCTTACTATATGAAAGTTTTCAGATAATGACTGAAAAACATTAGCTTCAAATATTGTTTAAATTTTCATTTAGTTAAGGTGGTACTAAACACCTTGACTAAAATTAATTTGGCTCGTTTAATTTTCATAAAATTTTGACAAAATATTTACTTTGACCCTTTGACAAAAATATAAAAAATTCAAAAAACTTGAACCACACACTTTCTCAGAAAAATTTCATTGGATATATAGCAGTTTGACAAACACTAATTTTGATCACTGAGAAGCTTAATATTTCCTTTACTATAGAACGTGATTGAAACGTTCAGCTGATTTCTACAGAGTTATCTCCCTGTAGTGTTATGTACCACCTTAACCTCGCAAGAAGAAACAAATTATTTGTATTCGAGAAGAAACATTTCACGTATGTATGTTTAACAAAGGTGTTAATTTATGTCGAAGATTTATTTACTTTTAATCACTAAATTCATTAAATTTGCTTTAATTTTCCATTAAACATCACGTTTCCAATATTTACAAAGAATGCAGTGCATACGAGTAACAAGTGTTAATTTAGAGCCGTTTTTTTTTTTCAATTAAAATATTTCTAGAAAGCATTCATTTAAATTCTGTCAGCAGTGAAAAAAGGTCCTTTGAAAGACTGCGAAACTGTTTACTCACATAGTAGTATTAATCATATGTTGATTCTAGAAAAACTAAAGAACTTCTGGATAATTTTTAAACTCGATCTTTCTCTGAAATAAATTCTATCAAAACCTTTGCCCTCAACCCTTAATACCACGATTCCCTATGTGATATTGAAAAATCGTCTAAAAGAAATAATCCACAAGGCTTTTCAATATGAAAATGGTAGCATACCCTATAAATTTGTTGCTTTGGGATCCCATACGACATATTTTGTTAATAGTGGACAAAAAGGTAAAAAAATCTACACCGAGGAACAAGTGATCAGTATGCTGGAGTTTCTTATTGACAAATTGAATTTGAATGTAGACGTTTTCAACAAACTGTCGGCATTCCTATGTAAACGAAATGCACGCCTCTTCTTATTTCATATGAGTCTTAGTTCCTTTAGACACTTGTCAAAAACAAGAAGATCAAAGAAGTCGGATATTTTAATTTCACATTCAGATATACTGATGATGTTCTTTCCATTAATAATCCAAACTTTTCTGATTGGGTTTCATTAATATATCCAACAGAACTAGAAATTTAAAAAAAACAACAGACACGCCTTCCCCCGCCTAATTTTTAGACTTATACCTCAGATTTGACATAAGCGGTCATCTCAGTACCAGAATCTATGACAAACGAGACGATTTTAATTTTGAATTAAATTGATTGTTGGTTGCTTAACGTCCAGTGGCAAATAGTTCATGCATGTTCAGGATAAGAACAAATTTACAATAAATACAATAGGTAGGTCCTTAAATAGAGGCCGTTCGGGATGAAGGTCGGGAAATTTGGACTGTCACGGGAAAAGAGGGTATGTTGGATAGAGACAGAAATTTTGCCTTGCAACAGGATACCTACGGACCCCTCAAAGAGTTGTTGCAAGGGTTCTTAACGTACAAAGAGCGTAGCACTCTCTTTACACGAGGCATCGGATTTAACATCCCCATTCTGGCCGGATGTGGCTGCAAATTTGTACATCCCGAACAACAAAACGGACGCCCCACTTTGGTGCGGATTTTACACAGGCAAATTTTGTTCACGTAAATTTCACGTGAAATTCACGTGAAATTTTTCACGTGAGATTCACCTCAAACGAGCTTATACATGAAACTCACGTGAAATTTTTCACGTGAATTTCACGTGAATCTGATGTGAAATTCACATGAATTGAGATTTCACGTGAAATTCACGTGAAATTTTTCATGTGAAATTCACGTGAATTGAGCCTTCACGTGAAATTCACGCGAACTTTTGACGTGAAATTAATGTGAATCGAGCTTCTTTTTTTAAAAATGAAATTAAAGTGAATTCAGCCTCAATCACACAAATTTCACAGGATTTGATCTTATTTAACATTCTTCTTGGTCTTGACCATGTGTTCATACTTCCATTCTATTTCTACTTTCTTTGTATCCAAATGTTTTTGGTCTTAAACGAAGAAAGCAAGAAAATCATCACAGGTTATAAATAATATCCAGGGCACCTTAGTTCACTCCTAGAACTATTTTGGTTGTGTTCAAGTCTCAAACCTTATTTGTAAACGATTTATGGACTGTGGTCATTTATAGGAGATGTTTGCACTGATGTATATTTCATTTTAGTTGATTTTATTATGTATGTATATATAAGTCATATTGTGTGGTTATCAGTTTTGACACAAACCAATCACATTATGGAAAAGTACTTGCACAAGATGCCAATTCTTTTAAGAAGGTTTTGAAGAAGAAAAACAGTTCACCTCGCAACATATGCATGTTCCTGTTTAAAGCCAGAAACCGTTTCAGTGGTTGTCTTAAATTTCATCTTAACTAAAAAAAAATTTTCAAGAATTTGATGTTGATGGCTATTCTCGATTCATATTGTAATTGTTTATAGCCTCTGGTCAATTAATTAGATCATGGCATATCTTTAAGACACCGGTCTTTTGTTGAGGACTGCATGTTAGCACCTAAATGCCTTCAGGTGTTTTTGTTGTAGTATTGCTGTCTGATTGATGTATACCTCATATCTCATTGTACTAATAAACTAAAATAGAACGTTCTGTGAAATATAACTGATATACAAATGTACCATATTGAAAGTCTCTCTGTAATTTACAACCATTTACTTCTTTTCATATATGTAAAATAGTTTTTTTCTCATTTTAACCCTGATCTTAAAGTTAATGCATAATGTTGATCTCAGAGTTTGGCTGCACAATAAGATAAAAATTTTGTTATTTCATTTTTATACAAAATTCATTTTTTACTGTAACATGTATGTTGACACAATAATTTGAATTTGAATTGTATTATAATTCTGAAAGTACTTGAGGTTGAAAAATATACACAATAGTTAATTCCAGTTGGTTTACATTTCTTGAATACACCACTACTTTGACTCTGTTAATAATGTTTAAGACTCCTCTTCTGCATATAATTGTTTTTGTTCCCAAGGATTCCTTCATACATTTGCACTTATCCTCCTAAGATGTTGCTCCAATAATAAAATCCTGTAATGCATACTTAGCAATCAGACTCTTGAATACTTCCTACAGTTCCTGTAATATAACAAAATCAGCATGTTTGTTTCTGTAGTCAAGCAAAAGATTACATCAATTTAACATGTTTAATCTTCAATGATTTACCAAACTTATAAAAGGAGATAACTGTATTGTATTTTAAGCTTCGACATGATCAATTGGTGATTTGATCATTGATGGTGATTTGCCCAGTTAACATAACCAATGACCCATAAAAAATACTGTCAAGCAAATACATGTAATACCAAGTCCAAGGTCAGAATAAAATGCTCTGCAGGGCGCAGCTTGATACGACGGCAGAGGTCGAACCCTGAACAGTTGGGGCAAGTATGGACACAACATTCAAGCTTGATACAGCTCTGAATTTGGATTGTGATTAAATATTTGACACAGCATAGGTTTCTGACACAGAATGAATGTGGTCTAAGAACTTAAAATTTTAAATTGGACATTCACCTATTATGGTCCAATATCCAAAATCTAAATACATGGTTAGATTCAGCATATCAAAGAACCCCAAGAGTTCAATTTTGATGAAATCAAACAAAGTTTAATTTTGGACCCTTTTGACCTCAATGTGGACAAAGTTGATAATGGGGCCCAAAATCAAAAATCTTAATACATGGTTAGATTCAGCATATCAAAGAACCCCATATATTCAATTTTGTTGAAATCAAACAAAGTTTAATTTTGGACCCCGATTTGGACCAACTTGAAAACTGGGCCCATAATCAAAATCTAAATACACGCTTAGATTCAGCATATCAAATATGATTTTGGACCCTTTTGACCTCAATGTGGACAAAGTTGATAATGGGGCCCAAAATCAAAAATCTTAATACATGGTTAGATTCAGCATATCAAAGAACCCCATATATTCAATTTTGTTAAAATCAAACTAAGTTTAATTTTGGACCCTTTGGACCTTAATGTAGACCAATTTGAAAACGGGACCAAAAATTAAGAATCTAAATACACGGATAGATTCGGCATATCAAAGAACCCTAATTATTCAATTTTTGATGAAATCAAACAAAGTTTAATTTTGGACCCTTTGGACCTCAATGTGGACCAATTTAAAAACGGGGCCCAAAATCCAAAAACTTAATACATGGTTATATTCAGCATATTAAAGAACCCCAAGAGTTCAAGAATAAAACCCCATTGAAATTGGTCAAGAAATAAGCAATTTATACAAAGTATCTTCTTTTGCACAATACTGTGAAATTGAATATTTCTTGCAATTGCGCAATACTGTGCAATTGAATATTTCTTGCTATTGCGCAATACTGTACAATTGACAATTTCTTGCTATTGCGCAATATTGTGCTATTGGGTATTTCTTGCTATTGCGCAATACTGTGCAATTGAAGATTTCTTGCTATTGCGCAATACTGTGCAATTGAAAATTTCTTGCTATTGCACAATACTTATTATATAATAATTTACACATCCTGTTTGGTGTGTATCTCCTGCCATATCATTATTATTTGCTTTTAAATATAAATCAGAAATAACCAACTTAAAATGGAAAATTTTAAAGAAAAAAAAAGGAAAAAAGGGGAAAAAAATCCCCCAAATTTTTGAACCCCTTATGATTCATCACCCCAAACTCAATCCCAGCCTTCCTTTGAGGTATGGTACCTTGCAGTACAATTTCAGAGAGATCCATACACTTGAACACAAGTTATTGTCTGGAAACTAGAAAATGCTTATTTTTGGCCCTTCTTCCTAAACGTTTCAGGCAATTACCCCAAACTCAATTCCAGCTTTCCTTTGTGATATGGAACCTTGTAGTACAATTTCAGAAAGATCCATACACTTACACACAAGTTATTGTCATGAAACTAGAAAATGCTTGTTTTTGCCCTAATTCCTAAAATTTTGAGGCAATTACCCCAAAAATCAATCCAAGCATTCCCTTTGTGATATGGAACCTTGTGGTACAATGTCAGAGAGATCCATACACTAACACACAAGTTATGTCCGAAGTTACAAAATGCTTATTTTGGCCCCTTATTCCTTAACTGTTGGTACCATAACCCCCAAAATCAATCCCAACCTTCCTTTTGTGATATTGAACCTTATGGTAAAATTTCATAGAGATCCATTCACTTAAACTAAAGTTAGAGTGCGAAAACCAATGCGTCTTCGGACGACGACGACGCCAGACGACGACGACAACGTCATACCAATATACGACCGCAAAATTTTTTTGCAGTCGTATAAAAACCAAGCCAGACAGACATGTGCACCTTACAATCATTACCTACACCAAATATAGCTGATCTCTGAATTAATTATAGCTTGTATATATATAGTATACAACAAACAGACCAAAATATGAAACTTATTATTGACCAATGAACCATGAATATCAGGTCATGGTAAGATGAACCCTGCCCAGACAGACATGTACACTATACAATCAGTTGCAGACAAGACAAAAATGGCCTGATTCATGATACCAGTAATTGTTTAATCTTGGTCAAGCTATTTTGATAATTTTCCTCAAACTACAAGCATAACACATGGGAATATCAATATGTGAAATAAGAATTGAAATTTTAGGAAATACAGATAATAAAATTCTATTCTCATAAATTTACATGGACTGAAAAGGGTAACTAAATGCCTATTCCATACATGTATATAGCAGATTAACTTTACCATTGATCTGTTGATTGATAGAATTTTTTTATTTTGTCAGTTTGTGTGGACTCCTTTTTAAATTTGCACAGGCATGACAGGATTCTGCATTTTTGTTATACCATATTTTGACTACAAATACTGTAACAAATACATACCAGTTACATGTACTGTTGATCTAGGGTCTCCTCTACATGTATATCTAATCAATTCATTCATTTCATTGTATAACTTCACTTCCACTTACATCTTGGGAGCTACAAATGTGTAATTCTGAAAATTTAAATTCCATTAATTATTATAAATATATAAGCCCTGAACCCTGACTAATGTTTTCCAAATAAAAAATAGCAATACAACTGAAAATTCATTTAGATATATGTCAAATTCACACAGGCAACTGTTGTAAAAAATATTTGCCAAGAGCAGTCAATCGGATAATTAGGTCAGACAGAAATTTTTAGATTTTTTGGTTGACATAATAGAGAAAAAAATCAAATTTCTCTTTCGGTGAGACAAACCCTAGTCAGTTTGGCACAGACTGCAACAGAGAAAACAATTGATTTTTTTTTATAACCAATAAGTGAACATCATTAGCAAAATGACTAGTACTAGTTTTTTAGATTGAACTGTTGCACATTTTGTCAGGATCATTAACAGCTGACTAAGCAGTATTGTTCTGTTCATTGTTGAAGGTCATAATAAAAGTGGCCTAAAAGTGCTTACATCCCCTTCATGTTGAACGTGGCTGATCATGATCGTTTTCTTATTGGCAATCCTACCACATCTCCTTATTTTTAAATTACTAAAATTTTCAATCTGCAACAATTAAATTCTATTTATATATAAAACTAGAGGCTCTAAAGAGCCTGTGTCACTCACCTTGGTCTACATGGTCTATGTGCACAAAGGACATAGATGGATTCATGACAAAAATGTGTTTTGGTGTTGGTGATGTGTTTGTAGATCTTACTTTACTGAACATTCTTGCTGCTTACAATCATCTCTATCTATAATGAACTGGGCCCAGAAGTGACAGTGAAAAATATTTTGTAAAATTGACCATAAAGGGCAATAACTCCTTAACAATCAATTGACCATTTTGGTCATGTTGACTTATTTGTAGTTCTTGCATTGCTGTACATTATTGCTGTTTACTGTTTATCTCTATTTATAATGATATTCAAGATAATAACAAAAAGCTGTAAAATTTTCTTAAAATTACCAATTCAGGGGCAGCAACCCAACAACAAGTTGCCTGATTGGTCTGAAAATTTCAGGGCAGATAGATCTTGACATAATGAACAATTTTATCGTCTGTCAGATTTGCTTTAAATGCTTTGGTTTCAGAGATATGAGCCAAAAACTGCAATTTCCCTATGTACTACTTTTAGCCATGTCGGCCATCTTGGTTCACGGGCGGGGTCATCAAACACATTTTTTAAACTACATACCCTAATGATGATTGTGGACAACTTTGGTTGAATTTGTTCTAGTAGTTTCAGAGGAGAAGATTTTTGTAAAAGATTACAAAAATTTTACAAATAATTGTTAAAAATTGACTATAAAGGGCAATAACTCCTTAAGGCCAAGTTAAGGGGTCAACTGACCATTTTGGTCATGTTGACTTTTTTGTAGATCTTACTTTGCTGAACATTATTGCTGTTTACAGTTTATCTCTATCTATAATAATATTCAAGATAATAACCAAAAACGGCAAAATTTCCTTAAAATTACCAATTCAGGGGTAGCAACCCAACAACGGGTTGTCCGATTCATCTGAAAATTTCAGGGCAAATAGATCTTGACCTCATAAACAATTTTATCCCATGTCAGAATTGCTCTAAATGCTTTGGTTTCAGAGTTAAGCCAAAATCTACATTTTACCCCTATGTTCTATTTTTAGCCATGGCAGCCATCTTGGTTGGTTGGCCGGGTCACCGGACACATTTTTCAAACTAAATACCCCAATAATGATTGTGGCCAAGTTTGGTTTAATTTGGCCCAGTTGTTTCAGAGTATAAGATTTTGTAAAAGTTAACGACGACAGACGCCGACGACAACGAAGACAGACGCCGGATGCCAAGTGATGAGAAAAGCTCACTTGGCCCTTTCGACCAGGTGAGCTAAAAATGTACACCGCTACTTTTGCATAGCCTGATAGGTACTATTTCTGTACCAAAAATATGTATTACTGGAAATCTACTTTTAATATTCAGTACTATTTTGTAACTTTAAAATTATTGTAATATTGAGGTACCTGTACATGTATTTTACAGTACTTGATTTGTACTCGAAATTTAAGTACTACAGTTTTTTATTCATGTTATATATTACACTGTTACATTTTTCAGCTTTTGAAAGCTTGTCTATTTCAAATCTCTTAAAGTTATGATTTTCAAACATGGAATATTGTGATCACTGTGGGTATTATTTCTACACCAAATTTTTTAGTACAAAAATACAGGTACCTAAATATTACAATAATTTTAAAGTAAAGAAATAGTACTTAAAATATTAAAAGTAAATGTCCAGTACTAGTCTACAGATTTTAATACAGAAAAGTACCTGCAAAAGTAGCAGTGTACATGTACATTGTATATATTAATTAAAGATAATCTGATCATCACTATGAAGCAATGTTCAAAACACTCTGCCATTATCAGAAATCAAATTTATCTAAACTCCAATGACCATGTATATAATATATGTGTAAAACACTCAAAACTTTTTTTTAAGTACCACAATCTGAAAGAATTCATACATATACACATTCAGTGAGGCATACAATCAAGGTCAAAAAGATATACTTTTTGTTGGATGCTGCATCATAATTATTACAAGTTAAATGAATGAAAGTCAGTGAGTACATGTAGTTACTAGTAGATAATATTTGAACTTAAAATACAGGATAATCTAATATTATCAGTCTCTGGTCAGAAATGAAGCCACACAACAGCAAAATATAAGTCTCAGAGATGCACATACATGTACAATCATTGTATATATGATTAATATATTAAGATTAATACTTAGCATTGGCTGACAACATACATTTTAAATTTTACATGTAAAAATGGACTGTCAGGCATGGAGTCATTGGACACTGCGTGTAGGTTACTTCATTCCAGTATCAGTCATTATCAATAGTCAACTCCTCTGTCCATTCCTTGTAATATTGCTGAAAGGAGAAAACAGTATTTAGCATGTGGACACAATACTATTCAAAGAGTTTTGCAAACAATTAGCCTATAATATACATGAATTTCTTTCTATTTGTATTAAACTTGGAATTGTACTATCAAATATCATCTAGAGGCTTTAAAGTTTGATTAAATTTGGCCCAGTAGTTTAAACTAAAAGCAGGTCATCCCATTGTAGTCTTACATAGTAACTAAAGACCCCCCTTTTGTCATTATTAAATTAGTTTTCAAGTTGTGAACTGTCACCATTTGTAATTGATTTTATACAATTTTCCTTACACTTCTATAATAAACCCTTTGATCTTACCACATTGGTATCGAACCTTGAGGCTCAATTTCATAGAGATCCATAGAAAGGTACACTGTATAAGATTTGCTCATTGTTGAAGGATGTACTGTGACCTGTAGTTTTATAATATGTTAACTTCTATGTCATTTAAATTAATCTTAAGTGAAGGGAAATTATACCATATCTTCTTATATCTTATATATATATTTGTTTTTGTTTTTGGTACATAATTATCAAAGGTTAAGTCCATTACCCCAAAAATTAATCCAAACCTTCCTTTTGAGGTATGGAACCTACATGTACAAAGTGGTACATAGAGATCCTACACTTACACAATTTATTGCCATGAAACATGCAAAATACTTGTTTTGGACCATAATTCCTGATCAGTTTCTGCCAAAATAAAATCATCCGAACTGAAACAAATTTTAAACTTGATATGCAACTGGTCTTGGTAAAACTATACAATAATCATGATAAATCATAATTATCAGATCAATATCTTCAAGCATACATGTATATAACCAACAAAAAAGTGATAAACAGATAAAACTGATTATTTGCATGAATTTTTTTAAGTCCAAGGACTATAAAGCTCTGCAAAATAAAACATCTGAAGTTATTATTTCTGAACAGAATATACATTGAGCTTGATCTGTAAACTTGTCATAATCTATTTATAACTATAATAAGGGTGAGGGTTGGGATTCCCTTACATGTAATTTTGTTACATGATGTTTAACCCGCAACATTCTGTATATGTATGTGCCAGTCCCAAGTCAGGAGCCTGTAATTCAGTGGCTGTTCTATGTTGCTTTGTTAGTTACATAATGATATTTGTTTTTGTTCATTTTTTGTTTATTAATTAGGCCATAAGTTTTCTTGTTTTAATGTTTTACATTTGTGTGTGATTTTGGGGCCTTTTATACATGTAAATGTAGCTGAGTTTGTGATATGGGCTTTGCTTATTGTTGAAGGCTGCACAGTGACCTGTAGCTGTTACTTTCTGTGTCATTTGGTCTCTTGTGGAGAGTTGTCTCATTGGCAATCAATTCCACATCTTCTTTTTATATTGTATCATCTTGTTGTCGTTATTGATTCATACCATTTTGCCAGTTCAAGACTTACAAAATGTATGGGAATATTTCCTCCCTAGCTGGAAATCCCCAGCCCTTGTGGTAGTTTTCTGTAAATTGTAATCCAAATATGTTCGAATAAGAAAAATCGACACAATTGTTTTCCTTCTGATATGACGCTAAATCTAATGTCAAAGTGAGGTACAGCCACCTGTATACATGTAAGAGTGTACTGTCAACAGATTAGGTATTTGTGCTGGCTTTCAGTTACTGCTAGCAAGTCTTGAAACTTGTCAGTGATTGTCCTGTGTCATGTACAAATATATGTAACTGCAAGTGTTTTGTTATCTATATAACTTTGAGTTAATCAAAGATAAGATACATGTACTACAACATGTACAATGTAGTATAGGTTTGAATCATACACAAATAAAAAAAAAGTGACAAATATATACTTTCATTGACTGTATAAGACTCCGTCAGAATTTGACATAACCATCCCTTTATCATAAAGACTTTTCAATCTGCCATCATCTGGGAAGTTCCGACACTAAAAGAATTTGATATGAGAAACTAACTGTTTTGAAAAGATAAGTATCCATCGATCTGAACATTGAATATAATGCAGGTAAATGTAATCAACTAATAAGTCGGTAGTTTAACTTTAGTTTCAAGCACATTAACCTTATTTTGATGAAATAAAGTAAACAAACAGCTAATATTTTTAATAGATAATTTCTTCTTGTTCTAATTGTAAAAAATCGTTGGCTCAGTCAAGACCCCTGCCTTGCTGAAT
Organism: Mytilus coruscus; assembly: GCA_017311375.1. NCBI lineage: Eukaryota > Metazoa > Mollusca > Bivalvia > Mytilida > Mytilidae > Mytilus > Mytilus coruscus. Next base: position 40,491,337 of record CM029603.1, on the reverse strand, counting down.
AATAGAACTTAAAAGGCAAGCTAATTATAATAGACTGTATACAAATGATAAAATATCTTACAATTCAGCTGGAATTTGAAATTAGATGCATACATGTATATACGGACCTATGGGGAACGTATGGGAGGTTATCGGTTCCATTCGCCCTGAGAGTCCATTCGCCCTTGGTTGGTTCTCCTTCTTTTATTAAAAATATTGATATCAATGAAATTAAAGTTTTGTAAACTTATTCAAATAGTTATATGTTGTAAATTCTAGAAATTCATGAAAAACATGGAATATATTTAAAAGTTAATGGCTTGTGTTGGAGCATTTAAGAGAGGGGTCGGAGGGGTCCTGATCCCGAAATCCCGGCTTAAAACATGAAATCTGAGGTCCAGAATTTAAAGAAATTTAAATACCGACAACCCGAAATTGTAAAAGAATTCCCAGATCCTGAAAGTCCAGAAAAGGTTCTGCCCCCCACCCTCATTTAGAATTGTTCAATGACATAATAATAATCTTACTGATTAAACTTGTATTACTTGTCTTTGGTGGATTAATAATAAAAATTACGTTTTGTTTTGATAAACTAGTCTTGAAATGAGTAAAACAATGATGTACATAACATATACGAATTGTAAAACATGAAAAACATAAAAGGATTTAGATAATATCATGAATATTGAGAATGGAAATGGGAATATGTCAAAGAGACAACAATCTGAAAGTTCATTTATAATGTTTATTATATATGTCTCTGTTATAATACTGCATGAATTGTAACAGTAAACAAATATCAATAAAGATAAGTACTTAAACAAAATTAAAGGGAACATAATTTTTCGTTTGCAGCATCAGGGCTGCCAAGTCTCACGCATTGCATTTTCATGCTTATTTGGCGGCATTTTCCTTTGATCTATTGTTTTTTCTCTTTGATCTTTACAATTTTGGCCAATTCTCACGCATTTGCTTCATGAAAAGTTGGCAGAACTGCAGCATAGTGACATATTCGCCGAATTTTTCAACATTCTTTGCTATCCTCTGTTCAAATAATAAACATTATGCAAGGAGACAACATATAAAAAAAAATCAGAGCCAATCGATCATGGGCGAACAGGTACTTGTGCGAACGTGAATCAGGGCGAACGGACACTATAAACTCGAAGATGAAAACATTCAGTCATAGCAGATTTCTGTTTATTCCTGCACTATTAAATTATTTGTTTGAGTTACCTGTAGTATATCCTCGAGTATTTATTGATTCATAGCTCCTTGGTATTGGTTGTCTTGTTAAATTAGCTACAACAAGTACTATTGTTGTTGACAATCGGCTGTCAGCGTCCTTCTCTTCAAAACGCGTCATAATCTGTATCTTTCAAGCGTTTTAAAATAACCCGAATCCGGACTAGAGATTTGCGGATATTTTCCTGATGATCAAAGTATTTCTCCATGTGAAAAAAAGGTACCCCCATTCTTTATATACTATACAAATTCTTGGAACATATAACACATTATTTTGTTAATAAGCATCCTTTACATAGGAGCACCTGCACATGGACAACCCTTACAACCATTTAATTTTATAAAATATAATAACTATAATTTCAATTGTGACTGGGACTAATATATATTAGGTAGTATAATAGTCCCAGATTATGACTGTGATTTCATTGTGTAAAAGAATATATATATATAGATAAATGTTTAACTTTAATTCAATGAGACATAAACCAGCCTTGTCTAATTAGCAATCCTTTACCACACATTTAGCTTTCAAATAATATTTTTACTGTCAATCAATAAGTTTTCATAACATACATAAAATTTAGAATGGAAATGGGAAACAATTGTCAAAGAGACAACAACCTGACCAAAGAGCAAACAGCCTACTAATGATGCATCTTGGACACTATGTATATTAAAGACCATAAATTTAAATATCATTAAAGTTTAAAAGATAATTAAAAGGGGATTTACCACATTCTCACCTATTCTTTTTACAAGTCTTCTCACACTTTTCAGTATCCTGGACCCATATCTGCCAATTATTGCAACTTTATTTACTTTGCTTTTTTCTGTAACTATTTTCCTACATTGATTGGAAAAAATTCCCAGAAGAATGGGGACACTCAAAATTTTACATTTACCTTTTCCAGAGTTTCCAGAGTTAAAAGGACAATCCTAAATAAACTACTTAAAATATACCTAATATTTAATACCAAAATTATAAAACTAAATAAAGAATAAAGTTTTTACATGTTTTAGTTTAAATTTTCCCCATCAGTGGCGGATCCAGGGAGGGGCTTCGGGTTGGAACCCCCTTTTTTGCCGATCAATGCATTTGAATGGGGACATATAGTTGGAACCCCCTTTATCCTGGGTTGGGAACCCCTCTTTTAAAATGGCTGGATCCGCCCTGCCCATTGATTGACAAACCCGGACAACTCATCAACTCTTTAGGAAAATTGAGAAATCTTTTACATTATAAAAACAGTATGGAATATTTTAAAGTGTCCAAACAAATAAATTGATATCTAATCACTACACATATAATCCCTGATATGATATTTTTTCTTCCTTAATTTGGACGAGGGATCAAGTTATTAACATTCACCACTTTATAATGCATGTTGAATCAAACATTTTTGATATTTGTGAAAGCATAGCAGTTTTATACTGCACTTTAAATATAAACTTAAAAATTAATAAACATTCAAATTTACATTTATTGACAAAGTATTAAGTACATATAAAATTCTTTTCTGTATACTTACTGTTTTTATTCACATGTCCTAATGTTAAACTTATGTGCAATTCAAATTGCTCACAATTTTCTTGACTTTTATTAGTTTGAGGAAAAGTTTTATGCACAGTAAAAAGGGAGATAACTCATGTTTGAAAGTAAATGATATATATATTATCCTTTTTTCTTTGCAATTATAGGAAGTAAAGAATCTATTACAGTAATGTTCACTTATCTATTTCATAAGTTGGAGTTACCTTCAACATTTTTAAAAGTATAAAAGTAAAGAAGACATAAGATGTGTGAAAGTAATTAAATTTACTAATTAATAATTATAGAAATATTACTAGTAAATCAATTAGTCCATCAATATAATATATGCATCTATGAATTTGAAATTCAAATAAGAGATACACATGTAAACATACAAAATTCCAATTTAATGACTCTACTAGAGATAAATATGAACAGTGATAGAAAATATAATTCAAAACCAACATGTTTTTGTAGTTGCATCTAACCCACTATCAAGGAGATAATTCGTTCTTAAAAAGGATAAATATTAATCATTTACATTGATTGTATGTCCCACTTTTATGTAAATCTTGAGACACAAAGAATAACAGCTTTGAAATAATTAAATTTTGCAAAAAGAAAATTGGAATGAATATAATAGTATGTGTAAAATTCAGGGAATTTGTTTCTCATATTGCAAAAATTAACTCAATAAATTTAAATTCTCTTAAGAATTTAACTCATGGTTTAATTCAGATAAAATGAAAATAACTTTCACAGGAGTTTTGATTCATGTTAATTTCATGTGAAATTGTTCATGTGAATTTAACGTGAAATTTTTCACGTGAATATAACATGAATATTTTCACGTGAATTTAACGTGAAATATTCACGTGAATTTCACGTGAAAATAGAATTTTTTAAATTAAATTAAGATTCCCAGGGAATATATGATACATATAATACAAGGTATGAGATGTTGACAAAATTTTGATTTTCAGTTAATTTTTATAACTTAGACATCATTTATATTTTTTCACATGAAATTCACGTGAAATTTATAACGTGAAATTCATGTGAAATAATTTCACGTGATATTCACATGAAAATTTAATGTGAATTTCACGTGAAATCACTTCACGTGAAATTAACGTGAAAATTTAACGTGAATTTCACGTGAAATCACTTCACGTGAAATTAACGTGAAATTAATGTGAAATTCACGTGAAATTCATGTGAAATTCACGTGAAATGAGATTCACGTGAAATTCACGTGAGCAAAATTTGGCTGTGTACTGCCGGTCGGAGGAAGACCAATGATGACCATATTTCTATTCCCCAGTCGCCCTTGGGGGTGATGGTCTTAAAGTATGGATTCCAGATACTGACATTGTTTATCATCTTAATTACGTGTTACAGCGTTCTTTTTATTTGTCTTTATATATGTTTAACCATCACTGTTTAGTCCATTTTTGTTAATATCCAATTTATACACCCCGCCATTGTGTTATTGTGCTATGGTAAATTTTTGTATTCTTGTCTTTCATTCTTTTGCTTATGTGCTTTGTCTATAGAGTGTCTATATGCCATTTTGATTTTCTCTGTTGACATAGTTGTTTATGTTATAGTGATTTAGATCATAACATAATATTTACTGCTGTACCCCAATTTTTGACATTTTTACCTATTATATCTGTTTGTTTTGCTCACACATTCTTTTCAATATTATGAAATTCTATGCAATTTTCATACAAGTGAGAGGTATAACTAGCTCCATCATCTCTACATAAGGAAATGCCTGTACCAAGTCAGGAATATGACAGTTGTTTTCCATTTGTTTGATGTGTTTGAGCTTTTGATTTTGCCATTTGATAAATGACCTTCCGTTTTGAATTTTCCTTGGCGATCGGGATTTTTGTTAATTTTTACTTTTTATATTATAACTCATATGTATGTGTTATATGATGACCCGAGCAAATATGTGTTATTAACTCTGCCCTCCTTCCATTGTTTGTGACTTATCCCCGAATGCGAAATTAAGCAACATATAGGTTAAAGTGTTACGTGTGGAGCAGGAACCGATCGGCGTTAGTGGGTTTTGAGTTGCAAAATATTTAGTTTTAATTGTTAAACGCCTATAATAGTGAAGAGACATTGTGTTGTTTGGTCCGTGCTTCCTTCCGTTCTTAAGTCCATTCTGTATCAGGTTACATGTTTGGTTTAAGGTAGTATGTGGTCACATCAACTTTGAATTTACTAAACATGTTTATTATGAAGTGAACTGTTTAATGTAATTGCAAAATACGGGTTTTTATCCAAATTGCACGGTTTACTAAACAGGGAAATGTAATACGTTAAAGTTTTTGTTTAATGCACTTAAGGACACATCAACTACACACCTAGTAAACATGATTATTATCAAGTGAACTATTTAATAAGTGTATGAACAAACCTAGTAAACATGATTATTATCAAGTGAACTATTTAATAAGTGTATGAACAAACCTAGTAAACATGATTATTATCAAGTGAACTATTTAATAAGTGTATGAACAAACCTAGTAAACATGATTATTATCAAGTGAACTATTTAATAAGTGTATGAACAAACCTAGTAAACATGATTATTATCTATTTAATAAGTGTATGAATGCCAAATTAGAGTTTTAATCTAGATAGCACTGTTAACTGGACAAGGAAATGTAATATTGCGAGCGGGGCGGGGTGTCCTATGGAAATATATTTTTGTTGTGTTATGTTATGTGAACTGCTGTTTGTTTTTCCGTATTTTTCACTTTTGGCTATGTGGCTACCTGTCTTCTATATGCTGTGTAATTTTATCTTCTTTCTTTCTTACAAGGGCAAAGTTTTACCAAATCTTCCGACGTGTGTATATCTATTTGAGGGATTCGTTAATAAGAAAACACACATTAACTATGATTACCATACTTTTTGTGAAAATCAGATTATATCTTTGTGTGTAAATTTTGTTGAATATATATGTATTGATCTTTTTCAGCTAACTGTATCCTCTCACATGCATATTTATGAGTAGGAGTTCAAAATCCACGAAACTTTCGGCAAGAAAGCACGGATGCATTTCTTTATTAAACGTCCAGGAAACAAAAATCACATTAATTGAATTCATTAATTTTACTGTGATAACAAGTTCACTGTACATTGCAATAATAAAATGTTAAATATTTCTGTATAGAAAAATAAGGAATGACCTGTGATTACTGAAAGGACATTTTAAAATTTTTCTTACTTTTTTCCCACTTTCAACTGTTCATTCTTAATTATAGTGAACAGTGGAACGTTGAACAAACTAAAATGAAGAAGAATGTATCTCAGGACACGAATTCCCCCGCTCAAGATTGCTTTTCAAACGAAAAGTAGACGGACGGAAAGACGGAAGGGCAGTCAAGTGTAACACTTAATACCCCTTCACCTTGGGGCGGAGTCATAAACATAATGAACCTATAGAGGTAGTTGATTGGCCGTTCTTTAACAGTGGCTAGATTGCGTCGGAATAATATTTGAATTGGAATATCATACACAAATTTATACAAAAATCAAACATGGGAGTAAAACAAACTCAATCACTTCAAATACTTCAACTAGTATGAGACCAGCGACTGTTTGTTTACAAAAAAAGTACGATAAAAAAGATCGAAAGTTAAACTGAAAAGTTCATGACTTACGAGTATTTGTGATAAGAGTTTTTTTGTTGTTGTGAAAAGAGCATCAGGTGCTTGGACAGAGTAAGTAACTGCTAATAAATGTAGACACACATCGCCCCATTGCCATTCCAAATTATGTACTTTATTCATGATATCTGCTACAAATGTATTTCAAAAACCTTATGCAGGAAGGGTCAATAAATTACATAAAAATTGGTTTCTGAATAACCAAGATTCTTTACTTTTCTGATCAGTTTAAATTCAAAATCTGGACTAGAGGTGCGCTTGTTGTTTCGAGTTATCCCTCTTTGAATATCTATTATATGCTATAAAATGACATGTAAAAGGTAATTTTAGTTCTCCTTATCATTACTTAAGATATACATACTGCAGCACTGGAATGATAATAAATTGTATCTTTCTTTTTTCTATATACTAAAATATTTGGTGCAAATTATGTTTGTCACTTTCTTTCATTATTGATGATGTTATATAGTGTAAAATTTTGTTTGTGTTGATTTGCTTGACTAAAGTCCAAAGTGACGCCATAGCTTTCCGTCAAGATTTCAGGTTATTCTGGTAATTGCCTATCGTCGAATGAGATAGATTGACCTCTTATTTACGTCGGCCTGCATCTCTTTAAATTATTATGTTTGAGTTTTTTTTTTTTTATTTATTTGTCACTTTTTAAATCTTCATACATAGGTGTGTTAATATATACGTCCCATTTTTTCTAACACTATCCCAGGATAAGAAGGACAACTACTACCGAAAACTGTTCAACCATGGCACATACGTTGATTGTCGTTGTGTTCATGCTATATTTGTTGTTTTCTTTCTGTTATTGGTTTTAATAAAAGCCTAAGTAGGTAGACTAAGAATGTGTGAAATTTTAAAGTTATCCTATCGAAACGATCAAGATATTTTTTTTAATTTTATTGTCTTTCAATGTTTGTTACTTTTTTGTTTATACATCTAAATAACTGTAAGCAAATTTAAAATAAGCATACGTCGCATAAAATTGAAACGGTACCATACAATTTTTCTTTTTTAATGCTGGAATTTTTTGTCGAAAACATATTTGTTGAGTTTTTTGTGGATAAAACATTTCTACAAAGAGTAGTTATACCAATTGAGAGTAGTTATGCAACCCTAATGGCCGACTTGATTTGTATTCTTATAAAGCAGAATTCAGACAAAACCTTCTCAAAGGAAAAATAAAAAAAGCATCTTACAAATTTCTTCAATTTCAAGTTCATATAATTATATAGTACTCAACAACCCACATGTCAGCGAGTACTTGCACCGAATATATTCCTGTTGACTTGACAATATGGATATTTTTCTATCGTTACACGAAGGTATGCTTTGTATCTAGATAATTTTTTTTAATATCACAGATGAACAACTTCAAACGTCATGATTTAAGTTTTCCTATTGTCAATTTCCCATTATTCAGTAATAACTGACCGCCTGACCCATCGTATAGCTCAAAATATACGTTAAGCATAAGTGTTCACATTACACGGACGTCATTAAAAGAGAGGTGCCAGATACCAATTGGGTTGTACTCTAAACAAATGATCATATCCAACAGGGTTATGAAAAAAAACCGCAATTGCACAAGTGTTACGACTATTATCATGATTGACCGGTGTGACGTGTCTGTGTCTCTACTCACGAGAGATATATCTTAGATATAAAAAATACAAGAAAAGTCGTCTGGTTTGTAAATTTACCGATTATGTTCTATTCCTTGTGACATTTGTTGACTTATATTCGCTTCATAGGTAATGCATAGAAGGACACGTTACCCCGCCAACGAACCACGTCCCGCTTCATTAGGAGTTCATATGATTCCCTTCGATTTTTCTCATTATCTCGACTTGTATATTAAAAATGGATTTACGAGTTTTAAACATCGTTATGCTTCTGTTACATTTTACCTTCACCTAGATAATGACAGCAAAGGTTAGTTGATAACTTTAAATACCGGTACTAATTAACAACAAATGAAATTGCAATTCTATCGCGAACTTCCATTTAAGCAACATTCCAGCATGATCTGCATCTGTAGCACACATCTCCAATTCTTAGCTTTTATTCTATCCAAAAGGTAGCTTCTATTAAGGAAGGTTTTCAACTAGGCGTTTATATTTGTAAATTGGAAATATTTTCAAAAGTTGCACGAACACTATCATGACTATGTTGATTGTGAGAAATATCTATGTCAGAGTGAACCATGGAATTGTTCAATTTGTTGTATCCACGATCCTATCGTTTCTAATCAATTACAAATTGCAAACAGAATACCTATAACGGATTTTTGTTTGCGAGTAGTGGAACAGGAACCGCATTTTCCTATTCCTGAGTTCAAATGCCATATACAGTTTTCAGTGGAGTTCTTATTGCTAAACGTTTAGTTTTCTGTGTTTTTGCGTAAAAAATTGTTTGTCTTTTTTATAGTGTTGTTTGACCTTCGAATTAGAATTATTCATTTTCCTTTAAAATCTTCTTGCTTATTTTTCTCGTCTCACTTTCACACAGTTCGTGTACTCAGATCTTGTTCAACCTGCCGTAGTGTGAATATATGAACACTAAAAGAAAATATATAACTTGTTATATAACTTTCTCGTCTTTTGACCTTTTAATTGAAAATTATCTGCTAATTATTCATAGACAGTGTAGTCTGGGGAACTGCTTGTCTATCATCAGCTTTTCATTGAGTCAATTTATAAATACACTTTTGTGCATTTATATGATTTGATTACTTCACCTGGGTCGACAGTGTATTGTATATCCTTAAGCTTCTGGTTTTCATGGCTTCCATAATATCACATTTAATAATCATCATAAAGTATTTTAAAAAAAAAATGTTTAGCTATGATGAAATGTGCAGTAAACAAAGCTTTCATCTAGCGTTTGCCAGTAATATTTATCATGTAAAACCGAGGTGAAACACCTTTCAGAATAAAAAGACAAAACTAAGATCATTTTGTTTTACTAGTACTTATCTATTTATTATGTAAACATATATTTTATATACACTGTTAAAATAAAAACTTTATATTTTTAAGCATGACAAAATGTATTGTGTATACAGTGTCAGTATATGTCTCCGACTTGACGATTTATCTAGACAAATTACGATAATTAGGGAAGTTTCACTTCATGATGGTGTAGTTACATAGTTAACGGTGTATATTTTGTTGTACGATTTTTCTAAATCAAGTGGAAGTCAAATATTTTAAGTGCATTTAAAACCAAATTGATCACTGATAAAAGCACCCACCAATTCTAATTTTACAAAAGTTGATGAATTATACTGCCATTTGAAACGTGTGCATGTCGTATAAAACAAGTAGTTTGTTACGATAAAATTTCCCCGGAAAAACAGGATTTTGTGTAACGAACACGAGATTTTTTAACCAATTATCAAATAAACACCACAGATGTATTCGCATAACAATTATATTAAACTTATAACTGGCGCTATATATCCTAGTCTATCTGGAGTACACGTTTCTAATTTCCAACTTGGTATCTTCATCATCAAATGATCAGGATTTCCGTATATATCGTTACATAATTATCAAGAAGACTTTTGTCTATCCAACACTATAGTAGTCTAGATTATAAGAAACGATTTCTCTATTGAAACAAAAAATAAAATAGGGAATAAAATCAGCCATATTCTTGACAACTTAAAAGAAAAAGTTCTATTATATGCAAAAAGTAATTATGTATGTTGATGATGATGATGATGATGGGTGGCTGTTTAACGTCCAGCGGCAAATTAATATGCATATTCAGGACAAGAACATGTTAATGTAATATGAATATATACCCTGATTTGTACTAGACCGACACGCTGAGCCGAATTTTTAACGTGCTACTCCACAAGGTAACAGTCCGCAGGAAGACATGTAACCTTACATGGTCACATTATTCTGACTCCGAGCCGACCAGTCTTTTATGTTACTCCTTAATGCCGCGTGCTTAGCGGAGAAGCAGCAAATACAATTTTAAAGTCTTTGTTTTGACCCGGCCGGGGTTCGAACCCACGACCTCCCGCATTAGAGGCGAACACGCTACCACAAGACCACCGAGGCGGTCATGTATGTTTTGATTATCCTTTTTAAACTTTGGTGATTTTTGTAAGCATGTCTCGTTTAATATGCTTTACAATTATGAGAGGTAGTTTATGATCCATGACGTCACGATAAATGTACTTGTGACATCATGGAAAGCCCCTTCTATGTGTTTTCGTAAAATACCATTGAATTCGGATAAATTTCAAATAGTTTCGGAACCTGCAAATATATAGCATATACAAATACCTAAATAATTTACAATGATGTTTGTCTACGTGAACAGCGTTCATGTAAAAAAAAAATTTGTACTTGCATTCAGTCAACTTTTTCCACTTACAAATAAATATCACCCCAAAATATCTAAATTGCACCGAATACCCAATTTGCACCCATTTTGTTAAAAAACGACGGAAAACTTATCAGTTTTCTTAGAGACTAAACTATTTTTATTTCTAACATTTGTCAATATGCACGTCTTTCGACAAGGCTAATTATACTTTAAGATACACAAAAACATAAACAGATGAAGTCTCAAGTGTAAAATTTACAGAAACGTCCCATGCCAAGTCCACAAAAAGTCGACTTTTTAAAACGATCATTTAAAATATGAATAAGGCATCAATTTCTTTCATTTCATTATTAGCATGGACTTTTGTCAAATTGTTCTAAAATGGATGTCAAGTTAAGCATGGGTGCAATTCAAGTACTCTTCATTACAGAATCTTTTAACGTTTGGAGGTCAGTTCAAAATCATTTTTCTATGATTTAATATGGATTTAAAACTAAATTTGTGGAACTATATTGTAAGAGAAAAAAATGAACAGACAAACAGTCCTTAAAACACAACACAGACAACTAAAGATTGAGCAACATGAATAATAACTCCACGAAAATTCCGGGAATAATTCAGGTAATCCCGAAGGATAAGCAGTTTTTAATCTGACAATTAAAATCCCGATGAGTAGTCGCTAGCAGTGATATCACAGTCGAAAAAAAAAGGACGGGATCGTGACTACGACAAGTGCAATTATCCGTGGTCATCTGCGACATATATATTTCATAATCGTCAACCGAATCAACTTAACAATGAGGATATCTTGGTTTTAAAGGTTCAGTGTAAGAAGCAACCCTCTGTCACCGGAGATTTTGCTAAAAAAAAAAAACTCATCAAAGATACCAAGTTTAGATTTTGTTTACGCCAGAAGCACATTTCGTAATTATTGTCACATTATCCAATTATTTTGTTTTGATTGGTTACCCATTTTGTCAATATAACGGAACTATAAACAACTGCCATAAATGTGGGAAGTTTAGCTAGCTACCATCCCACTATTTCCTACGGGAAATGCCTGTACCAAGTCATAAATATGATAGTTGTTTTCCATTCGTTCCTTTGGTTGATATAGTATAACGTTTGATTTTTGTCATATTTTATGGACTTCTTTCTTTATGAATTTACCTTGGAGGTCCGTTCTTTTGTTAATACTTTTTTTTCGTCAAAAAAGACTTATCAATGACCCTCGAATTAAAACATTTAAAATGCCAAATCAAGTACGAATCACTTACAATATAGTTCTATGACTTAGTAAATTAATAGCAAGGTGTTCTAAAAGAGAGGCTAAAGATACCAAAGGGACGTTCAAACTCATAAGTCGAAAATAAACTGACAACGCCATGGCTAAAAAAGAAAAATACCAACAGAAAATCAACAGTACACAAAACACAACAAAAAAAACTAAAGACTGAGCAACACGAACCTCACCAAAAACTGGGGGTGATCTCAGGTGCACCCGGAAGGGTAAACAAATCCTGCTCAACATGTGACACCTTTCGTGTTGCCCATTTTAGTATAAACCCGATGATAGTTCTAATTAGGTAGGTCACATTCGGGGAAAAAGGGGACGAGATTGTAGTTACGACAATTAGAATATATGCGTTGTCATTTTTTAAACGGATATTCCATAACGGTTAACAAACTCATGATGTCGTCCGTAAAATTTACGAAGAGATGATTTCAACTTCACCAATTAGAACTCTTGGTCTAATAGCTTCCTTGTGAGCAGCAACCCTCTATCAAGGAAATCATGATAGGAAATACATGCCCTGGAATATCGTATAAACTGGGAGATATTTACTTCGTATGCAGGCGCTGTTGGAATGTTGCTACATAGAAATGTAAAGTTCACAATTGGGAAGCTGATATGAACTCTTTTATTGTAAAGTTTTATTTTCAACTGACCCTCATTGTCATTTCTATATGTATTGTATTGTTTGAACGAAGAAAGTAGCTTTCTAAATAAAAAAAGCAACAATATTTCCCATGTTATAATTTATTGAGTGTTGGTTCTTTAACGTCCAGTAGCAATGTTCATGCATGTTTAGGACGATATTTCCATGCATTAGTTTGGCACAGTGGCAAGTGGTGTTGCACTGACTTTGTTTGATACCTTTTCGGTTGATGACGTGATAACATGTACAAAAACTAAGATGGCAAATTCCTAAGGTTTTCATCTAAGACAGTTTCATATATATTTAATCATCCAAGGTATTAACTATGTGTTGTCTTGATTAAGTTCTTTGATCAAGAAAAGCAGTTAAATATAATCAAATTATTATGTTTCATTTGATGTAAAGATCAATAAAAACTAACATCCTCAGGATTTAAAACTCGGAAACTTTATTCGAATTCAGCATTAATTAATTTAAAGCCTTATAAACGACAAACCGTTTGAAAAGGTCCAGAATTTGTATGACCTATAATAGAGGTCATGAGTTTTATTCTGATATGTTTAACAATACAATTTTGCATGTATACGTAATATAATAATATTACCGGTACCAATTTTACTACACCATATGCACATTTCGACAATTAATGTCTCTTTAGTGATGCCCGAGGTAATTTATTAACTAGATACAGTGTTAAACAGTTTTCTTTTTAAAGTTTGTCTTGTAGTTATCCATATTAAGATTACGGGTGTATTTCTGAAACAAGAAAGTAGCAGTTTATACACAAACAATACACATAGACAAATTAGTCGAAACCAAAAACTAATCTATTGCATACTTTATATAAATTGTAATTACATTGTCAATATCATTTAATTTAATGAAGTTTAAATTTCAAAAAGTTTTCAATGCACATTTTGTCAGTCAACGTTTTTGTTTATTTAAAATTAATTGAAAATTTGCACCTGAATACATTTTCGTTTAAAATTGTTGACATAAAAAATGACAAAAGTACGATAAAACACAGACTAAATTGTTATTAATGTTCCCCACATAGAACAATGGGGATGTGATACACTTGCCATTTAATCCTGTTTTTAATTAAGTCCGGGGAAAGAAAAAAAATTTACATCAAAATAGTCTCACGGAGCTTCAAATGATTACAATCAAAATTTTAAAAACTTTCAAAGTTTCGATTGTTGACATACAAAAAACTTTATACACAATGAACACCGTGCGGTAATCAATTATATCGTTTCTCTCTGACATCAAATAAATGCAATGACATGCATTTTTAGAATAAGAACCTCGAATTTACCAAAAACAAGAAAACACAAATTGATATGAGAAAGAAGGGAATAACTTTTCTTTAAATAACAAATGATTAAAGATATCTTGGTTTTCTTACTTTTCAAATATATTATTCTGATGAAGTGTAGATCAGGAAAAAAACCTTGAATGGATTTTGTTTTAAATAATGAATTACTATTATACGTTTTTTTGGGAAAAACAGCTATTCCGATGTAGGTTTTAATCACTACTATGTTATAAGACTTGCAAGCAAAGGTATAACAAATAAATGGCACATTTTCTGTATTTGCCATTGTAAGTTATAGCTGCCAGAGGACCCACAGAGTTTAGCGTATATTACATATGCTTTTTAAAGGATGAATTCTATGCGTAGCATTTGTGAGTAAATTTCAGATTAAAAAAATAAAAAAAGTGTTTGCGGAGGCGGCTGTACCCCGATGACTGCTTTCTAGTAGTACACTAATCTAAAATTAATACTATCCAATGCACTTTCATTTCAAAGACTGGAAAACAAAATATATTCTAAAACATTAATACACGTATACGAATGTATTACCTATTGGTTGACCGATATAGAACATCTGTTTCACAGAAGACGACGAATATTTTCCAATTGTCGTAACCACAATCTCGCCCCTTTTTCCTCGAATGTGACCTACCGAATAAGACTTATCACTAAAATAAGGAACACGAAGCACCTGAGACCAACCCCGTTTTTCGGTGGGGTTCGTGTTGCCCTTAGTTTTTTATGTTATGTTTTTGAGTACTTTCGTTTGTCTGTTCGTCGTTTTTCGTTTTTTGCCATGGCGTTGTCAACTTGTGTTCGCTTTGTGAGTAACTTTACCTTCTCTTTTGTGAGTTCGTGGTTAGAAAATAGTTAATACCAATAGCAGTGTAATTGCACCAAATTAAATGAGTATCTTTTGTCCACTATCAAACAAACACCTCCAGAAAGTTTATACGGATTATAACAAACCATTAAACAACAAACCAACAATAAAGGTTCACAAATATTTTTGATAAATTTTTGTTGACATTAATTTTCAAATTATACTATTGAATAGGCCAGATGAAGTGTAAGTAATGTTACGTCCAATACAGAAGGGTTTTTATGTAAATTCGTTAGTGTGTTTGTTATCGTTAAAGGTATTTGGCTGAAACAGTATATGTTGTTTTTTTTCGAATCAATTTAGTCTTTAGTTTTCTATGTTGTGATTTGTGTACTGTTTTTTGTCTGTTGGTCTTTTCCTTTTTTAGCCATGGCGTTGTCAGTTTATTTCCGACTTATGAGTTTGATTGTCCCTTTGTATCTTTTCCCTCTCCTTTATACAAAAGTGATTCAAATACACGAAGCCAAACTACAGATTATTTTGCATACTTTATAATATAGTGGTTACTTTTAACATCGAATACAATTTTACTTTATGAAATATTAAATTTCAATGGTTTTAAACTGGGTCAGTCAATCTTTACGGGTCTTTGAAATTAATTGAAAATATGCAACTGAATACATTTTATGTCAAGGGTATTGACATAAAAATTGACAACAGTAAAATAAAACATAAGCAACATTGTTATAAATGTTCCCTACATCGAACAACGCTTTTGTTATATCATTGTCGTGTAATTCTATCCATAATAAAGGCTTTTGGAATGAAAGGTTTTTACCAAAACAAAATTTTAAAGAAGCTTCAACTGAATACATTATTCACAATTAAAATTAAAAAAAAAAAACACTTTCATAGTTTCGATTGACATATAAAATACCTTCTACACAATGAACAACACCGTGTGGTCATCAATAACCGTATCTTTTTGACATCAAATAAATGCAATGACATGCATTTTCAAAATAAAAACCTTGAGTTTACAGAAACATTCGAAAAATATATACTGATAAACTTACTCTGTATACTTTAGTCAACGAAATATGGAAATAACGTAATTTTTAAAATACCAAATGGTTTACTCTTACATTTCCAATGATTTACTATGATGATTTTTTACCAGGAAAAAAAGCTACGTTTTCATTTGTTTCAGTTTGTGTAACTATCACATTGTCGATTATTCAATAGTTAACATTTAGTCCCCTGTAGTCAACGCTAAGAAGAGTAGTTAGCATTTTTTTAGCGTGATTAATTATGTTTCTACATTTTGATATATTTTCAGGCCAAGAAAATAGAGGCTTTTAAAATATCTTAAAATTGGAACTCCGTCGACTGGTGACTACTTCAGATAGTGTTGTCAATTGTTATGCCTTTTTGGATAAAGCTTTTGACGTTTGTTAAAAGCTGTGTAGTTTAATTTTTATGTTTTTAGGGTTTCCGGTAAATTTTGATAGTTTCATTTTCTTCAGAAAATCTCCTCCAAAAGTCCAAACAAAGAAATCATTTGATACTCAATTATGAAAAAAATGTATTAGTTATTAACCGTTATTGCTATATTTGATATAAGATGTAGCTGTCAGAGGACCAAGTATGTTCCGTATGCTTTTACAATTTTAATAAATATTGGATTCACTTAAGTATAATTTGTAAGTATATTTCAGGTTTTCTGTATGGGCACATGCGAAAATAAAAAAAAAATGAATAATTATGATATATATATAAAACGCTTAAATAATTTATTTTCCATATTCAAACATCCAACTATATTCCATATCTGCAAAGCAACCACTTGATAACTTCGGGGTGTTTGTTTGATTATTTCAAATATGGAGATGTTTTTATTTGTCCCAGCATCATTTAATTAAAATTTATCTAATACAATTAAGACAAACCCAACATTTATTACACTGTTCCGTTCAATTAGACCAAATATCTGTCAGTTTTTATGAATGGGTGGATGTAATTTGGTCAGCAACCTACACCGATACATAGAATTTTGTAGTAAAATAGCTTTTATCGTGTATTATAATCATTGTTGAAGATAGTGACCAAAATCAAATTTTAAATACAAGTACATTACATTCAAAATTTACCTATATTCGATGATATTATATCGAGATTTTAAAAGTAACTTGCACACAAATTTGATTTAGAAGCTTTAAGTAAAACTTCTTTTTAGCATCTCTTGTGACATACATCTTCATAAATATAGGTTGAATTAATTTTATTTTGCCCCATGTATTTACCTCAATAGTGGAAACAATTAGTTCTGCGTGCGGAGCGAGACGCTATCTCGGTGCGTGACTCTTAAATCAGCCTTTTAATTTGTATAGATTACCGTACATTAAAAGCTGCAGATTTCATTTTTGTTTTTATTTTACGTTTTATTTTCGGTTTTTGGTCGTCTCCGTCTTGTATTACCGTATTTTTGTTTTCGTTCTACCTTTAAATTATAATTTTTGCAACTATAATGTTGCCTTTTATGAAATATGATGTTATCTGTTACAATGATATATCACTATGGCTTATAAAATTGTGACAGAAACTAGAGATAATATGCTGGTGATTCAAAGAAATAGCTTCACTCTCTTAGTACCTATAAATATTGACATACTAGTAATCAAATAGATTATATATTATGTAATGGCAGAAAATTTGATTATACCGTTCCTGTCCATCATTACACAACAATCCAATTTCAATTATTTTATTAAAAGATGAATATATCGAGAGGACTTATGTGTAATAGTGTATCTTACAGACTTCAAGAAAATGGCAATATGCAAGAGTATCTCTTCTCACATATTTCCAACTTACTAAACTTTAGTCAACATAATGTCGAAAGTGAGTGAGCCATTTATGGTCAGTGCGCTAATAATTATTTATCAGATATATATCTCAGGTTAGAAACCTCGTCGGTGGTTCCCTTTTTCTTATATCTTGATGATGTTTATATAATGCGTTATCCATGTCATATTATTTATAGTCTTTGTTAAATTTATTTACATCTTTTCTAAGCTTGGGGCGACTTTAAGATTTTGATAGGAATTCGGACCTGTATGAAATAGATACTTTATGTGTTTATCCTTCGTTTCTCTATTCATAAGGGCATATACCTGAGATTACCTACTGTGTATATATGCCACTACATGTATAACCATAACTGGATCGTCAAAAGGTTATATGTACAAAAAACAGTTATGAGTTTTACGTGAGAGATTTATGAAAAGAGAATTGAATATCCATTTGGTGTGTTTTACCGAACATAATGCATTTGTACGTAATCCATCCTTAGAAAGAGATGTCCTGTAATAAGAGATTGCCAAGCTGCTATCACCAAAAAAAAAAAAAAAACCCAATCCAGCATAATTAGCTAAGAATAGGTCCATTTGACTCAGATTTGGGTAAATTCTCATTCTCTACTCAACTCTTCATATGTTCGTGTGGCAATCAAAACTGTTACAGCATTATGTCCCATCCCAATCTCTTTTCATTTTGTGTTCTTATCTGAATCACCCATTTCATGTCCATAGCCTTCATTTAGTCTTTTAGTTCTGCTTTTGCATAAACTTCAACAATTAATCTATCAACGATTCTTACCTTTTTGGATAGTACAGTAAAGTCTTTATTCACATTACAGTTTGAAAAGTAAGTTATACTATGGACATTTTGATGGTTATTCAGAACAAAGTCTGACAATTGTGACTGCAATAAAAGTTTTCGTTTGTATTGCTTTTATTGCAATATTTAATCAAGCATATATTTTAACTATTTCTGTCAAGAATCATGACATTGCAGTTTTATACGTACGTTCAGGCATATTGCTGATGCTCTGTCTCTCAATGACCTCTTTTTCAGCGAGTGATTACATCTATTCTATCTAAGTTAACTTATCCTAAAGGATTCTACCGATTCTAGAAGGTCTACTTCAAATCTGCATGTTTTTCTAACAATAGACGATTTGAAGCTAGGATCAATTAAAATGAAGCAATTATTTACAAAGGCGACAATGGTAGCCTTTTTGTTTCTGCGCTTTCGCTATGAAAGATCACAGTTACTGTACCCCAGCAGTACATACATCATATCCATTAAGACATATAAAAGTTTACCAGAAGTCTTTTGTTTTTCTGTTGTATCCAAGGAATTGTTGTCAAGACCATTTTGTTTAGTTGGTCTGCGGAAAGTCGCCATACTGCAGATTTGATAAAAAGCTTGCTTATGAATACCCTCAAGTAAACTAATGGTTTTGTAACAAAAGACTCGTGATTTTCTAGCGAATATGCTTTCATCAAATCTTAAATAAAAGCTGTCATAAGAAGCCAATCATATCAACTATTTATTCGGGTGCAAATACCAGTATTTTTTTTTCGATAACAGCTATCAAGTATACTTTGAAGAGTTATATACATGTGTAGCTTGTCTGGTTGCGGTGTTGGATTACAATCCCGTTCTCTTTTCCCCGAATGTGACCTACCGAATTAGACTTATCATTGGGTTTGTACTTATATGAGCAACACGACGGGTGCCACATGTTGAGCAGGATCTGCTACCCTTCCAGATCACCTGAGATCACTCCCGATTTTTTGGCGGGGTTCGTGTTGCTCAGTCTTTAGTTTTCTATTTTGTCTTTTGAGAACTGTTGTTTGTCTTATTTCTTTTTTTGCCATGGCGTTATTAGTTTATTTTCGACTTATGAGTCTGTATGTCGCATTGGTGTCTTTCGCCTCTCTTTTAGATAACAAAATAATCGTCTGATCTGTAAATTCACTATGTGACATATCCCTATTGTAGCATTTTGACTGTTGACTTCAAACAGTTGTATGTAAATATTTAAATAACAAAAATACTGAACTCCAAGAGAAATTCAAAACGGAATGTCCTTTGAAACTTTGAATGTCCCTTTGGTATCATTTGCCTCTCTTTTATAAAATGCCAAAATCAAAAACTCAAACGAATGGAAAACAACTGTCATATTCCTGACTTGGTACAGGCATTTCCTTTTATAGAAAATTGTGGATTAAACCTGGTTTTAGAACTAGCCAAACCTCTCACTTGTATGTCAGTCGCATAGTATTCCATTTTTTATGCATAGCAGGAGACGTTTACTCCGTCGGTATCACTCCGTTTGTATTTCCTCAGGTTTTATATATCTTGCCTTAGATTGAGTCCCCTATGCACCACAACGATGACATAAGTAACATGGAAGTTGTCCTAGCGCTGAAATTCCTCCATTAGGGTTATGCGGTGGGATATATGGAATTGACGATACGCAAGTTTTACAGTCGCCATCACGAATTAATTTACCGATACGAAACGCCTGTGTCTCAACGAACGATAGCAATGTTTTTGCAGTCATAGATCTAAAAACACCAGAATAGTCGTCTGAACTTTAAATTTACCAATTTTGTCATATTTAATATTGTGACACTTGTTACCAAATCAGAATTCGCATGGCATTTGATGCTTGCATAATACGATCTTTTAATATTCTTTTTATCGGTACTTACACTGATTTTGTTATTAATAAATTAAAACATGGGAACTAATTAGGTACTCCTATGCAGTTATGACCACCTACGGTCTTCCGTCCTTTCGATACTTACAGACAAAATTAAAACAATGCAAACTGGACAACCAACGATTCATGTTACAAATATGAACGAAAAACAGATATGATAGACAGCGACCAACGACAATACTGAATTTCAGGCTCCTGTTTGGCACATGTACATACAGAATGTGGATTGTGTTGAACATGTATATAACTATTGTTTGACTATTTAAAACTATTTTAACAGTTATTTTGTAGAAATATGTAATTTTCTATGCAACTGCTTTATTTAATATGTGTTAAGGAAGAAGGTAGTTTTACATTTCTGCACTGCACAACCCTACCTACAGAGTTTCAGATTTTACTGATAGTATCAATATCCTTTCATTCAAATACTAAGTTAATTTTTAATTCTCTAGAAAAATAATTACAAAACATATGCATGTAAACAGATTGTAGAACGATTGTAATCTATATTACCCTAATTATGATACCTTTTCATGGTTAAATAACAAAAAATCCTGGTTAATTAAAACAGTCGCAGGGTTACTTTCGTTTACATTTTTAAAACGTGTTTTCATATATTTCATATGTTTTTAACGTATATTATATATTGTTTTTCAAATAATGAGTTCTGTTACGTTACATTTGTAAGTAAATTTCAGATTCAAAAAGTAAAAGGTGTTTGCGGAGGCGGGTGTACCCCGATGACTGCATTGTAGTAGTACAATAATCTGAAATTAATACTAGCCAATGCACATTCATATCAAAGACTGGAAAACAAAATATATTCTAGAACATTTATACGCGTATACAAATGTATTTACTTATTGGTGGACCGCTATAGCACATCTGTTTTACAGATGACGACGGATATTTCCAATTGTCGTAACCACAATCTCGCCCCCTTTTCCTCGAATGTGACCTACCGAATAAGACTTATCACCGATTTTGTATTTAAATGAGCAACACAAAGGGTCCCACATGTGGAACAGGATATGTGACTCCTTGCTAGCCTATTGTTTTGCAGGACTTTTTCTTTGTATCAATAAATATTGACATAAACAAAATGATGTATACTTTTCAATGGCAATAACATTAATGATATCCTCCCTATCATTACAGTACTATCCAATATCATTATTTTATGAAAAGATGCATTTCACAGGCTTCAATAAAATGACACTATGCAAGAGTACTTCTTCTCACATGTTCAGCTTACTTGTATTTAGCTAACATTATCTCCATAAAGAGCCATTTGTGTATGGTCAATTCGCTAATAATTATTCATCAGATATATATCTTGTGTCAGAAACCTCGCCGATGGTTCCCTTTTGTTATATCTGTATTATAGGGAATTCGTTGTCGATGTCATATCATTGATAGTTTTTGTTAAATTTATTTCATCTTTTCTAAGCTTGGGGCGACTTTACGATTTTGATAAGAAATAAGGACCTGTATGAAACAGATACGTTATGTGTTTATCCTTCGTTTCTCTATTCATAAGGGCATATACCTGAGATTACCTACTGTGTATAACTGCCACTACATGTATACTATAACTGGATCGTCAAAAGGTTATATGTACAAAAAAAAAACAGTTACATATACAGATGGGTGCAGTCCTAACCTGTACAGCAAGTTAACTTGATAACCAGTCATTTGGACTGGTCAAAGTTAACCTGTGACCGGATTTAGGACTGCTCTGACCAGTCCTAGGACCAAAATCTAGTTAACTTGAAAAGCGGACTTGGTCCTAGGACTGTTTTTATGTCTGCCAAAAAGTTAACTTGGAAACAGGTCCGCTATTGATATAAGTTAACTTCGAACCAGTCCTGTCATCAGTTAACTTCGAAACCAGTCCTGTCATCAAGTTAACATAAGTTAACTTCGAAACCAGTCCTGCCACAAAGTTAACATAAGTTAACTTTGCTTTGACAAATCCGATCGAAACCAGACCTGTTCCCAAGTTAACTTTTGACTGGTCTGCTCAACACTAAGTTAACTTGTAACCAGGACCGCTCTACGTCGATTTTTAAAAAAATATTTTTTAATATCTTTGTTTCGTGGTATAAATATCGACAATAAAGTAAAACTAATACTTCCGTTATATAAACAGGATTAAATACATATATTTGAAAATAAAGTACGCATAAAACGTTGCTTGTTACACAAATTTATCTGTAATCTGCCAATCTATAAATTAAAAAACGATCTTGGTTACAATGATAACGGGCACTGAATATATATTCCAATACCTATCAAATTCAACCATATCAAAATTTCAGTAGTTTTGATACCTTAGGCGGACTTGTACAACACAATTATTTGACCGCTTCAAGCAAAACTGACCATATGTGCACTTTAATTTGTAAATCTATATACCTGCATAATAAATCAGCCATATTTTTTATGTCAGGATTCAATGTATAATACAAATGACAGCAATATTGGAATACAATTACAACAAATTTTTGTTCGCATCAATTTAGGGTGCCAACATGTCCTCCTTTTATTCAAAATATTTATATGTAACAAATTTCAGTAGTTTTGATACCTCATGCCGACTTGCTCAACAAAATTGTTTAACCGCATCGACCAAAACTGACCATATGTGCACTTTAATTTGTAAATCTATATACCTGCATAATAAATCAGCCATATTTTTTATGTCTGGATTCAATGTATAATACAAATGACAGCAATATTGGAATACAATTACAACAAAGTTTTGTTCGCATAAATTTAAGTTGCCAACATGTCCTCCGTTTATTCAAAATATTTATACGTAACAAATTTCAGTAGTTTTGATACCTCATGCCGACTTGCTCAACGAAATTATTTAACCGCTTCAACCAAAACTGACCATGCACTTTAATTTGTAAATCTATATACTCACATAGTAAATCAGCCATATTTTTTATGTCAGGATTCAATGTATAATACAAATGACAGCAATATTGGAATACAATAACAACAAATTTTTGTTAGCCTAAATTTATGGTGCCAGCATTTCCTCCTTTTATTCAAAATATTGATACATAACAAAATTTCAGTAGTTTTGATACCTCATGCTGACTTGCACAACAAAATTATTTGACCACATCGACCAAAACTGACCATATGTGCACTTTAATTTGTAAATCTATATACCCGCATAGTAAATCAGCCATATTTTTTATGTCAGGATTCAATGTATAATACAAATGACAGCAATATTGCAATACAATAACAACACATTTTTGTTTCGCATAAATTAAGGGTGCCAGAATGTCCTCTTTTATTCAAAATATTGATACGTAACAAAATTTCACTAGTTTTGATACCTCATGCTGACTTGCTCAACAAAATTATTTAACCGCTTCAACCAAAACTGACCATGTACTTTAATTTGTAAATCTATATACCCACATAGCATGCATAGTAAATCAGCCATATCTTTTATGTCAGGATTCAATGTATAATACAAATGACAGCAATATTGGAATACAATAACAACAAATTTTGTTAGCATCAATTTAGGGTGCCAGCATGTCCTCCTTTTATTCAAAATATTGATACGTAGCAAAATTTCAGTAGTTTTCATACCTCATGCTGACTTGCACAACAAAATTATTTGACCACATCGACCAAAACTGACCATATGTGCACTTTAATTTGTAAATCTATATACCGCATAGTAAATCAGCCATATTTTTATGTCAGGATTCAATGTATAATACAAATGACAGCAATATTGCAATACAATAACAACACATTTTTGTTTCGCATAAATTAAGGGTGCCAGAATGTCCTCCTTTTATTCAAAATATTGATACGTAACAAAATTTCACTAGTTTTGATACCTCATGCTGACTTGCACAACAAAATTATTTGACCGCTTCAACCAAAACTGACCATATGTGCACTTTAATTTGTAAATCTATTTACCCACATAGTAAATCAGCCATATTTTTTATGTCAGGATTCAATGTATAATACAAATGACAGCAATATTGCAATACAATAACAACAGATTTTTGTTCGCATAAATTAAGGGTGCCAGCATGTCCTCCTTTTATTCCAAATATTGATACGTAACAAAATTTCAGTTGTTTTGATGCCTCATGCTGACTTGTACAACAAAATAATTTGACCGCTTCAACCAAAACTGACCATATGTGCCCTTTAATTTGTAAATCTATATACCCCCATAGTAAATCAGCCATATTTTTTATGTCAGGATTCAATGTATAATACAAATGACAGCAATATTGCAATACAATAACAACATATTTTTTTAGCATAAATTTAGGGTGCCAGCATGTCCTCCTTTAATTCAAAATATTGATACGTAACAAAATTTCAGTAGTTTTGATACCTCATGCTGACTTGCACAACAAAATTATTTGACCGCATCGACCAAAACTAACCATATGTGCACTTTAATTTGTAAATCTATATACCCGCATAGTAAATCAGCCATATTTCTTATGTCAGGATTCAATGTATAATACAAATGACAGCAATATTGAAATACAAAAACAACACATTTTTGTTTCGCATAAATTTAGGGTGCCAGAATGTCCTCCTTTTATTCAAAATATTGATACGTAACAAAATTTCAGTAGTTTCGATACCTCATGCTGACTTGTACAACAAAATTATTTGACCGCTTCAACCAAAACTGACCATATGTGCACTTTAATTTGTAAACCTATATACCAGCATAGTAAATCAGCCATATTTCTTATGTCAGGATTCAATGTATAATACAAATGACAGCAATATTGGAATACATTAACAACAAAGTTTTGTTCGCATAAATTTAGGGTGCCCTTCTTTTATTCAAGATATTGATACGTAACAAAATTTCACTAGTTTTTATACCTCATGCTGACTTGCACAACAAAATTATTTGACCACATCGACCAAAACTGACCATATGTGCACTTTAATTTGTAAATCTATATACCCGCATAGTAAATGAGCCATATTTTTATGTCAGGATTCAATGTATAATACAAATGACAGCAATATTGCAATACAATTACAACACATTTTTGTTCGCATAAATTAAGGGTGCCAGCATGTCCTCCTTTTATTCAAAATATTGATACGTAACAAAATTTCAGTAGTTTTGATACCTCATGCCGACTTGCTCAACAAAATTATTTAACCGCTTCAACCAAAACTGACCATGCACTTTAATTTGTAAATCTATATACCCACATAGCATGCATAGTAAATCAGCCATATCTTTTATGTCAGGATTCAATGTATAATACAAATGACAGCAATATTGGAATACAATAACAACAAATTTTGTTAGCATCAATTTAGGGTGCCAGCATGTCCTCCTTTTATTCAAAATATTGATACGTAGCAAAATTTCAGTAGTTTTGATACCTCATGCTGACTTGCACAACAAAATTATTTGACCACATCGACCAAAACTGACCTTATGTGCACTTTAATTTGTAAATCTATATACCCGCATAGTAGATCAGCCATATTTTTTATGTCAGGATTCAATGTATAATACAAATGACAGCAATATTGCAATACAATTACAACACATTTTTGTTCGCATAAATTAAGGGTGCCAGCATGTCCTCCTTTTATTCAAAATATTGATACGTAACAAAATTTCAGTAGTTTTGATACCTCATGCCGACTTGCTCAACAAAATTATTTAACCGCTTCAACCAAAACTGACCATGCACTTTAATTTGTAAATCTATATACCCACATAGCATGCATAGTAAATCAGCCATATCTTTTATGTCAGGATTCAATGTATAATACAAATGACAGCAATATTGGAATACAATAACAACAAATTTTTGTTAGCATCAATTTAGGGTGCCAGCATGTCCTCCTTTTATTCAAAATATTGATACGTAGCAAAATTTCAGTAGTTTTCATACCTCATGCTGACTTGCACAACAAAATTATTTGACCACATCGACCAAAACTGACCATATGTGCACTTTAATTTGTAAATCTATATACCCGCATAGTAAATCAGCCATATTTTTTATGTCAGGATTCAATGTATAATACAAATGACAGCAATATTGCAATACAATAATAACACATTTTTGTTTCGCATAAATTAAGGGTGCCAGAATGTCCTCCTTTTATTCAAAATATTGATACGTAACAAAATTTCAGTAGTTTTGATACCTCATGCTGACTTGCACAACAAAATTATTTGACCGCTTCAACCAAAACTGACCATATGTGCACTTTAATTTGTAAATCTATTTACCCACATAGTAAATCAGCCATATTTTTTATGTCAGGATTCAATGTATAATACAAATGACAGCAATATTGCAATACAATAACAACAGATTTTTGTTCGCATAAATTAAGGGTGCCAGCATGTCCTCCTTTTATTCCAAATATTGATACGTAACAAAATTTCAGTTGTTTTGATGCCTCATGCTGACTTGTACAACAAAATTATTTGACCGCTTCAACCAAAACTGACCATATGTGCACTTTAATTTGTAAATCTATATACCAGCATAGTAAATCAGCCATATTTTTTATGTCAGGATTCAATGTATAATACAAATGACAGCAATATTGGAATACATTAACAACAAAGTTTTGTTCGCATAAATTTAGGGTGCCCTTCTTTTATTCAAGATATTGATACGTAACAAAATTTCACTAGTTTTTATACCTCATGCTGACTTGCACAACAAAATTATTTGACCTCATCGACCAAAACTGACCATATGTGCACTTTAATTTGTAAATCTATATATCCGCATAGCAAATCAGCCATATTTTTATGTCAGGATTCAATGTATAATACAAATGACAGCAATATTGCAATACAATAACAACACATTTTGTTTCGCATAAATCTAAGATGCCAGAATGTCCTCCTTTTATTCAAAATATCGATATGTAACAAAATTTCAGTAGTTTCGATACCTCATGCTGACTTGTACAACAAAATTATTTGACCGCTTCAACCAAAACTGACCATATGTGCACTTTAATTTGTAAACCTACATGTATATACCAGCATAGTAAATCAGCCATATTTTTAAGTCAGGATTCAATGTATAATACAAATGACAGCAATATTGGAATACAATAACAACAAAGTTTTGTTCGCATAAATTTAGGGTGCCAGCATGTCCTCCTTTTATTCAAAATATTGATATGTAACAAAATTTCAGTAGTTTTGATACCTCATGCTGACTTGCACAACAAAATTATTTGACAGCATCGACCAAAACTGACCATATGTGCACTTTAATTTGTAAATCTATATACCCACATAGTAAATCAGCCATATTTTTATGTCAGGATTCAATGTATAATACAAATGACAGCAATATTGCAATACAATAACAACACATTTTTGTTTCACATAAACTAAGGGTGCCAGCATGTCCTCCATTTATTCAAAATACAAATGAAATATTGATAGGTAACAAAATTTCAGTAGTTTTGATAACTCAAGCTGACTTGTACAACAAAATCATTTGACCGCATCAATCTAAACCGACCATATGTGCACTTTATTATATAAATCTATATATCTGCATAATAATTCAGTAATATTTATGTCAGGATGTATTGTATAAAACAAATAACAGCAATATTGGAACACGTTGACTACAAAATTTTGTCCACATAAATTCAGAGTGTCAGCATGTCCTCCTTTTATTCAAAATATTGATAAGTAACAAAATTTCAGTAGTTTTGATACTTTAGGCTGACTCCTTTAACAAAATGATTTGACCGTATCAATCAAAACTGACCATACTTGCACTTCTGACAGTATGTAATTCTATATGGCTGCATTATAAATAAGAAGTTTTTTTTAATGTTGCGATGGATTGTACCTGGCGCCTATGTGTCTTCTCCTGGCGCTCCTGTGCGCATTTTAGTAGGACTGCAAATGTAAGCAATAATATTGGAAAACAATAAATTTATGCAAAATTTTTTCTGCATTAATTGAGAGTGTCAGCATTTCATCTCTGTATTCATAATATTGAACAGTCACTACAGATAGTAGTTCAGGATGGTGTGTAAAACAAAACTATTTGACCGCATCATCCAAGTACCAACACTGACATGTCTGAATTCATTTGTACTTTTTAATAAAAAAGTATATGAGGTTCTCTTCTGGGAATAGTATACTGTTAATATATTATGTCGGTTGATTGATTTTGTTTGTAGCTATACGTCAAGTGGCAACTATTTCAATCAAGTGCACAACGAGTATAATTTTGGGACGTCCCATATAGCAAAGACAAATCTCTCATTAAATCTGACGAAATTGACGAGATTGTTGATAGTTTTACCACACCGTATGTATCCGGACACTGTACACTTTTCGTTAGAATATTCTGCGGAAAACAGAATAGTAAATCCAATGCAAACAAGGTGAATAACAATGAAATATCCGTGCATGTAACGCATTAAGTAAAATTTAGGAAGAGACAGGTAAAAAATGGGGAACGATGCAACGTCGACAATGATGTTGATATCCCATGATATAAGAATATTGTTCCGATGCGTTGGATAACTTTTCTATCCGCCTTCTAATAAAAAAAACCAAACAAACTCTCATTTCCTTTATGATAGCTCTATGTGATTGCATAGCCATTGTTTATGTATATAATAAAATTAAGAATGGAAATAAGAATAAGAATAATTATCAAATGAAAAAAAAAGAATTTTGTTGATATGTATAATATCTAGTAGAGTCTAGCGAGTAAAGAAATTTGCTACCTGGGAAAAAACAATGCGTATGTTGTTTACATATTTTAATTAAAGCTCAAGTCTGATATGAAAACTCTTAAACACGATAATCTGTCATAAGCAGACCTGTCCTCAGGTCTGGTCAATAGCAGACTTGTCCACAGGTCTGGTCAGAAGCAGACCTGTCCACAGGTCTGGTCAGGAGCAGACCTGTTCACAGGTCTGGTCTGGGGCAGACCTGTCCTCAGGACTGGTCAAAAGCAGACTTGTCCACAGGTCTGGTCTGGAGCAGACCTGTCGATAGGTCTGCAGCAGTCCTAAAAAGCAGACCGTAGGTCTGGTCCACCAACGACAAAGTTAACTTGCTTGTCTGCTTAAAAATTCTCAAGTTAACTTAGAAAGCAGTGAACAAGTCTGCTCCAAGTTGACTTTTGTCAAGGTTAGGACCGCACCCATCTGTATCTTTGATGAGTTATACGCGAGATTTATGAAAAGAGAATTGAATATCCATTTTGCACTGCCATACAAGTGAGAGGTTTAGCTAGCTTTAAAACCAGGTTTAATCCACCATTTTCTACATAAGGAAATGCATGTTCCAAGTCTGGAATATGACAGTTGTTTCCCATTCGTTTGATGTGTTTGAGCATTTGATTTTGCCATTTGATAAGGGACTTTCCGTTTTGAAGATTTTCTTTGGAGTTCGATATTTTTGTGATTTTACTTTTTTTTTTGGGGTATGTTTCGCCTCTCATTGCCAAAAAACCTTTTTATGTACAAACTACTTTTGATATACTAATATCTGCAAAGGGATTAACCAAAAGTAATACATTTGTACGTAATCGATCCTTTGCAAAATATGTCCTGTAATAAGAGATTGCCACGCTCCTATTACGAAGACAATAATCTAGTTATAATAGCTAAGAATAGGTCCATTTGGCTCAGATTCGGGTAAATGTTCAAATTCTACTCAACCCTTCATATATGTTTGTGGCAATCAAAATTGTTACAGCATTATGTCCCATCCCAATCTCTTTTCATTTTGTGTTCTTGTCTGAATCACCCATTTCATGTTCAAAGCCTTCATATAGTCTTTTTGTGCTGCTTTTGCGTAAACTTCAATAATTAATTTATCACCTAGTCTTACCTATTTAAATATTACAGTAGAGTCTTTATTCACTTTGACAGTTTGAAGAATAAGTTTTACTAAGGGAGTACATTTTAATGTTTATTCAGCACAAAGTCTGTAAATTCTGACTGCAATTAAAGTTTTCGTTTGTATTGCTTTTATTGCAATTTTTTTTTTTATCTATCTCTATCAAGAATCATGACATTGCAGTTTTATACGTACGTTCAGGCATATTACTGATGCTCTGTCTCTCAATAACCCATAATTCAGCGAGGGATTACATCTATTCTATCCGAGTTACCTTATCTTAAAGGATACTACCGAATCTAGAAGGTCTCCTTCAAATCTGCATGTTTTTCCTAAAATAGACGATTTGAAGCTAGGATCTATGAACTTTCTTTTTTCTATTCTCTTCCCCCTATGTCAAGAGTTTAAATATCTCAATTTATACATTTTACTTTGGATATTGTTTTTATCGGTACTTATATTTATTTTGTTATTAATGAATTAAAACATGATAACTAGTAAGGTATTCTTGTGTAGTTATGAACACATATACGGTTCTCAATCCTTTCGATACTTACAGACAAAATTAAAACAATTTAAACTGGACAACCATCGGCCTCGTTCATGTTAAAAAAATAAACGAAAAACAGATATGATAGACAGCGACCAAAGACAACTACTGAATTACATGCACATACAGAATGTGGCTCTGACTATTTAAAACTATTTTAACAATTAATTTGTAGCACTGTGTTATTTTATATGCAACAACTTTATTTAATATGTGTCCAGGAAAAAGGTAGTTTTACATTTCTGCACTGCACAACCCTACCTACTGAGTTTGAGATTTTACTGATAGTATCAATATCCTTTCATTAAAAATGCTCAGCTTAATCTTTAATTCTGTCGAAAAAGTAGAAAACATATGCATGTAAAAAGATCGTACAACGATTGTAATCTATATTACCCTAATTATGATAGCTTTTCATGGTTAAATAGCATAAAATCCTTGTTACTTAAAACAGTTGCAGAGGTACTTTCGTTTACATTTTAAAATCTTCTTTTCATATGTTATCTTAACATCTTACTTTTTTATCTATTATTTAGCAAAAGTTAAAATAAAATGTTAATTAAAAATCAATTTGAATACCAAGTAAGGTTATCTATACAACCATTTTGGTATTCCATTTCCAAAACCTTTTATCATTAACAACAACTTAAAAAATAGTTGAACAAGTAATACGCTTTTCAAATAATACTGCAGATCTGAGAAAAAGAGACTCACGTAGTGTTAATCGATTACAATTTGATCTACAACCCTTAGAATATTTCAACATAGAATGTTATTTGAAAGGAATATAATCACAAGCATTTGACCATCAATATTATATCTTTCGGGTATCTAATAAGTGCAATGACATGCAATTTTAGCACAAAAACCATTAAAAAAAGTATACATATTAAATGACAATATCACACTGTAACACGCAAACTAAGGAAATGACTTTCATTTTTTGTAAATGGAGTTTTTAAAGCAAAGATATTTCCAAGTAAATATATAAGAATACTTTTCAATCCTTAAAGTTGACATCAAAATAAATAAGTACAATGTAAATTTGATATATTGTTCCTGAAATCCACCGAGTGACAACTGATCAATACATACATTCAGTTTAAGTTTCGAGTGAGTAGTGGCAATTATTCAGTTAAAGCGGTAAAAAATATATAAGCCACATTACTGCTTGAGACTCGAATAAAGATTTTTTTTTTCAACTTAGTCAAAAATTATATTGGAATGGCACAAGGTGTTTTTGTTCCTTGTGAATAAAAAAGTAAGAACATAATTATAAAGACTATAGTAATACGCATGAAGTAAATATCATGTTAAATTTCAACAAACAATTCAAAATTGTATTCCTTAAATTGTATGAAAGACGAAAGTTACTGTACTTCAGCAGTACATATATCATATCCATAAAGATACATAAAAGTTTAACAGAAGTCTTTTGCTTTTCTGTTGTATCCAAGGAACTGGTTTCAAGTATATTTTGTTTAGTTGGTCAGCGGAAGGTCGTTATATTGCAGATTAGATAAAAAAAAACTTGCTTATGAATACCCTCATGCAAACTAATGGTTTTGTAACAAAAGGCTCGTGATTATTTTTAGCGAATATGCTTTAATCAAAACTTGCATAAAAGCTGCCATAAGAAGTCAATAACATGGATACCAGCATATCAACCCTTTATTTGAGTGCAAATACCAGTATAACGGAATTTTCTTTTTCGATAACAGCTTTTAAGAATACTTTGAAGAGTTATATACATGTATAGCTTGTCTGGTTGCGGTGTTGGATCGCAATTCCGTCCTCTATTCCCCTAATGTGACCTTCCAAATTAGACTGATCACCGGGTTTGCTCTTATATGACCAACATAACGGTTGCCAAATGTGGAACAGGATCTGCTTACCCTTCCAGACCAACTGAGATCACCCCCGGTTTTTTGGCGGGGGTTCGTGTTGCTCAGTCTTTAGTTTTCTATGTTGTGGTTTGTGTACTGTTGTTTGTCTTTTGGTCTTTTATTTTCTTTTTTTGCCATGACGTTGTCAGTTTATTTCGACTTATGAGTTTGAATGTCCCTTTGGTATCTTTGACTCACTTTAAGATAAAAAAAATAATCGTCTGATCTGTAAATTTACCAATGTGACATATCCCTGTTGTAGGATTTTGACTGTGGATTTGCATGGCGGGAGCTGTATGCATAGCAGGAGACGCTAACCCCGTCGGTATCACTCCGTTTATATTTCCTCAGGTTTCATTTATCTTGTCTCATGTAATAAAAATCTGTCTTTGTCTAAGCTTTAGTCCTCTTTGCTCTACAACGATGATATTAATAACATGTTTTTACTGTTGTGTATACTTTTTCGTTTTTTATATAAGATTTCCAAATGCCGATTAATCTTGAAAACGCTTCAAATATCACAAAAATGCTTTATTTTCTTTCACAGAAATGACCTTGTGTGAAGAAAGTACCACGTTTTTCATCTGTCCACATAATTCAAATAAGTGGCAATAGGAGCTGATAAATAACTGAGATGGAGTTGCTAGATACATTTAGAAGACAGAATCCTAAAAGATCAATCATAGTAAAAAGAAGGAGAACATACAAAGGGGCAAGCTAAACCCGTAAGTCGTGATATTGCTCGCAGCAAGGGTAGGATTGTAATTCCAGCAAGGGTAGGATTGTAATTTCAGCAAGGATATGATTGTAATTCCAAGAAGGATAGGATTGTAAATCGTATCTAATATTTGTTGTCTATAAAGTTCACCTCATCAAGCTGTAGAATATGATTAGATCTGATAAAACATGAAAAAACACTTTATAAATTTCGTGCGTTTGAAGCGCTTTTCTGAATTTATCTTAGTTAGGAACACTTAAACCCGATCATTTGAAAGCCAGGGATGTAGAAATACGTAGAAATGTTAGTAGTATAAGACCAAAAGAAACCTAGAAAGAATGGCAAAATTTATATAAGGTTCACTCTGTCTGAGGGAGGTCAAAACTCAGGTTTTAGTAATTTCTAAAATTATCAAGGAGGAATTTGGGGAAAATATGTTTTAAATTATGCTAGTACCGAATCACTGACTGCTGAGCTGCTGATATCCCCGGATACCAGCAGTCCAACAAAAGTGTAAAATACAAGTCTCTGGAAAATTTTGAAGTCAGGTAAGGATAACAACGACATTTAGTTTATGTATTCCGTATTGTTTGTATTTGACTTATTTGGATTATCAAAAATCTCCGTCGGATTTCAGATATATTGCACTATTCTGACACGTTATCTACTAGTTATCACAACATATCTGTTAAATATGATCTTTGAACTACTTGTGTGTCAGAAGAAGGTATTCATTTATGTTCAAGGACATTGTTAGATAAACATGACATTTTTTATAAGATATAGTCATCAAGGTGGCCATGAACCTGCTGTGCACCGTCAGCTTTGTGGGTGATACATTAAAAGTGTATTTTGTATTTTATATTAAATAAGGTTTTTGTGATTTTTATCGTTCGTATCTTTTACGCATTTGTGTTATAATGGTAATTTTTGCATTGTGATGAAAATCTTTGGTGTTTTTGAAGCACAAGAACTTTCAGGCTTGACTAATTTTTGTGCAGTAACATAAATGCACTCCTAAAATCTAGCTATTCAAAAAAAATATGACGCTTTTGTTTATATTCAAAGAATTTAGTCTGAATATTTTTGAAAAAAAAACACCAAAACTTCAACTGAACTGTAATAGAATGTAATTATGGTCTGACGTCAGAACGTGATTATAGGAAGAGCTTGTTGTCTTTACGCAAGATTACTTTCAAACCCAAAAGTGGCACTTTAGTAATCTCTAATTTTAGTTTTTTAAATGTAACAAATATTCGCACACCTATATTTGGTATGTACAACAAACACCTGCTAAATCCGATAGACTTATATTTTAGTAATGTGAGAGTCCTTCAAAAGAAACAATTGACAAAGTTGAAACTATAAAATATAATATAACGGCAATAAAATAAGCAAAAAAGATCACGAATATTTGGTTATCCACGTAAAACGCATAGTAAGCTGTAAATATTTATCCAAATATTTGATAAATATGAAGTTCTTGATTTATTCATTGGACTTAAGGTTCAAAGGTTAAAAAGTTACATAATATATTTCAACATAGAGTATCTCAACCATCTTAAAGATATCCGGTACTCAGAAAAAAATTATTTGAATAACAGAAAATACATGTTTGTTTTTAAAATAGACAATGGACATATTTCCATTCTCAATTTCACAGTAACACTAATTCATAAATATCATAAAAGTCACAGTTTTTAATGGAAGAATACTATGAAAGTCACCAGCACAGCATAAAGTATAGACATTGCTTTATACATTATAAATATTATAAATATATTGTTTTCCCAATATAATGTACACTGTATTCCGTCAATACGATTGGTTATTCAAATATTTGATAGGAAACGTTTGAACCTAAGATGACACGAAATCACACCATACTTTTTTTTTTACTCCTACTAGGTCGGATCCGTTGCTGGTGACCAATCAGACCCCGAGGTTATCATTCATCCAGTAACCAGTGTAGTGCTTTGGCTCTGGCATGATTAAAATGATACATGTTTTGTAAATGTTTGGTTAGAATTCGGTGATAGTACTTCAGCTAAGATTTTTATTCCCTCCGGGTTTTTTTTTTATCTTGATTTGTATCTTCTTTATGCGTTTCTGATTTTTAAACATAAGTTAACTACTGCTGCTCCTAACTAATCAGGCAAAAACTGACCTCAAAATTTTTTTCTGCTGTTCTGTTTAGGTCCGTTTGTGTTTTTTTTTTTTTTTTTGCTCTCAAAAGGTTTGTTTCGATGCTTTCCAATCGTTTTGTCTCAAACGTGCACGATGAAGGTTAACCCAAACTCACGTGCTGTGCACAGGGAAATCATATCATACGATTTTATAAAGAAACACAACTAAATTAAAAAAAAAATATTTTAGGAATATTTGCATTCTAAACACACGTATACTTACTATAGATTTACGAATGTAGATAATATAACCTTCAAGATGTTTTACGCACTTGATTTTGTTTCTTACAGATGTGACGCTATCATGTTATCTTGAGTATTAGTCCTGTTTTTAAAATTGTGGTTTATGTTATGTATTTTCTGCCTATTATACTGGTTTTATCTGTTTTCAATTGATGTGTCGTCCAACAAGTGATGCATGATTCAATGAGAACTTTTTCTGAACTGCAATACAAAATCCCCTGTTCAACAACTTGTTGTATAAGATAGTCATACTTAGTAAGTAAAATAACAGTTCATTAACTTAGTTTTGAAAATACGTTTGTCTACAAATAATTGTAAGCATTAGTTAGTTTTGCCGGTTTTTTTTAAGTGTTTCTTGGCTATTGACCTCCTTCCAAGTTTGTAAGCATTTATTTAGTAGATATAAGATGTGGTATGAGTGCCAATGAGACAATTTAGATCTATTTATTAATTTATATTTTATAATTTTCTACCTGTGGTAAACGTTCATGCAACAAACTTATACCAAGTTTGCTGAATGACGACTTTTAGATGTCGCTTAATTTCATCTCAGATTTCAACTAAGTATGCCTATACAATTAGAATTATCGTTACAGCATTTAAAAATGATTTTCTTTTTTGGATTGATTTGGTGTTTGACACAAAATCTAAATTAGGAAGACTTAGAAACAGATGACTTCTTAATTTTTCAAGAGATCATAATCCAAAGCGTATGTAGCTTGATTATCAATTATTGCGTTGTTAGTATCTTAGAATATTTTCTGATATTTTTTGATATTTCGAATAATTATTAATTCGGGTATTGTAAACAGACTGGCATTATTGTGAGAGAGAAAATGATTTTATAACTGTTCATATTGATACGTATCTCTCTTAATTTTGTGGTTTTCAAATCATTACAAAAAGTCAATTTTATTTAAGATGTCCACCGCACTGTATAACATGATACACACTGTTACAATCCGGTAATGACAGTCAATGTAAACATCCAAATTGTATGAGACATGTCGTTTGTAGATAAAAAGAATCATTTGCTATATTAAAACAACAACAAAGAAATTCAATTTTAATGCAAAGCATGCGTGAGGAAGTATCACCCTAGATTTGGTTAACAATCAAAAGGAAACACTGCCGACAATTTGTCTTCATGTGGTAACTTTATATCTCATCTCATTTAATGAAAGTTTTTGTTGACATAACTTTAGCCCTGTTTGCAGCTTTGTTTAAACAGATGATTTTCTGTCATCTAGTACTTTTACATGTATTATTCTATTTACTCGTACTTTTCTTTGTGGTTACTAAACAAAAACACTTCAAACGCAGCCAAATTAGTATTTTAAACTGCCCCGACATTACCTTATTAAAAAAAGACCGCACTGTACGGTTTGCCATCTAACCTTATAATCTATTAATCAGTTGTAATAGGATTAAAAAAAACGATATATACATCAATGTTATGAAATATCTGTCTAACCAAAATAGACAGGAAAAAAATAATAAGTAATTGCCTTTATGAGAAAACCACATTTATATTATATCACTGTATCATAGAGAGGATATATAATGATATATACAGTTCCACTTCCTCTTGGTGTAAATAAAGACCAATTAATTCAATATTTTATATGGACCCCCTCCCCCATTAAAAAAAATGAAAAAAGACATTTTTAATTGCCATATTTAAGGCATAACAACAAAAATGTATTGTTTATATGTAGATTTGGGGGTATTTGTCAATAAAACAACAACCAACACAACGACACATAAAACATAAGAGGTTAACATACGACCGGTCTTTAATACATTATATAAACCTTTATTTTGGGTTGGATTTAGTTCATTTATTCAATACTTCTTCATTGGCTAAGGATTATCATATATCTTCAAGTTTACACTTACTTGACAACTTATCTACTAGTTATCATATTACGGTTATAATATTTGATCTTTGATTTTCTTGTGTATTAGAAGACGAGGCTCATTTATGTCCAAGGACATTGTTAGATAAACAAAACGTTCTTGTTATGTTAAGGTTAACAAGGTGAATATGGACTTCTCTGCAACATGGAATTTTTTGTTCACACTAATTAAACGTATTTTTTTTAATTTCTTTTGTGGTATATTTCTTTCAACGTTGTTGCCATATATCACTTGGACACATGCGGCCGTGTTATTGTTAATCTTGTCACATTGAGGAAAATCAAGTGTATTAACAAAACTATAGATATTGTCTTTTCGATACCTATCTTTATGCACTTAATTGAGGTGTCAGAGAGTAAATTGACTCAAAACGAGGAGTTGTGTTTGTTTTCCTTTTGTGACAGGTTGCAAATCAAAATATCAATATTAAAAGAACAATGGTTTAAAACATAATTTGGTATTGAAAATTTCATTTGAAGAAAGAATGATCAAATGTTTGATGAAATACGACTTCAGATCCATGCTGTGGATACATGAAGTTCTAGTTCAATAAAAGCAAGGGAATTTTCAAATCCTAAGAAGTACGTTAAGTTATAATTGTCAAATTTTAACACATCCTCTTTTCAACGTTAGTGACATCACCGAGTTTGTACTTACATGCGCAACATGACGGTTGTCGCATGTGGATAAAGTCTTTAGTGTTCTATGTTGTGTTTTGTAAACTGCTGTTTGTCTTTTGACCGTTTTTTGCCATGAGGTTGTCAGTTTGCCATCGACCTATGAGTTGTTTGAATATCCCTTTGGTACCTTCCACCTCTTTTCTCCAATAAATATGATAAAGTATAAATAATAGTTCAGAAACACTTAAAATAAATGATTAATGAAATCTTAAACTTTTCTGTCTAATATAACGACAATAACATATGCAAAATATGTCAGCCACTGCTTATATAGGATTAGTTATCTATTTAAAAATCCTGGTATTGGTAAGGGTTGAAGGATGTAGATGTTTAACAAAATTAATAAAAAGTACTTAAAATCATTTTAGTGTCATATGTGTATTTCATAAAAACGTGCAAAGTATATTCTAACAGAAAGTTAACTTCGTAAAGTTAAATTCTTAAACGTCTGAAGCATAATGTACACTAAGTAAAACAAACGTTGGTTGCTGGATACATTGCTCTGATTTGTAGCTCAGCCGATAAGAAATGTAAAATAAAATTAACACTTGATGAATTTGATACGTCCACAGGAACACTCAAAGCTAAAAAAACAGAACGCTCAAGCCAAAAAACGGTGGATAAATAAATATTTATTTAGCTATATAAACAAATGAACATAATAAAATATCAAAACCATCTAAGTTCAACTTTGCTAGGAGGAGTAGCAACCTTTGTTGCATTTCACGTCTGTTTGCCTCATCTCTCCTTTGACATAACAGACAGCTGATGTTATTTTGTAGTTTTGTAAGAGTAGTGACAGATTGCAGTTTCACATATTTTTACCTGCTTACAAATAGGGCTGGTTACAGACAATTCATGCCTTATTTGCCCATAATGGGTTTCATTGCATACGGGTTTGAGCTCTTTAAGATACCAGTTCAAATAATCTTCGTTGTACGTGCTAAAAATGTCCGTTTAAATGCCAAAGAGCAACGTTTCTTTCAATTCTTGTATAAACACTTGTCAATATAGTACACTGAAGACAACCGAGAAATCTTGCAATGAGAATGTAGTATTAATACTTATACAGGAAGATTTTAAAAAGCTCAAATAGCCACTTACACGATTTCGAATGAGAAAATGGAACATCTGGTACTAATACTTGGTAGATTGTGATATTAATGGAAACGAGATGTGGAGTATACTTCTATAAAACAGCAACCAAACAACACAGTAGAAAATGTCATTCTGATCTACCATACAATGGTATCCTTCAATACAAACAGTTTTAATAAGATTTGCGAAGAAAGAAATTACGCAGTAAAGAAAGTATAGTGTTCAATTCTTTTCTCATGTTTATGAACTAACCTTTATGAATGTCAAATGTTACATAAGAAATCCAGGTGTTTGGAATGAATAAAGTTAAACTGTCGAGTGATTGCATTGTTTGTTATGCATATTATCATATATTTCACTTTACAGTATTATTTGTTTGAATTTTTTTAAGATAACCTGATAGTGTGTCTGTCATCTCTATGTGAACCAGGAACCAAAGTTAACAATCTATCCAGCTTCGAACTTTGTTAAATGTTACTTCGTTTGCTTTCCTTAAAATCTAAGCGTATGTCTCAAACACGGTTGACTTTTTTTTGTTACAATATGAAGATATTTCATACTAATAAATTTTTCAGACATTTAGTAAGAAAATATGTTTCTTCAAACGTTGTGTTATAACCTAATCACTATAAAAACCAACAAATATGTATACAAAGAAAAACAAAATGGCATATTTACAAAGCACATAAGCCAAAATGAAAGACAACAATACAAAAAATGACCACAAAAGTTTGAATTTAAGCATTAAATAAGTTTTGCACAAACAAATAATGTATCGTTGACTGCTGTATCCCTATTTTTGACATTTTTACCTATTATGTCTGTTTGTTTTGTTCACACATTGTTGTCAATATAATGGAATTTTATGCGACTGGCATACAAGCGAGATGTATAGCTAGCTATAAAACCAGGTTTAATCCACCATTTTCTACATAAAGAAATGCCTGTACCAAGTCAGGCATATGACAGTTATTTTCCATTCGTTTGATGTGTTTGAGCTTCAGATTTTGCCATTTGAGAAGGGACTTTCCGATTTGAATTTTCCATGGAGTTCGGTATTTTTGTTATTTTACTTTTTGTAACATCAATATAGTTTTAGATTTATTACGAAGTTTAGTTTTTTTCAATGATCTTTATTATGATCGTCAAAATATATAAAGACGAAAAGGAGATGTGCGGTATACGTCAATACGACAGCAATTAACCCAACGACACAAAAAAGCAAAACATACCTGAAGGTCAGCATACGGTCTTATAAAATATACAAATGTTTATACATCATGTAAATTCTAAATCGCCCAGAGTCTAGATTCTACAAAAGAAAAATATTAACTGAGACTTTGAAAGATCTGCCGTCAACACCATCCCCCAAATGACTGAACATGTTTTATTTCCTATTTAAGAAATTGGCAATTACAAAATATACAAATTACCTATATTTTAAGATGTTAATAACTTAAGATAACCGCTGAAGAAATTCGTGACTTTAGTGGGCACAAGAACATGTGAGACAAAAATAATTGTGTGGTAATCAACCATCCTCGTGAGTTATAATGTTCATTATTCGGAATACCCGAACGTATGAAAAGCTGACGCTGACATGTATATACTACAATGTCTGTCCTCTTGACGTAATTCCAACATCTATTTTTATTTACACCATACAACATGCTTTATGAAGAAAAGTAATTCTATCTATAAAATAATATTTTGTTGTTCAATATGTCATGCAAGCATCAGTTATGACAGTCATGAGGTATTTTAAATTAAACATTATTTGTCCTTTACGTAGGAGACCTTGGTTTCACTTTCAATCGAAGTATCATTTACAACATAGGTGTTCATTATCAATGATCTTTTTTGGATGAGGACGCCAATAGTATTGTGAGGAGACAAATAACCTACACTAAAGTAACTCTATATATTCCATCAATTTAATCAAAGTTAATCCCATCCAACCTAATGCACTGGTAGCGACGGTGTTTGCACTCGTTTCATTCGGTACGGTTATATTTCTAGTATCTCATAAAAATCTTTCAAGCAACACTTTTCAAATGGTGCCAAATGGATTTATTTAATACTTATTACCGACGCTCATAACTAATCATAACTAATCAAACCGCCTCGGTGGTCTCGTGGTAGCGTGTTCGCTTCGAGTGCAGGAGGTCGTGGGTTTGAACCCCGGTCGGGTCAAACCAAAGCACGCGGCATTAAGGAGTAAGAGCAAAGACTCGTTGGCTCGGAGTCAGAATAATGTGTCCGGGTAAGGTGATATGTCTTCCTGCGGACTGTTACCTTGTGAGCTAGCACGTTAAAAATGCGGCTCAGCGTGTCGGTCTAGTACAAAGCAGGGTAAATATTCATATTACATTAACATGTTCTCGTCCTGAATATGCATACTAATTTGCCGCTGGACGTTAAGCAGCATCCATCATCATCATCATCATCATCATCATCATCATCATCATCATCATAACTAATCAAGATCGTGTCACACGTTAGTTTTTATAAACATATGCTACTGCTTGCACGAAATATAACATTTCATTAGCATTTCCATCAAGATGAAAACTGATCATACGCAAGAGAAACTGTACTTGATAATTGTTTTTTCTTTATATATAAACTACTTATAAGGAAGCTATAGAACCAACGAATCTTGTTAGTACAGTTGATGTCATCTCTTCTAAAGCTTTACTGACTTCATGATTTGGCTGTTCGTTATAGAATATCTGCGTCACGGATGACCATATTCCTTTAGTCGCAACCATAATCCCGTTTTCCTTTGTCGTGACGACCAATTGTGACATTTTCGGATTTTACTTGTCACGAGCATACTGAAGGGTTCGCACGGTGAAACAGGAACTGTTTATCTTTCCGTGGCATCCGCGTTCAACTCCGGTTTTCTTTTTAGTAAGGTCTTTCCATCGTTTACTTTGGCCATTGTGCTGTCCTTTTTCTACTAAGGTTTTTTTTTTTTTTTGTAACTTCTTTGGTGTTTTTAATGATGACGAAATTCTTCATGTTTACTTACATGCATGGACTAACATAATTTTTTGTTAGGATGTGCATCTCAGCCATATACCTCTTTTTATAATGAATTTATTTTGGTCAAATGGTGTGTCTAATGTTTTTCAAAAGGGATATGACCTTCAAAATAGTCGGAAACAAGAAAGCTAATGTTAAAACAAAATAATTTAATTAAAAACATTTAGGCTATCCCGCCTATAACTGCATTACATGTATTTATCATAGTAAAATAACCAAACTATATACTCAGACGAATAAGTAAGTCATCCAATAATAGTATATAATAAAAAGTAAAATAACAAAAATACCGAACTCCAAGGGAAATTCAAAACGGAAAGTCCTTTATAAATTAAACCTCCACAAAAAAGTCGACATTTGGCATTGAGTAAAAAAAAGTCGACATTTGGCATTGAGTAAAATAAAGCGTCCATCGGTTAAAAATCTATAACGAAAATCTGTCATCAAAAGCAAATTCATAAAAAGAATATAAACCGCTGTCAAGGTTCTGCATTTTATACATTAACATGTGTCTTGTTGAAATAGTTTTGTTAGGTCCCCCATATTTTCGTGATCAGCGGGATAACAAAATGTGTGGAGTTTAAGAAGTCAAGCATTACATTTTCAATCTGTTG
The DNA here is from genome assembly GCA_017311375.1 of Mytilus coruscus. Lineage (NCBI taxonomy): Eukaryota > Metazoa > Mollusca > Bivalvia > Mytilida > Mytilidae > Mytilus > Mytilus coruscus. Next base: position 40,448,028 of record CM029603.1, on the reverse strand, counting down.
ATAAAAAAATCTAGGTTTTTACGCAAAATTAAAAATATAGGCAGCTATAAACCAAAAGAAGTTTCAAACAGCTTCGTCATGATCAATATTGAACAACGCGATCTTATTCAATATTCATATTTAATTAAGGTATAAAATATATATGTTATCATGGAATCTCTGTTTAGTTAATCATAGACTGGATATTCTGTTTTTGAAATATGAAAGCAATATTTGGTCTTTTATTCTCTTGTAAATTTAAATTTAACCTTGAATTTTTTTGTTCTACAGACGTTTCATTTATATTCAAGGGCACGTAAGATAATGACATTCTTTGTACAGGAAAAAAGGCCTCAGGGGGTCATTATGATTATGTACAATTGAAATCTAAAAGTACAGGTCGTCAATCAAATTGAGATACTTTTTTTTCACAAACATCTAGATAATTAAAAATGAATGCATTAGTTTACTGTGGTTGTTTACAAATACGTAACGATCGTTTATAGCTGTAGGAGTACAGAACGCTTTGTTAAGAATATCAAAATGATATGTCCGATTGCAATGACATAATTACATTTGGAACAACTGATTCTATGACATCAGACTAGTTGCTTTAAAGTAATACTAGTACAAAAAACAAAATATATCTATACCATACAGTGTATTTAATTGCTTTATTTGATACACATAGAACAGCACGAATTAAAAAGAGCAATGCCGATAAAGATGATGTTCCGGATGTATGGGCCGATATAGCTTGTGTTCCGAGAGAATCTGCCAATATAGATTGTGGTCCGGGTGTATTGGCCGATATAGCTCATGTTCCGGGAGAATCTGGCAATAAAGTTGGTGTTCCGGGTGTATCGGTCGATATAGCTTGTGTTCTGAGAGAATCTGCCAATATAGATGGTGTTACGGGTGTATTGGCCGATATAGCTTGTGTTAAGAGATAATCTGCCAATAAGATGGTGTTCCGGGTGTATCAGTCGATATAGCTTGTGTTCTGAGAGAATCTGCCAATATATATGGTGTTCCGGATGTATTGGCCGATATAGCTTGTGTTCAGAGAGAATCTGCCAATATAAATGGTGTTTCGGGTGTCTCTGCCAATACATATGGCGTTCCGGGTGTATCATCTTGCATGCAGTGTCCCATTAAGCACTGATGTGATTCAAAAGATTCATGTTGACAAATAGTTAAACATTACTGAAATAAGGTTCCAATAACATCATTCAAAACTGAACTTGGTTTACGTAAACATTTATGACTTACGGGTATAAATATAGGAAATGTGGGGTATAAGTCAACAACAAAAAAACAGCCCAACTACACAAAAAAATCAAAAGACATCTGAAATTCAACATACAATATTGAACAAGAGACATTTTTTCGATACAATATAATTAAGCTCTTAATCTCCCCGAGTCAAGAAAGTTGTAAAAAGTTAAATCACAAAAATACTGAACTCCGAGGAAAATTCAAAACGGAAAGTTCCTAATAAAATGGCAAAATCAAAAGCACAAACAAATCAAACGAATGGACAACAATTGTCATATTCCTGACTTGGTACAGGCATTTTCTTATGTAGAAAATGGTGGATTAAACCTGGTTTTAAAGCGCTAAACCTCTCACTTGTATGACAGTCGCATCAAATTCCATTATATTGACAACGATGTGTGAACAAAACATAGGTAAAAATGTCACAAATAGGGGTACAACAGCAACACGAACCCCACCAAAAACAGGGGGTGTAAATGATTTAACAGAGACTAGCAAAGGTCTGCCAATACACCAAATTCCCAAACTAATGTTCGCTTTGGTTTCTATATTCAACTTTATTCGAGGCTCTCCAAACTTTTAACCTTCGACATACCCAATAAATGCATTTCAAAAGCACGTGTCAAGCAGACCAAAATGTCTATTTTAACTCATATAAGACAGGTTGATCTTCCAAACCGATGTCCAGTCTAAAGATAATAAGCTTGTTGACCTTAAAAAAATAATAAGATAAGTGACTTTAAAGTGTTCCAGGAAGATTGTAATACTAGTCCTGAGGTTAAGACTTGTACATTTTATTTGAATTACGTTCCTTAAAAAGTACCATTAATAAATGCATGTCGTCTTAAACATGCAGTAAATGCAGAATTTAATCTTAAAACAAAATTATATGAAAGAGACAGAAAGAGAGAGAGAGGGAGAGAGGGATGTGATAACATCCATACAACATAAGACCTACAAGTCAAGCAAGGAAATATACTTACATTAGCGACTTATGTAATTAATGTTGTATGTATATTAGAGCAACTTTAAAACCACGAATAACCTTTGGTTAATAAACCACAGTTAATGTATAAAAAGCAAGCCTGGGAAAACCACTAGAAAGTATTACAGGAAAGACTAATCCAATCATTGAAGTGTCAAGCAAGGCGGTGAAGCACATGCATGTGATTGTGTGTATATTTATATATCTCCTTACATATTATTAGAATGTTTAATTCGAGGATTTCATAGAATCAATGCCTTTTTTTTAATTTTAGACGTAAAAAAGAACAATTAATAAGTTTCCGATCATTTAATAGATAAGTACTTAGTACTAGTCCTTTATGACCTCTCATTCACTAAGTCAAATAGTATTTTTAATGTATTAGCGCATACCCATAAATACAATATAACACTTTATTCAAACAAGTTTCACGTGCAAGCTTTAAGGAAGAAAAAAAAAAAAAACACACACACAAAAGAAAAGAAAAAAAAAAGAGCAGCAAACAAACAAAACCATTGAATATTTAGACCTTAGAGGTTATATAAGTGGATATAAATATGAAAAAGATAATAGTAAATATCAAAACTTATGTAAATCTGACTATTCTACATGTACTGTTTAGTATGATAAGTTTGTTGATACATTTTGAAAAAGGTAACCCCCATCCCAGTTGAAAAAGAAAGAAAAAAAATGTCCGAATGTTCGACCTAAGAACATTTTCATTCAGAAGAAAGTAAAATATAACTAAAACAATTCATAAATTTATGATAAAAAAGATGTTTATTGAAAATACTGACGCATGAACATGGTATATAAATTATATGTGAAAAAAAAATCATACTTGAACGTGTATTCCGAATTCTTTTATTTAATACGTTAGTTTTGAGTACCTAATATATAACTATAAGAAGCGGTCTTTGCGTAAAGTTTTGAAATAAAGTTGCAGATACTCTATTTACAGTCTTACAGAAACATATAAGAAATTTAGTGAATACATTTAAGGTCATTCTGCAGGCGAACATTTTCTGGTGCAGTGTCAATTTAATAGGATTAACATTTTTATAATTTTTAAATCGTATTAAAACGCTGTCGTCTTTTCCAATAAGGACATAATAAATATAATCTACATGTACTGTCTAGATGTTGTTTTCATAAAGAATATTTTTATTTGAATAAATGATAATTTCCGTCTAATAAGATATAAAGTCCTTAAAATACCGTGATCTCTACAATAACCGAGTACTACATCCTATTAAAATATTGACACCGTCAAGTGCAACGTACTTGAAAGACTCTGAGGTGGTAACGTACAACCTATACGGTGCGTGGTAAATTGGGAATTACTGATCCGATAAATAGTTAACAGTTAAAGGTATAAAAGAGATGAAATCAACTGACATTATCATTTAATAGTACAACACTTACCTTGTAAACTTCCTTATATTATAAACATGGAACAGAATAGTGTGGATGATAGAATTACATTAGCTTTGAATACATTAAGAAATGAACTGGTAAGTTATATTTTTCTATTAAAGGGTTGACATTGTTTTTCGATTATTTGTTATATATATGTTCAGGATTTTCTTTATTATTTCTAAAGACTTTTGAGATTACTTATTATAAATTATTCCTTAAATTTTTATCAAAACACTTTCATTATTCAATATCTTTATTTAGCCTTGGAGAAATACTCTGATTCCCCATAGGTCTTTTTCTACGTGTATACAATAGAAAGTTACAGGAATTACAAACGTGAATAGTCTTTGTAGATAAATTTGGACTTTGTTTCATGCATAAACTTATAAATATTTTTTTTCAATATTTGATTATGTTCTTAAAATCCTATTATTTTATTATATACATTTTATTTTATCTTATTTTATAAGTTGTTTTTTTTTTTTTTCATTATTTTTCAGCTTGATTTAAGAAGCCAAGATGTAAAATTGATGAAACAACTTCTTAATATAAACGATACCATACAAACATTATCTAAACGGCATGGACATAAGCGACAAGCTAGAACCATTTCTGGTCACCAAAGAAGGTGCATGAGTAGTTATACGCTTCCAAATTCTACCAATCAAATAGAACAGAAACCATTTACAAGAAGACTAAGTGCTCCTATATTCGAAGATTCAATGGGCTCATCATCAAGTTTAGAAGGTAATTGAATACTAATATTTAAAAACACCTGACATTTTGTATATACATCTATCTAATGTTAAAGACATATGGTTGCTCAATATGTCTAATGATTATTTATTCGTTTGGTAGCTGTCTCGTGAATTTTTACCCTACATCTTCCCCTATCGGTCTTAAAATCGTTATTTCAATTAGAAAAGAATGTATAAACATTCACCTCTCTAGATGCAAGTATAATTGTTTTGTTTTATTTCAAGAATAAATATTTCTAAAAATTTTGTAAAAATATCAGAAATAAAATCATATGCATACATAGTATATGAACATATCTTATTTAGTAAATGTTGCTTACAGATCGCATGCTTTAAATTTAGTTAAAAGTTTTGAATGTTAAGGCAAGTCTTTTTTTAACATTTGATTCAAAATTATATTTCAGGATCTGTTTGTTCTGATGATATGAGTGAATATTCTGAAAGTGAAGAGGACTTATCATTGAGATCACCCAAATTATCTCGACCACCGTCTTTGTCTTTCATAAGGGATTCTGATAGTGAAATTTGTGATGAAGATCTGTTGCGAACAAATATCCGTGTTTGGAAACTGTCAAAATCAGACATCTGTAGCTGATCAGGACTTTAACAATAAAACATTTCAGAAATATCTGAAGCAATACTATTTCAAAGTTCGGGCGGAAGCAAGTATCGAGGAACGTTCGAAATGAATACAGTGAGGCAGGTCGAAAGTTGAACTGTGCAATGGAGCAAAATGAGGCGTTTGGTATTTGATACGAATGTCCTCTCAGCTATACATACTGATGCTTCAAATGATTGAGTAAAACTGCTAGTCGTCTTTGTGTGTGCTTTCTTCCTCTAAATCATTCTTTCTGTATGTCAACATATATGTCAGCATCGATGGGATTACATGAAAGTCGTTCCACACCTGAACATTTGCTCAATTAGAACTTTTAATCATGCTTTTTTCAATTAAAAAGACATTAAAAACCCATTTCCAAAAGGTACACGAATATGTGTTCAAGTTACTGTTAATTGTCTTTAACTAATGTGTACTTCGTGACCCAAAGACGTAACCTAAAATGCTACAACTAATGTAATTTTTATCACGAAGGGTCATCAAGGTATCTGTAGTTTAAATACCTTTAAGCGCAGGAGTGCAGTTATGCATAGAGTTGTTGTAGCAATGGGATACACCCTTCGCAACCCTATTGTAAATCTTATCGTTATTTACAAAATAAATGTTTTAAATATGTTTTTGTTTGTACTTTATTTAATGGGTTTTATGAATGAATGTACTTTAATGGTATTATGAGATACTTATGTTATCAGTGATTAATATACTTTCTTGTTAGTCAGTTCTATAGTTTGTAGTATTTAATTAAATTATTATCAAGTGACACTTCAAACGTAATGTCAATGTATGTATGACTAAATTTCCGATCAACATTCTTATGTTGCTGTTCAAAATGTCTTTATTTTTAAACGTATACACTGTCCGTCAAGCTTTTATTTCCGACATTTGTAAGGCCCTTTGTTACAAGGAATCAAGTGTGTAGGAGGCCCGTGACGTAAGATAAACACATGCAGATGGTCTCGAGCTTTTGGCAAAAAGAGTAATGAACAAAAGACCTGCTAGTGGTAATAGATCGTTAGTAATCCAATTAAAGGAAACATTCTAATATTTATTCATCATTTTCCAAATGGCTATGCTTCATAATAATGTTATACATATTAAAAGAGTGTCCAAATCTAGATACAATAAAAAGTGGTTAATAGGGATTTTAATCCTTCCGTCATCGGTCATTTCCCTGAAATTGAGTGGGATAATAAATATGATTCAAATATTCATCTTGCAGCAAAATATCCATACAAATCAAAGCTAACTATAATTAAACAATTGATTCCTAGCTTTAGATGGGGTTTAACAGATCTCTGCTGACTTACTCAAAATAACACTGATAATTCAGTTCAATGCAAAGGTATTTCCCTTATGGACAGGCATTGTTATGAGGATGTGTAATATAGCAAATTTCGATATTTCTTCTCTTTCAAATGAAAACCTAAAATTCATTGACACGTGATTTTTTTTTTTTTTATTAAAGGTTCCTTTATTTTATGTGATTATAACTAGATGGCATGTATAAGTCAGCGAGACAGCAACGCAACAACACAAAGACATCCGAGTCTAGACAAGTTGTGACTACCAAGATATGCCGCCAATCCAACTTCTTTTAAGAACAAAAGCAAAAGAGAATTTTGCTTTTGATAAAACCATTTCCAAGTACATATGACTGAGTTAAGTTAGTTTTTCAGCAATCAACCCTTCCCTTTGTTATTGCCATCAGTCGAATAGGAAAATGGTATTGTTTCAGGTCTGCTTACCCTTCCGGAACACCTGAGATTACCCCTAGTTTTGTTTTAAAGGGGTTCGTGTTGCTCTTGCTTTAGTTTTAAGTGTTGTTCTTTATGCTTTTTAATTTGTCAATGCCTGTGGTGTTTATACCGGTTACAGTCTTGTCTATCATTTGTCATGAAAAACGATTAATTCAATTTCAAAATTTCACACTCGGTCAAGTTTCTGGGTTAGAAAATTTACATGACCGATGGTTAAGAATTTGGTGATGTCTTAGGGTTAGATAAGAGTCAGTTACCAATCTGATATTGTGTAATGCCTTATCACTTGATACAGCTTATCAACATATTTCATAGGAGTAACAGGACAGGTGTCACATTTGAGCAGGATCTGCTAACCCTTCCGGAGCACCTGAGATCAACCCGGTTTTGGTGGGGTTCTTGTTACTCAGTCTTTAGTGTTCTTCGTTGTGCTTTGTATATTGTTGTTTGCCATGGCATTGTCAGCTTGTTTTCGACTTATTAGTTTAAATATATCTCTTTGGTATATTTCGCCCCTCTTTTAAACGTACTGCAACTTCCCTTGCGCGATGTTTACGTTTTTGGGGCTCACCATTCTGTCAACCACACTTTATTGTTTATTTATTTGTTTGATGTTGTTTATAAGGTATGTTTTGTTTGCTTACTTGTCTTTTATTTTAGCTCAGTATTTTATATATTCCTTGGTTTACAAGATTGTGACTATAAAATTATTTGATGAATGTTTATCAAGAAAAACGACAAACACTTAATCTAAACTCCATTGTTTATTCCTTTTTTTATTCATTTATATTTTGCATGTTTTGAATTTGCTATGAAAAGGGAAAAGTTTTGTCATTGTTGAGGAATTTCTAGTGACTTCGGTGTTAAGTACTGTATGAATATATTCGTTTTACCCTAGTTTTTCATTAACATATTACGAAAGAACATCCATCACATTGATGCTTTTAACAAGACGATAGACACACAGAAATTATATTTAAAAGAATGATATCCGTTGTTAGGTTCTCTCATATCTTTAGTCAGATTTTTAATCTAACTTAAAGTACAATGAGAACATTCAATATTCAGTTAAGGAAAAACCATCTTTTCCAACCATGTTATCTTTTCAAATTATTTCAATGACGCACACATGATATAATAAAAGAAGCAAACCTCTTTTCTCTTGAAACCGGAACGGAAAACATTAAAATAGGTACAGACAACCACATAATTTCAATATGCATTGTGTAGAAAAACTAGCAATGGAAATTAAAGGGTAAGGGTCAAGATAAACTTCTATGGAGTTATAAAACTTTTAGGGAAAAAACATAAAATTTTACAAAATTTACATAATTTATTGCTTGAGAAAGAACATGCATGTATCTCCTTATATTCATATATACTTTCTAAGGTTACCTGTTACGCAATAGGAAAACATTAATTACATATATTCGATTCAAAACTTTATAGTTATGTAGATGTGTACTTGTAATTTGTCAGTAACTTCACGCTAACGCCTGATATTTTATTATGATATTATTGGTTTCACTCTACTTCGCACTCGAATCACATCTAAATAATAAACTCATTCATTAATATATCTGATATATGGATACCTGAAATTATTGCTTTCCAAAACATGTCTTACGTTTATTGAATGCACAACATCAAAGGAAACGTCACCATAAATGTCAACACCTTGACAGAAATTAAATCATTTAAATAAACTGACGACATAAGATTTATACAATTAATATTGGTGATCATAGCACTGCCTTGCCTTAAATTGATATTGATTTAATATGTTAAATAAATAAACGTATATTAAAGGAGTGATGGGAAGCTTTAACTTTCGTAATTCACAATCGATTTAAATGGAGAGGTAAAAATTAAAGTCAACCCAACAGCTGAAAATAATACTAAAACTATTAAATGTGTCTTCACTTTCTTGGTTAACTTCAGTACTAAACGTAAAAGACGAAGATTTACTGACGATTGATATATCATAATAAGATCAGTTACAGCAGATAGACAAACTATTAGTCCCAAAATGGATTAATGTAAACATTTAACAGCTAAAATGTAATGGAAAATTACTGCAAATACCAGAAGCTGAACCTACAAGGCTAATGTTATTGAGGCACGGATGACATATTGAATCTCGGCCAGGGGCAGATTTAGACATTTTTCAGAAGGGTGTCACCAATACGAACTTTCTAAACGTTTTTAATTAGGGTCATGGAGGTAGTAACAGAGCAAATGATTACCCATAGTTTACAAAAGTGATTCCAATTTCATTTTTCTTTGAAGTCTGCAAGCGAAAGTGTAAAACAGCTCATGAAAGTTTTATGTAAATCATAATGCACGAGCAAACCCAAAGGATTGACTGGGTTATAGAAAAATGGTTATCCCTAGGTCTTATTCCGACCGGCATTGAAACGCTCATCAAAGTGGGATGTACTTGTGGCTATACCGGGTGTATAAATCATATCACCAGGCATCGCGGGTACCAACTTCTGTGTTGGGTATCACCAGCCCAGTAGTCAGCACTTCTGTGTTGACATAAATTATCATTGATATGGTCATTATTACAAATTACCTGTTAAAAAACTTTGAATTTTTTGAAATACTAAGAATTTTCTATCCCAGGAAAAGATGACCTTAGCTGTACTTGGCAAAACCTTTCGGAATTTAGGGTCTTAAATGCTCTTCAACTTCAAGCTTTATTTGACCTTTTTAACTATTTTGATTCGAGCGACACTGATTAGTCTTTTGTAGACGAAACGCGTGTTCGGCTACACAATTTAATCCTGATATCTATGATAAGTTTATTCGCAGCCAAAGCCGGTTAGAATTAGGACATTACATATGATATCTTGTGTAGAGAGTGCAACGCTCTCTGCACGTTAATATCCTTGCAACAACTCCTTGGGGGGTCCTTAAGTGCAAGACTAAATTCAGTCCCTATCTAATTTACGCTCATTTTCCATAACAGTCCAAATTTCGAGCCATGCGTCCCGATTAATCCTTATTATAGAATCTACCTATTGCATTTATTGTTAATGTTTTCCCGTCCTGAACATGCATGAAATATTTGCCACTGGACGTTAAAAAACAACCATCAATCATAATGGACGTTAATCAGTGCTAATTCGTTTAGTCATTTCTGTCCCATTTTTCAAAGTTAAGTTAAATAAAAAAATATTTAGAAATCCGAGCTTCCTATTTGCACGCTGACATTCTCGACTACATGGTTATACTTATAGTGCAGACAATGTTAAGAATTGCAAATGTTTGGAAAGCCAAACTTTTGTGATTCTTAATTTTCATCAGTTGCTGACTTTGGTAGTGTTAATTTTGTATTTCACCAGAAATACAACCACACTTTTCCTTCGAACGATAGTTCACTCGGACTAAACACGTCCGAGGCATTAAAATCAAGAAACAGGTTTTCGACTATAACGAGTCCGTTTGGGTTCTTGATATACATCTCTAAGAGAACAAGAGCCATACCAATGCTAGGTCCATTAAAAGTAGTTGTTTTTTTATTTGGGATAATTTATGACTTTTCATGAAGAAAAGCCTTGTTGGTAAAACACGTAAGAAGTCAAAATTTGATGGAAATTTATATAGGGTTGATATAAGCTTTAAGATGCTAATAATAAAAAGAACGAATGACAAATCATTTGGATTTTGGTTTCACAGTAGCCAAACATTAATGTTCAGGGGGAAATTAAGCAATACAGTTTACACCTTTGAATATAAAAAACTTTATTGAAGAAAGTAAAACGGTTAAATTTGAGAATTGTCTCTTCATATTCGAACCTCCACATCAAAAAAGGAACCGAATGAGTAATTACCAATGGGTTTTTACATGTTCATTGTATAAACATATTGGAAATAGAATTACAAGTTTATTATGAGTAATAGATTATAATTGGTAAAATAATCAAAATTTAAATCATACTCTTAATGGTGTACAATTTTTGCCAAACTCAGGGGGTGTCACGTGCACCCGGTGACATCCCTTGGATCCGCCTCTGTGAGCCTAACCTCGCAAAGTTTTCTTAAAATTTGTCTTTCGAGCCGTTTGAATGTGAATAAAAATTGAAAACTGAGGTAGTCAGAGTGTATTCAATCGTTTACTGGAAATATTCTCAAACAATATCAATATAAGTACCGTACTTTATTGACTGTAAACTGTATTACGTTAATTGTACTTTCAACAAGAAAGGAGTGAACATATTTGTTCCAAAGATTCTATCTATTTAAGACACCCACGCCGTTCCTCATTGAGTACCAACATATATTGTTTACCAATATTAGAGTGTGACAGGTTAAGCCAATTGAGATTATTAAGGAACCGTTATCTTAAATCGGTTTTAAACTTAAGAATATATGCAACTATTTAAATTTAAAAGTGCACAAATTCTTTATGAATGGCGACAGAATGCATAGTCTACATAGTTAAATGCATGTATTTACCAATAAGAAGATTTAATCATTGTGAATTATGAAGAAGACTAATCCATAACGGTTCTTTCAGACTTTATTATTACTAGAACACACCCGCGAAATCGCGGGCATTAAGAGCGTGGTTGAAAGTATGTAAACTGTTGTAGGATGAATTTTTGTAAAAGATTTTATGACTGGAGAATTTCAGGAAAGGTATCAAAAATCATAGGTACTTGTGGACAGGACAATTTGTTTTAGCCCTCCCCCTTTTTTCCAAAGTCCATTATTTTTTTTCTGTTAATTTCAATTATTTTCGCGTTTTTCTGTATACTATGAACACACATAAACTATAAATAAAATATATTTGCTATTTACTATCAATTCCAAATTTACTATCCACGGCTCTCTATATAATATATCAGTGACCGCCGTGGATAGTAATAAAATTGAGAATGGAAATGGGGAATGTGTCAAATAGACAACAACCCGACCATAGAACAGACAACAGCAGAAGGTCACCAACAGGTCTTCAATGCAGCGAGAAATTCCCGCACCCGGAGGCGTCCTTCAGCTGGCCCCTAAACAAATATATATACTAGTTCAGTGATAATGAACGCCATACTAAACTCCAAATTGTACACAAGAAACTAAAATTAAAAATAATACAAGACGAACAAAGGCTAGAGGCTCCTGACTTGGGACAGGCGCAAAAATGCGGCGGGTTAAACATGTTTATGAGATCTCAACCTCCCCTATACCTCTAGCCAATGTAGAAAAGTAAACGCATAACAATACGCACATTAAAATTCAGTTCAAGAGAAGTCCGAGTCTGATGTCAGAAGATGTAACCAAAGAAAATAAACAAAATGACAATAATACATAAATAACAACAGACTACTAGCAGTTAACTGACATGCCAGCTCCAGACTTCAGTTAAACTGATTTAAAGATTATGTCTTCATCATATGAATATCAGGCACAATCCTTCCCGTTAGGGGTTTAGTATCATACCATCATAACATATATGAGAAAAACATAACCCGTGTCATGCCAACAACTGGTTTTTAAATAAATGTGTTTAGTTCCGATGCACAGTAAACTTGGAATTGATAGTAAATAGCAAATACACTTTATTTATAGTACATGTATGATCATAATATACTGAAAAACGCGAATACAATTGTCCTGTCCCCAAGTACTTATGACAATTATGTGTAATTACCGTATCACCATGGTGATACGGTCTGATTAGTCAAAGGCTGGACGTCTGGATTGTGGTAAATCTGTTAACGGTATCTCATTGGTTATAAATAACATTAAATGACTGCATCTCAGCTGCTTCCGGGCTGCTTCTAGGGGAAGTGAAGGATATCTTAACGTCTGATTGGCTATTATTGAGTTGTATGCATTATATGTCAACGCGTCCGTAAGTGGGGTCGGATAAAAATCATGATAGTAGGTCATCGGTAGAAACTATAATGAAGTGTTCAATTGCTATCATAATTTAAGCCAAATTAAGTTCACGAAGCCCTGTCAATTTGAGCAAATAATCTCATTCTGTGATGATGAAATTTATGTCATCTTGAAATTTTGTTGCAATTTTGGTACAAAGGTGTATATTTACGTTACATTTGTTTGTTTTTATAGTGATTAAGATGATAACACAATGTTGACTGCTGTACCCCTATTTTTGACATTTTTACCTATTGTGTCTGTTTGTTTTGTTCACGCATCATTGTCAATATAATGAAATTTGATGCGACTGTCATACAAGTGAGAGGTTTAGCTAGCTATAAAACCAGGTTCAATCCACCATTTTCTACATAAGAAAATGCCTGTACCAAGTCAGAAATATGACAGTTGTTATCAATTCGTTTGATGTGTTTTGGTTTTTTTTTTTTTTGATTTTGCCATTGGGGACTTTCCTTTTTGAATTTATAGTGCTTATTGAAATATATTTTGCTATATTTCTTCATAAACTATAATTTTAAATAGTAAATACACAAAAGGTGTGCTCTATGAATAAAAATATTATCCTCATATTTTTCATTGCTTGAACATATTAATTAGAAAATATTCAAATCACGGAATTTACCGATACGATACGAAGATGTCCTTTCGTTTCCCGCGCATTCACCGCTTCATTGATTTCTGATGTAAACAAAACAGACAATTGCCGATAAACAACTGATTAGAAGAATAGAAAACAAACAAGGTGAGTAATATGGTTGCGTGTGTGCAAGGAAGCAAACGCCAAGCATTACGGTTTAGATATAGGCAAGGGTTTCAGTGCACTATAGTTTGTTTAATGACGCCTCTAGCTGGACGTCTACGACTATAGATGAAAATATAATTGAAGGCAGCTATGACCCGGGAGCTATGAGCAATTCGAATTAATATGATCGCATCTTATTTCCTGAAAACCCAAGATACTTGCAACAGAGCGAAATGATGTTCGCATGTGGGGTAGACAGTTTAATGTACTCGTACATGATGATTTATTCTTTGGAGTCGTTGTACACCACAGGCGGATCCAAAAGGGTGGGGGCCGCCCCTCCCCTTGGTTGATTATAAATGTTCTGGATCCGCCACTGTACACAGTGGCGCTCAGCAGTCATTGTTAATTGATATATCAACAGCACTGAGAACTGCATTTGATATAGATAAATCCAATTCTTATTTGTTCACATTGCAATGTATCAGGTCTTACAATAACTGAAAATAAGTGTATTTCGTCGTGAATCATCTACTATTTGTTTGATTCACATGCTCGAGATAATCAAGGTTTCCCATTTTAAGATGGTGCTTCTATTTTGCTAACATTTTCAAATCTGAATGAGCTGATACTATATGTATAATCATCAATATACAATGGTGCTGAGTTTAAGGTTCATCATAACAAATGGACAAAAATGGCAGTATTTACAACTAAAAAACTACTCTGAGTACAGAATAACCTGTCCAGTCTGTAAAGTTTTAAGGCCTGGTATCCACTAGATATATAAAAGTTGAATGCATTTTGTGTTTCAAAAAGATAAAATCTTTTGGATTTTGATGGGCATTTTTTTTCGTTCCTGCAGGAGGTGTAAAAATTAACAAACACCTGAATTTCATTTGATATTGTCCACTTAATTACACCCTTTAACTCACCTACAGTTGTGTAGATACCTATTGTCTGTCTATTGTCCATGCCAATCAAGGACAATCATTACAATACAATAAGTTGTTACCTGAGAGGGAGCATCTCAAAGTTGTATCCCAACTTAGTTTATTTTTACACCTTCAGGAGGAATGAAAAAAGATGCCCATCAAAATCCCAAAAAGATTTTATCTTTCTGAAACACAAAATGCATTTAACTTTTATATATCTAGTGGATGCCAGGCCTTAAAACTTTTCCAACTGTACAGGTTAGTCTGTACTCAGAGTAGTTTTTGAGATGTAAATAAAGCCATTTTTGTACGTTCGTGATGATGAACCTTAATCTATCGGCTGTATTTGTATAAGTATTTGTAATATGTGATATTAGCAGATGGAACTGACTATGTAAAGGCTCTAGTTTATGACTTGGATGCGTTAACAATGATGGTGGTTGATAAGGAAACCCAGATCCAGGATGTTCTTCCAAACCGAACAGGTATTTTACGTATATATATTAGAATTCATCCTCCTGAACATAATACCCATATATAATTACCATACACCTAATCGCTTTATGGAATTCTGTCCCAGCTGACCTGAGATCTGTCCCGCTTCAACCATTGACATCATACAACAATCACTTTTCCATTGTGGCGTCAGATATTTTGTATTATGGCGTCAAAATTTTACGTGAACCTTTCTGATGGCCAGTAATGGCAGACAAATAGCAATAAGTAGGATTCAAAGCACTCTTTAATAAATCAACTCTAATAAAATATTCTTATATATATAGATGATCACATGACATCATGAACATAGACGTCCCTTAACTAGTCATGCTAGTGCCGAAAATAAATTTTTCAAATGCATCTATTGAAAATAAATTATTGCATGCGTTTCATAAGTTCTGCTTTGGACATAACTGAATAACAATGCTGAATATAATGGAAGCATACATAAATTTCTATATTTTTCACATAGCATCTGACAGCATTAAATGATACGATATGAATCAGCAGATTTATTGTTGTTTTAGAAGTTCAAGGAGAAGTTATATATTTTACTTAGTTGGGTGTATAACATAACATTTATCTTGTCATTATACATATAATCATTATACATATAAAAAAGAAGATTTGGTATGATTGTCAATGAGACAACTCTCCAAAAAAGACCAAAATGACACAGAAATAAACAACTATAGGTCACCTTACGGCCTTCAACAATGAGCAAAGCCCATACCGCATAGTCAGCTATAAAAGGCCCCGAAATAACAATGTAAAACAATTCAAACGAGAAAACCAACGGCGTAATCTATGTTTGCTCAGCATTCATCATGAAAATGATCACATTATAAATCATTTTAGGAAAGCACTGTGTAAGCAGACATTTCAGGAGGCAACAAGTCTGTAGGCTGACTGTATATAATCTGAACAAGTTCAATTCTTGTCAACTTCATAATTATTTCAAACATTTTAATAGATGTCACCCAAATTTGGTCTATTTCATTTAGCTTAATATTCTTGCTTTTTCAAAGTCATGTTCATTTATTTTTCAACCGCGCCAAGAAATATGCGGTTACCTTTAATTTCAGAAACGGATTTTGGGAAAGGCCACCTGGGCCCCCCTTTTAAAACCTACATTTAATGTTAATGCAGACATTTTACTTGTTCCACACCAAACCTTTTCAAGTTTGGGGCCCCGGGCACCCCTTCTTTCCATAATTCATCCTACATCTACTTTTGAATTTGTTGCTTATTTGTTCTTTGGTCTATGAATATCTGTCTATATATTGATAATGAAACCACATCTTCATGGTCTCACAAAAATGTTGAAAATGTGTACATTTCATTTTTTTTTCTAGCTCCTCTCATATGATAGCAGTACCTTTTTGGTCGTCTGGACGCCTTTATTTTCGTTTTCCTCCCAAAATATATCAAACTAAATAATCATAAGCGAGGATGACAAATGCGACTATGTATGGTACCTATAGGACACAGAGGCATGACGATTAATTTATTGTGAAAGGAAGAGAAGCGACACACAAAATGAGGTCTTCCCATTTAAATATATAGATGCAGTTAATTTTACTCGAGCGCACCGGTTAAGTGATTAGTTGCTGTCCCCTTAAACTAGTAGACAAAAAAAAACCTTATAAAATTTATATGTAAATATTGCAAAATGTATTGAACTTAATATTCCTTAAAAAAGATATCAGACATCTTACAACCACAACTTTTCCTTAATTAATCAAAAGATGTCAATAGTAAACATATTTATAATTCTCATTGCATAAGCCATCGTATATATCCCCGATTTCTTTTTTTTTTTTGCAATAAAGTTCCATCTCCATCCAAATTAAGGGGTTTAGTCATAATTTGTACCCTGTTTTGTGTCTGATGAGTACTTGGAGCGGAATGTTAATTTGGTGATATCATTTCATAGTGACGACTAACCTCGCAAAGTTTACTTGATATTTGTCTTTCGAGACGTTTGAATGTGAATAAAAATTGAAAAATGAGGTAGTCAAAGTGTACTCAATCGTTTACTGGAAATATTCTCAAACAATATCAATATAAGTACAATAATTTATTGCTTGTAAACTGTATTACGTTAACTGTACTTTCAACAAGAAAGGAGTGAACATATTTGTTCCAAAGATTCTATCAATTTAAGATACCCACGCCATTCTTCATTGAGTACCAACATGCATTGTTTACCAATATAAGAGTGTGACAGGTTAAGCCAATTAAGATTATTAAGGAACCGTTATCTTAAATCGGTTTTAAACTTAAGACTATATGCAACTATTTAAAAGTGCACAAATTCTTTATGAATAGCGACAGAATGCATAGTCTACATAGTTAAATGCATGTATTTACCAAAAAGAAGATTTAATCATTGTGAATTATGAAGAAGATTAATCCATAACGGTTCTTTCAGACTGTATTATTATGTAGTTAATTTTACTCGAGCGCATCGGTTAAAAGATTAGTTGTTGTACCCTTAAACTAGTAGACAAAAAGACTCTTATAAAATTGATATGTAAATATTGACAAAATGTATTATTGAACTTAATATTCTTTAAAAAGATATCAGACATCTTGCAACTGCAACTTTTCCTTAATCAATCAATAGATGTCAATAGTAAACAGATTTATAAGTCTCATTGCATAATGCCAACGTATATATCCCCGATTTCTTTTTTATAGCAATAAACTTCCATCCAAATTAAGGGGTTTAGTCATAATTTGTACCCTGTTTTGTGTCTAATGAGTACTTGGAGCGGAATGTTAATTTGGTGATATCATTTCATAGTACATGTATATCTTTTTTTCCCCTGCGGTTGAGTGGAAAATTCTAATGAATGTATAAAGATTTTATTATTACTAAGATGTAATACTGCCAGATACACATAATAAAATTTGTCCGACGGGTGATTGTAGAAGCATGATTCTATTTACAGGAATTTAATAAAGTGATATTTCATACCAAGACTTTTTATGATAATATTATGTTTAATGAAATTTGTATACATAATTGTCCTTTAAATCTTTCTTATTGGATTAATGGATATTCTGATGAAGAGAAGACCATATTTATACTGTTAATTCTGTTACATTCTCGTGTCTGGTATTTAAGGGAGCTATTTTATTGATAGTTTGAAATAGACTAAAATATTCCTGATATTTTTCACTTGTATTGAAATCATGTACAGTATGAATAAAAAATATAATGTATACTCAAATAAGACAGCATCCCAATGATTAAAAAAAAACAACAAAATAACAAAAGTCATCATGAGGTCAGCATACGGTTTTCAAAAATAGACTGATTCTTACGTCAAGATCGAAAGTACAAAGTGTAATAAACAAAACCAACTGATTTAATGGACAAATCTTGAACATTGCACTGTATATTTGATACTATATATATTATTATTTGTATTAACCCTGTATCTCAAACACACTGAGATCCAGTGGGCATATATATTGTATGGTTGTCACTTACTTAGACTTGTTTGTATGATATACTTATTGATAGTGACTGTATAAGGAATTGAATTATAATCCCATACGATATATGACAAATTGTTGAGTTAGATTGCTGACAAATAAAAATACTTTGTGTATAAAAAAAAATAATATAACATCTACACTAGTTTAAAACACATGTCTTATGTCTATCTCTAGATTCGCCTTACGTGACAAGGTAACACTACGACTATTGAAGTGATATCTTTTATATAGCAGATGTGGTCGAGTGGTCTAGAGCGCTGGACATGAGGCTTAGCGATTGGCGCTGTAGTGCATCAAAGGTGTGAGTTCAAATCTAGTTGAGGGACAATAAAACTTGTTAGCATAAAAATCTAATTCTAACACAGTTGGGTTTAATTTTCAGACTTGTATATATTTATCAATTATGGACTTTTGAAGAGGTCAATACGTTATATATGGACCTGTCAGATTATATTGAACCTCGGACGAATAGTACATTATATATGGACCTGTTTAGATTATATTGACCGAGGACGAAGCCCGAGATTCAATATAATCTAACAGGTCCATATATAACGTATTGACTGAGTGAAAGTCCATAATTTATATATAACATATGTAAATAGTGTAAGTTTGAAAATGATATTGACTCGATGTTACTATTTTTAGTAACATGGAGTTAATATAATTTCTAAAAATAGTAACATCGAGTCAATATGTCAAAATAGTGAAAAAAAGACAAAATATATATTGGAAAACACGTGAACAAATAAACCAATGAGAAACAAAGAAAAATCAAACCATATGTAATAAACATAAATATACCTTGAGTGTGCATCCACACATGTATGCGTCTATAAGAAAGTTTTGTAATAATAAACATATCGAACAATACTGACTGATGAATACCCAGGTATTTCGTTTTATAAATGAAATCTTTGAAGGGATATTTATTATTCTTTATTTAAAATATTTTCCACTGTTCCCTAACTTAATTGTTTCATTGAATGCTCTACGCTTTCTGAAAAGATATTTAAGCAGGCGGATGATAATAATCCCGTCTCTTCAAGCGGCTTTTCGGGTTGGCTCGTTTTTGATTCTGTGTATGTTGAAATATACTTGGAACATACTATATTATTTTATGGTCAGTTAAGCTCATTGTCTTTTTAGTTTATTTTTAGTGTTTGATAACTAGGTAATTAAAAGTGGGAGAAACCGGACTAAACCATACTCGAAGAATCGTATTTTCTTTTATTTTTTCATTTTTGTCCATGAGACGAATGTATCAGAGAAACGAAAAATGGAACACGAAGGCCAAAGCACGACGTTATAATATAAGAACAAAACACTGGAAAAGTAAATAAAATTATCAATAACTATTAAAATCAAAGGAAAATTGTCCTTAGTTCGATTTACAGTATAAATCAAGTAAGCCAAACAGAGTATCTCGGTAACAGTGAATTTTACATAGATCTTTGCACTTCTCTAAATTCAAATCTTTGAATCAGATTTTGTATCCATAACCTTGGGAAATGGAATGATTGTCGATATAGATTGTTAAAGGAATATTTCGTTCCAACCTTACAACTTAAACCAATCGACATAAACCAACATGTTGGAAAATATCCTTGTTTGAACGAAGTATTTGTTTTGTTGTAAGAGTAAATATTCAAGGTGACCATGAAACAGTTTACAAACACCTCTATAAGGACATAATTTAGACAAATACCTCTTTGATTAGGAAACAAAGAAACTTAACTTTCAGTACGTGCTGTTAGATATTACAAACATTGATGTATCCTTTACGAAGCTTTAAAACTCGTTTTGTTGTAAATGTTAACACTGGATGAAGTCGATACACCTTCACAATTTAAATATTAATATTTACGGATTTTTTAAATTTTAGGTTGCAACTCTTGCAAAACGTATGTCATAAGGTTATTGCACTTACAATGAACAATTTTGCACGAGAGTATATCATTTTACAGGACGCCTACCTGGGAATGCCAAAAGGATATACTACAGGTACAACTTTTCTCAATTTTAGTGCAATGACACTGTTATGTGTACAATTTTGACCAAATATATCTAAATTGTCTATTATAACAGAATGTTTATTAGTTTTTGTTTAAATTTTATTCTGTTAATATTTTTCCCTCCATTTTTAAATTAAATATTTACGGTCGTCAATCATCTTAATGTTATAACATACATTAACGACTAATATATATCTTTGTACTGAGTGTACGTTATTTTATCATCATATGTAATATTCAAAATGTATATGTATTTTAGTAATGAAGTGTTTCGGAATTCTGGTTATCTGTTGTCTGGTGAATAATTCAATTTCTTTCTGTTGACGAGATCTGGAGCAACCTACTCTTGTAAAAGAGTAGAGAAACCTGAACTTAAAAATGGATAATAGGTCTAACTATTGAGATTTCAATGCAGATGATGCCAAAGCGAAAACCCCAGAGGTGCAGATAATATCAATGATGCTCCTGCAAATAATGAAGCTTCAAGAAAAGAAAACCCACAGAAAAGAACCTTTAATGCAATTGGTTCGCAAAAACCATTAAAGATATGAAAAATTCATTACGAAAAAGGTTTCCAAATTGTTTAAAAACCTCGGTGTTGATTTAGATTCATCTGAAAGTGATTATAAATAAGAAGATATGGTATGAGTGCCAATGAAACAACTCTCCATCCAAGTCACAATTTAAAAAAAGTTAACAATTAAAAGTCAAAATACGGCCTTCAACACGGAGCCTTGGCTCACACCGACCAGTAGCTATAAAGGGCCCCAAAATGACCAGTGTAAAACAATTCAAACGGGAAACCAACGGTCTAATATATATGAAAAACGAGAAACACCTATGAACCACACCAACAAACGACAACCACTGAACAACAGGCTCCTGACTTAGGAAAGGTGCATAAAAATGCAGCGTGTTTAAACGTTTTAACAGGCGGCAACTTTTACCCTAACCTGATACAGTAGTGCTACATTTCAACATAAAAAAGACTGTTTTGTTTCAATGATGTCGTTTTGCATGTACGTAAAACAAAATCATGAAAACAACAAGCCTTAACTTTTTATCATATTTATCAAAATGGAATTTCTTAACATGCAAATCATATGCATTTAACCCCTTTACAGCATGAGTTTTGTACATCGTGTATTTGTGGTTCTTGTTTTCTTGAAGAACGAATCGCAAAAAGGCAAACAATCATACAGAAAACCTTATGCCAGTTGCAAAAATAAATTGAATTTTCTTTGGCAGTATATTATCAAATGTTGAGTTTTTTTTCTATAGCCACATCCACCTACATATCTATTCCATGTCCCTCCAACACACTTCTCCGTCCCTTCGTTTTGATTCTTTCTGCCCTTTCTGTTTCTTTTGTATCGTTTACTGTCTTTTTTTAAAATTCCGTCTGAAATTGTCTGAAGGAATGCTTACATAGGAAACTCTTTCAATTGATTTGTCAATACAAAATTCAATTAGCAATTATTTAATTAAAAACGTTTTTTTTTCTATCCTCTAAGCGTAAGACTATAAAAATGAGGAGATGTGGTATGATTGCCAAAGATACAACTATCTACCAGATTTAAAATGGAGTAAGCAAATATAGACCACCGTACGCCTTCAAAATTGAGAAACACCAATACCGTATAGTCGGCTGTAAAAGGTCTCTAAATGACAAATGTGAAACAATTCACACGAGAAAACAAACGGCATACTTTATAACAAAACAATTTGCGAAAAAAATATATGACAGACATGAGCCAAAGACAACCACTTTACTACAGTGTTCTGACTTGTGACAAACACTTAAAGAATGTTACAATATTATACACAGTGGAAACAAAAGCCCAAAACAAAAATAAAACTTTAAAAACAAACTGAACATTTTTTTTAGAATTTTCCAATGCTAATCACATGAAAAGGTTTTCTTTTTATGTAAACGAATAAAAATGGTTTTCGTGAAAGTTTAAAAAAACTGAACATATCTGTTAGCTAGCGTAAACGAAAAAAGTCCTTTTCTTTTCTTCATTAAAACGGGAAAAAAACATTCAATTAACTTGATAAATGGTTTTGCCAATCACCACGCAAAGATTGAGCATGGTAAAATTAATTAGCCTACACATTATTTTGAGATCACCCCTATAGCTTAATGTATGATTTGTAGTCTTTCTCGTACTCGGACTCCGACAATTATTGTAAATCTCTATAGGAAATTTTCGCAATAACTGTATTTAGACCATAAATATTACCAAGCAAAAATAAGGTCCTTGATAATTTCTTTGCATGTCCAATACGTATATAGTTTAATCGGTGTCATCCTGGTTTGCCCACTTTTAATTACATGCATATATAAACATGGGGGAATTGTTGTTTTGACATTTAAAGTCTGTTTCGTAAATTTAGGCATATTATTTACCTGTAAATTAATGTAAAATCTTATAAAGAATACATATTTGTGATTGAAAATTGATTCAATATTGAGATTTAAAAGGAAAAATATTATGACAAAAACTATAAATATAATTGAAAAGAGATAAATGTTATAACAATTATAATATTGAGATTTAAAAATGACAAAATATTATAATAAAACTGTAAATATAATTAAAAAGAAATAAATTTCATAAGAATTTTAAATGAAATTAAAACAATTAAAAATATATTTATAAACAAATAAAAAAATATAATTGTAATAAGATTTCTATCTATTCATCTTTATCTTAATTTATGATTTTTAAGGTTATAGTGACATAAATATTCAAAATTTGAGAAAAAGATATCTATAACTTTTGATGCTTAATAAAAAAATTGTAATCAGATTTCTATCTTATCATCTAAGATATTATAACTTAATTAAGTATTCCATCCGAATATTTAATAATTATGTGAACAGTATACTGCACCCTAGCTATGATGTCAACTAATCAAGTTATGCTTTTGTAGAAAAGTCTCTTATCTTAGCCAAGCTTATTATCATCTGTTTGATCACTTCTCACAATTCATTAGTGTTATAAATAGACAGGTCTGTCAAATTCAAACCTTTTTTTGTGAGTTGTATTTTGAACCGTCAACTTCGTGAGCACTCATTATGGAAATTCCCAATGATTTGAAAGCGCTACTAGCCACCATGAAGCTAGAAGGAAAAGAACCAGAATGGAAATTTATCGCTAGTTCTAACCAGGTTACAGTCCAACTCACCTGGATCAAGGCCAAGGACCCAGACACCATATTCAGGAAACCTAAGCCGGCCCTACAATGGAAACAGAAGCCTCCATCTACAAGGAGACGAAATGCCAAGCGTTTCACCCAACGGATGGACTAAAAAAAGCCGTTGTTTCAGCTGCCACCCCTGAACCTACCATCAGTACAAACGTAGACAACATCTGTCAGACGCAAGCCAGGGACACAGTTATTGGTATACCACTAACACCAACAAAGTATCGTGGAGAACCAGAGGGTGTCAACATCAAGACAGACATTGTTACCAGTCAATACAACTCCCAGAAGGCATGCCATCGCCGATACTTCTAAACTCCATCCAAACCTAGAAGTGAGCGTAGTAGAATAGATTTTACAGAGACATCGACGGCCCCGACCTACTTCGTACATCATCATATACATCTCCGATAACATTGCCAGATCCAGAGGCCATTCAAACTGCCTTTGCCTTACAAGAACGGCCAGACACTCCGTACCAAACTCAATTACCAGGTCGGAGCAAGAAAAAAGGGAAAAGAACAACAGCAGATACAACGCTGCAAGAATAGGTCCATGAAGTCCGCAATATCCACCCAGATAGCCGGACACTAAAACCCAACATCTATCTTTCTATCTATTCAAGCCATTCAAATAAAGTATGGCAAACTACAACCACTTCAGTATATTCAGAACAATTTTGGCAGAGATAGTTTAGTATAAGGAGGTCACCGTTATAGTATTAAGAATAGACGCAACAATAACAGACTCTACTGGAGATGCACTGTTTCAACATGTTTAGCAAAAGTCAACACACATGAGGGTCAGTCAATTAAATTCGGTCCAGCACACAACCACAAAGCCAACCCACCCAAGATAGAGGTATCCAGAATCTTACAGACAATGAAACAAAGAGCCTAGACAGAGGTCACACCTTTGCCAAAACTATACGAGGAGGAGCTTGTCAAACTCCGTAACCCAGATTTGACAGACGACACCAAACAGATTGTAGAACAACTACCAACATATTACTCAGTTAATACGTCACTGTACCTTGAGGATCTCTAAATATACCCGGACTATCCAAGACAACAGCAGACATCAATCTCCAAGACAAATAATTGTGCCGTACTACTAGGAGATCAGTTTATTCTACCCTCTGACAACATCAATCACCAATGCTTATATTCTCAACTACAGACAACCTTAGACACCTTGCTTCTGTTGACACTATCTTCTGTGATAGGACCTTCTACAAATGCCCAACTCTGTTCCACCAGCTTTACACATTCCACGCTATGGTTGATGGTGCAATGTACCCACTGGCATACAGCTTATTACCAGGAAAAGATACTGACAACTACACAAGATTATTTAGTCATCTACAGTATATATCTCAACAGCACCAATTACTTCTTCAACCCAGCACCATATTCATCGACTATGAAACAGCCGCGAACAATGCAACTCATATCGTCTTCCGTGGTGTTCAAGTCAAAGGTTGCTTTTCCCACTTTACCCAATGTATTTGGTGAAAGACTCAGAAATGTGGACTGCAGATTTACTACAAAGAAAACGACATCACCAAGCTTGTTCGACGGACAGCAGTCTTACCATTAGTACCCAAGGACCAACTTGAAGATGTTTGCCTAGACACATTAGAAGAAATAGCTGAAGCAGAGAATGTTCATGACACAACCGTTTTTACAGATTACGTCACCGAATATTGGGTTAAAGGACACCGCCTCCTCTGGAACCACTACCTGACTGAGGGACCACGCACTACCAACCACTTGGAAGGCTAGCACAGTAAGATCAAGAAGATGGTTCAACTCGCACACCCAAATATCTATGAAATAATTGAGGTGCTTCAGAAAACTCAAGCTTTCATTGAGTGTACCATCATACAGTATGCTGCAGGAGGGGCCCGTCCACCAAAAAGACGCAGATACAGAGAAATTGATGCAAGACTCCAGGGACTGAAATCTAAATATGAACAAGGACTTGTGGATGTGTTAGAATACGCAGATGCAGCATCACACCTTCTGCACTTAAATTAAACAGATATAAGAAGATGTGGTATGAGTGCCAATGAGATAACTCTCCATCCAAGTCAAAATTTATAATAGTAAACCATTATAGGTCAAAGTACTGTCTTCAACACGGAGCCTTGGCTCACACCGAACAGCAAGCTATAAAGGGCCCTTAAAAAGAATTGAAATATCCAAATTTTATAATAATAAAGAATAAATTAAAGTTAAAATATTATAATTTCCAATTATCAGATACAATTACTATATTATCAGTTTTAATCAAATAAATTTGATAATACTAAGACAATATTCGTTTTTACAAGCATACATTCATAAAAGATCATATAAAATGAACATTCATTAGGCTATTATACTATCAATTGTATTATCATGACATTTATTAATGTAAATCATTTATAATTAATTATAAAATTAAATACATTTAATTTCATTAAATCAAATTTATTTCGTAAGAAAGAATATAAAAATAAAAAACATTTAAATTTGTTCTAGAAAATCAATGAAAGATGAATTTCAAGAGAAAGAATGTAACAGTTAGTTGTAAAAATTTAAAATTGAAAATAGTGCTAAAATCATCTTCTTGCATCATATAAGATTTTCACAGAATTGAAAATTAATTCATATGACATTTAAAATTACTTTTACAATGTAATGATAGAACAAGTAATCAATTAACTAATTAATATATCTAATGTAAGTTTAATAAAACAAATATGAAATTGTTCAGTTATAACATTTGTTTGTAAATAAATATGCAATAGTAAGATTAGAATATTTAACAATTAAATTACAGTAAGTAGTAATACTTCAAAGATAAACATTAAACATTATAACTGAAAAAGTAACAAAATTATTAACTTTACAGATTAAGTAAAAGACATGAGCCAGAATAAGATTCCAAGAGTCAATTAATATATGTACAATCTAAATGATAAACTTATTTGATTTCATAATCATGAAACTAATAGTAATGAATTATAATAATATAGCTTAATGTAGTAGTTCAATTGAATTTAAAATCAAACAAAAACTGATCAAAAATTTGTAACCAGAAATAGTCAATATTAAGAACTAACAAATAAATCATAACATATCGTGTGCATTTATTCAATACGTGTTAAATTATCAAAGTATCAGATATGTCAAAGTAAATTATTCTGTAATTCAACGATATTAATTTGTAAAGATAAATTCATGAAACTTAGTAAATAGTTTAATTGTAATCTATATGTCGTATATGCATAAGTTCTAGATTTAATAAATTCATGTACTATTATGACTATACATTATGTTAACATGTTAGTATTCATGAATGTTTAGATGTATTCATAATCTGCATATTGAATATAAAATCAATTAGTTAATTAAATTTTTCTATAATTGTTCAAAATTGATATCGAATATAAAATAAACTATAATCTGATACAATTATATTCAGATCAACATGCAATTTGATAACACAATTTATATTAGCTTTATGAAAGTATGTACCTAATAAATTTGAAAATATTTAGCTAATGAAAATATTACATATGTCATTATAACTAAGTTTACAACAATTCAACACATGTATATACAAGTTACAATTATCACAATTCATAATTTATCACTATTGATGTATACGATCAAATCAAATTTTTCAATTTAATTGTAAGTCATGTATATCATACAATGTTATCGATACACATTATTTGAATATGTTATAATTACTGATAAATTTATCAAATACAATGAAGAATCTGATACTATATATAATGAATTATCAATATTACGTATCCACGATATTTAAAGTTCAAGTAAGTCAAGTAAATACAGTTAAAATTAAATTATTATTAACTGTATAGAGTTTGAACAATATAATTAAAATTTAAATCTAAACTATATTATTACATAGAAATCCAATGTCAGCATACAATTTTATAACTGTTGACTAACATGGATTAAAATAAGAATCATATAATTATATCCATGAATCATAAATATATTGCAATGACACTATTTAATAGCGTTGAAATAAGTTTACAATCTTATAATGTCTACCTAGTGAGTATATTCAAATACAATGTTAAATTTAGTAATAATTAATGAATTTTATTGCAAATACTGGTAAAGATAACAACTAAATATATAGTTATCAAGCCAATCAGTCTAAACATAAAATTAACGCAATTACATGAGTATTAAACTAATTTTAATCCAGTAAGTATGTATTACATTTGATCCAAAAGTTAATTACAGAAATCAAATTCAGTAATATGAAATTAGACAGTAAATGTCATACTAAATATATCGAGAATAATGTAATCAAGTACAGATAAAACATACATGTACAACTAACATTAAATCGTAACGCATACGTACTCATAAGAATTGTACCAATTAGAAATACATGATGGAAATTGATTATTGAAACTACAACCGTAATGTTATTTAGTAATGTAACAGACGTATGTGTTGCAGATCAATAATAAAGCTTGATAGATCAGAAGTCATTTAAACGTGTTATTACAAGTTGAAGACTATATTCTATACATTTCATGTATTTAACTAGAATTATATAATATAATTCATAATTGTAAATGTTTCTTAAATATTCTATGAATATATCCTAATCAACTATAGTGCATCGAATTTAAATAGATGAAATTTTATGAAAAATTGACTATAATTGTAGAATATATTTCAAGCATTACATAATTAATATACAGCTTATAGTTTCTAGTAAGACAACCTGAAACAATACCTTAAGAATTAGTAATTAGATCAATTAAATCAAATTTATAGTAATATTGAACATACTTTACTTAAGAAGGTATTAGTAAACCAAGACGCTACACTCAATTCAAAATATCACATTCAAAATAATTCTATATAAAGAATATCTATAATAATTAATTAGTTATGATATAGAAATAATTAACGTGACTGATTTCATCTATTACATTGATATTTAATTGAAAATAGTAATTTACATCTAAATATGAATTATTCGTAATTAATGAAGTTACTATTTTATAGCTTTCAGTTAATGGTGTAAAATATATGTATTTTTAAATAACAAGTAATTTTTATAACTTGTTGAGATCATATGCAATCCATGAAGTAAATTCAAATGATACATAATTGATCAATTCTAAAGATTTTATGAGACATGTTATATTATCAATTGAAGTTAAGTATAAATCATGATTCTACAATTAAGGAATTGACATCAGTTAGTCAACACATAAAAGTTCATTCAGTATAGTTTTACATGATTTAAACGATACTAATGATTGTTAATAACAGATATTCGACATAAGATTCAAAGTATATGTGTACATATTAAGTGTGTTGTATAACTTCTGATAATAATATTCTAATGTTCTATTCTAATATTATGATTATAAATGTTAATGATTTAATAATTTAAGTAAATGTAAAATTGTTAAAGTCAAATGAAACTAAACTCTAAAGATTACAGTAAATCAATATTATAACATAATTCAATAAAACAGACATAAATTCAATATGAATCGTGAATCACATTCATATTTAATTGAAATAACATTGAACACTGGTAATTCATCTTTCGTCAGAATAACCATTAACAATGAAATTGTATCGAAAATAAATTATAAATGTCAATAAATTTTGACTTGATAAACCATATACAATATCATAAGAAATAAACATATATAGAAATATTAATGAGATTAATACAATATAACATAACATTCAACTATTATACTGAATAATAGATACTAAGTATGAATATACGAATGAGTAAATGTTCATGTAATTATAGCATTAATGCATAGTAAATGAATACGTCATCACAATTAAAATATGCTATATGAAAATACAATGAAATAAAATTCTCGATATTAAATAGATTTAAATAGAATATGAATAACAAAGACAAATAAGCAATAATAACATTAGTAACTAAATTACTATACAACCCTATGAAAATATGCAAGATTACGAATACTATATGCTTAATATCAGATGAAAATTAACTATGAAATACAGTTGCATTTGATTAATATCTATAACATTCTTAGATTAATTAAATACTATACATTAGTAATATAATATCAAAATCTGATACAAATACTAAGAATCTTAATATCTGTTAAGTATATGACATTAGAATATGTAAATTTGCACTTACAGTACTCTCCATAGACAAATGATACAATCGAAGAAGAAACATCATAACACTAAAACCGTGTATGCAATACTCATTGAATGAAAATCTCAACAGAATATCGTATAGTTAACTGATGAATACGTTAAATTATACGTAACTATAGAATGTACATATAAGATCAGATTAGTCATAGCTGTACTAAACGTTGAAACATATAATATATGTACTATGACAAATTGTACTACAACATGAAATGATATTTACGTATGTACAAACCAGTGATATGTACATCCATAGAATGCTAAGTACTATTGTCTTATCGACAAATGAAACTTATCAGTGCTCCTGTCATATTGTGAAATTATTGTGAAAACATTATAGTTTCCTGTATAAACTTGTATAATAGTGAAAACATTATATACTTTTATATTAATTGCATTAAGATATATATTATGCTATTAACATTGTTGTAATGATATGATTTTGTAACATTATATAGTCTAGTATCTAAAAATTTGTTAATATAATTCAAGATAATTACGTATGACTGACTTATTAATCTTGATTTCATTAAATGAGTCATGTTATTGTTCATTATTTATTGATTTACATTATTTTATATATTATCATATGATAATTAATATCTTGTAATTATTACCTTAATATAATTAGATATAAAATATATTACTATTAAATTATAAATACGTATATATTTAAACTTAAATTATATTAACGATCAGATAATACTTATAAATATATAAACTAAAATTAATTTACATTGAATTATAAATACTTATTTGAACAATATAATATCAAAATACTTATATATAATGAAATATTAAACAAATCATATAAATTATATAATTATAATTACATAAAACATGTTAATAATTAACATTAATAATTAACATTAATGTACATTTCAACCATTAAAAATAATGTCTTCTCATATATATATACAATTACTCATGAGTAGAAAATATTAAAAAATTAATAGTTAATTAAACATTAAAAGTAGAAAGACAATGATTAAACTATTTTCCAAATGTTAAATTATGCAATCAAGTTAAAAAAGAAACACTATGCAAATGATGTATTATTTGATCTTGTACTAGGTACGAGTTAATTGATTATATAGACATCAATCTGCACAAGTCATTATCCCAATCAAGTATGCACTTTAATTTATGACTAACAAAGCAATCAATTGGCATTAATATGAACAAAAATAGAAACACTTTTGCCAGAACGTGGTCAATGAAATGTGATAAAAACTTTATTTATTGCTTTATAAGTTTAGTACAAATAATATAATATTAAGCTCATTACAATATATTGCCTGTTTTAATTTCGATCAAAATAACTAGAATCCTTTTCAATATCTTTGTGTCTATATAAGGAGATTGCAAAGGTCTTTAGTAATTTCCGGTTACATTATCCTTGACTTGATAGGAATATCGACACGGGCATATTATTCTAAGGATTATCACATTCTTAAAAGGGATAATTGGAAAGCAGAAACGAGCAATTCTAGTAGTCAGTTTTGATATAGAGCTTCCTTGTGAAATAGAAAAATCCATGCTCATGCAGGAAAGGTTTTTTGTTTGGTCTTTGAAGTAGATTAATTAAAGCAAGGTATTATTATACTTGATGTATTACATATAATTTGAAGACTGGAGCTTTTGGAATCCTTATTGAGTTAGACAATACCATAAGATTCAAACCGATACAAAAACCAATATATTATTCAAGGATCTTAATTGCACTTTAACAATATTCATACAACACGACATATTTTGTTGCTGAAACAGATGTAAATTTATAGTAATTGATAAAATATAAATATCTCTGTGCAGCTCTTGTGGTTATATGAAGCATAGTTTTATCCCAAATTGTTGATTGTTTTTTGTGCCGACACTGACCCGAAACGCTGTCTGAGATCCCGAATTACACTTGTATCAAAGAAGCTGACGTCACATGATTGTTAAATTCATTTTTTGAAAATGTCATTTACAAATACTTACAGTTTTCGTTCTGTAATATGAGAAATTATCATAGTTACATGCACAGTAAAATAGAACACCATTTACGTCATCCTTCCAGTTTAGATGATGGCTGATATTTTAAGCTTCTATTTAGGATACATTTGAATATTTTGGTCCCGACGATGTTTAATTTGAAATCTCCAATACTTAAATCAATTTCTGATACAAGGGACATTATTCCATTTATTGTATTCACATGACTGTATTTCTAATAGACTATCTATTGTTCTAGTAAATAAGTATATAACACACTGAAAAGTAAATGTACACCAACTTCTGCTCAGCCGAGGCAATGACTGTCTATGCAAATATTTATTGCATTACTTTCCTTTTTTCGTTTCTATGCCATATTTCTATCTGAAGAAATAGACAATGTCATATTTGTTTTTCGTTCAATATTTTGTACATTAATCAGGCCATTAGTTTTCTTGTTTGAACTGTTTTACATCTGTCATTTCGGGGCCTTTTATAGCTGACTATACGGTTATAGTTGTTAACTTCTAATTCATTTGGTCTCTATAGGAGAGTTGTCTCATATGCAATCATACCACATCTTCTTAATTCTATGTTAGGTATACGCCAATGAGACAGCAAACTCAATGACACAGATAACCAAAAGACATCTAGTGGACCCCATACAGTATTTAGTAAAAGACAGTTGTGTACACAATATGGCATGCAATTAATTCGCTTTAGTCGCAAAACCGTGTGCATACATTTAACAAAGGCTACTCTCATAACCAAATTCTTCAAATGACAATAGCATTATGAAAGTAAGATTACAACCACTGAAAAGGTTCCTGTCGTCGGACAGTCATAAGCAGCTACGCCGGGGTTTACCTAGTATTTTGAGATTAAATCCTCCTTATTAATATTGAGCAGTGGACCTTTTTTGGTACATTATTGAACATACTTTTTTCATGAAATAAAACATATTTTTTCATAACTAAATATGTATTTCATACAGCAATGAAAACGTATGGTCCTATATCCAGTCGATATTATGTACCTATAATTTGGATTGCACAAGGTGTTGACTTTTTCTGACTTATTACGACGTCTTCAAATTAAACTCGTTGTTTGTATACTGATTAGTCTGGGAAACCATGATTTGTTTATTAGTTGTTATTGGCTAAGAGTTAGCCGTGAGTGAATGCGTGTACTCTCATATCGGTAATGTATTGTCTTATGTAAGTGGTCTTTTGTGCTACATATCTGATGAGTCAAGTCATTTCCAACTAATTTTGCTTTCTGTTCTTACGTAGTGTGTTACACTACTGTCCCAGGTTAAGGGGGGGGGGGTATATCTAGCAAACATGTTAAACCCCGCTACATTCTAATACTGTGTGCCTGACACAAGCCAGGAGCCTGTACTTCAGTTGTTGTCGTTGGTTGCTCAAAGCGACCTCAAGGTGCTTATAAGTAAGATAAGATATGTTTTTCCCTGTAAATGCATATGGCAGTTAACTAGGTTAATAAACGGCAATTTAATGGGTGTTGTAATAGGAAAAAAGTACCTGCATCTGTATAAGATGGTTGCGAAATAAATATATACTATAGAGATCTAATTGCCAAATATTTTCATACAAAATTAGACGAAATAATTCTGACAAAAAATGCCAGAGTTCGTAACGTCACAGTACCCAAATTGCACCTATTTAGCCAAAAAAAGCAGTGGAAATCTTATAAGTTATTTTTAGAGACTAAACAATTCGTAATATGATTTGACATTATGCATTCACATTATATGTCAACAGATGAGGTATTCACTGGAAAAAGTAAATTCTATGGAAACGTCGCCATGCGACGTCCACAAAAAGTCATCTTTAAAAATGAGCTAATAAAATATGTTACAAGCATCCATTTCTTAAAAAACGAATAGTTAGCACGGAATTATGTCAAATTGTTCTAAATATTTGAAGAAATAAAACAAAACATCTGTTATACGATTTTTAAGGATGTGAATTTAATCATGGATGTAATTTGGGTACTCCTCATTGCAGAATCATGGATTGTTTGGATTTCGGTTCAAACCCATTTTTCTATGATTCAATATGGATTCAAAATTTAATTAGTGAAACTATATAGTAAATAAGGATACATCTACAAAATAAACCAAGAATCAGAACTTTTGTCTGGATTAAAATAAACGTAGGTGAAAAAGCTGTCAAAATAGGTGCAATTTGGGTACCCTCACGTTAGAGCAATAAGAAAAGGGATGCATAATTAGCTGCCCATAGAAATTTGTATTCTTAATAATTTATTTTTGAATATTTTTATACTTCAAATTGGTTTTTTCGTTGTGTATTCAAATATTTGCAGTAGGTTTTATAATTTGTAACAAATATAAGGAGAATAAATAGTCATAGATATCAAACGTACTGATGAAACCTGAATTACAAACTAAATGCCCCAAAGTCATAAATTTCCATTGTATATTAATAAATCGGAGTTGTCGCCCATTGGTTCTGTTAACGACAATTACACTTCTTGTGAAAAGGTACACTAGCGTGTATCAACACATTTTAGCAACATTAAAATTGAATTAATCACACAATTTCCTTTAGTAGTGTCTTTTCAAAATAATACACAAAAAAAATAGGTTTTCTGTCATTTCGTTTAATATTAGCATATTTTTTATTTCTAATTCGTATTCCTGCGAATTGAGTTTTATCTAGTCACAGTTGTAATATATAATTTATTTCATACATGGCTTGTTATAATAGAAGGATATTTTTGATACAAAATGAAATAAGATTCAGTAAACTAAAGGCTTAATTAACCAATGTATCAGGCTGTTGGTTTCTCTTGTACTCTGTAACTACTATTTTGGTTACTTCCGCATCTCTTTAACATGTAAGAATTTATGTTAACCAAAATCCACATGTATTTTTATTTTGATATAGATATAATAATAAAATATATTTTCTAAATTGAATCGATTAAAAATGATCTTTATTACATTACAGATAATACTAACACAAATTTAAAGTTATATTGTACTGTAAAAATATGATACTTGACGACAGATGCATATCAGCTAATTACGCACATCTGTCCTATGAATCAATATATGGATATTGTTATGGATCATAAGCTTCCGGAATTTGTGGTCCTCAATGCTTTTCAACTTCGTATTTTATTTTGCCTTTTTAACTTTCTTGATTTGTGCGTCACTGATGAGTCTTTTGTAGACGAAACGCGGGTCTGGCGTACAAAATTTTAATCTTTGTATTTATGATTTATTTATCTACTTGCAATGGAAATCTATAATAGAATAACAATTCATAATACATGTAATTTATTATAAAATGACGGAAATTTTTATCAAAACATAAAAGGAAGTGTTTGAAAATTGCATAATCTGTAATAATAATGACATAATAAGACACTAAGACACGTATGGAACACAAATCACTACCTTGAAATTAAAATTTTTCCACATGACAAAAAGAGGTGGGATTTAGAAAGCGGACACCAATAGAAAACTTTATAATACATTATTTATACATGCAAATATAAACATAGCTATAAAATATACTGTAAAAATAAATCAAAATGTTTTTAATACGAATGTCCAATTAAAGGAAGTAATATGTTTGAGACAATGGTAGAAAACTTGTCCATTGGTGCAGAAAGAAATCGACCTTACACCCTGGAAATTTGTAAAATCTAATGGCATGACTTATTAATTCAATCATAATTGAATGAATGCAACTTTATAACCAAAGATACAATTCCCTTTTTAAAGCAACTAGTACGTTTCTAATTGAAATTGTTTGTTCATGATTTTAACAATTATATTACTTAAAGTAAATGAAAATTTAAAAAATTGTATACGATAGTATACCGATGTTCACACATTGACAGACAAAGATGGTTGTACGAACATTTGGAAATGTAGAAACTTGTGTGAATTTCATCCTCAAAATATAAACATTTTTAAAAATACTGAGAATAATACTAATATTGCATGTGTTTGGATGTTTTAGGTACGTCGGATATAAGTCTTTCTTATCATTGCGACATCCTTTATTTGTAGAAGCGATTGAGGGATAAATGGAATATTTTAAAATTTTCAAGGATTTGATGTTCCAACTCTTTAAATACAGGCCATAAGGTACCCCTATAAACAGTGTTACAAAGAAAAATTAATATACAAATAAGGTACATTTTATACTATTGTCAATATTGCAAAGGTGTTGCAAAATGTCATACTTGTATTCTAATTATGATACGATGAAAATATCAATACTTTTGGTCATTTACCAATACGTCATAGATATCTATGACATGTTTACCAAAAACAAAGATATCAAATTAACAGTTGATAATTCGTCGAGGGACTTTGATATATAAAACTGTTTAATAATAGAATCAATGAAACCTGATAATTTGTCATGCCAAAACAACATTGTTATTAATTTATATATATTTATGAATAGTATTGCACTACAGCCAGGTCAAATGCTCCATTGTTTTGTTTTTGTGTCATAACCGGTATACTAGAGTTTAAAAGGGGAAGGTATAGTAAGGCTATTTTTGGCACCTTGAAAACGAAAATAACAAAATATTTTTTTTCTAAAAAAAACTAACATTCTTGGACGTAAAAAGACATTAGTTTGTCGGACCTATTATGTCTGTTTGTTTTGTTCACACATTGTTGTTAATATAATGGAATTTTGTGCGCCTGTCATACAAGTGAGAGGTTTAGCTAGCTATAATACCATGTTTAATTCACCATTTTCTACAGAAAGAAATGCCTGTACCGAGTCAGGAATATGACAGTTATTTTCCATTCGTTTGACGTGTTTGAGCTTTTGATTTTGCCATTTGATAAGGGACTTTCCGATTTGATTTTCCTTGGAGTTCTGTATTTTTGTTATTTTACTTTTTATGATTCTGTCTTAATTTTTGAAATCTTTCAAATATTATTTTTGTTCTCCTTTAACATTTAATATTTGTTACTTTTTACTTAAGCTGTTTTCTTAGATGAAAATGGGTAAATTGAGTACTAGAAACCTTTTGCATACCATAAGCACCGAACTGTAATTATGAGAAGTACATGTGGAACAGAATCAATTCCGATTATCCTTCCGAAGATCACCCCCGGTTTGGTAGCTAAGGGTTCATGTTGCTAATCTTTAGTCATTATAGTATTTTGTAGACAGTTGTTTGTCTCTTCGTTGTTTTTTTTTTTTTTTTTTGGTCATGGTTTTGTCGGTCTCTCAAATTATGAGTTTTGATTGTTCGTTTGGTTTGG
This sequence comes from Mytilus coruscus, assembly GCA_017311375.1. Classification (NCBI taxonomy): domain Eukaryota; kingdom Metazoa; phylum Mollusca; class Bivalvia; order Mytilida; family Mytilidae; genus Mytilus; species Mytilus coruscus. The sequence goes on along the minus strand of CM029603.1, from coordinate 40,410,940 downwards.
TATCATCCGGCTCTTATTTGTCCGTCAACAACATAACTTCTGTAAAAGAAATAATGTTTATGAGCATCGTATTAATTAAAATAATGACACTCTCAACTACAGAACAAGAAAAATAAAGACTGTCAAAATATGTAACTGTAGCCTTGAAGAAAGCATTGTTTTTATTATTTTGTGGATGTCTCCTCAAGGTATACCCTCATCCCTTTTTTTATTTTTTGCAAATAAGTCGACTGGATTGTAAAGATAAATTTTCATACTAAAGAAAAAACGAGAGATAATTGTGGTTTATTTCAAAACTGTAGTAAATATTCACTAACCATCTTCACTTTCAACATACTAGTATTTATTTTTACCAATCGTAATATTAATTTTAAAGCAGTGTGTCAGTGTACTTCTGTGACTTTTGTATGAAATCTCACACTGAGAATCTCATGCTGAGCAATAGACAACGGTCTACAACAAAAACAATACCTGAGAAACTTGATAGTCCGAAGGGAAATTATTTCATTGTTCTTGCTCACAACAAACTAATTATCAAGTAAAAGACATGTCATTACCCCATGCTGACTTTGTTTACATTCCTAAATAGTATAAATAAGGACCGACACATAACGTATCTGCATAAACATTTTTACATTGACAACACACGCATCAAAACAGAATAGTCTTAAAAAGTCTTAAAATGGAATACCAGTACGAAGCAGCTACAGAAAGAGTTAGCGAGGCACTGGAAACAGTAAAATATGATCTGGTAAGATTATCATTTAAATTTTCATCTGATCCGATTGCTACTTTAACGCTCAAACTTACTACTAGTTTCCAGTTATGATTTAAAAACATTCAAATATGTTAAATCAAACGAATAAAGTAACACATTTTAAATAACGCCTTTTATTTTATATATATATAACTGTATTACAATGATGTGCTAAAAAGCTTATTTACGGTTTATGTTTATTTTTTCAGATGAAAGTCAGAAATCAGGATGACCAACTAATGAGGCAACTCTTGAATATCAACGCAACTATAAAGAAATTGACAACGAGGGGCACTAAACCAGCTAAAAGATGCAGTCAGCTGTTCTGTTCATGTGGTAATAGAAACTGCGGAGGAAAGAGAATCATCTCTGCATCAGACATGCGTAAAATTGATACACCTTTGCCACTTCAAGGAACACTCACAGCATTCAGGGCTCTGTCCATTAATAGTACCGGCTCAGGTTCTGACTATGGATCTTCAGATGACGAGATCAATGATTTTTCTGACAGCGATTGCGACGTGTTTGTAGACAAAACATCAGACGATGAAAATGAATTTGACCACGTTTGAACATTTTTACATTTGGTTATCACGGATCAAATATTCTTACTACATAAGTACCAACCAGCTGTTACAAACGCATGCACATTACAGTGGAATTAAAAAACTTTAGTTCGCAGAAAAATGGTTTACGGTTATAAACCTAAAATCCAGGAATATAGAAGGGAGACAGGTGTTACAGACATTATAAATATACTCTTTAAGTGTCAATGACGACTAAAGAGAATTAGACATTGAATGAACTACAACAAAAACAATGACAATGTGCAACCAGAAGCACAGTTTGAACATATGGGACATATAATGTGAATGTATATTCGAAAATAATAAAATCTTAAAAACTATACTTTTTAGTTTGTACTTATATATATTTCTTTCTGGTATATTGAAGTAGTGTCTTCAATGGAATTATAAAACACGGAAAAGGGGTTTGATACAAAGTAAGCGATTGATATCTCTACACATTTCCATCTATAATCATGCTAAAACCAAGTAAACTGAAATGTTGTGTAGCATAAGAACTACAGATGTTGTTTTTTATTTAAACACATGGTTTAAAATACCCTTGAAAATAGAGAATATGGAGTTGGTGTTCACGACTTATAAACCTGCGTTCTACTAAGAAATAATTTTTACTTAAAAGAGACTGTTCTAAATCGCTAATGCTTCTTAAAATATATGACATGCACAATTTTGACTCCTTTATATTTTAACGAATATTCCTGTTCTCGTGCTCATCTCTGGTGTTCGTTCTGGGCTGTTAAGACCATTGTGTTTTATGAAATGATACGAGTTTAATTTAGAGATTCAAAACTATAATCAGCTGTCGTATGAGTTATTTTGGTAGTCCTTGTAATTAACGTTCTAGTTTGTTTTCAGTTTTATTACATTTACTGAGTTTCCTGGCAGTATTGTTTTTCTTCTTATAAAATAAGGAGATGTGGCACGATTGACATTGACACAACTATCCAACAAAGCCCAAATAACGTGAATTTAAGCAATTATAGGTTAATTGGGTTAAGATTTACTCGACTGTCCTTTTTTATGATAAGTTTATTTCATGTCGTTTTTATAACTGTTTGTTTTGTTATGAATTTGTATTCGCAAATACCCAGCATCATCGAAAAGGTGTATGTGTTGAAATGTGCATTCTGTGCATTAAAAGTAATATCAATAATGCCATTAAATCGAACAGCTACTTACAAAGATGGAAGTTGCTGTAAAAATCAATATGAATATTTCGAAAACCAGAAAATTAATATCTTGCAAGATTTTTTGGGGAGACGGATAGAATAAAGAATATTGAAAATATAAACTAATTCCTTATGATTTAGGTTAGAAAATGGAAGTAAAAAAAACAGCAATCTGCAAATGTACGACCTACAAAGAAAGTTTCTAATACCAATTAATATATCAGAAATTATATTTTATTTCGAGGGCTATTAATACACTATTATTATATTTATTCCATGACCCTATACTGGTTATAAGCATTTACGTAACGTACATTTCGACTTTAATTTTCGACCCCTTACTTTCAATGTCTCCCATGGTCGTATCAATTTCATCGTGGAATTTCTATGCAGGAGATATGTAAAGAAAATGCATTTTAAAGAAATCTGGCAACATTTCATTTTACTGCCAATTTTGTTTTTGTTAAGATCAATATGTATAGATCGTCAAAGCTAAAATTTAAATTGCAAAAAAATCATTTTCGTCAAGAGAAATAGACAACAAAATAAAAAAAAAACATGTCTATTTTCTGGTCTTGTCTATGATCAATAAAGGACTGCATACCAAGTATGCAAACAATCTACAGTTATACAATGTGCTAGAGTTTGTCAGTTGCTGTAAGAATGTTGATGGTATTTACTAGAAGACTCTGGTTTCTTGCATCAATAAAAACAACTGTCATGAAATTGTATGACTTTTTGAAAAATGAAACCTAATTAATTAAAAACAAAAGAAGAATAAACATTAATGTGTCATTATGACCTTCAGTTGGTTTAAAGTAAATGCAATATCAAATGTTAAATTAAACAAGTATAAAAAAAATACTCAAGAGGGATAGTTTGACTATAACTGATCATGAATGTGTAAGGACCAGATTTCTGTAGATGTCCCAGACTAAGTTGTATTAAAATGAGTACCATAATTAAAGCATAACTTCTTCAAATCACCTGATATAAGCTGTTTAAACCGAAGTTACAAAATTATTTTTTTACACTTTGTTTCGTTGTGTTTGCTTTTTGTAATTAAAACAAAAGCAAAAAACAAAAAAACACGAAAAACAAAATCAACCAAAATCAGTCACGTCTACCTATTAACAATCCAAAATTTTTGAAATTTTTTAATCACTTATTGAAACAGTAATTCCATGTTTGATATTTCTAAAGATAGCAACTGTGTTTCCTTTTTAAACGTAAAGTTATTCGTCGTGTGAATTATTTTCCCAAAGCAAACATCTGTAAATAATTGTAAGCAGGAGAGGTAATATGAGAAGCCCCGTTGTTTAAAGATTAAAAGTATTAAATATTCTGCCTTTGTTTTCAGTTTGTCCACGTGATTGAAATCAATGTCATCGGCATAATTGTAGACTACTTCTGTTTTGTAACACAGTGTTGGACGATGGAGCATAATGGTGCTGAAAGAGTAAATATGGCTATTGCTACTTTACGCAATGATTTGGTAGGTTATACATTTGATGTTTGGTATTCATGTGCTTTGTGGTATGTTTTAAATCTTTTTGCTCATATATTGTTGATACTATATAAGAAAGAGCAAAATAAGAAAACAAAAATTATAACGTGATGTAACTTTACTTATCTTTACTTTAATTGTATCCAACAAGTTGGCATATGCTCGCAAAACGTCAAACAATTAATATATAACAATATACAACGTTTATTATATATGCTTTTGATTCATAAATGAAAAAAAAGATTTTGATATTTTAGCTTGAGATGAGAAATCAAGATGTACAACTGATGAAACAACTTTTAAATATCAATGTTACGATACAGAAAATGACCAATGAACGACGTTGCCAGTTGATAAAACCAAGTACCAACAATCATTTACCAAAACGACAACAAAGTGTGCCACCTTTTATGTGGCTTCACAAGGACTACATTGGTTCTAGCTCATGCTCCGATGGTATGTTTTATGCATGTTTCCATACACGATACTTGTAATATTATTTACTACGTGTAAATGTGCACAAAATTCTCAGTGAACAGTTTCATTTGTTCTACACAATATTCGTTTAATTTTGCATACTCGTTATCCTTAAGTTCATTGTTATCACACATTACCAATAACAAACAAAGATTTGAAATTTTTTATTCATTACTGTAATGGAATAGATGTTCCTTTATAATAAAAGTTCCAAATGGAATAACTATTCTGGAATATTTTTTCCACTGGAGAAATATCACAGTATTTGTTCCTGACGGAATAAAGAGTATAGAATATTTGGATCCAAAAGGAACAGATAGCACATGTATATCATTGTTTATTACACAATTTATAAGAGAGCTTTTATTGAGAGGAACCAACATACGTTGATATTACTTCTTCGCAAAAATATTAAAAATTGAAATCCATTACTTTCATAACAATATTGTCATCCTTGTAACAGCAACACAAACACTAAATCGTTTGCACATTTACGATTTGCATACATTATGTATGCCAATCTTTCAAATGATGTCTGTAAACAACAATAAATAAGAAGTTTTCATCTTCATCAGTCCATATATAGAAGTCAAAATAAAAGATTTAATTGTAGATAGTTGTTAAGATGGTGTTAAGTTTCGTAAAATGATTGATTGATTGCTGTTTACCTAGCGTCCAAAAGGATTTTTATTCAAATACAAGAGGAAAAAATTAACACTAAATATAAGTGTAGGTTCTACATGCAAATTGTGCCTACTGGGTTGTCTATACTCTTTTAAAATAGTAGATACGTAAAATAGTATCATAAAGAATTAAGGAAGTACAGCGCTTACAGTGTACATGTAGCTCTGCAACTATTGCAACATAGTTTAAGACGTCAACAAAACAACAACTTAATCAAAAGAGGGGCGAAAGATACCAGAGGGACAGTCAAACTCATACATTGAAAATAAACTGACAACGCCATGGCTAAAAAATAAAAAGACAAACAGACAAATAATAGTACACAAGACACAACATAGAAAACTAAAGACTAAGCAACACGAACCCCACCAATAACTGGGGGTGATCCCAGGTGCTCCGGAAGGGTAAGCAGATCCTGCTCCACATGTGGCACCCGTCGTGCTGCTTATTTTATTACAAATACGGTAAATAGTCTAATTCGGTAGGTCACATTCGTGAAAAGGGACGGGTATTGTAGTTACGACATATCATCTGTGAAAAGGTTATTCCATAACGGTCAACCAACTCGTGATGGCGTCCGTAAAATTTACGAAGTGAATGGGGCAAACTTATTTTAGTTTAAATAAACCCATTTTTAAGCTAGTATATTATGTTTTTGGTAATGTAATTCAGTTATTATTGCAGACATTTCAGAAGAAATAAGTGATTATTCCGATACAGAAGATGACACATTTTCGAAATCCAATGGTTTTCCTTTACGTAACGGTATAGTCTCTATACTTCCTCTAAGTGACGATGAAAGCGATTATAGTTCAGATGAAGAGATTCTTAAGACAAATATAAAATTATGGAAATTCTCCAGGTCTTACGATAATGATTGAACATATGCCATTATTAGTTTACAAATAAAAGACAGCCAACTGATAATAAAATCCTCAGCTCAAGACAATTATGTATAACAAGGATATTTGTTTGAGAGATGCCATTGAATTGATATGGGTTGCAAAACGAACAAATTCGACTGATACAATATGATATGTGTACGTGTTGAGATATAGGAAGGCCATAACGAAACGCTACCCCAACTTCACATTTCGATGAAAGCTTCGTTAGCTTGATTTCTAACAATAAAATTTCAAATAACTTGATAAATGCTTTGTTTTTATTTTAGACTTCCTTTGTATTGAGGTTACTAGAACCCATATGATATCTGCCTGATTTGTTCTAAACTAATTAACACATGTCCCGATGAGAAAATAATTCTGTATAATTGGTATCACTAGCAATAATGAAATTTACCAACGCGTAAATTTTATGCAGAAGTTCTTACACTTGTTCTAGTCTAGTGTTTCTTTGTATATTTTCTTCTGCATGATTAGGTTAATTTTTTAATAACATTATATCACATTGTTTACATACACGTTTATTTGGGTTTTGCAACTAGAAGCCTTGAGCTTTTCTGAAGAAGGTAAATTGAACAGATTCCCATTAAACGCAACAAAAATACTATGTGTTACTTTTGAATTCGAGAACACGTATTCTGATTCTTCATACCGAAATCCCGATCTGAAACCACAAAGGGATCAGAATCCCGAGGAGCAATTAATCGAAAGTTTTTAACGGTGGGTAAGTAAAATCTTGATCCGATTCCACGAAGGAACTATGCTCGTTGGGATTCAGATCAAGATTTTACCTACCCATCGTTACAAACTTTTCATTTATTTGCGTTGGTAAATAGGTCTTTCCGCGGATTTTGGATCGGGATACCCAGTGTGTTTTTGTTAAAGTACTCCAGTTGTGTTTTATGTTTCTTTTGTTGACAAGAGTTTTCAGTTTAATGAACTCTGGTATCATTCATGCTTTAGAAATCTTATACTAGTTGAAACCAGATATGCCTGTTTTTAACTTGTTTTTTAATGAAAAAATGAAATGAAATTAAAATGTGCTAATATGACGTTTTTATCTATGCATTATGGAGTATAAATAAAAAGATGCATCTGAATTAATGTGAAAAAATGAGACCACAGAAAAAAAAGACAACCAAAAACTAAACATCCATCATAGCATTTACAGTATAAAATCAACTTTAAATAGTTCTGACATTGAACAGAAACAGCAAACAAAAACAGCTTCAGCACAATCGCGACGAGAAGCGACCATCAATATTTTTTCTTAATTCGAAAAATTAATCATTAGAATAAACTGGTATTTTTCCATTTCGTTTTCTGTATCTGGAAAAATAACCAATTTATAAATGATTAATTTTTTCATAAGAATAAATATGTTCATGATATGGGTCAAGGTCAAATGTTTGTATGCTACTAAACCCAAACAAGATTCATAATTAGATATTATAAAATAAAAATAGCAAATAGAACGAGTCTTTCAATGTTACAAATATAACTCTGAAGTGTTCTAATTATTTGTATTGTAAAAGGGAAGTGTATGGATCATTAACACACTGAAAAGTTACTTGTTCTATATGACAGGAATGCACACCAGGAGAGAAAGCGAAACATTATACCATATACATAAAGACCTATGGGAAATATATGGCCAATGTGTTCTTTGATTTGTGTAATATATAAAATAGTCTCTAACATGCAAGACTCAAAGTCAACATGAAGTGTTTAATATATTCTGATTAACAAATTATAACTAATAACACGAAATCCAAATTACGCTAAATCAACTTTATACAAGTTAGTACGCAGAGTGTATTATGAATGTAGTGATCATTCCTGTTAATAATGATGTCCCAAGATTGTTTCCTGTAATATTATCTTTCGGTCTGTTAACTTTTGAATTCCCATGTAAAATTGCGAAACTGCCACAATTGATCCAATGACATATCCCCTCCCCCTCACAATTTTGATATGAGATGGAAATAAAATATTTCCGATTTTTTTATGACTATATAAAAATAAGATATGGTATAATTGCCAATGACACAACTCTCCACCAGAGACCAAATGACGTAGAGGTTAGCAAATATAGGTCACCATACCGCCTTCAACAATGAGCAACGCATACCGCATAGCAAGCTATAAAAGGTCCAGAAATGACAACTGTAAACAATTCAAACGAGAAAAATAACAGCCTGATTTATGTAAAAAAAAATGAACGAAAAACAAATAAACAGCAACAATAAACTCATCATAGATACAAAAAAAACGACAACCGCTGAATTACAGTCTCCTGATTTGGGACAGACACTTACAGAATGTGGCGGGGCTAAACATGTTTGCGGGCGGGCCAACCCTACCCTAAGCTTGACAGTAGTGTTACAGTACAACATAAGAAAAAACTATAAAAATCTGTTGAAAAACTCTTAACTCATCACGTCGACACAAAGTACAAAAATGTGTATTTCGGTTTTTTTCCCCGTTCATAAAATTATGCAAATGATATCGAGCTAAAACTATTGTTGCAACTCCCCCAGGCAAAATTGAACTTAGTCGATGTTGTCTGTTTATGCCCTTATGATTTATATGATGTAAAACATTTAATAAATTTTCAGCTTTCCAAACCTTTGGTCAAAACATACGTGAATAATGTTTTACCAGTAACATGTCTGGGTATACATGAGATATGATTAGGTACTTTTGCTTTTCCTTAAAGTTATCTACCAAAGGAAAAGATACCGATCGGCATCCTGGTTACGACCTATATTTTGTGGTTTCTGTGCAGTGTTTTGTGGACATTTTCCCCCGTTTCGTTATGGTTGTATGCATCTATCGTCGACTTGTTTTACCCTTAGTATCTTCAACTGATGATTTGCTATTGCCCCTTGGTATATTTTCCCCCTTTTGTACACTACTTTGATCTTAATGTATCATTGTATCAAAATGAAACTTTATTAATATATAAAAAAAATGAAAGAAAGAGATTAACAGCATGTGTATTAAGGTTGAACACTTGCACGTCACAGTACATTAAAGTCAAAATATGCTTTTATTTAAAAGTTGTATAAAAGTTATATTCATCACAACTTGTTATATATATATATATAACTGCATACAATTAATTGTGACGCATTTGAAAATGGAAGTAATGAATTACTTCAGTTTGTAAAATTATGAAAAAAAAATCCCGATCATATCATTTTATACATGAGTATTCAATTTTATCAGTATAAGGAAAAACTACATCGTAAACTATAATATACCTACAACAAACGAAATGTTAATGGGAATTAACATTGAACGTGATGTCTCTATCCTTTTTTACCTTCCCACAAATTAAATAAACAAATGTCATGTTACCCCTGCAGTATAAAAATATATAACAAAATCTGCATTTCGTGAGTATATATTTAATACAAATTATTATTAAGGCGCTGTAGGGTAAAAAATGAAATAATCAACTAAAATATCACATTAAAATAAGGTGTGAAGCGATTAATTACATATCCGTAAACAGATATGTAATTATAAAAAAACCATACTAAATGTATGAGTTTACATTCAGAATCACACACTTTAACCTCTCACCGATGGTAAGTGCTATTAGCCAAGGGGGTATAATAACAATCAGGTTCCTGTTGGCCTATGAAATCGATAATCTCAGAGGTGGCGAGTGAAATTTAATCATCCAATACAACTGAATATACCCCATAGTGGTCTATTGTTCCTGAAAGTATTTAAGGAGCAAATTTCTTCTTGCTTTTTATTATAACATTTAACGTCTACAAATTCACTTCAAGAATAAAACATTAAGGAAGAACTATGGCCAACGCTACAGAGAGAGTAAACACAGCTCTTGCTGCCTTGAGATCTGAGTTGAGTGATATGAGAAACCAAGATGTGCAACTGATGAAACAACTAATGAACATCAACAACAGCATTCAACAGCTGACCAAGAAACAAAAATCTACTAAAAGAAGTAAAGGATCCAAAAGTCAGAAAACAAATTTCAGAGAAATGATCCGAACTTCAACACTCACCAAAATTGATGAAGGTAAATATCATTCAATATTTATGCTTAAATAATTTTTTTTTTAAATAATACCAATTTTAATATTTTATCAATAAACAATTTTAAAAAAATATGAATTTACTTAATATAAGATAATGTAAACATATCTTTTATACTTTGTATTGAAATCTTATGAACAAAATATTCAAATTCATATTTAAAAGAACTGTGACTTAATATTTGTCTCTATTTATATTTTCAGATGCTACAATAAGTTCATCAGAAAGTGACTATGAAAGCGATACAAGTTCAGATGAAGAAATCTTCAGAACAAACGTTAAATTGTGGAAATATTCACAATCATCGGAAGACAGTGATTAGACATTTAACAAACATTATATATACTGCCAAACTAACAAGATACAAAATTTAGTATCGCAAGAAGACGAGTTTTCTGATGATATTCAGATCTACTGCCAATCGCTCAGTACATTGTGCAATAAACTTTACATTAAATGGTGCTGTTACATAAGAGAGAAATCGTATTTATAGGACATAGTGCATATGTGAAATCAAAGAACTAAAATCAGAGTACTGGATCGAAACAAAAAATGCTTGATATAATCGAAATGATGAAGTAACACTATTTCCTATTCATTACGTTATCTCTAATTGTAATTATTTAACCGACACGTGGTCAAATCGACTACTTGATTGTTAACTTTATACAATTGTTAAGATGATTTTAATATATTAAAAATTATTTGAAATATATATATTTTTTTCTTTTTATACTGTTACAATGTATAACTTGCTATTTTCAATGTTTGATTTTTCACCCCTAGTGTCACTGGCTCCTGTTGGATTTTTGTTAGTTATTTGGTTAATATATCAATATTTACGTACTGTCTAGTTGCAAACGTTTCTATTGAAGTATTCACACCGGGAAGCAATTAAACAGTAAATTGACAAGGTAGTTTGTTTTTGTGGTCTTCTGTACAGTAGATGTAGATTATCAAAGAAAGAATATCATGTGTACATGAAAGGAGACATGGGGCAACCCAACAAAACCAACTGAGGTTGTTTAGATTGATGATCTAGGTTTATGTCCACAATACTAAGAGAAAAGTATGTTATAGTTTGTCAGTAAGATCAAAATCGTTATTTGTATGTCCTATCAGTTAGTTCAAAATCTTGATTTTCCTTCCAACATTAATCAATGCAAATTTGCATTTTTTTCAAAATGGCTGATGTACTAGTTTAACTTACTGATGTACTCGTTTTAAGGATGGAATGAAAGCTTTTTTTCAATTAAATAAATGGTTGAAACAATGGAATATTAATAAATTGATCATTTACTATTGAAATGTTCAATTCAACAAATATTCTGGTCGTGAGATGCTTCTATGAAATGGGTAATATTTCTAGAAGGTATATGAATAAGAAAAGAAAAAATTCAGTAATCAGAAATAATGTAGATGAAACACCTTTAAATGAATCAATTTATCGTATTTACTTAAAACAAAGAAATAAATCAAAACAAAAGATTGTAAACAATGAAACATAATACTCCACCAGAGACAAAATTTGAGTTCTGCCCTTAAAAACCTAATGACATGGAACAATGAAGGACTGTTCGACACAAGTAAAGAATTCGTAGCAGGAGAGAAAGTGGTTATTCAATATTAAATAAACTCTGGCGTAATACTGAAATAGGAAAAGAAAACATTATATTTGTTTCACGTGAAACACATACATTTATTTTTTATGTGATGAAAATACAATCGGATCAGACATATTTTTTTTTCAGTTTGAAATTCGTCAGGAGGAGAAGGTTCTTTTACACGGATTGAATATTCATTTTCATCTGTTGCCGTGCATGCTTATTTTTCCCGCAAAAAATTATTTTCACTTTTGCACACAACTGTTTCATGTATTTTGTGTTGCAGAATATTCATTTACAAAATCTTCCCCTCCCCCGAAAATCAAATGTTCGTCCCCTAATGTCTAATTATTTTCAGATACATATTATGTCCATTCAATACATGTTTTGTTAAGTTAACCATTTGTTCAAATAAAAACAACGGCAATGTCGGCTCGTCAAACAGTTATTTTGTAGAGTATTCTGCAAGGGAAAATACATGTTGATTTTGTTTCACAGTTAGATCTGGGATGCAAAAAGAGATTTCTGGAAGAGTTGACGACAACTGAAGTCATCCATCTGACCATGCATGAAATATTTGCCACTGGACATTAACCAACTAATGATGGCAGTTTTAGTTCACATTAGCCCTATAAATCAGATTTTGAATCGCGCTTGTAAATAGGATTCTAATGGTATGTTTACAATGGACTCATTCCTCTCATTGACTCTTTTAAAATAGAACTGTTGTGATATATACGAAAATTGGTCAATTGAGTCAGGTGTAGGATACTTATGATATGTTCGTATGTGGCACATGCATTTCGTGAACTCTTCTAAATTGCAGGGTTTTGTTATTTGCAAGAATTGGTCCTTTAGGTCAGATTTGAAATCATAAGGGAAAAATTGATAATTGTGTGTGTTCACATAAGGCACATACATCTTATGGAGCTTTATTCATGTGATGTATGATTGATGTATTGTTACTTGATTAACGTAAAGTGACAAATATTTCATGAATACTCATGACGAGAGTTAAAAATTATAAATCAAGGTAGGTTCTGTAAAGTTGGTATACCGCGGAGAAGGACGGGAATTTCGACTGCCACTGGAAAATGAAGGTTTATAATTGATATTTTATAGTGTGTCTTTCTATGTTGTGATGTTACACTATTGTTTCAGGTAGGGTGAAGGTTGGCGCCTATTAAAACGTTTAAACCCGCTACATTTGTTTGCACCTGTCCCAAGTCAGGAACCTGATGTTCAGTGGTTGTCGTTTGTTGATGTGATTTCAGCAGTGTTTCTCGTTTTTCATATAGGTTAGACCGTTGGTTTTCCTGTTTGAATGGTTTTACACTAGTCATTTTTGGGGGCCCTTTATAGCTTGCTGTTCGGTGTGAGCCAAGGCTCCGTGTTGAAGGCCGTACTTTGACCTATAATGGTTTACTTTTACAAATTGTGACTTGTATGGAGAGTTGTCTCATTGGCACTCATACCACAACTTCTTATATCTATGTTGGATAGGGGCAGAAATTTGTCCTTGTTATAGTCCAATTACGGACCCCACAGAGTTGTTGAAATGGCTTTTCAATTTGCACAGGCTTTTCTTTAATTGTTTAAACGAAAAGAAGAAAATGAACACGTATCTTTTGACATGTTGAAGAGGTCTGATGTTATACAAAAAAGACGTGTATATATGAAAAATAAATAATTTTATCCCAATTTGGTTATTTAATGGATAAACAAGAGTACAGTAATCATATACTTTCTGTTCTATCCACAAATGATATCATTGACCGGTCATACAGTGTACAGACATACTTATTTCCTCACGGGTGTTACATTATTTCATCGATGTGGCATTTAAACAATAATCTCTCTATTGGCCTTAGAAATTAATAGTAATAGTGGTGGTCTGACAAATAGGTGAAATTCGATCAACCAGTGATCTACCCCTAACTATAGTATTGTGTCTGTGGGTATATAAGGCACAGGTGAATCGATCATTTAATCATATTTACATTTGAAAGCTAACTAAGAACAGTAAAAGGGAAAATACAAGTAGAATGGCAACAGATAAAGTAAGCAATGCATTGGCTGTCCTGAGAACAGAACTGAATGAGATGAGAAGTCAGGATGTCCAGTTAATGAAACAGTTACTGAATCTCAACAGCAGTATCCAACAGCTGTCCAAGAAACAGAAAAAGAGCAAATCCTCAAACAGAAATCGAAAGGCTACATTAAAGGAATTAATGAGAGCATCAACGATGTCAAAAATAAATGAAGGTAATTAAAACTTTCATAATCTTTTTATTTAACAAAACCTTTTAATTTTTAATTTCGGAAAACACATTAAAGGAAAGTTTTAGTTGAACATTTTAGCTATTTATGAAATAATATTGATATATTTTATTTATTATTGTCTGTTGTGAATAGTCTACGGTAACATAAATGTAGACTAAAATAAGAAAAAATGATATTCATTGTAGAATGTAATTTTTTTTAAAGTACGGAAACCAAAAGTCTGAAATTGTAAACATAATTAATTATAAACAAAACATTCAACATGCTTGAACTGAATTTTGATAGTTTCATTTTTTTATTTGTCCAGATGCAGTAACGTCCGAGAGTGATGATGATAGCGGTTCAAGTTCAGACGAAGATATGTTCAAAACAAACGTGAAATTATGGAAGTATGCCAAATCCGTGGACAGTAAATAGACACAATACATTTAAAATTCAGAATCTGAAACTACAAAGAATATATGGATCTATACATCCGAGTCCCCGGGAAATTATAACGGAGCGCATTAGAAAACATTCACAAGCGGCTAGGACTCTTTGATTCCAGAGTGACATTATGTTAAACCGTATGAGGTCCTCGTGTACAGGAATAAAGAAAACTTGAGATATTCAAGAACTATAAACGTGCAATATAATGAGTTATGGTGCTATTGAAAGACCTGAATCTTTTAACAGAAAATATGACTGAGTTTTATTTATGACTTTTTATGAGACGGAGATGCAGTTGTAGGCTTTCCTACCACAGATAATTTATTTATTTTATAGTCAATAGTATTTTACTAATGTTATTGTTTTTACAATTCTTATAATCAATTAAAGATTAAAGAATAATTAGAAAGACTTATTTTATCATTTATTGTCATCTTCTTCTCAATCCATAATTAAAATGTAAATATAACAAAGTAAAGCATGCTACATGTACATAATTTGGGCCTTGAACAACAACAAAACTTCGTTACGGGTTTGGTGCACCTTTTAATACAACCACACAAAATTTAGGTTTTTAAATATCTCAAGTACCAAGTCAGGAATTTGACAGTTGTTTTCCATTCGTTTGATGTGTTAGAGCTTTTGATTTTGCCATTTGTTAAGGGACTTTCCTTTTTGAATTTTCCTTTGAGTTATAATATGGTGTTTTTGTCAATGAGACACTCGTGCAGTGAAAGGGTCCTGATGAAGGTAAATTCAAAGATGTGAATCGTACGCAGAATATTTTACATTTATATATATATATACAACAAAGAACATTGATTAACTTGTCGCTCATTTAAGGATACTGTTGGGCTTTCAGCAATGAGTAATGAGCTAACATAAATATTGACATGTAGGTCTTTAAGGCTATATTCTATTACAAATGTATCAAACATACTGTATATGATATCAACTTATATAAGATTGGGAATGCACGGGGTTGAATTGACTTTACATTTAGCAAAATGTCATCCATATACCCGACAAACCAACACACAAGTCCAAAACTAACTACTTTCAAAGATTATAAACACACAAAAAAGATACAGATCGTTTACAAGTGAAAGGTATAGCTAGCTATAAAACCAGGTTTTATCCACAATTGTCTACATAAGGATAAGTCTGTACCAAGTAAGGAATATGCACTTGTTTTCCATTCGTTTGATGTGTTTGAGCTTTTGATTTTGCCATTAATAAGGGACTTTCCGTTTAGAATTTTCCTTGGAGTTCGTTATTTTGTTTTTTACTTTTTACATTAACCTGGTGTCCTGGTGAAATAACTTCGATTTCGAATTTAGCTTCATTATGGTATTGAAAAAATTGTATCAGGAACCCAGACTATCGTCTACATGTGCAAAAATCTAACTTAAAAATGTGCAGATTTTTATTTAGTAATTTTCTGTATGGCAGATTAAATTCAATATAAGTGTATACTTGTGTAAACAAAAAAAGGTAAAGAATGTGTAAAACAGTCACGTGTTGAATCAATGGCAAGCATTTTGGTAGAACCCATGTGTATACCATATATCAAGATTTAAGACGAAAAAGAAATAGTTTTAGATGTTCAGTAACATTATTTATTTTTGTTCCTGACCTCTCTAAGGCGTTGGGCATACAAAAGTATTTCATAAAATTAGAAGGCCTTTATATTCAATGTATATTTATTGTAAACCCGTTTTAAATTGACAATTAGTCAGTCACGTGATCAAATAGAATAATCAGCTAATAGCTTACTATTGTTCTGTAAGTATATAAACGGGAATCCGCTTAGTTCAGTAGAAATTCCGCTACTAATCACGAAAGACTATTTAAACTAAGACAAAGTTAGTTTACTAACGACTTAAAATGGCCAACGACAATGCTACAGAGAGAGTCACTAGTGCTCTAGCTGTGCTGAGAAACGAGCTGAGTGAAATGAGAAACCAAGACGTGCAGCTAATGAAACAGCTGTTAAATATCAACAACAGTATACAACAACTCAGCAAGAAAAATAAAAGTTCTAAAAGGGTACGAGGAAGCAGCAGGGGACGCCGTCCAATGCTAGCAGATGTTTTCAAGATGGTGGAGCTGACCAGAATTGACGAAGGTATCTACTAAATTTTTTTACTCTATTTCATATTTTAACTGATATTATAATTCTTTGTGCATTCTGTAAATATTCTTCTTTTCAAAAGCAGCAAAAGTTCTGTTTTTTCAGTAAGACGCGGAATTGATGTCCAATTTAACTTCATCCATGTCTTAATTGTTCGTATTCTCTAAGTCCCGCAAGATAAAAAACAAAACAACATCAAACTTCTTATCTCAACATTAGTTATGCTATAGCTAATAGTACCTTCTGCCTTCACTGTATTAGTAACATGAAAATATATAGAAGAGTTCAAATTGAAAATTACCAAAACATTGTATCCTTAAAAAACACGAATAATAAAACAATGTATGTACTATTTCAGACGTATCTAGCAGTTCATCCGATAGCGACGGCGACAATGATGAAAGTGCAGACAAAGGACTTTTCAGGACAAATGTAAAATTGTGGAAGTATTCCCAAAGTAGTGACAGCGATAGTGATTAAGTTTGATGACTTGGACGACAAAAAGCTTCATTGAAAGCTTAGCATACTTCGACAAAATACCATGTTGGTGTCGCTCTATAAATTACACTCAGGACGCCGTTACTACTGAGATATATATGGATAAAAGACACACCATGCTCAAGGTGTGCAATACATTCATCACCAGTGTCGCGACTTGTGGGAGAGGAACTGTTTTCAAGTGACATAGTGTTTGATACAAAATTGACAGAACTTGACACGTTTCCGTGTTGTAAGATGCTAACTTATTCTAACAGAGAACTTGACACGTTTCCATGTTATAAGATGCTAATGTTTGAAATATACGACGCTGTCACCTGCAACATATGCAATGTTCAGTGTACGTGTATGTGCGTTTGAAGTATTTCTAATGAACTTATTATTATAAATCTATAACATCGACGACGAAGAACGCTTACTCCCTTGTATAACATTTCCTCTAGAGTCGTTTATTCTCAATTGTTGGTCAGCTTTATATTTTTCTTGTTATTTTACAATTGTTATAAAAAATTAAACGAAAAACTCCAAATACTGTTTTGTTCTATTATTACGTCTTGGGAATGTGGTATAATTTGTTTTGACTAAATGCAAATTTTCAAAATATTCTATTTAAAGTTGAGCTTACTGTTTTATTTTTATGCTTAAACTTAATGTCCAAGTTTTTGTGCCTCGGCCTTATATAATAACATAAGAGTTATGATTACGGTCTTATATTTATAGGGTCTATCCCGATAGTTCTATGGGGCCTCGGTGGCCGAGTGGTCTAAGTAGTTACTACTGTAATCACTAGCCAGTCAACACTGAGGTTGTGAGTTCGAACCCCGCTTGTGCGGGTGCACTCGACTCCAATCTTAATTGACTAGGATTGTCAGTTTTCCTATCAAAGGTCGGTGGTTTTCTTCGGGCACTCCGGCTTCCTCCACCAATAAAAACTGGCCGCAACGAAATAGCCCAAAAGCGGTGCTTAAAAGTGGCGTTAAAACACCAAAAAATCAAAATCAAACCGAAAGTTCTAAAATATTCATAACAGGACATTATTTAACGAAAAGTTTTAAACTGGTACAACTTACAAAAACAAATACAAACATCATGACATGGAATAGAAAATGCATTGTAAATGGAGATGTTATTTGTCTTTTGTGGTCATAACTCTTGCATTAAAAAAAAACACAAAAAAATTCAAATTACACGTCATTACATGCATGATTCTACCTCTGCACGAACGAACTAGTGAGGAATTCCAAAGGTTGTGTTCTGTGGTTTTTATACAATATATTCTTTGCATGTTCAAAGACATGAAATTAATAAGGTTTTGATATTTCTTACTGTATAGTTTTACCGTTAAAAACGCATCATTAAACTTTATTTCTCCTAAACCAAAAAGTGTATAATTGATGTATTTTCTTTTACAAAAATATTACTACGCCCTGACAAAAATCCTACAATATATCCATTTGTTCATTTTACATGTGCATTTAGGTTTTAATTTATTAAAGTCTTATTTCCTGATATTAAAGCATTTTCCTTTTTTCAATTTCCGCATGTCGGTGTTACAATACATTTGCATTGAATCTAGGTGACAAACCAGTTTTTAATAACCGATACATGTGTCAACGTATTTTGGCCTAATCCATGACTTTTAGTACTCAAACAGGTGTTTAATGAACAACTACATGTGAGGCATAAATTGTTAGGTAACCCACTATAAACAAGACAGCATTGACAATAACTATTCTCGTAAGTTTAATAAAATACTGATACATGACAATAAGTCACAAGTAAAAAGACCATTTCAACGTAGGAGAATGTTTAAAAACACTTACTGTTTGATCCTAAACCCAGCGTGAGGATACTTCAATTACTGGTGTTAGTATGATAAAGTAACATATAAGGTTGTCTAAATTAATTTCTAAAATAATATTCTTTGCAGGAGAGGTCTAATTCTGGACTAAGTTCTTTAGTTTATTGTAATGATATTTTCTCATAAGACTGTTATGTTATATATTAATGAATAATGATAAACAACATGACAGCTTCAAAGTCGGAATGAAAACAAGATAAAAAAAAAAAAAAAATGGAGGGGAATTTTGACTAGTTTATCAACTACACTTTTATTTCCACACCATTTGTGCTTTTGAAAATATATAGTAAAATGAAACAGTATCGTGCATTGCACACTATATCGGCATAAAAAAAGGAGAACGCCCGGTCTCAAATACGAATATCATAGATTTATGAACAAAATATATAACCAAACAGCAGTCTAATTTCAATATACAAACGATTAAGACATGAACCTTTTCGTCATATTTAATTGAAATTTTTAGATTCAATGCTTTAATTTTGTTGAAAAAAATAGTCTGAGATTGCTCTGACGTCTGACGACCTTTGTTCGGATTTGATTGGGTGCCAGCAATTAGTTCTAATTGCTGTCAGACGTCAGAGCAATCTCGGACTAATCGTCTCGAGGCCTCAGCAAGTCCTAATAAAGGCAGTCAGACGTCAGAGCAATCTCAGACTAGTAAAAGATAACTTTGATTAATTTCTTGTCGGATGCTTAACGTTCAATTGAATAACTTTCATGAAGCATTAGGACAAGAACAAATAACAATAAATCCAATAGTAGAGACCTGCAAAATGGTTCGACCGGGATAAGGACGGTAAATTTAGACTGCCACTGAAAACGAGGGTTTGATGGATAGGAGCAGACATTTTGCCTTGCAACAAGCCATTTACTTAAAGTTTCAATCAAACAGTTGTTGCTAGGATTATTTTAAGTCCAGCGAGCAATTCACTTAACCAACATGATATATCTAATTAAATGTCCCCATTCCGATCGGACGTGACAGCGTATTTATACATCCCAAAAGTCAAACTTACGTCCCTCTTTATCATGGAGTTTTCTGTCATATGGATGAAATACAGGTGATCGTTTTGTTATATCCCAGTCAAGCCTAGCTAAAATGGAAAATATCACACTATTCAAATAATCAAACAAAACAAAAATAATTGGGGTTGTCGGTCTTGTAATTATCATTCGTGCAGCTAAATATCCCAAAAGGAGTAGGCCCGGTAAGACCCCTTTTTGGCACCAAAATATAGCATTTTTTACAAACTTGTTGAATTGTAAACTTTTAGCTATTTATTGGAAAGTAGAATACTTATGTTCCATAATTATGGGCTGTTTTTTTGACATTACAATGCACATTCATCAGGTACTAGCATCTTAAATTCATGGAAAATTACTGAAAACTTCACAATTTTAGCATTTGTGCTAATTTTAAGACGGTTTTTGTCTAAAATGGAAGTGGCCGCATTTGTGTTCAGTTTTTATATGTAAATATATGTTACATTTCATGATAATACATATCATATATAAAGGTTGAGACTAAACACGAATGCGGCCACTTGCATTTTAGACAAAAACATCTGAAAAGTGACGTTTTACGGCATATTTGATAGATTTTTCATATTTAAGCTTGAATTTAAGCGTCTTAAATGACCAAATCAGTTCAAATCGTCTACATAATCTAATTGAATCGACTGAAGTAGACACTTAAGCGTTTAAAAAATACCTTCAACAGGTATACCAGAAAACAAAAGTTTGGGAAGCCAATAACGATCTAGCTAAACAATACTTTAACATTAACGGTACCAATTTTACTGCATCAGATGTGAATTTTGACAGTAAATGTCTCTTCCGTGATGCTCGATGCCAAACTATTTGAAAAACAACAACTAATACAAACATAGAACAGCTGATCAAACCAAAAATTACCTTATAGCCTAATCTGGAAAAGGCGATAGAGCTTTGCATGAGGGAGATATATTACTTTATGTAAAATAATTTTCAAAATTTTATAACAGCAAATTTCAATCAAACCATATGCGTGTTTTCATGCCAGTACCTTTATGCCATCCCTCCATATTCTAATCGACTATTGTCGGACAAAATCACTTGGTACAATTTCAGCCTCAAATAATGAACCAGTTAACACTTTCGATGAATAACAGTCCACATTGATATTAACCCAGTTCGTTTTGTACTTCTGGAAGAGAACTAGTACATACAGAAAACTAAAGTTTGAGTAATACGAATTCCCCCAACTCAAAACAAGGGTGAACTCATCTCCACCGGAAAGGTATACAGGGTTCCCATCGTATTGCTCATTTCAGGTGAAATCTGTTCATAATTCGGATTTGGTAATGTCATATATAACTTACGTAAAATGGAAAATATACTTTGTCATCTGTGAAACAGACAATTCATAAAGGTGAACTTAATCAAGATGACTGTCGTTAAGGGAACGACCATTTATCTTCAAAGGGGAGATTATGGTTTTTTCCTAAAAAAAATTTCTGATCTTCAATTTGATGAATAAAAATATTGTGGTCAAGCAGATTTTCCCCATACCTTATAGTGTTAAATTTTGAAAAAAAATAATTTGATTGATAGCGTCGAAAAACTAAAAAAAAATGTTCGCGAAAATTTTTTTCTAACTCGGACAAAAAACCATCCCCCCATCCCCCTCCCACTTTTGATGTTAAATGGTTGCTCCCTAAATTTTCGATAACTTCAATTTTTGCCATTTAGAACCCATTGTTAAATATATAGCTCGCTTAGTTTCAATGGATATTACAAAATATATCATATATACATATTTTTAAAATTTCATAATTTAAATCATTATAGACGACGGACATTCCTCATTACAATGGTTCCAAATTCTCTAAGTGGTCACAGATATTATCAAATCATTTTTTAGCTGTGCAATTCGGTAAAAGAACTTACCTTGTTTTATTATATTATTATATTCATGTCTATATTTTAAATCTATATTTTTAAATGATATTTTCCTTTCGAATAGGAAATTAATGTACCAAATATTTATTTCGAGGGCAGATTGTAATGTAACTCAGGAATATTAGTAGATTATGAAAGTCCCATACAATATCTATAAGACTCGACTTTATCAGACATAATTACTAACGGTAACCTTAGATGGTCTGTTATGTTTTTCATGGTCCCAATATCTTATATATTTTTTTGATTTTCCAAAACTTTTGATATAGTAGCACTATTGGAACAAGTTCGGAGTTTATATGGTTTCTTTGTTTTCACTTCCAAAGTTTTCCCACCTAAAATTATACTTGATTGGTATACTACCATCACGAACTGCTCACCCCTCCGAAGCACGTGAGTTTACTATAGGGTTATTTTTTGTAGCGTTTTGTTTATCGTTGTTTATGAAAATAAGAAGATGTTGTATGATTGCCAATGAAAAATCTCTCTGTTAGAGGCCAAAAAATCAACGTAGAAGTAAGCAACTATATGTCACCGTACGGCCGTCAACAAAAAGCAAACCAATACCGTATATCAAGCTATAAAAGGCCCCGACATAACAACTGAAAAAAAAAATTCAAACGGGAAAACTTATGAACAAACTATAAAAATCAGTTGCAAAGGGCTTTTCTCACCTGCTAGTTTTCGACTCAAAATTTTGTCTACCCTTTTTGTATCTTCTGACACATTTTACTTACGTTTACAATAATCTTAAATTGTAACAAATAAGTCATAATACTAGTACTGGAACAATAGACTTGAACAGCAGACGAAATTCATACATTCACAATTGCAATACAGAATGCACATTTCAATCTTAAAAACACAAGTTGAACTAATAAGAAATTGAAAATGTATTTCATACAGTAGAAAAAAAAACATTCAATTTAGTATCACTGATTATTTCTAACTAAAATTTGAGCATTTTTTCTCATTAAGAAAGTTTACATTCTTCCCACAATACTCATACACCCTTGAAAAACCTTGCACTTTGGTAATAATACAAAAATATTTGACTTAGATTTAAAAATTTGAATTCACACGGAAAAAAAAAGAATTATTTTATAGAATTTATCCTTGTATAAAGTTTTTATAAATGAACATTTACAATATTTAATGCGTGTTAGAGATTTATCTTTCTGATCTTACCATTTAAAGATTGACACAAGGTGTTGAAATTATCTTTATTTGGTAAATAAGTCTGATCCGTGACCTTATATCATATTTCAAAACAAACTAATCTGTCAACAAATATGTCTTTGTGGTCTGATAACTATATCTTAGTAACGGATCAGTCAGCGTACAAATGGACAATACCCTAACAGTACATTATGTAAAGAGATCCGTTATCCAATACACAGATTGATGATAATAGAGTTTCTATACTGGCTTTTTATCAAAAATGGTAAAGATAAAAAAAATATTTGGATGGTCTTGGGAAGATTTCTTTCGCCTATATACCAAAAGTACATATAAGATATACAAGACATTAAACTTTGTACTCATTACAATAAAAATGCTTCAACACAGGAGATAAACAAGACATTAAACTTCGTGCTCATTAGAGAAATACATGTTTTACTATCTTATAATAATTGAAGGTAATTATTCAATAAAAAAATAAAGAGATGAAGTGTGATTGTCAAGTGACAACTATCCAACAGAGGTAAACAGTTAAAAGGCAGTGGATTTAAGCAACTTAAGGTCACCGTACTACCTTCAATAAAGAGCAAAAACCATACCGTATCTTCAGCTATAACAGGCTTTGTATGCACCTGTCCTAAGTCAGGAGCCTGTTGTTCAGTGGTTGTCGTTTGTTGGTGTGGTTCATAAGTGTTTCTCGCTTTTCGTTTTTTTTATATAGATTAGACCGTTGGTTTTCCTGTTTGAATTGTTTTACACTAGTCATTTTGGGGCACTTTATAGCTTGCTCTTCGGTGTGAGCCAGGGCTCCGTGTTGAAGGCCGTACTTTGACCTATAATTGTTTACTTTTTATATATTGTGACTTGGATGGAGAGGTGTCTCATTGGCACTCATACCACATCTTCTTATTTATATCTACATGAAAAAATGTGAAACAATTCAAACGAAAAAACCGACAGCCTGTTTTCTGACAAAACAATAAACGGAAAGATGAAACGGAGAAGAAATGAAATTTGTATTATTACATCGCAACCATTCA
The DNA here is from genome assembly GCA_017311375.1 of Mytilus coruscus. Taxonomy (NCBI): domain Eukaryota; kingdom Metazoa; phylum Mollusca; class Bivalvia; order Mytilida; family Mytilidae; genus Mytilus; species Mytilus coruscus. The sequence continues at coordinate 40,386,809 of CM029603.1, read as the reverse complement.
CAACCTTCAAACAAATGATAACGAACGGTTAATTAAACTTACATTAAGAATACACATGAAAAATACAATAACATTGCTTTATCAAAGTTGAAAGTGTAAAGTTCAAATCTCAGTTCCAAGCTAAAGAGTATTTAACTCAAGGCACACATAATAAAGATTGCCTTTGCGTTTTAAGGTACCGGTCACGTATTATAACTTCAATTTCTGGTGCATGTCAAAACATGGAGTGAAATAAAATACTAGTAGTCCACTATTTTAGATTTTTTTCTGGACTCACTGTTTTCTGTTTGATGATTAAAAGTATATGCTGAAACATCAATTTGGATGTCAACACAATGCTGCATCTTTTTTGGGATATCAAACCAGGAAAGTGGAAGGATATCATGTTTACTGGAAGTGGTGCGGACAAGTAAAAACAGCAAACAGAAAGTAGAAAAAGTAGTTTTGTCTTCAAGGTTTCATAACTTTTTATTCTACGTGGCATGCGGTACTTTCCCTCCATTAAATCGCAATTTCACATTACTACATACATGATATGTATATGGAACAAAATTCTATGTAGCATGTTTTTTTTTTTTTTTTTTAAGATCAGCTGTTGTGCAAGTAAGCCTTTGGAGCAGTCAACTGCAATACCTGAACAATCACACTTACTGAAAATATTTCATCATATAACAAAAAGGATCGACCAGTTTAAGTTGATTTTAAGATACTTGGGAATTAAAGGGTATATCAAGATATATTTTTTTTTTAAAGTTGTTAGCTAGACAATATTGATATAATTACACTGATTTCAAACAAATATTAGAGGTGTACGGAGAAGTGACGTAACTTATAGTTCATTCAAGTATTGAAATAATTAGACATACATTATTGTACTCATATGTATAATGCATTTGTAACACTGTGTATCATCACCACCGGATATAGGTACCCTTGGCCTTGTTCTCTGTTCATTGTCTAAGAAAAACTACATTACTGTACATATACCAATATATAGGTACCCAGGTATTTATACAGTAATATTATTAATTCGTATATTTTAACTAATTTGATTCGTTCAGGTATAGTCACATGTTAAACTATATTTTCGAAGGTAGACAGAAAACGGCGGATAGCACAAAGCATATTGCATAGCAAAAAGCATATTGCACGGTTATTTTTAGAATATCTAAAAACCGATATACTTTGTGACGTCATGTAATGAATTTCATGATATTGTTAAAAGTTTTATTAAAAAATATCTATGATCGATTATTTGAAGAAGAAAAAATCTTCAAATACGTAAGATCTTAAAAAACAAACATAAAAATTAAATGAAATAACAACTAACATGTTGTTATTGTGTAGGAGACAATATGATATCTATATATTTCCAACAAAATCAAACGACGATTTTCATACAAATATGGTCGGAAATTAATAATATAACAATTATAGCCTATGTATGAGGTCAATACAGGATATATCGACCCAAAGAAGTATATCGACCTCGGACTTCGTCCTCAATCAATATACTTCTTTCAGGTCAATATATCCTTGTATCGACCTCATACAAAGGCTATAATTGTATAATGTTTTTTTTTTCTAAGATAATGGACAGAGAACAAGACCTACATTCGGTGGTGATGATACACAGTGTGTAATAGCCGATGGAAAATGTTTCACATTTGAGTTATCTTCTGTTTGTAAAGGAACAACATTCAATTAAAATCACTCGAATGTACAGCTTGTTTTCTATGTAGCAATATTCCATCAGCACCTGCATATAGAGTCTATAACGTCCAGTTGATACGATATTACAGGGCTTGCATTTCCTTTTGGTCATGTTATTGTTAGAAAATTAACGTGAACCGATGCTTAAAATATGAAGTAATGTCAATGTGTTAGAGATAATGCATCTACCGATTAGTTATTGTATGAAGCCTTAACATCATCAACTACAACTTACTGTAATGTATCGCCAGAACCTCGATTTCACTTGTTGAACTCTTCCGGGGAATCTAAATTGATCCTCCGTTATGTTGATTTGTGTAACGTTACTTATTGTTTAGTTTTCTGTGCAGTGTTTTGTTGGTTGTCTTTTTTTATTTTGTTGATGGGTTGCTTGTCTTTTCTTTTTACTTATGGCTTTTATTACACCCTTGGTATCGTTTTACTTTTCCCCGCAATTTATCCGACATCCACAATGTGTGTACTGAAATAGTCAAACTAATAATAAACGATTCAAGGTTGAAGTAAAAACTGTCGGTGACTTTATAGTCTTCAATCTGCCAACATGAAGGTTTGTTACACAAAGGACAAGGTGCTGCTCAATAAAAAAAAAATCCTCTCGTTTATTTCAATACACTTTCTACATGTATGAAAATTAATATGGAAATATGTGTGGAAAATTAATACCAAACATTGTCATTATTATCAAGAAAGCTGCATGGTTTTATAATTAAATCAAGAAATTCAATACCTCGCGTAATATATGAAATTAAGAAGTTCAATCCTTTCATAAGTTGGCTTATTAAAAGTCATTAAAAGTAATAGTATGTGCAAATTAATGTTTTGATAGTCAAACCACCGACCACCTGGGCAAAATTAATTTTGAATTACCACTTCAAATTGTAAATTCTTCCGATTTTAAACAACATACTGAAACCTTGAATCATTTATATTAATTTTACTAGGTCAAAGAAAACAATATAATTCGAAAAATCATACATACTTGTACGCAGCTATAATTTGTGTCAATATTTTACTCCTTTTATATCTCAAAGCAATTTAGGTGATTAAATTAAACGCCTAATCAAAATATTAGTGGTTGGTATTTTACATTTTTGAAATAAAATGTTAATTTCCATGTAGTATTTAAAAAATATGTAGTTAAAGGTGACAAATATTTTAAGGGTTCCTCACCAAGAAAAAGAAATCTGGACTGTAAACAATGTTCATACCGCAATCATAAAGTAGAATACTAGCTAAGGAATATAAAACCATTGACTATGGATGAGTTGATGAAGGCATCCATTAAACTTGATACGACAATAGAAACGATAAAGTCGGATCTGGTAGGTTTAATATAATATTTGTTTTGAAATGTAAATTTATTTTCCACTCTGGAAATATCGCATATTACTTACTGTTCGAAAGCTTGATAGTTTTATAATCAAGTTATTTGATTCAATATGAAGAAGTTATTAATTCCTCATACATTATTCAAATTGATATTAAAGTTGATTATAAGTTAAAGATGTATAGTTAGATGTAAAAATTATAGTAATTAATGTTCGATGAATTCATTAGGATATATTTAATTAAATAAATTATGATTGAATAAATGTATATTATAAGATATTTATATTATCTTATATGAAATGACTGTAAATGTCATATTTAGAAGTATTAATAGAACTAAGAAATAATTAAGAATAGAATTTAAAATATGAATAATGATTTTAAATATATTTGATCATTACTAAACAGAAGATAATTAATCAAAATGAATTTAGAAATGACAAAGAAGAATGTACACAGAGCATAATTTCATACAAAAACAATAATTGAATAGATTTGAAATAATAAGAATCAAATTAGTTACAGAGAATTGAGATGAGATTATATCAAATAAATCAGTATACTAATGGATATTTATGTAACGAATCATTAATATCTTGATATTCATAAAAATATATTTAGTATTGAAAACTATGCATGTCAAAATTATTTGACGTTTGAATTATTGTTAATATTGAGAATGAAATTTGTCACGAATAATTAGTTTTTCATATGCATATATTTTCAATAGATGTATCTTTCAATAATGTTCAATTTAAATATATTTAATCGAAACAAATGCTTCTTGTGCATACATCAAATTTTATAAATAGTATTGATAATGTCATAATTGTTCAAATTTTCAAGAATATCTACGTAAAGTTGTCACATTCAATACATATTATTTTAATCAGTTATCTGATAATACAAGTTCTAGATTATGATTTCAAATTTCTTGAGTGATTGAATTTTAAATTTAACTGACTTGAAACATCGATAGATGATAAATGGATTTATCTGAATTATAGAAACTAGAATGATCACATGTCATCAGATATTGACACTATATAATATTGAATGTCGTAATTAGATCAATGATGTTATAAATTAGTTGATATTAACACTAATGTAAAGTGTATTTAACTGAAGATAATTGAATCAGTTAATATTGATTTTCAAATGACACATAATTTGTGAACATTTCATTTATGATGATTATTGTAATAGAATTGTTGTCAATTTGATCATGAATATGATCGAGAGTTCTTAAGTTAATATATTCATATTTATGTTTGACAAAGTGAATTTGCTAATTTGAATTATAGGACATTATGTTTATGTTGACATATTCTAGGTATGTTGAAATTGGTATTAATGTTAAACTAATATCAATTTGCAGAATGATGTACAGTAGTTGTGATCAATTAGTTATGTTTCATTGTCGAAGTTATTTGAAATTTAACGTGAATTAGTTTTGAGTTTATAGGCTTTGTAGCTCTAGGTTGAGCACTTCAATGTTAGGTGTAAAGATTTATATGATCGATTTAGTACTAGTTCAGTTGAATCGTTGAATAGATCTAACTGCTTATTAGTGTACTTGCATCAGTAGCTGATGCTCATTGCATTAAGTAGTTGACTATTTACTTAATGGTAGACAATGTTAATTTAAAGTGTTTTCATATACATTGCTTGAAGGCATTTGAGTAACGTGTCAGCTGTATATGAAAATATAATATTACAATGGTATGTTAATGATAATACAAAGTACAGTTACTTATGTCATACTGATCTATACAATAGAATATTAGTTGATGAGTTATTATCAATGGTGTACATTTACAATTATCTTTAATATTCTTTGACAGAGTTTACATATTTGTCATAAGTATGAAATGTTCACTAGTTTATGCTGTTAATAATGATTATTACTTTTTGAAGTAATAATCATTATACAATTTATATGTACATAAAGATAATCATAGTTGACATATGATCGATGAAAGTACTGTACAACTATGTCATCATATAGATCAGGTGTCTGAATACATGAATATCTATTCAGTAGGTATCTATTGCAATGAACAATAAGTCAATAACGAAATAAATGTCAATATAAATAAATGTACATTAAGTTCAACTAAGTAATCTACTTGTCATAGCTTCATGATGACATTATGCTTTAAATTTGAAGCACTTAGAAATGAAACTATGATAGTAATATAGATAATGTCATTATAAGTGAATATTATAGAAATGAAATATAAAAATATATAAGATATATAGTTGAAATTTAAGAATTAATGCAATTAATCATGTAATAATAGTGAATACTTACAGATTCAAGAAGACTAGTAAATTATGGATTAAATTTGTAAATGCAAATCGAATTATATAATGTTAATTACAGAACGAATTAGATTGAACTATATTTTATTAACAAATTTTTAATCGAATTAAATTAATAGTTATTATTTTGATTACGTTGAGGAATATTATATCGTAATTTATATGAGTCGATGTATACATTAAATTAGATATAATTGAATATATAAGATACTATTTAAATAGATTAATAAAAATAGCATTGTAGATGAAATTTATGATGATAAGAAATCAGTTACATTTCACTCAGAATGAATTTTTATTTGTCTACGTAATTATAGTTATGATCGTAATAATTAAATAAGACGAACTTATGAATTGAGAATCTGCAGAATTGACAAATAATTTAATAGAATTAACTAAAGTAATATACTTTATCCATAAATTTAAATGGCAGTTAATAATACACTCAATACTATGCTTTATCTTAATCAAATTAATTTAACTAAGTTCTTAACATTCTGACTATCATTGTCAGATTTCATTAAAATATAAATTATTATGTCATCTTTGAAGTCAATTGATTAATTTCATAATATCTATTGCTATAATTTGCTTTTATAAGAAATTAGTGGTTGATGCTATTTGACATATTATATTTAATCATAAATAGTTATGTATTTGTTCTCATTAGTTAAAGTTTTATAAGGGTTACATCGTTAAATTAGAAGTAATAATTAAATTTAAAAATATACAATTCTAATTAAATTTAATTTAACTATTAAATATGTAATATGATAAGATGATGCACTCTGGCTTAAAAAATTACTAGATTAGCATTCGAAACAGAATCAAATTGTGTTACAAATATCTACAACAATAGATTCAGATGTTAATAACAGTATAGTACAACTTAGCCAATTATCATGTAACGTTATTCAGAATATATGCCTAATATAGATTATGGATGTTTATATGAGTTCAGCTTAATAAAGTTGATTCAATGTCATAAGAATCATATGTTATAATATAACTTTCTACAAATTGAATTTCGTACATTTGTATGTAATTATGACGTAATCAATACGTAACTAATATTACAAACTTTAGGAATATTTTAGCTTATGTTATTAACATAGTATTGAAATCTATTAACGATAGTAAATGTATGTAAATATACGTTTTATAACGTATGTATGCATAATAAGCTTAAATAAGTGATACATTGTTAATGAATATTTAGCATGTATATGTTGAATCAAAAACATAAGTCAAAACATTATAAATTTTACAAGTGATATTAATAATGTCTAAATAAGCTCATATACATGGTTTACCAATTAAGTCGATACAATATGTACATTGTCTAAAATCAAGCTATAATTCATTGTTATATTCGTTGAGTTACTTTATTATGCATTATAAGAACTCGTTGAATTTCAGTATGATTCTTATACAAGTACTTTTAGGAACCTGTTATTACTAGTTTAATGCAAATCGTAATTTTGAAATTTAGTGACTTGAAATGTTATCATGATTAAAGCTTGCACATATTCATATGTAATTTATACAGTAGATTATAATATGTGTTAATAGACATGTGAAGGACAAGATAAGTAACGTTAATGTAGAAACATGTTCAAGACAATAGTAAACATATAAAGATAACACTAAAATGTTATTCTCAGATTAACATTACTGTAATTCTAGAAGTTCTTTAAAGATGAAAAAAGTTAGTTTATAGTAAAACTTGTAATTGAAATATCAATTAACTTATGCAAATATAATAAACTTAGTAAGCCTGAAAGATATCAAATTACTTTCATGTTCTAAATGTGTATGACATTGAGTCCGTCAAAGTACAACATACTTCACTATTAATACTGAAATATATAAACTAATTGTATTCAGAATTAGTTCTTACTAAATAAAACTATTGTAATACAATTTGCACTATACAGATAATCGTACGAGCAAGATAAAACATCACTTTGATCAAAGCTTATGCAACTTGATCCAATAAGCTATAAATCTTAGTACAGTATACATGAAGTAAATAGTTTAAAGTTACATTGAAACATTGGATCGAACAAATAATGATTACGAAGTATGCTATAATTTGAGACGTATTAGATTATCGATATACCATGACATGTTAAGTTCTATACATAATTAGACTTGTAGATTTAATTTTCAGATGCACATTATTTAATATCATGTACGAATGTCATTATAAGTACATGTCAATGTATCAAAACTCATTTAATTCATAAATTGCAGTGTTTGTAATCAACTTAATTGAAGACCAACGTTAACAGAACCCTAAATAAATATTTGACTTGCATCAATTAAAGTAACTATGACTCTGACGGCGAATAATTCAGTAAGATTCGTGTTTATGAATAAAAAATAGATATGGGGTGAATGCAAATGAGGAGGGGCGGAAAGGGGGGTACTCTTTTGCGTTGTAACGCAAACATTTGCGAAATAACGCAAACCTTTGCGTTATAACGGAAACCTTTGCGAAATAACGCAAACCTTTGCGTTACAACGCAAACATCTTGATTTCAATTATTCATTAAGTTTTGTATATATGTCTGTCTGTCATTAATTTCGGTTGTGATTTACTAGTAGATAGGAAAAGAACAATAAATACAAGGACAACTCATCATAATAAATTTGCATAGGAATAATGGAATACTTGAAGTGCAATTATACATAAATTAAGAATGATTTGTGCATCAGAAAAGTATATAATTTAACAAGAAAATAGATATGGTATAGGCATATTTTAATTGAAAGAGCAAAACTAATGTCATACATTTGTAAAACTTTCAAGTCAAATAGACAAAATGATCTTTCTGCTTTAAAATGAATTATTAATAAAGAAACTTTTTTTTTTTAATTTTGATGCAAGATTTTTTTTAAATCTCAGAATATGATCAAGATTCTTTGATAGAAATTCATGGAATTTTCATTTCAATCTAGTGAAGTAACTTTAAGATACTTGGGTAGCAATTTAAATGTAGAGAATATAATTTTAATAACAAATTCATTTTATTGCAAAAAGGTAGCTTGTTTGGATCTAACCAACCTTACACAATCCTCAAACGAGAGCTTACTTTGGAAGTATATTTATATTTGGCTATAGCTATATTAGCAGGGTTGATTTTTTATATTCTTCGATACAACTTCAATTTACTCAATTTTCTTTGTAATATATATACATGTATTATCTACATATTTTCTATTATCTATTATCATGTATAATTTTCTATTATCATGTATATAATGTTTGGGGCCCTGTATAGCTTGCTGTTCGGTGTGAACCAAGGCTCCGTGTTGAAGACCGTACTTTGACCTATATTAAATGGTTTGATTTTAGAAATTGTGACTTGGATGGAGAGTTGTCTCATTGCCATTCATACCACATCTTCTTATATCTATTATCCTACTCATTATTAGTCAATGATATGTTCTAAATATTCAAGCATTTTTCTTTGTTATGAGTACAAAGGAGGATACATTTTAATGTATGCAGCCTCCTCCATTTATAACTGCTGCTTTCTTTGAATCTTAAATAAGAAATAAGATTAAAAAAAATGTTTGCGTTATTTTCGTAAAGGTTTGCGTTATAACGCAAAGGTTTGCGTTATTTCGCAAATGTTTGCGTTATAACGCAAAAGGTTTGCGTTATTTCGCAAATGTTTGCGTTACAACGCAAAGGTTTGCTAATACGCATCCGATATATATGATATTTCGCAAAGGTTTGCGTTATATCGCAAAGGTTTGCGTTATAACGCAAAGGTTTGCGTTATTTCGCAAATGTTTGCAAAGGTTTGCGTTGTAACGCAAAGGTTTGCGTTATAACGCAAACATAGGAAGAAATATTAAAAAAAAAAAAGTTGTGTGGCGCTAAAACGCATCCGTATTTAACGCCTGTTAATGTTTGTCTGCAATGTAATCAAATCAAATCAAAATCAAATGTCTTTATTCCTAATTAAAGGGCCCATAAAGAGCATATAAATCAATACAAATCACAAAGTTCATACAATATCCACACAAACAATACATGCAATCTAACATACATTATGATGGGAGAGAGCCAGTATAAAGAGGGATAACTCCATTTGTTTACCTTAACTTGTAACTCTTTTTTTTTCCTGTCTGATCTGGGAAATGTTATTTAGATACAGACTAAAAACTGTATTAAAGTCTAAATCATCCAGATAAAGAGATTTTCTAAATTTATGTTTCTCAGATTTGAAAACTTTTGAAATAAGTTTTGTAAGAATTCTAATCTTGGTGAGCTGTATAGAAGGCACTCTGAAACAAAATGCAGTTCATTTTCTATCAAGTTAAGTGAACAGTGTTGACAGCCTTTCACATCTGGACAGAAGCTACCTGTTTTCCTGAGATTGTATTTAGTTTTCGTTCATGTCTCCCAGTTCCTTTTCTCAAACTGTGGTTACTCAGCCTAAATTTTGTTAAAGTTCTTCTGCTGTTAATATTTTTCATATTTAAGAAACTTTTATAATTGAAAGTGAATTTGTAATATGTGCTGAGTTTTCCAGTATCTTTTGAATAACTATTTCTTATGTCTAGCCATGTCTTAAGAAAGTTCTTCTGGTGTACTGAAGGCTTCTTCATGATCTATTTTAAATGATCTATTGATGTACTTTCGAGTTCTAATTTTTCTTTCACTTTGCAATATTGTTCTTCTGCTAGAGTTATAGTGTCATTCTTAATTACACATGATGTTGAAGGTAATGGCAGTAACATTTTATCTATTGGCACATCTTCTTCACTGGCAGTGGTGTAAATAAGTGCACTGTCCTCTGTAAAAAGTAATGCTGAGCAAGGGCTGTAGATTAATTTTACATAGAAACTATTTTTTTCCCACATTCTTCTCTCCCATCTCCCACCACCCTTTATCTCACCTTCCAACCCCTTGCCTCCCACCTCCCATCACCTCTTCTCTCACCTGTCACCCCTTTCTCCCACCTCCCTTTTTGTCCCCGCCCTCTCAATGAGAAAGCAACATAACAACACATATACTAGTAATCAAATGACATTTAGAGGATAATATAGTCTTCAACAATGAACAAGTTCTATACATAGTCACTATATGTCAAGCGCTAAATTGCCCCGACTAAAAGAAGAAATTGTAAATAAATTTAGCAGAAGCTATCTAAGATCTACCAATATCAAAATCTACAAATAATAAATTCATTAATTTTAGCCATAAATAGTACAATATATTGATAGGTATAGCATTCATTAAGGTGAGAAACATGTACATGGTATTACTGATGACACAGGTCCAGTTTTTATATCAAGATTTATTTTCGTCCCAAAAGAATGGTTTCAAATATTTAAGTCTGAAAATTCACTGAGAAGTATTGTAAAATTACATAGACATAAATGTATTTGGAAAGGAAATTCTGCTGAGGCTTTAAATTTTCAACTAAAATATTATAAAAATCAAGGTATAAAGATAAAATTGAACGCTCAATTGGTGAATAAAGCAAATGGACAAGTATATATCGTTAAAGTTTTTGGGTATAAAATTTATGACAAATATGATTTTTTTCTTAACAATTTCATTTTTTCTATTTACAAAATCCTATTATGCATTTTATAAAATTTTGTTTAAGGGTACATTAAATGATTTACTGAAAATAAAACAAGAAATGAAATCCGTTACTGGCGTCACGAAAAAGAAGTATTCAAAACTAAATAGATTAATACATAATCCGTAAACTATTGTAACTCATCAACGGTGTCCTAAGATATATTTCTGATTTATGATGATATCCTGTGACTGTCCGAAGATATATTTCTGATTTATGATGATATCCTGTGACTGTCCTAAGATATATTTCTGATTTATGATGATATCTGTGACTGTCCTAAGATATATTTCTGATTTATGATGATATCCTGTGACTGTCCTAAAATGTCCTAAGATATATTTCTGAATAAGTAAATAGCTGAACGAAAAAGAAAAAAATGAACAGTATATATAAGAATAAAATTGCATTACAATTAATTGGGTTTGAGTGTTCCTGATGAATTAAAAACAAGAATTTATTTTTAAGCGCTTCAGACGCGCGAAATTTATGATCATTATTTTCATTTAATACTAATAATAACATTATAACATTACTTTTTAGTATTGCTATTATTAATATTATTAATAAATATAATGATAATAACTAGTGCTCATATAATGATTTCACATTTAAATTTTTATGAAACATCACCAACAAAAGTATATTAAGTCCAAATGTATTTTTTTTTCTGCATTTCGTAGAAAAGCAGACACATAGTGTATAACACTGTTCATCGATACTAAGTGTAGTCATGTTTTATCCATTGCCAATGGTCAAGGATTATGGTTTGGCGACAAACGTATAGTTCTGTATTAAGGTGTTTTTTTTTTTTTATTTAAGTGCAAATGTCGATGGTAAAATATAATTTTCAAGTATATGTATGCAATTGTTATAGCTATTTATTAATTAATTATATTTGTATTCGGTTTTTAGTGCAGGACTATGTGCTTTCTCTGGTAGAGCTGGCGGCATTACGTCGAGCTTCAGGTATAAAATATATCCTAAGGTTATAACCATCTTAAGACCATTCAACACATAAATCAGTGTCCTAAACTTATGACAATTCCTAGGACACATTCAATGTTGCTACATGTTTGATAAAACATTTGAGGACAAATATTATATCTCCCAAGATGGTCTTAGGATATGCCCTAGTAATAAGACTAATCAGTGAAATTTTACAGGATACACCTGAGGAGCTTGCACTTTAACGTAACAATATAACAAGCATATACATGAATGAGGAATACAGTCTATAATTTAGAAAGGAAAATGTACATGTAATATTGAAATGTGAACATGGTGTTGATTGATTTTAAAACTTATAACACATTTGAAATACATAGGGATTTTGATTTTCATAAAAACGATGTAAAAGCCGGTTGCTACATGTATGAAAACTATAGACAAGCGTTGAAAGTTATTGTTAAATGACTTTAATTTCTAAAATTGAATAATAATGTGCTTTTAGCACACACAACTTATTGTACGGATTTTTATCAAAAATAGAAGCCAAGCCAATAAAAAAAGTGTGAATTATCTCAAATAATGGAAAAATAATTCCGTTTTCCTTATAGCAACTATCGTAATATAATTCAAATACTAATATACAATATTAGAGACTTAAAGTAAATTTCCGGGATTTTTTAAAAACCGGTTAGGTATGATCCTTTGTTAAAAAAATTATATACTGACATTCCTTTAATTAATGGAGAAAATTGATTTATTTGGCTTAATAAAAGTTCTTTAGTTTGAACAACAGTAACAATAATTCAGTGTTATAGAAAACTTACTAGTATCCATTTTTTGGGGTAAAAAAATGAAATATCTTAAAAGTATTCATCTATTTGTTCTCAACTAGTATTATAGGTCGGAGTGTTTATTGCACTTCGAAATATTTAAACTGTTGGAAACTGCATTGACCTCCAAATCTTTATTGTCTAAAAAGAAGAAATCTTTAGTACAGTGTCTCGACGAGTGCATGAAGAAAGATTTTTGCAGAGTTGTCAAATATAAAAGAAATTCTACAGAATGTATTATGGATACTTCCGGATTTAACAGTTATATAGTACCAGCAACTCAAAGCCCTGCTACATGTTATATAATTGGTTCGTATAGATAACAATAATAATCCAACATTTCAATCAATTTTGAGATTATGATTTTCTTTTGAAGCAAACTGTATAATAATTCACATTAAAACAAACAAAAATGTGAATAAAAGGAGAATAAGATAAACGCCAATGAAACAGTAGGTCAACGACACAAACAAATAAATAAATTATAAAGGTCAACACCTAGTCTTTAACAATAAACAGGTGTCTCTATAATAATAATGATAAAAATCCAACATTTCGTGTTCCACCGATGAGTCTTATGTACTTGAACTGTGTGTCTGGCGTTCTAAATGATAAGCCCAGTATCTTTGGTGAGTTTTTAACACTGATGAAAAAAAAATATCAAAGGAGCAATTATCCTTACCATTGTACATTTGTGAAATCTTATTCGTTCGTCCTTTATCCCAAACGTCGCCAAAATTACAATTATCCAATAATGTGGTAAGGAAGATAAACAGAACGGATATTTTATTCTGAAGAAATCACAAATTACAACAATGCCAATTTTTTTTTTTTTTTTTCGGATTGTTCTATTCTAATTTCTTATGAATATACCGTGTAAATATGAGGAGATGTGGTATGATTGCCAATGAGACAACTATCCACCAGAGTTAAGATGAAGTGGTAGTAAGCAATTATAGACCAGCCATAGCAAGTAAGTAATTGTTAATGTAACTAACCAGATAATTCTTCATATACATTATATAAGGACATATTAAACAATCATATATAATAAACAAAGTCCTGTTGTTGATAAGTCACAAGTGAAAGGAAAGTTTAAAGAGATAAACCTGAAAACTCAAATTGTGGTCAGTTGAAAACGATATAAAAATACGGAGATGTGGTATGATTGCAAATAAGACAACTATCAACCAGAGTTTAATTGATGTGCTTGAATACAATTATAGGTCACCGTTCGCCCTTCCTTCACCATTAATAAAAACCCATACCGTACAGTCAGTTATAAAATGCCCGACATGAAAAATGTGAAACAATTCAAACGAGAAAACTAACGGCACAATATATAACAATTTAATTTACGAATAAGATTTTCTGTTAACTTAGTTCACGCAAACTTATATGTATATTATCAAGTGGTTGACCTTCGGTGATTTTACTTCTTGTTTTGTGTACATGTTTGCCCTGTTTTTTTTTTTTTTTGTATTTTCTAAAACAATACTATTTTGAGCTTGCATGATGATTGATTTGAAGAAAGACTCACTGGAATCAGTAGTTTATCTTATATTACTATTGTTGGGCTGGTTCAAACATATTGTTATCCTTCAAAATAAAAGTTGACCAGTCACAATTTTTACACCTTATTATGGTCCTCTCAATATAATTTGGTGGTCTATATGTCCCTGAGATTACCACACGCCCATTAGCCAGTCCTATGGTATTGGCATAATTTTTTTGATAAGTTTTGTACTGTAAATGTTTAGTCAATAAACTATAAAATTGTCCCTCAGACAGTTGATCTGCTCAGTTAAAAGTGATGTGTGGTTTACGTCCGCGGGACAATAACCCTACGACACAAAAAGCCAAAAAAAACATTTAGAGGTCCACAGCCAGTCCTCAACAAAGACACTGAAAATAACATTTTGTAAGTGTCTATACGATGTCAACCTCTTACGTGTACCGAGTCAAAAATGTTGTGAATGAATTGAGAGTTTTTTACATCTGAACTCTCATTATTTTAATGTCGATCAGTGGTAACAAAAGGTGAATAAAAGAAAGTTAAATGAAATGAGTATGATAGAATATTTTACTTTCTGTGTCATTTGGTCTCTTGTGGAGAGTTGTCTCATTGGCAATCATACCACATCTTCTTTTTTATATTCTCTATACTGATATAAGGATCGACTGTTTATCATTGTTGGCTTTTGCCAGTACTTTTGAAAGTATCATATGACAGAAAATTCTGTTGTATGTTGATTTTGTTATATACTGTATCCATGTTAGTTGTTGTCACATTAGAAAGCAGATTTTTTTTTTTAAATTTCATAGCTAAATTGACAAGTTTTGTGTAATATCATAAACATCAGATACCGAATTCAGAACATCTTGAATAAGCTTATCAGTGTGAATAAAGGGAAATATGATGTAAACGTCAATAAGGTAGCAACCCAACGACACAAACAACATGCAACGGCCAATAAGTAAAGAGTTGTTAACTTCTATGTTCATTTGGTCTCTGGTGGAGAGTTGTCTCATTGGCAATCATACCACATTTTCTTATCTTTGTATATGACCAACAATAATGTAAATATGACTGCAATCATTATCTGGATTCTTATCGGAGTTATTGCCCTTCAATGACGAGTTTTGATTTATTTTAGCGTTTTGCATTTTTGTCATAAAAAAGACATACTCACCTTAGATCTTACCGGTTAAATAGTTTGACAAGTTGTTAAATATTTCAACAAAAAATTCAAATTCTGAAAACAAACACAAACCTCTCAAGCGTACCATAGATGTAATACCTCTATGAGCGTACCATTACATTTTTTACACATATTAACAGAACAGGAGACTGACTTCGAACACTTTGTTTTACACAAACCTGTGCTGAAATTAACTAATTCATTTATTACATAAATAGTCTTTTACAATTGCAAGTTATATCTCTTTAGTGAGTTTCTGAATTTTGAATGTCCGCTTTGTTTCTTCCACTTCTTTTTTAGTGATCGTTGAGACCCTAGCACATGCATATGAAATCCTTTACAAATCATAGAAGGTCCAAATGAAACAACAGAATTTACTACAATGTAGAGACAACCCCGTTCAAGGAATCTTAAGCTAGTTTTACTTAAAAGAGTCGTCATTTCTGAAATAAAGTTTAGTTATGAAAAACTACTGTCGGTATTTTAAACAATGAAAGCGTAAATAAACTAAGTTACCAGACCCACATTAGCCTCTGGAGGTCACATTCCACATTCAGAGGCATGAAGCACGGAAATTTATCATGATAGACAAAACTTTCGGTTAAAATGTCCCAAACAATGCAATTTAGCAGACTTCTATTTATATTTTTTTGTAAATAGCAAGTTCATCTGTCCAATTTAGGGTATGTACTATTTATTGGCATCACTAGGCATCGTCATCAGTCGTTAAAATTTTTAAAAAGTTTACGCCGTAGCTAAATAGAATGTGTGGGAATAATGTAAAGCATTGTTTAATATCTTTAAAAGGTTATATAGATAATTGTAAATCTGAAGATGATAAAATACTTGAGCTCATTAAAAGACGGGTTTTTTTTCTTCAATTTTATCGTTTTGCTTACAATCTTGATAACAATAAAAACTGTACGTATACAACAGAAATAATCATCAATATTTATTTTATTTGTTTTTCGTTTATTGTTTTGCATAGTTTGTTCTTATGTTGTGTCGTTACACCACTGTCCCAGGTTGGGGAAGGGGGGGTGGTGGTGGTGGGAGGTGGTTGGCGCCAACAAACCAGTTTAACCCCGCCACATTCTGTATGTGCCTGTCCCAAGTCAGGAGCCTGCAATTCAGTGGTTGTCGTTTGTTGCCGTATATCATATTTGTTTTTCGTTCATTATTTTGAACATAAATCAGGCCGTTAGTTTTCTCGTTTGAATTGTTTTACATTTGTCATTTCAGGGCCTGTTATAGCTGACAATGCGGTATGGGTTTTGCTCATTGTTGAAGGCCGTACGGTGATCTATAGTTGTTAATTTCTGTGTCATTTGGTCTCTTGTGGAGAGTTGTCTCATTGGCAATCATACCACATTTTCTTATTTTTATATATGACCAACAATAATGTAAATATGACTGAAATCATTATCTGGATTCTTATCGGAGTTATTGCCCTTCAATGACGAGTTTTGATTTATTTTAGCGTTTTGCATTTTTGTCATAAAAAAGACATACTCACCTTAGATAAATGGACTGAAACTTTGGAAATGCGTCTCTAACCTGTCAAATGCAACATGATGACACTTGAAGTCGCAAAAAGAAGACCACATAAGTTAAGTATAATATCTTGAAAGGCACATTCGATTAGTAAATTTGGCTGTACCTGTAGAAAACTGATTAAAAACGGTATTTCATATCCTAATATTACGGTAATATTGTACTTAAAGCGCGGAAATCACTATATGATCCGTGTAAACTCATCGAACCTTTAAATAAACTTATTAGTTCAGGTTATCTTACCAATGTTGTAATTAGATCTTTAAATATAGTTTACATTGGCACTAATATCGATTTTGTCATCAGCAAATTAAAACATAACTAAATTTGTATTCTTTTCAAACGGGATGTTTAAAGACACACCCACGTTCATTTTGATCTATAAAGAGGTTAAACTCCTAACTATCCTACTGTCTGTCGATACATTTATTTTTGGCATTGCACTAGTCATGTCTTCTTTGACTGTCCATGACGTTAAAATACTAAATCCCTGGGATGTGTTTTAGTTGATTTTAGTCTCTGATGCATGATTTTTTATTATTAATTGTTTTGGCTTTTAACTAGCTGTCAGTAACTGTGAGTACTCTCAAATCGTACTTTCTTGTTTATTTGACCTGTTGATACTAATTGTAATGCTTTTTTTGTTATTTAATGTTATTCAGGGTTATATCTGGTCTATATACCAGCTTTGATAAGTGTTTGGGACTAATATAAATTTCCACTTCGTACTATGAACATCAAAATTATTTATTTTGTTAAAATATTTCCTTTCTCTATTGTAACTGTATACGTATACCTAACAACAAAATTATTTTATTTACCTGTGTTTAAAGTTATTGCAAATGGCTGATATTTTGTTCGAGCATATTGTTTTCTTAAATTGTTTAACATTTCATACCGATATAACATGTTACTTTTATTATTCTTCCTTAGTTTATTTATTTTGAATTTGCATTGTATCATAGGTCAAATTTATTTGTTCAGTGTATGTTCAATGGTGTTAATATGTCCTTTGATTGAGTTAAGCTATTTCAGTTGATATTTTATAGTGTGTCTTTCTATGTTGTGATTTTACACTATTGTTTCAGAAAAAGGGTGAAGGTTTGGTACCATTAAAACGTTTAAACCCGCTGCATTTGTTTGCACCTGTCCTAAGTCAGGAATCTGATGTTCAGTAGTTGTCGTTTGTTGATGTGGTTCATAAGTGTTTCTCGTTTCTCGTTTTTATAAAGATTAGACCGTTGGTTTTCCCGTTTGAATGGTTTTACACTAGTAATTTTTGGGGCCCTTTATAGCTTACTGTTCGGTGTGAGCCTAGGCTCCGTGTTGAAGACCGTACTTTGACCTATAATGGTTTACATTTATAAATTTTGACTTGGATGGAGAGTTGTCTCATTGGCACTCATACCACATCTTCTTATATCTACATACAACGAAATCCGTCATCCCGTCCTTTAGGTAAAGTTACAGGCATACAAGAGACAACACTTTTTATTACTCTATGAAAAATACGAATGAGAATGAGCAAAAGAAGGAATCTATTCTTTACAGCTACCGAACAACAGACTCTCCTGGATGAATTTGAAAAGCATAAATATTTACTTTTTTAAACACCATAAAATATATGGCATGTACTAAAAGGTTGAGTGGAGTGGAGTGGAGTGTTGGAGTGGAGTGGAGTGGTGGAGTGGAGTGTTGGAGTGCTGGAGTGTTGGAGTGGAGTCATGGAGTGAAAACATGGAGTTAGGAAATGGAGTGTAGTTGAGTTGTTGGGTTAATAGTTTTAAAATTAAACCAATTGATAAGATATGTTTTTATAGCTTTAAAAATCATAGAATGAATTTGGATGTTTGGTCTCAACAACGTCCAACTGCTTTCATGTACATCGTACCAATATAATTCACCTTGGATGTGTCATAGGTATGATTTAAGGTTGTATCTCCAATCATGCAGTCTAGGTCGCACACACATTTAAAGATGTCCTGAAATGTATAAGATGCACCATGAGGGTGTTAGCCCAAGTAGGTGTATCTAATTTACACCCCAAAATATTATGATTAATGTTAAATGATAGATTTCTATAATTTAGGAGGGGGTCTTTCAGCAATTTTATGCTGTTGTTTTTTTATATACTTGAAGTTTATAACTTTAACTTTGCCTTGCAAGTAAAATTATTTACACCAGAATGTTAGTTCATAAACAGAACAGTCTTTTGCAAGAAAAACGACACTTGGGAGTCTGTATGTTTCATTTGAAAAAGATATGAATTTGCTTATTTGGTAAAAGATCTAAGTATCTATGGAGATTAATATATCAGTCATTTAAGTTATTTTTAAATCAAGAATCAAAACTTTGTCTGTTTGACATAAATTATATAGTTTTATTCGACGATGATCAATTAATGATTTTTTTATACATTTCAATATTTAAGAATCTTGTCATTCACATGAAATGTAGCACATCAGATTCATGGGATAATAAACTTTTAGGTCACGTCCGAAAATTAGAATTATGCTGTTATAGTAATATTATAGTAATGACAGTTTTGTGGGTTCTATTGACAGGTGACGGTGGTTAGATACATTGTCCTTAACTATTTATAATTGGAAGAAACAAAATATTTTAAATAGTACAGTCATTAAATTAACATGATAAAATCAAAGTGAAAATGTTGATTGATAATTAAGTTTTATTATATCTTGGTCCCTTGTTAACAAAAATATTAATAATTTTAATACCTTTATTGACAAGATGATTTTTCAGTCACTAGTTATCAAATATAATTAACTTCTGTTTGACTCTGACAGACTTTGCAGGGAATAAGACATTCATTTTTTTAACTAGGGGCTAAACCTGCCACAATGTCAAAATTAACATAAGCACTATGGGCATTTTAATAAAAGTTTTGTGAGCTTGTCCAAAATTTTAGTAGCATAGGCTACTGGGCCCTTGCTAATCCTTTTCCCTGCTTAGTATATCGTATTAAATACATTTTTTCAATGTTCAAGTTTATTATTTCCGTAAAATTATAAGAATTGGAAGAACAATAATAAACACAATGTTGAAGTTTCAGATATCATACATAATTGTATGTAGATTATTACAAGAAATATATTTTATGAATTAATTTGTATAACTTATGAGTGTTGCTATTGCATCAATTGAAAATGTATAGAGCCAATTGAATGCAGACGTTTTCATTCACTGATATTAGAAACAATGATGGGTTTTTCATTTCTTCAGATAATTATTTACCCTTCAAGGTGAATCAATTGATGCATTTTAATTGTTTGTGATGAGACATTGTATAATGATTAAGATAAACAAAGTCCAGAAAAAACTGCCATTAGAAATACACTAAAATTCAGAACAGTAAAAATTATTACTAGATAAACAATATCATCACACCTCTAACTGAGCTGTCATAAAATGCTACCCAAAACATTGTTCAACTTTAATGAATAATCAAATATGACAAATGAAATCATATAAAATCATCGTGTTCTGCAATTTCAATAAAAAAGAAGAGAAAAAAAAAACAATTATAAATAATTTTCATTTAAGATTTTCATTTGAATTCGTTAACAATTTCATTTGATATGAAGTGTGATTGATTTATGGATTCATTCAATATTTAACCAAAAATCCTTTACTCCTCTCCATTTCATTTCCTAACTCCATGTTTTCACTCTATGACTCCACTCCAACACTCCACTCCACTCCACTCAACGTTTAAGTACATGCCAAAATATATCATATCCTAAAGTCAGGATCATCTTAAGACGCCTTAATTGGAGACTCGGGACAAGGCCAAGGACACACCCTAAGTTACGACATCTTTAATACACTTACTTAAGGACAAATATGTCTCCTAAGATTGTCTTGGGACATGTCCTAGTCACCTTTAATAAACAGGTCCCTGATTATTAATCTGGGTAACAAGCTGTATATAACAAAATACACGAAGAGGAGCTTGGACTGTTAATGTAACAATGTCGCAAGCAATAATGGATATTACAACATATTATTCTAAAGCACGAAGGAAACTGTACAATTGTGACTTGGATGGAGAGTTGTCTCATTGGCACTCATACCACATCTTCTTATATCTATAGAATATTAAAATGTGAACAAGGTGTTAAAATTTCAATTAGTCAATTTTCAAACTTGTAATAAGTTTGAAATATATAAAGGTGTTTTTGACACGCACAAAAGGTTATTGTCATTCGACTTTAATTTATAAACCGAATGATAAAGTGCTTCTACAACACATAGATGTCTGTTCTGATGTTGATAATAAATAACAGGAAATCCAGAAAACGTGAGTATTATCTCAGATATTGGAAACTACTTCCGTTTTCCTCATAGCAACTAAAGTGTAATTAAAATGATAATATACTATAAATAATGTAAATATTACAAACTTAAAGTACATTAACTAACGTGGAAAATTGATTTAATTGGCAAAATAAAATGTTGATCTTTGTGACAACTATTCATTATAATAAAAAAACTTAAAGAGTAAACCTTAACTGATCAAAAATGAAGTATCTTGAAATTTTTTATCTATTTGTTCTTTATTTGTATATGTTGGAGAGTTTATTGCACTTCGAAAAAAATTAAACTGTTGGAAACTGTGCATTGACCTCCAAATCTTTGTTGTCTAAAAAGAAGAAATCTTTGGTACAGTGTCTCGACGAGTGCATGAAGAAATATTTTTGCAGAGTTGTCAAATATGACAGAAAGACTACAGAATGTAATATGAATACTTCCGGATTTAACAGTTATATAGTAACAGCAACTCAAAGCTCTGCTACATGTTATATATTTGGTTCGTATAAATAAATTTAAATATGACTGGTTAATAATAATAAGAACAATAAATATCCAACAATTCAATTAATTTTGAGTTGATAATTTTCTTTTAAAGCAAACTGTATACTAGTCCACAATTTAAAAAAAAATGAATAAAAGCACAAGTAAGATAAACGATAATTAGACAGGATGTCAAAATATAAAACAACCAATAAAACATAGTCTTTAATAATAAATGTCTATACACTATGTCAAGCTGTATCAGGCTAATATCGTTATCTCAATATATATATCGTTATTTCGATATAATTAAATCGTTTTCTCGATATATTTATATCGTTATCTCGATATTTATATCGTTATATCGAAAAATTTATTTCGTTTTCTCGATATAATTATATTGTTATCTCCATATATTTATTTCGTTATTTCAATATAATTAAATCGTTATCTCGATGTATTTATATCGTTATATCGAAAATTTATTTCGTTATCTCGATATAATTATATCGTTATCTCCATATATTTATTTCGTTATCTCGATATAATTATATCGTTATCTCCATATATTTATTTCGTTATCTCGATATAATTAAATCTCTATCTCGATATTTATATAGTTAAGGTGGGGTGGGGTTATTGCACCTTTTTTGCATATAACTCAAAAACTTATACATATATCAAAATTCTAGCAGAGGGTAAAATTGATTAGTACATAATGATCTGTATTTGCCAAAATTTAAGTTTAGGTTGATCGGAAAACTTATTAAAGAGCTATGGGCCTTTATTTGCAATTTTTTCAAATCTTCATCTTAGTTTTGACAATATCTTGAAAGTCGTACAAGCTAGAGCCTTTTTTAGTTTTTCATCAATATTCCAAAGTATTTCCTGTTAACAATTATCCTACTCCTCTAGGTAAGAGACTAAGGTTCCCTGTTTACAGAAATGTCATCTATCCTGGATCAATAGAAAGCTATCAAAGTCCACTTTAACCTTTATTTAACATTGAGTTTAAAAGAAATACATAGTTCCCTATGCATAATGATAAGCGCATACTATATCAAAAAAATATAAATGCATGATAATTACATAAAGGCTTTCATTGGTAGTAGATATGGAAATATAGAAACAGTAATTTTGAAAATTTAGGCGAAATGTATTTCTTACTCTAAAAGAAGTATATAAATATATACAGTGTTGTATATGTATATATATTTTAAAATACGTCTAAACATCAGCCCAACAATGTTAGGTCTGTAAATTTGCTCTCGCAAATTTTTGTTCTTCCCTCGCCGGGATTCGAACTCATGCTCCTGAGATATCGTGGCACCAAATCGCCTTGCACTATGCCCGACGCGCTAGACCACTCGACCACCTAGGCTCTACAATAATAAAGCTTTCGGTGGCCGGATGTTACTTTTCCTCGTCGTATATTTTAAAATATATATACATATACAACACTGCATATATTTATATGCTTCTTTTAGAATAAGAAATACATTTCGCCTAAATTTTCAAAATTACTGTTTTTAATTTGTTTTTATCGATCAAATCAAATCCATTCAATTCAAATTTTAGATTAAAAGCTAGAGCCTTAGTTTAAATTGGAAATTGTTCAGATCATTAAGAGCTACAATAAAGTCTTGTGGGCAAAACTTTCAGATTTTGCTTCTCTTAAAATACCCAAATTTGCAGATTTTCGCATATTTTTGCTTATTAATTGAAAACTAAAGGCCCTAGGTTAGCTTGAACATTTTTTTATTTTATAATATACACAAGGTCAGTAACTCGACAAATCAAGAATATTGTCTTCGTTTTCTCGTTGTATTTCATTTATGTATAATTAAATTGAGAATGGAAATGGGGAATGTGTCAAAGAGACAAAGAGCAGAAAACAACTGAAGGCCACCAATGTGTCTTCAATACAGCGAGAAAATCCCGCACCCGGAGGAGTGCTTCAACTGGCCCCTAAACAAAAATGTATACTGTTCAGTGATAATGGACGTCATACTAAACTCCGAAATATATAAAAGAAACTTAAATTAAAAATCAGCCGAGACTAGCAAAGGCCAGAGGCCCCTGAATTGGGGCAGGCGCAAAAATGCGGGGGGTTAAACGATGTTTTGTGAGTTCTCAACCCTCCTCCTATACCTTTAGCCAATGTAGAAAAACAAACACACAGCAATACGCACAGTAAAACACAGTTTAAAAGAAGTCCGAGCCATAAATCGACATTTTATATGTAATAATAAAAAAGTTATGCAATGAAACATCTCATAATTTGAACCTATTTACCGAGGTCAGATAACTATCGGTCAGCGCCGGCTAACACCACTGGGGGATTAGTCGAACATTCTTCATTTCGCGCGCTTCTGATGGATGCCAAACCTTGAAAGACATTAAACAGGATTATTTTTTTTGCGCTGGCAGTTTGATCCGCTTGCTTGATGTGTCAATTTCTGTTTACATTGATTGATGTTTGCTTAACGTTCAGTCGCAAATATTTCATGCATAATCAGGACGAAAAGAAGAAAGCGACAGACCAGGGAAGCCGATCGAACTGCCGGTGCAAAAATGTAATGTCGTTAAAGTTTTGTATCAATCTGTAGCTGACGCGAAAATGCGTAGAACTGTCGATTTTCAATATAGGTCCCAGACACGCTTAAAATAATATATATATCTGTAATATACACGAGGTCGGACAACTATCGGGGAGCGTTTGCTAACCCACTAGAGGATCAATCGACAGTTACAGTAACTCCAAACGACAAAACCATTATATTTATTATATTTATATTTTCCTGTGTACATTTTTTTTATTACAATAACGCCAATTTGTCCCAGGAAAGAGTTGTCTTATTAATTCTCTTACTACATCTCATTTATTACGACCTCGTGTATATTAAAGATATATATACTAGTTCAAGCGGGCCTAAGACATTTAAAACTTAATGTTAAATAAAGGTTAAAATGGACTTTGTTAGCTTTCTATTGCCCCTGTATAGATGGCATTTGTGTAAACCGGGAACCTTAATCTGTTACCTGGACGACTAAGATAATTGTAAACAGGAAATATTTTGGAATAATAATAATAAAAAAAAAGGCTCTAGCTTTTCAAAATATTGTCAAAATTATAAAAAAATGAGAAAAATTGCAAATAAAGGGCCATAGCTCTGAAACGAATTTTCCGATCAACCTGAACTTAAATTTCGGCAGAGGCAGATCATAATGTACTGATCAATTTTACTCTCTGCTAGATTTTGATATCTCTATAAGTTTTTGAGTTATTTGCAAAAAGATGCCATAACCCCACCTTAACTATATAATAATATCGAGATAACGACATAATTATATCGAGAAAACGATATAATTATATAGAGATAACGAAATAAATATATGGAGATAACGATATAATTATATCGAGATAACGAAATAAATATATCGATATAACGATATAAATATCGAGATACCGATATAAATGTATCGAGATAACGATTTAATTATATCGAAATAACGATATATATATATATATATTGAGATAACGATTTATTATTTTTTTTGTAGGTCCCCTATGGGCTTCCGTACATTTCAGCCCTAAGAATGATCATTTAATTATTATAATTGAGCTGCGTCGGATGCAAATGAATATCAATACATCTGTTAACCTATTTTGGATTGCAAAAATCTCTATGGAAAGTCTGCAACTGTTTGGAAATTGAGCTGTTATAAGAAAATCTACAAAACAGACAAAATTAATCTTTTATTCCGTATTTAAATGTTCCAAAATCAGTCCGTCTTATACATGTATATGTCTAAGAGTCTACTGTTATAAAACGTATATTTGTATAGACCTAGACTTGAAATATAAAAATTATTTTTTTTACATTCAACATTTCATGTAGATTAAATTCTACCTCACATGTATGAAATCATCTTGACTTTCAATTCCGGATAAAAAACCAAATTGAGCATTATACCATTACAATGAACGCAGTATTATATACCGTACAACTTTCGTCCATCAAGATATTATAATAACTTTCGAATGTCTCGTAATGACAGCTGTGAAAGTTATTTAATGCATTTTAACAATAATCAACAATATGTTAGACTAAATTTTACAGCGGTTGATTAGTTGATGTGTCCCCTCAAGCAGCTTACTGTCAAAAGCATTCGACAATCAAATCAAGTGGGATATGTATATACAGCTGACGCTAGAAGTATATAAACACGAAAATGGCACTATTATTAACACTTAACTAATTTCTGTTGTTATTTCACTGTAAACAAGTGTCCTTACGAACATGTTACATTGCCGGGTCTTCCAAGTGCTCCACGAAACTTATTTCTAAATTATTAACATCATTATATCAGCAATCAAAGCCGAACTTCAAATTTAATGTAAAACTACCTATTCTAGAGGCGGCGTAAATCAGATTTGGATAATCCAAAGATCTGTTGGAGAACATAAAATCTAAGACTCTTTCATCTTGTAATAGTAGAAAAACATTTGAATACACTTTTCTACACTTTATACAAGTATTCCCCTTTCCAAACTAAAAGACAAATTGAAAGAGTTGGTCCTGCTTTGTTTCATAAAAAAGAATGGCCAACGTAGACAAAAGTATCTTGTCTTAGGAAGGGGTAAATCGTACTTTGTAAAAATCACTCATTTTCAAACAAAAAATTCTCTGAAACTGACATAATCAAGATGCTTGATTTCTTGATTGACAACATACTTGTAACGTTTGGAGCACCTTTTTTTTCAACAAACAATCGGTATTCCCATATAATTCAACTGTGCTCCTCTTCTTGCCGACTTGTTCTTTTATTGATATGAGGCTGACTCCGTACAGGAGCTTCTTATAAAGAATTAAAAGAAGCTGGCATTATCCTTTAACTTCACGTTCTGCTATATAGATGATATCCCCTCATTAAATAATTCAAAGTTTGGTGATTATGTTGAACGCATTTATCCAATCGAACCTGAAATAAAGTGAAACTGATTTTTACAGTTTGTTTTTACTTTGTGCTGTTATGTTACTGTCCATAGTAAGGGGAGGGTCGGGCGCTCACAAACATGTATAACCCTGCCAATTCTTTATGTGCCTGTCCTAAATCAGGAGCTTGTATTTCAGTGGTTGTCTCTGTTTCAACGTTTATCATATTTTTGTTTTCGTAAAATGTAATGTTATAAATAATGCCGTTATTTTTCTCGTTTAAATTGTTGAGCCTTTTAAGCTGATTATATGGTATGGGTTTTTCTCATTGCTGAAGGTCGTACGGTGACCTTATATTGCTTATATCTTTGTCATTTGAACTCTGGTGGATAGTCTCATTGGCAATCATACCATATCTCCTTATTTTTATTTTACATCTAGGAATTGAGAAATGAGAGTCGGTTGAGAACAAAACTTCATGACAAAATAGGTGATTTCAGCTTCCCAATTGTGAGCTTTCCATTTCTTTATATCAAAATTCCGGCAGCGCCTGCATCTGGAGTAGATATCTCCCAGTTGATACGATATTCCAGAGCCTGCATTTCCTATCATGATTTCCTTCAGGGGTTTGGTGCTTATAAGGAAGTTATTTAATGAAGAGTTCCTAGTGATAAAGTTGGAGTAATTCCTCGCAAAACTTTACTGACGCCATCACGAGTTGGTTGACCGTTATGAAATATCTGTTTCACAGATGAAGCCGATACGTCGTAACCACAATCTATTCCTCTTTGCCTCGAATTAGACTTATCACCAAATTTTGCCATGACGTTGTAAGTTTGTTTTCGACTTATGAGATTGCATGTACCTTTGGTATCGTTTATCTATCTTGTACTTGCATGATCTACTCGACGGATGACACGTGTGGATCTTGACCTGCTTACCCGTCCGAGCACCTTGGATCACCCTGATTTTGGTGGGGTTCGTGTTGCTAAAGTTTAGTTTTCTTTGTTGTGCTTTGTAGACTTGTGTGTCTTTTGGTCGTTTTTCGATTTTTTACATGGCATTTTCAGTTCGTTTTCGACTTATGAGTTTTAATATCCCTTTGGTATCTTCCTCCTCATAGTGACAGGATCTTCTTACCCTTCCGGAGCACCTGAGATCCCCCCGGTATTTGGTGGGGTTGGTGTTGCTTGGTCTTTAGTTTTCTATGTTGTGGTTTGTGTAATGTTATTAGTCTTTTAATCTTTTTTTTTGCCATGGCGTTGTCAGTTTATTTTCGACTTATGAGTTTAAATTCCCTTTGGTATCTTTCGCTTCTCTTCTACTTTACAAGCAATACTATTATTTATAATTCTGTCAAATGCTCCACAACTGTTGATCTCATTCATCCAATTTTACCTGAAATAAATTATAAAAAGATAGGTTTTCTTCATATTTTGACTTACTAACTTGAGTTTTTATAATAAGTGGGTAGATATAAAACCACTGCTTGTGCACGGTTCGTCCCCAAGGGTATCATTAGCCCAGTAGTCAGTAATTCGGTGTTGACTTTTTTTTATGTTTGTTGTTTTATGCTTTTAAACATCGCAATTGATTTGTCATTCCAACCATTTGATTTAAGCGCCACTGATATAGTTGTGTAAACGAAACGCGCGTCAGGCGTACTATATATTTTAAATCTTGTTTCTTTAATGATCTTTTGCAACTAGAAATTAGCTACGACTGTTGACAGCGAAACATTACAACAAGGGAGGACTTTAACTTTTCCATTTGTAAACGTTCTATTGTTTATATCAATATTCCGGCAGCACCTGCAATACGCAGACTGTATCTCCTAGTTAAAACGTCATTCTAAAGCTTACATTCTCTTTTATTAATTTCTTGATAGATGGTCGCTGCTTCCGATGAAGTTGTTAAACCAATGGTTTGTATGATAAAGTTGATATTATAAACAAGTATTCTAAACTCTTACAAACCGCATCGGTGGTCTCGTGGTAGCGTATTTGCCTCGAGTGCGAGAAGTCGTGGGTTCGAACCCCGGCCGTGTCAAACCAAACATTTTAAAATTGGTATTTGCTGCTTCTTCGCTAAGCACGCGGCTTTAAGGAGTGAAATCAAATACCGGTCGGCTCGGAGTCAGAATAATGTGTCAGAGTAAGGTGACATGTTTTCCTGCGGACTGTTACCTTATGAACTAGCACGTTAAAAAATCCGGCTCAGCGTGTCGGTCTAATACAAATCATTGGTTAATATTCATATTACATTAATATATTCATGTTCTGAATATGCATATTAATTTGCCGCTGGACGTTAAGCAGCCATCCATCATCATCAAAACGTTTACAGATTTCAACATGAATTGGTTGATCATTTAGAATCGGTGTCACATATGTAGCACGGACATAATTCATTACTCGTAATCACAATCCCGCCCTCCTTTCCTTTAACAAACACATTTCCTCTTAAAAAGCAATTGCCGACTTGTTCTTTTATTGATATGAGGCTGACTCCGTACAGGAGCTTCTTATAAAGAATTAAAAGAAGCTGGCATTATCCTTTAACTTCACGTTCTGCTATATAGATGATATCCCCTCATTAAATAATTCAAAGTTTGGTGATTATGTTGAACGCATTTATCCAATCGAACCTGAAATAAAGTGAAACTGATTTTTACAGTTTGTTTTTACTTTGTGCTGTTATGTTACTGTCCATAGTAAGGGGAGGGTCGGGCGCTCACAAACATGTATAACCCTGCCAATTCTTTATGTGCCTGTCCTAAATCAGGAGCTTGTATTTCAGTGGTTGTCTCTGTTTCAACGTTTATCATATTTTTGTTTTCGTAAAATGTAATGTTATAAATAATGCCGTTATTTTTCTCGTTTAAATTGTTGAGCCTTTTAAGCTGATTATATGGTATGGGTTTTTCTCATTGCTGAAGGTCGTACGGTGACCTTATATTGCTTATATCTTTGTCATTTGAACTCTGGTGGATAGTCTCATTGGCAATCATACCATATCTCCTTATTTTTATTTTACATCTAGGAATTGAGAAATGAGAGTCGGTTGAGAACAAAACTTCATGACAAAATAGGTGATTTCAGCTTCCCAATTGTGAGCTTTCCATTTCTTTATATCAAAATTCCGGCAGCGCCTGCATCTGGAGTAGATATCTCCCAGTTGATACGATATTCCAGAGCCTGCATTTCCTATCATGATTTCCTTCAGGGGTTTGGTGCTTATAAGGAAGTTATTTAATGAAGAGTTCCTAGTGATAAAGTTGGAGTAATTCCTTGCAAAACTTTACTGACGCCATCACGAGTTGGTTGACCGTTATGAAATATCTGTTTCACAGATGAAGCCGATACGTCGTAACCACAATCTATTCCTCTTTTCCTCGAATTAGACTTATCACCAAATTTTGCCATGACGTTGTAAGTTTGTTTTCGACTTATGAGATTGCATGTACCTTTGGTATCGTTTATCTATCTTGTACTTGCATGATCTACTCGACGGATGACACGTGTGGATCTTGACCTGCTTACCCGTCCGGAGCACCTTGGATCACCCCGATTTTTGGTGGGGTTCGTGTTGCTAAAGTTTAGTTTTCTTTGTTGTGCTTTGTAGACTTGTGTGTCTTTTGGTCGTTTTTCGATTTTTTACATGGCATTTTCAGTTCGTTTTCGACTTATGAGTTTTAATATCCCTTTGGTATCTTCCTCCTCATAGTGACAGGATCTTCTTACCCTTCCGGAGCACCTGAGATCCCCCCGGTATTTGGTGGGGTTGGTGTTGCTTGGTCTTTAGTTTTCTATGTTGTGGTTTGTGTAATGTTATTAGTCTTTTAATCTTTTTTTTTGCCATGGCGTTGTCAGTTTATTTTCGACTTATGAGTTTAAATTCCCTTTGGTATCTTTCGCTTCTCTTCTACTTTACAAGCAATACTATTATTTATAATTCTGTCAAATGCTTCACAACTGTTGATCTCATTCATCCAATTTTACCTGAAATAAATTATAAAAGATAGGTTTTCTTCATATTTTGACTTACTAACTTGAGTTTTTATAATAAGTGGGTAGATATAAAACCACTGCTTGTGCACGGTTCGTCCCCAAGGGTATCATAAGCCCAGTAGTCAGTAATTCGGTGTTGACTTTTTTATGTTTGTTGTTTTATGCTTTTAAACATCGCAATTGATTTGTCATTCCAACCATTTGATTTAAGCGCCACTGATATAGTTGTGTAAACGAAACGCGCGTCAGGCGTACTATATATTTTAAATCTTGTTTCTTTAATGATCTTTTGCAACTAGAAATTAGCTACGACTGTTGACAGCGAAACATTACAACAAGGGAGGACTTTAACTTTTCCATTTGTAAACGTTCTATTGTTTATATCAATATTCCGGCAGCACCTGCAATACGCAGACTGTATCTCCTAGTTAAAACGTCATTCTAAAGCTTACATTCTCTTTTATTAATTTCTTGATAGATGGTCGCTGCTTCCGATGAAGTTGTTAAACCAATGGTTTGTATGATAAAGTTGATATTATAAACAAGTATTCTAAACTCTTACAAACCGCATCGGTGGTCTCGTGGTAGCGTATTTGCCTCGAGTGCGAGAAGTCGTGGGTTCGAACCCCGGCCGGGTCAAACCAAACATTTTAAAATTGGTATTTGCTGCTTCTTCGCTAAGCACGCGGCTTTAAGGAGTGAAAGCAAATACCGGTCGGCTCGGAGTCAGAATAATGTGTCAGAGTAAGGTGACATGTTTTCCTGCGGACTGTTACCTTATGAACTAGCACGTTAAAAAATCCGGCTCAGCGTGTCGGTCTAATACAAATCATTGGTTAATATTCATATTACATTAATATATTCATGTTCTGAATATGCATATTAATTTGCCGCTGGACGTTAAGCAGCCATCCATCATCATCAAAACGTTTACAGATTTCAACATGAATTGGTTGATCATTTAGAATCGGTGTCACATATGTAGCACGGACATAATTCATTACTCGTAATCCTCTTAAAAAAAGCAAAACAAAAGTTTTATGAACTAATAAAAAAAAAAAAATCTGCCTGTTATTATACAACACTATCTAAAAATCACATACCTTCTGGAGTACCTTATTGCACCCACCACCTTTTTTCCTGTTTTTTGTAAGGTTCTGCGACTCAAACTTTAATTTATGTCTGATGTTATATGGTCTTAAATTTGACTTTTCGTCGTATTGCTGGGGAGGGAGGGGTATTGGGTTGTCTGTCCGTCGTCGACTTGGATTTCGATTGCTCCCTTGGTGTCTTTATACTATTATATTCTATGAATAAAAGAAACAGATACAACGAGATCCTTTATTTGTGTTATTTATATGTTAATTACTATTCTGGACAGTTTTTATACTGTAATCATGAGCTTAAATAAGTTTGTGTTTGAATTAAAATTTTCCTTTTCTTTATACAGGTGACCGTCTACAAAACCTGGACATAACGGCTGGACTATCTTTATACAGGTGACCGTCTACAAAACCTGGACATAACGGCTGGACTATCTTTATACAGGTGACCGTCTACAAAACCTGGACATAACGGCTGGACTATCTTTATACAGGTGACCGTCTACAAAACCTGGACATAACGGCTGGACTATCTTTATACAGGTGACCGTCTACAAAACCTGGACATAACGGCTGGACTATCTTTATACAGGTGACCGTCTACAAAACCTGGACATAACGGCTGGACTATCTTTATACAGGTGACCGTCTACAAAACCTGGACATAACGGCTGGACTATCTTTATACAGGTGACCGTCTACAAAACCTGGACATAACGGCTGGACTATCTTTATACAGGTGACCGTCTACAAAACCTGGACATAACGGCTGGACTATCTTTATACAGGTGACCGTCTACAAAACCTGGACATAACGGCTGGACTATCTTTATACAGGTGACCGTCTACAAAACCTGGACATAACGGCTGGACTATCTTTATACAGGTGACCGTCTACAAAACCTGGACATAACGGCTGGACTATCTTTATACAGGTGACCGTCTACAAAACCTGGACATAACGGCTGGACTATCTTTATACAGGTGACCGTCTACAAAACCTGGACATAACGGCTGGACTATCTTTATACAGGTGACCGTCTACAAAACCTGGACATAACGGCTGGACTATCTTTATACAGGTGACCGTCTACAAAACCTGGACATAACGGCTGGACTATCTTTGAATGACATGTCATCATGTATTTACTACAAGGGTCCAGGTAAGACCACTGAGCACCTCCATTGTAATCACAATACTAGCGGTCAATATGTAATATCAACGGAGTAATCATCTTCAATTGGGAGAGGTGATGGTATTTGTTTTAAATTGATCTAGATAAAAGTTTTAATGATTAAACACTAAATTAATGTTATTAGTTTGATTATTTGTATGACTAGTAGTAAATTCTCTGTAAACATCTTTTCGCGTATTTTTGTGTCCATTTGTTATGTACTTGTATACACTATTATGTACGTAAAACCTTTTAATTGATATTTGATGAAATTGTTTTCTGTTACATGTTATATATCGATTTCCTATTCATTTGATAAATGTGGAATGTGATTTACTTTCTCAATTTATTTCTTTTTCTGTAATATATTGGAATGCTCAGGTAGACTCTAAAGGTAAGAAATTTCTGTTTGTTTATCTTACATAAATGGTCGTTTAATGATTTATATTCGATATCTATAATTAGCTACAATATAACTCGGGATTAAGGAAGACACGATAACCCATAACTTTTGAAATCGGCCGACGAATCAGATGTAAAATAACATTGCGTAACTCATGTAGAACAAGAACCAATGCGGGTAAACATATTTTTTACTCAAATCATATGATGAAGTACCTAATGGAATCAATTATCAAAAAGTCCATCGAATATATTACAACATCCTTTGCGTACCATACATTTCAAGAACACTGAGTAAACAAAACATTCAATAAACATGAAAGAACAAATGAAATAGGGAAGATCTAATATTTTTACAGTGGGAACCTTAATTCATTATTTGTATATACTAAAAACTAGAACTAATCTATAGTTAATTATAATTACTACATAAATTTTCATCCATTATTTAATTTGTTCGGCTTTTTTTTATTTATTCATATGAGTGAATATTACAGTTCCGACAATAATGTAAATTCAGTATTAGATGTAGAAATTCCGGAAACGTATGTTTTACCGTCATCAGTTTTGTAATTTTATTTCAAATCTTAAGGGGCCGAGTTGTTTAAGTAGAAGAACAACTGGCTCACTAGCCTGTCAATATGAGGTTGTGAGTTCGAGTGGCAGGTGCGCTAGACTCCGATCTTAATTGACTAAGATTGCCAGTTTTCCTACTGAAGGACTGACATACTGAATCGGATTCCTTGTGGAAATGTAGCAAATACCAATCATGTTTACGTCTTTGGTTTGACCTCGCAGGCGGACCAAACCTATGACTTTCTACATTCGAGGAGAGCACGCTACAAAAAGAGGATGATACATCGGGACTAACGGTACATGCAGCGGAATTGATCGACCAGGTGGTTTTAGTTACAGTAGCTATTAAAGAATTAGAAAGCTTCCAAAGGGGCAAAATCAATAACTTTAAGAAAGACGAACAAGACCATGACCAAAAGAAACAAAATATGCTAAAAGACTAACAACAGTCCACAAAACACTCCTAAGAATCTTTCGATTGAGCAATACCTACCCACCAAAAACCGGGTATAAACTCAGATAATACGCTAGTGGCAACTCTTGCTCAAATTCGTTGGTTGGTCATCACCAGTGATTCGATGTCATACCGTAGCAGATTGATAACTGTATCATGACCGCATTTGAAAAATTAAGATGGAAATATTTTCAAGAAACACAAAATCATCAGACACAGAAACAGCATGAGACATTGAAGGTCCTCGGTGTCCGAGTGGTCTAAGTAGTTCAACTACTGTTTAACTAGTCTGTCAACACTGAGGTTGTGAGTTTAAGCTTCACATGTGTTCGACTTTAATCTCAATTGACTAGGATTGTCAGTTTTTCTGCCGAAGGTCGGTGGTTCTCTCCGGGCACAACGGCTTCCTCCACCAATAAAAACTTGCCGTAACGAAATAGCCAATAGTGGTGAAAGTGGTGTTACACACCAATCAATCAATCATCAATCAATCAGCATAGCCATTGAAATATGGAGTATCGTATACAAAACTCGAGGAAAGTAATTATAACGTGAACAATTTATTAATATAGGATGTGCTCTGATGCTCCGGAAGGGTAAGCTTTAAAAGGCAATAAATTTTGCATCGACTTTTATAATTTGGAACATTAAAGCATACACATACGTATTTAAATATTTAAAAGTTTAATTTTATAAGTTTCTCACTTCAAATCAAGCAAAAGTAAAATAAAATTACAATAACTCTTTTTTTTATGTATGTTTAAAGAAATGACAATATTTTAATATGGCAGTTATATTGCTGGTTATAAATTCACTTAAATATCCATTTTTGGCATAAAAGTAGAATTTACGATCAGTTTCTCTTTGTTGACTAGAATATAAGTGGTTAAATATCACGTTTGGTTTCACATTTATATTAGATTCATCTTTTAACGTAATAACGTCGTGGATGAGAAGAAGACTTATTTATGTTGACTGATAAAACTGTTTTGTTTATTCTTTTCAACGGTTAAATGTTTGAAGGTAAGTAAATAGTTTTTTTTATAATTTCTTTAAAGTTTTTATTTCTACTTTGGACTAGAATAATAATAAGTTTTGCCAATAAATAAAATTATTCTTATAAACTCTTCCTTTAGTATATATAAACATTTTGTACATGAATGAATGGAAATGTTGTTTATATCAATGACACAGCTATCCACAGCTTCAGAGAAATACATGTTTACTACGGATTGTAGCATGTTTTGTATCTCTTAAATGAATCGTACAACATATTACAAAATAGATAGCAGAACTGTGTATGTCTATTCCATAAAGTCTTACATAAAGACTGTTTAATAGTGGTATTGAAAGGAATACATGTCTTCTTCAAATGATACTGGATGCTAAAATATCAATCATCTATCATATCTTGTGCCTCGTGGCTATAAATTTTGATAGAGATTCTAGTTTTTGAAATATTTGCATGTCAGAAAAGTTGTAGCTCTGTCTTCTCGTTGTGAAATCACAATAAAATATTGCCAATCTGGTTCCGGGATAGAGACGTATTTAAAATTTGAATATATGTTTTCTTATTCCTTGTCGTATTGTATAGTATGACGCTCAGTATTATTCCTGGATCACTATGTCGTAATGTATAGTATGACGCTCAGTATTGTTCCTGGATCACTATGTCGTAATGTATAGAATGCGGCTCAGTATTGTTCCTGGATCACTATGTCGTAATGTATAGTATGACGCTCAGTATTGTTATTGAATCACTATGTCGTAATGTATAGTATGACGCTCAGTATTATTCCTGGATCACTATGTCGTAATGTATAGTATAACGCTCAGTATTGTTCCTGAATCACTTTGTCGTAATGTATAGTATGACGCTAAGTATTGTTCCTGGTTCACTATGTCGTAATGGTTAGTATGACGCTCAGTATTGTTCCTGGAACACTATGTCGTAATGTATAGTATGACGCTCAGTATTATTCCTGGATCACTATGTCGTAATGTATAGTATGACGCTCAGTACTATTCCTGGATCACTATATCGTAATGTATTGTATGACGCCCAGTATTGTTCCTGGATCACTATGACGTAATGTATAGTATGACGCTCAGTATTATTCTTGGATCACTATGTCGTAATGTATTGTATGACGCTCAGTATAGTTCCTGGATCACTATGTCGTAATGTATAGTATGACGTTCAGTATTGTTCCTGGATCACTATGTCGTAATGTATAGAATGCGGCTCAGTATTGTTCCTGGATCACTATGTCGTAATGTTTAGAATGACGCTCAGTATTATTCCTGGATCACTATGTGGTAATGTATAGTATGACGCTCGGTATTGTTCCATGATCACTATGTCGTAATTTATAGTATGACGCTCAGTATTATTCCTGGATCACTATGTCGTAATGTATAGTATGAAGCTCAGTATTGTTCCTGGATCACTATTTCGTTATATATAGTAAGCGGCTCGGTATTGTTTCTGGATCACTATATTTAAGAAACATTAGATAATGACCATTCAGCAACAAATATATGAAAATAATATACATTAACTAAATCTTTCATTAATGTTCAAGTTTTTTTTTGCGCAACTAAATCCTTTCTTAAACATCTGTTTTAATGTTAAGATATGTGTTAACGTAAGAATAAGCATAAATGTTTACTTATCCATTGTCCTTAGGAATACCCATTTTAATACAATTTTTAAATAAATAACTGCAGTTATTGAAAATTTACCAGATAATATTGACATACTCTGACTTTTTACTCCTATCAATTATTTCCTTTCAGATTTTAGCAATTTAACCTTTAACAATTTTATTGACTGAAAAAATTGTTTGCTGCCAATTTTTTAACCTCGTATGTTTGATGTTGTTTTCACAATGAAACGGAATACTGTGACAAGTTATATTATTCTTTGTTAATTTCATTTGCCATTCAACCTAGTAATTTGTCAGTTTTGAATGAAATACAAAAGACTATTCAGAAAAAATGCATTAAATTTAATATATGAAGAGGAAACCTCAGTAATTTTCTGTTTCAATCTGGTTCATATTTGAACATAACAGAAATATCTATAATTTAAATCTTTGCGAACTCTCTTAAACTAACACACATTTAAACGGTTAAATCACGTACGGAAGGTTTGTTTCGCTTATCTAAATACGTCAAAGTGTACCTGATAAAAATGTAGGAAAGTTATGAGACTCGAAACTACGTGTTTCTTAACAACCGATTACGAATTTAACTACACAAACAAATAGGCAAAATCTAACTACAGTCTTTTTGCATAGTAATTTCGGTGTACAAATTATAAATTTGGATTTCTGTAATGAGTTCTATCATGCAGGTAAGAATTGTAATATTCATATCCAATATTCCATTTATTTATGCTAGATGTGTAGAGTTTTAGAAAAAAGTTTTTTTACAATGTACAGAATGCAGGGGAATACATCGCAAGTAAGAGATACATGTACGTTAAGTATGTAAAAATCATTTCAGTCCTACCATCTTTATATATAGTAGTATCATATTTATCTGATTGACGATGATATTTGAACACTGTAAATATTGAACTTCCTGTTTCAACATAGAAGTAGAAATGAACACTTTTACTGTATAAAGGCTACTCAAAGGAATGTTTGAAGTACAAAATCATGTAAATATATTATAATAAATTTCATATATTTTGGCTTTCACAAGCTATATGATCATGATTCAATGGTTTTACTAAAACAACTAGGCCATACGCACTTAAGTCAATAAAAATAGTTGCATGAAAAGTTTTTAAAACTGATCTGGCACATTAGAATAGCTTATAAATCAAGATTGATTATCGATTGCTTTACATCCACGTGCAAATATTACATGCACATTTTCTGCTAGAAAGATATAACTATAGAATGCATATCAATACATAAAATGAACTGAGAAAATAGCAGATTTTGACTGCCGCATATACGTAGGGATTTGAAATAATTTAAAGGCACCCATGTACCAATCCCTTTCCTTTAAAACTTGTTGAACAATTTGTAACGTGAAAAAATCATAGCATTTTCCCAACAGATACATCGTTGTCATAATGTTCTCAGTCAGGCTGGACATAACCGCGTGTATTTATACATCATAGACTGGACATAACCGCGAATTTATACATCCAGTTGCTAACATTTACAGGCATGTATTTATTAAAATTATCAATTAAGATAACGGACGGAAAATTTTTGCATATTGTTAATATGCTGTCTCGATTTTGGAACCTCATCAATGACTGTTTTTGTTTATAGCTTTTGAAATATGTTTTGGCTTGTAGTGAAATTATTTTTGATTGATATAGTCTAGACAGTTGTCTGTTGTTAAAGACCGTGCGTTGATTTTTAGATGCATATGGAATTTACCGATCAACCCAGGCTTTTGTGTGAATCGGTATTATCATGATATCCTTGATAAATGGGTTACTGCTAACAATGAAGCTAATATACAAAAAGTGACTATGGTTGTACATAGTTAAGTTGAAGAGATCAATTCTAAAGTTATACTTTCGCCTTTATGACCTAGTAGACCGTTATGCAATATTTTGTCACCAATTACCACGGACATTTTCATTTGTAATAGTCGGAATCCCGTCCTGCTTTCTTTATTCTGGATTCTGGTATGTCGTGAGCAACATGACCTGTACTTCTTTTGGACCAGTTTCAGTTACTGTTCACCCTTCGTGATCTCCTTATTTATATATATAAAGGAGAAAAGGCATTACATCGACCACCAAAAGCTATATTTTTATGTAGCCTAGGTGGTCGAGTGGTCTAGGGTGCTGGGCATGGTGCAAGCGGTGTTGCCACGATGTCACAGAAGCAAGGGTTCGAATCATGCTGAGGGAAGAACAGAAAATTTTCTAACGCAAATTTGAAGATCTAACATTGCTTGGCTAAATTTGAGACGAGTAT
The DNA here is from genome assembly GCA_017311375.1 of Mytilus coruscus. Taxonomy (NCBI): domain Eukaryota; kingdom Metazoa; phylum Mollusca; class Bivalvia; order Mytilida; family Mytilidae; genus Mytilus; species Mytilus coruscus. The sequence goes on along the minus strand of CM029603.1, from coordinate 40,347,345 downwards.
ATATATATATATCATATAATGTATGTCTTATAATATACACGTAAGATTTGTTCTCCAATAGTCCCTATCGTCCTAAACATTTATAAAAAACCAACAGTCAATCAATCAACAGTCGCTGTATATTGTTTTATAAAGTCAGTTCAGTGGTAGTCGTTGTTTGATATATATCCTTTCGATCAGTAATTTGAAAAGCTTCATTGATTTCAATTTTTTTCAAAACACATCAAAATATTCATAAGCATTTAAACTATCTCTTCGCAAATATTGATTTTTGATTTTTCATAAAAATGTATGGTTTATTCTGGCTATTCCAAGCACCAAAAAGTACACTAAATTGACATTAAAACAGAGCACTAACATAGTAAAACATTGCACTAAATTAAACACACAAGATAATACAAAGTCTTAATCAATGTGCAGGAGATTAGAAGCAGCATCTCCATACTGGACTGGCGTAAGTTCATCATTCTGTAACCTTGTTTTCAGCGTTTGAATATAAAAAAAATAAAAAGATGTGGTATGATTGCAAATGAGACAACTCTCCAAAAGAGACCAAATGACACAGAAATTAACAACTATGGGTTACCGTACGGCCTTCAACAATGGGCAAAGCCCATTCCGCATAGTCAGCTTTAAAAGGTCCCGAAAGGACAAACGTAAAACAATTCAAACGAGAAAACTTATGGCCTAATATATGTACAAAATAATGAAAAAAAACCAAAAATGTTACACAGCAACAAACGATAACCACTGAATTACAGGCTCCTGACTTGGGACAGGCACATACAGAATGTGGCGGGGTTAAACTCGTTTGAAGGCGCCAATCCTCCCCTAACCTGGGACAGTGCTGTAACAGTACAACATAAGAAAAAACTATAAAAATCAGTTGAAAAAGGCTTAACTCACCAGATGGATACAAATAGAAATACATTTAACAAAAACACAGAGTGGACGTGGACGGGTACTTATACATCCCCACAACAAAATGACACTAAGTACAGATCTGAGAGTACTCGCAGTTACTGACAGCTAGTTCAAAGCCAATAACAACTAATAAACAAATCATGCATCTAAGACTAAAATATCAATCAGTACACATCCAACATCCTATGGATTTAGAGTAAAGACGTCATAAATAGAAATAAGAAGATGTGGCATGAGTGCCAATGAGACATCTCTCCATCAAAGTCACAATGTGTAAAAAGTAAACAATTATAGGTCAAAGTACGGTCTTGAACACGGAGCCTTGGCTCACACAATAAAGTCTGTCATCTATTTCCCTGTATTTTCCCTTTCTTGGAACACGTTTCCCACCGGCTCTGTATTGATAAGTGTGAGAGCATGGAAGGCTTCTTCTTGTCTCAACAACTTGATCATGCTGAAGATGTTTGGGTGAGGTGTATTGATTAACTTCTTCAGTTTACTATGCCAACCTTCCAAATGATTTGTTGTTAGGACCTTCTGTTTTTGTTTAAAAAATCATAATTTATTCAAATAATGAAATTAATTAAATCTTTGAAGCTAAAGTTGAAAGTGTTGGTTACTATTAAATGCTTTAACTACCTTTTCTTTTAAATAGTTTTTTTTCCAGACTTTTAAATGTTTTTACTACTTTTTCGTTCAATTAATTTTATTTTCCAGACTACTGATTGCATTTACTACCTTTTCTTTTAAATATTTTCAAGAAATTCCATATTAGAAACACTTGATTATAATACTTGATACGTGTTTTCAAACAACAACAAAAAAAAAAAAAAACATTTTTTTCATAAATTTCATTTAGATAATTATTTTTATTTAATTTCCACAGGTAAAGTTACCTGTGACTTAATTAGACACTAATGACTAAAACAACATATTTCAACATATTTTGCAATAACAACATCTATTGTTCTTCCCATAATCTCCCATGCAGAAATGGTTTTTTCCTTGAATGCCAACCTCCTTTGATCTACCGACAATTTACCTGTAAAATTATATTGGCATTCGAGGAATAGGTGTAATTAGTTATCACAACAAAAGTGCATGCTTATCAAAACAATCATACTAATTAAACAGATATTTAAATCGGTGTCTTCCTGCTATTCCTACATTTTATAAATACATATTCCTTCTATTCCTACAAACAAAGAACAATAGATGTTGGTATAAGGTGTTTTGTTGTTTTAGCAATTTAAATTTGATTGAAATACAGGTAAGTACAGGTAATCTGGAAGGATTATTACAATGATAAAATGAATAAAAAGAAGATGCATTGTAGAGAATATAGAATAGAACATTCCCCAAAAAATGTATTTCTGTTAAAAATTTTCAAAAATGTTTTAAAATAATAAAACGTAAATACAACTTTTATTTTAAAGTTTGATAGATATCTTTATGGGGATATTATATTGTACGGTGAACTTTATTTATTTTGACTATGTTCTTATTAAATGGCGTTGATGCTAGAATAAATGCTACAAAAGTATAAAGTTGATCAAAGTGAAAAACTCCAAGCCCTAGCTTTTTTAACCAATCCATACAACTCCCAGAAGACATGCCATCGCAGATACTTCTATTCTTCATTCAAACCTAGAAGTAAGAGTTGTAGGATAGATTTTACAGAGGGGTTTGAAATCGATGGCCCCGACCTACAACGGACACCATCACATATATCTCCGCTAACATTGCCAGATCCAGAGGCCATTCAAACTGCCTTTGCCTTACAAGAACGGCCAGACACTCTGTACCAAACAGTAACAAGTTTTATGAAGTACTATATGCTTTAAACAATATTAGGTAGTCATGACAAATACTATGAAGAAGAAACTAAAGTTTGTGTCTGAATTTGCAATAAAAATTACTTAACAGTCAAAATTTTGCAAATTTTATAGATTAGATGATGATAAAATACAGAATAAAACATTTTAACATATGATAATAGCTAGAGAAAAATTTATTGTGCTAGTTACTATTTTTCATGAACATGATGAAATAAATAGATGCAACTATGCCGATTTTTAAAATTTATTGTCTCTCAGTGATATAAGAGGAAACAAACATAACTTAACAGTACAAAAAAAAAGACAAGAATATATATTTCTTTTGATGATTTGCAACATTTTATACTGTTAGTACACTAAAATTGCACATAAATCGAAAACTAAAAGGATATTTCATTTAAATTTACCTGAAGTTAATTAGCTTCATGTTTTTACAACCTAATCCGCCTTAATCACATGTTTGTACAAGCATTCCTCCTATTCCTACATGGATTTCTTACATTTTACATACCGGATTATTAAATGTAGGAATAGCAGGAATAAACCATTTAAATCACAGGTAGCTAAGTCTAGTTCATGGTTGTCAAGTTGTTGAAAATCATTTTTGCTGTTACTGCTTGAATAAATATGGATTCTCTTAAAATGAAACTTTGAAAAGTGTTGCATCACAAAGTCAACATGTGCATATTGTCAGTAATTCCAGTTTGCACAAATTCAACAATAGACTCTTCGGACTTTGATGGTTTTTTTTTAATATTTCAATATTTCTATAGTTGTGTGTGCTGCAATATCCCTAGATTACTTGATGGAATTTCTTGAAACTTTGTATCTCTTGAAAAGGTGAATATCCAAAATTGTCAACACTAGAAGGTTATTTCACAGATGACGGTTGCCTTCTATCCAGTACTCGGTCACGTAGTCAGTAAATCTTGTGGTGTTGATGTCGGTATCTGCATCCTCTAAGTCTTGGAGAGCTTGAAACCAGACATCCTCCACCTCCTCAGTTGGTACCATTGGAAGAACTGCTGCTCTTCTCACCAGTCTGTGGATGTCCTCGTTGTTCGAATATAGAACTTGAAGGCCACACTCTTGAGTTTTCTGCCAGATACACTTGGTGTAGTGGAAAAAGCAACCTTTCTTGGTGATGCAAAGAAACACGTAAATTCTGCATTGTGTGCTGCTGTCTGGTAGTCAAGTAATATAGTCTCTGGTTGAAGTTGCAGTTGGTGTTGTTGACAGTAATCCTTAAGTAGTTGGAAGAAACGGATGTAGGTTGCCTGGTCTTTTAAATAATATGGAATTACATAAATCTCTAATATCCTTTTTTTAGTTTGAAATAATTGTATTTAACTAAAATGTCTTTAATATTTCTAACATGTCTTATGTTGATAAACATTTCCATTCCCAAAATATCTTTTTTTAATAAAAAGTAATAAAAATGTTTTAATTTTCTTTATTTCTTTAAAATTCATAATGATTTTAACCCCAAAATCTACTATTTTTCTTATCAAAAAGTGATAAATTGTTGCAATTTTATCAAGTTCACTAATTATTTTTAAGAGTTAAATACTAAAAAAAACATTTAAATAGTTATATAAACATCTATTGAAATATTTTTGTTGCCGTTCAAGTAATAGGTTACATATAAAATGTTGGCATTGGAGGAAGACACCGTAGAAATAACCAGAATAGTAAAATACAAAATGTAGGAATAGCCAGAAGACACCAAATGCATATTTGATTCGCATCGCTTAAAACGATCATTCACCAGAGTTTTAAATTTAATCTTATAATCCAATTAATAATTTATATAAACAGAGACATATATTATATTGTATAACGTGTCTCTGAAATAAAGAAAATGTTTGTTCAAACAGAGCAATCAGTAAAACATTTTAAGGAAATCAATAGAAGTAAATCTGTCGTTAAGTTTGATATTTTGCTAATTGAAAAATGATATTTAAACTTTTGAATGAACAATAAATTACTCGTTATACGTTACTGATTATATGGTCTAGTGGACTAATTTTAATATCTACTAAATCAAAATATTACGTTTACGTTCGTTTGTTTATCAAGTAAAATCGATTTTTGATACAAGAGGATTATAAACTTACATTTGCCGTAAACAAATGCTATATATTGTTGTTTGGGGGATTTATATTTCAATATGGAAATCGATGAAGCCTTTAAATGACTGAAAGGATATATTAAAATCATCACAGTAATGCATAGAGACGTGAAAATTCTTTAGTATATTGCATTAGTGGCACAGGATGTTTTCGGGTAAATATGAATTTGTTGTACATCTAACGTCATGAAATTCTGGTTAGTTAATGATCTTCGTATTTGCGCGTTAAATCCTCAATTCACTTGTAGTTAAGTTTTCACAAAGCTGGGACTATTATACTAACTATAGTATAATAGTCCCAGCACAAAGTGACCTCATATTTTCGATGATTGAAATATTTTTATTAAGATCTGCAATATAGTGTACAAGCATGTATACTTATTTCAATGACGGATCAATATACTGTTGACGTTATAAACTTGCAGAAAAGGGTAATCTCGCAATGTTTTGTTAATTTTTAATTTAGTTTGAAAAATCCCGAACAATGAAGGTTCAACACCTTGTCTTTCGTCGTACCTCTCCCTGAAATTTACTTATTTATGTCGAAAAGAAAAACGGAATAGAATTTTTTTTTCACTGAAACAGTTGTAAGGAGCTTATTAAAAAGATTTCGATAAAGTGTTAAGGGCTAGTTATCTTTCTATCATATAATGGCTGTTCTGAAAGAAAGCATTAATCTTGTCAAAGATGTTAACGACATCCACGTGCGTATAAAACAATGGTATATGTGAAAGAGATGCACAACAATTCACCTTCAAATGTTCAGAATATTGTTTAAACGTCGGTATGAACAGGTCAATCTGTTTAATTCCACTACTTTTTGAGTTTGAACAAATCATACTATTTAGCCAACATGCTGTAATCATTCGTTGAGTTTTCAATTGTTATTAGAAATATTTGTATTTTATAAATATACATGTTTTTAACATAGCGAACAGCCTTCGTTTATAAGGGTAATCTTAATGATGTATTACAAAACTGGTGCGCTTTGTACTACAACTACTGCATTGGCTCACGTTACACAAACCACGTTTAAGGTAGTTCAGGGGTATACCGCCATCTTGAATTGTACAATCACGGTACATAATCGGTCTAGTTCTTTGCCCAAATCTGCAAATTTGGAGACAGGTTTGCAATTTATTGGTTACACTGTTTATTTATATAAAGAAAACTTAGTGATTCATTGCATTATCGAAAATGTTTTATCAAATACCAAATATTTGTGTTTTTAGAATCAATTTTTCAAATAAGCCATTTAAGGGGAGATAATTCTTTTAGTACAAAATTTATACTGGACATATAGGGAAATTTTCATTTTTTACTTGTAGCAAGAAAAAGAGTTCGGTGACACCATTTTTTCTTTCCATTTTCTTAAAATATATTGTAAAACCTATCTTCTCATATTTTATTTCAAAATTCTGTCTTATAGATTTCTTTTAAGCACAAAATGTGTTTTTCATGAACAATCTAAGCAAATTTTGGCAATTTGAATGACTCGTACCTTGAAAAATAGCGCGGTGACCCATACTTTTATTATTTTTGAAAAAGCATAGTAAAATCTTCATTTTGGCAAAGTATAAGAAAATTCTGTCATTTTTTCTATACCCTGAACTACCTTAACTCATGGATTTGGATACCTGGGTTTAGTCCGAGATTGCTCTGACGTCTGACGGCCTTTTCATATATAGGACTTTTTGGGGTCGTGGGACTTTAGTGCACAGGCCATATAGAAAACATGTAAATTGCCTACCCAGGGATGGGGTGTCAAGTTTCTCTATCAAAAGAGATCAACTTTCAAGTAGACAAATCCTACTCATTCGATTCTTTGATCGTTTTACTCCATGAATATGTATTTTTATTATACGCCCGTCAAAATTTTGACTGGACGTATTATGGTATACAAATGTCCGGCGTCTGTCCGTCCGTCTGTCCGGCGTAAACATGTCGCACCGTAACTTGAGAACGACTCATCCAAATTTCATGAAACTTAATGCAGTTGTTCCTAATGATGGTCAAACGATCTGTATACTTTTGGTGAAAATAAGATTAAAACTTTTGAGTTACGGGACTTTGTAACTAAAACAGGGTGTGTTTTTTCACATGTCGCGCCGTATCTCAAAAACAATTTATGATAATTGCTTAAAACTTTACACACTTCTTAGTTATATTAACCTTAAGATCTGTATAATTTTGGTGATGATTCAAAATTTTATTTTGAGTTATTGAGTATTTTGTAAAAAGGGGATGGGGTTTTACATGTCGCGCCATATCTCAAAACAATTCATGATTATTGCTTAAAACTTTACACACTTATTAGTTATATTAATCTAAAGATCTGTATACTTTTGATTTTGATTAAAATTTTATTTTAGAGATATTGAGTTTTTGTAAAAAAGGGGGTTTCACATGTCGCGCCGTATCTCAGAAACAATTTATGATTATTGCTTAAGACTTTACACACTTCTTAGTGATATTAATCTCAAGATCTGTATACTTTTTGGTGATGATTCAAACTTTTATTTAAGAGTTATTTAGTTTTTTGTTAAAAAAGGTGTGTTTTCACATGTCGCACTGTATCTCAAAAACAAAATATGATTATTGCTTAAAACTTTACACACTTCTTAGTTATATTAATCTCAAGATCTGTATACTTTTTGGTGATGATTCAAAATTTTATTTAAGAGTTATTGAGTTTTTTGCTAAAAAAAGTTGTGTTTTCACATGTCACGTTGTATCTCAGAAACTATTTATGATTTTTGCATAAAACGACGGGCGTATCATGCGCTCATAGCGCAGCTGTTTATTAACGTACCTGTAGCACAAACGAAATATGTTTTACATTCAACCACCCCATTTTTCTTCGTCTTTTCACATTCTACAAGGGTAAGTATGTGAATAAAAGTTACATATTCGCGAAGTAAAATTAACAAGGAATCGAAAGAGTATGATTCATCTACTTGAAAATATATCTTTGAAGATTTTGAGATAGAAACTTGTCGCCTAAAGTCTGGGTTGACAATTTCCATGTTTTCTATATGAACTGCGCTCTGACGTCCAACGACCTAAAAAAACTCTTAAAGAGGCTGTGAGACGTCAGAACAATCTTGAACTAATCTGGGTTAAGCTCTTATCGAATTTAAAACTTACCAAACCAACTGACCTTTAAGATATCAAATGAAAAGTGATATTTTCAAACGATGATAAACAAAACAAGTCAGTTACAGTACAGACATAGCTATTTGCTGAAATGTAACCAAGTAGTTAAAGGAAAGGTCCTTGTTATTTCATGAATAGTCCAACCTTTTCTTCAGTTATCGCCGTTTCATACAAAAAACTTTAGTTTCTGCAAAGCGTATGAAACTTCTTTTCAACGAAACATACAAAATGCACCAGTCTGAGAAATATTAAGCAGCGATAACAAATTTGCATTTCAACCACACGAAACGTATATCTTACTATCAATATAAAATAAGATGCAGAAAATGATAAGTAAATTGTATTCAATATGGCTCTGGCGAATGCCTTTCACAGTTCAAATTCATCTTTTCAATTCAATTAAAATCAATCTAGTTTGAAATCTAATAAGCGATACCATCGTTTATAGGCTTTTCAATGACTTGCTTTGCAATAATGTATATGAAAGTGATTCGAGTACAAAGGTCAACAGCGTGTATATAGCTATTAAGGTATAAGAAGAAATATGTGGTAATTGGATACAATGCTGAACAATGTTGCCCTTCACAAGCCTTCATAATGTGAACAGTTATATTATCAAATTGGATACCAATATACATTGCAGTTCTATTCAGTAGTATTTACACACGTTTTGCATCGTAAATTATAAAATTGAATTGAGATACTTTAAAAGACAGATTTGTTGACACAACTACTTAAACAGTTAATGCACGGCAAACAAAGCAGTATGATCGTAACTACCAGTACTATACACCTGGAGATGAATCTCATATGAGAAACATTTATATACAGTGGCGGATTCAAGGGAGCGTAGATGGCGTACGCCCCACCTTTAATTGGAAAATATATCATTTTTAGCATAAAATCGTCTAGCTTTTTCCCGCTCAGCTAAGCTCGGCTGTATTTCTTCAATTTTATGAAATTACGCCACCTTTCAAAAATCCTGGATACGCCCCTGATATATAACTTCGGTTGCAAACCAACAGTAACAACAACATCATTTTTAATAATACTAACACTAATAAAAGTTTACTAATAAAACTCATTATAGATTATGATTCGACAAGACTATTTAATTAACATCCATTTTCATTGCAAACACATACAATGAATCCACTGGAAAATCTTAAATAGAATAACATGGAAGCAAACTTGCTCCAAACCTGACAACAAAAGTCAGCGTATATGATTATGTAATTTTAAATATTTTCTATGCAGTTATTTTGCAAATCTAATATTAATTGATTGTTGATGGATAACAAATTATACTTTTATTGATGTCATCTCACAACATCAGTAAAACCAGTCGATTTCTTGACAGAAAACAGGTCAATACTTTTAAAAGGTATATTGGATTTTAAAGATAAATACCAGTATATCATTAATCGTAGGTTTTTATTTCTTTCATCTGAATGACATAAGACTTATAGAATTAGCTACTAAAAAGGATGAATCGATCTGCAGAGCTACGCATGTGGGTTTTTAAAGTGATTTGTGTTTTCTCATGCCTGGTAACTATAGCAGACTGGAGTGTCAAAATGCAATATGTACCACTTGGGACTAGGTAAGTAGTTATAAATCATTAGAATATTTGGAATGTAAATACTCCATAAGTTCAACAATTTTGGGATTACTCATTTTATTATCTATTTCAGACATGATTGAATGAAAAAAGATTTGGATATATATCTGGCTAATAGTGGTGTTTTTGTTTCTAAAGACAATTACAATGTTCAGTCTTAGGCAGTTAAATATCGAAGTGATAAAATCTTAAAAGCATTGAACATTGTACTTAATAAGACACACAAGGTGATACTAAAACACCATGCCGTCGAACGAAAATCCAACTTATAATTCATCTCGGATGCAACGAGCTTATCGCATTAATAACATTGAGCATACACGTTTACAGGGAAAACTAAATTTGTTAGAGAAAGAAAAGTTGCATGCTGTCAGAGTGACGAATCAAGATATCCGACTAATATCTCTCACGTTGGATTATATTAATTCATGCAGCGGTCATAGTCCTGAAGGACTAGCGCCTAAGGAAGAAATGGTACAAGAAAAAGAGGACGAAGGACCTTTCTTTATGTATGGTCAACGAATAATTAGTCGTAAAAGACGACGTATAAAACGGCCACAATCCGCAATGTTTAGTGGAACAAGACGTCGCAAATCAGATAGTGACTTTTCAGCATCACTAGCTTCCGTACAAATTCGCCCTCAGAGCAGTCCTGTGCGAAGAGGACTCAATGGTCCAATAAAAGACTCCGACGCTGAGAGTTGTATTTCAGATGTAACTTTAAGTAGTTCTTCCGGTAGCACATCTAGTTCTAAACCGGCATGGATGGATCAAACAAATGCACTCACAAAAAAACTCTTAAAAGCAAAAGAAGGTGTGCCGGTGTTTAAACGTGGTTTACACGAAAGACAGAGAAAAATTCGTCGTCATAGTGCAGGATTTGATTTAAGCTCACTAACTGTACAGTTACAAGCTCTAGAAACTCCAGAATCGAACCAGAAAGACAATACACATTCTGGTGGTCTCAGGCGAAATGCTGGAATATCAGAAATTCTCAATCAACGACAGCCGACTTTATCAGCCAGTGCTTGGAAAAACCAACTCATTCAAAATAGATTAAGTTCAGCGCCTATGAGCGTGTCCGCAAAGAGGCAAAGTATTCATGAGCTAAAGGTAAAAATAAATGAAGGGCGCCAAGAATATGTTCAGAACAAAGTAAAAACATTTATCAGTCAAAGAACAGATGAATAAAATCAGTATTTTTTTCTTGCCAATCTCAGTGATGATTAAGTGAAAATTAACTATGCTTTTTCTAGTCAACAACGAAAGTATCATATATAATTTATGCATTTATAAATACGTGTAAAACAATGTGTTAAATTAATAGTAAGATTTATTAATATATTATCTGTGTACATCATTAATGAAGTTACTTGTTACCTGTTTTCTGAAGTAATACCAATTTTCGTTGAACATATACGTTGTTTGTTCTTTGTACTTTGTTGAAGTTATGTGGTTTTCAGACATTTTTTGAAAAAATAGTCGTAGACTCAATGTGAAGATCACGGGTATGAAATAGTAGTAAGATAAAATCAAAGAGTTTTAGAAACCGTTGCCATCGATTTTGTGCTGATCTTCTTCGACATTTGGAAATTAGGTGAAAAGCTGTAATGTCCTTTTGTCAAATAACCTACGGAACCAGTAAAATTTATTCATCCGCTATGGAAAGGACTTAATTTTTCATTAGAATATTAGGAATGTAAATACTCCATAAGTTCAACAATTTTGGGATTACTCATTTTATTATCTATTTCAGACATGATTGAATGAAAAAGATTTGGATATATATCTGGCTAATAGTGGTGTTTTGTTTCTAAAGACAATTACAATGTTCAGTCTTAGGCAGTTAAATATCGAAGTGATAAAATCTTAAAAGCATTGAACATTGTACTTAATAAGACACACAAGGTGATACTAAAACACCATGCCGTCGAACGAAAATCCAACTTATAATTCATCTCGGATGCAACGAGCTTATCGCATTAATAACATTGAGCATACACGTTTACAGGAAAACTAAATTTGTTAGAGAAAGAAAAGTTGCATGCTGTCAGGTGACGAATCAAGATATCCGACTAATATCTCTCACGTTGGATTATATTAATTCATGCAGCGGTCATAGTCCTGAAGGACTAGCGCCTAAGGAAGAAATGGTACAAGAAAAAGAGGACGAAGGACCTTTCTTTATGTATGGTCAACGAATAATTAGTCGTAAAAGACGACGTATAAAACGGCCACAATCCGCAATGTTTAGTGGAACAAGACGTCGCAAATCAGATAGTGACTTTTCAGCATCACTAGCTTCCGTACAAATTCGCCCTCAGAGCAGTCCTGTACGAAGAGGACTCAATGGTCCAATAAAAGACTCCGATGCTGAGAGTTGTATTTCAGATGTAACTTTAAGTAGTTCTTCCGGTAGCACATCTAGTTCTAAACCGGCATGGATGGATCAAACAAATGCACTCACAAAAAAACTCTTAAAAGCAAAAGAAGGTGTGCCAGTGTTTAAACGTGGTTTACACGAAAGACAGAGAAAAATTCGTCGTCATAGTGCAGGATTTGATTTAAGCTCACTAACTGTACAGTTACAAGCTCTAGAAACTCCAGAATCGAACCAGAAAGACAATACACATTCTGGTGGTCTCAGGCGAAATGCTGGAATATCAGAAATTCTCAATCAACGCCAGCCGACTTTATCAGCCAGTGCTTGGAAAAACCAACTCATTCAAAATAGATTAAGTTCAGCGCCTATGAGCGTGTCCGCAAAGAGGCAAAGTATTCATGAGCTAAAGGTAAAAATAAATGAAGGGCGCCAAGAATATGTTCAGAACAAAGTAAAAACATTTATCAGTCAAAGAACAGATGAATGAAATCAGTATTTTTGTCTTGCCAATCTCAGTGATGATTAAGTGAAAATTAACTATGCTTTTTCTAGTCAACAACGAAAGTATCATATATATCTTATGCATTTATAAATACGTGTAAAACAATGTGTTAAATTAATAGTAAGATTTATTAATATATTATCTGTGTACATCATTAATGAAGTTAATTGTTACCTGTTTTCTGAAGTAATACCAATTCTCGTTGAACATATACGTTGTTTGTTCTTTGTACTTTGTTGAAGTTATGTGGTTTTCAGACATTTTTTGAAAAAATAGTCGTAGACTCAATGTGATGATCACGGGTATGAAACAGTAGTAAGATAATGTCAAAGAGTTTTAGAAACCGTTGCCATCGATTTTGTGCTGATCTTCTTCAACATTTGGAAATTAAGTGAAAAGCTGTAATGTCCTTTTTGTCAAATAACCTACGGAACCAGTAAAATTTATTCATCCGCTATGGAAAGGACTTAATTTTCAGAAAGCCATAAAACTGCACCTGGTATGCCAAAGTCTGAAAGACTTAAAATTCTAACTTTTAGAGCATGAAAACCTAAAATGTATTTTGACAAAAGTTGATATGGGATATAAATCAATGAGTCAACAATTTATGGCTCTGTGCCGTTGTCAAGCATAAATGGAGATGGAAGCTAGATCCATAATAATGAATAAAAATAGAATGGTTTCAATCTTGGTAGCGTTGTTCTGATAGGATGTGGATGTTACAGTATATAAACAACCTATGACGCCTAGAGGTCAACATAAACCAATTAAGGTCGCATGTGAAGAGTCAAATGTTTGTATCTGCCAACTAGTTCATCCATATCCTTACTCTTTGAACAATCTTTTTATCAGTGGTAAAAAACTGTACCTAAACAATGCTAGATCCATATATCAAATGTTATACTTACTAAGTTCGCTCGATCGAAAGTCCATCCAAAAATGATAAATTCAAGCATCAAATTTATTATCGACCATAAACCTCGAAACTTTTTATCAATTAAAATCAGAAAAGGTTTAGGCTTTGACAATTCAGAAATATTTAATTTTTCTACTGCAGACGATTGATAATATTTTCATACACTAGTAATTTATTTTAAGTCTCAAACAGTCATTTTGATCTTTTGATACATAATACAATAAATTATTTTGTCATGTTGAGTAATTTTTCAGACTTATCAACTATGGTAAATTCATGCCTGTTTGGACAATTCACTTATCAACTGTGGTAAATTCATGCCTATTCGGACAATTCACTTGCCGACAATTCAGTTTGATGTTGATGTGTACATGACATTTACTGAACAGTCAGAACATAGACTGAACAGATCTTAATTGAACGAATTGTCCCAACAGTAATGAATTTATCGTAGTGGATAAGTATGTAAATTGACTCACAGAGACTGAAAATGACTTGATAATTTTTGTTCAGTCTTTTAAGAACTGTTCAATTTAAAATGACCGTTTCATATCAAAATTGGTTTAATAGTATAAGTACAAGATAATCAATATTGAATGTTGGATACCGATGTCAGTATGAACACGTGCCATGCATATCTTCATCCAGTACGCTTAGGAAGCCAGATGTGTAAAACAAAACCAAAATGCCTAAATAGAACAAACAAAACCGTCTAATGTCCACGTTGCCTAAGGTAGATTTTTTTGGTGCAGATCTGTAATTCATAAACTGAGAATATATACAGTACCAATATAATATTCAAACCACACCAAATCCGAAGAAAATTAATGACCATTTTGTTGACGGCAAACTATTTTCATGGTCAGCACACCATCAGTGGAACGGAACTAATGAACTAAAATTGTCTGAAGACCTTTTGTCGAATCAAACCGGGTTTACTGATATAAAATAAAACTTCTGAATATATTTATTCCTTTTGCTAATCAAAAATACAAATATATAATAAGACCTGTACAGTAAATGTAATAAAGACCAAAACACTACTTAAGGAGAATGATAAAAAAAAAAAAAATAGCGTACATACATGTATTTATAAATTTAAATAGATCTTGTCATTATACTGGCATGGATTAAAACACAATTTATGCCGAAGAGTGGCAATCTCACAATATTAATAGTATGACGTCTACATAAATCTTTCGAGCTAAAAATTACTATTAAACTACAAATGAATGATATATTTACAATAAATCATATTTTGCTATCAGAAAATACTTGTCTTCTTGTACTAAAGTATACGTTTGGTTAGCAAGTTAAAAATTAAAATATTGCCTGGGTAAGCATTTTGATAAAATGATAAAATGCCTAAATGCATTTATACATGTACACGTCAATGAGAAAAAACTTGATATTATTTTGTATTGGTGTGATACATTTTATGAAGATACCCTGCTTTGACCTTGACCGAAGTCCTATTAAATTAGGAAGATGTAGAGACAACTTTACACCAGAGACCAAACGACACAGAAATTAACAGTTTAATATAGGTGACCGTATACGGCCTTCAACAATGAGCAAAATGCATACCGCATAGTAAGCTCTGTATGTCATATGATTTACATGCTATCTCATAAGGGACACAAGAAGATATGTTCTACTTCCCATGACATATAATCGGGACTTCGAGCCAATTGTTCTCTTCTTTACTCCTTAATGCCGCATTTTTTGCGGAGAAACAGCAAATACCAATTTTAAAGTTGTTTTTTGTTAACTCATTCGGCGGTCGAATACACGACATTCATCACTTTAGACCACAATAAGACAAAAGCGAATTAAACATTTTTCGGTAAACGATTTCAACAATAGTCAGGTGTCAAATGTAAAGCTATTAATATCTTCAGAATGAAGACAAATTGTCATTGGATTAAATGGACGTATTGCATTTGCGCCATTTAAAAAAATGCAGTATTATATTTGCGCTACAAGGTTATATTTCATTTGCGCCAAAAAATTAAATACTGCTTTTGCGCCATTTTACAGGAAACATATGACGACGTTTTTAAAATAAACTTTGCATCCTGAACACGACATCGTATAAAAAATCCCCTTCCTTTCAGGAAAATCTAGTGTGTTCATACCAATTTCTCATACAAAAGTTAGTCACATAGGTATAAAATTGCATAGTGTTCATGTTCGAGTTGACATGATGGATATTTATTTAACCGCGGTGAAACAGAGGAAATAAGTCTTTAATGTTTATTGACCACACATGTATATAGGTTATTTATTGAAGCGAAA
This sequence comes from Mytilus coruscus, assembly GCA_017311375.1. Lineage (NCBI taxonomy): Eukaryota > Metazoa > Mollusca > Bivalvia > Mytilida > Mytilidae > Mytilus > Mytilus coruscus. Next base: position 40,331,576 of record CM029603.1, on the reverse strand, counting down.
AAAGGAGACCAAGTTGTATAGATGTACACACAAATAACACTTTTCAAAGCCAGAAATCAATTTCACACAGCATCTTAAGAGAAAAATTACTCTTAAGTCATGAACATTTCAATATAACTTATATTATTTTGTGAAAAGAGCCCCAGAATCACAACCGATATGGACAGAAAAACCATTATAACAAGAATTTTACACATGAGAGCGCTAACAATGCAATTTTCCGTATAATCAATATTTCCAAGGGACATTATGATAACTCTTTTAAAAATAATTGATCGGCACTGATTTTCGATCTCATCAAAGAAATTGCTGATATAAACCTATGATAAAAGTTTCAAAAAATATGACAAGAATTGTACACATGAGAGCGCTAACGGTGCAATTTTCCATATAATTAATATTTCTAAGGGACATAACTCTTTTAAAAATAATTGATCGGCACCAATTTTCAAATTTGTTTGAGACATTGATGATATAAACCTATAATTTAAATTTCATAAAAATCTGGCAAGACTTGTACACACGAGATTGCTAACAATGCAATTTTCCATATAATCAATATTTCCCAGGGGCATAACTCTTTAAAAGATAATCGATCGGCACTTATTTTCGAACTCATCAAAACATTGATGATATAAACCTATAATATAAATTTCATAAAAATCTTGCAAGAATTGTACACATAAGAGTGCTCATAAGGCAATTTTTCATATAATTAATATTTCCAAGAGGCATAACTCTTTTAAAAATAATTGAGCGGCACTAATTTTCGATCTCATCAAAGATATTGCTGATATAAACCTATGATATAAGTTTCAAAAAAATATGGCAAGAATTGTAAACATGAGAGCGCTAACGATGCAATTTTCCATATACTTAATGTTTCTAAGGAATAACTCTTTTAAAAATAATTGATCGGCATTGATTTTCGACCTCGTCCACGAAATTGCTGATATAAACCTATGATTTAAGTTTCATATAAATCTGGCAAGAATTAAAAATCTGGCAAGAATTGTACACATAAGAGCGCTAACGATGCAATTTTCCATATAATTAATGTTTCCAAGGAACATAACTTTTTAAAATAATTAATCGGCACTGACTTTAGAACTCGTCCAAGACATTGCTGTAATAAACCTACGATATAAGTTTCATAAAAATCTGACAAGAACTGTACACCGAATCAAAAGAACTAAAAATCAGAGTTCGAAAAGCACAAATGTGACATTCCTGAAAACCAAAAAAATATTATCATGCTTTACCGAAAAAGAGAGCGGAGGTAATGATACAGTGATGAATTATTATTTAATACAAATATTTATTATTTACACCTGTATTATTGGCGCAAATGAAACTGCAAATTTTGGCGCAAATGAAATGCCAATTGACGCAAAAGCAAATCACCAGATTAAATACAAGAATTCATAATTTGTACGAGACTAACATTGATATTAATAATAAACTACTAGATACTGCATGTTCAACCTAGGTTTCCACACTACTATGTTTTCTTATAACTTTTGACCTAGTACTAATGGAGCCTTTTGGACCAAAAAATGATCAAATAAGAGATTGTTTAAAGACTGTAAACACAGCCTTGCACACAGCAATGTACAGTCTTTGCAAGAAATAGTTTTATTTACAATTTCTTCACTGCATAAACGATTTCAATGACATGTATAATGGTTATGTCGGATACTTTATTGCAGAAAAAAAAAAAAAAAAAACCAATATACTCCAGAATACGATATTAAAAATACTTAATTTGCGTAATCTTGTGCACGCTTTTCCTTCCTATCAAGTTCATCCGGAATGATATCAAATCATTTGGTCCCAAACATCCACGGTTAAAATATTAAACCGTTTTATGATGTATAACACTTTACAATATTCACAACATAGGATTCGATGAAGACAGTTTCCTGCATGTTGGACAAGGTCTCATTTTTTCCTTCCTTCCCCATGTGTATCTAGCTAAATGGCAGGCACATCTACAATACAAAAAAAAGCAACAACTGATTTAACTAGTTAATATAGGCTTTAACAATGTTAAAGTTATTAAAGATTGCTTTTTCATCCTTATTAACAACGTCTTTATGATCGACAGTACCTGTCATGTTGACACAGAGTGAAATCAAACATTATCGCATTCTAAATGTAGTTCTAAAAGAAGTGCTGCATACAAACAGTAATGGACTAAATTAAATTCTTGGATCGTGATTTGTACACAATCTTACATACTTAATGTTTTTTATTTAGTTTTCTTTGTTAATGCACATATACAGAAAATATAGAAACATATTGTTAGTTCAAGAATAGATGAAGTTATCTATAATGTTGATACACTTTGTCCCAAAAGTAGTACAATACACTGTAAAAAAATATTGAGAAAGAGCTGTTGGTATTCTTTTAATCTGCATTTATTATTCTGAAGAAATGTCCTACAAATTAACTGTGTTCTTGGGCCAAGGCTATTTCTGACTTATCTGTAGATCTTATTTTGCTGAACATTTTTGTTATGTACAATCTCTCTCTATCTATATTCTGCAAAAAAAACATTGGTAAAAATTGTCTTTCAAGGGCAGTAACTCCTATCAAAAATGAATACAATATAAAAACAAGAAGATGTGGTATCATTGCCAATGAAAAACTCTCCACCAGAAACAAAATGACATATAAGTTAACAAATATAGGTCAACGCACGGCCTTAAACAATGAGCAAAACCCATACCGCATAGTCAGTTGTAAAAAGCTCCGAAATGAAAAATGTAAAACAATTCAAACGAGAAAACTAACGGCCTGATTTATGTACAAAACAATGAACGAAAAACAAATATGATATGCAGCAACAAACGACAACCACTGAATTACAGGCTCCTGACTTGGGAGAGACACATGATACAGAATGTAACGGGATTAAACTAGTTTGCTGGCGCCAAACGATCCCCCTCTCCTGGGACAGTGGTGTAACAGTCCAACATAAGAACAAACTATAAAAAAATCAGTTGAAAAGGGCTTAACTAATCCGATCGATACAAAGCTGAAAAACAACTAACTAAAACACAGACCGGACGAAGCAGGGAATTTATACATCCCCACAACAATAAAAAAAAAACTCACTATGTACAGATCTGAGAGTACTCGCAGTTACTGACAGCTAGTTCAAAGCCAATAACAACTAATGAAAAAATAATGTATCTAAGCTTAAGACTAATATATCAACAACAAAAACACAGAATGGACGTGGCACGGTACTTATACATCCCCACACAAAAAAAAGTGTCACTAAGTACAGATCTGAGAGTACTCGCAGTTACTGATAGCTAGTTCAAAGCCAATAATGACTAATAAAAAAATCATGCATCTAAGACTAAAACATCAATCAACACACATCCAACATCCAAAGGATTTTGTGTAAAGAATTCACTAACAGTCAGAGAAAAACATGATCTTGTGCAATGCCAAGATACAGGTATCGACAGACTGTAGAACTGTGAATGTGCATATGTATATTATCATAATATTTGGTTTGGTTTTAACAAAATCAACATTTATACCAATAAAGACGATATTCAACAGTGTTGAATTGGTAACCTTTTAGAATAAGTTTATTTAAAGGACCTATAAGTTTACCCGGATCGTATCTAACTTTCCGGGCTCGGTAAACAATATCTCCGTAAAAATTAGGATGTGCTTTCCCGTTAAAATAGGTTTTCTACAGATGCAGCCAAACTTCAACACCAAATCTTTGTATCAATGGAAGAATTTAGTAAAGTTTTTAAGAAATTTGTGGTAACGAAATCCCTGACTTTATAATTTATCAGTAATATATAGATTACGTTCATTGAAATCCAAAACGTCACTACAGACACGGACAAAGTGAACGAGTTGTGATTTATAAACACCTTAAGATGGTGCCAAAGGAACATCACCGTCCAAAAAAGGGAAATTAACAATAGGGAACGAAAAATCGTCCCTTTTGTCGTAATTTTTTGTGCAGAGGTTCCCATGTAAAACTGAAATATCTAAATCTAGGAAAGGACAGTTATTACCATTTATATTTGATTTATTTAAAGTAAGTTCCTTTAAGGTAAATTTAGGCAGTACATTTAGAAAATTATTAATTATTCAACGAAAAATTTCATCAAGGTTACGGTAAGTCTTGTTGAATTTATCAATTAAATGCATTTTAGTCTGTACTAAGTTTTGCGATAATCTGTGATTCATAACCGTACAAGAACAAGTCAGATATTAAAGGGGCGCAATTGGTGCCCATAGGAGTACCTACAACCTGTCGATAAACTTTATTGCCGAAACGTACATATATGTTGTCAAGGAGAAATTTAACAGCTTCAATCTCTCATCACACTCCCAGTAAGTATATGTAGCATATTTACTTTTCTCATTAGAGAAGAAGGCTAAATAAACTTCCGGTCAGAATGGGGACGTGAAATACGACGCCTCGTGTAAAGAGAGTGCCACGCTCTTTGCACGTTGAGAACCATTGCAACAACTCTTTGAGGGATCCGTAGGTGGCCTGTTGTAAGGCTAAATTCTGTTCCAAACCAATATACCCTCATTTTTTTCGTGGCATTCCAAATTTCCCGAAATGAACGTTAAGCAACCAACAATCAATCAATAAATCTAAACGAGTTGCTGCAAATATATTTCAAATCAGATTTTTCAAACAACCATTTAATTAAATAGGAAACTTGTGTTTGATGAGATTGTGTGGAAGTGTAATGCAAAGAGTTGAAAAGTTAAAACTGTCAACTGAATCAAAAGGACCACCAAAAGCACTTAATTCATTTAAAATATCCAAAGAATTTTTTACACTCGAAGAATAGTTAATTTAACTATTTTCATACGTTTTACGTTTGATTACAAAAGTTAGTGATATTACGTTCTTTCATAGAAGTTAGGGAACTAGTTAAAAGCACTGACAGATTAGTTATTGAACACTTACTAGGGACCGAAATGCAACGATAATTTGTGTAATTAGGGTAACCAACACTTTATAAATTTCATCGCCCGTAGCACTTTTTTTGGTAAACCTTTATCAGAACCGCTCAAAGCTGAATATTTGAAAGACAAGGATGTATACGAACCGAAACAATTGAAGAGCAATATGACCAAAAAGGACCTAAAAACAATAGCCAAATTCATCTAAGGTCAACTTTGCCTAAGGGCGTTAAAACCTTAGTTTCTTGATTTCTAAATTTATAAACGGACAGTTTAAGAAAGGTTTGTTATAAATCATGTTAATACCGAAGTACAGACTACTGAGCTGATGATACTCTACGGGACTTTATAAATGTCGTGCGTCCGTAGCGGTTTTCTGAATTTACCTTCATCAGAAACTCTCAAAGCCGAATATTTGAAAGCCAAGGCTGCACAAGGGTTGTCAATTGACAATTCCGACCTTTTGACTTATTTGTAGATCGTATTTTACCGAATTTCTTTCTATCTTTTATAGTTTCTGCAGAAAGGCAAACGTGGGTAAAAATCGTCATTCAAGGGCAATGACTTCTATAAGGGGTTAATTGACTATTTCGGCCATGTTGACTTATTTTAGATCTTGTTTTGATGATCGTTTTTACTACTTACAAATTCCCTCTACTCTTATGGTTTCTGCAAAAAAAGGGTAACAATCACTATTCAAGGGCAATAACTTCTTTAACGGGTTAATTGAATATTTTAGCCCTGTTGACTTATTTGTATATTTTATTGTTCTGGTCGTTGTAAATATTTAAATTTTCTCCCTATCTACATGTATAGTGAAACATGGACGTTGTCACTTTTGAATATATGCGTATATTCATTTAGTGACACTATATACTGCACCAACGAAACCACTTTTTAGCTCCACTGGCCCAAAAGGCCATTTGAGCTATTGTCATCCCTTGGAATATGTCTATCGTTGTAAACTTTTTGAAAAATCTTCCCGTCGGATACTACTGGGTCAAATGTTACCAAGTTTTACCTGAAAATTCTTCAGGTCATTTAGTTTAAAAATTGTATTTGATCCATCAACAAACATGGTAACCGTTGCCAAAAAATAGAACAACAGTTTTGGGCTACTAAAGTAGTTAGAGAAAAACTGACAATGCAAACATGATCAACAGGCACAGGTCAATCTCCAATGGAATATTTAGAAAAATCCTATTTTTGAAGTATTACCCAGCAAATGTCCATTTTGCAAAACTCGTAGTTTGATTTTATCGTCTTGAAAACTATTATACATGTATTAAAACCTAAAAAATCGTTTAAAAAATCATTGTTATGGAAGAAGCGTTAACTATGAAAGTTACATTGAAAAACTGTTACTGGTTTTAAGAGTAGTTGAAGATAGAAATGCTTCAAAAGCATAAAAGGATGTAAATTTGAAATTAAAAGTTTTCTTTCAGAATCCCAATTAACCATTGATTGAAATATACAATACTGTGATATCTCACTAATGCCAAAGTTACAAATTTGAACAGATAATCAAAGTCCATGTTTTCCTATGGAAAAAACCAGCTCATCTTTGGGTGAAAAGATTAGAAGTAGACCAAGGCATTACATATGAAAGATCATATGAAAGTTTCTTTAAAATTCGGTCGATTGTCTAGGAAAAGTTGCAGGTTCAAGAGGCCTTCCCTCCTATCTAAAGTCGTGGAAAAGTTGATTTTTCTCTATGGTAAAACCGCCAAAATCATTCAGACCAAAGACCTAAAATGTGTTTGCATTGCAATTATACCGTATTAAATACTGCGCTCAGTTATTGGAAATAATGTAAGCTCGAAAGTTCGTGGTCTGTAACAACTGATCATGGAATTATATCTTCATACGCTAATGTTTGAACACACTGTATATTGTCATTGAAAAAATATATCGTTCATGAATAGCAATTTTGTATTTTTGTATAGTTCTTCTTATGTCATTCAACATTTTGACGTTATAAGCGGTTTCTCTCGCAGAATATATGCTGAAATAAGCCCATAGAAGATCTTTTTTTCTTTTGAAAAGATATTAACGGTTCTGTTTGATTTTTAAACCATGCCTAGTTCTTATTTTTTGCTAATAAACGATAAACCAACAATACCCATCAACCTGATCTGAAAAATACGGTAATGTACAAGAAATATCGAATAAGGAATATTTTACCTGGTATGAATGAGATGACAACATGGAAGCATGTCTAATTGTTCCTTCGTTTTGCCTATAGCCTCGCTACAGACACCACAGTATAGTCCCATCTGTTCTATAAGGTCATCTAACAACTGCTCGTACGATTGTATAGACTCAATTGACCCAGTGTCACACAAATCTATCAAGTTCACACAACATTTAACTGCATACATCTTTAAGAAAAAAAAAATAAGAAGAAAAAACATTAAAACGCATGCATTAATTTAAATTTAAAAATTACCAAGTTTGAACTATTGAACGGAAGTCATAGTACGTCATAAAAAATAAGGCATTCAACCGTTTATAAAATTAAAGGTTTTGCTTCAGTATCATTAATAGAACATCCCATTGATGCAGAAACGTTTGTAAACCCAAATATTTTAACACCACAAAGTAAAAAGGAATTGAGTACTAAAATGCACTAGATATTAGTGCTATCAGTATCGGTATTATAGAATGCCATACGTTCTCGTGTTAAGGACGCTGCTTTACGAGACTATCAAATATTTGTTGTAAAGGGTTTGTAATGTTGTAAAGTGCGCGTAAACAAGCAACATTCTATTTGAAGTTTTATATGAGAGAATTTCTGTTATTAACAACAGCAAAAGAAGAAAGAATAACTGCTCATCAAAGGTTTACATTAATGATTGAAACATACAGCCTAAATCAAAATACTCTTACCTTATTTCCGATTTCTTGTGCTGCATTCAACGTTTTCTTAAACAGATCAATGGCCTAAAAAAGTAATATTCCTCAATGGAATAAAGTTAAAAATTGACTGTTATTTTTAAAGCGTACAGTGGCGAGTATTTCAAGTACGCTCAGAGTTAGAACTACATTATGTTACACAATATGATAAGTAGATAATTCAGAAAAGAGGAGTGCCCTAAAACATGCACGTTTGTTGTATTAGTTAGACATTTTCCTTGCATATACCACCTACGAAATTATTTGAAAAAAAGTTCTTTAAGTGCTCAATATGATGCACTTGTGCAAACAAGGCGTCGTATATTATGTTCCTTATTAAAACCAGAAGTGGAGATGTATTTATACATTACAATACAAATAGCTAAACGGTATAAATGAGACGACAACATGAAGCTGTGGTCCTAAAACCAGTCTCCAAAATAATCTGTATTCCTATATTCCTGTTGTACTACGGACAGGTTTATTTTATTATGAGAATTGGTGGTGATCAAGTCTTATAAGTATATACGAAAACAACTGAGAATTCTGTTCAATTATTTTAAAACTTCTTGACTTTCAAACTAAAATATGAAAGTTGGGTGATATAACTAAGAATATCACAAACTATGACTGATTTAAATACATCTACTAAAATTTAATACTAAAATAGGTACCTAAACATTGCACTCCAGAATTCTACAATATTTTCCCTGCCATGTGTACCCACTAAAACAGTTAGCATGCTACTAACATGCCGTTGCATGATTTGATAACTGTACTTTTTTCACTGTCAGATTGCAGAAGCTAGCAGTGATTAATTACCGTATACTGAGGAGATGATTGAGATATGTGATTAAGTAATTTACAACTGCTGTTAGGTATATTCTTGTTATACTGATATATCGTTCGACCGACGACAGAATGTCTTCATATAATGCTGTGTCTGCATCTGTATTTACGTAACATTTCCTTAATGCATTGTAAACGATGTAATACCAATTTTACTCTTTTAAAACTGTAGGTGTGCGCATTTTTGCCTCTGAACTGAAATATCATATATTGTCAAAACATCAGGTATCGTGTATTTATTATAATGCTACTAACAGTAGCAAATCATCTTCTTTGCGCGCCCTTCTCTTCTTTGCTGTTTTTAATATGAACACTCGAGTTCGTAGTTGATTAATGATAACTTAATAAAGTTAACATACGTCGGTTTTCCTGTTTGAATGGTTTTACACAAGTCATTTTTGGGGCCCGTTATAGCTTGCTGTTCGGTGTGAGCCAAGGCTCCGTGTTGAAGGCCGTACTTTGACCTATAATGGTTTACTTTTACAAATTGTGACTTGGATGGAGAGTTGTCTCATTGGCACTCATACCACATCTTCTTATATATCTATATAGTTATCATATTCTAAAATTTGTGTGTTTTTTTTATACAAGACAGTTTCCTGTGCCAATGTATATATAGCGAAATACTATTTCATTTTAAACCAAATGGTTTTCATAAATTTGCTTTCCCAGGGTGCCCTTAGGTATATAAACTGGTAACAGATTTTCCGTCGTCTGAGCGGTACGACTCCCACGTAAGGAAAATTCTTTTGTAAAATTGAGAATGGAAATGGGGAATATGTCAAAGAGACAACAACCCGACCAAAGAGCAGACAACAGCCGAAGGCCACCAATGGGTCTTTAATGCAGCGAGAAAATCCCGCACCCGGAGGTGGTCCTCAGCTGGCCCCTAACTAAAATTGTGTGCTAGTTCAGGGAAAATGGACGTCACACTAAACTCCAAAACAAATAAATGAACTAAAGTTAAAAAACATACTAGACTAACAAAGGCCAGAGGCTCCTGATTTGGGACAGGCGCAAAAATGCGGCGGGGTTAAACATGTTTTGTGAGATCTCAACCCTCCCCTATACCTCTAGCCAAAGTAGAATAAAGAAACACATAGCAATACGCACAGTAAATTTCAGTTTAAAAGAAGTCCGAGTCCAATGTCAGAATAGGTAACAAAAGAAACATAGCAAAATGACAATGCTACATAAATGAACAAAAGACTACTTGCAGTTACTGACAAGCCAGCTCCAGACCTCAATTAAACTGATTGAAAGGTTATGTCTTCATCATATAAAAATCAAGCACAATCCCTCCCATTAGGGGTTTAGTATCATACCATCATAAAATATATGAGAACATAACCCGTATCATGCCAACAACTAGTTTTAGAATAAATGTGTTTATTTCCGATGCAAAGATCCTATGAGTGAATCAATATTAATACCAAAATATGCAATCCTTAATGACTTGACAACAGTATCGTAACTATATCCTTTCCGAATGAGTCTGTTTAAAGGTTTGGTTAACATTTGAGGTGAATGCCGACATTTTTGTGCTTTGTAAAGAATATTACCATAAAATATCGGATGTGAAATACCTGAACGTATAAGATGTCTGCATGTTGATTTATATTTACGAATGATGTCCTTGTACCGATGATAAAATTTAGCAAATGTTTTGACTAGCTTGTGATATCGAAAACCCTGGTGTAATAATTTTTCAGTAATACAGAGATTTCTTTCGTTGAAATCAAATACGTTGTTACATACACGAGCGAATCGAACAAGTTGAGATATATAAACACCATAAGATGGCGACAAGGGAACGTCACCATCTAAAAATGGATAATTAACAATAGGGAATGAAAAATCATCTCTTTTATCATAAATTTTGGTATTAAGCTTCCCGTTAAAGATAAAGATATCAAGATCCAGGAAAGGGCAGTGTTCATTGTTGGTATTAGCTTTATTTAAAGTCAGTTCGGCAGGATAAATCTCTTTAGTGTACATACTGAAGTCGTCATTATTGAGAGCCAATATATCATCTAAATATCTAAAAGTGTTATTAAATTTTTGAATCAGATGTTGTTTCGATGGGTCTTTGCTGATTTTAGTCATAAATTGTAACTCATAACAATACAGAAACAGGTCCGCAAAAAGTGGTGCACAGTTAGTTCCCATGGGAATTCCGATAACCTGACGATATACGGAATCTCCACAGCGAACAAAAATGTTATCTAGTAAAAATTCAAGGGCAGTTATAGTATCAAAGCAGGTCCAATTAACATAGTTTTGTCTTTGCGGGATGTTAAAATACGCAGCCTGATCCAGTCGGAGTGGAGAAGATTAACAAAATGTCTTGTGTAGGGAATGTGCCACTTGCTTTCTGCTCGTTAACGAACCTTTACACAAATTCATGTAGGAATCTGTAGATGGACTGTTTCAACACCATGGATGTTACCCTTCTGTGGCATCCGAAATCACATCCGGGTTTTGGTGGGGTTCATCTTTCTTCTTCTATAGTTTTCTATGTAGTGTTTTGTAATTATTGTTTGTCTTTTCATCGTTTTTTTCCAATGGTTTTGTAGGTCTCTTCTCGACTAATGATTTTTGATTGTCCCTTTGGTATCTTCCATCTCTTGCAAGACAATTCATCTGCCCTTGTCCGTCGTAGTCTACTTTTCCAGTGGCATCATACATTTCCCGCCATTAACACCAATCGACCTACTTTGCAGAGTTTACGTATTATATGTACTAGTATTGTTAATTTGTTCTCGTCCTGAATATGCATGAAATAGTTGCCACTGGACTTAAAGTGAAAAAAGAATAAACTTGATATGTGCCCTCAATACAGAACTTCTAGCTGTTCAATGTTTAATTCTTTCCTAAAAGCACAAAGTGGACAGCATAGAATAAAATCTATACATACCTAAAAATTAAGTTAACTCTGGATGAAAAAAAACTTTGAAGTATATGTGTAGAATATCGCAGAAAGCTAGCAGAGTGAAAGAAAATGAAGTGATAGCTGTAAGAACTTGTTTACCAGTATTAGCAGGTAGAGATGCTTTTATAAACTAATTCGACATCTTACTCCTACTGAAACTGAACCTGGGATTGGAGGAAATGAACAAAACAGACCTGCCTAACATTCTTTAGAAATTCTTAGACCAATTGATGTACAAGATATGTTTAAGAATTAACATATTTATTTACAAAACAGCCCAAATTATTTCAATTAATCATGAAAAAGTAGCAGAAATGGTATAGCATGTATTAAATGTAAAGCGGTACTACATTTGATGCATTCGACACATGTTCCAGGAATAACCTTAATTAGATGTCAAATGGGAGGAAGGCTGAATATACAAATATGATATAAGGAAACGTAAAATAAAGGAGAAACAAATTGAATATTGTTTGTGAAATCAGTCGAAAAATTGAATGGTGACATGTCACTTGTATCATTGAGAGGCAAAAGAACCATCCAGACCTTTGGAGATTTGTGATGTATCATTGCACAAAGACACTGTTTCAAATATTATATACTAGTATTATGATACATATTGTATCACTAAGATGGATGTTTCTTACTAAGAATCTATGATTCCAACTTTCTCAGGCAAAGATGACCATGACTGAATTTGGTCCTTCTTTTTAGAATCTTTTTGATCAATTATCTCCTAACGTTTCTACGTACTTATACATCCTTAGCTTTCAAATGTTTTGGTTTGAGACTCCCTTCTGAAAGTAAATCATGAGAAGCGTTTGAGAGTCCCTGCTGAAGGTAAATCATGAGAAGCGTTTGAGAGTCCCTGCTGAAGGTAAATCATGAGAAGCGTTTGAGAGTCCCTGCTGAAGGTAAATCATGAGAAGCGTTTGAGAGTCCCTGCTGAAGGTAAATCATGAGAAGCGTTTGAGAGTCCCTGCTGAAGGTAAATCATGAGAAGCGTTTCGAACGCACACAATTTATAAAGTGTTATTTTCATTCAGTTCAAAGCAATGGCAATATAAAAAAAAATCCAGTAACTATTAACACGAAAACTTCAAAGAACCTAAACTGGACACCAAATCTTCTGAGGATTTTATCACGAAAATTGAACCTTGATATAGTATATACTAGAAATTTCGTGAAATGGGGGGAAACATTTATCGAACAATGCCTGTAATTGGTTAGTCTATTTGGGCCATGTTTTGTTCTTTGTTGTTTATAAAAATAAGAAGATGTTTTGTTGTTTATAAAAATAAGAAGATTTGGTATAATTGCCAAAGAGACCAAATGACACAGAAATTTACAACTATAGGTCGTCGTACGGCCTTCCAACAATGAGCAAAACCCATACCTCATGGTCAGCTATAAAAGGCCTTTGTCTTTGATTGTTCGTATTTTTCCCGAAGGAGTCGGTTATTTATTTAACGAAATCAGATACCCTTTACATAAGTGAATAATAGATCCCTCTAAATACCTATAGTCTAACAAGTAGGTGTTTACAATCCTGCTATATATATATATATACAACTCGTCTAAACATCAACCCAACAATGTTAGATCTGTAAATTTAGTTGGCCTAATTTGTTTTTCCTCGCCTATTATACATGTTTACATTGTGTACAAAATAAAATACATTGTGTTACAACTATGCAGTTTAGAAATCACTGGAACAATCATTGATACTAATGGAATGATTAGAACTTTCTATTTCACTTACATAACGTTTCCAGAATGATCATAACAAAAGATGCGTAATTTATATTTCTAGCGTTGTCTAGAAGTTTCCGTTTGAGTATTTAAATGCAGACCCAAAAGTTAGTTAGATATAGAGATTTAGACATAGACATAGATAGACTTAGACATCGATAGACATCAACATTCTCAGCAGTTGGATTGACACTTTTATTTACAAACTACATCATACTAGATTGTGACCAATTGGATATAATATTCTGTGGATTCCGAGAAGATTTCCGGATAAAGAAAAGATAAAAGATTGGACTCATATTTTGACAGTTAAGTTGACATTTCTTTTTGTGTAATACTTTTTGTAAACTAGTGTATAATAAATCTTGTTAAATTTTATTATTGATTTGTGTCTTTTGTTGGCTACAATTAAAAGGCGATTTTCTGACATAACAGAAATTGGGGGCTCAAGTCCGGGATAACGTTAATATCTTATCAAAAAATTTTTCAGTATTTTTATTAGAACTAGCCAACAAAATTCTACATCATGGCATTTGATGCCGGTAAATTTTTGAAAACGCCAGACCTGGAAGGGTTTGATAATTTAAAGAAAGAGGAATTAGTGTTGCTTGCTAAACATCTGAAATTAGACTTTAGAGTATCTATGAGAAAACAAATTATAAAAAATTTGGTAATAGACAAACTAGTTGACGCAGAAATTTTAGGTGAAGAGGCTCTTGAACTCAAAGTCGAAAATGTTGATGCTTTCAAATTAAAACAGCTTGAATTAGAACATGAACTTAAATTAAAACAATTGGAAACAGAAAAAGAAGAAAGGCAGGCAGAACTTCAAATGAAGGAACGGATAGAGATGGAGAAGATGAAAGAAAAGAGAAAGAAAAGAAGATGACTTTGAATTAAAACAGGCAGAACTTGAAATGAGAGAAAGGTTAGAGATTGAGAAAATGAAAATTGAAATGGCAAAAGAAGAAAGCAACACTAAGTTCCAATCAAAATCAGAACATTTTAATTTTGATGCAGCAAAAATATACGTTTGGTTCCCAAATTTTGTGAAAAACAGTTGACAAATTTTTCCACAGTTTGAGAAAATTGCTCAAAATTTGAAATGGCCGAAGCCTTTTGGACTACAATGCTGCAACGCGTTTTTGAGGGCAAGGCCGCTGAAATTTACTCAGCACTTTCATCAGAAAATAGTTCTGATTATGACAAGGTTAAAAAGGAAGTTTTAAAAGCTTATGAGCTAGTGCCAGAAGCATATAGACAGAAATTTAGGTCTTATAAAAAGTTTGATTCACAAACCTATGTTGAATTTGCTAGGGAAAAAGAAGATCTGTTTGATAAATGGCTTACGTCAAAGAAAATAGATAAAAATTTTGATAATTTAAGACAATTGATGTTATTAGAAGAGTTCAAGCAGTGTGTTCATTTAGACTTAAAAACACATTTAGATGACAAAACTGTTGAGACATTACAAGATGCAGCTGTTATTTCCGATAATTATACCCTTTCACATAAGAGAAGTTTCAAAGGTCAAAATTTTAATACTTCGAGTGGAAATTACAAGAATCAAAGCACTGAGCGTACTGATAGTAAGCCTGTAGCACAGAATAAGAGTCAGTCTAGTTATAATATGTCTAGTCCAAAATTTGATACTTTTGAGAAGTCACTGACTTGTGCTTATTGTAAGAAGAATGGTCACCTGATGGCTGATTGTTTTAGACTCCAGAAGAAGAATGAAAGAGATAATAAGCCCAAGACCAGTGCTTGTACGACACCCCGTGTTACCAATACGTTGGAATGTCCTGCGAGTCAGGCTTTTAAGTCCAGTTTTTGTGATTACATGGAGGATTATAAACCTTTTATGTCTGATGGGTTTGTTTCTATTTTTGATAATACTACTCTTCAGCCTATTAAGATTTTACGGGACACTGGAGCTTCTCAGTCTTTATTGTTAGAAGGTGTGTTGCCTTTGTCCGAGGAGACTTCTGTTGGTGCCTCCGTTTTGTTACAAGGTGTGGAGTTAGGTTGTATAGATGTTCCCCTCCATCGTATTTATCTGAAGTCAGATTTGATTACTGGACCAGTTGTTGTGGGTGTTCGTCCTAATCTCCCTGTTGAGGGTGTTTCATTATTGCTAGGAAATGATCTAGCTAGGAACAAAGTGGTTGCTGAACCAATTGTTACCAGTGAACCGGTGGTGGATGTTAAATCACCTGAAGATGATGCTGAACTGTATCCAGCTTGTGTCGTTACTAGGGCAATGGTTAGAAAACAACAAAATGAGGATTTGCAAGACGACCAGTTTGATTACATGGACCTTTCTGACACCTTTCTAGCCGAAATTGAAGGTCCCGATAGCTCAGAGAAGGCCGTAATAAGACCACCTAGTATTAGCAAGAAGGTAATTATGCCATGGCCAGACGTAAACAGCCATTCATTAGACAGAAGGAAATTTATTGAAGAACAAAATAAAGAGTTCTTCAGCTCTGCAAGAGGGCTCAACCACAGGAAGAAGCAGACAAAGTGGCCGAATGCTATTACCATCAAGACGGCATTTTAATGAGAAAGTGGAGGCCCCCTGATGCTACCCCAGAGGAGGAATGGAGAGTGGTATACCAAGTGGTGGTGCCTAAAGTTTATAGGCAAGACATTATTGGTCTTGCCCATGACACCCCTTTGGCTGGACACTTAGGCATAAGGAAGACTTGTCTTAAGATCTTACAGCATTTCTACTTGCCAAGACTAAGAAGTGATGTCGCAGAATACTGCAAATCATGCCATATATGCCAGGTTGTTGGTGAGCCTAACCAGAAAATACCACCAGCACCACTTCTGCCTATTTCAGCCTTTGAAAAACCTTTCAGCCGAGTACTCATTGATTGCGTTGGACCTTTACCGAAGACCAAGACCGGAAATGCGTATTTATTGACAATCATGTGTACCTCCACTCGCTTTCCTGAGGCTATTCCGTTAAGGAATATCAAGACACCTACTATTGTCAAAGCTCTAATCAAATTTTTCACGCTAGTAGGACTTCCAAAGTCTATACAGTCCGACCAGGGTTCAAATTTCATGTCAGGTTTATTTCAGCAAGTCGTGTACCAGTTAGGGATTGCTCAGTATAGGTCAAGTGCTTATCATCCAGAATCTCAAGGTCCCTTAGAACGTTTTCATCAAACATTGAAGAACATGATCAGAACTTTTGTCTTCAATTTGACAGGGATTGGGATGATGGTGTTCACTTTTACTTTTGCGGTCCGAGAGGCTGTTCAAGAATCCCTTGGTTTTAGTCCCTTTGAGTTGGTATTTGGTCATACTGTAAGGGGACCTTTAAAATTGATTAAGGAAAAATGGCTTACTGAACACACTGACTTGAATCTTCTAGACTATGTATCTAGATTTAAAGAAGAATTGTATACTGCTTGTCAAATTGCTCAGAACATTTAAAAACTGTTCAGAATAAGATGAAAATATGGTATGATAAAGATGCCAGGAACAGAGTTTTTGAGCCTGGTGATAAGGTACTTGTATTTTTGCCAGTCCCTGGACATCCATTACAAGCTAAATATTGTGGTCCTTATACCATAGAGAGTAAAATCAATGATTTGAATTATATTGTAAAAACACCAGGTCGGCGTAAACAAAATAGAGTGTGTCACATTAATATGTTAAAACCATATTTTGAGCGTACTAATGAAGGTGAGAGTAAACCAGTTGCCACTTTAGCCATGGTTAAATTGGAGAACAATCATGACAAACCAGATGTAATTGAACCACCTTTTAGTTCTAAAACTATGGAAGAGACAGTTAGATTGAAAATTCAGAAATTTTGTCAAATTTAGATTCAAAACTTGCACATCTGTCTTTTGATCGTAGAGAAAATTAAAAGCCTTGGTATTTTCTTTTAAAATCTTTTTCCAGATGTGCCAAACAAAACCACTGCTGTTTGTCATGATGTCGATGTTGGTGATGCTTCTCCAATTAAGCAACATCCTTACCGGCTCAATCCACTCAAACTTGAATGTATGAGACAAGAAATTAAATATATGCTTGACAATGATATTATTGAGCCGAGTAACAGTGAATGGAGCTCTCCTTGTCTGCTTGTGCCCAAACCAGATAAAACCTTTCGTTTCGTAACTGATTTCAGAAAAGTAAATTCTGTTTCAAAATCTGATTCCTATCCGATTGCAAGGATAGACGAGTGCATTGATAACATTGGACAAGCAAAATTTGTGAGCAAATTTGATTTATTGAAAGGTTACTGGCAAGTCCCATTGACACAGAGAGCTCGAGAAATATCAGCTTTTGTCACACCAGATTGCTTATTTCAATATACTGTAATGCCGTTTGGCATGAAAAGTGCTCAGCTACATTTCAAAGAATGATCAATAATGTTATAAAAGATTTAGACTGTTGTTATGCTTATATTGATGATCTTATTGTATGTAGTGATAGCTGGGAAGAGCATTTAACACATTTATATGATACTTTTGATAGATTTTCACAATCAAATTTGACTGTAAATCTTGGTAAAGTGAATTTTGCCAGGCCACTGTTGATTATTTAGGGCATACAGTTGGCCAAGGTCAAGTGAAACCTATTACGGCTAAAGTGGGTGCAATTACAAATTTCCTCCTCCTACAAATAAAAACAACTTATGAGATATTTAGGCATGATTGGTTTTACAGGAAATTCTGTTCAAATTTTGCTACTGTTGTTCAACCATTGACTCATCTTTTACGGAAAGATTCTAAATTAATCTGGAGTGAAAATTGTCAAAACGCTTTTGAAAATAGCAAATCACTTTTAATTAATAGTCCAGTTCTGATCACTCCAGACTTTGAAAAACAATTTAAACTTGCCGTTGATGCAAGCGATGTAGGAGTTGGAGCTGTTTTATATCAAGAGACAGATGATAATGTTGAGAAACCTATATCATATTTTTCTAAGAAATTAGATAACCATCAGAAAAATTATTCAACCATTGAAAAAGAGTGTTTTGCACTGTTGTCTGCACTTCAACATTTTGATGTATATTTAAATCCCACTGTGCATCCTATTCTTGTTTATACTAATTATAATCCTCTCACCTTCATACATAAAATGAGAAACAAGAACCAGAGATTGACTAGGTGGAGTTTATTGTTACAGGAATATGATGTTATTGTAAAACATATTAAAGGTAAAGATAAGGTAATAGCAGATGCTTTATCTAGAACTTATTGAAACACTTTGTATATACTATGCATTTTTGTACATATTATTCAGGAAAAGTTTTTGTTACACTCAAACTTTTTTTAAGGGGGGAGGTGTTATGATATTGTAACTATCATATCTATTTAGTTGGCCTAATTTGTTTTGTGTGGCCTATTATACATGTTTACATTGTGTACAAAATAAAATACATTGTGTTACAACTATGCAGTTTAGAAATCACTGGAACAGAATGATTAGAACTTTCTATTTCACTTACATAACGTTTCCAGAATGATCATAACAAAAGATGCGTAATTTATATTTCTAGCGTTGTCTAGAAGTTTCCGTTTGAGTATTTAAATGCAGACCCAAAAGTTAGTTAGATATAGAGATTTAGACATAGACATAGATAGACTTAGACATCGATAGACATCAACATTCTCAGCAGTTGGATTGACACTTTTATTTACAAACTACATCATACTGCTGGTGATCCGATGGATAAATCTGATGTAGAGTTGTCACTGGCTCAGACGTACTTTTGTATATATATATATATATATATATATATATATGTGTCTTTTGTTGTGTGTGTGTACATATACAAAAACAAAAAGTTAAAGTTTGGTATGTTATATCATAGTCAATTTGGTTTGTTATGTTTTAATTACATCAAAACATGAGGTAGAGGATATGAATATCTACCTGATCAAAATCTTGCTGAAGACATGTTGTTTTAGCCATTCCATATAAAACTTGCATAAGCCCATATCTGTCTCCTATTTCTGCAAAAATAGCATATGCTGATTCATATCTTGGACTTGCTCTCTGAAACAGACCAATATTATATAAATGAAACAATGTAATTCACCAATTAAACTTACAAGACATTGATACGCATTCTTTTAAATTGCAAAATCGAAACTTTATTATAGGGTAGTCGAAGACTTCTTTGACGTCTTCATCAGTTAGAAGGTCAGACTATTTTAACAATTAAATTATTGTAAATGCATATTTGTACCTCAAAACTTCTGCTTCTTCTGTGAATTTCAGCAAAGACGTACAAACATTCCCCCTGAAGCTGCCGATCTCGACTTTCTATTGCATCTTTCATTACATTCTAAAAAATAAGGGATGTTTTTCTTTATAATATGCTAATGTTTGACAATAAACATAATTTTTTAAAGATTCGGGAGTAGAATACCCTCCATTATCCAGCTACTCATTAATTTCTACTATATTAATGTGCATAATGATATATAAATAACCTTTGTGATATGCACTACATATAGTGATGCGCAATTTAAAACTCCAGATGTCAGACAATGATATACAATATTAACCAGAGGAAGTGTGTTTGAAATCTGCAAACAATAGACTCTAGGGGAAACTTTATTTGCAATGCATCATACATGAAAATTGGTGCCAGGAACCAGTTATTTTTATTCATTTGACATTTGCTACATGTATAAATGTACTTATAGAATGATGGCATTGCATGTCTGCATTTTTTCATGCTTTATCATTAAATAAGGTTAAATTGCTGAAAGACCCCTCATAAATTATGAAAAAATAATCATAATATTAGATACATGTTATATGGTTCGTTCAGTGTAAATTAAGATCTCGAGTGTTTACAAATCGAAGAATTTTAAACCTTAAGATCGGTACGTTAAAAAAACAGCAGCAACAACAACAACAAATATGCAAGCAAAAACAACATTTAAGTACGTACGAAAATGATATCAAACAAGAAAGCAAGTGATATTTTATAAATGAAAAATGAAAAAAATTGTTGACGTTAGTAAGTTAAATGAAGACGTATTTCGTCTGACTATTTTCATTTAATTTCTTTGAAAAATGCATTATTGTATATGTAAGCACCCAATTAATGATCAAACTACTAAACCTTTTAGGTTTTATATTAAATGAGTGTATTTGTTAATTTGTAGATTTTCCACGTTGAACACATAACAACGTATAACAACTATTAATGACAAACAAAATACAAGTCTACATTACACAATTAACACTTCTGTTCTAAATGAGAAAAGGCAGAATGACTATAGTAAATGTTATCATCGATCGTCTGTCAAGGATCATTTCATGCAACGAAATTTGCCAGCAGGTGAAATTAACCACAAGATGTGAATGAAAGAATTCCAGAGATTTCTGTTGTGTAAATCAATTCTACATAACACTTTCTTTCTTTGTACTTCAAGGTCCTGAGTCAGCTTCTTTACATCAAAGCTACGAATAAATTGTCTTTACATTATGTATTCGTGACTATAAAAGGGAGGATTATGTGTTAATCAATACATAGATGAGGTTATTTTTCTGCGAGAGTAATGTTTATAAAGTTTAAAGTTGTTTTGTAAAAAGCAAGTTATTTACTCAGTAATAAATACCAACCTCACATGTATCTAATGCTTCGTTCAACCTTGAATTTTCTAAATGAATCTTTGCGAGTTCCAACTGGATACTTTTATGAAATTTCTTTGTGATATATGAATCTGTATTTGTTTCTAAAATTTCAATACATTTCAGTATATACATACAACCTGTTTCCATATCATTAACAAATGTATAAAACTGTCCATATGATATGTTTACAAGTATCCTAAATGCAATATCATTACTCAACTTTTCGAAAGCTTTTGCTTCTTCGAGATTCTTAAGTCCTTTGTAAAATTCGCACTGTTTAAAATAAAGTCTTCCATATAATAAAAACGCATATTTGACCCACTTCGAATCCTTCATGTCTCGGGTGAGACATTTTTTGCAGTATTCCTCTGCTATAGTATACTCTCCTAAACGTTCATATGCTCTAGATAAATTTAAGCAGGCTTCCGTTTCCTGTTCTACTGTTTCTGCAACTTCAAGTTGTTTCCTTGCATATGTTATTATACATCTATACTTTCCCATATCAAAATAAGCACAACATACATGTCCTAGAATGACAAATTTAGTTTGATTATCTCCAGCTCCATTCAGTCTGTGAAGAGCTTTATTCCATTCATCGATGGCACTTTCTAGTTTCCGTAAGTCATAAAGTTCTAAACCTTTCTTAACTTCCCGTTTCACCACATTTTGGCCCATTTTAATATTATTGAGTCGTAATTATGCATTTCGATTTATTGTTTTTGTATTACACACTAAATGTAGGCTAATTACTGATTCTCTCACTACAAACCTACAAATTTCAAGAATGCATCCTCTGATTATCCGAAAATGAAAATAGAACAATCACATTCTTTTCTAACATCTCACGTGTTTCTATTCACTTTCTTGTTTAATTCAATGCATATCCAATTCATATCTAAAAATCCTTGAATTTTTGACACCCGAACACTTCAATCAAGAAACGATTTATGTTTATACAACAAAAAAATATTTATTTGTAATAAGAAAATTAGAAAACGACTTCGATGTTTATGATTGGAATGCTACATGAAAAAAGATCGCTTTGACGTAGTGTAAAAAATGGAATAGACATCACGACATGGATAATGTAACTTTCGAGACGTATCGGAGTTCGCCATGCAATCTAATAAATCTTGGTGTCATAAGAAATGCCATGTTGCTAGACATAATAATAATAGTAGCTTTAAGATTGTAAGAGAAAAACTGATACTGGTGATGTACCGATTTGTACAAAGCCATACGAATTGACAGTTTTTGTAAGTCTTTATTTTTTCTAATTTAAGAAAATGATAGATTGAAGTTTATAAAAAATATTTGAAGTGTTATTTGTAGAAAAAGTTGGTAGTTAAAATATATTCTTCTATATATGACGAAACTGAAAGTGTTTGAAATTTAGATATTTTTAAATCTTGTTTTACCAAGGTTGTTAAAGGGTTTTCTTAAACTGATATTAAGATAAACATCAAGAGTTTCAAAAAAGGATAAATGGAAGGCTTCGTACAGAAATAGTGACATACCGTTTCCTGTAAGGAGTCTTTCAGTTTTGTTTTACAATAAATGAATTTGACATCAGTATTGTTGTCTTTGACCATGGAAGGATTATATTGTCTATATAATACTTCCATGCTTTGACAAATATTTCAAAGGAAGCCATGACAAAAAAGACTTGTGATTCACAAGTGTCCCCTCCTTGAGTACAGTCCTTAGCTTGTATCTTAGGTCTTACAATTGTACTATCAATGTTGACTGTTTTCTAAAGAGGTCAATATTGTGTTTTCTTTCATATAATAACGACATTGAAATAATCTTTATTCAGCTGGTACCAAAACGTATTTGTCTTTTATATATTATTAGCTTGATTAGGCAATATTTGTTGGAGAGAACTATAAATAATTGTCTTTCTGAGATATTTTTTAAAGGAAGTTTCAGTTTCTGTATTAGTATTTGGAAGTTAAGTCTATACTTCAAATGTGTTATAAAAGAAACATATTTTAATATTATGTGTATTTAAATAAAACGTTTCAAAATAGAGTTCAGCAGTACTTATGAGTTATGTCTGTAAAGTTTTAGATCTTTTAATAGTCGAGATGAGAAATGTTTTATCCGATTGAGCTTAAATAACCAGATCGAGCTATATTTACTCAAACTGCAGACACAGATTTTTGTCTTTATCAAATTAAGTATAGTAGAGCTATCGATATGTGTCTTGTATGAGCAGATGTTTTATTATATATTTGCAAATAAATATAATGAATATGACATAGAAAATGAAAGGATATGGAGTAAATGTAAATGGGACAAAATCGCACACAATACATAGAAAACATAGAAAATTATCAATGAACAGGGCTTTTATTCCTGTTCTTCATCTTGACAGTTGATGTAGGGTCTTCAACAATGAACAAATCATTCATACCCTACAACAAGGTCAAGACGGCCCCTAGCGTCGACTTAAGCGGTACTATTGATAAAAATAAAGTAATTTTGAAAGACATCGATCGCCGCTAAAATATGCCTTGAAGTTACACATGTCGGGAGCGGTCAATGAATTATATAATTTATAATTACGGGCGAGGTTTTTGAATATATATTTGTCATACATTGCCCAACAAAAGACCAATATTTTCGAAACAACAAATGATAGACAATACATATAAAACTAAACAACAAATGATAGACAGCACGGGGCTGTTTACATTTCATAACTGTACTTCATCATTCCAATATGTAAAAGTAGAAAAAAAGACTCCTTTCATTTTTGTTCTAATGTTATTCAAACCAGTCTATCGGTCCAGTCCACAAACTACATTATTCTTTTACATTATGCCTTAAATGAACGTCTGGAATAGATTATATCTGGTCAGAGTCAGTTTAATAATTATACTTCCTTAAGACTATCAAACTGCAAGTTAATTACCATCATATGTGATGACAGACGATCGTAGACTGTTGCACTTATAAATCATGAAAACGATCACATACACAACAGTGTACAAATTATATTGCACTCTCACGTAATTTTACTTATTTATCAGTAAACATCACATTGATTCGATTTGATGGTTTTATCTGTAATATAAGATTCACACTAGTTCTGTTACATCAACTTATAAAAAGTGATTTATAAATCTCTGTCTTTTTTTTTTTTTTTTTTTATTTCTTTACAGTGACTGTGGTTGTTACAATACTCTCAGGCAAGGTTTGTAGTTTGTTTAGATTATTTTGATGCCCCCAAAACCTCAGCCCAAAACATTTTATGAATTCAAGTTACCAAAGTGTGTGTATAGATAGTACTTAAGGTTAAGTATTGCTGGCAAGACTCGATTACACTTATTTACAACACCGTAGACTCAGTGGCGTTTTAGTTTTTGACGTATTGTTCAGACACCAGTCTATAATCAGAAGTAATTGTAGAATATCGTATGCTGATATGATGTGTTTTATCTTTTTTTTTTTTTTATGTCGTACGGATTCTGTCGCATTGTATACTCCAAATTTCCTTATATCCATAATTCATTTTATTCGAATTCAAAAAAGTATAGTTTTCAAGTTTCTATTAATTTATTTTCTTATTTTGAGTTAAGAAGCATCAAATATAAACTTCAACTAACATGTAGAGTTCGTGTTGCTTATATTTAGTTTTCTGAGAAGTTTTTTGTTGACTTTTATTTTTATTTCAGTCTTTTTGCATTGTGTTGCGTTTAACGTGAAAGAGAACGGAAGAAATGATGACCACTACTTTTGATCTATAGAAGGGCATACAAAATGTATGATTACAAAAAAATAAATTGAATTACTTCAGGGAATAACGAATACGAATACTTTGTTAAACCAATTATCGGCCCATAAAGGCATGTTACATATATGATGATATGAATTTAACTGTAGCAGTAACTGTTGTATTCTTCTTTAAACATTTAAAACAAATCAAAGCCACATTGTTGCATAGTTCTTCATGTTCACAAAAATAAGCCAACTAAAACTGTTTTCTGTAGTTGGATTTTTAAAACTATTACATATTTTGAAGCACATTTTAACATAACTTTTTGTTCTTGTTCGAATGCGGGACATTCCATCAAAAAATGAATTTCATCTTCAATTGAATTTTAAAATCAAAATTTAACTAATTCTTTTATCTTTGTTAATCTTTCTATAACGACCCTGTTCAATAGCTAATTTATGAGCTCTAATTCTCTTTGTATGAGGTAGTTCCCCGTAAACAGGTTAATTAGTTGATTTACTACGCACTCCAAGTAGACAAGACATGACAATATTGTATTTAAGTCTCACCTCTTCATTTTATAAAACATACAAATAGCTAATAAAACATAATCATAATTCAAAACATACAAGATCCACTCTAAAAGAGTTATGAGAGACTATCTTAAATGTATATACATTATGTACACTAAAATTAGCAATATAAAATACAACTTCTTTTCAATAAAATGTCATTGCAGTTTTTGGCAGTATAAAAGTACATATTTTCATTTGTGAATAAGAATATGAATTATCGTCATCAGACAAATGCATAAAATTAACATTACATAGAGATGCTTGATAAAACAAAAAACAACGCAAATCTTCATACCGTGGACAATTCATTAATACCTGTTTTTTCATCTTCAATTAACAGATTTCCATTTAATTAACAAGTGTTGTTAACCAAATTCTATTTTCAACTAAAAGACCTTCATTCCTTCCAGTCTCAATTTTCAAATGAGCAGTACCACTTCTAAATTTTGGAAATACACTCCTAGATTTTCCAGGTATTTATTTTTGGTAAATATTTTTCTTCGCCAAATTCATTTTTGAACAGTCTGTAAGTACGTAGTTTGCTACGCTTGTTTGACATTACGAGCGTAGCATCAAATCATTATACCATTGTTTTTTAAATCTATTAAAACAGATATTCTCAATATTTTTATAACATGTTTATTAATAATTAAATCAGTATTGCAAAACTGTTCCACATCAACTTCTTTAAACTTTGTTTGTACTCTGAAGTTCCAATTTTTCAGTCTATTATTACATATATTTTTGCCAACATAATTTTTTTTTTTTTTTTTTTATTCTGTTATTACACATTTTTGTAAATCTACACCATGTTCTTAAAATACATGTCCACTGTTTTACATGGCATCCAACCCATATCACCATATAGGGCTATATTAGGTGTGTACTTTCCAAAACCCATAAAAAAACGCATTGCCCTATTTTTTACAGCATTAATACAAGTGTATTCTTTACTTCCCCATATTGCAGCACCATATTCAATAACAGACATCACAAGAGTGTCGAAAAGCTTAAAAGTAAAAGAAGAATACTGAAAACCATTATTTGCTTTGCATTTAGCAATAAGAAAGCTTAATGATCTGCTGGCTGATTTCGCCATCTCATTATAATCCAAAAACTCATTTAACAATAAACCAAGATACATATATTTTGATACAATATCTAACTGGTTTCCGTTCAACATAAATTCACCATTTACATTTATACCAATATATAATCTCTTAATGTCATCAACTAAGTTATTTATGAAAATATTAAATAATAACGGCGATAATATAAAGCCTTGTTTTAGGCCAGAATTTACTCCAAACCAATCAGTCAAATTGCCATTTATCTTCTATATATACTCATACAATTTCAGGAATAAATTTTCACAAGGAAATTTACAGTAACTATACTTTTGCTCTAGTTCATGCGAATTGATATTTTGTGATTTAAAATTACAAGTACTCCAGATTTTGGAACCATATAGTAAAATAGGCTTAATCTTTTGATCAAAAATATAAAGATTTGTATCAATGTTTGACATGATATTACCAAAAACACCTTTCAGTTTAAAAACTGCTTTCAGAGCTCTTTGAAATAATGATTGTTTTAAACAAGAGATTTGGGTAATGCGTTAATTATAAAGCAATTCAATGACATCAGGAGGTCAGTTTACAGTCTCAACAATATAAAGGTGTCAATCATCGCCCCGAGTTTTTGCTCTCAGTGTTTGAAAGTATTTCTACTTTCAAATACACAATACTTATTGCAGAATACCGAATACATCATATCATCTCACACTCTAATATCGGCAGTTGTTTTTAAAAGTAGATTTCATAAAACACCGAGATCTGTGTAAAACACACGATCCTGTCATATTCTTAGTTAAGATAGTATACACAATTTCAATACAAAAAAGCAGCGAAGAAAATAAATGAATACATTAAGCTGGGTTTTTAACTTTTATAATAATAATAATAATAATAATCATGGTAATAATAATAATAATATATATAATGGTGATAATTCTAATCATATGTTATGAAAGAAATATAAAAATCAAAATTTTATCAGAAAGAAAATGCTTTTACTTTTTTGCTTTATTCATAACCTAAACATAACTAAATGGACACGCCATGCACCTATTTATTATTAAAATGTCTGCGGATAAAATCATACTTCCACATTAAATTCTATTTTTTGTAACAAAATCTGGTACATTATGTTGTAGTATTTAGTCATGCATAATTAGTATCAGATTATATTAAAATTTTAAATATATACACAGGCCACGATGTATTTCGGGGATGGTGATTTGTGTTTTGACGTATTTAAAAAAAATGGACAAACCAATTGTTTTATATTTAAATATAAAACGGTCTTTCGTGAACAAACATGGCACATAGATTCAATATTTCATTTAATATATCATAAAGCCTACAAACTGCATGTTACACCTGAGTTATCTCTCTTTTAACGTTATTTTACAATTAAATGAGTCGAAAGATTTGTATCCGTTTCGTGCAATGATTATCTATATACACACATTGTACAACGTAACAAGTTTAATATTGCATAAATTGAAAAAATATAAGAGCAATGTAAAAACAAAAGTGAGAAGTTACCATGGTTACAATCATAATTCCATAAGTCGTGGAAAGAGTGACATTATAAAGGCCAAAAGGACTTCAAAAGGAATGCATTAAGTTGGTCAACTTTGTCTTTCACCATTACATTTAATAAATAGCTGGTCTTTACATCGAGATCGTCAAGGACAAGACCGATAATCATTACATTTTACGCAAACGCTTACTATCGTAAAGGATCTTTGTTTTGTTTCCTATGGTTTTGTTTCGTGTTCGGTTTTGCCTTGGTTTTTTTTCCGCAATACGTTTTCAAGATTTTCTTCAATGCCACATAAACAATCTAAAGGAAATCGTAATGTTTTATGTTTGTCATTGTTATTTAAAAAAAGAATTCATCAATATCCTTATATAACAAATTGTGAAATTCATGACAGAAAATGATAAAAAAAGTTAGATGAGTTTTTACGAGCATGATCTCAATTTCTATTTAGTTACACAAAAATGTATGTAAAGATTTCTGGTTTTACAAAAGAAATTTATCTATCTACTAGCAACGGTTATGCTTCATCAATGGAAATAAAAGGAGTTACACGACGGATGCTGATAATGGAGTAGGAACTTGCTCAGGTACACCTTCGGATAATCTGAAATCATTCCCGGCTTTGTTTGTGTTCGTATTCCCGTATATGTTGTTTTCATTTTAGAATTTTGTAAAGAGTATCGCTTACATGATGAAGATTATTCAAGAAACAGATAGTGTGTACACGTAAATATCTATGTACAGTTTGTATTACCGCTGTGTTGTTTTCGAAGCTGGTGGACTATCAGTTCTCGAGGGTGCCATTCGCACTGTTGCATATAAATTTTAGTTTGTTAAAGTTACATCATTGTTGAAAAAACCTATTGTTTACAGTAGCAACTCTCTGCCAAAGCTGACCTTTTTAGTTATACGATAATGGCTGTTCTTCTTGTGTCTTTTTTGTTAAATGCTCTCATAGGTTAATTGATAATTATGTTTAAAGACAGAAACCATTTATTTGCGGCTTTCCTCAAACAATTTATTCACACCAGGGCATTTTAAAAGTTATTCAATCTTTGTTAAAATTCACAGTTCTATAGAATTATATATGCAATTTAAAGTTTTAGCTTCATTTTGACGTTTAACGGAGATAATAACATGAAAAGTGCAACTTTGATCAATTTAAGCAAATCTAAAGTTGAATAGTTATTAAAAAGCTGTAGCTGGACCTTTCCTAACCAAAAGCAAAGTAATTATATAAAATGTCTATAACAGATACGAATTAATTCCTTTTGGTTAAAGATGTCATTCGACATTTCTCTTTCGATACATTCCATTTCCAGAGCGTATTTTAAGAACTTTGCACCTGTGAGTGAAACAATATAGGGTAAACTGGCCCTGCGTATAACTTTTTAAATGTTTTTCAGATCTATTTTACGTAGGTAGCATGACGGGTGTCACATGTGGAGTAGAATATGCTTACCTTTCCGGAGCACCTGAGATTACTCCCTAGATTTTTTAGTTTCATGATACTCAGGCTAGTGTTTATGTTGTGTTTTGTCGTTTTTCTACTATGGTTTTGTCGTTCTCTCTTCGACTTATGGGTTTGAATCTCCCCGTGGTATCTTCCGCCTCTTTTTCAATCGTCTTCCATTTATTGCAATAGTATTTATATTTACAAAAGCGGACGAGCATAATGTTTGCATATACGTTTGAATATCGATGGCTAATATGTTAATCGAAGATGAAATTAAAGCTTCAGGTAAATATTTAATAAATTAAAGATCTCTGTCGATAGTCATACTGAACAAGTTCTCATGTAAATAATTCAGCAATAAAGATTTGAATATGAAGTGAAAAAACAATTACAGACATGGCCAATACGTGGTACAGGTATTTTACATTATAAAACAATAGACCCACAATGGGCAAGGCTGTACTTGCAAATTGATCTCCATTTATACATGTATACATTACACTTATAGTACATGAAATGAAAAATCTATATGATTATGATTGTTTTTCAGTTATTTCAAAGAACATGTTTTAATTAACTCACCCATATTTTTAATGTCTTCCCAAGTTAGGAGCCTGTAATGCAGTGGTTTTCCTTAGTTGTTGTCTGTCATATTTGTTTTGCGCTTACTGTTTTCATCATAAATAAGGCCTTTAGGTTCTCATTAGAATTGTTTTACATGTTGTCATGTCGGGACCTTTGATAGCTTACTATACGGTATGGATTTGCTCATTGTTGAAAGCCGTGAGGCGAACTATGTTGCTTACATCGACATCGTTCGGTCCTAATTTTTACGGAGATGTTGTTTACCGAGCCCGGAAATTTAGATACGATCCGGGTAAACTTATCGATTCTTTAAATAAACTTATTCTTAAAGGTAAACGATTCAACACTGTAATTAGACCTTTGAATATTGTTTTATTGGTATTAATATTGATTTTGTTATCAGTAAATTAAAATCAAGCTAAATATTATTTTTATATGCATATTCACATTCATGGCTCTACAGTATGTCAATACCTGTATCTTGGCATTGCACAAGGTCATGTTTTTCTCTGACTGTTAATGGTATCTTTACACTAAATCCATTGGATGTTTGATGTGAATTGATTGATGTTTTAGTCTTAGATGCATTATTTTTTTATTAGTTGTCTTTGGCTCTGAACTAGCTGTCAGTAACTGCGAGTACTCTCAGATCTGTACTTGGTGTCTTTTTTGTTGTTGGGATGTATAAGAACCGTGCCACGTCCGGTCTCTGTCAGATGTAATTCTGCTTTGTATCGATCTGATGAGTTAAGCCCTTTCAACTGATTTTTATAGTTTGTTCTTATGTTGTACTGTTACACCACTGTCTCAGGTTAGAGGGAGGGTAAGAGCCTTCAAACTATTTTAAGCCCGCCACATTTTATATGTGCCTGTCCCAAGTCAGGAGCCTGTAGTTGAGTGGTTGTCGTTTATTGCTGTTTCTCATGTTTTTTAGTTTGTTTTTGTTATGCCGTTACACCACTGTCCTAGGTTAGGGGAGGGTTGACGCCTCCAAACTACTAGTAGTTTAACCCGCCACATTCTGTATGTGCCTGTCCCAAATCAGGTACCTGTAAGTCAGTGGTTGTCGTTTGTTGATGTATATCATATTAGATTTTCGTTCATTATTTTGTCCATAAATCAGGCCGTTGGTTTTCTCGTTTGAATTGTTTTGCATTGTTTCATTTTGCGGCCTTTTATAGCTGACTATGTGGTATGGATTTGCTTATTGTTGAAGGCCGTACGGTGACCTATAGTTGTTAATTTCTAAGTCATTTGGTCTCTTGTGGAGAGTTGTCTCATTGGATATCATACCACATCTTCTTATTTTTATAGTAAGAAGAGCAACTCTATATGGCTTTCTCGGACTAAATCTAACTAGTGTGGATTGTTCCCCTTCTATCAAAATTTGACTGGTTGTAGCTATATTGTATTTATACAGATTACACTGCACAACGTTAGCTGATAGGAATTGTTTCTTTCGTGACAATGTTATTGTGATATAGAGTTAAGTGATCTCTTCACAGAATTCTGAAAAATGTACTGGACACAGAAAACATTATTACTAACATCGTTTCTTTAAAAATGCACCTTTTTATCAAGTATCACGGATCTTCCATGCAGTTCTACTACTACTGGGTTGATACAAGTACTGCTCATTCCAGTACCAAATTCTTTCGTATTTGAAAGATTTTTTAAGATGATTTTGCTTTTGTATTTGAAAGATTTTTAACGATGTCTTTGCTTTTGTATTTTAAAGATGTGAATGATTATGTTGTTATTGTTCTAAAACTAAGGTTGAAACTCATAGTCAAATTTGATTTCAGACAGTTTTGGCAGTTCTATTTTTGGTAATTTTGGCCAATTTGCTTTTAATGATTTAAAAAAAGTGGCGAAATTTATCAAAGGGATAATCCTGCTCATTAGTCGAAAACGAACTGAAAATGCCATGGCAAAAAACCAAATACGACCAAAAGACAAACAACAGTGTACAAAACACAACATAGAAAACTAAAGCCTGAGCAACACGAACCCCATCAAAAACCAATGGTGATATCATGTGCTCCGGAAGGATAGGCAGATCTTGTTCCACACGTAGCACCCGTTGTGTTGCTCGTGTAAGTTCAAACCCGGGGATAAGTCTAATTCGGTAGGCCACATTTGAGGAAAAATATAAATGTATCAAACGTTTTACAATGTTGGCTACACATTTTTTTAGCACGAGCGTAGCTAGTGAATATAATTTTAAAAACAATTGTTTAGCTCATGGGAAACGTTACGACCGCTTGTTCGATACCACTACTGGTGGGCAATTACTCACCAAAGGAACCACCAGCCTAGTAGCCGTTGGTTCGGTATTTGCATGATTTGAATGAAACATGGTGTTTGTAATTTTCCATGTCATAATATGAATGAAAGAGAAGAGCTCCAGGTAGCACGGTAGTATTTGCATTCCGGAATTTAGGTTGCTCTTTTGTGTACCCTACTTAAGTCAATGTATCTGAACAGTGTGATTGGACAAAAAATACAGTATCAACTGAACATACTTTCCCAAACTGAGGGATGAATCAGGTGTAGAAAAATATGAAATAATTTTACATACAGGTGAAAATGAATTTTTGAGAATTTTTTAATTTTGTATTCACTGCATGATAAAAGACCTAAAAGCACTAGTGGCCTTAGGTTTTAAAAATAGCAAAAAAGTAAACGGTCATGATACATATTCAAATTTATTTCTGATTAGTATAATGAAAGTACTTCAGTTAACTGTGTATGTAGAATTTTTCGCAGTGTTAGAAAGTGGTGAAAATCCTAAAAAGGCTATCATTATCCCTTATGGGCCAGGAAATACTACCGTGCCACCTTAACTGGGATATATAAGTTAACACTAAATCAATAAAGGTATTTTTTTTACCTATGCAATTTGTAAGTTTATCAATAAAAAGTTGATTAAGGGCAAGTAGAATAAAAACACTCCTTAAATTTCACCCCTGGGAGTGAAAATTGCTGATTCAGCAAATTTTGCCTGATCTGTGGATACTAATGTTAAAATTTACCTAGAAAGTAAAATTTCTTTATTTTTAAGTAACTTGCAATACATTTTTTATTATAAAGTTTCGCTTTAACTTTTCGCAGTGTCTGACACATGTGCAACAACTGGAATTTGAGACGCGACATATTTTAGTTGCCTGTACGTCCTGTAATTTTCACCGTAACAAATAAAGTGCATAATTTCTTATTTTTGTCCTCACAAGTACAGCTATACTAGTTTTCTTCAGGTTTAATTTGTAGTTCTGTGGTAACATGACACCAGTAAAAGTTTTTGGAACTAGTAAGTGGTTAAGGGTCCTTACTTATTCATTTAGCCCTCATATTTAGCTGAAATAGGGATAGCATTTGGGGTTTCTTTACATTGACAAGACAATTTTTTGGACAAAGAATGTGATTAGGATTGTATATCAGCAAGATTAAATAGTTTATTCAATTTCCATGCAAGTGGCATTAATTGTTTTAATTTTCTGACACTGAAAAGCACAATAAATGTAAATAGATTATGTAAGGGACATAATTTAACTTAATGCATACATGAGAAATAGACAATCAGTCAACTTAGAGATATATTCTAGTACATGTACAGTCAAAAAATTTTTAGAATAATAGTTAACTGCCATCTGAAGAACCTTGTTGTATTGCCTTCATAATCTGGAAATGCTCAAAGGAATGTAAGGCATGCTGTAAAATGTGGAATGGACTCTATTATCAATTGTCTTGATTTGGTGCTTAAACTGTTTCTTTCAGTCAGATTAACTATAAATAGAGTTGGCAATCCAATAACTCCTCCTTAATCACCATGTTTTACTTCTGTGTTGATTTGAAACATCATATATTTGGGTTTTGTTCACTCCTTAAGTAAAAATGGTAAGATGAAAAAAAAGTGAAAATCTGCCAGCTGGGGTAGGGGTATAATCTTCAATATTTTTTTGGTAAGAAATAAGTGCAGACTAGTATTCTTTATTGTAATATGTTTCCTAGTAAGAAGTCTATGCATCATAGGTGTTATGACTGGTTTCAAGTCTGTGATGTCTTGGTTAAGGTAGCACGGTAGTATTTGCATTCCGGAATTTAGGTTGCTCTTTTGTGTACCCTACTTAAGTCAATGTATCTGAACAGTGTGATTGGACAAAAATACAGTATCAACTGAACATACTTTCCCAAACTGAGGGATGAATCAGGTGTAGAAAAATATGAAATAATTTTACATACAGGTGAAAATGAATTTTGAGAATTTTTAATTTTGTATTCACTGCATGATAAAAGACCTAAAAGCACTAGTGGCCTTAGGTTTTAAAAATAGCAAAAAAGTAAACGGTCATGATACATATTAAAATTTGTTTCTGATTAGTATAATGAAAGTACTTCAGTTAACTGTGTATGTAGAATTTTTCGCAGTGTTAGAAAGTGGTGAAAATCCTAAAAAGGCTATCATTATCCCTTATGGGCCAGGAAATACTACCGTGCCACCTCCAACGTCCCTCTCGTTGTACATATTTTATATATCCAAGGTCAATAATTAAAAAAAAAAATTGTTCTTTACAACTTTTTATATATACTTTAGAGAAATGTGAAGGCTTGAGAGCAAATACAATGTAATATCCAATATAATTAGTATTTCTGAAGGGCATTACACTTTTAAAAATATTTGATCTGCCCTGATTTTCGAACTTGTCTGAGACCAGACATGGGGTAATGCTAATTTGTAATTGTCATGTCCTGTAATGCATTACATTTCCCCAAGTAATGCATGTAATGTGTAATGCCCAAATTTGTTGCATTACATTGGCAAAATGCATGTCATTTATGCATAACATAGCATTACTTCTTGTCTGATAGTGCTATGTATTTCTACAAATTTCAGGGATAATAAGTACTACTGTTTTATTCTTTCCTTTAAGAAAATAGGAAAATGAAACACAAATCAATGTCTAGTGTAAATTTGAACTGTTGTAAAACTAATGATTTTCTTCATCTTACCTTAATACTAGAACATTTATACTAATAATTAAAATAGATTTATTTTATAAACATACAAAAATAATATTGTTTTTATTTGCAGTCATTTTCATATACTATTATAGTAACTGAAAACCTATACATAGGTATTTAAAGATGAAAGAAATAAGTTGAATGATTGATAATTGACACCTGACAAAAAACACTAATTAGTTTGTATAGCAATCAATTCCTTGCTTTTGACAAGTGAATTTGTGATATTAAAGTATTTAATTAACATTGAGATTAAGTTAACAATATAATCAAAAAACATAATGGTAGAATAAATTCCTTACAACATTTCTGTTATTTCTTTTTCTTCGAAATATAAATGCCTGACCCAGAATAACAATCAACCTTGGCAAACTTTGTAAATCCATCTGGTATTCAGAAATATCAATTAAATGACCAAAAGCAAAACAAAGCTATAGATTATCTTTTCGAATATATTGCTAGAAATGATTTACTCCCATTTTCAACAATTGGAAGTCGATAGTTTAAGAACTTTATAGAAAATCTTAACCCATTATTTCAAATTCCAAGCCAGAAACATCACTCATCATTTTGATACAGACTAAGGCCAAGGATGTATGTCAAAAAATGTATGATAACCTTCAGGAAGCTATAATCACATGTGTTTGACTGTTGACATTTGGTCTAATAGGGCAATGAAAGGATTTTTATAATACCTATTTAATAGTTACCAAGATTGCAGTATAAAATGTAGTATATATGTTTCTTTTGATAATAAAATTTATAAAATGCTAACAGTGAAATTTTCCATATAATTAATATTTCCTTGGAGCATTACTCTTTTAATAATAGTTGATCCGCACTTATTTTCAAACTTTTCCGGGACATTGCTGATATAAACCTATGATATAAGTTTAATAAAAATCTGGCAAGAATTGTACACGTGAGAGCGCTTACAAGACCGGACGGACGGACGCCCGGTATTTCTATATGTCCCCCGCAACGCGTCGCGAGGGGGACAATAAATGTATTATTTGGTAATACATATACTAAGGTTGCAACTCGCTCAATAAAAGTTGATCTTAGACGGTTTTGGTTGTTCTACTAATGCCCCTTATCATTTTTTTTTGTTTTCATACAGCTATTCATGTCAAAAGTATGTAAATAATGCAATATCGTAGGAGAACTAGATAAACGTGTAATTTTCAAAAAAAGAGTCACCGAGGTGAATGTGCGAATGTGTGTGTGAAGTCTCATAGTTTAATAAGCCCCATCCTAACGAAACAATAAACAGTAAAGTGTCATGTGATATTGTCTGTAGAAAATTTATTGATTTCAATAAGATAAAACGGAAGCAAAAAAATAAAAACACTACACTATACAGATATGAATTAACAATTCAATACATGGGAACGACGGAACAGAACATTGTTTAGAAATGAGAAGATCAGTAATTGGACCAAGATTTCGTCCTGGAAGACATTTACAGATGAGAACATGGCTGATTTCATCCTAGAAGATATTTACAGATGAGAACACGTCTGGATACATCCTAGAAGATATTTATAGAGGACAACACGTCTGATTTCCTCCTACATGACATTTATTCAAACTGTTTTATTTATTAATCTACCTATTCTAGAGGTGGCGTGAATCAGATGTGGATACTACAAAAATCAAGATTTGACAGAGTACATACAATCTAAGTCTTAGGGAGGGATAAATCGTTCTTTGTAGAAAAAAAACAGCTTTGATTCAAACAAAACATTCTCTGAAACTGACATTATCGAAATGCTTGGATTCTTGATTGACAACATATTTGTTAAGTTTGAAGGACGTGTTTTTAAAAAATGAATTGACATTCCCATGGGAACCAACTGTGCTCCTCTTCTTCTCGACTTATTCCTTTATTCATATTAGGCTGACTTTATACAGGAGCTTCTTAAAAAGAATGAAAAGAAGCTAGCATTATCCGTTAACATCATTTTCCGCTACATATATCAAGTCTTCACACTAGATAATTCAAAGTTTGGGGACTATGTTGAACGCATCTATCAAATTGAACTTGAAATAAAGTGACAATGAGGTCTGTTGATAACAAAAGTTAACGACAAAAGAGATGATTTCAGCTCCCCGATTGTGAACTTTCCATTTTCATGTAGCAATATTCCAGCAGCGCTGGCATATGGAGTATATATTTCCTATTTGACACGATATTCCAGGACTTGCGTTTCCTATCATGATTTCCTTGATAGAGAGTTGCTGCTCACAAGGAAGCTATTCAACCAAGAGTTCCAAGAAGTGAAGTTTAAATTATCCCATCGAAAATTTTATGGACGCCATCATGAATTGGCTGACCGTTATGGAATATCTGTTTCACAGATGACGACGGATATGTTCCAATCGTCGTAACTACAATCCCGTCCTCCTTTTCCCCGAATGTGACCTATCGAATTAGACTTATCACCGGATTTGTACTTACATGAGCAACATGTGGAGCCGGATCTGCTTACCCTTCCGGAGCATCTGAGATCACCTCGAGTTTCGTGGGGTTGGTGTTGCTCAGTCTTTAGTTTTCTATGTTGTGTTTTGTATATATTATACTGTTGTTTGTCTTTTAGTCTTTTTTTTTCTGTCATGGCGTTGTCAGTTTATTTTCAACTTATGAGTTTGAGTGTCCCTTTGGTAACTTTCGCCTCTCTTTTACAGAGGAAAACATATCTGATTTCATTCTATAGGACATTGACAGATGAAAACATCTCTGATTTCGTCCTACAAGACATTTACAGATGAAAACATCTCTGATTTCGTCCTACAAGACATTTACAGATTAAAACACATCCTACAAGACATTTACAGATGAAAACATCTCTGATTTCATGCTGTAAGACATTTTTAGAGAACACGTCGGAAAAAGTTAACGTATAAGGAGGAAGGGAAGTAAGTTTATCGAAATTTTCTTCGATAATTGTGTGCATGAAAGTAATACATAAAAACACATAATTACTCTTGAAATAATAGAATTTTTGTTCTTTGTTTTACAGTTGTTGTTGGATACGGTCTCATTGACGAATACCACTCATAACGAGGCAGAAATTAATTCACCAATACATATCAGTAAGCCGTAATAATGGAAAAAAAGTTAAAAAGAGGAAACTAATGAAATTATGTAAATAAGCTCAAACTATTCATTTCACTGCAAAATTAATATGACAGTATCCTGTCCTTACCATGCCCACTTCAGTCGTCAAATTATGAATAAGAAATTCATTTATCTCATGACTGTTAAGAAGGATTCAAGTGTTGCTAATAACCGAAAAACAAAAAAAAAAAAGAAAAAATACTACCAAACATAAAGCTCTTCACGTATTTCGGTACTTATACATCATTGGCTTTCACTTTTTTGGGTTTAATAGTTTCTAATGAAGGTAAATCCAGGAAAGCGCTTCGGACGCATTAAATTTAAAAAGTGCTCTTTTTATTTTTTCCGGAACTTTC
This sequence comes from Mytilus coruscus, assembly GCA_017311375.1. NCBI lineage: Eukaryota > Metazoa > Mollusca > Bivalvia > Mytilida > Mytilidae > Mytilus > Mytilus coruscus. The sequence continues at coordinate 40,293,117 of CM029603.1, read as the reverse complement.
AGAATAGTCCGTCATAGAACTGTTCTTAACCAAATAAACAAAATAACTAGATAAATAGGATAAATTAATAAAATTCACAAATATAAAAATATAAAAATAGATACAACTGTCCAAAACTGTGTTCTAGAACAGAACTGTTGGAAACATATATTAGACCAGTACAAAACTGTTCTAGGACAGAACAGATTCTGTCAGGAATTGTCCAAAAGGTGACAGGAGAAGTGTTATAGAAACCCCTTTAGAACAGTTCTCCCGATAGATCCTGCTAGATTTTTAGAGAGGTTAAAACTGATATCAACTGTATAGGTTCTTTAAAGTAGTTCGACCGGAATCGGAATGAAGGACGAGAATATTCGACTCCCACAGGTCTATTTTATAGTGTGTCTTTTTATGTAGTAATGTTACACTACTGTATCATGTTATGGTGAAGGTTGGCGCCTCTTAAAACGTTTAAACCCGCTGCATTTGTATGCACCTGTCCTAAATTAGGAGCCTGTTGTTCAATGGTTGTCGTTTGTTGGTGTGGTTCATAAGTGTCTCTCGTTTCTCGTTTTTTATATAGATTAGACCGGTGGTTTTCCTGTTTGAATTGTTTTACACTAGTCAGTTTGGGGCCCTTTATAGTTTGCTGTTCAGTGTGAGACTAGGCTCCGTGTTGAAGGCCGTACTTTAACCTATAATTGTTTACTTTTTATACATTGTGACTTGGATGGAGAGTTTTCTCATTGACACTCATGCCACATCTTCTTATTTATACCTATATATATCCTTGCACCATCGTCAGAAAATCCAATGAAGGACGAGAATATTCGACTCCCACTGGTCTACCTATATATTTCCTTACACCATCGTCAGGAAATGCAACTGAAAAAAAAATTAGAAACTGATTCCTGATTCAATACCTTTTGGTGATTTTCTTGTCTATATTTTTTGTCTATAACATTAGAAGTATACAGCATAAATATAAATTTCTGTCGAGCAAATACTATCGATACTGCAGACATAACGATGAAAAAAGAGAGACGACATAACAGATAGAATCGTTAACAGAAAGGAAAGGAGTTTTCAAGAAGTATATCATAAAATCGTAAATGCGAAAATCTGCCAATCAGACATTTTCCTGCATGTTCTTGTTGTATTATTTAACCTGACTTGGAACACGGATTTTACCTTTATGTTATTAAACTTTTTGTGCTTTGTAAAGACAGTATCTAAAAGAAAAAGCTAAGTACTTACTGAATGCTGTGGCGACATGTATAATCTTGCAACCTTTTGGTTAAATTGAAGATCAAAGAGCCATATAGAATGTCTAGTTAGGTTCTTAGACAATTATTTACTAATTAAAAATTGATAGAATTTTTAGGTGTAGATTTTATTTTGAAGTCGCTCCTCTTTTGATGCATTACTAGCCGTTTGTAGTACAAAGTTACATAACTTAAGATGGGTTGTAGATAAGTTCTTTGTACTTATGAACGAGTGTATGATTAAATATTTCAAAGGTTTGTCCATGTTAAATGCGTTCGTACAAAATGTAAAGCAATAACTAGCGAAACGAATTTAAAATTAGAGTCTGTGCAGTAATATGGACGAAAAGAGAAATGATCTTGTTTGAACACGAGAAACACTCGAACCGTTCTTGGATTCGAGTGGATACACATGCAAACCACTTAAGTTTTAAGAGGCTCGACCAAAGCAGTATAATTGATGACATATCTTAAAGACAGTATATTAAAGATCCATAATCTAAAAGTGTATTCTTTTATAATGAGAAAATGCATTTACCAAGAAAATATGAAAGAATTATTTGACAAACCTCGTGTTTTTCGTTATATTGCTTTTAACGTTTCAATTTAAAGATTTTATTACGTATCATTATTCACTTTCAAAATTTTCGACACGAGTGTTGATTTCCTATATGATCAATTAAATCTTTTCTTCTGCACGTGCATGAACTAACGTTTTCAAGAGGGTTCGAAATATCAAAGCATGGTAGGGTAAAGTTTACACCCAATTAAGTATGAAAATAAGTAGACAAGAACGTAACGTGAATTAATATAAACCGAGAAAATATTTTAATTACACATATGAACTTTTTGCAATAATTAAGTCAGCCTACTCATTTACTGAAGGAAAGGTACATCAAAGGATTTCCAGTTAATTATATTCTTAGTTGTAATTAAAATTTCACCATACAGATAAAGTCAACTTTCTGGAAAATTAAATAATAACTTTCTTTTTTTGCATAAAAAAACTGCTAAGAAGGTTTTCGTTTGTTTCTTTAGCCCATATATATCTTATATACATGTAACTGCAAGTTGGCTTTATTATGACGTCTACTTCACTTTTATTTAAAACATGTTATATAGCCAATAAATAAACATAAGAGTTTTATATCAAAATAGTGCGGATTAGAATTTGAGTTATTCCGCTTACAAGTTTGTGATATAAATCTAAATTAGCGACATCAATTTGATTCAATAGGCTTCGAAAACATATTTAGGAATAAATCGGAAATGTATAAAATTTAATACTTTTAGAATAATGCAATCACAAGAAGAAGAAAAAAAACCAATTCGGCCGAAACTTTCTACCATCAACAATTATTTTCCAGAAGGAATTGGAAATATGCACGACTTTGTGAAAAATACATATTTCTTTAAAAGAGAATTATCTAAATCATAAGCTATAAATTACGGACAGCACTGAAAAACTGATTATTTAGCCAGTGAAACCGTCCCACAATAGTGATCTCAACCAAAATATTCACAAGACTCAAAATGATGTGGTTGTTAGAAACTAGAGGTCACAATACGGCCTTCGACAATGAGCAAAGCCAATACATAGTATAAAAGGCCCCGACATGACTAAATGTCAAATAATTATATGTATAATGAAAATTACTTCATACCCTTTTTGAATATTTTCTAGATTTGTTTTTCAACGTTGCACTCATTAGTAAGATGATTTAACGTTGGTCTGTAATTTAACTCTTTGTGCTGCATTATTTTCTACATATAGAAAATGAAAGGATATGGAGTAACTGACAGAGATTTTATTCGTAATTGAATTTAATATTTCATAGATGAGAATACTTTTAGAAGTAGTAAAATCCTTTAATATTAAGAAATAAGGAGATGTGGCATACATGATTACTTTTGGATAACTTTCCACTACAAACTAAAGGACGAGGATTTATGCATATGTATTCATCAAAACGAATTCCATCTAACTTTACACCCCCATCACATAAAGTCTTTCGCATGGCCTTAAATCTTTTCTGAGGATGTTTATAAAACAAAAAAATATTTCTAATCATAAGTTTACATCGGACATAGAAAAATTAGAAATTAAGATACAGAATAAATAAAATGTACAAACCAAATTACTAAATTTCTAGATAAAACAAAGTTACAGTATGTAGTTTGTTTACACGGAAGAGAATATAGTTAAATATCTTTTATAAAATCTGACATTTTTTTCCGTTCATATTGATGTTTATTCTCTGTATCCATGGTACCATTTACGTAACATTTAAAAACATGTAAAGTTACTGAGAGACAATCGGAGTGACCGAACACAAACCATGAAACTAACTATTACACACACATTACTCAATAAAATTATTATCTCCCTTATTTTTTTTAATTTTAAAGTAAGAATAAGTCTTTTGATTTGGTTTATTCCTACTCCTTGAACAATAACGAATAAACTATATCATATCTGGCTATACATTGAAACTGTTGTCTGCAAAATTAAAAGTTCCATGTGAACTGACTGCTTATATGACTTCACAAGAAAATATAGAAATAAAACTTTCGACTAATTGTTTTACAAGAACAATTTCATTATCAAGATTATAATTGGTTATTATATCTTCTCAGCCCTAATACTTTTAATGTATTTCACCTTTACCATGATGTATGTAAAGAAAACAGTAATCATAATATCTCATGTGAAATGGCTTTCTTTTCTTCAGTGAAAATTTATAAGCTTATTTTACATTTAACACAATTTTATATAGTATAATTTATATATATTTAAAATATAGAAAATTTCAATTGAGACAATTTATAGGTTAGATACGGAATTTACAAAGTTTTTATAGTAGGCTTCTGTATGATGTCTGCATACTATACGAAATGTTGTTATTATATAATAAGCAAAAAATTAAACAGTTTCACGATAGTATCATGTAAACTAGATGTTTTACATTCTCATACTGGAGAAAGAAATAAAAGTGCATTGGTTACTATTTCAAGCATTTCTTATATGCATGCATTTTGTGAGCCAGCAAAACTAGCTCAAAATAACAGAAATCCATGTAAAGGGTTGTAAACAGGCTGAAATGTCTTGAATCGGTAATGAACAGTTAAGCTTAAAAGTGCCATTGTTTTCTGAAATTTTTGCAATCTCAAGTAGTGGTGTATACAATAAATTAATTTTCTCCCATTATAATTCATTGTAAAATGAAAAATGTAAAAAGAAATGCTTGATTTCCAATAAATAAAATAGGAAGATGTACTTCTATGCCTAAAATATCCCCTTCTGTTTATGGACTATGTATTTCTAAAAGAAAATGGAAGGCATATTTTGGTGGTTTAACACCCTCTTTAAATGTAGTTTAATGTTTTGTAATGAAATTTAATGACAATTGTGTCAGAAGCACCGGTCCTGAATATTTAGTTGATTTTTTGAAAAATGAATGCCCATGCTTTAGTAATGGTATAATTCAAAGGTATTGAATTTTTACTTTGAACCAGATTAGGGTGCCAAATATTACATTACTCGCTTATGCAAGCCTTAAGTAAAATATAGCGCTGCTATTGATACATTTATACATGGAAAACAATTATAAAATTATATTATTATAACATAACTATTGGAAACACAATCTAAGACATAACGATATACCTTGATTACATTAATATCTACATGCATGATGGTTAAAAACTTATCCAGAAATTAGCAGGTTTTTTCTTGTCATTATTCTTGTCATTAACAAAGAATTGTACAATGTGACATGTTTTCCCAGACCTAACCTTAATCAACCAGGCTCTGTTCTGCAACTGAAATCGAGATCTGTCCAGTTTCCCGTTATTGTTTATATTGCAAATTAACTGCGTGTGTGTTTATTTATTTTTGACTGCACTTCCATTTTCAAGTTAGGAAAATGAACTGCAAGACCTTTTTTTCAAATTTTGCTAATTTTGCCTTTTGTATTTGCAATGGATTCAAGTAACTAACGCATAAGATAAAATGATAATGCGAAAAATACGTCTAATCTCTGGCTTTGCCGTGTAAGGTTAAATTCTTATTTTATTTGATAGATATTTATTGTTACCTAATAACCACACAATTAGACGTGCCTAATCATAGAGATTATATATAAGTTCATAGTTCCCGCCCCAAAATGAAAATAAACGCCATGGTCGAATATGATGACTGAACATTTTTTTTATGAGACAAACTGATAAGTTACAAATCACCATGTTGTATCGCCGTCTATGTCACCATTTCCACTCTATATAGAACTATAGTGCACTTTTATAGTTTCGGTCTTCTTTAGGATAGAGTCTTATCTGAATACTCCAGAACAAGGATACATTTCAGGACTAAATCAATTTCCGTTTTATTTGAATGATTGAGTTTTGTTTGAAAATAACATCGAAGTTTGATCTATAATACGATGTAGGTATTGTTTTTGATAGAAAAAGAACTTCAAAAAGACTTTAGCTAAACGTTTATGAAAAAAATACAGCACGTGTTTCTAAAATCATCTTCATCATTTACGCTCCAGATAAAAAGTATGTGACGTTATAGTTAAAAAATCTTTATAATAAAGAATTAAAAACCATAATGAACCTATACATTAGTCAAATCATTGCCTACGTGCTTTACAACTTTCGATTTAGTAAACTTCTGTATAACTTTCAAATTATGATAGTATCGAGGCACGAGTTGTTAGGAATGTATACCGGATGCTGGCAGTTAACATTTGGTACATGTAGCTGTGCTATATAATTCATGTATGGCACTTATTTCGGAGTGTCTCAAATCAAGCTTGCATGAGTGTTTTAGTTTAACAAAAATGAAATATAAAAATAATGATATCAAATATTTTTTATTAACAGTTATTATAGTTATTAAGTTGAATAAAAGTTAAAGACCACAATTTTTTTAAAGTAAATTACACTTTTTTTTTCAATACTTATTGATTACATGACACTTTTTTTTTTTCGCTGGCTTAATAAATGACATTTCTTTTGCTGAACATATAACCATTTTTCACATGCTTAAAGTGAACATTCTTCTCACAACCTGAACAGCTTTTATATTTTTTCAATGATGCAATACTTTAACATTAAGTATAAAATTTCAGTCCCAATTATGTTAATATGTGAAAAATTTGTTGCATTTCTGTCGCCCATCGCAACATTAAGATAGATATTCCTAATATATATCAAACATACACCGTACTGCCGACTTGTATCATTTGTATACAAAAACTCGACGGATGGATACGATCACGCACTGCTGTTTACTCGAACTTTAAAAAAAAAGGAATTTGCCAAATAAGAGTTCGGTAATTTTGTTAATACTTTTCTCTTTTCTTAAATATTGCTTATTTAACGGGTCTATTATTAATATATATATATATGCGTGTGCATATATTGAATGGACATGTACCTAAAAAGGAGAAAGTAAAACAAAAGTAAAACGTTAACGGTGGATAAATTTGTTAAATACTATGATCATAAGACAAAATAATACATTTTAACTGCCCAATATTTCTAATAGTTCCTGCTAATCTATTTAAATAGTATTAGTACGGTTACAATTATCCAGTAGAAACTGTTGAAAGTCATTAGAACATGGTCTTACATGTGCAAGAAGTTGCTTGCAAATAACGTTTACTGAGTCAGTATCTATGTCAAATCAGAGATCACGATATGTAGGTAAAACAGGTCATGACAGTATCAAAAAGCACAATGTTAATCAAAATTAAAAAAAACAAATAGAAGGAAATTGGGAATACGTAAGAAGAAAGTGGAAAACAATCTTTATCTTGTTGAACTGAGACTGTGGTATACTGAAATTCGAACGATTCAAAAATACAGAATTATTTATTTTAGTGTTAAATGAAATTTAAATCTATATATTTTATTATACTTGTAATTCATAGTCATTCTACCTTCGATCTTCTTGATTAAATATTGAAGAACTATATTGCGTGTTAAATCCACCATTACATAAAAAAATGCTTGCCACTAAGAGGCCATTTAAATTGTAACATTTGAATTTCATGAAAGTATAATTTAAAAGGTGAATAATATATTCATATCTAGATCATACATATTGCACCAAATAAACAGACTTCTCGATACTGTTTAACAAGTTTCTGATTTTGTAACAACCTAAAAAGGGAGCAATTAAAAATGTGTAGATTTGCGGACACAACATCAAAATTATTTTGTTCGTAAGAAGTACTGTAACTGCATTTTTGTTAAATAGAGGATATGTCAAATACCTTGTTATGCGCGACATTGTCCTGTATTGTGTAACTTCTATGTCATTTGGTCTCTGAGAGTTGTCACATTGGCAATCATACCACATCTTGTTATTTTTATAAATAATAGTTTTACTTGAATTGTTCCTATGCATGAACTCATTAACTAACAAAAAATAGACATTTTGGTAATATAATTTTACAAGATATAATAAATGAAGGAAATCTGTATGAAAATAATTACATTTATCTCAAGTGACATTTATTGTTCAGACTGCTTTTAGAATTTAGTTTAGTATTTTCTCTGCAGTAAAACATGAATTAGTTTTGATATTATAGTAGATAAGAACTTTATAGTTGCAGAAAAACAAAATGTGGTATCGGCCATTACCTTTGTGTTGAACGTTATAACTTATAATGTTTCTAAATTTCAATTATACTCTGTCAACTCTCCAGTTGATAAAATCTATCTCGTCTCCACTTCAAAGCTGCCAAACTTAGTCTCTGGATTTGTGTTTGGCCATAAAGACATGTACTTATCGCAGAATCGTCGATTCAAGTGGACCGGAAAACCAACGTCACTTCACCGAATCCATGATGGCGACTTTCGATACCATCGAATTCGAAAACAGGAAGATTTATTTTCGTATTTTTTTTACTTAAAAATACCACATATGATATCAGTAACGTGTAACTATTATTGATAAGCGACGTAATTTGTCTGAAATGAATGATTTCGAATATGATAAAGAATACTAAACAGTAATTAACTTCAAACTTGTAAACTGGTTGTCTAAAACGTTTATTTAGTTGCAATCGACAATCACAAATTTTCACGTTCAATTTAAAGAAATGCTTATATACACCCAAAAGTGTTGACAGTTATATAGATATGATATATCAATATTGAATATGAATAAAAGAAAGAAGAAATAAGCATTGCAGAAAATTAAAGATACAACTTGCAGACTATTTTTTTTTATTAAAGATTAAAAGTATCTTGGGAGCGAAAAAGGGTTGATAAAATGTTCTACACTGACTTTCTGTTTCGTATGCAAAAAAAAAAAAAAAACCAAACTAACAAAAAATAAAATTTTGAAGTGCGAACCTTTAGGATTGATTAACTACTTTTTCATCCTTCTATCAAGAAATGAACAATATATCAGACATATTGTTTATAAAATATCAGATAATTTAGTTGTATCAGTGTATATATTCGTGGTATATCAGTTAATTTTGTCTAGATGACGAAAAGATTTTCTAATTGCAGATATCGAAAGTATGTATCGCGTGGCACGTATTTGTATTTCATGAATGAGAGCAACGGACAGGTGCTCTTTTCATCGTCTTTGAGTGACAGGAGATTGTATTTTATAACGATTGGTTCCACGTGCATGCTAAATAGATAATACTATCGACTATAAATCAAACTCTGACCCATGACAAAACTTAAATATAAGTTTATTGATAGGCATGCTGTCCAGTAAATATATTTGCAATTATAATTACTTGATTTTTTTTATTACTATATAAAAATAAGGAGATGTGGTATGATTGCCAATGAGACAACTATCCACCAAAGTTCAAATGAAGTGGATGTAAGCAATTATAGGCAACCGTACGGCCTTCAACAATGAGGAAATCCCATACCGTATATACATGAAAAATACGAAACAATTCAATTGAGAAAACTAACGGCCTAATTTATAACACAACAATTTACGGAAAACAAATATGACAGACATGAACCAACGACAACCAGTGAACTACAGTCTCCTGATTTGGGACAGGCACATAAAGAATGTGGCGGTGGTAAACATGTTTGTGAACGCTCAACCCTCCCCTAACCTGGGACAATGGTGTTACAGTACAATATAAGAACAAACTATAAAAACCAGTTGAAAAGGCTTAACTCATCAGAAAGATACAAAGCAGAAAAACACAGACCGGACGTGGCAGGGTATTTATCCACCCTCATCCCTAGAAACAAGAAAGACACTAAGTACAGATCTGAAAGTACTCGCTGTAACTAATAGCTAGTTCAAAGCCAATAACAACTAATAAAAAAAATCATGTACCCAAAACTAAAATATCATTAAGTACACATATATCCAACATCCAATGGATGTAGTATAAAGACGTCATTAACAATCAGAGAAAAACGTAACCTTGTGCAATGCCAAAATATAGGTATCGACAGATTGTAGTACCGCGAAAGTACATATTTGTATAAAAATAATATTTAGTATGGTTTTAATTTACTGATAACACTTTTAACACTAATATTGGACTACTACGAGTACCTTTAATGAACGTAACACCCGAAAACTCGTGTCAGACGTAATATATATATACACCAGTTTGACCTTATTTTATTGAATGCACGTGTTGATTTTGTTCCACTAAAGGAGAGCAGAAACTGCTTTCTCTTCCGGAGCATCTGCGTTCACCCTCGATCTTTGGGTGGGGTTCGTGGTGCTTAATCTGTAGTTGCTTTTTGGTAAGTCGTTTGTGAATTGATTTGGTCATTTTCGATTATATCTGCTCTTCAAACATTATATTTGGTTCTGGATTTTCAAACGCTTTGACGTCGAGCATCACTGAAGAGATATTGAGTGTTGAAATCCGCATCTGCTTGGTGCAGTAAAATTGGTACCGATTAATTGCTTCGCATCACGGTGCGGAGCTATTAGTTTCAGTCGATAAACACGCCATCTTGAAAAAAATTACTTATCACATATAGATTCTGATTGGTTGCTTTATGATGCGGCTGAGATACAACAACAGCTATTGGCTTAAATGAAATAAAGAATTACAGACTTATCTCAGGATAAGACATCAAATGCCGGAAAATTAACTATGTGTATTTCAGTTCCGATCAACTCATTAATTCATATTCGTTTTATAATGCATATATTGCACACTGAAATTCAATATTGAAATATCAATTATTGATACGTGTTTATTTGCTTTGTTAATCTGCAATATGCACGATTTGTTTTGCTAAACAATGTTCCTATACAATGTTTACAAAAATGCATTATAACTTCTACCAATCTACGCACACCTCCAGAGTGGTGTCCATCTGTAAATGTTTTAATTATCAACAAGTAAAGTGAACGCAATTTTACAAGCATGGGTGTATAACGCACACTCTTAAAGTGGAACAACATCATTTTCACTGAAACTAATATTTATTGCTGTTTACAATTGCTTCGCATTGCAAGCTTTATGGTAAATCGACAAAAGTGTGTCAGAAATCGTATCTGATATTCTTCCGCAGTCATAAGTAACCTTCCATCATTACCGGACTGGACACCGAAATAACACGACGGGTGTTGTAAACGGTGAGAATGCTTATCCTTCCGGAGCACCTGATTTCACTCCCGGTTTTAGTCATATCAAGGATTTGTATATAAATCCTTGGTCACGGGAGTTCGTGTTGTTTCTTATTTATCTTTACTGTTGAAAATATCTTTTGGTTGTACAAGTCTTTGTTTACTCCTTGGTGATGATTGTTATTGTCTTCATCACTCGAAATCATGTTACTCTTAATCAACATACCTAAACATTCATATATATCTAAATAAATTATATACATAACTAGCAATCAAAATCGCAAGTCAATGACCAGCTGAAAGAACTAGAAAATCACTCTCCACAAAGACACATTGACAACTAAACACTGAACAGCCAGTTTAAAATTTCAGAAAAGTTCATCTTAATATATATACAAAAATCGATATTCCAAGTCTAAGACATCCATTTTATATCAATCAATATCTAAAAATACCACATTTTCAATACTAAATCAACAACAACATGCACACATATCACCTTAAATAATGATAGAGCGAAGCAGTCCACAGCTTTTAGAAAGCTCAAACTTGTGTTACTGTTTGTTCTGTTTTATCACTTGTTAGTATTGTCTGTTTTTCCTTATCTTCCTTTTTTTTTTATATCTAGATCTCTTTCAAGTTTTTCGTATTTGGGTTGCAGATTTAGCAAAGCAAAGGAACAAACTGAAAAAAAAACCAAACAATTACGAAAATTCCACAAAACTCTTAAATTTCAGTTCACAATGCTTAAATAACAACAACAAACATAAATACAAAATTCCTTAAACTTCGGATTACAATACTTGAATGTTAACTTTGTTCATAATTCTACGATCTTCATTAAATGGATTACGTTTTCATTGAATGAAATATCAAGCGCCATAACTCTGAACGGAAAATTTAATAAGATAAAGTTTTTAACTATTATAATACGACCGACGTGTTAAAACGAATATTTTTTTTCAAGTAATGTGGCAACGAAATCTATGAATGAATTATGTTACTATTAAACAAAGATAACATTTATTGAAATCCAAAGTATCAAGTGGTTGGGAACTAGCAAGACCGTAAAATAAAACACAAGAAAAATTGCCGTCTAGAACAGAAAAAAATGACGAGCACGAAAAAAAATCTGAATCGCCTCTGTTGTAAATGTTTTGGCTATATTTTTATGGTGGAAAAGTACATCAATCCCCAAAACATAAGCTTTCGTTGTAACCGATGTATTTGATATCGTTTTGCAATATATTATGAACTTAGAAGTGTAGAATACTTAAAATAAAATATCACGTAGGAATGGTTGGTATTTTCATTTTTTCCCATGGAATAAATTGAATTCTGCTATAAACTGCCGAGATGCATTTACAATAACGAAGTACATTGACTTTTTTAAATGGTGATATTGTGCTCATCGGTACAAAAGCTCTTAAATCACAGTATAATATATTATAATTAAACTTATTAATATGCTATCTCCTTGTTATCAATAGTTAAATTAAAATATATTTGCATGTTATCGCGTTCTTAACATGCAATTGAAGTTGTGGTCTTTTAAACTGGAATTTTTATTTTGCATTTTTTTCGTCTTTTTTCATTGTACAAGATAATATTTTTCTTAGACTGTTGATGACGGTTTTACACGAGATGTACTCGTTCAACTTTACGTATAGGAAATTGTGATCTATTTTTATTTTGATGTACTCTTAGATCGGTATTTCTTTAGATATTACTGAACTGAGAACAGTGTTGATGTGTTCTATCCATTTTAGCTGATTTTTACTGTTCGAATCACGATCTAACATCAAGAGAGTTTAACGATCCTAAACAATTTTAGCTTGCTACATACTGTATGGGCTTGTTCAAAATGGTGTCTCTATTCTATGACATTCGAAAAATATATATCCAACCTATGCCAACAATGCAAACAGAGCACAATAGGCTTTGTTCTTAATTACAGTTGAAAAGCAGTCAATACATTAACCTTTGAAAAATTGGTTTTACTAAACGTAAAATTAAAAACAACAAACAAACAAACAAACAAGTGACACGCTTAAAAGTTTGACAAGTCATTTTTATTTGTAAATACAATTTTGTCAATATAATAAAATTTGGTAAAACGAAACTTTATTTGAGGAATATAAAAAGAACAGAGCAAGAAGTAAATGGGAGGTTAAGAATAAAACATATCGGTTAAATGGCCCTGCAATGAACATAGTTTTGGACCAAAGAATCTTTGTATATTGAAATGACAGCACGGGGCTTCTCATACACAAATCTAAAACCAAGTTACGAAGTAAACACAAATCAATCAATCAAGTTAAGACATCTTTCTTATTTCAATCACTCTATGTTTTATATTATATTATATTTTACAGCTAAAAATATAGTATTGCTCGGTACAGTCCGTTGTTTAAGACCCTACGATGACCAACAGATGCATACCCGTATACATGTAATAGGTATACAGTTGTTTCTTTGTTAATCATACCACAGTCCGCACAGAACACTAAAGGTATAGGTATATTATTCCAAATGTTGATTTGGAACTACAAATGTAAAAGTTTGAACAAAAAGCTTAGTTACTTACTGGTATATCAGCTTCAATTACACATACATGTTCATTTATTATATTTGACATTTAAAATTTGAATAAAGATCATATCTAATATATTGATGCCACATTCAGTTGTTGTTTTCAGTTTCATACAAAGCAACAAGTATCTTGTGTAATTTAATTGTATAGATATATATGTATTTAAACTGTGTATTCAATATATTATAATTTACCATATCACGTGTTTATATAGTTAACAAAAGCAAAGCAATCCTTAAAGTTTTTCATCGTAAAAAAAAAGAAATTAAATAAGGAAGGAGAACTGCACATTGACGTCATAGAGTTCCGTACTACATCAAACCAGTTAGTACTGTTCTTCTAAAAAGCTGTTACTTCCAGACTCATTTTCTTGTGGAGAATGAATAAAGTACAAGATCTGATATTTATCTTATTTCAACTTAAAATGTGAAGATTACAATCTTCATTTGATGGTAAGTTATTTTTCGAGCGACCAAGGAGATTTTTATCTTACTAGAATCTAATTAGATTGTTACGTGTGAAAATATGTTGGTTTTCAATAAATTAAACTGCACCCCGAGCCTATTATATAAAAGATGTTGTCACTTTCATGCTATATGAAACTGTACTCTGTTGTCATAAAAGCGTGCAGTGATTCCACTGAACTTCGAAAAATATCTTTTCAATGCTTATTTTCCTACAACTGATGCGTTAAATACCCTAATCATCATGAACATTGTATATCTTTTCTTGACGTCTTCATAGAGGTTTTCATTCAATGGTAAAATTAGCATGTCAAATAGCTTTCATAATTGCCTATTGGTAAGCACTTGAAAACGCTGTCTAAACCTTAATTCCTATCTCACCTGTATTATAAACATGTAATTGATTAAATTTTACAATTCTCTTACTGTACTGTATATTGAATTAATGTTACTTATTGAGAAGAATTGGAAGCTATTATGGAATGCTATTTATTAACAAACACATGCATAGTGGATAAACTACCGGTATAACCATCATTGTGATGAAAATTCAATCTCACGATAGTTCTTATTTTATAAATAAAGGAGAAGGTCCGGTAAGGGCTTATTTTGGCCTTAAATTTGATGTACATCTGATGAATAATTTTTGACATTTTTTTAAACTTGAGTGTCTTCTTCGGTCGATTCAGTAAGTTTATGTAAAAGATTTGAACTGATTTGGCCATTAAAGACGCCTAAATTCAAGCTTAGACAATGAAAAATCCTTCAGATATGCCACAAAACGTCACTTTTCAGATGTTTTTTGTCTAAAATGGAAGTGGATGCAATCGTGTTCAGTCTCAACCTTCTATATGTTATGTATCATCATTAAATACAACATACATTGTATATTGAAATATTAAGACTGAACACAAGTGCGGCCACTTCCATTTTAAACAAAAACCGTCTAAAAATAAGCAAAAATACTAAAATTGAGAAGATTTCAGTAATTTTGCATGCATTAATGATGCTAATACCTGATACATGTGCATTGTATTGTCAAAAACAGCCCATATTTATGTAACAAAAGTATTCTTCTTTCCAATAAATAGCTTACAGTTTACATTTTTAACACATTTTTGAAATGCATTATTTTGGGGCCAAAAAGGGGTCTTACCGGGCCTACTCCTTTAAATACTGAACTCAAAAAATATTTAAAATTTCATCTTCCCTTCCAAATATTTATACATCCTTGAGTTTTTTTTAGTTTGGGCATTGGAGAAGGTAAATTCACAAAAGCGCTTCGGACTTATCAAATGTATGAAGTGTTGTATTTGTTTTCTTCAGACTAGTTGACCGTCACAGGTTTTTTATATGTTGCTTATCTTTGTAAAATTGTATGTATCTTTTATGGTATCTTTGTAAAATTGTATGTATCTTTTATGGTACCTTGCCTTCTGTTATTAAATTCAAAATGTAAATCTCCTCACGCTTTACAAGAAACTTCTAAATCTCTAAATAGGACACAGACATATCTTCTTTTTATTCTATGAAAGAGTCTTAGAGGTATATAGTAATAGATAAATATAAAACAGGGGCGGATCCAGCCATTTTTAAAAGGGGATTCCAACACATACAAGTCATATAAAAAGGGGGGTTACAACTATTATATGTTCCCTCAAAAGCATAAGTTGTCAAACAAAAGGGGGTTCTAACCCCCGGACCCCCCTTTGGATCAGCCACTGTGAAATACACACCACCTCCTATCTGGATTAGTTATCATCTTATATTTCTGTATTTCATGTCGTCTTCTTGAAAAATGACTAAAGCCTTTTTGACAAACTGGTTTATCGTGACATATATATTATTTCAGTCGCTTTTAAAGGAAGAAGCTTTCGGTGCATAAGAAGCATAAGCAACTATTCATACCATACTATGCAACTTAATTGCTGTTCTTAGCTTTATTGTTATAATTGTCTACACTTTAGAGTTAATTCGGTAGTGGTCCAAACGACAAGTAGATAAAATGAATGTCCTATTCAAAAGGTCCTTTAAAGTCATAACGCACTAATCATTTTGACGTTAAAACCAATGATATCCTTATAAAAGAGAGGAAAACGATACCAAAGGGACATTCAAACTCATAAGTCGAAAATAAACTGACAACGCCATGGCTAAAAAAGAAAAAGACCAACAGACAAAAAATAGTACAGAAAACACAACATGGAAAACTAAAGATTGAGTAACACGAACCCAACCAAAAACTGGGGGTGATCTCAGGTTCTCCAGAAGGGTAAGCAGATCGTGCTCCACATGTGGCACCTGTCGTGTTGCTCATGTTAGTACAAACCCGGTATTAAGTCTAATTCGGTAGGTCACATTCGGGGAAAAGGGGACGGGATTATAGTTACGACATTTGGAACATATCCGCTATCATCTGTGAAACGGATATTCCAAAACAGTCAACCAACTCGTGATGGCGTCCGTAAAATTAACGAAGGGATAATTTCAACTTCACCACTTGGAACTCTTGGTTTAATAGCTTCCTTGTTAGCAGCAATCCTCTATCAAGGAAATCATGATAGGAAATACAAGCCCTGGAATATCGTATCAACTGGGAGATATATACTCCGTATGCAAGCGCTGCTTGAATGTTGCTACATAGAAACGGAAAGTTCACAATTGGGAAGCTGAAATTATCTCTTTGTCGTAAAGTTTTGTTTTCAAACGACCCCCATCGTCAATTTATAGATGTAAGTCAAGATATGAGGCAGACTTAACTGTATCTGTTGTATCCTTTATCTCAAGTTCGATGGGATAGATGCGTTCAACATAGCCACCAAATTTTGAATTATTTAGTAAGAGAATATCACCTATATAGCGGAAAATAAAGTTAAAGGATACTGCTAACTTCTTATCTTTCTTCCTAAGAAGTTCCTGTATGAAGTCAGCCTCATATAAATAAAGGAACAAGTCGGCAAGAAGATAGGAACATTTGGTTCCCATGAAAATGCCGATTGTTTGTTGAAAAACACGTACTCCAAACGTAACAAATATGTTGTAAAGAAATCAAGCATTTTGATAATGTCAGTTTTAGAGAATTTTTTGTTTGAATCAGAGTGATTTTTTACAAAGTAGGATTTATCTCTCCCTATAAGACAAGAGACTTGTATCTACGTTGGCCATTCTTTTTTATGAAACAAAGCAGGACCAACTCTTTCAATTTGTCTTTTAGTTTGGAGTGGAGAATACTTTGTGTAAAGTGTAGAAAAGTCAAATGTTTTAATACTATTGCAAGATGAAAGAGTCTTAGATTGTATGTACTCTAAAAGATCGTTGGAATTTTTTGGTATCCACATCTGATTCACGCCACCTCTAGAATAGGTAATTTCATAATAATTTTGAAGCCCGTCTTTGATTGTTGATAAAATTTATGTTAATAATTTAGAAAGAGGTTTCTTTGGTAAGTGTCGTGGGGTATATGTTGAGTTTCCAAGTGAAATGACAATACCTAATTCATTTATCAAGCAGTTTATGTAATGTGATTTACATACAAAAACGATGTTGTTTGGGACTTTATCTGCGGGGACAACAACATATTTGTCATGGAGGTAAGACAAGTGTTTTGCAACATGTGGGTCTTTAAAAATTGATGTAGCATGGGTATTCATAGACCCATTCAGTTTCTTAATTCTGATTTGTATCAACGACCTCACAGCCTTAATCCATTTGGAAATAATATCTTCGTCTTCCTTCTCGTGTTTAATGTGTCTCCATTGCCTGGCATAATCCTCGACTGAATTCATCAGTATAAACAAAGTATTTTCTCTTAAGAATAATTTTGAATAGACTGTTCCACTCTGAGTCAAGCGGTTGTGCAGTATTTTAACACAGAAAAAACTAACTCGAGTCATAGCGAGTTTGATTTCTTCACTTTGTAATTCATGAGAATAACGTGCTCCAGTTTTCTCTTAAACATCCATGAAAACTTTATCATAATTAAAATAATTGGTCAAAAAGGCTATTTTACACATGTTTATAGTCTTACCCTGAAAGATATTTCATTTACATTTTACAGCAATGTCTTTGCATATAAAAACAAGAAACGGAATATATGTAAACGATAAAGTAAATTGGTACTTTTTCCAATTTTTACCTAAAATGCAAAATGTTTGAAGACTAAAGAATATTACCCGAGTTCTGATCAATGTGTAAAAGGTAATCTAAAACGTGTCCCTTTCTTTTCTTAATTTGTGAAATGTTAAGTTTTCTCATAAGGACAATTACCTAGTTCATCATAGATGACACTGTTTGCAATTGGTGTAGTTGGCTTTAAATGTAAAATTAGTTTGCAAAAATTCTTGTCTTGTCCTATAGTTATGTTGATGCGGTTTCCATTTGGAAAGGATCAGTGCTTGAATAACTTTTAGTAGTCGCTAGAATGGCCTAGGTGGTACAGGTGGCGTGTTCTTTAAAAATAATGTCCCTATATTCTGTTGCTTTGCTTGTTTCGGTATAACAATTAGAGGAAGTGGTATGAGTGCCAATGAGACAAATCTCCATCAAAGACCAAATGACACAGAAGTTAACAACTATAGGTCATCGTACTGCCTTCAACAATGAGCAAAACCAATAGCGCTAGCAAGTTATAAAAGGTCAGCAATCATAAATCTATCGAATGATTTCCTTTACATGTTTATCATGTCCACAAGGTTTCAAATTACAGCTTCACAAAAAAACTTCTTTTAGCCACAAGGTATTTTCACAAAGATGTTATACGAGTTTCATATTTTAAAGGGTAAGGAATACAAATAAAAATAAGAAGATGTGGTATAAATGCCAGTGAGACAACTCTCCACCAGAGACCGAATGACAAAGAGGTCAAAAGCTATAGGTCACCGAAAGGTTTTCAACAATGAGCACATTTAATTTTTACCAAAAGCTACAGAAACTTCATGTGGAATTGCCATTATTTGTAAAATATGTCAATTATGACACATGGCCCAAGACCACAATTAAATTTCTATTAGTTCTTTATAACGTTTTGTTTCATTAAAAAATGCACCTATTCTTTTGTCAAATATTTTGTGTGTGTAATGTACAGTACAAGTCCAAAATATATCAAAGTTTCAGAAAATTGAACGTTTACATCTTACAAATTTAGCCAATACACATCCATACCCCTATGGACAAGTCAAGAGATGTTCCGAAAACTGTAAATATCACCTTTTTGCACCTGGCCTAATCACTCTTTCCATATCAAAATTAGTTAAAATACAACATCCAAAAGTTTATTTCACCTCTCTTCTTTCATTTCCATCCAAAAAAATCTAAGAAATGAGTGAGGAAGGGAAAGAAAAAAAATTAAGAAAAAATACACTCTAATTAAAAGGAACTATATTCGTGGACAACGAAAAGCGGGATCCTTAATTGTGGTCTTGGGCCTATTAGGGGTCTAAAACTTGACCAATTCTAATAAAACTTGGTATGATTTAAGCTTAGTGTATTATAAAACGGTTTACAAAGTTTCAAAGCCATATGATACCAATTATAAAAAATGTGGCATTTTTTATATCTGAACTTTGGGTGCTGAATTGTGGCGTTGAATTAGAACAATTTCAACCATCAAATTTGGGCTTCTATAAACCAAAATATACCAAAACTTAAACTTTTTAATGTCTCTATGTATAAGTTATCACCTATTAAAAGCAACAGATAGCATACTTCATGTTTCAGACTTATAAAAAATGGCCAGAAGTAAATTTTATATGAGCCTGTGCCAAAAAATAGAGGTTTTCAAATGAAGTGAGGCCTTATATGAAATGTAATATTTTCACTTACCACAATTTTCTGAAGTTGTTAAGTTATAAAAACCTTTACATGTTATAAATGTACTTTTAATGGAAATATAAGTTTCAAATAGCATAACACATGTGAATAAAATGGTCTTCAGCAATGTCAAGCTTAAAAACAGGTTGTCAATTTAGTTCGTTCCCACATTTGCATATTAAAAAGCATATAAATGATATGGTAGATGGAGATATGCTTCTTTTGCTCAAATCTTTGCTTAGATATGATAAAACATGGAGCCTGGATGTAACAAGACTGTCACTTTCAACTATATATGTAGACAGTATGATCTGATGCAAAGTTATTTACTTTACTTTTAAAACCGGCATGAAATTTCAGCCTCAAAAGGCCAATATTTTAACCACTAGCTATTAAACAAAAAATAAAGGTAGTCTGTGAAACAGACAAGGTCAAACAACCAGTAATAAGTGCTTTTGATACAGATTCAGTGAAATCTGCTAAAAGGAATTCAACTTGTATGTGCATAGAACCTCATTTTCACTTGCTTCATACTGACCGTTAGACTAAGACCATTAAAGCAGCACATTTTGCACTCTTATTCTGATTTTATCTACTTTTTGTATGTTCAGTGTTCAAAAATGAGTTAAACATCTACATTAGATACCACAAACACAAATAGAAAATCAGAAAAACCTGTCAGTGAGAAAGTAAGCATGCTACTTTTGTAAAAATATTGAAACAACTGAAAAGTTCAATTTTGGGCATGTAGGCTGAAATGTCATTTTTACAAAATTTCTATCAAATAAAAGTGGAAATCATTTATTCTCATGTAGTTTGACAAATTAATACCAATAGATCATTCAGGAAGTTGTCAAAGTACAAATTCAATATTTCCTGAATTCACCTCTTAGGCCCAAGACCACAATTAAATTCTCTATTAGTTCTTTATAACGTTTTGTTTCATTAAAAAATGCACCTATTCTTTTGTCAAATACACATATTTGTTACATCACACTCACATTACAAATAAAGATTTCTGCATTAAAATCGACAAATTGCATCATATAACTCATTAATCAATCTTTTATAAATGCTTAATATGTATATAATTGTATTATCTCTAATACGAAAACAAACCACACAAGGGAATTTTCATCAGTTCACTTAGAGGCAGTTAACGTCAAGTACTTCTTTTCCTTCGCTGCCTTCAAACTATATACTTCAAATACAGTCATACACGTGATAAAAATTTGTAACAACAGAACAATGTACTTGAGTCAATCTAAATTGAGATTTTGAACTGCATTGTTTATCTGGATTGCTTAAACATATGGAAATATATAGGGTCTTCAAAACAGAAAGTCAAACAGAGTTATGGCTGTCTTTCTGATATTGTTTTACATCTAACCCCCTGGTGTTATTAATTTTGTATTTACATTGTGCCATAGATCAAAATTATTCGCTCAGTGTATGTTCACTTGTTTTTGTTTATATGTCTTTTGATGAGTTAAGCCATTTCAATTGATATTTTATAGTGTGTCTTTCTATGTTGTGATGTTACACTATTGTTTCAGGTAGTGTGAAGGTTGGCGCCTATTAAAACATTTAAACCCGCTGCATTTGTTTGCACCTGTCCTTAGTCAGGAACCTGATGTTCAGTGGTTGTCGTTTGTTGATGTGGTTCATAAGTGTTTCTCGTTTCTCGTTTTTTTATATAGATTAGACCGTTGGTTTTCCTGTTTGAATGGTTTTACACTTGTTTTTTGGGGGGCATTTTATAGCTTGCTGTTCGTGGTGAGCCAAGGCTCCGTGTTGAAGGCCGTACTTTGACCTATAATGGTTTACTTTTACAAATTGTGACTTGGATGGAGAGTTGTCTCATTGGCACTCATACCACATCTTCTTATATCTATTGTCAGATCATTGTAAGCGAAGCGTGGAAGCGGGATCTGTATTTCAGAAAAAATATGGCATATATACGTTCATGGATCAGCAACCGATGGTCATAAAAGCAATTGACATCAAGGGGTCAACATATCTACAGTCATCAACAATATAGGTCTTTGAAGATCTTGTATTTTGCAGTTGTACTTAAACAATACAGGAATGCTCAAATAAGTCAAAAATGTAAGTTAAGATTTTCCGTTGTGACTTCTTTGAAACAAAAATGCAAACAGTGGGTAGAAAAACTCGTCTTTAAGGCAATAAATCATGACAACTTCGGGCAAGAATACTCAAATTGGTCAAACAAAAGTTAAAATATTTTTCGAGGTGACTTCTATAGAACGAAATAGCAAACAATGGGCGAAAAAAATAGTCATCGAGGCAATAACTCATGACAGCTTTGGTCACGAAAATAATTTGTATATCTTGCCTTAATGATAATTTCTGTTAACGATTTCTATCTACAATGGATTTTAAGTTAATAGGCACAAAAAAAAACAAATATCATAATATTGCCAAATTCCTAAGTACAACTTAAACAAATGTTCCTTTGGATTACACTTTAAGATTTAAAACAAGAAAGCTCTTGAATTCAAAGTGTCCCTTTTATAACCAGAAACAAAATTAGTGAATGTTTCAAGTTGTCCTAAGTAAGATTCCTATGTGTTTTATAATTAGTCTCTGTGAAATTTGTAAACAAATTGACCAGACTTCGAGCACGTTAGTGCATGAAATGTATAAATGGTCAAGACAATTTTCTGTTGTTAAATATGAATAAAATGAGGTATATGCGTCAAAGAAACAGCAATCCTACACATGTACCTTGAGATGTTTTTTTAGGGGATGTTTTATTTGCTGAGCATATATGTATATGGCACCACATCTCCTTTCTATGCATATTCCTTAGGTAATAAAATCGGGACATACCAATATTTCAAATATGCTACTTGCAATATTTTCCATTCGCCAGGCCTTTTCATTTCTTCAAATGCAGGTTGTGACGTTGGACAACATAAAACAATATACCTTTACATTCATATATCTATATTATTAAATATTAAAGAAATAATGGATCCGATTTTATAGATTATCATTTATTTTTACAATTTAAACACCGGAAATGAATGGATTGACTATATGTGATTGTTATTTGCTTAACGCCAAGTAGCAACTAGTATATGCATATTCAAGTGTGCACATATTCACAAGAAATCCAATAAGTATACATTCTAAAATGTGAATCGACCGGATGTGACCTAGAAATTAAGACTGCAACCGGAAATGAGGAAATAAAATATAACAGCGATGTAACAGACATTTTGCAAGGTACCTCAAACGAACTCCGAAACCTTAAAATAGTTGTTCCAACAATTCGGTGTCCTTCAAAGGGCGCGACACTTTGCTCTCATTGGGCATCGGATTCAACGTTCCTATTTGGATCGTACGTGACCATGACTGCGTATTCATACAATCCCTCACTACATAACAGAAAACAGCCTTTAGCATGGATTTTTCTGCCAACTGGGAGGAGGCAAGGTTACCATACTTCTGTTCTCCACTCGACCAATAGGGTGATAGGGGTATCTGTTTCTTTGCAGTTTTTTTTTTAGGTCAGTTTAAAAACTGTTTGACAGTTTCTTACACATTAGTGTTTTTCAACTGTAGCAGATTATCATTTCTACTCTTCAGAATTAGGATTATCCCTTTTTTATGTTTTTGGATGTGTCATGTGACCTTTGTATCTTTTTGTGATACTTATTTCCAATCTAAGCAGGTCCGTATTTAAAAAGCTTGATGTCATATTAAGGAATGTTTCAATTTTAAAAATAATTCACTGTACTAAAAAATATGTTTAAATAGTTATAAAATCTCTATAGGCTACACTAATTTCTTCAAATTATTATAACAGTTCTGTATAGTTATATATAATATCATCATATGACAGACCACTTCCGAAACATATTTTTTTATGATACCAACGATGAATTTTAATCTTAAACGATCCTTTTGATCTTTAAATGATCTGAAAAGTCTGAACAATATATTATTTAGTCATATTCAGTCTTTCAGTCAATTTTTGTAGTTATCCATTGCGGTAAATCCAGTACTGTTCAGACAATTCGCTTGCAGTCAATTCTGTACTGTTCAGTAGCTTTTCAGACAATTCAGTATGATGCTGATGCATATAGGTAAATAACAACTACTGAACAGTCTGGATATAGACTGAACAGATCTTAATTGACTGCAAGCGAATTTCCTGAACAGTACTGAATTTACCGCAGTGGATTGAAAATGAAAGTCGGAAAATTGACTGAAAGATTGAAAATGACTTAATAATTTTTATTCAGTCTTTTATGAGATGTTAAGATCAAAATGACAATTTCAGATCAAATTTTATTTACTAGTATATATTATGTATTGTTATGATATCTTCATAAAAGGAGCAGGACACAATTTATGTCAGTACCGGTTCATTTTAAAGTATGAACCACATTTTTTATTTTATTTCGAATAGACATAGAAATATTACAGTTATTCCTTATAATTTAATTCTAAATTCCATTTTAAACCGGAGTAAATCATGAAAAAAACGTTGATGACGTCATGGTCACATGACAAAATTATGTCTATGAGCTGATAGACAAAACACTGCCAGCGAATCAGAAGACGCGTTACAACCAACATTAAATTATTCAAGGTAAAACATAGAAAAAGTGGTATGAATGTCAATGAAACAGCTATATGGACGAGAGACAAAATGAAGTATGTTGATGTTGCAAAAAAATATTCAGTCTTTATTGTTTTTAGTGAAAAAAATATGTGTAGTTTCATTCTTGAAGGAACATTAATAAAGTAACATGTATGCTCGTTATGCCAATAATTTGTACACTGAATTATGTTGTGGTTGTTGAATGTTGATGTCATGGTACACAATGTATTTTAAAAAAATACATAGATTAAAACTGGAATAATTTCACTAGAAAAAAAAAACATTTTTAATTAGATAGTGGCACAAAATGTCGTTGTTAAACACAATAAATTATACCCTAAACATTTTTATTTGGTACCTATACCTGTGTTTATAGCTTACGATACAGAATAGGTTTAATTCATTGTTGAAGGCCGTACATGTATCCTTAGTTGCTTGTATACAGATGTCATTTTGTATTAGGTTGTTTATTAATTTATATTTCGTATTTGTTATTAAGACGTAATGAGTAAAGGGAAGTAATAAACGATAATTACTACAGAACAATTAAACACGGGATCAAGAAAAGCAAACAATTTGAAAATGTTGTAGTTTTACAATAAAATATAAATCATACAATAATTACACACGCATGTAAAATTTTTAACACACACATAGAGAACACATCCCTACTTAACATTGAATTATGGGAAATGACTTAATAAAACAAAAATCCTATAAGGCCGTACTTATTAGACGGGCATAAATATGTGCATGGCGAAACAAACTAGGAAAAAGATTTCAGAAAAGGACACAGATTTGAGGCCGTATTTTTTTAACGGACATAAATTTGCGAATGACGTCACGATGGGGCACAGATTTGAGAAACGGACACAGATATGAGGCCGTACACAGATCTGAGGTTTACATATATACATAATTACGAGAGTAAAAAAGTACATATCGATGCAAAATTTATATGCGCATTTTTTGTACATGTATATACACATATACAGACTATAGTGTAACTGAATTTTCTATTACTGTTGTTCTTCTCTTTGAAGACATGTTCGTCATATTTCACATAAAATTATCACTGAAGGATACATAAAAGAGGTATAAAATGGCACTGACAATTATTGAAATAAATAATAATATTATTGAAATACAGAATCATTACCAAAATAAAAAAGATTATAAATAAACGATGTCACTGTGAAGACAACAACATATCATACTAGCATTATTGGTATACAAGTTATTATATGATTAAGAAATTAAGGTCCTTATCCTTCAGCCAAACTTGATCTTAGGCGGATTTATCTAGTATCCTTTTTAGGTCCTTTTTACTTATGTATAGCTCCTCACATATTCAAGTATTTATAAATCCTTGGCTTTCAAATTTTTGGGTTTCAGCGTTCATGCTGAAGTTTTAATCTGGGAATGATCATAAGACGGTTTGGATATATAAAGACTTAGTGGTATTTTCATTTTACTGAAGAATCTGCCTCAAGAGACCTGTTACGATAGGAGAAATCTTTGCCTATTGGGATTAAAGAATATATAAAAACCGTATGGCCACATAGTTTTATCTTATCAATATAATTGGTCACAGTTTAAATGACACTAATGAACTACTGACAGTAATCAACCGTGTCTTATTTTGTCATTGCATGAAATCCTACAAGCTGCGTGCATAAACTTTACAGGTGACGTTACTTAATATGAAATTTTCATCTGTACAATATATTGTAAGGGTTTCCATTTAATATACACTACACATTTTTAACATGTAAACATATTTATGTATCTTTATTGTAATGAGTATTTATTTCCTCAACATATGTACCTTTGTATTATTGTATAATGTCTATGTTCTTCTGTGTACCTTTGTATCTACAGAGGTTTATCAGAATAAAGTATATAACGTGAGGGTACCCAAATTGCACCTATTTTAACAGTTTTTTCACTTACGTTTTTTTACGATCCAGACAAAAGTTACCATTCTGTGTTTATTTTGTAGATGTATCCTTTTTTACTATATGGTTACACCAATTTAATTTTGAATACATATTGAAACATTGAAAAATGGGTTTGAACCGACCTCCAAACGATCCACGATTCTGTAATGAGGAGTACCCAAATTGCAACCATGCTTTAATTCACATCCTTAAAAATCGAATAACAGATGTTTTGTTTTATTTCTTCAAATATTTAGAACATTTTGACATTAGTCCATGCTTAATATTTATTTTTTAAGAAATAGATGCTTGTAACATTTTTTATTTGCTCATTTTTAAAAGATGACTTTTTGTGAATGTCGCCAAGCGACGTTCCGTAGATTTTACTTTTTCCGGTGTGCTTCATCTGTTGAAATATATACTGTGAACTTTTTTTGTATATTTGAATATAGTTACCTATGTTAAAAGATGTCTATAATGTCAAATCATAAAAATACAAATTATTTAGTCTCAAAGAAAACTTGTAAGATTTTCGCAGCTATTTTTGTTGAATAGGTGCAATTTGGGTACTGTGACGTTATATACGTTGTAAATGTTTCGTCAATAATATGTAATGTCATGCAAAATATCATAATATTAATAATATAATAAATAATATAAAGTAAAGTTATTATATTTCCCAACTGTAAATCTGCAATTGCGATACGTTAAAAACAAAAATAAATTTGCTTTACGTGTAATTTGTATTTGTTATTGTAACAGCAGATTATAGTGTAGGTAATTACTTTTCAGAATAAAATGGAATATCAACATTTTTTTAGTAGGGTTGCCTGCTTTGTCATATCTAAATAAACAAACCGTAAAGAAAATATTGGTAACTTTTCCTTGATTCCTCAAAGTCAAAGTTTGACTCCTTCTAATAAATCATTCTTATCTTTTACTGATAACTTTATCACAAGGCTTACTGTTCAAACACAAGGTATTCAAAGACTTTTTCTAGAAATATTCTACGTTATAAAATATTCTATTATCTATGTATTATATACAAATTATGATTAACGTGTTCATATATCAAAGATGGGCAATATCATTTAGCAAAGATCAAAGATAATAGATGAAAAATAAGACGACCTTTCGTAATTATGAAACAAGAGAGGAATTCTGGAATTAATTATTGAAGAAATATGAAATAGATGAATGAATCTTGGACAAAATAAGTCTTCTATAGCAATGAATTATGGGACGATTTCCGTTAAGTTGCCAATATCATTAGTTTGAAGGGGTCCACTCGAAACTGGGAGATTCCCTCTCACATCAGCATGTGCGTATAATTTAGAAAACTGTCTTTATCATTAGGCTTCCATCAATGAATCGCCTCTTCTGCTTCATTTAATGTCTTTCATCTTTTACAAAACATATATAATATATCTTTGGTTAATGTAATACTGAGAGTTAATTTTACGCTCGCGGACACTTAATAAAGCATGACATATTTCATTTACAATTTTACATTTTTTCTAATTAAAGTTGCATCACCAAAGTTTTTACTTTTGAAAAGAGTGTATTACATTTAGTTCCGAATGCATTTCAGATCTCAATTTGGCGGGAACACATGTGTTTTCACTTGACTGCAGTCGGTGACCCTGCAACTTTAACCTTAAAAGTTTCTCATAATTCATTTTATGTGAGAAAGTATTTGAAGCCAATATTGGGGTGGGTGTCTTTGAAATTCTCATCATCTGGCTAATATTGAAACATGATTGGTCGACTAACATCCTAATGAGAGGGGAGGTTTCTCTTGTCAACAGCTCATGAAAACATAGCAATCATATATAACATGTTGCAATACTTATTAATATGGCAAATCACTATCAAACTTCTCTATAGGACAATCAGAATTATAAAGTGGAGTGCCAAGAGCTGACACGCAGTACTTTTGAAAAAAAAAATCCACTTTTAATCAATTACAGCGAAAGTTTTGCCAAGTGCGCCTTACAGATTTGAAGATTTCGATCTTTTTAAAACAGAATTTGTTGACATTTGTACAAGTTAATTTCTAAGTTTGTTTTGTCGTTATCTTTTTGTGATATAAAGTGAAGGTATTCATCGTAACTACGGGAGGTCATCGTGCTTCGAAATGATTTAAAAATGGAATGCTACGAGTTTAAGTAGACAAAAACTACCGTTTGATTCTTAGGTAACGTTTGATTTTATCACATTGAATAAACATTTTCATATTAATTTCGAAAAAAGAAAACATTTCATGATGATGATGATGGCAGAGTACAGAAGCTGTCGATATGAACCTAATAATGTTGCCTCCTTTGGAAGTTCGTCTGCTGGTAGTAACACTAATTTATCGGAATCTAGACATTTAACTGATTTATCTTATTCCCATGGTAGTTCAACTCATGAATTCTACAATTCCGCTTCCTTATCATATCACAATCGTCCATTTGAGCGTCCCTACACCGATCATTATTCTCCATATCAAAACACTGCCAACAACACTTCAAGGAACTACTTTAACTTGCACGTTAATCGCACGCGCTGTCTGTCGTCTGCAAAAGAAAAACAAACGGAACAAAAAAGACAGGAATCCGACCCAAAAATGATGATTAAGGAAGAAAGAAATGAAAATGAACTAGATAAAAATCATAACGTTGTGAATGAAAATTCAAATTCTTCGTCGTTGTGTGGAGATGATGATATGGATTTAAATACTTCCGAAGATGGCGAAGATCCTGTTCAGCATGTTTTAGCACCCGGATTTCATGGACCAAACAGGCGATGTCTTTTGTGGGCCTGCAAGGCGTGCAAACGCAAGACAGTAACAATTGATCGTCGAAAAGCAGCTACAATGAGAGAAAGACGAAGATTGCGTAAAGTGAATGAAGCTTTTGAAACATTAAAACGACGAACATGTCCAAATCCGAATCAAAGACTGCCGAAAGTAGAGATCTTACGAAATGCCATCGATTATATAGAAAGTTTGGAAGAAATGTTACATGGAAACAGAATGGGAAGAAATGTAGATGAACATATAAATGACAACGGATCAACAAGCAGTGGTTCCGACTATATGGTAGGTAGACTATATGCATGTATTTTTTCATATCTTGACATGGACTTCAGACGGAAATATCGCAGAAATATAAAAGTTCCGAACATTTGTCAAGGTGAGATAAATGTTATTATTTGCATTAAATTGAAAAAAAAGCAGTGAAAACAGTCAAGTTGAATTAGGGTTTAATTTATACAAAGTGGTAAGTTGAGTTGCAATTTGAAAGCCAGTTTTAAGTTACATTTAAAACGTTGTTTCTTATTTTACTGTTATTCCCATGTTTATTTTTTAAAGATTGTACATTTTTTTAAAGATTGTTCTGCCTGCCTGTTGGAACATAATAAACAAAACGAACTTATTAACCTGCTGACATTACATGAACATGTGTTAAATTTTCATAAAAAATTGATATATTGGTAGTATTTTGATTAGTAGGAGCTGTCAACTTATCAACCTCCCTGGGGTATAATAAACTAAGTTTGTAAATAAAGATTTCTCACGTTGAAAATATCCTGATATTCTAACCTACCACAACTAAAGTTTTTGCACATTATTATAACATAAGAAATCCTCGAATTTCGCAAAAAATTTGTTTTCAATTAAGATGATTTATTTGGGTTTATAATTTGATGTAATAAAATAGTTATAAACACGTTTGTACGTTTAATGTCGAATGGAATTTGTTAGGAAATTCTGTCCTACTATTGCATTTATTATAAATAACAAACAGAGACGAATTGTTAACATATGAGTAAACATTTCCTCTGTATGCAAAATTTCAGTGTTGAAAAAAATGGGAAAAAAATCCCTTCTCTTGATTTACAGTTGTTCCTTTAGGAATAATTAATAAAAATAAGCACGTAATTTATTATACAAGAAGTTAGAAAAATTACTAGGCAAAACAGTCCTAAATATATGGTAAACCATGATTAAAACAAAATTGATCATAATTTTACGAAATTAACAAGATGAACATAAATATTGAGAGAATAATACAGCTAGTAAAACATGTGAATATATATATATGAAAACAAAAAATGAAAAAATGATTTAAAAAACTACGAAATTGACAGAAGGCATCCGAAAAAACATAAAATTACATTTATTAAAAAAAGTCAGTGACATGTATTCATTGCACGTGCGAGTAGAAACAAAATTTTAATGAATAGCAAGACTTCCAAAAGAATTGTGTGAATTATTATAAGTTATATTGACAGATGTATAACATATAGGTGATTACAGAAGCTATTTAGCACCTCTTTCACATCACTAAATGACAATTTACAACTGCTTAATTGGGAATATTGACCTGGAGTGTTGATGGATTGAGATACTGGTTATTTACACTCGTTAGCTTGTCATATTTCTAGAATACATTGCTATAGTTTACTGAAGAAAATATAAAATAAAAACAATAAAAGGTATAAAATAACTTTGTCAACAAAACTTTTAAAAATAAAAATTGTGGCAGCACAGAATTTAATTTTGTTACAAAACGACTGGATATGTTCTCGAAGATTCATATACAAAAAAGGGTGTTTTTATTATCCTATTCAAGTGTAATGCCAAAAAAAACATATATTATTTAATATGCATATTTTCATGTGCTAATGAAACCATTTTTACAAGTACGGTTGACCTTTGGTGGATTTGACGATTCTTTTTAGGTCCTCTAGTTCCACATATTGATATACATCATTGGCTTTCAAAATTTTGGATTTGAGCATTCCTGATGAACGTTTATTCAGAGAAAGGCTTCGGAGGCACCACATGTATAAAGTCCTATTTTCTTTTTCGTACAAATTCGACCTACAATCTTTTGCTCAATATATTGTTTTGCTTTTTATTACTCTTTTTATTTCTTCAATTAATATGGCTTTATAATCGTGAGCATAAAACGGGAAAAGGGCAAAGGCATATACATTTCTCCCTAAGGTTGACTTACACGACAGGATGTGAAAATATTTCTCCTTAATCTGGGATTATGTGTTGGAATATTTTTTTTTCTCGAAAAAACACAAGCATGCAATAACACCAAAAGAGAGAAAAAATGACAATATGATTTTCAAAGCTAATTTAGGATATCTGTAGTTTTACTTAAAAGGGTTTCACCGTTCTTGTTTTTAAGACAAAATTTGTTATAAACTAAAACAAAAAAATATATGAGTTACATTCCCTAGGAAATGATTTATTCAATACATTTACATCTAAAAAAAATCTCTAAATTTGTTAAGGAATATGACCACAAGATAAAAAATTAGAATATCTCAAGGAAAATTAAAGTACATTCAAATGAACTGAAATTCGTCTAAATCTTTACGCCGAATACGTTAGCTCCAGTATGGCCTTCACTATATTTATCCCAAAACTCACCTGAATTACAGACTAAAATCTGGTAAACATAATGCGTTATGCCATTTATTCTGGAAGTAATATCCATAAAGTCTACAGGTATTTAGATTTTTTTGTGTAGAAAATTTTGTCTTTTATCTGTTTTTCTATTCGAATAACACGTGGAAAAAGTGACATACGATGACAAAGAAATTGCTACTTATTTTTAATGATAAGTTACTATACGTTTTATCTAACTTTTCAAGATTTCAACACTTAGTCGACGTGTCAAACACATAAATCTAACTTTAAATCATTGAATTCGACTAAGGAAGTGTGTTCTTGCTATCAGTCTATCAGATATTATCAGTGATAATCTTCAAATTGTATCTTTTTCGTGTGGCGCAACCTTATCTTCACCATGTGCTTTTTCGATATTTACCGAGACATATTATGAGCTAGAATATATGGGTCATGTTTCTCTCTAGGGGTCAATATCAAACAGGCACCAGGAGGCCTCTTTGATGGAAGTATTGAGGTCTAATCTTACAAAGTTATGGTCAAGAACTATGAAAAAAACCCTAATCGCTGATGGTAATGCTTTTAATGAGATCTGTTTCTTGCATTATATCATGCTGTCAAAAGGCTTTCATATCTTTATAATAATATTTTTCTGTAAAATCTATTAAAATCGTAATTTTATTGTCTCTTGCTGTGAATCTGTACTGGAATATTTTATAGACGGCGAACTTCTTTAGAAATCGCACAATTTGTTGCTCGTTACAAACATTAATTGACAAAAAAGTACACGTGTTTTTAGAAAATGAACACATTAGGGATCTTTATAGATATTTTCGTTTGTAGTCAAATTGAAATAATACATAACAACCATTCTGATTTTAATATACATTAGAAGGCCAACAATAGACTATTGATATATCTCAAATTGAGAATGGAAACGGGAAATGTGTCAAAGAGACAACAACTCAACCAAAGAGCAGAAAACAGCTCAAGGCCACCAATGGGTCTTCAACACAGCGAGAAGATCCCGCACCCGGAGGCGGGCTTCTGCTGGCCCCTAAACAAAAAAGTATATCTGTATTTTATAGACCTACAATTCAAAGTAATTTCATTATGTATTTACATCCTTGTCGTAGAAGGGTTTCGTGTCTAAGTAATTCCAAGACACATGTTGGAAGAAAACATACTTATTAAAAGTTAGAAATTTGTATGCTCCTATCAAATTCGAATTCGTCTTTGTGATCCAGAAAGAGATAATTGCGTCCCAACTTTTAGAAACTACTACTGTGGATTCATTATTATTCGTTGGATACCAATTTTCGTGGATTTCGTGGGTACAGGTGAACCACGAAATTAAATTTTCAACGAATAACAAATTTTCTATAGGCTTGTATGCAGACTTCTGCAAAACCACGAAATTAAATATCCACGAACGTGTAAGTTTTCCTCAACCCACGAAAATAAATGAATCCACACTAACAAACAATTATCATTTTCCTGTCCTGAATATGTATGAAATATTTGCTACTGGTCTTAACCTATCAAACAGTTAATCTTGATTGATTCAACAATCTACATGAAGATTTTCAAGAGACCCCCTTTTAGCTATTTAAGATTCAAACGGCAAACATAATAAAATAGAACTTTCCCATATCAATTAAATACTAGCTTATTTAACATGCGATCAAACCATGAAACCGACCCAACGGCGAAACAATTTTGAAACCGAATCAAAACCAATCAAGAATATATTTGCTCTCTTTGATTCTCTTAAAATCATCATAAATATTTCTACTCTTATGTTAC
This sequence comes from Mytilus coruscus, assembly GCA_017311375.1. Taxonomy (NCBI): domain Eukaryota; kingdom Metazoa; phylum Mollusca; class Bivalvia; order Mytilida; family Mytilidae; genus Mytilus; species Mytilus coruscus. Next base: position 40,259,609 of record CM029603.1, on the reverse strand, counting down.
ATTAATTGAATGCATTACTGTCAGATTTTTCTATTAATTTTCAAAGTGTTTGCAGTCCTCTATAATTATAGGATAAGCTCGTGTGATGTAAAAGAGAACTGTGTTCTCACAAATACATTCATGGGAATGTTTGTAAATTTACAACATCTTTTTCACATAACAACTATGCTGTTGAATTCATCAAATCTTTTACATATATTTCTTGGAGGAAGCTACGACCATAAGATAAGGCACTTTGTTCTGACAAAATTATATCATTTTCACACAATTAAATATGAATTTGCATTATTATTACTCTCAACCTTTATCTTAAAATAAAGTTATTTATTCATTATTGTTCACAGTACACTTGACCTATATATCATCATTAACACATTATTTTCTCTGACTTTTAAAAGTACTTCTTTCATGTAATCTTCTCGACAAAACATGCCTTTCTATCTTGAAAGGTGTGCAACATGTGAGAAACACAGAATGAAAAAAAAACACAGAAAAACCCAACCCCGCCACCTAAATGAGCACAAAAAAAAAAAAGAAAACGATAAAGAATATAGTACAAAAAGTACTTCGAAATTAAATGAAAAATTGTCGAAGAGAGAGAGAGAGAGAGCGTGCACTCTATAAGGCGGAAATATTAAATTTAGTTACAAACCAAGACCTTCCCTTACATTTTTTTGGCAACATTTATCTGGTGTAAGGGAGTGCACAAACATTAAGTATTGTGGATATAAAAAGAACGATGCTACTTATTTCAGAAATAATGATAAAAAATATACATTTGTTTTGAGCAGGAAAACAGTTTTGAATTATTTATTTATTCCATATCATGTGCTTGATTTATCCCATTATAAAACAAATAAGTATTGTCATTTTAAAAACCAAAATCGTATCAATTTTTCATATAATGTGAAGCAAATCCCTATAGAGAGGTAGCATTTGCTTTCACCGTGAAATATTTCCAACTTCGGAGAAATTATCATTCACATAATACATGTGGCTTTGCCTTTTACCGAACTAATACACACGAGTGCGAAGTATGGACGACATGAATGAGAATCTACATGTAGTTGCTAATATAAATAAGAAGATGTGGTATGAACTAGTGCCAATGAGACAACTCTCCATCCAAGTCACAATGTATAAAAAGTTAACAATTATAGGTCAAAATACGGCCTTCAACACGGAGCCTTGGCTCACACCGAACAGCAAGCTATAAAGGGCCCCAAAATGACTAGTTTTAAACAATTCAAACAGGAAAACCAACGATCTAATCTATATAAAAACGAGAAACGAGAAACACCTATGAACCTAGACTATATCGTCAGAGAAAAGTGACATAAGTAAGAGAAACATGTGCTCTTCTGTTATAGCAGAACTTTGACCTTTTGTTTGCTGAACATCCAGTGGCAAATCTCAAGCAAATACAACTATAGCTGTCGTAACGTTTATAAGTACAATATAAAAATAAGATAAACGGCTTCAACATGATAGTATATTTTCAAAGGTCAGTTTGAAGTGCTCACTGTACAAAATGGGTTTAAAAATTATTTCTAAATGGAAAGTTTTCAAATTTAAGTGGAAACCTATATCTCCAAACTCCACCTAATAAACTCGCCCTTGATATTTGTCACATATGAAGGACCGACGTATATTTTTGTGATTGGCTATATCTACGTTAAAATTTATTTCAGTTAAATATTTTCGGAAACTCAACTGTTGTGTTGAAATTAAGCTTTAGTGAAGGCACTGTAAGATCTAAAGCAAAGGTTTTGTCAAGATAGCTTCCTGCGATTGGAATATTTACTTCCAATACACTTTTAGTCCAAATAGTTACCTTTCACTGTGTCCAAACTGTTTTAATCCACAAATGTTACTACTATGTAAAGTATTAAGATTATATCAAAATTATGACAAAAGTAAAATTGTTAGGTTGAGTTAAAGTCTTCAATATAGTAACATTTGTTTTATTTAATTTTAATTAATAGATATCCATTTCATTTAGTTTTTATTCTATTTAAAAACCAAACCACTTTTTTATAGTTTGTAGGCTACATATAAAAATTCAAACCTGTTGTCGGATATATTGTCTGTTTACAAGTTTTCTAATCAAATTTCAGAAAAATGGAATGATAAAAAGGAATAAATGTCAAATCTTAAACACACAGTTCATTATAAATATATAGGACATGCAAGGCAACATGAAGGTGCGTGAATGAGACGTCTTTCAGATTTTTGTGTAATATTGCATGCAACCAAAATATGATGACCTGCATAAATTCAGATTCAGAACTTAATTATATGAATGTCGAAAAATGGTTCAGTAAGTTTATAAAATTTACGAGATATTATTGCCAAATAAAATATCCGTAAATCAATACAATTGTATAGAAAACACATAAATATAGCAAAGAGATTCTGCGATTTTTAATTTAAACAACAGTACTAATGATTACATATTTCTCGAAATCCTGTCCTACGAATTCTCTGAAAAAATATGTTCTTTCCTCCTAAAATGTTTTATGTATTATAGTAGTCATCGAATTCCTTTTTTTTCTAGTACAGAGAGGGGAAAATAAGCATGACGTCTACGTTTTTTTAAAATTTCAGATACACTTTAAATGATTTATAGAGCAAATCCAAATGAGCGATACCCTTTCAATTTTATATCAATAACATGGAAATTGCAAATCAAATCAAATCAAATATTTTATTATAGTCTCACCTCTCTACATGTACAATACAAACATGTTTGTCCCTAATATTTTATTAACTATGTATTTACATTCGGGTATCACAGATCAAATTTATTCGTTCATAGTGTGTTAATTTACGTTTTTTGATTGAGTTAAGCCTTCCAATTGATATTTTATCGTGTGTTTTTCTATGTTGTGATGTTAAACTATTGTTTCAGAAAAAGGGAGAAGGTTTGGTACCATTAAAACGTTTAATCCCGCTGCAAATGTTTACACCTGTCCTAGGTCAGGAATCTGATATACAGTAGTTGTCGTTTGTTTATGTAATTTATACGTGTTTCTCGTTTCTCGTTTCTTATATAGACTAGACCGTTGGTTTTCCCGTTTGAATGGTTTTACACTAGTAATGTTGGGGCCCTTTATAGCTTGTTGTTCGGTATGAGCCAAGGCTCCGTATTGAAGGACGTACATTGACCTATAATGGTTTACTTTTATAAATTATTATTTGGATGGAGAGTTGTCTCATTGGCACTCACACTACATCTTCCTATATCTATGAATACAACATATACAACATGTTTTAATTAAAAGTACAAAACAATCTTAAAAACATTCGAGAGCCACTCTCAAAAGAGTTATGAGAGACTTTTGCATAAAAATGGACAAATCGATAAAAATACAAAACATTTTTTTTATCTATATAAAACATTCTTCCTTTGAATTAAAATATCATGGCAGATAGCATTGACATATCATATTTGAAAGAAATTTCGTAGGATAGGGTTTTGATTAAAGCTAATTAAAGTCAAATTATTCAATATTTTTAGCCATATTTATACGTGCGTCTGATACATTTGTACTTCTTTCTATAAAGAATATATACTTTGCTTTATTTCTGAAAGTATAAAAATTACTAACATAATTTTGTCGATGTTCATATACAGGTTCACCAGCTCTAGTTGTTTGAAAAATGTCATTATATTCCATGAGATCGCCTTAGCTGTTACTAAAATGGTATAAAATTAAATCTTCTTTGTCAAAAACATCTAGAAAGTTATGAATAATAATTAGACAGTATCACCTAAAGAGAAGATAAGATAGTACAGGGAATAAAACGAGTTTAAGTTTCTAAAATTACAAAAGAAATATTTCGGATAGGTCAAAGATTAAAATTTCGCAATCTTTAATTAAACAAGGTTTATAGTTACGTATAAATAAAATAGTATCAAATAATACGTTTTCGATATTTAGATGCAGTTCAACGAATTCTAAAGTAAATGCATACAAAATTTCATAAAGATCAGAAATACCGGCGAATAACGTATATGTATGAAAACGGTCAAATCACATTGAAATTTAGAACATATGTATAATACGGTATGAAGTTTCAAAATGCTATGCCAAATGAGACTTTTCACCCAGGTTTACACTGAAGTTATAGTCTCATTATATTGGAACTTAGTACACATGTTCATTATAATATGAACACTTTTAAAAATATATGCCAAATTAGGGTTTTCTCAGAGTGTGAATGCTGGTGCGAAAGGGGCATGATGTCCTATACATATGGGGCCAGTTTCACAAAGCTGTCTTAGGACTAAGACATGTCTTAGGATGGTCTTACGACATATCTTAGTCCTAAGTGGGTTTCACAAAGTGGTCCTAAATAAGGACATCTCTTAAAGTTGGTCATAAAGTTAGGACTACACGAGAGGTGTCTTCTGATGGTCTTAGGATAGTCATAAGTTTATTTATATAAATTAGTCTCATTTTTAATATTTTTTTGAAATTATCTAATTATTAACTAATTATCTATTCTCTTTTTCCTGCTCATAACTAAATATTCATAGGTTGACGGATTATCATGATTTGTCAACAATGAACATACGATGTATTGATATCAAGAATGCACGATTTTATCCTTTAACCTTATCATAACCGATACAGTGATAAATTGATTTCAACTCACCTGTACAAAACAAAATGTCATCATTTTATTCTTTTTTTTCTCAACTTTGTATTTAAAGTTTCATATGTATATTGGTGTATTATTAATAGATTACTTATATAATAATAACACTTATTTTTATATTAATTTGGCAAATTATCTAATTATATTAATCAATATGTTTAGTAATTGATGGGAAAGACATACTACATTTACATGAATTTTTCCATAAATCCATGTTGATATTTGAATTGATTGTTGGTTGCTTAACGTCCAGTGGCCGTTGATATTTGGAAATTTAAAGAACTTGTGACAGGTTTAGGATATCTTTGCTAAGATCATCCTAAGACAGCTTCGAGGCGAGGCCTGATAAGAGGATCATAAGACCTGCCGTAAGATATATCTTATGACAGGTCTTAGGATAGCTTCGTAAAACCGGCCCATGGAATATATTCTTGTTAAAATATAGGAACATACTCTTGTTAGATTTGTGATTAGTTAAGTAAATTGTTTTTTACCAAATACTTCATAATTCTTAAAACGTTGCATTTCCACCTTAAGGGCATACGATACAGTTTTGATCCCGTATTTACATTTTGATAAAAATTTCAATATAGACTATTTTTTACCTGATTAAATCAAATATGTAATTAAAAATATACCTTCATGTGCTACTTTTTGAGTAAAATGAGGTCGAAATTTGGTATATTTCCTCAAAATTCGGATTTGTGGCCGTATTTTCCCTTTCGAAAGAAAGACATAACTTTTTTGTTTTAAAAGGTAAACACAAATTGTTTTTTGTTAAATAATTGGTAATTTCTGAATTTTATAAGTATCCTAAAAATTTATACATTTTTTATTCAGAAATAACTCATATTTATCAAATGTTTTTTGCTGTATATTTATCAAATTTAAAAAAATTGCACTATTTACGTTTTCATGAAAATTGGCACACATAATCTTCTCGCGTAATCAAACCAAATGGCATTTTAAAAAAGAGGGGTCCATGAACTCGTTTTCAAGTTAAATAACTTTGAATGATAAAAATCAGTCGAAAACTGAATCTTTTCCCGATAAGTCATAGTTTGACGTCGCGAAAATAACAATTTACGTTAGCAACGTCATTACCTCATCTGTAACTGTATCGTATGCCCTTAAACAGCGCCATACACTCATTTTTTGCACTAGTTGCACATTTATTCTAAAAATAAACAAAGCAGCGTCGTCCAGTCCATCAATGATAACATCTTCAATGTAAAGAAAATTGTATAAAACTATAATAATTAATCAATTTCGTACCTGTGCATGGAATATGTTAACTGTCAAAACTTGATTGTTACAAATGGTAACATTAAATTAAAATTTGATCCAGGTTGTCAAAATAGTTCATATTATCTTATCTTGGCATTTCTATGCGATATGTATTGAATATTTCCATAATTTAAAAAATAAAATATGCTAAATGAATACTTTACAAATTTTTGTTATCTTCATATGTACATGAAGTAAGATTTTTCATCAAAAGTGAACGATAAGACGAATATACGTTGGAAACGAACGTAGATGAAGCATATTGCTAAATTCTTCAGAAGTATGGTCATTGCTTACATTCACTTTATTTGAACTTTTGTGGATAGTTGTCTCATTGGCAATCATACCACATCTCCTTTTCTTAATGATATAAGTGCATGATATCAATTTTACATATAACTATGGCCCGGTCATAGGAGATGAGTTCGTATGTTTGTTTGTTGAAATACAGCGAGAGAACTTTTTGAATTAATAAACAAAGAGAACATCAACCTGCAATGGCCTATTTCCTAATAAGTATCATGAATTGATCGAATTAAATATATGTCTGATGCAGATTATTATTTATGCTTGATCCTTTTCGCGTAGTTCAAGAAACTTGACCTCCATCTTATCAAAGACTACAGTACTTCTCTTGTGCATGAAGCCGTTAAAACAATTTGAATAGAATTTATTTTTATTAGCAAAAGGTCGTGGGTTTTGTCTTGAAAATAAAAAAATTCGGTACACACGTTTGACTGTTTTTTTTTTAAATAAGTGAAATCAGAAAAATGATAGCATACAAATTATTTGACCGATATAATTGGTCAATTTGTTTCTTTTTTTGTATTTCCAGTATATTTTGTGATTATGTTATTTTCTTCTTCTTTTTTTAAAGATCTTTCACCCTTGGTTATGTTAGTGTTACACGTTTATAGTTTATCTTACTCGTTTTTATTCATTTATTTATTTATTTATTTATTTATTTATTTATTTATTTATTTATTTATTTATTTATTTATTTATTTATTATTTATGTAAATTATCACCCCAATGCCATTCGTAATCAGAGTATCTTACCAGCATAGTCTTATTTTTCAGACAGTTAACAGTCCACATTATTATCAGGACAAATTCCATCAAATGGCAGAATCACAGAACAACTTTGGACAAACCAGAGGTAATTCTTAGAATAAGTTCTCATTGTTTGTAATAATTTGTTAATCAGGGGGAAGTTTCACAAAGCTGTCTTAAGACTAAGACATGTCTTAGGATGGTCTTACGACATATCTTAGTCCTAAGTGTGTTTCACAAAGTGGTCCTAACTTAGGATATCTCTTAAAGTTGGTCATAAAGTTAGGACTACACGAGAGGTGTCTTATGATGTTCTTAGGATAGTCATAAGTTAAGACATCGTTATGATGTACTAACATGACTTGTAAACAAATATGACTGCTGTAGTTTAAATGCACCTCAGACGACGACATCAAAATATACGCATAAATAGCTATGATTCGGTGAAAATGGCTAAATCTTTATACATATGTATAGGTTGACGGATTATCAAAATGATGTATCAACAATGAACATTCGATGTATTTATAGCAAGAATGCACGATTTTATTCTTTAACCTTATTATAATCGATACAGTGACAAATTGAATTCAACTCACTTGTTAAAAAAAAATTGTCATCACTTTTTTTTCTCCATTTTGTATCATGAATTTTCATATGTATATTGGTGTATTATTAATAACTTATTTATATAAATTACATTTATTTTTTATATTTATTTTGCAAATTATCAAATTATGGAATATTAATCAATACGTTTAGTAATTTATGGGAAACACATGCTACATTTAAATGAATGTTTCCATAAATCCATGTTAATATTTAAAAATCTAAAGAAAGGTTTAGCATATCTTTGCTAATACGATCATCATAAAACAGCTTCGAGTCGAGGTCTGAGATATGTCCATAGGTAGTCATAAGAGGATCATAAGACATGTCCTTAGATATATCTTATGACAGGTCTTAGGATAGCTCCATGAAACCTTTTTAGCATCTAACGGGTTATAGTTGACAATATATAATTAACGCAAGCTAGAAATATATAAATTAAACAAGGTTTTACTTCTACTTGAGAAATTCTGTTATTGATACCTCAGCAATTTATAGCAAGGGAGGACCTGTACGTGTTATTTATTGCAAAGCATTTTAGTGAATATTCTTTCGCTAAATATCAACATTTGAATTAATTTTCCTGTTTTCTTTATGGCTTCTTTCAAAATAAAGAGAAATCTTGAAGTAATACGTGCGAACATGATGAATTGTTCTCCGTGCTTGGTATGGGGAAAGATATATCATACTGTGGTTTTAACCGTCAAGTTGGGGGAATTTGAGATAGGACTTGCACATTTTTTAGATAAGTATATTTACAAATACATTCAGAACACATTCAATAATTCAACAGAACAATTTAACCCCAGTTTGTCGTTTAAGAGAAATGTAAAATGTCAGAAAACTTGGATGCCTTTTTTTCTTTGCAACAGTATGACAAATTGTTTGCCTTATATAATAACAGATACAGCTTTAGTTGTCAACAGGAACTGTAAAATAATATGAATAGTTCATGGTGATAATTTGTTTTGGCTGCTTTTCTTATTAGTTTTACAATTTTCAAATTATCACTTGTTCTACATTACAATACAGTGAATACAACAATTTAAAGCCAACTCTAGAAAAAAAGTATCCGAAGCATAAAAAAAAAGAGAATAGAATAGAAAACGTGTTTTGAACATATTATATTTTTTTTAAATGTTGTTATCTTTACTTACAATCTTGCATGAAATGATGAAAAGATGAATGCTATGTGGATCTTATTAAAAGTAAATAAAAGATGAAATATTTGGTCTGATAAGGATTTAAGACGTAATAAGTTGGATAATTGTGCACTTTAAATAAAATGACATTGCAAGAACATCTGGTTGTTTCAGATGTAAATAATGAGAAAATGTTTTTTTTTATGGAACTCAAGGTTCTAAACTTTATATTATAAAGTTCTAAAGGGAAATAAAACAAGTCCAGACTTGCGTTCACTGTGTTTTGCTCGTACCACAAAAGTCACCAAAGCTGTCTGATCTATTATAATTATTAGATAACATGCAGTTTCATTAAAAACTTTCAACATTTAATCATCCAGGATGCTTACTCTAAAAAAAATTAAAACATGTATGAATCTATTTTAGAATCCTCAATCGTAAATTCAAAGTTACTTAATATGCGAAATAAAATTAAAAGAATAAACAAAATATTCCTATTAACTTAATTAATCATGTATTTATTTATTTATTTTTTTTATTTATTCAAAAGAATGCAAGTCATATACAAATCTTAAATTAATTTTTCTGTGACTTTTTATTGACCGTTTTGTTTGATCTTATTTTCCGAATCCACAAAAGAACTCAGCACTCAATTCTTTTTTTACCAATAGTGCTGGAATTAATTAAAACCAAATTAGCATCGTCTTGGTGATTCTTTGCACTGGAAGTTACTAGTTTCATCATGTAATATCATCGGGCACTCAGTGCCAGTTACAGATACAACGATCTTATCAATAATTAAAAATATTTTCATATTTGTAAATTAACCACGTGCAAGAAGGATGCTGGGAGGTAGTCCAGATGTAATGGGATTTACTCTGATCACTTTCTTCACACCTGGTTCACAATCTGAGTGCAAAACATCATGATCAAACAGTGAAATCATTAGGGGGTCTAATTATATTGCCTGTATTACTACTGAAATGATACGCCTCACTTTTTAAAGTTTCAAATTTTCTTTTCATAGGGAGTCAATTATCAAATTCAATACCTTATCCTATAACAAGATTATGTTTCTGTTTCGGAAAATAATTCTTTTGTTATTTTTAACAGAAACAAAGCAAAATAGGTCAAAATTGTATTGCTATACACATACATGTTTATATATCTATTTTTACAGGATATGACCAACAACAACAACAACACTCCAGCAGCGTATCGAGTCTGGACTGTCTGTCGTTAATAGTGGAAAGTATAAGTCCAAATGCAGCATCATCCATGAACTTAAACAATATGTCGTCTGCTGATCGACCATTGTAAATGTTACACGTTGCTGATAGGACTGTAACTATACTAATATGCATAAAAGAAAACAACACACCTTAGATACGAATGCACGCATAACCTGTTTTTCAGACATGAGTGAAGTGAAAGGGACACTACAATACATATTATTCGCTATTGAAGGCAGCATATATCTGAAATATGACAACCACAAGTGCTTTACATGGACACATGTACGATTTTTGTGCCTATATTTTAATACTTGAAAACTGATATTATTATGTATAGCTGTATCTATGTTTTGATATTTTATGTAATATTTAGTCGTCGTACCTAATAGGTTCAGATTGTTAAATTGTATTTTAGATATAATATTTTTATATTGCGTTTCTTCAATAAAGTTCTGATTTGGATTTTTCTTCATTATAATTTAGCGACATTTACAAGGCTTAGACAGGACATTCTTCATGTTGGTACATACACATTATATATATCTCTATGAATGGACTTGTATGATTGATGGGTGCAGTACTGAGAACCCTTCCTAGTGTTTGTATTATATTTTTCTCAGTTATGGAGTGTAACTTCCTTTATTGATAATATTACTTTAGCACACGAGCATTTCTATTTCAGCAATGTTAGGGTTTGATATTTAGTCATTTAGATCAGCATTCAGTGTAATTTCGTATTATGGCCTTGTTTAACAGTATGTCTTTTTATGTCACGTGACCTAAACAGATGGCTATTGTTTAGCTTACTATATGGTATGGGTTTTGCTCACTATTGAAAACACCACAGTGCCGTATATAGTTGTTTACATCCTCGTCCCTTGGTCACTGATGGATAGTAGTCTAATTGGCAATCATGCCACGTTTCCTTATTTTTATCTATTGTTATAAAGTCCTTTGTCCAATGGGCAACAAGTGATAGAATCTTAAGAAATACCAGTTTTATATGTAATTATTGATTGTTGGAAGATGTCTTGGCGTTTTTGCGTAAAAGGTCTGACCTGTAAGAACAAGTTTATAATACAAAGTCACCACAATTCAAAGTTTTTCCTACATAAAAATTAAGGAGATGTGGTATGATTGCCAATGAGACAACTATCCACCAAATTTCAAATAAAGTGGATGTAAGCAATTATAGGCAACTGTACGGCCTTCAACAATGAGAAAACCATACCATATAGTCGGCTATAAAATGCTCCGACGTGAAAAAATATGAAACAATTCAATTGAGAAAACTAACGACCTAATTTATAACCAAACCATTTACGAAAAACAAATATGAAAGAAATGTATACATATTATGACATGTGTTTGAAAATTTCAGACTCTTGAAAACCATTTGTTCGCAATAAATGTTTAGTAAAACATCAACTTTAGTTTAAAGAGCTTTTGCAAAAAATTATATACACTTCCAATTTTATTTAAAAGCTGCACACTTTCTACTGTCTAAAAAAAACTAAATACACTGAAGATTAAGGATTTGACCAATATACTTAAAAGTGACAGTGGGCTTCTGTGGCCGAGTGGTCTAAGTAATTCATCTGTTATATCGCTAGCCAAAACACATAGGTTGTGAGTTCGAACCCAGTACGTGTCAGGTGCGTTTGATTCCTATCTTAATTGGCTAGGATAGCCAGCTTTCTTGCCAAATGTCGGTGGTTCTCTCCAGCAATAAAAACTGGCCAAAATGATATAGCCAATAGGGCTGAAAGTGGCGTTAAACACAAACAATCAATCCAATAGTCAGTCTTAGATACAGAGCAGCTAAACGCAAAATGGCGCACCAGTTAAGAGGGTTTTGTTTTGTTTTTGTCTATTTATTCAACTCTTGAAAATAAATTTCGTAACACTTTAAAGGGTTAATTAATATACCGAGCTTGTGTCAGTTCCAAGTCTGGTCTCAACAACAAACGAATGACGCAAGGTATTTCTATACTTCACATAAAATTATTTAAAATCACAAGAATTGGATAGAAAATAAAACATATGATTTCTCTGTAAAGTAGCTTACTACGTTTGCGTATTAATTTTTAAACTTTTCACTTGTATGTAATAAGCACCGCATGTATCCTTTCATGTTGATAAAATCTCATCAGAATTCATCCAAATCAAAACCTGACAATTGCTAAATATAAAATATATTTCTTTTTTATTATTTTGAAAACGAGGAATCATCTTAATTTGATAAGGGGATCAGAAACATCTGGATTTCTGGCGAAAGAAGAAGTTTAATACGAAGTAACTGAATGTTTGTCAGCCGTCTCTCGTTAATAATGAGGGTCTAATAAGAGGAAATTGGTGATAAAAAAGAAAATAAGCTATCACCAAATACTTTTCTTATACACCAATATAACAATTCAAAATAAACACTATGACACGAGTTTGTTATTTTAGGCAATATGATCACTCCCAATACGAACTCTAATGAGTTTTCAATAAGTCTTTAGCTAAAGTAAGGCGTTCCAAAACAAAATTGCAAAACGAAGAAATAACAGAAAACGTTTTATTTCTGAACGTTAAAAAAGATGATGAAAATTACTTTAGTAAACAAACTGGTAATTGAAATGATATCATTATAAAAATTAGTTTGTTGAATAAACTTATTCGAAACAAATTGTGTATATATTTTATACCATTTGAAATCCCGCGAGTAAAACAAATAACACAGTGAGCAAAATCATACATTATGACGTCATACAGATCCTTCTGGTGAAAAAGAATGAAAGAACACGACTGGAGAAGCAAAGATCATGCATACCGTATTTCATGCAAATTAGCATTTAATAATTGCATAATGGATATCCATATATATGCATGCAGATGCAGTAATTTTAACACATGCAGTTGGTGAAATCTTAACACGCGGAAATACAAACTATTCATATTGAAACAAATCAAATAGATTATCAAAACTAGAGACCAATAAGAAATCGATTTAAAAAGTGCATATATAAACAAATTCGATGGGTACATGATACACACATTCCCCTAACCAACTGTTGATATTAAATAGTCCTATAGAAAGGATTTTTTTTAATCAGATCTTGGAAATATTTTAAATGAGTTATAATAAAATGTGTGAGAGTAAGAATGGTACAAAACAACAGTATGGTCGAATTAAACAAATATACGGAGTCTCTCTAGTGGTAAAATACTTTAAAAATATCGAATGGGAAAATTTTCCAACATATTAGATAAACTGCGCTTTTAATGTTGTAAGGTGCAGTTTTCAAAGGGTGACGCTCGGGTCTGTTTGTGATAGGTCTGAGCAGCCAAGACATCGGATACTCCATCCATAATATCACCTATTCCTATAGTTCTACCACCCTTATAATATAGGCTGTATAATATATTAGAAAGTGTAAATTAAAGTTACATATTCGGGCGGATCATTCGTACCATTCACAATATAGGAAATGCTGTATATGTGACTTATAAGTATTAAAATGAATAAATGTTGTCATCATCTGGAGAGCAAGTGTAAAAACTATTATTATATAAATATATTTTATATTTTCTTTGAACTAAATGATTTCCTTTTTATTGTCGTTCAATTGGAGAAGTAATAAAACTGCAGCATTAACTTGTTAGTAAGCAGTTACCATTATCTTCAAATGTTTAAAACAAACTTGAATGTTTGCACACGTGTAAAACTGTGCAATTAAAAACTTAAATGAATTTTCCTATATTATTAGGAAATTTATTTTGGAAAATAGCTCTCTAAAGATGTACTATATTGATTTATTAAGTATTTCTGTGATCATCAAACGAAAAGTATTATTTAAAAAGTTTATTATGCTATATCTTGATAAAGATACCGAAAAGAATATATGCTAAAATATCCAAGCCCTGCAGCTGCAAACTGAAAACAAATAATTATGGGCACTTTGAAATTCCAATAACATTTCATCCAAACGAAACGTACAGACGATATGTTAAAAGCGCACGTGCTCTATTCGAATTTCTTCAAACGACAAAACATTTTGATAACGTTGATTTTATCATTTTTATAACGCAGAGTCACTAATGAAACACGCTGCGAATCATCCAGGAGTTTTTAAAGGCATTTTTGAAACCGTGTATCAAGTGGAAGACGGAAATAAAAAACACAATTAAAGACATCTTCTGAAGCAAATTATTGCATGCTATCGCCAGGTCACCTTACCACCGATGCACTGATAAGCGTTAACGTAGACAAGATGAAGCGATGACAAGGGTACGAAACTAATTGATCATTCCTAGTGATAATTTTCCATCTGCATTACACAACAAAACGAATTCCTTCATTAATGGGGTACCATAAAAGTTTACGATTCTTATAATAACATTACCAAAAAATCTATCCTATTTGCAAGTGAACTCATATTTACAGTCTGTGAAACTGTTATAATATCTTAAGCCTTGGTTCACTGTTCGACCGAAGTTAAGCAGAGATTGGAACAGGATGCAAGGCTATAATATCTGCTGCTGCTGCTGTAAACTGCCGACGGTAAATTTAAAGCCACCAACTATCTCAGTACAATCTATAAATAGACGGAGCAGTTATCTTTTCATGTAACCTAATATCCGATATCAATAAGCATTGATTGCAATTTTACATTGGGCATTTTGAGTCCCAAAGTCAAAGGTCAGTGTAATATAGTGTCCTCTCAAACAATGACCCGTTATTCATCAAGGCAAAGGGAAGCTAAGCTGGCTACATGGGGAGCGGCCCAATAGTCAGGTATAATTTACATGCTCTTTAGACCTATACTTCAGAAGATTTGTCGTAAATCTTGCCTATCAAAAGTTGCTGAGTTTACTATTTCTGTAGCCATTTCCTTACAGCTCATATATGCATGATTTTCTAGTATAATAAACTTTTCAAATTCATACATTTCCGTTGCATGCCTTTCAGGATAAGGATAACATTCTTCGGAACTACGCTCGACGCAAGATAATGGTAATCCAAATTCAAGAAATATTTGTGAGCATTAAAAGTAGACATGAACAGATCCGCCAAAACTGTTGAAAAAATATTTTTACTTTGTGGAGTTGCAACATTCTCAGAATATCAAATGGTCGTTCCCTTAGTTCTAGTAATTGAATATTTTATGAACGAATAAAAGATTTAGTCGAAATTTTCCATGTAAGACCATGTACAGATTTTTGTTCATTTTCAACCAGTTTTCCCTGCTAATATATAGAGCACATACAAGTAGCAACTAAAACAATTACAAGGATGTTTATCTATACTATGTAAACGACATGCACCTATCATTTAATCAAAACAGTTATATGGTGGTACAGTGTACCTGTTTGTGCTCAATATTTCCGACTCACAAATATGTGTCAAAATATGCATCTTTAGTAAATTTTTGTAGAAAAATCTCGGTGAAAATATAATTGAAATTCCTTACGATTTAAACTTATCACATGCATATCAATTATCTTTATGCAGAAGTCCTGTGATTTGTTAAGTTCCTCAATATTGGGGGCTTTTTAAAGAGTTTGAAGGTAGATTTTCAAGAATACAGTCAGTCTTTAAATAAATTCTGCCGTCAGTTTCTCGACAAAATACACCATTATACAGCTAAAATATGCATCCGTTATGAGGGTCTGCTGGATAGGGGTTGTCCTTCATTTCTGCATTCTTTATTTTTTAGGTCATTTTTCAGTGTTCTATATATTTTCGCCTATTATTCTCTATTCTTTACATTTTAGCACCCCATTATTCTCTATTCTTTATTTTTATGTCTTATTTTTTCTCCATTTATTCTGCATATTTTGTCCATTATTCTCTATTCTGTAAACCCCATCGAGGCCCTTCATTATCACAGAACTCAATAACATGGTGTAGAAATTGAATATGCAGATAAAAAAAAAACAATGTTTAAATTTCATTTTGCCTAAATGAAGAATGGTGAGTTAGTATCACAAATAATAACTGCATGTCTGATGAATAAACATTGCATGACTGTTTACCTATAACACTCATAAACCTAAAATATACCATTAAACTCAACTGCATCCGCAAGTGCCCAGCGTTCGTAAAATGAAATGAATGTAGAGATTTAGGTGGATATGATAATAATATAGCACTACATTTAAGCTGGATTGATTCAATTTTATTTGATCCTATAAGGAATTCATCTTTAAATGCACTTGTTCTGTTTACTTGTGGAGGTCGAATGTCTTTGAAGTTAGAAAGACAGGGTTATATCCTCAAAAAGACCCTAAAATGGTAAATTTTGGTACGGTAACATGGTTCAAATGATCTCTGCTATCCAGTGTGACTTCCGAAATTCCATTCTAGAGGGTGGAACCAGTTTATATGAATACGTACTATGATGGACGGAATGAGGACGTTAATTCAGAAAACAATGGCGTACTACCTTTATCCTGGTCGATCCAAATTGCAGAACCACTTCTTAGATTTTGATTAATTTTGTTTCGTTCTTATATGCATGAAATATTTGTCACTAAACACCAACCAAATTATCAATCGATCAATATTGTCATGCATATTATTTATGACGTTGGGCGTTTTCCTGTCATCCAAATCGCTTGCAATATACATATAGGGGTAATCTAATGTTACATGCATATCATATTCGAGATATATAAGTAAACATTACCAAAAATAGACCATGGAATATGTTGATACAAACGACCATTAAAAATCTGCTTATAAGGTAAATGGCTTAAACTGGTATATTACAGATGGCTACTGCTGTATTTAGTAAGTTTGAACGTACATTTTTTTGTAAATGGTAATGTACAATGATTTTTTTATGTGAGTTATAATACATCAAACTAGACTGACAATTTTTACCAACGAATTATAATCACTATGATCATGATTATAGCAGAATAGAAGATTATAGAACATATCTCTTAACCTGATTATCAATACTTTACGTAAATAATAGTTTTCGTGTTCTTCAAACCAGCATTTGTGGTAAAAAGATTCAATAGTATAGACACTTATTTATACGGCTGATATGAAAATGTGATATTTCTTGTAAACAGCGAAATAGTTGCAGGTTTCAAAGTATAAAAACTTGATATTGTTTTCTTCTTTTTGCGTTTCTATCACGTACTTGTCTTCTCTCAAGCAATACAGTTTCTTATCATAGTAGCTTTTATCATCGATATGTTTTAACAACCAAATTTATCATATGTTATGGCCGATAACCTTTTTGAAATTTAAGGACGGTTCCGCCACGTGCCAAATGACAAGATCAGAATTTCGGGAAAAAGATAGAAAAATAGTTTAGTGCTTACTCTACTGATACACATGTACTCTACTGATACACATACATTTTCTTATTGACTATACACAATGTAGGTTGTGCTTATATTTCAAACTAAAGAGTGTGTAACTCTGGAACCGCACTTTTCTTTAAATATTGTGTTTTATGCATGTGAATTACTATTTCAAAAGTATGTAATTTTGTAACAGTAGGGTTAAAACTACTATAGACACAATTGGACCTTTAAGAGCTTTGTCTGTTCTAATTAGGCTGATTATCGTTTTTTTACGCTTTTCAAACTTTTGGTTACATGAGTATTTGAGTTTTGGATGTTTTATTAATATCCTTTTTGTTTTTATAATTTTTGCTTTCCAAAGATTTGGTCACAAGCGTATCAGATGAAGGTCATTCCAGAAAAATGTGTTGTGTAAAGAAATTATGCTGTTTAGAGTATAATCAGGTCACATTTTTCATCCCTTGTATTGGGAAATTAATTTTATGTCAATTGTAACATATTTATGACGGAAAAGTATTGTCATAGAGGGCATTTTTGCAGTACAGTTATCACACGATTAAAAATGTAACGGCTTTAAAATTTCAGGGACCAAATTATGTATCCTCTTATTCTTAAGATCAAAATAATACTCCCATTAGAATCTCTTATATCCTAAAATAATATTCAAAACCCCCAATAAAATTGATACAAGTTACAATAATCATATTTTGTTCTCGTATGATGATAAATGGATCTCCCATGATATATTTTTCCTGGTATAGGATTTTCCCTTGTTAGAACAAAGTGCTAGCAGAAAATAAGAACGATGTCACTACGCATTTTAACTTATTCCGCACAGCTTAACGGACGCCTCTTTAGCAACGTTTCTATATTGCCAGACAAAAGAAGACATGGTTACTCTATTTCTTAACCCTAGCATGCCCTTTGGGTTATAACGGGATTACTTACTTTAGCTTATTCCAAAAATAATATTGTTTGCATTGCGTAACCATTAGTTATAAAGTCAAAAACAAATTCATAGCTCTACAATTTTATGAACACTTGCTGTCAATAATTCCCCAGAATTCATGTATATAAGAAAATTAATTAATAACGGTTACAATTCATCGCAGTAACGTATATATACATATCTGTCTTACGTATTATAGACTTATTAAATCCCTTTGCTGAATGTATTAAAGAGATTTTTGTAATCAAAGTAATAAAGTAGAGTTCTTTTGAATTTTTTTTACGATGCATCTATTGCAGACTTGAATCTAAGATTACTGGAAGATATCAGTCTTTTTAAAAATGCATATAATACAACATATACACAATAAACCAAGTTATTATAGAGATATGTTAGAGCTCCGTGAGCCTTTAATCAATATCATTACCGGAAAATTGCTCTTCATGTGATAACTAGCGCTGTTTCTTTTATTGCTGGCAAATTAAGAAATGCTTCTATTCCGTTGACAATTTATCAAAGCCATAAGGAAGCCATCAACAAGAATAACGGCGCATTACTATCAGCAGTAGAATTAAAACATCTCTCCCATGACGCAATTAAGTTCCTTAATGGTGTTTAATTAACTAGAACCAATGGGCGGTCTTTTAAGAAGACGGTTATTCGCCAATATACCCTATTACATTTATAAGAGTTTACCACTTGTCTTTCGGGACTACTCTTCAAGAGTTTATATGTTGTATCTGTGATGAAAAGACATTCGTTTAATCTTTTTCGGTAAAGACTTCCGGGAAAAGACACTTTAAAGAAGTCAGACACAGTGTCAAGTAGAGCATGATGAGTTCCGGTTGACGACTGAAGTGGCAAACTTATGTGGTTAATTTACAACAGTTTCAATAAATGCAGCATTACCAACAGATTTATTTAGAACACTTTCATTTCCGGTTAAAGAAACATTATATTATATTACCAATATTTTAAGTGAATGCGTCACAATATGACATTAAGAGCATGACCAAAATTAGGTATACACAACAACTATAAAAATAAACCACTGCAATTCATAGATGAATGCCTTTATATGGTATGATGGTATGCGAATTTTCAATGAATTATAGTATTATCTTAAATCTTTGATTATTAACTGCTTACATCATGTGACCAATACCTACATGATATATTCATAAACAGTAAAAGTAAATAATACGACAACTGTTGGGGATTGAAAACAATAAGAGACGGTTAATGATGTAATACAGCATTAAATGATTACTCGACGTAAAAAGAAGACTTTACAATGTATGTGTCAGTCAAAATTTCCCGCCCTTCACCCGGTCGACCCATTGTGCAGATACTACATAATTGAATTATAATGCTTTATTAATTACCGGTTGTTGTGCATGAAATATCTGCCACTGAACGTGATAAATCCAATCCATAAATAATGATAAAAACACTATAAATATGTCAATATTATAATTTTAAGACTGTTTCTTGCTTGTTTTGCAATGGCAAATATTTCATGTATCTTTGTGATAACGTATGGTTGAAAGGGTGTTGTGCAGTGACAAATATTTCAAATAGATTCATCATAACGTATGATTGGATGGTGTTGTTCCGTGGCAATTATCATGTAGATTCATCATAACGTATATTTGAATAGTGTTGTGCAGTGACATATATTTCACGTTGATTCATAACGAATGGTTGGCAGAGTGTTGTGCAGTGGCAAATATTTCATGTAGATTCATGAAACGTAAGGTTGGCAGAGTGCTTTATTTTTTTGAACTTGTATGATCTAAATCATTTCTTGTTCTATATTCTGTGAAAGTTGTAAATTAAATGTTTTATTACATACTTTTATTGTTAAGATATGATGAAGCACATGTGGAATTTTAATTCATTTCTTTCTGCAAAATCTAATGATAATGTTTACTGTTCGTTATCTTTGGGTTGTAGTGAAGCTTCTTTTATTTCTCCACTTGTATTGCTTTTCTTACTTGTTGTCTTTATTTATGGTACTTTGTTACATGCATTTTTTATCACATTTATGTATTGAACACTTATAGTTAATTATTATATTTACAGCATGGGAACTTTATTCGTGCTAGAATCTCACGTGAACTGGCCGACATTATAATTATGACTTTTCTTTGAAGACGTCCACTGAAGGAGATTTTAATATACTATAGTTAATTATAGTAACTAATTTCTTTAGTGGCAGACCAATAGTAATTTACCAGCGACACAGCATGCAATAAAAATGAGTATTTCATACAAATGTCCAAACCATAAATATGATGTCTAGATTTTCTTATCATAATCTTGAGAATAAAGATTTGATAAGTTTTACAGACCGTCAACATTGATGGAATCTCACTAAATTGTTTTCCATAGAGATCCAGCCGTCAGTCATTTGAAGTTGCCATTTTACGTAGTGTTTGTGTGGCAATTCATTGGAAGTCAACAGATAGTTACATCTGAAGACAAATTCATTGTTTTAAAATTTTATAGGCATTTTATAGCAGATACTACAAAAAAACGACCCCCCACTGAATCAGAATGAGGGACGTCCAATCCGAAGCCACGTGTAGGGTGAAAGTCTAAATGTCAATGAACCTTTGTAACGTTAAAGAAACATTATATTATATTACCAATATTTTAAGTGAATGCGTCACAATATGACATTAAGAGCATGACCAAAATTAGGTATACACAACAACTATAAAATAAACCACTGCAATTCATAGATGAATGCCTTTATATGGTATGCGAATTTTCAATGAATTATAGTATTATCTTAAATCTGATTATTAACTGCTTACATCATGTGACCAATACCTACATGATATATTCATGACCAGTAAAAGTAAATAATACGACAACTGTTGGGGATTGAAAACAATAAGAGACGGTTAATGATGTAATACAGCATTAAATGATTACTCGACGTAAAAGAAGACTTTACAATGTATGTGTCAGTCAAAATTTCCCGCCCTTCACCCGGTCGACCCATTGTGCAGATACTACATAATTGAATTATAATGCTTTATTAATAACCGGTTGTTGTGCATGAAATATCTGCCACTGAACGTGATAAATCCAATCCATAAATAATGATAAAACACTATAAATATGTCAATATTACAATTTTAAGACTGTTTCTTGCTTGTTTTGCAATGGCAAATATTTCATGTATCTTCGTGAAAACGTATGGTTGAAAGGGTGTTGTGCAGTGACAAATATTTCAATTAGATTCATCCTAACGTATGATTGGATGGTGTTGTTCCGTGGCAATTATCATGTAGATTTATCATAACGTATATTTGAAAAGTGTTGTGCAGTGACATATAATTCACGTTGATTCATAACGAATGGTTGGCAGTGTTGTTCAGTGGCAAATATTTCATGTAGATTCATGAAAACGTAAGGTTGGCAGAGTGCTTTATTTTTTCGAACTTGTATGATCTAAATCATTTCTTGTTCTATATACTGTGAAAGTTGTAAATTAAATGTTTTATTACATACTTTTATTGTTAAGATATGCTGAAGCACATGTGGAATTTTAATTCATTTCTTTCTGCAAAATCTAATGATAATGTTTACTGTTCGTTATCTTTGGGTTGTAGTGAAGCTTCTTTATTTCTCCACTTGTATTGCTTTTCTTACTTGTTGTCTTTATTTATGGTACTTTGTTACATGAATTTTTATCACATTTATGTATTGAACACTTATAGTTAATTATTATATTTACAGCATGGGAACTTTATTCGTGCTAGAATCTCACGTGAACTGGCCGACATTATAATTATGACTTTTCTTTGAAGACGTCCACTGAAGGAGATTTTAATATACTATAGTTAATTATAGTAACTAATTTCTTTAGTGGCAGACCAATAGTAATTTACCAGCGACACAGCATGCAATAAAATGAGTATTTCATACAAATGTCCAAACCATAAATATGATGTCTAGATTTTCTTATCATAATCTTGAGAATAAAGATTTGATAAGTTTTACAGACCGTCAACATTGATGGAATCTCACTAAATTGTTTTCCATAGAGATCCAGCCGTCAGTCATTTGAAGTTGCCATTTTACGTAGTGTTTGTGTGGCAATTCATTGGAAGTCAACAGATAGTTACACCTGAAGACAAATTCATTGTTTTAAAATTTTATAGGCATTTTATAGCAGATACTACAAAAAACGACCCCCAACTGAATCGGAATGAGGGACGTCCAATCCGAAGCCACGTGTAGGGTGAAAGTCTAAATGTCAATGAACCTTTGTAACAACTCTTTTTACATCACTGGGTCGATACCTCTGTTGGTGGACTATCAGTCCCAGAAGGTATCATCAGCTTAGCAGTCAGTACTTCCCTACTGACATGATTTATAACAAACTTTTCTAAAATTGTCCGTTTATAAATTTTGAAATTATAAAGAAACTAAGGTTTCAACTCCCTCAGGCAAAGTTGACCTTAGATGAATTTGGCTATTTGTTTTAGTTATTTTTGTCATATAGCTCTTCAACTGTTTCGGTACCTCGGATTTCAAATGTTTGGCATTGAGCGTTCCTGATGAAGGTAAATCCAGAAAAGCGCTTTGGACGCATGGAATTATTAAACGTGTTGTTTTCAATTTTTTACATCACTGGGTCGATACCTCTGCTGGTGGACTATCAGTCCCCGAGGGTATCATCAGCTCAGTAGTCAGTACTTCGGTACTGACATGATTTATAACAAACTTTTCTAAAATTGTCCGTTTATAAATTTTGAAATTATAAAGAAACTAAGGTTTCAACTCCTCTGGCAAAGTTGACCTTAGATGAATTTGGCTATTTGTTTTAGGTATTTTTGTCATATAGCTCTTCAACTGTTTCGGTACTTATACATCCCTCGGATTTCAAATGTTTGCCATTGAGCGTTCCTGATGAAGGTAAATCCAGAAAAGCGCTTCGGACGCATGGAATTATTTAACGTGTTGTTTTCAATTTTTACATCACTGGGTCGATACCTCTGCTGGTGGACTATCAGTCCCCGAGGGTATCATCAGCTCAGTAGTCAGTACTTCGGTACTGACATGATTTATAACAAACCTTTCTAAAATTGTCCGTTTATAAATTTTGAACTTATAAAGAAACTAAGGTTTCAACTCCTCAGGCAAAGTTGACCTTAGATGAATTTGGCTATTTGTTTTAGGTATTTTTGTCATATAGCTCTTCAACTGTTTCGGTACTTATACATCCCTCGGATTTCAAATGTTTGGTATTGAGCGTTCTGATGAAGGTAAATCCAGAAAAGCGCTTCGGACGCATGGAATTATTTAACGTGTTGTTTTCAATTTTTACATCACTGAACTCTATCTGTATTCCCTGAGTGACATGTTGCAAGGCAAAAATGATGCCCCTATCCAACATTCAGTGGCAGTCAAAATTCACGCTTTCGTCGAAATTGACACATCTTTTGTATTTAAATTTTTTGATTTATTTTTGTTCTGAATATGCATAAACGATTCCCCACTGGATGTTAAGTAAACAACAACCAATCAATTGGAATAAGGGAACACTTTAAGTGACAGTAAGGTCGGGGGCCAACATTTTATTTAAATAAAGGTATCTAGGCTTCTTTTTGACCACACTATGAAATCAGTAATCTGTAGACATACAAATTTGCAAGAACCATTTCATTTCAATCTGTAATACATTAGTATTGGAAAGTGTGTCTCCTTTATGAGTTGTTGTTGTTGCGATTACAGAATTACGCAATCTTCCATTTACATGCACGGACTATCGGCTTACAGTAAGGCAAAATTGAATATATACATATATTTTGATTTTTGAAGTGTTACTTTTTGATTTCTCTTTTATATATTTTTTTGTCTACTCTTATGTTCCAACTCTAAACTTGTACTCTGTGCAATTTCAACATAAACAATTGCATGTTTTTTGCTTTCTATACGAGTGTTAACAAAACTTGTAATACTTGCTAACTTAATTATTTTTCTTTTTTTGAGAAAGTACTTCTGTTTTGAGGTTTCTATTTATTCTTATATTATTGAAAATTATTGCTTTTTTGTTATTGTGGTAAGCTCGAATGTGAATATTACCAGTCAGACTCTCCTAAATGTGTTAATACTAAAATTCATCATTAAGTTTTTTTGTTTTTGAGGAATTCCATTTAATGGTTAAAATACATGTGAATACATCATTTGCATGTCTTTAACGTTGACGCGCGGTATTCATAATAAAAGTTAAGATGTAAAATCGTAACTTTATATTATAGAAGAGAGGCGAAAGATACCAGAGGGACATTCAAACTCATTAGTCGAAAATAAACTGACATGGCTAAAAAGGAAAAAAAAAAAAAAAAAACAACAGCAGACAATTAACAGTACACAAAACACAACATAGAAAACTAAAGACTGATCAACACGACCACCAAAAACTGGGGGTGATCTCTGTTGCTCCAGAAGGGTAAGCAGATCATGCTTCACTTGTGGCACCCGTCGTGTTGCTCATGTTAGTACAAACCCGGTATTAAGTCTACTTCGGTAGGTCACATTTTGGGGAAAAGGGAACTGGATTGTAGTTACGAAAATTGGAACATATCCGCTATCATCTGTGAAACGGATATTCCATAACGGTCAACCAACTCGTGATGGCGTCCGTAAAATTTACGAAGGGATGATTTCAACTTCACCACTTTAAACTCTTGGTTTAATATTTCCTTGTGAGCAGCAACCCTGTATCCAGGAAATCATGTTAGGAAATACAAGCCCTGGAATATCGTATGAACTGGGAGATATATATACTCCGTATGCAGGCGCTGCTGGAATGTTGCTACATAGAAATGGAAAGTTCACAATTGGTAAGCTGAAATTATTTCTTTTGTCGTAAAGTTTTGTTTCCAACCGACCCCCATTGTCAATTTCTAGATGTAAGTCAAGATATGAGGCAGACTTAACTGTTTTTGTGGTATCCTTTATCTCAAGTTCGATGGGATATATGCGTTCAACATAGTCACCAAATTTTGAATTATTTAGTGAGAGAACATCATTTATATAGCGGAAAGTAAAGTTAAAGGATACTGCTAATTTCTTTTCTTTCTTCCTAAGAAGTTCCTGTATTATGTCAGCCTCATATGAATAAAGAAACAAGTTGACAAGAAGAGGGACACAGTTGGTTCCCATGGGAATGCCGATTGTTTGTTGAAAAACACGTCCCCCAAACGTAACAAATATGTTGTCAATCAAGCATCTTGATAATGTTAGTTTCAGAGAACGTTTTGTTTGAATCAGAGTGATTTTTTACAAGGTAAGATTTAGCCCTCCCTAAGACAAGATACTTGTATCTACGTTGGCCATTCTTTTTCATGATATAAAGCAGGACCAACTCTTTCAATTTGTCTTTTAGTTTGGAATGGGGATACTTGTGTAAAGTGTAGAAAATCAAATGTTTTAATACTATTGCAAGATAAAAGAGTCTAAGATTGTATGTAATCTAAACGATCTTTGAAGATTTTTAGTATCCACATCTGATTCACGCCACCTCTAGAATAGGTAGTTTTACAATAACTTTGAAGCCCGGCTTTGATTGCTGATAAAATTGATGTTAATAATTTAGAGTAGTTTCATAGAGCACTTGGAAGACCCAGCAATATAACGTTGTTTGTAAGGACACTTAAGTAGTTTAGGTATCAAATACAGTGATGGAAGATCCAGTTCTTCATCTATTGTTGAAATTCCAAAGGAACATAGAACAGACCTATGATTATCTAGGGTTTTCTCTTTGGTAAGTGTCGTTGGAGTATATGTTGAGTTTCCAAATGAATTGCCAATATCCAATTCATTTATCAAGCAGTTTATGTAATGTGATTTACACACAGAAGCGATGTTGTTTTGGGCTTTATATGCAGGGACAACAACATATTTGTCATGGAGGTAGGACAAGTGTTTTGCAACATTTAGGTCTTTAAAGATTGATGAAGCATGGGTATTCATACACCCATTCAGTTTTTTAATTCTGCTTTGTATCAACGACCTCACAGCCTTAATCCATTCGGAAAGAGTATCTGCGTCTCCTTTTTGCGTTGAACCCATTGACTGGAATAATCCTCGAATGCATTCATCAGTATTTTGAAGTTGTGTTTCCAATTATAGGATACTTTTGGAGGAAATTTATGCGATTCATTTGCGACAAAATCATGTAACATGACGTTATATATATATGGAAAACCTATGACATTTCATTTGCACGAATTAATATTTTCACTAGAAGTTGTCATTTCTTTGCATTCAAATCATTATTTCATTCGCTAAGAATAACAAGAGCGATATTCCGTTCCATGCTTACGGTCCAATCCATTTCCGGTGCCGTAATGGTGTCAGACCACCAATTACTCCCTCCAATTTAGAACGTATGTAAAAGTAGGCCTACTCGGACAATAATGCATTTGATGTCATTGTTAACTTTAACTAACCAACAAATTTGCAGAAATGAAACTTTTGGTGAAAGAGAAATATATTAAGACCAATTTGAGCTAAAATTTACTTGTCTATGAGTTTGCATTAAACATTGAGGATTAATGCGCTCCATAGTATACTAATTTAAGATTTCCAGAAAACCAGGGGTTATTTTTAGTGGTACCTCAGTTCGGGAGTTCTCTTCTTTCTTTTTAAAGGTATGTTGAAAATTGGCATGTAGAAAGGTGATACCTGTAAGATTCAGGATATACCTGGTTTCTATGAAGTTAAACTTAAGGTAAAATATTTAGAAAGCTGTGAAAATTGCAAAATTTGGTTGAACAGATAGGGATTTTTAATTGGTGGTCTGACACCTAATGTCTATAGTATAAAAATAAGAAGAGGTATGATTGCCAATGAGACAACTCTCTTTCAGAGACCAAATGACGTAGAAATAAGCAACTATAGGTCACCGTACAACATTCAACAATGAGCAAAACCATACCGCACAGCAAGCTATAAAAGGCCCCAAAGTGACAAGAGTAAACAAAATATTCAAACGAGAAAACGAACGGCCTGAGTTATGTACAAATCAATAAACGAAGACACAAGATGTAACAGTCAAGTCACGCATCCTTACTGATAAATGGCATTAAATTTTCTTGATTAGTACATTTCTTGTGAGCTAAATGGACTCATAAGTGAAAAAAAAAAAAATACGGAAAAGAATTTTTACAATTTATAGTGGACTATACGGTATGCGTGTTGTTCATTGTTGAAGGCCGTACGGTAAGGTATAATTGCTTACACCCACGTCATTTGTACTCTAGTGAAAAGTTGTCTCATTGGCAATTACTAGATCTCCCCATTTTAAAATGTAACGAAATAAGCATATTAGCGGGCGAATAGGATTTGTTTTCGATGATACCTTGCTATAATTTCCAAATTCGTTCTCTTTAGATAAGTAGTTACTTAAAAACTTTGTCGGGAATCAGTGAAAATGCAACACATCAAATTCACTTTCAATGCATTCCTGAAACATTTGGCTATACATGATATACTCTTAACAGTTTTTGTTACTCGTAGACCTTTATGAGTTCAGAAACTTTTAGTTCCATAGGGGTCAAAATCAAAACTCACATGTGACAACACAGGAACAAATGCAAAAGAAAACTGCATTTCTTCTTGAAAAAATTCGCTATAGGGCTTCATGATTGTGGTAACTTCTACTCAAAGTGCAATATATATTTTTTTGGGGGGGGGGGGTCAAAATGTGAAATCCCAAAGCTATGACAATTGATTGAACTATTCTTCATAAGAAGTTTCCCAAATCTTAATACGATTGGTCGATTTCCAAAGATGTCTGGTCGAATTTTCTACAAATGAAAAAATACATGTAGGGGTTGCATTTCTATTGGCATTCAGTATAATTAAGATGGGCGAAGGAGGGCATTATTACTTCTTCCGTGTTCTTTGTAATCTCAGTATATTTAAAGGCCATAATGAATTTTGTATAACAAAATACAAATTTAACATATACTTGTCTTATCAAAATTTTGAAGTTGATTTGGATATAACTGGACTACCATATGGTTTATACGTCATGGGCGACTACAAGATAATTTCTAGATGTCTATTTTGGTTCGTCCTGAACATGCATGAAATATTTGCCATTGAACGTTAAGCAACCAACAATGGATCAATCTATTTTGGTTACTTTTCATTGGTTTGTCTTACAGATTTTGAATTGCTCGGTATCGTACAAGTTTCTCGTATATTATTTCCCTCCTATCTATCGAAAAAGCCTCTTAAGCAGTTTCTGTTATACAAAAGGTATGGCGTATTAAAACATATTTTTATTATCTTTCTGGTTTTCCGTTATCCCAAAATCCCAAATCTTAAACAACGTTTTTATTCAAGATAAGTATATCTTTTTATCTTATAAACTATTGATATATCCGTCGCTATGAATTTGGAGTTTCACCTTAAATGAACTTTTCAAAATTTAATTTTCATAATTACTTTTTATGCATCTTGCATTGAAATTTTCGACAGTTATCAATTTATGGAAATCTAGAAGTTCAGTAACTTTGTACTTGACTTCTTTAGTCAAAAAGATATCTGTTCTTCAGTCAGAACAATTTATGAAGCACTGTGGCACCGTTAAAGTCCACAATTCCTCTAAAGTTCACAACACCGCTAAAGTCCACAACAAATTTCCGCTAAAGTCCATAACGCCGCTAAAGTCCACAAACTTTCCGCTAAAGTCCACAAAATGACCTCCGCTAAAGTCCACAAAAACGCCGTTAAAGTCCACAAGAACAAGTTCCGCTAAAGTCCACAAAAACGCCGTTAAAGTCCACAAGAACAAGTTCCGCTAAAGTCCACAAAAACGCCGTTAAAGTCCACACAGCTCTTTTCTTTGTTATTGAAAAATAATTCTTTTCTTTTATCCCGGTATTATAGTAAAAGCATGGACTTTTGTTCTTGGCAGTTTTTCTTATCGATCTGATTTATATATTTAATAAATGAAGATTACATGTATCTGCAGAAGATTTTGATCCTCATAATTTGATCTATCATGTATTGTGAATTTTGTGAATCAACATGTATGATTTTGAAAAGAGCAGTCTAATGTCGCTACAAGGTAGCACTCGCACCCGCAAAGTGGAAAGGAATTAATATAAGTAGCAAACTTGTTTTTCAATCCACTATGAATAAATTTGTATAAACTACCATTTATGAAAAGTTATCTGGTTCTATATATAAACATAAGATCGAAACCCATTCAGTTTCTGTCATGCTTCCCAGCAGCAAAACGGTCCATAAGCCTCAAAGATAGACTTCAAACCATAATGTTCACGTTTGAAATCACAATGATAATAAATTTTAAAATTCCACAACTGCTGAATATTTTGTGGTGCTAAAGTCCACAAAAAAACACCGTTAAAGTCCACATATTTTTTGATGTTGCTGTTGAAAGACATGCCAATACCACAAATTTGACAAAGAATGTATGAAGAAGATTTTTTAGATTTAATTAAATTGTTACTTAACATAAGCATAGGAAGATTGGGTCATGGTGATGTATCATGCCCTCCCCTCCAGCTATTTTTTTTTCGACTTAATATAGTTTGCCAACATAACAAAAAAAAGCTAAAATTTTGACTTAAGATGGCACGGAATAGATAGTTAGAAGTTATCTATATAAAAAATAACTTCCAATTAGAATTTTGTAAACAGTATTGCCTCGGAAAAATTAAAAGGGGTGAACAGTAACATCATCTTGACCCAATGTACCTACAACAGGTGTAAATCATAGATGTAGACTGAGTGTGAATGAGACAATTCTAGACCAAATACTTTTGTATTGATTATTGCTATCGGAATAATGTCCTGAGGAATCTGTATATTGAACGTATTATAACAAGACTTAACACACTTAATGTTTTGCATGTGTTAGACTTAGTGTTTATTATTGAATTTCAAACAGAGAGATTTTACTTCAAGCATTTCAACAAATTAGCATTTCAATTATCAATTTGCATGAAGTCAAGGTTAGATAAATCTTTTCAGACAGATATGGAGGACGCACAAAATTAATTCCATACATCAAATTAAGTAAACTTCTTGTCTAAAGTATCTCAGAAGCAAGCACCATCACGAAAAAAACCTGTGACAAATTAAAAGGTCAAGGAAAGATGACACCGTCAGGCAGACAGTCATGCATACCATGTATACATGACTTTACTACCACTTATATACATCTTCGGATTTCAAATGTTTGGCTTTGAGCGTTCCTGGTGAAGGTAAATCCAGAAAAGCGCTTCGGACGCAAGAAATTATTAAACGTGTTGTTTTCAATTTTTTTATAGTATCTGAGAAATTCTCCAAACTATATTAAAAAGAAATAATTTTATGAACAACTGACACGACAAACGGACAAATAAGCATTACAAATACTTTGTCTTGACTGACTATGACGTATTTACACTAAATCCATTGCATGTTGGATGTTTACGGATTGATAATTTAATCTCAAATGCATGTTTTTTTTATTAGTTGGTAGTTGTTAGTGGCTTTGAACTAGCTGTCAGTTAACTGCGAGTTCGGATCTCTCTGATCTGTACCCAACGTCCTTTTGTTGTTGGGATGTACAAATACCCGGCCACGTCCACTTGCAATGTATTTTCGTCCATCTGATGAGTTAAGCGTTTTTCAACTGATTTTTATAGTTCGTTCTCATGTTGTTCTGTTATACCACTGTCCCAGATTGGTGTAGGGTTAGGATCCCGCCAACATCTTTAACCCCGCCACATTCTGTATGTATGTGCCTGTCCCAAGCCTGTAATTCAGTGGTTGTCGTTTGTTTACGTGTTTCATATTTGTTTTTTTTTCGTCCATTTTTTGTACATGAATAAGGCTGTTAGTTTTCTCGTTTGAATTGTTTTACATCGTCATTTCGGGGCGTTTGGTATCTGACTATGCGGTATGGGTTTGTGCATTGTTGAAGGCCGTACTGTGGCCTATAGTTGTTAATTCCTTTGTCATTATGGTCTCTTGTGGAGAGTTGTCTCATTGGCAATTATACCACATCTCCTTTAGGTTATAATTACAAATATACCATACACCAAATATAATTCACTATCCTTAAAGTAAGGACATGTATCTAAAACACAGCAAACTATAGGTATTGGGGACAGGACATTTGTTTTGGTCCTCCCTCTTTTCCAAAATCTGTTATCTGCAGCGGTCACTGATATATTATATAGAGCTCTATACACATGGTTAATGTCCAAGGACACCTGCCGTACGGACAAATACAAGTATGCGATAAACCAATTTGAAATATAATTCACTAACAAGTATGCCATACACCAAATAAAATAAAGTACATGCATACTTATAGTATCTAAACACACAGATCAAATCATAGAGGTATATATCATATATCAGTGACCGCTGCGGATAGTAAACTTGGAATTGATAGCAAATAGCAAATACAAGTTATTTCTAGTACAGTTAAATGTATGTTGAATTATATTATACATTGAAACACGAAATAATTGAAATTAATGGAAAAATAACAGATTTTTGAAAAACGAAAACTTCCATTTGTTGGAGAGCTAAAACAAATGTCCTGTCCCCATGTACCAAATCAGTTGAATTTAACATTGATCAATGCAATAAACCATGAACAAGCCAAGTAAGATGACATCTTCAAGACAAATATTTAGACCTTACAAGTTCTCCTTTTCTTCAAGTAACCGAAGAACAGACGAAACAAGAACAAGTTAACATTAACCAATGAACCATGAAAATGAGATCAAAGTCAGAATATTTTTGGAAAGGGTCTAGGCGTGACTTTTGAATATAGACCTTGAAAACGTGAAAGAACTTGCAGCGGGTTTAATTTGTGATTTGCGAAATATATATTTTCCGTGATTTTGCAAATTTGCTTAATATACTGTGATAATTACGGGATCTCACAAACGCAGTTTGATAGTATCGTGAACGCATTTTCATCATTTTCCGGGCCCTTTTCCGGAATCAAAGCAAGTCTTCACAGCATTTCGATTATAGTTCTAGTATTCCAAACATGCAGTATTTTGCAACTTATCCAATCTCCTGGATGAAGAAAAGTAAAACACCGATTTATGAAGTCGGACAACAAGTTCTAGTGCGATACAGAACTCGAAATAACAATCGAGTTCCAAATAAGGCATGGGCTTTATTAGGTACTGTCATAAAAGCTGAGAAGAGAAACCATAAATATCAAGTCTCCTTTGTACCGCCTTATTCGAAGTGTAATAAGAAACAGTGGTTCTATGTATCTGATATTACTGGATCAAGTTTGTCTGGAGGCAAAAATAGTTCTAACCCAGAACAAAGACAGAAAAAACACTCAAATTATAAATCACCTTACTACATGATTTTAACCCCAAAAATAAAACTTACAATCTTATATCTGATTTTAGATTAACAGTTGCTTTTAATCCACCTGGTGATGGTAATTGTCAGTTTGCAGTCATTTCGCATCAGTTGCAAAGACACGGTATTTCTCGATCGGCAGAAACATTACGACGCGAGGTCATTACTTATCTTGGGCAAACATCACGTTTAGGCAGCGCTGATAATAGAGTTCTTTGGTCAAATATGATAATAGAATCGAGGTCCGACTACTTACTGAGAATGGCAAGAGACACAGAGTTTGGTGATCAGATCACCTTACAGGCTATATCCGATATGTTTAATGTTCAAATTGTTATTGTTTCCACATTAAACCACGGGACTACTTTATTAAGGCCCGATGGAAGTAATATTATAACAAGACACCTTCCTATTATATCCCGAAGGACATGGTGAACATTATCTATCATTGACATACAATCACAATGCCGTACGCAGAATTGCAGAAGACAGTTCACAAATTCATTGGGCTACGACGACACAGACGACGAACCGAACACGACGACAGAAGCGATGGACACGACGACACAGGCTCTGGACACGACGACACAGACGATAAACACCACGACACAGACGATGGACACAAAGACACGGACGATAAATACGACGACACGGACGATGAACACAACATAACATGGTATGAAAATTACGATACATGCGATGAACACATCATAACAGTCGATGAACACGACATAACAGGTAATGAACACAACATAACAGGTGATGTACACGACATTACAGGTGATGAACACAACATAACAGGTGATGAACACGACATAACAGGTGATGAACACAACATAACAGGTGATGAACACAACATAACAGGTGATGAACACGACATGACAGGTGATGAACACAACATAACAGGTGATGTACATGACATTACAGGTGATGAACACGACATAACAGGTGATGAACACGACATAACAGGTGATGAACACAACATAACAGGTGATGAACACGACATAACAGGTGATGAACACGACATAACAGGTGATGAACACGACCTAACAGGTGATGAACACGACATAACAGGTGATGAACACAACATAACAAGTGATGAACACGACATGACCGATGATGAACACGACATAACAGGTTATGAACACGACATGACAGGTGATGAACACAACATAACAGGTGATGAACACAACATAACAGGTGATGAAGACGACATAACAGGTGATGTACACCACGACACAGGCGTTATATACAATGAAAACCATGACACAGAATCCCCCATAAGCCTCCGTCATCAAGTGGAGGTAATGAGAAAAAAAAAGCATTGTGTACCCCATAGTGACAACATTGAACGTGGAGAGACTCTACCCAGAGAAATTCAATTTATAATTATCAATTTGTGTCTCCGTCAAAATCAAAAAGAAACCTGAATATATTAAATTGTATATTACACAGTTATGTTGATTTTTACAATAAGAGGAAGAAGTTATATTTTCATTTATTTGATGCAGAATGTCTTTCTGTCAGTTAATCACTAGTTATTATATAAGGCAGTGTTTGCTTTTTTTCAGGAATGAAATAGTTAGATAAGAAGTCTGAGTATTTGTACATCTAATTTAATTTTGATTTTCCTTTTTTTTTCTATAATGAGGTACATTATTCTTTGACTGAAAATGTCTTAAACATTTAGTTAGATTTCGGTATAAGATTATAAGTAAAGAATTGTATCGAAGCCATTATTTTACGGTAGAAAGTCAAGTCATATATATGACCTGGTCATGTAAGCGTTTGCCATTACTGCCTCCATTGTTCATTTGTTCACAAATAGCACATCTCCTCTAAAAACATTTTTTTTTTCTATTTTGACCAAACTTTTATATAAGTCTACGATTGCTGCTCTTTCAAAATTGAGTCTGGTTAACTACCAAATGTATTTTGTTTCGATGGACTAAAATATCATTTTTTCTTTTTGCTTATACATGTGAGTTTTTGCCAACACTGAGCGACCGTCATTGTCGACGTATAAACATAAGTTCTTCGTATTTTTTTCTGTTTTGAAAAAAAATCCTCTGAAAAAGGGGGCGTGTGTCTTCTTTCAAAATACGTTCGATAAAACAATACGACAATTTGAATCACTCTTTAATATAATCTCCTTTTAGATTCGTATCCAATAGCATCCAAGATGACCACCATTGCTAGAAATATTTTGCAAAAGATAATTAAAACTTTTGTACTAACCGTCAGTAGGGTGGGTGTGAATTTTTTGTTGAAAGAAATGCATGTCCAAGAGGCCCGAGCACTGGAGCTCTAAAAATTAGAAAACTTTAAACTATCATGTGTTTTCTTAAATCTTATTTATGTCAGGGAGCGATACAACCTTAAGATCACATGCTTCCCGAGGTTTAAAACGTTTAAGATCTATGTATATATTGTACAGAATTTCCTGTCGTTTATTAAATTTTGATTTCTTACGTTTTTGTTTATTATCAATTCTCATAAAACACAAAAAATTATGTTGATCACCTTTCCTGTCATTGATACTATATTTTCGTGTTGTCAATTCAACAGTTTTGCTCATCAGGTTACTCGGATCATCGTTCGAACTCTTTAACTGGTTAACCGAAAGTAAAGTTGTTGTTCAATATCAAAAAAAAAAAGAAGTGGTATGATTGCCAATGATTTAACTCTTCACAAGGGGACCAAATGACACAGAAATTAACAACCATAGGTCACCGTACGGCCTTCGACAATAAGCAAAGCCCATACCGCATAGTCAACTATAAAAGGCCCTGAATGACAAATGTAAAACAATTCAAACGAGAAAACTAACGGCCTGATTTATGTACAAAAATGAACGAAAACAAATATGTTACACATAACACACGACACCACTGAATTCCTGACTTGGGACAGGTTCAATTCCTGTGTAAAGGACTCTATAAAATGATTGGTATTATAGTCTGATGAACTTCACATCTAAATCTTAAATCTAGTTTATGCAAGTTTAACCGACTTCCATTAGGGATGTGTTTTAATCAAACTAACAACTTTAAATTGTTTTCACAGTACCCTACAACATATACATATATCATGGTTGAAATAAAACCTTTAATTCTATTACTCGTCATTGGTAAAACACAATGAAGAGCATCCACACATTTTTTTCAAATCGTCTTCAACACATTCTCAAACAAATATCTATTTCTTGTAGCAAACCAAACAAACATACAAACCAAT
This sequence comes from Mytilus coruscus, assembly GCA_017311375.1. Taxonomy (NCBI): domain Eukaryota; kingdom Metazoa; phylum Mollusca; class Bivalvia; order Mytilida; family Mytilidae; genus Mytilus; species Mytilus coruscus. Next base: position 40,223,733 of record CM029603.1, on the reverse strand, counting down.
CAGTGAACGAAATCTGCTTAGCACCACAAAATATTCTGCAATTGTGGAATTTTAAAATTTATATTATCATTGTGATTTCAAACGTGAACATTATGGTTTGAAGTCTATCTTTGAGGCTTATGGACCGTTTTTGCTGCTGGGAAGCATGACAGAAACTGAATGGGTTTCGATCTTATGTTTATATATAGAACCAGATAACTTTTCATAAATGGTAATTTATACAAATTTATTCATAGTGGATTGAAAACAAGTTTGCTACTTATATTAATTCCTTTCCACTTTGCGGGTGCGAGTGCTGCCTTGTAGCGACATTAGACTGCTCTTTTCAAAATCATACATGTTGATTCACAAAATTCACAATACATGATAGATCAAATTATGAGGATCAAAATCTTCTGCAGATACATGTAATCTTCATTTATTAAATATATAAATCAGATCGATAAGAAAAACTGCCAAGAACAAAAGTCCATGCTTTTACTATAATACCGGGATAAAAGAAAAGAATTATTTTTCAATAACAAAGAAAAGAGCTGTGTGGACTTTAACGGCGTTTTTGTGGACTTTAGCGGAACTTGTTCTTGTGGACTTTAACGGCGTTTTTGTGGACTTTAGCGGAGGTCATTTTGTGGACTTTAGCGGAAAGTTTGTGGACTTTAGCGGCGTTATGGACTTTAGCGGAAATTTGTTGTGGACTTTAGCGGTGTTGTGGACTTTAGAGGAATTGTGGACTTTAACGGTGCCACAAAAGCACCCTTGGCGTGAGGTAGTAGATAGACACGCGTCTTCATTTTTATTGAGCGCCTGACCATGATAAAAATCACTTAAAATGTCTGGAAAAATGACCAAACATTTGATGTTGAAAACGTATTGAGATTCCTGCTGACCATCTTAGAAAATAAAATTTCTCATTACAGAAAATATTGAATGCAAAAGCCATGCATGAAGTGAATTACTTTGTTGGAATAAAACTAATGCAAATGTGTGATTTTTTTCTCTCTCTGACATGTACTAGTATATTGTTATACATTCACGAGTTCCCCTGTTACATTTACAAAGTTTATTGTACGGTTATCTTTCTTATTGCAGAGTCAGGGAAATATGAACCAATACCAATTGAATTAATGTTTAAAACGGAGCGTATACTATTCCGTTATTCAATTCATCAGTAATATGGATCCATATTTTAAAGATAAAACAAAAAAAATCGAAGTTAATAATTTGAAAATATCAAAGGCTACCGATGAAGAACTTCCAACCGCTTATTTATTTGAGGACACCTAAATGACTATATTACAACTGTAGCATTATGATATTAATTAAAAATTAGATGCAGAGAACTTGAATAGTACTCAATTGACCCATTTTCATACAAAGACCCATTCAGCAGCTCCCAAAAATGTAATTTGGATTCAAGATCACGATTATTTTAAAACCGAGATCACGAATCTTATCAATTCTGTCCCTTATTTCTATAATTCGAGAACATGGATGAAATTGGTTCTTACGAACTTTAAAAAATCGGGACCACTTGTTAATTGTATAATTCGATCCAACGATATGCAAAGTTTCTACCATGTATTAAATTTGTAATAACAAATCTGCAGAATGTGTATCACAAATTATTAAAAGAGAGGCGAAGGATACCAAAGGGACATTCAAACTCATAAGTCGAAAATAAAGCTAAAAGAGAAACAGACAAAGAACTGTACAAAAAACCCAACTGACTGAGCAACACGAACCTCACCAAACACTGGGGCTGATCTCAGGTGCTCCGTAGGGTAAGCAGATCCTGCTTCACATGAGGCACCCATAAAATCTGTGATCACGAATAACAAAACCCTGTTATAACTTATTCTAGATATTCGTTATTTCTAATTTAATCCATGGTAAAAAATTATACAATTTATGATTACGATTTTAATCCGTGATCACATTTTCTTTAAATACGTGATCTTGGATTCAAATCATATTTTACGGAGGTCCTAAATAGGCTTCCGAAATTGTCTACCAATGTGTATTATTGCTGTTTTCATCAATTTAGCATTGTCCTTGTTAAAACAACAATTAACATACGGAAATAATATCTGAAATGAAATTCGCTTAGTTACTATAGAACAGGGGTAAATAATTTTCACGTATCTGGTTTTTAGCTTTGTTCTGTGTCATTTGAAAAAGTTACTTCCAGGCCAAGAAAAATAGTTTACAAAAAGCAAAGAAATAATTAATCACTTCGTTTCGCTTTGTTTTATAGTCATTGCACAAAGGAGTATCTTAATTAACTTGTAGTCATAAAAAGTAGGTATGGAAAAGTTGGCGTAAATTAGTTTGTTTAAAGCGTCATGTAAGTTACTTGAAGCGTGCTTCCCTTCTCCACCAATAACAACGTGTCAATACTCATCAATGGCGGCAGACAAAAAACGTAACAACTCGTAAAAACTTTGGCAAAAATTAATTGACAGCTTGATTCTCTATTTACATCTTTAATACGGTTCATCAACATTCTATATGAGATTTTCATTCTTTCAAGTTTTCACGAATTTGATAATAAATCCGACAAACAGGTTTAATATTATTTTTCACCGCATACCCACAATTTGACACTACTGACACTTCCTACGATTCTGGATAATTCTGTTTAATGGATTTACCTCAAAACAATGTGTACACTTGTCATGTAAATTTCAAACGTAACAGTATCTCGTATTCTTTTAAATATGTATATTACTTAGTTTGGAGAGAATCTGTTACAGATTTCGTGACACAGAACTTTGTAGATCGACTTCGTGTTTGATAGAAAAACCCAATTTCAACTGTCACTTTTTCTCTCGTCAGTGTCTCTACAAGATTAAGGGAACTATTTTGATGCATCAATTAATTATTAATAAATATGTAACACCAAAATGAAATGAGTAAAATTCGTTTAATTAAAATTATTGTTTGCTACAAAAAGTGCAAATTGTAAAAACTTTCTATTCTTTGAAAAATGTATACAGCTGCTTATCTTTCATATATCCTGCCGGTCCTGCGACTCTAGAACAAAATTTAATTTTCTTTCCAGTTTGTGTGTTACATTCTAATTTAGAAATTGTTTCAAAGAAAACAAAATATAAGGAAAACTATAAATATACAGCTGTGGAAACATGTAAAATCATTTAACTTTTTTACTTTACAAAAGAAAAACTAATATGGCATGCCCGTTTGCTCACTTTACTGGAACCTAAAAGGAGCCCGTAGCGGTCACTGGACTTTTAAGAATATATATAACCCTTAAAACCAAATGTTTTACAGCAATACATCAAACGGATTGTTTTTGTCAAGCTTGGCCCAAATTCATCAAGAAACCAATACTTCACCGCGACCAAACTGGACATCAAGCAGAGTTATTTTTCTACGAAGAAACGATTGGTTCCAGTGGTAACTATATCATGCATGTTCAGGACGAGAACAGTCAAATATGTTGGATAGGGACAGAAATTTGGCCTTGCAACAGGCAACCTACTGACTTCTAAAAATGTTGTTGCAAGGGTTCTTATACGTGTAGAGAGCGGAACATTCTTTCTACACGAGGCATCGAATTTAACGTCCTATTCTGACCGTATGTGTTTGTGAATCTATGTGAACACACCAAAGGACGCCCACATAGGCAAGGGTTTTACTGCCTGTTCGAAAACCAAAAGTGACCATATTTCTATACCTTAGTACAAAATAGAACATACACCAATATTTTAAAGCCGTTCATAAATACGAAAATTAATTAAAGAATAAACAACCTAAACCATTTTAAAACAGGCACTTCATCCCGGAATCGTTTAAGACCATCAAATGTTACATAAACAACACACCAAAGCATATTTAAATGAAATGAAATTGAGTAAATACCGACAAATTGTTCAAAACAACCCTATACAACGAGTGTACTTACCGTCACTTTTACCAATCTAGACCATTTGTCCTGAAAGAAAGAAAAACACAATAAAAACCTACACAGTCCTTCTACCAACAGATGACCAATACTTTAACAAGGAAATACAAGGCATAATTTTGAAAGCCGGTTAAAAATATTCTCGCTATTACTGAAAGCTAGCCACAGCTTTCAATTACAAAACTTACAAGATTTCATGTAGTTATTATGAAAGGCCAGTTAGTATTTTTTGAAAATCTTCAGACTATCGGAAGAAAGAATCACTTAAACTGAATTAATTGTTGTATTAATAATTATATTAGTCCATCTAGTGTTGTGCCTATCACAATTCAGATACCTCGTAGTTAAGTTATGTCATGTTATTTGAATAATTAGGTGTTGATGACAGATATTTCATTGCTTCTGTTTTCTTTATAAATCACAAGTTTTATAGAGTCGGGACGATCTGGAGCTAGATACACAGTTGGAGATTGTATGCAGATTGTTTTACACATCTAACGGAGTAGCATTATTGGAAGCTTTAGAAATTACAGTTATCCTTTTTAATCCTTCTTTCAATCAATCATTTTGATGCCTTGTTGGAGGAAAACCTGGCCCATTTGCTTTACTGGAAGGAGAGGAGGTAAGCAGGTGGATTTTGGATATAAATATTCTGACCTTGTAAGAACTGATAAAAATAATCTTGCCAAAGACGGGATGAAATTAAATTCTGCTCAACAAAAATGAGCAGGTAAATATTGTGTACAAACGATTTCCGCGCGAAATAAATAAGCAAGTCCATCAACACGTGAAAATGAATGTTCCATCCGAAAATATATCAAACTATTTGTTTTTTTTTTTTTACAATTATGCAACTATTCAATCAAACTACGAAATACGATGTAACAGATATTGTTTGATCTATTGTATACAAATTTGTTAAAGTTATAATTAACGAGAGATGAACAACAATGACACTGCTATCGATCTCATTAAAGACTGTATGGTCTATAACTAAATTCAGCATCTTGTGTAATTTTGAACAATTGATTGATTTCTTTAAAGTGTTAACTACTTTCTATGAGAAACCATGCACTAAAGATTAGACTCAATAATAATTCATAATAATAGAAATATCATCAGACTGTTTAATGGAGCCTATGGTTTTGACATTATATCATTATTGTTTTAATTAAAGAACCTTGTGTTGGTTAAATAAATTTCTCTGTCGACACAGACGATTAACAAATCCGCTAAAGCCATCAGTAATGGTTAAACAAATTCGAATATAAGAGATACAATAATTACTGGAAAATGTTTGCATTTCAACTCAATCAAGGAGAGGAATGCTATTAAATAGAAATAATCATATTCTGTAGAAAATAAATTGTCTTGGATGCATTTATTTATATGAAAAAGAAACGTGTAGAAATTCCATAGACCTAATAAACTGTCAGAATGAAAGATATATTTGAAAATACTGTAGACATGGTAGACAAGAGTTTGTCTTACCTAAATATTTTATTTGGATCTTTCGTTTTAAATAGAATCAAATTTGTAAACATGTCTTTCGTTTGATTATGTAAAAATAATATCATGAAAATAAAACAGCAATGCAGTGCATAAATTTAAGAAGATTGGAAGAGTAAATCTCCTGTAACTCCACAAAAATGTATAGGCGTAAATGGACCTCTCTTTCTCTAGCTTATACTTTTAAATAAACATTCCTTTTGTAAAATCATTTAAAGAGAAAATAGGCGTCAAATTAATTGCAAAATTTACTTCAGAACTTTCGTCATAAAATATAGAGAAAGAATTCTCAAAATATCTTCCCACGCCTGAATGAGAATTTCCTCACAGAAGCCAATTAAGTCCAAATACCAGAATTCAGATTTGAAGAATGGGACACATTTTTACTGAAAATTAAGAAATTGTATACTTGGCATAGATATATGTCGCGGAACGTCTTTGGATAACTACTCTAGTCGGAAAATATGCATAGCTAATTGTGGCTAATGCTAAAGTATTGCATTAATTTGTCGCCTGTCTAGAATGAATTATTATCTTTTGTGCTAATGCGCTAATTGCTGATAAATTATGACGGTAAATGTTACGACTGAATTGATCACCGTCATGCCCCTTTCTTTCTGTTAGGGAATAATTTCAATTATTATCGCATTCATGGGTAATTTAATAGATATAAGAAGATGTGGTATGAGTGCCAAATTATGAGACAACTCTCCATCCAAGTCAAAATTTATAAAAGTAAACCATTATAGGTCAAAGTACGGTCTTCAACACGGAGCCTTGGCTCACACCGAACAGCAAGCTATAAAGGGCCCTAAAAATTACTAGTGTAAAACCATTTAAGTCTGAAATAGTGGTTGAACCAGTGAAATTTGATTCGTGTTTATTTTTATAAATTCAGTTCGGATTCCAAGTCAGTCAAAGGCTTGTACACCGAGAAATATAATGACTGTACGTTCCACAGAAAGTAATATTTTATTCAAAAATGTTTGGTAAAATACAAGCGACTCTGACAGTCATTTCAACTTTCACGTGAACTGTCAGTGACTATAACATACTATGCATGGACGATACCTACTCAAGAGAAAGCAAGTACTGTGCTCGAGTATCGAAATGACAATTCCATGGATAAAAACGAAAAAAACGACCAGAAGTCAAACAATATTAAACAAAACGCTACATAGAAAACAAATGACGGAGCAACACGAACCCACCAAAAATCTGGGGGTGATCTCAGGTGTTACGGAAGGGTGAACAGACCCATCTCCACATGTGGCACTGACTTAATCTTGATTTGAATGATGAATGTTGTCAGCAAAGTGCATGAATTTTTAATGTAACACTGTTACGGCAAATTTATATATGATAGCATAACCCCGAGTGCCCTTTTCTACCGACAGGGGTACGATTCGGTTCCATTATGAAGCAGTCCTGGAGTAATTTACTCCCAACACACATATTGCGTTAACTGGTTTATTTGTTGATAATTCTTATATGATTTGCATATTAGGGAACACGTTGATATGATATGAGGATTTCCGGTAGTTGATCTTGACGTTGTTTATTTTTCCGATAGACGACGTTGACCGAACTACTTTTCGTAACCAATGTAAACAAGATGGCGGCGATAATAACACCGACGTTAACAAAATTTATTTTCACTGTACGTTAATCGTTAAATTAAAAAAAAAAAAGATACACAAAAACATTCGTTTGAATGATAAAAAGAGTTTTTGTAGTTTATTTTTTATCAGATAGCAAATTTCATGGAGTACATATTTTTGCGTTAACCAACAAATATATTCATGCGCCAGGCCTATTCAATGACACAAATATACAACTTACGTGTGGTAGAGGTTACGAGTGTGGAAAATATATTCCCTATCTCCAATTTTAAAGAATTATAAGGATTAAACGCCTTTTTAAAGGAATTTATTGGTGTATAAACTCGACCAATTCACTCACAAACGAATAAAAGTCCGAAGAGTGAATTGGTCGAGTTTATACACCAATAAATTCCTTTAAAAAGGCGTTTAATCCTATAATACATTTTAGTTAACAAAATCTAAATCGATGATACAAATATTTTTTTTTTATTAGATATCGCGCATCAAATGTGAAGTATATATTTATATTGTAAGACATGGAAACTTGAAATTAAAGCTACAAAAACAAAAGTTGTTGTATTTAGAAAAAGTAAATCCCCTGATAAACCTGTATTTACACAGAATGTGGAGGTTTTGAATATAGTTGATGAATTTGCTTATTTAGGCATTATATTTATGTATAACTGTTCCTTTAAAAATAACCAAAATAAACTGTTAGAATAAAGTAGAAAAGGCATGTATAGTATGTTACGAAACTATAGAAGTCTAGGATTACCTATTGATTTTTCATCTATATTGTTATATTGGTGTGAAGTGTGGGGTTATAGTAACAATAGATCTGTTGAATCTTTATTCTTGCAGTTTTATAAAATTATTTTAAATGTTAAGAAGTCAACTTCAAATTGTATTATATATGGAGAACTAGGTAGATATCCTATTGATGTATTTATTTAAAGTAGGAAGATTGGTTTATGGAAAAGATTCATGTGCAGTAAGGAAGAAAATATTTCATCTATTTTGTATAAATTGTTATACACCATGCATTACAGAAATATGTACCATTCAGAATGGATACGTTGTGTTGAAAATACAGTTTTATACTCTAAATGAATGTGGTTGTTCTGAATATTGATTAACACAAAATGTGTCTAAATCTGTCAACCTAGCTAAGATTGTAAAGCAAAGGTTATGTGACCAATTTAAGCAAAAATGGTGTGCTACTGTGTATGAATCACCTAAATGTCTCAGTTATAGAATTTTAAAAAGAAACCATTATTACGAAAAAAATTTAATAGAACATCCTACAGATTTAAGGAAATCTCTATGTAATTTTGGATGTGTTAATAATAAACTGCCAGTTGAAAAAGGCAGGGTTTGGGGAATAGTAATAGATGATAGAATTTGTGATATTTGTGACTGTAACTCATTATGTGACGAATTTCATTATTTATTCCAATGTTCTTATTTCAAAAACGAGAGAAAAATGTTATTGCCAAAAGAATTCACTACAAATCTAAATGTTGATAAATTTCATGCTTTATTCAACTCAGACAATTATAATGTTATTTTCAAAGCTGCAAAATTTTGAAAAATCATACTTTCTTTAGTAAAATGATTGAAGTTACTATATATTCATACATTTATTCAAATATGATGTTTATGTTTATATAATATGTCCCGTCTTCGATATATTTGAAAATGCATATCATGTATATATGTTACCTTGTTCATTTAACCTAGATAACTGTTAATTCAAGTTCAATTGTATTTGTTCACATACCCTGGTTGAGGGTCTTGAGAAATGCAAACTTGAAACATGAAGAAATGTGAGATTTTATTGTAAATCAAAAATTTATTTGTATAAAATTCAAGATTGAACTTTTTGTCAAATTCCAGTTCAGTTTTTCATTACAGGAATTAAATTGATGCTATCAACATCAGCAAGGTTCTTCCTCACAAAGATGTAACATCTAAAATTCCACTTTATTTTCAAAATCAATCTGTTCCTATTGTATCTTACAGTTACACCAGAACCATTGCACCTTGTAAAAGTATTTGGCTACAACTTACAAGCAAGCATTGCAGGACCTTGATTTAGAAGAATACCTTAAAAAACACCTCTGACATGTGACTGTTCCCACTCGCCTTTTACAGACCCTCTGGCCGTGTTAATATTGGGAATCTATAAAACATAATTCAACATAACCATCTCAGAAAGATGATATCTCATGGGCCTAAGTTCAGGGAACCCCAACACATCGATTGGAACCATAACTTCAAAATAATAATGGATTCCATTGAGGACTATGCCAGAGCATGGGTTAAACGAGAAGAAATTGAACTGGACACTTTGTCAGAATAGGTGAAAACAATCAGGTCTCTGATTAAACGTCGAATTCATAAGTTGAAAAACTGTGTGAATGATCGACCAAAGTCCGTTTTCAGAGACAAAGAAGCTATGAAATGTAAATCATCTCTTCACGATATATTTGTTGTTGTTCCTGCGGACAAAGCTTCAAATGATATTGGTTTAGATGTAAATCGTACTACTACGAGTGTCTTGTAAAATTATTAGGAATAAATGAGCATTCGGGTAATTCAACATACAAAATGATATCATTTGACAAGGATGAGATTTTGGCGAATCACAAGTCCTTTATGGTTTCTATGAACATAACATTGAATAGCAAATCTGAGAACATACCTTGTTTGTATTGGATATACCTAAGCTTCACACAATTCCGTACAAAAAAAGTTACATTGCCGGCTCATCTGCATGTTCTACAAAGGAATTGTCCGTTAGATTGACGAACGTTCTGTCCGCAGTGAAAGAGGGTCTTCAGAAATACTGTAAAACTGTTTACTCGCGTAGTGTTCTTACCATATGTGGATTCTAAAAAACTCTAAAGAACTTCTGGATAATTTGAAATCTCGATCTTTCTCTGAAATTTGTTGTATCAATACTTTGATTTTTCAACCCTGTATACCGCCATTCCCCATATGAAATTGAAAAATCATTTAAAAGAAATAATCCACAATGCTTTTCAATGTAAAAATGGTAGCATACGCTATAAATTTATTGCTTTGGGATTCCATACGGCATATTTTATTAATAGTGAACAAAAAGATAAAGCATGCTACACAGAGGAATAAGTGATCAGTATGCTGGAGTTTTTGTTAAATTTTGAGGTAGACGTTTTCAACAAATTGTCGGCATTCCTATGGGAACGAACTGTGCGCCTCTCCTTGCCGACCTCTTATTTTCATACGAGTCGGAGTTTCTTTAGACACTTATCTAAAACAAGAAGATCAAAGAAGCTAGATCATTTAATTTCACATTCAGATATATTGATGATGCTCTTTCCATTAACAATTCAAACTTTTCGGTTAGGTTCCATAAATATATCCTCCAGAACAAGAAATTAAAGAAACAACAGACACAGCTTCCTCCGCCCCATTTTTAGACTTATACCTCGAATTTGACATAAGCGGTCATCTCAGTACCAGAATCTATGACAAACGAGACAATTTTTAATTTTAAAATTATAAATTTCCCCGACCTTAGCAGCAATATACCAACTTCATCTGCATATGGGATATACATTTCCCAACTCATTCGGTATTAAAGAACTTGCAGCTGCTACTCGGACTTTAGAAAACGTCACAAGCATCTTAGCAGTAAGTTGATGAACCAGGTTTATGTCAAAGAACGTCTCGTCCTTGTTCTAAAAAAGTTTATCGGAAGATACCAAGACTTTGCTGGTAAATATTCCGCATCAACTTCTCAAATAATACATGATGGTCTTGAAGTACATATTCTAGGTACTTACGTTGTTTAGCATCTTAATTACGTGTAATAATGTTCTTTTTATTTGTCTCTGTATATTTTTAACCTTACCGTTTAGTTCATTTTTGGTAATATACTTTTGGCGTGGCTCTGTATTTGTATATTGTGTTATTGTGCTATGGTTATCTTTGTATTCTTGTCTTTTATTGTTTGCTCATGTACTTTGTTTATAGAGTGTCCATATGCCATTTTGTTTTTCTTTGTTAAAATAGTTGTTTTTATGGTGATTAAGATTATGAAATAATGTTGACTGCTGTACCCCAATTTTTGACATTGTTACCTATTATGTCTGTTTGTTTTGCTCACACATTGTTGTCAATATAAGGAAATTCTATGTGACTGTCATATAAGTGAGAGATTTAGATAGCTATAAAACAAGGTTTAATCCACCATTTTCTACATAAGGAAATGCCTGTACCAAGTCGGGAATATGACAGTTGTTTCCATTCGTTTGATGTGGTTGCGCTTTTGATCTTGCCATTTGCTAAAGGACTTTCTGTTTTGAATTTTTCTTGGCGTTCGGTATTTTTGTTATTTTACTTTCTCCTACGAATAGATGAAAAAAATGTCTTAACTTATTATGTATAATGATAGAATCAAGAAAGTCCAAACGAAACATTAAATTTGTTTTTGGTTTACCTGGTATACCGACGCACGGTGTTTGCCAACGATTTTCATCATTGTTTCTTTTGTCACTAGGTGTGAGTTCTTTAGGGATTATATTAGAGTATTTCGCGAAAAGGACTTAAGGGGGAAAAAAATCCATTTTTTTTATCCCCCCCCCCCAAAAAAAAAATATAATTTCCTGATTGAAAAAAGATGCACATATTATTCATTAGTGAAGAAAACCTTTTATCTGTGAGTTTTGAATATATATGACCACAAAGAATACACTATGCATGTCCGTGTGTCTTTCGGACAAATAGTCAGTTGTTCTGTTCATAGTATACTTGACTGACAACTATTTTTCGTTAAATGTTTTAGCATACATCAGGCCGTTAGTTTTCTCGTTTGAATTATCTGACATTTTGCAATGTCGGGGTCTTTTGTTATAACAATTACAATACTGTACATGTTTTGTTGCGAACTACAATTGCTTACATCCACACTATTGGTCTATGATCGAAAGTTATCTCTTTGGCAATCATACCACATCTTCTTATTTTCATATTTGAACAGTAAAGATGACTAATAAGGTTGTTCCAAGATTATTTCCATCTGTTTACACGCGCAGACTTCGCAAGAATAATGATATAACGCTGGTATTAACCTTTAAATTAATATGCCGCGGTTTTGTTAAATTAAATGTCCTTTCACTGAATAATTCCAAGTTTGTTGAACTTTGAAATATAGGCACCATAGATAAAGTCAAGTCTGATTCCTATCTTGACTTGCAAATACAAATTGACAATGAAGGTTGGTTGAGCACTGAACTTAACAACAAAAGAGATGACTTCAATTTTCGAACTGTGTACTTTTTATTTCAGTGCAAGCAACAGTTGATACGGTAATCAAAGGCTTGGATTTCCTTTCATCGCGGTTGTCATTTAGTTTTGAAGTTATAGGAAAACTAGTTAAAGTTATAAGAGAGCTTCAGGACTTACAAAGCGAGATGGCCTTAACGGCAGGGGGTCTGGGGTAAATAGTGTAAAATCATGCATTCGAGCCCTCTCCGCTGGCACTTAATTTCATTAATTGGAAACTTGATTTCTGTATTATTTTTCTCATATTTTTAGAAATTGTTCAAATAATAGACCCTTTTTACTACTTATAATTATATTATGGCAGTGATTCAGGCACTTAACTTTTCTTGAGAAGACAGCCATTGGGCAATTCATTATGATTATGAGGCGAAAGATACCAAATGGACATTCAAACTCATAAGTCGAAAACAAACTGACAACGCCATGGCAAAAAACGAAAAACGACGAAAAGACAATCAACAGTACATAAAACACAACATAGAAACTAAAGACCTAGAAACGCGAACCGTAGATCCTGCTCCTTATGTGGCACCCGTTGCTTATGTAGCACATTCGAGGAAAAGAGGACGGGATTGTGGTTACAACAGGTGGAACATATTCGTCGTCCTCTGTGAAACAGATATTCCATAACGGTCAACCAACTCGTGATGGCGTCAGCAGAATTTTCGAAGAGATGATTTCAACTTCCCCACTTGGTCCTCTTGGTTCAATAGCTTCCTAGTAAGCAGCAACTCTCCATCAAGGAAATCATGATAGGAATTGCAAGTCCTGGAATATTGTATCAACTACGAGATATATACTCCATATGCAGGTGCTGCTGGAATATTGCTACATAGAAATGGAAAGCTCACAATTGGGACGCTGAAATCAACTCTTTCGTTATCAAGTTTATAGTTCTCAACCAGCCCTCGTCAATTTCTAGATGTCAGTTCATATATGCAGCAGACTTAATTGCATCCTTATTGGCTGATTTCTTGTGTCTACCTAAGTAACAAAAAATGGTTTGCAAGTATGTGACTGAATTCATCAGTCAATAATCATCACAAAGATCAAAATCAATTTCATTATCATCATCATCATGACACTGGAAATAATCAACAATTCCATCTCTACTTGCCACTTTTTGTGCAAACTTGTCACATTACTCCTCAACTAAGTCCAGATTAGATGTTGTCTCTGTTTGTGTGCTACAGCTGACTACAGCTACTGGTTCATCTGGATCTTGCTCTTTTTCTTTTTCCTACACTGGTTTTGTTAGCTTTCTCCTTGGTTTCGCAGACAACAATGTTATAACACTTTTTATGACATGACTGTCTGCTTCTTTACCCTCTAGTGAAGGTCCATTCAGACTTATCTGAAAAAGAATTTGCAAAATCTCATTTTGATACCAATTCCTCAAACAAGTCTGCTAGTTTTATTCGACTGAAACTGCTCTCTGGTCAGGCATTTGATATTGGCAGAGGCAAAATAATCTGCCAACTTTACTAAATAAGGGCAGAGGTGCATCATTGACATCTTCAGAATTCAAAGCTTTTTCAGCGTCCACTCGATTGGAATTTTATCAACTTTACAGTTCAGAAAGATTGAACTTACAGTTGATCCACTCCGCTTGCATTTCTTTTGTGTCTTCCTGGGTCACAAATATGATTTGCAAGTATGAGGATGTCATTGCATCCATATTGGATGAATTCATCAGTCCCCATTTCTGGTAGACATCTGATGTGATGTCATAGTACCAAGTCGACCATTGGGACTCAGATCATCTTCCAAAGAATAAAAAAATGTCCTCCTTTAGCAAAGACCTCAACCTGTGCTGGGTACTCTCCATACCAGGACATATCTTTGAGTAAACTTACTCAGATCAGATAGTATTGGCAGCACACTTTGTAGAATATACAAAGTTCCAATGAACTTGAGTGTTGACATATTTCATTAACCCATAGGAGGTAGCATCACTATAGAAAACATGTCAAAGGTTTGAACAACAGCAAACATCTCTTGAGATAGACTCTGTTATTAAAAGGAAGCCACCTGGTTTAACATGCTTTCTTTGTTGTCCTTGTAAGCAGCTTTTTTGTGGGTTCAGACAAAGTCATCTTGTGCACCTGTCATGGTTGTCAACAAAGCTGATAACTTGACAGGAGAGTAATGGAATATTTTCCAGATATGAGTCATATGGCCCTCAACTTCTTTGATGTACTGCAAATCTGCATTTGTATCAACTAATCCCAGCACAAGACGGTGACAAATGCAATGGATGCCAACAAGGGCAGGGTTGTCTTCTTTAAAAATTTTAACAAGCCCCCTCCCCTTTTGCCAACCATTACAGACGTCTGTGCTAACACGAATATCAAGACCTAATGATTCAAGTTTAGATTGCACAACTTTCTGTTGTACAAGTTTTCTGTATTTCTGTAGACGATGCATTTTTCAGAACATTTTCAACAAAAAAGAAGTTAATATCACAAGAGGTGCCATTCTAAAGTTTAACATAACTAATCATCTGCCCCTATGGAGGCTACATCTGAAGAATCATCTAGCAATACAGAAAACATTATCGGCAGTTTTTTTCTTGACTTTTTCTACTAAATCATTTTCCGTTTGTAGGCCCAATGTATTGAAGATGTCGCAAATAGAAACTCTCGATCTATGCTTGATTTTTTTTCAATTCATGCATGCCTATTTTTGCCAAAATTTTTAGTAAGATTGAAAATTTGTCGTTCGCAATACATTCCTAGGCCAACCAGTACATTGCAGTATAAGCCATAAACAAAGACATTGTTTCCTACTTTGTTCTTTTCTGTCAATTATTTTTTGAAAAAACTGACACTCTACTTAGCATTTCAGCCTCGATGGTACCTTAGTGTACTTTAGAAGCAATATGGCCTTAAAGTGCTCACTTCTTCATTTTAGCGGACAAAATATTTCCAAATGAGGTAGCGATATTTTGAGTGTTGATTCTGTGGTGCTTTGATGCAGATGAGATAGAACATTCCGGAACCTTCAACATAAAGTAACCACAAGTATGTGATTTCTGCACAGACTGAAATAGTTTTATCTTGCAGCCAATTATTCTGGAACTTGTCCTTCTGACCAGGTAAACGTTTAATTTCATCATTAGAAAGTGACGAACAGTTTTCTTATTATGAATTTTACTGATGTCATTAAACATTGTTGCTAAGGAGGAGTTTAAATTGTAGTTCTATTATTAGTTGGAGTATCCTCGGATGATTGTTTTCTAACAAGAGAAATCTTGGAGGAACATGCTACATCTGGAGCAACAGGAGTAATGTGCTCAGGCTCATCTATTTTATTTATAGGCTCCTCTAATTAAATAAACTCATCATAGATCCTCAGGATTAAATTTTGTATTTACGCCAGACGCGCGTTTCGTCTGACTCATCAGTGACGCTCGAATCCAAACAAGTTAAAAGGCCAAATAAAGCACGAAGTTCATTGAGGACCACAATTCCTAAAAGTTTTGCCAAATACAGCTAAGGTAATCTATTCCTGAGGTAGAAAAGCCTTAGTATTTCAAAATTTCAAAAGTTTTGTAAACAGTTAATTTATAAATATGACCATATCAATGATAATTCATGTCAGCACAAAGTGCTGACTACTGGGCTAGTGATACCCTCGGGAATTAAAACTCCACCAGCAATCGACCAGTGGTTGGAAGGTTTATGGACCAGTATTGAGAACTGAATTCAATGCAGAACAAAAAAAACAAAAAAAAACAAAAAAAAAAAACGCTTAATTTTCTAGAAGGTTATAAAGAAGCTATTGAGCCAAGGGTTTCAAATTTTTAAGTTGAAGTTTTCCTTCGGAAAGTTTACGGGCACCATCATATTTGTTACAGATGACACATCGTATCTACAATTCTATCCTCACCTATAGACCAAGTCTTTATCTTCAATTAGGAACACGACGATAACTCCTTGTGTAGTAGTAACTGCTTACATTTCCTGATTACCTTAGGTTGACATGCTTTGAAGAATTTAGTTCTTGGATTAGTTGTTACGTTTGAGTCGTCCTGACATGCCTGAAGTTTTTCATTGTCCTGGAAAACCTGGTTTTTATTTTCTTTCTTTTGTGCATTTCAAACTTTTTACGATATAATTCATCCATCAAACTATTTCTGAAAAGTTGGTCGACCGGGATGAAGGGCGGAAATTTCAACTGCCTCTGGTTAATGAGGGTAACCATCTTGAATATGCAACAGGCCACCTACAGAATTTTAGATAAATTTTGGTATTCCTTTCAAGTCACTTGTATTCATATATTTTGTAACGTGTCTACGCTTTTATACATCCTGAATTTCAAATATTTGAGTTTTAGCGTTCCCGAAGAAGGTAAATCCAGAACAGCGCTCCGGACACACGATGCTGATAGTACTATTTTCATCTTCATACCATAAAGATTAAATATAGTCCAATTGAATTAGACACCGACCAAAAATAAAAACGGCGAATAACAAAATATAACAAAGAAAACTAAACATTTAACAACACCAAATCCACCAAAAAATAGAACCCGAAAGGGTAAGCAGTTCCTACTCCATATGTGATCGCGGTTGTGTTGTTCATGTAAGTACAGATCCGGTGATATAACGTGGTTTCGACCTTTCCTAATGTATCGGTTTTACCGTCCCCAACTGCGACCAGACGTGGTTGCGTACAATGGTATATTTATAGACCCCTCTTGAGCATGGGTTTTACTGTCTAAACAAAAAACTCAAGAGAAAACAATATTTCTATGATAGTAAGTATTTTACGGTATCTCCCTTGTTCCAAAATTAATTCATAATAATTTTTTAAATTAGTTTCAAGTTTGTTTTTAAAGATTATACTGAACACATACAATGTTGTTTTCCATAAAGCGTTAAACCTTTCTGATATTTTATTCCCTATAGCATGTTGCAATCGTTTTGAGATAGTATTTTAATGTTTTCCCATGTATGATTTATGTTTAATTTTTAAAAGTAAACATTTTTTAATTAGAGCAGCAAAATTATTTGAAATCTACATTGTTAAGCATTTAAAGCATATTGGATATTTTATTCTGCATTATTTAAATGGAACCAAAATTCAAAAGATGCCTTTAATGTAAGCAACACCATCATCAGATTTATCATCAAATGTATTTGCAATAGAATCATCACGATTGGCGGAGATGTCCGGACTATCGACATAAGGAATACTTTGCTAACGGACCTATAAAACATAAAAATAAATAGATATAAGAAGATGTGGTATGAGTGCCAATGAGACAACTCTCCATCCAAGTCAAAATTTATAAATGTAAACCATTATAGGTCAAAGTACGGTCTTCAACACGGAGCCTAGGCTCACACCGAACAGTAAGCTATAAAGGGCCCCAAAAATTACTAGTGTAAAACCATTCAAACGGGAAAACCAACGGTCTAATCTATATAGAAACGAGAAACACTTATGAACCACATCAACAAACGACAACTACTGAACATCAGATTCCTGACTTAGGACAGATGCAAACAAATGCAGCGGGTTTAAACGTTTTAATGGTACCAAACCTTCACCCTTTTTCTGAAACAATAGTGTAACATCACAACATAGAAAGACACACTATAAAATATCAACTGAAATAGCTTAACTCAATCAAAGGACATAGTAACACCATTGAACATACACTGAACAAATAAATTTGACCGTTGGTTTTACCGTTTGAATGGTTTTACACTAGTACTTTTGGGGCCCTTTATAGCTTGTTGTTCGGTGTGAGCCAAGGCTCCGTGTTGAAGGCCGTACATTGACCTATAATGGTTTACTTTTATAAATTGTTATTTGGATGGAGAGTTGTCTCATTGGCACTCACACCACATCTTCCTATATCTATGATACAATGTAAATTCAAAATAAATAAACTAAGGAAGAATAATAAAAGTAACATGTTATATCGGTATGAAATGTTAAACAATTTAAGAAAAACAATATGCTCGAACAAAAATATCAGCCATTTGCAATAACTTTAAACACAGGTAAATAAAATAAGCATTTATAAGGGTAATATACTAATTGAGACTACCGGTAAACGGGAGATAATCCAATTTGAATTTTGTTTCATTGCCCATTACAAATATACATCCGGTACTTAGGTAAGGATAATTTTTATGGTGCCAGATGGTGTCCTATGCATACTTAGGCTCCTCATAGCATTCTCTCTCATGTAGTACTATACAAATAGTATAAGACGACTTCGCTGGTGGTAAAAAAATGCAAATACATATATATGTTCCTATCCATCTTCATTAACAAACGAACCCAACTTTATCCACATCTGATTTAACAGTTATATCTAATTTCTAGAGGACAAAGGAAGATAACCCAAACGTAAATAACATCCATCGGTTTTCTACATATTCTGCAAATGTTACATGTCCAGCTGTTATGTATATATTACGATATATGAATTATATATTTTTATAATAGATAATTATATATACGTCTAAATATTTGCCAACTTTACGACAGATGTTCTCCATCGGATAACATTGGTAGCCCAACAATGTTAGATATGCAATTTATGTGTTCTTCCCCAGCGAGACTCAAATCCCTGTTTCTGCCACATCGTGGCAACACCGCCTACATTGTGTCCAGTAAATTAGCTGCACATTTTTTAAAGTATGTTTTGAACTACATGTCAAAACTAAAGTTAGTTGATAAGATCCTTCGAGAAGAGAATAACTTTCTTTAAATAAAATCAATAGGTTCGTATTCGAAGGTTCGCCCTCTGTCAACTGGCTATTATATAAATTGAAAACTGTGCTGGAGTAGTTGTTCGCCACTCATGGTTAACGTTAAAGCGTCGTGTCTTTCTTTTTAAGTGGTACATGCCCATCCCTGCGGAATTATCATTTTTGTTTCTCATGGAGATTTTGGGTTTGTATTAGAGTGATGTCTCTTAGGCGGACTTCATTATCATACACTTGTCCGATGTCACATCGTCTTTGCAGTTGTGAAGTTTAGAGTTAAATTCTCCAATAAGAGTTTTGAGATGTTTTTCGCGTTGTTGTTTGAGTAGGATCATCAAACTTAGAGCAATGGAAGAGGGCTTGATCCCATCGGATAATTAGGTCGTTAGTTTTTTTTGGCGTGTATTGCATAAGCTTGATGTGGAATTCGTTGGGAATTCATAAATCGTTTATATATTATAAATTAGATAAATGGTGTTCATTTCTTATATGTTTTAATAGTTCTTAATTGTTTGACAAAGATATAATAGTTCAAGTAAGTAATGACGGAAACTAAAATTCACTGGGGTTATGTAAATTAATTTGTTGAAGTAGTTTTCGTAGTATTTCTTTTGATTCGTGTTCTTTTAATAGATGTTCTTGTTCAGCAAAAAACTGATGGATCTTAATGTCTTGTGTTCCAACCTATTATGGAGAAGAACAGTGTCCGTAGAAAGGTTATTTTGCAATTTAGGTATTCGACGAGCAGGCCTATTAGCTCTTTATAACACTGAGCTTTTGGTCAACTATTCCCTCACAGTTTAAAGAAGTAATAAAGGTATATCTGGTATATATGTTAATTAAGAAGAGAGTGTATGTACCGATCCAGACTTGTAGCCAAATATCATCTATCAGCTCAATCTTAGTCTCTTGATTTAAATTCAATCAACGAAGTTCTTGTCGTTTAGTTCTACATGTAAC
Organism: Mytilus coruscus; assembly: GCA_017311375.1. Taxonomy (NCBI): domain Eukaryota; kingdom Metazoa; phylum Mollusca; class Bivalvia; order Mytilida; family Mytilidae; genus Mytilus; species Mytilus coruscus. The sequence goes on along the minus strand of CM029603.1, from coordinate 40,203,674 downwards.
TTTTCACACCACAAGATTATGCTATTTTGTCAAACTGCCTCTACAAGGTGAAACCTAACTGTTGGTAGGTTTTCTAATGTTATTCTTGTGGGAGCGCCCGGGATTGTATTGTCAAACTTGATAAGTTTACTTTAAGAAATGTATACTTTAATAAAAACAAGAGTAAATTCCAAAAATGTATTTTATCCTGAATATACAATGTATCTGTAGGCAAGAAAAACAATGCAAAGGCGGCCAATGGAGGGAAAGCAAGAGTACTATATCCTTGAGAACAATTCGGTATTATACAAGAAGTATGATTGTTGTTGGTGGACAATGAATATCTGAAGATAAGGGCTAGTGAATTTGACTATACTATGGGTTAAACGAATTTATATGTGTGCAAAGTTTGTGAACATCTTAAGGTCTCTTCCAGTACGCACTTCTTCTCAGCCTGGCCTCAAGACTTCGCTTTTTGAAAAAATAAATTTCCTGAGAATATTCTGGAATCCTTGACGTAACAAATATTTATACTAGGCATTTAGATACAAAGACGTTTCCAGTTGTGTTATGCCGTTTTCAAGTTTGAAAAAAAAACCATATCATGATTATCGTGTATTCGGTATAATCAGTTATAACCGACAATTAATAAATTCAGTTTTATCCCCGATACATAATATTACTATTATTGTCACCCTTTGCATCGACCAAGTTTAACAAATTTTATGCACTGACAGGAACTTTCAGTTCACATTGTATATTATATCAATGATGTTGGTAAAACTAATGATGGTTGTTTGCATAAATTAAGAATATTACATATACTAGTAAATTCATTAAAATTGATATAAAGAATTTTTAAAATATACTCGGCTGTATTCGTGATATCTATTTAAACTGTCCTTCATACCCGCTCAAGCCCGGTTACTTTCTAGTATATATTCTTATATTATTGAAGTACGATGCATTTCAATTAAAGGCGGGTTATGTTAATGTTTTATTTTCCTACTGCATGGTCTGTAATCTTTTGTTAATGCTTCCTTTATGGTTTTTATTTTTTTTTTCATTTTCATTGATTGTGAGGATGTTGAGGTTATGTTGACTTCCTTTGTAAGTTTTATTGATTCGTTTAGATTATTTATTACATTATGGAAATATTCAAGATCTGATTATTTTTTGGCTAAACTACAAAACAATCATCCAGATATCTTTCCAGGTTTTTTTGGTCGAATATACCTTGTACTGCACTGTAAATTAAGTTAATCTTCTATGAATACTAGACCAGGGTGTCGTACGTTGGTGCTACGTGACACATGGCTGTTCTTTTGATCTTTTAGTTGTATTCATTATCAAGACAACATAGTCCTTTTCTAACTTCTTAATTTTGTTCCTTTAAGATCAAATTTTATGTGAATCTAATTTATTACCATTAACGCAGTGTTCAATGGCATGTTTTCATTTCCTATTGTTAATTATCCGTTTTAGATGGTGACGTTCCTTGGCATCATCGTATGGTGTTTATATATCTCAGCTTTTTCTATTCGCAACAACGCATTTGAGCTTTACGAAGGAAATCTCTGTATTATTGAACAATTATTACACCAGGGTTTGCAATATCACAAACTTGTAAAAATTTTACTAAATTGTATCATCGCAACATAGACATCATTCGAAAATATAAATCAACGTGATACATCTTATTCGTTCATGTTTATTTTATCCTATCTTTTACGGTAAAATTCAATACAAAGCACAAAAATGTCGTCATTTACCTCAAAGGCTTATCAAACCTTTAAACATACTTATTCACAAGGGATACTGTTACGGTATTGTTGTCAAGTCATTAAAAATGTCATGTTTTGAATTTAATATTGATTAACTCGTATGGTCGTACGGAAATAAACATATCTATTCTAAAACCAGTAACTGTTGTTGGTATGATGCGGGTTATGTTCTTCTCGTATAATTCATGATGGCATGATACTAAAAATCTAACGGGAGGAATTGTGGTTGATTTATATATATTGAAGACAAAATCATGCTTTGTCTTTGTTAATTCCACATTGGCTAGAGGTATAGGGGGAGAATTAAGATCTCACAAAACATGTTAACCCCACCGCATTTTTGCACCTGTCCTAATTCAGAACCTCTGGCCTTTGTTAGTTTTGTGTGTTTTTTAAAATGTGGTTTATTTGTATGTTTCGGAGTTTATTGTGGCGTCCATTAGTATACATTATTGTTTAGGGGCCAGCTGCCGCCCGCCTCCGGGTGCGTAATTTTCTCGCTGCATTGAGGACTGATTGGTGGCCTTGGGCTGTTTTCTGCTCTTTGGTCGGGTTGTCTGTTTGACACATTTCCCGTTTCCATTCTGTATTCTATTTCTTCTTGATAACGGGAATTGTTTACCTGTCTGATCCATGTAGTTCGTTCCATACATTTCTGCAGGTGTATATAACTCTTTTTCTAAGTTAAAGATGAACTGGGGAGCAAGTATGGTTATTGTTGGACACCCCACTTACCATAATAGGATGAATTCTGAGTTGTAGGATATTTAATGAGTAAAATTTACCGGATAAATTTTTCCTGGATAGCACTGGTTTAAATAGAGTAGTTTCAAATTTGAAACCTCTAAAGATGAAGGAAAACATAACTTAGGCCTTTTCTTCAGATTATTTAGATGCACAATAGTACATGTACAATAATACGACAGGAGGTTGTTGAACTATCAGTTGCTGGTATGGAGTCTAGCAGTTGGGCAGTATTTTTTTTATTAAATGAAGTTTTATTTTAAGAGAAGAGTTTGGAATCTGGTGATGCGGTTGTAAGGGATGTTGAGTGAAGTGATGTTTTCTGGAAAAAAGTGTGGATATGATGATTTGTCATCTACACACTCTACTGGTGAAAAAAAAGTCTTCATAAATAACAGAATTAATACTGTCTGATGTGGTAATACGATTTGTTCAGTTGTGCAATCAGATTTTGAACAGGATAAAGTTTGTGTGAGCTGTTCAGCCACAGTGAAATCTAATTTGACGCAGTTGGATAGTGAGTGATGTGTGGTGTCTAAGCAGTTGAAACCATTTCTTTTCTGGTTGTTGATGCGGTTTTTGGCGGCAAATAGTAAATTGAGGCTGTTGTAAATGTAGATCATGGCATGTTTGGATCTTCTGAGCTGAATTGCAAATCGGAGCTGGTAAAGTAATTGACATTGTTGGACCTGCTGTTCATGTGACTTGGATTGGATTGGTAAATGGTAACAGTACTAGATAAACTCATTATAGATACCAGGATTGAAATTTTGTATTTGCGCCAGACGCGCGTTTCGTCTACAAAAGACTCATCAGTGACGCTCGAATTAAAAAGGTAATTTATTCCTGAGGTAGAATAGCCCTCGTATTTAAAAATGTAAAGTTTTAAAGAAGATGGTATATTAGTACCTGCTGTCGATATGTATGTTGATTATATATTTTGCCAATGGAGATGTTGGCATACTTGTACATGCTGTCAATATAATATGTTGACATGTGTGGCCAGATTAGGCTGTTATAGCTACAGGTTGGGGAATAATTGCAGTTTCTGTATATGTAACTTGCTCAACTAGATGAGTTATCAGGACTTGTAGATAATTTATAACATACTTTAAGCTGATGTGACAAGTGCAGTTTGAAATGGAAAGTTTGTAATTAAGGCTAAAGCCTCATTGCTGTTCGTTTGTGTTGATTTGACTGATTGGGGTCAGCCAGTGACTAATTTCCACGAGGTTTGTGTCCTATAAATCAAATAGAAAATTTATTCGATGTTCTGCAGCTCCTGATGTGAGTGATCTGATAAAAGGAAGTGTGTTTAGATGTCTTTAAGTATTCAGAGACAATAATGAACATATCATGAACTTATCATGAACCTGTTCACAAATCACATACTGAAATAAAGAGAATATTGTTCACATTGTAAAGTTTGATTGAATGATTGTGTAATAATTACAAGATTTACATCAGTGATTCTTCTACTTGGAATGGAAATTCCATTTTCCTCCTAAGTGCTAGCTATAAAACCAGGGTTAATCCACCATTTTCTACATAAGGCAATGCCTGTACCAAGTCAGGAATATGAAAGTTGTTTTCCATTCGTTAGATGTGTTTGAGCTTTTGATTTTACCATGTTATAAGGGACTTTCCGTTTTGAATTTTCCTTGGAGTTCGGTATTTTTGTTTTTTTAATTATCATGGCTGCATATTCCTAATAGTCAGGTATGGTAAGTCTACTATCCAAAAAGACCAATGTGATCTGAACTTGTTCTCCAATGGTAGAATATTATAATCCTGACGCAAGAAAATATAAACAAAAACAAACAAGTTATTTTGTTAATTCTAAGGAATTTGAATAGGTACAATTACATTGTTACAAGAAATATTACATAAAAGAAATGTCAACTTAACTGTCAAAATATATGTCCAATCTTTTATCTTTCCTTTATCCGGAAATCTTCTCGGAATCCACAGAATATTATATCCAATTGGTCACAATCTAGTATGATGTAGTTTGTAAATAAAAGTGTCAATCCAACTGCTGAAAATGTTGATGTCTATGTCTATCGATGTCTAAGTCTATCTATGTCTCTGTCTAAATCCCTATTTTCAACTAACTTTTGGGTCTGCATTTAAATACTCAAACGGAAATTTCTAGACAATGCTAGAAATATAAATTACGCATCTTTTGTTATGATCATTCTTGAAACGTTATGTAAGTGAAATAGAAAGTTCTAATCATTCCATGAGTATCAGTGATTGTTCCAGTGAATTCTAAACTGCATAGTTGTAACACAATGTATACAATAGGCCACACAAAACAAATTAGGCCAACTAAAATAATATGATAGTTACAATATCATAACACCTCCCCCCTTAAAAAAAAGTTTGAGTGTAACAAAAACTTTTCATGAATAATATGTACAAAAATACATAGTAATATATAGTAAGTATTTTCAAAAATACACAGTATATACACAGTGTTTTAATAAGTTCTAGATAAAGCATCTGCTATTACATTATCTTTACCTTTAATATGTTTTACAATAACATCATATTCCTGTAACAATAAACTCCACCTAGTCAATCTCTGGTTCTTGTTTCTCATTTAATGTATGAAGGTGAGAGGATTATGATCAGTATAAACAAGAATAGGATGGACAGTGGGATTTAAATATACATCAAAATGTTGAAGTGCAGACAACAGTGCAAAACACTCTTTTTCAATAGTTGAATAATTTTTCTGATGTTTATCTAATTTCTTAGAAAAATATGATATAGGTTTTCAACATTATTATCTGTTTCCTGATATAAAACAGCTCCAACTCCTACATCGCTTGCATCAACGGCAAGTTTAAATTGTTTTCAAAGTCTGGAGTGATCAGAACTGGATTATTAATTAAAAGTGTTTTGCTATTTTCAAAAGCGTTTTGACAATTTTCACTCCAGATGAATTTAGAATCTTTCCGTAAAAGATGAGTCAATGGCTGAACAACAGTAGCAAAATTTGAACAAAATTTTCTGTAAAATCAATCATGCCTAAATATCTCATAAGTTGTTTTTATTTGTAGGAGGAGGAAATTTAGTAATTGCATCCACTTTAGCCGTAATAGGTTTCACTTGACCCTGGCCAAATGTATGCCTAAATAATCAACAGTGGCCTGGCAAAATTCACTTTACCAAGATTTACAGTCAAATTTGATTGTGACAATCTATCAAAGTATCATATAAATGTGTTAAATGTTCTTCCCAGCTATCACTACATACAATAAGATCATCAATATAAGCATAACAACAGTCTAAATCTTTTATAACATTATTGATCATTCTTTGAAATGTAGCTGGAGCACTTTTCATGCCAAACGGCATTACAGTATATTGAAATAAGCCGTCTGGTGTGACAAAAGCTGATATTTCTCGAGCTCTCTGTGACAATGGGACTTGCCAGTAACCTTTCAATAAATCAAATTTGCTCACAAATTTTGCTTGCCCAATATTATCAATGCAATCGTCTATCTTTGGAATCGGATACGAATCATATTTTGAAACAGAATTCACTTTTCTGAAATCAGTTACGAAACGAAAGGTTTTATCTGGTTTGGGCACAAGCAGACAAGGAGAGCTCCATTCACTGTTACTCGGCTCAATAATATCATTGTCAAGCATATATTTAATTTCTTTTCTCATAAATTCAAATTTGAGTGGATTGAGCCGGTAAGGATGTTGCTTAATTGGAGAAGCATCACCTACATCGACATCATGACAAACAGCAGTGGTTTTATTTGGCACATCTGGAAAAGATTTTAAAAGAAAATACCAAAGCTTTTAATTTTCTCTACGATCAAAAGACAGATGTGCAAGTTTTGAATCTAAATTTGACAAAATTTCTGAATTTTCAATCTAACTGTCTCTTCCATAGTTTTAGAACTAAAAGGAGGTTCAATTATATCTGGTTTGTCATGATTGTTCTCCAATTTAACCATGGCTAAAGTGGCAACTGGTTTACTCTCACCTCCATTAGTACGCTCAAAATATGGTTTTAACATATTAATGTGACACACTCTATTTTGTTTACGCCGACCTGGTGTTTTACAATATAATTCAAATCATTGATTTTACTCTCAATGGTATAAGGACCACAATATTTAGCTTGTAATGGATGTCCAGGGACTGGCAAAATACAAGTACCTTATCACCTGACTCAAAAACTCAGTCCCTGGCATCTTTATCATACCATATTTTCATCTTATTCTGAACAGTTTTTAAATTGTTCTGAGCAATTTGACAAGCAGTATACAATTTTTCTTTAAATCTAGATACATATTCTAGAAGATTCAAGTCAGTGTGTTCAGTAAGCCACTTTTCCTTTATCAATTTTAAAGGTCCCTTACAGTATGACCAAATACCAACTCAAAGGGACTAAAACCAAGGATTCTTGAACAGCCTCTCGGACCGCAAAAAGTAAAAAGTGAACACCATCATCCCAATCCCTGTCAAATTGAAGACAAAAAGTTCTAATCATGTTCTTCAATGTTTGATGAAAACGTTCTAAGGCACCTTGAGATTCGGGATGATAAGCACTTGACCTATACTGAGCAATCCCTAACTGGTACACGACTTGCTGAAATAAACCTGACATGAAATTTGAACCCTGGTCGGACTGTATAGACTTTGGAAGTCCTACTAGCGTGAAAAATTTGATCAGAGCTTTGACAATAGTAGGTGTCTTGATATTCCTTAACGGAATAGCCTCAGGAAAGCAGTGGAGGTACACATGATTGTCAATAAATACGCATTTCCGGTCTTGGTCTTCGGTAAAGGTCCAACGCAATCAATGAGTACTCGGCTGAAAGGTTCTTCAAAGGCTGGAATAGGCAGAAGTGGTGCTGGTGGTATTTTCTGGTTAGGCTTACCAACAACCTGGCATATATGGCATGATTTACAGTATTCTGCGACATCACTTCTTAGTCTTGGCCAGTAGAAATGCTGCAAGATCTTAACGCAAGTCGTCCTTATGCCTAAGTGTCCAGCCAAGGGGGTGTCATAGGCAAGACCAATAATGTCTTGCCTATAGACTTTAGGCACCACCACTTGGTATACCACTCTCCATTCCTCCTCTGGGGTAGCATCAGGGGGCCTCCACTTTCTCATTAAAATGCCGTCTTGATGGTAATAGCATTCGGCCACTTTGTCTGCTTCCTCCTGTGGTTGAGCCCTCTTGCTGAGCTGAAGAACCTCAGGGTCTTTATTTTGCTCTTCGACAAATTTCCTTCGGTCTAATGAATGGCTGTTTACGTCTGGCCATGGCATAATTACATTCTTGCTAATACTAGGTGGTCTTATTACGGCCTTCTCTGAGCTACCGGGACCTTCAATGTCGGCTAGAAAGGTGTCAGAAAGGTCCATGTAATCAAACTGGTCTTCTTGCAAATCCTCATTTTGTTGTTTTAGCCATCGGCCTAGTAACGACACAAGCTGGATATAGTTCAGCATCATCTTCAGGTGATTTAACATCCACCACCGGTTCACTGGTAACAATTGGTTCAGCAACCACTTTGTTCCTAGCTAGATCATTTCCTAGCAATAATGAAACACCCTCAACAGGGAGATTAGGACGAACACCCACAACAACTGGTCCAGTTATCAAATCTGACTTCAGATAAATACGATGGAGGGAACATCTATACAACCTAACTCCACACCTTGTAACAAAACGGAGGCACCAACAGAAGTCTCCTCGGACAAAGGCAACACACCTTCTAACAATAAAGACTGAGAAGCTCCAGTGTCCCGTAAAATCTTAATAGGCTGAGGGTAGTATTATTAACAATAGAAACAAACCCATCAGACATAAAGGGTATATAATCCTCCATGTAATCACAAAACTGGACTTAAACGCCTGACTCGCAGGACATTCCAACGTATGGGTAAAACGGGTGTCGTACAAGCACTGGTCTTGGGCTTATTATCTCTTTCATTCTTCTTCTGGAGTCTGAAACAATCAGCCATCAGGTGGCCATTCTTCTTACAATAAGCACAAGTCAGTGACTTCTTCTCAAAAGTATCAAATTTCGGACTAGACATATTATAACTAGACTGACTCTTATTCTGTGCAACAGGCTTACTAACAGTACGCTCAGTGCTTTGATTCTTGTAATTTCCACTGAAGTATTAAAATTGTGACCTTTGAAACTTCTTTTATGTGAAAGGGTATAATTATCGGAAATAACAGCTGCATCTTGTAATGTCTCAACAGTTTTGTCATCTAAATGTGTTTTAAGTCTAAATGAACACACTGCTTGAACTCTTCTAATAACATCAATTGTCTTAAATTATCAAAATTTTATCTATTTTCTTTGACGTAAGCCATTTATCAAATAGATCTTCTTTTTCCTAGCAAATTCAACATAGGTTTGTGAATCAAACTTTTATAAGACCTAAATTTCTGTCTATATGCTTCTGGCAGTAGCTCATAGGCTTTCAAAACTTCCTTTTAACCTTGTCATAATCAGAACTATTTTCTGATGAAAGTGCTAAGTAAATTTCAGCGGCCTTGCCCTCAAAAACACTTTGCAGCATTGTAGTCCAAAAAGGCTTTGGTCATTTCAAATTTTGAGCAATTTTCTCAAACTGTGGAAAAATTTGTCAAAATTTGGGAACCAAACGTATGTTTTTGCTGCATCAAAATTAAGATGTTCTGATTTTGACTGGAATTTAATGTTGCTTTCTTCTTTTGCCATTTCAATTTTCATTTTCTAACCTTTCTCTCATTTCAAGTTCTGCCTGTTTTAATTTCAATTCATCTTGTTTTAATTTAAATTCATCTTCTTTTCTTTTTCTCCATTTCTAACCTTTCTTCTTTTCTTTTTCTCCATCTCTAACCTTTCCTTCGTTTGAAGTTCTGCCTGTTTTCTTCTTTTCCAATTGTTTTATTTTGATTTCGTTTTCCAATTGTTTTAATTTAAATTCATGTTCTAATTCAAGCTGTTTTAATTTGGTAGCATCAACATTTTCGACCTTAAGTTCAAGAGCCTCTTCACCAAAAATTTCTGAGTCAACTAATTTGTCTATTAACAAATTTTTTATAATTTGTTTTCTCATAGATACTCTAAAGTCTAATTTCAGATGTTTAGCAAGCAACACTAATTCCTCTTTCTTTAAATTATCAAACCCTTCCAGGTCTGGCGTTTTCAAAAATTTACCGGCATCAAATGCCATATTGTAGAATTTTGTTGGCTAGTTCTAATAAAAATACTGAAAAAATCTTTATTAAGATATTAACGTGCTCCCGGACTTGAGCCCCCAATTTCTGTTACGGCAGAAAATCGCCTTTTAATTGTAGCCAACAAAAGACACAAATCAATAATAAAATTTAACAAGATTTATTATACACAAGTTTACAAGAAATATTACATAAAAAGAAATGTCAACTTAACTGTCAAAATATATGTCCAATCTTTTATCTTTCCTTTATCCGGAAATCTTCTCGGAATCCACAGAATATTATATCCAATTGGTCACAATCTAGTATGATGTAGTTTGTAAATAAAAGTGTCAATCCAACTGCTGAAAATGTTGATGTCTATGTCTATCGATGTCTAAGTCTATCTATGTCTCTGTCTAAATCCCTATTTTCAACTAACTTTTGGGTCTGCATTTAAATACTCAAACGGAAATTTCTAGACAATGCTAGAAATATAAATTACGCATCTTTTGTTATGATCATTCTGGAAACGTTATGTAAGTGAAATAGAAAGTTCTAATCATTCCATGAGTATCAGTGATTGTTCCAGTGAATTCTAAACTGCATAGTTGTAACACAATGTATACAATAGGCCACACAAAACAAATTAGGCCAACTAAAATAATATGATAGTTACAATATCATAACAATTGAAACAGCACCTTGAGTTGTGGCAGAATATCACACATGCTGTACAATACCTTGATAAATTGGACAGTCTGTACATTTGTAGCAATACTGTGTGCTTAACTGTTCTGTCTTTCATTCGCCTTTCTCTTTAATGACATCAACACGGAATTTGTCTCAGAGTATCACAAGCCTCTGCATAAGATAATCATCTCCAACCTTTGATTGTTTGAGTTTGAGTACAGGATAATACAGAATATAAGTCGACTTTCACAGTTTGCAATAGTCTTAAATCATTAAATTAAATTTTGGTCCTATTCTCTTCCATTGTCTGAAGTGGTAGTTTCAATTTTTGTATTCCTATTTTAGCTCTTCATTTTCTTTTAATTGTTTATTTTTTGTTTCCGTTGTGTGAACCTGGGTACTTGAGATTGGCCCAGCTATGATGATTTGCTCTTCTTTTGACCTTTAATACTCCCGTCGTAGATGGTTTATGTGCTCCTTTACACAAAAACTGGTCAAACAGTTATAAGGATAAACAACTGAAATCGACACTGCATCACCAAATTTGTACTAAAATAAGCAACACGACAAGTGCCACGTGTGGAGCAGGATCTGCTTACCCTTCAGGAGCACCTGAGATCATCCCCGGTTTTATGTGGGCTTCATATTGCTCAGTCTTTGGTCTTCTATGTTGTGGTTTATAGATTGTTATTTGTCTTTTGTCTTTTTTCGTTTTTCTTTTGCCATGGCGTTGTCTTCGACTTATGAGTTTGAACAACCCTTTGGTATCTTCCGCATCTCTTTTCACAGGTTTAACGGTCACCATCACGAATAAGTTAAACAATGCAACGTGTATGTGTCGGAACTTTTTATGTGTGATATTTTGCCTGAGTATGGATTTGCATTGCAGATGCTTTATGCACAGCATACCCGGTCTCGCTCCCTTTGGAATTCATGTGATTCTACATGTGATTTTTTTTTATACTTGATTCGTGTATTCTTAATCGATTAAACGAGATTGGACATCGGTTAACTAATGTTGCCTAATTTACAACTTTCCGTCCACACGTCGTACAAAAGTAAAGTTCCTCTTCGATTTCGCAAATATTTCAGCTTGTTGTTCCAGAGTAAAGGGATTTTAATCATTAGAGTTGCACGAATTTTTCACATATAACTCGCTAACTCGAGTATCCATGGATGGATTAAATTTAAACTTTACAGTGTTGTTTGATTGATAAAAGTAAACTCCTTTTCGATTATGGAAATTGTAAGCTTTGTCGTTCCAGAGTTGAGAAATTAAACCGTCAGATAAAATACAATTTTGACATGTCGCACACAAACTAGAGTACTTATGCTTGGATCGGTTAGCTCAAAACATGCACAGTTTTTGTTTGGGATTCGTAAAATTACGCTCCCTTTGTCGGTTTATTAATTTGTTTTTGCCATCTAGAGAAAAGTGATGTTAGTGATCAGATTTCAGTCTCACATATCGCGCACTTGCACAAAATTTGGTATGCACTGATTGATTTCATGTACTTTACACAACTCTTTGGATAAGTAAACTACGTTTCATTTTGAATTTTTTTCAGAGTTATTAGACTTTTAACTTTAAATATGAGTAATTTTTTTTTTCAAATTATGAGCCTGGTATCTTTGAAGAGATGTTTTTATACGCTTAATGATATCGTCCCTGCAAGTGTTCTGTTGGGTCATTTTACTGACTGTGTTTATCTGCATCATTACTTGAGTATATGTCTATCTGTTAAATGTGTTTCATCACTAGACCCCCCTTCCTCTGAATATCTTGCACCAGTCCCCGAGGTTTCGCCTATAAACTATTCCTCCTGTTCTGCTATAGGAACATCGACAGTACCTCTAAAGTCAGATATCAGATTCTCTCTTGTCACTATGCAGCCTAACGCTAAAAAGACTATCCATTTTAAAACAATCAAAAGTACTTACCTGCCATAGCCTTGATATTTAATATTCCGAAATAAGTATTCTATTCAAAACCCTAAGGTCACGACAGTTTAAGTCTCTATATACATGTATCCGATTCAAAGGAAATTTCAGTGTTTTATTAATTCCTAGTTATAAATTAATAGATACAGTCTGTAATTATAGAATACATTCTAGAATTATAACAAAGAGCCGCATCTTTCTTGTCTCAGTTACCTTTCTTTACGTTGATAGGAACGTCTTGTCACATTTTCTCTACACAAGTAGTTTCAAAAAAATATTAAAATGCATAATTAATTTTAATTTTCATAAAAATATAATCTTAATCCAATCGTTTAGATAACATTCATTAACAACGAGTAGTTCAAAATCAATACACAATCACAACACGTATAAGGCATGAATTAGAGAGGAAGAAATAATGGTAGATTTAAAAAAAAATAATAATAATAAACAAACAACAATCAACTTGTTAATCATAATATAATTTAATAACACCTTCTAGTATATGTTTGTATTGGAAAGGATTTTCTTCGATCTTTCATTCTCAATATTGGGCGTCAAAAATTGTTGTACGACTTTACCCCCAGCAGAGCTATAGAAAAACAGTACATTAACGGGTGTTACACGGACACTTTTTAGATGATACACGGACACTTTTAGTTGTTACACGGACACTTTTATGAATAGAATCACTCATGCATGATCAGAGAGTTCATGGGCACTTTAAATTTCAATTAGATTTGAACTTTTGTTTCACAGACATATTTCCTGTCTTTTGATTAAAATATTTACGTTAGCATCAATAACTATATTTCAAACAATTCCAGTAAATTACTATTCATATCAGTACACTAAGGGATTGACCATTTAACTTAAAAAAGGGGTATATCTTTTTCTTAAAAATATTTTGATACCCAATTTTATGAGAAAAAATATATTGTGGTCAAGCAGATGACAAAATAATGTTCTGATTCCCGATTTTCCGTATACCGTATATAATCGTCTAATTTCGAAAAAATGAAAATAGTTGGGTGATAGCGTTGAAATAATAAATAATGTTCTTACTCAGAAAAGAAGAAACCCCTTTTGAAGCTAAATGGTCGGTCCGTAAGTGTTTTTTTTCCATCAACATATGGACATGAACAGTCTTCTGGACAATGCTGAAAGTAAAGAAATGCTGGTACCAACGTTTATATTTCAAAAAAAAAAGACAGGAAATATATATAAAAATCAAATCTAATCAAAAGATAAAATCCCTATCAACTCACCAATGCACGATTGATCCTATAAATAAAAGTGTCCATGTGATACATGTTCAAATATGCAGCAAATCGTGAAGAAAAATCATTCAACTAATGTCATCAATTTTGAACGGTAAGCTGCGATTGGATCATATAGTGACACGTGTCAAATCCTGATCAACACTATCAGAGACATATAAAAAACCTATATGTATGAACTATTAAAAAAATCCAAAATATATGCCAATATATATATATATATATATATATATATATATATATATATAGATATCAAATAACAGAACAAAATCCAGTTTTCATAACATTTATCAAATAACAGAACAAAATCCAGTTTTTCATAACATTTGATTCACTTAATATCAGTTCTGTTTATTTTAAATGGATTAACACCCCCCCCCCCCCCCACCCGCTTTCCTTCTGTTTTCCACAATAAAAAATCAAATGGTAGCTCTGTTTCTTTTTTATAAATTACTTACTAGCGAAGTTGCATTCTAAAAGTCTCAAATGTAAACAACATTCATCTTTTCCTTGAAATGGTTCTTTTTATAAAGTTATTAAATTCTTAAAATTTTTAAGAAAAAATTCTCGGCTTAAGGAAGTGAAAAAAAGTGTTTAAACTGTAACTTACATTAACTGGTATATAGCCATTGAAGTTTCTAATATGTTTAGTTTTGCTACCTCTTCTAAATGCAAAGTGTACTACTTCCTTCCTGAAACGTCGTACAAGTCAGACACAAAACAAAGGTAACAAAAAATAGGCCGGAAACAACCTGCCGTATAGTTTGTCTGCACTTGTAGTCAGGTCAAGGTCCTCGGCTAGCCTTGACCTGACAACTCGTGCAGAAAAACTATCCGGCAACGGTTGTTACCGGCCTGTTTCTTTGTTACCTTTGTATTGTATCTTATACATAAATGTATTACATTCGTACAGATAAAATATCGGTAAGAATAGTTTTTGTACATCAATTATACATAAGATTATAGATAAATTATTTTAAAAAAATTGCAAACAACATCATTTTGGTGATTTGTGTGGTATAGCTCATTATTGATATACTACTCTCTCTCTCAGCATAAACACTAGACCTGCCATTGTAAACTATCATGTGTTTTGCCTGTTTCGTGTCTAGTGTTAAGTGCTGCCTTTGATTTCTATTGGGATGACTGTACCCTCCGGAAAACCACATTCAACTGAAACGGGAGGGTTCTTTCAATTCCAGAGTGTGCACAGGGATATGGTGAATTAATTCCTGATCACATTCACACCAAAATCGTCAGAAAAGTATTACTAGTATCCAATTTGAAAAACTTAAAGTTCAGATTGTAAATGTATTTTTATTGCGACTAGATCTTCACAATCATTTTGTAAACATCCACTTAACGCGTGACTGACAAGGCTAGAGAAATACTGCGACCTGCACTGCTTCCATCCGGTAGTCAAGACCATGCTAAGGATGCGAGTCCGTTTTGGCTGTTTGGGATTTATAATTACGCAACCACGTCCGTTCAATTGGGACATTATTTCTGATGCCTCGTGTTTGGAGAGTGCCACTTTCTATACGTGTTACAGAACCTCAAATATTTGCCTTGCATCACAATCGTTAAGTAGGGAACATTTTACAAGAGCTATGTCGATCTCTGAACGTTGCAGACTATCTGTAGAGTTTATGGTTATTTAGACCAAGTTCTTGCCATGAATATGCTTAACGTCCAGTGGCAAATATTTCATGCATATGAAACATCTATGTTGCTCTTAATAATATATAAATGTTTCATCCCCGTTATCAGACGAACCAAGATGCCAGTTGACCATTTACCTAGCCTTGATGACCAACCAATGGTACTTTTATTAATATTAATTAAATTATAGTTATTGAACAATCAAGTCGGTATATGCTAGTTATTCTGCACAGCTTAGGTGACCCTACTTGACCCGAACGACGTCAGGAGAACGTGTCAACGTGTCGTGCAGAATAACTATCATATACCGATTTAATTGGTCAATAACTGTTTTAACACATGACGTCGTCAATTTATTTGAACATTTTGGAGAGAACAATTTTTCAAGCAAACATGATTTTATATGCAAACAACATTGTCAATTCACGGCTCCTGAGAGAGTTCTCTTGTACACAGAAGGGAAAATACGCCCCTAACAGAAACATAAGGTTGGTCACTTATAAATCATGGTTTTGGGCTTATTCTTGATCGGCAGCGGTATTTGGAGAATTGGGTTTTAATGGCAGATCTTTGATTGTTTCTGTTTAATTTATTCACAGTTCTTATAAAGATTAAGGACTATTTAGAGCTAAACATAATGTGTAAATACCTCTCTATTGGTAAAAACTGAATAATGTCCTGTAGATGTCCTTTAATTATTTCTTGTTGTTGAGTTGCTGTCTCATTGGCGTGTACTCAACATCTCCTTTATTTTAAACAGTTTAAATTCCGTTCAAAATAGGTTTACGACAAATCTTACTCGAAGGGTTATTGAGAATAGATCAAGTGCTTTTCTTTCTTTAAACAATATGCGCAGAGGTTATGTGTGCAAAAACTTATTAAGTAAAGGAAAACGAAGAAACGTAATATTTTTTTCATTCTTTAACCCCTCTTTCCCCCTTTCCCCATTATATTTCAAGTATATTCTGCGACCAAATTTGATGACATGTCCCATCTAAACGTAGTCAATAATTTTATTGATTTACAACTAATCTATTTTTCCTTTTAATCCCAAAATAGGCCTTGAACACCACTAAACATGAAAAGTCGTAATTATTATCATTAAGCACAAAACTAATTCAAATCAAATTTAAATTTAACTTGAAGAAGCCAGTAACGTTTTGAAAATGTAACCTTAGTTTCTAGATCATTGACATTCAATAAACTTATGATATAGATCACTAGTACCTCACCATGTGCCTCTATTACAGAACCTCTAGTATAAACATTATCGTTTATGGACCACACTATACGATCACCAGACAATTCCAAATTACTACTTATCTTGATATGCATTTTTAGATTTAGTGAGAACATTCTTGTGCTCGCACTCATATGCACATAGACATTAAATCTTTGTATGATTATCATGTAGTTTAATAAAAATATATTATTCCTCGTTGTATTATCAAACCATTACGTTACACATATTCATGTCGAGAACTTAGTCTAATCAACCTTAAACTCTATAAACACTAATGTCCCCATTACGACCGTACGTGATTGCGTATTTATACATCACAAACAATCAAATTGACGCACATCTTTACCATGGGTTAAAGTTAATTGGTAAATAAATTAATTGCTGTTAGCTTAACATCCAGTAGCAAATATTTCATGCAAACAACAATAAATTTATTTTCCAATTAACTTTTATTTTATCGATTATAACATTCTGTCTGAAAGAGGACGGATTTTCAAAGTAAATATTTAAGTCCTACTCCATTTAAGACACTCGCAATTTCTTTTTCTATTCCCTCTGTCCACTGAGGTTTGATTTAATATAAAAAATAAGAAAATGTGGTATAATTGCCACAAGACACCACTCCACCAGAGACCATATGACATAGAAGTTAAGAGCAATTCTCTGTAATCACCAAAGAAATTCTGAATAGGCCTGGCACACAGGGTCTCAGATTTTGATGAAACTTTATTATTATACTTAGTACCACTCAATAGAAAATTACCTGGAAAGATTTTATGGATGGTGCATGTGGTTGCTATGGTTACCATTATGGCTGATTTTGACCACTCAAAATCTCAGAAAAATGCCCAATATTGACATTTTCAGACTTAAACAATAATAGTTTAGACAACTAATAAAAATTTTCCAGATATAATATGTAAAACCATCATATATATTGCTTGGATTAAGCACATACTTTCAGTTTTCACATTTAACATACATTTACGAACAGAGCCATATGACACCCCTGATTCATTATTTGTCAATTTTCGGGAAAAAGTGAAATAATGCCAACTTTGGACCCATTTTTCTATGAAAAGCCAGCATCATGGAGTATTCTGTATCATAAACCTGGGTAGTACTAAGATAGTATTACAAAATGAGAAAAAAAAATCCATGGGCAAATTATGGCAAAAAAAAAATTATTCAAAATAAAATGTCAAGAATTTCAATTTTTATTTTTGAAATTTTTGAAAAGATCATCAGACACATTAAACTACATGATAAACACAAATAAATATGAGCATATTCAGCCCTTAAAGTGAAAATAACATAACAATGACATATACTGATAGTTTAAGGATGGTGACTTTTTAATTTTGGACAAATTATTCAAAATTCTCAGGGTTTATACATCTAAACTATGGTATATATATTTTTTCCCCTCATCAGCCCTTTATCTTTCATTTATATCATGTATATGTTAGAAACATAAAACAAGTTTAGTAAGATAGTTTGAGAACATTCTATAAATTATCTTAAAATTTAAAGATTCATGAAAATATCCATTATAACTGATGAAAAATCTAGAGAAGTTCAGTTTCCCGCCAAAATATTTTCATATCGCCTACAAAATTCTCTTATTCTATTATTAATGTCATCCTCTTACTAAATACAATAAGTATTTGAAAATAGTCATATTAGTAACCGTACTTCATGTTCCTTAAAAAAAAGATCTGTTTGGATAGTAGTTCTACATATGGTAACCTTTATCCACCAATTACTAAAAGAACCTATTTGAAAATAACTTCCATTATTGACATTAAACTTAGCATATCATCATGATCATGTTAACTATACAAACAAATATCAAGGTACAAGTCAAGTAAGCCTGTAAAATGTAGACTATAGTGACCAAACTATTCTTGAATCCTAACATATTATCATAAATATATTGATTGATCTGAAAACAATTCCAAAATGCATACAAGTTCATCATTCTTCAAATTAATATGCATTTTTGGTTTTCAATTGCCTCTTTATGTTGAATTTTTTCACATCAGAATCACCGTCTTTTCTATTTTTTGTCAGGAACTGAATTAAGTTGTCAAATTCTATCAAAAGTTTTTTTTTCAGATGAAATAAATACAAGTTCTCTCAGTATGGCAACATTGGTCATTTTTTGAAATCATGTGAACCTACAAAATTACATATCTTTTGGTTATTTGCGTCGATGGGTTGCTGTCTCATTTTCATACACCCATATTTTTTTCAGATCAGAATGGGAATATTGATTGACTCTGGTGAAGGTTTATTTCAAAGAGGTGTTTCAACAATACAATTGAAATAATATGTCTTTTTCGTTACTTCTTGAACTTCATTTCATTGTTGGAAAGCTGACATTGAAATTTACCCTACATTTATTTATTTTTCAAAATCAGATCCATATAATGATCCCAAATTGTAGTTGCAGTTTTACTGTATGGGGATACAATTATATGCATATCAAAACAATTAAGCGGACTTCCATTTGATATTCTTGGAAAGGGTGACAGAAGGATATTAATTATAAGTGACCTGACATTGCAACTGAATCTATTATCTTTCCAAAGGAGCTTAAATGAAATAATCAGGAAGCACTTATCAAAAAATATACCATCGTTCCTCAAATGGATTGAAAAAGAATTTTCGTGTTGAAAAAAACTCTCCTGCTCTCCCCTCCCCCTTTCCACAAAATATATATTCTATTGCGACAAATTAAGAATTTGTGAAAATAATATCGAATCTTTAAAATTTTCAAATTTTATTAAGCGTTTTCTGCTAAATTTTACTTTACTTGTACAAAAAATAACAAGGCAAATTTATATCCGATACATTAATGATTATAAAGACTGGAAAAACTGCCCAGGATAGATATTCTGGACACAATGATTTAAAAATTTAAGATTCTTTTAAATAATTTCATTACCAAATGAGTTTTTGATTTGAATATCTATCGGTTTGTTTTATGAAATAGTACACATGTCTATTTATTTTATAAATATGTATATATCTAATCCCCCAAGTGGGAAAATAGAAATAAGGTCACTCTTGGTCTTCTTTCGACCGGCAGTAAAACCCTCGCCAAAGTGAGGCGTCCGTTTGGCTGTGTGGGATGTACAAATACGCAGTCACATCCGGTCAAAACGGGGACGTTAAATCCGATGCCTCTTGTAGAGAGAGTGCCATGCTCTCTGCACGTTAAGAACCCTTGCAATAACTCTTTGGGGGGTCTGCAGGGGGCCTGCTGCAAGGCCAAAATGTCTGTTCCTATCCAATATACCCTCATTTTCCAGTGGCAGTCTAAATTTTCCCAACCTTCATAATGGACGGCATCCATTAAAGGACCTACCATTTATTGTTAATTTAATCTCCTCCTGAACATGCATGAAATATTTGCCACTGGACGTTAAACAACCAACAATTAATCAATCATTATATATCTAATACCAATCCCAATCCAATTATTTTTTTGTTGTTGTTTATTAAGATTAAGCGATACAACAAACAGATTTTTCTATCTTGAGAAAAATTGTCCTAAATTTCTTTTATTAATATATTTGTATATATGATTAATTTTTTCACTTACCAATATAATATTGTATTTTCTTTCTTCAAACTGTTTCTTCTTTTTTCTCTTTGTTTTTATTTCTAACAGGAAATTGATCTTTTGCAAATCATGTACACATTACATGCTTCGTATCATGATATGACGGAAATCATTATTAACTTTGACAACTTTTATATTAAATACTAAGTGGATTATCAGCAGGAAAGATGGCAAGTTTCTCAATTTGAGCTGAATTTTTCCCTTAGTCGCTAAACTCTAATAAAATTTTACCGACTCTCAAAGTCAAAGCAACTGCCAGTATACAAGTGGACCAACTAAATCATTCTAATAACAATATCAACTATGTAGACGATGGAGCCTTTGTTGGATCAGAAATTAAAATAGAGAAAATGGAAACGGGGAATGTGTCACAGAGACAACAACCCGACCAAAGATAAAAAAAAAAAAAAAAAAAAAATAGCACAAGGCCACACCAATGGGTCTTCAACGCAGCAAGAAAATCCAACAGCCGGAGGCGGGCTTCAGCTGGCCCAGATGGAAATCAGCTCACAGCAATACCAAAGGCAGCAATTCGCTCCTCATATCTAATAGGACTTACTGACCAAGACAACCCAATACCAGAATAAGATGACGCTGTTTTCACAATATCCCCCCTCCAACAAAAAAAAAAATAGCTAATTATTTCGGGTTATCTGAAGGGAACTATTGTCAATTTGACCTGTGACTCCTCAGCAATTGTCAAAATTTGCTATGTTGCATATTTACAATCCATTGATTGATTTTCAAGTAGCGCAATTGACGGATTGGAAATTAGATAAAGCTTTTGGAGGTGATTTCGACAAGTATAACTAGCATTATAACTCCTAAGTATGAAACAATTATCTCTAGAGAAAAAAATACCACCTAACAGAGTTTTCAGAAGAGTCTATTTGTGGGTAATATCATATTTCGTTTATGCTTGTTTCAAATAACGCGTTCAAATGAATGCAAGATTAGCATAAAATGTATATTGTTTTATTCATTGCTCAAAAGTTTGTATTTGGATTGAACCGCCTGGTCAAAAGAATCACAGGCGATTAAAGACAGAAATGAATTATTAGTCAATTTGAATAATGCTTCAATGGAATGCTCTTGTTAAAGCCTATTCGGATGAAATATGACCCCAACTATAGAAGCAAAATGTTTAAGCATTGACATGTCACTGGAATGCTTTAAGAAATATATTATTTTTAAATGATAAGCAAATGTAATTCGTTTCGAAAAATCAATTCTTTTATCATAAAGTTACTTCTAGATTTTGCTTGTTATTGTTATTGTTGATGTAAAATGTAATATTCAATTCTTTCTGTTATATCATTCCCGCAATCAAATAAAGAATACATTGGTTACAAAATAGTATGTCAAACCCAATAGCTGAGAGAGAGAGATATGGTAAGGAATGCAAAGATCAAATGACGTCTATACTTATTTTAGCCGTATCGCATATTATACTCTCAATGTTAAACATATATTTTAACTTCATTTTATGACAACAGAATAATTTCAAGATAAACAGTTACCGACTTTTAAAACCAGTTTTTCTGTAAAAGTACCCATTCATCGTCAAGATATCATTGCGATTATTTTATTTTCGTTTTTACGTATACCACAACATCATTCCTATATATCAAAAGGTCAGCGATGAGAGGAACATTTCAAGTAAGTGTTCATTATTTATCAAAAGTGGAAAAATTGAAATTTGAAAAAAAACGCTTTAAATTCGGAAGTGACTGTGTGGTCCGTTGATTATGTATTTATTTCATTTCAAGTTTATTTACGAAAGAAGCGACATCTTATGACACAAATCTAAATGATTCAACTATAGGTTCACTCAAACATTGAAAAGAATGGCACGTGTTTACACACACACACACACACACACACACACACACACACACACACACACACACACACACACACACACAGAGAGAGAGAGAGAGAGAGCGTATATGCACAGCATTTGTAAGCATTACAACCAGAGGAGCCTATACATAGAACAACGAAAAACTGTCAAAAATCGACTTTGCCGGATTGATACACAAACCGTAGTTTTTAGTGGAAGTACATTAACATTATTTGCAAACTGGAAATTTATAGTAAAAACGTAAAATTAAATTAGCTTGACAAATCGACTTTATGTGTGTTTTTTGCTGTGCGTGTACTTATTTTGTGTCATGGAATGATCTCCCATATCCTTTGTTTTTCTATTATACGAAAGGAACCACAAATTTGTCGTAGTGCGGTACGGTTTTCAATAAATTTGTATGAAACAATTTATGAAATTTACTTTAATTTTCAAATTTCTACGAAAATATATCATTGTGATTATTTTGTTTTGAACATATATCATTGTGATTATTTTGTTTTAAACATATATCATTGTGATTATTTTGTTTTGACCATATATCATTGTGATTATTTTGTTTTCATTAATTCGAATATCACAATATCATTTCTATACATCAAAAGGTCAACGATGAGAGCTAAGAAATGTTGTCTTAAATCACAAATATTTATATTTTCTTAGTCTTGTCGCGTATTTAATCGATCTTATAGTTTCTAATAAACGACATCTGCTTAAATGTAGTATGTAGTATTGCAAAGGTGAAACACTTATATCAAATTCGATCAGTAATAGATGCTCTGATTAATTTGATTGATTTGTGTTTAACGCCACTTTCAGCACTATTGTGCTATTTCGTGTCCGTCAGTTTTTATTGGTTGAGGAGGCCGAAGTGCCCGGAAAGAACCACCGACCTACGGTAGGAAACTGACAATCCTAGTCAATTAAGATTGGAATCGAGCGCACCTGCACGTGCGGAATTCGAACTCACAACATCAGTGTTGGCAGGCTAGTGATACAGTAGTTTGACTACTTAAACCACTCGGCTACCGAGGCCCATATCAATAATTATAGATAACCATTTAATATTTTACAGAAATAAACAATTAATCTTGCACTTCAAACAATTGCTTTGGTTCAAATTTTAATAATTGGTTTGTTTCTGTCGATAAGGTTTGTAACATCTATGAGCCATCCATTTGTGGTTAATATGATTCGAATTAACGTGTAACTGATAACAAAAAAGGGAGTGACCGAAAAGGCTGAATGGACTACAACGAAAGTATTTTACACCCCCTTATCAGAATTCCGATGCAGGTTGATTCATATAAGGAATTAGTACTTTATACTTTAACTGTTTTATACCTGTTAGATAAATGAAATATGATTGTAATTTTAGTTGATTTTTTTTTACATGAAGGGCTACAATTTTATTTGAAAGACTTGTTTCACATCCTAAATTTAAAAGATGTATGATAAATTACCTCGTATTTATTAAAGTTACAGAAATATGGGTTGATAGTATTGATAGAACTAATCAAATTTCCTAACGTTTTTCTGAATTTGAACATTTTGCCATTAATAACTATTATATCTATATAATCAGATAACCGACAAAAATTTTTTCTTTCAATCTTACTTCAAACAGGAGGTATTTTGACGACCAGTGACAAATATTCCATACATGTACAATTTGCAAGTTGCAATTGTATTATCTGTTTCTCTTCGACTTTAGTCTTAAGACTTTATTGTTAGGCAAATATTCAACTCGTAGCAAGCACACATTTTTCTTGTGACAGTCCCAATCCTGGCTAACCCATTTTACAGAACCCTCTCGCTAATGTATAGTTTCATTTGTACTCGTCCAGATATATACACATGGAATAGTTGTCACTTGACATTAAGTCACAATATTTAACTTTATAGTAAAACAACAAAAGATAACCAAAATACTGATAATAATAATTAATGTGCACAATATTTATTTAAGTAAATCATCACAATACATAAATAAATATCTAGTATTCAGGGGTAAGCAAAGTTACTTTTACAAAATAGTCTCCCAAAATAATAATTATTATAATTATACTTATGATAGTGATGGCAAATAGTTAAAAGGATTGAGGGAATGACGATGAACTAATAAGGTAACCTTAATCATTTTTTTGGTTACTGAACATAGATTGGTTGATGATTAACATCGAACGACTATCAGTAACTCAGTAAGGCAGGCTTAAGAAATCTTTTGTTTTTGTTACTGCATTTACTTAACATGTGATTGATTGGAGATTAACTTCCAGTTTCAAATATACGTTGATATTCAAGAAGACAAAATGTTTTTAAATTTCATCTTAAACTTCTACTGGTTTACACTATTGAGACACGATTATTTAGATTATACATATGATGCATATAGAATGGAAGTTAACAGGGATACAGAATTCCCCACAAGGATGCCATATACCGATCAGATTTTGCACTTTCTCGTTGACATTTATGACTAAAACGATAAGCATCGAGTTCCAATTATGGGGTCTTTGCTTATAAGATGTCAGGGATCGAACCCATTATCACCTCCACTTGAGAAAAGCAAGTTTCAACGAAATCATCAAAGCGATTCCTTCAATTAAAGACCTTTATTTAAAAAATCAATACCTTATAAATAAGTTTGTGTTATATATAATATCAACAACAAGCTATGAATACGAAGCGTATGCAACTTTTGCAACATTCGTTTTCGCAAAGCATATAAACATTCCCTTATACCTAAATGTATATAATGGGAAGCCCACCAAATATGTGCTACTGTCGTCATTTCACTGAGCTTATATATAGTGTTTATTTTAGTACACATAATTATGTTTTTGCTGCACACTAAAAGTATTTCTTTTCTTAAAACAAAATCTACAATTCTTGAAGTAGCATACACCTTTTCATTGTCATGGCTGAACCTATAATTTTGTGGGAAAAAAATCAGATAAGACGTGCAATGTGTTCAAAGTTGAAACAGGCAGAATAAGATGAAATTATTATATCTTCCACCATTGCTCTTAAAAAAATACATATTTTAAGAATTGAATGCTTCTTTTTGTTAATTTTTTGGGGTGTAAAAGCGTTGACTGAAGTACATTTTGTATGAAGCGCGTAAGCGCTTCATTTTAAAAATGTGCACACGGTCAACGCTTTTACAACCCTATAAAATTACTAAAAGAAGCATTCAATACTTATAATTACATTTTTTTGGTAGGATCATGAAAACACAGTTTCTAACAAGTTTTTCTTTTATTTACCTGTGCACTTTATTATGGAAGCTCGTGTGATCATGAATGTTACATTTTATTTTGAAATGAAGGTTAATTTCAGAATGACGCGAGATCGCTGTTAGCTAATCAAAATAACGTATTATAATGAAACATACATGTAATGTAATTATAAAATTATAAATCATAAAATTACTCGGAAACAAAACGTAAGCTTACGCAAATTGCAAACCTTTATCCAAACAATTCAAATTGTAAAAGGAATAAATATAGCTTTTAAATTATGTTTCAAAGTTATAATAAGTGACTTAATATGTTTTTCCCTACTACGAACTTTAAACATCACATTAGATATATATTATTATATAAAATATATCTATATATCCATATAGCTATAGCCTTTGCGTTTCCCAAAACAAAAAGATAAATAGAACAACTTGAAAACTGTTTCATTATTTTTAAAGCAACTTAAAATACTACTTCCATAATGTCATCACTTTCATTTTGCAGATTGGATTCCTTGCATATTGGATATTTTTAGTACACAAAAGCTTTGCCACGATATGCCCTGTACCTCCTCCTTGTAAATGTACAACATATTCTGGACAACGTGCGTACTGTTCGCGGTTGAATTTAACACAGATTCCGATCTTGGTAAAATCTGGAGGTACCTGGATCATTGATTTCAGTAATAACAACATTGAGGCAATCAATGCAAGGGCTTTTAGAAATGTTCAGTTAGAACAAGTTTACTTCTCCAATAATAGTATCAAATGTTGATGACAATGCATTTTCTGGATCAGAAACATCATTGGACGTTGTTCGTTTGGATGGGAATAAGCTGAAATCCATGCCGATCGCATTAACGAGATTGCCGAACTTGATTGGAATAAACATACAATACAACCCTATCACTGAGCTAGACGAAACCATCCTAAAAAATCTGTCAAAGTCTTTGATTGGAATTTCATTTGGATCGTTTTCTATGACATCTTGGCCAGTGTCCCTTCAGGAGCTTATTAATTTGCTGATGTTAAGCATTTATAACTTACCTATCAATGAATTTCCAGATAATGCCTTTAAAGGATTTGAAAAGACTCTAAGTTTTTGTGAAGTAATTTCTACGAATTTGCGTCACATTCCCGTTAGTATGAATAAACTTGTCAATCTAAACTATGTAAATTTCAAGGACAACCGTTTCATAACAGAAATACCAGAAGAGGCATTTACTGGTCTTCACAACATAACAACTATGACTTTTGAAGGCAATGGTATTAAAATAATGCCAGCAATATTTAAAGACTCTGATAAAATGTATCAAGTAACAATTAAGTCAGATCAACTGACAAATATAACAGACTCACGTCACTCAGCGAAATCCCAATCCAAATTTTATTACCTTACTCTTACAAATACAAAATTGATGACGGTTCCTAAAGCAATCGGCAATATGCCAACAGTTACTGTTATTAGTTTGGTAAACGGGAGTATAGAAACTATTCAATCGAATGATTTCAAACAATTACCAGCTTTAGCAAATATACTTCTGTCTTCCAATCCTATAAAATCGGTCAAAGCAGACGCATTCATGAATTTACCTTCACTGAGATATTTGTCTCTTGATGGGACTCAGCTTGAAACAGTACCAGAAGCCATTGCGAACACCAATGTTTCTTGGGTCAATATGAACAATACAAAAATAGAATGTACATGTTCAGGTTTGGCCTGGATGAAGTTATGGCCACGACGACTGAAAACTACGATAGAAGGCACATGCATCAACACGGGAAAGTCAATAATGAACTTTGTCACAAACATTATACCAACATGCAAGGTTGAGGAACTTGCAGTAAATCAGTTTTGAAAAGCTAAATGATTGACAATTATTGTTGTTTCTTTGGTCCAACTTATAAACTTTTTAGTCGAGATCGAGATCGAGAGAGAGAGAGAGAGAGAGAGAGAGAGAGAGAGAGAGAGAGAGAGAGAGAGAGAGAGAGAGAGAGAGACGATACACAGGGGCAATAAAAAACAACAATAACAAAATATTGCATAAAAAACAAAGATTGAACAACACGAACTCCACCAAAATCGGGGATGAACTCAGGTGCTGCGGATGGGTCAGTAGTTCCTGCTCCATATGTGGTACCCGTCGTGTTGCTTATGAAAGTAAATCCCAGTGACAAGTCGAATTCGGTCATGTTATTATTGAGGAAAAGATGACGGTATTTGGGTAACGACAAGGGGAGCACATCCGCGGTCAGCCAATTCATAATTGCGTCTGTAAAACGTTCAAAGGGTGATTTAAACTTTACCGCTTGGAACCCATGACGCAATAGCTTCATTGAAAGCAGTAACCCTCTATCAAGAAAAGGATGATAAGATACGCAAGATCTGGAACATCGTATCGATTGGAGGATATATACTCCTTATGCATGCGATGCTGGAATGTTGCTACACTAGAGATGGAAAGTTCACAGTAGGACAATTTAAATCATCTCTTTTGATGTAATGTTTATTTTTCCATCGATCCTTATCGTAAATTTCTAGATATATGAAAAGAAATGAGACAGACTTAAATGTATCATTTATTTTGCGTTTATTTGGAATACTAGTAGATGCAGTCAACATAAAACAGACCTATGATTGCTCAGGATATCTTTTTTTGTAATTGTCGTGGGAGTATATGTTGAGTTTCCAACGGAATTGTCAACACTTAATTCCTTTATAGAGCATTTAATACCTTGTGCTTTACAAACAAGAACTATATTGTTTATGATACTGTCCGCGGAGACAATATGACTCATAAAAAGTCGACATAATGCCACATTGTTGAAATTTGAGCTAAACATAACTCATACAGACATATATCGTAATGTCTTGTATCTTTGTGTATTCTTTGAGAATAAAAATATTGGTGGTTTCTTGTTGTATTTTGTATTTAGACTATATAAAAATGCAAATTTTGATTCATTCACATTTTAAATTAAAGTTTATTTCCATTTCATTAATACACGTCTTGAAAAAATATTTAAAAATGTGTTTGTATGTTTCTTTTCAACCAGTTGCATTGTAAATAACAGCTTTTGGAAGTTAAATTTCCATAAAAAGATGAGTTTTACCAGCTTTTCCAGAATAATCATATCAGTATCATGCATGTACATGTAAGACATTCATTATATTGGTGTTGAAAGCAGAAGAAAATACACTCCGGTTAGTCGAACAGATTTATTTCTGTAGATATTTCTAAACTAAACATAAAATACCTTAAGGAGGATTGTCGGAGATAAGGCTAAATGTCTGTTCAAAACGCCATATTTTGTCTGATATCGTCTTATATAGAAATATTCAGACAAGAATAATTAAAGAATTTGTATATATAAAAGAACTTCATAATTTTGATGAATATACTAGTTCTGTGACGTCAATGCAAGGTGAATTTACAGAATTGTCCTCTTTTTCTGACTTATATTTGTTGTTTGGTATCCTGAAAGAAAAATAAATGTATCTGGGTATAAATAAGTTGATCAGTAATTAGGGTTAAAATCTACAAATATTTAAATTTTCGTAACTACAACATTCTTAAGTTGAGGTTATATGCGCATTGTATGGAATAACCTTCACCAGAACCCTAAACAAATCTCATATATGTTAATATCATCCATCTATAACGTAAATTGCAACTTTTCAACGTCTTTTGGTATTACACTTTACAGGAGTTGCTAGGGATAGTTCAAGGAGAAATACAAAGCAACAAAAAAATCAGAAAAATATTAGAGGTAAATATACCTCTTAAACAAAAACACATGTACAAATCATTCGATTTGAAATCTAAATTAATCCTAACTTACTTACAATAAATAAGTACCATATGTTTATTCTTTTTAAAAGCAATTTTTAGGCATGAGATCTGTGGTAAATTAAGGGCTTTTTCGGACTCATTGCGTTTTTTTCAGTCTATTTTCAAACTATTCAAGTCAGTTGTTTTTATCTTTGTGAATCACTAATATTGAATTGTCCGAAAAGCGACTGAATAGTAATGGATTGACCGAAAGCGATATTTCTAAAAAGTATTGAATTTACAGCAAGAATGATATCTAAAAAATTCGAAAACTCATAGCAAAACTTAACATCCTTATGTTCAGACATATAAAATAACATTCAGGTCAAATGGTCGTCTGAAACAAATATTCATTTACTAGTGATACGGTCTTCAAACCAATGCTCCGTTTTGAAGGCCGTCTTTGACCTATAATTGTTTACCTTTTACACATTGTGACCTGGATGGAGAGTTGTCTCATTGGCACTCATACCACATCTTCTTATTTCTATTCAACATTAGATAGTGTCAGTATATCTGACGAACACTACCAAAGATCTGCTAACATCACCAAAGTACAAATCAAATGAAAAAGAGAAAACACTGACGGTCAAATTAATTTAGCTTGAGAATATAGAGGTTATAAATGTGTTTTGTTGTTTTTGTTATTGGTATTTCTGCCTGATTGCATTTTGTTGTGTATTACTCCTACATTAACTTGACTTGCATGGTTGCACACTTAAGATGAGCTTAATCTTGTAAAATATCCGAAAGCAACCATATACATTTCATATCATCACAAATCCTTGATATGGCTACATAATCTCAAACGACATCGCGGAAAGTAAAATGCATACATTGAGAAGTCTCAGTTATATTTAGATTTGTATTTTACACCCTTAGTATCGTCTTACCTTTTTGCAATTGAAGTCGCCTATTCTGAAGCACGCATTTGATTCTGATTATATACAGAAAAAAAATGAGTAAATGTTTTAAAATCAAATCTTAATTCAAAAGGGAAGATATATATCATACAATGATTTTTTTAAAACTGGGTTGGCTGGGAAGAGGGGTATCTAAATGGTTTTTTTTTGGATACTAAATGTTATTGGTATTGATTTGATTATGTTAAAAAAATATGTTCAGATTAACTTGACTTGAAGACATACTTTCCAAAGTTTATTCCATCTTCGATTGTTTCTGGTAAGTGTTGGTTTAGAGTCTCAGGTAGCATTAAGGCTAGAAGTCCAGCTAACAATGCACAGCCACCAAAGAGCACAAATGGCAAAGCTCTCCCGATATCACCTGACACAGCTTTATTTTGAGATTTAAATCATTGTTATTAATTTCGGATAAGTAAATATGACAAACAGACGAAATGTTAACTATTTCTATTTCTAAATAATAATTCAAAATCAATTATGTATACATGCGTATATATAAATGCATATAGTATGCTGTGCCTAAATTTGTTCGTATTAAACGACCGCAAGCAAAATCATATGCAAGCAATTTCATAAGAAATTCTTGATAAAGCCATATTAAAAGCATCGCAATCGACGTTTGGTCAAGTTATCCAAGATGAACCACGTGAACACTAATATTGATCAGGTGCTGTTGGACAAATTTAAGTAGTACTCCAAATTTGTAGAAAAAATGAGATAATTATCGTTATTTAAAATATCAGACTAAAACAAATGTCTAATGTATTTCATAAAGGAAACGTTTCAAATTACACCCATTTCTTACAAAATAGTAGGTCGATAGTGTTTGCGAAATGTATTGTGACACATAATGTACATGTATATATGCCGATATAATCTTTTATTACGTTCTTGGTTAATTTATAATATTGTAGTTTCACAATACAATGTGTGACAAGCTGTAAATTCCTAACAAAGGTAAATTAAGAAAAGCACTTCTGGTGCACGAAATTTTCAAAGTGTTATTCTCATTTACTAGCACTGGGTCGGCATTCCTATGGGAACGAACTGTGCGGCTTTCCTTGCCGACCTCTTTTAATTTTCATATGATTGGGAGTTCCTTCAGACATTTGTCAAAAACAAGAAGATCAAAGAAGCCACGTCATTTAATTTCACATTCAGATTTATTGATGTTGGTCTTTCCATTAACAATCCAAACTTTTCTGATTGGGTTCCACTAATATATCCTCCAGAACTAGAAATTAAAGAAACAACAGACACGGCTTCCTCTGCTTTATTTTTAGACTTATATCTCGAATTTGACATAAGCGGTCATCTCAATACCAGAATCTATGACAAACGAGACGATTTTAATTTTAAAATTATCATTTTCCCCCACCTTAGTAGCAATATACCAACTTCACCTGCATATGGGATAAACATTTCCCAACTCATTCGGTATTCAAAAGCTTGCAGCTGCTACTCAGACTTTATAACACGTCACCAATGTCTGAGCAGAAAGTTTATGAACCAGGGTTATGTCAAAATACGTCTCGTCTTTTTTCTAAAAAAAGTTCATCGGAAGATACCAAGACCTTGTTGATAAATATTCCGTATCAACTTCACAAATAATACATGATGGTCTTGAAGTACAGATTCTAGGTACTGACGTTGTTTATCATCTTAATAACGTGTTATAGTGTTCTTTTATTTGTTTTTGTAAATTATTAACCTTTACTGTTTAATTTTTGGTAATATCCTTTTAGCGTGGCTCGTTACTTATGAATCCCGCCAATGTGTTGTTGTGCTGTGGTCTTTTTTTGTGTTCTTGTCTTTCAGTTTTGCTTATGTGCTTTGTCTATATGCCATTTTGTTTTTCTTTGTTGACGTATTTATTTTGTTTTTATAGTGATTAAGATTATAACACAATGTTGACTGCTGTACCCCTATTTTTGACATTTTTACCTATTATGTCTGTTTGTTTTGTTCACACATTGTTGTCAATATAATGGAATTTTATTCGACTGTCATACAAGTGAGAGGTTTAGCTAGCTATAAAACCAGGTTTAATCCACCATTTTCTACATAAGGAAATGCCTGTACCAAGTCAGGAATATGACAGTTGTTTTCCATTCGTTTGATGTGTTTGAGCTTTTGATTTTGCCATTTGATAAGGGACTTTCCAATTTGAATTTTCCTTGGAGTTCGGTATTTTGTTATTTTACTTTTTTCGAATCTTGTGGGCTGTTTAGTTCCCGACGGTATCACCAGCTCAGTAATCAGTGATGCGGTGCTGGCATGGATTGTAACAAATTTTCATAAAGTAAGAAATTATTAAGAACATTAAGGTTCTAACTCCCTCAAGCTAAGTTGACTTGAGATGAATTAGGCTATTTTAATGTCCCTTTTAATTATAAAGCTCCTCGTGTCCTTGTTTTTCAAATGTTGAGTTTGAGCATTGCTGAGGAAGGTAAATCCAGAAAAGCGCTTCGAACACATGCAATTCATATGTTATCCTAATCTACTCTTATTTGGTAACTTTTTTGTAAAGTCGTGCGGTTTATTGCCAGGAAATTTTAAATACATCGTTTTTGAAAATATGGCATGATCTTACAAGGTCTGCAACATATGGTGAAATGAGAGCTCCAGTATTAGCCATTGTTGAACTTAATCCCATTCCTTGGTTTCTTACAACTGTTGGATAAAGCTCAGCTAACCATACATATATTATACCATACGCAGCAGCTATACAAACTTTTCCTAGCATCGCTAACGTTACAGTTATTGGCTGTAGATCTACAAATTAAGGCTTAATACAATACATACGTTTTGTTATAATATAAGGTGAAATATATGAACAATACATCGTTAAGCAACATTGAGTAGAAAGTAAAATCACAAAAATACTGAACTCCGAGGAAAATTCAAAAAGGAAAGTCCCCAATCAAATGGCAAAATCAAAAAAAAAAAACAAAAAAACACATCAAACGAACGGATAACAACTGTCATATTCCTGACTTGGTACAGGCATTTTCTTATGTAGAAACAGAAATGAGTAGAACAGCCCTTTAAAATATTAAATCGGGCACAATTTTTTTTCTTCTTTTATTGTTTTTTCTTCCAATATTGACGTTCGTATTAATATTTTGTGCATTGTGGTGAGTTATTACGTGTCATTCGTTCAGAGA
Organism: Mytilus coruscus; assembly: GCA_017311375.1. Classification (NCBI taxonomy): domain Eukaryota; kingdom Metazoa; phylum Mollusca; class Bivalvia; order Mytilida; family Mytilidae; genus Mytilus; species Mytilus coruscus. The sequence continues at coordinate 40,170,488 of CM029603.1, read as the reverse complement.
TGATTAAGTAAAAGCCATTTTGTTACAAATAACAACTAATTGAGACATTTTGTGTTTATATGATTGCCGAATGTGTGTTGGATTTTATACTTGGAAGAGCTGTTCTACACTGAATAACATAACATTGACAGGAGGGTGTCCCAGAAGATCGTCTGTTTCAGGAAAATACATATTTGAAATTTGTTTTCATTTGTTTTATTATTACTACATGAAACATTCATTTTGTTTTTCGAAAATTTTAACAAAGACGTTATCCTTGTTTATTTATTTTCTTTTGACCACAACGCATCAAAGACAGAACATATTAATCTCTGTTTGGATTTTTAAAAAGTTTACGGATTATATACACCCCCTCCCCCCAAAAAAAAGAATATTATACGTTTTGTTGTAGTATCATGGACTTTGACTTGATATTAACCCCAGTGATGGTCCTTCATCTGATCGAATATATGTGCTCTTATTTTGGCTATGCACGCAGACTATTTATGATATCTTTACACTAAATCCGGTATACCTATTGATTCTTTAGTCTGCGAGAACATGATATATTAATTAGTTTTAATTGGTTTTGAACTAGTTTTAAGTAATTGAGAGTACTCTTAAATTGGTACTTTTTCTTTTGTCTTCATGTTACTTGTTTTTGTGCTTCGTGGCAATCTAATGATTCAAGTCATTTCTTATTGATTTTGAAAGTTTGGTCTTATGTTGTGCTGTTACTTCGAATTCACTGTCCTGTGTGAAGGAGAGAGTTTAAGCGCTCACAAACTTGTTTCACCTGGCCACATTCTTCATGTGCCTGTCCCAAGTCGAGCCTAATTCAGTGGTTGTCGTTGGTTGTTGTATTTTTTCATATTCGTTTTTCCTTATTCTGTCATAAATCAGCCTGTTGGTTTTTCGTTCGAATTGGTTCCCCTTCCGTTTTATAGCTGACTGTACTGTGTGGGTTTTGCTCATTGTTGAAGGCCATACGGTGATCTATAGGTGTTTACAGCGACCCACGTCATTTGAATCTGATGTATAGTTCTCTCATTGCCAATCATACCACAACTCCTTATTTTTATATCTGAACCATTAACGACAGCAGAATATCTGGGTACCTCTGCTGGTAGACGGTTAATCCCCGAGTGGTTCAACAGCCCAGTACCTCAGTAATTCACTTCTGGCATGCACATTTGGTTTTTTTAATTGAAATTGACTGTTGCAGTGTATATATCATAAAAAAATCATTCTAAAGTAAGGAATTTATCTCCCTCAAGCACAGCTCTAATTCCTTGTCCGGGTTTAGTTAAGCTATTTGGTCTTTTTCGGTTATATATATCACATCTTCATAGTTTGTTTTTAGTTTTGAATTTTCAAATAAATTGGGCTCGATCATCACCGAAGAGACATTAATTGTCAAATGCGCATCTGGTGCAGTAAAATTGGTACCGTAAACGTTTTTATGGGAATATAAACCACTATTGAACTCAAAGACCATTTAAAGATATGAAATTCAAATGTGTTTTGTTTTATAAAATATAGCACGGGAATAAAGATCATGCCCGACAAAAGCTACTCAATTATTTAAAGAAATTCAGTTATTTAAAGAAATTTTCCTTTGGATCATTTATAGATGTAGATAATTAGCACTTCTTACCTTCACTTGCATACAGCATTGGAAAAATTGCACATATGCAAAAGATGCCACCAAAAACCATACAAGATACATGCAATGTCTTCCTTCCAATTCTGTCTAGCAATAACAAACACATTGTATATGCTGGAAATTCAGCTAGGCCAGACAGGAAAAAATTCAGATAGTAGTCACCACTGAGGTCACCTGTATTCAAAGACAAACCATAATAAGCCATGCTTGCAAACATCCTGAAAAATAGCAGTGAAGGTATTAGAAATTACAGTACTGTATCTGAAGAGTTACAATAATCAATGGGTGATTTGACGTTTACAAATGCATTGTTACTGGCGACACGCAGAGCTGCGCGGATGTTTACATCTGTCAAATATATATATATATATATATTTAGACAATCTTTAAATGAACATTTTTACGTAGTTGTAAGATAAAGTCTAGACGAAAAATCGTCTTCTTTAAAGACTTACATCTTTGTCTTTTGATGGATAAATGTATCATTAGATTGATTGACTGTTGATGCGTAATGCCAGTGGAAATAATTTCCTGCATATTCTGGATGATAAACCCTTAAAAAGCATATATAATAGGTACTTTCTACAAGTTTGGACCACAGGGATGAAGGGTTGAAAGTTGGACTGCCAATAATCCATAGGGACATACATTTTGCTTTGTAAATGGCAACCAATGGACCACTCAAAGAGTTGTTGCATGGGTTCTTTAACGTACAGCCAAACAGACACTTCGCCGGAAGAAGACCGAAGTGGTCGTATTTCGATCTAATAATAATTAAATATTATTATAATAAATTCTTTATTTTAAGATGGTAAACACATCTTTTTACAATAACTGATCTTCCCTGATGCCCTACAATATATCATAAAGCAAATGGAGACAGACAAACGGATTTTTTTTCAAATTCAATTTAAAAAAAAAAAAAAAAATGCACTTTGCATGTCTAATGAAAAAATTATTTTTGTTGAATTTGTTTAAATTTCTAAACGTATATGTAAGTGTGTGTATTATTTTGCCTACAAATAGTTTTCTTCTTCCCGGTTTTAACCATCAGGGTAAGGGTCACTAATTAGAAAGGAGAATGATAGAATTTTTGGTACGGAGTTGTATAACAATTGTATTTGTATGGAAATATAGTATTTTCTTTGTCTAGAACAGACCATACATACGAGATATAAACACACATGCACACACGCACACACATACACAACATTTTGCATTCAAGAAAAGATATTTCATTTCTAAAGGAAAGTTTTGATTCTGAACGAAAGTTGTTTGTATATTATTCAATAATTAACACTACATACCAGTTAATAAGAATGATTAAAGTTCTTTTGAAGAGAACTGGGTTATCAATGAGATGCCAAATCCGACCAGACGGCTCTTCTTGGACAGTCAGGTTACCAAATGCATTTTCATCAACGTTCCTGTTATTGCCTTTTGCTATCTTTTTAAGAATTTTCACTGCTTCTTCATGTTTGCCTTGCGAAAGTAACCATCTTGGTGATTCTGGGATTAGCCTGTTCAATCATTTACCAATAAAAACATTACCTGACGATTACATAGATGTATCATAAAATTCCGTAATTTTGATTGGAAGACAACAATCGCAAGGCATGTCAAAATAATGTTTTATTTTTATGACTGCACGTAACAACAATACATAGGTAAACAAATGAAAGTTGGATTGAAATCTATAAAATATAATTTTAATAATTGAATGCTTCTGTTTTCTTATTCTAATGGGTTGTAAACGCGTTGATCGTCCGCTCATTTTAGACTCCACGCTTCATGCAAATGGTGTTTCGCTTTTACACTCCAATCAAATTACAAAAAGAAGCATCTGACTTTTAACTGAACTAGTATAAGGAATTGTTTTGAAATGTTAGTTTAGTTTTATCTTTCTTGCATTACGTTTTTTTTTAGAAATACATACAAAGTAATATTTGAATGACGTATTTTTCTTCTTCTCATAAATGAAGTTGAAATTATGTTTTGCATTCTTAAGACTTTTAACTATTTTCTGTATGTACTTTATACATGGAAGAAGAGATTATTTAAACGAATAAACACAGTAATACACACAAAACTATACCTTGAGTGCCAAAAAGAAATAATAAATCGAGTCTAATAAACTCCGGTGAATCGAACGGGCAGAAATCACATACTATGATGTGAATCATCATGCAAAACATAAACTATGTCAATTTATAAAATTAAATTAAAGTATATAATTACCACTTAGTCACAATTACAGCACAGATAAATCCACAAAACGTGCATTAATATATTCCATGCTAGGAATTACAGTCAGCATTTGCTGTGTTTATACAGTACTATTAACATGTCATTGTAACGCACTCTATCTTTATTTTAGAAAACGTATTTATGCAGTTTCATTTTCAAAAGTAACCAATTTAAACATAGCTTGTAAATTCATGAGTGACTTACCACCAGTAAAAAAGAAACAATACAGATGGTATAGAAATAGCTATTTCTAGGTACACCCAATCCCGAATGAGATAGGCAACGTCAGCTAAAACGACAAGACCAGCAGCAAAGAAATAGCATATAACAATCCCAGTCCAGACACGTTTAGAAGGACCGACCAGTTCCATACCTATCAAACAAAAATAATGCTTTCTTAGCCAGTTTTTACATGAAAAAAAAAAGAAAAATAATAAAGTGAATTCAAGGACAACTTTTTGAATAAAATCATCATTATTATCACGAAAGATAACTTCTGTCCATAGTTGGAAATTTAAGCAATTAATTCAATATGAAAATAACTTACTGATATCAGTTAAAAAAGATCAAGTGCAAAACATACACACTAGAGTGAAATCTGTCGGTCTTGCTTAAATCCCAAAGGGAACACTTGAGCCTGATAAGGTCACGGTTCACTACACACTAGTAAAAGTCTGAAATTGGCAGTATTTGTACTGATTTTTACTGGACCATTCTGAATTGGTCTGAATTTTACTCGATATTACTCGACTCTAGTTTTTTTTCTAGTTAGTACTAGTACACAAAATATATATGTTTCTACAAGATTTTTCTCACTTTGCTAGAAACTTGACCAAGAGGTACTATATAGGAAAGTGATTTGTCAGATAAAAACAAATCAATGTAAAAATAAGTGGTTTATTGTTGAATTTATTATAGTTTTACATTCAAGATTTATTTAATAGAGTACTGCATTTTACTCTGCCATTCTGAATTGGTCTGAATTTTACTCGATATTACTTCTCTAGTCTGAACCATACTAAACAATCTGAACTTGGAATCGATCTGTACTCGACCAGTTCTCAACCTTTTTTTAAGAATCTGAACCATACTCGGCTACGTCTGAACCATACTCGACCAAGTCTGAACCATTCTCGACCAAGTCTGAACCATACTAAGACCAAGTCTGAACAATACTCGACCACGTTTTAACAATCCTCGACATATTCTTAAGCTATCTCTCTTATTTTTTTCTATTTAGTATATGTTTTTTGCTTCGCATCACGGTGCGGAGTTATTAGTTTCGGTCGAAATACACGCCATCTTGAATAAATTACTTATCACGTATAGATTCTGATTGGATGCGGCTGAGATAGAGCAACAGCTATTGGCTTAAATGAGATAAAGAATTACAGACTTTTCTCGTTCAGGATAAGACATCAAATGCCGGAAAATTAACTATGTGTATTTCAGTTCCGATCAACTGTCATTAATTCATGTTCGTTTTATTATGCATACATTTCACAGATAAATTCAATATTGAAATATCAATTATTAATACGTGTTTATTTGCTTTGTTACTCTGCAATTTGCACGATTTGCTTTGCTAAACAATGTTCCTATACAATGTTTACAAAAATGCATTATGTGTAGTTTATAACTTCTGACAATCTAGGCACATCTCCAGCAAGGCACCCCACAAGAGTCGTGTCTATTTATAATTGTTTTAATTTTCACCAAGAATTTTTTTTTTTTAAAAGCATGGGTGTATAACGCACACTCTTAAAGTACATCCATTTTATATCAATCAATATCTAAAAATACCACATTTCCAATACTAATTAACAACCACATGCACACATATTACCTTAAATTAGGGTAGAGCGAAGCACTCCATAGCTTTTTAGAAAGCTCAAACTTGTACAAGATTGTTTTCCCTTGGCAATAAATTTGACCAGGAGGTACTCTAATATAAAAGTGATTTGTCAGATAAAAACAAATCAATGTAAAAATAAGTGGTTCATTGTTGAATTGATTATATTTATTCATTCAAGATTGATAAGGAAGAGGTTTATTGGTTAAGTAAGTTTCAGACTTCGGTCGATAATGGTTCAGACTTATGTCGTGTATGGTACAGACGTTAAGGTCTTTGATCAGGTATTGTTAAGACATTAAAACAGGTCGAGAACTGGTTAAGTACAGGTCGAGAATGGGTAAAGACTGTTTCAGCCTGGTCGAAGATGAGATCAGACTTTTCAGTAGGGCCAAGATAATGGTCGAGCACAAGTTCAGACCGTTTATTATGGTTCAGGCTACAGGCAAATAGTATCGAGTAAAATTCAGATGAATAACAATCGGTACAGTTGAGTACAAAAAGTTGCCCATTTCAGACTTTTACTGGTTTGCAGTGGTTGCAATCAGCATTTAAACTGCTCTTTTTTTATATTTCTATGTTTATAATTGCTTATTCATTCTCACATATTATTCAAATCTATTTGAGATTAGTTATGTCGGTGTTTCAAATAAGATGGTAAGCTTCATCGAACTTAATAAAATGATTTCACTAACAATACTTACCAAGTACAAAAGGGACAACGTAAAGTCCAGAGGTACACATTCCTATAATGAACCTCAGAAGTCCATATACCCAGAATGATGGCGCTCACGCTAATGATAAACTAGATACAAGGAGTAACCACACAGCCAAATAAAATGTCTTTTTTCTTCCTAAACTAATAGAAATCATATATCAGCAAACCATTATAATATTTAATAGATAACAATTCAAATCTGAATATTATTATAGATGCTGTTATTAACAGGAATTGTGGTTAGACATATACCATAAATTACCGAAACGAATGTTTAGATGGAATTTTCCATACAGTGTGTCAATACACGCTTTGGTTTATCTCATTGTAATTATTGTTCCATTAATGATCTTGATATAAAAGCAACCAGATGAAACATACTATTACATGGAGCACGATGATATTTCGGTAAATATTTGTAAAGAATTATAGTAAGAAAGTCCAATTTTAAACGAAACAACAGTTAAAATGTCTTCACAGGAAAATGCTAAGTCAGAGTATAAATATTTTTTCAAGTCCTTCCCTCGGTGATTCCAGTATTATTCAAACTTTCCACCAATTCTGTTTTGTTCAATCACTTTTTCGGACAATGCTGTATATGCAGGCGATTAAAGTTAAAGTTTACGTTCCGAAATAGAATCAACAGATCTGAATAGACAAAAGTCGAAGTGTCTGAACAGTACTGACAAACAACAGTTGATATATCTGAAATCTGACCAAAGATTGAAGACGATTTAGTGCCTATTGTTCATACTTATTAATAAGTACATATCATATTGGTTGTTTAAATCAAAATCATTTTAGGAGATAAAACAACAGCGGTTTTGTTTCCCCTGATAAACTTGCCTGAAAATAAGAAATATAACAAAATATGAATTATGGAGATATAAAAAGTACTGAATTGATGATCGAAAATGGAAAACCACATGTATACAAGTGAAATAGTTTTGCAATAAAATATGTGAAATAGTTTTGCAATAAAATATGTATTGTTAAGCCCAACTGTGTCCTCAACTTTTAATCAAGATTAAAGTTAAAGATGTATAATATAAACTCACAGGTCAGACAAAGATCCGAATCCAAGTGCTCCTGTCAAAAACTCCACCAAAATATATCATGACCGCATGGGAAGTTTTCAGCTCGTCATCACAAACGAAATTTTGCTAAGTAAACGAATGTGTAGTAAGATACAGTTTTGACAAACATAAACACAAACAAGTTAAAATGTGTATGATTACGATACTTGTGCGGCATAAACCAATTATGAATCAATGAACATCATGATATTGTAGAAAATCTACATATCAGTAATACACATACCTACGTTCATGCATAGATGCGTACATACAATGCATACCTACATATAAAAAAAATTTCTTGGAAAATATGTTGGAGATGAAGGACCGTGGATACTTTCTGTAAAATTTGTTCATTTTTTTAGGCTCTAGATGATTTAGAGCTCGCCTGCGTTTTGTAAAAGAACTTGTGTGGACCTCATGCTGTCTTTTTGACATTTGAGACGTTGGTTCCTGTCACACTGACATATACCCACAGTTCCTTATGTATTATAGATACAATGAATATGCGTTGATTCTTGAAAAAGAAACTATGAGCCCGGGGGGCGAATGGTTTGTTTTTCATGAATCAACGCTTATTCATTGTATCTCTAACTTAAACTATTGTGTTGATGTCTTTTCAAAATTAAAGCCTTTTTTTAATTAGGAGGTATTGTAAGTAAGTTTAAAAAACCATGTTATCATGTTCAACGATGCATTAATAAATCTGAGTTCACAATTAATTAGATAGAAAATACAAATATAACATAGCACGTCTGTCTTTAAATTATCGGGCATCTGAATATCATACGTAATTTACAAAATAAAACAATTTACTTCTAAGTATATATAAGTCAGTATGCTACCGAAAATTCTACCAAGAAGCCTAATTCTAGGCACATCACGATTTACTCGCATAGGGATTTGCGAATAAACATTTATAAAGATATGTAGTAAAATAGGTGAAAGCATACTATATTTATATAGCAAAAATGGACCAATTGAATCTAATCATTTTATTTTCAAATATTTGAAATAGCCAATAATAATCCAAAAATAAACGGGAAAACCCGCTATTATTACAAAATATCCACAGTAATATGCAAAATAATAAAAACGGAAAAACTAAAGAATAAGGACAACAAAGAGAATACAAGGATTCGAATCTAAACCGACAAGTCTCTACCATTAACTTGACTCTTTAACTTATTGATCTTAACCATGTTAACCTCGCGTCTACCAACTTATACTATACGATTGTCTATTATATTTACATAAAGGTAAAAGCCCTGTGTGTATCTTGTACCGATATGTATTATATGTTCATTTATTAAGATCCATTTTGTTACATCTTGTGATACGTTTACTGTAAACCAACTAATTTTCGCGAGCGATTCATTTTCGCGACTTTCGCGAGTAGTAAAATAACGCGAATATAAATCGTCGCGAATATGTAAAACTTGGAAGTTTCCTTATTTAACTGCATCAATCAAATTTGAAAATGGCGAAATTAAATCGCCGCGAAATGGGCTAATAAAGGCTAAACGCGAAATAAAGTATCCGCGAAAATAAGTTGGTTTACAGTATTTGGCAATCGCCATGGCAGTCAGCAGGGTTTAAGAACATCAGTTGTTTGACCTGTTAGTCAAATGCGTTTTGTTAAAATATACTTTTTCACGTTTTTTTTTTTTTTTAAATGTTGTTTGTGCTGTATTTAGACCCCTCTACCAAGAAACTTGTTTTGCATGCACATGTATAAAAATTGCGGTTTTTATCCAACGCAATCATAGGTTTGAACGTTGTTGTCAATTTAGAGTTGTTTATATTTTTTCGTTTGGGCTTGTATTATATTTTCCTTTCGGGTTTATATGATCCGTTCATCCTATTTCGACTCTTCAAAATTCAAGAGTCTATCCAAAATTGAGGTAAATTATATGGCCTTCCAAATACCGTTTCGATTCCTAACATCACTGAAGAGATATTAATTGTCGAAATCCGGATATGGTGTACAAATTTTTGCACCTCATGTTTGCGGTATACCATCTTTTCCGCAAGTTTATTTTATTAAATTAATAATTAAGATCCATTTTGTTACATCTTGTGATACGTTTATTTGGCAATCGCCATGGCAGTCAGCAGGGTTTAAGAACATCAGTTGTTCGACCTGTTAGTTAAATGCGTTTTGTTAAAATATACTTTTTCACGTTTTGGTATTTTGGAAAATGTTGTTTGTGCTGTATTTAAACCCCTCTACATAGAAACTTGTTTTGCATGCACACGTATAAAAATTGCGGTTTTTATCCAACGCAATCATAGGTTTGAACGTTGTTTTCAATTTAGAGTTGTTTATATGTTCATTTATATATATATATAAAAGAGGGACAAAAGATACCAGAGGGACAGTCAAACTGATAGATCGAAAACAAACTGATAACGCCATGGCCAAAAATAAAAAGACAAACAGACAAATAATAGTACAGATTACACAACATAGAAAACTAAAGACTATAAGTTAGACATATAAATTACAACCCAATGGTAGCCGAGAGGTTTCGTCGATGTGTGGATGTAACACAGTCACACATAACAGATTTCAAGGAGGGGTTCGATTCCAAGTGAAGGCATATAGAAATTTAAAAAATCAAAGGTAAGTTTTAAAATTAATTCCATAAGTGGACAGAAATCAGTAAATTAGTCGATTCAAACTTGATGAAATTAGGCACACAAAGGAAACAATTAAATATAATTTGGTGAGGCCATTTAAGCAACAGATTTAGGAAGCGTTGATTCTGTAATAGTTATCCCATGAGGACGCGGTGTGTCAGTGTAAAATCACCCCGATAGCCGGAGCTTTAATACAATCTAAAGGTCTTGAGTTCGATTCCCAGCATAGATACTGGATTTTTTCTACACAAAAAAAAAGTCTTTTCCGTATAAATATTTCTAAGTTTTATTGTGGATTTGACATTCCGGCCAAAATGTTACAGAACAAAGGAAAGCATGCAGAAAAAGGAAACTCAAGCTAGGGTGATCTGGTAGAACAAAGGAGCTGGAATGTAAAGAAAAAGAATCCACAGAAAATGAATAGGCTGACGTCACGACAATGGTTTAAATTCATATACACATATACTTTGTGGTTATAAATCTTATGAATTCCATGACTAAAGGGCAACAGTAGTTTACATACGTTCAGATATCTTAAATAAATTTTGAAGAAGCAAATCAAAATAATAAAAAAAATAAACTGCAAACGTTGACCGGGTGCGTCGACCAAGGATATGAAAATTAAAGTGTGGGTGGATCATATCTAAACAGTATTTAATTTGTTGGTTGATCGATTTGAGTTATTGTTCCTTAATTGATCCTTTTTGATATTAATTATATAGATCGTCAACATCTGGTACATTCATCTTTCAAATATCTAGTTTCGATCATAATAGATGAGAGATACATAGAGCAAATACAGATACAGATAATTTTATTCATCAATATAATAATTTTTCCGCGCCCCTCTTTTTTCTTTAAACTCGAAAAAAAGAGGGGCGCGGAAAAATTATGGACTAGAATAAAGGGTTCAGATGGCAGGTATAAAGATGATATTGAATCTATTCTAGAAGAACAAGTAGCTTTCTACAAAAATTATTTACGTCTGAGGGGCGGAATAGGGATGCTGCAGAAAATCTATTACAGAATCTAGATCATGAACTAAGTGAAGAAAATAAAAAAAAAGTGTGAAATGGATATAACTTTTGATGAAATTACTAAGGCCGTTAAAATGTTGAAACTTGATAAATCCCCCGGGGAAGACGGAATTGTGAATGAATTCTATAAAAAGTATTGGTATTTGAAAAGCGACGACTTCGTGGCGGTTATCAAGGAAATTTTCGACAATTCTGTGAATCTCAATACAGAGGTATGATAACGCTTATGTTTAAATCTGAGGAGAGAGAGGACATAAAACATTGGCGTCCTATAACACTCTTGAACACAGACTATAAAATCATATCTAAAGTACTTGCGGAAAGGTTAAAAAGCGTACTTCCGCAAATAATTGATTTGGATCAAAAAGGTTTTGTTAAAGGTCGCAACATTTTTCAAGGCAATAGATTACTGCAAGATATAATAGATTTTTGCGAATTAGAAAATGAGGAGGGTGCGATCTTATTCTTGGACCAACAAAAAGCATTTGATAGGGCGGAGTAGGAATGGATAGATTTTTGTTTATTAAAATTTGGGTTTGGGGAAAAATTCAGGAGTTGGGTAAAAATGCTTTTCATTAACGCTAAGACGTTTATTCAAACTAATGGGTTTACTTCTAAAATTGTAAGCATAACTCGTTCAATTCGTCAAGAATACCCAATCGCTCCCATGTTATATATTCTGCAAGCAGAACCACTTGCAGCATCAATTAGAAACAATCCGAATATCGAAGGAATAAAACTTCCATCTAGAACCGGGAACTATATTGAAACAAAGCTAAATATGTTTGCTTACGATACTCAACTCTTTAATAAAAATGAGGAGTCTATCGAAGAAACATTTAAAACTTTAAACTGTACGAAAACGCTTCAGGGGCTAGAATGAATATGGAAAAGACTGTGGGTATGTATTTAGGCAGGTGGCGAAATAAAAAACAAAATTTAACCAAATTAAATGGTCGAAGCGGTCTGTGAAAGCATTAAGGGTTCAACACGGATATGGGGTGGTTAGAAAAAATAAATACAATAAAAAGTATGTACAGTATTGTAAACTCGGAAACACATAAATGGAATGCAAAAGGTAAATACTGGTTAACGTCAATAGACGAAAAATATGATACATACTTTTTTATAGGTTTTATTCGGACACTAGAGGTTTTAGGCAAATACAAATGTCTAAATATTATAAAAAAATCTTTTGACTTCTTGGACTGACTTGCAGAAAACTAAAAAATCCGTCACGAAAGAGGACCTTATAGAAGAAAATATATTTGGCAATTGTAAGTTCAGGTTCAAGGGTCATGCTTTATATTATGCAAATTTTGCCTTCAGTGGAATAAAAAAATAAAAGATATATTGGACCCAAATAATAAATCCTTTAAAACTTCTCTCGAAATTTTTAACAAGTTAAAAGATAAAAGAAACTGGATAGCACAATATAGCCGCATTAAAGCTTCATTAACGACTGAACAAATTGACCTGTTAAAAACCGACATTATCGTGCAAAGTCATTCTGATAGACCTATGAAAATAATAAATTCTTGTCAATTTAGAAAAAATGGAGTTGTCGTTAAAATTGTGCCTTAAAGATATTCGATACTTTTATGAAAATAATACAACTCCAAATAGTCAGTTTAAGTGAACTACCATGGGGAGATATTTGGGAAAATTTAAATAAGAATTTAGCTAACAGGAAAGCGAAACAACTTCAATGGAAGTTACTTCATAATATAATTTACACGGAAGAAAAATTACAAAAAATGAATCGCTCAAACGGAAAGTGTCACTTTTGTAATGAAAATGAATCACTATTTCATCTTTTTATATACTGTTATCTGGTGGAAGAAGTTTGGCGGGAAAATTTTGAGAAAATATGGGAATTTTGTTCAAATTTGAGTATCGGAAAATTACAAAATCGGAAATGAGTATCATTTTGGGTGTCATAAATGCAGATACATCTTATTTTCAAATTCTAGATACGGTGCTTCTTATCACGAAATGGGTTATTTGGAAAACTAGAAACATTGCAAAATATCAAAAGAAAGGGACTACCAAATCGAGGATTTTGAATATGATAAAACATGAAATGGAATTTTTGTTCAAATCTTTTAAGCAAAATACGAACAATGAAGCCTTTTCTACTATGTGTGAGACTTTTTGTATATAACTACCCAGTATATTTTTGCGTGGTCAGGCCAGTGTAATGACCACTTCAATACTGAATACGGAACATTTTTTTTCCTTACTGTATATTGCTACCATAGGTCTGTTTGATTTGACATATAACGGAATACAGGTAGAATTTCATGCACGGGTAGTTTGATAGAAGTTTAAGTCATTCGAGTCATTGAAGTGAAGTGTAGAGGTTTTTTTTTCCAAATTAATAATTATAAAAATCATTTATCTACAGGTTGATTGTCCAAGATGGGTCGCAAATATTGAAGTGCTATGTAAAAACAGACATTTTTCATTGAGATAAAATGAATAACGTGTATTCATTATCTGAATAAAATTTGACTTTTCCAAGTGGCTACTCCCATGTGAGGGTTTTGTATTATATTGATAAATGTTTTATGTTCGGTTGAGTTTACAAATTAGAACATAATAAACCAAATATAATGCATCAAATAAATTTAGTTTTCTTTAATGTTGTAGTACTACAACCAGGTTGTTGAGTTCAAATTCCCATGGATATCACTAACCCGGTAGCCTTTACTTTTCAACAGGAATGATTCTACTATGAAACCAAGGCACCATAAAGAATTTTAACTAATATAAAGCTGTATTAGAGATTTTCAATAAAATGACATTACTCTACATAACCAACGTATCTGAACGTATCTCGGCCTATCGCATTGAAGCATAACTGAGGGGAGCATAGACTGCATAATGTTTTTTTCTCGTTGAATACACATATTATGTTGGAATAGATTTTATTCAAAAATTAACCCAATCTGCTATTTTAAATCTTTACATGTTTTGTTATCAAATTCTGAAAGATTTTATTGACAACGACCTTTAAGGGAATAAATAATCCAGTTACCGGAATCAAATGCACCAATCATTACTTGGTAGTTTCACTTGACCCATATATTTAGTTCTGAAATGAGGACTTTTTAAAACCACTGAAATAAAAATTAAGTTTGAAATAGAAAAAATAATGAAATCTGAAGCGATATGATATTGTCATTTTTTTATTAATAAGTTAAGATGTTGAATCAAGAGTTTCAAACACGCCGGAATGTAAAAGGTGTACACGACTAACTTCTTCTTTTTTTAGCATAAATCTATAATTTATTTCAAGATTCTTTTGTCCGACTCAAAAATACAGATAACAGATGCGTCTATCTGATAGCACTTTGTCATCTTTCCGTAGAATTAAATAAAATGGAATATGGAATTTATTGGAATGCACCTTCAAGAAAAAGATGATTACACTTACTAAATCAGTATATTTTTCCCTTCTTTTTTTTTAAAGATGCATGGGTATAATTTAACGTTATTGCTCACAAATAGTTTTTGTGAAATGTTTGGCGTGCAACTTAAACAAATACGTCTGAAAAACGGACATAGATATGTATGGAATTTTTTATTGTAGTTTTGTTGAGTATGATTCTTATATTTTTTTTACCAACTTGTGGAGCAGGGTCTGGCTTACCCTTCCGGAGCATCTGAGATCACCCACAGTTTTTGGTGGTGTTCGTGTTGCTCAGTCTTTGGTTTTCTATGTGGTTTTTTGTGTACTGTTGTTTGTCTGTTTGTCTTTTATTTTTTTTTAGCCATGGCGTTGACAGTTTAATTTCGACTTATGAGTTTAAATGTCACTTTGGTATCCTCTGCCTCTCTTTTATGATAGCAAGGGGTTATTATATTTTCTTGTCTGTTTGACCGTCCGTTCATCCGTCCAGTTCCAATATTAAAACTTTTAAAACGAAAAGGAAAATATAGCGTGCGTTTGGACTGCATTGCGCATCGAATTCATATCATCTTATTTTTTTTTCTATTTTTCTGAACTATGACACATGCACTACAATGATTTATGCAGTTAAAAAAAAATCGGTGACCCTCTATAAATTGTTTATCAATACATAGATAAAATACTATAAGTGAAGGCACTTCGTGGAATATAAAATATTTTGCCTGTAAATGTCTTTTGTATTTGGACTCGTATAGTATTTTAAACTGTCGTTCCCGTTAAACAAGACAACACAGAACAAATAGTTTATCTAAGATATGAATTGGAAGCGATAAATCTTAATGAAAGAATAAACACCATACCTTTGATTCAAAATTTTAGATACTATAAATTAAAAAAAAAATATTTGTTTACATAAATAAGAATTTTTCCTAGATACCTCACTTGTAAAGGTTGATTCAAAACAGTCTTGGCATAGACCCATTTCTCACAATTTACAAGTTCACTGCTATTACCATATATTGTACATCCATCGTATAGATATCCATCTTCAGACGATAGTGGAATCGACCGATTAACGTCTTCCCTGTGGGCCTCGCTTTGTATTTTATATGTATCATTTGGCCAATTAGGTAATGCGCATCTGAAACATGTAATTCGTTTCATTGAGCATAACAAACAAAATATAAAAATATGTGAAGCCACATATTTCGATACAAAACTGATATCGTACAGTATGAGTATCCAAAACGAACGGATAATCGGTACACATTGACTCTAAGTAAAAAATCTCTTATGAAATTTTACCTAAATTTCAAGTATATTAATAATACACCAAACCTACAATTATATGAAAAAACCATTCAGAGTGACCTAGTCAAAATATATTGCAAAAGAAAAAAAGGCAGATAATACCAAGGGGCAATCAGTCGTGTTGCTAGTGTCAAGAAAAAATTAGTCATATTCGGTGAAGCCACATACGAGAAATGGAACATATCTGTGGTCGTTTGTGACACGGATATTACATAACGGTCAACCAAATCATGATGGCGCCAGTAAAACTTTCGAAGGGATGACCTCACATTTGAGTTCTTTACCACCAAGAAACCTTGGTTTAACAGCTTTACAGTCAGCAGCAACCGTCTATCAAAAAGCATGTTACATTTGTAAATAACGAAGATATCTACTTCAAAATCAGGCACTGCTTTAACGTTGCTACAGAGAAATGGAAAGTTCATAATGGAAAAGCTGAAATCATTTGTTGTTTGTTGTTGTAAAGTTTAAACTGTATTTGTTGTTTCTTTTTTAAAGTTTGATGGTATGAATGCGATCAACGTAGTCACCAAACTTTGTAGTATTCAGTGACAGGACATCATCTATATGACGGAACGCGGAGTAAAAGGATAATTTTTTTTTATTCTGGTTGCAAAGCTCCTTTATGAAGTCTGCATCATATGAATAAAGGAACAAATCGGCAAAAATAGTAGCACAGTTGGTTGGAGTCTGTTGTCTTGCACTAGACCAACCATTATAAGCTTATTGTGATATTTTGGAAGTGTGGAATAACAAGTAATGATATCTGTAGATATTTATATATATGTTACAAAATTTATGTAAAAGTCCAGGTTTAAAAAAAAATAATATTGTGTGAAATATAAAAATAGATTTATGTAATAAGCGGACGATTTGAGGAAATAACAAAGGACATGCAAACTGGGGTTGCTGTCATCAGAAACGGAATCTGGAAGATGAGTGTAAATACTGAAGCCGGAACAAAACACTCTTCCGGAGCACATGAGTTAACAATAGATTTGTAGTGGGGTTCGAGTTGCCGAGTCTTTAGTTTTCTGCTTATTATTTTGTGGGTTGTATTGAGATGTGCTTTAATTTTTAAAATGCATCTCAATCGGATTGTATATATGTAAACATAAGCTCATTTCAGTTTCCAGTAATGTTTTGAACTTTCCGTTATTTTTTGGTCTGATGAATTCGCATAATGGTTGGCATTCTTGGCCTAAGGGCCTTACGAATTGCAAAAACTGAACGGACAATACTATATATTTACCAACGTTTGAAAAGTTTGCATGAATGAAAAGTAAAACAGATGATAAAAGGAAAGTTTACTTTGGTTTGTTATTTCTTTAATTGAGGAATCAATTTTTGTATTGATGAAAGTAACAAGATGGTCCTTATTTCAAATGAAATATATATATAACGTTTACATTCAGTGTAGCATATAGGTTTCTTGTCTTTCGACCATTACGAGTTAATCAATAAAATCTCCATCCCATGTTTAACAACCAATTTCTCAAAAACGTGTTAAAATCATAAATTAGGCCATTGATTTTCTCGTTTGATTGATTCACATTTTGTGTTGACGGAATTTGCTCATTATATAATGTCGTAATATGACCTATAGTCGCTTACATCAACGTCCTTTTGGTCTTTGGTGGATACTTGTATTTCTATACCGGACAATGAATAAAAGAAGAAAAAAAAAAAAAACAAAATGACAAAAATGCAAACATGAGAAAGTCAAATTATAAGTAATGATTTTTGTCCTCCATAAATCCTTGTAAGCGCTACTCCGTCAACGTCTTTTATATCTAAACTTATATTGTTTAGATTTATTGTCATTTCCTGTTATAAAACTTAGGAAATCAATTTAAATTAAGGAAAATAGCTTCGCCGTGTATAGTTCCGATTCCTTGTTCATGTTTGTCTATACTTATGATCATTTCCGGTTGTATCTGCTCTTCAGCATTTGTTTTAGGTTTCGGATTTTAAAACATTTTGACCTTCACCATTGCGAAATGCACATGTGGTGCAGTTAATGGCAGTGTTTAACGTTATAAGGCAAAATGTTCGATTCAAACTTTCCCTTTTGAAATACAACTTTTTTTCATTGTTTACGATTGTGGTTGTAAGCAATCTGATGAAAACACAGTTCCTGCTTGAAACAGGATCTGTATTTTAATCAGATTGGGTTGCAATTTTCAACACGCCATCAAAAAATGAAAAATATCTCTTATTACTAGCTAAATATACAAAACATTGTGCATAAAATCTTTGTAGTAAAATTGAGAATGGAAACGGGGAATGTGTCAAAGATACAACAACCCGACCAAAGAGCAGAAACAGTCCAAGGCCACCAATGGGTCTAAACACAGCGAGAAAATACCGCACCCGGAGGCAGGCTTCCGCTGGCCCCTAAACATTAATGTATACTAGTTCAGCGACAATGGACGTCACACGTAACTCCGAAACATATAAATGAACCAAAATTACAATAAATATACAAGACTAACAAAGGGCAGAGATCCTGACTTGGGACAGGCGCAAAAATGCGGCGGAATTTAACTAGTTTTGTGAGATCTCAACCCTCCCCCTATACCTCTAACCAATGTGGAATAAACAAACACACAGCAATATGCACAGTAAAACTCCGTTTAAAAGAAGTCCGAGTCCGATGTTAGAATAGGTAACAGAAGAAACTAAGCAAAATGACAATGGTCGACAAAAATTAATAAAGGACCACTAGCAGTTACTGACATGCCAGCTCAAGACCTCAATTAACCTGATTGAAAAATTATGTCGTCATCATATGAAAATCAAGCACAATCCCTCCCGTAAGGAGTTTAGTATCATACTATCATAAAATTTACGAGAAGAACATAAACAGTATCATGCCAAGAACTGGTTTTAGAATAAATGTATATATAAAATCCGTCTAAATATCAATGACGTTTAGTTATAGTTTTAACAACATAAAAAACTGACCTGTGATCAGGCGTTGCTAGAATAAATGACGATAAAAGTGTATGAAATGATGTCATAAACGGCATTAAACATAATAAAAAATAAATCCTCTTCTGATATGGTCCAAATTCACCAACCAGTTCAAACGTCGAATCCACATCCATATTAGAAATTCAATAACCACAACTTCAACCTTCGTCAAGTAATATATACTTTGTTTATGATACGTTCAAAATATAGACACAAAAGATAGATAACAGATGGACTTGTATATCTCAAAACTTTTCAATGACAAATTTAAAATACTATGAAGTAATTTAGTGAAATACGATATAATATCAACATAATGAAATTGATATGTGTTTGTACATTTGTGTATCTTCATATTATATTGAAAAACAAACGTGGTATATAAACTCATCATAGACACCAGGATTTAAATTTTGTACGCCTGACTTGCGTTCGTCTACAAAAGACTCATCAGTAACGATCGAATCAAAAACAAAAAAGTTAAAAAGATGTTATCCTGTCTTAACTTTCCGAGATTTCAGTACATACTATCTTAAGTACGCACTATCATTTCTTTCTTTACGTGGTTGTGATATTGATTTAAAAAAATAATTTGTTGGAGTTGGAAAGGATATCTTATTTCTCCTTTTGCAAACTCAAATTATCCTGTCATTCTTACAAAAATGCTAAGTAAATTTGCGCTAAATGTGCAGGAAAGGCGAAATATACAAAAGGAAATTCAGTAAATTCAGAAAAACAGTGTACAAAACACAACATCACGGCTATCAATCGGTATATCGAGAAAAATGATCGTGAAACAATAAGTAAAGGTGGTCAAGCATTGCGATTGGGTCGTGAAAGATCGTGTATCGGATCGTGAAAGCAATTAAATGCAATTCAACTCCAAAATCTATGAAAACATCCGTTGTATTATCAAAACTCGGAAAAAAAATTAGAAAAAAGAAATATGTCTGTCAAAATGGTTCAACTTCCTGCAAAATACGGTGCTCTAAGGTAAAACAAAAAGAAACAAAATATTTTGTGTGTCAGAAAGTACAGTAAAATGAAATTGATGTTTCTTGAAAGCGTCAAGATTATTTTTTTAGAAGAAGGATTTTTGATTTTCGTAATTTTGACTTTGAAAGCCGCCCGCATATCTATAGTTGCCTGCATCTACGTTATTTGGTCTCTGATGGATAATTGTCTCATTGGCAAATATCATACCAGGTTTAACTTGTATATTTATCATCAGAAATTGATTGAAGCGTAAGATATCTTAATAAGAACATTTTTTCTATGGTGGAATCGGTAATTTGGTAAATTAGTACCACCACATTTTCTACAAAACGTTGGAAAAAAAACTCAAATAAAAAATAATACTTATTATATTTATATCCAATTGGTACTTCCATCATCATTCATCGCGGAAAGAAAGAATAACCATCTTGTAGGTTAAAAATCTAGCGATTTCACTCTTCACTGAAATTATGGATTATTCTGTTCGTAACGTAAGATAAATATTCTTATTTATATATATAAACACACATTTACAAAAATAGGAAGATGAGGTATGATTGACAATGAGACAATTCTCCACCAGAGACCAAACGACGTATCTAAGGTTACCAGCTCTATGTCATAGTACGGCCTTCAACAATGAGCAAAAACCATATCGCATAGCAAACTATAAAAGGCCCTGAAATGACAAATGTAAAACAAGTCAAAAGAGAAAGCTAACGGCCGTATTCATGTATGAAACAAAAAACGAAAAACAAATATGATATACAGCAGCAAACGACAACCACTGAATTACATGCTCCTGACTTGGGAAAGGCACCTACAGAATGTGGCGGGGTTAGCATGTTTGCGGGCGCGCCAACCCTCCCATTACCTGGGAAAATGGTGAAACAGCACAACATAAGTACATTATATAAAAATCAGTTGAAAAGAGCTTAACTCATCAGGTCGATACAGATAAAAAAAACAAGTAACAAAAACACAAAAGATGCAAAATACAGATCTAAGAGTAATCGCAGTTTCTAAAAGCTAGTTCATATATATCAAATATGAATAAATATTCCAAGTTTGCAACACTTTTGATTAAGCTACTACAAATTCATTTTAAGAGCCATTCGTAACATTAATATAGAACGACATTGTTCAGGGAATAGTAATTTAGTCATGTCATGGATGGATACCCCATATCCTTTGTTTTTCTATTATATAATGAAAAAGTTCATGTTTTATTTACATTTTATATGTCATTGAAATGTTGAAGAGCAATTCTGCCTTTTGTAGTTTTATCAAAACGATGATCTTTTAAACTCTGATTTTCTCAGATACTGATCATAACGATGAACCATTTTAACAGACAGACAATTGTTTTCAATATTTGTCCTTATAATTTGATACATTAGATTATTTATTGACATTGTATGGGTTTTCTCGATAAGATTTCCTTCACGATCCCATACGAGATCTTTTGCGATGATATCGTGAAAGATCTGGTATATGATCGTGAAGGACTGGGCAACACGAACCCCATTAAAAAACCGGTTTATTACTGATTGATTTGTAGTTATTATTTGCTCGTCCAAATCAAAAAGTTGAATTGCCCAAAATTCGGCTGACCAACACTGGATTGACTGCAAGCGAAAGGTGTGAACAATTTTGAATCGATTGGCAGAACATAATCTGTGAAACCTGCCAAAACCTTTTGTTTCAAGATTTCTCGTTTTTATGTTCAGATAAATCAAATGATGTTTAAATTCGAATCACTGTTGCAGGCAAAAAAAATTCTATCAGTAAGAGTATCGAATAAAACTGAGAGCTGGAAATTACCATACAATGAATGACGTTTTCACTTTCTTCGGATCGATGGTAGAAAAATCATAATGGCGTTCGAAAGTTTCGAAGAGATTACATTCAACATTACCATTAGGCACCCAAGCTTAATCGCTTCCTTGTAAGCACCAATTATGCATCAAGAAAATCATAATCACAGGAAACAAACGCCCTTCAAATCACTTTAAAATAAAAACTTTATTTCAGTTTTAAATTTGTTTGTTTAATGCAGTCCAATGGTAAGGAATTCTTTCTTACCTAAAAAAGACAAGAAGGTGAATACCAAGAATCACAACGATATTAATATCATACTGAGTGAGACCAAGTGTGTCAACAGAGTAAGGATCAGAAAAGTTTGCCTGTCGACCTTTTCAGCAACTGTCTACACCTACAGTTAACTATGACACCAATGGGTGAAATATAAGGGTCGTCTCAAAAGAAATAATGATCATATACTAGTAGTTTACTGGTATGCAAACATGTTTCCTTGTATGTATGTTTTATTAACAACAACCATGTTTTCTTGTTTTGGTTTTAAAGCATTTGGTTTTTAATATAAAGATAAGAATATGTGGTATGATTGCCAATTAGACAACTGAAAGTTCCAACAATCTACTGGCTTCCGAAGCTGCACAAAACTCCTTACAAATATAGATTTATTTCGTCTTCAAGCCATTGTTCCACTACTAAACTATCTATTATACTTACTAGTACACTTGGTACAATCAAAAAAACCTGGTAATAAATTGTTCAAATAAGGCCTTTGAAAATAGTGGAATTAATTACTTTTGGAGTGTCAAAAATTTGTTGAAAGTACTTGATAAATTGCATGCTTATATTGGTGATTTTGAATCTGTTCAAAGTTTTGATTTTTCTACCCTATATACCACTTTGCCTCATAATCATATTAAGAAAAATTCACACACCTGATTAAATGGGCATTTAAAAAGTGAATGCGAATATATCTACCATATTTTAGTAACAACAAACAAAAGAACTATGTCAATTGGAGTTGCTTTGATACTATAACTGCCCTTGAATTTTTACTAGATAACATTTTTGTTCGCTATGGAGATTCCGTATATCGTCACACCACTTATTGACCTGTTTCTGTAAATGAGGCAATTTATGACTAAAATCAGCAAAGACCCATCGAAACAACATCTGATTCAAAAATTTAATAACACTTTTAGATATTTAGATGATATATTGGCTCTCAATAATGACGACTTCAGTATGTACACTACAGAGATTTATCCTGCCGAACTGACTTTAAATAAAGCTAATACTAACAATGAACACTGTCCTTTCCTGGATCTTGATATCTATATCTTTAACGGGAAGCTTAATACCAAAATTTATGATAAAAGAGATGATTTTTCATTTCCTATTGTTAATCATCCATTTTTAGATGGTGACGTTCCCTTGTCACCATCTTATGGTGTTTATATATCTCAACTTGTTCGATTCGCTCGTGTATGTAACAACGTATTTGATTTCAACGAAAGAAATCTCTGTATTACTGAAAAATTATTACACCAGGGTTTTCGATATCACAAACTAGTCAAAACATTTACTAAATTTTATCATCGTTACAAGGACATCATTCGTAAATATAAATCAACATGCAGACATCTTATACATTCAGGTATTTCACATCCAATATTTTATGGTAATATTCTTTACAAAGCATAAAAATGTCGACATTCACCTCAAAAGCTAACCTAACCTTTAAACAGACTTATTCGGAAGGGATATAGTTACGATACTGTTGTCAGGTCATTAAGGATTGCATATTTTGGTATTGATATTGATTCACTCATAGGGTTTTTGCATCGGAAATAAACACATTTATTCTAAAACCAGTTGTTGGCATGATACGGGTTATGTTCTTCTCATATATTTTATGATGGTATGATACTAAATACCCTAACGTTAGGGTTTAGGAGGGATTGTACCTGATTTTCATATGATGAAGACATAATCTTTCAATCAGTTTAATTGAGGTCTGGAGCTGGCATGTCAGTAACTGCTAGTAGTCCTTTGTTAATTTATGTATCATTGTCACTTTGCTTAGTTTCTTTTGTTACCTATTCTGACATCGGACTCGGACTTCTTTGGAACTGAGTTTTACTGTGCGTATTGCTATGTGTTTTTATTCTACATTGGCTAGAGGTATAGGGGAGGGTTGAGATCTCACAAAACATGTTTAACCCCGCCGCAGTTTTGCGCCTGTCCCAAGTCAGGAACCTCTGGCCTTTGTTAGTCTTGTATGTTTTTTTAATTTTAGTTCCTTTATATGTTTTGGAGTTTAGTGTGACGTCCATTTTCACTGAACCAGTACACAATTTTATTTAGGGACCAGCTGAGGACCACCTCCGGGTGCGGGATTTTCTCGCTGCGTTGAAGACCCATT
Source organism: Mytilus coruscus (assembly GCA_017311375.1). Lineage (NCBI taxonomy): Eukaryota > Metazoa > Mollusca > Bivalvia > Mytilida > Mytilidae > Mytilus > Mytilus coruscus. The sequence continues at coordinate 40,146,329 of CM029603.1, read as the reverse complement.
GGTGGCCTTCGGCTGTTATCTGCTCTTTGGTCGGGTTGTTGTCTCTTTGACATATTCCCAATTTCCATTCTCAATTTTATCTCCACAAGAGACCAAATGTCACAAAAATTAACAACCATAGGTCACTGTACGGCCTTCAACAATGAGGAAAACCCATACCGCATAGTCAAATATAAAAGGCATCGAAATGACAAATGTAAAACAATTAAAACGAGAAAACTAACGGCCTGATTTAGGTATAAAATAATGAACGAATTACAAATATGATATACAGCAACAAACGACAACCACTGAATTACAGGGTCCTGACTTGGGACAGGCACATACAGAATGTGGCGGGGTTAAACATGTTTGCGGGCGCCCAACCCTCCCCTAACCTGGGACAGTGATGTAACAGCACAACACATAAATGAACTATAAAAATAAGTTGAAAAGGGCTTAACTCATCAGATGGATACAAAGCAGACATACAACTAACAAAGATACAGAGTGGACGTGGCAGGGTACTTATACATCCTCACAACAAAAAGACACTAAGACTTAGTACAGATCTGAGAGTACTGACAGCTAGTTCAAAGCCAATAACAAATAATCAAAAAAATTATGCATCTAAGACTAAAATATAAATCAGTACACATCCAACATCCAATGGATTTAGTGTAAAGACAGTCAGAGAAAAACATGACATTGTGCAATGCCAAGATAAAGATATCGACAGATTGTAGAGCCATGAATGTGCATATGTATATACAAATAATATATAGTTTGATTTAATTTACTGATAACAAAATCAATATTAATACCAATAAAAACAATATTCAAAGATCTAATTATAGTGTTGAATTGGTAACCTTTTAGAGTAAGTTTATTTAAAGGATCGATAAGTTTACTCGGATCGTATCTTAATTTCCGGGCTCGGTAAACAACTCCGTAAAAATTAAGATGTGCTATCCCGTTAAAAATTAGTTTTCTACAGGTAAATTCACTTTTAACTTTGAATTGAGAAAAGAAAATGAAGGGCCTGATTATTCTATTCACTTTATAGACGATGAGCCTCTAACTACTTTGGTAAAATGAGGAAATTGAAGAAAGAAACTCATGCATTTTAGAAGCAAATGTTTTAACACAAAATGTTTTCAATCATTTGACAAAGGCGGCACACGTCTATACAATGTCTGTTAACTTTGACCTCGAATGCCCCCAAAATGTATTCTTGACTTTATAGTTTTAGCTCTACCAATTAGCTGAACCAATGTGATTTGATGTATTGGAAATCATTTTGACCAACGGTCAGTGTCCACAAGTGCAGTTACACTATCTGCTCAATAATTGTGTTGCGAGGAAAGGATAGACAAGACTGTTACCGGTAGAAATAACACAGACATTGAAAAATTAGGAAAGTTTTACTATAAAATTGATATCAATATAAAAAAAAAAAAAAAAATAACAGTGCATCAGTGCTCTACAATTTAGATGACTCGGTTATTGCAGTAGAAATATTGTCGTCAGCAGCAAATGCTTGGTTGGAATATGATTTACTTGGAAAATATTTACTTTCCTCCCTGAAAAATATACATGTCGTGTGAGAAAACATAACTTCAAAGCATACATAGGTTTCAATGATACAAATTGTCTTCGTTATTTAAAAAAAAATTAAATGTGCTTCTACTGGGCTAATAGATTAGTAAATTGTTCTTGTACAAATACTAGCGAAATGGTGAAACATTAATTCAAAATTTCAAAATAGGAAAAGATGACAATTCAAGCATTTGAAGTATATATAAAATGCAAAGTTTAGTTTTAACCGATGGGTCTACAATAATGAACATACGGGGTCTACAATAATGAACATATGGTTAAAGTTATAGAATTAAAGATGCTCTATGCACATTTTAACAAGGGTAGGCATTATATTTGTCAATACCTTTATACCTAGCGCTAGTGGTTTTTTTTTCTATAAAAATTTTATGTATGAATTTCAAGAATGTTCATTTTTGTTAATTTTGCCTTGCTTATCATTTTAGCTGTTCAAGTTTATCCTTATACATTTGTTCAGGTCCACAGCTGTGTTTTCTTTTATAAGTAAAGAAAATATCTTTTTATATCCCTTTCGGAAGATACACAAAATACAAGAATAATATCCATCGTTTAAAATTAAAATGGAATTTATTTCTTTCACAACAAATAGTTATAATAATATTATTCTTTTATGGATTATCAAGTGCCTTATTTATCATACAACTACTTTTTTTTTTTATTAGAAGAAAGATTCTTCAATAGAAAAAAATTGAAGAAAAAAAACAGTCACAGAAAAGATAGTATAAAAATTTTTTTCATAACTGAAACTTCTATCATGTTGTAGTGTCAGCTTTTAGCAAGTTATAGCAGCTCTGCTGATCAGCCAACACACGAGGAATGGAATGCATGTACAGTTTGATTTATATTCAAAGACGCATGCATATATGCATTTTTTTTCTTTTATCTTTATTATATTCACAATTTGTATATACATATCACAGTTTCAATTACACAAAATTTTCTATAGAAAACATCATATCCCTATTATCCTATTATTATATTCAATCTCTTTCTAATCAACCATTCAGCTCATACATTCAAAATTATAAAAAGCTTACACTGAATACAAATTTAGATATAAGAAGATGTGGTATGAGTGCCAATGAGACAACTCTCCATCCAAGTCAAAATTTATAAAAGTAAACCATTATAGGTCAAAGTACGGTCTTCAAAGATTTAAAAGATTTGGTTTTGAAGTTTGGTTGTACCTGTAGAAAACTTATTTCAAACGGGATAGCACATCCTCATTTTTACGGAAATGTTGTTAACCGTGCCCGGAAATTTAGAAATGATCCTTGTAAACTTATCGCTCCTTTAAATAAACTTATTCTAAAAGGTTACCAATTCAACACTGTAATAAGATCATTGAATACTGTTTTATTGGTATAAATATTGATTTTGTTATCAGTAAATTAAAAGCAAACTAAATATCACTAGTTTGTTTTATACATATACACATTCATGGATCTGCAATCTGTCGATACCTGTATCTTGGCATTGCACAAGGTCATGTTTTTCTCTGACTGTTGATGACGTCTTTACACTAAATCCATTGGATGTTGGATGTGTACGGATTGATAATTTAGTCTTAGATGCATGATTATTTTATTAGTTGTTAGTGGCTTTGAACTAGGTGTCAGATAACTGCGAGTACTCTCAGATCTGTTCCTAGTGTCTTTTGTTGTTTGGATGTACAAGTACCCTGCCACGTCCACTTGTATTTTGTCCATCTGATGAGTTAAGCCTTTTCAACTGATTTTTATAGTTCGTTCTTATGTTGTACTGTTATATCACTGTCCCAGGTTAGGGGAGGGTTGGGATCCCGCTAACCCCGCCACATTATGTATGTATGTGCCTGTCCCAAGTCAGGAGCCTGTAGTTCAGTGGTTGTCGTTTGTTTATGTGTTACATATTTGTTTTTCGTTCATTTTTTGTACATAAATAAGGCCGTTAGTTTTCTCGTTTGAATTGTTTTACATTGTCATTTTAGGGGCCTTTATAGCTGACTATGCGGTATGGGCTTTGCTCATTGTTGAAGGCCGTACGGTGACCTATAGTTGTTAATTTCTGTGTCATTTTGGTCTCTTGTGGACAGTTGTCTCATTGGCAATCATACCACATCTTCTTTTTTATATTCAACACGGAGCCTTGGCTCACACCGAACAGTAAGCTATAAAGGGTCCCAAAATTACTAGTGTAAAACCATTCAAACAGTCTTATTGTCCGACATATGACGAAAAATGATACAATCAAAATAATAGTTCGCACAGGGCTGGTCTCCATTCCACCACGCAAATAAAATCAAAAGTATTAAATATCAAGTCAATTATCAGTGAAAATAAGACAAGCAAACAACATCACAATATAATTATCATTATTCAGCAAAACCCTTTTCCCCCATTTTCTCACAGAAACATACACACTTTCTCACTACAAAACAAATTACAACATACTTATAAAAGTTACAGTTTTTAATTTTCATAATTTTTCCCATCTCTAGTATTTCTTCACTCACTGCATCAGTCATGCATTTGCATTTTCGGAAGTTGAAAGTTGGACTCAGCATGAAATTAGAGATTAATATATAGTCTTATATTTGTCTTTTATTTTTAAAGGTTTACAGTATTTGCATACACTTTTGAAAGTGGCAAAATTTTATCTAAACCTTATGTGCATTTCTATTTTAGACATGAGACATGTTATATATTTAAAACATTCATCATTTTATTTAACAAGATAAGTTTTTTTTATCTAATAATTTCTTTTAAAATTCATTTACAGGAGGTAATCTCTGTTCATTTTTGTTTTATGTGAAATCGATCTAAATTTCTAACGGATACAAAGGGTTAAAAGACTTATAATTTGATAGGGTCTACATTCATTTAATTTTGTTAATTGTAGAGTTTGCTGGTTGTTCGTTGACAACACTGACAGTGTCAGTGACACTTTAAAAATGTTGCAAAATCACATGTATATGTTCCATTACTTCAAAATTAAAACGCTTTTTTTTCGGCATTGATTTTTTTTTAACTCAATCAAGAACACCTGAGTCAAAATAAAATACTTATGCAGATTCGGAAATACAAGTTGGTTCCGGTCCTTGGTTCACATTTTATCGAGTTATCCGTAAAATCAATGAATTTTTGGTGTAGAATTATTGAATTTTTAACATGAGCGGACGCGAGTACCACGATTATATTGAAAACAGTAATAAATTATTTGCTTCCAACAAACTACACATTGAAATATCTTCGTGGTACTCGCGTCCGCTCATAGTTAAAAATTACTCCAACAGACGCAAACACTTCTGATTTTTATAAAATTTACGTTTTCAAGAGAAGGAGAGGTATTTAATAATTTTCACACACATTCAAAGAATAGTTACATAGATGAGACACTATACTTTTAAGAAATAATCATGTTTCTTGGATTCTATTTATTCTAATTTCAACGAAAATAGGGGCCAGTTGCAATAGCTTATCTTACCTTGTCCGTGTGTAATTGTTCGCCTGTGTGTGGGTTTTTTTGGGAGGGGAATTATTTCGATCTTTGGGAAGGGGTCTTGATTGTTTTTCCTATTTCAAGGTGTTGACTTAAAAAATAAGAGAAATACCCGTTTCCTCCGACGTCCCAACCCCCAATGAAAGAAAATGACTGTAATTATAATATATTTATTTTTAAACCTGTTCTTGTCTACACCATTTTGCAAAGAAAAGGGTTTTTCTATAGATGAGTTATCAAGATAATAGGCAATAAAACAACAACAAAAATTAATGGAACTAATGGCCCAAATGGGACCTTTACTACAGAATATATTCAGACGCAATGCACTATTTGTTTATTTTAAATCTATCATAGTTTCCAAATAAACGCAAAATATTAAAAGCCACCGCCGTAAATCTTTACAAAAAAGATGCCCCCCACTCACCAATAGTTTAATGGTCGGTACGATACGGATCCCAAATTACTTGAGTCTGAAGGTGTATATATGAGCGGCTTTCCACGAAACCTTTATTATTACGGGTAACTGTATGGTGGCGGTGCATTCATGGTAGCAAGTTCGCCTCGAGTGCGGGCGGTCGTGGGTTCGAAACCCCGCCGGTTCAAAACCAAAGACTTTTAAATTGTTACTTGCTGCTTCCTGCTAAGCACGAAAATAAAGGAGTAAAAGCAAAGACTGGTCGACTCGAAATGAGAATAATGTGTCCGGGTAAGGTGACATGTTTTCCTGTGAAATAGCATGTTAAAATCCGGCTCAGGGTATCGGTCTAGTATAAAGCAGGTTTAATATTCATATTCATATCACATTTACATGTTCTCGTACGAATATGCATATCAATTTGCCGCTGGACGTCAAGCTTCCATCCATAATCATCTACTAGTAATTGAAACTGTGAAATAAATGCATGAAAGCATAGTAAAAAGCTGTACGCAAATGTAATACACCAAGTTGAAGTGCATCCCATATCTCCTTTATCTATTTTTTTAATGGGGGTTGGGGGTCTGTAGCCGAGTGGTCTAAGAAGTCGAACTACTGTACCACTAGCCTGTCAAGACTTAACTTATGTTGTGAGTTCGAATCACTCACTGGGCAGGTAAGCTCGACTCAATTTTAAATGACTAGAATTATTGATTTTCTACCTAGAGTCGGTGGTTCTCTCCGGGCAGTTCGGCTTTCTCCACCAATATAAACGCTATTTTAGATTAGTGATTGATAGGTCAATATGTATTTAATGTTTTAATGTTTTGTTTGCAAATGTTTGTCTTATTTTTTCTTCTTCTAAAGCATTTCTGTTACAACATTTACGTGAGCTAAAAGTCATGTAGCATTCAGCACACTTTGGTCCAAGTTGCATAGAAGTTTCTGTCTTTTTATTTATGCAAACTTATCGTCTTTGGTGTATTCATTTTAATTCATCTTTTGTGTCATTTCATAACTTTCCGTTTTAAATTTTCATTGGAGTTCGGTATTTTTTGCTATTTTACTTTTTCACAATATGTTGGTTTTTAGATATGGAATTTAATTAATATTTTTTTGTTATAGCCTTGTTTCATCGCAAAATTAATTTGGCCTGGAAACCTTCAGGTTATCAAACCTATAATTTGTCTCTGTGATGAACAACTTAAAAATCACAGAACTGGGCGTCAATTATCACACACTGATATACCGTTTCACAGAGGGTTATTGATCATAAGTTTTGTGACAACGTTGACCAGCGATAATTTAATCCGAGTTCAGATATTAGAGCTTGTCTTATTCAGTCATTTTAGTACAAATGTAGTTATATAGATACATGTAACAGTATCAAAAAAGTATTGTTTATACCCTGAAAATGTATTATTAATAGAGGCACCTGTTGGTGTGAAGAACTTAAACATTATTACATTTCTAAATGCAAAAAGCTTTCAGTAGAAACAAATAGCTTCCGCATTAGTTTTATTATACAAGACTTACTTTCCATATTCCTTTCCGTCTTGGATTGTTTCTGGAAGCTTGAGATTGAGTGTTTCTGGTAGTACTAATGATAAAAGACCTGCAAGGACTGAAAACCCACCAAATATAACCAACGGTAAGGCTCTACCTAGATGGCCATCCACAACTTTGCTCTGTAAATACATATAAATAAAATATAACTGTACACCTTGTTATAAATTAAGAAAAAAGTAGATAAATAACAGAGTCATTGATAATGAAACGGTGTCAGTGGCGGATCCAGAGGGTGAGTAAAGGGCGTACGACCCCATTGATCACCCCAAAAAATTATCATGTTTTTTCACGATATATATAAAATTTTAGTATAAAATAGTTAATTTTTTTAAGTGCAATATCTTTTAATTACCTGGAATTACGCCCTCTTTCAAACGTCTTGGATTTGCCCCTCAGTGCAGTAATATCGGGATTTTCCCTGTGCCATTTCATTTGACAGCTGTTCAATTAAACATTGAAAGCTTTTCTAAAAGATGTAGTCAAATACTTCAAACTTTTAGATACATATTTGGTTCAGTCATTTGTGTATAACGTTCAGTAGTTGTAAAGCGAATGATATATATGGGAAAAAATTCGGAATATGCATTGTTCATATTTCTACCAACGTTGCATTAAATCTTCTATATTGTTAACTCGAATTTAAAATCGCGTTATTCTTAATTTTCAGTGTAAAGCTACATTTTCAATTTAAATTTGATTGTTTTCATTATTGATTTATATGACGCAAAGGTTCTAATGTACTTGGCTATTGCATGTTTGATTTAGTAAACCATGTGAAAACTGTATTTTCATTCTTTTCTAAAGTACAAGGAAGCACTCTTAAAACAATAAAATACTGCATCTAAAGCAATCAATAAATTAAAAAAAAAAACACATTATAATGAATTGCTAGTCATTTCAGTAATGAAATTATCTCGAATTCGAAAGGTACATAACGAAGATAAACATATAATAAGCTGGAAGCGTAAACGTCAAACATGACCAAATAGTCAACCACCCTTTTAGCTCAATCCTAAAACACAAAAAGTTGCAACTCTTATTTTTGAAATACAATACTTGTTCCAACCGGAATATTGTTGAACTTTCAATTTATCAGTAACTATCAAAACTTAATTGTATTAGTGAATAAAAACATTGCTTTCGGGATCTATAACTACAGAAAACATGCTTCTCTTCTTTGCAAGATTTAACAGCTGCTAAAAGAAGACTGTATCCATCTTTACCACTAACTCGCTCTGCCACAGACATAGCTATAATTTCATCACAGTGCTTTGCAATGTCAACATGTAAGCAGAAAACAGGATTTTTACTGCAGCCTTCCTCTATAAAACTTTTTAACGATCCGCCCCATTCTTTTTCCAATGTGTCTATACAACCGAGCATGTATGAAGTGAGAAAGTTTTCTTGTTGTTTTTTGTCAGTGTAGAGTAAAACTGCATCAAACATGCCAAATGTAATGCTGCAGACAAGCGTCTAATGTATCTAGTAGCTGAATCAATGTTGTTCATCGTTAACAATTTGGTCCATTCTTGTGAGTCCTCTTCATCTTTTAATGTATTTAAGCAGATGTAGAATCCCTGCAATTTTATAGGCAATGATAAGGTTGGTAATTTTTGATTTCTTTAAATGAAGTACAGGAAACTCAAGTAAAATTGTTGAAAATATTTGTCTTCCTTGATCAATTAGATCAGATTTTTTGCAATTTTGTGATCAGGAGCAAATAGAATCCTATCTGATCGATTAACTCCAGGTAAGCGACCAAGTTTTACAAGTACATCATACAGTATCTGCTTCAAATTTGTCAAATCTTCATCCCTCCCTGTAGCTGGTTCAGGATGTCTGCAGAGTAATGGAGGTACTTGAAACTGTGTGATCTCACATGAAATACATTCATTAGATTTCAATTATCTCTGTCAATCTCTATTGATTCTGGTGGTACTACAATTGAAACGGAAAGATCATTAGTGTCTGAGGGTAGATCTAAATCATCATAAAAAATGTGGGTGTTTCTATATCTTCATCAATTGTTAAATCTAACCTTTCGATTCCCTCCATCAAATTTACTTCAGAAGTGATGGTGTCCTCTACTTCTGAGTCAGATACTTCTTCAAGATCTAATTCCTCAAAATCTACCATATTTTGCAGTAAATCATACCCATGCGGTTCTTCAATAGTAAATGACTGCATTGACTTGTTGAGTTCATCGATGTCTTGGTCATTTGTATCATCGATGTCGTGTTCATTTGTATCTCTTGTCTTCAGGATGTGAGATTGAAATAACTGCTGCGTTATTAGATTTAGTGAGTGTAAGGAGGATGCCCAATTCAGTTGGCTTTTGAGCTTGTACATCATTTCACTCTCTTCATCCGTCAAGTTTAGCAGAAGCTAAATGTTCTTTTGACAGTTCACTGCGATTGAAGGAATTGCAGTTCAAATCATTGTCGCAGTCAATTGAATGCCAAAGTGTTGTGATACATGAATCTATAGAAAGACCTTTGAGTGTTATTGGTAATGTGCATATTTGTGACGTTCGGTTTTCTCCTGGATCTTGATCCTGATGTGTACGCAATCGTACTAAATTATCCATGAAAAGGATAGTATGACAATCTCTCATTGCAATTTTGTGCTCTCTTGGTTCCTCGTCCTCCGTAGATATGTATGTAAGAGGGTGCTTCTTTATATATGCATTGTAGTAAACCTTTTCAGAATCTGCTTCTTTCTGAAGCCATCGCTCTGCTGTCTTTACTTTGACTTGTTTCACTGTGTGAGGTTATGTCAAATACTGTCTTGACTGAGTGATAATTTATAACAAGTTCTTCAATGTTCATAAGCTGTAATGAACCTGTGTAATTTTTATTCAGAATATTTAGTCAATTCTCATTCAACTGGAAGAGCCTGGTAATCTTGTTTACTAAAAAGTTTTCAATATTTTGTGAGTCAGTTTTTCTCAGACGTTTGGAGTTGAAAAAAGAGGATGTTAAGATCTCTTGCATTTGTAAAGGTACGGTTAGAAACCATTCTTGAAGCAACTGGAAATTTGTCCCATGCAAGGGTTTATAAATGAATTCTTGTATATGTTGGTAACATTGAAAACAATAATTGTAATCATCTGTTTTAATATCGTGAACTGGAAAGCACTTCCAAGGTATTCCTTCCTTTGAAACAGATTCTACTGAATTGGAGAGTTTCCTAGTGAAATATTCATCACGTAAATGAAAACGATGACAGGAGCTGTTTTCACAGTTTTTACAGGAGAACCTTTGGAGTGTCCCAGGTGACAAAAATATTATCTCGGGAATATACAATGAATGTTGATTTTCAAATTCTCTTCTTATAATGGTACATATTTCATCATGATCTAAGTTTCCTTTCTCAACAAATACATGTACTCCATAATCATGTTGACATACTGATAGCAAACACTCTACCGTTGCTAACGAAAATTCATTTTCTGTTGGGACAAGGTCTCGTATGACCGTATTAATAGAATTGTCTAGTCGGACATAACCATGGTAAGTTCCATCATATTCAAAGCTTTCTTTCATCAGCTCATCGTATGACTTCTTCCTATCGCAATTTAAGTTTACATTTTTTAAACATGCCCCTAATAAATCTTTACAAACTTGTTTGGTCTTCTGTAAATTTTCCCAGTACATGAACTTAGATTGTAGAATATTTTCGTAATCCAGTGAACTCTCATTGTTTTCCTGCCAATGATGCAAAAATAGGCAAATTTTCATCCACTCCACTCCTGAAAATTTATGCTTTTGATTTGTTTTCAGTGTATAAAGGTCATTTTCTTTTATGGCCATTTGTAAAAGACATGATGGTTCAAAATTTTTCAAAAAAGTTGCTCTTGGAAATTTCTTCATAAAGGGTGAAAGTTGACCTATCTGAATTCGCTTTATTTGGAATAAGTAGTTTTTCAATAATTTCATCAAATGTTATTCTGCAGACTTTATAATTTTCATAATTATTACTGATGAAACGGATAAGAGATTCCAAAGGAATAAACAAACATCCATTATCTTCAATTGATATGCATTTTTGGTTTTCAATTGCCTCTTTATGTTGAATTTTTTTCACATCAGAATCACCGTCTTTTTTTTTTTTTTTGTCAGGAACTGAATTAAGTTGTCAAATTCTATCAAAAGTTTTTTTTCAGATGAAATAAATAGAAGTTCTCTCAGTATGGCAACATTGGTCATTTTTTGAAATCATGTGAACCTACAAAATTACATATCTTTTGGTTATTTGCGTCGATGGGTTGCTGTCTCAGTTTCATACACCCATATTTTTTTTCAGATCAGAATGGGAATATTGATTGACTCTGGTGAAGGTTTATTTCAAAGAGGTGTTTCAACAATACAATTGAAATAATATGTCTTTTTCGTTACTTCTTGAACTTCATTTCATTGTTGGAAAGCTGACATTGAAATTTACCCTACATTTATTTATTTTTCAAAATCAGATACATATAATGATCCCAAATTGTAGTTGCAGTTTTACTGTATGGGGATACAATTATATGCATATCAAAACAATTAAGTGGACTTCCATTTGATATTCTTGGAAAGGGTGACAGAAGGATATTGATTATAAGTGACCTGACATTGCAACTGAATCTTTCCAAAGGAGCTTAAATGAAATAATCAGGAAGCACTCATCAAAAAATATACCATCGTTCCTCAAATGGATTGAAAAAGAATTTTCGTGTTGAAAAAAACTCTCCTGCTCTCCCCTCCCCCTTTCCACAAAATATATATTCTATTGCGACAAATTAAGAATGTGTTAAAATAATATCGAATCTTTAAAATTTTCAAATTTTATTAAGCGTTTTCTGCTAAATTTTACTTCACTTGTACAAATAATAACAAGGCCAATTTATATTCGATATATATAATAATTATAAAGACTGGAAAAACTGTCCAGGATAGATATTCTGGACACAATGATTTAAAAATTTAAGATTCTTTAAATAATTTCATTACCAAATGAGTTTTTGATTTGAATATCTATCGGTTTGTTTTATGAAATAGTACACATGTCTATTTATTTTATAAATATGTATATATCTAATCCCCCAAGTGGGAAAATAGAAATAAGGTCACTCTTGGTCTTCTTTCGACCGGCAGTAAAACCCTCGCCAAAGTGAGGCGTCCGTTTGGCTGTGTGGGATGTACAAATACGCAGTCACATCCGGTCAGAACTGGGACGTTAAATCCGATGCCTCGTGTAGAGAGAGTGCCATGCTCTCTGCACGTTAAGAACACTTGCAATAACTCTTTGGGGGGTCTGCAGGGGGCCTGTTGCAAGGCCAAAATGTCTGTTCCTATCCAATATACCCTCATTTTCCAGTGGCAGTCTAAATTTTTCCAACCTCCTGGACGGCATCCATTAAAGGACCTACCATTTATTGTTAATTTAATCTCCTCCTGAACATGCATGAAATATTTGCCACTGGACGTTAAACAACCAACAATTAATCAATCATTATATATCTAATACCAATCCCAATCCAATTATTTTTTGTTGTTGTTTATTAGGATTAAGCGATACAACAAACAGATTTTTCTATCTTGAGAAAAATTGTCCTAAATTTCTTTTATTTATATATTTGTATATATGATTAATTTTTTCACTTACCAATATAATATTGCATTTTCTTTCTTCAAACTCTTTCTTCTTTTTTCTCTTTGTTTTTATTTCTAACAGGAAATTGATCTTTTGCAAATCATGTACACATTACATGCTTCGTATCATGATATGACGGAAATCATTATTAACTTTGACAACTATTATATTAAATACTAAGTGGATTATCAGCAGGAAAGATGGCAAGTTTCTCAATTTGAGCTGAATTTTTCCCTTAGTCGCTAAACTGTAATAAAATTTTACCGACTCTCAAAGTCAAAGCAACTGCCAGTATACAAGTGGACCAACTAAATCATTCTAATAACAATATCAACTATGTAGACGATGGAGCCTTTTTTGGATCAGAAATTAAAATAGAGAAAATGGAAACGGGGAATGTGTCACAGAGACAACAACCCGACCAAAGATCAAAAAAAAAAAAAAAAAAAAAAAAAAGCACAAGGCCACACCAATGGGTCTTCAACGCAGCAAGAAAATCCAACAGCCGGAGGCGGGCTTCAGCTGGCCCAGATGGAAATCAGCTCACAGCAATACCAAAGGCAGCAATTCGCTCCTCATATCTAATAGGACTTACTGACCAAGACAACCCAATACCAGAATAAGATGACGCTGTTTTCACAATATCCCCCCAAAAAAAAAGCTAATTATTTCGGGTTAATATGAAGGGAACTATTGTCAATTTGACCTGTGACTCCTCAGCAATTGTCAAAATTTGCTATGTTGCATATTTACAATCCATTAATTGATTTTTAAGTAGCGCAATTGACGGATTGGAAATTAGATAAAGCTTTTGGAGGTGATTTCGACAAGTATAACTAGCATTATAACTCCTAAGTATGAAACAATTTATCTCTAGAGAAAAAAATACCACCTAACAGAGCTTTGTGGGTAATATCATATTTCGTTTATGCTTGTTTCAAATAACGCGTTCAAATGAATGCAAGATTCGCATAAAATGTATATTGTTTTATTCATTGCTCGAAAGTTTGTATTTGGATTGAACCGCCTGGTCAAAAGAACCACAGGCGATTAAAGACAGAAATGAATTATAAGTCAATTTGAATAATGCTTCAATGGAATGCTCTTGTTAAAACCTATTCGGATGAAATATGACCCCAACTATAGAAGCAAAATGTTTAAGCATTGACATGTCACTGGAATGCTTTAAGAAATATATTATTTTTAAATGATAAGCAAATGTAATTCGTTTCGAAAAATCAATTCTTTTATCATAAAGTTACTTCTAGATTTTGCTTGTTATTGTTATTGTTATTGTTATTGTTGATGTAAAATGTAATATTCAATTCTTTCTGTTATATCATTCCCGCAATCACATAAAGAATACATTGGTTACAAAATAGTATGTCAAACCCAATAGCTGAGAGAGAGAGATATGGTAAGGAATGCAAAGATCAAATGACGTCTATACTTATTTTAGCCGTATCGCATATTATACTCTCAATGTTAAACATATATTTTAACTTCATTTTATGACAACAGAATAATTTCAAGATAAACAGTTACCGACTTTTAAAACCAGTTTTTCTGTAAAAGTACCCATTCATCGTCAAGATATCATTGCGATTATTTTATTTTCGTTTTTACGTATACCACAACATCATTCCTATATATCAAAAGGTCAGAGATGAGAGGAACATTTCAAGTAAGGGTTCATTATTTATCAAAAGTAGAAAAATTGAAATTTGAAAAAAACCGCTTTAAATTCGGAATTGACTGTGTGGTCCGTTGATTATGTATTTATTTCATTTCAAGTTTATTAACGAAAGAAGCGACATCTTATGACACAAATCTAAATGATTCAACTATAGGTTCACTCAAACATTAACACGAATGGCACGTGTTTCCACACACACACACACACACACACACAGAGAGAGAGAGAGAGAGAGAGAGAGAGAGAGAGAGAGAGAGCGTATATGCACAGCATTTGTAAGCATTACAACCAGAGGAGCCTATACATAGAACAACCAAAAACTGTCAAAAATCGACTTTGCCGGATTGATACACAACCCGTAGTTTTAGAGGAAGTACATTAACATTATTTGCAAACTGGAAATTTATAGTAAAAACGTAAAATTAAATTAGCTTGACAAATCGACTTTATGTGTGTTTTTTGCTGTGCGTGTACTTATTTTGTGTCATGGATTGATCTCCCATATCCTTTGTTTTTCTATTATACGAAAGGAACCACAAATTTGTATAAAACAATTTATGAAATTTACTTTAATTTTCAACTTTCTACGAAAATATATCATTGTGATTATTTTGTTTTGAACATATATCATTGTGATAATTTTGTTTTGAACATATATCATTGTGATTATTTTGTTTTGACCATATATCATTGTGATTATTTTGTTTTCATTAATTCGAAAATCACAATATCATTTCTATACATCAAAAGGTCAACGATGAGAGCTAAGAAATGTTGTCTTAAATCACAAATATTTATTTTTTCTTAGTCTTGTTCTCGTATTTAATCGAGCTTATAGTTTCTAATAAACGACATCTGCTTAAATGTAGTATGTAGTATTGCAAAGGTGAAACACTTATATCAAATTCGATCAGTAATAGATGCTCTGATTAATTTGATTGATTTGTGTTAAACGCCACTTTCAGCACTATTGTGCTATTTCGTGTCCGTCAGTTTTTATTGGTGGAGGAGGCCGGAGTGCCCGGAAAGAACCACCGACCTACGGTAGGAAACTGACAATCCTAGTCAATTAAGATTGGAATCGAGCGCACCTGCACGTGCGGAATTCGAACTCACAACATCAGTGTTGGCAGGCTAGTGATACAGTAGTTTGACTACTTAGACCACTCGGCTACCGAGGCCCCTATCAATAATTATAGATAACCATTTAATATTTTACAGAAATAGACAAACAATTAATCTTGCACTTCAAACAATTGGTTCAAATTTTTAATAATTGGTTTGTTTCTGTCGATAAGGTTTGTAACATCTATAAGCCATCCATTTGTGTTTAAAAGAGGTTAATATGATTCGAATTAACGTGTAACTGATAACAAAAAAGGGAGTGACCAAAAAGGCTGAATGGACTACAACGAAAGCATTTTACACCCCCTTATCAGAATTCCGATGCAGGTTGATTCATATAAGGAATTAGTACTTTATACTTTAACTGTTTTATACCTGTTAGATAAATGAAATATGATTGTAATTTTAGTTGATTTTTTTTACATGAAGGGCTACAATTTTATTTGAAAGACTTGTTTCACATTCTAAATACAATTTAAAAGATGTATGATAAATTAGCTCGTATTTATTAAAGTTTCAGAAATATGGGTTGATAGTATTGATAGAACTAATCAAATTTCCTAACGTTTTTCTGAATTTGAACATTTCGCCATTAATAACTATTATATCTATATAATCAGATAACCGACAAAAAAATTTTCTTTCAATCTTACTTCAAACAGGAGGTATTTTGACGACCAGTGACAAATATTCCATACATGTACAATTTGCAAGTTGCAATGGTATTATCCGTTTCTCTTCGACTTTAGTCTTTAGACTTTATTGTTAGGCAAAATTTCAGCTTGTAGCAAGCACACATTTTTCTTGTGACAGTCCCAATCCTGGCTAACCCATTTTACAGAACCCTCTCGCTAATGTATAATTTCATTTGTACTCGTCCAGATATATACACATGGAATAGTTGTCACTTGACATTAAGTCACAATATTTGACTTTATAGTAAACAACAAAAGATAACCAAAATACTGATAATAATAATTATTAATGTGAACAACATTTATTTAAATAAAACATCACAATACATAAATAAATATCTAGTATTCAGAAGCAAGCAAAGTTACTTTTACAAAATAGTCTCCCAGAATAATAATTATTATAATTATACTTATGATAGTGATGGCAAATAGTTAAAAGGATCGAGGGAATGACGATGAACTATTAAGGTAACCTTAATCATTTATTTTGGTTACTGAACATAGATTGGTTGATGATTAACATCGAACGACTATCAGTAACTCAGTAAGGTAGGCTTAAGAAATCTTTAGTTTTTGTTACTGCATTTACTTAACATGTGATTGATTGGAGATTAACTTCCAGTTTCAAATATACGTTGATATTCAAGAAGACAAAATGTTTTTAAATTTCATCTTAAACTTCTACTGGTTTACACTATTGAGACACGATTATTTAGATTATACATATGATGCATGTAGAATGGAAGTTAACAGGGATACAGAGTTCCCCACAAGGATGCCATATACCTTTCAGATTTTGCACTTTCTCGTTGACATTTATGACTAAAACGATAAGCATCGAGTTCCAATTATGGGGTCTTTGCTTTTAAGATGTCAGGGATCGAACCCATTATCACCTCCACTTGAGAAGAGCAAGTTTCAACGAAATCATCAAAGCGATTCCTTCGATTAAAGACCGTTATTTAAAAACTCAATACCTTATAAATAAGTTTGTGCTATATATAATATCAACAACAAGCTATGAATACGAAGCGTATGCAACTTTTGCAACATTCGTTTTCGCAAAGCATATAAACATTCCCTTATACCTAGATGTATATAATGGGAAGCCCACCAAATATGTGCTACGGTCGTCATTTCATTGCAGCTTATATATAGTGTTTATTTTAGTACACATAATTACGTTTTTGCTGCACACTAAAAAGTATTTCTTTTCTTAAAACAAAATCTACAATTCTTGAAGTAGCATACACCTTTTCATTGTCATGGCTGAACCTATAATTTTGTGGGAAAAAATCAGATAAGACGTGCAATGTGTTCAAAGTCTAAATACTTGAAGCAGGCAGGATAAGATGAAATTACTTTATCTTTCACCATTGCTCTTAACAAAATTACATTTTTTAAGAATTGAATGCTTCTTTTTGTAAATTTATTGGGGTGTAAAAGCGTTGACTGAAGTACATTTTGTTTCCGCGCTTCATTCTAAAAATCTGCGCACGGTCAACGCTTTTACAACCCTATAAAATTACTAAAAGAAGCATTCAATACTTATAATTACATTTGTTTGGTAGGATCATGAAAACACAATTTCTAACAAGTTTTTCTTTTATTTACCTGTGCACTTTATTATGGAAGCTCGTGTCATCATGCATGTTACATTTCATTTTGAAATGAAGGTTAATTTCAGAATGACGCAATATCGCTGTTAGCTAATCAAAATAACGTATTATAATGAAACATACATGTAATGTAATTATAAAATTATAAATCATAAAATTACTTGGAAACAAAACGTAAGCTTACGCAAATGCAAATCGCAAACCTTTATCCAAACAATTCAAATTGTAGAAGGAATAAACATAGCTTTTAAATTATGTTTCAAAGTTATAACAAGCGACTTAATATGCTTTTCCCTACTACGAACTTTAAACATCATATATAGATATATATAATTATATATAAATATATCTATATATCCAAATAGCTATAGACTTTTGCGTTTTCAAAAACAAAAAGATAAATAAAGCAACTTGAAAACTGTTTCATTATTTTTAAAGCAACTTAAAATACTACTCCCATAATGTCATCACTTTCATTTTGCAGATTGGATTCCTTGCATATTGGATGTTTTTAGTACACAAAAGCTTTGCCACGCTATGCCCTGTACCTCCTCCTTGTAAATGTACAACATATTCTGGACAACGTGCGTACTGTTCGCGATTGAATTTAACACAGATTCCGGACTTGGTAAAATCTGGAGGTATCTGGATCATTGATTTCAGTAATAACAACATTGAGGCAATCCATACAAGGGCTTTTAGAAATGTTCAGTTAGAACAAGTTTAATTCTCCAATAATAGTATCTCAAATGTTGATGACGATGCATTTTCTGGATCAGAAACATCAATAGACGTTGTTCGTTTGGATGGGAATAAGCTGAAATCCATGCCGATAGCATTAACAAGATTGCCGAACTTGATAGGAATTAACATACAATACAACCCTATCACTGAGCTAGACGAAAACATCCTAAAAAATCTGTCAAAGTCTTTGATTGGAATTTCATTTAAATCGTCTTCTATGACATCTTGGCCAGTGTCCCTTCATGAGCTTAACAATTTGCTGATGTTAAGCATTTATAACTTACCTATCAGTGAATTTCCAGATAATGCTTTAAAGGATTTGAAAAGACTCTAAGTTTTTTTGAAGTAATTTCTACGAATTTGCGTCACATTCCCGTTAGCATGAATAAACTTGTAAATCTAAACTATGTAAATTTCAAGGACAACCATTTCATAACAGAAATACCAGAAGTGGCATTTACTGGTCTTCATAACATAACAACTATGAGTTTTGAAGGCAATGGTATTAAAACAATGCCAGCAATATTTAAAGACTCTGATAAAATGTATCAAGTAACAATTAAATCAGATGAACTGACAAATATAACAGAATCAAGGCACTCAGCGAAATCACAATCCAAATTTTATTACCTAACTCTTACAAATACAAAATTGAGGACGGTTCCTAAAGCAATCAGCAATATGCCAACAGTAACTGTTATAAGTTTGGTAAACGGGAGTATTGAAACTATTCAATCGAATGATTTCAAACAATTACCAGCTTTAGCAAATATAGTTATGTCTTCCAATCCTATAAATTCGATAAAAACAGACGCGTTCATGAATCTACCTTCGCTGAGGTACTTGTCGCTTGATGGGACACAGCTTACAACAGTACCAGAAGCCATTGCGAACACTAATGTTTTCTGGGTCAATATGAACAATACAAAAATGGTATGTACATGTTCAAGTTTGGCTTGGATGAAGTTATGGCCTCGACGACTACAAACTACGATAGAAGGCACATGCATCAACACGGGAAAGTCAATAATGAACTTTGTCACAAACATTATACCAACATGCAAGGTTGAAGACATCCAAAAGACATTATTGCAAATAGTCAAATAGGTTCTTACAACTTATATCAACAGTCCTATCTTATCATTCATCAGTATGTCTTAAGAACCGTTGATGTTTTTTGACAAGTGTATCGTTGGTTTCTGTATGAACACACTGCAATCTTTGCTGCAATGATATTTAGACTGTGGTAAACAAAATCCGTTTTTATTTAATTTCATTCTGCCTAAAAATGTAACTATGTTCTTGTTTTATATCTGACTATGTATTCCTTATGTTTGGATGATGATTGAACTTGAAATAAGTACACTTTTTGTAATGCAACAAGTTTTGGTGTTGACGTCTGACATATGGACAAGTTTCGGGGGATGGACATGTTTCTGAGTGTAACATACATACTACTCCTTACTTGGGAGCACTCAATACATGTAGGTTATACATATTAAATTATGAAGGGAACAAGTAATACAAAAATTATATGCAACCATATATATGTATTTTAACCAATATATCTTCACTACATGTTTTTTCCAAGTATTTAAGTAATCTATGTAACAGGTTTGTTAAGATCATATTTTCAAGGTGTTACTTCATGCAGACTTATTGTTAAATATGGATGATGATGTTGTATTGACAAAGTTGCATGGAGTATTAGGGTGCAATGGGCTATTCCAGAAATAGCAAGTTTTTTTATTACCAAACCATATGGAAGATGCTGGATTTCCAGTTTTTTTTAGTCTTGGGACAAAAATTTGGTTAGACAAAGAGGTGAAAATCCAGTAATATTTGCAAAATCTGTAAAATAATTCCAGGATTTAGAATGGTATGGAAAGTTCCAACACGTGTTCTGTCATTGGGTGCTCGTTTGTTTACAAATAATGTCACGTGATTATTCAATGTCAGATTCAATATTATTCTAGAACATCGTCCGCCATTTCTATGCATACAAAATTCCTCATCATAAGCCATTTATCTTGTATAAACTTGAACAAAAACCATGACATGCAAAAAAATATGTGCACGGTTACACATTAAATTCAAAGATATTGCAAATACAGATAATTCATGTCTGACAGCAAGGACGTATATCAGTTATACGTCCTTGATGTCAGTGACCCAAATCGTCAAGGTTCACATTTTGGCCATTGTTTACATTTCTAAGAAATGGGATTGTTACTTGCTGTCAGGAAGGTCCACGGAACCCAAATACAATACAAATCAATTATAAAAAATGCTCATCGAAATTACTGAAAAACAAAAAGGTTATATTCTCAATCAAAGTCGAAGAAGATCATTAACATGTCAATGATTTTTTTTTATCGCGCGATAGATCCTTACTTACTATCGCTTCACATAACAACATTGTATAGAATTTCAGCGTTAATAAATATAAACATACATAAGCATGGCATATATATTATATATATATATATAAACAAGTCTAAATTGAAAACAACGTTCAAACCTATGATTGCGTTGGATAAAAACCGCAATTTTTATACGTGTGCATGCAAACCAAATTTCTTGATAGAGGGGTCTAAATACAGCACAAACAACATTTTCCAAAAGACCAAAAAAGTGAAAAAGTATATTTTAACAAAACGCATTTGACTAACAGGTCGAACAACAGATGTTCTTAAACCCTGCTGACTGCCATTGGCGATTGCCAAATAAACGGATCACAAGATGTTACAAAATGGATCTTTTAAAATTATTAATTTAATACCAAACAGAAAACAATAAACTTGCGGAAAAGATGGTATATCGCAAACAAAAGGTGCAAAAATTAGTACACCATATCCGGATTTCGACAATTAATGTCTCTTCAGTGATGTTAGGGATCGAAACGGTATTTGGAAGGCCATATAATATACCTCAATTTAGGATAGACTCTTGAATTTTGAAGAGTCGAAATATTAGAAATAGGAAGAACGGATCATATAAACCCGAAGGAAAATATAATACAAGCCCAAACGAAAAAATATAAACAAGTCTAAATTGAAAACAACGTTCAGACCTATGATTGCGTTGGATAAAAACCGCAATTTTTATACTTGTGCATGCAAACCAAATTTTTGATAGAGGGGTCTAAATACAGCAGAAACAACATTTTCAAAAGACGAAAAAAGTGAAAAAGTATATTTTAACAAAACGCATTTGACTAACAGGTCGAACAACAGATGTTCTTAAACCCTGCTGACTGCCATTGGCGATTGCCAAATAAACGGATCACAAGATGTTACAAAATGGATCTTTTAAAATTATTAATTTAATACCAAACAGAAAACAATAAACTTGCGGAAAAGATGGTATATCGCAAACAAAAGGTGCAAAAATTAGTACACCATATCCGGATTTCGACAATTAATGTCTCTTCAGTGATGTTAGGGATCGAAACGGTATTTGGAAGGCCATATAATATACCTCAATTTAGGATAGACTCTTGAATTTTGAAGAGTCGAAATATTAGAAATAGGAAGAACGGATCATATAAACCCGAAGGAAAATATAATACAAGCCCAAACGAAAAAATATAAACAAGTCTAAATTGAAAACAACGTTCAAACCTATGATTGCGTTGGATAAAAACCGCAATATATATATATATATCTTTGTCGAGGTTTTCTTTGTCAAGATTAATATATTACCTCAACGATGTACTTCACTTAGGAATTACATTTGAGCAGAGGAAACTTTTTTGTGAATCTATGTGAATTTTTGACAGTAGTTCAACCAATCAGCAGAATTTTAAGATCTATTTTTGAAGCAGATTTTGCATATTTTCGCATACTAAAATGAAAATTATAGAAAAATAAAATGCTTTTAGAAGATATAAAACAGGGAATAATGAACTCTTTTAGTAAAAGAAGGATTGGATCGGGGTTCTGTGTATTCGCATGATTTGTATTTTTCTCTCCCTACTCTTAAATTTTTCGGTGGTATTTTTCCGACCCAAATGGTTCACCACAACATTTATTTTATTATCTAGTATAGTAAAAATAAGGAGATGGGGTATGATTGCCAATGAGACAACTATCCACGAAAGTTCAAATGAAGTGGATGTAAGCAATTATAGGCAACCATACAGCCTTCAAAATGAGAAAAAACCCATACCGTATAGTCGGCTGTAAAAGGCCCCGACATGTTTATATTGCAATACAATATATAACGATAAGGTCTATTCAAAAACCTTTCTAGACATCATAATTATTTGCATTTGTTCTGTTGATTTATAGTGGTTTTATGGACTGGAACAGCTTGAGAACAACCCCCCAAATTAAGGATATCCCTTAAAATGAGAGACTGTGCCTTAGACAAGGGGTTATTTTGCTGTTGTAGAAAAGAAAAAAGAAAAACTTGGCCTTTTAACTGAAAAGGGGAACATTCTTTATATTTGGAACAACTTTTCTTAAAGAGGGGTCCTCTTATTTTCAAAAATAAAGAAGATTGAAGTCCATGAATATTTCAAAATTCATGGACATGTTTTGTCAATATAATACTTGATAGATGTATTGTTCTTTGGACAAAGTTTCTGCAAACAATATAAACATTTGCCCTTTTGTACTTCAAAGTGGTATTTAAAAATATATATATTTTATCATTTGAATTCTACCCCTCATAAAAGGGATAGTCATTACATTTAAGGGTTATTCCTCATTTGAGGGGTTGTTCCCAACCTGTGGAATGAGATCAAATATATATAGTTCTGTTCAACAGTTTTACGGTAGATCAGTTGTAGTTGGTTGTTTGAAGTTCGAAGAATGCTGCATATTTAACTTCGTACATAGATCAAATATATATAGTTCTGTTCAACAGTTTCACGGTAGATCAGTTGTAGTTGGTTGTTTGAAGTTCGAGAATGCTGCATATTTAACTTCGTACATCTATTTCAGAATGAGATAGCTTTCCACCAAAGTTTAAATGAAGTGGATGTAAGCAATTATAGGCAACCGTACGGCCTTCAAAAATGAGAAAAACCCTACCTTAAAGGCCCCGACACGAAAACCCGTATAGTGGGCTGTATAAAAGGCCCCGACACGAAAAATACGAAACAAAACTAACGGCCTAATTTATAACAAACTATTTAGAAAAACAAATAAATGAAATATGACAGACATGAACCAACGACAACCACTGAACTACCAGCTGACTACAGGCTCCTGACTCGAGACTGTCTAAATGTGTACAAACCCGACGTCAAATGTTGATATTGTTCTACTTCAATGACTGTAGGAGAACAAATTAGATGACAGCAAATTAAAATCCAGAAACAAATTAATTGCAATGGTCAATGGAAGACTTTCCCGCGCAAATGTCATGTGTTAAACGGGATATACCATTTCTAGGTCTATGTTGTCGTTCATATTCGGATCAATTTACACAGTAAAATAAAATACAAATGTCAACTATTTATAATGGTTTTGAATTTAGTTACTTTGTCAGAAAAACTATTTATTTCTCGCAAACAACACTAAATAATATACATTAACTCGACTCTGAATCTAAAAAACCCTAAAATATAATGGTATATGGAATCGTCCGAAACAGATTCTCCTAACATTGATAAAGGTGAAATACGTAGATTTAGAATTTTGCACAAAGAAATAAGATCAGAGATAAAGCCCTATGTGAAGTGGAAACCAAAAAACACCTGAATTTAATCATCGGTTATTAAATTAGCTTGCATAAGAGCCTTGAAGTTTAAACTACGAACGTTATGTGTATCCTGTCAATCCCTAAAAAAAATAATAAATAAACTTCCGCGCGCCTTGGACTGAATTTTTAATTCAATGTTATAGAGTATGTTAAATAGTCGGACTTTGAAGTTGGTAGGTAGTTCCTGCTCCACATGTGGTACCCGTCATGTAGCTTATGCAAGAAAAATCCTGTGAAAAATCGCATTAGGTAATTTCATAATTGAGGAAAAGATGACGATATTTGGGTTACGACAAATGGAACTCTTCGGCTGTCAACCAATTCATAATGGCGTCTGTAGAAGTTTCAAAGGGGTGATTTCAAATTGACCGTTTGGAACCCTTGACGCAATAGCTTAATTGTAATCAGTAACTCTCTATCAAGAAAATGATGATAGGAAACGCAAGATCTGGAACATCGTATCGATAAGAGGATATATACTCCTTATGAATACGGTGCTTGAATGTTGCTACACAGAGATAGAAAGTTCACACTCGTACAACTTAAGTCATCTTTTGTGTCGTAAAGTTTTAGTTCTCCATCAATCCTAATCGTAAATTTCTAGATATATGAAAAGATATCAGACATAAGTATCTCTGGTATTCTTTGTTTCGCGTTTATTCGGGATAGATGCAGTCAACATAAAACAGACCTATGGTTGCTCAGTATATCTTTTGTAAGTGTCGTGGGAGTATATGTTGAGTTTCCAACGGAGTTGTCAACACATAAATCCTTTATAGAGCAGTTAATACATTGTGCTTTACAAACAAAAATATATTTTTTCGGACGCTGTCCGCGGAGACAATATGACGTCTTAAAAGTCGACATAATGCCACATTGTTGAAATTTGAGCTAAACATCTATCGTGAAGTCTTGGATCTCTGTGTATTATTTGAGAATACAAATATTGGTAGCTTCTTGTTGTACTTTGTGTTCAGACTAAATAAAACACAACCTTTGATGCAGTCACATTTTTTAAATAAAAGTTATTTCCATTTCATGTAGACACTTGAAAAATATATTTTAAAATGTTTTTTTATATTTCTTATCAACAATTGCATTGAAAATAGCAGCTTTTGGAAGTTAAATTTTCATAAAAAGCAGAGTTTCAATAGCTGTCACAGAATAATCATATTAATATTGTGTATTGGAGAAGAAAATACAATCCGGTTTTGTGAACATAATTTATTTCGGTAGATATTTCTAAACTAAACATAAAACACCGTAAGGGGGATTGTCGAAGATAAGGCTACATTGTCTGTTCAATACGCCTTAATGTGTCTGATATTGTCTTTTATAGAAATACTCAAAAGGATAACTAATGAATTCGTATATATAAAAAACTTCATAATTTTGATGAGTACACTCGCTCTGTGACGTCAACGCCAGGAGAATTTACAGAAGTGTCCTCTTTTTCTGACTTATATTTGTTGTTTGGTTTCCTGAAAGAAAAAAATGTATCTGGGTATAAATAAGTTGATCCGAAATTAATGTTAAAATCTACAAATGTTTACATTTTCCAAACTACAATATTTTTCAATCGAAGTTATATGCGCATTTAATGGAATAACCTTCACCAGAAACCCTAAACAATCTCATACCAGTTAACATCATGCCTCCATCACGTAAAATGCAACTAATCAACGTCTATTGATATTTCACATTACAGGAGTCGCTGGGCATAATCCAAGGAGAAATACAAAACAACACAAAAATCAGAAAGGTCATTTAGAGGTTAATATACCTCTTCAACAAATAGATGTACAAGTCATTCAATTTGAAATATGAACTAATCCTAACTTACTGAACAATACATAAGTACTATATGTTCAGTCTTTACGCAATTTTTAGGCATGAGGTCTGTGGTAAATTAAGTTCTTTTTCAGACACTTCGCTTCTTTTCAGTCTAATTTCAAACTGTTCAAGTCAGTTCTTTTACCTTTGTAAACAACTAATATTGAAGTGTCCGAAAAGCGACTGAACAGGAATGGATTGACTGAGAGCGATATTTATAAAAAGTATTGATTTTACAGCAAGAATGATATCTGAACAACTCGGTAACTTATGACAAAACTTAATATCTTTATGTTCAGACATTTAAAATAACATTCACGTTAAATGGTCGTCTGAAACAAATATTCATTTACTAGTGATACGGTCTTCATCATTAGATAGTGTCAATATATCTGACGGACACTACCAAAGATCTGCTAACATCACCAAAGTACAAATCAAATGAAAAAAAAAAAGAAAACATTGACGGTCAAATTAATTTAGCTAGAGAATATAGAGGTGATAAATGCCTTTTGTTCTTTTAGTTATTGGTTTTTCTGCCTGATAGCATTTTGTTGTATATTTTGCCTACATTAACTTGACTTGCATGGTCGCACACTTAAAATAAGCTTAATTGTGTAAAATATCCGAAAGTAACCAACCATATACATTTCATATCATTAGAAATCCTTGATATGGCTACATCATCTCAAACAACATTGCGGAAAGTAAAATGCATACATTGAGAAGTCTCAGTTATATTTATATTTGCATTTTACACCCTTAGTATCGTCTTACCTTTTTGGAATTGAAGTCACCTATTCTGAAGCACACGTTTGATTCTGATTATATACAGAAAAATGAGTAATGTTTTACAATCAAATCTTAATTTGAAAGGGAAGATATACATCATATAATGATTTTTTTAAACTGGGTTGGCTGGGACATGTGGGAAAAGGGGTATTTAAATGTTGTTTTTTTTTTTTTAAATGTTATTGGTTTTAGTTGGATTATGTTATAAAATTTGATAATATCAACTTGACTTGAAGACATACTTTCCAAAGTTTATTCCATCTTCGATTGTTTCTGGTAAGTGTTGGTTGAGTGTCTCAGGTAGCATTAAGGCTAGAAGTCCAGCAAACAATGCACAGCCACCAAAGAGCACAAATGGCAAAGCTCTCCCGACATGACCTGACACAGCTTTATTCTGAGATTTAAATCATTGTTATTAATTTCGGATAAGTAAATATGACAAACAGACAAAATGTTAACTACTTCTATTTCTAAATTATAATTCAAAATCAATTATGAATACACGCGTATATATAAATGCATATAGCATGCTGTGCCTAAATTTGTCCGTATTAAACGACCGCAAGCAAAATCATATGCAATTCATTTCATAAGAAATTCTTGATAAAGCCATATTAAAAGCATCGCAATCGACGTTTGGTCAAGTTATCCAAGATGAACCACGTGAACACTAATATTGATCAGGTGCCGTTGGACAAGTTTAAGTAGTACTCAAAATTTGTAGAAAAAATGAGATAATTATCGTTATTGAAAATATCAGACTAAAACAAATTTCTAATGTATTTCATAAAGGAAACGTTTCAAATTACACCCATTTCTTACAAATAGTAGGTCGATAATGTTTGCGAAATGTATTGTGACACATAATGTACATGTATATATTACTGCCGATATTATTAGTTACATAGTGTGCTAGTGACCTAATACGATATATATGGGGTCAGTAAATTCCATATGGGGATTCGAGCGAAGGTCACTAGCACACTATGTAACGAATTTATCTTACCGACTACCTTAACATGTGGTATTTAGACTAGTGGCCTATCTTCAATACCGTTAGTATTAAGAACCTACTTCCATTGGTCTATACAAAAACAAATGCCAACAATAACAACTTGTTAGCTTTAAATGTGTTTTATGAATTTATTTCAATCGTTCATCATCAATTTCTTCGTCTGTTGAAACCTTTAAGATTTTTCCCCAACACCGTGTTGTTTTTATAAAGGGACGTAACACCACTACTAACCGTGTATTGAAATAAGCCCCGCCTACTAACCCAATATGGAACCCTACTAACTTAATATGAAATATACACGGTCTCCACGCGGTTG
Source organism: Mytilus coruscus (assembly GCA_017311375.1). NCBI lineage: Eukaryota > Metazoa > Mollusca > Bivalvia > Mytilida > Mytilidae > Mytilus > Mytilus coruscus. Next base: position 40,118,082 of record CM029603.1, on the reverse strand, counting down.
CTTTTAACCAATCATATTTTTATAAATGTATAGGAGGTAAGATAAAATCTTTTATTACGTTCTTGGTTAATCTATAATATTGTAGTGTCACAATACAATGTGTGACAAGCTGTAAATTCCTAACGAAGGTAAATTAAGAAAAGCACTTCTGGCGCACGAAATTTTCAAAGTGTTATTCTCATTTACTAGCACTGGGTTGGCATTCCTATGGGAACGAACTGTGCGGCTCTCCTTGCCGACATCTTTTAATTTTCATACGAGTCGGAGTTCCTTCAGACATTTGTCAAAAACAAGAAGATCAAAGAAGCCAGATCATTTAATTTCATTCAGATATATTGATGCTGTTCTTTCCATTAACAATCCAAACTTTTCTGATTGGGTTCCACTAATATATCCTCCAGAACTAGAAATTAAAGAAACAACAGACACGGCTTCCTCTGCCTCATTTTTAGACTTATACCTCGAATTTGACATAAGCGGTCAGTACCAGAATCTATGACAAACGAGACGATTTTAATTTTGAAATTATCAATTTCCCCCACCTTAGTAGCAATATACCAACTTCACCTGCATATGGGATATACATTTCCCAACTCATTCGGTATTCAAGAGCTTGCAGCTGCTACTCAGACTTTATAAAACGTCACCAGTGTCTGAGCAGAAAGTTGATGAACCAGGGTTATGTCAAAAACGTCTCGTCCTTTTTCTAAAAAGTTCATCGGAAGATACCAAGACCTTGTTGATAAATATTCCGTATCAACTTCACAAATAATACATGATGGTCTTGAAGTATAGATTCTAGGTACTGACGTAGTTTATCATCTTAATTACTTGTTATAGTGTTCTTTTATTTCTCTTTATAAATTATTAACCTTTACTGTTTAATTCATTTATGGTAATATCCTTTTGGCGTGGCTCGTTACTTATGCATCCCGCCAATGTGTTGTTGTGCTGTGGTCTTTTTTTGTGTTCTTGTCTTTCATTTTTGCTTATGTGCTTTGTCTATATGCAATTTTGTTTTTCTTTGTTGACGTATTTATTTGTTTTTATAGTGATTAAGATTATAACACTATGTTGACTGCTGTACCCCAATTTTGACATTTTTACCTATTATGTCTGTTTGTTTTGTTCACACATTGTTGTCAATATAATGGAATTTTATGCGACTGTCATACAAGTGAGAGGTTTAGCTAGCTATAAAACCAGGTTTAATCCACCATTTTCTACATAAAGAAATGCCTGTACCAAGTCAGGAATATGACAGTTGTTTTCCATTCGTTTGATGTGTTTGAGCTTTTGATTTTGCCATTTGATAAGGGACTTTCCAATTTGAATTTTCCTTGGAGTTCGGTATTTTTGTTATTTTACTTTTTTCGAATCTTGTGGGCTGTTTAGTTCCCGACGGTATCACCAGCTCAGTAATCAGTGATGCGGTGCTGGCATGGATTGTAACAAATTTTCATAAAGTAAGAAATTATTAAGAACATTAAGGTTCTAACTCCCTCAAGCTAAGTTGACTTGAGATGAATTAGGCTATTTTAATGTCCCTTTTAATTATAAAGCTCCTCGTGTGTTAAGGTATTCATACATCCTTGTTTTTCAAATGTTGAGTTTGAGCATTGCTGAGGAAGGTAAATCCAGAAAAGCGCTTCGAACACATGCAATTCATAAGTTATCCTAATTTACTCTTATTTGGTAACTTTTTTGTACAGTCGTGCGGTTTATTGCCAGGAAATTTTAAATACATCGTTTTTGAAAATATGGCATGATCTTACAAGGTCTGCAACATATGGTGAGACGAGAGCTCCAGTATTAGCCATTGTTGAACTTAATCCCATTCCTTGGTTTCTTACAACAGTTGGATAAAGCTCAGCTGACCATACATATATTATACCATACGCAGCAGCTATACCAACTTTTCCTAGCATCGCTAACGTTACAGTTATTGGCTGTAGATCTACAAATTAACGTTTTGTTATAATATAAGGTGAAATATATGAACAATACATCATTTTCTACACAACATTAAGATACCGCATCATATAAACCCTTTCTTTTGAACAAGAAGAGTTCCCGTGCGATCAAAATTCTATCCTGTTAAGCAACATTGAGTGGAACAGCCCTTTAAAATATTAAATCGGGCACAATGGTTTTTTTTTCTTTTATTGTCTTTTCTTCCAATATTGACGTTCGTATTAATATTTTGTGCATTGTGGTGAGTTATTACGTGTCATTCGTTCAGAGATGATTAAGTAAAAGCCATTTTGTGACAAATAACAACTAATTGAGACATTTTTTGTTTATATGAAGGCCGAATGTGTGTCGGATTTTATACTTGGAAGAGCTGTTCTGCACTGAATAACATAACATTGGCAGGAGGGTGTCCCAGAAGATCGTCTGTTTCAGGAAAATACATATTTGAAATTTGTTTTCATTTGTTTTATTATTTCTACATGAAACATTCATTTTGTTTTTGAAAATTTAAACAAAGACGTTACATATATTTTATTTTGACCACAACGCATGAAAGACAGAACATATTGATCGATCCTGTTTGGATTTTTAAAAAGTTTACGGATTATATACCCCCTTCCCCCCAAAAAAAGAATATTATACGTTTTGTTGTAGTATCATGGACTTTAACTTGATATTAACCCCAGTTATGGTCCTTCATCTTGTCGAATATATGTGCTCTTATTTTGGCTATGCACGCAGACTGTTTATGATATCTTTACACTAAATCCGTTGTAAGTAGACCTATTGATACTTTAGTCTGCGAGAACATGATATATTTATTAGTTTTAATTGGTTTTGAACTAGCTTTAAGTAATTGAGAGTACTCTTAAATTGGTACTTTTTCTTTTGTCTTTATGTTACTTGTTTTTGTGCTTCGTGGCAATCTAATGATTCAAGTCATTTCTTATTGATTTTGAAAGTTTGGTCTTATGTTGGCTGTTACTTCGAATTCACTGTCCTATGTGAAGGAGAGAGTTTAAACGCTCACAAACTTGTTTCACCCGGCCACATTCTTCATGTGCCTGTCCCAAGTCGAGCCTAATTCAGTGGTTGTCGTTGGTTGTTGTATTTTTTCATATTCGTTTTTCGTTATTCTATCATAAATCAGCCTGTTGGTTTTTCGTTCGAATTGGTTCCCCTTCCGTTTTACAGCTAACTGTACTGTATGGGTTTTGCTCATTGTTGAAGGCCATACGGTGATCTATAGGTGTTTACAGCGATCCACGTCATTTGAATCTGATATATAGTTCTCTCATTGGCAATCATACCACATCTCCTTATTTTTATATATGAACCATTAACGACAGCAGAATATCTGGGTACCTCTGCTGGTAGACGGTTAATCCCCGAGTGGTTCAACAACCTAGTAGCTCAGTAATTCACTAATGGCATGCACATTCGGTTATTTTTTTTTTATTAAAATTGACTGTTGCAGTGTATACATCATAAAAATCATTCTAAAATAAGGAATGTATCTCCCTCAAGCACAGCTCTGATTCCTTGTCCGGGTTTAGCTAAACTATTTGGTCTTTTTCGGTTATATATATCACATCTTCATAGTTTGTTTTTAGTTTTGAATTTTCAAATAAATTGGGCTCGATCATCACCGAAGAGACATTAATTGTCAAATGCGCATCTGGTGCAGTAAAATTGGTACCGTTAACGTTATTATGGGAATATAAACCACTATTGAACTCAAAGACCATTTATAGAATATGAAATTCAAATGTTTTTTTTTTATAAATATAGCATGGGAATAAAGATCATTGCCCGACAAAAGCTACTCAATTATTTAAAGAAATTCAGTTATTTAATGAAATTGTCCTTTGGATCATTTATAGATGTAGATAATTAGCACTTCTTACCTTCACTTGCATACAGCATTGGAAAAATTGCACATATGCAAAAGATGCCACCAAAAACCATACAAGATACATGCAGTGTCTTCCTTCCGATTCTGTCTAGCAATAACAAACAAATTGTATATGCTGGAAATTCAGCTAGGCCAGACAGGAAAAAATTCAGATAGTAGTCACCACTGAGGTCACCTGTATTCAAAGACAAACCATAATAAGCCATGCTTGCAAACATCCTGAAAAATAGCAGTGAAGGTATTAGAAATTACAGTACTGTATTTGAAGAGTTACAATAATCAATGAGTGATTTGACGGTCACAAATGCATTGTCACTGGCGACACGCAGAGCTGCGCGGATGTTTACATCTGTCAAATATATATATATTTAGACAATCTTTAAATGAACATTTTTACGTAGTTGTAAGATAAAGTCTAGACGAAAAACCGTCTTCTTTAAATACTTACATCTTTGTCTTTTGATGGATAGATGTATCATTAGATTGATTGACTGTTGATGCGTAATGCCAGTGGAAATAATTTCATGCATATTCTGGATGATAAACCCTTAAAAGGCATATATAATAGGTACGTTCTACAAGTTTGGACCGCAGGGATGAAGGGTTGAAAGTTGGACTGCCAATAATCGATAGGGACATACATTTTGCTTTGTAAATGGCAACCAAGGGACCACTCAAAGAGTTGTTGCATGGGTTCTTTAACGTACAGAGAGCCTGTCACTTTTTCTTCACGAGGCATATGATCTAATGTCCAAGTTTCTGACCGGACGTGGCTGCCAATTTAGACATTCCGCCCAGCCAAACAGACACCTCGCCGGAAGAAGAACGAGGTGGTCGTATTTCGATCTATACTCCAGTCACCTCATGATTTTTTCTCATTGGCAATCATACCATTTTCGTTTTCTGATCTTGATTGATATCATAACTTTTTTCTAAGTCATTTCTATTTGCTATTAGTGGTGTTTCCAAATGTAATATTTCTCCACAATCGACACCACTAAGTAAACACTTCACTTTAAACAACACCATGGATCAAATTTATGATATCTTTATATTCCGTAATGATAATGCACAAGCATCGCCGAATGTGTATTGTTATTTTCAAACCGACAGTACGTAAATCAGACATTCTCCCAATTAATCCATTTTCTTTAAAAAAAATACCTTTCAAATTATTTGTGTTTTTCTGTCCCCGTCTATGAGCAACATGCCCGGAAAGAAACCATTATCGATTAAAAAACATATATACATGTCACCGAATCTTCAGGATTTAAAGGAACTAAATATATCACGATAGCTCTAGACTAGAACTATTGGCAGTATGTTATAACTACTGTTTGAATAAAGTGTACTAACTTAAAAGTGGCTTCATACCGAATTTGGGAGTTCCTTGATTATCTGGTCTTGTACTATCATAAGTCATGATAATAATTAAATATGATTATAATAAATTCTTTATTTTAAGATGGTAAACACATCTTGTTACAATAACTAATCTTCTCTGATGCCCTACAACATATCATAAAGCAAATGGAGACAGACAAACGGATTTTTTTCAAATTCAATTTAAAAAAAAAGCACTTTGCATGTCTAATGAAAAATTATTTTTGTTGAATTTGTTTAAATTTCTAAACGTATATGTAAGTGTGTGTATTATTTTGCCTACAAATAGTTTTCTTCTTCCCGGTTTTAACCATCAGGGTAAGGGTCACTAATTAGAAAGGATAATAATAGAATTTTTGGTACGGAGTTTTATAACCATTGCATTTGTATAGAAATATAGTATTTTCTTTGTCTAGAACAGACCATACATACGAGATATAAACACACATGCACACACGCACACACATACACAACATTTTGCATTCAAGAAAAGATATTTTATTTCTAAAGGAAAGTTTTGATTCTGAACGAAAGTTGTTTGTATATTATTCAATAATAAACACACATACCAGTTAATAAGAATGATTAAAGTTCTTTTGAAGAGAACTGGGTTATCAATGAGATGCCAAAACCGTCCAGCTGGCTCTTCTTGGACAGTCAGATTACCAAATGCCTTTTCATCAACGTTCCTGTTATTGCCTTTTGCTATCTTTTTAAGAATTTTCACTGCTTCTTCGTGTTTGCCTTGCGAAAGCAACCATCTTGGTGATTCTGGGATTAGCCTGTTCATACATTTACCAATAAAAACATTACCTGACGATTACATAGATGTATCATAAAATTCTGTAATTTTGATTGGAAGACAACAATCGCAAGGCATGCCAAAATTATTTGGAACATATATGACTGCACATAACAACAATACCTAGGTAAACAAATGAAAGTTGGATTGAAATCTTAATCTATAAAATATAATTTTAATAATAGAAAGCCTCTTTTTCTTATTTTCATGGGTTGTAAAAGCGTTGATCGTGCGCACATTTTAGACTCCACGCTTCATACGAAATGTGTTTTGCTTTTACACTCCATTCAAATAACAAAAAGAAGCATTTGACCCTTAACTGAACTAATAGAAAGAATTATTTTGAAATGCTAGTTTAGTTTTATCTTTCTTGCATTACGTTTTTTTAAAGAAATACATACAAAGTGATATTTGAATGAAGTATTTTTTTCTTCTTCTCATAAATGAAGTTGAAATGATGTGTTGCATTCTTACTTTTAATCATTTTCTGTATGTACTTTATACATGAAAGAAGAGATTATTTATATGAACACAGTAAAACACACAAAACTATACCTTGAGTGCCGAAAAAAGAAATAATAAATCGAGTCTAATAAACTCCGGTGAATCGAGCGGGCAGAAATCACATACTATGATGTGAATCATCATGCAAAATATAAACTATGTCAATCTATAAAATTAAATTAAAAAATATAATTACCACTTAGTCACAATAACAGTATGGACAAATCCATAAACGTTCAAACATGCATAAGTATTTTCAATGATAAGATTACAGTCATCATTTGCTGTGTTTATAAAACGCTATTTATTTGTCATTGTAATGCATAATATTTATTTTTTAGAAAAAGTTTTTATGCAGTTTTATTTTCAAAGTACCCAATTTAAACAAAGCTTGTAAATTCATGAGTGACTTACCACCAGTAGAAAAGAAAAAATACAGATGGTATAGAAATAGCTATTTCTAGGTATACCCAATCCCGAATGAGATAGGCAACGCCAGCTAACACGACAAGACCAGCAGCAAAGAAGTAACAGATAACAATCCCAGCCCAGACACGTTTAGAAGGACCGACCAGTTCCATACCTATAACACAAAAAATATACATGCCTTCTAAACGAGCGCTTACATGAAAAGAAAGGAATCATCATAAGGTAAATTAACTGATCACTTGCTTAAGAAAATCATCATCATCGTCGTCGTCGTCATCGTCATCGTCATCGTCATCATCCACATCATCATCATCATCATCATCATCATCATCATCATCATCATCATCATCTTCTTCTTCTTCTTCTTCTTCTTCTTCTTCTTCTTCTTCTTCTTCTTCTTCTTCTTCATCTGAAGGCCGTGCAGTGACCTATAGTTGTTAACTTCTATTTGGTCTGGTGGAGAGTTGTTTCATTGGCAATCATACCACATCTTCTTATTCTTATATTTAAAAATTACTTGAATATGAAAATAGATTTACTTATCGCATCCAATATTTCAAGAAACTCGTTTCATATGACTCTTATCAAATGATTCCACTAACAATACTTACCAAGTACAAAAGGGACTACATAAAGTCCAGAGGTACACATTCCTATAATAAACCTCAAAAGTCCATATACCCAGAATGATGGCGCCCATGCTAATGAAAAACTAGATACGAGAAGTAACCACGTAGCAAAATAAAATGTCTTTTTTCTTCCTAAACTAATAGAAATCATATTTCAGCAAACCATAGTATACTCAATGAATAAAAATCCAAATCTGAATATTAATATAGATGCTTTTATTAACAGGAATTGTAATTAGATAACATAAATTACAGAAACCGAACGCTTAGATAGAACTGTCCATACAGTTTGTCAATACACGTTTTGTTTTATCCCATTGCAATTAATGTTCCATGAACTTGATGAAGGATCATATAAAAAACCAGGTAGGACATATTAACACATGAAACACAACGATACTTTCCCATACATGTGTAAAGACTTTCAGTAAGAAACTGCGATTTTAAGCGAAACATCAGCAAACTGGACAATGCTAAGTCAGAGTTCTTTGGTGTTTTCCTCGGTGAATTCAGTATAGTTCAAACATTCCACTTGCATAACATCCTGTTTTGTTCATTCGTTTTTTTCTTCTTCGGACAATTAAGTAAGTGCAGGCAAATATAGTTAAAGTTTATATTCTGAAATAGACTCTACAGATCTACAGACAAAACATCGAAGTGACTGAACAGTACTGAACAAACCGCAGTGGATATAATCTAAAATCTGACTAAAGAATCAAGATAACTATGTCAACTATTCCCGCCCTGATAAACCTGTCTGAAAGTCAGCAACATAACAAAATATGAAATATGAAGATAAAAAGAAACTGAATTGATGATCGAAAATGGATAACCACATGTATACATTGTTGCAATAAAATATGTACTGTAAAGCTCAACTGTGTCCTCAACTTTTAAGCAAGATTAAAGTTTAAAATTTAAACTCACAGGTCTGACAAAGATCCGAATCCAAGTGCTCCTGTCAAAACTCCACAAAAAAATATCATGGCCGCATGGGAAGTTTTCAGCTCGTCATCACAAACGAAATTTTGCTAAGTAAGCGAATTAGTAAGATATAATTTTGACAAATAGAAATACAAAAATGTTTAAATGTGTATGCTTACTATATTTGTGCGGCTTAAATCAATTAACATCATGAAAATCTACATAAAAGTAATATACATACATACGTGCATGCATAGATGCGTACATACAATGCATACCTACATATACACATCTGTTCTTGTCTTGAAAAATATGTTGCAGATGAAGGATCATACTTAGTTTTTGTTAGATTTGTTCAAAACTTTTTTTTTTTTTTAGACATGATGATTTAGAGCTTGTCTGCGTGTTTTTTTTAAGAACTTATGTGGAACTCTTGCAATCTTTTGACATTTGAGTCGTCCGGTCAAACTACATTATACTTCACAGTTTCTTTTATTCATACACATACATACATTGTAGTTATTATAATAAATCTTATGAATTATATAAATAAAAGGCAACCGTGCTTTACCAACGATCAAATATCTTAAATACATTTTGAATAAGCAAATCACAATTAAAAAAAAACATTCTCCTAACAGTGCGAGACCGGGCGCGTCGACACTGGGAATTGAAAGTTAAAGTGTGGATCCTATCTTTTTTAACAGTGTTTATTTTGTTAAACTATGGGGTGATTTCTTCGATGCCATTTGTTGTTCTTTCACTGGTCCTATTTGATATTAGTTATATAGATCTTTAACATCAGATACATTCATCTTTCAAATATCTACTTTCGATCACAACATATGAGCGACAAATTTTTAAAGAACAGATATGATGCATCAAATACATTTTTGTTCTCCTTAATGTTGTATTACTACAACGAAGTCGTTGACTACTAGACCCCGTGGTTATCACTAACCAGGAAACCTGAACTTTTCCACAGGAATGTTTCTACTTTGAAACCAAGGCACCATAGAATTTTAGCTTAAATAATATAAAGGTGTAGTAATTGTTACGTTATTCCATTGATGCACAGAAGTTCCTTATTAGACCTTAATTTCTTTTGTGCCCTTCTTTATATATGATTTGGTTTATTGCTCTCTGGAGTTTTTTACTTTCCACTTATCTAGTATCTGGTATTAATTTTGAACTCGAGTTTGGTGCATCAGATTAATTTAAAGTTTTTTTTTTTATTTACACTTTCCAATGAAAGAATAAACACCATACCTTTGATTCAAAATTTTAGATACTATACATTAAAAAAATATTTGTTTACTTAAATATGATTTTTGCTAAATACCTCACTTGTAAAGGTTGATTCAAAAACAGTCTTGGCATAGACCCATTTCTCACAATTTACGAGTTCACTGCTATTACCATATATTGTACATCCATCGTATAGATATCCATCTTCAGACGATAGTGGAATCGACCGATTAACGTCTTCCCTGTGGGCCTCGCTTTGTATTTTATATGTATCATTCGGCCAATTAGGTAATGCGCATCTGAAACATGTAATTCGTTTCATTGAGCATAACAAACAAAAAATAAAAACATGTGAAGCCTTTAAAGCTTCTTTGCTGCAAAAAGCCTCATATTACGATACAAAAAGGATATCGTACAGTATGAGTATCCAAAACGAACGGATAATCGGTACACATTGACCCTAAGAAAAGAATCTCTTATAAATTTTCATACTACATCTCCTTTTTTTTATTAGTCTTATAAAAACGAATGACAGTTAACTCTGGAAATTTAGACGAAATTTAAAAGGCACCTTTTGTGTGTGTTACATAAGAGACATATAATACGGAATTATATGTCTCTGGTTAAATGCATGAATATGTCATATCAAAACAATTTTTTAATGAAAAAATTTTCTATAGATATAAAACGATTTACGGACACTGAGTGATATTCTAAAACTTATGGCCATTGCAATTAAAAAGAAGAGGTTTGATATATTCCTCGATGTTTTGCATCAAAACTATTGTTAATTATTACCGGTATGTGGTTTGTGAGAACAGATTAGGAATTGTTTAAGTACTATAATACCAGGGAAATTAATAATATTTAGTTATGATTATTTTATCAAACTGGAGATCCGTTTGTCATTTTTTTTATTAAATGTGCGAGTTTTCCAAGGGACACCTGTGTCGACTACCCTCTCCAAAAAAATATATTTAACAATGGCAAAGTCAATTCTTTTGTTTTTGGTACATGTATGTGAAACACCTCCCTTCCCCCAATAAATCAGATTAAAAGTTAAAGTAGCAAGTGCACAACTTCGTGTCCCATCTATAAAAGAATCATTGCAAGTTTCTGTGAATTCCGTCAATTCATTTTCAAGGAGTCGCGGTAATCTGTATTCATAAGCCTAGCTAAGAGGGTATAGTTGACAGAGGCCTAGAACGTGTTTAGCGACAAAATATGACGATATGTTAACAAAATAGGCGATACAAACAAAATTATATTCATTAGCAAAAAAAAAAAAAAAACCACACACACAAAAAAACCCAGCTTAGTACAAATAATTTTTCTTAAAATAAATATCCGCTCTCAAGGGACAGGCGATTGCAAAAACAGCATTTTCTAATTGCGTACTGGACATGAACTATACTGCATTGGCCCTGTTATTCCTGATCCCTTCAGTCTGTCACATAACCATATAAAAGTAACAAAACAACAACTTCATTTTATTTTGGGTTATTTACAAAAGGACAAGTTAGAAATGAAAAAGTGAGATTTGTTTGAACAAGTATAAAGTTGAGGTTTCAAACTCTTTCACTCCAAAAGCTTGGTTGGAGTTTGTTGCCTGTGGTATAAATAAATTGAGATCAAACATATCTGGAATATGATAGCCAATGACCAAACCATGTAATCCAGTTTGATTGGTTTTCAAAAACGGCTTTAGTTCGGGATAATCAAATAAGAATATATCTTAGAATTTTGAACTATTTTCAAACTGGCTACACAAACAAATAATCATGACTAATGTCAGTTAAATTTCTTCACATTTGAATTTCGACTTTAGCCAGAAAACTATCTTTTAATTTCAAAAACAGCACCTCAGAATTGAATATCCAGAAAAAGGGGGGGGGGCTCCTATTTAGAATGTTGTAATGTTACCTTTCGGGAGAGAGAGAGAGCGGAGATAGACAAATGATTCTTCTAAAAAGAATATTTTGCCCCACATTGAACAACAGTTACATTGACAGTCCATGACAGTTTCTATATCTTATACAACAAAGCTTAGGTAAAACCATGCATCTTTATTTAACAATTATCTGATCTTTTATGTCAAACAGGCATTTAGGTTCACGATTGCATTTCTTTTTTAAAGAAAGCAACTTGTCATTTCTTTTATATTTAAACTTATATTGTTTAGATTTATTGTCATTTCCTGTTATAAAACTTAGGAAATCAATTTAAATTAAAACATGTTCTTGGATTAATTTGCACTTCTCATAAGTGCAAATTGGAACCACACTTTTTTTAATCGTAGAATCATCAAATTTGGCAATAATGTACCTCTGGGGATAGGTAACACAATACCAAATTTTTTTTTGTGTGGCTCGCCTGGTTCGGCAACTGGAGTGAAAACAGTGACAAAATCCTGTAGGATATTTTTTTCTCCCTTAGGATATTTATAAATCCTACAGGATTTTGAGCAATCCTATAGGATAAAGTCATAATCCCATAGGATATTTTTTATATCCTACAGGATATTTAAATCCTAAGGGATTACCCTTAGGAGAATAAAAATATCCTATAGGATATATTTTCTCCCTTAGGACTAAAAACATCCCTTAGGAAAAATAAAAGCATTTCCTACAGGATATTTTTTATCCTATAGGACATTTAGCTAACAAAATAATCCCGTGGGATAAAAAATATCCGATAGGATTAATAAAAATCCTAAGGGATTTCATTACAGAAAAAATATCCTGTGGGAAAAAACAACTTCCTAAGGGATTTCATTACAGAAAAAATATCCTGTGGGATAAAAAAAAATCCTAAGGGTTATAAATAAATCCTAAGGGAAAATAAAAATCCTATGGGAGATTAAAGCAAATCATAAGAGAGAAAAAAATCCTATGGGAGAAAGAAATATCCTATGGGAGAAAAATTTATTTGGGAACAAAACCAAAGAAAAGAGAATATTTTTATATGTTCTGGTAGTAAGTAAAGGTATTATTTTATTTGACCAAATATCCCCAGATTTCATTGTTCAAGAAATGTAAATTTTACTACCAATGACAGAAAATCCCGATTATTGTACTTCAAGAATGAAGATTGCATTCAGTTACTGCTACTGGTCCTTTGTTATTTTATTTGTATTATTGCAATTTGCGTAGTTTCTTCTGTTACTTAACATCGGACTCTGACTTCTTTTGAATTGAGTTTTCCCCTGTTTTATGCAGTATGGTTGTTTATTTCTCATTTGCTAAAGGAATAGGGCCAGGTTGAGATATCAAAAGTCATAAATTACATTTTATCGCCTGTCCCAAAGCAGAAACCTTTATTCTTTGTTAATCTCGTGTGCTTTTGGTTGTTTTTTTTTCAATCTAAGTTCAAAAGCGTATTTTGGTGTTTAGTGTAGCAACCATTTCACTGAACTAGTATACATTATTGTTAAGTGAACAAAAGAGGTCCCTCTCCATGTGCGGGATTTTCTTTCTGCGTAGAGGACTCAATTTGAACTTATCAGGGAAGATTTATTTAAGGTGGAAATATCTGAATAGTTTTGCCAGTTACTATATTTCTTCGTTTGTGTATTAAATATGCATGTAGTATTTGCAACTGAACATTTACATTAACTTACAACCATAAATCCTTCAACATAATTTGATAATAACTCAAACTTCATGAAACCAAAAACTAGATGTGTTTTTCACCTAGGTCTATGCATGTGCATCTCCGACAACAGACACGTCAACACGTTAGACTAGAATATCATACGTGACTAAAATTTTCTTTTTTTTAAATTATTATTGCTTTTGTTGTTTTTTTTTTTTTTCTCTTCCGATAAACTTTTTGTGTGCATGGCTTTGATGTGCGTCAACTCTCAAGTTAGAATATTGTCAGTTTGTTAAAATGATTATGTATTAAAACGTTTTATCAAGAAAAAAAGAATAGAAATGTCGACAATAACAAACTTTGATATTCTATGCTCAAAATAGATATGAAAATAAGTGGTATGAGTGCTAAAATTACAGTTGATTTGGCAATGCAGGAAAAGGTGTTCCTCTTCATCGAAAATTTTACAAACTTTACAGATTGTTCTCTTTGAATTTTTTATATCGACCTATTTCAATTTCCAAGTAATGGTCACTTACGCGGAATTTTATTAAAAGTTGACGACTATTAAAAAACATATAGGTCACAGAAAGGCCTTCAACACGGAGCCTTAAATGTTGGATGTAGAGGGCCTCAAAATGACTAGTTTACAACCGTTCAAACAGGAAAACCAACGGTCTAATCTATACGAAAACGAGAAACGAGAAACACTTATATGAAATATACATTAGCAAACGGCAACCACTGAACTACAGGTTTCTAACAAACGGCAACCACTGAACTACAGGTTTCTAACAAACGGCAACCGCTGAACTACAGGTTTCTAACAAACGGCAACCGCTGAACTACAGGTTTCTGACTTAGAACAGGTGCAAACAAATACAGTGGGTTTGTATGTTTAAAAGCCTTAATATACAAATAACTCCGAGACTTAAGTTACAATGTTCTTGATTTTACCAGAACCGTATGTGTTGATTTAGAGGAAGAGATGTAATTTTATAATCTTTTCTGAAACGACTTCTCGTCCTGAATATGCATGAAATGTTTGCCACCGGACGTTGAGAAACCAACAATCGACCAATTCAAATTTTGCTTTAAAATCAATTAAACAATGTAAACTTGAATTGTATCCATCACTTGTTGTCTGTTTGTACAGTAACCATATACTGAATTCGTTTTGTCCAGAAACATATTGCTTAGACGAGTTCAAGTGTGTAAAGAAATGTGGAGGGTATCATGTGGTAGTCGAAATTTTTCAGCGCAATCATTTTGTGTACGTCGTCGTCTTCCATACATATCAAGTGTTGTATCCACTGTTTGCTGGTCGTTGTCTGTTAGGCCTCGGTCTTGGAATTATAGCCCTTTTAGGTATTGACCAATCGTAAGGGGAAGGGGTCTCAGGTCAAACATTTTTCTCAATAAAAAAACACTAACCAATTTTCTATATTCTATCAGTAGATCAACGATGTATACTTCAGATGTTGAATTAAAAAAAGATTGCAAATCAATAATAAATCCTAAATTCCAAAGTATTTTATGGTAAACATATTTAATGTTTGGATTATATTCTTATGCAAATAAGATTATCAGTTATGTAATTTGACACGTGTCTTACGGTTCACCGATTTTCGGCAAAATCTAAACATTGTTCAATTTATTCATTTATTTGTGTGAATCTTTTTCGATAAAATTTGGAATATAAATCTCTACCATAATATGAATTTTGTTTACATGTAATACCACTCCTTTTGGTCCTTAGTACACTGAGGAGTTCTTAGGATTGTTTAGACGCACCCATAGGAGGACATTATGTTTTCTGTTCTGTGCGTCCGTTCGTTCATCCGTCCGTCCGTTCGGTTCGTCCGTTCGTTTGTTGGTTCGGTTCGTCCATCCGCTCGTTCGTTCCTTCGTCCGTCCGTCCGGTCGTTTGTTCGTTCGTCCGTCTTTCCTGCTTCAGGTTAAAGTGTTTGGTCAAGGTATATTTTGATGAAGTTGAAGTTCTATCAACTTGAAACTAAATACTCATTTTCCTATGATGATATGATCTTCCTAATTTGATTCCAAATTAAAGTTTTGATCCTAATTTCACGGTCCAACGAATATAGAAAGTGCTAGTCCGTGTATTATGGACACATTTGTTACATGTTAACTCAGAGATACATATATCTGGTTATCAACAAAAAAAGAGTGATATTTGAATTTGATGTTTCTTACTGTACATCTTTTCCATGTTTTTGGGGGATCGGGTGGGGGCGGGGAGAGGGCTTGGGTTATGTATTGTTTAATCGGAGAGTCACTTTATGATTGCAACTTTTCTGAAAATAAAAGGCATTTTCCAAAGGGAATTAAAAAACACACCTTTATCGAAAGTTACAGATAAAACGAAAATTTACAAATATAAATAGTTCCTAGGTGTAATATGAAAAAAAGCTAAATATTTATTTTAGTTATTCGAGTGAAGTAAGAGTTTATAACATTTATTCCACCTAGAACACCTCTTAAAAGATGACTGGTGATGCTTTACAAACGTGATAATTTCTGAGGCATGGTATATTCTGTATAGGTAGTGATTTACTTTGACGTGTTCGGGTATTACAGCGGAGTTACATGTATATTACCTGTATATGGTAAGGTACTCTCAATGAAGTTCCACGTATATACTGGTATTGGTGTTCAGTATCTATTCGTGATAATAGGGTATTCTAAATTCACATTTATGTTCAGACCAATTGTCAATGAGGATATGTAATTTTTGAAGAAACAATTTGGACTATCAAATTGATTTCGGTGTTGTTACTATGTATTAATTCATTGAAATTAAAAAAAAAAAATAACACGGCTTGTCCACTAAGAACTGAACCCGATGTAAGGGAGTATTTTATGAATTTCATGGATGTAATAAATTTTTTTTCTTAGTTAAGTGATATAAGTTAAGACCCCTCTTAAATCATGAATGGTCATGCTTTAAAATCGGGAGAGTTTTTTTGACATGGTACATTCTGTATAGGTAGTGATTCACTTTGATATTTCCGGTTGCTATAGAGCTACATATATGTTACCCGTAGATGATAAAATGCCGTCCCATGAGGTCTTACGTATAGAGGTTCACGTTAATAGTGGTGCTTAAAACTTCTGTTTTTAATCATAAATTTATTTTTCTCTCGAGTAAACAGCCAAACTCTTATTATAACACTTAATTATTATTGTTTCCAAGATTATTTCTTCCTTTTAAACCTACACATTGTAATTAAATACAAAAATATTTTGGTCTTTATAACTTCTTCCAGTTTAGAATTATAAATTTGAACATTATTTATCATTTTATAACATCAAATTCAACCATCCTACATGTATATGAAATACATGTTTAAAATCATTATTTGGTAATCATCGGACCAAACCCTAAATATAATTTAATATTTCACGGCGATCTATTTGTATTTGCCTCCTCCTTACTATGTATTTTAACTTTGTGTATTAAACTCGACCATCCATCTTATGGTCTATTCGAATTGACAGTCACACCCGACATGTGTGCCCTAGAGGCCCGGCCAGAGAATAATACAAACATCGCATATTTAAAGATAGTAAAAGGCCAATAAGTGTACACCTATATATCGTCTTAACAGTTTAAGTTATTTACTTTAATTTGTTCGTCATATCCGTCGGAAAAGCAAATATTTAAAAAATATATAAAATATTTAATTTTTAACAAGGATCCCGATAACGGAAATCTAGTTTACAATTTCACTTCACATTAGTTATTTTCTGGGAACATTCCTGAACAATAAAAGTTAAACCAGGAATCACAGAATAAGGGAGCGATTATTTAACTTCAAAAGGCACGGGATAGGGTTGTGTTTTCTTCCTAAAAGATATATATGGTGATCCCCAATTTAATGCCTAAAAAAAATATGGCAAGGAAGTGAACAAAAATATTTTGAATCCACATTTTTCCCATAACTTATAGTGAAAATATTTGAAAAATAATTTGATCAATAGCATTAAAACCTTTAAAAACATCTAATCAGACAAAACAAATCATGACCCTCTCCCTACTTTTGAAGTTAAAAAGTTGCTCTAAAAATTTTAACAACTATATCGCTGCATTATTCCGATTAAATCGATATTTGAATTTCATTTTTATAAAGTTGGAACGAGTCAGCAGAATGACAGTATATTTAATTTAATAGAATAGAAAATGTTCACTTTCGATTGTTCAACGAAATGAAATCAGGAAGTGAAGAGGATAACAAATTTAGAATGAATCCAGATTCATAACAGATTGGTGTTTAATAAAAGGCGGGAATTATCAATTTTGAATTAATTTGCTCAGTAAGAAATATATTTGTGTCTCTCGTTTAATTTTATACTGAATGATTTCGTATTTTACGTTTTGTGTCTATCAGATTTTTAAGAGTACGTTCTCGCATGCGTAAAACATCATAAAGAAAGCACCTGTTTGACTCGTAACGTTTTAAACGGCTTCACCTTTCATGTCTTTGCTATCGAAATTGTCGAAAAATTCTGATGAAAATTTTAATAAAATGTGACGCAAGTACCAGGAACCAGATATGATATAATTGGCACAAAGGACATGAAATATAGAAGTAGACTATTTTAAAATAAATAATTCAACATTTTATCATACATCTTTAAAAATTACGAATTTAATGTTTTATCGACACGTGCCACGCAGATTGCCGTCTGTGTAATCGATTGAAATTCGTGATCATTCAATCAGGGACAGTTTATTACGCACGTGTTTACATACAGTTTGAGCATGTATAATTATGTTATTTCAGCACGTATTTTGTATTTGGTTTATAAAATAAAATTATGGATGAGGTCAATCGAAAATAAAACAAAAATACTCTATTTATCATTAAAAGCTTCGCAAATTCCAAAAAAAGGTTTGACAAACTGTTGATCACTTTATACGTACTATTCTATATTATGTTAATTAAAACTGGGAAAAAACCCAACTGAATCCATTTATCGGTAAAATCGGACAAATGAAAATGTAAAAAAATATACATGATCTTTAAAATTTGTTATTATTAATTCTAGTTTATAAATCAAAGTCGATCCCCTATAACAGGAACATTTGTGCTAAACTAGTGTGATGTCGCGCAAACCCTCTCCTGACAAGAAAAAAAAAAATAGTCGTAAAGGGCTCCACTCATCATGCATGCCAATTCGCAAAGAAACAAAAAGTTTTAACTCTGTGAACATATACATGGAGTATAAAACTGTCTTAGAAAATGATATTTACGTTGAGTAAACTTCAGCGGTCATACATTGTACTTAGCCTTATTTAGACTAGAAGGTATTCAAACGTAACTCTACAAAAAGACTATGATATTTTGTAACAGTTGAAAAAATACAGAACTGAGCTCCATTTTATCTTTGACTGCCCTCTCCTATATATTGACTGCCAAATTAACAAATTAGCAATATGTATTGTTCATGCATGTCATATAATACTCCAGTTGCTGTATGACCAAAACATTTTAATTATTTCAATATTCAAACAAAAAATTGAGAATTTATTTCAATTTTGAATCGAATGAGATATATATTATATTTGTGGAGCAGGATCTGCTTCCCAAATCGGAGCACCTGAGAGCACCCATAGTATATGGTGGGGTTCGTGTTCCAGATAGAATTAATTCAACACGATGATTTGAAATGTGTACTTTATAGTGTGTCACATCCCGGTTGGCACGCACTGATTAAAAGTCATTTAACTGCACTTGAAATCCAAATATCTATTGATACTAAATTTCATATTAGTTGTTTAGATGCCTGTATCTTCTTT
This sequence comes from Mytilus coruscus, assembly GCA_017311375.1. NCBI lineage: Eukaryota > Metazoa > Mollusca > Bivalvia > Mytilida > Mytilidae > Mytilus > Mytilus coruscus. The sequence goes on along the minus strand of CM029603.1, from coordinate 40,098,859 downwards.
TTTCCATGTTCGTTGTGCTCCTTAAACACCGTTCAAGTGACGTTAGCGCAAAAAATTTGTTCGTAATGCACTAATAAAACTAAGTCCTTTGTTGTGTTTCTACACACTGCTATGCGGAGTCGTTTTTTAAAAGATATTCAGTCAAACAAAATAATTTTTGGTAAAAATAAGTTCCTTTAAAAAATGATGTCTTGTAATCATGTCACTTGTCACATCTTAGCTGACACTCTTTATTTACAACAAAAGATAATAAAGAATATCTCTGGTTGGTGTACAGGTAAATTCAAACTAATGCCACATTCAAGATGGTTTTTTCCCTTACGGTTCATTAAAAAGAGGGTCTGGATGGGGTTTACGGAATAAAGAATAATGGATAAAAAGTGCCGAATAAAGGCAAATAAATAATGACTACAGAAAAATCGAAAAAAAAAAAATGAATAGAGAATGACGAACATATGTATATAAATTATATAGAAAAATGATAGAATACAGTGTTGAAGGACCCCCATACAGACCCTCATAAAATTGAATAATATTTCTAACATATCTATTTTATTTTCACTACTACTGGGGGTGTTTAACGACCTTGACTGGCTATTAAGCCCTCGCACGGTCGGCTCGGTGCCCGAAGGCGATTGGTGAGCGTTTAAATAATTTTGTGCCATCGGTCAGGAACAGGTGGAGGACGCCATTTTGGTAGGCCGCCATCTTGGTTTTGTGAGTTGTTTTGGTTTTCTTTGTTTACTATTTTGGTGTTAATTCTTCACAACGGCTGCTTTCAGGGCCAGATTGGTCAGCTTGGCAGCCCGCTAACCTCGATGATGGAGCACTGGTAGATGAGTCTCGGACGTAGTATTAAAGATGACAGGAAGCATTATCAGGACCAAAGTCGTGAGACAGTGAAATGAAGGTCAATCATCTAACACCTAGGATACAGCCCTCGGACGTCAGTCGGCATAACACTCCCCCATCCACAATGGGTTTTGGAGTGCATGTTGACGCGGGAATTTACGCACAAAACAAACGTTTACTGTACAGCGTTGGATTGGTTTCTGTCATCTAAAGTAGTAAGTCGTTGATCCATCTACAAGTAAACCCTCATCGAAGATAGCGGGTAAAAGAGAGCTGACCCAGCACGTCCGTTCAGCTGTAATGACTGAGACGTGACTGTGATGTGATCCTATGTGATGATTTATTTTCACACCTAATAGTTCCTGGGTATATACACGAATACCATATACACATGATGGTAAGCGTACACCTTCAATGTTTACGTAGGTGTGACATTTTAATCTGGTAATCGAGATTAAATATATATATATACAATATTAGGTTTTGCGCCGAGTACAAAAAAGTTTATATTTTTATGACATTGACCTAATATTGTTTTTATACTGCAACTTAAATTAATAAAATGATAGCTTTTTTAATCGTAACACAAATGTTAAACTTATTTTCATCCCTTAATGGACCTCTGATTGTGGAGAAAGTGTTCCATGATGAAATTGAGATTATACAAATATAGCTATGTTACTATATTTAGGAAATAAACACAACTAGTTGCAGTATAAATAAAAATACGAAGATGTAAAAAAATATTTAAACCTTTTTCACGGAATTTTTCCTAACATGTACTACTGGATGATATTCTTGTGACTTTTATCCTACTAATATCAAACATGTGTGGCTTTTCCCGCATCATATATGTAAATCATGTATATACAAATTTCTTTCGCCCATTTTATTCCGTTAATAGAGTTGAATTTTATTATAGGTTGAGAAATATTGGGTAGTTATAATTTATTATTTCTAAGAATTTGTAAAATTAACGATAAAGAATTAGAAGATGCACCTTAAATACTGTATTTTGACTTAGTCATGAATTATGATTCCATTTTGCAGACTTTCCTGAATCGTTTATTCCTTCTACAATTCGTGAATGGAATAAACTTGATCCAAAATTCTCAGTGTCGACTCTATTTCTAAATTTAAGAAAAATTGAAAACAATAGTCTACTAAGTAAAGTTGAAACGTTTTATTTGAACATCCCGAGGAAAATTGAATATTATCTTAACACAATTGCGATGCTCAGCTTCATTCTAAAATTATGAACTTTTCGAGCTTAATATATTATCAGATTATAAAATTAATGATCTCTCTTGCCAATATGGATCAGATACTCGAGATCAGATATTGAGGATCGGTATGTCTACAAACCGCCCAAGACTTCCTGGTGCACTCAGGACATAACAAGTACACTCAGGACATGTTATAGGTATGCATTCGATAGAAAATTTAATTTTTATCTTATATTTTTGATTTGATAAAATCAATTCAATATTTGAGAAGCTATTTAAAAGTTTTTATCAACACGCGCCGACATTTTGGATTTGCAAGACCGATGATCATATTCACTACCAATTATCGTGTAGATAAGGTCGTTTGATATTACACGATTAGTGTGATTAGGGCTGGGGTGGTAATAAACACATAAAATAATAAACATATTGTTTTGGCAAAACGTTAAATAAACTTTTCGTTTTGTTTCAACTTTGTAATAGTTGATAGTTGAAACCATTTGAGAAATCTTCAAAAAGTCGGAAAATTTTTCATTCAATTTATTTCATTTGAAAATGCTAAAAAAAATAAAGATCGAGTTCATTAAAAAATGTGGCGTCCCAAGGGATCAAAACCCCGTTATAACAGCGTTTATCTACTTTTGCCTATTGCTGAACATGAAACTCGTCTTCAATTTCACCGAAATTATGATAGAGTATAAATAAAATGTTCTCTCTGATTATTTTACTATCTACCAATTTCAATACACTTTAGTGCGTTCAAAGTTCTAAATCTACAAAAGAATCACTATTTTTGTAAAACTGAATACCAAAGAAAGCTTGGCAAGTTAGATTGTATTTTGTATAGTCTTTAATCGTTTTTATTCCATTCTTTTGGAAACTCCTACAGTTGAACATTATTAAAACATTCTTACTAGTGCAAATTTTGTTTAGAAAATGTATTTCGCCATCAAAACTCTTTATTGTCCAGTATTACATTTCTTGAACGAGTGCAAATCTGAAATAATCATTTTATAAGGCTTATATCTTTATTGCAATAGCCTATTAATGAAAAAAAGGATCTAATTTTAAATTTCATGAAATAAGATTTATACCACCGGAGACATATAATATACTACGGAGAAGACTTCATAAGTATGATTTACTTGTGTCTAATTCATTTTGCTTTAATTCAGCAAATAAAATATGTTTAAACTAAACACATGTACCGCTTAGAAGCAGGGGGTCCAAAATAGGATTGGGAAAAAACAGGCAAGTGAAATATCTTAATTTCAAACATTTAAATTGCTTTTGTTTGATTATTTCCGTTTATATCGATTATCTGACGGTATTTAAGTACAAATCCAGACTTTTTTGTACTCTTTTGTCTCTTTGATGTTGGGATGTACACGTACCAGGCCACGTCCACTCTGTGTTTTTAATTTGTATCCATCTGATGAGTTCAGCCCTTTTCAACTGATTTTTATACTTCGTCCTTATGTTGTACTGCTACATCACTGTCCAAGGTTAGGGGGATCAGGTTGGGATCCCGCTAGCATGTTTAACCTTGCCACATTCTGTATGTATGTGCTTGTCCAAATCAGTGGTTTTCGTTTGTTGATGTGTTACATATTTGTTTTTCGTTCATTTTTTGTACATAAATTAGGCCGTTGGTTTTCTCGTTTGAATTGTTTTACATTTGTCATTTCTGGGCCTTTTATAGCTGACTATGCGGTATGTGCTTTGCTCATTGTTGAAGGCCGTACGGTCACCTATAGTAGTTAATTTCTATGCCATTTGGTCTCTTGTGGAGAGGTGTCTCATTGGCAATCATACCACATCTTCTTTTTTATATTTGCTTTCATCAGCTTCATCTGAACTTTGATGGATAGTTATAGTGTATTAGTTGTCTCATTGGCAATCGCACCACATCTTCTTTTTTATTCTGTCCAAAACCGGGAAATTAAAGCTGCAATAGGCATTGATTTAAAAAAACACACATTTACTGAAAGTGGCCTAATAGCCTGTTAACTCATTTTCATTTTTTAATCGAATGAGATATATATTATATTTGGTGAGCAGGATCTGCTTACCAAGAAGGGGAGGAGGGTTCGTCATCCGTTGAAAAGGATAGGTAAGAGTGGTAATAGCTTACCGTAAGGTTTTAATTATGGTTCAACTGTATTCTAGAGACTTTTATCCTTGCCTAAGTACAATCGTATTCAAACGGACGTAACTTTTCAGCAAGGTTTACAGTCGAGCAGGAAAATTCAAGAGTGGACACTATTTCTATACTCAAGTCAACCCTTTGGGTTCGAATAAAAGGAGATAAGGGTAAATATTGATGAGACAACAACCCAACGACATAGACAATCACGACATTAAGAGTCAACATGCAGTTTTTTATAATACAGGGATCCCTATACAAAATATCAAGCTAACAAACGGCCCATGTACAAATAAAGTAAGGAGCTAATTTAATATTACCTATCATTGAAGATATCACAACAGACACAAAAATATTTTGTGTGGATGAACAGTTTAACCATATCATTTTTATAATCTCAATCAGTGGAAATCAAAGCATGTACATGAAATAAAAATCAGAACAAGAAAAATATTTCACGATATATTAACGGTAGAGTAGACGATGAATGTGGATGACGCCTTATGTCCAGCGACAAATTCATGTTCCGGACGAGAATATGTAAATGTTATATGAATATGAACCCTGTTCTAGACCGATACGACGAGAAAGATTTTTAACGTGCTTGTTTACAAGGTAAAAGTCCTCACACTAGAGGCAAAAACAGTACCTCGAGATATTCGAAGCTACCAGAAAAATAGAATATCATACCAAAAAAACTAAAGTGCAATAAATAATCCAATCTCAAAGAACTCTCCCTTTTATTTAAGCCAGCAACAAGTATTTTACCAGTTGATGTCATTGAAAACTTCACTTGAATGACGATGGTCGACTACAGAGTAAATTTGATGCACGAACGCTTTCTGCACATTAGGTTCTCTTGCAGTAATTAATTTAGGGATCCGAGTGTGACCAGCTGTTGCAAGGCTAAATTTCTGTTTTTATCCAATATACCCTCATTTTTCATTGGAATTCCAAGTTCCGTGTCCATCCTCTCAGTCGACCTTTTATATTTGCTCAAAAGACCTACATATTGTATTTATAATTAATGTGTTCTCGTTATGAACATACATGAAATATTTACCACAGGACGTACAAAACAAGGTTTATCAAACAAACTCATAAATAATTCCATATAAACAATATACGAAGGCAAGATTTTTACAATGCTATAAAGTAATATTTCCATGTGTCCGTTTCAATAATTATGGAAACTTTAACGACCTTTTTTCAGGTATCTCTTTGAAAACCACTACATGGATAAACAGTAATATCAACTTCTTTTTAAGTTTTTTTCTTTCGTTCTTAGATCTACTGTTCACGATCTATCATATGCGATTGTGTCAATTAATTATGGAACTAAGACATGTAAGAATAGATTTTCAAGGGATGATTTCTTAGTAAAAACGTGTCAAGGAAATGACGGAAGACCAAATATAATAGTGTTTATTTTCATTTATCATATACTTAGCATTAAAATGATAGCTTTTGCATATGTGTAATGATCGAAAGTACACAAGCCATAATTTCACACCCGGCTTATAACTCATACCAGGGGCCTCTCGTGCAAAAAACCCATAACAGTGCCTCTCGTGCAAGTTACTTCCGGTATTTCCGGTATCGTCTGTTTACTTTTCCATTGTGGCGTCAGATCTTTTTTATTATGACGTCAAAATTTCACGGGAACTTTTGTGATGTCCATTAATGGCGGACAAATAGTGATAAGGGTAATTGGATCCAGTGGTAAATCTGTTTGTACAGAACCAGCTGTCATTGAAAAACAGATGTAAACATGGCTAAATCCAATGATAAAGATGTTCAAAATGATGTGGATTTACAGGATCTACAGGATCTATGTTACCATAAATATACATGGAGGTAGTGATGCTATTGTTGGACAATTATAGTGTATATGTTGGATGCATAATTTAACTTCTTTGTAAAGATTTTGACTGTTTTAGTTATTTCATTTGTTTATTTGTCTTACATAAAACATTTGTCGGAAGTATATGATAAAGAGATTAATACATGGCCTTTCCATATCGGCCCGGGTATCATCCATCGACCAATATCAGCACCTCGACTACGTCTCGGACTGAAATGGGGGTCTCGGGATGATACGCGGGCCGATATGGAAAAGGCCATGTATTAATCTCTATGTTATACATTGTATTTCAATTTAAGAACGATTCAATGTCAATCTTGCCAAAATATCTCATCTATACCAGTTTTGAGCGAGCCACTCAAACCTACATTACTTGATTCTAAATATATTACAATTAGGCCTTTTCAATACGATTTTATTCATTGAAGTTAACAGGCACAGTTTTGTATTAAGACAGACAAACAAAACAATATCTATTAATCAATCGGACTGAATAGAGAACATTTATTACTTGTTGCACTTGCGTGTCACGTAGTACAGGCAATGAACATAATCAAAACCAAAACGAACATTTATCTGAATATTCTTAAGGACCCTGTGCATCTAGGTCTGTTTAGAAGTTTACAATCTGTTTAAATTTAGAATTGTTGGCGAGATTTACTTAACTGTTTTCGTATGATCTGGTCCTTATAAGATTTTAAGAATAAATGCATGGAATATTTGCCACTGAACGTCCAGCAAATATCAATCAAAACAAGAATGTGTCCATAGTACACGGATGCCCCATCCGCACTATCATTTTCTTTGTTCAGTGGACCGTGAAAATGGGGTAAAATCTCTAATTTGGCATTAAAATTAGAAAGATCATATCATAGGAAACATGTGTACTGAGTTTCAAATTGATAGGACTTCAACTTCATCAAAAACTACCTCGACCAAAAACTTTAACCTAAAGCGGGACAGACGGACGGACGAACGAACAGACGGACGAACGGACGAACGAACGGACGGACGAACGGACGCACAGACCAGAAAACATAATACCCATAAATGGGGCATAAAAATCCATACAACATCCAACGGAAATTACCGAAAATAGCCATTGTATATATTGCATTAATGATACTTTTATATGATATTGAAATGTTATTCATTTTGTTTAGTACGATTCACCAATGAAAATGAAAAAATAATGATTTGATATAAGTGAATCATTTTGGAATCGCTATGATATATATAAGACTGCTATCCAACAATACAAGCTAAACAGTTTTTTATTGTCTTAATATCTTTCCTATTGATTTGTGATGTTCTTAGTCTGGACAACACAATTATTTGCATTGACAATCGTATAGTAAACGTTTGCAAAATACCAACAAACTCACAAAACCATCTTAGATGACAAAATGTATCCAAATTAAATCCTATGGGAGAACAAAATAATCCTATAGGACAAAGTTTATCCTAAGGGAGAACAAAGTATCCTACAGGATAAAATTTATCCTAAGGGAAAAACAAAAAACAATCCGGTAGGACAAAAAATATCCTATGGGAGATTTGTTTCTGAAAAAAGTCGTTCATGATAATCCTATAGGATAAAAACATCCTATCGGATTTAACACTTTTTGGAAAATCCCAGGATTTTAAATAGGATATTAATTTTATCCCATAGGAGATAAAATTTCCTATAGGATAAATAAATCCGATAGGATTTAAATATCCCATAGGATATAAAAAATATCCTACGGGATTATGACTTTATCCTATAGGATTTCATAAAATCCTGTAGGATTTTTAAATATCCTAAGGGAGAAAAAAATATCCTACAGGATTTTGTCACTGTTTTCACTCCAGTTGCCGAACCAGGCGAGCCACACAAAAAAAAATTTGGTATTGTGTTACCTATACCCAGAGGTACATTATTGCCAAATTTGATGATTCTACGATTAAAAAAAGTGTGGTTCCAATTTGCACTTATGAGAAGTGCAAATTAATCCAAGAACATGTTTTAAGGAAAATAGCTTCGTCGTGTATAGCTCCGATTCCTTGTTCAGGTTTGGCTATGCTTATGATCATTTCCGGTTATATATTGTTATATCTGCAGAAGGATATATCTGCTCTTCAACGTTTGTTTTAGGTTTCGGATTTTAAAACATGTTGACCTCCACCATTGCGAAATGCATGTGATGCAGTTAATGGTAGTGTTTAATGTTAACAATATTATAAGGCAAAATGTTCGATTTAAACTTTCCCTTGTAAAAAAATACAACTTATTTTCATTGTATCCGGTTGTGGTTGTAAGCAATCTGATTAAAACACAGTTACTGCTTGAAACAGGATCTGTATTTTAATCAGATTGGGTTGAAATTATCAACACGACATCAAAAAATGAAAAAAAAAAAATTTCTTATTACTAGCTAAATATACAAAACACAGTGCATAAACATCTTTGTAATAAAATTAAGAATTGAAACGGGGAATGTGTCAAAGAGACGACAACCCGACCAAAGAGCAGAAACAGTCCAAGGCCATCATTAGGTCTTACACACAGCGAGAAAATCCCGCACCCGGAGGCGGGCTTCAGCTGACCCCTAAACAATAATGTATACTAGTTCAGCGAAAATGGACGTCACACTAAACTCCGAAACATATAAATGAACCAAAATTAAAAAAATATACAAGACTAACAAAGGTCAAAGGTTTCTGTCTTGGGACAGGCGCAAAAATGTGGCGGGGTTAAACATATTTTGTGAGATCTCAACCCTTTACCTATACCTCTAGCCAATGTGGAATAAACAAACACACAGTAATACCACAGTAAAACTCCGTTTAAAAGAAGTCCGAGTCTGTTGTTAGAATAGATAACAGAAAAAACTAAGCAAAATGACAATGATCAACAAAAATTAATAAAGGACCACTAGCAGTTACTGACATGCCAGCTCAAGAATCAATAAACCTGATTGAAAAATTATGTCTTCATCATATGAAAATCAAGCACAATATCCCTCCCGTTAGGGGTTTAGTATCATACCATCATAAAATATACGAGAAGAACATAAACCGTATCATGACAACAAGTAGTTTTAGAATAAATGTATATATAAAATCCGTCTAAAAATCAATTAAATGAATCTTTAGTTAAAGTTTTAAACAACATAAAATACTGACCTATGATCAGGCGTTGCTAGAATAAATGACGATAAAAGAGTATGAAATGATGTCATAAACGGCATCAAACATAATAAAAAATAAATCCTCTTCTGATATGGTCCAAATTCACCAACTATTTCAAACGTCGAATCCACATCCATATTAGAAATTCAATAACCACAACTCCCACCTTCGTCAAGTAATATATACATATCTTTGTTTATGATACGATATAAATATAAACACAAGTGATAGATAACAGATGACCTTGTATACCTCAAAATTTTTCAATGACACATTTAAAATACTATGAAGGAGGGGGTGGACAGGGGGTATTCAATTCCCGCTTCCCTTCCCCCTGACTCCCGTTCCCCCTTGACTCCCGCTTCCCTCCCTCGACTCCCGCTTCCCTCCTTTAACTTATCATTTCGTTCAGATATGCCTCTTTTCCTCCTTCACACAAGAAAATCTAGAACTGTAAACATACCTCCGTTTCTGCAACCAGTCCTTGCTGGTGAAGGGGTTGATCTCAATGATCCTCAATGGACATGAACATCGTCACATGCACATGAGTATCTAGCATACCATACCGGAGGAGTGACAATGACAAGATGCACATGGATATAAAAAAATCTAAGTTTAAGGGTTATAACTTCGGGAAAAATCGATGGACCGGGTTATTCTATCGAAAAAATCTACTAATTTTCATGTGTATCCAAAATACCCTGTCAATGGAGTTGCGATCTTAAGATAGATCAAGGTGCATACTGGATACGCTCAAAATTATTGTCCAAATGGGTATAACTCGAGGAAAACTCAATGGACTAGAATATTTTATCTCCGGGCACATCACGAAGTTCTAACAACCTACTGGATTTTATGTGTATCCAGAAAGCCATGTCAGAGGAGTTGCGATCACAAGGTGCATACTTGAAAGGGTCAAACTTTCTAAGTTCAAATGTCCATAACTATTGGAAAACTAATTGAACTAGAACATCTTATCTATACTGAAGTTTGCATGTCATGGTCAGCAGAAACATATAATGCAAGATATTGGAAAGTCCACTATACGGCTTTTTTTTCACAATAAACAAGGTACGACCCCCTCCTTACCTTTGAAACTTCTTTTTATTCATTTAAGATATTTCTTAACCAAGAAGTGAATTATTTTTCTTAACTATTTCCTGATATAGTTTAAAAAATTTGAAAACAAAAATTGAAAAACAAAAAAGATATTATGGGAAAAGTGGAGACTTGACATGAAAATATTGGAAGTTTAAAACTACGAACTTGTTTGCTTTTGAAACTCCTTTTTTATTTCTGTGAGCACAACTTTCTGGTTTTAAAAACTTAAAAATCTGATAATTTGTTGATAGAGTTTAGAATATTTTATTTTGATTATTTCTTACGTTTTCGAGATATTAGTGATTTAATTTAGAAAATAAAATTTTGTAAACGCTCGGTTTACGGATGACATAACAGAATACACAAATACACAGATGAAAAGACTTGCCGTAAAGTTTGGAAGGTGCAAACCAAATATTTAGCTATAGGCTGACTGTTCGGGCAGATTTTTTGAGGTATCAACTTATTATCAATTGAAAATTTTTATATTTTCTTATAATTTATTGTTCAAACTTTACAATTAACACAAATAGAAAATAAAGATAACTTTAAAATCTAAACGTAATAATATATTGTACTGACAGATTTATATATAAATACATAGATTGATTTTCATATTTTGAACTTTGTATTTCGATTTGAAACAAATTTCTTCCGTGACAAGTTAAGACATAAAAAGCTACTGTCCTGGCAGATTTGTTTTACTTTAAAAGTGAAAAGTATTCAATTTCTTGATTTTTTTTATGATTGTGTCTGTTATTTTATAATAATATCAAAATAGTATATACCAGATAATCGTATTAAAGAAACTATTTCATTTATAGTTAAAAATTGCGTTGCTTATTTCCGCCATTTATACAGAAATTTAACGTAATAGGCTACTGTTCTAGCAGATTTTTTTTGTGTTAACGAAATAAAAGTCCATAAAATTTTATATTTTCATAAAGCTTATATTTTAAACTTTCTAATGAACAAAAATTTGCTTACCAGACATTCATTTTGAAGAAGATATTCAACTTTATATTTTGGTTTTGAGCGAATTAAAACAAAATTTCTAATGTAATAGGCTACTGTCCTGGCAGATTTTGTTTACCTTTAAAAGACGAAAAAAATATCAAATTAAAAATTTTTGAAATGACTATTCCCTAAACTTTATAATAGTACAAAAATTTTATGCCAGACAGTTGTTTTGGAGAAATTATTTCAATTGTAAGTAAACCTTTCTCGGCATTTTCTGCCATAGTCTAGTCTTGTGTGAAGATTCTGCCTTTCAAAGGCACACCTCTGGTTACAGAGTAGAATATGGTGTATTTAACACCCACTAAATGTTTATTACACTATTAAAATCTAAAACAAAAGATAATTTAGATTTTAAATATTCACGCCTTTGACTGAGTGGTTGCAAGCAACCCTTTCTTTTTATTCACCGGTAATGTTAATAATATTGTATTACGTCTAATGTGCAAAGCAAAGCAAAGTTTTCTACTTATGTATTCTACAAGATGAAGAAAATCTGTACATCCACATTTACATTGACAGTTTCTAGTTTTTCTAATGTTCTTCATTTCGCGCAGAGCTCGCTTTTATTGATAATGTGTGAAAGTTCAAGCAGGTGATAGTTTCTAGCAGAGGCTAAAGCAGGACATCAATGAATGAAATGGTCTAATGTTTCACCGTCCTCCTCACATAAGAGACATGTTGGGTTGATGTCAACTTGGTTGGAAGCTGCCCTATTACATTGGAGAATATATGTTCCAGTAAGGAGTCTAAGTTTGATGGGGAGACGCTGGATGTCTTTTGCAGAAGTCTGGACACTTGCTAGAGCATTGTGTAATTGATCAGTTTTATAATTAGATGTAGAAATAAATGAAATACTCTTGTAGTAGACAGACATGGTAACCATATGTTCAACCCAGAAGGTGTCAATCGCTTTCCTGATAGAGTTCTTCCATTTTAATTTTGAAGGTGGTTCATCTAAAATGTTAAAGATTGATGGTAGGCTGTATTTAATTAATAAAGATCTGATTTTTGTGAACCAACTGTCCTTCACGGCTGTTGAGATGAGGATTTGTCTTTCTGCGACTTGTCTTTCTATAGAGTTCTCTTGTCTTGAAATGTTTGCAAAAGTTCCCAAAGCTAGTTTATGGATTTTACTGATTACTGGAGTCGTACCCGATAGTATATACACAGCCATGTCTGTTGGGTTAGTGGGAATAGATAGGATTTGTTTGATGCTTTTCCGATAGAAAACTTCAATTGGTTCCAATTGTGTAGAATTTGGTAATAGTATTTCTAAGCCATAAATGAGTACTGGTAACACATAATCTTGGAATAATTGTAGGCATGCTACAGGATTAAGGCCATTCTTGCCATGCAGGCCTGTCCCCATCAAGCTGTACATTGTTCTCCTTGCTTTGTTGATGTTTTCCTGGATATGGATTGGGATGGTTTGCCGCGGGTTACTGCTGTGAGTAATTCCTAAATGTACAGCAGTTTCAGCATTTTGAATAGGTGTATCATTTAATGTGAAATTGAATTTATCCTCTAATTTTGGTTTCCCAGTTTTAATAATTTTACATTTTGTAGGCTGTAGTGAATATTTCTCCTGTTGACTGTAATTCTCCACGGTTGTTAATAGGGTTTGCATATTGGTAGGATCATTTACGACCAGAGTGACATCATCTGCGCAAGTTGGTATAGGACAGTGACTGTGTCCAATATAGGATCCCAGTGTACTGTCCTCTACTTGGTTAAGAATGTCATTTATATATAGTTTGTATAATTCTGTGCTTAGTATTCCACCCTGCCTAACTCCTTGCTTAATATCGAAGGGTTCAGAGACCAGATTTTCCCATCGAACTGAAGTTTGTGCACGAACACTTAGATCATGCAAAAGTCGCCATAATGAGCCAGAGATCCCTGCTAGGTATAACTTTCTATATAAGCTACTGTGGTTTACGACGTCAAAAGCTGATTTTGCATCAAGCAGAGCTACTTATAAAGGTGTTTTTTTTATTTTTCTTAAAACTTAAGGCATATTTTTTTTACTTATAATTTTTTTATTTCTAAAAACTTTACAAAATGTTAGTAATTATCCTGTTCTTTATCATACAGTTTAAATTTTAACAATATGTTGAATAAAACGAAAGTTACAGATGAAAACGTATCGAAAATAACTGTCCTGGTTTTTAGACCGCACAAGGATAATAGTTGCGCTGAAAGGTGCCCAGAAGTAACCTTAACAGAAACTGTTAAAAAGGTGTCTCTACGCGACAAAAAATAGTACATTATTTTTGGTTAAAAGCGAAAGTAGGTTACTAAGTCGGTTAACAGTTAATCAGTGAAGCAATACAATATGAGTTTTCTGCAGGGTTAATGAACAACCATATTTTAAAGGACACTGGTAAAGGAGATCCAAAAAGTGAAACAAAGATATTTTACGCAAACAATCAATGATTCACTCAAAACCATAAATTGATTGAAAATGAAAATAAGTTGTAACAAATACCTTCTGGTCACCCTACAGAGATGTTGGCTTTGGTAATCTGGTCCCACTACACAGATATTGGCTTTGGATACCTCAGGCTAACCTACACAAAGTATATTTGGTTATCTCTGGTCACCCTACACATATATTGGCTTGGGTTTCCTCTGGTCACCCTACACAGATTGTCTTTGGTTACCTCTGGTCACCCTATGCAGATATTGGCTTTGGTTACCTCTGGTCACCCTATACAGATATTGGTGTTGGTTACCCCCTGACACCCTACACATATATTTGATTTGGCTACCTCTGATCATCCTGCACATATATTGGCTTTTCATTAGATATTGACTTTGGTAACCTGTAGTCACCCAACACAGATATTGGCTTTTGTTACCTCTGGTCACCCTGCATAGATATTTGCATTGGGTACCTCTGGTCACCCTACATAGATATTGGCTTTGGTTACCTCTAGTCACCCTACTTAAATACTTATGATGATGGTTACCTCTGGTCATCCTACTTAGATATTAATGATGATGGTTACCTCTGGTCACCCTCTGGTCACCTTACAAAGATATTGACTTTGGTTACCTCTGGTCAACTTACACAGATATTGGCATTTGTTACCTGTGGTCGCCCTACACAAATATTTGCTTTCCTTAACTCTTGCTACGCTACACAGATATCTAATTTGGCTACCTCTGGTCATCCTGCCCATATATTGGTTACATGTGGTCACACAACACAGATATTGGCTTTGGTTGCCTCTTGTCACCCTACAGAAATATTGATTTTGGTTAACTTTGGTCACCTCTACACAAATATTTTCTAGGGTTACCTCTGGTCACCCTAAACAGATAAAGACTTTTGTTACCTCTGGTCACCCTACACAGATATTGGATTTGGTTACTCTGGTCACCCTACTTAGATATTGCTGATGATGGTTACCTCTGGTCACCCTACTTAGATATTAATGATGATGGTAACCTTTTGTCACCCTCTGGTCACCTTACACAGAATTGAAATTTGGTTATCTCTGATCACCTTGCACAGATATCGGCTTTGGTTGCCTTTGTTCACCCTATACTGATATTGGCATTAGTTACCTGTGGTCACCCTACACGATATTGGATTTGGTAACCTCTTGACCCCGTACTCAGATATTGGATTTGGTTACCTCTGGTCACCTCACACATATTATATTTGGTTACCTCAGGTTTCCCTTTACAGATATTGACTTTGATAAAATCTGTTCACCTTACATATATATTGAGTTTGGTTACTTGTTGTTACCAAATACAGATATTGACTGGTAGCCTCTGGTCACCCTACACAGATATTGACTATAATAAGCTATGCTCAGCCTTCACGTACATTGGCTTGGGTTACCTCTGGTCACCCTACACTAATATTTGCTTTGGTTACGTCTGGTCATCCTAAACACATATATTGACTTTTGTAACCTCTGGTCACCCTACTTTGATATTATTGATAATGGTTACCTCTGGTCACTCTATACAGATATTTAATTTCTATACCTCTTGTCACCTTACAAAGATATTGACTTGGTTACCACTGGTCACCTTACACAAATATTGGCTTTGGTTACCTGTGGTCATCCTATTTAAATATTAATGATGATGGTTACCTCTGGGCACCCTATAGATGTATTTATTTTTGATACCTCTGGTTACCTTACAAATATATTGACTTCGGTAACCTTCTGGTCAACTTAGGTATTTTTGTCATATAGCTCTTCAACTGTTTCGGTACTTATACATCCCTCGGATTTCAAATGTTTGGCATTGAGCGTTCCTGATGAAGGTAAATCCAGAAAAGCGCTTCGGACGCATGAAATTATTAAACGTGTTGTTTTCAATTTTTACATCACTGGGTCGATACCACTGCTGGTGGACTATCAGTCTCGAGGTATCATCCTCAGTAGTCAGTACCTCGGTACTGACATGATTTATAACAAACTTTTCTAAAATTGTCCGTTTATAAATTTTTAATTATAAAGAAACCAGGTTTCAACTCCCTCAGGCAAAGTTGACCTTAGATGAATTTGGCTATTTTTTAGGTATTTTTGTCATATAGCTCTTCAACTGTTTCGGTACTTATACATCCTAGATTTCAAATGTTTGGCATTGAGCGTTCCTGATGAAGGTAAATCCAGAAAAGCGCTTCGGACGCATGAAATTATTAAACGTGTTGTTTTCAATTTTTACATCACTGGGTCGATACCTCTGCTGGTGGACTATCAGTCCCGAGGGTATCATCAGCTCAGTAGTCAGTACTTCGGTACTGACATGATTTATAACAAACTTTTCTAAAATTGTCCGTTTATAAATTTTAAATTATAAAGAAACTAAGGTTTCAACTCCCTCAGGCAAAGTTGACCTTAGATGAATTTGGCTATTTTTTTAGGTATTTTTGTCATATAGCTCTTCAATTGTTTCGGTACTTATACATCCCTCGGATTTCAAATGTTTGGCATTGAGCGTTCCTGATGAAGGTAAATCCAGAAAAGCGCTTCGGACGCATGAAATTATTAAACGTGTTGTTTTCAATTTTTTACACAGATATTGGCTTTGGTTATCTCTGGTCACCCTACTTTCATATTGACCTCGGTTACCTCTGGTCACCCTATACAGATATTTAATTTCTATACCTCTTGTCACCTTGCAAAGTTATTTACTTTGGTTACCACGTGCCACCTTACACAAATATTGGCTTTGGTTACCTCTGGTCACCCTATACATATATTTGCTATGGTTACCATTGGTCACCCTACACAGATATTGGCTTTGGTTACATGTGGTTATCCTATTTAAATATTAATAATGACGGTTTCCTCAGGTCACCCTATAGATATATTTTTTTTTGATACCTCTGATTACCTTTCAAAGATATTGACTTTGGTGGTTACCTCTGGTCAACTTACACAGATATTGGCTTTGGTAACATATGGTCATCCTATTTAAATATTAATAATGATGGTTACCTCTGGTCACCCTATAGATATATTTTTTTGATACCTCTGATTACCTTACAAAGATATTGACTTTGGTTATTTCTCGTCAATTAACACAGATATTGATGTTGGTTATCTCTGGTCACCCTACGTAGATATTAACTTTGGTTACATCTGGTAACTCTACATAGATATTGGCTATTGGTAACATATGGTCACCCTACACATATATTAGCTTTGGTTACTTCTGGTCACCCTAGATAGATATTGGCTTTGGTTACCTCTGGTTACTAGTACCCAACTCAGATATTGGCTTTTGTTACCTCTGGTCACCCTACGTAGATATTAATGATGATGGTTACATCTGGTCACCTTATACAGATATTTAATTTTGATACCTCTTGTCACCTTATAAAGATATTGCCTTTGGTTACCTCTCTCTGGCCAATATACACAGATAATGACTTTGGTAACCTCTTGTCCCCTACAAAGATTTTGGCTTTGGTTACCTCTGGTCACCCTACACAGATATTTTCTTTGGTTACCTCTGGTCACTTTACACAAATTGTCTTTGGTTACCTCTGGTCACCCTACACCTATAATGGCTTCGGTTTCATCTGGTCAACCCATAAAGATATTGACTTTGGTTAGCTCTGATCACCATATACAGCTATTGACTTTGGTTACCTTTGGTCATCCAAAACAGATATTTAGACTTTGGTTACCTGTGATCATCCAAAACAGATATTGACTATTCTACTTCTGGTCACCCTATTCAGATTTTGACTGTTGTGATCCCTGGTCATCCTATAAAGATATTGATGATTGTTACTCATGGTCTTTCTAAACATTTTTTTTTTTGTTTCCTCTGGTCACCTGGTATAAATCTTGATTTTGGTAATCTGGAATCCTTCAAATACATCGACTTTGGTTACCACTGGTGACCGTACAAAGATATTGAATTTGATATCTGTGCGACTAACATTGATGTCATATAATATATATCATGTATTTTGACTTTGGTTACCTGTAGTAACCTAACAAAGATAATACTTATGTTACCTCTCATCGACTTAAATAGATATAAACTTTGGTAACCTCTCGTCTTCTAACATAGATATTTTTTTGTTCATATTTAGTGTTAGCTGGTTATATTTGGTCTTTACTTTGGTTTTCTTAGGTTACATTTGGTTACCCTTGATCACCTGACATATGTACAGGCTTTCTTTTTCTCTGTTCACTTTACACAAATACATACTTAAGTTACCTCTTATCATCTGACATGCATACAGACTTTGGTTACCTGTGGTAACCTTAAACAGATACATGTATATGTTTTGGTATTCTGGTCACATTAGACAGATAAATCGGATGACTAAATTCTATGCACCTTTGATATTTATTTTAACCTGCTGAATAATGACTACTGTCCACTTTATTGGGGCTATGTCTGTAGTGTTAGCCCTGCTTGGTTAACGGAAATATACTCCTTTAAATGTGATAAACTTAAACAGATACATGTATATGTTTTGGTATTCTGGTCACATTAGACAGATAAATCGGATGACTAAATTCTATGCACCTTTGATATTTATTTTAACCTGCTAAATAATGACTACTATCCACTTTATTGGGGCTATGTCTGTAGTGTTAGCCCTGCTTGGTTAATGGAAATATACTCCTTTAGGCGTCTTATGGTTACTCAGTTATTTGCAATTAGTAAAGATAAATGTTTTATATTGTTGCAGATTGCAAAAGTGTTTCAAAAGTATCATATTCCAATAAAGCGAAAAATATTACTGTTAATTTTTTTCCCTTTTTATTCATACTCAAATTGATAAAATATGATTTTATGAAATTGCATGCTCAAACTTTATATTTCACTACGATTTTTAGCATGTGATACTATTACTCCATACGAATGTAATTACGTTTTTATAAGTTAGTAAACTAGTATATAGTTATCAAAGGTACCAGGATTATAATTTAATACGCCAGACGCGCGTTTCGTCTACATAAGACTCAAAAGTGACGCTAAGATCAAAATAGTTATAAAGTTACAAACAATTACAAAGTTGAAGAGCACTGAGGATCCAAAATTCCAAAAAGTTGTGTAGTATATTATCAAATAGAGCTTGTATATGGGTGGAATAAAACAAAATGACGAGCAAGATCAAAATTAATAAAAGTAAATTGAAACGAAGTTAATCTAACCAAATTATCCATATTGTCAGTTTGATAAAACATAAATTTAATACAAAAGAGAAAGTTGCAAAAAGTGTTTAACAATTCATAACTATCAAATTAAGGAATTTCAACAGAAACAACAATACTCATTAACCATGTAAGTTTTTATACGGAATTAAAACCATTATAGATTTTTTTAGATAAAGTTATGCCAATTATAATATTTCGATATCAAAATGTCTACATTACATGTATATGAATTCTTTTAAAAATCAATAAAACAGATATTTAATGAGATGGTGAAGTCGATCTTTCAATTGAGCATGGGGAATAGTAGTGTAAAGCGTTGAAAAATCAAAGGTCTTAATGTTGCTGCAAAATTGCACAGATTGTAATCTAAGATTTAACAGTAGATCTTTAGAATTTTTGAGAATCCACATCTGATTGACACCACTGTTTGATATATCTCATCACACTATTTTTGAAGGCCATCTTTTACTGTAGAAAGAATAGTAGTCAACACTTAAAAAAGATGTTTAGTCGAACATCTTGATGATACAGCTATATATCGTTCTTTATACGTCATGTTGCTCAATCATTCGTTTTGTAGTGTTTTCGTTGGCTGATGTTTGAATTTTCGTCGTTTTTCCCCTAAACTATCATGCGTTGATTGGGCACTGCTTAATAAGTTCGACTAGTTGTATTGCATATATCAAGTAAAGATCTGGTGACAAGTAGCATTCAGTCTCAAATCACAATCGACATGTTTTGCGGTCATAGATTACAGATCAATTTACCGATTTTGTCCTATACCCGATTGTGCATGAAATTTTTACCGGAGTCTAGATTCGCATGGCGGATGATGCATGCATTGCAGAATATGCATACCCTGTTGACGCACCCGGTCCTTTTGGATTTATCCTACATTCTTTTCATTCTTCTGACGACGACCCTGTATGAACTTGTAGTTGCTGGTTTCTGTTCTATTGTTATTTACTGAATGCATCCTCTATTCCTTTCACATAACCACAATAACTTGATATTGGAATAAATTCATAACGCCAAAAGATCTTACTGACTATTGTTTTTTTTTACTATAAGCAATACCTTACACCTTATGTTAGAACTACTAATAAGAAATTTTTTTCAAATCCCATATTAGTCAACGAAAGAAAACATATTCATAAAATGGGATAATGAAAAAAAAAACTTAATCGTTTATATGATGATTAGTTAATCAAAAACGTGTAAAGGTATACATTGAAAAACAGGAGAGTATATGTAGAAGTAAAAATACTTGAATTTAGTAAATCAATTCATCGAGGAGAGTTAATAAGGTGCATTACAACCCGTACTGCAAAATGTTTTAATGATTTAAAACCTAAAAATGGATCTAAATCTAATTTATGTTTCATGTTTCAGATAAAAATCTATCGATATCTTCATAACGAGGAACGGATATTCGAACGCAAAAGAAAACAGCCAGAATTAACGATCAACATTATGTCGCAATATAATGATCAATGTGCTGCAATACGTTCAGCTCTAAAAGATGCTGGATTTACAGGTGTTAATGTCAATACAGTTGTGTCCAGTCAAGGTAATCAATTATCAATTAAAATATAGTTCATGTAATATACATCAGTCATTAAACAATAGTGTAAATACATTAGTTGAAATAAAAATGGCCTTCGTTTCCATCTCAAACCAGATATAGAATACAATAATATCCTACTTCTTTTTAGTTTTTCTTTGTTTGATACTATCAAACATTTTAGTATTGGCATATTCCATAAAGGAACATATGTATCCTATTGTTTTTATGCCCCACCTACGATAGTAGAGGGGCATTATGTTTTTCGGTCTGTGCGTCCGTCCGTTCGTCCGTCTGTCCCGCTTCAGGTTAAATTTTTTGTCAAGGTAGTTTTTTGTCGAGCCTGCGACTTTTGTCGCAGAAAGCTCGACATAGGGATAGTGATCCGGCGGCGGCGGCGGCGTTAGCTAACTTCTTAAAAGCTTTATATTTTAGAAGCTAGAAGATCTGGATGCTTCATACTTTG
The DNA here is from genome assembly GCA_017311375.1 of Mytilus coruscus. NCBI lineage: Eukaryota > Metazoa > Mollusca > Bivalvia > Mytilida > Mytilidae > Mytilus > Mytilus coruscus. Next base: position 40,077,788 of record CM029603.1, on the reverse strand, counting down.
TATATAGATGCCTTATGTTATGAAGTTCCCGTCTGTCATATGTCCATTGTCCTTGACCTCATTTTCATGGTTCAGTGACTACTTGAAAAAAAGTTAAGATTTTTTGTAATGTTAATTTCTCTCTTATTATGAGTAATAGGATAACTATATTTGGTATGTGCGTACCTTGCAAGGTCCTCATGCCCGTCAGACAGTTTTCACTTGACATCGACCTCGTTTCATGGATCAGTGAACAAGGTTAAGTTTTGGTGGTCAAGTCCATATCTCAGATACTTGAAGCAATAGGACTAGCATATTCGGTGTATGGAAGAACTGTAAGGTGTACATGTTCAACTGGCAGGTGTCGTCTGACCTTGACCTCATTTTCATGGTTCAGTTGTTATAGTTAAGTTTTTGTGTTTTGGTCTGTTTTTCTTATACTGTATACAATAAGTCTACTATAATTTGGTGTATGGAATGATTGTATGGTGCACATGTCTAGCTGGCAGATGTCTTCTGACCTTGACCTCATTTTCATGGTTCAGTAGTTGAAGTTAAGTTTTTGAGTTTTGGTCTTTTTTTCTAATACTATATGCAATAGAGGTCAACTATATTTGGTGTATGGAAATATTTTATGATGTACATGTCAGTCTTGCAGGTTTTATTTGACCGTGACCTCATTTTCACAGTTCATTGCTCAGAGTTAAGTTTTTGTGTTTTGATCTGTTTTTCTTATACTATAAGCAATAGGTCATTTGTTGTATGGAAGGATTGCAAGCTGTACATGTCTGCCTGGCATGGTTCATCTGACTTTGACCTCATTTTCATGGTTTATTGGTCAATGTTTATTTTTCTTGGTTAAGTCTGTATCTTAGAAACTATAAGCAATAGGTCAACTATATTTAGTATATTGAATGATTGTAAGGACATGTATTTCTTGTTTGGTTTATATGACCTTGACATCATTTTCTTGGATTATGTTAAATTTATGTGATAGTTGTAGTAAAGCTTTATATTTAGGACTATCAACATAATATCAATGATTAGTAAAGAAGGCGAGACATTTCAGCGTGTGCACTCTAGTTGATGAAGTTGAAGTCCAATCAAATTGAAACTTAGTACACATGTTCCCCATGCTATGATCTTTCTAATTTTAATGCCAAACAAATTAGAGTTTTGACCCCAGATTCACGGTCCACTGAACATAGAAAATGATAGTGCGAGTGGGGCATCTGTGTACTATGGACACATTCTTGTTCATACCATAGCATGTTTACACTTACTTTTAATCGTAACAATTACGGGTTGGAAAGCAATGCATACATTTGATTGTTATCCTTTGAAATAATAAAACCATCTCATTTTGTATTTTTGTTTTTTTGTTATGCATTTCACAACTGTTCGATCTATTTATTGTAATGAATTGCAATGCAAGGAAACAGATGTGAAGGGTTGTTTTAAATTAACATTGATAATTGTTGTTCTTGTTATTTTGTTAGGTGGAGAATGGGATTATATTATATTCAGTCTGGTAAGGTCTTTACCGGACTATAGAATTGAGAAATGTCCTACGTTAGGATGGTGTTCACAAAATCTAGGATTTATTACTGACAAGCATCAAATCAACGTTGCTCTAACAAGGGCTAAAAAGGGATTATTTTTGATTGGTAAGATATTTTCACTTACTCTTAACGTATGATATATCATTACAGATACACCTGCAACTGTGTATTTCAAGTATAAAGTATTGTTAGAAATATTTATGTATGTTTGATTGAGAACATCGTTACTATTTGTCATTATATATTCTATAAATTATTTTGAAAATTACTTCATGTAGAATTGAAATTTATAGTATCACTAGATAATTTAGTGTTAATTCCAATTTTAATAATCAAGTTTGAAAATACCATAAAATGACATTGAATAACAAAATGCAGTAGCTAGATTATAATTTATTGTAAAGTTAGATGTTTATATGATTCATATTTTGTGTTACTGTATACATAAGTAAATAAGTGACCGTAATGTATGTCTCTTGTAAAACATCAAACCGTCTAAGATTTTGCAAACAACCCAAATATATCATAGCAGGGTGTTCGCCTAACGTGCAGAATGTCTCGGACTAGATCCCTGGCTGCGGGTCAGTCTAGTACAAAGCAGTTTATCTTTCTATAGCTCGAGTATGTTATATTTCTTGAAAAGCTTTCAATAAATGCCTAATGACAAGAAAACGATATTTCCTTCATCATTCGTGTTCAATCAAAAGCAATGAATAAAATTGAGAGTAGAAACAGGGAATGTGTCAAAGTGACAACAACCCGACCAAAGAGCAGAAAACAGCAGAAGGCTACCAATGGGTCTTCAACACAACGAGAAAATCACGCACCCGGAGGCGGGCTTCAGCTGGCCCCTAAACAAAACATATAAATGAACCGAAATTAAAAAAAAACATACAAGACTGACAATGGCCAGAGGTTCCTGATTTGGGACAGAGGCAAAAATGCGGTTGGGTTAAACATATTAAGTTTTGATCGATCTAGCTTTAATATAAATCAACTTTTTTTTATCTCGATTACAAATTCAAAACATCCATCAACACTTCTTTGTTTTTCGAAATATTTTTTCCCACTTCTTTTAATAACTATAAGACTATATTTTAAAGATGAAGTTATTTGGTGAGTGCTAATATATAAATCAACTATTTTTTATGTATCTCGAACACAAATCCATACCACTCCTTTGTTTTTAAAATACGGTTTCCTTATTCTTTTAATAAATATAAACATATCTATCAAAGATGAAGTTAAAAATTAACATTAACTCAATCAACGATACGCTTTCTTTAAACATTGACCTAAAAATCCATTGTGTATCTCTTTTACATCATAGGAAATAAGCATTTACTGAAATGTGATGAAGTATGGAAAGATTTGATACAGACATACGATCGTAAGGGATGTGTAGTTAATGGGAGTATGTATCCATCTACTTTTCGACAAAGAAAAACAAAAAAGAAAATAGTTAAGCGAAAACCGAAAGACGTGGATGAGGATGGTTTTCAGAAGGTTTGATACATAGAAATGATGCAGCATATAACACTGAAGTGATGTTTGCAGCAATCAGTTTTAAAACGACTCATACGTTTTGATTACGTCAACATTACAGTAATTACATCATTCGACCTTTATCATATCAGCACCTTATTGGATTGAAATAACTGTGTTACTTTGTTAAACTATAATGTAGCATTCAACTCAAATACACTGACTTTCAATGTAAATATTTGACTTAAAATAAGGAGCAAAATATTACCTTGGAACTGTAAATAATTGTAGTATTGTTAACGCTGTATTTTATTTATAGTTTTATAGTTTTTGAACATCATAAGTATATGTCATTATTGTTGGTGTTGTTGTTGTTTTTGTTGTTGTTGTAATAATTATTAGTATTACTATTATTGTAAATAGTCGTGTCTTGGTAATAGACCAACGGATAATTGAATTTTTCAGACATTTGTTGTAAAAACCAATGTTAATGAATTCAAAAACTATATTTCTTTGTGTATTATGAAATAAGTTAATCGAACCTTAAATGAGCTAAGTCGCAAAGTTTCAAAAGAAATAAAAACAACATTAATTCTTTTGCTGGATCCTTCATAGTTTATTTTGATTAACCGAACTGCCGAGTTATATGCTTAAAAACTGTATTTATTTAGGAATAGAGCTTATACATCGTTGAAATCAATCATTTCCATTATTTCTTCAAGACTTTTACTGTTTATCGTGTTTAGGTAATCGGTAATGAAAATTGGAAAGTGTGGAGCATGTTGCCATCGAAAAAATTTACATAAAACAATAAATAAAATTATACAACAGGGAGAAATTCATAGGTCTAATTAGCTCATTGACACAACATCGTGCCTTAAACATTTTAAAGACGGAAAATAAAAAAAAACAGAACACATCCACAAAACATAGAAAAAACAAGTCTAAGAGACACCATTGTAGAAATTTCATAATAAGAGATAATATGACAGAATCGATAACACCAAGGACTTATAGTCTTATGCCATTTATGGTCACAATGTAGGCCAAGATATGATTGGTTTTCTAAGTGTACTGTTTCACTTACGGGATTAATTATCAAATATGTAAAGATAATTTTTGTATTGATTTTATCTATATACTAATTGCTTTATTTTTACTTAATTTTTGTGCATAATTTTTATATTAAATGTGACTTCTTGTAGTAATTTAGGTTGATGTTGAATATTTTTCAGAGGTCAATTCTGATTTGATGTTTTATTGGTTGCAATTTTAAAAAAGTAGATACCTGATGGTATTGGCAATTCCCTCAAAAACTCAACATATACTCCCACTAAAGTTACTAAAGGGAGAATTTTGATCAATCATAGGTCTGTCCTATATTCCTTTAAAATTTCAACCAAGGATGAAGAACTGGATCTTCCTCCGTTGCAGTGGATACCAAAATAACATAAGTGTCATGGAAAACAACTTTATATGTCAAGGTCTGACTAGATTTCCACAAAATGTCTCTTCAAGATATGAGCAGTTATTTTATCAGCCATTCAAAGCCGGGCTTCAAAGTAACTATGAAACTACATACTCTATGGCGGTTTGAATCAGATGTGGATATTAAAACTTCCAAAGGTCTGTAAGAGAACACACAGTCTAAGTCTCTCTCCTCATCCAATAGTATGCAAACATTATTTCTTCTTCCTCTTCTTCTTCTTCTTCTTTGGTGTTTTGGGAGGCGGCTTTCCTGATGTGGAACTTGCATCCTATAACACAACATATTAAAACATTTAACTTCTCTACCCTTTATATTTGTATGCCCATTCTAAACTTAAAGGTGAATATCTTGCTTCAAGATGGGATAGATAATACTAAAAAAAACATTTGATTAAAAAAATCATTTTCTGAAACTGACATCATAAGGATCCTTGATTTGTTTTTATTCAGAACATATTTGTTACCTTTGGAGGACGTATTTTTTAACAAACAATCGGTATTCATATAGGAACCAACTGTGATCCTCATCTTCCCGATTTGTTCCTTTTATGATTAGAAGCAGATTTCTAACAGGGCTTCTCAGGAAGAATGAAAACAAGCTAATATTATCATTTAACTTCATGTTCCGCTATATATATGATGTCCTCTCGCTATATAAATTGAAAGTTGGTCACTATGTTAATGGCATCAATCCCATAGAAATTGAAATAAAAGATACCACGTGCAGATACTGTTAAGTCTGTCTCATATGTTGACTCACATCTAGAAATTGACAACATGGGTCGGATGATAACAAAACCTAACAACAAAAGGGGTGAGTTCAACTTCCCAATTGTTAACTGTCTGTGCCAGAATATGAATTTTATATATATATATATATATAATGACTGAATAATAGCCAACGATAAATCTTACGGGCGATGGACCATTAATTATGATACAGTACACTACAAAATATAATATATAACAAGTCTAAAAGGGTACAACATCACCAAAAATAATAATAAAATGAACAAATGTTAAATATTTCGGGTAACAGATATCCTTCATCAGTATGATCACGATGTAAAATAAATCATATCAATCTAGTCTGATTATAAAACTATAACAATCTTGAATCTTGAAATTTATACAATAAAACATATCATAGAGACGTACGTCTCTATGATATTCAGTTTTGGCTGTTTAATTGTATAACAAAACTGTCCATCATAGAAACATTTGTTCATTTTATTATTATTTTTTGGTGATGTTGTACCCTTTTAGACTTGTATATATTTATATATATATAATATATATGTGTTTTCCAGCCCCGCTCGGGATGGAAGTTACGAATCAGATCTACTCTAACATCGTTAGTTGATTTTCTAGGCATTTTATATATATATATACGATATTCCAAAGCATGTGTTTCGTATCATTATATCCTTAATATAGAGTTGCTGCTTACAAGGAAGCTTTTAGACAAAGGGATCTAATTGGTAAAGTTCAAGTCTACCCTTTGAAAGTTTAACGGTTACCTTCACGTGTTGACTGAATATCAGTGTCGTAGAAAACCACGACAATGTTCCAATTGTCGCTGTCACAATCCCATTCTCTTTTCCTTGACTGTGACATCATCGAATTGGATTTATCACCAAATTTATACTTGCAATGAGAAACATGACGGGTGTCACATGTGGAGCAGTTTCATTTCGACGTTTGAGTTTTTGATGTCCCCATTGTATCTTCCGCCTTTTTTTTGTTGGTCTGTGTTTTACTGTTTATGTGTGTTCATCAACAAACCATATCTGACTTTTCGATTGTTCTTATTTATTTTCGATGTGCATGTAAGATTACTTTTTATAATGTTTATGGCACCATTTAAAATTAAAAGTCCACAAGAAGCGATATCTGCCAAGATAAGAAAATAAACAAACATGGTGGTGAATAGATATCTTAAATACTTTGTATTTCGGGAATATATTTATGGTGTAGTATTGTCATATCAGTTTTATTGTTTTTATTGTTGTTATTACTGTTTTGAAATGACTTGTAATAATTACAAAAGTGACATCTTTATTATACATTATATCTCTTCTTGATAGTTCTTGCACCTTACATTCAATAAACACATTTTATTTGCACATCTTATTAAACTCATCACATTACCAGTTGAATTCATTGAAAACTGTTGTTTTCTTTATATTTTTTCTTGTTTATTGTCTTCCTGATATTTTTCTTATTTTGTTTCCTTTTCTTGATGTTTAATACATAATTCTATTATTTTATATATTTTATCAAATTGTTCATACAACAAATTAAGACAAATATAATAAAGATAATTAAAAATAGTTTGTTATTAACGACAATGACTTTCCATCCGTCTCTTCTTCAGGAACTTTCGTCGCATATTACTCAGTTTCTCTACTAAGGAATAAATTGATATTTGATGGGGAAAAAATTTGTCTTATTATAAAAGCAAGAAAGAAATATCCGTTGTGATGAGATATATTCAACCAGCGGTGTCCATCGGATTTTAATTCTTAAAATTTCTTAACATCAAATCCTAAATCTTCAATCACAATCTACGATTATGCAGTCAAATGCAAACTTTTTATTTTTCTACACTTTAGACTTCTATTCCCAATACCAGATGAGGATCCAGTATTTTGAAAAAAGGGACAGGGGGCGGGATCGCGGTCCCCAAACTAGACAAAGTATCGAGTGGAACAGGTAAAAAGTATGGATTAACCATAAATGTAGTTCCATAAAGGGGGCCCGGGCATCCTGTCCCCCTAAATTCGCCTCTGCATATTCAGTTGAAAGACCGACTACATGGCCAAATATTCTACAATAAAGGAATCGTAGATACAAATTTCTTGTTTTAGGTCATGAAAATCATCCTCAGTGAACTCTGATTCTGACAGCAAATACAACAATATTGGACTTCCAATTGGTACTTGATGATCTTACCAACTCTTGCAAATGTTTGTACTACCTCACAAGAATACGAACAAAACGTGTTGACTTTGTTGAAATCTGGTATATTATGAAATGAAAACAACTTACAGACCGTAGTTTGGCACTTGACGTATTAAAACATGGTCTCACAACAAAAATTGGCCAGCGATTTAGGTCAGAACATCAACGCCAATGGAAGACGTTTCACGAAGGAGGAAGATTAATCTCGGAATGATCCTGTTGAAATAGTTTCCATAGAAATTGTTCAAAAACTCCTAAAAAGATTTAAAATAAAAACAGCTGAAATTATCTTAATCCTAGAAATCGTACGCAGTAGTTGCAGGAATACTTGGCCCTAGAGCAGCAGAAAATACTTACAAAAAAATAAGTAAGCACGACAGGAGCTGAGGTTGCAACTAAAGCAATTTCGAAATTACCTAAATCCAAATGTTCAAAAGAAACATCCATCCCAACCCTCGAGAAGCAACAACAACAGCAGCAAAAATCTTCAAAAGATTAAAATGAGCACAACTTGAGCTGCAAGAGCAACAAAAGGTTGAATACCTTTACCCTATTCTGAAGTAGGATCAATACCTCACACCCCAGCAGCAGCAGCAGCAGCAAACCCCATGAAAAGAGTGCAATGAGCGTTACAGGGGAAGCTGGGGCAGCCAAAAACCCTTTCGAAATTAACCGTCAACCATCCTTCAGCAACATCAGCAACACCCTACCCTCGCGCTGCAGCAGCAAAAACAAACCGTGAAATAAGCACGATTGAAGCAGCCACCAAAAAATATTCCGATACAAACACAAAAAAGAGCAAAGCTTTAACGAGAGCTCCGAAATATCATGAACAGTCTATCGTACCATAAACGCTACCACCCAAGCAGGTCAAACTTCCTGCCTTGGAAAACAATATATCAAACACGGATAGACAAACAGAAATCAACACAGATATTTCCCTTCGAAACCATTATAATAGCAAAACATTTGGAAGCCACAGTTACCTACCATTGTCATGATTGGTAACATGGAAAAGAAATAACCACGGGAAAATACCATTAGGACTCCCTCTGACCTCTTTTAAACTAACAATTAAACCTCTAGGATATTGGAAGTTCAGAACGCAAACCTCACAGAAGTCACCCCATTTGGAATTTTAATCTATCCGTTCATTAACCAAACATGAGAACGTGCACATCATAAAAACACTCCCTCCGCAATGTTAAAGTATTCGTAACGTTACCGAACATGCGAACAGATACCTTTGTGAACCCATTCTCGTCCAAAATTTAAACGTATTCGTTCCGTAATCGAACATAGAATTTAGCCATCAATTTCAATTCATATATTTGTATTTATATAGTTAAAATAAAATGTGCCGTGTCTTCAAGTTGTGTCGTGCAGTTGGTTGATATAGTCGATGGTTTGGTTTTGTCAGTTTTTATGCCATTTTATCTTTATTCATCTTGAAGTTCGGTATTTTTGTTATTACGTTAGCGTTTTTTGGAAACATGAAAAAGAAAGTTGAAAAATAACCTTGTTTACCTTCTTACATGTATGTGCAATGAAACATTATGTGAAATGCTCACTGTAGTACTGGTCATAATCATGCAAGCTTTTTCTTTTATGTGAATCAAAGGTACATTATGCTTATTGTTTTGAAAAGTGACTATCTAACAAAGAATCTGCACATGCACCTTTTTTTACCTATACACTCTAATTTTTTTTTTATTCCAATGTTATTTCACTTAAATATATCAAAAATAGAATATTTTTAGTGGATTCTAAAACAAACACATTTGATGGAAGCTTGCCTTGTACGAGGCTATTTCATGCAATATATGTCATTAAAAAAGACAGAATAATCCATATTCAGTATTTGATGAGTTTTCTCCTGATTTCATATTCTAAGCTTTAAACGTAAACTTTTTCGTATGTAAATCTTTCAAAACAAATATACAGTTATAACTAATTGAAATGTTTTTAAGCACTTACAGTAAATTATTAACTAAAAGTGAACCATTATGTGTCCCTTTCTGGAAAGATGCGAAAACTAAGGTTTTATGTAAGGACTTATGGAAACATCATTGGAGGCAGTAAAATTTCATAGGGAGATTTCATTAATCTTGATCACGTCAATAACTGATTTATTATAGCATTCCCTACATATATTTCTTACTCACAAATTCTGATCTATTAGCCTTAAACGTTCAAATTTTGAGTGAAAAAGAAGAACAAAGTTATAAAATGAAAAAAAAAGTCTTTTTTGTATCCTATTGAACTATTTATATGCAGATGAGATGAATATTTGATTATTGATTTGTCCACACATTATTTTATCATGACGCGGCGTGATTTGTATTTTTTAAATTCTATTCAGATCGTTTTATCGTGTCGGGTTACATTATACTAATATTTTCTAAAACTATTGAACTGATTATGACAAAACTTGACAGTAATGCTTGATATAATCAGTATTTCAAAGCACAAAAATCACATGCAGTTTATCTAACATTAATCTTTTCTTTATGGAATCTGAATTAACATTAACGGTATGAATTTTACTGCACAATGCACTTTTTATATCGGGGAAAAGGTACATTGATGCAAATTATAACAGAACTTTTGAATAAAAACGGAGACAATCTTATAAGCTGTAAATATTTGAAAGGGTTGAAAATTTTTTTGTTTAAATCTGTGACGTTTTTAATGGGGCATAAGATACAAATTCGATAAAAAGATAAAATATTATTTGTTTTTGTTTCAAACATTTATAAACGCGGACAAAATAAATAAAAAAAATTGCTATTAGCAGTCAGTTTGGTTCAATTTCAACAAACAAAGCTAAAAAAAAACATCACTGGTGTATTATTGACTTGTAAGTCAATAATTCAACTCATTTGAATACGTATTCATGTAACCTTTAATTTGTCCTTTAGAGGAGATGGGTTGAGCATGTATTTATGTGGTGGCATGTTCATTCATTATAAAATTGAGAATGGAAATGGGGAATATGTCAAAGAGACAACAACCCGACCAAAGAGTAGACAACAGCCGAAGGCCACCAATGGGTCTTCAACGCAGCGAGAAAATCCCGCACCGGGAGGTGGTCCTCAGCTGGCCCCTAAATAAATTTGCGTACTAGTTCAGTGAAAATGGACGTCACACTAAACTCCAAAAACATATAAATGAACTAAGATTAAAAAACATACAAGACTAACAAAGGCCAGAGGCTCCTGACTTGGGACAGGCGCAAAAATGCGGCGGGGTTAAACATGTTTTGTGAGTTCTCAACCCTCCCCCTATACCTCTAGCCAATGTAGAATAAAGAAACACATAGCAATATGCACAGTAAAACTCAGTTTAAAAGAAGTCCGAGTCCGATGTCAGAATGGGTAACAAAAGAAACTAAGCAAAATGACAATGATACATTATGCCAACATTGAAAAATGAAACAAGGAAGACACAACGAAAAACCATTTCGTTGACTGATCCGGCCCACAAAAAATAATTTTATAACATAAAACATGAAATCAAACAGACCTAGAAAAATCCGATTGCACGTGATCGCTATCTTTTTATAAGGTTTATATCGGTTTATATTACCGTCGGCAGATTTCGGATGGCAACCCGATGGGCAATTATATATGTATAAGTTTGTTATTTGACAGAATTAAAAAAAGGAAAAAAAAATTCAAAATTGAAATCCATCAAAATTTTCAAAAATGTGTGAAGTTGACCTTAAACCTTAGTTTTAAAAAAGTTGGACCATTTCTGATCCTTACAACAGGAATATTCTTATAGTACAAGGTTTCCTCTTATTCAATATAGCTGTGTGTTCGGCGGGGAGGTTAAATCCAACAAATTCTGTCCTTGGTCACCGCACTATAAAGGAATGAGCTACATGGCATTAAAATGTAGCCAATAGATTCCAGTTTCTATATACGGATTATCTGAATTTTTACCATGATTTTGATTTTGATACGATGCATACCGTGATACAATTACACACTTTGGATAAACAAATTACGGACATACACGCCGCAAAGAATTTACCAAACAACATGACGTTCTCTTTCCTGGATTTTGATTGTGAACTATGATATTGTTCATAATGATGATACAAGTTTTTGCAATACCGATAATAAAGTTCCGCCGAAGAATACCGACATGACCGGTCTAAAGCTAGACTTTTTTGTTAAGAGTTTCTGTTATATATATGTATTTTTGTTTATTGTTTAAAATCATGGGACCGGTATAGGAAATCAATCGCCCTCCGTCTTAAACATTAATTGAAATGTATACTTTAGCCTTGTCATTAATGACAAATACTCCAAATCGTTTTAATTAATTGAATTGGTGAGAAAAGAAATATCATGAAAATAACCCCAAAAAACTTAAAATAATGACGAGGATTATGACTTGAGACAAACACATGAAGATGTAGCGGAATTACCTTTATTTTGTTCAGTATTTTACTGATTACTGGACTCAGGTTTTGGAAGTCAACATTACACATTTACACTGCCAGCATTAATCGCAGACAAGATACATGGTTCTGCAGAATCATTTACGAATGTCTTAGGTTAATAACAAAGTTCTGATGAGGTTATTGAAAAGGACAGATGTATCTTTTCGTAAATCTTCTTTCGTTAGATACTCCGTTAATAAACGTAGAAGTGATTAAGAAACCAAGGTTCGAACTCCCGCAGGCAAAGTTGATCGTACATAGTAAATATTTCTTTAAAAGGACCTTTTAGTCATATATCCCTCAGGTAAAATATTTACCGTATACATTACATGATTTCAAAGTTTGAATTTGAGCTTTACTGATGAAGATAAATTTATAAAGACGCTTCGGACGAACCAAATTTAAAATGCTACCTTAGTTTTCATGCATGATGTTTGCGTATAAGTTGGATTCCTTCATTTGCTGTGAATTCCAAGTTCATTTGTTAAACATAACATATGGAACAAAACTGTTTAACGCTTGTCTGCTGAAAGAACAACATATTTGTCGTGACGAGAGGATAAATTAACCACAAGTTGAGACATCTTCAAATAATAGAAATCCATATGCTCAAAGAGCATTTTAGATTTTAAATGAGCTTCTCAATGCAGGATCGAACAATTTGGTCAAATCAAATGAAATAGATATAAGAAGATGTGGTATGAGTGCCAATGAGACAACTCTCCATCCAAGTCAAAATTTATAAAAGTAAACCATTATAGGTCAAAGTACGGTCTTCAACACGGAGCCTAGGCTCACACTGAACAGTAAGCTATAAAGGGCCCAAAAGTACCAGTGTAAAACCATTCAAACGGGAAAACCAACGGTCTAATCTATATAAAACGAGAAACGAGAAACACTTATGAACCACATCAACAAACGACAACTACTGAACATCAGATTCCTGACTTAGGACAGGTGCAAACAAATGCAGCGGGTTTAAACGTTTTAATGGTACCAAACCTTCACCCTTTTTCTGAAACAATAGTGTAACATCACAACATAGAAAGACACACTATAAAATATCAACTGAAATAGCTTAACTCAATCAAAGGACATAATTACACCATTGAACATACACTGAACAAATAAATTTGACCTATGATACAATGTAAATTCAAAATAAATAAACTAAGGGAAGAATAATAAAAGTAACATGTTATATCGGTATGAAATGTTAAACAATTTAAGAAAAACAAAATGCTCGAACAAAATATCAGCCATTTGCAATAACTTTAAACACAGGTAAATGAAAATAATTTTGTTGTTAGGTATACGTGTACAGTTACAATAGAGAAATGAAATATTTTAACAAAATAAATAATTATGATGTTCATAGTACGAAGTGGAAATTTATATTAGTACCAAACACTTATCAAAGCTGGTATATAGACCAGATATAACCCTGAATAACATTAAATAACAAAAAAGCATTACAATTAGTATCAACAGGTCAAATAAACAAGAAAGTACGATTTGAGAGTACTCGCAGTTACTGACAGCTAGTTAAAAGCCAAAACAATTAATAATAAAAATCATGCATCAGAGACTAAAATCAACTGAAACACATCCCAGGGATTTAGTATTTTAACGTCATGGACAGTCAAAGAGGACATGACTTGTGCAATGCCAAAATAAATGTATCGACAGACAGTAGGATAGTTAGGAGTTTAACCTCTTTATAGATCAAAATGAACGTGGGTGTGTCTTTAAACATCCCGTTTGAAAATAACACAAATTTAGTTATGTTTTAATTTGCTGATCACAAAATCGATATTAGTGCCAATGTAAACTATATTCAAAGATCTAATTACAACATTGGTAAGATAGCCTGAACTAATAAGTTTATTTAAAGGTTCGATGAGTTTACACGGATCACATAGTGATTTCTGCGCTTTAAGTACAATATTACCGTAAAATTTAGGATGTGAAATACCGTTTTAATCAGTTTTCTACAGGTACAGCCAAATTTACTAATCAAATCTTTGTATCTATGAAAGAACTTAGCAAAAGTTTTACATAATTTATGGTAACGAAATCCCTGACTTAATAATTTACCAGTGATGCATTGATTACGTTCGTTAAAATCTATGACATCACTACACACACGGGCATAACGAACGAGTTGGGATATATACACACCGTATGATGGAGCCAAAGGAACATCGCCGTCTAAAAAGGAAAATTAACAATAGGGAATGAAAATCGTCTCTTTTGTCGTAAATTTTCGTATGGAGTTTTCCTTTAGAGATTGAAATGTCCAAGTCCAGAAAAGGACAACTACTGCTGTTTATGTTAGATTTAGTTGAAGTAAGTTCTATTGGGTAAATTTCGGTAGTATATTTAGAGAACTCTGGATTATTTAACGAAAAATATCATCTAGATAACGGAAGGTGTTGTTGAATGTATAAACCAAATGTAACAATGACGTGTCTTTACTGCGTTTGGTCATAAACTGAGATTCATAGCAATACAGGAATAAATCTGCTATTAAAGGGGCGCAGTTAGTGCCCATAGGAATACCTACTACTTGAAATGTCTTGATTAGGTTGTCCGGTTCCCCATTAAACTTATGGCATAGTGTCAACTGCTTTCATAAGTAGCATGAACAAAAGTATTTACAAGGATACCAAAATCCACGGTAAATTTCAAAAGGGGGAAGTTAATTAAAACTGATAAAATAAAAAGCTCGACTATATCAACATCGAACGGAAAACACCTGTCGGATTCCTGATTTGGTACAGGCATTTCCAAAGAAAACGATGGATATTTTTTCAGTTGATAGGATGTAGAATTCGAATTTCATATATATCGACCATATATTTTCAGATAAATTTAGCATGGTTTTAGCGTCGTTCGGAAGACGTATACTAATTGTAAAAAATATAATATTCGGAATGATTAAGGCAATAAAGAGGATCAATTACAGTTTAATACACAAGATACATTATTACACAATATCATATAATAATTGCAATAATAATTCGAAATAAGAAAACAAAGTCCAAGACACTGTGTTGTTTCTACAGATTCCGCATGCTGGACATGCATTGTTCATGTTATTTTAACATTTTGTGTAAATATTTCTGTAAACTTTTAAATTAAAGACAAATTTTCACAAAACAGTCGATTGTCGTAGGTGCAAATACATGTGGATTTTTATTGTGCATAAGCATAAATTCCGCCGAAAAAAATCCACAGAAAGATAAAATATTGATCTTTTTAAATCAGTTTTTTGGGAAAAACTCCTAAAAATTGGTAATTATTTCATCGAAAACAGAAAGTCGAGTACACCTTTTTACATCGGATGTGACCTTGAGAGGTCATACCGGTGTTATGTTGCCGCAGAAATTTGCTTGCCGTTTGACTGATAACCGAACGTATTTCGTATAATTACGCGGATATTATCGAGTGCAAAATAACATTCCATATCGCTTTATTCATGAAAATAATTTTTAAGAACATAGATAAATGTATGAAAATGTGTTGTCGTGAGAAACATATATATCAATAACAAATCATGGATACCGACAATTTGTGTTAACGCATGTGGAATAATATCTCGAGAACGTTTTGCAACAAAAGCGGGAAAATATGAATGCCTACTCAAATCCAATCTATTAGAAAAACGAATTATTACAGAAGAGTGTCCACCATGCACTTGCACTGCACTATCATTAGAATAGTAGAATAGAATGATATATAAATGGATGAAAATTTGCCTGTAGAGTTATTAAGATGATCTGCTATATATATAACTGGTATACAAATATTAATATAATATATAACAACAAACCAGAGTATACAGATAACAAATGATTATATCACTACAATATAATGATTATTACGGTGAGGTTATTCATAATCCACACAGGAACTTGTCTCAGAAAAAATATATCTATGTACCTTAACCTAACTTTCAGGTAAAGAGATGTGATTTTTTTTCTGGGACAAGTGCTTGTGACCATCCACCAGAACTTGCGGTCATCCGATGTTCAATACTTCAGTACTTTGATTATGTTTAGGCGTGTTTGAGTTGACTATTTCGTCTTAAAAACGTACAAAGCAAACATATTTGATACATCATCTCGCTTCAAATTCTATTATTTTTATATATTTAGGCTACATGTTGATATAAAAACATTAAAAATTCACATTACTAAAAATTTAAATATATGGGTCAAGTGAAATACCTTTCTAATGGTTTCTAATGAGTCTTAACAACATAATACGTGTGTTTTAATTACAAATTTTTACTAAAAGTAATTGACGACGGACTTTATAAGTGGATCTTAAAAATGAATCACTTCAAAAAAACTGTTGTGTGTGTTATATAGGGTTACTATTCTTCAACCTCTGATAATTTTTAGTCTGCCCTTCCACGAAATATTTAATTAGATTTTTTTTTTAATGTTTTTGAACTTTCAAATATTCCCCCTGACAACCGCTCACTAAATAGTTTTAAGTTGACTAAAGGCATAAAAGTACATTAAATGATGCTCAATAGCTAGTAGATACATTTGTCTTTTAAAATACAACTGGCATGTAAGGATCAATAGCAAATTCCTAGAAAAGCATTATACTGGTTTATAAATAAATTGTCGTTAATGATTGAATCAGTCTAACACTCTTGTCCGTTTATCGAGAAACAAGTAGACCATGTCATCTATACTACTAAAGGAAGAGACCGATTTCATTGAGCCGCAACTCCTCTGAAACCATATAAAGTCGGAAATATTTGTCAATTGACGTAGAAATGTAGTGTTTTGTACTTCCTAAATTTGTCTTTGAAACAATTTTTTTTCCACAGAAAACGCCAATTTTTGAGAAAATATCCAAATTCGGAGACCGTGTCGTATACGCTTTGGCGCATGCTCAGTCGACGTACTGCCCGCGAAATCTATAATACTAAATTAAATAACGAGGTCATGAACTTCGTCATTATACAGGGACTAATACTACTAAATTCAATCTTTGTCACATGAATTTTCCGGTTGTAGTAAGGACGGGTTCAACAGAAAGATTTTGACAGCAGAGAAAACTATGCACCTTATAATCAACACGACTTTATCAGATGGCAATGCGAATACTAAAAATCCAGGCTTAAAATAATGCATAGGTACATTAATTTAGTCACGGATCCGCGATGTCGCGGGTGTTTTTTTAGTTAGATATAATTCTAAAGAAAATCAGACAGAACAGATAAATTTCCAACATCAAAATTGTTCTTGCATTTGCAAAATCCTCAGAACCTTGATACGCCACTGGGTTCTGCGTAAAGCTGTGGTCACACACCTTACTGGATAGCTCGAACGGACGCCGAACGGATGAAAAAAAAGTTTTCCGTTGACAAAATTTTGATTCGTTGGGAGTCCGTTGGTGTACTGACCAAATAAAACGGACGCGTAACGAATGTCTAACGGACACATACAGGATATGCAACGTACGAGAAACGGAAACGTACCGGACAGAACGGATGTCGAAGTACACCCAACAGACGAGTACCGGATAAAACGGATGAACAAGATAAGCGGAAAATTAAAGGCGGCAATAATAAAACATGTAAATCACATACACGTGACCTTAAATTAATTAAAATGTTTCCATGTAATTGGTTTTAGTTTATTCTTCAAAATGCCGCCAAAGGGTAGGGGTGGAAAAGGAAGGGGGGAAAAATGTCAGAGAAAAATGCCAATAACGCCGCCTGACCATGATTCAGAAGTCGAGCCAAATACAGAATTTGATGCCACTGAAAATCCACGAGAAGTTGGCATTTCTGACGAGAAATTTTCAATTGGCATTTATCCGTTTTACATTCGGTAGGAATCCGTTTTATCCGTTATTCTTCCGTTCATGTCCGTTTCACATCCGTTCATCATCCGTTTTATCCGTTATACGTCCGGTAGAAATCCGTTGGTGAATTGATCTACCGGACCAGGTCCGCTGATGTAGGCCCTCAGGTAATCGGTGCCCTCAGGTATCCGTGGTAATGTGTCATTAATTTAATTCGCACGAAAATATAGTTCTTATTTGGATAGATCTTAATACCAAATTTTAATGTGACTAAATACCAAAGATGAAAACCAACTTGCCAGGTGATTTTATTATTTTTATACTTAAGGCACCGATCATTCATCTCGTGTGTGCGTGTTGGGTGGGGGTGGTTGGTGAAATTAAATAAAAATTTTAGGAAAAATACAATTAATGATCTGATGGCAGTGAAAAAGTTTGTTCCATCAATTAATATGAAACACTATAATTGACAATGAGAATTTGCTAATTCTAAAAAAATCAAAATCACGAACCTTACTGTTCTTCTTACAAAAAGCGTTTTGCTATTAATAAGATTTTTTAATTTTCCTTGTCCTAATTTGGTAACTATAATTATTAATAAGGGAGCTGTTATTTTAATAAGGGTTCTTTTTTGGGGGAAGGGGGCTAGGATGAAAATTTTGCCCTGCACTTTTTTTAAAACTGTAATCTCTGTCCTGCCTTTTAGTTTTCACCCCCCAAAAAAAAAATCAAACCTCCCTAACTATAACAAACAACAAACAATAAAATAAAATAAAATGGGGAATGTCAACTGTTTACAAGGAGGGTTAAATCTATTTTTACATCAAGTATTCATAAACGCATTGTCAAGATGCAATATAGGTAATCAGTTCTTTTTGGTTTTTTAAATTCAATAACCGAATTATTGAATTCAGATACTATGAATATTGTAAATCATCATTTCACAATCATCCAAATTAATTACAAAATTAACATCTTTAATTAATTTTCTCAAGTTATGAAACATTTTTAAAACAAAATGCAACATAATAAACTGTTTGGTATGCTCTCTGTTAATTGTTTGATATTTACAATCTCTCTGTCTTTTGAAAACTTCTGTATTCCTTTTTATTATATTGTACTGAAAAGCTTTAATCAAACAAATTTTCTTAAAAAGATGCTATAGCCATCTCTTCTGAGTTCAAAATCAAATGACCACCATGGTAGTTTTCCTATTTAACGCAGCTTATTGATTTTTTTTCACAGATTTTGATTTCCAAGATCTTGTAGAATTGTCCCCTGGGGAAAAGACAGAATATGGAGACTGTTAACTTCTATTTATCACAGTACGGTAAAAGAAGAACTGAATGGAAATGAGGGTATGTATATATATATGTTTGAACTAATATCAAATCTTTTATGTTTGGGTACAACACATTTAAAAAGAGTGCGAGTTGTAACAGATTGCATGACCAATCAATGCTATCATCACTGATAAAGACAGTTTCTTGTTCTGTGACAACTTATCTGTAACCATCTTTAACTGCAAACCATTTTCAACCACTTTATTTGAAAACATAAGTGAAAACAACTATTTATCAGTAATAACTTTAAAATACAATTGTTCTTTTATTGAATTCTGAACTGAGAATATAAGATATGTGTCAGTGAAAATAACATGCACTCAAAAAATTAAAACTAAAATTTTCAATCATTCATCATTAACAGGTGAAAGAACAGACTGTGACAACATTATACCTAATTATATTTAATATGTTTTCTAAGGAATAACTTTAATGACCAATATTCAGTATGAATGTAGATAATTGTATGTGATAAAAATAAGAAAGAGTGATTTGAGTGCAAATGAGACAACTATCCATCTAAGATACAATGTATTTGTATGCTATTGAGGATTTGGTCATCTGACTTTGTCCTATGGAAAAGTTATCTGTAAAGTGTTTCAATAGAGACTATTTTTTCAGATATAGAGAAGAAGCTTGTGGCTTCACAATATAAAGTTTTAAAAGCATCAGGTATTATAATTAGAATCTTTGAAAGACATGCTATAAGATATGATGTTGCTTATGTTTTTAAATATTCAGATATTAAACTTTGTTCACAGAAGATGAAAACGGATTATATACATGATTTTAATTCATAATAAAAACATTGCCATTCATATCCATGTAAATACAGAATACAGTTTATACACACAATGTCATCCCCTCTGCAATTCCCTCAATACCCTTAACATCAGGTAAAAATTCTTTAATTACAGTGGTTTGTTCAGGTAACCCCCTAAAGAACACATTTTATAAACAATTATCCTCAAGTTAAATTAAGTTTTCAAAACAAATACATAAAAAAGTCAATGCAATGTTGATTACATTCTTCATTTACAGTATAGAGTTCAGTTAATTTATGCATAAGTTACTTAGCAATTTATCATCTTCATCTTATACTTCAATTAAAGAGGTAACCTCAGGTCACACCTTAAATGTAATCCAAAGTACATAATATATACAAAATTTACCTAAATAAAACTCAAGATACATCATCATTCTACAGAATATAAACAATGCAATTTCTATTTTATGCTACATTTACCTAATATAATTCAGTTTATTCAGTAATCAGTTACCATACTTGAATCACACTTCGTTATCACATTGGTTACCTCAGGTCACCACCAAAACAGTGTATGTAAACACAATAAACCTAAAGTAATCTCAAGCCACCTTAACAAATACAAGACATAAACAGTGCAATGTCCATGAAATCCTACATTTAAGATACAGAATGTAGTTTTTAATGGCATAATTATACACCCGCACTGCTTATATACCCTAGCATTGTATCTACTATTCTTTCATTACAGAGGTACCTGAGGTAACCCGAGAGAAAACCAACAAATATAATCCCTTTAACTCAAGTTAACTCAGGTCACCTTAACAAATAAATTACATAAACAATACAATGCCATGAAGTCAAACATTTAGAATGAAGATATTAGTTTATTACAGCATAATTATATACCCTAGAATTTTATCTACTATTCTTTCATAGCAAGGGTACCTGAGGTAACCCCAAACATAACAACAAATATAACCCATTTAACTCAAGTTAACTCAGGTCAACTTAACATACACATTACATAAACAATACAACTTCCATGAAGTCCTACATTTAGAATGAAGACATTAGTTTATTACAGCATAATCATATACCCTAGCATTGTATTTAGGATTCTTTCATTACAGGGGTACCTGAAATCACCCAAACAAACAACAAATGTAACCCATTTAACTTAAGTTAACTCAGGTTACCTTAACAAATACATTACATAAACAATACAATGCCATCAAGTCAAATATTTAGAATTAAGATATTAGTTTATTTCAGCATAATTATGTTCCGTAGCATTTATCTACTTTTGTTTTCTAACAAGGGTACCTGAGGTAACCCCAAAAATAACAACAAATATAACCCATTTAACTCAAGTTAACTCAGGTCACCTTTACATATACATCACATAAACAATACAACTATCATGAAGTCCTACATTTAAAATAAAGAAATTGGTTTATTACAACATAAATGTATACACTAGCAAAGTATCTACTAAGTATTCTTTCATGACAGGGTTACCTGAGGTAACCCCAAAATAACAACAAATATAACCCATTTAACTCAAGTTAACTCAGGTCACCTTTACATATACATCACATAAACAATACAACTTCCATGAAGTCCTACATTTAGAATAAAGACATTAGTTTATTACAGCATAATCATATACCCTAGCATTGTATTTAGGATTCTTTCATTACAGGGGTACCTGAGGTCACCCCAAACAAACAACAAATGTAACCCATTTAACTCAAGTTAACTCAGGTTACCTTAACAAATACATTACATAAACAATACAATGCCATCAAGTCAAATATTTAGAATCAAGATATTAGTTTATTTCAGCACAATTATGTTCCGTAGCAATTATCTACTATTGTTTTCTAACAAGGGTACCTGAGGTCACCCAAAAATAACAACAAATATAACCCATTTAACTCAAGTTAACTCAGGTCACCTTAACAAATACATCACATAAACAATACAACTTCCATGAAGTCCTACATTTAAAATGAAGAAATTGGTTTATTACAACATAAATGTATACACTAGCAAAGTATCTACTAAGTACCTGAGGTCACCCCAAAAACAACAAATATAATCCATATAACTCATGTTAAATCATGTCCCTTAACAAATTCATGATATAAACTATGCAATGTCCATCATTTTCACGAAGTCCTTCATTTATAATCGGGAAATTATTTTATTGTAGCATAATTATAAACCATAGCATAGTATCTATCATTCTGTCATTACAGGGGTACCTGAGGTCACAAAAAAACACCACGAATATAACCCATTTAACTCAAGTTAACTCAGGTCATCTTAACAAATACATGACATAAACTATGCAATTTCCTTACAAAATACAACCAATATACATTAAGTTAACTTAAGTATTCTAAACCAAAACATAATGTAAACAATGCAATTATCACCAAATTCTTCCTACAGAATATAGAATACATTGCACTCATAAGTTACCTAGCATTTTATCTACAATTCGTTAAATCCAGTTGGTACTTCAGGTCAGCAGAGAAATACAGTTTATACACACAATCAACCCTAAGATAATTAAGTTTTCTTAACAAATACAAAGCATAAACAATGCAAATATCAAGACATCCTTCATTAGGAATAGAAAAATCAATGTATTTAGGCATAAGTTACCTTATATGTAAATGTTTATACCCTATATATGTAGGAACTAGATGTAAAGACCTGGATGCTTTACTACAAGCAAGCACACATATTTCAGCCAGCCAGAACAGTACAGAAGATACTTATGGTTGACATTCATATACTAATAACAGCTATTTCAGCACTACCCTATACACCATCTTCAAAAGAGTTTACAAAACAAAAGCAACATGGATTTCAACAGTTAACCGAGACTTCAACATGAAAGTGTTCCATTCGTTTTAGTGATAAAAGGTACCCCTTCAACAAGGAGCTGAGATTTTGTCTAAAACATAAATTTGTATGTCAAGAAAACACAATTTCTGCATGTTTATAAAAAGTTCCATGAAAAACTATCGGAAAAACTTTAAGAATATGAGTATATTAAAGTCACTTTTTTTCAAAATTAGCAAGAAGACGGACATATTCACTGGGAGAATTTTGTTGGGAATGGTGATATGAAGGCATATCTGAGACGAATGTCTAAGAAGAGAGAATGGGCAGACCATGTTGTTGTTCTAGGGATGTCAGCTGTCTTAAAATGTAACATTATTATAATCACCAGCAGCCCTAACACTCACCCTGATGATATCATTTGGATTAATTGTGGCAATGCCTCTGCTGATCTTATTCTTTTGGGTCATATTTGGGAAAATCATTACCAATCATTGCGTCCTTTTATTTAAAACCAAAAACAGGTTAGTTATATTAAAGAAGTGATTTTAAGACTATAATTCATTAGACTTATGTAAAAATGCTCTACATGTGTATCTAACACAATATCCTCTCAGCTAAACTGTGTGCATAAATAATTGATAGCAAACACAAATATAATCAATAAAACCAAGAAGATGCACATATAACACTTGGTCATTTAAAGGATGCATAGTACATTCACATTTTAAAATTACCCCGTAACACTGTGATATACTTCAAAGTCTATAGCAATAAGGTCCTTTATAACTCATAAATGTGAAAAAGGAATATCTACAATATTTAAGAGTTTGATGCCATCCGTTATTTTACTACAATATTCTATCCGAGCTCTTTTTCAAAAGGTCAAGTTCCAAAAGTTTAGGGTGCTGGATACAATGAAATCATGATATTCAATGTCCTGAACCAGGCGTTCTAATCTTGAGAGCAGAGCAACAGATCTAATATTACCTTGTGCATGTCGCTATAAATTGTTATCACTTCCCATTGCGTTGCATACACTGCAACACAGGCTAATTCATATCACCTCTATCTAGTTTATAACAAATACAAAAACAAATATAAGTGTGCATTAATTGTTAGGTTGTTATAACCTTTTATGTAATACTAAAATATGTTAATAATCAATGTATATTTTGATTTACCTGACAGAGATGCTGAACAGTACTGATGATTATCTTGATAATGGTTCTCCTAACTACAACAGACACAAGAAGGTGTGGATGATATTTTGTAATATCTATATGAGCTTTACATCAAAATTTGTAAAATAATATTTTTCTGGTTTAATTCAGAGATTTTTACAAAAATAAGATAACTGGCTTTGTTCTGAAAGGGTTAAATTGTTGAATAAAGTTTGAATGAAAAAAAAAAAAAACAGTTTTTAAATGCTAGCAGTCAAATCAACCCATTTTACGAACGATTGTAAACCATTTTCAAAGTATAGAACATTGCAAATAATTGAAACTTTTTTTATTGTGATCCCCTGCAGACATAATGCAAGATTCGCTGTCTTCTATTGTATAACAAATTACAATGTCATTAAGGTCAATGGTTGGACCTTTCAAATAATTGTGTTTATGATATTAGATGGAGTTCGTCACTTTGCATGTCTCTAAATACTTCCTTTCTGGACAAGTTATCAGTTATTATCTATTTCAGATAATTGTTTCCAGGAATATATCAGATCTAGATTTTGTAAAAGTGTTGGAAGTGATGTACAGTGTATAATAAAGTGTGTAAGGTAATTGCATTAAGTATTTAATTAAAAAAATAACCTTACTTGTACATGTGTCCGTCATGTTTAAAATCCTCAATTTTAATTCCTTTTTTCGTATTGTAGGACTTGTAGCATTGGGATAATCTTCTTTATTTTCATATAAATAATTAAAGTTGTGACTTAGCCTATGAATTCAGGTATAATCTAAAACTCGAATTAGGCTGTCACACCAAGCAATATGATTTCTGTTCTGAAGACCTTAGTTATTACAAGAAATAATTCCTTGTAAAGTAACTGTATTTTAGACCCGATTGTTACTTTCCACACTAAGTTATATTGTGTTTCTATTTCATACAAGGGAGATAAAACAAGTGTCATTTATTGTGTGAAGGGATTCGTGGAAATTCAAATCTGCACTATTAATTTCTTTATAAAAAGATATTTAATATGAATCATATTTTATATAGGTACGAGTAAATGTATGGAAAATCACCTTTATTATTAAATAATAATTGTAATTTCATGGTCTAAATATTTCTTAATTTACACTTTTATTAGTTAATTAGTAACTCTGTTAGTAAAAGTTCATAATAATTGTTGATTATATAATGATATATGTATGAAAACTAGAAAATCTAATTTATTGATTTAATTTACTTGTAAGAAATGATGAAGATACAGATGATATTATAACAGCACATTTATTGCAGTTGGATGATATGCTCATCGGAAGGTTCAATCACCGAAACAAGAACAAGGACACACTTCAGTATCGATGTGACAGGTTTGACATAAAACATTTTGAAGGTTTCATTATTACAAATTCATTTCCATCCTTCGACAATACAATGATTATATAAGTTCCAATTTAAAAAAATAGATATATTACATCATATCACATACAGAATAGATTGATTACATGTAGATCGCATAGTAACATATATTTCTACTTGGTAACATGCATATTATTCAGATTACCTCAGTTAATTTGCATATTATTTTGATAACTCAGGTAACTTTCATATTTACATAGATTACCTTAAGGATCTTGTTTATTATATTTTAATATAAATTGCTTCCACAGTACATATCTCACCCAGGTTAGGTCAGGGTAAAAATATGTCAGAATCCAATTTGATTGAATACAAATATTAACCTCTCCCCCTTTACACTCTGCCTTTGTAATGTATGTAAGCTTCTTTCAATAAAGCAGTTTTATATATGTTTATATCCAAACAAAGGTGTCAAGTCATGATATTTTTGTGGCATATCCTTTACATATCTTAGATTCATCAATTAGTATAAGAAAGGATCATATACCTACCAGTAAACATAAAATGCTACTTCTACTTTTCTGCATTTGTTGCTGAACTTCCCCTAGTTATCATAATGACATCAGACAAATATAAGTCACTTACAAAAAAAAAAATAGTGCATCACACATTAATTTGCAACAAGAATAAAATAGCAGAAGATACCAAGGGCACAAAGAAATTTCAAAACAAGTATTGATGAAAATTGATATAATTCATAACAACGATAACTACAAGAACAAAGTAGGTTTGAGCAACGCAAACCATTCCATAAACTCTATGTCATATTTGATACTCTGGAATGGAAATCAGTCCCTAGCTGCCTCCTATAATTTTATGGAGAAATGGGTCCTATGTAGTTATTATGCAGAAGAATGTACGTTTTAAAACTCAATTATTTACTCAATTCAGGGAATTACAGCTTTTATAAAGTGAATAAGTATATAATATATGCTTCAGAATTTCGTCTTATTGTAGGTGTCGTAGACCTAGAGGGAAAAATAAGGGATCTCTGCCAACTGTAGCTAATGGATGTTCTGCATATGTTTCTTTTCGGTAAGTATTTCCTAAATAGTGTTGATAGATGCTACCCACAATTGCTTTATACAGGATTACATTTTTAAATACGGTTTCTATAAATTGTGATGTTAAAAAAGAAGATGTTTTATGAATGCCAATGACACAACTCTTCTACAGAAATTAATAACTATAGTTCAGTATATTTTTCTAAAAAATTATCAAAGCCCATACCGCATAGTCAAGTGTAGAGGGACCCGAAACGACATATGTACAACGATTCAAAAGAGAAAATTAACGCACTAATTTATGTTTTAAAAAATGAACAAAAACAAATATGTAACACAAAAACAAACGAAAACCATTAAATACAGGTTCCTGGATTAGGACAGGCATATACAGAATGTGGTAGGTTATTAGTTTGATTTCAAAGTATGAATTCACTAAAAATTGTTGATATACTTGAACAAAAGATTGATTTTCTAAATTACTTATAAAAGATACAAAACAAGTTTGTCAATCTATATCATAGAAAACTGTGATGAAACAATATTTAGATGCACTTCTAAAACAGAAAATATTGCAGTCTGAAAATTCTCTTATATATTAATAAGACACCCATATAACTGTTATCATACTGGTTTTTGGTAAAATATGGATAATTTTGTGATAAAATCAACAAAACAATGTTAACAGTTAAATGCAAAAACTATATTAAATTGTTTTATTTATAGATAGACTAATAGGAGGGCACCCTGAAATTACAGTTTTTGTTTTGTTTTCCTCAGAATCTCTTGTCCTAATCTGAAACACAAAACATTATAACCGCCACTCAAGGAGTTGTAATCGGATTTTTACTTTGCTTTCACTGAGCATCACATATGTTTAAATGGAACAACCCAATATTGAAAACTGAAAACAATAGAGATATAGGTTACTTGCATTTAGCTATAAACTTAAAACCCATACAATTTGTTTTATTCAGATTTGTGCAGCACATGTCTAAAAAGGCTGTTATCATTCGCCAAAGAATACAACATACTGAACATGACTTGAAAAATTTGCAAGAAAAACACTTGTCAAAACCAGATCCAGCCTTATGTCAATATATAGATGCATTGCTTGAACAAGTAAGATTTTTAATCAATATTAAAGACAAACAGACATATTGCCAATACATCATTTCTGGAATCATGTCTTTACCCTGAAAAGATCTTCACTTTTGCACGCCATTATGACGTCATTTACCAGATAGAAGGCAAGCCTGTGTCCATGCTCTATTAAAAGTATCCATCACTTACAGAATCGTCAATCTGTAGTGTAGTATAGAAAAAGATATTAATTTATTACCCATCCTGTTCACTATCCAATTCTATTTTTACTGTAACTAGGAACTTTGTTAAAATGTACATCCGAAGCAATTAATGAGTGTTTGGATGTTTTGGTTGATTTATATTTATAACCTTTCAAGTGTTACATTTCTGTTTAGAAGGATATCTTTATAGTTTTTAATCAGATATGCATGACAGAAGATAATTCGAAACTATACCCAGGTTTTAAATAATTATCTCAGTTGTATAAGATGCAGCATATGTTAATTTTGTTGTACAAAACGTAAACAAAAGAATAAGATATATAAATCAAGACAATACAGCTTCAATAAAAATAACCATAAGCATGCCTAAAATATCCTCTTTGTGAAATTTCCGCATTAAAAACATATTTTAATATTTAATTTTCATAGAATAAAAAGCCAATGCAAATATTATGCATGGCCTGGAAATGGGCAAGAGATCATGGAAAAACAGATGTACACGACAGAAGATATTTTGTATCTCCCCAGGATATAAAATATTTCTCTCAGCAGTATAAGATGAAACACAGGTACACTTTATTTACAAACTTTAAAGCAAAAATAAGATATAAATCACACCAATACAGCTTCATCTAAAAGACTCAGAAGCATGCCAAAAATATCATTTTTGTGTATAACGATAACTTCCTATGATGACATTAGAATAATTTGTAGGAGATTTTTTTGAAGTGCATTATTCTGCTTTATTTGTAAAACAGATAATTTAAACATTTGTAATGTGTCAATATGAGAGTATTTTTAACCTATTTGCCTTCTTTATAAGTGTTTGTTCTGACGATTCAGCACTGGTTGGTAACCATTCGAGCCTAAGTAATCCAGTGGTCTAATCCGCCGGACATAGTGAAAGTCGATTTGTTTGCACGATATCTCAGTACCATGTGTTCGAATCCCAGCCAGGGAAGAACAAAATATATGTATATATGCACACATTACTCAAAAGTGTAACTAAAAATGTCTTCTATTATAACTTCTTATGTTTCAGATGTCACCCTAATGATTCATTAGCAGTGAACCATTTATGCACGCAGACACTTAAGGATGAGATTGTGCTATACCAAGAATTAATACAGTAAGATTATCATGCTATGCTTATATTAAATAAAGGTGTATTTTTATGTCATAGTTTGTCTTTGATGATATATTGTTGTTTTGTACAATATGTACATAAAATAAAGAATCTGTCAAAGATACAACCCTGTTGAAAAGCCACATATATATGTATACGTTACATAACTTGAATGTTTAATATGTATTTTGTTTGAAGTATACACCATTGTAACATAAATTAAAGATACATATTTAATAATAAGAATAAAATACATTATGTTTTAAAAAAGTAACACACTATTGGAAATATTGTTAAGTTATATATTTAAAACAGAATGAGAAATGAAACAGTATTACTACATTGTAAGTACAGGTACATCTTCTGTTGTCTAACATTATGTTTTTATAAGAAATATTACGATATTATTCCTCTTTGTAGCACTGAGAAGCAACCTCTTATCATTGTTTATCAGAATGCTAACGAAAGGGAACGTATGAAGAATTTAGCAAAAAGTTGTATTTTTAGATGAAACATACAAAGGTATGAATACATAAACAGGTTCCACAGCAGTTTCTTTATAACATTTTCATAATGCAACTATTTTAACAAAAGATGCATTCATTAAGTATTAAGAATTTATGTGTGATTTTTGATGAAAATGTTTCCTTCACATGTTAAAGATGGGGTATGGAAGATATAGCTACCAAGCTAGTGGGAAAAGTTTTTCTTCTCAAAAACAATGTCTTTAAATAATATATGTTATCAATATACATATATAGCTTTTGTGATTAATCTATTCAATGAACCTTACTGTAAACCTGCAAAAATGTAAAAAGGAATCATCAAGTAATTACTAATTTGATTTGTCATATGGGATTGAACATTTCTTTAAAATTGAAGTTTTAGAATTATTTACAAATAAGGAATAATTATATGAGGAAGTAGCATATATGCAAGATATTTTGTTGAGCATGACTTACCATTATGCAATTTTTTAAAGGGTTTTTTAATTCTGTTAATGCCAACCTATATTTTAAGGTCTTACTGCATACGGATACGTATTCTACGCCTTAATTGCACGAACTGAGTATGACAAAGGTACCTGCTACATTTTTAAGAAGCTTGAAATCCAGTGCAAAGAAAAGTGGTTTTACATTCAATCCCAGGTAGTCATTTATGTTTTAATTGAAAGATAGTGAAATATATACCAAAAGAGAAAGAATGAGTGTATATATCAGATATGCCAGGCCACAAAGTACTACACAGTTAAAAATCATTTAACTGTCACACCGACAATTAAAAACAGGTCTCAAGAGTTAAGAGTCAAATCCTATCACATTTGTTACATATGATTATTCACACGCACATCAAAAAGGTATTACCCTTGTGATCTTTAAAAGAGGCAATGCAATGCATTAACTTCAATCACAGTTAAAAGCATTTAACCTATGAAGTAGTGAATTTTGCAGTCAAAATTTTGATTTTGGGAAATTGCAATATATGTTTAAATTCTTATCATTTTTATCATATCTATGTAGAAAGGTTTATAGCTTGTCTTATTTAGATTGTCACTGGACACATTATTTGATTACATTTTATAAGATAAACCAAGATAGTATTAAACCTATCTTTTGACTTCTTAAAGCTATCTTTTGAAATTGAGAGATGGATAAAATGGGGAAAAAAATCCTAAAATATTAAGTAGCTATGTGAAATATCCTCAAATGTTACCGTAATGAAAAGGCAGCATTAGTAATTTCTTATTTTCTGTATGATTCACTTTGCTTTTTATGAAGGTGAAAGATACCTAAGGGTATTTAAACTCATAACTTATAATAAGAATAAGCAACGTCATACCGTGCAAAAGAAAATGATTAAAGACAAAGCATACAAAACACAACACTGTACTTTGACAATGCTTCCTGTGATACTTTTAAAACTTTGGCCTAATTGCCTGTAGATATCATTATTCATGTGTGTCAATAACTATAGGCACAACATGCATAAAGAATTACCCATGTCTGACTAAACACATAATTTGGTTCACATATATTTATTTCAGGTCATTCATGGTTGACCGTGACACTAAAGAAATTGGTGCTATAATGTCAATATTTCCTGATAGTTGTGTATTACTTTGTTGGTTTCATGTGTTGCAAGTGAGTGGTATTTCAAAAGAGTCATTCATTGCTGATATCTATTTGATGGAACAAATCATACTTGTATCATTTTCAATAACATCCAGAACAATATATGTTTGTCATCTCTCCATACTTGAATGAAAAATTGATTAAAATCTTTGTCATTCAACATAAAACTTTTAAATAAAGACGCACTGATTTTTAAAAGATATAAATATACATAAAAATGGATACCCACACGAACTTCAACACAACAGGAATCAAAACACACTGTCGAAATCCTAACGGTTCCTGATGAATTCTTTGAATGAATAATATGGATGGACAAAATATCCTTTAAAAGTTAAGACATTGTTTGTTGCATGTTATTTTGCAGAAAGGTATTGAGATACATATGCCTATGCATTTTCATTTGAATCAAAGTTATGTTACTAAGCGAGAGTATCAGAAATGAATTGCATTCATAACACAATAACAGCTTCTGAAACTCAGTATTTAAGAGTATTGTGAACATACATCGTTTCAGAAAAATATATACTGATTAACACATTGCTCTATTTTTACTGTGTTTACCATCATCTTCTTACGTAAGTTAATTAAGAACAGGGGTTAATATATGGTATCTCATTTGCGATTTAAAGACAAACTGTTGTACAAAAGAAAACAGATGAAAATATATGTACCAAGATATTTTCCGCTGTTAGGATAGTAGTCTCTTGCTATGCAAATCCATTTCAATATTAGTTTCTCAATCTGTCTTTATTCCAAATTTTCACTTCCCAGTATGATATCTTATACATATATATGTATGTAAATAGCTAAAACAATTGATATAAAATATTTTTTAGGCTATCTACCGTTTCTTGAACAAAAAGGACTCTGGTATTTCAGGAAATGCAAACATTCAGAAACTAAAAACGTAATTGAAGGTGTAAGAAGCTTAAAGATGTGCACTACGGTTAGAACTTATGAAAAATTAAAGAACCTTAGTGAGCGCGCTCACATACCCCACGCCCTCACATTGTCACTGGACAAATAAAATAACTGTAAGAAATAAAAATTAAATCATAATTTCCTGTCGATATGCACTTCTGCATAGTATGTCCTTATAATCTAAAAGGTTTCATGAAATTCTGTTGTGAGGTTTCAGAGGAGTTTAGATGAAAAACTGTTGCAGTAGTATATTGAGGTAAAGAAGTTCAAAGGGCGTAACTCCTAGAAAAAAAACCTGAATCATAATTTCCTGTCGATATGCACATCTACATAGTATGTTCTTATTATCTAAAAAGGTTTCATGAAATTCTATTGTGTGGTTTCAGAGGAGTTGCGATGACAAGAACCGGACTGACGAACTGACGGACGGACTGACTGACAGACGGACTGACGGACAGACGGACGGACGGGTCAAAACATTATACCCTCCGCAACTTCGTTTAATTGGGTATGATAACAGCTGTATGACCCATTTGGCTTATGTTAATACACAATTAAAGCTAAATCAATTTCATTTAATATTTAGCTACCACAAATACATATAACATCAGGTCACCCCTTCGATTTAAAATCAAATTTTGTAAATTTATGTATGTGTCCAAATTAGGATTCACTTTAAACAAGGAGGTTTCTAGTCAAATATATAAATATGACCTTCTTCAATCTGAATTATGGAATGAACAATCTCTTTAAGCAGTCAGTTTGCTTTAATTTTGTCATATCTAATTATATGGATCTTACATCATTTCTTGTAACTAAATTGGTAAATTTTTCCGTATTCAAATGTTACAACTATGACAGATCATTATGCAAACTTGTATGATTTTGAATGAGCATTTCAAATCTGAAGTATCTTATTATGAGGAGGTTACTTATCTCATCCCTATGATCTTTCCTGAATTTATTTTATCCTAATATCATAAGTCTAGACATGCTTTCATTGTTACAACAGAAAGAAGAATTTGACAGAAATTTGGAATACGTGTTAGATGAACTACCAACACCAGCAGTAACTCAATATTTAAAATCAAATTGGTTTAGTGACATCTGGAGTTGCAGGTGGAGCAATTTTGGAAGAAAATTCTATCATGAAGACCATGACACAAACAACCTTGTGGAAAGGTATCATTACATGTACAGTCTTATCTGAACATAATTTTGAAATCTTTGTTTTATTTATGTCTGAAATCATGAATGGTAACACTAGAACAGTAAAGTAAACAAAGCTGCATGATTATACAATAAAGAAGCCAAATTACCAAACAAATAATTAAAGAATTTTGTTACATTACTATTTACACAACAAATTTAAAAGAAAGTTAATGATCAACTGCTATAAAATTGCTACACACTGTAAAGCACATCGGAATTTATCTTTAAGTCAAATACGATGATTGCACCCTGTGCAGTTCAGACCCTTTGAACACTTAAATCATGTCAGGCTAAAATCAATATATATATAAAATCCCTTCTTTATTGTGTGCAAGTTACATCTTTAAAACTTGAAAACAAACATGTTGTTTTGTGCGAGCCTATGTTCCGTGTTGAATGCCGTACTTTAACCTGTAATTAACAACTTTTTGCATATTGTTTGTGAATTCGAGAGTTATCTCATATGCACTAATATCACATCTTTTTATTTATATAGAAAAAAATTGGCAGAAATGTTCAGAATGTTGAGATCTACGTGCTGTCTATTTATTTTAGGAGTTATTACCCTACAATTAACGAATAATTTCAATTTGAGTGTGTTTTATGTTTATCTGGAGAACTGTAAAAGATTGAGAAAATATTTGAAACAATGCTCAATATGTACAGGGTATTTATTTAGGTGGAATGGATGGATTAGGCTAAATTTAGATGACTACAATCAAGCAATTTATGTCATAGATACATGCCTTTTTATGTTTATTACAGGTTTTTTCTGTCAATAAAATAGCATTTCCTAGGTGGTTATACTAACCATAGAATTGAGGATTTACTTATGCTTCTTCATGGGAATGTAGCAGACTTTTACAAGTATGAAACATAACATTTTGATTTTTATTTTGTTGTACTTCAAGTATTATATTGTTGTATGTGAAAGAGCATTTTTATTTCTGAATGAATGTTATTTTTTTTCTTATTATCCAGCAATGTCATAATTTTCACGGATTCATTCCTTTCCCTTCTGTCATGAATCATGTCTCACTTAGATCTGAAATTAAAGAAAGTTAATAGTTAGAAAACTATGCATAATCAATTACGTTTCCAGATTCTAACTGTTTACCATAATTTACATGATGAATTTATTGCTGTTTCAGTTACATTGAACAACTGGCAAGAAGTGGGAGAATGAAGAACATGCGAAATGAAAAAGACAAAAGGGGGCAATTACTTGCAGAGGAAATGATGAAGGCTGGGCTTGAGAGTTAATTGAGTGGAAAACTGACACTCAATGTATTGTCCCATCACAAACAAATCCAAATGCGTACGAGGTGGACCTACTGAAAGCTACTTGCAATTGCCCAGCATCCCTCAGGGAGGTAGGCGATATTTAATATAACTTATTGGATCATGGTGTTCAAACCTACTTTATTACAGCAAATATAATAGAAAATGACAATGTAACAGAACTTTGCAAAGGTCTGACAAGACATGTCTTGCAACTCCACATACAAATGGGTAGAATTCGGAACAGTAATAAATTATAAATTGCAAATGTATTAACATCTACGTAATACAGGATCCCTTTGTTTTCTGGCTTCAAATTATTAGCTACATAAATAAGATGATGTGAATGAGTGCCAATGAGACAACTCTCCATCCAAGTAACAATGCATTTGATGTTAACAACTACAGCTCAAACATCGGCTTTGAACATGACGCCTTGGTTCACACTGAAAAGCAAGCTAAAAGGGCCCCGAATGAACAGTGTTAAGCAATTCAAACATGAAAGCATGCAGTAATTCTTTTTTGTCACCTACGTGTTATCTCAAATTCTGTTTAAAAACACCGTCACGGTGGTAAAATGAGTTGACAATTAAAATAATGTTATTTATTTATAACTTCATCTTAAGAACAAAATTAAGCTCGCCATTACAGGCATGATTGCTAGTGTATATTGGAATGTTCATATTTTATTGAAATATGTCAGTTTGATAAATGTGATAAATGATATTTGTTGTAGGTCTGTGTAAACATTATCATTTAGCAATGAATGTTGCTACAGACAAAGGTGTTTGCATTGAACAGGAAAGAGTGCAAGCAGCTGCAAACATCTATGAAATTGGAGAATATTTTCATGACATTTCAACTAAAAGTATTGAGATAATTGATAACAGTAGCTCTGTTTCAGTTGTATGTACAGACACATTTAGTTGCTCGTGCTATGCTAATAGCCATGGCATTGAGTGTATCTGTCTTAAAGTTGCTCGACAAAGTGTGCCATCAATTAATTTATCATCCTTCATATCATCATATGCAGATAATAATTTTGAAAACAAAGCTATGGAATTGACCATAGAGGACAGTATGAAACTCGGTGAAATTAACTCTTTTGTAAATGGTGATGGACTTGAACATCTGAGTGAAAATAAAAAGAAAATGCTTCTGAATTCACTCAGTAGTACACGAAATGTTTGTGTCCTAACAGACTTTTGCAAAACCAACCGTAAACGGAAGCAGGAACCTATATTTCCAAACAGAAAAACCAAATCTGAAGATCATTCTTATACCTGCACTTATACTTCAAAGACTTTGAAGGTAGCGGCAGATGGTGGGTTCAAAAATAAATGCCGAAATAAAGGTTCCTTAAGAAAAGATTTTTAAACAATTCAACCGTAACATATTTTTAAGTGAAAACTATTAGAAATGAATGGAGGAAGTGACACTACACAAATGTTTACCTTTAGTTTTGTGATAATAAGCATTGTGTATTAGTTTCCTAACATTTGGTGGAGGCAAACTTAGGAAAAACAGAAAGAAAACTAGATTTGCCATTGCAAGCAATAGCGGATGTCACCCTTCCCCATTGCCACTAAGCGGCAGCCATTTCAAAAGTAAAATTTACAGTGAAAGTATATATATGCATGGCTATAGATCTTTCTGTAAATTTTCAGTACATTCAGAGCATTTTAAAAAAATTCACATTTTTTCCGTTTCCATGGCAACTGCAGCCATTTTGGAAATATCAAAGTCAAAAATCTCATCTTTACTTTCCAGTTAATAATAACATCAAGTTTCATTTAGTTCCAAGCATTTTGAAAATTTTTGACATTTTTGCAGTTTCCATGGCAACGGTGGCCATTTTGAAAATTTCAAAGTCAAAAGTCTCATCTATACTTGCCAGTTAACAATAATATTAAGTTTCATTAATTTCAAAGCATTTAGAAAATTTTTGACATTTTTGCAGTTTCCATGGCAACGGTGGCCATTTTGGAAATTCCAAAGTCAAAAGTCTCATCCAGACTTGCCAGTCAACAATCGTATTAAGTTTCATAAATTTTGGAGCATTTTGAAATTTTTAAAATTTTTGACATTTTTGATGGTTCCTATGGTAACGGAGACCATTCCCAAAATTAAATGGCAGATACCACATTGGTACATGGGAGGGAACATACCATCAAAGTTTCAATCGATTTGACCTACCATTTTAAGAAAGTAAATGCTACTTTTAGGTTTTGGAGCATTTTGACCTGTTTTGCATTGTTTCCATGGTAACGGCAGACATTTTCGAAATTCCAACGCCAAATTGCACATCTTCCAATGTTGCTCATCGTTACTGTGAAGTTTCATTAAATTTGGAGCATTTTGATATTTTGAAATTTTGGTGGAGTTTCCATGGCAACACAGTAGTTCAATGATTGCCAAAATCATCCAAAACCAGTATATAGTGGGCACCTACATTGTATTAAAATATAATGATTCTAAGTTTAAGCATATCCAAACAATTCACCAAAACCAAAACTGGATTTTTCACATTTGTTCCGTTTCCATGGTAACGGCAGCCATTTTATGTTCTTAAGACCTACTGCAACCCGAAATTTTTGTTCCTCATTATAGTAAACTATCATTAAGATTGGTTCTATTGGCTCCAAAAATCTGCCGGACAAAAATCATTGGAAGAATAAGAATAATAATTAGATTTGCCATTGCAAGCAATAGCGGATGGCAACCATTGTTCTGCATAGCCACTAAACTGCAGCCATTTTAAAATCTGAAACAGTATTTACACATAAATACAATACAACATATTTGTTTGTAAATTTTCTAGAAAGTTTTGAGCAATTTTGAATTTTTCACATTTTTACAGTTTCCATGGCAACGGCGGCCATTTTGGAAATTCCAAAGTCTAAAGTCTTATCGTCACTTACCATTTATCATTTATAATGAGTTTCATTAAATTTGAGCATTTTGAGATTTTGACATTTTGCTTCTGTATCCATAGTAACATTTTAGTTCTAATGCCTGTCAAAATCATCCAAAACCTGTATTAGTGGACAACTATATGGTATAAAAACTGATGATTTTAAGTTAATCATATCAAAATTATACCCAAAATCCTTAAGTTTTGGAGCTTTTGACCTTTTGCATTGTTTCCATGGTAACAGCAGACATTTTGGAAATTCAACGCCCAATTTCACATCTGCAATGTTGCTCATCGTTACTGTGAAGTTTCATTAAGTTTGGAGCATTTTGATATTTTGAAATTTTGGTGTAGTTTCCATGGCAACATAGTAGTTCAATGATTGCCAAAATCGTCCAACACCAGTATATACTTGGCACCTACATTGTATTAAAATATAATGATTCTGAGATTAACAGATCCAAACAATTCAAAAAACCAAAAACTTGATTTTCACATTTTATTAGTTTCCATGGTAACGGCAGCCATCTTGATGATGCCATACCCGCTGCACAATTTCATATAGTGGTCTACATTATGGTATAGTTCCATCAATATTGTTCAAGCCAATTTGAGAAATAGCAAGGAAAAAAGTGTGGAAGAATAGAATAATAATAATAATAATAATAATAATAATAAAAAAGAAACGAACAATAACAATATGTCTCCCAACTCCGTTGAGGGTGCCATAACTAGATTTGCCATTGCAAGCAATAGCGGATGTCACCTTCCCCATTGCCACTGAGCGGCAGCCATTTCAAAAAGATTAACAGTGAATGCAGATATTTGCATGGCTATACATCTTTCTGTAAATTTTCAGTACATTCAGAGCATTTTAAAAATTTCATATTTTGCTGTTTCCATGGCAACGGCAGCCATTTTGAAAAATTGAAAGTCAAATGTCTCACCTATACTTGCCAGTTAACAATCATATCAAGTTTCATTAAGTTCAAAGCTTTTGAAAATTTTGACATTTTGCAGTTTCCATGGCAACGGTGGCCATTTTGGAAATTCAAAGTCAAAAGTCTCATCCAGACTTGCCAGGCAACAATCCTAATAAGTTTCATAAATTTTGGAGCATTTTCAATTTTTGGAATTTTTACATTTTGATGGTTCCTGTGGTAACAGAGACCATTCCCAAAATTTAATGGCAGATACCACATTGGTACATGAGAGGAACATACCATCAAAGTTTCAATCGATTTGACCTACCATTTTAAGAAAATAAATGCTACTTTTAGGTTTTGGATCATTTTGACCTGTTTTGCATTGTTGCCATGGTAACGGCAGACATTTTCGAAATTCCAACGCCAAATTCTACCTATATCAATGTTGCTCATCGTTACTGTGAAGTTCCATTTAAATTGGAGCATTTTATATTTTTGAAGTTTTGGTGTAGTTTCCATGACAACATAGTAGTTCCAATGATTGCCAAAATCATCCAAAACCAGTATATAGTGGGCACCTACATTATATTAAAATCTAATGATTTTAAGTTCAAGCATTCTCAAATAATGCACCAAACTCCAAAATTATATTTTTCACCATTTTCAGTTTCCATGGTGATGGCAGCCATTTTTAGTTCCAAAGTTGCACTGCAACTCGAAAGTCAGGGTTCCTTGTTATAGTGAACCATCATTGAGATTGGTTCCTTTTGTTCTGAGAAAGCGGGCGGACAAAATTAGGTGGAAGAAAAATAATAATAATAATAATAATAATAATAATAATAATAGGGAAAAAGAAACAGAGGAAAAGCAATATGTCACCCGACATTGTCGATCGGGTGACATAATAACAAAGAAACAAAGGAAAAGCAATATGTCACCCGACATTGTCGATCGGGTGACATAATTAAGCATTGTTTTTCATTTGTAAAGGAGCATAACTGTAAAACGGTAAAAGTAACACAACTAAAATTTAATTTTGATCTGTGTTTTATAGTGAAATACATTGTGCATAAGTTTTATAACAATTCGTCGAGGCAAACTAAAGGTAGAGTACGAAAAGGAAAATTTCAGCAATATTTCCATTTGATGAGTGGCTTACCTCTAAAAGGGAAAAGGTATGCCATCAAACTACAACTTATTGTTGTAATTAGCATTGTGTATATGATTCATAATATTTGGTTGATGGAAACCAAAGCTTGAGAACGGAAACGAAAAATTCATCAATTTTTCAAATTGTAAAGATGCATAACTTTAGAAATGTAAAACTGACGCCACCAAAATTCAAAATTGATCTGTGTTATGTAGTAATTATGTTTAAGTTTCATAACATTTGATTGTAGCAAACTAAATTTATAGAACGTAAACAATTGTTTTGACATACGAACGTGCAGACAGATTAGGGTGAAATTTAATGCCCCTCCCCTACAGCAGGAGGGCATACAATAATTTTCAAAATATTAAACATTCAAGGAAAATAATACATACGTTTTTGGTGAAAGTCGTTCGAAAACATCCCAAAATGCCTGCATCACATCGCCATGCATTGCTGTATTGATTTTGGTGGATTTTATTTCATCCATCACTAGTTTCATCACTTGCCTGTAAGAAAGTGAGAGCTGTTATATCGAATGCCCAATTAACATTAAGACAGTGAGACATATTTACATGTGTTTGTGAATGTAGCCTTTTTTTAAATTATTCATTAATTCATTCATTTTCACTAGTAACAAGTTGTGCAAACATATCAGATCTACAAATGTTTAATTATGTGTTTGAAAAGAAATGTACTTTGTGAAATCATATATTATGAATGAGGCATTAGTTGTTTTTATTTAGCGCAGATATTGAAAAAAATGATATACAAATTTAGGATGTATATTTTCATTAAGGTAAATTTTAATAATAAATCTATAAAAACTGTGCTGTCTTCTGGTCATTTCCAATAAGTTACAGTACACTTGTTAAGAGC
Organism: Mytilus coruscus; assembly: GCA_017311375.1. Taxonomy (NCBI): domain Eukaryota; kingdom Metazoa; phylum Mollusca; class Bivalvia; order Mytilida; family Mytilidae; genus Mytilus; species Mytilus coruscus. The sequence continues at coordinate 40,037,610 of CM029603.1, read as the reverse complement.
AATTCTCTGTAACCACCAAAGAAATTCTAATAGGGTCTGGCACACATGGTCTCAGATTTTGATGAAACTTTTATATAATAGCCAGTACCATACCTAAAGGCAATAATAGGCAACAAATTGTTCCGGAATATTCTGGTTGCCATGGAAACCACATAGGTTGATTTTAGCAATAAAAGGTCATATTTTATCTCTTGAAAAAGTGAAAAAACGACATTTTGCACTGTTTAGTACTTGATTTATGTGTAACATATCCTTTTTTTCTGAATAATATAATATAACTGACCTTTAAGCTGTTTGAAATTCACATATGTTTTACTTTTACCATTATCAGTTATTTTGCTACCAGCTAGTAAAGATATGCTAAAATGGCAAATTTGGATTTCAGTGAAAAATGCGTAAATACAGGGTATTCAAGTGAATTTTTTTCTTGAATGCAGCGTCTCCTAGTAAAATGTTAGGTATATTTAGAAAGAACCAATATAGGTCTTCCAGAATATAAAATAAAATCAATGGGCAAATAATTGCAAAAAATATTTTTAATGAATGAAAAACACAAGATTTTCAAATTCTGTAAATTGTATTTTTCTACAAGTCAATAATGATCCAAGTAATTTCCATATTTAAACAATACAAAGATGGCATTAAATTTCTTACAATTTAACAAAATTGATCAGTTAAATTTTTCAGTCCAGAAAAATAGTTTTGTTTAATGAAATTAATAAAAATGGTTGCTATGGTAACCGAATTTCGAAAATTTTACAATTTTTTCTTTCTAAAATTAAGTATGTATCTTTACATTTTAAAGATTTAATTTTGTAATTGAATACAGAGGGAAGAAAGAACTGATTGTGCATATTAGTTTTTAACTGATACAGATCAACAAAGTTTGCTATTTGGGTAAAATGCTGGTCCGACTTAAATATTTAAAATAAAGTAAAACACCTTCTAAGTACATGCAAATTTCATTATATTAAACTCACATTGGTGCAATCATGTGTAGGTAATTTAGAGATAACTGTATTGTATTTTAACCTTTTCGGACATAAAACGTAGATATTACTGTCGCAAATTGAGTTTACCTAGCGACCTGTAGCAGAGCTAGGTAAACGGATAATTGCAACAGTAAAATCTAGATTTACGTCCACAAACCTTAAAATACAATACAGTTATATCCATTCTAATGCAATAATCAATAAAGATATTGTTTCTGTTTTTTATTTGGACATATAGTTGCTTAAAATAAAAATTCCACAAAATGTTGTTGACCTCTTTGGCACATAAACTTCAAAGCAACATCATGACGTCATATGAATACTTCAAGTGTAAAACTGTAACATAGTATGTTTTGGGGCTTTGTTTACGCTTCAAATTTGGATATAAGCTATCAAAAAGTAGTTTAAGGTAGGCGTTTTTTTTTTTTTCTATTTCGCCTATTATTGGGAAAATATAATGTTGTTGAATCCAATATGGCTGCTTCTTGCATCCTTTCAAGATAAATAAAATAAGTCCGTCATGAATTCTTTCTGTTTGATGCTAAAGAAAATCTTTTCTTTTCACTTTCAATGCCCATCACATTTCTTTGGCACTCAAGTCTGTAGTACATGCATTTTCTAGTAAGACTGCTTGCATATCAGGACAATGATGTACATTATTTGACAGCTTTTGGGCATATAGAACTTTTGCCTGATCTTTTAATGGGCCTTTCTCTAGCTTATATTCACAGCTGCCTTGAAGGAGGTGTTGATCAAGACTAATCTGGTTCTTGAATGCAGCCATCCATAGAACAAATGAATGTCTGCTTCTGTTGTTTTGAAGCCTGTTCTGTTCCTAAAAAGAGGATAAATAAAATAAAATTGTTTCCCAAAAAAAATAGAAAAATTCAAATTTACTACATTAACCAAGTTCAGTTCCAATTGGCCCAGTTGTATCAGAAGATTTTGAAAAGTTTATGCCAGACGGACTCAAAATGGGCCAGGTGACCTAAAAAGGACAACGATACAACATGTATAAATTTCTCTTTCAACAATGGACAGCCTGATTATCTATAATAAGATTCTGTCGATACCCATAATCCTGTAACCCACAAGTAGGGAATATAAATGATGCATAACAATGTTAATTGAGTTTTGTGTTGGTTTTCTCGGTTATTGTGACAAAATATAATAATGGTCATTGTCTTACAAGTGTGCTTAAGTTTTGTACATGACAGTTAGTAAATGAAATAATTATAAAATTACCTTCAGTAATGAGGGCATTAAAAGACATCTCTGTCCAGTCATTGAGTACTTTTAACTGCACAGAATTCTTTGTTGATTTTAAAGTCACAAGCTTTCTGGAAATGAAAATTGTAATTAAAGAACCTGTATTCATTTTATTGTTTGTTAAATTGATCAATATGGAAGTTTAAAAAATAACCAACTTCAAGATCATAAACTCTATAGATTTTATATGTCGTTATGATATAAAATTACGTGAATTTTATAGCATCCATTCTAGTCTAGGAGTTTGTGGTCTTTTATCAATAGGCTCAATGCAACCTTTTATCAAGATGATTTAATTTTTATGTTTTAAGATGAAGTGCTGAGCTTATTGAATTTAGTATTGGTATTGCTTTTAATTGTCTTTATATACTTTTAACCTCTGAACCAGGATTTCGGAGGAGGTTGAGTACTTATAGACTTCTTTTACCCACCTGTGTACAAGCCAGACCCTGTATTTTCAGTGGTTGTGTTATGTTTAAAACTATATGTTATTTGTAATCTGTTTTGTCTTTATCTTGAATATAAAGGTAATACCTTCATCAATATTGTATGTCTGCCACATCCTAAAATGACTGCTCTCAAATCTAAAGTTGTAAAACTTGTAATATTGGTTATTATTTCTTTATTCTTGGTTACATCTAAATCAAGGATTGTGTCAACAACCTTCACCCTGTAACGCTTCCCTGGTACTTTATCAAGTGCCTACAAAAGATTGGATACTAAATGAATTCTGATAGACACAATATAAAACAAGATGTGCTGTGAGTCATTGCTAGATAAGTTAATAAAATCAATACCTCTATTTATATATTTTAATTTAAGAAAATGCCGTTTATGATTTTCAGGTTAATCGATACTAGAAAATAGCCTATGATGACAAAAGGCTGTAATAATACGGGTGTATTCATACATCGGGCTAAAAAAGAAATTGTATCACACTCCAGAAAAATAGCATATAATTTACTTGTTGGTATCTGACCCAGTTTGCATAATACTTGATGTCTGCCATTATTTTTATTATAGATAACAGATCAGCAAGTGTATAATTTATACGATGTTTAATACGTTGATTACGGTTTTTGCGTTTGCCATGAGACCTTTTATTTCTAAGTCGTTTATCGACAATATTAATGACATCGATTGAAGTTTTAGTTATGTTCCCCTGTCCTAATATTTTGTCATTAAGACCGAGAGGATAAGCAGTTTGAAGTCTTTTTAACCAAAATAATTCGCGAATTTCACGTGATTTTTCAAATTGCTTGTGTGATTCTCCTGGTTGTTTCTGAACGGTTTCAAGTGGTTGGAATTTAATAAATTTTAGATTGTGATTATGCTTATCTAAATGTTGATATATCAAACTTTTGAATTTTTTAGGTCTACGAAAGCGGTAAAGGTGTTCTTGATTTCTTTTGTAATACGCTCGTCCCGTCTGTCCCACATATTGAAAACCACATTTAGGTTGGGTTCAAGTTACCACATATATAAGGTTTTGAGTTTTCAGGTAATGTCACAGGAAAAGGAGAGCGAAAAAGCTCTCCGTTCACTGTTGACCGTACAGTATTTTGTGAAGTTAATCTAAAACAGGTTAGTCACTTTTTGGCATTGCACGGGAAAATTTGTGGATATCCACGCGCATTTTTGTTAAACAATCTGGCTGTAGAGGCATTACAAATACGTTTGTTTAAGCACGTGGATATCCTAGAAGTTGTGTTGTTAATAATCTAAACACACTTCCTTTTATCAGATCACTCACATCAGGAGCTGCAGAACATCGAATAAATTTTCTATTTGATTTATAGGACACAAACCTCGTGGAAATTAGTCACTGGCTGACCCCAATCAGTCAAATCAACACAAACGAACAGCAATGAGGCTTTAGCCTTAATTACAAACTTTCCATTTCAAACTGCACTTGTCACATCAGCTTAAAGTATGTTATAAATTATCTGCAAGTCCTGATAACTCATCTAGTTGAGCAAGTTACATATACAGAAACTGCAATTATTCCCCAACCTGTAGCTATAACAGCCTAATCTGGCCACACATGTCAACATATTATATCGACAGCATGTACAAGTATGCCAACATCTCCATTGGCAAAATATATAATCAACATACATATCGACAGCAGGTACTAATATACCATCTTCTTTAAAACTTTACATTTTTTAAATACTAGGGCTATTCTACCTCAGGAATAAATTACCTTTTTTAATTCGAGCGTCACTGATGAGTCTTTTGTAGACGAAACGCGCGTCTGGCGCAAATACAAAATTTCAATCCTGGTATCTATGATGAGTTTATCTAGTACTGTTCTTACTATTTACCATTTACCATATACCAATCCAAGTCACATGAACAGCAGGTCCAACAATGTCAATTACTTTACCAGCTCCGATTTGCAATTCAGCTCAGAAGATTCAAACATGCCATGATCTACATTTACAACAGCCTCAATTTACTATTTGCCGCCAAAAACCGCATCAACAACCAGAAAAGAAATGGTTTCAACTGCTTATACACCACACATCACTCACTATCCAACTGCGTCAAATTAGATTTCACTGTGGCTGAACAGCTCACACAAACTTTATCCTGTTCAAAATCTGATTGCACAACTGAACAAATCGTATTACCACATCAGACAGTATTAATTCTGTTATTTATGAAGACTTTTTTTCACCAGTAGTGTGTAGATGACAAATCATCATATCCACACTTTTTTCCAGAAAACATCACTTCACTCAACATCCCTTACAACCGCATCACCAGATTCCAAACTCTTCTCTTAAAATAAAACTTCATTTAATAAAAAAAAATACTGCCCAACTGCTAGACTCCATACCAGCAACTGATAGTTCAACAACCTCCTGTCGTATTATTGTACATGTACTATTGTGCATCTAAATCTGAAGAAAAGGCCTAAGTTATGTTTTCCTTCATCTTTAGAGGTTTCAAATTTGAAACTACTCTATTTAAACCAGTGCTATCCAGGAAAAATTTATCCGGTAAATTTTACTCATTAAATATCCTACAACTCAGAATTCATCCTATTATGGTAAGTGGGGTGTCCAACAATAACCATACTTGCTCCCCAGTTCATCTTTAACTTAGAAAAAGAGTTATATACACCTGCAGAAATGTATGGAACGAACTACATGGATCAGACAGGTAAACAATTCCCGTTATTAAGAAGAAATAGAATACAGAATGGAAACGGGAAATGTGTCAAACAGACAACCCGACCAAAGAGCAGAAAACAGCCCAAGGCCACCAATCAGTCCTCAATGCAGCGAGAAAATTACGCACCCGGAGGCGGGCGGCAGCTGGCCCCTAAACAATAATGTATACTAATGGACGCCACAATAAACTCCGAAACATACAAATAAACCACATTTTAAAAAACACACAAAACTAACAAAGACCAGAGGTTCTGAATTAGGACAGGTGCAAAAACGCGGTGAGGTTAACATGTTTTGTGAGATCTTAATTCTCCCCCTATACCTCTAGCCAATGTGGAATTAACAAAGACAAAGCATGATTTTGTCTTCAATATATATAAATCAACCACAATTCCTCCCGTTAGATTTTTAGTATCATGCCATCATGAATTATACGAGAAGAACATAACCCGCATCATACCAACAACAGTTACTGGTTTTAGAATAGATATGTTTATTTCCGTACGACCATACAAGTTAATCAATATTAAATTCAAAACATGACATTTTTAATGACTTGACAACAATACCGTAACAGTATCCCTTGTGAATAAGTATGTTTAAAGGTTTGATAAGCCTTTGAGGTAAATGACGACATTTTTGTGCTTTGTATTGAATTTTACCGTAAAAGATAGGATAAAATAAACATGAACGAATAAGATGTATCACGTTGATTTATATTTTCGAATGATGTCTATGTTGCGATGATACAATTTAGTAAAAATTTTTACAAGTTTGTGATATTGCAAACCCTGGTGTAATAATTGTTCAATAATACAGAGATTTCCTTCGTAAAGCTCAAATGCGTTGTTGCGAATAGAAAAAGCTGAGATATATAAACACCATACGATGATGCCAAGGGAACGTCACCATCTAAAAACGGATAATTAACAATAGGAAATGAAAACATGCCATTGAACACTGCGTTAATGGTAATAAATTAGATTCACATAAAATTTGATCTTAAAGGAACAAAATTAAGAAGTTAGAAAAGGACTATGTTGTCTTGATAATGAATACAACTAAAAATCAAAGGAACAGCCATGTGTCACGTAGCACCAACGTACGACACCCTGGTCTAGTATTCATAGAAGATTAACTTAATTTACAGTGCAGTACAAGGTATATTCGACCAAAAAACCTGGAAAGATATCTGGACGATTGTTTTGTAGTTTAGCCAAAAAATAATCAGATCTTGAATATTTCCATAATGTAATAAATAATCTAAACGAATCAATAAAACTTACAAAGGAAGTCAACACAACTTCAACATCCTCACAATCAATGAAAATGAAAAAAAAAATAAAAACCATAAAGGAAGCATTAACAAAAGATTACAGACCATGCAGTAGGAAAATAAAACATTAACATAACCCGCCTTTAATTGAAATGCATCGTACTTCAATAATATAAGAATATATACTAGAAAGTAACCGGGCTTGAGCGGGTATGAAGGACAGTTTAAATAGATATCACGAATACAGCCGAGTATATTTTAGAAAAATTCTTTATATCAATTTTAATGAATTTACTAGTATATGTAATATTCTTAATTTATGCAAACAACCATCATTAGTTTTTACCAACATCATTGATATAATATACAATGTGAACTGAAAGTTCCTGTCAGTGCATAAAATTTGTTAAACTTGGTCGATGCAAAGGGTGACAATAATAGTAATATTATGTATCGGGGATAAAACTGAATTTATTAATTGTCGGTTATAACTGATTATACCGAATACACGATAATCATGATATGGTTTTTTTTTTCAAACTTGAAAACGGCATAACACAACTGGAAACGTCTTTACATCTAAATGCCTAGTATAAATATTTGTTACGTCAAGGATTCCAGAATATTCTCAGGAAATTTATTTTTTCAAAAAGCGAAGTCTTGAGGCCAGGCTGAGAAGAAGTGCGTACTGGAAGAGACCTTAAGATGTTCACAAACTTTGCACACATATAAATTCGTTTAACCCATAGTATAGTCAAATTCACTAGCCCTTATCTTCAGATATTCATTGTCCACCAACAACAATCATACTTCTTGTATAATACCGAATTGTTCTCAAGGATATAGTACTCTTGCTTTCCCTCCATTGGCCGCCTTTGCATTGTCTTTCTTGCCTACAGATACATTGTATATTCAGGATAAAATACATTTTTGGAATTTACTCTTGTTTTTATTAAAGTATACATTTCTTAAAGTAAACTTATCAAGTTTGACAATACAATCCCGGGCGCTCCCACAAGAATAACATTCGAAAACCTACCAACAGTTAGGTTTCACCTTGTAGAGGCAGTTTGACAAAATAGCATAATCTTGTGGTGTGAAAAGTTACATGTAGAACTAAACGACAAGAACTTCGTTGATTGAATTTAAATCAAGAGACTAAGATTGAGCTGATAGATGATATTTGGCTACAAGTCTGGATCGGTACATGCACTCTCTTCTTAATTAACATATATACCAGATATACCTTTATTACTTCTTTAAACTGTGAGGGAATAGTTGACCAAAAGCTCAGTGTTATAAAGAGCTAATAGGCCTGCTCGTCGAATACCTAAATTGCAAAATAACCTTTCTACGGACACTGTTCTTCTCCATAATAGGTTAGAACACAAGACATTAAGATCCATCAGTTTTTTGCTGAACAAGAACATCTATTAAAAGAACACGAATCAAAAGAAATACTACGAAAACTACTTCAACAAATTAATTTACATAACCCCAGTGAATTTTAGTTTCCGTCATTACTTACTTGAACTATTATATCTTTGTCAAACAATTAAGAACTATTAAAACATATAAGAAATGAACACCATTTATCTAATTTATAATATATAAACGATTTATGAATTCCCAACGAATTCCACATCAAGCTTATGCAATACACGCCAAGAAAAACTAACGACCTAATTATCCGATGGGATCAAGCCCTCTTCCATTGCTCTAAGTTTGATGATCCTTCTCAAACAACAACGCGAAAAACATCTCAAAACTCTTATTGGAGAATTTAACTCTAAACTTCACAACTGCAAAGACGATGTGACATCGGACAAGTGTATGATAATGAAGTCCGCCTAAGAGACATCACTCTAATACAAACCCAAAATCTCCATGAGAAACAAAAATGATAATTCCGCAGGGATGGGCATGTACCACTTAAAAAGAAAGAGTGGCGAACAACTACTCCAGCACAGTTTTCAATTTATATAATAGCCAGTTGACAGAGGGCGAACCTTCGAATACGAACCTATTGATTTTATTTAAAGAAAGTTATTCTCTTCTCGAAGGATCTTATCAACTAACTTTAGTTTTGACATGTAGTTCAAAACATACTTTAAAAAATGTGCAGCTAATTTACTGGACACAATGTAGGCGGTGTTGCCACGATGTGGCAGAAACAGGGATTTGAGTCTCGCTGGGGAAAACACATAAATTGCATATCTAACATTGTTGGGCTACCAATGTTATCCGATGGAGAACATCTGTCGTAAAGTTGGCAAATATTTAGACGTATATATAATTATCTATTATAAAATATATAATTCATATATCGTAATATATACATAACAGCTGGACATGTAACATTTGCAGAATATGTAGAAAACCGATGGATGTTATTTACGTTTGGGTTGTCTTCCTTTGTCTACTAGAAATTAGATATAACTGTTAAATCAGATGTGGATAAAGTTGGGTTCGTTTGTTAATGAAGATGGATAGGAACATATATATGTATTCGCATTTTTTTACCACCAGCGAAGTCGTCTTATACTATTTGTATAGTACTACATGAGAGAGAATGCTATGAGGAGCCTAAGTATGCATAGGACACCGTCTGGCACCATAAAAATTATCCTTACCTAAGTACCGGATGTATATTTGTAATGGGCAATGAAACAAAATTCAAATTGGATTATCTCCCGTTTACCGGTAGTCTCAATTAGTATATTACCCTTATAAATGCTTATTTTATTTACCTGTGTTTAAAGTTATTGCAAATGGCTGATATTTTTGTTCGAGCATATTGTTTTTCTTAAATTGTTTAACATTTCATACCGATATAACATGTTACTTTTATTATTCTTCCCTTAGTTTATTTATTTTGAATTTACATTGTATCATAGGTCAAATTTATTTGTTCAGTGTATGTTCAATGGTGTTACTATGTCCTTTGATTGAGTTAAGCTATTTCAGTTGATATTTTATAGTGTGTCTTTCTATGTTGTGATGTTACACTATTGTTTCAGAAAAAGGGTGAAGGTTTGGTACCATTAAAACGTTTAAACCCGCTGCATTTGTTTGCACCTGTCCTAAGTCAGGAATCTGATGTTCAGTAGTTGTCGTTTGTTGATGTGATTCATAAGTGTTTCTCGTTTCTCGTTTTATATAGATTAGACCGTTGGTTTTCCCGTTTGAATGGTTTTACACTAGTAATTTTGGGGCCCTTTATAGCTTACTGTTCGGTGTGAGCCTAGGCTCCGTGTTGAAGACCGTACTTTGACCTATAATGGTTTACATTTATAAATTTTGACTTGGATGGAGAGTTGTCTCATTGGCACTCATACCACATCTTCTTATATCTAATTAGATGTCTTTAAGTATTCAGAGACAATAATGAACATATCATGAACTTATCATGAACCTGTTCACAAATCACATACTGAAATAAAGAGAATATTGTTCACATTGTAAAGTTTGATTGAATGATTGTGTAATAATTACAAGATTTACATCAGTGATTCTTCTACTTGGAATGGAAATTCCATTTTCCTCCTAAGTGCTAGCTATAAAACCAGGGTTAATCCACCATTTTCTACATAAGGCAATGCCTGTACCAAGTCAGGAATATGAAAGTTGTTTTCCATTCGTTAGATGTGTTTGAGCTTTTGATTTTACCATGTTATAAGGGACTTTCCGTTTTGAATTTTCCTTGGAGTTCGGTATTTTTGTTATTTTAATTATCATGGCTGCATATTCCTAATAGTCAGGTATGGTAAGTCTACTATCAAAAAGACCAATGTGATCTGAACTTGTTCTCCAATGGTAGAATATTATAATCCTGACGCAAGAAAATATAAACAAAAACAAACAAGTTATTTTGTTAATTCTAAGGAATTTGAATAGGTACAATTACATTGAAACATTAAGACAGCACCTTGAGAAATTGGACAGTCTGTACATTTGTAGCAATACTGTGTGCTTAACTGTTCTGTCTTTCATTCGCCTTTCTCTTTAATGACATCAACACGGAATTTGTCTCAGAGTATCACAAGCCTCTGCATAAGATAACCATCTCCAACCTTTGATTGTTTGAGTTTGAGTACAGGATAATACAGAATATAAGTCGACTTTCACAGTTTGCAATAGTCTTAAATCATTAAATTAAATTTTGGTCCTATTCTCTTCCATTGTCTGAAGTGGTAGTTTCAATTTTTGTATTCCTATTTTAGCTCTTCATTTTCTTTTAATTGTTTATTTTTTGTTTCCGTTGTGTGAACCTGGGTACTTGAGATTGGCCCAGCTATGATGATTTGCTCTTCTTTTGACCTTTAATACTCCCGTCGTAGATGGTTTATGTGCTCCTTTACACAAAAACTGGTCAAACAGTTATAAGGATAAACAACTGAAATCGACACTGCATCACCAAATTTGTACTAAAATAAGCAACACGACAAGTGCCACGTGTGGAGCAGGATCTGCTTACCCTTCAGGAGCACCTGAGATCATCCCCGGTTTTATGTGGGCTTCATATTGCTCAGTCTTTGGTCTTCTATGTTGTGGTTTATAGACTGTTATTTGTCTTTTTGTCTTTTTTTCGTTTTTTCTTTTTGCCATGGCGTTGTCTTCGACTTATGAGTTTGAACAACCCTTTGGTATCTTCCGCATCTCTTTTCACAGGTTTAACGGTCACCATCACGAATAAGTTAACCGATGCAACGTGTATGTGTCGGAACTTTTTATGTGTGATATTTTGCCTTAGTATGGATTTGCATTGCAGATGCTTTATGCACAGCATACCCGGTCTCGCTCCCTTTGGAATTCATGTGATTCTACATGTGATTTTTTTTTATACTTGATTCGTGTATTCTTAATCGATTAAACGAGATTGGACATCGGTTAACTAATGTTGCCTAATTTACAACTTTCCGTCCACACGTCGTACAAAAGTAAAGTTCCTCTTCCATTTCGCAAATATTTCAGCTTGTTGTTCCAGAGTAAAGGGATTTTAATCATTAGAGTTGCACAAATTTTTCACATATAACTCGCTAACTCGAGTATCCATGGATGGATTAAATTTAAACTTTACAGTGTTGTTTGATTGATAAAAGTAAACTCCTTTTCGATTATGGAAATTGTAAGCTTTGTCGTTCCAGAGTTGAGAAATTAAACCGTCAGTTAAAATACAATTTTGACATCTCACACACAAACTAGAGTACTTATGCTTGGATCGGTTAGCTCAAAACATGCACAGTTTTTGTTTGGGATTCGTAAAATTACGCTCCCTTTGTCGGTTTATTAATTTGTTTTTTGCCATCTAGAGAAAAGTGATGTTAGTGATCAGATTTCAGTCTCACATATCGCGCACTTGCACAAAATTTGGTATGCACTGATTGATTTCATGTACTTTACACAACTCTTTGGATAAGTAAACTACGTTTCATTTTGAATTTTTTTCAGAGTTATTAGATTTTAACTTTAAATATGAGTAATTTTTTTTTCAAATTATGAGCCTGGTATCTTTGAAGAGATGTTTTTATACGCTTAATGATATCGTCCCTGCAAGTGTTCTGTTGGGTCATTTTACTGACTGTGTTTATCTGCATCATTTCTTGAGTATATGTCTATCTGTTAAATGTGTTTCATCACTAGACCCCCCCTTCCTCTGAATATCTTGCACCAGTCCCCGAGGTTTCGCCTATAAACTATTCCTCCTGTTCTGCTATAGGAACATTGACAGTACCTCTAAAGTCAGATATCAGATTCTCTCTTGTCACTATGCAGCCTAACGCTAAAAAGACTATCCATTTTAAAACAATCAAAAGTACTTACCTGCCATAGCCTTGATATTTAATATTCCGAAATAAGTATTCTATTCAAAACCCTAAGGTCACGACAGTTTAAGTCTCTATATACATGTATCCGATTCAAAGGAAATTTCAGTGTTTTATTAATTCCTAGTTATAAATTAATAGATACAGTCTGTAATTATAGAATACATTCTAGAATTATATAGTATCTTACCGCCTGTGCCCAGTTCAGGTAGTAAATCTTAAGTCTGATACAAAGAGCCGCATCTTTCTTGTCTCAGTTACCTTTCTTTACGTTGATAGGAACGTCTTGTCACATTTTCTCTACACAAGTAGTTTCAAAAAAATATTAAAATGCATAATTAATTTTAATTTTCATAAAAATATAATCTTAATCCAATCGTTTAGATAACATTCATTAACAACGAGTAGTTCAAAATCAATACACAATCACAACACGTATAAGGCATGAATTAGAGAGGAAGAAATAATGGTAGATTAAAAAAAAAAATAATAATAAACAAACAACAATCAACTTGTTAATCATAATATAATTTAATAACACCTTCTAGTATATGTTTGTATTGGAAAGGATTTTCTTCGATCTTTCATTCTCAATATTGGGCGTCAAAAATTGTTGTACGACTTTACCCCCAGCAGAGCTATAGAAAAACAGTACATTAACGGGTGTTACACGGACACTTTTTAGATGATACACGGACACTTTTAGTTGTTACACGGACACTTTTTATGAATAGAATCACTCGTGCATGATCAGAGAGTTCATGGGCACTTTAAATTTCAATTAGATTTGAACTTTTTGTTTCACAGACATATTTCCTGTCTTTTTGATTAAAATATTTACGTTAGCATCAATAACTATATTTCAAACAATTCCAGTAAATTACTATTCATATCAGTACACTAAGGGATTGACCATTTAACTTAAAAAAAAGGAGGTATATCTTTTTTCTAAAAAATATTTTGATACCCAATTTTATGAGAAAAAAATATATTGTGGTCAAGCAGATGACAAAATAATGTTCTGATTCCCGATTTTCCGTATACCGTATATAATCGTCTAATTTCGAAAAAAATGAAAATAGTTGGGTGATAGCGTTGAAATAATAAATAATGTTCTTACTCAGAAAAGAAGAAACCCCCTTTTGAAGCTAAATGGTCGGTCCGTAAGTGTTTTTTTTTTCCTTCAACATATGGACATGAACAGTTTTCTGGACAATGCTGAAAGTAAAGAAATGCTGGTACCAACGTTTATATTTCAAAAAAAAAAGACAGGAAATATATATAAAAAAATCAAATCTAATCAAAAGATAAAATCCCTATCAACTCACCAATGCACGATTGATCCTATAAATAAAAAGTGTCCATGTAATACATGTTCAAATATGCAGCAAATCGTGAAGAAAAATCATTCAACTAATGTCATCAATTTTGAACGGTAAGCTGCGATTGGATCATATAGTGACACGTGTTAAATCCTGATCAAAACTATCAGAGACATATAAAAAACCCTATATGTATGAACTATTAAAAAAATCCAAAATATATGCCTATATATATATACATATATATATATCAAATAACAGAACAAAATCCAGTTTTCATAACATTTCATTCACTTAATATCAGTTCTGTTTATTTTAAATGGATTAATAGTTTTGCTACCTCTTCTAAATGCAAAGTGTACTACTTCCTTCCTGAAACGTCGTACAAGTCAGACACAAAACAAAGGTAACAAAAATAGGCCGGAAACAACCTGCCGTATAGTTTGTCTGCATTTGTAGTCAGGTCAAGGTCCTCGGCTAGCCTTGACCTGACAACTCGTGCAGAAAACTATCCGGCAACGGTTGTTACCGGCCTGTTTCTTTGTTACCTTTGTATTGTATCTTATACATAAATGTATTACATTCGTACAGATAAAATATCGGTAAGAATAGTTTTGTACATCAATTATACATAAGATTATAGATAAATTATTTTAAAAAAATTGCAAACAACATCATTTTGGTGATTTGTGTGGTATAGCTCATTATTGATATACTACTCTCTCTCTCTCTCTCTCTCTCTCAGCATAAACACTAGACCTGCCATTGTAAACTATCATGTGTTTTGCCTGTTTCGTGTCTAGTGTTAAGTGCTGCCTTTGATTTTCATTGGGATGACTGTACCCTCCAGAAAACCACATTCAACTGAAACGGGAGAGTTCTTTCAATTCCAGAGTGTGCACAGGGATATGGTGAATTAATTCCTGATCACATTCACACCAAAATCGTCAGAAAAGTATTACAAGTATCCAATTTGAAAAACTTAAAGTTCAGATTGTAAATGTATTTTTATTGCGACTAGATCTTTACAATCATTTTGTAAACATCCACTTAACGCGTGACTGACAAGGCTAGAGAAATACTGCGACCTGCACTGCTTCCATTCGGTAGTCAAGACCATGCTAAGGATGTGAGTCCGTTTTGGCTGTTTGGGATTTATAATTACGCAACCACGTCCGTTCAATTGGGACATTATTTCTGATGCCTCGTGTTTGGAGAGTGCCACTTTCTATACGTGTTACAGAACCTCAAATATTTGCCTTGCATCACAATCGTTAAGTAGGGAACATTTTACAAGAGCTCATGTCGATCTCTGAAAGTTGCAGACTATCTGTAGAGTTTATGGTTATTTAGACCAAGTTCTTGCCATGAATATGCTTAACGTCCAGTGGCAAATATTTCATGCATATGAAACATCTATGTTGCTCTTAATAATATATAAATGTTTCATCCCCGTTATCAGACGAACCAAGATGCCAGTTGACCATTTACCTAGCCTTGATGACCAACCAATGGTACTTTTATTAATATTAATTAAATTATAGTTATTGAACAATCAAGTCGGTATATGCTAGTTATTCTGCACAGCTTAGGTGACCCTACTTGACCCGAACGACGTCAGGAAAACGTGTCAACGTGTCGTGCAGAATAACTATCATATACCGATTTAATTGGTCAATAACTGTTTTAACACATGACGTCGTCAATTTATTTGAACATTTTGGAGAGAACAATTTTTCAAGCAAACATGATTTTATATGCAAACAACATTGTCAATTCACGGCTCCTGAGAGAGTTCTCTTGTACACAGAAGGGAAAATACGCCCCTAACAGAAACATAAGGTTGGTCACTTATAAATCATGGTTTTGGGCTTATTCTTGATCGGCAGCGGTATTTGGAGAATTGGGTTTTAATGGCAGATCTTTGATTGTTTCTGTTTAATTTATTCAGTTCTTATAAAGATTAAGGACTATTTAGAGCTAAACATAATGTGTAAATACCTCTCTATTGGTAAAAACTGAATAATGTCCTGTAGATGTCCTTTAATTATTTCTTGTTGTTGAGTTGCTGTCTCATTGGCGTGTACTCAACATCTCCTTTATTTTAAACAGTTTAAATTCCGTTCAAAATAGGTTTACGACAAATCTAACTCGAAGGGTTATTGAGAATAAATCAAGTGCTTTTCTTTCTTTAAACAATATGCGCAGAGGTTATGTGTGCAAAAACTTATTAAGTAAAGGAAAACGAAGAAACGTAATATTTTTTTCATTCTTTAACCCTCTTTCCCCTTTCCCCATTATATTTCAAGTATATTCTTCGACCAAATTTGATGACATGTCCCATCTAAACGTAGTCAATAATTTTATTGATTTACAACTAATCTATTTTCCTTTTAATCCCAAAATAGGCCTTGAACACCACTAAACATGAAAAGTCGTAATTATTATCATTAAGCACAAAACTAATTCAAATCAAATTTAAATTTAACTTGAAGAAGCCAGTAACGTTTTGAAAATGTAACCTTAGTTTCTAGATCATTGACATTCAATAAACTTATGATATAGATCACTAGTACCTCACCATGTGCCTCTATTACAGAACCTCTAGTATAAACATTATCGTTTATGGACCACACTATACGATCACCAGACAATTCCAAATTACTACTTATCTTGATATGCATTTTTAGATTTAGTGAGAACATTCTTGTGCTCGCACTCATATGCACATAGACATTAAATCTTTGTATAATTATCATGTAGTTTAATAAAAATATATTATTCCTCGTTGTATTATCAAACCATTACGTTACACATATTCATGTCGAGAACTTAGTCTAATCAACCTTAAACTCTATAAACACTAATGTCCCCATTACGACTGTACGTGATTGCGTATTTATACATCACAAACAATCAAATTGACGCACATCTTTACCATGGGTTAAAGTTAATTGGTAAATAAATTAATTGCTGTTAGCTTAACATCCAGTAGCAAATATTTCATGCAAACAACAATACATTTATTTTCCAATTAACTTTTTTTTTTATCGATTATAACATTCTGTCTGAAAGAGGACGGATTTTCAAAGTAAATATTTAAGTCCTACTCCATTTAAGACACTCGCAATTTCTTTTTCTATTCCCTCTGTCCACTGAGGTTTGATTTAATATAAAAAATAAGAAAATGTGGTATAATTGCCACAAGACACCACTCCACCAGAGACCATATGACATAGAAGTTTAAAACAACTATAGGTCACCGTACGGCATTCAACAATAAGCAAAACCCATACCGCATAGTCAGCTAATGCATACTTGAATGCGTCTTGAAGTTACATGCATTATTTTCGATTAGACATTGCTTTTGTCTCAATTTTTTCGTTACTTTTGTTTATGTTCTAATTGAATCGCTTTTGTGTTTGTTCGAGTGAGTTATATTGCTTAGACATATTCTGTACAAGTATATTGTCTTGTTTTGAAATAGAGATGTGCACGTGTATATTACGGTAAATTTATTCTCATGCAATATACAAGTCGTTATGTTTGAAGTCTCTAATTTCATTTGTGAACACGGTTTCGTGTATATAGATAACATCATATAATATATACAAAATACAATTCTGGTCTACCTTTTCCGACCTTTATATGTGAATATTAATTAACAAATGTCGTTCAAGGTACACAGCTACTTTAGTGCAAGCAATCTTGATGTACATTTGATAAGATGCATATTAACTGTACATTTGTTAAGATGTATATAAAGTGTACATTTGCTGAGATGTATATAAACTGTACATCTGTTGAGATGCATATAAACTGACTACGCACATGTTAAGATGTATACAAGTAATAGCTTTTCTAAAAAGCTTGTCGTATTTTAGCGGATTATATTGAGATCGGTGGTTTGTTGGTATAGGTTTTTTTTATTGGAATCTTGCACTCCAAGGAATATGGATATATAGTGTTTTTTTTTTTTTCTCCTGGGTTTTGATTTTAGTTGTAGTATTGGTGGATATGGGTTATGATGGAAGGGAGCTTTATAGTCACATATGATAATAGAATGCATGCTGTGTCTTGACATTTTGTAATAGTTTGTGAGGTTATAATCAACTTGATAAAAAAAAAACGTATTATTTACTTTTGAGGATTACTGCTTGACAAAATGGACAACTACAGTAGGCCGTTCAAATATGAGAATATTACATCTTATATGTATAGAAGTGATGAATATCTTATCTGGTTTTTGTCTTAGAAGAAGCAATTAGTTTTGACGGTACAGGTTAAGTGTTGTTTTTACTAATTTCCAGATGTAGTAATACTGCAAGAAGATGATTTGTGGTAATGTATTTGGAATGAAATATTAATTGCAAATAATTTTCTAGAACATGTTGTCAGCTGGCTTCTTATATTTTTTAATATATTACGTTGTGGTTTGTAATCTTGACATTTTTTTAAAAGTTCTATAGATGAGAGTTACATATTGATATTAGCATTTAATTTCATGTGTAAGCATATGCTTTTGTTAGTTGGAATATTTATATTTTCATATCTGATGGGAACCGGTTCATGTAATACATATAGTCAGGATTATTAGTAAGCGATAGTTGTTAGTTTTATTTGTTTATGTGTATTGTCATGATTGATATGGACTATATAGCTTGCTAGCTAGTTAGCGCTGTTTGGTGTGAACCAAGGCTTCGTGTTGAAGACCGTACTTCAACCTATAATGGTTTACTTTTACAAATTGTTACTTGGATGGAGAGTTGTCTTTGGTACTGATATGACATCCTGTTATATTTATCTACAAGATTGAGAATACATTTTTTTGTAATAAAACATATTTAAATCTATATCATCTGGGACTAGTATAATAGTCCCAGATATCATGTATAACAATTTATCTGTAATTTGTTCATTTTTCCTTTGATGTGTACTCTCTGATAATGTCAGTATCAGTTGACTGGTCGTGATAAAAACATTATAGGGTCAGTTGGCAATTGACATGAGCGGATGCACCGCGTCCGGATCTTCTTTCTCCTTTCATTCACAAAATCGCGCGTGATTTTTTTCGCAGAACCGCACAAGTTTTTTAGTGAATGAAACACTTGTCATATTGTTTCAAAGTTTTAGTAAAGTTAGTTTAGCCTTTTTGACAGATCGTGTGAAAATTTGAACAGAAAATGAATTAAAAACTTGATAAACTTGAAAAAATGCACTATTATTGATAGCTTTCCTTGCCTATTCGCAAGTACGTATAAACATATCATCCATGCTATTCCGATCTGAGTTTTTATTCATACATAGTCTGGTGCTGTTCCAAGTAGTCTTCTTTTTCTGTTTCTTGAGAAGTATTTGTTTTATCTGTTCAGTCACTATAAAGTGTTACAATTCATATTTAGACGCAACACATAAATAGTGACCAAAAAGGTACCGCTATCGCATGAGAGAAGCTAGAATAAAATGAAATGTACACATTTTCAACATTTTTGTGGGACCATGAAGATGTGATTTAATTGTCAATATATAGACAGCTATTCATACACCAAAGAACAAATAAGCAAACAAATTCAAAAGCGGATGTAGAATGAATTATGAAAAAAGGGGTGCCCGGGGCCCCAAACTTGACAGCGTTTGGTGTGGAACAGGTAAATTGTCTGCATTAACAATAAATGTAGCCTTTATAAGGGGTGACCCGGGTCGCCATTCAGTGATGCTATGTGAAAAATAAAGAAATTTTATTTACCAGTATGCTTCAATTATATTCGGCATTGTTATTCAGTTATGTCCAAAGCAGAACTAATGAAACGCATACAATAATTTATTTTCAATAGATGCATTTGAAAAACTTATTTTCTGCACTAGTTAACGGACGTCTTTCTGAAAATACAACATATCATACTATGTTCATGATGTCATGTTATCATCTATATATATAAGAATATTCCATTAGAGTTGATTTATTAAAGAGTGCTTTGAATACACATTATTACTATTTGTCCGCCATTACTGGACATCATAAAGGTTCCCGTAAAATTTTGACGTCAAAATATAAAATATCTGACGCCACAAAAATATCTGACGCAACAATGGAAATGTGATTGTTGTATGACGTCAACATTTGAAGCGGGACAGATTATCAGGTCAGCTGGGACAGAATTCCAAATAGATATAACCACATTCCAGAGTCCAGCCTTTGACTAATCAGACTTGAGATCCGGTAATTATATGTACATCTGGAAAGATGCAAATATACTGTACATTTGTAAAGATAAATATTAACTGTTTATACACGTTTTTACAGATATACAGTTTATATGCATTTTTACGCAATACGGATGTACAGATTATATGCATTTTATATACAGCTTTACTTTGACCTATAATGGTTTACTTTTACAAATTGTGACTTGGATGGAGAGTTGTCTCATTGGCACTCATACTAAATTTTCTTATATCTATTTACAGATGTACAGTTTATATGCATCTGAATAAATATACAACAAGATTGCTTGTACCAAAGTAGTTGTGTATTCAAAAATCAATATTCATTAACACGGACAACCTTTCAAGGTCATATAACCGACATAGATGCGACCTGCATGTTGATTATATGTATACACGGAGCATTGAAATGTGTATTCTATACAATGTAGTGTAGCTCATATTGCCATCTAACGCAGTCATTTTAAAATAAGATGTTCCTGCATATTAACCAGGAAAGAACTAAAGCTGACAGGAACGTGTATATTAAAGATTACCATCCCAACCCAAACCACCAAAAAAAAAAAAAAACCAATGTGTTCTCCCTAATACCTATCTTTACCCATGAGCAATACAAACACGGTTCCTTCGACATGTATTTCTCCGCAGTTAATCTTAAGTGTTGCATCAAGTATTACTGGTCTACCCCAAAGTCGTTATAAAATCTGACATTACTGCGACATTAATTATTATAATGTTATAACTAGATATAGGAAGATGTGGTGTGAGTGCCAATGAGACAACTCTCCATCCAAATAACAATTTATAAAGTAAACCATTATAGGTCAATGTACGGCCTTCAACACGGAGCCTTGGCTCACACCGAACAACAAGCTATAAAGGGCCCCAAAAGTACTAGTGTAAAACCATTCAAACGGTAAAACCAACGGTCTAGTATATATAAAAACGAGAAACGAGAAACACGTATAAATTACATAAACAAACGACAACTATTGTACATCAGATTCCTGACTTAGGACAGGTGCAAACATTTGCAGCGGGATTAAACGTTTTAATGGTACCAAACCTTCTCCCTTTTTCTGAAACAATAGTATAACATCACAACATAGAAAACACACGACTGACTGTTTCTGTAGTCTCGGGTCCAATACAGCTATTAAACCTCGAATCTATATTAGGGCCAATACAGAAACAGCCAATTCATAACACTTTTATTAAATGAATTTAAATCTGCGTTTAAACTTAGAAACTTACCGTGAAGAAGATACAGAAATTTATTTCTGAACTTGTCTTTTCGCATTCACGATGTCGATAGAGTTTTGTCACCATTGTCAGATGTAATTTCAGATTTCTCGTCCAAGTACTTAATCAAATGCTATTACAATTCATTTCATCTAGCAAATATAATGTAGCTGGGAAGAACAAATCAGGCAGTTAAACTAGTCTTGCTCTTGAATCGTCTGCGTTCTCAGATGATCAATGGAAATGAAAAAGTGAAAATAATCGAAAGTCGTACTCGAAGGGGTTGTGAAATATTTCCGTTGCAAGACGTTACAAAACAATCAACATCATTTTAACTTTTTTTTATGATATTAAAATAAAAAAAATAACATACAAATGTAATTTATTCATAACGATTCGTCCAAAGTTAAGCAATATAAGTTAAGGCGTAAGAAAATTGAAACCGGAAGTGAACGTCCCGTATTAGCCCATGGGCCAATACACGGCCAATACGGAAAAACCGTATTGGCCCTGTTTGAAAAGCAATATTAACTCCTGATTTATATCGACAGAGCAACCTCATCAGTATTACACATGCTGATTTATCCGTATTAGGGCTGATTCATTCATATTATTTAATAATATATACTAGTGTCCTCCTTTTGAATTATTTACAAACAAGCATAAAAATTACCATTATATCTTTTAATATTAAGATTTATGATACACCATATAATCATCTGCTGTTGTGAAATATTTTGGTCTGGGTATATGAAGTTTGATACTTATTCGCTTGCCAGGGCTCATCCATGGAAAATGATTGCCAAATCAAATTGAATGCTCTTTTATTATGTGCACAATTAAAAGTTCAAAGAATGATTCAGTTTTATATAACAACTCCTGTCAAAAATTAACCTTTAAATATTTGGATAATGTCACTTCAACTGGCTTTACTTATGACCACCGCGGTTCTTAATATAACGGCCTCCGAGTTTATTCCCAGGGTATAAATATTGGTTTCTCTGAGGGTACGATACTAAACAAGAGGCATTGATTGTTCATCGTGTATAAATAAACGGGCACGTCAGACCGTCATGGGGACTTTGTGCCTTTGGTAAGTTAAACGCCACGCCTGTTTCACCCTAAAGAACCAAAGCAACAACCCTGTTAGAGGTCAATAGGTAGCATGTTGCAATGGAAAATTCCCCTATTTAACATGCCCTTTTTTGCAGTGGCAGTTCAAATTTCCCGCCCATATATTTTGTTAGATTTACCATGCAGAGCCTATCTATTAGTTGTTTTGAAAATTTGTTGTCTATGATATGTATGAAATATTTGCCGCTGGATGATAATCATACACGCAAAAATACGGACGATAGTGACAAATAACTCTTCATATACTACACCACATATGCTGAAACTAGCTCGTTCAGAACATATTGCATACATATATCAACTGTATCCTGTTTACTGCAGATCAGTAGGAGTTACTTTATATCTTTTAAACCTTTCAAAATTGCAAAAATCTACTCTTCAGTTCGATATCTTGTTTAAAGACAAAATCAGAAGTCTTTTTTAACATCGTTCTGAATATGCATGAAGTATTTGCCACTGTACGTAAAGCTAGCAACAATCGATTAATCTGTTTTAACAGTCGATCGTTCAGTCCTTTAATTACATTTAACCACGAGGTTTCCCGTTTGCAATATAATCTGTTATACATTGATGAAAAACGATACGCATTAGGCTTTCCAGTGACTTTGCATATACAATTTTAAAAAAATGCAGCAGTTTTTCTTAGATCGAAGCAAGATTCCGTAATTGTCTGCTTTGACTTTACAATATATGTCAGACTATATACATTTATAATAATAGCACGAGGTCTTTCAGTGAAATCAATGGTGTTTAGATATATAATTATAAAACATAAAGAAAAAGTTATTAAATAACTTGTGTGTGGCGATATATGTCACGTGTGCACTTGTTGACTCCTTGGACGGATTATTATATACATTAATTGTTGATGGATTGTTGCTTTTGTAACGTCCAGTAAATCTAATAAGTAGGTTCTGCAAGGTAGGTTCACTGAGATGAATGGCGATCATTTTGACTGCTTCTGGAAAATGAGGATATTTTGGATAGGGGCAGACATATTGCATTGCAACAGGACACATGTCTACGGTTGCAAGGATTCTTTAAAGTGTAGAGAGCGTGGTACTCAACCTATAAAAGCATCGAATTTAAGTCCTTGTACTGATCGGACGTGGCTGCGTATTTATACATCCTGTACATAACAGTTTAGCAAGCTTAAGGGTTTACTGTCGGACGAAAGAATTTCATAGATGACATTATTTTTATACCCCTAGTTAACCCTTTGGGTGCAAGCTGTTGAATAGCAACTCAAAATTAACTTAACCCTGTTGAGTTTGATATTCTATATTTCGAATTCCAGTTTGAGTTGCTAGTGAAAATTTCATATCCAAGGGTTGACTAGGCAAAGGGCAGAACTTTCAGACAAGCACGATTTAAGATATATTATCGTATAAGGGCTAAACTTTCGGACAACACAGAACGGCAATACGCAATACACCGTTCTTCTTAAATTAGATTTATTTGAAAACTAATAAAAATGTCACAACAACAAAACTACATGAAATTATACCCTAATTGCTGAAAGAAATTATATATGGGTCGTTTTCAAAAAATGTCGAATTTTCAGTACACCCATGTTATTTTTTTAATTTTTAACGGAATATGCCACTTTTTGTGTTAAAATGAAAGCTTTTATCATTTATGATTACAAACATTCATAATAAACATGCTTAATGTCTATCTCAATAAAATTAAATGATATTATGTGTCGTTTTTAGCGTTATTTACGTGCGTACATTATCAAGATTACATAGTTGCAATGAATTTTTTTATCTTTTCTGATTGCCTCTGAACCTACAAGTTGCATTATTTTAGTATGTTAGATATCAGTAATACTTTAATAGAAAAACACAATTTTCTAATTATAACAAGTATATGTTTATCTGAACAAGAAATTGTATCGGCGTACATGACAAGTCTGTCTTTCCTGTTACCGATACTAAATTTGCCTTACAATTTATTTTCCCTATGAATACGGAACTCTCTTATAATGACGTCAGAAGCACTCAGCGTCTTCAACATAATAGACAGGACGTTATGAACATCAACGCTTAGATAAAGAAAATTAAAGAAATTAAGTAAGTACAATTAAGAGGGTACTTTTTTTTTCATGTCTGTGCTGTTACCAACAAATTACTTCACAATATTACATTTGTAAAATATAAAATAATGTTTTGGAAACATAACCCACAAAATAAAAAAACGTCCATACCGGGGGAAGGGTGCAGTCATATCACAACAACATCAATAAACATAGATATTTGTCCATCCTGTTACTGTCTAACCTGTTACTTTGAAATAGGGTAACAGGATAGACTGACTCGGTAACAGGACAGACTATACCTTTTCTGAAACATCATTAAATAGTGCAATAATTTGTTAAACGATTTTTTATTTACACATAATGAAATGTTTAATTATGTAAAGGGAATTTGGACTACACAATCGCCATCCTGGCAATTGAGCACACAAAGTAAGCAGTTTTGCTTTTTGGTAACAGGACAGACAATAAAAGTAACAGGATAGAACTAAAATTTGGTAATAGTAGTAATATGGGCTTTTATCACTTAAATTGACCTAAAAATTACGCATACATGAGCATATTAATGTTTTTAATTATTTTAAGTTACTTTGAGGGTAAAACATTCAAAAACTTGCTGTTATGTACCTTAAATATAGAGTGTTACTAAATAGTAACAGCATAGACACTTACCGTAACAGGAAAGAACTAAAACTATGATATACCAAATGAAACTATATATATATATATATACATTTATAAATACTGTAACCGATTTATGTGTTACACTTTATAAATATTGTCGAAATTTCAATTTAAGTAATGATTTTCGTAGCGAAGTATGACAATCAATGACAAACAATAGTATCTGTTCAACGGTAACAGGATAGACATTTTTTATATGTTGAATGAAATATCGGTATTGAAATACTGAATTGATAAGCTAAATTATGTTTTAAGTACTAAAATGATTAACTGATGTTCTTGAGATTTTCATATTCCGACGAACGTTTATTTGACCATCAACAAAAACTATGAACAGCATTTTTTTCTTCAGATTTGCAGAAATGGTTCTTTCTGCCGCCGAAAAACAGAAACGATACAGGAGACGAAGAGATGCAGATCAACTAAGACGTGAAGAGTACCTTGCTAACGAAAAAGAACGGTACAAAATGCTAAGAGAAATCGGCATAAGAAAGAACAAAAGTGAAATGACAAAAAGAGAACAGCGTCGAAATAGAAGAATATGGAGGCTGCAGAAGAAGGACCTGAGAAAAAGAAAAAAAGAAGTAAAGAATATATTGACACCTCCTGAATCACCTACACCACTTCCACAAATTGTCGTGGTAGTAGAAAATCAACCAGGACCATCAAGACAGCAAGAAGTAAGTACAAAGAAGAGAAATAGAGAGAAGACAAAATTCCACAAGCGTAACCTTTTCATGGAGAGAAAAATTGAAGAGGCAAATTTGAGAGGAGAAAGATAAAGACAAAGATGGGTAAGATTAAAAGAAGTAAAGGGAGGGAAAGAAACTCCAAGAAGTAAAACTAGGCGACTGTTGAGGAACTCATCATCAGTATACGTCAAAGGAGCATTGGACTTTCATCATGTACTTGTCAGCCAAGTGGAGAAAAGTTATAAGCAATTCAAGTTGAAAAAATCAATCAAAGAAATTCTACGAGGAAAGATAATGCGAAAGTATAGACTATCAACACACGCATTTAAAAAAAATGAAAGTCCCAATGAAAAGAGGAAAGACCACCAGGAAGGGATCACTTTCATCACGCCTGAAGGGAAAAGTTCAGTGCTTTTTTGAGCGGGACGACAATTCAAGAACCACAACAGGGAAGAAGCAAACAAAAACTAGACACAGAGTGAAGAAACAACTTAGGTTCTTAAATGACACAATAGAAAATTTGTATCAAAAGTACAAAGCGGAAATCTAAAAAAAATAAGTTTTATAACATTTTGGCGGTTGAAGCCCTATTGGATTAAAGCTCCATCTGAAAAAGAAAGGGACACATGTCTTTGTAAAACATGTGAGAATGTGATCTCTCTTGTAGAGAGCCTAAAGAAACTAAAGGCAATTGAGACTACTAATTTGGAAAGTCTGGTGAAAGAGACCGTCTGTTCAGTTGATGAGAAAGAGTGCATGTACGGCAATTGCAACATTTGTAAGGACATGGACGTAAAATTGAACATAAAGAATGAAAACGAGCAGACGACTTGGGCGCAATGGAAAACAACAAAAATTTGTAAAACATTCAAAAACGGAGATAAAAAGGAAATAAATATTGTTGCGAAGGAAGATGAAAATGGTTCAGTTGGAAGGTTAGCTGAATTTTTCCACGACAAGCTTCGTTCTACATACAGGCGACATCTGTTTAATTTAAAGAACCAGTACAAACACTATAAAAGAGTGAGAGAAACCTTGAAAGATACAGAAGGTTTTGTACATGTGGACTTTTCGGAGAATTACAACGCAAAAATGCCGAAAGAGATTCAGTCAATGTACTTTGGTGCGTCCTGACCGCAAATTTCCCTGCACACTGGGTATTATACAACTGGACAAATGGACAACATCCAGTCGTTTTGCGGTGTTTCCGATTCTCTTAGGCATGACCCACAAGCTATTTGGGCTTATCTCATACCTGTTTTAAGAGATATGAAAGAGAAGTACCCGGGTATTGATTTTCTTCATTTCTATAGTGATGGTCCAACTGCCCAATATCGCCAGAAAATAAACTTCTATCTGCTCTCAACATTGATATTTGACTTGGGATTTTCTGGAGGATGTTGGAATTTTCACGAGGCAGGTCATGGTAAAGGAATTCCCGATGGAATTGGTGGATCAATAACTTTGTTTTTCCTGTCGAGAGTATAAAAAAGGTTTCCACGAGTAAAGAGAACAATGCTGCCACAAAATAAACTTCTATCTGCTCTCAACATTGATATTTGACTTGGGATTTTCTGGAGGATGTTGGAATTTTCACGAGGCAGGTCATGGTAAAGGAATTCCCGATGGAATTGGTGGATCAATAACTTTGTTTTTCCTGTCGAGCTGATCACTATGATACAGTTGAAGATTTCCCCGAGATATTCACTCAAGAAAACTTTGACAATGACCAACATGACGCAAAACGAACCGATCAAGGTGATCAGTTACATCAGCTTAGGAACTGCACAACATTTGAAGATGTACAGTTGTTATTTCCAAGATCTACCACAGAGACATTGATAATTGATGAGCAATCAATAGATCTCTTTCATGACGATTTGTCCAGTGATAACATTTACTTAGTTGGACTTTCGTCAGACGCAAAGAAACATAAGGATGATGTAAACGATACTGAAAGAATTGAAGTTGTAATGGATGATGATGATTTAACGAAGAAACAAGTCAAAAATGACAATGACACAGCTACCCAGATGCGACAATTAAGAAACTGCGATACATTCGCAGAAGTACAAACATTATGTTCGGAATTATTAACAGCATCATCGTTGGATGGAAAAGACAGATATGTTTGGATGATAGATTGCTTGTTGATGAGCCCTCAGTTGACTTGTATCCTGATGATGTACCAAATGACACAAACTACTTCCCTGTCAGTGTGAAAGCAAAGGGGGATTGCCTACCAGCATGCGTTAGTGTATTTCTTTATGGAACGGATGTGCATCCAGAAGAAGTTAGATTAAGAATCATACAGGAGCTCGTTCTGCATAAAGATTTGTATCTCAATGCGACATATTTATAAAGAGGTCTTGAAAATCCATGTCGAAATATTCTTAAAAGTTATGCTATGTATTCAGACGAATATGAACATGGAACTGTTCTCACAGACAGAGTTATCGAAGACATATTTGAACAGGAAATCATGAAAGTCCGGAAATCAAAATCATTCATGGGCATCTGGCAGATGTTTGCATTGTCAAATGTGCTAAAAAGACTAATCTTTTCTGTGTATCCGAAAAAAGGAAACCCTGTTGTTCGCAGGGACCTCCACAGGCAGCGTCGCAGGAGAATAGAATCAAGAAATGAAGTTTCTAGCATACCACTGTATATTATGTGGACAACCACTCGAAAGGATATGCCAAATGTACATTGGATCCCAAACCACTATGTGCCTGTACTCCAAATTCAACACCAGACAAAAAATGAGCAGACTGAAGCTAGTAAATTGAAAGACAAAACAGAAATTACAAACAACACAAATAAAGAGAATCAAGGGGATGAAGAGCATGCAGAACATTCACACGATAACAAAAACGTGTGTGACACAGGGAAATATGACCAGATTGAGACCACTATACACGATCATAATGATACCCCCAATAACCTATATGAGCAAGAACACTCAAAAAATGAAAATAAAATCGTTGATGGAGATAAATTGAAAACTGAGACTAAAAGAGAAAATTCAACAGTTGATCGTTCAGAAAACTGTGCATTGGAAGTACCCGAGTCATGCATCAACAAATACGTGATTGTGAAGTATAATAACACGCCTTATCCAGGCTATGTTGAGGATGGTGATTCGTCGGATATCTTTGTTGTTTGCATGCACAGGGTAGGCAGAAAGTTAGAAAAAAATGTGTTTTTCTGGCCCAAAGCGATCAAAGATAAATGCTGGTACAAACACGATAAGATTTTGGCTATTATCCCAGAACCAAAGAGAATAAAAGGTTCGAGCAATTGCTATGAAGTTGACCCTGTGATTTGGTCGATGGTTTTGAACAAACTTTAACTTTTCCACTTTTTCATTGATTGACAAAATGAATTTTGTGTACCGATTTTGTTTAAGCATTCCTCCTTAACATATAATAGTAGATATTCTTGGATATATATGTACAGGGCTTGCTTTTCGTCATTTTGCGTCGGTCGTCCTTAAGTTTGATTTGTTCTGACTTAGTCTTCTGCTTTTGTAGACTTCCATGTCTTTTCTGTATTTTTTTCAGCGTGTTGCTGCAGTTCGTGGCAATAAAAGTTATTGTTTATTAGTTATTACACTAGTAAGTGTTCTTTTTTGTTATAACAAAGTTAGTTTGATAAGTTTGGTGTCGTTATTTGCATTGTGTAGCCAACATCTGAAGCATCAATCTTATCTTTAACAACGTAGTTCACCGGACAACAAACTAATAACTTATCTAATACATTTTAATTGTACGTGGTTTCCAAGTTACCCGACATTAACATAAGTAGTTTAACTTTACCAAACAGTATTATCTGGAATGTCTATCATTTGAAATAAAGGTATATAATCCCTTCATGGTACATAGAAATTATTCTTTGGGCAGGGTTTGATCCTTTTCGGTTTAATCGGCATTTCTATGGTTGTTTACGGTTTTGAACTTATTTCTTTTTTAATTTTTGACCGACAGCACCTCTGAAGTGTTGAAATGCGAATTAACCGCTTGCATTAAATAAGAATGGGTTTTATTATGTACAATTCCAATTGATAAAGCATCGGTATTGTCTTTCCTGTTACCATATTGTCTCTCCTGTTACCGTTCATGTACGTTCCTGTTACCATCAACATAATGACAAAAGTAAACCAATATAGAAAAGAAGTGTTAAATGTTGGGTTTATTTAAAAGTGTAGGGAAAGCTGACTATGGAGAAATTTTTTCTAAGACTTGCATTGCTCGGGGTCTTTTTTACAATACTTCGAAAACATAAAATAGAGGTTATTTTCAGTACTAAATGAAACATTGACAAAAAAATTAATTTATCTACAGAAATATTTTCTTAAAAACCCCTGTATTATTAACGGTAAAACGTTTTTAAAAGTCATCTATAACCTTTCTGTATAGCCGAAAATTTTGTTTGAAAACAGTAACAGGATAGACAAAATATAGCACATCACGATGAAAAATGTTTGAATATATTTTTGTATTACCTCATTAAGATTGCATATTCTAGTATGTTGGTCAGCAGTTATTGTTAGATAAGATTTGCCAATAAAGGTGATGGTTTAAGCTAGTTCGTTTTTTCAATTTTTCATTTTTCAAAATTCGACATTTTTTGAAAATGACCCATATATAACAAATACGAAAACTAAAATCTACAAAAAAACAGGACAATAAAATCTGAAAGCTTGGACTCATTTTTTAAGTGTGTGCTTGTCTAGGGGAGCACAAAAAGGGAGAGGTGGCAATAACCTAGCAACATCTGTTCCGTCGTCGTTCTTATATGGGAGCAAAACGTGGCAGAAAATTGTCTTAATACGAAGTGGTGTATTTTTTTTAAACAATACAGTGTGTTAGAAAAAGAATACGGAGCACTGAAAGTATACTTAGTCTATAAGGTTGTTAATGCCATGATGAGCACAAAGTTCACTACATCCAAGAGTCAAGGCTGAACATTCCTAATTTGCTGTAATCTAATGTAACCTCTAATTTGATATACCAGTTGGTATCATAGCAATCACTTGGAGAATACGATAAAATTAACAGTAATTACTCAATAAGCATGTATTATTGACAACCGTTCCATGATAATGAGAATTGTTACAAAAAGGTAACCATCAAATATTAGTTCATTAACATTCTGTTGGCCACCAAGGTTACAAGATTATTTTCTCAAAGTTGTTTGTGTTTGATATTGAATCTCTATTGAATTTCCCAATTTTTTAATTTAATTTGTGTAATTCTTGTAAACCAGACACTCGTCTCTATTCGTTATATTCAATATATATCAAACGTAAGTGGTTAGATTGATATAAAAAGCCAATAGTTTGTAATTCTGTTTTTACACAAGTTGTATGTTGTGAGACAAAATTGATATATAGCACGGAGAATATATCTTCCGTTTGTTTGTCAAACCTTCCCGAAATTCAAATCAGCTGATGAATATTGTTTAAGGTCCTTTTTTTTGTTGGTCATCTTCAACTGTTTCGGTATTTATGCTTCTTTAGCTTTCAAATACAACACTTGTATTCGGCTCTGAGCGTTCCCGATTAAAGTTTATCCAGAAAAACGCTTGCGACGCATGGAGTTTTTTAAGTGTCGTTTTCAATATTTTGGAAAATTTCTATGAAACTTTACATAGTCAACTATGTGACTAAACTAAATTTTTAATACTTGATTAGAACGATGTTTTTGGGTGCCACAGAAAATACATTTTATCAGTCGACTGACCTCAAGTTTGTGATTAGAATTAAAGGTATCCGATATCCATCATGACTAAATGGGTTTCCGAAACAAATATACGTTGCACAACTAACAACGGTTTGCTGTCTGCATTTATTTGTATCAACCTTTCCTGTTGAGTCCATTTTTGGTAATATCCTTTTGGCGTGGCTCAGTACTTATACATCCCGCCATGTGTTATTGTGCTATGGTCATTTTTTGTATTCTTGTCTTTCATTTTTGCTTATGTGTTTTGTCTTTTTGACATATCTGTTTGTTTTTCTAGTGATGAAGATTATAACACAATGTTGATTGCTGTACCCCTATTTTTGACATGATTTCCTATTATATAGATATAAGAAGATGTGGTATGAGTGCCAATGAGGCAACTCTCAATCCAAGTCACAATTTGTAAAAGTAAACCATTATAGGTCAAAGTACGGCCTTCAACACGGAGCCTTGGCTCACACCGAACAGCAAGCTATAAAGGGCCCCAAAAATGACTAGTGTAAAACCATTCAAACAAGGAAACCAACGGTCTAATCTATATAAAAAACGAGAAACACTTATGAACCATGTCTGCTTGTTTTGTTCACACATTGTTGTCAGTATAGTGGAATTTTATGCGACTGTCATACGAGTGAGGGGATTTTGAAAATAAATAACTCAGCCTTGATAATCACAAAAATAAATGAAATGGTTTGTTCTGTGGTAGTTTGAAAATAAATTACCTGACTTGCAGTGTATTGAAAGTAAATAACTCAGCAGGTCTAATCGAAAGTATAAGATGGCACCAGATTCTTCATAAATTCATCTTTTTTCCAAAAAAAAAAAAAAAAAAAAAAAAATCGGGAAACACTTCCCATATCTTTTAATAATAAAAGTATAAATATTATTTAAATATACTTGAAATGTTAGAAAATTGGTTTCATTTAACTTGAGGTTAATTGTCTTAGGAACACTTACCTCACTTTTATTAAATCAGGGCCGTAACTACATCGAGACAAATGCCTCATGTAGGAAATTTCAAAACCAAACGCTGGTCTCCATATCAAATTGTGTTCACCGTGAGTGCCTTGCAAGAAGCAAGTTCTGTTCTCCCTCAGACATAGCCCCTGATTTTTCGGGATCAATGTTTCTTATTTATTTTTCTTTTGTTCATTGATTGCCCTTCTGTATTCTGTTAGTGTTGCATTCATTTTGTAATTTAGTAATTTTATTATTAACTTGATCATGAGTTTAAAAAAACACAGCAGTCACAGACTTAACTATGTGAATTACATTTTTGCTTTATCATGCATATTTGTCTTTTGATGTTGTCCCTAGAAACTTAAGTCTGACACTGAATCTATAACGTGATTTTGCTTTGTGTGACCAAAATATTGTCAAAAAAATTATTAAAACAGAACTTGCATTTTCAGTTTAAGAAAGGGTCCGGGGAACACCCAGAAAGCATGATTTTGCATCATTTGTTCTATAGCTTCTTAGGCCTTCAGCGGTTCAAAAACCCTTCAAAAAAAATTTTGTTGACTATACATGTATTATTTATAATAAACAAATAATTTTAAAATTGTATGTTTTCGAATATATATATTATAAATGTAGTTGTGAAAATAAATAATCAGTCCCTTGCTTTAATGAAAATGAAAAATCTTGCTTCAATAGTGCAGAAAATAGATAATCTATCCTCTTAGTTTACAAAAATAAATAACCGATCCAAAACAAATCCTCCTGCCCCAGAATATCAAATGGTCGTCCCTAAATGAGTAAATTAAAACCCTATAACACAGGCCTCATTTACAACTGACAAACGAATGTTCTGCACAAGTACTTCTTGTTATATATATATTTGATGTTTTTAATCTGTCAGTAATCATGAAATAGATTCGTAAAGACCAGACCATATGAAAACAGCAAGTAAATGTCTTCCAACAATAAGTTATTTAACCAGCTTGTTACACATCTTCTTATCGAACAGACCTAGATGCATAAGATCCTTCAAAATATTCAGGTAAATGCTCATTTTGGTTTTGATTATGTAATCTTCCGTGACATGCATATGCAAAATAATTGGTGTTCTCTGTTCATTCCAAACTTAAAATGCCACTGGAAAATGAGAGTTTATTGGATAAAGACAGAAATTTTGCCTTGCGACAGCTGGCCAGATACGCACCCCTAAAATGGTGCAAGAGTTTTTAACGTGCAGAGAGCGTCGTGAATGAAATCTAGTCTGAAGTCGATCATCGATATTTAAGTGTAGTTTCCAATGATATTTTCTAATGTATCTTATTTGGGTTAAATTCTATTAGCTCGTTTTAGTAACTGTGAGAATTCTGTGAAACTGTAGTGTTTACTAAACCGACCGGCTGGGTGGTCTCGCGGGAGTATGTTCACCTCCTAATAGAAGTTGTTTCCCATAAAAATACTTTTTTATCCATATTTGCCTTTATGAAAACTATACCAGATAAAGAAACAGCAAGTTTTGTCACAATACTGTCATCGGTGCTCGCTTCAATATATGAGTTATTGCCAATGAAGATTTCTTTTACAGTTCTACTCCCCTTCCCCTACTTTGGCTGGATAGGATACAATGCAACCACTGGTGTGGGCAACGTTATTTAAAAACAAATAGTACAAGACAAATGAGGAAGGAAATGCTAGCATATACGTTTATTGCAGATCTTCTTGCTACTGGTGAAAAAAATCTAAAATAAAATCATAAAAATCATAAAACATCCAACATCCAACATCGTTACAAGATTGAATTTATTTCCATTCTTGATCTTTAAACACCATATTATAAGTCAATCCCATTGTCTGTCGCCCTTATACCCTTCGACATTTTAATTTTAACATTGCAACAGTTGAAAATCCGAAACAAAGTTGCCGTTTTATTGAGTTGTATGTAATATTCAGCTGAATGTATAAGTTACCCTCATAATCCTTTTTTTCAGATAAAACTGAATCGATCGTTTTGATTTTGATTTACAAAAATATTCATTGTATTTTTTATATGTAGCATCCCCAATTACAGACGTCTTAAATCCTATCCATGAAAATGCAAATTCAAATTCATATCTACTGAAACCCTCGCCTTAAAAACTCAAATATCTAACAATTGGAAATCTGATTCAGACAATTATCCACTAAAAACTTTTGATTATAAATCACTAAATGAATCTGATTAATTGAAGGCTCCCTTAACGCCCAGTGGCAAATATATCATGCATATTCATGACGAGATGTAAAATGGGTCAACCTGAAACGTATGTGAACAATTTTAGAGTAACACTTTTATCAGATGGAGCATTAGCTAGATGCAAAAAGTATGCCTTACTATAATAAAGTTGAACCACAATCCAAATCGCTAGTTCTGTTGCTACCACACCCCTTTTTTTCTCCATGGAAGACGAATTAATTCCAAAACAACTCGAAATGAATTAACAGGTCACTATAAATAGATCAGATATGTACTTTTTTGTATATAAAATCTTATTAAAGCCAAAATTTTCCGGTTTCGGAGAGGTTTGGATTCAAATACTGTTTGATTATCAACCGGAGATGATCAATCAAAAGCACTTTAATTCTTTGAATTTCAAATTGTAAATTATGGTATGTCACTGGCCGTTTTTTCCCGATCCAATTGTGGACTCCCTAA
This sequence comes from Mytilus coruscus, assembly GCA_017311375.1. Lineage (NCBI taxonomy): Eukaryota > Metazoa > Mollusca > Bivalvia > Mytilida > Mytilidae > Mytilus > Mytilus coruscus. The sequence goes on along the minus strand of CM029603.1, from coordinate 40,002,336 downwards.
GGGGCGTATCTAATTAATCATGCCCGATTAAATTTTAGTAATTAAAACACAACTTAAAGACCTACTCCGAGTTATTAAATTGGAGGTACAATAAGTAAACAAAATATCTACTTACTCGAGGTATGATGAGATGATTGAAGTGGTTAATTTTCTCCTTGTTAACATTTATGTACTTTTCGGCAATAAAGTGTATCGACAGGTTGTAGGTATTCTTATGGGCACCAATTGCGCTCCTGTAATAGCAGACTTGTTCTTGTACTGTTATGAATCACAGTTTATGACCAAACTCAGTAAAGACCAGTCTTGATTGCATTTAATTGATAATTTCAACAACACTTATCGTTATCTTGATGATATTTTTTCGTTAAATAAAAAAAAATATTTCTAAATATAGTGCCGAAATTTACCCAAAGTCACTTGCTTTAAATAAATCATATATAAACGGTAATAACTGTCCTTCCCTATATTTAGATATTTCAGTTTTACACGGAAAACTCACGACAAAAATTTACGACAAAAGGGACAATTTTCTTTCCTATTGTTAATTTTCCTTTTTAGATGGTGATGTTCCTTTGGCACCATCTTACGGTGTTAATATTTCACAACTGGTTCGCTATGCCCGTGTCTGTAGTGACGTTTTGGATTTCAATGAACGTAATAACAATAACGGTACCAATTTTCATGCACCAGATGCGCATTTCGACAATAAATGTCTATTCAGTGATGCTCGAGGCCAAAATATTTGAAAATCTAAAGCTTAATATTATTAAAACCAAAAATGACAAAAAAGTAAAGCCAAAGTCGGGCAAGGAATCAGGGTGATGTGTTCCTTAATTTAAAACAATTTTTTTTAATTTTGTAACAGCAAATGTTATAACATAAAATCCGTAATCTATGTATTACTGGTAAAATTATAAAGTCAGGGATTTCGCTACAACAAATTACTTAAAACATTTTACTAAATTCTTCCATATATACAAACATTTGGTTTGTAAGTTTGGCTGTACCTGTAGACAATATATTTCAAACGGAATTTCACATCCTAATTTTTACGGCGATGTTGTTTACCGAGCACAGAGAAATTTATTTCCGATCCGGGTAAACTAATCGATCCTTAAAATATATAAACTAATTCTAAAATAGATATAAGAAGATGTGGTATGAGTGCCAATGAGACAACTCTCCATCCAAGTCAAAATTTATAAAAGTAAACCATTATAGGTCAAAGTACGGTCTTCAACATGGAACCTTGGCTCACACCGAACAGTAAGCTATAAAGGGCCCCAACAATTACTAGTGTAAAACCATTCAAAAGGGAAAACCAACGGTCTAATCTATATAAAAAACGAGAAACGAGAAACACTTATGAACCACATCAACAAACGACAACTACTGAACATCAGATTCCTGACTTAGGACAGGTGCAAACAAAGGTTACCAATTCAACACTGTAATTAGATCTTTAACTATTGTTCTTATTGGTATAAATATTGATTTTTGTTAATAGTAAATTAAAACCAAACTAATATTATTATTGTTATATACTTATACATATGCACATTCTACAATCTGTCGATATCTGTATTTTTGCATTTGGTCTCTGGTGGAGAGTTGTCTCATTGGCAATTAAACCACATCTTATATATATATATAAGAGATCCTTTATAAAATGGATCAACCCAGGTATCTTATATAATTATTTTGCGTTGAATAACAATAACAAATGCACGAAAGGGTTTGTAAGACAAGATTAATATTTGTTAAATAAAAAATCAACTGTATATTATGATTGTATGATCCTGATATGTTTCAATGAAACTTTTATAGGTAGAAATATTTAACGAAATTTGATAAACTGCTAAGTAGAAATATTTCCAGAAATTTAATAATTTGCTAAGTCCCCGATAGTACTTTGTCTCTTAAATGAGAGGGTTTGTCTATAGATTCTCAGTTTACACATAACATAATTTTATAAAATCAGATTAGAAAAGAAAAACCACTATAAGCGAGGTTATTTAGCACATGATCATATACGGTAACCTGCACGTGAAGTACAGTATTGCAACTTACATTGAAAAAGACGCTTAATTAACGAGTTTAATGTACCCGAATAACACACGGCTGGAAATTGATTTAAATGATAGAATAATATATAATATATATTAATTTTCGTCTGGTCGTAAAAACTTTCTTTGAACTCATTTTTGTATTTTAGCCTGTTTATGAAGTATCCATCAATTAATGGTTTTGGGTAGTCACTTTGAAATTAAAAAAAAAAAAAAGATAAATGTTTTATTTAATTTCAGGCTCTGTTCGTAAATATATTTCGATGCACATTTCATTAAGGTTCATCGGAATGCTGAGGAAATAAATAAAATACCATTACCGAATAAAATTTTAAAAGTTAAAGTTGGCAGGTTTTTATCTGGAAATTTAACGCATTTTTCTTTGAACGCGAGATAACATATGATTCAAAAATAAAATTTCATATTTGAGTGGAAAGAATATATTATTGAGATACTGTAAGCAAATTTCAATAGACATTCTCCAAATAGTTCTGTTAACTCATATATTTCAACTACGGAAATCTCATATCCGTCAATCAACTCCATTATTTATCAAGTTCAATTACTAGGACGTTTTGTTCAACAATATTTGATACTTTCGATGTGATTTTGTACGTTATCGCTGACGTTTTAGATATTTTTGAGTTCTTTAAGTGTGTTTTAATCACATATTGTTGTTCTTTTTCTGTAAATAAGTTTTAATTTTGTTGCTTAAATTTTCACTTTTTATAATACTTAACCGAAACCTTTGGATACGATTTGTTCCAGATGATGGCTAGTTTCGGTAGTCTTGTAAAGTTGACTCCTACTAGAGGTTTCTCAACATCTTACGAACGAACAAAAATCGCCCTAACTTAACGTAACTTGCCGTAACGAGAAAAGAGGGAGCATTGATTTATTTAATAATATTGGACTATCGGCTGTGCACTTCTTAGATATGAAATGTCTTTTACATAAAGATATACATGCAGGTTTTTTTAAACCATTTTGAGTTGTAGACATATTATATTGACTTGATATATAATATATAATATACAATTCACGATTCAATCAACACAGTAGTATTCTAATTTATCAATAAATTTTGGCGAAGAATATGAAATATTTAGACCAAGGACAGTAACCGTACAAGAGATTTTGATAAACATGACATTATTCCGAATTATTTGGTATATACATGTGAAAAAAAAGGGTAAATGTAGAACTTTTGGATGGAAGGGGCTAGGAATCTTTTTTTGAAAGCTTATCTAGGCTCAGAACGAAGGTAAAACAAATCAAGGAGTGAACGCCTCTAGGAAAATATCGGTTTTTAATTTGGAAAAACAAAACATCCTCGGATTCGAGATAACTTCGTTGCCCTTAACCCCTAAAATCCAAATGATCACTTCTTCACCTTAAATGATTATTACTGATTTATATTCTAGCTAAACTGGCATACCCAAGAAGATAAATAAAGGGACATATTGAAATAAATGATAAAAAAAACAAAACAGTTAACTTAAAAAAGATGTTCTGTAATGTATTGTGTTTTTTTTGGTTTGTTTTGTTTTCATGGCCTGCCTTATTCATTTCGGGTCTGTTTTTATTATCGTACACATATTAGTATAAAAATATGATTTATTTTGTTTTCTAGTTTATTGTTTTCGTTAAGCTTTTATGACATATTTTTTATATTTTCTTCTTCTTTTATATTACCCATTTGTTTCTTTTTATTTTAGGCATATAATTTAAAAAAAATGTACCTTTTAATAACTATGTGACTATCAGTTTCGTTGGTGCTGTAGCACTCATACTTTCAACAAGAATACACAAAAATCTATTACTTTACGATAGATCAAGAGCACCTTTATATTTCTGTAACTGATTCCCAATAAATATTTAAAAAATAGATAAATAGCGGTGTTAACGACATATATATCCAAGAAAGCAAAAAACATGCCGTCTTATCTTACTGTAAGGAGTGGTTCATATAATTTATTATTGAATACTATCGAATAAATGTTGGGATGAATGAATAAATTGAAATGTCGTAAACGACATCTTATCTCTTTACCAGTTTTTATTGATAATATATATTTATCAAATTGCTTTACACTTGTACATGTATTAACATGAATCAGTATATATGAAAACTGTGTTATGGTTAACGAGTTTTTGTATTAGACCTTTCTTACTAGCTTTGTTTGTAAAGTGATAAGATGACTCGACTTTGTTTGAACTTTCAGAAGAAGCTAAGACCATGTGCACTGCTGATATATTAGTCTTGCTTGGTCTATAAATCCACGCAAAAACCTTTGCAGTCATATGCATTCCTGCATAAAATTTAGTTAACAACTTTAAACGGACCATCCTTAAATTCATAGCTGTGTCTCAAAGTTTACTCAGATTTTGATGTTAATACCAACATAAAATAATCTTATATTATCTTCGTCACTATCAAAGGTGTGTTCACTGACAGTATACTTAGTCTATATCTCTTTAATACGGAGTCCTGTTGGTCTCAAGCAGATATAGAGTGAGTTGTGGTTTTGAAGCGCGCTGGGGATGTAAAGTCTAGCGCTGTAAATTTAAAGTCAAGCGCTGGAGATGTAAAGTCTAGCGCTGGAGATGTAAAGTGCACTTTAAATCTACAGCACTGGACTTAATTACATTTCCAGAGCTGGACTTTACATCTACATCGCTACGCGTTAGATCTACAGCTTTGGACTTTAGATCTACAGCGCTGGACTTGACATCTACAAGACTTAACTTTAGATCCTGCTGGGTGCTTTATTTTAGGAGACAACATTTACCTGAGCACTCCTCCTCAAATTGTTCCATATGAGGCCGTCAGGATTTTTCGGGCAGATGCAAGAGAAAAAGGCGCATGAGACAATTTAACAGACTGCACAAGAGTAGGCGTGTGTACGTAGAACATGTAATGAAAGAATCGAAAACCTTTAGAGTCGTTGTACCGTCAGCCAAGATGGCAAATTTTATTGTGTTGTATATAGAACTTTGTGCTGGGTTATCAAAAAGACGTGTGGATATAATAAATAAAACATATTAAAGTTGTGTCATCTCAATCACTTTTCAATCCTTTAGCATATGCTACTCTCGTCCTCGTCGGGATATGCATGGAATACTTGCCACTGAACGTTAAACATCCAACAATCAATCAATCAAATGCAAACCAGATGAGCATATTTTTTTTTAACAAAGACATTACAAAAAGACTGTTCTTTATTCAGTGGATAAGGGAGATACATCAATCGCATATACGACATGTAAACAAACGGAACTCAACGGAAGATTACGCAACATTCAACAACACAAAATAAATTGGAACACTAATGTTTGACCACAACAATAAAACGCAAGATTGCAAAAAGAATATCAAAATGGTTTACTGTTGTCTTTAAGCACACTGCAATATCGGTAGAAATTTGTAACTGAACAAAATTACTGCTCCTTAACGATACGTTCGTAGAGTTTCGTACGTTCGTAAGATGTTGAAAAACCTCTACTTGTCACAAAAGGAGAACGAACGAGGCTATGTTGGAAAAATGCGTTGTGTGTCAATGTCACCAGAGCAATGAAGCATTTTAACCAGGATAACACCTTAAAGAGAATGTTCATGGCATAAAACTGATTTGTTTTACACTGAACCAACAGATACAACTAAGCAAGATACGATACTGCAGGGCTTGTATTTCCTATCATGATTTCGTTGATAGAGGGTTGTTGTTCACAAGGAAGCTATTAAACCAAGAGTTCCAAGTGGTGAAGTTGAAATCATCCCTTCGTAAATTTTACGGACGCCATCACAAGTTGGTTGACCGTTACGGAATATCCGTTTTACAGATGATAGCAGATATGTTCCTAATATCGTAACTACAATCCCGTCCTCTTTTCCGAATGTGACCTACCGAATTAGACTTATTACCGGGTTTGTACTAACATGAGCAACACGACGGGTGCCACGTGTGGAGCAGGATCTGCTTACCCTTCCGGAGCACCTGAGATCACCCTCAGTTTTTGGTGGGGTTCGTGTTGCTCAGTCTTTAGTTTTTATGTTGTGTTTTGTGTACTATTGTTTGTCTGTTGGTCTTTTTCTTTTTTAGCCATGGCGTTGTCAGTTTATTTTCGACTTATGGATTTGAATGTCCCTTTGGTATCTTTCGTCTCTCTTTTACACCTATGATTTGTTTTAAACCTCGCATTCGCCTCAGTTGACTGTTTTTCCTTTGGGTATAACTGATCTGTCGACTTTGTAAGTACACGATATTTGCTAATCTATAACACATACTAATTTTACAAAATATACATCCTTTTATATGCAAAATTGAAAAACACGGTGTCCAGTGTTTGAATACAGTTTATTAAAGGAAGAAATTGACTAAGATATATTGAGAAATAGGTGTTTATAGTTTAAAAAATAATTCTCTCATACGCTGTGGTGAAAAATGATAAGCAATGTAAAAGTTAATAGATGTGAAAAGGTCAAGGCCACATCTATATTTTCTTTGTCATAAATGGAAACAGATCAGAAGATTCATCTGTAACGCCATCTTGTAATGACAGCTGTTCATACAAATAGTTAAAATTGTCGTTTCAAAATCCTTGGCAGTTAATGCGCGATGCTTCTGATTAAACGGTTTTTTTTTTGTAGAATTCCGCTAAATATATCTGAGAAAATTCCTTCTTTTTTCCTCATATTTGAATTTATGATATTTGAGGTTTTACCTTTGACCTCAATTTGTGGTCACTGTGTTTTATGACCAAACTTTTCTTATTGTACACATTTTCCTCTGTCCATCGATATGCAATATAGGTGTGTGTTCTTAATGTACATTAAAGTTTTGAACAATGAACTCTGGTTGTAGTAACACGTCGTCGTTTTGCAATGTTCTTTCAGTTTCATTTTTGTAAGCAAATATGTACGTGTAGCACTTTCTGTCCTGAAACAAGAAAAGACTGCAAATTATCCGAAGCAAATCATTAAAAAAATTTAAATGATCAATGCCGTAAAATGTTCAGATTCAAGAGAGAGTAAATTGATCCTTTGCAGTGCATTCCAAATTCCTGTTGAATTATTTGCCATAACAACACAATTGCCACTGGTGTAGAAGTGTTATGCATAGTTGTCCGTGGACTCGATTAACCATGCAGACAAAAAGATTTAGAACCCGTTTCGTGTCTGTATGTCCGAATATGCCATTATGTATGGACCTACGTAATCATCTCACATAACACATACAAACTAGGAACAAAATGCATTCATGATAGTAATGAAGAAGGATATGACTTCAAGATTGTGTACAAGACGGACAGACGGACGGACCTAGCGGAGAATATCATATAATTTGCTGATGTGGGATATTAAGATATTAAAAGGTTGAACAGTGTTTTGTCTTAGCATTTTATGGTCATTTTTAGGCTCCGTCAAGAATCGTTTTTACATTTGAACTTTACACAGAATGAACAGCTTGCCTGTAAAACAAGTTTGTATGTGCCTGTAACAAGTCAGGAGTTTGTAGTTCAATGATTGTCGTTGGTAGGTGTCTATCATATTGTTTTTTGCTATGCCCCGCCGCGGCGGAGGGGGCATTAAGTTTCTCCCTTGTACGTCTAAACGTCTCTGAAATTAGTTTCCGTTATCTAACTTTAGTTTTCCTTAACCAAATATAATAAAACTTTTACATAATGCTTATTACTACCAAAGACAGATGAAGTTTGAATTTGGGTGGCGTCACTTCCACCGTTTTACAGTAATGATCCTTTATAATCAGAAAAATTGCTAAATTTGCCGTTTCCCGCATTCTAACTTCTATTCTTGCCTCAACCAAATCTTATTAAAAACTTCTACACAATACTTATTACCACCAAACACAGATCAAGTTTGAATTTGGGTGGCGTCACTTTCACCGTTCTCCAGTTATGTCACTTTATAAATGACAAAATTGCTAAATTTACCGTTTCCGCATTTTAACTTTAGTTTGCCTCAACCAAATTTTATGAAACTATTTCCACAAGACACAGATTAATTTCGAATACGAGTGGCGTCTTTTCATCGTTCTCGAGTTATGTCCCTTTATAAATAGAAAATTAATGAATTTGCCGTCTATTTTCAAGCGGTGGCATCTGTGTCCAACGGCCACATCATCAATCAGGCCGATGTTTTTTAGTGTCCGGGTCTTTTATAAATAACAATACGGTATAGATTTTGTTATGAACTTAACTTGTTTTTCGTAAATTGTTTTGTTATAAATTAGGCCGTTAGTTTTCTCAATTGAATTGTTTCATGTTTTTCATGTCAGGGCCTTTTATAGTCGACCAAACGGTATGGGGTTTCTCATTGTTAAAGGCCGTACGGTTGCCTATAATTGCTAACATCCACTTTATTTGAACTTTGGTTAATAGTTGTCTCATTGACAATTATACCATATCTCCTTATTTTTATATTAACATAATTTTGTCTCTAGTTGATAGTTTTCTCATTGGCAATCATACCACATCTCATTATACTTGTATTGAAAAACTTCAACTTGAAAAGTAACCTCTTCAAATAGATATTCTTTCTGATTTGTTTTAAGTTAAAAAAATCTTTCAATCTCGTGTAAATTCAAAAGAAATAAGAAATCATTCATTGTTACTGACTACTGTTTAATACATTTATTTTACCTCTAATTACCTTCTTAAATTTTTGTTTAAATGTGTTAACCCACGCACTTCGCCATAAATTGCAACATATTATTCTTATTTTTCTTCTTCCATTTCTCCATTCTCTCTCGTTTGTCCAAATGAAACATTTCTCTGTCTAGTTTAAGCTCCTCCTGTTTTACAAGTTCAAGTTCAAAGGATGTTCCGTTGTCATTTTTTCCCTTACGATACCCACTTATGTTGTTGATCCAGTTTATTTTGGCGAGAGTTTCATCCCAGTTCTGGCCATCAGCTATTTGATAGGAGCATACAAAACCAGGCATTTACTTTAAACCTATCAAACATACATGTACCATTTATTTCTTTTTTTAAATTCAGTTACTCAGAAAAAAAGAGATTGATTGATTGGTTGTTTCTTGCTTGAAGTCAAGTGGCAAATATTTCATGCATATCAAAGAAAAAAGGTTTTTAGAATAAAATGTTGAAAGTGAGAGCATTTCTTTTATTGATGAATATGGACCTGATTGGCTAGTGCTAGATCATACTATTATTATTGGGAAATTTTATTTATATTATTTTAAATTTTGAATTCACCTTGAAATACTTTCATCTTAATAAATTTACAGCGAAGAAGTTATATGTTTTCTTCAATGGGTAATTATAAACATAAAATATGTCTTGGATGGAGAGTTGTCTCATTGCCACTCATACCACATCTTCTTATATCTATTTCTTATGTGTGCATTTTTCTATGACCTTTGTTATTATTTTCAAGGTCGACGTCATGTTGGAGACGTCGCCTTAGCTTTTGTTAGTATCAAGTAAAACGTCAAACTGAAAAGCAATTGTTTCTGATGTTAGAGTCGGGTAATTATAAATCGTCCCCACGTTCTAAGTGCCGTGACCAATATGTTTCCAAAGTAATATTGCCGTTTCCAGACGAAAATTTGACGAAGCAAAGACAAATTATGAATTCGATTCAGAGAAACTGCTAGCCAGATAAGACAGATATGAAAACTTAGCCAAAGTGGCAAACTTAAAGGAGGACACGATTTTACAAGTGTTTAGATGTTTTGTGAGCAGCAATCTTTACCTCAATTTATTCTAACAGACAACTCATCTACGTTTGCTTCTGCACCCGAAGAACAAATAGCTTGACACACCGAATTAACAAATTGTAAATGTATCGAAAGAAGAGACTGAAATTGTAGACACAAACTGCTTTCAATGTTTTCAACCACAAGAGGGTATTAAAGACCTTTACCATCAGGGATGTAAAATCCAATCCTCCCGATTTCTAATGTTCCTTGTCCCAATATAAAACTTAAGAGAGTTGTTACCAAAAGGACCGAGAGCAAATTCGCCAGTCCATCAACTGGAACAAAACAGGTCACTAGTGGATGACAAATTTGCTGTTGTTCAAGCAGACCTCAACAAATTTTGATTTTATTTGCAAAGATCATTATTTAAACTAAAGAACTTGGAATTAACCGCAAAACTTGGAATCCCACATGTACCCCCATATCATTGACAAAAGTGGAGATTTTAGAAAGTGACAAATATGTTCTGCTTTCCTTTGGCATATACATCAAATAGTAACTCCTTTATAAAGCTCGATAGATATCCACTGGTCAAGATGTTCGACTATACATTTTTCAAAAAATGTTACCACCATTATTTCTACAGTAAAAGATGGCCTTCGTGAATAATATGATGAGGTTTATTCAACCAGCGGTGTCAATCAGATGTGGATTTTTCAAAATTCTAACGATCTACTCCAAAATCTTTAAATCACTATCTTTAAAATTTTGCTGTAATTTAAAACGTTTGATTTCTCTGCTATTTACACTACTTTCCCCCATGCTAACATCGACTACAACGTCTCATCAAACAGAACTTAATCTACGAAAAAGGGAAACGACAAAACAATTCATCGTTTTAGTTCACAAAAGATCTTGCTTTGTGAAGAACCACATTGATTTTCACAAAAAATAAACCAGCGATGAAATCAAAAAGCTGTTTTTTTTATTAAATATTTGTTGAGGTTTGTGAATTTATATTAATTTTCAGCAGATAGTCGGTATTCCAATGGGTACTCATTGTGCAGCACTCCTGACCAACATTTTGTCGTACTCATATGAAGCAAAATTCACACAGTATCTTGTAAAAGTTAAAAAAAAAAACATGTTTCAAAGTACTTTATTTTTCCCTTTAAGATATATCGATGATGTTCTGTCGCTCAGTTAAGTACATTTCTATGAGTGTTTATCAACTTGAAATTAAGGATACGACTGAAAGCAGAAGGTCTGCTTTATATCTTGATCAATTCTTCGATATTGACAGATTGACTTCACACAAGAATCTATGACAAATGTGATGATTTTACTTTCTAATTGTCAACTTCCCATTTCTCAGCAGTAACATACCCTCAGGTCCATTGTATGTTTACATATTATTTCGGTTAATATACGTTATGCTCGTGCATGTTCACACTATACTTACTGACTTCATTAACAAGTATCTGCTCATAACACAAAAACTGCTCCAACGGAGTTATGAGGAAGGACGAGTGAAACCGACACTACAGTTTTATGGAAACCACCCCCAATAGGTTATCTGATACGATGTGTCGGTATCTCAACTCACTCGCGACATGTTTTCGCGATCTTATATCTTTAAATACCAGTAAAGTCATCTGATCTGCAATTATATCGATCGCGACATTTTAAATGAATGAGTGTAAATGGCGAATGATGCATGCATTGCAAGAGATGCTTACTATGTCGACGCACCAGTCTTGCTCCTTTTGGAGTTCATTCTATTCTCTCATTTTTTGTTAGTAACCTTATTTTTTTTTATCGATTAACGTGGTTTGAACATTGCCAAACTCCTGTCGCCTTAATTTCCTGAAATGAATAAAAATAATAACAGTGCTGGTCACGTTATCACTTGTGACTTTAACAAATGTGTTTTCCAAAGGCCAGAAATATCATAAGCCTAAATCCATCAATTGGAAATACAACTTCTAAATACTTATAGATTTAGTCAAGAAATATGCCAGGCAATGGGCTAAACGTTATAAAGAAGACGAAGCGACTCTTTCAAAATGGTTTGATGCTGTGAGGTCGTTGATACAAATTACAATTTAAAAACTGAATAGTTCTATGAATAGACATGGAAGATCGATTTTTAAAGACCAAATGTTGCTAAGCACATGTGCTACCTCCATAATACATATGTTGTCAAATAAACATAAACTGCTTGATAAAGGAATTAGGTATTGACATTTTACTTGGAAACTCGACATATACCCCCACGACACTTGTCACAGAGGAAATCCTGAATAATCATAGTTTTGTTCTCGGTTCCTTTGGAATTTCAACCAAAGATGAAGCATTATATCTTGCTTTACTGTGTTGGATACCGAACTTAAAACAACGTGATATTGCTGGGTCGTCCAAGCGCCACGAAACCTCTTTCTAAATTATAAACATTAAATTTACCAGCAATCAAAGCCGGTCTTCGAATTTATTAGAGAACTAACTACTCTAGGGGCGGTGTGAAGAACATGTGGATACTAAACATTTCCAAAGATCATTTTGGCTAAGAGTACATACAATCTTAGACCGTTTTTACTTGCAATAGTATTTAGACATAATAGTTTTCTACCCTTTTCACGAGTATTCCCCTTTCCAAACTAAAAGACAAATTAAACGAATTGGTTCTGCTTTGTTTCATAAAAAAGAATGACAATGACCAAGTAGATACAAGTGTATACAGTAAGGAAGGATAAATAATTATTGAACTTTGTAAAAAAATCTACTCGGATTGACATAAAAAAGTCTCTGAAACTGATATTATCAAGATGATTGATTTCTTGATTGACAACATATTTGTTACGTTTTGAGGACGTGTTTTTGTAAACAAACAAACGGTATTCCCATGAGAACAAACTGTTCTCATCTTCTTGTCGGCTTATTTCTTTTTTTTATATGAAGCACACTTCATACTGGAGCTTCTTCGAAAGGATGAAACGAAGCTAGCATTATCCTTTAACTTCACATTCCGCTATAAAGATGATATAATAAAATAAAATAATTTTGATGACTACGTTGAACGCATATATCCCATCGAACTTGAAATAACGAATACAATTAAGTCTGCCTTATATCTAGACTTACATCTTGAAATTGACAACGCGGGTCGGTTAAAAACAAAACTTCACGACAAAAGAGATGATTTTAGTTTCCCAATTGCGAATTGTCCATTTCTATGTAGCAACATTTCAACAGCTCCTGCATATGGATTATATGTCTCCCAGATGATACGATGTACAGATATTGTATTTCCTATCAAGATTCCCTTGATAGAAGTTTGCTGCTTACAAAGAAGTTTTTAAACAAAGAATTCCATGTGGTGAAGTTGTATCACGGATTACGGACGCCATCACGAGTTGGTTGACCGTTTTAGAATATCTATTTCACAGGTGTGACAGTCGTCGGATATGTTCCAATTGTCGTTACTACAATCCCCGTCCTTTTTTTCACGAATGTCACTTACTGAATTAGACTTTTCACCAGGTTTGTACTTGCATGAGTAACACGACGGGTGCCAAAAGTGGAGCAAGATATGTTTAACCTTCCGTAGCACCTGAGATCACCCCTGTAATAATTTTACACTCGTCATCACTATTTCTCTCAAATGTACTGCTGAAGACTGTAGTGGGATAATATGACGTAATGCGTTGAGTATTCCATATATGTGACCGGGTATAGAGATGAGAAAGATGCAACTGATTAGATAACCGTAATCAAATTTAATTGAATAATTATATATCCTCAAATCATAAAATATTTCATAAAGACATATATTAATAACAATATGTCAAGTTTCAGATGTAGAAATACTTTTCAAGTTTTGTGTGTACTTTTAATAAAGCATATTTGAATGTTATTGTCCGGACAAATGATTTCTTGTCACATGCGACTGTAAGGAACTTTACTTGTGTTTTTTTTTTGTTGGTTTGATCGTTAAAACTTACAACTTTTGTTGATGATGGTATGTCTTCTACATAAACATAGATCACGTCCAGCTTTCATTATGTTTTACAGTGATTTTAAGTGCATTATTGTTTTGTCGGATACAAAACCGATAATTATCAATCAGTCTGTATAATGATAGGACGACGGATTAACATCCAGACATAAGGTCTCATTCTATAAACCTCGTATCAAACTTTGTCACAAAAGAAGAATATGAGCCAATTCTTCCGTTATTCTGTTTTAAAGAGTAAGGGTAAATTGAAACACAGTGTCTATCACATGTCTTAATGTAATTCATAGAAATAGATAATAAACTTACTTCATGTTTAGCCAAATGATTTGAAGACATTAACCCATATACGAACTCCATGATTTTATTTTTTTATCTTGTCTTCCTGTTTAATTGTTCTATTTACAGTTTATCTCTATCAATAAAGTTTTCAATGTTATGTCGAAAAACGCAAAAAGAATCGTTTTAAGAACAAATTCACCCATGAAGAATCGACCAATAATTTCGTTTATGTTGATTCATTTGAAGATCCTGGTTTGCGGACCAGTTTTGCAAGTGACAATTTCTCTTTATACATTATAGTTTTTACGATAATTGCAAAAACGGAAATATTTTCTAAAATATGGACGGTTATGGAATATAACTTCAATTTTGTGTCGATCGGCAATTTTCGGTCGTGTTGACTTAGTAATAGATCTTATTTTGATGATCGTTTTGGCTTAAAACAGATTTTCTTTTACTTTGCTATTATAGTTTATAGGAAAATAGGATAAAACAAAACCCGCTAAATGGGTAAATATGGTCAGTCAGGGGTCATAAATCCAGTAAGGAGTGAATTGGTGATTTCAGACTGATTTATTTGTAGATCTTGTTTATCTATTTATTGCAGATGTTTGTAAGTTTTCATCTATCTTTAGATTTCAAGTTACTTGCAAAAAACTCAAAAATATGCAGCATTGAGGATAACACCTATAACTTGTAGATCTACAATGTAACTTGTTAGATCCAATCTACTGACAGTTTTGTCTGTATTAAATATCTCTATCTCTCTCTAAAGAAGGTTTCCTGTGATTGTGGTAGAAAGTGCAAGTGGGTAGATTTGACATTCTGGGCATTTATGCCGCTGTAAGATTTTCTCCATCTATTATTGTTTTAAAAAAAAATAGAGAATTTCCTGCATTTCACCCTTCATTTTCTTTCATTAGGGATTGCACACGACCTCCTGCACTGTTCTTACAATGGCTGTATCGAATCTATTTGTAAATACAGCTGCCGATAATATGGATTAAGGTAGCAACTTCGTTGAACTTTGACCATTTTTGATGGTATCATTTAGTATTGTCTTATATGTAGGTATGTTTTTGTTGTTTGTGTATAATACCGGGATAATAGTATTAAGTACCTTTTTTTCTGAACTTGTGTTATTAATCTTCTAAATAACTTCTGAAAGTCGACTGATCACACAACTAACTTGGATTGGTTAAAAGACAAAACTTGAATTCCGCCAAAAGTTCACACACGCTTGACATTTTGTTAAGTCAGACACAGGTCAATTGCTAGTGTAATTTGCCATATATATGTCTTTTTGTTATTTTTGTAGTTAGGCTTCAATCTTATTCACATATAATATCCCATATAGCCTTATACTTGGAACTCAGTGGCACATGACAAAGCTAAATTTTGCTGTATGCAAACGATAAATGACAAAGCGAATATTGCCACAAGATTTAAACACATCTTAATACATAATTTCCAGCAACAAATTAGGCGGTAATAAGTAGTGTATGAAATTATCCTTTATTATTCCTCGACATTAAACTGGCAATGATGACTGGTTACCATTTTGATATTTGAAGTAAAGATAATTAACATTATGCCGGTGTGTACACTTCTAAAGTAACTTTAATTACAGTAAGATCATACACAAATTACAGTTATGAAAGTAAAATCAAAATAAGGATATCACGACAGAAATAGGTGAACAGACAGGAAAGATGTATACGAACATTGAACTTGTTCTTTATATAAAGATAAGGAGATGTGATATGATTGATAATGAGAAAACTAAACATATACACTGAAGGACAAACATGTGAAGCTTTTTGCAATATCAACTCACAACAAAGTTAAATAACGTGAGAAAATCGGCTTCGGACGCTACTATAAGTTATTTACGTTTATATATGTAGATGTCGGTATTTTAACACCATGAAGTACCCCAGTATATCCTGAGGTGAAGCCGTAGGGTGTACAGGGTACGGAAGGGTGTTCAAATACATATATCTACGTAGATAACGAATTCATCCCTGGTCTTAGTACGAATCGGGCGATTTTTAGGGAAATTCGGGCACAAAGTGCAACGCGAAAGCAACGTTTTTTTTTTTAAATTGAAAAAGTTTGATTGAAATTTGGAAATTTGACATATATTTTTACGAGGTGTAGGGTACTACCTTTGGTACTACCTTTGGTAGAACCCTACAGGTAGTCATATATAAGACGATGTTAATCCAAAGACAGAGAAACTAGAATAAATCAAATTTGGCGCTCAATGTCGCAAGCGTTTTTTCATAGACGGCGTGACGTCAACGTGGGTCATTTGCATAACTAGGTCAGTAGTCCTGTGTATTGAATACGTAGTATCCAAGTGATGCATTTACTAAAATGAATGCCAATGATCGGATAGCAAGAAAGAGGCTAGTGGCGACCAGTCATGTTGGGTTTTTTTTTTCTGTCCGAGAATATTGAGAAAGTAATAGACAATTAGACGCCCCTTAGAAAACTTTAAAATTTATTCAGACAATCAGCTATCAAACAGTTGTTATAAGTAACTAATATCTAAACTGGTAATATAGCAAATCAAATGAAGCTAACACAAACCCCTCAAAGACGTCCCCGTGTGTCATCGTCAGGCTCAGACTCCGAAACCCCTCGCCGATTGAAAAAAAAAAACATTGAGAACATGACAGAACTTGCAATAAAAGAAGTCAATTTACAAGATCTATACACTATCTTAGTCGGAATAGAATGAAGTCCTCCCAAGATCAACTAAAAAAGGACCAGGATTCCTTCCAAACGATGTGAAAAACCGTATCTCTTCACTCGAAGAAAAACTAGAAAATAAACTAGACTATATCCATCAGCAATTCAAAATGGAAATAAACGAAGTAAGACAAGTGAGTGAAAAAGAATCCAAGGTCACTAACGAACAACTGAAAACAATAAACAGTCGAGTAGACACTGTTGAGTCCACTGTAAAAAAAATCATTCGGAAAAACAAGTGCATACACATTAAATTGAAATTGAAGAATATAAAGGCATGTGATATAGAGAACACAGAAGACCCAATATATATCAGAAGATATGAAGGGAAAATCCTCCGAGTAATTGAACTAGATCCTGATACAGAAAAGATGGAAGTTTTGAATGTAAACTAAGGAGAAGGTCAATCCGGAAATGAAACAGGTTCGGACCGTAAACAACTGAGACTAGTCATTGCTGTTTACTTCCGGAATGTTAAGGACAGACGAAACGTAATGGTAAACAAAAAGAAGTTGAGACATATTGAAAGATTCTCCCACATATATATAGAAATAGATAAAACAAAGCATGAAAGACAAAGTGAGGCAAATCTACGTAAGTAAGTAAAAACTGTTCCATCATTCAAAATGAGAGGCGTTCGAGTTGCGAGCGTCTCTGACCAAATCCAAAACACCGACGGGACTGATAATCAAAACACTAGCTCATCATAGCAATTACCACGCCACCCTGACAGTAACCGCTCGACAATAAACAATAATATGTGGAATTTAAATGGATGGTATGAAAATAAATCTGACAGTAAACTTTTAAGGAAAAGTGAAACACACTTGAAAGATAACAGTGATATCTGTTTACCAGGATACAATGGTTTGGTCATAATAGACAAAAATATCGAGCCGAGATGTGCGAGGGTCAGTGGTGGTAGGAATTTTGCTAAAAAAGGACTATTAACTGACTGTGATGCTTCAATCTTGGATTGTTCCTTCGACGGCATTTTGTGGCTAAAACTTCCTGCAAAAAGTGACAAAAATTATTATACAAACAATTGTATTGCATATCTCACTCCGGAAGGCTCAAGCACGGGGGAACATAGATCAAGAATTGTATGATATACTTCTTTCACAGGTATCTATATTCTATGGTGAGAATCCAATGGTAAATGTAGGTGATCTGAACGGAAAGATAGGAGATAAACAGGACTATAACCCACTGATAGACGAAGGAGACATTCCAAAAAGATGTGTCATTGATCATAATGCCAACAGGCATGGTGACTACTTGCTAGTATTTTTTATCAAACTCAAAACATATGTCTTGAACGGGCGATATGATCAGAGCAAAGACAACTATACATGTGTCACACCACGTGGCAGATCAGTTGTTTGTCTAGATCATTGTGCCGCATTCTCAATATGAACAAATGTATGACTTTGAAACAATGTTAGTGTCGGACTGTACTGAAAAGTACAAATAACATGTGGGTACTGCAACACAACCAGATCATGGAGTATTGAAATGTAAACTTAGTGTTTGTTTCAAGATATAGTAATGACTCCTTGCGCGAACAAAGGACAAAATCAATTCTTAATCCTGGTAATAACACACTGCCAAATAGTAAATACATAACAAAAACCATTCCTGTATACTTGTTTGCATATATATGAACGATCAGCTAGAGAAATTGTAAGATTTATTGAAAGACTTGAGCATGTTCAAAACTGCTAAGAGGAGGTTGACAACTTATATGAAAATTAGTTAGTGGATAACATATTTAATTTAATCTACAGAATTCAATTTTTCACTGAGAACAACCACGGAACTTAGGAAAACGCGCGTGAAGTTCCTCGGGGTAATAGGTAGCAACGCCCGGGTATATGGGTTAGCAACACCCGGGCTATGATTTTTTTAACGACGGCCATTAGCCAATCAGAATCCGAAAAATATACTAAGCCGGGGATATATTAATATAATAATGCGTACATGTAAATAATAAAATTAGACAAATGTGTAATGCCCACCATAAATTGTTTTAGACGACGGGTGAGGCATGCATAGCAGGAGACGCATGCGGCTCTCTCCTCCTTTTGGAGTTCATGCGAATCCCTGAGTTTTTGTTTTTAACCTTTAGTATATTTGTATCTTCTTAAACGATTGATGAGACTTTAACATCGATAAACTACAGTAAATGTTGCCTAAAAATAGACACCGGTTAAAACCAAATATAACCCTGACTGATAGTGATTGTGTAAAGTAAGTAGTACGAGGATTCTTATTCATCAGAGGCAAAACATTCATGATCTGTGTACTCAAAACGCAGACGATGTACATTTGTAAGTATGTTGCTTCTCAGAAAGAACGAGTTCAATATTGCATTACCTAAATTCATCACATTTATTATAATGTTTTTTGTTGTGTCTTTTGTAAATACTTCTTTTATTATTTTTTTTTACTGATTGGTGTACTTTACGTAACAGGCCTATCCCATATATCCCTTATACTCATAATTTAGCTTAGTAGTACATGACAAAGCAAAATGTTGTTGTATGTAAAAAAAAAAATACTGATGATAAAGCGAATATTGACACCAGATTTAAACACATCATAACGACACGTAGTTTAGTTACCGTCTATCAGAAGATCCAGATGATAAAGAAACATGTATCAAATGCATGAACCACCCTTTATAGCTAGTTGTACGGTATGGGTTTGACTCATTGTTGAAGGCCATACGTTGGCCTACAGTTGTCACATCCATATCATTTGGACTCCATCCACATCTAGTGGTATTTTTGTTGTATCTTATTTTCTTATCAATAACAATTAATGCAACCCAACTTCTTCTAATATAATAGCAACCCCATCCTCAGAAGGTCAACAAAGAAAAACAAAATGCCAACTGAGAAGTTGAGTATACGCTATTGAGACAGCAACTCAACTGCCAATTTTGATCTCCAATTATTTACTGTTAGAAGTATCATAAAAAAAAGTCTTTTCCATAAAAAAAAAATCTTTACCAAATTATTTAAAAAAAAAAAAAAAAGTATAAATCATGCTTATAACTTTTTATAAAACACCTGAGCAATATGAGCATTATAAAAAAATATTCTTAAACTGGATGAATTCACAGAAATAATTGACATGAAACCAGATTGTATTTTTGCTTTTATTTTGGAATTCTTATATGACATGCTGCTTTCGCTTTGTAAACCACAGTATGATACATTTCTAGATGTATCTATTTTAGTGGAGTGATAAATCAAGAAAAAGAATATTTTAAGAGTTTAATGGACCGATATGCCTCACGGCTGAAAATTCACATGACGATAGAATAAACATTTTATCATGTTGGCCCTGTCGTAGAGTTTACCCACGGTGCAATTTTTTGTAAAATCGCAGAAGAGCGTGATTTTCCGATTTTATTTTTCTTTTTCATTATCAAACACGGGAACGTTTATAATTAATTCCCGAATGAAGATATCAGCAAATGTTTGCTATAAAATGAAAGAGTAATGTATCAGCTTTCATTTAATTTCAAAATTAAATATAGGAAAATGATATATGGAGTGAATTTAAAGAATTTCATTGTATGTGACATTTTTTCAATCACCATGTCTGTCAAAGTATATTAAATGTCTTACATACATCACCCGTAATCGATTTTGACAAAAAAAAGTGTAACAACCGATACTTAAGAAGTTTTAATATAGCAAAGTTTGACAGAACATACAAATCAACTGTTACAAGCCTTTTTATAATACTCATCATATCGCAGTTTTACAATCAATATTCACCTCAATAGGTCATGTTGCGCTCCCTTTCCCGATTTTCCCATAACTTATGAATTGCTGTGCTTTTCACAATGAATTTAATGTGCATTTTCTTATTTTTTGTAAATAGGAATATAGAATTGTATCAATGTTTGACTTAGTACAGATGGTAAGGTTTTATAACTTTTGAGGTGTTTTTATTCTTGTTGAGTTTTTCGAATAGACTTAATTTAAACCACAATGGAACATATCCGAATTAATCCGGAAAATGATTGGCAGTACTAATTCAATTTAATAAGAACAAGAAAGTAGCATAATTCGTGTTATAAATCCTGTACATGTTCATGAAGAATAAATTTTGATACATTTTGATTAGAGAAAAACCAATGCTCAACAGCGTGTGATGATGAATCAACTTGCGTTAAAACACGCTCCATGGCATTACCATTACACTGGTCCAAATATTTATTTAACAAACAAAAAAGCATGTAAAGAGATAAACAGTTAAGGCATGTCGAGTCATTTGAGCGTGACGATTATGTTTTAAAAGACGCAAATTACCAGTCAGACTATCCAGTGGTAAGTTTTCTCTATATATTACTCCAAGGACAAGGAGCTGAATCATTCAACATGCATTGTAAACTACTACCTGAAATGAAAAAATGACCTTGCTTCTGATGCTTCAAATCAGTCGGAGCATGATGTTGCTTTACAAAAACTAACAGAAAGTCTACACGATGATCTGTTTGTGAAAAAAGCGTTTTCGTTGTCGTATAACTTGCTAGATACATATTGTTCCTTTCTTCTAGACCCTTCATGATGCGGAAAAAAATTGTGAAAAGCAGTTTACGATCGTTCAAAATTTCAAATTATTACTATCCATCTCCGTCAAAATTTTGTATTCCTACAGCTTTCCAATTTATTCCTACCTCTCTGGTAAATATTTTTATCTGGTTTCATTTCAAATGGGGGTAGATAAATTAGAGATTGTAAGAAATTTCTTTGTGCATCCGAAAATAAACAGGGGTTGATAAGATTTGTAGGTGACTGTGCACTTGATTTCAATAAACTTATGAGTGAAGTTGGCGCTTTCTAATGATACTTCCAAAGTGGGACTGCCTCCTTCAGAGGCATCATTCAGACAGTACATTCTTCGATTTTCACTGTAAGTGTATGTCTGAATGACTGCTTATATCGCCAAATTACCGCCTAAATCACCTTTGGAATATGGATATAGTGAATAGCTCCATAGTTTCAGTATATTTTGAATCCAATATCCTCAGACTTTTCACAGGACCTTGTTTGTACATGTAAAGGCAAAACTATTTCAAGAAAATCTCGCGTATGCTACGAACATACTTTGTCGTGCACCAGCATTTGTTGTTGTCAGGAGAGTGGTGATTGAAGAAACAAGCTTATTCAACAGGTTGTTTTAGAAGATTGCTACGATAAAGATGATGATTGAACTATTAATCTCTATGCCCAATATTTCATGTTTTCTGCTACTAGTGGCCTCTGACTTGATGTGGTTGGGGAGCTCTCTCTCTCAAAAAAAAAAAAAAAAAAAAAATAAGCAAACAAACAAAACAATACACAAAACCAAAACAAAACAATGAAACCTGCCTGTGGTATCGGACCATGACGCGGTTGGTGCGTTTTCAAACCAACTGGAGATATTTTTCTATCGAATATTTTGTAAGTATAATATATCATGACATCCACATATTTTTTCTTAGTATTCCATAACCTTTTCAAATGGACGTGCATATTGATGACTAGTGTTAGTATAATATATACCAAGACAGCTTTCTTTATAGCGTAATGTCTCGGTGAATCGTGTTTGTTTGTTATTCACACACACACACACACACACACACACATATATACCTATAAATAGCAGCACATGACATACAAATTTATGGGAGTGTGGATTAATCAGTACAGAGATTAATTCAATTACACAAATAAAATTATAGATTGCCTAACAATGTAATTTTAATACACTATTTAGTATGTAAATATAAGAATGTTTAAAATATTTACAAAATGATGAAAATAAACGCAATATTTCGCTAGACTAACTAGCTTTATCAAGCGTGCATCTATCCAGGTGAAATCGGATGTAGATGATAAGAAACTTTTGCAGCTCAATGTATATGTTGCACTTGTATTTAGCTGCCTTGAAAATAATACATAATTTGGATGAAGTTCAAGATTTTTACAAAATTGGTAGTTGAAGTTAGCAACGTCTTTTGGCCAATATTACAGGATAAAAAGGACGATGCTGTGTACTAAATTATTCTTTATCTTTCCTGTATCTTTTCTCATCATTTTCGTTAAGACCATCAGGTTCTAAAGTGTGAAGTTGGTGGATCCAAAAATTTTCTCTTCTCCTTCTCGCCGTGGTGTCTCACTCGGTGTTGACTTCTGTGATTTGGAAAGTAACATTATCAAAAGAATGTTTCGTTGAACGAATATGTCTTGTGAGAGGACAGTTTTTGTTGGTTTTGTACCATGAACGATGGTTATTGAGCCGAATATTAAATTTGTCCATTGTTTCTCCCACATACTGAATGCCACAAGTGTCACATGTTAATATATAAATTGAATTCTCCGTTTTACAATTGGAATTTGAGTAGATGGTATAATTTTGTTTAGTAACGGAGCTGATGAAAGAACTGCTTGTATTGGCAGCTTTACAACACAAGCAGTTCCTTCGACCACATTCTTTGTAGCAACCGGGAGATGGAGTAGGCTGCTTTGCTAATACAGATGTCACTAATTTGTCACGGATGTTTTTAGGTCTTCTGAAGGCCATGACTGGTGGCGAGGAAAATACTTTTTTAAGATTTGAATCATTTTCTATAATTTTCCAATGCTTCTGAACAATGGAAGACACATTTTAAAAATCAGGATGGTAAGTGAGTACAAGGGGTGTTCTGTTAGCTGCTTTATTCTTATCTTTGTACTCTAGAAGTTCTTGGCGACTAGTTTTGTTTGCTCTTTCGAAAGCGCTATCAATGATTTGTTATTGTATCCTCGAACAACTAGATGTCTACGTAGTTGTCCAAGTCTAGCATTTTGCGTATTTTCAGTAGAGCATATTCTCTTGATTCGCAATGCCTGACTGAATGGGATGCCACGGGAGCAGTGTTTAGGATGGCAACTTTTAGGAGAAAGGAATTGATGTTTGTCCGTTTGTTTGGTATGAAGGTCCGTTATAATGGTTCCGTTCTTGATGTAACTCGTAGTGTCGAGGAAGTTTATTTTCTCCATAGATGATTCATATGTAAATTTTATTGAATGGTGGAAAGAGTTACAGTGTCCTAGAAATTCATTAAGATGCTCTTGTGAATCTGTCCATTTGAAATCAATATCGTCAATGAATCGGAACCATGATAAGTGCTGGTATGGAGCACTAGCCAAGAGGCGTTTTTCAAGTTGGCCCATAAATATGTTGGCATATGACAGGGCCATTTTTGTGCCCATACTAGTACCGTCTATCTGGAGATAATGTTTTTCGTTGAAAGAGAAGTTGTTGTTCTCTAGCACTAGTTTCAGAAAGGCACTCAGTTGGAGGATTTTTTTCACTACGAGTGTTCCATACCTCTTCACACGCTGCTATTCCTTCGTCTTGTGGAATGTTGGTATATAAAGAAGACACGTCCATGTATGCAAGTATAGTATTGCTGGGTAGAGGATTGAGGCTTTCCATTTTCTTTAGATAATCAGTCGTATCTTGAATGTAAGAGGGTAGTTCTTTCACATGAGGTCTTAGATGATGGTCTACAAATTCTGATATCTTTTCAGTTGGATCCCAAAATTTAAGAAAAAAAGTTCATGGAAACCACCTAAGAGTAAAAATGATAACTTGGAGTCATTCATTAACTATGTGAGGTCTGATATAAAGTCATGTATAACAAATACAAGAAATTATAATTTATCCAAGTCAGAAAGCATTGCTTTGAAAGCGTTAAAAGATCAAGAGGATATCGTAATAAAACCTGCCGACAAAGGGGGCGCTGTGGTTGTCATGAATAAAACAGATTACATAGCAGAGGGAAATCGCCAACTTTCAAACTCTATTTTTTATAAACAATTAACCACAGATCAAACACTAAATACTATTCGAAGGATCAACATCATCCTTCAAGAGATGTTCGACAAAAAGCATATAGACAAAGACACCTTTGATTATCTCCGACCTCTTGAGAACGAAGCAAAGGCCGGAAGATTCTATATGTTGCCTAAAATACATAAAACGGGCAATCCAGGTCGACCAATTGTTTCAGCAAATAGTCATCCAACTGAAAAGATATCAGAATTTGTAGACCATCATCTAAGACCTCATGTGAAAGAACTACCCTCTTACATTCAAGATACGACTGATTATCTAAAGAAAATGGAAAGCCTCGATCCTCTACCAAGCAATACTATACTTGCATCAATGGACGTGTCTTTTTTATATACCAACATTCCACAAGACGAAGGAATAGCAGCGTGTGAAGAGGTTATGGAACACTCGTAGTGAAAAAAATCCTCCAACTGAGTGCCTTGTAACACTTCTGAAACTAGTGCTAGAGAACAACAACTTCTCTTTCGATGAAAAACATTATCTCCAGATAGACGGTACTAGTATGGGCACAAAAATGGCCCCGTCATATGCCAACATATTTATAGGCCAACTTGAAAAACGCCTCTTGGCTAGTGCTCCATACCAGCCCTTATCATGGTTCCGATTCATTGACGATATTGATTTCAAATGGACAGATTCACAAGAACATCTTAATGAATTTCTAGGACACTGTAACTCTTTCCACCATTCAATAAAATTTACATATGAATCATCTATTAAGAAAATAAACTTCCTCGACACTACGAGTTGCATCAAGAACGGAACCATTATAACGGACCTTCATACCAAACAAACGGACAAACATCAATTCCTTTCTCCTAAAAGTTGCCATCCTAAACACTGCTCCCGTGGCATCCCATTCAGCCAGGCATTGCGAATCAAGAGAATATGCTCTACTGAAAATACGCAAAATGCTAGACTTGGACAACTACGTAAACATTTAGTTGTTCGAGGATACAATAACAACATCATTGATAGCGCTTTCGAAAGAGCAAACAAAACTAGTCGCCAAGAACTTCTAGAGTACAAAGATGAGAATAAAGCAGCTAACAGAACACTCCTTGTACTCACTTACCATCCTGATTTTAAAAATGTGTCTTCCATTGTTCAGAAGCATTGGAAAATTATAGAAAATGATTCAAATCTTAAAAAAGTATTTTCCTCGCCACCAGTCATGGCCTTCAGAAGACCTAAAAACATCCGTGACAAATTAGTGACATCTGTATTAGCAAAGCAGCCTACTCCATCTCCCGGTTGCTACAAAGAATGTGGTCGAAGGAACTGCTTGTGTTGTAAAGCTGCCAATACAAGCAGTTCTTTCATCAGCTCCGTTACTAAACAACATTATACCATCTACTCAAATTCCAACTGTAAAACGGAGAACTCAATTTATATATTAACATGTGACACTTGTGGCATTCAGTATGTGGGAGAAACAATGGACAAATTTAATATTCGGCTCAATAACCATCGTTCATGGTACAAAACCAACAAAAACTGTCCTCTCACAAGACATCTTCGTTCAACGAAACATTCTTTTGATAATGTTACTTTCCAAATCATAGAAGTCAACACCGAGTGGGACACCACGGCGAGAAGGAGAAGAGAAAATTTTTGGATCCACCAACTTCACACTTTAGAACCTGATGGTCTTAACGAAAAAGATGAGAAAAGATACAGGAAAGATAAAGAATAATTTAGTACACAGCATCGTCCTTTTTGTCCTGTAATATTGGCCAAAAGACGTTGCTAACTTCAACTACCAATTTTGTAAAAATCTTGAACTTCATCCAAATTATGTATTATTTTCAAGGCAGCTAAATACAAGTGCAACATATACATTGAGCTGCAAAAGTTTTTTTTTATCATCTACATCCGATTTCACCTGGATAGATGCACGCTTGATAAAGCTAGTAAGTCTAGCGAAATATTGCGTTTATTTTCATCATTTTGTTAATATTTTAAACATTCTTATATTTACATACTAAATAGTGTGTTAAAATTACATTGTTAGGCAATCTATATATATATGTATATATATCGGGCTTTAAAATCGGTTTTAGGCAAGTCTGCGTTTTATTCCATTGTTTGTGTTGTATTATAAAAAGTGGGACAGAAATTTTCAATATGCTATTGCTCTTGTACTGATTGACCTATTTACTTAAAAAAAACTTCATACACTATCGTGTCATGCTGACATTTATGTATCAAGACTATTTTTTATAGGTTTCAACATGATGAATTGCATTACTTTTTTTCATTGAATCATGGACCGGGTGTTTAGCTTAATAGTACTTATTTCTCCTGTATTCTTTATGGCATGTTAACAAAACTTTCCCGAAAATATCTTTATATGTTGTCATATAATTATTATTGCATAGCTAAATATTAAATATAAATATTTGTTGTCGATAATTTCCGTAGCTAAAGATAGTTTTTTTTTTCATTTCTCATTTGTTGGAAGCGGGGTTATACATCACTAATCTCTGGCAACCAGGCATAAATTTGACAAGCTGAATTTGTGCAACATTCCCAGAGCATAATTCCATAGACATTTTTTCGGTTATCATGAGGGACAACCGAGAAATTGTCCAAAATGTCAAAAAGATTTTTTAAAATTCCCCTTTTGACCTTTGACCACATTTTTCAAAAAACTGCACCTCTTTAGGACTCTACGACATGCCTGAATCAAAGGGTATTATATTTATCTTCAAAATAAGACCAAAATTAGCAGTGAGATATTTCGGTCATAAATATAATATTTATATTATCAATTTTTTACAATTTGTTCTTTTGTTATTAGACTATACAATTTATATTTTATTATAAATGTTTCATTTTATTTTTATTTGTTTTGATCTTTTTGTTTTGTTTCATAATTTAAGATAGACTTATGATTGCCTGTTTATTTCTGGTGTGGGTAATAAGTACCAAGGAGCACATCGTGAGGGAGTGCACCCTTCAAGGTTTCTGCAGTGGTGTTTTTGGTTATTGCAGAGGATAATTTAATTTATTCCAATGGTTTGACAAAAGAAAGAAATTTGAAGCTGCCTTTATTGCATTGAATTTGTCTGTAGGAGTCTTTGTCGGAAGATCTTGTCATAGGCTGACTCTGATGTAACAAATTATGTAATGGAAAGAATCCCCAAGGGTGACTGGGGAATAGAAGTATGGTCACCATTGGTCTTCCTCCGGCAGTAAAACCCTCGCCAAAGTGGGGCGTCCCTTTGGCTGTGCAGGATGTACAAATTTGCAGCCGCGTCCGGTCAGAATGGGGACGTTAAATCCGATGCCTCGCGTAAAGAGAGTGCCACGCTCTTCGCACGTTAAGAACCCTTGCAACAACTCTTTGAGGGGTCCGTAGGTGACCTGTTGCAAGGCTAAATTTCTGTCCCTATCCAATATACCCCCATTTCCCGTGGCAGTCTAAATTTCTCCGACCTTAATCCTGGACGCCTCTATTACTGAACCTACCTATTATATTTATTGTTAATTTGTTCTCGTCCTGAATATGCATGACATATTTGCCACTGGACGTTAAGCAACCAACAATCAATCAATCATGTAATGGAAAGGCATTTACTATTTTGTGGAACATTATAAGTCTAGTTCTTGGACGCCGTTCTTGGAGAGTTTGACAATTCATGGTGTCTAACATATCAGATAATGCTGGTGTTGTAATATCTGTTTCATGCATATCTTACTGCCAGTCTTTGTACTTTTTCTTGTGATCTTATGTTTTTATTTGTAAATGGGTCCCATGCAGTATATGAAAAATGTGTTAGTATTCCAATTTAGGTCTTATTAGGGTTTGATATGCTTTTCTTTATTTTTTTTTTTTTTTGTGAATGCATTTGAGATTTTTTCTAATGAAACATAAAGATGTATTAGCTTAGCGGTAGTATATGAATGTTGGTGTTCCACTTTAGATCTGCTGAAATTGTAACACTCAAGTATTTTGCTTGTTGTACTGATTCTAATATATTTCTTGCTTGTTATATTAATTATGTTACACTTGTCTCGGTGGGAAGCTAAAGCTAGTCTTGATCGCATTTTATGGCCGCTTCAAGATCTTCTTGAAGCTTGTGGCAGTCGTTTTGTGATTTGATTTGTCGATAAATAATGCTGTCATCTGCAAAGAGTCTGATATGGCTATATTTAATGAATTCTAGAAGGTCATTGATGTAAATTAGGAATAGTATTGGTCTTAGTATTGTACCCCTTGGAGCACCTGGTGTGAGTGGTATTTTTGAAGATGTTATATTTTTTAAAAGTACTGTTATAGTTCTATTTGAAAGAGATGATTCAACATACTAGTAGTTTATAATTTGTTCTGGTATGCCAAATATTTCATTTTGTATAGTAGTGTATTGTGTGGTACCTTGTCGAAAGCTTTTGCAAAATCAATGATTATAAGATCTGTTTGTATATTCTTGTCATTATTTTGTGTTAATTCATGTATTAAATAAACTATTTTTGACTCGAATGATCGTTTAGGCCTAAATCCATGATGTTGTTCATAAAGTGTGTTGTTGGTTTCTAGATGTTACATCATGATGCTGGCAAAACTGTGTTCGGGTAATGTTAAGGATATATAGGTAGTCTGTTGTTACCTCGGGTGTGTTTATTCCCTTTTGTGAATACAAGTTTGGCATTTGCGTGATTCAAGTCAGGTTTCCAATGATTTAGTGAATATTTAAGTGAGGATGTCTACATACATCGATGTTTTGTTTCAGTGCTTGTAATGTTGTCAGGACCAGTAGCTTCATAATGATTTTATGTTTCTGATGAGTTTATAAACACCGTTCCTAGAGATTGCTCCAAATTGGGGAGAATACTAGAATACTAATTGTTTTATTGAATCTAAAATAAATACTTAGATGACGATGCCAGACGCATACAGTTATCTATTATAGGGTATAGATTTAATTCCTATTTCGGATGTTCAACTTTTTACCTTACGACGTGAATAAACCTAAGCGGCAGCGTTAATAGTCAATGACGTCATTGATGTCAAATAAAAAATTTGTTTGAAAAAGTTCAGGGGATAAGATTACAAATTACTCATGCGGGAAAAAGCTTTGAAATTATTGACTGGCAAATACATGTAGTCTGTGTAAAGAAATAACAGGAATATTTTATTACTTTTTACAAAGAAAAAAATATAATGAAGTTTAATAAAACAAGATGCTACAAAAATAATAACACGACATGAAGCAGGGTTTGTTTCTTATGATAGGCAATAGCCTAAACGGAAAAAGAAAAAGGAAATACTTTTTTCCAATGGGTTAAGGGTATGAGGTCGTTGATCCAAATAAAAATTATAAATCTAATGGTCCATGAACACTGATGATGCTACATCTGTCTTTAAAGACCCAAATGTTGCTAAATATTTGTCCTCCCTTCATGACGTTATATGTTGTTGTTCCCGCAGACAAAGCCTCAAACAACGATGTTCTGTTAGTAAATCACATTACACAAACTACTTGATAAAAGAATTAGGTATAGATAATTCACTTGGAAACTTAACATATCCTTCAACGACACATGCCAAGGAAGAGATCCTGAACAATCATGTTTATTCTATGTTTCTTTAGAATTTTAACTCAAAATTAAGAACTGGAACTTCATTCACGGTACTGGATACCAGCATAACATAAGTGTCATTACAAACAGTGTTTTATTGCTGCGTCTGCCAAATGCTTCACGACAAGTTCATTTCAAATTATTCATATCTATTTTTCAGTAATCAAAACTGGGCTTCAGAGCTGCTGTGTAACTATCTCCTCCAGGGGCGTGTGAATCTGATTTAGATACTAAGAATTCCAAGATCTGTTAGAATACATACAATCTAACTATCTTTCCCTTTGCAATTATGGTATACAAACATTTGAAATCTCAACACTTTACAAAAGTAATTTCTCATTCTAAATACAAATTGAAAAAAATAATGCAACTTTGTTGCATATACAGATATTTTAATCTAGGAGGGGATAAATTATACTTTGTAATAAAAAAAATATTCCGATTCAAACAAAAAATTCTCTGAAGCTAACCCTTTTGGAAGACGCATTTTTGCAAAAGACATTTGATGTTACCGTGGGACACGATTGTGTTACTCTTCCTGCCTATTTTGTCCGTTTATTCACAGGAGGCAGACTACATACAGGAACTTCTCATGAAGAATGACTGAAGCTAGCATTATCCTTTAATTTGACGTTCCGTTATATAGATGATGCCATCTCACTAAATATTGCAAAATTTGGTGAAGGTCGATCTCATCTATCACATCAAATTTGAAATACAAGATATCACATACACAGGCGAGTCTGCCTCTTGACTAACATCTAGACATTGATAAAGAGGTACTGTTGAGAACACAAATTTACTATCAAAGAGATGATTTCACCTATGAAATTGTGATCTTCCCATTTGTATGTGTTAACTTTCCAGCAGCGTCTGCATATGTAGTATATATATTCCCTAATTGACACGATATGCCAGAGCTTGCGTTTCCAGTCATGATTTCAATGATATAGGTTTGATGTTTACAAGACAGCTATTGAACTAAAGATTCCTAGTGGAAAAGTCGAAGTCATCTTCCCGAAAGTTGTACGTGCGCCATCGTGAGTTGGTTAATCATTGTGGGATATCTGTGTCGCAGTAGTTATATACCATTCTCCCGTTCTCTTTTTCTCGATTAAAACATCACCGAATGTGTGCTTACCAAGAGCAGCATGACGGATGCCAACAGTGGAGCAGGCTATGCTTACCCTTCAAAAGCACCGGATATCGCCCCCTGTTTTTTGGTGTTTCGTGTTGCTCAGTCTTTAGTTTTTACTGTAGTCTTTTGTTGACTGTTTGTCTTTTCGTCTGCTTTCGTTTTTACCATAATTTTGTCGGTTTCTTTGGTATCTCCCGCCTCTTTTTTTAACCCATCCAGATAAAAAATTCTTCACTTTAATAAAATAAAAGACGATCCTTGTTTTCTCATATTGAAGCAGAGTACATGAGACTAATTTTTGATGAGATAAAACTGACAGACAGATAGACAACACCCAAGTTTCATACTTTTTTGTATATTAAAACCATCATATTACAGATCCCCAGACTACGCTGTACCATGCCCAAGAAATGACCATCAGATCGTGAAACTTTATTTTTCTCAAGTTTACACTGCATCAGACTAGTTTTCATCTTTATGATATAAAGCGTATATGATTTACTTTGTAGACTACAGACAAGGCTTCGGAGGCAAATGAATATATATAGAATTTATCCTATTTGCATAAAATATACAGATTATGACAAGGCTTCAAGTTATAGAACATACAGACCACCAGACAAGGCATAAATTTCACCAAATCTATAGAACTGCAGAACAAAGCGCGTCATATTTACAGCATTACACTGTTAAATTTTATAATAAAGCATATTTCATTTTAACATTTTTTCTCGTTCAGACGAGATCATTACTCCTACATATAGGAATGATTATTCTATTTTCTACGTTCGTCATGAAAGATTACGGACAAATGTTCTTGCAAAAAACATAAGAAATATTAAAAAAGTGGTGATAACATGTAACAGAAAAATATTAAAGGGTCGAATCGACTTCTAACATTTTTATAAAATGCTTAGCTAATAGCGTAAAAAGATGACTTATCTTGCGAAAAGTCACAAATTTAGTTCCCTAATAGTTTATCATATTAAGATGTCGCACCAACGCGCCCGTTTTCGTACTACTCGAGTATGGTTTCGTGGGGCTACTTGCCTTGTACAAAATGACTAAAAAAAAAACACACATTTTACCGTTCTTAAAGATTTCCAGTCTATAAATAATTCCAAGGAAGATGCCTCTTGTGCACTTAAACTGTTTATTACCCAAGTTTGTGACACATATTAGAGTAAATATCAAAATTGGTAATATTCATTATAATATTTTTTTTACCTTAAACCATAGTATATTGATCTTGAAATATTTATAGAAATTGACATGGAGGTATTATCAAAGAGTATCTTGTTGCCAATTGTCGTAACCACAATGGACAAGTTCTATAATGGTGGACGATCGACTTTTTTAAAAAGAGTTATGATCCTTGGAAATATTAAATTTATGGAAAATGGCCTCGTTAGCGCTCTCACGGGTACATTTCTTTTTATAAAACTTATATAGTATACTATAAGTAATGCCCTTGAAGGTCTGTTTGAAATATTTAGTATACAATAAAAAAACTTTATTGTCCCCCGCGCACACTTTTTATTTATAAATTGTTTTAAAGAACAACACAAAAAGTGGGTTTTTTAGTTATTGCCCCTGGATACTAGTAGATAAAATATGTGCAACGCTGGGGACATTGGAACTCTGCTCTTTTATTTTTATTGTGAGTAAGATTATAACACAATGTTGACTGCTGTACCCCTGTTTTTGACATTTTTTACCTATTATATCTGTTTGTTTTGTTAACATATTGTTTTCAATTTAATGGAATTTTATGCGACTGTCATACAAGTGAGAGGTTTAGCTAGCTATAAAACCAGGTTTAATCCACCATTTTCTACATCAGCAAATGCCTGTACCAAGTCAGGAATATGACAGTTGTTTTCTATTAGTTTGATGTGTTTGAGCTTTTGATTTTTCCATTTGATAAGGGACTTTCTGATTTGAATTTTCCTTGGATTAAGGTATTTTTGTTAATTTACTTTTTAGTGTCAAGACGTCATTAACAGTCAGGGAAAAAGGTATCGACAAACTGTAGTACCGTTAAAGTGCATACGTGTATAACAAAACTATTTAGTATGATTTCAATTTATTGATAACCAAATCAATATTTATACCAATAAAAACAATATTCAAGGGTCTAATTACAGTGTTGAATTGGTAACCTTTTAGAATAAGTTTATTTAAAGGATTGATAAGTTTACCTGGATCGTAAATTAATTTCCGGGCTCGGTAAACAACATCACCGTAAAATTAAGGATGTGATATTCCGTCTGAAATAAGTTTTTTACAGGTACAGCCAAACTTGCAAACCAAATGTTTGTATCTATGGAAGAATTAAGTAAAGGTTTTAAACTCAAGGTAATTAAAAGATTAGCATTCTGTAATTGTAATCTTTTGATCTTCATTCAGTGAATTGTAGCCGTCACGGTTTATCGTTCCAGGTGTGAACAACATTTCGTATGAATGATAAACAGGAGTGCTGGTTTTAGACACAGAAAATATAAAAAAATTAAAATTAATTTAGTGGAGTAATTAAGTCGCACAATAACTGGATAGTCGTTGTATATTTTATATTTTGCGTAAGCTCACTTTTAAATGAATTATGACCGCCGATACTTTTGTAACGATGAAATACTGAATTAATTTAACTGAATAAATTTATAAATAATAGTAGCCTTCTGAACACGAGTGTATGAACTAAAAATTGTGCTATTTTAAATTAGAATCGGTAACCTTGAATATTTGAAACAGATCATTACCAATTGCAATTATAGAATTTAGTCCATCCAAAACGCATAAATACTTCAGCTATTTGAAAAAAATTGACAAAAATTTAAGGATCTTCTTGGAATGGAATCGAAAATTACGAACAAATATTCTTTTCAGGTGTGAAAAACATCAACAAAATTTATACATAATCGGGAATGTCCCTATTAAAATAGTCTTCGTCTCACAACGTATAATACTTTAGCTATTTGACCAACGATGTTTAAAAAAAAAGACAGAACCATTTGATGTCATCTTTCCCTATTTTTGTATATAATTATAAGTCTGTTTTAACAGGCAAGAATACCTCAAAGCGGACAAGCAGTTTATTCTTTAAATTTCTGTTATTGAATACCAAGAAAGAAAATAAATCCCGAAATTAATTTGAAACTTTGATACTCAATAGTTTTCCTGGGAAAAAATCACATCCCTTGGGATAATCAGTTTACGTCCACTGACATATATATAACATACATGTCGGAACAGGAAATTTGGCATAAAACACTTTCAGAACCATGTTCACATTATTATCCATTATACCCAACAATTGTGATGATGACGAATTTCTTCCTTTGTTCCGAGAACAATCTAATTGAAATATAAATCTGTGATTTTACTATGTCCATAACTTCGATGAACCAAAGCAAGTTAGATATCGACCTGTATTTAAATCAAATTGGTTCTCTTCTTCTTCTTCTTTTGGTATACAATAGTCCATCGACATCCGATGATTACATACTGTTGGCATACGTGGACTATTCTATTTACAAAACTTTTACCCCAATTTAAACAAAATGTATGTTTCTTTCTTATGTTCAATGTATACATGTATATCATGTATATTTTAAATTGCGACTATCTATAGTTCCGTAACTTTCTATCCAGGTGTATAAACGAATGATCGACAAGTGTGTACATTTTTGTTAAATCAATACTTCTTGTATGTTTCAAACTGTCCTTCACTATTGACAACAAGTATATACTTACATTTTCCCAAATTTACCCGTGGGAAAAATATGTATATAGATTTTTATTTTATCATTTTTATTATTTTTTTTTGGAATTATTAAGATTTTTGTAAATAATATTCTTTACTTTAAGTAATTTGTGGTACTCAATCCCTGACTTAACAATTTACCCGTAATACATAGATTACGCACAATGAAATCCAAAACGTCACTACAGACACGGGCATAACGAACGAGTTGGGATATATTAACACCGTAAGATGGTGCCAGAGGAACATTACCGTCCAAAAAAAGGAAAATTAACACTAGGAAAAGAAAAATCATCCCTTTTGTCGTAAATTGTTGTGTAGAGTTTCTGGTGTAAAATTGTAATATCTGAATCTAGGAAAGGACACTTATTGCTGTTAATATTTGATTTATTTAAAGTAAGTTGCTGTGGGTAAATTTTCGGCACTCTATTTAGAGAATTTTTGATTATTTAACAAAAACATATCATCAAGATAACGGTTAGTGTTGTTGAATTTATGAATTAATTGGAATTTAGACGGGTCTTTACTAAGTTTGGCCATAAACTGTGATTCATAACAGTACAGGAACAAATCTGCTATTAAAGGGGCACAATTGGTGCCGATAGGAATACCTACAATCTGTCGATAAACTTGATTGCTGAAACGTACATAAATGTTGTCAAGGAGAAATTTTAAATTTGCAATTAGATTTCTCGAACGACCATTTAATTAAAAAGTAAAACTTTTGTTTGATAAGATTGTGTGGAAGTGTAGTAAAAAGAGTGGAAAAGTCAAAACTGTCAACCGAATCGAAAGGACCATCAAAAGCACGTAATTTATCTAAAACATCCAAGAATTTTTTACAATCCAAAAATGGTTAATTCCACTATTTTCATATGTTTTATTTCAAAAATTAATGATCAGTTCTTTGATAGTAGTTAAGGAACTCGTTAAAAGCACTGAAATTCTAGTAGTAGAACACTTACTAGAGGCCGATACAATAGAATGAAAGAGCATCTTTAATAACCTGACGACACTCTTCCCAATTTATTTTCGACGGTGGACGATATTTTGGTCCAGAAATTAACCCTGCTTTGTACTAGACCGACACGCTGAGCCGGATTTTTAACGTGCTAGTTCACAAGGTAACAGTCCGCAGGAAGACATGACACCTTACATGGACACAATATTCTGACTCCGAGCCGACCAGTCTTTGCTCTTACTCCTTAATGCCAATTTAAAGTCTTTGGTTTGACTGGGCCGGGGTTCGAATCCACGACCTTCAGCACTCGAGGCGAACAGGCTACCACGAGACCACCGAGTCGGTTTCGATTAATGAGTTTGAATATCCCTTTGGTATCTTTCGGCTCTCTTTTAATTGATAAACTTTAATATTGCCGTTTGCTAACGAATAATTATATTCTATTGCTTTATAATCAAAACATTTTATTGAAATATTTAAGTGTTTATAAATTTGTCCATACATTGTAGCATCTTTGTTTCCAGTTAGCGTCCTCGTTTTAAACCAGATAAGTACTGTTTGTAAGACTCTTGAGCGTTTGCTCATTTTCTGTTCTCCAGCATCTACATCTGCGCGAATTTCATCCACCTGCTCCGATTCGTCTCCGTGATCATTATTAGGTTTAGCAAATATTGATGTTCCTAATAGACAATTTGATGACAGATTTCGTTTGCTGGAAGTGTAACTACCTTTAACTGGAATATAAATAATAAAACAACTAAATTTCATACACCAGTCCTACTATGATTTATTATAGACTAAACAAGTTCTATCTACAGTGACTGTGTAACAGCTTTGTCTCGACTCGTGAATAAAACTACCTACTTACGGGAAACTTTTAAGTAATATCACTTGCTGGCTTGTATTCGTGTTATACAGGCTTTATTATAGCATTGTATTTAGATAAAACATAATAAGTCAAAGGGCAAAGACAATTCCACGATATCAAATTTAGAACTAAAGCGAAAGGGTCGTGAACAAGTGTAAAGGAACATTTAAAATTGATTAATTACGCGATTTCAATTGTACATGTAACAATAGAATAAAACAAATAACTGTTTGTTTCGTTTCTACAGTGTGCCCATTCTGCTGGTATCTGGTGTTGTTATGCTTTATTGCCAGTATTTGCGCGACCATTTCTTTATTAGTTGGCACATATTTGTCCATGGAAACCTATTTTTATCTGATCGCTCATCCGATTCTTCATTTTGTCTAATTTACCCTGATTGTATGGCTAAGCTGCTGCCAATGGCATAGATTAGCACAGCTGCCTTTTACTTCAGTTAAAACTGAATCTCAGTTGTTGCCACCATAACCTTTCACTATTGCCACCGAAACAGCTTAAGGGAACGATCATTAGACTTTCATGGGGGTTTGCATCGGAGTATTTATAAACGTCATAGTTGAAAAGGGTTTGCGAACAAAATCCACTTTGCAAACCTTTGCTAACATGATATGATCGTTGCATTTACGCGAATGACACACAAGAATTAAGACACTAATATCAATGTGTTAATTCACAAAACTAATGTTTGCAATTATACGCGAAATTTATCTTGAACATTTTATCTAAATTTCTTTCCGAGTTTTTCACATACAATATACTATCATCCAATGCAACACCCAAACAGAAAGCCAGATCTCACAGTATATCAAGGTCGTAGGAGGCCCTAACCCCAATAAACAGTCAGCACTGAGTGGCCCCATCAAATTTAGATAAACAATATATGTTCAAGGGCAAAAACAATGTCAAGATATCAAATGTAGAACTATAGCGAAAGGATCTTGACCACTTTGTATGTAAAGGAACATTTAAAATTGATTTATAATTAAGTGATTTCATTTGTACCAATAAAATAA
Source organism: Mytilus coruscus (assembly GCA_017311375.1). Classification (NCBI taxonomy): domain Eukaryota; kingdom Metazoa; phylum Mollusca; class Bivalvia; order Mytilida; family Mytilidae; genus Mytilus; species Mytilus coruscus. The sequence goes on along the minus strand of CM029603.1, from coordinate 39,964,288 downwards.
AAACAAATTGGCAGTTGTTTCTTTTCTTAAGGGTGCCCTTTCTTTTGGTATCTGATGTTCTGTCTTATTGCCAGTATTTGTGTGGTATTTCTTTATTGGTTGGCATATACTTGACCCTGGAAACCTTTTTATATCTGATCGTTCATCCTTCTCTTCAGTTTGTTTAATTTACCCTCATTGCCAATGTATAGTTGAGCGGCTGCAAATGGTAGATAAGCACAGTTGCTTTTTTTCGGTTAAAACTGCTTCCCAGTTGTTGCCAAATTTATTTGTAAAAACTATGTTAAAATTGCAATTTCGTTTTTTGTTTGTATTATTATTGTGGAGATGTATATAATAATGTACAACTGAAAGGTTTTGTGAAAGCTTGATTTACTTTTATCCTAAAACGGAAAAAACGAAACGTTTTATTATATTTGAATAAGATACAACTTCTATGCGTGTCACCTTTTATATTTGATTAGTGGTTTGGGCATACATTTATCAAAGAAACAATTTATTAAAAAAAATAATATTTTGAAACGAGTTTTGGGGGTATTTTAGAAGTAACCTTTTCAATATCGGTATCTCAATTTGTATGATAAAACATATTTCTAAATTTCTAAATGACTTTTCTGAAGAAGTGCATATTGTCATCCAGATCATTTAATTGTAAGTTATGCAATAAACGTCATACACATTGTCATCTTTTATGGGATTGTTTACACGATAAGTGGATGAATTGACATGCAAGTGATTTGTTCATTAAATATGTGTGTATTGCAATAAATTACAAATAATTATTTGTCACCTTATTGCTTTGTGACATCTGTACTTCGCTTCAGTTTTATAAAGATGGTGAATCGTTTACTCCAAAATTGAGATTTTTATTAAAAACAAATTATCGGAGTTGAAATTTTTCTGTGACTGAGTCTTCAATCAGAACAGTTATACATTCTCTTAAAAGTATGTTGCTAACTAAATCTCCAGTTTTCTTATATGCAAACTGCAGATTGTCTCTTTTTTTTTTCTTTGGTTTACCTCTTTTTTTAATTACATCTACACCTCTAGATCTGAATTCCAAACCCCCTCTCGGCGAAAAATGTGATAAACAAGATTTGCATTACTGTGACATTCGTATTGTACTGACCGAATCCCGCAACAAAAAGAAAATAGCAAAAGAAAGAAGAATTGAGGTCAATTGCACTTAAAAATTTACGGATGTGTTGTTTGACCTATATTAATACAGTATGTGTCAGTATTATTATCTAACATTCCAAAATATTTAAACTATTTCACAGTCGTGACGATTAATGTTTTTTTTTTTTTTTTCATTATAGACTGTACGATTATTAAGTCAAGATAAATGGCCGGATTGCTAACTTGCATGAATTTTCTATTTTAACTATTTGTTTACACTAGATGTCATTGTTCTTTTTGTGTTAGTGATTCGTTGGAGAAAATCCCACAATTGCTTTTATATAAGAAAATTACATGGTAAATAAACATTTTCTTTAATGATATAACTTCAACTCAAATATTGCATGAAAAAAAAAAATATGTGCTTGGTCCATATCGAAATAAACAAAAATATGAGTTAATGGGGCACCATGCCCCGCTCGTACTAAACATTTCCGTATTCTGTGAACAGCAAAACATTGTTCAAAACCCTTATTTAGTATAATTATGCATGTTAAGGTAACTCGGGTGTCTTCCTCCATCTTGGATTTTGAAGTAGCAGATCTTTAATGAAATGTGCAAATTTTGAGAGTAAAATGTAATTCATGTGTAAGACTTTTAATGTAAATATAGAAAATTATGTGTTTTATCATATTTACGGCTGTAATTTCTAAAAAAACATCATATTTGTGTTTGATTCATTTTTTTTCAACTTTGCCAAATAAGAGGAGATAACTCAGATAGTAGGGGAGATAACTCATATAAAGTAACTTTATAATAGAAAGTGTTGTGAATTTACCTAATTTAATATGTACCAAGAAAACAAGTTCGGTGACCCCATTTTTTCTTTTTTCTTATTTGAAAGCATGTTATAAGAGCTATCTTCTCACAATTTATCTTAAAATTCTATGATGTAGTTTTCTTTTTATCACACAAAATTGGATTTTCCATGCATAATCTATATAAAATCTGACAATTTTGCACGAACTGTAGCGTATAAAAAAGTCCTGTGACCCATTCTTTTTATTATATTTTTGAAAAAGGATGATAAAAACTTCATTTTGACAAATTATCAAAAAATTCTATAGATTTTAATTAAGACGCCCTAGCTACCTAATTTAATATCAAATTGAACATGAGTTATGGGACTACAGCTTCATGGTAAACTTCCTTAAAACAAAGCTTTCATCTAATACGGACGGACACACAGACCGGAAAATAACTCCTCCCACCACACACTAATTAATCAACTATCATAATTGGGGAATAACAAAGAAATCCAGAACACAAGTTCTGAAAATCAACATTAATTATCTGACTCAAATTCGAATAGTATCGGATTTTGTATAGATACAAAAAGATACAAGATATCCGGAGATAAAATGCCGACAACATAACCTTAGGATACTGGTATCTCTGCTGGCTAAACAAAATATCAATATAAAACTCTTATCTTCATAAGCAGAATCAGGTATAAGTATTTTGCATACGAAGTATCGTATATAAAAGTAAAGAAATGTATTATGATTTGTACGGAAGCGTATTAGCGCCACACATTTTTTTTTTTTTTTTTCCCTATCTTTGCGTTATAACGCAAACATTTGCGATATAACGCAAACCTTTGCGTTACAACGCAAACCTTTTGCGTTATAACGCAAACATTTTGATTTCAATTATTCATTAAGTTTTGTATATGCCCGTCTGTCATTAAACTTCTGTTGTGATTTAGTTAAGAAAAGAACCATAAATACAAGGAAAAGTCATTATAATAAATATGCATAGGAATCAGAAAAGTATATAATTTAACAAGAAAATAGATATGTTATAGGCATATTTTATTTGAAAGGCCAACATTTTAAAATTTTGATGAAGTAGATAAGAGCAAAATAATGTCATACAATTGTAAAACTGTCAAGGCAAATAGACAAAATGATCTTTCTGCTGTAAAATGAATAATTAAGAAAGATTTTTTATTTTAATTTTGATGTAAGAAATCTTTTTTTAAATCTCAGAATATGATAAAGATTCTTTGATAAAAGTCATGAAATTTTCAATCTAGAGTGGTAACTTGGTAGCAATTTAAATGGAGAGAACATAATTTTATTAATAAAACATCTTCATTTTATTCATTTATTACAAAAGGGTAGTTAACCAACCTTACACAATCCTCAAAGGAGAGCTTACTTTGGAAGTATATTTATATTCGGCTATAGCTATATTAGCAGAGTTGTTTTTTTTTTTCTTTCTTTCTTCGGTATAACTTTAATTTACTCAATTTTCATTGTAATATATGTATATATATTATCATGTATATCATTTTGGGGCATTTTATAGCTTAATATTCGGTGTGAGCCAATGCTCCGTGTTGAAGACCGCACTTTGAACTATAATGGTTTACTTTTACAAATTATGACTTAGATGGAGAGTTTTCTCATCGGCACTCATACCACATATCCTGCTCATTATTAGTTAAATATTAAAGCATTTTACTTTGCAATGAGTACAAAGAAGATAAATTTTAATATATGCAGCCTCCTCCATTAATAACTGCTGCTTCCTTTGAATCTTAAATAAGAAATAAGATAAAACAAATGTTTGCGTTATTTCGCAAAGGTTTGCGTTATATCGCAAATGTTTGCGTTACAACGCAAAGGTTTGCGTTATAACGCAAAAGGTTTGCGTTGTAACGCAAAGGTTTGCGTTATATCGCAAAGGTTTGCGTTGTAACGCAAAGGTTTGCGTTGTAACGCAAAGGTTTGCGTTGTAACGCAAAGGTTTGCGTTATAACGCAAAGGTTTGCGTTGTAACGCAAAGGTTTGCGTTGTAACGCAAAGGTTTGCGTTAAACGCAAAAGGTTTGCGTTATATCGCAAAGGTTTGCAAAAGGTTTGCGTTGTAACGCAAATGTTTGCGTTATAACGCAAAGATAGGGAAAAAAAAGAAAAAAATGTGTGGCGCTAATACGCTTCCGTAGATTTGAGAAAACTATACACCAAAAATAAAATGACGTGGATGTGTACGCCACTATTTCATATTTGAGATCCTTCTCTCCATTTTTTTCCCCTTTTCAAACCATTTAAAAATTCGTTTGCAAATGCTCAATTCAAATAGTATAAATAATTATATTTAAAAGTTTGAAAAAGTCGGTAAGGTGGCATTGGTGTAAATTAATTTTAAACGCCTGAACTAAATTCGTTTAAAAAATCTAACAATTTTAAACACAGTACTTTGTAACTTAAATAGCCTACCGACTTGGAGCATTAAGTTGCTGTGTGTGATTTAATCATCAAGAAAAAATCACGTCATTGTAAAATATGTTAAAAAAGACTAAGAACAAAATAAAAGTAAAAAATATAAAATAAAAAGGCCTTACATGCAATATGTTCGGATTCAAACCTGTATCTTATTTATATTAAATTAGATAAAGCTGTCAAATATCAGTTAGAACTATTGATTTTGGGAAAATCTGCGCTGTAATATGACCAAAACGTTGAAGTTGTTAAACACGTTTTAAAAATAGACCAAAATGATACTTCGTGGTATAATATATGTAAACATAGGTAAAACACACTAAAGCCCTGTTCATTGATAATTTTCTATGTTTTCTATGTATTGTGTGCGATTTTGTCCCATGTACATTTACTCCATATCCTTTCATTTTCTTTTGGCATCATCATCTTTGTCGTATGTTCCTTAATCAAGTTTCCTATGTTCAGCTCAGATTCGTATAATTAATGCTGTTTATATCGTATAATGCATATGCAAATAAGGAGGAGATGTGGTATGATTGACAACTATCCATCAGAGTTCTCATGACGAAGGTAAAAGCAATTATACTTCACCGTACGGCCTTCAACAATGACAAAACCCCACACCGTATAGCCAGCTATTAAAAGGCACCGACATGAAAAATGGGAAACAATTCAAATGAGAAAACCAAATTTATACCATACAATTTACGAAAAACAAATATGACAGACATGATCATAAACCAACGGCACTCTTTAATTGCGTATTGTTGTATCAATTGTACTGTGGAGAATACTACATAAGTGTCAACATGTTTAACTTGTGTCTGCTACTTTTTGGTTTGAGTAAATAAAATATGTTAATATTAAACCTAAACTATAGATTGTAATTTGCACATGAGCAAAACTGCATTATTTTAAGATAGATTGTATTGTGGTTGTGTGAATGAAAAATGTTAGTGTTCCAATTCAACAAAGAGGCAAAAGTAAAAAAAAGTTACTTTTGAATTGAATCACATGTACAGATGTAGCTAAATGTGTTCCATGTATAGAACTGTCATAATGCAAGACAGCAGTATTGGATATATGTAATTAATTAAATACATCATTATACGCAACATCTCAAGAAGCACAAAAATGAAAATATTCAACTAGCATGTAAAATCTGTGCTCTTGTATGGAGAAGAAACATGGAGATAACTAAAACAATTTTGTTCATCAACTACTGCCCGAAGAGAATCATAAACATCAGATGGTTTGACACAGTAAGACGAAGACCTATGAAAAAGAACTGACTAAGAACCCATTGAAATCAAGAAAAGAAAATGGGCATGAATAGGCCACACACGGTAAAACCAAGAGGCAGCATTACAAGGCAGGCACTTAAATGGAACCCTCAAGGATAAAGAAACAGAGGGCGACCAAGAAACACCTGGCGAATGGACACAGAATTTGAAATGAAGCAACAGGGATACAACTTGAACACCTTAGAAAAACTTGCGCTAAATCGAGTTAAATGGAGGAGTTGTCAATAGCCTACGCTCCCCAGAGGAGGAAAGGGCCTAAGTAAGTAAGTAAGTAATTATACGCAAAATGCTCCTATTCAAAATGGATCAGATTAGTTGTAAAATTGTGTATATAGCTGTGAGAGATAGAGATGACAGTATTGTGCGCATTTTTCGATAATTTGACCAGTTCGTTTAAAATTGAAGTAACATTTCAAACTTTAACATTCAATCAGACATATGATATAAGTTATTGATCATTACGAATGATATGAGTAAGTTTGTGCGTCTTTTGAATATACTTTACAAGTGTTAGTTATGAAAATTATGTGCATTAACGAATAAAAAATATAAACAATTAAAAACCAATTGTTCAGAGAACACTTGAAGGTCTTTCCAACAAAAAAACATGTATTTTGATATGAAAATATAAAAATCGAGTTTAAAATGTCATTTCCAGTGTCAGATGATAGCTAACTTTAAGCTGATTCCAAAAATATATGGTTTCTATACACTTTAGTTTAAAATAAGGGAGATAATTTGTAATTTCCGGTTTGAAAAAAATGTCATTTCCGGTATAATATGATAGTTTACTTGACACTGATTTAAAAAATATATGGTTCTATATACTTTTACATTAAATAAGTACAAAAAATAGATACTTCCGGTTCACACAAGGTCATTTTTGGTTGGCTTTTTCAAGGTCATATGGCTTGCAACCTAATGCAAGAAGTCACTTGGCTCTATCATTTATAAATATAAAGTCTAAGCAAAGGTCAAAATCTAGAACGTCAAATTTACCTATGACCTTGACCTGAATTTCAAGGTCATAAAGTAAGGACCTCAAATCAAAAGATCCTACGTCTCTACTATACATGGTTAATGAGTTATATCACCATACAGCTAGTTTTAAATATAAGAGGGGAGAAAACTCCCATTTTCTGTCAACGTGCCCGTTTAACCAAAATTTATGTGTAACGACATGTTGCATATAACAATTTAGTAAAAATATTGAGTCTATATCTTATACGGCTTCTGATAATAAGTAATAACAAGCCAAAACTAAAATTTAGAACATGACCTTGACCTTTGACCTTGACCTAATTTTTCTTTTAGTGGACCAAGGACTTCAAATCGAAACACCCTAGGTCTCTATCACTTATGGTTTACAAGTTACAAATTCTTATCACTTATTTCAAATACATTTAGGGGAATAACTCTCATATGAGTCTTCGTAACGCTTCGGTCAAAATAAAACGGAACATTCTGAGGATATAACGAGCAATTTGGAAAAATAAATTTGTCGCTTTCTTTTACGGTTGCGAAGAAGATCTCAAAACAAGAAAAACGGTGTTTGGGGAGATAACTTTTACAAAGAAAAGTGAATAGACTGTATGATATCATATACAAAAAAACTAAGTGACATCTTTTGAAACAAAAAAACAAAAAACAAAAAACAAAAAAACAGCTAAACAAAAAATTTAGGCGGAAGAAAAAAAAAATCAGAACAAAACCAACAGGTCTTCCACGGAAAAGTGGAAAGACCTTATAAGCGTATCAAGTTCTGCATCCAAAATGGCGGAATTTTCTTCAGCATCCAACATGGCAGATATTATCACTGCCACATCCGCTGGCCGCATACCTCCATGACTTTTACATTTATTCTACTACCGGTTGCGAATCACCTGTATTATATGTCTCTGATGCAATGAAATATTAATTTGAGCGAAATTTTTACAAAATGAATTCGGAACCTTGCGTCATTAGAATTTTTCAAAAATGAGGTAGTTTTTTATTGTTTAGTTCACATCATTAATTTACACTTAGTTTACCTCAGTTAAACGTAGTTGCACTATTTAAACAAAAATGTCTAAGAGCATTCTCTATGCATACAACAGGAAGTTGTGGTATCATAAAAATGTGATGCAATTGATCGTACATTGTATACATTAACACAATAGTAAGATTTATGGGATTGGTAACACAAGGTATTATTTTGAATTAACATTGATTTTACTCTTTTGACTTTTCAATTGAATGTAGTATAATTATAATATACCGAATACAAATACGGTTCATTTTGTGGTCAAAATAGATAAAAATTAGTTAAAATGAGTTCGGATAAATCATAAATAACTCAAATACGTCGATGAATTAAAAATGAACAGGTGCATTTCCGATATGCAAAAATTAATAACACTGCCGAGACCCGTACATTCTTTTGTATTTTATTAGCCCCTTTGTATAATAAAATGTTAATTAGCTGCACATTGTTATTAAATATCAGAACAGTATAGTGGCCACGTTTGTCACATTTATGGAGTAACATAAACGATCGTTGATCTAAATATGCGAATTTACATCCAAAATAACACATAATTGCTTTCATTGTTGGCAGGTCTGTATTTGTTGTGGTCAAACATTCTTAGGAAACGTGTATTCGCAAATAATAAAGTGAGACATGTCTAGATCCGGTCTCTTACGTTTATTGATAAAATAGAACATCCCACCTGCAATACAAACTTTGCATATATATTTGCGTTTCAGAGGTTACCAAAAAAAAAAAAAAAAAAAAAACAATTAAGTCATGAACAATGTAATTCAAACCACATTTAACACAATGTATTTAAAAATGCTGTATTTCCTAATAGAATAAACATATACTTAAATAGTAGATATAATTCGACCAAATGTAAATTAATGCTCATATTTGACACCTCACCCCCACAAAAATAGAGAACAAACATATCACTCTAACGAATATAAGTGTTCAGACCATTTAAACGTCAATATACGTCACTTAGTTCAACGTAATTGGAGAAATGAAATGCCAATTAGCCGCAATCAGTTATTAAAATATTTGATCACTTTCAAGGCTAAAATAATGTAGTCAAGTGTCATATTTGAATAAAATGTTGAAAACTGTGATCAAAGGTCAAAGGAGGGATTTTAAAACATCGCAATTTTTTGACATTTTGGACAATTTCTCGGTAGTCCCTCATGATAATTGAGAAACTTTTCTATGGAATCATGCTCTGGGAATGTTGCACAAATTCAGCTTGTCATAGTTATGTCTGATTGCCAGAGATAAGTGATGTATATCCCCGCTTCAAACTTGTAAGAAATGAAAAAAAAAAATCTTTATCTACGGAAATTATCGACAACAAATATTTATATTTAATATTTAGCTATGCAATAATATATGACAACTTATAAAGATACTTTTGGGAAAGTTTGTTAACATGTCATAAAGAACAAAGGAGAAATAAGTACTGTTAAGTTACACCCGGTCCATGATTCAATGAAAAAAAAAAATGATGAAATTCATCATTGATTATTTAAACAACTAAAAAGAATGTTGGAACTATAAAAAAAATAGTCTTGATGCATAAATGTCAGCATGAACATAAACGCATATGAAGTTTTTATTATGTAATTAGGTCAATCAGTACAAGAGCAATAGCATATTGAAAACTTGTGTACCCCTTTTTATAAAACACACAAACAGTGGAATATATAGCAGACTTGACTAACACCGATTTTAAAGCCCGATATATATATGTGAATTACAAACAAACACGATTCACAGAGACATTACGCTACAAAGGAAGCTGTCTAAGTATATATTACACTAACACTAGACATCAACGTGCACGTCCATTTGAAAAGGTAACGGAATACTAAGAAAAAAATATGTGTATATCATGGTATGTAATACTTCCAAAGTATTCGATACACAAAAAACTCCAATTACTTTGTAAGCGCGACCACCGCGTCAAGGTCCGAGACCACTGGCAAGTTTGTTTTGTTTTGTTTTGTTTTGTTTTTTTTTTTAGAGAGAGAGAGCTCCCCAACCACATCAAGTCGGAGGCCGTAGCATTGGCATAATTTTCTACAAATAATTTTGCCTTTACATGTACAAACAATGTCCTGTAAAAATTCATTGGATTCAAAATATACTGAAACTATGGAGCTATTCTCCATATCCATATTCCAAAGGTGATTTAGGTGGTAGTTTGGCGATATAAGCATTCATCCAGACGTGCACTTAGAGTGAAACTCGAAGAATGTGCTATCTGAATGATGCCGCTGACGGATGTAGTCTCTCTAAGGAAGCATCCTTAGAAAGCGTCGACTTCACTCCTGAGTTTATTGAGATCACCATGTACTGATTGATCAATGCTTCTGGGGTCATATAGATCCGCGATGAATTTACTTTTGACGCCTGGCGTCTTTTTTTACCAAATCCGATGAAAAAAACATTGATGCAAATCAATATTCTTATTTACAAAAATTAAGAATATGCACATTTAATTCATTGTGAAAAGCGCGGCAATTCATAAGTCAAGGGAAAATAGGAAAAGGGAGCGCAACATGACTTATTGAGGTGAATATTGAAAAGTAAAACTGCTATATGATGAGTATTATAACTAGAGGCTCCAAGGAGCCTGTGTCGCTCACCTAAAATATTTTTACAATTGATGCATGAAATAATGCAACCGTTATACATTTGCTTTAGTTTCAGAGATATAAGTCAAAAACTGCATTTTCCCTCTAAGTTCTATTTTTAGCCATGTCTGACATGTTGGTTGGCAGGCAGGGTCATCCGACACATTTTTTAAACTAGATACCCTAGTGATGATTGTGGCCAAGTTTGGTTAAATTTGTCTCAGTTGTTTCAGGAGAGAAGATTTTTGTAAAAGATTACAAAAATTTACGAATAATTGTTAAATTTGATTTTAATTGGCAATAACTCCTTATGGGGTCAATTGACCACATTGGTCATGTTGACTTATTTGTAGATCTTACTTTGCTGAACATTATTCCTGTTTACAGTTTATCTCTATCTATAATAATATTCAAGATAATTACAAAAAACTGCAAAATTTCCTTAAAATTACTAATTCAGGGGCAGCAACCCAACAACGGCTTGTCTGATTCGTCTGAAAATTTCAGGACAGATAGATCTTAACCTGATAAACATTTTTACCCCTGTCAAATTGGCTCTAAATGCTTTAGTTTCAGAGATATAAGCCAAAAACTGCATTTTATCCCTGTGTACTATTTTAGCCATGTCGGCCATCTTGACTGATGGGCGGGGTCATCGGACACATTTTTTAAACTAAATACCCTAGTGATGATTGTGGCCAAGTTTGGTTAAATTTGGCTGAGTAGTTTCAGAAGAGAAGATTTTTGTAAAAGATTACAAAAATTAACGAAAAATTGTTAAAAATTGACTATAAAGGGCAATAACTCCTTAAGGGGTCAACTGACCATTTTGGTATTGTTGACTTATTTGTAGATCTTACTTTGCTGAACATTATTGCTGTTTACAGTTTATCTCTATCTATAATAATATTCAAGATAATAACCAAAAACTGCAAAATTTCCTTTAAATTACTTATTCAGGGGCAGCAACCCAACAACGGGTTGTCTGATTCATTTGAAAATTTCAGGGCAGATAGATCTTAACCTGATGAACATTTTTATCTCTGTCAGATTTGCTCTAAATGCTTTGGTTTCAGAGATATAAGCCAAGATCTACATTTTACCCCTATGTTCTATTTTTAGCCATGGCGGCCATCTTGGTTGGTTGGCCGGGTCACCGGACACATTTTTTAAACTAGATACCTCAATGCATGATGATTGTGGCCAAGTTTGGTTACATTTGACCCAGTAGTTTCAGAGGAGAAGATTTTTGCAAAAGTTAACAGACGACGCCGGACGACAACGACGACGACGAAGGACGACGGACGTAAAGTGATGAGAAAAGCTCACTTGGCCCTTTGGGCCAGGTGAACTAAAAAGGCTTGTAAAAGTTGATTTGTATGTTCTATCAAACTTTGATATATTGATATTTCTTAAGTATTGGTTGTTTCATTCTATTTTTTTTCTCATAATGGACTAGGCATGTACTAAAAGGTGGAGTGGAGTGGTGTGGAGTGCTGGAGTGTTGGAGTGCTGGAGTCACAGAGTGGAGTCACAGAGTGAAAACATGGAATTAGGAAATAGAGTGTAGTGGAGTTGTGGGTTCAATAGTTTTGAAATTAAACCAATTTATAAGATATTTTTGTATACATGTGTACTATAAAAATCATAGAATAAATGTTTCAACAGCGTCCAACTGCATTCATGAACATTATACCAATATAATTCACCTTGGATGTGTCATGGGCATTTTTTAAGGTTATATTTCCAAACAAAATTTAAAAAAAAAAACATAATTAATGTTAAATGATAGATTTCTATAATTTAGGAGGGGGTTTTTCAGCAATTTTACCTTAATTAACAACATTCTGGTGTAATTAATTTTACATTCAAAGCAAAGTTAAAATTATAAACTACTAGTATATTAGAAATAAAACAGCATCAACAGAACAGTCATTTGCAAGAAAAACGACACTTGGCTTCTGTCTGTTTCAACTGAAAAAGATATGAATTTGCTTATTTGGTAAAAGATCTATGTATCTATGGCATGCCAATATACATGTATCGTTCATTTAAGTTATTTTGCCCCCCGCTGAACATTTTGAGAGGGGCATGGAAATACCGGGCGTCCAAGTGTCTGTCTGTGCGTCAGTCCAGTCTTGTTAGCACTGTCACGGGTGCAATTCTTGCCAGATTTTTATTAAACTTATATATACTATAGGTTAATATCTGTAACATCTTGGGCAAGTTCTACTTTTTAAAAGATTTATGCTCTTTGGAAATATAAAATATGTGCAACACAGGTGATATTGAAACTGTGTTCTTTTATTAAATCAGGAATCAAAACTTTGTCTGTTTGACATTAAATATATAGTTTTATTCAATGATCAATTAATGATTTTTTGTACATTGTCAGTCTTATTTTCATAATATGCAGAACCTATATAGTGTGTGGTTTGTACTGATTTAACATCTGTTTATTTTATCAAATTAATCAAAAACAACAACATTTCTGATCTATTTAAGTTATTTAGTTTCTGAGGTTATAGTAATGACAGTTTTATGGGTACTATGGACTATGGTTAGATACATTTTCCTTATCTATTTTTCATTGGAAGAAACAAACTATTTTAAATAGTACAGTCATTAAATTAACACGTAAGATATAATCTAAGTGAAAATGTTGATTGACAATTTAATTTTATAATATCATAGTCCATTGTTAATAAAAATATTAATAATTTTAATATTTTTATCACAAGATGATTTTTTAGCCTCTGTTTGATTCTAACATATTTTGCCGGGAATAAGACATACATTTTTTAACTAGGGACTAAACCTACCACAATTTGGAAATTAACATAAGCACTATGTGTACTTTAATAGAAGTTTTGTGAGCTCGTCCAAAATCAATTTTAACTGCATAGGTTACTGGGTCTTTGCTTCCCCCTTCTTACAGTGGAGATCACTTCTAACCTCTCATTAGAACTGTCAGAATAATCTGTCATAGAACTGTTCTAAACTGTCCTAGAACAGTTCTACATAGAACAGTTCTACCCTAGAACTGTTCTAAGTAGAACTGTCAGAATCAGTTCTAGGTAGAACTGACCAAATCAGTTCTAGGTAGAACTGTCAGGATCAGTTCTAGGGTAGAACTGTCTAAAACTGTTCTAGGTAGAACTGTCCAAATCAGTTCTAACCATAGAACTGTCAGCAGAACTGACTAAATCAGTTCTAACCGTAGAACTGTCAGCAGAACTGTCTAAAACTGTTCTAGCCGTAGAACTGACCAAACCTGTCAGGATTGTAGAACAGTTCTAAATGACGTCACTGCAGTTAGGGCATCTCACTGGTCACCATTCAGTGTTATTATTATCGTTGATAAAGCCACACGCAAAATGCTTCCTGTCAAAGTTAACAGAATTTCAATGTATTCGAGACAGCGAATAGTTAATCTTCGCCAAAGTGGAAAATCGTATGTGAAGATTTCCAGTATTTTATCCGACACAGAGGGAGTTGTGATATAAGTCTTTAAATTTTATCAACGTTTACCGTGATGAAGTTTTAAATCGTCGTTTTTCGTAAACAGTGATGAAGGTGGTGTTAAACTATTGTTTTTCGTGAACAGTTTTGTTGTATTTCCTGTAAGCTGTGATCAGCTAATTTAACATTTCGTAAACTCTGATGAAACATCCTCTTCCCTACATTACCCCCAAACCACCCTCACAGATAGTTTGGGTGGGATGGGGCTGAGATTACTATCACATAGTATATTATTGTTATAGTAATCTCAGACCTGATAAAATAACACTAACTCTACACAAGAAAAGGTTAAAAAATAAAATAATTATGAAGAATGTAAACAAACTGTGACCTCGATCAAAACGGTAACAAGCTTATTGTCAAAAAGCATGTTCCATCCACAAAAAAACGTGTCACCCCTTTCCCGTCAGAATATCGCCAGTCGTTCATTATAAACTCTAAATAATGAAGTTTGGTATTTTCTTTACCTGTAAGTACAAATATTTCATAAAATTATTTGTTTTGCCACTCTCCTCCATCGACATCCATCGTAACAAAATTTCCGCTATAAAAGCGACCGAGGAAACGGTTATGGACATTTTCCGTAATGAGAAATGTTAAAACAGTGCTGTGCTGAGAATTTTTTAATATATATTATATTCTTTTGACTTATTTATATTTAAGACAAAGAGTTCTTAAAACTGTTCTATGGATAGAACTGACTAAATCAATTCTAGTCGTAGAACTGACCAAATCAGTTCTAATCGTAGAACTGTTCTAGTCGTAGAACTGTTCTAGCCGTTTTGGTCAGTTCTAGGTAGAACTGTCTAAAACTGTTCTAGGGTAGAACTGTCAGGATCAGTTCTAGGTAGAACTGTCTAAATCAGTTCAAGGTAGAACTGACCAAATCAGTTCTTGGTTAGAACTGTTCTAGCTAGAACTGTCTAAAGGGTGTCAGGATGACAGTTCTACATACTGTCCTAGAACAGTTCTCCTGACAGATTCTGACAGATTTGATGAGAGGTTAGAAGTGATCTCCACTGTATTAAAAATACACTACAAGTCAGGACAGTACAGAAAATTACACGATAGACATTGTAATCCCACCTCCAACTAAGCTGTCATAAAATGCTACCCAAAATATTGTCCAACTTTGATGAAAAATCAAATATTGATTGTTGGATATGTTTAGTATTTCACTCCATGACTCCACTCCAACACTCCACCACTCCACTCCACTCCACCACTCCACTTTACTCCACTCCACCTTTTAGTACATGCCAATGGACTACGGGTGATGTATGTAAGAAATTTAATATACTTGTATACAAATGGTAAGATTGAAAAAAATGTCACATGCAATGAAATTCTTCAAATTCACTCCATATGTATTTTCATATGAAATTTAATTTTTTATATCAAATGAAAGCTAATACATTTCTCTTTTATTTTAGAGCCAACATTTGCTGATGTCTTCATTCAGGAATTAATTAGAAGAGTTCCTGTGTTTGATAATGAAAAAGTAAAAAATTGAAAAATCACGCTTTACCGCGATTTTACAAAAACTGCACCGTGGGAAAACTCTACGACAGGGCTAAGTGATAGTACAATGTTTACTCCATCATCAATGGATTGTCAGTCGTGAGGTATGTCGGTTTTTAAACACTAAAATAAGCGACTTTTCTTGATTTGTCACTCCACTATAAGGTGTGGGCTTGAAGAAAGGAAATCAGTTTCACAATTTTCCTCTATCCCGATATTCTGAAGGATCTGAAATTGTGGTATGCATTTTTTCACTTTATTGAGATAACAGTTTATGACACAGATTTTAAATATAAAACGCAAACCATCTAACGGGTGAAAATAATTTTAAAAAGTCATAAATCACTTTAAATTATTCAGCATATCATAATTACTTTCTTTTTCATCTTATACTGCTTTATTCAATACTGTTTTTTAGAGAAAGAAAAGATTTATTTTGTCCATTTTTTCACGTAATTTGAAATTTGATACAAAATGGTTTAATGAAACAAATTCATGACATTCTTTAACCGTGTTCATTGTATTTAGATATGCGGCCGTTGACGAGATAATATCTGCAGATCTATATGTAAACATTCATTAATTCTTTTTTCAACTTTGTAAATGTTGCTTCTGGTTTGCTTTGCCCGTTTTCCCTTTAATTTGAACCAAAAAATAAAAATATACATCTTATTTCATCTTTTAACCATTGTTTTATTGTCAAATTAAAGTTAAATCCTTAAAAGATCATTATACCATTGCCATAACAGTTGTCGAAATACCTGAAAAATTTTCCATTTCACCTTATACCATACTGTTTATTATCAAACACAATTTTGTCAACCTATAGCTCTTTTGTTTTTAAATTTCAACTTATATGAACCATTGGCATAAAATCGAAATAACGTAAAAACTTAAAAGAGAATTCCGTTTACCATTGCCCTAATAGATGTAAAACAATCTGAAAAATTGTCACATATGTCTTGCTCGCTCAGGTTCAGTGTCCTTATAAAACACTCACTGTTGATTAACAAACACAATATTGTCAACCCATATGACCTCTTGAAGATTTAATAGCTTTTGATTTTAATTATATAAAATTCAACGAAGAAAGTGTCAGTTGTCTTAATATGTTTGTGCGTCTGTTAGAATTAAGAACAATTCGAATGTTAATTGCATGTTAATGTCATAAAAATATGGCCTGCGCAAAAACATCTGACTAACAACGTTTGGTTGACATCGAATATAGAAGGATATTTGAAATTAACGACACAAATTTTAACCTACTAAAACTAAGCTACAGAATGTTCAAGAAAGTAATGTTTCATTTTCGTTGGTGAAATCAACCTACACATACGATTTTGAATACATACCGACTGTAATGTTTTGTCTGTGGTATCCGTAACACTGAAAAAGTAATCTTGTTGTGTATGCATGGTTACCGTTATTAAATTCATCGTCATTACAACATAATTTAGCAAACCTTTCAAGTTGTGAAATGTATACGCCATACGATCCGACAAGAGGAACATAGTTCAAAATTGAAATCCTCCTTTTTGTTGTAAATTTCATTTTCAATTTTTCCATTTTGTATACATACATTTATATAAAAAATGAACACTACTGATAGTAATTGTCAGCTTTTTTAAGCTGAAGTTTTTTTTGGATAAATACATTTAGTATGTTTGAAAACTTTGGATAATCAATAGTAAGTACACCATTAAGGTATTTACTTTCATTCTTAAAAATTTCGATTACTTTATCAGATTTGCAATTAAAGGTGCGCAGTTTGTACCCTTAGAAATTTCTATTATTTGGCGATATAAAATCTTGTCATTTGCCAAGCAAGAAATGTAAATCATTTATCATGTCTGCACTTGTACAGGAACAATGGTATTTTATATCTTTTATTATTATAACAGTTAAATTCTGATTTTACAAAAATCAATTTTTTTAGTTAAACAAGTTTATTTCAGTCAGATTATGTCTTTGTTTTGATAATTCATTGCAATATTTGATAATAATTTTTTAATGGTAGTTTGTGTACTTGTTAGAAGGACAAACAATTTAGTAATAGTAATCATATTCTAACTATAAGCTGATATAAAGCCGAGATTTATAAGGTGTTTTGTGTAATTTAGGTAGTCGAGCTGAATATCACCTCAGAAGCTAACAAAACCTTTAAATAGACTTATTAAGAAGGGATATAGTTACGATACTGTTGTCAGGTCATTAAAGATTGCATATTTTGGCTTTAATATTGATTCACTTATAGGGTCTTTGCATCGGAACTAAACACATTTATTTAAAAACCAGTTGTTGGCATGACACGGGTTATGCTCTTCTCATATATTTTATGATGGTATGATACTAAACCCCTAACGGGAGGGATTGTGCCTGATATTCATATGATGAAGACATAATCTTTCAATCAGTTTAATTGAGGTCTGGAGCTGGCATGTCAGTTAACTGCTAGTAGTCTGTTGTTATTTATGTATTATTGTCATTTTGTTTATTTTCTTTTGTTACATCTTCTGACATCGGACTCGGACTTCTTTTAACTGACTTTTAATGTGCGTATTGTTATGCGTTTACTTTTCTACATTGGCTAGAGGTATAGGGGAGGTTGAGATCTCATAAACATGTTTAACCCCGCCGCATTTTGCGCCTGTCCCAAGTCAGGAGCCTCTGGTCTTTGTTAGTCTTGTTTTATTTTACTTTTAGTTTCTTGTGTATAATTTGGAGTTTAGTATGACGTCCATTATCACTGAACTAGTATATATATTTGTTTAGGGTCCAGCTTAAGGACGCCTTCGGGTGCGGGAATTTCTCGCTGCATTGAAGACCTATTGGTGACCTTTTGTTGTTGTCTGTTCTGTGGTCGGGTTGTTGTCTCTTTGACACATTCCCCATTTCCATTCTCAATTTTATATGCTTTCTTTTAATTTTTGCCACTAAGCCATGCAGTTATTATATCCATGTAGGTATGTTTTATCATACAAACATGTCGTAAAATATAGACAAATAAATGTCCGGTTTATGTGTCTTTTGACATTTTCTACCGGTTCCCATAAAGGTTAACTCCGAAGTCAATAATTTGCTGACTTTTGCAAAAATTATTTAACCATATGATAATCAAAATGCCCGGAGTGCTATATGTCATTTACTTAGTTTCGTTAAATGTCAGGTTTTATTATGGTTTTCATATATTGCAAAGTTTGACATTTCATAAAAGCTAGGAGATGTTTAAATTTTTTAATTTATTGAAATGATCTTTCGATTTGAAAGTTGACCTTAGATAAATTAGACAATTCTTTAAGGTCATTTTGGGGTATATTAAGATCTTATTTTTTTAAAACTTTTCTATAACGTATTGAAGTCTATATAAATCCTTCAAGTTTCGGCATACTTCTGGGTTTGAACATTCCTGATGCAGGTAAATCCAGAAAAGCACTTTACACACATAAACTTTTATATGAATACATTTATATAAATTCTTTTTTTTTTAATCTACATTTTTCTGTGTGTACCCTTTTATGTCGCTGCTGTATTAATTGTAATCCGAAGTACAGCCATTGATGTTACAATTAAAGCATGGTCAACATGTTATTAAGTGATATGAGCTTATTTTAAGTAACTATGAGCATTGTTGATACATTATAATGAATACTTGCAGTGTTTTTACTATTAACTGTTTTTTTTTATTAATCTATTATTTAAGTATTGCAGAGTTTAATACGTTTTCTGAACCAATTTTTAGTATGCATTCTTTGATATATCTTTCGTTTTTCCACTGATTGAGATAAAAAAAAAAACTCATCAAAGAGTGGAAGATTGAGATAAAACAAACCTATAAAGTCTTCCACATGTTATGTGCCTGTCAAGTCAAAGCTCTTACAGTGTTTTTCTTTATTATATGAAAAAAAGCCGGAAGATACCGAGAGTACATGCACATGCAAAACTCTTAAGATGCAGTGAAACGACAGAGAAACGAAAGTTGACAAAAAGACAAATTTGTCCACGAAACACTACCTAGAGAACCAAAGACTGAGCAAAACGAACCATATCAAAATCTGGGAATGAAAAAGAGGCAGAAGACACTAAAACGATATCATCTTAATTTGAGATTTCAAATTCCAACTTGAATATAATATCCAAATTAGCCAGTAAGCGAAATCATGTAACATGAAGGTAGTGTCTTTTAAAATTCAAAAAGTTTAGATACAAATAGACAACTATTGGAAGGAACTACACGAACACCAAATGGTGGAAGACCAGAGGTACCGACAGACTGGTAAGAATCGTATTTATTAATTTTTATAAAATTGTTCAGCAGTTTAAACTTTAAGAACTCACGCATGTTAGTTCAGATCAGAATGGAATTGAGTACCAGTTATCGATTATTGATAAAGTAAAGGAATCACGACAAAGAACGTGACAAAAACGCTAATAATTCAAGTTATGAAAGTATGAAAAGGTCAGTGGAAGGTCTTATATAAGTAAACGAATTACAAATTAGTAGGAAAAGGTCAATGACATACTAACAAACTTAATAAAATGAAACATTGTAAAAATCTATATTTTTTTCGACGTTCAGAAGACAAACACTGTCTGTAAGGCATTGATGGAATATTTTCTTTACTTGGTTGAATACAAATTGCCCTTTTTAAAATTATTATTCTAAAAAGAAAAGGGATGACAATCGCTCATGAATATGTTACTGCAAAGGCTTAATTAAAGTGAAATGAAACGAGTGTTCAACAAAACAGAAACTATCACATTATAATTATTAAATCATGAGCGAAAAATTTAGTAAAATACCATTGATAAAAAGTTCATCAAAATTAGATTTCAATGATTGGAAGACAGGTCTATATTAATACATACATATATTCTATGTGTGCGTGTCCCAAGTTTGGAGCCTTAATTCAGTTGTTGTCGTTTGTTGCTGTGTCATATTTTTTTCGTTTTTGTTTTGAACACAAATAAAGCCAATAGTTTTCTCGTTTAAATTGTTTTATATTCGTCATTTCGGGCCTTTTGTAGCTTGCTATACGGTCTAGGTTTTGCTCGTTGTTGAAGGCCCTAGGGTAATGTATAGTTATTAACCTTCGACGTCATTTGGTCGCTGATGGAAAGTTGTCTCATACCACATCTTCTTATTTTCATACATACATTACATGCAAAATTGAAACTATGATTTTCATAGAAAAAATTAAGCTACGAAAAGCTTTTACATTTAACATGGTATATTTCTAATAATTTATTTCAAATATTTTCTATTCAATTAGATCCTAAAGTATTTTGATAAGAAATTAGGACTAGTTAACTGTACTTGTGATTTTGATACGTATAAACACTCATTATATAGGTCTGACCAAACAAAAACTATTAAGGGGTGTGATATGAATTCAGTGGTAACTTTACCGAATTTCCTGGTTGTTTTTAGTGTTTTTATATGCTCATAATGCACCAAAGATCAAGTTGCTTCCATGTCATGTACATGTGATTTTGTTTCATAAAAAAATCGAATACAATTGATTATACTTCATTCTTTATTGTTTTCAATTTATGAGAGATTTTTTGTAATTTTTTTTATAAAAATTGCTAGTATTTTGTAAGATATTTTTTAGTAATTAATATTGGCAGTATGCTGTCAAGTTATAGTTTCAGAGAAAGTTTAAAGTTCCAAAGTACAAATGTATGTACGGTGATGTTCCTTTGGCACCATCTTACAGTGTTTTAATCACAACTCGTTCGCTATGCCCGTGTCTGATGTGACGTTTTGGATTTCAATGAATGTAATCTATGTATTATTGGTAAATCATTAAGTAAGGGCTTTCGTTACCACAAATTACTTAAAACCTTTACTAAATTCTTCCATAGATATAAAGATATTGTTTGAAAGTTTGGTTGAACCTGTAGAAATTAAAACTTTTTCAAACGGGGTAGCTAATCCTAATTTTACGGAGATGTTGTTTACCGAGCCGGAAATTTAGATACGATTCAGGTAAACTTATCGATCCTTTAAATAAACTTATTCTAAAGGTTACCAATTCAACACTATAATTAGATCTTTGAATATTGTTTTATTGGTATTAATATTGATTTTGTTATCAGTAAATTAAAATCAAACTAAATATTATTTTTATATACATATGCACATTCGTGGCTCTACAATCTGTTGATACCTGTATCTTGGCATTGCACAAGTTCATGTATTTCTCTGACTGTTAATGACGTCTTTACACTAAATCCATTGGATTTTGGATGTGTACTGATTGATATTTAAGTCTTAGATGCATGATTATTTTATTAGTTGTTATTGGCTTTGAACTACCTGTCAGTAACAGATCTGTACTTAGTGTCTTTTTTGTTATAGGGATGTATAAGTACCCTGCCACGTCCACTCTGTGTTTTGTTAGACGTATTTCTGCTGTGTATCCATCTGATCAGTTAAGCCCTTTTAACTGATTTTTATAGTTTGTTCATAAGTTATACTATAACACCACTGTCCCAGATTATGGAGAGGTTTGGCGCCTTCAAACTAGTTTAACCCCGCCACATTCTGTATGTGCATGTCCCAAGTCAGGAGCCTGTAATTCAGTGGTTGTCGTTTGTTGCTGTATATCATATTTGTTTTCGTTAATTGTTTTGTACTTAAATCAGACTGTTAGTTTTCTCGTTTGAATTGTTTTACATTTTACATTTCGGGCCCTTTTTTAGGTGACTACGCGGTTTGGGTTTTACTTATTGTTAAAGGCCGTACGGTGACCTATAGTTGTCAATTTCTATGTCATTTGGTCTCTTGTGAAGAGTCGTCTCATTGGCAATCACACCACATCTTCTTATTTTTATAATTAAGTATATGTCACATTTTATGTTCCAGACATATCAGTTTTGTCTAAATGTTGCAACATGCCTGAAAGACTAAACCTCAAAATAGATGTGAAGTGACTGCAAGTATCGACATTCTAATTTTAACTTTCATTTATTTGTGTGATTGTTTACTAGACGAACAACCATTAAACGGTCGTTATTGTTTTACATTTATCAGAATATACATAAATTTACTACGACCGCCGTTGGCGAGATGTCTTACGTAAGGTTGAAAAAGCGACATGTTTGTCGGTATACACTTGTATATTTAAAATACAGCAACATTTCACAACTGATTGTCCCGAAAGAAAGTAACAATAGGTCTTAATACATGATAAAATGTATTTACTCACAATGAAATACATGCTAGTGCAGCTGAACACGCGACCTCGACCACTTGCCAAAATGCGAAATCTAATTAATGTGATTGCAAAACTGTTGTGAAGAAAAATCACTTTTCAAATCATGAATGCAATGTTTTATTATTGAGAAACTTGTATTTTCACTTTAACGAAGACATCGCAATAACTTATGTATTTACATTATTAACTCTTTACCTATAAAATCTTGAAAGGAACTGTTGTTTGGGTATTCATGACACCAAATCCCAACACAAGCGTAACGACCCAAAAATAACGCCCTAATTGTGTTTTTCTTCTCCGTGTTATAGTAAAGCATTTAATGACGGAGCAAACAGTTAACAACTCAAATTCAAGACAGAACATACTACCGGATTTCACGCTAAGGCTATTTTCTAATAGATTACAGTAATGCTTGATCTGAAAATTGAAGAACACGGGTGCGTGGTAGCTCCAAGAAAGACTATAACAAGGCAAATAATCTGACAAGTACTATCATAGTTTGCCCGATAACTTCAATGTAAAATACAGAACCAATACAAATAAACTCATCATAAATAACAGTATTAAATTTTGTACGCCAGACAAGCGACTACAAAAGACCCATTCGGTGACGTTAAAAGGTCAAAAGAAGTACAAAGTTGATGGGCTTTTAAAACCCAAAATTCCAAAAAGTTTTGACAAATATAGCTGAGGTAATCTATTCCTGGTGTAGAAAATCCTTAGTATTTCGAAAATTTTAAACAAAACTTTAGATATTTTGGGCAAAATTTAGTACACTCTATGTAATAATGACCAGTGAATATCTTAATCTCAAAACAACGGTGGCCTATATTTGCTTATATCCACTTTATTTGAACTCTGGTGGATAGCTGTCTCATTGACAATCATACCGGTACCAAATCTCCTTTTTTATTTATTCTTTTCTGAAAAGCAGTTTGAATCAATGAAAAACAAGAGCTCTTGATTTAAGTATGAAATCATTTAAATACAGTGACTTAATTGAGTGTTAGGGGACATGGTGTCAATTGCTTTATTAGCTACAACCAGTTTTGTTTCAGGGACTATGATGTCAATTGCTTAATTAGCTACAACCAGTTTTGTTTCAGGAGACTATGATGTCAATTGCTTAATTAGCTACAACCAGTTTTGTTTCTTTTATGTTTTGTACTACTTTTCCATCTTTAGATATTCGTGTTATAGAAACTTGAAATTTTTAAGAAAGAGAGTTTTGAAGATTCTTATATCAAATTTTCCTGAAAAATCAGCTGATAAATTAAAAATTATTAAGAAAAAAAAGATTCAAACTACCCCAGGAATATATAATCTTAGATGATATCGGCTGTAATTTGAGGTCCATTTTGATCATATAGCTCCTCTTGTTTTGGGATATTTAGACATCCTTGCCTTTTAAATGTTTGTGTTTAAGCATTATAATATTGAAGGTAAATCCAGAAAAGCACACCCAACGCATGAAATTTATGAATTTTTTTTTTTTTTTTTCGACTTAAAATCAATAAAGACACCAACAAACTTTGGTAAAAGATGTACCGAGCATTCAAGTATTTACTGAATATCCGTGCGTAGTTATTTCAGTTATCTTCAAACTTTTAATTCTAACATTGTACATATCTATACATCTTTCAAACACTATACTAAACAGTCTCCGGGACAAGTTTGCAATTCTGCTGAGTGCAAAAGTTGTCACCTTAATTTTGGAGTTAAGTCAAAATGAAGTTGATAACTTGATTGGTATTGGTTCCCTGATATTTGTCCTAAAAATTTTGGCTCTAGCACCACTGTTGAAAAGTTATGCCCTTTTTCAACAATTTCCTCAGAGGAAAAGTAGTTTTCCTCAAGGAAATCAAATTTCCTAAAGGAAAAGATTTTCCTCAAGGAAATTGTATTTTCCTCAAGGAAAAGATTTCCTTAGGAATTTGCTGCATTAATATTTCCTTTGAGGAAATTCTATTTCCTCTGAGGAAATTTATGCTCAAATTTTCCTTTGAGGAAATTCTATTTCCTGTGAGGAAATTTGCAGCTTCAAATTTTCCTCTAAGGAAATTTGCTGCTCAAATTTTCCTTTGAGGAAATACTTTTTCCTGTGAGGAAATTTTGTCAACAGCAATTTCCTGTGAGGAAAATTTTGACAAACACTTTTCCTTGAGGGAAAATTCAAGACCACAAATTTCCTCTAAGGAAAACATTGTTCTCAAATTTCCTCTATGGAAATTTCTGTTCATCAATTTTCCCTAAGGAAATGTTTCCGTATTTTTCCTCCATAGAAATTTCATAACAGTAAAAACAGTATGAATATAATTTTTCCTGAGACTGAATAATTGATACAAAAGATAATTAAAACTTTAATAAAATGTTCACTGATGAGTAACATGACATACAAAACAATAGGCTAGCTGTTTGAGAAAATACAATAATAAGCAAAACGCTATGAATATCATACTATTTGTGATGTTATTAATATTGTGCTCATATTTGCAGATTAAATAAAATAACCCCTTTTCTTGTTAATTTAACTTTTTCTGTTTCAGCTGCTGCATACAATTGTTCAATCCCTACATAACAGTTCAGTGCATAAATAATTCCATCCACCAGACATCTTCCTTCAATTGGTAGAGAATACATTTTGCAACTTGTTATTCAAACATCTTCCTCTGTATATTTGATATGTCGGAGCCATGTACATGAATGGATAAAGCAAGTGTTTATTTCGACAACAAAATACTATTTTTTCTACATTTCTTCCTAATCCTTCAGTGAATATGTAGGTTGTTGCAATTACACAATTGTGTTCTTGTGCATCTACGATTGTACTCCATTTTGTTTACAGCCATTTTGTAGAAATTTCCTACTTCTTTTCCAGGTAAGCACACATTTCATTTCACATTAATCCAATTAGCACACAATGTAGAAAAGTATTAACCTTAAAGTTTCCTCTTCGGTATTGACCTGTTGATGATCATGAAAACCAAGATGTCTGACCTATAAATACACAAAATATAAATTGAAAATAAAACATCAATATGAAATAAGCTTATTTTATCATGTTTAATATGAACATTTTGAGAAACTTAAATTTGATATTCTTACTTATCATGCTTATGAGTTCTCTTATTTCAGTGGTTTGTGTCCACGACTTAATATCAGTCGTTTTAGTGCCTTGCAGTGATATTGAGTTGAGCCACTTGCAACAGTTTTTACATTTTGTTCATATGTCATGTATGTTGTGCTATTTGAACCACTGTCCTAGATTATGGTTAGGTTGAGTGCTCACAGACATGATTTTTTTATTAATTGTTATTGGCTTTGAACTAATTTGGATTGTTTTAATCTTTTCATGTTGGGGTCTTTATTGGCTGACTTATAAGGTATGGGTTTTCTCATTATCGAAGGCCGTCATTGGTCCTTAATTGCTTGCATCCACTTCATTAAACTCTCTGGTGGATAGATAACTCATTTACCATACCACATCTTCTTATTTTATAATAGTCATCATTCAAGGGCAATCACTTTTATTATATAGAAGTGGTCTTACCATTTAGGCCTTGTTGTCTTCTGTTTATCTTGTTTTGCCGATGATTTCTACTGTACAGTTGTAACTGTTTATATTTTCTTTATCTTCTATATTTCTTGCCCTAAACTTAAAAAGGTAAAACTATAATTTAATGACTATAACTATTATTATACATCAGTATGTGTTTTTCTAATTATACCATGATATAAAAAGAATGAAATATTTGTGCTTTTTCATTTCACAGACTATTTGCCAGTCAACAGTTTCAAAGACATAACCCGGTCAATAGTTTAACAAACAAACATTCCGTATTTTTCATCATATTCATACTAATTTTCATTGGACAACAATGACTTGATTAACTATTCTTCTATGAGTTGTGTGCTTGACAACCATGACAACGTTAAACTCTGAAATATTGTTAACTGTATAATCTGTATGTGTCTGTCGTCAAAATTTCAAATTAATATATTACTTACAGAAGTAATTAAAACAATAGGCTCTCAAGAAACTGAATCGCTCATCTGTAATTTTTTGCTTAAATCTTTCATTTATGATTATTTTTGCTTTTCAACATATATTAATAAGTGGCTTAAAAATTCCATTTAAATGTTCTTTGTATCTGTCATATTTTCTTCAAATCAAAAAAATGCATGTTATCCCTATGTTCCATTTTAGCCATAGTGGCTATATTTCTTGACGTACAAGAAAATAAAACACAAAATTTATACTAGATACTCTGAAACTCATTCAGCCAAAGTTTGGCTGAAATTGATTCAGCAGTTTCAAAGATGAAGATTTTTTAAAGTAAGCAAACTAGATGAACAAATTGTGAAAAATTGTCTTTAAAGGGCAATTACTCCTTAAGGGGTCAATTGACAATTTTGGTTGTATTATCATATTTGTAGACCTTACTTTGCTGAACATATTTGCTGTTTACAGTTTATCTTTATCATTAATAGTATTCAAGATAATAACCAATAAATGCTTCGCTGGGCGCAGCTTGATACGACCACAGAGGTCGAACCCTGAACAGTTGGGGCAAGTATGGACACAACATTCAAGCTTGATACAGCACTGAATTTGGATTGTGATTAAATATTTGACACAGAATAGGTTTCTGACACAGAATGAATGTGGTCTAAGAACTTAAAAATTTTTAATTTACCTTTTCAAACCATATCATTATTATTTGCTTTTATATATAAATCAGAAATAACCAATTTAAAATGGAAAATTTTTAAGAAAAAAAAATGAAAAACAAATCCCCCCTCAAATTTTTTGAACCCCCTTATGATTCATCCCCCCCAAACTCAATCCCAGCCTTCCCTTTGTGGTATGGTACCTTGCAGTACAATTTCAGAGAGATCCGTACACTTGAACACAAGTTATTGTCTGGAAACTAGAAAAATGCTTGTTTTTGGCCCCAAATTCCTAAACGTTTAGGGCAATTACCCCCAAACTCAAACCCAGCTTTCCCTTTGTAATATGGAACCCTGTAGTACAATTTCATAAAGATCCATACACTTACACACAAGTTATTGTCCTGAAACTAGAAAAATGCTTGTTTTTGCCCCTTTTTTGCCCCTAATTCCTAAAATGTTGAGGCAATTACCCCCAAAATGAATCCCAGCCTTCCTTTGTGGTATGGTACCTTGCAGTACAATTTCATAGAGATCCATACACTTGAACACAAGTTATTGTCTGGAAACTAGAAAATGCTTATTTTGGCCCCTTATTCCTACACGTTTTGGGCAATAACCCCAAACTCAATTCCAGCTTTCCTTTGTGATATGGAACCTTGTAGTACAATTTCAGAAAGATCCATACACTAACACACAAGTTATTGTCATGAAACTAGAAAAATGCTTGTTTTTTGCCCCTTTTTGGCCCCTAATTCCTAAAATTTGGAGGCAATTACCCTCAAAATCAATCCCAGCATTCCCTTTGTGATTTAGAACCTTGTGGTACAATGTCAGAGAGATCCATACATTAACACACAAGTTATGTCTGGAAGTTACACAGAGATATGTCTCGCCTTCTTGTAATTTTGATAATGCAAATGTTGAAATTAAAACAGCAATACTTTAACATGTAAGTTATGCAAATATTCAAAGTCGATGAACCATGACTGAAGGTACATGGCTAAACAATCTCCATGGAATGAGATGTGCCAATGCTAATACAACTGCATACCAAATACCATTGACTTATTATAAGTCGTTCCCTTTAAACAAACCTAAACACAAACATTAACTTGTAAACTATGTAAAAGTTTCAAAGTCAATGAACCATGATCAGGGGTGGGGCTATATAATCTCCATGGAACGATACTTGCAAATGACGACACATTTGCATACCAAATATCACTGACTTAACATTAGCAGTTCATCTTAAACTGATCTAATCACAAACTAATACATGTAAACTAAGCAAAAGTTTCAAAGTCAATAGACCATGACTGATGAGATGGGGCCAAATATTCTCCATGGAAATGAGATGTGCTAATGCTTATACAACTTAACACCAATTAACATTGGCCTTCCACTAATGGTTCCCTTGAACTGACCTAATCACAAACTAATACATGTTAACTTAGCAAAATTTTCAAAGTCTATAGACCATGACTAAGGGGGCGGAGCCAAATAATTTCCATGGAAATGAGATATGCCAATGCTTATACAACTGCATACCAAATATCATTGACCTACCACTAGTGGTTCCCCATAAATTGACCTAATCACAAACTAATACATGTAAACTATGGAAAGTTTCAAAGACAATAGACCTTGACTGAGGGGGCAGGGCCAAATAATCTCCATGGTAATGAGATGTGCCAATGCTAGTACAACTGCATACCAAATATCATTGACCTACCACTAGTGGTTCACCACGAACTAGACCTAATCACAAACTAATACATTGTTGACGCCGCCGCCGCAGACGCCGGAAACAGCATACCTAAGTCTCGCTTATTTTTGGCCCCTTTTTGGCCCCTAATTCCTTAACTGTTGGTATAATAACCCCCAAAATCAATCCCAACCTTCCTTTTGTGGTATTGAACCTTATGGTAAAATTTCATAGAGATCCATTCATTTAAACTAAAGTTAGAGTGTGAAAACCAATATGTTCGATGACGACGACCGCAAAATTTTTTGCGGTCGATAAAACTGCAAAGTTTCCTTAAAACTACCAATCTAGTGGCAGCAACCCAACAATGGATTGTTAGATTCATCTGAAAATCTAATGGCTGATAGAACTTGATATAATGAACAATTTTACCTCACATCAGATTTGCTCTAAATGCTTTAGTGTTTGAGATACAAGCCAAAAACTGCATTTTACCCTATGTTCTATTTTTCGACATGGCAGCCATGTTTATTGATGAAACAAAAAATAAAACACAAGCTTTATTCTAAATACCCTGAGGATCATTCAGCCTAAGTTTGGTTGGAATTGGTTCAGTAGTTTCAGAGGAGAAGTTTTTTTAAAGTTAGAAAACATGATAAACAAATTGTGTAAAATTGTCGTTAAAGTGCAATAACTCCTTAAGGGGTCCATTGACAATTTTGGTTTATAGATAAATTTATTTGTAGATCTTACTTTGATGAACATTTTTGCTGTTTACAGTTTATCTTTATCATTAATAATATTCAAGATAATAACCAAAAACTGCAAATTTTTCTTGAAATTACCAATTTAGTGACAGCAACCCAACAATGGGTTATTTGATTCATCTGAAAATTTCAGGGCTGATAGAACTTCACCTAATGAACAATTTACTCTGTGTCAGATTTGCTCTAAATGCTTTGGGTTTTGAAATAAAAGCCAAAACTGCATTACCCTATGTTCTTATTTAGCCATGACGACCATGTTTTTTGACGAAACAGAAAACAAAACAAAAACTTTAATGTAGATACCCTAAGGATCATTCAGCTTAAGTTTGGTAGGAATTGGTTCAGTAGTTTCAGAGGAGAAGATGTTTGAAATAGTTTACACCCAACGGACGACAACGGTTGACGATGGACAATGACAGACGACGACGGACGCCAAGTGATGGCAAAATCTCACTGTTTCTTCGGAACGATGAGCTAAAAATGCAAATTTAAAAAATTGTGCTGGCTCTATCCAAAAAAGATTTTTACAGCGTAGTGTACTACTTTTGGGACAGAACATATTAACATAATAGAAAAATCTATAAGCTATAACTCAAAATATGGACAATTTTATGTGTTAAAGGGTCTATAATTTAGTTTGACAACTTCAGACATACTAATATTTGACCTTTTCAAACTATACCAAATTATTACTTAACCTAAAAAAAAATTGCCACATTTTTTTCCAATGTAAGTTCATCCGTAATATTTAAAGCAATTAATTTGGAAGGAGTATGAAAATAATTTGCAAGTTATACACTAACCACACTAGAGACCAAATAGAGTAGAAATACTGGACTAATTTTAATCAAACTTGGCATGTACTAAGATTATGGAATTATAAGACAGTTTACCTAGTTTCATGGCAATAGCATACATACATTAAAGACTATAAGTTCATCCTTATGTTTGAACTTTGGGTGTTAATTTTTAAATGTTTAAAGCTAACAATTTCAACTATCAAGATTTGGGCCTACATAATTTAAATATTGCAAAAAAATGCTTTTTAAATGGCTTTATATATAATTGTGTAATAATTGTCACATGTATGTACATGATGTATTTTAATGTAAAGCAGTTGAATACTCATTTGCTGTCTCAGATTTATTTCAATTCTTCAAAAGTCGTATTTATATGAGCCTATGCCTGAAAATAGAGATTTCTAATTAAGGGGGGTGGGGGGGGGAGGAGGAGGCTAATATAAAAATTCTTCATGTATATTTAAAAATTTATTTGTATTTCAAAAGGAAAGAAAGTTACTTATCTGCTTATAGCATACCACATGAGTAGAACAAGGTCCCATTAGGACATGCAAGACTGAATAACATTTAAGGTCAATAGAGGCAGTAACACATTTTTACATATGAAAATGCATACACATAAGCCATGTAAGCTAGAGGAAATAAAAATGTGTTTCTTTTTGGTAATTTGTAGGCTAAGGTGACATCATACAAGAAGTATGAGTCATTCTCAAACTAAAATAAAATAATTTCCTCCCCCTACTTACTTTTTATGCATTAAAAATATAATTAAATAAATTTGGAAGTAATACATGGTCCACACTAGGGACTCTTTTTGAAGAAAATGAAAATCAATGGATGATAACTGTGTACTTGAACCAACAATTAAGATTTCACATGCTGAAATGTCTCGCCTGCTCAGGGGCGGATCCAGCCATTTAAAAAGGGGGGTTCCCAACCCAGGAGAAAGGGGGTTCCAACCATATGTCCCCATTCAAATGCATTGATAGGCCAAAAAAAGGGGGGTTCCAACCCCAAACCCCCTGGATCCGCCACTGCTGCTTTAGGTTATCTCATGTCACTGGTGAAAGTTGTAACATTTGTGTGATATACCAAATGTTCATATGAATATGTTTTTAGGTCATGTAGGTGTAAGGGGGCAACCATTTCAATTTGATGTGTTAGTGCTGAATATAAATAACCCGGCGTAAGATATGATAAAAGGATTTAAATGAAAATAAAAATAAAAATATAAAAATTGCCAATCCATAAAAAAATCCGTCAGCCCAATCTCAATCAGTGAAATAAATTATTGTCTGTTTCCAAAGTCATATGGAAGTAGTCCAAATAATTATGACGCATTGCAAGGCTTTTTTTTCTCTCTGACGCCGTAGGAAGGAGAAGTGAGTTGACATATACATGTATGCTATCATGCACAATCAACAGTAATGAGTATAGTATACCTTTTTAGATTGTCATCGTCACTGCAAATGGATCATTAATACTAGGGGGAATGGAACCAATAAATTGATTGGATCCGATATGAAGTTCCCAGTAACGGAGAACCTCTAACTTTGAGGTAATATTATTAGTGTCGGTGGTCTCACAAATGAATCAAGGTGAATTGCAGGTACATTAATTAGCAGAGAAGAGACAATTATCAACTTGTTATTCATTATCTCGCAGTTATTTACGGTTAATTAGCTGTATATATCCCAAAACAGGTGCTCGGAGCTAGTACTAGTCTATGACTTTTAAGTAACAATTATATTTATATTCACAATCAGTGGCGGATCGAAGGATGGGATCCGGGAGTTGGACTCCTTTTGTGAACGATCAATGCATTTAATGGAGACATATATCTGGACCCCTTTATCCTGGCTGGAATCGCCCTGATATTACATATAAATCAAGTCCCGGGTTACTGTTAGCATATATATATGCCTTGCACGTTATTTTCATCATCTTGTCTGAAACAGTCTGAATAATGAGCTTCAAGGCGAAGCGCGAAAACAATAAGTCATGTGAAATACTAATGACAAACCCTTAAATTCCCTCAGTGTTATGTCAAATGAATTATAGTGAGGAAAGGTAAATTTAATTTAATATCAAACAAAACTAAATATTTGTTATATTTCCCTCCTGATTTCTCAAGAAATCATAGAATCAATAAATGTATAAATCTTAATTATGCATGTCTGTGTGAGATCCATTTCATGAGACCAAGGATTTCTATAAAATCCTTGATGGGACCCTTTATATATACAGTTTTCTATTTTCCCCGGGAAAGATTAAAAAAATATAATCTTTTGGGAAATAATCCGATTTTGTTGAATCATTTCCCTTCATAATTATGATAAATCCTTTTAGTTCTTCAATTTTAAATTAAAATAAATATTTCATTTTGATCTAACGACAGACTTTTAAATTGAAGTGGCATGGTCAGTCATCTGATTACCCGTTTACTGGTGAACAAGTAATTTTCCATATGACAGTGGCGTGTACCCTTGGGGTGTGTATAACTTATTTTGAATACCTTAATTTTCAGGGAACATCCTGTCCACGTGTAATACTTAGTATTTATTGCAACAGATGACATTAAACAAATTTTCTTTGTAGCATCGGTGTCCATTTCATGTTCAACCACTCAAAATTTTCACAAAAGATAATATAATAAAATCATTAAAAAAAGATTAAAAACACTAGCAATTAAACTTCGCAATGAGTAAACGGGGATTTGTGTTTTAAAGGGCTTATTTCAGTGGATATATTTCATACTAGATAACTAGACCTGAGATAACTTTTTTGTAATATATATTTTATTATTTTCATATCATTCTCAAACCTCATCTATAAATAAAGATGTACAAAAAAAAATTTGTTATAACTCATAAACTCATATGGTTAATCATAATTGTTACAAATTATAAAATGGTAAGTCAATGCCCGATGTGCCGCCGTCTTTGGCAAAACTACGATTTAATCTTTTAAATGAAAGACTTGCACTGCCTTTATCAGAACAGAGGAAAGTCCACCTAGTGTACATTAAGGAGTATCCGTTTGTTATGCTGAAAAAAGATCATCATAGACTTTTAGCAGACCTTCTCGTGTAAAAAAATAATAACTTTTAACTGAATTAAACAAAAATTATCAAACAAAACTCATTAGAACACCCATAGTAACATTTTGTTTAGACCGAGATAACTTATAGTAAGATTATTTATATACAAAATGTAGGACAATTAAAAATGTCCGATCTGATACACGTACCTATAATGCACAAAATTTTGAACAGCTTCAAATATATGGCCTTATCATTGGTAATATATCATATTTATATCAGTTATTGCTGAACGTGTAACCAAATTAATTAAAATTATTCTTCTGACCGGCAAAAAAATCTAGCAGTAATGATAGTGGAACGTCCATTGGGCTGTGCTCAGCCACGACCGAATGGGGACGTTGAATCCTTGCAACAACTCTTCGAGTGGCGGTACGTCTAAACACCGCTCAGGACCTCCTGAGTGCACTCAGGACATACAAAGTGCACTCAGGACATGAAATATATGTTTTAGTGAGTGGTGAAGGTATGCATTCGATAGATAATTTAATTCTTCATCTAATAATTTTGTTTTGATAAATTAATTTTAACATTTAAGGAGTTATTGTTGTTTTCATCGGCACGCGCCATTTTTGTGAAATATGTCAGACATGACCGAGGATTATATTGAATACCAATTATCATGTTGATTAGGTCGTTTGATCTTTAATAATTAGGAGTGATTAGTGATGGTTCTAACCTCATACAAGTAAGCTTGGCAAACAAACAAAATCAAGATGTCTTTTGAAAATAAAGAACAATGAAGATATATTGTTTTAGAAAAAACCCGTTAAATAAACATTTTCTTTTGTTTGTAATAATTGAAGCCAGTCGAGAAATATGAGAAATCTACATATATAGTTGGGAAATTTTCATTCAATTCATTTCATTTCATTAACTTAATAGATAAAAATATATCGTTATTATTTTCTTTGTATAGATTTTCGTATTTTATTAAAATTTCGTGCAATAAAAGTTTAGTTTTATTCTTAGTTAAAAATTAAGAAGAATAATTCTTTCGTATTTTTATATCTCTAGATATATTACAATAGACTTTAATTGCATTGTTCCATAGTAAAAAAAAAAAATCGGTGAAACACCATTTATAATTTACTTTCAAGCTAACAGTTAATCTGATCACTCACTAAAATAGCGTTGAATTAAAAAAAAAAATGGTATCATTGCGTTCTAATTCTTATTTATATAATTGTGTGTGTGTGTGTTTTGTTCTAATTTCTTGTCTTTGAGATTCTTTCAAATAATTAACACTTTTGACCAATGAGAGGCTGTGTATGTATAACATAACGATTCAATCAAAATTTCATTTAGTTAGATTTATTCCCTATTGAAACTCGTTCTTGTCCAGTAATAAATCCTTTGAACGATTTTGAAAAGGAAATAAATTTGTCATACTTTTCATGAATTAAGAGTTTTGTAAATGGAACCCGTTCTTAACTGTAGAAGCCGTACTTGCCAAAATACGCTTTTCAAATAATCAAATCTCATATAGTTAGTGTTCTTTCTCATTTTTATCGTTCTTGTCCAGTAATTTCATTCTTGAGTAATACGAATGTTTTAAAATCCGCATTTAGTAACATTTATCTTTCTCATTAAAGTTGTTCTTATCTAGCTGTAATACAAGCCTCGAACGAATTCCAATGTGAAAATAAATTCTGAAAAATTAATTTGTCTCCGTTTTCTGAAAATTATCATATTTGGGTATTATTTCTAAATAATTTGTAAGTAAACGAAATCCGTTCAAACCACGACTTAGTCTTCGTGCACAGAGTTTAAAGTACCAAACCCCCAGAAACTTGCTCGTAAGCCAAACCAAAGGAAAAGACCAAGGACAGCATGTACGCAACCAAGATATTAGACTTAGCAAATCATATAAATAAATACTGATCTGTCTTATTAAGGTTAAATTCTAAATATTGTCATTGAAAATATAGGACCAGTTCATAATTTCAATAAATTTGTTATCTATATCTAGGCTGTGAAAATCTTGAATAAATTTTGAACATTCATGAAAAAAGGTTATATCGAATACGTCATAAAGTGTGCATTCCATAAGGAAATGTTTTTCAGTCCCCACCTGCAACTTTCACAAAACTTAATAACATTGTGTTATTCATTTTAAACGTAACACAGTACTGACAACACAATTCATAAACAACAATAAAGATAATCCAATCAATTTTGTTGATTGGATAATTCACAACTCAGTAGTTGTGTGATCAGTGACATGTGCCCTCATTATTTCATAAGAATTAACATATCTATCTAAGTTCGATTTCAAATTCTACCAAAATTTAACTCTTAAATAAGCAGGTGTAACGAATATTTTCATCCATCCTGTGTGCAAATACGATGACTGTAAAGGGTCCTGAGTGCACATTGTATGTCCTGAGTGTACTCAGGAGGTCCTGAGCAGTGTTTAGACGTACCCACCGAGTGGACTGTAAGTAGCCTGGTATTAGGCCATGCAATTTTCTGCCCTCCTTTTCATTGGCAGTTGAAATTTTCCGACCGTATCACGGGCGGTCTCAATTACAAGACCTACCTATCATATTTATCGTTAATTTTGTTAATTTGTTTTCGTCATGAACACACATTAAATATTTTCCACTGGATATTAATCCGGTACGTCAGACACACCGACATTAATCAACCAAAACTCAGTATTTTACAGTAGGGAATGAATATCTCCCGCGTTCACTTGTCCCTTGAAGGATCAATATTGAATTTCTTCCATGCCCCCCTCTTTTTATAAGATTTCATTGTGACGTTTTTTTAATTTTACGAAAGACCAACAAATCGATTTTATCATCAAATTTGTCTTTGCTGAGATTAACACTAAAACGTATAACAAAACGTAACGATTGAAAACTCACAGTCAGTTTTAAGATATTTTTTCGTTGAAACTAACAGACTAATTTTCAAAAACGTCGAAGTTTTTTTCTTGAACCATTATTTATTAAAACGAATTTGTAAACAAAAGTTATTCTTAAATATTAATAATGATCAATGATTGTAAAGAAAAAAAAATCCACCATAGTAGTTTGTTAATTAACTGGCTCCATGGTGTTAAACATGTCACCTTTCTTTTACAAATAACTGATTAAAAAATATGAAGCCTTTACTGTAAAATAAATCACTCTAATAAAAATAAATTCATCCAGATTTTTCTCTCATAATCTTTCAACAGTTATTGTAAACTAATTTATTCGAACTATAATTGTTCTATGACTTGCTGTCAGTTTACCAATATTTATACTTTATAAAGTGTTTTCATATTCATTGATCATTAACCTCATGTTTTGCGAATACTTATAATGGGGTAATTATTATAGCCAGTAATAGCTAACAATTTATCTAAAGAAAACGAGATGCTATATTCAAATTCTGAGATATGAATCTAGTTCTTTAAAAAAAAATCTCAACAACAAAATTCTACACTTTCATTTATCTGGGTCTTTTTGTCTCCGCTTCGAAGCCGCCATCCCGTACCAAACATATCTATTCACGATGTTGGGGTTTGGCAATATACAATCATGTAAGCAATAACAACAGGCAGTAGATCTGAATTTGTATATTGTTATTTTGGATTTTACCTGATTAGGACGTGTCTCGTTGAATTTTCTAATAAACTTACACACACACAATCTGACTTTTAATCGTG
The DNA here is from genome assembly GCA_017311375.1 of Mytilus coruscus. Taxonomy (NCBI): domain Eukaryota; kingdom Metazoa; phylum Mollusca; class Bivalvia; order Mytilida; family Mytilidae; genus Mytilus; species Mytilus coruscus. Next base: position 39,926,959 of record CM029603.1, on the reverse strand, counting down.
ATGTTATGAGATCTATAAGAACATAGAGCTATAGGCCTAGTTGCACGCAAGTCTTTACAAATTATATATTTTGGTAACTATGCTATAGTTGTTTTTATAGACTATTTGTTATTTGGTCAGGTTGTTTTTTTTTTAGTTTTTGACATGGCGTTGACTCGAGTTTGATATATTATGCATCTTTTGTGCTGTATTTTAACAATTATTTACAGCATGCTGCATATTTACACATTCATCACTATACCGCATCTAAATAAAGCTTTCTAGTAAAAAAAATAAGGAGATGTAGTATGATTGGTGATGAGACAACTATCAACCAGAATTAAAATACCTGATATAAGCAATTGTGACTTACTTTCTTTACTCAGAGTGATCGTAAGTTAATCAGATAAGCTGGAGGAGGGTGGGGCTTCATATTAAAAGAAAAGAAATTAGCATTAGCTTTTGTGATAAATATATAATAAACTCACAGTAACAGAAATAGCTCTTGAAAGCTCTGTCAGATCCCGACGCGTGCAAAAAATGCAGCACCTGGTTGCAGGGCTCATTTGACAAATTATCATCTTTCGTAGTTTAAGTAATAAAATCTAAATTCTAAGTGATCTAAAATGTTCATGACTAACGAGTATTTTCATTTGTACGATTTTTCTGTGAAATGAGTCTAAGAGTAACTGTATATACATGTATATCGGGATACTGACTGCAAAGTAAAATATTTATGTACCTATTAGTTGCGGCTCATTTTGGTCTTTTAAGTAAGTTTCCTTCCCCTGCATTACTTGATCGCTTTTGTAAAAAATAAACAGCACAACAGCACTCGACGTCAGTATTGTACCAAAAATGAAAAAATATTCAAAAGAAGGCTCATAAAATTCAAACATTGGTAAGCACACTCACTAACCTGTCACCACAGACATGATCTTTTTGTTAATGCGCCAAACTCTTTTCTTCCACAGGACAACGATGTCGATGGTGGGGAAAACCTAGTCAAAATAATTATGACGCCTTGCAAGGCTTTTTAGGCGTCCCAGAAAAAAATTAAAATAGCCTTGCCAGACGTCATAATTATCTGTACTAGGGAAAACCCACCAAATCATTAGTTCCCAAATGAGTATCCTAGTGTAAAGGTTTTATTAATACATAGCTATTTCATATTGGAATGGCACATATGTCCATGAAAAATCAACAAATGATCCGAAAGTTGGAAAGATGAATAGTCCTCTGACTCCACAAACTTGGAAACAGTTGTGATGTTACCTTGCTGAGCTATAGATAATCGTATCGACCATCAACAATGAGCAAAATTCACACCATATAGAAAGCTGTAAATATAATAAAAGGCCTCGAAATGACAAATGTAAAACAAATCAACAAGAAGCCTAACATTTATAATAGAATTTAAAATAAAATTGAAAATAGAAATGGGGAACGTGTCAGTCAGAGACAACAACCCGACCAAAGAGCAGATAACAGCCGAAGGTCACCAATGGGTCTTCAATGCAGCGAGAAAATCCCACAACCTGAGGCGTGCTTTAGCTGGCCCTTAACAAAATGTATACTAGTTCAGTGATAATGGACGTCATACTACATGTACTAAACTCGAAATATATAAAAGAAACTAAAATTAAAAATCATACAAAACTGACAAATGCCATAGGCTCCTGACTTGGGACAGGTGCAAAAATATGGTGGGGTTAAAAGCCTGTATACTGTTTCAGAAATTTTTGCATGCATTTATTAATATTGCCAATTAACATATGATAATTTCCTTTCAATTTAAAAAATTCTGATTTAAGTTTTGTTGTATATTGGGACTTTGGATATTCTTAAGAATGCTTTCACCAATTTTATGAAACTTTGGTGAATTGTTTTATATATTGACATAAACTCCTTTTCATTTTTATGACCCATAGCGGAGGGGGCATTATGTTTTAGCCTTGACCGTCTGTCCGTCTGTCCGTCTGTCCCAAAGTTGGTTTTTGTTCTCTAATTTAGTTTGCCTCAACCAAATGTTATAAAACTTTTACAAAAGCTTATTACCACAATACTCATTTCAAGTGTGAATTTTGGTGGTGTCAGTTGAGTTATGCCCTTTACAAATGGAAAAATTGCTGAATTTTTGGTTTCTCGCTCTCTAACTTTATCTTTAATTTGCCTCAACCAAATGTTATGAAATTTGCACACAATGCTTATTACAACAAAAATCAGTTTGAATTTTGGTGGTGTCACTTTACTGTTCTAGAGTTATGTCCTTTACAAATGGAAAAAATGATGAATTTTTCGTTTCCGTCCTCTAACTTAAGTTTGCCTCAACCAAATTTTATTAAACTTTAACACAATACTTTTTACAACAAAATCAGATCAAGTTCAAATTTTGGTAGCATAAATTTTACCGTTCTTCAGTTATCTTCCTTTATAACTTAATATGATATGCAAGCGGAGTATCATCCCTATTTATTTTATATAAGATGCAGAGTTATGGAATTTTAGTTGTTGGAAAATTGTTTAAAATTGTCCATTTTCACACTTTGGAAGGTTACTTTTCTTGTATCCCTGGTGCTTTCGACTGGAGAACCGTCATACAAAAGCATCGCACAAGTTGGCACTCCGAGGCGGGTGGGGAGCAAGAAGGTGAACTGTGGTTTATTTTTATCAATAGTACCACTTAAGTCGACGCTAGGGGCCGTCTTGACCTTGTTGTAGGGTATGAATGATTCGTTCATTGTTGAAGACCCTACATCAACTGTCAAGATGAAGAACAGGAATAAAAGCCCTGTTCATTGATAATTTTCTATGTTTTCTATGTATTGTGTGCAATTTTGTTCCATGTACATTTACTCCATATCCTTTCATTTTCTATTAAGAAATGTATTTGTTCAAAATCACGGCCTTAAACTTATATACACTTGAGATATCCCTAAATGGAGCCAAATTATTTTCATGTTTTGTGTCAATGAATACCACTCTGTGTGCATGTCCTTTTTTAGCTCACCTGGCCCATCGTCGTCCTTCGCCGTTGTTAACTTTTTACATTTTGAACTTCTTCTAGAGAACCACTGAATGGAATGGAATCAAACATGGCATGAATGTTCCTTATGAGGTGCTGACCAAGAGTTGTTACTTTGTTGCCAATCTATCATCCAAGATGGCGGCAGCGGGGACTTAGTTTAACATAGGACCCTATAGGAAATACATACAAATGTCTTTCACTGTATGGGATGAAACCAAACATAGCATGAATGTTCCTTATGAGGTGTTGACCAAGTGTTGTTACTCTGTAGCCGATCCATCAACCAAGATGGCCCTAGCGGAGTAGGACAATATTAAACCAAATATGGCCTCAATCATTATTAAAGTATCTGTTATGATTTTTATCTTTTTATATGATTTCAAAACCCAAATATAGTCAGGTGAGTGACACAGGCTCTTGAGAACCTGTAGTTTTGTTTTTTTTTTTTTTGGGAGGGGATCTTATTTGCGCAGTGCTCACAGTTTTATACGACCGCAAAAAATTTTTGGGATCGTATAATGGTATGATGTCGTCGTTGTCCGAAGACACATTGGTTTCCGGACAATAACTTTAGTTTAAGTGAATGGATCTCTATGAAATTTTTGAGAAGGTTCAATACCACAAAAGAAATGTTGGGATTGATTTTGGGGTGATGGTCCCAACTGTTTAGGAATTAGGGGCCCAAAAGGGTCCAAAACAAGCATTTTCTAGTTTCAGGATAATAACTTGTGTATAAGTATTTCGATTGCTCTGAAATTGTACCACAATGTTTAATACCACAAGTAGAAGGTTGAGATTCATTTTAGGGGTTATGGGGCCAACAGTTTAGGAATTAAGGGCCAAAAAGGGGCCAAAACAAGCATTTTTGTAGTTTCCAGACAATAACTTGTGTGTAAGTGTATGGATCTCTCTGAAATTGTACTACAAGGTTTCATATAACAGAGGAAGGCTGGGATTGAGTTTAGTTAATTGCCCCAAACATGTAGGAATTAGGGGCAAAAAGGGCCAAACACAAGCATTTTTCTAGTTTCCAGACAATAACTTGTGTGTAAGTGTATGGATCTCTGAAATTGTACTACAAGGTTTCATACTACAAAGGAAAGGCTGGGATTGAGTTTTGGGGTTATTGCTCCAAAGGGGGTTCAAAAGTTGGGGAGGGGGTTTCCCAATGTTTTAAGGGTTTCATTTTTTTTTTTAATTTTAAAATTTCGAATTTTGAAAAGTTTCAAGAAGAAATCTTCAATTGCACAGTATTGCGCAATGGATTAATAAGATCTTTGACCACATTTTTTTTGTGTCAGCATGGTCAGAAACCTATATTATGTCAAAAATTTGATCACAATCCAAATTCAGACAGTATCAAGCTTGAATATTGTGTCCAAATTTACCCAAACTGTTCAGGGTTCGACCTCTGCGGTCGTATCAGGCTGCACTCAGCGAAGCATTTTATTCTATAATGTAGTTGATCATTAGAATTCATTTAAAGCATAAACCCAAACTAAAAGGGCAACAAGCTTATCAAGCACTCATGGTACAGCTTTTATTAAACACGCATTGATATACATTGAACAGCAAAATAATTATTGATGCAAGATGTCATTAAATAATAATTTTACTCTTTTATGTGTAGGACAAGAACTATAGAAGATACAGAGAAATTATAAACAGCAGAAATGATAGGCAATTTAAAATTTGCAGAAGTCAACAAAACCTAAATGGTAAGTAAACTCATCATAGATACCAGGATTTAATTTTGTATTTAGGCCAGACGCGTTTCGTCTACAAAACACTCATCGCTTGATAAGACTCATAAGGCCTTGAAAGATGATTATCATGATTATTATAAAATAAAAAGATGTGGTATATTAAATATGAAAACTATTGATCATGGCTCTAAGAAAGCAATTATAGGCCAGTGACGGCCTTCAATAATGAGAAAATCCATACCCTATTGTCAAAGTAATCAGCTATAAAAGGCCCTCAGATGAAAAATTTGAAACAATCCCAATTGCAGAACTAATTGCCTAGTTTATAACAAAACAAATTACAAAAAATAAATATGACAGATATGAAACAACAACAGTCACTAAATTTTAGTGTCAGACTAAATTTCAGGCTCCGAACTTGGGACAGGCACAATAAGAGTATGGCAAGGTTATATAAAAATAAGAAAATGTGGCATGATTGCCAATAAGACAACTCTTCACCAGACAACAAATGACATAGATTTCCTGCAAAAAAAAACACAGTCCAGACTAAGCAGGAAATTTTTAACATTTCCCTTAATCGAAAAGACACAAGGATCTGTTAGTACTCACAGTTACTGACAGCTAGTTAAAAATCAATAAAATCTAATACATGTAATAAAAAAAAACAGGTTTGTGAGCACTCAACCCTACCCTAATTTTGGACAGTGGTTTAACAGCTCAACATATAAAGAACAAACTGTAAAATAACCGTTGCAATTGCCTCAACTCGAAAGATTGATAAAATGCACAAAATCAACTAAATTTAAAAACCCATAGACAAAAAGCACGGAATTAAGAGAACTCACAAGTAAGAAAGGAAATATTCTCAAAATAAGCTTTTTATTGCTGTTTCTTTCTCCATTTATAACATTTTATTTGTTTATTTTGTGTATTTATAGGTGATCAGACATCTTGGTTTTCATGATCAATAGGTCAATACTGAAGAGGAAACTGAATGTTGATATTTATCTACATGGTGCGCTGGTTGGATTAATGTGAAATGAAATGTGTGCTTTCCTGCAAAAAGAAATAGGAAATTTCATCATGATCACATGATAATGGCTATAAACAAAATGGAGTTCTATCATAGATGCACAAAACACAATTGTAAAAAATCAACAACATATTATATATATTCGTCGAAAGAAGGGAGAAATGAAGAAAAAAATAGTATTTTGTTGTTGAAAGGAACACCAGCTTTATCCACTCATTTACAATTGCTCCCTCATATCAAATATACTGAAGAAGACTCTTCAAAGAACAAATTGCAAAAATGTTTTCTAAGAATTTTCTCTAAGAATTGAAGGAAAATGTTTAGTGAATGGAATAATTTATGCATTGAACTTTTACGTAGTGGATTGAATAACTGTACACAGCAGCTGAAACAGAGGAAAATTAAAATTTACAAGAAAAGTGTTTATTTTATTATTAAATTTGCAAATATGAACACATTCTTAAGAACACCACAAATGGTATGACATTCAGATTGGTTGCTTATTAATGTATTCCATTGAAACAATAACAAGAAAACAGAATACTTTGCTACAAAAATATTTTATAAATCAAAGTTAAAGTCATATAAAGTATGTACAATACCTTGACTTAAACAGTCAGACTCACTATTTTGTTTTGTATGTCATGATAATTTTGAGTTAAAATTTATTAAAGTTTTAAATATCATTTGTATCATTTATTAAGTCTTGTAAAATTATGTTCATACTGTTTGTATAGTGAAGAAATTTATAATGAGTAAAATAGGGAAAACATTTCCTACAGGGAAAGATGATGTACAGAAATTTCCTTAGAGGAAATTTGGAGAACAATGTTTTCCTTAGAGGAAATTTGTGGTCTTGAATTTTCCCTCAAGGAAAAGTGTTTGTCAAAATTTCCTCAAAGGAAATTGCAGTTGACAAAATTTCCTCACAGGAAAAAGTATTTCCTCAAAGGAAAATTTGAAGCTGCAAATTTCCTCAGAGGAAAAAGTATATCCTCAGAGGAAATAGAATTTCCTCAAAGGAAAATTTGAAGCCACAAATTTCCTCAGAGGAAATAGAATTTCCTCAAAGGAAATATTAATGCAGCAAATTCTAAGGAAATCTTTTTCCTTGAGGAAAATACAATTTCCTTGAGGAAAATCTTTTCCTTTAGGGAAATTTGATTTCCTGAGGAAAACTACTTTTCCTCTGAGGAAATTGTTGAAAAAGGGGCATAACTTTTTCAACAGTGGTGCTAGAGCCAAAATTTTTAGGACAAATATCAGGAACCAATACCAACCAAGTTATCAACTTCATTTTGACTTAACTCCAAAATTAAGGTGACAACTTTTGCACTCAGCGGAATTGCAAACTTGTCCCGGAGACTGTTACTACGTCTATTCATTTTGCAGAGTTTTTCTAATACAAATGATTAACATTTGTTTCTTGCTCGGTAGAAAAATATAAGTAGATCGGCTCAGTTTACACATCAATAACATATATTAAAAAATATATTTTGTGCCATCCCTTTAATTGTGAAGCGTAAAATTTTGGGAATGACACAAGCACCGTTCTGTACATATACTAACTATTGGCTTATATTTCAGGGCATTGAATTATTGTGTGCATTTACTTTCTTTATTTTATCTAAGATGTGTAAATGTACTACAGATCGATTAGCTGTCAAATATATGTTTGTCGGTTTGATTCAAATCCACATATTTGAATTTAAAACATACTAAAACGTATATTCAAATTACAAATAGTCTAATATAAATAATCAAACGCATGGAATCGATAATATGTATCAGCATTTCGTGTGTATTTTAGTCTAGACGCCATCTAATTAACCATCGAGATGACCTCCGAAGACTGCCGACGGTCATATAACCCTATATAAACATAAATATAAATAGATAGCGAGCACGTGTAATTGGATTTCATATTATTGGTTGAAAAATATGTTAATCATCGTTTTTACCTGTTTAAGAAAGATTTTTTGTGGATCGAATCAGTCAACCAAATGGTTCACCCTTGTTTCATGTTCAATATTGACATTCTTTTCCTTTTAATAACTAAACATGCCTATTACATGCGTAACCCATCTATAGCTAAGGGGTTTAATTGAAGGTCACATGAATACGGTATCTATGAGGTTAAATTGTAATATATTAGCGATGTTTTTGAGCTTATTTTGACAAATTTGATTATAACGAAATATAATTTCAAAATTCAGCTTTTATTAATACTTGAAACAATTATAATCGATACTTTCTAAATCCATGACTAATTAAAGGAGTAGTCGATTTACAAATATTCGCTATAACATGAGAAGTATATCTAACTACACCAACTATCAATAGGAATGTTTAAGATAAACATACGAAATATAATTCCTGTTTTCTCTCACGTAGCATACATGACTACAGTGCACCAAGACGCTCACGAAAACACCCGTGTATTTGATAGGTGGCACGCATGATAAAACTTCTCCGTGAAGAGTATTTTAGCGGAGATTATAAAAAAGATATCCTTATATAGGAAAACACTTGAAAAATTAACTACCTATCAAAATAAAGGATACTAAAATAAGGTCACATTTACTATAATAGCCTCAAATACTTAATGTTGAGACACTGCAAAATAAGGCAAAAAATATAAAACTACAACTAATATACGATAGGAGGACAAAGGCATCTATTGTACTGCATGCTCATTATTTTGGGAAGGCACTTAGTTTTATGTTTATGTTAAATGTTGTTTGCTAGCGCTAAACTCATAACTATAAACATTTAAGAAATAAAAAACAGTTTGGATCAGATTTAACCTCTGATAAAAATCTATCAGGAGAACGATTCTAGAAAAGTCTCTTCTCTTGACACTTTTACAACATTTTCTGACAGATGTAGTTTTGGAAAGTTCTAACCCAGAACAGTTTTGAACAGTTCTACCCAGCCAAATTGTGAATAGTTCTACTCTAGAACTGATTTTGACAGTTCTACTCAAGAGCAGATCCTGAATATTATGTCTCTTAAACAGTTAGGCATCTTTATTTATTTATAAGACATATCTATTTTGTTAATTATCTTATTTTACTATTTCTTATGTATTTATTTATCTATTTATTATAAATTTATCTTTATTACATTAAACAATAATAATGAATTACTACATGTAATATTGTTCATTTTGGTATATTGTTATAATATTGTTTTTAGTTTTGTTTTGCTTATGAACAATTGTTGATATTAGCGCGTGCGCATAATAATGCTAAACCACATATGTATCATAACAGAAGATAAACTGCTCCCAATGTGCTCCCGTGTGACCAGTATAGTTGTCGTTCTAAAGAGAATACATTACTTGTATTTTTCAAAACAATTACGTAACTGTTAGAAGTAAATTTATATTTCCTAACTGCTTAAGCATTATATTATGCACATACATATATTTTGAAATTTAAATTTAATTATATAAACAGAACAACAACGGAACTTTAAACCACATTCCAGACAGTCCTTTAATGATTTTTTAAAATCTAAAATATGAAAATAAAGCTTACTGTCTCTATTCTAAATCACAAGCTGTTCTAATTTAACGTCATTTAGAACTAATCCTGACGGTTCTACCTTAGAACAGTTTTAGACAGTTCTTCCATAGAACTGGTTTTGACAGATTGACCCTAGAACTTATTCGGACAGTTCTATAACAAATCTATATTCTGCCATTTCTAACGAGAGGTTTGAAATGATCCCAGCTGTAAAGCTTGACATACTGTAACGAAATAAGCAACATTGTTTACAGATTTTCAAATCTCATAGATCAATTAAGAAAACAAATCAACGTAACCGAAAAAAAAAAAAAAAAAAAAACCCAGAGAATTGCATGAACTCAAAAAGGAATAAGATCAGGTGCATTGCCAGGCGGAGTAAGCGTCTCGTGCTGTGCATGCATCCACAATTTCTGACAATTATATAGAGGTCACACTAGACAATTATATAGAAGAACGAAACAATTTTCACAAATCGAAGAACAGAAAACAAAAACAAATCATCACAATGCTTAAAAAATTGAAGATTGATCATAGGACTAAAGTGTTAACACAAAAAAGCATATGTTCATATATATATTTTAAATTTGAAATATTGATTAAACTCTATAAACATTTGATGTTTATTCATTGGTAAATTATGGATTTAGAAATGTGGTAATAATGTTCATTTAATTAAGTTGTAACGTCTGTAAATATATTTGTGTTTGCAACATGCACATATTGCTATATATAATGTTTGTTTGCAATCAGTATCTATCTGCGAAAATTTAAGTATAAATGGCGTATAAACATCTAGAATGAATTGTTTTTCGAGGAAGATCCATAAACAGTTTTATTAATTTTAAATTTGTTTGTTTAATCATGTATTTATCAGGCTTTATAAACATACCACATTTAGATTTTTACAAGCAATATAACTTTACTAAAAGTCTTTGAAAAGGACCAACCAGAAAATTTAATATGTACTACATCGTATAGAATAGGCGATACTGCGCAGAAAGTTTAGATTTTGCAATGTTTAAAAGCTTAACATATATGAAACAAATGTACTACAAAAATCCCCGTAACTCGTATGTACTCTTTCAAATCTGTTATTATCGTTACATTGGCTGACAGACAAGACATCATTTATGCACATTCACTTTCAGTTTGATCCGCTTTTTTTCGTGTTGTACAATATCCAGTATTGTACATATGAGATGAGTTTAGATACTTTTCTTTATATTTTTTTTTTTTTGGTCAGAATTCAACTTACGTTTTATATTTTGGACTTAAACTTCATGCACCAAGCAAATCTGTACACTATCCTAACAGTACATGTACAAGTATGTCTGCTACACCCACATATGCTGATAAGACATCATCCTAGTTCTGTTTTCGTTGTAATTATGCATAAAGTTATATATATTTAACTTTAAGTCTTTTTGAAGGATGGTTTTTCCAAAAAAACATTATTTTCTTTGATCTCTTTTCATAATAGACATGTAAATGAAATTGCGTTTTAGAATATTAAATACTATTCAAATTCATTGATAGAAATTATATCTTCAAGAAAAATTTTATTGAAGATATTAATGAATGGGCTGTCAATAGCACAATTTATTGTTAATAATAAAACACAATAAAGTAATTCAAAATGCATCTGTTAGACAAGTGTATTAAAATATAGACATGCGTTAAATAATATTTCACATTAAAGTGTGATTGATTACTGTTGTGTATTGTTATTTGTACGTGAAATCATGTATGTTTCTGATCAAAAGTGTTTTATAACACTACTATCACATAAATGCATTCATAAATATGAATAAGAACGTTTATATCTATTTTATCATGAAATATATTCATAAAATTAAAGAGTGATTTATTTAATGGCACTTTCATAGTTTCTAATATGGTAACAAAGTTGAAGGTATTATAATTAATTACATTGTTTTCAATTTAGTGTTGCTTATTTGCATATCATCAAATAGTTAATTACTGAGATGTGTATCTACTGCTATATCAATGGCGCAATGATATTTCAATGTCGTATGCAAATGAGCAGATGATTGGAATATTTGTGAGCATGCTTAGACAATCCCACTAAAGTAAGAAATATGTTTACAGTATTAAAATCTCGTCAACTCAGGACATTAATAGTTAATATAATATTCCTGAGATCAGATGTTTCGTAATTTATTTACATATTTTGGGAATTCAACATTATTTTTGACCATTGAAATATGTTTTCTTTCACCTCTTTAATTGAACTCTCATTTTGTAAGCACTAGACTGTCATGTTAGCATCGAGACTCTTATAAAAGTAAAAATCTAATAAATAAAAATTGAAAGCAAAAATGTTTAACTTTTGAATGCACTTTTGAAAGAAGTTCGAATTATTAATTTGACGTTTGTCACAAAACATGCATTTATTATGTCGGTACGCTTTTTTTTTATTGGATTTTGAAAAAAAAAAAAATCTTATTTTGCGGATATATTATTTTGAACTATAATGATTCAGCATTCAAGATAGAGGAAATAATATTTGTTATTTTGAAATTCGTGGTTTATCTGCATCCGAGAAATTAGTACCCCCGAATGATTAATGAATTGTAAGAAGTGTGTTCGTGTAATATGCGCTGCATACATATGCATGTATCTCTGCCTGTTGATTTGTGGATACATGTACTAGCACTTCTGACCTTTTGTTGTGGTTAGTTTATGTTTTTTTTATTTTCTTTATCTTGTTTTGTTAGTTTGTTTAATTTCTTAACCTTTGACTGTTAGTTCCAGTGCTTACAAAATAACCGACAATACAAAGAGTTCAACTCTTGAGAACAATGATTTTATCTCTTAACTGTCTTATTTCAAAACAAGATATGCTTTTTTTAGCACCCTGTCAAAAACAATCTCTTCTTTCCCAACTAGGCTATTTTACAAACAATATAATATGGTCCTAGAATAATTAACTAACAATATAATATGTACCAGGAAAATCGGACAGACAATATGATATGTACAACGACAGCATGCACGACGGGTGAAAAAAAGGGGCGAAAGATACCAGAGGGTCATTCAAACTCATAAATCGAAAATAAACTGACAACGCCATGGCTAAAAATGAAAAAGACAAGTGTAACATGTGGGGCAGGATCTGATACCTCTTCCGGAGCACCTGAGATCTCCTGGATTTTGGGTGGGTTCCTGTTGCTCAGTGTTTAGTTTCCTATGCTGTATTTTGTATTTTGGTCGTTTTTCGTTTTTGCTCTGGTGTTGGAAGTTTGTCATCGAATTATGTGTTTGAATATCCGTTTGTTATCTTCCGCCCCGCTTTCCTATATGTTGTTGTCCCTAACAACGACCTAGCACACTATTTTTCAGAAGCTTTTGCTGTATTTTTAAGTCCTTTAAATATGGTGTTTTCACGTTTTGCTAAACATTAAAAAAACTTTACATTTAAAATAAATTGATATTTTTTTAACAAACAAACACATCAGTTCTACCATAGTACCGTTTCGTACTAGTCCTTACCAATTACTGGGTGGTTTTTCACGACCTTCAATGGCCCTCGCACGGTCGGCTCTTACCTTAATCAGATTCTGACAGAGCTATCGGTAGAATAGTATTATACAGCTTTAATAAATGAAAAAAAACAATGCGGATGTCACACAAGGAGCAGGATCTTTGATGTTGTTCGTATTGCTCATTCATTAATTTGTATTAAGTGACTTGAAAACTGTTGTTTGTGTTTTTGTCGTTGTTTGTTTTTTCGACATATTTTGTCGGTCTGTCTTCGACTTATATGTTTTGATTCTCCCTAAAACATCTTCAACCACTTTTAGATATATTGATTTATTTATGGATATGTCTTTCTTTCCTTATTTCTTTCTCTATTATATTATTTAAATTTTTCTATGATATCGTTGTCACTTTTGATGTTTATTTAGTGTTCTTATCTTTTTCAAAATCAATTTTTTTTTGGTATCGTGTTTGTTAATTAGTTTTATGACATGTTTTTATTAGTGTACACCAAAATTTACAAAATAACAATGAACCACATAAGTGTCATTTGTTTTCAAAAGGATTCAAAAGATTGTTTAATGTCATTATTTTCAATAAGTTTAACACAGGTTTTAGTAAACCGCCCACAGAAAAATAATATGTACATTGTTGAATCTGCATTGTATGCCTGTATTATCATGTACAAATAAATAATATTTTTGAATAAAAATCAAATTCAAACATGGAGAAAAACAAAACTAACACATCAAAATCTTAAAAAGACACAAGAAAAGTATAATTTGAACCGAGAAAACATGCAGACTCAGTTAATGTTTAATTGTTAAATCTTGCCTTATAGGGAAAAGTTAGGTAATTGCTCCCGACTTCTAGAAGAAAGGTTTAAATCGGGATTAGCAAGTGGCTCTAATTTACCCCATTAAGAACTGTTTTGTCTGTGCTATCATAGAAGAGATTCTGACAGTTCTACCCAATAACAGATTTGAACAGTTGTACTTTAGACCATTTATTTTAGAACCGATCCTGACAGTTCTTCGTTAGTGCAGTTTTGGGCAGATCAACATTACAATATATTCTGAAAGTTTTACCCTATAACAGTTCTGGGATATAAATATTCTAGAACAGTTAAGAGCTGTTCAATGCAATATTATTTTGACAGAGTTCTGAAGAGAAGTTTGAGATGCTTCCAATTGTACACTATGGGCCATGTTAATTTTTGATGCCGAATGGTGACCTGTAGCTATATACAGGTTTGTTTTTTCGTGAATAATTGCTTCATTGGCAATCATACCGCATTTACTTATTCTAATAGCGGCAAGATAGTTCATTTCATCCAGTTATTATTGATGAAAAGATCTTTCAATGTCGGACCGATTCGACCAAGTATGACACATGAAAGCCATATGATATTTTTTATCAGCATCAAAATAAACACTTGATAGTACCTTGTAAAGAAAATCTCTCAAAATTATCAGCTAAATTTAATACACATGAAGGTTTAAGTAAACTCATCATAGATGCCAGGATTGAAATTTTGTATTTGCGCCAGACGCGCTTTTCGTCTACAAAAGACTCATCAGTGACGCTCGAATCAAAAAAAGTTAAAAAGGCCAAATAAAGTATGAAGTTGAAGAGCATTGAGGACCAAAAATTCCTAAAGGTTTTTCAAAATACAGCTAAGATAATCTATTCCTGAGGTAGAAAAGCCTTAGTATTTCAAAAATTCAAAGTAAATGCGAATTGCTTGAATGGTTTTAGAGAAGAAGGTCTTAGAAAATCAGACAGATGGACACTAAGTCTTGTAAGTTTTAGTTAAAACATATTTTATTTGCTTAAATATGCAAAAGGGATGAGACACAAGTTAATCAAACTTATAAAGTCTTGTTTTACACTTGATGTCATATTTTACTTTTTCATCAGGACCAATTACAAGGTAAGTACATTCTAAAGATGATTCTACATAAGAAAATGCCTGTACCAATTCAGGAATATGACAGTCGCTTTTGATTTTACCATTTGATTAGGGACTTTCCATTTTGAATTTTCCTCGGAGTTCAGTATTTTTTGTGATTTAACATTTTATCTCTAAACTGTCAAACGTAAACTATGCTTTATTTAGCGCCTTGTCAATAACACCCTCTATTTACCCAACAAGAATACATTACACACAATATAGTATGTACATAGAATAACTTACATACAATATAATATGTACCTAGAATACAATGACAGCATGCACGACGGGTGTAACATAAGGAGCAGGATTTGGTAACCTTCCTGAGCATATGCGACCCCTCGTTTTTTTTCGGTTGGGTTCCTGTTTCTCAGTCTATAGTTTCCGATGTTATGTTTTGTATAGGGCTGTTTGTCTTTTAATCGTTTTTCGTTTTTGCTCTGGCGTTGTCAGTTTGTCATCGACCTGTTTTTGAATATCCCTTGGTATCTGCCGCCTCTCCTTTAAACATAAATTTCCTATATGTTTTTGTTCCTAACATCGACCTATGTTTTTGAATATCCCTTGGTATCTGCCGCCTCTCCTTTAAATATAGATTTCCTTTATGTTATTGTCTCTAACACGGACCTAGCAAACAATTTAGCAGAAGCTTTTGTTGTATTTCTAATATATAGGAATAAGAAGATGTGGTATAATTGCCAATTAGACAACTCTCCACCAGAGACCAAATGATATAGAAGTTAACAACTATAGGGTACCGTAGCTATAAAAGGCCCAAAATGACAAATGTAAAACAATTCAAACGAGAAAACTAACGGCCTGATTTATGTAAATACAATGAACGAAATACAAATATGAAATACAGCAACAAACGACAACCACTGAATTACAGGCTTCTGACTTGGGACAGGCACATAAAGAATATGGCGGGATAAACATTTTAGCGGGCTCCCAAACCCTCCCCTTAGCCTGGGACAGTGGTGGAACAGTTCAACATATGAACAAACTATCAAAATCAGTTGAAAAGGGCTTAACTCATCAGATCGATACAAAGCAGAAAAAGAAGTAACAAAAACACGGAACGGACGTGGCAGGGTATTTATACTAGTCCTTTATTAGCCGACCGTGCGAGAGCCTCATGGGTAGTCAATCTCTTTAAACGCCTCCAGTAGTAATTCCCTTAAACATGTTGTTTTCTCGTTTATTCTAACATGTAGGATAAAAATTTATGTTTATTTAGTGTTCTTATTTTTTTTAAATCATAATTATTTTTTATGTAATGTTTGTTTGTTAGTTTTATGACCTGGTGTTATAAGCGTACGCCAAATTACAAAATAGTAATGAACAACATATGTGTCAATTGTTTTGAAAAATATACGTAAGATTTTATAATGTCATTATTTTCAATAAGTTTAATACAGGTTTCAGTAAACCGCCAACAGAAAAATAATATGTGCACTATTGAATATGCATTGTATACCTATAATATTTTATGTACAAATAAAATATATTTTGAATAAAATCTAATTTTACAGGACTAACACATCAAAGTCTTAAAAAAAACCAAGAAAAGTATAATGTAAACCAAAAAAAGATGAAGACTCTATTAATATTTGATTTTTTATCTTGTCGTACAGGGAAAATTTAGTTAACTCCTTCTGACTTCTAGATGACTAGAACTGTTTAACATCAGAATTAGCGAGTGGCTCTAATTTACACCATTGAGAACTGTTCTATCATAGAACAGATTCTGACAGTTTTACACAAGAACAGATTTAAACAGTTATTTATTTTAGAGTAGATCCTGACAGTTCTTTGTTAGTACAGTTTTAGACAGTTCTACCCTACGACATATTCTGAAAGTTCTATCCTAGAACAATTCTGGGGTATAAGTTTTCTAGAACATTTAGAAACAGTTATAATCCAGATTTTAGTTCTGAAGAAAAGTTTGAGCTGATCCCAACTATACGATATGGGTCTTGTTTATTGTTGAAGGCCGAAAGTGACCTGTACTTGTATTCAGGTTTGTATTTTCGTGGATAGTTGCTGCATTGGCAATCAAACCTTATTTACTTATTCTTATAGCGGCAAGATAGTTCATTTGGTTCAGTTTTTCTTGATGAGAAGATCTTTCAATATGGGAGTGATTCGATCTAATTTTGCCCCTGGAAACCATATGATAACTCTTTATCAGCATCAAAATAAACACTTGATAGAACCTTTAAAAGAACATTTCTTAAAATGATGAGCAAAATTTAATATCCAACAAGGTTTAAATGTGAATCGTTTCAATGGTTATAGAGAAGAAAGTCTATAAAAATCAGACAGATAGACATTTTGTTTTACCCCTGAGGTCATACTTTACTATTTCATCAGCACCAACGTAGCATCACCTGGAAAGAACATTCTACGAATTAGTTCGGCATTAATGAGTTCATTTTACTTCATGTGTTCTATAAGGAAACAGAAAATCTAACAGGGTTTCAATATAAATTTTACCCTCAGATGGGGCTCTTTTAAATTTCTCATCTGCATCAATGTAACAACACTGTTTGAAAAGTATGGTTTCTACTGGTACAGAGGGGTTTGAAAAAAAGTTATCTGAAAGTCCGTCAAAAATTGGGACAACTTTTGCCACTTGAAACCAAATTGGACTCAATCTTAATCATGACCAATATAAGGACAGTTGGTAAGTATCTACTAACACCAGTAAATGCATTTCAGTCATAAACAGTCATTTTGATCTTAACATCATCTGAAAAGTCTGAACAAATAATGAGTTAGTCATGTTCGGTCTTTAAGTCAATTTTGAAACTATTGGTTGCAGTAAATTCAGTACTGTTCAGTTGCTTTTTAGACAATTCAGTATGTGGTTGATGTCTCCAGGTAAAAATTCAACTAGTTGACAGTCTGAACATAGAATGAACACATCTTTATTGACTACAGGCAAACTGTCTGAACAGTACTGAATTAACTACAGTGGATAGGTCTGACAATTAATGAAAAAATGAAAATGACCTACTAGTTTATTTTTCAGTCTTTTAAAAACTGTACAGATCAAAATAACAGTGTTTGATCAAAATGTGTTTACTAGTGTAAGATACATTAGTGGATGTTTTCCCCATTCTACTTTAATTGTTTTTGAAAATAAAAGCAAAGTGAAATTTCCCATTTGAGAAGGACCCCAACAGGAACAAATCAGGCACAAATCAGGCACAGGTTGGACTGTTCTGAAGAAGAATCGTATATGCAGCCAATCAATTATTGGAAAAGGCCATGACAACCAAATTTGTTAACGGAGCCAAAATAGAACTAGTTTAAGATAGGACTTGTAAGGATCATGTCTGCAATGTTTGGTTTCATTGTGGTTAGTGGTTCTTAAAACATCGCATGGATTTCATAAAGAATAGAAATTTCAAGGGACAATCAAAACCAAAAAAAAAAAAAAAAAAAAAAGGAATAACGATGAACAAGCATCCGTCCTCAAAAGCACAGCACAGACCATGAAAAATTCAGCAACGTAAACATAAAAAAAAACGAAATCCATTTATTTGTAAAACAATACATAGTTGAATACTTCCCAGATTTCGAGAAATGGAGACATGCATGATATATTTGGCAATGGACGTTGAGCAACCAACGATCAATCAATCAATCAATCGAAAAATAGAAAAACATTTGAATAACTTGGAGAATGTATTCAGATGATAAATATACAGTGCTTTGAATGGACCTTAAAATATGAAAGAAAGACTTTTTCCTTTGAAATTTGACATTTTACATTCTACGAGAGAAGGAAATAGGTAATTATACTTTGAATATCTCTCTACGTTTGGATGATATATATTATAAACCTTTGTCTTTGATCGGTCGATTTGTATGAACTGATTAAAAGAACTTATACAAGAACAACTTATATTTCCTGGAAATTCTAAGCAACTAACAACTAAATGTATTGAGAAATCCAAGAATTCACAGACACAGTCTTTTAAGCACTATCGATAATTTTATTGTGATAACACCGAAATAAGTTTAACGTTATATTCTATTTAAATGCAATGATAACATTAACGGTACCAATTTTACTGCACCATATGCGCATTTCGACAATTTAGTCTCTTCAGTGATGCTCGAAACCTAAAACAAACATTGAAGAGCTGGCAAATGCAGAAAAGGCCAAAGCAGAAAGACAAACCCGGACAACGAATCAGGGCTATGCTCGAAAAAGATACATTCCTTAATCTAAAATTGTTTTGAAATTTTATATCCACAAATGTTAATAACAAATTATGTCTGCTTGGGAGTGCCCAACGAATTTTGTCAATATAAATACTATCATACAAGTGGTTAAGCTAACTATAAAACCACGTTTTACTGACCATTTTCTTCGGAAAATACATGTATCAAGTCAGAAATATGACAGTTGTTTTCCATTCGTTCTGTTGGTTGATATAATCTGACGTTTGTTTTCCATTCGTTCTGTTGGTTGATATAATCTGACGTTTGTTTTCCATTCGTTCTGTTGGTTGATATAATCTGACGTTTGTTTTCCATTCGTTCTGTTGGTTGATATAATCTGACAGTTGTTTTCCATTCGTTCTGTTGGTTGATATAATCTGACGTTTGTTTTCCATTCGTTCTGTTGGTTGATATAATCTGACAGTTGTTTTCCATTCGTTCTGTTGGTTGATATAATCTGACAGTTGTTTTCCATTCGTTCTGTTGGTTGATATAATCTGACGTTTGTTTTCCATTCGTTCTGTTGGTTGATATAATCTGACGTTTGTTTTCCATTCGTTCTGTTGGTTGATATAATCTGACGTTTGTTTTCCATTCGTTCTGTTGGTTGATATAATCTGACAGTTGTTTTCCATTCGTTCTGTTGGTTGATATAATCTGACGTTTGTTTTCCATTCGTTCTGTTGGTTGATATAATCTGACGTTTGTTTTCCATTCGTTCTGTTGGTTGATATAATCTGACGTTTGTTTTCCATTCGTTCTGTTGGTTGATATAATCTGACAGTTGTTTTCCATTCGTTCTGTTGGTTGATATAATCTGACAGTTGTTTTCCATTCGTTCTGTTGGTTGATATAATCTGACGTTTGTTTTCCATTCGTTCTGTTGGTTGATATAATCTGACGTTTGTTTTCCATTCGTTCTGTTGGTTGATATAATCTGACAGTTGTTTTCCATTCGTTCTGTTGGTTGATATAATATGACAGTTGTTTTCCATTCGTTCTGTTGGTTGATATAATCTGACGTTTGTTTTCCATTCGTTCTGTTGGTTGATATAATCTGACGTTTGTTTTCCATTCGTTCTGTTGGTTGATATAATCTGACAGTTGTTTTCCATTCGTTCTGTTGGTTGATATAATCTGACAGTTGTTTTCCATTCGTTCTGTTGGTTGATATAATCTGACATTTGTTTTCCATTCGTTCTGTTGGTTGATATAATCTGACGTTTGTTTTCCATTCGTTCTATTGGTTGATATAATCTGACAGTTGTTTTCCATTCGTTCTATTGGTTGATATAATCTGACGTTTGTTTTCCATTCGTTCTATTGGTTGATATAATCGACCGTTTAATTTTGTCAGGTTTTATGGAGTTCCCCCCTTTTTGAATTTACCTTGGACTTCGATATTTTTGTTACTACTTTTTGAAATCAAATAATATCCGAATTTACATGCTAGTACCTAAGTACTGACTACTGGGCTGTTGATAAGGTTAGATAAAGGGACATGATGTGTTAATAACATCAAACACTTTCTGCACTAGATTGAAAAAAATATGGTTTAGTGAGGATATGCGACAGAACCATTTTTACATGCAATATATGTATCTATGGCTACACAATGTCCAATTATAAGCCACTACCAATCCAAAAGACATAATGTTTAGTCAGACAAAACGATTATGGAGCAAATGTCCAAGTTGTGAAAGTAAATACGAGAATAGACGGCTTCGCTACTGATTATCTACTGCGGCATGATACAAACACAGACTTCACAACTTACGCATATTTTCTTGAACTTTTCATATAAAACTTTATTAGGCAAAAACGAAATACTGCAACGAAGACATTTTGATTACATTAACTAATTTTGATATATTATCCCCAAAATGATTGATATATTACCAATTAACCTTCTTATTTTTATACATATAATTGACATCTCGTAAAAGTCTTTGAAACTTATAATTAAAGATCTAGGCATCACATTTATGCATTGAGATCAAAATCGCGTATACAAGCACCCTGTTCTACTGACATAAATTCCATGAAGAGTTCGTTCTTGTACAAATAAGCTAATGAAGCAACTGATTTCCCTAATGTCAATTGAATTGCGGTTTCGTGTTACAACATTGACAAATATGGTTATTTTAATCTCAGGCTTATCAGACTTAGATTTGTAATAAACGATACACATTATAGACAGTATAATTTGCTGTCTCTATGCAGTTGTTTTGTCTGGTAATTAGTTTCAGAAGCGGCTGCGTTCATGATCAACAAAAGAAAATCAATATTCAGGCATACCTTTCGATTTCAGCATAAACTTTTTAAATGGGTATTATTACTATTGAAACTTATCAATTAAAATCATTGTATACGCTATGTAGTATCGCATCTGTTCAGTTTGAAAGTAGGTCAAAGTTTGACCCAAAGTCTATCAGCAACAATTGAGCCACGAGACCGTAAAAATTCATTTAAAACTAATGAAGAGCCAAACATTGTTTTTTTCTCAATAATATTTCACCATCATGATGAAAATGTAATGCTCAAAATTATCTTGATTGTAAATACACATTTTGTCACTGCGTCAAAAACATCGAGTAATGGTTCTTATCTCTAAATTGTTCTCCAAACAGTTTGTATAAAAATTGTCAAGTGTCCTCAATGGATAGTTTAAGTTTTTGCGAAGAACTAAACATTATTGGCTAACTTTATATTTAATAAAGCATCCATTTAAGTAAATTTAGCAACAGTAGATTACCAATGTTCCAAGCTCGTAAATTAATTACGAAGACAAATGAAGGAGACAAAAAAATACTGAGGTAGTCGCTTTTACTACTGTTGTAAGAATGTGTAACATTTAAAAAATTGCTGACTCAAATAATTTCATACTATCATATTATCCTGAAGCATGCATCCATTATCTATACGGTTTCTCTCACATTTCATCATGTATTGAAGTTTTCCTCGGTGTCACTGTTTATTTATAATGTTTGGTTTTTGAGACATCAAAAGTAGACTAGCACAAATTAAAGCGATTAACAATCAAAGTAATGATTATATATATATTGTTTACTTCCATCATGACATAGCGACTGATTTTTTTAAAACATTATATCGATCTGCGTAGTTACGCATAGGTTAGATAATATGTGATATGAGTGCCAATGAGACACATTTTATTGAAACTTGGTATCATCCAGGTTGTTTCTTCAAAATAATGCCATATAGTTCTGAAAGGAAATAATTTCATATAGGTATATAAGTAAATTATATACATACAAGAAAAAAATATATTGAAGGTCAAATGTAATAATTAATTGAGTATAATATTGATATAAAAAAGAACATCACAAGTTAGGATTCTGTAATGCTTTGGTTTTCGTTAATTTATAAGTCTCATATTTGTTTTTTCGTTGATAGAATTGATATTGATAAGGCCGTTAGTCTTTACATATGAACTGTTTCACATTTTTTATATGTCGGGGCCTTTTACAGCTGACTATACGGTAAGGGTACTCTGATTGTTGATAGCTGCAATAGTGACCTATAATTGCATATATTTACGTCATTTGAACTCTGCTGGATAGTTGTCTCATTTGCAACCATACCACATCTCTTTGTTTTGATATCATTTAACCAAAGCAGAAAAGAGCTTTATAAATATAAACAGAATACAAATGTATTGTACTTTACATTTTGCAACACTTTATCATACTGCATATTTCTGGGTACAAGTTTAAAGCAAATTAATCTTTTATCAGGATTAAATCCAGACATTTCAAGTTAAAAAGGATACTCCGTTTTTTTGAAGTTCATGAAAGCTATCATTATGGATGGGTTCAAACATATTTGCTTGTCAACTATGCTAAGGTTTCAGAGTGATACAAAGGAAATAGTATTGATTTTTTTCTGAAAGAACAATAACGTATAATTAGAGATTTTACTTTCAATTCCTGTTTTGTGGTTCAAGTCAATTATCATTATGTAGTATACATACAAAACGTGTTCCTGGATTGCACTGATGACTTCAAAACAGGAGTATTCATTTGAATTGCTAGGTCAATCTTATTATAATCCAAGGCTAATGGAAGACTTATCACCAATTAAATGGTTAATATGCTTTATCCTTTCCTTCGATGATTCAAATATTGAAGTTTCTGTTAGCCTGAAATACGTTTCTTATAGAAAACTATAAATTTTATATATACATTGTTCTTATTTCGCAAAATGAAATAAAGACGTCGTAGTTGTTGTGCGTCCGAGTCGTCTTTCTGTTCTTATTTCTTCATAACCACACAAACCCGTAGATGTATAAATGATTGAAGACTAGATGACCTATATGATCATATGGGACATTTACCAACACAGTTTGGAAAAAAAATAAAAGAACATCAAAATCTTGAATAAATATATGTAATGTACCTCAGCAAACATGATAATTACAATAAATGCCAAAGTGCGTGTTGCTCTCCCTTATTTCTATGTTGTCTTTTGTAGATAAAGCAAGGCAATAGTAGAATACCACTGTTCAATAGTCATAAATCGATTTAACTGAAACAAATCCGGGTCACAAACCAAAACTGAGGGAAACACATCAACTATAAGAGGAAACAAAATGGAACACTAAACTGCTACAAAAGCAAACGCCAACATACATAGAAACGGACTATGTGATAACAACTTCCATATTCCTGACTTGGTTCGGTACATTTTAAGAAACAATGGTGGGTTGAAGACTTGTTTTATGTCATGGTGTCAGTTTCTCTTTCATTTGTTTTGAATGTCAATTTGGTATATTCTGCCTCTTTTTATACGTATCGTTATATATTTAGCTTTTGAAACCCATCTAGGATTAAAGAAAAAGGTTATAAAAATTTACGAAAACTACTAATACTGTGTCTAAAATCACATAGGTTAAAGAACAGTTTTTTTTTCTGATAATTAACAGCTCCTCAAATTAGGTTAATTAAATATCATAGTATATGAATTAGTGAATCTGAATTTAAGAACTATAGGTTATTTTAATGCTTGAAAAATGGTTGAATAACCATTGCCCATGAACAGGACGTTACCCTATTTCATAGTTTTAGCATACGCGTTTGAAAATATACCCAATTGGACGATGGCAAAATAAATTTATCATGTTTAAACAACTTGGCTTGCTTAGTTTTAAGCTCATGTTATTCCTTCAGGTTTTTTCTCTTCGTTTCCACATTACAAATTGATTAACGAGTTATGAACATTGGTGCATTACTATTGCTTTTTTTTTTTATGTTTAAACAGTGCATAAGTGTGTTGATATTTATCCATATACAAGACAAGGGACAGGTCAGGGAACATGAAAGTCACAACACTATCATAAAGCTTTACAAACAAAAAGTCATTTATTTGCTAATTTTCGCGCAAAAGTTGATATGAACTAAATATTAATAACACATAGCTGAGAGGATGATAGAGCGGATTGTTACCCCGAGAAAGACATTGTCAACGGAGGCGAAGTCATGGTTAACAATGTTTTACTGCTCTATCACCCTCTCAGCTTTATGTTATCTAATTTATTATACTGAACGTTCTGTCATTATTGTCTTTCAATTATAAAATTAAAAGTTATGAAAAATAACGTCATGTACATATAAACGTTATAGTTATTAGAAGAACAACAAAAGTGAAGCAAGATGTATTTTTTATATGTTCACAGACTATGAAAAAAGGTCTGAGGCCATATCATAGAACCCGAGGATCGTCTTTAAAATTATCGATATAAACTCAGTTCATTTTCTTTCAAATTATCGGTATAAACTTCATTCATTGTCTTTCAAATTATCGATATAAACTCAATTCATTATCTTTCAAATTATCGATATAAACTCAATTCATTGTCTCTTAAATTATCATTATAAACTCAATTCATTGTCTTTCAACTTATCGATTTTTGATGGGTCTGCACGGTAGGGTGTCATTAAAAATATTGCCACCCGCTTTGCCATGGGATAGAGTATATTATCACCATCGAATTAACCAATCAAATTCCGGCATTTTGACATGAAATATAATAAAGTATATTACCTTATTTCAAAGTTGTAAATGACCATTCTTTTCAAAAGAACAATGTTGAATAACAATATCAACAATAATGAGAGAGAAAGACAAAGACTTAGTCCTTTAAACTAAATGTAAGATGCAAAATGAGCACACCTGTTTTCTAATGAAGATTTTAAATAAGTGTACTCTGGAACTAAGAATTACCTTACTAGTATCAATTTCTTAAAGTCATCGATGTTTATTTAGTAATTGTATATGTAAAATATGACAATATAATTTTCATAAAATATTCCTTACAAAAAGGTACTGAAAATACATTATGAATATGTATTGCTTTTCGATAAACAGATATAATTTTTAATTAAGCGGTCTGGTGCCAGAAGTCTTAGAAAATAAGAAAAATAGCAAATAAAACAGGAAAGAGAACAAACAAGATTCAGACGAATTTATAACGGAAGAATCCGGATGACTACATTTGAATCATAATAAAGAGACGACTGTGTTTCCTTAACAAAACTAAATCAACATCGAAAAAGTCCTTTTACAGGTAAAAAAAATAAAGCAGTTTTTGGAAATATGGTTCGTGTCTTAATGCTCATCACATTATCTAGGTTTCAACCATATGAAAAAATTACCATATATGTACTAATCTTCAGATGAAGAAATATGACTAATTTTCATTACAAGCTTTGCTGTAAAAGAGGGACGAAAGATACCAGAGGGACAGTCAAACTCATAGATCGAAAACAAACTGACAACGCCATGGCCAAAAATAAAAAGACAAACAGACAAATAATAGTACAGATCACACAACATAGAAAACCAAAGACTAAGCAACACGAACCCCACCAAAAACTGGGGGTGATCTCAGGTGCTCCGGAAGGGTAAGCAGATCCTGCTCCACATGTGGCACCCGTCGTGTTGCTTATGTTATTACAAATCCGGTAAATAGTCTAATTCGGTAAGTCACATTCGTGAAAAGGGAGGGTATTGTAGTTACGACATAAGGAACATATCCGATATCATCTGTGAAACGGTTATTCTATAACGGTCAACCAACTCCTGATGGCGTCCGTAAAATTTACGAAGGGATGACTTCAACTTCACCATTTGGAACTCTTGGTTTAATAGCTTCCTTGTGAGTAGCAATCCTCTATCAAGGAAATCATGATAGAAAACACAAGCCCGGGAATATCGTATCAATTGGGAGATATATACTCCGTATGCAGGCGCTGCTGGAATGTTGCTACATGCTACATAGAAATGGAAAGTTCACAATTGGGAAGCTGAAATCATCTCTTTTGTCATAAAAATATGTATAATTAGGTATAATAAGTGTGATCATCAGTTTGCAAATAATTCCGCTCAATCCGGTTCTAGGGACCGTTTTAAATTGCAGTGAGGTGAAAAAGTTTGCCCCTTGTTGAAAAAGAGAGGCGAAAGATACCAAAGGGACATTCAAACTCATAAGTCGAAAATAAACTGACAATGCAATGGCTAAAAAAGAAAACGACCAACAGACAAACAATAGTACACAAAACACAACATAGAAAACTAAAAACTGGGCAACACGAACCCTACCAAAAAATAGGGGTGATCTCAAGTGCTCCGGAAGGGTAAGCAGATCCTGCTCCACATTTGGCACCCGTCTTGTTGCTCATGTTAGTACAAACCCGGTAATAAGTAGAATTCGGTAAAAGGGGACGGGATTGTAGTTACGACATTAGGAACATATCTGTTATCATCTGTGAAACGGATATTCCGTAACGGTCAACCAACTCGTGATGGCGTCCGTAAAATTTACGAAGGGATGATTTTAACTTCACCACTTGGAACTCTGGGTTTAATAGCTTTCTTGTGAGCAGCAACCCTCTATCAAGGAAATCTTGATAGGAAATACAAGCCCTGGAGTATCGTAGTAACTGGGAGACGTATACCCCGTATGCAGGCACTGCTGGAATGTTGCTACATATAAATGGAAAGTTCACAATTGGGGGCTGAAATCATCTCTTTTGTCGTAAAGTTTTGTTTTCAACCGACCCTCATTGTCAATTTCTAGATGTAAGTCAAGATATGAGGCAGACTTAATTGTATCTGCTGTATCCTTTGTCTTAAGTTCGATTGGATAGATGCGTTCAACAGTCACCAAATGTTGAATTATTTAGTGAGAGAACATCATCTATGTAGCGGAAAGTAAAGTTAAAGGATACTGCTAACTTTTTTTATTTCTTCCTAAGAAGTTCCTGTATGAAAATCTCACTGTGACTTAAAGATGAAGAACAACAATAAAAACATTGTTCCTTTGCTTTTTGTGTTTATTACTGTGGATGTGCTGAATTTGTGTCATGGCTGGATATCCCATAGCCTTTCTTTTCTATCGGTATGTAATAATTTTAATCTTAATTACGATGTGATATTCTTTTTATATCATTAAATCAGAAAAATAACAACTATTGTGAAAGTTGTTTTTCATTAGCAAGGTGTGCTTCTTATCCAAAAACTATTCCATTAGAGTTATGAGGAAGAACGACTGAATTCGACACTACATAAGATTTACTGTCATCAGCACAAATTGGTTGACCTATATCGTTGTTTCAACTTACTGGCAAAGTGTTTTCGTGGTCTTAGATCTTTAGATAACAGTATAGTCGTCTGATCTGTACTTTTACCGAGGTGCCATTTTGACGATGATATATGCATAGCAGGTGACGCTTACTCTGTCAACGCACCCGATCTCACTCCTTTTGGAGTGCATGAGATTCCATCATTTCCAGTTTGTTACCTTAATTTGTCTGTTCCTAATCGATTAATTAGATATGAACATCGGTTGATTACTGTCGGCCAACTTTGGACCCATTTTGATCAAATTGCACTTCACGTATTAAGAAAATGAGAGGAGAAAGATACAAAACACAACATAAAAAAAGTATTAACTGAGCAACATGATCCCCAACAAAAAACCGGGGGGGGGGGTCTCATGGGCCCCAGAAGGGTAATCAGATTCACATGTCATGATAGGAAATACATCCGTCGTATTGCTCATGTAACAAGTCTCATTCGATAGGTCCCATTCTAGGAAAAAGAGGGCGGGATTGAATTTACGACGATTTGAACATATCTGTCGTCATAGAGAGGCGAAAGATACCAAAGGGACATTCAAACTCATAAGTCGAAATAAACTTACAAGCCATGGCAAAACAAAGGAAGGAATTCAAATTCACCACTTTGAACTCCAGGTTTAATTGCTTCCTTCTGAGCAGTAATCCTCTATAAAGGAAATCATGATAGGCCTCTTTTGATGATAAAATATATTGTTTCATTTCTCACCGTCCTTCTAAAATAATTCAGACATTAGATATAGATATTTAATGCATTTGCATGTGCATGTTCTCACTGAGGTAATCATCTAGTTCATGGTATCTGGTAGATTTTGTTTGTTGTGCATCAACGTAATGAGGAATGATCTGTTTTTAAATGTTTCCTGTCTCCATGAACTACTAAGTAGATGAAACAGGGAAAGGCAATGGAAAAATTCATATTTCAAACGAATCGGTCACCGGTAACAAAACCTAACATTATAGTCTCATAACATAAATTGAGAATATATGTGCCTACTAACATATTATTTTATAGCAAATTAACTTAAATATAAGATAGTAGCTAATAAAAATATACAGTTTCATGGAAACCAATATAATAAAAAGAAATTAATGCAAATAAGACATTTTCGGTATCCAAAAGGGTGAAAGACCTACGATGCGAATATATATAGGTCAATAACAATAACCCATACTGATAATAAGCTATTTTACATACAAAATATAATACATAGGAAATCAACAGCAACAAAACGTCCGTTTTGCTAATCTGGTTCCCGACCTGAGAGAGTCATAGTAAGTATAGCAGAAGACGAGACATGTTTGTTAGCTCTCACAATTGGTTATGACATATGACAGAGATTTATAAGATGAAGAATGCAAAAAAGTACTTGACGAATAAGATTTGTAGCTACGATAGCAACAGGTTATTGTTAGTGACTTATAAATGAAATAGATTTAAACTTGTGAAACAAATTCTTAAAATACATATACGGCTTTACACCTTTAAAGGAAACTATAGGGTGTATACTCCATACAGAACTTATTTCAAAGTATTCTTTTCTCTTTTCAGCTTCATTTAGCTTATTGCAGAATATAAGGGTTTAGTTCAGTGAAACTTAAATAAAAAAAAGGACGATTATCACTATTAATTTATAAATTTTGCGCTTTAGTTTCATATTGCAACAATTATTCGATTCGTTTTAAACTTAAAGGGACAACATCAAAAGATCAATGTTGGATAAAAAAAAAAAGAAAAAACATAATTAATTCATATTTGTTTTTTACGGGGAGGGATGTGGTTAAACTTGTTGCAAGTCTTGTATTCCGACAGCGACATTTTGGATTAAAAATATGGGTATGAAAGTTCGTTCCTAAAACTTGTATGCAAATAAAATGTATGCCCGAGGTGGGTGTGCCGAAATGGATAAACAATCATAAACATCCTGCTAATAAATTTCAAAAACTTGTGAGAAACTTCGGCAACTAAATGTCCGAAAACTGCACAGCAAGTGGGTGTATTCATGTACTGGTCTTAAACTGAACACACAGACAAACACAGAAAAGAAAAAATCGGTACAGATTTATGAGTCATTATAAATGTGTATTTGTATTAAAGCCTAACAATACACTCTTAAGTACAATTTTAGTCTAAAATCGACCACAGGAACTTTTTGAATGGATTGGCCTCCATCTTTTTTAATATTAGTTCTTTTTTGTTGAATGTCTCATTTAAAAGTTTAAACGTTTATAATCATTCATTTGCTAACTCCAATCCCTACCTAGATTAATGTTTTACCATCAGAAAAAAAGTCAACTCAACCACAAATAACTATTGAAGTATTTTCTTCTAAGCGGTTGCATCGACCCAGTAATTGTAAAAACACACCAAGGATACCAGTATTATAATTTGTTACGTCAGACAGGCGTATCGTCGACACAAAATTCAATCTAAATAGTTGGAAGGCGAAATAAAATAGGAAGTTTAAGAGCATTGAAGACAACGAAAAGAGGCTGGAATAACAGCTACAGCAAAAGGAAACAGATAAAAAAAATATCAATTTAATATCGTTTTAATGATTTTGACGTTGTTCACTACCAAATAGGTAACGGATTGGTTAATACACCAAAAACGAAGTTGGTGACCCTATGATTATATTATATCATTAAAACGGAAATTTATGTACCAACAACATATAGTTTTTAAAGAAAACTCTATGAACTCGAAATATTCACCTATTTTGAAAGAATTCAATTAATAATATTTTAGACAATAAAAGAGATAAATGTATTATATTTCGATTTTCAGTTATAGTTGAACGAGCCAAAGTTATATGCAAAATTTTACCAAAATCTGTGGCATAGCCCATGTACTGTTCTTTGACCTTAACCGGTTCCAAGACTATGTTTAAAAATAATGGCCTCGGACTATTACGAGAGAATTTTTTAAATCACTTTACTTTCAAAATTATTCTCTTCCTTTCGTTTATCGTAATGGGGTTTTGTTATTTTTTTTTTTTTTTTTTTGTAGATTTGCGAAATTTCTTCAACTATAATTCAATTATGTACAGATAGTTTTGTATGTCAGTGTGCAGTGCATTTATAATTATGTTTTACTGCCGTGTTGTGTTTTTAGTTCACTTGTATTTCATTTGGGTACACTGTGAATCATTATTGTTTAAACTGAATAATCATAACGGAAAATCAATGTCTAAATTGTACATGAAACCTAAAGGACAGAAAGCCATAGCGGCCTCTCAGAAATACTGTTAATTTCATTTAAATTTTGTTATGCCACTTCACGAACCTTGTAGTGAGTACTGTTTCTGATTTTTACTTTCTTGAGCTGCTGTGATCAATTTACAGCTTTGCTTTCTGTAGTAGCGATCTCATTTTGACACTGCTTTCTACATTATGTGCCGTCTTTTACTTACTTGCTCAAGTTAGTAGTTATCCTGTTGGTAGCTGTACTATGCAGGTTTATTATCGTGAGATTTAAATTTATGACATATGGTATAGATAGATGCAAAAAGGAGGGTGTTGTATTCACGTAAAACTGATTTAACCCCCACCACACCTTAAACCTTTACCAAATCAGGTCTGGACGATTTTCCGTTTGTTTTTGTTTGTATATATTATTTTTTTGGATTTGGGTGTTCATGGTTAGTGTGTGTGTTCTGTTGTATTGTTGTTGTATTGTCCAATATGTATTACTTCCTATTGTCTTTTGTTATAATTATCAGAAGATGAAGTCTACATCGGAGAAGCTCATCACTATAAAGGCTTTTCATTTGTTTTCATCATAAACAGTTTTATATTTGTGCTTTTTTTACTAAGTTTTGTTTCGGTTACTCTTTTCATTGTATGATATGATATCACGTGCAGTCTCAATTATAAAATCATCGATAATTTTTTTTCATATTACGGACTTTTGACTCCGGAGTATATAATTTTTGAACAAGTTAACTCCTCTAAGGTGGGAAAATCTGGTACTCGATCAAGTAAGAGTAACTAAAAGAAGTGAAATCAAGCCTACAATCGGTGCAATATGGGAAAATAACTGTTTTATGTATACTGCACACGACAAAATCATCGGAAAACAGTTTATGTTTCCCCAAATTTCACAGATTGTGAGCTTAATTATACTTCTTTTAGTTGCTCTTACTTGTCCGAATATCAGAATGTCTCATCACAATTTAGGCATCCTGTTGAAAAATTATATACTCCGGAGTCAATAGGCGGTAATATGAAAATAGTCTATAATTGCATGTGATTGTTATGAAGTATTGACGTAAAAATGTTATATCTATCAAAATAGTCAGAAATAGTTCATAAAAACACGGGTGCTTTATTTTATACCTTTTTACTATAAAAATATCTTATTTCTATAAAGAATACATCGCATAAGCTTACTTTGCGATTAAAATATATTTGATTTCTGTACTTATAAGCATGACTATATTATAAATCTAACACAGACGCAACATGCTAACTTATTGGAAATTTAAAACGCTACAGAAATAAGTTAAAACATATCTATAGATCATTTATAACATCTGGAGACACTGTATAATTACTTCAAAGATTAAACAATCATATTTTCTGTCTGTCACATCCGTTTTTTTCTACCAATATATGATTTACTACATGACAGTCATGACCTTGGTATAAATAAACCGGTGGATGACATAGATATATACATTTATAACGTTGATGCCTAACTAATTACTGCAGTCTTCAGCTTGTCTTCGTAGAAAGATGTGTCACATCCTTGACGAAGACTTGGGGAGTCAATATGTATCATTAAGGATAATTAACATTAATTAATTAATTGTGAATCAATTTTAATTTATATAGTTTTTCACAATTGGATATTGCTACTTCTTTCGAAAAAATTAACGGACCAAAGAATGAATATCAGCGATAGTATTTCAAAGGTATTTCGTTTTATTTTAATTTCCTTCCTTTTAAAATTTATGGTACATATAGAGTTACTACGTAAGTTTTCTCTTAGTTTAATAATACAAATAAATTTTTAGAAGAACAGTTAAGGAGAACATACCAGTAATTTTTCTTTAATAATTTATAAAGAAATATTACAAAGAGAAGTGTTTGAAATTAAGAAATATATCCAAATGCATCGACACTATATTTCATTACCTTATTTTGATATTTACTATATTATCATATAAGTAAAAACTTCCGATGAAATAGATTCTAGTATATATTTTTTAAATCTCATTATTTTAACAACAAGAGAAGTTTATTAAGAACTATGTTTGTAAGAACTATGTTTGTAAAAAAACATTTTATGATCTTTCTCTCATATCCGAGTTTAATATTTGTATTTTTGAAATGTTTTACTGATTCTTTTGAATTTGGTCAGCGCAGTCTCTATATTCCATATCTTAAAGTCATTTCTGATTATGTAAACTATTTTATTTGACATTTACGAATTAATTAATTTATTTAAAATTGTTTATTGTTGATTCTTTTATACTAAAACACTTATTACATGTATCACTCCAGACTAGAGAGAGAATGCATGGTGCTGAAATCTGTATTTTCATTTTGTATGTTTACACATTTATATTATGACTAAAAAAATGGGGTATATGTCAATGTGACATCAACCCAACAACATATTTAGGCTTTATTATAATGTACTTTTATTTTCGACTGCTTAGATTTTCTTTCCAAATTACTCATGTCTTAACGGAGATATGATACATCAATGGGACACGAGCAAAAAAAAATGAAAAAAAATAACACAACAGACAAGACAAGTCAAAAAGGTCTTCAACAATGTTTCTATAGACCAATTTTATTCTTGTTTATACATAATTGGACTTTAAAAGGGAACATTTTGAGTCTGCTAGTGAAAATACACATAAAAATTGCCGGGTATTATTGTCCATGAGACAGAATAGTAAGTATAAACGAACAAAAATCTGAAGCTCACCGTAATTTTTTGTTTGATATCTGATGATATGATTGTATGTCTATTTCGTCAACAAACTGTTTAAACGTGTTCAGAAAACAATGTTTTTTTACCTTTGGTAGGAGATGTCGAGATTCCGTATTAAGAATAAAAGTTTTGATTAACGTTTGACTTTTGCATGTATCAGCCTCTGTCTACAACTTAATAAATCCAATTAGAAATAAAAGAGTTTCCGATATACAACTCAGACCCCAAAAATATGTTTAAGTAGCTTATTAGGTGAATAACAAAACCGGCTATTGACAAGCGTTTTACTATATTTACTATTTATTTCGTCCATAATGAAGTGTTCGATTAAGTATTCCTATTGTATAATTTGTTAGCATGTGGTTACAAAAAAGTATATAAAATAATAAATACAGTAAACTACAAGTTTCTTTAAAAACAAATTGCTTGCAACATAAAACCAGTCGGCCTCTTTGATCGCTGATTTCGGGGAAAAAAAGGGGGGTGATATAGTTTAGTATTATCAATTTAGCTCATTTTTAGGGTAAACTGAATCCATTTCTTTAATTTTGAAATGGATTGAATAAAAATCAATATTTTGATAATTATTATTAAAACGGTAAAGCACTGTTACCTTTTCTGGAAACAATTACATTAACATTTCTGTCTCATATGCTTCTTGTTACTACCATGAAACCTTTCTAACTTAAAGTAGACCTTCAACGAAGGATCTCTGAAACTGTGAGCCTTTTGTTTTAAGTAAAAAGATCTCAAAACAAAAAAGTGATGAAAGGCCTGTACGCTATTTGAACACAAAATAATGTATTCTAGTTTTTAAATAAATGTCAATCACCACATTTATTTTGCATAAACGACAATTACCCTATAGAAAAATGCACCATTACATTCACATGTAACGTGTAAACCAGACACGCTGCCTTAACTCACCTTCCATGTTTGAGGACAAGAAAAAACTATATCGAGATTAAAGGTGTTTTTCCTACACGTTTTTTCCCCGGACAATTAGCGAATACTGAATTATGCGTGTTCCTATAAAAGTATTTCTCGTACATAATTGTACATTAGGCATTTATTTTTTAGCAATATTACCCCTGTCGAATATGTATAATGAGAAACTTTCTACCTGTCTTTATTTGAATATGTTGTTATAGAATAAAAAAAGTTGATATGGTGAATTAAAATGAGACTACCCTAAGTGTAAGCTACAGGCCCATTAAAATGTTTTCTTTATTATGCGGAAGTATACACTGACAGTAATACCTAGTAGATGTACTAACTAACCTAGTAGAGGAAAATTCTAACTAGTACATTGTCATTTTAGTTTGTTTACTAGCCCTTCTAGTAAAATTACTTTCTACCTAATCTGTCTAAAATGGCTAGTAATCCCATGGACAGTTAGTTTATTATTTTTCTAGTAAATACCACTATGTATTTCTTTGAGTGATATCCTTAGAGTTAAGAAATTAAACTAATGCTATGAATTGGGATTTTATTTATAAATGGTTCAAAAACGCAATATATTATTTGTACTTTAAAAGACGTGTATCCTCGATTGACATAGAAGAAATAAGAACTGAATACACGTAAGTTTTTTTTTTTGGGGTGAATGAACCAAATACCTACTGCATTCGAGTGCGCGCTATCACGAAAACGTAAGAGTCATAAATATATATATTTCTCTATTTATGCATGCATTGAAATTGGTTCTTACCAGTTTTATAAATTTTGATAAACAACATGTTGATAAAATTTGTCTCATGTAAATACACGCTATATCCATTCGAAACCTTGGACTCGGGATTTCACATTAAATCATCAGAGAAACAGTTTCTACCACTTCACCCCGTTGACTATGTATCCACACTCGACAGATATCTTTTCAAATTTAAAAATACTCGGCAAACCTCGCATTTTAAAGCTTGAAAATTTAACAATCTCAAGTTGATAAATAACGTTATATAAAGATGTTCGCTCCCCAATTTCAAAATACCAAGCTTTAAGCTTTTTAAAAGATTCTTATCAATTGATAGTATATAAATAACGGAACTTAAAAAGGAGAAACAAATTAAAGGTCAGTATCTTTTTATTTTAAGATATAAGCAATTAATTTTGCGGGAAACGATTCTCTCTAGATTTTCCATTCATCTAACATTGGCACCTTTTTTCTTTCAAAAACTATGAAAAAGTAACAAGGATTTTATAAGATTTTCAAAAAGGGCTTTATAAACTATATGCTATAAAATTACGAAAAGAAAAGTAGGGGTTAGCGGACAAAATTTTTAATGGCACTACATGGATAAAACTTGAAGATTCAAAATATCGGATAAAAAGTCAAAAACAAGTGTAGTAAACATCCTTAAAGGAATGTTGTGATAAAATCTATATATCTCTAATTCTTAACGATTTTTACTTTCATCGAACAGTTGATAAATTTTTAATCAACGTGTGGTTCGCTAGATTTTGATTAAATATGTGCGTATTATGACGTCATAACAGCTTGATTTTATGCAATTCCCAGTACTAATATGCACAAATTTGAAAAAGTTTGTATAAATTCTCAGTTTTATTTTTGGCAAATACATGTAACAGTTCGTAATATCTTGAATACTTTCTGTTACGCCAAATGCAGAAAACAGAATCATCGTTCAAATATTAAAAAGAAATTTGTGATTCTATTTCACTTTGTAGCTTTAAAGACGCTAACAAATATCCACACCTTTTCAATCTGTGATACCATAACTTATTACTTCACAATCTTTCCTCGTCAAAAACTGTAATTTTAATAATTTTAAGCAACTCGACAAAAGTATTTTTTTCGTCACGCGGCTATTTGAAATTTTCCAATTGTTTGTTTGTCATTTTCCACGGAACTCTAAAGTACAACGAATTCTAGTTGTGGGACAATAGCCCCTTCACAAAGATATCATGATTCTACAACTTGAACCATACATTTGGATACGATCTATTCGTCCTCATGGAAAAATATGTTTGCTTTGCTTCAAAGAAAGGCATTGATGAAAAAATGGCTTTAATTTACATGAAATTTCGGAAGTAAGACTACATTTATTTTTGAAAAAAATAACGAGATCTTTATGATTATATGGGAGGGGATTCACTCGCGTCATATTCGTCCTGGATATGCATGAAATATTTGCCACTGGACGTTAAGCAACCAACAATCAATCAGTCATATTTGGGCTTTCGGAAATGACTATGTACTAAGTTTCGACACAAGTAAGGTGAGTGTATTATCTTGAACAGGGATGATATACTTGTCTGGTGATATGATGAACTATCATTAATTTAGAACCTCGGATTAGACGAATGAAAGTCATACACCATAGTCTTATAAAACAGACTCGTTGACGTACAAATTAGCTTGTCGTAATGCTTTAAATCATTTGGAATCTATTCCTCAACAATAATTTACTGCTAACCTAGATTTTCTCAAGTAAACTAAATTGTTTGCCTTTTGTGTTGCGCGTCAACAGGATGAATTTGTATTGTTTAAATGTCCGTGAAGAGATAAATTTGTCTCGGTTTTATCAGTAATAATTAGATTAGAATACAGGAAATAACCAATTATTGCCACGTCTGATTTCATTTAATTCTATCATTGCTTTTCTGGAATGCGTTTTATTTTCTTCGAACTATAGTAAAGTAGTAAAGCTAATGACGCAT
Source organism: Mytilus coruscus (assembly GCA_017311375.1). NCBI lineage: Eukaryota > Metazoa > Mollusca > Bivalvia > Mytilida > Mytilidae > Mytilus > Mytilus coruscus. The sequence goes on along the minus strand of CM029603.1, from coordinate 39,889,698 downwards.
GGTAACAAATAACTCTGATAAATAGTTTTCTAACACCTGGGTAAGCAGTACTTTTCTACGATTTATTAATTCAGTACGTTTCGTTCGTTTCTCTTTTTGGTATTGATCTGCTAAAATCAAAAGACAGACGAAAATCTGAAATTCATTAGACGATTGAACTTTCTTCTAATCATTGTTATGCCATCATACGTTCTACATTGTTACATATATTCTATATTTCCTATTTACATAAAAATCACATTCAACGTAAGACGATAAGGGGAATCAAATGTCGACCTTCAACCTTATGGAATAACAGTTTCATGTTGCATTTATTAATTCCAAAGTACATGGAATGTCTACAGTCATGGACATATTGATGCAATTATAATAAGGTTAGGGGATAACAACATTGACCGATTAACTTGAATATTCCAGTAAAATTTTATCTCTACCCATACATATGTGTTTTCAAACTCTACATATCTTATTAACGAAAAATATTGTTGTAGGACACTGTGAAGACAGTTTTACAATGTACACATGGAAGGACATTTCATCTTCGTACATGCTTTATTTACTTATTAATTAGAAAGTGCACAGTTAATACGCGATATTGTTGAAATTATTATATTATTTATAAAGCAAAACACAATTACATAAAATGCACATTAAACATAAGACGATAAGGGGAATCAAATGTCGACCTTGAACATTATGGAATAATATGGTTGTCGCTGGTTATAATACCTCTACGTATTTTTATTGTTTTTTGTTGTTGTTGACCTTTACTTTAGGGAATGAGGTATTATTGATGGCAGACTCTTGATAGTTTATTTGCTTCTAAAATCGGACCGTTTAGACCTTGCCATCTTGTAGACACTTGCCTGTATCTTGACATCTTCATGTCGTTTGTGTTTTTGTGTCGTTTGGTTACTGCCTCATTGACACGTATTTCACACCACATTCCATTCATATTTAACGAAACTGATACATTGTTTTTGGGGAGATGCCTTCAATACAAACATTGATCAACCAATAGAAGATTTCTTATCAATTATCTGACAGTGTCACATTGAAACTCATTGAAACTGACAAAACATGACCCTGTATGGTAAATACGAGGTGAAGATTGGGCCTGTAATCTCCCTCTTTTGGAATAAGTATATTACTTTTGGTATCTAGATTTCTTGTAAAAGATAACAAACACGATATATACTCTACGGTCGAATTTCATTTATAATTATTATTTCCCGAGAAGCATATACCTGACTCGCCTCATTCGAAGTTTGGCTATGTTTTATGGTCAGAGTTAATATGTTTGACATAAGTAAGTGCCCAATAATTTCGATCTTTAATTAAATAAACGTACATGCATACTATCACGCAACAAATTCGACACGAAACTGGAAGCTTTGTATTTCAATAATCAGGCCCAATTGTCCATTAGCTTTGCCACTCGGTGAACTGATATCTTCTGAACACTTTCAATCAATTATTACGCTTTATTATCTTTTTACTATATTTTCTAAGATCTCTTTTAAAATGATAGCTCATCTGCTGGTTGACTGGACTTGTATCGATAAAATAAATTTGAAATATAAAAGTACAATCGCAGAACATTTGTTTACTTGTGACAAGAAATGATTTAATTAGTTTATTAGCAATTTCTTCCTTGCCCTGTAAATACTGCAATTTACGTTTTTACTTACGGCATACCAGTATTTACTTGATTAATCAACTGTATGGTTAAGCATAAATGAATTCTTAATACAATCATTTTGTTTCAAATACGATGAAAGTAGTCCCCACTTCCAGATAGATAAACTGGTTAGACATTCCAAAAGATAGATTAACAGAAGTAAATATATTATTTGAACCAAAATCAAATTGGAAATTGAAGTTTTCTTGTTCTCCGGTGCTAATAACCTGAATCTGGAACAAGCACACTTACAACCCATAGAAAATAATGCCCTTCAACTACTTATTTAATTTCGTTAGAAGCCAGTACATAGACGAAACAATGTTATTAATGTTTTAGAATATGACAAAACTTCCATCTCACTTTAACTTTTGAAATTCAAAGCCGAAGGAAATAGAACGTAAACAATTCAATTTTTTCAGTGTTTTACCTTTTGCCCTAATTCATTTTAGCGTTGCAGCGGTAACAGAATGTTAATCAAGCAATTTGTCCACAACTTGTTTACCAGTTTGATGTTTGCCTTTATGAAAGATGATAGAATATCTAATATTAGGTATCATATGAAATTCCTGTATATCTTGTTGCTTGCTTTAATTCACTTGTTATCATTCTTTGATAGTTCTTTGTAGTTTTTATTTTGTGTGGTCGTGTTCAATTTAAATATAAAACTTCCAATTGGGTCACAGTTCACTCTTAAGTATAGTTAGAAAAGAAACCAATTAGTTTGTCTTTAATAAGATCTCCGAAACTGAAACTCAATATTTTTCTTGCTGAGCAATATAAATGTTATGGGATATTTATGCGTCTAACTGACCACTGTCTATCATTTTTCTACTGAGTTGTAAAACTGCTAAGAGAGGACAATTATTGTGTACTAGCAACGATGTTCGACAATACATGACGATTAATATTTCGAAGAATGTTATCAACCTGGCAAACAAAAACTAGTGCATGTGCAAGACTTCAATCCTGTAAAACAAAATAACAGAAAGGCAAATCAGGTCATTCTCTTCTGAGAAATTTGAGCTATATTTCAAGTTCAGAATCAGAAAATTTATAGAAATTTGTATATGAATAAGCAGCCTTTTCTGGCATTATTATTGTTCCCTATTTGAAATGTCCTGGTAGGTCCAAAGAGGCGTGTGCAAGTTATCTTGTCCATCAATTTCATATTTTGGAAAGTCTAAACTTTACTATTTATATTAAATATTAAATTAACAAGGATTAGTTGATTTACTGTAATTTGAAAGGGACCAATAGAACGCTAACATGACGAAGATACATCCAAGCGCTTCGGACACACAAAATGAATAAAGCGTGGTTTTCTTCTTCATTTAGCAGTAAGCAGTGAATAACCATTTACGTAGATGTAGTTAATAATAAAATATTAAGTCATAGCATAATAAGCTCTAGCCGCACACATACTTCAACACCTACTGATAATTCAAAACAAGATAAATAAACCTATTGAATGCAAGCCTTATAGATATAACAATATTATCCTTATTCTAAAATGTAATTCTTTTTTGTTTTGTTACAGGTGTTATGTGGCGTCAGTATTTGCGTTATAATAATGACAGATGTTCTTAATGCCTTAAGTAAAACGGAAAATAGTAATTTGAAATCCAAAAATACAACAAGAAACGTTTTACCTGAAAAGTGGATTCACAGGACGTCTGATAATGTTTTATTTCCTATACTTGATAACATGGAACTTTCTACTGCAAGGCATGTGGCTTTTACAGACAATAAGCCTATACTTCCACCTTCCTCTGATTTTCGACATTCTTTCACCGTTGGTTTAAACAAAATTAACTCATTTTCAAAAGTACAAACTGGAAAAAAGCGAAGAAATAGGAAAAATAAGAAAGGGAAAAATAAGAAAAGGAAAAATAAGAAAAACAATAAGAGAAGACATCGCCATCGACATGCAAAATCGAGACTAAGATCAAAACGGTCGCATGTTGCAGGAGAAGCGTCCAGTGTATGTACAAGTATCAGCAAGTGGGTTACCCCATCAGGAGAGGAAACGTTAGATCAGTGGGAACAACCCGTTACTATTTTACCATACATCATGGTTGGTGATAGACGTATACAACAATTTATTTACGAAACGTCTTGTCTAGAAGACAATATTCCTTGTAAGGGTATAGATAAACGACATTACAAATCGGAGTGTATTACCAAAAAGGTGTACGCTTACGCTTATGTACGCAGTAGTACTGGAGAAGAGAACTGGAGCTACATCCAAATAAATGGCTATTGTAATTGTAAACTGCAACGAAAACATCATTCTGGGCCTCGAAATATTTTGGATTATTTAAGTTTATCGTAATTAAGTGTATTTTGTTTTTGATTGTCTATGTTTTCAAATTTGTTATTGCATATTATGATTTTCTTTTAATGGAATTAACGTTTCTATATAGTTACTACATTTTACTATACAAAGTTATGTAATGTTTATTTAAAGAATATGTAAATAGAGTAAAGTTAGTTTTTCAGTTATCATTACTGTGGAGTTTATTTATCCATCCATGTTTCGATTGGTTCTTATGAAATATGCAGGTGTTTTTCCTTTTTATTTTTTTATTTTCGTTTAAAAAAGGTCATATACACATTTCTCAAATTCATTTTCATATTTTTTAGACCTTGTCATATTGTATGGAAATTTGTCTTTTTCTAAGATTCGTGTGTTGACACATGGCTATCTAAAGTTTTTTGTCGATGGGTAACTCTTTCAAACTATGTATCTTTCATTTATTCCATACTTGTTTTTCAATTCATTCATGCATGTGTCAATTGATTCTTTTGAAATATGCAGGCATTTTTTTCATTCCATTCCTTTTTATTTTGTAAGAATATTGTAGACGTAATTTTTTTTTGTAACCAGTAAATGCCTGTTTTACTTAATAACATTTTCATCAATTTTATCTACGAAATATTGATATGCAGAATGGCTTCAGACAAGGATGTCCTTCATCTGATCTGCTCTTTGATCATATAATTTTTCGAATTTCAAATTGGGTTCACAACAAAACGGTCAAGTATAAATAAACACATTCGAGAATACTATTGAATTAATAGATTCATATAGGGTTAATTGTTAGATGTAAATATAATGTTTTATTGTGTATTTATAGCTATGTTCTTGTTGTGTATAACAAGTAACTACCATCTATCATACCTTGTTATGTTGCTAATTAATGTTATAGTGTATTGTTTGTCAGGAAAGTTGTCAGATTAATATGATTCGTGTACCTGCTCAAAGGTATATTATTTATTAATGTTATTTCAACGGTTAGTCTTCTTTGCATATCATTCGTACATTTAAGCTTCCGAACAAAGGGTGCCATATGTTATCGGAAAATCCTTTTTTAAATGTATTTAACCTTTAACAAATATAAGGTAACACTTGACAGGGGAAATTTAGAGCGAGTTAAATGTGAATATACAATGAGATATCAATGTATTCGTAGCCTAACTTTTCTGTAATTAACGTAAGATACTTCTGTTTTCGGACTTTAGTGACAAACAAAACAATGTGAAAACAAAAACTGTTCGAAGATGGTTTTGAAAGATAAAGACTACGCATAAATTTTCCTTATATATGCAAACAAACGGAAATATAAATTCATCATTTAATAATGGAAATACCTACTACTTAGTATACTAAGGATTTACAGTACACCTTCAGATTGCAATTTTGAAAAAATAGTGGAGACCATTTCTTCTGTCTCAGCGATATGATCTATAATTGTTTGTCTCAGTAGATTTTCTTATTTTTCCATTATTCATTTTTTTTACATCCAACAAAGGCCAGTCATTTCAATTCAATCACGTTTTATTTGAATGTAATCTTTTTTTTTTATATTCATGTTGTTATGATCACGACATATCATAAGTACTTAAATTATACAAAGTAAATGTATTCAGTAGGTCATTTTACAAAAGATATACATGGATCAATATTGTATTTTACACTTTTGTACTTTTGTACGTTTATATATTTTTGTACATTGTGTAACAATGTCCCAAAGAAAACATTGATACCGGTGTATGTTGTTTGCTTGCAGACTTGACTGCAATTTGATCTCATGTTTAACATGTTTTGTACACTCAAATAGGTGTTGTTTGTAAGAAGATTTTTTCCACAAGCATAATTTTGCAATAATTGTTATTGTATAAATTTTGCAATTTGTATAAATTTATAGCTTTAGTTTATTTTGTTATTGTTATTATTATTTGGTTATCTTTTATTTAGCGATATATTTTGTTGTCGTTATGTAAGTATGTTGATGAGATTTTTAAGTACCATTTTGCTGGACATTTCACCATTTACTTTATCATAGTTTGGTTTAATTATCAGTCATTATTGATTTTTTTCACTTTTTCCCAGCAATGGACTTAATTTTGTCAGTCGTGATTTTAGCATAATAATCAAATATAAGCATGTGATTATCTCGTAGATTTAAATATTTTTTATTTTATATCGTTCTTTATATCTATTTCTTGTCTGTAAATATTATTTTGTTTGTAATATCTCTGGATTTCTTTTTAAAAAATGAATAAATAGTACAGAGCCGTTTGAATTGCCATAGGAAAATTAGACATGTAGAACAGGAACTGCTAACCCTTCCGGAGCACCTTATTTAACCCCTGGTTTTGTTGGGATTCGTCTTTAGCTTTCTGTGTAGTGTTTTGTGGACTTATTTGTGTTTTCGTTTCGTTTTTTTTTTTTTTTTTGCCATGGCGCTGTCAGTTTTCTTCAACTTATGACCGTCTTTATCTATTAAATAGGAAATTCACAGAAACTTTAAAATTTGAAAATGTACGCTTACGCTTATGTACGCAGTAGTACTGGAGAAGAGAACTGGAGCTACATCCAAATAAATGGCTATTGTAATTGTAAACTGCAACGAAAACATCATTCTGGGCCTCGAAATATTTTGGATTATTTAAGTTTATCGTAATTAAGTGTATTTTGTTTTGATTGTCTATGTTTTCAAATTTGTTATTGCATATTATGATTTTCTTTTAATGGAATTAACGTTTCTATATAGTTACTACATTTTACTATACAAAGTTATGTAATGTTTATTTAAAGAATATGTAAATAGAGTAAAGTTAGTTTTCAGTTATCATTACTGTGGAGTTTATTTATCCATCCATGTTTCGATTGGTTCTTATGAAATATGCAGGTGTTTTTCCTTTTTATTTTTTATTTTCGTTTAAAAGGTCATATACATTTCTCAAATTCATTTTCATATTTTTAGACCTTGTCATATTGTATGGAAATTTGTCTTTTCTAAGATTCGTGTGTTGACACATGGCTATCTAAAGTTTTTGTCGATGGGTAACTCTTTCAAACTATGTATCTTTCATTTATTCCATACTTGTTTTCAATTCATTCATGCATGTGTCAATTGATTCTTTTGAAATATGCAGGCATTTTTTCATTCCATTCCTTTTTATTTTGTAAGAATATTGTAGACGTAATTTTTTTGTAACCAGTAAATGCCTGTTTTACTTAATAACATTTTCATCAATTTTATCTACGAAATATTGATATGCAGAATGGCTTCAGACAAGGATGTCCTTCATCTGATCTGCTCTTTGATCATATAATTTTTCGAATTTCAAATTGGGTTCACAACAAAACGGTCAAGTATAAATAAACACATTCGAGAATACTATTGAATTAATAGATTCATATAGGGTTAATTGTTAGATGTAAATATAATGTTTTATTGTGTATTTATAGCTATGTTCTTGTTGTGTATAACAAGTAACTACCATCTATCATACCTTGTTATGTTGCTAATTAATGTTATAGTGTATTGTTTGTCAGGAAAGTTGTCAGATTAATGTGATTCGTGTACCTGCTCAAAGGTATATTATTTATTAATGTTATTTCAACGGTTAGTCTTCTTTGCATATCATTCGTACATTTAAGCTTCCGAACAAAGGGTGCCATATGTTATCGGAAAATCCTTTTTTAAATGTATTTAACCTTTAACAAATATAAGGTAACACTTGACAGGGGAAATTTAGAGCGAGTTAAATGTGAATATACAATGAGATATCAATGTATTCGTAGCCTAACTTTTCTGTAATTAACGTAAGATACTTCTGTTTTCGGACTTTAGTGACAAACAAAACAATGTGAAAACAAAAACTGTTCGAAGATGGTTTTGAAAGATAAAGACTACGCATAAATTTTCCTTATATATGCAAACAAACGGAAATATAAATTCATCATTTAATAATGGAAATACCTACTACTTAATATACTAAGGATTTACAGTACACCTTCAGATTGCAATTTTGAAAAATAGTGGAGACCATTTCTTCTGTCTCAGCGATATTATCTATAATTGTTTGTCTCAGTAGATTTTCTTATTTTTCCATTATTCATTTTTTTACATCCAACAAAGGCCAGTCATTTCAATTCAATCACGTTTTATTTGAATGTAATCTTTTTTTTTTATATTCATGTTGTTATGATCACGACATATCATAAGTACTTAAATTATACAAAGTAAATGTATTCAGTAGGTCATTTTACAAAAGATATACATGGATCTATATTGTATTTTACACTTTTTGTACTTTTGTACGTTTATATATTTTTGTACATTGTGTAACAATGTCCCAAAGAAAACATTGATACCGGTGTATGTTGTTTGCTTGCAGACTTGACTGCAATTTGATCTCATGTTTAACATGTTTTGTACACTCAAATAGGTGTTGTTTGTAAGAAGATTTTTTTTCCACAAGCATAATTTTTGCAATAATTGTTATTGTATAAATTTTTGCAATTTGTATAAATTTATAGCTTTAGTTTATTTTGTTATTGTTATTATTATTTGGTTATCTTTTTATTTAGCGATATATTTTGTTGTCGTTATGTAAGTATGTTGATGAGATTTTAAGTACCATTTTGCTGGACATTTCACCATTTACTTTATCATAGTTTGGTTTAATTATCAGTCATTATTGATTTTTTTCACTTTTTCCCAGCAATGGACTTAATTTTGTCAGTCGTGATTTTAGCATAATAATCAAATATAAGCATGTGATTATCTCGTAGATTTAAATATTTTTTTATTTTATATCGTTCTTTATATCTATTTCTTGTCTGTAAATATTATTTTGTTTGTAATATCTCTGGATTTCTTTTTTAAAAAAAAATGAATAAATAGTACAGAGCCGTTTGAATTGCCATAGGAAAATTAGACATGTAGAACAGGAACTGCTAACCCTTCCGGAGCACCTTATTTAACCCCTGGTTTTGTTGGGATTCGTCTTTAGCTTTCTGTGTAGTGTTTTGTGGACTTATTTGTCTTTTCGTTTCGTTTTTTTTTTTTTTGCCATGGCGCTGTCAGTTTTTCTTCAACTTATGACCGTCTTTATCTATTAAATAGGGAAATTCACAGAAACTTTAAAATTTGAAAAATTCAAAAGTCGGAGCCTTCCTTCAAAGATACATTTTTTCGGGTCTTAGCTGGTCGGTAAAATAATACGGTACACTTTCAATATGTAATTATAACAATAAAATTAAATTGTTTCCATTTTAGTTTTATGATAATGTAGTATTCTTACAATAAAGACATGCAATAAGATTTATTCCATTTCGTTGAAAAACAAATACCTAAAACATATAAAAAATGTGTTGTTCGATGTTAATTTAATTCAACCAATTTCATATCGTACAAAGGTCAATGTTTGAATAGTTGTTATGTTTCATTGTTAGTCACAACAAATTAACAAAAGTTTTCAATATTTTCATAAAATATGAGTTTGGGTTTTTGCATTAAATCAAACGTATTTGAATTTCATTTCCAAGGTACATTTTAATTGTTGAATCTTCAAACATCGACCAGGCACTGCTTTTCCTTTACATGAATTATAGTCATGACATGACAGTAAATTAAGTAAAATGGCGGTATTATCAGAAGAAGTTGAGACACATGAAAAACTTGATGCGGCGACGCTGTTTCTTTTATTTTTAGATTTTGACCGATTGCCGTATTTGGTAGAACATTTGTGGAATGTTGACTTGCAGTGCTCTCTTCTTCAATTTTTTTTTTTTTTTCAATTAGGCCGTCAAACTTGTTTAATTCCAGCGCCACTGACGAGTCTCATGTAATCAAAACGCACGTCTGGCTTAATAAACGATAAGCGTGGTATCTTTGGTGAGTTTTTGTAAGCTAGCCTACTTTTTTATCAAACAGGGAAAGTATCAGAAAACTTTAATATTTTGTGCTATCTTGTTTTGTTTATCATTTTTGTTTATTTGAGGTTTTTGGTTATTTTATATGTAAGATTTCATATTTTAATGTATAATATATGATTGCTGTACTTTTCTACTGTGCATGTCATTCCTTTCTTTATTTTAATCTATTTTCTTTAATTTGTTGCTAAAATTATATTTTTTCTATGATATTTTTCGAATATTGTTTTTTTATATGTTGTTATGGATATAATCAAATTACAATAGATAACAACAGTAAGATAAATACAGCTCCAAATTATAAAATGAGATAATATATTTTAATAATCTGAATGTTAAATCGTTACTTATGGAGATAAATAATGATATCATTTGTGTATAGATGGTTCTCGTTCATTGGGTGTATTTTCAATCATATTTAGGAAATAAATTAAGAACGATACTTTTATTAACCTTGCTTTGCTCTAGACTGAGACGATGTACGTATTACCACTGAGAAAGGTTTCACCATATTCGGGCACATTGTTCAGACTTTAACTTGTGTGTTTGGCTGAAAGCAACAAAAATGCCATTGTAAATATTGTACAAAGTTTTTCGGTGTTCTAACATTAAAAATAAACTTTTACTCTCATCTAAAATATTGTTAGTGGAATTATTGTTTGTAATATAAGGCAAAATTCGGAAAAAGGAATTATTTATGTCGTATTTGTTTGATTTTTTGATAATGCATTGATATAGAACAATAACTGAAAATCAACTAACGTGGAATGACATTGCAAATACAAAAATTAAAAAAAATACTTTAGTTTTGGTGGTACCATGGATACTCCAGAATATTAGTTTTCCTTAACTTTACATTTTTCGCTTTATTAATCGTTTTACAGTTAAATCATTAATTGCATGACGTCGTTTTAATCAGTAATATATACACAGATATTATTCTTTAGAATCATGTAACTTAGTTTTATTTGACCAAATACCTATACAAGTACACTTGGATATTTTTGCTTTTATAATCAGAATTGTGATTCTTGCAAATACTAGTACATATATAATATTGAAGCAACTGATGGCATATTTTCTGAGACTGTGATAAAGCGCCATATTCTGTTAAACTGTAAATACAATGGCCATTAATTTATTTTATTGTAATGTGTTGATATTGTTGAATTGTTAAACATTTTCAAGGTTTGTTTATATTAAATAATAAAAACCGTTTTGTTTTAATTTGATTTAGTCAAATGGATAACTGAAATAAAAATAAAAACAAATAATCTATTTCAAGTTATAAATAATTAGGATGTCAAATCATCGATTAACTCCGTTGTATTAATTCTCCTCTTTACTAATGTGATTTGGGGGATTTAGAGCCTGCAATATTGGTGCATGTTAGTTGTAGATGAAAGCTTTAACTTTATGTTGTATAGAAATGTTCTTGAGAATAGCACTTTACCAGGAACGCTCAAAATGGTAAAGCTAGGGGGAAAACTCATAAAGAATACCAGGTTTATAATTGTATACTCCAGAAGCGCGTTTCGTCTACAGAAGAATCATCAGTGACGCTTAAATAAAACAAGTTAAAAGGCAAAATAAAGAAACGTTTAAGTTACAGAAAAGCGCTTCAGACGCATCAAACTTATATTAAGTGTCATTTCAATTTAACAAATATAGCACTCTAAATCTTAAGGGCTAGGTGGACTGACGATATATTAAGTCATTAAGATGGGTCATGATTAAGGTAAATCCTTCAAAAAATGTGTAAAACTAAGACCAATAGCTGTGGACTCAAGTGCGCAAAACCAACCTTCTCAGTGTTCTCTTCATATAATTTTACACTTCTTTTGAAACACGCACAGTTGAATGAGACCTTTTGGATCTCTTGAATGACCTTACAGTAAGAATTAATTCAACAACAATATTGGCATCCTTTGATACCCTTACATATTCCATGCTTTTGAATGGAAGTTTTTGCATACTGGTAAGACAACACTGCAATGATGTACAAGAACTTATAAATAAAAACCTTATAATTCATGGATTAAGATGTATATGGGAGATTGCGTGGTTGAGTTAGAGTAATCCATTCGAAAGGTTTACGGACTAAGTCAACGTGTCTTTGTTCTTATTCGATTTATTGGTTTTGATTGATTGGTTTTTGATTGTCCCCTTAGTATGTTCTCCTGCCTTTAAATTCATAATTCTTTGATATTTATGATAATGAATCCAACAGTCAAAACTCAGAAACAGCTATGGGTATCAAGATCGAACCAACATACTAATTAAGTGATGGTATATTAAGTTATAACAATGCATCGATATACTTTCCTAAAATTTGAAATATTGAAAAATATCCCTCCCTTGTTGTAATTTGTGGCAAATAAACCGGAAGATTTAGATGAAAATTCTACAAACCCAAACAGACCTCCAAATTACTACTGACAGTGTGACTGATATAAACTTACATTTAATTGAGTGATAGGTGCTTAACTTCGTACAACCTGAAGGAGCAAACATAAACGCGACAAACGAGACGATTTTACGCTCATTGAGTTACGACACGATTTACGAAGAAAACTATTAAATCATTAGTAGATTCAAAAATGTGTATTAATAAAACGAACAATGAAAATGTCCTTGTCAGACATATGAATTGTTACCCCTTAACACAAGCTCTATTCAAATGACTGTAGCTATATTGAGTTTTATATATGGTTCACCATTGAAGACAGTGTAAGTTATACTATACGAGAGCATTTGTATAACTTATACGACAAGTCAGTAAAAGCAATTTACCATGGTGAAGCAAAACATGTCAAAAGTTTTTACAAAAGATTTTCTAGTACATACTCCACTACAAAAGTCTAAAAGTCTGAAAAGACCAGTTTTTGTCTTGATTTGCATGAACTTTTACTCGACATTCTCCAAAAGTATGACTCGTGTCTTAATTTTTCTTGACAAATTCTCATTTATATTAAATTTGTATGAAATTTACTCGACTTATTCTCGACATTCTGAATATGGTCTTAAAATTTCTCGACATATTCTCGACATTCTTATTTTTTCTCAGTATGGCTTGAAGCATTCTGAACATTTTGAATTGTGTCTTAAATTTACTTGACAGTTCTGAGTTTTACAAGCATGACCAATATTCATGATATAACTTTAATCTTTATTTCTCTTTATATGATATACTGTTGTTCCAAGTTACACTTCTTACAACAAAAATAAAAGTTGGGCATGTAAAATAATTGAAAATTTGGGTATACAAATATTTTTACAAATGCAAATATGGCTATGAAATCTAAAGTATAGAATAATTCAAATGAGGGTGTGTTGATATAAAACAATTTGAATGTGGGTTTTAAATAATTACAAATTTTGATTCCTAAATCTTATAAATTAAATGATTAAAACCAAACATACTGTAGACATATTTCATTCTACATTCATAATATTCAATGTTGATATGGTAAATAATTATTATAAATTATAAATAGCAAATTATGATCATATACAAATCATTCATTTAACAGAAGAAAAATTTGTGTAATGTCATCTGTTGGAATATATATATTAAGTATTACACATGGACAGGATGTTCCCCATAAAATTAAGGTATTCTACACCAAAGAGTGCACGCAACTGTCAAATAGAAATTACTGCTTTACCTGTAATCAGCCATACAACTTATCAGTTGACCGAACATGCCACTACAATTTAAAAAGTTTGTTGATAGATGAAAATGAAAATCATCATTTTGATGAAAAAAAATTGAATTAAAATGGATTTTTTTCATCAAAATTATGAAGTTAATTATTTTAACATAAAAATAAATTGAAAAATTCCCAAATATTAAAAGAAAATTATTATCTACTCCAGGAATAATAAAAAAAAATGTATTTATAATGGGTTCCATCAATGATTTCTATAGAAATCATTGGTCTTATGAAATGAATCTCAAACAGACATGCACAATATAGTTCTAAACATTCGTTTTCTTTTCAGGAAGGAGTTATCACAAATATTTATTTTGATAAAAATTATAAAATTCAACACTAAAATTTGAATAAAAATGTTTTTGGTTGTTCTAAAAATGAATAAGGTGGTGTGGGGTCCAAAAGAGACACATGGTCACATTTAAAACTGCGTATAAGACACCTATTTTAGTAAAGCAAATTTGACTGGCAGTTTGCGAACGGCAAAAATCTAAATGCTGTTTGTTAGTAACTTTGACTTATATTCCAAGTGAAAACAATTAATTAAATGTTTAATTAAAATAAATCAAAATTAAACTACATGGGAATTATTCAGGGTATTCCAACTTAGTTGCACCAAAGGGTATCTTACTATACCAAATTGATCCTTGATTCTTCAAAGTTTAGTTTAGCCATAATAAAAGGAGTAAATAACAGCAATAGAATGTCATAAACAGTGCAGAATAAGTCTGTTCACATTTCAGGCCAAATTTATACTGTTGAGATAGTGTCAAGACATATTTAAGACTGCAAGAATGTGTCGAGACAAATTCAGACATTATTTAGAATCTCAAGAATATGTCGAGACATATTCAGACATTATTAAGAATGTCAAGAATATGTCAAGACAGATCGAGACAAATTTAAGACAGTCAAGAATTGGTCGAGACTAATCCAGACTCTTATCAGATGATACAGGAAGTGTCGAGAAATTTTAAGACAATGTGCATACTGTCAAGACACTTGTCAAGAAAAATCAAGAACCTTCTTAGACAAATTCATACTATGTCAAGAATTTTCAAAAATTATTTAGACAAATTAAGAATGTCGAGTAAAAATTCATGCAAATTCAGACAAAAACTGGTTTTTCAGACTTTTTGACTTTTGTAGTGCTCGCAACTTGATGGAATATTCGGTAGAACAAACAGTTAAAATAATGTCGGTGTACAAAATAATAAATCAGTGATAGAACCTTTCTCCATTTCCTTCAAGAATAGTATGACCAAGTCTTTAATTAATCCGTTAAATAGTCCATTTGTCAAGGTTTGATGCTGGTAAAGAAGACCGTTCTATCAGTGTTTGTATCGATTATTAGAGGCTAAACGTGTTATCGACTTAAAAAAATATATATATTCTCAAAGGATCGACGGTCCCTTCAATAAACTGTTGACAACACAGTGTTGCAGTACCATTGTTTGTGATTATGTCATTGGCAAGTAGCAGTAGACCCCAAAGAGCAACAGAAATCGAACATTGGAATTGTATTTACTTTTGAACATTTTTTTTATTGTATTTACTTACATGATCCATTGTGAATTACATGTTTCCATAACTGCAGTTTTTTTAAGGGTTTTCAGATGTAGGACAATTAAAACCCGAAGTAAAGCCAATTGTTTGCAAAACAGGTTAAATATTTGGCACATCTATTTCTGCAGAATGGCGTAGCTACTGAATGAAATAAAGTAAAAGTAGTTACAAACTGGACAAAATCTACAACGGTCACAAAGGTGATCAAATGGTTACAATATCCATCCAACCAAAGATAAATATTTAACAATACTTACTGACTTAGTTATTTACATTATGTAGTATGTTGTGCCACCATTTTCTACATAAGAAATGCTTGTAGCAAGTCAGGAATATGACAGTTGTTTTTCATTGGTTTGATGTGTTTGAGCTTTTGATATTGCCATTTGCTAAGGGCCTTTCCGTTTTGAATTTTCCTTCGAGTTCGGTGTTTTTGTTATTTCATTTTTATTGAATTTTAGTAGGAACAAGTATTCAACAGTAGTTATTTCCTATCAAAATAATTCATGTTGAAGTCATACTGAGTAAGAGAGAGACATAACGGATGCACCATTCATAGCGGTAAGGAGTTAAAAAATCACATAATGTAATGTTTTAAAGAGGCAGATAATAAAGGTGATATACGCATTTTTTGTAAACGTTTAAGATATCTCAGAATGCACATGCTATGAATTCATGGTGAGTAATCTAGAAGCGTAAAAAGTCCGAAACTCATAACGGTCAACAAAGAGATAGAACAGATAAGGATGAAATAGAATTTTACAATCCAGGAAATTTAAACAGAGATCTATCGGAGGATTATGTTGATAATGATTTGTTACATGGTTCTGATATGGAAGAAAAGGATGAGCCTGACAGACTTTAGTAAACCAATTTTGATCTGAATCGATCAATTCGATCTGAAAAGGTCTTAAAAGACTAAACAAAAAGTTATTATGTCATTTTTAGTCTGTCAGTCACTTTTCAGACTTATCCACTTCGGTACATTTAGTACTATATAGACTATTTGTTTGCAGTCAATTAAGATCTGCTTAATCCATGTTTAGACTGTTCAGTAGTTGTTATTTACCTGTTCACATCAACACCATACTGAAGTTGTATGAACAGTACTGAATTGACTGCAAACGAATTGTCTTGACAGTACTAAATTTACCGCAGTGGGTACGTCTGGAAATTGACGGAAAGACTGAACAGGACTGAATATGATGTTAGGATCAAAATGACCGTTTAAGACAAAAGTTCATTTACGAGTGAGAGCAACTGCAATAGAATAGCATAAAGATCATAAGAGGACTAAGAAAATCAGGGAGAAATATGATACGAACGAACGAAAAAGGTGTATATCTTTTTATTTTGACTGAAAAGAGCCTACCTTTAAAATTCATTAATTTGATCTCGTGAAAAATATGCATGAACTATTTTCCACTGAACGTAATGCTACATCAATCACTCAATTTCTTCTTTGAAAAGAACGATTAGCCGTTCTTTAAAACACAATCATGTTTTAATACTACATAGTACATATATAGTTTTTAGATATAAGAAGATGTGGTATGAGTGCCAATGAGACAACTCTCCATCCAAGTCAAAATTTATAAATGTAAACCATTATAGGTCAAAGTACGGTCTTCAACACGGAGCCTAGGCTCACACCGAACAGTAAGCTATAAAGGGCCCCAAAAATTACTAGTGTAAAACCATTCAAACGGGAAAACCAACGGTCTAATCTATATAAAAACGAGAAACGAGAAACACTTATGAACCACATCAACAAACGACAACTACTGAACATCAGATTCCTGACTTAGGACAGGTGCAAACAAATGCAGCGGGTTTAAACGTTTTAATGGTACCAAACCTTCACCCTTTTTCTGAAACAATAGTGTAACATCACAACATAGAAAGACACACTATAAAATATCAACTGAAATAGCTTAACTCAATCAAAGGACATAGTAACACCATTGAATTTATTTTTGTCTGCTTTTGATAGATATATTTAGAACGTATATTATCAAGGTGTAAAATATTAGTAGCAAACAAAATCTGTTATGGACTGGATCTTTTTAAAATAATGTGGATCGTCGACTTGTGATGTTTTATGGTTTATACAAGTCTCATAGTAGAGGTTTCTCAACGTCTTCCGAACGAACGAAACTCTACGAACGTACGAACGAATCGTTAAGGGGCAGTGATTTTGTTCAGTAACAAATTTCTACCGATATTGCAGTGTGTTTCAAGACAACAGGAAACAATTTGATATTCTTTTTGCAACCTTGCATTTTATTGTTGTGGTTAAACATTAGTGTTCCAATTTATTTTGTGTTGTTGAATGTTGCTTAATCTTACGTTGAGTTTCGTTTGTTGTATATGCGTTCGATTTATCTCCCTTATCCATTAAAAAAAGAACATTGTTTTTTGTGATGTCGTTCTTAAAAAAAGTCCGTGCATCTGGTTTGCAATTGATTGATTGATTGGATGTTTAACGTTCAGTGTCAAGTATTCCATGCGTATCACAACGAGATTAGCATTAAATAAAGGATTGACAAGTGATTGAAATTACAGAACTTTATTATGTTTCATTTATTATATCCACACGTCATTTTGATAACCCGGCACAAAGTTCTACAACAAAAGAAAATTGTCATCTTGGGTGACGGTAAAACGAACCAATTACACTAAATGTTTTCATTTCTTTTATTACATGTTCTACGTACACACGCCTGCCCTTGTGCAGTCTGTTAAATTTTCTCAGGCGCATTTTTTCTCTTGCATCTGACCGAAAAATCTCGGCGGCCTTATATGGAACGACTAGACGAGGAGTATTTGGGTAAATGCTGTATCCTAAAATAAAGCACCCAACAGGAAAGTCTAAAGGTGCGCCAGGTCACTTTGGTCCGAGTTGCTGATACGCATGAGCGTCATTTTCGTGTCCGGGAAAATGACTGCAAAGGTTTTGCATGGATTTATAGGCCAAGAATGACTAATATATCAACAGTACACATGGTCGTAGCTAGTTCTGAAAGTTCAAACAAAGTAGAGTAGACGTATCCTACAATATTATGTGGACGAAGAACAAAAATTGAATTTTGAAAGACTTTCAAAATCACAGAGAAATGAACTTTTGTCACTTCATAAACAAAGGTACTAGGAAAGGTCTAATACAAAAACTCGGTAACCAAAGTCACAGAGAAATGAACTTTATCACTTCATAAACAAAGGTACTAGGAAAGGTCTAATACAAAAACTCCGTAACCATAACTAATCTTTGATATTTACTGATTCAGGTTAATACATGTACAAGTGTATAGCAACTTTGATGAAAATCTATATTAATAAAAACGGGTAAAGAGATAAGATGTCGTTTACGACATTTCACTTTCTTCATTCATCCCACATTTATTCGATAGTATTCAATAATAAATTTTAGGAACCACTCCTTACAGTAAGATAAGACGGCATGTTTTATGCTTTCTTGGATATATATGTCGTTAACACCGCAATTCATTTAATTTCTTAAAATATTTTTGGAATTCAGTTTCAGAAAAATAAAGGTGCACTCGATCTATCGTGAAGTAATAGAGTTTTGTGTATTCTAGTTGAAAGTATGAGTGCTACAGCACACAGTGTCACGTAGTTCTTAAAAGATACATTATTTTTGTAAAATTACACGCCTAAAATAAAAAGAAACAAATAGGAAATATAAAAACAGAAGAAAATATAAAAAAACATGCCATAAAGGCTCGACGAAAAGAAGAAAACAAAAAACAAGAAAACAAAATAAATTGATTTATACTAATATTTGTACGACAATGAAAACATACACAAAAAGAATAAGAAAGGCCATGAAAAAAAAACAAAAACACAAAACATTAAAGAACATCTTTTTAAAGTTAACTGTTTTTTTTCAAATATTTATTCAATATTTCCCTTTATTTATCTTCTTGGTATGTTAGTTTAGCTAGAATATAAATCAGTAATACTCATTCAAGATGAAGAAGCGATCATTTGAATTTTAAGGGACAACGAAGTCATCTCGGATCCAATGATTTTTTTAAACCGATTTTTCCTAGAAGCGTTCACTCCTAGATTTGTTTTACCTCATTTTTGCCCAGGACTTTTTACCTTTGATTCTACATTTACCCTTTTTTAAAATGTATGTACTGAAAAATTCGATATGATGTCATTTATATCAAAATCTCTCGTATGATTACTTTCCTCGGTCTAAATATTTCATATTCTTCGCCAAAATTTATTGATTAATTAGATATACTACTGTGTTGATTGAATCGTGAATTATATTTTATATAATATATCAAGTCAATATAATATGTCTACCACTCAAAATGGTTTTAAAAATGTATATTTTTATGTAAAAGACATTTCTAAGGGAAGTGAACAGCCGATAGTCCAATATTATCAAATAAATGAATGCTCCCTCTTTTCTCGTTACGGCAAGTTAGGGCGAGTAAGATGTTGAGAAACCTCTACTTCACGAGACTTATTAAACTGGTTTAAAAGAGAGGCGAAAGATACCAAAGGGACATTCAAACTCATAAGTCGAAAATAAACTGACAACGAGGTTAAGAGAGAAAAAGACCATCAGACAAACGACACCACATAGAAAACTCAAGACTGAGCACACGAATCCCACCAAAAACTAGGGAGGTTATTTAAAGGTTATTTTATTCTACAAGTTACATGTATATGTAGTTCATTATGAGAATGCTGTTTTTCATATTCGTAGTATTTGCTCCAGATTAAATGACATGACTTTCGCGTCGCTGGTAGATGTTAACGAGGACGGTTGTAGTCCAGTTTGGTGATTGTGTTTGAACTGTGGTTTGTGGTGTCGTATGAGTTGAGGGCGTGAATAATGAAAACCAGTAGTATTATCAATACACTAAACCAAGTCAATAAATTTGAATACTATTTCGTTTAATTCAAGGTTCAATTGTAACACGTTCTGGATTGATGTATCATACCTAAACGGTTAATACTTTACTGTACAAGTTACATTTATATGTAGAGAATACGTTTTTCATGCTTGTAATAGTTGCGCCAGATTAAATGAATTGACTTTCGTGTCGTTGGTAGGAGTTAACGAGGACGGTTGTGGTTCAGTTTAAATTCTGGTGTTTGAATTACGGTTTGTGATGTCGCATGAAATGAGAGGCGTGAATAATGTAAAACCAGACGTATTATCAATACACAGAACCAAGTTAATGAACTTGTAAACTATTTCGTTTAATTCGAGGTTCAATGGTAGCTCGTTATTGATTTATGTATCATAACTAAACGGCAAATTAAACTGGAATCAATGGTTGCTAAACAGTTTTGAAACAGTTGTTTAGTGCAAATACTCAAGGTCTATTTAATCGTTGAATGGTGATTGTACTACAAAAAAAAAAAAAAAACGCGGAACTAGACCGTTGTTAACGAAAAGTTAATAAATACTAAGAAACAGTTGCAATTCGTATTGGTGTTGTATTTTCGTGTAGGTTTGTCGTTACTTCAGTGAAGTATACAATATAAAATTAAGAAGATGTGGTATGATTGCCAATGAGAGAACTCTCCATTAGAGACAAAATGACGTAGAAGTTAGCAATTATAGTTCATTGTACGGCCTTTAAAAAACACATCCCGCATAGCAAACTATAAAAGGCCCTGAAATGACAAATGTAAAATAATTCTAACGAAAAAACTTACGGCCTGATTAATGTGCAAAACAGTTAATTAAAAACACATATGATATACAGCAACAAGCACAAACCACTTAGTTACAAGCTCTTGACTTGGCCAGGTATATACAGAACACAATTTGTTACAAATTTGGTCTGATACGTTCCAGTTTGGCATACATTAAGGAGACTGGGTAGAGGTCGGATGGATTAGAAATAAGTTTGAGACATAGGTCGAGACGGGGACCACATAAACTGTTTGTTAGTCATACATTATATCGTAACTGCATTTTTTTTTGTATATATAAATTGGTTCGTTTCACGCTCGGTCCATGTTGAGTTGAATTCTCTTGCTGTTTTGTTCTTAGTATTGTTATAGCTTTTGTAACTTGACAAATTCCATGAAGTTTGTTTTTATCGAGACTTCTGTTCTTATTTTCAGCCACTACAACATTTCTATTTAGTTTTGCGTTTGCTACTTTTTTGGTCACAAACAACATTGAAGAGAATTTCATTGTTGAAATACATACGTGGTGCAGTAAAATTAGTACCGTGTTGGGTTTATTTTTTCACCACAAATATAATCTTATTTACGTCACCTTTCTTAAAGTTCGCTATGTTTGGAAAAAATGAAACCTCGTTCGTTCTTTTGTTATTTAGAGCAATTCAAAATTCATACTAAGTGTTTCACTCAGGGCAAAAACATATCTGGAAAGAGAACTGTTAAGAGTGAAGTGATCTATCATTCTTCGCAAAATTTAACATGATTCAAACATTTAAGAACATTTTAGCTTAATTTAAAATAATGGTGCGGTCTCAAAGCATAAATTCCATTCACTTCCAATACCCCTGTAAAAATTAGATCTTGCACCAATAAGAAAATAAACAAATGTTCCTTCAATTTCAAAGATAGTTCGGTCTCTTCAACTATACAGACAAAAACTTGATCGGCGAAAATGTTTTTTTATAAAACCATTTTAAACTTAGTGTTTTTATTACTTCACTACTTTACATCATATTATATGTTGTTTTGCTTTCTTTCCTGTGAAACCAAGGAAAGTGAAGACGGGTTGTTGTAGTTGTTGTGGTTGTTGTGACATCATCACTGCTATTTAACAATGCTCTAAATATATGTATGGATCGAGGTAGTAGCTTGTTGGTTCCTGTTAGCACACAACATTTAGTGGAATATATATCAGAGCTATAGTTTAGGATGTACATGGTGTACAATCAGACTGGCGTACAGGAGGATATGAATTCCTATTATAATACTTCATGCAAAAATGCCAGATTTTGATTGTTTAATACGAGGGAGACAATTTACTCTATCCTATGGTAAATACTCTATTACCCTTCTCGGAGACGCTTGATCAAGTGTGCGCTTTATTAAATACGGATGGTTGTCATGTACAAGACGTCATAGTTTATTACTTTGAGTTTAAAATTTAATAGACAGTAACAACAGAACATTCAGTATAATAAATTAAATAACACATATCTGAGAGGGTGATAGAGCAGATTGTTACCCCTCGAAAAGACACTGTCAACCTTGGCTTCGCCTCAGTTGACAATGTTTTCTCGAGGTAACAATCTGCTCTATCATCCTCTCAGCTATGTGTTATTTATATAATGGCTAATTCAAGCTTGAGACCTAAAAGAATACATCCTACACATTGCGTTACTGCACTGAACTGACAAAACATTGATAATTTGAATAATAAGAAAAATATTGTTTTAACATAATTTACCTGCATATAAATAACTTTTGTTGTTAAACGCCTTGAATTAGACCCATAATTCTTTTCAAATAAAATTAATTATTGATTAGTATCAATGCTGTTATACGAATACTTAACATTTTACTTAGTATTCGTTATAACAAGAATTTGAAATCGAAAAAATATACAAAAAGCTTTCATTTTAATTACATAACATCAAAATATATTTAATGAGCAAATATGAGCTAACCATATTAAATCTGATGAAAAACATTTTTAATTCCATTTAAGTTAATATTGGTTAACAGCAAAATTGAATTATTTTACTAGAATTAGGCCAATTGAACAATAGCATTTCTGGTCTAGATTTGTTGTCTAACAATCTATTTACTATCAGACGGGATAAAACCAACAGACTTTGCAAATATATGGTAAGCTCATTAACTACAATTACCTTCCGTGAGGATGGAAGCACGCTGAAGATAATTGAAAGTTTGGCTGGAAGATATGAAACATAAATTGCAATGCACATGACCTAAATGTTGGATTTTTTATTTTTCATTTACACGAAGGAAATATTTAAATCGATGGTAGAAATTACGAACAGTTATGAAATGATATATGAATTATGTCTAACCCGGGAAGATACGTGTATATTGTAAGCATGGACACAAATTATGAAAGATTTACAGCATGCATACTATAATATTACTCATGGAGGTTCGTCTAAACATATGAAGATAGGCATAGACACAAAAAAAACCATAATACATGTTATAACTGATGGAAGTTAATATGGATTCGGGAAAGCAAAATGTATATACATTATGTCTGATACGGTGGATACGGGTTAATATAATGAAGCTGCGGTTAATATACTCGTCAACATTATTATAAACATGTGCATACTTAATTTTATTTAAGACAGACAGACAGATACCATAAACATATTGATATATAAATATATCAGCCAGAGTTTGAGCTTGTTTTGCTATATGTATAAAAACAAGATTGACGAAAAAAGGTCATTTATTCAAAATCATAAAATGCAAAAAATTACAATTTGCAAATAAAACATTTGACATAAAAGTTCATAATTAATATGCAATTATAAGACATAATTAATACGAAATTACATCAACTAAAATCACATCAGTTGAATAAATGACAAAGAATAGCAAAAGTGGGGAGAAAAATCTGCCACAAATACACTCTTACATTAAGAGTGGATCCCCCACCCGAGGGCTCTGGCGACGTGAATACAATCTATGTACATAAAATTCATGTTATAAAAATCAATACATATATAGAAAAAAAAATACAAATTGCAGTTACAGACCAGGCAATGCTGACATCCATAACTTGCTCTTTAAAAAACAAATCACAAAACATATAATATTGTACACAACTGTAAAAATCAAAATTGAAATTAGCATTTCTTATGACAATGATTAATCAGAAGATAAATAAAACAGACAATGGTTCTTTATAGAAAAAGTTAAATAACAGATATTAAATAATTAAGTCACAAATTTGTTGGCATGCAATGCTGACCCAAAACTGTGCAATAAATAACTTATATATTTCATAAAAGCACTAGATTTCCATCTCCCCATCCCTTGAATCACGGAGTGGGGAATTCCCCTAGCTGCAGCAGAAGTCGCAGCCCCTATCCTGAAACTGTGAGCATTATAGTACCGAGTATCTAAACCGATGAACGAGAGAGCCGACTTTAAAGAGGTGGTGAAATAAGACCTAGTAACTGGAGCTCCAGACTTAAATTGGAACAAAGGTCCACTTGAATGGCCAAATTGAGACAGATAATGATGGACATGTGTGACTGGACACGCAATATTTTCTGCACAAATCGGGATATAAATGGTTTTTGGATGCAGATCACTGTGTTTATAATATGTCATGGTTAAAGACATACCTTTCAACGTACTATCTCATGATCAAATGATATGTCGCCAACTTGAAGCACCTGCTTTGAATCGGAGCCGCTTTTGGTCGATATCTCACCTACCCGTAAAAAGGAATAAAAAGCAAGCAGAAACATAACTTAACGGCTAATTGGTTGTCTACATTAACAATTACACACGGCAAAAGAGTCAATTAATTTGATCAAAATGTCCTTAGTAATAGGTAGTCTAGGGTCATTCTTGCCTTTCAAATTCTGTACACCTTTCAAAATTTTATGAATAACAAACATGTCTGTTGGATCAGGCCAATTATTTGATTTGTGCACAAAACTCAAAGCTGATATATGGGTGGCGATAGTTGATGGACTATAATTTCGTAAAAATAAATTAGCAATAAAATGAGATAGGAGTATGTGGGAAGATGGAAATGGTCTGCATTCAGCATAATACGTCTCACAAAATTGTAAATAACTATTTATCATTCTAGAGTAGGATTTGTGTGTAGCATCTGATAAAGATGCTGTGAACAACTTAGCAACTACAGAGTTAACAATTGCACTGGAACTATTGTCTGTTTTGGAGACATACATTGGGCAATCAGGCGCAGTTTCTGAAAAGAAAATCGAGAGAGGAGATCACAAACGACATTATGATTTCCTGGGATATGCTTAGCTCGAAAGTATATATTATGCTTTTAAGATGCTAGGACTAAACGTCTTACAAGTCTCATAATCACACTGACCTTCTTTCAACTACTGCAAAATTGTCAGTGAAAAACAAAACCTTACGATTTTCTAAAAAATTGCCCCATATCTCGACAGCTAGCACAATAGGAAAAAGTTCCTTCACTGTTATATGTTCAGGTTCAATTTCAGGAGGCCAACTACCTGTGAACCAGTCATTACCAAATACAGCTGCAAATCCTCCATGCACTCCTGCGGCATCGGAATAAAGTCTTAAAGTATCAGAGGACACCCAGTTGTCAAATAGAAAGCATAATTTTCCATTAAAATGTTCTATAAACTCGAACCAATCCCTCAGATCCGCTCTTGCTTCTGCATTTAAGGTGATACGGAAATGAGGACAAGTGTGACCTAAAGTGAGATTAATTAATCTTCGCAAAAAAGCTCGACCCGGTATGATAACACTGCATGCAAAATTTAATAAGCCAATCAAAGATTGCAAATCTCTTAGAGTCACACTTCGCCGTCATTTGACGGAAACTAGCATATCATATATTTTCTCGATTTTATCAGAAGGCAACCTTGCTATCATTTCATTAGAATCAATTTCGATGCCATAAATGGTTAAAACCGTGGTAGGAAATCGGGTTTTTTCATGTTTGATTGGCACTCCAATCGTTTTACATAATTTCAAAAAGGAATGCAGTGCATAGTCACAAGCTTTACTACTTGCTTTACTAACAAAGACAAAATCATCTAGAAGATGGGAAACGTTAGAAATACCGAATGAACTGGTTAATATCCAATGAAGGGCAGTTGAAAATTTTCAAATAACTGACACTATGAAGAAAGGCCCATGGGAGACAAGTATCATAGTAGAATTTACCATTCCATGTAAAGCCTAAAAATGGTAATCTTCTGGATTTATGGGCAATAAACGAAATGCATTTTCAACGTCCGCACGTGCCATCAGGGCTTTATGACCTTGACTTTGAACTAAATGGATGACATTTTCAATATTTTCATAAGATACCGAAGTATATTCAGCAGGGATTGACGAATTGACAAAATTTCCTTTAGGAAATGACAAATCATGTATAACACGGTATTGACCTGCTTCTTTTTCGGTACAAGACCCAATGAGGAACAAATAAAATTAGGAAAGGGGGCGAATTAAAAGGACCTCTATACCGCCCTTTCTTAATTTCCTTTTCTATTTTTTCCGTCACAATTTCAGATTTATCCAACGCACTTTGATGATTTTTACAAGTCAGAAATGAAATGTTTTCACCAGTAGCACATAATTTAATGCCCTCTGAAAATCCATTAATCAAAAATTCTCTTAGTTCCGGATCATAAAACTCTAAGTATGTACTAAGCATAACCAGTTTAACTGGAGTTGGAAGGTTTACCACCTGTCGGTCGTTTATTACGGTGTCTGAAGCATGTTTTTGTCCACAGTGAACACACTGGTGTTTGAGTTTGCACGTTTGCTTGTACACATACCAGTGTCGCAGTATCTCCAACAGAAACCGTTTGGGTATTTACCTGTTTCTGTTGGGTTTTATCGAGAAAGGGCGACCTGCTGGTTTTTGAACCAGACGACTGAGAATGTTGCTGAAAATTGCCTGAATGTTTTATAGTCGTAGCCAAACGGTATAACTCATCGTGCAATATGACCCAATCTAACCTATGAACTACTCTAAGCTTTCTAAATTTTTCATCATAAAGTTTTACTGCCTGAAAGCCACTCTCATAACCAAGTTTTCTCATATTATTACCATATTTAATCAGATCTAACATCATGTTCGGATACTTAGTAAGATAAATGGATAAAAATATATCAAAGGCGTTATTCCACTGGTGCATGCTTGAAATTGCTTTTGGGTTTGAATTGGAGGTTGTCATTAGTTTGACACCAGTGGCAATTACATGTATTTCTTCAGTGGATTGAGTTTGTGGCAATAAGGCAGCAAAATCTACATATTCATTATTGAAAATAATATTTCTCATTTTTTCATTTACATGATATGCATAAGGCAATGAGTTCTTGATTAAATTTACAGAGCTAAATGTTATAGGAGTAGTACCTTCCTCTGTGAATCTAAATTATAGTTCAATGGTACAGGCATCGAAGTGTTGTCTTGAAACAAGCTGGTATTAACTGGATGTACAACAGTGTTCATGGCGGTTGATGAAGAACAAGGCATTGGTGGAATACTTAAGGTTGGGTTTCTCATTGTAGAGGCACTTGCTTGTGTTTGCTGTGCTGGTGGATTAACTAACTCAGCTAATGACGGCTGTTGTTGAGATGTTGGTTTTTGAGATGTTGGTTCATTTGACCGCAAACGATTTAGTAATGCCAAAGCAATTTCGTCTGCCGTAGACATTTTTTCAGAAGGACTTGTGGGAGATTGTTCTGAATCTTCGATGGAAATGTTACCTCCGGTTATATTTGCTGCTGCTGGTGACCCTTTTTGTGTCCGCTTTCTCTTCGCAGGCATGACTACTGGATCTGGCACAACTACCGAATTGGAGGATTTATCCGAAGCTGCTCTCCTCTTTGATTGTTTTGCTCTAGGCATAGTTAAGAACTGGAAAAAAGAAAAAGAAAAAAAATTGTAACAAACCGCTGAATGTATACAAAAAAAAAAAAAAAAAAAAAAATTAAATTGGTTTTAATAATGCATTAATATTGGTATGAAAATTGACAATTAGATTTAATTTCAATCGCAACCCAAAACTACATGTATCAACGTATTAGCAAACATAATGAATTGACAACATGAATTAAATATCAGCAAATATTTACAAAAGCTACATGTATAAAATAAAATACATGGCAATTATAACATATAATAGGTTACAATGCAAAAATTATTATGTTCCAAACCAATATCACCGTGACAATATTAACTGAAGTAGCATGAGTTTCATGACGAAGCATAAAACATAAAAAAAAAAACACTACATTAACACATATTTGACGAAGCAAATACACAGAGGGCATAAGTACAAGCAACCACGCCCTCCGCACCAGTTAAAATATCATCCACCTTACACCAAGCTAGTAAGGAAAATTAGTTTATTTGCAAAAACAAATACACAAAGGTCATAAGTACAAGCAACCACGACCTCTGCACCAATTGAAAAAACGGTCACCTTACCCAAGTAAGCAAGGAAAATTGGTTTGAAAAACAGAATATTAGAAAATGATAATCAATAAATGAAATAAAATAAGTGTTGGGTTGCGACATATTAAGAAAAAAAATATTTTCATACCGTAAATACAAAGAAATTAATAACGTATGCATACATTAAAATAAACCACGTCTCATACAGATGCCTAAGGCGGATCTGATGCTATTTGCAAACTTTAAAGTGCCTTTTTCATTTAAATGCACACCGTCATATGCTATCAGTGATTCAGAATCAGACCACATGCTTCTATGATGCCAAAACGATATTTTGTCTATATTCTTTATGATCAATTTCACATGTGTATTTACTTCATTAACAAGTTCGTTGTAATTATATGGCCGATTCGCATTAAAACGGTGAAAAAGTTGACCGATAATAATATGTTTTACATTATAACCATCAATGATGAACTTTGCAAATGAAGTTATATCTCGAGCTAATCGCTTTGGGTCAACACTGCCATGCTTAATATCATTACCTCCAACTTGCAAAAATACAACATCGGGTTTATCATCAGCTATAATTTTAAATAAGCATGGTTGAAACATACATTTTGGACCTTGACGTACAGTGCCGCCACCAAAACCAAATAGTTTTACTAAAATATCTCTTTCGTAAAGAGACAAATTTGACCATCCATTATGTTTATTGCATAAAACAAAATCATTTAGCCTACGAACGAAAGAATGGCCAAAAACAACTGCACGTTTGTCCATAATGTAAGCAAAAAAGTAAAGTCAATTGAACAACTCAAATTATAAATACACAAAAATATGGTTCGCCTTTACCTCAAATTGCTAAAACAAATCAATCCAGGCTGGATCTCCCAGAAAAATTTGAATTTTAAACAGATAAGTTCAAATTATACACAATTGATTTAAATTTACGCAATGATTTAGAATCACAAGTTATCAACACGAAAGTTAATGATAAAAGGAAGTGCACACATGGCACGTAAACTTTTGCTGACCCCTCAAGATCATTGACCAATAAGAAGTAAGGAATCCACTCACATGGTTTTCTACACGTGAAAAGGTGTTAAGACAATTAATCAAATAGTAATGTTAAAATCTGGCCCACTGGTCACTACAGAGACATTGAAAATTTACAATATAAAGTTCTCATTCTTTATATCAGTTAAAGCTATAAAATTACATAATTAATCTTCCTTGCTGTCTTAAATTATTTTATTCCACTTCTTAATTAGCAAATAAAATTGGTTTTCCTATTTCAATTTCTCTGATTTTAATTTTTATTTCATCTGAGACTTGTTTTGAACATTGATTACACTTTTCTGAAATGAGAATCTTTTATTATTCCTAAAAAAATCATAGAGATAATTTAGCTGAATTACAATTAGCTAACTAGTACGGAAATAGCTTAACATTTTGGCATTGAGCGTTCCTGATGAAGGTAAATCCAGAAAAGCGCTTCGGACGCATGAAATTATTAAACGTGTTGTTTTAATTTTTATATATATCAAAAATATGACAAAATATAATACAACACATTTAAACAATGGTTACTACAAATATAGATACATTTTCACGAAGCGTAGCAAATTTTCATGAGAAAAGAAACATGTGATAAAAAAAGCTGTTGCAATGTCTTCCTGAAATCCACTAGATCAAACGCTCTGGAAAGCAAAGGTGTATAAATGCCTGGGGACTCAAAAGATGTCAAAAATATAACAACCAAACCGGTATCCATTTTAAAAAATCTGTTTATTAAATGATAAAAGCAAACTTCAAACATGCAGTGCTTCCCCAGTTGTGCCTAGTATAACTAACAGATATAGGAAGATGTGGTGTGAGTGCCAATGAGACAACTCTCCATCCAAATAACAATTTATAAAAGTAAACCATTATAGGTCAATGTACGGCCTTCAACACGGAGCCTTGGCTCACACCGAACAACAAGCTATAAAGAGCCCCAAAAGTACTAGTGTAAAACCATTCAAACGGTAAAACCAACAGATCTGTTCTTTTGAGTACATATTTCAAGATTGATGTTAGGTAAATAATACATAGAAAACGCATCAAAGATACCAGGGTTATAATTGTTTACGCCAAACGCGCGTTAAGGGTCTTATATAAGTTATAATTACTCGTTTTTATTTTGTTCATTTGTTCACATGTATACTTTCTATAAAATATTTAATTGTACTAAATAAAGAGATTAGTATAAAAATTAGATTAGAACAATTAAGTTATATTGAAAAACAAATTAATTTTCCAATAGAAATACTTTTAAAACATAACATGTTTTCAAATAAGTAGCTTAGCAGTCATAACTAGCATATCATATATTTTCTCGATTTTATCAGAAGGCAACCTTGCTATCATTTCATTAGAATCAATTTCGATGCCATAAATGGTTAAAACCGTGGTAGGAAATCGGGTTTTTTCATGTTTGATTGGCACTCCAATCGTTTTACATAATTTCAAAAAGGAATGCAGTGCATAGTCACAAGCTTTACTACTTGCTTTACTAACAAAGACAAAATCATCTAGAAGATGGGAAACGTTAGAAATACCGAATGAACTGGTTAATATCCAATGAAGGGCAGTTGAAAATTTTTCAAATAACTGACACTATGAAGAAAGGCCCATGGGGAGACAAGTATCATAGTAGAATTTACCATTCCATGTAAAGCCTAAAAAAATGGTAATCTTCTGGATTTATGGGCAATAAACGAAATGCATTTTCAACGTCCGCACGTGCCATCAGGGCTTTATGACCTTGACTTTGAACTAAATGGATGACATTTTCAATATTTTCATAAGATACCGAAGTATATTCAGCAGGGATTGACGAATTGACAGAATTTCCTTTAGGAAATGACAAATCATGTATAACACGGTATTGACCTGCTTCTTTTTTCGGTACAAGACCCAATGAGGAACAAATAAAATTAGGAAAGGGGGGGGGGCGAATTAAAAGGACCTCTATACCGCCCTTTCTTAATTTCCTTTTCTATTTTTTCCGTCACAATTTCAGGTTTATCCAACGCACTTTGATGATTTTCACAAGTCAGAAATGAAATGTTTTCACCAGTAGCACATAATTTAATGCCCTCTGAAAATCCATTAATCAAAAATTCTCTTAGTTCCGGATCATAAAACTCTAAGTATGTACTAAGCATAACCAGTTTAACTGGAGTTGGAAGGTTTACCACCTGTCGGTCGTTTATTACGGTGTCTGAAGCATGTTTTTGTCCACAGTGAACACACTGGTGTTTGAGTTTGCACGTTTTGCTTGTACACATACCAGTGTCGCAGTATCTCCAACAGAAACCGTTTGGGTATTTACCTGTTTCTGTTGGGTTTTATCGAGAAAGGGCGACCTGCTGGTTTTTGAACCAGACGACTGAGAATGTTGCTGAAAATTGCCTGAATGTTTTATAGCCGTAGCCAAACGGTATAACTCATCGTGCAAAATGACCCAATCTAACCTATGAACTACTCTAAGCTTTCTAAATTTTTCATCATAAAGTTTTACTGCCTGAAAGCCACTCTCATAACCAAGTTTTCTCATATTATTACCATATTTAATCAGATCTAACATCATGTTCGGATACTTAGTAAGATAAATGGATAAAAATATATCAAAGGCGTTATTCCACTGGTGCATGCTTGAAATTGCTTTTGGGTTTGAATTGGAGGTTGTCATTAGTTTGACACCAGTGGCAATTACATGTATTTCTTCAGTGGATTGAGTTTGTGGCAATAAGGCAGCAAAATCTACATATTCATTATTGAAAATAATATTTCTCATTTTTTCATTTACATGATATGCATAAGGCAATGAGTTCTTGATTAAATTTACAGAGCTAAATGTTATAGGAGTAGTACCTTCCCTCTGTGAATCTAAATTATAGTTCAATGGTACAGGCATCGAAGTGTTGTCTTGAAACAAGCTGGTATTAACTGGATGTACAACAGTGTTCATGGCGGTTGATGAAGAACAAGGCATTGGTGGAATACTTAAGGTTGGGTTTCTCATTGTAGAGGCACTTGCTTGTGTTTGCTGTGCTGGTGGATTAACTAACTCAGCTAATGACGGCTGTTGTTGAGATGTTGGTTTTTGAGATGTTGGTTCATTTGACCGCAAACGATTTAGTAATGCCAAAGCAATTTCGTCTGCCGTAGACATTTTTTCAGAAGGACTTGTGGGAGATTGTTCTGAATCTTCGATGGAAATGTTACCTCCGGTTATATTTGCTGCTGCTGGTGACCCTTTTTGTGTCCGCTTTCTCTTCGCAGGCATGACTACTGGATCTGGCACAACTACCGAATTGGAGGATTTATCCGAAGCTGCTCTCCTCTTTGATTGTTTTGCTCTAGGCATAGTTAAGAACTGGAAAAAAGAAAAAGGAAAAAAATTGTAACAAACCGCTGAATGTATACAAAAAAAAAAAAAAAAAAATTAAATTGGTTTAAATAATGCATTAATATTGGTATGAAAATTGACAATTAGATTTAATTTCAATTGCAACCCAAAACTACATGTATCAACGTATTAGCAAACATAATGAATTGACAACATGAATTAAATATCAGCAAATATTTACAAAAGCTACATGTATAAAATAAAATACATGGCAATTATAACATATAATAGGTTACAATGCAAAAATTATTATGTTCCAAACCAATATCACCGTGTATTCATGACGAAGCATAAAACATAAAAAAAACACTACATTAACACATATTTGACGAAGCAAATACACAGAGGGCATAAGTACAAGCAACCACGCCCTCCGCACCAGTTAAAATATCATCCACCTTACACCAAGCTAGTAAGGAAAATTGGTTTATTTGCAAAAACAAATACACAAAGGTCATAAGTACAAGCAACCACGACCTCTGCACCAATTAAAAAAAAACGGTCACCTTACCCAAGTAAGCAAGGAAAATTGGTTTGAAAAACAAAATATTAGAAAATGATAATCAATAAATGAAATAAAATAAGTGTTGGGTTGCGACATATTAAGAAAAAAAATATTTTCATACCGTAAATACAAAGAAATTAATAACGTATGCATACATTAAAATAAACCACGTCTCATACAGATGCCTAAGGCGGATCTGATTCTATTTGCAAACTTTAAAGTGCCTTTTTCATTTAAATGCACACCGTCATATGCTATCAGTGATTCAGAATCAGACCACATGCTTCTATGATGCCAAAACGATATTTTGTCTATATTCTTTATGATCAATTTCACATGTGTATTTACTTCATTAACAAGTTCGTTGTAATTATATGGCCGATTCGCATTAAAACGGTGAAAAGTTGACCGATAATAATATGTTTTACATTATAACCATCAATGATGAACTTTGCAAATGAAGTTATATCTCGAGCTAATCGCTTTGGGTCAACACTGCCATGCTTAATATCATTACCTCCAACTTGCAAAAATACAACATCGGGTTTATCATCAGCTATAATTTTAAATAAGCATGGTTGAAACATACATTTTGGACCTTGACGTACAGTGCCGCCACCAAAACCAAATAGTTTTACTAAAATATCTCTTTCGTAAAGAGACAAATTTGACCATCCATTATGTTTATTGCATAAAACAAAATCATTTAGCCTACGAACGAAAGAATGGCCAAAAACAACTGCACGTTTGTCCATAATGTAAGCAAAAAAGTAAAGTCAATTGAACAACTCAAATTATAAATACACAAAAATATGGTTCGCCTTTACCTCAAATTGCTAAAACAAATCAATCCAGGCTGGATCTCCCAGAAAAATTTGAATTTTACACAGATAAGTTCAAATTATACACAATTGATTTAAATTTACGCAATGATTTAGAATCACAAGTTATCAAGACGAAAGTTAATGATAAAAGGAAGTGCACACATGGCACGTAAACTTTTGCTGACCCCTCAAGATCATTGACCAATAAGAAGTAAGGAATCCACTCACATGGTTTTCTACACGTGAAAAGGTGTTAAGACAATTAATCAAATAGTAATGTTAAAATCTGGCCCACTGGTCACTACAGAGACATTGAAAAATTTACAATATAAAGTTCTCATTCTTTATATCAGTTAAAGCTATAAAATTACATAATTAATCTTCCTTGCTGTCTTAAATTATTTTATTCCGCTTCTTAATTAGCAAATAAAATTGGTTTTCCTATTTCGAATTTCTCTGATTTTAATTTTTTATTTCATCTGAGACTTGTTTTGAACATTGATTACACTTTTCTGAAATAAGAATCTTTTATTATTCCTAAAAAAAATCATAGAGATAATTTAGCTGAATTACAATTAGCTAACTAGTACGGAAATAGCTAAACATTTTGGCATTGAGCGTTCCTGATGAAGGTAAATCCAGAAAAGCGCTTCGGACGCATGAAATTATTAAACGTGTTGTTTTCAATTTTTTATATATATCAAAAATATGACAAAATATAATACAACACATTTAAACAATGGTTACTACAAATATAGATACATTTTCACGAAGCGTAGCAAATTTTTCATGAGAAAAAGAAACATGTGATAAAAAAAAAGCTGTTGCAATGTCTTCCTGAAATCCACTAGATCAAACGCTCTGGAAAGCAAAGGTGTATAAATGCCTGGGGACTCAAAAGATGTCAAAAATATAACAACCAAACCGGTATCCATTTTAAAAAATCTGTTTATTAAATGATAAAAGCAAACTTCAAACATGCAGTGCTTCCCCAGTTGTGCCTAGTATAACTAACAGATATAGGAAGATGTGGTGTGAGTGCCAATGAGACAACTCTCCATCCAAATAACAATTTATAAAAGTAAACCATTATAGGTCAATGTACGGCCTTCAACACGAAGCCTTGGCTCACACCGAACAACAAGCTATAAAGGGCCCCAAAAGTACTAGTGTAAAACCATTCAAACGGTAAAACCAACAGAGCTGTTCTTTTGAGTACATATTTCAAGATTGATGTTAGGTAAATAATACATAGAAAACGCATCAAAGATACCAGGGTTATAATTGTTTACGCCAAACGCGCGTTAAGGGTCTTATATAAGTTATAGTTACTCGTTTTTATTTTGTTCATTTGTTCACATGTATACTTTCTATAAAATATTTAATTGTACTAAATAAAGAGATTAGTATAAAAATTAGATTAGAACAATTAAGTTATATTGAAAAACAAATTAATTTTCCAATAGAAATACTTTTAAAACATAACATGTTTTCAAATAAGTAGCTTAGCAGTCATAATACACATTTTTTCTGTAAAAATTTGTAAAAAAGAGGCAAAAGATACCAAACGGACATTCAAACTCATAATTCGAAAAATAAACTGACAAAGCCTTGACAAAAAACAAAAAAAAACAAAAAAAAACAATAGACAAACAACAAAAACAACATAGAAAACAATAACACCAATAGACAAACAACAGTATTCACACCCGGTGATAAGTCTTATTTTACATTAGCCATTTCAATTGGAACATATCCGTCGTCATGAGGTACTTTTAAAGCTTACTATGTGGTATGGGTTTTGCTCATTGTTGAAGGCCATACGTTTACATATGGTTGTTGACTTCTACATCATTTGGTCTCTTGTGGAAAAATTGACTCATTTGCGATCATACCCCATCTTATTTTTATATTAGTTGTTTCAACCAAAGCCCAGTTTTTATGTACTTAATGCATATATTTATGTTGGATTATCTTTTTTCATGTTAGTTCAGATAGTTCAGAACTTTTTGGGCAGTCAAAGTTGGTTAAAGACACTGGAAGATTTATTATTCTACTCAAACTAATTGACCATTCATCTCACCCTTCTATCTATTCTGATGTTCACTTTTGTACAAAAATAACATTTTGATTCTAAAATACGTTTGAAATATTAAACAGCATAAAACAAATTGAAAACACTGACAGAAAGATAAGATCATTATTTGATTTTGTTTCATATAAGATTGAAATAGAGCTTAAGGCTTAAGAAATTTAATGCAATTTCGCAAACAAAAAAATATAAATGCAGTGACGCAAGTCGAAAAATATTTGATGGAAAGGAAATATTTATCTTGAAAATTGATCGTAAATTTTTCAGCAATTATGAAACATTTGCGTCATTTCTGTCATAAAAAGAGTTTTTGACAAAACTTGTATTCCCCCATTTTTTTTAATCTGAACTCTAAGAGATTGCGGAAGATACCAATTTTATTGTGTATTCAAACTCATAAGTCTATGACAATTGACAACGTCATGGCAAAAACCGAAAAACGAACGACCGAATCACCTAACATTTGATAAAACACAACATTGAAAACTTAATGATTAGCAACACAACCCCCCCCCGCTCCAAAAAAAAAAAAAAAAAAACGGGGTGATCTCAGGTGCTTCGGAAGGGTAGGCAGATCATGCTTCACATGTGACACCCGTCGTGTTATTCATGCAATTACAAACTTTGTGATAAGTCTAATTCAGTGATGTCACATTCGTAGAAAAGAGGACGGGATGGTAGTTACGACAATTTGAGCATATCCGTCGTCATCTGTGAAACAGATATTCCATAACAGTTAATATTTTTGAATGGATGTCTTCAACTTCATCACTTGGAACTCTTGGTTTAATAGCTTACCTATGAGGAACATGCCTAAATCAAGGAAATAGTTAAATGTTTTATTTAACAATCATAATTATCATTATTGCTTACAAGATAAATAGTCTAGAAATAGAACAAGGGTATCATTTAAGACCATCGAATAACAAACCTGTTACATTTTCCTAATGCGTACAATATGCTTCATATCACACGTTTGCAAAAAAGCTTTAAAATGTGGCGAGCTTCACATTTTAAGACTTAAACAAACCAGCTAAAATTATTTTTGTCTGACGAATATTAGAGTTTAGTTGTTGTTACATACAAATATACAAATGCCATAATTTATTGACAGAAAATGCGAACAAAATTTAATTTAAGCATAAAACACACGCTTGCTTTTGAATAATCATCTGACGGTATTCTCTGCACATGAGTTTTGAAAGCAAAAAGATGAAGTTATGGGCAAATAAAGATCAAAAGATGTTAAACAGTCTAAATGCTTTTCAACTTCGTATTTCATTTGGACTTTTAACTTTTTTGATGCGAGCGTCACTGATGAGTTGTTTGTAGATGAAACGCACGTCTGGGATACAAAAATGTAAGTCAAGTGTTTTTGATGAGTTTGTTATCTAACTCACAAGATCTTTAGAAAATCTTGCACGTTACACTTTTCCATCAAGTCAAAACCCCACAAATATCAATAAAAATTAAAACACAAGAAGCAAAAACATCAGACACATAAAAAACATCTAATCAAATTCTAGCTGTATAAAACTGGAATTTGTAATCTATTTTTTGTAGCATACAGTCAATAAGTAAGACCCAGTGTTTAAGTATTTTTATAATATAAACTCGTGGCCTGAATTGACAAATAGCATATTTTAAATGATATAATGATATTATTAAACATTGTTCAGTAATATGAAACAAACTGATCCAATGTCCGCTTTTTTAAATATTGAGCAAAAAGCACAAAAAACAATGTTTATTTAACAAACTGACAATTTTCTTAATATTTTTATTGTTTATAACAAATAAAAGGAATACTCTGACTAACACTTAATCGTATTAAATTGTTAAAACAACAGAAGTGCAATAAAATGTTTTTTAAGATTAGAAAAATGTCAATTGTTTAAAATTGATCTGTTGCCTATTTTCCCACACAAATGTAAAAAGAAAGAACTATTACTTGTTCAGTTTAAAAATTTAAATACATATTACTACATATGACATTTGTGTACTGATTTTTGTGTTGTTGGGTATTATTGCATGGACGTACATCTCACATCTCCTTTATGCAATAATTTTGAGTTTATCGTCGTAGTACATAAACTTTTGTAACATTGAATTAATGAAGTGGGCATCGAAATCGTCGAGTATTCAAGAAATTATCTATAATTACAGCTAAATTATATCATGCATCAAGAATGAAATAAACAGATATATACATATAGATTATTCCACTACATACCGAGTGATATGATATTTCTCCAATCGAGACAGTTAAATTTTCAAATTTAAAACGCGAGGCTCGAAGAGTGTTTTAAATATTGAAGATTTAACTGTCGAGAGTCGAGAAATGTCGTATTACACAAGATATGGTGGTAGAATCTGTTTCTCTAATGATTTTTCGGCGATGTGCTTACAAACTAATCTTCTTTTCCAATGATCTGCAAAATGATGAGTTCTTTCTATGTAACGGCATCAGGCATGGTCACCTTTTGTCGTGACGTCGCAATAAGAAATTCAGAGGATAGCAAGAACATTTGACGTCATAATTGAAATTTCTCCTCTCGAGAC
The DNA here is from genome assembly GCA_017311375.1 of Mytilus coruscus. Taxonomy (NCBI): domain Eukaryota; kingdom Metazoa; phylum Mollusca; class Bivalvia; order Mytilida; family Mytilidae; genus Mytilus; species Mytilus coruscus. The sequence continues at coordinate 39,850,922 of CM029603.1, read as the reverse complement.
ACTTAAGTTTGCACATTTAAAACACGAGGCTCCCGAGCGTTTTGAATATTTAAGATTCAACTGTCGACAGTGGAGAAATATCGTTTTGCACAATATTTGGTGGTAGAATCTGTTTATCTAATGACATTTAGACGATATGCAGACAGACTTAATCCTTCTTTTCCAATTATCTGCAAAACGATGAGTTTTTTTCTATATGTAACGTCATCAGGCATGGTCGCCTTTTTTCGTGACGTCACAATAGGAAATTCAGAGAAAAGTCAGAAAATTTGACGTCATAATTTAAATTTGACCAATGAAGAATTAAGTTCAAACGAACCATACGTTCATTAAGTAAAAATGATCAACAGATCAGGAAAAGGATAAATCGGCTAAGAATCAGAAAAATAAATATATAAAATGACTCATTTATTCTGCATTCGTATGTATTATGATATAACATGTTAGTTGTGTTTCCATAGACTGATTATTTTTTTTTTTTTTTGTAATCATTTTTAGCTACAACTATCATATTTGATATATAATGTCTTTCTCCTTTGAAATGACAATGACTACCGGCTCTGTTTGATAAAAAATAAAATGGTTTTGAGCTAAGAATAAAAATTTATAACAGTTGTAATGCTTAGTTTATAAAAGGCAAATTAGATATCTGAACAGTAAAAAAACTTTAGATAGATATTATATTTTGTATTTCAAGCAGAACTTATATACAATTACAAACTACAGACAGTAAGTAAGAATATAAAACAAAATGTCAACAAGATAAATTTGTCTAATAGTTATAAATATGTCTTTGTTTGAAAATATAAACAAAAACAAAATAAGCTAAATCAATATATCAATAGATACACATATGAAACTGAGTAATATATGTTATGTTGCCTATAACCGCCATCTGAGAAGATCTTTAACTTTACTCTTCACAGTTGAAGAGCGAATGCTACAACATAAAACAATCAAAGCATTTAATTTTTAGACTACAAAATATTTTTATTCAGACAAAGCTGTAAAAAGCTTAACCTACATGTATAAAACAATGCGTTGCAAAATGTTTTATATTTACTGACGTTTTCTATAAAAATATCAACAAATCCTAGATTTAATATTTGAACATTAAGCAAACAAAGTCAGTCAACTTGATTTGACATTTTAAGTGAAATACTGAAATTAAAACAATCATTCTTGAAATTTTATTTAAATTTGTATCAGTTGTTATCATCCAAAAATGAATTTAACAGCATTTGTGTTATATTTTTTTTTACTTATATCATTTGATTATTTTTTTTTATCAGTCGCCTTGTTTCATAGATAGTGATGAGTATTTTTATTAAATACCTTATAGAAGAAAAACTGACTTATCACCGGGTTTGTACTTACATGAGCAACACGACGTGTGCCACATGTGGAGCAGGATCAGCAGCTTACCCTTCCGAAGTACCTGCGATCATTTCGCAGTTTTAACTGGGGTTCGTGTTGCTCATTCTTTAGTTTTCTATGTTGTGTTTTGTAGACTGTTGTTGGTCTTTTTAGTCATTTTTCGTATTATGCCATGGCATTGTCAGATGGTTTTCGACTTCTGAGTTTTACTGTATCTTCCGTCTCACTTTAGCATTGTCTGAACTTGTCTCAGAACATTCTTTATAGTATTCAAACTGTCTGAATTTGTCTCAACACATTCTTTACCGACTCACGATTTGGTTGACCGTTATATAATATCTGTCTCACAGATGACGACATATACATTGAACTACATAAAAATATATTTCATTTAATTCTCCACATATTTTTATTTATTAGATACATGTGTTAGGGTGGTCCTAGGACAATCGTAGTTAGGACTGTCCCAAGATAAGCTTTGTTTTACATCCTGAGACATGTCTCAGACACGTCCTAAGACCATCCTAAATAATTCCCTAAGACATATCTTAGAACATATCCTAGGATACTTGTATCATTGACATGGCCCCTGTATTTTATTGACAAAAATCAGTTTGTTTTTATAGAAGCTGAAAAATATGACAAATCCCAAGTCCCCCTAAAGAAGAACGGTAAAAAAAGGCATTATTCATTTGCATTGTACTAAGATGGCAGATGCCACAAAAAGTAAAACTTTTTTTAAAATAATTTATTCAAAATTAATTTATTACAGTTTTAAACATTATCTAGAAACATTAAAAATGTTAGGAATCTGTTAAGACAAATTCAAAATGTTCAAAAAATTTTAAGAAAAAGATCAGAATGCTTAGAATATGTTGAGAGACAAAATCATAATGTTAAGAATTTGTAAAGAAGAAATCAGAATGTTACGAATATGTTTTAGACAAAGTCATACAATATTCATACTTTTTAGAATGTCAAGACAAAATTCAGACACACTTGTTCATAATATGGTGACTTTATTTGTAGTGTATGAAAGGGATGAATGTTTTGATATACAATATTATGTCTCAATTTATAAATTTTAAAAATAGTTGTTCTAATTATAAATTTCAACCAGATAATAAAAGAATCATAAACGAATAACAGAACATAGCAAAAATATAAAAGAACAGTAAGTTATACTCGAACATGTATAGAAACCACATTAAAGAGACCAGACAAAAATATCAGACAATATTGTACATATGACAAGTGCTTCAAGATATGGATGTTACAATTTCAAAGAATGACTGGCTTTCAGCTGTTTCCTTTACCAGTTGATTGCCTACTATTAAACAAAGGAAATATACCACAATGATGTTCGAGCTAAAGATTAATTATTTCCCTGGAAACTACTATCTGTAAATATCTTGATTTTTAGATTAAGAAATTAATTAGATAATCTAGAATGTATTTGAAATTGAAGAGATTCTGTCGTAACAGACATACTGAACAAGAAATAGGACAGTTATTACAACTAAAGGGAATATTTTTCAATTTAGATATAGCTTAAATGCACGATGTTTTTTCTCCGCTCTCCTCCAGACTATACTGTTTACTTAACAATATGTTACAGATTAAAAGGTAGACAAAAGTAACTATGTATATCTTTAAGTTATTTGGTTTTGTCATTGTTAAATGCATGATGTTATTGACTTGATAGTTTCATGCTTTACATCATTCTCCTTTTCTTATCCTTAGAATACAAGTTTGAATACTAGATAACAAACACAATGGCTTAGTGAACAATGTTGTGGGGTATAAAAATCAACATCAAAGGGACAAAACACAATAGATGAAACCAAAAGCTGCAGGAGAGAGACCAAATTTGATTGGATAATTCTTAGCTGAAACAATATACAATTATGGCCCGTAGAAAAGGTGAATATCCAAAATTGTCAACACGACAAGGTATAGAAATACTTTTTCAGGGTTGACAATTTTGGATATTCATCGCTTCTTAGGGGCCACAATTGTTTTATTATACCGAACAAACAGTGGAAGGGCCTTTTGAACCATTGAAAAAGCACTTACCTTACTATAGTAACAAACACAAGTTGACGTTCGAAAATACATTTGTGTCTTAGAATTTTTTTTATGTACACCAAAGGTATAATCTTTTTGTAAAAAAATAACGGCCCTGAAAAGGACCGTTTATAAAAGATATTATCGCACTAGATGCATGTCCAAAGCCTTGTTTCCTCGTCACTCGATGGGCTTCTTGTAACGTGAACGTTGCCATTTTGTTTACTTACGTCTGTGACTTCATTTTCATGGGAGATAACTCGTGTAGAAATCAAGAATCTCAAAAGGTTATTCGCCGGTGAATAATAGGGTTATTCACCGCTTGTGTAAATTTTTAGGGTTATTCGTCCTTCCTTGCAATTAAATGAAAATTAACTGAATTATTCTATGTCACGTGATAACGTGTTACCCAATTGAATTGTTTATAATATATGTAAGGTATAATAATGTCTGATAAAACATGCACGTGTAAATAGCAATTATAAGCTGAGATACTACGTTATGAACCATTATGTACGAGAATAATCGGACTATACGTGTTAAAATATATCTACTTGTCTTCTGCATGTGTACTATTCTGTTTCGCTTATATGAACTTGCAAAAGGTCAGTATCCTATTTTCATCTGTTTATGAATACTACTGATTTGACAATACTATAATACATAAAACAAATAAACGTGCATTGAAATTAAATCAAAATCTACAAACAAACAAGGAAGTAACACGTTGAAAGTCAAATACATTAAATTTAACTTATATAAACACGTGTTCATAAGATTTAAAAAAAGAAAAGAAAATCCTTTTTCTTATCCAAGTCAACAGTAAATTTACTGCTATAGCATTATAGACTTCCCATTCGCTTATTCGCCGATAGCTTTCCATAAGGCAGTGACCTCAACATATCAACACATCCATCTCGTTAGAAATTTGACAATCGCACTGCGCAAATGCGAAGATGAAAACCGTGATGGAAGAAAGAGTAAATGATCGTAGTACCGATTTTAAAAGAAAACGACTCAGTACAGTGTGAATAAAAAGGATTTATATATTAGGAAGCGAGTATAACCACGAACGAGTGGAGAATAATTAAAAACAAACCAACATCCATCATCGAATGAACATCATCTTACTTATCATACACTTGTTAACCTCACAAATAAGAGTGTGTTGGTTGTTTATCAAAGTCATGGTCGGAAAACTTCGTCACGAAAACTCGACATTTAATAGCAGTAATTGTTTTCGATTAATAATCACCGAATGATTATTTTTTTTATAAATTATACGTTTTTGATTTTTAATATATGATAAAAGCTTACACGGAGGACTTACTTTAGAATAAATGCCTGCATTGGTTTAAGAATGTTTTGAAAATTATAGTCACCAGAAACTCGTTTCGTATCTGACGAGATTTTTCATATGACTTTAAGCAAGGGAAGTTTTATATGCTGTGAATCAATTTGATTTACGTCGTGAAAATGTTGAGTTTGCCATCGAGTTTTATTCATGTTCTGAATGCGATAACATAAGCTTCCATCTGCAATGATTTAGTCGTAAAATTAAATGGCAGTCATAAGTGAGTTAAAAAAAAGGCTGTACCAATAAACGCAAATTCACAAAATGTAATGCTCAAATCTAAAATCTACTTATTTCGAGCAAATGAAATGGTAGACGATCTTTTTCTGTAATTGAAAATTAGCAGACATTACGTCATCAACAACTAATATTCAGGTTAAGTGTGATTACAGAAGGTGAATGATTTCAGATTTAAAAGACGTGATATTTATTTCATTTGTAATCATTGCAGTATGCGCCAGTTCCGAGATACGGTAGTTAGTTATATCTGTCATGTAACTTTCATCATTACCTGACAAAAATGTAAGCATCGTCACTTCCAACAAATAACGAGCGAACGGGAGGAAAAGGTTGATGCTTTACTGCATGAAATATTCGGAAAATAAAAATCTAATTATTTGGTCACCCTCCCTTCAGTCGTATGAGACATTGAGATTACGTACCTACGGAACATAAATTATTTCTAGACTTCCCTGCAGAATCTTATCCTTAAGATGCTTGAATCTTTAATAGGTGGAGGGATACAGGTGTGCCTTCTATCTGGTAAATGACGTCATAAAAGAGTGCATAATTGACGATCTTTTCCGGTGAAAGACATGATCCGAGAAATAACCTTTAGATAATATTGTGCCTCCATACATACTACAGTAAACGAATTGTATAATCATTTACAAATTAATATAAATCTTAAGTTATTCAATTGAATACTATATAATACACTCAAACTTCTCTTAGTTAACATATATTATATATAAACACGGCCTGCCTTTATAGTGTATATGTAAGACTCAGATCGACGTCCGGTATCTAATAGACGTCCGGTCATCAAATCGGCGTCCAATGTGACGTCATATTCATTAATAAGTGTGTAGTATTTTTACCCTTTAAAAGACGTCCAATGTGACGTCGAGTATTACAAAAATGGCGTCTGATCGATCAGTCTCCTATAATCGATGTCCAATATCAGTTCATCATTCATTCTTAGTTTGATCAGTATTTATATTATCTGCAGTAATAGTTTTGTTTCATTGTGTAAACTGCTTAGAAAAGATAATTGTTTTCTTATATCTTTAAACATAAGGAATTACAATGACTTGGCATATACATGGTTTATGAAAAGGAACAACACAGCATCCTTCCCAAATAATCAACTAAATCAAAGACAAAGGCCTAGGACAAACATCAGCCAATGATAACAAGACAACTATCGACATCATATTACTTGCTCAATTACGAATCTTGGCTGTTTTTCTTACAACTAGAAAAACTGTGGTCCGTACCTCTTCACAAATTGTATTAGCCTTTCTGTAGTCTTTCTTGTGGTGTTTTTTTATCATATGCACTAACTCATTTTTACTCCCACATCTTTTATGGTAAACAATCAAATCAGATGATATCCAGAACATTGATTCTGTATCTTGGTTATAAAAATATTGACGCAAAACGATCATCACAACTCTCGCAGATAATTGAAGTTTTAGTTGTGTTATGATCGTTGTAAGACCCTATTTGCTGTTTTGTTCCTTTGCATTGGTTATTTACTTATAACACGGCTTGTCGACCCCAAAATTCCTAGGCGTTTGGATTTTTCACGTTTATTACTTTTCTACCTTTTTTCTATTAAAACATATATTCATCATAAGGAACTGTGTCTTGTTCCATTGTTGAGCCACCAATGATGTCTATTAATCAAGTTGAGACATCATTACGGCGATTCCGTAAAAAATAAGGTCGATCAGAGAAGCCAAGAATTGGACGTCGATTTGTGAACAAAATAAAAAAGACGTTGTTTAGAGTGAAATAGAATTAGCCGTCGATTCGGAATCTAATTTTATTTTGACGTCAGATTTGGACGTCGATTTGAGAAACGGACGTTGATTAGAGACCGGTCGTCGATCTGAGTCTTACGTATATAAAATTGACTGCATCTATACAAATACTTCCTGCCTATGTATATATAATGAGCACATACTTATAAACACTTCCAGTCTATAGTATAAATACTATAGTATATGAAGTGACCACATGTATAGAAATACTTCTGTCTATAGTATATGTAATGACCACATGTATAAAAGTACTTCTTGCCTATAGTATATATAGTGGCCACATGTATTTAAATGCTTCCTGGCTATACTATCAAAAGTGATCAATTGTGTATAAACACTTCATGTCTTTAGTATATATAGTGACCATATGTATATAAACACTACATATCTTTTGTTTATATAGTGACCATATGTATGTAAACACTACATGTCTTTAGTATATATAGTGACCATATGTATATAAACACTACATGTCTTTTGTTTATATAGTGACCATATGTATATAAACACTACATGTCTCAAGTATATAAGGTGATCATATGTTTATAAACACTTTCTGTCAGATTATGAAGTATTTTTTAATTCATCCAAAGGAAATGCAACCTCAGTGTTGACAGGCTAGTGATCAATGTGGAGGAATTGCTTAGACTACTTTACCAAACAATATATGTGAAATTCAATTACTACAGCTTGCTCTATTTGTCTTACATAAAACATGGCTTGCGTATATTGATATTTTTCGATACAAACATTAGCATCGGAACTAAACACATTTATTTAAAACCAGTTGTTGGCATGACACGGGTTATGCTCTTCTCATATATTTTATGATGGTATGATACTAAACCCTAACGGAGGGATTGTGCCTGATATTCATATGATGAAGACATAATCTTTCAATCAGTTTAATTGAGGTCTGAGCTGGCATGTCAGTTAACTGCTAGTAGTCTGTTGTTATTTATGTATTATTGTCATTTTGTTTATTTTCTTTTGTTACATCTTCTGACATCGGACTCGGACTTCTCTTTAACTGACTTTTAATGTGCGTATTGTTATGCGTTTACTTTTCTACATTGGCTAGAGGTATAGGGGAGGTTGAGATCTCATAAACATGTTTAACCCGCCGCATTTTGCGCCTGTCCCAAGTCAGGAGCCTCTGGCCTTTGTTAGTCTTGTATTATTTTACTTTTAGTTTCTTGTGTATAATTTGAGTTTAGTATGACGTCCATTATCACTGAACTAGTATATATATTTGTTTAGGGCCAGCTTAAGGATGCCTCCGGGTGCGGAATTTCTCGCTGTATTGAAGACCTATTGGTGACCTTCTGTTGTTGTCTGTTCTGTGGTCGGGTTGTTGTCTCTTTGACACATTCCCATTTCCATTCTCAATTTTATTTAATAAAAGACATTTAACTGTCTATGCAAATTTTATTTTAAATAAGATTTAGTTCTGGCATCATTCTTTTCTTCATCCTATAGCAGGGATAGGAATCCAGGTAGTTGAGATGGTATATCCTATCATAAAAAAAAAAAAATGATGACAGAAAACATATGCATTGATGAGCATACTTTGTACATATATGTACACGACTTTAACGTGTGGAATTAGCCGTAAGATACAATCCAGAAGATTTTAATTTCCTGTATAATATATTTCCATCTGAAATTCAATAGTTACAAAATAAGAAGATGTGGAAATATATGATTTCATAGGAGACAACAAGAATCCAATTGGCGTGGATTTTAAAAACTATAGTTCACCTTATGGCCTTAATTTTGAGAAAAAAACCTTCACTGTATATCAAGTTATAAAAGGCACTGACATAACAAAATGTGAAACAGTTCAAACGAAAAAAACATCTGTCTGCCTTATGACAAAACAATAATAAACCAAAAAAACAAATATGACAGACAGCAACAAATGACTTCCACTGAATTATAGGATCCGAACTTGGGACGGGTACATAGAGAATGTGTAGGGTTTAACATGTTTACGAACGATTAACCCTCCCTTTAAACAAACTGTAAAAAATCAATCAGGCTTGACTTGACTCATCAGATAATCAGAAACGTAAAAAAGGTCTCTTTTGTCCTAAATTTTTTTTTGAGTTTCGCGTTTAAAATTAAATAACCAAATGTAGAAAATGACAATTATTGCTGTTAATATTAGATTGATTTAAAGTAGGATTCCTTTGTAGCTTCTGCAGTATAATTCGTGAATAAATCATTATTTAAAGCAAATTAAGTATCATCAAAGTAACAGTTAGCGTTATTAAATGTATCAATTATTTGAAATTTAAACGGATTTTACTGAAAGTGTGATTTTTGAAATACTACAACACGTGTGCTACTGAAGGGGAGTAATTGATGCCATTGAAATACCTACAACCTGTCGATAAACTTTTTTGCCGACGCGTACGTAGCTGATGTGACGAACGAAAAAATACAGCTTTTATCACCTCACCACAGTTCCAGTTAGTATATCTAGCATATCTATCTCTTAAATTGTTCCATTCTAAAGCAATGCCCGAAATTACGGATTTATGCAGCAAAATATAAATGTAAATTATATATTTGTAACTATCATGCAAAATGAGAACAACAATGAAAAACGCCATATCTTTGAATATATTTGTCACTGCAAAGCATAGATCTTTGAAAGAGTTAGTCCAACTTCATGTCGTTAAAAAGAATGGACAACGTAGACACAATATCCTGTTTAGGAAGGTATAAATCATACTTTGTTAACAAACAAAAAAACAATCTGATTCATCAAACATATATTTGAATGTGACATCAAGGTGCTTGCTTTCATTTTTTGTTGACAACATATTAGTAAATTTTGGATGACGTGATCTTCAATAAATAATCGGCATTCTTATGGAAGCCAACTGTGATCTTCTTCTTTCAGACTTGTTCCTTTACTCATATGACACAGACTTCATACAGGAGCTTCTCGTGAAGAATGAAAAGAAGCTATAAATATTCTGCACTTCACTATCCGCAATTTGGATTCTATGTCTTCTCACTTCAAATGATTTAAAGTTTGGTGACTATGTTGAATGCTTCTATTCATTAACACTTGCAACACAATATACAACGGATACAGTAAAGTCTGCTTCATATCTTGCTCTACATAAAAAAAAAACGGAAAGCAAGGCCAACTAAGGAAAAGCTAAGCCTAGATTTGTTTGACTCTTCTGTTTAATAATTTTTGCAGTTTTTTGCCCTCTGAATATGTATATTGTTTGGTACTAGATTGTACATGATGAGGCACATGGTACGGAAATTATTGTGTACCGATTATGTGTTATTTTTTTAAATAAGAAACAGAAAGTCAAACTAAGAAAATCGTACGACAAAGGCATTTTAAGACATTTGAATGGAGTTCAATATAGTCGTTAATAAAGGCCCATGTTCAAAAGAGGCTGAGTTCCCAGGAAAATAGTCATTGGGAACACAGAAATTTTTGCCTACAAAAGGTCACATAAGTACCCATGCAAAGAACACAATTTATATAGTTATAAACAAAGAAGATAGTTACCACTGCAAGTCTGTCCATTATAGCCTGCGGCACATACACAGTAAAATCCCTGATTATTCTCAAAACATTTTCCATTATTTTGACAGGGTTGACTGGCACAAAACCCTACATATTAACATTATACTAATTTTAAAACATAACATATACCATCTACAAAGATAACATAATGATATCGATTTATCAAAGATTTTATATGTCTTCGACGTTGAAATGTTTCGAATATTTATGGTCTTATCCTTTCTGAAGGACATTCTAAAACTTACTATAATAGAGACTCAGGTTCTTTTATCAGCGAAAGTTATATACCGACGTTGACATTTTTATACAATATCATAATAATTACTGTTCCATAAACGATAAAACGATGGCTATTTTGCCAAGCCAGAATATTTTACATGTACAAACGATTGTTTTCATTTCATTTGATATTTGATCTTGGTAAACTTGATTGTTTCATTTTTCTTTATAATAACATATCACACAAAATAATTTTGTATGTACATACCAGGTTGGACTGTCGGAGCTACAATATATAAGATGCACCTCTAATTATCAATATTGAAATATCATTAATTTATATGGAAATTACAAAGTGCGAGAAATCAACAACTACGAAAGCGCCTGAACTCCAAAGCGGACCAGTGTCTTTGAGTACACAAAACACTCAATACAACATTATGACTCAGTCATGACGGTCGCGACAGGGAAAAGAACACTATCGATTAAATTTCAGGTCAGACGACTATTAAGATTTTAAGTTGGTAGACAGAAACATCGTATCGGTCAACCAATTCATAATGGTTACCGTACAACATATGTAGTATCGATTTAAATCTTCCTTCCTTATTATCCTGCTTGGGTGTTTTTTGTAAGATATGACAATGAAGCTCACCTAATCAAAGTGGAGAATAACTCAAATTGCGAGACGTCTACGGCAACACCACGTGTGTTTAGCGCCAATGACAATTTGGGTACTTACACAGTGAGGTTAAGAAACACTGCTTTCGTTAGTCAAAAATACCTTCTGTCCTACGCTTATTTGAGGGTTATTACACAGTTCTTTATGTACGATTTCGTACAGATAATATATCTATACAGTTAATCTTATTTTTCACTGCATCGTTAAAAAAGACAATGTTAATTTTTAGAGTGTTTTTACACCTGTGCAATGAATATATAATAGGTTTTTATAGTGGATACTAGTATTCGAGGTAACGATTTTTCTTTCACTTCTCTTCATATCTTTAATTCAGCATTGTTGTACTGTCAAAGTTATATTGTTTTCTCAGTGGGATTCGAAAGCAAATTGTTCAGATAACTAGGTTATATAAAACTACTCGGTGGATCTATACTTGAAACACAAAACACTACACGAGGTGCAGTGGTATGAAACAGGTATAATAATGAAAGACAATGACAAACAATTAATATATGTTTTGAAAGTAGGACCTATTTAGGAGAGATGTTCAGCATTGTATCCCTTGTTTCCATTTGATACCCAAGGAAAAAGTTTCAACCCCTGTAGTTATCACTTAAATGTTGACATGAAATGTCATTGGTGTGTTCATTTTCTGTAAACTTACTGTTATAAAACGTTGAAATATTCTGAACAGTAAGGTTCTTCTACCCCTATGCATAGATTGCCTTAGCTATATCTGGAGCAAACTCGGCTCTTCGACTTCGTATTGTATTTAAATAAACCTTCTTACTGTTTTGATTCACGCGCCCTGATGTGTTTTGTTTGGACGAGGTACGCGTCTTGCGTATCAAATTTATAGTCTGGTATCTTTCATGAGCTATTAAAACGCTTTCAATTTCAAGACGATTCTATCTTTATCGCTGCAGACAAATATTTTTATTCGCGATTAAAGATTTTAATACGTAATACACAAAAAAACAAATATATTCTTAACAATCAAATGTAATAAGTTGTCATTTGATTGCGAAAATATTGGAGTTGGTTCACTAACTCATTATTTTGGCCCTAAAAATCTGAAAAATTTTCACTGTGATAACGTAGTGAAAATTTGAATGAAACATATGTCAAAATGTCCCAATTGTTCCACTTAAAACATATATTCACCAACTGCGTCACTACTGACGTATTTGTGATGTAATAATGAAGGGGAATTTCGTAAAAACCTAATTTTTTGCAGAATCCTGCAAAATTTATGACAGTTTTCGGAAAAATGAACAGTGGCGCCACCCTTCGCCCACAAAAAATTTGCTGAAATATTCTCTATTTACCATATTATTTATTTTTCAACAAAAGTTTCAATGTTTCGCCACATGCAAAATCATGAAAAAAGGTGGAAAAGTTGACAATTTTCTAGAAAAATGGAAGAAAATTAAATTTATTAATATTTCAGGTTTATATATTTATAAATAGGAAGCAGATATATATATTATACTTTTAAATATCATACATTTAGCAATACATACCCATTAGATTTACTTTAATAATTGAAATTAAAAGAAACTTTACAGGGCCGTTTGTTGGGGTTCCTATCTCTACTTCTTTAAATACAGTTTTAATGTAACTACTATATCCTAAAAACATCACTTTATTGACCATAGTGTTCCTAGAAAATAATAGCGTTTAATATATTTCCATACTTCATATTCAAATAGTTTTTACTTTCTTGACGTAAAGCAAAAGACTAATAAATACAGTTTGGCATTACATGTATTTGCCGCTGTAACCTTTACTACATACACACACATAGTCAGCAGCATTCGTATGACAATTCTCGCCATTCTGACATGGTGCTGTACTACATCTATCTATTTTTAGTATCAAAATATACTTTTTGTTATATTATTGTGCTGTTACATCACTGATTAAGGTGAGCACTCGCAAACATGTTTAACTGCGCCACATTCTATATGTGCCTGTCGCCAGTCGGGAGTCTGTAATTCAGTGGTTGCATTTGGATGTTGTCTGCCATATTTGTATTTTTTATTGGTTTTAGGATAAATCAGGTAGTTGGATTTGTCTTTTCATTTGTTTTACATTTTTTTCATGCCGGGGTCCTTTATAATTTACTATAAGTAATGATTTCGGTCATTGTTAAAGGCCGCACGATGACCTTTAGTTGTTTACAAATGTTTACACCCTCGTCATGTGGTCTCTTGTGGCAATCATACAACACTTATATATTTTCATATTGCACATTTTAGCAAGTTTGTAAATGTACGTTCCCTTTATACATTCAACCTGCTTTTTCATTAATAACCACAATTCTGAATACATAAAATGACAGTAACCCACTGTATGCTGAACTTTGAATAAACACACAACTTCTGGAATGTAGATCGGAATTGCATGAATCACTAACGAAGTGAGATCTTGTCCATGGACGGAGTATGCATCCCCAGTTTTGTGTGCTTTCGACGTCCTCCCAAAGTCGCACCCAATAGTAGGTGATAAAGCCCAAATGCGGATTAACTGTAAAGTTGTGTTTTGATTACTATACACTCCAACTAAATTTGAGTAAAAAGGTAGGCGTCTCCTCCATGCAAGCATCGCCCACCACGAGATTCCACACTCGGTCAAAATGTCACAATTGGGAATAGGACACAATCGGTAAAGAATACAAATTATACAACTGTCTTAAGATTTACAACATGTCGCCAGAGAGTTAAGAAATGTTCATATCGTATCGGTCAACCAATGCTTTATGGTGACCATAAAACTTATGTAGTGTCGATTTCCGTCGATCTTCCTCATTTGACCAGTTTTTGTGAAAGAAACGCACCCATATTAATAAAGTTATTACAATGTGAACATGCACGAGCGTAACGATTAAATAGGGATATGCAAACGCCATACGATAGGGCAGAGGGAATGTTACTGCTGAGAAATGGAAAGTTGTCAATTGAAAAGTTAAAATCGTCATGTTTGTCATAGATTCTATTTTGAAGTTGTCCATCTTTGTCAATATCGAGAAATCATAAAAACACCAAAAGATGTTCTGATCAAAAGAATATTATTACAGACACAAGATAAACATTAAGTTTTCGTTAAAAAGGGTCTTTCCCAAAACAACGCACAGCGCCGAAACTCTAACACAAAAGTACTGTGACGCAGTCTTTACTAGTTCTGCAATTATAAAACATAAACCGATACTGTGATTGCCATGAGGAACGGCTTTTTGTCATCTAATAGCTAATGCTTTTTACTGATGTCTTAAATAATCAATTATAGGTTTTATTTAAAAGGTGTACTTTCCAATTTTTATCATTTGAAGTGAAAATTGGCAATATTAGACGTGTGATTTAGGTTACTGTATTTTAATTTACAAAACTTCTAGGAACTAAACGAATGTATAAATATTGAATTTCTGAAGAAATAAGTATGACAACCCTAACACATTTACTGGTATGTTAATAAACTTTATTATACTTCATGTCAAAATGCCAGATTTTGATTGGTTAATATGATGTAGACAATTTACTCTATCCTATGGCAAATACTCTATTACCCTTCATAGAGACGCTTGATCAAGTGTGCGTTTTAATAAATACGGATGATAGGTTATTACTTCGAATTTGAAATTTAATACTGGTTCTCTGTAACTATTTAAACTCTTACATAGGGAGTGTGGCACGCATGGTCATGGATTTTCTTCAAACTTCACACACTAACTAGTCTTGATGAAACAAACAAAAAATGGCAAAATTTTGGTTGCTATGCATATCGGTTGCCATAGCAACCGATGACCAGTTTTACCTCTTCTGGATATCTATGATTTTAAGCTGAAAATGGCTATTTTCAACATAATTTTTCATAATAAATGACTAAGAGAAAGACTAATTTTTATGATTTTATTAAATATAAGCATTTTATCTATGTAATTTAATAACTGATACTTTCATATTCACTTTCAATCATAATCACATATATCCCCCTTTTTATGTGGTTTGCATTAGGTAAAAATACCCTTTGAGGTCATTTTGAATGCTCACCATAATTTTTGCGGACACCTCAGTTAAAGTCAACCATGAATTCATAAATACCATAGTCATATCTTATCAATGATGCGAAAAGTAATGGGAAGTATGTTTCATTTTTGTTACCATGGATACAAAATGCTTAGTTTTCATTTTTCAGAAAAAAATTTTGAAAAATTTTGAAAAAATGTTTTAAAACCTAATTCTGCAGTCAGAAAAAATAAATAAATATACAATTTTTGGAAATTATTGTAATCATAAAAATTTTAAACATATTCATATTAGGTATAATAGTTTTAACTCTGTTGCTATGGAAACAATTCCATGATGATACACAAGTTTAAAATAATTTTGAAAAAGCTTCAGTTAGTTTCTTAAATGTTCACAAAAGTAGGAAAACTAAAACACTCATTAAGTTTCACTGTATTCACACATGTGTATGTATAAATAATTTTGCTAGTATAGTATATCGATAATGGTGTTACCACTTGAAGGAAACAAATACAATTTCTCTAATGTGGATAAAATTGCTGATTATGAAGAAATTTCTGTTTTCATGATCATGAAAATATACAAGAAAACTAGAAAAACAAATACTAGTAAAATCATTTAAAAATAAATATTCAATTGTGCAATATTTGGGGCTGGAAAGATTTTGTAACAAAGAAATGATCGATTAGTTGTGGTTTGCTTTATGTCCAGTGTCAAACATCTCATGCATGATTTCAGAAGAAAACAAAATCAATAAATTTAATAGGAACATTGTAGGTTCTGTGCTAGTCTACTGACCAAAAATTAATTAAAGTCAATAATTTGATACAATTCAACACAATAAAAAATAGAACCAAAACAGTCAGACGTTGATCCTCTAAATAAATGAAAGATGACCATCTAAACTTTCTATAAAGGAAAAAATACCTTTATTATGAGCTGTTTATTTTTCTTATTCATTCTTTTAAACTCAATGTTGAAATGGCAAAGCATGTATAGCTATACGTTTTGAATAATATTGTATTATTGGATGATGAGTATCTACATGAAGATAATTTTTGAGGTGAAGTTATAAAAAAATAGAAAATTTCAAAAAGGTCCTGCAATAGGGCTAGGCTGGGATGAAGGCAGACAATTTAAAATATCACTGGAAATCGGGATCAATTGAACAAGGACAGAAATTTCAATAGGTTAATTAGGAAGCCCTTAAAAGGATAAACACACTGAGGGTCCTTTAGCAAACAAAGGGTGTAACAAGCAAGGGCGGTTATAGTCGGCTACTCGATGGTCCCTGCTATCCATCCGACACATTTCTTGTTTGAAGTTCTGGCTGGGGAGAATTTTCGAGATTTTCAAAAAAAAATACGGTTTCCTTACGAGGACCCTCAGAAAATCTGACAGTGGATGACTGCGGGTCTTACAACGAGCAACAGGGGGAAAATATACCATCAAGACAATTTTCATATAAGGGGTCCAACTGCCTGTCTTAAGAGATGGCCCGCTACATTCATGTTTCAGTGATTCCATATGTAATCAACAAAATGATCCAATGAAAGGAGGGGGCGGGCCCTCAGGGCCCCTTGGGTCTGCCTATGGTAGCACTATATTAACATTACTAATAGGCATTGGATTATTGAAATTTGAGAAAATAACAATTATCTTCATGGATTTTTAGCAGCAAATTAAAAAAATATTGACAATATGATAACTCTAGATCTTTACACAGGGTAACTTTAAAAGAATTATATACATGTACATATACTTAGATTTTCACTGAAAACCCATTAGAGAAAGATGTTAGTATATTGTCTTTCTTTTAACAAAAAAAAAAAAACATTTTACTTTGAAACAGGAGTCGATGTTTATAAATAACATATTATACATGTGACATTTTGTCTGCGACTTTTTGTCTGAGACTTTCTGTCCTTCATATTGACCGTTATCATGACCAAGAAAAATGACTGTATACCTGTTTATATGTAATAGGCTTTGCATCAAATTTATAGAAACACTTAGATTGAACCATTAATTTTTTCATATAAGAAAATATAAAATGCTTACAAACATATTAGCAAACGATAAATGTATTGACTTTCAGGAACAAGGCTCTGGCAACCCTCAAGTAAAGTCCGCGAATATGTATATTATATTTTATGAAAATATCTTAAACTACCAGGATGTCGTGCATGCAGGGGCTCGGGCATACCGCAAGAAGTCCGCGAAATGTTTATTTGTTTTTTTATGAAAATATTTAAAACTACCAAGATATCCAACACAAGGCTCGGGCATGCCTTAAGTAGTACGTGGAAATAATTATTTACTGTGAGAAAATATTAAAAAACAAACTATATTGGATTTATCAACTTACATGTATTTATGCATGGCCTACTTCAATCACACCTTTTGTGTGTTACTTTATATTTGTGATCAAACGTGTCAAATTATAACCAGTAACATACAACATAATTTACAACACAGTTAAATATAATATACTACTCAATACCATAAAAAGTTTAAATAATCCAGTGCTCGTCAAAGTACCCTTAACTGTTTTTCCCAGTTTTTTACCATTCAATCTAATGTTAATTTTTCATAAATTTTAAGCAAATCCTACATTTTTGTCTTATAAGATCTAAATAAGTTTTAGGTAGTTCAACGACCGGGACACAGTAAAACGTTGGTTAGGTCAAGTTTTTTTTTCTCTGTTTTTTTTTTTTAATAATATTAAACAACACAGACATTTTCATCGGTCAGGTCATTGCTGTTGTTGGTCAGGCCATTGTCAACATTAGGAAGGTAACGTTTTCTGAATTTTTTATTATTTTTTTCATTATTTATTGATTAATTTATATATTAAATGATCAAATTTTATTATATTTCAAATTTAACATAAATCCCTTAAGAAATAAAGAAGTTAATAGCGTTTTCATTTTGTCCTGTCATTGTCAGCGTTGGTCAGGTCACGTTTTATGAAGATTTAAAAAAGTTTTCTATATTTTTTTCTTATATTTATGTATTGAATGGTCTAAATTTATAACAATTTAAATTTGACATCAATCCTTTTAGAAATAAAAAAGTTATTAGCATTTTCCTTCTGGTCAAGTCATTAGAGTAACCCACCAAAGGGAGACAATTCGTATTGTGAGGAATATTGCACAATGATCATTTTTTAGAAATTAATTTCACATGTTTCTAGGTAGATTACCCGTAACTTTTTTTATTTTTGACTAAAACAAGACTGAAATTAATTGTTTTTGTGTTTCTTTTTAATAGATGTAGCCGCATAATATCACAACACTACACCAAATATTGTATTTTTCTCAAAAAAATCCACACTTTCTCTGCTGTTACCATGGTAACCAACCAATATATATATATCGGTTGCATTATTTTTCTGACTAGTCTAATAGGATCTACATATCAGCCAATTTTCAGGGGAGATCGGTGACTATGTGTGCCGAAAAAGTTTAAGTGGTTACAGAGAATGAGTATTAATAGACAGTAATAACAGAACATTCAGTATAATAAATTAAATAACACATACCTGAGAGGGTGATAGAGCAGATTGTTGCCCCTCAAAAAGACACTGACAACTTTGGCTTCGCCTCAGTTGACAATGTTTTCTCGGGGTAACAATCTGCTCTATCACCCTCTCAGCTATGTTTTATTCATATAATGTTTACAAACTGGTTGCAAAGGAATACGATACAGTTATGTTCCATCGTTTATTAGTTCTTGACATCCTATATTAACACTAAACCAATTTTGTTTTGTACTCATAGTAATATGTGTAACAAAAATATTAATTTTGTACATATTTTTCATCACGTTTCGATTTTATTTTGTCCGTAATTATTTTATATTCAAATTTCTTTTACAAAATTAATAAAAATACCATAACTTTAATATGAAAGAGATAATTCATTTAGAATTTGTATACAAGGTTTATGAATTCGTAGTCATTTAAGTGTGTGTAACAAAGTTATAGTTAATTAAATCAATCATTTTTTTTAATCAAACAGTAACTGTCATTTATGCAGTTTAGGATTTATAGCAACTTTATACGTTTGCCGAAACGACCAGTGGCAAATATGTCACGAATATTCAGGACGTCTTTAATATTTGACAATACTAAATTATATTATTCTGAACCTAGCTAAAATGATTTGACTTAATAAAACAATTTTTGACCCACAAGATCGTAAATGGCTAAACATGTATGCCCAAACTCTTGTCGACCTTGCCTAAATATTTTCTGTTCAAGTATTTGCAACAAATGTGAGATAAAAATCTGCACATACCTGGCATTTGAGTTGGAGCTGAAATCATAAAAAAAGAAATAACTTATATAATGAAACAAGTAAATCTAACTGCTAAAATAATGCAAATTTTAAAACCGACCCACAGTGGAAAGTTGGTTAAGTTCTTTCAAGTCACATAACCATTTTTTTATGGATACATAAATCAAACTATCAGTTTCCAACATTTGAATAGCTTTTAATTTTCCATTGACTACGACAAAATCTGACTAAGAAAGCACCCATTCTATGATGAATGTTGACTAAACATTTCAGAGAGAGACAATACAAAAGTAGTAATAGAAACATGGCTGCTAAAGATAAAAAAAGGCAATTCTTAATGTATTTTATATATTTGAATCAAGATGATAAAAGAGCATGTGTATCAACCTTCAAACTCTTCGCAAACTTGATTAGCGAATACTTTTGTTTTCAAATTAAGGACTGATTTCTACGTCAACATTAATTATCTATAAATCAAAATATACTCATAAGCTTTTAAAATTATCTTTCAACAGTAAGTCTTATTTAAAATAATACTAACATTTCAGTTAAATTGGTTCTTTCTATTGATAGACTGATGATTAAAAATACTAAAAATTATCTCAAAAATGCTGCCGATTTCAATTAGATTTTATTATGAGACTTCATGAAACTTATTAGGAGTGTTGATTTTTCTTTTCTTGGGCAGCGATATATAAACCATCAGCTGTGGCTATCTAAGCTGGAGAACACATTTTGACCCTGCTTTCTAAATTACGTTTTATTTACTTGTTCATGTTTGTGGCCCTCTAGTTGGTAGCTACGCTATGCAGGTGTTGTTTTTTTTTTAATTCTTTAGTGTGTTTTACTTTTACGACATATGGTCTAAATATGCAAAGGATGGGGTTTTTGCTAACGTTAAATTTATTTTACGCCACCACATGTTGTGTCTCAAGTCAGTCTATTTGATGCTGGTAATTTGTGTATTCTGTTGTGCTGTATTATTTTTCTTGGTAATTCCTGTCACCCTTTTTTGTCTTATTATAAGTGCACAGTAGGCTTTTAACTTGTAGATATAATCTGGTTATTTCTCATCTTATTATTATGTTAAAAAAATCGTCAAACTATAGTATACAACATACTCGATAGTTACATGTTAATATGATTACATTGTTATGAGTTACCAGTAAAAAAAAGTATAACAAATATATATCAATCTCTAAAGTAAATTCAAAAGAGGAAGTCCATAAAAACTGACAAAATCGAACGTTGGACTTGATCAACCAACGGAACGAATCGGGAAAAAACTGTTACATTCCTGACTTGGTAACTCAATCGATAGTTAAGAAAATGAATAAAGCATGAAAAACGAAATTATATATATGTTTCATTTAGAAATGTTTATTTCTGTTTTTAAGAAAGGTAATGGTCATGTATGTGTAATAGAAAACTTGCGTGTTAATTATATTACATTATTCAAATGGATACATTGAAGTGCAAGAATATAAAAAATATTTTGGCCACGAGCAGCTTTGAAGACAAATTAATTGTCAAAAAGCGCATCGGTTCAAGTGTAATTGGTAGCGCTTATGTTTTTATTCAATGACAGTAAAATGCAGTCGCTATATTGTGTTTCTATAGAAATCGACACTTACACACCGGAAACGGAAGCATTCAATATATGAAATTTAAGAATCCTGTAGTATGCAGAAAGCATTGATTGCATACTCTTTTCTGTTGTATCAATAGTACAATTATCTTACCTGTCTGACAGTTTTTACCAAAGTATCCATTATTACAAACACACACATAGTCTGCGACATTCATGTAGCATTTTCCTCCGTTCTGACACGGTGCACTACTGCATACATTTATCTCTGAAAATTGAATACATATTAAACAGATATCATTATTGTCTTACTTTTACCATAATTTAGTTTTTTTTTACAATGTCCTTATTATTCCTTAACCTATGCAACGTAAAATTTCAAACGTAAACCGGAATACTGTTAAAAGGTATGGTAAATTTCTCCTAATATTGTTTCATTCAAGGAGTCAAAATCTGAGTGTTAACGAAACCAAGACATTTTATATAAAATAAAAACCAAAAAAATGATAGCATATCAACTTACATTGTAATTGTATTCCAAACGTATTACGGAAATATTACTGGTTAGGAACCATGCATTTACTAACACAGAAATAAAAAGAGTTTCCTTAATATTCATTCACAAGGACTGTATCTCGAGAAATATCTTTTACCGGATAAAGAATGATCAAACTTTCAGTTTAGAATTAAATTATTGATTGGACTTTTAATTCTCTTACCCCCCAAAAAAAAAAAAAAAAAAAAAAAAACTATAAGTGCCTTTGAATTGTGAAAAGTGAACTGGATATCATTTACCTTCATTCATGAATATACATGTACCCCTGAATGATTAAGGATTATAATTTTAAATAACCCTAAGTTTGATGTCTGCTGCAAGAAGAAAACAAAACGGGTCACCAGAACCAGACTTACAAACTGAAATATTATGAAGGTTTCCTGCCTTTTCTGAATCTGAATTTTGATAAAAATCAAAGCGAACTGAATGTAGCAACAAACACTCAACTATAAATATATAGGTGTAAAGGAGAATACGATTTATTTTTCACTTTTTAGACCTTAGTTATTTCTTTTGAAGGCAGGCTTCATTTTGTTACAAATCTATTTGTGGCTTTTTACGAAAAAGTTAGTTCTCGCCAAATCAAGTGGATCATAAAACAACAACTTCACGTCCTCGCGTGTGTACCATCCGATGACAAAAGTACAATGTAATATAAAAAAAAATCGGCATATACCAAAAAATAATTAAATTTTATTCAAAAGCAGCTGTCACTCATTGCCAGTTACCTGTTTATTTCGTAAATCAAGAACATGACCAACACGGCGGGTGCCACATGTGGAGAAAGATCTGCTTACTCTTCCGGAGCACATGAGATCACCCCCAGTTTTTGGTGGGGTTCGTGTTGCTCAGTCTTTAGTTTTCTACGTTGTGTTTTGTGTACTGTTATTTGTCTGTTTCTTTTTTACCCATCGCGTTGCCAGATTATTTTCGACTTATGAGTTTGAATGTCCCTGTGGTATCTTTCGCCTCTCTTTCTCAAGAAGTGACGAAAACGTTTTAAGCGGAAAACGTGTCATTCAACCAAAAACGTATAATTGTAATTATGTTCGTAGATTCGAAAAGAACTTTTCTTTTGTATTATTTATAGTTGACATTTCATGCGAGTTCAATCTTTACATGGCTAAACATGATTGGTTTTTCTGCAATATTATGCCTTTTTATACATATATTAGTCCTAATTTTGATTCCGATTTAATATCACAATACAGTATCCGTCGTACCTTTGTCACAGTTTTTTCCATTGTATCCTGTTTGGCAAATGCATACATAACTTGAAGGATCGTGGAAACATCTACCGTGTACGCACGGTGAACTAGAACAAGCTGGAAAGAAAATAAAAATGAATCCATAAAACGTTATAACTAAATTTCAGTAGTATGGATCTTCGATTAAATCCTAAATATTGTTTTTCTTTGTTTGTGTTTCAAAAACAGTGTATTGTATGTTCATGTAAATGTGAGTTTCATGAATTTTATGATTTTTATAACCATATAGTTTTAAATTATAGCCTATATTATGAAAGGGCAAAGAATGGTATGTAGTTTAGTCCTACTGTAATGTTTTCTATAAAGTTAAGTGTTTCAAATTAATAAACTGTGGTTAGCTGCATTCACCAGTAAAATCTGGTAAATATTAAAGTCGACAGTAGGAGCCCATCGTGATACATGTGCGATGCATTATGGGAATACCGCTAAGTAAGCTGAATACTCCCGACAGTTGTTAAGATGAAGAAAAGCAGTAAAAGTGCATTTCATGTGATGTATTGTTTATTTTGAATATTAAACGAGATGGTTGTATTTATATAAGAATAAGAAGATGTAATATGATTGCCAATGAGAAAACTATCCGACAGAGCCTAAATGACGTAGATGTTTACAGATAAGGCACAGTATGGTCTTTAACAATGAGAAAAGTCCTATACCGTATAGAAAGCTACCAAAGGCCTCGAAAGGACAAAATTAAAACAATCTAATTGAAAAAAAACCAACGTCCTATTTATGTTCTAAAGATCACGAAAACAAATATTATTGACAGCGACCAACGATAACCACTGCATTACATGCTCCTGACTTGGGACAGGCACATACAGAATGTGTCGTGGTTAGAGCTTCCTGTAAATTAAGAAATTATTGCGAGGTTTTAATTAATTCGAAAAATACGACTGGGTGAGAATCACATTCTGATATCTGATTCATATACCTGTATGAAGATTTTCCTGAAATCGCAATAAGTAATCTCGCATTTTCCTACATGATTCTTCAAAAATCGCAATAATAAATGCACGCAATAATTTCTGAATTTACAGTAACAATCTCCATAGCCTGAGACATTGGCGTAACAGCACATCATAAAAACAAACTATAAAAATCAGTTAAACTTGTTTAAAAAGACTTCGCTCATCAGATCGACACATAGCACACAAAAAAACTCAACTTAAGTACACTCAATCTAAGATCCCTTCATTTCCAAAACAACGAATATCGTTTGAAATCATTTCGGTATAACTTCACTGCGTATTTTGGCTAATTACTTTCACAATAGACTAAAATAACAGTTACGACAAACCCGCATGCTTGTTCTCAGGGATATTATATGTAGACACTAGTTATTCTAGCACAATATCTACATTTCAATTGGTTGATTCAAGTATATTTTGCGCATTGTTTGGAAACGCCAATTTCTGAAATCAGTGTTTCACACATTATATGTCACAAAAAGATACATGTAATGGATATGTTCTGAAATCATTATGTATTTATTGATGTTAATCTCAACAGTACCCGGTGGATTACCTGCATTTTTTTCATAGATTACGAATTGCAAAAATAAAAAAATGTAGGGACTTGTTCTGTTGCTTCGCAGTCAATGCTTTGGTCTTTTTATTATACTTAATCTGTTGATATTATACTTACAATCTGTTGATACTGTTGGTGGTGATGTTGCGTACACTGAAATTAAAACAATCGTTATCGAATAAGTATATAAAATTAAGGAGATGTGGTATAATTTTCATGAAACAACTTTTGAGCAGAGACCAAAGGACGAAGATTTCAGCTTTAAACAATGAGCAAAATCCAAACCGTATACTAGTAAAGATACCCCTAAATAACAAAATTCGAAACAACAAGGATATCTATTTGTTGATATCTTATTATGCGAACAAAGTTGTTTTATAAATCACATTATTCGTCAAATAAGTGTTATTAACAAATTTCTGAGTTGACATAATAATCATATGATAGACGGTACACATAGCAAAAGATGCACAACCCTTCGCCACAATTTGAGTTCAGACTGTTTTCACTCACATGTTTACGAATATATTCTCTAACTTTTTATGTCTTATCCCCCTTAGGTATACTTCTTTTTTTTAATTCAAAATGTACAACTGTTAACGTGGAACAATGAATAAGGGGTCGGATATACAATCCTTTGGTAAAACTATTGCTAACTAAGGCGTTCGTTTGGCTGTGTTAGATGTACACAGACACTACTTATCGAGATGGCAAAATAAAAATCGATGCCTAGTAAAGGAAGCTTAAGGGGACCACGTATTTTACATGTTAAGAAGTCATGAAACAACTTTTAAAGTGATCCGTAGGTTGCATGTTGCAAGGCAAGATTTCTGCCCTCTTCTACGGGAACTTTTCTTTCCTTCATCTGGGTCGACCAACTTTGCCGAACCTACCTAATGAACTTTTGTTAATTTTTCATCGTTCTGAATATGTATAAAATATTTGTAACTAGGCATTAAGCAATAAACAAGCAATCAATCATCTGTTCCTAGAAATGTTATCCTGCCAGAATAAATTTATTGTAGTTTTTCCTTTTCTAGTTTTCCTTAAAAGGGCAGCTTAAATGACTGCATATACTTTCCGAGGATTGTAAATTGCAATAAAGAAATTCCGGACTTGTTCTGTTGCCCTACAACCAATGCTTTGGTTCTATTATTATTATTCATGATATATTCTGACTTAAAGACATTATTAATCTAAGTTCATTAATAATATGTGTCCTAAATTATAAAATGAATAGAAGTAATATGAAGTAGTTGTACATCTGACAATTGCATAAAATTTTCAAGAACATCAATCTATGAGCGATGGAACTCTCTCTCTCTCTCTCTCTCTCTCTCTCTCTCTCTCTCTCTCTCTCTCTCTCTCTCTCTCTCTCTCTCTCTCTCAAAATAAAGCTTTTTATGTTTACTTATATAGCATATTTCATTAATGTAAATCTATATTTAAAGTATAGTAAAACAATCAGTCGATACTTACTGCCATTGCATGCTATAGGATGGAGTTCATTCTGTAGTGTGTGTAAAACAATCAGTCAATACTTACTGCCATTGCATGCTATAGGATGGAGTTCATTCTGTAGTGTGTGTAAAACAATCAGTCAATACTTACTGCCATTGCATGCTATAGGATGGAGTTCATTCTGTAGTGTGTGTAAAACAATCCGTCAATACTTACTGCCATTGCATGCTATAGGATGGAGTTCATTCTGTAGTGTGTGTAAAGCAATCAGTCAATACTTACTGCCATTGCATGCTATAGGGTGGAGTTCATTCTGTAGTGTGTGTAAAGCAATCAGTCAATACTTACTGCCATTGCATGCTATAGGGTGGAGTTCATTCTGTAGTGTGTGTAAAACAATCAGTCAATACTTACTGCCATTGCATGCTATAGGATTGAGTTCATTCTGTAGTGTGTGTAAAACAATCAGTCAATACTTACTGCCATTGCATGCTATAGGATTGAGTTCATTCTGTAGTGTGTGTAAAACAATCAGTCAATACTTACTGCCATTGCATGCTATAGGGTGGAGTTCATTCTGTAGTGTGTGTAAAACAATCAGTCAATACTTACTGCCATTGCATGCTATAGGATGGAGTTCATTCTGTAGTGTGTGTAAAGCAAAGTAGTCAGGAACGACAAACATATGACTTCCATCAGTTGCTATCTTAGAGAGTTCATTAGTATCGATGTTGTTGCCAACTCCGATCGCATATACCTTCATGTGTCTATGAAGTCGGTGTGCTTCATTGACTGTAGCATCAGCATTGTTAGAAAACCCATCGGTTATGACCACTAGAAAATTAGGAACACTGGGTCTATCCCCTTCTTGGAATGTAAAACCATGGTAATATATAAATCTGAGAGCAGCATCCGTATTTGTACCGCCACTTATGTATGGTATGTTGTTTATGGCTTGTCGTAAAGGTCCTTCAGAACTATAGTCATTTAAACTTATTTCTGTAGCGGCATTGAAGGCATACCTCACCACGCCCACTTGAACCTTGTTAGGTCCAATATGGACAGCCTGTGTAAAGTTTACAATAAATTGCTTTTCTGTGTTAAAATTTCCTCCAACACTACTTGAACTGTCAAGCAGGAATATGACGTCTGCTGGCCTTGTGTCGCATCCTGTTTTAAAAAGGTTCGATAGCCTTCATATATTTACAAATAATAGACATTGGTTCGTATAATTGAATGTTTGAAAAAAGCTCAAAATTGTCTTTTTATGAATATGTTCAATAATCAAAAGTATACAAAGCATTGGGCGACCGCTATCATTATTAACCCCGCCACATTCTGTATGTTCATGTTCCAAGTCAGGAGTCTGTAATTTGGTGCTTGTCGTTTATTGCTGTAAGTCATATTTGTTTTTCGTTTATTGTTTTGTACATGAATCAGGTCGTTAGTTTTCACCTTTGAAATGTTGAACATTTGTCTTTTCAGGGCCTTTATAGCTTGCTATGCGGTATGGGTTTTGCTCATTGTTTGAGTCCATATTTCTTAGATCAACGTCATTTGGTCTCTAATGGAGAGTTGCTAATTGGTAATCATACCAAATCGTCTTATTTTTGTATCGTTCAGTTTTTAAACAGAATAACATTCCTGAAGTGTTGAATTGTTTTCTTTATAACTTTAGCTTTTGTCGCATTTAAGATATTTCGAAAATGTCACCATGGCATTTTGTGAGAGTTATAGACACTTGGTTCAATCTTTGTATAATTAGTATTAAGTTTACCAATTTAGAGAGACCCTCCTTAGTAGTTACATGTCTAAGGCCGTTAGCCAATGATTTCACATGTAGGTATACAAAAAATCATAGTTTGTTCTTATGTGGTGCTGTTACACCACTGTCCCAGGTTAGAAGGGGGTTGATCGCTCACAAACATGTTTAACCCCGCCACATTCTTTATGTGCCTGTCCCAAGGCAGGAGCCTGTTGTTTAGTGGTTGTCGTTGGTTCATGTCTGTCATATTTGTTTTTCGAAAATTGTTAAGTTATAAATTAGGCCGTTAGTTTTCTCAATTGAATTGTTTCATATTTTTCATGTCGGGGCCTTTTATAGTCGACTATACGGTATGGTTTTTTCTCATTGTTGAAGGCCGCACGTTTGTCTGTAATTGCTTATATCCACTTCATTTGAACTTTGGTGGATAGTTGTCTCAGTTGCAATCATACCACATTTCCTTATTTTTATATTTGTTGAAACAGAGCAGTTAAATCCGTAAAGGTTAGAAATACTCATATAACTATAAGTATTTTAATATACCTGTTATTTGTTGTTGAATACTCAAATGTAATCCAAATATGGAAATTACAATTACTGGCAATTGTATTCTGAAAAAGACAACGTCAGCATAATTCAAAGATTGATGAAAACAAATTCTTATATAGCTGCATATCATTGGTTGTATTTGCAACGAATAATTTGTTTTAGCACAATTCACATACAATTTGTACTTTGTATATGACACTGGATAGGGTGTAAGATTGGAAAGAGTTTAATGTGGGGTCTTTATAATCAAAACTTAATATAATTTTCATGCAATTAAATCACAACTGGTCAAAGGGAGGATTGTTCACATTCTTTGTGTGCCTGCTTAAAGTCAGGAGCTTTTAATGCAGAAGTTGTTTTATTTGTTTTCGGTTTATTGTTTTAGCATAAAATAGCTTACTATAGAGTATAGGTTTTACTCATTGACGAAGGCAGTACAATTAGCTATTTGGTCTCTGGTGGATAGTTGTCTTATAGGCAATCATGCCACAAGTTCTTATATTTATAACTACATTGGTGGTCTCGTGGTAGCGTGTTCGCCTAGAGTGCTGGAGGTCGTGTGAGTTGCTGGTTCTCCGCTAGACACGCGACATTAAAGAGTAAGAGCAAAGACTAGTCGGCTCGGACTCACAATAATGTGTAAACAGTTAATTTATAAATATGACCATATCAGTTATATTTAATGTCAACACAGAAGTGCTGACTACTGGCCCAACAACACAAACAAAAAAATTATTTCATCTTTCTTTCAAAAGAGAGGCGGAAGATACCAAGGGATATTCAAACTCACAAATCGAAGTCAGACTAACAACCCCATAGCAGAAAACGAAAACGACCAAAAGACAAACAAAAGTCAACAAAATGCAACATAGAAAACTAAAGACTTAGCAAAACGAACTAATCCAAAAAACCGAGGGAATCTCGGTAGATCCGGAAGAGTAAGCAGATCATACTCCACATGGGACACCCATTGTGATGCTCATGTAAGTATAAATTCGGTGATATCAAAGAAAAAAGATTTGGTTAGTGGTCATAGCAGATTTCCAGAATATTCTTCAGTTGTGAAATCAACGCATGTAAAGTTTATGACTTCGAGAGGAAATATACAAATGCGAGAGCAATCTGTGCAATCAAATTTTAAACTATATCTCTTCGGTTTGAGTGACGCATTTTCCAAAAAAATAAAACGAGAAATTCGTTCATAATTAGTTTTTTAATCGTAGATATTCACATATTGCACACACTATTCACACTAATATTTATAATAACTTCGTGCGAAGTTGGTCATTCAAGGTTATCACATTGTAACACATATACATGCAGGTCAAAAGTGCAATGTATTGTAAGAGAAATTAGAGAAATACATGATAATGGTATGTCAGAAAAGGATGTCATATTGCTCCGCCAATCATATGCTGTCAACATATACAATTACACTGAAACTTTATATTTCATATAATGGATATGTGTCTGGCAAATAAGTAAGTCAAGTTATCTGGTAAAAAAAGTATAAACATTTCACTATAATTATAAAGAAATTAAGCGGGAAAGAAAATTTTGTTTTGAAAAAATAAAAAAATAAAATCAAGTTTATCATATTTAAAATGCGATGATTGGGATTTAAAAGTAATGCTTGTTCAACCCCGGCACATAAGCATCCAAGTTAGGATCTGTTTCAGTGGTTGTTTTTGTCATATCTCAAATGTTTTTGTCATTTAGAGTTTGGTATCGATTTCAGGTCTTTGATTGTTTTTGTTTAATTTATTCACAAGTCAGAACAATTTAGAACTTGACTATATACGATAGCGTTAAACTATGTCCAACACGATTCCGTCCCATTACTCGCAATGGAGTAGCCCTAGAGCTATTCACTTGTGGCACACTCATTGCGCTAAATCGTTTGTAAGTGGATACATTTAGGTTTACAAAAATTAATTTGATGATACAAATCTATTTATGTATGAAATATCGAAAAAGAAAACATCAGAATTCCGGAAAATGTGAGATTTTGATGTAAACCAAATATATATTTGTACGATTGAAACATATAATAGCAATTGCAAATACAAATACATTTGAATGTGGTAGATATTCTTTCTTTGTTGTCATAGAATTTGTTTGCTTGGAAAAACGAGATTATTCAACCTCAATGACGAATTCAATTAACATCTGCTTTATTGAGAGTAATTGAGTGGAATCATCGTGACCCCAAAAGAAGAGTAGCGGACACAGGGAGGGGGGTAATGTTATCGTATCAAGAGTAGCGGACACAGGGGGTTAATGTTATCGTATCAAGAGTAGCGGACACAGGGGGGTAATGTTATCGTATCAAGAGTAGCGGACACGGGGGGTCATGTTATCGTATCAAGAGTTTGGCACATAGTTTATACAAATGTCTTTATTTGTTGAAGACTGTGCTATGTTGCTCTCAAAATGACGTTTGGTTATTATTTTCTCCTGGGATTGTTGGCTCATTGATGTATAAACCATATCTGCTTTTTTTCTGCGGTGGATAATGTATAAGATAGTAAATTAAAAAAAGATTTTAGAACACATACATATGTATACAAATTGTTAAACAAATGTCAGTGAAAGCGATCCCTTTTATTTTACTGTTATACTAGGAAACAAAACTAACATCGACTCACCTTTTGAATTTTCACACATTTTGTTACCGCTGGTCGTTTATAGCTTTGTTATACGGTATAGGTTTTGCTGATTGTTGAAGGACATACGGTGACCTATAGTTGCTCACATCTTTTTCCTCTCATTGGCCATCATATACCTTATTTGTGTATCTTTAGAGTACATTAAAATTTAAAAACAAATCATAGATATATAGCGTCCCCATGTTTTAACCTTATTAATTATTATAATGATTTTTTGTTAATAACTAGGTTCCAATAAGTTTGGTGTTAAAAATGTGACGTATTGGTGATTCCAATACCAGGCTTACATGTAATTAGGTAGAAAATGAAATAACACCATATATAATTTCGTGCGTCCAAAGCTCTTTTCTGGATTTACCTTCACCAGGAATGATCAGACACAAACATTAGAAAGCCAGGGATGTATTATACGTAAATACGTTAGCAATTAAATGACCGATTTTGAAAGGATTTAAAATTAAAGCCAAATTCAGCTATTGTCATCTTTCCCTGAGGGAACAAATGTAATGTTTATATGTTGAAACACAATTATACATTTTAACTTATTTCTAATGATTTTTGCCATTATTAATACTGTTCTTACGAATCGGAACTATCAGACAAACTTCTAATGCATTTGTATAGATTACCTTAGCTGTATTTGGCAAAACCTTTCGGAATTTTGGGTCCTCAATGATTTTCAACTTCGTAATTATTTGGCCTTTTATTTTTTTTGATTCAAGTGTCGCTGATGAGTCTTTTGTAGACGAAACGCGTGTCTGGGGTACAAATATCAGCCTGGTATCTTTGGTAAGTTTTTTTTTTTTGTAATGGGCAATGGAATATTAGAGTTAATTTTCAGTTGAGATGTTTCTGGTAAAAAGGGAGATAATCAAATGTTAATCATTTCCTATCGCCAATGCAAATGCATTGCATGTATTAATAATAGGTCCGATACTTAAGTTAGGGGGTACAGAACACCTAAGGGAGTTCACTCTTTAAAAATAAGCTGAACGTTTTAATCACATACTATAAGTAGAGAAAAATCAAGCTTCTCAATGATTAAAATTAGTGTTTGTCAAACTGTTTAATATCCAATTAAAAATTTTTCCTGTAAATTGTGTCACAGTGGTTCAAATTTCTTTAATTTTTTATTTTTTTTGTCAACAGGTCAAAGTAAATATTTTATCAAAATTTTATGAAAATTAAACGAGCCAAATCTATGTTAGTCAAGGAACAGTAAAAAAAGACAACCTTTAAGTCTGTATTTGCAAAGTGTGTTTTCCAATACAGGTTTCAACAAATGATGCAGTGTGGTGATGCATTATGGGAAATTGACCTGAGCTGAAAAACCCCAGAATATTGTGTAGGAACGGGAATGCAATTGTGGGATGATTTAAATGTTTATATATTTTTATAACTCTTTGTCAATTAAATTTTGAAGAATACTTACAATTTATTTCATATGTATTATATCTAACTGACATAAATTAAACGTGCTTTTAAAATAGTCAATGAATGATCAATTAATTTTAATTCATGTTGTAGACTAATGAGTACATCAATGAACATCATTTATGATCCCTTACTCTTATATATAGACGAAATTACTAAATTGATCTATTTTCATTCAAGTTTTAAATTAGTGAGAATATGCATAAAGAACGTGCGAGTAAACTTTAATTTTAAGCAACTTAAAGAATAAAAAAATCATTAGAAAAACTTAAAATAAAAACTTTGTAAATTGTATGCATCCGAAACGATCAAAGCTTTCAAGCGAATGGTGTATAAGTATCAAAACACGTGAAGAGCTATATGACGAAAAGGGACCTAAAAAAGTTCCATTTATTCTTTATTCAGTACAGTGTAACATCTTTTAACCAAAAAAGTTTATTTACACAGTATAATCTAACATCATATAACAAAAACCAATTTCTTAATTAAAAAAAAAAGCAGACATTTAAAAATATTGAGATTAATGGACAAGAATGTTAAAGGTTTTTTTTATCGACCCGCGTAGGAAACTAAAACATAAATACGTACGAATGTATAGAAGCATCCACACTTGCATTTTTTGGTGCTGATAATTACATATAGCTGTGTATGTGAATTTCAAATACTAAACTACAATTAAGATGACGTAAAATTGGAAAAATATCATAATTTATAATCTTGGCTTATAAAAATTTAGTAACATCGACAAGACTTTACTAAACATGAGGTTTTTTTTTATAACTTAACATTATGCCTGTAATTCAGGGAAAGTACGAGGTTTCTGTTAATGTTGTTCAAATGAAAATAAACTCTAGGTTGAAATATAGTAGCGTTAATTAATCTCAATGAAAAAAATCACAGCAAAAACAATCAAATTGAATGCCAACTGAACATACCTTTGAATGACAAAAGAAAATAAATTTTGATGGTATGTGTTTGTACTGTTTAACAGGGAATAATTGATTCCTATACCCTCACCCATTTCCCTCTTTGAGACTTACGTATACATTGCTCTTCTTTCAACCAGGAAATCCGAAATAGATCGTGTAAATTGAACATATTATTTGATTACAGTTTGCTCTACGCTATTATGATTACATACTGTAGATAAGAACAAGAAATTCAGTTAGGTAGTCTGGGGTTTGTTTTCATCTTTTGATTGTTTTAAATTTAACGTGATTTTTGTCTGCTCTTCATGTGTTAATTTACTATACAACATATGTACATATCTAGTTCAGAAATCCTTCTGTATTATAAATATGTTTTTGAGATTTTAACCTTCAGCTGTATATAGATATATAAACGTTCTGTGGTTTTTAGGTTATTAACTGATGGAAGTTATGAAACACAAAAGCCCAAACGTTCTGTAGATAAAGCGTAAACTTTGACCCCGAAATATGTCATTCGCAGTCTCCAGCGAACAGGAAGTCTGTGCTTCTTTTTTCTTGTTCTAAGTTTTTATTACACGTTTTGGTATTTTTTTTATTTTCCGGCAATGTGCATATAATAGGTATATTATTCAATTTATTTTTTTAACTTCATTTATTAAAATGGATATTGCCCATTATGAGATATGAATATAAATAATTAAATAAGAATTTATTCTTATCATAACAATGACTGTTGTGTTAATCATTAAAAAAAAAAGACCTTATCTTTAAATATGATTTTTATCACGCGAGCTTATAATTTTAGTATTGTAATAGTTTTATGTAATCAGGGTGGCGAATCTGTATTCGTGTTTTCGTTTACCATTTCCTTGTTATCTTAAATTAAACTACAGGTGAAGTTTTTATTCCTGTATAGAGAGTTGATAAAGGGACATTTTGTACTTCATGTCATGTTTATATTGAATGGTTGTAAAAGTTTATCATCCACTATACAAATAAATTTCATATCCAAAACCTTTGCTTTGTTGAGTGTAATTTAGTAAACATAAGAATGCCGAAATCATCTGTACATGTACATGTACATGTATACATGGATTATTTACTATACATTTACATTTTCCTCCTAATGGTAAGATGTCTTTTTTTATTATTTTATTATTCTTCTTTTTTATAGGTATCAATTTCTTAAAGACATTTTATTTGATTACCATCTTTGCTTCAATATTGACATATACTTTGGAGAATTGTGCAGTTATAAGTACAAAGTTTAAAAGCATATATTGCAAAAGTCATTACTCTAGTCTAAACTTTTAATCAGTTCAGATTTAAAATCATTAATTGTGTATATAAAACATTCCTGGAAAAAAAATTTATATTCTAGTTGGAAATCTTTAATTTGAAATTTGATGCACACAAGTATCAAAACGGGAGTCATGAATTATAATTATTATATATATTTGGCAGCAAATAATGAACGAATTTCCGCATTGCACAATATTGATGTTGAATTCATTCATAGCTACAAAGACCACAGTAAAAGTTTAGAGTTTTATGGGATTACATTCAATTAACAATTCAAAGATTTTGAAAAAACGCACTTTAGAAAACCAAAATAAATGGAGCAGCACTTTTATAAATAAATACATAAAGCACATAATTTCAATTTGATAAAACCCCTCCCCACCCCATAGTTCAAAAATCGGACTAAATAAATATTGTCCTATTATGTACGTTATATCCATGGTAAAAATAAGGATGTCACACTTTATCCAAGCAAAAACATCTTCAGCAACATAATTTTGGAGGAATCATAAGATCATGTCGTTAAATTGTACAGATTAGCAGGTGTTCTGCATATTGATTACTGTGAAATATCGGATGCGGGCCACAATATAAAGCTTTTTCTCCAGTATGCGTGGCAAACGATTTCAAAACGGTTTCATATTGAGTCGAGAAGCTGATGTTTAAAAATATAAATATGATGAAAATCTGAGAACCGATTTATTGGATTTTATTTGTGTGTTTCCCATGATAGAAAGTGTTTTCTTTGTTTTTACCAGCAAACCGAAAGGAAGGGTTGGACAGGGGTAGGGGAACATGGGAATAAGGGGACTGGAAGCGGGAATAAGGGGGGGAGGGAAGTGGTAGTAATGGGGGCGGGAACAGGGGGGAAAGGGTGAGTAAAAATAGGGATATTCTGGTAGAAAAAAATTGACCGATTTTCGTCTGGTTCGGGTCAAACTTATAAACGTCGGGGGATAAGTCTTCCAATTGATATAAAAATTCTGTTTTATGTCGTGAACATGCATAGGATATTTGTTTTCACTGGAAGTTAAGAAATAATAATTAATCAATTTTGCGAGTATGCTTTGTATAGGTGCAAATGAAAGGTAATAATTTTCTTTTTGCAATATTTTGATGCGTAATTTTTTGTTGTGATTTTATTTCTTAGTCAAAAAATTGATAACATATTTATTGCAGGCACATGAATTTTGAATATTATATTCTAATAAATTACGGGTTATCTGGACTTCTTACTTCAAATAGTATGACCCTTGTGAAGTAGGTGTCCGCTTAAATGCATGGGATGTATAAATACACATCCACGTCTATTCTAAATGGGGATATTAAATCCGATGCCCTGCGTTGGCCAGAGTGCCATTCTTTTTCAAGAGTGTGAGAATCCCTTCCTAAATTTAATGTGAGGTGTGCTACCTATTACAAGACAAATTATATTCCTGATCCTACCCAAGAGTCTTAATTGAAAAAGAAAGGATATATCATGGATATATATGTACCAGTGTCACTCAAAATTAAACACCTTTAGTTCAGGTAAACCCCTATTTAATCTACCTAATCGATTCATGGTATAATTTGCAAACGTCTTGAATAATTATGTATGTAATGTTTGGCATTGAAAATTTAGCTCATAAATGTAAATGCAATCAATGTTTATATTGTAGGTCATCGGTGTAGCTTCAACAGATACGTTGTCGTATTCAGTATCATCTGTGGATGATTCTTCTGTGTCAACCATCCAGGTCATAAATGCAACCAGTTCTTCTCCATCAAAAGTTAATAATATCTCCATGACATATTTCACTGATAATACGTTAAATGCTACTTTTACGACTGCAGCAGAATCAATAACAATCACTGATTTTACTGCGACTGCTTTACTTACAACAATTCACGAGTCAACGCAAGATATGATAGTATTATCTAGTAACGGTATATTTTCTTTAGAAAATTCATTGTTCATGGAAAGCGATCTATCTAGTGAGACAATACAATTGCCTACAACTGTGTTAAACAACACATCGTTTACTGTTATTCCGTCAACTGGCACAAATTTCCTAAGCAGTACTGACGTGTTATCTCTCTTTCCAAGTACTGACATTGAAACTGGATCTGATTTTTTTGGAAGTGAAACCATGTTCGACACAAACATTTATAAATCATCAGCTTCTGAAAATAATTTTTCTTCTGTTACTGCTTCAACCGTTACGGTAGAAGCAAATCTCTCATTAACTAGCGAAGACCTAATGCCTTCAGTGTCTTTTACCACCGAAGTAAGTAATATTACATCAATCGAAACTGTAACTATTTCAGAAACATCTGCTTTCGATACAAGTACTGTCATTCCTACAATCGAAACGTCTTCTATAACCAAAACTATTGTAGGACCTTCGTTTACTGTCGATATTTTGCCAACGGTTACAAGTATCACACAAACTATAAATGACAATTCTTCTCAACTACCTACAACAGAATATGCCTCAACTCAAACTGATTTTCCAAATCCATTAACTACAACAACCTCCACTGAAATGGATTATACATTCAGTTTTCCATTAACAACGTCCACAATACAGACTAACTCAACAATTCATGGAGATTCTTTTAAATCAATATTTAGCAGTACAACTCATTTTTTTACAATAACCGACACTGTTATTCCCGAAACAAATACCAACTCGGTTATTTCGTCGACCAGTATTTCTGCGTCTTTGTCGACTAGTATTTCAGCTTCTTTGCCGACTAGTATTTCTGAGTCTTTGCCGACTAGTATTTCAGCTTCTTTGCCGACTAGTATTTTAGCTTCTTTGCCGACCAGTATTTCAGCTTCTTTGCCGACTAGTATTTCAGCTTCTTTGCCGACTAGTATTTCTGAGTCTTTGCCGACTAGTATTTTAGCTTCTTTGCCGACTAGTATTTCTGAGTCTTTGCCGACTAGTATTTCAGCTTCTTTGCCGACTAGTATTTCAGCTTCTTTGCCGACCAGTATTTCAGCTTCTTTGCCGACTAGTATTTCAGCTTCTTTGCCGACTAGTATTTCAGCTTCTTTGCCGACCAGTATTTCAGCTTCTTTGCCGACTAGTATTTCAGCTTCTTTGCCGACTAGTATTTCAGCTTCTTTGCCGACCAGTATTTCAGCTTCTTTGCCGACTAGTATTTCTGAGTCTTTGCCGACTAGTATTTCAGCTTCTTTGCCGACTAGTATTTCAGCTTCTTTGCCGACTAGTATTTCAGCTTCTTTGTCGGCTAGTTTTTCGGCTTCTTCGACCATTTTTATGCCATCTACTGACATATCGTCGTCAAAGACATCTGTTCTTCCAACGGAATTATCTTCAACGATCATCACATCAACAGAATCGACTACACAGAAAATAAGTGAGTACTAGAGTATGCAACATGATTCAATTTATTTTAGGTAAATATGCCATAGGTTTTTCTTTTTTTCTTTCTGAAATATAGTTTAATGTTTATCCCATACGATTATAAAATTTGTATTATTAGCATTTAACCTATCCTTCAGAAGAAATTACAATTAAAAACAAGAAGGTGATCAGAACGTTTTTCTTGATATTTCACAAAAAGGCGTTGTGAAAAAGTTTTTGCTTGTCAGTAGAATTCAGTTTACATCTCTCCACGGGAAAAAAAAAGTTACCTTCTCACAGATTTTTAAAAGAATTTATGATTTAATATATAAATATAGCGTATTTACTTGTATTTAAGAAAAGTAAGTTACTGTTTACTTAAAAAAATTGCATAACGATGTTACTAATTAATTATTTGTTGTGCCAATGTTTGCGTTTCTTGGAATATTATAATACTGACAATTAAATCAAACCGAGAATCAAAGACGGTGGGTCTTTACCATTATTCTTTTAACGTTCTATAATTAACTGGTGTGTGTGTGTGTGTGTGTGTGTGTGTGTGTGTGTGTGTGTGTTTGATTAACCAGTGATAAGTACTTGCATGCTTAGTCTATTACTTTATCGATACACGAAGAATTTGCAAAAGGCAAAGTTTACAAATTTCACAGGTGTTTCATGGTTGGTTTTCGCGCCTTTTTGTGTTTGGTTTATTGCTCCTCAACATTTGATACTTTTGGAAATCCAATATTTCGTTTCGGGAAAGACCGACTACAAACAAATTTTTAAAGTACCTCATATAGTGCATCAAGTTAAATTTGGTATCTTGTTATTTTGTATCCAACAACATGTTCATGCGCCTCATCCAATGCAAAAGAATATTGTCAGGAGTTAGAGTGTTCTTTAAATCTTTAAATTCTAGTGAGTTTCTACATTAAGGAATGCTGAAATGTTGAATTGTTGGCAGCCTCTGTAAAAAAAAACTACCTAGATTGGTGGTGGTTTTGACATCTACTTCACATTCAAGCATTTGTTACGTTCACTCTCTCAAACTATATACAATCTAAATTAGGATGGCTTTTGTTTATCTTATGAGCTCAATAATTTTAATTTTGTCATAACGTGACTAAAGGTTCATTTTCGACTACCGTATCAAGTTCACACGACTTGTACTGAGCGAAAATGGCCACTGATATTTTTTCCTGGTAGAAAGATTTCCTTGTTGAATGCGTGAATCAACAGAAACAATAAAGGATCGAAATAGTTCCTTTTTTAATACATATTTGAAATGAATTTAAGCATTAGATTAAAAATAGAAATCTTACTTTATTTTGACCAAAAAAAAAAGCGATCTGTTTGCATCACTTTACATCCATGCTGTCAAAAACCTGTTCGGTATTTTACACAGAGGAAACTAAGTAGGACTTTTATGTTCAAAAGCATAAATAAACTTCAATAAATGTACGCATTCGATTTTCGTTTAAAGTGGTCTATATCCATCAAGAATTCGTTTTTGCTCTAAAAAAAAAAACAAAAAAAACAAAATCCGCAATCGTATTAATCACCATTTTATAATTTATCATTAGTAAAGTCTTCAACTTACTGTATTATTTCATGTAAGAACAAAATATTTAGCTACTACATTGTACACACGAGTATAATTTAACTATATTTACAAGAGGCAAAATTCATGATAGGATAATAATTGTACTATTAAATACTGAAACTGTAGAACTTAGACAGACAAGATACGACAATAGGTTATTTAAGTCCCACCTCTTTTAAAAACTTTTACAAAATATCAACTTTGCATAATATATAAAACAAGAGCCACTCTAAAAGATATCTGATAGACTATAGTCTATCACTAGTATATATACACGTATAAATAAAACACATAAAATGCAAAATTAATTAGAATCTAATGTACATTTTCTTTAAACTAAAATATCAAAGCAGATCTTGGCAGTATAACATGTATAATGTTTATGAAGTGTGATATAAAAATTGTTATTTAGTTTTAATTGATATGCATTATTCCTCTGCTACAATGTTTAAAATCCTCTATCACAATGTTTGAACATCTTCTGCCACAATATTTAAACATCATCTAAAACAATGGACGTTAATACATTTGTATGTTTTTACTAATTACAGTTTTAATATTAGTTCAGTGTGACTTGTCTTGATTATGATCCTTTTAAAAGAACAATGTAAACAAGTACACCGTAATACACAAAATTATTAATTCAGAAAACGCAGTTTTCATTTGTCTTATAAGACATCACGAATCCATACAAGTTTGTACGATTTTATTATTTATTCAATATTTCAAATACATCTTGTTAATTAATATATATTATTCCTTTACAAGAAAACGAACATCAGCAATCTCAGCCTTTACCTGCCATAATTGGTGGTGTGATAGGGTGTGTTTTGACAATAGTACTTATTGGAAGTGTTACGCTGTATTTATGGAGAAGACAACTGTCGTAAGTGAATATCTTAAATAAAGTGCACGACAAAGGTGTCACTTAAAAAAGTCAATGTTTTGTTAACAAAAATGATTGCACATATTAGACTTGTTGACTCCCTTTCTATCTATTCACAATTATTTCTTGAAATACGTATAGGAATATACATTGTTTCATAGTGGTTGTAGGTACGTATTAGATACAATACAAAGGTAACAAAGAAACAGGCCGGTAACAATCGTTGCCGGATAGTTTTCTGCACGAGTAGTCAGGTGAAGGTCCGAGGCGATAGCCGAGGACCTTGACCTGACTACAAGTGCAGAAGAACTATACGGCAGTTTGTTTCGGCCTGTTTTTGTTACCTTTGTTTTGTATCTGACTTGTACGACGTTTCAAGAAAAAGTAGCACATTTTGCATTTAGAAGAGGTAACAAAATTAAACAGATTAGAAAATTAAATGGCCATATACCAGTTAATGTAAGTTACAGTTTAAACAAACTTTTTTTCATTTCCCTCAGCCGAGAGTTTTTCTCAAGAAATTCAAGAATCTAATAATTTTATAAAAAAGAACCATGTCAAGTAAAGATGAATGTCGTACACATTTGAGACTTTTAAAATGCAACTTCGCAAGTAAGTTATGTATGAAAAGATTTCAGAGGTAAGCAAGCTAACATTTGATTTTTATTTGGGGAAAACGGACAAGGGGGTGTAAAATAAATTTAAAATAAATAGACTTAATTTAGGCTTGATCCTTTTTGTTGAAAAATGCAGGATGTGTCATTCCATTCCCCATTCCCCGTAAAAAAATAATAAAATCGTACATTTGCTCCCAAATATATGAAAAATGGATTTTGTCTTGTTATTAGGGAGCTACCATTTGATTTTATGGGGGCTAGGATGAAATTTGAAAAAAAGGCAGGATGAACAACTTTGCAAAAAAAGGCAGGATAACAATTTATGTAAAAAGTCAGGATAAACTAATAAAAAAAAGGCAGGACCGAATAGAGTGAAAATAAAAAGGCAGGACAGAGATTACAACTAAAAAAAATGCAGGACGAAATTTTTCATCCTAGCCAGCTCCCTTAGATATATATAGGCATATATTTTGGATTTTAAAAAATTTCATGCTTATAGGTTTTATATGTCTCTAATAGTGTTGGTCAGGATTAAACACGTGTCACAATATGATCCAATCGCAGCTTACCGTCCAAAATTGGTGACAATAGTTGAATGGTTTTCTTCAGGATTTGCTGCCTATTTGAACATGTATTACACGGACACTTTTATGTATAGGATCAATCGTGCATTGGTGAGTTGATAGGTATTTTATCTTTTGATTAGATTTGATTTTTATATTTATATTTCCTGTCTTTTTATTGAAATATAAACGTCGGTACCAGCATTTCTTTACTTTCAGCATTGTCAAGAATACTATTCATGTCCATATATAAACCACATTTACGGACCGACCATTTATCTTCAAAAGGGGTATGTTTTTCCTGAGTAAGAAAATTATTTAGTTTTATACGCTATCACCCAAACATTTTTTTTCAAAATTAGCACTATTATATACGGTATTCGGAAAATCAGGAATCAGAACATTATTTTGTCATCTGCTTAACCACAATTTATTTTTCTAATAAATTTTTTGTTGTTGAAAAACCATAACCCCATTTTGAAGTTAAATGGTCAATCCTTTCGTGTACTGATATGAATAGTAATGTACTGGAATTGGGTTAAAAGAATAAAGTTATTTATGCCAACGTAAATATTTTAATAAAAAAGACAGGAAATATGTCGATGAAACAAAAAGTTCAAATCTAATTGAAATTTAAAGTGCCCATGAACTCACTGATCATGCACGAGTGATTCTATTCATAAAAATAAAAAGTGTTCGTGTAACAACTAAAAAGTGTCCGTGTATCATCAAAAAAGTGTCCGTGTAACACCCGTTAATGTACTGTTGTTCTATAGCTCTGCTGGGGGCAAAGTCGTACAAGAATACTTGCCAATACTAATGCACGCGAATAACATTCATCTTTGATGATATGCGGAATCACTTCTTTATCATGTTCAGAATCGATTAATTTTGGTATTACTGTTATGTTATGTCCAAAAAT
Source organism: Mytilus coruscus (assembly GCA_017311375.1). Taxonomy (NCBI): domain Eukaryota; kingdom Metazoa; phylum Mollusca; class Bivalvia; order Mytilida; family Mytilidae; genus Mytilus; species Mytilus coruscus. The sequence goes on along the minus strand of CM029603.1, from coordinate 39,808,286 downwards.
GATACTTCTAGTATAAATCAAGACACTTGGATACAACATTCTGTTAATATAAATGATACTTCTAGTATAAATCAAGACACTTGGGTACAACATTCTGTTAATATAAATGATACGTCTAGTATAAATCAAGACACTTGGATACAACATTCTGTTAATATAAATGATACTTCTAGTATAAATCAAGACACTTGGGTACAACATTCTGTTAATATAAATGATACTTCTAGTATAAATCAAGACACTTGGGTACAACATTCTGTTAATGTAAATGATACTTCTAGTATAAATCAAGACACTTGGGTACAACATTCTGTTAATATAAATGATACTTCTAGTATAAATCAAGACACTTGGATACAACATTCTGTTAATATAAATGATACTTCTAGTATAAATCAAGACACTTGGGTACAACATTCTGTTACTATAAATGTACATCATACTATATTTTCCTTTACTGACTGCTTGTAACACGTCGCCTCTCTTTTTTAATCAACAGAAGTTATTTTTACTTTATTTCCATGGAAATTGCTAAAGTGTAGATTGTTTTCTTTGAAGTTTGTATGAATACATTGGTTTTCTATTAAGTTGCTTTAGTGGTAAACCGATGAGAAAGTCTGGTAATGGAGAAGATAATGTAGCATTTGTGGAAGAAGAATTAGCTGATATACGACGGAATCGGTAGGTGCTTTTGTGGATGTTGCTAATTATCACAATATTTACATGTATAATTCATTGCATGATGCTATGTATAATATTGAGATGATGATTATGATGATAATGAAGATAATGATGATGGATACTGAGGATTGGATGGGTGGATAGATGACTGTTTAACGTCCAGTGGCAAATTTTAAAATGCATATTTAGGACGAGAACATGTTAATATAATATGAATATGCAGTAGACAGACACGCTGGGTGGACTTTTTACGTGCTAGTTCACTAGGTAACAGTCCACAGGAAGACATGTCATCCAACAGGACACATTATTCTGACTCAGGACAAACCAGTCTTTGCTCTTAATCCTAAATGTCGTGTGCATGAGCGGAGAAGCAGCAAATACCATTTTCAAGTCATTTGTTTGACCCAACCGGGGATCGAACCCACGACCTCCCGCACTCGAGACCACCGATGCAGTTTGATTCTCACTGAAGTAAATATATACCATGTATATATAATTATATGAAATCAGTTATTGTGTATGATGTTTGAATGTAGTAAGAGTCAAAATGTATTGTCTTTCATTTCTGCCGTTGTATTTTTTTCCAGACCAGTTAAATTATCAGAAATGAGCTCACATTTTGAGCAATTATCAGCTGATTCTAACTTGCTATTTTCCCAAGAATTCCAGGTATGTCACACTGATAGAATTATTTGTCTACAATATAAACCTGTCACTTCACATATAATATACTTCTTTCCTTATGATTGAAATAAAATTTCCTAACTTGACATAAACATTTTCCTTCAATACATCAATAAATCATGTTCCCCCCTTTATGACAGCAAAGGAGTACAATTTACAAATGTTTTAATATTGTTCTTATCCCGTTACAGAGTATTTCCAAACTTATGATAATAATATGTCACTGTACATGTTTGCAAGCTACCGTATCAAATTCTCACCTTTTGTGAGGATTTCACAATTTATGTAAGCAGGAAGAAAATTAATAATAAAATTTGAGAAAAGTATAACTTTATGAAATATAAACAGAGAAATGGTTTTTTTTTTCTCTTTGTTTTCTTTATTTTTTTTGGTCCAAAATATTACAGTAAATGCACGTATCTGTGTAACCAGTTCTGATTGAATTTATACGTCTTATTAATATCTTTTGTTTAAAAACAAAAGATTTTAGATAGACAATAGTTGTAATTTTTTAAGCGAAATTTAATGCTAAATTACATTCCCATACACATATAAATCTCTACGGATTAAATTTTATTCCAAGATGGCCACCAATATTTGTATGCACTAGTACTACTTTACACTTAATATGCTTAAATAACGATTTGAATAGACAAAGTAATAATGAAAAAATTGTGTTTATATATTTAAGTTTAGTTTAATTTCCTCATATTTATGGCGAATATATTTGTCACAGAGACATGCAGTTTTTATACATATACTGCATGGCACCAATCTCTATTCTAGCAAAATGTACACAGTAACTTATTATCAATACACATTTAGAACTATGTTATACCTAATTTCAAACACTGAAAATGCTTATGAAAAGAGGCGGAAAATATCAAGTGGACACTCAAAACTTACAAGTCAAAGAGAAACAGACAACGCCTATTTAAAAACCACCAAAATGACGAACAATTCCACAAAGCGCTACATAGAAAACCAAAGACTGAGTAGCACGAACCCAACATAAAACTTGTTTCCTTAATTTTTTTATCAATTGTACGTTTTATTGTTATTTTGGAAAACCAGAAACCATTTTTTAAAATATGATTTATTTTAGTAAACAGAGATTTCCGATCTGCTGCTTTCTTCCTATGCTGACTATGGCGTTTATGTATTTTGCTTCCCAACCATTTAGTCTTGAGTTAACCCGATGATTACTCCTCCAGACACACATGCTATACGCACTGAAAATGACTTAAAAAATTGGTGCATCTGAAGGGTTTTTCTGTTCCCGGGCGAATAACAGAAATATGATTGATTAAATAAATTGCAGGTAAAAAGAATATCAGTCAATAAACAACTATCATACAGAAATAATATTAATTGAAAAACAATAAAAAATTCTTCAATTGCTATTTTAATGAATTTTATATGTTTTACATATTGACTTTAATTTATTTAACTTAAAGATACGAGTATGTATTACATTCTTTTCAGGATCTTAATATATTAAGTCCTGAATTTCCCACCACAGACGCTGAACTTCAGGAAACGAGACTGAAAAACAGATATACCAATATACTGCCATGTAAGTTCTTTACTTTTTTTAGTTTGACACACAGTTATCTCTCTTCCGCTTACAATCCAAAATGCGATATATTATAGTGAATAAAATATATACATGTATGTATCTTAAATATCAAGTGGCGTGGCAATAACATCACTCCAATCTTCATATTATCACCCTGCAGTCAGCCATTCGATAGGTTTCTATGCCGCACAATTTATTTTTTTCTAATAGTTTTTAAGGCATTTAAGCATAAAGTCGACAGCCATACATTTATGAAGGAATTTAATGAAGAGACATTTTTTTTTCAATTTAAGAAAGATCTTTACAAAATTTTAGAAAATAATCGCGAGTAGTATGAAAAGATTATTCATTTATGACGCAAACGATTAAATCGCAAACAAAGTTGTGCTCAATTTGACACCACAGTACCGACTTTAATTGTAACAACCACAGGCTCGTGGATACAGGATTTCGATATTGTATTTTTCATTGTTTGTATTGAATATTCAGCTTTCTGTTTTTATACCACACATCTAGCACTACTTTTCTGGTCTCACCTAGTGAATTTATGAACGAAGCAGTCTTTTATTTTACTATCCATACTTTTTAAACACAAATATTTCGACGCTATCTTGTGTAAAACTTCAAATATACGTGCCCGGAACAAAATCAACCAAGGTTCATAATGATAAGAACACTAAGTACCCATTTAAGAGTACTCGCATTTACTGAAAGCTAGTTCAAAGCCGAGTCCAGTACTGACATTTCTAAGGTAAAAAAAAAGAGAGACAACAATAAAAGGGGCAATCAAACACATAAACTCGTAGGGGAAAAAACTCGATAAAGATACCAGGCTTATAATTTTGTACGTCGACTACATATAGTACTCATCAGTGGCGCTCGAATTAAAAAAGTTCGAAGGCCAAATCATCTGTTAGAAAAACAGACAATAGAATGACCAAAAAGTAAAATGGCATAATTACAAACAACTCAACAAAACACTTCTAAGACAACTAAAGATCGAGAAATACGAACCCCATAAAAAACCGGGGCTGAAATTATATTAAAATGACAACTGTAATGTGCTAGTTGCTAAAATGTTTTAGCAAAACTACAGGTTTTTTTATATTTATTGTTTGTGTTTTTCTTTCTATTCTAGTCGATAAGACACGTGTAAAGCTGTTACCATTTGAGGATGAACCTGGGTCCGATTATATAAATGCGAACTATGCACTGGTATGTTAGTTAACCAACTATTTCAAGGCCAATGGGAATCAAATTTTAAATCTAGACGCACTGATGGCGATAAAATGTTTTTGTTTTTTCTTTTTTTTTTTAATTGTTTTTGTAAATACTTCTTGAAAAAATTGTGCTTCACAACTCAGAACTAAATACATACGAGCAGCACCCAGTTGGTATCTATGAAAAAGTCAATAGTCTCTTTCAATTAAAACGAGATAGCTGTATGATCATTATATACAGCTTGTGACGAACTGCCATCAAACATGGAGGATATGAAGCGTGTTCTACTTTAGATAATATATTTTTGTCATACAACATAGTGTAAAAAGACAGCACTAAGCAATATTTGGTAGGGGTTAAAATTGTAATGATAAAGAATACTTTTGAAATATGTCTTAGGTCATTCGTGAAATTGTTGTTTGATAACGCCTGACCAACTCGTTCACTGATTGCGATAAAAAAATTTCTTTTTTATTATTGTTTTTGTAAATACTTCTTAAAAAATGTGCTTCACAATTCAGAATTAAATACACTGTCACACGAGCAGCGCCCAATTGGTATCTATCAAAAAGTCAATAGTCTCTTTCAAATTTTCTATTGTTCGAAATATCTCTTTTATTGGGCTGAAAAAGATAACTAAGATAAAACATATTAGTTCAAATGTTATTCGATCAACATAAACAGTTTTGATAGGGAATCAAAAAATATCTTACTTTTCTATAATTCATTATTAGCAAACGAATTTTCTTAACCACGAAATAACCAAAACAAAAAACAAAAAAGAAAAACAATACGTGAACAAAAAAAAATGTTGCTGAATTTTGTTTTTGGCTTTAGATTTGAAATAATTGACTGAATAGAATAATATACCGATGATGTTAAAACATCTTTATTGAAAATATGTGACTGTGTGTAGATTCTTACACAAGTCAATTAAAAGCGATGTTGTACTTTAGTTGGAAATAGAAAAATGTATACAGCTACTATATGAATTTACCTTTTAAGGCTTGACTATTTTATTTATTACTTGGGAGTGTACATCAGTTTTTCTTCGTGTTTAATATACATACAAAGTCCAAATCCTATTGCATTTTTTAGTTTCTGCAAACCGAATGTCTAAAGCAAATTGCACAGACCAATCGCAATATAAATTTAAGCACTCAGTTTGCTAAAATAATCTCGATGCATTTATTTCGTCTGTCATATCTTTATATTTTGTTTCCTTGATGGCTTCAAATATTTTTTATACCCATTATTGAAGCTGTCGTCTGTACTCACGGTAGATGTTGTATAGAGAAATTGAAAGTCCAATTTCCATGTGAAGTGTAACTCTGTGGCATGCAACTTATAACAATGTTTCGTATTTTAGTTTTGAGAGTAACACACCAGCTACATTGGGACCTCTTATAAACTCACAATTATTTCGGTCTATAAAACATCTTAAATTTTAAGGATTTCCTGAAGTTACTTTAATCAATCCAAATATTCTATGGGAAAAACTTAGTTTGAAGAAGATTTATAAATACCTTAATATGCTCTCAAAAGAACCAATTAAAATATATAAAAAGATATGTATCCTATGTAGATATATAAAATACATTTCATACCGATATAACATGTTACTTTTATTATTCTTCCCTTAGTTTATTTATTTTGAATTTACATTGTATCATAGGTCAAATTTATTTGTTCAGTGTATGTTCAATGGTGTTAATATGTCCTTTGATTGAGTTAAGCTATTTCAGTTGATATTTATAGTGTGTTTTTCTATGTTGTGATGTTACACTATTGTTTCAGAAAAAGGATGAAGGTTTGGTACCATTAAAACGTTTAAACCCGCTGCATTTGTTTGCACCTGTCCTAAGTCAGGAATCTGATGTTCAGTAGTTGTCGTTTGTTGATGTGGTTCATAAGTGTTTCTCGTTTCTCGTTTTATATAGATTAGACCGTTGGTTTTCCCGTTTGAATGGTTTTACACTAGTAATTTTGGGGCCCTTTATAGCTTACTGTTCGGTGTGAGCCTAGGCTCCGTGTTGAAGACCGTACTTTGACCTATAATGGTTTACATTTATAAATTTTGACTTGGATGGAGAGTTGTCTCATTGGCACTCATACCACATCTACTTGTATCTATAGATACCAAAATTAAAATGTTGTACGCCAGACGCGCATTTCGTCTACAAAGACTCATCAGTGACGCTTGAATAAAAAAATGTTTAAAAGGCCGAATAAAGTACAAAGTTGAACAGCATTGAAGACCCAAAATTTCGAAACAAAGGTTTTGCCAAATACATCTAAGGTAATCTATTTAAACCTTGGGAAGAAAATTCTTTGTATTTTAAAATTTCAAAGTTTATAACAGGACAGTCACTGAAACAAGAAGAAAAGAGAAACAGCTTGAGGTCAGAATACCTTAACTTATGATGACCATGATTCAACGTAACATGTCCAGCTCTAACTGTCGTGTCCTGAATTCTGATAAGAAATGCGAAAATTCACAGTCCGCGAGTGAAATTAATATCTATAGATATAAGAAGATGTGGTATGAGTGCCAATGAGATAACTCTCCATCCAAGTCAATGCATGCATGTGGTTTTCTTGCGCAGCGCAAGAAATAGTAAGTGGAAAGCATACGCACTGATACTCTGGATTACAATAAGCATTTGCGTCATTACGTATATTCATTCTAGGCTCAAATCTAATGCTAGTTGAATTCGGATGTCAAACTACCTACCTCAGGTGTTTTGACTCCGGATTCATCGCCATTTAATCCGAAATTTATGTAAACGCAAACCGTGTGAACAGGGTGTATGATAGCTGGTCAACACAATGAATACTAGGGGCAGATCCAGCCATTGTTAAAAAGGGGGGGGGGGGTTCCAACCATATGTCCCCATTCAAAAGCATTGATCGTCGAAAAAGGACTTATAAAACCATATATACTAAAACGAAATTAAATAATTAACGTAGTTAATTAAATGATTATTGTAAAATATCAAATACGTTTTTTGTGAGATGCAAGGATTTAAAATCGTTGTGAAGTATTTTTTCATCCACTACAGTTTAGATTTAACTAACTTATGTGTACGCATCCCTGATAGTTGGTGCTAATATGTTGCATATAATTTTCATAAATGCATTCACTGTTCAGACATGTCGGACATAAAATATCATTATACATTATATTCTATTAATGACACATTTAGGTTCATTTTAAACTTAATAATGTTAATGAATATTTTCTTGGTCTGTTAGTGTATTCTAATGAAATAAAATATTTTGACAGAAATATTGTTTTGTTTAGTTATAATTATGCTTTCCGACCTAAGATACATATTTATAACAGATATATCGTTTTGTTAATTTTCCTCTTGCCTTCCGACATTTGCCCAGGCTGTGATTGAAGTAAATAATGTCACGTGATAAAAGTTAAGATATAATCAGTTTACTCTGAGACATAATATATTAGTATACTATCCCAGATTTATTGTCACAATGCACAATAGCACGTTGTATTAAATACTAAACACACCACGCACACAGGGGCCGTCTAAAAGCATGAATTATATAATTGCGTTATCATTATACTTGATATTTAATAAACATTCTGATTATGTCGCATTATTAAAACGCATATGTTCTACCAAAAGGTAAGTAGGTGGCAATATATAAATGTTTTTTTTTATTGCAATCGAGTTTTTGTTTTTTTTTTCCGATCTACAAATGAACTTCGATTGTTGAACTATACAATGTCACGTGGTAGCCTATCCATAGAGCGACCGTATCAAAGACATAAACAACTACCTGTATAAATGATCGAAAATTTTCGAGACTTTCCGAGAATCTTGTTTCCGAGGATAACGAATGGCCCATAGAAGCTTCCAAAACTCGCCAATATATAAGCGTGAACCCCCCTCAGGGGGTTCACGCAATAAATTTCACGCAAATTTCAGAAAAGGTGTTTGGATAGTATCCGTTGATAATGTATTGTTTTTCCAGGGATTCACATCCGCTCGGGAATACATAGCGGCACAAGGACCATTAGCGTCAACAATTAATGATTTCTGGAGAATGATCTGGGAACAAAATGCTAGCATTATAGTCATGTTAACACAATGCGTTGAAAGAGGAAGGGTATTTATATTAACAGTGTTCATTTCCTTTTTTCATAGTGTGCATATGCTTCATATTTGTACATGTATATTCAATTACACAAAAATGATACGAGTGAATTCACATGAGACAAAAATCTCGTTAAATACTCGGTAACAACGTTTTCAGCAAAGTAATACAGTGCTCAGTTGTTCCGTTTCATCATGAAAGCTGTCTTCATATGGTTTAAAAGTGAAGTAAAATAATGTGGCAATATATTTTTAATGCTTGTCATATTTTCTTGCTATTCATGCTTATTCATTTCAAAATTACGAGTATCGTTCAATTAGGAATTTACCTTAACTCATAATATGAACTGAATAGTGATTTTAATATGCATCTTTTATATTCGAATCAGGTGCTAAAACAGACGGGAAAATTCGCAATTTTTTTTTCGGCATTGGAATAATTTTATAGACGAAAAAGGTTAAACATTCTACTGAAAGAGTTTATGTAATCAAAACTTTTGTGGTTTGCTGTATTAATATACCTGAAAACAATCATTTAGATTTAGTCCTATTTTCCTTCGTAATAATGGCATATCTTTTACTTCTTACTGTATTTTTTTGTTAATACAAAAATAAGTAGATCTAGTGTGATAACCAATAAGACCACTATCCACCAGATTAAAAACGACGTGGATTTAAGCAACTATATGTCATCCTACGGCCATCAACAATGATCAAAATTCACACCGTTTAGTCAGCTATAAAAGGCCCCGAGAAGACGAAATCACAACAACCAACGACAACCACTAAAATACAACCCCCTGTCTTGGGTCAGACACATACAGAATTATGACGGGGTTAAAGATGTGTGAGAGCTCTCCATTCCCCTGACCTGGGACAGAGGTATAACATCAAACCATGAGGAAAAACTGTAAATATCAGTTGGAGAAGGTTCGGCTATTCACACTATACAAGTTATGAAATAAGATATTTCATATTAAAAACAAATACTGTTAAAATATAAATGTTATTAACTTTACGCAATACATCTGCTTCTTTCTTATTAGGAAAAATGCGAGGAATATTGGCCTATGCTTAATGAATCATTATACTATGGAGATATAGTAGTACAGCTTGAAAGTGAATCTCATTTACCTGATTTTATCCTTAGAACGTTTAGTTTGAGAGAAGTAAGTATAAAGAATTTTGTGATAGATCTTACATGTAATAAAATAAATGTACAAATTCTTATTCTTGATTGATCACCTTAATGAAGTTATATATTGTCTATACATTAGAACGGGGACGTTAAATTTGATTCCATTTGTAGAGAGAGTGATACGCTCTTTGCATGTTTAAAAACTGCAACACATCTTTGAGGGGTCCGTAGGTTGCCTATTGCAAGGTTTAATTTTGTCCCTATCTGACTTATCATTATTTTGCAGTGGCATTGCAAAATTTCACTCAAATAATCCTAGTCGACCCTTTTGCAGGGCCTACTTATTGTATTCATTGTTTATTTGTGTTGGTCCAGAACATGCATGAAATATTTGCCACTGGACGTAGAGAAAACAACAGTCATCAATCTTTACATTTAAACTGTATTTTTTATGTATGTATTTTTTTTTAAAGAAAAACTTTAATGTATTTTAAATTAGACTTTGTAAGTAAAACTTATGTAATTCTAATGTATCTTCTAATACATTATGTATTTTTTTTCATTTTTCAATACTTTTCACTTGTATGTTGTTTCCTATTATGGCGCCATTTTTGAAACATGTTTTAGAATTTAGCACAAAATGAAACTTAGCAAAACAAAATTTTTCTCTTCTGTTCCTTAAAACTGTCGGTGACATTTCCCCTCTATTGGTTACTAAATAATATATGTTGTGCCCTGAAAAAATTTTTTTCTAGTTAGCTGAGAAGTCATAAAACTATAAGCAACAGTTTTTCTCACTTTGCCAGTGGCAGTCAGCAGGGTTTAAGAACATCAGTTGTTCGACCTGTTAGTCAAATGCGTGTTGTTAAAATATACTTTTTCACATTTTTGGTCTTTTATATATATTATATATATATATATATATATATATATATTATGTAAAAAAAACAATTACTTGACAATGAACTTTTAAGGAAATTTAAGGGATTAGATTTTACTTAGACTATGTTGTCAAACAAATATCAAGATATCAGAATGAAAATATATATTGTACCATAAAATTCTACAGTAAGTGAAATTTGATTCCAATATCCAAAGTTCTTATCTCTGAAGTTGTAAACGAACATTCAATTTCAGTCCAATTCGCATGTCTTTCAAATTATCTAAATAGCTGGAGGTCCCAATGGTCTTCTGGGACCGGGGTATACAAATGTGGTCATCCCTGGGCTTCTCCCGACCGGCAGTAAAAACCTCGCTAAAGTCGGACGTCCATTTGCCTATGAGGAATGAACAAATACGCAGTCACGTCCAGTTGAAATCCAATACTTGGGTAAGTGTAACTCATTCTGTACGTATAAGAGCCATTACCTGATGGGTCCGTATGTTGCCTGTTGCAAGGCCAAATTTCTCTCCCTTTCAAGCATACCATCTTTTCCCAGTGGCAGTTCAAATTTCCCGCCCTTCATACCGGTCGACCTAGCAAAATCAACTTATTGTATTAATTATTTATTTGGTCTTTTCCTGAATATGCCTGAAATATTTGCCACTGGACATTAAGCAAGCAACAACCAATCAATCAATATTTAACGTTCCAACATAAACGAATGAAGAAACATGTGATTCATCATATTTATCTGACATAATGTGTATTGGTTACATAGTCTATTTTTTATTTGATACCTAGTTATGTGAGTTTATCAGGACGAAAAGTTTAATGCGAGTTATAATTCGCTACATTTGCCACTTGATCATGAGTGAGTCTGATCAAAGGAAGTTTATAGAAAATTTATAAAAACTTAAATACTGATATTACGACGCAAATAGATGTAAAGTTAATATGACACCAAAAGGTCGAAGTATAACGTTTTGAAAATATTCATCAGGTAATATCAATATAGAAATTAGTAGATAAGGTATAATTGCCAATGAGACAACTCTCCACGAGAGACCATATGACATAGAAGTTAACAACTATAGGTCACCATACAGCCTTCAACAATGAGCAAAACCCATACCGCATAGTCCGCTATAAAAGGCCCCGAAATGAAAAATGAACAACAATTCAAACGAGAAAAACTAACGGCCTGATATATGTAGAAACAATGAACGAAATACAAATATGATATAGATCAATTAACGACAGCCACTGAATTACAGGCTCCTGACTTGGGACAGGCACATACAGAGTGTGGCGGGGTTAAACATGTTTGTGGGCGCCCAACCTTCCCCCTAACCTTGGACAGTGGTGTAACAGTGCAACGTATGAACAAACTATAAAAATCAGTTGAAAAGGGCTTAACTCATTAGATCGATACAAAGCAGAAAAACAAGTAATAAAAACAAACACAAACCAGACGTGGCAGGGTATTTATACATCCCTATAAAAAAAAGACATAAAGTCCAGATATCAGAGTACTCGCATTACTGACAGCTTGTTCAAAGCCAAAAAAAAAAAAACAATAAAAATCATGTATCTGTAACTAAAGTATCAATCAGCACACATCCAACATCCAATGGATTTAGTGTAAAGACGTCATTAACAGTCAGGAAATAAAAAAACATGACCTTATGACTAGTATTATTATTTTTATCTCATCAGGGCGATTTAGAGAGAAAAGTTCGACATTATTATTATTTACTATGGCCAGACATGGGTACACCAGCCTGCACTGATTATATGATCAGATTTGTATCTACAATTAGATGTGACATACGGCCGGATATGACTGGTCCTATCGTTGTTCACTGCAGGTAAGCAAATATATACCGTTTAATCATACCTCCTATACATTTCTTGGAATATCATTAGTTAAAAGCGACCACGTTGAGACCGTGTATATTTAATATATGGGATTAGTAGGCGTGGTTTATTTTAATACACGGTTAGTAGTGGTCTAACGTCCTTTTATAAAAACAACACGGCGCTAACATAATGTTATTGTTGGCATTTGTTTTTGTATAGACCAATGGAAGTAGGTTCTTTATATTGAATATAAATAAGAAGATGTGGTATGAGTGCCAATGAGACAACTATCTATACAAGTCACAATGTGTAAAAAGTAAACAATTATAAGTCAAAGTACGGTCTTCAACACTGAGCCTGGGCTCACGCCGAATTACTTTGATAGGCCACTAGTCTAAATGCCACATGTTAAGAAATTCAGTAAGATAAATTCGTTACACAGTGTGCTAGTGACCTAATACGATATATATTCGCTCTCATCCCATATGGAATTTACTGACCCCATATTTATTGTATTAGGTCACTAGCACACTGTGTAACTAAGAATATCTTATGCAGATAGAAACAGAAAGAACCCCGCCAAAGCCGGTATGAACTAAGCGCTCTGGAAGAGTAAGTAGTTCCTGTTCCACAAGTGACTTCCGTCGTGTTAATTTTATTAAAATCCGTTTATGATGAAAATCTTATGATGATCAGGCATTACTCTAATGCGGATTGTCTTCTGTTACACCCTAAGACATTACCAAATTTATTAACTAATTGATTTTTTTTTACCATAAGTTCCGCCAAGGTAGTTAAGATACCACTGATATTTTAAGGGATTTGTATATTTTTTTAACTTCTATAATAGCCAATAAGTTATCATGGCATCGTAGATTTAATCAATATGAAAATAAGGAGATGTGGTATGATTGCCAATGAGACAACTATCCATCAAAGTTCAAATAAAGTGGAAGTAAGCAATTATAGGCAACCGTACGGCCTTCAACCATGAAAAAAACCCATACCGTATAGTCGGCTATAAAAGGCCCCGGCATGAAAAATATACAACAATTCAATTGAGAAAACTAATGGCCTAATTTACGAAAAGCAAATATGAACCAACGACAACAACTGAACTACAGGCTCCTGACTTGGGACAGGCACATAAAGAATGCCATGAAACTATAGATTTTCATCTTATTGTTTATAATTTTGCATTGATTTTATTTAAATATTATGCGGATTAACTACTGTTTACAAATGAAAATAGTTGCTATCATCTGCGCCATAAAGTGCAATATGACAAAACAAAATGTCGTTTTTAAAATGTCCTTTATCGTAAGAAATGTTTACATTTTCAGCATCATCTTTAAACATTTAAATATTTACAGTCAGATTTCAATTGTTCCAATGATTATATGTCGATTTTTAAAAATTGCCATAAACATAGCAAGTTTATATGGATATAGATGTTTAAAAATACTGATGTTATATATTTTAGTAAATACTTATTAAAAACCATTGTAACATATGTAATAGTAGCATTTTGAATAGTCTGTTCTTTTTCACATAAACATTTTTTTTCTATGCAGTGCTGGTGTTGGTCGAACAGGAACATTCATTACCCTAGACACATTAATTAGGAAGATACAAAATGGGGATGATAGTATAGATATATTTGGACATATTTTACAATTACGACATTGTCGACTTAATATGGTACAAACAGAGGTAATTGTGTTTTCAAGTAAATATCACGTTGTGCTTGAACTAATTCCAATGATATTATAATGAAGTCATAAAACTATAGAATAACTTGCTCGGTCTCAAGTGGATCATCTTGGAAAAATTAGCATTGCATGGTATTTCTAGCCGTGCTATTTGAATACTACTTCATGGCCTATAACATTAATTTTGTTGACATGGATTACGAAAAAAAAACACGCATTTTTCATTGTAAGCACATAAACTTTACGGTAAGCATAGTACAAGTACATCTATGATAAAGGATCAAATTTGCCGAATTTTCTCTCTTAAAAAACCGGGTTGCTCAAACAGAAAGCTATATAGCTTAGATTGTACAGGTTGTTCTATTTATTAGAACCTTTTCTTACAGACATATATGTTTATGTCACATTTACTTGTATTTGCAATACTAAATGCACATCTATAATACTAAAAAAAAAACATAACTGGAACGAAATAGCCAATTTTGTTTCTTCAAGAAAGCACATTGCCCGAATAAATTAGATTGTGCATGTTGTTCTCTTAATGGAATCTCCTCTAACAGACTGTAAGTTATGCTGTGTTTATTTGCTTTGGAATTTTGCATTCACTAATGAATGTTCGATGTGGAATTCTTCCGGAAGTAGAATATTATGAAATTCTATGAAGTAAAAACTATAGATAATATTCATGCTTGGTACTAATAGTAAAGATGTATTTATTTGTGTATGAAATTGCAGTAAATATTAAGAAAATATATTTAAAAATAGTTACATCCTTTTCAGCAAGAAACTGCATTGGTCATGTTGATTCTGCTTTTATAAAATAAATTAAACATGTAAATCCTCCAAAACATGCAACTTGTCATTTAATCTTTAAGAATCGAGTCGTTCCATCCCTATTCCCGCGTGATTAACTCTCTATATTTTATACATGGAAGTATTATACTTCCATGGTTTATATAAGAAAGATATGTCACACTCAGTTGTCCAAAACTGATTTTGGTGGATCTCATTGTCGATTTAATAACAGCTTAATCTTTTCCAATTATATGATAATATTCATACATCAAGTTATAATTAGATCATATTCATGAACTAAGATTGTTATTTTTTTATCATTTGTGTATTTCAGAGTCAGTATATATACATCCACGAGTGCATTCGGGATTATATGCGTCCTGTAGTAGAGATTGTGAACGGTCATGATACTGATCGTAAGTCATTAAATGGTGTTCACATATACTTATACATAATACAGTATTATATCACACAGTGGACTTTCAATATTTGTGTGCAAAATTTATGTGTTTCTCCTATATGAAAGGATGTTCTAAACCTTGTGCTTCCTATCAGAATTTTTTTAAAAGATAGCTTGAGTGATTTTGATCGCCCCTCAGAAACTTCTTAGTTTTTTTAAAAACTATTTTAATTATGAATGAATGTGGAACAACAGTGCAAGTTACACTAAAACTTACATTAGTTCAGCAAAAGGTAATAAGGGTCCCTATGGGATACCAACATTTTACATGACATTAAATATGCCAAAGTCGGTCTTGCAATTAAAAACTAAAATATTGTAGATTCATTTACTTTCTTGGGATTCAATTTTCATGGACCGAGAAAGATTGTAGTTTCGTTTAAAATTATTTTGTAACTGTAGCGTTGATAAATTCTGAATATATAAGTCTAGAGAAATTTGTATGTTGTCGAACTTTTAAATTCGTGGTTTACATATACAATGAATTTAGTCATCTAAGAATACTACTGATTCCAAATGCTTCAAACAAATGAAGTTTCAGCACTTTATTCTCTTTTCCGAAAAAAGAGTTTACCAATCAATTACGAATTTAAAATCACACCATGTTGCTGTATGTTGTAAAATAACTTATAAGTGTTGTATATTTACACTTGTTAATTTACACAATTGAATTATTAATTAATGCATTATTTATTTCCAGAATTATATGAAAATCTATCGATGTTTTGATCCACAAAAGATTTGAAGATATAATTGAATTTTTTAAGACTATATATAATATATGGAAGTACATTTGTAGCAGGAAGTGGAAGAATCTTCATTATACACGAACTAATATTCAAATGATGACAATGTTAATTTCTATCCTCTAACAGATTCCAAACGATCGAACTGCAATTGATTACATTATGATAATGTAATATTTTCTTGTTACAAATGTTCCTTTAATTTTGATAAAATTGTACGATTAAATGCAACGCTATGTAGTAGGTGCTCTTGGATGAGCTCCCGAATGTTATTACTGCATGTTCGTTCTACTTATCATCACATATTTTTGTAATCAGATATACAAATTTTTGGGAAAACGTATGCTTTTTTATAACTTTTCTCGCATTTTCACACGAAATAGTGTGACAGGAAGTGTATCGCCGCCATGTTGTTGAAGCTTTTTCTTTTGATAGTAGTTCCTCTGGTATGACCCGAATTAACACAAATAACTACCATTAATGCTTCATTTTGGAGTTAACAATTTCAATGTTTCGCTATTTTGATCTATGTGATTTCATACTTTTAATGAATAAAATTAAAGCGACATGATTTATGTAAAAACAATAAACGAAAAACAAATGTGAGAGACAGCAACCAAAACAACCACCGAATTGCAGGTTCCTGACTTAGGACACACATAAACAAACAAAATTGATCTTATATTAACCCTTCTTCATGTCAAAAAAAGGGAAACAACTGCTATTGAAATGTTAAACAAAAATATTGTTAGATTTGTCAGTCCATACCGACGGCAGCGGGCTAGTTCAAGACTGTCTCACACAAGTCACTATAAGCCAAATCGCTCCAAATCGACTAAAACCATCCCCTAACCTGGACAGTGGTGTAAAAGCACAACATAAGAAGAAACTATAAAAATCTATTAAAAGGCTTGACTCATCCGATCAAAAATAGCACAAAAACAACTACCAAAAACACAAAAGACACAATGTACAGATCCAAGAGTACTCGCAGTTACTGAAAGTTAGTTCAACGCCGTTTTCAATTAATAAGTAAATCATGCTCCTATAATCAAATATCAATCAATACACATTCAATGGATTTAATGTAAAGACTAAACAGGCTAAGAAAAACGTGACCTTGTGCAATGCTTGAATACAAATATCTACAGGATATATCATAAATATATAGGAATACGTTTTCACTTTTGTTTGAATCATAAATAACAAAATCAATGTAACTAACAATAAAACAATATGCAAAGATCGTATTGCATTGTTAAACTGCTAACCTTTTAAAATAAGTTTATTCAAAGGATCGATAATTTTGGAACGTATCTAAATTTTTAGGCTCTATATTTAACATCTACGTGGCCCCAGACCACAATTAATGATCCCGCTTTTTCGTTGTCCACGAATATAGTTCCTTTTAATTAAAGTGTAGTTTTTCTTTATTTTTTCCTTTCCCTTTCTCACACATTTCTTACTTTTTATGGGGTGGAAATGAAAGAAGAGAGCTGAAATAAATTTTTTGATGTTTTATTTTAACTGATTTTGATATGGAAAGAGTGTTTAGGCCAGGTGCAAAAAGGTAATATTTACAGTATTCAGAACATCTCTGGACTTGTCTATAGGAGTATGGATGTGTATTGGCTAAATTTGTAAGATGTACACATGCAATTTTTCTGAAAGTTGGATATATGTTTGGACTTGTACTGTACATTACACACAAAAATGATCTGACAAAAAAAGCAAGTAAATTTTGTTTAATGCGACAAAACGTTATAAAGAACTGATAGGGGAATTAATTGTGGTCTGTGTCCTAAGAGGTGCATTTCAGCAAATTTTGAATTTGTACTTTGACAACTTCTCTGAATGATCTATTGGAATTAATTTGTCAAACTATATGAGAATAAACGATTTCCACCTTTATTTGATAGAAATTTTGTAAAAAAGTCACTTTTCAGCTAATATGCCCGAAATGTAGCTTTTTCACTTGTTTCGATATTTTTACAAAAGTAGCATGCTTACTTTCTCTCTGACAGATTTTTATGATTTTCTATTTGTCTTTGTGGTAATTAATTTAGATGTTTTACTCATTTGTGAACTCTGAACAGAAAGAAAAGTAGATAAAAACATAAAAAGCGTGCAAAATGTGCTGTTTTAATGGTCAAAGTCTAACAGTCCGTACGAAGCAAGTGAAATGTGAGGTTCTATGCACATAAAAGTTGAATTCCTTTAAACAGATTTCACTGAATCTGTATCAAAAGCACTTATTACTGGTTGTTTTACCTTGTCTGTTTCACAGACTACCTTTAATTTCTTCTGTTGGATAGCTAGTGGTTAAAATATTGGCCTTTTGAGTCTGAAATTTCATGCAGGTTTTAAACAGTAAAGTGAATAAACTTTGCATCAGACCATACTGTCTACATATATAGTTGAAAGCAACTGTCTTGTTACATCCAGGCTTTATGTTTCATCATATCTAAGCAAGGATTTGAGCAAAAAGAAGCATATTTCCATCTCCAATATAATTTATATGCTTTTTAATATGGAAATATGGGGAACGGCCTAAATTGACAACTTGTTTTTTTAAGCTTGACATAGCTTAAGACCATGTCATCCTCATGTGTTATGCTATTTGAAACTTATATTTCCATGAAAAGTACATTTATGATATGTAGAAGGTTTTATTTAACTTAACAACTTCAGAAAATTGTTGTAAGTGAAAAATATTACATTTCATATAAGGCCTCGCTTCATTTGAAAACCTCTATTTTTTGGCACAGGTTCATATAAAATTACCTTTTTGCCAATTTTTATAAGTCTGATACATTCAGTATGCTATCTGTTACTTTAAATAGATAATATCTTATACATAGAGACATTAAAAAGTGCACATTTTTAGTTTTTTGTTTGTTTTTTGAAGCCATACTTTGATAGTTGAAATTGATCTATTTCAACGTCACAATTCAGCAACCAAAGTTCAGATATAAAAAAAAGCCACATTTTCTATAATTGATATTATATGGCTTTGAAAGTACCACAGATTAATGATCCCGCTTTTGGTTGTCCACGAATATAGTTCCCTTTAATTAAAGTGTATTTTTTCTTTATTTTTTTTTCTTTCCCTTTCTCATATATTTCTTACTTTTTATGGGTTGGAAATGAAAGAAGAGAGCTGAAATAAATTTTTGGATGTTTTATTTTAACTGATTTTGATATGGAAAGAGTGATTAGGTCAGGTGCAAAAAGGTAATATTTACAGTTTTCAGAACATCTCTTGACTTGTCTATAGGAGTATGGATGTGTATTGGCTAAATTTGTAAGATTTACACATGCAATTTTTCTGAAAGTTGGATATTTTTGGACTTGTACTGTACATTACACACACAAAAGATTTGACAAAAAATCAGGTAATTTTTTTTTAATGCCACAAAACGTTATAAAGAACTAATAGGGGAATTAATTGTGGTCTGTGGTCATGTAAAATGTGGATTGTAAAATCCCGTTTGCAATACGTTATCTACGGGTAGAACCAAAACTTCAAAACCAAATCTTTGTCAATATGAAGAAATTAAGTAAAGGTTTTAAGTAATTTGTGGAAATATCTGACTTAATAATCAACTAGTGATAAATATATCACATTCATTAAAATTCATCTATATATAACCTTACTACGGACACGGACATAGCCCATAAGTTGGGTTAAATAAACACCGTTATATGGAGCAAGAGGAACATCACAGTTCAAAAAGGGAAGATTTACTATTGGAAACAAAAAATTGGTGCCTTTTATAGTAATTTTTTGTCCCGTGTGGAAATGAAATCATCTGAATCTAGAAAAGGACAGTTATTCCGGGTTATTTCTAGATTTATGTAAAGTAAGTACCCTTTGGTATATTTGAAAATTTTAGATTATTTAAAGCACAAATAAAAGGTAACGATAGGTGTTGATGAATTTATCAATTTAACGTAAATTAGATGGATCTTTTGAGTTTGGCCATAAACTGTGATTCATAACAATAAAGAAACAAGTCTGCTATTCAAGTGACAGAATTTGTGCTGATCTTTAATCATCTATCACACTTCCAGTAAATATATCTATTACCATTACAAAAGATGGCTTTATATGGTTTGCAGAAAGTACATTTGAAATCAGATTTTTAAAAGGACAATTTCATGTATCCGCCGCATGTATAGTTCCGTGCCCGAGCTTGGCTTAACTTTTGGTTCTTTTTGTTTTTATCAAATTTTTTTATTATTTTGACATCGAGCATCATTGAAGAGAAATTGATTGTCGAAATGCGCATCTGGTGCAGTAAAATTGGTGTTGTTAATGTTATCAACTAAACAATGCTTGTGGTTGATAATATCGTGCGGAACTGTAGTGTAGAGAGTCAAAAAGTCGTTTACCGCATTTGAATGACCATCAAAAGAATACATTTTATCTGAAACATCTTACGAATTGTTTACACTTCAAAAATGCTTAATTACTAAAATGTAAATGACCATACATGATAAACAATTCCACCATTTTATTCTTCAATTAGCAACGTCAACTTAAAAAGATACTAAATGTATGGTTATTTCATGATAAAGAGCATACGCATTTATTTTAATATAAGGTCCAGTTAAAAAAAAATATTTTGAATATTTGCGATGTATAAGGTCATTAAAACAAACTAACTATTATATTCAACCATTATTCCGTAACAGGACATGATAAATGAAATCTGAGATATGAATTTGTAGCTTGTATTCTGTGCTTATTAATGCAAAATATAACTACAAGGATGATGCAAAACTAAAAGTGTTTATTACGAAAAGATATTATGAAAAATGATTAAAGGAGTAGGGCAATTTTTCCCTGTATTTGTTTCTCTCAAAGGATCAAAATAAAAAAAGTCTTAAAATGTGTTCAAAGCTGCCAATAAGGGATGTATAAGTAAAATATGAAATTATAACCCATAAAAAGAACGACACTTACGAAGTCCGTAGTTTAGTCGAAATGTTTGTCTTTTGTATAATATAGATTTATCTTTTTCGTTACAGTTTCTATTAGTATATGAGCCACTCCATGCGAAAAGGTAAAAAACAATTTTTTAATAAACTTTACAGGACACGTTATTAAAGTTCGTTAAAATATTTTTGAAAAACTATTTTATCCGTAAAAATTGGTAATGTAAACATTCATAAAATGGTCAATTCTGTTCCGAATTTGTTCCAAAAAAGGCGTAGAAATATCTGAATTGTTGTACTTGGGCAAGTGTAAAGTTAAGATACTTAAGTGCCAGTGTTTGTAAGAATCAGGCAATTTAAAACAAAAATAATTTCAAAACATGGCCGTAAAAAACCCACCGACCTAACCATTCTATTCTGAAGTTACCCTCATCCTGAGTTAGAAGTGCTAGGTCTTTTGTTTCTGCGTGTCTGGTATTTCGAGAAATCTCTAGATAACGTTTGGTTAGAATGATAGCAAATTACGGAGTTAGCTTCTCTCAATTGTTAATTTCTAATGCATTTCAATCAAATTATATCTTGTATTACTAGAACAGGAAAAGGAAACGATTGTTATATTCGTGCACCATTATACAATTTGTACATAAATTTATGTCAACTTGAGTGGGGTTTTGTTTGCCATGTTTTCACCACTGCCTGATTCTTATGCAGATTGGCACTATAAAATACATGGAAAAATGATTAAAAAATGTGAAATAATTGATGAAAAAACAAGGGGGATGTAAGCACTGTAAGGTGTGCATAGCTTACAGTTTAATCCTATGAGGAAAAGTAACGGTGTTTTATAGATCACAAGTCTGCAACCAATAATTATGCACACTTTTTAGGATTTCGCAATTTTTTCATTTTGTACTTTTTTGCATTGACTGGCTCATATATTTCCTCGCTATCGTTTCACGGATCTGTATAAGACTTATATTTTCCATTCAGCTCACTAATGTAAAAATATTTTCCCAGCCGAATTCAAAACCAAGTTGTTGAAACATCAATGGGATTGCTGCATTCAATGTGTCCAAAGCCATGGGACATTCGGACAACAAGGATATATACATTACTATGACTCCGATCCAATCCGTCTCTGCTTTTACTCTTACATGACGAATGCGTTTCGGGGATCAAAAGTGCCATTTCAAAGTCGCTTGTACAACCCGATTGAAGTTTGTTCCCTAGGCTTCCTATTATTGATGCTGTTATTCTACTACACGGCCATCGAGGCGGTATGTTCAATGAGACAATCCATTATTTGTAAAAATATATATTCATCTCAACTCACTTTAACTAATTAGAACCACATCAACAAAAAACTATTAGCGATGGATGTCCTTTATACCAAACCTTCACCCTTTTTCTGAAACAATAGTGTAACATCACAACATAGAAAACACACTATAAAATATCAACTGAAATAGCTTAATCAATCAAAGGACATATTAACACCATTGAACATACACTGAACAAATAAATTTGACCTATGATACAATGTAAATTCAAAATAAATAAACTAAGGAAAAATATATATTCATCTCAACTCACTTTAACTAATTAGAAAAAATATTAGCGACGGATGTCCTTTATAAATCTTGATATAATTTTCCATGCAGTATTCATATAAAATGATATTTAAAACAACGGGAAGACCTTTCCTTCAGTTTTTTTTTTTTTTTTTATCAAAGAAGGTGATATTGTGTTGGTTCCTTCATATGGAGTGTACAATTAATTATATGCACGTGTTTGTAGAGACGTCTTGAAGATTTCAATGTACGCAATATTATCATTACGAAAATATTTTACAACAAAGAAATCAAAATCCTGAATAAATAAAACCTTTTAATAAATATTTCTATTTGGTTTAAAGTCGTATTGTAAATGGATGTAATTGTACTTTTATTGTTAAATCTTTGCGATTGGTACAATACATTTTATTTTGTGGGTGGGGGTTAAAACAATTCGTTAATTTATAGTTTGAAACAAAACTTACACGTTTCTTTGTTTTTCTGCACTGAAATTCGGTAATTGTTTTGATCATTGCACAAGATCGCATGTTCCAGTACTGTTTATGACATTACTTTATGACTTAAAGTACAGCAACAGACATTATTCTGTAGGACGACATGATTTCATATCAGAAAAAAAAACTTAGGTACTTTGAGCTCAATTTCAGTAGATATGAGTATTAATACGGTATGATAAGGTTTATTATTGTCTTTTTGCTGTGTATCATTAAGTTATGATAGTGCATTTTCTGTACTGATTTGTATTGTATATTCTTATACATACCTTTAAAAGGCTTTTGTAAGTCCGAGTTCTAAGAAGGGTTGAGATCTTAAAGAAACTACTTAAAAACGTCAATATAAAATTGAGAATGGAAATGGGAATGTGTCAAAGAGACAACAACCCGACCACAGAACAGACAACAACAGAAGGTCACCAATAGGTCTTCAATGCAGCGAAATTCCGCACCGGAGGCGTCCTTAAGCTGGCCCTAAACAATTATATATACTAGTTCAGTGATAATGGACGTCATACTAAACTCCAAATTATACACAAGAAACTAAAAGTAAAAATAATACAAGACTAACAAAGGCCAGAGGCTCCTGACTTGGGACAGGCGCAAAATGCGGCGGGTTAAACATGTTTATGAGATCTCAACCTCCCCTATACCTCTAGCCAATGTAGAAAAGTAAACGCATAACAATACGCACATTAAAAGTCAGTTAAAGAGAAGTCCGAGTCCGATGTCAGAAGATGTAACAAAAGAAAATAAACAAAATGACAATAATACATAAATAACAACAGACTACTAGCAGTTAACTGACATGCCAGCTCCAGACCTCAATTAAACTGATTGAAAGATTATGTCTTCATCATATGAATATCAGGCACAATCCCTCCCGTTAGGGGTTTAGTATCATACCATCATAAAATATATGAGAAGAGCATAACCCGTGTCATGCCAACAACTGGTTTTAAATAAATGTGTTTAGTTCCGATGCAAAGACCCTATAATATATATATATACCTGTATGGTCAGTAATATCGTTAGTAAAATCTAATGTGTTTTTGCCATTTGGGAGACTTTATAGGAATTTGGAAGATTTCTTATCTTTGTTAAATTATTCACTTCTCTTCTAGACTCGAAACGACTTAGAACTCAAATGTTTTGCATTAATACCAACATGTATCAATTGAATGAAGATCGTATGTTGACCTCAAGCTATCTTTTGAATTTCTGTGTTCTTGTGTCATTGTCGAGCATATAAAAACCACATTTACTTTTCATTTTTGTTTTCGTGGTCTCGACCCCTGGCCTTGTCAAATCAAAGACTTGCCAATTTGTATTTGCTGATTCTCCGATAAGCACATGACATTTAGGAGTAAGAGCAAATACTGGTCGGTCCGGAGTCAGAATAGTTTGTCCGGTTCTTGCGGACTGTTACTTTGTGCACTAGCATGTTAAAAATTTCGATCAGAGTGACTGTCTAGTACAAGGCTGTGTTCAAATTCATATCATAAAACATGTTCTCGTCCTGAATATGCGTGTAACTTGCCGGATGTTAAGCAGCAATCCATCATCATCAGTTTTTTTTTTTTTTTATAAGATAATCAAGCAAATCGATAAAATCAAGAAAATTAAAAATTCTAAAGATATAAAAATTAATATTGAAGAATAGAAAGCACCATTTCCAAAAAATCTTGCTATCAAAATAATCATAAAGTTTAAAAGAATTTATTTGATAAACGAGATACATGACATGTGTATTTAACATAAAAATAAATATTGCTCAGTATTTTGTCTGTCAGCCAATTTATCTTGCACGCGATTTTCTCCTTTTCAGCTTTTGTTGATTCATTTCGTTTTGGGAGCGACCTTTCTGGATCAATTCAAAAATCTTGTAAGCCTGTACTTCATCCCTCGTGACGTCATCATACCTACGAACATCAATTTTTTCACCATTCACGATTAATCCACATTCCACCAGCAAATCACGACTTTCATAGTCACTTAATGTTACTACCCAACGACTTTTTGCGTCTCTATCAATTGCATGAACTGCAACCGGATCAAACTGTAATTGTACTACTGGTGTTCCAATTTGCGATTCAACCAGAGCTTTAACATGTTGGTGTGGCTTGGCGTTGTCCGGTAACGAAAAGCATATAGCTAAAGGTTGTGGCGGAGGTGCTTCCTTCCTTAATCGAATAGATGTTATTCTCGCTTTTTTCCATTTGTTGTAGTTTGACATCTCTTTGACATCTTCCAGAAGTGATAAAGGTTGTCTGAAGGTTTCTTTCTCTGAATCAGATTCACCGACATCGCTTCTTTTGCTGGTTCTACAAATGATATTGTTTATGTTATACACTTATTTAATGATTTAAATGAATTTAGTCCAAAAAAAAAAAAAGTAAAATAACAAAAATATCGACCTCCAAGAAAAATTCTAAACGGAAAGTCTTTTATTAAATGGCAAAATCAAAAGCTCAAACACCAAAACACCAAACGAATGGAAAACAACTGTCATATTCCTGACTTGTTACAGGCATTTCCTCATGTAGAAAATGGTTGGTTAAACCTGGTTTTATAGCTAGCTAAACCTCTAACTTGTATGACAGTCGCATAGAATTCCATTATAATGACAACAATGTGTGAGCAAAACAAACAGACATAATTGGTAAAAATGTCGAAAATTGGGGTACAGCAGTCAACATTGTGTTATTATCTTAATCACTACAAATAACTATTTCAACAATGAAAAACAAATCCAAATTAGATGGGAAAACGTTTGCAGTAAATGAAATCTCCTTAAAGATACTTCGTTGGAAATGATAACAATCGTGAGCCTATGTAAAACGTAGTTATTGACTCCATACACCTTTCTTGAATTACCGTCTTTCAGGAGAAAATGGGGGGAAAAGTATTTTGTTAAATGAAGGTCTTGTGAGAACTAAAAAGTAACCTTGCCCAAAACAGCAAGATAATGAAAATTTTACCCAACAAAATGTAGGATATAATAACATTAACGGTACCAATTCTACTTTGATAATAAATGTCTGTTCAGTGATGTTCGAAGCCAAAACATTCGAAAATCCAAAACTTATTCAAAACTGAAGAGTTGATAAAAAATAAAAAGGATATATTATGTGAAAATAAATGTTTGCGCGGAAAAAATGAGAATGTGAAAATAAACATTCCGTTAGAAAAAAAGTCTCCTTAACAAATAGATATTCGTTTAAGGTGCACTGCAATTATTTTTCTATGAATCAATAAAGGATGGCACCAACAGACATTTATATTTGCACAGTAGTTCGAATAACTGGTCACATTAGGGATGAAATATAGAAGATGATGGTGTCTTTACACCATAAAATTATCGAACCAAATATATACGATTGTTGTACACAAGAAATACTATTGATTTATGGTCGGGATGTGTCTTAGTATTTCATAAGATTTGTCTCTTGTTAACCCATCGCATTTCTTTTCAAATTGTACTTTTGTTGTATATGCTTGGTTGATATAGGAGAACGGATGATTACTGATTTCTTTTGTTCAAACGGCAATACACTGACTTTCCGCTGTTTTAAGAGAAGACTTATTAGTGTCTACCTTTGGAAGTTAGAAGTACAACGATCGTTTTCTCATTGATTTCTTTCTGGATATTCGTATCGTTTCCTCAGTATTGAGAACGCTAAGCAAAAAACAATCAATCAGTAATCAATTTTTCAGGTCTTTTTACGCACCTTCTTGACTACCCTTTCCAATCTTTAACGACTGTTTGTAGTTCTATTGATTGTAAGGATTGACCGCTCCATCTACTTAGAGAACTTACTTATTAAATTGTGTAAATTTGTTTATTGTCTTAAATATGCATGAAATAATAAACAACTGGACGTTCACCTAACAATAGTCGAACTTTTTTCGTTTTAATTGAACCTTTTGTGTGTTTTTGTGTCAATGACATCTACTATTTTTCTGCTTTTTATTCAAAATCATCTTTCCTATAATTAGATAACTTTACCTTTATATGTTAGGTGAACGTATATGAGCTCATCCAGGAAAGTCCTTGTTTAATACATATTAAGCTAAGCCCATTTCTTTTTATTTCTATTTAAGTAAGAGTCCATAATCATTCAAAAGGATTGTTTGACAAAGCAAACTGAAATAATTGTAATATTGATAAACTAAATTGTATCAATTGCAGCAACAACGTCAGTACATTAGATGTTGCACCTATTATCAAAAATAGTGATTAATTTAATCGTCAAAATATCTTTTTGAGAAAAAAATTGTTTCATTTCTCAGTTCTAAGTGGATAATTCTCACTTCAAAGTTGATATTTTTCAGTTCCAGCTTCTAATTTTTATTGGATCCTGTATCGAAAAAAAACTTGAAGATTTAATCTTCAATATTGAGATTTAAAATGCTATAAATTGTACTAATTATATCGTTTAAAAGACTAATTTTTAGTCAAACGCCACGAATTATTCAATTTGATCAAATGTCGTTTAATTTACTCAGTATTTCTAAAAAACTTACCTCAAAATATGCCCTGAAAACGCGTTAATTCGCATGTTGAATTCTCAGTACTAAAAAAACCTTTTTCACACTATAGACGGAGCTTTAACATTAAGATGTGCTTCCCAAAAGAATACCAGCAACCACTAGTTTTAATCAGTGCTGGTCCAAAGATCTATCACGCAATAAAACAAATACTTTTTCCGAAGTATTGGTAAAATAATTTCTGTACTTCAAAAATAGTTTTGTCACAAAGGTGTTCTATTTATGTGTATGAAAAAAGGCGGATTGTTTAACCTTTTACTTAAGATGTTTATCTTTATTCAGCAATAAATCGCATCAATAAAAAACGCATTATAGGCCGGTTGCTTTGTATTTCTGTGGTGATTGACTAGAATTTGATATAAATGCTTTTAAGTGCACATTTAACGTGTGAATAACACCAACTGAATATATAATGGGAAATTAAGCATACCTCGTTATGTACATTTCTGAATCGGGAAATAATGTGGCCTCGCTCAACTTTAGTTTATGCCGTTTCCTGATATGATCCTTCAAATTATGTTCCGGATGCTTATGCCCATTCATGCGTGTATGATGGTCCCCATTCTCATAGTTGTGTTTATTGATGAACGTGTCTCTTTCTGCAAAGAACTTTTTAAAATGTTCATTTTTAGAAAGGTTTGGAAATTGACTGGAGCTTGATAATTTCATTTTAGCCATACGTGCACTATCTGGGTTCAAATTCAGATCTTCTATTCTGAAGTCTTTGTCTTCAGTGCCATCCGTATCACAAGTTTCTGAAGGAATTTCAATGAATTCTACATGACGTATTTTGTCTTCTTTTCCAGTTCTAGTCTTTTCCTTTTTAACATCGTCATAACTGGGTTTTCGAAACCCAAGATCACAAAGCCGTTTGTATGTTTCTGAATCTACAGTGGCTTTATATATTTTTGGGAGCGAAAAATACTGTCGTAGATCCTCTGTCTTTTGTGCAAGAACATCAGGATCGTCTCTCAAACCACTAGTTCCCGCCAAGTTCGGTATTCTGAATGGACGATCAACATCGATTTGCGGTAAGGTTGTGGCATTTTGGTCATCTCCAACAAAATGGACTAGTTGATTAGTTTTAAACGTAAGTTGAGGGAACATTGTTTCTTTCGGCAGTTCGGTATTGACTTGCCATTTGATAACTTTGGTCTCTGGATCATACGACAAAGAACCACGATATCCACGTACTGATAAAAGTTCCGGAAGACTCTCTGTAATGGATTCTAATTGAATCCTTGTATGTCTTTTTTTGTCATAAAACGGAGGTTCAAAGTCCGAAAGGCTGTCTTCATAATCTTTGGAAACGGCATTTATGTCCAAACTCCTCAATGGATACGGGATTGATGATACTGGAAATTTTCTAGTTGAAATGTACCTTGGAAGCTGTCCATCTGTTGACAACAAAATTAAGGCTTGACTAGATGTCGGCATCTGGATAAGAATAAAATGTGTTGTATATAGTGCAATCATATTAACTAAATTAAATAATGATTTTTACCCGGTAAAGACAGAAAAACGATTTGTAGTTACAACAATGAAATACATTCAGAATATTTAAAACTAAATGAAAGATCCTCACGACGATGATATAATTGTAGTCTAGGTACAAAGACAAGAAATAATCTTGATACATGTATGGATGAAAGTCTGTTCGTCCTACACATAATTAATAATTAATAAATTTGAAACATATTTATCAATATTTTCTTAGATCGTAGAACATGTTTATCTCTGATAGATCTGTGACCAAGGAGACCAAATAGAAACACTTGTAAATTACACTTAATATTGAAATAAAATTATAAAAATGCAAATTGAAATTTAATTAGTTATACATGTAATTAACAAGCTGGGTTAAAGCGAAAATACTTTCATAACAAGATATATGAATATGAAACGAAAAAAGTGAACAAAATTTTCCAGACATCAATCAAATACTGAATATCTTTAAGAGACATGTAAGATGATTAAAAATGTTCAGTCTCTCACCATAAAGTGTGTTTTTAATTACCAGGAAATTGTATTGAATGAGCCCAGAAACCCGCGTAAAATGTACTCAAAATATTGTTTTATAGAAAATTCGCGCACATTCAAGAGAAAACACCTTATGTAACTACATGTATAAAGGTGGGAGGAGGGGAAACCACCCATCCAAATTTCCAATTTACATCATCTTCACTACTAATTTAACTTAACCATTTTTTATAGTAAGTACAATGATCAAATAAAGATTCTCCTTCCGTTGATAACGAGTTGTGATATTTTTCTTAACAACAGAAGAAACTAAGATTAGTTGATTGATTGTTGTTTGATAAACATCCTGTTCTAGATATTTCAAACATTTTCAAGGCGAAAACTAATTAATAAATTGATCCAATAGGTTAGGTACTGCAAAATGGGGTCGCTCGTGATGAAAAGCGGGAAATTTGGACTGACAGAAGAAGAGTTTTTTTTTTTATAGATCCAGCTTCCAAGAGCCACCTTAGAACCCATAATAGACTTATTGCAAGCGTTTTTCAATTAGTAGAGAGCGAGGCACTCTCCCTACACGTGACAATGGATTCAACGTCCCTTTTCCGGCCGTACATCTTTACATATTTATACTTCTCGCACAGCCACACAGACGCGTCTATATCGAATATGCTTAACTGCCGAACAAGAGGAGCCAAGTAAACCCTTTGAGTAAATCGGAGACAGATAATGTTACTAAATGTTTTAGTTTTTACAACGAATTATCGATAGTACAAACATTCTGAAAGTGACAAAAGGAAAATCTCTTTCGCCTTTAATTCAACAAATCGTAGGTCAATGTTGTTGTCAATGACACTATAAATAATTACTCATCACGATAGCCTGATATATCATAATGTCACTGTATTATATTTTAGAGGCAATGCATTAGTTTCATTTCAAGTTCGGAAACAATGCTCAAAAATATAAAATTGCAACAAATAAGAATGTTCATCAAACCTACAAATCAAATTTTGCAATTGGTTTTATATAAGCTCGTTATTTTACTTCAGTTTCGACCAGGTTAACACGTGCGGATGAGGTATAAATAAGTGTATTCAGTACATAATATCAAACCTTACAGATATTTCTTGCAAAAACAACCAATCGATGGTACTTTAAAGGAAATCACAGGAAACTCGCATTCAATTATTTTAATCGCCTGATTGAGAGGTATGAAAATAGACTTGAATTGCTCACTGTACCTTTAAAATAAGAATAAATCTAGACACCGCTCGTTAAACAAATTTTTAGATATAAGATAAACAGCAGTATTCATAGTAACTGTATACCCTAACACAGGTATTTCATTTATAGCACCGCCTTTTTAATTTATATGACGTAAACTCCTATGCATGATTAATGATACATTGACGAGCATATGAAGTTTTAACACCTGATTATTTCGTGCTGCGTAAAATGTGCATCATTTTTAAATTAACTTGTATCAAACTATGGACTTAGGCATATAATATGCATACAAATCGACTCACTATGGAATTAAATAATAAAACTGTAACCTAAACTTGAAAAGAAATTACTTATGTCAACGCAGTATTTTTGTTGGACGATTAAGTTATTCATACTAAATGCAGCTCCTGTACTCATGTAATTCCTAAGATAATCTTTTATTTACAAGTGTCACATGTATAAGCTTGTGTTATTCGCATTCGAGCTACATATGGTGCCAAATACATTTGCATAATATATTTACATGTGTAAATGTGTAACTGTGTGACTTTCCTGTCTGCTTTAAAAAAAAATGAAAATATCTTCGGTTAATTAGTCGTGTGCTGTCTATGTAGCAAGACCGGAAGCCATATGAACTTCATGTTTATTTTGTTTTATACTCAATTCTCAAACATTGAACAATTAAAATATTTTTACGTTTAGTTTAATTTTATGAAAATGCTTTTGCCTGTCTGTATTTGTTGAATACGATAATCATCTTTTTCTGTTCCTAAAGAACTAGCTTTGAGAAAACAATTATATTGGAATATCTTAAATATCGAATACAACATCATCTTTGTCTTAATATTTATTTACAAGTCTTAAAATCATTTTAAGTAGAATATTTATTCGTTTTCGATTTTGCAATTAAATGAAAAGCATCCCACTCAAAATTCCATTGCCCATGTTTCATCCATTGATTTTATCTGTTTTCTTCAGTAATGTAAGAAGTTTCCATTTCAAGAGTCAATATTTCTTCAAAAGGAAAATAAAGTTCAGCGAGATGTCAAATGAACGGCAATACGTTTATGGGACGATAGAATTGATGCAAGATACACTGTAGAACAAATACAAAATAAAGATGCTTTACAAAGTATTAAAGCGTCGGTTTATCATTTTTACTGTCACCATCATGAATCGGTTAATCAATACAATGTGTCGGTGACTCGACTCACTAGCGATACGTTTTTAGCGAGTTTTTTTTTTTTTTTATCTTTTAGATACTAGTATAGTCGTCTGGTCTGTTATTTTACCGATTGTGTCCTATTACCGATCGTGGCATTTTGACGGATTGTGGATTCACGTGGAGGGTGATGTGTGCATAGCAGGAGATGCTTTTTCTGTCGGCGCACCCGGTCTCTCTCTCTCTCTCTTTTGAGTTCATGCGATTCCTTCAATTTTTGTTGGTTGCCTTGATTTGTCCTTTCATAATCGATTTAAAAGATTTGAACATCGATTTACTACTGTCGCCTTCATTTTTTGTTTTAAACATTATCAAAGACACAGTTTTTAAACGATTGGGGTTAAACATTAAGGAAAGTCTTCACGACTCAGTTATGTAATTTGACATGACATAGAATGTGATGAAATGGAATTGCAAGTTAAAATTAAGCGAAAAATATGAAACACCCAACAACACATACATAACATGTACAGTTTGATCAACAATATAACATAATATGGAGTACCTTTATCGATACCATAAATAGGAGAAGTTGTAAACTTTATGTTTGCGATTCAATGTTACCTTAAAATATAGTGAAATATTTTTTCTTCTTTCCTTTTCATATTATTTGATGTCATGTTTTATACTGGGATCTTATACTGAACGTAAAATTTGGTAATAAATTTTACCAATTTATGAAATTGTTTTCCTTAAGTTGAAATTTCATTTTATATCTATAGCACTGTAAATAATCAGATTGGGGACTATTAACAAATATAAACATGTCATATTAGGGGTCCAACTTATCAACACAACAAAAGTTACAATGAATAGGCAGTAGAGAATTAACCTTGTCAACAAATATATTGAGTTTGTTGTATTTACAATTTATTTTCTTTCTTCTTAACTAAATTACGGAAAACAGTAGATTAGCGGATCATTACATGCAAAGTGCATGTACAAAGTGACTGGTTTCCGTATTGCATTAGAAACTGTTTCTTTCTTAAGTTCTCAAGTTCATCCGTGGTTCTGAGTTAGACTCGTGTTGTACAATCTCATGTTTCTGTGCATATGTTTTGTTTTCAAAATTTGTCTTTATGTCTTATTTTCTTTTGACCATGGTGTAATCTGTTCCTAATTATCACCAAATAACGTAGAATTTGTGTAGCAAGCAATCCATAGCGTTAAGCATGCCTTTTCATGTAAAAATTGTGTAAGTTTTTAATGTTGTCGTTACCGAAGAAAGATGATGTAGCAACAACAATAGATATCTTCATAAAAGACATATACCGAAAGTTTGTTTTTAGTTTCTGGTTGAATTATTTACGTAGTTAGTCCTTGTAAAACGACATAGAATTCACAATTATTAACGGTAACAAAAAGCAACGCAGTTCATGGAATACAGGTATTAAAGCTTTATTTCGAAAAGTAAGTTTTAAGATGAGAAACAGCACTAGCTAGTCAGTAGAAAATAAATACTCAATGTACGCGAATTGAATCAATCATCTGAAAAATCCATTTTTTTGTTTGTAGAATTTTGAAATCAATTTCATAATTATAGGAACCTTGAGGTGTTCATTTTCCGAGTAATAGCCATGTCGTTCTAGATACATTTTCATCTACAATCTTATCCTACATTCATATTTGTGATATTTTAAGTTGTCTCGTTATCAATGCCTGAATATTTACCGTGCATCAATCTACGACAAAATTATAAGCAATAATTTCGATCAAAAAATGGGTACTTGGTATACCTGTATAAACACACAAAAGGCCGAATGTAGATTTTAACTTGTTTTAAATCTAAATATCGAATTTGGAAAGCTATATTATTTAAAGTTTTTGAAAACTTTTTAACATTAACATCAATCGTCTTCGTGAGTTTGTTCCAAAAGCATCTAGTAGTTGTACTGTATTCTGTGTCTCGTCCACACCAACTTTCGTAGACACACGGTGATATGATTGCGACGCTATTTCGGTTTTGTTTCCAAAATTGAAGATATTAGGTCCCATTATTATAAAAATATAATATTTTTTCTAAGAAATGTTTCTGTCGACGACTGAAATCACTCTGTTTGGGTTTTATACGACTGTGATGGTCGTTCTATTTTTGTTTTATTGTATACCTGGACTTAGGAGATCAGCAAACTATATCTCTATATTGAAAGTCTCCTGTGTTATCATGAAGAATCGGATCAAAATCTAGAATTTTCAGATTCAACAACTAATGGGCAGACGTGTATCTTTGTAAATTAAATGTACAAAATATATTTCTATTTTTTTTTTTAATGATTTCGATAGGTGTAGAAAGCGTAAGGGTGTTCATTGGTTGAGAAGTATGCAAGCACAAATACGAATCATAAAAAACAAGTGAAAATGATAAAAACTTGAAGCAGCATAAACACAAACATGGTAACCCTTTAACAAACTAAGTTCCAGTTAACAGGCTTTCGGTATATTAATACCAACTGCATGCTTTAAACTTAAAGCAAATAAACGCGACGAATAAGTTCTAAAAGGTGTTTATTATGCCAAGCAGTAAATATTGAAAATATAAATATGATAATAATAGTCGATACTATTCCTCACTACAAAGCTTGTAAGGCCCTTCAAAATTCAGCTGTTAATATTCAACCTATATTCAGATAATAACACAAAAAATCAATCCACATGACATACTTTATATCAGGTTTAATCAGAATATTGTTCAAATCTCTATTAATAAAGGTTTACAACATTTTAGACGTCAATTGTCTATAATGATATACAAATAATTGTGTACAAATAAATAATAAAATTACCATTTAGAAAAGATACATTGAACTGATACGTACCTTTTCGATTGAAAATAATCCTATTTAACTATTGAAAGAGATCGACGAAGACATATTTACTGTACAGGTTCCTTTTCAAAAGAATCAAATTTTATATCCTTTACTGACTGTAATAAAGCTATTGTTATCTTAACAACAACAGATAATGTTTAAGTATTTATTATACACTTTATATGAAGATGAACTTCGTCCTTTCTACAAAAGTGTCAACTGTCCCAGGGATTGATGTTCTTAACAAGTAATTGACCGAAGTCAGTCAATCAGATGTCTAGTTGATGAAAAACTAAACAGTATTTATCATGCATGTTAATTCGCTCTCCTACCAAGAACAAAGACATCTTATTAATTTTTTAATGCACATTGCTTATTAATTTCACTTTTACCTTTACAGGTAAATATTATTGTAACGGAAACTATAGATCAAGTCCACCATCAGTATACTGAGTATATTGTGACTTTTTACAAAATTCTCTCTATTCATTACACCTTAACAAAGATCCAATTCATCCACGCATCAATACTAAATACAGACGTTGTATTAATTACAGGTAATAATTGGTTAACTTTGATACAGAAATTACAGGTAAACGTTGTTCAGATTCAACATCATATCAATTTTATTACACTGGGCTGCACCCAAAATGAAGTGTTTGTACTTGAATTGACCAGTATGCCATATAACTGACATCTATATGTATTAATTTTAAATCAAAATCTACTCCATATTAAGGAATGTATATGTACACCAAATTATGGCTGTAAATTATTATCTATCCTTTCTAGATATATTCATGATATATATAACATTTAGTGTTTAGTAGATTTATGTGAAAACCTCTTTGCAGTAATCTTAGATAAAAGTACTAACTTTTCATGTTTCCGTTCAAAATCTCGAGAGGTATTTCATATCTTATCCTTAAAAGATAAACATTTTAAAAATCATGTAAAAATAGAATTTATAGCAATGTAAACGTAAAAATGGACAGTCATAAAATTAATTGTCACGACTTTTAAGAAAACATAATGGAATTTTATTGTTGTTATAAAAACTTGATGATTGTTTTTCAGCACCAAGAAAAACACTGGGTTTTAGGGTAAACAATGTGTTAAAGTGAGATGTACTTTTATTTGTTCCAAAAAAATCTACGACTATATACAAAATCGGATACTGTCTATGGCACATGTAATGCACTTTCAACTCTTTCTATATTAACTTAGTGATCAATTCAACACATTGATTCATTGAAAAAAAAGCCTGTAAGCATCAACTACCTGTTACTGTCATGTCTATTGTTTGTACTAAAACTTTTACATTCGGTCACGTTTTAGGAATCAATAAAAGTAAAATCACAAAATACTGAACTCCGAGGAAAATTCAAAAGGAAAGTCCTCAATCAAATGGCAAAATCAAAAGTTCAAACACATCAAACGAATGGATAACAACTGTCATATTCCTGACTTGGTACAGGCATTTTCTTATGTAGAAAATGGTGGATTGAACCTGGTTTATGGCTAGCCAAACCTCTCACTTGTATGACAGTCGTATCAAATTCCATTATATTGACAACGATGCGTGAACAAAACTTATTAATAATTTATATTTACAAATGTGCAATAATTTGTGACAAGGTTATGCTTTTAAGGGTTAAAATAAATATTTATCAATCATATATCTTCTGAATCCTAATAAACGCCGGGGTAGTAATGTCATCATATCGAGGAGCGTTTAGTCCAATGATGTTGTCATGGTTTGGTTCAGTTGGACATGATTGTCTTAAGTGTTTTAATGACAAACAATTTGCATTATAGAGTTAATAATTTGGCACAGAATAATGCTTGCGTATAACAATTTTTTTTTTTACTGTCAGTTACATATCATTTTTCGTTATACTATACAATTGCCATTAATTATTCCGAAAACGTAGGTGCTTATGCTCATGATTTAAGACTAATGAAAATTCAGTGTCATGGTTAAGTTCATTAGTGTCATGGTTTGGTTCATGTACGACATGTTTCAGTTCTGTGATTCTTCTAATTTATGAAGAATAATACATATGCAAATCAACATACGTTATACAACTATTGAAGTTAAATCCAGGAAAGCGCTTCGGACTCATTAAATTTATAAAGTGTTTTGTTCATTTTATACAGCACTTTGTCTGTACCGCTGCTGGTTGACTATTAGTCCCCACGGGTATCATCAGTTCAGTAGTCAGGACTTCGGTACTGACATGATTTATAACAATCCTTTTGAAATTGTTCATTTATAAATTTAGATATTATTAAGAATTAATGATTTCGATAGGTGTAGAAAGCGTAAGGGTGTTCATTGGTTGAGAAGTATGCAAGCACAAATACGAATCATAAAAACAAGTGAAAATGATAAAACTTGAAGCAGCATAAACACAAACATGGTAACCCTTTAACAAACTCAGTTCCAGTTAACAGGCTTTCGGCATACTAATACCAACTGCATTCTTTAAACTTAAAGCAAATGAACGCGACGAATAAGTTCTAAAAAGTGTTTATTATGCCAAGCAGTAAATGTTGAAAATATAAATATGATAATAATAGTCGATACTATTCCTTACTACAAAGCTTGTAAGGCCCTTCAAAATTCAGCTGTTAATATTAAACCTATATTCAGATAATAACACAAAAAATCAATCCACATGACATACTTTATATCAGGTTTAATCAGAATATTGTTCAAATCTCTATTAATAAAGGTTTACAACATTTTAGACGTCAATTGTCTATAATGATATACAAATAATTGTGTACAAATAAATAATAAAATTACCATTTAGAAAAAGATACATTGAACTGATACGTACCTTTTCGATTGAAAATAATCCTATTTAACTATTGAAAGAGATCGACGAAGACATATTTACTGTACAGGTTCCTTTTCAAAAGAATCAAATTTTATATCCTTTACTGACTGTAATAAAGCTATTGTTATCTTAACAACAACAGATAATGTTTAAGTATTTATTATACACTTTATATGAAGATGAACTTCGTCCTTTCTACAAAAGTGTCAAC
The DNA here is from genome assembly GCA_017311375.1 of Mytilus coruscus. Classification (NCBI taxonomy): domain Eukaryota; kingdom Metazoa; phylum Mollusca; class Bivalvia; order Mytilida; family Mytilidae; genus Mytilus; species Mytilus coruscus. The sequence goes on along the minus strand of CM029603.1, from coordinate 39,770,550 downwards.
TGTCCCAGGGATTGATGTTCTTAACAAGTAATTGACCGAAGTCAGTCAATCAGATGTCTAGTTGATGAAAAACTAAACAGTATTTATCATGCATGTTAATTCGCCTCCTACCAAGAACAAAGACATCTTATTAATTTTTAATGCACATTGCTTATTAATTTCACTTTTACATTTACAGGTAAATATTATTGTAACGGAAACTATAGATCAAGTCCACCATCAGTATACTGAGTATATTGTGACTTTTTACAAAATTCTCTCTATTCATTACACCTTAACAAAGATCCAATTCATCCACGCATCAATACTAAATACAGACGTTGTATTAATTACAGGTAATAATTGGTTAACTTTGATACAGAAATTACAGGTAAACGTTGTTCAGATTCAACATCATATCAATTTTATTACACTGGGTTGCACCCAAAATGAAGTGTTTGTACTTGAATTGACCAGTATGCCATATAACTGACATCTATATGTATTAATTTTAAATCAAGATCTACTCCATATTAAGGAATGTATATGTACACCAAATTATGGCTGTAAATTATTATCTATCCTTTCTAGATATATTCATGATATATATAACATTTAGTGTTTAGTAGATTTATGTGAAAACCTCTTTGCAGTAATCTTAGATAAAAAGTACTAACTTTTCATGTTTCCGTTCAAAATCTCGAGAGGTATTTCATATCTTATCCTCAAAAGATAAACATTTTAAAAATCATGTAAAAATAGAATTTATAGCAACGTATACGTAAAAATGGACAGTCATAAAATTAATTGTCACGACTTTTAAGAAAACATAATGGAATTTTATTGTTGTTATAAAAACTTGATGATTGTTTTTCAGCACCAAGAAAAACACTGGGTTTTAGGGTAAACAATGTGTTAAAGTGAGATGTACTTTTATTTGTTCCAAAAAAATCTACGACTATATACAAAATCGGATACTGTCTATGGCACATGTAATGCACTTTCAACTCTTTCTATATTAACTTAGTGATCAATTCAACACATTGATTCATTGAAAAAAGCCTGTAAGCATCAACTACCTGTTACTGTCATGTCTATTGTTTGTACTAAAACTTTTACATTCGGTCACGTTTTAGGAATCAATAAAAGTAAAATCACAAAATACTGAACTCGAGGAAAATTCAAAAGGAAAGTCCTCAATCAAATGGCAAAATCAAAAGTTCAAACACATCAAACGAATGGATAACAACTGTCATATTCCTGACTTGGTACAGGCATTTTCATGTAGAAAATGGTGGATTGAACCTGGTTTATGGCTAGCCAAACCTCTCACTTGTATGACAGTCGTATCAAATTCCATTATATTGACAACGATGTGAACAAAACTTATTAATAATTTATATTTACAAATGTGCAATAATTTGTGACGAGGTTATGCTTTAGGGTTAAAATAAATATTTTTCAATCATACATCTTGTGAATCCTAATAAACGCCGGGGTAGTAATGTCATCATATCGAGGAGCGTTTAGTCCAATGATGTTGTCATGGTTTGGTTCAGTTGGACATTATTGTGTTAAGTGTTTTAATGACAAACAATTTGCATCATGTAGTTAATAATTTGGCACAGAATAATGCTTGCGTATGACAAATTAATTTTTTTTACTGTCAGTTACATAACATTTTTTGTTATACAATACAATTGCCATTAGTTATTCCGAAAACGTAGGTGCTTATGCTCATGATTTAAGACTAATGAAAATTCAGTGTCATGGTTAAGTTCAGTAGTGTCATGGTTTGTTTCATGTACGACATATTTCTGTTCTGTGATTCTTCTAGTTTATGAAGAATAATACATATGCAAATCAACATACGTTATACAATTATTGAAGTTAAATCCAGAAAAGCGCTTCGGACTCATTAAATTTATAAAGTGTTTTGTTCATTTTATACAGCACTGTGTCTATACCGCTGCTGGTTGTCTATTAGTCCCCGCGGGTATCATCAGTTCAGTAGTCAGGACTTCGGTACTGACATGATTTATAACAATCCTTTTTGAAATTGTTCATTTATAAATTTAGATATTATTAAGAAACTAAATGTTCAACCCTTCTCAATCAAAATTGATCCTATGTGAATTAGACTATTATTTTAGGTACTTTTTGGTCATAAAGCTCTTCATCTCTTTCGGGTCATATACTACCGGTGCATTAAAATATTCGGCTTTGGGCATTCCTGATGAAGGTAAATTCAGAAAGGCACTTCGGACGTATGAAATTTATAAAGTGTTGTTTTCATTTTTTAAAATACTGTACAAACACTTATTTTCGCGGATCCTTTTTTTTTCGAGTTTAACCTGTTCTACCATATTTCGCGGCAATACATTTTCGCCATTTTCTAATGTTGTTGTTTTGTTCCTATAATATTAGATCTAACGATCAAATATTTCTATTCATTTTCTACTCGCGAAAATAAGTTGTTTACAGTAAATTTAAGATATAAGCATTACAGAACACGCATGAATAGAGAAACGACGAGGATAATATTTCAATGTGTTTCAATGGTAAATTTCTTTAAAATTTGTTTCATTTAAATTATAAAAAAACAACATAATATATTATTAATACTATAGAATAACGAGATGTGATATGATTGCCATTAAAACAATTATCCACCCGAGATATTGTATGTTAGCAATAATAGGTCTACTTACCGCCTTCAACAATGAGCAGCAAAACCCATACAGAATAGCAAGCTATAAAAGGCCCCGACGTAACCCAATGTAAAATAATTCAGAGAGAAAATCAACGGCCTAATGTATATACAAAACAACAAACGTAATTATACTAAACATGATATATAGTAACAAACGACAATCACTGAAATACAGGTTTCTGACAAGGGACAGGTACATAATGATTGTGGCGGGCTAAACATGTTTGCGGGCTCCCAACCCTGCCCTTTATTTTGAACAGTAGTGTAACACCACAACAAAAGAATAAATTATCAAAATTAGTTGAAATAGGCTTGACTCATCAGATCAATACAGAGCACAACAATCAACTAACATAAACGCTAAAGACACAAAGAACCAATCTGAGAGTACTCATAATTACTGAAAGCTAGTTTCGCCAATAACAACTAATAATAAAAAATCATGTTTCCAAGACAAAATGCTAGTTGATAGGTTTTGTTGTTGGACGTTTCGTCACGAGGTATCGCTATCATTCAAACAGTCATGTTATGAAAATTTACCGTTAATCAAATGTTTTCTATCCTTTTTGTTTGCCTTTTTTATTCGACTTGTGGGTTTTGATCTCCCCTTAGTATCTTCTTACTCTATTTCTATATTTATTTCCCGGTTTGTGTAAAGGTTAAAGGGACAGAGGATCGTATTGAAATAACATAAGTAAAAATACCGAGTCGCATATGATACTTATAACTATGGAGGAACAGACTGTTTCTACTTAACCTGAATAAGAGATATTAGGGATAAAGTTGTATGAGACAGCAGCTCAACAACAAAAGTTTACAATACGGTCTCAGTAAAGGAAAATGTGCTTACACCAGGTAAGGTTAAAATTTTTACAAGCTCCTTCAAACAAACTTATAATATTAAGTTGAAACAAATATGTATTAATTTGGATCAAAAACATGACAAATTTGATCAAAATCATGACGTATTTCTAGACACTTAACTGAACTATGTCAATTGTTTAGCCAAACCATATCAATTTCAATATTTTGCTTATCCTGCGTTGATTTCTTAAAAACAAAAATTTCAATATAGATCGTTTGACTTACAATATAGATTCAAACATTTTATATGTTTTTTATTTGCTTATTTGAAGAGAACTGAGGTATTCGATCTGGGGAGTAGCCTAACCAAACCATGATCAACTGAACCAAATCATGACAAAATCGCTGTACTTAACGCTCCTCTATATGACGACGTTACTACCCGTGAACCGGTACAGGTTTTAACAAGAGTGACGCACTGTGTGTCAATTGTGTAACAATAACTGCTAACACTTGGGAGCACCTGAATGCACATCGGGCATATGTTAGGTTCGTGATGCTCAATATTTAGTTGTTTGTGTTGTGTTTTGAGGACTGTTGTTTGTCTTTTTGTCGTTTGTCTTTTTGTTTGCCTTTTTTATTCGACTTGTGGGTTTTGATCCCCCCTTAGTATCTTCTCACTCTATTTCTATATTTATTTCCCGGTTTGTGTAAAGGTTAAAGGGACAGAGGAACGTATTGAAATAACATTAGTAAAAATACCGAGTCGCATATGATACTTATAACCATGGGGGAACAGACTGTTTCTACTTAACCTGAATAAGAGATATTAGGGATAAAGTTGTATGAGACAGCAGCTCAACAACAAAAGTTTACAATACGGTCTCGGTAAAGGGAACTGTGCTTACACCAGGTGTCAAGCTCTTAACTGTCTACAACACATTAAAACATTAAAAACAGAATCAAGCTTGAAACAGTCAAAAATACATGTGTCGAATTTAAATATTTAATTCTGCACATGGTGGAGTACAAAAAGAAAAAGCTTAAAACTTCGGTATGTGCGAATTGATTTCAAAGGCCGTAGTAGTACCATTTGCTCGGTCAAATTGCTGTTGGGGTTGATATTTGATTAGTTTGCAGCACTAATAAATGATATTTGTCTACTTATATAATGCTTTTGGGATTCCCATAGTGAGTGAATCATGCATAGCAGGATACGCCTGCCCTGCCTCGTTCTTTTGGAGTTTTTCGATTCCTCTAATTTGTTTTATGCCTTGATTTATATCTTCTTAATTGATTTATAAGTTTGAACATCGATAAACTACTACTGCCTTATTTCAATTACAGCCGAGCTCTTAATTACATGTAAACATGTGTATACAATATGCCGAGCTCTTAATTACATGTAAACATGTGTGTATATGCTCTTAATTACATGTAAACATGTGTGTACAATATGAGCTCTTAATTGTCTCGAATCGAAAACTCTGTTCTAAATGAATTTCACAAGAATATATCAAAGATTTGTTATTAACATCAACACGAAATAACGAAAATCGAGACAAAAAAAAAAACTTGTTTTTAATCTTAACCTTCTACCTTGCTCAGTCTTTAGTGTTTATTCTGTGTTTTGTGTACTGCTGTTTATCTTTTGGTCGTTTTCGTTTTTGCCATAGCATTGTCAGTTTGTTTTCGACTTATGAGTTTAAATATCCCTTTGGTATATTTCGCTTCTCTTTACCAGCTTAACTATGCGAAAAACAGGAAATTACCTGCACTAAAACATAAACAGAAGAGTTTGCAGTAAATAGTGAAAAGGCGCAAATATCGAGTTGGTGGGGGAAAACATGTTCCCAAGAATTGAAGTGAGATCAACAGAAGACTTGAAACCGGGAAAAAAAGATATCAGAACTTTCGCCAAGTAGATATGCCTATTAATGTATAAACATCGAGACTTGTCAACTTTAAGAAATGAAAGTAAACGATAAAAGCTCGTCGCATTGTTTCAAATATAAAAATAAAGTCTGGCACTTGAATAGGGTGTTTGACATGTTTATGACGTCATTTTAACAGAACATATTATAATAATGTATTCATATGCCATACTGCGTTCGATTCCTTGTTTGCAGACTAAATATTTTTTTCTTTAGAATAATTAAAAATATCAAAATATCAAAACAAAACTTGTCATGAATATAATTTAACGACCCACAAACCAACTTTCTAGTTAATCGTCAAACTAAAATAGTTGGTTGACCATTTTAACTGATAATTATCGGAAGGAAACTTCATCGTGATAAAGAAGAAAATTAGTTGTCAAGGGAATAATTATCATTAACGACCACCTGTTTTAAGTATGGCATTATTATTATTTGTTTTATCTTTAATTAATATGCCAATTTAAGAAAACTGAAATATTTGATACAGAAATAAAATTACAGCCTTCATTTTGTTCCACATTTTTCTTGGTTAATCGTTTTATTAACATATTAATTTATACAAAATTGGTTATATATCGATCATAGTGTTTACATCGGAAGTAGCTGCTATTTGGAATGAGTAAGTGAAAAGATGCAAATGTATATTCAGTAGCAATTTGAATTGTTGACAAGACATAGCATTGATATAAGATAGTGTTTAAGATCGTCAAATAATAAGGTTGAAAAGGATCATCGATAATATAAAATAAGGAGATGTGGTATATTGCCAATGGGACAACTCTCCACCAGAGACCAAAATGACATAAAAGTTAACAGTAATTTTTAGTACTTAAACGGAATGATATGAATAAACTCATTTTAGATATATACCAGGATTGAAATTTTGTACACCAGACGCACGTTTCGTCTACACAAGTCTCATCTGTGGCGCTCGAATCAAAAAAGTTTAAAAGGCCAAATAAAGGAAGAATTTGAAAAGCACTGAGGATAAAAAATTCCTAAAGTTTTGCCAAATATAGCTAAGGTCATCTATTCCTGGGGTAGAAAATCCATAGTATTTCGAAAAATTTAAAGTTTTGTAAACAGTTAATTTATAATTATGACCATATCAATGATAATTCATGTCAACACAGAAATGCTGACTACTATAACCGTTCTTCGAATTTCTAACATACACAAATGGACCAAACATTTTCCGTTTGAACGTAACTGAACATATATCGACAGCAATTTTGTATACTTCTCGTGCAAATAGACAAAAAACAGATGGAGAATCTATGGCAATTGTTATCTCGGCAAGGACACGACTTGTCAAAGAAGCTACATGTAATATGACGTGCTTCAAACGCATTGAGTACACACCGTAATAAAATATGAATACATTGTATGTCAACTCATCGGAAACGTAATGATTTGTTTTGGACTGTTCCGATCATACTCCCACGTCATATGCTTTTTATGAATGAGCTACCAATGTAAATAACGTCATTGAACGATGACGTAACCTGAATAAGAGATATTAGGGATAAAGTTGTATGAGACAGCAGCTCAACAACAAAAGTTTACAATACGGTCTCGGTAAAGGGAACTGTGCTTACACCAGGTGTCAAGCTCTTAACTGTCTACAACACATTAAAACATTAAAAACAGAATCAAGCTTGAAACAGTCAAAAATACATGTGTCGAATTTAAATATTTAATTCTGCACATGTGGTGGAGTACACAAAAAAGAAAAAAAGCTTAAAACTTCGGTATGTGCGAATTGATTTCAAAGGCCGTAGTAGTACCATTTGCTCGGTCAAATTGCTGTTGGGGTTGATATTTGATTAGTTTGCAGCACTAATAAATGATATTTGTCTACTTATATAATGCTTTTGGGGATTCCCATAGTGAGTGAATCATGCATAGCAGGATACGCCTGCCCTGCCTCGTTCTTTTTGGAGTTTTTTCGATTCCCTCTAATTTTGTTTTATGCCTTGATTTATATCTTCTTAATTGATTTATAAGTTTGAACATCGATAAACTACTACTGCCTTATTTCAATTACAGCCGAGCTCTTAATTACATGTAAACATGTGTGTATACAATATGCCGAGCTCTTAATTACATGTAAACATGTGTGTATACAATATGCCGAGCTCTTAATTGTCTCGAATCGAAAACTCTGTTCTAAATGAATTTCACAAGAATATATCAAAGATTTGTTATTAACATCAACACGAAATAACGAAAATCGAGACAAAAGAAAAAAAAACTTGTTTTTAATCTTAACCTTCTACCTTGCTCAGTCTTTAGTGTTTATTCTGTGTTTTGTGTACTGCTGTTTATCTTTTGGTCGTTTTTCGTTTTTTGCCATAGCATTGTCAGTTTGTTTTCGACTTGTGAGTTTGAATATCCCTGTGGTATATTTCGCTTCTCTTTACCAGCTTAACTATGCGAAAAACAGGAAATTACCTGCACTAAAACATAAACAGAAGAGTTTGCAGTAAATAGTGAAAAGGCGCAAATATCGAGTTGGTGGGGGAAAACATGTTCCCAAGAATTGAAGTGAGATCAACAGAAGACTTGAAACCGGGAAAAAAAGATATCAGAACTTTCGCCAAGTAGATATGCCTATTAATGTATAAACATCGAGACTTGTCAACTTTAAGAAATGAAAGTAAACGATAAAAGCTCGTCGCATTGTTTCAAATATAAAAATAAAGTCTGGCACTTGAATAGGGTGTTTGACATGTTTATGACGTCATTTTAACAGAACATATTATAATAATGTATTCATATGCCATACTGCGTTCGATTCCTTGTTTGCAGACTAAATATTTTTTTTCTTTAGAATAATCAAAAATATCAAAATATCAAAACAAAACTTGTCATGAATATAATTTAACGACCCACAAACCAACTTTCTAGTTAATCGTCAAACTAAAATAGTTGGTTGACCATTTTAACTGATAATTATCGGAAGGAAACTTCATCGTGATAAAGAAGAAAATTAGCTGTCAAGGGAATAATTATCATTAACGACCACCTGTTTTAAGTATGGCATTATTATTATTTGTTTTTATCTTTAATTAATATGCCAATTTAAGAAAACTGAAATATTTGATACAGAAATAAGAATTACAGCCTTCATTTTGTTCCACATTTTTCTTGGTTAATCGTTTTATTAACATATTAATTTATACAAAATTGGTTATATATCGATCATAGTGTTTACATCGGAAGTAGCTGCTATTTGGAATGAGTAAGTGAAAAGATGCAAATGTATATTCAGTAGCAATTTGAATTGTTGACAAGACATAGCATTGATATAAGATAGTGTTTAAGATCGTCAAATAATAAGGTTGAAAAGGATCATCGATAATATAAAATAAGGAGATGTGGTATATTGCCAATGGGACAACTCTCCACCAGAGACCAAAATGACATAAAAGTTAACAGTAATTTTTAGTACTTAAACGGAATGATATGAATAAACTCATTTTAGATATATACCAGGATTGAAATTTTGTACACCAGACGCACGTTTCGTCTACACAAGTCTCATCTGTGGCGCTCGAATCAAAAAGTTTAAAAGGCCAAATAAAGGAAGAATTTGAAAAGCACTGAGGATAAAAATTCCTAAAGTTTTGCCAAATATAGCTAAGGTCATCTATTCCTGGGGTAGAAAATCCATAGTATTTCGAAAATTTAAAGTTTTGTAAACAGTTAATTTATAATTATGACCATATCAATGATAATTCATGTCAACACAGAAATGCTGACTACTATAACCGTTCTTCGAATTTCTAACATACACAAATGGACCAAACATTTTCCGTTTGAACGTAACTGAACATATATCGACAGCAATTTTGTATACTTCTCGTGCAAATAGACAAAAAACAGATGGAGAATCTATGGCAATTGTTATCTCGGCAAGGACACGACTTGTCAAAGAAGCTACATGTAATATGACGTGCTTCAAACGCATTGAGTACACACCCGTAATAAAATATGAATACATTGTATGTCAACTGATCGGAAACGTCATGATTTGTTTTGGACTGTTCCGATCATACTCCCACGTCATATGCTTTTTTATGAATGAGCTACCCGATGTAAATAACGTCATTGAACGATGACGTAAGAATATTAGCATTTTACGGGAAAATGCACGGTTGTGAAACTGAAAGTCATCAAAACAAGGAAACATAAACAAACGATGATAAAAATTGTTAAAAGCTATTTTTCTAACATATAAGTAATATTATCATTTAAATTCATCCAAACCTAAGTACGTTATTGTAAATAGTTTAAGCATGTCACTAGTTCAATTTTCTCCGTTCTTTTACGTCAATATTAATAGTGTGTTTAATTACGGGAACGGCAAATGTTTGCCTTCACTTAGAGTGCTTTGATGCAAAAAAAAATTGCCGTATTTGTCCTATTAGAATATAAATAATTCATGAAGGCTTGAATTTATACTGATTTTTAAATCAGTTTAAATTCAGGCCCTCGTGAATTATTTCTTAATTATTGCAGCTGATATAGAAAAATAATTTTATTGGTACCTTAGTCTCAAGGCATACAAAAGTCTTTTCCTTAAGTCCATTATCTATTTCTCAATGTTGTAGACTTCATCTATTAAAACACGATTCAACAAGGAATGATACATTTAGCTTCAGCAAATAAGATTTCTTATCATTTTTTCTGGATGGCCAATGAGAAACATGAAATTCCCAGAAGTAAACCTTTTAACAACACCTTGATTCAGTAGTTAGTACTTCGGTACTGACATGATTAATAACAAGCCTTTCTAAAATTGTCCGTTTATAAATATTATAAAGAAACTAAGGTTTCAACTCTCTCAGACAAAGTTGACCTTTGATGGATTTGGCTATTTTCTTGAAGTACTTTTTAGTTATATAGCTCTTCAACTGTTTGGTTTTTATACATCCTCGGCTTTCAAATATTCGGTTTTGAGCGTTCCTGGTGAAGATAAATCCAGAAAATCGCTTCTGACGCATGAAACTAATATCGTGTTTTCATTTTTTGACATAAATATGTAATAGTACTAGCTTCATAAACACAATGATGGGTTTTTAACTCCTCGATGGCCTCTATGGCGAGATAACCATACCGAATATCCTGTTCCAGAATTATTGAAAGGAGATACTAAATATTTTTTTCTTTTTGTAATGACTATGTTTAATTGGCAAAAATACATGTATCACTACATTTGTATCATATGCTAACATTACGATAATTAGTTCATAGTAACATTTCAAAAGGCAAAACAAATACATTAAGTTTTTCCCTTTTCTATAAATATATCATTTGAAAACGTATAAATGAATTATAATAAACCTAATAATCTATGATACTATAAAATAGCAGATCTCAAATTTCTGGTGAGAGTTATGACTCTCGGCAAACACCCCATCATGACACTTTTTGCCGTAACCGGTTAGTAAATTAAGGCAATATTAGTTTACTGATTTCGAATCTCAAAAATCGATTAAGAAGACAAATCAAGGAAACAAAAGATACTGAGGGGATCCATGATCTTTGGAAAACAAATTTGTGGAATTGCTTCAACGACCTCCATTTTATAGCAAGGTAAAGTTCGGGGAAAAGCTCGAGAAGTTACGAATTAATTTTTTACAAAATATACGATAAAATGTTAAACAATAAAATTTCAAATATTGAAGTGCTGGTGACCTGGTGTTATACTTGAAGAACAACTACATGTATTACAGCTTTATTACAAAGAAACAAATTAGACTCTATCAGGAAACCAACTGCTTATCGTAAAATAAAACTGCTACAGTACAATTATGAAATAAATTGCAATGATAATACGAAAGCAATCAAACATCAATTAAGCTTTCCTTAGAACTAATTTATAAAAAATACCCACGAAAAACCGTAATAAACATAATCATAGATGCCGTAAAATGGCGGTTCTCATTGACAAACTAATACCAAAATATAATGTCAAACATATGAAATATATATAGTTCAAGTTCAATATTTTATTGTCAATCAAAGACGCTCATAACCGGCAAAATACTCAAGTGAAATTAAGATATGTCATATGATTGCAATGGTTGCACTGAATGTAGGTTACCAATTAAACAATTTATTTTTCATTAATAAAGAGGAACAAAACTTGTATTTTAAACTCACTGTTGGAATCATTTTTAACCCTATTTTCAATGGAAAAACTATTTGTTCACTTCCTTTCTTAAACTATTTTTATCAAGAAATTTAGAAAAAAACTTATTTTAATAAGACCCATCCCCATAAAAGATGAATGGTCGATGCCTAATCAATCTTTGTATTCCTGATTCAATTATTTACCTTGTATCATTGAACATAATGGGATTTTCATATGTTTTGTCTTTTTTTTTTTTGGAAGTGTGACACATTGACCTATAATGTCTGCATGCAAGAATGACGAGACTACAAACTAAGCAATCGGAAACAGTGAATAGATAATTGACAGATATAAGACAAACAGATGCAAAGACAATTAAAAAAACATCAAAGATTTGCAAAAAACAAAAGATCGTTTTTCGAATGAGTTGCTTAAATATAAAAAAGTAGATGTGGTATGAGTGCTAATGAGACAACTATCCATCCAAGTCACAATGTGTAAAAAGTAAACAATTATAGGTCAAAGTACGGCCTTCAACACGGAGCCTTGGCTCACAACGAACAGCAAGCTATAATGGGCCCCCAAAAAAGACTAGTGTAAAACAATTCAAACAGGAAAACCAACAGTCTTATCTATATAAAAAACGAGAAACACTTATGAACAACACCAACAAACGACAACCACTGTACAACAGTCTTCTGACTAAGGACAGGTGCATAAAAATGCAGTGGGTTTAAACGTTTAAACAGGCGCCAATCTTCACCCTAACCTAAAACAGTGGTATAACATTACAACATAAAAAGACACACAATAAAATATCAATTGAAATGGCCTAACTCGATCAAAAAGTCAATACACAAAAACAAGTAAATAAACACTGAACGAATAAGTTTGATCTATGACACAATGTAAATAAAAAAGATGTTTCAATGTCAAAAAGACTACTTTAACCTGGGACAAAATGCCGTTAGATAAAATAACGCACACAGGTAAATTTAAATATAATAGTTTTGTTGTTAGGAGTACAGAAACATTTTTTACAAAATAAATTTGTTATTCATAGTACGAGTACAGAAGTAAACATTTTTCGTCATAGTAAATACTTATCAAAGGTGGTACATATTAAAACATAGTAAGACGAGATATAACGCAAAATAAGTAAACATTGAATAACTGAAATGTTTGCATACAAAACTCATGGACAAAAAAAGGAACATCAAAGGCTGCCATTATTTGTTTTTACATTATGGTTATGTACAGAGTTTATTTATTTTTTACCGTCATTATACTGATCAAATACTTCGCTATGTCCACGGAGGATAACTCTAATCCTATAAACATCGATTATGCATGAAATAAAGATTAATATTTTTATTCATAATGACAGACGGAAATTATCTTTAATAATCCGGTCAGAAAAAAAATATTACTAAATCAGTGTACTTTTAAAACGTAGTTTTATCTGTAAATATGACGACTGTCTAGATTTTTTTCTAGGCGATTGATCTTTTAAATCATTTTGATTTCAATTATTCTGGGAAAAATGATGTTCTTGATGTATACATTAACGGATTTAAAGATGTCTGTATTTTCAAACAAAATGTGAAAAAACGCTGTTTTTGTTCACAATATTACTTTAATCCATAACAAATATTTAAAAAGCATCGTCTTACTTGAAATCCTAACATTTAGTTGAATCTTTAACTAACAAAATTCCAATAGAGCAAGAATAATTACCACCACGATCAGTCTTTGTGATCAAAGAAAGGGAGGCAATATTAGTTTACTGATTTCGAATCTCAAAAATCGATTAAGAAGACAAATCAAGGAAACAAAAGATACTGAGGGATCCATGATCTTTGGAAAACAAATTTGTGGAATTGCTTCAACGACCTCCATTTATAGCAAGGTAAAGTTCGGGGAAAAGCTCGAGAAGTTACGAATTAATTTTTTACAAAATATACGATAAAATGTTAAACAATAAAATTTCAAATATTGAAGTGCTGGTGACCTGGTGTTATACTTGAAGAACAACTACATGTATTACAGCTTTATTACAAAGAAACAAATTAGACTCTATCAGGAAACCAACTGCTTATCGTAAAATAAAACTGCTACAGTACAATTATGAAATAAATTGCAATGATAATACGAAAGCAATCAAACATCAATTAAGCTTTCCTTAGAACTAATTTATAAAAATACCCACGAAAACCGTAATAAACATAATCATAGATGCCGTAAAATGGCGGTTCTCATTGACAAACTAATACCAAAATATAATGTCAAACATATGAACTATATATAGTTCAAGTTCAATATTTTATTGTCAATCAAAGACGCTCATAACCGGCAAAATACTCAAGTGAAATTAAGATATGTGCATATGATTGCAATGGTTGCACTGAATGTAGGTTACCATTAAACAATTTATTTTTCATTAATAAAGAGGAACAAAAACTTGTATTTTAAACTCACTGTTGGAATCATTTTTAACCCTATTTTCAATGGAAAAAACTATTTGTTCACTTCCTTTCTTAAACTATTTTTTATCAAGAAATTTAGAAAAAAAAACTTATTTTAATAAGACCCATCCCCCATAAAAGATGAATGGTCGATGCCTAATCAATCTTTGTATTCCTGATTCAATTATTTACCTTGTATCATTGAACATAATGGGATTTTTCATATGTTTTGTCTTTTTTTTTTTTTGGAAGTGTGACACATTGACCTATAATGTCTGCATGCAAGAATGACGAGACTACAAACTAAGCAATCGGAAACAGTGAATAGATAATTGACAGATATAAGACAAACAGATGCAAAGACAATTAAAAAAACATCAAAGATTTGCAAAAAACAAAAGATCGTTTTTCGAATGAGTTGCTTAAATATAAAAAAGTAGATGTGGTATGAGTGCTAATGAGACAACTATCCATCCAAGTCACAATGTGTAAAAAGTAAACAATTATAGGTCAAAGTACGGCCTTCAACACGGAGCCTTGGCTCACAACGAACAGCAAGCTATAATGGGCCCCCAAAAAAGACTAGTGTAAAACAATTCAAACAGGAAAACCAACAGTCTTATCTATATAAAAAACGAGAAACACTTATGAACAACACCAACAAACGACAACCACTGTACAACAGTCTTCTGACTAAGGACAGGTGCATAAAATGCAGCGGGTTTAAACAGGCGCCAATCTTCACCCTAACCTAAAACAGTGGTATAACATTACAACATAAAAAGACACACAATAAAATATCAATTGAAATGGCCTAACTCGATCAAAAAGTCAATACACAAAAACAAGTAAATAAACACTGAACGAATAAGTTTGATCTATGACACAATGTAAATAAAAAAGATGTTTCAATGTCAAAAAGACTACTTTAACCTGGGACAAAATGGCGTTAGATAAAATAACGCACACAGGTAAATTTAAATATAATAGTTTTGTTGTTAGGAGTACAGAAACATTTTTTTTACAAAATAAATTTGTTATTCATAGTACGAGTACAGAAGTAAACATTTTTCGTCATAGTAAATACTTATCAAAGGTGGTACATATTAAAACATAGTAAGACGAGATATAACGCAAAATAAGTAAACATTGAATAACTGAAATGTTTGCATACAAAACTCATGGACAAAAAAAGGAACATCAAAGGCTGCCATTATTTGTTTTTACATTATGGTTATGTACAGAGTTTATTTATTTTTTACCGTCATTATACTGATCAAATACTTCACTATGTCCACGGAGGATAACTCTAATCCTATAAACATCGATTATGCATGAAATAAAGATTAATATTTTTATTCATAATGACAGACGGAAATTAACTTTAATAATCCGGTCAGAAAAAAAAAATATTACTAAATCAGTGTACTTTTAAAAACGTAGTTTTATCTGTAAATATGACGACTGTCTAGATTTTTTTCTAGGCGATTGATCTTTTTTAAATCATTTTGATTTCAATTATTCTGGGAAAAAATGATGTTCTTGATGTATACATTAACGGATTTAAAGATGTCTGTATTTTCAAACAAAAATGTGAAAAAAACGCTGTTTTTGTTCACAATATTACTTTAATCCATAACAAATATTTAAAAAAGCATCGTCTTACTTGAAATCCTAACATTTAGTTGTATCTCTTAACTAACAAAATTCCAATAGAGCAAGAATAATTACCACCACGATCAGTCTTTGTGATCAAAGAAAAGGGATCAACACGCACCGAACTTCAAGGTATATTAACATTAAGTCCGTGCTCTTATGTACTGGCAAAATGTGTTGAAAAATCTCCACATACGATTTTCCTTGAAACAAAGTGCGATGCGTTGCTATAGTCCTGACTTGATACGTAAACTTTTGATAAATATAAAAGAATGCTTTAACAACACGTCAAAGGAGCGTGGCGGTACATAAAGCACAGTACATAGTAAACGTCCTGTGTGTGCGATTTTACGACAGTTGAGTTATCTCGTAATATCAGTTTTTAATTCCGGTGCACCTGAGATTACCCCCGGTTTGTAGTGTTTCTATGTTGTGTTCTGTAGATTGTTTAGGTTTGTTTTGGTCGTTTTTCGTTTTTTTATTGTTTGTTACCACATTCATTTATCAACTTATGAGTTTGGATATTCCTTTGGTATCTTCTGCTTCTCTTTGAACCATCTTCTAATCAAACTAAGAGAATGATCAATTTTGAGATAACTTTTCTTGCTCAGATACTCATTCCACTGAATCCTAATCATATTTGGTATATATAATTGCTATTAATGACATCGTTCATATTTTAAGATTATCATTGATTTTGAAACGAGAAAATGATATCGATACTTTATAAATTTCGTGCATCTGATGCCCTTTTTCAGATATACTTTCATAAGGAACGTTCCAATCCAAAACAAAAAGCCAGGAATGTATAAATGCTGCTGTAAGAAGTAACGTGCAATATTTATATGAATGCGACGAGGATCTTCCATCGACGTTTGAACCCCAGGGGTTGACTTGGGTATAAAAATGGGGTCGTCCATCGACTTCCTCCCCTATCCGATAGAAAAACCTAAGAATAGGAGGGTCATCAGTTAAGCTGTGTCGTATGTATAAATACGTAGCCACGTCATATTGGAATGGGAACGTTAAATCTGTTGCTTCTTGTAGTGAGAGGGTAACGCTCTGCACGATTAAGAACCCTTGTAGAACTTGTTGAGAGGCAAAACGTCCCTATCCAACATAATACCCTCTTTTCCTAGGAAGTCGAAATGCCAGCCCATTATAACCAGTCGTACAACTATGCAGAGACTACTTTTCAATTTATTGTTAATTTATCGTCTAGAATATGGAATGTTACTGGATATTTCTCAGTCAATCTATCGAGCTTAAAAATGGTCATGATAAATTACAAAAAATAAAAGTAGGTGGTGTGATTGATAATGAAACAACTATTTATAAAGACCAGAGGACAATCATGTTAACAATTATCGGTCACTTTCCGGTCATCGGCCATGAGCCTGGCACGTCTTAGTAATTCAGTTCAATGTGGATAAAATGTCAATATGACGACATCTTTGATCATTTGGTTAATAACCCATCAAAACATTATGATTTTTTTCAATGTGACGTCACCATTGATCATTTGTTATAACCCTTGAACGCTTTATAATTTTGAATATGAGGATGATTCGAATCGAATTCACCAGACCCGTAGTCAGCACTTCGGTGTTGACTTGAATTATTGTTGATATGGTAATATTAATAAATCAACTGGTTACAAAACTTTGAATTTTTCGAAATGCTAAGAATTTCCTACCCTAGGAATAGATTATACCTAGGCTGTATTTGGCAAACCCATTCGGAATTTTTGGTCCTCAATACTCTTCAACTTCGTACTTTTTGGGGTTTTTAACTTTTTTATTCGAGCATGATTGATGAGTCTTTGTAGACGAAGCACCTTCTGGCGTACAAAATTATAAGCCTGGTATCTTTAATGAGTTTAATTCACCAATGGGATGACACGTATTTGTTTCTTGCTTTTTTGTCGTATAAAAAAAGGGCAGTCGCTACAATGGGGACATTTAATATTCATAAGCCGAGAGAAACTGACAACGACATGGCAAAAAAATGAAAGACGACTTAAAGACAAACAAGTTAATGAAACACTACATAGAAAACTTATGACTACGCAACAAGAACCCCACAATATACATGGAATAATCTCGGATGCTCGGGAAGGTAGGCAGATAGTGCTCTTCTGCTGGCATTCGCTGATGTCATATTCAAGGAAAAGAGGACAGGATTGTCGTTACGACATTAAGAACATATCCATCGTCATTTGTGAAATAGATATTCCATAGCAGTCAAACAACTCGTGATGGTGTCCGTAAATTATCAAAGGGATGAATTCAAATTCACTACTTGGAACCCTTGTTTTAATAGCTCCCTTTTAAGCAGCAACCCTATATCAAGTAAATCATGATTTAAAAGAAGTATAACAAAATATCGAACTCCAAGGCAAATTCAAAAAGGAAGTCCATAAAAACTGACAAAAATACAAGCTCTGGTTTATCGAATCAACGTGGAGATATATACTACAAATGCGAGTGCTGGTAAAATGATGCTACCTAGAAATGAAAAGTTCACATTTGGAAAGCTGCAATTATCCCTCTTGCCGAAAAGTTTTCTTATCAACCGATTCGAATTGTTGATTTCTCGATAAAAGTCAAGATATGAAGCAAACTTAACTGTATCTAAGGTATCCTTCATTTCACATTTGATGGGATAAATGAATTAAACATATATACACACCAAACTTTAAATTATTAAGTTAGAGGAGCTTTTCTATAAAGCGAAACGTGAAGCATAAAGAATAATGCTAGCTTCTTTTACGGAAGATATGCATAGACCATTTCGTCTTTGACGGATTACTTGAAACTATCGTGAATATTTCTGTGTTCTGAGTTCTGAGGGTTTTTAGATCTAGTGAAAACAGTTAAAAGCACACATTCTAGTACGCATGTTTTGTTTTTTTTTTTCAAGTTTATTTTCTATGAATAGGATGAAATATTTTATCCTTTTTGTTTTCTTGCACAATCGATCAACTTCCTGGACAAATTTCAAATCTTTTTTCCTGCGCTACTTTTTTCCTGATACTATCCAATAGATTGCCGCACTCTAAAGTTTAAATAAACATTTTTTTGCCAGACTAAAGTTTACAGGGATAGACTGTAGAACGTATCATGATTATTTCAGGTTGATCTAAAATACCGCTTTCTATTATTAATTTCAAAGTTCAAAAATTCAGAGACCTTTTAGAAACAATTTTAGCAGATTGAAATCTGTATGTTATAATTTGGAAATGAGCTTGACTGCGTCGATATGTAATTAGCAATAAAATTGAGAATGGAATTGGGGAATATTTCAAAGAGACAACAACCCGATCAAATAGCAGATAACAGCCGAAGGCTACCAATGGGTCTTCAACGCAGCGAGAAAATCCCGCACCCAGAGATGGGCCTCAGCTGGCCCCTTATTAAAAATGTGTACTAGTTCAGTGAAAATGAACGTCATAACTCCAAAAGATATAAATGAACTAAGATTAAAAAAACATACAAGACAAACAAAGGCCAGAGGCTCCTGACTTGGGACAGGCGCAAAAATGCGGCGGGGTTAAACATGTTTTATGAGATCTCAACCCTCCCCCTATACCTCTAGCCAATGTAGAATAACGAAACACATAGCAATACGCACAGTAAAACCCAGTTTAAAAGAAGTCCGAGTCCGATGTCAGGATAGGTAACAAATGAAACTAAGCAAAATGACAATGATACATAAATTAACAAAGGACTACTAGCAGTTACTGACATGCCAGCTCCAGACCTAAATTAAACTGATGGAAAGATTATGTCTTCATCATATGAAAATCAAGCAACAATAGTTACAATAGATTTTCCGAATTTCTCATTGACAGAGCGTTCACTAGCGGTAGGGGTAGTACAGAATTTAAGTATAAGTTTAAACTCTTAGAAGTTCGGGGCATATAAATGTTGAAAATATGCCGCACAGCCCTATGTTTTGACCTTTGAATAAAATAGTAGTGTATATCAATTTTCCATTCTAGGACATAATTTTTCACGAAACTTTATAGTAAAAGTGGCACAATTTTAGCCATAAAGGGAGTTCCTATGGGAAATTGCATTGTCTATATTTACAGAAATGCAACCTGTAACAACATAAGAACAAACTGTAATTTAACAATACAATTGTTAAATTGGATTATTGGAAATCGTTATTTAACTAGTAAAAAACCACAAAATAACAATAAAAACGTGTTATAAAACTGTAGACTGCAATTTGAAGAATCTTCTTGTAAAAAATTGGAAATCCCATCTGTTCTTTTTAGATAACTGCACAAACAAACTTTATTAACACCTGAATTTAACATTCTCCTTCGTGAAAGATGTAGAACAGCATCATCATTGTTGTTTTACGGTATTTAATTACCTGCAAGATATCGGAGAAGAATCTTGGGTAATTTATTTAGTCTGACGCAATAACTTCCTTTGAAAATAATTAAATATTGGCAAGATAATTGCGTGTCCGCCATAGCTCTAAAGCAAAGTTAACCATTGTTGCAACCCTGATTTACATCATTTCAAATATTTAATGAACCCTAGAGTAGATGCAATGGTACTTACATTCGGTTCGTCCTTGACTATATAATGCAAAATCAACTCAATGCCATCACAAGTCAAGGCCAACGCTTTTTCTTCATTTCATTGCTATGAGCAAATTGTGAATGTCTAAAAATAAATTTCATAGAGAATGACGAAAGGAAAACATAGTTTACAATCAAAATTGAACAGATTGCATCATCAAGTGCATCAAATCTCGTAAGATTATTTTCGGTCTGAAATTTGTTAAACATTTTGATTTGTACGGATTTCCTGACGAGTATAAACTCGCCGAAACACTGCTTGACGTCGAAATGAGTGATAATATTAATTGACTTATTATTTTTATAATTTTTGTAAACTTTTAAAATTAGATTGGACGAATCGCCAATTAAGCTCACATTAGCCATGGTACTGAGATATATTGAACCATTGTATTTAAAGACAAACCGTCATAATACTAGGTACTTGGACTTACGTCAGACCCGTTACGTTACACATTATATTACTTCTAAAATGCGTTTAAATTATATACTAGTAAAGCACTTGAAAGTTTGACTTAATATTATCTAAATTTAAACTATTAGTATTTATTTTAAATTTAAGAAAACGCTGTATTTCTGATTTTAAATTTAAGAAAAAAACGCATTTCTATACATTTAAGAATAAGAAGATGTGGTATGTTTGCCAAAGAGACAACTCTCCACCAGAGACCTTATGACGTAGAAGTAAACAACTTTATTATATATATATACTTGTTTTGGTTTCAAGCAAGTGTATAAAAGAATAACAAATAGGATTTTTTAGACATTCTTTATATGACAAAATTAATGCAATGTTATATGATATGATATAAAACATATATCTGTAACCATAAATGAACAATATAATAGGATTGCAATAAATTATTTCTTAACATGTAGTGCGAATATTCATAAAACTTTTAAAAATAGTACAAGTTCCATGTGATAAAGTTTTAATGAAAAAAATGAACATACAAAATGTCGCTTTCTCTAATTTTTCCCAACTTAATATCCAAGAGTCTTCTTGAAAATATTGTTTTCTTCTTCTTCAACGGTCCTGTTGGTTCAGTTTTGATGTTTTCTTTGCTATACTTTTCTTTAAAAACCACAATTTTCACATCCTCAAATTCCCTTCAACGGGCGGTCCAATTCTTATTTCCTCTTTGTTTGTAAGATCTGTTCTCCGCATGTTAACAATCTCTCTGTAAATATCAGATATTTTATTGTTTTCATGATGCGGAAATTCTATTTCTCGCGATGGTTCTTTGCCAATCGTTTAGAATTGATGTTTAATTGATTTGAAGTAAATTTAGCTAGTAAATCACCAATCAATTTTATCTTATTGTTTTTCAAAATTCTGAGTCGTTGAAAGTAAAGAGGAGTGTTCACATGTTTGATGTCGAATAAATAGGGACAGTCTTCCAGTGTATCTTTCAAACTGTTTTATTGAGTTTACCTTAATTTCCTTAATTTCCGAATAACTTTAAAAACGTGCTGTTTTCCCACAAAAGAAGCATATCAATCTTTTGGAATCTAATTTAGGAAACGGCTGCTATCCAAATTTCCTTAAAACATACTGTTATTCACGAAAAATAGGAAATTGTTCACATTGCGCAGTTGTCTTCGAATGTCAGATAGATACATAAATCACCGGTTGAATTTCTGTCTAAATGTGTAATTCATTAACTCGAAGAGCTTATGTAAGATCTTGTATACAGTTTGTTTAGCAAGTGTAAAACTAAGGAAACTACCCCGGTCTCCCTTCATTTGTATAACAGGACTTTTTGGGTTCCCTGTTATGATAAAAGGTTATAGAATAACTCTCTTACTAACACGAGATACTATAGGCAACAGAAAATCATATATCAAAAAAACAGACAATAAGACAAACAACTATAACAAAACATTATATCGGAAAATTAAGATTGAACAACACGAAATCATTCAAAAAACCGGGAATGGACTCCGGTGCTGCAAGGATAAGCAGTTCATGTTCTGCACATGGCACCAGTCGTGTTGCTCAATAAAATGAAAATCTGGTAATCAGCCGCTTTCGCTTAATTGATTTAAGTGTTGATGATTGTATTAAATTATCATTTATTTAATGTTGCAATACAATTACAATTTTAACAAGAGACACACATATTCCCGTATCATTCAGCTGGTAAAAACAATGCCAGTTTGCTTGTTGGGATTATTATACACATACTATAGTTTTTCTTTGTGTTGCTGATAATTTTTGCAAATTTCATGTCTAACCTAGCTCATTTAAGTTTTTTAAATAACAGCCAAAACCTATAAGAAATCCAGTAAAAATCAACATTTCAGGGGCGGTCACTCATAAACAAGTAGATAAATCTTGACATGCTGATCATTCTGCAGTTTACACTTTTAATCTTGCTCCTAACGGTTTTCAAAATAAAGCACAAAACGGAGAAACAAATGAAAAAAAATGTATATTTCAGCGCAATAACTAAAAAATAATTTGTCAGCTTTTTCTGAAATATTCAGGGATAAAAAGTAAAATAACAAAAATACCGAACTCCAAGGAAAATTTAAAACGGAAAGTCCCTTATCAAATGGCAAAATCAAAAGCTCGAACACATCAAACGAATGGAAAACAACTATCATATTCCTGACTTGGTACAGGCATTTCCTTATGTAGAAAATGGTGGATTAAACCTGGTTTTATAGCTAGCTAAACCTCTCACTAATATGACATTGTGTTATATATTCTTAATCACTATAAAAACAAACAAATATGTCAACAAAGAAAAATCACAAACTTTATAGTTGACATCCTATAGACAAAGCAGACAAACTTTCAATTCATTGAGCAGTTTCAGAGAATAAGATTTTTAAAGAAATGTTTACGAACGACGACGCAAAGAGATGACAAAAGCTCACAATGTCATTCGGGTCAGGTGAACTAAGAAAACAATTTTATAAATTTTCTATAAAACTAGAGGCTCTAAAGAGCCTGTGTCGCTCACCTAGATCTATGTGCATAATCAACAATGGACTCTTTCCAACATTGTAGACAAGAATAAAATTGATGACAAAAAGTTCTTTTATGTTGATCTTGTATTGCTGATCATTTTGTCTGTTTAGTTTCTCTTTATCATCTTTTAGTTTTTGCTCAAAACACAAAAGAGGGTAAAAAAAATCCTAATTTAAGGGCAATCACTCCTATAAAGAGTGACAGGCTTCTAAGTATTTTCGCAAAGTTTGACTTGTTTGTGGATCTTGCCTTGCTGATCATATTTGTTATTTTGAAGTTTCTATTTATCATATAAGACTAAACGCAAAAAAAAAAAAAAATGGTAAAAATCGTCATTAAAGGACAATAACTCCAATAAGGAGTCGTCGGAAAATTTTCTCCATATTTTCTTAGATGTAGATTTGTCTCGCTGATCATTTTTGCTTATTTAAGTTTCTATCTATCTATTATAATTTCTAAGATATAAGGCTAACACGCAAAAAATTGGTAAAAATCGTCATCAAAGGGCAATAACTCTAATTAGGAGTCGAACTAACGATTTCAATCATGCATAGTTATTCGTAGATCTTGTCTTGCTGATCATTTTTGCAACTTAAAGTTTCTCTTTGTCTATTATAGTTTTCAAAATAAAAGGCAAAAATGAAAAAAAAAAAGGTAAAATTTATCATTTAAGGGCAATAACTCCTATAAGAACTCGATTGACAGTTATTACGTCAATGAACAATAGGTATGTTATATGTTTAGCCATGTCGGCAATCTTTGTTGGCAGGCGGGATCATTGGACACATGTTTTAAACTAGATATCCCAATTATGATTGTTGTAAAGTTTGGTTTAATTTGGTCCTGTTGTTTCAGAGAAGAAGATTTTTATAAAAGTTAACGGACGACGATGACGGACGACGGACTCCAAGTAATGAGAAAGGCCAGGTGAGTAAAAAAGGAAATGTTCCAACAAAATGTTACTATCACATAAGCACCACACTGGAGGCCACAATTCCGCCCTCTCTATCTCATTGATTACATGAACAAACATGACATATATATCACCGGATTTTTTTACATTAAATTTTTATGTGTGAAATACTCTTATTAAATTCCTTTAAAGAAGAATAATACTGCCATATTAACTCCATACAATTGAGATAAAATTCAGTTAAAATTATGAATTTTATAGTTTTACGACATTATAAAGAAAAAGAACAAAACAAAAACAAGAAAAAAGAAAAAAGGTCACTTCATTAAATGTGCAACATTGACCGTTTGGCCGTGCGATATTAAAACATATGCAGACACGTCCGGTCGAATGGAGTACCACGCCCTCTTTACGTCAAAAAAGCCTTTGCAATATCTCTTGCTCTGAGGGGTCCGTATTTGGCCTTTTGCAAGGCAAAATATCACCCCATATTAAACAAACAATACATACTTCATCAAGGTTACCTTCCCTTGCAGAATATACCTATTGTATAAATTATTAATTTTTCTTGTCTAGGATATGCATGAAACAGTATGTTGCAATTGGACGTTAAGCAAGCAACAATCAATCAATCAATCAATCAATCAATATATTAATAATATCATGTAATCGACAGGAGTAAGAACTTATTTGAATATTGTAAAAATAACATGTTATCGGCCGTTGACACACTGATTTAAATGTTGTCCTTGAATAAAGGATACAGTATAGTAACGAGCGTGGAATAACAGAAATGAATGACTGTTAAGTTTTTGTACTAACCGGATTTAATTGGTTAAGAACTGCATTTTAGAGTAAGTACTGATTGATTATCCATATGGCGATATAGACTGAAAATACTAAAGTATGACTCATATTTTTAAATTCAAAACTAAGGATGCTTGAAAGTGAAAGTAGCCATTTAAGATATAATACACATACCTAGTGCGATGTTATAATTATCACCAACTGTTGAATGTGTGAGGTATAGTTAAATACATGTACGAAAGCATCCAGCATTCACAAAAAAAAACTGCATATAGAGGCAAGGTACGGGGGTATTCAACTGTAAAGAGGAATTTGGTGTTGACTACAACTTATTTTTTTACATTCATTTTAAATTCTGAAGATGGTCAATACGATATTAATTGGTCTATCACTTTAACAAAGAACTCATCATTGCTCATTGCAAAAAGTACTTTCTTTGTACTTTCCTCTGTTTTTTTTTTTTGGGGGGGGAGGGTTTGATTTATAGGTTGTTGTTTGCTTAACGTTCAGTGGCAACATTTCAAGCATATTCTGAATTCAGTCCGAGTACTGATACATTGTAAACAAAATAAAATGCAAGATAAAGAACTATCCTGTGATCAAATTAAAGTTCATTTGTATCTAATAGTAAGGTTAGACTGATTACTTAGATAAAAATACCCGTAATGCATGTACGTTATCTATGAACCTGGGTCTTGATCAATTAAGTACATCATACATCATAATATAATTGGACAAGGGAACATATCTTAAACTTCCTCTATAAGTATCAGGAATATTATTGATAAAAGACAACGTAATAATAGATTTCATTGCAAACGATCAATCGAAATCAACGAAATAAACATCCTATGAATTATACCCTTGGTGATATCTTACCTATATTCAAAAATATTTGTAGACATCAATTATTATGCAATTGGGCAAATACCAATTACTAAATTACAAATTTTTAAGGAGTGTGATTCCATTTAATTTTGAGCTCACTCTATGAATGTACGCGTAAAATTACAGCTTTTTGTCACCATAAGACTTTTCTCGCATATCGATAAACCTGATGATCATCAATAGCACTTTCTTGAATTAAATATATTAACAGAAGTATTGATTTTACAAACTTATGTAGTATATTTTATGACTCTACCATATTTTTCTAACATAGAACGACCTACTATTTCGTATATATAAAACAACAACAACAAAAAAAAAAAAAAAAAAAAAAACTAGAGAAGTTTCATTTGTCAATTATAAGTAAGCTACATAAGACATCCGTATAAAAAACAATGCTCCTTAAAGAGGGTGTAGATGGGGGTATACAGAATAGAGAATAATGGGCCAAAAATATAAAGAATAGAGAAAAACCGGACCAAAAAAATAAAGAATAGAAAATAATGATGTGCTTAAATATAAAGAATAGAGAATAATAGGCAATAAATATAAAGAATAGAGAAAAATGGCATAAAAAATTCAAGAATACAGATATGAAGGACCCCCATACCCCCTCCCAAACCCCACCACCTCCCCCAATACTGACCCTCCTTTAACTTGATACTGTGAAACATCCAATTTTAGATTTGAAACTTCCTGAAAAAAGGACAAAAGTTTCGTTCTCCATTGAAAATAAGTTGGAAACAGTGTCCTCTGGTTATTAATATTAAACAAGCTCTTACATCCTATTGTAAAATTTGATGTAAACAGGAGAAATCTGATAAAATATATCTTGATTCTTATTTGAATAAATGTATGAATATGGTGATTATTCGAAAACCACATTTTGAAAAAAATTTAGAAATTAATAAAAGAACTACTAATTTGCTCATTTCTAGAATAAGAAACAAATTTCAGGTACTCCCAAAGTGTTCGTACCGGTCGACAAAGCAGCCAACAATGTGGTGGTAGTATGACATAAATACTACAATGAAATTCTTGAGAATGAAATAACAAAAAGGGTCCGTGCTCTCCACAGTGAGTCAACTGGTAAATAGTCATGTCACTGCCACATCTGAGCTTATGAACACTTGGAGGTCCTTACTATGCATTATCTACCTAAAATACACACAAAACTCTTCAAATATTTACTAGAAATTAAGATATATTAATAAAAAAAAAAAAAAAAAAAAAACATTTATAAGTGGTGTCAGAAAATGGAAACACTTAGATAAAAAACTCTAAGGGGAAGTAAATGAAACCGGCTTGTTTTTAAGTACGGAAGTGTCAACTGGATTTCGGGCAGGAAAATGCAAGTATTTAATTGATATAATCAACTCATTATAGTTTTCAATCCAGATCACTGAAATTTCAAATGTAGATAGTACACATAGAGAATTTTGCATCTGCTTATATGGTATAGTTAAACTTATATTTAGTAATTTTCAGCAAAATTTACACAAGTCGGTGCCAATTTTATGAAATCAATTATTCGGGTTTCACCAATGATTCTTGAAACTAATAGAATGTTTGCACAAACATTGATGTTATACACTGGCTATTAAAGAAGTGTTTGAAGATGTTTGCCATTTTATATTCCCGTTTATTTCAATGTTCACCATAGTCCCTTCTCCGTTACTGAAGGAACATCATATGTTACAAGGCCGTTTAAGTATTTCAACCATTTATACATACCAATGTAGTTTTCTTATATAGAGTTTCACAAGCTTCTTTCTTTAGAAAGTGATACGATAAGAATAATCATGTTCATTAGGCAAGATAAGAACTAATACGATGAAAATATTCATGTATATCAGGCAAGGTAAGAACTGATAGGATGAGAATATTTGTGTATATTAGGCAACTAACCCATTTGATACTAAGACACAAGAAGTATATCGTAGGAACAGTGTTCTTACATTAACATTAACCGTATGGTTTCCAACAAAGAATGAAAGACTTCACAGCAAACAGATTCGATCGAATACTTGAATTAACTGGGCATGACAAGAGATATCACGTGTCAGATTGTCCTTGGTTTCTAGTGAATTTCAGGCTATAATGATCTTGTTACTTTTCTTTTGTATTCCAATTTATAATTGTCAAATCACAATGCAACCGCATGTAAAATATATAAATTGTAGTTTTTTCTTTCTTTAAAAGCGGAAAGATTTGTGCAACTTGTATACATTCATTGCAAATAAGATAATTTTAAAATATACCTTGTAGTTGAAACAAAAAATGGTTATATTCCCACTCTGTATTTGCCTTTGAGATACAACAGAAACAGATTTATGTTATAAGTTTTTATAATGTTATAGACTAACAAAAAGTTTAAGGAAAATCATTTAGAATAGCGTAATTTTTATTTTACGTCCATTTTTCAGTTTCTCTAGTACAATAATGATTGGAAAAATCGCTGCAGTGGTGGTGTTGTTTTCCATAGTGTTGGCTTTCTACTGGAAGGAAGATAATGAGGTCCAGGACATGTTCTTAATTAAAGAAATGAACAAAACGTATGACTATATCGTTGGTATGTAAATAGGTCTTTTTCGATCTACACATGTTTATATTTCTGCACATAATTCACCTTGTCTAATAGATTCGGTAGGTTTTTCATTTGAACAATCCTTACACCCCTTGGTGTGTTATACGACAAGAAAGACCTTAAAATATGCATTATCTATAACATAATTGGGTTTACAAAAGTTCTATTTCAATATCATTTGAAGACATTTATCCTTATTTTATAGTATTTAGATGTGTCAGTATTAGAGGTCGGTTAATTTAAAATGTATTCACTCATATATCAGATACGTTGACGTTAACGTATCTGGAGATACAACAAAACACAATATTTGATCCCGAGTTTAAGTCTATGTTGCGTATCAAAACTCTTCATTCTCTTCATTTCATGGAAACCTATAGCTAAAACAATTATACAGTTTTACTAGATTGGCAATGGTGGTGTTTTGCGAAAAGGGGGATTTATCATTAGCTTACGTTGGTTTGTTAAAAAAATCAACAGATATGGGCAATGACACGAAGATAGTCAAAATTACCATATGCAACACAGAAAGAAAGACACACTATGCATGCCTGGCCATTGCGTTTTAATAGCAAAGTTCTACAAATTGTTCTATTTTCCATTGTTCACACTTTTATTTATTAACTTGAAGTACTTTTCGTTTTGATATAATTGACTTGATATTGGGGGCCAAATAAATCACCTACCACACCTACCTTTTGCGAAAGCCTGTCACACTTGTTCCCCACCCTTTGTTTGTTATTTCGAGCCTCTTTTGTGGTTTTTACCGTTTCCGGTATGGTGCTGAGTTTTTCTTCATTTCTTGATCTTGCATTACTTTATATATAGAAACATATCATTTAGAAATCTTAAATTTAATGACTTAAACTTCTTCTACATTATGTGTGGCTCAAAATAAGGTGCACTCGCTTCGGTAATGTTCCAGAAGCGAGATAGTTAAACTTGGACATTTATATTTGTTACACACTGTCACACATAGTGCCACGTACCTCGTAAGCGCATTTCCTACACATATTCAACGATATTTCATTCAAGGACAGTACGACATATTATTTTAGTATGTCCCCAGATACGTATACGTCAACGCACCTGATACGATTGGATACGTTTTAAATTGACCGACCTCTATTACAGCATCTAAAATACTAGTACACACACACACACCCAACCCAACCACCAATCTATCCATCCATCTATCCATACATCCATACATATGCAGTGTGCTTAATCTATTGTTAACCAGCAATCTAACACCATGCATAGATGACCTTAGTAATATTTGGTACACATTTTTGGAACTTTCGGTTTTCAATGCTCTTCAATTTCGTACTTAATTTTACCTCTAAACTTTATTTACAACCAATTTTAGTGGACGTTTCTCGTCCGAGGTTATCACCAACCCAGCGCTCCCCTGTCGACATGAAATATCAGTGACGAGCCTAATGAAGACTAAATGCTCGTCTGGCGTACCAAAATATAATCCTGTTAGTGTTATCTTTGATGAGTTGAGTTGTCATTAATAACAAAACTATACAGAAAATTGACGTCAAACGGTCGTGCTGCAATATGGCGATGTCAAAATAAATTAAATAATACAAGGTAGTTTAAAAATTCAGATGGTTCGCCTTGATTTTGCCTAGGAGACAAGAACCTAAAGACTTATCCATTGATGTTTTAGTTGGAGCAGGTTCCGCAGGTGCTGTAATTGCTAGCAGACTTTCGGAAGACCCGAATGTCAATATTTTACTCGTTGAAGCAGGTGGATCGGAACTTGAGTCTGACTCCTTTAGAGTTCCCTTTAAAGCATCGCTTGCACAGAAAACCAAACATGACTGGGCATATTATACTGTACCTCAAAAGCATAGCCAGAAAGGGATGAATGAACAGGTATTTGAACAGTGTTTTATTATTTTATTTTTTTCATTAAAACAAAAAATGTGTCCAAATTATAACTTTTTTTTAACTACTTTACATTTTTCATCAATGTGAATCGGACAGAAGTAATAACGTAAGTCTTTATTTAGTTAAACTGTGCTTTTTTTTTTTTTTTTTTCATTTAAACAATTTTGCAAATTATTTGTTTTGTTTAATAGGACAAAAGTAAAAAGTCTTTATATAATGATAAAACTAAACGGATGTTTGATTTAAAAGTATGACGTAATTTCAAGTTGTAATTGACCTCATACTTACCCTATATTATTTAAATTAAAAGCGAAGTTTTTGGCCTCGAGGACGAGTACTTGGAGGAACCAGTAATTTAAACTACATGGCTTTTGTCCGTGGAAGCAGACATGACTATAATCAGTGGGAGAAGGAAGGATGTAAAGGATGGAGCTACAAAGATGTATTGCCATATTTCCTTAAGATGGAAGATATTCAAATACCAAGTTTATATGATTCTCGTAAGAAATAGTTATAATTAATCGTATTTGATATACTAATACTATTACATTTAAACGTTCTTCCCTTTCAAATCAGCTGCCTAGTATTCCTTTCTTGCTCATGACTTGTCTAGTCGAATAAACAGCACGTTATAAAAATAGGATATTCATTTTCATGAAATTTATTTAACAAAAAATAATACAATATATAGGTTCTGACCACCCTTTTCTCGCTTCTATTTTTACATTAAACGAGTACATGCATGCATGACCAGCATTAGACTAAACTTTTTTTTTTTGTAGAAATAAAAATAGGGGGCATAACACAGTAGGAAGGAGATTGTAAAACTCTATAGAACAATTTACTGAATTGGAATGTAAAAATGGTTCAAACATCAAAACAGCGGCGTAACACATAATGTTTCTTAAGCAATGGAGAATGGACTAAATGGAACATTGAAATATACGGAAACATAAAATGGCAAAAATCATCAAACAATTTTATAGTAGCAAGTTTATAACTTCAACAATTGTGCAATTTTTATCAAGTTTCCAAAATCTCGGATAAAACTTGAAGAGTTGATGATATAAAATTGATATCATCTGATGTAAAATGTGATAAAAATACCTACATATAAGTTCCGAAGTATAGAATGGGGAAAAAATCCTCAAACAAATCCATAACAGCTGATGCAAAATTTCAATATGTGTACAATCTTTCTATGAAAAATATCTGAACATGTAATTAATTACATAAAATAATAACCGCCCGATCGCCAGCATGGCATCACCGTAATATATGCAATCCGTTTTGCACTTTGTTCAACCTGATCAAAATTAAACGCAAATAGAGTCTTTTATACTTTCAGCTTTAGAGATTTTTTTATCAATGTTTTTATTTTCTTCACTTACTAACAAAATTATGTTGACCATTTTGTTTTAAATTACAAGTAAATATTATGTTTTATAGCTTACCATTCAAGAGGGGGTTATCTAACAGTTTCGAAGTCTGGCAACACACCACTGCCAGAATTGTATAGAAAAGCATCAGAAGAATTGGGATATAAAACTGTGGATAAAAATGGTGAAGACCAAATAGGTATGAAACGATTTATTCTGTTTAGTAAAAATAGTTCAAAGACTTAAAGACTCGTGAATAAACCTAAAAGAAAACTATCAAAGATCTCCAGTAACACTTACTCTTCGATATTACACAAAAAAAACCATAAAAATATGACATAAGACAATTGACACGATTTCCGACTAGAACAGGCTAATAAATTTGTGGCTGGGCTTTACCGGTTTTGAAAATGCTGAGTTTGTAGAATCGTTGCAATAATGTTTGATACATACATTTGATTTTTTTTCACTGAAATTTAGGTTTTCCCAAAATATATATATATTGTTTTCTGTTAAGTATTAAATTTTTAATTAAGATCCATTTATTACATCGGTGATCCGTTTATTTGGCAACCGCCAATGGCAGTCAGCAGAGTTTAAGAACATTTGTTGTTCGACCTGTTAGTCAAATGCGTTTTGTTAAAATATACTTTTTCACTTTTTTGGTCTTTTTGGAAAAAGTTGTTTGTGCTGTATTTAAACCCCTCTAACAAGAAATTTGTTTTGCATGCACACGTATAAAAAAATTGCGGTTTTTATCCAACGCAATCATAGGTATGAACGTTGTTTTCAATTTAGACTATATAAGTCTAAAAATTTGCACAACGATACTAATATACGATGGTATTATACGAAGATGTTGTTATTAAATCGTGTTGACAAATATTTCGGCTTAACAAATAGCCTTCTTCGGTGTCAATGGTGTCTAGAAGGCTATTTGTTAAGCCGAAATATTTGTCAACACGATTTAATAACAACATATTCGTATAATACCATCTTATATTAGTATCGTTGTGCAAATTTTTAGACTGATATAATTTTTTCCTTATCTGCACAGTATCGTCTATTCTAGACGATCCGATACATAGTAAATTTGCTGGTTGGTCCTTTTATAGACTTATATATATATATATATATATATATATATATATATATATATATATATATATATATATTTATTTATATATATATATAGATGTCAGTATATATTCAGGAAACTGCCGGGGTATATACGTCGTTTTTATCCCAATTGGAACCTCAACAACGTCATCATAACGATCGTTACTATGTAACGTAGTCTTACGCTATAGAGAACACTTACAGAACGTCGGAGGCTCACAGAGGGAAAATAATGACGTGTATCCGACAATTATACGTTTTTAAGGATGTACTTAAGTGAATTTAAAAAAAATCTAGAATTTAAAAATTGATACTTTAAGTCAGAACAGCATTAGTTGAGGAACAAAATGAGCTAAAAATATTGATAGGTAATGGAGCTCCTTTTCGAGATATTAATTTTTTTTTAATGGCGGGAAAAGGCTGACTTGGACTACATTGTATAACATAAGCCTTCGTAGGTTCATATCGTTTGCTTTCGACGTTTTTCATCGGATTTTTTTTTTACTATCGATGCCCAGTCACGAAAAACAGTTTGATCAAAAGCCAAAGGAATACTTCTTGAGCTTCCTACTTTTCAACTAACACGATTATTTGTTTTGACTTATTAAACGAAATGTACAATAAGACATCGTTCACACTAGCATTTCTTTTAATCTATCCAATTTGAATCGATCTAAATAAAACCAGTTAGCGTTCACATTATCTTTAATCATAACGATCTCTATCGGTCTAATCTGAACCACTGCGTTTACACTACAATTAAAAATGGAATCGATCTGATCTTATTACCCGTAAAACTGCAAACATCGTGTATAAATAGAAATAATTAATCAAATTTAAGTGTTGGTACATTGATATACACCTGGGACTATTATACTAGTATAATAGTCCAAGTACACACACTTAGAAGTTATTGTTTCTTTTGAATCACAAGTTCAAGTTTTGATACTGGTGTTCTTGCAGTTTTCATTAATTTTGAAACAAAAAACTGTAGCAAGAAAGTTACAACATTAAAACATGATACGGTTCCTGAAAGAAAAAACAAAAACAACAGAAGAAAAGAAGACACAGATTTCGCAATTTATGCTATGGCGAAGACAACTTTTTCCGTTTGTTTTTACTTGCATGGTCTGTTAACAGAGAAATATGGGTTAAACAACGAACCACTGATATATACAGGGATGTTATGTTATTACACGTGTAGTTTTGCCACTATACATGCGCATAAATTATTTTCGATTCGATCGTACTAGTTTAAACCGATCTTTGCGTTCACATTTAAAGTTAGATTGGTTCACTTTAGATCGATTCAAACTAAACTACCTCTTTTGGTGTTTTAATTTAGACCAATTAAAGATCGTTTCAAAGCGTTCACATTAGCCCTTAAAACGATCTAAAGTGGACCGATCTAGTTTAAATCGATCTAAATGTCCTAGTGTGAACAGGGTCTAAGCTTCAAAAATTTCTTAAAAACATCCGATTTTACCTGGATAGCTGTACGCGGATGCAGCTAATAATTTGTGTAGCGAAATATTGCGTGAATATATAAATTATAACAACAATTTTTATAACACTCATTAGCGTGTTACAGTTACATCCTAAGGCATTTATATATATATATATATATATATATATATATATAAACCTACTTAAATTGAAAACTCCGCCTATGTTATTGTTTGTGTCAATGCTTAATTGTAAAACCTCGCGATCTCCTAACAAATTTACCAAACTTTGGATTAATATATTATTGTAAAATAGCTGTAAATGAGTAAAAAGTAAGAATTTTCATCAAATATATTGGTTCTTTTCATCTGATTATATACCATGATAGAATGTACAAACCATTCCATTATGTAAACTTACAAGGCAAATGTCTGACCCTTACACAACACGTTTTTTCTATTGAGTCAAAATTTTCTTGTCCTTTGCAGAACCTATTTAATTGACTTGCGTTTGAATACGCATGTAATATCTGCCACTGGAAGTAAGCAAACACCCATTAAACAACATTTTAATAGGAGATTATCATAGAAATACAACTAACTACCACAAAGAAAGCCCCTTTCCTTAAAATTTTGTTTTCCTTTTTTATTTTAGGATTTTCTTACATGCAATCCTCTATACGGAATGGAGAACGTTGCAGTACTGTGAAGGCTTACTTGCGACCAGTTATGAATAGACCCAATTTGCATATAAGTATAAATACCATGGCAACAAAGGTAACTTAAAAATAATTCTCCATTGATTTAATTTCCTTTGCACATAAGATGATACATACTTCTAATACGACAAGTAGCAACTATGTATGTCCATTATTTGTTTATGTGTGAATGCTAAGTACTTCTCTATTAAATGCAGTCTTTGCTGTTGAATCATCCTGAAAATACATATGACATGTTTGCCAATGGACAACAACATTAAATCAATAAAGCCCTATGTTTTATTTGCCAATAGACCCCTCAGACAGGCAGAACCTGTGTCTTTTCGCAACATGATCAGAATTAAGCGTAAGTCGATGTAAAGTGTCATCCTTATTTATTGATTGTAAAACTTTAACAATTAAAAAAATGTCTTTCATTGAATAATTGTTTGATGAACTTTTTTTAAATTAAATTTTCATGCAATTGATTTTAAAGAAATTAATTAATTTAAAAAAAAAAAAAAAAAAAAGAGACACAAAGTTACTCTATCAAGTTAATGTACGTTATCACTTAAATACATTTTGTAAGCTAGCAAGTTTTATCCACAAACACAAAAAAAAATCTTATTGACGTCATGAATTCGCTTTTTAATAAATGTTAAAACATTTTTTTTTTTCAGATCCTAATAGAAAATAAAAAAGCAAAAGGCTTGGAAGTTATACAAAACAACAGAAAAATACAAGTGTACGCCAACAAAGAAGTCATTTTATCTGGAGGTGCAGTTAATTCCCCTGTATTACTAATGTTGTCAGGCGTTGGTCCTAAAGACCATTTACATGAGTTGGGGGTATGTTTAGTTAGCAAAACTATTTGACGTAAAATGGCATTGCCCTTTTAAATGACTTCCAGTATACTTAACACTGATTCTAGCGGGGAAAAAAACGCGTTTCAAATTTTATCAACCAAATAATAGGTTTATTTTTTCGGTTAAAATGTATCAATTCTATGGAAACTTTTATTACTTATTTCCTCCAAGCAGCAGTCTATATTTGTGTATTACATTCAGGTGCATATTTAAGATACCTGTTATCGCAGACCTTCCCGTCGGAAACAATCTATTTTTGTGTTTTATATTCATGTGTATATTTTAGATACCTGTTGTCGCAGACCTTCCCGTCGGAAACAATCTATATTTGTGTATTACATTGATGTGTATATTTTAGATACCTGTGGTCGCAGACCTTGCCGTTGGTCGGAAACAATCTGTATTTGTGTATACATTGATGTGTATATTTTAGATACCTGTTGTCGCAGACCTTCCCGTCGGAAACAATCTGCAAGACCACATGATGTTCCATATGAAATATAATATTAATTCTAGTATTTCAATAAATACCCAAACATCACAGGGCCAATACCAAAGGTTCAATATGCACTTTCCAAAACAGGTATATCAAACTTATTTAGCATTCAATGTACAGTGTATGGACAGATAGCTCTTTACTTATAAATATCCGTATTTAAAAATGAAATCTAAGGGCTGACTTGGTTGTTGAAATATGGTCACCTTGACTTTTCCTTTTCAACAGTTAGACCCGTATTGAGTTGGTCGTTCGTTTGGTTGTGCGGGGATGTATTAAGGGGTACTCCACACTTTGCCAAAACAAATCCTGTTGTTTAATTATCTTTTTTATGATTGATGGACAAGACGATAAGCCTTTCCTACAAAAGCTGTCATTTTGTTTTTGTAAATTCACAATACGGGTTAAAAAATATACCACCTCTAAGGTTCAATATATATATACCTAGGGCCTCATATTTTCCTTTAAACACAGGGTAAAATAATGGGTATGGGGTTAAAATTTCTCAATTTTTTCAGTTGTTAGTATCAATTTTAATTCTATATTTGTGTATTACATTCAGGTGCATATTTAAGATACCTGTTATCGCAGACCTTCCGTCGGAAACAATCTATTTTTGTGTTTTATATTCATGTGTATATTTTAGATACCTGTTGTCGCAGACCTTCCGTCGGAAACAATCTATATTTGTGTATTACATTGATGTGTATATTTTAGATACCTGTGGTCGCAGACCTTGCCGTTGGTCGGAAACAATCTGTATTTGTGTATACATTGATGTGTATATTTTAGATACCTGTTGTCGCAGACCTTCCCGTCGGAAACAATCTGCAAGACCACATGATGTTCCATATGAAATATAATATTAATTCTAGTATTTCAATAAATACCCAAACATCACAGGCGCCAATACCAAAGGTTCAATATGCACTTTCCAAAACAGGTATATCAAACTTATTTAGCATTCAATGTACAGTGTATGGACAGATAGCTCTTTACTTATAAATATCCGTATTTAAAAAATGAAATCCTAAGGGCTGACTTGGTTGTTGAAATATGGTCACCTTGACTTTTCCTTTTCAACAGTTAGACCCGTATTGAGTTGGTCGTTCGTTTGGTTGTGCGGGGATGTATTAAGGGGGTACTCCACACTTTGCCAAAACAAATCCTGTTGTTTAATTATCTTTTTTATGATTGATGGACAAGACGATAAGCCTTTCCTACAAAAGCTGTCATTTTGTTTTTGTAAATTCACAATACGGGTTAAAAAATATACCACCTCCAAGGTTCAATATATATATACCTAGGGCCTCATATTTTCCTTTAAACACAGGGTAAAATAATGGGTATGGGGTTAAAATTTCTCAATTTTTTTCAGTTGTTAGTATCAATTTTTAATCCCTGAAATTTCTTGTTTATATAGTAAGTATTGATCCATTTGATTATATTCAACACAAAATAACTATCAGAGGTGCTCGTTTATTATATATATTTTGCACATAAGTACTCTTTCTAATCCAACATATTCTCTTTCCAGGGGCTGTCCATTTTTAGAATTTATCCCTATTTACCTACTTAGAAAAATAATTTTAATAGTTCAATTGTATTATAGTTCATTCTCATCCTGGATACTTATCAAATATTTCCCACTGGACCAAGTTATCAAGCAAAACCAACCACCAAAATGAAACTATTGTGGTTAGTGCCACTCAATCGCTCAATCGACCAATTTTACTTCATTGTCGATATCAAAGCATTTTGTTTCCAACTTGTACGAATATGATAGAAATAAGCAATTGTTGTAAACATTTAAATAATTGTTAAACATGTGTATGAGTAAAGGAGCTACAATATTAACAAAACTGATTCTGAAGTTCAAATTACCACCAATATACGATTTATGTATTGCTAATAGGTTCAACACATATTATTTTTGCTGTCTAATTTTTAAAACCGGCTCGGTGGTCTCGTGGTAGCGTGTTCGTCCGGAGTGCGGAAGCTCATGCACCCCTGGTACGATCCCAGGCCAGGTCATCTTAAAGTCTTAAAAATTGGTATTATTGCTTCTTCGCACAACAAGCGGCATTTAGGAATAGGTCCAAAGACTAATCGGTCCGGAGTCAGAAGAGTCAGAATACTGTAAGTTCAGAAATTGTTGCGAGGTTTTTGTTAATGCGAATAATGCGACTGGGTGAACATCGCAATAATAAGAACTCTCATTCTGATTTTGGACACATATATATGCATGAAGCTTTTCCTAAAATCGTAATAATTAATCTCGCATTTTTGTTCAGTCTTCATAAATCGCAATAATAAATGCATGCAATAATTTCTGAATTTACAGTAATGTACATGTCTTCCTGCGGACTGTTACCTATTGAGCTAACACGTTAAAATCCGGCTTGGCGTGTCGGTCAAGTTCAAAGAAGGTTCATAATTCATATTATATTAATATGCTCTCGTCCTGAATATGCATTTTACTTGCCACTGGACGCTAAGCAGCCATCCATCATCATCATCATCGTCTAATTTTAAAAGCATTAGCGTTATGATTTTGTTTCATTCTTTAAATTATTGCATGTGATAGGTATATACTCTGGTAGTGGATGTGAAGGTGATCTAATGGATAAAATACCAAACCGTGATCACGCAGAACCTGACTACCCAGACTACCAGTTGGCGTTATTCAGTGTAGCACAAGACGAGGGATTTTTAGATTATGGACTTGATACGAATATCAAGCCTGAGGTAACTGTATACAGTTGACCAATAGAGGAGAAAGAAGTTGTCGGTCTTATTGGTGATATCTTTATTCATGTGTGTGCATGATAATTGAGAAATAATTCCCCGTTTCAGAATCCAATGCACAGTCAAAGTCAAAAGCTTTTCCTGGTTTGTTAACAATTGTTGTTTAAACAATTATGGATAACAATCAAATCGCGTAACGATTTTATAGGTGCATTTATCAACTACAAAATGAATGATACAAAATTGAATTTCTAGTATTGTTATTCTGAATAAGTTACTCAAACAGTAAGTTTGAATTGAATATCATAATTTCTTTTACGAAAGGAATGTTTGAATAATCCAAAATATTTGTTATAATCATAAGTTTGCCTCGAATACAAAGAAAATAAAATTTTCCACAATCTACCAACCATAAAGTTAAATTTTAAACATTATGGCATCTTCCTGATCCCTCTCCTATATGAGAAAGGGACAGATGCAATAAGTGTCTTATTCGGTCTTATTTCTTTGACTGATATTTGAAATTTTAATTTGAGATTTTCTTTCAAGTCGTTATAAAGTTGAGGTAATTCAAAATAAAAAAGAGCAGTTTTTATCCACGAAGTCATAATAAATGCAGTTGTGATGTTTGGTCATTTTTTATATAGTTTTTGGACTTGCAAATACACGGCACATACAAGTACCAAACTAGATAATTTAAGATAAGGTTTTATATAAATAACACCTTACATGTAAATATTTTTGTGACAATATTTCCTACTAACAAATTTGTATGAAAATTTACTAATTTCGTAATTTTTCGAAGACAAATCGGATTTTTCCTATTTATTGACTGCAAAATCTCCGTAAATAATCTTAAAATTTCAAAGAAATTACACTTTGTACAATCTTAACAATTATATTTAAGCTAAAATCACCTTATTTTTAAATACATCATTTTTATAGGCCTAAAAACCAAAAGGACCCCCAACGCACCTCGTTCTTTGTCTTCAAGTCTCGGAAAACAAGATGTACACCAAATATCAGATTAAATATGCAAAGTCATAATAAAAAACAATCCTAATATATAACCTAAATAAAACGGAAATATAATTCACATTTTATTCGGAAGGAGGACCAGATATCGTAAAGATTTCTTATAGACATATTTGGTATTCACCGTCAACCTTTAGATATTTGTATACACATCCGACAATATCTAAAAGACCCGATAAGATAAGATTATGATGATATCTGGGCTTAATTTCATTTTATTATATCACAGTTCATTATAAGTTTCGAAACATCAGAATTCCAATAAAAGAAATGTGATTGCGTTTTGCTTTTAAAGGTGACAAAGTTGTTCAAGACAAGAGCCAAAAGTAACGAATTTACGTATTCACTCTGTGGATTGCATCCAAAGAGTAATGGAACAATTAGACTTCAAACCACGGACCCATTTGATCCACCACTGATAGATCCACATTATTTAGAAAATCCATATGATATCAAGGTGATGACTGCAGGTAAGTTCTAGAGTTGAAAAGCATGCGTCTTGCATTTATTTTTGTCACAGTTGATATTCAGATAAACCCATCTCACTGACATAAAACTGTTTGAGAAAACTGAGAAAGTAAAATATATTATTAAAATTAAGGAAAGTTACATGACAAACTCAAATAAACTAAAGATTGTGTTATAAATTTTGATCTAGTTTTAGAGTAATAAATTCATTTCTGTTTGACCTTTTTTCTTCTTGTTTTATTGTAATGGTCCATAGGAACTCTATAGGGACATAAAAATATCAAATTATAAAAACTTAATGATATGATGGTGGATGCTGACCCTGTATACTTATCTGTTCTCTCCCCGTTTTGGGGTCAGATGGTATTCTTTCTATCATTTATAATGTGATATGGTATGATTCCTAAAGACATCTATCCACGGATGTCCAAATGACGTGAATGCAAGCAACTATTGGTCACCGTACGGCTTTCAACAATGAGCAAATCCCATACCCGTTTGCCTATTTATACTTGGATTTTTACCGGCATTGATATACTTCATTTGATCTTAACCCCATTTATAAAAATGAGAAAAGATCATTCATTAGCAATCCAAGAATGCACTTTACTTAAATTGATATAACAGACGGTTGATTTTACATATTTTAAGCAACACGACGAATGCCACTAGTTGAACAGAAATTTCATACTTTTTCCAAAGCTTTAGTTCATCCACCGAATTTCAATGCGGCTCATCGTATTCAATCTAGTTTTCTCAATAATTTGATGTATTAAGGCAACTATATATGTATACACTCCGGAACCCAATGGAACAATGGAATAGAAAAGGGATATATTGTTATCTTGAGGTAAGCTTCTAACACTTCGTTTAAAAGTGTTATTTTAACTTTTTGGCCATTATGTTTGTCTATTAAAATTTAATTTAAGATTTTTTTACAGCAATACGTAAAGCTCAACAACTGATGAATACAAAAGTTTTCAAACAACTGGGTGCCACATTAACCAGACGAGATTTTCCTGGAATTTGTGACAAAGTTAAATTTGACACTGACGAATATTGGGAATGTTTAATCCGTCATTTTGCTTTAACTGTTTATCATCCAGTATCAACATGTCGTATGGGAGCAGTAACAGACCCTTCAGCAGTTGTTGATCCTGAATTAAGGTTTGTTTCATTAGTGTCATACTACTGAATTTGAATAATGGATATGATTTCGAACTTGAACATGTTTTATTCCAAAAGACACAAATATCATTGGGCTATATTAAATCCGGTAACAATGACAATTTTGATCATTTTCTCATTTTTTGATAGAATGCAATAACAAAGATATCATTAAACCAGAAACATTTAAGAAATATATTCCTGTAAGGTAACAAAATACAAAGAGGTCGGGAAAGTGGCATCGTATTAAAACCCTTTTAACTAATCTAATTAATACCAATAACGAAATTAGTGCCAAATTTCATTATAAATGGAAATAAATTCTTATACATCAACTCTGAAATGGACAATATAAGGAACATGTAAATATAATTATTTTATTCAAAAGAAATTTGTTCAGAAAATTGTCAAACGCGCATGCTTTATCCTAAACCAATACTTTTATAATATAGTGACACGTAGGTGCCCGATTTTGGAGAGGATATAGAGCAGTCAAAACCTTGCTCCGAATCTATGATAACACTATTGTAAAATGGAAAAATAAATATCCAATAATCAACAAATCATGAATATTTTGAGTTTCTAAGGTACGGTGTATCAAAATATTAACAATGTGACAACTTTTCTATTTCAGGGTAAAAGGCATAACGAATTTGCGCGTAGCTGATGCATCCATCATGCGTAATGAACCATCAGGAAATACAAATGCCCCATGTATTATGATTGGAGAGAAGGCTGCCGATTTAATTCGAGGAAAAGATACCGTTTTAGATTTCCGGAAGCAAATGGCTAAATTAAAATTATAACACAAAGTTATAATGACTAACAATTACATGTACGCTATAAATGAAAGAAATAAACTGATCAAATTTGTAGATAACTAAACGAAGTTCAGTTACAGACATTTATATGACTTTGTGAAGTTTGGTTTTATATATTATTTAATTGTTATGTATTGCTGAGAAATGAAAAAAGTCTCATAAAAGTCATGATTTGATTGAAATTGTAAAAATAGTAAAATGCCTTAAGCCTTTCAAAACTAGGTCAATTTTAGTGGGTCAAAAGATTGAATGCAAAATCAATTGTCATTAACATCATATTTCGTCCAAAATCGTCATTTTACAAACACATATTTAAATATACTAGAGTCAAATCTATGTCCAGCCTCAAATCTGGACCCATGACACCACGGAACTCATATTGGTGCCCTTTTGGTTACATCTCAATTCTATTTGGCCATGAAGACTTCGTCACTGTTGCGAGGAACGTAAAAACGAAGCATAGAAACATTGCTGAGTTTTTGAGTCTTGTTTGATTAAGTCTTTCCTCGAGTCGTTGACTTTATTGTTCAGAGGCGGATTTAAGGGGTCAAAGGTGTCCCCCACCCCGTTATTGAGCTACAATTACGGTTAATGCAGACTTTTTACCGATTCCACTCCAAACGTTGTCTGGTTTGGGGGCCTCTGCCTTTTTTTCAAAATCCAAGATCCTCATCTGTTGTTTCAGTTACTATACTTCTGTAAAGACCTTGCAATGCTCTATAGGTATACATATAATGTTTTAATTTTGATAGTTGTTATTGGTGGTCTTCTGCGGAAGTTTACCCATGTTTATAGCAAGCTAAAATTTAAAGCGGGATTAGTTGTCAAATCTTATGTTCACCGAGTTGCCTCAAATTCTCATATTCGATTTGTAACATACTAAATCGTATATCTAAATTACAAAAGTCCCAAAAAAACATTAACACTACATGGACTTCTTTATGATTCCTTATCATTTCATGCGTATTTTAGACTAGACGCACCAGTGTAATGATCTCCGAAGACCGACGATGGTCATATGATCCAATATAAGATTGTTATAAATTTAGATAGACAGACAAGTAAGTGTAATCGAATAATGAAGATTTCTAGGTCTGTTTGACTTCATGTCATACATTTAAAAAATATCATCGTTTTACTACAGTCAACGAAATGTTCTTCATGGTAGCTCCCTTGTATCACTTTTCAATGTCGACATTCTATACTTTTGATAGCTGAACATGATTCATCTATTAGGTTGGTTTTTTTCTCTTCAAAAACTCAGACAATTACTTGCGTTAAATGCAATTTATCTATGTTCTAATTTTGATTGATTGGTTGTTAACTGTTTAACTATTCTAAATGATAAACACATGTTCCTATATGGATAAGAATTTCCCAGGCTTGTTGTCAGTTTGATTTGATCACAGGCTTTGGTCAGTAAGCATCGTTATCTTTAGAACTTGGAATATATCTAATTATGCTGCTAGACAAAGAAATTTCAGAGTTTAGTGCTGAAATGTATTTAGAACTTATAATGAAGTTTGACAATGATGTTCATTATGATGAAACTAATAGATTTAAAGAGGAGGAAGATTTAGGACTTTAAGTGTTGCAAAATTAAAGAACCGTTTAGAAAAAAGTTTGTCCGTTTCACTGATAAAGTTGAAAAAATGTTAAACAAGGATCTTGAGTCAAGTGACCTAACAAGACATTGTCATATTGGCATAGAATTGGCAAATGCAAAATCTGATGAGATTAAGAGACAAGAAAAAAAGAGAAAAGCAGGGAGTGATGATAGCTCACCAAATAAAAAGAAATCAGGCGAACCTACAGTAAGTTAGAATTATGCAATTATTGATGAAATGATTTTACTTTTAAGCTCCCTGGTTTGATGCATTACAAGTTGCCA
The DNA here is from genome assembly GCA_017311375.1 of Mytilus coruscus. NCBI lineage: Eukaryota > Metazoa > Mollusca > Bivalvia > Mytilida > Mytilidae > Mytilus > Mytilus coruscus. The sequence goes on along the minus strand of CM029603.1, from coordinate 39,726,041 downwards.
TATAAAGTTACATTTTATATGTGAAGGCAGAGGTTGAGTTAATAGAGGATATTGAGCTCTATTGAGTAATTAGAAGTGTTGAATATGGCTTTTATTTGGCATCAAGGGGTAATCCTGAGCAGGTGTGTCTGTGAATCTGTTGATTCGAAAATGCAGAATACCTTCGAAAAGTAAATGAGTCGTAATGCAGGTTTTGATCAAATCCACAGTGGGCATGCTTATTTGAACGGGAACTGTGATACTTTCGACCTGATTTCAGTGAAATGGTCAAAATTTAAACAAAAATGATTATGGGAGCAGGTATACTTGTATAGTATAGGGAATTAAAAACGATGTGCGAAAGAAAACATAAAAAAAATCCACAGTGGGCATATCTAACTAATAAGAACTGTGGTAGTTTAGATCTCATTTCAATGAAATGGTCAAAAATTGTATATTATATTAAAGATGTGTATGAGATATGAGGAAGATAGCAATTTGATTAAAATCCACATTGGTTATGTTCATATATGTGTGGTAGTTTAGACATCATTTCAATGAAATGGTCCAAATTTAAAAAAAAAAAAGAGAGGTATTGATAGAAATAATAAAATTACATAGTAGAAGTTAAGGAGTTATTTTACGGAAATGACAGATTTCATGAATTTCATATTGGTATGGGTATAGATAGAGGAATGAGTATTTCAGCAAAATAGCCAACATTTATAATAAAATATGATAAAGGAAAAGGATAGGACATGTAAGATGTAACAAATAAAAAGATATAACAATTGATGTAAAATTGATATAACTGATTAAGCTGAATGTTACTGTACATCGTAAAATATTTCCATACATCAAAAACAGCTGACCTATTGCATACAGTATTAGAAAAATAGACCAAAACACAAAAACTTAACTTTAACCACTGAACCGTAAAAATGAGGTCAAGGTGAGATGACACCTGCCAGTTGGACATGTACACCTTACAATCATTCCATACACCAAATATAGTAGACATATTGCTTATAGTATCTGAGATATGGACTTGACCACGAAAACTTAACCTTGTTCACTGATCCATGAAGTGAGGTCGAGGTCAAGTGAAAACTGTCTGACAGGCATGAAGACCGTGCAAGGTATGCACATACCAAATATAGTTATCCTATTACTCATAATAAGAGAGAAATTATTATTACAATAAATGTTTACTTTTTTTCAAGTAGTCACTGAACCATGAAAATGAGGTCAAGGACAAACGACATATGACAGACGGAAACTTCATAACATAAGGCATCTATATATAAAGTATGAAACATCCAGGTCTTCTTCCTTTTGACATATTAAGCTTTTAAGTAGTTAGTTAACGCCGCCGCTGCCTCCGCCGTCGCTGCCGGATCACTATCCCTATGTCGAGCTTTCTGCAACAGAAGTCGCAGGCTCGACAAAAACCATCCCCTTCAAAATATGAATGGTCGATGCCTAATCAATTTTTGTATTCTTAATTTAATTATTTGCCTTGTATCATTGAAACTAATGGGATCTTTTATATGTTTTAACTTAATATTTTAGAAATTGTGATACCTTGACTTATGATGTTTTCATGCAAGAGTGACGAGACTACAAAGCAATCGGAAATGGTTAATTAATGATTGACAGACATTGGATAAACAGATGCAAAGACAATGAAAAACAAATAGTTTACCGAACGCAAAAAACAAAAGATCATAAAACATCTTTCTTTTTTATTTATTGTGGATTCAAAAGGCTGTCATTGTTTGTTTTTACATAATGGACATTTTCGCAGTTTATTAATTTTTTAACGTCATGATACTGATCAAATACTTCGCAATTACCACGCAGGATAACTCTAATCCTATAAACATCGATTATTCATGAACTAAAGATTAATATGTTTATTCATAATGACAAACGGGAATTACTTTAAATAATCCGGTCAGAAATGTATTATTGAATCAGTGCAAACGTAGTTTAAGCTCTAGATATTACATCATAACAAATGGATATCTTTTGGATGTATAAATTTTCGGAATTAAGACAAAATGTGAAAACCCTGTTTTTTTAAATAAGCGTGAGATATTACTTCAAATTACTACAAATATTCAAAAGCGCATACACTTACTTAAAAGCCTAACATTTTGTTGTATCTTTTATATAACAAAATTACAAAAAGCTCAAGAATAATGACTTCCACGATCAGTCTTCATGATAATGATATCAAAGAAAAGGGATCACCACGCACTTAATTTCAAGGTACTAATATATTTTAAAAAGTCGTGTTCTTATATACAAGATGTTGAAAATCTCCAGAATCGATTTTCCTTGGAACAACTGGCGATGCGTTGCCATAGTCTTGACTTGATACAGAAACTTTACATTAAACATGGTGATCTTAACCAGGTTTTACATCGTGAAAATCCCGCAAAACTGAGAAATCTGATTCTGAAACCCTTTTATAGAAAAGTATTGACAGATGTGTACAAAAGTACTCCTGAAAGATTTGTTTAAAAACAGACACTGGCCGTACATTGACCTATAATGGTTTACTTTTATAAATTGTTATTTGGATGGAGAGTTGTCTCATTGGCACTCACACCACATCTTCCTATATCTATTTAAATTTGTTTTCCTATTTTTATTTAAGCCCATCTTAGAACATCTTAGAAAAATTCAATAAAGTGCCACATGTAAGATAACTTCAGAAAATGAAAGCTTTTTCTATGAGAGATATTATATGTATCCTAATCAACATTTTATTTAGGATTAAAGTATTGGAAAATATTTATAGCTCACAGTATTGGAGGGACAATAGATAAGAACTCTTTACTATTGAAAGAATGGCATTGTTAAATCTATACAACATAACTTTAAGCTTATTATTAAAGACACTTGTTGTACGACCCGACTTAGAATACACTAGCAGTATATGGTCACAATCTTAGAAAGACAATGAATCATTTGAATATTTACAAATGCGATCTACCAGAATACAAGCTAAGTGTAATAACTTAAATTACAAAGAATGAATTGGTATATCTAGGCATGCATATATAAGCGAATACGTGATTGAAACCACCAAGATAATAGTATACGATAAAATAATCACTACTGATATATTTCAGATTAGTAGCACGGATACAAGGGGGAATACTTACAAGTTAATATAACACCGTAGCAAGAGAGAAAGCCCGAACATTAAGTTGTGCACCATGGAATAGTTTACCACATCATATAGTGAAACCAATGCAAAGATCGTCAGTTTTAGATCAGGACTACACAAATATTGAAAAAAAAAACCACTAAATAATGGACGACTTTAAAATAGAATATGGACATCATACAGGGAAAAGCTAGATTGTATAGAAGTTGAAAAATGAAGTTTCAGAGCTGCATATAGAGGTCCAAATGGTCAGGCAGATAGAAAAACATAAGGTCTTACCCAGATGGTCTGGGAGCTATCGTATAAAATGCTGCTGAAAATAAAGTTATCAATTACGATACTTTCTTTTCATACCCATATTATTTAGTTTATTTTATTCGCCTCGGGAGAAATTAGAACTTGCATATTATGTAGTCCCCTGTCCATTGTTAAAGACTGTTTGTTGCCCTGTAGATGTCTTTTGTCAGTTGGTTGCTTATCAGAAGTTATCCATATTCAGATGGTTTACTGCATCACTTTATAATTATGCTGGCAAAACACCAAAAAGGTTTTTCAAGTTCAAGAGTGAAATCTAGTGGAAGTCCAAGTGGTAAAAAGTACATAACTATTAAAGCAGATATTACATTGATAATATATAGCATCTTTTTACCAGATTATAAGCTATATATTTAGAAATAAGAAATAAGAAACACAAGAATCCACAACAACTTATTGATATTAGAATTGAAAGGGCAAAATATATACCCTTGACGGAACTCAAGGCGACCAAAAATCGAGGACAAGAAGATGGAATTGAACCGTTCGTAAGCACTCATAACCCTTGTAACTCGGATATATTTAATGTTATTGAAGCAAATTTCCCGGTACTATACAAAGATAAAAAAATTGTAGGAACTATTTCCACGAGACCTCGTTTATAACGAGTAAACGGCAACCGTTAAATTTAAAGAGGATTTTAACTCGTGCCAAATTTGACGAAGGTAATCCCCTGTGTTATAAAGTAAATATGTGAAATGACTCAAGATTCGGCCTATGTAAAAATATATTTGTTCGTTCTAGCGTAACTTTAAAGAACGGCAAAATAATTACACCAAATCAAGTCTTTAATTGTAAACCTCGTGTCAGGTTTTTTATATAGAAAAAAAACAGGAAATTCTATATGCGAACGTGTACGTATTCATCGCCAACATATTTCCGATCCTAGCATCCGAAAAATCGGGAAAGGACAATATATACGGTTTTCCCATTTTATAAGATGCCGTCACCAGATCTTTTCAAGAGACTCTCCATTGAAAGACATTTTATGAATATATTTCAACCGAAACTGAACTATTACGCTTAGGCCACACCAAAGTAATTTCTAGTTCTTCGGACTCTTTTCTTTGAAAAAGGGTAGCGAGCGAGCGAAATTTTTTTATTTGTTTTTTGTTTTTTTTTTTTTTCAAAGTTTTTGGCAGTCGAAAGAATTTTTTACTAGCGAGCGCTATTATTTTTCAAATATTAAAAAATAAAATCTATGAAAAGCCTTTTATGCAAGCGAGCAGAAATTTACATAGTTTTGGTGCTTCATTTTTTTTTTATATATAATTTATATCCTAGTTTTTATATAACCCTTCTTTGTTTCTCAATTTGTCTTGTGACACCCTGTTGAATCTCTCACAACATTTCCAGTACACATATGGTTAACTAGTAGCAAAACCTTCAACCTCGTGTAGTCTGCTCAAATAAAGATCCTGCCTGAACAGGAAAAAGTGCAACAGCTTTGAACAGGCAGACATCCATGTTTGATGCAAGTTATGATGTATTATACAAATAAGGAAATGTAGTATGATTGGCAATGAGACAACTATCCAAGAAAGTTCAAATGAAGTGGAAGTATGCAATTATAGGCAACCGTGCAGCCTTCAACAATGAAAAAACCCATACCGTACAGTTGGCTATAAAATGCCCTGATATGAAAAATATGAAACAATTAAATTGAGAAAACTAACAGCCTAATTTATTACAAAACCGTTTACGAAAAACAAATATGAAAGAGATGAACCAACGACAACCAGTGAATTACAGGCTCCTGACCTGGGATATGCACATATAGAATGGTATGTTGTTTTATATACAACTATACATATTTGTGTATACAAGCTGAAAATTTATTAAGGATTGTCCTTCAAAAATCACACCAATTTATAGTACTTGGTATTCAAATGCATCACACCAGATGCTATATACTAACTAAACAAAAGGAGCATTTCAATACAGTCCACTTAGTCATTGCTTTGCTGAAGAATTTAATAGCAATAAAATCTTTATGTATATGGGGATATTGCTCTGTGTTGAAGGCCTTACAGTTAATTTACTGGTTGTAAACCTCAACAAATTTGGTCTCTAGTTGAAGTTTGTCTCATTGACAATCATAAAAAATCTTATTTTTAGAAGAATTTGTAACTTTTAAAGTTGGATTGATGTGTTATATTCAATTACCACAAAAACTTTCTTGTCAAATTCCATGCTTTATAACTTTGTAATGATACTAGCAAATATAAATAAAAGATTCAAGGAAAAAAAAACTTTTATTCTAAAAGATAAAAAAAAATTAAGAAAATTATTATAGTTTCATTGCGGTGCAATTTCAATGCATGTACCGTCATCTCCGGGATTCTCTTTAATTCTTATGCATGTTATTTTGGCATAATTTGAATCTTTCAATTCAGTGCCGTTGGTGCTTTGTGGTCTTGCACGGAGCACTTCAAAACAAATCGATAAGAAAATTGTTCAAATCACATGTGTTTGGCAGTAAGGTCTTTGCCTGCGTTACCACTGGAACTGCAAATATTCCACTCATGTCTTACGTTTAGAATATATATCATATATTTGGCCATAATAACGTTGTGAATGTTAGATCTAGATCGTTTTCGATGTTTCCGTTTCTTTAAGGCGTTACTTTCAAACGCACAACTGATTACAGATTTTGTGACATAGATTTAGAGACGGACGCGCGCGGCTCCGTACTGGACGCGGGTTTTTAAAAAAGTACTTTTTTCTCGTCGACCTTTCACAACACGCGGGGGATCCGACGAATGAGGTATTAATTTGGCGTGGCCTTAAACATATTTTTTAAATATCTGCCCATTGTTGTATCATCATGTCCCTATTGTAATGGCGTCATGTAACGTCACCATTGAAAATGTTTCCAGGGACAACATTCAACAGCCTGATGAGTGTACAAGAAGACATGAAAACGTTAGCTAATAAGAAAAAGACAATATTTAATGTGTTAAAACTATGCAGCCATTTTACTATTTACATTTTAAAATTATATATATATATATATATATACATGTAATTGTCGGTTCAGGGTTGTAACATACGCACTTCTATAATGTCCTTGACCTTTGATCGTGTTAAAAAAATAAGAGTCTATTTTATGATTTACGCTCCAAAAGACCGGTAAAAATAAGAACATATCCACCAGTAAGTAAATAAAAAACTAAATTTGTTTCCATAAGATATGACTGACACACATATTGAATTAGCGGCAACTCAATGATTTACACTTGAGGTTTTTTCTTTTTTCTTTTCTTTTCTTTATTTATTCTATATTGTTGGACCAGCAATTCCTATTTACTGTTCTTAAAACAATATTGATTGATTGATGTGGTGTAAAGTAATCATCAATCTAATTTAACAGTACATAGCAATTACTAGTCGAATAGTATAGAAACTGCTCATTTTCCCCAAAGAAAATACATAATTGAATCATGGCCAACTACAAATTGCTATTTCTAATTTGTTATATTGTTTGGTTGCTGTCTCGTAACATTCTAGTCCATATATCCTTTGTTTTGTTTTCTATCCTCTCAGGAAATTAAAAACTTAAATTTACGGAAGGGTTTTGACTTTTACTCCCGAGTCATATACCCCTCAACCTTTTTTTAGCTTTTGAATAAGGAAAGTAAACAAAATCCAAAAGTTTACATGATAGCTTTGCCGTTACGGTAGTTTGTGTTGGTCATAAAAAAACCTGCCACATGCATGGTTTGCAAAGCTTCGCCCTTTAGAAGTGACTTCAAGAAGATAAACATTTTTACGTCGCAGAGTGTGGAATTTTTGTGGATAGCTGACTTATATGGATCCAAAAAGGATCTCTTATCTGAAATACTTATCCAAAAGAAGGTGGAATCAAATGTGGTATTTTGTGGTATAGGTTGAATGTTTTTTAATCTTAATAAAACGTTTTCTAATTTGACAATTTTTTTTTAATCTAAATTACACTTATACTCATCTGTTTGCTGACTTTTATCCACCATATTATCATCCGGGCTGACTTCCACAATTTTATTATTCAGATCTTTTAAATTGTCCCGTATCTGCAACTTAAAATCAAAAATAGCTGTGAATTCCTAACTATCTATGTAGGTACACTCTCATCCCTAAATGACTTGTAATTGCACCTTTGTGTCTAGAACCAATGGCTTTGACTTTTGTATGCAATCTACGTGTTGGTCACGGCACCATACTTATACAATCGTGGTTGTTTGATGGATAAGAAGTTTTGATCACTTGATAGATGGATGTATAAGAATTATACAGCAACACTTCAAGGAGACGTAGCGTAACATTTAACGCAGTACATAGTGAACGTGCTGTGTGTGCTGTTTTACGACAAGTGTGTTATTTTGTATTAAAAGTTTCTAATTCCGGTTGACCTGAGATTAATCCAGTTTGTGGTGGGTTCGTGTTGCTCAGTCTTTAGTTTTCCTATGTTGTGTTTTGTAGACTGTTATCTTTTTGTCGTTTTTCGTTTCGTTTATTGTTTGTTACCATATCCTCATCGATTTAAGAGATCGATTGATGAATTTTGAGGTAAACTTTCTTGCTCAGATAATCATTCCACTGAATCTGAATGATATTTGGTTTAAAAATTGCCGTTAATGATATCGTTTATATTTTAAGATTATACATGATTTTGAAACGAGAAAATAAAAATGACACTGTATTGCAACAGAAACGTTCACATCAAAAATATTGAAAGCCAGGAATGTATGAATACTTGATGACATGTAAGAATGTACGTCGAATATTTAGATGAATGTGACAAGGAGCTTCCGTCGACTTTTGAACCCCTATGGTTGACTAGGGATAGGAATAGGGTTGTCCATCGAATTCTCCCAAACTCGACAGTAAAACCTATGCATAGGGAGGTCGTCCGTTCGGCTATGCCGTATGTATAAATACGCAGCCACGTCAGGTAGGAATGGGGACGTTAAGGGAATACGATACAGTTTTGATCCCACGGTGAATTTTTGACGAAAATTTACATACAAGATATTTTTTACCTAGACAATTCACATATGTAATGAAAAATATACCTTAATGTGCTACTTTGAGAGATAAATGGGGTCGAAATTTTAGACATTTACTCAAAATTTCGGTATCCTCCTTTGAACAGACATACTTTTTTGTTTCAAAAGATAAACGCAAGCGGATTTGTGTAAAAGCGTTTGGAATGTCTTCTTTACATAAGCATGCTCTGAATTTGTGTAACAATTCTTTGGATATAGTTCATTTTTATTAAATTTTATGATTTCTAGGGTAGATGCAATGCTACTTACAATCGCTCTTGACTATTTAATGCAATATCAACTCAATACCATCACATGTCAAGGCCAACGCCTTTTCTTCAACTCATTGCTTTGAGCAAATTTTGAATGTCTAAAAATAAATTTCATAGAGAATGACGAAAGGAAAACAAAGTTCTCAATCAGAATTGAACAGATTGCATCACCAAGTGCGTCAAATCTCGTGAGAATATTTTTGGTCTGAAATATGACAAACATTTGGTATGGATTTCCTAAAGAGTATAATCATGCCGATACTCTGCTTGACGTCGAAATGAGTGAGAAATCTCTGATTTATTATTTTTATTATTAGATTGGACAAATCGCCAATTAAGCTCACATTGACCATGGTACTGAGAGATATTGAACCATTGTATTTAAAAACAAACCGTCGTTATTACTAGGTACTAGACTTGGTTCAGAACAGTAACACATTCTATAACTACTAAAAATGGATTTTAATTATATACTAGTAAAGCACTTGAAAGCTTGATTTCATATTTTTGTACATTTTAACTAGTCTATTTATTCTAAATTAAAAATAATCGCTGTATGTATATTCTTGCTTGCTTTGCTTTCAAGCAAGCTTTCAAGAGAAAGAATAACAAAAAGGAAAGGTTTCAGACATACTTTAAATGAAGCAATACGCAAGTACAAATAAAAGACAGAAATTTAAAAAAATAATAATCTTTGTTCTCTGAAACTTTTGCCATACACTCATTTCCAGTGTCAAGGCATTAAGTGAACTAATAACTAATAATAAAATTGTTAACTGAAACGTTTTTTTTTTTTTGCGCTAAAACGATTTTAAATGAATACGTCATGTTTAAATTTTCAGTGCAGAATATACAGTTACATATATGGCTGCATCATATCTTTACTTTTACATCTTGAAATTATCAGTATAAAGAGTCGTTCGGGAACTTGAAAATTTGGGTTCAAAAGTTTCCTATCATGATTTTCTTGAAAGGGGGTTGCTCCTACAAGGAAGCTGTTGAAATAAGTGCTCTTAATTATAATGAAGAAGTAGTCTTCGAAATTTCATGTAAACCACCATGATGTGAATGAATGTTATGGAATCTCTGCCACAGATGACCACGGCTGTATGTATAATAACAGATGTTTTAGGTTTACTGTTATAATTAGAATGGGGGGAGGGGGTAACTTACCTACTTAGTGAACAAAACACAAAGTTTTAATGATGCTTTTTTAATGCAATTTCTATATTGATGCAATGATAAACGTATCAACAAAAATACAAGGTAAATTAAAAAAGGGGATGTCCGAAAAACCAGACAAAACCAAACGCTCGACTATATCAATCAATGGATCGAATGGAAACCAACTGCAATGTTCCTACTGACTAGGTACAGACATTTCCTGAAAAGATGGTGGTTTAAACCTGGTTTTATAGCTAGCTAAACCTCCCACTTGTATGACAGGTTTTTGTAGTTTCGTCACATTCACAAAATTGTGTGAGCAACCCAGACATACACAAATTGTTTACATGACAATATTTTGGATCCAGCCGACAAAATTATGTAAATTTGAGAACGGAAATGGGGAATGTGTCAAAGAGACAACAACCCGACCAAAGAGCAGAAAACAGCCAAAGGCCACCAACGGGTCTTCAACACAGCGAGAAAATCTCGCAACCGGAGGCGGGCTTCCGCGCTTCAAAATTATGTAAACATACATCATAGATATACAAAACGAATGACTTAATACAATTCAAACAATCATTCAAATCAATCTGACAAAGACGCCAACAACAAAAAAGATTTTGGTAGCGGTTAGTACAATATAGTAAACATAATGGCAAATACAATATATAATCTTTGGAGAAAAGAGTTATATGATAAGATTTTCTATAAGGTTGTAAAAATTTCAAATTATTAAACACAAGTGCTACGTTCAATTGGCTTTTTATTCAAGAAAATCTAGAGGTATTGAAAATTATTGAAACTTATATCAATAAATGTTTTGAACTAACTATATAGTACAGATATGAAATATCACATACTACATTTGTAGCACTCAGTTCCTTGACATCACAATTTTTAGAGGAAACAGATTTCTAAACCAAAATATATTAGACATGTTAGACGTAAAACTATACCGTAAACCTACTAATAATGTTCAGTATCTTGAACGAACATCAGCTCACCCATCTTCTGTGTTCAATGGATTCATTACTGCTGAAATATTGCGTTTTTATGATGTCATCAAATAACAAGGATGATACAATAAAAGAAGTTGAAACGTTCAAAACAAAACTTCTTCCGAGGGGATATTCTGAAAAGGATATTAACCCCATTATAACAAATACATTTTATAAGGAAAGAAAAGATTGTCTAAGATACAAACTTAAAAACAAAAGAGTAATGCCTCCATTAGTGTTAGTCTCCAAATGTAATCCTTCCTTTAATGGACTAAATAAAGCTATCAAAAAACACTGACATCTAATTGAACAAAATGAAACAACAAAAACTATGTTTCCAAAACCTCCAATCATAGCATACAAAAGACACAAAAACTTGAAGGACCTACTTAAACAACATTCAAGGGAGATTTAAAACTTTCCTATCATCGTACAAAATTCGCTCTTTCCCCTAAGTATAATTGGAAATGGACTTTCTAAGGGTTTTCACGAGGCGGGGGGGCTTTCTGATGAGAGTGTATAGAGCCACTCACGTGGCAAGATTAAGGGGTTATGATCCTTTCCTGTATTGTACGTCGGATCATATTAGGTTTTTACCTTCCTACGTTACCGGAGGAAGTTCTGTTGAAACCATTTCATGTCTACCATGAGTAGCCGGTTATGAATTGGTACCAGTTTGAGCTTAACTGTTTTATGATCTAGAAATTGTTATTCTTCTCTCCCTTGACAACCAGGGGGTGGTGCGAATATGAGACGAGGTATTTGGGGATCATGGCCCTCGTTCTTTTTACTATTTAACCTTGAGGAACTTGAGCATCCATTGTCACCAATGGTGCACAGACTAGTCAATTAAATCAATTACGTCGGCATTCTGCTATCATGTCAGATCTCGTGATTCGAAGTGAACTGTGGCCGCTATTTTCCACATAAATCATGTGTTTGTTATGCTTTGCCTTAAACTTGATTCTTTAATTAATACGGTTTATCTCATTTATAAGATAAACCAACTTAATGAAAGAGATTTGATTAATTCCTTTATTTTTCCGTAAAAGAACTATTGCATCATTCGGATCCGTATCTTGTTTCCCGCTAATTAACATCTCGTGACTCTTCAGCCTTACATTGAACTAGCCACTCTTGTAGATAAGTGAAAGTTTCAAAAACCCTCCCACCTCCCCTTGCAATCAACCAACAATTTCTTTTGTCTGCTGCTGTTTTATTTATTTTTCAGGCTGACCAGAGAAAAGCCGGATTCATAATGTTATTGGACTAAATAGAGAGAACAAACTAAGCCGGTGGATTTGCTTGCTGAGTCATACTTTCGAGGACTATATCTTATTGTTAATTTTAGTGAGTGGCTTGTACTTTTACCATGCAGGATATTCAGATACAAGTAGAATAAAAATGAAACTATCAATATGCTTTATTAGTTTGTCCGCCAGGAATGCATTAAACTTTTAATTTTTCTTTGTTAAAGATCAGCATTTATCTTGAAGTTCATTTGTTCATTATATTGTAATAAAATGATTAGTCACAGTCAAAAATGTTTGGCGGGATCTGACAAGATTAAGGGGTTATGATCCTTTCCTGTATTGTACGTCGGATCATATTAGGTTTTTACTTTCCTGCGTTACCGGAAGTTCTGTTGAGACCATCTCATGTCTACCATGAGTGGCCGGTTCTGAATTGGTACCAGTTCGAGCTTAACTGTTTTATGATCTAGAAATTGTTATTCTTCACTCCCCTGACAACCAGGGGCTGATGCGAATACGAGCCGACGTATTTGGGGATCATGGCCCTCGTTCTCTTTAGTATTTAACCTTGAGGAACTTGAGCATCCATTGTCACCAATGATGCACAGACTTGTCAATTAAATCAATGACGTCGGCATTCTGCTATCATGTCCGATCTCGTCATTCGAAGTGAACTGTGGCCTCTATTTTCCACATAAATTATTTTTTTGTTATGCTTTGCCTTAAACTTGATTCTTTAATTAAGAATATTTGCCTGTTAATATTTAAATTTTATATAATCTGTTGTATTACTGCTTTTTTATACATATGCTTATGGCTCTGGTCTGGCTGTGGATTAAGATCTAAAATTAAGTTAATTATATTCATATCTATATAAGATTGACAAAATAATAAACAAAATCATTGTAATAAATCACTTTGCTCATCATGTGCCCTTTAATTGGAATAAAAATATCTTTATCTTTTATCTTTATGCACTTTACCGATAAAGTAGAAATTAAGTAAAATAAGTAAAAATACCAGGGTATACAAAATGAAACAACACTATAGATACCTCATGCGTTCAAATTGCACATCTGGACCCACCCGCACCAGGAAAACCTCAAGCCAAAAACCTGTAAGCTCGATGTACGACCAAAAGGAACATATTATAGTACAAAGACAAATAAAGGGAAAAAAACTGTAAAATAAATAAAATGATACACAACAATGATGCAAGGCAAAATATCTCCCTATATCGAACCATACATACTATCATTATCCTGTGGCATTCCCGCATTTCATCAAGCTCGACCTACCTTGCAGAACATACCTTAGTATTAATTGTTGATTTTTCTCGTCCAGGATGTGCATGAAACATTAAGCAAGCAACCATCAATCAATCAATATATTTAACATTATCGTCTAATCGACAGGAGTAATAACTGCGCACTTTTATTTACTTATTTGTATATAATTGTAAAAATAACTTGTTTATCGGTGGGTGACACACTGATAAAACGTTGACCTTGAATACAGTAACGCGCTTGTGTGGAAAAACAGAACATAAATGTAATGTTTGTACCACCCTGATTTAATTGGATGCATAACTGCTAACGCATTTTAGAGTAAGTACTGATTGATTATCCATATGACGATATATATTTAAGATACACAAATATGACCCATATTCTTAAATTAAAAACTAAGGATGTTTGAAAGTGAAAGTAGCCATTTAAAATAATAATAATTAAAATGCATCGTTTGCTAACGATGAAACTGTCCCCATTCTTTTGATTCTAAAACGGCAAATTCACAGGGTTGGGGTATCAAGAACTTGCAATGTTTTCAATGGTTGGAATGAATCGTTGGAATACTTTCCTCCACAACAAAACAGAGTGAATCAAAGGAGATGATGGGTATACTTCAACAAGATCACACCGAGGTTACACAAAAGGCATATAGAAGCAATATACGGGGGTCTTCAACTGTAAAGAGGAATTTGGTGTTGACCACAACGTTATATTCTGAAGAGGGGGGCAGGAGGGGTTCTGGTCCCGAAATCCCGAATCCCGATCTTAAAACATTGAAATCCCGGATCCCGACAAAAGAATAATCCCGAAATGATAAACATTGCCTCTAACCTCAGATAAACAGGTCAATCATACTTTTTCCATGCGATTACATGTCTTTTGAATATTTATTTCTAGAAAACTGTAAGTTAGCAAGGCATGGTGACTCTCTTGGAGAAACTGGATGACCTTTGTAGCATGAGTGTAATGAAAGATGTTTATATTTTGTAACCGTAAGCCGTAACCGACAGTTTAAAAATGTATTTGATACATTCCCCAGTTTTTGTCTTGTGCTATGCGGATTCTGATTTTTTATTGTTTGGTTTTGTTGTGGTTTTACGCCGTCCTGAAATCCTTGTCAATTCAGAACGGAGTCTAACACGATCCGCTATTAAAAAGGCGATCATATTCTAACTTACAACCCCAGTGCTGACAGGCTAGTATAGTCAGTGATGAGTATAGTACGTTAACATTACGAGTTATGAAGAATTACCGTGACCAGGTGATCACTCTAGGGAAGCTAGCTCACATTTTCTGGGTAGGCTGAGGCAAACGTTTCTCACCATCATTTCTAGGGAAAACGGTACTATTACATTTTCCCAGCATTAGGTTGGCCTTTTGTGTACCCAAGGCAGGTGAAGGAAGTCAACTTAGGAGCGCTGTGATTGGATGTTAGGGTACAATATACTTTTTTATTTATCTATGAATAACTGCAGTGTGTATATTTACAATATAAATTTTGAAACCTATTGAAATATTTTCTAGAGAATTATTCGAAAAGACTTCAAAAATTTCATAAATTTGGTGTAAAATGACGGTGGGCATGGATAACATTAACAAGCTCCGTTGGAAGTTGGTCATGATACTACTTGGCTTCAATTTTTAAAACAGAATAATAAAGTACTAACACCACACATAACTGTTTTATCCGGGTTTTTATTATAAAAAGTGGTAAATTTAGAAAATGTTAGTATTGTCGCCTATGGCAGAATAATAGTAGCGTTTTCCCTCTATTCTAATTCTCTAAATTCTAATTACAAAACAATATCCGGAACATAATATAACAAGAAACTATACAAAGAACAATAACTCTATGAAAACTCTCTGACCATGGAGTCGACCATCTAACATCCCCGCCCAACAAAAAACAAATCCATTTTGTTTCAGATGGTCAGTGAGATTTCACAACATTAAAAAACATTATTCAAACAGATCAATCATCTTCAAATACTACTACTTTCGAAGACTCAAACTCAATGCTATAATATCATTTGCATGGTATATTTAGACTCACAGTAAATATTTATCAACAATGTGAATAACATAATAACACTGTAACATGTATGTATACCCTTAGAAAATGAACAACACTGCAAACTAAGCATGTTTTCAATGGTATTAATGAAAATTCATAAATATACGGATGATTTTACGAGAGTACTGTTTATAAATAGGTATTCCATTTTTGGTTTATACTTGAAACCGGAATTAACCACATAGTTCATTGACCTCTCAAAATATTTTATGACATCCGATAACAATGTGTACCATTGGTTTTCATCTCATTGAACCGTAAATTCGTTATCTCAAGGGAAATTTGTCATAATTCTTCATGTGTAAAACAGTCATCAATAATCAAAAACACAATATCATTTGTACACCATAAATTGAAAAAACAAACTTCAAAACAAATACACAGCAAAAAAAACTTCAGACTTTATATTTTCTATTGTTATCCCTTTTTTTTTTTTTTTTTTAATTATAACTAGCTACTTTACTAAAAAGCAAATTAACGACTAAGAAAAATTTAACTAATGCTAAAATACAAAACTATTAAACTACAAAAAAAACTTGTCAAATTAAAAACTATAGAGTCTATAATATGGAAATGCAATCATGTCTACTAAAAATGTCAACATATCAATTAATTAAGTAATATCAATTGCTATATAATGTCCATGAAAAGAATGTAACATCACTCTTAACGTCTTAGTCTATAACTGGAGGTGGTCTTTTTATTATAGACTGTTTTGCGGCTTCATTTAACTGGTTCTGCACGGTCCATATCGCATTTTGTGCAGGTTCACCTTTATATTGCACTAAATATTCATAACACTCGTTCCGTTTTCGTTGAGCCAAAATGCGTTTGACTTTGTAAAAAGTATTGTCAGTCTGTTCAGATGATGAAGTATCGGCTACTGTACTTTCACTTATATTGCCTAGTTCTGATCGATACCGCATCGGCTTACGAACTTGTCTCACGGGTCTTGTACGTAAATTATTGTTAACTGAGGGTTCACTATTTGGTTCGTCAGAGACGACATTACTAGTATGTTCGGAATTAGTGAAAGCTCTTTTTTTTCTATTTCATTCAAAGTTTGTTCATTTTTCACTGATATTGGAATAAAATAATTGGTTGGATTCGGAGCGCGAACGAACGCTATTTTACGACGGTCCAAATGCACTGGATTCTTAAACAATTTACCACTACTTTTCTCGGAGTTTAACTAAATGTGGGGATAAAATTTCACGAACAACATATGGTCCCGAGTACTTTGGTTGAAGCTTTTTTCCTGGTCCAACTACTTCTTTCAACATATATACAAAATCACCAATGTTAAGTTTAAGCGGATTTGTCTTTTTATTTTCGCGTTCCTTCATAATTTCACTTGCTTTTTGTGCATTAACAACTGCTTCTTCTCGGATTAGTTTCAGTTTGTCTATTTGTTGGTTCATACAACTATGATAATCACTATGAAGCGAATTAAGGTCTATTCCAAGTTTTGAAACGGAGAGAGGAAATTTTGGACGAAATCCGTAAACCACTTCGTACGGCGAATATTAAGTTGAGTCACTTGGCGAGATATTAAACGAAAATGTTATTGCAGGTAACATATTGTCCCACTGTATTCCCTTTTTAGTATAAGGTGTTAAACGTTCTGCAACAGTCCTATATGTGTACGTTCGCACAATCCCAAGCAATGGTGTATCTAATTTTTCCATTACTGCAATGCTCCTGTATTTTGAACTTGAATTTATAATTGAGGGGGTAGTTGTGCTAAATGTTACTTTCTTCAAACTTTCGGAATTGAACTTAATATTTTGTCTAGCGGAAACTATTTGTTCATCAATGTCAGCATGTGATAATACGGTTTTTGTGAAGTATGGCTAAATGGGGTCTATTTCAAGTGTTTCTGGAGTTTGTACCACTAAATATTTTTTCTGCAAAACTAGAGTCAGAATCAGACCTTGTAATTGGTGTTTCGCCCAAACAATTTTTGCTGAGGAAAGTGTCACTTAAAACGGATTTGTTTGAAATGTTATTAAATGACAGAAATGTTGGGTTGAGGTAAACATTTTCATCGTCACTACCCACAGTCACTTGTCTCAGAACAAAAATTTCCTATATACCTTAATATAACATAGGTTGAGGTAAAAATTTTATCGTCACTACCCACAGTCACTTGTCTCAGAACTAAAATTTCCTATATACCTTAATATAACATATTAAGTTCTGAGACAAGTGACTGTGTCACTACCACTTTGATTCATGAGTGTTCGAGTTAAAGGCAATCCAACATAGTATAACGTTCTACAGTAAGTTAGTATAAAACGCAAAGACATAAATAAATTGTTTTTCTTGTTTATCCCGAAAACGAGGTGCCATGTGGCGATAATGTGCTGATGCTAAAATTAAGTGTCAAATTTTCAATGTTTATGTAGGAAATTCTTACTTCGTGTTCATACACTGTTATAACGATGATGTATTTTAAAAAGTTATTATCAAATTCGGGTACCTCCACCATCTAGGGAAGCTAGCTCACATTTTCTGGGTAGGCTGAGGCGCATAACAAACGTTTCTCATCAACATTTCTATTCTAATTCTCTAAATTACAAAACAATATCCGGAACATAATATTACAAGAAAGTATACAAAGAACAATAACTCTATGAAAACTCTCTAACCATGGCAATCTACATTCTAACACCAGTCAGCCACCATGGTATTTTGGTGTTCGGAGCTAAAACAACAACTATGTCCCCTCCTTTGGTTTATTGTTTATAAAGCTATTTATATGAGCTGTTGACTTCAGTTTCAAATTATTGTGTACGAGCATGCCTCAATAGATCTCAATAGGATAATCTAGAAACACAGATCGATCCAGTTTATTGCCACCCTTTTTTTTTGTTGGACTGATACATGTTGTCCTCGGGGTATCATTTTTTTGTCGATAAATTCTGGAATTAGATATAAGAAGATGTGATATGAGTGCCAATGAGACAACTCTCCATCCAAGTCACAATTTGTAAAAGTAAACCATTATAGGTCAAAGTACGGCCTTCAACACGGAGCTTTGGCTCACACCGAAAAGCAAGCTATTAAGGGCCCCAAAAATGACTAATGTAAAACCATTCAAACAGGAAAACCAACGGTCTAATCTATATAAAAAACGAGAAACAAGAAACACTTATGAACCTCATCAACAAACGACAACCACTGAACAACAGGTTCATTAGTCAAGATAAGAATCAAATAAGGTTCCGACTCTCTTAATCAAAATGGAATTTACTCGTTTAATATTTTGTTTGTTAGTTTTAATGCTACATAGTTTGTATGCCCACCTACGATAGTAGACGGGCATTATATTTTCTAGTCTGTGCGTCCGACCGTCCGTCCCAGATCAGGTTAAAGTTTTTGGTCAAGATAGTTTATGATGATGTAGAAGTCACATCAACTTGAAACATCTTACACATGTTCCTTATGATATTATTTTTCTAACTTGTATGCTAAATTAAGGTTTTGACCCCAATTGCATGGTTAACTGAACTTAGAAATGTGATATTGTAAAAAAAGCACATTCTCATTTTGTTCAAGGTAGTTTATGATGAAGATGAAGTCACATCAACTTGAAACTAAGTACAAATGTTCATTATGATATGATCTGCCTAAATTGTATATCAAATTAGGGTTTTGACCCAAATTTCATGGTTCGCTGAACATGGAAAATAATAGTGCGAGTGGGACATCTGTGTACTGTGGACACATTTTCCTTGTTTATGATTTATTTGGCTTTCCAAAATTATGATTAATAGCGTTCCTGTTGAAAATTAATCCAGTAGGGCGCATTATATGCACTCCATGAATAAGAATGAATACGATGCACATGACCTTGACCGGAATCCAAGTATGTAAAGATGTTTGTGCTGTCCTTAAACCTTAAATTTGACTAAGATTTAAAGTTCCAAGAATGCCCCTAGCACACATATGAGCTATGATTTTATATTTGTACGAAAGTGAAATGTATCAAATCCGTTTTTCTTTTCTTTTGTACATTGAATTAAATTCAAGAAAAATGTTTGTAAATTTTATGAACGACAATTGTAGATATATTTCATTCATAGACTATTAATTTGTTTTAAAATCGTCAATAGTAATCCTTCAAACAACAAGAAATCTTGAGGTTTCGGCCCGATCTGGATATGTTTCTATTAACCATGAAATTAAGTTCAGGAACAGTAGAAGTATTGTTTGTTTGGTGATGTGCAATTTCAGTATCTGAATCCTCGTTTTCACCATCATTATCTGTTGAATCTGTATCATATTCATCCTCCATATCCTTTTGAACAGGATGTTCGGCTTGCCGTTCCATCGTGGGTTCGGGATTTTCTATTGGTGTCCCTGTCTGACTCGACTGCTGGTACATGTTTAGAAGCAGAGTACCACATTTGTATGCTGTCGTTTCCTGTCGGACGGTTTTTTGACGTACACACTTTCCATGTGCATTTGCCCATTCATAGAGTTGAGTAAAGTTATCGCGACTAACGGATACTTGATCTGGCTTTTCTAATGACGGGAGTGATGATAGTTTAACGCTGTTTTCTGGAATTGGATAGTATGATGACTCTTTCGTGAAATAAAAGGCTGACCATTTTGTGATCTTCTTCACGCTCTCTCTGAAGATTGGACTCTTAAGAGGATGAACTTTTTTTACGAAATCAATACAAGAATCAAACAAGATCAAATAAGATCTTACCGTAAAGCTCCGTGAATCCAGAATCGAAAATCTTTCAATCACTGTAGGGTTCTGTGTTTTTTTTTTTTTTTTTGAACTATTTAAGGAAAAATTGTTATCCCGACAAGCAAAAATTCCGATTTCCTGAGCTTAAAATACGAAAATCCCGAATCTCGTTCACAATTTTTCCCGAAATCCCGGAGTTAAATTTTAAATTTTATGCGTCCCGATTTCCCGTCCCGAATTAAAAAATGGTCAATCCCGACGTCCCGAAAAAGGTCCTGCCCCATCTCTGAACTGAGGTGGTCATCACACTATTAATTGGTCTATCAATTTAAAAAAGAACTCATTACCAAAAGTACTTTCTTTGTACTTTTCTCTGGGTTTTTGGGAGGGGGTTTGATTTATAGATTGTTGTTTGCTGAATTTTCAGTGGCAAACATTTCAAGCATATTCTAAAATCAGTTCGAGTACTGAAACGTTGGCAACCAAATAAAATACACAATAAAGAACTATTTTGAGACCAAAGTAGAGTTCACTTGTATCTAATAGTAAGTTTGAAACTGATCTATGAGATAAAAACCCCGTAATGCAAATAAGTTATCTATGAAACTGTATCTAGGTTAAGTACATCATACATCATACTATCATTGGACAAGGGAACATATCTTAAACTTCCTTTGTTGATATCAAGAATATTGGTGATCTCTTATCTATTTTTAAAAATAATGGTAGACATCAATATTATACAACTTGGTCAAATACCAATTACTTAATTACATGATATTTTTGAGTGTGATTCCATTTAAATTTCAGCCCACTCTATGAATGAACGCGTATAATTACAGCTTTTTCTCACTATAAGGCTGTTGTCGCGTATCGATAAACCTGATGATCATTAATAGCATTTTCTTAAATTAAATATGTTAACAGAAGTATTGATTATAAAAACTTATGTAGTATATGAACTCATCATAGATACCAAGATTAACATTTTGTACGCCAGACGCGCGTTTCGTCTACAAAAGACTCATCTGTGACGCTCGAATCAAAAGTTGAAAAGGCCAAAAACAGTGCGAAGTTGAAGAGCATTGAGGACCCAAATTTCGCAAAGGTTTTGCCAAATACAGCTAAAGTAGTCCTTAGTATTTCGAACATAAACATTTAATTTATAATTATGATATTTTATGACTCTACCATTCGAAACTTTACACTATAAATAAGAAGATGTGTTATGACCTCCATATTTTGATAACATAGAACAACCTACTATTTCGTATACATACAAAAAAAAACTGTAGAATTTTCATTTGTTTTAATGATACGGCAGCTACATTATACGTCAGTATATAAACAATGCTCCTTTTACATGATACTATGAAACCTCGAATGTTAGATATGATTCCTATGGCCATGCTATTACAGGACCAAACTTTTGTCCTCCATTAAAAATAATTCGAAGCAGTGTCGTCAGGTCTTTAAACAGGCTCTTACATCCTATTGTAAAAATTGATGTAAACAGGAGAAATATGATGAAAAATCTCTTGATTCTTATTTGAATAAATGTGTGAATATTGTGAAAATAATTTAGAAATTAACAAAGGGGTTGCTTACATGTCCATTTCTAGAATAAGAAATAAACTTCAGGTACTTCCAAAGCGGTCTGTGTTCGTGCCGGCCGACAAAGCAGCCAACAATGTGGTGATGGTATGACGTAAAAACTACAAGGAAGTTCTTGAGAATGAAATGATAAAATCTTCTACGTTCCGGTCCGTACTCTCCACAGTAAGTCAAATAGTAAATAAGCATGTCACTGCCACATCTCAGCTTAAGACTTCCTCTGAACATTTGAATAAGCTACCTAAACTACACACAAAACTCGTCAAATATTTACTAGTAATTAAGATATATTAATTATCAATTAAATAACATACTTTCATAAGTAATGGTGGAAAATAGAAACACTTGAAGAAAAAATAACTCTAATGGGGAAGTAAATGGACACTATTTATAAATGTTTAAGTACAAGGGTGTCATTTGGAGGTAGGGCTAGGATAATGCGAGTACTTGATTTATGTAAATAACTCCTCATAGTTTTCAATCCAGATCCCTGAAACTTCACATATAGATAGTACACATATTGAAATTTCGTATCTGCTAATATGGAATTGTTTGAGGAATTGATTCCATGTGCGATACATCGGAACTTATATCTAGTCATTTTTCAGCCAAATTTACGTAAGTCAGTAGCAATTTTATGAATTCAACTATTCAGGTTTCATCAATGATTCTTGCCTGAAATGTTTTTCCATTTATATATTTTGTTGTTCATTATAGTCCCTTCTCCATTTCTTAAGGAAGATTATGTGTTACAGGGCCGTTTTAGTTTTGAACCATTTACACATACCAATGTAGTATTTTTCTATAGTTTCACAAGCTTATTTCTTTAGAAGCTTGTGGTGTAGTCACCCTTCTTTTATTGTCACAATAAAGTTAAGCCTGGTAATGATCATTTATACTGATTAAGTGTGAAAATAGAAGTGATAGCAAAAATGACCAGCAAGACATGATCTGCAAATATATTAACATGGACGAAATTGTCAGTCGACTTATTTCAGGAGTTAGTGCCCTTAAATAATCATGTTTACCCTTTTTTGCATATTATGCAATAACTATAATAGGTAAAGAAAAAATGTAAAGGGTGACAAGATCTACAAATAGGTCAAGTAGCCAAAATTATCAGTCGATTTCTTATTGGAGTTATTGTCCTAAATGAGGATTTTTACCCCCTTTTATGTGTTGGGCAATCACTATAAAAGTTAATAAACTGTCAACAACAAAAATATTTACAAGACAAGATCTTCAAACAACAAACCCGAAATTGTTGGTCCACTTCTTATAGAACATATTACCAGTGAATGACGGTTTTTACCCATTTCCTTTTTATTTTGACAAAATCTTTACGATGAAAAGAGGAGAGAATCTGAAATTAGAAGTAATCAACAATACCAGATCAGCAAAATGAGATCTTATTCATGAAATAAGTTCTATTCAATTTGGAAATGCACATAGATCCAGTCGTCCGACACAGGCTCTTTAAAGCCTCTAGTTAGTATTGGCTTTGAACTAGAAGAAGTTGCGAGTACTCTCAGATCGGTACTTTGTGACTTTAGTCTTTTTGTTAATTGCTTTTAAGCTTTGAATCGATCAGATGAGTCAAGTCCTTTTCAACTGATTTTCAAAGTCTTTACTTATGTTGTACTGTTACACCACTGTCCCAGGTTAGGGGATTGTTGGGTGCCCGCAAACATTTATACCCGCCACATTCTGTATGTGCCTGCTCTATGTCAGGAGCCTATAATTCAGTGGTTGTTGTTTGTTTCTGTACATCATATTTGATTTTCGTTTATTGTTTTTTACATGAATTTAGGCTATTTGTTTTCTCGTTTGAAATGTTTTACATTTTGTCCTGTCGGGGCCTATAATAGCTTGATATGCCGTATGAATTCTGCTTATTGTTGAAGTTTAGTTGCTAACATCTACGTCTTGGTCTTTAATGGATAGTGCAATCATACCAGATCTTCTTATTTGTGTGATGATCGCTTTACAGCAAAAGAAAAGTAAGTGATACGATGTGAATATTCATGTGCATTAGGCAAGGGAAAGAAGTGATATGATGAGAATAGACACGTATATTAGGCAAGGAAAGGAAGTGATACGATGAGAATATTCATGTACATTAGGCAAGGAAAGAGAAGTGATACGATGAGAATATACATGTACATTAGGCATGGAAATGAAATGATACGATGATAATATTCATGTACATTAGACAAGGAAAAGAAGTGATACGATGATAATAGACATGTTCACTAAACAAGGAAAGGAAGTGGTATGATGAGAATAGACATGTACACTAGACAAGGAAAGGATGTGATACGATGAGATTAGACATAGATATAGGAAGATGTGGTGTAAGTGCCAATGAGACAACTCTCCATCCAAATAACAATTTATAAAAGTAAACCATTATAGGTCAATGTACGGCCTTCAACACGGAGCCTTGGCTCACACCGAACAACAAGCTATAAAGGATCCCAAAATTATTAGTGTAAAACCATTCAAACGGGAAAACGTACACTAGACAAGGAAAGGAAATGATACTATGAGAATAGACATGTACACTAGACAAGGAAAGGAAGTGATACGATGAGAATAGACATGTACATAAGGCAAGGAAAGAACGTGATACGATGAGATTATACATGTACATTCTGCAAGGAAAGGAAATGATACGATTAGAATATACATGTACATTAGGCAAGGAAAGGAAGTAATATGATGAGAATATTCATGTACATTAGCCAATTAACCTATTTGGTACTAAGACTTAAGTAGTTCATTGTAGGAACAGTGTCCAAATATCTACATTTGCCGGATGGTTTCCAGCAAAGAATGAAAAAGTTCACAGCTAACAGCTTTTGTTGAGCAATTACTTGAATTAACTGTACATGGCATAGAGATGTCGAGTGTCAGATTGTCATCGGTTCTTAGTGAAATACAGGCTATATTAATCTTGTTGCCTTTTTTTTTGTGTTTAATTTCTAAGTGTTAGATAACAGTGCAATCAAATGTAAAATTTATAGATTTTCTATATACCTATAATGTTGTTTTTTCTTTCTTTAAAAACGGAAAGGTGTGTATAACTAGTATACATTGTAAATACAATACGTCTTACATCTCCTTCAGTTGAAACAAACAAAATATATTCCCCCTCTGTTTTTGCCACTGAGATACAAAAGTAACAGATTTATCTTATAAATTTGTAGAATGTTATAAATTATCAAAATATTTTAAGGATTTTTATCTATACTAATGTTATTTTTATTGTAGGTCCATTTTTCAGTTTCTCTAGTACAATAATGATTGGAAAAATCGCTGCAGTGGTGGTGTTGTTTTCCATAGTGTTGGCTTTCTACTGGAAGGAAGATAATGAGGTCCAGGACATGTTCTTTATTAAAGAAATGAACAAAACGTATGACTACATCGTTGGTATGTTAATAGGTCTTTTTCGATCTACACATGTCTATATTTCTGCGCATAATTCACCTTGTCTAATAGCTACAGTATGTTTTTCATTTGGTGTGTTATACGACAAGAAAGACCTTAAAATATGCATTATCTATAACATAATTGGTTTACAAAAGTTCTATTTCAATATCATTTAAAGACATTTATCCTTATTTTATAGTATTTAGATGTGTCAGTATTAGAGGTCGGTCAATTCAAAACGTATCCACTCATATATCAGATACGTTGACGTTAAGGGCATACGATACAGTTACAGGGGAAGTAATGACGTTGCTAACGTAAATTGTTATTTTCGCGACGTCAAACTATGACTTATCGGGAAAAGATTCAGTTTTCGACTGATTTTTGTCATTCAAACTTATTTGACTTGAAAACGAGTTCATGGATCCCTCTTTTTTAAAATGGCATTTGGTTTGATTACGCGAGAAGATTATGTGTGCTAATTTTCATGAAAACGTAAATAGTGCAATTTTTTTAAATTTGATAAATATACAGCAAAAAATGGTGTTTTTTTTCTACATTCATGAACATTTGATAAATATGAGTTATTTCTGAATAAAAATGTGTGAATTTTTAGGATACTTATAAAATACAGAAATTACAAATTATTTAATAAAAAACAATTTGTGTTTATCTTTTAAAACAAAAAAGTTATGTCTTTCTTTCGAAAGGGAAAATACGGCCACAAATCCGAATTTTGAGCAAATATACAAAATTTCGACCTCATTTTACTCAAAAGTAGCACATGAAGGTATATTTTTTATTACATATTTGATTTAATCAGGTAAAAAATAGTCTATATGGAAATTTTTATCAAAATGTAAATACGGGATCAAAACTGTATCGTAAGCCCTTAACGTATCTGGAGATAAAACAAAACACAATATTTGATCCCGAGTTTAATTAAGTCAATGTTGCGTACCAAAACTCTTTATCCTCTTCATTTCCTGGAAACCTATAGCTAAAACAATTATACAGTTTTACTAGATTGGTAATGGTGGTGTTTTGCGAGAAGGGGGATTTATCATTAGCTTGCGTAGGTTTGTTATTCATTAACTTGAAGTACATATCGTTTTGACATAATGGACTTGATATTGGGGGCCAAATAAATCACTTACCGCACCTACCTTTTGCGAAAGCCTGTCACACTTGTTCCCCCACCCTTTTTTTTTTGTTATTTGGAGCCTCTTTTGTTATTTTTACCTTTTCCGGTAAGGAGCTGAGTTTTGCTTCATTTCTTGATCTTGCATTACTTTATATATAGAAATATATCATTTAGAAATCTTAAATTTAATGACTCAATCTTCTACATTGTGTGGCTCAAAATAAGGTGCACTCGATTCGGCAATGTTCCAGAAGCGAGATACTTAAACTTGGACATTTATATTTGTTACACACTGTCGCACATATTGCAACGTACCTCGTAAGCGCAACTCCTACACACATTCAACGATATTTCATTCAAGGATAGTACGACTTATTATTTTAGTATGTCCCCAGATACGTATACGTCAACGCTCCTGATCCGATTGGATATGTTTTAAATTGACCGACCTCTAGTACAGCATCTAAAATACACACACACACCCAACCCACCCACCAATATATCCATCCATCCATACATACATACATATCATACCTATGCAGTGTGCTCATTCTATTATAGTTAACCAGCAATCTAACACCATGCATAGATAACCTTAGTAATATTTGGTACACATTTTTGGAACTTTCGGTTTTCAATTTCGTACTTAATTTTACCTCTAAACTTTATTTACAACCAATTTTAGTGGACGTTTCTCGTCCCCGAGGTTATCACCAACCCAGCACTCCCCTGTCAACGTGAAATATCAGTTACGAGTCTTATGTAGACTAAATGCTCGTCTGGCGTTTCAAAATATAAGTCTGTTAGTGTTATCATTGATGAGTTTTTATAAAGCGTTGAGTTTTCATTAATAACAAAACTATACAGAAAATGGATATAATATAACGTCAAACGGTCGTGCTGCAATATGACGATGTCAAAATAAATTAAATAAAATAAGGTAGTTTAAAAATTCAGATGGTTCGCCTTGATTTTGCCTAGGAGACAAGAACCTAATGACTTATCCATTGATTTTTTAGTTGGAGCAGGTTCGGCAGGTGCTGTAATTGCTAGCAGACTTTCGGAAGACCCGAATGTCAATATTTTACTCGTGGAAGCAGGTGGATCGGAACTTGAGTCTGACACCTTTAGAGTTCCCTTGAAAGCATCGCTTGCACAGAAAACCAAACATGACTGGGCATATTATACTGTACCTCAAAAGCATAGCCAGAAAGGGATGAATGAACAGGTATTTGAACAGTGTTTTATTATTTTATTTTTTTCATTAAAACAAAAAATGTGTCCTAATTATAACTTTCTTTAACTACTTTACATTTTTCATCAATGTGATAAGGAAAGAAGTAAGAACATAAGTCTTTATATAGTTAAACTGTGTTTTTTTTTTTTTCATTTAAACAATTTTGCAAATTATGTTTGTTTTGTTTAATAGGACAAAAGTAAAAAGTAAAAGTCTTTATATATAATGATAAAACTAAACGGATGTTTGATTTAAAAGTATGACGTTATTTCAAGTTGTAATTGACCTCATACTTACCCTATATTATTTAAATTAAAAGCGAAGTTTTTGGCCTCGAGGACGAGTACTTGGAGGAACTAGTAATTTAAACTACATGGCTTTTGTCCGTGGAAGCAGACATGACTATAATCAGTGGGAGAAGGAAGGATGTAAAGGATGGAGCTACAAAGATGTATTGCCATATTTCCTTAAGATGGAAGATATTCAAATACCAAGTTTATATGATTCTCGTAAGAAATAGTTATAATTAATCGTATTTGATATACTAATAATATTACATTTAAACGTTTTTCCCTTTCAAATTTTGATCAGCTGCCTAGTATTCCTTACTTGCTCATTAATTTTTACTAGTGAAATAAACAGCACGTTATAAGGATAGGATATTCATTTTCATGAAATTTATTTAACAAAAAATAATACAATATATATAGGTTCTGACCACCCTTTTATCGCTTCTATTTTCACATTAAACGAGTAAATGCATGCATGACCATCATCAGACTAAACCTTTTTTTTTTTTTGAAATAAAAATAGGGGGCATAAAACAGTAGGAAGGAGATTGTAAAACTCTATAGAACAATTTACTGAATTGGAATATAAAAATGGTTCAAACATCAAAACAGCGGCGTAACACATAATGTTTCTTAAGCAATGGAGAATGGACTATATGGAACATTGAAATATACAGAAACATAAAATGGCAAAAATCATCAAACAATTTTATAGTAGCAAGTTTATAACTTCAACAATTTTGCAATTTCTGTCAAGTTTCCAAAACCTCGGATAAAACTTGAAGAGTTGATGAATAAAATCCACAATAGCTGATGCAAAATTTCAATCTGTACATAAAATAAGTAACCGCCCGATCGGCAGCATGGCATCACTGTAATATATGCAATCCGTTTTGCACTTTGTTCAACCTGACCAAAATTAAATGCAAATAGTGTCTTCAATACTTCCAGCTTTAGAGTTTTTTCGATCAATGTTTTTAATTTCTTCACTTACTAACAAAATTATGTTGACCATTTTGTTTTTAAATTACAAGTAAAAATTCTGTTTTATAGCTTACCATTCAAGAGGAGGTTATCTGACAGTTTCTAAGTCTGGCGACACACCACTGCCAGAACTGTATAGAAAAGCATCAGAAGAATTGGGATATAAAACTGTGGATAAAAATGGCGAAGACCAAATAGGTATGAAACGATTTATTCTGTTCTGTAAAAATCGTTCAAAGACGTACAGAGTCGTGAATAAACCCCAACGAAAAACATCAAAGATCTCCAGTAACACTTACTCCTCGACTTTACAAAAAAAAAAAAAGACATAAAAATATGACATAAGACAATTGACACGATTTCCGACTAGAACAAGCTAATAAATTTGTGGCGGGGCTTTACGTTGATCGGTTTAAGGTTACACGATACCGAATGACGTTACGCCACGAGTTATCGTTCCTGCTTTTGTCGACATCCATGAAATTGACGGCAAACGTAAAACCTGATGTTTTATGATAATTTAGAACGAGTTAAACAAACTATTTGCCTCAGTCTGATATAAAAAAGTTGAAAGAGAAATGTTTCTTTATTTCAAATTTGCAAATGTATATAATTATATATTAAAAATACCTTCATTTTAGCGTCATTTCTTTTTATACGTATCATATTCTATCATAATTTAAATACTTTTCACAGATGCGCTTGAAATGAAAGAACAAATATGTGAAATTTTAATAATGAAATAGCCTTCTGTTTTTTATAAATATTTTAAATAGTATATTTGCATAGATGCAGAGTGTCGAGGGATTTGATGCAATACTTTATTTGACATTGATTGCTTCGTCTCTTCCTCCTATTCTTCTTCTCGTTCTTTACATTTAAATATTTACTTTTTGAATGTTCTGTTTCTATTGATTAGTAAGCATTTGTACGATTTATCTATATGTGTTCTTATGCATAACATACTGAGCATTTTATTCTGAGTTGGTTTTATTTTGCAATACATTCTCATTAATGATGCACGCCGTTTCCCGATGAAATTTTGTTTTGAAAGTAGAAATCCAATGAAAAAAGAAGAGAAGTTGAACTTGGCTATTTTGACTGAACAACGTTATCTTTGTTTCAAGTGTAAACAGTCTTTGAAATTTATTGGACTGTACAGAAGAAATCCGGAAGCCTGTTTAAAATAAACTACTAGCCAATTGTAATCTTATAAGCACAGTCTAAACAGGACAGCTACATCGGAATAAGGCTTAAACATATGGGATGTCAACACTTAATGTGCACTCGGTTAGGACGAAATAAAATCAAATCATTTACTTCCGTTATACATTTTTTTCTTTCAATTCCATTCCGAATTGAACTATTTTCTTGAAATTTACAAGCAAACGATTCATGAAAAACCTGTGGCCACAATAAATGAATGATCGGTGCTTCAATGAAGGCAAATCCAGAAAAGCGCTTCGAACCCAAATCCAGAAAAGTTATTAAAAGATATTTTCATTAACCTATTTTATTCAAACGTCAAAAACAAACTTAAAAGAACAGAGTTCCAATCCCCACCCTTTTCCCCTTCCCGCGTTGTACATATTGTATCTGTCAATGCATGGCCATTATAACTTTCAAAATAAAATTGTTTGTTTTTTATTTTTTTTCCCATAAATATCGTCAATAGAGAAATGCAGGCTTGAGAGAAAAAAATGTACCAGTCAGAGCGCTTTCAAATGCAATATTTCAAGGGGCATAACTCTTTTTAAAATAATTGATCGGCACTGATTTTCAAACCTGTCAGAGACAATGCTGATATACACCTAATATATAAGTTTTATAAAATCTGGCAAGAATTGTACACGTGAGAGAGCTAACAAGACAGGACGCATAAACGGACGGACGGGGAGATGGAAGGACGCATGCCCGGTATTTCTTTGTCCCCACAACGCGAGATCTTAAATTCATTTTGATTTAAGATTCATATTAAATTGCACTTTGGTCTTCGAGGATGGGTGTGTTTTTGCTATTTTGAGTTGGACATGATGTACAGGTACAGCTGATAAAAAACGTAATTTTTCACAAAGTGCGCAGACAAAAACGACTTCTACTTCTACTTCTACTTCTACCATATAATGACCGCCTTCAACAAATTGAAGTTTATGTCACAGGAGGAAATTTACAACAATACAAAGATTGATATATATATATACAAATTAAAAAATAGAGGAAAAATGAAAAATGCAATGTATAATTAGTTTGATGTAATAGTTGAGTTAATATTGATGCTTTGAAATTGAAGCTTGAGGTGTTTCTGTATTTGTTGGTAACAAAACGGGCAGCCCTCCTTTGAACTTTTTCAATGCTATCTATGTCTTGTTGTAAGTATGGATCCCAAACAGAGCAAGCATACTCTAGTGATGGTCTTACTAGGGACTTATATGCTTGCTCTTTAATGGATGTTGAGCTTATATTCAGGTTCCTCCTTAGAAAGCCTAGTGTGCTATTATCTCTCTTGCATATGCTGTTAATGTGTACATCCCATTTAAGATTTGAGCTGATGGATACATTGTACCCCTAGATATTTTGCTGTTGTTACATGTTCTAAAGAGTGATTGTGTAATGTGTAGTTAAATGTGATTGGTTTTTTTTTTATTTCTGGTGACTGAAATAACATTACACTTATCTGGGTGGAATGCCATTTCCCACGTAATTTCCCATGATGCCAATTTGTCAAGATCTTGTTGATCACAGACGATTAGCAAAGGTGTCTTTTTGGGGATGGGCATATTGCTCACATAGGCGTCGGGTAAAGCCCGAGAGTATTCGCAGTCTTATAAGGAGTTTTTACAACAAGTATACAAGTGTTTATGTAAATTAAAAGGGTTGTTATTTTTTTGTGTGCATAAATGAAAATAAAACAGCAACTGGCCAATTAACGACACACAAAACCAAAGACATCTAGATAACTCGTGACTAATGCAGGATTGACGAGTATTTTTTTACTGCCTATTTGTAGTTTTTGTAAAGATTCGTTGGTCCCTTGAATTGGAAAGTTAATAAGTATATTTAGTATAGCAAGTATTAAATCTATCAAATTATAACATCACATGTTCATAACAAAAGTCAGATTTACATTATAACAGCAATATATTTCAGTCTTCATGTACGTATTTATTAGTCTTTAAGGGGACGGTCGGGGGTTATGGGGTTCCTTAAAAAAATATTCTGATCCCCAATTTGATGAAAAAAAGTATTGTGGTCAAGCATATGACAAAAAATATATTCTGAATCCAGATTTTCCCCATACCTTATAGTGTTGAATTATGAAAAAAGTAATTTGATTGATAGCGTCGAAAAACTAAAAAAAAAATTCTGACTCAGACACCCCCACCCCTTTTTGAAGTTAAATGGTTGCTCCCTAAACTTCTTGTATTTCAGGAGAAACTCAAACCATTATGCAATAAGGAGATGTGGTATGATTGAGACAATGAGACAACTTTCCACCAAAGACCAAATGATGTAGATGTTAGCTTGCTTACGTTGCTACATTTCAGATCTTACAATTACCAATCCACTATGAACTGCTTACTCAAAAATATATTTTGTCACCAAATGATTTATAAAATAAAACATCATCATATATGCTAATATATATTTTGCTCCCTTGACGAAATGCTGGGACTGGGAACATGATGTTTTACCCGTGTCCGTTCGACAGTCGGTCCCGCACTTGGTATATAGGGTTTAAACGGCTGGTTTCTTAGGACTTCAGTGTTTAAAATTAAACTTTTTAATTATGTACCTGGTGTTAGTACATATACTAAAGATGCGCATCTTGTCAGATATGGTTTTTTTTATGACAGGTTGCTGAATTTGGCATTTTGGTAATATATTGCGCCGACTTTTTTCTACCTATATTGAGGTTGCATATATATTCTAATGATCATTTTTTGTTAAATAATTGTCTACGAACGACAGAATGTTGAACTTTGTCTATTTAAGTGAAATTTTGCATATATACAGTTTGCAAGGTTTGTCCGAAAACTACGCACCCAACCCAAACGTTTACATCGTACAGAGTATACTATATTTAGAATGTGTATTTTATCAGGATGTTGATTTTCTTTATAATTTTCACAACTAACAGAATGTTTATCCTTTTTGACGGCTTCATCAAATATGTCTTTTAGACACAACTATTTCAAATTGTACTGTATCGTCCGGAAAATGAATGAAATATTTGCCACCGGACTTTAAGCAACCATCAATCAATCAAATAAAATTGTACCTTAACATCACTGTTTACCAAATCAAATTTTTGAAGCACTTTATTTTATTCATGCATGGAGAAATCGGTGACATCACCGTTGTCCAGTTTGGTAGGGTTAAGTTGAAGATTCAGTTTTTAAAAAGCTAAAAGTGCACCCAGTTAGGACGAAATAAAATTAACTCAGTCGAATGTTATATTAAATTATAAGAAATTTACGACAGGGGGATGAAAATTAAACAACAAACTCCATTCAGATCCCGTTACATATTTTTTTTTTCAGTGCCTCTGAATAAAAATACGTTATTCTGTATTCGGTAACGTCACACATTTTTTGTCAAATGTTAAGCGTATCGGTCAACTTTGAAGCAATGTATCTAAAAAACAAGGATAGTGACATATGTGTTTCTATGCATGCATGGATTCGGTATACAATCCTGGATATTATGTTAGTTTTTAGTCTTTCTCAGTACATATAAGAACATAGCCATTCATTGAAAAATCTAAAAAAATAAGTTAAAAAAAAAGGCATTTTCCCTATATATCTATATAAATTTGTCGCCAAAAAATTACAAAAAAACAAAAATGGTGACCATATTCCAATGTAACTCGATCCAAAGTACAAGTGTGCCAAATATTTTAGAAATCGGGAGATATGCCATTCGGTATCGTGTTACCTTTACCCTTTCTGCGCCAAAACGACATTTTTGTCATTTACCGCTAGCACGCCAAAACGATTTTGTCGCTTTTTAGCAGAACCCACAAACCATTAAAACGTATATAAAAAACATCATTTTACTGCCGAAACCATAATAGGTTTGAAGAAAAATAACTGACTTTATTCTGTTATACAAGAATAACCCTAAAAGTCCCAAATATATATTGAATTTTTGTGGTTGAAAACAATTTTTTTTAGAGGTAAGGTGCAAATTTTACACAAGCTATACTCCAATTATAAACTTTGTATGCCTTTATTTATCAAATTAACTTAGTGAAAGTAGTTCACATGGTTGACTGTAAAAAACAATTGTTATTTTATTTTTAAATTGTAACGTTTATCCGAATGACGTCATCAAAACTGGTGCTGTGTGCGACGTTTATGCGTATAAAAGTGGCAGGTACTTGAAATAACTGGTTTTACAGTAAAACCATTGAGTTTTTACCGATTTTCACAATGTGAAGTGTTACAGATTGCAAATCGTTCGATAATTGGTATCACAGTTTGATTTCTGTAAATATATTCAATAAAAACTTTTTGTTCAAATTTAGAAGGCTAGCTCGGCAGATAAAGTCAGTCGAATTCGGTAATAACTGTTTTTGAATGCACTATTTTACCCAACATATTTCTAGATAAACTAACCCATTTGCTGTTGGTGTAAACATATGTTGACTTCATTAGTATTAAAAATACCAAAATATTAAAGTTATTAATAATTTCGACAATGTCTTTTAAAATAATTTCTGCGAAAAGCCAAATCATACCATGATTTTTTTATTTATCATTCTAATACTTGATCTTGGCATACAATTTTCATACTCCACCTTAATTGTTCATGCATCCCACTTTGTTGTCAATTCAATGTTTGAAAACATGTTCTATTTTTAGTTAAGATCGTGTTTTGAATTAGCTATCCTTCAATATTTTATTTACTTTTTGTCTTTTGTCATTGTGTTAGGTTTTT
This sequence comes from Mytilus coruscus, assembly GCA_017311375.1. Lineage (NCBI taxonomy): Eukaryota > Metazoa > Mollusca > Bivalvia > Mytilida > Mytilidae > Mytilus > Mytilus coruscus. The sequence continues at coordinate 39,691,137 of CM029603.1, read as the reverse complement.
TTGTGCTTGGTCCAAGTCAAACTCTATTCAAATGTCTTTTGCTATTTGTTCTAATGTTATACTGGTACACGACACCAACAGTTCAAGGTTAGAAGAGGGGATCAACGCCTACAAAAATATACTGAGCTTTTCCAAAGCCAGGAAGAAGCCTTTGGCAAAGTGGTTGTCGTTATCACATACCCTTTGTTTGTCCTGTTTATTTTTCAATATTTCAATGCTAAAATTTTAATTGTTTCACATTGAATTATTTGAAGGCCAGTCTTGCATACAAAAATGAAAGGCGAAAGATACCAATGGGGTAGTCAAACTCTCAAGTCGAAAACAAACTGACAATGCCATGGCAAAACACAAAAACTGATCAAAAGACCAAAAGACAATTAACAGAACACACACAACATAGAACACTAAAGACTGAGCAACACGAACACAACAAAAAACTGAGGGAGATCATATATACAAAACAAACTATTGTTGAAGGCAGTACGACGACCCGTAGTTGATAGATATAGGAAGATGTGGTGTGAGTGCCAATGAGACAACTCTCCATCCAAATAACAATTTATAAAAGTAATAGCCTTGTACTGATGTCTTTGATGTCTCATTTGTAACCATACCAAATATCATGACTTTCATATCATAACGGACTCTTTCAAAATAATACTGGTGCCAAAAGAAAATTCTGAATTGTTTATTTTCACAATTAAAATTGTTTAACGGGAGCTAAAGAAAAACAATATATAAATACGGACGGCAGTGCATGATTCTATGCAAAAGTTAAGCTAATACTAGTATTGAAAATTCAAATCCAACACGAAGCAATAATGGGGCCTTTCTTGTTATTCCAAGACCACAGTGTTGTTAGAAATGTTTCCGTTTGGCATAAAATAAATCAAATCTCGAGGGAGAGAACATTCGCTGCGCCACGTCCTCATCGTGATCATCTAGTCCAATAGTTTATTTTTAAAATTTTATGTGAAAAGCTTTCCTTATGGTGAAACCTGGATATTGTATATAACAAAGCATTTTTTTCAGTTTTAAGAACATACAAGAAAGGGTTGATTAATTCATGTAATTTGAAAATGTCCATCCTTGTAAAAAGAGTTTTATTTCAAATTTTTCAACTGGAAAATAAAGGGTCGTCTAAAATCGTCTATTCTTCACACAAATGCAATCTTCTATCTAACTTTATCGATATAGAAGGGATGGGATATGGGTGACTATTTCAACCCGCCGCCATTTATCTGTGTCAGTCAACGGCGGTTGTTTTCACTCATGTCAGAGTTCATTTATTGTCCAAGTCGTTGTTTTCGTTAATATTTGAATGTGTTTTTTTATTGTCCAAGCGGTTGTGTTCGTTTATATCCAACTGCTATATTTTATTTTAGGAAAAGAATGCTGATAGCAAATTTTAGTAGTCTCTGATAATTTATTCACAGACTATGTATACTTTATCCTTTTAGTGTTTGAAATATCGTATAATGTCCGACTATCTTTTAAGACTTGTAAGTTGACCGCAGTCTATATATCTTTGTTAATTGTTTGTGTCCTGGAGTTAAAGTCTCATTTACACCGAGTCCGCATATCTTTTTTAAAATTGGAGAAGGGTTTTTTGAAGTAACCAGTTTGTGATTATGTTTGAGTATGTATCAAATCAAATTCAAAAACTTAAAGAATCAACCACAGTCAAAAGGAAAGTACGTCGTCCGAAATTATGATTGGGTAAACTATTGGTACCAAAATTTACCTCTTTTATTTCATACTTCAAACTAACCATGTACGATCATGTACTAGTTTGGAAAAATATATACTACATCATAAAGTAGGAAGCAATGAAAGAAAATAGTTACAGCATTTGGGGCCATATCGATTTTACCGAAATTCCTAAATGAACTCTTGTCAAAAGAGTGTGTCTCTACGATTAGATAGTTTCTTCTCATCATCTGCCTAAATCACACCAATGAAGAAGACGCAACAAGAAATAGAAAAAAATTTTGTCGACAGGCCTCATTTAATGAGAAAACTGATTTAAGTCGGACACGTATTTAACACAGCACAGTATTTCTTAAATCTGTACCTATAATTGTGTTATTTACTGAACTTAAGTTCATAACACTTAAATATTATCTTAAAAATCGGCTTACTCCAGAAAGTGGGTCAAGACAGTTTGAACCACAGATAAACATCTTATTTAGACATCAAATGTTGTATAAAAAAATATAGATTTAGCGAAATTAATGGAACTTCGCATGCCTTTGACATGTAAAATATTGACTTGAATACCAAAAAAAAAAAAACAAAGATCAGGTTAGGTTATATAAAAAAAGAAGCAAAATTGATGATTAAAGTTCACTACTACTGGTTTAGTCATACAAGTGACATTCCTCAAAACCAAATAGGCAAATCAAAATGAAGGATAAGTCACACAACTGTAATGGTAAAGTAAACTCATTTCAGATTATACATTATCAGAAAAAAAATAAGTTTTTGTTGTGAATATTCATGAAATATTTGCCGCTGAACGCAGTTCTCATTCGATTAATTGCTCAATCAGTTAAGACTTTGATGGTTAAATCATTATAATGCTATATATTAGTATCAAGATTTGTGTGGTGATGTGCAAAGTGTTAAGTCAGACTCTTCGCCGACGGTGCTTTAGAAAAAACCAGACCCGCGCCAACTATGAAGAAACTGAGTGAGAACACTGCTTGTCTTTTGAATCCCTCGATCATATCAAATCTTGTATGATCCTTTATATCAAAAAGCAGCAATTGAGCTATATTTTCTTCAATATATCTTTATTGTTTGTAATATTCATCAAGTTATAAAAACCTTCATTTATTTCCACATTGTCGGTTTTTTTTTTTTTTTTTTTTTATGGTATTCTAGAAAAAGAAATAGGAATGAATGAAAATAATTTCGATTTCCAACCCGAAAATTAAAAAAATCACTGAATATAAGCTAGGTCCGCTACGTGTACTCAAGTTTAAAGGTTATTCCTTAGGATGTTGGAAATTTTCTCGAATGTATGAGATGTCCAATTAATCGATTAACGAGGATAACGTGCATGTATGGAACGCCACAGCTGTCTTATGTGGAACTCTGATATTATGTTATGTTGTTTTATCATTACTTGATGATATTTTGTCTTTACATAATATGGTTTTGACATTACGTAATGATGTTTTGATATAACTCAATATGGAATAGTCATTACTTAATGATATTTCGATATTACACGATATGGTTTCGTATTGACTTGATATAGTTTTGTCATTACTAAATATGGTTTTGTCATTACTCGATGTGGTTTCACCATTATTTAATGTAGTTGTGTCATTAGGCAATGTGGTTTTAACATTACATGATGTGTATGTGACTTAACGTAATGTATTTGTTTCATTACATGATGTGGTTTTATTATTTCGTAATGATGATTTGCCAATTCTTTATATGGCTTTAACATTACGTAATGATGTTTCAAAATTTGACGATTTTACACTACATGATGTGTTTGTTTCGGTATTTGATGTGGTCCTGTCATTCTTTGATGTGGTTATCACATTACTTGATGAGGTAAAACCACGTGACCATTTCGGAAAAAAATATGTTCTATTTTTAAACCGATTTCCATATGTCATTTGTTTAATGTGCTTTGAATGAGTATCGCTATCCATTGAGTTAAAGTTCAAATTTAAGTTCGAGTTGTTGTTCAGAGTTATTTGGTATGAAAAAGGGGAACTGCAGACAAAACTAAGAAAAAAAGTACTAAAAAATTAACAGTATTTCGGACATAATGGGGATATCCCCAAACCACTTGGTCCTGCCGTTTTTTCCCTTAGTTCTCAAATGGAAGCAGTATAATAATAAATTCGTAAACGATTCCACGGAACCCTGTGTTTCGCCTGATATTGCTAAAGCGTAATGTTGACTGTACATTTATCGGTAAAAACAAAATTTAAAAAAAAATATTTTTCTGTAGATGCTTTATCTTGATCTTGAAGAATAACTCCTATACAAGTTTTATAACAATTCATGGAGGTTTACAAATTTATCATGTCAAAACAGTTTAATTCGGTAATATTTAATGCAAAAAAAAACCTTATATAAAAATAAGAAAATGTGGTATGATTGCCAATGAGACAACTCTCAACCACATACCAAATGACGTAGAAATTAACAACTATATATGACTGTATAGTCTTCAACAATGAGCAAAACCCATACCACATAGTAAGCTATAAACGGTCCCGAAATGAAAAATGTAAAAACAATGCAAACGAGAAACCTAACGATCTAAATGATATAGACGCCGACGCCACTACCGACGACGGAACATAGGTTTGTTGTGTCTCACTGCTGCTACATTAATGTCGCAGGCTCGACACAAATCAAAAGACTTGTACTTTATTGTCAACAAATGAGACACTTTAAATCAACTCACACTAAAGTTACAGGGAAATGGGAGGATCGGACTAAGCGACAAAGCATCAATTCTATAAAATAAGAATTCTCCGATTTTTTTAGCGTTTATACATTTGAACATATACGAATATCAATCTTTTATTTTTATAAATTGCATTGTCTGATATATTTCGCACTAATTGAAAAAACAAACTTTTTGGAATATCTGTTTCACAGGTGACGACGGATATGTTCCAGTTGTCGTAACCACAATCCCGTCATCTTTTCCTCGAATGTGAACTACCAAATAAAACCAAATCACTGGGTTCTTACCTTCACGAATAACACGACGGGTGCCACACGTTGAGCAGAATCTGCTTACCCTTCCGGAGCACCCGAGATCACCCCGATGTATTTATATTACCCATTCATACCGATCTATTGAGTTAAGCCAATTGAAACTGTTTTTTACATTTTTATACGACCGCAAAAAATATTTGCGGTCGTATATTGGTATGACGTTGGCGTCGTCGTCGTCGTCGTCCGGCGTCGTCCGAAGACACATTGGTTTTCGCACTCTAACTTTAGTTTAAGTGAAAGGATCTCTATGAAATTTTACCATAAGGTTCAATACTACAAAAGGAAGGTTGGGATTGATTTTGGGGGTTATGGTACCAACAGTTAAGGAATTAGGGGCCAAAAAAGGGCCAAAAATAAGCATTTTTGTAACTTCCAGACATAACTTATGTGTTAGTGTATGGATCTCTCTGACATTGTACCACAAGGTTCCATATCACAAAGGGAATGCTGGGATTGATTTTGGGGGTTATTGCCTCAAAATTTTAGGAATTAGGGGCCAAAAAAGGGGCAAAAAACAAGCATTTTTCTAGTTTCATGATAATAACTTGTGTGTAGGTGTATGGATCTTTCTGAAATTGTTCTACAAGGTTCCATATCACAAAGGGAAAGCTGGAATTGAGTTTGGGGGTAATTGTCCAAAACGTTTAGGAATAAGGGGCCAAAAATAAGCATTTTTCCAGTTTCCAGACAATAACTTGTGTTAAAGTGTATGGATCTCTCTGAAATTGTACTGAAAGGTACCATACCACAAAGGGAAGGCTGGGATTGATTATGGGGGTAATTGCCTCAATATTTTAGGAATTAGGGACCAAAAAGGGGCAAAAAAACAAGCATTTTTCTAGTTTCATGACAATAACTTGTGTGTAAGTGTATGGATCTTTATGAAATTGTATTACAAGGTTCCATATCACAAAGGAAAAGCTGGGTTTGAGTTTGGGGGTATTTGCCCTAAACGTTTAGGAATTTCGGGCCAAAAAGGGGCCAAAAAACAAGCATTTTTCTAGTTTCCAGACAATTACCTGTGTTCAAGTGTACGGATCTCTCTGAAATTGTACTGCAAGGTACCATACCACAAAAGGAAGGCTGGGATTGAGTTTGGGGATGATGAATCATAACGGGGTTCAAAAAATTTGAGGGGGGATTTTTTTGTACGACCGCAAAATTTTTGCGGTCGTATATTGGTATGACGTTGGCGTCGTCGTCGTCGTCGTCGTCGTCGTCGTTGTCGTCGTCGTCGTCCGAAGACACATTGGTTTTCGCACTATAACTTTAGTTTAAGTGAATGGATCTCTATGAAATTTTACCATAAGGTTCAATACCACAAAAGGAAGGTTGGGATTGATTTTGGGGGTTATGGTACCAACAGTTAAGGAATTAGGGGCCAAAAAGGGGCCAAAAATAAGCATTTTTGTAACTTCCAGACAATAACTTGTGTGTTAGTGTATGGATCTCTCTGACATTGTACCACAAGGTTCCTTATCACAAAGGGAAGGCTGGGATTGATTTTGGGGGTAATTGCCTTAAAATTTTAGGAATTAGGGGCAACAAAAGGGGCAAAAAACAAGCATTTTTCTAGTTTCATGACAATAACTTGTGTGTAAGTGAATTGATCTTTCTGAAATTGTACTACAAGGTTCCATATCACAAAGGGAAAGCTGGGTTTGAGTTTGGGGGTAATTGTCTTAAACGTTTAGGAATTAGGGACCAAAAAAGGGGCCAAAAATAAGCATTTTTCTAGTTTCCAGACAATAACTTGTGTTCAAGGTACCATACCACAAAGGGAAGGCTGGGATTGATTATGGGGGTAATTGCCTCAATATTTTAGGAATTAGGGGCCAAAAAGTGGCAAAAAACAAGCATTTTTCTAGTTTCATGACAATAACTTGTGTTGAAGTGTATGGATCTTTCTGAAATTGTACTACAAGGTTCCATATCACAAAGGAAAAGCTGGGTTTGAGTTTGGGGGTAATTGCCCTAAAAGTTAAGGAATTTGGGGCCAAAAAGGGGCCAAAAACAAGCATTTTTCTAGTTTCCAGACAATAACTTGTGTTAAAGTGTATGGATCTCTCTGAAATTGTACTGCAAGGTACCATACCACAAAGGAAGGCTGGGATTGAGTTTGGGGTGATGAATCATAAGGGGTTCAAAAATTGGCGGGGGATTTTTATTTTTTCCTTTTTTCCTTTTTCCCTTTTTTTCTTTAAAATTTTCCATTTTAAGTTGGTAATTTCTGATTTATATTTAAAAGCAAATAATAATGATATGGCAGGAGATACACACCAAACAGGATGTGAAAATTATTGTATTAAGTATTGTGCAATAGCAAGAAATTTTCAATTGCACAGTATTGCGCATAGCAAGAAATTTTCAATTGCACTGTATTGCGCAATAGCAAGAAATCTTCAATTGCACAGTATTGCGCAATAGCAAGAAAAATATCGAATTGCACAGTATTGCGCAATGGCAAGAAATATTTAATTGCACAGTATTGCGCAATAGCAAGAAATATTCAATTGCACAGTATTGCCCCGTTTTCAAATTGGTCTACATTAAGGTCCAAAGAGTCCAAAATTAAACTTAGTTTGATTTTCACAAAAATTGAATTCTTGGGGTTTTTTGATATGCTGAATCTCACCATGTATTTAGATTTTGGATATTGGACCATAATAGGTAAATGTCCAATTTTAAATTTTTAAGTTCTTAGACCACATTCATTCTGTATCAGAAACCTATGCTGTGTCAAATATTTAATCACAATCCAAATTCAGAGCTGTATCAAGCTTGAATGTTGTGTCCATACTTGCCCCAACTGTTCAGGGTTCGACCTCTGCGGTCGTATCAAGCTGCGCCCTGCGGAGCATTTTATTTTCATTTTTTTTTCTTTAAAATTTTCCATTTTAAATTGGTTATTTCTGATTTATATATAAAAGCAAATAATAATGATATGGTTTGAATAGGTAAATTAAAAAAATTTAAGTTCTTAGACCACATTCATTCTGTGTCAGAAACCTATGCTGTGTCATATATTTAATCACAATCCAAATTCAGTGCTGTATCAAGCTTGAATGTTGTGTCCATACTTGCCCCAACTGTTCAGGGTTCAACCTCTGCGGTTGTATCAAGCTGCGCCCAGCGGAGCATTTTATTTTCTTATGCTGTGCTGTTACACCACAGTCCGAGGTAAGGTTAGGGTTTAGCGCTCACATACATGTTAAACTCCGCCACGTGCACACTTTCTTTATGTGCCTGTCCCAAGTCAGGAGCCTGTAGTTCAATGGTTGTCGTTGTTTCATGTGTGTCATATTTGTTTTTCGTAGATTGTTAAGTTATAAATTAGACCGTTAGTTTTCTCGTTTGAATTGTTTCACATTTTCACGTGGTGGCCTTTTGTATCCGACTATACGGTGTGTTGAAGGCTGTACGGTTGCCTATGATTGCTTACATTCACTGCATTTAAACTCTGGTGGATAGTTGTCTCAGTGGCAATCACACCACATCTAACTTTATTTCAATTTCTATGTTGTGTTTTGTATACTGTAACATTGTTTATAATTACCTGTTGTACGCATACCCCTCAGCGCTCTTTTCGGAAGCCGGCCAAGCAAAAGCCCTTGATCCACGATAGAAAATTTAAATACGAACTCATATTAAATACCCGAATTTCAACTCGAAATCGTAATCTAAATGAGACTCAAATTCGAGTCTAACTCAAACTCTACCTCAAAAGGTGACTCAAATTCAAAGTTGAAGTCGAATTGTAACTCGAACTCTACCTTTAAATGTGACTCAAACTCGAAGTTGAACTCGAAACTCAATGCTAACTAGAACTTTAATTCTAATAATGGCTTGAATTCTAACTCGAAATCGAAGACTAACTCAAAGTTTAACTCGAACAGTAACCCGTATTTTAATTTGAACTCTAACTCGATGGATGGCCACACTCATCCAAGGCACATAAAACATGGAAATCTATTTAAAAATAGAACTAGTTTTTCCAAATTGGTCACGTGGTTTTACCTCATCAAGTAATGTGATAACCACATCAAAGAATGACAAGACCACATCAAATACTGAAATAAACACATCATGTAGTGTAAAATCGTCAAATTTTGAAACATCATTACGTAATGTTAAAGCCATATAAAGAATTGGCAAATCATCATTACGAAATAATGAAACCACATCATGTAATGAAACAAATACATTACGTTAAGTCACATACACATCAAGTAATGTTAAGACCACATTGCCTAAGGACACAACCACATTAAATAATGGTGAAACCACATCGAGTAATGACAAAACCATATTAAGTAATGACAAAACTATATCATGTCAATACGAAACCATATCGTGTAATATCGAAATATCATTAAGTAATGACTTTTCCATATTGTGTTATATCAAAACATCATTACGTAATGTCAAAACCATATTATGTAAAGACAAAATACCATCAAGTAATAATAAAACAACATAACGTAATATCAGAGTTCCACATAAGACAGCTGTGGCGTTCCATATGCATGTGCTTATAGGTAATGTGTTGACGTTACGTTACGTATCGTTTATAGTAACGTCATTCAAATATGTATGGCAACGTAACAAGGTGGGAAAAAAACGTCTCGGCGCTCAAAGGATTGAAATGCTAAGTTTGTAGAATCGTTACAATACTATTTGATACGTAACTTTGTTACATTTGATTTTTTCTTCACTGAAATTTAGGTTTTCCCAATATATATTACGGATTACAAATGTGTCAAGTTATGTGATTGTATAACAAAACAGAGATGTCAGTATATATTCAGGAAACTACCGGGGTATATACGACATTTTTACCCAAGTTGGAACCTCAACAAGGTCATCATAACGAGCGTTACTATATGACGTAGTCTTACGCTATAGAGAACACTTACAGAACTTCGGAGGCTCACAGAGGGAAAATAATGACGTGTATCCGTCAATTATAGTTTTTTAATTTAAAATCACACAGTTAACACATCAAATACTTAATTAATGTCTTAAAGTGTTATTACAAATTATTGCATACACAATAGAATTATTTTCACACCAAATTACAAAATCCTTCACGTATGTGGAAAATATATAACGTGAGGGTACCCAAATTGCACCTATTTTGACAGTTTTTTAACCTACGTTTATTTATGCTTCAGACAAAAGTTTTCATTATGTGTTTATTTTGTAGATGTATCATTATTTCCTATATGGTTTCACCAATTTAATTTTGAATCCATATGGAATTATAGAAAAATTGATCTGAACTGACCTCCAAACCATCAATGATTCTGTAATGAGGAGTACCCAAAATGCATCCATGCTTAAATTCGCATCTTCATAAGTCTAATAACAGAGCTTTTGTTTAATTTTTTCAAATATTTTGAACAATTGGATATTAGTCCATGCTTACTCCTCATTTTTTAAGAAATGGATACTTGTAACATATTGTATTTGCTAATTTTAAAAAGATGACGTTTTGATGACGTCGCATGGCGACGTTTCCGTACATTTTGCTTTTTCAGTAAGGCAGCAACCATTTGATTTTCTGGGGGCTATGGATTTTTTCCAGACAAACTTTTTTTTTGCCTTCGGCGAAAAACAATCTATTTTTTTGGCGACAAGTCGAAAACAATTTTTTTCTTTCAATTTTAGCATTACATATAGTGGCAGCTGACGGTGAAACAAACACATTTTTTTTCTCAGGGTCAAAAACAAATTATTTTTTTCTCCAAAAACTGGAAACAAACTTTTTTTTCCAAAAAAATCCATAGCCCCCCCAGAAAATCAAATGGTTGCTGCCTAAACACTTCATCTGTTGATAAATACTGTGAACGTTTTGTGTATATCTAAATATTTTTACCTATGTTGAAAGACGTGCATAGTATCAAATCATAAAAATACAAATTGCTTAGTCTCTAGGAAATCTTGTAAGATTTCCGCTGCTATTTTTGCTAAATAGGTGCTATTTGGGTACTCGGTGCAATTTGGGTAGGCTACCGTGACGTTATACTGCATGGTGAATGTTTAAAATCTGGTACTGGAAAAAACATTAAGGCAGGGGTAATCCGTAATATATGTGTAATTCAGGTTTCAGACAGGGTATATAATGTGTTATTCCATATTGATAGATCATTTATAGGATTTTCTATATGAATTGGATTTTGAATAAAAAAACATATTCACCTGCTGAAAAAGTATATTCACCGCGCAAAACATCGCGTGCTTTTACGTGTATAATAACGGTAAAATGTTTGACGTACAATTTGTTTTGGTAAATAACTGTTATTAAATACATATTTTTCTCTCTTGGAACATAGAATAAAACAATTACTGTCTTTTGCTTCGGTAAATATGTGGTTTAATTGACTTTTGAAAACCCAATGACATAGGGTATGGATTTTCTCATTATTGAAGGCTGTCACTGGCCTATAATTGCTTTCTTACAGACATGATCAAAAGTTTTCAAATTTAATATACCACATCTTTTATTTTATAATAATCATCTTTCAAGGGCAATAACTTTTATAAAAGTGGCCTTACCATTTAAGTTTAGTTGACTTCTGCAAATTTTAAATTGCCTATCATTTCTGCTGTTTATAATTTCTCTGTATCTTCTTTAGTTCTTGTCCTACACATAAAAGAGTAAAAATTATTATTCAATGACATCTTGCATCAATAATTATTTTGCTGTTTAATGTATATTAATGCGTGTTTAATAAAAGCTGTACCATGAGTGCCTTATAAGCTTGTTGCCCTTTAGCTGGTCTTTAGCTTTAAATGAATTTTAATGATCAACTTGAAACACTGTGAGCACTGCGCAAATATTGGATGGAGAGTTGTCTCATTAGCACTCATACCACATCTTCCTATATCTAGTTACATAACTGTAGAACAGTAAAAGTGACACTACCAAAATTTGAACTTGATCTGATTTAGTGGTAAAAGTATTGTGTTAAAGTTTAATAAAATTTGGTTGAGGCAAACTTAAGCTAGAGGACAGAAACTAAAATTCATCAATTTTTCCATTTGTAAAGGACATAACTCTAGAACAGTAAAAGTGACACCACCAAAATTCAAACTTGATCTGTACTTTGTGGTAATAAGCATTGTTTGTAAGTGTCATAACATTTGGTTGAGGCAAACTAAAGTTAGGAACAGGAAACCAAAAATTCAGCAATTTTTCCAATTGTAAAGGGCATAACTCTAGAACAGTAACACTGACACCACTAAAATTCACACTTGATCTGAGTATTGTGGTAATAAGCTTTTGTAAAAGTTTTATAACATTTGGTTGAGGCAAACTATAGTTAGAGAACAAAACCAACTTTGGGACAGACAGACACACAGACAGACAGACAGACAGGCGGTCAAGGGTTAAACTTAATGCCCCTTCCACTATGGGTCATAAAAATGAAAAGCGAGTTTATGTCAATATATAAAACAATTCACCAAAGTTTCATAAAATTGGTGAAAGCATTCTTGAGTTACTATCCAAAGACTAGTCTTAAATCAGAATTTTATAAAAATTGAAAGGAAATTCATGATTATGTTAATATATAAAACAATTCACCAAGTTTCATGAAAATTGCATTAATTAGTAATAGTCACAATACTGGAAAATCCCCCGTTTTATGATTAAATCCTTGACTTGGAATTGTTAAATCTAAAATCTTTACAAATTGAAAAGGAGCTTATATCAATAGATAATTCACCAAAGTATTATCAACATTTTGTGATTAATGTATTTTAATCACACTGATAAAATTCTATCGGAGTTTCTCGCTGCATTGAAGACCCATTGGTGGCCTTGACTGTTGTCTGCTCTATGGTCGGGTTGTTGTCTCTTTGACACATTCCCATTTCCATTCTCAATTTTATATGGTTTGCTTGAATTAAAATTTCACATATGTTTTTGTCTATTCTCTCTTATTATTTAACATTACAAAGATAAGACAATGAGAAACTGATAATGCCAAGGCAAAACACAAGATGCAGAAAAAACAAAACAACACAAAGATTAAAAACTTAAGACTAAGCAACACCAACATCACCATAAACTAGTGTTGAATTCATGTGCTCAGTTAGTCAGTGAAAGTTAGCAGATCCTGATCAACTATATTAATTCTTAAATACCTAAAAATCATAGAGTACTAAACAATTTTTAAATACTTGATTAAAATTTTGTCATATATCATGTATAGCAGAGACACCTCTTATTTTCTTAAATTACAATTATATAAATCATCTCGCATCTTTGTGCATTTCTAAAAATTGGCAATATTAATAAATGCATGCAATAATTTCTGAAATTTTCAGTATATAGGCTTTTTTGCACCGCATTTTTGCGCCTGTCCCAAGTCAGGAGCCTATGGCCTTTGTTAGTTTTGTAATGTATGATTTTTAATTTTAGTTTCTTTTATATATTTCAGAGTTTAGTATGGCGTCCATTATCATTGAACTAGTATACATTTTTGTTTAGGGCCAGCTGAAGCACGCCTCCATGTGCGGGATTTTCTTGCCGCAGTGAAGACCCATGGGTGAACTTAAGCTGTTATCTGCTCTTTGGTCGGGTTGTTGTCTCTTTAACACATTCCCCATTTCCAATCTCAATTATATTTGGAATTCTATTATAAATGTTAGGCTTCATGTTGATTTGTTTTACATTTGTCATTTCGAGGCCTTCTATTATATTTACAGCTTTCTACATGTTCTTCACTTCGGCCGTTGGCCTCAGTGAATATCAGTTTTCAAATTATATGAAAAGGGTGGGGTAATAGTAGTCTTATAATATATGACTTCGGGTTTCATATCATTTACATTCAACGTTTTTATCGGATATTTTTTTACTATCAATGTTGAAACCCGAACAGAACCCCAGCGACACCCCTATAAATTAAGTTTTGATGTGCCCCCAGCCGGAGGTTCACAGTCATAAACCCGGTGCTGCCTTTTTGCACGCGTTATAAAACAGTTAAAGTGCCGGGATCTTACAGAGCTTTCACGAGCTTATTTTATCGTATCTATGTCTGTTACTGTGAATTTATTATATATTTATAGAAAAAAAGCTAATGCTAATTTCTTTTCTTTTAATATGAAGCCCTCCCCCACCCCAGCTTATCTGATTAATTTACGATCACTCTAACTAACTAAAGAAAGTAAGTTAGTCACTGTCGCTTATACCAGGTATTTTAAATTCTGGTTGATAGTTGTCTCATCACCAATCATACTACATCCTCGACTACATCTCCTTATTTTTTACAAGAACGCTATATTTAGATGCGGTATTGTGATGAATGTAAACATGCAGCATGCTTGTAAATAAATGTCCTTATTTTTTACAAGAACGCTATATTTAGATGCGGTATAGTGATGAATGTGTAAACATGCAGCATGCTTGTAAATAAATATCCTTATTTTTTACAAGAACGCTTTATTTAGATGCGGTATAGTGATGAATGTGTAAACATGCAGCATGCTTGTAAATACATGTTAAGATGCAGCACAAAAGATACATAATGTATCAAACTCGCGTCAACGCCATTTCAAAACTAAAAAACAAAAACAAACGACCAAAATTTAATGACAAATAGTTTATAAAACAAAACAACTATAGCATACAAAAATATATAATTTGTAAAGATTTGCATGCAACTAGGCCTATAGCTCTATGTTCTTATAGATCTCATAACCTTACGATTAAAAGTCAGATAATGTGTGTGTAAGTTTATTAGAAAATTCAACGAGACACGTCCTAATCAGGTAAAATCCAAAATACCAATTTACAAATTCAGATCTACTGCCTGTTGTATATTGCTTACTTTGATTGTATATTGCCAAGCCCCAACATCGTGTGACTAGATTATGTTTGGTACGGGATGGCGGCTTCGAAGCGGAGACAAAAAGACCCAGAAAAATGAAAGTGTAGAATTTGATGTTGAGAATTTTTTTTTTTTAAAGAACTAGATTCATATCTCAGAATTTGAACATAGCATCTCGTTTTCTTCAGATAAATTGTTAGCTATAACTGGCTATAATAATTACCTCATTATAGGTATTCGCAAAACATGAAGTTAATGATCAATGGATATGAAAACACTTCACAAAGTATAAATATTGGTAAACGGACAGCAAGTCATACTATTAGGACAATTATAGTTCGAATAAATTAGTTTGTTGAAAGGTTATAAGAGAAAATCTGGACGAAACTATTTTTATTAAATAGATTTATTTTACAGTAAAGGCTTAATATTTTTTAATCAGTTAATTGTAAAGAAAGGGGACATTTTTACACCATGGAGCCAGTAAATTAACAAACTACTATGGCGGATTTTTCTAAAATACAGTCATTGATCATTATTAATATTTAAGAATAACTTTTGTTTACAAATTCGTTTCTATAATTCATGGTTCAATAAAAAAAGTTCGACGTTTTTGAAAATTAGTCTGTAAATAGTTTCCAAAGGCATAAAATATCTAAAAACTGAACTGTGAATTTTCAATCGTTACGTTTTGTTATACGTTTTAGTGTAAATCCCAGCAAAGACAAATTTGGTGATAAAAATCGATGTGTTGGTCTTTCGTGAAATAAAAAAAAGAAGAAGAAAACACGTCACAATGTAATCTTATAAAAGGGGATGGAAGAAATTCAATATTGATGCTTCAAGAGACAAGTGAGCGTGGAGATATTCATTCCCTATTGTAAAATACTGAGTTTTGGTTGATTAATGTCCAGTGGAAAATATTTAATGTATGCTCAGGACGAAAACAAATTAACAAAATTAACAATAAATACGATAGGTACAGGTCTTGTTATTGAGACCGGTCGTGATACAGTCGGAAAATTTTCGACTACCTCTGAAAAGGAGGGACAGAAAAATGGCCTAATACCAGGCTACTTACGGTCCACTCGAAGAGTTGTTGCAAGGGTTCTTCATGTGGAAAAAGTATTGCACTCTCGAGCTAGGTATCCGATTCAACGTCCCCATTCGGACGTGGCTGAGCACAGCCCAATGGACGTCCCTCTATACTGCTAAGTAAGGTTTTATTGCCGGTCAGAAGAAGACCTGTAACGACGCTTTTCTATAGTTACTCTAGTTCGCTAACGAATTCGCTTCTTGTTCCATTGAATATAAAAAACAGTTATCTAAAATATATATTTTTTCTTGAACTACTATAAATAAAGTGATTTAGTTAAAATGTATTCTTTAAAGATCAATAATGATTATTAATTGTTAAGAAAACAATTACTTGAAATGGCAGGTACATAAATGGCTTCATGGCTAATAAACAATTTTCTAAACTGAAAAAAAAATTAATAAATATAAATCTTTTAAGATCTTTTCTTATATATATATTTGAACAATTATAAACAAATTATCCTTGACTAGTTGTCCACTTACCAACAATGTATGGCCAATTTCCCTTTATTTGTTTCGTTATTTGGTTCATATGTTCAGTTTTAATAAATTGATGAATTTAATAATTTATTAATATTCTTAATCCTTGTTAATATATTTACTGCGGTAGAAAAGAAAGTTAATTTTCTCATCTGGACTTTAATCTATATATCCGTTCTCTATTTTGGGGTTAAAAATATCTCTTAAACGTTTTAATTTGGTTACACGTTCAGCAATAAGTGATACAAATATGGTATATTACCAATGATAAGGTCATATATGTGAGGCTGTTCAAAATTTTGTTCTTTATAGGTACATGTATCAGATCGATTTTTTTTAAATTGTCCTATATAAATAGTTAAAGTTATCTCAGGTCTAGTTATGTAGTATGAAATATGTCCACTGGAAATAAGACCTTTAAAACACAAATCCCGTTTACTCAATGCGAAGTTTATTTGCTAGTGGTTTTTTTTAAACTTCTTTTAATGATTTTATTATATTATCTTTTTTTTTAAATTTTGAGTGATTGAACATGAAATGGACACCGATGCTAAAAGGAAATTTGTTTAATGTCATCAGTTGCAATATATACTAAGTATTACACGTGGACAGGATGTTCCCCAGAAGATTAAGGTATTCAAAATAAGTTATACACACCCAAAGGTACACGCTACTGTCACACGGAAAATTACTGGGTCACCTGTAGAATGGTAATCAGCCATGCAACTAATCAGTTAACTGACCCATGCCACTACAAGTTAAAAGTTTGTCGTTAGATAAAATGAAATATTCATTTTGATTAATAGTTTAAGAACTATAAGTTTATCATAATTATGAAGTGAAATAATTCAACCAAATCGGATTATTTCCAAAAGATAATATTTTTTTACCTAATCCGGGAAAATATAAAATTGTATTTATAAAGGGTCCCATCAAGGATTTTATAGAAATCATTGGTCTCATGAAATGGATCTCACACAGACATTCATAATCAAGATTTATACATTTATTGATTCTATGGTTTTGAGAAATCAGGAGGAAATATAACAAATATTTAGTTTTGATATTAAATTAAATTTACCTTTCCTCGCTATGATTCATTTCAACCAGTTTTGTTTTGTTTTGTTATTAAATTTAAAATTGTTTTCATGCGCGCACTCCAAAATGTGACAGGATAGTCAACCAGTTGACGGTGACCGCTTACTGGAAGAAGATGACGTAACATGAATTTTTATTGAGGATTTTTAAAGGGTTTGTCCATACAAAGTGTTTTCATTGGTATTTCACATGACTTATTGTTTTCGCGCTTCGCCTTGAAGCTCATTATTCAGAGTGATTCAGACAAGATGATGAAAATAACGTGCAAGGTACTTTTTTCGATCATCGTGAAGTGGCAATTTAATTCCCATTCGTCCTTGCACTCTCCCCTTTTCAGTAATAGTATATTAATAATTCCTCGTCATTTTACCACTCTATCTGGGATATCCGTTATGCTAACAGTAACCCGGGACTTGATATACATGCATACAATATCAGGGGCGGATCTAGCGAGGATAAAGGGGTTCCAACTATATGTCTCCATTCAAATGCATTGATCGTTCACAAAAGTGGAGTCCAACCCCGGATCCCATCCTCCTTCGATCCGCCACTGCATATAAATATAATTTTTATTTAAAAGTCCTCAGAGGGTCCACTTCCTGTATATACAAGGTGATAGGGCGTGCCGCTGGAATAAGTCATCTTTCAAGCTTGAAAATATGTGAATAGGTCGGGAAACTATCAGAAATATATGATAAGGACAAAAGTTCCCATAACTTCGTCTGTCATCTTACTTGGTGTTCTCGGCTGTGTTTTATCAACAACTTTTATCTCTTTTGGCACTTTTGTATAATTTCCCTGTTACATTACACATCAAACGAACCACAAAAAAATATGGGAAAAGGTAACATTTTACCCGTACGCAATATATCATATGAAAAGGTATACATTTTTGAAATTTAAATTATATGAAAAGGGTGGGGTAACAGAAACACCGCGGCACCCCTGTCAATTAAGTATTAAGTGCCCCGAGGGATTGATTATACATTGTATATACATGTTTACCTTCAGGAGCACCTGTTTTGTGATATATACAGCTATAATCAAGGATTTAATCACTATACAAATCCAATGCTATAATTAACCGTAAACAGGTAAATAACTGCGAGATAATGAGCAATGCGCAAGTTGTCAATTGTCTCTTCTCTGCTAAATAATGTACTTGCAATTCACATTTAGATTCATTTGTGAGACCACCGACACTAATAATATTACCTCAAAGTTAGAGGTTCTCCGTTACTGGGAACTTCATATCGGATCCGATCAATTTATTGGTTCCATTCCCTATTATTAGCGATCCATTGCAGTGAACGATGAAAATCTAAAGAAGGTATTCTCATTACTGTTGATTTTGCATGATATAGTATATGTCACCTCACTTCTCCTTCCTACGGCGTCACAGAAAAAATTAAAATTCGGAAACAGAAAATAATTTAATTCACTGATTGAGATTGGGCTGATGGATTGTCATTGATTGTCAATTTTTTATTTTCAGTTTTGTTTATCCTTTTATCATATCTTATGCCAGGTTATTTATTTTCAGCACTTACAAGGCAAGGGTATTCCTTTAAAATCTTCCCCCCTTTTTTCACCACTAACAAATCAACTTGCCAGACGGCGTCGCAGAAAACTTTAAAAATGGCCTTGCCAGATGTCATAATTATTTGGACAACTACATGACCTTAAAACATATTCATATGAATATTTGGTATCATTTGTGTGACAACTCTTCACCAGTGACCTGAGATAACCTAAAGCAGACGAGACATTTCAGCATGAGAAATCTTGTTGGTCCAGCCCAGGGCCTACTAATTACCAAAAAAGAAACACATTTGTATTTCCTCTAGCTTATGTGTATGCATTTTCATATTATGTAAAAATGTGTTACTAAAATTGAGAATGGAAATGGGGAATTTGCCAAAGAGACAACAACCCGACCATAGAGCAGACAACAGCGAAGGCCACCAATGGGTCTTCAATGCATCGAAACTCCGCACCGGAGGAGTCCTTCAGCTGGCCCCTAAACAAATATGTTACTAGTTCAGTGATAATGGACATCATACTAAAAACTGCCTATATTGACCTTAAATATTTTTCAGTCTTGCATGGCCTTAAATGGGACCTTGTTTTACTCCTGTGGTATGATAAATAAGTAACTTTCTTTCCTTTTGCAATTTATACATTAAATATATAGACTATATATATATATGGACATGATGGAAGAATTATTTATTGAAAATTACTTCACAAATTAAAATTTGTATCAACAAATTTCAATTTTATATTAGCCTCCTCTCCCTTTAATTAGAAATCTCTATTTTCAGGCATAGGCTCATATAAATTTGACTTCTGAAGAATTAAAATAAATCTGAGACAGCAAATGAGTATTCAGCTGCTTTACATAAAAATATATACATGTGGCATACAAAATTATATAAAGGAGCTACCATTTGATTTTTATGGGGGCTAGGATAAAAATTTTGTCCTGCTTTTTTTTAGTTGTAATCTCTGTCCTGCCTTTTTATTTTTACTCTATTCGGTCCTGCCTTTTTTTACTAGTTTATCCTGAATTTTTACACAAATTGACATCCTGCCTTTTTTTTTACCAAGTTGCTCATCCTGAATTTTTTACTCAAAACTCCTGTCCTGCCTGTTTTTCAAATTTCATCCTAGCCCCCATAAAATCAAATGGTAGCTCCTAAACAGAGGCGGATTTAGAGGGGCCCCCTTTCTGGGAAAAATTTGGTTGATTATATAGAGAATCACTGAAGCATGACGGAGCGGGCCCCTCTTAGGCAGTCAGTGGGCCCCCACTTATGAAAATTTCTGGATCCGCCACTGTATAAAGCCATTTAAAAAGCAATATTTTGCAATATTTAAATTATGTAGGCCCAAATCTTGATAGTTGAAATTGTAAGCCTTAAACGTTAAAAAAAATTAACACCCAAAGTTCAAACATAAGAATGACCATATAGTCTTTAATGTATACATGTATGCTATTGCCATGAAACTAGGTAAACTGTCTTATAATTCCCTAATCTTAGTTCATGCCAAGTTTGATTAAAATTAGTCAATTATTTCTTCTCTATAAGGTCTTTAGTGTGGATAGTGTATAACTTACAAATTATTTGCATACTCCTTCCAAATTTATTTCTTTAAATATTTTGGATAAAATAGTAAGTTGGGGATGAAATTACATTGAAAAAATATGTGGCAATTGAATTTTTTAGGTAAACATGGTAAAGTAGTAATTTGGTATAGTTTAAAAGGTCAAATATTAGTTGTCTGAAGTTGTCAAACTAAATTATAGACCCTCTAAACATAAAATTGTCCATATTTTGAGTTATAGCTTATTGACTTTCTATAATGTTGATATGTCTACATAAAGATCAGAACTTGGTATCTTTTAATTCAATTTTGTACAAAAGGTATTAGTTACATATTTCTTTGGCAAAACTCATAACCCTAATATAAACAAGCCATTAAGTGATTATTATACCAAACAAAACAAATTTCTAAAAGTCGATCTGCATGCACCACTAGGAAAAATAGTTACGTAAACATGCACAATATGAACTATCAGGGTTGTTTTGCCTGTGTGGTATTTGTCAATTTTTATTACTGTAATCACAACCAGGAATCCTTGTGTAAAAACTCCTGTGCATATAATAAAAGCTAGCTACCATAAACCAAAGCAATCCCAGATTATGAAGAGGTCGTGATGACAGACCCGTACCACTCCTTTTGTTTTAGTTCTTAAAACTGTCACATATATTTTACTTTTTCTTTTAGCTCACAGAGCTTTTGTCATCACTTGGCGTTCATCGTTGTCGTCTGTCTGGTGTAAGCTATTTCAAACATCTTCTCTGAAACCGCTGAACCAATTCCTATCAAACTTAAGCTGAATGATCCTTAGAGGATCTTAAGTAAAGTTTGTTTATTTTCTGTTTCGTCAAAAATATGGCGACCATGGCTAAAAATAGAACATAGTGGTAAAATGCAGTTTTTGGCTTGTATCTGAAAAACCAAAGCATTTAGAGCAAATCTATCATGGGGGTTAAAGTGATAATTAAGTGAAGTTCTATCAACCCTTAAATTTTCAGATGAATCTAGTAACCAATTGTTGGGTTGCTGCCACTAAATTGGTAATTTTAAGGAAATTTTTCTGTTTTTGGTTATTATCTTGAATATTATTGATAATAAAGATAAACTGTAAACAGCAAAACTGTTCAGCAAAGTAAGATCTACAATAAGTTTATATGACCAAAATTGTCAATTGACCCCTGAAGGAGTAATTGCACTTTAAGGACAATTTTACACAATTTGTTTATCATGTTTTCTTAATTTAAAAAATCTTCTTAAAAAGAATAGTTAATCACGTCATTGTTGTCCAATGAAAATTAGTATGAACATGATGAAAAATGCGGAATGTTTGTTTGACCAGGGTTATAGTCTTTGCAACTGTTGACTGGCAAATAGTCTGTGAAATGAAATAGCACAAATATTTCATTCTTTTTATCGCCTGTCAGTTTTGACGGGACATATTATGGTATACAAATGTCCGGTGTCCGTCCATCTGTCCGTTGTCCGTCTGTCTGTCCGGCATAAACATGTCGCACCGTAACTTGAACGACTTATCCAAATTTCATGAAACATAACATAGTTGTTTCTTAGGATGGTCAAACGATCTGTATACTTTTTGGTGAAAATAAGATTAAAACTTTTTGAGTTACGGGACTTAGTAACTAAAACAGGTGTGAATGTTTTTTCACATGTCGCGCCGTAGCTCAAAAACAATTTATGATTATTGCTTAAAACTTGACACACTTCTTAGTTATATTAATCTTAAGATCTGTATACTTTTTGGTGATGATTCAAAATTTTATTTTAAAGATATTGAGTATTTTGTTAAAAAGGGAGGGTTTTCACATGTCGTATCTCAAAAACAGTTCATGATTATTGCTTAAAACTTTACACACTTCTTAGTTATATTAATCTCAAGATCTGTATACTTTTGGTGATGATTCAGAATTTTATTTTTGAGTTATTGAGTATTTTGTAAAATAAGGGGGAGGGGTTTTTCTCATGTCGCGCCGTATCTCAAAAACAGTTTATGATTATTACTTACAATTTTACACACTTCTTAGTTATATTAATCTAAAGATCTGTATACTTTTTGGTTTTGATTCAAAATTTTATTTTAGAGATATTGAGTTTTTTGTAAAAAAGGGGCTTTTCGCATGTCAGGCCGTATGTCAGAAACTATTTATGATTATTGCATCAAAATTCACACACAAGACGACGGGCGTATCATGCGCTCATGGCGCAGCTGTTTATTATATTATTGTGTATAGAAAAACACATAATGATGTATAATAATAGTTATAGTCATTAAATGATAGTTTTCACCCTTTTTATGTCTAGGGCAAGATATATAGAAGATAAAGAAAAATATAAACAGTTACAGTAGAAATAATTGGCAAAACAAGATAAACAGAAGACAACAAGGCCTAAATGGTAAGACCACTGCTATATAATAAAAGTGATTGCCCTTGAATGATGACTATTATAAAAATAAGAAGATGTGGTATGGTAAATGAGTGATCTATCCACCAGAGTTCAATGAAGTGGATGCAAGCAATTAAAGCCAATGACGGCCTTGATCATGAGAAAACCCATAACTTATAAATCGGCCATTAAAGACCCCAACTTAAAAGATTTAAACAATCCAAATTAATTCAATGCCCATAACAATTAATAAAAAAATGTCTGTGAGCACTCAATCTTACTATAATCAATCCGTAATATATGTGTAATTCAGGTTTCAGACAGGGTATATAATGTGTTATTCCATATTGATAGATCATTTATAGGATTTTCTATATGAATTGGATTTTGAATAAAAAAACATATTCACCTGCTGAAAAAGTATATTCACCGCGCAAAACGTCGCGTGCTTTTACGTGTATAATAACGGTAAAATGTTTGACGTACAATTTGTTTTGGTAAATAACTGTTATTAAATACATATTTTTCTCTCTTGGAACATAGAATAAAACAATTACTGTCTTTTGCTTCGGTAAATATGTGGTTTAATTGACTTTTGAAAAACCCAATGACATTTAATTGTATATTATTCCATATTGATAGAATTTTAGTAGGGTTTTCTATATGAATTGGATTTTGAATAAAAAAGCATATTCACCTGCTGAAAAAGTATATTCACCGCGCAAAACGTCGCGTGCTTTTACATGTATAATAACGGTAAAATGTTTGACTACCATTGGTTTTGGAAAATAACTGTTATCAAAACCCTATTTTTTTTCTTTCGGAACATGGAATAAAACAATTACTATCTTTTGTTCCGGTAAATATGTGGTTTAATTGACTTTTGAAAAACCTAGTGACATTCACTTTGGCCGTTGGCCTCAGTGAATATCAGTTTTTCAAAAGTCAATAAAACCACATATTTACCTCATCAAAAGACAGTAATTGTATAATATTCTTGAGACCTGAATAACATATTTCATCTAGGCGTAGAAAATCGTACGTGTCGTCATCAATTTGTTTATCTCTTCATTTCTGAGAGGACGTCATTTAATTTTTTGCTGATTTCTTATGTTGGATCACATGTTAACAATTATAAAAATTAGTATTAGAAATCTTACCATCAACCCCTATTATTGCTTATCGCAGACCCAAAAACCTCGAAGATATACTTGTTACATCTAAATTATACAAAACAAGAGATCTCTAACATCGGGTGTTAAGCCATTGCAAGTGCTGTAAAGTCGCCAAGACTGAAAACTCTTTCACCAGCACAGTAACAAAGCGATACAACATCTTAGTAGCATCTAACTGTAAAACGGAAAATAGTATTTATATTCTTACTTGTGGAACTTGCAAGCAGCAATATGAAACTAAATTCAATAATCAGACTTAATAATCACCGGTCATTTTATACTAAAGGAAGCAACTGCCCAATCACGAGACCCCACTTAATTAAGAACAGGACATATTTTTGAAAATATCACCTTTCAAGTAATAGAGGTCAACCAAAATTGGGACACCAAAGTAGAAAACAGAGAGAGAGAGATGTTGGATGCATCAGCTACGTACTCTTGAACCTTATGGACTGAATGAGAGAGTGGTCCTACATTGTATAACAAAAGCCTTCGTAGGTTCATATCGTTTGCTTTCGACGTTTTTTATCGGATTTTTTTTTACTATCGATGCCCAGTCACGAAAAACAGTTTTATTAAAAGCCAAAGGAATACATCTTGAACTTCCTACTATTCAACTAACACGATTATTTGTTTTGACTTATTAAACGCAATGTACAATAAGCTACAAAAAATTCTTAAAAGCATGCGATTTTACCCGGATAGCTGCACACGGATGAAGCTAATAATTTGTTTAGCGAAATATTGCGTGAGTATATAAAATATAACAACAATTTTCATAACACTTATTAGCGTGTTACAGTTACATTCTTATGCATTTATATATATATAAACCTGTTTAAATTGAAAACTCCGCCTATGTTATTGTTTGTGTCAATGTTTAATCGTAAAACCTCGCGATCTCCTAACAAATTAACCAAACTTTGGATTAATATATTATTGTAGAATAGCTGTAAATGAGTAAAAAAGTAAGAATAGATTGGTTCTTTTCATCTCATGATATATCATTATAGAATGTACAAACCAGTCCATTCTGTAAACTTACAACGCAAATTTCTGACCCATACTCAACATGTCTCTTTTTCCAGTGACAGTTCAAATTTTCTCATCCTTTGCAGAACCTATCTAAGTGACTTGTTCTTGAATACGCATATATTATTCGCCACTGGAAGTAAGCAAACACCCATCAAACAATATTTTACTAGGAGATTATCATAGAAATTCAACTAACCACTACAAAAAAATCCCCCTTTCCTTTAAATTTCGTTTTCCTTTTTCCTTTTAGGATTTTCTTACATGCAATCCTCTATACGGAATGGAGAACGTTGTAGTACTGTGAAGGCTTACTTGCGACCAGTTATGAATAGACCCAATTTGCATATAAGTATAAATACCATGGCAACAAAGGTAACTTAAAAATGATTATCCATTGATTTAATTTCATTTGCACATAAGATGATACATACTTCTAATACGACAAGTAGCAATTATTTGTGTATGTGTGAATGCTAGGTACTTCTCTATTAAATGCAGTCTTTGCTGTTGAATCATCCTGAAAAAAACATATGACATGTTTGCCAATGGACAACAACATTCAATAAATCAAGTGATTATGCCCTATGTTTTATTTGCCAATATACCCCTCAGACAGGCAGAGCTTGTGTCTATTCGCAGCATGATCAGAATTAAGCGTAAGTCGATGTAAAGTGTCACCCTGATTTATCTGATTGTAAAACTTTAACATTTAAAAAAATATCTTTCATTGAATAATTGTTTGGTGAACTTTTTTTAAATCAAATTTTCATGCAATTGATCTCTAAAAAATAAATTGATTTTAAAAAACATACAAGAGACACAAAGTTTACTCTATCAAGTTAATATACGTTATCACTGAAATACATTTTGTAAGCTAGCTAGAATTCGCTTTTTAATAAATTTTAAAACATTTTTTTCAGATTCTTATAGAAAATAAAAAAGCAAAAGGCTTGGAAGTTATACAAAACAACAGAAAAATACAAGTGTACGCCAACAAAGAAGTCATTTTATCTGGAGGTGCAGTTAATTCCCCCGTATTACTTATGTTGTCAGGCGTTGGTCCTAAAGACCATTTACATGAGTTGGGGGTATGTTTAGTTAGCAAAACTATGGTTTCGTCTACCTATGGATACCACGATTGGACGTAAAATGTCATTGCCCTTTTAAATGACTTCCAGTATACTTAATACTGGTTCTTGCAGGGAAAAACGCGTTTCTCAGAGGTCAAAGCATAAATAATAGGTTTATTTTTTCAGTTAACAATCTATATTTGTGTATTACATTCATGTGTATATTTTAGATACCTATGGTGGCAGACCTTCCCGTGGGAAACTATCTATATTTGTGTATTACATTCATGTGTATATTTTAGATACTGTAAATTTAGAGATTATTGCGATGTTTTTATTATTGCGAAAAATGCGACAGGGTTATAATCACAATAATTTAAACTCGCATTTTGAAATTTTTTTTATGAATTAAGCAGGATTTTTCTCAATATCGCAAAAATTAAAATCGCATTTTAGTCTAAAATGACAAAATCGCAATAATAAATGCATGCAATAATTTCTGAATTTACAGTACCTATGGTCGCACACCTTCCCGTCGGAAACTATCTATATTTGTATATTACATTCATGTGTAAATTTTGGATACCTACATGTTGTCGCAAACTTTCCTGTCGGAAACAATCTATATTTGTGTATTATATTCATGTGTATATTTTAGATACCTGTTGTCGGAGACCTTCCCGTCGGAAACAGTCTATATTTGTGTATAGCATTCATGTGTATATTTTAGATACCTATGGTCGCAGACCTTCCCGTCGGAAACTATCTATATTTGTGTATTACATTCATGTGTATATTTAAGATACCTAAGGTCGCAGACCTTCCCGTCGGAAACTATCTATATTTGTGTATTACATTCATGTTTATATTTTAGATACATATGGTCGCAGACCTTCCCGTCGGAAACTATCTATATTTGTGTATTACATTCATGTGTATATTTTAGATACATATGGTCGCAGACCTTCCCGTCGGAAACTATCTATATTTGTGTATTACATTGATGTGTATATTTTAGATACCTGTTGTCGCAGACCTTCCCGTCGGAAACAATCTATATTTGTGTATTACATTCATGTGTATATTTTGGATACCTGTTGTCGCAGATGTATGTGTATATTTTAGATACCTGTTGTCGCAGACCTTCCCGCCGGAAACAGTCTATATTTGTGTATTACATTCATGTGTATATTTTAGATACCTATGGTTGCAGACCTTCCCGTCGGAAACTATCTATATTTGTGTATTACATTCATGTGTATATTTTAGATACCTATGGTCGCAGACCTTCCCGTCGGAAACTATCTATATTTGTGTAATACATTCATGTGTATATTTTAGATTCCTGTTGTCGCAGACCTTCCCGTCGGAAACAATCTACAAGACCACATGATGTTCCATATGAAATATAATATTAATTCTAGTATTTCAATAAATACCCAAACATTACAGGCGCCAATACCAAAGGTTCAATATGCACTTTCCAAAACAGGTATATCAAACTTATTTAGCATTCAATGTACAGTGTATGGATAGATAGCTATTTACTTATAAATAAAATTGAGAATGGAAATGGGGAATATGTCAAAGAGACAACAACCCGACCAAAGAGCAGACAACAGCCGAAGGCCACCAATGGGTCTTCAATGCAGCGAGAAATTCCCGCACCCGGAGGTGGTACTCAGCTGGCCCCTAACTAAAATTGTGTGCTAGTTCAGTGAAAAAGGACGTCACACTAAACTCCAAAACATATAAATGAACTAAAATTAAAAAACATACTAGACTATCAAAGGCCAGAGGCTCCTGACTTGGGACAGGCGCTAAAATGCGGCGGGGTTAAACATGTTTTGTGAGATCTCAACCCTCCCCCATACATCTAGCCAATGTAGAATAAAGAAACACATAGCAATACGCACAGTAAAACTCAGTTTAAAAGAAGTCCGAGTCCGATGTCAGAATAGGTAACAAAAGAAACTAAGCAAAATGACAATGATACATAAATGAACAAAGGACTACTAGCAGTTACTGATATGCCAGCTCCAGACCTCAATTAAACTGATTGAAAGATTATGTCTTCATCATATGAAAATCAAGTACAATCCCTCCCGTTAGGGGTTTAGTATCATACCATCATAAAATATATGAGAAGAACATAACCCGTATTATGCCGTATCCGTATTTAAAAAATGAAATCCTAAGGGCTGACTTGGTTGTTGAAATATGGTCACCTTGACTTTTCCTTTTCAACAGTAAGACCTGTGTTGAGTTGGTCGTTCGTTTGGTAATGCGGGGATGTATTAAGGGGGTACCCAACACTTCAAAAACAAATCCTGTTGTTCAATTATTTTTTTTTTATGATTGGTGGACAAGACGATAAGCCTTTCCTACAAAAGCTGTCATTTTGGTTTTGAAAATTCACCATACGGATTAAGAGATATACCATCTCCAAGGTTCAATATATATATACCTAGGGCCTCAGATTTTCCTTTAAACATAGGTAAAATAATGGGTATTGGGTTAAATTTCTCAATTTCTTTCAGTTGTTAGTATTAATTTTTAATCCCTGAAATTTCTTGTTTACATAGTAAGTATTGGTCCATTTGATTATATTTAACACAAAATAATTATCAGAGGTGCTCGTTTATTATATTTATTTTGCACATAAGTACTCTTTCTATTCCAACATATTCACCTTCCAGAGGCTGTCCATTTTTAGAATTCATCCTTATTTACCTACTTAGAAAAGTAATTTTAATAGTTTAATTCTATAGTTCGTTCTCATCCTGGATACTTATGAAATATTTCCCACTGGACCAAGTTATCAAGCAGAATCAACAATCAAAATGAAACTATTGTGGTTAGTGACACTCAATCGCTCAATCGATCAATTTTACTTCATTGTCGATATCAAAGCATTTTGTTTCCAACTTGTACGTATATAATAGAAAAAGCAATTGTTGTAAACATTTAAATAATTGTAAAACATGTGTTTGGGTAAAGGAGCTACAATATTAACAAAACTGATTCTGAAGTTCAAATTACCACCAATACGATTTATGTATTGCTAATAGGTTCAACACATATTATTTTTGCTGTCTAATTTTTAAACCCGGCTCTGTGGTCTCGTGGTAGCGTGCTCGTCTTCAGTGCGGAAGCTCGTGCACCCATGGCACGATCCCAGGCCGGGTCATATTTAAGTCTTAAAAATTGGTATTTATTACTTCTTCTGTAAATTCAGAAAAATATTGCGGGGTGTTCATTAATGTGAATAATGCGACTGAATGAATATCGCAATAAAAAGAACTCCCATTCTGATTTTGGACACGTATACATGTATATATGCATGAAGCTTTTCCTGAAATCGTAATAATTAATCTCGCATTTATGTTCAGTCTTCATAAATCGCAATAATAAATGCACGCAATAATTTCTGAATTTACAGTAATGTACATGTCTTCCTGCGGACTGTTACCTATTGAGCTAACACGTTAAAATCCGGCTTGGCGTGTCGGGCAAGTTCAAAGCAAGGTTCAAAATTCATATTATGCTCTCGTCCTGAATATACATTTTACTTGCCACTGGACACTAAGCAGCAATCTATCATCATCATCATCGTCTAATTTTAAAATCATCCCAGCCGGCATTTCAACGTTGAAACAACGTTGAATCAACGTTGATTTGTAACGTTGAAAAGACGTTGAATTAACAGTTGGTTTTGAAAGTTGACACAACGTTGAATATCTGACGTTGAAACAACGTTATATTTTCAACATTGCATCAACGTTGATTTTTGATTGAATATAGGTTGAAACTTAACATTGAAACAACATCACCCTAATATTGCAACAAAATTGTTTCATGTTGAAATAAGCATTTCGTTGCTTGTTGTTGGTTCATCTGTCATATATGTTTGTCGTTACAAAATAACGCGGTTGTTTTTTCTCGTTTGAATTGTTGGATTATTATGTCCGGGTCTTCTATCGCGGATATCTAGTATACGGTGTTGTTTTTGCTTATTGTTGAAGTCCGTTTAGTGAACTCCACGTCAATTGGACTCTGGTGGATATTTGTCTCATTGGCAATCATACCACATCTTCTTATATCTATATTAGTTAGTAACAACAAAAGATATTGAAGCCACATGACACTAGTACAGAGGACAACAGCAAGATTTGAAGAAAAAAACAGTACAACAGATGTCAAGTTATGACAAAAGCTCATATAGCCAAAAGGTGATCTGGTAAATGAATAAAAACAATCTCTTGATTCATTTTTAATATTTTCGTGAAAAAGAATTGTAGTCTCTAAACTCCTCCAACCATTTCTGGTGCACAATCCTTCTTTAATTCAGCTTATTTTTGTGTAGGCATCCATTACTCTTCCTGAAAAAAAAAACCAAACACAAATAATATTTTGTAAACATGAGTTAACAATTACGTAGAACGTCAAAGGCAGGAAATAAAATGTTATAACGGCCAGTTTTTTTTTATAATTTACTGGTTTACATAACAGCCGATCTTTTTTTTTAACCATTTTTCGCTCCTGTACATGTACAATGTAGCAATGCCACCTATCTCGAGCACCACAATCTATTGTTCAAATGCCATCTATTTCGAGCACCAGGATCTATTGTAACAATGCCACCCATCTCGTGCACCAGGATCTATTGTAACAATGCCAACCATCTCGAGCACCAGGATCTATTGTTAAAATGCCACCTATCTCAAGCACCAGGATCCATTGTTAAAATGCCACCTATCTCGAGCACCAGGATCTATTGTAACAATGCCACCAATCTCGAGCACCAGGATCTATTGTAACAATGCCACCAATCTCGAGCACCAGGATCTATTGTATTA
The DNA here is from genome assembly GCA_017311375.1 of Mytilus coruscus. Classification (NCBI taxonomy): domain Eukaryota; kingdom Metazoa; phylum Mollusca; class Bivalvia; order Mytilida; family Mytilidae; genus Mytilus; species Mytilus coruscus. Next base: position 39,660,217 of record CM029603.1, on the reverse strand, counting down.
ATGCCACTCATCTGAAGCACCAGGATCTATTGTTAAAATGCCACATATCTCGAGCACCGGGATCTATTGTACAAATGCCACCTATTTTGAGCACCAGGATCTATTGTAACAATGCCACCCATCTCGAGCACCAGGATCTATTGTAACAATGCCACCAATCTCGAGCACCAGGATCTATTGTAACAATGCCACCCATATCGAGCACCAGGATCTATTGTTAAAATGCCACCTATCTCGAGCACCAGGATCTATTGTACAATGCCACCTATCTCGAGCACCAGGATCTATTGTAACAATGCCACCAATCTCGAGCACCAGAATTTATTGTAACAATGCCACCCATCTCGAACACCAGGATCTATTGTAATAATGCCACCCATATCGAGCACCAGGATCTATTGTTAAAATGCCACATATCTCGAGCACCAGGATCTATTGTACAAGTGCCGACTATTTCGAGCACCAGAATCTATTGTTAAAATGCCACCTATCTCGAGCACCAGGATCGATTTTTAAAATGCCACCTATTTCCAGCACCAGGATCTATTGTAACAACGCCACCCATCTCGAATACCAGGATCTATTGTAACAATGCCAACCATTTCCGGCACCAGGATCTATTGTTACAATGACACCTGTCTTAATGATTGCAGAGGTTATGCTTTAAATTTGATATGCATTAAAAAAATATAAATACAAATCAAATCAAATCAAATGTCTTTACTAGTATTCCTAATTAAAGGGCCCATATAGAGCTTATAAATCAATACAAATCACAAAGTGCATACAGTATCCACACAAACAACACATGCAATATAACATACATACTGATTATTGATAATAAAAAATGTTAAGAATTAAAAATAAATACATACCTTGACAGCTACTACCTATATCAAGGATTTGTGCCTCTATCCTTTAATCCTTTTTCCCTAAAACTCTTTAAGTTACTGTTCTGTCCCTAATATCTGTGCAAAAAATAAGAATAACATCGATCATCGGCAAGCAATATTTTAAATTTGTAAAATTCGATTGAAGAATAAAAAGAAATCATTAACAATTTCAGAGCATAGTTGACAATAATTAAAAAATGTGATAATGGATGACGGATTAAAATTTTAGATAAAAAAGGGGGAGATATGATAATCTTACTTGGCAAAAGTTCCTTGTCTTTAACAAATCAGCAGTAAAGAACTAAAATAAACTGTATGTAGATTCATGTAGGCTGAGTATGCTGTTTCCAGATTATAGTACATATTTATATAGAAGTGCAGTCATAAATTTGGAACGTACAAAAAAAAAAGACAAGGACACACTGAAGTCAGAAATGATATCTCTACAACATTCAATATGGCGAGATTTTCAGAATATAACGCGTTTGTGCATTTATAATCTCCCATTGTTAACATCACACAAGCATTGAAACACAATTAATACAGCAACGGATAATAATTAAGGAATCACTTACATTTCTATGAATTATTCTTTCCTGAAAACGGTCCTAAAAATTGTCAAGGAAAATTGTACAATCTTCTGTGTTTGTATCACACTTCATGATCGCTGCCGCGTTTGAAAAAGGCGGTCACACACGTGCGTTCATACATTAATCAACATAATGTCACGTGATAATATTATCAATAGATTATTGGGAGTGCCAATCCTCGTGTATCTGTTGTGTATATGCCGCACTTTCACATGTTGTGTCTTATATGTGATTAAAATATTTCCGGATAATATCAAATTAGTTAGTAGCATATTTCGACGAATGATAATTTATATTTTTTGTATACTTTTATGATTTTAATAAACGACCCGGTTAGACGTCGGTTTGAGCTTTAATTATATTTCTTTGGAAAATTCCTGATTTTACTAGATATTGTACAAAAAAATTAAAAGGCAACATTGATAACAATTTACATAGCAAAATCCTTATTTGTGAACTTTTGTTGATGCAACAACAAACGATGTACAACTATGATGATTCCTCTTTAAAACTGATGGTGAATATTTTTTTACATCTTTTTTCTCGACGAACTTCCCTCGTCGACATATCAACCAACATTAAACGTTAAAACAACAATTTACTTCAACCTAACTTCAACATTAAAAATTCAACTAAAATTCAACGTTGAAACGACATACTTTCTGCAACATAACTTCGACGTTGCTGTTACAACGTTGAAACAACGTTGAAGCAACGTCATGACAAAATATCAACCACATTTCAACGTTGAAATGACGTTGCGTGCCGGGTGGGATTAGCGTTATGATTTTTTTTCATTCTTTAAATTATTGCATGTGATAGGTATATACTCTGGTAGTGGATTGGAAAGTGATCTAATGGTTAAAATACCAAACCGTGATCCTGCAGAACCTGACTACCCAGACTACCAGTTGACGTTATTCAGTGTAGCACAAGACGAGGGATTTTTAGATTATGGACTTGATATGAATATCAAGCCTGAGGTAACTGTATACAGTTGACCAATAGAGGACAAAGAGGTTGTCGGTCTCATTGGTAATATCTTTATTCATGTGTGTGCATGATAATTGAGAAATAATTCGCCGTTTCAGAATCCAATGCAAAGTCAAAGTCAAAAGCTTTTCCTGGTTTTAAAACAATTATGGATAACAATCAAATCACGTAACGATTTTATAGGTGCATTTATAAACTACAAAATGAATGATACAAAATTGAATTTCTAGTATTGTTATTCTGAATAAGTTATTCAAACAGTAAGTCTGAATTGAATATCATAATTTCTTTTACGAAAGGAATGTTTGAATAATCCAAAAAAATTTTATAATCATAAGTTTGCCTCGAATACAAAGAAAATAAAATTTTCCACAATTTACAAAACCATAGAGCTAAATTTTAAACATTATGGCATCTTCCTGATCCCTCTCCTATATGAGAAAGGGACAAGATGCAATAAGTGTCTTATTCGGTCTTATTTTTTTTACTGATATTTGAACTTTTAATTTTAGGTTTCCTTTCAAGTCGTTATAAAGTTGAGGTAATACAAAATAAAAAAGAGCAGTTTTTATCCACAAAGTCATAATAAATGCAGTTGTGATGTCACGGAAAAAAGTCCCTCTACACGTTTTCTTGAAGAATATGAAGATTTTGGTCATTTTTTATATAGTTTTTGGACTTACAGGGCACATACAAGTACCAAACTAGATAATTTAAGATAAGGTTTTATATTAATAACACCTTTCATGTAAATATTTTTGTTACAATATTTCCTACTAACAAGTTTGTATGAAAATTTCCTAATTTCGTCATTTTTCGACGACAAATCGGATTTTTCCTATTTATTGACTGCAAAATCTCCGTAAATAATCTTAATATTTCAAAGATATTACGCTTCGTACAATCTTAACAATTATATTTAAGCTAAAACCTGATTTTTAAATACTTCATTTTTATAGGCCTAAAAACCAAAAGGGTCCTCAGCGCATCGCATTCTTTGTCTTTCAAGTCTCGGAAAACAAGATGCAACACTTAATATAAGTATAAATATGCAAAATCAGAAAAAACAATCCTTTTATATAGCCTAAAAAACAAGGAGGACCAGATATTGCAAAGATTTGTAATAGACATATTTACCGTCAACATTTAGATATTTGTATACACATCCGACAATATCTAAAAGACCTGATAAGATAAGATTATGATGATATCTGGGCATAATTTCATTTTATTATCTCACAGCTCATTATAAGTTCCGAAACATCAGAATTCCAATAAAAGTAATGTGATTGGCAATTTGCGTTTTGCTTTTAAAGGTGACCAAGTTTTTCAAGACAAGAGCCAAAAGTAACGAATTTACGCATTCACTCATTGGATTGCATCCAAAGAGTAGTGGAACAATTAGACTTCAAACTACGGACCCATTTGATCCACCACTGATAGATCCACATTATTTAGAAAATCCATATGATATCAAGGTGATGACTGCAGGTAAGTTCTAGAGTTGAAAAGCATGCGTCTTGCATTAATTTTTGTCACAGTTGGTATTTAATTAAAACCCATATCACTGACATAAAACCGTTTGAGAAAATTGAGAAATTGAAATATATTACTAAAATTAATTTAAGGAGAGTAACATGATACAAACTCAAATAAACTTAAGATTGTGTTATAAATCATGGTCTAGTTTTAGAGTAATAAATTCATTTCTGTTTGACTTTTTTTGCTTCTTGTTTTATTGTAATGGTCCATATGAACTCTATAGGGACATACAAAAAATTTCAAATTATAAAAAGCTTAATGATATGATTGTGGATGTTGACCCTGTATACTTATATGTTCTCACCACGTTTTGAGTTCTTGCAATTCAGATGGTTTTCTTTCAATCATTTATGAAAATAGGGTGATATGGTATGATTGCTAAAGACATCTATCCACGGAAGTCCAAATGATGTGAATGCAAGCAACTATTGGTGACCCTACGGCTTTCAACAATGAGCAAACCCCATACCCGTTTGCCTATTTATACTTGGATTTTTACTTGGATTTATATACTTCATTTGTTCTTAACCCCATTTATAAAAATGAGAAAAAAACATTCAATAGCAATCAAAGAACGCACTTTACTTAATTGAGTTGATATAACAGACGGTTGTTTTTACATATTTTAAGCAACACGACGAGTGCCACTAGTTGAACAGGAATGTCTGACTTTTTCCAAAGCTTTAGTTCATCCACCGAATTTCAATGGGGCCTATCGTATTCAATCTAGTTTTCTCAATAGTTTGATGTATTAAGGCAACTATATATATGTATACCGGAACCCAATGGAATAGAAACGGGATATATTGCTATCTTGAGGTAAGCTTCAAACACTTCGTTTAAAAGTGTTATTTTAACTTTTTGGCCATTATGTTTGTCTATCTAAATTTAATTTAAGATTTTTTTTACAGCAATACGTAAAGCTCAACAACTGATGAATACAAAAGTTTTCAAACAACTGGGTGCCACATTAACCAGACGAGATTTTCCTGGAATTTGTGACAAAGTTAAATTTGACACTGACGAATATTGGGAATGTTTAATCCGTCATTTTTCTGTAACTGTTTATCATCCAGTATCAACATGTCGTATGGGAGCAGTAACAGACCCTTCAGCAGTTGTTGATCCTGAATTAAGGTTTGTTAAATTGATATGATTTCGAACTTGAACATGTTTTACTCCAAAAGACACGAATATCATTAGGCTATATTAAATCCGGTAACAATGACAATTTTGATCATTTTCTCATTTTTTAATAGAATGCAATAACAAAGACATCAGTAAACCAAAAACATATAAAAATAAATTCCTGTAAGGTAACAAAATACAAAGAGGTCGGAAAAGCGGCATGGTATTAAAACCCTTTAAACTAATCTTATTAATACCAATAACGAATTAGGTGCCAAATTTCATCATAAAATGGAAATAAACTCTTATACAGCAAACTTTGAAATGGACCATATAAGGGACATGTAAATATAATTACTTTATGCCTAGGTCACTCATTCACGGATCATCTAGCCGGATCCACTACGGATTGAATCTCACGGATGATCACGGAAATGCAGTTTCCGTAGTCCGATACGGATCCGATACGGATGCACAACGGTATGACTACGGGTTTTGACGTTACTACCACGGATAATGAAGGACATGGGCCATTTGGCGACATGAGTGATACGAGTTCTTACGGTGAGACACGGTTTAATACGGAAATGACACGGTTAAGTACGCAACGACACGTGTCGGGGCATATGTACTGCGGATAAACAGCGGTTTTCTACGGTATAAGTAAGGGTTAGTACGAATGAGAACGGTCTGAAACGGAATAGTACGAATGAGTACTGTCTGAATCGGAATAGTACGAATGAGAACGGCCTGAAACGGAATAGTACGAACCGCCACATTTTCTAAAAGCCGTTCATCATTTCTATAATTAAGCTTGTGATTTATCATTTCTTTATGGCAGTGAATCGTAGATTTTTGTTTTGTTTTGTTGAATAAATTATTTATCTGTCTGTCTGTACCATGTGGTCATGGTTCTTCGTAATCCTCGGACCAACGACATGTAGCAATTCTTGAAACATATTTGGGACTAGTATTACAAAGTTCTTAAAAGTAACTGGATTTTCCGCACAAAATTCAGTCATGAGGGCTCATACTGGCCATTGATAGACAATCAGTCCCTAGTCCACCATCTACTCTGCCTCCGGTCACTTCTTCGTCTGTCATCAAGTAGCTTGACCACTGCCCTTGAATTTGTATGCCATATCAATATCCTATTCCAGCGGCGACCAATTAATTGTAAGCAGCAGTTGTTGATCATTCATGTTGGATAATGTTTTGTATACCTCAACGGCAAGACATAGAATACGTTGGACCCAATAAGTATGGAGTATTTATACAGAATCCTTATGTCAGTTTGTCGTGGACCGTAATATTCTGTATCTTGTCGTGTTGTAACGTAGTAAACAGTAACAGACTTTCAGAACCCTGGCTGATCCCTAGCTATCTGTATTGCAACGCAATGAAATCGTGCCGTTCCGTGACAAACTCGTAACAAATCGTATTGTATCCTTAACAAATACGTGGTGTTTCCGTACTAGTACGTAATTATCCGGAACTAACCGTAGAAATCATTCGGGCCTACGACTAAGTACGGGTTAATACGGTTTTGATAGGGACTAAAACGGATTTGTACGTTCTTATACGGTTTAGTAAGGTTTACTACGGTATACAAGTACTACTACGTATGACTACGGCTACAATACGGAAATCTACGGACTAATACAGATTGCCACGAATGATGCCGGATCGTATCCGTATCTAATCCGGCGTCAAATCCATGAATATGTGACCTTGGCATTATCCAAAAGAAATATGTTCAGAAAATTTTCACACGCGCATGCCTTATCCTAAACCAATACATTTATAATATAGTCATACGTAGGTGCCCGATTTTGTAGAGGATATAGAGCATTCAAAAACCTTGCACCGAACCGATGATAGCACTATTGTAAAATGGAAAAATAAATATCCAGTAATCAACAAATCATGAATATTTGAGTTTCTAAGGTACGGTGTATCAACATATTTACAATGTGGCACCTTTTCTATTTTAGGGTAAAAGGCATAATGAATTTGCGCGTAGCTGATGCATCCATCATGCGTAATGAACCATCAGGAAATACAAATGCCCCATGTATTATGATTGGAGAGAAGGCTGCAGATTTAATTCGAGGGAAAGATACCGTTTTAGATTTCCGGAAACAAATGGCTAAATTAAAATTATAACACAAAGTCATAATGACTAACAATTACGCTATATATAAAATAAATAAACTGATAAAATTTGTAGATAACTTAAACTAACTGTGTAACACAACACAAGGTTATTTGTAAAAACAGTTTATTTCGCCGGTCTAGTACGGTGTGTCCATAACGGTACAAACATAAGCTTATATACATGTTCAATTGAATATAACAGTTTATCAAAATTTCTATAACTTTGGCAATAAAAGTTTTAAATCTAAAGATACACAGACAAATTTCTATCAAGCTGACTTCAATGACATGTTTTTACCAAGCTGGACAATTTATAGTTGTAAAACTTGCGTATGTCCAGTTCATTAATTAATTGTTATTACAACATGTCAGCATATGGACTACATGTAAACATGTACTTTTATCTATGTGTAATTTAACTGTAAATGAAAAACAACCTTCCTAAAGATTATTTTTCTTGATAGATATTTCCTTGTGTTATTTTATTCAATTTAATAAACATAATAAGAATATATAAATATATATATATATATTAAAATTACAACAAGAACAAGAAATTTGTTTTGCATGCACACGTATAAAATTGCGGTTTTATCCAACGCAATCATAGGTTTGAACGTTGTTTTCAATTTAGACTTATATATATATATATATATATAGAAGTCTATAAAAGGACCAACCAGCAATTTAATATGTACCGGATCGTCTAGAATAGACGATACTGTGCAGATAAGGAAAAAAATCCACATGCAGATGGCATTGATGCATGTAAAGAAGTTTGGAATTCCAGACCAGTGAAACATCCACCTACTGAATGCCTGGTCAAAATGCTCACGCTGGTACAACTTCACTTTTGATGGAGATCATTATTTGCAAGTTAATGGAACTGCTATGGGCACCAAAATGGCTCCATCATATGCAAACATATTCATGGGCAAATTAGAAAAACAACTTATTGAATCTTCCATCGAAAAACCGCTTTCCTGGTTTAGATTTATAGATGATGTGGATATGAAATGGAATAAAAGTGACGAGGATTTAGATACTTTCATCACTCATGCCAACAACATACATCCAAGTATCAAATTTACTCATGAGAAATCTAAATCCAAAATCGCCTTCCTAGATACTTCCAGCTCGCTCACAGATGGCATCATATCCACAGATCTATATTCTAAATCTACTGACACTCATCAATATCTGTCCCCTAAAAGTTGCCATCCTCCTCATCTGACTAAGAGCATCCCGTACAGTCAGGCACTAAGAGTCAAGCGAATATGTTCCAACACAGAAACAACCAAAAAACAATTACGTCAACTTGAAACCCGCTTGAAGAGAAGGGGATACAAACACAGAAATATCAAAAAAAGTTTTCAGAAAACGGAATCAATTCCTAGGAGTAAACTTTTAGAATACAAAGATAAAAATAAAAATAAAAGGACTCCATGTGTTCTCACTTACCACCCATCCCTCAAAAACAGCTTTAGTGTCATTCGTGAGCATTGAAAAACAGTTGAAAAGAATTCCAAACTATCCAAGATTTTTCCTGAGCCTCCCATGATAGCTTTTAGGCAACTCAACAGTCTGCGGAACCTGCTAGTGCGGGCTGAAGTGTCTGATAATAGAAGTTCTTCTGGAGAATGTCGTTCGTGTGAGGAAAAACGCTGCAAATGCTGCCTACAGATGCAGCATTCATCAACATTTCACAGTAAGGCAACCGAAAATAACTATAAGATATTTTGCAATGTTACTTGCAAAAGTATGAACGTTATTTACATACTGGAATGTTCGGTTTGTGGCCTCCAATATGTTGGTGAGTCAAAGCAGCCTTTCCACAAACGCCTCAATGGCCATAGGAGATATATCTCTAAGAAGCCACTTCTCCCAGTTTCTCAGCATTTCAGACAATCAGGTCACAAACTTGATGACTTTAATCGCATGAAAATCCTAGTGATTGAACAGAACATTCACTGGAGTGATGCCCAGCGACAGGTTCGGGAAAGCTTTTGGATAAAGGAACTAAATGTACATCATCCAAACGGCATCAATAAGAAATACTAAGTTTTGTTTTTCACTCATTTTGGAATGTAAATATACACAGTCACGTATATTAGAGTATCGAGTTTTGTTTATATTATGATGTTCGAGATTATGGATTAAAATCAATAGACAAAAACTTACCTGTATTATTGATCTATTTTTAACCTACAATCAGTATTTTAAAATCATTGACACCGCCGAAATATTTGTCAACACGATTTAATAACAACATCTTCGTATAATACCATCTTATATTAGTATCGTTGTGCAAATTTTTAGACTTATATATATATAAGTACGTCTGAACCAGTGACAACTCTACAACAGATTTCTCCATCGGATCACCAGCAGTGATGGCGATACATGGCTGTGTACATTTTTGTATATACAACTCGTCTAAACATCAACCCAACAAAGTTAGATCTGTAAATTTGCTTTCGCAAATTTTTTGTTCTTCCCTCGCCGGGATTCGAACTCATGCTACGGAGATATCGTGTCACGATCATAGGTTTGAACGTTGTTTTCAATTAAGACTTGTTTATATTTTTTTCGTTTGGGCTTCTATTATATTTGCCTTCGGGTTTATATGATCCGTTCATCCTATTTTGACTCTTTCAAAATTCAAGAGTCTATCCTAAATTGAGGTAAATAATATGGCCTTCCAAATACCGTTTCGATTCCTAACATCACTGAAGAGACATTAATTGTCGAAATCCGGATATGGTGTACAAATTTTTGCACCTCATGTTTGCGGTATACCATCTTTTCCGCAAGTTTATTGTTTTCTGTTTAGTAATAATTTAATAATAAGATCTGTTTTGTTACATCTTCTGATCCGTTTATTTGGCAATCGCCAATGGCAGTCAGCAGGGTTTAAGAACATCAGTTGTTCGACCTGCTAGTCAAATGCGTTTTGTTAAAATATACTTTTTCACTCATTTGGTCTTTTGAAAAATGTTGTTTGTGCTGTATTTAGACCCCTCTACCAAGAAATTTGTTTTGCATGCACACGTATAAAAATTGCGGTTTTTATCCAACGCAATCATAGGTTTGAACGTTGTTTTCAATTAAGACTTGTATATATATGAGTCTAAAAGATTGTGTAACAATACCGATAAATAGATGGAAAACAAAACACTAAAAAGTGTTGAATATCATCGCACAAAGATGGAAAAACTGAACAGATGATATAAATTATACAATAATTGCAAATATTTCGGCTCAACAAATGGCCTTCCTCAGTGTTAAAAGTTTTAACAATACTGATATATAATGTATAAGGTGTAAACATAGATCAGTAATAATACAGGTGAGTTTTGGTCGATTGATTTTAATCCTAAATCCTGAATATCATAATATAAACATTAGACTGTCAATTTAATAATTTCTTTCTATTGATTCCATGTGGATGGAGGACACCCAGTGTTTTTATCCAAAACTTCTCCCAATTCTCTCTTTGCCTATTTTGCCATGTACGATCTATATGTGGTCTCCAATATGTTGGTGAATCTATGCAGCCATTTCACAAACGCCTTAATGGCCACAGGAGTGACCTCACAAAAAAACCGTATATTCCTGTCAGCCAACACTTCAGGTTACCAGATCACAATCTGAAAGATTTTGATCACATGAAGATCCTTGTGATCGAACAGGATTGTACATGGCAAAATAGGCAAAGAGAGAATCGGGAGAAGTTTTGGATAAAAACACTGGGTGTCCTCCATCCAGATGGAATCAATAGAAAGAAATTATTAAATTGACAGTCTAATGTTTATATTATGATATTCAGGATTTTGGATTAAAATCAATCGACCAAAACTCACCTGTATTATTACTGATCTATGTTTACACCTTATACATTATATATCAGTATTGTTAAAACTTTTAACACTGAGGAAGGCCATTTGTTGAGCCGAAATATTTGCAATTATTGTATAATTTATATCATCTGTTCAGTTTTTCCATATTTGTGCGATGATATTCAACACTTTTTCGTCTCAAATTTAGCCCAACAATGTTAAACATGTTAAAGATCTGTAAATTTGCGTCAGCAAATTTTTTGTTCCTCTCTCAGTGGGATTCGAATCCCTGCTGCGCCTCAGACCATTCGACTAACACGGTTATATAAGAATATATATAGCTTTCGTCGAGCCGTGCCTTTCCTCGTCGGCTTTATATTGGGCTGTAACACAGTACATGATGAATAATGGCAAGTAGGATAGTGTGTCTTTCAGATCAGCTATGTGTTGTCTGTTGTAAACGACAAGAATGTAATTAACATGCCGTAACATCAAATGATAATTTTATTATACGACCGCAAAAATTAAAAAAAATTTGGTCGTATATTGGTATCACGTTGTCGTCGTCGTCATCGTCGTTGTCGTCGTCGTCAGCGTCGTCCGAAGACAGATGGTTTCCGGATAATTACTTTAGTATAAGTAAATAGAAATCAATAAAATTTTAACACAAGATTTATAACCACTAAAAGAGGGTTGGGATTAATTTTAGGGGTTATGGTCCTAACTGTTTCGGAATTAGGGGCCAAAAAAGGGGCCCAAATAAGCATTTTTGTAGTTTCCAGTGAATAACTTGTGTTTAAGTGTATGAATCTCTCTGAAATTATACCATAAGTTTCCATACGACAAAGGGATGGTTAGAATTGACTTGGGGGGAAAAGGGGGGGTTAAGGCTCAAACCATTTAGGAATTAGGGGCAAAAAAGGGGGAAAACAAGGTTTTTTCTGGTTAAAGGACAATTAAGACAATTTTAAAGCAGTCTAAGGGAGATAATCCAATCACATTTAAAAACAACAATGTTTGATTACCTCCCTTATTTGCTTGTAAATTATGTATTAAAAAATGATGATTGTCTTGAGGTGGTTAGCTGTAAATTTATTTTAGAAGTTACTATTAATTAATAGTAATTTTAGCCATGAGTACATGTATGTATGTCATTTTATATTTTACGACTTTTATGATGTATTTAAATGGGTAATTATGGTTGCAAAATTTATTAGAAATTTGAATTGAGATAATGACTATATCTTGAGGGAAAGATTTTTTTTTTTGAAATAAGGGAAAGGGGGAGGTGAAAAAAATGTTTTGGGAGGGGACTATTTTTTCTCATTTCAGATTTCAGAAATTAAAAAGAAAAATTTCTTCAAATATTTTTTTTGGGGGGTTAATATTCAAGAGGAAAGTGTATTGCACAAAAGTAAAAAAACGGAGTAATTTTTTTCTTGGTTGGGGGATCAATTTGCAACAGCATAGTGTATTGCACAAAAGCAAAAAATTGAATATAAACTCAAATCATATAACCAATTTTTAAGTTCTTTGACTACAGTTATTCTGTGGCAGAAACCTATTATGTGTCAAATATTTAATTACAATCCAAATTCAAACCTGTATCAAGCGTGAATATTGTGTCCATTTTGGCCCCAACTTTTCAGGGTTGGACATCTGCGGTCGTATCCAGCTGCGCTCAGCGAAGCAATTTATTATAGACTTTTAAACATATTATGTGTGACAAATAAAATAAAAGTTGTTTATAAAAAAATGTTTTCTAAAATTTGTTATCGATGTAAACAGGTTGTGATATTAATTTTAAAATTTAAGAGATTATATAAAAATAAGGAGATGTGGTATGATTGCCAATGAGACAACTATCCACCAGAGTTAAAATGAAGTGGATGTAAGCAAATCTATAGACAACCGTACGGCCTTCAACAATGATAAAAACCCATACCGTAAAGTCGGCTATAAAAGGCCCCAATATGAAAAATGTAAAACAATTCAAACTAGAAAACTAACGGCCTTATTTATAACAAAACAATTCCGAAAAACAAATATGGCAGACATAAACCAACGACAACCACTGAACTACAGGCTCCTGTATTGGGACAGGCACATACAAAATGGGGCGGGGTTAAACATGTGTGTGAGCGCTTAACCCTCCCCTAACCTAGAACAGTGGTGTAACAGCCCAACATAAAAACATAATGCCCATTTCTTTTGTATATGATTCACTCCAGGTGTAAAACTCAGAAATCTGTTGAAAAATATCTTACAGAGTCCGAATTATAATACTCTCAAAACAAATGGCTGTACTTCTTTATGTTGTCTATTATTGAAGACCGAATATTGCCCTCTAGATGTCATTTGGTTCTTTTGTTGTTGGGTTTTTTTTTTGTCATTGACGTATTCTCACATGTCATATATTAATATGAATATGAATGCCATACGACAATGTAAATCGATTGGATTAGCTTCTATCAAGATAAATATTGATATGCATGTATATGTTATAACTTAAGATGTCGGTGGTTGTCTTGTTGTCATTTTAATATCAATGTTAGTCCTTTTATTATTTTTTTTAGTTTATTCTTATAGAAGAGATGTAACTGACTTTGTTGTTCCTTCTCATACGTCTACTAAGTCATTGCGATTCGTAATGTATAAAGAAAATCAGTTTCTTAAAACAGCTTTAATTTACATAAAGACAAAAAGATACAGATAATATAAATAAAGATCAATCTAATAACAATAAAAATACTATTTCGGATAGAAATCGACCGTATGCAAATGAATATCAATACATCTGTTACCTATTTCGGGTTGGAAAAGTTGTTATAAGAATCCTACAAAACAGACCAATATTCATCTTTTATTTCGTATTTGAATGTTTCAAAATCAATCAAATATACTTGCAGTGATTTATTATTTATTGATATTGGACATCGATTAGAGAAGACTACAATCGATCAGACGTCGTTTTGGCAATACCTGACATCACATTGGACGTCGATTAGAGGGTAAAAATATTGGACACTGTTTTGAGAACCTGACTTCAGATTTGGACGTCGATTTGAGGAACGGACGTCGATTAGAGACCGGACGTCGATCTGAGTCTAGCATATATAATTCGTCTCAGATTTAGCCCAATAATGTTAGATCTGTAAATTTGAGTCAGCAAATTTTTGTTCTTCCCACAGCGAGATTCGAATCCCTGCTTTTGTGACTTCGTGGCTACGCCGCCTGCACTGTGTCTAGCGCCTTAGACCACAGGACCAACTATATGCTATATAAGAATATATCTTTCGTTAGTCAGTTGTAAAGTTGTCATAGTTATCGTGCTTAGATACCGAGAACCACACATTTTTATAACTTAATTCGAATACTCGAATGTTATAAAGTGCTATCTATATTTGTTTAACAAGTAGTAATTTTATAGAACATACAAGATTGGCCAATAGTGTAACAATTACATATATATATATATATATGTAACACTCCCAAACGTGTCCATCCCCCCAAACGTGTCCGATTCCCCATAACGTGTCTATTTTGGCCAAACGTGTCCTTAAAATTCGAAATTGCCGAAACGTGTCTGATTTCATAACCCCAAAACGTGTCCAAGAATTGTTATTCACCAAAACGTGTCCAGTTTAAAACGCAAAACGTCTCAAAACCTTTAGCGTCGATGTAAATTGTGAAAATCAGATGTGTAGTATATAATTCTATAATATTTATTTATGGCTTGGGGTGATCTGAGGTCCTCTGGAAAGTTAAGGAGATCCTGCTCCATATATGGCACTCGTCGTGTTGCTCATGTAAGTACAAACCCGGTGATTAGTCTTATTCGGTAGGTCACATTCAGGGAAAAGGAGGACGGGATTATGGTTACGACGATTGGAACATATCTATCGTCATCTGTGAAACATACATTCTATAACGGTCAACTAACTCGTGATGGCGTCCGTAAATTTTTTCGAAAGGATAATTTCAACTTCATAACTTGGAACTCTTGGTTGAATAGCTTCCTTGTGAGTAGCAACCCTCTATCAAGGGCATCATGATCATGCTAGGAAACGCAAAACCTGGAATATCGAATGAACTGGGAGATATATACTCCATATAAACATGTGTTTCATAAAGATAGTGTTTAAACCAATATCAATCATGACCAAATAACCACGTAATCTGTGCTCTTGTATTAAAGATGGCAAATAACCATTCTCATACAATAAAATCATCGAACAATCAAAATTTGTTTAGAAAGGATTTGGCAGTGTTACTCGTCCGTAAGTTCTGTGACAAAGAGAAGGTCTTTAATACCGTTGGACATGACTAAATAGAATTGCAAAAGAAGAAACATGTTTAATTTCCGAACTTGACATAGCTTCCCTTGATTTTCGTTCACTTTCGATTATCAAGCATTTATTTCAATGATTAGCTACATCAATCTCAATTGAAACAGTCCTATGTAAACATGGCATTAATTTCAGTCCGATTTCACAATACTGTGAACTTTGTTTGGGTTGGGTTGGGTTGAGTTACTGGACTTGCTGATGTTTGTATATGTAATGTGGTTGACCGTGTACTGCTTGTGTGAATTTGTGCTGGAACTGCACTGAACTGGAACTTTGAAAACTGGAATAAGAACAAGCTTGTGTAAAAATAGATGTTTATTGTTTGCTTGTCACGAATGCAAGTGTATAATAATAATACAATGAACACTGAACATACATAATAAAAACATACATATAGAAACATGAATATAATTAAATATATCAGTAACCCTGGTATTTGAATAATGCGAATAAGAATAATTAACCCACCCAAAAGTATAGTTCACTTTAAATGAATAGGGGGAAGACTAGCTCACTTGAAATAAATATGAATTGAACTGGGGGAATGAATTAAATATAATTTGAACTGGGGGAATTTAAATATGAATATGAACTTGAACTGGGGGAATGAAATATGAATATGAACTTGAAATATAAATAAAGGGAGATAATTTGAATAGTATATTTTACAGTTTCTATGGAAACAATGCCAAAGTAAGTTTATCTCATTTAAACCTGTTTCTGAATAAACAATTAATGTAATTCTAACTTAATAATATAAAACAGTTAACCAAAAGCTATGTACAATGTGCCAGATAAATATAACTGACAAACACAAATAAAACATAAATGCAAGAGCTGTCAACGTATATTTGTTCCGCCTAACAGATGTTCCACCAGAAACTTTGTTATAAACAATGTCATAATATCTGTTCCTGTTGGATCAAATATTCTATATCATTTATTCCGTTAGGAACATATACTGTAATATATATTCCAGTGGAAATAGTATTCCAGAATACTTTCCTTTTGGAACTTATATTATGAAGGAACTTCTATTCCGTGACAGAGCACCCCCCTTTTCTATGCACTGGCCGTTTGAATGAATAATTGCCATGAGAAAATGTTTATAACGTATGTGCGTGAAGAATTGAATGTTACGCATAATAATATGAATAATTTAACACTATAAAACACCTTGAATAGTCGAATAAATGAAGAACACATCATTTTCTGTTTTGTCAAAATAAACGCTACTTCAAGAAGGGGAGTAACTCTGCAGTGATATGAACAATGACCCAAAAATAAAAGAACTTAAAGTACTAACAGAAAACCGTAACTAACTATATACAAAATTGCTTCTAAATGCTTAAACGAACTTTAATGGTAAAATGCCTGAAAATGTCGCATTGTTTCATTATCTGAAGTAATATAGTTTGAACGAAATTGAATAAAGCGTATCAAAACATGCACATTAAAATAAAACGTATTGAAACACGCATATTAAAAATAACAAAACTATTTACAAAAACGCCATTGAATACTTATTCTGAACTCTTGAAACTATAGAAAATATTATTGAATATATTGTGTATAAAGAATTCCCTTTCGAGTGCGCAAACTAACTTAATTTAAATAAACTGTTAAGACTTCAACAATATCTATAAAAATAATGTAATTTATGAACTGGAAAGTATAAATGCAAAATACATGAATATGAACAAAAATGCTACTTATTCTGTCTTAAAACTTTGTAATAAAATCTTACATAAAGAAATATAAAATAAATTTAACTTGACTCACCTGGAATAAGAACAAGCTTGTGTAAAAATAGATGTTTATTGTTTGCTGGTCACGATTGCAAGTGACCAGAAACGCTTGTCCAGGTATCAAGCTTGGTTTCCAGGCGAGGTTAATTTGGGGAATTTCTTATGATTAACAAAGGACAAACATTAAATAATCCTGTGGGGTACCTCGGCGTCACTTAAGGTAACGCTGTGAATCATGTGACTCACATATGTCACTTAGAGACGGATTAACTAAATTATTGAGAAGGAAATTGTACAAAATTATATAATCCTTTATTTGCTGTCTTTTGTGAAAAAGTATTTGTTAATTGACTTGTAAATTCTTTATATAATGTAATTTTACCAAACAATGCTATGAAGATTAAAGTTACGAAACTATATTTTTCCATGTAAAATCAGATATCTGTAAAGTTATAAAACTTGAAATTAACTTTTATTATAAAAATCATAAAATAAGAATCTTTATTAAAACATATAAATATATACACAATAAAACATGAAAATCTGAAACAAGAAGTGAAACGTGAATTTCCGCTGTCACAATACCATGCAATGTCGATATATTTCTAAAATCCGTAATCTCTATACGAATGAATATGCTTTCAAATTAATTGATTAAACGTCTGTATTCGTTTCTTTCTATGGTGCATCATTGTGATAGTATGTCCTATTTCTGTCTTCGACATTCCACTTCGGTAACCTTTTGTTTTGTAATTGATCAATTTATGTATACATATTCATTAACAGTTTTTTTTTCATATATCAATGAATGGTGACGAATGCCTAAGTACAGCAAACACATACTTGCAAGCTGTAATAAATAGAACACAACTGTATATCAGTATCAATACATTTTAACAAAGATATTCAGTAAATATGAAATAAAGAGATTCCAGGGAACGACTTTATTATATTTGATTAATGATACAATATAAATTTAATTCGATGTATTAGCAATATTAATCAGGTGCATTAGCTTTTATAACTTATATAACTCTTCTTTACAAAAACAGGAGAATCTAGCTAGCTGAAATGAAAGAATAGGAAATATACCACATAACTTCCAATCAAGTTGTAAAAAGAAATTGAACTTTTTTCCACGATCTAGATGTAAATTTTCTTGATTAATTGCTTTCCTTGAAGGTTTACGTTTCATGACAGGTTTTAGTGAAAAACAGCAAAACCTTAGATATTGAAGTCATAAAAAATAATAGAAAAAATCAGTTTAAAGTAAAAAAAGAAGTCATTCGGTCAGCTGGAGCCATCAATGGTCCCGCCATACTAGTGCTGTCTGGAATAGGTCCAAAGAAACATTTAGAATCTCTAAAAGTAAGAATCATTTACATAATATTTTTAATTGTGTCGTTTGTTTTGCAGATTTATAGCTAAATCACCAGTAAAATTCCTCTCGTTCATCTACTAAATACCCCCAAAATTAATCAATTTTGGATTTTTAAAATAATCTTAGTCAATGAATTGAAAACTAAGATTAACAAAATACAAAAAAAAACATGTATATGCATATAAATGAAAAAAAATTAGAATGATGGGAATACAATGAAAAAATATCTTTAGAAATTATGCATAGTTTAAAATTACGAGTAAGAAATAAACTCATCATAGATACCAGGATTAAGATATGCCAGACCTCGTTTCGTCTTTAAAAGACTCATCAGTGACACGCGAAAAGTTTTCCTAAATCAATTGATTTTTTTTTTTTTTTTTTTTACTTTTACATCCAAGAAATGTTTCAATATGGATACCAGGGTTGAAATTTCGTACGCCAGGTGGGCTTTTCGCCAACAACAGACTCATCAGTAACGCGCGAATAAAAAAGTGAAAAAGGTCAAATAAAGTCCGAGAAGAGTATTGAAGACCAAAATTTCGAAACGTTTTGACAGACACTGCTAAGGTTGTCTTTTTCTAGGGTCAAACAATCCTTAGTATTTAGAAAAATTAAAAGTTTTGTAAACAGGTAATTTATGATTATGACCATATCAATGATAAATCATGTCATTTTGTTTTTCTTCGTTGACATAGTTGTTTGTTGTATAGTGATTTAAGATTATAAGACAATGTTGACTGCTGTACCCTGATTTTTGACGTTTTTAGCTCACCTGGCCCGAAGGGCCAAGTGAGCTTTTCTCATCACTTGGCGTCCGTCGTCCGTCGTCGTCCGTCGTCGTCCGTCGTCGTCCGTCGTTAACTTTACAAAATCTTCTCCTCTGAAACTACCGGGCCAAATTTAACCAAACTTGGCCACAATTATCATTAGGGTATCTAGTTTAAAAATTGTGTCCCGTGACCTGCCAAACCAACCAAGATGGCCGCCATGGCTAAAAATAGAACATAGGGGTAAAATGTAGATTTTGGCTTGTAACTCTGAAACCAAAGCATTTAAAGCAAATCTTACAGGGATTAACTTGTTTATCAAGTAAATATCTATCTGCCCTCAAATTTTCAGATGAATTGGACAACTGGTTGTTGGGTTGCTGCCCCTGAATTGGTAATTTTTAAGGAAATTTTGCCGTTTTTGGTTATTATCTTGAAAATTATTACAGATAGAGATAAACTGTAAACAGCAATAATGTTCAGCAAAGTAAGATCTTCAAATAAGTCAACATGACCAAAATGGTCAGTTGACCCCTTAAGGAGTTATTGCCCTTTATAGTCAATTTTTAACAATTTTCATTAATTTGGTAAATTTTGGTAAGTTTTACAAAATGTTTTCCTTTTGTAATCTTCTTTTCTGAAACTGCAGTAGAAAATCAATATAGAAAACAATCTACTAATGAACTGGCAATAAAAATAATTGATAATTCTATAACATGAAAATAAAACCACATTAATACCTGATGATGGTGTTTCTTTCTTTACATTGAAAATGATGTCACAACTATAATCCCGAACAATAGGTCGAATGTCAGATATGTTTCAGTACTTTGGCTTCATTTTCTACAGATTCCGAAGTGCAAATGATGCTTGAATTCCTACACTAATTTATACAGACTTCATCCCTTTCACAGGTAATGCCTGCCTCATATTATATTTAAAACTTTAATAGAATATCAGAAATTTTGAGAGAAAATTAATCAACCATGCAAGATCTAAAACTTAATTAATATTGTTCAAATTATCAATTAACTATTAAAAAAAAATTCTCATTAAAAAATATAGTTCTTCATTTTATATTTTATCAGAAGTTTATGGAAATAAATTGAATTTAATTGTGTCCCTTGTTCTCATTTCCTGGGATAAATCCAATACAAATTAAAGTATTGGTATTGAATTAATATTTAAGAAATATTTCAAACCTTACCATTTTCTTCACAAGAATGAAGACCATATTTTCAGTGTCATGAGTATCAGTCATCATATTTGTTGTACTTTGTTGTTTAAAAGTTGAATACAAAAATATATCAACAAAGCAATTCAAAAACCACTTGAATTTTGCAACAACAAATGAGAGTTTTTAACAACCTCAGCTGGCTATACAACCCTTGCACAATCAACTGAATTTTGCAGAAATCATTAATAGGAAAGATTGCCCTTAAATGAAAATTCTTTATTACCTTTTTGTTTTTTTTTTTTTTTGGAGGGGGGTGGTTGCGCAACAACAAAACTTCACAACAAACTTTCTCATCACTTCGCATTTCTCGTTAGATAAATTTTACAAAAAATCTCCCCTGAAACTACTGTCGAATCACCACTAGGATATCCAGGGACCACTGTGTATGATGACCCTGCCTGCCAACATGGCACACATGGCTGAAATAAAACATAGGTTTCAAACACACTTTTTAGCCTTATATCTCTGAAACTAAACGACAGTACAACAGTTGCATTTATCATTCATCAATTGTAAATAAAAATATAAGGTGAGCGACACAGGGTCCTTGGAGCCTCTAGTTACCAATTATAGATATAAGAAGATATGGTATGAGTGCCAATGAGACAACTGTCTGGTTGTTTTGCTCACTAATTGTTGTCAATGTAATAGAATTCTATGCGACTGTCATACAAGTGAGAGCTAGCTATAAAACCAGGTTTAATCCACCATTGTTAACATAGTAAACACCTGTACCAATTCAGGAACATGACAATTGTTTTCCATTCCTTTGATGTGTTTGAATGATAGGTGACTTTCCGTTTTGAATTATCCTTGAAGTTGGATATTTTTGTTATTTTACTTTTTTTTTTTAATGATCAAATGTTTAATTGTATCCCTAAAAGTCTTCACAGTTCATTTGCCTCTGATGAGATCTGCTGCTTTTTCGCCAATCAAAGCTGTTAAAGATTTCATTTTAAACAAAATACATTCACATATACGTGTGTCGTCTTACAAGACAATACCCGAAGTTTTTTTTTTTTTTTCAATTCACATTTCTTTTAAATCCCTACTATTTTTGGTCTTTATGCTCCATTTTACTATTTCCTCGCTACAAGTCTTTTGACCTACCGAATTAGACTATTTACCGGATTTGTAATAACATAAGCAACACGACGGGTGCCACATGTGGAGCAGGATCTGCTTACCCTTCCGGAACACCTGGGATCACCCCCAGTTTTTGGTGGGGTTCGTGTTGCTTAGTCTTTAGTTTTCAATGTTGTGTCTTGTGTACTATTATTTGTCTGTTTGTCTTTTTATTTTTTAGCCATGGCGTTGTCAGTTTATTTTCAATGTATGAGTTTGACTGTCCCTCTGGTATCTTTCGCCCCTCTTTTAGTTTACTTTATTGATAAGATGTTTTCCGATATCAATTATTGAACATGTACACCTTGTTTCACTTATACCAATTTGATGTTATGGTGGAGAGTGTAAGATATATCGATATGCCCTTAACGAAATGAACGTTTGTCCATATAGAAGGGTAGTTTAAAAACGTAAGAAGACAACATGGGGATTTTTTGAGGTTTTATTATTACTTATAGTATAATCACTTTGTATGAGAAGATCTTACTTCATTTTGAATTGTTGTGAAATTTCAGTACACAATCAGCCTTTGTTTATAGCAGCATTGTTCATAATGTTTTTCAAAAATTCTTACCCTTTTTAAAAAACTCATCATAGATACCAAGCTTAATATTTTGTACGCCAGATACGCGTTTCGTCTACAAAAGACTCATCCGTAACGCTCGAATCAAACAACTTAAAGGCCAAATATAGTACGCACTAAAATTTATTCCATCATTTTACTTTCTGTAATCACATTGTGTTAGCCTTCTAACTGTTTTGAATCTAGTGCCACTGATGATTCTAGTGTAAAGGAAACCTGCTTCTGGCATTATAAAACATAAGCCTTGAATGTTTTATGATTTTTTGGAATGTATCAATTTACAAATTTTTGGACGACAACTGCTAAACAGGTATGTTGAGTCCAGGAGACAATATACTTTGAAACCCCTATAAACACATATATGCAAGTACCACAGTTTAAGTCATACGCACTTTTTCACTGTTTTTTGTTGTTGTTTATAATCGATGACAACAACAATACGTACCATAATGATACAAGTTATTCTTTATTCATAACATTAAAATCAGTGTTACAAGATACATTTACATGTAAAGTAGAATATGAGTCTGATATTTTTATGTAGAGAAAAATGAGCGACAGCCTTGCTACAAAAGTTTGACTGTTGCAAGCAGAAAAAGCGAAATACATACCTTAATAACTAAATATTAAAGAGTAAATATTTCATCACAAGCAATATTTTGATCATTGTAAATTTGAAAAATGTATATAACCATACCTTTTGATATTTTATTACATATTTTGGCATTTAACATGTAAACTACATAATAAGAATAAGAATAAGAATTTTATTAGTTTAAAATCCAAACAGTTGTTACAAAAGAAAAACATATAACATATAAATAACAAACGATAGACAGAGAACAATACAAACATGTAGCATTAAAAAAAAAGAAAAATTTTGATATTTATAACAATACTATTTTTGACAACATGCCTCCTCTTTAAAGTTTACATTTCAAATATCTTGATTAAATATATTTTAATATTAGTCATGAATCATACATAGTTCATGTATTAACATTATAGTTGTTTCTCTGGTTATACATTTCACTTATACTATTAACAATGATATTTAATATATCACATTCTTCGCAAGAAAATATAAAATCAAATTTGTTTTCATTAGTTATTGAATTAAAACAGGGAACAATATTACAAATTTCATTAAACATTTTGATCTTCGGTTTATTAAGTTCTGTACATGTCATGATATAATGGAATTCATCTTCCACCATTTTATGGCATAAGGGAAATATTCTATTTTCGAAGGCTGTTTTATTGTATCGACCACGTTCAATAGCTAGCATACTATTACTTATTATTATTTTGCATAACTTTTTTTAATATTTTAATCTAATTTCAATAAAAGGTACTTTTCATGTTTATCCTTTTCTTTAAATTTTCTATGGGTTATTACTTTATTTCCATTTATTGAATTATCATCATTAAAGAGACAATTTTTCCAAGATATATTGTAATTTTCATTGAGCTTCTTCGTTAGGGCTGAAAGTAATGTTTTTTTTTTATTTAGAAAAAGTGCATTGATTTTCCCAAACATAAGTGAAATTCAATGTTGATAGTAGCATTTTAATTTTTGAAGAAAATCCATCATTTAACTGCTTGTTAACTTTATAAATATTATATAATAATAGATTCTTTTGCATTTGAGTTTAAAATTTGAGTTTAAAATATGCAACATAATTCTACAGAAGACTTTAGGGCCTGTATACCAATAGGGTACATACCCAGTTCAGCTAATACAGCTGTATTTGCTGCCTTTGAATTTACTCCAAGTAGATTTTTTGCAAATTTAATTTGAAGTTTTACATATGTAAAAATATTCTGATGAAACAAAGCAGTATAATCGCATGCAAAAGTTTTACCACTGCGACTTCATCAGAAAACTTTAGAGAACTCTTCTTTTGCCATACTCTAATGTCGGATAAATCTATGGAATTTATGTTGGATATCCTAATGTCCATCCTTTAAATGAATTTCAGTTTTCATTAGATTATCATAATGTTCTTTTTAAAAACTTTATAATTTCAAATGTGTAATCTTATCCTTGAAAGCCTTGACATTATCTTTGCCTCTGATGAGATCCGCAGCTTTCTCGCCAATCATTATACATGGTGCATTTGTATTCCCTGATGTTAAATGCCTCATCACAGAAGCATCGGCGACACGTAGTCCTGATATTCCTTTTACTCTGTAAAAATTAAAAGAGGTCAAACTGTTGGAAAATATTAAACTACAATGGACATTTAGCATGGATGGTTCTTTATACTATACTGATCAAAATTTAATTAATGACAAAGTCTCGAATTTTACAGTAACATTAAATATAATGCCAATGTGTTTCAGTGTATCTGTTTCTGAATATTTCTTTCAGCATGCATTATTTGATAGAAAATTGGAAAAAATAAGTTGCATTAATTACTACTCTTAATTTGGTTTTCATTTTTAGATCAGTGAAATAAAAACTGATGTCGACCATCCGACTTTAAATTTTTAAATTTCAAGAAAACTTTTTTCAGCATTTT
This sequence comes from Mytilus coruscus, assembly GCA_017311375.1. Taxonomy (NCBI): domain Eukaryota; kingdom Metazoa; phylum Mollusca; class Bivalvia; order Mytilida; family Mytilidae; genus Mytilus; species Mytilus coruscus. The sequence continues at coordinate 39,635,357 of CM029603.1, read as the reverse complement.
TCTATATGAAATATTTGGTACCGCCATGTTATGAGAAGTACTGTAAGAGTCTCTGTCCAGCTGACTCTTTTCTGAAAGAATTATACTTTGAACACAGTTTGTTTTCGTATTGAGTAAAATTCTCATTAAATTCTTATAATATTTACACATTACATTTTACTTTCCTTTCATTGGATTAATGTTTAACGGAGTTATGCTTTTTGCATCGTATGACCAATATTTATTTACAGATATTGCTACACACGATCGAGTCAAAGTTCAGATATAGCAATAGTCTCTGAATTCTTGGTCACTTTTATTATGGAATGTCTGTTGTTTCGATTGCCATTGCAATACAATGGATTTTCCTATTGTCTATATCAGATTTTAATTGCCAGTAATGGGGTGTAATTCACAAACTTGCGATTAAAAACTTAAATGAACATTGCAATAGTCTTTTTTTGCATACTAAATATGTACACTGTTATTCGATTTGTCAACCGTTACCTTATTTACACTCAATTGTTAATTTTAATCTTTTGTAATCATGGTTATTATACTCAATAAAAAAAGTTAAAAGACTTAAATGATTTGTAGAAATAAGCTGTTTGTGACAATGCATAAAACAAACCTAAGTTGTGGATCGACAACGGTAGTGGGGTCTGTCTTCGACCCCATGCGACATGTTGATGCAGGATGGTATCCTGTCATTCCCCAGTATCGTATAATACATTCCCAGTATTCATCGGAGTCAAACTCTTCTGTGTCACATATACCCTTGAAATCCAATCTGTTATAAGTTGCACCTATTTCTTTAAAAGCTTTGGTCTTTTCCAATTTACGCATTATTCTTATACCTATTTAAATCAATAAACTTTTTTAACGTTTCACGGGTGTATGTTCTGAATACTGCAAAATGTGACTCTTTATTTGAATACATCAAATATTCTACAAATTTAAAATTCAAGAAAATTGTTATACTCATAACTGCGTTTTATAAACTTGTTAAAATATAATGCAAAACATCAAAACAGTATTGATGGCGTCATTCATCACCTAATTCCTTTTAGTTAATAATTTAGTATGATTATACTTGCCCAGCAACTAAAAAAAAAGATGTCGCCAAATTTAGGTTTTTAAACTTATTTGAGGTTTCGAGGAAGGATGCTCTCCTAAATTACATAAGGTCGTGGGTGTTAGATCGCCAATCGTTTCAGACCAAAAACTTTAAAATTTAATTTGTTACTTCCCACAGACAAATCGGCATTCAATAGATATAGGAAGATGTGGTATGAGTGCCAATGAGCAAGCTATAAAGGGCCCCAAAAATTACTAGTGTAAAACCATTCAAACGGGAAAACCAACGGTCTAATCTATATAAAAACGAGAAACTAGAAACACGTATGAACTACATAAACAGACGACAACTACATCAGATTCCTGACTTATGACAGGTGCAAACATTTGCAGCGGAAAAACGTTTTAATGGTACCAAACCTTCTCCCTTTTTCTGAAACAATAGTATAACATCACAACATTGAAAGACACACTATAAGATATCAATTGGAAGGCTTAACTCAATCAAAAAACGTAAATTAACACACAATGAACGAATAAATTTGATCTGTGATACCGGAATGCAAATACATAGTTAATAAAAATTAGAAAATCATCACTTTTGAAAAAACCTGCGTCATATTATACACAGGTAAATGAAAATAATTTTGTTGTTAAATATACTTCTACTTCTGTGTGTATAAAATCTTCCGTTAAGGAATACCAAGAAATTTCTTTAATATCAATAAAACTATCTAACACTTGATACATATGGGGTGAATATCAACAATAAAACTATACAATTAGATGTTCATAGTACGAAGAAGTGAAAATTTGTAGTTATTCCAAATAATCAATGCTGGTATATAGACAAGATCCATATTCAAGCCTGAATAATGAGTCCAAGTGAATGTAAACTAGCACGTTAAAAGTCCGACTCTTGATTATCATTCTGCTAATGACAAATGGAGTTTAGCTATTTAAAATCTGAAAATTTGCAACTTTTTTAACAAAATGTATTTGCATTTGATATATTTAACGGATATTCATTGATTGATTGATTGGTGTTTAGCGCCGATTTCAGCACTATTGTGCTATTTCGTGGCGGTCAGTTTTGTTGGTGAAGGAAGCCTGATTACCCAAAGAAAGCCTACGACCTTCGGGGGGGAAAACTGACATTCCTAGTCAGTTAAGATTGGAGTCGAGCGCACATGCCACGTGCGGGACTCGAACTCACAAATTTGAAGACAGAAACAGAAAAGTATAGTATTAAGTACATTTCAGAGAAATGCAGTTCGTGCTTATAAACATGTCAAGTTTAACGGAAACTTTCGTTGGATAGGTTCATAGAAAGGTTTGATTATAATACTTATGGGTTTAAACATTTTAGAATTTGAAATTAGATATTTTACATTGTGTAATTTTTTTTTTTTTACTGCTCGAGTTTTACATGACTGGTATATTGTTTTTGTTCCTTTCAATATGACTAATCAAATATTGTTAAACGCATATTTCGGTTCAATAACGTTTTCATTCATCTTTTAATGGGTTTTAATGCTGCTTATTAATAGTTCACTTAGTAACATCAAGAGGAAATACTAAATACTGACCAGAAAGAAGAGTCTTTACGTCATCATATTCGCATAGATAGTTTGGGTCAATTTCGGGGTAATCAAATGGATCAGTACTCTGAAGTCGTACAGAACCTGTACATTTTGGATGCTGTTGAATGATAACCACTGTAAACTCCATAGAACTGGACCTTTTTTGTAGTAGTTTTAATACCTATTAAAACATATCCAAACTGTAGTGTCATTGTATTTGAAGATGTAATTATATCGTATTTCATCTTCCTAAATTTTCTTTACTCATTTAAACAACTCATTGTTCCCTGTCAATATCCGCTTAGTATCACAACTTTTTACTTATTGGTACAATATTCAAAAATGTTTTGATCTAGCCGTTTGTGCAAGTTCGAAAGTTGGCTGCTCTTTTGAACATTTCTATTCTTCAATATTTGATACTTTCATACTGAGTCGTTTCGTCAATGTAATAACTAAAATGACAAGCATACGAAAGCTAAAAAAGATCATTAGAAATCTAAAATTCAAATCCACTTGAAATTTCAAGTTTTACGTTGAATGTCGAGTTTAGCATTAGCGATTTTCAACATCTATACGTTAATATTTTTTTCTCAATCATATGTATGTGGGGAAATTTATAACCAGCGGTAAAATAGTTTCTTGATGATATTTTTAAGGTAAAATCGATAGTTCTTACGGACTTATTATGATTCACTGGTAAACCATATTCTATAAATAAATCATCTTGTGCAATGCTGAAAAATTCAAGCTGATAATCTGGATACAGCGGTTCCTTCTTGTTTCGGTCTGTCATCCTACCAAAAATATGTCCTTCCAAACCACTTGAGGTCATAACACCTGTATTTAAAACAAATAAATGTTTATTACACAGAATTTCTTGTTTTGAATAGTATTTTTTCTACATAAGTATTTAATTTTGAATTATTTTGTAGAAGTAATTACATTTGTGACTACCTTTACTAATAAGTATCAGAAAAAAAGCGGTTCGTAATGTGCGCGTTGACATCATCTAATAATAAATACTTACTGTAACGTGGTCTTCTTGTTACAGTTAGAGCGTTAGAAGGTGAAACAATTGGTGACGGAAAGAACTTCTGTGTTCAATCTAGGTAAATTTTGTTTTGTTTTGTTTTGTTTTGTTTTGTTTGTTTGTTAAAAAATCCTTTTAACAACATATATTTTTAAGGGGAAAAGTTAAATCAGTTTAGAGTTAAGACACATCCCGTCATGTAAAATGTACTTTATTCTGACATTTATTGTAAACTTTAAATAAAGAGTTACCTAAAAACCAGGTAGATGACTCTAATGAACAATTGAAAAAAACTGGAATTAACAAAGCAAATAAATGTTTTAAAGTACATTGGACAACAAAAGTTATGTTCCTGGACTGTGTCTAATTTCACGAAAAAATCATAAGTTATAGAAAAAAATTTTATATTTGTTAATTATTATAAAGATGTACCTTTTCCTAATATATGATACTGCATTTTATTCCATAAGGAGGCTGTTGCATCAGACGTAGTACTGTACGGTTTGTTTATTAAGAATTTCATGAAAATTTGGTAGTGATCCTGGAGATTTTCACCAACTGGTAAATCGGCAACAACAGGAATCTGGGGGAAAATCGGCAGAAAATAGTTTAAAAACGTCTATATCATGTATGTATTCAAACAAAATGTTGGTTTTTGTTTAGATTTAAGTACATATATGGATGCCATTCATGCATTTATTATACAGGAAATAATTAGTCAGTTAAGATCTAACTACTTAATGAGTAAATGCAATTTCTTAATTTGTTAACGTATTTTCTTCGTTCGTTACATGAAACTCTACATTTCTTAATTTGTGAATTGTAATTTCTTAGTTTGAGTCACATTTTGGGAGAATGTATCACTGTCATTGTTACCACTGCCAGCCAATGAGAAGTTCCATTTCTCAATAAAAATACAAGATACAAATCAACAAATTACAAATCAAAAAGTTACAAATCTAGAATGAAATAGGTTCCACAAATTTCGCACGAGGGCGCTGTTGTTATTGTTGCTGGCAATTTCCTCCGTTGACTTCGGAGCACTGTCGGTAATTAGTGGTGGTGTACGAAAAAAAAAAGGATTTCTTAAACATTAACTACCATTCAAATGTTAAGTCCGGTGTAACATTTACAGTTTATACATGATAAAAGTTTATTCAAGTTCACTGCCATAAGATTGTACAATTAAAACAGAAGATTTTTACTGATCTCTTCTATGTCCAGACATGTCACCTTTCTTTGTCTGTTTTCCCAACTTTGTTAACATTGAACAATCGAGAATACAGTGCATGAGTAGACTGTCATCTTAAATATCTCAGCTGCTGTTTCGGTGCTTACATGAGTGGCCAATAGCTGTTTAGTAATCCTAGTTGTTTTAAGCGTGCAATTTCTAGTTTAGTGCATTTTAGTATAAAGTGGTATCTATCCTCTGCCTGTGTTTTGCAAAACTGGCATATTTCAGATACAGCTTGTTGGTTGCATCTTTTTCTGTGTAATTGAAGAGTGTAGGTACCAGTGAGCTATTATCGTTACCGGAAATCATGGCTCCATTATATATATATATATATATATATATATATATATATATATATATATATATATATATAAAGTGCCTAGAAAATCAACCTAACGATGTTAGAGTAGATTTGTTTCTTTACTTCCTCCCAAGCGGGCTAAATATTCAATATTATAATAATATAGTATTGTACTGTTCCGTTGGATAAATTGAAGATATGACATAAACAATGTAGACAATCTATTCATAACACTTGTAAAATTCAAAACAAAATATGTAGGTGTCCTAATGTTCTCTCCACATGTAGATAGCTTAGTAATAGATACATGTACCGTTTCGATTAAAAAGGGGCTCCCTTTCATCAAATGAACGTTATGTTTTAACAAAAACATGGTTATTTGCAGTTAATTACTACTAAAGACGTGATCATATAGTTCTGGCCCCGCCTCAATCCATCCCAAGCATATACGACCCCAGTCAGTGAGCCCCCCCCTCCTGGCCTATCCTTCCCTAAGTAGATCTGTCCTCATGTATGAAATAATAATGTTGCATTTGAAATGGTATGTGGTAGATGACTTCTTGAATTTAAAGTATAAATAAAAAAATATATATTAAAAATAGATTTTTATATTTTTGAAAGCACACTTATGAGCACTTAATTTTAATGTGTCTTCTAGTTTTCTATTTCTTAATGTTAATGTGAGTACAATATGATTCAAGTTGCTTCATAGGACGGAAAATTCAATAATAGCAGATCATTTTTTGTTTTTGTTTTACAAAAAAGTACACACGTGTATGTACAGTACTTACAAGAAAAATGAAGAAGCCACTTCTTGATTTTTCTTTGAAATACAGTGAAGCGATGTAGAAAATTCAGCAGTGGTGTCTTATTTTTACACATACAAAAACATAGGTTGCCATTAATTAGATTAGAACAAAAATCATAATATTTTTAGAAATTTAACCAAAAAGAACAGTGATATAATGTCCTCCGCCTGTCAAAGTTCAAACGGCAATTTTTCTGCCAAAAAACCAAGGTACTGCACTTATATATACCAGATTTTATCAAAACACATTACATGAATAATCAAAATCTGTAAAAAATGAAGGTGTGAGAGTGCTTACAATGGGGATCGATCGGACAGACGGACAGACAGACAGATGCCCAGCATTTCTATGTCCTCTGCGCCATGTGTAGCAGGGGACAATAAATTGAATGGATTCTAAAACATCTTAGGCACAGATAAATATTCAACACAATATCCTTGGGGTATTTCAGTCAACTTTTGAAATGAAGGTCGGGGTATTTCAGTCAACTTTTGAAATGAAGGTCGGGGTATTTCAGTCAACTTTTGAAATGAAGGTCGGGGTATTTCAGTCAACTTTTGAAATAGATAGCCGGTATACGTTATGAAATCGGTAACTGTAGATCAATAAATTACATATTTTTTCTATTAAATGATATTTCTATATCTTGAAAAATAGATTTAAAGTGGAATTTTGAGAATAAACCTCATTGTTGTTATTTTCTTTTTTATTTCATTTCCCGTATTTTGCAGTTCATTAGCTTTGTTTTATTTTACTTAAAGGGGCATAAGCTACGAGATAGAAAAAAAAAAGGAAATATGACTTTTTTTTCAATCATTAATGAAAGTGAAATAGTGAAATAATAATTCACTTTTAGCAAGCAGTTTGGTTCAATTTTGTCAAAATAAGCTAAGATATCGCTGATGAATTCTTCACTTGCAAGAATGTCAACATTGAAAGTGAAACACGAGTTAATCATTTGGTTGACTGATTCGATCCACTCAAACTCATTCTTATACAGGTAAAAACGATGATTAACATATTTGTTTAACCTATAATATGAAATCAAACAGACCAAGAAAAATCCGATTGCACGCGTTTGCACCGTCGCCAGTCTTCGGAGGTCACCGCGATGGTTAATTAGATGGCGTCTAGACTAAAATACACACGAAATACGGATACATATTATCGAGTCCATACATTATTAATTGTTCATTTTAGACTTTTTGTAAGTTGGATGTACGTTTTAGTAGGTTATAAATCAAATATGAGAATTTGAGTCAAATCGGTGAACATGAATTTGACATCTAATGCCCCTTTAAGTTTAATAATTGAAGATTCCTTTTGTACAGAATAGTCTATCATAAACTCTACAAAAATACCTTTAACTTTGTCAGATGATTCTTCGGACCAATTCCAGATAACATTAAAATAACAGGACTGTTGATGGCTCCGGCAGATAAGACAACTTCTTTATTCGCATAGAGATTCAGTTTTCTATTGTCTTTAATTACCTCTACACCGATAGCCTTTTTTCCGTCAAGTAATACCTGTCAAAATATAAATTTAACTTTGCCGATTGTCTCGTTTACATCTTGAGGCTTCCAGACTCTTGTAAAACTCACATGGAACTTAAAACACATACTTTATTGAAGTAGTCATAAAATACAATGTAACTACAATCGGATCGTTTCATGATAGTTTCATTTTCGCCTTTTATTCTCCTAGTTTGTTTAAAATGCTTAGCGAATATGTTGATTGGTTATTGTTGTATGGAAATACGGACGTCTAAAAAGAGATCTTCTATCCCAGTATTCCATTTAGATGGGTATGTTTTATTTAAATTGACACAATGGTTTCATTTGGGAAAGCTTTTTAATTGTCTTTCTTAAATAGATATAAGAAGATGTTGTATGAGTGCCAATGAGACAACTCTAAATGCCTTTCTTTTTTTTTAAATTAAAAAAAAATTCATACTTGGAATGTACCTAACAGATATATTGGTCGAAGAAACAAAATATCAGAATGTTAATTTTCATTTCAAATTTAGAAATTTCTTTTTATATTAACGCCAGTCAAGTTGTATGACCATTGACAGATTCACTTTTTAAAAACAACAATCAAAGGATGGAAGTGATTATGTTTCATCAAGATGGATCTTTAATTTTTTAATTTAATCTTTTTTACTATATCTTTCCATAATGTATACTGTTCTGTAACGGCCGTCACCTTGCAATTTGAGCGCCCGGAGTACATTATATTAAAATACGAATTCGTTTTTGCTCTATAAATCATCTCTGTGATCGAGAGAAAAAATAACGATGCACAATGCGGTCAAAACGTCACGTTTACTTTTGCTTTCTCGGCGTTTTTGGTATGCTTTGCAAAAGATTAAACAATTTATACATTTACCTGTTATGTGAATATCACAAAAGTTCAGTCATTTTGGCTATCAATTCATATTTCTCGAAATGCTGTCCTACGAAATCTTTTGTAAAAATGATGCAGCTGTTACCAAATGCCGAATTCATTCAATTTGGAATGTCTAAATCTACCTTTTAAATTCATATCAAGAAAAAAATTGATTGGATCTTTGATAGGCACGGTTTTTGAGGTAAATATTTTCACTCTTCATAAGAAAAAAATGACCGTTTATGCTGTATGTATGAAATAACGATTTCATATCATTAGTTCATGTAGTTGAAAACAAAACGTGGCATTTTCTTTTTGTATAAATACCCTACCTTTGTTACAAAAGTATTGATGCTTATGTGTAAGTTTGATCTATTGATGACAGGTCTTAAGTAAGCTTTTGCTGTATTGTATCGTTCACCATTCTTCGTTGACGACTGCATGTATGAAAAACCTGCAAATATTTCAAATAAACACCAATTTGGATTTTTTTGCAAAACTCATTTTTTAATTTTCAAACTAGTATTTGAAATTCAAGACCTGACATCATTTGAGTACTTTGTTGTGTCTAGTATTTATCCTTTCAGCATTCAAATTTAAAGAATCTGAATTGAATCTGATTTTAAATCTTATAACATCATGTCATATGTCTGAATGTGCAATTTACTATATTTTTTTTTTATTTCAATCTTTTTTTGGAATTGTAGGCACAACTAAAAGCATTTTGCGTTCAGAGTTATGTGGACGTAATACTCTGCTTATTCTTCGATTGTAACAATGAACAATCCTTATTCATATTGGTATTGTTGGTACGATGGAAAGACGGGTAGATCCTTATCGTGGATGTATGAAAATCAATCGGCATAATTATTGATACATTCAACATTTTTCAATTGCAAGCAACCAATCATTTGTGAAAAACCGATCATATATAATGTCGTAAAACAAGATACTATAAATCAATTATTCTACCTATTTGATTTTCTCCATTCAGGTCAACATGTTCTATACCGATTTCATGTGCAGCTTGTTTATAAATTTCTGGAAGTGGCGTATTTCTGACTTCACTTACACCTAAGTATCCTCCTCTTGAATGATAATCTGTGGAGTAGAACATGTACAATTTAGGGATAGTATTGAGAATAAAACAATAATTATTTATGGATAGTATAAAGAATAAAACAACATTTTTCAGGAAAGCCTATGGAATAAAACAGTTGGTAATTAGGGATACTTTGCAGAATGAACATTTGATTATTGATAGTCTCTGGAATAAAAAATAACTATTTAGGGGTAGTCTGCGGAATAAAATAATAAAAATTTAAGGATTTTTTGAATAATAAAAAACAAAAATATAAAGTACCGGGATATGTATGATTCTAAACCATTGCTATTTTAATATTTTGTGTTTGATTTATTTTTTGGCACTGGCTACGATCACCCGCAAATATTAACAATATGAAACAATTATTGTTCCTTCCGAGACTAATTGACGAAAGGTATTTCCGGGAAATTACCCGATTTCATACGGAAATTGCAGGTAACAATAATATAATTTTTCATTGTTACCTGCAGTTATTGTTACCCGCAAAATATATATCGGCAGGTACTGATCTTAAAAAATGTTTGATTTGCGAAAAATCATATGAAATAGATCTAATTAATATCATGATTAAACTTTCATATTTATTTACCAATATGAAGTTTGCTTTTGTCATAGGGGGTCGATTAAAACAACTCACTATTCTTAAGTATAGATACGAATGAGCAAAATGTCCAATTTATGGTCGGTGAAAAGTTTATATCCTATCAAGGATTTTAATAATGATAAACAGTTCTTAGATGCAAGTTTTTTGCAGTTATAAAGAAGAAGTTTTTGTAAAAAATAAGATATCGCTGAAGAAGGATTAAGCAGAATGGAACGGTTAAGTGTGCGATATAGACGTGCATAGAAAATATGGATCTAAAGTTCGTAACAGGTGTCTGATGTGGTAACACCTGAAATGTGTTGGCCTCAAAATTTGCTACCTAAGATTACATACTCAAACTGAATGTGCAGGAAGTGACACCAAAATAAATAGCTAAAAGAATTCTAAACATGCATAAAATAGCTTTCAATTTATCATAGCTATGTTAAATACATATGAAATATGTCTCAACAACAACAATAAATAACCAGTTTTATTTCTACTGCTAAAGTCGATAAACTATCAGCCAAAAATACAAGTAATGCCGAGGAATCAACATTTACAGAGAAAACTATTGATAAACAAAATATCTCAAATCCAGCTAAACGTCTCCACTCTTGTCTCTCCAGTTCCTCGGACCATAGTTTTTGTATAGAAAATGAACTTGACGAAATTAAGGAGTCCTTGAAAAGTGTACCGACAAAATCAGACCCACCAGAGATTGTCACCGAGATATTTAAACAATTATCTGAAAACCTGAAAAAAACAAATTTAGAAAGAGATAATGTCGGAAGTCAAGTCAGAAGTCCATAAACTAAAAACCAATTACGATTCCAAAATATCTCATCTACATGACAAATTAAACACTATTGAGTTTGAAAATGGGAATCTCCTAGAAAAAAATGCTAGTCTACACTCTGATCTTCGTAAAATAAGGGACGTCATTGATGAAAATAACAAGAAAGGTAACTGAAACGAACAATACTCGCGTAAGAAAAATGTGAAATTATACCAATTACCAGAAAATCGAAATGAAGACCTACCACATTCTCTTCTCAACGATCTAAAGAACAAAATCGAATTAGCCATCAACCCGTCAGAAATTGTTGCAATGCATAGAATATCAGGGAAAGAAGGGCGTCCAAGGCCAATTCTTATAACATTTCTTAGAATGGATACCAAAATTACACTTCTGTGTAAAAAGAAGAGTATAAACGAAGCTCAAAGTTAAATTTGGTGATGATATTACAAAACTCAACCAGGGTCTCCTAAATAGACTGTACCAACATGACAATATTGTGAGTTCGTGGTATTTCAATGGTCATGTATATGGATCACACGAGGAAGGAACTAATCATCGGATCGAAATATTTGATGACATAGCCAAAAAACTGAAAAAAAATAATATGTGTGTTAATCACTTTGATAACAATCTTTCCATGTTTGTTTGATATTGTCAAGTACCATATGTCTTTTTAAATAATTTCTGTTCAATTATCATTATTTATTGTCCATAACACAAACTTGAACCTTGGGTTGATATTTGTCTCATTGGCAATATCATACCACACCACTATTTTTATCTTGTAATATTTTCCGGAAAATGTACGTTTCATACGTATTTGGTTTAACTTTAGAAAAACTCATATTTCCGGTTTGCTTGCAGATTGTAAACATACACAATAGTCTTTCTCTGAGTTTACAAAAATCCCCAAGTTTGTGTATAGTTAGAAGTGGACTGGACAAGTTTTATAGGACTGATGAAATATTTAAACCTTTCAATCATGGGATAAGAAAATTGTCAACTCAGAAATAATGCTAGCAACCTAAAATCTTATTTGTTTAATCAGTTCTTATCAGAGAACACTATTTGTGCAAACTGTAATGACCCTGTTGAGGATAACCAACATTTCTTTTTTATTTGCCCTAAGTACAATGATGTAAGACAGATCATACTTGATTCCATTTACTCCATTGTTGATATTGCTATTTTAAATCTGTTCAGAAATATATCAGTGACACTCAACGTTTTGCGTGAAATTTTCTTAATTTTTAGTGTTATTTTTATTTTTATTTTTTTTTTTCTCCACTTCAGCATTAATTTATTTATTCCACTAAGCAAGCTTAGTATCTCTTCCAAACCTTATATATATATTTCTAATGACTTATAAAGGATATTTACACGTTTCAAGGTACTTGAATAAATGATGAGTAATTGCCTATATACTTAAATATACCTACATTTAGTAAATATCACTGCAAACATATATTTGCTTGTGTGTGCTCATAAGTAGCATGCATGTTCCATAATATTATATTTTTTTAAATATAGTTGTTAATTTTCGATTTATACCTTGTACATGTAATATGGAGAGAGCTTTTATAGGCTCTGCCTGTTGCTCAATCCTTTTCATATCTTTATGAATAAAATATATTTAAAATAAAAAAATACATATTTTTTAACTATATAAATTTGTTCAAATATGTAAAACAATGTATACAGGGCAATCACACGAAGACAGTACATAGTATCAAGATGCTACACACAAAAAAAGACGTAATATGCAAATATAATGTAGAATTTTGCTGGTAACAATACAAACGCTATTATTGTTACCTGCAATTTCCGTATGAACTAGTATATTTCGCCAATTATTCTCGGAAGTAACAATGCTTATTTCTTATTGTAACATTTTGCGGGTAATCGCAGCCAGTGCCTTATTTCTTATCAGCATCTGTCATCTAAATTTATATCTGTTGAATGATTTGCTGTGTTTGCTATGTCATTTATTGCTGTGTTTTTAAAAGATATTTTTCATATGATCAGAAATATATGATAGTTTTGATGCATTTTTCTGCAGAGCACCATCAGAGAGTCATTCATAACTCGTTGAAGGTTTGAAATGCGAATTTTGCTAGATATTTGGCAAACACGATTATTAATATTAAAAAGTTATCAGAAACGAAAATATTTAGAGAAAACGTTCAATGGAAAATTCAGCATGTACGAACCTGAATCATAAAATTGAGGAGCCTGAATATCTTCAATCTTTAAGTAGTATGGTAGGACATCTTTATAGCTCCATCCTGTACATCCCTCTTTTTCCCAGTTGTCATAGTCATATCTACTTCCTCTGACGTAAGCGAGATAGTTTATACTGCTGGATCCTCCAAGGACTTTACCTCTTGGCCAGAAACTTTTCTAGTGATAAATGTATTACTCTCGGAAATAGTACACAAATACATTCACCTGATCAAACCTGGCATCCGAACAATTCTATTATAAAGCCATCACCAATGCAGCATGATACATATGGCCAGAAACAGTCAGCAAAAGGCTGTTTCAATTTAGAGCTATTTTTCTAATGCTTGTAGATTAAAGGTTTGGTTGGCTTGTTCGCTTTGTTTGTATAAATATATGCTTGAGCATTGTAATTAAGATTGATTTCTGCAATCAATAGATAGGCGGGGCTTCAGCTTGTATACATTATACTCTGGATTATACTTAACATCCAACAACATATAGTGTATACAAGCTGAAGCCCCGCTATCTATTGATGGCAGATGTCAATCTTATTTACAATGCTTGATCAAACAATTATAGAAACGGCGAAGCAAGCAAGCCAACCAAACCTTTAAACTACAAGCATTAGAAAATAGCTCTAAAAGTACATATATATTCTTTTGCTTTTTTCCATTGTATTTAGAATTGCATTATCCATATCAAATAAGTACATGGTTAAGCCATTCATTTCTCAAGACAAAACGAAGCAAACGCAAAAATAAAGTCGTAATGTATGATAGCCAGATAAATATAAGGCGAACATGCAAAATGGGTGGCCATCTGTAATTTTTGATTTTTTTCTTTGCTGTTGCGCATGCAGTTCAGATAAATGATATTTTGTCCTAAGACATTTTGTCGTTTCGTAGGAATTTGAAATGAAATAGATCCAGTGCAATCAATATACCCTGTATATTTAAAATTGATGGATCTTTGCTCTTATTTTGTCCCGTATTTACAGTTAAACGATAATTGGATGATAAATAGGAATACCTGGTCTTGCTTCATTTGATGTGAGTATTTCTGTGAAACAGTGTAAAACGACCAATCATTTTTCGTGTTCTCTACGGCTGCAGCTTTAATAGGTGTACTGATATCTTCATTACCATATTCGGAACCTCCTGCTTCTACCAATAACACCGATATTTCTGGATCCTCGGAAAGTCTGTTTGCTATTACTGCTCCAGATGAACCAGCACCAACTCAATGAAAATACAATAACATTTAACATATATAAATGAAATAGCAAACGATGTTTCGACATTGCCTATCAGATGAGTCAATTGAGTTTCGCTAAACTTTCAAGCAGGTTTTAAAGTTTATACATCAACTAAACAATAATATTTTACTTAATTGTGAGAAATAAATTGAAAGAAAAAAAATTTAAATTGAACGGACTTTGTATAATGAGGATGTTAAATTTGATGTATGCCCCCTTTTTGTGCTTCTTCGTAACATTTGTTTGTTTTTATAGTGATTAAGATGATAACACAATGTTGACTGCTGTAACCCTATTTTTGACATTTTTACCAATTGTGTCTGTTTGTTTTGTTCACGCATCGTTGTCAATATAATGGAATTTGATACGACTGTCATACAAGTGAGAGGTTTGGCTACCCATAAAACCAGGTTCAATCCACCATTTTCTACATAAGAAAATGCCTGTACCAAGTCAGGAATATGACAGTTGTTATCCATTCGTTTGATGTGTTTGAACTTTTGATTTTGCCATTTGATTGAGGACTTTCCTTTTTGAATTTTCCTCGGAGTTCAGTATTTTTGTGATTTTACTTTTTTCAATATAAAGCAGAATTTATTATATTTGAACCCACTCTGCAGATTAAGGAAGAATGAATTGGAAACCTTTTCTTAACAAAAAGGGACTGTCATATTCTATGTTTAATCTCATAACCAACTCAGTTTTCGCGCGTACCAACGGTTTATATATAACGTAAGTAGAAACCTATCATGAGATCCCATGTTCTGCCCTGCGACTTCGGAAATCACATATATACATACAAATATTAACTTTCATGTGATGCCAAGACTTTTAAAGATCTGCCAGGCATGAATGAAATTTTATAATCTGGATTTATTTGTCGCGACAAGTAAAAGCGAAATAAAAGGAAGATCGTTAAAAAAGCCATTTTAGTCTCTGAATTTTTTCCCCTATATATTTTAATATAACTTTATAACCTTATATAAAAGTATGTAGGGGGAAATCAGAGACAAGTGCCTATGACCAAAAAGCAGCACTTTATTTGTATACCTGTTTTCATTACAATAATAGCTGACTGCTTGTAGAATAAATTGCGTTCTACCTGCTCCTGCATAAGTAGTTAATGTATATACTTACCAACAATATAATCGTATGTTGCATTTAACTTTACATCGAGAACTACATCTTTTTCAAATGGCAGAAAATAAATTCCTATAAGAATACCAGTAACTGCCATCAGAACTGTATTATGCAAAGCCATCTTATGTAATCTGAAAATAACATTATACTCTGGATTATACTTAACATCCAATAACATATAGTGTATACAAGCTGAAGCCCGCTATCTATTGATGGCAGATGTCAATCTTATTTACAATGCTTGATCAAACAATTATAGAAACGGCGAAGCAAGCAAGCCAACCAAACCTTTAAACTACAAGCATTAGAAAATAGCTCTAAAAGGACATATATATTCTTTGCTTTTTCCATTGTATTTAGAATTGCATTATCCATATCAAATAAGTATATGGTTAAGCCATTCATTTCTCAAGACAAAACGAAGCAAACGCAAAAATAAAGTCGTATGATAGCCAGATAGATATAAGGCGAACATGCAAAATGGGTGGCCATCTGTAATTTTGAATTTTTCTTTGCTGTTGCACATGCAGTTCAGATAAATGATATTTTGTCCTAAGACATTTTGTCGTTTCGTAGGAATTTGAAATGAAATAGATCCAGTGCAATCAATATACCCTGTATATTTAAAATTGATGCATCTTTGCTCTTATTTTGTCCCGTATTTACAGTTAAACGATAATTGGATGATAAAAGGAATACCTGGTCTTGCTTCATTTGATGTGAGTATTTCTGTGAAACAGTGTAAAACGACCAATCATTTTCGTGTTCTCTACGGCTGCAGCTTTAATAGGTGTACTGATATCTTCATTACCATATTCGGAACCTCCTGCTTCTACCAATAACACCGATATTTCTGGATCCTCGGAAAGTCTGTTTGCTATTACTGCTCCAGATGAACCAGCACCAACTCAATGAAAATACAATAACATTTATCATATATAAATGAAATAGCAAACGATGTTTCGACATTGCCTATCAGATGAGTCAATTGAGTTTCACTAAACTTTCCAGCAGGTTTTAAAGTTTATACATCAACTAAACAATAATATTTTACTTAATTGTGAGAAATAAATTGAAAGAACAAAATTTTTAAATTGAACGGATTTTGTATGTTCAATATAAAGCAGAATTTATTATATTTGAACCCACTCTGCAGATTAAGGAAGAATGAATTGGAAACCTTTTCTTAACCAAAAGGGACTGTCATATTCTATGTTTAATCTCATAACCAACTCAGTTTTCGCGCGTACCAATGGTTTATATATAACGTAAGTAGAAACCTATCATGAGATCCCATGTTCTGCCCTGCGACTTCGGAAATCACATATATACATACAAATATTAACTTTCATGTGATGCCAAGACTTTTAAAGATCTGCCAGGCATGAATGAAATTTTATAATCTGGATTTATTTGTCGCGACAAGTAAAAGCGAAATACAAGGAAGATCGTTAAAAAGCCATTTTAGTCTCTGAATTTTTTCCCTATATATTTTAATATAACTTTATAACCTTATATAAAAAAATGTAGGGGAAATCAGAGACAAGTGCCTATGACCAAAAAGCAGCACTTTATTTGTATACCTGTTTTCATTACAATAATAGCTGACTGCTTGTAGAATAAATTGCGTTCTACCTGCTCCTGCATAAGTAGTTAATGTATATACTTACCAACAATATAATCGTATGTTGCATTTAACTTTACATCGAGAACTACATCTTTTTCAAATGACAGAAAATAAATTCCTATAAGAATACCAGTAACTGCCATCAGAACTGTATTATGCAAAGCCATCTTATGTAATCTGAAAATATATATTTACATGTCACAAGAAAATTTGTGTCGATAAGAAACTGAAGAAAATACGCCGTAACGATTGAAGATTTGAGATTTTGAATGGTTACCAGTATTTATTTATTTTTTTTTTTGTAATAACATTATTTGTATAAATTTGACTGCACTAGCTGGACATTTATGCATTTAATATCTTTTTGGCGCTGCTCGAAATACAGCATTGTGTTTTTGTTTTAATATTTGCACATGACTTATTAGATTTGTACACACATGATTCGTATTATTTTAGGAAAAATAAACAACCGTTCCATGATTTTATACTAAAACGCAATGTTGATGATGCAGTGGTTGAATATAGTAAAGCTTATGGAGTAGGTCGACAAAAAATAAAAATAAACTAATAACATCTTTATTTCTTAATCATAACAGTTCAGTTTTTATAGACCGTTGTTGAAGGGCGTATTGTGGTATGTACCGTTTTCTTTTTGTGCAATAAGTTTGATGCATGTGTACCAATCTAATTAAAATATATTTCTCTGATTTTGTTATACTCATATGTACGAGCACGCGAGTTAATATAGGTCTGAATTTTTATCAAATTGGCATGAGTACGTTATATTATTTAAATATCTTTTTAACAATATGAAAACTGCTGTCGTACAAGTGGGAGGTTTGGCTAGGTATTGAACCAAGTTGAACCCACCATTTTCTTAGGAAAATGTCTGTACGAAGTCGGGAATATGACGGTTGTTTTTTATTCATTCCGTTAGCTGTTAAAGTCGAGCATTTGGTTTTGTCGGGTTTAGTTAACCCCTTTTGGAATTTGCCTTGCTGTTCGGTATTTTCGTGAATACCTTATTTACTATTTGTGCAACTTCAATTTTTCTCTTTTGTATTTTAATCAAAAATGTTATAATTATAACAATTCTTCGGTCTTGGATCTTTAGATACCAGTATAATCGTCTGGTCTGAACCGATTTTGTCCTATTCCTGTCGACACAACCGATGTCGCTCGTTTTGAAGTTCATGCGTTTCCCTCGATGTGTCGCCTCCTAATTGATTTGCGAGATTTGAACAAGATTTGAACTACTGTCGCCATAATTTATACCCTATTCATAAAATATTTTCTCCCAAATTATTTAACAAATATCTTTTTGTTCCCTTGGTTTGGTTGTTCAAATGCTTATTTTGTTTCTTTACATAAAAATGTGATTGTCGGGCTTATTGTGGAAGATTTATTTGTCCTGTTATAGTCTTAATTTATATAGCGATATGGACGACAGCAATAACAATGTCAATTGCTTAGGGTTTTTCCATTGTGTGAAAAAGGGTTTTGTGTGCTGTAGTCATTATATTCATTCTCAGTTTCCCCTCAAAAAAGGGTCTTGTGAGCTAATGACAATGCTTAATATGTGTTACAGTCATTCTAATGAATATTTACGGAAATCAGTGAAAAGTGCAGACAAGCTTGTCTCAGAAAGAATTATACGTACAAGGTCTGTGTGTGCATCTCTCAACACAGCAAAATAAGAGTAATCAAAGTGCTTGTGTAGGGGTAAAACATGCTTTCTTTTTGCAATTAAACATTGAATTGTATTTGGCAATATAACAAATTTACTTTTATTACAAATTTCAAATGGAGATTCTTTGTTCATAAATGAACATTTGTATTTTTATAACATAAATACATCCGCCATGTACAATTCGACTGAGCAATTTTGAATGATATGGTTTTTTGAATGATACAAAAAGTAAAATCACAAAAATACTGAACTCGGAAGAAAATTCAAAACGGAAAGTCCCTAATCAAATGACAAAATCAACAGCTCAAACACATCAAACGAATGGACAACAACTGTCATATTCCTGACTTGGTACAGGCATTTTCTTAAGTAGAAAATGGTGGATTAAACCTGGTTTTATAGCTAGCTAAACTTATAATTTTCTTGACAAGAATGGATATATAAAAAATATTCACCCCACTACACTTCGTTGTTTTAGCTAATAGAGGATGTGATGAACCCTGTAAGATGTAGATATTAAGCCAGAAGCATTAGGGTTCTTGGCCCTAAAAAATAGATAAGAAACAAACTTCTATAAGAATGATATGTTGTCCACTTTTAGATCGATAGTAATAAAAGTGATATCACGAATATGATTATATACCAAGTATGGTTTAAAGGGTTCCCTTACAGCTGCTAACACAATATAGGTAAAAGTGTACTAAAAAGGGTAAAAAGAATCTACATATCTTTTTGTAAATGTGATTATTTTCAATTTTTATTCAGACGTCAGTGTTTCGGTACTCACATGATTGATGACATGCTTTTTTTAAATTCTCTATTGATAAATTAATAAATTAATAAAAAACTAAGGTTCCCTTTGGGAAATTTGAACTTTTATCAATTTGGCTATTCTTTTGTTTATACATAACAATAAGAAGATGTTATGATTGAATTGAATGAAAAATATAAGGACTTTTGTGGAAAAAAATAAGCTAAAATATAGTTAAAATTTGAAGGTTTACCCCGAAAAGTAAAAAATTCTAGGCCTTGCGGTCATACAAATTTTGAGCATGATTGTCGTACTCAGAATCCAACATCAACCAATCAAAATACTGGATTTGTTGTTTCAAGCACAAATTTTGTACTCCGAGTACTGAGAAAAGATTGATTATGGAGTGCCCAGATATATAGAATCGTTAATGGGAACGGAAGATTTGATTTCTGTTGTAATCGATTTTTCGGTACTTATCCATCTTCGGATTTCTAATGTTTGGCTTTGAGCGTTCCTGATGAAGGTAAATCCAGAAAAGCGCTTCGGACGCAATAAATTATTAAACGTGTTGTTTTCCATTTTTTACCCCAGAGAAGTATACAGATCAAATAAGATCTAAGAGATATGTCAACATATAATACTACCTAGGGTGCTAGCTATATATCATTTCTTCGATTAAATTGTGAAGAAATCTCTCCCGATGTATACACCAGTCTATTGACACACATTTGATGTGTGTAGTGTGTATGACTATAGTGAAGTGACATAATGCTGTGTAAATACAAAATAGGTCAATTTTAAATGACCTGACTAAATCAACGTATTAAGATCGTTCATCTTCAACTGAAGTCAACATTAATCAGCATTGGTGAAGTCCGCAATGTTGACAAAGTAACAATGTGCACCTTGAAAACAAAACTTACCACGTTAAACATATATATTTATCCAAGGACGATATGCGGCAGCCAGTCATCCAAGATATAAATGATAAAGTCATCTAGTTGACAATATAATACTAGCTCTTTAAAAAGCTTACCGTGCACTATTCAGATGATACACGGGTAGTGGACGTTAAAGAAACTTCATAAAGTCTATTGATTCAAATTTAAGACAAAAATCTTACTCACATTAATGTTAACACATTAAATTTTGCCTCTTGGCGTTTAGCAATAGACAATAAAATAGAAAACAATCAATAAATAAAGGTTTACAATAGAGATGACCAGGATATTGACGAACGAACGTACGAAAGCGTAACTTGAAGAATCGTACGAAACGGGAGCGTCTGTTTATACATATTTTGAATAAATAAATTCAACATAAAAACGTCGAAGTGAAGGCAATCGCATGGTTCTGCATGTAGTTTAAAGAAATATAACCTGGGTGTGTAGCTTACTCCTCACATTAATAATTCAATGTTTGCTACAATAGCAAAAGGTACACTCGATATACAAGACTCTGTTTTAAAATTTGAGGTTCCAAACGTGTTTTTGGTATAAAACGGTGATAGCATAGATATCAAAGTTTACCATATTGATATAATTGATTATCATTTTAAATCTGTTTTCTTTTCCGAAATTTTCGTTGGCTTATGTCCCCAGATCAGTACAAAGGTGATACTACAAAATAGATATTGAAGTTTTGTTACTAGTGTATTGATACTTTTGATAATCAAATTGCAGTTGCATCTCTTATGGTTATTACATTTTCCGTTCATTTTATTAGTTAATCGACAATTTTAGGACAAAGCTCATTTTTTTTTTTTTTTTAGTTGTTATTTCTTTCCTGCCTTTTTATTTTTCACTATATTCGGACCTGCCTTTTTTCATTATTTTATCCTGACTTTGTTTTACATAAATTGTCATCCTGACTTTTTTTTTTTTTTTTTGTCATCCTGCCTTTTTTTTTTACTCATTACTCCCGTCCTGCCTTTTTTTTCAAATTTCATCATAACCCCACCCCCCTTTTCCCCCCATACAAATCAAATGGTAGCTCCCTTAACATGTAATTACTAGAAATTAAGTTATTTTGTACCCATTTTTCTACACTAAATCAATGGGTATATCCCTAAACGAAATCCTTCCACATTTCAAACGTTTAAAATATAATGATCTAATGGACCAAAAAAGGTTTAATATTGGGAAGAAAAAGAAATACCTTGTTTTCCCGCCGAAACTTCAAAAGTGCCAAAGACCAGTAACTTTGGGAAAATTTATGGACCGCAACATACTTCCTTCATGTAGGTATGCATAACGGGATCTATCAACCTACCAACTTTCACGTGTATCTGAAAAAAAAATTTAAGGAGTTGCGATGACTAGGTTTATATTGGAAAGAGTAACAGTCCAAAGTGCACTAACCCTTATAGAAAATTGTTCCCAAAGTAACTGGTCTTTGAAACTTTGGAGTTTCTGTGAGAAGGTGCATACTATATACAGTCAAACTTTTCAAGTCCAAAGAGATCTCAATGAACCGGGACATCCTATCTACATTGAGGTTTTCACATCATTGTCAGGAACTGTATAAAGTTTAGACAAAAGACACAGGCAGTTGGTCGGGACAGAAAACTAGACAAACAGACAGACAAACAGGGTGATTCATATCCTATATACTCAAAACTTCGTTTGCAGGGAGGAAGGGGGTTTACAATTTACGAATGACATACACTTGTACTCCATGCCTCAACCGCATTTCTGATTTTGAATCGTTTATTGTATTTCCGTTAGTTTTACTTTAGTAACGTAAGCCAACTCCATTAGTGTCCAGGATCATAACAATTCTTAAAGGCAATTTCCTTCCACGAGGACAATTTCAACAAAACTTTGAAAATGATTTTTGCTTATTTTTTTTATCATTAGTAACAACGGTCCAGGTTATTGGACAAAGGTGAAAGGAGAACATGTCATCAAAAGAAAATCACAATAAGGCTTGCAATTTCCAGAGACCATTTTAAGTTGGTTTTTCTATTGTTATTTTGTGATAATTTAACAGCATTACTATAAAATCGGGACCTGGGTCATCCAACATTTAGACAATTCATGGGAAAACCTCATGAACAATTCCACCAACGTTTGAATTTGATTGACTAAATTGCTTCAGAGGATTTGATTAAAATGTGAAAAGTTAACAGACGGACGGAGAACGAACAAACTTACAGACGACAGACGCCAAGTGGTGACGTCGGGTCGTGTGTGCTTAAAACAAGCACACATGTTAAAGGACACTTGTATTGTAGCGCTGACGGACTAACTTGATTTATACTTGTGAAAGAAAAACTAAAACACATTTGTATGGGTACTACATTTTTTTTGTACATTGTTTTTTAAAATGACAAAATCTTGTCCATACAACAATCAAGCTTTTCTTCCAGCTTTTTGGATCTTTCAATACTATCAGCATATTTGTATATAAGCCTTCCTTGCCAGTTCTGACGTCTTTTTCTTTGGCGGCGGTGGGATGATTTGATTCTCCTCTTCTCCGCCATTAATAGCATTTGGTCTGTGGTCATCCTCAGCATGTTGTACAGCAACTTCCTGTTGTTCATCGGCATCGACATCGGACTGTGATTCTAACTCAGCTTGAAGCGGTTGTGGGACTTTGTCCTGAGGTACATCGTCAACTGTTGCAACCTTCAATGAAATAAATATATGCACTTTAACATTACTACAAATGTATGCTAATATGATTTGTTTCCTACTATCTACATTTTAAGTATAAATATATCTGCATAGTTTGAAACAACAAAACATGAATTTAACTTATTTTGCAGCTGTTAACAGTTCATCTCATGTCATTTACATGTATCTTCTTGTAAATGAAATAAAAACGTGTACAGTACATAATTATGTGGCTTTCTATTTTCGTGGCTCGGTCTTCATGTCATTTTCAAATATAACGATATACTGATCCGGCAAAGAAACGCAACATTATTCATCGAATTTATATTTTAGGTACTTTTCCGTGTAAGAAACTAAATAATTAGGTCTTTCCACTTTTCCGTGGAAAGACCTATTGCTTTTGTTCTGATTATTATTTTTTTCTTCTTCCGCCTAAATTTTGTTCACGCGCAGTATTGTTATTTCACAAGATGTCGCTTAGATATTTGGTATATGATATCGAACAGTTTATACGCTTTTGAAACTGACACTGCTTAACCGAACACTTTACGTTGTAAGAGTTATCTCCCAAAACACTGTTTATCTTGTGCCCACTACTCCTTCGCAACCGTAAAAGGTTACGACGAATTTATTTCACAAAATTGTTCGTTATATCATCAGGATTAGGCTGACTATTTGCCCCAAAGCTATACGGAGACTCCATATGAGAGTTATTTCCCCTTATGCATTTGATATATGTGATATGCATTTGCAACTGATAAACCGTAAGCGGTATAAACCTAGAGTCCTTTTATTTGAGGTCCTTGGGTCCCAACTAGGAAAATGAGGTCAAGGTCAAAGGTCAAGGTCATGTTCTAAATTTTGACATTCACTTTATGCTGTTTTTACTAACAAAACAGTTAGGGGTAACGACAAAAAAAAATGACCACAATGTTAGTAGGACATGATATAACACGACAATTTTTGTTGAAATAGTACGCGTCATTTTTGGGGGGGAGGGGGTTCAATGCCACTGAAATGGTACAATGAACAAATTAACTAATTATAGCCTCAAACTTTACAGCAATCATGATGCGTAAATGCAACTTATCTTTAATCATCCAAGGCCCACAACCACCCCTCTAGCCCCCCTTTTCTTTTTGTTGTTTGTTAAGGAATCCCATTTCTATTTTACTATAAAAAAAATGCTAATCCTTCTTATGTACAAACTTCTTTCTGAAATAGAAATCCATCGCTGCAAAAATCTGTTCCAATTCATGTATTTTCTGAAATAAATCTGTAAACGTTTTGTTAAAGTATTATGGCAACAGCATTATTTTTGTGTGCATGTAATGCATGAAGACTAGTGGTCAGCGCTTGGACAATAGTTTACCTGTAAATTGAATCAAGAAAATATATGTCCGTTAGCACTACAAATCTCGTGCAGTCTGGATTGAGAATATTAAACTCAATGACGTTGAAATCTCTCCTAAGTTTGTAAATATTAATTGAAATTCTAAACATGCATTTTAAAATACAATTCTGTGCTCCCGTAATTATGTGTACGAAAAAAGCATGCATGATCCGACATCAATGACCTGTAAAGCTGACAATCTTTAAACACAGGTCTGGTTTTGACGACGTCTCCTTTGCAAAGAAATTAAAAAAAACTTTCTGTCTTTTTGTGTATATCGATCAGCTTGGTGACGTCACAATCACACCATCCGGTGCAGCGCGTGCTAACTAAAATAAAATAGGGGTTTTCCCCTTTTCGAAAAGAATTAAAATGTGCACGTAGGTTATATACAAAACATCCATGCAGGTCAGGTCCGATTTTCTTCAAATATAATTTGAAAACAATGCACATACAATAAGTAAATAAGACACAAATACTGGGAAGCCTTTTAAAAAAAACATTTATAAAGAAATATGCAAGGATATGTTTGTCGATGTGTTTAAATCCTTGCATGTTCTTACAAATATCTTAATTTAAATATAGATAAACATGTTGCACGGACTCGTTTTCGCGTGTTCCTAAAGGCTAGATCTCAAGTGCTTAAACACAGGCACTAGGCTCTCAATTCCTTTTCACGTGTTCCTAGAGGCTAGGTCTCAATTGTTTAAACACGGGCACTAGGCTCTCAATTCCTTTTTCACGTGTTCCTAGAGGCTAGGTTTCAAGTGTTTAAACACGGGCACTAGGCTCTCAATTCCTTTTTCACGTATTCCTAGAGGCTAGGTCTCAAGTGTTTAAACACAGGCACTAGGCTCTCAATTCCTTTTTCACGTGTTCCTAGAAGCTAGGTCTCAAGTGTTTAAACACGGGAAATACGCTATCAATTCCTTTTCCGCGTGTTCCTAGAAGCTAGGTCTCAAGTGATTAAACACGGGAACTACGCTAGCAATTCCTTTTCCGCGTGTTTCATGAGGCTATCAATCAATCAATCAATCAATCAATCAATCAATCAATCAATCAATCAACCAACCAATCAATTAATCAATAAAAATCAATCAATCAATCATGTTTCAGAGGGGAAAGACCGTTAACACAATTGCTTTTAAAACAATTGATTTACATTTATTATCGAAATGCTTTGAGATTTTACAAAAATGAATGCCTGGCTTCAAAATAAGCTTGTTTGAAAATGTGTATTTTCGCGGTTTTTGTTAAATTTTGATCTTTTTGAAAAACTGACTTTTTCAAAAAACAACTCGTATGGTACTTGAAAATACTGAAATATGCCTTAGGGAACACCCATTTAATTTTAGAAGAGGGGTAAGAGGATTTTTTTTTCGGATGAGTTATTCATTTTCAAATGGTCGTCCCCGTAAATGCATACAGTTTAAATTTCATTCTATTATTTTCAAATTTCTACAAATTTTGGTTCTAACTTTGGTGTAAACTGGGTAAATACATAGATATTTATAACATGCTTAAATCATTTTCACTTTGGACATCCATATTCTGTATGGGCAACTTATCAACAAATATAACGGTGTGTTCGATTTAAAATACAAAAGTGTAACGGGCTAGTGAAAAAATATAAATCAGATTTAACAATTTAATTATAAACGGAGCTATATTGATATTTATATTAAATTCCATTCGACAGAACTGCTTATATTACAAACCTTCTTGACCAATAGCCTTTTCACGGCAGGATGCTGTTTTTGTGAGTATCTGGTGTCATTAGTCTTTTAATTTCCTCTGCTAGGCCAACCAGCTCCTCACTTTTTTCACGTGCTCCTTCTATTGTCAGTTTTTTCACTTGGTCCGACATCCTCCTTTTCAGTTTCTGGAACACCCCTTCTTTGTATAAGGTCTGTGCAGCCTCTGGGAGCATTTTCCTCCCCTTTTTAATATCTTCTAACACAACTGTCCAGTTGCACCGGTTTGCACTATACGATTGCAGAATAAGTATTTGTTCAGCCATGGAAACTTCAACATGCGTTCTAGTTTTCTCTGCCATCTTTACACGCTTCGTTGATTAAATGAAAATGAGAAGCCCGTGGTATACATATACGTGGTATATTTGTATCTGTATATTGATTTTAGGGGTGCGAAACAAAATTATATTATACAGAAAATTTATATATATGCAATTTGTGAACATTTTTAGGGGTTGTGTTGAGGTTAGGAAGTGCAAGTTTAGCACTATTTTTATAACGGCATAAATTTTTTTTTTATTTATATTTGACTTGATATTCAAATTGAAGTGATATATCCCATTCAATACTGAAATAGAATGGGCAAATCCAAGCCAGTCCCACTTGGTTCAAAATTGTGTTGTTGTTTTTTTTTACCCTCATAATTTAAAACGTACATGTAATTCTATAGATTTATAACGATGATTCAGCGGCAAAGGTTATTTTCTGTGATTATAATGTTGTTTATACATTTGAAAATGCAAACACCACCACCGTTACCATACTTGCTGGATAAAAAAAACTTTGCATTTTTACTTTTGATCATTCAATATGATTTTTACCGTAGAAAACTTCGTATGATTCTTCCATTTTATAACTTCAGCATTAGATCACGAATTCTTGAAAATGAAAACCAAGATTTTCTGGTTATGAAAGATGTTTATGGTACATTAATTTCTCGTCCATATGATTTTTTGGAGACTTTCTGGTGAGACTGTCCAGTCATTTGAAGAACTTTTTGTGTTAATTTTACCAAGAGTTTGGGGATTGCGATACGATGAAAGAAATTTAAACTTGAGAAATCGGCTACTGCTTACAACAACACCAGGAACGCCGAAGGAGAAGGAAATTCAATTGCATAGGAAACGTAAAGTGTACGTCGAACATGTCATTAAAGAGTTGAAGACATTTAAGGTGATTGGATCTCTTTATAGGCATCCTAGATGGGAAATGGCCTCTGTAATAGAGCTCTGTGCTGCTTTGTCAAAACAAAGAGCTGATAATATTGGTGAACATTACCCAAATTGAATTATTGTAATAAAATAAAATATGTTGATTATGTTTTCTTTTTCTTTATCAAATAATGGATGTGATATGAGTGCCAATGAGACAACTCTCCATCCAAGTCAATGCAATTAGTAGAAAGTAAACCACTATTGGTCAAAGTACGGCCTTCAACACGGAGCCTTGGCTATAACGTATGTTTGTTTTTGCATAAGCTTGGTGCGATAAAAACAATTGAGATATACATATTTTGTAATAATAATGTTGTTCGAAGTATGAATAGTAGACTAAGGAGTTGTAACAGAGTTCACGTTGGTAAATTCACTCGTATTTAAGTGAGGTATACGAAGTAGTAATAGATAAGTGGTATACATATGGAAAATCTGGTATTTAAAGCAATAATAATTACTAAAAAAAAAGCAAAGAAAAGAACAAAGGGGGGGGGAAGGGGAGGGTCTAGCCCACAAACGCCTGTGGTCATTTTGATATATATCTATATCTGTATTTGTCTAATAAATTGTTGTAGGCTTGAAAGTGATCTTTAATGTCATCAAATGCATTGTTAATGGACCAATTATGCCTCGTGTCTGGTTAAATCTCAATAAAAATAATTTATGTGATCTCATGACCAGTTTTTACACTAAAACAAATTGCCTTTGTCAGAGGTTGACAGGTATAATAAAAAAAAAAGCTTTACGACAGAAATCATTTTTGAACGGGTTAAAAAAAACTATATATTTTTTCATATATAAACTGATCGATGAGATTGTATAAAACTTGAATACCCAATTAAAAAGACAGATACGATCCCACAACAGCACATTTATATATTGTTTCAAAGCATCGAAATCATGCATTCATATCTGTATGAGTATAGTAAAAGTTGTCGGTTCACTGGAATAATCCTATGAGTGATGTACATTTCATTTTCATCATGCTTTCAACAATTATAAACAACTACATGATATCGTAACATACGTACACTTTCTGAAACTTTTAAACGTCTTTTATCGATCATATTATGAAAACCATTTTAAAATCGGCATATTTGATGCATTTCTCTCTATTATCGTGATTGCATCCAAATACAGTTCAAACATGATAACACCTTTTAGGTTTTAAATACGTTTGTAAACATACAATTACCGCTCCTAATACGTTCGTTCGTCGAGATAGGTTCGTTCGTCAATATCCTGGTCATCTCTAATAGGAATTATTTCATTTTGTTTACGCTAAAATGAAAACAATGATTCCTTGTTTTGCATATGTTTTACCAATCACATCATGTTTCTATCGTCATGTTATCAGGAAAGTTTTATATCATGACAAAAAAAGTTTGATGGAATAGTTTAGTCAACGTCAGTTTTCAATGTGGACTTATTTCTAGATATGTTGATGGAGTTTCTACAGGTAAAGTCCCAAATCACATGTATATGAAACGTGTTCAGCATGTGTATCCCTGCTAAATGTTATTAGGAAAGTTTTAGATCATGAAACACGGAATAGTTTAGTCAACGTCAGTTTTCAATGGGGACGTATTTCTAGTTTTGTTGATTGAGTTTCTACAGAAAAAGTCCCAAAGCACATGTATATGAAACGTGTACAGCATGTGTATCCCTGCTAAATGAGAATACTAGGAAAAACAATTTTTATATGATTTGAATATCTACAAATACTTGAATCGGATTGGTTTGTTAGACATTTTTCCTTATAAACAATGTTGCCGAAACTACTTTCATAACATTCACTGTAATCTATGCATGCGCAATGCACATGCATGGGATCCAGTGGTTCTAAGCAAAATGAGATTTTAAAAAACAAAAACATAACTGTTATTTCTTTTTTTTAAACGCATGACATATAATGCATTGAAGCTTGCAAAATGTATGACATTGAAATAAAATAAAATTCCTCGAAATATAATGAATGATCTTGGGGCGCTACAGTCATGGCATAACAAGACGTTATCCGATTGAAAACTCTCAAGCTGAAGTTTTTCCGTTACTTACATGCTTCAGATTCGGATAACATCTCATTAAAATGAAGTTTTTGAGTTAGGTTTTATTTTATTTTGGATTCTATTGCATTAATTGAACATTTATGGATTTCAGAAAGTCAATATAACG
Source organism: Mytilus coruscus (assembly GCA_017311375.1). Taxonomy (NCBI): domain Eukaryota; kingdom Metazoa; phylum Mollusca; class Bivalvia; order Mytilida; family Mytilidae; genus Mytilus; species Mytilus coruscus. The sequence continues at coordinate 39,605,621 of CM029603.1, read as the reverse complement.
GCTCACTCCTTATTTAAGAAATGACAATTGTGCATTAAAGGATGAATAGTAGCCTATGAACAAAAAAATGTTAATTAAAAAATGCAAATCTTTGCCTTAATAATGAAAAGGATTAAACACATTTTTTCTAGAGGTTATTGATGTGCAAACTGGGTCGCTTACTCACAAACTTTACATAAAAGTCTTTTGTTCATTTTATGATTTAATCACTTCAGTTTACACATCAATAACCTCTAGAAAAATGTGTTTAATCCTTTAGTAACACCAATATAAAAACAAAGAGAAAATTTAAACACATAGATTTTATTTTAGTTCAATTGGTTTTATTTATTGGAGTGACAGTGTTGTTGTTGTTGTTCTGTTTTGTGTGTTCTGAAAATAAAAGAGGACAAATGTATAAAAAAAACTTTTTGCAAGGTTGACTGTTTCACATTTTTGTTCTTTAGTCTTAAGTTTTTAGATATAGTTGACCAATTTGCAATTGCACCACATCTCCTTATTTTTTTTTTTTTTTTTTTTTATTATTGCTGCCTAACATTGGCGTTTCAGATGGACAAGCACACATTACGCTCATTATATTTACCAATAGGGATCCGAGGCGGGTGGGGAGCAAGAAGGTGAACTGTGGTTTATTTTTATCAATAGTACCGCTTAAGTCGACGCTAAGGGCCGTCTTGACCTTGTTGTAGGGTATGAATGATTCGTTCATTGTTGAAGACCCTTCATCAACTGTCAAGATGAAGAACAGGAATAAAAGCCCTGTTCATTGATAATTTTCTATGTTTTCTATGTATTGTGTGCGATTTTGTCCCATGTACATTTACTCCATATCCTTTCATTTTCATTGATTCTAGAGTTTGTCTCTAGTGCTGTGTGGAGGCAGTAGAACGTTTTCCCCGTGCTTGAGTTGTATGCTCTTATAATTTTTACAGTTATGGTGTGCTTGTTCATGTGAGAGTTTCTCATATTAATACACCGTCAAAATTTCATGTTTGGTTAAATTTCTTCAAAATACTGGTCTGGTCATCTGTTTTGTATATTGCCCTTTCATACTATTTTAAACTGCTAGGTTTTCTTACATATATTTCGATGTGCCCCGTGCTGTCTATCATTTGTTGTTTAGTTTTATATGTATTGTCTATCATTTGTTGTTTCAAAGTTATTGGTCTTTTGTTGGGCAATGTATGACAAATATATGTTGAAAAACCTCGCCCGTGATTATAAATTATGTAATTCATTGACCGCTCCTGACATGTGTAACTTCAAGGCATATTTTAGCGGCGATCGATGTCTTTCAAAATTACTGCACTTTTCTTGTATCCCTGGTGCTTTCGACTGGAGAACCGTCGTACACAAGCATCGTACAAGTTGGCACTCCGAGGCGGGTGGGGAGCAAGAAGGTGAACTGTGGTTTATTTTTATCAACAGTACCGCTTAAGTCGACGCTAGGGGCCGTCTTGACCTTGTTGTAGTGTATGAATGGTTCGTTCATTGTTGAAGACCCTACATCAACTGTCAAGATGAAGAACAGGAATAAAAACCCTGTTCATTGATAATTTTCGATGTTTTCTATGTATCGTGTGCGATTTTGTTCCATGTACATTTACTCCATATCCTTTCATTTTCTACTGACCTATTGTTTATAGTATCTAAGACATCACGTAGTATCACTGAACCATGAAATGATGTCAAGCTAGTTGGTACGTTGAACCATGTCTGACTGACATATGGATCGAACAACGATTCAATATAGCACACGTAAATGCTTGATATTTGTATCGTTAAGCAGTCATTGAACCATGGAAATGAGGTCAAGAACAACATACATAATCCAGACGGAAACTGTCATAGTGTGATTTGATTTACTCGTATTCATGTATAGTCATTTGGTTTGTTATTTCTATTTCAAAATACAAAAACGTCAGCACTCAGCTACTGCAACCCTCAGCGTACTACGCTCTATTACTAAATATATGTAAGTTTTGTCACTCACAGTTTACAATGCAGAACGGAAATCGTCTATCCGTGACAGAAATGTCTGACCAAAGGCATCTTTAGACAGATATGAAATAGGCAGCTCATCAACCTTCTAAAATATAAAGTTCTATACAAAAAGTTCACATCATGGACACCTCCTTCTGTCTTGTTTTGTAAGATATTTATTGCAGTCAAGACAATTATATACCTAATATACTGTCATATGTTTCTAAAATTCCCGTTAATAATTTATGGTGAAAAACGAAAGTTCCAACTCCATCAGGAAATGTCGACCTTTGATGAATTAACTGTTCATTTTAGACCCCCATTTGTCGTAAAACTCCGAACGTTTCTACATATTTATACATCCTTGACTTTCATCGACTAGTTCGATGTCAGCGTTCTTAATGAATGTGATTTTGTAAAAAGCGCTGAACACGCAAAAAAATGTATAAAGTGTGATTTTCATCATCTTATAATGTATATAATGTCTTTTTGGACATAATGCATCAAGATCAGTATTGATAAAGGTAAACTAAACATATAAGAAAATTACAGAACAGATTACAGAAAAATTGAAGAACAGACAAAAAAATCTGAGAACAGATCAAGAAAACCAAGGAACAGATACAGAAATTCATAGAACAGATAGAACAGATACAGAAATCAAAAGAACAGATAACAGCTCTAGAAAATTGAAGAACAGACACAGACCTTTAAAAATAACAGATAACAGAAAACTGAGAAAATCTAAGAACATATCCAGAAAATCATAGAATTATTTTCTGTGTAAGGCTTCAAAAACAACATCAGAAAATTGACCAAAGTCAAGTTGCGAATTTTCATGTGATAGGGTAATAATGGCTTCCAGGCTAATGACAATTCATTTGGAAGGTCTCCAAATCATCATTCCTAAATCTTTGAAAAAAAAATTGAGTTGGAATATTCGTTGTAGTAAAATTTAAAAAATGGTCTAATCAAAATTCAGGATTCGATTAAGGCAGTTACATATAAGAGGGTTCAATTGAACTTATGCAGCATCATTGCTATTAATTTGAACGTGTTGATAATAAAGGCGATTAATGGCTAAAAACTCAAGAACATCTTCAATGTTTCGTATGCTTTACTTGGAGTGAATGCTATACAAAGAGACGTCGGCAAGTGACGACGTTGCGGGTGTATTGTTACGTTAAATGGCGCTATAACGTTAACCAAATGAAAGAGTATAAAATAGACTGATCTGAAACTTAACTAATTAACAACATCCTGGTCACGGCACCAATGTTTTAAACGTGTTGATAATAAAGGCAAGTGACGACATTGCGGGCCTTTTGTTACGTTAAATAGCGCTAAAACGATAACCAAATAAAAGAGTATAAAATAGACTGATCCGAAACTTAACTTATTCACAACATCCTGGTCACGGCACCAATTTTTGAACGTGTTGATAATAAAGGCAAGTAATGGCTAAAAACTCAAGAACATCTTCAATGTTTCGTATGCTTTACTTGGAGTGAATGCTAAACAAAGAGACGTCGGCAAGTGACGACGTTGCGGGCCTATTGTTACGTTAAATGGCGCTAAAACGTTAACCAAATAACAGAGTATAAAATAGACTGATCTGAAAATAACTAATTCACAACACCTATCATGTATGCAACCTAATTAATATGAACTAGATACAGAAAATCATAGAACACTAACAGAAACTCCAAAACAAATATAATGCAGAAAAACTAAAGAACTGTTTTCGGTGTAAGGCTTCATAAACAACATGAAGTCTAGTTGCAAATTTTCATGCTATTGGATACTACTGATCTTTATAAACAGTCTCCAAATCAACATTCCTTTAACTTTGAATACAGTTAGTCTTAAAAAATTTTCAGAGTAGAATTTTAAAAATAAAATAATCAAAGCTAAGAATTGCCATAAAGGGTCATGATCATATTATTGCACAGCGTTCAGTTGAACAAATGCAGTATCATTCCTATCATGTATGCAAACTGCTTCGTTTGAAATAAGAATCATTTAATGAAGGTCTCCAAGTCATCATTCCTATAACAAGAGGCTCCAAATAGACTTAATCGGTCACCTGATAATATGCCATTCTGATATTATTTTCCCCCTTTATTGCAATCAGTTATGTTTGATTTCTTGTAGCTGGGACATAATATATTGACGTATAATATTCCCAGATTGTCGATCTTGTTTATTGGCAGTTTTGAAAGTCTTGTATTGATGATAGGTTTTACTGTTGCAGTTTATACCTATCTATTAAAGTTTTTGAAATAAATAAAAAACGTCATTTAATGACAATAAATCATAAAACTAGTGTGACAATTTTGCTACGTTGACGTACTTGCAGATCTTATTTTGCTGATATTTTTTTTTTTTTTTTTTTTTGCATTTCAAAATTTCTATTTAAATTTTATAGTTGTTGACAAAATGCAAAAGAAATTGTTAAAATCATCATTCAGTGGAAATAAATTCTACAAGTAGTTGGTTGACAATTTCAGCCATGATGACAGATTATAGTGTGTGCAAAAACTGCAAAAAACTGTCTGTCAAGTGCAATAATTCCTCTCATTGGTCAAATGACGATTTCAACCATATTAACTTATTTGTGTACCAATAGATTATTAGAAGATGGGTATCATTTTATTTTAATATGTAAGAAATATGAAAATATACGTAAAAGTTATATAAAACAATACCATTGTAGAAATCCTTCAAAACTAAAACTTTGTCAGTTATTATCAGTACAAAGATTTTTTTTAAGTTTTAAAATTTGAATTTCTGTAGGGCTCAATAGAAATCTATATAGCACCTTTGTCATCATCCAATGAACACGAAATGATGAACCTTTAATTCAGTGCCCTTTCCACAAATATCATGTAGCATCCTGATTAACACAGAAATTTGAAACAAAATCTTGTTCCAAGAATATACAACATGACATTCATAACCTATAAGACAATATAGCATCACATCCCAGCAAAATTGATTCACTGTTAATTATCCTTGGAAGGAGTAAAAGGTCTTTAAAATCTAAATCACCATACATCACCATACATCTTACATTCCAAAAGGTTTTGTCAAAGAAATTGGAAACTTGTATTCATCAGAAATAATAATTGCATTTCATTGTAGTCATTGCTGAATTCCCTCTATTGATAATTTCTTTCTACAACTAAAATTGAAAATGGAAATGAAGAATGTGTCAAAGAGACAACAACACGACCAAACAGCTGGAGGCCACCAATGAGTCTTGAACACAGCTGGATTACCCCGCACCCGGAGGCGGGCTTCAGCTGGCCCCTAAACAAAATATGTACTAGTTCAATGAGAATGGACGTCACACTAAACTCCATAACATATAAATGAACAAACACACTGCAATACGCACAAATTTTACTGTAAGTTCACATTGTTAATATGTTGTCATCTGTAACGCTCGAATCAAACAAGTTAAAGGCCAAATTAAGAACTAAAATTTATTCTAATTGTAACAGGAGCGGGTCGTTGACGACACCTCCCGGGACGTGTGGTGGTCAGTACTTCGTCCCTATTCGACCATTTGGATACCTGATATCAGATTATGGCTGAACAACAGACAATAAATCAACTGAAAACTATAATTTATTTACAAATGTACAATAATTGCATGTATTAAACAAAGTCGGAAAAAAACAAGAGTTGTAAAACTTTTTAAAATGAACTTCAAATCTAAAGAAATTCAAATGCAAATTGAAAATAATGTATTTTTAAAAGTCAATACTAAAGTAAAGTAATTTTAGCTTTGTGTTGTGTTTTAAGCGGAAAAGCGTGCACCAAAATGGGGTGAATAACTCTTGCGAACTGCACCTGAAGCGGTGGCTAACTCTGGCCTCCAGTGGCATGATACATCCTAGAGGGTGGTGGATGCCTGTGCAAGGCCGCTCCGACTAAATATAAATTCAAATTCCTAATTTTGTCATTTCTCACGATAACTTTAACAGAGAAGATACTAACGAAAAGTTGAATAATTGAATATTCTTAAAACATTCTAGAATCATCAAAGTTAAATACTAAAACAGTTAAATTAACAATCCTTACTTGTATCGTAATATGTTTGAATCAAATTAAACTTAAAATAAACATTTAATTACTAAATAATTGATCTGTACAAATAATAAACGCAAAGCAATTGATGACTTTTTATACTTTTTAAAAATTTCTGTTTTTAAGTTTCGTCAAGTTTTGAATTTAGTGCAACTGAGTCTAGTGTAAAGGAAAACTGTGTCTTGCATTCTCAACCATAAGTCTTGAATGATTTTAGGTGTTTTGAATGTATCCATATACATATTTTTGGACGACAAATGCTAAACAGGTATGTTGAGTCCAGGATACGATACAAATTGAAATTCCTATATACATTAAAGTACCATAGTTTAAGTCGTATGTACCCTTTCACTGTTTTTCAGCAATCGATGACAACAACACATACCATAATGATATTTCCTTAATTCGATACAAGTTATTCTTTGTTCATAACATTAAATCAGTGTTACAAGATACATTTACATGTATAATGAAATATGAGTCTGATATTTGAATGTAGAAAAACTGAGTGACAGCCTTGGTACTAAAGTTTGACCGTGGAAAGCAGAAAATGCAAAATACATGCCTGAATAATTAAATACTGAAGAGAAAATATATCATCATCGTTGTAAATTTGAAAAATGCATTAACAATACCTTTTGATATTTCATTACATATCTTGGCACCTAAAATGTAAAATCACATGCAAAAGTTACACAACTGCGACTACATCAGAAAACTTGAACTCTACTTTTGCCATACATTAATGTCAGATAAATCTATGGATTTCATGTTTGACATCATAATGTCCATCCTTGAATTTCAGTTAACAATACATCAGCATAATGTTATTTTTAAAAACTGTCTCCTTTTAATTTCAAATGTTTAATCTTATCCCTGAATGCTTTGACAATATCTTTGCCTCTGATGAGATCTGCTTTTTTCTCGCCAATCATTATACACGGTGCATTTGTATTTCCTGATGTTAAATGTCTCATCACAGAAGCATCAACAACACGTAATCCTGATATTCCTTTTACTCTGTAAATATTAAAAGAGGCCAAACTGTTGGAAAATATTAAACTACAACTGATATTCAGCATGTACGGTTCTTTATCATAATGATCCAAATTAAATTTTGACAAAGTCTCGATTTGTACATCACCACCAAATTAAATGACAATGCGTTTTAATGTAATTGTTCTTTCAGCATGCATTATTTGATATAAAATACGAAAGTTGTATTAACTACTACTCTTAATTTGGTTTTCATTTTAGATCAGTGAAATAGAAACTGATGTCGACCATCCGACTTTAATTTTTACATTTTTCATGAAAACTTTTTTGTCTGCATTTTTCTATATGAAATGATTCCCGAGCATTTGGTATCGCCATGTTATGAGAAGTACTTTTCTTTCCAGCTGAATCTTTTGTTAGAAAATTATACTAAGTTTGAAAAAAAATGTTTTTCCACAGTTTTTTTTTTTTTTTTTTTTTTTTTTTTCTTATTGAGGACAATTATCATTAAATTCTTATCAATATTTACAAATTACATTTTATATTTCTTTCATTGGATAATTGTTTTACGGAGTTATGCCTTTTGAATTAAATGATAAATGTTTATTTACAGATATTGCTACACACGATCGAGTTCAAAGTACAGAACTAGCAATAGTCTCTGAATTTTGGTCATTTTTATTATGAGATGCCTGCCGTTCCGATTGCCATTGCAATACAATGGATTTTGAAATTGTCTATATCAAATTTTAATTTCCAATAATAGGCTGTGATTAACAAACTTGAGATTAAAAACTTAAATGAACATTGCAATAGTATGTCTTGCATGCTATGGTTTGTACACGGTTATTTCATTTGTCAACCGTAACCTGATTTACGTTCATTGGTTACTTTTAATTTTTGTTATCATGGTTATTATACACCACAAAAAGATTTAAACTAAAATGATTTGTAGAATGTTTGTAACAATGCACTGAACAAACCTAAGTTGTGGATCGACAACGGAAGTAGGGTCTGTCTTCGACCCCATGCGACATATTGATGCAGGGTGGTATCCTGTCATTCCCCAGTATCGTATAATACATTCCCTGTATTCATCGGAGTCAAACTCTTCTGTGTCACATATACCCTTGAAATCCAATCTGTTATAAGTTGCACCTATTTCTTTAAAAGCTGTGGTCTTTTCCAATTTACGCATTATTCTTATACCTGTTCAAATCAATAAACTTTTATAAAGTTTCACGCAAACATATTCTGAAATCTGCAAAATATGACTCTTTATTTGAATACATAAAATATTTAACAAATATCAAGAAAATTGTTTTACTCACAACTGCTTTTTATCAACTTGTTCAAATATAATGCAAAACATCATAACAGTATTGGTGGCGTCATCCATTCCCTAATTCCTTTAAGTTAATCATTTGATAAGATTATACTTGTCCGGGAACTAACAAAATTGATGTCTCCAAATTTAGGAATTTAAACTATTTGAGGTTTCGAAGAAGCTTGCTCTCCTAAATTGCATAAGGTCGTTGGTGTTATTTCATCGATCGGTTCAGACCAAAGACTTGAAAATTGAATTTGTTGCTTCTCCACCGATCAATTGGCATTGAGGAGAAGGACAGACTGGCTTCTAGCATGAATAAAGAGTCCAGGTAGTGTAACATGTCTTCCTGTGTACGGTTAGATGTGGACTTGCAAGCGTACGTTAAAAGAATGAATTTAGTACAAATCAGAGTTATTATTCATATCAGAGTCATTACCATGTTCCTGTTCTGATATAAGTGTAATATTTGCACTGGACGGTAAATACGATTGTTTACCTTCAAATCAGATGATTGACCAATGGAGTTTAGCTATTTCAAATCTGAAGATTTTCTACTTTTTAACAAAACTTATATGCATCTGATTTATATTACGCATACTCATGGAGTATACATTTGATTGATTGGTTGATAATTAATTTGTGTTACACGCCACTTTTATCACTATTGTGCTATTTCGTGGTGGTCAGTTTTTATTGGTGGAGGAAACGGGATTACCCAGATAAAGCCACAGACGTACGGTGGGAAAACTGAAATTTCTAGTCAATTAAGATTGGAGTCGAGAGCACCTGCGACGTACGGGATTCGAACTGACACATTTGAAGACAGAAACAGAAAAGAATAGAATTAAGTACAATTCAGAGAAATGCAGTTTGTGCTTATAAAGATGTCAAGTTTATACAAGAACAGAAACTTTCGTTGGTTATATTCATAGAAAGGTTTGATTATAATACTTATATATAATTCAAATTTCCGGGTTTAAACATTTTAGAATTTGAAATTAGATATTTTACATTGTGTTTTTTTACTGCGCGAGTTTTACATGACTGGTATATTGTTTTAGTTCCTTTCAATATGAGTAATCCAATATGATTGTTAAACGCATATTTCGGTTCAATAACGTTTTCAGTCATATTTTCAATGGGTTTCAATGTTGCTAATTATTATTAGTTCACTTAGTAACAATAAGCAAATATTAAATACTGACCAGAAAGAAGAGTCTTAACGTCATCATATTCGCATAAATAGTTTTGGTCAATCTCGGGATAATCAAATGGATCAGTACTCTGAAGTCTTACATAACCTGTACATTTCGGATGCTGTTGAATAATAACCACTGTAAACTCCATTGAACTGGATCTTGTTTGTAGTAGTTTAATTACCTATTAAAACAAATCCAAACTGTAGTATCATTGTATATGAAATAAAGATGTAATCATATCATATTTCATCTTCCTAAACATTTCTTCAATCATTTAAACAACTCATTTTTCATTGTCAATATCCGCTTAATTCACAACTTTTTACTAATTGGTATAATATTCAAAAATGTTTTGCTCGAGTCGCTTGTGCTAGTTCGAAAGTTGGCTTCTCTTTTGAACATTTCTATTCTACAATATCTGACACTTTCATACTGAGTCTTTAACTAGAATAACAAACACACGAATCCTAAAAAGGATCAAAAGAGATCCAAAATTAAAATCCATTTGAAAATTTTCAAGTTGGACGTTGAATTTTGAATTCAGCATTTCGACTTTCAACATTTATACGTTAACACTTTTCGTTCAATCATATGTATGTGGATAAATTGATTGACAGCGGTAAAATAGTTTCTTGTGTGATATTTTTGAGATACAATACAGTTCTTACGGACTTATTATGATTTACTGGTGCACCTATTTCTATAAATAGATCATCTTGTGCAATGCTGAAAAACTCAAGCTGATAATCTGGATACAGCGGTTCTGTCTTGTTTCGGTCTGTAATCCTACCAAAAATATGTCCTTCCAAACCACTTGAGGTCATAATACCTGTATTTACAACAAATAAATGTTTCTTACACATTATTTTTGTTTTGATTATTGTTATAGTGAATGGTAAGTGTTACATAAATATCAAAACTTGAATTACTTTGTAGAAGTTATTGCAGTGTTGACTACCTAAACTAATAAGTATCAGAAAAATGCGGGTCGTAATTTGTTGACATCATCTTATAATAAATACTTACTGTATCGTGGTCTTATTGTCACAATTAGACCGTTAGAAGGTGAAACAATGGATGACAGAAAAAAACTTCTGTGTTCAAATTTAGGTAATTTTTTTTTTTTTTTTTTTTTTTTGGTTAAAAAAGCCCCTGAACAACATATAATTTTAAGGGGATAAGGTAAATAAGGTTAAAGTTAAAATACATCCCTTCATGTAAAATGTACTTTATTCTGACATTTGTTGTGGAAATTAAATCAAAGGTTACCTAAAAACCAGGTAGATGACTCCAATTGACAATTGAAAAAAAAAAACGTGCTGGAAATAACACAGCAAATAAATGTTTTAAAGCACACTGGACAACAAAAGTTATGTTCCTGTGGCTCTTTTCACAAAAAATCTTAAGAGTAAAACTACTCGTAAGTCATACACATTTCAGTATAACTTACGATAAATTTTAGACGTAAGAGTTTTTGTGAAAAGAGTTGCAGGACTATATTCACAAAAAACCTAAATAAAATAGTTATCAGTCATGAACATTTCAGTATAACTTTCTATCAATTTGTGATAAATAAGTCCCTGGTGTTTGACTCAAATAGAAAAGTTGTTATATTCATTAATTACTGTAAAGATGTACATTTTCCTAATATATGATACTGCATTTTATTCCATAATGAAGCTGTTGCATCAGACGCAGGACTGTACGGTTTGTTAATTAAGAATTTCATGAAAAGTTGATAATGATCCTGAAGATTTTCACCAACTGGTAAATCGGCAACAACAGGAATCTGGGGGAAGATTTATCAGAAAATAGAATGAATTCAAACAAAATGTTGGTTTTTTTTTCTTTTTTTTTTAAGATTTAAGTACATATATGGATGAAAACCATGTATTAATTATACAGGAAATAGTTAGTCAGCCAAGATCTGAGAATAGTTCATAATGTATAAGGTGAACAGCCAAAATATTCTGGCGTAATGATAAACCATATATACAATTTACTAATGACGTCAATAACATAGTATGGAAGAAAATCTCCGTCATAATTATACATTTCTTAATTTATAAAATGCATTTTTTTTTTTTAATTTATAAAATGCAATTTCTTAATTTGTTCACGTATTTTCTTTGTTCGTATATGAAATTATACATTTCTTAATTTGTGAAATTCAATTTGTTTGTTTGAGTCACGTTTAAAGAATGTGTCATTGTCATTGTTACTGCTGCCAGCTAATGAGAAGTTCCGTTTCTCAAGAAAACTACAAGATTCAAATCAACAGGTTACAAATCATGAATGAAATAGGTCCACACGAGGGCGCTATTGTTATTGTTGCTGGTAATTTTCTCCGTTGACTTCGGAGTACTATCGGTATTTGGTGGTGGTGTACGACATAAAAAAGGATTTCTTTAACCATTAACTACCATTGAAATGTTCAGTCACAGTTTAAACATTATAATAGTTTATTGAAGATCACTGCCATAAAATTTTACAATTCGAACAGGAAATGTTTACTGATCTCTTCTATGTCCTGAATAGTGTTACTTTCTTGGTCTATTTTTCCTACTTTGTTATCATTGAACAATCCACAATACAGTGCATGAGTAGTTTGTCTTTATTGAATATCTCAGCTGCTATTTCAGTTCTAATATGAGCGGCCAAAAGTTGATTTATTAATTCTAGGTGTTTTAGGCGTGCAATTTCTAGTTTAGTACATTTTAGTATAAGTGGAATCTATCCTCTGCCTGTGTTTTGAAAAGCTGGCAAATTTCAGATACTGCATGTTGAGTGAATCTTGTTCTGTGTAGTTGAAGAGTGTAGGTACCAGTGAGCTATTATCGTTACCGGAAACCATGGATCCATTATATAAATACATGTCTTTATTTCTAGATTCGCCTTCCGTGACAAGGTAACACTACGACTATTGAAGTTATAATTTCATAGCGGATGTGGTGTGTGGTCTAGAGCGCTGGACATGAGGCTAAGCGATTGGTACTGTAGTGTATCAAAGATGTGAGTTCGAATCCCGTGGAAGGACAAAAATTTGTCAGCATACAAATCTAGTTCTAACACTGTTGGGTGTAATTGTCAGACTTACATGTCATGTCTTTTTCTAGATTCGCCTTCCGTGACAAGGTAACACTACGACTATTGAAGTTATATTTCTGTAGCGATGTGGTCATGTGGTCTAGAGCGCTGGACATGAGGCTTAGCGATTGGTGCTGTAGTGTATCAAAGGTGTGAGTTCTAATCCCGTTGACGGACAAAGATTTATCAGCATAAAAATCTAATTCTAACACTGTTGGGTGTACTTTTCAGACTTATATATCTGATAATAATATAATGTTATACTGTTCTGTTGGATAAATTGAGGATATTGCATAAACAATGTAGAAAATCTATTCACCACGACTTAAAATCATTTTACAAATTCAAAACAAAATATGTAAGTGTCCTAATGATCAGTCCTCATATAGACAGTTTAGCAATAAATACATGCACTGTTTTGATTAAAAGAGTTGGGTTACCTTTCATCAAAAAACGTTATGTTGTAACAAAAACATGGTTCTTTGTAGAAAATTACTACTAAAGACGTTATTATGTAGTTCTGGCCCCGCCTCAATCCATTCACAGCCTCTCAGAACCCAGCCAATGAGCTCATCTAGCCGATCCGTCCCCAGAGCTAAAAAAATCTGTCCTCATATATGAAATAATAATGTTGCAAATAAAAAGGTATGTGGTAAATGACTTATTGCATTTAAAGTTATATATATCATAAAGAAAGCAACATATTAGAAATAGATTTATAATTATTTGAAAGCACACTTATTAGCACTTAATTGTGATGTGTCTTCTAGTTTTCAATTTTTTAATGTTAATGTGACTACAATGTGATTTAAGTTGCAATATAGGGCCGAAAATTTTAATGATAGCAAATCAAAATTTTATTTTTTTTTTTGTTATACCAAAAATGTACACACATGTATGCTCTGTACTTCCAAGATAAATTATGAAAACGCTTCTTGATTTTTCCTGGAAGTACATTGAAGAGATGTAGAAAATTTAACAACGTTGTCTTCCTTTTACACATACAAAATCATATGATGCCATTTTGATAGGAACAAAAATCCTAATATTTAAGAAATTTAACCAAAACGAACAGTGATATAATGTCCCCCGCCTGTCAAAAAGGGCAATTTTCTGCAAAAATATTAAGGTACTGTAGTTATATATACCAGATATTATCAAAACTCATAACATGAATAATTAAAGTCTGTAAAAAAAATGTAGACATGAGAGTGCTTACAATAGGGATCGGGCAGACGGACGGACAGATGCCCAGCATTTCTGTCACCTGATCTATGTGTAGCAAGGGACAATAAATTGAATGGATTCTAAAACATTTAAGGCACACATCAATATTCAATACAATATCCTTGAGGTATTTCAGTCAAATTTTGAAATGAAGGTCGGGGTATTTCAGCAAACTTTTGAAATAAAGGTTTGGGTATTTTAGTAAACTTTTAGAATGAAGGTCTATGTTGAGTCTGAAAAACAGATAACCGATATACGTTTATGTAAATTGGTTCCTGTAGATCAATTGATATATATCTTTTCTGTCTAATGATATTTCTATATCTTGAAAAATAAATTCAAAGTGGAATTTTGAGAATAAGCCCCTTTGATTTGTAAAGATTTCTAAAAGAAACAATATTTTCATACCCTTTATTGCTAAAAATCTGTATAAAAAATTAATTGTTGATTAATAAAAATCTTTGGAACATTAGATGTTTGTCCCCCGAGGCAATGTGATGGAGGAAATTAGTAATGGTCTGCATCCGTCCATTTGTCTGTTCATCCATGCGTCTGTCTGTCTCGGCTACTTTGTTGAAGCAACTTCTCTGAGACTGGCAAGTTGATTTTACTGAAATATTGTAGGATAGTTATACATAATATGGATTTGATCATTCTACACTGCCGTTTTGATTTGGGTAATTTTACAGGTGTTATTGGATGAAGAAGTGTTTGCGCATTTGAAACTATAGGAACACTTTGCGGACGCAACTCTTCTTGGATCAGCTGTTGGATTTTCTTGAAATTTTGTAGGATGGATAGCCACAATATGTATTGTATCATTCCACACTATAAAAATAAGGAGATGAGGTATGATTGACATTGACAATGTAAACAATTAAAGGCAATCGTACGGCCTTCAACAATGAGAAAAATCCATACCATACAGTCGGCTATAGAAGGACCTGACATGAAAAATATGAAACAATTCAATTGAGAAAACTAACGGCCTAATCTATAACAAAACAAAATTTCGAAAAACAAATATGACAGATATATGGATAAACCAACAACAACCACTGAACTACAGGCTCCTCTCATGGGACAGGCACATGAAGGATGTGACGGTGTTAAACCTTACCCTACTAACCTGAGACAATGGTGTTACAGCACAACATAAGAACAAACATTCGTTTTGATTCAACAAACTTTATTTCGATTAAAAAATGAATAAAAGTACAGTACAAACCTCGAAATTCCATTTTGCAAATTCAGAAATTTGTTATTTCAAATTTACGATTCATAATGAAAATGTTTGAACAAGGAAAGAAATGTCATTTCAACAATTAAGAAATGTAGAATTTCATAAAACGAACGAAGAAAATACGTTAACAAATTAAGACGTTGCATTTACACATTAAGAAGTTACATTTCACAAATCAAAAATGTAGATATTCATGTAACGGATGGAAAAAATACATGTTACAAACTAAAAAAGTACATTTTACAAATTGAGAAATATCATTGCATTTTACAAATTAAGGAATGTATAATTATGGCGGATATTCCCTTATATAAATTAGCATTTTTTTTTTTTTTTTTAATTTTGAGTCGTGGTCATTGTTTTTCTTTAATTTCATTTTCCGTATTTGCAGTTCATTAGCTTTGTTTTATTTTACCTAAGTTTAATAAATGAATATTCAATTTGTTCAGAATAATCTTTCATATATAGATATAAGAAGATGTGGTATGAGTGCCAATGAGACAACTCTCCATCCAAGTCAAAATTTATAAATGTAAACCATTATAGGTCAAAGTACGGTCATAGACTCTAAAAAAATACCTTTAACTTTGTCAGATGATTCTTCGGACCAATTCCAGATAACATTAAAATAACAGGACTGTTGATGGCTCCGGCAGATAAAATAACTTCTTTATTCGCATAGAGATTCAGTTTTCTATTGTCTTTAATTACCTCTACACCGATAGCCTTTTTACCGTCAAGTAATACCTGTTGAAATATGTTTAACTTTGCTATTATCTTGTTTACATCTTGAGGCTCTTGTATAACTCACATGGAACTGGTACCACATACTTTATTGAAGTAGTCATAAAATAGAACATTAACTACCATCGGATCGTTTCATGATAGTTTCATTTTTCGACTGTTATGATCCGAGTTTGTTTAAAATTCTTACCAAATATGTTGATTGGTTATTGTTGTATGGAAATACGGACGTCTAAAAAGAGATCTTCTGTCCCAGTATTCCATTTAGATGGGTATGTTTTGTTTAAATTGACACAATGTTTCGTTTGGGAAAGCTTTTTAATTGTCATTCTTTAATGCAATTTTTTTTTTTTTTTTAATTTCAAACAAAATCATCCTTGGAATGTACCTAACAGATATATTGGTCAAAGGAAATATCAGAAAAAAATCAGAATCTTTTTATATTAACACCAGTCATGTTGTATGACCATTGTGATGGGATTTAAGGTATATGTTTTAAACAGCAACCAAAGGATGGTAGTGGTCATGTTTCAATGAGATGAATTTTGAATTTTAAAAGAATTCTATTTTAATATATTTTTCCATTATATATTCTGTTCTGTAACGGCCGAGTGCACATTACATTTAAATATGAATTCGTTGTTGCTGAAGAAATCATTCAATTGAATCTGTGATATCTAAAAACAAATTTATATTTCTTCCTATGTTTGCGTTATAGCGCAAACCTTTGCGAAATAAGTCAAACCTTTGCGTCATAACGTAAACCTTTGCGAAATACCGCAAATACACAAACATTTGTTTTATCTTATTTTTTATTTAGGTTTCAAGGATAAGCAGCTGTTATAAATGGAGGAGGTTGCATGTATTAGAAATTATAATCTTTTGTACTTATTGCAAAGTAAAATTCTAGAGTGTTTAGCACATGTCATAGCATAATAATGAGCAGGAGAATAAACGTATATATATATTTTGCTTCCTAAACATCTTAAATAGCTACCTCACTAAATTGAAATTTTAATCCCCATGATTTCATTTATCAAAGAACCTTGATAATATTCTGAGATTTCAAAATTCATTTTTTTTATTCAAAATAATTCATTTTAAAGCCAAAGGATCATTTTGTCTATTTGACTTGATGGTTTTACAATTGTATGAACATTTTTTTTGCCTTTCTCTACTCTGCCACTTCTTGTAAAAAAATTTTAAGATCTTTCCTATACCATATCTATTTTTACCTATACCATATCTATTTTTACGTTAAATTCATATAATTTTCTGATACAAAAATCTTTAATTATTTGTGTATAATTGCGATACAAGTATTTCATTATTCCTACATGTATGTATATTTAGTATTATAATGACTTGGCCTAGTGTTCATGGTACTTCTCTTAACTAAATCACAAACACATTTTACTTGCAGACGGACATGCAAATGCCGATATTTACAAAACACTGCTTTCAAATTATATAATAAACATAAAATGTAAATTCAATATAGTTTTTGATTGTAAAATACTCAAAACTTAATGAATAATTAAAATCAAAATGTTTGCGTTATATCGCAAAAGGTTTGTGTTATTTCGCAAAGGTTTGCGTTATAAGGCAAACTTTTCCGTTATTTCGCAAAGGTTTGCATTTTACGCAAAAGTTTGCGTTATTTCGCAAAGGTTTGCGATATAACGCAAATAGATATGGTATAGGAAAGATTAATTTGATTTGGAATTTTTAACTTTAGTTTTCAATTCATATCCTGAAAAATTGATTGGGTCTTTGATAGGCACGGTTTTTGAGGTAGATATTTTAACTCTTCATATTAAAAATTTACTGTTTATGCTAAATGTATCATCTGTGTGTATGAAATAACGAGTTCATACCATCAGTTGAAAAACAAAACGTGGCATTTTCCTTTGGAAAACATAAGTACCTTTCTTACAAGTATTGATGCTAATGTGTAAGTTAGATCTATTGATGACAGGTCTTAGGTAAGCTTTAGCTGTATTGTACCGTTCACCATTCTTTGTTGATGACTGCATGTATAAAAAACTGCAAACATTTCAAATAAAAAACCAAATTAGAGTTTTTTGCAAAATTTAAGACCTGATTTCATTTAAGGACTTTGTTGTGTATAGTATTTATCCTTTCATCATTCACATTTAAAGAATCTGAATTGAATCTGATTTTAAATCTTATAACATCATGTCATATGTCTGAATGTGCAATTTACTATTTTTTTTTTATTTCAACCCATTTTGGAATTACAAGGCACAAATAAAAAGCGCTCTGTGTTCAGAGTTATTTGGACATAATACTATTGCTGATTATTCATGGAAAGCCCAAGGTGTCCGAATTCCAACTTTGCAATTCTTAAATTGTATATATGTAACTCGGTAATTTTGAAATTCCGACTTTGCAATTCTTAATTTGTTACAGTGCAATTCGACAATTGAATGTTTGAGAATTGCAATTCGAACTATGCAACTATGTAATTCAAATCTCTAATTTTGATTTTCCGTTATTTATTACTACAAGGTACATTTGTGATATGTACTTTCTTAGTTTGTACATTTGTGATATGTTCTTTCGTAATTTGTACATATGTAAGATGTATATTTGTAATTCGAAATTTGTAATATGTCAATTGGCATCTTGCATTTATGTTATTTGAAAACTGTAGACTTAAGATGAATACTTATAAATCGACATTTAGCTGATGTGAATAAGACGGCAACATTTGTATATCGATATTTTGTATATCGATAGTATGGTACATTTCTTATTATGAAAACAGGTGGCGCCGCCGTCGGAACTTTTGCTGCTGGATAACTCGGCCTAAAACAAACTCAGCCTATAACAAACTCTGACTGTTAGAAGAATAAAAGTAAGATAGACGATGTTATTTAATCTATTTGAAATTAATTATCAGTTAAATTATTTATACTATTTATCTTTCACCAGAGTACAAAGAAAGAGATATAAATAAAAAAAAACTTTTCAGACTTATTTCCGTTAATATAACAAAACAACCACTTATTTTTTCTTTCTTTTTCAATATTTTCCATTTTCCTCAATTTCATTTTTAAAAATGCATATTTAAATGTACATGACCTTTGATTCAAGCTGAATACTGTCACGTGGACTGTTGACAACTCATATTATTTCTTCAGTGTTCGGGAAAGAACTGCCAAACCAAAATAGGTCTTTAAAAAAATAGGTAAAACATATGCTTAGTGTCAATTAATAACATTTGTTATGGTTGTTGATATCGATATGAATATGTCTAATTCAGTTACATATAACAAAACGCTCACCGCGATTACGGAGAGGAGAGTGATATAAATTAACTGAACCACGACGAGACAAGGGAAGTCATAAAACAGTATCCAAGAAGAAATCTCAAAAGAATTTCTTGCTGCATGACTAAGGCGTCGATCATTCATTTTTGTGTGTGTTGGATGGGCGGTTTTCTCGGGACACACATTTGTTCGATTTGATTTAAAAAGCGGTTTTTTTTTCAATAAAATACAGGATCAAAAAATTTAAATTTAAGCGTAATGTAGTAACTATCTTTTCCTTATTTTCAATAGAAACCAACCATTTATATTATTAATTAAAAAACATCCCCCACACACGCAAACGATGAATGATATATGTATTATAAAAGACATCATAAAAAAATGTTATTGTATTCTTATTGAAACTTAACTAAAAAAACATACAAATGTGTTAACATTAAAATAAAATTGAGAATGGAAACGGGGAATTTGTCAAAGAGACAACAACCCGACCATAGAGCAGAAAACAGCCCAATGCCACACATGGGTCTTCAACACAGCGAGAAAATACCACAACCGTAGGCGGGCTTTAGCTGGCCCCTAAACAATAATGTATACTAGTTCAGCGAAAATAGACATCACACTTAACTCCGGAAAAAGTTAAATAAAACAAATACTGAACTCCGAGGAAAATTCAAAACGGAAAGTCCCCAATCAAATGGCAAAATCAAAAGCACAAACACATCAAACGAACGGACAACAACTGTCATATTCCAGACTTGGTACTGGCATTTTCTTATGTAGAAAATGGTGAATTGAACCTGGTTTTATAGCACAGTCGCATCAAATTCCATTATATTGACAACGATGCGTGAATAAAACAGACAGACATAAATGCCCAAAATAAAAAAAAAAAAACATACATGACTAACAAAGGCCAGAGGTTCCTGACTTGGGACAGGCACTAAAATGCGGCTGGGTTAAATAAATGTCCATCGTGTCCCACCCCTCCCCGGCTCATTTAATCCCATTTAAATCAATTACTAGCATATGTACAGTTGAGACCTTTTAAATCACCATTAAAACATGGAAGTAAAACTAAATATATAGAATACTTCTATGATTAAGTAAGTGCGTCGGAGGACATTATATTTTCATACTTTTCAACAAGACTGACACGTCAGCACGACCCTTGTTTGCATATTTTTAAATAAGGAACAGAAAAAAAAGAAAGCATATGCGCCTCCACAGGAATGTATTCACGATCTGTTTTCCCGAAAGAGTTTAAAGAAAACAAAGTTTCTTAAAACCGAGCACTTTCAGTTTAAAAGTTTCTAACGTTCATTTCGAAAATTGCGATAGTTTCTAACACTGGGGGTGTTTAACGACCTCGACTACCCATGAGTGTCTCAAACGGTCGGTCATTTCTAACACAGCATTTTAGAATACAATGATATATAATAAATAAGGAGATGTGGTATGATCGTCAATGAGACAGCTATCCACCACAGCCAAATGAAGTGGATGTATGCAATTATAGACAACCGTACGGCCATCAACAATGAGAAAAACCTATACCATATAGTCGACTATACATTGCCCCGACATGAAGAATATAAAACAATTAAATTGAGAAAACTTACGGCCTAATTTGTAACAAAACAATTTACGGAAAACATTTATGACAGACATGAAAAAACGACAAACACTGAACTACAGGCTCCTGACTTTTGACGGGCACATATAAAATTCTTTGTACTCTGGTGAAAGATAATAATATTTTGATAATTATTAATTTCATTGACAACAGTTTGTTGGTGTGGTTCATAGGTGTTTCTCTTTTCTCGTTTTTATATAGATTAGACCGTTTGTTTTCCTGTTTGAATTGTTTTACACTAGTCATTTTGGGACCCTTTATAGCTTGCTGCTCGATGTAAGCCAAGACTTCGTGTTAAAGGCCGTACTTTGACATATAATTGTTAACTTTTTATACATTGTGACTTGGATGGAGAGTTGTCTCATTGGCGCTCATACCACATCTTCTTATTTATATAAACAACATCGTCTATCGAACTTAAATTCTTCTTATAGTCTGAGTATTTATAAGCCGAGTTTGTTTACGGCCGAGTTATCCAGCAGCAAATTCGAAGGTTCCGACGTCGGTGCCATCTGTTATCATAATAAGAAATGTATCATAATATCGATATACAAATGTTGTTGGTTCATTCACGTCAGTTAAATGTTGATTTACTAGTATTCATCTGAAGAATATAGTTTTCTAATAACATAAATGCAAGACGCCAATTGACATATTACAAATTTCAAATTACAAAATATACATCTTACAATTGTACAAATTACGAAAGTACATTTCACAAATGTACAAATTACGAAAGTACATATCACAAATGTACCTTGTAGTAATAAATAACGGAAAATCAAAATTAGAATTTTGAATTACATAGTTGCATAGTTCGAATAGCAATTCTCACACATTCAATTGTCGAATTGCACTGAAACAAATTTAGAATTGCAAAGTTGAAATTTCAAAGTTACCGAGTTTGATACATGCAATTTAACAATTTCAAAGTTGGAATTATGACATCTTTGGCTTTCCATAATTATTCGATTGTTAACATGAACAATCCTTTTTATATTGTTATAGTTGGTACGATGGAAAGACGGGTAAATCCATATCGTGCGTGTACAAAAATCATTCGGCATAAATATTGATACAAATAGGAGCATTCAACATATTTCAATTGCAAGCAACCAATCATTTGTGAAAAACCGATCATATAAAATGTCGTAAATAAACATACTATAAATAAACTATTCTACCTATTTGATTTTCTCCATTCAGGTCGTCATGTTCTATACCGATTTCATGTGCAGCTTGTTTATAAATTTCTGGAAGTGGCGTATTTCTGATTTCACTTACACCTAAGTATCCTCCTCTTGAATGATAATCTGTGAAGTAAAACAATTACAATTTAGGGATATTATCGAGAATAAAACAATAATTATTTATGGGAAGTATATAGGTACGAGGAAAGCCTATGGAATAAAACAGTTGGTATTTAGTGATAGTCTGAAGAATGAATATTCGATTATTGATAGTCTGCCGAATAAAACAATAACTATTTAGGGGTAGTCTGCAGAATATAATAATAAAGATTTAGGAATAGTTTGAATAATAAAAAAATATATACAGTATCGGGATATGTATAATTCTAAGCCCTTGCTATTTTCATATTTTGTGTTTGATTTATTTCTTGGCATTGGCTACGATTACCCGCAAAAAGTAACAATATGAAATAATTATTGTTACTTCAGAGACTAATTGTCGAAAGGAATTACCGGGAAGGGACCCGATTTCATACGGAATTTGCAGGTTACAATAATATAATGTTTTATTGTTACCTGCAGTTATTGTTACCCGCAAAATATATACCGGCAGGTACTGATCTAAAAAAATGTTTGATTTGCGAACAATCATATGAAATAGATCTAAACAATAACATGATTAAACTTTCGGATTATTGACTAATATAACGTTTACTTTTGTCATATGGGGTCGATTTTAAAACAACTCACTATTCTTAAGTATAGATAGGAATAAGCAAAATGTCCAATTTATGGTCGGTGAAAAGTTTATATCCTATCAAGGATTTTAATAATGATAAACAGTTCTAAGATACAAGTTTTGTGCAGTTATATAGAAGAAGTTTTTGTAAAATACAAGATATCGCTTTAGAAGGATAAAGCAGAATGGAACTGTTTAGTGTGCGGTATAGACGTGCATATATATTTGGATGTATAGTTCGTAACAGGTGTCTGAAGGGGTATCACCTGAAATATGTTGACCTCAAAACTTGCTACCTAAGGTTACATACTCATACTGAATTTGCAGGATGTGCCACCAAAATAAATAGCTGAAAGAATTCTAAATATGCATAAATATCCTTTCAATTTATTATTGCTATGTTCAATATATATTTTTATTTATATAAATTTGTTTGAATATGTATACGGACAATGACATGAAGACAGTACAAAGTAACAAGATGCTACACACAAAAAAGACACAATTTGCAAATATAATGTAGAATTTTGCAGGTAGCAATAAAAACGCTATTATTGTTACCTGCAATTTTCGTATGAACCGGTATATTTCGATAATTAGTCTCGGAAGTAACAATAATTATTTCTTATTGTTACTTTTTGCGGGTAATCGCAGCCAGTGCCTTAATTCTTATCAGCAACTGTCGTCTAATTTTTTTTTTTTTTTTCTTAAAATGTCCTGTACCAAGTCAGGAAAATGGCCATTGTTATAATATAGTTCGTTTCTGTGTGTGTTACATTTTAATGTTGTGTTTCTGTTGTGTCGTAGTTCTCCTCTTATATTTGATGTGTTTCCCTCAGTTTTAGTTTGTAACCCGGATTTGTTTTTTTCTCAATCGATTTATGAATTTCGAACAGCGGTATACTACTGTTGCCTTTGTTTATATCTGTTGAATGATTTGCTGTGTTTGCTATGTCATTTATTGCTGTGCTTTTAAAAGATATATTTCATATGACGTTCAAAAATATATATGATAGTTTTGATGGATTTTTCTGTAGAGCATCAACAGAGAATCAGTCACAACTACTTGAAGGTTTGAAATGCGAATTTTGTTAGATATTTAGCAAAAACGATTATTAATATCAAAAAGTCGAAAATATCTAGAGAAAACTTATAATGAGAAATTCAGCATGTACGAACCTGAATCATAAAATTGAGGAGCCTGAATATCCTCAATCTTTAAGTAGTATGGTAGGACATCTTTATAGCTCCATCTGGTACACCCCTCTTTTTCCCAGTTGTCATAGTCATATCTACTTCCTTTGACGTAAGCGAGATAGT
Source organism: Mytilus coruscus (assembly GCA_017311375.1). Lineage (NCBI taxonomy): Eukaryota > Metazoa > Mollusca > Bivalvia > Mytilida > Mytilidae > Mytilus > Mytilus coruscus. The sequence continues at coordinate 39,581,536 of CM029603.1, read as the reverse complement.
TTAAACTGCTGTGGGCCAGAAACTTTTCTAGTGATAAATTTATTACTCTCGGAAATAGTACACAAATACATTCACCTGATCAAACCTGGCATCCGAACAATACTATTATAAAGCCATCACCAATGCAGCATGATACATGACCAGAAACAGTCAGCAAAAGGCAGTTTCAATTAGAGCTATTTCCCTTATGCTTGTAGCTTAAAGGTTTAGTTGGCTTGCTTGTTTTGTTTGTATAAATATATGCCTGAGCATTGTAATTAACATTGATTTCTACAAGAAATAGACAGGCGGGTCTTCAGCTTGTATACATTATACAATGCAGTATACTTAACATCCAATAACATATAATGTATACAAGCTGAAGCCCCGCCTATCTGTTGATTGCAGATGTCAAACTTATTTATAATGCTTGATCAAATATTTATACAAACGGCAAAGCTAGCAAGCCAACCAAACCTTTACACTACAAGCATTAGAAAATAGCTCTAAAAGTACATATATACTCTTTTGCTTTTTCCATTTTATTTGGAATTACATTATCCATATCAAATTTGAACATGGTTTGCAGTTGAGGACTATGCTAGAAAATGGATAAAGCGCGAACCAGACGAACCAGAACTGGACACTTTGTCTGAATGGATCAAAGCTTTTGATCATGCATTCAGAAGCGAATTCAGAAACTACGATGTACTATGAGCAAAAAGGTTTCTAACCCATTCAAGAAACCGGTGGTTATGGATGCTTTTCCTCTTTGCATGACAATTATGTCGTTGTTCCAGCAGATAAAGCCTCCAATAATATTGTCTTTGTATGTAAAAACCATTATTTTCAATGTCTCACAAAAGAGCTTTGAATAAACAGCACAACTGGAAATCCTATATATTCTTCAGCATCATTTACAAAGGATGAATTTTTACAAAATCACAAATCTGTCCTTCTTTCATTTGGTATTAACATCAAAGAAAACGAAGAAAATCTACCGTCATTATACTGGATACCAAAACTTCACAAAACTCCGTATAAAGAACGATACATAGCTGGAAAATGAAGATATTCGACTAAGTATTTTTCTAAAGTGTTGAATACTATTCTTTCTACAGTAAAAGATGGCCTTCACAAATATTGTGATGAGATATATGGTGTCAATCAGATGTGGATTCTCAAAAATTCTAAGATCTACTGCTAAATCTTAGATCACAATCACTGCAATTTTGCAGCAACATTAAGACCTTTGATTTTTATACGCTTTACACTACTATTCCCCATGCTCAATAGAAAGATCAACTTCACCATCTCATTAAACAGAGCTTTTTCTATAAAAATCGGAATCGTAGATATAAATTTCTTGTGTTATAATAATTCTTGTTTTGTGAAGAACCACACTGATTCTATCAGAAAATACAGCGAAGATGATATTATCAAAATTCTGGACTTTTTAATCGACAATATATTTGTTGAGTTTGGAGGATTGATATTTCAACAGACAGTCGATATTCCAATGGGTACTAATTATGCATCCCTTCTGGCATACTTGTTTTTGTACTCGTATGAAGCAGAATTTATTCAGAACCTTCTGAAAGACAAAAAGACAAAGCACCTTACAAAATTCTTTAATTTTACTTACAGATATTTTGATGATGTCCTATCACTGAATAACCCATATTTCAGTCAGTACTTGCATCTCACATATCACAGTGAACTTGAAATTAAGGATACTACTGATACAAGAAGGACTGCTTCATACCTTGATCTTTTCCTCAATATTGACACAAATGGACGACTTCACACTAAAATCTATGACAAACGGGATGATTTCAACTTCCAAATTATCAATTTCCCATTTCTCAGCAGTAACATACCCTCTGCTCCGTCGTATGGTGTTTACATATCTCAATTGTTACGTTATGGTCGTGCATGTTCACTCTGTACTGACTTAAATACAGGAGTGTGCTCCTTGCATAAAAACTGCTCCAACAGAGTTATGAGGAAGAAAGATTAAAAATGACACTCCGTAAATTTTATGGACACCATCACGAATTGGTTGATCTATACGATGCATCTGTGTCTAAACTAACTAATGACATTTTTACCATGTCTTGTGGTTTAACATCTATGTCGTCTGTTTGCTAAGTACCGAACGTGACCTATTCCCGAATATGGCTGTTATTCCGAGTGTGTATTTGCATTGCTATACGACGTGTCTCGGTATTTTGTACATCCAACATTCATGTATTGATTTTTGATGTTTCTGTTATGGTTTAGGTTCGACAATGTGTTATGTCTTATCGGTTGCAGTCCAAATAATTATAAAATTGCCTTTCAATACCATCATTGTCATGAAAATTGTTTGGACTGGTATTGTAAAAATAATTGTATAAAGTTCCAGATTGCATGTTCGTTACGTAAGTGCGTCGCTGATTGTGATGTCCTGTGGTGTCTGTCGTTGATGGAAGATTTTCGTTGCTGTTCTGTGGTTTGCATTTGTCTCGACTATTATATTATTTGTTTATGCGTTTCTCTGTGATGAGTGTTCTTGCTTGTGTTTGTGCTGTATTTCTGTCACGTAGTGTTGTCTTTTAGCGATATTTTTAACATTGTCATATAAGCGGGAGGTTTGGCTAGCCATAAACCATGTTCAACCCACTATTTTTTCTTAAAATGTCCTGTACCAAGTCAGTTTCTATGTATATTGGCGTTTGTTTTTGTTGCACTTCAGTGTTCCTGTTGTTCGTTTGTTTTCCTCTTATAGTTGAGTGTTTCACTCGGTTTTAGTTTGTAACCCGGATTTGTTTTCTCTCAATCGATTTATGACTTTTGAACACTGGGATACTTCTGTTGCCTTTATTTAGATGAAAACGCAACAAACGCCAAAAAAGTCATAATGTATGGTAGCCATATCAACATAAGGCTAACATGCAAAATGGGTGGCCATCCGTAATTTTGGTTTTTTTTTTTTTTTGCTGTAGCAGTTCAGATAAATGATATTTTGTGCGAAGACATTTTGAAATAAAAATGAAATAGATCCAGTGAAATCAATATATTCTGTATATATAACATTTATGCATCTTTTCTCTTAATTTGTCCCGTATTTACAATTCAACGATAATTGGATAATAAATAGGAATACCTGTTCTTGTTTCATTTGATGTGAGTATTTCTGTGAAACAGTGTAAAACGACCAATCATTTTTCGTGTTCTCTACGGCTGCAGCTTTAATAGGTGTACTGATATCTTCATTACCATATTCGGAACCTCCTGCTTCTATCAATAACACCGATATTTCTGGATCCTCGGAAAGTCTATTTGCTATTACTGCTCCAGATGAACCAGCACCAACTTAAAGAAAATACAATAACATTTATCATATGTAAATGATATAGCAAACGATGTTTCGACATTGCATCTCAGATAATTTAATTGAGTTTCGTTAAACTTTCAAGCAGGTTTTAACGTTTATACAGAAACTAAACAATAATATTTTACTAAATTGTGAGAAAAAATTGAAAGAATAATATTTTTAAATTTGAACGGATTTTGTATGTTCAATATAAAGCACAATTTATTTTATATGAACCCACTCTGCAGATTAAAGGAGGTTCAATGGAAAAACCTTTTCTAAACAAAAAGGGACTGTCATATTCTGTGTTTAGTCTCCAATTCAGTTTTTTCTCGTACCAATGGTTTATTGATTGACTTAACGTAAGTAGAAAGCTATCATCAGATCACATTATCTGCCCTGCGATTTTTTAAATTATCACATATATACATAAAAAATATTAACTTTCGTGTCAAGACTTTAAAAGACCTACCAGGCATCAATGAAATTTAATAATCTGGATTTATTTTTCGCGACAATTAAAAGCGAAATATAAGGAAGATCGTTAAAATAGCAATTTTAGCACAGGCACTTGTTCCCTAATACACCTGAATATAAAATTATAATCTTATATTCAGGTATATAGGGGAAAAATCAAAGACAAGTGCCTGTGACCAAAAAGTAATACTTTATTTGTATACCTGCTTTCAGTACAATTATAGCTAACTGCTTGAAGGATAAACTGTGTTTTACTTGCTCCTGCATAAGTAGGTAATCTATATACTTACCAACAATATAGTTGTATGTTGCATTTAACTTTACATCGAGAACTAAATCTTTTTCAGATGGCATAAAATAAATTCCTGTAAGAATACCAGATACTGCCATCAGAACTGTATTATGCAAAGCCATCTTATTTCCTCTGAAAATATATATTTGCATGTCACAAGATAACTGGTGTCGATGAGAAACTGAAGAAAATACGCAGTACCGAGTGAAGATTTAAGATTTTGAATGGTTACCAGTATTTATTTTTATGCAATAAGTTTTTATTCATGTGTACCAATCTTATTAAAATATAGTTCTCTGATTTCGTTATGCTCATATGTACGAGCACGCGAGTTAATATAGGTCTGAATTTTAATCAAATTGGCATGTGTACGTTATATTCTTTAAATAAATTTCTAACAATATGAAAACCGCTGTCGTACAAGTGGGAGGTTTGGTTAGGTATTGAACCAGGTTTAAACCACCATTTTCTTCGGAAAATGTCTGTACGAAGTCGGGAATATGACGGTTGTTTTTTATTCATTCCGTTGGCTGTTAAAGTCGAGCATTTGGTTTTGTCGGGTTTAATTAACCCCTTTTGGAATTTGCCTTGGTAACAATTCTTCGGTTTTAGATCTTTAGATACCAGTATAGTCGTCTGGTTTGAACCGATTTCGTCCACTTTCCTGTCGACACAACCGATGTTGCTCTTTTTGAAGTTCATGCGATTCCCTCCGTGTTTTGGCTAGTTACCTCGATTTGTCGCCTCCTAATCAATTTGCGAGATTTGAACAATATTTGAACATTTATATCCTATTCATAAAATATTTTCTTCCAAATTATTCAACAAATATCTTGTTGTTCCCTTGGTTGTACAAATGCTTATTTTGTTTCTTTACATAAAAATGACATTGTCGGGCTTATTGTGGAAGATTATTTTTCCTGTTGTAGTCTTAATTTATTGGTATTGAAGAGTGCAGATAAGCTTGTCTCAGAAAGAATTATACGTACACGGTCTGTTTGCTCATCTCTCAAAAACAGCAAAATATGAGCAATTAAAGTGTTTGTGTTGGTTGAAAATGTTTTTATTTACAATGTGAACTTAGAATTAAACATTGAATTGTATTGGCATTAGATCACATTTACTTTTATTATAAATTTCAAATGGAGCTTCTTTGTTCATAATTATGCAATTTTAGTTGAAGCTATTTTTATAACATAAATTCATCCGCCATGCACAATTCAACTCATGTAATTTTGAATAATATGTTTTTTTAAATGATATAATTTTCTTGACAAGAATGGATATATCAAAAATTTTCATCTCACTACACTTCGTTGTTTTAACTAATAAAGGTTGTGATAAACCCTGTAAGATGTAAATATCAAGCCAGTAGCATTAGGGTTCTTGACCCTAAAAAATAGATGAAAAACAAACTTTTTAAAAATGATATGTTGTCCCCTTTAAGATCGATAGTAATAACAGTGATATCACGAATATAATTATATACTAAGTAAGAAATTTATACAGAATTTCAAAAGTAGGGTTTAAGGGGTTTCCTTACAGCACTAACACAATATAGGTAAAAGTGTACTAAAATTGGGTAAAACGAATCTACATATCTCTCTGTAAATGCGATTATTTTCAATTTTTACTCAGACGTCAGTGTTTCAGTACTGACATGATTTATAACATGCTTCTTTTAAATTCCCCATTGATAAATTAATAAATCAATGACAACTAAGATAAATTTATAAATTTATAAAAAAAAAAACTAACCCAGCAGGCATTTCGACGTTGAAACAACGTTGAATCAACGTTGATCTCATTCTGTAACGTTGAAAAGACGTTGAATTAACGGTTGGTTTTGAAAGTTGACACAACGTTGAATATCTGACGTTGAAACAACGTTATATTTTCAACATTGTATCAACGTTGATTTTTGATTGAATATAGGTTGAAACTTAACATTGAAACAACGTCACCCTAATATTGCAACAACATTGTTTCATGTTGAAATAAGCAATGCGTTGCTTGTTGTTGGTTCATCTGTCACATGTGTTTGTCGTTACAAATTTAGATGGTTGGTTTTTCTCGTTTGAATTGATTATTTAATGTTTTATTGTGTCCGGGTCTTCTATTGCGGACTATACGGTGTGGTGTGTGCTTATTGTTGAAGTCCGTTTAGTGACCTCCACGTCAATTGGACTCTGGTGGAAATTTGTCTCATTGGAAATCATACCACATCTTCTTATATCTATTATAGTTAGTAACCACACAAGATATTGAAGCCACATGACTCTACAGAGGACATCAGCAAGATTTGAAAAAAAACAGTACAACAGATGTCAAGTTATGACAAAAGCTAATATAGCCAAAAGGTGATCTGGTAAATGAATACAAATAATCTCTAAATTAATTTTTAATATTTTCGTGAAAATGAATTGTAGTCTCTAAACTCCTCCAACTATGTCTGGTGCACAATCCTTCTTTAATTCAGCTTATGTTATCTTTGTGTAGGCCTCCATTACTCTTCCTGAAAAAAAAAAAAACCACAAACAATATTTTGTAAACATGACTTAGCAATTACGTAGAACGTCAAAGGCAGGAAATAAAATGTTATATAGGCCAGTTTTTGTTTTTAAATAATTTACTGGTTTACATAATTTAAGTTTGCATAATAGCGGATTCGTTTTTACCATTTTTTTTTTTCGCTCTTCTACATGTACAATGTAGCAATGCCACCTATCTTGAGCACCACGATCTATTATTCAAATGCCACCTGTTTCGAGCACCACGATCTATTGTAACAATGCCACCCATCTCAAGCACTAGGATCTATTGTAACAATGCCACCCATCTCGAGCACCAGGATCTATTGTTAAAATGCCACCTATCTCGAGCACCACGATCTATTGTACAAATGCCACCTATTTCGAGCACCAGGATATATTGTAACAATGCCACCTATCTCGAGCACCAGGATCTATTGTAACAATGCCACCCATCTCGAGCACCAGGATCTATTGTAATAATGCCACCCATCTCGAGCACCAGGATCTATTGTTAAAATGCCACCTATCTCGAGCACCAGGATCTATTGTACAAATGCCACCTATTTCGAGCACCAGGATATATTGTAACAATGCCACCCATCTCGAATACCAAGATCTATTGTAACAATGCCACCCATCTCGAGCACCAGGATCTATTGTCAAAATGTCACCCATCTCGAACACCAGGATCTATTGTAACAATACCACCTGTCTTATTGATTGCAGAGGTTATGTTTTAAATTTGATATGCAGTAAAAAAAATATTGATCCAAATCAAATCAAATCAAATCAAATGTCTTTACTAGTATTCCTAATTAAAGCGCCCATATAGAGCATATAAATCAATACAAATCACAAAGTTCACACAAACAACACAGGCAATCCAACATACATACTGATTATTGATAATCAAAAATGTTAAAAATTAAAACAAAATACATACTTTGACAGCTATTACTTTTATCCTTATATCTTTCTTTCCTAAGTTACTGATCTGTCCCTTTCCTAAGTTACTGTTCTGTCTCTAATACCTGTGCAAAAGATAAGAATAACATCGATCATCATCGCCAAGCAATATTTTAAATTTGTAAAATTCGATTGAAGAATAATAAAATGCTCCGCAGAGCGCAGCTTGATACGACCACAGAGGTCGAACCCTGAACAGTTGGGGCAAGTATGGACACAACATTCAAGCTTAATACAGCTCTGAATTTGGATTGTGATTAAATATTTGACACAGCATAGGTTTCTGACACAGAATGAATGTGGTCTAAGAACTTAAAATTTTAAATTGGACATTCACCTATTATGGTCCAATATCCAAAATCTAAATACATGGTTAGATTCAGCATATCAAAGAACCCCAAGAGTTCAATTTTTGATGAAATCAAACAAAGTTTAATTTTGGACCCTTTTGACCTCAATGTGGACAAAGTTGATAACGGGGCCCAAAAATCAAAAATCTAAATACATGGTTAGATTCAGCATATCAAAGAACCACATATATTCAATTTTGTTGAAATCAAACAAAGTTTAATTTTGGACCCTGATTTGGACCAACTTGAAAACTGGGCCCATAATCAAAATCTAAATACATGTTTAGATTCAGCATATCAAAGAACCCTAAGAATTCATTTTTGTTAAAATCAAACTAAGTTTTATTTTGGACCCTTTGGACCTTAATGTAGACCAATTTGAAAACAGGACCAAAAATTAAGAATCTAATTACACGGTTAGATTCGGCATATCAAAGAACCCCAATAATTCAATTTTGATGAAATCAAACAAAGTTTAATTTTGGACCCTTTGGACCTCAATGTGGACCAATTTAAAACGGGGCCCAAAATCCAAAAACTTAATACACGGTTAGATTCAGCATATTAAAGAACCCCAAGAGTTCAAAAATAAAACCCCATTGAAATTGGTCAAGAAATAAGCAATTTATACAAAGTATCTTCTTTTGCACAATACTTTGCAATTGAATATTTCTTGCAATTGCGCAATACTGTGCAATTGAATATTTCTTGCTATTGCGCAATACTGTACAATTGACAATTTCTTGCTTTTGCGCAATACTGTGCTATTGGATATTTCTTGCTATTGCACAATACTGTGCAATTGAAGATTCTTGCTATTGCGCAATACTGTGCAATTGAAAATTTCTTGCTATAGCACAATACATATTATATAATAATTTACACATCCTGTTTGGTGTGTATCTCCTGCCATATCATTATTATTTGCTTTTAAATATAAATCAGAAATAACCAACTTAAAATGGAAAATTTTAAAGAAAAAAAGGAAAAAAGGAAAAAAAAATCCCCCAAATTTTTGAACCCTTATGATTCATCACCCCAAACTCAATCCCAGCCTTCCCTTTGAGGTATGGTACCTTGCAGTACAATTTCAGAGAGATCCATACACTTGAACACAAGTTATTGTCTGGAAACTAGAAAATGCTTATTTTGGCCCTTTTGGCCCCTAATTCCTAAACGTTTCAGGCAATTACCCCAAACTCAAACCCAGCTTTCCTTTGTGATATGGAACCTTGTAGTACAATTTCAGAAAGATCCATAGACTTACACACAAGTTATTGTCATGAAACTAGAAAATGCTTGTTTTTGCCCTTTTGGCCCCTAATTCCTGAAATTTTGAGGCAATTACCCCCAAAAATCAATCCCAGCATTCCCTTTGTGATATGGAACCTTGTGGTACAATGTCAGAGAGATCCATACACTAACACACAAGTTATGTCTGGAAGTTACAAAATGCTTATTTTGGCCCCTTTTGGCCCCTAATTCCTTAACTGTTGGTACCATAACCCCCAAAATCAATCCCAACCTTCCTTTTGTGATATTGAACCTTATGGTAAAATTTCATAGAGATCCATTCACTTAAACTAAAGTTAGAGTGCGAAAACCAATGCGTCTTCGGACGACGACGACGACGACGAGGACGCCAACGTCATACCAATATACGACCACACAATTTTTTTGCGGTCGTATAAAAGAAATCATTAAAATTTTATTATGGAACGCCACAGCTGTCTTATGTGGAACTCTGATATAACTTTATGTTGTTTTATTATTACTTGATGATATTTTGTCTTTACTTAATATGGTTTTGACATTACGCAATGATGTTTTGATATAACTCAATATGGAATAGTCATTACTTAATGATATTTCGATATTACACGATATGGTTTCGTATTGATTTGATATAGTTTTGTCATTACTCAATATGGTTTTGTCATTACTCGATGTGGTTTCACCATTATTTAATGTGGTTGTGTCATTAGTCAATGTGGTTTTAACATTACTTGATGTGAATGTGACTTAACGTTATGTAGTTGTTTCATTACATGATGTGGTTTTGTTATTTTGTAATGATGATTTGCCTATTCTTTATATGATTTTAACATTACGTAATGATGTTTCAAAATTTGACGATTTTACACTACATGATGTGTTTGTTTCATTATTTGATGTGGTCCTGTCATTCTTTGATGTGGTTATCCCATTACTTGATGAGGTAAAACCACGTGACCAATTCAGGAAAAATATGTTCTATTTTAAACAGATTTCAATATATCGTTTGTTTAATGTGCTTTGGATGGGTATCGCTATCCATTGAGTTTAAGTTCAAATTAAAGTTCCAGTGGTTGTTCAGAGTTATTTGGTATGAAAAGGGAACGGCAGATAATAATAAGAAAAAGTATTAAAAGTTTATAGTATTTCGGACATAATTGGATATCCCCAAACCACTTCGTCCTGTTGTTTTTATCCTAAGTTCTCAAACGGAAGCAGTATTTTGTAATAAATTTGTAAAATATTCCACGGAACCCTGTGTCTCGCCTGATATTGCTGCTGTAAGTGTAAAAGCGTCATGTTGATCGGCTGTACATTTATCTATACATTTATCGGTAAAAAAAAAAAATGTTTTTCTGTAGATGCTTTTTCTTGAAATTGAGGAATAACTCCTATACAAGTTTTAAAACACTTCATGGAGGTTTACAAATTTATCATGTCAAAACAGTTTACATGTAATTCGGTTTTATTTAACTAAAACAAAACTGTATGGTTTTCAACAATGAGCAAAACCCATACCCTATAATAAGCTATAAAAGGTCCCGAAATGAAAAATGTAAAAAACTAGAAACCTAACGATCTATAGATAGATAGATACTTTATTCTCTAAAAACTAAATACAAGTTTACAGAGAAACATACAGATAAATACAGATACAATAGTCGAGGTAAACAAATCCAGTATGATGTTCTAAAAGTAATATACATGGCATACATGTTTAGTAACATGTATAATGAAAGGTTAAACTCAATAGAAATAAAAAAATGGAGATGGAGACGCCGACGCCACTATCGACGACGAAATATAGGTTTGTTGTGTCTCACTGCCGCTACATTGATGTCGCAGGCTCGACACAAATCAAAAGACTTGAACTTTATTGTTAACAAATGAAACACTTCAAATCAACTCACACTAAAGTTACAGGAAACGGAGGGAGGGGCTTGGACTAAGCGACAAAGCATCAATACTATAAAACAAGAATTCTCCGATTTGTTTTTAGCGTAAATGATCATTTGAACTTATACGAATATCAATCTTTTATTTGTAATCAATTGAATTCCTGATCTACCTCGCACTAATTGAAAAATAAACTTTTGGAATATCTGTTTCATATGGGACGACGGACATGTTCCAGTGGTGGTAACCATAAAACCGTCATCTTTTCCTTGAATGTAAACTACCAAATTAAACCAAATCACTGGGTTTGTACTTTCTCGAATAACACGACGGGTGCCTTTCTGGAGCATCCGAGATCACCCCGATGGATTTATATTACCCAGTCATACCGATCTATTGAAACAGCCAAATGAAACTGTTTTGTATGCCACCGCAACTGAAAGTTTGGGGGCATATTGTTTACCCTGTCCGTCCGTCCGTCCGTCCGTCCGTCTGTCCGTCCCATTATGGGTATATAGTTATTCCGCATAACTCCTCCTACAGTTTGAATCCTAGGAAGTTTTCTCTTTACTGTCTGTTTGTACATATATTGAAGGTTTGCATGTGGTCAGGGTTTTATTTTTATTATCTTTTGCTCTTTGGGAGATAAATGAACATTTTTGTCATTTTTGGGTAAAAGCGGTGAAATGAGTTGAGTGCGGGGGCATCACTTTGTCTAGTTTACATTTTTTTCTCGTGTTGTGCTGTTACACAACTGTAACAGTCCGATGTAAGGTTAGGATTTAGCGCTCACATACATGTTAAACTCCGCCACGTGCATTTTCTTTATGTACCTGCCCCAAGTCAGGAGCATGAAGTTCAATTGTTGTCGTTGTATAGATGTGTGTCATTTCTATTTTGTAGATTGTTTATTTATAAATAAGACCGTTTGTTTTTCGTTTGAATTTTTCACATGTTGCATGGTGGCCTTTTGTAGCTGACTATACGGTGTGTTGAAGGCTGTACGGTTGCCTATATATGATTTCTTACATCCACTGCATTTAAACTCTGATGGATAGTTGTCTCATTGTCAATCACACCACATCTAACTTTATTTCAACTTCTATGTTGCGTTTTGTATACTGTAACATTGTTTATCTTTTGTACGCATACCCCGGAGCCCTCTTTTCGGAAGCCCGAGCAAAAGTCCTTGTTCCGCGATAGAAAATTTAATTACGAACTCATATAAGATAGCTCAATTTCAAAATCTTAATTAATCTAAATGAGACTTAAATTCGAATCTTACTCAAACTCTACCTCAAAAAATGACTCAAATTTAATGTTGTAACTAGAACTCTACCTCAGTTAAATGTGACTCAAACTCGATGTCCAACTCGAAACTCAATGCTAACTAAAACTTTAATTCTAATAATGACTTGAATTCGAAATCGAAGACTAACTCAAAGTTTAACTCAAACAGTAACCCGAACTTTTATTTGAACTCTAATTCGATGGATGGCCACACTCATCCAAGGCATATACAACAAGGAAATCTATCTAAAAATAGAACAGGTTTTCCGAATTGGTCACGTGATTTTACCTCATCAAGTAATGGGATAACCACATCAAAGAATGACAGGACCACATCAAATAATGGAACAAACACATCATGTAGTGTAAAATCGTCAAATTTTGAAACATTATTACGTAATGTTAAAATCATATAAAGAATAGGCAAATCATCATTACAAAATTACAAAACCACATCATGTAATGAAACAACTACATAACGTTAAGTCACATTCACATCAAGTAATGTTAAAACCACATTGACTAATGACACAACCACATTAAATAATGGTGAAACCACATCGAGTAATGACAAAACCATATTGAGTAATGACAAAACTATATCAAGTCAATACGAAACCATATCGTGTAATATCGAAATATCATTACGTAATGTCAAAACCATATTAAGTAAAGACAAAATATCATCAAGTAATAATAAAACAACATAAAGTAATATCAGAGTTCCACATAAGACAGCTGTGGCGTTCCATATTTTATAGTTGACAAAATTTTAAATAATGTGATAGTGGATGACGGGTTAAAATTTAAGATAAAAAAGGGGGAGATGATAATCTTACTTTGAAAAAGTTCCTTGTCTTTAACAAATCAGCCGTAAAGAACTAAAATAAACTGTATGTAGGATCATGTAGGCTGAGTATGCTGTTTCCAGATTATAGTACATATGTATATAGAAGTGCAGTCATAAATTGGAACGTACAACAAAAAAGACGATGGACACACTGAAGTCAGTAAATATATCTCTACAACATACAATATGGCGAGATTTTCAAAATATTACACGTTTGTGCATTTATAATCTCCCAATGTTAACATCACACAAGCATTGAAAGACAATTAATACAGCAACGGATAATAATTTAAGGAAACACTTACATTTCTATGAATTATTCTTTGCTGAAAACGGTCCTAAATATTGTCCAGGAAAATTGTACAGTCTCCTGTGTTTGTATCACACTTGATGATCGCTGCCGCGTTTGAAAAAGGCGGTCACACACGTGCGGTCATACATTAATCAGCATCATGTCACGTGATAATTTTATCAATAGATTATTGGGAGTGTTAATCCTCGTGCATCTGCTGTGTATATGCCGCACTTTCTTCACATGCTGTGTCTTATCAATGATTAAAATATTTCCGGATAATAACAAATTAGTTAGTAGCATATTTCGATGAATGATAATTTATATTTTTGTATACTTTTATGATTTAAATAAACGTCCCGGTTAGACGTCGGTTTGAGCTTATATTTCTTTGGAAAATTCCTGATTAATCATTTTACTAGATATTGTACAAAAAATTAAAAAGGCAACCTTGATTACAATTTTCCAAAGCAAAATCCTTATTTGTGAACTTTTGTTGCTGCAACAACAAACGATGTACAACTATAATGATTCCCCTTTAACACTGATGGTGAATAATTTTTTACATCTTTTTTTTCGACGAACTTCCATCGTCGACATATCAACCAACATTAAACGTTGAAACAACATATTAATTTCAACCTAACTTCAACATTAAAAATTTACCTAAAATTCAACGTTGAAACAACTTACTTTCTGCAACTTAACTCCGACGTTGCTGTTACAACGTTGAAACAACGTTGAAGCAACGTCATGACAAAATATCAACCATATTTCAACGTTGAAATGACGTTGCGTGCCGGGTGGGAAGGTTGCAACTCCCTCAGGGAAATTTGAACTTATTTTAAATTTGGCTAATCCTTTGTTTTCCTTTTGTTCATGCATAACAATTAGAAGATGTGGTATGATTGAATTGATTGAAAATTATAAAACAAATATAAGGACTTTTGTAAAAAAAAAACCCATATAAAACCAAAAAACAAAAAACAAAAAAAGTTTAAAGGTTTACCCCGAAAAGTAAAAAAGTGAAGAATTCCAGACCTAGCGGTCATACCAATTTTGAGCACGATTATCGTACTCAGAATCAGAAATCAACTAATCAAAATCAAAATCAGAGAGCCCAGATATATAGAATCGTAAAAGGGTAGGGAAGAATTGTTTTCTGTTGTATTCGATTAAGTCAGAGAAGTGTATTGATCAAATAAGATAAGAGGTCAACATAGAATACTTCCTAGTATGCTTGTTATATATTATGTCTTCGATCAAAATGTCAAGAAATCTCTCTCAATATATACACCAGTTTAATGACACACATTTGATGTGTGTAGTGTGTAGTACTATAGTGTAGTGACATAATGATGTGTATATACAAAAATGTATAAACATTTTTGCCCAATGGTCCATATTAAATGACCTATATAAATCAACGTATTAAGATTGTTCGTTTTCAATTTAGGTCAACATTAATCAGCATTGATGTAGTCCGAAATATTGACAAAGTAAACAATACGCACCTTGAAAACAATACTTACCACGTAAATTATATATACTTATCCAAGGACGATATGCGGCATCCAGTCATCCAAGACAAACATGATAAAGTCAGCTAGTTGACAATATAATACTAGCTTTTCAAAAAGCTTACCGTGCATTATTCAGATGATACACGGGTAGTGAACGTTGAAGAAACTTCTGTCAAGCAGTCGATTGATTGAAATGTTAGACCAAAATCCTAATTCACATGAATGTTAACACATTTAATGTTTGCCTCTTGGCGTTAAGCAATAAACAATAAAAAAGAAAACAATAAATAAATGAACGGTTACAATAGGAATAATCTCATTTTCGTCGTACGCCAAAATGAAAACAATGATTCTTGTTTTGCATATTTTTTACCAATCACATCATTATATCGTCATGTTATTAGGAAAGTTTTAGATCATGAAACAAAAAGTTCGATGGAATATTTTAGTCAACGTCAGTTTTCAATGTGGATGTATTTCAAGATACGTTTATGGAGTTTGTGCAGCCAAAGTCCCAAAGTACATTTATATCAAAAGTGTACAGCATGTGTATCCCTGGTAAATGAGTATACAAGGAAAAGTAACACCAATTTAAAAAATTAACAGAAAATTTAAACACATAGATTTTATTTTAGTTCAATTGCTTTTATTTATTGGAGTGAGGGTGTTGTTTTTGTTGATCTGCTTTTTTTTGTGTTTTGAAAATGAAAGAGGACAAATTAAAAAAAAAAAACATTTTTGCAAGGTTGGCTGTTTCACATCTTTGTTCTTTAGTCTTAAGTTTTTAGATATAGTTGACCAATTTACAAGTACACCACATTTTTTTTTTTTCATTGCTGCCTAAAATTGGCGTTTCAGATGGCCAAGCATACATTACACTCATTCTATTCACCAATAAGGTTGACATGTTGTTTATAGTATCTAAGAAACTCAAACATCACGTAATATCACTGAACCATGAAATGATGTCAAGTTAGTTGGTACGTTGAACCATGTGACTTGTCTGACTGACATATAGATCTAACAACGACTCAATATAACAAATGTAAATGCTTGATATTGTTTTCTTTAAGCAGTCATTAAACCATGGACATGGAGTCAAGGACAACATACATAAGCCAGACGAAAACTGTCAGAGTGTGACTTACTTTACTCGCATACATGTATAGTTATTTTGGTTTGTTATTTCTATTTCAAAATACAAAACGTCAGCACTCAGCTACTGCAACCCTCAGCGTACCACACTCAATTACTAAGTATATGTAAGTTTTATTACTCACAGTTTACAATACAGAACGGAAATTGTCTATCAGTGACAGAAACCTCTGACCAAAGGCATCTTTGTACAGATATGAAATAGGCAGCTCATCAACCTTCTAAAATATAAAGTTCTATACAAAAAGTTAACATCATGGCCACCTCCTCCTATCTTGTTTTGTAATATATTCCTTGAGTCAAAACAATAATATACCTTATATACTGTCATATGTTAAATTCCTCGTTAATGATTTATGGTGAAAATCGAAAGTTCAAACTCCCTCAGGTAATGTCGACCTTTGATGAATTAACTATTCATTTAAGACCCCCATTTGTCATATAGCTCCAAACGTTTCTATATATTTATACATTCCTGACTTTCATTGACTAGTTCGGTTTTAACATTCCTGATGAAGGTGGTTCTAGAAAAAGCGTTGAAGACGCAAAAAAAATTATAAAGTGTTATTTTCATCATCTCATAATGTATATAATGTCTTTCTGGACATAATGCATCAATATCAATATTGATAAAGGTAAACTAAACTACCTGATGTTCAGTGGCTGTCGTTTGTTGATGTGTTTCATAAGTGTTTCTCGTTTCTCGTTTTTTATTTCCTGTTTGAATGGTTTTACACTAGTCAATTTTGGGGCCCTTTATAGCTTGCTGTTCGGTGTGAGCCAAGTCTCCGTGTTGAAGGCCGTACTTTGACCTATAACGGTTTACTTTTACAAATTGTGACTTGGATGGAGAGTTGTCTCATTGGCACTCATACCACATCATCTTATATCTATATAACAGAAAATCACAGAACAGATAACAGAAGAATTGAAGAACAGACACAGAAAATCTAAGAACAGATCAGAAAACCAAAGAACAGATACAGAAATTCATAGATCAGATACAGAAAACCAAAGAACAGATAACAGCTGTAGAAATTTGAAGAACAGACACAGAAATAAAAAAAAACAGATAATAGAAAAGTGAGAAAATCTGAGAACAGATACAGAAAATCAAAGAAATATTTTCTGTGTAACCTATGCAGCACCATTCCTATCATGTATGCAAACTGCTTCGTATGAAATAAGAATTATTTATTGAAAGTCTGCAAGTCATCATTCCTATAACAAGAGGCTCCAAAGAGACTTAATCGCTCACCTGGTAATATGCCGTTTTTATATTATTTTTTTCCTTTTATTGCAATCAGATATGTTTGATTACTCATGCTGGGACATAACATATTGACGTCGATCTTGTTTATTGGCATTTTCGAAAGTCTTGTATTGAAGATAGTTTTAACTGTTGCAGTTTATACCTATCTATTAAAGTTTTTGAACTAAAAAACACGTCATTTAATGATAATAAATCATTTCACTAGTGTGACAACATGACTTACTTGCAGATCTTATTTTGCTAATATTTTTTTTGGCATTTTAAAATTTCTATCTAAATTTTATAGTTGTTGACAAAAATGCAAAAGAAATGGTTAAAACCATCATTCAGTGGAAATAACTTCTTTAAGGAGTTGGTTGAAATTTCTGCCATGATGACTGATTACAGTTTGTGCAAAAACTGCAAAAAAACTGTCTGTCAAGTGCAATTACTCCGCTCATTGGTCAAATGACGATTTCAACCATATTGACTTATTTGTGTAACAATAGATTAATTGAAGATGAGTATCATTGTATTTTAATATGTAAGAAATATGAAAATATACGTAAAAGTTATATAAAACAAAACTATATCTCAACTTGTTCGATTCGCTCGTGTTTATAACAACGTATTTGATTTCAACGAAAGAAATCTCTGTATTACTGAAAAATTAGTACACACTAGTCAAAACATTTAATTAATTTTATCATTGGTACAAGGACATCATTCGTAAATATAAATCAACATGTAGACATCTTATACGTTCAGGTATTTCACATCCAATATTTTATGGTAATATTCTTTACAAAGCACAAAAATGTCGGCATTCACCTCAAAAGCTAACCAAACCTTTAAACAGACTTATTTGGAAAGGATATAGTTACGATAGTGTTGTCAGGTCATTAAGGATTGCATATTTTGGTAATAATATTGATTCACTCATAGGGTCTTTGCATCGGAAATAAACACTATTATTCTAATCTTCACAAGAAACAATTAATTGTGTTAGCCTTCCTGTACGGAACGTGACGCCTGTAAATGACACGGAAACCAGGCGTAGAAATCATACTTTTTTCTGGCGTCATTGCCCTGTTTAAGGAAAGCACGTCCAGGCTTCAACCAGGCGTAAACCAGGCAGAAACCAAGCGTAACTGAGGAGGAAACCAGGCGTAAAATTAGGCGTAATATTTAGATGAGTACGCCTGGTGGACAGAAAACCAGGCGTAATATGCAAATGAGTACGCCTGGTCAATACATACACCAGGTGTAATATTCTTACATAATACTACACTTAATTTATATCAGTGTATTACTTTAGCTGTGTACTTTGTGTATTTGATACAAACTTGAACTGTTGCTTAAATTTCTCATTGTTTGAGATAAAACTTAAAATATTTATCAGTGAAAAAGCTTTATAGATGAAGACATATTAGTCAGTCACTGGCTCAAACAATTTTAAGTTTAAATAAGAATTATGACAATTAATTTTAAAAGGTGCATTTTGACTTTGAAAGTTGTTTTGAAAATAAATGTTATTTGAACTAAAAAATCAGTGATTATACTGCAATTTATCTTGTGAAAGACTTAAATGTTAACTATTATTATCCAAGGATGAGGGTTTCATGAAATTGAAATGTTAAAATATAAAAGCTTAATATCTTAGTTTAATTTACTCACACTTAGTATTTACCATGTATACTACTTTCCTTTCATTTCACAATTTTCATTCATCAATTTTATTCCATAATTCCAATGTCAAATCTTCCAAAATAGCACAATAAAAAGCTAATTTCTCTTGAATATATCAAGCTGTCATATGTCCAACTCATGCAAACTATACCAGAGAGCCAAATTTGAAAAAAAAATTCCCATGGTCCTTTAAACAAAGCATTATGGGTATTAAGATTTACGCCCTTCCGAAAGTTTTACGCCTATAGGAAAATTTACGCCTTGCTTATTTCAATTTACGCCAGGTTTACCACTTTTTTCTACGCCTGTAAGTTCTACAAATTTACGTTTCCTGCTCCCTTACGCCTGGATCTGGACACGTAACTACCACTTACGCCTGGTTTACGCCAAAAATCCAGGCGTAATACGCCTTATAATTTCGTACGGGTTCCAACTGTTTTGAATCTAGTGCCACTGAGTCTAGTGTAAAGGAAATCTGCGTCTGGCATTCTAAACCATAAGCCTTGAATGTTTTAAGATTTTTTGAATGTGTCCATTTACATATTTTTGGACGACAAGTGCTAAACAGGTATGTTGAGTCCAGGATACAATACAAATTGAAATTATAATCACATATATATACAATATATGTACATTATCGGAAAATATAAAATTTATTTCTATGACCTTTAGAAACAGGACGAAAAGCGAGGCTCGCCGAGCTTTTTCTCCTGTTTCGTAGCGAGTACAAATAAATTTTATATTTTCCGACAATGTACATATATTGTTTTTATCCTGAAATTTACACCCAACACTTGAAACTTTAGTTGTTAAAATCTAAATCATTGTCTCTAATTTTTCAAAGAAATCGACATAGTTTAAACGCGGACCGCGAAAGGGACCCCAAAATGAACTGGTACGCACAAACAAATATCCACATTACCGCTTGCTCACCATGGAAGCAGGGTAACAGGAGACTTTATTTGTACAAGTACAAATAAAACAAAGATTTATTTGTGTACCTGTTATTTGTACAATAGTTATCTGATTGCAGGATAAATTGAAGTACCATAGTTGCCATACCACAATGTACTTTTTCACTGTGTTTTAGCAATCGATGACAACAATACATACTGTTATGATATTTCGTTTATTTTGATACAAGTTATTCTTTTTTTTTTTAAATCATTGTTACAAGATACATGTTTATCGGCAATTTGTACATTTTCCCTTTAATCTTACTGCCTAATATTTTCAAGATCATAGACAGGACTTGATACTCGAAAATATTAGGCAATGACTTTATGTATAAGTGCAGCGACGTAGCGTGATCAAGTCCATCCGCGTCAATTTATCAATGAAATGCATGCGACGTCATTCATACAACCGAACAACTATCCCAATGTTTTGTACGCGTAAAAGTAGTTTTACTAACTATTTCATTCTACTTCATATTCTCAACAATAAAAACCTACAGTTATAACAAATTACCGATAAAAAGAATAATGGCATTTTATTTTTTGATACTGACTTCATCAGCTCGAATATCAGCTCGCCCTAGCGGGCTCGCTTGATATTCTTGCTGATAAAGTCGGTATCAAAAATAAAAATGCCATTATTCTATATATATGTAAAGAAAATATTAGTTTGATATTTTGATGTAGAAAAAAATGAGTGACAGCCTTGCGACTCTTTGACTCTTGAAAGCAGAAAATGCAAAATACATACCTGAATAATTAAATATCAAAGAGAAAATATTTCATCAGCAGCAAAGTTTTGATCATTGTAAATTTGAAAAATGCATATACCAATACCTTTTGATATTTCATTACATATCTTGGCATTTAAAATGTAAAGTGTACATATGTAAAAACATTATGATGCAACAAAGCAATATAATCATCTGCAAAAGTTACACAACTGCGACTACATCAGAAAACTTGAACTCTACTTTTGCCATATTCTAATGTCAGATAAATCTATGGAATTTATGTTTGACATCCTAATGTCCAGCATGAAAATGAATACCAGTTTACAATAGATCATCATAATGTTCTTTTTAAAAACTGTGTGCTTTATAATTTCAAATGTTTTATCTTATCCCTGAAAGCCTTGACATTGTCTTTTCCTCTGATGAGATCCGCAGCTTTCTCGCCAATCATTATACATGGGGCATTTGTATTCCCTGATGTTAAATGCCTCATCACAGAAGCATCGGCGACACGTAATCCTGATATTCCTTTTACTCTGTAAATATTAAAAGAGGTCAAACTGTTGGAAAATATTAAACTACAACCGACATTCAGCATGTACGGTTCTTTATACCATCATGATCCAAATTTTTAATTATGATAAAGTCCCGAATTTAACATTACCATTAAATTGAATGCCAACGTGTTTCAATGTTTTTTTTGCTTGATATTTCTTT
The DNA here is from genome assembly GCA_017311375.1 of Mytilus coruscus. Taxonomy (NCBI): domain Eukaryota; kingdom Metazoa; phylum Mollusca; class Bivalvia; order Mytilida; family Mytilidae; genus Mytilus; species Mytilus coruscus. The sequence goes on along the minus strand of CM029603.1, from coordinate 39,559,951 downwards.
CAGCATGCATTATTTGATAGAAAATACGAAATAAATTGCATAAAATATTCCTCTTAATTTAGTTTTCATTTTTAGATCAGTGAAATAGAAACTGATGTCGACCATCCGACTTTAATTTTACATTTCAAGAAAACTTTTTTTTCAGCATTTTTCTATATGAAATGATTCCCGAGCATTTGGTATAGCAATGTAAAGAGAAGTACCGTAAGAGTTTCTGTCTAGCTGACTCTTTTGTTAAAGAATTATACTAAGTTTGAAAAAATAATTTGTCCACAGTTTGTTTTCGTATTGAGTAAAATTATCATTAAAATCTTATAATATTAACACGTTACATTTTACTTTCCTTTCATTAGATAAATGTTTTACAGAGTTATGCCTTTTGCATTAAATGATCAATGTTTATTTACAGATATTGCTACACGATCGAGTTCAAAGTACAAGCTAGCAATAGTCTCCGAATTTTTTGTCACTTTTATTATGGGATGCCTGCCGTTCCGATTGCCATTGCAATACAATGGATTTTGCAATTGTCTAGATCAAATTTTAATTGCCAGTAATAGGGTGTGATTCACAAACTTGAGATTAAAAACTGAAATGAACATTGCAATAGTCTTTTTTGCATACTGTTATTTGATTTGTCAACCGTAACCTGATTTACGCTCATTTGGTTACTTTTAACCGTTTGTTATCACGGTTATTATACTCCACAAAAAATTTAAAATGATATGTAGAAATAAGTTGTTTGTAACAATGCATAAAACAAACCTAAGTTGTGGATCGACAACGGAAGTAGTGTCTGTTTTCGACCCCATGCGACATGTTGATGCAGGGTGGTATCCTGTCATTCCCCAGTGTCGTATAATACATTCCCAGTATTCATCGGAGTCAAATTCTTCGGTGTCACATATACCCTTGAAATCCAATCTGTTATAAGATGCACCTATTTCTTTGAAAGCTTTGGTCTTTTCCAATTTACGCATTATTCTTATACCTATTCAAATAAATAAACTTTCTTTAAAACGTTTTACGCATGCATGTTTCTGAAATATGCAAAATGTGACTCTTTATTTGAATACTTAAAATATTCTACAAATGTCAAGAAAATTGTTAAACTCACAAATGCTTTTTATAAACTTATTAAAATATAATGCAAAACATCATAATAGTATTGATGGCGTCATCCATAACCTAATTTCTTTTAGTTAATCATTTGATTAGATAATATTTGTCTAGCAACTTAAAAAAAATTGATGTCGCCAAATTTAGGAATTTAAAATTATCTGAGGAAGCATGCTCTCAAAATTGCATAAGGGTGTGGGTGCTAGATCACCAATCGGTTCAGACCAAAGACTTGAAAACTGAATTTTCTGCTTCTCCGCCGATCAACTGGCATTGAGGAGAACAGACTGGCTTCTAATCTGAATAAAGAGTCCAAGTAGTGTAACATGTCTTCCTGTGTACAGTTAAATGTGAACTAGTAAGTTAAAGTTTTGACTCAGTGCCTGGTCTAGTACAAAGCAGAGTCATTATTCATATCACATTTTCACTAAAACCTTGCATGTTTTAGAATATTTATTGTATTATGATGTTTATACATCTTGTCTGACAAGGGCCCATGATTGGTAAATAAGATAATGTATAACGTCTATCACAGTCATTGCCATGTTCCTGTCCTGATATTAGTGTAATATTTGTCACTGGACGTTAAATACCATTGGTTACCTTCAAATCTGATAATAGACCAATGAGGTTTAGATATTTCACATCTGAAGATTTGCTACTTGTTAACAAAACTTATTTGCATTTGACTTATTTTACGCATACTCATTACAGTATGATTTTGATTGATTGTTCGATTGATTGGTGTAAAACGCCATTTTCAGCACTATTGTGCTATATCGTGGGAGTCGGTTTTTATTGTTGGGGAAAGCCGGATTACCCGGAGAAAGCTACCAACCTACACTGGGAAAACTGACATTAAATCAATTAAGATTGGAGTCGAGCACACCTGCCACGTGCGGTATTCGAACTCACAAATTTGAAGACGGAAACAGATAAGAATAGTATCAAGTACAATTCAGAGAAATGCAGTTCGTGCTGATAAAGATGTCAAGTTTATACTAAAACAGAAACTTTCGTTGGTTAGGTTCATAGAAAGGTTTGATTATAATACTTATATATAGTTCAAATTTCCGGGTTTAAACATTTTAGAATTTGAAATTAGATGTTTTACATTGTGTTATCTATTTTTTTTTACTACTCGAGTTTTTCAAGACTGGTATATTGTTTTAGTTCCTTTCAATATGACTAATCCAATATGATTGTTAAACGCATATTTCGGTTGAATAACGTTTTCAGACATATTTTCAATAGGTTTCAATGCTGCTTATTATTATTAGTTCACTTAGTAACAATATGCAAATATTTAATACTGACCAGAAATAAGAGTCTTCACGTCATCATACTCGCATAGATAGTTTGGGTCAATCGCGGGGTAATCGAATGGATTAGTACTCTGAAGTCTTACATAACCTGTACATTTTGGATGCTGTTGAATGGCAACCATTGTAAACTCCATAGAACTGGATCGTTTTTGTAGTAGTTTTATTACCTATTAAAACAAATCAAAACTTTAGTGTCATTATATTTGAAACAGAGATGTAATTATATCATATTTCATCTTCCTTAAATTTTCTTTAATCATTAAAACAACTCATTGTTCACTATCAAGATAAGCTTAGTATCACAACTTTTTATTCATTAGTACAATATTCAAAAATGGTTTGATCGAGTCGTTTGTGCAAGTTCGAAAGTTAGCTGCTCTTTTGAACATTTTTATTCTTCTATATTTGATACTTTCATAGTGAGTCTTTCCGTCAATGTCACAACTAAAATAACAAACATACGAGGGCTAAAAAGGATCATTCGAGATCCGAAATTCTAATCCATTCGAAATTTTCAAGTGAGACGTTGAATTTTGAAATCAGCATTTCGATTTACAACATCTATTAGTGAATGTTGTCTTGAGTTTTTAAATACAGTCGAACCTCGTTGTGTCGAAGTCGAAGGGACCGGACCAAAGTATTCGGCACATCAGAGGTTCGACTCATCCGAGGTCGAGTATGTCGTCATAAATTTGGAATGCATGAAATACGGTATGATTTGTGTAAGCTAGATACAATGAACAGTGTGCCTTTTTTCGATATGACGCTTTATGATTGTGTATTCAATCTCCATTTTTGTTCCTTCATAATAATTAAAGTACAGATACAAATCATGCACAAATAAAATCAATAGTCTACACAAATATTAACAAAGGTCAGTCACTATAAATTATGAAATAACTCGATGAACGAATTAAGTTATGAACGGTCTCTGATGAGCCAGAGGTCGTCTGCTTTACATTAAATTATCATTAATTTATCATAATTGTCCTAATCCTTCTATTTATTGTAATTAATGATTTTTAAATCTAACGATTCATTTAATCTCGGCTTGGGTCATTTAATTTCGTTTTGTTTTTATCTGATGTGAAAAATGTTCAACACACTAACATTCCGCTTGAACGATCAACCAAATTAAATTAAAATATAATAGAAAAAGTTATAACTGAGTTAAAATAGTTTTTTGGTTGATATTTTTTCAAAGAAAAAATAAATAAAACTTACGGACTCATTGTGATTCAGTGGTAGACCATTATCTATAAATCGATCATCTTGTGCATTGCTGAAAAACTCAAGCTGATAATCTGGATATAATGGTTCTTTCTTGCTTCGGTCTGTCAATCTACCAAAGATATGCCCTTCCAAACCACTAGAGGTCATAATACCTGTATTTAAAACAAAGAAATGTTATACAGAATTTCTTGTTTTGATAATTTTTATAGTGAACGGTATTTATTTTCCACATAAATATTGAAATTCAAATTATTTTATATTAGCAACTACACTGGTGACTACTTAAAGAGGTATTAACTGTAATATTCATGTTCCCCAATTTGACTCAAGTTCTCATATTTGATTTATAACATACTAAAACGTATATCCAAATTACAAAAAGTCTAAACTAAACAATTAACAATTCACGGACTCGATACTATGTATCAGCATTTCGTGTGCAATTTACTTTAGGCGGCATTTAATTAACTATCAAGATGACCTCCGAAGACTGCCAACGGTCATACAATCTGAAATAAGCATAATATAAATATAAATAGATAACAAGCACGTGTAACTGAAATATTCTAGGTCTGTTTGATATCATGTTATAGGTTAAACAAATATGTTAATCATCGTTTTTACATGTATAAGAATGATTTCTTGTGGATAGAATCAGTCAACGAAATGTTTCATCCTTGTTTCACTTTCAATGTTGACATTCTTTTCCTCTTATTAGTTGAACACGCTTAGTACATGCGTAACCCATCTTCAACTAAGGTGTATAAATTGAAGGTCACATGAATACAGATTCACAAGAGGCTGAATCATTGACTTGCAAGTCAACTTTACATCAGCTATGTATTTGAGCTTATTTTGACAAACTATCTTAATAGTCAGGAATGGCTACCCCAGGAATGGATTACCTTAGCTGTATTTGGCAAAATATTTCGGAATTTTGGGTTCTCAATGCTCTTCAACTTCGTACTTTATTTGGCCTATTTAACTATTTTGATTCGAGCGTCATTGATGGGTCTTTTGTAGACGAAACGCTTCTGGCGTACAATTTTTTTATCCTGGTATCTATGATGAGTTTATTTGTCTAGAGGGTAAGACCGTGAAATCATAGATGACATAAAGATTTTCTGTGTTCAATTCTAGGTCTAAACTGTTGGTTTTTTTGTTTTGTTTTTGTTGTTGTTATAAAATGCTTTTCACAACATATTTATTTAAGAAGAAAAAAAGAACAATGAGGTCAAAGTTATAATACATTCCTTCATCTAATATGTACTTTATTCTGAAATTTATTAAGGAATACTTAAAAACAAGTTGCAGGTAGATGATTCCATTTGACAAGGCTATAATTTACTGGTGATTTAAAGCACCTTGGATGACAAAAGTAATGTTCATAGACTGGTCTTTGATTTAAATAGAAAAAAATCTTATATATGTTAATTACTGAAACTATGTACCTTTTCCTAATACATGATACTGTATCTTATTCCATAACGAGGTTGTTGCATCAGACGTTGGACTGTATGGTTTGTTAATTAAGAATTTCAAGAAAATTTGATAGTGATCCTGGAGATTTTCACCAACTGGTAAATCAGCAACAACAGGAATCTGGAGAAAGATTGGAAGAAAATAGTTTAAAAGAGGGACGAAAGATACCAGAGGGACAGTCAAACTCATAGATCGAAAACAAACTGACAACGCCATGGCCAAAAATAAAAAGACAAACAGACAAATAATAGTACAGATGACACAACATAGAAAACCAAAGACTAAGCAACACGAACCCCACCAAAAACTGGGGGTGATCTCAGGTGCTCCGGAAGGGTAAGCAGATCCTGCTCCACATGTGGCACCTGTCGTGTTGCTTATGTTATTACAAATCCGGTAAATAGTCTAATTAAAAACTTCTATATCATGCAGATATTCAAACAAAATGTAATATTTTTTTTTTTGTAAATTCAAGTATATATGGACGCAAATTATAAATTAATTATACAGGAAATAATCGGTCAGCCAATATCTGAGAACAACTTATGTTGTGACCAGCCAAAACGAGTCTGTCACAATCATTGCAATATCATCAATACAATTTACTATCATTCCAATTAGTAGTTTTAAAATGTGAAGTCAAGTCGATGTCATTATATTCTTTATATTTTTTAATTTCATTTCATGTTTCTGCAGTTTCTTAGCTCTGTTTTATTTTACTAAAGTTAAATGAATGAAGATTCCATTTGTACAAAATAGTTGCTATCATAAACTCTCCAAAATATTATAAGCTACCTTCAACTCTGACAGATGATTCTTCGGACCAATTCCAGATAACATTAAAATAACAGGACTGTTGATGGCTCCGGCAGATAGGATAACTTCTTTATTCGCATAGAGATTCAGTTTTCTATTGTCTTTAATTACCTCTACACCGATAGCCTTTTTACCGTCAAGTAAAACCTGTTAAAACATAAGTTTTAACTTCAAAACATAAGTTTTAACTTTGCCTATTGTCTCGTTAACATCATACTCTTGTGTAAAAAAGAGGCAAAAGATAACAAAGGGACATTCAAACTCATAAGTCGAAAATAAACTGAAAGCGCCATGGATAAAAAAGAACAGACAAACAGAAAAACAACCGTACACAAAACACAACATAGCTCACATGGAACTCAAACCACATACTATATTGTCGTACACAAAACACAACATAGCTCACATGGAACTCAAACCACATACTATATTGTCGTAGTTAGAAAACAGAACGTTAACCACCATGTCTAGCTATGGGAAGAGATCGTCTTGCCTAGTAGTACTCCATGCAAATGGGTATGTTTTGTTTAAATAGACACAATGTTTTCACTTGGGAAAGCTTTTTAATTTTCTTTCTTTAACGTCATCTTATTCAAATTTCAAACATAATCATACTTGGAATGTAGCTAACAGATATCTTGGTCGAAGGAAAGAAATATCAGAATGTTTTTTTTTTAAATTCAGAAATGTCTTTTTGGTATTAACACCTGTCATGTTGTATGATGAATGGATCTATAATTTTAAAAGAATCACTTTTAACATATCTTTCCATAATGTATTCTGTTCTGTAACGGTCGTCATCTTGCAATTTGAGCGAGTACATTATATTTAAATTCGAATTCGTTTTGACTGTATAATCATTCAAGTGAATCTGTAATATCTATAAAATCGAAAAATATTACTAATAAACCAAGTTACACTGTCTTTATTTTTGTCCTCATATCCCTATAAAATGTACAATATAAGTTTGAATTATGCGTTCATTTATTACAAGGAATTGTTAACAATATCAAAATTTTGTATATATATATATATATATTTGAACGTTGTTTTCAATTTAGACTTGTTTTTATTTTTTTGTTTGGGCTTGTATTATATTTGCCTTCGGGTTTATATAATCCGTTCATCCTATTTTGACTCTTTAAAATTCAAGAGTCTATCCTAAATTGAGGTAAATTATATGGCCTTCCAAATACCTTTTCGATCCCTAACATCACTGAAGTGACATTAGTTGTCGATATCCGGATATGGTGTACAATATTTTGCACCTCTTGCTTGTGGTATACCAGCTTTCCCGCAGGTTTATTGTTTTCTGTTTGGTTATAATTTATAAATTAATATAAAGATCCATTTTGTTAAATCTTGTGATCAATTTATTTGGCAATCGTCAATGGCAGTCAGCAGGGTTTTAGAACATCAGTTGTTCGACCTGTTAGTCAAATGCGTTTTGTCAAAATATACTTTTTCACTTTGTTGGTAATTTGGAAAATGTTGTTTGTGCTGTATTTAGACTCCTCTACCACGAAATTTGGTTTACACGTACACGTATAAAATTGCGGTTTTTTTTCCAACGCAATAATAGGTTTGAACGTTGTTTTCAATTTATACTTGTTTATATAAGATAAATATATGTATGCTTTTGTCGGTTCCTTCTCGGTTCTTTTCTGTTCTTTTGTATCCTTTTTGGTCCTTTTCTGTTCTTTTTTTTATCCTTCTTTGTTCTTTTCTGTAAATCGTCGCTCGTTTCTGTAAATCGTTGTACCGATTTTTTTATGCTTTGCAGAAGTTTCAACAATTTATACATTTAGCTGTTATGTAAATATCGCAAAAGACCAGTAACTTTGGCTATAGATTAATTTTTCTCGACATGCTGTTCTATGAGTTCTCTTTAAAAATTATGTAGCTGTTACCTAATGCATGCAGAATTGATCTAATTTGGAATTTCTAAATTGACTTTTAAATTTATATCTGGAAAACATTGATTAAGTCTTTGATAGGCAAGGTTTTTGAAGTAAACATTTTAACTCTTCATATGAAAAATTGACTGTTTATCCTGTATGCATCATTTGCATGTATGAAACATGGAGTTCATACCATCAGTTGAAATCAAAACGTGGGATATAAATAAAGTACCTTTGTTACAAAAGTATTGATGCTTATGTGTAAGTTTGATCTATTGATGACAGGTCTTAAGTAAGCTTTTGCTGTATTGTATCGTTCACCATTCTTCGTTGAAGACTGCATGTATGAAAAACCTGCAAATATTTTAAATAAAAAAACTTTTGTTTTGAAAAATCTTCTTATTTTCTAATTAACAAACTAATATTTAAAATTCAAGACCCTGACTTTATTTAAGGACTTCATGTATACTCTTTATCCTTTCATCATTCACATTTAAACCGGAATTTAAATCTTTAAACATCGTGTCATATGCCTGAATATGCAATTTATTATTTTCTATACTAATCCATTTTGAAATTACACAAGGCACAAATGAGAAAAAATTGAAAACAACACGTTTAATAATTTCATGCGTCCGAAGCGCTTTTCTGGATTTACCTTCATCAGGAACGCTCAAAGCCAAACATTTGAAATCCGAGGGATGTATAAGTACCGAAACAGTTGAAGAGCTATAGGACAAAAATACCTAAAACAAATAGCCAAATCCATCTAAGGTCAACTTTGTCTGAGGGAGTTGAAACCTTAGTTTCTTTATAATTTCAAAATTTATAAACGGGAAATTTTAGAAAAGTTTGTTATAAATCATGTCAGTACCGAAGTACTGACTACTGAGCTGATGATACCCTCGGGGACTGATAGTCCACCAGCAGAGGTATCGACCCAGTGATGTAAAAAATTCGTAAGGGTTCCGCGGAACCCAGTGTCTCGCCTACTTTTGCTGTTAATCGCAGGCTCAACAAAAATGAGGAAAAAAATTAATTAAAATATTCATCTCTGTACTATCTTTTGATTGTAAGTAGCTTCTGTCCAAGTTTGGTAAAATCCAGGATAGTTTATGAATCTAATAAATGTTTTAAAATTTAAACTGCAGACTGTATGTAATGTTAATTGGAAGAAAACTAAGTCCATTTATAAGTAAAATACGGAAAAATGGAACAACATTTTAACAAAATTTTCTTCTAGTTACTAGCTTTTAATCATAAACAAGCTTCTGTCCAAGTTTGGTACAAATCACAGATAGTTTAAGAAAGTTGTTAAAATTTTAAAACTTTAACCACAGAGTGAATGTAATGTTAACTGGCAGAAAAACTAAGTCCATTTATAAGTAAAATACGGAAAAATGGAATTTTTTTACAAAATTTACGTTTGGATATTAATTCATGATCATAAACAAGCTTCTGTCCAAGTTTGGTAGAAATCCAGGATAGTTTAAGAAAGTTATTAAAATTTCAAAAACTTTAACCACAGAGTGAATATTTGTGGACGCCGCCGACGACGACGCCGACGGAATGTAGGATCGCTATGCCTCGCTTTTTCGACAAAAGTCGAAGGCTCGACAAAAATTGAAAAGAGTTTTGCTTCCAGGGTTATTTGAACATTATATTATCGCTCATTATTCGACTGTAGCAATGAACACCCGTTATTCATATTAGTAATTAGTACGATGGAAAGAAGGGAAAATCCATATCGTGCGTGTGTAAAAATATCATTCGGCATTATTCATATCAATAAAAATATGTGCAACCAATGATTTGTCAAAGAGCGCTCATTCCAAATTTCGTAACAGATTCTATGTAGTATCTATTATTATAATATTAATCTACCTATTTGATTTTCTCCATTCAGGTCAACATGTTCTATACCGATTTCATGTGCAGCTTGTTTATAAATTTCTGGAAGCGGCGTATTTCTGACTTCACTTACACCTAAGTATCCTCCTCTTGAATGATAATCTGTGGAGTAGAACAAGAGCAATTAAGACAGTATTAAGCTATGATAGCATGCGGAATAAAACAATGTGATAGTTTGTGGAATGAACAATGGCTAAAATTGATAGTCTGCAGAATAAAATAATAATTTGAAGGATAGTTTGTGGAATGAATCATAACTATTTTTAGTCTCCAAAATAAAACAATAACTGTTTAGGGATAGTCTGTGGAATATAATAATAAAATTGTAGGAATAGTTTGAATAATGATAAAAAAAGATATAGTACGGGGATATATATAATTCAAAGCCCTTGCTACTTTCATCTTTTATGTTTGGTTTATTTCTGATCAGCAACTGCCACATATATTGATATCTTTTGAATGTATTGCTGTGTTAGCTATGTGATTTATTGTTGTTCTCTTAAAAGATATTTCATACAAAGTTCAGACGTATATGATAGTTTTGATGAATGCAAACCTTAAACTTTAACTGCAAAGCATCAACAGAGAATCATTTACAATAACTATTTGAAGGCTTAAAATGCGAAGTTTGAGAGATTTTTAGAAAATACGATTAAGAAAACTTTCCTTTGAAATTCCGCAAGTACACACCTGAATCATAAAATCGAGTAGCCTGAATATCCTCAATCTTTAAGTAGTATGGTAGGACATCCTTATAGCTCCATCCTGTACACCCCTCTTTTTCCCAGTTGTCATAGTCATATCTACTTCCTCTGACGTAAGCGAGATAGTTTATACTGCTGGATCCTCCAAGGACTTTACCTCTGGGCCAGAAACTTTTCTAGAGTTAAATTTAATACTCTCGGAAATGATACATAAATACATTTACCTGTTCAAACGTCACATCCGAACAATACTATCATAAAGCCATAATCAATGCAGCGTGCAACTCATGACCAAAAACACATGAAACAGTCGGCAAAAGACAGTTTCAATTTAAAAGTACACAGTTGTTTGTCCTTTCTATTGTATTTGGAGTTGCGTTCTCCATATTAGATATGAACATGTTTTAGCCATTTATTTCCCATAAGATGAAAACGCAAAAAAAACTATTATATGGTGGCCGGAGAAACACGAGGATAAAATGCAAAATTGTTAGCCATCCATAATTTTCCATAACAGTTAAGATATAGGATATTTTGTGCGATAACATTTTGTTGTTTCATAGGAAATTGAAATAAAAAATATCCAGTAAATAGAATACATCATGATTATTTCACAGTGACCAATCTCTACTCAGAATTTGTCCGCGTATTTACAATTAACTGATAATTGAATGATAAATAGGAATACCTGGTCTTGTTTCATTTGATGTGAGTATTTCTGTGAAACAGTATAAAACGACCAATCATTCTTCGTGTTCTCTACGGCTGCAGCTTTAATAGGTATACTGATATCTTCATTACCATATTCGGAACCTCCTGCTTCTACCAATAACACCGATATTTCTGGATCCTCGGAAAGTCTGTTTGCTATTACTGCTCCAGATGAACCAGCACCAACTTAAAGAAAATACAATAACATTTATCATATGTATATGATATAGCAAACAATGTTTCGACATTGCATCTCAGATATATCAATTGAGTTTCGCTAAACTTTCAAGCAGGTTTTAACGTTAATACAGAAACTAAACAATAATAGTTTACTAAATTGTGAGAAAAAATTTGAAAAAAAAACAAAATATTTAAATTTGAACGGATTTTGTATGTTCAATATAAAGCACAATTAATTATATTTGAACCCACTCTGCAGATTAAAGAAGGGTCAATGGAAACCTTTTCTAAACAAAAAAGGACTGTCATATTCTGTGTTTAGTCTCCTGGCCAATTCAGTTTTAGGTCGTACCAATGGTTTATTGATTGACTTAACGCAAGTAGAAACCTATCATGAGATCACATGTTCTGCCCCGTGACTTCGGAAATCACATTTTTCTATTTTTAACTATTTTCACATTTCCCAACCGAGTGAAAAAATTGTTCTCCTCACTATTGAAATAACTGTTCTCGGCAAAGATTGGTCGAAATTTTTGGTTTCTTCTGCATTTCCTAGTGTGACGTCATGAAAAAGGCGACCATGCATGCTGACGTCACATATAAAGAACAGAACTTTCTGCAAATCATTGAAAAGGAAGGAAAAAATCAGAGAAACAGATTTCTCCACTATAACTCGTGTATTACGAATTTCCCGCCCTCAACAGTTAAATTTTAATCATTTAAAACGCTCGGCAAGCCTCGAGCTTTAGATATTAAAATTTAACTGTCTCGAGTGGAGACATATCGTAACACACTTGTTGCAGTAGTGGAATCTATATATATAGTTAAGATCCATTTATTACAACTTGTGATCCGTTTTTTTTGGCATCACCAATGGCAGTCAGCAGGGTTTAAGAACATTTGTTGTTCGACCTGTTAGTCAAATGCGTTTTGTTAAAATATACCGTTTCACTTTTTTGGTCTTTTGGAAAATGTTGTTTGTGCTGTATTTAGACCCCTCTAACAAGAAATTTGTTTTGCATGCACACGTATAAAAATTGCGGTTTTTATCCAACGCAATCATAGGTTTGAACATTGTTTTTTAATTTAGACTTGTTTATATATATAGCTATTTCAGTTGATATTTTATAGTGTGTCTTTCTATGTTGTGATGTTACACTATTGTTTCAGAAAAAGGGTGAAGGTTTGGTACCATTAAAACGTTTAAACCCGCTGCATTTGTTTGCACCTGTCCTAAGTCAGGAATCTGATGTTCAGTAGTTGTCGTTTGTTGATGTGGTTCATAAGTGTTTCTCGTTTCTCGTTTTTATATAGATTAGACCGTTGGTTTTCCCGTTTGAATGGTTTTACATTAGTAATGTTTGGGGCCCTTTATAGCTTACTGTTCGGTGTGAGCCTAGGCTCCGTGTTGAAGACCGTACTTTGACCTATAATGGTTTACATTTATAAATTTTGACTTGGATGGAGAGTTGTCTCATTGGCACTCATACCACATCTTCTTATATCTATATATATATACATCAACATATCAACTTTCATGTGATGCCAAGACTTTAAAAGACCAACCATACATCAATGATATTTCATCATCTGGAATTAATTCTCGCGACAGTTAACAGCGAAATAAAAGGAATATCGTTAAACTAGCCATTTTAGACATCTTCTCATTATCATTAAAATTAGGTTAAGAGCAACGGCTCTGTGCAATGTGGTTTAAATAAAGTATCTTTCATGAAAACTTTCGCTAGCTTTTTACAAACTTCATCAAACTGTTTAAAATAAAAATGTTGGTAAAAAAGCCAATTATTGCTAATGTTTGTGACGTCATTTTAAGATCACATTAACCATTTTGCACCGAAATCTGATCTGATTGCTAATTTTGACAAACGATAAAAGACAAAAACACACACAGACCCCATTAAATATCGGAGGTTACTCGGTTACTCCACAATGATTAACGTGAACTTTTGTATGCCTCATTACAAGTTATGTCAGTCAAGGAAAGAATGACTGAGTTTTCCTAATTTTCAAATAGTTTCCAATGACTTGACAGGATTATTTTCATTTGTAGTTGATTTTTACAGCTAACCAAAGAGTAACCCAAAGTGAACTGTGACGTAAACAAGAATTTTCACATAACGGTTAGCTCAACATGAGAAAAAAGGAAATGTAAAGTGACGTTATTTGTATACATTAAAAAAAACAGAACTTTATTTGTATACGTGTTATCAGTACAATTGCGTTCTGCCGGCTCCTGCATAAGTAGGTAATATATATACTTACCAACAATATAGTCGTATGTTGCATTTAACTTAACATCGAGAACTACATCTTTTTCAGATGGCAGAAAATAAATTCCTATAAGAATACCAAATACTGCCATCAGAATTGTATTATGCAAAGCCATCTTATATACTCTGAAAATATATATTTACATGTCACAAGAAAACTGGCGTAGATGAGAAACTAAAATCAAAGAGCTGATTGCTCTGAGGTGGAAGAAGATGCATAAAAGGTAACTTGAATTACCATAAAAGCAGCCCCACCAAACCAGTCTTCTTTGTCCCAATATTGCTTTTGACGTATTTTTTTCTTCAAAAAATAGTTAGAATCATAACACAACCAAAACTCACTATACACAACATAAAAATTAATTTTTCTACAACTAGATTCCATACATTCGTCTCGGAAAGGTCAACTTGATGCAATGCAAATTCGCCAAGCAATTATAACATTAATCAATTTGGTTTCACTTAAAAGTTTTCTGTCAAAGGTAGATAGTTGACCTTAAAAAAACTGGCTACCAAGATTTTAGCCAAGTTTGCTTAAACTAGGATTTTCATTATAAAAAGATATTGAAAAATTCTAAATATATCCAATGCAGATATGTGTCAGGCCAAGAATTGGGTTTTGGGCACTTATCAGCATTTCAAACTGGTTCCGTACTCGAGCCTCGATAATGGGTGTACCTAAATGACGAATAACGGTAAAGAGCTGGACTATTTAGTTGTTAAGATCCCGTTTTTGGTCACTTATAAAACTTTGAATCGTAAGGGAATAAAGACAATCATTGGGGACATTTCGACAATGACCGACGATGCATCATTTGATGTGTAACACACCAGCAGATTCACGTGTGCGCTTGACCCTTTATTATCGCCATAACATACTTAAATATTCCAACTTTCGTATTAAAAAACACATGTTGTCTAAAACTGGAATATGACTTGATTGCATTAAAGATCTAAACGTAGACGGAACAACCCAATCCGTGTATTTTTTCAAGCATCATTGATTTGAAGTCGTACTCTCCACGAAGATACTTGACTTTAACACAAGATGGATTGTATGAATATATGCAATTCTGTTATCAATATTTTGAAACTTTCGTACGCACAAATTGTCAATTAAATTTCCCATTTGTGCTCATGCGCATTATGTAACAAACATGGTTTAGATTAAACTGGACCCCTGTTGTGTTCACTTATCGCTACACTAATAGATGCTTTAGATGGAATGGCTGACCAGTTTAGGTTTAGATTAACCCGAATAATCCAGTTGTTTTATTCCGATAATTCCAATCATTAATCTACTAAAGACAAATATTACAACAATCAGAGAATTATTATCATGACCTATTAATGCTCCAAGACAAGCCATCAACTTTAAATTATTTTTTTTCATGTGTTTTCATGAATTTCGAGAATTTATACCATGTAAATATCTGAATAAGTTTATTAAAATTGAATACCCTTAATATTAATATTTTTTAATAAATGAAAGGACGTATAAAACGTCATTGATAAAAGTAAGTAGAAGGAACTTAGGGCGAACGTACTCTATGGGCGAAAGAACTTAGGACGAACAGACCAAGGGCGAACATTTAAAAAGGGCGAACCGACCCGATACCAAATTCACGCATGCGTACTACAATAATCTACATTAAAAATATCCGGTTACAGGTAAACAAATAACGTTCATGTAAGATGAGATGAAATCTAATAATTTATATAAATAAAAGGGTATATATTTTTACATTAAAACATGAAAAACTATAATACTTACGATAGTGATTGTTTGTCAAGCCTAACTTATAAATTAAATGATGCAGATGCTTAATCAGGTGTAAAAATCGGTGTCATGAAATGGCACGGAAGTTGTAATGAAATTGTAATACACAGAAAGAGATACGGCATACAACCTGGTAACGGTTCAATGATTTTACAGTCGGCAGTAAAGGCTTTCAGAAGACTTGAAGTCTTCTTCCACCAAAAAATACGCCGTAGCGATTGAAGATTTAATTTTTAAGGATTGGAATTGAAACCAGTATTTTCTAATGTAATAACATTATTGGTATAAATTTTACTGCACCAGCTGCACATTTCGACATTTTATGTCTCTTTGGTGCCGGTCGAAATACAGTATTTTGTTTTTTGTTCTAATATTCGGACATGATTAATTTGTTGTGTACACACATGATTCGTATTATTTTAGGCAACAAAAACAACCGTGCCATAATTTCAAACTAAAACGCAATGTTGATGATGCAGTGGTTGGGTGTATTAAATCTTACTGAGTAGGACGACAAAAAAAAAAATCTTTATTTCTTAATCAAAACAGTTCAGTTTATATAGACCGTTGTTAAAGGGCGTATTATGATATACTTAGTATACATTTTTTTATTTGTACAATACATTTTATGTGTGCTTTTATTCTTTAATTAACTTGCTAACAATCTTGAAACAGCATGGAGGTTTGGCTAGGTATTTAACCAGGTTTAAACCCCATATATTATTCGGAAAATGCCCATACGAAGTCGGGAATACGACGGTTGTTTTCTATTCATTCCGTTTGTTGATATAGTCAAGCATTTGGTTTTGTCGGGTTTAGTTAACTTCCCTCCTTTTGGCTTGGTGTTCGGTATTTTTTTTTTTTAATAGCTTTTTTGTTGTGTGTGATACCTAACTTTTCTTTCGTATTTAAATCATGAATTATAACAATTCTTCGGTCTTAGATCTTTAGGTACCAGAATAGTCGTCTGATCTGCAAATCTACAGATTTCGTCCTATTCCTGTTGGCACAACCAGTCTCGCTCCTTTTGTAGTTAATGTGATTACCCTCTTTTTTTTACTAGTTACCTCGATGTGTCGCCTCCTAATCGATTTGCGAGATCTGAACATCGGTAAACTACTGTCGCCATAAAAATGAGATTGTCGGGCTTATTGTGGAAGATTTATTTTTCCTATTATAGTATTAATTTATTGGTATTACCCTTGTATCTGCTGTTTGAACGTACATATATAGCGAGATGGACGACAGCAAAAACAATGTCGACTGTTTTGGGTTTTGTTAGTGTGAGAAAGGGTTTTGTATCATGTAGTCGTTATACCCGGTATTCACTCCTATAGTTTTCCTTCAATGCTGCTATAAGCTGATGATAAGGTTCTTGTGAGCTTATCACAATGCTTACTGTAAGCTTGTTGCAAACATTTTGTCATTCAAATAAATATTTGCAGAAATCAGTGAAAAGTGCAGATAAGCTTGTCTCAGAAAGAATTATACGTACAAGGTCTGTTCGTGCATCTCTCAAAACAGCAGCATATTAGTAATCAAAGTGCTTGTGAGCACTTTGGGGTAAAAAATGCTTTCATTTTGCCATATCAGCTTAAACTTAAACACTGATTTGTATTTGGCAATATAACACATTTACTTTTATTATAAATTTCAAATGGAGTTTCTTTGTTCATAATTGTACATTAGTAGTTGATCCTATTTTATAACATAGATACATCCGCCATGCACAATTCAACTTATACAATTTTGAATGATATTGTTTTCTTGACAAGTATGGATATATAAAGAATGTTCACCTCACTACACAATGTTGTTTTAACTACTAAAAGTAGTGATAAATCCTGTAATATGTAGATATCAAGCCAGTAGCATTAGGGTTCTTTACCATTACTTAGACAGAAATTTATACAGAATTTAAAAACTAGGATTTAAGGGGTTCCCTTTCAGCACTAACACAGTTTAGGTAAAAGTGTTCCAAAATTAGGTAAAAAGAATCTACATATCTTTCTGTAAGTGTGGTTATTTTCGGTTTTTACTCAGACATCAGTGTTTCGGTACAGACATAATTTATAACATGCCTTTTCCAAACATTATCCGTTGATAAATTGATAAAAAACTAAGGTTCCAACTCCCTCAGGGAAATTTGAACTTAGATCAATATTTCTATTTTTTTTATGTCCATTTTGTTCATATATAAGAATAAGAAGATATAGTATGATTGCCAATGAGACACTTGTCCATTAGAGACCAACTGACAGCTATAGATCACCGTACGGTATTCAACAATAAATAAAACCCAGGTCGCATAGTAAGCTATAAAAGGCCCAAAATAACAAATGCTAAACAATTAAAACAAGAAAACTAATGGCCAGATTTCTTTACAAAACAATAAACGAAAGAAAAAAAATATGATACACAGCAACAAACGACAAACACTGAATTATGGGCTCCTGACTTTGGACAGGCACATACAGAATATAGCGGGGCTAAACATGTTTGCTGGCGCCAAACCCTCCCCATAACCTGGGACAGTGGTGTAATAGTACAACATAAGAACAAATTTATACAATCAGTTGAAAAGGGCTTCATTTTTCAGATCAATACAAAGCACAAAAAACACAAACAAAAACACAAACACAAAAGACACAAAGTACAGATCTGAGAGTACTCCCAGTTACTGTGCGCTAGTTCAAAGCTAATAACAACTAACACAAACACAAAAGACACAAAGTACAGATCTGAGAGTACTCCCAGTTACAGAACGCTAGTTCAAAGCTAATAACAACTAACACAAACACAAAAGACACAAAGTACACATCTGAGTGTACTTGCAGTTACTGTGCGCTAGTTCAAAGCCAATAACAACTAACAAAAACACAAAAGACACAAAGTACACATCTGAGTGTACTTCCAGTTACTGAACGCTAGTTCAAAGCCAATGACAACTAACACAAACACAAAAGACACAAAGTACACATCTGAGAGTACTCCCAGTTACTGTGCGCTAGTTCAAAGCCAATAACAACTAACACAAACACAAAAGACACAAAGTACACATCTGAGTGTACTCCCAGTTACTGAACGCTAGTTCAAAGCCAATAACAACTAACACAAACACAAAAGACACAAAGTACACATCTGAGAGTACTCCCAGTTACTGTGCGCTAGTTCAAAGCCAATAACAACTACACAAACACAAAAGACAGAATGTACAGATCTGAGAGTACTCCCAGTTACTGAAAGCTAGTTCAAAGTCAAAAACAACTAATCAAACTAGAGGCTCATAAACCTGTGTAGCTCACCTAGGTATATGTGCATCTTCATCAATAGACTCTCTCCAACATTATGAACTAGAATAGAATTCAACTTTTTGTTGATCTTGTATTGCTGATCTTTTCTTTTTTTTTCTTTTTTTTCTGTTTACAGTTTCTCTGTATCTTTACTTTCATCTCAAAACATAAAAAAAGGGTTATTAAATCGTCATTTAAGGGCAATTATTCCGATAAAGAGTCTACTTACGATTTCGACAAAATTTGAGTTATTGATAAATCATGTCTTGCTGATCTCTTTACTTTTAAATTGTCTATCTATCTTTCAAAGTGTTCCATGTAACAGACATAAACGCAAAAAAATTAGAGAGCAAGAACTCCAACTGGGAGTCGACTGACAATTTCAGCCATGTTGACTTTTTGTAGATCTTGTCTTGCTAATCACTTTTGCTATTTAAAGTGTATCTATGTATCATAGTTTTCAAGATAATAGGCAAAAACTCTACAAAGCGGTAAAAATCTCATTTATGATTAAAGAGCAACAACTGCAATAAGAAATTGACAGACGATTTCGGCCATTATACTTTAATGTAGATTTTGTCTTTTTTATAATTTTTCCTTATTATAATTTCCTACCTATCTATCCTAATGCTTTATATATGAGGATAACGAAATCTGCCGTTTGACTTTTTGGTAGATCTTATCTTGCTGATAATTTTTCAATTGATAGTTTTTCTCTATTTATTATTTTTTTTTTTTTTTTGGAGATATCAGGCAAAAATGCAAAAAAAATGGTAAAAATTTTCATTAAAAGACAATAACTCCATTAAGGATTCATTGGACAATTTCGGCCATGTTTGACTTATATCTAGATCTTGTCTTGCTGTTCATTTTTTTTTTTCTGTTGAAAGTTTCTCTCTTTCAATTATAGTTTTCAAAATAATAAGCAAAAATGAAACAAAAAATGGTAAAAATCTTAATCAAAGGACAATAACTCCAACAAAGTGTCGTCGGACGATTTCGGCCATTTGACTTATTTGTAGATCTTGTCTTGCTGGTCATATTTGCTATTTAAAGTTTCTCTTTGTCTAATAAAATTTTCAAAATAATAAAGGGCAATAACTCCTGACAGTTTTGGCGTAAATAGACAGTTGGTAAATCCGAACATTTCTGCAACTTTCAGATTCTCTCTATCTATAGCGGTTTTCGAGATTATAAAAAATATTGCATTTTACCCTTGTGTTAAATTTCAAGCCAAGTCGGCCATGTTGGTTGGTAGGTGAGGTCATCGGACACATTTGTTTAACCTGATATCCCAATGACGATTGTTATCAAGTTTGGTTAAATTTGGTCCAGTAGTTTCAGTGGAAAAGATTTTTATAAAAGTTAACGAACGAAGGACGACGACGACGACGGACGCCAAGTGACTAGAAAAGCTCACTTGGTCCCTGTGGGCCAGGTGAGATAAACAAAAATCAAGTATATATCTAAGATTAAATATAGTTCATTACGTTTCCAGGTATTTATACATCCCTGGCTTCCAAATTTTTGGGTTTGAGCGTTCGTGGAGGTAAATCCAGAAAACGCTTCCAACGCACGAAATGTATTAAGTGGTGTTTTCATTTTCTAGCTCGAAAACCACAATGACGAATTACTCAAAATCGATTTCATAACTATTGGTAACCTGTGCCATGAAAATTTTAAACCCATGAAATTTGGATTACAAAAAATGACCTGTGGCTTCACTATCCAAATTGAATGAGCACCACAAAAAAATATAAAGACTTTGGTAAATAAAATGCTTCGCCGAGCGCAGCCTGATACGACCGCAGAGGTCGAACCCTGAACAGTTGGGGAAAGTTTGGACACAATATTCAAGCTTGATACTGTCTGAATTTG
Source organism: Mytilus coruscus (assembly GCA_017311375.1). Lineage (NCBI taxonomy): Eukaryota > Metazoa > Mollusca > Bivalvia > Mytilida > Mytilidae > Mytilus > Mytilus coruscus. The sequence continues at coordinate 39,539,327 of CM029603.1, read as the reverse complement.
GATTGTGATCAAATTTTTTACATAATATAGGTTCCTGACACAAAATAAATGTGGTCAAAGATCTTGAAAACTTGAAATGGGACATTTATTTACCTAGTATGGTCTGATATCCAAAATCTAACAACATGGTTAGATTCAGCATATAAAAACACACAAAAAATGATAATCTCAATTCAAATTTCCAATGGACTTTGCAACCATAAAAGCCCATTTAAATATATCATAAAAGTATAAAAATAGAAAATGACATCATAGTCATGGCTAAAATTAGAATACCTTGATCAGCAAAATTTAATAGTAATATCTAATCAAAGAGCTGAAGAGCTCTGAGGGGAAAGACAGCCATTGTTTCTTTTTTTTTTTTTGGGGGTATCTTTTGATAGTCTTAATATAAAGAATGAAAAAAAAGAACACCTAGAATATGTAGAAAGGTTGACAATATTGAAATCAATTGTTGTGTAATGTAATTTCGTTTCCTTAGTTAAGGATTCAATTTGGACCAATGGAAGAGATCTGCATCTTCTAAATCAAAACATTCGATTAAAGTTGAAAGTTAATTATCTAAAATTCAACTGAATTCTATCATTTAACAACTACTACAATATTTTTTGAAATTTTAATTGTGTACCACTGAACTGCAGGCTAGGGCCATTTTCCTTTTTTGTGACAGTACTCTAAAATTTTTATTTTTTTCTCAAGAAAGTGAGGACTGAAAAATCTATTCAGTTTTAAATTTCCATTGATAAAGTTCCCAGTTACAACTCTCATCACAGGGATACAGGTACTAATAAAACCAATATGATTGATGTAAACTGTGTGAAGCTTGTTTCAAATCCTACATTTTGATATATTTGTAAATTTCATGAATAAATAGGTTTAAACTACAAAATGCAACATTTTTATTTTTTTTTTTTTACCATTACAATGATTATGTTGGTACACAAAATTTAGTTTTAATGGAAGACTATTAATCATATACTAAATGTCACATTTTAAGTGTTCTGATACATTAACTTTTATTTTAGTGGATTATTACTCATCAATTGAGGTGCACCTGTATTGGAGGAAGATTCTCAAAACAGAATTTTACAGAAAAAATGAAAACTGTCGTTTCTCTCCCCAATCTCATGTATCCCCACGGCCATTGTTTACCGTGAAAGTTACAAGTTGACCTACAAATTAAAGCATTGCATTTGACGTTTGAATCATCTATAGCAAACATAATTATGTTCAAATTGAACAAATACCAATTTTAAATTAGTACACGAACTCTGAGAACGATTTAAATAATCAGTAAAGGATATCCCTGCTTCTACGTAGTGTGGCATTCCAACAATGACGTCACTATAATGTAGGTTGGATATATTTAGAATATCTCGTCATTCTGATTTTTCCGGATTGTAAAAGAAACGTAAATAGTGTAAGGAGAGCTGAAGATACGATAATTTCGCGATAAACAGAAGGAAATGTGTTAAAAGTGTTTAAAGTCAATCTATTCATTTGTGTGTCTCCTTCTCATCAATCTCGGTAAGATTTTTGGGGTGTTTTCACACTATAAAAACAAAATGAATGACGTGAGGGATGTCAGTCTGGTCAACCACATAGGGATTGACGGCTTGAAGCCGTCTTTCCCCAAAAATAAAATTCCTTTGTCAACATTTAATATAACTTCAAAAATAAATGTACAGCTAATCACCTCAAGAGATTACAACATTTCTTTATAACAAAACCATTGTAAGGAGGTAACTCTAATGCAAAAAATAAACCAAAACCCATTTAAATAAATCATTAAAGTATTAAATAGAAAATGACATCATAGTCATGGCTAAAAAAAGAAAAACCTTGATCAGCAAAATTTAATAGTAATATTTAAAAATAAATTCCTTCATCAGCATTTAATATAAGTTCTAAAAATAATTTGACAGCTAATCACCTCAAAAGAATACAACATTTCTTTATAACAAAACCATTGAGAACTTAGAATTGGTTATAGGATTTGAATGTATACTCAAAATATACAAAATACCCCCTTTTTTAAAATATTTTATCCCCTTTTTTGCAAAAAAATATATGAAGAAATTGTCCCCTCCCCTTTTTCACCTCCCCTTTTCCAAACAAAAAATTCTTTCCCTCAAGATATGGTCATAATCTCAATTCAAATTTCCATTGTAGTTTGCAACCATAATTACCCATTTGAATACATCATAAAAGTCTTAAAATAGAAAATGACATACATAACCATGGCTAAAATCAATATTCCTTAATCATCATAAATTTAATAGTAACTTCTTAAAGTAAATTGACAGCTAATCACCTCAAGACAATACAACATTCCTTTAAACATAATTTAAAACATTGTTTGTGTTTGGATTACCTCCCTTACACTGCTTTTAAATTGTCTTAATTGTACATTAACCAGGAAACCCTTGTTTTTCCCTTTTTGCCCTTAATTCCTAAACGGTTTGAGCCATAACCCCCCAAGGCCAATCCTAACCATGCCTTTGTGGTATAGAAACTTGTGTATAATTTCAGAACCATACACTTAAACACAAGTTATTGTCTGGAAACTAAATAGATGCTTATTTCGGCCTCTTTTTGGCCCCTAATTCCTAAACTGTTGGGACCATAACCCCCAAAATCAATAACAACCTTCCTTTTGTAGTTATAAACCTTGTGTTTGAATTTCATAGATTTCTATTTACTTACACTAAAGTTATTGTCCGGAAACCAAGTGCCTTCGGACGACGACGACGACGACGACGAGGTGATACCAATATACGACCGCAAAAATTTTTTGCGGTCGTATAAAAAGAAGCTAAAAACATAGTTGAAATTTGAAGGTTTATCCCGAAACGTCAAATATTAAAGTGATGATTTCCAAATATATAGAATCGTATGTGGTAAATAAAGTTTGTTTTCTGTTATAATCGATTACGTCAGAGAAGTATATACTTAGATCAAATAAGATCTAAAGATACATAAACAGTATACTAGGGTGTATATATATATATGTCTCTGATTAAAATGTCAAGAAATTTCTCCCGTTACATATGCCACAAATTTGATGTGTGTGGTGTGTAGTACTATAGTGTAATGACATAATGCTATGTATAAATCTTGTCCAATGGTCAATATTAAATGACCTATAGATCAACGTATTAACATTGTTAGTCTTCAATTTAAGTCAACATAATGTAGTCCGAAATATTGACAAAGTAAATAATATGCACCTTGGAAACAAAACTTACCACGGAAAAGATATATATTTATCCAAGGACGATATATGTGCGACGATTTTTCAAGATAAAGTCAGACAGTTGACAACATGATATTAGCTTTTAAAAAAGCTTACCCTTGCATTATTCAGCTGATACATAGGGAGTGGACGTTAAAGAAAATTCTATCCAGCAGTCGATTGATTGAAAATTAAGACAAGAAATTTTATTTATATGAATGTTAACACATGTAAAATTTTTCACTTGACGTTAAGCAGTAAAAAGTAAAATAAATTTTAAAAATCAATAAATTAATGGTTGCAATAGGAATAATTTCATTTTGTAGTACGCCAACATGAAAAGATGATCCATTGTTGTTCATGTTGTTTACCAATCACATCATTCTATCGTCATATTATCAAGTTTGAGATTATGATACACAAATTTTGCTGGTATAGTTTATTCAACATCGGTTTTCAATGTGTATATGTATTTCTAAATTTTTATAGGGTTTCCCCAGCCAAATTCCCACTGTGACAGTACATGTATATGAAAAGTGTACAGTCTATTTATCCGTGCTAAAGAGAATACATGGAAAAGTAACACTAATATAAAAAAATTAACAGAAAATGTGAACACATATGAAAAATTATTTTATTTTAGTTCAATTGGTTTAATTTATTTGAGGGAGGGTATTGTTGTTTCTTTGTTTTTTTTTTTTTTTTTGTGTGTGTGTTTTGAAAATCAAAGAGGACAAACTTTAAAAAACATTTTTGCAAGGTTGAATGTTATAATGTTTCACATCTTTGCCTTCATTTGGCGTTTCAGATAGACAAGCACACCATAAATTCCATTCTGATTTAAATTCAGACCTATATTAACTCACGTGCTCGTATATATATAAGCTCATATAAGGATAACGAAATCAGAGATCTATATTTTAATTAGATTGATTGCAATCATTTTATTCACCAAATATGGTTGACCTATTGTTTATAGTATACTGAGAAACACAGACATTATCATGAAAACGTAACGTTATATCACTGAACCCTGAAATGATGTCAAGTAAGTTGGTACGTTGGACCATGCCTGACATACATGTAGATCTAACAACGATTTTATATAAAAAATGTAGATGCTTGATAATTAAGCAGTCATTGGACCATGGAAATAAGGTCAAGGACAACAGGCATTAGCCAGACGGAAACTTCAGACCAAAGGCATCTTTATACAGATATGTATGCAACCTGCTAAATACGAAATAATGATTCTTTAAAGAAGGTCTCCAGGTCGTCATTCCTAAAACAAGAGGCTCCAAAGAGCCTCAATCGCTCAAGTGGTAAAAAAATGCCATTTTGATCCAAAAAAAAAAAAATTCTATCCAACTATAGGAGTAGGTTGACAATTTTGACCATGATGCTTGAATATAGCTTGTTCAAAAACCGCAAAAAAACTATCTGTCAAGTGCAATAACATCTCTCAGGGGTCAAATGACAATTTCAACCATATTGACTTATTTGTAGATCTTATTTTGCTAAACATTTTTGCTATATATCTTGTTGTTCTCTATCTTTGTAATGCAAAAAAAAAATATCATAAAATTAATAAAAAATAATTATTTAGGGCAATAACTCCTAAAACGAGTCAGTTGACAATTTCAGCCATGTTTGACTTATTTGTAGATCTTATTGTGCTTAAAAGATCTTTTCTATTTACAATTTCTCTCTATCTTTAATGGTTTCTGCAAAAAAGGAAAACATGGATAAAAATAAAAACCATCTTTCAATGGCAATAACTCTTATAATCAGTCGTAGATCTTATTTTGCTGAACCCTTTAGATAACTCCAATTTCTCTCTATCTATTATAGTTTCCGCAAAAAACACAGAAAAATAACTAAAATTATTCTTTCAAGGGCAATAACTCATATAAGGGGTCAATTGACGATTCTTCCATGTCGACTCATTTGTAGATCATATTTTACTATCGAAAAATGCAAAACGGATACAAATTATTATCTATTGGCAATAACTCCTATTAGGGGTCATTTAACAATTGATCTATTTGTTCTGGTCCAATTTACTGTTTAAAATTTCTCTCTACCTGTTATAGTATTCAAGATATTAACCAACAAGAATGTGTCCATAGTACACGGATGCACCACTCGCACTATCATTTTCTATGTTCAGTGGACCGTGAAAATGGGGGAAAATCTCTAATTTGGCATTAAAATTAGAAAGATCATATCATAGGAAACATGTATTCTAAGTTTCAAGTTGATTGGACTTCAACTTCATCAAAAACTACCTCGACCAGAAACTTTAACGAGGGGGGCAAGGGGTTTAACTGTTATGCTGTTTTGGGGCAATTTAATTCTTTGTTATCTGTTATTCTGAAAATGTATTTGATGTTAGCTGTTATTGTCTTATTCCTTGTTAGCTGTTATAGGACTATTATTTCTTTTGTTATCTGTTATTGTGAGAATGTATTTGCTGTTAACTGTTATTGTAAATTGGAATGTTAGCATTTTGACAGCCAATCTTCGGCAGAAAACGAAAATCATTGAACATTGGGGTCTTACAACTGGTAATATGGTGGTCAATTATTCTGAGAAGGATTCCTGTAAAGTACTTGAATAGTGTGCGTATTCTTTAAAAAGAATCACAGAACTGAGTCTGTGTTCTTTTTTATATAAAAGGTGTTTCGGTTAAGTTCGTATGGACCTAGGCCTATCCTCATCAGGTATCCCTGTTTTCCTTTTTGTAATATTAAGAATTGTTCGAATTTGATTTTTATCTAGCTTGGAATTTTGTCGCAAAAACAAGACATAGCAATCCTACATTCCGTTGTTGACAGCGTCGTCCACAAATATTCACTCTTTGCATGGTTAAGTTTTTGAAATTTTAATAATTTTCTTAAACTATCCTGGATTTCTACCAAACTAGGACAGAAGCTTGTTTATGATCATAAGATAGTATCCAGAAGTAAATTTTGTAAAAAAAAAAATCCTGTTTATCCGTATTTTACTTATAAATGAACTTGGTTTTTATGCCAGTTAACATTACATTCACTCTGAGGTTAAAATTTTAAAAATTTTAATAACTTTCTTAAAATATCCTGGATTTCTACCAAACTTGGACAGAAGCTTGTTTATGATCATTAGATAGTATCCAGGAGTTTTAATAACTTTCTTAAAATATCCTGGATTTGTACCACAATTGGACCGAAGCTTGTTTATAATCTAAAGCTAGTATCTAGAAGGAAATTTTGTAAAATCTATTTCCTGTTTTCCGTATATTACTTATCAATGGACTTAGTTTTCTTCCAGTTAACATTACATACAGTCTGCAGTCAAAGTTTTAAAACATTTACTAGATTCATAAAATTAAACCATCCTGGATTTTTACCAAACTTGGACAGAAGCTTCTTACAATCAAAAGATAGTATCTAGAGGAAAATTTTCATAATTTTTCCCCATTTTGTTGAGCCAGCTGCGACTAACAGCAAAAGTAGGCGAGACACTGGGTTCCGCGGAACCCTTACAAATTTTACATATATCATGTATATGGGGATAATATTCCCTGTATCCCAATACGAAAATATTATATTCAAACAATTCTTAATTTACTGTTATCTGTTTTTATGACCTTTCAATTCCTTGTTATCTATTTTAAGCCAAATCAATTTGCTGTTTTGCTGTTATTGGATCCCCCCTTGCCCCCCTCTTTAACCAGCTGAAGCGGGACGAACGGACGGACGGATGGACAGACGAACGAACGAACGAACGAACGGACGGACGGAAGCACAGACCAGAAAACATAATGCCCCTCTACTATCGTAGGTGGGGCATAAAAACTGCTAAATTAGCAAAAATAAAATCTCAGGGGCTTAAATTACAAAACGGGCTATCCAATTTCTGAAACTTTCACAGGATATGCATATAGGATAACCTTGACCTGCTGATCAATTCTACCATTAGATTTGGGCCAACTGCTTCATTTTTTAAGATATCCACCAAAAACTTTAAAATACTAAAATTTGACATTTCAAGGCAAGACTCCAAATTGGGTTGTCATATTTGCCTGAAAATTCTGTAGGCGATAGACCTTCTCTTGCTGATTATTTTTATTCCTGTCAGATTTGCTCTAACTGCTTTAGTTTTTCGATGTATAAGCCAAAAACTGCATTTTACCCCCTATGTTTTATTTTCAGCAACAGCAGCCATGTTTTATGATGCCCTGGAAACAATTTTTAAACAAGATAATCTAAGTATATGTAACATTCAGGTCAAGTTTGGTAACATTAGCATGGATGACAGAAGCCAAGGGAGTTAAAAATGAAATAGGTTTTGCCTTGTTCTAACAGGGGATATGAAATATAAAATTAGGCCAATCAAAGTAAAGAATGGCCTCTGGCTGCCATTTTTCCTTATTGAGATGAAATGAAAAATGCTTATAAAAGATCATTCATTTATTTTTTCCAACAATTGGTGCACTTCAGATAGAAGAATAAAGTTTATTTCCATAGGTTTCACTTGTAACCTATGTGGTATCATTGTTGTCATCCTATCATTGTAAAATGAGGATTGATTCTAGATTCTTAACCATTTTATTAAGTTTGAAAGAGTATGGGCAACTATAGTTTAAAACAAAAAAATGCAATTTGATAAATTAGTATTAAGAATTGCCTCTGCATGGCTAAGGTAAAAATATTTATTTGGTGTAAAAATTACTATGTTTTCACACGCTTGGCCTAAAGTGAAATATTGATGACAGTATTCTATGAATATTATTAGTTACACAGTGTGCTAGTGACCTAATACGATATATATGGGGTCAGTAAATTCCATATGGGGTGAGAGCCAGGCTCGAATCCCCATATGCAGTGGCAGATCCAGAAATTTTCATAAGAGGGGGTCCACTGACTGCCTAAGAAGGGGCCCACTCCAGTCATGCTTCAGTGATCAACCAAATTTTTCCCACAAAAGGGGGGCCACGGCCCCTTGGGTCCCCTAAATCCCCTCTGCATATGGAATTTACTGACCCCATATATATCGTATTAAGTCACTAGCACACAATGTAACAAATTTATCTTACCATGTGGTATTGAGACTTTAACTGTGAGGTGGCCTATCAAAGTGATCAAGTCTTCAATACCGTTAGCAATAAGAACATACTTCCATTGGTCTATACAAAAACAAATGCCAACAATAACAACTTGTTAGCTTTAAATGTGTTTTATGAATTTATTTCAATCGTTCATCATCAATTTCTTCGTCTGTTAACCTTTAAGATTTTGTTGTTTTTATAAAGGGACATAACACCACTACTAACCGTGTATTGAAATAAGCCCCACCTACTAACCCAATATGGAATATACACGGTCTCCACCAGGTTGCTTTTAACCAATCATATTCCTAGAAATGTATAGGAGGTAAGATAATGATTTTGACCAGTGTGATGCATTCCATCCATGTAGGTCATGTAGTTTCAGAGAGAATAAAATGCTCCGCAGGGCGCAGCTTGATACGACCGCAGAGGTCGAACCCTGAACAGTTGGGGCAAGTATGGACACAACATTCAAGCTTGATACAGCTCTGAATTTGGATTGTGATTAAATATTTGACACAGCATAGGTTTCTGACACAGAATGAATGTGGTCTAAGAACTTAAAAATTTTAAATTGGACATTTACCTATTATGGTCCAATATCCAAAATCTAAATACATGGTGAGATTCAGCAAATCAAAGAACCCAAAGAATTCAATTTTTGTGAAAATCAAACTAAGTTTAATTTTGGACCCTTTGGACCTTAATGTAGACCAATTTGAAAGCAGGACTATACTGTGCAATTGAATATTTCTTGCTATTGCGCAATACTGTGCAATTAAAAATTTCTTGCTATTGCGCAATTCTGTGCAATTGGATATTTTCTTGCTATTGTGCAATACTGTGCAATTGAAGATTTCTTGCTATTGCGCAATACTGTGCAATTGAAGATTTCTTGCTATTGCGCAATACTGTGCAATTTAAAATTTCTTGCTGTTGCACAATACTTAATACAATAATTTTCACATCCTGTTTGGTGTGTATCTCCTGCCATATCATTATTATTTGCTTTTAAATATAAATCAGAAATTACCAACTTAAAATGGAAAATTTTAAAGAAAAAAAAGGAAAAAAGGAAAAAATTAAAATCCCCCTCCCCAATTTTTGAACCCCCTTATGATTCATCACTCCCAAACTCAATCCCAGCCTTCTTTGTGTGGTATCGTGCCTTGCAGTACAATTTCAGAGAGATCCATACACTTGACCACAAGTTATTGTCTGGAAACTAGAAAAATGCTTGTTTTTTGGCCCCTTTTTGGCCCCAAATTCCTAAACTTTAGGGCAATTACCCCCAAACTCAAACCCAGCTTTCCCTTTGTGATATGGAACCTTGTAGTACAATTTCAGAAAGATCCATACACTTACACACAAGTTATTGTCCTGAAACTAGAAAAATACTTGTTTTTTGCCCCTTTTTGGCCCCTAATTCCTAAAATATTGAGGCAATTAACCCCATAATCAATCCCAGCCTTCCCTTTGTGGTATGGTACCTTGCAGTACAATTTCAGAGAGATCCATACACTTGAACACAAGTTATTGTCTGGAAACTAGAAAAATGCTTATTTTTGGCCCCTTTTTGGTCCTTAATTCCTAAACGTTTAGGGCAATTACCCCCAAACTCAAACCCAGCTTTCCCTTTGTGATATGGAACCTTGTAGTACAATTTCAGAAAGATTAATTCACTTACACACAAGTTATTGTCATGAAACTAGAAAAATGCTTGTTTTTTGCCCCTTTTGTTGCCCCTAATTCCTAAAATTTTGAGGCAATTACCCCCAAAATTAATCCCAGCCTTCCCTTTGTGATAAGGAACCTTGTGGTACAATGTCAGAGAGATCCATACACTAACACACAAGTTATTGTCTGGAAGTAACAAAAATGTTTATTTTTGGCCCCTTTTTGGCCCCTAATTCCTTAACTGTTGGTACCATAACCCCCAAAATCAATCCCAACCTTCCTTTTGTGGTATTGAACCTTCTGGTAAAATTTCATAGAGATCCATTCACTTAAACTAAAGTTGTAGTGCGAAAACCAATGTGTCTTCGGACGACGACGCCAACGTCATACCAATATACGACCGCAAAAATTTTGCGGTCGTATAAAAATTTTAAAATATGAATTTCTGCAGGGTTCAATATGAATCAATATGGCATCATTGCCATTATCCAATAGTTACACAATTAGGAACCTTTAAGTCAGTGTTCTCCCACAAATTTCATGTAGTATCCTGGCAAACAGGGAATTTTGAAATACAATCTTGTTTCAAGAAATCATAACGTCACATTTACAACACAATTCATAAGAAAATTATTTCAGATAGCATCACATCCAACCATTATAGCATCACTGAAAAATATCCTTGGGAGAAGTAAAAGGTCTCTAAAATCTAAATCATCATACCTCTTACATTTCAAAAGGTTTTGCCAAAGAAATTGGAAACTTATACTCATCAGAAATAATAATTGGAGTCATTGCTGTGTTCATCCTATTCATAAAATATTTCCACAACTAGTTCACATTGGCTGTGTAATCTGAGAGAAGTTTAAAATGTTGAAAGTGAACAGATGGACACAGGATGACAAATGGACGACTTAATTAATGATAAAATCATGCAATGAACTAATTAATGTTATAGTGTATAAACACAGATTTATAAGTAAACTCTCATTGTAAGTTCTATATTTTTAATTCATATATACTGGTACATGTATAAGCTTCAACATAAAATCCATGATAACATAGAAACAATTTCTTTACAAATGACATCTGATTAATTTTTAATGTTTTGTAAAATTTCCACTATATGGAAACCCAAACAAAAGATAACAAGGTATCACATATAAATTATTTAAAAAAATAAAATTCATTGAAAGGAAAAATGTGTTACAGATAAACTTCTTATTTCAACAAGTTGTCTCCGTGATCAACAATCACAATGATGGAGGAAGGTCAGGATCTGCTTTTAATTAGATTAATCTACAGATTTTGGTAATTTGTTGAAGTTATATTTCAAAGCTGAGAAATTATTGTCCTTGTATTTCATTTTACAATCAGGTTTGTCATAAAACCATAGAAAAAAAGAATAAAATAAGTTTCACTGAAACTATGAATTTTAAAAAAGTGCAAATATTCATATGCATTATTCTGCCATTTAATTAATTTCCAATTCTACTGGTATTATAGCACTAGCTTTTTGTTAATTTTTGTTCATAGTTTAGCTTGACTAAACTGAACCCTCTTGGGACAGCAGGTTTTGTTTGCTTTTGAAAGCTGTTTACAACATAGATTGAAAGAGAATAAACAGTGTATGATTTCATTGAAAGGCAACAATTGATAAACATGTCCATTTAATTAAGGGTTCAATGCTTAATATTCCATAATATTTCATGATATTACATAAAATAAACTCATGTTATCATCATGCCAAAAATACCCAATTCTTCATCTACAGAATTCCAATATTCTGCAACTAAAGAAGAGAAATCATCAACATCAGCATATAGCTAGCTTTCAATACCAAATGAGTTACTCTAGAACTCTAAAAAGGAAATTCAATGCATAATTTCATTTCATATTTTAATTGTAAAATTAACATCAAAATCAACAAGCATACTGAGAGTATTGCATGGCAATACATAGTCCCCTTCCAGTTAAAAATTCTTTGTACTGGAACAAAATCCTAACTTGATCTATAACTTGTCATGGTGAAAACTATATAAGAAATATAAAATCAATATCTTTAAGCATGATGAAAAAAAGTGTGGAAAAATGATTATTTGCATAAATTTTCTAAGTCTGAGGACCATAGTTCTGCAAAATAATCCTTGGAACCCAACAAAATTCGAACTTGATCTGTAATTCGTTATTGTAAAATTATATACCAAATATCAAATCAATATCTTCAAGCATAACAAAAAAAAGTGTGGAAAACTGATTATTTGGATGAATTTTCTTAGTCCAAGGACCATAACTCTGCACAAAATCATCAGACCAGAACAAATTCAAACTTGATCTGTAACTTTTCATGGTCAAACTATATACCAAAAATCAAATTTAATTTCTTTAAGCCTGACAAAAAAAAGTGTGGAAAACTGATTACTTGTGTGAATTTTCGAAGTCCAAGGACAATAACTCTGCACAAAATCATCAGAACGGAACAAAATTCATTCTTGATCTTAAACTAGTCATGATAAAACTATATACCAAATATCAAATCAATATCTTTAAGCACAAAGAAAAAAAGTGTGGAAAACTGATTTGCCGGACTGACGGATGGACAGACAGACAGACGGAGTGCAAACCTATAGTCCCCTTCAACTTCATCAGTAGGGGACTAAAAAATGTAAAATTACAGGAAAAATATAGTTTCTTAAAATCCTATATAATGAATGCCTGCTTCATATTAATTGTGAACCTGCTCTTCATCAAAGTTTCCACTTAACTTAAGGTAATAACTGACTATTAGGTTTGTTGTCAAAATTTATGAAGTCCAGCAAAATAAATTCTTATAGTCTTATAGATCAGTATTCAAACTGCTCAAAGAAAATCTTAAAAACAGTATTACTGAAACCCTTTAAAAACATACTTTAACATGTTTAATTTTTTGCTCATGTTAGTACTAAAACTTATAAGAACCTAAAGACAACTTATTTCCTACATTTATGACATCATGTATAAAGAAAGAATAGTAACAAATTGGTGCAGGCCAATTTTCAACTTTTATTGGGAGAGAACAAACAGTCAAACATGATTTAATACACTCAACTTAATGTATTAATTTGCCAGTACTTCTTATATTTTCAAGATTTGAGCACATACACATGATACATGTACTCAATTAAATTTCAAAGATTGTTAAAACCTGGCAATTTATTGACAGGTTAATTTTCAAATTCAAAATTAATATAAAAAATCAACTGCTAGTCCTGTACTTTTTTATAGTATATTATCTGGGTATTATTTTGGTCTCTAAATTCTTTTAGTTTTCTATGGTGTTGTCTGCTGAAATAAAAGGCTACTCCAAATGAATATGTGCAGAACATGATCATCAGTATAATATTAAACCGTACTCTCATCAAATCTTGGGCAAGCCTTATCTGGTTCACTCTGCAAATAAAAAAAGGATTCATTCTATTTTAGGGAGAAAAAAAAAACTGTAGTAAGTAAATACACAAAGAATTAAAAAAAAAAACTGTTCATATGACTTAAATTCATTTTCTTTAACATTAATGTCATCAATACTAGTACATGTAGTTTTCTTTTATAATTAAAACATTATCTTTCTGAAAAATAATGCACATAAAATTTTAAACTTCAATATGTGGTCAAAATACTGAACAATATATATAGGGTTATTGCACAAATATTGGTGGAATATTATATTGCACAAGCTTAGGACAATTAACATGATTAATATTCTAAGAGTAATAGTCAGAAATATTCATGCAATGACTTACTTTACATAATCTGGAGTCTCTGCCATGGAAGGATACTTTCCTAAATATACTAGACAGAATTTGTCATAATCACTACATTTGTGAGGATGTCGTGGCACTGAAAAAAGACAGATTGTTTAAGGTTTCATATTTAATACTAGAACATGTACATGTAACATGATTTATTTCTGTCTTAGTTTATGTAATTGGAATTTCGACATTGCTCTGAGGTCCAAAGCCAAGAGAAATCCCAAAACAGGCCTTGGATGTAAGAGCAATTCCTAACTAATGTAAAGTTTAATTGCACAACAGGACATTTTATTCCATGAGAATAACGGTGCAAATAATTAAATAATAACAAATGTACAATGGTCATGCAATAGATAGGTTTCAAATGATGTAAACTGAGTTTGAGTAATTTTCCTTGGCCGCCTTTTTTGAGGGATAAACAGTTGACTTTATTATTTGACTAACCAAATTGAACCATGCGATACACACAAGTCTGATAAGAGATCATTACTTGGTCGTAGTGATGAATTAAACAATGCTACAAGAAATAAAAATTGTTCAGAGAAATACCCTTATCTAGTCTAGTGGATAGTATAACAAGTGGAATTTAGCTGAATTATGAAAGAATTTGCACTCTTAATCTTTAGACCCCTAACATGGCGACAAAAGGGAAGCAAGATCTGCTCAAATCGTGTCAACCAAAACCTATCTATATATTTTTGTATTTGTGCATTTTTTCTTTGATGCACATTGAAGAGCTTTCAAAATGATAACAACATAAGTAGTGCCATAATTTTAAGTTCAAGATGCAAGAAAAAAATACTATTATTAGTATCATAATTTTTCCCCAAGTTCTACAACGAATATTACACTGTTGATGATAATCATAAGTTTATATTTGTTAATTTTCTTTTATGTCTCTGATGTAAGCATCACATCCTCTAACTCTTATATGTTTACTTTGTCTTTATTAATTTGGTATTACATGCATATATGTATAATAACACGATGAAGCTGTACTAAAGATCCTTTTCCATTTTTTTCATTACATACATCATTGTACATGTACATTTGTAATTCCATATATTTAAATATTTACGAGGATACAATGGGGAACCCAATAATGATTAACAACAAACAGTCAGGGGTACTACTTGTACAAGTAATTTTTATTTACTTGAAGAATATAATGTTTGAATATTCTCCCCTTAATTTTCTTAAAAGATGTACTTGTACAAGTATTTTTTTTTACTATCCCTAAAATTCTCAAGTTTTGGATGTAAAAACATGCTTTAAACAATTTTTCTCTGGTTAGCTCATAATTTTTTATTAGAGTTCAATGTTTCATCTCATTTATTCAACAGAGAAACTAATTGCACAAAGATCTTGAGTAATTGCGCAAGGCCTTCAAAAATTGCCCCCTGGAGGCTTGTAAATGAGCAGTGTTTTGAAGATAACAGACAAATGAGATTTTCATTGTCCATGAAATTACACTTACATGATTAGTAAAGACATCTGCAAAGGACAGACAATTAAAAATTCTATTAGAGCAAAGAAGTCCTGAGAAATTCCAGAAAAGAAGATAATATGACTTTTTTACTTGTATAAGTAAAAAAATCTGAATGTCTAAGGGACATAACTAAGCCATTAAATAATTTACCTATACATGTAAGTAAAATACACTTGTATAAGTATCTTTCAAATTTACTTTTTAAAGTAAATAAAAATAACTTGTACAAGTAGTACCCCTGACTGGCAAAATTTGCTTAAATTAAAGATAAAGGTAAATATTTTACTCCATTTAACACTATCAGTAGAATCTGGGTCCGTTCGTGCCTTTTTATGTTCGCACCCCGGGTCCGTTCGCACCCTACACGTTCGCACCCTTTTTATTGATTTTGTGTTAAATAATTTTTCAATCATATTTTGGTTAGTGTATTGCTATAAATTATTTTTTTGTTCATTGTTTTAAAATGAAGTGACTTTCTAAAAACAATTTTTGTGTTGAATAATTTTTTAATCGTGTTTTGGTTATTGTATTGCTATAAATAAGTTTTTTTTTATTGTTTCAAAACATGCAAAATAAAGTGACGTTTTTTGTGTTGAATATTTTTTTAATCGTGTTTTGGTTAGTGTATTGCTGTATTTATTTTTTTTTTCATTGTTTCAAAATAAAGTGACTTTCTAAAAAGGTTTTTTGAGTTAAATATTATTTTAATGTTAAGATATCAAACCGCTATTAAACTCAACAACAATCATGACAATAACATTTTGAATCTTAATTGTTTTTACTCATACCAAGTTAAATACATGTACATGCTAACTACATGCAGAATTTACATCAAGTTTAGCTGTGTAAACACCATATATTAACAGTAATCATACATAATTAACATATAATAATTAATCATCAAATCAATTTAATACAATATTTCATTTAAAAATTTAAAATTGCTGAATTTTTCTTTATTTTGAGATAAACATCTTAAAAACATCTTATAATTCATCAGGTTTTTGAAAAAAAAAAGGGTGCGAACGGACCCAGGGGGCGAACGTGTGGGGTGCGAACGTGTATTGGGCGCGAATGGACCCAATACATTCAGTAACTGACAAATGTGATTTGTAGAATAACATTGAATCTTTAGGCTCAAAATATATATCAAAAAGAGGGCGTTTGAAACCTGTCGCTACAGACCCTCCTCACACGTCACAGCTCTTGACTACAGGAAATTTTTAAGACCTTGAACCAAGTGGGCAAGGTCTTCTTTTAATAATAGTGAATGTAATTATAGACAATTTTCCATTATTTAACAATGTTTAAGAAACATTTTGTGCAACCTGACTATTTGTTATTTTTGGAATATAAAGATGATTACAGGTCTTTGGAATTTTCTGTTGAATTCAATGACAACACTTTATATGCTCAAGACAAATTAGAGCCTGACTTACATAGCATATATACATGTATGTATAACCAGAATGTTTCTTGTTAACTTGTAATCAATAATGTCACTGCAACAGGTTTACCGTAGCAGCCCTTGGGCATACATCAAACAAGTTTAGAAGTTAAAATTCTGAAGATTTCATACTGTATTATTGTTTTGTTATAACATATTTATTGCAGTTTTATTTTAGCATTTCTTTAATTATTTAGAATCACCAAATAAGTAAACAGGGTGTTCTTACGATACGTATTAAAATCAACACTTTCTTGTACCACTATGAATAAATTGACAGAAATTTTGATAACACAACCTGTTAATTTACTTTCATTTTCTCATTTACTATAGACAATTACACAACAGTCTATACTAAGTGTAAAGAAAGAAGAACACTGAAATAATATAAAGGTATACCAAGGTTCATTTTATAAATGGAAATGCGTGAATTAGGAGTAAAATCTATCAATGACATTATTATAGTTAAAAGAACTAAACAAATTATTATGTTACAATGTAGGTACCACTAAACATATCATACCAAAAGCCCATTATTAGACGAAGTGTGCAAGCTGTACTATATAGTTAGGTGATCACGATGTCACCATTATCAGTGGAAAGGCCCATAGTTGGTCCTCCAAAATCTCGTTTTATATCGAGCATACATTTTTTGAAAGTGGTACAAGAAAGTGTTGATTTTAATACATATCGTAAGAACACATACTTATGACTCCAAATATCAAACGATCTGAAATGGAGTATCCACATAAACAACATCAGCAAGAAAGCCAACGCCACCTTGGGCTTTCTTTAAATAGGAGGAACTTGAGAAATGTACCAGAGGCATGTAGGAAAGTAGCATACATATCCCTAGTAAGATCGACAATGGAATATGGCGCAACAATCTGGAACCCATATATGAAGGGGGATATAGACAAATTGGAACGTATCAAAAACAGAGCCATACGATTCATAAAGAAAAATTACAGGAGTAGAGAAACAGGGTCCATAACCAACATGAGATGCAAGCTTGAAATGGAGACGCTAGAGGAAAGAAGACACAGCCTCCGTCTTATCCTGATTAACAAGGTGGTTGAGGGTCTGGTGCCTGCTCTACCAGCCGACAATTTTGTCACACCAGCACGACCTATACGAACTATCAAAGCCAAAATTATATTCAAACTGTGAAACTGACAATATTTTTGAACGTCAAATAATCAATAACACCAGAGGGCTTAAAGTACCAAACAGCAACAAGCCACAGTATAAACATTCCATTTTAGTGGAAACAACTATTCATTGGAACCGACTACCAGATAAAGTTGTTCATGCAGGTTCTGTAGAGGCATTTAAGACCGCCCTACAAGAACACCGCCCATAACAACAGCGCCTTCTCCACCTTGTATAAAAGCCTTAACAGGATTCTACACGTACCACTACAGATACAGATACAGATAACTATGGAATCATGGGTACAAATATTATCATCAAACAGATAGCTGTTAATTAGTCTCCTTGAGTGTTTGATTAATTATCAGTTTGTTATAAATGAAGTGAGCCGACTTAGTGCGATGGTTTCTTATTGCCAGTTATTTAACTTCATTTTAATCATGTTAATTCAACACTTAGAAAATGATATAAAATTTTATAAACGAATACATTGGTACCATTTTTCATCGCGAAAGGCAAATGAGAACTATAAAATCTGCAGTGTTGCGCATGCCTGGACTAGAAATGTATCGTCTATTCAAAAATATAGTTGTTTTGTCAAAATATAGTCATAATTGCCTCTTTTTAAATAGAACGTTGTGTTGTCGAATTATGTCTCGGTTACTTACGGCATCAAGGAAGCTATATACGGTGATGAATAAGCAAAAGACGGGTTTTCTTCGCTTCTACTGAAATACATTTGTCAAAAGTCAAAATGACCGACCATTTGTTGCTTCAGATCACTTCAAAACAATTATGAATTTCAAAAGTCTCTTGTTTTTAGCTATGTTAGACATATATACTCTTCTCCTGTCTGTCCATCATTACGTTCGCCATCTTGAGATGTATCGTGAGACAGTGTTTTAATGTGTAAAGTCCTTTTTTGTTTTATACTCACAAAACTGAAGAACATCTGTAGATCTTTGGTCTCTGATGGAGAGTTGTCTCATTGGGAATCATAAAGCAATCATACCACATCTTCTTTTTATATCTATTAATTGATACCTATGGTCCATTTATTGGACAAATGTGTAATGCAAATAACACTTAATATAGATTTAATTCTTATCAGGGAAGGGTCTTAACCAAAATTAAAGTAAAAAAAAATGTATCTAATATATGACCGAAAGTACGAAATATGATTCAAAGGAAAAACTAAATTAATAATTAATTTGTAAATACCTGTATTGCAAAGCCTGTGTTGCCATTTATCACAATCCTCACATTGGAGAGCATGTTGTCTTGGTCGGACTTGCTGGTCACATAGCACACAAGGGTACGACATGATGAACAGCAATTTTCCAAATGAGTGCCACCGACATTTCTGGTTACTTTTATAAAGCAAGGTCGGTACATCAAAAGATTGCTCAAACAGCTTGTATTTTTAGAAGAATTTCACTACCAAATGTATGTTTGCACCGCTTGAACTCAGCTTGGTGTTGTGTTTTTATAGTGATCTTGAATTGTATTTCCTTTACAATTTCTTGACAAAAGCATAATTAATACTTGTGTTCATCAAAGAAGTAGATTGCTTATTATTAGTGTTTTTCAAAGAAGTAATAATAAGCAATCAACAATCTTCTTTAGAAGTTAATACAAAAAAAAAAAAATATTATTCTTACTCTCCATTTCTTGAGCACTCTGAAGAAGTTCCTTTACATTTATTCTTTGACCTGTGTTAGAAGAGGTGTCTTCATTATCATGATTATCAGCATCAGTTTTACTGTTTTCTTCCTGTGATTTTGAAAAGTTTTGATTTGGATTTTCCGTTTCGGTATTACTTTGAGTGAACTGACTAGAATTTCCAGTATCCTTTGAATAGTTTCTGGTGTAACTTATTCGGGGATCACTGAAATATAAAACTTGACAAAACTTTTTCAATCTTGAACTTGGTTTCACTGAGATCAACCTTCGTAACGCCTGTGAATGGCCATAGATACGTAGTGGATATGTTTGCATCGTATTTTTAAGTTTATATTGACACCAAAAGCATATTTGTTCTGTAAACCATTCAGGTCTTGGGCTTTTAAACTTGAAATGAACTTGGCCAGCGGCACGATTCCAAATCAAAACAAATGAGTAACAACCGAGTCAGGTCCGGGGTTAAATTCCGGAAAAAAAATAAGGTAAAGTGTAGATTATTTAGTGATATAAAATTTAAAATTCTGAAGATTTCATACTGTATTATTGTTTTTGTTATAACATATTTATTGCAGTTTTATTTTAGCATTTCTTTAATTATTTAGAATCACCAAATAAGTAAACAGGGTGTTCTTACGATACGTATTAAAATCAACACTTTCTTGTACCACTATGAATAAATTGACAGAAATTTTGATAACACAACCTGTTAATTTACTTT
The DNA here is from genome assembly GCA_017311375.1 of Mytilus coruscus. Lineage (NCBI taxonomy): Eukaryota > Metazoa > Mollusca > Bivalvia > Mytilida > Mytilidae > Mytilus > Mytilus coruscus. The sequence goes on along the minus strand of CM029603.1, from coordinate 39,519,049 downwards.
CATTTTCTCATTTACTATAGACAATTACACAACAGTCTATACTAAGTGTAAAGAAAGAAGAACACTGAAATAATATAAAGGTATACCAAGGTTCATTTTATAAATGGAAATGCGTGAATTAGGAGTAAAATCTATCAATGACATTATTATAGTTAAAAGAACTAAACAAATTATTATGTTACAATGTAGGTACCACTAAACATATCATACCAAAAGCCCATTATTAGACGAAGTGTGCAAGCTGTACTATATAGTTAGGTGATCACGATGTCACCATTATCAGTGGAAAGGCCCATAGTTGGTCCTCCAAAATCTCGTTTTATATCGAGCATACATTTTTTGAAAGTGGTACAAGAAAGTGTTGATTTTAATACATATCGTAAGAACACATACTTATGACTCCAAATATCAAACGATCTGAAATGGAGTATCCACATAAACAACATCAGCAAGAAAGCCAACGCCACCTTGGGCTTTCTTTAAATAGGAGGAACTTGAGAAATGTACCAGAGGCATGTAGGAAAGTAGCATACATATCCCTAGTAAGATCGACAATGGAATATGGCGCAACAATCTGGAACCCATATATGAAGGGGATATAGACAAATTGGAACGTATCAAAACAGAGGCATACGATTCATAAAGAAAAATTACAGGAGTAGAGAAAAGGGTCCATAACCAACATGAGATGCAAGCTTGAAATGGAGACGCTAGAGGAAAGAAGACACAGCCTCCGTCTTATCCTGATTAACAAGGTGGTTGAGGGTCTGGTGCCTGCTCTACCAGCCGACAATTTTGTCACACCAGCACGACCTATACGAACTATCAAAGCCAAAATTATATTCAAACTGTGAAACTGACAATATTTTTGAACGTCAAATAATCAATAACACCAGAGGGCTTAAAGTACCAAACAGCAACAAGCCACAGTATAAACATTCCATTTTAGTGGAAACAACTATTCATTGGAACCGACTACCAGATAAAGTTGTTCATGCAGGTTCTGTAGAGGCATTTAAGACCGCCCTACAAGAACACCGCCCATAACAACAGCGCTCTTCTCCACCTTGTATAAAAGCCTTAACAGGATTCTACACGTACCACTACAGATACAGATACAGATAACTATGGAATCATGGGTACAAATATTATCATCAAACAGATAGCTGTTAATTAGTCTCCTTGAGTGTTTGATTAATTATCAGTTTGTTATAAATGAAGTGAGCCGACTTAGTGCGATGGTTTCTTATTGCCAGTTATTTAACTTCATTTTAATCATGTTAATTCAACACTTAGAAAATGATATAAAATTTTATAAACGAATACATTGGTACCATTTTTCATCGCGCAAAGGCAAATGAGAACTATAAAATCTGCAGTGTTGCGCATGCCTGGACTAAAAATGTATCGTCTATTCAAAAAATATAGTTGTTTTTGTCAAAATATAGTCATAATTGCCTCTTTTTTTAAATAGAACGTTGTGTTGTCGAATTATGTCTCGGTTACTTACGGCATCAAGGAAGCTATATACGGTGATGAATAAGCAAAAGACGGGTTTTTTCTTCGCTTCTACTGAAATACATTTGTCAAAAATGACCGACCATTTGTTGCTTCAGATCACTTCAAAACAATTTTGAATTTCAAAAGTCTCTTGTTTTTTAGCTATGTTAGACATATATACTCTTCTCCTGTCTGTCCATCATTACGTTCGCCATCTTGAGATGTATACGTGAGACAGTGTTTTAATGTGTAAAGTCCTTTTTTTTGTTTTATACTCACAAAACTGAAGAACATCTGTAGATCATGCTGATTAAAGTTTCCATTTATCATATGTTGCTAGCTTTAATTTCAGTGGCAAATATATCATGCATATCCCATCAAAGAGTTGTGGCAAGTGTTATATTAAACATCAGATATCATAACATTCATCCTGAATGCGCGAGGTACTGGATTTAAAGTCCCTAATCCTACCTGACGCGGCTGCTATTAGTGTAGACATTCCACACTTGTAAGAAAGAGTTTTACTGTTGGAACTGGACAATTCCAGGGATTACTTTATTTCTTTATGGCCCAACTTAACCCTTGAGATTGATTTAGTATTTGAACAAATTAAACTACAGCTATAGGTTTTTGAAGTAAGACTTCGTCATATTTCTGTATGACGTATACTTACATAAAGAGTATATATTTATTACTCTTTTGTTTACAAAGATCGTGATCGCAACTTGTCCTCCAATTTTAACCTATAGAATTTACACGTCAAATGCACTTGTTGTGAACGGCATTTTTTACATGTATTCTAACGGATAAATGTAACAATATCTGACTGAAATGATAACCTTTGTTCAGCCACACCATCATCCGAGGTAGAATTAACGTCAAGATCTCAGTTACGTAGGATCAAAGATATTTGAAATTGAAGAAAGGGTATACAATTAAACTTCCCCTCTTTTTTTCAAAATTGAGGGTACAATTTGTTAATTTTGCTAAAAATGGTTATATCTGCAGAATTCTTGTGTAACTTTTAAAAAAACTTATTTCTTGAAATATGTAATTCGTAACATATTCTTAAAATAAATATAATAGAATGTTTATTCCTATTAAACTCATTCCTAATCCAGTGTTACTTTTTGTACTGTATATGGATACACAATTCTCCAACCTAATTTTTCCTTGCCAACTTTTTAATGGCAATTTTTTCACAATTAACTCTAAAACCAAACGTTTATTGTATTAAGAAGTGAGCTTTTTTGTTCCGTCTAACAATTTTTCTACAGTCATAATTGTAGTTTTTATACGACCGCAAAAAATTTTGCGGTCGTATATATCGTATATTGGTCATTGTTGGTATGACATTGGCATCATCGTCGTCTGAAGACACATTGGTTTTGGCACTCTAACTTTAGTTTAAGTGAATGGATCTCTATGAAATTTTACCATAAGGTTCAATACCACAAAAGGAAGGTTGGGATTGATTTTTGGGGTTATGGTACCAACAGTTAAGGGATTAGGGGCCAAAAATAAGCATTTTTGTAACTTCCAGACATAACTTGTGTGTAAGTATACGGATCTCTCTGATATTGTACCACAAGGTTCCATATCACAAAGAGAATGCTGGGATTGATTTTGGGGGTAATTGCCTCCAAATTTTAGGAATTAAGGGGCAAAAAAGGGGCAAAAAACAAGCATTTTTCTAGTTTCATGACAGTAACTTATGTGTAAGTGTATGGATCTTTCTGAAATTGTACTACACGGTTCCATATCACAAAGGGAAAGCTGGAATTGAGTTTGGGGGTAATTGCCCAAAACGTTTAGGAATAAGGGGCCAAAAATAAGCATTTTTCTAGTTTCCAGACAATAACTTGTGTTCAAGTGTATGGATCGCTCTGAAATTGTACTGCAAGGTACCATACCACAAAGGGAAGGCTGGGATTGATTTTGGGGGTAATTGCCTCAAAATTTTAGGAATTAGGGGCAAAAAAAGGGGCAAAAAAACAAGCAATTTTCTAGTTTCAGGACAATAACTTGTGTGTAAGTGTATGGATCTTTATGAAATTGTACTACAAGGTTCCATATCACAAAGGGAAAGCTGGGTTTGAGTTTGGGGGTAATTGCCTCAAATGTTTAGGAATTTGGGGCGAAAAGGGGCCAAAAAACAAGCATGTTTCTAGTTCCCAGACAATTAACTTGTGTTCAAGTGTATGGATCTCTCTGAAATTGTACTGCAAGGTACCATACCACAAAGGGAAGGCTGGGATTGAGTTTAGGGGTGATGAATCATAAGGGGGTTCAAAAAATTGGAGGGGGGATATTTTTTCCTTTTTTTTTTCTTTAAAATTTTTCATTTTAAATTGGTTATTTCTGATTTATATATAAAAGCAAATAATAATGATATGGTTTGAATAGGTAAATTAAAAATTTTTAAGTTCTTAGACCACATTCATTCTGTGTCAGAAACCTATGCTGTGTCAAATATTTAATCACAATCCAAATTCAGTGCTGTATCAAGCTTGAATGTTGTGTCCATACTTACCCCAACTGTTCAGGGTTCGACCTCTGCGGCCGTATCAAGTTGTGCCTAGTGGAGCATTTTTATTAAATTGATAAATTATACAAGCATATTTATCATTTAATATTAAAACCATCATAATGACTCATGACACTGATATAATATGCGAGGATCTGCTTTCATTAACATGTCGATGGTCAAACATTATTTTCAACAGTGTGCTAATTAAGTTATAGGGTGTTTTGCATACATTATCTCTACCTAGAAAGCATCTCAAAAAATTTGGCCATCGATTTTTGTTACTATTGATAGCAATCTCGCTCAAATCCCGTTTCAATCACAGTTGGAAGTACGGGGACAACGTGATCGCCTTACTATATAGCGGGCTGCACTTCGTCTAGTAATGGACTTCTGATCATACAAATACCAAATTATGACTCTGGTTGTTTAGTGGTATCACTATGTGCTGACTATGGCTATAAGCCTGATCACTATTTGTCTTCCATTTACTAGACATCACGAAAGGTTCCCTTAAAATTTTGATATCACAAATTCTCAGGTTAAGTGTTGCAGATTCCCAAGTAGCGATTAGGTCTTTTAAGGATGATGAAGTCTCCATAGGCTACTCTTGAATTTGTGCACTTTTCGTTATATTTCCTATGTCACAATGCTTATGTTATTATGTCACAGTAAGAACCATTTGTTCAATGACGTCATTTATACCGATTGACCTCATTTTTCATGCAAGCCAAAGATTTGTTTTCATTTTTTCATTTGAAAATTTCCAACAAATCTATGACTTGCATAAATTAATTCTTTTAAATAACGTTTTACTTTAATAGAGGTTTTAGAAGTGTGAAAGGTAAGGAACACAAAACAACCTTTATAATAGTGTTTTGCAAATGTGCATTTACATGCATGTAGCTTGAATTCCAAGTTGGTGTTATTTTCATTAGTCACATGTAGCCTTTAATCTATGATTCTGCTGCTCCTCATGATTTGTTACATATCACCACTGTAAAAAGTCATACAGAAATCATGGCAACATATAATTAGGTTATGACCTGTTGATGGAAGCATCCACTTCATTTGTAGGTAATTTTGTTCTATTCATTGTTCTCATGATCTGGAAATACTAATCACAAATCTAGGTTTCTGTAGCATGCAGTCTCTACTATTATTGACCACTGATGATCCCCAGAATTACTAGATAAGCATGATAAGTAAAAACCTATTCCATAAATTCATGTATATATAAGAGCAATTTTAAAGTATTACACAGGTTAAAAGTGATCAAATTTAGACAATGTTTTTGATGTTATGACGTGCAAAATGTATGATGCCGTAATGACTCAGAAAATTTAATCCATGATCAATTTATTTGATATGATCATCCTAATTTCTCCAGGTCACAGTGGCTTCCAAAATAATGTACTTTAAATCATTCTAATCATTCTAATCATTCACTGTTCTTTATTTTGTAATTCATTTGATTGTATAGCTCAAATTTTGGGCACCGTGATTGGTTAATAAAATATCTTGTATCTTGTATCCTAATGTGAACAATATACAATTTATAGCAGCTTTGTCAATTTTTGATCTTCTTTTTTTTTTTGCAGATAATGGCAGAAGGTGGGAAAATCAAAGAAGACTATGATACCTTTACCTGTTTAATTTGTGGTCAGAATGGTTTCACAGAACCTCAGATGAGAGAACATGTCATGATGGAGCATGTTGAACAAGAAGTATATTGTCCTTTTTGTGATTTGGGAGGGATCACAGCCAATGAAATGAATCTACATATCAATAAAGCTCACTTAGATGAATGTTTTAGTCCTGATGGTGCTAGTGGGACAGATTTTGAATTTCAGGAGGGGACTAGTAGTAGTGGTTGTTGTAGTCCAATAGAAAAAGATGTAAAAAACCCAACAAATGCCATTTTAGGTACAATGGATTGCTCAACAAGTAAAGTGCTAAGTTCTGAGTCTGAAAGTCTAGGTAAAAAGAAAAGTAAACTGTGTTTAAATGTTGCTTCTGTGTCTGGAATAGTATTGACAAATAACAATGAAAGAAATCCTGCATCGTCTAGTGTTGTGAGTGACAGGGGTGCTGTTCTGAATTGTCGGGATGTTGTTCCCCCAGCTAGAGCAGGTAGCTCAGGGGACCAGAGATTAATTATTCCTGATATAAATGACAACGTTGAACCAGATATCAATTCCAACATTCCTGCAGAGTTTACATGTCCACTTTGTAGATACTGCACAGATTCTGAAGGTCAGATTCAGTCCCATGTGAACAGTGAACATGTTGACATTCTCAGTCCAGAGAATGGTTTAGACGGAGGTGACGATGATTCAAGGTATATGTGTCCTATTTGTACAATGTCTTTCTTTTCATCTCAAGAACTTCAGGTTCATGTGAATGCGAAACATATGGACATCTTAAGCCCAGATAAATCCTTACGATGGTCAGATGGGACAGATAAGATAAATGGTGAGGCAGAGGATATACATATATGTCCAATGTGTGATGAGGAATTTCATGAGACAGCTTTGTTAGAGATACATGTAAATGGACATTTCTCAGCAGAACAAACTCCAGGTAAAATCTTGTTGACTTCAGGTTATTCTCCAAATAAAAAATTAAAGAATGGTTTGGAAATACCTAGGCTATTAATAGATATTTACAGAATAACAACAACAACAACAATATATTTATGAGGGTGAAACAGTTAGTTATACAACCAATTTTCTTTGAGGCCCTCAGTATATATATAGAAAAGCATAATCTTTTGTTAGAAAAAACGAAATATTGAAACATGTACATGGCATACACTAGTATGAGAGTCAAAAGTATGACGATCAATACAACCTCATAAAATGTTATTAAAAATAGATTTATGGAATTAATTAATATAAAGCATTGTTAGCATGATAACTTTATTTGACATGTTTGAATTCTACAAAGAAAAACATAAGATATTTTTATAAACAACAGGCTGAAATTTACTGATTGGTCCAACTATGTTTACAGGAAGATAAATCTAAATCCATAGAACAATACATTAGTGATAGAAAAATATGTCATTTTAAAAAGAGTTTTGACAATGTTTGATATAATTTTGTAGTTTTAATTAGAGAAATAAATGACATGGCTGTTGCTGAGGAGTTAATGAAAAATGAAACAGACGAGAAAGAACGAGAAGAAAAAGATTTCCAAGCTCTTCAGGTAAATTGCATGCATGATGCAGATCTAGATTTAAGATGATAAATATATTTATGAGAATTCAAGTAGTAGTTTATCAGGTAGTAACTAATCAAGCAATTAGTTACTGAATAGTTGTTAGAGTGTCAATAAAAGTTGTTATCCTTGGTTTCTAGGGTTAAAAGTACAATTGAATTCCTGAAGCCACTAACAGGTTAGCTATATTACATCCTCTTCTTTAACTTTGATTAGGGCCTCAGGGAAGATTAGTTATATAGTTAACCCTCTGAAAATAAGGTATTGTTGTTGTTGTTAACTGTGAATGCTGTGATTTGTGAGTACACACAAGGTAGTTCATTGGGGTGCACATTTCTTTACATCCTATGCATGGCCATGTCAACATGGTCAAGCGATTTATTAATAATGTATACTCCAAACTTCATTTTACAAAACAATGTGTGTGTATTACCACATAAAAATAAGGAGATGTCATTTGATTGCAAATGGACCAAAGAGCTAGGATATAAACAATCAAAGGTTACCATAATGCCTTCAACAATATGTTCAACAATTTTAACGTGCACTAATGTCTTATGATATCACATCTTAATTATATGGTATATTTTTGATAACGCAATAATGGTTTAATTGTTATTTGATACATTTAGAACATGTATGGTATGACTGAAGGAAAAAACTATAAGAAACAGTATGAGAAGAATTTAGGAAAGGCAGTGTTTAGAGGAGATATTACTATTGTAGAATACCATCAACAGGTAGCCAACATGAAAGGCAGAGACTTACATGGTATTGATGATGGACATTCCTGTACTAAAGGTATACTTGGTTTTTCATTGACCCTAGGTATCTAATCTAAAAATAAGAAGAACATGAACATGAAGAAGTAATAATATTGCCAATGAGACAAGTCTCCACCAGAGACCAAATGGTGTAGAAGGGAAGCAACTATAGGTCAGCTAACGGCCTAACAACAATGAGAAAAATCCATACAGGATAGCAAATTACAAAAGACCCCAAAATGACAAATGTAAAACAATTCAAAAGAGAAAACTAACGACCTGATTTATGTACAAAACAATAAACAGAAAGCAAATATGATATACAACAACAAACGATAACCACTGAATTACAGGCTCCTGTCCATTTGATCAGAAAATATTCTTTAGCAATATTCTATAAGATATATAGAATAATTTGTTATATATGAATGAGAAGAGATGTGAAATATATGTCTAGGAGTAGGAGACAGAAAACCAATGACACACAAAAAATAAAGACATCTCCTGATACTTCAACAATGAACAAGTGTTTTAAACGTTTTTAAAGGTCTAACTAGCCTAAGTGTATAAAAGTTGTGAATTGATTGATATAACAGATGTTATCAAAGATCTGCCATCAACATCAATGTCCCTAAAGTATGCAAAACATTATACAAAATTCAAGAGATCAGAAAATGCTTACAGCATCTTTTTTATAATAAACATGGACATTTTTGCAAGGCCGATATTATTTTTTATGCAAAATGAAAAATTTGCTGCGACCATTTGTCCACTGTATAATATTTTTTCCGACTACTACAAACTCGACATTTGTTTTTAATTTTTTAAATATTTCATATTAAGCTCAACTGATCCAATTCAGTGTTATGTGTTATTTCATCCTATTCTTTATCTGCAAAAATAATTGGCATGACAAGATTTTGGCCCATTCAATTTTAGTTCAGCACTAATATTTATGCCCTCGCCGTAGCGGATGGGGCATTAAGTTTTACCCTTGTCCGTCTATGTCTGTACGTCCCAAAGTTGGTTTTGGTTCTCTAACTTTAGATTGCCTTAACCAAATGTTATGAAACTTATGCACAATGCTTATTACCACAAAATGCAGATCACGTTTGAATTTTGATGGCGTCACTTTAACCGTTCTAGAGTCATGCCCCTTTACAAATGGAAAAATTGCTGAATTTTTTCGTTTCCGTTCTCTAACTTAAGTTTGCCTCAACCAAATGCTATGAAACTTATACACAATGCTTATTACCACAAAATACAGATTAAGTCAGAAATGTGGTGGTATCACTTTAACCGTTCTAGAGTTATGCCCTTTACAAATGGAAAAATTGCTGAATTTTTCGTTTCCGTTCTTTAACTTAAGTTTGCCTCTACCAAATGTTATGAAACTTATACACAATGCTTATTACCCCAATATACAGATCAAGTTTGAATTTTGGGGGTGTCACTTTTATTGTTCTAGAGTTATGACCTTTACAAATGGAAAAATTGCTGAATTTTTCGTTTCCGTTCTCGAACTTAAGTTAGCCTCAACCAAATGTTATGAAACTTATACACAATGCTTATTACCACAAAATACAGATCAAGTCAGAATTTTGGTGGTGTCATTTTAACTGTTCTAGAGTTATGCCCCTTTACAAATGGAAAAATTGCTGAACTTTTGTTTCCGTTCTTTAACTAAGTTAGCCTCAACCAAATGTTATGAAACTTATACACAATGCTTATTACTACAAAATACAGATCAAGTTTGTTTTTTTGGGGTGTCACTCTTATTGCTCTAGAGTTATGCCCCTTTACAAATGGAAAAAGGGTGAATTTTTCGTTTCCATTCTCTAACTTAAGTTTACCTCAACCAAATGTTATGAAACTTATACACAATTGTTATTCCCACAAAACTCAGATCAAGTAAAAATTTGGGTAGCGTCACTATTACTGTTTTTCAGTTATGTCCCTTTATAACTATATATGATAGTGAAGTGGGGGCATCATCTGTGTCCCATGGACACCTTCCCCATTTATTTTGTTTTATTCCATCAATTCTATTCAAAAATGCTCATTGGAGCCTCTAGCTTGCAACATTTAGCATTAACTTAATTTTTAAGTACAATGTACATTAAAATTATAAATTTATGAATATAAAGAGATTTGGGAATAAATCATTAAGACAGCAATCCAACAACACAATAAAGTCAAAATCTTTAATCTGATGAGTTCATGTACATTCAACCTTTTATGTAGTATTTTTATTTTGTAGATGTTATAGAAAGAATAAGAAAATATGATGCTCAGCTGAGCAACATATCAAACTTTTGGTTATGTACAGATATAATGCATTATGCTGCATCATATGGAGATAAAGGATGGGGATGTGGCTATAGAAACTTCCAGATGTTGTTGTCATCACTAGCAACCAATCCAACTTATTGTAAAATACTGTTTAATGGTAAGACAATTACAATTTCACTGAGATATTTTTATTCAAGCTTGTTTCCAACAATTTTAGGCAAACAAGGAGTTTTTATAAGTAATACAAAGAAAAATTTTTTCAGAATTATTGAGTTTGGTTTCTGAGCTATAAGGGTCAAAGGGACTAAATGTTGCACCTTTACATGATACCTAAATTTTTAGTTTTCTTCCAGTTTGGATGGGATTTTTCATTGCCTTTCTCTTGACAGACAAGCAGAGATTTCCAAAAAGGAATTAAAAAAAAACGACCATATTAAAGGTTAAAAATTTAGAACTTTTGTGATGTCTGCATTGATAAATGGGGTGACATTTTCTATCCAGGGATTTCAAAAAAGAAAGAAAAATTTAGAAGCATGCTGAAGATAAAAGCTCCACTATTTTTGATCCTTTTTGACAATTTTTGGTTTAGGGTTTTAACTCCCAAAATCAAGATTCAGCCTCATGATCTGACAAGAAGATTGTATTAGAATTACATTCCAGTATTACTTAGATTAATTAAACAAGACAACAAAAAGGGAGTGTTTGCTGACAGACAAGGATAGTGATAATGAAGCAAAGTAGCACTGGTATTATAGGAAGACCTTAATTTTGTAATTAATTTCCTGCTCTTCTCAACCACGTGGGATGTTTGCGCTTTTTCATAGGACATTTGTGCTTTTTTGTCGAGCTTGCGAAATTTATTTCGCAAAAGCAAGACATAGCAATCCTAGATGCCATCGTCGGCTGCTTCAACATTTAGGTTCATTCTGTGGTTAAAGTTTTTTTGGACATCAATAACTTTGTCAAACCTACATGGAATTAGATGAAATTTGGAAAGAAGCTTGTTTATGATCAAAATACAGTATCCAGAGCAAAATTTTGAAAATATTTATTTTCATTTTTCTGTATTTTACTGATAAATGGACTTAGTTTTTTTTGGAAAATGACGCTATCAGCGGCATGTTTCCGATACCATTGACCAGAACTAACGGAAGTTGATTATGCCTCCGCCTACCGCACTCGGTTTCATATTTACTATTTTACCTGCTAACCCGAATAATTCAGTCCCTCCCTGTAATCGATCTCTCCTACTGAGTTCTGATCCGCCAAAACAGGATTTCGAACGTCTCTAGTTTTAGATCGTAAGTCACGATAAACTCAAACTGAAAGTAAACAGTTGTTTGTACGACGCAGTTTTATTTACTCACCATAAACAAGCTGTAACGTTCAGTATGGCATATATTTTAGGTTAAAGACGGTCCCATTCATTTGAAAAGCATTTTGAAAGTAGACGATGGAATTATTTCAGGTTTGGGGAACGAGTAAATTATCACAAAGTTCATTTCTTGACGACCTCATAATTTCATCATAACGATGGTACAAATCGATTTTACTGTTTACTTTCGCTTCTCATGTTTTGTAAACGGTCTTTATTTTTAAACCCGAACCAGGCATATGCATTCTGTAATTGCGCAAATCTTCGTTCTTTGGTCAATTGGCTTATGGAAAGTTGTATCAATTTCAACTCTGACATTATTTTTTTTAAATATATTTGCATTACACATGCAATGGCAGTACCTTTCAATTACTATTTATGTGTTGTGTCTAAATTAAAGTTGTAACACTTTATAGTGACTGGAAAGGGTAGAAAAATTCATCAGATGAGAAAAGGCTGAAGATACATGGAAACGGCACCAAATCATTAGATCTTATAAAAAGAAACTGAGATTTGGATAGTTCCACTTCAAGGTAAAATGTTTATCTCTTGTGAAATGAAATAAAAAATATTGTAACACTGTAGTTAATTAATAACGATACTATTACATGTATTTATGTATTGGCCTTATTGTTGGTCCTCGGCCAGCAGTATTGGCCTTCGGCCGCCTCAGACCAATACACCAAGACATTGACCAATAACAAGGACAATACAGAAATACTTGCAATAATATTATAGAATGACAGTATGGTTCAGTAGCGGAATTAGCCCTCAACTACTTTTTACATAAATATTAACTTCTGGTTCAACTCCTTGTTCGTCTTGTCTGGAGATCTTGTTGTAGTTCCAGTTAGGCAAGCATTTTAGAGACATATCCGTCCATCCTCTCTTGACTTGTAATTTCTGGTGAAAGATTTTGCCGCTTGACGTTGTATCCTTTCAAGCTTGTTTTTTTTTGTTACCGTGTAGGGGTCCCATACTATGGCTCCATATTAAATTGTAAGATCCATTCCTAAAGGTCTAGATCATTGTTCTAATCTGACACAAATTTCAATAACTGGAATGCTACCCAAGTTGAATATATGGTGACCTACTAGAACAGCATTATCACTATTGAAATTGTGTTTAATACCATGATTGTTCAATGTCATTAACTTAAATGGAGACCGACATTTGACCTGAAAGGTGGTATGGGAGTGCAAAATCAAAAACTAACTGACTATGATATATGGTTAAAGAATGAATATCAATTACATGGGTCAACATGGTCAAGGGCAGAGTTGTTATGAAATAACAATATGGCAGAGAAGTGGTTTCAAGTTTCATATAAAGCGACCTGACTGACATGAAATAAAAATCAAAGGAGTATCCCTATTTGTCTAATCTTCAAGGTGAAATAAAACTAGTAAAACAATATTATACTATTGTCTAAATCTACAGAAATATAATTTGCTTCAAGTAACAAAAATAACTAGGTCACTAGTAACTTATTTAATGAGTATGTGGGGTATAAGAGCTTGATAACAACAGGCTCTTCATAATCATTTGGTTTGAAAAGGATACAAGTAGTCTATATTCTTGATTTAGAAAATGTAATTGCAAGACAAAAATCACATTACTTAGAATACTTTAGATCATTCAGGTCTTTATTTATATGTACAAAAGAACAGCCAGTAGTCATTGGATATTGTAGATCATTCAAATAGACTTGACCTATTTATTAGTACAAAAGAACAGCCAGTAGTCATTGGATATTGTAGATCATTCTGGTAGTCTTGACCTTTTATTTATAGAAAAAACAGCCAGTAGTCATTGGATACTGTAGATCATTCAGGTAGTCTTGACCTATACATTTGTACTAAAAACAGCCAGTTGTCATCTTCACATAACACACACATATACGAATATCAATTATATGCTTACGAGACATGTTGGAATGTTAAACTAATTACGGTATGTGAAAATCAAGACTTGCATAAAAAATATCACAATATTAGAGACAGTGGCATCATTTTTCCTGAGAGCTTTCAGCTCTTTGATTTACAGTTAACATTCATATTCAGTCTAAGGTTAAAGTTTTTCAGTCATCAATAACTTTGTCAAACCTTCATGGAATTTGATGAAATTTGGACAGAAGCTTGTTTATGACCAAAATACAGTATCCAGAGCAACATTTTGAAAATATTTATTTTCATATTTTTGTATTTAACTGATAGATGTACTTTTTTTTACTGTTACAGTACACACAGAGAGTTTGTAATCCCAAACTCCATACACCGCAATTATTCCTGGTGTGACACCAGGAAACTCCGACATCCCTCCCTGAATTCTGGGAGAAATTTGGGAGTATTCCCTCCGACTTCCGCGTAAATTCGCTACCTTTTGTTTATTGAATTAGCGACATCTCTCCCAGTCCGGTGTGATGCGGTGTCACACCAGGTAATTAATTGCCCTAATCCTTCTGATCTATGCCGCACACGACAGTCAAGGTATGTGAGATTTTAATGTAATTAAACAGTTGTATTTCCTGTCTATTGATAATCAGGTTATATATCTGATTGCTTAAAACAAATAAAAGATTAAAAAGCAAAACGTAATTGTTAATTCTTTCAATTACACTGTACATTTAAAATTAGTTTTATTAAAAACAACTATATTTGATTTTGACCTCGGTTTTTGTCAGTAAATAAATGTTTAATTTACAAAAGAGATATAATTGTGTAAAATAAACGGAGACTAACGCTGAATAAATGTGGGCATGTTGAAGAAAATTACACGTCTCAAAGTTTTGTATACAAGTAAAAAGAAAATATTATTCACTATTCGTTATGCTAATAAGTCTACGCCATTTTCATTTTACGATTACATAATTGCTTGAAAAAATAAAAGATTTAAAAGCAAAATGTTCTTGTTAATTCTTACAATTGCATTAAAGTTTTATAAAAAAAACTATACTTGATTTTGACCTCGTTTTTTTATCGGTAAATTATATTACTTACGAAAAGAGACATACTTGCGTAAAATAAACGGAAACTAACGCTGAATATAAAATGTGAGCAGTTTAAAGAAAATTACGTGTCTCAAAACTTGTATATGCAAGTATAAAAGAAAATACTATTCACCATTCGTTATGCTTAATAAGTCTACGGCATTTTCTCTTACGATTTGTTAGCATTACTTTAGGATAAATAATACATTTCGGCTACAACAGGAATACTTCTATAGCTGCATCAACTCGTCGTTGCATAATATTCATTTACGCACAATGAATGTAAACTTTGTGTTGTATTTAGGACAGTGATCCTTAAATATTTTTTTAAAGGAATTAATTGCCGTGGGAAGACGATACACATCTCAGTGATCAACAGTGCGTGGTTGAACTTTGAACTTGACTTCGCTCACAATATTGAATGCTAAAAATAGTGACATCAATTTTGTCCACGAGATTTTTATTTGGCGGGAAATATTATCGCATAACAGTAAACTCAGGTGACCTTTCTGGATGACCGTGGGAAAATTCATTCAGGGTTTAAATTTGCTTTGTAATGATTGACATTTGTGTGCGTTAAGATTGAGGCTCTAGAAGATCCTTTTACAATTGATTAACCGAATCTAAAATATAATCCTTTTCTGAATAAACGAACACCAGCCTTTTATTTTACGCTTCTCAGTCAGCACAGAACGTAAACCTGGACATTATTTATACGTCCATGGTCAACAATATACATTAATGGTAGATGAAAACACGATGCATGTCGTTCAGTTCCTGTTGGCGTTGGTAGAGATCCTCTGTGAAATGTGCAGATCGTTAAAATTCGATCCACATTTTTTCACGTATTTCTTTCACGATATAGTTTCATTTTAATATTCTATAGTAATTGTTGAAATACTTTTTTTTTATTTCGACAAGGACTTTTAACATCCAATTTTATTTTAAATAATAAAGGATCAATAACAGATCATAACAGAGATAAACAACACATGATTTTTCTTCTTCATATAATTAATTAGGTTGTGATTATTGTGTTGTGTCTGGGCGGGAATGTCTCTTAGTGTTGTGTTTTTATGAATATAGGGCACATTGCATACAAAACGTTTTCCTTCGCTCAACAGAGTTGTCACTTTACAGTTTCTTTTCTGAATTCAAATAATTCAAGTCGGTAATGTACCGGAGGTAGTGAAACAATATTTTACATTGCAAAATAAATTGAAAGTAACAGAGTTCACTTGTTGATCCGATAAATTAACTCTTGGGTTAAGATTGGACAAATTACCGTTAAAACAACATTTTGTTTTAAACCAGTTGATTTTTATATATTGAACAATTAATGAACCGGATATTGCTCACTGAGTAGGTCATAAAAGATACTAATTGTGGTAAAATCGTCTTTGTTGAAAAACACAAATTATGACCTGATCGGACTATAATAAAAATACAAAATAAGTGTTTTATTCGTATTTTTATTCGTTGGTACGCTTTATTTCAAATGACAATGATATGGGACAAAAACATACAAGAATAATTATCTTATTTTGAATGATAATGTCACATTTTATCTGTCAAAGAAAGGACATTTTAATACCGTGTTTTAAAGCACACAGGTGCAATCAAGATCGATTAAATGTACATAGGTAATAAATCTGGCTAATCCGATTATGTTGTCACGCGTCATTAATCTTCAGTACATCCGATGGGCAATAAACCAATTAACAGCCACGCGGTGTTGGGAGAGAATCTTTGGAGGAAATTGGGAGTATAATCCGTTTTTCGCGGTGTCACACCGCTACACTCCGAAATCGGTGATGAGAGTTCGCGATTACAAACTCTCTGTGCGTACTGTAACATTTACTGACAGTCTGGGATTAAATTTTTTTGACATGATAAGTTTGTTAACCTTCATGGATTGTTATGAAACTTGGACAGAAGTTAATCTTCAAGACCAAGAAATAGCATCTAAAGAGAAAGTTTGAATATTTTTTAGCATTCTGTATTTTACTGATAAATGGACTCACTTTATATTTCAACATTACACTTTTACACTGACAGCAGCAATCCTATTCGAGACACAGGGTTCCATAGAACCCCTTACAAATTATTTAATTGACATTTGCACTTCAATTTATAGGACATTTGCGCTTTTTAAAAAAGGACATTTACGTTTTTTATATAGGACATTTGCGCTTTTACAATATTTGCTTCTTATGACTTCCCTCCTATTTTATCTGGGCTTAGGACCGGTAGGTTTGACCTGGCAGAGTTAAAGTCATAATTTTCTTTATGGTTTAAAGTTTAAATGTCATTTCAAACCACATTTGTGTTTAAAAGTAATTTCATAGCACATTAATATACAGTGGATTCATTTATTTTGTGGGTACCAATTTTCGTGGATTAAGGAAAACTTACATGTTCGTCGATATTTAATTTCGTGGTTTTGACGAAGTCTGCATGCAAGCTTATGGAAAATTTGTTTTCGTTGAACATTTAATTTCGTGGTTTACCTGTACCCACGAAATCCACGAAAATTGGTATCCAACGAATAATAATGAATCCACAGTAGTTATATATACTAAAATAAACATTCTAAAGACATGTACAAGACACATATAGTCATCACAGGTCAGTTTTTGCTTGATATCTGAAGCTCAGGGAATGAACAAATTTAGCTCTTGTAATCTGTGCTGACTGGTATTTCGCTAACATTTCCAAAAAATACTCTAGTTTCTCCTTCTCAATTCTTGACTGAGGTCCCTGTTTATCAATATAACGAATTTAAATGTAATTATAAACCAACTGTTGTTCAATGATAAGAATCCATTGTGACATATACATTTTTTCCTTTACCAGTATATAACTTTAAACTGTATGTTTAAGACTGTGTCAATGTGAACTAACTAACCACAAATATAAGTAGAATTTATTTTACGAAATGGTTACAACTCATTAAAATTACAGGTAGACGACTATAGGTAAAAAGAGCAAATGTCCAGTCAATCTAATACAGGTGTATCAAAATTTAAAGCGCAAATGTCCATAGTGTTTGGAGGGCAGATGTTCTATGGTGTTACAGGTAAAAAGCGTAAACGTCCTGTGCCCCTTCTCAACTTAAATTACAGTTGAAGGTGTGATTTCAAAACCATCAATTTAATTCTTATACCGACAGTGGATTATTAGCTTTATTAGATTAATGGAATCTAAAGCTTATCTCTCAGAAAGAATTGTCTGCTGTCTATTATTCAAGTGTGGCATCTAACAAAAAATGTGTGATAAAAAATAACAATTGATACATGAAACATTGTAGTTACACTAGATACTAAAAGGATATTACTTTCTGAAATTATATTTAAAAAAAAAGATGCATATTTTCATTGGAAATGACTGATAGTTTTTAGTTTATTTTGCATTTTTGCAGATCTCCCATATTGAGACTCTTATATAGTTATTTTTCTTTTCCTCACTGCTACTGTACTACAAAATGTTTATAAAGAATGTGAAAGAACACAAAACATTGTTAAATGGCTATATCTTGATATAATAATACCGTATTTTATTTTTACTATTAAAGGCAAGCCACAGATTCCATCTATTCCTAAGATCCAGAGATTGATAGAAGCTGCTTGGGAGAAAGGTTTTGATAAACAAGGATGTGAACAGCTTGGTGGTCATGTGGTAGACTCTACAAAGTGGATTGGTGCCACAGAAATAGCTGCCACACTCTTCTCACTCAAAGTCAAGTAAGTTTTTATCTAATGATAAAGGTTAAATTTATGGATGCCATCACGAGTTGGTTGACCATTATGGAATATATGTTTCACAGATGACGATGGATATGTTCCAATTGTCGTAACTACAATCCTGTCCTCTTTTCCCGAATGTGACCTATCCAATTAGAGCAACACAGCAGGTGCCACTTGTGGAGCAGGATCTGCTTACCCTTCCAGAGCACCGGAGATCACCCGAAGTTTTTGGTAGGGTTTATGTTGCTCAGTCTTTAGTTTTCTATGTTGTGTTTTGTGTACTGTTGATTGTCTTTTGGTTTTCGACTTATGAGTTTAAATGCCCTTTGGTATCTTTCACCTCTCTTTTACTGATGTATTTTACAGCTTAATACACTTAAACAACGTTTATCAAAAATATCAAAAATTAGTTTATGATTTTGACCCTATTTTACTGTCAGGCAAAATTGATTTTTTTTTTTAAATGTTATCCTGTTGGTATTAATGATGTTCCAATACAGTGAAATGACTAGCTAGTCCACATACAATACTTGGACCAACTAATATTAGTTAAATGTACCAATTCTATTATGCATTTTTTATTTTTAGATGTAGATTATTAGACTTCCATAGCCCATCAGGACCACAAGGAACACATCCCAGGCTATTCCAGTGGGTAAAGGATTACTTCCAACAACCAACCATGTTTAAACCACCTCTTTATTTACAACACCAAGGTAATATTGGATACTTGCACTCACTGTGGAATGCAGTGTTAAAACATTGATGGTTTGAATTCTGATCTAGATAATATCTCAATTATGATTAACATTCATAAAGATATGCAGTCAAACCTGCCTTAACAGTAATTTTTAAACCCTCCCAAACGTTTTCTCTATATAATTTTACTCAAATCAGCGGTCACCTGTCTTAAGCAGTCTGACAAGCGGTCACCTAATTTTGCACAAAATCTTAACAACAGTCATTTTAATGTTTTTAACTACTGAGATATTAATCATGACGAAAAATTTATGTGTTTAGTATTGAAGTCAAAATGAAAATCAATACCTGTTTGCAACAGAGATTACGCAATAGAAGGTGTATTCGTGAATTCCTCGATTTCCACTCCGACTTATTTCTCAATGCATTTTCCTTTCAACGCTACACAAACAAATAGAAAAATGGCTGCTGCTGCTGCATTTTTTTTGTGTTCATTCATTAGAACAGTATATTCCTTTTCAGACTGCTGTATCTTTTTTATTATTAGAGATACAGACAAAGTTAGTGCATGAAAAATGCTCAGGAGAGCATGAACTGTAATGTTATGCAATTATTTTAGTAAAATTTTCATCAAGCTACCTGCATTTTCAGGTAATTAACAGGTAAAAGGTGTAAATTATTGTATTTGTGTTGACATTTGAATAAAAACAAATCATATTTCCCACACGAATTGAATGTAATTAACACAATGAGATATTGGGAAACCTTTTAACTATACCTAGTTGTCAGTTTCGCCATAGAAATGCTGAAATATTTCCATATTTACAGCGTCTTTTTCGATTTCCACCATTTGCATTTGTCAAAATATTTTTTTTTATTTTTCTTCTACTGCATGCTTTTACCATTAAAATTCCCACAATTTGAAGCGCAAACGGGACCTTGTATATCCTCGATTCATACGAGGAAAAATTAGAGAGGACCCGAATGAAAACTGATTGGTTACGAGTCTGGATGAAAAATCCATCGTAATCGCAACATATGCCGCGAACAGCTGTGGCAGGCGGCGTACGTCATCGCAGCATATGCCGTGTATAGCGTTGAAAGGGTTAATATATTTTGAATGTTTTCTTCAAATTTTCAGCATTGGAAGAGATTTGTTAATGATATTTTATAATTAGATATTCAAGTAACAATATGATGTGTATTTGAATTACTGTACTTGTCAAGAAATCTTTTCTTTATTGAAAAAAAAATACATAAGTAATGCATGGCGTATGAATCTTTCATAAAAATAGACTCAACTATAATGTACAATCATGAACAAAGGAAGATAGCTTCAACTCAAATTTAAGATTTGCCTAGCTAATTGCAATTCAATGTTGTATTTTTAGATTCACAAAATTGCAAAATCAAAGTAATATTAACCCTTTCAGTGCTCACAAGCACTTTGATTTATTTCGCTGACGCAAGAACCATAACTCTATGGATTGAAAACACCAAAATAATTTGCCCTGATCCCAGCCACTGGATGTCGGAATTAGAATTTTTTCAGATCCTCATTTAAAAGGTCGCCTCTCTTGAGCGGTCACTTTTGATAAACCCAAGAGTGACTGTAATAAGGAAAATTTCTATTTACGTGATTTATTGGTTTATTAGCTGATTTATTCAGGAGTGACAACTGTGTTTTGGGGACAAATCAAATTCAGATGAGATTGCTGAAAGTAGATATGCATAATTTATTGATATACCAGTAGACAGAAAAGAGGTAGGATAAATGGGATGGTCACAAAACAAGGCATAACCAACAATACCCTGTGTCTTCTTTTAGCAATAATCATGCTTAAATGGCTCAAAAGGACCTGTGTGTTTTCTTTTTCTTAGCAAAGGTGAAAATCAAATATCTGTAGAAAGTAAGTAGAAAGCTACATCAATAAGCAAACAACAACAAACACACAGATAATTATCCTAACTTTAATTAATTAAACTGTGTACATATAAATTTTTATAAGCAGATGAGTCTTATACTGGAAGCCAGTAGAATTACAATTGTAAACCTCCTTACTAAAAGACTAAATGAACATAAAGTCATATGGTTTTCCACGATATCAACTATAGAGCTTGCCTCTCACATTTCAGATCCTTATTTCTACAAATTTGTTCATGTTCTTTCCTTAAAAACTAATTATATGGGACTATAAACATATAAAGGAATTTAAAGTGTTTCCTTACAATTATATGAAAAATATGAAAAGTTTGATAAAATTTCATTTCATTAACATTAACAAATTTAAATAGTTCTTATATACATATGCCCTCAATTTTAGAATTCATTCATACATTTTTGTATTATTAAAAATTATCAGTCAATATGTGCTCTACAAGGATCACCAGTACTTCACCTTTCATCTGATACCTTACTTACTAAAATATATTCTACAAACTTTTATATTTACACCTATGCCAAGGAACAATTTTGTTTTAAATATGTGCTACTTTCCAGTATATTCTTTTTTGACCTGCCCCAGTTTGGTGGTGTTACATCTTACAAAGTCTATCCAAATTATTTTTGCAAAGAATTCCGCTCAATGCAGGTGCTAGGGGCCATCTGAAACTTACAGTGAGGTGACAGATTTTTGCTCTGTGTTGAAGGCCTCATTGTGACTTTGAGATGAATTACAGCAATAAAAGCGCTGTTTAAGATTCAAGTGCTGTGCTTGTACTGATTTTGTGTCATGGATGGATGCTCCATATCCTTTGTTATTCTATTATATTTATCTTGTAGGTCACAGTAGAACTATAGTTGGAGTAGAGGAATTATCAGATAAATCATTACGCTTGTTGATCTTTGATCCAAGCACCTCAAAGAAGCAGATGCAGCAATTCCTCACAGTTATTAATAGTACGATTATGAGAACCATAAGGAGAACAGAACATGGACTCCGAGCCAAACAGTATCAAATTGTGGCTGTTGAGGGATTTGTGGAGGACAAAGAATATGATGTATGATTTATTATAACAATAGCAAAAAACAGATGTTTTTATTATATAAAGAAGAAATATTGTTGTAGCCAAGAATAATCAAGATGCTCAATTTTATATTCATACAATGGATATTTTTTAAATCTCAAGAAGAGATTTTATATGAATTTATAGGGTTAAATATACTTACCATGATATTTACTACCGTAGAAAGGCTTGTATAGTTCGCACTGGTACATAGTCCGCACCCCCTTCTCCCCACGAAATTTTAGGTAAAAAAACTTTTTGTAACTGTTAGAAAAGGTCTAATGAAACTCCGGTAATTTCAAATCCTGTGCGGTCGTTTGCGGTATTTTCTTGGAAAACCTGTTTTCCATCATCAAACAGAAGCTGAAACTGCTTGTAAATAATTCTAGAACGCTTCATGATTGTTAAAATAAGTTTAATTCACTAAAGAAGAATTTAGAAACTTGTGTATGTTTAAACAGGAAGTTTAAAAAGCATGTGTAAAAGAAGAAATTAACCGGTGAGAGTCGAAATCCGTACATAACAGATATCACTATAATACGACTTTGAAAGTAAAACAGTTCCATCCTTTTGTAAAACAATCTTTAATATATCTATCACATTAATGTTTGAAGGGTCTTAAGCTAATACAAACCATATTAGTCAGTATGAAACACCAAAAAACGAACAATAACCGATTACGTTTTGTAGTTTACAAATTCTAAGCTGGTTTACGGTTGTCTTTTTCACTATGTTTGTATCGTTTCAATCAAGCAGATACCAGTTTATTTCAACCAATGCATTGAAAAGAAACGAGAAATTTGTAATGAAAGGTTTAGTTTTTATATTTATCAGTATTAATTTGATATTGAATAGAAATAACTTATTAATATGGATGAGTTAAAATTATTAGTTTGAAAATGATAAGAGCGCCTCTACAATATAAATAACAAAGATGGCGGAACGTAAACAAACCACCTCGCCATGAAATTGAAATTTTCTCTTATTTCTTGCTTATTGTACTCTATAGTCCGCACCCGTCTGGAAGGTCCAATTTTGGAGAATAAAACCGCGGACTATACAAGCCTTTCTACGGTATTATAAATATAGAATATTCCGCGTTTTAATATGTTCTCAATGGCAAAAAAACATCGAGGAGACCAAGATTTAAAAACATCCGGTCATGTATGAAATCTACTCACCTCGAATCAAGGTAAGTTCAGTTTTATATGGCGTTTAATTGGACAACCAAAATACACCAAAAAAAAGAAATTTATACCAGGGTGGTGGCGGATTCTGGTAAGTATATTTAACCCTATAAATTCATATAAAATCTCCTCTGGAGATTTCAAAAATATCCATTTTATATGAATTTGGTTAAATATACTTACCATGATATTTACTATTATAAATATAGAATACTCACTGATTACCAAGCAGTATTTCTCTGTAGGCGGTGGATAAATTCCTGATGATACATGAAGAAAAAATATTTTTCTTCAAAAAGATACATCATTAAACAGTTCTTTCAAATCTAAAATACTGTCACCAAAATAAAAACTTCCACCAAAAACAAACTAACTATTTACAGGTTACTACTAGTCATCTTCCTGAAAAAACATACAATACATATACTGTAACACTTTGTATACTTTGTATTTATATATACATATATAAGAGAAATTCACATATATGTAACAACCCTTTTACAGTAATATCTTGTCTATCATAAACAAATTTACTGTAATACTTTGCAGGAATCTAAGTCCCTCAAATAAAATCTTACAAAAGTTGATTCAGAAGACCAATCTGCTGCATCTAAAATTGATTTTGTCGAGGCTCCTTTATATGACTTGGAGCAATTGCTCGTGTGGAATGACCCTTTACTTTTAAATTGTCATTTAAGTATGCAGATCTAATTGTTTGGACAATCCAACTAGAAATTGTAACTGATGTTATAGGCTTATGAGGTTCTTTCATTGCCAAAAATAACTTGACCTTGTCAGATGCCTCTAACTTTTGTCTGATAGTCTAAGTCTTATCCAAATAAATGATAATTGACCTTTTTGGATCTAATAACTCTCTTTCTGGAAAATGAGGAACATGAATTTTTTCCCCAAAGTGACTTTGCCTATCTTGTTTTGAAAGTCCATGTCTGATAAAGGTTATACCTTTCTCTAGAACCTTCATAGGTGCTTTATCAATTCTAAGACTTTGCAGATCACTGCATCGTCTAAAAGTTGTTATAGCTATGAGAAAAACTGTCTTAAAAGTTATAAACTTTAAAGATGCCTCACATAAGGGCTCAAAAGGTTCATTCTCTAAAGCTTTGAGAACTATGTCTAAATCCCATTCTGGTAATAAATTTGTCTTAGTAGGTCTAGAATGAAAAACTCATTTTATCAACCTTGAAATGTAAGGATGTTGACCAACAAGATAATTATCAATAGGAGACAAAACAGCTGACAACATGGAGCGATATTCAGATACTGTTCTGTATTGTAAGCCAGATTCAAACAGAGATACTAGAAAATCTGCAATCTGACTTAAAGTAGCTGAATAGGGATCAATTTGTTTCCCAGTACACCAGCTACTGTACTTTTTGAATTTTTCAATATAATCTCGTTGTGTACCTTTTCTCCAAGATGCATTGAGCAAGTTTCTAGCTGATTTCGAAAATCCTCCTGCTTTGAAATTTCTGTCGAGAGGAGCCATGCGGCTAAATTCAACATTTGAGGATTCGGATGACATATCTTGGTTTTGGGTTGAATCAACAAATTCTCCCAGTGTGGTAGTCTGATAGGAGGTGCTATTAATAACTTGAGAATTTCGGGAAACCAAAATCTCCTCGGCCATTGAGGTGCTATTAAGATAATCTGACAATGGAACTGCCTCATATACCTTAATATCTTCGGTATCAGACAAATCGGAGGGAAAACATAGGCATACATGTTCTCCCATGGTATTGTCAATGTGCATTGGGATGGGGTATCCATGTACAAAATACTTCAGTTTGCCTGTTCTCCCATGAAGCAAAAACGTCTATCAGAGGAGCACCCCACTGATGAAAAATTTGACCAACAATTGTCTTGTTTAAAGTCCACTCTGTTGGACGTATTCTGATGCGACTCAACTGATCTGCTAGAACATTGTTCTTGCCAATGATATGGGCTGCCTTCAAAACCATGTTGCCATCTGCCATAATTCCCAAGTTAACAGACAAAGACTGGTTATCTTGTCACGCCCTGGCGATTTATGTACTGAACAACACTTGTGTTGTTGCTCCTGATCAGAACCGATTTGTTCCTTAACTGATTCAGAAAATGTTTTATTGTCAAATAAACTGCTTTCATTTCTAAGCAATTGATATGCCACTCTTTCTGGTGTAAATTCCATTCCCCTTGGAAAATTTGTTTCCAAACATAACCCCCAAAACTGCTTTTGGAAGCATCTGTTGTGACTGTAACAGTGGATATCTGTGACACTAAAGATCGGCCTTTCAGCGTGTTCCCTGATTTGTCCACCAAGAAAGATGTGATTTTAGATGTTGAGTAAATGGAATTTCTACTGTCATATCTTTGCAAATTGGATTCCAAAAACTTAATAGATGTAATTGTATTGGTCTCATGTGTAGATGAGCATTTGGAATCAGCTCTATACAAGATGCCATTACACCCAGAATACGTAGAAAATCTAGAGCTACTGTTTTCACAGTCTGCATGTTCTGAATTAACATCTGTAATTTTTCTATTCTCTCTAAAGTTGGAAAAATTAGCCCTTTTTCTAAGTGAAAAACTCCTCCCAGATAAGTCACTGACTGACTGGGAATTAAATTGGATTTCTCCTTGTTTACTATGAAGCCTAATGAAACTACAAGTTTGAGCTTTCTAAAAAGCTGTGGACTGCTTCGCTAATTTAAGGTGATATGTGTGCATGTTTTTGTTGACTTCGTATTGGAAATGTGGTATTTTTAGATATTGATTGATATAAAATGGATGTCTTCGACTTGGAATATCGATTTTTGTATATATATTAAGATGGACTTTTCTGAAATTTTAAACTGGATGTTCAGTGTTTAGTTGTCAATTTATATATAATTTATAATTATAATTAATGTGTCTTTGTAGAGAGTGGTTTTCTAGTTCTTTCAGCTGCTCATTGACTTGCGATTTTATTGCTAGTTATGTATATAATTTATTTAGATATATATGAATGTTTAGGTATGTTGATTAAGAGTAACATGATTTCGAGTGATGAAGACAATAACAATCAAAACCAAGGAGTAAACAAAGACTTGTTCCACAAAAAGATATTTTCAACAGTAAAGATAAATAAGAAACAACACGAACTCCTGTGACCGAGGATTTATATACAAATCCTTGATATGACTAAAAACCGGGAGTGAAATCAGGTGCTCCGGAAGGGTAAGCATTCTCACCGTTTACAACACTCATTGTGTTATTTCTGTGTCCAGTCCGGTATTGATGGAAGGTTACTTATGACTGCGGAAGAATATCAGATACGATATATGACACACTTTTGTCGATTTACCATAATGCTTGCAATGCGAAGCAATTGTAAACAGCAATAAATAAATATTAGTTTCGGTGAAAATTATGTTGTTCCACTTTAAGAGTGTGCGTTATACACCCATGCTTTTAAAATTTTGTTCACTTTACTTGTTGATAATTAAAACATTTACAAATGGACATCACTCTGGAGGTGTGCCTAGATTGGTAGAAGTTATAAAATACAGATAATGCATTTTTGTAAATATTGTATAGGAACATTGTTTAGCAAAACAAATCATGCATATTGCAGATTAACAAAGCAAATAAACACGTATCAATAATTGATATTTCAATATTGAATTTCAGTGTGCAATATATGCATTATAAAACGAATATGAATTAATAACAGTTGATCGGAACTGAAATACACATAGTAATTTTCCGGCATTTGATGTCTTATCCTGAGACGAAAAAAGTCTGTAATTCTTTATCTCATTTAAGCCAATAGCTGTTGCTGTATCTCAGCCGCATCATAAAGCAACCAATCAGAATCTATATGTGATAAGTAATTTTTTCAAGATGGCGTGTTTATCTACTGAAACTAATAGCTCCGCACCGTGATGCGAAGCAATCAGATTGAGTCACTTCTCTCGATCTAGTGTCAACTGATTTTGGTCTTGATTGACTATCATCCAATCGTCCAAATATATCACCATTCTTAAATTTTGAGCTCTGAGATATGCTGCAACTACTGATACAGTTTTGTGAAAATTCGTGGAGCACATGTTGGTCCAAAGCACATTGTTTTCCATTGATAACATTAGTTTTGAACACAGAAACTTGTGTACTGTCTGTGTGATTTAAATATTGGGACATGGAGATACGCATCTGACCGATCGAGAGATATGGCCCAATTGTTCACTTTCACCAAGTTTATTACCTTTTGCATAGTGTCCATTTTGAAATGAATTTTCTTTAGATATTTATTTAGGGGTTTCAAATTTGTCACCATTCTTAACTTCCCATTTTTCTTGGGGACTAGAAATAATGTGCTGTAAAAAGCGTTTAGACAAACGGATACTGAACTTTTTCTATCACATCTTTATCTATTTCTTGCATAAAAATACCCAAATTGTCTGTTTGTACAATTGTCTTTTTTATCCCCGTCCAAAGAGGTTTTTGATAAAATCCAGTTTGTAACCTTCTCTCACAATTGAGAGAACCCATTGATCTGATGTTATTTTCTCCCAATTTTGAAGAAAATTTTTAATCGACCCCCTACTGGTATATCTGGACACATCATTAAAGTTACTTCTGAGTCAGCTATCCTTTCTCTTGGGAATCCGAAAAGAACCCCGGGATGACTGTGTAGTACTCTTGCCAGACTTAAAGCCGGTCTTGTTTGCATCCTGTCCAACCTGTCATGAGACTGGTGCTGTCTTATCTTTTTGAAAATGCTGTGCTGGTTTCCTATAGTTGGAAACAGTACTAGCAGCATTTACATTTGCTCTTCCATTAACGTTCTTATGTTCATTTCACACGTTGGAATACCTGGCAACCTTAGTGTTACCCTTTTCACGAGAATCTTTCTCAAACTTCCTTTTCTTAGTGAACTCTGGCAAAAGGTCAGACAGCTGGTCTTTCTGTTCTTTACGCCTTTCCAAAGACATTTCCAGTCCTTTACCAAATAACCCATGATGTGTGAGTGGAAGATATTGGTACTTACTGCGCATATCTTTTATTAATCATTCAAGCCAGAATCTTGAGCTGCCGCTTTACAGCGTATCAAATGACAGAAAGCACCTGTGTGCCCTGATTGATCAAGAGTTTTTGTCGACATAGCAAAAACATCCTTTATTGTCTGACAAACACTGTCTTTGTCATAATCTTCACCTTCTAGAGTTTGCAATAAGGAACCTGGAGCCTGTTGCATATATAAAACAGAAATAACATCATTCTAGCACTTAATTGACCTTGGAATGCTAATTTCTCAATCTGTTTGAGAGGTTGTGTAAAAAGTTGCCCGTGAGTATACCAGGACTTGACAGCATTCTGACCGTGTGTCTGTCTTAACATAGGTTCCAATAAATCATCCAATGAAGGAACTTGTAACAAACTCGACTGAACTATCATGAATTGGAAAACAATTCTTATAGTCCTCTTTAAATGCAGAAATTCTGTCTGGGTTTTTAGGACGCCAAGAATTTTCTAAAATTTCAACCTGTGCTTGGTCTAAAACCAAACCAATATTACATCTCTCTTTAACAATATCCTCCTTAAATATTTTGGATAGAAAGTTTACATTATTGTTTGTCTGCCCTTGATCAGACTTATCATGTTCATTAGAAAGAGAAATACCACCATGTGCATTTGAACTTTGTACATTAACATGTTTTATAAACCGTTCACATTTACGATTATTGACAGTATCAAATTCTTCAGTGTTCTCTTTAAATGGACTACCTCCAGACACACTTTCTTCATTTGACCTTATATCCAGATCATTTCTCTCACATTGTTGAACATGTAAAGATATTTCTGACCTTGTGTCAATATCTATGTTCCTAGAAACCCTTGGCGACCCCAAATCTTGGTCCAGGTCTGGTTCTAATGATATGACTGGCCTACGCTCCCCTGATGGGAGGTTACCCATTACATTGCATTCAGATCTGGGCAAAAATTCCCTATTCTGATTGCTGGAGGCAAACAACTCAGAAAGTTTGTTAAATTTATGATTAAAATTCTCCTCAAGATTATTGAGTTTTTTAACACATTCAGCCTGCATGTTAGCTGATTTAGAAGCCTTATTAGCCTTTTTACCTGCTGACTTCTTCTCTGGTTCCATATTTGTCCTAGCACTGACCTTGCTGGACTGTGAAGAGGAACGCTTTTCTTTCAGCGTTGCCGTGCATGGTGGAACCGGTGCCGACTCTTCATACATAAGTATCAAGTCATTCTGCTTTTCTGTCTCATCCATGTTAATGAATAATGAAGGATACAACAATCTTATAAGTAACTAACCAAATATTTTAGATTTTGATGAGAACACCCGTTCAATTGAACGCAAAAAAATAAAAACTGAACTTACCTTGATTCGAGGTGAGTAGATTTCATACATCACCTGATGTTTTTGAATCTCGGTCTCTTCGATGTTTTTTGCGATTGAGAACATACTAAAACGCGGAATATTCTATATTTATAATAGTAAATATCATGGTAAGTATATTTAACCAAATTCATATAAAATAGAATTAAACATAAAAAGGTACATGTCCATTTACATTTTTTGTTTTATATAATACAGGGATCGATTGAAAGTTTAACAACATACAGCTCAGGAACAACTTTGATTTTGTATGCAATTAGTTAGAAAAGAAATAGGTTTCTGTTTCTGTAATTTGAGATGCGTTACTTTTAATTAAATAATTCTTTGTTACAGTATCAAAAATGAAGACTATTTTAGAATTTAAAATACTGACAAGATCAAAGGAAATTAATGAAGTCAACATTTTTACATGTTGAAATAAGAATGGTTGAAAGTATGTCAGTCAGAAAAAAATTAAACCAAGACTTGTGTCCCTTCTTGATTCCTTATTTAATTTAAGTATATCAGATTTTAGATCTTATTAATATTGCCATATCAGTTATGACCATTTCCAGAAATTCTGTTTTGACTCATCTCACAACATATATTTACAAAAACAAATGCATCATTTGTTGACTGTTTTGAATATTGTATAAATATTTTCAGGAACAAAAGGTATTAAAGTCTGAGAGAGTAAGCTGATACTGGAAGAATCACTGCTATACTGCTTTGCCATGTCCAGATTCTCATATTTCAATTTAATTAGTTACCAGTTCATGACAAACAGGGTCTTGGATGGAAAAGAGAAAGAAACCAGTACTGTGCTCTGTCACATTGTTGTCTATTTCATATTGTGTACATGTCATATAAAACTTGACTGAATTTTATTACACAAAATAATAATGTATCTGCACATTACATTTTTTAGTGTAGTCTTTTTGTGAAACCACCACCATATGAGTAGCTTAAATGTTACATCGCAAGATGTTTGTTTGAGGAAGTTTCATAATGGCAACATTTGAAAGGGTCATTCAGAACAAACTTGATAGGTTAAGATAACTGTTTTACTGGAGAATATTTGTTATAATGAGAAATTATTTCACACAAGTTTATTGTTTAAGCTTTCATTAATTTTTTCACAGTGGATTTAATACAGCTGTTGTTTTGGTATATTTACAAGAACTTAACATTGAAGCTTTCATCAATTGAGATTTTTCGCATTTTCCCAAATAATAGAGGCCGGAAAAGGGTGGTTTATGGGTGTTTGATGAATACTACATCTTTTATTATCAAGGCCATGACTTTTATTAAGACTGCACATGAACTTTCTCAGTGATATGTCCAGGGTTTTTTTCAAATTTGGGAGGTTGAGGTACAGGAAATTTACAGAACTTGTGTATTTTTATTTAAAGGATGGGCTCTAAAAATATGATAGATACACAGAAAAAAACTTCCATTTTATTCATCACTATTTCTATGATAAAATATATAAACTATGAACTATAATAGGCCTTTATAAAATCTATAAATTCTGTTCGTGGAGAACTTTTATAATGCACAATGAATAATTTGAAACATAACACACCTTTTCACTATTGTATTGATAACTTTTAAGAAGAGGTTACCTCCTTTTCTTGTTAAGAAAAATATTCAAAATTGCAATTTAGGCCTTTAGACCACATGCCTACTTTTGGAACAGCCAAAGACCTTTTTTGGTATTAGCTGAACTGTGTTTAGACCTTTTTATGCCCCATTTATGGGCATTATGTTTTCTGGTCTGTGTGTCCGTCTGTCCATTCGTTCGTTTGTCTGTTCCCATTTATTGGCATTATGTTTTCTGGTCTGTATGTCTGTCTGTCCGTTCGTTCGTTCGTCTGTTCGTCCGTCCATCTGTCCGTTTGTCCCGCTTCAGGTTAAAGTTTTTGGTCGAGGTAGTTTTTGATGAAGTTGAAGTCAAATCAACTTGAAACTTAGAATACATGTTCCCTATGATATGATCTTTCTAATTTTAATGCCAAATTAGAGATTTTCCCCCATTTTCACGGTCCACTGAACATAGAAAATGATAGTGTGGATGGAGCATCCGTGTACTGGGGACACATTCTTGTTGGTACTAGCTGAACTGTGTTTAGACCTTTTTGGTACTAGCTGAACTGAGTTTAATAAATATTAGGAAATCATACAATCAGAAATTTTTTAAATATCAAATATTATTTTCTTTCTTTGGTGATTTTTTAGCACCTCAAAACTGTAGCTAATGCAAAATGTTAAGTTATGTTAAAACTAAAGAAAAAAAAAATGCAATAACTTAAATGGTATCAGTAAAGTAAAGATAGAAAAATTATAGAACAAAACCATCACATGATAACATATATATTAGATATATTGCATGACTTGTTATATTTAGATAGCAAACTTCAAACCATACCATATAAAACCAAGAATTTTTGATATTAAAGCAATTATAGTTTATAGGGCTTTTGCAGAAATAATTGTATGAGGGAGTGGGAAGTCACTTCTATTCAAATTTTATGGGTCGTGATATAAATCCAATATTCAAACTTTTCAATTCTAACATGATTGTCAAAGAATAGATTTCTTTATTTTACTAAAATAGATATATTATATATATTATATACTTAGTAGTAAATACATGTCAATTGTTTGTGTAATATGATCAATGACATCGTGCTGTATCAGCAATCTGTGATGATATCGATATCAGTCACGGTTGCAAAGGCTTTATCACACCCTTGTTTTGTATGAAGTCACGTCATCGACATCAGTCACCGTTGCAAAGGCTTTATCAAACCCCTAATCTGTATGACGTCACGTCACATGTAAAATGTAAAAAAGTAAAAACCCATTTACTTGAGATATATAATAAAGTGTATATGATATGGCTTTTTCAATATCACACACTGTATCAACCCTCAACCAATATAATCCCTGGAGCAGAGCTCTTGGGATTATATTGGTGTCTCGGGTTGATACGGATGTGATATTGAAAAAGCCAAATGATATTCTCTATATACCTATCTATAAATATAACAAAGGTCAATTAGTACGTTTCATGGAATGTATATATCAAAATTAATAATTCACAAAGACTACATTTCACATCAAATAATTAAAGTTCGTTAAAATGATGTGACTAGCGCCTTCATTCCTTTTGCCTATCTTCAGGTGACGATTTTACAATGTCCTTGACACTACTACTATTGGTAACATTTGTGACTTTACAAAGATAGTAAGGGGTTAAGGAATATATATATGTCATTATTTTTTTTTAATATAATAATGTTTTTTAAATTTGAATTTGATATCTTATATGATATTTATGAGCAGATGGCATTAGAACTATATGTGGTCCTGTGGTAATGGTTTCATAGACTCATGCACAATATTAGGAGGTTTTTAAGGTTCTTGTGTCCTATCATAAGCAGACAAAAAACGAGTACATTTTAATTTGAATTTGATTTCAGTAAAGTGTTTGGAGACCTGAGTTACTGTTACTGTTAGTTCATAAACTTCACTTCATGGTCTTTTGAAGAGGGGCGTAAAGGGGGGGTACCTGCATGGAAGAATGCAAAATAAAATTGCCATTTCACAAGAAAAAACAATTAAAAATTTCTTGCACATTGATCTTTTTACCGATTTCACGAAACACCGTGAATAATGAACCTTTTTCATGGCTGCACGTGAAATAAAAATGGCAAAACACATTGCACGAAAATAACCCTTTACCACCCTCTTTGAACCAGTGAATATTTTCATGAAAAAAGAAAATCCAAGAAAAAATGGTTGTAGGTTATAAACATTTCAGTATTATTTATGATCAACTTTAAGCTTAAAAAATATTTTGTGAAAAGATCCACAGCTTTATTTGTAAGAGAATATAAATCCTTTTGTTTCTTAACTTTTTTACTTCAATAATTCGCTTAAATTCAAAGTGCTGTTAAGTTATTGCCATGTATATGTTATGCCATACTTGTTATATTTGTGTGAATAAAGTTTTTGTTGACAAACAAGAAATGTTGACTGGCATATCTGTGTAAATGTGATATTTTACTGTGATAAAAGTGTCTGAACATTTGATAATGTTGGCTTTGGAAATGTGATTTAAACTACCTATATGTTTTGCCAGAACTTCTTTTTCTTCTGTGTTACAATGTAAAAAATACCACGTTTACTGCTGTGAGTCCTTCTTTCTCTTATAATCAAGTTATTTTGGGAAAATTAACAACAAGAGCAAAAATTTAACCATACATTTAATTTTTGGGGTAAAGAATTTTAAAATGAAATGCAACCCATTCTTCAAAATTTCAAATGGTTTTGAATTATATTTACATTTTAATAAACTTCATGTAAACCTTTTTTTGTCAAATAACACATACTATTGTTAGAGGATTATAGGGACTCATAGTACATAATATTACATAGTAATTCACATTAGAAAAGACTTTTTTTCTGTTTTCTGTGGCCATCACAGGGAAAGTAAGAAACATAATAAAAGCCATCATATGTTCAAGTGGATATGAAATCAGACTTTAGGTAAAAACGGCTTTAAGTGATTATTTTTTTTTTCAATTTTCATTTTAAAACTTTTAACTAGTTTTACTAATTTGAAAGCATTCAGTAAATTGCAGCCTCAAAACTTTGCATAAAAGTTCATGTGTTGTGAAAAATATGAAATAATTTTAATTGTATGTATTGTTTATTGAGCTATTCCAATAAAAGCAAGTTGGCATTTAGGTGATGAAAGCATTTCTTCACAGCTGCATGAAATTTTCAACAGAAGTAACTAGTAAAATGCCCTTTAAATTACTCATTGCAATACAAACCATCTATAGAACACCTTAACCCATTTCCTTTTCTTGGAATAGCTGATATTTGTACTTCTGTGATGACATGATGATTGTTCATACAATGGTCTGTTAAAATGTTATATATATATTATTCTAGTCAGACATTTTCTGGAATTGTTATCCATGTTGTAAATAAGAAGTAATACAAAGTTTGTTACTACAACATACCATTAAACAGAATAATGAAAATTTCAGATCAAAGTAGAGATTGATCGTTATTTTTTCTTTGTCTTAATCCAAACATGTTTTTGGTTAATTAATGATAATATATTAATGATATTGGCACATTTAAATCTTTTAAATGAAAAATATCACCAGAATATTGTGTTTTATTTCTATATAATTTCAGATTTCTTGAGTTGATTTTTCACATGACAGTTTTATAAGTAAATTTGTTAAAGAAATATCTTATCATATTGTATTGTAATATTTATTGTACTAATATTTGTAATAATTTACAAGCAATTTTACTTTAATAGTATGGCATTATATATCAACAAATAATTTTATTTCTGTGTCCGGCTGTGCATATGGTAGGGCATTTGGCCTTCTCTATCTGATTTAAGGTACATACATGTATGTCCGTGAGATATGTCTTTCATTAAAAGTCCATTTTCTAGAAAAGCCATTGTTGTATATATTAATAATATTTCAACATTCCAATCCTCTCAATAACAACAGGACTGAATAAGATTTTAGTATCCATTACCTACACTTCATGCATGCTATTCATTTTTTCTGTTTAGCTCATTTTCAAAACAAAAACTGATAATGTTGCAATAATATTTCAGTTTCACGTGTAAAGTACATAGTATATCTGTAACAATTTAGACATCATTTCAGCATTACCTTTCACACTTCAGACAGATATTTCAAATTACAATTCAGGGCCATTTGAGTTACGATAGCTTGAAAATTGTGTATCTGTGATGATATTTCATTGCTACAATCCTCTAATAAAATAGGAATGTTGCTACCTTCCAGTATGTAAAGGAATTTGTTGGTTATTGAATTGACCTTGGCAATACTTTTTTTGGGGATAATGAATGGTTATTTAAACAAACTCCATATCTGTGTACCTGCATATGATAAAAAGGCGAGGAAAAAAACCAAAAACACTTAAAAGCTTTAAACATTGTGAAAAGGAAATGCCTCTTGAAAACCGAGCTGTTATTATACTTGAATTGTATGTTTTTAATTTTAGTTCATTTATATTGTAATAGCAAGAAATATCCAATAGCACAATATTGCACAATAGGAAGAAATTGTCAATTGTACAGTATTGCACAATAGCAAGAAATATTCAATTGCACAGTATTGCGCAATTGCAAGAAATATTCAATTGCACAGTATTGTGCAAAGAAGATACTTTGTATAAATTGCTTATTTCTTGACCAATTTCAATGGGGTTTTTATTCTTGAATTCTTGGGTTCTTTAATATGCTGAATCTAACCTGTATTAAGTTTTTGGATTTTGAGCCCTGTTTTAAATTGGTCCACATTGAGGTCCAAAGGGTCCAAAATTAAACTTTGTTTGATTTCATCAAAATTGAATTATTGGGGTTCTTTGATATGCCGAATCTAACCGTGTATTTAGATTCTTAATGTTTAGTCCCGCTTTCAAATTGGTCTACATTAAGGTCCAAAGGGTCCAAAATTAAACTTAGTTTGATTTTAACAAAATTGAATTCTTAGGGTTCTTTGATATGCTGAATCTAATCATATATTTAGATTTTGATTATGGGCCCAGTTTTCAAGTTGGTCCAAATTGGGGTCCAAAATTAAACTTTGTTTGATTTCAACAAAATTGAATATATGGGGTTCTTTGATATGCTGAATCTAACCATGTATTTAGATTCTAAATTTTTGGTCCTGTTTTCAAATTGGTCTACATTAAGGTCCAAAGGGTCCAAAATTAAACTTAATTTGATTTTAACAAAATTGAATTCTTAGGGTCTTTGATATGCTGAATCTAAACATGTCTTTAAATTTTGATTATGGGCCCAGTTTTCAAGTTGGTCCAAATCGGGTCCAAAATTAAACTTTGTTTGATTTCAACAAAAATTGAATATATTGGGTTCTTTGATATGCTGAATCTAACCATGTATTTAGATTCTTAATTTTGGTCCTGTTTTCAAATTGGTCTACATTAAGGTCCAAAGGGTCCAAAATTAAACTTAATTTGATTTTAACAAAATTGAATTCTTAGGGTTCTTTGATATGCTGAATCTAAACATGTCTTTAAATTTTTGATTATGGGCCCAGTTTTCAAGTTGGTCCAAATCGGGGTCCAAAATTAAACTTTGTTTGATTTCAACAAAATTGAATATATGGGGTTCTTTGATATGCTGAATCTAACCATGTATTTAGATTTTTGATTTTTGGGCCCGTTATCAACTTTGTCCACTTTGAGGTCAAAAGGGTCCAAAATTAAACTTTGTTTGATTTCAACAAAAATTGAATATATGGGGTTCTTTGATATGCTGAATCTAACCATGTATTTAGATTTTTGATTTTTGGGCCCTGTTATCAACTTTGTCCACATTGAGGTCAAAAGGGTCCAAAATTAAACTTTGTTTGATTTCATCAAAATTGAACTCTTAGGGTTCTTTGATATGCTGAATCTAACCATGTATTTAGATTTTTGATTATGGGCCCAGTTTTCAAGTTGGTCCAAATTGGGGTCCAAAATTAAACTTTGTTTGATTTCAACAAAAATTGAATATATGGGGTTCTTTGATATGCTGAATCTAACCATGTATTTAGATTCTTAATTTTTGGTCCCGTTTTCAAATTGGTCTACATTAAGGTCCAAAGGGTCCAAAATTAAACGTAATTTGATTTTAACAAAATTGAATTCTTAGGGTTCTTTGATATGCTGAATCTAAACATGTCTTTAAATTTTGATTATGGGCCCAGTTTTAAAGTTGTTCCAAATCGGGTCCAAAATTAAACTTTGTTTGATTTCAACAAAATTGAATATATTGGGCTCTTTGATATGCTGAATCTAACCATGTATTTAGATTTTTGATTTTGGGCCCCTTTATCAACTTTGTCCACATTGAGGTCAAAAGGGTCCAAAATTAAACTTTGTTTGATTTCAACAAAATTGAATATATGGGGTTCTTTGATATGCTGAATCTAACTGTGTATTTAGATTCTTAATTTTTGGTCCTGTTTTCAAATTGGTCTACATTAAGGTCCAAAGGGTCCAAAATTAAACTTAGTTTGATTTAACAAAATTGAATTCTTAGGGTTCTTTGATATGCTGAATCTAATCATGTATTTAGATTTTTGATTATGGGCCCAGTTTTCAAGTTGGTCCAAATTGTGGTCCAAAATTAAACTTTGTTTGATTTAAAAAAATTGAATATATGGGGTTCTTTGATATGCTGAATCTAACCATGTATTTAGATTCTTAATTTTGGTCCTGTTTTCAAATTGGTCTACATTTAGGTCCAAAGGGTCCAAAATTAAACTTAATTTGATTTTAACAAAATTGAATTCTTAGGGTTCTTTGATATGCTGAATCTAAACATGTCTTTAAATTTTTGATTATGGGACCAGTTTTCAAGTTGGTCCAAATCGGGTCCAAAATTAAACTTTGTTTGATTTCAACAAAATTGAATATATGGGGTTCTTTGATATGCTGAATCTAACCATGTATTTAGATTTTTGATTTTGGGCCCGTTATCAACTTTGTCCACATTGAGGTCATTTTGAGTTTAGTGTGACGTCCATTTTCACTGAACTAGTACACAATTTTATTTAGGGCCAGCTGAGGACTACCTCCAGGTGAGAGATTTTCTCGCTGCGTTGAAGACCAATTGGTGGCCTTCGGCTGTTGTTTGCTATTTGGTCAGGTTGTTGTCTCTTTGACATATTCCCCATTTCCATTCTCAATTTTATTGATATTTTTTTTCAATTTGAGAGATAAAATAACTTCTTCCTTCCTTCCTTTAACAGGTTTTTTTTGTGGTTTTGTTAATAACTTTCTGGGAATTATAAATGAAAAATATGAATACTTGCATTTGTATGATAAATTGTTACTCTGAAAGTAAACTTTACAAAAATAATTCATATAAATTTATTACATTAAAAGAGGAAAACGTTTAATATTTGAGTAGGAAATAAAAGGAGGGAGGGATATAATAGAATAATTATAATGCAGAAGTATTGACATAAATTATAAGCAAACCCAGGAAACTATCAAGCAAATATTGAGTCTTTAGAATAATTTATTTTGAATCTTTAATAACTTGTAGAAATTTATAAATAGTATAAAATGAACTCCACAAGTATTTCTCAAGTCTTTCTTTATATCTATGGTCTGTTGTATTCACACACAGCTTGCTTTCACCAAATAAAACTATTTTTAAATCTTTATGTAGTTTTTTGTCTCGCTTGACGGAGTCAAAAAGCGAGACATAGGTATGCTGTTTCCGGCGTCGGCGTCAACAGTGTATTAGTTTGTGATTAGGTCTAGTTTATGGTGAACCACTAGTGGTAAGTTAAAGATATTTGGTATGCAGTTGTATTAGTATTGGCACATCTCATTACCATGGAGATTATTTGGCCCCGCCCCCTCAGTTATGGTCTATTGACTTTGAAATTTTTGTTTAGTTTATCATGTATTAGTTTGTGATTAGGTCAGTTTATGGGGAACCATTAGTGGTAAGTTAATGATAATTGGTATGCAGTTGTATAAGCATGGGCATATCTAATTTCCATGGCGATTATTTTTCCCGCCCCCTCAGTCATGGTCTATTGACTTTGAAACTTTTGCTTAGTTTTCATGTATTAGTTTGTGATTAGGTCGGTTTATGGGGAACCACTAGTGGTAGGTCAATGATATTTGGTATGCAGTTGTATTAGCATTGGTACATCTCATTACAATGGAGATTATTTGACCCCGCTCCCTCAGTTATGGTTTATTGAATTTGAAATTTTGCTTAGTTTACATGTATTAGTTTGTGTTTAGGTTTGTTTAAAGGGAACTACTTATGATAAGTCAATGGTATTCGGTATGCAGTTGTATTAGCATTGGCACATCTCATTTCCATGGAGATTGTTTGGTCATGTACCTTCAGTCATGATTCATTGACTTTGAATATTTGCAAAACTTACATGTACAAGTGTTGCTATTTTAATTTCAACATTTGCATTATCCAAATAACCAAAAAGCGAGACATATCTCTGTGATAACAGTTTATCTTTACATCAAGTGCTTCTTCACAAAACATATACCAGTAATACAGAAAACAAGTTGATCTTCAATCAAACATACAAACATTTTTTTTATACCTAACTTTATAGCTACTAACAAACATGAAATATTTGGAATCAGCAGTTAAAATGATCACAAAAAATGGTTTGTTTGAAACAATAACTTTACATTGAGCTCATCTTAATAAAGACATGTATAACAACATCACTAAAAATCAGGGTGTAATATCCCATTTGTTATGGATTTTTGTCGAGCCATCGACTTTAGTCGAAAAAGCGAGACATAGCCATCCTACATTCCGTCGGCGGCGGCCACAAATATTCACTCTGTGGTTAAAGTTTTTGAAATTTTAATAACTTTCTTAAACTATCCTGGATTTGTACCAAACTTGGACAGAAGCTTGTTTATGATCATAAGATAGTATCCAGAAGTAAATTTTGTAAAAATAAAATTCCTGTTTTTCCTATTTTACTTGTAAATGGACTTAGTTTTTCTGCCAGGAAACATTACATTCACTCTGTGGTTAAAGTTTTTAAAATTTTAATAACTTTCTTAAACTATCCTGGATTTGTACCAAACTTGGACAGAAGCTTGTTTATGATCAAAAGCTAGTATCTAGAAAGAAATTTTGTTAAAATTTTGTACCTGTTTATCCGTATTTTACTTATAAATGGACTTAGTTTTTCTTCCAGTTAACATTAAATACAGTCTGCAGTTAAAGTTTTTAAAACATTTATTAGATTCATAAACTATCCTGGATTTATACCAAATTTTGACAGAAGCTTCTTACAATCAAAAGATAGTATCTAAAGGAATATTTTTATTGATTTTTTTTCTCATTTTTGTTGAGCCTGCGATTAACAGCAAAAGTAGGCGAGACACTGGGTTCTGTGGAACCCTTACAAATTTTTACAGTTGCAACCAAACTTCCAACCAAATCATATCTTTCAAACAATTTAGTAAAGGTTTTAAGCTATTTATGGTAGCCAAAGCCAGGACTTGATTATATATCAGTTATACACAGATCATGATCATTGAAATCTACATCACTACAGACACAGGCATAGTGAACCAGATGGGAAATATACACACTGTAAGAAGGGGTAAAGGGCAAGTAGCAATTGCTTCCATACAGGCGTGATGTATGCATCTTAAACCATGTAGCAGTTCTATAAATCATTCATTGCATGAAAACTTCACTCAAATATAAGCCATCTTATATGCTCTACAAATCTAGTAAAACATGACCTACTCCAAGGCAATGGTTCGTTTTCAACTTATGAGTGACTATCCCTTTGGTATCTTCCGCCTCTCTTATATCAAAATAATCTACCTCTTACTTGAAGATAATCAGTATGCGATTAACATCTTTCAGTACCTTATGTTGAACAAATACCAGCCAAGCTTGAAATGAAATTAAAAATGGTTTGCATTTGTTGAAATAATAATTAATACAGTACTCAAGTCCACCTGTATGAAAGTTCAGATAGATGAAATTTGAGATAAAATTGGAACCAAAATGAGAAATGCACGAAAAGTAGTTTATAGTACCAGTATACAGAAAACAAATTGATCATCAATCAAACATTGTTTGACATATGTCAGTTTATAGCTAGTATTAAATATGAAATATTTGGAATCAACAGTTTAAATGGTCACAAAAATGGTTTGCATGCAAGAATATTTTATATCGAGCTCATCTTAATTAATTGAAGACATTTTTAACAATATCACCGTAAGAATTAGGATGTGGTATATGAGATTTTTACAGTTGCAATAAAACTTCCAAACCAAATTGTGCATTTAGTAAAGGTTTTAAGTTAATTATGGTAGCTAAAGCAGTGACTTAATTATATATCAGTTATACATATTAATTTATGTTCATTGATATCAGGGCCTCTATTGCTGAGTGGCCTAAGTAGTTAAACTATTGTATCACTAGCCTTTCATTACTCAGGTTGTGAGATCGAACCGTGCATGTGGCATTCCACTCCAATCTCAATTGACTAGGACTGTCAGTTTTCCTGCTGAAGCTCATGGTTCTCTCTTGTTACTCCGGCTCACTCAACCAATAAAAACTAGCCATGGGGAAACAGGCAATAGTACTGAAAGTGTTGTTTAACCCCAACAATCAATTCATTGAAATCTACAACATCACTACTGATACTGGCATACTGAACCAGTTGGGAAATATACACACTGAATGACAGGGTCAAAGGCTAGTACTTAGCAATTGCTTCCATACAGACATGCTCTAAATACATATTTTTTATGGCCCCGCAACAAAGTTGTCGGGGAAATATAGTTTTACCCTTGTCCATCATTCCGTCATTCTGTCATTCCGTCATTCCGCAACAAACCATTATACGGCATTTTTTTCTAAAGGCCTTCAGATATTGGGCTGATTTTTGGTATGTGAGTTAACCATGATGAGTTACAGATCAAGTTTAAGTTTCGTTCCGCTCCGCTAATTTTTGCCGAAATTACTGGCTTTGGACTTTGATAAATTATTGAAAATCACAGTTATGCGGACTTTTTTTCTAAACGCCTTCAGATATTGGGCTGATTTTGGGTATGTGAGTTAACCATGATGAGTTACAGATCAAGTTTAAGTTTCGTTCCGCTAATTTTTGCCGAAATTACGGGCTTTGGACTTTGATAAATTGTTAGAAATCACAGTTATACGGACTTTTTTCTAAACACCTTCAGATATTGGGCTGATTTTGGGTATGTGAGTTAACCATGATGAGTTACAGATCAAGTTTAA
This sequence comes from Mytilus coruscus, assembly GCA_017311375.1. NCBI lineage: Eukaryota > Metazoa > Mollusca > Bivalvia > Mytilida > Mytilidae > Mytilus > Mytilus coruscus. Next base: position 39,476,492 of record CM029603.1, on the reverse strand, counting down.
GTTTCGTTCGGCTCTGCTAATTTTTGTCGAAATTACAGGCTTTGGACTTTGATAAATTGTTGAAAATCACAGTTATACTGACTTTTTTTCTAAACGCCTTCAGATATTGGGCTGATTTTTGGTATGTGAGTTAACCATGATGAGTTACAGATCAAGTTTAAGTTTCATTCCGCTCCGCTAATTTTTGACGAAATTAAGGGTTTAGAACTTTGAAAATTGTTGAAAATCACAGTTATACAGACTTTTTTCTATACGCCTTCAGATTTTGCGATGATTTTTGATATGTGAGACTACCATGATGAGTTACAGATCAAGTTTATGTTTCGTTCCGCTATGCTGATTTTCATGTCGTTTCAACACATCTTGTTAGATCTGCAGTACATCCACTTCCTGTTTGCTGATAGTTTGAAATTTAATTACTCATTGATCAAGGAAATTTTTCATCAAACTAGTATTGGTCTTGAGAGCTTGATACTATCCATGCATGCTTGTGTCCACATGTGTTGTTGAAATTGCAGATTTTTCAACTTTTTGAGACAGGGCCATTCGTGTCGTTCCAACACATCTAGTTTTCAGAATATTTCTTATCGTAAATGAATTCATTGTACTAAAGTTAAGGTTGGAAGCAATGTTTATGTTTTGGTTTAATGTACAGAAATTGGTACATGTATCATTTTTTAGATGTAATATAGGTAATATAACTTTTAAAGTTTTCCTTCATACCATTACTCAGTCATTAACTTAATTTGATTACTTTAAATTCAGAAATTATTGCAAGGTTTTTATTAATGCGAATAATGTGACTGATTGAGTATTATAATAACTCACATTCTTATATCAGATACATACACCTGCATGCAGCTTTTCTGAAATCGCAATAATTAATCACACATTTTTGTCCATCCTTCAAAAATCACAATAATAAATGCCCGCAATAATTTCCAAATTTACAGTCAATAAAATATACATGGATCTTGATTGTCAAAATGAATGCATCTTAAACCTTGCAACACCACCATTAACCATTCATGCATGAAAACTGCACACATATGCCAATAACAATCTTGTAAAAGCCTGGCCAACCGGGGTACTTCTACCTAAATAATGGACTACCTAATCAGGTAAAATTACTATATTTTCATTGTAATCCTACATTTTTCAGTAAATAAAGTTGACTTGAATAGATATCTGCAAAGTTAAGGGTTATTTACCTTTGTCTAAATGATAATCAATACACTTTAGTCATTTAGATGATCCGACATCTTTATAGTTCAGAGATATGAACTATGAGGTTAACTTGAAACAAAATGAGAAAAGCATGAAAAGATGTTCAAATAGACCAATTTTTTAACCCCATATCTCGTTCCTGATCTACTCACCAAAAAGAAATTTGCAGAAAAGTTTGAAGATCCTTTATCTTTCAATTCATTTGATACAAATTTTGACAGACTTAAATCAAAGCCAGTTGAGATTGAAGGTTTTTTCAAACTGTTCTACATTTAGTTTGGGTACACTTGTTTTATCATTAGCAGCACCTGTCTGCATTAGATTTGAATTATTCATACATCTAACAGATAACGATTGAGATACTTCAATAATCATTACCACAGTCCCATCTTCTACATTGAATGGGACATCACTGAATTAGACTTGTCACAGAGTTTGTACTTAAATGAGCAACACAATGGGTGCCAAATGTGGAGCAGGATCTGCTTGTTTCCAGAGCACCTGAGATCACCCCAGATTTTTGGGGTTCGTGTTGCTCAGGCTTTAGTTGTATTATGTTTACTGTTTTTTGTCTTTTCCTAGATAATGATCTATTAACTAAAGAGTACATCAAAGCTCCATGCAAATTTACATTACCATGCATGTTACCATACCAAAGAACCATACAACTAAACTTTGATAAGAACTTTTATAACAAAATTCAGTGATGCATAATTATAATTACAAGGGCAACAAGAGCATGGAAGAACTGTCTAAAACTTCCATAGTCAGAGTGATCTACTGACAGTTGGATGCTAACCTAATAAACCTACTTGCTGAGGTTCAAGAATGTGAAATATAATGATCATAGAACTTAAAATAAATGGGGAATGTGTTCATGGGACACAGATGATGCCCCCACTTGCATATAATGTTATATAGGGACATAACTCTAGAACGGTAAAAGTGACGCTACCCAAATTTGAACTTGATCTGAGTTTTGTGGTAATAAGCATTGTGTATAAGTTTCATAACATTTGGTTGAGGCAAACTTAAGTTAGAGAACGGAAAACAAAAAATTCAGCAATTTTTCCATTTGTGAAGGGGCATAACTCTTGAACGGTAAAAGTGACACCACCAAAATTCGAACTTGATCTGTGTTTTGTAGTGATAAGCATAGTGTATAGAATCATATCATTTGATTGAGGCAAACTTAAGTTGGAGAACAAAAATGAAAAATTCTGCAATTTTTTCCTTTGTAAAGGGGCATTACTCTAGAAAGGTAAAAGTGATGCCATCCAAATTCAAACTTGATCAATAAGCTTTGTGTATAAGTTTCATAACATTTGGTTGAGGCAAACTTAAGTTAGAGAATGTAAACAAAAAATTCAGCAATTTTTCCATGTGTGAAGGGGCATAACTTCAGAATGGTAAAAGTGACACCACCAAAATTCAAACTTGATCTGTGTTTTGTAATAATAAGCATTGTGTATTAGATTCATAACATTTGGTTGAGGCAAACTTAAGTTGGAGAACGGAAATGAAAAATTCAGTAATTTTTCCATCAGTAAAGGGGCATAACTCTAGAAAGGTTAAAGTGACACCACCCAAATTCAAACTTGATCTGTGTTTTGTGGTAAAAAGCATCGTGTATAAGTTTCATAACATTTGGTTGAGGCAAACTAAGGTTACAGAACGGAAACCAATTTCGGGACGTACAGACGGACAAGGTAAAACTTAATGCCCCCTCTATATAACTTTTTAAAAGCTCTCAGTATAAATATTAAAGCATAAAATATATGTCATGTAGACCCATTTCAATAACATTGAGAACATACTGTTGAGGTGTACTCCAGAGTTACAGTATATTCACTTGATATATAAAATATGGCTTAAAATATAACACTGAATTCTATTGAATAGTAATCATTTTTTATCATCAACAAATAATATATAAAAATGAAGTCAAAAATACTTTCTCAATAATTAGTCGAATTCAAGAAAAATTGGGTTTAACCTTCCATGAATTTGAACTTTTAAGTTTAATGTAACAAAAACATGTTATACGTTTACTGTCTACAAGTTTTATGAAAAAAGAAATGAATATTGGACAATACCAAAGACTGTCATTCATAATTACATAACGAGTGAAATTGAAACAAAGTTAACATGGTTAATAATGATTTTAATAAAAGAAAATAATTCAGAATAGACCAGACAGCTTCTAAACAAATTTAATTTTGATAATTCTTTTTTTTAATTTATTATACATTATTTTTTTCTAACTAGAATACTACTGCCAAAATATTTTTAGAACATGGAAATAAGAATCATCAACATTTATCAGTATATTCATATCTTGATCGCAGCTGAATTTTATTATCTCCCTTTGATGGGGCATGCCAAAGGAAGAAAAGAAGACATTGAGAATAACAGAACTGATCTTGGAAGTCTTATCTTATCATTCATCCATTCCATTTCAAACATAATTATGAGATAATAAAGCATTCTTTTTCCTGAATGTTTTTCTCACACTGCATTCCAATATCACATACAATTAAATTCAACCTTCAGCATGAAACTAAGTTGAGTCTTTGTCATACCACTGGAGGTTCATCAAGTGGAGGTTTGTATGCATTCCGACATCTTTCATAATATGCCTAAAATATAAAAGGAAAATTAATATTTTTGAATTTTGTTTTACATTTGTCATTTTAGGGCCTTTTATAGCTTGCTATGTGGTATGGGTTTTGCTCAATGTTGAAGGCCATATGGTGTCCTCTAGTTGCTAACTTCTACATCCAATCATACCACATCCTCTTATTTTTATATATCTATATAACTATCTATTAATTACTAAGGTTATAATATTCATACATAAATTTAAATTATAAATGTCAAGTTTGTTATCCCTCATCCTCCAAATCATTGAAAAGAAATCAGTCATTCTTTCATCAGAATACAAAAATTAATGTCATTATTCTTATAAGACGAATGTCATGTTAGCATTCATCTGCTAAGTTATAACAGTGCTAGTATTAGATAAGCATCTTCAAAACTTTTTCAACTTTGTGTTGTGTCAAGTTAAAACCATTTACAGGTAAGTCCTACATTTAATTTGATCCACGCTGTAAGTCCATATTTCCAACATTCTGTCAGCTAAATTAAAAAGATTTTTCAGTACTAACAAAATAACTAATTATCAGAAAACCTTCCTAAAAGTTTGAATATGTCAGTTTTGAGGACTTGCTCATCATTTTTTTGTGTAGAATTAGTCATAAATTTACTGTTTTGGAGATAGAAAAATGTTTCTCTAGGAACTTTGAACAACCTCTTACGACATATAAATACTATGCACTTTTCCTGAGGTCTCCAAACATTTTTGGCAAATTTCAAACATTAAGCACTATTGTAGTCAAAATTTTATCTTGTTTAATTTTTTATATTTTTTGGACAATCAAATGTCCCCTTTTCTTCTCTACCACAACACAGTTTTATGTGAAGCAACTTTGCATAATTTGCATGCATATGTTATATATTTCAGTGTACAAAACTGACAAGACTTATCAACAGGCTTTGTCCTTTCATAATACTAACAACCTTTAACTAGGATATGGCTAAACATGTTCAACAGTTTATTAGTTGAAAAGATGAATTCAAACAGCAATTTCTATATTTTTACCTTACTGGAAATGGTATTGTGAAAGAGCAATATCTATTCTATAAACCCAATAAATAATATCGTTATTAATTTTTCTAATATTTTAAAAGTATTTGAATATGATTTAACGGCCACCCAGAGATGTTGTTCAATCCATAACTCTGTTCTGATCTTTTCAATTTATAATAGCTTTTGATTTTTTCAAGTAAGCACAGGTAGATATAATTTTTTAAGGAATGCTTCTTAGCATTTTTTAAAACACTTAGTCCAAAATTATCCAACTACAACATGTACAATGCTATTGTGGTGTCAAAATATCAGAACTCAAATAACATAGTGCATTCCTTAAAACATGAACCTGTAAAGATAGATAATTCCCCTGGTGAAACAGCTTGATTTCAGAGTTCAATAAATTTTGATATTGGATGTTATTATAAGGGCTATTCCAGAAAAAAAAAACAATATAGGGGTAGGGGGTTGGAAGGCACTTTTTTTTAGGCCATTAACCATACAATTGCGTTTTACTTTGCATACATAACCACACAATTTGAACTTCGTGGCATGCCCCAACCCACACAAAAATAATTCAAGTGCCTTCCAACTCCCTCATTTATTTTTTTCTGAATAGCCCTAAATGTTAACACATTACTAGGAGGTAAATTTACTAAATTTTCACAGGCCAGTAAAAATCAGGAAGGGTGAGTGAATTTAGAAAAGTGTTAGCCCTTCGGGACAGATTACAAAAAATCTTATTTCTATCCCTATATACCCCAAGGTTGATTGTGGCCTTGTCTGACTCTTATTGGCCCTGTAGTTTCAGAGGAGACTTGTTTTGTTAACAGACAAAATACACAAGTGATGAGAATAGCTCACATGGCCCTTTGGCCAAGTGAGCTTAAAATGGTATTTCATCAAACTCCTGCCATTTTGTATACCTTGATAGTCCTATCTCTGATAACTTCTTCTATGTTAACTTGTTGTTGTACTAAATGTAACTGAAAAATAAAATTCATCTATTTTTATATTATGTGTACAATTGCAATCTACAAAAAATTTACCTAAAATAGTTTAAGGCAAAAATATTGATAATGATAATCTACATTACAAATTAAAAAGTAAATAATATATATATATATATATATTTAAAGACAAATAATAGAAAGCTAATTATGTTAAAGATCTGTTTAAACCTAGCAACAGTTCTGCAGACCTCTGTCATGTCTGTAAAGAAGGTACAATGCAATCAAGGTTTCCATAAAGATAATTTTCAAGACTTGTCCTTTATCTTCATAAATGGCTGAATAGAATTTCATTGAAAAATTTGAGATTTAGACAATAGTTCTTTCCCTAAGAAAGGAACTTTTCTGGTGATAACAATATTAAGAGAAATAATTACTGTAAAAACAAGCCTTCAAAACAGGGATTAAAACCATAACTTTTCACTATAATGAACATGTGTACTAAGTCGTAAGATGCAAGTTGATGTGACCACCACTTCATGGTTAACTACCTTGACCAAAACTTTAACCTGATTCTGCTCAGATGGAGGAACAAATTAATGGACAACCTACAGACAAAAAACATAATGCCATTCTAAATGTACTATCGTGGGCAGGGCATAAAAACACTGTAGGATAAAAAATTAATTAATATTAAATGCATACCTTTTTCTGTTCTTTTCTTAGATTTTTTAAAAGAGTAACATTATCACGGTCGCTTTGTTGTTCTTTTTTTCGCTCATTCACATGAGCTGAAGCTTCTGTTACACACCTACTTATCATTGATCTCCTCTGTCTATGAGACTGATCCAACTGAAAAAGAAATTGCAACTTAAGTAATTGTACAAAGAGACCAAAAATAATAAATGTGGAATGTGTCCATGGGACACAGATGATGCCCCCGCTTGCATATCATATAAAGATATAAAGGAACATTACTGAAGAACGGTAAAAGTGACGCTACCCAAATTTGTACTTGATCTGAGTTTTGTGGTAATAAGCATTGTGTATTAGTTTCATAACATTTGGTTGAGGCAAACTAAAGTTAGAGAACAGAAACCAACTTTGGGACGTACGGACGTACGTACATATGTACGTACAGACGGACAAGGGTAAAACTTAATGCCCCCTCCGCTACGGCAGGGGCATAAAAATCATAACCCTTTAAATTTCAAACGGAGATTTAAGGCCAAAAGGAAAAAAAATCTATGATAAAATATTTTAGTAACTATCAGTAACATTAATATTCAACTATCAATGTTGGAAGTCAGAACTCAAATATGTTTGCCATAAAAGCATTCTAAAATGAAATAAGTCCAATTAAGCATTCCAATATCGTGGATTTGTATACTGTGTAAAACATTTGGTCATCAGTGATAGCTGAAAAATAACCAGTTACCAAAGCAACACCAATTTATTGCTGATCTTATTTATTATGGTGTTGGGAGTAATAACCTCATTAAAGAATAAACCAAGTGAATATAGTTCAGAAAACTTATTCTGATAATTATGCCAGTTATTATTATTACACACCAGCTACAAAACAGGACCTACAATGTATATATACTTCCTGTATCTGTTCTGTCACTTACCTGTTCATAAAAACTTTTACATTGATCATGTATGTTTAAATCTTTGGCAAAATATTTTGTTGGAATTGTGTTGTTTAATTCATATATAATCTTATCATCTATATCTCTCATCTGTTTTAGTATGTCCTGCAAATAGAAATAAAAGTTGGAATTTAAAATTGTATATTTGATCTGGGACATTATACAATTATGGCCCGCTGAGGAGGTGTATATCCAAAATTGTCAACCCGAGTAAGGGTTATTCCACGAGGGCTTTAGCCCCCAACACCATAATAAATATTTCATAACACTAATGTAAAGATATATTATTAATTCCAAAATGATAAGATAAACAATTATACAGAAACTTAAGCATACATGTGATGGACAGTGAAACTCAGGTCAGGAGATTTGGAAATTTTGGTCAGGAGATTAGGACTCAGATCAGGAGGTTTTTTATCGACATAAATTTTGTCGTAAATGTAACCGCATGATGTAGAAATTGCCTTTTAAAGTGTTTTTTTTTCATCAAATTTCCATCAAAATGTAATATGTTTACAGTACCCTTGTTGCCTTTCTATTTGAATGATATCACATTATTAAAAAATATTGAGAAGAATCTGTTTCTTGTTTTGTTTTTTGTTTTTGGTAATTGATTGTTCACTGCTTGCAAATAAATCATTATGACCTTTTCTTTGTGTATAGATTTGTATTTATGTCTCCATCTCCTTATCATTGGTAACTGTATAAACAAACAAGGAAGAAATATGCTTTAAGTTAAGTTGTTTTTAAAAGAAATAAATGTGCTTCACCGAGCGCAGCTGGATACGACCGCAGAGGTCCAACCCTGAATAGTTGGGCCAAAAATGGACACAATATTCAAGCTTGATACAGGTCTGAATTTGGATTGTAATTAAATATTTGACTTTTTTTACTTTATATTTATCTAATTTTAAAAAAATTCATCTGTGATTTGTTTATAAAAATTGGTACAAATAATCTTCATCCATTATCAAGCCAAATGTCATTTAACATGTTTAAAATTGAGGGGTCAAGTACTCTTTTTCATTTTATGTTTGCGACATCATTATCTCCCCTATTTAAATAAAATGCTCCGCAGGGCGCAGCTTGATACGACCGCAGAGGTCGAACCCTGAACAGTTGGGGCAAGTATGGACACAACATTCAAGCTTGATACAGCTATGAATTTGGATTGTGATTAAATATTTGACACAGCATAGGTTTCTGACACAGAATGAATGTGGTCTAAGAACTTAAAAATTTTAAATTGGACATTCACCTATTATGGTCCAATATCCAAAATCTAACTACATGGTTAGATTCAGCAAATCAAAGAACCCCAAGAGTTAGATTTTTGATGAAATCAAACAAAGTTTAATTTTGGACCCTTTTGACCTCAATGTGGACAAAGTTGATAACGGGCCCAAAAATCAAAATCTAAATACATGGTTAGATTCAGCATATCAAAGAACCCCATATATTCAATTTTGTTGAAATCAAACAAAGTTTAATTTTGGACCCGATTTGGACCAACTTGAAAACTGGGCCCATAATCAAAATCTAAATACATGTTTAGATTCAGCATATCAAAGAACCCTAAGAATTCAATTTTGTTACAATCTAACTAAGTTTAATTTTGGACCCTTTGGACCTTAATGTAGATCAATTTGAAAACGGGACCAAAAATTAAAATCTAAATACATGGTTAGATTCAGCATATCAAAGAACCTCATATATTCAATTTTTGTTGAAATCAAACATTGTTTAATTTTGGACCCGATTTGGACCAACTTGAAAACTGGGCCCATAATCAAAATCTAAATACATGTTTAGATTCAGCATATCAAAGAACCCCAAGAGTTCAATTTTTGATGAAATCAAACAAAGTTTAATTTTGGACCCTTTGACCTCAATGTGGACAAAGTTGATAACGGGCCCAAAAATCAAAAATCTAAATAATGGTTAGATGCAGCATATCAAAGAACCCCATATATTCAATTTTGTTGAAATCAAACAAAGTTTAATTTTGGACCCCAATTTGGACCAACTTGAAAACTGGGCCCATAATAAAAATCTAAATACATGTTTAGATTCAGCATATGAAAGAACCCTAAGAATTCAATTTTGTTAAAATCTAACTAAGTTTAATTTTGGACCCTTTGGACCTTAATGTAGATCAATTTGAAAACGGGACCAAAATTAAAATCTAAATACATGGTTAGATTCAGCATATCAAAGAACCCCATATATTCAATTTTTGTTGAAATCAAACAAAGTTTAATTTTGACCCCGATTTGGACCAACTTGAAAACTAGGCCCATAATCAAAAATCTAAATACATGTTTAGATTCAGCATATCAAAGAACCCTAAGAATTCAATTTTGTTAAAATCAAACTAAGTTTAATTTTGGACCCTTTGGACCTTAATGTAGACCAATTTGAAAACGGGACCAAAAATTAAGAATCTAAATACACAGTTAGATTCGACATATCAAAGAACCCCAATAATTCAATTTTGATGAAATCAAACAGTTTAATTTTGGACCCTTTGACCTCAATGTGGACCAATTTAAAACGGGCCCAAAATCCAAAAACTTAATACACGGTTAGATTCAGCATATTAAAGAACCCCAAGAGTTCAAGAATAAAACCCCATTGAAATTGGTCAAGAAATAAGAAATTTATACAAAGTATCTTCTTTTGCACAATACTGTGCAATTGAATATTTCTTGCAATTGTGCAATACTGTGCAATTGAATATTTCTTGCTATTGCGCTAATACTGTACAATTGACAATTTCTTGCTATTGCGCAATATTGTGCTATTGGATATTTCTTGCTATTGCGCAATACTGTGCAATTGAAGATTTCTTGCTATTGCGCAATACTGTGCAATTGAAAATTTCTTGCTATTACACAATACTTATTATATAATAATTTAAACATCCTGTTTGGTGTGTATCTCCTGCCATATCATTATTATTTGCTTTTAAATATAAATCAGAAATAACCAACTTAAAATGGAAAATTTTAAAGAAAAAAAAGTCCCCCTAAATTTTTGAACCCCTTATGATTCATCAGCCCAAAACTCAATCACAGCCTTCCCTTTGAGGTATGGTACCTTGCAGTACAATTTCAGAGATCCATACACTTGAACACAAGTTATTGTCTGGAAACTAGAAAATGCTTATTTTTGGCCCCTTTTGACCCCTAATTCCTAAACGTTTCAGGCAATTACCCCAAACTCAATTCCAGCTTTCCTTTGTGATATGGAACCTTGTAGTACAATTTCAGAAAGATCCATACACTTACACACAAGTTATTGTCATGAAACTAGAAAATGCTTGTTTTTGCCCTTTTGGCCCTAATTCCTAAAATTTTGAGGCAATTACCCCAAAAATCAATCCCAGCATTCCCTTTGTGATATGGAACCTTGTGGTACAATGTCAGAGAGATCCATACACTAACACACAAGTTATGTCTGGAAGTTACAAAATGCTTATTTTGGCCCTTTTGGCCCCTAATTCCTTAACTGTTGGTACCATAACCCCAAAATCAATCCCAACCTTCCTTTTGTGATATTGAACCTTATGGTAAAATTTCATAGAGATCCATTCACTTAAACTAAAGTTAGAGTGTGAAACCAATGCGTCTTCGAAGACACGACGACGCCGACGACGACGCCGGACGACGGACGGCGGACGACGCACGACGATTTACGACGACGACGCACGACGCCAACGTCATACCAATATCGACCACAAATTTTTTTTGCGGTCGTATAAAAACTGTATCATACGCCCTTAAAAAGTATACATTAAACATGTCATGTTTTTATTCTACAAAATAATACATATATTCTTTTCTACTCAAAGCTGTCACACATACTAAAGTAATCAAAAGTACACATGGACCCCAAACCAACACAAATATCAATAGACTATTTTCATATTACCGTCTTTTGACTCTGGATTGTATAATTTTTCGACAGGTTACCTACTCTGGTAGGATATCCTGGTACTTGGTCAAGTAAGAGCAACCAAAAGAAGTAAAATCAGACATATAATTGGTGCAATTTGGAAGGAAAGTTTACAGCCCAAAAGCGGTGCTTAAAAGTGGCGTTAAAACACCAAAAATAAATAAATATAAGGAAAGTTTACTGTTTTCTGATGATTTTGACGTGTAAAGAAAATATGAAACTGTTATTTTCCCCCTAAATTGTACCGATTGTAAGCTTGATTTTACTTCTTTACGTTGCTCTTACTTGACAGAGTACCAGGATGTGACTGTCGTACCATATATTAGGTAACCTGTCAAAATTATAAACTCCAGAGTCTAAAGTCGGTAATATGAAAATTGTCTATTGTAAAGCCTGGGTAAGTATACATTTTTGTAGATCAATGGGTTTTCTGCACACTGATATTTTAAAATATATGGGTTCATCTTAAATTGACCTAATTACAAGCTTTAACACAATACTAATGTTTCATAGTAAATAGACCATGACTGAGGGGGGCAGGGCCAAATAATCTCCATTAAATGACATGTGCCAATGCAAAAATACAACTGCATATCAAATATGTCCTAGATACAATTCAGATTAACCTATCGATCCTTTAAACAAAGGTATTCTAAAAGGTTACCAATTTAACACTGTAATTTAATCTTTTAGTATTGTTTTTATCTATACAACAATTGGTTTTCTTGCAAGGATCAGGAAATTTTTTCATACAATTTCAGTAATTTTGAGATGACTTGAAAGTTTGGGTCTTTTTTTCAAATAATTTTCCGCAATATAGCCTTTTTGAACTGATGGGGAGTAAAGCAATCACAAATCAATCAATCAACCTTTTTTCAAACTGTCAAAATACATAGATTCATGGCATCACCGAAATTGTATAGACGGTTTCGTCGTGTTTACTTCATGAATTTTCTTAACAGTTTCTCTAAAAACGTTTAGGAACAATTTATGGAAAGCAAGTTTAAAATTAAAAGGATTTTAATGACTTAAAACAGTTAATTCAATAATTGCTCAGGAATTGCTATAATCTCTACTTATGATTTTGAAGTCGAAATAAAAACCAAAAGTTTCAAGTTAATAATAACTTATGAGTAATTCCGGACTGATTTATGAGATTTGTTCTGTTTATCAAATGACAGGAAATCATAGTATTTTTAATTTTATTACATGTAAAAGTGTTTGAATATAACTTATAATAGTTTCACTTGTTTAATTAAGCATGAAATCATTTTGCATTTTCAAATAAGTGTCTACTCTGGAGAAGACAATATTCCTCACACATGCATATTACATAGAAAGTAAAGCACACGTTTGACTGTTGAAAAAATATTGTTTTCCATGTAATTTAATAAAAGTTTTAATTTTTAAATCAGAATTGGCGATTGTCTTTGCTGAAAAGTTATTAAATAATGAAGTGATAATAATTCATGGAATAGAACTTCTTGATAATATTAGTATGATTAGTTCTGAGCTTGATCACTTAGAACTGTTAGGTGTGAAAAACACAGGTAAATAAAATGCTCCGCAGGGCGCAGCTTGATACGACTGCAGAGGTCGAACCCTGAACAGTTGGGGCAAGTATGGACACAACATTCAAGCTTGATACAGCTCTGAATTTGGATTGTGATTAAATATTTGACACAGCATAGGTTTCTGACACAGAATGAATGTGGTCTAAGAACTTAAAAATTTTAAATTGGACATTTACCTATTATGGTCCAATATCCAAAATCTAAATACATGGTGAGATTCAGCAAATCAAAGAACCCCAATAATTCAATTTTTGTGAAAATCAAACTAAGTTTAATTTTGGACCCTTTGGACCTTAATGTAGACCAATTTGAAAATGGGACAATACTGTGCAATTGAATATTTCTTGCTATTGCGCAATACTGTGCAATTAAAATTTTTTGCTATTGCGCAATACTGTGCAATTGGATATTTTTCTTGCTATTGCGCAATACTGTGCAATTGAAGATTTCTTGCTATTGCGCAATACTGTGCAATTGAAGATTTCTTGCTATTGCGCAATACTGTGCGATTGAAAATTTCTTGCTATTGCACAATACTAAATACAATAATTTTCACATCCTGTTTAGTGTGTATCTCCTGCCATATCATTATTATTTGCTTTTAAATATAAATCAGAAATTACCAACTTAAAATGGAAAATTAAAAAAAAAAAAAAAAAAGGAAAAAAAAGGAAAACAATTAAAAATCCCCCAATTTTTGAACCCCCTTATGATTCATCACCCCCAAACTCAATCTCAGCCTTCCCTTTGTGGTATGGTACCTTGCAGTACAATTTCAGAGAGATCCATACACTTGAACTCAAGTTATTGTCTGGAAACTAGAAAAATGCTTGTTTTTTGGCCCCGTTTTGGCCCCAAATTCCTAAAATGTTGAGGCAATAACCCCCATAATCAATCCCAGCCTTCCCTTTGTGGTATGGTACCTTGCAGTACAATTTCAGAGAGATCCATACACTTGAACACAAGTTATTGTCTGGAAACTAGAAAAATGCTTATTTTTGGCCCCTTTTTGGTCCCTAATTCCTAAACGTTTAGGGCAATTACCCCCAAAACTCAAACCCAGCTTTCCCTTTGTGATATGGAACCTTGTAGTACAATTTCAGAAAGATCAATTCACTTACACACAAGTTATTGTCATGAAACTAGAAAAATGCTTGTTTTTTGCCCCTTTTGTTGCCCCTAATTCCTAAAATTTTGAGGTAATTACCCCAAAATCAATCCCAGCCTTCCCTTTGTGATAAGGAACCTTGTGGTACAATGCCAGAGAGATCCATACACTAACACACAAGTTATTGTCTGGAAGTTACAAAAATGCTCATTTTTGGCCCCTTATTCCTTAACTGTTGGTACCATAACCCCCAAAATCAATCCAAACCTTCCTTTTGTGGTATTGAACCTTATGGTAAAATTTCATAGAGATCCATTCACTTAAACTAAAGTTAGAGTGCGAAAACCCATGTGTCTTTGGACGACGACGATGACGACAACGACGATGACAACGAAGACGACGACGCCAACGTCATACCAATATACGACCGCAAAAAATTGAGCGGTCGTATAAAAAGGATTAGTGATCGTTAGCCAATATCTCCCAGATGCATTAATATTATTATTTAGAGGGCCCTCATGATTACGTATCATCCTACATGTATACTCAAGTGGCAATTTTATTACTGGCTAAGCATTTCTAAACAAAAATAAGTACAGATTGGGCGACTCGATCTCAATGAAATGACCGAGATTATTTCTGTAAAAAAAATAATTTTGAACCTAAATCCCAATCTGCCATTTCGGACTTTGAACTTTCAGTTTAGGTCATGTCTGGCAAAAATGACCCTTTCCGGAACCTTGTTATCAATATATTAAAACCCAACTAATTATTATTGCTATACACCTATGAACATTCACAGTCCTACTCCTACATTCTGTGTGATCAATCAAGACACAGTTGAAAAATATCTGCTTTTATTAAATAGAAGCAAGTCTATGGGTCCAGATAATATTCATCCTTAAATAGTAAAGAGTAAGGCAAAAACATTTTCAAAACCTTTGATATTTCAAAAGTCGATTGACACTGGAAAAATTCCCAAAGAATGGAAAGGTGCTAGAGTTACCCCACTTTTTAAGAATAATGGTAGTAAACTGGATGTGGGAAATTACAGACTAGTCTCTCTAACTTCAATTGTTTGCAAAACTTTGGAAAAGCTTATCCATAAGGAAATTATTGATCACTTAGTACCAATAATTTGTTATCAGATTCACGGTTTGGTTTTCCCTCTGGTAGATCATGTACATTACAATTACTTGACGTCATGGAAGACTGGTCATTATTTATGGATGATAATATATTGTGGGACACATTATACCTTGATTTCGCAAAGCTTTTGATGAAGTGCCTCACAAGAGATTATTTAAGAAACTGTATTCATACGGTATTCGATGATCCATATTAGGATGGATAACTGACTTTTTAACTGAACGTCGACAACAAGTTGCAGTGAAAGGAGAAAAATCTGAATTTCAAAATGTAATAAGTGGAGTGCCCCAAGGCAGTGTACTAGGCCCTTTCCTTTTTATTGTATACATAAACGATTTACCAGATGTTATAGAGTCTATAGTAATAATTTTCGTAGACAATACCAAAATTTATGCACCAACTTTTAAATCTGATGTCTTACAAAATGTTAAATGATCTAGATGCAGGGTTGGCAAAAACCCGGGTTTTATGAGTATTGCCCAGCCCAGTGGGAAATACTGGGAAAACCTGGGTTTTAGTGGGTAATATGAAATACTGGCCTGAATTTTAAAGAGGATTAATCACAAATGCAATACATTAAAGATTTTTATAAAAAAAAAAAGATATAGTATTTTAATTTATAAGTTCACTTGTTTGAGACTTAATATAAAGTGTATAAATATGAGAAAATATTAATTGTCCAGCAACTCTAAGACAAGTGTACATGAAGACACATAAGACAAATGTGAAAAGCTTTTCTTAATAACCCTTCTTTAAATATCATCTAATCACCATTCTGTCTAGATTGGTCAAAGTGTTGACTTAAAGTTGAAGAATTCAATTTGGTTTTTTAAAAAATATAAATTATTAAGATTTAACAATTATACATGTATGTAAGGAAAATTACTTTTAAACATTTTTTGTTCATTACTAAAAATGTTAAGTAAGTTTTCGCATATGTTTATGTACATCACTAATCAATAAGTAATTATTCAGATTATAACACAGATTTGTTTATATAACAATAATTAGCCTTTTGATTTCTATAAGTGTTCATGGCCTGTCCCCTTAGGGTGTCTATTTAGCAATATGATTGTATAACAATTGAAATTTACAATTCACTTAAACACTGCAATAAAATGCACTTTTTCAAAGTTTAAAATTGGATTATTGAATCAAAGCTTGGAAATTAACAAGGTATCCTGAAATGTGCAAATCTTGTATTCTGCCTACATAGAATTAGTAGAGAAAAGGAAGAAATTGAATTTTCTATCTTCAGAAATGACTCTCTGTATGGTTATCTGTATAAAATGTATATATTTAGCTATCATACTATTAAACTACAACAAGTCTTTACTACATTTTTTTTGTATTTTGTGTAAAAATAAGCTTGAAAAATCACATTACCCAGTATCAGACATGGGGTAATGCAAATTTGTAATTGTAATGCATGGTAATGCATTACATTTTTCCAAGTAATTGCATGCAATGTGTAAGTCAGCAATTTTATCATTACATGTTATTGTAATTTAATGCATTACTTTAGCAAAAATTTGTGTAATTTCACGCATTACATTGCATTACATGGCATTACTTTTTTTCTGATACTATATATATATCTTTTAACAGATTGTTTGATATTTAACAAAAGCAGAATATAAGATTTCTTGATTAACTAAAAAATTATCATTTGAATATTGATTTTCTATTTATTTTTCACACTTTACCCACTTGTACTTAATCATAAAGAATGGGATTATCATTCTCTTACTTAGTTTTTATTTCATTTTATTTCATATATTTTCCTGCATAAAAACATTGATATTTGAAAAGCATTACTGTAAAAGTGTTCCACTGTTGTCAAAAGATCAGAGAATACCTTGTCATAATTAAATAACAGATAATTAAACATTGTCATAAAACACTAATTAGTTTGTTTTACAATCAACAACATTTGGTCATAAATTAAGTTCTGTATTTATTTTATAATTAGGAAAGAATTTCTCAGTAAATATTTTGATTGAAATTAAAAAAACAAAACAAATGTATATTTATAAAAGAAAAGTTAACATTAAGTTAAATGAAGATTAAACTTCATCTCTTTCACTTCTTTTTAGAGAAACACAGAGATGTATTATATACTGAAACTTTAAAATCAAAGACAGAAGAGCAACCAATTTTGATAAGTTTTGTGAAACAGTCAGGTAGTCCGAAATATCATTGGGATGATCCTAAGCAAAAGGAGGCTACAGATGCATTAATTCAGTATATTGCTGGTGATTTACTTCTGTTTGCTACAATTGATAGCCAAAACTTCAAGAACGTTGTTAAAAACTTGACCCAAAATTTAACCCTCCAATCAGAAAACATCTCTCGTCTAAACTTATTCATACTAAAGCCAAGGATATGCTAGAATCGTTTGTGATTTCATGTTGTTTTTCAAAATGTTTGATTTTTCTTTTCATTGTTAATAAAATTTACAAATGTAATGTGCAATTCAATGCATTACTTTGCAAAAGTAATTGTAATTTAATGCATTACTTTGATAAATGCATGTAATTGTAATTGTAATTTAATGCATGGTTTTGTCAAAGTAATTGTAATGTAATGCATTACAATGCAATGTAATTCGCCCCATGCCTGCCCAGTATTACCCATTTCTGGGAGTATTGCCCAGCCTGGGAAAACCCAGGTTTTCCTGCTGAAATTTAATGTGAACAAATGTAAATTTGGGTTGATGAAGAAAGATTAAAAGTACTTAAACTTTCTTCTCTTACTTACAGAAGGCGAAGAGGTGATATGATACAAGCTTTTAAAATTATAAAAGGATTAGAAGATATATCTTATAAAAGATTTTATACTGTTATCAGGACAAATACCCTTGGGCATAATTGGAAATTAGCGAAACCTAGATGTTACACTTCATTTCATTGAAGACATTTTTCACAACATATTATAAACATGATAAATGATTGGAATAACCTACTAGTTGAAGTTATTTCTTCAAAAACTATTGAAGCTTTTAAAATTAGTATAGACCGTCATTGGGAGTCCGTAATGTATCAGTTCAGTAATTGATGAGGACACAAATAGTTTTTCTTTAAAAGAGGGATGAAAGATACCAGAGGGACAGTCAAACTCATAGATCGAAAACAAACTGACAACGCCATGGCCAAAAATAAAAAGACAAACAGACAAATAATAGTACAGATGACACAACATAGAAAACTAAAGACTAAGCAACACGAACCCCACCAAAAACTGGTGGTGATCTCAGGTGCTCCGGAAGGGTAAGCAGATCCTGCTCCACATGTGGCACCCGTCGTGTTGCTTATGTTATTACAAATCCGGTAAATAGTCTAATTCGGTATAACTTTTCATTGTGTGAAATATTGCACCAAACCATGCAGGATTGATGTTTGTATCAGTTATAAAAGTGTACCAAAATAAGGTGGGCTAAAAAGGATAGGATCCTTCCATATGAGCCCCACAACAATCTTACAGGTATCTTACAGGTAAAATGCGCAGAGGACCAGAGTTGTTAGGGCACTCTTTAAAACGATATAAAGACGCTGATATGGATAGAGAATTAATCAAATTATACCATTGTTTCAAATCTATTGGAAAGAAATAAAGATATGTATATTTGTATATTAGGTTATTAATTTTATTACTTTTTGTAATAAAATTACCACTTCTAGACTCGGCTAATAGAATCTTGATAGTGCAACTGCCTCATTTCAATCAATAACTCCAGTTATAAACATTAAAACTGTTAATTACAATCCGAATATAACAGACAAGGCCATGTTAAAAGTTTCAACAAAGATATGGTTTTGCATGAATCATTGCTGAAGTAACACATCACGTAAAAAGTTATGCAACTCGAAGGTCAAACTAACTGGTTAGTGTATCAATCAAGATAAGTTCTAGTGAAAAGGTGAATGTAATTCGAAACAATATTAACAAAATAAATAGCATTGACGGATAAGTAAGGTATCTCGGAATCAGTGGTTTAAATCTCACATTAAATTGTAGGAAATCGTTACAGTAATCACTTTGCACGTCGTTTGTACCGGTGCCACTGGGGGCGGCCATTATGGAAATTTAATAACGTTTTGGCGAGACTATGGATTGTATTAAGCTATGTTAAATTTTAACAATTTATCGTAACAAAATAGTGAATACTATTTTTGATTTTTAAAAATTCCTATTATATTCATTTTTAATATTTTTTGTACATCTCAATTTCCATTGCGCATGCCTGAATCTTCAATGGTGTAAAAATTTTGGAGAGACAAGTCACGTTCTTTTGGAAATATTGGTCAAATTCAACGTAACAAATTGATGCCTGTCGATGTAAGGATGTTTTTCGATTGAAATTTTATCATTAACGTAACCAAATGTTGTTTTGAGGGTTGAATTTTAATGTGAGTTATGGTTAGAAGACCTTGAAAATCAGCTGATATTGTCTTCTGTTCTTTTTGTTTTTCCATCCTCACGAAAACCAGACGACTCGATCAACAGTCAATTCGCCTTATCCAACTCGACCCATTTGGAACAGCCTCGTCCCTTAAGTGAACTTATACAAACATTTGAAAAAATTTATATTAAACTCTGAAAAAGTGATCTTGATCAAGATGCAAGATTTTTATTGACCTGGACCGAATTATCTGTCAAAAGCGTTTTTTTTGGATGATGCTTTTGTGTCACAAAAGCACCATCCAAAAAAAAAAAGCCTTTGAACGACAGATAATTCGGTCTATTATTGACCAATCAAGACTCTCATCATGGCTCGTGCATGTCAACATGGTCAAGGGTAGTCCGAGATTACTCTGACGTCCAACGGCTGTTTTGCCAGACAAGCTGGGCCGTGGGACGTCAGAGCTCGTCCCATATAAAAAAGTGGATATTTGCCCGTCCAAAAATTATAGATCGCTGCGTTGCTTCTGGAGCCGACTGACGGCCTTGGAATTATATAAATCGGGCATCAATTTGTTCATTTTCATTTATCTCTTCATTTATGTAAGTTTCACCTACCTGCCACCCTTTATTTTTCCATATTTAGACAGTTATCACAGTAACCCATCGATTCCTGCATTTTAACTTTCATTTTCAAATGGACGTCTGTTACGAGAGACTTCGCGGCCTCGAGACTGAAGTATGCAAATTTTTATGGTAATTTCGGCAATAAACTTTAAGTAGCATCCATGATGACAATCGGAATACCCTCAGTCATTCAGCTTATTTGAATCTATAATGAACGAGGTGTTAGATTATGAATTCATATTGACCCAGGGTCATTTGCATAAATCAGCTTCCACAATGCAGTGCGGCTTACTTTTTCTTGTTGTCACGTGACAATTTTTCAAAATGAAAGTTAAAACACAGAAAACGATGGGTCACTGTGATAACTGTCTAAATATGGAAAAATTAAGGGTGGCAGGTAGGTGAAACTTGCATAAATGAAGAGATAAATGAACAAATTGATGCCCGATTTATATAATTCCAAGGCCGTCAGTCGGCTCCAGAAGCAACGAAGCAGCGCATCTATTTTGGACGGGCAAATATCCAATTTTTGATATGGGACGAGCTCTGACGTCCCACGGCCCAGCTTGTCTGGCAAAACAGCCGTTGGACGTCAGAGTAATCTCGGACTAGGTCAAGGGGCATCCTTATAGTCGAAATATAACAATTCACAATGATTGTAGCATAACAAATTATAAAAGATACATTGGTAGTGCACAAATAATTGTACAGGGAGGCAAATAATATATTTTATAATATGTATGTCCTGGTACACTGAACTGAAGAAGACCCATATTTTGTTTTTATGCACATTCAAATTTGTGCAATTTCCTGTAAATTTCCTATGCTACAATGCTTATGTTATTAAGTCACAGTAGCAACCGTGTGTACAATGACGTTTACATGGATTGACCTCAAGTCAACCAGTGTTACTCATTCATAAAAAAATCTTGAGATTGGTGTTTTAGGAGAAAGTTTAATCCCTCATTTTAGATATGTGTGGGATTTATTTATAATTTTTATGCCCCCGCTGCAGCGGAGGAGGCATTAAGAGTTACCCTTGTCCGTTTGTATGTCCCGAAATTGGTTTTCGTTGTCAGATGTCTAACATTTGTTTGCCTCAACCAAATGTTGATGAAACTTATACATGTACACAATGCTTATTACCACAGAACACAGATCAAGTTTAAATTTGGATGGCGTCACTTTTAGTGTTTACAAATGGAAAAAATTGCTGAATTTTCGATTCCATTCTCTAACCTAAATTTGCCTCAACCAAATGTTATGAAACTTATACACAATGCTTATTACCATAAAACTCATATCAAGTTGGAATTTGAGTTGTGTCACTTTTACCGTTCTTGAGTAATGTTCCTTTTTAACCTTAAATGCAAGCAGTGGCATCACCTGTTTCCCATGGACACCTTTTCATTTATTTTAAAATAAATTAGCCTATTGTGCTACAATTAGTCTTTTTACTTGACAGTATCATGCTCTCATCTGTTCTCAATACTAATCAGTTTTTGGAATAAGATTGCTGTCAAGCAATCTGTTTTCTTCTGCCCTTGACTACTTTCCAAGACTCTCACGTCAACCGTTTTGTGCTTTAAAAATAGGAACAAATCAGATTCTCTAGATTGCTTTGTTTAAAAGAGTCAAACAAACAAACTGATTGAATTAAAACAACTTTCCTGTAATTTTCTTCTCAAAATCCTCATGTTTTGATATCTCTCTTTTTTATAATCGTTTATTTTACAATACGGAAAATCAGGATTACTGATTAGTTATATCTACATGTATATTAAGCATCAGGTCAATTTGGGAATTCCGCTGTGTTCAATGTTAAAATGTGAGAGTTGTTCTGGAATGAAACTATTCCAATCAGATCGATAAGTACTGAAGTGGTGTTGTTCCAATTAGTTTACCTTTATAAGACTTTGATATTGAACTTCCATAAGGAAATGGGGAACCACACTGATTGACCAAAACATAATCCATAACGGTTTGTTTATGTCTTTGAGCGCATGCATAGTTTTCTTGACCATGCAGGGCATCTTCTTACAAATACATCAAGTTATTGCTGGAACATAATATATTCAGTATAATAGTCTCGGGTAATTGACAGATCTGGGTTTGTAAATCTGATGATTGATTTATAACTCAACAGATCCTAACTGTGTTTTTATGCCCCCGCTTTAGCAGAGTGGGCATTAAATTTTACCCTTATCTGTCCATACTTTGTACCTCCCAAAGTTGGTTTCCATTCTCTTTGCCTCAACCAAATGTTATGAAACTTATACACAATGCTCATTACCACAAAATACAGATCAAGTTTGAATTTTGGTGGTGTTACTTTAACTCCCGTTTACAAATGGAAAAATTGCTGAATTTTTCATTTCCGTTCTCTAACAAGTTTGCCTCAACTAAATGTTATGAAACGTATACACAATGCTCATTACCACAAAACACAGATCAAGTTTGAATTTTGGTGGCGTCACTTTTACTGTTCTAGAGTTATGCACCTTTACAGATGGAAAAATTGCTGAATTCCGTTCTCCTACTTAAGTTTGCCTCAACCAAATGTTATGAAACTTATACACAATACTTATTACCACAAAACTCAGATCAAGTACAAATTTGGGTAGCATCACTTTCCTGTTTTTCAGTTATGTCCCTTTATAGCTTTATATTATATGCAAGTACAAATTTGGGTAGCATCACTTTTACCGTTCTTCAGTTATGTCCCTTTATAACTTTATATGATATGCAAGCGTGGGTATCATCTGTGTCCCATGGACACACCCCATTTATTAGTCCCCTACGGACGAAGTCGAAGGGGAGTTTAGGTTTGCACTCCGTCCGTCTGTCTGTCAGTCCGGCAAATCGATTTCACACTTTTTTTCTTCGTTCTTGAAGATATTGATTTGATATTTGGTATATAAATTTCTCATGACAAGTTATAGATCAAGTTCAAATTTTGTTCGGTCTGATGATTTAGTCCAGAGTTATGGACCACCATAATTCTGGACCATATCTAATGTTAAGAGTACTATGTAAAACCATATTTCTGTACAAAGGGAGATAACTAATTTTTTAAAAGACATTCTTTGTTCAATTATTTGAAGAATTTTTTGGTAGGTTTGTTAGTTATTTAGTATAAACTAATTTTCTCTAAATGCTATATATTTTAGTATAAACTAATTTTAATTTTCTAAATGCTATATATATAAAAAAAATTATGAAGAGAAATCCTTTAAATAGATGATAATCTATTTTATTATGTATATATTTCAATACATTACATTGTGTAGATAAAAGTTGTTGACATTTTGTAGATAAGTTACAAATCTATATTAGTTTGTGACAAATGAAAGAAAAAATATTTAGAACTATTAATTATATTTGATTATAATTTGAAAATAGATATACACCAAGGCTTCCAAAACGGTCATATATTCCGGACATTTGTATAATGTCCGGTAAAAGTCCGGCTGGGCAAAGCATGAAACCATGGATTTTTCTAGCATTCCACAGGGTCCGGTATTCGGACCCATTCCCAACGGCAAAAACCCTACATTTTTCCCAATTTTGGGAGCAAAATTCCCAAACGAACACAAAATTTATTTTCATTTTCATTATTCATGACAGAGATGTTTATTTTGTTCAACCGCTAGCTTTATGCTGAAAATCGCTAGCAAGTATTGTGTAAATCCGAGTTAAAACATAATGACTGACAGAACAACATTGACAAACAATGGCTGCCATAAACAGGAAGTGAAGAAAATTACAAAAGCAGATCAGATTCCGGAAACGGATAAGGCTACAATTCCGGGTTTGCCGATTAAATACAATAAATAAATTTTTTTTTAAATCCAAGAATGTGACAGCTTTGAAAATCCAACACTAAAATTGAAAAAGAAAAGATATATGAAAAAGAAAAAAGAAATGCATGAAATGGGAAATATTTTATACAGAAACTCAAAATTATTTTCACAAATTTTCATGTCAAAATAAAATAAAATGTGACAATACTTTTCTTTATCACTAAAGACTGTTGATATTATATGATTTTATAAGGTAAACTACATATCCAAGAGGTAATTTCTTCTAAATTTTGAACTGCCAGTAAAAATCTGGAAGAGCAAGTGGATTTTATAAA
This sequence comes from Mytilus coruscus, assembly GCA_017311375.1. NCBI lineage: Eukaryota > Metazoa > Mollusca > Bivalvia > Mytilida > Mytilidae > Mytilus > Mytilus coruscus. The sequence goes on along the minus strand of CM029603.1, from coordinate 39,452,060 downwards.
ATGTTAGCCTGCTTGGCCAGTTAAAATACATCTTATTTCTATCCCTGAATTATTTATTATATTAACCATGTTTATTGTTAATGCCTTTCAGTTTGTAGATAAAAAAAAAAGGGAGGGGGTAAATATTTATCACATGTGTGCTTTAAGAACTTGTTGTTTAACACTAAATAAACTTGACTGGCTTGTTAAATTTAAAAACAAAAAGGAACAGAAAATTGAATTATTAATAGCATTCATGTAGTTTCTTACTTTATTTTCACCAAAAAAGAAAAACTTTTAATGAACTAAACACACTTAAACTAACATCTGGTATATTGGTTGTTTTTCCCAATTTCATTGAAAATTGTGTTAAAAAATTCCCAAAACTGGCCAGGGTCCTTTTTCCCAAAACACCCAGATAAACCCCTGGAAACGGTCATCTACTTTTTAGTTTTCAAGGCTTTCTTAAGAGACGGTCATTTTAACATAATTCACGATCTTTTAGACCCAACTTTTGCCTTTAACAGCCACACATTTCCGGTCATAAAAGTGACATGATCATTAAGTACTATCAAAACAACCCCTACTTTAATACTTTAATCAAGGCTAGTTGTCGAACAGCTAAAATTTACCTGTTCAGGTGACAGGTAAACTATTTTGAACCGGACATTGATCAGTCTGTTGAATTCAAAGTTATTTTCTTACATTTCAGCGGTTTGCATCTAATTAATTTAGTCAAAAAATTTAAATTATCAGAAATACTTTTACAAATATGATTTGATGAAAAAATTAAAAAGGTGAAAATGAAAAATCGTCATAACCACGTTGTTTGAACCAGAGACATCTCCTTTTGAACTAGTGCGCATGTGCACAGGTGTGAAATTTAATTATGCATCCTAATTTCTTCAAAAAATGCTTAAATTGTCATTGATACCTTTATCTCACGTTTATTTTGAATATTTTCTTGAAGAAACAACGTAGAAAGAGCTACTTACACTCATTCATGCTTTGCAAACGTACACAGAATTTACGTATCCGTCTCTGGTCCATGTTTTACCATTGTAACGATAACATCCGTATTACATGTAGATTTAAAACAAAAGTAAAGTTTTGACAATGTTATTTTGCACAAATAAAGAGTCTAAGGCAGACATAAGTACACTGATGTTGCACACTTCAATTGACTTAGTTTTTGCTAGAAACATTACATGACTGCCAATTTAACAGTTTACGTCAGAACTTCAATTTGAATCAAAGAAAGTTTAATATCTTTTTTTTTAATGTCAATCATTGGGATGGCCAACTCGGCAACTGATTACCATAATTGCCTTTTGTTTTAGTCTTAAGGATTAAAATCGGGATAATATATAAAATGTCTGGCTGGCTAAAAATAATTTTGGAAGCCCTGATATACTGTATTACATCATATCTAATTTTAGAGAACTATTAATCATATCTAATGTTTTTTTCATCATGCTTATACGATATTGATTGATTCATCACTTGGCGTCCGTCATCCGTCGTCGTTAACTTTTACAAAAATCTTCTCCTCTGAAACTACTGGGCCAAATTTAACCAAACTTGGCCACAATCATCCTTGGGGTATCTAGTTTAAAAATTGTGTCCGGTGACCAAGCCAACCAACCAAGATGGCCACCATGGCTAAAAATAGAACATAGGGTAAAATGTAGATTTTGGCTTATATCTCTAAAACCAAAGCATTTAGAGCAAATCTGACATGGGGTAGAATTGTTTATCAGGTCAAGATCTATCTACCCTGAAATTTTCAGATGAATCGGACAACCCGTTGCTGGGTTGCTGCCCTGCATTGGTAATTTTAAGGAAATTTTGCGTTTTGGTTATTATCTTAAATATTATTATAGATAGAGATAAACTGTAAACAGCAATAATGTTCAGCAGAGTAAGATCTACAAAAGTTGACTTGACCAAAATGGTCAATTGAACCCTTAAGGATTTATTGCCCTTTAAAGTCAATTTTAACAATTTTTGTAAATTTTTGTTATCTTTTACAAAAATCTTCTCCTCTGAAACAAGTAAGACAAATTTAACCAAACTTGATCACAATCATCATTAGGGTATGTAGTTTAAAAATGTGTCCCATGACCCCGCCTGCCAACCAACATGGCTAGAAATAGAACATAGGGAAATGAAGTTTTATACGACCGCAAAAAATTTTGTGGTCGATATTGGTATAACGTTGGCGTCGTCGCCGTCAGTCGTCAAGACGCATTGGTTTTCGTGACTCTAACTTTAGTTTAGTGAATGGATCTCTATGAAATTTTACCATAAGGTTCAATATCACAAAGGAAGGTTGGGATTGATTTTGGGGTTATGGTACCAACAGTTAAGAAATTAGGGGCCAAAAGGGCCAAAATAAGCATTTTGTAATTTCAGACATAAGTTGTGTGTTAGTGTATGGATCTCTCTGACATTGTACCACAAGGTTCCATATCACAAAGGGAATGCTGGGATTGATTTTGGGGTAATTGCCTCAAAATTTTAGGAATTAGGGGCCAAAAAGGGCAAAAACAAGCATTTTTCTAGTTTCATGACAATAACTTGTGTGTAAGTGTATGGATCTTTCTGAAATTGTACTACAAGGTTCCATATCACAAAGGAAAGCTGGAATTGAGTTTGGGGTAATTGCCTGAAACGTTTAGGAATTAGGGGCCAAAATAAGCATTTTCTAGTTTCCAGACAGTAACTTGTGTTCAAGTGTATGGATCTCTCTGAAATTGTACTGCAAGGTACCATACCTCAAAGGAAAGGCTGGGATTAAGTTTGGGGTGATGAATCATAAGGGGTTCAAAAATTTGGGGGATTTTTTTTTTCCTTTTTCCTTTTTTTTTTTCTTTAAAATTTTCCATTTTAAGTTGGTTATTTCTGATTTATATTTAAAAGCAAATAATAATGATATGGCAGGAGATACACACCAAACAGGATGTGTAAATTATTATATGATAAGTATTGTGCAATAGCAAGAAATTTTCAATTGCACAGTATTGCATAATAGCAAGAAATCTTCAATTGCACAGTATTGCGCAATAGCAAGAAATATCCAATAGCACAATATTGCGCAATAGCAAGAAATTGTCAATTGTACAGTATTTGCAATAGCAAGAAATATTCAATTGCACAGTATTGCGCAATTGCAAGAAGTAGGCGAGAACCCTTACAAATTTTCTTACATTTCAGCGGTTTGCATCTAACTAATTTAGTCAAAAAATTTAAATTATCAGAAATACGTTTACAAATATGATTTGATGAAAAATTCAAAAGGTGAAAATGAAAATCGTCATAACCACGTTGTTTGAACCAGAGACGTCTCCTTTTGAACTAGTACACGCGCATGTGCACAGGTGTGAAATTTAATTATGCATCCTAATTTCTTCAAAAATGCTTAAATTGTCATTGATACCTTTATCTCACGTTTATTTGAATATTTTCTTGAAGAAACAACAGAAAGAGCTACTTACACTCATTCATGCTTTGCAAACGTACACGGAATTTACATATCCGTCTCTGGTCCATGTTTTACCATTGTAACGATAACATCCGGTATTAGATTTAAAAGCGAAAGTAAGGCAGACATAAGTACACTGATGTTGCACACTTCAATTATGCACTGCCAATTTAACAGTTTACGTCAGAACTTCAATTTGAATCAAAGAAAGTTAAATATCGTTTTTTAATGTCAATCATTGGGATGGCCAACTCGGCAACTGATTACCATAATTGCCTTTTGTTTTAGTCTTAAAGGATTAAAATCGGGACAATATATAAAATGTCCCGCTGGCTAAAAATAATTTTGGAAGCCCTGATATACACTGATATCTAATTTTAGAGAACTATTAATCATATCTAATGTTTTTTCATCATGCTTATACGATATTGATTGATTCATCACTTGGCGTCCGTCGTCGTTAACTTTACAAAAATCTTCTCCTCTGAAACTACTGGGCCAAATTTAACCAAACTTGGCCACAATCATCCCTGGGTATCTAGTTTAAAATTGTGTCCGTGACCAAGCCCACCAACCAAGATGGCCGCCATGGCTAAAAATAGAACATAGGGTAAAATGTAGATTTTGGCTTATATCTTTTAAACCAAAGCATTTAGAGCAAATCTGACGGGTAGAATTGTTTATCAGGTCAAGATCTATCTGCCCTGAAATTTTCAGATGAATCAGACAACCCGTTGCTGGGTTGCTGCCCTGCATTGGTAATTTTAAGGAAATTTTACCGTTTTGGTTATTATCTTAAATATTATTATAGATAGAGATAAACTGTAAACAGCAGTAATGTTCAGCAGAGTAAGATCTACTAATAAGTCAACATGACCAAAATGGTCAATTGACCCTTAAGGCCAGACATTTTTATTATCTGTTTAACGAGATCCGCCGACTCCGCCTTTCCGATTTCAGAATAAAAATAAAAGTAGTGCTTCTTACTTTTATTTTTATTTTCCGCCGACTGTAACGAAATCCTCAGAACAAAATAAAACTGTATAAATCGGTAATATTTAATTTTACCAAGTCAATGAAACAGCAATTTTCATTAAAAGTAAAGAAATTCAAGGCAGAAGCGATATATTTTCTTCAAAAGACTTTTAAGCCGGTGGCATGTTTTCATACTTGTTTAATAACACGAGGCGTACATCAAATCATTCTAACTTTTGGCAAAATCAGTTATTACTTCATCAGAACTTGATGAAATTAGCCAGGAGTAAACTTATTATCCATGTATTGCATTAAAACGTCATATTCCTTTCCAAATAGCGTATCAAACATCGTTTATTTTGTAAATTTTACTTCGTCCGACATTTATATTATTGGGCATATTATTCTAGAACTACGGATCGGAGTCGGGATTTCATCGGAAACGGACCCGCTATGACCGAAATCCGGATTCTTGCGATAATGACTACGGACGTTAAATTATGCATTCCACACCCATTAACATACTTTTGGTTAGATCTTCTTGATTAATGTATATATTTCCATGTATATGCATTGTTTCAATTTATAAGTTAATTTGCTCAAATCTGGACTATTACACCAGAGACATATATCAAGTTTCAAGTTTCAAGTTTTTATTATTTTTTTTATTAAATTTAATATACACGTGTATATATGTCTCTGCATACACTAATTATATAAGAGGTTCCCGACTGGGTGACAGGTATATTTAGGAATGACTGTAATATTTTTCTGTCTTAATGAAAAATAACATAAAAATGTGGTGCACACGGCGTTGCGGGTTATTTTAAAGTGTGCACCACATTTTTATGTTATTTCGAATAGACAGAAAAAATATTACAGTCACTTCTTATAATTTAATTCTAGATTCAATTTTAACCCGGAGTAAAACATAAAAAAATGTTGATGATGTCACGGTCACGACAAAATTATGTCTATCAGCTGATAAACAAAACAACGTCAGCCAATCAGAAGACGCGTTTCATCCGAAATTAAATTATACATATATAGTGTATATGCAGCAGGTTGATATATTTGCCTGGTGCCATGGATCTATATTTGTGGAAATAAAGAATCAAAACATAGTTTTATGTTCATATTAATAGAAGGGTTACTATGCTGGTCTGTTCTCATTTCATTGTTCTTGTATTTTAATAAATTCAAAAAAAAAAAAAAGGTCATGTATAACGGTTTTATTTTTATTTTTAGTGTCGACTGGACCAATTTTGCACTTTTATTTTTTTTTATTTCGTCCCTCGACCCTAATTTTTACAAATTTTCTCGTTAAACAGATAAAAAAAAGTCTGGCCTAAGGAGTTATTGCCCTTTAAAGTCAATTTTAAAATTTTTGGTAAATTTTGTAATCTTTACAAAAATCTTCTCCTCTGAAACAACTGAGACACTTAACCATTTAACCAAACTTGGTCACAATCGTCATTAGGGTATTTAGTTTAAAAATGTGTCCGATGACCCTGCCTGCCAACCAACATGGCAGACATGGCTAAAAATAGAACATAGGGGTAAAATGCAGTTTTTGGCTTATATCTCTGAAACTAAAACAAAAGTATAATATGGTTGCATTGATTTATGCATCAATTGTAAATAAAAATATCAGGTGATCGACACAGGTTCCTTGGAGCCTCTAGTTGTTGCTTGCTTTATAATGTTTTCAACATTTTTAAACGTGAAAATTTTAGTAAACACCCCTCAGATTAAATGGAGTCTTCCATAGAATCAACGCTGCAGCTCATCGTTCTTTAAATGTTTTCAAATTCAAATTCATTTAACATGTTTAGATATGTAAATAATCATCAGATGTGTTTATTTGTAATTTTTTCTGTGTTGGTATAAATTTACGTAGATTGATAATGAATTCAACTAAAAAAAATAGATTAGACTATTCCATTAAAATCAGGGATTAAAAATTTTTATAACTTAAATAACTTTGTTAAAATTTCACGTTTTCAAAGTCAAATTCATTTAACATGTTTGGATATATAAATATTCATCAGTGTTCTCCCCAGGCCCTTAAAGCACCATGGACCCGGGGTCCTATAAAATTTCCGAGTGTGGTCCTATAATTTTAGGTAAACAATTGTAAATTCGGTAAAATTGTGACTTGTTCAGTCTTATCTGTGTGGTATAAAATTACATGTGAAATTTAACCAGCACGTTGATAGTGACAACAGGTGATTGATTTACCTGATGAGGGTTACCTGTTGCTGATTAGATTTAATCAATCAATTAGCACTTTTAACTTGTTTCTTTTGTGTTTTAATTAATATGGAGTTTTATACACCAGCCACAATTAATTTGGACTTTAAAGTTACTTCTATTGATAGTCACAGTCTGGGTACTTTTGAAAAGGTTCTGTCATTTCACCCAAAGGTATGATGAGTATTTTTTAAAAAGCAAAAACAACGCTTTCATAATAAATCCATTAAGAGTTACTAAAAATAGGAGCATGTAATTTAATTTTTAGTTGTCGAAAAAGTGCATTTCAAATGCCTCAAGCTTTGCTGGATAAAATAGTAAAATTTCAATAATAAATACACTACAACATCTTTTCAACGTCATTATTGAAAAATGTTTAAGATAAAAAAATAGAAACAATCTCTGCACCCTCCAAAATTTATGACTTCTAAATAATTGAAGTATGCAACTATGCAATAATGCTTATCATGTTGTTTTGAGTCTACCATCATTCTATAATGGAATACTAAAATATGATTTGAAATTATGTAAACAATTCTTCTGATCTTTGATTATCTTTCCATCAGTGATTTCGATCACTTTGGTTAAAGGTTGATTACCGTATTGCACTTCCTGCAAGGCATCAAAACTTTGTTCATGCCCATGACTCAATGTAAAAGCTATAGTTAATGCAGTAATGATAAAAAAAGATGCTGTTGCATACAAAGGAAGAAAATCTTGATTTTTTTCATTAGACCATTCAAAATTAGAAGAGTATTCCCAGAAGTCTCGCAAAACAATTTTCTGCAGAGGAATGAGAACATTGGACTATTTATTTTAAACTTTTTTTTATTTAAGATGTCTGCTGATGGAACTAGTCCAGCCAATCACAGAATCAAGTCTTACAAAAATAAAGCTTTAGATTCTCAGGAACTACGCAGAAGAAGAGAAGAAGAGGGAATCCAGCTCAGAAAACAGAAAAGAGATGAACAGGTGTGCAAAAAAAAATAAATTAAAGGAAGAATAACATTCAAAATTAGTTTTATTCATAACAGTAATGTTGAAGGACCTTTGCTAAAACAAAACACATGCAGCAGTCTGAAACATCAAATCTGAATGAAAAACCGATTACATTTTGTAGTTTATACATTGTCATACTGGTTCCCGGCTGACCACCACACTTTGTATGTAGTGTTGAATACTAGCAGATTCCAGTTTACGTTATGCAACTTTTGTAAAGAAATGGGTAATTTTAAAGAAGCATTTAATTTCGATATTTATCATTTAACCCATTCAAGGCATCACCTGGTAGACGCCGTATGATGCCTGAAAGCATCACCTGGTAACGGCGTGATGCCTGAAAGCATCATGGAAAGTGAAAAATGCACTTCCTACTTTCAGTTTAAATATCAGACTAATTACGTAAAGTTGTAAAGCGTACGTTACCATAGTATGTTAACAGGTTTCAAATTTAAATATTATGTATAAATTTTGACAATAATAATCATAGTTATGTCATTTCATCGTACTTTCGTTTTGAGTTTATGTGCCGCCATTTTTCAACTTTGTCTGACATGTGCAGTCAACGTGATCGCTTTAAAATTGAAAGTTCATTACCTTACACGCGAAATCTTTAAACCATTTATATATCGCTGATTTAAAAATTAATAATCTGTACTTAGGAGTGTTTAATAAAAAGATAAGCAGGTAATTTCTGTCTCTATCTGTTTCATCTTTGCATGTTTTTGATTTACGCTCTGTTGACGATCGGAAGTTTACGGTTTTAGCCGACAAATAAATTTCACACGACCATGCAGGTGTTCTCCCAAATAAGGAAATCCATATTTTTGTGCAGCCAATCAAAATTTTCTAGGCTAAAAGGCGGTCCCATAGTAAAATTGTAGTAAAACACGTAGTATTGTCGCCTGGGTGAAAATGAAAAAATGTCTGAATCTTCGGATGAAGAGTTTGAAGGATTTTCTCAAAATGAAGTTGATGCTGCTGCACAGCGGTACAATCAGAGGCCTCAACATATTGGAATAGGTGAATTAGATGCAGTTGAAAGAGAAATGAATTTTCTGATGAAAATGAACCCCTTGTTGATGAGGCTGTTGACCGTCCTGCTGAAGCTGATGGGTGGCATGATAACTTTAACTATTATGAAAGGGGTTTACCACATTTATTTTTACCACGTGGGAATACAGGTCCTACAACAGTATTAGAGCCAAATAAAGAGCCTGTTGATTTTTTCTCATTGTTGTTTACCAATGCAATTTTGCAATACATCATACAGGAGACAGACAGGTATGCTAATAAACAAATTCGTGAGTATCCTGATGAAAATAAATCCCCATGGGTTACGCCTACTGCTGAGGAAATGAAGGCATTTCTTGGTTTATGTTTCCTGATGGGTATCAATGTAAAACCAGATATAAAATCCTACTGGACCACAGATGTAATGCTTGAGACCCCGTACTTTGGTAAAGTCATGAAAAGGGATCGCTTCATGCAAATCATGAGGTACATTCATTTTTCAAACAGCGAGCAAGCCCCACAGCCAGGTGATCCAAATTATACAGCTTTATACAAAATTGAATCGTTAATGAATATGTTCACAGACTCCATGGTTAATCAGTACATTCCTAAAAGGCAATTATCAGTTGATGAGGTAATGGTTCCCTTCAAAGGACGACTGTCTTTTAAGCAGTATATGCCAGCCAAGCCTACCAAATGGGGCATTAAAATGTGGGCAATAGCTGAAGCTGACACAGGGTACGTTTCATTCTGTCAGGTGTACAGTGGGAGGATAAATGGGACAGCTCATGGTCTAGCAAACCGTGTAGTTAAAACTTGCATAGAAAGGGCAAATGTCATAGGGCAAGGGTACCATATTTATATGGACAATTACTTCACTTCTCCCACATTATTTACAGACTTGTTTCAACATTATAACACTGCTGCATGTGGTACTGTAAGACTAAATAGGAGAGAGCTTCCTAAAGATATCATGAAGAAAAACCCAGAAGGTGTAACTATTCGTGGGGACATGCAGTTTAGACAGAAGGATGCAGTAGCTGCTGTTGTATGGAAGGACAAAAAAATGTTAACTTAATTTCTAGTATACATGATTTCTCAGTTGGTGCAGTGCAGAGAAATGTGCAGCAAGCAGATGGTATTTTCCAACAACAAGAGATACCATGTCCACAAATGATTTGTGATTACACACAGTACATGGGTGGGGTTGATAGGGCTGACCAGTATACCAGTACTATGTTTTCCAACATAAAACATTGAAATGGCCTAAAAGGATTTTCTTTACAATGATAGAAATGTTGAAATTTAATGCCTTTAGGCTTTTTTTGCTCTCTCCTCATCATCAACCAGGACCTGGTAAGAGACCGACAACCTTTTTGGAGTTTTCTAAGGCAGTAGCAGCGGGACTGATAGGTGGATACGCAGGGGGGTCAGTTCGTAAGGGCCGTCCATCGCTTGTCCCGGTTGACGACCGTCTTACACAGAGACACTTGCCAGGTTCCTTTGGGAATAAAAGTTGGTGCCATGTCTGCCACATGAGGGTGAAAAATAATCATCAAGACACACGTAGACAAACAAGATATGGCTGCCTAGAATGTGGAAAACACCTCTGTCTCCCAGATTGTTTCACCGTGTTCCATTCCGTTAAAAATTACTGTTAGTGTTATATCTTTGTTGTTAGTTTGAGACAATTTTGAATTTTTCAATATGTGAATTTATTTATTTAAAAACTATGAACAAAACTAAAGAATAACTGATGAAGGATGATTTGTAAAAGGATAGTATCAAGAGACATTGTAAAAATAAAGAAGGAATTTTATAGAGTGATCAGGACAACAAAATTTAAGGTCAGTGTGGGATGCCGCGCTATACCATTTGTTATAGTTTTCCAGATACCGAGTATCAGGTCAGTGTGGTTTTTCCGCGCTATACCATTAAGCTCACCTGGAAAAAAATTTAGATCAATGTCCTGAAATCTATGATCAATAATTCAACAACCAACAGATCCAATATATGTATATATTGTTGTATAGCTAGAGTTTGAAATATTCCAGGAAGATATTGTACAATAAGATGGCTTTTATATGGGTGATGGTGCTACTAACACTAACAGTAAATTAAAACTAAGTCTGCAAATATTCATATACCATCAAAAATTTATAAACATATCCTTCGGAGTGCTCCTTAGATAGGAGAAAACTACCAGAAAACAGATGAAAAGACAAAGTAGTATTCAAACCAAAATGTAGTAAAATGGAACACTGAAAAAAAAAAAATAAAAGACTAAGAAAGAGGCAAGTAACAAAAACTTAAATGTGTTATTTTTGTTTGTTAAATAACCTTATAGCAATTTAAACAAAAATCAAAATAATCATTACCTTTAGTAGAATTTTGTTTTTCGATTATCTAATTATTCATTTGATTTTTAATTTTTTGAATGTATATTTTTATCGGCTTAAATTGCTATTAGGTTGCATGCCTGTTACTTAGTTTGAAATGTCCTCTATTTGCCAGGAAGGTAATTTACTATGACAAATAGACAGATTATTTGTTCAATCATTGAACAAATACACATTTTTATTGGTCATAGAACCGTAACAAGAATTTCTGAAATACCCCAAGTGACTTTGAAAACATAACGGCAACGTATTAAAGAGTTGTCGTCCGCCAAATTACAGTTGAGTTATCTCTCTTTAATATGTTGTTGACATGAACGACGCTTTGCAAATGGCGGATTTCAATCGCTGGTACTTTCATGTTGTCGGTCGTTTATCGGCTTCCCAATCAGTTATGGTGTTGTCATAGACATTTAATGTTATTCTTTGTAATGAAAAGAAACATCATAACAAGTAGGGTACGACTTAACCTCAAAATATTTTCACGAAAATCGTTCCCAAATAGCGGTAATTGTTGTTTGAAGTTCCAAGACTATTTTTACGAGCACATGTCAAATTAATCCCGCCACGAAACCGCTCATGCTAATAAATCTCCGGCTATCTGAACGCAAAAAAAACAATACTGAAAGTGTTAATATTGATTTTTATCGACCACAAAATTAAAAAAATTTTTGGTCGTATATTGGTATCACGTTGTTGTCCGAAGACAGATAGTTTCCGGATAATAACTTCAGTATAACATGTATAAGTTAATAGAAATAAATAAAATTTTATCACAAGGTTTATAACCACTAAAAGAAGGTTGGGATTGATATTAGGGGTTATGGTCCCAACTGTTTAGGAATTAGGGGCCAAGAAAGTGGCCCAAATAAGCATTTTTGTAGTTTCCAGTCAATAACTTGTGTTTAAGTGTATGAATCTCTCTGAAATTATACCATAAGTTTCCATACGACAAAGGGATGGTAAGAATTGACTTTGGGGGGGTTAAGGCTCAAACCATTTAGGAATTAGGGGAAAAACAAGGTTTTTTCTAGTTAAAGGACAAATAAGACAATTTTAAAGCATTCTAAGGGAGGTAATCCAATCCCATTTAAAAACAACAATGTTAGATTACCTCCCTTATTTGCTTGTAAATTATGTATTAAAAAAATGATGATTGTCTTGAGGTGATTAGCTGTCAATTTATTTTTCGAAGTTACTATTAATTAATATTAATTTTAGCCATGACTACATGTATGTATGTCTTTTTATATTTTACGACTTTCATGATGTATTTAAATGGGTAATTATGGTTGCAAAATTTATTAGAAATTTGAATTGAGATAATGACTATATCTTGAGGGAAAGAATTTTTTTTTTTTTGTAATAAGGGAAAGGGGGAGGTGAAAAAAATATTTTGGGGAGGAACTATTTTTCTCATTTCAGATTTCAAATTAAAAGAAAATTTCTTCAAATATTTTTTGGGGTTTATATTCAACAGGAAAGTGTATTGCACAAAAGTAAAAAAACAGGGTAATTTTTTCTTGGGTGGGGTTGGAGATCAATTTGCAACAGCATAGTGTATTGCACAAATTGACAAAAGCAAAAATTGAATATAAATTCAAATATTCAAATCATATAACCAATATAAGTTCTTTGACTACAGTTATTCTGTGGCAGAAACCTATTATGTGTCAAATATTTAATTACAATCCAAATTCAAACCTGTATCAAGCGTGAAAATTGTGTCCATTTTGGCCCCAACTTTTCAGGGTTGGACATCTGCGGTCATATCCAGCTGCGCTCAGTGAAGCAATTTATTCAATTATAGTTGTATATTATAATTAATAATTTTTTACGACTGCAAAAAAATTTTTGGGATCATATAATGGTATGATGTCGTCTGCGTCGTTGTCCGAAGACACATTGGTTTCCGGACAATAACTTTAGTTAAAGTGAATGGATCTCTATGAAATTTTTTTAGAAGGTTCAATACCACAAAAGGAAGGTTGGGATTGTTTTTGGGGATGATGATCCCAACTGTTTAGGAATTAGGGCCCAAAACAAGCATTTTTCTAGTTTCAGGATAATAACTTGTGTATAAGTATTTCTATTGCTCTGAAATTGTACGACAATGTTAAATACCACAAGTAGAAGGTTGGGAGTCATTTTAGGTTATGGGGCCAACAGTTTAGAATTTAGAGCCAAAGGGGCCAAAACAAGCATTTTCTAGTTTCCATTTTATTCTCTTTTCAAAACTATAATAATTTATATTCAATATGGATGAGGGAATGTAAATCCTGAATTCCCACAAAAATAAAGTCCAAATCCTGAATTCCCAAAGGTCCTTTGCCCCTCAATGTCCAAATTTTGTCATGTGATCATTCAGAATGATTATTTATTTGTTAATTAAAGTGATATTCAGAATCTTTTCTTCCAGGTATTTAAAAGAAGAAATGTATCCATGCCAGCTGGACCTGAGGATTTTGGAGGTGAACTGCAAGATAATGTAACATCATCCACTACTCCTGTGGTAAGATAGTTTATGTATTGTTTAAACTTAGGGGCATATGTGACTGAGAAATCTGTTAGATTAGGTCATTTGCCTGTAGTGGTTACTTATAATTATCACAACTTTGGTTGCACTTATCCTTTGCAACAGTGATATGTGGAACAAGTTTTAGACTTGTTTGGTTAAACTTTGACTATGACTTTGGCTGCTTTTCTCTTAACTAAATTGCCTGTAAATGTTATCATATCCACAGAAAATAAAAGTTAGCCTCATCAACTAAATTATTAACCACCTAGCAAGAAAAAATTTGACATTATGACAAATAGGGTATTCCATCTTGAATTTTGATATCCATAATTTGTTTGAAAATGGACAACATTTATTTTATTGGCTGATTGATTTTTGTCAGATTGATAAATAAAAGAAATGGACTTAATTTTCATTAGTTGAATAAGGTAAATACCATACGAGCAGATTTACAAGAAAAGAAATAGTTGATAAGTGAAACAATATCTCTTTTGTTAAAAAACACATATCTTTCAAGAGCATTGATTTTCAGAATTTTATTATTTTCAGGTATAAACTTTCAGCTCAAAAATAATAAGTTGTTAATAAGTACATGTACATAAATTCAACATTCAATTCTAAAGATCAGAGATACACACATAGTTTGAAATATATTTGACTAAAGGGTCAATTTGGCAACAAATTGAACCTTCTCCTTTTGTATTTGGGAACAGAGTGTGTGTAATACCTTGTTATCTAAAGTGGAAAAGTAGGATCTTTATCAGTTATCACTACAATATCATGTATATCTGTTGAATATATATTAATCATATATTTTTATGCCCCTGCCCATCCATTTTTCTGTCCTTCCATCTGTCGTTTCTGCACTCTTAACTAAAGTTTTCCTCATCCAAATTTAATGAAACTGATACACAATGCTAATAACCAAAACTTGCAGACAATGTTGGAATTTAGGCAGTGAGTCACTTACCAGTCTAAAGTTATGCCCCTTTCTAACTTGGAATTTTGCATATTTTTTCGTTTCTCCACCCTGACTTTTCTTCATTCAAATTTTATGAAACTCTGACACAAATTTTGCTAAGAACCACAACATGCATACAGAGTTTAAATGTTGACAGTATGTCATTAACCGTTCTAGAGTTGTGTCCTTTTGTAAATTGGAAAATTGCAAATTTTTCAGTGTCCACACACTAACTCGTTTGTTTCATCCAAATTTAATGAAACTCATACAGAAAGCTAAGAACCACAACAAGCAGACAAAGCACGAAGTTGGGCAGTGAGTTATTTAACTGTTCTAGAGTTATGCCCCTTTTTAACTTGAAAAATTGCAAAGCTTGAGCTGGGGCATTTGCGTCCCCAGACACATTCTTTTTTTATTTTTATATAAATTATGTGTAATGTAAGAAATATAATATGTAAAAGTTTATTCTTGTCTAGGTTGGAATCAGTGAAGAAATGATCCAAGCATTGTACAGTGATAATATTACAGAACAAGAGGCTGCCACACAGAGATTCAGAAAGCTTTTGTCAAGAGGTACGGTGGAAATATTATTATATTAGTTATTTTATAAGAATTGCTTCTGCTTTTTGCTACAACTCAATTGCCTGTTTTTCAGTGGATTCAACTTAATCAGATAATCATTCAGAACTGAATAATTTTTCATCTCTTATGTAAAAAAATTCATGACATTTGACATTTAGATGATGAAAAAAACAAGAAACCTACAGCAAGACAAGGTAACTAATGGTAAAAAAGATACTAGTAAAGTGTAGAGCCAGATAGGGAGCCAAATATCGTTTATTTCTCTGATAAAATTTACTTTTTTTTCTGTAAAGCATTGGTAAAGTCAGAATGTGTCTCCTATAGAAACTATTTTATAATTAAAAAAAAAAAATTAGCCTATCTGAGTATGTTAGCATACAAATATTCATATTGTTTGGGGTGGGCGAGGAAGGGCTAATTAAAAGTAAAAGTTATGGAGGAAGAATGATCACTGTTGATTCTTACTTGTTTCTGTCATACTGTCCTGATTATTTAAGACATGGTCAGTGTGTCCTTTATAATACAATAAGAATGTCAATGAGACAACAATTAGGGCATCCAAAATTTTTGAGCCAGCCGTACATTTCATATCTTATCCCGATTTTAAATTCCTTTAGACTTAGTAAATTAGGCAACTATGATAATCAGTTGGTCATCATATAAACCAATGATTGACATTAAAACGATATTAAACTTTACTTTGATATAAGTTCGATGTTCTGACGTAAAGTGTTAAATTGAATGTGCAGCATTGGAAGTGTGCAACATCAGCATAGTAATTCTGCTTAATTCTGCTTTAGACTCTTTATTTGTGCAAAATAATGTTGTCAAAAACTTTACTTTTGTTTTAAAATCTTATTTTTCTAATGCCGGATGTTGACTAGACAATGGTAAATCACGGATCCGAGACGGATACGTAATATCCGTGTAGGTTTGCGATTGAGTTAAGTAGCCTTTTCAAGTTATTTCTTCAAGAAAATACTTGAAATGAATGTTAGATAAAGGTATCAATGATAATTTTAGCATTATTAAAGAATTAGGATGCATTATTAAATTTCCCACCAGCGCACAATAGACAATATATAGACACATGCACACACGTGTACTAGTTCAAACAACATGGTTCTGGAGATTATTCGTTTAAAACCTTTCCAAATTTTTCATCAAATCATATTTAATAACGTATTTCTTATAATTTCAAACTTTTAGACTAAATTAATTAGATGCAACCGCTGAAATGTAAAAAATAATTTTGAATACCCATTAGCGTACTCCAGTATTTAACACGATGTACAGTGTTTATAATGAATTACAGTGTTTATAAGCAATATCGTACAAATTAATTCATTTATAAATATTCTTATTTGAAGAATTATTTTAAAATCTAAGGATACTTTTTTAAAACTGAATGCTCATTTACAATAATATCTACAAAGCATAATTAAATAGGATGTTGTTCCATACACGCTTACATGTTTGACCTCGTTTACCTGATCACCTTTATGTCCATTGTTATGCATCATCAATCCTATTGATTAAGACAAGCTAAGGTCTCTCATCAAAGGTAATGACATGTAATCAGTGAATGATTTATGGCTCTATTATTACTTATTGAAGGATAATTGTTTGACAGCTTGTTGTTTTTAAATAAAAGAACAAATGCTTTTCTACTTTTATTGATGTACCAAGCCGTACATGTATGTACCCAGAGGATTAGACTAACTGAGACACTTTAAAGTATGAAATATGCTGCATCTGTTTAATTAAACCCAAATATGACCAAAATATCTTTGTGAAATAGATTGCCACAATTATAAACTATGATGCCCAAACGGACATTTTACCGATCGATAGTTGATAAAAAAGTGAAATGACCGCTTTATGAAAATGCCTTGAATAACAAAAAGTTGCAAACCTATGATATTTGACCATTTGAGGCTGAGAGCAGCCGGACTTTTATATAAATTTCGGTCAGGTCCGGAATATATGACCGTTTTGGAAGCCATGACAACAACCCAGTGTCAATATAGTGGATGATGTTTTTATGACATGAATAAGTGAGTGAAAATCATGAATGATTGTTTTGTTTTAGAACCCAATCCACCAATAGATGAAGTTATTACAACAGGAATAATACCAAGATTTGTAGAATTTTTACAGAAAGATCAGAATTGTACATTACAGGTAAGGGTTGCTAACTTCATAGATTTATTTTAACTGCATGATATAAATGATAATACAGTAAAATGGATGAACAAAAGTTTCCAAATTACAGGGAAATTTTCAGAGGCTGTCATTTTAATAGTTTACTATTCAGCTGTTGTACTGTACATTAGAGTAAAAATTTGTATATATCTGGGTCACTGTTTTTTCATTGACTATGTTTATGTAGTAAGTCATTTTATAAACTTGCAGAAATAAGTTAAACAGATATCAATTACAATTCCACAATCAAATCATTGTTTTAAAAGTAAATTGCACACAAAATAGTTTGTTAAGAGTTAACAAGTTTCCAATTTACAAAAGAAGTAAAATGTGAAGTATTATAGCAGATTTCTGCTATAATATTCTCAAACCTTATCGAGCTTATATAAAGTGCTTTTGTCACATAAATTCACAATACTTTTTTTTTCAATTACATCATTTAATTCTAACTTTTGCTTCACTTGTTCCGTTAAACAAATTATACTGTGAATTTAGAAATATATGCTTGCTATGGAAATTTAAAATGTGAGTTTTAATTTTTGCAAAATCTATCCTTTGCAATATTTACCATAATAAAAACTTTTCAAAATTTTCTGAAATTACAGTAGTCACAAAAAACTCCATTTTAAACATATACTTTTCTGTTTTACAGTTTGAAGCTGCCTGGGCACTTACCAACATAGCTTCAGGAACTTCCATGCAGACACGTGTAGTGATAGAAGCAGGTGCTGTTCCTATATTTATCAGACTACTCGGTAGTGAGATAGAAGATGTACAAGAACAGGCTGTTTGGGCACTGGGAAACATTGCTGGTGACAATGCTGAATGTAGAGATTATGTTCTTGGTGAAGGCATACTTGTTCCTTTATTACAGTAAATATTTATTATGTTATAATAGTCCACCAACATGGTTTGGAGGTAAACCAAGTATCATCAGTTGGGATATTTAATTGTACTGATATGTTGAACTTTTCAAAATAAGGAGGCCAAAATTGATTTTCATATTGGAGTCTATATATGATTTGTAGTTTAATTTTCTGTACAGCCGATTCCAACGAGTGTGTAGCTAAAGTTAGAATCTTTGGTTAGCTTCCTTGCTAGCTCAACCATGAAATCATTATTAGGTAAGGTACATCCAGCCTATATGGGTGGAGTCAATAGTTAAGCAGAAACCCAATCAGAATTAAGTGACAGAATATAAAAGTTGTAAAAGTAGTTTTACAAGTCAGTTTAAAAAACTATAAATTTAAAGTTTAGTGATAATTATAAGCTCATTCACAAGCATGTTGTAGGTGTGTTTGATTTGCCAATTTTATTTTGATAAATGGTGAAAAGTTTAACTGAATTCCTAAAATGTTTTCTTCTTCCTCAGACATTACAAATAATAATATATTTTACCTGCCTGTTGAATTTGTTACATCAAGTTAATAAAATGTAGTTGGATATGATTGACAAGTGCTGACGGTATTCACTTTTACACATACACATATGTTTACAATACACCTGGACAAGTAAAAATATTGGAAGGTGTTCAAAAGTACATATGACCTTATCATTCAATCTAGGTCAGATTAAATCTAACTGAAGTAGAGACATAAAATTGGTCTTCATGGCTGCATTATTTATCTAAAACTGATAAGTAAAGTAATGTTAACAAACCAAGTGGATGTCCATAAACTCTGCAATATTTTCAATTCTAAACTGCAGTTGTTTGCTGGGGTTTTTTTCGTTGCATTTTAACTAAATATAAGTACTACAACTGTGCATGATATTAAGTAGTATGATAATTTTTCTTTTCTGTGTGAATATAAAAGATTTTAGTTCTAAAATAAGCATATATAAAGAAAATACATAACAATGTTTTATGCATGGGGATTACACCAAAAGACATTAATTAACTAAACTGCCTATTCACGGCGTAAATATTAAAAAAAAACGTCACTCCGCTTCTGATTTATTGTAATAAAAGATTTTTAATTCAATCAAAGACTAAGAAATGAAATTTCATTTGCAAAGTAGTCTAGGTAAACCTTTGTATGAAACCAGGGCTGCTCTGGCTCCCAAAAGTTGGAGCCAGAAAATAGCCAACTCCTATATTTTGTCGCCAGTTTTGAAAACTTGGAGCAAACTTTAGAGCCAGCTAGAGTCTTTAATTCTTCTATCAAAATTTAAACTATGTTCAATTTAAATTTCTTATGCACTCAGCCTGCACTTTACATCATTTAACATGTTACACTAAGTAAGTTATTGCATAGGGTTTCTATACATACAACAAAACTGACATGTGTACTTTATTTTCTTTGTCAGTATGTAGAAGAATATACATTAGCTTATGGTCTGTAAATGCTACAGAATAAAGAATTTTTTTAAACTAAAAAATAAAAAAATAGAAAAAAAATGGGTAATTGTATGAAGAAAACAGAGTAAGAGGGGTTTAGATTTACAGAACAGTAAAAAAAATTGTATAAGAATACAGAAAAAGATGACCAAGGAACCCTACCAACCCTACCCATCCTGCTACTAAACCCCTCTTTAACTCTTCCCACAACTCAAAAGACCCAAACATATAAATTATAAAGCCAGAAGTATGTAGCCATATCTAAGACATGTCTTAAGTAGGTATCTCAATGCTAGGAAAAAGTAAGAGTGAGTTATCTTTCTTTATTCGGGTGTGCTCCCTCTTTGGAGGATTATACACAGTACGTAGAAGAAGTAAACATGACCAAAATGGCGGTCGTTTTTGTTATTTTCGTATCATAACTGAGGGCAGTCAAAGACAAATTTCGTTTGAATTTGCTATTTTTTTACGGAAAACAAGTAAAACAATGTTTTTTAACAATTTGATTATGGTTTTCAACTTCCTGTCAATTATGTTTTCTTCATTTAACTACGGTAAACATTGAAAATTGTGTTGTATGAACATTTCTTCAAATGAAATAGACAAAGGCAGACTGACCAATTCTATTTGAATTAATTAATGTTGATGACCATTAACGACCCATCCGATAAATGGATTACCTGTAACAACAGATTATGACACCTGTTGTAACCGTTGATTAGCTTGTGGTTGTAAACAAAGTCATAAACTTGTCGCCAGGTAAAATTTTGTACAATTTATTTTTTTAACTTTTACCAATTAACATGAAGATCGATATTGTCAAGAAATGAAAATTTTTACATAGGAAAATGTTGGCGCCAGAAATATCGCCAGCAGCCGTATTTTGTCGCCAGATGAAATAAAAATCGCAAATTGCGACATTGGCGACGCACAGCGGTCCCTGGAAACATGCTTATATTATAAATAATAATCAGGCCATTCATACAAATGTTTTCATTGGATGATAAAAAGTGCTTTGCTCCTCCCAACTTTAAGGTCATAATCATTTCATGGTTGAGCTAGCAAGGAAGCTAACCAAAGATTCTACCTTTAGCTACACACTTGTTGGAATCTGCTGTAAAAGGGTTGCACTTTCCTTTTATACTGTCACAGTTTGATCAAATTGTGAATCTAAAGTATCAGTGCTTAAGTTGGAACTAGTTGAAGAAAAAAGCCAGCTCATAAACTTTCTTATGACTTTATAATTTTGAAAATAAGATTTATTCATTCATCATGTTCATTCAAAGTATTATCTTAAGTATGTGATTATTGAAGTAAAAAGTTTATAGAAATCAGAAATAACATTGGATGATTTGTAAGATGTCAATTTTGTCACTTTTTTTCCAGAATAATTATTTAACTCTCTTTTTCAGAGTATTAAGTAAAAATACAAGTTTATCCATGACTAGAAATGCAGTGTGGTGTTTATCCAATTTATGCAGAGGAAAAAATCCACCTCCAGACTTTCTTAAAGTAAGAAATTTATGATTCATTCAAGCTGATACTTTATCACAAGAAATTAAATAATTTTAACATTTGGTGTACAGTGTATTGTAAGATAGGTTTTTCTATTTAAATGTATTTGTCTGTAGGTGTACAGTGTATTGTAAGATAGGTTTTTCTATTTAAATGTATTTGTCTGTAGGTGTACAGTGTATTGTAAGATAGGGTTTTCTATTTAAATGTATTTGTCTGTAGGTGTACAGTGTATTGTAAGATAGGGTTTTCTATTTAAATGTATTTGTCTGTAGGCTCCTCTTTGCATTGGTGACATCTAAATTAAACATATTTACAGATATCTGTATGTAGTCTTACAATGGGTTATCAGAAAATTGTCTGTCCTCTTTATGTACATTGAAAAGCTCACAATTGATATTTCCTGATTTATAACATGTTGTATTCACAGGACTTTATTCCTTCAAGAAGGTAACTTTTGTTGGATATTTAGCTAATTGTTTAATAAGTATATGGTACATGCCAATAATGAAAGGAGTGATAGGGGAATGTAGCTACTTATCTTCTCTTCAGTTTTATTACTGTTTACTGCTATTTGTACATTGCAAATATTCATTCATGTTAAAAAAAACCAACATATTCATGTAGCAATAAAATTATCACTATCATTTTAAGTGGAGTAAGTTCATTTATTTAAATTTAATTATTACATGCATGAAAGTTTTTTTTTACAGCATATTCAGTGATTTTCCTACCCTTTTTCAAATGGGGCCTGGGCCCTAGGCAATTGGGAAAAATGTGTCGTATATTGTATGAATTGGGAAAAAATAAATCATTGTGTTCCAACATATTTTAAGAATGTAGATATAAGAAGATGTGGTATGAGTGCCAATGAGACAACTCTCCATCCAAGTCACAATTTGTACATGTTATTTATTATTGCAAAATTCCAATTTTCAAACATATCATCTCAGTCATACAACCCTGAGATTTATTGCAAGTTTTATTGTCAGTAAGATTTCTCTAACCGACACTTATATGGCATGGTATAATGTTTTCAGTGCTTATTTCTGAGCTAGAGTCGACAACTGTCACTGATTATGGTCGCACTCAGAGTGGGATTGACGATCAGTCTATCTTTGTACATGAGCAGAGTTCATTTCAAGTGAATTATGCTCAGATGTTTGGGTAGAAACAATTTGTTTATAGTGTTAGTACTTGGGTTTGTGGTGATTGCTTATGTGCCTTTATCCGCCACAACCACGGCTTCATCCTGTTCTACATCCGTAAAAGTAGAAACATTTTCGTTCAAAATATATATCGGTCCCAGTGTAGTATCTTCAGAACTAATTTGGATTTTTAAAGCTCAACAAGTTTCTACAATCAGTGGCATCTTTGCCTTTCTTTTATTTGCGAACATAATGTTTTGAATAATGAGAGGACATGTTGTCTGTTTGGGCATGCTTGATTCACAGCAAAATAAATAAACCAAACTGGCAAATCTTTGCTCAGTATGACATTGCCTGTCAAAAAACATTTATGTGTCAGAAAATAATGAAAACCTTCTAGTTTTTCATGTAGGAATGTATTTACTATGTTATTCAGATAATAACAGAGCATCATCACATCATATCATTCCATATTCTTACCGTTAACCACCAGACGTCATCCAAATGCTGAACTAAGCCTACCCATTGTTAAAACTGGTTTACGGTTGAAATATGATAGTTACCTGTCTATATTCAACATGATTACATCGGGAACAGTACAACAACCTATATTTTGAACCAAATCATACAAACAATAAAATTATCAATTACCTTTCCACTACAACTTGATTGAATTGGGAATTTTACAGGTTCAATTGGGAAAAATTTTAGGTATTTTCTGATTGGGAACGGGGCCGATATTCGGACCTAAAATAAAGGCAGGAAAATCACTGCTTTACCTTGTCCCTTTATGTGTTATACAAAGTGATAACTACTATACCTGTTTTGTTATAGGTATCCCCAGCATTACCAGTATTAGCCAGACTGTTATTTCATACAGATAAAGATGTCCTGGCTGACACATGCTGGGCTCTGTCATATTTGTCAGATGGACCTAATGAGAAAATTCAAGCTGTTATTGATGCTGGCGTTTGTCGACGACTTGTTGAACTTCTCATGTATGTAAATATCGAGTATTTTTTCTTATAAAGCAAAAGACAAATAACTCAATTTTACAAAAGAAGATAATGAGAGAATATTACTATATTCTCTGGAAACTTTCAAGATAGTTTCACTTTTGCTAACTTCCAAACAGTACTTCAAGTTGAACATACCAGAAAAAATGCTTCAAAATAAGTTTTCAACAGTCATTTATTTCACTATCCAGATTTCTATTAAAATAAAAATTTCTCAAAAACTCATCATTGGTAATATTTTTGTAGTGGAAAAAGCACAAAATTGACAAGAATAAGTTATTCATGTAATGCTAAGGAATTTTATTGTCTCGCCTGTGACAAAAGTCGCGGAAAGCGAGACATAGAGATTGCTTTGACCACGACAGGGTCAACAATTGTTAAGCTTTCTGCTTAAGCTAGTTTGATAGGAACTACTTGTGATAGATCATTGATATTTAATATAAAGTTGCATTAATATCAGTACATATCAGTTTCACGATTATTTTGAGGCCCTGCCCCTTGGACATGGTCCAGTGACATTGTATTTGTTAGCAATTTTTAATGTTAAGTTTTTCTGCTTAAGTCAGTTTGATAAGAACTACTTGTGATAGATCAGTAATATTTTGTATGAAGTTGCATTACTATCAGTACATATCTAAGTTTGAAGACTATTTTGAGGCCCTGCCCCCTAGGACATGGTCCAGTGACTTTGAATTAATTAGCAATTATCAATGTTAAGTTTTCTGCTTAAGTTAGTTTGATGGGATCTACTTGTGATACATCAATGATGTTTTGTATGAAGTTGCATTACTATCAGTTCATATCAGTTTGATGACTATTTTGAGGCCCTGCCCCCTAGGTCATGGTCCAGTGACTTTGAATTAATTAGCAATTTTCAATGTTAAGTTTTTCTGCTTAAGTTATATTGATAGGAACTACTTGCAATAAACAACGGTATTTTCTATAAAGTTACATTACTGTCTGTACATCTCAGTTTGTCAACCATTTTCAGGCCCTGCCCACTAGATCATGATCTAATGACTGAATTAATAAGCAATGTTGCTGTCAATCAGATTGTCTTTTTCTGAATTTTATGCCGATAGGTTAGACATATCTCTGTGTCAACAGTTTATTGAAAATAAGGTTTTGAAAGCTGATATTCAATTCATATGTTTATGTAAAGAAAATAATTTCTGTTACTCATAGAGCAGTCTCTTTCAAGTATTAACAATATATTCTTAAATTGTCACTTTTAAAAAATTTGCCAAATCCCATTTGATCAGTCAGATGAATTAAGTTTTTTTTTATTTTATCAAGAGGAGGTAAAATTTGAACAGGAACAAAATACAGAATATTTTCTATTGATCAGCAATTTTCTTAAATAAAACTTGCATTTTGGCTAATACATGGATAAATTTTCTTAGCTAGTTTAGGGACACATACTCCTTTCAGTCTCTAGTTACTGCAGCGTTAGTGAGGGTAAATATGTTGTATTTCAGGTATTACCAACAGACAGTGGTCTCTGCTGCTTTAAGAGTTGTAGGAAATATTGTCACTGGAGATGATTACCAAACACAGGTATTACATATCAACATTGATTATCATGTTACATCACTTGGGATTTGTGGTAGTTGCAATTTATTTTTTTTTTTTTTTTGAAAGGGTGGTATGGGCAAGTTGAAACAGCTTTATAGGTAAATCCTGCATAAAACATATGGCAGATAAATGTTAGTATGATCATGTTCTATAGTAAAGTTACATGAGAGGTTTGAAAACAGAATATCAAAAGTTTTTGGTTTTTTTTTGGTGTATCTAATTATTGTCTTTATAAGTTTGTCATTAATGCAGTTTGATATGGTATTTGTAATTTTTACCATTCTTGTCTTCTTATTAGATATGATAGAATTTTATATGCAAAAGACAAGAAAAGTGATAAATGTTGTATTATATTTCAGATTGTACTGAATTGTTCAGCTCTGCCATGTTTATTACACTTATTAAGTAGTACTAAAGAATCAATCAGAAAGGAAGCATGCTGGACGATATCAAATATCACAGCTGGTAACCGCTCACAGATCCAGGTATAAATAAGTAGTTAAAAGGACTTTATTCAATATCAAATATCACAGCTGGTAACCGCTCACAGATCCAGGTATAAATAAGTAGTTTAAAGGACTTTATTCAATATCAAATATCACAGCTGGTAACCGCTCACAGATCCAGGTATAAATAAGTAGTTTAAAGGACTTTATTCAATATCAAATATCACAGCTGGTAACCGCTCACAGATCCAGGTATAAATAAGTAGTTAAAAGGACTTTATTCAATATCAAATATCACAGCTGGTAACCGCTCACAGAACCAGGTATAAATAAATAATTAAAAGGACTTGATTAATAAGCGCCATTTTGCTGAATTTTTCACTGAAATTTGAACTTGTAATGTTATATTTCCTTTTATTCTATTTTGAAGTTGAGATTATGCAGAACTAGAATTTTAGATTACTTGTACTTAGTTCATCATGTGGATGATATTTCTATCTCACAAAAAAGATGTCAAATCTATTATTTTCTTGTCATTTCTTCCAACATTCAAATCTCTGTGAATATATTTTAGGTTAAATAATTTGTCGTTTACACACCATCTACTTTTTTATTATGTTGAGTCATTACATCAAAGATTAACTTTTTGATAGCTGTCTATTAATGTCACCTTTACTGCTTACTTTATGTGCAGTAAATCCAAAAATGTTTGCTGTTTTTATTAATTCCAAATTGCAAAAGAATAGGTTTCACAAAAAAAAAACTTGAATTTTAATTTTTGATGGCATTAATGTATTCAGCATTTTCAGAAATAGCAATTATTAATCTCAAATTTTATCCATATTTCAAAACCATGAACATTGCAATAACTAATGCTTGTTAAAAAAAAAATTTGGAATTTATAGTATGATGTAGTCATGCATAGTACAGAATTTCAAAACAGAAAAAAACAAACATCTTAGTCATGTTTAACACAGAACAAAGATAAGACAAGGCCAAATTATTTTACAACGATATAGTTTTAACCTTATAAGGCAAAAGGAGAGTTTATTTGAAAGAAATCTTATATACAGGATTGCTTTATAAATAATAAAACATTCAAAGTGATATGCCACCCATTAAACTCTTATTTACGTCCACAATAAATCCATATATATCTGAAATAAAATTCAGTAACAGTTTTAATATGATTTTTGTAATAACATGGAAATTTGGTAGTGCAAATAATGTGTTTTATGGGCACATATTCCTGTTTACAATTTAGTCCATATTCAAATTTTGTCCAATTTTATTTGAAAACTGAAAAATTTGTTGTATCACTTCCCATGGTGAAACGGATGATAGAGTATAGTACAGTGTTTTCTTGTGGTATATTATGTTAAAATTGCAAGAATAAAACTATCTACATGGTTTTATTAGTCCCCTCCCGACGAAGTCGAAGGGGACTTTAGGTTAGCACTCTGTCTGTCTGTCCATCCGTCAGTCCGGCAACTCAGCTTTCCACACTTTTTTTCTTCATTCTTGAAGATATTGATTTGATATTTGGTATATAGTTTTATAATGACAAGTTATAGATCAAGTTCGAATTTTTTTCTGGTCTGATGATTTAGTCCAGAGTTATAGTCCATAAAAAAATTCATAACTAATGTTAGAGTACTATGTTAAATCATATAATCTGTACAAAGGGAGATAACTCAATTTTTAAAAGACATTCTTTGGTAAATTGTTTGAGAAATTTTGTTGCAGGTTTATATGTTATTTTGTATAAACTAATTTTCTGAATGCTACATGTATATATATATATATGAGTCTAAAAGATTGTGTAACAATACCAATAAATAGATGGAAAACAAAACACTAAAAAGTGTTGAATATCATCGCACAAAGAAGAACAGATGATATAAATTATACAATAATTGCAAATATTTCGGCTCAACAAATGGCCTTCCTCAGTGTTAAAAGTTTTAACAATACTGATATATAATGTATAAGGTGTAAACATAGATCAGTAATAATACAGGTAAGTTTTGAGTGTCCTATATGTGGTCTCCAATATGTTGGTGAATCTATGCAGCCATTTCACAACGCCTTAATGGCCACAGGAGTGACCTCACAAAAAAAACGATATTCCTGTCAGCCAACACTTCAGATTACCAGATCACAATCTGAAGATTTTGATCACATGAAGATCCTTGTGATCGAACAGGATTGTACATGGCAAAATAGGCAAAGAGAGAATCGGGAGAAGTTTTAGATAAAAACACTGGGTGTCCTCCATCCAGATGGAATCAATAGAAAGAAATAATTAAATTTACAGTCTAATGTTTATATTATGATATTCAGGATTTTGGATTAAAATCAATCGACCAAAACTTACCTGTATTATTACTGATCTATGTTTACACCTTATACATTATATATCAGTATTGTTAAAACTTTTAACACTGAGGAAGGCCATTTGTTGAGCCGAAATATTTGCAATTATTGTATAATTTATATCATCTGTTCTTCTTTGTGCGATGATATTCAACACTTTTTAGTGTTTTGTTTTCCATCTATTTATCGGTATTGTTACACAATCTTTAGACTCATATAATTTTTTCAGTGATTCTGATTCGTATTTGTTATTGTAAGTACTGATAAGTATTTGAACTAGTGTTCATTTATGGATTATTGAATTCTGGATTTTTACTGTTTATAGATTATATTCGATCATGTTAATTTTGATGAACTTATGATATTCAGTGTTCAGTTCTTGTCATTATTTAATGCTTGACTTTATATGTATTCCTTATTACATTTTCTTGATACTTACAGTTGCTCAATACTTAATGAAGTAATTTGATTTGATCAATGGTCTTATTTGAGTTTGCTTATTTAATTTTATTGCATGTATCTAAGTTTCTGTATGATTCTTAATTGAGCTGGTTATTGACTTTATTGATGATTTTGTCATATTAGTAGCAATATTTTGACTAGAATTTATTGACGATTTTTGGTTCTAGTCTATCTATGACATATGCTATGTCTTTTTAGCATTAATTACTGTCTGCTTGCATATATGGTTATACCTTTGTACATGATTACGTTTTGGTAGTAATTCTTAGGTTATGCATTATAATACTTGTACTTGCAGGTTTTGAATGTTGTGTCTTATTGGCTTGTTTTCTTAGACAATCATGGTCATCTATATATTAGGATTAACTTTTAGTAGTTACTTTAGATTGTAGCAGTGAGTTTGTACTTGCAACTTCTGCGTTATTGCAAAGCTTTCTATGATTATATTATGACAGTGTTGAATCTTAGATGCCATGCTTTATTTAGCTTACAATGTTTGCTTTGGTATTGCATCATTAGCACTCATTGTCAATATCACATCAAGGTAATCATTGATGTATTAGTTTAGCTTCTATGCATATGATTGGCTTAATCCATGTCTCAATTATTCAAGTGATGACAGTGTTACTTTGATCATTGGATAGCTAGTTACATGATTGTCTACCAATCGAAGAGGTTCTGATGATAATTCTTCCTAGTAGCTCACTTACTCACTTGTACATACGATCATTATTATGTACGTAGTGAACAATTGTTTCATCAAATGGATGGCAGATTTTATATGACTTCATACTATGATACAGAACAAGTTCATGCTTTTATGTGAAGCTTCAATAACCTCTTTCAAGCATGGAATTTTATTGATTGTCAGATTTGCTTTGATAGTCTGCTACATTCTTTGTATAGTCAAATTGCATGGATTTGGTAACTTGTATTAATTTACTGTTGTATAGCTATCATGTTTGATCTTTGTACCTACAATCAATGGCCAAGATGTGAAATCATGTTTCATGAAATTGTGCTCAAGTCCTTATCAGCATGGTATTCTTGAATTCTTCAATGAATCTAATGATCCATCTCATATGAAATTCTGCTTTGACCGTTGTTTTTGAAATTCTTGAAATGTCTCATCAATTGTAGAACAATGTAAAATCCCACATTCAGTTTGACACTTTCTCGCACTGTAGATCTTAACTTTGGAATCTACATGTGCAATATTATTGTTATGTTATATCAAGATCATGAGCTTTTCAACTTCTGATTAGTTGTATGTAGAGTTCTTTGTACCTGTAACCATATTCTACTAGATCTTTTAATTTTCATCTATTATGACCTAAGCATCATACCGCAACTGATGACTCATTTCATGTAAACTCCTTCATGAGAAACTGCTAGAATTTCAGAGATTTATGTTAGCAGTGAAGATTGATTAGCATCATACTGTTCATAATTTTATGCATCTCAGTCTGCTTTGCTCAATGACAGTCTTTTGTATTTGTAATAATTTTGAATAATTTATCTAACCTGTACATTTGACTATGAATCTAGAACTTTTGCAGACTGTTTATGTTTATCGATGAAAGAGGTAATTGTCCTTATTATTTGAACTATTGCTAATTTAGCTCATTCAAGATTGTTGCTATTGTTGTTTTAATTTGATCTTTTTAACCTAATTGAAACATCTTTAATGAATCTAAGTGGTATCTAATAGTTTTGAAAATTTTAGATGTCCACTTATGCAGTAACATTTGATTGCTGTAAAATTCTTCAGAAAATTCAAGATGACCACCCCAAAAAAATTTGTTAGCTTAGCTTATATCTCCAAAAGTTGCATCAGAAAAAATAAAGGATATAGACACACACAGAACAGATCATGTTGCTTTATGATATTTACCTGAAGTGATGTTTAAGTAAAAGGAAGAATTCTATAGAAATAATAGAAGCAGTATGAAGAGCTGTTATTTGACTAATTTTCTGCTGAATCTTCTTGGCGATTAAACAAATTTGAAACTGAAATCTTGGAGATGTATTGATCCTTTGCTTCACAATCGTGTTAGGTTGAAATTGTTGACAAGAAAGTAGACAACATACTTATAAAAGGAGAAACATGAATTTTTATATTTGAACAACAAATCATATGTGATTTGTTAGATTGTAACAATCAAACTAGTATAGTGTATTTCTCCTAAATGTATGACCCAAACGTCAAAGGATATTTTACAAAGAGGAATATTCAGTTAGGGGAGATAACTGTTAATTAGACAATGTTCAGTGTCCTATTGTTATTAGTTATGCTTTTGATGATGTCGTTATATCAGAATCTAATCATTGGCTTAAATCTATTAAAAAAACATTGCTAAAAGTAACACATGAAATGAGTTTCCTGAAAGCAAGTAGTGAATTACCAGTTTATTGTAATGATTAGAACAAACACAAAGATGTGTAGATAAGTAATTCTTCCAATATAAATTCTGTTATAATTATATTCTGATCCTTATGAAAGCTTTTTTATACGACGGCAAAAAAATTTTGTGGTCGTATATTGGTATGACGTCGTCGTTTGAAGACACATTGGTTTTCGCACTCTAACTTTAGTTTAAGTGAATGGATCTCTATGAAATTTTACCATAAGGTTTAATACCACAAAAGGAAGGTTGGGATTGATTTTGGGGGTTATGGTACCAACAGTTAAGGAATTAGGGGCCAAAAATAAGCATTTTTGTAACTTCCAGACATAACTTGTGTGTGTGTTAGTGTATGGATCTCTCTGACATTGTACCACAAGGTTCCATATCACAAAGGGAATGCTGGGATTGCTTTTGGGGGTAATTGCCTCAAAATTTTAGGAATTAGGGGCCAAACAAGTGGCAAAAAACAAACATTTTTCTAGTTTCATGACAATAACTTGTGTGTAAGTGTATGGATCTTTCTGAAATTGTACTACAAGGTTCCATATCACAAAGGGAAAGCTGGAATTGAGTTTGGGGGTAATTGCCCAAAACGTTTATGAATAAGGGGCCAAAAATAAGCATTTTTCTAGTTTCCAGACAATAACTTGTGTTCAAGGGTATGGATCTCACTGAAATTGTACAGCAAGGTACCATACTACAAAGGGAATGCTGGGATTGATTTTGGGGTAATTGCCTCCAAATTTCAGGAATAAGGGGCCAAAAAAGGGCAAAAACAAGCATTTTTCTAGTTTCAGGACAATAACTTGTGTGTAAGTGTATGGATCTTTATGAAATTGTACTACAAGGTTCCATATCACAAAGGGAAAGCTGGGTTTGAGTTTGGGGGTAATTGCCCTAAATGTTTAGGAATTTGGGGCCAAAAAAGGGGCCTAAAATGAAGCATTTTTCTAGTTTCCAGACAATAACTTGTGTTCAAGTGTATGGATCTCTCTGAAATTGTACTGCAAGGTACCATACCACAAAGGGAAGGCTGGGATTGAGTTTGGGGGTAATGAATCACAAGGGGGTTCGAAAAATTTGGGGGAGTGATTTTTTTTCTCCTTTTTTCCTTTTTTTTTCTTTAAAATATTCCATTTTAAATTGGTTATTTCTGATTTATATATAAAAGCAAATAATAATGATATGGTTTGAATAGGTAAATTAAAAAATTTTAAGTTCTTAGACCACATTCATTCTGTGTCTGAAACTTATGCTGTGTCAAATATTTAATCACAATCAAAATTCAGTGCTGTATCAGGCTTGAATAATGTGTCCATACTTGCCCCAACTGTTCAGGGTTCGACCTCTGCAGTCGTATCAAGCTGCGTCCAGCGGAGCATTTTATTCTGTTTTGAAATAACAATGTTTATGTTTTTTGTTTTAGGTTTGGACAGAATTGAATTTCTACAAAGTCATAAAAACAGAGAAATATATCAAAAAGCTTTTGACATGATTGAAAAATACTTTGGAACTGAAGAAGAGGACAAAGCTGTGGCACCTCAAGTTGATGAAAATATGCAACAATATCAATTTAATACAAACAATGCTCAGATGGGAGGCTTTGAATTCTAATTGTGACACTGGAGAAAACTTGACAGAAAACTGACATGGATCTCTAAGTGGTTTCACTCCCCCATGACATGGTGTTTATCTCTGACACCGACGAAAAAGGAATACTTCAGACCACTCGACGACAAGAGAAGACAAGGACATATTCCCCCAAGACAATTGACGAAGAGACATGGAAGGGGCCCATCCCAGGGATTAAACTGTAACAAGATATTAAATCTTGTGTTATTTTGTCTGTATCCAGTATCTGTGATCTCAAATTGGTGTGTTCAGTGCTACAGAAACCAGATTCTCTTTAATTACATTTAATTTTTATTTTACAAATCAGTGTGATATTTATAGAAACTTATATTACAATATCTGTTTTATTCAGAGAAGACAAACCAAAATTTTATTATTATAATTGTAACTATAAGTTAGAAAAATCAACTGTTTAGAGAAATTATTCATTATTCCAATTACTGTCAGACATTGTTAGGAATTTTGGTTGATAAATACTAAGGTTTATGTTAATTGTTATTATGGTAAACATTGCATACATGTTATAATGCATGCAATCTAGAAATCAAATGTAAAGGTTTAAAAAATCCTCAATAATAAGTTATATTTTTGACATCAAGATTTTATTTTATCAACAATTTCTGAACTTAAAAAAATATATGTAGTAATATCTCATGAGTTGTTATTTACTTATATTGTAGATTAAACATGGAGGTGTTTTGAATGTTATAATTTGATAGAAAAAATTAGAAACACTTCCAAACATAACAAGAGAATATAAATGTTGTATTTACCAGAAAAGATTTGTATAAATCTGAAATTCAATTTGTTAAACCAAACAGTAATGTGTTTCAACGAATTATATACATGTACTGGCATAAGCCAAGTAAAATAATTGTATCTTTTTGAGACCATGTACTGTGATACTTTTCTCACTTTCTTTCCCCCCTTTTTGCATATAGATTTTACTAATCTGTGCATTTAATTTTATGTCATTGGTCAAAGATGTAATCATGCTAGATTGTTAATACATTTATTTTTTTGTTACAGTAGAACTTGATTGGTGGTATTCTGTTTTTAAAGAATTAACTAGCGTTGGACAAATTTCAAACTGTTGTGTTTTTATCTAAATGTTTCTTTAGGTTTTTTTTAAATTTAAACAAAAATAAGAAAAATCTAACTAAATGTACTATGTAACTTCCAAATTTGACATTTTTTTAGTAATGAAACCTATTTAGTTTTCAATTATGCAAAATTTGTTGCCAACTTTATATAATATAAAGTCTAGAAGATAAATTTACATAATAGTCCAGGAATGTTTGAATTGGCTCATTATTGTTTATTTTAGTACATAAAATGTGCCAGATTGTACCAGAAACTTATGTTTAACATTGCTTCATTATGTATTTTCCTGCAACACAGATTGTGTTTCATTTGTTTAAGAAATTCATAACTGGCACATGAAGAAGTCCAGCTTTATTTTTTTTCATACTTTTCAAAAAGTTATGTGTATAGCAGAAGAATTGCAATATATTTCAGTTTTGTGACATGAGAAAAGATAGATATATGTTACAGCTTAACATTATATTCATTGTTGTAAATATTATAATTTGTACATTACAATTTTAGCCTACCTGTCACAGTTTGATATATTTGCTTGGTGTCTGTTATCTGCCTGTTGTCCATTAACATTTTGGAATATCTTTCTCCCTTAAAACCCTGTGACTAATATGAAAAAACTTAGCCCAAATTATTCTTAAATTTTTGATATATTGCACAATCCCAGTCTACAAATCAAACCTTTTGTCCAAAAATTTATATTCATTTGTTTTTAGAATTTTAAGTCTTTAAATTCATGCAGCTGGCTGGGATCAGATATTGCTAAAATTTATGGGGTTTTTCTTTAAATAATTAATGAGTATGAGTTATGAAGAGAAGTAAGGTGAGCAATGCAGGTAGACAAAATTGGAAACACCATGTAAAACTGAGATATATTGCAAATGGTTGTATTTTTTTTAACATTCTTAATTAGAGCAACATTTATTTTGCTGATACTACACACATTCTTACACAAATAAAAAAATAAACAATACACTACCTCAATAAAACAACATTTAATGAGCATTTTGTACTACGATTGATCTGGCAAGTATTGTTTTGTTCCTTTTTAATTGAAGTGTTAAAAAAACAACAAATGTGAAATATAGTGCTCCAACTGTTTTACCAAATTTAACATAAGGGCACTTGTCCTTTGCTTTGAAAGTGTTTAATTAATTTGATAATTAAAAGATAGTCCTTGGTAGGGATTATTTCCATTTAACAAAACCATTATAACAGCTTTAAGACTTTATGGTTTTTTTTCCATTATTTTTTTACACTTCACGGAAACTACAATACTATTTGCGTGATAAGTTTTGAAGGGTTCCATGA
The DNA here is from genome assembly GCA_017311375.1 of Mytilus coruscus. Classification (NCBI taxonomy): domain Eukaryota; kingdom Metazoa; phylum Mollusca; class Bivalvia; order Mytilida; family Mytilidae; genus Mytilus; species Mytilus coruscus. The sequence continues at coordinate 39,417,369 of CM029603.1, read as the reverse complement.
CTTTAATGTTGTTTTCATTGATCAAAACCAATAGTTAAAACATATGCAAAAAAGCCAACTAAAAAATACATCACAAACACAACAAAAAATCATTGCAGCAACATACACCCATGAATTAATTACAATACATGACTACATTTCCTAAAATATCTTTATGTTGGAAGAATTAAATGAATTTGAATTGAAAGTAATTGTATATACACATTATAAAGATTTATTTTAGGATCTTTTTTGGTAACAATCCTAATTAATAATTTTATATTTAAAAAAAATAACAAAAAAACCTGTAAAAATATTACACAAGAAAATAAATGCAAAAAATTTTACAAAAACGAACTTAATGATTGCAGTGTTTGATTGTTATTATTTTGTTCCCAGCAGAAAGGAATAAAGTTAATGCATTGATGTCTACTTCTGTAAATTTTTTATTTTATATTTGCTTTTTATGATTCACCAAGAAATTTATAATTTTTTCTAAAAAAATACTCTTGGACACTTAAATACTGTGAATTCAAATTGAAGGCAGGCATTTTGTAAAGCTTATCATCTTCAAAAATGCATTGGGACATCACTCACCATTTACTATAGTTATATTTTGATTTGTAGACTCTAATGTTTCAAACACTGATTTAATGTTTGATGAAAGTAACTAGTTTTTCTCAGCGTCTTAAAATTTAGTTTACACACCTTACTGCTGAAACAACATTATATATGTTGTTTATGATTGTTAACTTTATCTTGCAAAGTTCTGTAATAAGTTATAATGACGCAAATGTATAAGATGGTGCTACATTACAGTACATTAAACACCAAAAGTACAGATACACACACACACAACAAGAACAACACAAAAACAATGAATAAACATTTGTGTGAAAATAAACTTTTTATACGGCAACTTTGTTTTTGTATTATTAACAGCCATGTAGATTATGATAGTTACATCACTAGAGTAAAATTAAAAACTTTTTTATAAGACTGGAGGCCCTATTATGCTATAAAAAAATGTTTAGACACCTATATGAGATGTGGTACGATTGCCAAGGAGACAACTAAAGACAAAGGACAAAGAATTTAAAACAATTACCAGTCACTGTATGACTTTCAACAAAGAACAAAACCCATTCTGTAACGCTATTTAAAGCCCAAGTAAGACGATGTGAAACAAGGTTCCTGGCTAAGGACAGGCACATAAAGAACTGGAGGTTGGGGGTAACATGTTTGCTGTGCTCAACCCTATACCCCTTACTGGGACAGTGGCGTAACAACACAATCAGTTCAGTTATTAAAAAAAAGACAAAAGACATAAAGTACTGATCTTCTCAACTTTGATAAAAGCTAAGCTACTTAGCTAGATCAAAGCCCAATAGCAACTAATAAGTATACCATGTTCTCCCAAACTAAAAAAGTACAATCAGTACACCGACAACAGAATAAGTGTAGAAGGTCGTGGGGAGTCTGAAATTAACCTTGTACATGTACAGTGCCAAAATATAAGTATCAACAGGATGTAGGACCATACATATAATAATAAAGGTATCTTGAACCACAGTTAAGTATGAAACACTGAACTTCCTGGAAACATATCTTACCATTGTAAAGCAGTGTGCAATTTCAGATGTCTTTAATGGTGTTTATGTTGTTGTGCGTCTCTTTAACATAATACCCCAAATTTCCATTGACACATGTAAGGTACCATTGATATGACATACATACTCACTCATAGCTTCATTGTATATGACTCAGTTGGAAAGAGCTAGAATCATCAGATCAATACTAAACAAAAAGACATTAGACACTAAGTACTGATATAAGAATACTCAAATGAAATGGAAGCTAGTTCAAAGCCCAATATCAACTAATATGTAAACCATTTTCTCCAAGAGGAAAATGTCAGTCAGTACACCTCTGACAGATTCAGTGTAGAAGAAGTCATGAGCAGTCTAGAATCTGACCTTGTGCCATACCAAAACATAAGTATCAACAGGATGTAGGACCATACGTTTTGATATCTGGGGCATGCTTATCGAAGCTGTCCGAAGACATATCTTAGGAATAAATGAAGATAATGTTAAGACAGACTTGCGACACGTCTGAGCATGCACATTGCAGCTATCTTAGGTCTATCTGATGAGTTCAGCCTTCTTCAACTGATTTTTATACGACTGCAAAAATTTTGCGGTCATATATTGGAATGACGTTGGCGGCGTCGTCGTCGTCGTACAAAGACACATTGGTTTTCGCACTCTAACTTTAGTTTAAGTGAATGGATCTCTATGAAATTTTACCATAAGGTTCAATACCACAAAAGGAAGGTTGGGATTGATTTTGGGGGTTATGGTACCAACAGTTAAGGAATTAGGGCCAAAAATAAGCATTTTGTAACTTCCAGACATAACTTGTGTGTTAGTGTATGGATCTCTGACATTGTACCACAAGGTTCCATATCACAAAGGAATGCTGGGATTGATTTTGGGGTAATTGCCTCAAAATTTTAGGAATTAGGGCCAAAAGGGCAAAAACAAGCATTTTTCTAGTTTCATGACAATAACTTGTGTGTAAGTGTATGGATCTTTCTGAAATTGTACTACAAGGTTCCATATCACAAAGGAAAAGCTGGAATTGAGTTTGGGGGTAATTGCCCAAAACGTTTAGCAAAAAGGGGCCAAAAATAAGTATTTTTCTAGTTTCCAGACAATAACTTGTGTTCAAGTGTATGGATCTCTCTGAAATTGTACTGCAAGGTACCATACCACAAAGAGAAGGGTGGGATTGATATTGGGGGTAATTGCCTCAAAATTTTAGAAACGAGGGGCCAAACAGGGGCAAAAAACAAGCATTTTTCTAGTTTCCAGACAATAACTTGTGTTCAAGTGTATGGATCTCTCTGAAATTGTACTGCAAGGTACCATACCACAAAGAGAAGGCTGGGATTGAGTTTTGGGGTGATGAATCATAAGGGGGTTCAAAAAATTGGGGGGATTTTTTTTTTTTCCTTTTTTCCCTTTTTTTTTTTCTTTAAAATTTTCCATTTTAAATTGGTTATTTCTGATTGATATATAAAAGCAAATAATAATGATATGGTTTGAATAGGTAAATTAAAATTTTTTAAGTTCTTAGACCACTTTATTCTGTGTCAGAAACCTATACTGTGTCAAATATTTAATCACAATCCAAATTCAGTGCTGTATCAAGCTTGAATGTTGTGTCCATACTTGCCCCAACTGTTCAGGGTTCGACCTCTGCGGTCGTATCAAGCTGCGCCCAGCAGCTAGGGGAGGGTTGAGCGCTCACAATTATGTTTAACCCTGCCACATTATGTGCCTGTCCCAAGTCAGGAGCCTGTAGTTCAGTGGTTGTCGTTGGTTTATGTCAGTCGTATTTGTTTTTCGTAGATTAGGCCGTTAGTTTTCTCAATTGAATTATTTCGTATTTTTCATGTCAGGGCCTTTTATAGGCGACTTTATGGTATGGTTTTTTTCTCGAATCCGGGTTCGTTCGCGCCCATTCACGTTCGCACCCCGGGTCTGTTCGCACCCTTTTTATTGATTTTGTGTTAAATAATTTTTCAGTCGTATTTTGGTTAGTGTATTGCTATAAATATTTTTTTTGTTCATTGTTTTAAAATGAAGTGACTTTCTAAAAACGATTTTTGTGTTGAATAATTTTTTAATTGTGTTTTGGTTATTGTATTGCTATAAATAAGTTTTTTTTCATTGTTTCAAAACATGCAAAATACAGTGACGTTTTTTGTGTCAAATATTTTTTTAATTGTGTTTTGGTTAGTGTATTGCTATATTTATTTATTTTTTCATTGTTTCAAAATAAAGTGACTTTCTAAAAAGGTTTTTTGATTTGAATATTATTTTAATGTTAAGATACCAAACCGCTTTTAAACTCAACAACAATAACATTTTGAATCTTGATTGTTTTTACTCATACCAAGTTAAATACATGCTAACTACATGCAGAATTTACATCAAGTTTAGCTGTGTAAACACCATATATTAACAGTAATCATACATAATTAACATATAATAATTAATCATCAAATCAATTTAAAACAATATTTCATTTAAAAAATTTTAAAATTGCCGAATTTTTCTTTATTTTGAGATAAACATCTTATAATTCATCAGGTTTTTGAATAAAAAAAAGGGAGCGAACGTGTAGGGTGCGAACGTGTATTGGGCGCGAACGGACCCGATACCTTTTTTCTCATTGTTGAAGGCCGTACGGTTGCCTATAATTGCTTAAATCCACTTCATTTGAACTTTGGTAGATAGTTGTCTCATTGGCAATCATACCACATCTCCTTATTTTTATATTATGTGGAAAATAAGAATAAAATGACAGCACGTATAAACCTATAATGTTATGGTAAAATTGTATTTATGATAGCAAAAAAAAAACATCAATGCAGTGAAAATAAGTAGAAATTAGAAGAATAAAAAAATTTAATTTAAACATAGAGGAAAGAGGAAAAAATGCCATTCCCTAAAACATACCTGCCAACCCTCCCGTTTTGAGCGGGAGTATAAAATCTCCCGCTATTGGATATTTTTACCTGAAATGACCCGCGTTCGTAATTCTCTGGCTTTTTATTACTGTCAATAGAAAAAAATAAACAATCAGCGATCATTTGAAAACTTTGGTTAGTAGTTTTTATGTTCGATTTATAAGTAATCGAAATTCATTTCTGCTATGTCAACTCCTACACGATAGAGATCTTTGTCTGGACCAAGCGGCAGTGTAAAAAAGAAGAAATAGACAACTTCATATCGAAATGTCAAGCACTGAAGCAGATTGAACGAAAGATTTTTAATTTTTTACGACCAAGTTCGATCAATAGATATAGGAAGATGTGGTGTGAGTGCCAATGAGACAACTCTCCATCCAAATAACAATTTATAAAAGTAAACCATTATAGGTCAATGTACGGCCTTCAACACGGAGCCTTGGCTCACACCGAACAACAAGCTATAAAGGGCCCCAAAAGTACCAGTGTAAAACCATTCAAACGGTAAAACCAACGGTCTAGTCTATATAAAAAACGAGAAACGAGAAACACGTATAAATTACATAAACAAACGACAACTACTGTACATCAGATTCCTGACTTAGAACAGGTGCAAACATTTGCAGCGGGATTAAACGTTTTAATGGTACCAAACCTTCTCCCTTTTTCTGAAACAATAGTATAACATCACAACATAGAAAACACACGATAAAACATCAATTGGAAGGCTTAACTCAATCAAAACGTAAATTAACACACTATGAACGAATAAATTGATCTGTGATACCTGAAAGTAAATACATAGTTAATAAAATATTAGGGACAAACATTCAAGGCCAAAAGCAAACAAACAAGTCCAAATAAAGCCATGGCAATACACCACCGCGAAATATATAACCCTTACAAAATAATCACTTTTGAAAAACCGGTTTTCATAATATATACAGGTAAATGAAAATAACTTTGTCGTTTTAGGTATACTTTTTCTGTCTATATAAAATCTTCCAATAATTAGGAATACCAAGAAAGGTCTGTCATATAAATACCTAATTTAACACTAGATACATAAGGGTAAATATCAACAATAAAACTTCCTGTACAGATTAAAGGAGAATAATCTTGATGTTCATACAAATGTAGTATGAAGAAGTGAAAATTAGTAGATATTCCAAATAATCAAAGCTGGTATACAGACAAGATCCATATTAATATAAAATAACAAAAAGTATTAAAATAGTATCAACAGGTCGAATTAAAAGAAAGTACGATTTGAGAGTACTCGCAGTTACTGACAGCTAGTTAAAAGCCAAAACAATTAATGATAAAAATCATGCATCAGATATGACCAGGCTGGATCGCATGTCAATATGTGGGGTACTAGCTGACATTCTGGTGGCCCAGTTCTGATCATATTATTTTGCAGGGAACTAACTCAGAGCTTAGGGTTGGTAGAGCATTAGGTCCAGCTTCCTTTGGCAATACGGTTAATAGTCAATAAAACACTAAGTTGGATGTTCATATAATAATTATTCACACAGTAGATATATCATACATATTTACATAGCATGTATATGACTTGAACTGATCTAAGTCACCATATTTTGATACAATCCTTAATCACGTAAACTTCACATCTAAAGAGTTCATAGTAAAAACAATCTCCTTTTCTGCAATATCATCTTTTCAGAGCTATCTTATCAATCTCAGCCCCTGAACTGCCCTTTTGAAAACAATCTTTCATTTTATATTATTAACAACCTAACCAATCAAAATACATAACTCCCAAAAAGGGGAGGGTTATTCTATTAAATTCACTTATTGAACTATGTTCCCTTAGATACCATTTTATCACTTAACACTGTCAAACTAAAGGATTAATTATGTAAGAAATTAAAACATCTATATCTTATCTAAAAATAGGAAATGGCTTATTAGCTTACAAATGCTAGTTCTTTGTTATTTGACTGATAATCAAATTCTTATTCATCTTCTAAAGGTGATAAAAACAATTTCACAAGTTTTCCTTAATCCTTAATCCAGTATTATTTATAATTGAATACCTAATTATGACATTTTTGATACATGTAATATTTGTAACAAGTTAATACTCAGTTTTGACATATGAATCTCAAGCCAAACAATTTAGCATTATAAACTTAGGGAAAATACAGATTTATTAAATACAAACATATAAAATTATTGCCAATGAAAAATACATCATTTTTCATTGGTGATATACTCCTCCTTCTTCCAAAAAAGATTTCACAAGAAATCTTTACATTTTTAGCCATCATGGCCATGCCAATATATTTAAAGTACATTTTCCAAACTCAACATGTAATATCAGTGAAATAAAATTACAAATAATCTAAATTATGAATAAATCAAATTGCTAAACAGAATCATTCTCATGAACTAAAATATGCATCTGAATATCATTATATATACAGGTATCTTGTGGAAAGTTTTATAATTGTCAATTTTGTCTTTATTTCTGTTATTTCTTGTCTTTGTTGCACGAAACGCGAAATCTTCTGGTAACAAACAAACCTTCCTCTCAGAAGAGAGTGGTACCTGAAGGATGCTTGTTCTAATTTGTGGCCTTGGTTGAAGTTTCAAACACTTGAAACTTCTGTCATTCATGTATAACTTTTTGCTTACATTTGCAAGGACGTAAACTGTGAATTCCCTATCCACATGGAGATTCACTGAGACACACCAATGTTTTACATGAACGGATGTAAAACTGTGAACTCCATATCCACATGGAAGTTCACCTAGACACACAAAAATTTAGGTTACATTTACTGAATGTAACCTGTGAATTCCATATCCACATGGAGATTCACTGATACACACTGATGTTTTACATGAAGGGATGTAAAACTGTGAACTCCATATCCACATGGAAGTTCACACAGACACACAAAAGTTTAAGGTTACATTTACTGAATGTAACCTGTGAATTCCATATCCACATGGAGATTCACTGATACACACTGATGTTTTACATGAACGGATGTAAAACTGTGAACTCCATATCCACATGGAAGTTCACATAGACACACAAAAATTTAGGTACATTTACTGAATGTAACCTGTGAATTCCATATCCACATGGAGATTCACTGAGACACACTGATGTTTTACATGAACGGATGTAAAACTGTGAACTCCATATCCACATGGAAGTTCACATCCTTTTATGTAATGAAGTTACACCGAGTCTTTTGAACATACTCTCACTTTTGACCACAACCAGGCTATGTGGTAGCAAATTATGGATTGACCATATATATTTTTCACCATTGAAAACTGAAAAATATTTCCTTTTCCCACAACCAGGCCATGTGGTAGCAAAGCAGGGAAATATTTTAATTTAAAACATAAAAACATTCATTGTGAAAAACTGGTTTCTTGATCCTTCTGTTTATTGGCTCTCCATCTGTAAAATAGTCTATAAACTGGCATTATTGAATATGAAATTCAGCAAATCTTCTTTTTTCTTTTACTATAGATATTTATGAGATACAGCTTACTGATCATCACCTTGTGACACTATTACCTTAAAATAATTTGAAATATTTATATCTCTTAACTGAAAAAGCACTGAAATTTTATTTTTTTTATCTGTATACTGAATTGATAGATACAGTCTGCTTATAGTGATATCTTCATAGACAAATGATAGAACAAAATAATATTTTGAGGCCTGGATGGGATGGAAACAACTAAATTAATTTCAATATAATTTGGTAACAAGAACTCTACGTAAGGTTAAAGCGGAACTATCAAATTTTATCTTTAAATATATGAGTGTTAGAAAATAAAAATGCAACAACAATGATAAACAAATAAAAAAATTTGGATTTTTGCATGAATTCAGCATAGAGTCGTCACTTCTATTGACTGAATTGCTTGGAAGCAGTAAGGTTTGGTTGACGAGACCAACTCTTACTCTCCAGCATATAAATGGTTCTAAACATTTGCTATTCTGAGCACTTTCTTAATGATTGTTGTTACCTTTTTATCTTATTTTTGTCAATGTTGCACTTGAAAAATGAAATTTTTGAAAATCCTGAATTTCATGGTCTGTGTTTATGACAAGAGCATGAATAATACTAAGATTAAGTTATAGGTCCTTAAAAAAACTTTAATGAACACTGTTTGGTTCAAGTATAGCTTCATCAAGGCAGGACCTATGACTAAATCAGTGTTCTTAAAGATTAGTACAGGCTAGGATCATGGCCATTAGCCCTTGCATAGTGTTCAATCAGTTTTAATCTGAACCTGTTTATGCCATGAGCAGATGAATATTGTGCAGGTATATCTCTTCGGTCAGTAGGTGTAAAGTGGTGTGTAAACTGCATTGTATTTATCTGATATTGTGAAACCGGAACATGGTATTTTGGTTGCAATGTATTTTTGGAATTTAAACACTTTATCTCCTCTTGTTTAAGTACATTTAAGAATTGCTTAAATACATCAGGTCTTATTTGATTACTCATATGAAGTTCATTGTAAGTTTGACCATTTACCTGCATCACCAAATATCTCGACTCTCTCTGATTTCTGTCCAAAGAAACTGACACAATAGTTTGCTTAGGTAATTCATTGAATGGTATTTTACTTGTATTGTTTTGTTGTGAATTTTGTTTCGTTCTTTTGAATGAGTTATGGGGTTGTATTGCATGAATTGATTGACTTTGAGTAGACTCAAAATACTTAAGCTTTCCTGGACGTTTTCGTTTTCGTCCTTTTGCATTGTACTGTCTATGGTATTCCTGTTTTAAATTTTCTGGAATACGTGAACCATCTTGCCAACTAGTTCCTGGCTTACCAGTGAATTTGACTTTGTATATAGGTTTACCCTGATAGAGACTATACTCAACAAGTTTTTCAATTTCGTTGGACTTAAATGGGATATCCTGAGAGTTTTGTTTTCTGGTTTGATTTTGTAATGTCCCTTGGTTTGATTTTTGTGAACTTTTGAACTGCAAATTATGTTTGTCAGGAATACTTGTATCATTTTGAACTGAACTTTGAGTCTGACCTTCATTTTGTGTCTTATTATTGTCCTCATTTTGCATGTTTTGTAATTCAGTAAGTTCCTTATTACGTTCAATATTTGAGCCTTCATCATCATCCTGCTCCTCCGCATCAAGAAGAATGTCTTCATATTCAGGCAGCAAATAATTTGGACGGTCTAGCGGATTATGATAATCTTTCAGTCTCTTAGCATGTATTAATGACTTAACCTCTTTTTGTGTTTCTGTGTTTTTAATCTTAAAGGTATTATTTGGGCCTTTGTACATAATTCGGTAAGGACCTGTCCATCTTTGTACTAATTTGTGAGATTTGCCTTTTGGTGTCCTACTACAATATAGCCATACTTTTGCTCCAGCAAGGAATGTTGGTTGAACTGCATTTTTGTCATGTTGAGTGGTATATTTGTCTTGTTTATCTTTCTGGTTTTTAGCTGCAACTTCACGGTAGAGTTTTAATCTGTTTACCAATTCATTTACATGTTGTTTAGTTTCCTTTGGCATGGTTTGTTTTGGTATTAAGGACACATCAATAGGCAGCCTCATTGGCTGTCCAAATAGTATCTCAAATGGTGAAAACTGAGTTGATTGTGTTGCAGGTGTGGATCTATATGCCATCATGATTGGCGGTATATAATCTGGCCAATCTGTTTGTTCTTTGTTACAATATGACCGAAGGGATTGGATTATATATGAATTCATTCTTTCACAGGCAGCGTTGGTTTGAGGATGATAGCTACTTGTATAATGTCTAGTAACATCACATAACTCGCAAAGAGCTTGAACAAGCTTGGACATGAAATTAGCGCCACGGTCAGATATGATACAACGCGGACTTCCCCAGCGGCATATTATTTCATTAAATAGTACCTTAGCAACCACTTTAGCTTCCATCGATTTTAAAGGAAATGCCTCACACCATTTTGAGTAACTATCAACAACCAAGAGCAGGTATCTATGTTTGTCAGGTGTTGTTGATAGCTCTAAAAAATCCATATGCATTCTTTCAAACACATTTTCAATTGGCAAAGGAGTAAGGGGTACTGGCTTCTGATGTTTAGAGTTCTTTGATTTTTGGCACTGCTCACATGTTCTTACATACTTGTCAATGTCGGAATACATATTTGGCCAATAGTATTTTAATCGCAAAGATGCATGGTTTCTTTCAATACCTGGATGAGCTGCCATTTTACTATCATGGTAACATAACATCACGTCATGGCGCAGGACAGCTGGAACACAAAGTTGTTTTATGAAATTGTGGCCTGGGGAAGTTTTCTTGAATTCTCAGAAACCATATGGTACAAAATGCCTTCAATAATTTCATAATGGTATGCCTTTGCAACAAGAGATCTTGCCTTCTGAGCATCATCTGGAACAAGTCCTTTTAGTTTATAGTCAAAAATTGGTTTGAAGTCTGGACAGTTTCTTTGTAGCTGGTACAAGGTTTGACGTGTTGGTAACATCTCATCAGGATCTTTTACTTGGTCCTCATCAATAGCTAGAACTTCAGGGATCCGGGTGCTGTTTTCCCAGCCAAATTCAAAGGTGACAGCTATATGTTCCTTTCTTTCAGCCTGTATAGAACCAATCTCTGGTAGGTCTTCATCAGAATGATATTCTTTGTCTTTAGGGTCTACTGTATAATCTCTTCTTGACAAAGCATCCGCATTTTTGTTTTGTGTACCTGGTCTGTGCACAATGTCAAAATCGTACTGCTGTAAAAATAAAGACCAACGCCCAAGTCTCCCAGTAGCGTCTTTAGAACTATTCAGCCAGCGCACTGTAATGCTATCAGTGAAAACAGTAAATTTGTTGTTTGCTATATATGGTTTGAAACTCTTAATAGCTTCAACTAGAGCTAACCCTTCTTTGTGATTGATATGCCACCGTTTTTCCTGATCTCGTAAACCTCTACCTCCATATGCAATGACCTTTTCTAATCCTGTATCATCTTTTTGACCCAAGACAAATCCAATTGCTGAATCTGATGCATCTGTTGCAAGGTAAAATTCTCTCTCAAAGTCAGGAAATGAAAGAATGGGTGCACTTGTGAGTTTTTGTTTTAATGTATTGAATGCATTATCTTGATTTGTAGTCCATTCAAATTTTACATCTTTCTTTAATAGTGTTGTAAGTGGCGAACATATTTTACTGTAGTTTTGAATAAATTTTCGGTAATAATTACACATACCGAGAAAACTGCGCAAGTGTTTGACTGTTTTTGGAATTGGATATTCTGAAACTGCTGCTGTTTTAGATTTGTCAACTTGTATGCCATGTTCAGAGATGATATGTCCTAAATATTTAACTTGTTTTGCTGCAAAATGACATTTTGATGGTTGTAATGTTAATTTTGCTTGTTTTAGTTTTTGAAATACCAGATTTAAATGTTCAAGATGGTCATCAAAGTTTTTGGAAAACACTAATATGTCATCTATATATATAAGTGCAATCTTCCAATTTAGTTCTTGTAAAACTTTAGTCATTAACATTTGAAATGTTGCTGGTGCATTTGTTAGACCAAAGCATAATCTCTTGAATTGGTATTGTCCTTGTGGTGTCATGAAAGCTGTTTTATGTTTAGACTTTTCATCAAGTGGCACTTGATGAAATCCACTAGCAAGATCGAGCGAACTGAAAATTTTAGCTCTTGAATAGCCGACAGTATCTAAAACCTCTTCTATTTTTGGAATAGCAAATGAAACCTTTTTAGTAACCTCATTTAATTTTCTAAAATCTAAAACGAACCTGTATGTATTATTTGGTTTTTTCACTAAGATAACACTGCTATGATAAGGAGACATTGTCTCTTCAATAATGTCATTTTCTTTCAGAGTTTTAATTTGGGACTCCATAACTTCTTGCATTTTTGGTGAATATTGAAAACGTCTTGATCTGACAGGTGAATCTGTAGTAGTTTCAATATTGTGATAATGAATGTCTGTTTTGCCTAATTCTGATGCATCTTTTGCAAAAACACTCCTATTTGTTCCTATCAATGTTAGAAGTTTATGATGTTGTTCTTTTGTGATGTTAGAAGAATCAATTTGAACATTAAGATCAAGTGCCTCTTTAATTGGGTCTTGAAATTGTGTTTCTGATTTTGTAATGTCATCTAAGACACAAATGGGTTTAGTCTTTGATATCCAAACTTTTGCAATAGGTGAATTTGCCTTAATAACTATATCTTCAGTTGTTGGATTTAGTATTCTGTAGTATACTTTTGTATTTTTGACTACACTCAGACAGTTAGAACCTAATATGTGTTTGTTTATTAAGTTATTGTGTGGCTCTAATATTACTGTTGTATATCTTGGAATTTTATTTATTGAAAGTTGTACATCATTTTCTGTACGTGCTTTTAAAGTCAGAGTTTTGTTTGTTTTTGCTATGAAGTATTTTTCTTCATGTTTTCCAGACTCTAAGGTAGCAATAGTAAAATTCTCATGAAATGACACAATGTGATTAGAAAATTAATGTTTGCCTTATGAGCTGTTAAAAATCTTGACCAAGGATTAAGTTAAATCCAACCTCATTTACAATATAAAAGAAAAAGGCATAATTAGTTCATTGACATCTATGTCCAAATCAATTTTGCCTCTAACATTATGTACAGTATTGCATACTCCACGTATTGCTGTTAAATCTGAATGACTAATGGGTGGTACATCTTTCTTATAAAATGTAAGTAGTTGCTCATTAATTACAGAGATTGATGCACCAGAATCAGCAAGAGCATTAATATAAATAGTACCTAGTTTAATCCTAATTTTATTATTATTTACAATGGCTGTTTCTACATTAGCAATAAAGTTATTCCTGAACTTAACAGACTTAGCCATATTGATATAAAGAAATCCAGGAGGGATGAGAGTTATTATATATAATATATAGCCTTATCACTTATTAGACCTAATCATACAAATTATGAAACAATGTGTCACAGGTGATTCAATAGTAGGCTGTACTCACCCTCTGCAGTTACCAAGGAATGGTTTAACAACTTTATTCCTAAACGGTTTCCTGTCCTGGAGGTTCTGTAATATCATGGCACTATAGTCTTCTAAGTCCAGAAAATATCTTCATCCTTGGAACGAACCGGGTCCTCGAACCACTCTATGACCAGGCTGGATCGCATGTCAATATGTGGGGGTACTAGCTGACATTCTGCAGCCCAGTTCTGATCATATTATTTTGCAGGGGAACTAACTCAGAGCTTAGGGTTGGTAGAGCATTAGGTCCAGCTTCCTTTGGCAATACGGTTAATAGTCAATAAAACACTAAGTTGGATGTTCATATAATAATTATTCACACAGTAGATATATCATACATATTTACATAGCATGTATATGACTTGAACTGATCTAAGTCACCATATTTTGATACAATCCTTAATCACGTACACTTCACATCTAAAGAGTTCATAGTAAAATCAATGTCTTTCTGCAATATCACTTTTCAGAACTATCTTATTATCCTCAGCCCCTAAACTGCCCTTTTTGAAAACAATCTTTCATTTTATATTATTAACAACCTAACCAATCAAAATACATAACTCCCAAAAAGGGGAGGGTTATTCTATTTAATTCACTTATTGAACTATGTTCCCTTAGATACCATTTTATCACTTAACACTGTCAAACTAAAGGATTAATTATGTAAGAAATTAAAACATCTATATCTTATCTAAAAATAGGAAATGGCTTATTAGCTTACAAATGCTAGTTCTTTGTTATTTGACTGATAATCAAATTCTTATTCATCTTCTAAAGGTGATAAAACAATTTCACAAGTTTTCCTTAATCCTTAATCCAGTATTATTTATAATTGAATACCTAATTATGACATTTTGATACATGTAATATTTGTAACAAGTTAATACTCAGTTTTGACATATGAATCTCAAGCCAAACAATTTAGCATTATAAACTTAGAGATTTATATAAATACAAACATATATGGCCATGACCATAATTATTGCCAATTGAAAATACATCATGACACTTTAAGTTTTTCATTGGTGATACGTATACATGAAATAAAACCTTGATCTCAGAGATTTCACAATAGAATTAAATCATTATCACTACCGTATGCTAACCATTTCAGATGTGTGCACTCTTATTGGCTACTTCTACAGTTTTTCCTTAATATCATAAGATGATCACTAACCGCAATATTTGAATAAAAAAACACTCTGGAAACTAAAGCAAAAGCAACACAAGACTATCGGTGACTCGGGTGTTTCTATATGGTACACAGTTCCTACCCCGATAGTCGCACCCATCATGTTGCCCATGGTACGTTAACATTCTGTGATAAGTCGCACTCACCGAGGTCACAACACACGAACAGAGGACAGGATTGTGACTTCGACAAGTTGAACATGTTTCTTGTTTCTTTGGTATTTCCTTGATAGATTTAAAATTTCATCAATGCTGTAGCCATATACTCGTGTGCGGGAAACGAGGTTCAATATCTACATCAAAGACATTCTTACAGCATGGTTAATATTCATTATAACGAAACCTGTCTAAACTCACTTTTTGTAAACTGGTAATAATAACGGAACTCTTGAATGGAGATATGAAATGACAAATTCTTATTTTAATTTGTGTAAGTAGAAGTTACTCGGAATTACAAATAATTATGATCCTAATATGTTAATCATTATTACAGCAGTAAGAAAATTAGTATATATAAAATTGAGCAAAGAAATGCCCCAAAACAACATTTCAAATATTTTGAGAAAAAATCTAAGTTTTTAGTCCCTTTATCAATTGGTTCAAAGTTATATATGTACAACACTTTTTACCATTTCAGAGATGTCTTTATTGATCTTTGTTTTCTGTTTGAAACAATGAAAACTTCACACTTGTAACAAGGAACTTAACTTTAAAAAATATCAAATTACAATTTAAAAGAAATTGTTAAGAGAATTTAGTGACCCACTGACATTAACACACACTGAGTTCATTTTATATACTGCAAAAATGGTTATCTTTATAAAGAATTGCAGCTGTGCAATTATAATACAATTATATGCAATTGTGCAACATCATAATTTTGTCAACCATTTTAGCTCAATAAAGGACTAACATATGACATTATGCACACAACTCTTCCAATCTTTCAACCAATGATGTCAATCACTTTGATTTGTTTGGATAATTTTAAATGGTTTTTCCTTGTTCTTTTCCGTTTTATCATGCTATTTATATAACTATACGTATCATTTTCCCATCGAAAATTTGTTCAAACAAAATCACAGGACTCCTCACATATTGATATTGTTAAAAGTCTTCCTGTTATAAAAAAGATAATTGTGCTTTTCCGGGTATGTTTTCTCACGCAGAGATAAACTGCAAAATAATATAAAAACAAACAATTTTCTTAGTTGTACTCAGTTTGATATACAGTGCTGGACTTTAATCTGAGATTGTAAATATTATTTATTTTTGCAATCTGACTTCCTGCATTACATTAATTTCATTATTTGCTGTTCTGATTTGATTAAAACAAACTGAAAAAGACATAGATTTGTCACTTGAAATTATCCTTTACTAAGTACTACTTCCGAAAGTTTCATCAGATTAAGCTCTAACACAGCGTTAGAAAATGTTTTTTTCAAGTCTATTGTGGCACCTGGTATTATTATATACGGTCAGATGTAGTTCGCTCACTACTGAAAGGAATTATTGTGTAACAAAGTTAGAACCTAAGTCTGGGATAAAAAAAGCTGATTGTCGAAACAAAAATTTGACAAGCGTTCCATTAAACTTACCGACTGATATTAATGTTTTGGATTTGTCCGAAAATGTTATAACACATATCAATAATTTGGATTTCAAACGATACGTAGAACTTACAGAGATAAATATTAATAACAACGAATTACAGTCGTTAGACGCGCATGCGTTTGATTTACTTTTGCTGAAAAAATTGCATTTGTCAAGCAATCATCTCAATGTATCTGATTCTTATTCAGAGAATGTGTTCCACTCAGCATCAGTACTTATCGAACTGGACATAAGTCGGAATATGGAACATGATGATTGTAGTTACAGTCAACCAGTAGATTATAGATTACCAGGGGACAAGCTTATGCATTTACAGGTCCTTGTTATTGACTTAGTTTGCCTTCCAAAATTCAGCACCAGTTTCAGGAAGATGAGAAGCTTAAAAACGGTGAGATTTGATACTTGTTTCATCAGTTATATGAGTAATCAAACGTTCAGGAATTTCCCACAAAACGTGAAAGAACTCTATATCAAAAACTGTAAAAAGTTCTTCGTGGTTGAAATTGATACATTGAAATATTTCCCATCTTTGCGTATTCTTGATATTAGCCGTACCCGAATCAATTTAATTCAGGCTTTAAAAATGCTTTACCCGTTGCAAAATAAGACCATGGATCTCATAAATTTCCACCATGTAACTGTAGATAATACTGAGATGTATCCGTATGACGTCATTTTGACACCGGAAGTAATGGAGTATATATCAACGATCTGTATCAAAACTCTTGATATCTCTGACAATAACATATGTTCCATCCGCAATAATTCATTAATTCTATTTCAGTATCCACAATGTTTTCAACAACTGATTTTATCGGCAAACAGTTTCGGGGTAGGACATTTTGTGGCCGATTTCGTGTCGTTCATTCACAGTATGACAAATTTAACTCTACTCGATTATTCTTATCTTCCGCTTGAGTATAGAAATCCTAAGTTTCTACACTACAGTCAGAATTTGACTTATACAGTTAAAGACAGTAGTAGCCAAAGAAGTAATGTTTACAAAACATCTAAAACATTTTATATACCAAAAAATCTCAAACATGTGCGAATATCTCATGTAATGGCAAAAAATAAAGTAACTGCTCTTTGTATTTCAAATTCGTCCCTTGAAATACTAGATGTTTCATATTACGATGTGGACACGTTCCCACATATCACCTGTGATGGTTATTGCAATCTTAGATATCTTGACATATCAGGAATGGATTCAACAAGAACATTCGGAAAATTTCCAATCTTACGAAATCTTACGACTCTAAAAATTGCGCACAGTAAATTATATAAATTAATTCCCAGAAACGTGTCAATTTTTAATTGGACAACAAACTTGATTTTGTTGGATGTGTCGCATAATTATTTGTGGTACGTTGGTAATGAATCTTTCAGTGGATTACATTTTATGAACTCGTTAAATATGTCATACAATATGTTTCAAACTGTCCCACGAGTCATCATGTCTTTTGCCAAATTAACGGAATTGGATTTAAGCTACAATCTACTTTCTTCCCTGGAAGATTACTTTACATTTTGGATAGATGTCCAAAATAAACAATTCGGGAGTTTCAAACTCTACTTACAAGGAAATGCCTTTCTATGCTCATGTGACACTGCACAGTTTTTGGCTTGGATATTTGATACAAAGGCAAGCTTAGACATGGATAAAAACTACACATGTCGTATGCATGACGGGGAAAATAATTTCACTGCAAATGTGATAAAAGACTATCATACTTACTTTGCTTCTTGTAACAGTGAATTATGGATGAAAGTAGGCGTATCTCTTCTTGCTTCAATATGTTTTTGTATTATTTGTATAACTATAGTATATAATTTTCGATGGAAAATAGTTTTTTATTTTCATCGGAAATTCCGCAAAATCGTCGAGAAAGGTCTTGAAGTAAATTTCACGTATGACGTCTACGTGTCATACTCCGATGATGGCGCACCATTCATTAAGAACATATTACAACCTATTATCGAACATCGATGGGGATTGAAAATGTGCTGTGAAGATCGCGACTTTGGCGTAGGTGAATCTAATGTGGACATTAGAGCTCGTTCTATTCATAAAAGTAGACATATAATATTTGTCATTACACCATCTTTCATCACACGTGAATGGAACCTTTTTGAAATTGAAAGAGCGAAGTATGAAAAATTTGCAAAAGATTTGCAAAAAATTGTTGTTATAGCACACAATACATCGCTCAAAAATACACCTACTGAGCTAAGTACGATCTGGAACGATGTTTGTGTAATTGAATGGCCAGAAGACAGAGACGGAACGTTTACAGTTTGGCAAAAGCTAAGACTATGGCTATTTTAATATTTCTGACCTTCTTTTTTTAGAATAAACAACTAAGAAAGATTCTGTATATGCCTGAAATATGAAAAATAACAGATTCTGTTCGATTAAGAAAAATCTTCGACTCAGAAAATTTTCTTACAATCCAGTTTACCGCGGTTAGCATAGACACATTTCATTGTTATAATTTTTAATGATGTATCCATCCTGTGACAATGTGCTTCATAAGTATTAAAAACTTCGTTCTGTACAATATTAAATGAAATTAACTCGTTTGTTAATTGGGATATCTCTAGTAAGCTTCATCATCAACAAAATTTGAAATCTTAGAAAAAAGAGAAACCCACATAGAGTGTCTAACTGGAAAGATAAAGAACTGAACTAACGATATAATTTCTAAATCCAGAATATAATACAGAACAGACTAACAAAACAAACATTAAAGAGAAAATGTTGATCTCCAGATGACTTTAGGTTATTTGTGTCATTGTGTTTCTGACTCATTGATGCATACCAAACATCTCATTTCATTCATATATAATGTTAAAACTACCCCGGCCTTAAGTAACATTCCATAAGTCATGTTTTCTTTGTGCAGTAAGTTGCTGTCATTTCATCAGAAATATAACTGTCAGTTGTGTCAGAATGCAACAAGCCACGATTTTTATAATAGTAAATAAAGAAGCAGAAGTTATAATTTAAAGTAAGGAGATTAGTTATGACTGCTCATTAGACAACTTTCCAAAAGAGTAACAAAAGTGGATTTAAACAGTTATAGGTCACCGGCGTTCGACAATTAGCGAAACCCATAGCTAGTAGTTAGTTATAAAAGACCCCAACATGACAAAATATGAAACAATTACAGAGTGCATACGTTGAAATGTCTCGCCTGCTTTACTGACCATTGATTTTATGTTGAAAGTCTTAAAGATAAAGGTAAAAACGAGAGAGAGAAAAAAAGACAAAAGACACAAAAGTACCGTTCTAAAAGTACCCGCAGTTACTGAAAGCTTTTACTAAGCCAATAACAACTAATAAACAAATGTTATCCCACGCTGTAAGCTTGGGTTGAGGGAAGCTATCATCATTCCTTTTGATACTATCTAGTACTTATTTACTTGTGTTTTGTGCTTTATTGTCTGTAATACTGATAGTATTGACTATTGAGTGGAGTGATTTTTGAAGTGATTTTATTATACTTTTTGCCCTTTTTGTTATTCCTATGATGACAATAGTCAAGGAATGTTACTGTACTCTTCAAACTAGATGTACCTTATACCACATGTTAATGTTTATGTCCCTTAATTTGTCAGTGAGAAAAGAGGGACGAAAGATACCAGAGGGACAGTCAAACTCATAGATTGATAATAAACTGACAACGCCATGGCTAAAAATAAGAAAATAATTGTTGATACTGTATTCAATTGAAAGTAACGAATAACATTTTAGAGCTTGGCATTTTGGACATTTTGGACATTTGTATATCATTTTATGCATATGGACATTTGTAATTCGTTCTTTAGCAAGGATAGACTTATAACCTCGTAATGACAGAACCCTATATTTCTATTCATTATATCAAATTTATAGGCCCGTGTGTTAAGGCCACTTTTAGCTCTCTTATCAAAGGGATTGAAGTCTCTGTTAAATTTAATCACTATTTTACTCGGCTGACTAGCCAAACATATGTCTTGGTCCACCTGTCTTGTTTGTTGAAGAACTTATGTTAAGATATGTTTTTTGGTTTTGTGTTGCTTCGTAACTGCCTTATAGACCTTTTATCCTTTCACCTCTCATGAATATATCAGGAAGTTAATATTAAACAACTTCACCAACAAAACGAAGTTTGGTTGGTCTGTTTGGGCTATTTCAAACTCCTTTCCTTGTACAAGAAAGCCACTAGCTAAACTAAATTTGAAAAAAGGAACATACTAGTAAGATCCGAGCTCTCGTTCATAAAACTTTGCTCAGTACTTGGAGTACAAAATTTGTGCTCGAATTACCAAATGTGGTATATAGACTGGTTGATTTCTGAGTCTGAAAACGATCATCTTACTCCAAATTCTTATGACCACAAGAATAACAGTTTGTGCCTTCACTTCTTATACATGATATACATTAACTTCTATTCATGATAACATATCTTAAAAGACAGAACAGCACATTTACATCGCAGAATATCTTAACAATAACCTATACGAAAATAGACAAAGACGATTCTGCACAACGTAATGAAAATTATTCTACCTTATTTATATTTATATCCTGTAATTCAACAACAAAAAAGTCATCCAAGAACCTTTTAATACAAATGTTCACCTTTCATATAGATCTATAGTTTTATTACAGTATTTTGACTTCCCATGTCATATTGATAACCAGCGGAAAGAAAAGTTACAAATCTGATACCATCTGACAATTTGTAAGACATTGTGATTTCCGATGTAATTTTCACAAAAATGATTCTTGCAACAAACATTTCAATCTTATTAGAGTCTAAGAAATAAACATAGTACAAATTGTAAGTACTTATATATATTCATATAGGCTTAAAACATACATAGCAGCTGATTGGAAGAAACACAAACATCACACACATCAATCAAACACTGCAGTTATATATGTCATTTTGATAATTGAAAAAAGAGAAATATTCAAGGTCCAGTACTAAAGATAAATAAATAAATATTTAAAAAGTGTAGGGATTTATTGTTTGCCAGATATATAAAACTGACGATTACACAACATTTCCAAAAAGATTGAAAGATTGTGATTAGAAATTTATAGATAGTGTCTTTAACATTGATTTAGGCACAGAGTCTGGAATTCACTTTAAACGTTAGATTCTCCATATGCTTTCTAATTTTATGTTTACACTATCGACATCTGCTATATCTATTACACTGTTCGTGAAGGGGTAAATTCAGTAAAAAATCTCCCATTAACTTCAATGTAAACCTACATGTTCAATTAAATTTATAACTTTTTATCTTTAGAAATTAGAAGCTTTCATATTTCATTCATTAAAGTACAAATGTAGCCCCATCTTTTGCAACTATCAAAACATAGGGTCATGCGGCATTTTCGGGCCGTCCACATGGCTTTTCAAAACTGTGGTTTCGCACCTGACCCCATCACTTTTCAATCCTGTTTTTTTAAAATTAAATGCATTCAGCATTATTTAATTATTTTTTTAACCTTAGTTTTTATCCATCGAATCAAAAAAAAAATTATTGAAAACTTCATCTACCAATCATTACAGCACAGGTCTTCAATTTTATACTGAAAAGCTCTCCCCCAAATGGGCGGTCCCTGATGACGTATATTTATTTACTGAATTTACCCCTATAAGAGACAATTCTTCCTCAAATCATACTTTTCTTGTATTAATTATGTAATTTAGCCTATTTTCAAGTTCAAGATTCAATACAAGATCTGTAAAGGCTTAATTGTCAAAGTTTAAGGAAAATTTGTACTATAGTCCATATTGCGGCCAATGTATATTTTGTACATAAAGTTGTATATTGAATGTTGTATAAAAAATGATGTAAAATATATTGTTTAATAAATATGAACTGTTTTTAAAATTTGTGTTTGTTTGAACATATATTGCCAGTTAATCTTAGAAACATAAGTCATGTTATTTTCTGAGATTAATGTCTCCATATATGGAAGTTTTAATGAGTATACCTTGAAAATACCACAAAAAGTTGTTTCAAAGGCTTTTGAATGAGTGTCATACAAAAAAAAAATCAACAATAATATTTCCCTACACTAAATCTGTGTTTTAATATCTTGTATAGATCATTTAAAGTGCACACAGATAACTATAGGGTCATTTACTATCAAAGATGAGAATGTCTTATCATACAGAGAAAAACAGACGACTTTTCTTCAACTGTCAACCATAAAAATGATATCTTAGCAATAAAATTTGTCCTGTTTCTGCACTTTCCTTCTTCTTACTTTTGTTAAATGAAATCAGAGAGTGACAAATATTGTTATAAGAATAATTATTTCATCGAAATAAAATACTTGAAAAGTGCTTATTTACAACAATATCTGCGTCACAGCCTTAAAAACACTGCTCTGAAAAATACAGTCTCAAAGGGAGATAATTCTAATTTTACACATGATACTACATAATATAAAAAAGAAAAATAAGCAACATTTGCTACACAATGATGTAAGATAGGGAGTTAATTAAAGTCTTTCATTAATTTTTTACCTCCAGATCTGAAAAATACATCAACAGAACAGTAACAATAAGCAAAAACACAGAAATGTGGAATGAGGTGTTCAGAGAGCATCAGAATGTATCCCCACATTGTAATGGCATCATTGAATGGGACTTGTCAATGGAAGAGAAGTTGGGATCAGCTTGGAGAAAGTGCGCAAAATGTACAAAATGCACATACAGATCTAAAATGTTTAACTTGTACGAAGAGGTTGCAAGTATAAAAAGGGGACGACGCACAGTAAAAATAAATCTTGGTTTACAAGTTGGTCTACATCATACTCCCATTAGTACAGCAAGTTACCGTAAAATCTGTATGGCCTCAAATATTCCTCCTCCATCTATCTCTGGTATGCAACACACTGCTAATGCAATATCTGAAAAGGTAGAAGAAGAAAACATGAGAGATTTACAACGACAAAGGGAAAAAATTAAAAGGATAAAAAAGATACGCGGGGAAAATCCTGATGTTGTTAACATTCAATCTGACTGTGTATACAATAATGCTATTTATTCTGGCATTGGGAAGACCCCTTTTCAACCAGCAACCCAGTGTGCTTACACTGTAGCTGAATATGAAACATATAAACATAGCATTATAAACACATTACCAAAGTCTAAACTCTGTTAGAAGAGAAAGCATGCAGTTAGTACGAATGTCGGTGAATATGCTGGTCCGTGCACGGCAAATATTAACATGCAAGACAGTATAGGTAATGAAGAGCGGTGGGCAAGAGAGTGCTTTGAGGAATGAAAAGAGGATGGATTAGAAGTTAATGAAGTAACAACTGACCCAGACAGCAGTGCTTACAGATCAGCAGAGAGTTTATTTCAGGATGGATTAACTACAACAACCCCTATCCATTTTCTTGACACCAGAAATGTAGCATCTAACCATAGAAAATTTGTAAATAATCTATCCACAGTTTGTGACATTATGCCGGCTCGGTTAAAGGTGCAAAGAACCCGGCTTCAAAGTTTGTTTGCTTCTGACATGGCTGCCCGTTGTCAGACAGAATTCGTACAGGCTAATATTAGATATCACAAATCCCCTGATGTAATGAAATCAAAACTTTCAAATGTTTCAGATGCCAAAGTGGGCTGTTACTGTGGAGATCACACAGAGTGTTCCCTGTATTCATTTGTTTGTTCTATATCTAGAAAATTTCAATCATGGATTGACAAAAGTGCATATTTAAAGAGGCATAATTTTGAAATTGAGCTAAATGAGAACAGTGAAAATATTCTGCGACAATGTGTCAATTACCGTCTGGGTCCAAGCATGCTTGCTAAAACAGCTAAAAGTGAAATACACAAAAAGTTGAAGCCCTAAATCGATCCATACGTAGCACTGTACCAGTTAATGTTACCTATGCTAGAAACTTTACAGGCCGGTTACATACGGCATGTCACAAAGTCAATCATGGTACAGGCAATTCTATCGTCATCTTGTGCGAGGCTGCTGGAAGTCCAATACAACCAGGTACAAAAGTGGCAAAATCTCTAAACAAATTAGAAGACCATAGTGATCAAATGAGAAATTGTAAATATTCAGAAAACAGTATCAATCATAGAAATGCACGAAAGCATGCTCTGTACGATATTCATGGACGGCATCAGGAGGAAAAAGATTATACAAAAAATAAACTTTTACCGGTCACTAAAAACAGTCCTATGTACCCCAAAGACCACTCACATGGCAGACTCCGCAAGTCTACCAGGCTTTCAAATAAATAATATTCACCTTTATTTATAATCAACAATGTGGATGGTGATCCTTGGTACATAAATTTTTCATTCTACACCCCATTCTATCCATATTGAGAGAGTGTGGCTCAAGAATTAAATGTTCCGGCTTCAGACAGATGGGGTTATGGCATATGTGCGAGACATCTAACCGCTCCCCGTGTAATTTATTTGGCATTTCATCCCTCAAAATATGATGTGCATGCATGTAGGACAGCCTGTGAACCCTTTTTATTTTTTTCTTTCCATCAGGCCACACAACTGACTTCTTCCCATAGACCCCATGCTCTCTACCACCAGTCTACTCAGTACATCCATGCCGACCGCAATTAAAAATAGACTTTTGCATTAAAGATAGTGCTATTTGATTCCAAAAGCTTCCATTGCATTAATATTTACCAGAAAAGAACTTTGGGGTTCTCAGGTGGCCTTGAAAATGTACAGTGACAGAGTGCAAATTCTCCCTATAGGGGTAAATTCAGTAAAAAATCTCCCATTAACTTCAATGTAAACCTACATGTTCAATTAAATTTATAGCTTTTTTACCTTTAGAAATTAGAAGCTTTCATATTTCATTCATTAAAGTACAAATGTAGCCCCATCTTTTGCAACTATCAAAACATAGGGTCATGCGGCATTTTCGGGCCGTCCACATGGCTTTGTTTACAAACACTGTAGTTTCGCACTTAATTCCTACAATGACCCCATCACTTTTCAATCCTGTTTAAAAAAATTAAATGCATTCAGCATTATTTAATTATTTTTTTAACCTTAGTTTTGATCCATCTAATCAAAAAAAATTATTGAAAACTTTATCTACCAATCATTGCAGCACAGGTCTTCAATTTTATACTGAAAGCTCTCCCCCAAATGGGCGGTCCCTGATGACGTATATTTATTTACTGAATTTACCCTATAAGAGACAATTCTTCCTCAAATCATACTTTTCTTGTATTAATTATGTGATTTAGCCTATTTTCAAGTACAAGATTCAATACAAGATCTGTAAAGGCTTAATTGTCAAAGTTTAAGGAAAATTTGTACTATAGCCCATATTGCGGCCAATGTATATTTTGTACATAAATTTGTATATTGAATGTTGTATAAAAAATGATGTAAAATATATTGTTTAATAAATATGAACTGTTTTTAAAATTTGTGTTTGTTTGAACATATATTGCCAGTTAATCTTAGAAACATAAGTCATGTTATTTTCTGAGATTAATGTCTCCATATATGGAAGTTTTAATGAGTATACCCTGAAAATACCACAAAAAGTTGTTTCAAAGGCTTTTGAATGAGTGTCATACAAAAAAAAGATCAACAATAATATTTCCCTACACTAAATCTGTGTTTTAATATCTTGTATAGATCATTTAAAGTGCACACAGATAACTATAGGGTCATTTACTATCAAAGATGAAAATGTCTTATCATACAGAGAAAAAACAGACTTTTCTTCAACTGTCAACCATAAAAATGATATCTTAGCAATAAAATTTGTCCTGTTTCTGCACTTTCCTTCTTCTTACTTTTGTTAAATGAAATCAGAGAGGGACAAATATTGTTATAAGAATAATTATTTCATCGAAATAAAATACTTGAAAGTGCTTATTTACAACAATATCTGCGTCACAGCCTTAAAAACACTGCTCTGAAAAATACAGTCTCAAAGGGAGATAATTCTAATTTTACACATGATACTACATAATATAAAAAAGAAAAATAAGCAACATTTGCTACACAATGATTTGAGATAGGGAGTAAATTAAAGTCTTTCATTAATTTTTTACCTCCAGATCTGAAAAATACATCAACAGAACAGTAACAATAAGCAAAAACACAGAAATGTGGAATGAGGTGTTCAGAGAGCATCAGAATGTATCCCCACATTGTAATGGCATCCTTGAATGGGACTTGTCATTGGAAGAGAAGTGGAGATCAGCTTGGAGAGAGTGCGCAAAATGTACAAAATGCACATACAGATCTAAAATGTTTAACTTGTACGAAGAGTTTGCCAGTATAAAAAGGGGACGACGCGCAGCAAAAATAAATCTTGGTTTACAAGTTGGTCTACATCATACTCCCATTAGTACAGCAAGTTACCGTAAAATCTGTATGGCCTCAAATAAGCTTCCTCCATCTGTCTCTGGTATGCAACACACTGCTAATGCAATATCTGAAAAGGTAGAAGAAGAAAACATGAGAGATTTACAACGACAAAGGGAAAAAATTAAAAGGATAAAAAAGATACGCGGGGAAAATCCCGATGTTGTGAACATTCAATCTGACTGTGTATACAATAATGCTATTTATTCTGGCATTGGGAAAACCCCTTTTCCACCAGCAACCCAGTGTGCTTACACAGTAGCTGAAAATGAAACATATAAACATAGCATTATAAACAGATTACCAAAGTCTTAACTCTGTTAGAAGAGAAAGCATGCAGTTAGTACGAATGTCGGTGAACATGCTGGTCCGTGCACGGCAAATATTAACATGCAAGACAGTATAGGTAATGAAGAGCGGTGGGCAAGAGAGTGCTTTGAGGAATTAAAAGAGGATGGATTAGAAGTTAATGAAGTAACAACTGACCCACACAGCAGTGCTTACAGAGCAGCAGAGAGTTACTTCAGGAAGGATTAACTTCAACAACCCCTATCCATTTTCTTGACACCAGACATGTAGCATCTAACCATAGAAAATTTGTAAATAATCTATCCACCGTTTGTGACATCATGCCGGCTCGGTTTAAGGTGCAAAGAACCCAGCTACAAAGTTTGTTTCCTTCTGACATGGCTGCCCGTTGTCAGGCAGAATTCGTATAGGCTAATATTAGATATCATAATCCCCTGATGTAATGAAATCAAAACTTTCATATGTTTCAGATGCCAAAACGGGCTGTTACTGTGAAGATCACACAGATTGTTCCCTATATTCATTTGTTTGTTCTATATCTAGAAAATCTCAATCATGGATTGACAAAAGTGCAGATCTAAAGAGGCATAATTTTGAAATTGAGCTAAATGAGAACAGTGAAAATATTCTGCGACAATGTGTCAATTACCGTCTGGGTCCAGGCATGCTTGCTAAAACAGCTAAAAGTGCAAATACACAAAAAGTTGAAGCCATAAATCGATCCATACGTAGCACTGTACCAGTTAATGTTACCTATGCTAGAAACTTTACAGGCCGGTTACATACGGCATGTCACAAAGTCAATCATGGTACAGGCAATTCTATCGTCATCTTGTGCGAGGCTGCTGGAAGTCCAATACAACCAGGTACAAAAGTGGCAAAATCTCTAAAAAAAATTAGAAGACCATAGTGATCAAATGAGAAATTGTAAATACTCAGAAAACAGTATCAATCATAGAAATGCACGAAAGCATGCTCTGTGCGATATACATGCACGGCATCAGGAGGAACAGATTATACAAAAAATAAACTTTTACCGGTCACTAAAAACAGTCCTATGTACCCCAAAGACCACTCATATGGCAGACTCCGCAAGTCTACCAGGCTTTCAAATAAATAATATTCACCTTAATTTATAATAAACAATGTGGATGGTGATCCTTGGTACATAAATTTCTCATTCTACACCCCATTCTATCCATATTGAGAGAGTGTGGCTCAAGAATTAAATGTTCCGGCTTCAGACAGATGGGGTTATGGCATATGTGCGAGACATCTAACCGCTCCCCGTGTAAATTTTTATTTGGCATTTCATCCCTCAAAATATGATGTGCATGCATGTAGGACAGCCTGTGAACCCTTTCTTTTTTTTTCTTTCCATCAGGCCACACAACTGACTTCTTCCCATAGACCCCATGCTCTCTACCACCAGTCCACTCAGTACATCCATGCCGACCGCAATTAAAAATAGGCTTTTGCATTAAAGATAGTGCTATTTGATTTGAAAAGGCTTCCATTGCATTAATATTTACCAGAAAAGAACTTTGGGGTTCTCAGGTGGCTTTGAAAATCAGTACATAAAAGAATGCTTAGATTCATTAATATTCATATCACTTTGCCTTTAACATCTGAATTAATACTAATCTGTTAATCCATATTAGTGTAATATTATAAGTGTCTCTTAATCTATGATTGCATATTAAATATGACTCAGATTATTAAGACTAGTTTTGTTATTATTTACAATGTTACTTTACAAAGTTTTCCTAATAGACATATTAGCCTAATTAAAATAAGTATTAATTATATAATAATGTGCTATAGCTATATCATACAAGATATTAAGTTAATATATATATACTATATACAATATGTAACATTTGATCAATGTACTTAGTATTACTAGTATGCTGTATCTACAACTTGGTATGTAACAATTCTTTAATCCTGAACGATTCTTCTAACAGTTCTGTCAAATGGCTATATCCAGATATAGTCTTCATACATATATTATCATCTTGACATATTATCGACACATAGCGGGTACATATGACATGTGTCATATGTATGGTGTAATAGTCATAAGTCTTCTATACTTTCAGGATCTAATTAACGTTAATGTATAACATATTCTAGATGTCATTACTACGTATTAACTACCATGAACATCATTGATCATAATTACTATCTAAGTTATCAATGAATATTTACTCATTATATTATATCTTAACTATCATCCTGATAACTAATCTTAAATTATTATCATACTCAAAGATCTATGTCCAAACAAGTCTATTTGTAATTAACTATCTTATTTCTTAACACTTACAATCCTTCAAACAAAGTTATTATTAATAAATTTATATATTATATACTTAATAACTAAGCAAGTATTATGATAATCAATCTTTTAATAGGTAATACATTAAAGTTCACTTATAATGTATTAGTTATCTATAATATTTATCTTATATCTTACATATAGTAAATTATTCTATACTTAACAATCACATTTATTGACATTACATTTGAATAAATTATTAACAATTACAATAACAATTATACATATTTCTATACAATTATTCATAATTCATTTTAATTGGAAACTATTTACAGATAAGATACCACTTATATTTAAGTAAGATTAAACTAAAGTTATGACTTTACAGTAAAGATAACCATTCTATGATCATATACTAAAAATTATGGCATAATTGGATAAGCATTCATTAATCAAACATAATCATGTCCAATAAAACATCATTTTCATGGAATTAATAAAGGTTAAATGATTTACAAAGTAAATAACACAACATTCAGCATTGTACAAGATAATTTCATACTATTAATCTATTTGAATGGTGGACATTTCGATATATTTGTCATGAAACTATAGTAAATGGATTCCATATGCAATGTCGAATTATATGATTAAAAAATACAGATCATCAAACAGTTCATTGTAAATACATCTTTATATGGTTATTATCTAATTAGTATGTGTAATTAAGTTCTACAATATATGGTGATGATCAATCGAAATTTTGTCAAGTTAAGTTCAAATCTGTATCTGTCAATTGTCTTATTGTAATACATGCCTAAGATACATTTATAGTCAGTTATCATATTGTCGACTGACTATTTAGTTAATTAAGTTATGGCTACATATTTATGTAGATTGATATAGTATATGATCTTTCAAGTCATTTGTAGATATTTACTGGATAATCATTTAATTTACTGTCAATTATAGTTTTCGTAATATGTATATTGAACATATATTGAATGGCAATCATAATGATAACTGACTCAATATGTCATTGATGCATTGGCACGTACATTGTTTGACACTGTTTGCGCATTATCTCATGTATCAGATATGTAATTTGAAATACTTAATACGTGTAATCAACAGACATTACTGGACAGTTTCATTCTGATATTCATTGTCACATTAGTTATCATGACGTTAAATCTTATATTGACTGAACAGTAATTACATACAGTCATAACGAGTATGAATCATTACAACTTACATAATGCTAACTTTAATGTATCGTTTGACTGGATATTTAATGTCAATATCTATATAATAATCATTTCGGAATTAAAAATCTACGAGTAGTAACTATCGGTACAATGTTAAATTTATCAAGAACCAACATACATGTAACTTAATCCTATATGTTGCATGTTATCATATTCAAATCATACTGAAGTGATACTACAGAAACGAAGTTGTATTAATGCAATGTATGAATTATTCTATACATTATCAATGTAGATCTATACAGTTGACAGGTTAATATTCAATTCAAATTAATTTTACGAAACTGTAATATTTTCATATATCAAACGCAAATTGAATATAAACATTTGACATTTAGAGATCTTTGAAGTATATTGTTACTCGTTTATTATATATGGTTAATATTATGTATCATAGATTATAAATATACATTCAAGAAATGTTACAATTCTGACAGGACTTCACATATTGCAATTTATAATCACAGTTATTAAGTCTTTCATTGAGTTCAAGATGTTTCACTTTTACAATTTCAAATTTATCATTTTGTCCCAAGTCAGGAACATGTAATTCAACGTTTGTCGTTGGTTGTTCATTGTTATATGGTTTGTACGTTTGAACTGTTTAACATTTCGTCACGTCGGGTCCTTTATAGCTAACTATTCGGTATGGATTTGACGCATTGTTGAAGGCCGTACGGTGACCTATAATTGCTTAAATTCACGTTATATTGAATAGTTGTCCCATCGACAATCATATCACATCTCCTTATCTATACTACTGTCCTGTAATTACAATTTTCTGACGTAGAAAAGTTCTTATTATCTTGTAAAGTACAATAGATGGACAGAAATTGTAAACAGCAACATTGATCTACAAAGATGCTCATTTGGCTGAAACAATCAATCAATTCATAGGATGTATTGTCCTTACATGATGATTTTTAATGAATTTTATGATTTAATAAAGGCAATAGTAGTATACCGCTGTTCAATAGTCATAAATCGATTTAACTGAAACAAATCCGGGTCACAAACCAAAACCGAACATATAACTCAGGTATAAGTTATTGGCACAAAATTAATAATGTATCAGATCCCACTGCATCCTTTTTAATTTATAAGTTAATCCATGGCGCTAAGAAAAAACGTTGCACTTTTGATGGCAGGTTACCTATAACAATCTCCATATTAGAGAGACTAGTCACAGGATTGAACATTATATGCACAAATCCATTTTACCAAACATTATTTAAAGCAATGTACACTGTTGCATTTTTTGCGTTTTAACGGGTCGGTGAAATGACTGAGAGATCCATGAATACTAACAATCACTGTTTAAAGACGGATAACATTGAAATACAATCTAAACAATTTATAATATCTTTCAGTTCATTCAAGCACTCAGTCCCAGGCAAGATTCATAAAATTCTTATTAATAGACAACAAAAAACATCTATTTGCCCAGTAAAACACTTGCTGGCATATTTGAACTACAGAAGTTCTCAACCTGGCATTGCCAATTTATTTTGCCATATTAAATGGGTCACCAATATCTAGATCACAGATCAATGAATTTTATTGGATTGTCATCTAAATATTACAAAGGTCATTCCTTCAGAATTGGTGCTGCTAGTTGGGCATTGCAAAATGGCAAATCAGATAGCCAAATTCGTAGCTTGGGTAGATGGAAGTCAAATGCCTTTCTAAAGTACTTAAGACCAGATGTATCTTTAAATTAGACAAAATTGTAAACAGTTACCCAAGTCATTGATTATACATTTACAAGTATTTATACTATGAATTTGTTAGGTGACGAGCTGGAGCAGTTACAATCATAATGAGCATTGAGGTGCTAGTAATAAGTATTGAGTTTTTGTAATGTATAAATTATACATGTATAAAAATGTCTTTTAATTTTGAAATGTATAAATATGCTTATAAACATATTTCATATTTGCAATTAATGTTGTATACAAATGTACTGTTACATTATGCAATGTTGTATTACCATATATACAAATGTATTTTTATATGTATGATACCTTTTACACGCCACTTTCATTTGGTGATGAGCAGGAGCAGTCACAAAGAAACTGGACAAATTTAAATAGGTTGTTGTATTACATGTATTATATTTCTTATTTAGTGTTATATTTGCAATATGAATTAAAATGTATCTTTTCATGCAGCTGCGGGTGGGGGGAATTGTGACCTGCACAATTCTGTGGCAAATGTTTGGTCCCCACCTTCGCTTATCATTATAGTTGTTGTAAATAAATATGAAATTAAAGTAGAAATGAAATAGCGCCACAAATAGTGGCACAAATTTTGCCAATAAGATGTTTGGTGTTTATTTAAAAGAGAAGCGAACAGAGCTTGCTGCATAGTTAGGTTAAGTGTATATAGTTGTTTCTACAGATTGTCAATGGAGGAGCATAAATCGATTTAACTGATACAAATCCGGGTCACAAACCAAAACCGAGGGAAACACATCAACTATAAGAGGAAACAAAACAGAACAACAGAAACACTGAACTAAACGAGTTTCAGACAAACAATCCGCTTATTAGGACAGTCGGGTGGTTGTGACTTGGATCATTTTAAAACAAAATCTCTTATCATGATATTTACTTTAATATTAATGTGGTAAATTTGCCAGAAGAGCGATTCCGACACCTTGGAGCTTAAATCTGATCTCTTTTATTTGATTCTGTAAAGGATATAAGCCGTCCATTCTATAAAATATTGGACAGAATGAACTGTTAGAGGATATATCTTACTTAAACATGGTTTAACATGTCAAACAGATGAAAAATCAAACAAATACAGTCTTTTGATATACCTTTATTTGTTAAGATTTTGTTCATCCAAACCATTTGTGTAAATTGTTTTGTAGATAAACTTTATTAATATTATCCTACATGTTGGCTCCTTTAAACAGTAGCTCAACTTAAACAATAGACAAAAATAAATTGTTGACCGGAGATCAAGAAATTGATCAGACCTATTCACCTACTATACAGGAAAAAAATTATTCACGATTTTCCCGTATAACTCAGACCACCTCCTTCCTTCCTTGTTGCAAGTTTCGTGTCGCTCTTTTCATAGTCTACTTGCGTATTCATGTCTCTTGTAGTTTTTTTTTTTTTTTCATGTTACCGAAATTTTATTTTGCCGCTAGATTTCCTTTGCATATAACGCATTTTTTTCTTTCAAAACAAATCATTGTTAGTGTACATATATTTGTTTCTGTGATTAATGTATCATTATTGCATTCAATCAATTTTACCTTTGAGATCTAAACTAAAGTGAAATATTTGAAACTGTTCATAAATGCATTGGATAGAAACAAATATAATTCGTATTTTGATATTATATATAGTAAAATATTTAAATTAATAACCCACTTGTAATTTGTATAACATAATTACAGACTGTCTAAAACTTATTTAACAAACATATGATTAAATCTAGCACCTACGTTTATTTAATTTCAAGAGAGTACATCGGTTAAAAAGAAAACCGAACACTACGAACAAAGTGCGAATCGGACACACTATTGATTTCTTTAACCAGCGATAACCGTTTCCTTTTTATCTGTTTCCCATATTCATCGTCGTTGATAAGTGAAGTTTTGCATTACATTCCTATACAGGCAATAATGTAGAATTTAAAAAAACTTGCAAATCAACGCCCACACCTGAAAATCATAAAACTGTTGTAACCCCTAGTTCATGAAGCAAGTTATCGATTTGCACTTTGTATACAGGGTGACGTTTAGGTTGTTAATCAAATTCTTGATTAGCTATTTAGTCCAAGGAACAATGTGAGGCTTGCATATCAACACTTAGTAAAACATCTACCTCAGATGAATGATTTTCTCCTAATTATGATAATAAAATTATTTTACTTGCGGTCCTTGTATTGCGGCATGATCTATCAAGCGTTAGATGCATTATTTTATTTTTTATTTTAATTGTAGCTGATAAATAAAGGCATAATAATAGTATATCCTGTTCAATAGTCATAAATCGATTTAACTGAAACAAATCCGTGTCACAAACCAAAACCGAGGGAAACACATCAACTATAAGAGGAAAACAACGGAACAGCAGAAACACTGAACTGCTACAAAAACAAACGCCAACATACATAGAAACGGACTATTTGATTTCAACTGCCATATTCCTGACTTTGTACAGGACATTTGAAGAAAAAATGGTGGGTTGAACATGGTTTTATGGCTAGCCAAACCTCCCGCTTATATGGCAATGTTAAAAATACCGCTATTACGTGACAGGAATACAGTACAAATAAACGCAAGAACACTCAGGACAGAGAAATACATAAATAAAAAATATAATAGTACATTACAGCATGTAAACCACAGAATAACAACGGACACCTCCCATGTACAGACTTACAAACGAAACATCATAGCTAAATACATGAATGTTGGATGTATAAATACCGAGACACGTCTAATAGCAATGCGAATTCATACTCGGGAAAACAGTCATATTCGGGAATAAAAATAATGTTAGGAAGAATGATATCAACACCAGACGTCGATTTTACATCCAAAGACGGACGAGGATAACTCTTTGCAAAAGAAATACCTAAAAGCAACAAAACCAAAACTTACAACATGCATTGTTAACCAAATTGGCGCTAAAAGAGAGGACCCACAACATGAGAAAATGGATGTGAAATAAGTATTGGCGAAGGCAGTATCAAAATCAATTTAAAAGTTTTTTTCAAGAAAACTGTCTTGATGAGCGACGAAATTATTGTATTGGAAGGTGACCTGAATAAAAGGTTTTGTGTATAATTGTCATTTGTTCTTTCGTTCTAAATTTTATCATGTGAAGAAACAAATTCTGTGAATGATTATTTTTTTTCAGTCTTGAACTATCATTTACCTGTAAGAATCAATTATGCTACCTTCAGCTGTCCAATATTTTTAAGAAGGAGGGTTATTCTTAAAAATATTGGACAGTTTCAGGTAACATAATGGTTTCTTACAGATAAATGATAGTCCAATCACTGAAATAAAGAACGGGTACACCAATAGAATGACGTCACAACAATGTTTTCAATTTGTATCAAATAGTACCCCATCAAAATTATATCACGGGCAATTTATTGTTGAATTTCTTCCTGTTATCAATAACCGGTATGTTTTCTCATTTAGTGATTCATTGCAAAGTAAAATTATTTCTACTCACGCCCTATATTATATGTAAACAAATAGGAAATAACGTGTTATACTTAATAAATTTTCCTTGACACTACTTCCGGAATCTTTAAACATCAGCTCAAATCCAAAAACATTATTTGCAAAATGATTTATACAAGTCTAGTGATGAATCTGGGTTTATTATTTACGGTCAGTTGTTGTTCCATAAATACAAAGGGAAATTGTACTATAAAGGTAGATCCGAAGTCAAAAGAACGAAAGCAGATTGTCGAAACAAAAACTTGACAAGCGTTCCGTTGGATTTACAAGCTGATATCAATGTCC
Organism: Mytilus coruscus; assembly: GCA_017311375.1. NCBI lineage: Eukaryota > Metazoa > Mollusca > Bivalvia > Mytilida > Mytilidae > Mytilus > Mytilus coruscus. The sequence continues at coordinate 39,381,238 of CM029603.1, read as the reverse complement.
TGGATTTGGCGGAAAATTTGATTACTTTTATCAATAACTCTGATTTCAAACGATTTGTAGTACTTTCGGAGATTAATTTGAACAACAACGAGATTAAGTTCTTAGACACGCACGCATTTGATTTACCTTTGCTAACGAAATTGCAGTTGTCAAACAATCATCTTAATGTATCGGATTCTTATTCAGAGAATGTGTTCCACCCATCATCAAAACTTATAGAACTGGATATAAAACGGAATATGAGATATGCTGAATCAGATTCTAGTGAAAATCCATTGGATTATAACTTACCAGGGTTCAGGCTTGTACATTTGGAGGTACTTGTTATTGACTTAGTTTGCTTTCCTAAGTTCAATGCAAGTTTTCAGAAGATGAGCAACCTACACACACTTATATTCGATGCTTGTTTCGTTTGTTACCTTAGCAATGAAACGTTCATGAATTTTCCTCAAAATGTGAAAGAACTATATATGAGAAGCTGTAAACATTTCTTTGTTGTTGAAATTGATGCATTGAAATATTTTCCAATGTTGCGTATTCTCGATATAAGCGATACCCCAATCAGTTTAGTTCAGGCGTTACAAATGGTTTATCCATTACAAAACACGAATATGGATCTTATCAATTTCCACCATGTTTCTGTAGAAAGTTCACAAACTTATCCTTATGACGTCATTTTGACTCCGAAAGTAATGGAGTATATATCAACGATCTGTATCAAAACACTTGACATCTCTGAAAATAACATATGTTCGATACGCAATAAATCATTAATTCTATTTCAGTATCCGCAATGCTTTGAACAATTGATTTTATCAGCAAACAAATTCGGAATAGGATATTTTATCACAGATTTCTTGAGATTCGTTTACCTTGTGACGAATTTAACTCTGTTTGATTATTCATATATTCCGCTGGAGTACAAGAATCCTCAGTTTTTACATTATAGTCAGACTTTGAAGTTTAAAGTTAAAGACAGCATTACCTCTAAGAGTAATTTTGAAAAACCACCTTATACGTTTCATATACCTAAAAATCTAAAATATGTTAGAATATCTCACGTAATGACAAGAAACTACATAACTGCAATTGATATATCAAATTCTTCACTTGAAAAACTAGATTTTTCATATTACGATACCGATCTCTTTCCATATTTCATCTGTGATGGTTTTAACAATCTCAAATATCTTGACATATCGGGAATAGAGTCAACAAAAACATTCGGGAAATTCCCAATATCAAAAGATCTCACGATTCTTAAAATGGCGCACAGTCAATTATATAAATTAATTCCAAAAAACGTTCCAATTTTTAATTGGACAACACACTTGACTTCGTTGGATGTGTCGCATAATTATTTGTGGTACGTTGGTAATGAATCGTTCGAAGGATTGAATTTATTGAACTCGTTAAATATTTCAAATAATATGTTTCAAACTATTCCACGGGTCATCATGACCCAAACAAAAAAATTGAGGAACAAATCATGGTAACAAATGATAAACAAATCGTATGATTTCTTTGTGATTTGAAAGTGATAAAATTTCACATGCAAATGAGCTAACAAATCACAATAACAAATCACGAACAAATTGCTTACAATTCATAAGCAAATCATAAACAAATTGTGAAGAAATTGTTTTGAAATCATTAACAAATCAGAAGTAATTGCTTTCCTACTTCAAGCAAATCACAAACAAATTGTTTTCAAATCGTAAAGAAATTGTAAAGAAATTGTTATCAAATCTTTAACAAATCAGAAGTAAATCATATTCCTACCTCAAGCAAATCATAAACAAATTGTTTTCAAATTATGAAGAAATTATTAACAAATTGTTATCAAATCTTTAACAAATCAGAAGAAAATCATATATTCCTACCCCAAGCAAATCACAAGCAAATCGTAAATAAATTGGCATCAATCATCAATTCACAGATTAAATCATTTACATCCAGATCAAAAATATGTTCTGCCCCTGAAAACCCCAAACTTTGAAGCGCAATTGTCTTCATTTTACCTTTAATAGCTACTCCTCTAATTGTAAAAAGGAATACTATCTTTGGTTGCGATGAGGGACGAATTGTTCCCTCTGTGTAGGTTTCTCTTACTTTTCTCCCGAATTTGACTATAACGAAATTTGAAAAAAAACATAGGCAACCACGTGTACTTAGTAGAATGATGTCGAATAGGTGATGGGTCTTAGTCTTGGTCCAAATCTGCTACATTGTATTATAGCTTTGTCCATTTTGCCCGGGACCTGGTCAGTAAACAACAATTAAAACATTGAACTTGCCAGTGAATTTTGTCTGCTGGCACGGGAAGCTAGTCTTGAAATGAATGTTTTGATCTGTTTACACATCTTTTACACATTTTTTTTTTGAAAATTAATCCTTACAGCACATAATATCATGATTATAACGAGATACTGAAATGCACAGTTTCTGAATTTTAAAGGTTAATTAACGTTTGAATAGTATTAGTTGAATATGTGAAATTATAAATAAATAACTGAGATTCCTTACCACCATCATCTTTCATAGACTGAATAAAACTCCTCATCTTGCAACCTTCTTTGTTCAGTTATTATAGAACAGTATTTGAAATTTGAATTTGACCTCAACCGGAAGTCAGAGAGATAGATAAACAAAGAAAGTTTGAATGCATTAATATTTTATTCATTGTAGCAAATCATCAATGAATCACACCAAGATAGCTAACAAAGTTAACAAATCATTTTCAAATCATTTTATATGATATTCAAAGTTAACAAATCATAACGAAATCACACCATTCTAGCTAACAAAGTTAACAAATCTCTTTCAAATCATTTCATACGATATTCTAAGTAAACAAATCGTAAAGAAATCACACAAAAGCAGAAACAAATTGCTTACAAATCATACAATAGAAAGAAATCACAAAGAAATCAGTTTTAGGAATTTGGAAAATTCTGATTTGTTTATGATTTGTTTAATGAATTGCAAGCAAATGGTACTAACAAATCGCAGAATCATGATTTGAAAGAGATTTGAATACGATTTGAAAGCAATTTGTTCATTTATTTTTCTGTTTGGGGACTTTTGCTTATTTAACTGAATTGGATTTAAGTTACAACCTACTGTCATTGCTGGAAGATGACGTCACAGACTGGATTAATGTTCAAAACAATCATTTTGGAAAATTCAAACTCTACTTACAAGGTAATGCCTTTTTATGCTCCTGTGAAACTGCAAAGTTTTTAACTTGGATTGTTGATACAAAGGCAAGCTTAGACATGAAAAAGAATTACACATGTCGTCTGCATGGCGGGGGAAATAATTTCACAAAAATGTCACAGAAGACTATCACAATTTCTTTTCTGCGTGCAAAGCTGAATTATGGATGAAACTTGGAGTTTCTCTCCTTGCTTCAATATGTTTCTGTATTGTTTGTATAACGTTTGGATATAATTTCCGATGGAGAATACTTTTCTATTTTCATCGAAAATTCCTAATTATCGTTGAAAAGGGTCTTGAAGTAAATTTTAAGTATGACGTCTATGTATCATACTCCGATGATGGTGCTTCATTCATTAAGAACATATTACAACCTACTATCGAACATCGATGGGGATTGAGAATGTGCTGTGAAGATCGTGACTTCGATGTAGGTGAATCCAATTTGGACATTAGAGCTCGTTCTATTCATAAAAGTAGGCATATAATATTTGTCATTACACCATCCTTCATTACACGTGAATGGAACCGTTTTGAAATTGAAAGGGCAAAGTATGAAAAATTTACAAAAGATTTACAAAAAATTGTTGTTATAGCCCACAAGACATCGCTGCAAAATACTCCCACCGAGCTAAGTTCGATCTGGATCGATGTTTGCGTAATAGAATGGCCAGAAGAAGGAGGCGAATTATTTACAGTTTGGCTAAGACTATGGCTCTTTTAATCTTACTGCACTTTTTTCGATTTTGTTTTGTTTTGTACAGTAATACCGGAGATACCGTGAATACAAAATAGAGCCTAAATAAATGGGAAATCTAGATTTTATTTGCGTATTTGAAAAACCTTGAAGTACACAGTTTAGAATAACATATTTCCTTCTATTTAAGTTTACAAATTGTTAGTTTAGGCATTCAAATAAAATAAGTGTTAGTTTAGACTTGTTTCACCTACATAGTCATTGATTATACATCTATGTGTAACAATGTGCTTAACATACATTAATCCTCGGTTTCACGCACAAGAGTTAATGAAATTCACTTGGTGTTTGCTGATTTTTGGTTAGTTAAAAACGTTAAGTCTGTTAATAGCATATATTCAATAGTTTCTGTTGAAAGACATAGACTAGCATTTAAGAGCTTGACATCAACACTTTGGATATTTGTTCATCACTTTATTTAGTCTAGTCCTAGGTGTAGTGATAACAACAAATTAAAATTTGTTAAAATTTTTTCGATACAATAGGAGTCACTGACATCGAACATATATACTAGATACAGTTGACGTGTCTATAGATGGTTTGTTATACTCTGTTCATTAGCAATATTTTCCACCAAAAATCTGTGCAGAAAATAAATACCTGAATATGTAAAAGATAAAACTACACCTGTCATTTAATATACCAACACCAAACCAACTGCTTCAAAGATTTTCAACCACTAAAAGGTATTATGGAACTTAACCCTCAGTGATGTAAAATCCAAACCTTCCAATTGCTCTGGTGCATCCCCCCCCCCTTTTCCCCATGCAAATATAGTCCCGTTATCATGCTATAACTAGAGACCTTGGCAACATAAAAAAAATTAACAATTTAGATACTTATTATCCAAAGGCCCGAAATATCGAATTTCCCAGCCCATCAACTGGAAGACGAACTTAAGGTTACTAATGGATGTTGTTGATGGCTAAGTCAGAAAATGGATGAGGCGCAAGCCAGATGAACCAAACTGGACACTTTATCTGAATAGATCAAAGCTATTCGGTCATGTACTAGGCAGTGCATTCTAAATATACAATGTACAATGAGTTCACGGTTTTCATACCTTTTCAAGAAACCTGAGGTATGGATTCATTATCGTCTCTTCACGACAAATATGTTGTTGTTCAAGCAGACAAAGCCTTAAACAATTTTTTTTTTTTTTTTTTTGCAAAATTAGTTATTTGGAATGTCTTAGTGAAGAACTTTTAATTTGCAGCAAAACTCTGAATCCAATAGATACACCTACATCATTTGCGAAAGTGATTTAGACCATCAAAATCGCCGTTCTCTCCTTTGGCATTGACATAAAAAAGGACGATAAAAATCACCCTTCTTTATACTGCATACCTAAAGTTTATTAATATCCTTATAAAAACGATATATAGCCGGGCCGCGAAGATGTTTGACTAAACATATTTTAAAAGTTCTGACCATTATTCTTTCTATAGTAAAAGATGGCCTTCGGAAATATTTGGCAATCATATCACATCTCCTTGTTTATATTACTATCCTGTAATAGCAATTTTCTGACGTAAACATTGTGTTATTATCTTGGAAAACTTTATTAGATATAGACAGAAACTGTAAATATCAAAATTGATATAAAAAGATGCTCATTTGGCAGAATCAATTTATATAAATATTTCCCTTCATGATGATTTTTTATGGATTTTTATTATTTAACGGAGTTTCCATACAGAAAATTCGGTTATCAAGACTGTGAGGTGGTTGTGACTTCGATCATTCTAAAAACAAAGTTCTTTTATCCTGATTTTTATGTTAAAATCAATGTTGCAAATTTTGCCAGATGAACGAATTCGACACTTTGGACTCTAAGTCTAAATTTTATGTTTTCTTTTATTTGAGTTTATTTGTATCTATCAAAACTAAATCATGGCGATATTTTTTTCTCATTCAATGATCCATTGCAAAATCAATGATTTATATATACGCTGTTATCAAATGTAAATAACATGGAAAATACTATTCACCTCGAGAATTCTTCCTTGACACTACTTCCGGAATCTTTGAACATCAGATCAAATCCGAAAACAGCATATGCAAAATAATTTATTCAAGTATAGTGATGCATCTGAGTTTGTTAGTTATGGTCAGTTGCAGTTCCTTAACTATAAAAGAGAATAATTGTAATATAAAAGTAGATCCTAGGTATGGAAGAATGAAAGCTGATTGTCGAAACATAAAATTGACAAGCGTTCCATTGTACATATCAGCTGGTATCAATGTTCTGAATTTGGCAGAAAATTTGATAATATTTATCAATAACTCTGATTTCAAACGATTTGTAGTACTTCATCACATGTGAATGGAACCTTTTTGAAATTGAAAGGGCAAAGTATGAATAATTTTCCAAAAATCTATAAAAAAAATTGTTGTTATATAAAAATAAGACGATGTGGTATAATTGCCAATGAGACAACTCTCCACCAGAGACCAAATGACATAGAAGTTACTAACTATATGTCACCGTACGGCCTTTAACAATGCGCAAAACCCATACCTCATTGTTAGCTATAAAAGGCCCCAAAATAACAAATGTAAAACAATTTAAACGAGAAAACTAACGTTCTGATTTATGTAAAAAGACAATTAACGAAACACAAATATGATTTACAGCAACAAACGACAACCGGGCCGCGAAGATGTTTGACTAAACATATTTTTAAAGTTCTGACCACCATTCTTTCTATAGTACAAGATGGCCTTCAGAAATATGAGATATATTCAACCAGCGATGTCAATCAGATATGGATTCTTAATCATTTACTCTAAAATCTTCAATTAAAAATATTTCCAATTTTGTAGTTATATTAAAACCTTTGATATTCCTACGGTTTACACTACTATTCCAATGCTAACATGAAATCAATATTAAATACAGCAGTTTTCAGAAGGCGAGAAGCCTACAAACGCTGATACTTGTTTCGTTAGTTATCTGCGCAATGAAACATTCATGAATGTTCCACAAAATGTGAAAGAACTGTATATTACAAGATGTTAAAATTACTTTGTTGTTGAAATTGATACATGAAAATATGTTCTATTGTTTGTATTCTAGATATTAGCGATACCTAAATCAATTTAGGTTAGACTTGACTTAACAAGCTCCTTCAATTTCCTTCAATTCAAGTTAACAAATTCCTAGTTTAGACATCCAATGTAAACAAATTGTTTACTTAATTTAGTCTTGTTTCACTGCATGCTGTAACAATGTGCTTAATTAACATTAAACGTTGTTTCACGCACAAAGGTGAATGAAAAAACTATAAGAAGTCGATTGATAAATCGGTCATATTGACTTATTTGACATTGTGCTAACAGTTTACTATTTACTGTTTCTCTCTATCATTATAGTTTCTAGGGGGAAAACACATAAAAATGGGTAAAATAAACTTAGTGCTTGTTGATTATGATATTTATGATTATCTACATCATTAACAAAATTTGAAATCTTTAGGGAATCACTCGAACAAGAAACAAAGGAGAACATATATAGAATGTGTAACTACAAAGACAGAAAAACAAGAACCAACGACCTTAAATTGAAATCTACAGAATGATACAGAGGAGACCAACAAAACAGACATATTAAAACAAAATGTTGGCTCCTAGGTGTTTTTTTGCTATGTGTGTTGTTCCTTTCATTCATCAGAAATACAACAGTTTGTGGTGGAGGGCAAGAAAGCAGGATTTGTATATATATATATCATGTACCGTGTTACATTATTAATAAGAAGATGTGGTATGCGTGCCAATGAGACAACTCTCCATCCAAGCCAAAACCCTAGATAAAGCCGACAAGGAAAGGTAAAAAACTATTTCATCGACCACCGAAAGCTATATTTTTATGAAGCCTAGGTTGTCGAGTGGTCTAGGGCGCTGGACACGGTGCAGGGTGGTGTTGTCACGATGTCAAAGAAGCAAGGGTTCGAATCCCGCTTAGGGAAGAACAAAAATTTCCTAACACAAATTTGAAGATCTAACATTGTTGGGCTAAATTTGAGACGAATTATATATATAAACAAGTCTAAATTGAAAACAACGTTCAAACCTATGATTGCGTTGGATTAAAACTGCAATTTTTATACGTGTGCATGCAAAACAAATTTCTTGGTAGAGGGGTCTAAATACAGCACAAACAACATTTTCCAAAAGAACAAAAAGTGAAAAAGTATATTTTAACAAAACGCATTTGACTAACAGGTCGAACAACTGATGTTCTTCAACCCTGCTGACTGCCATGGCGATTGCCAAATAAACATATGACAAGATGTAAGAAAATGGATCTTAATTTAATAATTAATTATTGCGGTTTTTATCCAACGCAATCATAGGTTTGAACGTTGTTTTCAGTTTAGACGTGTTTATATTTTTTCGTTTGGGCTTGTATCATATTTGCCTTCGGGTTAATATGATCCGTTCATCCTATTTCGACTCTTCAAAATTCAAGAGTCTATCCTAAATTGAGGTAAATTATATGGCCTTCCAAATGCCGTTTCGATTCCTAACATCACTGAAGAGACATTAATTGTCGAAATCCGGATGTGGTGTACTAATTTTTGCACCTTTTGTTTGCGGTATACCATCTTTTCCGCAAGTTTATTGTTTTCTGTTTGGTATTAAGTTAATAGTTAAGATCCATTTTGTTACATCTGGTGATCCGTTTATTGGGCAATCGCCAATGGCAGCCAACAGGGTTTAAGAACATCCGTTGTTCGACCTGCTAGTCAAATGTGTTTTGTTAAAATTAAATTATTTACTTTTTTGGTCTTTTGGAACATGTTGTTTGTGCTGTATTTAGACCTCTCGACCAAGAAATTTGTTTTGTGTTCACACGTATAAAAATTGCGGTTTTTATCCAACACAATCATTGGTTTGAACTTTGTTTTCAATCTAGACTTGTTTATATATATTGAAAAGTTTTAAATTTTGTCCACAAAATAGGAAAAAAAAATAATAAGGCTGAAAATGCACCAAATATTTGTATTCAAAATAAATATTCACATTTTGTCTATTACAATATAAAATTGATCATAATGTTCTCCATAGTATCCTTCATAGTATCCTACCGGTTTCACTGTTTAACAGATCTTCAAGGATATGGTTGCTGGCGACGTCGTCAGGGGTAACGTCTATTAGCGACATTATTATTTAGTCCTGAACGTCATAATATAGTACAGGGTAGGTACTATATAAAACGAAAGTGAAAGTACATAATAAAAAAAGAAATGCCTTCCAGATTCTCGATTCATCTACTTAATTTCGGACGGTATTTCTGAATAAAATATTTTTCTTTATTAATTCTCATTGGTTCCGTTGTATTATCTGAACACTGATAAAATGGAAAAATGTAGAAATTTGGATGATTTGATCCAGCGCATCTATCAATATGTTCGCTAAGCGGGATTTTTCTTGTGCTCGGCACTCGAATTTGCTGTCTTTGTACTGTCATACGTTTTCTAATGGTGTTGCCGGTTTGTCCAATATAATTTTCTTGACAACCCCTGCAAGTGATGACGTACGTATAGCAGATTTTCCGATGCACATGTAAAACTGTTCTTAATTTTGAAAATATGTCCGGATTTAAAGACGAATTCTGTTCTTTCTGATAGGTATAAACAAGATTCACAATTTGGTCGTCCACATTTTTGTACCTTTGGTTGACTATTTTCAGTTTGGAATGTTGCGCGAGTCAACAATTTTTTTAATGATTTTGGTTGCCGTTTGCTTTTAATTACTTTGTGTGAATTTAATCATTTCAACATCCTTTGGTCGTTTTGTAAAAATTGTATATTGTTATGTATATTGTTGAAAGCTTCATTATTTCTCGGGTTGTGAGTAGAAATGTACGGTAACACGTTTTCTTTTGAATGCGGTTTAGTTTTCCGTAATTCCTGTAAGTTAAAAGATTTCGCTCTAGTTATACCGTCATCAATTATTTTCTTCCGGTATTGTTGGTCCAAGAGCATGTATTTTAGTTCATTTAATCTTGTATCCCTTAATTCTGGATTTGAAATGATAGTACATATGCGTTTGCTAGGTTATATGGTATATTGACCCTAGTATGTTTTGGATGACATGATGTAAAAAGTAGATATTGTTTGGAATCAGTTTATAGAAAATATCAGTTTCTATGTTGGTTCCGTTTTTTATGATAAGAATGTCTAAAAATGGTAATTGGTTGCTATTGTATTCCATAGTAAATTGAATGTTCTCGTTTATTTCATTGAGTAAATCTTTGAATTCTATTAACATATCTAAGCTGTGATTCCATAAAATAAAACAGTCAGTAGTTGTCGTTTGTTGATGTGGTTCATAAGTGTTTCTCGTTTCTCGTTTTTTATATAGATTAGACCGTTGGTTTTCCCGTTTGAATGGTTTTACACTAATAATTTTTGGGGCCCTTTATAGCTTACTGTTCGGTGTGAGCCAAGGCTCCGTGTTGAAGACCGTACTTTGACCTATAATGGTTTACTTTTATAAATTTTGACTTGGATGGAGAGTTGTCTCATTGGCACTCATACCACATCTTCTTATATCTATATATACATATATACACACGTCTTAACATGTGACTACTTTATGACAGACATTCTCCATCGGATAACACATGGTATTACAGGGCTAACACCATAACATATATATAATTCGTCTCAAATTTATATATGCATCCCGCTATTGGTTGTTTTACTTTCGGCGTCCTGAAGTGTGATTAGGATGTAAGAGGTGTTAATTGTTGTTTCCATTTTGTTTACCCTTTTATTTAAATTTTACTTAATTAGTTGACCTTAGATGAATTTGGCTATTTTTTTTTAGGTATTTTTGTCATATAGCTCTTCAACTGTTTCGGTACTTATACATCCCTCGGATTTCAAATGTTTGGAATTGAGCGTTCCTGATGAAGGTAAATCCAGAAAAGCGCTTCGGACGCATGAAATTATTGAACGTGTTGTTTTCAATTTTGTACTTTATCAAGAAAATGCATACTATATACGTATGTACATTTTGTTGTACTATCATTTTTATCTGTGTCTTTGTCAATTAACTATCACCTACAAACACTTTTTTGTTGATGTCTTTGTTAGATTAGTATGTTTGTTTGAATTTTTTTTTATTCAGGTTTGTTGTATTTCTGTGATGTATGTTTACACATTTAGCCTGCTGGATCCCAATTATTGTCAAATTAACCCATTATGTCTGATTAGGTTGCTCACCAATTTTGTCAATATAGCAGAAATATAAACATCTATCGTAACAGTGGGAGGTTTAGCTAGCTATAAAATCAGGTTTAACCCACCATTAGCTTTGGCAAATGCCTGTACCAAGTCAGGAATATGACAATTGTTTTTCACTCATTCCGTTGGTGAAGGTTTGATTTTGTCAATTTTTATTTACTTCCCCTTTTAGAATTCACCATGGAGTTTTTTTTTTTTGTTATACTTTTTTAGCAGATTAGTACTAGTACCTTGCTTAGTTGGAATAACTACCTACATTCATTATGGTATCATCTAGTACTGTTAATTGTATCTGTATGCTTTATTGTCTGTAAAACTTATGGCAGTTTGATAATTAATGTGGAGAGTATTGAGTAGCATTTTAGAGCTTGCCAAACACTTTTGACATTTGTTTATCATTTTCATAATGCACATTTATCTTTGATGTTTTCCTTGGTTCATGGTTTAATTGTGTATTTGGGAAGCTGTCGCGGGGACAGTTCCCTACATTTATCTTTGGTCATCCAGGCTGATACTTGTAGATGTTTTCCTTGGTTCATGGTTTAATTGTGTATTTGGGACAGTTCCATACATTTCCTTTTATTTATTTCAAAACTGGATATGTAATAAATTGTTAGGTCTGTGTGTGTTTACCTCTTTTTGGCTAACTAATAAAAGGAGATGATAGTCTCTGTTAAATCTATTCACTCTTTTACTATGGCACTTGTATTTTATGGACCATTATTCTATTTGGAAAAAAATAATAGATGGTTGGCTTTTTGTGTTTCTGGGTTACTGTCACATTGGTGTGTACCCACATAGGCCTTATTCAAATGAGTAGTTTTCTCAGAAAAATCGATACAGTGTATGAAATACTGAACAAACATAAAAAAGTTATGTTTTTGGTGTTTGTTCTATTTAGATTTCACTTCACTGGTAAAGTTAAGATTCAGATTGGAGTATGAAAATTGGAGCCTAATGACCCCATATTAACACCCTCAGAGATATTATTGGCTATGTGCCTGCAAAATTTGTCAGTATAAGATCTGGTTTTAATCAGAGTCGGGATTGTTGTGATGCTTTAACATGTGAATCTGACTGTTTATGTTTATTTGGGGAAATCTTAAAAATCCTGCAATATTGAGAAAGCTGATGACAACTCATATTTTAAAGAATTATATTTCTCAGATCCTTTTAACACTGGTGTCATTTTGAAACTTTTTTATTTGATGACAGATGGAGCATAAAAAACATTATGACAAATTGAGACTTTTGCAACTCAATACCAAATTAGCAACACTGCTGAGTTCAGAGATTTCAGGGAATTATATATCCCTCTTTATAATATTCTTCCTTTCCCAGTGACATAAGGGAAGAAATTCCAAGCAGTAAAATCTCAAAACTTATCTTGCGAGTGTTTTAAAGTTTTAAAGTATTTCACTTTCAATAAAAAGAAGAAGAAAAACATTTCAAATTGTTTATTTGAAAATGCCTAATCATAAAAGCAGTTTGTATATTCACTTCTTATACATGATAAAAATATCTCCAATAACAACACATTCATATCACAGAATATCTTAACAATAACAGTATACAAAATACAGAGGAAAATGATGCTACACAACCTTACATGGATAAAGTATTCTACATTAATCATCTTTATGATATAATTCAATATCTAATTCTTTCAAGAACCTGTTAAAACAACTTTCCACCCTTAAATATATAATACTTGATGACTTCATTTCCGTTTCTCATATCTTATTGATAACCAGCTTAAATAAAGGTTTTTATTCTGGTATCATTTGACAGTTTTTAAATTATTATCATAATTTCTGATGTAGCATTCACAAAAAGTGATTCTTCGAAAAGAAATAATTTAAACATTATTAGAGTGTAAGGAATATGCTTAGAACAAAAAGTTAGTAAACTTTTAAGATTACATTTCCACATTCTGACAGCAGTACAAGAGTAGAATATATATATAAAAAAACCCAATCAGACTTCTATTGCATCAAACATATCACAGATTAATTAGTACTAAATACATAAATACGTCACTTTTAAATTAGACTATGCAGAATCTGTCAAAATAAAATGAAATGCAAAAAAGTGCTATCACATTGTTTTGAAATATGGCGGCAATACTTTCTTCACATAGGACATACTGGCTTAACACAAATATAGCAGTTGACTGGCAGCTAAAAACACACATCATTTGAATACTGCAGTTATATGACATTAAATTTGTAATAATTGAAAAATGAAAAAAATCTTCAAGCTCCAGTAACAAAGAAAATTAAAAAATATTTAAATAGTTTATGAATTTATTGTGTCTTGACAGATAAAAATCCTTATATTTATTTTGTTCATTAATCAAAAGACAGTACAAAAGTTTTAAATAAACAGAACACATAAGATGACTTAAAACAATAGATCATATCCTGATTTAACATTTAAGTTCAGTGACTGTGTATACGATTAGACATATAATACTGACAATTACACAATTTTTCCAAAAGATTGAAAGTGTGTGATAAGAAATTTATAAATAGTGTCTAAACCATTAGCCTAGAGCCTGGAATGTAGCGTGATTCACTCCAAATATTAGATTCTCCGCAGTTTTTCATTTTGCGTTTACACTGTCGACATCTGCTATATTTATCACACTGTTCGTGAAGTAGGAGGCTTGGACTTAATGCATGTAATCGATCTTCCATTTCTTTCTCTTTCTTTGACATGGCAGCCTTACTCCAATCCTCTTCTAAATCTTTCCTCTTATCAAACCTACGTTTGTATTTGTATGATCGATCACCCATAAGTCTACAAAAGAATTTTTTTAAAAGTATAATCTTATGAAGCAACTAAAGAAAAGCAGAACTATTTGTGAATGAGAAAAAATGTGACAAACAATGGAATGATAAATGACAAAAAATAATTCTTTGGTTATCACACTTCATTATATAATAAATCCCTTTCTCAATCAGATAATAATAGTTTATCATTGTTTTCTAAGGATATTTCATTTACCAATAAATATTTGTTTAACTAAAGTCAACTCTTTAAAAATCTTGAATCACTTACTCATTCTTTGTTGCTTGTAAAATATCTTCTTCCTCTCTCTGCTCCTGAAGTCTCTTAAGGATCTCCTCCCTCTTCTTTTGAGCTACTAAATCTTGTTGTTCTTTAAAGAGATCATATGCTTTTCTTCTTTTTTCTGCCATTTTCTCATTGTTCATATCATGCTTACCAAATACTTCATGATCAGGTTCTCTCGGTGGTACTTGAACTGGTTTAAATCGCAGCTGAAAAAGTGTTATATACAATTAGACTAGTAAAATACTATGACATTGTCAAGGCTGATAAAATGATGTGAATAAAGCAATAGAAATGTTCAGAAAACAAATTAATAGTTAAAATAAATTTCAATAAGCAGGTAAAAATGCTTTGTTACAGAAAATTCAATATTATTTCACCATTTCAGCAACACATACATTATACATAGACTACCAATTAAATTCAAAAGGCATTTCATTTAATCTACGCTTCTTTTCAATTTCTATAAAACATCAATTTTAATTCTATTATTCATTAACTGTAAATGGATGAAAGATCTGAAAATTATCACAATATCGAATAATAAAGTGAATTTTAATTATTGATTGCATTTTTAGGTAAAACGTAAAATTTGCTTTTATACACAAGACAACTGAATCATTTAAAACCAGAAAAAAATATAGGTCTTCGAAATTCTTCCTTTTCTGGTTCAATGAAAAACTGCAGACAAATCATTCAACTTTGTTCTATTTCAGATAATAGAGACAAATGTAAATATCAACATTGATCAGAGTTTACTCAGTATTCTCTCCTATATTTTCAAATAGCATCATGGGATTTGAAATAGCACTGTTTCCCAAAAATTACAGTACCACTTTTATAACACATTCTATTATCAAGCACCAGGGTCTTTCTAGACTCTTCAATACATGACATTATACACTAATAAACCAAAAAAATGTGCTCAATATGTTGAGGGAAAAAAACAATTCATAACAACTGTTACATTTGGGAATAGCTAAAGGAATGATATTGGTAATATTACATATTCCAGCCACTGAATAAAAAAGAGATGCCTGATGTATGTTAATGAAACAGAATCCAAAAGGAAGCCATGTAGAGGTCAACATAAGATTGTAGGATATGAACTGAAATGTACAACCCAGAGTCACTAAAGAATATAGCTGACGATGTCCTAAACATAAAAAAATCTGTTGCACTATACATACTTGGCATGACAGTAAACTTCCATGAGAACAGCATGTGGCATTTCTAATAAGTATACTATACATCAAAATATCCTTTGTTATATAGCTTAAAATTTATGTAATGGCAATCAAATTGTTGAAGAACTCAGTATTTCTATATAGCAGAAATAGTGTTAAAAAGATCATAGATATTGAAAAAGGAAATTATAGGGCCCAAGCATGTAATGTAGGTCACAGGGATCCAACTGTTTTTGAATTGTGATGAAACATAATAAACTGATCAGAGATGAAGATTTTAAGATTTAAGAAATAAAAATTGAAAAATGGATAAAGAATATCAGAAATGCACATACAAAATCTTATTTACATACTCATTGAAATTTTTTTCTAAGAACCATAAAATGACTTCATGCATGTGTGATCTCATAGTACAAGAATTACAAATCTGAAAACTTGAAGGAAAAACTGATAAGATTGAAATTCAATATATACTTGAATTAAGTAAATATTATTATATTTTCAGACATGTTATTTATTTGTAAAACATGTATTTTACCAATTGACATTGAAACTGACCTAAGAATAAATATAGGTCAGATTTTTTTATGAGATTGATGACAGCATTGATTTTATGAAGAATAATAAATCAGAGAGAAAATAGGCTGGTACCAAGTAAAAAGATGAAAGATAATTTGAAGATGAAAAATTTGATGACTGAGTAAATAAAGGCCACAGAAAAAATGAAAAAAGAAAGTAAAAGGTCTCAAGTGTTCAAGACAATCATCACAAAAGGCATGTAAGACATGTATGGTAAGAAATCCAGTATGTGTAAGTTACCCGTCTAGGAGAGGGTTTGGCCATGGAACAATCTGGTTCTGAGAAAGGACGAATAACTTTAGGAATCATAGGTAAAGAAAAAGAGCTAATGTTGCTGAAGCTGTGTATAGGACGACGAGATGCAGCAACAGTTAAATCAGCTGTCAGAAGTCGCTTTGGTTCCTGGACAATCATGGTTGGTGGTTCTGGTGAACGGAGCAGTCCATCAGGTTTCCGGAATAAGTCTCGGATAAAAATCTGAAATGTTAGTTAGTATGCTGTTTAGAAGAAAGCACAAGAAGAAAAGTGAAAGAATGTATGTTTGTAGCTAGATAAAAATTAGCAGAAATAGTAAGCAGAAAAAAAGCAGTGTCAGTCAATATAGCTCTTGACAAATGTTGTGTCACACATAACTATGTGAATAGAATAGATGTTTTATATGGCAGAAGCAATGTGATACTGCAATATCAGGGGCAGATCCAGCAATTTTTAAAAGGGGGGTTCCCAACCCAGGATAAAGGGGGGTTCCAACTATATGTCCCCATTCAAATGCATTGATCGACCAAAAAAAAGGGGGGGTTCCAACCCCCCGACCCCCTCTCTGGATCCGCCACTGAATATAAAGTATTTATTATTGTTCTATAACATTAAAATTTGATCAAAGCTTCAGCTGTTATAACTATTCTGATAATATCCATATAGTGAATATGCTTTACAATTCTAACTCACAAAGATAAAATGAAAACTGAAATTCAATAAAAGGAGATGTGGGGTTTTAACACCAATTAGACACCAACCTAACCATTCTGTAACTTCAACAGAAAAAGATATTTAAAGATCATTGTAATAAGCAGAAATATTTAAATGAAATACAGAGTACAAAAATATGGGAGAAATGTAGAAAAGTAAATCAAAGTCAAACTCCTCAAAAAAAAATTGTATATTATTTATAGCCTTTACTTTATAAAAAATAACTGAATTTCAAAATTTGGAAAAAACTCAATTAGAAACAACTATTAACTTTTTATTTAACATTATTTTCTAAAGACCCAATAAAACTACATCTAGATGTTTATCTGTAATAAAAACTTATGTAATAAATATCTATCATTAATAAAATATTTCCAAAATACTACCGGTTACCTCTATTTCTTTTCTGATTAAAGATAGTTGTGACATCTGTTTATAATAAGAATGATACATTTTATATGACTGTAAGAATAAGAATTATATATCAAGTCAGAACATAAGCAAATAATTACAGGCATGGAGAAACGATCTGTTTTTTAATCAGATTGTTAACACTGGAACTTCTTATATTCACTTTGAAATGATTTAACAACTAATTTTATCATTTCACATTAGTATTTAAGAATATGTTGGATTCAAATCTTATTGCAATTCAAAACCTAAGGACAACTGTACTGGATACAGTACTTTAAAAGTTTGATTCACCCATAAAATGTCCGTGATAAAAAAAAAATCAGACACTACAGCAACTGTTGCATTATAAGAACAGAGGTTAGCATAGAAGAAGGTGTGCGAATATGAGAAAATTGTGAAAGTTCACATACTGAGTATTAGGCTTTAGTATGTATAACTGTTAATTATTAAATTAATGGTATGCTTTTTTTAAAGCAAACAAAAATGTCGCAGGATGTGCTACAATTTTTAAGCAAAAGTTAAAGTTTAAAAAATTTTCTGCTGGCTAATACTCTGGATAAAGGAAATGTGCTTATAACAAATATGAACACATAAATTATATAATACTAATAATGAAAATATTACCTGAGTCTCCAAAGCATTCTTATACATATCTTGTTGCTCAGCTTTCTCTCTTAAGAACTGTT
The DNA here is from genome assembly GCA_017311375.1 of Mytilus coruscus. Taxonomy (NCBI): domain Eukaryota; kingdom Metazoa; phylum Mollusca; class Bivalvia; order Mytilida; family Mytilidae; genus Mytilus; species Mytilus coruscus. Next base: position 39,363,096 of record CM029603.1, on the reverse strand, counting down.
CCCTCTGTTTGGCTAGACTGTAATGATATAAGTATTAAATTTATTATCAGGTACTGTTATGAGTGAAAAGAGTTTCACAAAAACAGGTATGATGAACAGCGAATCAATGTTTGACAATATATATTTTATACTTACTCTTCTGCAAGCTGAACTTGTTCCAATCTTTCCAAAAAGTCTTCATCTGCCTGTCTCTTCTTCTTGGTATCTTCCTTTTGATCAACCTGAAAAGCATATTTAAATATTCAAGTATTAAAAAAATATAAAATGTCATTCCAGGAAGCGATAATTCATAACTAATAGACTATTTTCATAGTACCACTTTAGACAAGGAGTATATATTTTTTCGACAGGTAGAAACTAGATTCAAAAGTCATGAATCTAACTGACTGAAAAAAGAAATGATGATTGCCATACCCTTTTAGACTTAAAACTAAAACTAGCTGTTCATCTAGTCTCTGATAATTGCTGTTTCCTAAAAAATATACATGGGCCTCAGGGATGGCACTTTGAAATTTAAACTATTCCATGGTGTCAAATACTTTTTTGTAAAGTGAACTTTAAATTTAAATATTGCCTATACTGTTGGTTTTCCATTTTCAAAGTGTATTTCCTGGGAACCATATATGTTTTAATGGAACATTCCCAATTCATCATTTAAAACACTTTATGTCTTTGTTTTCATAAAAATATTGATATAATTTTTCATGCATTGTTGTATTACATTAAATAAAGTACAGACCTGCTGACCAAGATCTTTAGAGTATTCTTCTTGTTTGAAAATTCTAGGAGGTGTAAGTGGCCTTCTCTGGAATATGTATGATCTCTGAAAAATTAAAACAATTATTAGCTAAGCAAACAGTTTTTTTTCTTCTAAAAAAGATAACAACTTGTGAGTAGTTCACCTTAAGAGTTCATATGAAATAGGTGCTGTAGGTGGCAATACACAGTCATGAGTGTGGTTTGGAATTTTGGCCCATGTGAATTTTTCAAATATGAAAGTTATTGTGCAATAGAATTAATTTTTAGATAGCTTGGAGAACAATAAAGCCTTCAGAGTGGGTTTTGTATGACCATCAAGATTTTTGAATATTTTATATGGCATTTTCTGTTTGACAGTCCATATTTTCACATCCATACCGACTATTGGTCCAGAAATTATTGTAATGTTTTCCAACAATTTTTTCTGCTCGAACTTTTCAATGCAATTTTTTATTGACCCCAGTTCTGAGAGTAAGATATGCCCATACCAAACGTTCATTAGATATATACATATATACATCGGTGTCAATAATTTTAACAATTTGTTAAAATTATTGACACCGACGAAGGCTATTTGTTAAGCCGAAATATTTGTCAACACGATTTAATAACAACATCTTCGTATAATACCATCTTATATTAGTATCGTTGTGCAAATTTTAGACATATAATTTTTTCCTTATCTGCACAGTTTCATCTATTCTAGACGATCCGGTACATAGTAAATTTGCTGGTTGGTCCTTTTTATAGACTTCTATATATATATAAAATCAAACTATATAATTCTCATAATATTCAAACAAATGTCAAGCAATTTACGATACTCTAAACCAACTTATTTTTGCAGCTATGTTATTCCACATTCAGCTCTTTGTAGCTGACTATGCACCATTTATTTTTGTGATTTTTTAATTTTTGTTATGCTTTTATGTAAGAGTTGATAAAAGAATTGCCTATTTGCAATGCTATATATTCATATTATCTACCTGTGAGTCACTAATATTAAATTGGTCACGAAAAAAAATTGGTTTACAGTATTATGAATTCATTATCTTTTTATTGATTTTTCAGATTTCATTTGTCAGCATTTTACAAAGGTTCATGCAAGTTACAAACTGAATACAATTTCAGTATTTTTTTTATTACAGTATTATATACACAATACATACATGAAAGTCTGTATCTCTAGATTTCTTTTTATTTTGAACTGCTTCAGCTACACCTAAATTGAAGGCAGCCATTTTTTGTAAGTTGTGTCTCTTTGCTAAATTATTTTCCTGTAAAAAACAAATATAAAATTCAAAGAAAGCTGACATAATTACAAACCAATTATTGGTAATGGTGTTGTTTCATGTGGTGTGTTCAAATATCAGTAGCACTTCATCAGCAAGTAAACAATTTTACTCCAATTCATTAACAGTGAATATATGCCAAGTTAAGTATCATTTTATCTAAAATTGCAGAACAGAAATTAAAATAAGTCATGTTTTAAACTGACTCAATTTCTTTAACACTTTGTGACTTCATCAAATAAAGTTGTGACTTTTGTTTGTTGATTCCCTTCTAAAGAGAAATCAAATTATTCTGCCTAAGCAATTTCCAGTGTCTTACAAACTTAATTTAATCAAGTATTGTCTAAATTTTAGAATCGGCATTTTTTTTCTTATGCAGATTTTGAAGTTTCATAATGTCAGTACAAGCAAAACCTTTACACTGATCTCTGGAATCTTGCAATAAATACAATTTTATAATTTTTTATCAAGTGACTCAATTCAAATCCCTGACAAATAATCTTTTTTTATTCTATTAGTTAGGCTTTCAACGTGACAATATTTCATCATGAAAGCACATTTTTCACTCCTAAAATATAATATACACCATATATTGCTTTGAAACTTAAAAAAGTATCACCAAATATTTGCTAAACATGCATCACTTACTTTAGCATCAATACCTATTGGAGGAAAACTAACTGCTTTTCTCCAATCTAAACCATGAACATGAAAATCCTTATATCTAGACATTTTAAATAGTCACTCCAGCAACAAAGCAAGTAATTCTTAATATGAAAAGTTGAGCCTTAGTAACCAATAACCAAACATAATGAGGCAATATATTATACATGTATTCCCAATGCTGACATATCTTATTGATTCTGAATGGGGAAATGAAGTTCTTAGATACTGCGAAAAAACAGTGATAAGGAACAAACTAATAACAATTTATGGAAAACATTTTCAATTTTATGTTACTTTTGCTGCATTCAACTCCTTCAACTTAAAATATATTCCCCAGTTTTATGCCAATGCATTCAGTACAAATTAGCATGACTTAGAACCATAAAAAATTGTACCATTAAAAGATTTTTTGATTATCTGGAGAAATCAATGCACACAATTAATTATTCATGTTTTATTGGTAAGTTAAGATTAGATTAACTCTATCAAGATTTCTATAAAACATCTATTATTAATTAATTATTCATGTTTTAATGGTAAGTTAAGATTAGATTAACTCTTATCAAGAATTCTATAAAACATCTATTATAGTATTAATTGTTTAATGTTGGATAATGCTATACTATTTTTGTGGGATGTATGGTAACTGGAAAAGAGCTCCTTCTTGATTTTTAACTTTCTAACTTAAGAAAAACGTGAAATTTAACCATTCAATTCAATACTGATTAACATATATATATATATAGTTATATTCAAAATATAAAGGGAAAGATTACAAGCTTTATTTTAACATGTGAACAGTTTTTAAATATTTTTTATAACATATACGCTCAGTGGCAGAATCAGGTGGGGGCACAGAGGCCAATTTGGAAATTGGAAAAAATATCAATTTTAAGCCAAACAATTTCCAAAAAAATTTCACCTCACCATTTAAAGCCTAATATTCGTCATTATGGACAATTATGCTACATTTCCCTGAACCCTGAGTCAGGCCCTGATGCTTTACCAAGCATAATTATATAAAATGCTCAACTGTAACTGACTGTGATGATCTTTCATTTTTACAAGAAGGATTCATTAACAATTCTTATAAATATTTATATAAAGGGAGATAATTCAATCACGTTCCTTATTTGTAAAAGAAAGAAAATCTTTATAAATTTATTGTTAGCAATATTTTTAACAATAAAATTAACTTTAAACAAGAGGGCTCATGCTGAAATGTCTCGCCTGCTACACTCAGACCATTGATTTTATAATGATAGTCCTAAATATAAAGTTTTACTACAAGTATCAAATTAACATTTATGATCCAAGAAAATGAGGTCAGATAAACCAAGGTGGAAATACATGTACACCTTTGATACAATCATTCCATACACCGAATATAGATGACCTATTGCTTATAGTATAAAAGAAACAGACCAAACCATGGAAATTTTATATTGACCAATGAACCATGAAAATGAGGTCAAGGTCAGATGATACAAGAAATGTCTCGCCGGCTTTACTGATCATAGATTTTATGTTGATAGTCCTAAATATAAAGCTTTACTACAAGTATTACATAAACTTAACATGAACCATGAAAATGAGGTCAAGGTCAGATGATACCTGCCAGACAGACTTATGGTTATACAATCATTCCATACACCAAATATAGTTAACCTATTGCTTATAGTTTCTAAGAAACAAACTTAATCAGGAAAACTTAACATTGACCAATGAACCAGGAAAATGAGAGTTCGAGGTCAGATGAACCATGCCAGACAGACATGTACACCTTACAACCAATCTATGCATTAAATATAGTTTACCTATTGCTAATGTATTTAAGAAACAAACTTAACCCTGAAAACTCAACATTGACCAATGAACCATGAAAATGAGGCCAAGGCCAGATGATACCTGCCAGACAGACATATGGTTATACAATCATTCCATACACCAACTAAAGTTGACCTATTGCTTATAGTTTAAAAACAGACCAAAACACAAAAACTTTATCATAAGGCATCTATATACAAAGTATGAAGCATCCAGATCTTCTACCTTCTGAAATTTTAAGCTTTTAAGAAGTTAGTTGTCCCCGCCACCATAGGATCACTATCCCTATGTTGAGCTTTCTGTGACTTCTGTCGCAGGCTTGACAAAAATCACTTGCAGTTTGAAAAAAATTTGGGTGTCCCAAAATACCATTCAACAAACCTGCTCATCTAATGTTTCTTCTGCATCTTTCATCTGCTGGAATTGTTTTAACAATGTATCTTCTTCGTCTTCTCTCCTTTTACGTTCTTCATTAAAAGAGACAGGTATGTTTCTGCGACTTCTCTGGTGACAAAGGTAACAAAGTTCTTGACCAGCATTAGGATGTCCACAAGCAGACATAGGTGGCGTTGGTGGCTTAAATTTGACATGGTCTGCACTCTGTGATCTTTCCAAAGGTCGTAACTTTGGTGACATAGAATTGGGCATTCCTTGTCTGAAATGACAAAATCTTCGTTTTAGATGTATTCTTTTTCCTTAACATGAAAGAGAGGTGAAAAGAATGAACATTCAAACTCATAAGTTGAAAATAAACTGACAACGTCATGGTAAAAAAAAATACAGAAAGACAAAACACAAAACACAACATAGAAAACTAATGAATGAATATCAACAATGAAGACACTGAAAAACATATACATTTACCAGTAAGTATATGTTAAGTCAAAACAAAGTAGCATGGGTTAGACCACATGCAGTTCATGTATTTGACAAGTAACATTTTTTCATAAAGTGTTGCACTATATATGGAGTCTCTGTTATCTCATAGGTTTATTAACCCAATAATGCTACACAAAAATAATACATTTAAAACAGATTTGTGAAGAATATAATTCCAAGTAGTTTTGAATATAATTTTCATAGGATTTAAAGCCCTTTTTTCATTACTTGGCATCATTAGTATATCTCTGTACCATCTGTCAACTGAGTTACTTACGCTTGGGAATTGTTTTTTTTTTTCTCTCACTTATTTAGTATTTTTGAGTCAATGAAAAAGTCTTTTAATTCCTTCAATTTAATTTGATATCAAAGCAAATAAGTTTTGAACATAAATGTTTGATCAGAAGTTTAACATATATACCAATGTGCTTTTGGTGAAAACTTTTAATGTATTACTGTGTATTGTGGTGAAAACATGCTGCATATAACAATAACAAACCCAATATATTTAAGGAAAATATTGTTAACTGTTTCTGATGCAAAAGTTCAAGCTGCTGCTTAATTTTCCAAGAAAACTCTGACTTCTTTTGGTGAGTTAATATAAAATAGAATTATAAAGAGATTTCTGAATATTTTTAAAGTTTGCAAAGTTGTTCGGTAGATGTAATAATTTGAAATCTAAGGAACAGAAGGTTCTGTGTATAGCCTGTATTTTCATATCTTTTCTTTCAGGAATTTGTGCCTGTCAGAAACATAACATTTTTTTTATGTCAGTCCCAATATTTAAATTAGGTGAACCAAACTTTGGGTTACCCTACAGTGATTAATTTATAAATAGCTTTATGTTGTGATTCACAACTAATATCTTATGATATTGAAATGATAAATATAGATTCTACCACTGCATCGAGTGTGATACGATATCTATCCACTCGAGACAGTTAAATTTTCAAATTTAAAACGCGAGGCTTGGCCGAGCGTTTTAAATATTTAAAATTTAACTGCCGAGAGTGGATAAATATCGTATTACACGAGATTTGGTGGTGGAATCTGTTTCTAATGATTTTCAAACAATATGCAGGCAAACTTATTCCTTCTTTTCGAATGATCTGCAAAAAGATGTGTTCTTTCTATATGACGTCATCAGGCATGGTTGCCTTTTTTCATGCCGTCACAATAGGAAATTCAGAGGAAAGTAAGAAAATTCGACGTCATAATCGGATTTTAACCAATGATGAACTGAGATCAAACGAACCACACGTTGATTAATTTTTTTTTTATACAATGGGTGCAGAAAGGGATAAATTCACGAAGAATTAGAGAAAGTCATTATAATCAATACTTATGCAAAGAAATTATGAAATTTCCCATGATTGTTCTTATTTGTTGAGATGAAATAAAAATAACACTTTATAAACTGTGTGCGTCCAAATGCTTTTCTTCATTTACCTACATCATGCAAAGATACAATATCAAATGATTTTTTGGTGAAGTAAAATAAAACCCAATTTGAATGTGCTACATCAGTTTGCCAGTTGTCAGTTGTATTGTGGGAGAAAACATAAAATTTAACTTTTTCCAGTATAAATTCAGTTTATTTGAAATATCCATGCACATTGTGACACAATTACAAAGTCCCATGCCTCATTCAGTGAATTCCTTGTGCAGTTTACTATAAAAAGTTACCTATGAGAATTTGGACTAGATTGGTTTGAAAAAGTTTGACTCCTATGTAGAGTTGTACCTCTTATAAAACTGAAACAACAATTTATCTCAATATTGTAATTCCTTTTAATTCATGTATCATGTTTTTATAGAATTTCAGAATACTTGCACAAATATTTAAATATAGTTCAAAATAAACAAAATATATTTATCATATTTTAATTTTTTAAGTTATTCTTGTTGTATGATTGCTCTCTCTTTGAAGTTTCCTCTTTAATTGTAAGCTATATATTCTGTGGTGTGATGTCTCATATAATTTTATTTCTTCTTACTAGTAAAAGGGCAGTTGAAATTTGAGGGGAAATAGCTGTTATTGCAATGGTAAACTTCAAAATTCAATATCCAAGTAACAAAAGTTCCTTTTATAAATGAAACAAAATAACATTGAACAAAGCACAATAGTTACAATCAAATAAGTTGAAAAACGTTTTGTCTAACAGGGACAAAAATTAGTTTCGTCTAAGATCTTACCCACATTTGCACTGCATGTAAAAATTTGTGGGACATATCACTATTTTTCAGCTGATGCAGACACATAAGCTGGTTTCACTATGAAGGTTTTTCATCTTATAAGAATAAGAGAAAAACAATTCAAAACAAAATTTCTAATTTACATTACTTATCATTGTTAAAAGAAACAAGAGACTGCAAAACCAACATCTATTGTAAACTTACGTGTCATTCATATCTTTCAATGGATTAAGATTTGATCTGGCTAAGTTATTAGGTGATGGAGCTGAATGAGGAGACTGTGTGGACAGTATTAAGTCATCCAGTAAACTCACTCCTGTAGCTTTAGCCATGGGCATGGCCATTCTTGAACCTGAGCGACTTGGAGCCAGAGGAGGCTTCTTCAAATCTGGAAAAAGGTAAATCCCTCAATAAAACTTTTAATTTATAAACAAGAAGGTAACAAAGGATCACTTTATAAGCCTCCAAATTTAAATAATTCAAAACACTATAAATCTACCTATTGAAGAGCCAAAATTACTGTCAATAACCATGGCGCAACACCAATTACCAGGCATCATATCATCATGAGACATTAGTCTGTTGGTTAACAATAATAAAACATTCAAATCCTTTTGTTTCTTTATTTGGCTATAAATTCAAAATTAGAGCACTCATAGATGCTCATTTATGACTTTATCTCGGTAACATTCATGTATTTGCAACAAACTTACAAAATATTATATTATGCAAATATAATGAAGAGGATTGTTTATCTTTTGGGAAAGGTTGTTACTTGTATTTGATTTCATCCATATAATGATAAATTTTAGTCATAAATTATAAGTTTATGACAATACTGTAACATCATAATTACCAAATATGGTACGATTACATTATTACAATTTTAAGGTATTGATAATAATATAATATAAAGAATTCTTCAAACAAAATAAGAATGTGTCCATAGTACACGGATGCCCCACTTGCACTATCATTTTCTATGTTCAGTGGACCATGAAATTGGGGTCAAAACTCTAATCTGGCATTAAAATTAGAAAGATCATATCATAGGGAACATGTGTACTAAGTTTCAAGTTGATTGGACTTCAACTTCATCAAAAACTACCTTGACCAAAAACTTTAACTTGAAGCGGAACAGAAGGACGAACAGAGGGACAGACGGAAGAACAAATGAACGAACGCACAGACCAGAAAAAATAATGCCCCTACTACTATCGTAGGTAGGGCATAAAAATAGTGATTTAGGGGATCAGAATGACTTTTATAATACCACCTGCTTTAATCGTATCTTTTAAATAATTACATGAACATCCATAATAATGGTCAACAATATGCCTTCCCTATTTGACTAAAGCTGTACATAATAATGGTCAACAATATGCCTTCCCTATTTGACTAAAGCTGTACATAATAATGGTCAACAATATGCCTTCCCTATTTGACTAAAGCTGTACATAATAATGGTCAACAATATGCCTTCCCTATTTGACTAAAGCTGTACATAATAATGGTCAACAATATGCCTTCCTATTTGACTAAAGCTGTACATAATAATGGTCAACAATATGCCTTCCCTATTTGACTAAAGCTGTACATAATAATGGTCAACAATATGCCTTCCCTATTTGACTAAAGCTGTACATAATAATGGTCAACAATATGCCTTCCCTATTTGACTAAAGCTGTACATAATAATGGTCAACAATATGCCTTCCTATTTGACTAAAGCTGTACATAATAATGGTCAACAATATGCCTTCCCTATTTGACTAAAGCTGTACATAATAATGGTCAACAATATGCCTTCCCTATTTGACTAAAGCTGTACATAATAATGGTCAACAATATGCCTTCCCTATTTGACTAAAGCTGTACATAATAATGGTCAACAATATGCCTTCCTATTTGACTAAAGCTGTACATAATAATGGTCAACAATATGCCTTCCCTATTTGACTAAAGCTGTACATAATAATGGTCAACAATATGCCTTCCCTATTTGACTAAAGCTGTACATAATAATGGTCGACAATATGCCTTCCCTATTTGACTAAAGCTGTACATAATAATGGTCAACAATATGCCTTCCCTATTTGACTAAAGCTGTACATAATAATGGTCAACAATATGCCTTCCCTATTTGACTAAAGCTGTACATAATAATGGTCAACAATATGCCTTCCTATTTGACTAAAGCTGTACATAATAATGGTCAACAATATGCCTTCCCTATTTGACTAAAGCTGTACATAATAATGGTCAACAATATGCCTTCCTATTTGACTAAAGCTGTACATAATAATGGTCGACAATATGCCTTCCCTATTTGACTAAAGCTGTACATAATAATGGTCAACAATATGCCTTCCCTATTTGACTAAAGCTGTACATAATAATGGTCAACAATATGCCTTCCCTATTTGACTAAAGCTGTACATAATAAGCAAAATCCCTTAAAATGAAATTTATTTATTTTGTAAATTGTATCTACTTGAATTATCTTTAAGAATAATAGATTACAAAAAATTGATGCAATACAAGTAGGTTAGCCTGTAATAATTTGAAAACACCAGAAATATAAAATAAATTTTGAATTAAAAATAATGTAGTGCAAAAATAAAAAAATAAATAAAAAGACAAATGTTATTAACTTACATGTACGCCTTGCTGTTGGAAACATTCTTACTTAGTTACTTAGTTACAGACTACTAAGTTATGTTGAATGGTTATTAGTTTTTTGGGACATAATATTTTATTCATATATCCATGACAACTTAACACATGTCAACTAAAATATTAATGAAAATGACTGATGGGGTGAAACTTACATGGATAAAGATCAAAGACAATGATCACATACATCATAATTAATGGGTGAAAGATAGATAATGGAATTCGAATTTTAAATAATATAATTCTCATGGGAATAGACAAAACTTTCAAAGACTTATTCAAGAGAAACCATTGGACAAATCCAGGATTTTTTACTATACGTGGGCTTGTTAACAAAAAAATCATAAATAAATGATCTGACAATTGATAATTGTTATATTTCATTATAATATCAATTTGCCTTTCACTTAATGTGATTATGCTATTTATATTTACTTATACTGTTTGTATATATTGGTCTTTCAAGAGTCCATCAAATATCCCTTCTAAGTGATAAAAGGAGATGTGGGGTAAAACACAATGAGACAGCAACCAAACTACACAAAAAAAGACATGCTTGTGTTTGCACTGTTGTCTCAGATTACAATAAACGAAAGGATTGGTTTTTTTTTTTATGTCTAAATCATTTAAGTTTGAGTGATGCATGAATAAGGCATGAAAAACTATGATTTTGAAGCATATCCCTGTAACATTGTTACACTTTCTTTGTCCTTTTGACTCTTGTATCACGCTATGCATCAAAATCATCTGATTTCTATTGAAAAATTGAATCCACTAACCAAAAATTAATTTTATAACGTTAATATAAATTACCTTTGCAATATATATAATTTTAAACAAAGTTATCTTTGCAATATATATAATTTTAAACAAAATTCTGTGAACAGGTTTTCGAGAAATGCCAATTCATAATGAATCTTTTTTTAATACTTTTTATGTACCTGCTATGCATTTATATATCTTTTTCACAAATTTTTAATTGGTTGTATCTCTTGAAGTATAAATGCAATGAATAGTTTTGGATAGTCAGATACAGTTAGATAAGTTCTAAATGCATACAAAATTTCTTAAAAATCCTATTTATTTTAAGTTTTGAATTAATTTTAATTTTGACCCAATTGGTAGTTTTATTCAATCCCTTTACAGAAATCTTCCTTTTTTTTAATGACATCTATCATGGGATATAACACAGTCTGAAGTTTGGTATTAACTAATTATTTATTCATCTAGTCAATCATATAAACAAATAATTATCTTAATCAATTAACTGGTCTATCATGAAATAAATTACTTTTTTACATGAATGAGTGGGTTTATAGAAATAAGATATCAACTATTTCCCTTTTTTATAGATAAAAACAAGTATTAAAACTAGAAAAAAAACAAGTCTTGGCTTTTAACAATTGCAATCCCTTGAGGACTTTTCAACAATAAGAAAAATTAAAGAAATATTTTTATAATGAAAATTTTTTTGAGTTCAAGCTTTAATCTTTGATTTGGCTATATACTAGTATTCTGAACTCTTGTCTATTCAGCTGTTCATAGTTTTCACCGTGATTTTTTGGGTAGCTCAAGTCTCAGTGTTAAGCACATTAGATTTTTTTTATTAAGAGGTTAGAGTTGAATGACAGGTAGTTTATTGCATAGGTATGATACCATGTGTAGAGTACATGGACTCACCAATAGTTGTTTTTATTACACCACTGATTGGCAATGATATATGATAGGATTTACATTATTTACTTAACTAATGCTGTTATAGGAATCCATTTCTAATCATTGACATGTCAAACATCATTAATTTATCTAGTATTTTGTTACAGTTACAGAATTATCTATTTAGCTCTTCCAATAATATCAACAGATTAGATCAAAATGACTTTATGTCTTCTTTTCATGAAAAAAAAACCCCATAGTATTAGGAGAGGATATATATTGCTTTAGAAAAACATTGGCAACATTCAATAATTGAAGCAAATCAAAATTAAGCTACCAATCACAGTTAAAAGGAAAAATCTTGTTCCATGATGATCATAACTTGCAACTTGTTGAGAACTTCCAAGAAATCAAAATAAGACTATTGCAACAAAAAATGATAAAATATTTGCAAGTTGGACATAATTGGAAGGCCAAAAATAAGGTCATTCATACTTAGCAGTTAACAAACAAGAATGTGTCCATAGTACACGGATGCCCCATTCGCACTATCATTTTCTATGTTTAGTGGACCGTGAAATTGGGGTCAAACTCTAATTTGGCATTAAAATTAGAAAGATCATATCATAGGGAACATGTGTACTAAGTTTCAAGTTGATTGGACTTCAACTTCATCAAAAACTACCTTGACCAAAAACTTCAACCTGAAGCCGGCCGGCCGGACGGACAAACGAATGGACACACAGGCCGAAAAACATTATGCCCCTAGGTGGGGCATAAAAATGATAAAATATTTGCAAGTTGGACATAATTGGAAGGCCAAAAATAAGGTCATTGACACTAAGCAGTTAAAAGATTGTACCCTCAGCATTCTTGGAATTGCAGCGTTAATTCTATTTTATTCCTTACTCAATTACCCCTGTTTCAATTAGAACAAAACATGACAAGAATGATCCTTACATGGTCTCACATTTAAAAATATAATGGCATATAATATAACAAAAATCAAAATGACTTCTTGGTCATTAAAACTTAAATTTTGTTATGAAATAGTAATAATTTCTACCTTGCTACACAAATGAAGTATCATTTTATGCAATTTTCTTTATAAATATAATTTTCAAATGCATGATTAAACAATATTTTTTTTCTTTCAAAAACAGGCAATTTTTTCCCTCAACTAATCCAGAGTGATAGGGAAAGAAATGTAAAGTCATCACTCCTTGGGATTTCAAAGCCCTTCTTAAAAAAATATTTTTGTGTAATTTCCTGAGCAGTTTATCATATAAATGCCAAGTTATCAGAGGAAAGAAATTAACACTGTTGCAGTTATTTAATGTATAAACTTAAAGCAGAATTTTTATTACATAGATTTTAGTCAAGTGAGAAGGGTTGTGAGTTATATTAACACAAAGTATTAGTGCAAGCATGGAACAAACAGAGTATACATGTAAGTTAATGTTGTTAAATCAAACCTTTTTATTCAATAAAAGGTGTATATCTAGAAGATGAAGCATGTGTTGTTACAACATATTTTCTCTAACTCAATTTCCAAATTTTTAAAAATATATAGAAAAAATAGAAAAGTAAAATATAGCAGAAAGTAATTTAAAAAGAAAAAAAAGAAGGCTTTTAATCCCTTTATGAATATTAAAATTTAGTATAGTATGTATCCCAATTCCCACAGTAGGTAGGTACATATAAGACGGTCATTCCCAAGGTGACCAGACATTGGGCAAAGGCAAGTAAAAATTGGTTTCGTCAAGTTAAGTGATATGCATAACTCCAAATCATATATGTAAATGTCCTAGAAAAAAGAGTCTGGTCCAGTTAAGAATGGTTTACTAGACCAAATGTCCAGTTGATTTCTCAAAGCCTTGGGAACTATTGTATAAGAGGACATCAAGCAAAATGTTTGGATAAATGTAAGGTTAATTCTAAAACAAATTAAGTTAAATCACTTTCATACGTAGATATATATGTGCTGAACACTGATTTACATCAAATACTTACGACCATCAATAGCAGGTAAGTAACTTTCGTCTAAGTAACGGAAATAAGCAAAGATGTTAACCATTATCTTTTGATAGCAATTTTTGTTTCAAAAGTCACTGATTTAATTTTAATATGGTTACAAAAGCTTTACATGCAAATGAGAAAAAATGTGTAGACACACCTAAATTAATTGAAATGACAAGTGAATTTAAAATGCATTAAATTATCTTGCTCTTAATGTTGATGAAAGATTATTTGGCTGCTGTTCATTAGCGGCAAGTTTTTCAAGAAGAATAACTGGAGGCTGTTATAAAATTAAACAAGGGAAAAGAGGGTGGGTGCTGGGAGGTAATAAAGAGAGAACTTTTCTTTAAACTAACAGATTCAATTTTTCATAATAATTTTCTATTGATACTAATGATAGGCACAATGAAAAATTATAATTCCCTAGCTCTCTTGTAATTTAATATAGTCGTTGCCAATTGAATGGAAAGCAATCAAAGGATTCAAAACCATACTAACCATCAATAGTTTCATAAGGTGGAGCAATATTGACTGGGGCATATTCCCCTGGGAGGGGTTCATCCAGACCCTCTCCTCTAAACTGAATGTGTCTTATTGCTGCATTTGTAGCTTCATCGCCAATGTCCAGCCCTTCCATTCCCTCCTCTGTCAAATCTGGTGGACGTAGGAACATACTTTCTCCCTGAGGTTCATTATAACCATTCTGCTCCTCTCCATTTGGCTGAGGTTCATCCTGTTCAGTGACCGTGCAAGTCCACCACCATTGGCTATATTGGAATTTGATATTCTAGAAAAAGAGATAAGACAATTCTATATATAGAGGTACTAGAGAATTTGTTTGATGGAATATTTGAATCTACTATTTTAGCTTCTGTAAATTCAGAAATTTTTGCATTGTTCTGATATATTACATTGCAACATGTCACATGATGTGATGAAAAGAGTATCTAAATTATAAATCCCATTTTAAATTCAGTAAGCCTTTATTTCAGGAATCATATAAGTTGAACTGACATTATTGCTGATTGTTCTAGACACTATGATATAGGTTTTTATAGAATCTTAGTCATATATTTTTATACATGGATAGGAAAATGAAGTATTATGTATTTTCAATGACAGAACCTAATGCATACAAACAAGGCTTACTCAATTTAAAATGTGATTTATAATTTAGATACTCTTTCAGGGTTGGCAAAGTATTACCCGGGTGGGAAAACCCGGTTTTCCCGGCTGGGCAATACTCCTAGAAACGGGTAATACTGGGCAATACTTGGTAATATGATTTTCAAGCTCATTTTTACACAAAATAGTAAAGACTTGTTGTAGTCTAATAGTATTATAGCTAAATATATACATTTTATACAGATAACCATTAGGAGTCATTCCTGAAGATTGAAAATTCAATTACTTCTTTTTCTCCACTTATTCAATGTATGCAGAATACAAGTTTGGACATTTCAGGATACCTTGTTAATTTTCAAGCTTTGTTTCAATACTCCAAAGTTTGAACAAACATGATTTTATTGCAGTGTTTAAGTGAATTGTAAATTTTAATTGTTATAAAATCATATTGCTAAATAAACACCCTAAGGGACAGGCCATAGAAATCAAAAGACTGATTATTGCTATATAAACAAATCTGTATTATAATCTGAATAATTACTTATTAATTAGTGATGTACATAAACATATGTTAAAACTTAGTAAACAATTTTAGTAATGAACAAAAATGTTTAAAAGTAATTTTCCTTACATAGAATTGTTAATTCTTTATATTAGTTATATCTATTTAAAAACAAACTGAATTCTTCATCTTTAATGTATTGCATTTGTGATTAATC
This sequence comes from Mytilus coruscus, assembly GCA_017311375.1. Classification (NCBI taxonomy): domain Eukaryota; kingdom Metazoa; phylum Mollusca; class Bivalvia; order Mytilida; family Mytilidae; genus Mytilus; species Mytilus coruscus. The sequence continues at coordinate 39,347,282 of CM029603.1, read as the reverse complement.
ACTGAATCTTCTTTAAAATTCAGGCCAGTATTTTATATTATCCAGTATTGCCCAGTATTACCGGGGAAAACCCGGGTTTTCCCAGTATTTCCCACTGGGCTGGGCAATACTCATAAAACCCGGGTTTTTGCCAACCCTGTACTCTTTTCATCACATCATGTGACATGTAGCAATTTGTATATAAGAACAATGCAAAAAATTCTAAATTTACAGAAGCTAAAATAGAACTGCATCATTTGTATTTTTTTTCCATTTATCATACCTGTTCATGTTGTATTCAAATTACTCATTAGTCATAAATCAAATATATTTGAAAAGTAAAATTTAGTAAAGTTCTTTTTCCTGTTAATTTTTCCTTAATTTAATAGTTTATGTTAACAAATATAAGAGATCACTTTTTTGCATAAATGACTAAATAATTGTTAACTCAAGTACAATATACAATATGTTTTGTTCTAGCTTGGTAAATAATTAACAAAACATAGCTTACTTTGGTAGGACTACTGTAGCACTAGATCCAGCTCGAGATGGAAGTCTGTCAGACATAACAGAATCAACTGTACCTGGACGCTGTCAAAAGAAAAATAGTCGACAAATAATTTTTAAAAGAACATCTAAACAAATGAATATGTATACATTATGAAAGTTGACTCTTGGCTGCTTGGTTAAACATCATGATTTGTCTGTACCAGTAATTCAAATGGTAAAAGCACAGAAACACATGAATGAGAGTGGCTACACAATCTTTTTATTTTGTTGGTCCTTTTAGGAATTTTTTGTTAATGGCATCTTCGACAGCTCTATAGAATTCATTTAAAATAGTTTAAAATTTTACATGTGGTAATAAAGCTGGTATATTAAGACTGTTTGACGACCCCTTGATATATTTTTTTGCATGGCTATTATGTTAGAATCTGTCAAACTTGACATTTAACCCACAATAACATTCCTAGACTTTTCAAACTAATGTACCTGAGAATATTTTTGTACATGATACTAACGCTTTAAATCATATTTAAAATATAAAACACTGACAGATTTGTAAAAGCAACTTTGCTAGTTTCTGAATCCTATATATTTATTTCAAGTGTATTATATTGTTATGTGATGATTTATCTGAATAAATATAGTTTTAGACTAAATCACTGAGCATTTAAAATCGTACGTTTTGCATGGAGTCCACCATCTTTCCTGAGCCATCCATCTGATTGATAAATTCTTTGTAGAACCTCATTTTAACTTTTGAATCTCTGATTGTAAGTCTTCCTATTCCACTGAATGTTAGTTCTAAATTCCTCCTTGTGTTGACAGCCCTGTTGACAGACCCAAGAATTTCTTTTACACAACTCTCTACTGTATCTCTGTCAAAAGGACTCTCATGTGCCATGGAAGCAAAGTTTAACTGTACAACTGGTATTTGACCTAAAATTAAAAAAAAGATATTTTGAGTTGACATAATATATTATAATTCAAACATTGATTTTTACATAATAGCATTATAGACTCCCCCATTTAAGCCATGTTATTTGGACTAATAAGCAAGTCTTTCACAGATTATTGACTGGCACAGAGGTGTGATATGGACAACTTGGCATAGTGGCAATCAACTACCGGTATATCAAGTTTGTTACAACCCAAAGCAAAGTATATACATTTACTTGTGATTTTAAACAAAGCAAATATTATAAGTTACAACAAGCTGTTTCTATAGAAAAGTGCAATAGCTGCCATCAATTGGCATTAAACTGTAAGATGTAACTTCATTAAGGTATGGTCGGGTTTTAAAAGTCAACTTTCAATTTGAAAATACTGTGACTTTTAAATAATTTAATGTTTTACTTAAGGTTTGGAATCTTGGCAACTGACAATGATATTAGATTGATTTATGTTTATGAAAAACAGTCATAATATATCTTCATATCACATTCTCTGCATTCACAAAAACGCAAAAACAAGCATTTTGTCATACCCTATAACTAAATCCAAATTATAAAAATTACAGAAACATGTCTAGAACTGCCACCAAGAAAAATGTGTTTCTGAGGTTTTTAAGTCAATACATCAACAATAAAACTGTTTTAGTTTATATTCATAATTCAGATGTAATCATCAATATTCAGTATGCAATATTCCAAAGCCTTGGTTGTCAGGTGGTCTAAGTAGTTCATCTACAGTGATAACTAGCCTGTCAATAATCAGGTTGTGAGTTTAATACCACTCCGACTTCCTCCATCTATAAAAACTGGTCCCCATCATATAGCCAAGTGTGCTGAAAGTGGCATTTAATGCCAACAATCAATCAATCAACCAAACAAGAAAATACTGCTTTTGATTTAATTGGAATTTTCAATATGAATTGTGACTATACATGTATAAAGAATTCATTATACAACTTCAACTGACTAGAGCCAGAGGGTGTTGTGAGTTATTTTCCAAGTAACAGATTTAAGCTCATTAAAAAGACATTAAAACATTTAACTTCCAAATCGCAATTCACAGGAGAAAAGAATAACATATTGAGTGACCTCCCCTAACCACAGTTCTCACTTACACCAATAATCTATTCATAAATTTGAAAAATTTGTATTAATTTTTCACTAATGTCTTTCTGTTTGCATTTACTCCATAAATATCTGATTTATAGTGATTAGCTATGAGTAGTTTGAGTTTACAATGTTATCCTCAATTATTTTCTTCTAGTCAGATATAGATTAATACTTCACTTAATTTGCTGATGAACTATCGATATACCATTGCCATCAGATTAAACTGACATTAACCTTTGAAGATAATAAAGTTATAAGTATCTTAGCAACCAAAGAAAAATACACCACCTATATGCAGCATTAGTTTTATATATTTTTCAAACTTCTTATTACTAATAAAAGAACTATCTACTGGAAATTAATCTAAAGATAAATGGAGAAAAACTCCTATTTAAAGCAGCACCAGATTTTTCCATTGAAAATTTGAAAAACAAAAGACAGATATTAAACTTATCTCCCAAAGTGCATTGGGTAAAAAATGCTGCCAAAGAAACAAAAGCAATCCATTTTTGTTCCCTAGTTTGTAAGATTCCAGTAGGTTTAATTTTTCTAAAAATAATCCTAATTTTTCATTTTTAGATTAAAAAAATTTTTTTTGTGGGAGATTTGACAAAATAATTTTCTGAATGTTTTTCAGGTCGAAGGTATAAGACCCGTTTTGCAAAAATTATTAATCATTCAAGCCTATCAAAATTATGTTAATTTCATTGATAAATAAACAGGTTAATATAATCTGGACACTTTAATGCAGAACAGTCATGTGTGATTTTAATATGATGCATATGTCATACAAATGTTTAATTGACATATTTCACCAAAAATGACCATTTTAGACATGACATAGTTTTGGGACAATATAGATATGAATAAATGTTTTATTCATACACATATTTTACACATTGAAATCTTTGTAAAAAACATCTTGTTGCAATATATCCTTTTGGGTAAAGCATTAATTAGCTCATATCTAAATATTGATAAAACGTTCTAAAATTGAGGCTATTTTGGCATTTTTGCATAAAAATATGTTAAAAGTCCAAAAGCAAATATGTAAGTTACAGGTAACAGACAATTAAAAACTATGAATACTAATATCTGTCTTGGAAATATCTAAGGGATGTTATTTGGTAGATCTTATTTAATAACAATATTTTATTTTCAAATTTAAGGGGCCAAGAAAGTTACCTTACTATACCTTCTCGTTTACATAAATAGTTTTCATTGATTTCAAAAACAATGTGTCAGAATTTCTGAACAATCTTTACAATCAGGTTAACAAATGGTTAAAGAAGTCTATCTGGTTTTATCTAGATTTGTTCTAACAATAGTACTGTGTAACTATCTGAACTCTCAAACATTTTTCAAAATATATTAATAAAGGAACATCAATTGATTTACAGTAATTTTACAACAACGAAATCATTTGCCTACAAATAAATCAAAGCATTTAAATCTTGTCCAAATAATGTTCCTGATAAATTAAAAGAATAGTTAACAAATATGTACATAAATAAAGGTCTGATAATGAGCATTGTAAATTCAAAGGTAAGCAAAGTTAAAGGCCCACTTTACATTAGTCTACACTGAACCCAATGTTTGTACAAAAATGTATTGAAATGTGTGATCATGTGGTGTACACATATTGTCAATTTTCTTTCATGGCATGTATGGTTATCTATTCAACAGGAAAATTCTATCAAAATTAATTTCATATGAAAAAAATTGAAAGCATTTTTTCTGTTGCAAATAAACAGAGCAAGGCTTATGTGACCTTTTTATAATTCATTATTCTGTGTGCCTACGTCTTGGTTCATATTTGATCTTCTGTGTATTAGATAACAAACTTTTATTTATGTAATTTAAGGTTATACCGTTGTAGTTTACCCCTCATTTAATTGTTAAAATTATTATTACCCAATTATATAGTCAATGAAACTGTTACATAATTTGTCTTTAATCATCAATGTGAAACAGCATCATTCTGATTGAATCTTATTTAGATCAAAAGATTTTATTTTATTGACATATTACTGTAGGTTAAAGTTTCATTTCTGAGAACTAGCTGTTTGAAATATACTAAAATAGACACAGACATTAATGTGCATGACAAGGGTACTTCAACAGCAACTTCATAAACTAAATAAAATGTTATGGCCGTTAACAAAAATAAATGCATTTCATACGTCACATTTATTGGGCAAAATGCACAATATATAATTACTTTATGTAAATAGAAACTGTTTTAGAAGTATTTACATTGTTATCACTAAAATTAAATCAGAAGATTAAACATTTACTTAACTTTCAATAAACAGTATCCATTGTATATATAAGGTATATTTTAAAATTAAGCTATGCATGAAATTTAAATCGAACTGATCAAACTCTTTGGTTATAATTACTTATTTTTTTCCCCCCAGAGAAATAAACAGACTAATAACAGCTACAAGCACTACCCTTATCACTGTAGAATATATACAACATCCTTCACTCCATTAAGGCAGAGTATAGATTTTGACCAACTTCCATTACTAACAGTACCTTAATCAGTAATTTAAAATTACACATTTCTTTCACTTTGTAAATAGATCCATGTTCTACATCCAACAAAACTTGGGGTACACATGCTTGAAGTCATAATTGAATTTACAACATCCGTTGTATTTTGACTAAGCCTCAGATGAAAAAAGTTCTGAATTGGCATTATATTTGTTAATACTTGGTATGAATATTGATAAATATAATGTCTTCCCATGTGAAAATTAGCCTAGATTGCACATGCCATATGAAAGAATTATTTCTAAATCATCAACTGTAAACCTTCCCTACATTTAAATAATAATGTACAGCTTGTTAAACTTGCATATTATCTCAGGAATCTAGGTCATAAAACTTAACTCAGTACTCGAAGTACAAAAATTGTGCATGACAAACACCAAAGTCAATATTTGGATTGGTTGAATTTTGAGTCTGAGTATGATAAGGGAAATTTTTAATGACTGCCTGGCCTGGTCTACTACATTGCCATCTTATTGTTGATACATGTAAATATTTATTCTAACATTTGTCAGTTTGTGTCATTTCCTATCAATTTCCATTTGTCTCCCTTTTCAAGAGAAGCACCACAAAACTTATGACACAACTGCATGTATAATTGCCAGAAATAAAAGTAGAAACATGCATGTTGATCAAAGAGTTACTCTGGCTTTGTATGTGTTAAGCCTAAATCTTTTGTAAAAATTGTAAACTGTACCATATACTATCTATAGACAATGGTCAACTGATGTAAAGCACAACATTTATTTCATACAAGAGAGGAAAACTCAACAATTTTATATCCGTTTTAGCTAATTTCGTCCTTTGGGTAATTTCATGTCAATCAAGTTAAAGTGTAATACCACCAAATTATGGTACGTCACATCCAGTTTCATACCAAGAAGGGTCGAAAAAAAATATTACCTTGAATTTGACAGTTGTAGGAAATTAACCATGATTAACCCTGCATTTCTTTGCAGAAAAAACATTCTACACTTTAATGCAGAACAGTCATGTGTGATTTTAATATGATGCATATGTCATACAAATGTTTAATTGACATATTTCACCAAAATGACCATTTTAGACATGACATAGTTTTGGGACAATATAGATATGAATAAATGTTTTATTCATACATATTTTACACATTGAAATCTTTGTAAAAACATCTTGTTGCAATATATCCTTTTGGGTAAAGCATTAATTAGCTCATATCTAAATATTGATAAAACGTTCTAAAATTGAGGCTATTTTGGCATTTTTGCATAAAAATATGTTAAAAGTCCAAAAGCAAATATGTAAGTTACAGGTAACAGACAATTAAAAACTATGAATACTAATATCTGTCTTGGAAATATCTAAGGGATGTTATTTGGTAGATCTTATTTAATAACAATATCTTATTTTCAAATTTAAGGGGCCAAGAAAGTTACCTTACTATACCTTCTCGTTTACATAAATAGTTTTCATTGATTTCAAAAACAATGTGTCAGAATTTCTGAACAATCTTTACAATCAGGTTAAAGAAGTCTATCTGGTTTTATCTAGATTTGTTCTAACAATAGTACTGTGTAACTATCTGAACTCTCAAACATTTTTCAAAATATATTAATAAAGGAACATCAATTGATTTACAGTAATTTTTACAACAACGAAATCATTTGCCTACAAATAAATCAAAGCATTTAAATCTTGTCCAAATAATGTTCCTGATAAATTAAAAGAATAGTTAACAAATATGTACATAAATAAAGGTCTGATAATGAGCATTGTAAATTCAAAGGTAAGCAAAGTTAAAAGGCCCACTTTACATTAGTCTACACTGAACCCAATGTTTGTACAAAAATGTATTGAAATGTGTGATCATGTGGTGTACACATATTGTCAATTTTCTTTCATGGCATGTATGGTTATCTATTCAACAGGAAAATTCTATCAAAATTAATTTCATATGAAAAAAATTGAAAGCATTTTTTCTGTTGCAAATAAACAGAGCAAGGCTTATGTGACCTTTTTATAATTCATTATTCTGTGTGCCTACGTCTTGGTTCATATTTGATCTTCTGTGTATTAGATAACAAACTTTTATTTATGTAATTTAAGGTTATACCGTTGTAGTTTACCCTCATTTAATTGTTAAAATTATTATTACCCAATTATATAGTCAATGAAACTGTTACATAATTTGTCTTTAATCATCAATGTGAAACAGCATCATTCTGATTGAATCTTATTTAGATCAAAAAGATTTTATTTTATTGACATATAACTGTAGGTTAAAGTTTCATTTCTGAGAACTAGCTGTTTGAAATATACTAAAATAGACACAGACATTAATGTGCATGACAAGGGTACTTCAACAGCAACTTCATAAACTAAATAAAATGTTATGGCCGTTAACAAAAATAAATGCATTTCATACGTCACATTTATTGGGCAAAATGCACAATATATAATTACTTTATGTAAATAGAAACTGTTTTAGAAATATTTACATTGTTATCACTAAAATTAAATCAGAAGATTAAACATTTACTTAACTTTCAATAAACAGTATCCATTGTATATATAAGGTATATTTTAAAATTAAGCTATGCATGAAATTTAAATCGAACTGATCAAACTCTTTGGTTATAATTACTTATTTTCCCCAGAGAAATAAACAGACTAATAACAGCTACAAGCACTACCCTTATCACTGTAGAATATATACAACATCCTTCACTCCATTAAGGCAGAGTATAGATTTTGACCAACTTCCATTACTAACAGTACCTTAATCAGTAATTTAAAATTACACATTTCTTTCACTTTGTAAATAGATCCATGTTCTACATCCAACAAAACTTGGGGTACACATGCTTGAAGTCATAATTGAATTTACAACATCCGTTGTATTTTGACTAAGCCTCAGATGAAAAAAGTTCTGAATTGGCATTATATTTGTTAATACTTGGTATGAATATTGATAAATATAATGTCTACCCATGTGAAAATTAGCCTAGATTGCACATGCCATATGAAAGAATTATTTCTAAATCATCAACTGTAAACCTTCCCTACATTTAAATAATAATGTACAGCTTGTTAAACTTGCATATTATCTCAGGAATCTAGGTCATAAAACTTAACTCAGTACTCGAAGTACAAAAATTGTGCTCGAAAACACCATAGTCAATATTTTGATTGGTTGAGTATGATTAGGGAAATTTTTAATGACTGCCTGGCCTGGTCTACTACATTGCCATCTTATTGTTGATACATGTAAATATTTATCCTAACATTTGTCAGTTTGTGTCATTTCCTATCAATTTCCATTTGTCTCCCTTTTCAAGAGAAGCACCACAAAACTTATGACACAACTGCATGTATAATTGCCAGAAATAAAAGTAGAAACATGCATGTTGATCAAAGAGTTACTCTGGCTTTGTATGTGTTAAGCCTAAATCTTTTGTAAAATTGTAAACTGTACCATATACTATCTATAGACAATGGTCAACTGAGAATCAAAGTGCTGGATAGCACATGTGGAAAGTTTGCAACGGTAGATGTGTATTATTTTAAATAGGTTGTAGATGTGTATTATTTCAAATATGTATTTAATCACATGTTTTTCCGAAACCATTGTCTCATCAGCAAATTATCAAAAATCACTTTTGTTCATATGTTTGTCATGTAAAAGTTTGATAATTTCTATTGCAAACTTAAACTGTAGATTTTAAATAATCAAATATACAGAAAGCTCTGTTAATTTCTTTTGTGCCCATCCCATGTAAAGGGCCTGTGATTTTGTATTTTTTATTGATTTAGGTCCTTCATATTTGTTTTTAGTAAATTGTTTTTTTATTAATCAAGCAGTTAGTTTTCTTGTTTGAATTGTTCCACATTTTTTATATCAGGGCCTATCATAGCCTACTACATATATATGGTATGAGTTTTTCTCATTGTTGACGATTGTATGGTGACCTATAATTGTTTATATATCTTCCTCCTTTAAACTCTTTTGGATAGCTGGTTCATTCGCAAAAAATACCACATCTCTTAATTTAAATAAGATAGCAAACTTTAATCAATACAACTGTAATGAAAGTTAATTTATATGAAAGGCTTTAATAAACAATGGCAATATGTAGACAGGAATAAAAAGTTAATATACACTAGATTAGAAGAGGTACTTAATTTTATAACCATGTAATACATTTTAGTTGCTGCTGTGAAATTCATCATTGAGGCAATGACATTTTGAGATTTTTGGTTTTCAGCCATTCATTTGATATAATCTTTGCCTCTGTGTTGAGTTGACACATTGTTAATTATAGGTCAATCTTAAAGAATCCTACTGAACTAGGAAAAAAGTGTGAGGTTCATACTGTAAATTCCGAAACTGAATGTCAAGGTCAGTATGATGCTTCTGAGTACAAAGTTTTGTCAATTTAAGTGCTACAGTTCAAAACGTATGCACCAAACAAAACCAACCACTGTTTAACTATCATAAGGGTCAATTGAGAAAGGTCAGCTGTATATGATACACCCCAAGCCCAAAATGCAACAGCATTTTAAGGTACAAAAGATATGACCCAGACACGAATTGTACAAGGTTTTACTATCATAGGTATCAAAGGACAAAGTCATGGTTTACTTGATCCGACTTTGGGATATGGCATGTCCAAGGACCATGATGCAACTGCCTACTGAGTTTGATAACACAAAGTTTAAAGCACAAACTTTATATATAAAAAATTATTTGCTATACATATTTATAATGACTTATTAATGTGACAAACAAACAATAATCAAAGTTGTGTATGTTTTTTTAGCATTAAGAAAGTTATTTTGCTGGAAAACTTAAGACTCATTGTTTTAAACATCTTACAATATATTAGGTAAAGCCTGCATGGACTATATTATACTAATAGTATAAATGGGACTTATAGTATAATAGTCCCAGGTAAAGCACGGTCTATATTGCATAGACACATGTTATTTAATAATTTCTACAGCACTTGTCTTGGCACACTGGGTTATTCCTGGGAATAGTATGTCAAATATATATGTTCCTGGTTATTCTAAGAAGTAGTAGCTGACTTGGTTGCTTTTAATACACTTGACTGTACTAAAGTTATCCTTGTCCTTGTAACAATTAGTGTAGTTGTTAATCCTAACACTTATAATTAGGAGGCTGTGATATGTGTGAACTGTAGTTGAGTCAATGTTTTTCTGTTGTCAGTTTGGATCCACTTAGTCCTTATATCCGCATTGGAATGTTAAATAGCTAGTATTTCTTTGCTGAATTGAAAGTTTGTAAATGTTTTTTGGAATCAAAACCTTCCGATCGATGTTTTGACAAAAACAATGTACTTTTCTATCCAAGCCGGTATTTACCTTTACTCATCTTGGCGTGTGAAAGACAGAAGCAAAACGATTATCGAGTATTCAATATCCTGTCACCTGTTCATTGTTCAATCAAACTATTATCACTTGTTAATTTATAGCCATCGGTCTGGTAAAAAAATAAACATGTTGCACCAATTATGCTGCTGGATAACTCGGACTAAAACAAAATTGGCCTATCACAAACTCGGACTAAGTAAGTAAGTAAGTAAGTAAATTTTATTTAGAGTCGGACTAGAACAAACTCGGCCTACCATAATTTATATGCAGAAATATATTGACTATATAAACTAAGACTACGATTAGTAGATTGTGTTGTTTACGGTTTTTTCCGACTTTTTAAAAAAAATAACTAAATAAAAAAAAAAATATATATGAATTTTGTTTTCATCCGATTTTGTGAGGCCGAGTTTGTTATGGGCCGAGATATCAGGATACTTTCAATACACTCGGGCTTTTACGTTTTTAATAAACATTTGTAAATTACCGTAGTAAAATGGCGCCAGAAAATGTTTTCATGAAATATTTTAAACACGGTATTCATTTTCTCTTCAACCGGATCGAGGACGGGATGAGACTTCTAAACCGGGATTATTGTACTCCCGTCGGGAGGTTCACATATATGGATCTCACGCATGTCTGGGGAATCCCATAGAAAAGCATACAGGTAACATATACATACAAAATGACTGACAGTTCAAAGAATGCATAATTTATAGAGGTCACACCTAATACCATTTACAAACGTAAAATTTGTAAAGATTACGATATTCTTAACAAGAAGAATTCTTTAATTTCATGAATGAATGTTTAAAAAAACAGCACACACCTCGAAATAAATATCAAGCCGTTTAATTTTCAATGAATTAAACGTAGAAACTGCTGCCCTTTGTTGATGTGTATTGATTTCATCTTCCGCGCAGGGCAGATCCGCGAAGTAGTGTTTGTGATACCCATTTTCAAAATGAAGTTGAATTCATTTGAATTGTCGGTGAACATTCAGTTCATTTTATTTAAGCTGTAAGCTTATCAAAATAGAAGTAACTCAAAATTTCAAGAGCATCTTCCTAGAATTCGTATTCAAACACTAGTACTACATTATCTAGGGTAGAACACACATCCTATAGAAAGATAGTCTGTCCAACTTCGGTTTGAGGCCGATGCCATAGGAAAGTATATTGCTATAGCAAGCTATAGCAAACTTTCCAAAAACTAAGTAAAGCATATTTACAGTTATATTTAAAACACTTGAAATACAAATTGCAAACAAAATGTTTACATTTCTCTTCATGTTGAAAAACTAATCTTAATTTGAAGTTTTATTGTAGGGCAGGTTTGTATTTATCTAAAGTAACGAAGGAATTGTATTTTACTAACCGTGAGTTTAAATAACACTTCTTACCTGGGACATGGTATTTTGTACTCTGTAGATTGTGAGTTTGAGCAAATCTTTCTGACAACATGAAAATAGGTCGCTGCATCATTATAAACTTGTTATTGCCTATATCCAGTTTCTTTTGGGAAAATGTAAAAGTTCCAAGGGCTGCTATATTCACACCTGAAAACAGATGAAATATAAAATTTAAAACATTTTATATTCCACTGACAGAACACTTTGTATATAAATAATAATAATCTACAAATATCGAATGAAAGATTCATGTTGAAAAAAAATCAACAATTCAAAATTGATAATTGATCATGGTGATGAAAGTAAAACACATCACTCAAATGAAGCCTGATACGAAATTTCAGGAAGCCCTGATTTGTAGTTCCTAAAAAATTGTGATGGAAATTTAATGCTACAGATTAAAGACAGAAGGACTGACAGACAGGGCATAAACAGATTTTAAAATTTGTATTATTTAGAACCAGTTGCAACATGTAATCACCTCATGACATGTCATTACCTCAGGTTATACTGTAAGGGTTAAAATACTCAGAATTAAGAATTTTTGGGTGAAAATGTTGGGAAATATTTAGTTATAAAATAAAGCAAACAAGGTAAAAGTTCTATGAAAAGTACTTTAGTAATTTGACCTAAAATTTTGTAACAATCATAAACGGGTCTATACATAGATAAAAATCAATAAATGAGATGTGGGTTAGGTGAGTATGAGACAACAGACAATACAATACCTGACAAATCATCACTTTAAGTTAAATGATGTACAGTGCATAAGAAATTAAAGAATTGATCACAGTTTCAATTTTGGTAGAGGAAAGACTCCAGCTGGCTCTAAAGTTGACCAAACTGGCAAAAAAATATAGCAGGTGGCGATTTTTCAGGCTCTAACTTTTTTGGAGCCTGAACAGCCTCTGACTATACATAGTTCTCCTTTTTTATGCCATAACTTTGGAGTAAAACACAATATTACAGTAGCAAGAAAAAATATAAGGGCTGTTTAAATCAGGATTATTTTCATTACTTATAGAAACCACATATCATAATTGTACGAGGAAGGATTTTGGTAGGAACTACAGGTACATTGTAGGTGCTAGGAGATAGAGCAACCATCTGTTAAGATGAAGAAACAAAAAATGCCTGAAGAAGTCAATTGCCTCAAAAGGAACAAAATAAATACTTCTAATGGTCAATGTTCATGACAAAACTCTTAAAATGCAAGAAAAAATTGTAAAGTTATATTACAAACCTTTTGTTGGTTCATCTGATTTTCAATGAATCTTGATACATTTTCCCACACATTTGTTAAATCTAAAACATAGAGAAGAAAGTATTAATAGAATTATCATGTAAATCATATGTTTCAAACATATGTTTAAGTGCATAAGTTGTATTCCATGTTCTTAAGTTGTAGAAGGGTAATTATTAATGTCAGAAGCTCCAACCAATAACATGTACAGTTGAAATAAATGTTGCATGCAATTCAATCACAAATTTAAATGTTTTCCATCAATCTAATATATTTTTGAACTTTCTAATTCATTGTTTGTTACTTTCATCAACAGTATTTTATAAAAGATTACTGATATGAATGATGATATCCAAATGTTAATTTTTAGCATGAAAGAGTTTGCTGGCATACATAAATGAGTCAACAACCCGACAAAAAACATTTAGAGTTTGCTTACTTTTGATCTTTCCTAAATAAGTAATGACCAAGTTTTCCCAATCTATATAATACATGCAATTACAATTGGATGTAGGACTGACCATAACTATATATACAATGTACATAGGTATTCATTTCTCTTCAACCGGATCGAGGACGGATGAGACTTCTAAACCGGGATTATTGTACTCCGTTGGGAGGTTCATATATGGATCTCACGCATGTCTGGGGAATCCCATAGAAAAGCATACAGGTAACATATACATACAAAATGACTGACAGTTCAAAGAATGCATAATTTATAGAGGTCACACCTAATACCATTTACAAACGTAAAATTTGTAAAGATTACGATATTCTTAACAAGAAGAATTCTTTAATTTCATGAATGAATGTTTAAAAAACAGCACACACCTCGAAATAAATATCAAGCCGTTTAATTTTCAATGAATTAAACGTAGAAACTGCTGCCTCGTGTTGATGTGTATTGATTTCATCTTCCGCGCAGGGCAGATCCGCGAAGTAGTGTTTGTGATACCCATTTTCAAAATGAAGTTGAATTCATTTGAATTGTCGGTGAACATTCAGTTCATTTTTATTTAAGCTATCAAAATAGAAGTAACTCAAAATTTCAAAAGCATCTTCCTAGAATTCGTATTCAAACACTAGTACTACATTATCTATGAGTAATCATAGTAAGATAGTCTGTCCAACTTCCGGTTTGAGGCCGATGCCATAGGAAAGTATATTGCTATAGCAAGCTTTCCAAAAACTGTTTCGTAAATATGAATGACTTGGGTGTTGGATTTTCTCGCTGTGTTTAAAGAGTAAAGACCCATAGGTGGCCTTTGGCTGTTTTCTACTCTTTGGCTGGGTTGTTGTCTCTTTGACACATTTAATGTTTCCATTCTCTATTCTATATATATTGTATTTTTAAAATTTAATTTTAAGCAGTATATTAGCTACAATTTTGACATTATAAGTTGAAAAAAATTAAAAAAATGTATTTTTGTTTGTTTCAAACAAGATCATAATATTAAAAGATTATTTGCTGTTAGCAGTCACTTTGGTTAATATTTGTATAAAATATTGTTTCTATGCATTGATTATTCAATTTATTGTTTCCTAGGCAGATTGAGTGAATTCCACTTTAGGAAAATCATTTCATATTGTATTTATTTTCTAAGTTTTCTATTCTTTTTTCAGTTTTATTTGAAATCTTAATTAACACACAAAATTTCAAGGAGTTTTTCTTAAATTTTCCCCATACAGTTACATGATACATGTATATACCCATATATCATTATCATTGTCTTGGTGTGAAAGGTTTACTGCTGTTTAGTTAATTTCAGTAGAAATAAGAGAGTGGCACACTTAAAAAAAAATTTATGTAGACATAGGATCTATATGTATAATAAATTATCTCAACCTTTTTACTGGCAGAGATCATCAGTGGGTACTCTTAACAAGAAGGGTCCAGTCTTGTCAAGTTCATTTGTTTTGATTGGGAAGTACTTCAAAGCATATTTACAGTTATATTTAAAACACTTGAAATACAAATTGCAAACAAAATGTTTACATTTTCTCTTCATGTTGAAAAACTAATCTTAATTTGAAGTTTTATTGTAGGGCAGGTTTGTATTTATCTAAAGTAACGAAGGAATTGTATTTTACTAACCGTGAGTTTAAATAACACTTCTTACCTGGGACATGGTATTTTGTACTCTGTAGATTGTGAGTTTGAGCAAATCTTTCTGACAACATGAAAATAGGTCGCTGCATCATTATAAACTTGTTATTGCCTATATCCAGTTTCTTTTGGGAAAATGTAAAAGTTCCAAGGGCTGCTATATTCACACCCTGAAAACAGATGAAATATAAAATTTAAAACATTTTATATTCCACTGACAGAACACTTTGTATATAAATAATAATAATCTACAAATATCGAATGAAAGATTCATGTTGAAAAAAAATCAACAATTCAAAAATTGATAATTGATCATGGTGATGAAAGTAAAAACACATCACTCAAATGAAGCCTGATACGAAATTTCAGGAAGCCCTGATTTGTAGTTCCTAAAAAATTGTGATGGAAATTTAATGCTATAGATTAAAGACAGAAGGACTGACAGACAGGGCATAAACAGATTTTAAAATTTGTATTATTTAGAACCAGTTGCAACATGTAATCACCTCATGACATGTCATTACCTCAAGTTATACTGTAAGGGTTAAAAATACTCAGAATTAAGAATTTTTTGGGTGAAAATGTTGGGAAATATTTAGTTATAAAATAAAGCAAACAAGGTAAAAGTTCTATGAAAAAGTACTTTAGTAATTTGACCTAAAATTTTGTAACAATCATAAACAGGTCTATACATAGATAAAAATCAATAAATGAGATGTGGGTTAGGTGAGTATGAGACAACAGACAATACAATACCTGACAAATCATCACTTTAAGTTAAATGATGTACAGTGCATAAGAAATTAAAGAATTGATCACAGTTTCAATTTTGGTAGAGGAAAGACTCCAGCTGGCTCTAAAGTTGACCAAACTGGCAAAAAAATATAGCAGGTGGCGATTTTTCAGGCTCTAACTTTTTTGGAGCCTGAACAGCCTCTGACTATACATAGTTCTCCTTTTTTATGCCATAACTTTGGAGTAAAACACAATATTACAGTAGCAAGAAAAAATATAAGGGCTGTTTAAATCAGGATTATTTTCATTACTTATAGAAACCACATATCATAATTGTACGAGGAAGGATTTTGGTAGGAACTACAGGTAGCTATATATGTGCTAGGAGACAGAGCAACCATCTGTTAAGATGAAGAAACAAAAAATGCCTGAAGAAGTCAATTGCCTCAAAAGGAACAAAATAAATACTTCTAATGGTCAATGTTCATGACAAAACTCTTAAAATGCAAGAAAAAATTGTAAAGTTATATTACAAACCTTTTGTTGGTTCATCTGATTTTCAATGAATCTTGATACATTTTCCCACACATTTGTTAAATCTAAAACATAGAGAAGAAAGTATTAATAGAATTATCATGTAAATCATATGTTTTAAACATATGTTTAAGTGCATAAGTTGTATTCCATGTTCTTAAGTTGTAGAAGGGTAATTATTAATGTCAGAAGCTCCAACCAATAACATGTACAGTTGAAATAAATGTTGCATGCAATTCAATCACAAATTTAAATGTTTTCCATCAATCTAATATATTTTTTGAACTTTCTAATTCATTGTTTGTTACTTTCATCAACAGTATTTTATAAAAAGATTACTGATATGAATGATGATATCCAAATGTTAATTTTTTAGCATGAAAGAGTTTGCTGGCATACATAAATGAGTCAACAACCCGACAAAAAAACATTTAGAGTTTGCTTACTTTTTGATCTTTCCTAAATAAGTAATGACCAAGTTTTCCCAATCTATATAATACATGCAATTACAATTGGATGTAGGACTGGACCATAACTATATATACAATGTACATACATGTACAATGTATCAATACATATTTAATAATATTACAATTTATCAAAACAAAATTAATATTTGTTTTTGTTTTTTAACACTTATCTATCAATTGTCATGATTGTATTGCTCCTTTACTGTTAGAACCAATGCATATCTTTCAATTAGTGCATTTTCCATGAAAAATTTGAGGTTTCAAAGCAAATATCTTCACCTCAAAATGTCCTATGACATGATTCCCATATCATGGTGAATGACCCCCGGTCAACAGGACATTCATAAAAAGGAAATTGGAAACTTGTTTATAATTTTTTTTTTTAATTCTACTGTCTGTCTGTCTGAATTGTCATTTCAGGAACCAATTGGTAAGAGGGTACATGAAGCAGTTCCGGACATGCCAGGGACCCAGAAGCAACGTTCAGTAGTTTAGAATAAACAAAGTTAATGATCAATTCTTCACTTTTTGATATACAGGCATCTTTTATTTTTATTTTTGCTTTTTATAAAACTTTCATGGGTGGGTGTTTAGCTAGTCAGATACATATTCAGAACATGAACATGCTAAATGAGAAATTGATATTAATCAAAGGCGGGTTTAGGGGGACAGGGGGGAAATCTCATTTATAGAGTAACATATATGACAAATGCATATAATTTTTACAAGCAGGAACCACCAAGAACTGCATACGAACAGGCAGTCAGCTTTGGATGGCCCCAAAACACAATAAAATTCCTTTCTGTAATATCCAAATTACTGAAACAGTAATTCGATTAAAGCTACAAAAAAAAATTTTTGCTTAAAATATAATAAAAACAGATGATGATAATGCCGGATATACGGATATATTCCTTCTGAGAATGACACCAACATGTATCATCCTGCAGAGGTCACCTCATGGTCACAAACACAGTTGATACTATGCATGTATATCGATGATCATTTTTGGGCCAATTATATAGCATAATATAAAAGTGCAAGTATATTACGTCGACATAACGTGATATTAACGTTGTTGTAATGTCAGGAATAACGTTGTAGAAACGTAATTTTACGTCACCACAACGTTGATGTATGACGTGACAACGTCAAGAAAACCATACACTTTTACGTAAATACAACGTTATAACCTGAGGTCAAAGAAACGAAAAAATTACATTGTCATGACGTAATATTGTTTGCTGGGAATGACCTGATTCATGTACCCTATTCATTTATTCAAATTACTCTTTTTGTTGAAATGTTTTGAAAAAGAACATTACGTGTTGTGAATATTTTCCTGGACTCATGCATTTTGCTGGTAGCAATAAACAAATTGATTGCTAAATGATATTTGGAAGAGAGGGTGGAAATATATGTGAATTTGAATTTACTTTGTAATTCATTAAATTTGAAGTTAGATTTATAAGGGTCTGAATGGAATTCTATACTTTAGAAGTGTAGTGTAACTATATTAATTGTTTCAACATAAGATATTTTTCTTAAACATGTATGGTTTTAAAAGGTATATAACAGAACACGTGACTAAATCACACTACAGGTGCCTTCTTACCTTTCACCTGGTCAAGTATGCTATAGGTGTCAAAATTCAATTACTTAAACAACAGCCTCCAATAAATGTTTACATGAAAGGGGGCAATAAAATTGTTAATTGAATATCCTAATGTAGAAATAGTGTGATAAAGGATTTGTCACTACTCAAATCATTGGTGTGATGTATGATTTCCAACCAAAAAATATCGTTTTTTTTTTGTTTCTGCTTCTGGCGCACACATAATTATAACGTTACCGTAGCAGAGAGAAAAAAAGAACAATTTGATCATCAAATCAGAAATTTATATTTTCAATCATGATTAAAAGTAGTTTGATTTAAATTAAAATAAATGCAGAAAGCGGTTTATTAAATTTATTCATCAGACAAACCCATATAGGTATGGTAACAGTCCGATCGGTTTTGTCTGAAAATCGTCGTTGTTGCATGGACTCTTCGCATGAAGAATTAATATCTTTTCTTGGTTATTTTCCACACACAATGGCTCAAATTGATGATATCAATTGTCTTTGTAGTTTGTCAGTAATCGAGAAAAGTGCTGTCAATCGTTCATAGTGTATCGACATCGTCCAGTTCGAGACATTTTCCCAGCTTGTAACCACTGACGTAAGCATGATCACGTGATCATTATCTAATTAAAATCATTCATTATGACAAGCGCTGGATTCTTTGACCTAAAAATGCCGATTGATCAGGTTTGGACCAGCAAAATTGCACAAAACATGTTTTAAGACTAATATTTATTAATTTAATAAAAAAAAAAAAAAATAATGATTTAACGTCTCCTTTAACTGTGACAATAATTTTATTCAATACTTTCTTTTGTTTTGTTAATATTTTATTTCTAATTTACCTGTTTACTATATTCTTTAATTTTATGTATTTTACCAATTTGTAATGAAAAGTAATGTACAGTAATGGAGGCATTACATTGATTTTTAAACTAAAGTAATCATTACATTAGATGTCATTGTAATGCAGAAAATGTGCATTACAAATTACTCTGCATTACATCAAAAAATGTAATATTACAATGCATTACAATTACAAAATACCATTACCCCAGGCCTGCCTGTGAAAGAGGATGAAGTCCGTAAAAATAATTCATCTAATATCAAACATTAAAAGTACAGTAAAGTACAAACTAAGTATAATTAAAAACATAATAATTTATACATAGAAACAATGAGTATACAAAGTGATCTTTTCGACGTATTTACACTTGAAAATTTGACATCATAATTTTAAAAAAATTGACGTCATAGTTAACATGGTTAAAAAGTTATTGTTGCTTCACATCAGAATGTTATTTGGAGACAGATATAGGTCATTCAGAGACAAAATTCAGCTAAATACCAAAAGTGTGAATACGTTTATTACTGATCTTTGTAGTTTGTTCAGATACAAAAATCTGCCTAATTGATCTGAGGTGAGTTTCCCCAGAGAACTCATTTTATTTGCTATAAAATCGTATCTTGTTAAATTCTAGACTCATTTGATTACGTACACAAACAATAAATTCAAAATGTTCGTCCTTACAATTGATCTTTTTTGGTAATCAGTTATATAAATTTAATGGGATTTTTTTTAAAATACAAATGGCAGCATCGGTCAACAGAACAGGAACAGGGTAATGTGCATGTAACATAACGATGTTAGAAAAAAGTTAGAGGGAAAAAAGTTACAATTTTAGGTCATTAGGATAATAATTTTTTGTTTTATTGATCTTTATTGACTGTTATTGGGGACTTTGTTCCCATAAGGATATTATTGATATTGTAAATAGAATAACTTATCAAAGAATTCAAGTATAGAAAAAAAAATATTAAAAAGTGACAGAAAAACGCATTAATTCTCAGTGTTGTTCGGTCACAAGTCATTTTTGCAAATTGAATATTGTTATGATATTGTAACTATTATATTTATTTAGTTGGCCTTATTTGTTTTGTGTGGCCTATTATATGTTTTTACATTGTGTACAAAATAAAACACATTGTGTTACAACTATGCAGTTTAGAAATCACTGGAACAATCATTGATACTCATGGAATGATTAGAACTTTCTATTTCACTTACATAACATTTCCAGAATGATCATAACAAAAGATGCATAATTTAAATTTCTAGCGTTGTCTAGAAGTTTCCATTTGAGTATATATATATAAGTATGCAGACCCTAAAGACATGGACATAGATAGACTTAGACATCGATAGACATCAACATTCTCAGCAGTTGGATTGACACTTTTATTTACAAACTACATCATACTAGATTGTGACCAATTGGATATAATATTCTGTGGATTCCGAGAAGATTTCCGGATAAAGAAAAGATAAAAGATTGGACATATATTTTGACAGTTAAGTTGACATTTCTTTTTATGTAATACTTCTTGTAAACTTGTGTATAATAAATCTTGTTAAATTTATTATTGATTTGTGTCTTTTGTTGGCTACAATTAAAAGGTGATTTTCTGGCGTAACAGAAATTGGGGGCTCGTCCCGGATAACATTAATATCTCATTGAAAATTTTTTCAGTATTTTTTTTATTAGAACTAGCCAACAAAATTCTACAAAATGGCATTTGAAGCTGGTAAATTTTTGAAAACGCCAGACCTGGAAAAGTTCGATAATTTAAAGAAAGAGGAATAAGTGTTGCTTGCTAAACATCTGTAATTAGACTTTAGAGTATCTATGAGAAAACAAATTATAAAAAATTTGGTAATTGACAAATTAGTTGACGCAGAAATTTTAGGTGAAGAGGCTCTTGAACTTAAGATCGAAAATGTTGACGCTATCAAATTAAAACAGCTTGAATTAGAACATGAACTTAAATTAAAACAACTGGAAAACGAAGTTAAATTAAAACAATTGGAAAAAGAAAAAGAAGAAAGGCAGGTAGAACTCGAAATGAAGGAAAGGTTAGAGATGGAGAAAAAAGAAAAAGAAATTGAATTTAAATTAAAACAGGCAGAACTTGAAATGAGGGAAAGGTTAGAGATTGAGAAAATGAAAATTGAAATGGCAAAAGAAGAAAGCAACACTAAATTCCAATCAAAATCAGAACATTTTAATTTTGATGCAGCAAAAAACAATCGTTTGGTTCCCAAATTTTGTGAAAAAAACAGTTGATAAATTTTTTCCACAGTTTGAGAAATTGCTCAAAATTTGAAATGGCCAAAGCCTTTTGGACTACAATGCTGGAAAGTGCTTGAGGGCAAGGCCGCTGAAATTTACTCAGCACTTTCATCAGAAAATAGTTCTGATTATGACAAGGTTAAAAAAGAGGTTTTGAAAGCTTATGAGCTAGTGCCAGAAGCATATACATGTAGACAGAAATTTAGGTCTTATAAAAAGTTTGATTCACAAACCTATGTTGAATTTGCTAGGGAAAAAGAAGATCTATTTGATAAATGGCTTACGTCAAAGAAAATAGATAAAATTTTGATAACTTAAGACAATTGATGTTATTAGAAGAGTTCAAGCAGTGTGTTCATTTAGACTTAAAAACACATTTAGATGACAAAACTGTTGAGACATTACAAGATGCAGCTGTTATTTCTGATAATTAAACCCTTTCACTTAAGAGAAGTTTCAAAGGTCAAAATTTTAATACTTCGAGTGGAAATTACAAGAATCAAATGTTGCAAAGAATAAGAGTCAGTCTAGTTATAATATGTCTAGTCCAAAATTTGATACTTTTGAGAAGAAGTCACTGACTTGTGCTTATTGCATGTATTGTAAGAAGAATGGTCACCTGATGGCTGATTGTTTTAGACTCCAGAAGAAGAATGAAATAGATAATAAGCCCAAGACCAGTGCTTGTACGACACTCCGTGTTACCAATACATTGGAATGTCCTGCGAGTCAGGCTTTTAAGTCCAGTTTTTGTGATTACATGGAGGATTATAAACCCTTTATGTCTGATGGGTTTGTTTCTATTGTTGATAATACTACACCTCAGCCTATTAAGATTTTACGGGACACTGGAGCTTCTCAGTCTTTATTGTTAGAAGGTGTGTTGCCTTTGTCCGAGGAGACTTCTGTTGGTGCCTCCGTTTTGTTACAAGGTGTGGAGTTAGGTTGTATAGATGTTCCCCTCCATCGTATTTATCTGAAGTTAGATTTGATAACTGGACCAGTTGTTGTGGGTGTTCGTCCTAATCTCCCTGTTGAGGTTGTTTCATTATTGCTAGGAAATGATCTAGCTAGGAACAAAGTGGTTGTTGAACCAATTGTTACCAGTGAACTGGATGTGGATGTTAAATCACCTGAAGATGATGCTGAACTGTATCCAGCTTGTGTCGTTACTAGGGCGATGGCTAGAAAACAACAAAATGAGGATTTGCAAGAAGACCAGTTTGATTACATGGACCTTTCTGACACCTTTCTAGCCGACACTGAAGGTCCCGGTAGCTCAGAGAAGGCCGTCATAAGACCACCTAGTATTAGCAAGAATGTAATTATGCCATGGCCAGATGTAAACAGCCGTTCATTAGATTGATGGAAATTTGCCTAAGAACAAAGTAAAGACCCTGAGGTTCTTCAGCTCGCAAGAGGGCTGTACCAAAGGAGGAAGCAGACAAAGTGGCCGAATGCTATTACCATCAAGACGGCATTTTAATGAGAAAGTGGAGACCCCCTGATGCTACCCCAGAGGAGGAATGGAGAGTGGTATACCAAGTGGTGGTGCCTAAAGTCTATAGGCAAGAAATTATTGGTCTTGCTCATGACACCCCCTTGGCTGGACACTTAGGTATAAGGAAGACATGCCTTAAGATCTTGCAGCATTTCTACTGGCCAAGACTTAGAAATGATGTCGCAGAATATTGAAAATCATGCCATATATGCCAGGTTGTTGGTAAGCCTAACCAGAAAATACCACCAGCACCACTTCTGCCTATTCCAGCCTTTGAAGAACCTTTCAGCCGAGTACTCATTGATTGCATTGGACCTTTACCGAAGACCAAGACCGGAAATGTGTATTTATTGACAATCATGTGTACCAGTACCTCCACTCTTTTTCCTGAGGCTATTCCGTTAAGGAATATCAAGACACCTACTATTGTCAAAGCTCTGATCAAATTTTTCACGCTAGTAGGACTTCCAAAGTCTATACAGTCTGACCAGGGTTCAAATTTCATGTCAGGTTTATTTCAGCAAGTCGTGTACCAGTTAGGAATTGCTCAGTATAGATCAAGTGCTTATCATCAAGAATCTCAAGGTGCCTTAGAACGTTTTCATCAAACATTGAAGAACATGATCAGAACTTTTTGTCTTCAATTTGACAGGGATTGGGATGATGGTGTTCACTTTTTACTTTTTGCGGTCCGAGAGGCTGTTCAAGAATCCATTGGTCTTAGTCCCTTTGAGTTGGTATTTGGTCATACTGTAAGGGGACCTTTAAAATTGATAAAGGAAAAGAGGCTTACTGAACACACTGACTTGAATCTTATAGGCTATGTATCTAGATTTAAAGAAAAATTGTATACTGCTTGTCAAATTGCTCAGAACAATTTAAAAACTGTTCAGAATAAGATGAAAATATGGTATGATAAAAATGCCAGGGACAGATTTTTTGAGCCTGGTGATAAGGTACTTGTATTTTTGCCAGTCCCTGGACATCCATTTCAAGCTAAATATTGTGGTCCTTATACCATAGAGAGTAAAATTAAGGATTTGAATTATATTGTAAAAAACAACACCAGGTCGGCGTAAACAAAATAGAGTGAGTCACATTAATATGTTAAAACCATATTTTGAGCGTACTAATGTAGGTGAGAGTAAACCAGTTGCCACTTTAGCCATGGTTAAATTGGAGAACAATCATTACAAACCAGATGTAATTGAACCACCTTTTAGTTCTAAAACTATGGAAGAGACAATTAGATTGAAAAATTCAGAAATTTTGTCAAATTTAGATTCAAAACTTGCACATCTGTCTTTTGATCGTAGAGAAAAATTAAAAGCTTTGGTATTTTCTTTTAAAAATCTTTTTCCAGATGTGCCAAACAAAACCACTGCTGTTTGTCATGATGTCGATGTAGGTGATGCTTCTCCAATTAAGGAACATCCTTACCGGCTCAATCCACTCAAACTTGAATTTATGAGACAAGAAATTAAATATATGCTTGACAATGATATTATTGAGCCAAGTAACAGTGAATGGAGCTCTCCTTGTCTCCTTGTGCACAAACCAGATAAAACCTTTCGTTTCGTAACTGATTTCAGAAAAGTAAATTCTGTTTCAAAATCTGATTCCTATCCGATTCCAAGGATAGACGACTGCATTGATAACATTGGACAAGCAAAATCTGTGAGCAAATTTGATTTATTGAAAGGTTACTGGCAAGTCCCATTGACACAGAGAGCTCGAGAAATATCAGCTTTTGTCACACCAGATGGCTTATTTCAATATACTGTAATTCCGTTTGGCATGAAAAGTGCTCCAGCTACATTTCAAAGAATGATCAATAATGTTATAAAAGATTTAGACTGTTGTTATGCTTATATTGATGATCTTATTGTATGTAGTGATAGCTGGGAAGAGTATTTAACACATTTATATGATACTTTTTATAGATCAATCAAATTTGACTGTTAATCTTGGTAAAAGTGAATTTTGCCAGGCCACTGTTGATTATTTAGGGCATACAGTTGGCCAAAGTCAAGTGAAACCTATTATGGCTAAAGTGGATGCAATTACTAAATTTCCTCCTCCTACAAATAAAAAACAATTTATGAGATATTTAGGCATGATTGGATTTTACAGGAAATTCTGTTAAAATTTTGCTACTGTTGTTCAACCATTGACTCATCTTTTACGGAAAGATTCTAAATTCATCTGGAGTGAAAATTGTCAAAACACTTTTGAAAATAGCAAATCACTTTTAATTAATAGTCCAGTTCTGATCACTCCAGACATTGAAAAACAATTTATACTTGCCGTTGATGCAAGCGATGTAGGAGTTGGAGCTGTTTTATATCAGGAAACAGATGATAATGTTGAAAAACCTATATCATATTTTTCTAAGAAGTTAGATAAGCATCAGAAAAATTATTCAACTATTGAAAAAGAGTGTTTTGCACTGTTGTCTGCACTTCAACATTTTGATGTATATTTAAATCCCACTGTCCATCCTATTCTTGTTTATACTGATCATAATCCTCTCACCTTCATACATAAAATGAGAAACAAGAACCAGAGATTGACTAGGTGGAGTTTATTGTTACAGGAATATGATGTTATTGTAAAACATATTAAAAGTAAAGATAATGTAATAGCAGATGCTTTATCTAGAACTTATTGAAATACTTTGTATATACTATGTATTTTGTACATATTATTCATGAAAAGTTTTGTTACACTCAAACTTTTTTAAGGGGAGGTGTTATGATATTGTAACTATTATATTTATTTAGTTGGCCTTATTTGTTTTGTGTGGCCTATTATATGTTTTTACATTATGTACAAAATAAAACACATTGTGTTACAACTATGCAGTTTAGAAATCACTGGAACAATCATTGATACTTATGGAATGATTAGAACTTTCTATTTCACTTACATAACATTTCCAGAATGATCATAACAAAAGATGCATAATTTAAATTTCTAGCGTTGTCTAGAAGTTTCCATTTGAGTATATATATAAGTATGCAGACCCTAAAGACATGAAAGACATGGACATAGATAGACTTAGACATCGATAGACATCAACATTCTCAGCAGTTGGATTGACACTTTTAATTACAAACTACATCATACTCGATTGTGACCAATTGGATATAATATTCTGTGGATTCCGAGAAGATTTCGAATAAAGAAAAGATAAAAGATTGGACATATATTTTGACAGTTAAGTTGACATTTCTTTTTATGTAATACTTCTTGTTAACTTGTGTATAATAAATCTTGTTAAATTTATTATTGATTTGTGTCTTTTGTTGGCTACAATTAAAAGGTGATTTTCTGGCGTAACAATATTCTTAGATATTTGAATTCTTGGATTACTAAATATTTATTACATTGACCATGGACATTTTGATGGAAATAAAGAAGGAAATGAAAGGAACTATATCTTTTTCTTTGACATCCATTATTGTATATAGTGCAATTATCAGATTTATTTCACATGTGAAATTATCAGTTTTTATATATATGTCACTGGGAAATCACAGTAATTCAGTGCATACAATGTCATGAATGTAATAAATATACATATTTAAATATTTTATTTTCACTATATAAATTTTCTTCTAATAGTCTTTTAAGAAAAGTTTCAAAATGACTGAAAACTAAGCAAATGGTGTTATCCATTACATTAATATTAGTTAAAAATTTGGGATACATTTTAAAAACCTGTCGAAATAATGTTTTATTTTTTGTACTTATATATTTTTGCTGTGTCTGATCATTGAGTGTTGATATTGGCAATAAGATAAGCATTTGTCATTTTTAGCTCACCTGGCCCATAGGGCCAAGTGAGCTTTTCTCATCACTTTGCATCCGTCGTCTGTCGTCGTCGTCCGGCATCGTCTGTTAACTTTTACAAAAATCTTCTCCTCTGAAACTACTGGGTCAAATTTAACCAAACTTGGCCACACTCATCATTGGAGTATCTAGTTTAAAAAATGTGTCCGTTGACCCGGCCAGCCAACCAAGATGGCCGCCATGGCTAAAAATAAAACAATGGGGTAAAATGTAGATTTTGGCTTATAACTCTGAAACCAAAGCATTTAGAGGAAATCTGACATGGGGAAAAATTGATTAACATGTCAAGATCCATCTGCCCTGAAATTTTCAGATGAATCGGACAACAGGTTGTTGGGTTGCCACCCCTGAATTGATAATTTTAAGGAAATTTTGCGGTTTTTGATTATTATCTTGAATATTATTATAGATAGAGATAAACTGTAAACAGCAATAATGTTCAGCAAAGTAAGATCTACAAATAAGTCAACATGACCATAATGGTCAGTTGACCCCTTAAGGAGTTATTGCCCTTTATAGTCAATTTTACCAATTTTTCTTTTTCTGTAATCTTTACAAAATCTTCTCCTCTGAAACTAATGGACCAAATTTAACCAAACTTGGCCACAATCATCATTTGGGTATCTAGTTTAAAAAATATGTCCGGTGACCCGGCCAGCAAACCAAGATGGCCACCATGGCTAAAAATAGTACATAGGGGTAAAATGTAGATTTTGGCTTATAACTCTGAAACCAAAGCAATTAGAGCAAATCTGACTTGGGTTAAAATTGTTTATCAAGTCAAGATCTATCTGCCTTGAAATTTTCAGATGAATCAGACAACCGGTTGTTGGGTTGCTACCCCTGAATTGGTAATTTTAAGGAAATTTTGACGTTTTTGGTTATTATCTTGAATATTATTATAGATAGAGATAAACTGTAAACAGCAATAATGTTTAGCAAAGTAAGATCTACAAATAAGTCAACATGACCAAAATGGTCAGTTGACCCCTTAAGGAGTTATTGCCCTTTATAGTCAATTTTATCAATTTTTCCTAAATTTTTGTAATCTTTTACAAAAACCTTCTCCTCTGAAACTACTAAGACAAATGTAACCAAACTTGTCCACAATCATCATAAGAGTATCTAGTTTAAAAAATATTTTCGATGACCCTGCCCGTGAACCATGATGGCAGACATGGCTAAAAATAGTACATGCAGTTTTTGGTTTATATCTCTGAAACTGAAGCATCAGATTTAGATACATCTGCCCTGAAATTTTCAGACAATTCCGACAACCAGTTGTTAAGTTGCTGCCCCTGAGTTAGTAATTTAAGGAAATTTTGCTGTTTTTTGCTATTATCTTAGATATAATACTATAAATTATGATTTTAACCTTATTTTACATGATTTCCAAAGCATCAGAAAATACAGGTGAGCGACACAGGCTCTTAAGAGCCTCTAGTTATTTATTCTCAATAGATTAGAGGCAACATTATTCATGGTATATATATGATATATGTTACAATCTAAAATATAGATCTCTGATTTTGCTTACATGATAGCCAGTTATGACATTATCACATGTCTGAATTTTAATCAGATTGGGTGTGTTAAAATTCCTGATATTCTACTTGGCATTTTCTGAAACACAAAATATTAAAATTTATTTGAACTACACAAAAAGTTCAACTACTATTCCTGTTAGTTACCTAGCCTTTGCTATTGATACATTTAATTTAATTAATAATGTTACCTGAATTGATTGATACATTTAACATGTTTAATTTAATTAATTATGTTACTTGAATTGAGTAATTAAGTGCATTCACATCAGTTCATGATCCCATTGTTCAATCAACAAACCAATTTACTGAGAGTGTTTTTTATTGGTGACAAGTAACTACCAAGATTACATGTATATTATATATGTTCCATAGTGCAAACGAGTTGTGTCAATATAACGTAAAAGAAAATATGTTTTTAAAAACATCATGAACATGTTAAACAATATTTTATTCAAAATGATTTGGATTGGGTGGTAACAGGCCAAGCCCATGTAAGCCCTCTCCACACAACAAAGTACAATATATTACATTCAAAAAAGACAACACAAATAAATCATATGAATCATTAAAAACAGCAAACCATATATATACTTAAACATAATGTTTAATATAAAAAAAACAACACAAGAATGATGAAATTCTCTTATTTTAACCTACATGTATGGTAATCACTGGTAATACATGGATATTATGCTGTTTATTAAAAATATTTTTTGGAACATAGTCGGATCCTTTTCTGAATCATACCAAAAAATACAAATTTCCACATCCTGAATTGAACCTCTACAACTTTTATTTAATTATTCATTATTTTAGGTAGCAATATACAGTTAAAAAAAAAATTAAAATTAATTAAAAGTACTGGTGATATCCATAGATAAATGTCTTGTTTTCTTTAATTAATAGATTATCAGTCCAACATGGCATCTACAGAAACATCCCTAAGTTCAGGAACCTCTAAATCAGACAAAATGAACAGACTCAGAAATTTACAACTCCGAATGGTAAGTTTCATTATAAGTGAATCATTTACTATAAATGATCAAATAATTGCTTAACAACAAGCTGCAGATACTTCATCCTACTCACAAGGATATTTACAAGTTTGTAATATCATGAATATCAGTCTTGGAAAAGACACAATTCTGCAACTTTGATGTATTTTGCAAATAGTTTTTTGAAATATTGTCATTAAAATTTGCTGAATTCCAACTTTTCCTTACAGATACACCTATCTCAGCTGATATAATCTGACATGTGGGTTCACAAATTACTTTTACAAGATTAGAAAATCAGTGTTTAACACTTGTCATGTCGCTCATTTTCTTTAGGGTACAGTCATTGAATTTATCACCCATTGGATTGGAAGAAAAATTGAGATTTCAATCTTTAACATCTCCATCATGTCCATGTAATTATGTGGTAAAGCAGCAGTATTGGTAATTCTGTCACATTACCAAGCTTTTCTGTATTACTGTGTTATTATCCACACAGCAAAGAAATAATTGTCGGGATAAAATATTTAGTGTTTTTTTTTGTAGTCTTTTTTTCAACTGGACTTTAAAAGTACTTTCATGTAATTTGTAGAATGGCGTATCAAAAAATCCAATAAGATTTACTATTGACTTTTAGATAATCGTAACAAGATCTAGTCTATATAGATTATTAGTAAAATCAGGGGGAAAAATATACAATGTTAATTTGATATAGAGTTCATCCTTACTGGAATTGACTCTACATTGTAGAATGAAGCCAGGAAAATGAATCACCAAGAAGTGGTTGAGGAAGACAGAAGAAAGAAGTTACCAGTGAACTGGGAACAAAAAAGAAAGAGGGTTGAATGGGACGAAGAACAGGAGAAAAAACGTAAAGTATGCAGCACTGAAAATGTAGAAAGTAGAATTCCAAGATAAACTAGTCCAACAATGCCTAGATTTACTTTAAATATAGACTATAGTTAATTTGGTGTGAATTCATGTGAGAAACGATGATGGATGTAAAGGTTAGTCAAGTCATAGCCCATTTCAAGTTTTTCTGTACTATTTAATATTTTAACAAGAAAGGGCAGTTGGTTTGTATGTGAACTTTATTGGACCTCTATGCTCAGATCACCTCTTCTGCAGTACAACAGGTGACCACATGGAAATGGTACTAGTAATATGTAGAAATGTGGTCCAAACCCCATGAAATAAGCTAATGACAGACACAATGAAGAACCAAATTGGGTAACTGTGACATAATATATTGATATACAGCTGCTTCCCCTGGGTCAATTTTTTAGCCATAGCTATCAAATGCTTGTACTTTTTGTTGAGCCTGCGACTTTTGTCGCAGAAAGCTCGACATAGGGATAGTGATCCGGCGGCGGCGTTAGCTAACTTCTTAAAAGCTTTATATTTTAGAAGCTAGAAGACCTGGATGCTTCATACTTTGTATATAGATGCCTTATGTTACGAAGTTTCCGTCTGTCATATGTCCATTGTCCTTGACCTCATTTTCATGGTTCAGTGACTACTTGAAAGAAAAGTCAACATTTTTTGTAATGTTAATTTCTTTCTTATTATGAGTAATAGGATAACTATATTTAGTATGTGTGTACCTTGCAAGGTCCTCATGCCCGTCAGACAATTTTCATTTGACCTCGACCTCATTTCATGGATCAGTGAACAAGGTTAAGTTTTCGTGGTCAAGTCCATATATCAGATACTGTAAGCAGTAGGTCTACTATATTTGGTATATGGAATGATTGTAAGGTGTACATGTCCAACTGGTAGGTGTCATCTGACCTTGACCTCATTTTCATGGTTGAGTGGTCAAAGTCAAGTTTTTGAGTTTTGGTCTTTTTTTCTAATACTATATGCAATAGGTCAACTATATTTGGTGTATGGAAATATTTTATGATGTATATGTCAGTCTCGCAGGTTTTATTTGACCTTGACCTCATTTTCACGGTTCATTTCTCAGTGTTAAGTTTTTGTGTTTTGGTCTGTTTTTCTTCAACTATAAGCAATAGATCAACTATATTTGTTGTATGGAAGGATTGTAAGGTGTATATGTCTGTCTGGCAGGTATCATCTGACCTTGACCTCATTTTCATGGTTCATTGGTCAATGTTAAGTTTTCATGGTTAAGTTTGTTTCTTAGATACTATAAGCAATAGGTCAACTATATTTAATGCATACATTGATTGTAAGGTGTACATGTCTGTCTGGCATGGTTCATCTGACCTTGACCTCATTTTCATGGTTCATTGGTCAATGTTAAGTTTTCTTGGTGAAGACTGTTTCTAAGAAACTATAAGCAATAGGTCAACTATGTTTGGTTTATTGAATTATTGTAAGGTGTACATGTATTTCTCGTTGGTTTATCTGACCTTGACCTCATTTTCTTGGATCATGTTAAGTTTATGTGTTACTTGTAGTAAAGCTTTATATTTAGGACTATCAACATAAAATCAATGGTTAGTAAAGAAGGCGAAACATTTCAGCGTGTGCACTCTTGTTTACAATCAGCTGATTATTGATTTTCTGTCAAAATCGTATCGCGTGACAAGTTGAAGCTAAAAAGCCAAGTGCTGACTGATTAGAGAAAAAATCCATGAACCTAAAAAAAAAAAGATGGAAAATCTCAATTTTTATACGACCGCAAAAATTTTTTGCGGTCGTATATTGGTATGACGTTCAGGCATCGTCTTCGTCGTCCGAAGACACATTGGTTTTCGCATTCTAACTTAAGTTTAAGTGAATGGATCTCTATGAAATTTTACCATAAGGTTCAATACCACAAAAGGAAGGTTGGGATTGATTTTGGGGGTAATGGTACCAACAGTTAAGGAATTAGGGGCCAAAAAGTGGCCAAAAATAAGCATTTTTTTAACATCCAGACATAACTTGTGTGTTAGTGTATGAATCTCGCTGACATTGTACTACAAGGTTCCATATCACAAAGGGAATGCTGGGATTGATTTTGGGGGTAATTACTTCCAAATTTTAGGAATTAGGGGCCAAAAAAGGGGCAAAAAACAAGCATTTTTCTAGTTTCATGACAATAACTTGTGTGTAAGTGTATGGATCTTTCTGAAATTGTACTACAAGGTTCCATATTACAAAGGGAAAGCTGGAATTGAGTTTGGGGGTAATTGCCCAAAACGTTTAGGAATAAGGGGCCAAAAAGGGGCCAAAATAAGCATTTTCTAGTTTCCAGACAATAACTTGTGTTCAAGTGTATGGATCTCTCTGAAATTGTACTGCAAGGTACCATACCACAAAGGGAAAGCTGGGATTGATTTTGGAGGTAATTGCCTCAAAATTTTAGGAATTAGGGGCCAAAAAGGGGCAAAAAAACAAGCATTTTCTTGTTTCAGGACAATAACTTGTGTGTAAGTGCATGGATCTTTATGAAATTGTACTACAAGGTTCCATATCACAAAGGGAAAGCTGGGTTTGAGTTTGGGGGTAATTGCCTTAAAAGTTTAGGAATTTGGGGCCAAAAAGGGGCCAAAAAACAAGCATTTTTCTAGTTTCCAGACAATAAATTGTGTTCAAGTGTATGGATCTCTCTGAAATTGTACTGCAAGGTACCATACCACAAAGGAAGGCTGGGATTGAGTTTGGGGTGATGAATCATAAGGGGTTCAAAATTGGGGGATTTGTTATTTTTCCTTTTTCCTTTTTTCTTTAAAATTTTCCATTTTAAGTTGCTAATTTCTGATTTATATTTAAAAGCAAATAATAATGATATGGCAGGAGATACACACCAAACAGGATTTGAAAATTATTGTATTAAGTATTGTGCAATAGCAAGAAATTTTCAATTGCACAGTATTGCGCAATAGCAAGAAATCTTCAATTGCACAGTATTGCGCAATAGCAAGAAATCTTCAATTGCACAGTATTGCGCAATAGCAAGAAAAATATCCAATTGCACAGTCTTGCGCAATAGCAAGAAATTTTTAATTGCACAGTATTGCGCAATAGTAAGAAATATTCAATTGCACAGTATTGTCCCGTTTTCAAATTGGTCTACACTAAGGTCCAAAGGGTCCAAAATTAAACTTAGTTTGATTTTCACAAAAATTGAATTCTTGGGGTTCTTTGATTTGCTGAATCGCACCATGTATTTAGATTTTGGATATTGGACCATAATAGGTAAATGTCCAATTTAAAATTTTTAAGTTCTTAGACCACATTCATTCTGTGTCAGAAACCTATGCTGTGTCAAATATTTAATCACAATCCAAATTCAGAGCTGTATCAAGCTTGAATGTTGTGTCCATACTTGCCCAAACTGTTCAGGGTTCGACCTCTGCGATCGTATCAAGCTGTGCCCTGCGGAGCATTTTATTTATAATTCTTTTGCCAAAGTTTTCCGCAAATGATGATTTTTTTTTTTTTGCTACAATTTTATTTTTTTTCGCAAAATAGGAAAATGGCAACCCCCAGCTGAAACCCTGTACAGCTGTATGTATCATTAATTCATGAGTATTTCTCTGTTTTAAGGAATGTGAAGAAAAAGGAGAAGATTTTGACAGAGTAAAATTGTTAGATCTTGGTGCTGATGAAGCAGAAAAATGGGAAAGGAAAAAGAAAAAGAACAATCCTGATCCTGGATTTTCTGGTAAGCTTAAATTTTAATGGAAAATTTGCAATGTGAACTACAGAAAACCTACATTTGACACTATATACAAACATGTGAATTAGTTCAACATTTTGATATCTTTCCAATCCCCAAAAATGAAAAAAGAATTTTAAGACGAAAAAAAACCAAATCATGCATTTTATATTACCTCTGAAAGATTTCTTTTTAACTATCATTCATAACCAAAAAAGAGATTTTATTGAATACACTTCTTAATAAACTTTTACCGGTAAAATTATAGCTCTTCATGTAGGTAAAATTAAAATTGAACTAACTAAGTAAGAGGAAAATTTGTTAACACTATTGAGTTTTAAGATTATATTTGGGGTTTTCTCCAAAAATCTATATAACAGTAGGGTCTAAACTTAATGGTCTCCCAGGGCAACCAGATTTTCGGCTGGGTGATTATATTTTATCATACTGATTGCCCAGCTGGCGATTGTAAAACATTTTACAGTGAATCCCATTTCCACCCTTTTCCCTGCGATATAAACAAAAACTGTTCCCAAACGGAAACCTTATTATCTAATCAAAGCAGGAAAATTAAAGAGAGAATTTCCCGAAACCAGTAAGTTCATTTTGATAACCAAAACCCTGTCGGACAAGTAAGCTTTCGATGTGAAGTCACGATTTGACATATACACCCTCTCTAAACATGTGTTCTTATCTCTCTTTAAAAGCTTCTAGGATTATTTCATTATTGTTTAGTGTTTTTGTTTAAACTGTTGAATCTGAATTGCTTAAGAGATGCATTCCAGTTGTCCCGGGAGTTATTACAAGCCCGTATTTGACGATAACTAAACTTGTCCACGAATCGCTATTTACAAAGTCATCAATAAAAAAACGAAACACAAAATCTCGTAAATAAATATCAGAATATCTAGTTTGCTATCAAATCTTCAATAAAAAGTAATATTATTGATTAACACTATTAAGAGGATGGCCTGGATTTGAAACAGCATTTAATGATTCATAGAAACAGTCATATTGTCAAAATGTCAACAGGAAGTTCACATTGAGTGGTTACAATTTTGGGTTGGAAATGTACTAAAATCAATATTGTCAATCTTATTATATATTTCTGGTGGCAATAATTCTAATATTATAAAGTCATCACACATAATCTTTACCAGACTCAAAAGCTACATATAGGATTACCTAAAAAATTTTTTAGGATATGAAAAGTACAATTAAGTTTTTATACGACCGCAAAAATTAAAAATTTTTGGTCGTATATTGGTATCACGTTGTCGTCATCGTCAGCGTCATCCGAAGACAGATGGTTTCCGGATAATAACTTTAGTATAAGAAAATAGAAACCAATAAAATTTTAACACAAGGTTTATAACCACAAAAGGAAGGTTGGGATTGATTTTGGGGGTTATGGTCCCAAAGGTTTAGGAATTAGGGGCCAAAAAAGGGGCCCAAATAAGCATTTTTGCAGTTTCCAGACAATAACTTTTGTTTAAGTGTATGAATCTCTCTGAAATTATACCACAAGTTTCCATACAACAAAGGGATGGTTATGGGGGTTATTGCTCAAACCATTTAGTAATTAGGGGCAAAAAAGGGGGAAAACAAGGGTTTTTATGGTTAAAGGACAATTTAGACAATTTAAAAGCAGTGTAAGGGAGGTAATCCAATCCATTTAAGGAATACTGTTGTATATATGTTTGATTACCTCCCTTACACTGCTTGTAAATTATGTATTAAGAAGTGATGATTGTCTTGAGATGATTAGCTGTAAATTTATTTTTAGAAGTTACTATTAATTAAAATTAATTTTAACCATGACTGTATGTCATTTTATATTTTAATATTTTATGATGTATTTAAATGAGTAGTTATGGTTGCAAACTCCATTAGAAATTTGAATTGAGATTATTTTGGGAATAAGGAAAGGGGAGTTGAAAAAATTTGGGGGCTACAATTTTCTCATTTCAGATTTCAGAAATTAAAAAGAAAATATCTTCAAATATTTTTTTTTTGGGGGGGGGGGTTAATATTCAACAGCATAGTGTATTGCACAAAAGCAAAAAATTGAATATAAATTCAAATCATATAACCAATTTTAAGTTCTTTGACTACACTTATTCTGTGTCAGAAACCTATTATGTGTCAAATATTTAATTACAATCCAAATTCAGACCTGTATCAAGCGCGAATAATGTGTCCATTTTGGCTGCAACTTTTCAGGGTTGGACATCTGCGGTCGTATCCAGCTGTGCTCAGCGAAGCAATTTATATTTTATTAGTATAAAAATTGGTTGGGCCCCTGAAAAAAATATTTTGGAGAAAACAAGTTAAGTTTAGTCCCAGTAACAGTACAAACAAGAATGTGTCCATAGTACACGGATGCCCCACTCGCACTATCATTTTCTGTGTTCAGTGGACCGTGAAAATGGGGGAAAATCTCTAATTTGGCATTAAAATTAGAAAGATCATATCATAGGGAACATGTATTCTAAGTTTCAAGTTGATTGGACTTCAACTTCATCAAAAACTACCTCGACCAAAAACTTTAACCTGAAGCGGGACGAATGGACGGACAGACGGATGAACAGACGAACGAACAGATGAACGAACGAACGGACGGACGGACGCACAGACCAGAAAACATAATGCCCCTCTACTATCGTAGGTGGGGCATAAAAAAATTAGTGCATCGACAAAAAGTTACACTTAGCCCTTTAAACAAAATACAGATATATATATATAGGATACTTGTCAATGAAAGGTTATGAGGGAAATATCACTACTTTTATTCTTATGAAGTTATAACTGTTTGAATCAGTTTATAATAAACCCTTTAAAAACTTTAAAAATTGAATCATGCACCACCAATAGATGAGTTAAAAGGTAATATGGCTCCTTAATGCTTAATTTTAATTTCTGTCAAAATTTATATTTGTAGATTATGCAGCAGCAACATACAGACAGTATCAAAGGAACACAAAATCACTTAAACCAGATTTAGAAAATTACAATAGATTGAAAGAAAAATTGTAAGATATGACTTATGTCAAAATGAAATTAACTTTCGCAGTTTGATATGTGAATTTTAAGCTTTCCTGGCCTGAAAGTTATTGCCATCAAATAGCATCATTCATCATCATCTGTAACCTTTCCCATTTCGTCTTCTCCTCTGAAACAACCAGGCAATTTTAGCCAAATTTGGCAAGAATGATATATGAAAGTCCTCTTAGAATTATCCTCACTGTGTCCCTTTTGAAGAAAGACCTGGTCTGCAGAGGCATTCTTTGATTCTGGAAGACCAAATTTCAAAAAATATATGTTTTATAACTTAAAAGAATTGATAATTGAGAAACTCTCTACACATTCTCCTCATTCAATGTTGATTGTTTGGCAAACATGGCATCATTGGTGACTTCTTTAAACTTCTTTGAAACCTCTTGGCCAATGTGAAGTAAACTTGACAACAATACTGATGGAAGGTCTTCTACAAACTATCAGCCTTTGGTAACAATTTTAATTTAAAAACTTGATCTCTGGGGTCAATCTTTGATTCTGATTGGCCAAATTTTCAAAATATTCTTCTCTGAAACAACAAGGTAAGAAAGAATGAAAATAATACTTAATAAATTTTATGTGTTTGATGTGCTTTTCTGGATTTACCTTCATCAGGAACACTTAAAGCCAATTATTTGAAAGCCAAGGATGTATAAGTGGCAAAACACATGAATCTCTATATGACCAAAAGAGATGAAAATAATAGTTTTATTCATCTAAGGGCAACTTTGCTTGAGGTAGTTGGAACCTAAGTCTTTAAATAATTTTTAAATTTATAAAAGAACAATAGTATAAAAATAAGGAGATGTGGTATGATTGCTAATGAGACAACTATCCACCAAAGTTCAAATGAAGTGGATGTAAGTAATTATAGGCAACCGTACGGCCTGCAACAATGAGAAAAACTCATACCATATAATTGGCTATAATAGTTCCAACATGAAAAATATGAAACAATTCAATTGAGAAAACTGACGGTCTAATTTATAACAAAACAATTTACGAAAAACAAATATGACAGACATGAACCAATAACAACCACTGAACTACAGGCTCCTGACTTGGGACAGGCACATAAAGAATGCGGCGGGGTTAAACATGTTTGTGAGCGTTCAACCCTCCCCCTAACCTGGGACAGTGGTGTAACAGCACAACATAAGAACAAACTATAAAAATCAGTGGAAAAAGGCTTAACTCATCAGATCGAGGTGCACGCGACTCCAATCTTAATTGACTAGGATTGTCAGTTTTCCTATCGAAGGTCGGTGGTTTTCTCCGGGCACTCCGGCTTCCTCCACCAATAAAAACTGACCGCCACGAAATAGCCCAAAAGTGGCGTTAAAACACAAAAAATCAAAATCAAATCATCAGATCGATACAAAGAAAAACATCAAACAAAAACACAGACAGGATGTGGCAGGGTATATATCCATCCCTCATCCCTAACAACAAAAAAGACACGTAAGTACAGATCTGAGAGTACTCGCAGTTACTGACAGCTAGTTCAAAGCCAATAACAAGTAATGAAAAAATAATGAAAAAATAATGTATCTAAGACTAAAGTATCAATCAGCACACATCCAACATCCAATGGATTTAGTGTAAAGACGTCATAGTGTTTTTTTTATAGTAATATTCCAAGATCTATATATATTTTAAAATTCTGAAAGAAAATCAAAGTATGGTGATTGGGAGACCCTTTTCAAATTTTCCTCATTAAAGTACTTTTAACTTTTAAATTACGGAATAAGCCACTTGTTACAGTTGTTATATTTCTTTTCAACCGGAGTAATCAAGGAAAAATATTCTAGTTCATACGTCTTATGATAAATCAAAGAATGCTTAGTTCAATAACTTGTATAAAATCTACCCATCAGACATTGTCTTCTCTCTCTGTTTTGCAGATGGACATGCATGTGGTCCTAGAACAGCTGTTAATAATTTTAGTCATACTTATATTTTTACAGAGGTGATGAAGTGTATGCAACAACAAGTACACTGAGTACAGTTCAACATAAAGACAACCCTGATGCTGTAGATAAAATGGTTAATGACTTGGAAAAACAGTATGTATTCTTGCCATATTGGTTGTTTTTTAGCATACTTTTTAAAATGTAATTTTTGTTGCACACTCACAGCAACAAACTATTTTTTATGAATATGTTGTGAAGTACTTTGTTCAAGTTCAAAATTTTACTGGACTTAAAAGACTTTCTACCAAATTTATCATTCCCAAAAATGCTTATTGAATGCTTTATTAAAATCTTGCTAAAGGCTGATGTTGCCATGAAGAACAATGTTAATTATACAAAGCTTCCACATATCATTTCAATCATTTTCCACTTTTCAAAAATCAATTATTTTGAAAACATTGACTTTGAATTTAACCAAAATGTTTTACTTTCATTCTTTAAATGTCTATTTTAAGAATTCTAACAATTTTCCATTAACTAAGCAATATAACCAATATAATTAAGAATAGAAATTCTTTAAACTTATATATGAGAAATTTGAAAAAAAAAGGTCAGCTTACGGGCATACGATACAGTTTCGATTCCATGGTCATTTTTTATGAAAATTTGCATGCAAGCTATTTTTCACCTGGTCAGTTCAAATATGTAATAAAAAATATACCTTCATGTGCTAAATTTAGAGATAAATAGGGTCGAAATTTTAGACATTTACCTAAAACTTCCTTTAGATAGAACATTTTACATTAGCAACGTCATTACCTCCCCGTAACTGTATCATATGCCCTTTAGATTTACACAAGTTTTTTGCAATAATGTTCCTTACAAGATCTACTTGTCCTTTTAAATTTACTTCTTATAATGCTATTCAAAACCCCAAATGTCCTTACTACACATCTTCGCTAGCCAAGGGTTACTATTGAGTCCCCTCCTCTCCACCCTTGGCTGATTAAGATAGAATTTGGATCCATGATGTAATGATTTCCATTGGTCACAGTTGTAACTGGCTGCAACCAATCAAAAAGAGCCTTTAAGATGATCATGTGTAAATGTAGAAAATGTAAATGAACAATTGCCACGTGCAGATTGTGCAACAGTCTTTACCCCCAAAACATAGGACGATATTTAGTGACAATTTTAAAGTTCTTAATCAACTAATTGAAATTTCTGGGTATGTTTCTCGCGCAAATGTTGGAATGACAATGTTTATTTTCAGTTCCTGCTTCACGAAATTTGTAAATACTAGACACAAATGTTTTTACACCTCCCTAATGAAGAGTGTTGGTCAAGAATGATGTAGTCAGAATGTGCGTGACTTTTGTCTATCGGTAGATGGCGCAGCATTGTAATCACAAATGTTGGCTTAATCTGCTAAGGGTGAAGTGGAGGGATCGTAATCCTTGGCTAGCAAAGATGACTACTACAAAACATAGTTAACTAGGACTGATTTGAAAAAAAATAAATATAAAAAGAACTGTTCAAAAGTACCTGTCTTTTAGAAAAAAACCTCTCCACAATCATTTTTGAGCATCTGAACATAGCTTTTAGTACTAAAAATAGACAATTTAGTACTGATAGTGTGTGACTACAGAGTCTATTCATCCAAAACGCTGATGAATCTATCTGATTAAGTTGATTTAGATGACCCAAACAACAAGCCAATTGGTCGTTGGTTGAACCGATAAAGGAGGTGTGCCAAGGCCTCATTTTGGCCTTATAATGAAATTTTTATCAAATCTTGAATTTTCTGGTAAAATGATTGAAGTTATGTGCATATTCTGATTGTACAATATTTAAAAAAAAATATGTTTAGATATTCATTAAAATTTAAAGGGGCATTAGCTACGAGATATAACAAAAAAATTAAAATATGATTTTTTTTGTTCAATCATTAATGAAAGTGAAAAAGTGAAATAATAATTCGCTTTTAGCAGCCAGTTTGGTTCAATTTTGTCAAAATAAGCTAAGAAACATCGCTAATGAATTATTCACTTGCAAGTGAATCATTCGACCTCATTCAATCGGTATTCATTTGACCTTTAATTTAACCCCTTAGCTAGAGATGGGTTAAGTATGAATTAGGCGTGTTCAGTTATTAAAAGGAAAAGAATGTCAACATTGAAAGTGAAACAAGGGTTAATTATTTGATTGACTGATTCGATCCACAAAAACTCATTCTTATACAGGTAAAATCGATAATTAACATATATTTTTTATACGACCGCAAAAAAATTTTTTGCGTCATATAATGCTATGATGTCATCGTCGTCGTTGGCATTGTCTGAAGACACATTTGGTTTCCGGACAATAACTTTAGTTTAAGTGAATGGATCTCTAAGAAATTTTTACCAGAAGGTCCAATACCACAAAAGGAAGGTTAGGATTGATTTTTGGGGTTATGGTAGCAACAATTTAGGAATTAGGGGCCAAAAAGTGGCCAAAAACAAGCATTTTTGTCGAGCCTTCGACTTTAGTCGAAAAAGCGAGACATAGTGATCCTACATTCCGTCCGCGTCGTCGTTGTCGGCGGCGTCCACAAATATTCACTCTGTGGTTAAAGTTTTTGAAATTTTAATAACTTTCTTAAACTATCTTGGATTTGTACTAAACTTGGACAGAAGCTTGTTTATGATCATAAGATAGTATCCAGAAGTAAATTTTGTA
Organism: Mytilus coruscus; assembly: GCA_017311375.1. Lineage (NCBI taxonomy): Eukaryota > Metazoa > Mollusca > Bivalvia > Mytilida > Mytilidae > Mytilus > Mytilus coruscus. The sequence goes on along the minus strand of CM029603.1, from coordinate 39,305,346 downwards.
AAAATAAAATTCCTGTTTTTCTGTATTTTACTTGTAGATGGACTTAGTTTTTCTGCCAGGAAACATTACATTCACTCTGTGGTTAAAGTTTTTAAAATTTTAATTACTTTCTTAAACTATCCTGGATTTGTACCAAACTTGGACAGAAGCTTGTTTATGATCATAAGATAGTATCCAGAAGTAAATTTTGTAAAAATAAAATTCCTGTTTTTTCCGTATTTTACTTGTAAATGGACTTAGTTTTTCTGCCAGGAAACATTACATTCACTCTGTGGTTAAAGTTTTAAAATTTTAATTACTTTCTTAAACTATCCTGGATTTGTACCAAACTTGGACAGAAGCTTGTTTATGATCATAAGATAGTATCCAGAAGTAAATTTTGTAAAATAAAATTCCTGTTTTTCCGTATTTTACTTGTGAATGGACTTATTCACTCTGTGGTTAAAGTTTTAAAATTTTAATAACTTTCTTAAACTATCCTGGATTTGTACCAAACTTGGACAGAAGCTTGTTTATGATCATAAGATAGTATCCAGAAGTAATTTTGTAAAATAAAATTCCTGTTTTTCTGTATTTTACTTGTAGATGGACTTAGTTTTTCTGCCAGGAAACATTACATTCACTCTGTGGTTGTATCTCTCTAAAATTGTACTACAAGGTTCCATACAACAAAGGGAAGGCTGGGATTGAGTTTGGGGGTAATTACTCCAAAGGGGGTTAAAAAAGTTTAGGGGGATTTTTTTTTTCCGATTTTTTTTGGGGGTTCATATTTTTTTTTTCTTGAAAAATTTTGAAATTTCAAATAATTGCACAGTATTGTGCAATAGCAAGAAATCTTCAATTGCACAGTATTGCGCATTAGCAAGAAATCTTCAATTGCACAGTATTGTGCAATAGCACTGTATTGCACAACAACACAGTATTGCACAATAGCAAGAAATCTTCAATTGCACAGTATTGCATGTATTGCGCAATAGCACAGTATTGCGCATATTGCGCAATAGCTAGAAATCTTCAATTGAACAGTATTGCGCAACAGCAAGAAATCTTCAATTGCACAGTATTACGTAATAGCAGGAAATCTCCAATTGCACAGTATTGCACAATTGCACAGTATTGCACAACAATAAACTAATCATAGATACCAGGATTAAATTTTGTATTTACGCCAGACGCACGATTTCGTCTACAAAAGACTCATCAGTGACGCTCGAATCCAAACAAGTTAAAAAAGCCAAATAAAGCACGAAGTTGAAGAGCATTGAGGACCAAAATTCCTAAAAGTTTTGCCAAATACAGCTAAGGTAATCTATTCCTGAGGTAGAAAAGCCTTAGTATTTTCAAAATTTCAAAAGTTTTGTAAACAGTTAATTTATAAATATGACCATATCAATGATAATTCATGTCAGCACAGAAGTGCTAACTACTGGGCTGGTGATACCCTCGGGGAATTAAAACTCCACCAGCAGTGGCATCGACCCAGTGGTTGTAAATAAACTCATCATAGATACCAGGATTAAATTTTGTATTTACGCCAGACGCACGTTTCGTCTACAAAAGACTCATCAGTGACGCTCGAATCCAAACAAGTTAAAAAAGCCAAATAAAGCACGAAGTTGAAGAGCATTGAGGACCAAAATTCCTAAAAGTTTTGCCAAATACAGCTAAGGTAATCTATTCCTGAGGTAGAAAAGCCTTAGTATTTCAAAATTTCAAAAACACAGTATTGCGCAATAGCAAGAAATCTGCAATTGCACAGTATTGCACAACACAGTATTGCACAATAGCAAGAAATCTTCAATAGCACAGTATTGCACAACACAATGTTGACCATAAACAAGAAATCTTCAATTGCACAGTATTGCGCAATAGCAAGAAATCTTCAGTTGCACAGTATTGCGCAATAGCAAGAAATCATCAATTGCACAGTATTGCGCAAAAGCACGGTATTGAGCAACAACACAGTATTGTGCAACAACACAGTATCGCACAATAGCAAGAAATCTTCAATTGCACAGTATTGCGCAATAGCAAGAAATCTTCAATTGAAAATAAATACAAATCTTTTAACCAATTTCAATGGGATTAATTTAAAGTCTTTAATTGTTGGGGGTTCTAACCTTGTATTACTTTTTTGGATATTGGGCCCCATTTTTAAATTGGTCTACATTGAGGTCAAAAGGGTCCAAAATTAAACTTTGTTTGATTTCATCAAAAACTGAATTATTGCGGCTGTATGATATGCTGAATCTTATTGTGCATTTAGAATTTTCATTTTGGGCCCTGTTTTCAAATTAGTCCATATTAAGGTTTGAAGGGTCCAAAATTAAACTTTGTTTGATTTCAACTAAAATTAAATTTTTGGGGTTTTTTTTATATGCTGAATCTAACCATGTTGTTAGATTTTGGATATCAGGCCATTCTAGGTAAATTAAAAGTCCCATTTCAAAATTTTATGATCTTTGACCACATTTATTTTGTGTCAGAAATCTATATTATGTCAAAAATTTGATCACAATCCAAATTCAGACTGTATCAAGCTTGAATATTGTGTCCAAACTTGCCCCAATTGTTCAGGGTTTGACCTCTGCGGTCGTATCAGGCTGGGCTCAGCGAAGCATTTTATTAACCTATAATATGAAATCAAAAATACCTAGAAAAATCTAATTGCACAAGTTCACTATCTATTTATATCTATATTTATGTTTACTTCGGGTTATATGACCGTAGGCAGTATTCAGAGGTCACTTGATGGTTAATTAGATTGCGTCTAGACTAAAATACACACAAAATGCTGATACATATTATCGAGCCCATGCATTGTAAATTGTTTATTTTAGACTTTTTATAATTTGGATATATGTTTTAGTATGTTATAAATCAAAAATAAGAATTTGAGTCAAATCAGTGAACATCGATTTGACAGCGTATGCCCTTTAAGGTTGAGAGATAACGTAAATGACAAAAATTAAGTAGTTTTGACACAATAGTTATAGTGGGAAATAAAGACAACTTCTAATAGACAAATTAATTATAAAATCTATATCAAAAAATGCTTTAACATTGTTCATTTATGATGTCATGTCTAACATTAATTTTGGAGTGATGACTCATAAACTGCCTGCTTCTTCTTTTGTTTTTGAACTTTGATATAAAACATATATAGAAACCTCAAGTATAAAAACCAACATTTCTGATTTTTCAGTGAAAATTAAGTCATCTTGGGCATCCTTTCCTTTTGTTTAAAAAGATCTGAAAATGCAAAAAGTAAGGTTCCAATTTTTCGTTGTTTGGGGTTTCGTTGTAGCCAGGAGATTAAAACCCAAAGAATCCACAAGTATTGAATATATTTTTGTTGAACTGGTGTTGTTGGGATACATGAATATTTTTCCTAAATCTCCATATTATCTTCACTGTTATATAATTTCTCTGAAACTAGAAATTACAATACTTTGTGAAAACGAAAACTCTTGATTACATATACATGTATAACACCTTTAAGTCTAATGATGATAATATGTACTTTAAGGCGTACAAATTATTTTATTTTTATTTTTACAGGATTGCCAAAAGAGAAAAATTCAGTAGAAGAAGAACAACAGATGAAGAAGCAGATATAGACTTTATCAATGAGAGAAATGCTAAATTCAACAAGAAGTTAGAGAGATTCTATGGTACATATACAGCTGAAATTAAACAGAATCTGGAAAGAGGAACTGCAGTATAGATACTACATAAAATGTATATATTGTAATATTGGTTTTGATGGTTTTGAACAGAAGAACTGTATGTTTATTGATAACAGAGGTTAATATATATTGTAATCTGGTAGGAGTTATCATTTTGAATGAACAATGTATTTATGATTGTCCCCTGTATGAATTATCAGAGTAATTATTACAAATGATAATTAAATTGAAAACCTTCTAAAAATATTCTGAATTATAGAGTAATTGATTCCCTGAGGTTAAGATCTTCTAAGATATTGATATATATTGATCAGTTTTTCCCTACAAACAATTTTGGAACCTCTGCTTATTGTTTTTTTTTTTTTCAAATATTTGATAGTTAGAATGACACTTCATATAGCGTAGAGTTTTACGAAGGAAAAAAAATGATATGGATGTTCATATTGGATTGAAAAAAAAGTTTTGTAATTAAATGGTGATTTTTTATGATATTATCAAAAATATGTACTGGTTCATGAAAAATGAAGCATGTATTAGAGTGAGAGGTCTATTTTTCACTTCTTTTCCTTTGAAATTATGTGTATAATTAAAAAATTTAGACTTACAACTTTAAAATCTGAATTAGTTTAATTATTTTGATTGTTTTGTACACAAATCATTTATAAATTGAAGAAGAACAACATTTTGTGACTGCATGATTTTAAATTAAGAAATATACTGTTAGTTTTACTTCACATTTTTAGATGATACAATAATGAGTTGTTTCCCTTTTATGAACAGTAAGTTACAACACAGACAATATACATAAATTTACATACATGTACATAATAAATTTTAGATATCATATTAAATATACTGTTCTATATGTCTTTATTTCATTTTGAACATTACTTTGTTATAAAATGCATACCTGGAAGTGACATAATACCAATTTTGATATACAGTCGAACCTCGTTGTGTCGAACTCGGTTGTGTCGAAAACTCGGATGAGTCAAGTAATTTCGTTCGGTAAAATTCCTGTTTGATCAATGCATAATTACCTCTGATGAGTCGAACTCGGTTGATTCGAATACTCGGTTAAGTCGAGTAAATTTTATAGTCCCGTCAATGTAAAATTCATGTAAATTGACCCGATGACTCAAGTTCCGTCGATGTAAAATTCATGTAAATTGACCCCGATGACTCGAAGTTCGAAAGTAAGAATTTTCAAAAGATGCGGACCTAATGATAAAAATTCAAATCGGATGTATTTCTTAAGTAGCCTAATCATTTTCAAAAGAGATTAAAGCTGAGTAAACATACTTGTTTGTATAACAGTCAAAATGACATGTTTATGGTGACCGTAATTAACACCTTTGGTTGATCGTTCAAGCGGAATGTTAGCTGGTTAGTGTGTTGAACATTTTCACATCAGATCAAAACAAAACGAATTTAAATGACCCAAGCCGAGATTAAATGAATCATTAGATTTAAAACTCGTTAATTACAATAAATTAAAGGATTAGGACAATTATGATAATTTAATGTAAAGCAGACGACCTCTGGCTCATCAGAGACCGTTCATAACTTAATTGCTCCACAGTGGTTTCATAATTTATAGTGAATGACCTTTGTAAATATTTGTGTAGACTATTGATTTTATTTGTGCATGATTTGTATCTGTACTTGTGTGTTTAATTATTATGAAGGACCAAAATGGAGATTGAATACACAATCATAAAGTGTCATATCGAAAAAGGCACACTGTTCATTGTATCTAGTTTACACAAATCATACCGTATTTCATGCATTCAAAATTTATGACGACACACTCGACCTCGGATGAGTCGAACCTCGGATGTGTCGAATACTTTAGTCCGGTCCTTCGACTTCGACACAACGAGGTTCGACTGTACATGTACAACATTATAAAAGAGGACAAGATAATTTATATATATCACCAAAAATTGTACACAGCCAACATATAAAAACTTAATTTTGGATTTTAGATTATTATGATTGGAATACAAACAAGTCTGATATTAAACTCCTTCATCAAAGAGGAAGCACTGATGTTTTTTATCATAAAATATCGTATTATTTTACATAACTATGTTACAGTGTTTATCATGTTTATTCAATGTACAATGTTTTATTTATCTTCAAATCAAGCAAGCTTTTTTTTCTTGTAAGTAAATATCTATAATCTCCTATGGCTCCTGAATAAGGACATTCAAATTGGATAAATAAATATTTTAGATTGTTAAAGATGACTTTTTACTACAGAACCTCTTACAATCTGTGATTAATATCATTACAAGTCTATTGCTATTTGTCATCTCAGTCTGTAATTTGTGATCAGTTGCACAACTGCATTTTTAGCTCACCTTGCCTAATTTTCACAAGGTGAGCACTACAGGCACAATTGTTCCTCTTATTACTAGCTTCAATGACTTATACATTAATATATCCTGGAACACAGTAGCAATTAATATCTCCGGACATAACTGAAGGATTATATTATTTATGTTTGAAATTGCCAAGTACTCAGTGTTAGTACACATAAAATATTTGAAGTATTGGGATTCTGGTCCGAATCCTTCTGTGACATATACGGAATTAGGCACTTTTTTCCATAAACATGAGTTGGATATTAGTGAAACATTGCACTGTAGTAGTCCTTCATGAAGGATATTTTTCAGGTTTGCCAACTATTCATGTAGATTTTCTCTATTTTATACGACCGCAAATAATTTTTGTGGTCGTATATTGGTATGACGTCGTCGTCGTTCGAAGACACATTCGTTTTCGCACTCTAACTTTAGTTTAAGTGAATGGATCTCTAGGAAATTTTACCATAAGGTTCAATACCACAAAAGGAAGGTTGAGATTGATTTTGGGGTTATGGTACCAACAGTTAAGGAATTACGGGCCAAAGGGGCCAAAATAAGCATTTTGTAACTTTCAGACAATAACTTGTGTGTAAGTGTATGGATCTCTCTAACATTGTACCACAAGGTTTCATATCACAAAGGAATGCTGGGATTGATTTTGGGGTAATTGCCTCAAAATTTTAGGAATTAGGGGCCAAAAAGGGCAAAAATAAGCATTTTTCTAGTTTCAGGACAATAACTTGTGTGTAAGTGTATGGATCTTTCTGAAATTGTACTTCAAGGTTCCATATCACAAAGGAAAGCTGGAATTGAGTTTGGGGTAATTGCCCTAAACGTTTAGGAAAAAGGGTCAAAATAAGCATTTTCTAGTTTCCAGACAATAACAGACAAGAAGGCTGGGATTGAGTTTGGGGATGAATCATAAGGGGTTCAAAAATTGGGGGATTTTTTTTTTCTTTTTTTTCTTTAAAATTTTCCATTTTAAGTTGGTTATTTCTGATTTATATTTAAAAGCAAATAATAATGATATGGCAGGAGATACACACCAAACAGGATGTGTAAATTATTATATAATAAGTATTGTGCAATAGCAAGAAATTTTCAATTGCACAGTATTGCAATAGCAAGAAATCTTCAATTGCACAGTATTGCGCAATAGCAAGAAATATCCAATAGCACAGTATTGCACAATAGCAAGAAATTGTCAATTGTACAGTATTGCACAATAGCAAGAAATATGCAATTGCACAGTATTGCGCAATTGCAAGAAATATTCAATTGCACAGAATTGTGCAAAGAAGATACTTTGTATAAATTGCTTATTTCTTGACCAATTTCAATGGGGTTTTATTCTTGAATTCTTGGGGTTCTTTAATATGCTGAATCTAACCGTGAATTAAGTTTTTGGATTTTGGGCCCGTTTTAAATTGGTCCACATTGAGGTCCAAAGGGTCCAAAATTAAACTTTGTTTGATTTCATCAAAATTGAATTATTGGGGTTCTTTGATATACCAAATCTAACCGTGTATTTAGATTCTTAATTTTTGGTCCCGCTTTCAAATTGGTCCAAATCGGGGTCCAAAATTAGACTTTGTTTGATTTCAACAAAATTGAATATATGGGGTTCTTTGATATGCTGAATCTAACCATGTATTTAGATTTTTGATTTTTGGGCCCGTTATCAACTTTGTCCACATTGAGGTCAAAAGGGTCCAAAATTAAACTTTGTTTGATTTCATCAAAATTGAACTCTTGGGGTTCTTTGATATGCTGAATCTAACCATGTATTTAGATTTTGGATATTGGACCATAATAGGTAAATTAAAAAATTAAGTTCTTAGACTACATTTAATCTGTGTCAGAAACCTATGCTGTGTCAAATATTTAATCACAATCCAAATTCAGAGTTGTATCAAGCTTGAATGTTGTGTCCATACTTGCCCCAACTGTTCAGGGTTCGACCTCTGCGGTCGTATCAAGCTCACCCTGCGGAGCATTTTATTACATTCTGTCGCCAGTAATTTCTCAGCTCTAGTAACCTCTTGATTTTTCCCTCAGAAGCACTTAGAGTTGATAATTCATTATAATTTTCTTTCCTCTTAACTGTTTGTCACAGAATATTTATATATGAATGGGCAAAAATCATTTTCGAATCCACCTTTGGGCATAGGTCTAATGATTTAGCAACCATTGATGAAACAAACTAGACAATTTGTTTTAGTATCTATATAGAAATAAGAAGATGTGGTATGAGTGCCAATGAGACAACTCTCCATCCAAGTCACAATGCATAAAAAGTAAACCATTATAGGCCAAAGTACGGCCTTCAACACGGAGCCTTAGCTCACACCAAACAGCAAGCTATAAAGGGCACCAAAATGACTAGTGTAAAACAATTCAAACAGGAAAACCAACGGTCTAATCTATATAAAAAACGAGAAACACTTATGAAATATTTTCATTTCATAGAAATACATACAATAGGCAAACAGGAAGTAAACGAAAGACTGAAAAATTAAAAGTTCATTAATTGTACTAGCTCTGATAAACCTTACAATGTTAAGCTTACTTGTTCTGGAATTTTATTCAAATTTTTTTACCATCCAAACAATTTTTTTTTTTTTTTCTATACTTTTTTTGGTGGGTGTACATAGAGTCAGCCTTCTTGTCCATTTGTTTGTTCATTTGTCTGTACTTACTTTTGAGTCCTTTGTCCAATATAAGTCAACTTTTGTACTAGTACTGATTATGATGTGTCAACTCTGCAGCATATAGGATTTTTCTCCATTGAGTACATGTAATTTCAGAATTATAAACCCCACTGAATTAGATTTTTTGATATTATTCAGTATGCATTGCAGACACAACTTCTACATGCTTCATATCAGAAGTTCATTAAACCATATTGTAAGATCCTAACAAACTAATAAGGTATTCTGGTCCATTGACAAATCCATGAGTAATACCTATTTTAAGGCTTTGGGAAATTGATGCTACATGTATTAAGAATACACTTTGTGGAAGCAAGTCCTCCTTCAGATGTTCATGAAACTTTGTTTTTTTAAATTCTAACATAATGATGTACAAATAAAAGAGAGGTGAACAATACAAAAGGGACATTCCAACTCATTACTAAAACACAAACTGACAGTGACATGGCAAAAAAAAAACAAAAAAAGATCAAAAGACAAACAACAGTATACAAAACACAACAAAGACTGAACAAAACAAACCCCATTGAAATCTGGAAGGTGATCTCAGGTGCTCATAAGTAAGACATCTTGGTCCTATTACAAATCCATGAGTTATGTCCTCGATTTTACCTATCTTTTTAATATGTCATTTTCCTACAGCCAAATACATGGTCAAAAAAGGAGTTGAACATGTATTTGATTGATACGAAATTGATATTTCAGGGAAAACAAAAAGTGGAAGCTAAGAGGGAGGGATCTGGCTGTCCTACTCTTCAGACAGTTTATGAAAATAAAGAGATTTAGTATGGTTGCCAATAAGACCAACAACCATTGAGGAACAAGGTACACAGATGTGAACAGCTACAGTTCCTTCATCAATGACCCATGCCAATACCTTATAGTAAGGTATAAAAGGCCCTGGATGACTGGAGAAGAATTTATCTCATAACAACAAACAACAAATAATTATGGCAGACAACCATTTGATTACAGACTCCTGGCTACAGACATGCATATAAAGAATGTAACAAGGTTAAATATGTTTGTGAGCACTAAATTCCCCCCTTATATGCCACAGCTCCAGCGGAGGGGACATTTTAAAAGTGTTACCCTTGTCCGTACGTTTCAGTTCTCTAATTTTAGTTTGACTCAACCAAATGTTATGAAACTTTTACACAATGATTATTACCACAAAACACAGATCAGATATAAGAAGATGTGGTATGAGTACCAATGAGCCAACTCTCCATCCAAGTCAAAATTTATAAAAGTAAACCATTATAGTCAAAGTACGGTCTTCAACACGGAGCCTTGGCTCACACCGAACAGCAACTATAAAGGGCCCCAAAAATACTAGTGTAAAACCATTCAAACGGGAAAACCAGGTTCAATTTGGGTGGTTTCACTGTTACCGGTCTCGAGTTATCCTCCTTTAAAGCGTTATATGCAAGTGGGGGCATCATCTGTCCCATGAACACATTCTCCGTTTATTTTTTACCTGGAAAATTGGTTTAACAGCACAACATTAAAACAAACTATGAATCAGTTGGAAAGGGATTGAATCATCAGATGGTGGTACTAAGCACAATAACAAATAACAAATGGACAGAAGACACAAAGAGTACTCACAGTAACTGAAAGTTAGTTCAAAGCCAAGTATTAAGTGATATATGTTTTCCTGACTTAAATATCAATCAGTGCATCTCCAATTACTTAAATCTAGTTTAAAATGTTAATAACAACCTTCTGGACTTGTTGATAAAAGTCAGATTACAGCTGTTGATAGAGTGTTGGAACACATGATTTCATATCAACAGACTGCACCAACCCAAATGAACTTGCAAAATAGGATACCACAAGCCTCGTACAAAGACTAGCATCTAGAAATTGACAGTGAATATCGTTTGAGAACTAAACTCTACCACAGCATTTTTTTCAGCAGCCACTACATACAGAATATAAATCTCCCAGTTGACAATTTATTCCAGGGCTTTCGTTTTTTATTCTGACTTTTACGAAGAGGGTAAGGGCTTACAGGGGAGCTATTGGATCAAGAATTCAAACTGGTAAATTAAGTCGAGGACATCACATCGTATGTTTTACGGACACCATCATAATTTGTTTGTCTGTTCCACTGATGAGCACAGATATTTTCTACTTGTCGTTACCACAATCTCGTCCTATTTTGCTGGATTGTGACATTACCGAATGAGACTGTTAAATCTCGTCACCAGATTTTTACCTGCATGAGCAACACGACGGATGACACATGTGAAGCAGGATCTGCTTACCATTTCGGAGCACCTGAGTTCATCCCTGGTCTTTGGTTGGGTTCCTGTTGTTCAGTCTTTAGATTTCTGTTCTCTGTTTTCTGTTTTGGTATTGCTGTTTTTTTTTCGTTGCTTTTTTCTTTTTTTTTCCATGGTGTTTTCTGTTTGAATTGAACTTATGGTTTTCATTGTTGCCTCCTTTGTTTCTTCTCTCCCTTTTTGGTATTAAGCTTCAAAACATCTTCAATGCAGTATTTTTTTTCTAATCGTAATTTTGGCTTTTCGGTTCATTATACCTGTGTTATAGAGACAGTGCTTGTTCATATTGTTAATATTTTTATAGTCAACTTAAATTATTCTTCTGATCGATTTAAAGACTATGTTTTAGGTCTTATAAACTATAAGTTTAATTTAATTCCACCACATGTGTGTGTGTGTGTGTGTGCATGCTTGTTCCAGTTGAGAAACCACGAGAGTAATTGTCTTTAGTCATATCTCTTCGGTGTTTTTTTTTTACTAGTATTAGACATTTTTATGTTGATGATAGATCTTTTTAGTCCCTACTAGATCTATCAACAATTTCTGTCATCGTACCAATTTATAGCTAGACATATTGTTTAGACTTTTGCCTGTTGTTGACCTCTAGATGTCTTTTGATTTTCAATGTCATTGGATTGCTGTCTCATCAATGTCTAAGGCAGCAACCATTTGATTTTCTGGGGCTATGGATTTTTTCTGGACAAACTTTTTTTGCCTTCGGCGAAAACAATCTATTTTTGGTGACAAGTCGAAAACAATTTTTTCTTTCAATTTTAGCATTACATATAGTGGCAGCTGAGGTGAAACAAACATTTTTTTTTCACAGGGTCAAAAACAAATTATTTTTCTCCAAAACTGAAACAAACTTTTTTCCAAAAATCCATAGCCCCCAGAAAATCAAATGGTCGCTGCACATCTCAACATTTCGATACAATCTAAACATGAATTTGCTAAAAGCAGGTAGATATACGATGTAACCGTGTGTATGGAAATGGGTTATGCAGCTTTGATGATTTTGATGAAGCTTCATCTAATTGAAGATACAGTGGTATAATATTTTTGATGTATTTGCCAACAAAAGCTATATATGCATTACATTTCATGGAAATATCCATAATACGGGAGAAATCCGTTTGCGCCAAAAATGCGTCCTTTTGCGCCACAACTTTTGTTCTCCAATGCTATGTTTGCGCCACCTGTTTTAAAATTGCATAGTGTCATCTGCACCAAAAATAAAATATACGAATGCGCCAATTAAAATAAAAATGACTACCCTCTACCTTTATCCGAGCTTGGGACCAGAGGTTTACACTGGCGGAGTTAATGTCATTTTAAGTCATTTAATAGAATACTTTAAAAAATAAAACTATGTACTTTCAGACAACATATATATTATATTAAATGCTGGAATTTGTAACTCATTACACACACAAAGTTTCTACGGCTTAGTTCTCCTTTAACCTATTTCTCATACTTTAAAACGGCAAATGTTTCCTTTTCTGAAAATGTCTACAACTTTCTGCTGCTGCATGGGTACTTCGCAATTTAGTGTATGCACATTTAGTAGCCTTATACTCACATTTCACCACCAAGAGTAACAGTTATTTCACGAATGATATTTTATAAGCCAAAAATAAGAATAAATATATATTAATCATTAATATGTATGATAAATATGTTTACAGGTAAATTGGCGCAAATGAGTTCCGAATACTGGCGCAATTGATACATTTGAATGAAAAAAATTGAAGCAAATGAAACCCCTGAAAAACAGTAATTGGCGCAAAAGGACTCCTGCCCATAATACAACCCCTTCTCAAATATCAAAAATATACATTTTCATGAATCGTCTGGTGCAAAAAAAAATCACAATTAATCACATGCAATAAGCAGGTTCAGGGTCCGTAGTCTTAATTAACAGGAAACAAGAAACTTGGTATGTCCTGTTATCATAAGAGTTACATAATATTAAGCATATATATCTATCTATGTGTTATTTCAACCATAAGATATATACAATTATGAACTCAATTTAAAGTACAAAATTGACTTCATAACATGCAATACATTACTTATATACAGTTGTTATACATCTTGAGTTTGTGTCCCACGTGTAGGGTTTAACTATTAGACAATTTGAAGATCCATTCTTATAGTGATGTGTATCCACAATTGTTTTCCAAAACCAACAAAGTCAAGTTAGCGTATACATGAGTTTAATTTATAACGCAACCACTACCAAGATCCCTTAGTAGGGAGAGACTCATGAACATGTGTTTGAGTTGGGTTTGTAATGGCTTTCAAAGTAGCTAACAATGTTGTTGTTTGATGCATTGAAATACAAAAATCTGAGATTACAAATTTTAGTACTCCTATACCTTTATCCAGGAAAAGATAGACAAGTTTCAACGACTTAATTAAAAGCTAAAGAAAACCGCAAGTTTCCAACTACTGTATGAATTAGACCCCAAAATTACATAAGAAGCCCTGACAAATTTCGTTTTATTCTTGCATCCAGTAAATGTTTCTGTTTTTATAACTAAAGTTCCTACAATGTTGTGCCAAAGTTTATTGTCTATTTCATTAAAATTCTTTGGAAATATTAAAAATGCCCCATACTTTTGATGGCCCATTTGTTTCTGTTGATAGGTATGATTTATCTACTCTCTACATTACACTTCACCATAATCTTATCAAACACCATTGGTGGTGATGTTTTGTTGACTCCTTGTATTGGAGTACACGTATACATTTATTCAATTGATTGGGTATATTTATATTTGCAGTGTTATGTTCATATCAGATTTCAATGGTCAAAATATTTTCCTTACGAAAACGATAGCTCTCATAAATTGGTCAAAACCTTTACCTAGTTTTATCACAAATATAGGGATTCATTATGTCCCAAGGCTGTGTTAAGTTTTAATGTTCTCGTCAATTTGGGATAATGGTGTTGATGGCAGATCTTTCATAGTTCACATTCATTACTTCACAACTAGGATAGGCTATGGTCTAGCTAGACATATAGCTTTTGCATTTTTTTTTTAATTAATACACCGTTGTAAACCTCTAGATATCTCCGTTTTGTGTGTCGTTGATTTGTTGTCTCATTGACATGCAATGTAGGATATACGCCAATGAGAAAACAAACCAAAGCCACAAAGTAAACCATAACATTTATAAACTTTTTATAAGCCATGTTAACTTGATATGATTTTGATGATGATACTTTTTGATATAATATGACTTCTTTGCTTTTCTACAATCGGCGCTTTAAACGACAGGTCACATACACGAGTTTCAGTTTTGACAGAATTCTTTAAAACATGTTTAATCATAATAAAAATTGATGTCATGTTTTGGCTTTTCTGGAATGAAATGCTATGGCAAAATAAAATTTTATGTAGCAGTTTAAAATATAGTCTATAGGCATCCTTTGAAAGTTCATGGAAAAAGTACTCATAAACCTCAGTACCAATACTAACAGGATGTGGTAACCTGTACATAGCCTCGCGAAATTCGATCAAGTTTAATAATCATATTATGCAGGAAATACAAAATAAAGTGTCTATATCATCGTTACAGGAAATATTGGATGGTCTGGTACAGAGGAAGATTTAGTATTTTACCATTAGATAATAATTATGGAGAAGCCTAAACTAGATCCAAAGGACTATCAAGGTAAGATTATTTCTATAGAACAAACAATATATAAAAAGTTTTATTTTCTCTGAAATCAAGATTATTATATTAGTATTTTTGTATGTCTTTTTGTCGCTTTTTCCCCCATGATTTTGTCGTTCTCTCTTCGATTTATGAGTTTTGATTCTCCCTGTAATATCTTCCGCCTCTTTTGAAGCCTCATGGTTAATGCAGAAGTTAAATCTTGAAAATATCTAAAACTTCTTGCACCTTTTTGTCATAGCAAAGTAATAAGTTCAAAGGATATTTTATATTAAAGTTTATTGTATAATACTAGTGTCAGCGTTTGTAACATGCTAGATATACTGTAGCTTGTTTGTTCTACGCTGTGTATGCGTCTTGAGGATAAATGTTAAAATAATATCGAACTTCAAACTTCAATAGTTATGATATTTCATACATATAAGTATTTGTATAAACAGGTGGTAAAGCATTTGGTCAGTTGATGGAAGACAGAGAAGCTGCATTAGAAGCAATAAATAAGGTGGGTATGTTTGCTGGATAAGATATATATTACTGACAAGTAGACTATTCATATAAAGTTCTTCCTATTTTAAGTAACAAAGTTGCTTTAACAATGAACACGGCTTAGCATTTAATTTTTTTTCTTTTACATAAATCAAGGCTTTTAATGCTTGCCTACAGCATTAAAAAATCTGACAGATTGTTTAATATCAGTTTGACTATGCCAAAAACTATTCATGAACTGTTACATTTTGTTACATTTTGACTAATTGTATACACTTTTCATTCTTTGCAGGATTTTTTACAAGATGATAAGTACAAAGAGGTAGAAGAGATAGAAGAGAAGTTACAGACGTATAAAAGTAATACTTCCTTATATTCAAATACATTGAATAGTTATCATGCAACCAGTCATGACACTTCCCCTATTGATTCTAAGTACATTCACGTGTATAAGTGTATTGTAAGAGTTTTAACTTCCTTGAGCTATATGTGTCAACTTCTTAAATCTCAGCATGCTTATGAATGGTCACTATTACACATAATGTTTTCTTGGTTTCACTGATATGATATTGAAATTGGTAGAAAAGTTTTGTTGTAAATTAAAAAAGCTACTCAGTCTTCATTGACATTCTCAATTTTATTCAGTGTGTAGTAATCAAATATTAAACACCAATAATAGAATCGGAAGTCCGTGTTATTTCAAAACAAACCATTTTATATTTGACTAGAATAAGAGGGCGATATTCCGATCTTTTCCCCAAATAAACGTTTTTTTCTTACGTATGCTAAAATATTGTTATGAAACATTCGATTTGTTTTACACGTCTTTCACATCAGGGGTGGAATAAGATCTTCTAAGAAATTAGTTGCCTTGTGGCATAGTTCTGTTTCTTGCAAATCAAAATGTCCAACAGCAGGAGAAGAATATGGATACTTTCTTTCGATATTCTGGTATGTATAGTCCCTACTATTGTATTCTTGTTGAGTTATTCCGTTATAGTTGGTTATATCTCTAAGAACACCAGACCTCCCAGAAACGACTTTTGTATTGCATGCCTTTATGTTATTTTGTTCTATACACCCGATACTACACAAAATGTTTTTACCATATACTTGCTTACAGACATCATGAACATTCGACACATCTCCATGGTCATGTTTGTAAAATCCGTTTGTTATGAATTCTGTGCACACCTTGGAATGTTTAGTGTAACTTATGTTAGACAAATCTCCTCTTCTATTCAAATGAACTGTCTCATTGCTAGATTTGTCATTTCTTTTAAGAGCTTGAGACGCACTAAATTGTTCTGATGAAACAGTTCGCAATTCTCTACAACTCACAGCCTCATGCACACATCCATTAGGTGTGCACGGTAGAAACTGTTCACTTGGATCCAAACGTTGTGTTTCTGCGTCGGGATAATTGTTTAACATTCCACTCAAGGTCTTTATGTACATCATGGCATCTGTTAAAATTTTAACTTTTGAACATTTATCATATTCTGTAGAATAAGGTATGTGATTCCTCAGATTTTCAAATGCATCATTAACGGCATGTATTCTTTCTCGTTCTCTACTATTTCGTCTTTTGACCAATTCTTCTGGTAACTGTGAGTGAGGAATATGTCGACGTCTATTCGTCTTTCTTTGCTTTCCTTTCATCGATGGTTCTTGCAAACAATTTTCTCTCGCAAACTGTATCGTAGCAAACATTGTGCTTGTTGGCTCTCTGTTTAAAACTACTATAGTCAAGATCTTATGGAATTACAAATTTCTGTTTGATTTTATTTGCGAGTATTTATAAAAAACAAATACGGACAATTTACTTTTGACATTTTTATTAATAAAAATTAGTGAATAAAGAAAATCAGGGAAACAGTGAAATTTTTAACATAAATGAATTATAAATTAGATTATTTCGTAGTAAGTACCTGCTTGGGGCAAAATGTTACTTGTGGCTCACGCTATGTGTCAAGTCTTCAAGGAAGGGTGATAATATGTATACATTTCACACCAAGAAATAGACAATAATTATTTATTCACAACAAATCAATAGCTTTACTGTTAAGATTATCCTGTCAACATGTTGTTCAATCTTTCATAAAAATTGCCTTTCACATAATCATAGTTCATTCGAGATTTTTTTAAATGCATTCAAATTTAATAAAAATGGAAACTTCAAATTGTTTTGTTAATTGATAAAGGAAATGACTGGTACCAAATAGACTGATAATTCATGCTTTCACTAAATGTTGATATTCCTATATATTTCCTGTATTTTTTGATAATTCATATGTGGTGCATGGTCAATGATTATGGTTTATATATTAAAGTATAATATGCTCCTTGTGAACCCGATTTTTTAGTGTATCAGATGTAAAAAGGATAAAAGAATTATGCATTGTCCTCTCCGGGCTGACGTTAGTGGCGGAAAAAATATTTCCTTCCTATTCATGATTTTGAAACACATTTATTGATTCGATTTTATCATTGCTTTGAACACACGTGAACTATATTTTGAAAAAGTAATTTCAAAATGCATAAAAATTAAACTTTACAATTTCACGGTACTGAAGATTAACTTAAAACTCTTTAAGACAGAATTGTTTAATTTTAAGAGTATGGTAGGAAAATAGCGCGTAATTTGATTTTTTTCTCAAACATTTATATATTAAAAAAGATTTTTTAAATAGTAACTATGTATTTCTGTTTGAAAGTGTCTATTTTGCCTCAAGGTAGAGATGTCTTCACTCTCTGTTTGGTGGCAAATCGTTGGTGAAGGTGTGTATGTTCGATTATTTACACCACAAGTGACAAGCTTAAATAATTGCCACACATTTGAAATCACCTATTTTTATTTATATTAACAAAGACAACAATCATTGTAATGTTGATATTTATATTTCCATTCTTGTGACATTGATATTTTTAACAATATTTTTCAGAAAAATTCCTAGAATTTGATTTGGACACCTCTGGTGATATCGGTATGTGTTTCGTTTTATCTTGCAATATGTGTATATATGCCCACGACTGCTTACACGAACCAAGTTCCAAACAAAAATTGGTGGTAGAAAATTGTTTTGAGACAGGGTCCAATAATGAAATATAGTATCTGACGGTATAATTAATCTTTTGAATTCTTTTTATAGATGCCTGAGCGTATTAGTGTCAAATGAATACAGGAGCAATTATCCTCTTGTCCCCTATTCTGTTGCCAATGCCTGTATCGTCATTATATATACACCACAACAAATAATCCAGTGAAATAACATTTCTGTGCACATTAACATTGTTCAATTTTCGACAATCACGCAAATTCTGAAGTTCAAAAATCTGTGTTTTGAAGTTTATATTATTTTTTGTTTTAAATATATAATTACTTACTACAAGAATACAACAAAACAAATTAACACTTGCTGTTCAATACATGCTTATATCTAATACAACAAAACAAATAAACACTTGCTGTTCAATACATGCTTATATCTAATACAACAAAACAAATAAACACTTGCTGTTCAATACATGCTTATATCTAATACAACAAAACAAATAAACACTTGCTGTTCAATACATGCTTATATCTAATACAACAAAACAAATAAACACTTGCTGTTCAATACATGCTTATATCTTATACAACAAAACAAATTAACACTTGCTGTTCAATAAATGCATATATCTAATACAACAAAACAAATTAACACTTGCTGTTCAATACATGCTTATATCTAATACAACAAAACAAATAAACACTTGCTGTTCAATACATGCTTATATCTTATACAACAAAACAAATTAACACTTGCTGTTCAATACATGCTTATATCTAATACAACAAAACAAATTAACACTTGCTGTTCAATACATGCTTATATCTAATACAATATGTTCATGACATATTTAAGATTTTTATTCTTATATATAGATAAAATGGGTTTAAAACAAATGCTAGAAAAGCTAGGACAACCGAAAACTCATCTTGAACTGATGAAAATTATCAAAGAAGTGGATACAACAGGATCCGGTACTATAAGTTATCAAGAATTTCTATGGATGATGTTAGGAGGGAAAAGTTCGATTTTAAGATTGTAAGTCTTCATACAATACAATATAGAAATATAAGGCACTTACTATATGTGCAAGAACGAATATAATACAGTTTTGTTTTACTCTGGTCTCAAAATTCATATTTGGTTAAATTTCATATCACTCTCCGATTGATTAGTTGATTAATAATGATCCTTAAAATACCATAGAGATCTCCTCGAAACCAATAATGGTAGAGAGTTCTTTTTCGAACTAAGAGAGTGATACCCATTTTACACGACCTGACCCACAGTAAAAGGAGAATGGATCCTAACTTCTATTCCCTGTGGTTCCACCGCGGGACTCTCAAAGTAAAACACATGTTATGCTATTATCTCGCTTGCTACGACAATAACCGGAACTAGACATATAGCCTTATAGGCGTTCTGTTTTCAGTTTCGGTGCCGACAGCGTTGACAGCGTCAACAGTTGTTAAATTTTATGACGAGGTTATACCAGCGAGACAGTATTAACTGTGTTAACTGTGTTAACATGCAGTTTCTGCTAATGGATTTTTTTTTTCATTACGTCACCGCTTTTTTTGCATACAAAACTAAAAACCAAGAGTTAGCATAACAGCCGCGTTTAATAAAGTGAACAAACTGCTCAAGCGTCAGCGTAAAGTGTAAAAAAGGCAAATACGTTTTGACAATACCACGGAGGTCAGGGTAAAAAGAGATATCCTTATGCAAATACCCCGGGGTAGTTTGATATGAACGAAAGTAGTCTGATGCAAAAAAAAAATACATGACAAATATACTAGCTTTCAATCAATCAAAATCCAGGATAGTATTTATATTCACATAAACCGTTATTATTGAGAATATCATGTTACTGTAATACTTAAAATCGTACCAATTTTTCTTTTTATTTCAAATTGATTTATTTTACAGAATTCTTTTCTTTGAAAACGCTGCCAAAGACACAGACAAACCACAAGGAATAGCACCTAAACGGACATTAGATAGCTTGCCATGAACGCTGAAACGGTTGTCTTTTTGCCTATATTTATGATATGTCTAATGAATCAAAAGTGTGTTGATACATTAAAATGATATTTTAGTGATGGAGTGTCATTTTTTGTTGATCTAAATGAAATATAAAGTTTCTATTGTTCACTTAACAACCTATAGAATTTTTTAACACGTTTATAAGCTCCAAGCTATTCGTATTCTTCTTCTTTCTCAATTTCTGTATTATCAATATAGAACTTGAAATTCTTTGACAGACAACCTTGTGAAAATATCGAAATTTTAGTTTTCTGCACATAAATGTTTAGTTTTCTGCATATAAATGTTCAGTTTTTATTGTTTTACAATATTCACCATACTCTTTAATAGTAAAACAAATTGCAAATCTAAATTAGATTCTAACATTAAAAGATGTATCAACGTAATACAACATAATAAAATAAACCATCAATTCGTTTTCTAGTCGTAAGATATCTTCTCATTTATTCTACATATTTGCATTTGTTGCTCTTTAGGAACTTCCAAGTCGATAAAGCATAGGGAAAATACAAAGGAGATGTTCTCTCCTTGTCTTACTCCTTTATCAGAAGCAAAACAGTTATATCTACTATTCGTGACTTCGTATCCACTTATTCTTATAACTCTGAAAAATTTCTCAATACACTTACATCGTTCTGTAAAAACTTTACAAATAAAGAGTTTCTATGTACAAAGCCAGAGGCTTTTTCAAATCCAACAAACGCATATTTTTATTAATACAATCTATAAAGTTAATTGTAAAAACACAAACAGAGAAAAAAAAGTGATGTTTGGTTGTATACTCTGTTCTTAATTGTGTTTTGTTCTCGTTTAGAACTGTAAAATTGTCTGTATAACATTACAAGTGCATATCACCTAACCAATTTAATCTTTATCTTTATGAGTCCATTTTACTATTAAATTAACCTCCCCATTTACGATTTAGCATATTTACATATTATTGTTACAAACAAAATATACGTTTTATTCTATTCTTATTTACAACAATGTCAGGATTTCTTCTAGAACTTGAGATGTTCATTTCGCCAAGAATTATGAACTGATAATTCATCCATAACTAACACTTCTTTTATGAATAAAAGGAGGTGTTGGGGTTTGCAAATAAGGCGCAACTCAACGATACAAAAAATCAAATGAAATCTAAAGGTAAGATTTGTTACACGAGCGAGAAACAAATCTAATGGTGCAAAGTGAAAGATCTGCGATCAATTTCACAAACAAATTCTTAGAGAAAAAATATTCGTGAGACATGAACATTTCAGTATAATTTACGATTCATTTTTATAGGTATATTTTTTTTTTGAGAAAAGGGCCTTTGCT
Organism: Mytilus coruscus; assembly: GCA_017311375.1. Lineage (NCBI taxonomy): Eukaryota > Metazoa > Mollusca > Bivalvia > Mytilida > Mytilidae > Mytilus > Mytilus coruscus. The sequence continues at coordinate 39,283,691 of CM029603.1, read as the reverse complement.
TTTAATCAGATTGAAGGTCAACAATGTGTCTATACACTATACAAAGCTCTAACTCGACTCGAGTCGAGAAAAGTTGTGAATAAATGAACAGAATATAAAATATCTGCAACTGACGAGATACCTTATTTAGGAAAGGTATGATGATCTTTTATGAGTTGTTTTTCGACTATTAAACAGTTTGAAAGCGTCAACTAAACAAATATTTTCCCCAATTTTACTTAATTTTGAATCTAAATTCCAATATTGATAGATGATTATTGTAAAATGCAATCTGTAACGGGGGAGGGGGGACACCAAATCACATGTTTATCCGCTAACATTGTAAAACACATTATTTCATCTTTCTTCAAAATGTTGAATATTCTGGCAAGTTTCTTGGTCTCCTGTCTGATAAGTTTTTTTTAATTTCCTATGGTTATCCATGGCGGTTTTTGTCCTTGGTCTTGCATATTTTTGAAGGTATATTGGAAGGTTGATTTGCACTACCAATGACTGCTTTCCAGGTCTTCTTTGAACATATTCCAGAATGAATTTATGTTTGTCAATTTGTTCAGGCTTTCTTGTTTAAATTCATTGTTCTCTTAATTTGTATCTTTTATGTTAAACCATTTGACTGTTTTATACAATTGATTTTTCTTTGTTTTGGTTGTTTGTCATTGAATCAATTTTCATTTCTGCACACACAATGTCTCAATTTCAAGGAATAACACTTTCTTAGTATTTTACTTGGACAGTAGTTGATAAGAAGACCCAATATGCTTTTATTTCTGCTTGGCTCTTGAATTAATTGAGTTCATCAGGAATATCTGTAAGTTGATATTGTTGCTCTGCATTCTGCATGTTGTTTAAGTTCGCATGGTTTTGTTTGACTTAGTAAGTTGACAGTAGGCATGCACTATTTAGTGACGCTCTATTGAAAACTGTTTCAACTTCAGAGAGGCTATCATTGTTAGAAGTTTTAGGATTATAGTATGAGCGTATGTAGAGACCTTTTAGGCCTTTTGCTGGATTCGTGCTCATATCATTATAAAGTTCGTGTCCTATTCTTGTACTTCATAGCTTAGAAACGTGTTGTTTATGGCTATTAGATCTCCATCGTCAGTTTTATTTTCTTTCTATCCTTATGATTGAAGTTGTAACCTGGTGGGAATATCTGGCTATTTGTAATTGATGATGGTAACAAAGTTTCTATCATAATGACGACACATACCTTTGTACTATCCATGATGTGTGTTTGTCGTGGTATTATTTATTTCTTATGGACTGACAGTTAACATTTAGGATCTTGAGTGGTATAAATGGTTTATTCCTGCTTCCTGGATTTTCTCGCTTTGGATGTGTGTCGCGTTTTTAAATTCTCTTGTTGAGATCCTGTAATCATGTCAAGTGTACCTTCTAGTTGTGAGCCAAAATTTTAATTAGTTGGGCCTGCTTTTCATTTCACTTAGAATTTATTGTTTAAAAGAGAACAGTGTTTGGTTAATTTTTTCACTTAATATAATATAAAGGGATAGGAAATTTGCCACATTTCAGGAAAAGCAACCCTTACATACTACTCTTAAACATAATAACCAGTATGATTCTGTATCTATACTTTTGTTTGATATACATAAAATTGAGAATGGAAACGGGGAATGTGTCAAAGAGACAAAAACCCGACCAAAGAGCAGAAAACAGCCCAAGGCAACCACTGGGTCTTCAACACAGCGAGAAAATCCCGCACCCGGAGGCGGGCTTCAGCTGGCCCCTAAACAATAATGTATACTAGTTCAGCGAAAATGGACGTCACACTAAACTCCGAAACATATAAATGAACCAAAATAAAAAAAAAAACATACAAGACTAACAAAGGTCAGAGGTTCCTGACTTGGAACAGGAGCAAAATGCGGCGGGGTTAAACATGTTTTGTGAGATCTCAACCCTCCCCCTATACCCCTAGCCAATGTGGAATAAACGAACACACAGCAATACGCACAGTAAAACTCAGTTTGAAAAAAGTCAGAGTCCGATGTTAGAATAGGCAACAGAAGAAACTAAGCAATGATGAACATAAATTAACAAAGGACTACTAGCAGTAACTGACATGCCAGTTTCAGACCTCAATTAAACTGATTGAAAGATTATGTTTTCATCATATGAAAATCAAGCACAGTCCCTCCCGTAAGGGGTTTAGTATAATACCATCATCAAATATACGAGAAGAACATAACTCTATCTTGCCAACAACTGGTTTTATAATAAATATGCTTATTTCCCTTGCAAAGACCCTATGAGTGAATCAATATTTATTTCAAAAAATGCAATTTTTAATGACCTGACAACAGTATCGTAACTATATCCCTTCTGAATAAATCCGTTTAAAGGTTTGGTTAGCTTTGAGGTGAATGACGACATTTTTGTGCTTTGTATAGAATATTACCATAAAAGATGGGATGTAATTACATGAACATATAAGATGTCTGCACGTTGATTTATATTTGATCATATTTGCGAATGATGTCCTTGTACCGATGATAAAATTTAATAAATGTTTTGACAAGTTTGTGATATCGAAAACCCTGGTGTAATAATTTGTGAGTAATACAGAGATTTCTTTCGTTAAAATCAAATACATTGTTACATACACGAGCGAATCGAATAAGTTGAGATATATACACACCATAAGATGGTTCCAAGGTAACGTCACCATGTAAAAACGGATAATTAACAATAGGAAATGAAAAATCATCTCTTTTATTGTACATAGATATAAGAAGATGTGGTATGAGTGCCAATGAGACAACTCTCCATCCAAGTCAAAATTTATAAATGTAAACCATTATAGGTCAAAGTACGGTCTTCAACACGGAGCCTAGGCTCACACCGAACAGTAAGCTATAAAGGGCCCCAAAATTACTAGTGTAAAACCATTCAAACGGGAAAACCAACGGTCTAATCTATATAAAACGAGAAACGAGAAACACTTATGAACCACATCAACAAACGACAACTACTGAACATCAGATTCCTGACTTAGGACAGGTGCAAACAAATGCAGCGGGTTTAAACGTTTTAATGGTACCAAACCTTCACCCTTTTTCTGAAACAATAGTGTAACATCACAACATAGAAAGACACACTATAAAATATCAACTGAAATAGCTTAACTCAATCAAAGGACATAGTAACACCATTGAACATACACTGAACAAATAAATTTGACCTATGATACAATGCAAATTCAACATAAATAAACTAAGGGAAGAATAATAAAAGTAACATGTTATATCGGTATGAAACGTTAAACAATTTAAGAAAAACAATATGCTCGAACAAAAATATCAGCCATTTGCAATAACTTTAAACACAGGTAAATCAAGTTTAGTATTAAGCTTCCCGTTAAAGATATAGATATCAAGATCCAGGAAAAGACAGTGTTCATTGTTAGTATTAGCTGTATTTAAAGTCAGTTCAGCAGGATAAATCTCTTTAGTGTACATACTGAAGTCGTCTTTATTGAGAGCCAATATATCATCCAAATATCTAAAAGTGTTATTAAATTTTTGTATCAGATGATGTTTCGATGGGTCTTTGGCTTGCTAATTTTAGTCATAAATTGTAACTCGTAAAAATACAGAAACAGGTCTGCAATAAGTGGTACACAGTTAGTCCCCATTGGAATTCCGATAACTTGACGATATACGGAATCTCCATGGCGAACAAAAATGTTATCTAGTAAAAATTCAAGTGAAGTTATCGTATCAAAGCAGATCCATATTGACATAGTTCTTTTGTTTGTTGTTACTAAAAAATGACATAAAAGAGTTTGAACATATATATTCGTTTCCTGAATTTTTAAATGCCCATTTAATTAGGTATGTGATTTTTTTTCTTAATGAGATTATGAGACAAAGTGGTATATAGGGTAGAAAAATCAAAACTTTGAACGTATATGAATTTTGTGAAAAATATTGTATTGTTTATTGTATAGTATATGTTTTTGTATAAGTTTCGTAATGTTTATTGTATAGTATATGTTGTTGTATATGTTATTGTATTGTATATTGTATATTGTATATTGTATATTTTATTGTATATTGTATTGTAAATTGTATTTATATATTGTATATTGTATATTATATATTGTATATTGTATATTGTATATTATATATTGTATATTGTATATTGTATATAGTGTATCGTACTTTTAATCTACCGGAACCCCTATGATTGTGTCAGGTAAAACAGATAGGTACATGTAAGTATGTTAAGATTTTATTGATTTTTCTGTACCAGTTTTGTCTTTAGTATCCGTGGACTGTAGAAAAAAGTCGACTAATAATACAAAAATTTTAAAACAGTAATATTAAACTACTCTTTATAAAGAACGTGGAATAAAGGGTATCATTTAACTTGAAACTACATAGATACATTTATTTTCAAAAAAGAATAAACACGTAAACTATAAACTGTACGTTTCATACTATGTTTTGAAATACTTTTTGGGTATTAGTGAATTATGTGATTCTCTCCTCTGTGAAGGCGGAAAGTTCATCGCAAACACAAACGTCAAAGTGGAAAAGGAAAGTTATTGCAAATATACTAATTTATAGACGATAACCATGTCACATCTACCACCTCTACCAGCGAGCCTCAAACCAATTCAGCATTATCTTAAAACTGCAAACGAACATGATAAAAGAGACCCCGTTGTTTCATATTATTGTAAGTATATCTGTATAATTACTGTGTATTTCTACCACTATTCAGGAGGGTATGACAATGACATCATAATACACCTTATTGCTATTTGTCTGCCATTACTGTAGATCACAAAATTTCCCATACAATTTTGACTTCACAATAGAAAATGTCTAACGACACAAGGGAAAAATGTTGTATGATGTCGAAAGTTCAAGTGTCGTAAATTCTCAGGTCAAGTGTCACAGATTCCCAACTAGCGATAAGGTTTATGGAACGCTCAATCCACTACTCTCATATATATTTTCCTACATCCTGGCACTTTGTTATTATACTCAAAGTGATTTTAAGAGTGATTAGCTTCTTGCACACACTCTGTTCAATACTACAATAGGACATTTCACGGTTATTGCATCCATATTGGCTGTGCAGGCTCATCATGTTTAAATTCACAGTCACATTTTGTCAGAATGAGAGCTAAATATGTCGCCTTCTGTAGAAAAAATGCCATGCTCTGCAGTTAAGAACCCTCGCAAGTTGGCAACTCTCTCAAGGATTAGTATGAAGAATGTTGCAAGACTTAATTTCTGTCTTAATTTGATATACCCTTATTTTCCAGAGGCATTCTAAATCCCACCCTTTCCATCCCAATCGACTACCTATTGCAGGACCTATTTATTGTATTTATTGTTAATTGGTTCTCATCCTGAATATGCATGACATATTTGCCACTGGAAATAAAGCAAACAATAATTAATTAATCAAAACAACCACAAATTTATTAATGCCCCAGTTTCTGGATGAGTCTTATAGTGAATAACTTGAATAAAGATTGCGTTTAGTCTGAAAAGGGGTTAGTAAGGCTATTCAACAGTTCTTAAATAATTCAGCAATATTTTGATTTTTGGACAAATAAATATGTACATGAAAAATGTAAATAACTTAATTCATAATATTATTATAATCATTTTTATTCAATAGATGTTTCTTTCTTAAATATTCATAATAAGATTTGCTTTATGAATACTTAGTTTTATGTACATTTAACCAACATAAGGCCTACATTGAATATCAACTGCATGTAATCAAAACCTGATGTATTTAAAACATTGATGTATCTGTTTTTTAAAGGTCAACTGTATGCAATGCAGAATGGTATGGAGGTTGATAAAAAGTCAAAGGAAGCAAGAACATTCTTATTCGCATTGATGGACTATTTAGAAAAGGTATATATAAAAGCACTATTTATAGCAGCATTTAATTACTTCTAAAAGTGAGTAAAACTGTTTAAAGTTAATATAAAGTGGAAGGTTGATTTGATAATCAACATTTTACACTTTGGCAGTTAAAAAATGTGTTTCTGCATGCATGTATATTCAGCCACAATTATATTTGTTTTTATTTATTCACCTTCACATATGTTTGGAGACAACTTTTTTTGTCCTGTCCCTCTGATGAACAAATAACGGAATTTCATTACACTTTCAAATGTAAAACTCGGCATGAAAAAGAAAGAAATATTTGCATTAGCCAGCTGCACAATTAACAATAAAAATTCAAAACACTTCAAAAATAGATCTCTGCAGTTGAAAGAAAGAAATATTTGCATCAGTCAGTTGCACAATTGATATAACAAATTTCATGACACTTTCAAAAATAGATCTCTGCCTGAGAATAAAAGAAATATTTGCATCAGTCAGTTGCACAATTGATATAACAAATTTCATGACACTTTCAAAAATAGATCTCTGCCTGAGAAAAAAAGAAATATTTGCATCAGCCAGTTGCACAAACAATATTTCAAATTTCATGACACTTTCATGAAAAAATAAAACTGTAATTGCAATTTCTCTAATTTTTTCACTATTTTCACATTCCCAACCGATTGTGAAAAAATTGTTCTCCTCACTAGTGAAATAAGTGTTCTCGGCAAATGATTGGTGGAAATTTAATTATGACGTTTAATTTTCTTGGTTGCTTCTGAATTTCCTATTGTGACGTCATGAGAAAAGGCAACCATGCCTGATGACGTCACATATAAAGAACACAACTTCAAGTCTGCAAACCTTTGAAAAGGAAAGATAAAAATCATTATATTCTAATTCACCATCTCAAACGAATATAAATTATTTAATAAATAAAATAACACATAAATAGGATAAGTGTGCCTACAGGTGTAGCAGCCTTTAATATTAATTACATTCACAGTTCTTCAAACTAAAGTCCTTCACTATAAATTCAGGCAATCACACTACCAATCCAATCATATAATAGATATACAGTAACACAATCAAAAACTATCTACAAAAGAGGAAAAATTCATATTAATATAATGTAATATTTGTATATGCCCACATTAACAATAACCAACTCATAAAAGGGGTGGGTAAACATAATAATGAACTGCTGCTACGTTAACTATAGGCAAACTTCAAATAACTTTATTTTCTCAAACGAACCCCTTAAGTTATACTTAATCATGCCTTTCACGAATCTCATGAGCGCATATACCCGTAAAACCTGCATTGCGGGTATATGCCATCCAATCAAATAGAACATAAACACACACATATTTATAGTAAACAATCACTTGACCGTTACTACGTCATGTGACCAATACCTTTAATAAATATATTTAGAGAAACAGATTCCACCACTATAACTCGTGTATTACGATATTTCTCCACTCTCCACAGTTAAATTTTAATTATTTAAAAAGCTCGACAAGCCTTGTGCTCTAAACATAAAAAATTTAACTGTCTCGAGTAGAGAAATATCGTAACACACTGGTTGCAGTGGTGGAATCTATATACAATATTACTTATAGAGTATTCATTTTTCAAAAGAGAGGGTGTTTCTCAGCTACGATCTCATCGAAGAATGACAGCCCTGTGAAGAGATATGGCCGAGAAACTTCTTTGAGTTTAAAAGACCATTGATAATCTGTTTATCACTATTTTACCTATGACGTCATTGATGTTTATCATGTTTATATTGACAACGACATGCATGCCTTTAGATTCTAGCGATAATTTTCTGTCTGAAGCAAGTAGCAGAATATGAAAAATTATGACGAAAAAAGTTCAAAGGAAAAATACGCAAAATAGCAATAATATGTTATATCAGGTAACAAGAAACAATCATATAACTAGACTCCATTTACCTCAAAATGGACATGTAAATATTTTGAAGCAGCATTAGATTTAATTAATCTTGCAAAAAAAATCTTATAATTTCTAAAATATCTCAAAAAAAATCTGTTATCATTTTTCACAGGCAATATCTTTGAAGAAATTTGACAACAGGTTTTCAAAATATCCTTCTGTCATTATTTTCTCTTATACATCACGTACATGTATTTGGTACATTGAATCATAAATATATCTGTGATTTATTTAGTGAAGTGAATTCAAGAAAATACATTCATATGTTAAAGTTGTAATGGAAAGGTATAAAGTTCAGGATGGTATAACTTTAATTGTATGTTTAACTATTACTTGTTATTGTATTTCATATTTTATCATGATGGTACAATATTTCAGTTTAAAACAGAACATAGTGACAATGAAGCCATCACTAGTGAAGTAGTAGGACAAGCACACATGGAGAATTATGCCCTGAAAGTTTTCCTGTTTGCTGACAATGAAGACAGAGCGGGAAGATTTAACAAGTATACATAATTATTTTTACATGTCATTTATCATCCACAAAAATAAAAAGTGCAGTTATTTTTGTTTTTTGATATATATTCTCTCTCTTTCTTCTTTTCACTGTTGCAGTTTATCTGTTTACATTCTTGATAATGCAAATCCAATTTCTTATGTACAAGTTAGGAGATATATTTCCATCGAAGGCGGATAAATTTGCTTATTACGATAAAATCCTTGACATCTATTTTAATATTATAAATGTATACTGATGATTACTCAGCTGTTAATACAATCAATAAATAATGTATACTATTTTTTAGTTTCTTGTGAAGTGTTTTTGTTTCTCAAATTTTTTTTAGAAGAAATTGTTAGACATGGTAAGAGCTGCCATAAAATTTAACTTTTTTAAAAGGAATGGAGGTGTTTTCAGATGACGTTCATCTAATTTTTATACATTTGTAACAAGTCAAATTTCTCCTTATTAAGTGAAGGCCTTGCACTTAGAGCTGGTCATTTTGATTTTGTTGTGGCACAACAAATGTTTGAAAGAAACCACTTAGTGTCCCATATACCATTTGGACTGTTCTAACTAATTATAAAATGAATTTTAGTTGCTGTTCTGTTCTTAAAATTTTGCCCTTGAGTTAAACATCACAAATAGTATGTCCAAAAGACAGAATTGTAATGAAAGAACATCTCGAACATGACAAATACAGATATATACAAAATTAATATATATATTTAGAAATCCATTTAATTTTCATTGGAGGAGAATATTTAAAGTTTAGACTCAATTGATACCTGTCCTTGAGTCAGCCATTAAATGTTGAACTCAAAGGCATCAAAGCTGTGGTAAACCACATTGGAAAAACAAAGGACCTTGAAAACTTATCGAATTACAATTGTGATTTATTTTCCCAAACCAATATGTGAGAATATCACAATGTTGCACATATTTGTTGTTATGAAAAATTATTGTTTATATTGTCTAATTATGGTGATATGTCTGATTCAAGGGCTTGTGTCCTTATATTTTGTGTAACAAACAATTATTTTACAGAAATGTGGTGAAATCGTTCTACACAGCAGGAATGTTATTTGATGTGTTAGGATGCTTTGGTGAGATAAGTGAAGATGTAAGTAAGAATAATAAAATTACACATTTACTTACTTTGAATTCATTTTACACAAGTCCAAATTTACTGGCATATACATTTATAAGGATTTACATGTATATAAAATGAGGGCCCTGCTGACTTGCCCTATAGAAATCACTCTGTCTGTTTGTCCATTCGTCTATGTCTGTAAGCACATCTATTTGGTACGATATATAAAGATTGCTCCAACTGATTTTCAAATTTTTTTTATTTAAAGAAATTGATAGATATGGGTTAAACATAATTTTTGTTATAAAATCACAAATTGTGAGAAATATCAATTTATGCTACGGTTTCAACAAAATCTATAAATCGGTATAATAAGCTATCCCAAATTTTTTCTCAATGTCAAATATGGGGTAAAAAGTTAACTTTGTGAAAAATCACAAATTTAAAACTGATTCTCATTGTTTTTTGTTTTGTCTGTGACAAAAGTTGCAGTATGAGAGACATAGGTATTACTATACAGCGGCGGCGGCAATGTAAACTATTTGTATAAAGCTTTATATTTTAGAAGGTAGAAGACTTGGATGCTTCATACCTTGTTTGCAAATACCTTATGTTACGAAGTTTAGGTCTGTCGTATGTCCATTGCCCATGACCTCATTTTCATGGTTCAGCGACTGCTTGAAAAAAAATTTATAGTATTTTTTGTCATGTGAATTTCTCACTTATTATGAGTAAAAGGACAGCTATGTTTGGTATATGGGTTCCTTGCAACGTCTACATGTTTGTCAAGTAAGGTTCATCTGACCTCAACGGTTGAGTCAACCTCATTTCATTGATCAGTGATCAAGGTTAAAGTTACATGATTAGGTCGGTTTCTCAGATACTGTAAGCAGTAGGTCAACTATATGTGGTCAATGTTACATTTTGGGGTTTTGGTTTGGTTTTTTTAACAAACCAAAGAAGTAGGTCAACTATATTTGGTGTATGGAATGATTGTAAGGTGTACATGTCTGTCTGGCAGGTATAATCTGATCTTGACCTCAGTTTCATGGTTCATTGGTCAACGTTAAGTTTTTGTGTTTTGGTCTGTTTTTTACAACTATCATAAGCAATAGGTCAACTATATTTGGTGTTTGAAATAATTGTAAGGTGTACATATAAAAATAAGGAGAAGTGATATGATTGCCAATGAGACAACTATCCACCAAAGTTCAAATGAAGTGGATGCCCCATGTCTGTCTGACAGGATTTATCTGACCTTGACCTCATTATCATGGATATTAAAAATTGTAAAGTTTATGTGATACTTTTAGTAAAACCTTTATCTTTAAGATTTTCAACATAAGGCAATTGTCAGTAAAGCAGGCCAGGCATTTCAGCATAAGTACTCTTGTGTTAAAAATGATCAAACTGAGAAACATCTGATTTTGCTAGGATTTTGCCAAAAAATCGATATTTAGGTACAATTTTCTATTCTAAAACGATTCCCTGTGTCAAAGAATGTTAGTTGCTTACCATTTACAAAAATGCCAAACAAAGTGCATAGTGCTTGGATTTTAACAAACTTATATTTTTTAAGAATGCAGCTGGACTTAAATGCTGGTCTTAAAATTTATGAAAATTGACCACCAAAACATGAATTGCTTGGCCTGCATACATTCCTGTTTCCCACCCTCATTGTGCAAGACATGTCAGTTTTCTAGTTATTTTTTTATTGTTCATTTAATTTTTACTACAAATTATATAGAGCTAAGAATCCAAAAATCATACCACATCTTCTTTTTTATACATAAAGCTTTTCTGCATTCTGCGTAAAAGTTGATATTAAGTCTCATTATCCTTTGATAAAATATGACTGTAGTAACATATGGAAGCATGCAATGTTGCTGAATTTTTACAATGAAGTGTTCTATTTATCAAATACTTCATTACATTTCTTTATTGCTGATGTCCAATTGGATTTCCCTAATTATAAAATGCATCGTTAGTTATGAGAGCTTTAAAATCAAATTGGAATTGTGACTCGAAAATTTATAATCTAATGCAATTAATTTGTAATCATGATTTTGATTGGACAACCTCATATATTTTGAGGGGGTAAATTCCATGGTTTACCAGTCTGTAATTAAAAGAAGTCCCAATTTTGAATTCTGGAATTTATTGGTATGAGAATAAACAAAAATAAGCAGAAGTCTCCTGAAATTATCTTTTTTTTTGTCAAATATTATTTTGTTCTGAAGCATACATAAAGCCCGCAATTGTCTGTTATTTGAAGCTGGAATCGTATGGATGATGTAATACTGGTAAGGTTCAAAAGTCAAGAAATTTTTTTGGCTGAATTTTGGATAAATGTAATTCTTATATCAAAATTATATCTTTAAAAAATGAATATCTGATAAATTTGCATTAGAATGGGGATAACTGTTTTGTATTTTAAGCTTGGTCTTCATAAAAAATGATTTTACTATCACAAATATCGATTTACCTAGTGCCACTACGTGTCACTAAGTAAACTTGATACTGTAAAACCTATGTTTTACATAGGCAGTTGTGCACATGGATTAAAAAACTTTTACTTTTAAATGAAAAAAATTTAAATGGTTCAAAATAGTTTGGGACTTGTATCTTTCCAACATTCAAGATTGAGAGCTTCAATTTTTTAAAATTATTTTTATAGGATTATAATCGTGAACAGCAATTAAATAATTCAGGACATTGTGTGTCAAGCTTGGCTGGCTTCCACCTTTCTAAGGTACACGATAGTTATTGAATTCTTTCCTTTCGATCAATGAAGTGACAAAATATTGTTGTAACAAGTGTTAAACATTCATTCTAATGCAATTCATTTGTAATGATGATTTTTGTCAAGCCTGCGACTTTTGTCGCAAAAGGAGACTTAGCGATCCTACATTCAGTCGTCGGCAGCGGCGGCGTCCACAAATATTCACTCTGTGGTTAAAGTTTTTAAAATTTTATAACTTTCTTAAACTATCCTGGATTTCTACCAAACTTGGACAGAAGCTTGTTTATGATCATAAAATAGTATCCAGAAGTAAATTTTGTAAAAAGAAATCGTGTTTTTCCGTATTTTACTTATAAATGGACTTAGTTTTTCTGCCAGTTAACACTACATTCACTCTGTGGTTAAAGTTTTAAAATTTTGAATAACTCTCTTTAATTATCCTGGATTTGTACCAAACTTGGACAGAAGCTTGTTTATGATCAAAAGCTAGTATCTAGAAGGAAATTCTGTAAAAATTTATTTACCGCTTTTCCGTATATTATTTATAAATGGACTTAGTTTTTCTTCCATTTAATATTACATACAGTCTGCAGTTAAAGTTTTTGAAACATTTATTAGATTCTTAAACCATTCTGGATTTTTACCAAACTTGGATAGAAGCTTCTTACAATCAAAAGATAGTATCTAGAGGAAAATTTTTAATAATTTTTCCCCATTTTTGTTGAGCCTGTGACTAACAGCAAAAGTAGGCGAGACACTGGGTTTCCCGGAACCCTTAAGAATTTTTATTGGTTGTTGACATATATTTTGAGAGGTTAAATTCCACAGTCTAATATGTAATTAAGGTAAGTCTCCATTTTGAATTATTGATATTTTTCTCATTTTTTTTTCATTCTGAGGGTATGCAAAGTTTAAAAATGTCTGGTGTTAAACTTTGACGCTGTATGATAAGGTTTCACTATGGTGGTGCCATGGACAAGAACACATTTTTTATTTATGACAATTTTTAGCTCAAATGTTAACAGAAATGGATCATTTTGATTATTTAGCATTTGAATCGAGATGACCATATTGCTTTTAAGCTTGGCCTACATGTATATAAAGCTTGGTTTTAATGGCGCAAATATTTATTTATTTAGATCTGTTGGGCATCGCTAGGTAAACTGAATTTGCGGCAGTAAAGCCTACCTTTTATGTATGCAGAGCTTAAATTACAATACAGTTATCTCCTAAATAAAGAGCAAGCTGTTGAACTTCCTGTCTAGGAAGAATTTGGCAGTCTTTTATAGGAAAATCTAGCATATTTAGACCTTAAAAGTTACATGGCACTAAAATATGTATGAAAATTGGTCGGATACAGAAATTTCAGGTTATTTGATAACCCTGGTGGGTATAAAAAAATCTCATGTGTGACTGCAAAATCGAGTCAGATGATAGGTATGTGGTTTTAAAGGAATGCATCTCAAATGCACTATGAAAATAAATTGTCAAAGTTATTTTCAAATTCTTGTTATTTGTCAATTTGTCTTCATGTTTTATTCTAATACATATGATATGTACATGAAGCACTGCTATTGTGGGATGACCTCTGCCATCAATTCAACTGTTGACAGTTGGAGTGGTTGGCAACAAATGTAGCACAATTCCAGTCAATATTTCTGGGATATTTCAAATGTTTATTTAGATAATTATACCCCACAGAGCGAAGTTCCATCTAGTATAATGTTTTAGACCCGTCCATCCGTCCGTCCGTCCGTCCTGTTCTTGTCATCACAACTCATCTGAAACCACACAACAGAATTTCATGAAACTTTGTAGATAATAAGAACATACTATGTAGATGTGCATATCAACAGGAAATTATGATTTAATTTTTTTTCTAGAAGTTATGCCCATTTGAACATAGAATTTTGACCTTAATATACTACTGCAACAGTTTGTCATCGCAACTCCTCTGAATCTGCACAACAGAACTTCATGAAACTTTGTAGATAGTGGACATACTATGTAGATGTGCATATCCACAAGAAATTTTTATCAGTTGACTTTTGCAGGAGTTATGAGTCTTTGAACTTATGAATTTGGTGATATTTTGAATGCCCAGTGAAAATGTGGGGGTGTGGGGTATGTGAGCGTGCTCACAAAGGTTCTTTAATATTACTAGTTAGTAGTATTAGATTTGAATAGGAATACTGTGGATTCATTTATTTTCGTGGGTACCAATTTTCGTGGATTGAGGAAAACTTGCACTTTCGTGGATATTTAATATGTGGTTTTTGCAAAGTCTGCATATTAACCTTTAGGAAATATTTAATTCGTTGATCATTTAAATTCGTGGTTCTCCTGTACCCACGAAATCCACGAAAATTGGTATCCAACGAATAATAATGAATCCACAGTAAGTGTACAACTATCCACAAGATGAGCAAAACCCTTACCATATAGTAAGCTATGTGAAACAATTATTCAAAAAGAAAACGAATATAAACAATGAGGAGATGTGGTATTACTGCCAATGAGACAACTATCCACCAGAGTTAAAATGAAGTGGTAGTAAGCAATTATAAGCCACTGTGCCGCCTTCAACAATGAGAAGAACCCATACTGGTCTTTAAAAGGCCCGACATGAAAAATGTGAAATGATTAAACGAGAAAACTAACAGCCTGATTTAAAACAAAACAATTAACAAAAATATAAATATGACAAACATGAACTAACAAAAACCACTGTTCTACAGGCTCCTGACTTGGGACAGGAACATAAGTAATGTGGCTGGGTTTTTCTTTTTTAAAGCCATTTTCATTATCAATTGTAGGACTAATTAATCTATGGGCACATTTTTTTATGAATTCAGATTCAAAAGAATAGAAAATATGCCAAATGGAAAGCAGCATACATACATAAGTGTTTAAAGAATGGAGAAACACCAGTGCCTGGTCCTCTTGGTGGGGAGGATGGAGAAGGTTAGTGAATTATAACTGAAAATTACAACATTTTCAAAATAATTTTGTTTATTCCATATTGATAGAACCTTAGTAGGTTTTTCTATATGTATTGGATTTTGAATAAATAAGCACATATTCACCTACGGAAAAAGTATATTTTTGCATGTGATTTTGGCAAGTGAACATTTGATTTCAATAGACACAAGTTTTCTTTCTTATATTGGTTTACAAGTATTCCTTAAACTACAAAAAGAGATCCAAACACTTTTGATAGCATTTTGATATCTTAACAGTGGGAAAACAAAATATTGCAAGCTATGTCATAAGGTTAAGAAGACAATGATTTGTGTATCTGAGTTGATATGCAAGGATGTTTTAAATTTGTAATATCTTGCATCATTGGCATCTGTGTCATCTCTGTTTGTGGCATTCTTCACATTGTTTTCTGACTTTATCTTAATCTCAACTATTATTATCTATGTAGGAGGTATTGCACCTCCTATTTATATTTTTGGTGTTTCAGTAATGTTGATTTCGTGGCTCAGCTGTACAACAACCTTGCTCATTTCGACTAATTAATTTTTGTTTAAAGAAATCAACATATACTTTGGTAACAGACCATTTATATATAGCTTCCTGGGACAGACAGTTATGGATGCTGACTCTACAATTTTATTAATGTGATAAAAGTTCATTATTTGTTTCAGGAATTACCAAATAAATATAATACACAGACAATTTTATCTTACATTACAGAAGGTTTGTCACCAGCTGATAATTTACAACCAGGGCCATCTTACCCTGTAAACAATTTACCAACTCCCAGTAACCAACAGCCACAAGTTGGAGCCTTTGCTCCACCAACAACACCACAAGACCCACCCCAGATACCACAACAGCCCTCCCCATCACAGTCCTATGTTCCACAACAACCTTCTCCATCACAGTCTTATCATCAACCACAGCCAGCAGCCACTGCATCATGGACACCACCTCAAAATGCAAGTAAGTACATGTAATATGGATGATTTAAGTTTATAACTGACTTTGTCAAAAGAATTAGTTATTGTTAGCACTTTATGAAGTTAGTCAACCAATGGTCATTTAAAGAGAAAAATTACAATCAAAGTATGGACTATTCCAGAAAAATATGTATAACAAGGTTGGACACCACATGATATTTTTTCAATGGGTAAAATTGATGGAAGCAAATACAATTCCGTTACAAATGAAAATAAAAATTAAAATTATGGGTGGTGGGGTAAACAAAAAAGTGTTGTCCATTCTTATTCACTTATGTTAGTTTTAGTTCACCTCGCCCAAAAGCCCAAACCGCTATAAATAGAGAAAATCTGACATGGCAAAAATGTTCAGACTGTTGAGATTTAACTACATATATATCAAAATCGTCAGATGAGTTCTGACAGGAGTTATTGCCTTTAAATGACGAATTTTAATTAGCAAAAATGATAAGCAAGACATGATCTACAGATAAGTCAACATAGCCGAAATCATCAACTCCTTATTCACCTTTAATAACGATATCTACCAATGTGTTGTGTTTTTGCCAAATATCATAAAAACTATAATAGATAGATAGAAACTTTAAAAAGTAAGAATGATTAGCAAGTCAAGATCTACAAATAAGTCTAATGGCCAAAATCGTGGACTTGTTATTAGAGTTAATGCTTGTTAATGACGATTTTTACCATTTTTTTGTGTTTTGCCAATTATCTTGAAAAATATTATAGATAGATAGACACTTTTAAATAGCAAAAAAAGATTCGCAATCAAGATCTAAAAAAAAATCAACATGACTGAATTCGTCAGAAGACTCATTATTGAATTAATTGCTGTATTAATCACAATTTTTACCAATTTCTTTTGCATTTTTATGCCCCACCTAGGGGCATTATGTTTTTCGGTCTGTGCGTCCCTTTGTTCTTCCATCTGTCCGTCCATCGTCAACATGTCGGACAATAACTCAAAAACACTTTAACCAATTTGTATGAAACTTTGGTGAATTGTTTATATCTATTGACAGAAATCCCTTTCGTTTTTAATAAATTTTAGATTTTAAGTTTCTAAGTTGTGGGGTTTTATTCATTAAAAAAAGGGTGATTTTCCAGTTTTTGGACAAAACTCAAAAATACTTTCACCAATTTGCAAAAAACTTTTTAGGACAATAACTCAAAAATGCTTTCAGCAATTTTCATGAAACTTGGGTGAAATGTTTATATTCATTGACGTCAACTCCCTTCTTTCAATATTTATAAATTTTAGATTTTACGTTTCCGAGTTATTCATTAAAAAGGGGTGATTTTCAAGTTTTTGGACAATATCTTTACAGTGCTTTGAGCAGTTTTCATGAAACTTTGGTGACTGGTTTATAATTATTTAAAATTAAGGAATGTATCTCCCTCATGCAAAGCTCTGATTCCTTGCCCAGCATTGGCTATACTTTTTGGTCCTTTTTTGTTTATAGCTCTTCATATTTTTAATAAGCTTTGGATTTTCAAATATTTTGGCCTCGAGCATCACTGAAGAGACATTGATTGTCGAAATGCGCATCTGGTGCAGAAAAATTGGTACCGTTTATGTTATTACTACCACTGGGTCGATGCCTCTGCTGGTGGACTGATAGTCTCTGAGGGTATCACCAGCCCAGTAGCCAGTACTTTGGTACTGGCATGAAAATATGGATTTTATGTAATTAAAATTTGCTGTTACAAAATTTTGGAAATTATTTAAAATTAAGGAATGTATCTCCCTCATGCAAAGCTCTGATTCCTTGCCCAGCATTGGCTATACTTTTTGGTCCTTTTTTGTTTATAGCTCTTCATATTTTTAATAAGCTTTGGATTTTCAAATATTTTGGACTCGAGCATCACTGAAGAGACATTGATTGTCGAAATGCGCATCTGGTGCAGAAAAATTGGTACCGTTTGTGTTATTACTACCACTGGGTCGATGCCTCTGCTGGTGGACTGCTAGTCCCTGAGGGTATCACCAGCCCAGTAGCCAGTACTTTGGTACTGGCATGAAAATACGGATTTTATGTAATTAAAATTTGCTGTTACAAAATTTTGGAAATTATTTAAAATTAAGGAATGTATCTCCCTCATGCAAAGCTCTGATTCCTTGCCCAGCATTGGCTATACTTTTTGGTCCTTTTTTGTTTATAGCTCTTCATATTTTTAATAAGCTTTGGATTTTCAAATATTTTGGCCTCGAGCATCACTGAAGAGACATTGATTGTCGAAATGCGCATCTGGTGCAGAAAAATTGGTACCGTTTATGTTATTATATCTATTAAGATAACCTCCCTTTGGTTTTTCATAAATTTCTGAAATGACATTGAGAAGTTATTGAACTTTATTCTTTGAAAAAGCGACGGGCATATCATAACATAAAACCCGCAGATTTTCACTATTTCAGTCTCATGAAATCTGCTCTTTATATAAAATCTAGTATTTTTCCATTGTACTGGAACTTTTTCAACTATCAAATATTATTGATGAACAGCTGTTTTGATGAAATACTATTTCATTCTAGAAATATTTGGGTACAGATGGTCTCCAGGGACCATAATATCCCAAAAAGCCAAAAAAGGCCAGAAATCAAGTTCAAATATATTCTATTACTCGAACAACACATACCTGGTGTTACTTAATATGGAACAAGTAGTGGTTATACTTTCATTATTTCATAAAAGTTGGTGGGTTTTTTCAAAATAATGTGTACCCATAGCAACAAAGTTAACCCTGAAGCAACAAAGCTGAAAAACAAATTGTAACAAATTTATTCAATATTAAAGTCTAAAGGCATATAAATGGAGTAATTATGATTTTTTTAAGTTTGTCAAATTAGAGTGTTGTCAATTTGTTCCATTTTTGCTAGGAAAGTTTTACATAGCAACCAAAAAATGTCCTTAGTAACCATAATGAACAAACTAAAAATTGTGTTTTTTTCGTAAAAAAAATATTGTCCAGAGCAAAATCTGACAATTCAGAGGTCAGATTTCAATCATGTCAGTATGAAATAAGAAAATTAAACAATATCTACATTTCATTAGCAATAACTTCAGCATCCTAGTAACAAAATAGATTCCTTCCATGCCAATAATTAAAATAATAATAAAAGAAGGGAGTTCCAATGTCCCCCGCGTTGCACATATTTTATCTATCCAAGGTACAAGGGCAATAACTAAAAAAACACTTTTTTATTTTGTTCTTTAAAACTTTTTATAAATATACAGTTGACTCTCGTTATCTCAAAGTCAGCTGGACTAGAGAAATATTTCGAGATACTTGTAGTTCGACTCAAATGAAAACCGGAAGTTTGACAGACCAAGGGACACAACTCTTGCTTAGCTTGGTAAAGCTAAAATAAATCCGGATGAATATTGGAAGGGGGTCGATATTCTGGTCTCAGATCGATGTATTTGTATGCCATGGTCTTTCATTAATATAATAACATTGTGTTCACTTATTTAATCATTTCTTTGAACAGTTACAATTTTCTCCCTGTGGTCGATCTTAGCGTTATTTGTGTCATTTAAAGTTGACAAAATTGTTTATTCTCGGATACAAGAGATTTTAGAAAATGTAGATTTCTTTCATTTTCTTTTATCTCAATCTTTCTTTTCAAGAGAAAATACAAAAAGATTAAAGGCGCAGATTGAGTAGTATTTAGGTGATAACCAACGGAAGTCTTAATGCCTACTTTCTACACATCCAAGCTCATCAGTGTAAATCACGATTAATTGTTTTTGTAAACATTTTAAATACTTTTTCATAAACTTTAACAATGTATCACTAATTATTTATCATGATATTATAAAAGATAATCTTATGTACACACTCGTGGAAATAGCATGTCATAAATCAATACCGTGGGCAGTGACGGGAAATTTAATTACACGTGTATTGTGAGATTAACTCTTCAATCCATTTAAATCCCGGAGGTCATGTTTTGACATATGTGTATTAGTTCGAGATGAATAATGAATTTTGAATGCTTTTGTTAACTTTGGGACCGTAAATTTAGTTTGACTCAACTGAAATTTCGACTCATCAGGAGTCGAAATACATACATTTATATGGAACAAAGTTCGGGACCACGGGAAAACTTCGACTCATCCGAAATTTCGAGTCAACCAAGTTCAAGACAACGAGAGTTAACTGTATAAGAGAAATGAAGGCTTCAGAGCAAATGCAATGTGATTTCCATTATGATTAATATTTCCAAGGGGTATAACTCATTAAAAATATTTGATCAGCACTTATTTTTGAAAGCGTCAAAGACATTGATGATATAAACCTAAAATATAAATTTCATAAAAATCTGACAAGAATTGTACACATGAAAGCATAACAATGCAATTTTCCATATAATCAGTATTTCCAAGGTGCACAACTCTTTTAAAAATAATTGATCGGCACTGATCTTCAAATTTGTCAAAGATATTGATTATATAAATCTATAAAATAAATTTCATAAAAAAGACAGCTATTTTACCATAATTTGTTGATAACGACAGATCAGTGGATTGTATTGCTAATGAATTTTCTCACCATGATGTGTTCAAAACAAGAGCAATTGGCCTGCGTTTCACAAAAAATCGTACACACTTGTGTACTTAATAATGTTGAATCAATAGAGTCAATTAGTTAAATAAATCTAGGTGAATTGGTGTACCTTTGAAATCTACTAAGGTCATACAATGCCCTATAGTTGTGTACATAATCATTGGATAGAAGTCTCATTATCAGTCAAACTAAATGTCTATATAAATAAGTTATTGTCAATTTGTCTGCACCAGAATATTAATGAAAGGAATTTCCCTCTTTTTTCAGAGAGTGTTAGGTTAACTGCAGAACAGTATCAAAAAGCGATGAAGTTTTGTAAATATGCTGGTAGTGCATTACAATATGAAGATTCAGAAACTGCTGTTACCAATCTAACAAAAGCTCTTACACTTCTGACAACAGGCAAAGAAAGCTAAAATATATGTGATATGTATTGTATGTGTTATTTTATAAATTCTTACTTTATGTCTGTTACACAGATTAAAATTGTATATTACCCATTATATAGAAAGTAGGAAAAGACTTTATAGTTACTAAGTATCATTTATAATTCTGTTAAAGAATTGATTACTTTTTTTGACCAAAATATTTGTGACGCATGAAGTATTTTATCTGTTTGTTGAGGAGAAATGAAGTTTGGGAGACTTATTGTTTTTAGTTAAGCAGTGTTGTCATTTGGTAGATTTTCTCTTAATATTGTAAGTCAAGGTTTACAGTAGCTATGCATTGCTAATGACAATATGTATGGTTTTGATGCAAGTACATGTGTTATGATATGGTTGGTCATAATGTTGTCCCATAATTTTAAAATTTCATATTGAGATAAAAGTCAAATACCAATATCTTGTGAAAACAATGTATGTAAATAAATCCACAGAATTTTAGTAAACCAAATGACTTTATTTTGAGATTTATAATTATATGCACGTACAAGGTATGATTACACAAAGAAGAAAGCTTTAGTTATCCTGATATATTTAATACAAGAATTGGATGCATTTTTGTTGGAGTTTTGTTGTCGGGCCTGCGACTTTTGTCGCAGAAAGCTTGACATAGGGATAGTGATCCGGCGGCGGCGGTGGTGTTAGCTTACTTCTTAAAAGCTTTATATTTTAGAAACTAGAAGACCTGGATGCTTCATACTTTGTATATAGATGCCTTATGTTACGAAGTTTCCGTCTGTCATATGTCCATTGTCCTTGACCTCATTTTCATGGTTCAGTGACTACTTGAAAAAAAAGTCAACATTTTTTTTATGCCCCCGCTGTAGTGGATGGGGCATTAAGTTTTACCCTTGTACGTACGTACATCCGTCCGTACGTCTGTACATCCCAAAGTTGGTTTCCATTCTCTTACTTTAGTTTGCCTCAACCAAATGTTATGAAACTTATACACAATGCTTATTACCACAAAATACAGATCAAGTTTGAATTTTGGTGGTGTCACTTTATATGTTCTAGAGTTATGCCCTTTACAAATGGAAAAATTACTGAATTTTTTGTTTCCGTTCTCTAACTTAAGTTAGCCTCAACCAAATGTTATGAAACTTATACACAATGCTTATTACCACAAAATACAGATCCAGTTTGAATTTTGGTGGTGTCACCTTATATGTTCTAGAGTTATGCCCCTTTACAAATGGAAAAATTACTAAATTTTTTGTTTCTGTTCTCTAACTTAAGTTAGCCTCAACCAAATGTTATGAAACTTATACACAATGCTTATTACCACAAAACACAGATCAAGTTTGAATTTTTGGGGCGTCACTTTGACCGTTATAGAGTTCAGCCCCTTTACAAAAGGAAAAATTGCTGAATTTTTCGTTTCTGTTCTTTAACTTAAGTTTGCCTCAACCAAATGTTATGAAACTTATACACAATACTTATAACTTCAAAACTCAGATCAATAACAAATTTGGGAAGCGTCACTTTTACCGTTCTTCAGTTATATCCCTTTGTAACTTTATATGATATGCAAGCGGGGCATCACTTGTGTCCCATTGACACATTCCCCATTTATTGTAATGTTAATTTCTTTCTTATTATGAGTAAAAGGATAACTATATTTAGTATGTGAGTACCTTGCAAGGTCCTCATGCCCATCAGACAATTTTCATTTCACCTCGACCTCATTTCATGGATCAGTGAACAAGGTTATGTTTTCGTGGTCAAGTTTATATATCAGATACTATAAGCAGTAGGTCTACTATATTTGGTATATAGAATGATTGTAAGGTGTACATGTCCAACTGGTAGGTGTCATCTGACCTTGACCTCATTTTCATGGTTCAGTGGTCAAAGTTAAGTTTTTGAGTTTTGGTCTTTTTTCTAATACTATATGCAATAGGTCAACTATATTTGGTGTATGGAAATATTTTATGATGTACATGTCAGTCTCGCAGGTTTTATTTGACCTTGATCTCATTTTCATGGTTCATTTCTCAGTGTTAAGTTTTTGTGTTTTGGTCTGTTTTTCTTCAACTATAAGCAATAGATCAACTACATTTGTTGTAGTGAAGGATTGTAAGGTGTATATGTCTGTCTGGCAGGTACCATCTGACCTTGACCTCATTTTCATGGTTCATTGGTCAATGTTAAGTTTTCATGGTTAAGTTTGTTTCTTAGATACTATAAGCAATAGGTCAACTATATTTAATGCATAAATTGATTGTAAGGTGGGTGTAGATATTTGTCTGGCATAGTTCATCTGACCTTGACCTCATTTTCATGGTTCATTGGTCAATGTTAAGTTTTCTTGGTTAAGACTGTTTCTTAGAAACTATAAGCAATAAGTCAACTATGTTTGGTTTATTGAATGATTGTAAGGTGTACATGTATTTCTCGTTTGGTTTATCTGACCTTGACCTCATTTTCTTAGATCATGTTAAGTTTATGTGTTACTTGAAGTAAAGCTTCATATTTAGGACTATCAACATAAAATCAATGGTTAGTAAAGAAGGTGAGACATTTCAGCATGTGTACTCTTGTATGTTTATATATATGCCCACAAATAAAACTACAAAAAATCAACTGAGGCAGGAACATAAATATACTTTATATTGAGAACATCAAGTTTTCATTTCTCATGTTGTTATGACTAATCTGAGAAACATAATTTCAACGTGTGTGGCCTAATAATGTTAAAAGTTGTGCAAAGTGTTTAATCTCCAAAGCATATTATCATGTCACTTAACATACATGCACATCTGATTAAAGGGATTTCTTCCAAACAAGATTATTAGTTTGTTAATGCAGTCGTTTATTATTATTAATATTTTTTGAAGCAAATAAGCGCCAGTTTATTTTGCAAGCTGCACAAATAAGGTTGAAGGCTGTTTTTGAAGTCTGTATTGTTCAATGCACTAAGTTCTACTGTACTCATTCTGTATTGGTTTTGTAGGCATATATTTATTTAAGATTTTGTGAATATGTGAATTGTTTGGTTTTTTTGTGATAGGCTAGTATTTACACTAAAGTTACCTCTTTCATGATTTTTCTCAAATTTTAATAATAACCTTATATGCAAGGGAATTATAAATTCTTGCAGTAAAATGAGTTATATTATATTATATTATATTGAATACATGTTATTTATTGATCTTCAATTTATTTTATTTAGCTGTGAATTTAGATGACTCTTGTTAATGATATAGACAATTAAATAACAATATCCACAAAATGTACACATTTCTCTATTTCTTCTACCAAGATCAACAAAATGTACATGTAGCTGAAATAATTGAGAATGTCTTATACTGTGTAATCTTTTAAGATTGTTTGTCAGATGTAAATGTAGGTGACTGACTCTTTTAGACCTGTATTCTGTGATTGCAAAATGTGTTTTTATATTAAAATACCTGTCATATCATATAGTTACTTTGTATTTTTTCTTAATTTGTTAATTTTCAAATTTGGAACCAAATAGATTTGAGGCCTTGAGCTAGAGGACTTTAAGCCTGAGGTCAGTGATATATTCATAGTATTTTAGCTGTTTCGCTAATAGGGTACTAAAGATGACTTTTACAGATGTATCAAAATTCAGAAAATAAAAAAAAAAAAGATTCTGTATGATAATAAAAGTGACACAGAAACAATAAAAAAAGACTTGCTCACAATCAAAAGGCAAATATTTTGCCTGGAAACTAACAATTGAACAGTATAAATTCATGTAAAAATATCCAGGGTTATATCAGGTGTTTTGGAATGTAAGAAAAGGATAGATTGCCATAACATTAGTTCTAAAACCCTCCTTGTCAGGTATGCTGGAAATCTTATATGATGTACAGCAATTGCTATTTGAGTGTAGGACAGCATAAATTAATATCAGCAGGTTGAGTACTTCAAGCTTGCTTTCAGTAACTGGGAGCATACTTGGATACTGTATACTATTGTTTATTATGTTATTGTTTGAACTTGTGTTCATGTTATCTATTTTACTGTTATTTTTGAGTTAAGAGCTATTCCTTTACTGATTTTTATTGTTGTCGAGCCTGTGACTTTTGTCGCAGAAAGCTCGACATAGGGATAGTGATCCTGCAGTGGCGGCGTTAGCTAACTTCTTTAAAGCTTTATATTTTAGAAGGTGGAAGACCTGGATGCTTCATACTTTGTATGTAGATGCCTTATGTTACGAAATTTCCATCTGTCACATGTCCATTGTCCTTGACCTCATTTTCATGTTTCAGTGACTACTTGAAAAAAAAGCTAAGATTTTTTGTAATGTTAATTTCTCTCTTATTATGAGTAATAGGATAACTATATTTGGTATGTGCGTACCTTGCAAGGTCCTCATGCCCGTCACTTGACCTCGACCTCGTTTCATGGATCAGTGAACAAGGTTAAGTTTTGGTGGTCAAGTCCATATCTCAGATACTAGAAGCAATAGTCTAGCATATTCGGTGTATGGAAGGACTGTAAGGTGTACATGTCCAACTGGCAGGTGTCATCTGACCTTGACCTCATTTTCATGGTTCAGTGGTTATAGTTAAGTTTTTGTGTTTTGGTCTGTTTATCTTATACTGTATGCAATAGGTCTACTATATTTGGTGTATAAAATGATTGTAAAGTGTACATGTCTAGCTGGCAGGTGTCTTCTGACCTTGACCTCATTTTCATGGTTTAGTGGTCAAAGTTAAGTTTTTGAGTTTTGGTCTTTTTTTCTAATACTATATGCAATAGGTCAACTATATTTGGTGTATGGAAGGATTGCAAGCTGTACATGTCTGCCTGGCATGGTTCATCTGACCTTGACCTCATTTTCATGGTTCATTGGTCAATGTTTAGTTTTCTTGGTTAAGTCTGTATCTTAGAAACTATAAGCAATAGGTCTACTATATTTAATGTATTGAATGATTGTAAGGTGTACATGTATTTCTTGTTTGGTTTGTATGACCTTGACCTCATTTTCTTGGATCATGTTAAGTCTATGTGATAGTTGTAGTAAAGCTTCATATTTAGGACTATCAACATAATATCAATGATTAGTAAAGAAGGCAAGACATTTCAGCGTGTGCACTCTTGTTTGTTCTTTTATATGCCTTTTCTCAGTCAACTGATGGAGATTAAAAGGGGGGGGATGAGATCTTAGGTCACCCCCTATTCATGTGCCTGTCCCAAGTGAAAGACCTTGTCAGTGGTTGTCTTTTTCATAACTTTATTTTTAATTTTTGTACAACCGCAAACATTTTTTGGGGATTGTATAATGGTATGATGTCGTCGTTCGAAGACACATTTGTTTCCGGACAATAACTTTAGTTTCAGTGAATGGATCTCTATGAAGTTTTTTAAGAAGGTTCAATACTACAAAAGGAAGGTTGGGATTGATTTTGGGGATGATGGTCCCAACCGTTTAGGAATTAGGGGCCCAAAAGGGGCCAAAAACAAGCATTTTTCTAGTTTCAGGATAATAACTTGTGTATAAGTATTTCAATTGCTCTGAAATTGTACCACAATGTTTAATACCACAAGTAGAAGGTTTGGATTCATTTTAGGGGTTATGGGGCCAAAAGTTTAGGAATTAAGGGCCAAAAAGAGGCCAAAAACAAGCATTTTTCTAGTTTCCAGACAATAACTGGTGTGTAAGTATATGGATCTCTCTGACATTTTACAACAAGGTTCCATATAACCAAGGGAAAGCTGGGATTGAGTTTGGGGTTAATTGCCCCAAACATGTAGGAATTATGGGCCAAAAACAAGCATTTTTCTAGTTTCCAGACAATAACTTGTGTTTAAGAGTATTGATTTCTCTGAAATTGTACTACAAGGTGTCATATGACAAAGGAAAGGCTGGGATTGAGTTTTGGGGTTATTGCTCCAAGGGGGTTTCAAAAAGTTGGGGGAATTTTTTCCAGTTTTTTAAGAGATTCACAATTTTTTTTTTTAAATTTTCCAAATTTCAAATTTTTGAAAAGTTTCAAGAAGAAATCTTCAATTGCACAGTATTGCTCAATTGATTTGTAAGATCTTTGACCACATTTATTTTGTGTCAGAAACCTATATTATGTCAAAAATTTGATCACAATCCAAATTCAGACAATATCAAGCTTGAATATTGTGTCCAAATATGCCCCAACTGTTCAGGGTTCGACCTCTGCGGTCGTATCAGGCTGCGCTTAGCAAAGCATTTTATTGTAACTTGGAGAATTGATGATGGCAGATCTTTGATCGTTTTTGTTAAATATATTCACAACTGTTTTCAGTGGCGGATCCAGGGGGTGTTCTGGGGGTTGGAACCCCCCCTTTTTTTTGACAATCAATGCTTTTGAATAGGGACATATGGTTAGAACCCCCCTTTATCCTGGGTTGGAACCCCTCTTTTAAAAATGGCTGGATCTGCCCCTGGTTTTAGACAAAGAATGATTAAGAGCTTGGCTTATTGTATAGACATCTGTCTATTGATGAGGACTGTGTTTCCCTTAGATCTATGTCATTTGGTTATTTGTATTGTTAGGTTGCTCTCTTATCCTGTTATTTCTATTGTTGGGTTGCTGTATCGCTGACGTATACCCCACATCTCTTTTTATTCATAACTGCTCATAATATGTTTTAAATGTAACTTTTACTGATCAGGAGGACTGTATTTTTCGCTTTTGTTCTTGTTAAATGAATTTTATATCCAATGATTATTTTGTACGAATTAATATGCATTACTGATATTCATTGCTCCTGTGTAAAAATACATGACTATGAATTTGAATGATTGAAACCTACATGAGATGTTGAAGTGTTGTCAGACATTTTTAGCTTAAATTGTGTATCTGATGGGTGCATAATATTGTTTGGAACAACATGACTAGAAGTGAGTGAGTCTAACTTACTTAAAAGCTGACTGAGAAGGACAACCACTAGGTAAATACTTGACATGTAACAAATAATATGGCTGTGAGTGTATCAGGAATAATTCAAGTGTTGTAAACTATAGTCAACGCCATGAACACCAAACAAATTACACATTGATAAATTCCATTTTGTCTCTCACTTTTATATAAAAACTTGTCAAATGAGAAAATGTGTAAACAATAGAATTAAACTAGTGTAACAATGTGTATGCTACAATGGTTAAACACAAGTTCAGGTAACAGCAGTTACCTTTAAAAAACTTTGTGTGACCTGATACACAGAAAATGTCTGCCTCTGGCTTATCAACAAACCACATTTTTCAGTGTTATTGTGCCTATCCTCCATTAGGGTTGATATTATTTGCATAATATACTTATGTGATTTATTATTTAATATGTTCTAATCCAGCATATGGATGAAATGTTTGTCACTGAACTTTAAAGTTAATCATAAACCCAGGATTTCATTCAAATGATTTGCTGTTAATCATATGGGAAATGATTGCATTCTTGCACTTGATAGTATAATAAATAGCATTTTGATAAGAAAAAAATAGTATAGAAGACAGACTGGAAATCGTTATCACATACATTTGGGTTATCATGTTTTTTTTTTCAATATTTACATTGTGTACCAATAAAATACTTGTTACTAATGTTGAATTAAGTCATTGAAGTTGAACTGCTTATTTTGTTTGTTATGGACTCAATTTTGCCAGTCTTTTTATTTTGATTTCACAACATTTTTGTGCGTTTTTACAACTGTTAGTTATTTTCGGACCAATCGTGTTTCATCTAGCTAGGTACACTGTGGTGCGTTGTTGTTTTTAGTAATCTTTACTAAACTTAAAGGAGGTATTGTTCTAAATCCAAAATGACAGGAAATACATTCAGAGCTCATATTCATTTTCAAACTATTCCACATATAATTTAATCACTATAAAAAGTGAGGATGACAAACTAAACTGTGGTTGTTGTGGTACACAAAAAAGTATCCTCATTTAGTATTACAGATTTTCAGTTGGGAGAACACGATCGCCTCTACAATACTGTCTTCTTCATATTCTCCCCCCACCCCCCTTTCCCCCGCAATGTTCAAACAAGCCACACTTGAGAGTGTAATTGATATTTGGTTGATGCAGAGACATATATTGTATATATATGTCTCTGGTTGATGGAGAAGATATTTCAGGATTTTTCATAAAAAATTATCTAACCCATGTTTCTTCAATTTTTCAAATGACTGGTTATTATGCACTATTGGTGCACACCTTTAGATCAATATAACTAAGAATGCTGTTTGTAAGCTTGATTCAGGAACTAAACGGTAGTTTAAGTAAAATAAATCACAATAATTTCAAGATTTTCTTTTTTAATTTTGACATAGCTACCCTTTTCTATTCATGAAATAAAATGTAATTAAATAAATATCATTTGTTTTTTGTTGACATAACATCAGTTGAGTTTCATGACCATATTAGTGGCTTTACACGCATGGGCAAGTGATTTGCTCATTGCCATTAAGTTGTCATGGGAAATTGACTGGAATGTTGCTGTAGCATCGTCTATCATGGTAATTAGTTTGATCTGTAATAAACAATAAAAAAAAAAAACTCATCAAAGATATCAGGCTTACAATTTTGTAGGTCAGACGCCCGTTTCGTCTATAAAAAAAAACTCATCAGTAACGACCGAATAAAAAAGTTAAAAGGCAAATAAAGTACGAAGTTAAAGAGCATTGGGGGCCAAAAATTCCGAAAGGTTTTGCCAAATACAGCTAAGGTGATCTATTCCTGAAAGTAAATTACATTACTACAGGTATTTTTTTTTTTAGCATTTATCAATTTTAACGTTTTACCTGAAAACTGAATGAATTTCATCATAACACTCACTTGATAGTTTTTTTTTTTTTTAATTTTTGATAAAATATTGCAGACTTGCATGCTTTGGCTATATGTTGAATATATTGAAGCACTCAAGGAGCCTAAAAGACTTTAATTTTTATCTGAAGAACAATACAAACTTTTACTTTCGATTGAATTTCTTTCTTTCGTTTGAAATGTCTTATTTTTTATAGACAAATACGGGAAAGGAAAAGGTATGATAAGGCCCATTTAAGCCCTCGAATTTGAAAATCACAAAGTACTTTATCCATCTCATAACAACCGTCATATGTTCTGATATCATTATTTGTATTTTTAACTGAGTTTGACATTAGGCCTTTACACTACAGGACTTCAACGTCTTGCATTTTAAGAAAACCTGCAAAACTTCAAACATGGCCTGACTTTGAGATATTGTCATTAATATTTAGATATGAGCCAAGAGAACATTTTTCTACAAGATGTCTTATACCAATTTTGATTAATTGATACATTTTACTTAGTATTATTTTGATTGATTGATATATTTTATTTTTTTCGAATTTCAAAGCCAAATAGTAACACTTATCATACCTACTCATTTGAAAAAATCTATCAGTTATGGACCACCTATAATGCTTTACACATCAGTCATGGACCACCTATAATGATTTACACGATGTTTAAGATTTCCAGAAAGCGCCAATTCTGAAGTATAAATGCACGCATCAAACTGTAATACTATGAACTTTTGTTAAAGTACAAACACTCTTTGAATATGATCATTCTTGTAAAATAACTTTCAGGGAAATTGGCTTTTCCTCTTTATTTACCGTATATTTGAAAAGAGTTTGCATTTACTAATTATTAACTCGCGAAAATCTGAGTTAGTTTGTTTGAAAAATTTTTTAATGAATCACAAATATACAAGTGTCATGCGTAACAAAAAATTATTAAATAACTTACCTCTAGTGCATGTAAACCATGTACTGTATGAACATCCATAGCTTCTTGAGATGACATAGTGTAGATATAGCAGGCCTTAGAGTTAACAGCCATCATTAAATGCTACAATACGTACCAGTACATGTCATTTTTGTATGAATTCCGATATAAACTGAATGCATTTGTATTTATGAGTCATTGTGACTTTACGACGACCAGGCTTAAAGCCAGGACACAAACATGGACAACAAACATATTTTCCTTCTAATATTACTTTTTGCTGGTCTTGACGAAACACCATTCTTTAAAATTGACCTTTCATTCTACATTTCATTTTTTAAAACATAACCGGAAGCGCATAACTTATAAAAGACAACCAATTATTACTGTAATTATATAATATCGGTCAAATTTTAGGTAGATGATGAAATCTTCAAAAAATATTTCTGTTTTAAGATATTGCCTGCAAGTTTTATCTACCTCAAATTGAATGTTTGTTCCTTTCAAGTGAAATGTATCAAGGAGATTGGGAAGTGTGTTTTGTTTCATTTCTTCATTTCTGTTACAAACCTATAGTTGTAACCCCGCCATATTCTTTATGTGCCTGTCCCAAGTCAGAAGCCCGTGTTTCAGTGGTTGTCGCTGGTTCATGTCTGTCATATTTGTTTTTCGTAAAATGTTTTCTTTTGAATTAGGCCGTTAGTTTTCTCAATTGAATTGTTTCATATTTGTCATGTCGGGGCCTTTTATAGCCGACTATATAGTACGGGGTTTTCTCATTGTTGAAGGCCGTATGGTTGCCTATAATTTCTTACATCCACTTTATTTGAACTTTGGTGGATAGTTGTCTCATTGCCAATCTTACCGCATCTCCTTATTTTTATACTGTAGTTGTAAATTTGAAACTACCGAAAACAATATAATGCTAGTTTTTAAAGGAGTTATGGAAATTATAAGCTAACATGACTAAATACATGTACGTGCACCCCTACACCATTATAAAGTACTAACAAAAAGCCTTTTAATGTCTAGATATATTTTTGTCCCAAACGATATTAACTCTACTTACCGATGTTGGGTCATATCTAAAGATATGTCTGTCTGCCTCAGCTGGTTCCCTGGTCGGTTTGGTGCCATGGGTTCCATGAGAATGGTGATGATGATGATGCTGTTTTGTTGTCATATCCGGTGCCATTGTAGTAGCACTAAGGACCTTTAATCAAATTAAACCTGATTAAACCTACTGAGAACTATAAAAGTAGCTGTACTTATTTAGGAACTATTATACGGAAGCGTATTGGCGCCACACAACTTTTTTTTTTAATATTTCTTCCTATGTTTAAGTTATAACGCAAACCTTTTGCGTTATAACGCAAACATTTGCGATATAACGCAAACCTTTGCGATGTAACGCAAACCTTTGCGAAATAACGCAAACCTTCGCGTTATAACGCAAACCTTTGCATTATAACGCAAAACTTTGTATTATAACGTAAACCTTTTGCGTTATAACGCAAACATTTGCGAAATAACGGAAATCTTTACGTTATAATGCAAACCTTTGCGTTATAATGCAAACATTTGCGTTATAACGCAAACATTTGCGTAATAACGCATACGTTTGTTTTATCTTATTTCTTATTTAAGATACAAAGGAAACAGCAGTTATTAATGGAGGAGGCTGTATATATTAAAATTTATCGCCTTTGTAGTCATTGCAAAGTAAATTGCTTGAATATTTAGAACATATCACTGACTAATAATGAGCAGAATAATAGATATAAGAAGATGTGGTATGAGTGCCAATAAGAAAACTCTCCATCTTAGTCACTATTCGTAAAAGTAAACCATCATAGGTCAAAGTACGGTCTTCAACACAGAGCATTGGCTCACACCGAACAGAAAACTATAAAGGCCCGCAAAAATGATATCCATGATACTAATAGTATATATATTACAAAGAAAATTGAGTAAATTGAAGTTATACCGAAGAAAATAAAAAATCAACCCTGCTAATATAGCTATAACCGAATATAAATATACTTCCAAAGTAAGCTCTCGATTGAGGACTGTATAAATTAAGTTGGTTAGATTCAAACAAGCTACCCTTTGGCAATACATGTATAGAATGAAGATGTTTTATTAATAGAATTATGTTCTCTCCATTCAAATTGCTACCCAAGCATCGGCATCTTAAAAAATGTAAAAATACCTATTTGAATTGGAAGTTTCACAACTGTATGACATTATTTTTGATCTTTCAATTAAAATGTGCCTATATACTACACTATATCTATTTTCTTGTTAAATTATATACTTTTCTGATGCACAAATCATTCTAAATTTATGTATAATTGCACTTCAAGTATTCACTTATTCCTATGCATATTTATTATAATGATTTGGTCTTGTATGTATGTTTCTTGTTTTATCTACTAGTAAATCACAACTGAAATGAATGACAGACGGACATATATATGGCAAGCCGTTCTCGTCAAAACTATGTTTTAACCATTTTTCGAAAAATTTACACACTGAGATTTAAAAAAACACACTGAGATTAAAAACCTAAAACACACACTGAGAATTAAAATTACACACTGAGATTTCATAAAACGCACTGAGATTACCAAAATGAAAACACACACTGAGAATTGAAAATTACACACTGAGAATTGAAAATTACACAATGAGATTTCAAAAGACACACTGAGATGAAATAAACTGAAAACACACTGAGAATTTGAAATTACACACTGAGAATTTAAAATTATACACTGAGATTTTGCGCACTTTTATGCGCACATATCTAATTAGCATAATTAATCTGAATCTATTACAAGCTTAAAACAACTAGGGACAGAACTCGTTAGTCCTTCAATTTGGCGCTGAATGTTTTATAAAAACATTAAAAATACAACTAATAGAAAAACTACGTTATTAAAGACCAATAGAACAAGAAAATACCCACTTACTCTCATTACAAAATATAACCAAATGGTGAAAACTTTATTAAAATTATAAGAAAACATTGGAACAATCTGCAAAAATACAAACAATGCAGTGAATTTTTTCCCAAGTGCCTATTATAGCATATATACGTAACAAAATATAAAAGATTACCTTGCGAAATCAGGGTAACAGTTGAAAGACTTTTGAAAAGGACCATGCTTAAACAGTTTTAAGCAAAATCCCGATATACTGGTAGTAATAATCTGAATTATAGGCAAAAACTTATGAATACGAGTTAGCAAAAAATTTGTTAAGTCTTGAAATTTATTACGAATGTTGGTTGTAGGAACCGCATTTCATTATAATGGGAAGAGTTCGGGAGACCAAGATATTAATCTGTTGAATTATTCATCTCATGAATATTCATTAGTAATTTGCATATTAATCTCAGTGTGTATTTTTGAAATCTCATTGTGTAATTAACAATTCTCAGTGTGTGTTTTTCAATTCATTTCATCTCAGTGTGTCTTTTTAAAATCTCAGTGTGTAATTTTAAATTCTCAGTGTGTGTTTTTCATATTTTTAAATCTCAGTGTGTAATTATAAAATCTCAGTGTGTAATTTCGATTTCTCAGTGTGTAATTTAAGGTTCTTAAATCTCAGTGTGTAATTTTTTCGAAAAAATGGTTTAAACATAGTTTTGACGAGAACGGCTTGCCATATATATACAAAACTTAATGAATAATTGAAATCAAGATATTTGCGTTATAACGCAAATGTTTGCGTTATATCGCAAAGGTTTGCGTTATTTCGCAAAGGTTTTCGTTATAACGAAAATGTTTGCGTTATTTCTCAAATGTTTGCGTTATATCGCAAATGTTTGCGTTATTTCGCAAAAGTTTGCGTTACAACGCAAACATAGGGAGAAATATTTAAAAAAAAAAAGTTGTGTGGCGCTAATACGCTTCCGTACTATTACACTTATATTCATTTTCCCGTTAGTATGTAGATTTAGACCCCTTATAAAGTCATAATAAAACGGTCTTTCATGAAGATTATAACATTTATACTTTCTTTTCTTAAATGTTTCCTATATGTTTTATCATTGAGAAAAAAATTTAAACGTTTTTTTTTCAGACTGGATTATGGATCTTTGTTGTAAATAATTTACACAAAATAACACGACTGTTGAAAAAAAATAATGAAAACCGATTTCTGCATAATTGTCTTGATGAAATATTTTTACCCCGCCTAAGCCAGCGAATTTTATCAAACTCTGACCGGCATGTGTTTTTGATCATTCTCAGATGTTCGTTTCGCTTACGAAAACAAGCCGGGTTCTTTTTTGGTCTTTTTTTTTGGTTTTCTTATTCGTTTAATGCATACTCTATACAGCGATTTCAACAACAAAAAATTAAACAATTTAACACTTTTCTTTAATGTCACGATGCACTATAAAGATAATGACATTTGACTGAAAAATTCCGGTGACTATGTCTTTATCCCAAATGAACTTGAATAAAAGATATCACAGATACAGGCAGGTTTGCATCCTACACCTATAAATCTCACAGATGATTCGAATTGTCTATTTGCGAACTATCAACATTCCACCAACACCTGCGTATGCTGTAAATTTCTCTCCGTTGATACGATATATTTCAGAAATCGCCCTTTTCTTATTAATATTTCCTGACTACAGGAATACTGCTTACAGGTAATTTCTTTTTTTCAAAGTTTAATGGTCGCCATTAAGACTTCGTTCACTTTATGGAATATGTGTGTCACAGCTAGTGACCATAGTTATGTTCCACTGGTAAAGTTATAATCCCATTCGCCCTTCTTTGTTCATAACTTATCGTCGGGCAACAAATTCAGAATTAATTATTTGACAAACATAATTATAGTTAGGTGTTGTTTATGTTTGTTTGTTATAAAAGGCTTAAAATGCCTAATCACTTCAATGCAGTATACGTTTGTCACATATAAAGTAAATGTAATGTTGAGTTACTTCTCAGAAATCTCTTATATGTATTATTGTCGGATGTTTTATGCCACGAGCAACTTGATGGGTGCCATGAAAAGAGCAAGAACTGCTAAGTAAACCCTTCTAGATAATGTAAGTTCACCATTTCTCAAGTTTGTTGACTATTTTCTTGTTGTCTCTCCCCAATCTCATGCACAGTGAGGTTGGGGCATAAAGAATTATGCTTCATCTCTAGGCCCGACTGCCTTCACCGTCTCTTGTTCAAGCAATATTTTAAGAAATGGAAAAATTATTCTAGTCTTTTGTTAACTCTTTTTTGCTGTCTCTGACACGCAATTTTGGATAAACCCTCACAACAAATATTAATTGCAGACACATTTAGATAAATTCAAAGATAAGCATATATAACAAATTTAATGTCCATAACCTAAGAGTGTTAAAAGCTTAGTTTTGATATACTTTTACAAATTTAGTAACTGAGACTATAGATATTGATCAGTTCAGACCAATACAGAATCACTGACGACTAGATGGAGGAAACCTTCAGGGACTAACAACTGATTCGCTATGTTCAAGGTGATTCGGCCAAATCACTGAATCCTTATAAAAGAGACAAGAAAATTGCAGAAACTACTTGGTAGGTGACATATAAAGCCTGCATTTAAATACATTTAGCTGTTGAATCTGTTGAAATCTACAGTTGTTTTTCGGTCATTTCACGATGATTACGATGATCTCCAATATAATAGCAGACATATTTAACTTCCCATTTTGTTGGCAGAAATTACACCTCCAAGTGCGGCGAAAATACTAAACACTACGATTAATACCTTATGGAGAACAAGACAAGTGTTCCTTTTTTGAAAAACTAATTCAGTTGAATTTTGTTCTTCGAAACTTCAATGTTTATTAGATTCTACATTTTTATGTCATTTTCGAGTTGTTACTTTCTGGAAACGATACGCCCTTCAGTCGTCATTTTACCTTCTAATTGAATAATTAAACTTGCTTTACCTGTGTGATGACCAATGAAACGATGATAGCCTTTAACATTGTGTTTTCCGTTGGAGGTATAATTGATCCTGTGAATGATTGTGTACTTTTCTGAAGTCAACTGAGCTATAAACCAAGATAGGTATTTATAGTGAAATATAGTCCACAAAATACGTGACATATCGATGTTCGTATTGATATCTCGAGGTTCCCAAGAAGTTATAAACGGATTTTGATTGTTCTACTAAACCAGCAAAGATCATCGAGTTTATACCAGTTGTCAAGTTCTAATTAAGCTGGTTAGCATCTGTAGAAAGAAGCAAAAAACTTAGTTGTTATAAGAATGTAAAGTTAGAATTTAGATTTGAAGAATATTTAGATTACTGTTATAATTCATTATTTTTAACTAAATTGCGTAATGGTACACTTTGTCATGTTATAAATATGTTTTCATTGCTATACCATATTTAATGCTTTCTGAAATAAAGTATTCATTCATTCATTCATTCATTCATTCAATTGCGCGATTACACGTTTCAGTGTGTGGGCTTTGAACGGGCTTTGACTAGAATCCGCTGTCTCAAATCAAGAACAATTAAAACTTTCAAATGATTTTAAAAGAAATTTCAAGACAAAAATGGTCATATGCAACGTTTTAGTCTACCTTCAAATGTACAGAATTAGAAAGCAAAAGGCATATATCCAAATTATAAGAAATGTAAATGATTGTTTAGGCATTGTAACACGTATAGCGAAAAAGTGAAACAAAATCGCACAGAACTTGTCTCTAGTGTTTCACAGAAAGGGGATAAACAAATACGTCATAAATAGCAAATGAACAAAGACAGTTGAATATTTTCTTTTCGTGAAAACTAAATAATAGAATAGGGGTTGTCGCCATCTTTAATTCCTCGATTACTTATTTTCTACTCATATTTTAGATGAAAATCGATATAATTTTTTTAATAATTTGCAAAAATGTAGTTAATATCATGATGTCTACAAACATATGATAAAAAGTATAGGTCAAGGAGAGTTTTTCAAGCTAAAGATTGTGCAAAATTATCAGATTTTGTATATACAGTACGGGACTCGTTTTCTTGCTACAAAACAAAATAGGTAAATTCATAACACATTTCTTCATAAAAATTACATTATCTAGTTATCTCTCCTATTAGGGCATAGTTAAAAAAAAAAAAATAATAGAATCAAACAAAATATACAAAATATATTCTGATTTAAAAAAAAAAAAAAGAGTCGTAAAAATATGATAAACACATAATTTTCTACATTAAGATGAAAAGTCTTATACAAATTAATCACATTCTTTTCTCGAAATTTGCACATTTCATTAAAGATCTAAAGCGATTGTTTTCTGCTATTTTACAATCCAAGATGAAGAAAGACACCCGATCTTAGATGTCCACGGACAATAAGAATAGAAGGGCATTGGTCATATAATACTAAATCGTAAAGATGATAGCAAGGATACGTTAAAAAGGGGGAAACAAGTTAAGATGCTAAAGACAGTTTTTTTTAACTTAAAATCAATATCAAACAAAAGAGGTCCATTCCCCTAGCGCCTGCTGCATTTATCAGCCGTCATGCCATTTTGAGAATCAATAAGATGAGGAGTTGAGGAAAATTATTTACTGAAAAATCTATGACTTGGCCCAGTTATTTTATTTGGATAATTATTGTAAAACATAATTGTTCGTTGTCTAATGTATAACCCACGTATAACCCATGTATAACCTCCTCTTCATTGAATTTGTTGCATTCGAAAAGATAATACGTCATCAGGAACGCTTACAGGCAAATTTAGAAAAGCCATTATTAGAAGTAACAAATGAATATAGAAAAGCTTTATTAAGCCCCAAGGAAGTGATATAATTAACAAAGGAATAACAATGTAGTATTTTATAAGGTGCATGTATCCATCGAAAAGCATGTTATGCTGCAAGTATTACAAATGTAATAATGAATCTATTGGAAAGCTGTAGATTTTGTATGCGATCATAAATTAATACACGAGTACCGAGTATATACATAGTCCATGTAGTCATGTGAATGGAAATGTGAAGTATAGAGATAAATAAGTCAAATTGAGGTTAATTCATTCAGTACTGTTACAAAACATATTATGTAAGTTCGTGTTCGTAAGAAGTAAAGTTATCTTCATAGATTTGAAGATTGTCAACTCACATGTACATATATGAATGGAACGGTGAACAATTTATTTTTAGAATACTAATTGAAACACATAAATATAAATATCAATTAAAGAAAATAATATAAACTGGACTGTTTCTTAACATATACTGCATGCAAACATAACTCTACAAAAGACTCATCACTGACGATCGAATGAAAAAAAGTAGGGAGGGCAAATAAAGTACGAAGTTGAAGAGCATCGAGGACCTAAAATTCCGAAAGGTTTTGTCAAATATAGCAAAAGGTAATCTATTCTTGGGGTAGAAAAGATGAAACTTCAGCTACATGAACAATAAAAGATACAAACTTTTGCTACTATTCAGAATGCCCCAGTAGTCTTTACATTCCTCTGATGTGCATGTATAACATAGTATGCTACGTTATATAGTTCGCAAATATTGTACTATATTGATGTTTTAATGTTTATGTAAGATTTTATTGATATTCCCAAACTTTAGTTTTAGGTTGGTCTCATTTCAAATTCATTCTTCGAAAGCGACATTTTCAAAAAGTATTTCTTAAAATGTTTTCGGAAACTGGCGTTTAATTTTGAAATATTCATCAAGTAACTGTCTAATGATAAATGCGTGATTGTCATTTGGAAGTATTATATGTATTGAACTATCTAAGCACATAATTCTAGTAGTCAATGCGTCAATGAAAAATGTAAAAAAAAATGGGTGATGATCCCGATCAAAAACCATTCAAAGAAAAACAGACAATACCATATCAAAACGAAAAGCGACACAAAGAGAAGCAACAGTCCGCAAAATACTACACAGAAATTAAAGACACGAACCCCACTAAACACCTTAGGTCGAGATGAACTCAGACGTTCCGGAATGGTATGCCGTTCCATCTCCACTAGTCCAACCCTCGTGCTGATGGCAAGAAATAAAATTTGGCTATACATCGCATTTGGTGAAGTCACAGTCGTGGATAATACGACAGGAATGTGGCTACAAGTACACACCCATGGTCATTTGTGACACATTTATTACATTACAGTCAATCAAATGTTGCTACAAAGAAATTGAAAGTTCACACTGGGAAGATTGAAATTTTCTCTTTTATGGTAAAGTTGAGATTTCAACCGAACTCCTTTGTCAAGTTATAAATGCAAGTCAAGATGTAAAGCACAGTTGTGGTATATTTTCTTTTAAAATTGAATCTAACGATGAAGTTTTAATAGAAAAAAGTATAACAAAAATTCAGAACTCTAGGGTAAATTCAAAAGGTGGTAGTCCACAAAAACTGACAATAATCAAACGTTAGACTTTATCAACGGAAAACGGAACGATAAAACTGTCATTAAAATCGAAAAGTAGTGTTCAAATACAAGGTCAAGTATTAGCTTTTGTTAGGAATAATTATGCATGTAAGGTAAAGGTTCATGAAACAGTAACAACCCACAACAAATATCAACCAAAATAGTCATCAAGAGGTCCGCACATGATGGAAATCGGAAACACCGTATGAGAATATCTGAATCGACCCGAGTATAGAAAATTTGTGAATAAATTCAACATATATATTGCAACATTGAACACATACCCACAAAACTGTATTCTATTGTACTTTTATATTTTTTTTTGGTAAAAAAGACTTCTGAATCAATCACTCGAGACAAATACATTACAAATAGATTACGGTCAGAAAACATGTTGTTTGAAGTTAGTCCTAGATATTAAACAACAAACGAGGTGCATTGAAGTGCAAATTAAAAGGGCCAATACGTAAAATTACATTTTATTAACCCCTCAACATATTCACGATACTGACGAAAGTCAGGAACCTCGTGAGTTCTCGTGTTCTATGTCATATCTTAATGTTTTAAGTTAATTGGATTATTCGGTGTGGATGGCACATCTTTGATAATTTATTCACAATTCTCGGGACGATGTAGAGCTTGACATATTGACAGTATCGTTTGGACACAGAAAAGCAATTAAAGCGCTGTTCCTCTGCTTTAATTTTTGCTGTGCGTATACTGATTTGTGTCATGGCCATATGGATACCCATATCCTTTCTTTTCTATTATACATACAGTTGGCTTTTCTTGAAGACTGTATGTTGCCCTCTTGTTTTAAGGTCTTGAGTTCCGCTCTTATTGTGATATATCTAACACATGTTTTTATTCTCATTTGATTGCAGTTTAAAACTAGCGAATATATGCTATAGAATATTTCAAAATAATCCCTTTTTCAGAAATGCAAGTAATCAATCCTCCTAACCAACCGAATGCATACCAGATATATAAAATGGTCAGAATAAAAAAAGTACTTGGAGTTTCGTAATTAGGACATGAATAAGCTAACAAGAGTTATTTGAATGAATTTATTAATGTGCAAATTAGTGGACCGTGTTAACATATCAATAAATTCCTTCTTTATAAAAATAAGATGATGTGGTATGCTTGCTTACATAACTTGAAATAACTTATAATTCAAATTAAGTGCTTTAAAATATTTAGTTCTATATGCAAATAAATAGATGTTTTATTTAAAGAATGCATGCCCATAATGCCACGAAATCAATTAAATTCAAGTCTACAACACTGGAAACAATTGTATAGTGTGTGCTCGATACAATCAAAGCAACATGAAATGGACTTCCCGGCAGTGTTTCATCAGATACTCAAATGAATCTTAAATATCTGTGAAATCATTTCAACCAACGTCACCTAGAGGATTCACATGCAGTTTCAAAATGTTAGTTATATATATTTATACACAGGACAATCAACGAATGTAAATAATGTGTAGCCGTGAATAACATTTAATTGTTATAAAACTCAAGTAAGGAAAAGGGTGAAAATACAACTAAACACTCAAAATACATTATACACAGTGAGTATTCTGTTTCTTCTGCAATTAAATGAGATATGTATATGACACTAGCATGAAGAAAATCGCAAAGAAATTCTCGCGGAACGAAATATATCTACTTTAGTATTTTACAATTGTGTCATATATTTTTATTTAAGAATTGAATGCTTCTTTTTGTAATTCATTAGGGTGTTAAAATGTTGACCTATCCACATTTGTTCCACGTTTCATACTTAAAATATGCGCACGATCAACGCTTTTTTGACCTAACAAAATACAAAAGAAGCATTCAATTCTTATTATAACATTTTTATGCTGGGACCATGAAAATTACGAGTTTGTCGTTTGTTCTCCTTTGCATTGTTATGACATTGTCATGGGAACCATGTGCAGTCATGAATGTTGGATTTTATTGGCAAATAAAATTAATTTTAGAATTTATCGCGATTGTTGTCTGCCAATCAAAACATGTAAATTCTTATGAAACATACAGGTAATGTAATTATTTACATTCATTATATGTAGAACCAGAAACAACAGAAAGTAACACAAAAAATAATTTTAGTGGAATAAAGATATGCCACCCTGAGAAAAACAATGACAAGACTTGTATAGCGTTTACAATTTAGTGTGTTTTATTCGTCCATTTCGACTACGAAATGTATGTAAGGTATTAAAAGGAGTAGGTTCGATAAGACCCTAAAATAGCCCCTTTTTTAGCTATAATTTCAATTTAAGATTTATTGACCAATATCACAATGAATCATAGCTAATACAATGGCTAGATAGGAAATCTGTCTTTTTGGTTGAAAATTTACGTACTTGCGTTCTATTCATTACGTCAAAAATAGAACTCATTTTGATTTCCGTGAAATTTAATGGAAACGGTTAAATTGCCATTGATTTTTTAGACAGAAACCATGGAGCGCATGCGTCGACAAAAAAAAATCTTTTAACATAATGTTTGTTATAACATTTTACATATCTGACATGAATATTTAGTTTGTCGACGCCTGTGCTCAATAATTCATAGGCTTACACTTGGCTTAAATCCGGACAATTTTGTGAAATTTCATAAAAAAAATCACTTTTTTTTGGCCTATTTGTGATTTAAAATTCAACGCTTTAAAATAAAACTTTGACAAAATATGTTCTAATTAAGTTTCTTTCATGTCTTTTCATCAACTTAAAACATTTTTTATCTTGTAACATTGAACTTAATAATCGGAGCCAAACATGGACCTTACCGAACATACTCCTTTAATATTCATATGTGAAATGGGTTAACATTTGGTGTATTGTCTGGTTTCAAATTCATCTTCCCTTTGTCACATAAGACAGGTAAAAAAGACAATGAGATTTATTCGTTTGGTCATATGAAACTTGTCTTTAAAGACTAATGTTGCACGAGTAGAAAAAGAGAAAAAAATAGCAAGGTTAGGACTAAAACAAAATCTCCTCTTTCAATTACGGAAAGTATTGATATGTAAAAGTATATTGTTCATAAATTCTTTTAACGTCTATCATCATATCAAAAGTTTTCTTGAATTACTTTCTTATCAAAATTAAAACGGAAACCATCTTATTTGATATCTTGAGTAAAATCATTATAAAATTGTGAAAAGTCATATTATTATCTGCTCTTCTACAAATACATTAAAGCACGAGAAGACATCTAATATGTAATTTTAAGATTACTTAGTAATGGTAATCGGGCTATACAATTATACATATGATTTCTAAAGTTTGATAAATGAGATCACGTGTTGGATTCGGAATATGAAGGATAACGTTTGGTGTTTCCCTTTGACTTCAGTCTCGTTTCAGGATCTGTAAAAATAAGTGAAAACATTTTTATCTTTATAAGGATTAATTATAAAAACACTTGATTTATAGTGTTCTCTCGTAATATGATAAGTACAATATATCAGTATATCTTTTGAAATATTTCGATAATCTTATCGTTTTTCCAATTTTTCTACATTTATTCACTTAAAAATCAATTTAAATGAATCTAGTGACCTTTAATAATTTTCCTGCAAACAATTAATTGTGTTCGATTGCTAAATCTCACTAGAAAATGTATTGAGCTGCCTTTAAAATATATTATATTTTATTTTATGGATGAATCGCCGCGATATAGTCATTACAACTCTCATGCATATGCAGCATATTAAAGACAACAAGAATCAACTAAGGATCAATCTTGATAATGTGTTTTCATTATATAAAACTATAGTTGCATCATGGAAGTGTTATATTGTCTATGTTACTTCCGTAGTTATATTAGCCACCGATATCGATGTGTTCGTCAGCAAAATTTTTAAGAATTAGGTTATCTCATATTCTCCTGTTTTATTCGGTGTCATGTAATTGTCCTAACTCTTACTGAAACAAAAAGTTATTCTTTTGCAAGGTATTGTTTTTAACATTGGGAGATATAAAACAATTTTAAAGACTCTGATTTTTCATCATAAATATGAATCAGAATATGTACTTACACGAAGCGTCAATTTCCTTTGATATATCAGTGAATTCTTTCTTACTCTCACTGACCTCTGAGGTGTAAGTATTAGACGTTGTATCTCCTGAATTTAAAATCAAATTTACATATATAATTAAGCATATCGAAACATTAAGTTACGCCTTTATGTCTAGATAATTACTACTATAGCAAATTAAAAACATGTTATATACGTTATGACACAATTCACTACATTTTCTCTTTTTTTTATAATTTAACTTTACAGCCCTTTATTTTATG
This sequence comes from Mytilus coruscus, assembly GCA_017311375.1. Lineage (NCBI taxonomy): Eukaryota > Metazoa > Mollusca > Bivalvia > Mytilida > Mytilidae > Mytilus > Mytilus coruscus. Next base: position 39,239,094 of record CM029603.1, on the reverse strand, counting down.
GAGAAAAATTAAACGTAGATTTCTATAATGCAGTTTAATTTTATAGTAAAAAGACATGCTATTCCTTCGATTGGATAGGAAAAGCACCAATCAGTGGCTTAATTCCTTAAGAATGAATGATCAAACCGTTTCCTCTTTTACGATAATAGACATTTAAACAACATTCATTATTTAACAAGGAAGAGTTTATATGTTTGACAAAAATACCCAGATATAATTAGATAGACGGAAAAAGCAGGAATTACGGTATTACCTTTTCGGAAATGTCAAATCACCGCTGGTGGCTTGATGTAAGTCATAATAACATACGAAGAGAGTTCTATTAAGCTTTTTGTATACAAACGTTATGATAAAAAGAAGAAAATATGAGTGGGCAATAAGACAAAAGAAGGACAGGAAACACCGTGGAAATCGGAACAAGACAATAATATTTCACAAGCCATTACCAATAAAATTAAGATAAAAGATTGAGCAACACGAAAATTAAATGAACAACTAATACATGTAATATGATCATTATTCGGTTTATGCTTATTTAGCGTTGTATAGATTAGTAAGAATAATGAGAATGACATGTCTGAATAATATTTATGGACTTAATATAATTGCAACAATAATTTAAATGGAACCGTTCTTGTCTTGTTATAAGACTTTAGTTTTACCATACACAAAATGGTCCATTGATTCTAGTAGCAGTTAATTTATTTGACTTTTTAGTGCACCCACATATTATATCCTACACATTGATATGTTTGATGCATTCTCTTTGTATGAAATTTTAGGCATTGGATTGTTTTACATATGTCATTTTGGGGCTTTACAGCTGACTATGCGGTATGGGTTCTGCTCATTGTTGAAGGCCTTACGGTGACCTATGGTTGTTAACTTCTACTTCATTTTTTCTCTGATGGACAGTTGTATCATTGGCAATCATATAACATCTTCTTACTTATGACACTGGATTATATGTCACCAACAATCAATCTAAATTACATTTCTTATGGCAAGCTTTATCATAATATAAAGATGTGGCATGATTGCCAATGATATAACTATCCATCAGATTCCAAATTACGTAGATCAACTATAATATGTCGCCAAACTTACAAATGCCTATGTTTAAAAAAAAATCATGCACCAAAATGATCATCGTTAACCAACTATTCTGTAATAGTTATACACCGTATCCCGAGGTGTATAACTAACTTACACCCCATTCTAAACCCTATATTTCTTAACATTAATTACTAAATGAAAAAGAATGGACAGCATATTTATTTACAATATCAAACCATAATTTATAGAATTTTTTTACATGAAACCCCACTAGTAACCTTACTTTGGCTATCTTCGTTCAAACTTTGACAAGTGAGTAGATTTAACAGATGTCAAAGTTGCTGTTTTGCATATTCCCGTTAAATCCACGTGCTAATATGGATCAGCAGGTCAAGATTGACCGTTTCGTGCATTCTTATTTAAAAAAAAAAATACATCATGCTCCTGGTATACAGTTGTCAATATGGACGGGTATAAGACGGACGACATTTTGTGGCAAGTGTTGGATTTGGTATCTAAGAGACTAAAGATGAAGGCAATATTATACCCCAAAGTACTTACCTGTATCAGTTTAATAAAGGTAATCATAAATGTATTTTATATCTTACGATTTTATCAAAAACAAAAGCCCCTGCCCCCCCCACCTCTTCTGGAGAATAAACAAAAATTCATATTCGAACATACTAAGAGATAGGTGTGTCTGCATTAGAAACCCGACTACCAGACACGCTCAACATACAAAATTTAATGTAGAGGAACTCCCTTTTGGGGCAATCAGGGCTGATCCAGCCGGGGTTCCCAACTCAAGAGAAAAAGGAGGGTTCCAACCATTCAAATGCATTGATCTTTTAAATAAAGTCCGGTCCAATCCATGGAACCCCAACCCCGGATCGGCCACTGGGTAACCGGGGGTCCGGGAGTAGAGACATATGACTGGGATAAAAAATTACCTTCAAGCAAAGGAGTATTTAAAGAATTATTTTGTATTCCATATAGATGCTTACTGGAATTTCCTAAAATGTGTTTTTAATATCATGAAACAATTTGTAGTGAATACTATTAGTAATTTCTTATGTTCATGATATTTAAAAATAATCAATTTTATTGTTACGAATAACAATGGACTTTGTTTGCGGAATGTAGAAGCAGGGGTTTCCAGAAACCCCGCTCGTCACACCCTGTGGTCAAAATCCATTGTTATTCGTAACAATAGATCTATTCAATTTACACTTGTTTCAGACATAGAAACTATGAAGTATAACAATAGAACTGGGTTGTAACTACTGATTGAAATACTAAATGTCAATGATTGTTTATGTCACTTTAGAAAATGAGACAATAATTTTACCTGTTATCTCAACACATATGAAAATTAAATAAATGAAATAATTCATGAAAACAACAACAGAGCCAACACAAATATCAAGTCTATAAATAGTTTATACATGCCCAATATACATGTATCTTATTTAGTCAAATTTTAGTATAGCTATTTGTATGAGGAAAAATCACTTCCAACATTTCCCTGTAGGCCTATGAATGATAACATGCACTTTACATCTTCATTCATTCCTTCTCGTTAGACGTTTATATCTTTTAGGGATTAACTTGATGGTCTTTATTATCAAACATTATTATATTGGGATGATAAAAGACATTGGATTGAATTTAATTATTTCCATATTGAAATTATTGAATATTTATTTTTTTAATTTTATGGATTGTTTAAACATTCAATAAACTAAAACACGCACACCCAAACATAACAAGACTGTTAAAGGAAACACAGAAAAAAAAAACATTACATAGACGAAATAGACATGCAAATGCGCACGTGTGCACCATTTCATGCAAACAAATTGTCTTCATCAACCAAGATTATTAAAATAATTAATAGTTAGCTTCAAATCATCATAGGGAACGATAATAAAATGTAGAGTTACATTTCCCCGGTGAAGAAACAAAAACATGGTCGCATGCCCAGATAAAAAAAAAAGAATTTGTATTGCTTATCAATAGCATATAATAATCTTGGTTGTTGTAGAAAGAGTAACTAGCACAAAGACAATCAAGTATATGCTTTACCTCTTGATCTCGTATCAATAGTTCTCTCTACAATGATTAATAAGCATATATACATTTGAGTTACATAGTAGATGAAAGCGAAAAGGTGAACATGCGCTTAAAGTGATTCCTCATCAATGTAAGTTTTGGAATCATTATGATATCGCACATTTTTTTTAGATGAGAGAGAAAAGGTGAACATTCTTCATCAAGAATCAATGTAATTTTTAAAATCATGATGATATCTGCATATATTGTTTTAGATGAAAGCGAAAAGGTGAACATGCGTTTGAAGTGATTCTTCATCAATGTAATTTTTGAAATCAATATAATATCTGCACATTTTTAGATGAAATAAAAAAGGTGACAATGCGTTTAAAGTGATTCTTTAGCAAAGTAATTTTTGAAATCGTTATATCTGCACAATTTTAGATGAAATAGATAATGTGAACATGCGTTTTGGTATGATGATTCTTTATCAATGTAATTTTAGAAATCATTATAATATCTGCATATTATTTAATTACACATATTTGTATTTCGATACAGTTGATACATGGTTTGCATGTTAATAAATGAAATATGAGCTAGCATATACCTGCATCATATACACTGTAAGCAAAGCATTGAATAAAAGAAAATGTTTTGAATCTTTCAGACGTTCATGATATTTCCCAGGTTAAAGAAATTTGAATTAAAAAATTATGGTGTGTGTACAACCACTTCAGTATTAGAATACATACGCAGATATAACAGCTCTAGTTCCATATATCATGAGTATATAAATGAGAAGAAATGATTGAAGAAAACCACTGAAACCTTTATAACGCATTGGATGTGTTCCATTGCACATCAGGAAATTTAGAATAATCTATGACCTTTGACGTTTTTCGGATGCCTATGGCAAAACAATTATTGACTTAGTACTATGTTAAAAGAGTAAAGTTATAATATTATGAATTAAAGAATATTAGTACAAACAAAAGTTTCAAAATCCACAATTGGCTTTTTTAAATAGTTTTTCTTAGTTATATATTTCATGTATATGTATGAAATATTGTTGTGCGATGATTTATGAAAATTTATCAAAATACATACTCAAAACAATTTGTTTGAACTAAAAGTGGTTTAAACTTATTCTTGTTTCCACGAATAATGCATTCCTATGATTTTAATATAATATTTTCTAGATGTAATATATATTTGACTCAAAGTGGAAGCCCACTTTTCACCTGGCGTTGCATCTATCAGATACTTTGTTTTCGTGAAAAGAGCAATGAACATTATACAAATAAATGTTTAAATACACTAAAGGCATATGTACCTTTACTCATGGTAGGTCCACTGTATTTTGGTGGAGCACGTCCTAACTTTCTCTTCCACGCTTGCTGAGCCTCTGTTTTTAACAGACAATAGAATATAAATATGAACAATCCTTGGAGAGAATTGAATATCGTGAACAGATATTGAAATACTATTCCTCCACCATCAATAGCAAATATTGCAAATGCCCATGTTAAGCCAAGAAGAACGATTAAAGCAATTGCACCTTTAAGCCTCTGCGATATGCTGCTTTTATTGTCAGATTTAGTTATTTTCTTCGATGAACCATTCAATAAAACCCTGAACACTAATACAAAACAAATACAATTAAGAATGAGAATGATTCCAACTGGTGCCAAAAAAGCCACGTAGAATGGTACCGGAGACAACCAGCATCTACAAAAGACAGGAATGAAAAATATACTTTAAAAAACTTCATTTGTTTTAATTTTTAAGAGAACAGTACAACCTCGAGTACATGTATCTTTCACAAAATGTAACATTATTCAACACTGTACCTTTTTATAAGAACGATACATTACACCACGTTAAAAAGCTATCAAATTGTCGACGTTGAAGAGTAAATGGATACGAAAATGAAATTAACACCTTACAAACTTGGTCCGGTCGAAACGCTAAAACAAAACTAAAATGATAGTCAAATACACTAAAGGCCAACTTCGCATAACGGAGTTGAAGCCGTAGTTTCTCGTCAATTTATACATTTTCAACGCAAAATATAAGAAAGGTATGATATAAATATTTTTGCTAAAAATTGGAAATATTTGGTGAGAGAACATCACCTCTACAGCGAAACGTGAAGTTAAAGGATAATACTAGCTTCTTTTTATTCTTCGTGAGAAGCTCCCGAATGAAGTCCGCCTCGTATAAATAAAGGAATAAATCGACAAGAAGAGGATCACATTTGGTTCCTATAAGAATACTAGACACATCAATAATAAGCCAATTGTTGACAACGATAAAAACATAAATAAAATTATTGCGTTTAAGCTTTTTGATGTATAAAATAATTCGTATCAAATGAATAAACAATGTATCAGAAAAATGAACAGTGCACACAAACTGTTCAGTTTTAATGAGGTCTTTAACCATAACATTTAATTAATAAGTTCTTTTAGATTTGAAATTGGTTTTTATCACATTTTACATACATTCCACCTGATTGTTGCCCATAATTGTTGGTAGAATTGATACCCAGTGTAGCTGCCACAATGATTAAAGGCATGCCTACAATTTAAAAAAAATATCGGTGAGTCATATGTTCAAGTTATTAGACGTGTTAAGAAATGTATATACTCGACGCTGATGTTGACAATTTAGACTTTAAATGCAGTGACTATGTCAAAACATTAATTGCCGATTTGATGTTGACAAGCTATCATAGTCTTGTTTCATGTGGACCTTTTGGCACAAAGTTTCCCTGATGCAGACAAACTTGTGCATCTGTAAATATTTCAAGGCATAGCATACCCTAGATATTTAAAATTCAAATGCATTTTATGTTTTAAAAAATTAAAAACTTAACTAGATTTTAGCCAAAAGGTTCACAAGAACCTTAAATTGTACTAATTAAAGGGGCATCTTGTTAAATTTATGTCCACCGATTTGACTCAAATTTTCGTATTTGATTTACAACATTCTAAAACGTATATCCAAATTACAGAACGTCTAAAATAAACAAATCACAATGCATGGACTCGATAATATATTTTAGCATTTCGTTTGTGTTTTAGTCTCGACGCCATCTAATAAGTGATCCAGAAGACCTCCGAAGACTGTCGACGGTTATACAAACCGATATACACATAAACAGAAACATAAATAGATAGGGAGCACGTGCAATTGGATTTTTCTTGGTCTGTTTGATTTCTTATTATAGGTTAAAAATATGTTTTATACCTGTATAAGAATGATTTTTTGTGCATCGAATCGGTCAACCAAATGGTTCACCCTTGTTTCACTTTCAATGTTGACATTGTTTTCCTTTTAATAGCCGAACACGTGTTGTACATGCGTAACCCATCTCTAGCTATAGGGTTTTATTGACAGCCCTTTGAATACAGATTTAATGAAGTTAAATTATTGACTTGTAAGTCAATAATACAGCATTTTTTTTAGCTTATTTTAACAAAATTTGGTCAAATTGACTACTTCTAACGAAATATTATTTCAAAATTCCGCTTTCAAAATTTAATTCTTGAAACAAATAGAATCGTAACTTAAAGTTTGTCTAAATCGTAGCTAATACCTCCTAGGAACTCATTTATAGTACAGCATAGAACACGTTAATCATTTTCTTCTTAGTGATTTAGCTCACATTTTAATTTCACACGAACATGACATAAATGGAATTACGATTTGCCTTCAAGCTTTTATTTTAAGAAAAGACGAAGTTATAGGCAAATACAAAAGATTAATAAGGACAGGTAATGATTTCTTGGATTTTTGAACACTCACGTTTGAATTGGCAAAACGGGTCAGAGGGAGAGGACGAAAAACGAAGCGTCAGCTAAGAAGAATGAAAATTTAGAGACAAAAACAAACCTAAGGAATACAAAAACCCAAACAAAGGACAACTCATACTGAAACTAGAGATAATTAAGAAACATAGACCCCGTAAAAGTTTGAACACACATTCTCAGATTTTCTAAGAAACTACAATGAAAATGTTTAAAGTTGAAACTTAAACATACATATGTATAGTAGGTCCTATAAAACAGTCTCGATTAAAAATGATCGAATTTACATATGATCATTTTGTAGGGGGATATTTATGATTCCAAGTTTTGCTGTGAATTTTAAGTTCTTTAGTGGGACATCACAAATGATGGTTTTCACATATAAAAACAATATTATTTGAAACTTTGTCTGCGAGAACAAAAACATATTTGTCGTGAGTAAGGATAAAGTAGGCTTTTTGAAAAGACTCCTTGTTTATCGTAGATTTCGAATGCGCTTTTGAATCCATGATCGAACAGCCTTATTCCATTCATATAAAGTGTTTTGGTTCATCTGGATCGTGCTTTCCCCATTTTCTGTCATAGTCCTCAATTACATTCACCAATTTGTTTCTGCCATAGTCCTCAACTACATCCACCAATAACTTGAAGTTTTTCTACCAGTTGAGGAAGTGAGGTATTTGATATTTTGAGTCTGTGGCTAACAACCCTCTAAGTTGTGATCGATTACGATGCCAAGGTCTCCAGTTATAACGTGACCAGCGGGACTATATTTGAATCGGGATAATGCACAAGAGCAATCGGGAGGTTTTAAATCCCTTCAAATAAAAGTCCCTGATACCCTCTTGTGGTTGAAAATCTTGGAATCAATAGGTTTGGTGTAGCTATATGAAATGACAGGTGTAGGTTTATCTTTGAAGTAATCATGTATTGTTTTCTGTACAGGTTATTGGTCGACATAATGGTTGATATTGATGGCATCCAAATCCTTATTAGCAAATTCTACATGTAAAAACTACTTTCTGTTGGAGTAGCTGTCACTGGTTTGAATAACCTGTGGTTAGCAATGTTTATTGGAATGAATCTGTACTTTTTATCAAGATCGTTTTAAGTAACACCTTCTTTTTTTCTTCTTTCTAAATTTATATATCTGATATTACTTTTTGTGTTTGTACAATAATTGTCTGTAGTTGTACTTTCTCCTTATGAGAGGTATATACGTATACAAAAAATTTAAACAACCAGTATTTGTGATAATAATACTCTATTAAAAATGGAAAGACATTTTATCAATTTACTGGCAAATATCAAATATAGATGTTTCATAATTTTTATCAAAAGTAAATCTTTATCATCTTATTTGTTGGTAAAAGCGTCAGATCTCTACAAAAACAACATTTTTATTGATGGTATTAGGTTAAACGGTAGATCTATGTTTGGAATAAAATCAATTTGTTATTGTTGTACAAATAGATCGATATTTGAAAGAATTCTCCTACTATGAAGTTTAACCCAGGAATCCCACTGGAAAGCGGTAAGTCGTTGTTTCTTTTATTAGTTATAATAAATTAAACGTAATAAAAAAGAGACTGGCTAGTAGCTATTTTTAGACTGCGCAGTAATAATACACAATTGTATTCGTCTTAGAAACTAAGTACCTAGTATTGATATATATGACATCGCATAATTCAAGAATATGTTATTGTTTGGAGAACTTGACTATCAAAAATATATTAACAAGCATTTGCAAATACATGTGAAGAATATTTATGCATATAAGAGAAAATATGCTAATTCTAGAACCATCACTACAGTGTAGATTATATCACTGTCAGTTTGAGCCAAGCGATTTCCTGAAAACGGTCAAATTTGTTCCTTTATTAATATAGAAAACTCACCCCATCCAAATAGACAACATTTTAGCAGAAAATGTGAAAAATACGTATTGAAAACTTTAATCAGCGCAAGGTACATGTAAAAAGCTTCAATCAACATCCAACACATAGCTGATAGCAGGACATAATGAAGAGCTACAGCAACTATCTGTAAATATAAATAGATAAGTGTTTCCGTTCGTGATGTTTCTGTACATGTCAAATTTCAAGTTTACAATGAGGACAAAAATCAACATAAAAGTATATTTTGACTAACATTTAGGGAAAGATCTCAGCTAATCGACAAAAATTTCAGCAATATGATTAAAACAGAAAGAAAACGACGACTAATGAAAGAGATATAGTTGCGTTTCATAAAATACGTGACCGAAAAGTTCGTTTTTTATTCTGATTCATCGAAGGCTTATGACTGATATGTTTGAATATATAATTAATAGTCTAGTACACCTCTGTAAGTAATTGTTTTAAACTATAGACTTTCCAGATCTATATATTTAGATACTTCGAAACATTTGACTTCAAATTTTATCAAATTTCACTTGATAGTTAAGGGTATTGACATAAAAGTATCATTACCTTACAGCCAATGTCATTATCTAACGTATATTCCTGCATGCCAACAAGGAATATTATATTCGTTACAGCTAAAGCCATACAAAGATTTATCAATATCTTCGAAGGATTATTTACTCTTAATTTTCTGAAAAATAAATGACACAAATTAATGTAAATATATCATGAAGAATATCAGATCATTTAATTGTTAAAAGTGATTGTCAATTTATGGAACTTTTGTGTCAAAATATCAGATGAATCATTATGCATGATAGTCAGCTTCCTTTACTATTTTTCTATTCTCTTATATTCTTATTTTTTTCAATGTATTATTTTAAAGCTGACATGGTGTATAAAATAATTTATTTTGTAGAAGAAGTTTTGTATACAATATAAAATTTATGACATTACATAAGGAAGACGCGCGTTTCGTCTACAAAAGACTCATTTCGAATCAAAAAAGTTAAAAAGCCCAAATAAAGTACGAAGTTGAAGAACATTGAGGGCCCAAAATTCCGAAATATTTTGCCAAATACAGCTAAGGTAATATATTCGTGGATAAAAAATCCTTAGTATTACGTAAAAGTAAAAGTTTTGTCAACAGTTTAATCATAATTATGACCAAATCATTGCTAATTCATGTCAACACAGAAGTGCTGACTACGAAATTATCATTCAATATTTATAATTAAAAGAAAACTAGATATGGACAATGACCCCCCCCCCCCACCCCCCTTTTCTGCTCTGCCATATGCATGAGTATAGTTCCACATATTTTAGATTTGACAAAGAGTAATGTTGGCATACAACTTGAAATTGTTACGTTGTCTGTAAAACACAAATGATGCCCCCGCCTGACCATAGGAAATTATAAATTTAACACTATGTATGATGATGTTACTGAAGGAGGAGATAGCCAGACAAACCATGATCTCTTTATGCAGCTAGTACCAAACAAATGGCTAAGTCCAACTACCTGTCATTTTCAGAATATTTGAAAACAAAACCAAAATCCTGTGGCCATGCACACCTCCATTATGTGTATGAACATCCTACAAAATATCAAAGCTGTATCTCAAAAACTGTAGGAGGATATAGCCGGACAAACCATGATCTCTTTATGCAGCTTGTACCAAACAAATGACTTAAGTCCAACTACCTGTCATTTTCAGAATATTTGAAAACAAAACCAAAATCCTGTGGCCATGCACACCTCCATTATGTGTTTGAACATCCTACAAAATATTAAAGCTGTATCTCCAAAACTGTAGGAGGATAGAGCCGGACGAACCATGATCTCTTTATGCAGCTTGTACCAAACAAATGACAAAGTCCAACTACCTGTCATTTTCAGAATATTTGAAAACAAAACCAAAATCCTGTGGCCATGCACACCTCCATTATGTGTTTGAACATCCTACAAAATATTAAAGCTGTATCTCCAAAACTGTAGGAGGATATAGCCGGACGAACCATGATCTCTTTATGCAGCTTGTACCAAACAAATGACAAAGTCCAACTACCTGTCATTTTCAGAATATTTAAAAGAAATCAAAATCCTGTAGCCATACATACCTCAATTATGTGTATAAACATCATACTAAATATTAAAGCTGTATCTCAAAAACTGTAGGAGGAAATAACCGGACAAACCATGATCTCTTTATGCAGCTTGTACCAAACAAATGACTAAGTCCAACTACCTGTCATTTTCAGAATATTTGAAAACAAAACCAAAATCCTGTGGCCATGCACACCTCCATTATGTGTTTGAACATCCTACAAAATATTAAAGCTGTATCTCCAAAACTGTAGGAGGATATAGCCGGACGAACCATGATCTCTTTATGCAGCTTGTACCAAACAAATGACAAAGTCCAACTACCTGTCATTTTCAGAATATTTAAAAGAAATCAAAATCCTGTAGCCATACATACCTCAATTATGTGTATAAACATCATACTAAATATTAAAGCTGTATCTCAAAAACTGTAGGAGGAAATAACCGGACAAACCATGATCTCTTTATGCAGCTAGTACCAAAAAATGACTGTCATTTTCAGAATATTTAAAGAAAAAATCAAAATCCTGTGGACAAAGTTGTATCTCCAAAACTGTAGGAGAAGATAGCCGTACAAACAATGTATCCTAAGCCGGACGGACGGACGGACGAACGGACAGACGAACGGACGTACGGACAGACGGACGGACAGGGGTAAATCAATATACCCCTCGACATTTTGTCGCAGGGGCATACAAATACATAGATTACATGTTAAATCAACAAGAATAGTATACAAGTATACGTTAAATTGGTATCCAACCAATTCTAAAAAATGTAACAAACTATTACCTAGTATTTACAATTCATTTTGTCAATTCAAAAATTTCATTAGATGACGTTTTTCGACTTTAATGCACAAATCTAAAGGTGATATGAGGTCATTTGAAAGTTTAAGTATATCTTGAACTTTAATGACACAAAAGAATGGACAACACTATCGTAAACTTAGACATAACATTACTTAACTCTACTCTAGATAACTGGGAGAGATATGAGGTGTTCTGGAAATTTATTTATCTCTCGATTTACCTATCTCGATAATATTAAGCTTTCAGCTGATTCGCGACACTTTTTGATCAGATAAAGAGTTCATGCCCTCGCGAGAAGGAGATACAACCATGAAGGAATGACTGAATTATAAGGATATAAATAAGGCATACTCTATGTTAATTAAGATTTAATGATTCATTTTTTTATCATTATGAAATTATCATTTCATTTTGTTATCATTATAAAATTATCATTAAACACGTAAATACAAAATTATCAAGCTACGACAACAAATGACGCCCGTAAGCATATGACCAAAATGTTGTGTTTTTATTTCTATCAATATTGACATCTCTAACATTTTGTTATTAAACGATTGTCAGTACATATTACCTCCATATATTAACATTACTTGCATAACAAATTCAAAATGCAAATGACGATATCGACAAACAAATTTAGTTTGTGAGTTCCTCACATTGCGTTACGATGAAATTGAAGAAAATTAAGAAATTACTTGCCTCAAGTGTTAACCATGGGTATATTTCCGCATTTCAATTGAACTGTGCAACTAAAATGATGTTAGCAAGGACACGAAAACTTCAAATGTTATTTCACTGCAGCAGAGAATATTCTTTAGCTTTTAAACTACTGTATATACAATTAAAAAAACTCGTAAGAAAACACAACACCTCTTCTTATGTAAAATGATTTCACCGTAGTCAAAGAAAGGCCTTTACAAAATGAAAGATCTTAAAATGTATTTCGCATTTCGCATTTTAAACTGATAACGGCTTAGTCGTGTTAAAGATTTATTATTTCCATCAAGAGTATCTTCGCCTGCGTAGATTTTTTGAAAAAAAAATCCGAATTCGTTCTTAGAGCTGACAGCTCTTGCTTTTTCCTATTGTATGGTCCAATATTATTTACGGGAAATATTAATAGTTACAATAAGTCTATACGCTATAGGTTATTGAGTGAACATACAACTTACCACGAAGCCATGCGAATAAGCAGTTCTTAACCCTTGTGTATGTTGAGTTATACTGATATTTACCTTCTCGTCAATTTCAATAAATTATTGAAAATGTTGAAATTTCAGGCAAACAAAAACTATTTTCGATGTTCACTTAAAAGTCTTCATGATCTAATGGTTCTAAAAGATCATTTATACGACTGATCCTATCAGTGTGACAAGGCTAGAGCGAAACTGATTTATTTTCTGATGTTTTGTTTTGTCGGATTTCCAGCGTACCTGCCTAATATTAAGTTTACATAACTTACCTAAACATAAAATAGGTAAGTAGTGTTAATAAAAGACCTAAAAGAGACACACCACATCCTATGTAGGAAATGTAAGTCAAGGCTAGTTTATTTGCTTCACTCAAACCGCCACCAGTTTGGTAGATATCCTGAAATAAACATTATACACATACAAAATAGAAATATCTTTTATAAAATGAAAGAAAATTTCATAGGTAAAAATCAAGTTGCAGATCAGTTTCATAGATTGAAATTCTAATCTTTATTCTTAACAAACAAAATTTCTTAAAAAGCCATTTGAAGTCCCGATGAAATAACTAGTTAAACTTAAAATTTTATATAATGTTATTTGTATTTTTGATATGTGTATGTGGTTTGAAAATGTTAGCCCAAACTTGTAATTTCCATGGAAAGGATAGCCTTTTGAAAATTTTAAACAGGAACGGGACCTTTACAGGGGGTCCAGGATATTTTAGCAAAAAATTTAAAACTATTAGAGGACATTTTACGCAGACATTAGAACCCATTTTAGCGCCGAAGTAGTCCGTTCACCTACACTTTCGAAAGCCCATTTTAGTGAAAACGTACCTCGTTGAATAAAACACCGTTCATTGGTACATACATTGACAATTAAAACATTTGAGTTAGCTTTTCAGACACTTAGTGCTGTATTTAAATGGACACGATATTTTAATATTGTGCTGTCTTGATACAAGTAAAATTTGTTATTCTACAACAAATAAATTACTTTCGCTAAAACGGGCAATTATAGTTTAACTTTTCGCCAAAATCGGCAAAACATCTGGCACTAAAAAGGGATATACTTCAGAGCTAAAAAGTCTGATTTTTCAATAAGCCGTCCAATTAATGTGCTTAAATGTTCACATGTAACATTAGTGTACAATTTCATTACGTTTAGAAATTCAAACAAAATTCACATTTTTGCTGTTTCAATGGTAACGGCGGCCATTTATAAAAATTGTAACTTATCCTTTTCTATTTCACATCTGTATATTGCAGGTAATATATCCATTAATTCTCATGTTTCGGTCATGTTAGATAGACATATAATTCTCATAGATCAAGAATTTGGTGATTTGGAGATTTAAAAAATTACTGTGGTACAAAGGCTGATTACTGACTTTGCTTCAATTACTTTTAAAATATTTTACACGACGGGTTTCACTAGTGGAGCAGACACTGCCCACACTAAACTCAGTTTACTGCCTGTTTCTTGTGGGGTTCTTTTTACTTAATTTTCAAGTTCTTTATATTGTACTTTGGAGTGTTGTCTATTCGTCATTTCTTTATTTGGTCATGTTGTTGTTTTCGACTTCTATTTTTTTATAGACTTCCTAGAGTTTTATAATACAATGTGCCCGCAAAATCTAGCATTGCAAACATGTGATGTTTAAAGTTGATGATAGTTAACATGGTAATTATCTATGATTAAAATTAACAAACATTTAAAAAATCAGAAAAACAGCTAAATGCTAAGTTTCAGAACTCATACGTTTAAACACATAAACGGTACCAATCTTACTGCCCCAAATGCGTATTTCGACAATTAATGTCTCTTAAGTGATCCTCGCGATCAAAATATATGAAAATCCAAAACCTAATACAAAAGTTGAAGAGCTGATTTGTGTTATTAAGTTGAAAATATTATATAGACCTGCATTTAAACCCCGTCCAGGCCATATACACACGTAAATAAATTCTTTATTACTTGAAAAATGTTTTTAATAGTTCAAGAAAACTAACCATAAGTAAGGCAAAGCTAGTGAGATGATTACATTCGCAATCTGTATGGCTTCCTTTCACATGTTCTTTTACTGTACATCCTTGGCTCGACCATTCCATACTGGACGATCCAGTTGTTTTAACAAAAACACACTGCGGTCGATCAGAACTCTGGAAATGTATTAAAGAAAGGTGAAACAAAATCTAAGATGAATGATAAAAAAAGCTTTGAAATAAAAATATTCAAATGTGTAGTTAAAATAGGAAAGTTTTATGATAATAATTAATTTCACTGTACAGGTACAAAATTTAAAGATATTCGCTTTTCTGTTATTTCTGAATATTCTTTTTACACGATTGTTTATGCTATCAGAAAATGTAAATTGGATTTGTGTCTATTCATTAAATATACATGCTCTTTTTTAGCAAGTTAAGCAATGATTGTCAATTTCTATTTTTGACCTTAAAACATGGATTTATCTGTTGAACTGGTTCAAATGTTTGTGAAATTAAACATTACAAAATGTCTTTGCTTTATTTTGTTAATATGTCATTTTGATATTAGTTTATGATCATAATTTTTTTAATCATAATAATGTAGAGCCTTACAAATTAAAACGAAAACATACATCATCAAAATGTTTAAATCTAAAGACAACAGGTTGCTTTAGTCCTTGTACATTGGTGTTCTGCACTGAAGTTGATATTACAGGCCCATTTACTTCGTTTACACTCTTTACATTAATAGGCGTCACTAAAGGTGCCTTCAGGTTCTTTGTGACGGCATTCTGTGTACAAAAATGTAAAATCAATCTTTTTACGTTTTGTACCATAAATGTAAGTATACATAAAATACCTAATTCAAATATGTACATTTTGAGATATAGATAAAAAGAATTTCTGTAAAACAATAATAATAATGATAATATGAACAATACTTGCAACAGGCTCATTAAAGTTTTCATATACGTCATATTGATATAGCAATGTACTATACGTGTCCTGAGACAACACCTAAAAATAATAAGGTTCGCAAAACATTTGCCTACTATTTTCAATGATGAACAAGTAACATTATTGTATGGCATACGCTTAATCATTCACGTATAGAAAGTGATTCCAAATTAAATTAGCCAAGTAAAAAATCTACCGTCATAATGTAAGCTATCAAAGATATGACAAAATTCAGAATAAATTAAAAAATAAAAAAAAAAAAAATCTCAATATCTACAATGAAAAATTATTGTTTTTCTTCGAGAACTATATACAAAACAATCACAGTTTTGTAAGACAAATATCTTGATTATCATATAAAAAGCTTACTTTAAACACTTTGTTGTTCCCATATACTGCAAATGCAAGTCTTGGCGAATTACCACCAACCGTTTGGAAAAATGATGACGGGATAATAACTCCCGATTGTATGCCTGTTGGATCAACACCATCCTTTATAGTTATCTATAACAGATACATATTGTTAAATGTTTTCAAAATTGAGTGAAAATAGATTAATGAAATCGTTTTGATTTTCTTAAATGTTGCTACTTTTGCTACATTTGTATTTTTATAATTTTAGGCGGTTTCTTCCTCCTTTAAATTATCAAAACATTTAGCAAAATACAATAATACTAAATAAAAAAAACATGTGGGGTCAGTTGTACGGAGCCCCCTTAAGTGCCATGTTAACATAAATATTATCGTTTGCCGGAGATTTAATCTGGTACGTACCAATTTGAAAAATATAAAAAAAAAAAACGAAAAACGATCAAAAGACAAATAAAATTATACAAAATACAACATAGAAAACTAACGACTGAGCAAACCCAAACCCAACAAAGAACTGTGATGAAGTCAGAAGCTCCGGAAGGGTAAGCAGACCCTGCTCCACATACAGCAGCCGTCGTGTTGCAAACTGCTCAAACAATTGAAGGGTAGATAAGCTTTGTGATAAATTGTTATAAAAGTGTCAGGAGAACTTTTCTAGAGACTGTACTCCTAACAGTTCCTGGTATATTTTTAGATAGGTTAAAACTTATCCTAACTGTTATTCGGTACTTGATCAATAGATAATTTCATTTTTATTGTAGATTATGTGTGTCCTTTATTTTTATAATTGAATGTTTGCATGTTTCGGTTAACTAACATGACAAGCAAACTCAATTTCAAAGAAAACTACGTAATTTGAATAATACATGAATATGGATTGTGTACGTTTTACATGATAGCCTTAAATTTTTCTAACTTTCTAACTTGAGCGACACCTATACACACAATAAATTGTCATATGTTTAACAAAGATACACGAATGAATATATTTTAATAAATGAAAGTCACATTCATATTCCGGGATTAAATGATGATGGTTTATCAATAACTTTTTTAGTTGTGAATTCAAATATTTGAAAAATGGAAAGATCTTTAATTTTTGTTAATTTACCTTGGAATTTGGTATTTTTGCGAATAATTTTTTTTTGGGTAGAAATAATCGAAAATTGTATACAAGTATTACTATTCATTTAAAATGAAACTCCTCGGTTTTGTAAATGCTTTAGTCAAGATTAAACAGTAACAAACAATAAACCATACTCCTTTTTTACTTATTCCTTGCGTTTGCGACACGCTTGCTGTCATAGTTATCCCTGAAAAGTTATCAGGGTCACTCTGTCGTACTGCTAATGCCAAGTTTTCTTTTACTGCTGTAAATTCTCCCGATGAAGGCACAATTCCATTAGCCAAACTTTCTACAGTCTTTACAAATCTATAACAATAATTTTTTGACAGCTGTACATTTACAATACATACTAGAAAAGGGATTAATTATATGTCAATATGCTTCCTTTCTTTGTATAATGAGAGATTTATCTCCTTATGGTTTATCTACACATGATGTACTAATTATATTGTCTTCTCATTTGTCATATTTCACAATATAAAGAATATATTCATATAATCTCCAGTTTTAGTGTTAAAACTAATTAGTGTTCATTGAAATGTTTTTCAGAATGCTATACCAATGAGGCTACGATGGTGAAACCTACAGAACAATGAAGTGTGGGTAACATCTACACGTACATATTACGATAACCAAAAGGATCGAAGTTTTTCACCTTTCTTTATAAACAAAGACACTTTCGAAACCAGTATTTGACGTCGTATAAAAGATATCTGAATCAAGGTCTATATCGTTTTAAGGATACAATTGAAAATGAACCGTTGAATATGATATGTAACATAAAAACCTTATGTAATTCACATTCTGATATTATAATTCTTAATTTTCTATAAATAGGCAGTATCGTTTCCCCTCAATTAGTTAATACATGTATGCTTGATATTAAGTTTATAAGTGGTGTATCTGCGATCCTTTCAAAAATTTCCCGACAGTCATTGTATTACTAGAAATCCGATTTTTATGTTAATTTGATGTGATGCGTGCCCACAAAATTGGTTTGGATAGAGATATTTCTATTGAAACAAACGACATGAAATACCTTTCTGATGACTTGTAAGTAGTCTCTGACTCTGTAATTACATTTTCTGGTGAGTTTAGTATATTACTCATTGTTTCCACCATGTCCTGACTTTTCTGTGTGTTTGTATATAGTGAACCTTCTACTAGCAGATCCTCAATCACCTCCACTGATAGGGTTATATCAACATCGGTAAAAGAAGAGGATTCTCTTGATAATGTGAGAAGGTCTGATTGAATGGTGTTAGCGTTACCTAAAATAACATAACGACGAATAATTCTTTAATTGCATCTAGAACAACGTTAACATATCTTTAAGAGATAGGTAATTTTTCTGTCGTTTATATAAAACCAAATTCCAGTACAAATGGCTGTACTTACATTGGAAACTGAGAACCCGATAAAAAGTTAGGAACCTTATCATGCAAATGAACACATAATTGGTATTAATAACAGCCTTGAGGTCGAGTTATGTTGTCGTTTCACAGATTATCTCTCGTATTTGATATATTGCCTTAGTCGTATTTGGCATAACTTTACGGAATTCTTGGTTGTAATTCACTTCAACTTTGTATTTGATTTAACAATTCAGCTGTGTTGATTAAAGTGGTCACTGATGAGTCATATGTAGACGAATCATGTGTCTCGCGTACCAAATAATAAGCCTGATATCTATGAGTTTTTTTAAATACTCAGTAGAAAAACACTTACTACTATCAACGTTTGTGTTGGCGAGCTCAGTAAGAGTCTGTGTGACTTGATTTGTATACTGACAAGACGATGTATCTGGTGCATTCCATAGTGGTTGTCCTGATGGGTCTGTGGAACTGTAAATTTGTAAAAATTTTAAAACAATTTATCAATTGATCACGGAAGATTTTCTAAGTAAATAAAATAATCAAAAGTGAACTACTGCAGAACATAGACATTCTCATTAAAATAATACTAACGATATTGGGTTCTTTTTTTCTATTTAGTAGTTATCGTGTCTTAAACTTCACTGTTCTGGTATTGTTGTGTGTGTTTTAATTTTACAACATGTGGACTAGATACGCAAAGGTGAGGTGTGTGCGCTCGTAAAACTGGATTAAATTGTGTTGTTTTCCATTCGTTTGATGTGTTTGAACTTTTGATTTTGCCATTTGATAATGGACTTCCCGTTTGAAATTTTCCTTGGAGTTCGATATTTTTGTTATTTTACTTTTTAATCCCTGAAGATTATGTGTTTGTAGCAAGTTAGGCTGTCTGAACCCTGTGTTGTTCGTTGTCATCTTTCTATGTTTGCCTGTGTTTTGTTCTCTCGCAAAAATGTCTGTTCAAGTCAGGAATATGTTTCACTCGTTTCGTTTTTTGATAATGTTTGACTTTGTCAGTTTTTATGGACTTCCCCTTTTCTAATTAACCATGGAGTTCGGTATATTTGTTATACTTTATTGTACGTTTATATTTGTGAAGAAATTGGTAGTTTGTGGTTTGCTGATTTTAGTTTGGTAATTCTTGTGTAATCCTTTTCTTTTGCTTTAGTAAGACTTAATGGGAACAAATGGATGACCAATTATCTTAGAAAATAAAAACCCACACACATATATTCATCCGATATAACCTAACAACTTATTAGTTATATCAAAATTTCAAAAGTTGTGTAGCTTATGCTCATTACGAGGACATACACAATTAAACACATGTGTTTTGTGTATCGTACCACCCATCTCATTCTATTCTGATCTCTATAATTTGTCATTACCAAATTCGTGTTGCTGAAGCGACTGAATTATAAGGACAGGGTACAGTTGAAAATTCTGCTGGATAAACCGGTTTCCATTGGAACTTGCCTTTAGTATCACTTGTAGTTTCAGCTGGACATTTGCCATCTAAATCATAAAAATAATTCCAGTTTTAGTAATATTGTTAGACGTTTAAATCAGAAATATATCACGTGTATGACAAACAAAAGGTATAAAATATCTTTGGTTTCCTATTTCTGCTTTGGTATATCTTAATTATTGTGTAAAAGTTATACTTGTGAGGATAAATGTAAATAATTCAGCAAAAGCATTGGACATTTATCGTTAAAACGAAAGATTTAAGACATATGAAGAAGAAAAAACAGAATTAGAGAAAATTTACACTGAACAAATGACCAAAAAAAAACCCACTAATTATCAATTAATAAAAATAGTAGATTGGCAATATAATGGACTAAAATTGTAGTATGTCATTCCTATGTATAAGATCTAATCAAAAGTCTTGATGAATTAGGAACAATATATTTACCAAGAAGAATAACATCTGTACTGAGTATTGGAAATGTTTGCGTGTACAAATGTGACAGTTGTGTGATTTGATTTGTAATGAAGGAAGATCGATTGTCACTGTCAACCTCTTTTATTGTGGTGACGACTACTCTCACATTAACGGTCTTTTTTGGAGTCCTGAAAAAATTAATTCATCATCACCAAGACATGTTAATCACTAAAATCACAATGTTTGGTTAGAAATATTACAATTTATTGAACAATAATTTAGCTATTTTATGATAAAATTCACCTTTAAAGACTATATTGTATATACCAGATAAAGGTATTTAAGTGGTGAATATTTGTAGTCAGTTCTTCTCGGTACAAACTGACATTCAAATGACCTTTCAGATCGTTCAATGCTTTCGTTGACCTACTCATTTCTCTAAGTAAAAAATGAATAGATGTTTCATAACGTTCGGTCAATAATTAAAGTAAAAAAACAACAAATTACTAGAAAAAATCTTAGCCTTTGTTCTCTATTTTGAAAATGTTCCCTTTATTTCCTGTTTGTGTTGCCAAGAGTAGCAAATTAGTATTACAGACATTCCCGTTTATGAACGCGGACGCGAATACTTCATTTTGTAATTTTATTAGCGTATGAAAGTTTTGGCCTAAGCACATTTTGTACGAAGCACTGAAGCGCTTGATGCAAAAAATGTACACACGTTCAGCGCTTTTACAACTCAATAAATTCTATAATTTTAATACACCAATCTCGAATTGTTTTTATGAATGAGTTACACCGGTTGACCCAAGGTCAATCGGTTTAATCGACGTCATCAAACAATCGGTTCTTACTGTGACTTAATAACATAAGCATTGAGACATCTGGAAATTACGGGAAAGCGCACGAATTGGAAAGTCGTCTATTATTAAACAGTCAACAAATCTATTATTTATTGATGATTTATTGATAGAATCTTCATATATCCGACTAACTGTAACCTGTTGTAAACGCTAATATGCTTACATTGAATACACATGTGTTAGTTTTCCGCAATCTGCCTTGTTTTGTTAGAAAGTATCATTTTTTTATTCAAAAGTTTGAATAATAACCAATGTAAGTCATAACAGGATTATCGAGCCATCTTTCGAGAATGACCACACATTAGTTGCTTTAATGTTTACTGAAAGAATCATATGTTGTAGCAAAAATTTATATTTACTTGACAATGGGAGTTTTAATTTGAATGGCTAAAGCATACAATTTAATCTTAAGGGAATATCATCTTTTAAACAGCTAAAAACAAGCTTTGATTTATCAAATAACAGATAAGTTTGACTTACAAGAGGCAATTTAAGCAGAGGATTTAGTTTTATAAAAGAATCTGCTGTTAACTATTCAATCATGTAGAAAGAAAACGAGTACAAAGACTAAATAGTAACAATAGTAGATGGTTATCTTTCTTTCAGACCTTCTTTCGTTTTCTACTAATGATTGGATTGTGCATAGACTATTGATTTTTTTTTAAAACTTTATGGAAATTCCAGTAAACACGTAATTAAATATAACCCGGCAGTTAAAGGGCTGGGTAGAGTACTAAGAAAGTCCTGGGATAATTTACAGTCAGATGAGTTATGCAGACAAATATTGAAACAAGTGCTTATCATTGCGTACAAGCGCAGCAGAAATCTTAAAGAATATTTTGCCGAAACCCGGCATTAGTTGAGAGACTTTTGAAAAGGGATCCAAGGTAGGCGACTTATAGAGTGAGCCAATCTAAAAATCCCGAAACACCGTTATTTAAACCGAATTCATACCTTAGGCAATCAGAAATAAAGAAAAACGGTGTCAAGTCTTGAGTTTAGCTATGTATGTTGGTTGAGGGAACTCTTGTTTATAAAGACCCAATGGATAAGCGTTAGTTTGTTAAAAAGATCCATTAATTAACCAATGCTTTTCCATTGTCTATCCTACTTATATAACTATACTTATCTTGAATATACCTTTTTTCAGTAAAGGAAAATAACCATATAAAACTCTTGGATGATCCACTAACAGCAACAAATATACATGTAGTAGATTTTGAATAATAAAAATATATAACAAAACTTCCGTTAAGTGAATATTGCTTCGATATTGTGACGTAATTTACAAAAAAAGGCATAGTCGCACGAAACAAATTTACTTCTTCAAATATATAATAACTGAAACTTTGGAATCTAAATTATATAACCCACACCTCAATTTCCACTCATTATATACTACAAATATGCATTTGTAAAAATGTTTGGAGACAGATGGAACTATCACCAAAGTAAAAAATCGGTTAATGATAATATTCTTCTAAGTAACTTATGTAGCTTCTATACAGGGATCGACTATTAAATGTTAAACTTCAAAAAGGCGATCATAAACCACATTGCCAAAAAATAGAATAAAATAATATTAACATACAAAAAAATGAGAAAAAGTGAAATTGAGGAATTTACGTTTAGCTACAAACTTGTAGTTCAAACGTTAACAGTT
This sequence comes from Mytilus coruscus, assembly GCA_017311375.1. NCBI lineage: Eukaryota > Metazoa > Mollusca > Bivalvia > Mytilida > Mytilidae > Mytilus > Mytilus coruscus. The sequence continues at coordinate 39,215,922 of CM029603.1, read as the reverse complement.
GGTCGCGGCTGTCAAAAAATGAAAACAACACTTTATAAATATCATGCGTCCAAAGCGCTCATCTGGACTCACCTTTATTCGGGACGCTTAAAACTGAATGCTTAAGGCCAATGATATATAATAACCGAAACAGTTCAAGAGCAAATGACAAAAAAAGACCAATCAGTCTCAGATCAAATTTGCCTGAGGGAGTTCAAACCTTAGTTTTCTAATACCATAATAATTTATAAACAGACAATCTAACAACGGTTTGTTATAAATCATGTCATTACCAAAGTATTGAATACTGAGCTAATGACACCCTCCGGGACACATAGTCCACCAGCAGCGGTCACTTACAGTATGAAAACGTAGTACTTACATAAGTCTCTAAAAGCGCAAGACGTTTGTCTACATTGTAGCGGGTTTTTTAATTAATTTTAGTTGACAAAATTCTGGCTGACACGACAAATTGGAATTCATATTTAATTCGACAAACGAAATACAAACCACTTTTTCCACTTAATAAACATGCTATATTTACAGACACACAATTCGTCAATTCATATGAAAATGTGACAGTATGATATCAACCAATCAGTAGCTAAGAGGTTTTGTTGTCGAAATCGGACGCGAATACTTCATTTTGTAATTTTATTAGCGTATGAAAGTTTTGGCCTAAGCACATTTTGTACGAAGCACTGAAGCGCTTGATGCAAAAATGTACACACGTTCAGCGCTTTTACAACTCAATAAATTCTATAATTTTAATACACCAATCTCGAATTGTTTTTATGAATGAGTTACACCGGTTGACCCAAGGTCAATCGGTTTAATCGACGTCATCAAACAATCGGTTCTTACTGTGACTTAATAACATAAGCATTGAGACATCTGGAAATTACGGGAAAGCGCACGAATTGGAAAGTCGTCTATTATTAAACAGTCAACAAATCTATTATTTATTGATGATTTATTGATAGAATCTTCATATATCCGACTAACTGTAACCTGTTGTAAACGCTAATATGCTTACATTGAATACACATGTGTTAGTTTTCCGCAATCTGCCTTGTTTTGTTAGAAAGTATCATTTTTTATTCAAAGTTTGAATAATAACCAATGTAAGTCATAACAGGATTATCGAGCCATCTTTCGAGAATGACCACACATTAGTTGCTTTAATGTTTACTGAAAGAATCATATGTTGTAGCAAAAATTTATATTTACTTGACAATGGGAGTTTTAATTTAAATGGCTAAAGCATACAATTTAATCTTAAGGAATATCATCTTTTAAACAGCTAAAAACAAGCTTTGATTTATCAAATAACAGATAAGTTTGACTTACAAGAGGCAATTTAAGCAGAGGATTTAGTTTTATAAAAGAATCTGCTGTCAACTATTCAATCATGTAGAAAGAAAACGAGTACAAAGACTAAATAGTAACAATAGTAGATGGTTATCTTTCTTTCAGACCTTCTTTCGTTTTCTACTAATGATTGGATTGTGCATAGACTATTGATTTTTTAAAACTTTATGGAAATTCCAGTAAACACGTAATTTAATATAACCCGGCAGTTAAAGGGCTGGGTAGAGTACTAAGAAAGTCCTGGGATAATTTACAGTCAGATGAGTTATGCAGACAAATATTGAAACAAGTGCTTATCATTGCGTACAAGCGCAGCAGAAATCTTAAAGAATATTTTGCCGAAACCCGGCATTAGTTGAGAGACTTTTGAAAAGGGATCCAAGGTAGGCGACTTATAGAGTGAGCCAATCTAAAAATCCCGAAACACCGTTATTTAAACCGAATTCATACCTTAGGCAATCAGAAATAAAGAAAAACGGTGTCAAGTCTTGAGTTTAGCTATGTATGTTGGTTGAGGGAACTCTTGTTTATAAAGACCCAATGGATAAGCGTTAGTTTGTTAAAAAGATCCATTAATTAACCAATGCTTTTCCATTGTCTATCCTACTTATATAACTATACTTATCTTGAATATACCTTTTTTCAGTAAAGGAAAATAACCATATAAAACTCTTGGATGATCCACTAACAGCAACAAATATACATGTAGTAGATTTTGAATAATAAAATATATAACAAAACTTCCGTTAAGTGAATATTGCTTCGATATTGTGACGTAATTTACAAAAAGGCATAGTCGCACGAAACAAATTTACTTCTTCAAATATATAATAACTGAAACTTTGGAATCTAAATTATATAACCCACACCTCAATTTCCACTCATTATATACTACAAATATGCATTTGTAAAATGTTTGGAGACAGATGGAACTATCACCAAAGTAAAAATCGGTTAATGATAATATTCTTCTAAGTAACTTATGTAGCTTCTATACAGGGATCGACTATTAAATGTTAAACTTCAAAAAGGCGATCATAAACCACATTGCCAAAAAATAGAATAAAATAATATTAACATACAAAAAAATGAGAAAAAGTGAAATTGAGGAATTTACGTTTAGCTACAAACTTGTAGTTCAAACGTTAACAGTTGGTCGCGGCTGTCAAAAAATGAAAACAACACTTTATAAATATCATGCGTCCAAAGCGCTCATCTGGACTCACCTTTATTCGGGACGCTTAAAACTGAATGCTTAAGGCCAATGATATATAATAACCGAAACAGTTCAAGAGCAAATGACAAAAAAAGACCAATCAGTCTCAGATCAAATTTGCCTGAGGGAGTTCAAACCTTAGTTTTCTAATACCATAATAATTTATAAACAGACAATCTAACAACGGTTTGTTATAAATCATGTCATTACCAAAGTATTGAATACTGAGCTAATGACACCCTCCGGGACACATAGTCCACCAGCAGCGGTCACTTACAGTATGAAAACGTAGTACTTACATAAGTCTCTAAAAGCGCAAGACGTTTGTCTACATTGTAGCGGGGTTTTTTTTAATTAATTTTAGTTGACAAAAATTCTGGCTGACACGACAAATTGGAATTCATATTTAATTCGACAAACGAAATACAAACCACTTTTTTCCACTTAATAAACATGCTATATTTACAGACACACAATTCGTCAATTCATATGAAAATGTGACAGTATGATATCAACCAATCAGTAGCTAAGAGGTTTTGTTGTCGAAATGTGTTTAATAACAGTCAAACATTATAGACTTCAATGAAAGATTTCGATCGCCAGTTTTCGGACAATCGTCAAAGACAATGTTTTTTTGAATTTTTCAACTGATTATATTTCTGAACAGAAAGCATCATAACATTCAAACATTTAAATGAAAAGTAAGCAACTGCATTTAGTTAAAGGACTACATTTCATCGACCATTTAAAAAAAAAATCTAAATAAAGCAAAACAGTCTGACGTCCCAGCGATGGTTTAAACTGAAATACACTGTCAATCCAATTGGCCGCGAGTGACTCCTAAAAATATGTCATACAAGAAATACGTGATTTACCTTTTTCTTTTGAAAAATCAGAGTTTTAAGCTACAATTTTTTTTATTTATACCAATAAATGATATTTTGATATCATTTATTGGTATAAATAAAAAGAGATGTGAGGTAATCAAAATCTGCGAATGATTAATAGAACTTTTTTAGATGGCAAAATAATCAGAAAATCAACATAACACATACTATTGTAAATCTTAGAACAAAGGATTATTACTTATTTTTTTTTTTTATTTTCCAAAAAGTATTGGAGTAAAGAGTAAATTATTGCTCATAGATAAATTATGTCATTAATGTACGCAATAATCACCACATATACTAAGTTTTTAAATGCTTATCAAGTGAGAGGTCTAGCTAGCTATTAAACCAGGTTGAATCCAACATTTTCTACATAAGAAAATGCCTGTACCAAGTCAGGAATATGACAGTTGTTTTCCATTCGTTTGATGTGTTTGAGCTTTTAATTTTGCCATTTGATAAGGGACTTTTCGTTTTAAGTTTGGTATTTTGTTATTCTAATTTTATCAATATAACACTGTTATCAAATGCTAGCAATTCTTAAAACAAAACCTACATTTTGATGTGATTATGCCATTTAGTTCTCGTTCTAAGACACGAAATATTGATGTTTCAGTACATACCATTTGAATAGTTTACAATTATAACCTGTAAATTAATAATAAGCACGGTGAGTCTATACTAATAGAACAAATTTGTATTTAGCATTACTATGCGAAAATAGCAGCCAAGGTTGAAGAAATAATGCGCGATCAGAAGGGGAGTGAACTGTTCTTTTATTTCGCATGGTCAACGCTAAACACCCCATTATTTTTATTACTAAACTGAAGGTCAAAGTTTGACCAAAATCAGTATAAAAAAATTTCAAACTAGTCATTGATTGAACTTAAGCATGATTCGAACGGAAAATTCCTAAATTCTTGAAAGGCTTCACACAACATTTTCATTTCAGTTTTTTTCGTACTTTGGATTGATTAATCATTTATTTATTCCCACCATAAATCACTTTGATATTGCAGACAACAATTTTGTCAAGCTCCGCCTTCTCACGAGGACATACTATTGACTATTACCAATAGCCGAAGCGACTATCATAATTAATTCTAACTTAATGTCATTTCTTACAGAAAATATAATATTTTTACTATACTAGTACTAAAATAGCAAGATATATAGCTGCTAATAGTCCCATAATACCTTAAAAGCTGCATTTACTTATTGTACAAAATGTCGTTGTACGAAACCTACTTACTGTTTCGAACGAGAAGCGTTATAAATGTACACCAACACCACGAACCTTCTGTGTAGACATGATATCACATTCCGAAAAGAACATTAAAATATGCTTACATGTGTAACCTGTGTTGAAATTCGATTCCATCTTCTTTTTATTGCCTGAATATATGCAAGGGCTCTCGTCGCCATTTAGCTCTTTCTTTGTGTCTAATAAGCGATTATCAGTTATTCATTTACATTGTATTACAACTTTGTTTTAAATTTTCTATATTAAATCTATATAAAGATAAGGAGATGTAGTATGATTGCCAATGAGACAACTCATCACAAGAGACCAAATGACATAGAAATTAACACTATAGGTCAACGTACAGCCTTCAATGCTTGTCTTCAAAATTCAAACGTCTGAAGTTAAAAAAGAAAAACTTACTCGATGACTGTAACTGTTGAAACAAAACTGCCTTCTGAATTAGCTCTGTTGTTCAGCGCATTGTCAATCTACATAATTCAATATTTATAATATTAATTTACACAAAGAATACATAAAATAGATAATGTAATTTTGTGAGAAATAGCTCTGATGATTTTAGTTCATTATCAATTATATTTAAAAAAAACCCGAAAAATTGAGAACATTTGCATAGACAATAACTCATTTTAACTTTGTGTGTGGTTATTTTTGGAGCTTTTCTGTTTCTGGAATCTTTCCTGTTTGAATTTTCATCCGGTCTTCAACTCCATTTTACTGTTTTAAATAGATTCGCTGTCCACTTTAACTTAACAAAAACATTGAGCAATCGTATTCAAAGGGAATGAAAAGTATGATCTTCAGAGGACAATACCGAAAAGGACGAATCAAAATAGTCAGACAGGTGTACGGACAAAATTTGAAAACGATTTTGAACAGAGAACTAAATATTTGTGTAATCGAAACTTTCAAACTTTTATTTTATCCTTCACCCTTCATATAGTAATAGTTGTCAAAGTTACTAATCGATCAAATTATGAATTAAAAATGCTTGGAGAAATAGACTTAATAATCACCTGAGACTGCACAGCAGTGACAAATGTTGTGTAGAATATTAATCCAGGGTTAGATAAACTATCTGGCATGTCCGCATTCACAACTATTATTACCAAATAAGCTGAGGTATGTAATCTACCTATATTAGTTCATAAAGTAGAAAAAACAAGTAAAATATGAAATGTAAAACTCGTGAGCTACAAAATATACTCAGAAATATGATACAACGGAAATGAAAAATATATGGTCATAGTGCTCCCAAGCGTTTCATAAGTTTTGCTTCCTTTCCATTACCTGCAAGCCCGCATTTCACCAAAATACGTACTACTATTGACCAGTAATTACTTGTATGAATTAAAGAAAAAGTTAAGGTTTGAACTGTGGTCAGATGTAAGCCTTAAAAGCTTATTCCAGAAAAATTGTTAGGCATCGAGCAAAATTCTGGCTGACACGACAAATTGGAATTCATATTTAATTCGACAAACGAAATACAAACCACTTTTTTCCACTTAATAAACATGCTATATTTACAGACACACAATTCGTCAATTCATATGAAAATGTGACAGTATGATATCAACCAATCAGTAGCTAAGAGGTTTTGTTGTCGAAATGTGTTTAATAACAGTCAAACATTATAGACTTCAATGAAAGATTTCGATCGCCAGTTTTCGGACAATCGTCAAAGACAATGTTTTTTTGAATTTTTCAACTGATTATATTTCTGAACAGAAAGCATCATAACATTCAAACAATTTAAGTGAAAAAGTAAGCAACTGCATTTAGTTAAAGGACTACATTTCATCGACCATTTAAAAAAAAAATCTAAATAAAGCAAAACAGTCTGACGTCCCAGCGATGGTTTAAACTGAAATACACTGTCAATCCAATTGGCCGCGAGTGACTCCTAAAAATATGTCATACAAGAAATACGTGATTTACCTTTTCTTTTGAAAATCAGAGTTTTAAGCTACAATTTTTTATTTATACCAATAAATGATATTTTGATATCATTTATTGGTATAAATAAAAGAGATGAGGTAATCAAAATCTGCGAATGATTAATAGAACTTTTTTAGATGGCAAAATAATCAGAAAATCAACATAACACATACTATTGTAAATCTTAGAACAAAGGATTATTACTTATTTTTTTTTTTTATTTTCCAAAAAGTATTGGAGTAAAGAGTAAATTATTGCTCATAGATAAATTATGTCATTAATGTACGCAATAATCACCACATATACTAAGTTTTTAAATGCTTATCAAGTGAGAGGTCTAGCTAGCTATTAAACCAGGTTGAATCCAACATTTTCTACATAAGAAAATGCCTGTACCAAGTCAGGAATATGACAGTTGTTTTCCATTCGTTTGATGTGTTTGAGCTTTTAATTTTGCCATTTGATAAGGGACTTTTCGTTTTAAGTTTGGTATTTTTGTTATTCTAATTTTTATCAATATAACACTGTTATCAAATGCTAGCAATTCTTCAAACAAAACCTACATTTTGATGTGATTATGCCATTTAGTTCTCGTTCTAAGACACGAAATATTGATGTTTCAGTACATACCATTTGAATAGTTTACAATTATAACCTGTAAATTAATAATAAGCACGGTGAGTCTATACTAATAGAACAAATTTGTATTTAGCATTACTATGCGAAAATAGCAGCCAAGGTTGAAGAAATAATGCGCGATCAGAAGGGGAGTGAACTGTTCTTTTATTTCGCATGGTCAACGCTAAACACCCCATTATTTTTATTACTAAACTGAAGGTCAAAGTTTGACCAAAATCAGTATAAAAAAATTTCAAACTAGTCATTGATTGAACTTAAGCATGATTCGAACGGAAAATTCCTAAATTCTTGAAAGGCTTCACACAACATTTTCATTTCAGTTTTTTTTTTGTGTACTTTGGATTGATTAATCATTTATTTATTCCCACCATAAATCACTTTGATATTGCAGCCAACAATTTTGTCAAGCTCCGCCTTCTCACGAGGACATACTATTGACTATTACCAATAGCCGAAGCGACTATCATAATTAATTCTAACTTAATGTCATTTCTTACAGAAAATATAATATTTTTTACTATACTAGTACTAAAATAGCAAGATATATAGCTGCTAATAGTCCCATAATACCTTAAAAGCTGCATTTACTTATTGTACAAAATGTCGTTGTACGAAACCTACTTACTGTTTCGAATGAGAAGCGTTATAAATGTACACCAACACCACGAACCTTCTGTGTAGACATGATATCACATTCCGAAAAGAACATTAAAATATGCTTACATGTGTAACCTGTTTTGAAATTCGATTCCATCCTCTTTTTTATTGCCTGAATATATGGAAGGGCTCTCGTCGCCATTTAGCTCTTTCTTTGTGTCTAATAAGCGATTATCAGTTATTCATTTACATTGTATTACAACTTTGTTTTTAAATTTTTCTATATTAAATCTATATAAAGATAAGGAGATGTAGTATGATTGCCAATGAGACAACTCATCACAAGAGACCAAATGACATAGAAATTAACACTATAGGTCAACGTACAGCCTTCAATGCTTGTCTTCAAAATTCAAACGTCTGAAGTTAAAAAAGAAAAACTTACTCGATGACTGTAACTGTTGAAACAAAACTGCCTTCTGAATTAGCTCTGTTGTTCAGCGCATTGTCAATCTACATAATTCAATATTTATAATATTAATTTACACAAAGAATACATAAAATAGATAATGTAATTTTGTGAGAAATAGCTCTGATGATTTTAGTTCATTATCAATTATATTTAAAAAAAACCCGAAAAATTGAGAACATTTGCATAGACAATAACTCATTTTAACTTTGTGTGTGGTTATTTTTTGGAGCTTTTCTGTTTCTGGAATTTTTCCCTGTTTGAATTTCATCCGGTCTTCAACTCCATTTTACTGTTTTAAATAGATTCGCTGTCCACTTTAACTTAACAAAAACATTGAGCAATCGTATTCAAAAGGAAATGAAAAGTATGATCTTCAGAGGACAATACCGAAAAGGACGAATCAAAAATAGTCAGACAGGTGTACGGACAAAATTTGAAAACGATTTTGAACAGAGAACTAAATATTTGTGTAATCGAAACTTCCAAACTTTTATTTTATCCTTCACCCTTCATATAGTAATAGTTGTCAAAGTTACTAATCGATCAAATTATGAATTAAAAATGCTTGGAGAAATAGACTTAATAATCACCTGAGACTGCACAGCAGTGACAAATGTTGTGTAGAATATTAATCCAGGGTTAGATAAACTATCTGGCATGTCCGCATTCACAACTATTATTACCAAATAAGCTGAGGTATGTAATCTACCTATATTAGTTCATAAAGTAGAAAAAACAAGTAAAATATGAAATGTAAAACTCGTGAGCTACAAAATATACTCAGAAATATGATACAACGGAAATGAAAAATATATGGTCATAGTGCTCCCAAGCGTTTCATAAGTTTTGCTTCCTTTCCATTACCTGCAAGCCCGCATTTCACCAAAATACGTACTACTATTGACCAGTAATTACTTGTATGAATTAAAGAAAAAGTTAAGGTTTGAACTGTGGTCAGATGTAAGCCTTAAAAGCTTATTCCAGAAAAATTGTTAGGCATCGAGCATTTATTTTTAACCAAACAGTCGTCAACTCGAATAAATACAATACCCATTTATCTTAAACATTGATATGAGTCGTATTCATGGTAATTGCCTTTATACAATTTTTCTGTACTTTGTATCTCTTCGCTAACAAATCTTGTATATGTAAGAGAATGATAATCCCTTTCTTCATGATGAAGTACGAGCGTTAGCGAGTACTTATCAAAATGAAAGGGATTATCATTCTTTTACAAACTTAGAATATTGTGAAGCGCTCAAGACTCAAATGATCTCTTGATTGGTTTTATTCTAGGATTTGTTTCATTGTCAGTGCAATGTTTATAATTAACGGATGACTTCCCTTTTAGGCATTTCATGTATGTTGTGTTATAAGGAATGACTTTTAATTTGGGAACTTTAATAAATTGTGTTTTAAACATTAGATGACACAACGTTACAATGAAATGGTAGAAATTGTATAAGTTTCCTTATTGTGAGTATGAGTGTAAGTATATGTAAGAGAATGATAATCCCTTTCTTCATGATTAAGTACGAGCGTTATGTAAGAGAATGATAATCCCTTTCTTCATGATTAAGTACGAGCGTTAGCGAGTACTTATCATGAAGTAAGGGATTATCATTCTCTTACAAACTTAGAACATACTCACCCATTCTCGTCCAATGAAAAACCAGTATTTACCTTTTTATTTTTCATAGTACATGGCTTTTTAATGCACTTTAAAATGCTATACATGAATGACTTTTCATTGTAAATTAATTATAAAAGTGAACTCTTAAAAACTGCACTAACGAAGTGTACAATCCCCCAAGGCAATTTCCTAGGGAAATAAGCAAAAGAAAAAAAATCAGGAGTACTGTTTGTTTGTCTAATTATTATAAATGAAATCGGGAAAATAGAACTATAAAATCATTTTGAGTTGATATTTCACCATTGTAAATGTATTTAATGGTACATAAATAGACTCCCCCCCCAAAAAAAAAAGTAAAGAATTGAAAAGGAGGAAAAGTTGTAGGTAAAATACATGTAATATTTAAACCTTTTTTTTAAACGATACCTTAAAATCAATGCATCTGATGTTGAAAAGATTGTAAATTTAGTAAAATTTATTGATGAAGTTTTGTCATTATCTAAAATAGTACAATTTTAGAAAAGCTGATTTTTATAACTTTGTGAGTTTTTAAAATGAAGAAATTTTAAGTATACAAGATTTAATTATACCTGAAGCAGAAGAAATCTCCATTTTTGAATAATTTATCCTTTTTTGGTATCATAAAACTCTGTCATTTCTCTCATTCAACTTGTTGAAATGACCATTAAATGATTTACATCCCTTTAATACTAAGCATGTTAACACTTAGAGTGAGCCAATATCAAAGTTTGATTATTACAATAAGAGGCTAATTTAATTATGTCACTCGAAGGTGTAAATATGTTCTAAATAGGTCAGACAATACTTGGTCATGTTTTATAAACATTTAGAACCCTCGGCTACGCCTCGGGCTTTAAATATTCATAAAACATGACCAAGTATTATCTAACCTATAATTAGAATATTGTAAAGTGCTCAAGGCTCAAATGATCTCACGAGTTGGTTGACCGTTATGGAATAACCGTTTCACAGATGATATCGGATATGTTCCTTATGTCGTAACTACAATACCCTTCCCTTTTCACGAATGTGACTTACCGAATTAGACTATTTACCGGATTTGTAATAACATAAGCAACACGACGGGTGCCACATGTGGAGCAGGATCTGCTTACCCTTCCGGAGCACCTGAGATCACCCCCCAGTTTTTGGTGGGATTCGTGTTGCTTAGTCTTTAGTTTTCTATGTTGTGTCATCTGTACTATTATTTGTCTGTTTGTCTTTTTATTTTTGGCCATGGCGTTGTCAGTTTGTTTTCGATCTATGAGTTTGACTGTCCCTCTGGTATCTTTCGTCCCTCTTTTTTAATTGCATGATTGTATTTAAGAACTAGTTTTATTGTCAGTGCAATGTTTATAATTAATGCAGGACTTCCTTTTTAGGCTTTTCATTTATGGATTAGTTTTAGTGTTGTAAGGAATTTCTTATCATTTGGGAAATATCTAAAAAAAAAAAAAAAAATGCGTCAAACATATTAGGTGACACAACAGAACAAAGAAAATGTAAAAATTGTATATGTTTCCTAATTGTGAGTATGAATGTAAATCATGTAATATTTTAGTGAGGAATTATCCTTCTTTTAATTTACAGTTTAAATCAATTGATTGATACGTTTGAGTTACAAATAAATTTTATTTAACAGCTAATATTTTGGTCCGGCTTTTAACATCAAATACTATTTCATTATGTCAGAGAAATATTCAAATAAAATGCTTTTAAAAGTTTTGATATGTTCAAGACTTAAATCAAATTCCTGTTTTTTTTATTTTTTTATTTTATCGGAATATTGGAAATAACTATTCTTCCCAACCGCTGATCCAGTGATCAAAGTTTTGGAAAGCTAAAGATTAAGGTATTTTTTTTTTTTTTATTTCAAATCTTGTTTCTCAACTTCAACTTATTTTAAGTTTTTTATTTGTTTCACTATTCAACTTTTAGTCAGTTTCAATCACTGTGTGATAAATCCTTTCAATCTGATAAATGTGCTTCGGGGCAGTTGTAACGCATTTATAGAAACTCTTTGTTTTGAACTGTAAATAGACCCATATAATAGGATAATCCCTTACTAAGAACATGATTTACCTTCATTCTTTACAATTAAGAGGCATCAAATTCTACAATTTCAATGGTCGAGAGCACTTTGCTGTATTCTAAATTATGTAATATTTTAGTGAGAAATTATCTTTTTGTTTATTTACAGTTCAGTTTAATAAATTCGAAATCAGAGTTTCAACTGAATTGTATTCCACAGCCAATTTTATTCCAGTTCTTTACATCAAATACAACTTAATTAACTTAAATTTAAATGTTCAAAGAAAATGCTTTTTATAGGAAATTCAAAAGTCAATTCAATTTCCTGTATGTGCCGGTGTATTGGAAAGGACTCTTCTTACAAACTGCGAATACAGTAATCTGAGTTTTGATAAGCGTATTAGCTAAAGATTTAGGTCATATTAAATTTTAAAAGTTAATTTCTTTCTTTTTCTTCTCTTTAGCATTGCTTTGATATTGCTTATCTTTTTGTAATTTGAAAGTTCTAAAAATTCACATAATAACACAAAAGGTATCAATTGTACTGCACAAGTAAACTTCAAAATTATTTTGATTTCTTTGTTTGTTTCAAAATTCAACTTTCAATCAATAATCCTCATAAATGTGCTTCGGGCAATTGAAACTCATTTATAGAAATTCTTTGATTTGAACTATAAATAGGCCTAAACAAAAGGATAATATCTTACTAAGAACATGATTTACATTCATTCTTCACAATTAAGGAACACCAAATTCTACACTTTCATTGGTCGAGAGCACTTTGCTTTATTCTAATTGTTTGTAGAAAATTATGCCTACACAATAGAATCAAGTAGAGTAGTAGAGGGCTGTAAGATCAGAGATTTAAATCTGGATACGATCTGAAATGAAATTACCCTGTTTGTAAACAAAATTAATGATGAACATATTGGTGTGTCCTTCATTAATTCCGTTCCTTGATAATGATGTTCCGTTCCTTCCTATAAGTACAGTTTATAGTTCTCAGATGTTTGATGTATACAATTGTTTTTGCAGTAGCATCATTGATTTTAATGACGCAGTATTTTCTTTAGTTAAAAACATTTACGTATAGGGAAAAGAACAATTTAAACCTTGGAAATTTGTAATTAATTTTATCAGAAGGATCAGAGGTTATTTTTGCTACATTTGCAGGATTTTTATGTCTCATGCATGAAGAAAATTACATACATATGTTTAAACGGGATAGCTTTTGCATGTCTCAGTGTAAGTGTATAAAAGTAAAACTTATACAATTACACATATATTTCTACTTTTTTTTTTAAAGTTTTATAAATATAGATTTGTATATTTACCTTTTAAAGTGGATGAATAGTTTTAATTTATTTTTTCTACTTTGAATATATTGTTTTACCATTACATAATATCATGTTCATCATGTTGCTGCATGGAATCTCTAATTGTATATTGAGTATAAATATCCCTTTTGATACCATATCAAAGGTCTATGATTTACCCAAGGAAAACATTGAAACAAGATCTTTAAAGTTAGTTTTATACATCCATTCGAAAGTTTAACGAACACAGCATGATATGATTGGTCGTTATGTAATATCTGCATCAGAGATGACCATCGAAATGTTCCACTTATCGTTACCATAATCCCGTCGTCCTCCTTTGCTCGATTCTGGCATCATCAAATGCTACTTCTCATGTCACCGAATATTTACTTGCCATGAAAAACATGAAGGGTACTTCTAGTACAACAGATAATGTTTAAACTTCCGGGAGTCACCCCGTTTTTTGTTTGGGTTCGAGCTGTTTTTTTTATCATATAATGATAAAAAAACATTTAAATGAACGAAAATAATGAGAGCTGGTTTTCAGTTACCCTTTTTTTTTTTTTTTTGTATATATCATTATTTTCTACAAGACTCAGTAGTTATCCTGCTATCATTTTTTTGCCATTTATACTTAGTAAACCAAGAAAAGAGTTAAACAGGGTTTCAAGTAGAAGTGAGGGGGAGTTTTTAGAATATTTTCATCGATTTTGACGTGATTTAACAAAAAATCAAAAGAAATTGGGAAGGGGTTGGGGCGGTGATGGCTCAAACTCCAATCCGCTAATGATAGTTCGTATATTTCCAGTGGGTAAAAAAGACTATCAAAATCAAAGTTAAAATTACAACTAAGGTTAGAATTTATATTACGTAAGTGTTATATTATCGATTTTATATATATTGAAACAAAGACCTAACACAGATTTCTATTTGAGCATTACGAATTTCAATAGACGAATTTACGAACGAGAAGTTTCGTTAACGTCAATAAGACACCATCTCAATAACACAATTTTACAATAAGGTATATCACAGTTTTGAATCTAAAATGTACTATACATTAAAAGAATAAAACTGTTACTTTCAACTTGAAGTTCAAATTCAGTACTGTGAAATTATGGTTTTATATGTTGAGTTTTGTGTACTGTTGTTTGTCTGTTGGTATTATTCTTTTTTTCGCCATGGCGTTGTCAGTTTATTCGACTTATCAGTTTGAATGTCCCTTTGGTATCTTTCGCCTCTTTTCAGTACTTCAAATGTAAACAAAAGAACACATGTAAAATTAGCTGTGTAGGTTTTAAAACCCTTTACCAAACATATCCCTTTAAGATAGATTGAGGTATAATAACACGGTAACATTGCAGAATAGAGCACGTTATTAATTAAGAATGCTGATAAAACCGATGTCAAATTACAGCCAACTGAGGACAATATAACACCATATAACACTATATAATACTACATGTACACCTATCATTATACTTAAGTATGTGACATCGAGTAGTTAAATGAAATGCAATAAATCATCAAAATAAGATCTGAAGTAAATATGTACAACGTACATTTCATAAATGTAAATAGCATATGGTATGACTACTAATGTTACATAATGCAAATATTATATCTACTGACCCTTCAAAGCTGGTTTATTACAAAGCTCTCCTACGCAGCAGAATTTACACCTAGCTGTCGATTGTCCATAGCACTGATCGGCATTGTTACGTTCACTTTCCAGACACTGACTGTATGATATGCACCCTTTATTTATCATTAATCCAGAAGAAACATACACCAATTCTTCGAAACATGTAGGCTACAAGAAAATGTTATTAAACTTAAATGTAGATCCCAATATTTGTTTTATTAAACTTTCAAAAAGTCACAGTGACAACCTGACAACCAATCAGACAATGATTAAAAGTAATACTTAGCAGAAAATGAATTAAATGGTAATGAATAGAAAGAGGAACTTTCAATTCAGAATCGTAATTATACAATATAAATGAAATTAACAATTATAAAAATCAACATGTTTAATGCTGCCGCAATTTTTGCAACGTAGAAATCTGTATGAATGTGAATAAAATTTTTAAGAGGTATCATGAAAGCGCCTCTTCTCTACAATAATTATCGTCTCCTGATAAACAAAATAATATATGAAATCGAGAGACATTCTAACAAAGTAGTAATCTGTCTTAATCTGTCTAATGAATGATAGTGCAATCTAAGATAATATTTAAACTTTTTAGTAAAAAGATAACACATAAAAAAATAAATAAAGATGATTATATACTAGATGTTACTTTGTCTCGACGTTACATTTTATTCCACCCATATGACTTATTTTTCACATGTCATTAAAATGTGTTAACATATGCCTTTTAAGAGGATTTGGAAAAACGTGGTGTTTTTAATCTAATATTTTCAATAACATTTTAGCCCTTCTTGTTAGAAAAGAACGCGAAAAAAAATCGATCTGTAATAATGGTTATCCACTCCGGATGATGCATGCATCAAGGAAAAATAATCACTGCACAATTATTTCGGGAATGCTCGCACTTACAACTGACAGTTTTTTAATATTTGATTTCAAGACTTTTACAATCTGACTATATAAAAAAGGAGATGTTGTATGATTGCCAATGAGACAACTATCCACCAGAGACCAAAGGACGAGGACGTAAATAATTATAGGTCATCGAACAGCCTTCAACACTGAGCAAATTCTATAACGTATAGTAAGTAGTAAAAGACCCGGGTATGACAAATTGTGAAACAATTCAAAAGAGAAAACCAACGGCATGAACAATGCTAAAAAACGAAAGACAACAATGTCATGCAAGACAAGACAAGAGAAGACAATATTTCATTTAAGTCTCACCTCTTACAAAACATTTACACGTTATTACAATTTCACATATAAAACAAGAGCCACTCTAAAATGAGTTATGAGAGACTATATAATTTATAAATATATATAAACACATAAAATATAAAACATAAAACATAATAAAAATATACATTTTAAGAATATAATATACATTTTCTTTTCAATAAAATATTATAGCAGATCTTGGCAGTGATCTTTAGTTCATCACTAAATAAAAATAAAAATTTTATTGTCATCTGACATACTATAAAAAGCATGACAAAAAGAATTAGCATAACTAAACAAAACAGCACGTAAATCTGCATATAATGGACAACTCAAAATTACATGTTTCTCATCTTCAATTGTATTATCTTCACAATTAAAACATATTCTATCATTAATAGGTATGTTCTGATACAGGCCTGTTTCAACTTTTAGGGGCGCAACACCACAGCGAAATTTTGCAACCGACGACAACTAATGAGTTACAGGCTTCTGACTTAAGACAGGCAAAAATCTTGTGGTGGGGTTTAACAAGTTTATGAGAGTTAAATACTCTCCTTAACCTGGGGCAGCGATGTAACAACACAATATACTAACAAACTGTAAAAATTAGCTGGAAAGAACTAGATTCATTAAATCGGTGTATAATAAAAAAAAATCAAACAGAAACCAAACAAACAAACAAAAGCAGAAAAAAAAAAAAAAAAAAAAACAACAAGGTAAAGACTAAAACACAAAGTACTGACCTTAAAGTACCAAAAGTTACAGCCAGCTAGTTCAAGGCCAATTTGAACTAATAAATAAATCATTAATATTTTATGAAAATAACAAGGTGTAAAGGTAAATAACTTGAACTACAAGTGATCGTATTGAACTCATGAAACCGATATCAGTTCGCTCATGTCTTGGCTAGAAACATTAGAATCGTGACACTGTAACACATGTTACCAGATATGCTCGAAAACGATCACCTGCTCCTAATTGCTTTCCAATTTTAAGGAAACATACGATTGTGTTAGAAATTGGGTGTCTACGCATGATTTTACAGTGATCCTAATACCTAATCTCTGATATACTGGTTTAATTGATTCTTTTTCTAGTAGAAACTGATCTTTATGGTATATTGTACGAGATAAATTTGTTTCATCAATAAATATGTGAACGCCATATATCAATCTTCTAAGAGAAATTATAACCTTTGGAATTAAAGGCTAGAGAGAGCTTACTTTGTACGTTTCAGAATAGCCAATCATAAGTTTTAAATCTCAAATTTTTCTTTTTCTTTTTTTTTTTTTTTTTAACATGAATAATATATTTTATTGCACACTTGCTGTGAACAAATTACTTAGAGTACAGCATTCCACTAAGTATCCCTGATATATTAGTTATCAGATATCCAGGGAGAATATCTAATAAAATATACGTTAATATTAGTGTATTACAATTTATAATATAGAAAATGGTCTCATGTTTACCGGAATATTCAACCCCTTTCCGATAGCGGTTTCTATATTAATTCATTTCCGGCATATTTGTGTTTTTTCCTGGATGAAAATTTGGATTTACGTGTAAATATGTAGTTTACTCCAAAACTAATGGTGAGTGAGTTATCAAAATAGTCATATTTAATCGTGCTAAAATGCACTGTAAGTTCTTTAATTGTCAATTTCGACTTATTTAGAACAGGGACTATCCCTGGTTGAAAAGAACCAAGACCTAAAATATCGATCGTAGCATAATGCAGTACTCAGATAAACATGATTACCTCAACGTCTGAATATATACACAAAAAAATCAAAAATAAATAAAACGATTAGAAAAATAAGCAAATAAGCTATATTTTAATAATTTTATAGCCACGTGTGAGAAGTAACGGTACATGTGTCCGTCACGTGACCATCTTGTCATGTGACACATGTGACCTTGATTTGAGTCATGTGACATATTGATTTTGGCAGAATTCTAATCATGATAATGCTTTATGAAGTCAAGGGTTTTTGTTATTAATTTACTTTCTTTAATTTTAAGGAAATTATTTATTTCAACAATGTTTTTTATTTCCAATCTGAAAATTTTGAAAATATCAATTTTCTTCCTTTTTGATTCAGAAATATAGTATGATTTATATATGGAAAAAAAATATTATAGTCAATAAAAAGTTAATGTCAAAGTAAGCTTTATCTTGTATTTTATATCCAATTATAAGATTTTCCATATTAATAATGTTTTTGTTGAAACCTAAGAAAGTAAGTAGCTTTGATATTTTTGTAAAAGTCATCATTAAAATTACACAAGAGAAAAATGTTCATAATCTTCTTTCATTTTGCAGTGATTACATGAGCTATCTGATAGTATTTTCCATTTGGTTAATAGATTGTTGCATGGTAATATAAAATGAATTAGTTTCCATTTAAACATTTTCAGTTTATTATCCTGTAAATGATAGAAAATGAAGTTAAAGCATTTTCAAGTTTGAAATTTAAACTCGTCTCAAAATATTTTTCCCAAGTTATAAATCCTACTGGTTTATCTGACGTATTATCATTTAATATAGTTTTGTAAATTTCTTTCGTACTCATTTTAGAATTAATTTCTTTTGTAAACATGATTGTTAGAATATTTATAGTTTTTTGAATGTTTACATCGGTTTTTATTGAATTTTCTTGTTTTAATATAGTGAGCCAATGTTTTGGTAAAGCCTTTTTTATGCAAGAGATCTGCCTAATCCAGTCTTGTTTTTTCTTCAGTTTAGAAAGAATAAATACTTCTGAAATTTGCCCGTTTGCATCTATAATATCATTTTTATTTTTCTGTGAAAAGTAGACTGTTGTTTTTCTGTTCATTTTGTCTTTAAGCCATGGTTTTGACACCCCTCCCTTTCTTATCTTCTCCCGATTTGTGCTCAGTAAGTTACAAACGCTCTTTTTATCTTGTTCCTGTCCAATAAAAAAGAACCACTGTATTCAAAAACTTTTTTCTGTACTCAGTGACCGCAAGTTTAATTAATTATTTATTCATGCAAAACTGATATAAAAGTTTAAAACATCTGGTTCTTGCCCAAATTTGACATTTTAGCGTTTTCACGTAAAGTTGATATATGTCTATTATTTTTTTCTTATCTTTCTGTCTCATTTGTCAACGTATATTTGATCCTCTGGGAACTTTTTTATAATCAAAGCTATAATTTCTGTGCCTGCTGAAACATATATTCTTTACCCTTCTTTGGAAGGAACACATATTTTAATATTTCTTCCACTGAGAAATATATTCCATAACATGTATTCAATTTCAAATCAATATTATAAAGGTATGTATTAGTTTTATAACACAAGCAAAGCATGTGCTTAAAATCAATGATAAAACATGGATATTTACGTGGGTTTACAATGCTACTTAGTTAAACTTGTGCTTGTTTACTTTGGTATATAGTTAAACTTGAGCTTGTTTACTTTGCTTCATAGTTACACTTACACTAGTTTACTTTACAACATAGTTAAAACTTTCGCTAGCCTTCTTTGTCACATATTAAAACTTACGTTAGGATACTTTACTACATAGATAAACTAGCGCTTGTTTACTTTGATACATGTACAACTTACGAATGCTTACTTTATCACATGGAGAACTAAAGCTACGCTTAGTTTAATTTGAGCTCCACTGATGAGTCTTTGTAGACGATACGCGCGTCTGGCGTACACAATTTTAATCCTGGTATCTATGATGAGTTTGCTACAAGGTGAAGACCAATTTGTTTCAGAGTACAAATTTTAGCTTGTTTACTTTGTCTCAGAGTACAACTTTAAGCTACTAAACTTAGCTACAAAGTAAAACTAACACTAGTTGACTATACAACATAGCAAAACGTAAACCTGTTACTTTAGTACACATCAAAACTAAAGCTAGTCTACTTTATAACTCTTTTTATATTTGCTGATCCTTTTAAAAACCTTTTAAGAATTTAACGAGGTTAAAGAGTTAGACATTTGTGATATTTTTAATTACAATACAAGTATTGTTCCAAATTATAAAGAAAAAAGTTTAATAATGATATCACTAATTAGCAATTTTATGATCATTATTCTAATGTTTGTACTTGATCAATGCCATACAAGAAGTTTTTATATGAGTCTGACCGTGTTCATCACTTGGTAAACAACACTTATCATGCGATAACTCTGTCACAAAAACTGGATATCGGCGCGTAATGGAATGGCTGTTTTTTTTTAATGTTAATCAACGATTCTTCTCAAAATTTAAATACTCTGGCAGAATGTGATTAAAATACAATTGAATTTAATGTTTGACTAGGTGATAATTTTAACAGTCAAAATGTAAGGAATGTAGATATTCAAAAGGGTGATTTTAAACATCAGAATACAGTCAAATGTCAATTTGTAGTTCAAATGTTCTGAACAATCATCATATTGTTTTTACAAAATGCCCTAACCATCCGTCGGCCTGGCCGCATATGAAGGGCAACCATACTGGACTTCAATTGAAGTTATATAATGCCATAACAATCATTATTATACTTCATGTCAAAATGCCAGATTATGATTGGGTAATACGAGGGAGACAATTTACTCTATCCCATGGCAAATACTCTATTACCCTTCGCGGAGACGCTTGCTCAAGTGTG
This sequence comes from Mytilus coruscus, assembly GCA_017311375.1. Lineage (NCBI taxonomy): Eukaryota > Metazoa > Mollusca > Bivalvia > Mytilida > Mytilidae > Mytilus > Mytilus coruscus. The sequence continues at coordinate 39,195,041 of CM029603.1, read as the reverse complement.
CGTTTTAATAAATACGGATGATTGTGATGTACAAGACAACATAGTTTATTACTTTGAATTTGAAATTTAATAGCTGAACATTCAGTATAATAAATGAAAGAACCTTAGTGAGCACGCTCACATACCCCACGTCCCCACATTGCCATTGGAGGAATAAAATAAGTGTAAGAAAAAAAAATTGAATCAGAAAAAAAAAATGAATCATAATTTCCTGTCAATATGCACATCTGCATAGTATGTCTTTATTATCTACACAGTTTCATGAAATTCTGTTGTGTGGTTTCAGAGGAGTTGCGATGACAAACTGTTGCAGAAGTACATTGAAGCAAATAAGTTCAAAGGGGCGTAACTCCTGGAAAAAAATTGAATCGTAATTTCCTGTCAATATGCACATCTACGTAGTATGTCCTTATTATCTGAAAAGGTTTCATGAAATTCTGTTGTGTAGTTTGAGAGGAGTTGCGATGACAAAAGGTTGCAGTAGTATATTGGACAAATAAGTTCAAAGGGGCGTAACTCCTGGAAAAAAAATTGAATCGTAATTTCCTGTCGATATGCACATCTACGTAGTATGTCCTTATTATCTGAAAAGGTTTCATGAAATTCTGTTGTGTGGTTTGAGAGGAGTTGCGATGACAAAAGGTTGCAGTAGTATATTGGGCAAATAAGTTCAAAGAAGCGTAACTCCTGGAAAAAAAATTGAATCGTAATTTCCTGTCGATATGCACATCTACGTAGTATGTCCTTATTATCTGAAAAGGTTTCATGAAATTCTGTTGTGTGGTTTGAGAGGAGTTGCGATGACAAAATGTTGCAGTAGTACATTAAAGTAAATAAGTTCAAAGGGTGTAACTCCTGGAAAAAGAATTATTGAATCGTAATTTCCTGTCGATATGCATAACTACATAGTATGTCCTTATTATCTAAAAAGGTTTCGTGAAATTCTGTTGTGTGGTTTGAGAGGAGTTGCGATGACAAGAAACAGGACTGACGGACGGACGGACGGGTCAAAAACATTATACCCTCCGCAACTCGTTGCGTAGGGTATAATAGATATCACATATCTGAGAGGGTGATAGAGCAGATTGTTACCCCTCGAAAAGACATTGTCAACCTTGGCTTCGCCTCAGTTGACAATGTTTTCCCGGGGTAACAATCTGCTCTATCACCCTCTCAGCTATGTGTTATTTATATATTGAACCGAGCTGAATGTGAAGGATAACCTATTTTGCCGTCGATGGAAGTAATAAGATGGTCTAAGCATCATTTTGACGACATGAACTATGAAGGTCAACCCTATTTAGTGTTGACTTTTGTAATAGAATGTTCTAAGCATCATTGAGCCGCCAGGATGAACATTAATCAATTTTCAGTCAAGTGAAATTTTAGAATGCACTAAGCATCTTTGAGCGGATATGAAATATGAAGGTCAGCTTTATTTGCTTTCAATTGAAATTAAAGTATTCATTGATAAAATGATTAAGCAATTATGAATGTGATGTTCAACCAAATCAGCTATTAATTGAAGCTATAGAATGCCCAAAATATCATTGAGCTGAAATGCATTACAGGTCAACCATATTGTATGTCGATATAGATATTGAGGTACAGAATTCAATCAGTATCATTGAGCCGGCAAGAAATATGGAGGTCAACCATATTTGCTCTCGATTGAAGTCATAGAATGGCTTGGTATCATTGAGACGACAAGATATTTCAAGGTTAACCATATTGACTGTCGATTGAGCCGGGATATAATATGTAGGTCAACCATGTTTGCTGTCGATCGAAGTAATAAATTGCAATTAGTATTATCAAGCTGGCATGCAATATGAAGGTATACTATATTGGCTGTCAATTTATGCTATAGAATCCACTTTAATAGCATCATTGAGAGAAGTTGAATATGAAGGTAAATCATATTGGCTGTCGATTGAAGTTATAGAATGCCATAAGTATCTTTGAGCTGTCAACAAAAATGAAGGTCAACCATATCGGCTATCGATTGAAGTTATACAAATTCCTTTTTCTGATATACTATGATAAGGTGTGGTAAAGATTAACCATGTAAAGACAAAGAAAAGTATTAGATAGGAGACACTCGTGCATTTGAAGCTCACGTGTCTTTTATATGTACCTTATACAATGTATAGTTATACTGCATCAGCCATTTGAATATAAAAATAGAGACATGCAATAAAATAAAGTGACATTCATATCATATACAAATATCAACTCCCTTTATCATGTTTCTATGTTGAACGAGCGATTTTATTAAATCTACTATTAACGTAAAGGTGTATTTAAAGTCCAAGTTTAAGTAATGTCGATTTCCTTAAAATAAAAAAAAAAGATTTAACTTTTTTAACGTTTGTACAATTTTATAATTTTTGGAAAAAATACACGAATATTGCTTTTTTACAAATGATTCACAAGTTTAACATCCCTTTATTGTGTGAAAAATGTAATCGGAATAAGGAAACATACAGTACCTATACAAAGAGGAACAAGCAGATAACCCTGGGATCCTGGTTGACTGGTCGACAGTACTGATACAGAGAAGAGATTGGCACAGGATCCCTGACAGCTGTTTAGACAAACAATATACCTCCGACTTATCGTCAATGGACACATAAAAAGGACATCAACAACATACAACATATCCAACAGGTAATAACTGTGTGGCTATATCTAATGAGTTGAGCTGGTTATTTTGGTTCGATTTTGGTTCGATATTAATAAAGAAACAAATATAGATTTGAAATGAAATTGATATTTAATCAAATAACAATTATATATACAAATAGTAAACATGGAAAGTCAGTGAAGATTTGAAAAAAAAAAATATCATCAAATGATATACATACATCAACCATCATTATGACGATAATTAATATTAACACATTCTTAAAAATAACAATACAGTCTTGAAAAAATATCCTCAAATAATATACATACATCAACACAATGAATATAGTTGATATTAATACATACTTAACAAATAACAATACAGTCTTGAAAAATATCCTCAAATAATATACATGCATCAGCCATCACAATGATCATAGTTGATATTAATACATACTTAACAATTGGTAATACAGTCTTGAAAAGTAGCTTCAAATAATCTACATACATCAACCATTATTATTATGATTGATAGTATTAACACCTACTTAACAAATAACAGTCTTGAAAAAATATCCTCAAATTATATATATACATGAACCATCGTTATACTGTAAATTCAGAAATTATTGCGTGCATTTATTATTGCGATTTTGTCATTTTAGACTAAAATGCGATTTTAATTTTTGCGATATTGAGAAAAAATCCTGTTTAATTCATATAAAAAAATTCAAAATGCGAGTTTAAATTATTGCGATTATAACCCTGTCGCATTTTTCGCAATAATAAAAACATCGCAATAATTTCTGAATTTACAGTAATCATAGATGATATAAATACATACTTAACAAATAAATGTCTCGAATACTATCGTTGACTTATTTCCTTGTTAAGTAGAGGAAGGAGAAGCAGGGAAATGACAGATCTTTGATAGTGTCTGCTTATCTAATCACAGACGATTTATGGCTTGCTATGTCATACAAACACTTGCGTATTGTTGAATACTTCATTGACGTTTTTACATATATTATTTTATTCATATTTAATCACCATAGTATTCTGCATTATGCAGATTTATTCAAATATTTGTATTTCTCAGATTTTGTTTTGTCTATAAAATATATAAATATATCCCCCAAGTATTGTAAAGACAATTTTTTTTCGCGTCTATGTATTATTAAGTCCTTTTTGTTTAGTCTTAGCAATACAATGTCAGTTTTATTCAAATCCAAATGTTCTAAAGTCAGTTATATTCTAGTTTAAGTATCCTAAAGTTAGTTTTCTACTAGTCAAAGTATTCTCAAGTCAGTTTTATTCTAGAGTTTTCTAAAGTCAGTTTTATTTTAGTCAAAGTATTCTAAAGACAGTTTTATTACAGTCTTTGTATTCTAAGTAAGTTTTATATTAATCCAAGTAATTTTAAGTCTACTTTAATCTAGTTTAGGTATTCTAAACTTAGTTTTATATTAATCTACGGATTCTTTAGCCAGTTTTAGTCTACTCTAAGCATTCTTAAGTCAGTTTTGGTCTACTCAATTCTTATGCAGATTCTCTAAATATAAAAAAAAAAATTTTTCTCATGATTTTCTTTTGAATATCTTTAGGCATGTGTAACGGAAATGTTTGTGTAGAATTGCATAGATTAATGGATTGATTGCATTGTTGATATAAAACAAGTGACTAAAGAAACTCTGTGATACGTTTTCAAAGTGAGATTTGGTGTCATTTTGCTCATTGCCATCCAGTATATTTTTAATTCGTATTACGAAAAAGGGACACCATGAAAGAATAAAAACAGCTGTAACGAGTGACAGTATCTTGGCAGCTTTCAACTTGTCAGGTAAAATCTGTTTTGCCACAATAAGCTCATCTTTCCTTTTCATATCTTTTACTTTTGATGATAAATGGAACTTCAGATTCTTCTGAAAATTACAATTGCTCTCAGTACTAATTGCTTCCATATCAATTACCGAAATAATTACATTTGTGTTTGTTGATTGTGGTTTCATGTCGTCCAACGAGGTAGCAGAGGTGACGATTTTCACGGGATTTATTTTTCTTTGTGCTAAATATGCTTTACGAGCAACACAAGAATACAACACAACTAGACAAGCACACATAGCAACAAAAAAACAAAACATAACCGCTCCAAATAGCTTGAATAAAGTGGACTGTCTATAAAAAATGGTAACATCACATACATATCCATGTAATAGTGTATTGTTTATTTCTATGACTATTTCACGTTTTCCATAAAAACAAAGCAGTGGCATACTGATTACTACACCTACAATACAACAAGTAATCAAAATATGCTTGGCAAAATTCTGATAACGGAAATATTTCAGTGGGAAACAAATAGCAATAAAGCGATCGATTGATACCATAAGGAGTATAGCCGTCGAAGCACTAAGCCCGGCGTGAATTCCAAATTCAAAGAATTTGCAAAAGTATTTCCATTCTTGGTTGGTCGAATTGTACAGCTTAAAGATAACATACGGATGAACAGTTATCAAAGTTATTAAATCCACATAGGCTAAATATAAAATAAAGAGAACAGCCGTTGTTTTCTTCTTTTGTTTGGTATATACAATTATAACAAGTGCGTTTCCTGGCACCCCTGTTACAATTAAGATGATCATCAATATAATGATCGTAATGCTGTCTGTCATAATTATCCTGTTGGCTTCTTCCGTCAGTGGTTCCCAGCATGGGTCCTTATACAAACAAGTCTTTGTTAAGTTTGAAACATTCATTCTAAAAATTGAAAAAAAACAGTTTGTAGGTCCTTGACAAAAAAAGTAAACAAAAATCAAAATATTAAAATTATAGAAAATACGAGTCATCAGTGGGGATCAAACTAAAAATGTTTAAAAGGCAAGATCAAATACAAAGTTAAAGAAATTGAAACGTAAAAACTCCAAAATGTAATGCCAAATGTATTTAAGGACAAAGTTCAACATTTCATAAATAGTAAATTTACAGAAAATGACCATATTAATGACATAGGACACATGAATACAGCTCACATGGCTGGTGATACCTCAGAAACGAAATGTCCATCAGCAGTGACAACAACCCAATGGTTGTAAAACCAATTAAAAATGACAGGCTTTAAATATAGTAAGCCAGACGTGCGTTTGTATATATAAGATTCATTAGCAGGACACGAATCAAAACATTTAAAAGGTCAAATTAATTATTAGTTTAATACCATTTAAAACCAAACGTTACAGAAATGTGGAATAATTCAACATTTTAAGAACAATAAAGGAGAAGGTATGGTAATGCCAAATTTCCTTTTCAATTCGAAATTCAAAAAGTATGATAAATCGCCCAAATAACGTCATTAGATATTTATAAGAAATAAGTCTGTCACATGTCAGTTTATAGTTTTTAAACTTGTATTATATAGTTGCATTTGATAGTAAAAAAAACAACAAACAAAACAACAAAAAAACAAGCAAAAAAAGCCTCATTGCGAGATCATGTCATCAATATCTATATATAAGCCATCTCGTAACCCAAAAAGATATTTTGCTACAAGAGGTCTTTGACGATGATGTTAATGTGTATTACATATCTGTTTGGGTAAGGTCTTTCTAATATTTTTTTTGTCCAAAACTAGGTAAAATATTTCCGTTTCATGTGAACATGATGTGTCAATTTCGACATATATATGACATCACAAGTTTCATTAAAGTCAAAGAAATTACTATTGAAATGCAAAGGAGTACAACCGGGAAGACTATAAAAGAAGGAGATGATATCGAAGGGACAATAAAAAAAACCCGAATGAAAACAAACAACCCCAAAACGAAAAACAAAGAAAAGACAAACAAACGTCCACAATACACTTCACTGCAAAAGATTGAACAACATGAACCCCGACAAAAAGTGCGGGGTGAACTCAGGTAATCTGGATTAGAATACGGTGCCAATGATGGAACAGGAACTGCTTACCTTTCTCGACAGAAAATTCATGGTGTAAAAAAATCATAGGGTCATTGACATCGTTTTAGGTGTGGTAATCAATCTTTTACACAGTTGGTAGCGAAGAAACGATGTTTTATGGACAACTTCGCGATGATGAAACGCTTTTTTTGACGTTTTTTTTATATATTTTTTTTTTATTTAGAACACCACATTGAATGACATATACCGTAAAAACAAAGTCGGTGACCCAATGATTATTTTACATATTTCAAAACGGAAGCTTGTGTATCACCAATACATCAATGTTTAAGAAAACCTAGGTATTGGTAATTGGATATTTGATGATTTATATACAAATTTAAAGGGGCATTAGCTACGAGATATAAAAAAGATTAAAATATGATTGTTTTTGTCCAATCATTAATGGAAGTGAAATAGTGTAATAATAATTCGGATTTAGCAACCTGTTTGATTCAATTTTGTCAAAATAAGTTAAGAAACATCGCCTACGACCTCATTGAATCCGTATTTATGTGACCTTCAATTTAGCCCTTTAGCTAGAGATAGGTTACGCTAAAACTAGGCGTGATCTGCGATTAAAAGGAAAGAATGTCATCACTGAAAGTGAAACAAGGTTAAACCATTTAGTTGACTAATTCGATCCACAAAAACTCATTCTTATTCATATGCTGATATATATTATAGAATCCAAGCATAGTAATTTGTTTATTTTAGACTTTCTATAATTTGAATATACGTTTTAGTATGTTATAAATAGAATATGAGAATATGACTCAAATTGGAGAAAATGACTTTGACAGCTAAATTTCCTTTAAGAACGTTTTTTTATTGTTTTTCTTATTTTATGTGATTTCTATTGCAATCTTTCAGAAAATAAAATATATAAATGCATTATTTTCAGATTTTCAGTTGAAATTCAATGAGCCAAAGTTGTGTGCTAAATTCATACTAGAACCTGTGACTCAGCTCATTTACTGTAGCTTGACTTTAACACATGGATACATGTTTTTTCGTATGCAATTTTCTCTTAAAAACTGTGAAATTTCAATTAAAGTCTGCCTAGAATTTACCACAATGTATCAATCACAAATTCAGACGTAATACATTATATAGAATATTCATACGTAATTTAATAACTGCGATGATGATTTCTAAAAAAGAAAGGAAAAACTTGTATGTTACTTGAAATGGGGAGAAAGTTAATTCAATTATCAACATGTATTGACTTACCTTTAGAATCTTCAGCTATCACTTGTTACCAGGCAAAAGCGACAGTTGATAATATCAGCCTCCACGCCCACGAACTAGTTTAAAACCAAATGAGGATAAAGCTATGTATATCATATTTCTTATGAAGTCTATATAATCTTCCAATATATACACCTGACAAATTTAATTCTAGGTAGAACAAATAAATTAACTGTGATCAAACATAAACAAACATTTAAAGGCAACAGTAGTAATGATAATCAAAGTTAATACAGATGTAAGCATTTGCTCAACAGGCTGAGAAGATTTAACTTAGTTAAAAGCTTACTAATCCATTTCAATATTGCAACTGACCAATACGTTAATAATTAATGCATTTTTAGGGAAGATTTCACTCGAGCTAGAAATAAGAACATATTTACATCAATAAACTGCTTAATTTCGAAATCATTAACAATAGAGTGTTCTTAAACGTATACATATTTCATTCATTAAACGTTTAGAATTGTAATCTTATCCAAAAATCCTAAAACCATTTATGATCACTTCAGTATTATATAGACGCTTGGGAGCATATTGTAGCAAAAGGCATTTATAAAGACTTCTATATGTAACAAGTGGTACTGCAGTTATTGGCAATGCATGTTCATTTAGAAATGATAATTGAATGATATATTCACAATGGAACATTTTCATGTTTAGAAATAAAAGAAGATATTAAGTATACATTACTGAGACAGAATATTACTTATATAGAATTGTATATATATTACATATACAGTTCAATTGTTATTATTGATGTTGATTTAATTATTTCGAAATGCACAGACACAGTTTTCTCATTTATTAGCCATCTGATAGAATTTAAATTTTGTTACACATCTGAGACCCCAATGAAATACTAAGTATATAGAAAAAAATGTTTCTGAAAACATTTTTAAAAATTCTACACACAGTTTGTTTCACTAAGTCCATGACGTTTTTGGTAATTTAAAACAGGAAAGGATCAATGTTTTATATTATGTAATTTTGCATTTATCCCATTTTTTGGCAAATTCCTCTAAGCCGTCTGTTCATATCTTAGTATCATTTCATTTAAAAGAGGAGACACAAGAGGCCAACGCAAAAATGAAAAAGCATAAGTCGAAATAAAACAGGGAAATTACGAACAGAAAAAACAACCGTCTACAAAACACTACACAGAAAATAAAGACTGAGCAACACGAGCCCAACAAAAGCCGAGATAAGGGATCAAAGGTGTTTCTGGAGAGTTTGTCTAAAAAAACTTAAGGATTGTGATTTTGATGGCATATCTTTGGTAGTATCCATTTAACAGAAAAATCATGTGGTTTCAGGTTCATAACATAAGATATGATAATAGACATATTCATATTCTTTAAAATTGCATGTTTAACTTGAGATGTCTTTCTCTGTTTGGGTTTTATTTATGTTCTGTCAACACATCCAGTGTAGCTCCTTTTGGAGTGCATGAGATTCCCACATGGTTTAAAAAAATCTTATTTATATATTCAAAATGGATGTAGGAAATTAAGACATCGATAAACTATTGTTCTCTTTAATTTATTGTTTGATTGATTGAAGTGCCATTTACATATATTTTGCATTCCTTTTAAATATAAATGAGTGTTTGTTGATAAAATATAGAGTTTTATTAATGTCACTCTCTCTGTCTTTGATATGCAGAACGACTTCTGTTTTGAAAGACAAAAATGTAAGAAGCATTTCAAAGAATATGCTAAAAATTTATCATTATGGAACTTTGATTGAATTTCCTGAGATGTCTATGCAAGTTTTCTAATTCTGTAACGGTTGTCTAATGGCCAAGAAGTAAGATGTTTAAATTATTTCGGGGAAAGATGATGACTTCCAAAGAAAATTCTATGTACATTTTGCTTTCATTAACCTTACTTTTAATATTTTACAATCATTTTTTAATCATGTTTATCTTTCGGTTCTTTTTGAGGTTAGAACAGTCAGTTATGTTATCCGTTGAAGATATGTCTTGTTCAGGTACATTTCTGTTTCGATTGAGTTAAAAGTTGACATGACTGACGACAGGTCGTTGCCTCTCGGGAATGGCAGCTATTATGATAAATATACTAAATATTTACTTCAATTTAAATAAAATCAATTATTTGATTTTATAAATCTAATGCATTAAGTATAATAATTGTAAACGTATGTACTTGTTTATTTGATGATGAGGTAAAACCACGTGTCCATTTTGGAAAAACATAGGTCTATTTTTAAATCGATTTCCATATCAGTCGTTTGTTTAATGTGCTTCGGATGTGTGTCGCTATCCAATGATTAAAGTTCGAGTTGATTTTCAGAGTTTGGTATGAAAAGGTGGAACGACAGTCAAATATCAGGGAAAAAAGTTCTAAAATAATAACAATATTTCGGACATAAGGGGGATAAAACCACACCACTTAGTCCGGCCGTTTGTTTTCCTTAATTCTCAAACGGAAGCAGTATTATAATAAATTCGTGAAGGATTCCACGGAACACTCTGTCTCGCATGAGATTGCTGCTGTCAGTGTAAAATTGTAATGTTGACTGTAAAAAGGTCATTTTTCTGTTACATATAAGATTTAAAAAAAAAGGTTTTTCTGTAGATACTTTATCTTAATTTAAAAGATTAACTCCTATACAAGTTTTATAACAATTCATGGAGATTTACAAATTGATCAGGACAAAAAAGTTGTGGTATTATAGCCAATAAGACATCTCTCCACCACATACCAAATCACGGAGAAGTTAACAACTATATGTCACTGTATGGTCTTCAACAATGAGCAAATCCCTTACCGCATAGTAAGCTAAGAAAGATCCCGAAATGACAAATGTAAAAAAAAAACGTAACGATCTAAATGACGAAGACACCAACGTCATTACCGACGACGGAATAAAGGTTTGCTGTGTCTCACTTCCGCTATATTAATCAAATGACTTGTAATTTATTGTCAACAAATGAAACACTTTTAATCAACTCACACTCAAATTACAGGGAAACAAGGGATAATATATGTTCCAATTTTCGTAAGCACAATTCCGTCTCCTTTCCTCGAGGATGACCTACCGCATTAGACCAAATCACTGGGTTTACAATTTCACGAATAACACGACAGGTGACTCACGTTGATCAGGATCAGCTTACTCTACCGGAGCATCGAGATCTACGCCGGATTTTGATGAATTTATATTGGCCAGTAATACCGATCTATTGAGTTAGCCAGCTGCAACTGATTTTATAGATTTTGTTGTGCTGTTATACGGCGGTCCCATGTTAGGGTTAGGGTTGAGCGCTCACACACAGACATGTTCAACTCATCCACATTCTTCATATTCCTGTCTTAAGTCAAGACCTTGTAGTTCAATGGTTGTCGTTGGTTCATGTGTTTCATATTTGGTTTTCGTAAATTGTTTTGTTATAAATAAGGCCGTTACATTTCTCGTTTGAATTGTTTCACATTTCCACGTGGTGGCCTTTTATAGCCGACTATATGATTTGTTGAAGGCAATACGGCTGCCTATTATTGCTTACATCCTCTTCATTTAAACTCTGGCGGCTAGTTGTCTCATTGGCAATCACACCACATCTCCTTACTTTATTTAGTAGTGGCGTCGGCATCTTCGTCTTTTAGATCGTTAGGTTTCTCGTTTGAGTTGTTTTACATGTCATATCGGATTCTTTCATAGCTTACTATCAGTGCGCTAAAGGTTTTGCTAATCTTCTTATTTTTATTTAGCTAGCGGATTCCTCCCCGTACGCTTCCTTTGTATATAATTCACTGCGATTCTACATAGATACTAGCTAGGAACAGGACAGTTTTTTTTTTTGCAATAAGTAAAACTGTTTTATCATGACAAGTTTATAAGCCTCCATGAATTGTTATGAAACTTGTATGTACGCGTTAATCTTCTAGATTAAGATAAAGCAGCTAGAGAAAAACTATTATTTAAATTTTGTATGTTACAGAAAAATGAACTTTTTAAAGTCAACATTACAATTTTACACTGACAGCAGCAATCTCATGCGAGACAGAGGGTTCCGTGGAATCCTTCACGAATTTATTATAATACTGCTTCCGTTTGAGAACTAAGGAAAATAAACGGCCGGACTCCGTGGTGTTGATATATCCCCCTTATGTCCGAAATATTGTTATTTTTAGCACTTTTTTCTGATATTTGACTGCCGTTCACGTATGTTATATGTTTCTATGGTTATTGTTTTCACAATAGACATCCTGTATAAGATAAAGTAACGAGATCACCTTTGGCGTGTTTGGCGTATTTATATACATAACTTAGAGTGATTAGTTTAGTTTATACTTAAGAGTGAAAAACAAGAATATCTATTATGAAAAAGATCAGCAGATTGAAAATTATACCGAAGAGAATACCTGAGAATAGATTTCATTTTCCTTAATTCTCCAAACTGAACATTTGCTAATATGTTCGGTCTTAAAATAAACAGCAAAATTTATATTCTTACCTCATAATCACAACAAAAAAATACGAAAATTTCAAGTAAAACGTACCTTTTTATATAATGCAACTTTAAAACAAATCTCCCAAACTTAAAATAAAACACTATGTTTTTATATATTTCCATACCCGTGAAGTTGATGGAGCTGCGCAAGTTGTAGTGAAATTCTGCTTTATACATTCTTCTGTGCTTCGAACATTTTTACAGTTCATGCAGGTTATCGTCTTAAACAAATTATCTACAATGCAAGCGTATTTAAGAAATAATCAAATAAACACATAGATATAAAATAAACTATAGCCATAATACTCACATTTTCTAAGAAACATTTTTTATGATCATGTACAAATTGATATGATTTTCTACAATCAGTGCAAACAGTAGGAGTAACACCGTATCATCATTTCTTAACGGATACGTTAAGCCATGGGGGACACAAGAATGATCATATATGTATTTAAAAAAAATAAAGTTGACATTTCTCACTTCCGAGTTGATATTTCTGACTTCCAACTTGGAGCTGAGAAATGGAAAGTTGGGACTGAAAAAAGTCTTATTTGAAGTAAACAATGTTAACTTGGATCTGCGAAATGTCAACTTGGAATTGCTAAATGTCAACTTGGACATAAATAAGGCCGTTAGTTTTCTCGTTTGAATTGTTTAACATTGTCATTTCGGGGCCTTTTATAGCTGACTATGCAGTATGGGCTTTACTCATTGTTGAAGGCCGTACGGTGACCTATAGTTGTTAATTTCTGTGTCATTTTGGTCTCTTGTAGACAGTTGTCTCATTGGCAATCAAACCACATCTTCTTTTTTATATTGGAACTTAGAAATGTGTGAAAATGATAATAATTATCAACTGAATGTCCCTACCGGTCTTTTGTAGCACTGATATTTTACATTTTGAACGTTTGCTAATTTTGCATTTCATGATAGAAAATCATAGTTTTATCAATTTACTTTGCTTTTATTTTGTTGTGTTTGCTCCTTGATTAGACATTTCACTATTTCACTATGCTTAATATTTTATCTACAGTAGATAAATATACCGGAGAGGCTCAGTGCCATTTATCTTTATATACTAGATGCAATACCTGAACACGATCCAAATTGTGAATCGGTCAAATCTGTCATTCGAATGTTAGTTCCGTCACATTGAGCTGTTATTACCAGTAAATCGCCTTGTCTCGCGTTAATCGATTGTCTAAATGCCCTCATCTCACAATCACATTTTAACGGGTTAGCATTGATAGCCCTGAAAACCAATCATACAATATATCTTCATTTATTACAACAAATGCTCATTTGTACATTACACTGATTAACTTTCATTTGAATAGAATAATATTGCGAATGTAGACATATATAAAACTAAGTATCTATAATACTAAATGCGGAGATCTGTTATTTGTGTGTCCCTTCTTTGTCTTCCAGACCGTATTATTAAACAATATTGCGCTCTCAACAAAAAGTAGTATGTAAACTGTAGTTTTTAATTCTCCTAATGATTGTCTTTCTTGTGGGTTAGTTTTTAACGATTTCCGGATGTCCCTTTTGTGATTACCATCGGTTTCTGATTTTATGCATTTACCGCTTCTAACTCTTAAAATAATTGACAGGATTGTATAAATACTAATAATAAAAGACTTTTTATGAGACGATAAAGCAAAACGATTGAAAACAAGCTCTAACGAGTTTTTTTTTAAATGGACTATATTGTAAGCATCCGATTCCAGAAAACGCACCCGAATTAAAACCAAATATCATCAAATTTAATAAGTACCTGAAAATAATTATGATTAAACAATACACCCAAACTTATACCAATCAATCAATATTTACACAGTGTTTGAACCCTGAATTAGACTATCTTCTGATGGGATTATTGCAGTGAGCAAGTTTACATAGATGAGAGACGATCGATTGGAAAACTATCGTATAATGACACAAATTATGATATATTCATGTAAAAGTTACCCGCACTGTGAAATTTCTTACATCAGAATACCAGATATCAAAATATTAACCCAATATTTAATCAAAATGTGTAAATATATACCTGAATTAATATTATGGTTTTGCGGAAGGTGCAATAAAATAAAGAAAGAATTGGCAATTATAAACAGACATACCAATTATAATATATTCGTCCTTTATTTAGAAACTTAGTGGATAACAAGTGTCAAGCATGCTCCCCAATAAAACTAGAGACAAAATTAAATTCTCTAGGAGGATGGTCGATTTCTGGTCAAATCTGACACCCGTCCAGCTGCTCAAGAATGCTAATGAAGCAGAGAAATTATCCAAATAATTCACAGCGCGACTACATACGATGACGGTATGAATACACAAAAAAAATCCACGCTAAAAATAGACATATATACTAAATTCAGTCACGGACCCGCGATGTCTCGGATGTGTTCTAGTAATGATTATTATATAAAGCAATTATATACAGTCATATTGCTTTTCCTTGATCTATGTCGTTGCAAAGGGTTGAAACGATTCATACTGCTAACTGTGTTCTTAAAGCGCTTTACATGTGATTGAACCTACAAAAAGCTGCATTTAGTTCTTCAAAGCAACATAAACTAATTATGGGATCGCTACGCTTTTAAAAGAAAATCCCATTAATGTTCGAATGTGCATAAGTTCAATGCTTCAAGATTAAAGCACAAACTGCATTATCCTGTTAGATTGTTACGAATGCCTAAAATGAAATGTAATTCGAGTCGGATGGTAAAAACAACTGAATAATAATCAAAACAATGAAAACAATAGTCGTTTTTGATATTGCTCGTCAGGTGAAAATAATATTATGTTAGACATTAAGAAAAACAATCGAAATATTTTGAGTTTAAGACAATAAGAGAAGAGAAATATGTAAACTTATCTAAGAATTGTGATTGATTATATTCAGTACATTTTGTTATACTCGTGTTTAATTGTTCAATAATTATAAAACAAGTAGTATTGACCTTTAAAGACAAAACTATAACTTACAACATTCCAAGTTTAGGAAGATACAGGATACTGTCTCTATCGAAACTCGTTATTTTATTATTCGAGAGATCTCTGAAAAACAAAAGAATTAGACATGAAATACTATTAAAATGTTTTCAAGTTAAATTGTTTTTTCCACTCACCACACACATGCAAAATAACTGGAGGTTCTGGTTCAAGGTAATGTATAGATTACTTGGAAATTTACCGAATCATTACAGAATGCATAAAATTGCATTTCGTCTAAAACGTTTATTTGGCACCAGACATCTAATCTGCGCACAGATCTAAGTATTCTCATGTCAGGTCTACTTTCTGTAATATACTGAGTTCTGTAGGAGCCTATATATATATTGAATACTGAAACACATCAGTGTTTTACCTACGGAACATTGGAGATAAAATGCAAATATTGATGTTGTATTAATACTTTAAATAAGTTCCGTCACATTGAGCTGTTATTACCAGTAAATCGCCTTGTCTCGCGTTAATCGATTGTCTAAATGCCCTCATCTCACAATCACATTTTAACGGGTTAGCATTGATAGCCCTGAAAACCAATCATACAATATATCTATATATCTTCATTTATTACAACAAATGCTCATTTGTACATTACACTGATTAACTTTCATTTGAATAGAATAATATTGCGACTGTAGACATATATAAAACTAAGTATCTATAATACTAAATGCGGAGATCTGTTATTTGTGTGTCCCTTCTCTGTCTTCCAGACCGTATTCTTAAACAATATTGCGCTCTCAACAAAAAGTAGTATGTAAACTGTAGTTTTTAATTCTCCCTAATGATTGTTTTTCTTGTGGGTTAGTTTTTAACGATTTCCGGATGTCCCTTTTGTGATTACCATCGGTTTCTGATTTTATGCATTTACCGCTTCTAACTCTTAAAATAATTGACAGGATTGTATAAATACTAATAATAAAAGCCTTTTTATGAGACGATAAAGCAAAACGATTCAAAACAAGCTCTAACGAGTTGTTTTTTTTTAAATGGACTAGCTTGTAAGCATCCGATTCCAGAAAACGCACCTGAATTAAAACCAAATATCA
The DNA here is from genome assembly GCA_017311375.1 of Mytilus coruscus. NCBI lineage: Eukaryota > Metazoa > Mollusca > Bivalvia > Mytilida > Mytilidae > Mytilus > Mytilus coruscus. The sequence continues at coordinate 39,178,655 of CM029603.1, read as the reverse complement.
TCAAATTTAATAAGTACCTGAAAAATAATTATGATTAAACAATACACCCAAACTTATACCAATCAATCAATATTTGTTTGAACCCTGAATTAGACTATCTTCTGACGGGATTATTGCAGTGAGCAAGTTTGCATAGATGAGAGACGATCGATTGGGAAACTATCGTATAATGACACAAATTATGATATATTCATGTAAAAGTTACCCGCACTGTGAAATTTCTTACATCAGAATACCAGATATCAAAATATTAACCCAATATTTAATCAAAATGTGTAAATATATACCTGAATTAATATTATGGTTTTGCAGAAGGTGCAATAAAATAAAGAAAGATTTGGCAATTATAAGCAGACATACCAATTATAATATATAGAAACTTAGTGGATAACAAGTGTCAAGCATGCTCCCAAATAAAACTAGAGACAAAATTAAATTCTCTAGGAGGATGATCGATTTCTGGTCAAATCTGACACCCGTCCAGCTGCTCAAGAATAAAAAAAAACGGTTGTAATAAAATAAGGACGGGTTCAGACAGAATGCTAATGCAAGCAGAGAAATTATCCAAATAATTCACAGCGTGACTACATACGATGACGGTATGAATACACACAAAAAATCCACGATAAAAATAGACATATATACTAAATTCAGTCACGGACCTGCGATGTTTCGGATGTGTTCTAGTAATGATTATTATATAAAGCAATTGTATACAGTTATATTGCTTTTCCTTGATCTATGTCGTTGCAAAGGGTTGAAACGATTCATACTGCTAACTGTGTTCTTAAAGCGCTTTACATGTGATTGAACCTACAAAAAGCTGCATTTAGTTCTTCAAAGCAACATAAACTAATTATGGGATCGCTACGCTTTTAAAAGAAAATCCCATTAATGTTCGAATGTGCATAAGTTCAATGCTTCAAGATTAAAGCACAAACTGCATTATCCTGTTAGATTGTTACGAATGCCTAAAATGAAATGTAATTCGAGTCGGATGGTAAAAACAACTGAATAATAATCAAAACAATGAAAACAATAGTCGTTTTGATATTGCTCGTCAGGTGAAAATAATATTATGTTAGACATTAAGAAAAACAATCGAAATATTTTGAGTTTAAGACAATAAGAGAAGAGAAATATAAACTTATCTAAGAATTGTGATTGATTATATTCAGTACATTTTGTTATACTCGTGTTTAATTGTTCAATAATTATAAAACAAGTAGTATTGACCTTTAAAGACAAAACTATAACTTACAACATTCCAAGTTTAGGAAGATACAGGATACTGTCTCTATCGAAACTCGTTATTTTATTATTCGAGAGATCTCTGAAAAACAAAAGAATTAGACATGAAATACTATTAAAATGTTTTCAAGTTAAATTGTTTTTCCACTCACCACACACATGCAAAATAACTGGAGGTTCTGGTTCAAGGTAATGTATAGATTACTTGGAAATTTACCGAATCATTACAGAATGCATAAAATTGCATTTCGTCTAAAACGTTTATTTGGCACCAGACATCTAATCTGCGCACAGATCTAAGTATTCTCATGTCAGGTCTACTTTCTGTAATATACTGAGTTCTGTAGGAGCCTATATATATATTGAATACTGAAACACATCAGTGTTTTACCTACGGAACATTGGAGATAAAATGCAAATATTGATGTTGTATTAATACTTTAAATAAGATGATGTTTAATAACAATTTCAATAACAATCCCCAAACCTGGAAATGATATCATGTGTTCAGGCAGGTTCGTGCAGAAACTGATAAATTGAAAGTTGTTACAATCTAATACATAAATATTTATCAGAAAACACGACAATAGAATGAGACAATAAATCATATTCCCATTACCAATATTCAACATACCTTTTGTAAAGATTAAGCCCTTGAAATACCACAAATATGGATAATCAATGACATGTCATAGTGATAATGGGATGTAAGCAATACGTCGGTTCTACTGAAAAATGGGGTATATTGGATAATTGCAGAAAATTTGGCGTACCTAGACCCGGGAGTATAGAAATAATAAACTAAGGTGATATGCACAGACATTTGAATATTCTTGTTGATTGAAAAAGACTCTACATATGCGGACTTTTTGGTGATTGTACCGCTAAATCAAATAATTTGTATTGATATAGAATGTTATTCATTTCCCCCAATATTTAAATTTGATGTTATAAGTTCGAATTTTCTGTTTCTTATGAAATGTTCATAATGATAAACAAATATGTAAAACCAGTCCGTAAGATCACAATTAAACACAAATTCAGCAGTGATTTCATTGCACGGTTTGTTTATTGACTACAGGGTGTACGTTCCTTATTTCAAATCTTGAACCAAACGAATATATCCCCATTATGTTAAAGCCTGTCTTTTTTTATATTTTCATATATCGTGTTGTTAGTGTACGTTTGCATATGCTACTGGATAGAACAACCTTACTGCAATGCATACAATTACACAGTATCACAACTGGTTTAACTATGAACAACTATCATACAATTAGATAAGAGAGGCGAAAGATATCAAATGGACACTCAAACTCATATGTCGAAAATAAACTGACAAAGCCATGGCAAAAAAAGAAAAAGACAAAAAGACAAACAAGTTACCAAGGCACCACATACAGACATAGAAAACTATAGACCGAGAAACACGAACCCCACCAAAAACCGGGGGTGATTTCAAGTGCTCCGGAAGGGTAGACAGATCCTGGTCCACATGTGGCACCTGTAGCGTTGCTTTTTTATTTTACCAACTTCAAATATTTCATTGCATTTAAATTTGTGAACAATGTCCCTTAGCGCTACAACAATGGCGCTAAGGTTCCTCCCTGTGTTGTTAACTGCTAATGAAACCAGGGGATTTAATTAGAAAAATTATCATACATTTATGTTCTGTGTTAGTTGCATTTTACAAAGTATTTCTACGAGAACATATATATACATATTTGGTGACACTTAAATGATCAAAGGAAAAAAAAATCCGGATTTTTGTCCGCCTTCTGTTTTGATTTTAATTTCGAGTTTCTAAACCGAAAGAAGAATTAATGCTTGACCACATGGCTTGAAAAATAATTTCATGAAAAGGTAATAAGTTATTGCATTTATTATGATTGTCTTTTCACTAAAATCTCATTATTTGAAGAATTCTGACACGAAAGAAATGGTGTAAATTTGTAAACATAATATGATCAACCATTTCTGGTACGTACATAAAAGAATTCAAGAAAAGGGGCTATTGACCCCCCTTGATTGATTAATTGATTGTTTGTTGCTTAAAACTATAGCATATATGTATAGTATAATTCTCATACATAAGAGAAGTATAATCAAAGTTCTAAAATTTCCTCTGAAATTTTCTCAAAATGGACTACCTGGATGATATTAAATTTGTGTTTCAATTTCACTTTTATAGGACTGACAACATATTCACAAATGTAATTTCTTTTATGATGAATAAAACATTTATAAATCAAAAACAAATCAGTGTTATAATATGATTAAGTGTTCTTTATTCCATATCTTAAACTTTATATCCTAGTACAAGATTTTTAAGACAAAAGACATTATGATCAATGTTGAAATACATAAATATTGTGTATATTAATGACCAATAATTTTAACCCATTTGCATTAAAAAAGGGTTATAGTTATTACATTTGAAACAAATCTCACATTTTGCATTATAAGATATCTACTTTTCAACGATACAATTTATCATTGATTGCTAAAATGTTATGCAGAAGTTTCAATCTGAACATTTTCATTCTATTATCTTTTAAAAAACTGGATGTAAAAGATAGGTTCTTTTTATAAAATAGTAAACATTTTCAAAAGTGAAATGATTTTTCCATTAGCAGAACCCTACTGGAAGCTCTTTATTAGACCTAACTACAATATTATATATTTCTTTGGATGTTAGTTTGTTCAGATCGTAATACGATCCATGGCAGATCATCTTTATATCTGGTCGAATGTATTTTTTAGTATTTGTGTTTTACTCTTTAATTTCTCTTTCCAAAAATTGGCCAAAGCTTTTCGTAGAGTACGTGTCTCGACTATCCAATTTTGTTTCTTTTCTAGTTTATCTAAGATTTTTTGAGAAATTTCGCCTCTATCATCAATCACGTAATAAAAATAAAAATTACATCTTCTTCTACCAAATGACTAAAATATAAACTTTTGCCTTGACTCTTCATATATTGATTTCCCCATATAACTTGTTTCCTCATATCTATATAGTTTTCATGTCTTTTAGTTTCCCCGCCTCCATTTTTAATCCAAAATTTCAAGATTTCTAAGTTAAGAGTGGGAACTTTTTTTTGGGGGGGTTTTCTAATAATTTATGAGAACCCAGATTCATTTCAAATGACAGGTGTTTACCCCAAAACTCACTGAAATAGTAGGTTGGAATCATTTTCCAGTCTGCCCAAGTTTTGTCTGTCGTGTTGCACATGTAAGAAAAAAACCCGGTGATAAGTCTAATTCGGTAGGTCACATTCGGGGAAAAGGAAGATGGGATTGTAGTTACGACGATTGAAACATATCCGTCGTCATATTTGAAACAGATATTCTATAATTGTCAACCAACTCGTGATGGCGTCCATAAAATTTTCGTAGGGATGCTTTCAACATCACCACTTGGAACTCTGGGTTTAATAGCTTCATTGTGAGCAGTAATCCTCTATCAAGGAAATCATGATAGGAAACGCAAGTCTTGGAATATCTTATCAACTGGGAGATACATGCTAGCTATATGACCATGTTTAACCCACCATTTCCTTCAGAAATTGCATATACCAAACACAAATTCAGCAGTGATTTCATTGCACGGTTTGTTTATTGACTACAGGTAGTACGTTCCTTATTTTAGATCTTGAACCAAAAGAATATATCCCCATTATGTTAAAGCCTGTCTTTTTTTATATTTTCATATATTGTGTTCTTAGTGTACGTTTGCACATGCTACTGGATAGAACAACCTTACTGCAATGCATACAATTACACAGTATCACAACTGGTTTAACTATGAACAACTATCATACAATTAGATAAGAGAGGCGAAAGATATCAAATGGACACTCAAACTCATATGTCGAAAATAAACTGACAACGCCATGGCAAAAAAAGAAAAAGACCAAAAGACAAACAACAATTACCAAGGCACCACATACAGACATAGAAAACTATAGACCGAGTAACACGAACCCCACCAAAAACCGGGGGCGATTTCAGGTGCTCCGGAAGGGTAGACAGATCCTGGTCCACATGTGGCACTTGTCGCGTTGCTTTTTTATTTTACCTTTTTTTTGCATTTAAATTTGTGAACAATGTCCCTTAGCGCTACAACAATGGCGCTAAGGTTACTCCCTGTGTTGTTAACTGCTAATGAAACCAGGGGATTTAATTAGAAAAATTAGAAAAATTATCATACATTTATGTTCTGTGTTAGTTGCATTTTACAAAGTATTTCTACGAGAACATATGTATACATATTTGGTGACACTTAAATGATCAAAGGAAAAAAATCCGGATTTTTGTCCGCCTTCTGTTTTGATTTTAATTTCGAGTTTCTAAACCGAAAGAAGAATTAATGGTTGACCACATGGCTTGAAAAATAATTTCATGAAAAGGTAATTAGTTATTGCATTTATTATGATTGTCTTTTCACTAAAATCTCATTATTTGAAGAATTCTGACACGAAAGAAATGGTGTAAATTTGTAAACATAATATGATCAACCATTTCTGGTACGTACATAAAAGAAATCAAGAAAAGGGGCTTTTGACCCCCCTTGATTGATTAATTGATTGTTTGTTGCTTAAAACTATAGCATATATGTACAGTATAATTCTCATACATAACAGAAGTATAATCAAAGTTCTAAAATTTCCTCTGAAATTTTCTCAAAATGTACTACCTGGATGATATTAAATTTGTGTTTCAATTTCACTTTTATAGGACTGACAACATATTCACAAATGTAATTCTCTTTTATGATGAATAAAAACATTTATAAATCACAAAACAAATCAGTGTTATAATATGATTAAGTGTTCTATATTCCATATCTTAAATTTTATATCCTAGTACAAGATTTTTTAAGACAAAATACATTTTGATCAATGTTGAAATACATAAATATTGTGTATATTAATGACCAATAATTCTTAACCCATTTGCACTAAACAAAAAGGGTTATAGTTATCACATTTGAAACAAATCTCACATTTTGCATTATAAGATATCTGCTTTTCAATGATACACTTTATCATTGATTGCTAGCTACCATTTGATTATTTGATTTTATGGGGGTTCAAAAGGCAGGACAGGAGTTTTGAGTAAAAAAAAAATTTGAAAAAAAAGGCAGGATGAGCAACTTGGCAAAAAAAAAGGCAGGATGACAATTTATGTAAAAAAAGTCAGGGTAAGCTAATTAAAAAAACGCAGGACCGAATAGAGTGAAAAATAAAAAGGCAGGGCAGAGATTACAACTGAAAAAAAACAGGACACAATTTTTCATCCTAGCCCCCCCTTTCCCCATTAAAAATCAAATGGTAGCTCCCTAAAATGTTATGCAGAAGTTTCAATCTGAACATTTTCATTCTATTATCTTTTAAAAAAACTGGATGTAAAAGATAGGTTCTTTTTATAAAATAGTTAACATTTTCAAAAGTGAAATGATTTTTCCATTTGCAGACCCTACTGGAAGCTCTTAATTAGACCTAACTATAATATTATATATTTCTTTAGATGTTAGTTTGTTAAGATTGTAATACAATCCATGGCAGATCATCTTTATATCTTTTCGAATGTATTTTTTAGTATTTATTGATGTTTTACTCTTTAATTTCTCTTTCCAAAAATTGGCCAAAGCTTTTCGTAGAGTACGTGTCTCGACTATCCAGTTTTGTTTCTTTTCTAGTTTGTCAAAGATTTTTTTTAGAAATTTCGCCTCTATCATCAATCACGTAATAAAAATAAAAATTATATCTTCTTCTACCAAATGACTAAAATATAAACTTTTGCCTTGACTCTTCGTATATTGATTTCCCCATATAACTTGTTTCCTCATATCTATATAGTTTTCATGTCTTTTTGTTTCCCCGCCTCCATTTTTAATTCAAAATTTCAAGAGTGGGAAGCTATTTTTTTTTTTAAATTTTCTTATAATTTATGAAAAACCCAGATTCATTTTTAAATGACAGGTGTTTACCCCAAAACTCACTGAAATAGTAGGTTGGAATCATTTTCCAGTTTGCCCAAGATTCATTTGTCGTGTTGCACATGTATGAAAAAAACCCGGTGATAAGCTAATTCGGTAGGTCACATTCGGGGAAAAGGAAGATGGGATTGTAGTTACGACGATTGAACATATCCGTCGTCATATTTGAAACAGATATTCTATAATTGTCAACCAACTCGTGATGGCGTCCATAAAATTTTCGTAGGGATACTTTCAACATCACCACTTGGAACTCTGGGTTTAATAGCTTCATTGTGAGCAGTAATCCTCTATCAAGGAAATCATGATAGGAAACGCAAGTCTTGGAATATCTTATCAACTGGGAGATACATGCTAGCTATACAACCAGGTTTAACCCACCATTTCCTTCAGAAATTGCATATACCAAGTCAGAAATATGACAGTTGTTTTCCATTCCTTCCGTTGGTTGATATAGTATCACATTTGGTTTTGTTAGGTTTATGGACTTTCCCTTGTTTAAATTTACTTTAAAGTTCGGTATTTTTGTTAATACTTTTTTAACTGAGTTAAGTAACTATTTTGCTAACAAATCACCTAGAAATCTGATTGGATTTTATTCTAGGATTATACATTTTGTTCTGTAAGATTATTCTCAATAGCAAGAGAAATAACTCTGTTATCACCTTCTCAAGTTTCCGTTTAGATGTAAAAAGTATTCTAATTCCAATATAAAAGTATCTAATATAAGACTGGTATCTTTGATTAGTTTATTCTAAAGGATTTTTAAGCATAACTGAGAAAATTTATTTTATTTATGCCAAAAAACTCGCTAAAAGTAATGATAGAATGAAATTTGTTCAATACTTTGCTATCCTAGTCGCATGCATAAACAAACATACACACAAATTGTGTTTATATGTAACAATCTTAAACAAACAACAACCTAGCAACTAAAAAGGTAACATATATTCGGAAAATGACGGTTTAAACAACAGGATAAAAGTATACAAGCCTACAGATGTACAGCAATACAGACTAAAGGCTTATACGAATAAGATGGATCTATAACATATTGAAATATAAATATTTCGGCACAACAAACGATTTTCGTCATTGTCGATCAATTTTTGCATTCTAGAAAAGCGCGTCGGATACACACAGTGTATAAAGTGTTATTTTCCGTTTTCTTGTACTAGGTCGATACCGCTGCTGATGGACTGTTAGTCCCTAAGTGTATAGTCAGCTCAGTATTCAGTGACTCGTTACTGATTTAATTAATAACGTTTTAACTCCTTTCAGACAAAGTTGACTTAAGATTGATTTTTTATTTTTTTTTTACGTTCCTTTTAGTCATATAACTTCTTGATAATTCGATTATTTTATCATCCTTGGCTTTCATATTTTGCGTTTTAGCTTTCCTAATAAATGTTAATCAAGAAAAGCACTTCAGAAGCACCAATTTTATAAAGTGTCATTTTCATTCATATTAATATCAACAGCTTTTAATTCGACAAACGGTGTTTTTATGTCTTACACAATGAATGATGTCTGACGCACCAAATTATTATACTCGAAGCCTGGTATCTATGACGAGTGTTTACTACCACTTGGTGATGCCGATGCGGGTGGACTTTTCGTCACCAGCTCAGTAGCCATTTGTGTTCAGATGAAATATCTATGATATGTTTATTTCTATTTTAATTTGTTGAGAACAAGATGTATAATAAAATGTTTTTTTTCTACCCTACGCATAGATAGCTTTATCCGTATTTGGCACAATTTAGAAGTCTCTATGTCTGTTTTTTACGACTTGTTTTAGATTCGGCGGCCTTTGGAGCATGGCACATGTCACAGACGCCTAGCTTTTATAAAAGTATGGTCTTCTTTTGAGTGGTTTAATACCTATTTTTAATATTAGCCTTTACAATAAAATTTTTAAATGAACTTGTTCCTTGCTTTTGAAGACATATATTGCTATTTAAACTATATATCGTCTTTACCACGAAGTGTTTTGGAGTGATGTTTCAACGATTCACTCAAATATCAAGGTAATTTTTTTGCTGATGGAGACAACATCATAGAACAATAATATATAGTTGTCTCATGTAGGTTGTCAATATGATGAGATATAAGGAAACCGTCTGTAAATTAGACATAAAGCATGTAAAATGCACAAACGGATAACAAATCTAGTCTACAACAATGAAGAAGAGTTGTTAACTTCATTATTTTATAGGCGACCTTAAATTGTTTCTCAATCAATGATAAAAATAGTAAGAAATTATTCTACTGCTTTAAAGTATTGCTTTCTCCAGCAGACACATAATTCAACAAAAATAATAATATACTTACAATGAAACCAGATTTGGCAGGTAAGTAAAATATCCAGACTGAATCACTGTCAGTTTGTTATTTTGTAGATTTCTGTAATATGATACGTAAAAATATGTTTATGTATTAATGTCTAACTATTATCATACTAAATGCAGTAAATTTTGAAAACACAGAAAACGAAAACCTGAGCAACATGACCCCACCAAAAACCGGGGTTGTTCTCAAGCGCTCAGGCAGATCCTGCAGAAACTGATAAATTGAAAGTTGTTTTTGTTTAAAATGTATGAATGTTGTTGATACAGATATTTTTATTTTTTTTTTTGTGCTTGTACCTTGCTAAATGTTTTCTGAGAAAGAAACAATTGCATGACCAACTTTGACCTTTAAATACTTTTCTAAAACTGTATATGTAGGAAATGTCCTATGTATCTATCATTTGCTAATATAGCAAATTATGTTCAAAGATAAGATTCATTCCATTTATGGCCAGGTTTGTCTGAATGTCTAATAGACTTGGCTTTTAGTACTTATTGGTGTGATAATAACGTTGTGCTATGTTTTTATTAGAAATCTATGCATGAGATGTTTTTTGTTTTGTTTTGTTTTGTGCTTGTAGCTTGCTGAATGTTTTCTAGGAAAAATTTAAAAAAAATGATTGATCATCTATGACCTTAAAATATTTTCTAAAATTATTATGTAGGAAAGGTACTAAAAACGTTTTGACTCATGTTCAAAGAAAACGGTCATCCGATTTATGGTCAGGTTTGTCAGAATGTCAAATAAACTGGGTGTTTAGTACTTGTTACTGTGATACTTACATCGTACTGAGTTTATATAATATATCAAAGGCTCCCTGTACTATAGTAGAGATCTGATTACGTTGTAAATATCTGCAACAGATGAATATCAAAGATCACTAAACGGCAGTTAATGTTATATCATTAAATACCAATATTAATAGATAACTGTCAGAAGCAATTCATACGAAGGAGAAAGTTTTAAGTATTACTAAGATTGAAATATGAACATTTAGTTCATACATCGTCAGGATGATTAATAGACTATCATATCACTATTTGCAGTTTGTCCTTACAATGCATTCTCTTTTATTAAATAAAAAGATGATTAATTTGTCGATCGTCAGATCAAGTTATATCATATATTGCATCTCAATTAATTTGCAGTATATTTACTTCAAACAGAACCGACTAGTTCGCTTGTCATTTACTGCCAATAAAATATTCAGAAGGAACAAAAAACATTGTGCAAGACAGTATTACGCAACAAAATTAAAGCACTAGACGGATGTAAACTTAGGTTTCGTCATACACCACGCTAAGAAGTAGGCGAAGAAATCATAGATGTTGCCTTGTCCGTTATCCGTCCGTCCGTCTGTCCGTAAGTCATTCCGTCCATCAACCAGTTCGTCAGTCAGACAGACTTGAGCTGTCAGTTCGTTAGTCATTTTTGATTCTGGATGCTATATCTTATTATTTATAGTGGATTGCAACCTTGATTGGATATATGGTCACACATAATTAGAGGAAGATTCCTATTGATTTGAAATCACAATGATAAAAGTCGTGGTGCAGTTACTAAAAAATAGCAAAATAGTGATTTTCGGATGCTAAATCAACAATTACATTTTGAATTGCAAGTTTACTTAAACTATAGGGTCACATATACTTAAAAGGAGATCCCTTTTATTTTGAAGTCAATTTTCCAAAGGCCAAGGACATAGTAACTAAAGCATTCTGCAGAATGGAGTTTTCGGATATTAAATTAACACTACACACGAAGTTGCAACCTTAGAAATGGTCACATATAATGATGATAGATATATATTGATTTTGGGGTAACATTGCCTAAGGTCAAAGAAAAAGCTACTAAAATATGGAACTGCAATATTACTTGACTGTATATGTGGTCACATATCATAAAAGGAAGATCCCTTTAGACTTTGAAGTCACTTGGTCTAAGGTCAAGGTCATAGTAATTAAAAAATCATATTGTGTAAGACAATATATAATAATCTCATAGCAGAAATGAACCATACATATATCAAGTGTTTAATCAAATACTACACATGGGACCACAGTCAACTTTATTTATATATGTGGTCTAACATAATAAGTAAAGAACCCTATTGATTGTAAAGTCACTTGGTCTAAGATTAAGGTCATAGTTAACAAAAAGATTGTGTAAGGCAATATTGCCGTTTAAAATCATAACAGGAATGAATAAATAAATTTGGGGTATTTACTGTCTTCTGATTGGTTAAAAGTATTACTTTCATTATCAATGTTGTCAATTTTTATGGCGCATGCCCACTCTGACGTTGTATATTCATACGCCAACATGTGTGTACGTTGTTATTGTTAATATAAATAATATAAAAAGTTCTTTGAGCCTTATTTTTGATAGAAATTTATTTATAATGAATGGCAATAATTTATTTTGAATTTATTGAACCATAAAATTAATTTTGACTCTTCACATTTTACATAATCCGCTTCGCGGATTATTCAATGAAGAGTCAAAAATTAATTTTATGGTTCAATAAATTCAAAATAAATAATAGCCATTCATTAAATAAATGAATCAAACCGTAAGTAATAAAAAATAAATAATTTTCCCTTTATATAGAGGTGTGGGGTATGTGAGCTTGTTTATTAAAGGTTCTTTAATTTTGATATAAAAAAACTTCTATATCAGCTGGCTTGACCACGAATATAGTGAAAACACAGGAAAAAAGATACAAAGGGTAATAAAAAACCATGAGTCAAAAAATATATACAACACCACATTCAAAAGAAAAACTAGGAAAAGACAGACTGCAATACACCAAAAACCTTCACAGTCAGATATCTTAAAAATGCACAACGAACCCGACCAAACACTGTCGTTGAACTCATGTGAAGGATTGTAAAGATCTTATAGTGGATTTTTTGTTTTCTTTATATTGCATGTAGGCTGATGTTTTGTGTATTTTGTCTTTTGTTGTCGTGTTTTTTTTATCTTTACTTTAACGACTTTTATAAAACCGTTTAAGTGCAAAATCAGAGGATAATAATCGTATATTCACACGATATTGTCCTTTACACCTTGATGCCATTAAATGTAATTTGACATCCTGTTTTTTTTTTTTGTCACGATTTACCATAATATAAGTTCAAATTGCTGAAAGACCCCATCCTAAATTATTGACATCCATCATTTTGCATTAATTATATTAATATCATTGTGTAAATTAAATACGCACACTTGAGCTAACGCCCTCATGGGTGTATCTAATACATGATACATTGTTTTCCATCGTGTGAAAACGTGACTTTTACCAACAATTGTGAATATGTTGACACATCAATATTAAATATGAGGGTTTTTTTGTATGCTGGCAATATATGACCTGGTTTAAAATGACCGATTATATTCATAAATAGAAAGCAATAGAGCCTCAACACCCCTATAATCAATTCATCAACTTCTTGTGTAAACCATAATATAAATAATGTATGGTACTTTTTCTCAATCATACATATAGCTGACAATAGGGCAAATATTTTAATAATTTAAGTTAGGAAAAGTAAATGGTGTTACAGTTAAAGTAAACTACAGACAATTTGATAAATGTTTTTAAGTCGTCAACTTAAACGACTTAGTATACGTAAAATAAGTGATATTTAAAAGTTGGAATCTTATATTGAAATTGTCCGTTTTATTCATTTTGGATTTCCCACAGACCTTTATTTCTAAAATGGAATTTTCCATTTTAATGCATTTACTTTTTTCAATGAGACAATAATGTTAAGAACTGTATGGTGGAATACCGACACTTTTTAAATAATGGACCTTTCCCGCTTTCTTTGTTTCCTTTCTATGAATTAAAACAATTGGATTGGTTTATTTTAGACGACAATAATGTAACAGCACTTCTAAAGAGTCATTTCTTGTGGACATTAAGCAAACAACAATCACTCTACAATCAGGTTTTGTTTCCAAGTGGATGAAGATACGAACTATTATACCTTAATTCGCAAATATAATCTTTAATTTTCTTTCTAATCGATTTTATCGTGGTTGCATAAGAGAAAAATCTGAAGTACAAGTTTGTTTTGTATTACTTAACTGTAATGTAAACTGTATCTGTATTCATCATCTGTCATTACAATTATATTCCATATTAGAATATATATAACAGTAAAGAGTTTGTTGGCGAATGTCTGATACCGTTATCCTTTTACTTACAATGTTTCTAGTTGATTTAATCCGGTAAAGTCGTCCAACTCAATGGTTGAAATGATGTTATCACTGAAGTCTCTAAAAAAACAAAAATATAGATATTATATACTGATATAAATATGCGCAAATGGCTTCCCGATCTAAATTTTCTAACAAAAGATTTTATAAAACTCAGAAAATGCATATAACTAATTAACTAGATGAGTTTTGGACATTGTTTTGTAAAAATAAGTTGCAAGGTACTCTACATAAATCATATTGTAAGGTAAAGTTTCGTTAATTCTCGTTAAGAACTGTAGTAATATTAATTAAATGAAATGATATAACATGTGAAGATTTGCAAAGAAGAAAGGACCATTTTATCTTTAATGGTTTCCCTCACACGGTTAGATTCAGAAATTTGATAGAACCTAGAGGAATTCGAATACATGAGAGTGAAAATAATATTTTAAAAATATTTCTTTATACAAATTTTGTAAATATCCATTAAGCCAATACTTTTCAGGACTAAATCATTGCTGTTAAAGGCTGTACTGCTTTAATACTGTTTTATATACATTTGTAATTTGATAAACGTTTTACCTTTCATTCGATTTGATTTTTGTGTTAGGTAAGAATATCCTTCAATTCTTTTTTTCCCTTAAAATTCGCAAGTCATCATGATCATGCTAAAATAATTAAAATTGCATGATTTTTTTATTCTTACAGCAGTAATATTTCAGTTACATGTTATAAAATGTCACATACTGTTGTTTCAACCTCGAAATACGCGTATATGATAAAAAGGTAATACTGTGAATTTCAGTCAAGACCGAAAGGCTAGCATTTTTTAAAATGGCCCTGGAATGAAATTTGTCCTAACTGTTTTTACATTAAATTACAAACATTTAATGATAAACAATAGGGAAAAGTATTACGTATCCTGCATGACAACTACAATGTTGTTATAGTCCGGCAGATTTCGCAAAGATACAACAGGACCTGATCATATGCTGTGCATTGTAAGAAAAAACTTTTTATTTAAGTCAAGAGTTGATTAAACCTTACTTCTTTGGTCACACCCTAGCCATCATTTTCGTAATTATCTTTGACTTATCAAGCACAAAACTCGGATGAGAGACTTTTTTTTGTAAAATTTAAAACTTAGCAGAGTATCAATTCTATGAGAAGAACAACAAAATTGTCACAGTCTGTCTTTTTTCATCAAATGTTTTTTTTTAATCGAAATAAAGAATTGAGTTGTAAATATTACGTTTTTTTAATAGAAAAAAATACATGTATTCCCATTAGATAAACAAATAACTTTAGTTTCCTCCTATTTGGCGAGATAACACTCAAGTTACTATCTTATTCACATAGTAAGTGGATACTTGACTAGAACGAATATTTTGATCTTTTAGAATCAGACACGTTAATAAATTTTCACAGAACTTTTTAATACTTCACTTGCATTATAATTAATACTGGTTCTCTGTAACTATTTAAACTCTTACAGAGGGAGTGTGGCACGCATGGTCATGGATTTTCTTCAAACGTCACACACTTACTAGTCTTGGTGAAACAAACAAAAAATGACAAAATTTTGGTTGCTAAGCATATCGGTTGCTATGGCAACCGATTACCAGTTTACCTCTTCTGGATATCTATGATTCTAAGCTGAAAAAGGCTATTTTCAACATAATTTTTCATAATAAATGATTAAGAGAAAGGATATTTTTTTATGATTTTATTAAATATATGCATTTTATTAATGTAATTTAATAACTGATATATTCATATTCATTTTCAATCACAATCACATATACCCCTTTTATGTGGTTTGCATTAGGTAAAAAATACCCTTTTGAGGTCATTTTTGAATGCTCAACATAATTTTTTGCGGACACCTGAGTTAAAGTCAACAATGAATTCATAAATACCATAGTCTTATCTTATCAATGATGCGAAAAAGTAATGGGGAACTATGTCTCATTTTTTTGTTACCATGGATACAAAATGCTTAGTTTTCATTTTTTCTGAAAAAAAAAATTGAAAAATTTTGAAAAAAAATGTTTTAAAACCTAATTCTGCAGTCAGAAAAAGATAAGTAAATATACAATTTGTAGAAATTATTGTAATCATCAAAATTTTAAACATATTCATTTATATAGGTATAATAGATTTAACTCTGTTGCTATGGAAACAATTCCATGATGATACACAAGTTTAAAACAATTTTGAAAAAGTTTCAGTAAGTTTCTTAAATGTGCACAAAAGTAGGAAAACTAAAACAAGTATAAATAATTTTGCTAGTATAGTATATCGATAATAGTGTTACCACTTGAAGGAAACAAATACAATTTCTCTAATCTAGATAAAAGTGCTGATTATGAGGAAATTTCAGTCTGTTTTCATGATCATGAAAAATATACAAGAAAAACTAGAAAAAACAAATAAAATCATTTAAAAGATTATATATTCAATTGTGCAATATTTGCCATTGCATGTGTTGCATGGAAACAAGCAGTCCATTTGCAAAAATACTGATAAGTGCTAATTTCACAAATTCGTTTAATGAACTTCGATACATATAGCAATGAATGTATGCAATTTTGCTTACATTATGCAGGTTTTCTTGTATTTAGGAAATATTAATAATATTCCAGGCATTATTAGTGATAGTGTTGCCATAGAAACAACAAATTTATATGCATAAACTTGGAAAACGCTAAATCTCTCTTACAAAAACTATCTTCTGTAAGTTTTTAATTTAATGCAGTGTCAAAGAATGATGGTTTTTACAAGTCATTCCATCAACTGTTATTCAAATTCTGTAGTGAAGATTAAAGATCAAAGTGCCCCTTGGTGTTGACAGTTTGGAATTATAGCTACTAGCTCCTACCTATTTATACATAATATTAAGAAGATACAATCAGAAAATTGACAGTTCAAGAAAGGCCAAGCTTAAAATTGTTTGTGTGAGGCACAGAAATAAATACTTATCACAAATGAAAATAATCAATATCGGTGGGTAGGTGGGGGTTGTTGGGGGAATGGGGAGGGGGGAGGGTAAGATTATGTTAAAAAGAAATGATCGATTAGTTGTGGTTTGCTTTATGTCCAGTGTCAAACATCTCATGCATATTTTTAAAAATAGAAAATTTCAAAAAGGTCCTGCAATAGGGGTATGCTGGGATGAAGGCGGACAATTTGAAATATCACTGGAAATCGGGATCAATTGAACAAGGACAGAAATTTCAATAGGTCAACTAGGGAGCCCCTAAAAGAATTAACACAAGGGTTCTTTAGCAAACAAAGGGCATAACAAGCAAGGGCGGGTACGGTCGGCCGTCGACCCGATGGTCCCTGCTATTCCTCCGACAAATTTCTTGTTTGACGTTCTGGCCGGGGAGGAATTTTCGAGATTTTCCAAAAAGTTCCGTTTCCCTACGAGGACCCGTGGAAAATCTGTCAGTGGGTGACAGCGGATCTTACAACGAGCAGGAGGGGGAATATACAAGGGGTCCCACTGACTGCCTTAAGAGATGGTCCGCTACATTCATGCTTCAGTGATTCCATATTTAATCAACCAAATGTTTCCAATGAAAGGAGGGGGCGGGCCATCAGGGCCCCTGGATCCGCCTAACTCTTTATACAGGGTAACTTTAAAAGAATTATATACATGTACATATACTTTGATTTTCACTGAAAATCCATTACAGAAAGATGTTTCTAAAAATTAGTATATTGTCTTTCTTTTAACAAAACTAGAGGCTCCAATGACCCTGTGTCGCTCACCTGATATTTTTATTTACAATTGATGCATGATAAATGCAACTGTTGTACTGTCGTTTAGTTTCAGAGATATAAGACTAAAAAGTGCGTTTGAAACCTATGTTTTATTTCAGCCATGTGTGCCATGTTGGCAGGCAGGGTCATCATACACAGTGGTTATTGGATATCCTAGTGGTGATTTAAACCAAGTTTGGTTTAATTTGACAGTAGTTTCAGGGAGAATTTTGTAAAATTTATCTAACGAGAAATGCGAAGTGATGAGAAAGTTTGTTGTGAAGTTTTGTTGTTGCGCAACACCCCCAAAAAAAAAAAAAAAAACAAAAGGTAATAAAAATTATCATTTAAGGGCAATCTTTCCTATTAATGATTTCTGCAAAATTCAGTTGATTGTGCAAGGGTTGTATAGCCAGCTGAGGTCGTTAAAACTCTCAATTGTTGTTGCAAAATTCAAGTGGTTTTGAATTGCTTTGTTGATCTTTTTGTATTCAACTTTTAAACAACAAAGTACAACAAATATGATGACTGATACTCATGACACTGAAAATATGGTCTTTATTCTTGTGAAGAAAATGGTAAGGTTTGAAATATTTCTTAAATATTAATTCAATACCAATACTTTAATTTGTATTGGATTTATCCCAGGAAATGAGAACAAGGGACACAATTAAATTCATTTTTTCCCTGAACTTCAGATAAAATATAGAATGAAGAACTATATTTTTTAATGAGAATTTTTTTTAATTGTTAATTGATAATTTGAACAATATTAATTTAGTTTTAGATTTTGCATGGTTGATTAATTTTCTCTCAAAATTTCGGATATTCTATTAAAGTTTTAAATATAATATGAGGCAGGCATTACCTGTGAAAGGGGATGAAGTCTGTATAAGTTAGTGTAGGAATTCAAGCATCATTTGCACTTCGGAATCTGTAGAAAATGAAGCCAAAGTACTGAAACATATCTGATATTCGACCTATTGTTCGGGATTATAGTTGTGACATCATTTTCAATGTAAAGAAAGAAACACCATCATCAGGTATTAATGTGGTTTTTTTTTTCATGTTATAGAATTATCAATTATTTTTATTGCCAGTTCATTAGTAGATTGTTTTCTATATTGATTTTCTACTGCATTTCAGAAAAGAAGATTACAAAAGGAAAACATTTTGTAAAAACTTACCAAAATTTACCAAATTAATGAAAATTGTTAAAAATTGACTATAAAGGGCAATAACTCCTTAAGGGTCAACTGACCATTTTGGTCATGTTGACTTATATGAAGATCTTACTTTGCTGAACATTATTGCTGTTTACAGTTTATCTCTATCTGTAATAATTTTCAAGATAATAACCAAAACGGCAAAATTTCCTTAAAATTACCAATTCAGGGCAGCAACCCAACAACCAGTTGTCCAATTCATCTGAAAATTTGAGGGCAGATAGATATTTACTTGATAAACAAGTTAATCCCTGTAAGATTTGCTTTAAATGCTTTGGTTTCAGAGTTACAAGCCAAAATCTACATTTTACCCTATGTTCTATTTTTAGCCATGGCAGCCATCTTGGTTGGTTGGCTGGGTCACGCACACATTTTTAAACTAAATACCCTAATCATGATTGTGGCTAAGTTTGGTTGAATTTGGTCCAGTAGTTTCAAGGAGAAGATTTTGTAAAGATTACAAAATTTACGAAAAATTGGTAAAAATTACTTTAAAGGGCAATAACTCCTTAAGGGTCAACTGACCATTTTGATCATTTGACTTTTTGTAGATCTTACTTTGCTGAACATTATTGCTGTTTACAGTTTATCTCTATCTATAATAATTTTCAAGATAATAACCGAAAACGGAAAAAATCCTTAAAATTACTAATTCAGGGCAGCAACCCAATAACCCATTGTCCGATTCATCTGAAAAATTCAAGGCAGATAGATCTTGACTTGATCAACAATTTTACCCCCATGTCAGATTTGCTCTAAATGCTTTGGTTTCAGAGTTATAAGCCAAAATATACATTTTACCCCTATGTTCTATTTTTAGCCATGGCGGCCATCTTGGTTGGTTTGGCAGGTCACCGAACACAATTTTTTAACTAGATACCCTAATAATGATTGTGGCCCAGTTTGGTTAAATTTGGTCCAGTAGTTTTAGAGGAGAAGATTTTTGTAAAAGTTAACGACGACGGACGACGACGGAGGACGACGGACGACGGACGCCAAGTGATGAGAAAAGCTCACTTGGTCCTTCGGGCCAGGTGAGCTTAAAAATTAGATTTTACTTTGAAACAGGAGTCAATGTTTATAACATATTATACATGTGACTTTTTTTCCGCGACTTTTTGTCAGTGACTTTTTGTCTGTGACTTTCTGTCCCACATTCTGACCGTTATCATGACCAGCAAAAATGACTTTATACCTATATGTAATAGGTTTTGTATCAAATTTATAGAAACACTTAGATTGAACCATTAATTTTATTAAATAAGAAAATATAAAATGCTTTACAGACATATTAGCAAACGATAAATTTATTGACTTTCGGGAACATTTAAAACTAAGACAAGGCTCTGGCAACCCTCAAGTTAAGTCCGCGAATATGTTTACTTATATTTCATGAAAATATTTTAAACTACCAAGATATCGTGCATGCAGGGCTCGGGCATACCTCAAGTAGTCTGCGAAATGTTTATTTGTTTTTATGAAAACTACCAAGATATTCTGCACAAGGCTCGGGCATGCCTTAAGTAGTACGTGGACATAATTATTTACTGTAAGAAAATATTAAAAAATAAAGAAGTGATTAAAAAAAAGTGGTCAAGTCATTAGTGTAACCCACCAAAGGGAGGTAATTCGTATTGTGAGGAATATTGCACAATGATCATTTTTTAGAAATTAATTTCGCATGTTTCTAGGTAGATTCCCCATAATTTTTTTTGATTTTTGACTAAAACAAGACTGAAATTAATTGTTTTTGTGTTTCTTTTTAATAGATGTAGCCGCATAGTTTCACAACACTACACCAAATATTGTATTTTTCTCAAAAATCCCATCTTTCTCTGCTGTTACCATGGTAACCGACGAATATATATATCGGTTGGCATTATTTTTCTGACTAGTCTAATAGGATCTGCATATCAGCCAATTTTCAGAAAGATCGGTGACTATGTGTGCCGAAAAAGTTTAAGTGGTTACAAAGAATGAGTATTAACTCGCAGTCGTCTTTTTAATCAGAAAAGTTAAACAATAAATACAGCCTTAAAATTATTCTACAAATCTATTCTCACGAATTCTTACTTTCCTGTTTCAATTTGCACTGAAAATTTTCAGCAATACCTACAAACACTTCGACAAAATTATATCTTTTTTAACAGGATTTCCCCTTTATATTTAGAACTGAGCAGCATTCTGAAAAAGTTATTTTGCCACAAGATGTTTTAAAACGGTACCTCAAATCTAATTTATTCCATAACATTATGATAAAAGGTCGTTTGCATCAAATTAGTGTTTTAACAACTATCTGACGTCCAACTGTAATCCCAAATGACCTTGATATACTAAAGTACCCAGACTTTATCTTGCTTTATCAGCAAAAAAAAAAAAAAAAAACAAACAAACAAAAAAAAACAAACAAACAAACAAAAGAAAGCAGAACATTATAATTCGGACTTAATATTTTTTAGAATTAACATAATTCGCAAAAAAAAAAAGCACAAATTCATAAATATTAACATTTTATTCCCCTAGATAAGAGATCAGCATCGGTTTTAAATTGAGATTATCAATTCTCTACATGACGCCATCTTGACGACTTGCAAATTAGAAAAACCACGTGATATCTATAAACCACAAAGTACCAAAACAATCACAATCATCATACAATCCAGTCACGTCTCAGTCATTACAACTAAAAGGACGTGCTGTGTCAGCTTCTCTTTACCCGCTATCTACGATGTTGGTTTACTGATAGATGGATCAACGACTCACTACTTTCGATTACAGCTAGAAACCAATACAACGCTGTACAGTACGTTCATAAACTTGTTGTTTTGCGTAAATAACCGCGTTAGCATATACTCCGTAACACCAATTATGGGGGAGAATGTATGCCGACTGACGTCCGAGGGTCTGTATCGTAGGTGTTGGATAATGGACCGCCATTTCACTGTCTACCTACGACTTTGGTCCTGATAAAGCTTACTGTCATCGTTATTACTATGTCCGAGACCCATCGACCAGTACTTCATTATCGTGGTTAGCGGTGTCGAAATCACTTGTCAGGCGTAAGGTTGTTTTTAACCCGACAATGTAATGACAAAAGCAATCCCAGTTTCCCGACGAAAAAAAAAAGAATTATACCAAACATGTTTTACTACCTATCGGCAAACTTTTAAAACTAACTTGATACGGAACAATGTTTTAAAAAAGGTTTAAGAGTCGGAAAAGTCGGCCGATTTGGACATCTTTTTTTCTTAAATAACTATGGTCAGTCGTTTTTAAACCGTTATTTTTACTAAGGTTATGAAACAAGTAAATATATAGAGGAATTACTTTAGAACAATTACTTATATGGATTCTCTCAAATATTAAAGTCATAATAAACTAGTGGTGTTTTGTGTAAAATTGTTTTCAAAAATCTAATTTGGTCATAAGTCTTTTATGCAATACATTTATTAAAGTCTGTCCTTCTCTAATTTGATCAACAGCATGGCTAAAGGAATTATTGCCAGAGGTATTGTGAGGTGACACGTCCGGGTGCGTCTAAACACTGCTATAAGGACTCCTTAGTGCAATAAGGACTTATAATATGCCACTAAGGACTAGAAGGAGTGCTATTACATGTAAACAAATTTCATATTATATTAGAAATTGATATTTAATACATAAATTCCATATTTTATCGAAAAAGAATCACAAATAAATGAACAATTTAACAATGTTTAGGCACGTGTCGGTTTTTCTTTGATTTTGCCGAAATTTTTTAAAACTACATATCTGATTACACAATTATCTTAAAAATGAAAAATTAATTATTTGCATAAGAAAATAACCCAGGCATTAGATATGTTAACCATAAAAATACTTTAGGATTTATTATTGATTTTAAATCTTTTTTTTTATTTCTATATCTATAGTTGAAAATCTTAAGTATACACCGGTTAATTTAATGATAGAATATAGAAAATTGTTTAGTGTTTTTATGAATAAAGAAAAAATGTTTGTCCCGAGAACCCCCTCCCTTTCCCCTTTTATGATTGGTCATTACCTAAGTGGGTGCTAAAATTTGGAGACCGAGGCCTAACAGACTACGAACAACAAACAGTGGATACAACATTTGATATGTTTGAAAGACAACGTTGGACACAAAATGATTGCACTGAATAATTTCAACTACCACATGATGCCCTTTGAATTTATTTACATACTTGAACTCGTCTAAGGAATATACTTCTGAACAAAAACGAATTCAGTATATGTTTACTATACAAACAGACAACAGACACCAAGTGATGAATACAATTGTGGCTTATATTGTTAATTCATTTTTAAAGCAAAATTTGATTGATCGATTGTTGGTTGCGCAACGTCCAGTGGCAAACATTCCATGCATACTCAGGACGAGAAGTCGTTTCAGAAATATATTATGAAGTATTAGGTATAACACATGTTAAAATGTTCACATCATTTAGCAAAAGGATATTTTGTAAGCTATTAAAATTGGTACGTCATATTTTTTCTGACAAAACTATATCTAAATTATATCTTTTGCTCTAAATTAACACATACGGTTCTGATCATATTAAGAACATTGTAACTTAAGTCTCAGGACATTGTCATTGATCCAAAAGGGAATTTAAAAAACAAATCACTTCAGATGAAAAACGTAAATTAACAAAAAAACATTAGTTCCTTCATGTATTCTAAAAACTAAATTTAGAAAATGTTTAGTAAGAATTTAAACCATTTAACCAACCAATGACACCTTTTAAAAGATGACTGGTGATGCTTTACAATCGTGATAATTTCTGTGACATGGATCATTCTGTTAAGGTAGTGATTTACCTTGACATTTTCTGGTATTACAGCGGAACTTCATGTATATTACCTGTATATGCCAAGGTACCGCCCATTGACGTCTTACGTATATACAGGTTTTATGATATTAAAGTTTTATGACATTCACAATTCTGCATGTTCTGTATACCAAATTCATATTTTATTTTCAGACCGAATGAGGATATGTAATTTTTGAAGGAAACATATTGACTATCAAAATTAATTTCGGTGTATTTAAAAAATTATCGAAATTCAAAAATACTGCTTGTCCACTAAGTACTGTAGCGGATTTTAAGGAGTATTCTATGAATTTACAAAAAGAATTTTGTTCCTGAATGTATTTTTTTTTTAGTTTAGTGATATAAGTTGAGAAAAAAAATCTAGTCAGAAGTATTAAACATTCCCCCACCCAGGACCCTCTAAAATCACTAATGGACATGCGTCACAATCGTGAGAATTTCTTTGACATAGTACATTCTGTATAGGTAGTGATTTACCTTGACACTTCCGGGTATTACAGAATACATATATATTACCTGTATTTGTAAGGTGCCGTCCCATGAGGTCTTACGTATACAGGTTCACGTTTATAATGGCGTTCAATACCTTTTTCTGATATAACAAGATTTTATGACATTCACACTTCTGAATGTTCTGCATACCAAATTCATATTTTATTTTCAGACCGAATGAACATATTTTTATTTCCAAGGAAACATATTGAGTAGCAAATTAATTTCGGTGTTTTTTTTTTACTTGGTATTAAATCCCCAAAAAATTAAAATACTACTTGCATGTCCGTTATTAAGGAGTATTCTTGTCTGTTTAAAGTGGGAATAATGTGTCCTACTGAAGAATATGAATGACAAGTCTTGCAAAGGTACAAGATATAAGCACAAAAAAAAATCCGATTCCTCCAGTCTGTCTTAAATACAAATGATAAGTATATATTTTGTATGATTCCTTTTTTTTTTCACCGTGTAAACGAGGTTTTATACATGTTTATTTATGTGAATATTTACATTGAAGCAAAAGTATTAAAACCTTTTTCCATGGCGAACTATGTATTTTTTTGGTTCCATTCTACATAGGCAAAGTTGACTTTTATTTAGATGGTTTCCGATATTCCTTAAACATCTTTTGGCCAGTAAACACATACCAAGATTTCAAATATTTAGATTAAAGTGTTTCCGTACATTTTAAAACCATATAAGGTAAATCAAACGAGCTTAAGATACACCAATTTTATAAAAAAAATAAAAAAATTCGTTTTGATCAGTCAAATGATATACTCTTATCATAACACCTGATTATTATTTTCCCAAGATTATTTCTTCGTTTTAACTGATCAAAAATAAAAAAAAAAAAAATGATTTTGATTTTAATAACTTCTTCTTTAGATTTCATTTGAACATTATTTATTATTTTTATAACATCGGATTTATTCATCCTACAAGTATATGAGATACATGTTCAATATCATGATTTGGTTAACAACGGACCTAACCCTAAATATAATTTAATATTCCACGGCGATCTATTTGTATTTGCCACTACCTTTAATATGTATTTTAACTTTGTGTATTAAACTCGATCGTCTCAGTGTATGTAATGTGCGAATCCTAAAATGTCATTTTTACTGTATCCGTGATGAATTTCTGATGTAGAATGATAAATAAACAGACGACAAATTCAAGATTTTTGAATAAAATAAGAAATAATATATACTGTGTACTGTTTTTATAAATTCATGATATAGGTATGAGATGCGCCTACAGCCATCCAGGTGCAAAATTGATACACAAATAGATAAATATTAAGAATAGTTCACGAACAGAGCGTGCAAGAGATTTAAAAGTAGCAGTTAAGTTTTATTTGCAGAAAAATGTACCTTTTAACATAATTATTAATGTTGTTTAACTTAAAACAGGTTTTGTTATTCAGCTTGTTGATATTGAATCAAATTCCACTATGCTGTTTTCGTTATGCGATTCATGTTTACTGTCGAATAATGATACTAGACTTTCATTTTCACTGTAGGGCGATTCATTTCTATTGTATATGCGATGCATTTTCACAGAAGGAAATAAATTCATTTTTATTATATAAAGTCTTAATTCAGCCGACTCTCTAACAAAATTTATGAAGTCAGAAGGATTGATTATATATGCATACTTAGTGAGTGGAAGTCTGAGGTAATATATCAATAAATTCCTTAAACATGGTATTTATTGCTAATATAGTCAATTCTATTTTCTCAAATAGTTTGTCCTGATCTATATGTAGGATAAAATTTATTCTTTCCTATGACATCCTAAATACATATATCTTGGACAGTTAAGCCAATCCACGTCACCGGAAAAGTTTCTGTTTCGGTCTAAATCTACATCGCATACTTATACATTAAACGTCATTAGAGCTAATTTCCTAATGCTTGTAGTTAAAACGTGCGATTGGCCTTGATTGTGAAAATGTTGCCTAAGCATTGTAATAAAGATTGAGCAAACTTTTATACAAACAAAGCAAGCAAGCCAACCAAACCTTTAAACTACAAGGGTTTGGGAAATGGCTCTAATGAATGCATTTGAAATAACAAAGAGCATTCACAAAACGATCTTCATTTCACAATTGAATTAGTGGAAACGTTTTCATTTTGCACAAACAATTGACGTTTGGATGACTAGATAATTGATATTTATCATGCCATTGTGTATAAATCTTATACAGTAAAGAAAGTTCGAGCAACAGTCGAGTCACCTTAAATATGCTTGAATTTCTTATAAGTCGGTGTTACAAATAATTAAGCCAATACGCAATTGTGAGAATACAAAGAAATATTGAAAACAGTTTATTATTACATGTTTAAATGGTTCTATACCACGGGGTATGACCGCCGTACAGTTGATTCCGGATGTTAATCGCTACATCGCAAAGCAATGTTGGTAGATATACCGTTCTTATATTTACACCAAAGACTAATTGACTAACTATTCAGTTAAGTATTCAACGTTTATGAAAACAAAGTTTACTGCTCCTGGCAGCATTGTATATCATTTATATTACATGAACACCATGTGACTATTTTAAATAGACAGGTCTGTGAATTACTTGTTAATACCGCAAAACAAACACTATGTGTAACTCAAACTTGATTAAACTACAAACAGAGCATAGTTGGTTGGCTCTTTCACTAAATGCGACCGTGTATTTTGTGCTTTGTTGTTGTTAAAATACATAATACGAATGAGAAACCCGTTGTTTTAATTTTATTTGAAGACATTTACTTGAAAAACTGACCTCAGAATTTTGACACTGTACGATTCATTCTCTTTGTAGCTTGTTTTCTTTCTTTAGTAACGTTCGTTGTACATTCTTGTATTGTTCGTTGTGAAAAAGCCTATCAATACGGTAGAAATATGTATGACACGGCGTGATAAATGTTCAAAGATTTTTTAAGCGAGTTATAAAACTTTTCAAAGAAAATTCGTCGTAGAAAGACGTTATATTCATGGATGTTCTGCTCCAGTAAATTTTCGGATCCATGACAAGCTAATAGCAAACTCACCAACAATATTTGAATATTCATGATATGAACGTGGTTATACCCGTGTATATTCAAGTAAGCATCTACGACTAGCTTGCATTTCAAATTGTAAATATCATCAATATTAAAGCCATTTAAAAACTATTTTCAGTTGTTGTATGTCGAATAATCATATAAAACGACAACGAAAATTCATCGTACTTCCAAAAATTCTACATCAGAAATGATTGCACTTACAGTGATAATTCATCGCATCTATAGTTAAAATCAATCGCATTCAGTAATCAATATTATGGATTCTGCTGCTTAAATAACACTTTTTTGGACTTTAATCCTGTTATTATACATTAAAAAGTTATATTCTAATAAAATTCTGTTAAAACATACATTCAAATCTATTATTTTGTATTTTCAAAAAGTAAAAAAACGCAGTTTTTCCCATCATCCTACAATAGACATACTCGCATACAACAGTGAAAATGAACTACCTGGATTCGCACTTTATATACACTGCGTCTGTCCTATAATCCATTTGAAATGACATTCATACCTGCATATAAGTAAAAAATTAAAAATCGCGAATTTTCCCTTTAAAGCGCTTTACGTTTTATTTTAAATTATGATAATGATATAATTTGGAAAATATTGAAAGATAATATAAGATATATTTATTTTGTTCTTTAATAAGATAATAGTTCTTATAATACCCACGCATGCTTATTTTCCTTATGCATTGAAAACGAATACGTTTGTGGCTAATTCCTTTAAACTGTTAACGATTTTTTTGTATGTTGTTCGGTTGCTACCGCAATGAAGTTCACATACATATATATACATGTTTATATATAAAAGTCTAAAGATTTGCGCTACAATACTAATATAAGATGGCAATATAAGAAGATGATGTTATTAAATCGTGTTGACAAATATTTCGGCTGAACAAATAGCCTTCGTCAGTGTCGGATCGTCTAGAATATATTGTACTTTTGTAACGACAATACACTATTAATGTAAAATAAAATAGCAAGAAAAAACCGAATATTTTTAAATCTAGGTATCGCGATATCAAAGTTACCAAAAAATAAAATTTGATACTTTGGTTTATTTTCAGAAAATTCGTATACATGATTTTCCACTTTTTTATATTTAATAGACGGTAAAACACTGAACCAAGAAAATTAACCTATAACCTCTCAGTGACGATGCTACAGAAATGAAGACGAGGCAGTATAATCTTAATACTTTGCCCTTTCAAGAAATATTTCATAGCCACTAACAATACAACATTTTATTCAGTTAAGTTTGTAAAAAGTTTGACTTATTTTCAAAATCGCGTGATCATATACGTGTAAAATAACAACTAACGAAAATATATGCTCTTTGAGTGCCTATGTCCATGCAACTAGAACTAATTGGAAATAGTAATGTCCATACAACAACCGGATCGCCACTCTTTCTATCCACAAAATGTCTATTGAATAATAATAATACATTTTATTGCAATACCAGTAAAACCAACTTAACGATAATGGATTAACCCGGCAAATAAAATAGAGAGAAAAAAAAGATACTCCCATTATATGTGTCCGTAATTAATTATTTTATGTTCTTATTCCTGTTTCTGGAACATTTATCGTAAACGTAAAAAAATATATAAAACTTATGTTGCGAAAAAGTATTTTAACAACGCATTTTCAAAATATAATATACCAGCGCTAAAAGCTTTTACTAATATAAAAATCATTTTATTTGAACTTTTATATAATTAATTCAGCGTCAACTACTGTGTATTGGTTACATGTAAATAGCTAATATACAATGTTTTATCTTTATTTCATCGCACAGTACTCATAATATTAGCCCCTCAACATTATTTGAACCTTCCTCTGAATCGAGGGAAAAGTTTCATGTTGTGACTGTCATTTCTGATTGCTTCCTCCCTTTTGTATCTTCTAAAACTTATGATTGTATACTATAAAGATTCTTCACTAATTATACTAACTTAATCTGAATTAGTCTCACTGAGTCTGTACATGTATTATTTGACATGAATTTTAAAAAATCTTTTACAATTGCCTCTGGGTGTTATGATTTATTCACGCTTTTAGGTCAGACTCAGAAATGCTTTTGATTTTCGCTGTATGTATCTTGCAACCAAAAATAAAATTGAGAATGGAAATGGGGAATGTGTCAAAGAGACAACAACCCGACCACAGAACCAAAAAGCATTGATTGTTGAAATGTTCCTAGTTGCATTATCTCAAGATCTCCTTGACCTGTAAGTTTTGCCATTTCAAAAATTGTTAATGCAGAGTAAATTAAGTTCGTATTCCAAATAACGACGGATAGAATTCCTTAAAGGACCGTAAGGTTCGTGAACATGTATTTATTACTGCATAAAAATCCTTGCAATTGTTGTTGTAAAATAAATATGAAAAATAAATAAAGGATAACAAATGTCCTGAAATTCTAGAGATATTAAAAACAACCAAGGTACTCATATACTGGCAATTTTTCGTAATATCTTTTCAAAAGATCCCTTTGGGTACAACTGGTGGCTGATTAGTATATAATCTTCTGAATGACAGTGTAGAGATGAACCAACTGTAACAGCGCACCATAACATTTTATATGTGCCTGTTCCAAGTCAGGATCCTGTAATCCAATGGTTGTCGCTGGTTCATATCTGTCATAATTATTGTTCGTTAAATGTTATGACAAAAATCAAGCCGTTGTTTTTCTCGTTCTTGCTAGAATTATTTCCCATTTTGTCATGTTGGAGCCTATTAAGGTCTACGTCCCTAAAATCTAATAACATGATGGTGCTACATGTTTTTATCACATTTGTCTTATTACGCCTTGGTGCATATCACATAAATAAATGCAATTAGATAAAAGGTTATTGCACATGGTAAAGAAGTTTTAATTGCATTTTACAAATCACATCAGCATTCAATTACAAAAATTATTATTCTATTCTCAAATTAACGAGTTGGAAGTATAGTAACTACAAAGTAGAATGGAAAGTTTATGCTAAATCCTAGCAACGATCATGCTATTTGTGTATAAAGAGAGCTACGAAACAAACAGTGCCTGGTACGTTTAATATTGAAAATAGACTCAAATGTGTTTCTGCAAAATATAACTGATAAAAACAGAACCCATCAAGGAAAAGAAGTACATGTAATGACACTATTCATGGCGATCACGAGGTCGTAGTACTAGTCTTTTTTTGCCTGTTGTTGTAATATGAAATGGTTAAAATCGTTATTATTGACAAGTGTTCAGAAGACAAATAAGTAAAAAGAGATATGCATGCATGGCGTTAAAACACTAAATCCCTGCCTGGGATGTGTTTTAATTGATTTTAATCTCTGATGCACGAATTTTTTAATTATTAATTGTTTTTGGCTTTTAACTAGCTTTCGGTAACTGCGAGTAATCTCAAATCGTACTTTCGTGTTAATTTGACCTGTTGACACAATTTGTAATGCCTTTCTGTTATTCAATGTTTACTTATTTTGTGTTATATCTCGTCTTACAATTTTTAACATGTACCGCCTTTGGCAAGTATTTAGTATGACGATAAATTTTCACTTCTGTACTCGTACTATGAACAACAAATGTATTTTGTAAAAAAAATGTTTCGGTTCTCCTAACAACAAAATTATTATATTTAAATTTGCCTGTGTACGTTACTTTATTTAACGCCATTTTTGTTTTAGGTTAAAGTCATTTTGACGTCGATACATCTTTTTTATTTATA
This sequence comes from Mytilus coruscus, assembly GCA_017311375.1. Classification (NCBI taxonomy): domain Eukaryota; kingdom Metazoa; phylum Mollusca; class Bivalvia; order Mytilida; family Mytilidae; genus Mytilus; species Mytilus coruscus. The sequence continues at coordinate 39,147,708 of CM029603.1, read as the reverse complement.
TTGTGTCATAGATCAAACGTATTCGTTCAGTGTATATTTGCTTATTTGTGAACTTGTCTTTTTGATCGAGTTAAGCCATTACAATTGATATTTTATTGTGTGTCTTTTTATGTTGTAATGTTACGCCACTGTTTCAGGGTAGGGTGAAGGTTGGCGCCTGTTAAAACGTTTAAACCCGCTGCATTTTTATGCACCTATCCTAAGTCAGGAGCCTGTTGTTCAGTGGTTGTCGTTTGTTGGTGTGGTTCATAAGTCTTTCTCGTTTCTCAATTTTATTTTAAATTAGATTAGACCGTTGGTTTTCCTGTTTGAATTGTTTTACACTAGTCATTTTGGGGCCCTTTATAGCTTGCTGTTCGGTGTGAGCCAAGGCTCCGTGTTGAAGGCCATACTTTAACCTATAATTGTTTACTTTTTACACATTGTGACTTGGATGGATAGCTGTCTCAATGGCACTCATACCACATCTTCTTATTTATATATATGACAGGTTAATAAAACAAATAACATTTTTTGAGTCAGATTTCTTGTGCACAGCTACATATTTATCATTTATTAAAAAATCTTCAAAATTTCAGTGTTATATTTTTTGTTATCATTTTCAGTTTTATATTGATATTTTTTTCATTTATTTTATTTTTGTGTACTGACAGTCTCGAAAATAAAAGAAAATGTATTTTACTAATAAAACAAATAATATAAAGTAGACTAACTCAAATGAGGTATAAAATGTATGAAGCAAATACAATCATTCTACTAGATTATGGTTTTCAAATTGGTTTGTTCATTTTGATATAAATAGTTAATAGTTAGCGACAAGTTCTATCTAAGTTATAAGGAATTGGTTATATAAAATAAATGACAAAAACAAATTCGTTTTTTTTTTTTTTGCAAAAGTAAATATTTTCAAAAATTTACAAGTAACTTTTACAAATTGTTATGATATTGTAACTATCATATTTATTTAGTTGGCCTAACTTGTTTTGTGTGGCCTAAGAATGTTTACATTGTTTAATATTGTGTACAAAATAAAACACATTGTGTTACAACTATGCAGTTTAGAAATCACTGGAACAATCATTGATAAACATGGAATGATTAGAACTTTCTATTTCACTTACATAACGTTTCCAGAATGATCATAACAAAAGATGCGTAATTTAAATTTCTAGCGTTGACTAGAAGTTTCCATTTGAGTATGTATATAAGTATGCAGACCCTAAAGACAGAGGCATAGATAGACTTAGACATCGAAAGACATCAACATTCTCAGCAGTTGGATTGACACTTTTATTTACAAACTACATCATACTAGATTGTGACTAATTGGATATAATATTCTGTGGATTCCGAGAAGATTTCGGATAAAGAAAAGATAAAAGATTGGACATATATTTTGACAGTTAAGTTGAAATTTCTTTTATGTAATACTTCTTGTAAACTTGTGTATAATAAATCTTGTTAAATTTTATTATTGATTTGTGTCTTTTGTTGGCTACAATTAAAAGTCGATTTTTCTGTTCATAACAGAAATTGGGGGCTCGTTTCGGGATAACGTTAATATCTTATTAAATTTTTTTTCAGTATTTCTATTAGAACTAGCCAACAAAATTCTACAAAATGGCATTTGATGCCGGTAAATTTTTGAAAACGCCAGACCTGGAAGGGTTTGATAATTTAAAGAAAGAGGAATTAGTGTTGCTTGCTAGACATCTGAAATTAGACTTTAGAGTATCTATGAGAAAACAAATTATAAAAAATTTGGTAATAGACAAACTAGTTGACGCAGAAATTTTTGGTGAAGAGGCTCTTGAACTCAAGGTCGAAAATGTTGATGCTTTCAAATTAAAACAGCTTGAATTAGAACATGAACTTAAATTAAAACAATTGGAAAAAGAAAAAGAAGAAAGGCAGGCAGAACTTGAAATGAAGGAAAGGTTAGAGATGGAGAAGATGAAAGAAAAAGAAAAAGAAGATGATTTTAAATTAAAACAGGCAGAACTTGAAATGAGGGAAAGGTTAGAGACTGAGAAAGTGAAAATTGAAATGGCAAAAGAAGAAAGCAACACTAAATTCCAATCAAAATCAGAACATTTCTATTTTAATGCAGCAAAAAATATACGTTTGGTTCCCAAATTTTGTGAAAAAACAGTTGACAAATATTTTCCACAGTTTGAGAAAATTGGTCAAAATTTGAAATGGCTGAAGCCTTTTTGGACTACAATGCTGCAAAGTGTTTTTGAGGGCAAGGCCGCTGAAATTTACTCAGCACTTTCATCAGAAAATAGTTCTGATTATGACACGGTTAAAAAGGAAGTTTTGAAAGCTTATGAGCTAGTGTCAGAAGCATATAGACAGAAATTTAGGTCTTATAAAAAGTTTGATTCACAAACCTATGTTGAATAAGCTAGGGAAAAAGAAGATCTATTTGATAAATGGCTTACGTCAAAGAAAATAGATAAAAATTTTGATAATCTAAGACAATTGATGTTATTAGAAGAGTTCAGGCAGTGTGTTCAATTAGACTTAAAAACACATTTAGATGACAAAACTGTTGAGACATTACAAGATGCAGCTGTTATATCGGATAATTATACTCTTTCACATAAAAGAATTTTTAAAGGTCAAAATTTTAATACTTCGAGTGGAAGTTACAAGAATCAAAGCACTGAGCGTACTGATAGTAAGCCTGTTGCACAGAATAAGAGTCAGGCTAGTTATAATATGTCTAGTCCAAAATTTGATACTTTTGAGAAGAAGTCACTGACTTGTGCTTATTGTAAGAAAAATTGTCACCTGATGGCTGATTGTTTTAGACTCCAGAAGAAGAATGAAAGAGATAATAAGCCCAAGACCAGTTCTTGTACGACACCCCGTGTTACTAATACACTAGAATGTCCTGCGAGTCAGGCTTTTAAGTCCAGTTTTTGTGATTACATGGAGGATTATAAACCTTTTATGTCTGATGGGTTTGTTTCTATTGTTGATAATACTACTCCTCAGCCTATTAAGATTTTACGGGACACTGGAGCTTCTCAGTCTTTATTGTTAGAAGGTGTGTTGCCTTTGTCCGAGGAGACTTCTGTTGGTGCCTCCGTTTTGTTACAAGGTGTGGAGTTACGTTGTATAGATGTTCCCCTCCATCGTATTTATCTGAAGTCAGATTTGATAACTGGATCAGTTGTTGTGGGTGTTCGTCCTAATCTCCCTGTTGAGGGTGTTTCATTATTGCTAGGAAATGATTTAGCTAGGAACAAAGTGGTTGCTAAACCAATTGTTACCAGTGAACCGGTGGTGGATGTTAAATCACCAGAAGATGATGCTGAACTGTATCCAGCTTGTTTCGTTACTAGGGCGATGACTAGAAAACAACAAAATGAGGATTTGCAAGAAGACCAGTTTGATTACATGGACCTTTCTGGTACCTTTCTAGCCGACATTGGAGGTCCCGGTAGCTCAGAGAAGGCCGCAATAAGACCACCTAGTATTAGCAAGAATGTAATTATGCCATGGCCAGACGTAAACAGCCATTCATTAGACCGAAGGAAGTTTGTCGTAGAACAAAATAAAGACCCTGAGGTTCTTCAGCTCTGCAAGAGGGCTCAACCACAGGAAGAAGCAGACAAAGTGGCCGAATGCTATTACCATCAAGACGGCATTTTAATGAGAAAGTGGAGGCCCCCTGAAGCTACCCCAGAGGAGGAATGGAGAGTGGTATACCAAGTGGTGGTGCCTAAAGTTTATAGGCAAGACATTATTGGTCTTGCCAATGACACCCCCTTGGCTGGACACTTAGGCATAAGGAAGACTTGCCTTAAGATCTTACAGCATTTCTACTGACCAAGACTTAGAAATGATGTCGCAGAATACTGCAAATCATGCCATATATGCCAGGTTGTTGGTAAGTCTAACCAGAAAATACCACCAGCACCACTTCTGCCTATTCCAGCCTTTGAAGAACCTTTCAGCAGAGTACTAATTTGATTGCGTTGGACCTTTACCGAAGACCAAGACCGAAAAAGCGTATTTATTGACGATCATGTGTACCTCCACTCGTTTTCCTGAGGCTATTCCGTTAAGGAATATCAAGACACCAACTGTTGTCAAAGCTCTGATCAAATTTTTCACACTAGTAGGACTTCCAAAGTCTATACAGTCCGACCAGGGTTCAAATTTCATGTCAGGTCTATTTCAGCAAGTCGTGTACCAGTTAGGGATTGCTCAATATAGATCAAGTGCGTACCATCCAGAATCTCAAGGTGCCTTAGAACGTTTTCATCAAACATTGAAGAACATGATTAGAACTTTTTGTCTTCAATTTGACAGGGATTGGGATGATGGTGTTCACTTTTTACTTTTTGCGGTCCGAGAGGCTGTTCAAGAATCCCTTGGTTTTAGTCCCTTTGAGTTGGTATTTGGTCATACTATAAAGGGACCTTTAAAATTGATAAAGGAAAAGTGGCTTACTGAACACACTGACTTGAATCTTCTAGACTATGTATCTAGATTTAACGAAAAATTGTATACTGCTTGTCAAATTGCTCAGAACAATTTAAAAACTGTTCAGAATAAGATGAAAATATGGTATGATAAAGATGCCAGGGACAGAGTTTTTGAGCCAGGTGATAAGGTACTTGTATTTTTGACAGTCCCTGGACATCCATTACAAGCTAAATATTGTGGTCCTTATACCATAGAGAGTAAAATTAATGATTTGAATTATATTGTAAAACACCAGGTCGGCGTAAACAAAATAGAGTGTGTCACATTAATATGTTAAAACCATATTTTGAGCGTACGAATGAAGGTGAGAATAAACCAGTTGCCACTTTAGCCATGGTTAAATTGGAGAACAATCATGACAAACCAGATATAATTGAACCACCTTTCAGTTCTAAAACTATGGAAGAGACAGTTAGATTGAAAAAATCAGAAATTTTATCAAATTTAGATTCAAAACTTGCACATCTGTCTTTTGATCGTAGAGAAAAAATAAAAGCTTTGGTATTTTCTTTTAAAAAACTGTTTCCAGATGTGCCAAACAAAACCTCTGCTGTTTGTCATGATGTCGATATAGGTGATGCTTCTCCAATTAAACAACATCCTTACCGGCTCAATCCACTCAAACTTGAATTTATTAGACAAGAAATTAAATATATGCTTGACAATGATATTATTGAGCCGAGTAACAGTGAATGGAGTTCTCCTTGTCTGCTTGTGCCCAAACCAGATAAAACCTTTCGTTTCGTAACTGATTTCAGAAAAGTAAATTCTGTATCAAAATCTGATTTCTATCCGATTGCAAGGATAGACGACTGCATTGATAACATTGGAAAAGCAAAATTTGTGAGCAAATTTGATTTATTGAAAGGTTACTGGCAAGTCCCATTGACACAGAGAGCTCGAGAAATATCAGCTTTTGTCACACCAGACGGCTTATTTCAATATACTGTAATGCCGTTTGGCATGAAAAGTGCTCCAGCTACATTTCAAAGAATGATCAATAATGTTATAAAAGATTTAGACTGTTGTTATGCTTATATTGATGATCTTATTGTATGTAGTGATAGCTGGGAAGAACATTTAACACGTTTATATGATACTTTTGATAGATTGTCACAATCAAATTTGAATGTTAATCTTGGTAAAGTGAATTTTGCCAGGCCACTGTTGATTATATAGGGCATACAGTTGGCCAAGCTCAAGTGAAACCTATTACGGCTAAAGTGGACGCAATTACTAAATTTCCTCCTCCTACGAAAAGAAAAAAAAAACAACTTATGAGATATTTAGGCATGATTGGTTTTTACAGAAAATTTTGTTCAAATTTTGCTACTGTTGTTCGACCATTGACTCATCTTTTACGGAAAGATTCTAAATTCATCTGGAGTGAAAATTGTCAAAACGCTTTTGAAAATAGCAAATCACTTTTAATTAATAGTCCAGTTCTGATCACTCCAGACTTTGAAAAACAATTTAAACTTGCCGTTGATGCAAGCGATGTAGGAGTTGGAGCTGTTTTCTATCAAGAAACAGATGATAATGTTGAAAAACCTATATCATATTTTTCTAAAAAATTAGATAAGCATCAGAAAAATTATTCAACTATTGAAAAAGAGTGTTTTGAACTGTTGTCTGCACTTCAACATTTTGATGTATATTTGTAGGACTCTAAAGTGCGATGGGGACGCTAAAGTGCGATGGTCACGCTAAAGTGCGATGGTACACGCTAAAGTGCGATGCCTCCATACGCTAAAGTCCGATGGTCCGCGAAAGTATAGACGTAAGAAACGTATTTTGATTATGACGTTAACAGTCGTTTATACAAACTAAAAATGAACACGCCGGAAGATAAATTACTAATATTTGATTAACAACTGTGAAACCAAATGTCAATGACTTATTAATAATTAATTTAAACATGACCGTGCTTTGACGTCTGAAGCAAATGTTTTTTTTTCGGTAGCTGGAAGAAGAACTTGTATCCTGCAGTCGACCATTTTACTATTTAGATACAAAATAGTATTCGCATAAATATCCTGTAAGGTGCTTTTATTGGAAGCGAACGGATACATTTAAATCATTATTTATGTTGCAGTTTACTTTGCGGTCCCCGTTAAAATATTGTCTATTTTATTGAAAAGTAACGTCGGTAAAATAAAGGTACATGTTTTCAGCGTAAATTATAAATGTCGGCTAAACGAATTTTGTATTTGTGAAAGACTGATTGAACGGCAAACTACACAAATTATCCAAATATTTAATACACCCGAATTGTTAAAAATTCATTTACAGGAAATATAGTATTTTGTGACACCTAAATTACCTTTTTAGCAATTATTACGTGGTTGGTCTTCAAAATTTAGAAACAATCACTTAAGACTACCAGTAGATTATAAAGCCTATCACATATGTTATACCTTAGCATACTAGCTTTTGCAAAATACTATTTTTTAAACATCAATATACTTTAACGTTTTAATCCTCGAACCTTACCCTATTGGTTCATCGCACTTTAGCGTGATATACATCGTAATTTAGCAAACAAACAACCATCGCACTTTAGCGTGAGACACTATCGTACTTTAGCGTAGACCATCGCACTTTAGCGTGACCATCGCACTTTAGAGTACCATTGCACTTTAGAGTCCTACATATTTAAATCTCACTGTTCATCCTATTCTTGTTTATACTGATCATAATCCTCTCACCTTCATACATAAATTGAGAAACAAGAACCAGAGATTGACTAGGTGGAGCTTATTGTTACAGGAATATGATGTTATTGTAAAACATATTAAAGGTAAAGATAATGTAATAGCAGATGCTTTATCTAGAACTTATTGAAATACTTTGTATATACTATGTAGTTTTGTACATATTATTCATGAAAAGTTTTTGTTACACTCAAACTTTTTTTAAGGGGGGAGGTGTTATGATATTGTAACTATCATATTTATTTAGTTGGCCTAACTTGTTTTGTGTGGCCTAAGAATGTTTACATTGTTTAATATTGTGTACAAAATAAAACACATTGTGTTACAACTATGCAGTTTAAAAATCACTGGAACAATCATTGATACTCATGGAATGATTAGAACTTTCTATTTCACTTGCATAACGTTTCCAGAATGATCATAACAAAAGATGCGTAATTTAAATTTCTAGCGTTGACTAGAAGTTTCCATTTGAGTATGTATATAAGTATGCAGACCCTAAAGACAGAAACATAGATAGACTTAGACATCGAAAGACATCAACATTCTCAGCAGTTGGATTGACACTTTTATTTACAAACTACATCACACTAGATTGTGACCAATTGGATATAATATTCTGTGGATTCCGAGAAGATTTCCGGATAAAGAAAAGATAAAAGATTGGACATATATTTTGACAGTTAAGTTGACATTTCCTTTTATGTAATACTTCTTGTAAACTGGTGTATAATAAATCTTGTTAAATTTTATTATTGATTTGTGTCTTTTGTTGGCTACAATTAAAAGTCGATTTTTCTGTTCATAACAAAATGAAAAATAACAAGATTGGTATATGTAAAACAAAGGCGATGTGGTGTGAATGACAACTATCTACCCAAGACCAACAGACGTAAGTTTTTATATTAAAATAAAGCGATGTGGTATTATTGCCAATGACGATCAATCTCTATAACTTTTCAAGCCATCGAAGGTTCTACTGATGCCACTGGGAAGTGTGGGTGGGATTTTTTATTTCACTTATAAGGGTTTAATTTAAAAGAACAGAATGAGAATAATACATGTGTGATTTTGTATGAGATCGCTTACTTGATTGTTGAAGTTTTACACTCATGCAAGCACATTTCAAAATTCAAATGAATGATTAAAAAAAAATAAATATGATTTACATTTATTAAAAAGAGAGTAATATGGGACACAACTAGGGGCTACATTTGCAAATATATTGTGAATTTGGATGGGTCGGAAAATTAAACCTCAGCATTTGTCACAGATAGCCAATGGAAATGTCGCAATTTCGTATCACATTCCAAGATTCGTATCACTTATTCTAGGAACACTTCGTTCAGTGTGATACAAGACATATCTCTTCATGAGGGAAACAGGCCACAGACCAAGAGAATAAAGATTTGTTTACAGATCATATTACATATCATTAGGTACAATATCACCGATACCCATCCTTTTGTATATTTCTATTCAACAATAATATGATAGTCAGTATGGGTTCATCCAAAATGCAAGACTCACTTTTCCCTTTTGTCATAGGCTAAGGGAGCTAGTAATGATTTTAGGGGGCTTGGTCGAGCCCTTTAAATCGAATTATGTAAAAAAGTCAGGATAAACTAATAAAAAAAAGGCAGGACCAAATAGAGTGAAAAATAAAAAGACAGGACAGAGATTTCAACTAAAAAAAATGCAGGATAAAATTTTCATCCTAGCCCCCCATGAAAATCAAATAGTAGCTCCCTAAGGAATGAGATAAAAGATTGCGGTGCAAAGTTATACCGTGCAGAAAAGATAATCCAACAATCCCATCCATACGTGACAAACAAAGCGATAGACTTATAACATAAACTCACGATATTTATTTCAGTGTCCATAACACTTTCATCGTTCGGGTGTTATCAGCCAGGAGGGGAGATTGGAAAAGGGGGCAATAAAAGTTAGGAAATAAGGCATTTGCGAGATTAAAAGAAAATTAGCTTTTTGATATTCCGCTTAGTGCTTTACAAGAAAAAAATAAGGTATCTTAAGTTTTTTTCACAGGAAAATTAAATCGGCTTGAAATTTTGATCGGCCTATCAAGTTACGATCTTATTAAAACATAGTTTGCTCCGCTGTTCCGCCGCATCTGTTTAAACGTAAAAGTGCTTATGAACCCATCAAACTTCTGTCACTTCAGCAAATGCATAAAACATGTTTAGAAATTCTATTAGCAAATTATACCCGAAAGAAGATCTACATTTCCTGATAACTCTCCGTAAATACTTTTTGCATCTTATTATACAACTGATGACACATTTTTTGTTTTATTGCAAATTAAATTTTGATTAAATACTTCAACCCGTAAATATCAATTTTAGATTAGCTTCAATTTTAATATATTTATAACATGCTGTTTGCACGACTTGTTGTGTCATTTTGCAAATATTTATGATAAAGAAATTAAGAACCCTACACGCAACAGGGAAAAATCACTTTCTATGTATTAAACTCGCTTTGCTCTCTCAAAACTATAGAAACTATTTTAATATCAGATCAGTGTAATCAACATGAATGGATATTGCGATGGTTGGCTAGGTTGATGTTTAACGTCTAGTTGATAGGTTTTTTTTAGCCATATTCAGATGGAGATTATGGAAGTATGATATGAAAATGAATGCTTCTTTGTGCTAGATCGATATACTGAATAAGTTTTTTAACCTGCTGGTTAACAAATTAACTGGTTTAATCATCACAGACAAAGTCTGTCCTCGAGAAGACCCGTATTTTTTATAAATCCTAAATATCACGTGTGAGGTAAATGTAAGCGTAACATTTGTCAATTCAAAATTCATCGTTGAAATAATGATGGCGAGTCTAAGCGTGCTGTTTCCGGCGACGATGGTGTCTTCACCTTAAACAATTGTTAATTTTTCTTGGAGTATATCTGTTTATGGGGAACCACTTATTTTGGGTCAATAATATTTGGTAGGAAGTTGTATTAGTATTTTAACCACTCATTGCAGTGAAGATTATTTGGCCATATCCCGTCAGTCATGTTCCATTGGCTTGGGAAATTTTGCTTAGTTTACATGTTACATTGTTGTCATTTAAATTTCAGCCTTTGCATTATACCATCAAAATTACACACAAGTAAGACATATATCTATGACAAAATCAACAGTACTTAATAATATATTCATTAAGAAATATAGCTCTATGTAAATTGACAGTATAACACCATAAATAACTAAATTGTGCTTAAATTTTCATAATTTGCCCTTTAGTTGTTTGCTTATTAGTTTGAAATGAAAATAATGAAGCTAATATTTCATAGCGCTCATTATAAGCTTTAATTTATCGAAATTCTCTTTAATGAATAAATATTATTTAAGATTTTGAAATACTTCTTTAATCATTCAATTCTTACTGGGTGTAAAAGAAATCCTATTTTAACAGGTAAAAGTTGATGATACATGTATGTTCTATGTCATATCATTATGGCATGATATTGGTTGCAAAATTTGATATTTTCATTTAAATGCAATATTTCTTATCTAATTGGTATATTTCTTCATTTAAATGCAATATTTTTTATTTGAATGGTATATTTTTCATTTAAATGCAATATTTTTAATTCAAGTGGTATAATTTTTCATTCAAATGGTATAATTTTCATTCAAATGCAATAGTTTTATTCAATTGGTATAAAATGTCATTTGAATGCAATATTTTTTATTCAATTGGGTGTAGTAGTTTTTTATTTATATGCAATAATTGCATTATGGGAAATTCTTTGACGTCATCAGGTCAAATTTGCAACAACGTTTGTGATTGGTCGGAAATTGTTTGGATTTCTCCCCTTTCTTTTTAAACATGGGTAACCAAGAATTAAAAAACGCGTCAGAATATCGCCCCTCTAACTAAATCTAACGTTCGTGCGAGTCCTGCACTGGCTGTTAAAATCTTGTGGTCATAACTAGTATTTCTATTGTAAAATTTCGATGGTCAAAACGTTCGGTCCACTTTTCAAAAACCGTTTCATTGTATATGCATTTATATGAAAGTATATCGGTTTTTTTAAATAGATTAGACACCGTTGGTTTTCCCGTTTGAATGGTTTTACACTACTAGTTTTTTGGGGGCCCTTTATAACTTGCTGTTCGGTTTTAGCCAAGGCTCCGTGTTGAAGACCGTACATTGACCTTTAATGGTTTACATTTACAAATTATGACTTGGATGGAGAGTTGTCTCATCGGCACTCATACCACATCTTCTTATATCTATATGCAACGTAAACCAGACGTTTCTCAGACTGTTTTCTTTTTTTAATAAATCCTTTGCCGCGCGTTGTGTACTGATTGATAACTCAGTCTGGGAGAACAAGATTTATTTCAGTCCCAGTTGTAATTAGGTTTGAGCAAACTTCCAGTAATTGCAAATACTCTTATGTCGGTGCTTAGTGTCTATTGTCTTAATGTTAGTTTTTTGTGTGTCTCGTACCGATCTTTTGAGTTAATTTGCTGATTTGTGCAGGTTGTTATTTTATTGTACTGTTACACCACTGTCCCAGCTTCGGGATGGGTTGCTCACAAACATGTTGTTGTACTGTTACACCGCTGTCCCAGATTAGGGGGAGGATTGGGATCCCGCTAACATGTTTAACCCCACCACATTCTGTATGTATGTGCTTGTCCCAAGTCAGGAGCCTGTTATACAGTGGTTGCCTTTGCTTTGTTATACATATTTGTGTTTCGTTCATTTTTTTGTACATTAATTCGGCCGTTAGTTTTCTCGATTGAATTGTTTTACATTTTTTATTTCGGGGCCTTTTAAAGCTGACTATGCGGTGTAGGCTTTGCTTATTGTCGAAGGCCGTACGGTGACTTATAGCTGTTGATTTCTGTGTCATTTGATCTCTTGTGGAGAGTTGTCTCATTTGCAATCATACCACATTTTCGTTTTATATCTACCCTGCCATATTCTTTATTTGCCTGTCCCAGGGATGGAGCCTGTAGTTTGTGGTTGTCGTTGGTTCCTGTCTCGACTCATATTTGATATTTTGTAAATTGTTTTGTTATGTATAATTAGGCTGTTAGTTTTTTCGTTTGAATTGTTCACACTTTTCATGTCGGGTCTTTTATAGACGACTTTACAGTATCAGGTTTTTGTCATTGTTGAAGGCCTTACGATTGTCTACAAAAAGCATTTGTCTACATGACGGCAAAAAGCTCTACAGAGCTTATGTTTGTAGTATTTCATGTAACCCGACTTAAAATAAATTTTTCTTATCTTATCTTATCTTATCTATAATTGCTTACATTCACTTCATATTTGAACTCCGGTGGATAGTTGCCTTATTAGCAATCATATTCCATCTCTTCATTTTTATATTATATACGTGACTTCTAAAGTCGTGTTTTCCTGAACAAGCATGAAATAATTTTCTCTGGGCGTTAAAATTAGCAACAAACAATCAATCAATTTAAACTTGTGTTTAATAAGAGGAAAACCATTTGATATTTATTTATTTGTTGGGGTGGGGGACCGAAGGATTTCATATATGAATATGGTTGCCTGGTAAGAGCTGAAAAATAGGCATGATTAGCGACAGATTGAAATGAATAATTATGCCCTCTCTTCCCTTCCCCATCCTTCATCTATAAATTTAAACTGACCACCACGGAATAGCCTAATAGTGTTGAAAGTAGCGTTAAACACCAATCAATCAAAATCCCTTCCCTAGAATATCAAATAATCGTCCCTTAACTGTTATTGTCCGTGTAGTTCTTATATTTATCCAGCTTATCGTCCTACAGGGATGTCCTACTAAGGCTGTCATACCATAAAAACGTTTATAAAACAGCTCACATTCTAATATATCTGCATTCATAAATTTATTAATTTCATTTAGACTAAACGACGCCATGTGTGTTATGTGCCTCTGCCGTCAACCTATCAAAAAAGAAGAGGTGGAAGAGAGCCAGAAGATCTTCCCAATGCAAAAAAAAAAACCAGAAATGGACTTCTTCTGGCTCACTTCCGAAGAACAAAAAAAGAAAAACGCGCCCCATTGATATGTTTTTAAAACGCCTTGCCCCTATCCTTTTTTCCAAAAAAAATGGCATTATTAAATATATAAACATATATATAATCATCAAAATTAAAATGCTATGGTATTTTTATAAGACCTACTTTATTACATGACCTGGGACTAATGACATCTATCTATAAGTCTTAGCATACATTAATTATTATAATATGCAGTGGCGGATCCAGGTGGTGGGGGTCCGGGAGTTAGAACCCATCTTTTTTACGATCAATGCATTTGAATGGGGACATATAGTTGGAACCCTCCTTTTATAAATGGCTGGATCCGCCCCTGATATGAATATGTTTCTTGTTTTAATAACCACATATGATGCTATGCATGAGTCACCATTTATCAGGACATGAATTGGGTTTACATAGAGAGGATAAAAGGACGACATCAGAAAATCAATAAAGGATAAAAACTTAATTCAAATAGTTTCGGGGGTCAAAATTGCTGCAAGTTTTGTTTAATTAACATCGATTTTATATATATCCTTATTGGTCAATCAATTTTTCCCAAATTAAGTTAAGTGGGATGGGGGTCAGTGAAAAAAACTATATGAATTAAGTTTTTTTTTAATCCTACATTGAACTTTTGATGTCGTCCCTAATGTGCAAAAAAATAGATAAGGGGCGGGACCAAACCTATAGATAACATAATAAAGAAATGATGAAATATACAGAATACGTTGATTGACTTTTGGTTGCCTTATGTCCAGTGTCAAATATGTCACGCATGTTTAGGACAAATATAATAGAGATCAAAGGATAAAGAATAGAGTGAAATGGTAAAAACTAAAAGATATAGAATTATAGAAACGATCTTTGATCTGAAACCCTACCCTCACACACACACAAGTAGTGAAGAAATGACAATTCTGCCCCAAAACCATTTTCCATGCAGAAATCATGCATAAGACCCCAAATTTGGGGCCCTGGATGCAAACGGATCGTATCTCGTCATGACCGTTGCAATTTAGCCTTTGTCTTACGGCAGAAGCTTTTCCGACGGGGGAAAACCTCGTCGGAAAAGATTTTTTTTTTTGCAGTAATTATAACTGGATTATCTCCCCTGATGCCGAAAAAAAAAGTATTTTTTGAGATTATTTGCTGCATTGGCTGGAAAAATATGATATTGGGCTGAGGGATTTTCTTAAAATAAGCCTCAGTGGGGGTCTCAATAATTTTCACTGGGGTCTGGCGGCATGCGGGCTGAAATTTTGCAAAAATATTTAGGCGATATGCAAATTAGCCATACCTTTCCTAATGAAATTGCAGGAATTGCATGGTTTAAATACCGCTCAAAGACATATATTATTAAGTATGCAGCAGCTCCGAGATCGACGGATGGCACCAGCCCGACTATATAAGTGAAAAGTGGGACTAACGTAGCTTATATGGAGGTCACTCGGATCTTCCCTGAGATGTACGACTTTACCTTCGAGGAGTGACCCCGTTGTGGATGGTTAGAGGAGCGGAGACTTATTTACTCGCATGCCGCCACAATAGGTGCAAGCTATTCCGTAATGCTTACACAAGGGTGCCTTGCTGGTGGGGAAAGCACATCGTTGCATATCATCTAATCCTAGGATTTCAATCACCCGAGGTGATTTTTTGCCCTCCTGCCATGCCTTTACTTTTGAAGTGAAGTGGAAAAAAAAAAAAAAACATATATAGAATAAAGACATGGCATCATCCATGATAAGAATCATGGATCGCATGGAAGATTCAGTCTCGGGAATAGTACCCCAGCCCCAATCACCAAAAGCAGCAATACTGCAATGCCCCACTCAGAAGGAAGAAGGGAGAATTTTGCAAAAGCAAACCAGGCAAGGATGGGCATTGCTGGAGGCATACCAAGAATTCACCTCAGCAGGATATTGCCGACCAAACCATCGGGGGGAAGTTTCAGGTGATCGAGACCATCAAGGAGCTTCGGGAAATTGCTAAGGAGGAAGGGGTGAGGGGATATAGTAGGAAAAGTAAGGGCGCTTTAGTGAGACTCATCGAGTGTGCCACCGGTCGCAGGTTCCTTCGCCGGGAAGTATTCACAAAGAAGCAGCTCAAGGCTATGGCGCGGCGTAGGGGGGTCACCAACTATTCCCGACTCAGAAAGGATCAACTGGTCGAGAGGGTGAAGGAGAGTCTTAGGGAAGCTGAAGATGAGATCAAAGTGCGCGATAAGCGCGAGGCTTTGGGAGGGATATTCGGCACGGTGAACCTCGAACCCCTGAAGCCGCATGACGTTGAAACGTTCATGCAAGTGAGCCGAAGCATCACCCGAAGCAAGATCTCAGATGCCCTAGCAGAGAAGAGAGGGTTGAAAGTTCACTTGGTCCTTCACGTGGAGATGGTGAAGATCAGCCCGGCGACCGGTGAGAATATCTACGCTAACCCAAAATTCCGGTCGGCCTTGATGGTTATCACGGAGTCGGTAGATTTGGACGAAGTGATAGCGTGGATGGAGGATAAGATCATTGAGAGCATGGCAACTTTCCAGGCTGGGGGGAGCGGGTGGACCTTTGGGCGCGTCGAGAAGCTGGAGATTCAGCTGAATGAGTACAAGCCCCTTGAGGGAAGATCATATATCCCACTTCCCAAGAAGCTCGCTGCCAAGAAAGCAATAGTCAACGTGCAAATGAGGATCAGCAGTGCTTCAAATGGGCGATACTCGGCCCTCCATCACGAGGAGGTGGATCAGAAGCACACCAACCGAGTCAAGCAGTACGAAAAGTGGGCGGACGAGCTCAGGTTCGATGGCATCGACTTCCCGGTATCACTCCGGGCAATCGATAGGTTTGAGAAGCTAAATGAGGGGATCAAGGTCAACGTCTATGGATTCGATGGGGAAGGAGGAGGGTCTACCCTATGAGGATATCCGAGAGGATGATGCCAGGGCGCAGCACGTGGACCTCATGCTAGTGGCTAATGATGAGACGCGGCACTACTGCTGGGTGAAGAACTTCTCGCGGCTCTTGACGGCTCAGGTAACCGATCACGATGGGGTAGCGTACTTCTGCCGCCGATGCCTGAACCACTTCACCCGGCAAGAAAAACTGGATCAGCACATGGAGTATTGTGGTCAGAAGAAGGCGGTGAAAATCGAGATGCCGAGCGAAGGAAGCTACGTCAGCTACCAAAACCACACCCGGTCGATGAAGGTGCCATTCGTCGTCTACGCAGACTTCGAGTGCTTCACTACCAAGGTCGAGCCTGAACCGGCGAAGGATGGCGTAGATAGGATCGTGCAGCTGCTGGAGCGCTTTCTGAAGCTTGTCAAACAGAAGGCAGAAGGGGGCGAGCCGTCCAAACCTCATACCAAGATCCTCCAGAAGCACGTACCATCGGGATTCTGCTACCATATCAAGTGCTTCGATGAGACGGTATACGCTAAGGAGCCGGTGATCTACACCATGCAGCGGGAAGGGGAGGACTTGGGTCAGATCTTCGTGGATAGGCTGACGAAAGATATCCGCGAGATCTATCAGCAGAACGATTTCAAGAAGCCCATGGTGATGACGGAGGAAGATAAGATCGCCTTCGCGGAAGCCACCAAGTGCTTCATCTGCGACCAGGAGCTTGGGGAGGATAGGGTGAGGGACCATTGCCACTTCACGGGAAGATTCAGAGGGCCGCGCACAATGAGTGCAATCTGAACTATCAGGCGCCGAAATTCATCCCGGTCATCTTCCATAACCTGGCAGGCTACGATGCCCATCTCTTCATCAAGGCACTGGGGCTACTGAAGGCAAGATCGATTGCATTCCCAATACGGAGGAGCGCTACATATCATTCACCAAGAGCGTGGCGGTCGGCTCGTACAAGGATAAGAAAGGAAGATGAAGACGCTCTACCAGCACTTGCGATTCATCGACAGCTTCAAGTTCATGGGGCAAGCCTGCAGAAGCTGGTAGAATCCACGCCAGCCGATGCCTTCACCAATATGAGGAGGGAATTTGGGACCAAGCCGATGGATCCGGAGCTCTTCAAGATTGGGCACTTTGAATCGGAGAATGGGCGAAGCATCACCTTGCGCGAAGTGATCGACCGGGAAAAACTGAAGCATATCGTGATGCACCCGGAAGACTACGAGCTGGGGAGTAGGTATATCAAGGGCGAGAAGATGGATAAGGATGCCCAGCTGACGCTCTTGCAGGATTACTTGGCCCGCACCAATACCCTGGGCGAATGCCCGATGCGATATTACCAGCGCAATGGCTTCGGAAGGTATTGGACCGGTGAGAAGATCGGTCTCCAGAATATCAGTCGCCGAATTCGGCATACCCTCTGCGCAGATCATATGATCGATATCGATATGAAGAATGCGCATCCGACTCTGCTCTCTTGGTATTGTCATGAAAATGGCATCGCGTGCACAGGGCTCGACGCATATATCGTCGACCGGGAGAGGCTAATCGCGGATCTGATGACCTACGAGGGAATCAGCCGGGACGATGCAAAAACCTACCTACTCGCCATCATCAATGGGAAGATCGTCAGACTCAAGCATGACGCACCAGCCTGGCTCCGGGAATATTATGGGGGAATGAGGCAGATCATGGAGGAAGTGATCAAGCTGAATCCTGATCTGCACAAGCTTGCCTGCGAATCTAAGGAGAAGAGGGGGACGGACTATAATATCGAGGGCACGACCGTGAATTACGTCATGTGCTCCTGGAAAATAAGGCTCTGATGGCGGCCTTCGACTACCTGACCGAGCAAGAGATCGAGGTGGGGCTCTAGTATTCGATGGGCTAATGATCCATAAGAAGGGGTCCCGCGCACCAGACTACCGAGATTCTCCAAGGCTGCTCTCAGAAGGTGAAGGAAGTCGTCGGGGTGGATATCACCTTCACGGTCAAGGAGATGGATGAAGGGTACGACATCCCCATCGCGGCGACCGGGCAGATGGGCCACCACTCAGACCTGTTACTACGCAAAGGCGTCTACCCTACGACTATATGGATAGATTCGAGAGGCTCCAGGAGACCCAGCTCCCACCCAAGGAAGCCTTCGTCAGTACGCTCACCGGTGAGCATATCAGCGAGGAAGATTACGATCACGCTCAGAAGGTTTGGGAAGCCTTCGGATGCAAGACCATGCGCGATTACCACGACCTCTATCTCGAGACCGACGTGGTCTTGCTCACCGACGTATTCGAGAATTTCCGCGAAATCTGCATGAAGCACTATGGTCTCGATCCTGCGCACTACTACACAGCGCCAGGGTTAGCTTACGACGCAGCGCTCAAGGTTAGCGATATCAAGCTTGAGCTTCTCACCGATCCTGATATGCTGCTCATGGTCGAGAAGGGGATTCGCGGGGGTCTGACCATGGCGTCTCAGAGATATGCTCGGGCGAATAATCCCTACGTGCAAGATTTCGATCCGAGCAAGCCGACCAACTATCTGATGTATCTGGACGCCAATAATCTCTACGGATGGGCGATGAGTCGGGCCCTACCCACCGGAGATTTCAAGTGGATCGATCCCTCGGAAGTCCCAGACCTCAGCACGCTCGGCGAAGAGGATGAGCAAGGATTCATCTTGGAAGTGGATCTCGAATATCCCAAGGAGCTCCACGATCGTCATAACGATTATCCCCTCGCGCCGGAATCCATGGTGATCAATGGAGTCAGGAAGCTGGTGGCCAACCTCCATGACAAGGAGAAATACGTGGTCCACTACATGAATCTCAAGAAGTATCTTGCCCGGGGTCTGAAGCTGAAGAAGGTCCATCGCGTCCTCCGATTCACCCAGAGCCCATGGCTGAGGGCTTACGTGGAGAAGAATACGGCTTGCAGGGCATTAGCCACCACCGACTTCGAGAAGGATTTCTTCAAGCTCATGGTCAACTCGGTATTCGGGAAGACCATGGAGAATATCCGCAATAGGGTGGACGTGCGGCTGGTCAATAGCGAGAAGATCGCCCGGAAGCTAGTGGCCAAGCCAAACTTCAAGCGTAGGACAGTCTTCAGCGAAGATCTGGCTGCCGTCCATCTGCATCGCACCAAACTGGTCTTCGATAAACCCATCTACCTAGGGTTCTCCATCCTTGATCTATCAAAGACCCTAATGGCTGACTTCGTCTATGATTATCTGAAGCCTCGGTATGGCGACCGACTCAGCATCTGCTATACGGATACGGATAGCTTGATCTGCGATATCCAGACGGTGGACGCATATAAGGATATGGTGGAGAGCGTGCATCAGCGCTTCGATACGTCCAACTATGCCCCAGACCATGCCTCCGGGATCCAGGCCGGCGTGAATAAGAAAGTGATAGGCAAATTCAAGGATGAGTGCGCCGGCCAGCCGATGACAGAGTACGTGGGACTCCGCCCGAAAGCATATGCCTTCAAGGTGGATCGCGAGGAATGCAAGAGGGCTAAAGGCGTGAAGAAGAGCGTGGTCGAGTCCGAACTGACCTTCGCAGACTATAAGGAGTGCCTGAACACGGGCAAGGAGAAATACCGCTCGATGAATATCATCCGCAGCAGGCATCACCAGGTTCTCACCCTAGAAACCTGCAAGAAATCGCTCTCATCCTCCGACGATAAGCGCCACATCCTCCCAGACGGCGTCAGCACCTCGCACACGGCCACTACCGAATCTAAATAAATGAGCAGCATACGCGTCCATCACTTGATCCTCCCCCACAAGCCCCTCTCGAATCTAGAGCTCGAGGATGCTGCATCTGCCCTGAAAATCTCTCGATTCAGAGGAATATTCATGCGCGATGCCCTACCACCCACCCCACGCCCCATCGAATGCGGCATCCTGAATCACGACGACTTCCATGGCCCCGGCACGCACTGGACGTGCTGGCATAAGCGCGGAGGACTCAAAGTTTACTTCGACCCCTACGGCCTGCCTCCGCCCGACGAGATGATCGACTATCTGAGACCGGAAATTCGATATAGCACCGATGAGCTGCAGAGGCGTGGGGACGTAGTATGCGGGCACTTTTGCCTCTACGTGCTGAAGATGCTTGCGGATGGGCGATCGATCGACGACGTGGTTTTCTCACTATAGATAAATGGATAAGTTCGGTTCACATGCAAGAAAAGAGTATCGCTCTGGCGGATGCTCCAGGATCTCGATATGAACGATCATCGCATCACTAGCCTGGGATTGCCTCAGGAGGGGTCGGATGCCGTGACGAAGCGCTGGGTCAACCTGCAATTGAAAGATGGTATGAAAGATATCGATGATCTGGAGGCTGCGCTCGAAGTAACCTCGAAGGCGCTGGAGGCTGAGAAGAAGCGGCTGGACCGTATGGAGAAAGAAGTGGCTAAGTGCCTACCCATGGTCGGAGGTGCGATGATTGGTGATATAGATATGCGGGGTCATTCGATCGTGAATCTCCCAGCACCGGCGGCGGCGGATCAGCCGGTGACCAAAGGATGGTATGCCCAGAGCTGGCAAGACCTAGCCATGGCGATGCAGGGTAAGATCGACGTCCTCGAGGAGAAGGTGAGATCATATCATACGACGGATAGATCCAAGCGCGCCCTCGCGAACGAAGACATAGTCGAATCGACCCGTGACGCAATCGAAGCCTTGGAAATGAAGATAAATTCCTACCATGGTTGATCCTGCAACATTTCCCCATCTCGATTGAAAGGATGGGAAAAGCTTGAAGAAATTACTTGGATAACCTCTGAGTCTGACGGGTGCGGATGCCCATCCTCTTTCCCACCTTAACGGAAATTTTCTCGAGCAAAAGTCCTCGGAAAATCTTTTCTACCATTCTGGGTTCGTCACGACCGACCCTACCCTCGGCGGCCGTGGTTGCTATCACCCACCGCAGCATGCAATCTTTCCCGTCCTGACTGAGAGGACGAGAAAGCCTACTGGGGGATCATTGCCAGTCGGAATCCTTGACCCAGGAATTAAAGGTGGTGGGATAACCTCTCCACTTGACGCGGATTTCTTTCTTCCCACCCCGGATGCGTCGGCCCAAGATTTTCTCGATGCGAAAGATATCCTGGTCGGTGCGCTGAAGCTCGGGCTCGTAAAGGACCCTGGATCTCTTCACCGTTGAAGTCTTTGAGGTGATAGGTGGGAGGCTGCGTATTCAAGGTCTGGGAGATGGTGAAGACTTCCTCCGTCCAGCGAGGCGTATAGCCCTTCTCGAAGGTGCCTTTCTTCTTGGTGATCCGAACCCTATCTCCGACCTTGAATCGTGGCAGCTGCATGGGTGGTAGGTCCCATAGAGATTCCAGAATACCTTGGCCTCATTCTCCTTCTGGCTGGCGGCGGTGGGCGTCATCTTGATGGATCGATGCTTGGTGGTATTATACTGGCGGACGAGATCGTCCAAGACGGGAAGGTAGCGCGCGTGGAATTGGCTGAAAAGTATTTGAACATTTTCTCCTTCATGGTACGATTCCAGCGCTCCACCACGCTCGATTTCTCCTCATTCTCCGTGGAGTAAATCTCGACGCCATGCTTCTGGAGCAGCTCCTTCACCTCCCGATTATAAAATTCTTTGCCCTTATCGGTCCATAGTTTCTCGGGCGTGCGATCCTTGAAGACGGTCCGGAAGGCATCTCGCACCGTAGCACCCTTCTTATCTTTCAGCGGCACCAGCCAGCCATACTTGGAGAAGATATCGATGATGCTCAAGAGGAATTTGAAGCCTCGATTATCGCGGAAGAAGGCACTCATATCGACGAGATCGGCTGCCCAGGTCTCGTCCACCCCACCCACCACCACGCGACGCTTCTGGAATTTGCGTCGGACTGGCTTATGCAGCTCTTCGGCTAGCTCGTCCGACCAACGAAATTTTTTAACCCCAGCCCAAATCGAGTCTTGGTGCCGATGATGGGCTTGACGATGCTGCGGTCCATGAGCTCGCGGACGGTGGGATTGGGAATGGTGTCCAGTGAGGCTAGCATGGCCTTATCGCAGATAGAATTGCGTGCGGCAGTATCCTTATGCTTGGCGTAGCAGAGGTCGTGGCGATAGGCGGCCTGATCCACCTGATTGATGGGCTTCGACCAAGCCTTGGGGTACCATCTGCATTTAGACGCTTATGGAGCTGGGTGCCCGGCCCGGTGAAATTATGCCCCGGCAGATGCATTTCCACCGGCAGCCGATTGATCATTTTATTTACGAGCCCCGCTCCTTGCTCCCTCGGAGAAACTGAGACTTCCTTGCCCGCATACGACGCATAGCCCACCCGTCCGCCGCCTCCCATTGCTGGTGGTGGTCTCATAGCGACCTTCCGTCTCGGTTGGCCGCTTGCACTTCAGGCAGAAAATCATTCTTTATCTATATAAATGGACGTCGAAAATATCTCCTATAATGAGGTGGCTGCAGCCCGACGCAATCACTTCCTCCTCCCGCAGCGTTCGATCAGAGGCCTGATCATCGGAAGTCGGACTGCGGCAAGACGACGCTGCTGAATAACCTCCTCTTGCGCGATGGGTGGCTGGACTACGATCGATTATACGTCTTCGGAAATCCTTCACCAACCCATCTACCAGCTGCTGCAGCGGGCACTGGGAGAGGGTTCTCGAAGGAAGATATCCGATCCCTACTCCGTCAAGGATGCCTGCCCCACTCTTTGATTGACGTGGTGGAAATGCTGAAGCCACCTCCCGGCCTGCCGATATCGAAGCCTTCTTCTTTGAGCAGGGTGACGAGGTGCCGGATCCTCGAGACCTCGACCCCGCCCGCAAGAATCTTATGATCTTCGACGATTTGATGCTGAGCAAGCAGAGTAAGTGCGAAGATTACTACGCGCGGCCGCCATAATAACGTGGACTGCTTCTATCTCTGCCAAAACTATTTCAAGCTGCCGCGGCAATCGATCCGGGAGAATGCTAATTTTATATGCCTCTTCGAGCAAGATGCCAAGAATCGCGATCATATCCGCCGGGATCACTGCAGCGACCTCACCTCCGCCCAGTTCGATGCCCTCTGCGACCGATCCTGGGCCGAGCCGTACGGATTCGTGACCATCGATCTCACGAGCCCCAAGGCGGTTGGAAAATATCGATGCAAATTAGAAGATTTCTATCGAGTCTAAGATAAAATGATGAATGAAGAATATGCATTCTTGAATCAGATCGAGCTGGAGATAGGTCGATCTCCATCCATCGCCGAGGTAAAAGGATACCTCATAGATATGCTCTTCAAACCTCCCCGATGGCTTGATAGGTGCGAGGGTGCTCTGCGGATCACTATTTTGGCCGGTACGGGAGGAGTGCGAGTGCAAGCTTCTCGGCAACATTTGCCACCCTGCATCCGCCAGCGTCTGGGGAATTCGAGAGTGCAAGTGCCCCTGCCACCATATTCTTGAGGATGGCTTCTGCAATAAGTGCGGACTCCAGCTCATTCGCCCCATCCATAGAGGCGAAGGAGATTTCGACGCTTTGAATTCCGGTCGCTATACCAGGTTGAAATCTTACGCCAAATCCACCCAGCCGCAATGCTCGGTCAAGACGGTCCGAGGCCACCAGTGCACGCACCCATGCCAGCCAGGTCGAGATAAATGCAAAAGGCACTTGCCAAAACCCAGAGATCCTCCCGATCGGTGCGCAACCGTCGAGGTCGTGCGATGCCCTACCTACGAGCCGCCAAAATTCGTCACGCTTTGGTCAGGATTCAAGATCCGAGTCCACTAAAACGCTTCGAGGCGATCGCCCAAACGCTTTGAGGCGATCTCTCAAACGCTTCAAGGCGTTCGCTCAAACGCTTTCCAACGCTTAGGGCGTTCGAAAGCGTCCGATGCTATAAATAAATGACCTTCATCAAAATCACCGACCCCAAGCAGCGTGAGGCGCTCGCTAGGGAATTCCAGGAAACCAAGCGTAGCATTCAGGCTAGCAATATGCAGCATCGCCTCGAGAAGATGGGGCTCGACCGAGACCTCTCCAAGATATTCAAGCCCGTGGTGGAAGCCCAAAGGAGGCCGCCTCGAAGATCACCAAAACGATCGAAGATATCCCGATTGCGCTGCCCACTCCAGTGCCAGCCCTTCCCCCTCCTGCCGAATTTGCCGATCCACTACCCATCGAACCACCCCATGGCACCCACCTCGGCCCGCGGGCGACTCAGTATCTTAAGCTCAGCATGACTCCTCACGCCGACCATACCTTTGGATTGAGGGTGGAGGACGGCGTCTTCATGATCGGAAGTTCGCCCGTCTCCTTCGATGGGGATGATATCTTCGTCGATGGCGTGCGCCATAAGGGTACCCCCGGCCTTTGGGAGCTCATGGTTAAGAAGCGCCCCGAATCTTTCGATCCCGAAGACCTGATGACCTATGGCGATATCCTACGAGCCTCGGGAGCCATGTATCAGGAAATTCCGTCCTCTCGCGGACCCCAAAATCCAGCCGAAGCTATAAATGGAAAGAGATCGTCTCAGGCATCTACCAGCAAGATAAGTATGGCTCTGGGCTGCAGACGGTATTCCTACCGAAAGACTTCGATTCGCTGATGGATCGTCTGGAGCTTTGCGCTGCCGCCTATAGGGCTGGAAATAATGGGGTGCGCAATGAGATCGTGGCCATCCTCGATGCCTTGAGGAAATTTGGTCATATCGACGACCAGAAATATAGGCAGCTGCATCGTAGTCTCCTATAAATAAAATACGATGCCATTAGTGATGAAACGTGGTTATTGCCGCAAATATGCGGTCGGCGGGCGTGGATTATTCGATGCGGTCGCCAATTTAGCCGGGCGCATATTCACCTCCTCTGCCGCGAAGACGCTGGGCAGTAAGGCTATGAGCGCCGCTACCAATGCAGCCCTGAAAGGGGTCGAAAAGGAGCCTCAAAGCCGTGGACCACGTCGTGGATAAGGTGACCCGCAAGGTTCGGAAGCCCCGCAAGCCCAATCAACCTAGCAATCCCAGCATTCCTGCGAAGACCTCCCAGCAGCAAGCCAGACTGAATAACCTCATCTCGGGCGGCGGCATCGCCACCATCCACGACTTCGTCCGGCGCTATAAATAAATATATGATGGCAGAAATTCTCACCATCACCGAAGGATTGACCTTCGATGAAAGTCTTCAGGAATATGAGGTTCACGAATACGAGCCTCAAGCCGGGGCCCAGCTGAATAATGCCGGTGCGGAAATACGTATCAATATCGAAACCCAGGATCTCTTCCTCCACCCCGCCGAGAGCTATCTCTTGGTCGAAGGGCGGCTCCAGAAGAATGATAGTACCGCCTATGACGATGGAGATCTGGTCTCGCTCATCCATAACGGTATCATGTATCTTTTCGGACGATCAGCTACCGACTCTCCGGCCAGCAGATCGAGCATATCAACGATCCGGGATCGCCACCACCATGCTGGGAATGCTGACCTACCCCGACGATTTCTCCAAATCTCAAGGTCTCAACCAGCTATGGTATAAGGATTCCTCCGCCGCTGCCCATGCAGATAATACCGGCTTCTCAGCTCGCCACGGCTATATCATCACCAAGCCTGCCAATAAGGGGTCATTTTCCTTCGCCATTCCTTGAAGCATATCTTTGGCTTTGCGGACGACTATGGCAAGATCGTCTACGGCTTCAAGCACGAACTTTCCTCGTGCGCGATTCAGATGCCAATGCCGTGCTGAGGGCCGCCGCCGTCAACGACGTGGCGAAAATCATCCTGAGTAAGATCTCCTGGTTCGTCCCCCACGTCAATCCATCCGACCAGGAGAAAATGCAGCTATATAAGACCATCCAGAGCAAGGGTAAGATCGATTGCGGCTTCAGGATGCGGCAGTGCGATTCCATAGCCGTCCCCCAGACCTCCCAATTCACCTGGCGGCTGGCATCCAAGAGCGGTCGGGAAAAGCCCAGATATATCATCGTGGCCTTCCAGACCGGCAAGAGCAATGACCAGACCCAAAATGCGGCCGTATTCGATCACTGTCGATTGCGAAATATCTACGTCACCCTCAATGCAGACCGCTACCCTGCCGTAGACTTCAATGCCGGCTTCACCCAAAATAAGATCGCCAGAGTCTATAAGAGTGCTGCTGATTTCCGGAAAAAATATTTCAGCATGGACCGCCTCATCAGCAACTGTAATATCAATCCTCCGACTTCATCGATCTCTACCCACTCTTCGTCATCGATGTGAGTCACCAGTCCGAGCGATTGAAGGAGTCAACCGTGGATATCCAGATCCGGGCCGATTTCGAGCGCAATGTGCCCGCCAATACCGAAGCCTTTGCCCTCGTGATTTCCGACCGGATCCTCCGCTTCGAGTCCGACGGCCAGAAGATGAACGTCGTCTTCTAGAGGCGACCGCCGCCATTGGTAGGTTTTCAGTGCCTTCGGGCACCCAAAAATCTGTCGATACCGCCGACCCTATAAATAAATGGACCAAGCTCTGCTTCAACGGATCGCCGATAATTCCGACCCCAAGCAGGGATTTTCCTTTATAGTGTCCGATAACCAAAGCCGAATCCTCACCCGCTTCAACCCGCCTCTGCATCTGAAGGAGGGAAGGAGCTATGAGATGGCATTGGTGAATCTGGAGACTTACTACTCGATCCCCAATATCCATGCAGGCAATAATTCCTTCCGCTACTCTCCCGACGATGGCGCCAACTGGTTTCCCATCGCGCTGAGCACCGGCTCTTACAGCATCGAAGATATCAACGATGAGATCCAGCGGCAGCTGAGGCTCAATAAGCACAAAACCAAGATCCTCCTCGACGCCAACCGTGCGACCCTGAGAGCGACGCTGACCTCGCCCACCACTATCAGGTGGACTTCGACGTCCCAAATAGCATCAGCAGCGTGCTGGGCTTCGAGCGGCAGATCTATACGTTCGACCGAGCCACGAATGGCTACTCAGAAGGGAGCATATCGTCAATATCATCAGCATCAATAGCATCTTGGTGAATAGCGATATCATCAGCGGAAGCTATGTGGATGGCACTCAGCAGTCCACCATCTATAGCTTCTTCCCGGCGTGGCCCCAGGCGAGAAGATCCTTCAGACCCCAAAAATTTAGTATATTTGCCCGTGACCTTGCGAACCATCAATCGCATGGAAACGTATCTCACCGATCAGAACGGCACGCCCATCGATCTCAGAGGCGAGCATCTCACCATCCGCTTTCATCTTCGCGAAGTATAAATAAATGACGTATCAAGAATATGGCTTGAACTTGACGAAAGGTCAAGCCGATAAGCTTCAGCGGGCGGTAAAGAAAGGCTGCCCAGTCACCATCCGCTTGTCCCACGCGAATTTGAGAGGCGATCATAAGATGCTGCTCACCGCCCGGCAGGTGCAAAGATCACCAAGCTCCTGCAGCAAGGCACCGGTGGTATGAATCTGGAGATGAGCAGTGCCCAATTGAAGGAAAATATGCAGAAGGTGGGAGGCTTCCTACCCATGCTGGCCGGGTTGGCCATGAGAGCCCTACCCTTGGTGGCTAAGACCGTTCTGCCTGCCCTGGGCATTGGCGCCTTGAGTGGTCTGGGAAGTGCGGCCGTATCCAAAGCCGTCGGTTCGGGATTATACTTGAAGCGTGGTGGGTGCGTCTGCACCATGAAGCCTAGTGGGGGCGGTCTCTACCTGAAACCTTCGACCGTACGAATCGTCCAGGGTGATGGGCTCTACTTGAAGCATGGTCGGCAATTCGTCGATGGCTCTGGCTTGATGTTAGGACCAAATAGCCCATTCAAGAATATTCCCCTGCTCGGTATGCTCCTATAAATAAATGGATGATGAAACAGATGGTAGACTCGAGGAATTCCTGGAGTCCGAGGTCCAGAAATATGCCCGCATGCTTCGCATCTATAAACGGCTGAATAAGGTGGTCTCCATTGCCCTAGCTGTAGCCTCCATTATCAGTCTGCTGCTTACCAGTGGTACCATGGGATCTGCTTTGACCGGGGTTGGTGCCGCGGCATCCCTCCCTTGGATCCCTCGCTTGCCTGAGTGCTACGACCATCCTGGTGTTCTCGGTGATTGCCAAGCGAATCGCCAAGAAGAAGAAAAGCACCGCGAAACTCTCCGCTTGGCAAGATCCTATCAATCCCAGCTCCCGGGTGAGGATGGTGCCCCCACCGTCTGCCTGAAGAATTATTATGATGGAAAGGATCGTCTACGCCAGCCCTCACCCCCTTTCAGCGAAGATCTAGCCAATCATTCCCAAGGCCCTCGCTGATCTCAACCCTCAAAATATCTTTTTCCGATGGGTTTCCCCATCAGAAAAGGGTTCTCCCACGCTCACTCAAATCACCACTTCAAAGTCGAAGTAGTCGTGCCCACTCTTCTTTGACTTCTTCATCCCATAATTATCAATCTTGAGCAGGTGCCACTTTTTCCGAGGTATCCGCTGCATTTCCCGGACCATCCTGCTGCACGCCCAAACCTTGGTTTCTACCCCTTTCCTCTCCAGCGTCAGAATCATGCCGTCCCCATACTGGCTTTTCGTCTCCTTGACCCCCATCACTTGGAATATTTCCCAAGGCAGGTCGCGCCACCTCAGAATCGGCTCGCGTCTGGCCTCCCTTTGAGCCTGTGCCTCTTTCTCACCTCCTCGTCGTTCTCTTCCGCCCGGGCCTAGCAATCGGATTTGCTGACCCATCTCTTGAGAAGATTCGGAATTCATGATTTATTGGATTTCCAATTTTTTTAATCTATTTTTGGTGGGTCGCCCCAGATGCCCTACCGATGAGGCTCCCAGCACTTTTCAGCACCCCTGACTCGATCACGATCCGTTTGCATCCCGGGGCCCCAAATTTGGGGTCTTATGCATGATTTCTGCATGGAAAATGGTTTTGGGGCAGAATTGTCATTTCTTCACTACTCACACACCATAACCATTACTGTCAATACTCGCATATATACATCTCTATACAAATATCTAAATTTAAACCTACCCCCATCTAGACACCGAAGTTTTGGATCCGCCCCTGTTAAATGTGTCTAATTACTAGTATATACATTTTGTACGGGTCTAGATAATAGCTAAACGTACAATCATATAATTTGTTGGATACCTAATTACATTATATAATGTGTCACAAAATAAACTTGTATACCCCCCTTCCCAATGCAGTATTGAAATGTAAATCATTTAAAAGTCCTGAAGATAAAATATGTTTTGAAATATGCCCTGCATACTTATTTATGCAAAGACATATAGTAATTATTGAACTACTGTGGGGCTTGAAAAAAAATCTATTTAAGGGATTCGAAGACGAGAACAGTAAAAAAAAGCTCAGCAACGAATCCTAAATGTAAATTGATTTGCAGCATAAGACATGAGAGCACATATTATAGATAGTATTAAATATAAAGTTCACGCCTCATATAGTGAAGTCCTATGTCATAGGACTATTGTTGTAACATGGGTTAGTAACTGGTTCCAATTTATCCTGAATTGTCTTTATTAAAGAATTAGTTCCGGAGTATAACAGCTTATGTCTCTACTTGTGGGTTTCTGGTTCTGCTGTCGTAATTAGGTGATTTTTTTTCTACATGTAGTAAAAAGGAGGGGGCTTAGTCCAAATAATTGTAACGTCCTGGATGCTTTTTATTCTTTTTTCATGTGTGCCTTCCTGCAACGTCTCTGAGGATCAAGAAAAGTAAAAAATGATATAGTACTGAAGAACGTCATGATTACATGTATCTGGACTTGGAAGGGGGAGGGGGGTCTAGCTATGTATTTTTTTTTTTTTTATTTCAATGTGTAGACTGTAGGAGAGTTTCTTCAGAAAAGGTTTTCATTGGAGGTGTTTTTGCCATGCACGCAGGCATCTGTTTCTATCAATGAACAAGTTGTGTGTCAAATATTATTACTTGTCACTCGCATTTTTTGCTCGTCCTGGCCATTATTGGCATTAACAGCCAGTGCACGAACTCGCACGAACGCCAAATTTAGTTAGAGGGCCGATATTCTGACGCGTTTTTTCGTTCTTGGTCACTCAAGTTTAGAAAGAAAGGGGAGAAATCCAAACAATTACCGACCAATCACAAACGTTGTTGCAAATTTGACCTTATGACGTCAAAGAATATCCCATAATAAAATTATTGCATATAAATAAAAAACTACTATACCAATTGAATAAAAAATATTGCATTCAAATGACATTTTATACCAATTGAATAAAAAAATATTGCATTTGAACGATAAATATACCATTTGAATGAAAAATTATACCATTTGAATGAAAAATTATACCATCTGAATAAAAATATTGCATTTAAATGAAGAAATATACCAATTAAATAAGAAATATTGCATTTAAATGAAGAAATATACCAATTAAATAAGAAATATTGCATTTAAATGAAAAATACCAAATTTTTGCAAGCAATACCATGCCATATATCATGCATGTCATATGATTCGCTTATCTACACCAACGTTCATTTTATTTCACCAGTACGTGATAATATAGATAAGAAAACTATCTTTGGAAGAGGCTGTTTTGAAGTGTGATCACTCGAAAAGACATTCATCATACAAGGACTAATTAAGGCTATTAATATTTTTAGTAAACAGTTGTAGAACGTACAGATATACTAAAAATTGAAGAAACCCAACACCTGACATTTCAAAAGCATGTGCCTTCTGTATACGAATATTTAGATCACCATAAAAAAAGTATTCTGCTGGAAATATCTAACAATTACACCAAGACAGGAAAGTAACTAAACAATCTTACCATGTACGCCTAGTGATATTTGACTGCACATATGTACATACAGATTAAATGTACTGACATATGTACACTTGCGCGAGACATACACCGAAGCACATTTTCTATGACAATCTTTTTATTTTCCAGGTGATCTAGCATTTTGGTTGTAAAGTTCTAAATACACTTTTTCTGTCAGTTGATATGTATAGGTAAAGATACAAAGGAATAGAGTGGTATCAGACTTAACAGAGTCTTTAACATATACTTAAAACATTTTCAAACAATTTTAACATATTTCCATGAAACCAAAAGATGTTGCTGATGAAGGCATTTTGATACAAAATAGCAAAAATTCAATTCGGATCTACATATGTTGCTGATGAAGTCAATTTGATACAAAATTGCAAAAATGCAATTTGGCTTAACATATGCTTCCATTTCTATGTAGCAACATTCAAGCAGCGCCTGCATACGGAGTATATATCTCCCAGTTGAAACGATATTCCATGGCTTGTATTGCCTATCATGATTGATAGAGGGTTGCTACTCACAAGGATGCTATGGGGTTCGTATTGCTCACAAGGATGCTATGGGGTTCGTATTGCTCACAAGGATGCTATGGGGTTCGTGTTGCTCACAAGGATGCTATGGGGTTCGTGTTGCTCACAAGGATGCTATGGGGTTCGTATTGCTCACAAGGATGCTATGGGGTTCGTATTGCTCACAAGGATGCTATGGGGTTCGTATTGCTCACAAGGATGCTATGGGGTTCGTATTGCTCACAAGGAAGCTATGGGGTTCGTATTGCTCACAAGGATGCTATGGGGTTCGTATTGCTCACAAGGATGCTATGGGGTTCGTGTTGCTCAGTCTTTAGTTTTCTATGTTGTGTTTTGTCTGTTTGTCTTTTTCTTTTTAGCCATGGCGTTGTTTTCTATTTTTAGCCATGGCGTTGTTTTCTATTTTAGCCATGGCGTTGTTTTCTTTTTTTAGCCATGGCGTTGTTTTCTTTTTTTAGCCATGGCGTTGTTTTCTATTTTTAGCCATGGCGTTGTTTTCTTTTTTTAGCCATGGCGTTGTTTCGACTTATGAGTTTGAATGTCCCATTGGTATCTCTCGTCTCTCTTTTGCTGATAAAAGTGTGTATTACAAATACAATACATAACTTTACTTCAAACAGCAATTTGGCTTTAGTTTCAATGACAATGTCCCATTTTTACATTTAGAGGATAAATTTTAAAAACTGCCGAATTCTTTCACACACGTGCGTTTTTGTGCAATCTTCAGGCTTTCAAAACTTTGGTATCCTATAATCTGTTTAAGATAAGCTATATTATTGTGAGGATCTATAGGAACAAGCATGGACCTCTGATACTGTGAATTTAAGTAAAGGTTTAAAGTTTTTTTTTAATTGCTGCTATTGTGAAATAGATTCAGGGGGAAATTGGCTCTACCCTTTTGATTTAAAAGTCAAATTTACCTTTTTATATGAATACACATATAGGCGTTGAAATAGAAATATGAAGAAACTTTCGCGGGAGGGAGCCTGTTCATTATCCGGCGTTCAGACAGTTGATTCGATGTCAACCCTCAGTACCGACAAAACTTACTAAATTGATAAACTGTTTGATATTTTATCGTCCTAAAATTTATTCAAATATTCAATACTGGACGTAAGAAAACAACTGCAAGTTACTTCTAGCAGTTTTCAGGGGGATTGCATTATGTATTATTTATTTACCAGCCATCAGATTTTGGGTCATACTTGTTAGCAGTACGCCAGTGCTTTGATTATTCTTGTCAAGAATAATTGTCTGAAGAATGCCTTTTACATCACAAGTACTTGAAAAGAGGAGTGCGGTTTGTTCCCATATAATGCAGACTGTCCGTTAAACAAAATGGTCCCAAAATCATGACTAATATGAGGGCAATCAACAAAACGCATTTTGACTATTGTTTGAATAAGGATAGGTTTGTACAAAACTTTAAATCACAGACGTATTTACATCCATATATATTAGAAGATCATTTGTTCGAATAGAAAATTTCTGTTGAAAAAGAATACGAAAAAGTGCATTATACGGAGTTATGAAATTAATAAATGTCAAAGGAGAAAAGAGAATGAAAAAACTCAGCGTACCTAAACTTCTCCAGATGCAGATAATACAAGCTTTATCTCAAAATTTGATAAACGTTTTTTTACTGATGTAAATGCACAAGTGGGCAGAGTTTATCTTACACACACTTCATTACGAGTTATTAGTTTTACAGTAACTTTAAAGCTCAGTTTTGATTGCTGATATAAGAACTGTTAGAAATTAAGAAAAAGGTTCCGTTGAACAATTTGCAAACCAGTAAATTACTGAATTTTGTAAGAACTTTTGACAAGACTAAAGTAGAGAAAAGGAACATCCAATACTTCATCGCTGACTGACATTTTGAAGGAACATGGACCTTGGATAAAAACAATGGCAGTAAAAATCTACATAAATTGTAGATATGAAATAAATGAAATCATGACCTGAAAAAAATCAGACAGTAATTGGATAATACCGGTATTATAATACTCACACTACAACTGCGTCTGGTTGAACTCCAGCAGGTACTAAGTTTAAAGTCCTTTTGGCGCAGTTAACCTCAAGTCTTTGAGCTCCATCATAAGTACAGTCACATTGAATGCCAATAGTGTTGGTACACAGGTTCCCAAATGTTGCTGAATTCACGTTTATAGCAAATAAAAGTAACAAGAACACACCGACAAGCAATGGCATCTTAAAAATCGAATGTACAATGATTTATCTTAGCCGAAATTACTGGGAAACAGTACCTAAAGCACTTGGAGGAAGATGTCTGATTATATAAGGTACTGTTACTTTTCCGTTTGTTCAGTCAGTGCATTGGTGATGATATCGCAAATATTGCAGTTCAATTAACATTGTTGTTCCCTAGCTATCAGTTTTCCTGCTGATGAGTCGGAGATCAGGCACCTGTAAAATATCACACCACTAATAAAGATAATGTAACAAAGTAATTATAATTAAATACTACAATTTTTACACTACAAGAATTTCCATATTGATTTGAATATCAATGAATTTTATCAACAGCAATGACTTATCGCTAAAAAACAGTCGTGCTACGCTAATGGAAATGGTACTTGTACTTAACTGTCCCGTCATTACGCAGAATATTGGATCGCCGGTATTGGATATTTATTGCTTTATTATTAAGTAAAAGTTCATTTGACTATTTCGAATAATTATAATTTAATGAGATACACAGACAATCGAGAATCAGCAGATCAAATGCAGTTAAATGTCGCATCAAAAGAATGATGTTATGCCTATTCCAAACTCATCGAGCAATTATATATAGAAAAAAAATACAATTAGTCAATCTTACAAAAGTTATTGCAGGCATATTAAAAAACAGTATCTAGATACAAATAAAACTGGAAAGTTCCATAGATCTCAAACCAAATAAAAGTTAAAAAGTCATAGGCAGTCATAATATATATAAAAAATTGTAAAGTCAGACTAATTTTTCAAAATAAAAATAAAAGAACTATTAGCCACCAGTACCGCTATGTTTTCTATCTTTACGGAATCGTTTGAAAACGATCTTCAAATCATTCATTTTATAAAGTTAAAAACAAATCGCATTAAAGTGTCGAAGTAGATGCTTTTAGTTTTTTTAATTGGCCAGATTTCCACTGCTTTTGATCCGATTAGAACCAAACGATTATCATTTCTAGTTCATCCGTTCCATGAACAACACTCAATGAGGATCGTTTGAAGAAGGTCTTTCAATGGGATCATTACGTTTGCGCGCAGTTTTTGATTACATTTGCGCGCATTCATTTTACAGGTAAAATAAAGATAATTCATTATAAACATGACTATAGTTATTATGAATTTTGAACATGTCAGTGGATGGTGCATGGCGATGCACCGTAAATAATTTCAAAGGTATTTCACTAGACTCCCTATTTCCTCCAGTTCTTGCATGTTCACAATAAAACGGACTTATCCTGCTCAAAAATAATAGTTCGATAAATAAATAAGTATGATCTACCTGTATTTACCGGAGTTTACCTGCAAAAGAATGCGCGCAAATGTAATCAAAATCTGCGCGCAAACGGAATGATTTTTGCGCGCAAATGTAATGCACCGCTTTCAATTACCAATCCTCTGAAGAATCGCCAGTTTTCGCCTGGTAATTTCACATGAGATGATTTTTTTGAAAATTGGCCAATCAGAATCAATGATTGCCTCTGACTACCATGTTTCCATCCAATTAAAACCCATATGAAGATTATTTGAAATTGTAGTGATCCTTCCATACATCATTCCAGTCAGTTTGCTTAAAGTAGGTCATAAGTTTCAGATACAATTTCACATAGTATTTCAATATAAAATATGTACCACTAGCCTAAGGCACCACAGTTTACCACCTGAATGATTTGAAGATCGCTTGAATAGTCTTCTAATGATCAATTCTTCAAATTTAACAGAAACAAAATAGTAGTTTCAGAGGATATTTTAAATTTTTTCCCCATTTTGAATAAATTAAAATCATTGAGGTCAGCATACAGATATATGCATTAAATATTTGTGTTAATTTGCTGTGTACGAGATTTTGGTTCAATAGGACTATCAGTTTCAAATATTTTTTATTTACTCTGGCGGCCATGTTTTTTCATTGAATTGGAACCAAATGATTATCCTATGTAGAGGATATACCGTACACTATTCCTCCAAAGGTTTATTAAAATTTGCCTTGTTATTCATACAGGAAGATGAAAACACGTGATTTTCCAAAGGGTTTTCAATAGGACATACAATTGTATTTGCAACCAAACCTCCATTTTTGCTTCCCGACCGTTATCATATGAGAGTCTTCCAAACATCTTCTAGTTGACCTAGTGGTTTAAAGATGTTGAAAATAAAAACACAAATGGCTATAACAAAAGACAGACGACGGACGCAAAGTGATGACAATTACTCATACACCCGTATAGGTAGGGGTAGGGAAACAAAGGATAAAAATGAGTTCATTTTAGTATAACATTCGAAACGAAGTTCATGCTATTTCTGTATAACGACAAACTAAAATCATTACCGTCGTGTAAAAGAACGAACAGTTGCTTATCTACAATGCTTTAGATAAGTGAAACGAAAAAGACTGAAAAAGCGTCTGGTCCCTACTTAAGAGTCTTTATAGCAAGTGGGATATTTATCAGTTTCACTGTAACGGATGGTTATCTTTAATTATTTTTAGGAGTTCCATTTTAATACTCTTTTGTATACTTCATGTTAATATCTAGTTGCATGCTGTGCTTTTGAAAACATAAAACTAATGATTGGATGTAAAAGACACGATTAACCAGGACAAAAAATTGAAAATACTGAGCGAAACATGTTAATCTCATTAGTTCAAGAATACTTTAAATAAACTGTTGTGTTGTTCATTTAAATGTTTATCCCTCTAATGTCTTGTTTTCTTAGGAGCTTAGTGTTAGGCACCTTGTCAAGCTTAGATCGTTTATCAGTCTATTACAGTAGAGTATATCAACTACAATGGAATAAATCGACTAAAGGTATTATTTGTTTACTAAAACATTTAAGAAGACATAGATTAGAGATGATATAAACGATACTTGTTCATATTCATTTAATGTTTACGTTAAAATGTTTTAAGCAGAATGAAAGAAAATTGGGGCA
The DNA here is from genome assembly GCA_017311375.1 of Mytilus coruscus. Lineage (NCBI taxonomy): Eukaryota > Metazoa > Mollusca > Bivalvia > Mytilida > Mytilidae > Mytilus > Mytilus coruscus. The sequence continues at coordinate 39,111,064 of CM029603.1, read as the reverse complement.
TTTAAGACATATATTATGTAAAGAAGCACACAGTTAAACAGATACGCATAAACAAACACATACACAAAATAAAATTGAAATCAGAGACGATAAAGACACACGAACGCACACACCAGAAAATTAGCTATCAATACTGCCAAAATCTAAGTTTATTCATTGATAACGGCCGTACAGTGCATAATAGGTGCCAGACCACCAATTCACCGAGTCCAATTTAGAACGTAAAAGTAGCCCTTCCGTAACAAAAAATAGTGCTTTTGATGTCATTGCTTACTTTAACCAACAAATTTGCAAAAATCAAACTGCTGGTGAAAGAGAAATATATTTAGACCACTTTGAGCCAAAATTTACTTGTCTATGAGTTTGCATTAAAAATTGTGGATTAAAGCGCTCCATACTATACTTATTTAAGATTTCCAGAAAACCAGGGGTTATTTTTAGTAGTAGTTACCTTCGGAACGTTGGTATTTTACTACAAGACTTTAAATATTGGTTGAAAATTGGTATGTAGAAAAGTGATACATATACAATTCGGGTTTCTATGAAGTTAAACTTAAGGTAAGATATTTAGAAAGCTGTGAAAATTGAAAAATTTGGTTGAAAAGACAGGTATTTTGAATTGGTGGTCTGACACCAATAGTTGCTTAAATCAACTTCATTTGAACTCCTTTTGAAGGCTGTACGGTGACCTTCAGCTGCTTACAATATACATCCACTTTCTTTGGTCTGTAGTTGGATAGTTGTCTCATTTACAATCATAGCCGACCATACGGTATGGGTTTTTCTCATTGTTGAAGGCCGTACGGTTGCCTATAATTGCTTACATCCACTTCATTTAAATTTTGGTGGATAGTTGTCTCATTGGCAATCATACCACATCTCCTTATTTTTATATATCATATCTCCTTATTTTATATGTAGCTTCAAGCTATTTGGTTTTATCTAATACAGTCTAGATTTCAGTAAGTATTCTAATTTCCCATTAACTAAGATTTTTCTATCACTCACTCTAGATATAGCCGTCTTTCCGATTGTAACTTGTCCCTTTTTATTTTATCTGTCAAAAGGGAAAGACAATCTTATCTCATCCATCTGTTGTCAGTCGTAAATTGTTTTACTTAATCCTACATTTCTGAAGAAAAAAAAACCTGGGATGGTTGGAACCAACTAGTAAAAAACTTATGTCCGATATTCCGGATAATTCACAACCTTAGCTGATTTTACTTGTAAAACTAGCGAGTAAAACGAAATGAAAACTAAACTTCTGTTTCGATACCTCTGCTGGTGGATTGTTAGTACCAGAGGGTATCACTAGCCCATTTGCTCAGTACTTCTGTGAAGTTACATATTACGGACATTGTTCTTTTGAATTTGCCGTTAATAAACTAAGAAAGTTATATGAAAGTAAAGTATAAGTATCATCCATACATATATCTGGTTCCTCATTATCATCCAAACATATCTCTGGTTCCTTAGTATCATCCAGACATATCTCTGGTTCCTCAGTATCATTCAGACATATCTCTGGTTCCTCAGTATCATCCAGACATATCTCTGGTTCCTCGGTATCATCCAGACATATCTCTGGTTCCTCAGTATCATCCAGACATATCTCTGGTTCCTCAGTATCATCCAGACATATCTCTGGTTCCTCAGTATCATCCAGACATATCTCTGGTTCCTCAGTATCATCTAGACATATCTCTGGTTCCTCAGTATTTTTTTTATCTTTTTTTTTATTATATAAGCTCTTCAGTTTTTCTATTACGTTAGTTTTTCAAAATGTTTGACCTCGAGCATCACTGAAGAGACATTAATTGTGCATCGATTGTGGTAAAACTCGTAACGTTAAATGTGCTTCCAACTTATAAAACTTGAAAAGTCTTGCAAATGAGGATATCGTTATAGAACAAATGTACAAATATGCTGTTGCTCCCCTTAAAGATAAATGGTCGATAACGCCAACAGCTATCAAACAGACCAAAACCGCTATTATTTGCTACCAAGTCCAGTTTATGATATCTTCTAAGATTTTATGGTTTATCAATTCCTGTTCGTGTTGCTCAGTTTCTAGTTTTCTATGTTGTGTTTTGTGTACTGTTGTATGTCTTTTGGTCCTGTTCATTTTTTTTTTTGCCATGGCATTGTCAGTTTGTTTTCTTTGAAGATTCTCTTGGTTTATTTCGCCTCTTTTTTCATGACACGTAATCACTTGAAACTCATTCTTTATTAGGATACTGGTTGATGACCAAAATGCTATCATTTATGTCTGGCAACGTTACAAAGAATAGAAAATTTACAAAATGATAAATAAAAAAGATATGAAAGGTTTTGTAATTGATACACAATTTTGTAAATAAATAATAGTAATTCATGGTCCTCATTTACAATTGAGGAGATGTGGTATGAGTGCCAATTAGACAACTATCCATAGAGACTAATGGACAAAGATGTGAACAATTACAGGTCACCGTACGGCCTCCAACAATGAGCAAAACCAATACCTTATAGTAAGCTACGAAGGGCTCAGGAATGACAAAAGGTGAAAAAAAGAGAAACATCATTAAAAAACTAATAGGGTCAACTAATGAATAAACACAGAACTTTTTTAAATATAATTACTACTTTGTATACAACGTCACGGGTCAGTGGTCACAAGACTTTACAATTATTTGCCTTTAATTTTTCTTAAGTACTAAATTAAACACTGGCTGAATGACAAATAGTAGAGTTAAAGGTGATACACCCTTTTTCTGTGTAAATTAACCATGAAATTACTTTAATACATTTATGACACACTTAAGTTGATATAAAATGTTTTCACTTGTGCAAGTATCTTTTAACCATTTCATAACAATAACAACAAAACCTTCTTTTAGAGACTGTTATGCTTTCTTTGTTGATTGGACAAGCGAAGACCGAATTAAACCGGTAGTAGATCTAGGATAAAGATTTACCCACATTTGAGAAGCAGATATATATACCAGCTTTTTGCTGACTACAATTCCTCAATTGGATAGCTGAACTGACGGCTTTACAGAGTTTTCATAATATTTCATATTCATCCTATATTAAGCCCATGCAGAAAGACATTGCTCTACTACCTCATAGTCTAATAGTCTTTTACCAGTTCTGTAATGAACCCCGTAATTACAGATCTATTTGTAAGAGTCGTTTCCCTTGGGAGGGACATCAATTTGCATTGCAATCGAAGAACAAGTGGAAAATTATCTGTGTGTAATGTGTAATATGGGAGTTTTTTCAAATCTTTTTATTTTGATTCAATCTTTTGTTAAGTGAAACACTTTTGATATCACTACTTATTTTTCGATAAAAATTGGTAATAACACATATATCACTTTCAACTTATCCTTCTTTGTATGGGCAGCAGCAGTCAAGTCTAAGATTGGCAAAGGGAAAGCTGGAGTGTTATAAGGGAATCAATCGGTAATTGGCTAATATACTATTACCATAGAACTGCAGTTGCTTTATAATTATATTAACTCCAATTGAAATATTCCGGAATATGATTTCCACTAGAAGAAATATTACAGTATTTGTTAATTTGTAGTAAAGGGTATAGAATATAGGTTTTGATATGAACAGATATAACAGCATTGTGTATATCAAAGTTTCAAGAGAAACTTCTGTTAGGAGGAAAAATATACTACATTTATTATGTTTATCCTACATATTAAGGAAAAGCCTGTACCAAGCCAGGAATATGACAGTTGTTTTCCATTCGTTTGATATGTTTGATCTTTTAATTTTGCTATTTGATAATGGACTTTCTGTTTTGAATTTTCCTTGGAGTTCGGTATTTTTGTTATTTTACTTTATACATTGACACAAAGAACTACCGCACTTAATAGTAAATATTTATGACATTAGCTGAGTTTGAATCTCGAAAAAAATGGCAAGTTCAAAATGCAGTTGAAGAAATGTAATACTGTTGGGGTTAATTCAAGACGAAACAAACCCCCTTTTTTTGTCTGAGTGAATCATAATATGTTCAAATTTTAATTCTTACACACCAATTGTGTTAAGATATTTGGATTAATGATCGTTGTCCGGTTAGTCCCGCCCAACTTCATATTGGTAGTCCAAAAAATCAGATGTTTAGTGGGTATCATATTTTTAGCTACACGTAACTCCTATCATTTCATAGTCACATCCCATTAAAACCTTTTATATCTTTTGAATTACTGCAGGCCAAAGGGTACAGAAACGAATGATGATGATATAAAAGTAAAGTCATAAATTAACAGTCAAATAAACATTTTATGAAAATTATAAACAATATTATATTAGTAATTTTGGGTCGAACTGAAATCATTATGGCAAATCATACACGAGGTTAGAAATAAACCCGATTTCAAAGGCTCTTTTACCCATCCCCCCCTTCCCCCCCAAAAAAAAATTATATAAATTTTTTTTTAAAACCTGCTTTGCACCAATGTTGAAAAGTGGATTTGGGGAATAGGTTTGTTTACATTGTAAGGTATCTTCGACATTTTTTAATCTGATTACTGTAGCTCTTTCACGTTAAATTACCCGTCGTTCTTGTGACAAGACAGTCACAGTGGTATCAACTTTAAAAATTAAATATGTATAAAAATACTAAAGCTACATTCCTTTAATATCATCTAGTTAACAATAATACATATGAATTCACTGGAAAACGTGGGAAATTCCAAAGAGAGGAGAAACAACCCCTTGAGTTGATTATAAATATTTTCTATCATTTTTTCAATAAATTTTCTATGGTCATCCGGGCTGTTTAAATATTACAATTGAATTGTCAGTTTATTTGTAGTTTTTCATGACCATCCTTATTAATTTCTACTGTTGTCTAAATCTTATAAAGATCTAAATCAGAATTATCAATGTTAACTGCTAGTATTGTGATGTGATTAAACTGTTATGATTCGTAAGATATATTATTGTGTTATTTCAACGATAATGTTTTTGAAAATTAAAATATAACAACTTACCTCACATATTCAGAGTCTTGTATTATCTCGTATTTTTATAAGTTAAGACTATTAAAAAATGTACAGCAACAGTTTTTGAATATTAAATCCTCTTTACTATGGAATACATTAGATATTTATCTCTCCTTGTCCCTATTATTAAATAATTTCACATTATATGAAACTGAAAAGACAGGTTTATTTTAAAATTCATTCGACCATTTCCAAACCGATTAGTCACAGATCTTAACCTAAGTTAAAAATGTGGTCAGAGAGTTTATTTTCGTTTGATTTTCTGATTTCGTGTCCATCATCTCAAGTTCTTTCATAAGCTATAAAAACTTTTCTAATTTGTAATTTGATTTTTTTTTGTTAAAGAAAACTGACATGATATTGGAACACCTGTATTGACGACATATATATTAAATGAATTACATAGTATACAAATATTTTGTTTGTGAAAGTTATCCATCATAACAACAAAAAGGGAAATTAAAGGCCAAACGTATGTTACATGTATCTATCATAAAATAAGCTCTATTTAGAATTAAAAAAAATGACTGTTGAAGTGTTAAGTATGAGCCTTTATATAATATAAGGGTATATCAACACTTTCAATCATATTTTGAGTATCATTTTACATCAGTTTAAAAGAAATGTTTCATACAGGGAGTTATTTTACGTTTTTCTTCGTTTTGGCCGATGCATATCTTCACCCATAAAGGACAAGGCACACACACTGTTATTGTTATATTATACATTTTACGTGTTTATGTTGTTTAATATAATGATATTCTAAATATTTATTTACTTGAACCAAGATTCAAAGGTCAAATTAAGTCAACAAACACAAGCTCTATAGTTTATAATTCATTACACGTTTTTATGTTAAACTCAGATCGACGCCCGGTTTCTAATCGATCTCTGATTCTCAAATCGGAATCTAAAATGTCATCGACCATTCCCATGAGACAGAATAAAATAAAGGAAAAAATATTACAACAGAACTGGAAAAAACTTGTTTTAAGACAAACCACATTGGGCTTTGATTAGTCTAGAAGAGACGGCGACCGAACTCTGTTCTGGAAATAAATTGTTACGTTTTTTTTCATCTTTTCTTACTGTATTCGCAATATTTCATTCCATTTGTGTTAATGCTTTTGTCAATTTGGTAACGATTGTTACCTATGAATACAAGGTAAACAGCTTTTCCCTTGCAAGGCATCGAGTGCATGAGTTTGTTGGTTCATTCCCGGACTACATGAAACCGAGATTTTTAAACTGGTGTTTGTTGCTTCTCCACCAAATATATAGGCTGGCTAGATTGGAGTTAGAATTATAAGCCTGAGAAGGGTAACATGTTTTCCTGTAGACTGTAACCGTGTGAGCTAGCACATCAAAAATTCAAATCAACGCGTTGATTCAGTTCAAAACATGGTAAATTCATATTTCATCAGCATGACATCGTTCTGTATATGCATGTAATATTTGCCACTGCACATTTACAAGACACCAATTAACCAATTTTTCCAGTAAAGCTTTGTTTATTATCTGAACAAAACAGTTTAATACATAAAGGAGTCTGTATTGTAAAAATCAGGGTTTATTCTAGTTTCATTAGCATGTAATCGTCATGAATATGCATGTTATATTTGCGGTTGGACATTAAATAGACATAAATAAACAAACGAGTCATGATTTAGGAATTAAGAGATCAAGATCTCAGGAACTCACCAATGGCAGCACAGGAGCTATATCACCATAAACAAACATCATGATGAAACGATATTTATCATATCAAAAAATCAGATAAAAAGATCATTTTCATTATCATTTAAGTCCAACAAGCACTGAAAAATTAAGGACATTTATATTATTACTTATTTAATAGTTATGACACAAAAGTTGAATAAATTGTATAAAAAAACTTCTACTTAATTTCTCACAAACGACTTTTTCCTTACATATTAAACACATCCTACAATCGACGTCCGTTCTTCAAATCGGAAATCAATATTACGTTATAGTAAAGTAAGAATCAAGATCTTTTATGTCTTATTCTGATCCCCTCGAGGACCTTTTTAGTTTGCTAGAAACAACCTAATGAATTAAATGATTTTGAAGATATGAATTTTAACATAACCGATGATTGTTGATTCCTCGCGTATTTTTTAAAAGTCATATTTGGTACATTTGTAGAGGTAAAATTCTGCAAGTACAATATCTACAATATTCTTACATAGTTTTAACAAGCAATGAAAAAAATAATGATATCTATGATATTTTATTCCGAATTTCTGGATTTCACAAAGCAAAACTGGCGGATCTGATCTGATCCTTGGCTGTGATAATATCTCTTCATATTGTTGATATATTCAAATGTTTCTGTGTTGCTTTTGTTTAGCTTCTGCGATCTTGATCTCCCAATTTCCAATCATGATTTTTTTGTTTAAATATTTTAAAAAATCCACCGACTTGGATTTATTATAGTGATGGCTGCGTAATATCAAATGCATATTTAGCACGATAACATGTTAGTAAAATATGAATAGCACCTGCTTTGTATACCTGACCAATGGGCCTCGTCAATTTTCTTAATGTGATAGATCACAAAGTAATATTTCACAGACATATTGATTGATTGATTGATTGGTGCTTACTTAGCGAGTGTTGAGCGAAGATGTAGCACATACCAGTTTTGAAGTCTTTGGTTTGACCCAGCTGGGGATCAAACCTACCACCTCCTACGCTGAAGGTTGATTCGGAAAAATTCGCTACACAATTGTCAAGAATCTAAACACAAATGGAGATAAACATTGTGAATACAGTGACAACAAAGGGAAAAGTAACAAATGGAACATAACTGAACATCACTGGAACGAAATGAATTCGAAATTGGATATTTGATTATTTTAAGACAAACTTATGGACGATTTTCGCCGATTTTACGTCCCTTCTACACAAATGTTCACCTATTTTGAAAGAATTCAATCAGTAATATTTCAGGAAAAAAACAGATAACTGGACTATTTTTTCGATTTCCAGTTATAGTTCAACAAGACTAAGTTCAATGCAAAATTTTAACAAAATCTGTGACATAGCCTATTTACTGTTCCCTAACCTTAACTTAACTTGAGGCTTAAGAACTGACGTCGATCTGAGTCTGACAAATGTTTTCACATAAGTGTCACGTTTTAAATATACGGAGTCAAAAAGCGAGACATAGGTATGCTGTTTCTAGCGGCGGCGGCGGCGTCAACAATATATTAATTTGTAATTAGATCTAGTTTATGGTGAACCACTAGTGGTAGGTCAGTGATATTTGGTATGCAGTTGTATTAGCATTGGCTCATTTCATTTCCATGGAGATTATTTGACCCGATCCCTCAGTCATGGTCTACTGACTTTGAAACTTTTACTTAGTTTACATGTATTAGTTTACGATTAGGTCAGTTTAAGGGGATTCATTTGTGGTAGGTCAATGATGATTGGTATGCAGTTGTATTAGCATTGGCTCATCTCATTTCCATGGAGATTATTTGAACCTGCCCCCTCAGTCATGGTCTATTGACTTTGAAACTTTTTCTTAGTTTACATGTATTAGTTTGTGATTAGGTCAGTTTATGGGGAACCACTAGTGGTAGGTCAATGATATTTGGTATGCACTTGTATAAGCATTGGCATATCTCATTTCCATGGAGATTATTTGACCCCGATCCCTCAGTCATAGTCTATTGACTTCAAAACTTTTACTTAGTTTACATGGATTAGTTTGTGATAAGGTCAGTTAAAGGGAACCATTTGTGGTTGGTCAATGATGATTGGTATGCAGTTGTATAAGCATTAACACATCTCATTTCCATGGAAAATATTTGGTCCTTAGCCCTCAGTCATTGTCTATTGACCTTGAAACTTTTGCTTAGTTTACATGTATTAGTTTGTGATTAGATCAGTCAGAGATGAACCACTAATGTTAAGTCAATGATATTTGGTATGCAAACGTATAGGCATTTGCAAGTCTCGTTTCCATGAAGATTATATAGCCCCATCCCCTCATCATGGTTCATTAACTTTTACGTAGTTTACAAGTTATTGTTTGTGTTTAGGTTTGTTTAAAGGGAACGACTTATGATAAGTCAATGGTATTTGGTATGCAGTGTATTAATATTGGCACATCTCATTTCCATGGAGATTGTTCGGCCCTGTACCTTGAGTCATGGTTCATTGACTTTGCATTACTTGCATGTTAAAGTATTGCTATTTTAATTTCAACATTTGCATTATCAAAATAGCAAAAAGGCGAGACATATCTCGGTGTTAACAGTTTATGTTAAAAAGTTGTTACATTGTTAGAAGATTACAGATAATCAAATTTTTTAAACTTTAACATCATACTTATGGTCTTCTTTGTAAACACAGGTTTTGGTGTTTTTACGTTATTAAATGCTTGTTTTCTTTACAAACAATCCGGATAGACTTATCACTGTATGTATTGCTTTCCTAAATCATACATTGATACGAGTTTTGGACAAAAGCTTTAAAACTGCATTCTATTAGCCTTAAAGTGGCGGGTATGGCACTGTGAAGCAAGACTAACATTTTATCTGGAAAAAACTGTACCATGTCTTAGTAGTACTATTGGTTAAACATTGTATTTCAAGTTGTTCTATTGGATTTTCAAGTTTTCAAATTTTCCTGGTAGTAGATCTAGACTTACACCAAGATTTATCAGAGAAAAACCCACACCTTTTCGTATACATTGTGCAGCATTCAACGCTGTGAAAACATTTGTTGACCCATGGTCTGTGTGTTATGAACATTTTTATAAATTGCTGTGTATAAGAACACCGATTGATTGGTTTTTGGTTTTTTAGCAACCATGTCTACGTAATGGCATATCAATGCAGTACAAGAATAGCTAGCAAACCAGTTATGTGGTTGAACAGATACCGTTTAAAAGAATAGACAATGTTTCCATCATTTATGGGAAACTCTTTTTCAGCGAAACATACATCAATCTTCACAGAGAATTAATCTTAAGCAAATTTAAAACGCATCTTAGATAATTGGATTAAAATTGAATTTATTCCACTTTTTAGACTTAAATCCAAATGTTGATTGATATCGAGTTTATGACCTGCAAAATGAATAACAATCCAATATAGTACAAAGAGATTTGCGTCAGAAATGATGCATTCTATCACCGTCAGATAATGCATCTATTCTCGCTGCTTTAAACATCATTTCCGCATCTCTATCAATTGATTTCTTGTCAAAACTTCATAAAACTATCGAACCCAATCACCATCAATTCTGTATACAGTAACTGTAATTGACTTACATCCTATGTCATACTGTGCGCTTGTTTCAAGTTTGCATGCTTAAGGATAAAAAATAAAATAGGAGTCTATGTAAAATTGATATCCAATTTATTATAACGGACACCTATTCAACTAACTGGATAAGATGATTAGTATCCAGTGGCTCTGCTTGTTGGATAATTCTTTAATGAAAAATATAAGTAAAATCAGAACAGATATTGAGATTAATTTTACCTTTAAAAGGCAACGTTAACTATAAACATGATTGATACTTTAAATCGTGGTATATCATAAAATATTTATAACCATCGCTTCAATTTTTTAAAGAGTAAATAGGTTTATGATCAGATATATCAGGCAGGTTCACGAGGACCTGATGTTCAGTGGTTGTCGTTTGTTGATGTGGTTCATAAGTGTTTCTCGTTTCTCGTTTTTTATATAGATTAGACCGTTGGTTTTCCTGTTTGAATGATTTTACACCAGTTATTTTTGGGGCCCTTTATAGCTTGCTGTTCGGTGTGAGCCAAGGCTCCGTATTGAAGGCCGTACTTTGACCTATAATGGTTTACTTTTACAAATTGTGACTTGGATGGAGAGTTGTCTCATTGGCACTCATACCACATCTTCTTATATCTATCATGAGGAGTATATATGTATTTGCAAATAATACCCGTCGAGAGAAGGTAACATTTTTTTAGCCGCTAGTCGAATACAAGTCCTGTCCATGCTATATATGTTGAATTACATCGAATATAAACAATAGAAATAAGATGAACATAGAAAATTTAACTCCTGTTTTCTTTCATCATTAAGACATTAGCAAAGCAACCGTTTTTTTAATAAGCGCACATGTTACCAATCGTCTCCTTGAAGGACCAGAAAGTTGTTTTATTTTTTGGCAAATAACGCGACCGAAAGTGTCCGAATGAGATATGTTGTGCATAAACATCGGTAGCGGTGAAATATGATCACCAAATTCTTGAAAAACATGCATCATATATCAATTGATCGTCTTATTAACGTTAAAAATGTTGGGTGAATAAGCAGTAGAGACAAATTATAGATAGATATAGTAAATGCTGGAATATGCAGTTTGGAATGAAATAACTTAGATAAAGCATTGTACGTCGCAACTTTGACAACTTTTACAGACTTTCTAATAAATTCATATGTATTTAATTAAGAAACTCAAATGATTTGATTTCCTGTTATTTATATTGTACAATCTATGTTTGAGGGTTTCCATATTGGAAATGAAAAAAAAAAAAAAACATTATTGATGTCGTGCGTTAGAAGCGATGTTCTGGATTTACCGTTATCAAGAACGCTCTATTATACGCACATGACCAAAAGGAACATAAAAAGAATAGCCAAATTCTTCTAGGTCAACGTCAACTTTGCCTGAGGGAGTTGAAACCTTGGTTTCCCAATAATTTCTTAATCTATCAACTGGGAATTTCATTTGAAAAATTATATGTTATAAATCATGTCGGCACCATATGACTACTGAGCTGATGTTACCCACGGGGACTTACAGTCCACCAGAAATGGTACTGATCAAGTGTTAGTAAGTGAAATAACACTTTATTAATTTCGTGCATACGAAGCGCTTTTCTGGATTTACCTTCATCTGGAATGGTCAAACATTCACAGTCTATGTCAATTTGAGATAATGAATTTGCTCCCCAAAAAAAAAAAAAACCAAAATGAAATGTCAAATTACCACTTATATTTGCATAGATTAAATTTCAATCTGTTATGTTAACAACATAAACATTCAAATATTAGTAGATCGAATACAACTCTTTAACTTCGATTTCACCTAAACTGTATCGTATCGTCCTTTCTGCATTAAGTTGCAGTTTATTTATGAAAATATGGACTGTTTCATAGATAATGTCCAATAAGATATAACAAGACCCCTTAAAAAGTACTATTTTCATACAAATGTCTATTAAAGTTACATGACATATACGTATTTCTTATACGTAAACTATCAATTATATTTTATAGCTTATGTTTTTTTTTCATATTTAAGAGAAAGTTACAGTGTCTGGTTTAAATTTGAACTCATATGTCTAAAAATGTTTATTCTTTATTAGAATATAACCTCTTTATTTGGTTTTTTTTTTTTGTAATAAAATAAACTTATGTTGCTGTCTTATTGACTTTTCCACATCTGCTTTAATGCATTAATAAAAGGATAACGGGTTATTTATGAACACGTAGCACATGGCGAATGTATATTTGTCATAAGATACTATTTCAATGAACAATGCATTGTAGAGTTCTTAAAGTGACTGTCACAAGTAAGGAGCCTGTATCTTAGTGGTTCTCTTTGGTTTCTATGTGTCATATTTGTTTTCCTTTATTGCCTTAGTATAGAGCAAGCCGTTGGTTTTCTAGTTTGAATTGCATGTTTCATTTTTATCATGTCGAGCCTTTTATAGCATGCTTTACGGTATGAGTTCTACTCATTGTTGAAGGCTGAACATTTACAATGACCTTGAGTTGCTTATAATGTGCATTCATGTCTTTTGGTTTTTAGTTGGTAGTTATCACCATAGGGAATCATACCACATCTCCTTATTTTAATAGATATTGAGACGTTACGTGTCAAATGATAAACGATGTTGCAGTCACAGGGCTAATTATTTATTTTTTCAGTAGGTCAGAAATAAATATTTATTTTGTTTACATAGAATTTCTTCTAAATGTAAACTTTTTTTTTATTGTATTACTTATTTTTTCATAATTTTGATGGTCTTTAAAAAGCAAGCATCTTACCTTAAGAGAATTTAACGTAAGTACACACGCACATGATTGAATGTAACACTTAATTAATTTTACATAAAAAATGTGATATGAATAAAACATCATCATATTCAATAATTACATGTTCAGAACTATTTCAATCTTGCACAATTATCTTATATTATAACTGACAATATTAACATATTGAATCGGCACATAAAGTAAATTAATGAAGATTAGAAGATTAGAGGGCTAACTTAATACATGTACAAAATTTTATGAATCAAACATATAAGTAAGTAAGTACTGTTCATTAAAGTAATATATGGTTAAATAAATTTGGTGTATTAACTGTCTTCTGATTGGTTAAAAGTATTACCTTTATTTTCAATGTTGTCAATTTTTATGGCGACACGCCCACTCTGACGTTGTGTATTCATACACCAACATGTGTGTAAGTTGTTATTGTTAATATAAATAATATAAAAAGCTCTTTAAGCCTTATTTTTGATAGAAATTTATTTATAATGAATGACAATAATTTATTTTGAATTTATTGAACCATAAAATTAATTTTGACTCTTCACATTTACATAATCCGCTTCGCGGATTATTCAATGAAGAGTCAAAATTAATTTTATGGTTCAATAAATACAAAATAAATAATAGTCATTCATTAAATAAACAAAATATAATCAGACATAAAAAATTACACCCGGCCCAATGGACCAATATAGCACTATATATATATATATATATATATATATATATATATATGGTTGAATTCAGAGTGGATTAGTACAAATGTTAAAGTGACGGAGTGAAAACTTCGAAACTTATTAGTTTTGACTGTCATGTAAGTGAGAGATTTTGCACCGTAAAACGTGTTAAATTTTCACTTCTTCGTACTATGAACATCAAAATTATCTATTTTGTAAAAATATTTCCTTTCTCCATTTGAACTGTACACGTATACCTTACAACAAAATTATTTTCATTTACCTGTGTTTAAAGTACTTGCAAATGGCTGATATTTTTGTTCAAGCATATTGTTTTTCTTAAATTGTTTAACATTTCACAGCGGTATAACATGTTACTTTAATTATTCTTCCCTTAGTTTATTTATTTTGTATTTACATTGTATCATAGATCAAATTTATTTGTTCAGTGTATGTTCACTGGTGTTAATATGTCTTTTGATTGAGTTAAGCCATTTCAATTGATATTTTATAGTGTGTCTTTCTATGTTGTGATGTTACACTATTGTTTCAGATAAGGTTGAAGGTTTGGTACCATTAAAACGTTTAAACCCGCTGCAATTGTTTGCACCTGTCCTAAGTCAGGAATCTGATGTTCAGTAGTTGTCGTTTGTTGATGTTATTCATAAGTGTTTCTCGTTTCTCATTTTTCATATAGATTAGACCGTTGGTTTTCCCGTTTGAATAGTTTTACACTAGTTACTAGTATTTTTGGGGCCCTTTATAGCTTGCTGTTCGGTGTGAGCCAAGGCTCCGTGTTGAAGACCGTACTTTGACCTATAATGGTTTACTTTTATAAATTGTGACTTGGATGGATAGTTGTCTCATTGGCACTCATACCACATCTTCTTATATTTATCAACCATGCACACAAACTTTGTTCTAATACAGGAATATCTTACTATCTCTGTGATTGTACTTATCGATAGCGGATCCAGTATTATAGTGAGGTTGTATGCATTACTTTTTATGCCAGTAGAAGTGAAATATAAAATCGTCATATTAATTCTTCATAATGGATTATTCATATTTGCTTCAACTTCATCATCGGACAAACAGCAGGGGAATAATCCAGCAACTGGCTATCTTTGTTGAAGTTGTTTTGCGTGGCTGTAAATTTTTTGATATTTGTTTCTACTCCTTTTTTTATATAGTATTGTTTAGCTGCTGAAGCATCACAATAAAAGCAGAGAAATGCTACCATGCTTATTACGCTTATGAGAATTACGTTTATTGTATCATAAAAACCAACCCTCACTCATGTTGATAGAGGTGAATCTTACTTTGTTATAGCGGTCAAAATATCTACAATTACAATATGTTTTATAATGATAACTGTATTTGAAAATATGAACTATAGAAAGTTCAAAACTGACAAAGTGTATTTTCAATTCGTTCATGACAGTCTCTTTCATTTGATGAATTAGACGGATTATTCTCCTTTTTACTACTTCAAAATGAAGTTCTGAAAATTACAACCCAGCATATTGCATGATTAATTTTAATTATGCTTTGTGTTGTTAGTAACTAATAGATATATGGGTTTTGGTTTTTATTTAATTTTTTTTATATAACATGCTCACTGAAATCTGTGTCATCACACAAATTTCAGTGAGCATGTTATATAAATGAAAACTCATCAGTTTAAACTGTCAGCGATTCTTATAGAGAAACACACTTAAAACAAGTAATAGAAATATTATAACGTATGTAGTGTATTCCTACATTTTCCGTAATAATCACGTGTACAGGAAAAGTTCGAGTTATTTCAGACACTAAGGAGACAATAGATAGATTTACATTACGTCTTTTGCTCTGACATAAACCGGTTCGGAAAGTACATAATCAATATATCCAAAAATGTTATGACATATTATTTTATAAAACAAAATGACTAACATTTTCGTACTTTCTTCCAAATGGAAGTTGATCTTTATGTGATACTTTTATGATTTGCGTTTCAATGTAGCATATAACATTTTGTGCGTATCACATTAAGTATCTGAACATTTTAACTTTTTCACTTTAAAATGTATTATATTACACACGATTATTTGTAATAACAAGTAAAATGTTTACAATAAAAACCTGATATACATGATGAGGGAGAGAGACGTGGTATAAACAAACATGCAATATGCTGGGTTGTAATTTTCTGAACTTCAAAATAACAATTTAGAAATAGTAAAAAGGAGAATAATCCGTCTAATTGATCAATAGAAAGAGACTGTCATGAACGAATTGAAAATACACATTGTCAGTTTTGAACTTTCTATAATTCATATTTTCAAATTAAACAACGCAGAATGATACAAACGTACATATACTATAGCTAGATTACACTGCATTCGACTTGTTAGTCTGTACTTTCCGTAGTTACCTTCTTTAAGTATGCTCACGATCATAGGGCTTAGAACCCGAAGATGCATGCATGTATTGTAACACATTAGTCAGGAAAGTCCAAATACATGCAATGTATACAAAACAATGAGACAATCAACAAACAGTAGCTAATAATAGATTCAAAAGCGCTTCGGAAGCACAATATTTATAAAGTCTTATTTTTATTTATTAGTATTTGGTCGATACCACTGCTGGTGAAACTGTAAGTCCACAAGGATAATTATCATCATCTCAACAGTTATGTTTCGGTACTGACACGATTTATAACATATCACATTAATAAACTAAGAAACTACAAAGAAACTACGACAAATTTGACCTCTGATTAATTTGGCGCAAATTCGACCTTTGAATAATTTGGCTATTCCTTCTAGGTTCCCGTTTGTCAAATAGCTCCTAACGTCCTATGTATTAATATATCCCTGGCTTTCAAATATTTGGATTTGAGCCTTCCTGGTGAAGGTCAATCCAAAAAAGCGCCCCGGGTGTACAGTGTAATTTCTGTACTAGCACTGGGTCGATATCACTACTGGTGGACTTTTAGTCTCCGATGATATCATCACTTATCAGCTCGCTACAGCGCTTTGGTACTAACATGATTCACAACATATTTTATAAATTAAGAAATAACGTAGAAAATAAGTTTCCAACTTCTTCAGACAGAGTTGACCTTAGATGAATCTGGCTATTATTTTTAAGCCCTTTCTGGTCATATAGCTCTTGAACTGTTTATACATCCTTGCTTTCGAATATTCTGCTTTGAGCGTTCCTGATGCAGGTAAATCCAGAAAAGCGCTTCCAGTGAATGAAATTTATAAAATGTTGTTTTCAGTTTGTATCACTATTTCATTTTCTATGTTCCCGTAACAACAATTCTTCAAAGATTGTTTGAAAGCAGTATATCATGAATGATTACGTAAACATTTGCTGTTTTAAGATGACCTCCTGTATTTTAGGTTGGAATGATAACCATGATTCCATGAACGAAAAGATAACAAAACGAATCTCAGAAATGGCAATCTTCTACGTACGTGCAAAATGTTTCCCATGTCAATTAGTAAAAAAAAAATATGACTCACTTTTAAAACATTATTTGTATTCTGATAAGACAACACGTGTCAGTATTTGTGAATGACGATGTGTGGTATACGTCAATAAAGCAACACACAAACGATAACAAAACGATAGTATAGTCAACTGTTATACCTTATCTCAATCGTTAAATCGTCTTAGCTAGATAACAAAACGATAGTATAGTCAAATGTTCATACTACATCTCAATCTCTAAATCGATAACAAAACGATAGTAAAGTCAAATGTTCATACCATATCTCAATATCTAAATCAATCGATAACAAAACGATGGTAAAGTCAAATGTTCATAACATATTTCAATCTCTAAATTGGCTTAGCGAAATATCGTGTGAATGAATTTAGCAAAAAGTTCTAAACGTAAAATTTCATAATTGATAAAAAAAACTACTATGTTAAAGACTGCATGGTAACCAGCCTATGCCTACGGAAGCCGGTAAGTCTCGGGGTAGTTGTATTTAAGTCGTTCAAACGACTTAGTAAGCACCTCTTTGAATTGTTAAAAGTTTGCCTCTTTTAAGAACAAATGTCTTCCGATATTTAACATGAATTTCCCTTTTTTCCAGTGACAGTCAACACTTTCAATCCTTCATCTCGGTCAACAAATTGCATCAAACTAACTGTTTGGAATAATTTGTAATTTGTTCGTCCTGAATGAGCATGGAATATTCGCTATTGTACGTTTGGCAAACCAATACAAATGTACAAATCAATCAATTAAGTTTGGACTGGACTTTTTTATCCTCTTTTGAGGGGTAACATTCAAATATAAAATGTCCACATATACTGGGTGAGTAAAGAAAGCTTAAAATTAGTATTCGATAGAATTTTCGTAAATTCTCCTTGAAGGAAGTTCGATTTATATACATGATTTGATTTGGAAAAAAAAATAAGTCATCGTACTTATTTTTGGTAAATATGATGTTTTATATTTCATTTTTTTAATTTTTGCTTTTAAGGTGGTATGGGAGTCTAAAATAAAAATGATAGAATTTGTTCATACTTTGCCAAAACGTAGTATCTATTGATATATGTTCAAAAATATAATAAAAATGATAGGTCACCGCGCATTTTCTCAAGTTACAGGTTGTGACAAAATGACATATTTTGTATAGATTATACAGGAAAAAACACCATTCTGTGATTAGAAACTAAACAAAATGATAGAATTGTAAAATAAATTAGGAAAAGATAGCTTTCAGACATTGCTTTGAGAATATCAAAAGAAAAGATAGGGTCACCGTATGTTTTTTCCGGCAAAAATACAAAATAGGAAAATTCCATGTAGATTCCTTCAGAAAATGTACTGTTTTAGAGTTACCTCCCCTTAAAATGCCAATTTGAAAACATTTAAAAACTACCAAAAATAATCTACACTTGTAAAAATATTAATATTTATAACTTATATTCTTATAAATAGGTTCTTTTAAATCAAAATTTACATTAAATATCAAAATTCCTGCATCAAATTTTGCTAACTTGATACAAAATCTGGACCTTAGTTTCTCTGTTTTTTACAATCCAAGATGGCGGAAGACACCCATACCACCTTAAAAGAAAATGTATGTGACAAAATCGGTATATTTATTGAAAAAAAGATCACCCCTTAAAATTATGAAATACAAAAATAGTGATTGCAAATTTTAAAAGAATTAATTGATAATTCGTTTCACGACAACCACCACAGCTGCTCAGTTGGATTTCAGTTTCAATATTTCTTTTTTTTTACTTTCCCTTGTAGATAGTCGTTACTATTGTCCTCTCATAAAAGGTATTGTACATACATAACCCTATTTAAACGTATGGGTCACACTGGTCCAATCCATCATTATGAGCGAATATCAAGGTAAATTCAAATAGGGGAGAAATCCATAAAACATGGAAAAATCAAATACTCGGATATATCGACCAATGGACCAACGAAATCAGTTGTAATGGGAAAATAACTTTTACTAATAGTATTAAATCCACTTATATAAAGAATTACATAAAATCTTGTCCTTGCGTCATTCTTCTTTTGATCATAGTACGTGTAATGTGTCTTTGTCTTTGTTGTTTTGTCATAAACATTTGAAACCTAATCCTTATCTCTGGTATCTTCTTACTATTCGACTCTATAACACCAATACTGTAGACAAAAAAAATACTTAAAATATTCTTAGAAAGAATGTTTGCAGCCAGTTACAAAGGCAAATACAAAATACTTGAAATCGATGATATAGAGGTCATGTCGTTTTACACTCTAGATTCGGCAAACAACATTTTGATTTTGCACAAAAACTTCATGAACATGCAAGAATACAAATTCTAATGCAAAGCAAGATCACGTTTGTACAGCTTTATAATACAAAGGTAGCGAAGGAAAATATTTCCTCTCGTTTCAAATTAAAAATAAAGATGAAAAATCTTGATGCATTTTTTTCAAATCTGCATTTCTACGAAAAAGGGAAATTAATGAATTTGATCTTGCTTCCAAAATTCTTCTCTTAATTTTTTTTGTGGTGATTTTCGTTTAGCCAGCGATCTTCTCACTCAGGTTATTCAGAATATGTATGTGAGTTTTGTCTGATAACGTTTTGTATATGATCAGCCATGATCTATTGTTTGTTAGCAACTATACCTGACAGATTCACACTATTTTATTGCAAAATTTAAAAGAGTTAATTGGCAGTAATTTCAATTAAATAACAAGCAGTTAAATAACATGCAAATACATTTAACCCCATTTAAGGGAAGATACTGTGTCTCAAAAGATTTTTATGCAACAACTCACACTTGTTTGTTTGTCTACGTTGGCTCTGATAATTCGTTTCACGACGACCACCACAGCTGCTCAGTTGGATTTCAGTTTCACGACGACCATCACAGCTGCTCAGTTGGATTTCAGTTTCACGACGACCACCACAGCTGCTCAGTTGGATTTCAGTTTCACGACGACCATCACAGCTGCTCAGTTGGATTTCAGTTTCACGACGACCATCACAGCTGCTCAGTTGGATTTCAGTTTTACCATTCCTTATTTTTACTTTCCCTTGTAGATAGTCATTACTATTGTCCTCTCATAAAAGGTATTGGATATACATAACCCTATTTAAACGTATGGGTCACACTGGTCCATTCCATCATTATGAGCGAATATCAAGGTAAATTTAAATAGGGGAGATATCCATAAAACATGGAAAAATCAAACACTCGGCTATATCGACCAATGGAACAACGAAAATATTCTGATTTAAAAATAATATATGTACTAGTTCCCCTTTCATATATAAGACATACAGAATAATGTGAAAGTTCTTGAATAAATGGTTGTATTTACATTTTTAATAATTTTCAAACACTTGTCCAAAACACCTAATAGTGATTTTTTTCAGTCAACTTGACCAAGAAATAACTGGACTTTCCGGAACAATTAAGGATCCTCCCAAAAGTTGTGCTTTTATTTCCCATGTGAGTGCAGTTTATATTTTTACTGCTTTAATGTGTAAATAAAAAATCGGAAGACACGAAAGGGGCATAACACATAAGTCAAGAAGAGACAGAAAATCTCATGGCTATGAAAATAAACAACAAAAAGACAAACAAAACACGACACTAAAACTTAGTATGAAAGCAATGAAAAATCTAAATATTGCAATCGATTATCCATCAAATGTAGAAAATCGAAGAAAAATCATATTAGATCTGTTTTTCGTTTTTTATTTGCTTGGCAACACAAAACCGTTCTAACACTTTCCGGTTTATGTTTGTGAATTACGTAATGTGTCAATTTAATTCCTTATTGCGATAACTAATAACGTCATTGTAATAGATATATTCCGACAATTATGGACCAAGTAACCGAAGTTACAGGATAAACATCATCATTTAGTTCTTTGACCTTTCTTTTTCAATAATTATTTAGTCTTTGTCCTTTTCGACTCAACTATATTATACCATAGCAAAGCCATAATCTTTTTCTTTTCAATTAATCATATCACCTACTGCTTGATGTTTTAATTATATTGCTTTCCGTACGGGGTATCTCGTGTGCTAAATGTACTGCAAAGAATATTTCTGTCATCATTCAACACTTTTCATTAAATTTTCGTTGATGTGTTGTGTTCTCTGTGTTTGTGCTTTGATGGCAATATAGAGAAAAAGCTGTAGCAGAGAAATTTTATTCATGAGAATAATAACTTACATGTTATCAATTAAACATCACATTTCAGATATTATATGCAAGATTTTTAAATCGAAAAGTTTATTTAAATTAGAGTAATTTTTGTTTCCATTCGGAATTAAACATTTTTGCGTTTTCTATCGCGAAGTATTTTTTAATTGGGAAAAACAATTCATTCATCTAAAGATGAGTAATACACGAACAAATAACAGGAAATACCAAAAATATTTGGCAATGCAACAGACGACACCGATTACAACATACCCAATAAATAAAAAAACAACAATGAACATAAGCACATGGTAAAATTAGTCTGACGTTGTACAAAGACAAAATACGGTTTCAGTGTTATATTTTTTGGCAAAGGCAACGTTGTTTTAGTTGACGCACACTCTGTGATACCAAATCAGTTGTGATGAGAAAATAACTTTTATAAATAGTATTAAATTCACTAAAATAAGGAATTACATAAATTCTTGTCCTTCCGTAATTTTTCCTTTGTACATAGTACGTGTTATGTGTCTTTGTTGTTTTGTCATAAACATTTGAAACCTAATCCTTATCTCTTGTATCTTCTTACTATTCGACTCTATAACACCAATATTGTAGACAAAAAAATACTAAAAATATTCTTAGAAAGAATGTTTGCAGCCAGTTACAAAGGAAAATGCAAAATACTTGAAATCGATGATATAGAGGTCATGTCGTTTTACACTCTAGATTAGGCAAACAACTTTCGAGAAGATTTTGCACAACAACTTCATAAACATGCAAGAATACAAATTCTAATGCAAAGCTAGATCAAGTTTTACAGCTTTGTAATGCAAAAGAAACGAAGGGAAATATTTCCTCTCGTTTCAAATTAAAAAAAAAAGATTAAAAATCCTGAAGCATTTTTTTTTAAACTGCATTTCTACAAAAAAGTGAAATTAATGAATTTGATCTTGCTTCCAGAATTCTTCGGGTAATACGGGTTGTTTGTTAGCAACTATACCCGACAGATTCACACTATTTTTTATAATATTATAAGTATATTTCAAATTAAAAAAAAGATTAAAATCCTGAAGCATTTTTTTTTTAAACTGCATTTCTACAAAAAGTGAAATTAATGAATTTGATCTTGCTTCCAGAATTCTTCGGGTAATACGGGTTGTTTGTTAGCAACTATACCCGACAGATTCACACTATTTTTTTTATAATATTATAAGTATATTTCAGTTTTAAGTGTGTCTTTAATAACAACAGTTTGAACACAAATTATGTAGTCGTCACCAGGATTATGTGATATTTTTATGTTCACCTTTTTTATGTACCTTGACGTTGTAGTTATGATGTCTTATACACTTCCATAAAACATCGAATTAATATCGCAATATTTAACCCATAAAAAATCAAACATTATCATTTTAATAATCATTAAAGTTTCTGAAGTTATCATCGGGCCAATAACAAATTAACGATTTTAACAAAGTGTACGATTCATTTAAAACGCAATTTACCTGACTGATCCACTATAAAATAAAACGACTAAAACAAACTATGTATATAGATATTTTTGAAAAAATGTTTTTTATCAATTTTGAGCTCATTTCAAAGTTAATTACAAAAATTGGCTTCTGTTGGATAACCAAATACTCTAACTTCTGTCAATTGCAGGTATTCGGCGGTACTTATGATTTGTAGTTTGACGTAACGACCAATAATTTCCTTTTCCAAGTTAAATACATGATGTTCACCGTCTGATCCTGGTCCATCGTAATGTACACACACAATCATGTTATCCAGAGAATTGCCAACACTAATATCAAGGTCACGTAATCTATCTCCTGCACAAAAAAAAAAAAAACACAATGTAGTTAAGTGTAAAACAATTATAAGTGTTTTAAATTAATTGGTGTAGGGAAAATGGTTGAGATATGGTATGTAACAGACGTGTATATATATTCTTATGTTGTGTTGTTACACCACTGTCCAAGGTTAGAGGGTTGAGCGCTCACAAACATGTTTAACCCCACCGCATTATTTATCTGGCTGTCCCAAGTCAGGAGCCTGTGGTACACTAGTTGTCGTTGGTTCATGTCGGTCATATTTGTTTTTCGTAAATTAATTGTTTTATTGTAAATTAGGCCATTAGTTTTCTTGTTTGAATTGTTTCACATTTTCCAGGTCGGGGCCTTTTATAGCCGACTATACGTAATGGGGTTTTCTCATTATTGAAGACCACAGCGCTCAACCCCCTAACATTGGACAGTGGTGTAACAGCACAACATAAGAACATGTATATGTTACACACCATATCTCAACCAATCTTTCTTACATCTTTTAATTTGAAACACTAATAAGGAACATCATAAAAAATGACAAAGAATAATCCATCACCTGGGTGTTGAATTATAGTCAACGGTAGTTTACTAGTAATTTACAGTAGTTGAACTTTAGTTCAGATCTCATAAATCCATTTAGAAGATACAAATTAAGGTAAAACAAAATGAGGGAAACGTATTAATTGTGATATGTGTACACAATACAATGGAGCAAAGGTATGTTACTGCTGAGAAATTGTTTTAATTGTGATATGTGTACACAATACAATGGGACAGAGGGTATGTTACTGCTGAGAAATTGTATTAATTGTGATATGTGTACACTATACACTATACACTAAGTTGAAATTGTTATGTTTTTCGTAGATTTAAGTTTGAAGTCGTCCATCCGAGTCAATATCGAGGTAAAGATCATGATATGAAGCAGACCTTCTAGTTTCGGAAGTATGCGTAATCTCAAATTCACTTGGATACATGAGATACACAGAAATGTGGGTAATTGAGTGACAGTTTAGAATCAATGTATCTGAAAGTGAAATTATATCCCATTTAATTCATATATATGTAATATGTTATATTAACCATTTATTTAAGCGACAATACAAGAACGCATCTGGCCTTTTAAAGGAAATGTTTCTAAAAAACTATCCATATGCATATTAACATGATTGAATGTGGTTCTCATGAAGATAAAATTGAGAATGGAAATGGGGAATATGTCAAAGAGACAACAACCCGACCAAAGAGCAGACAACAGCCAAAGGCCACCAATGGGTCTCCAACGCATCGAGAAAATCTCGCACCCGGAGGTTCTCATGAAGAGTATATATTGTAGCATCACGTTTACAAAAATGTATTTAATGAAAAAGACATAATTTATACAGAAGTTAAAAAAATTACAGCAAAAAATACTTTACAATAGCTATTCAAACGTTATCATTATACTCTTCTACCGAGAACATCTTAAATTTATCAACTTTTTCATTTATGTTTCATTTTATCTCAATACAACAACCATGAAAACCATAGAAGTAAAACAAATACAGTTGTAACCTATTTAGATCGAAGTTATGCCGCTTTGTCCGACATCACAGTTGTTTTCCATTCGCTTAATATGTTTGAGCTTTTGATTTTGCCGTTTGATATGGGACTTTCCGATTTGAATTTTCCTTTGAGTTCGGTATTTTTGTTATTTTTCTTTTTGCAACTAAAACCAAGAATATGGAAAAAGAGAAAAATTTCAATTACTCATCTCCCCAACACGCCTCAACGCATCTTTACAAGACTAAAAGTTCTGTAAGAATTTACATGGTACAAAAGTTAAACTCGAAGAGTGCTTCTGTGTGAGAGTAACATAGGAAAACTCTTACAACTGACGCCAAACACTTTAGGAATGCCGAGACCAATTAAGTTTTCTCTATGGCAAATAAAACAAATATTTACAAAAAAAAAAAAACATATATAGCACATGTGAATATTTAGATTTCTACAATATCAATACGGCCTTTAGTAATGAAACTGATTAAGTACATGTAACTCCAGTATGGTTGCAAAAAATAATGTCTGTTATTAAAGATTTTATGTTTACCTCTAGATATGCTTGTGTTTTTGTTGTCGTTTTGTTCACAGAATAAATGGTAGAAATTAGAATCAGCGATAATTGCTGACAGAATTTCTCCCTTTGAATCGACAAATGTATATATGGGTTTTAATATCCGGCAAATCAAGACATCGCAGATTACACCAACAAATTCGCAGTCGAAGGTGCAAATAAGATTTTTCAAAGGCATTGGATACATGAAAACGGCCCTTCATGTACCAATCTTTCGAACATTTCATATTCAATTAATCATTATTTTGTAAATTGGATTGAAACGTTATATACATGTACTGATAATTCTGTGTATAATGTATATGACGTTATACAAACTGTTGTGTTAGTCTAAAAGAGAAAAATAAAGGAGTTCTGAATTGTCTTTCCAATATGATTTTCGTTCGTACATTCAAACCTTGAGTTTTTTTAAAAATTAAGGTGCTTTTAATTTAGAATAAAAATCGAAGTTGGTCTCAATCAACCAATGACTTTATTCATGTATCATTTAAAATTCAGAACCCATCTATTCGAAGATTTCTGCATTTCACACTTTTGTTAAGAAAAAGCAAACTATTAACTTATGTCTTTTTAAGTCACCATGGCTTCCAATAATACCCTATGCTAGGAATGGTATAAACACGCTAGTTATTGGTTAAAAGTAAGCATACCACATGTGTAGCGTTTGAAACTATTTTTAGTCTTCGAAATTGTTCATTCAGACAATGCTAATGCTATTTCAGATACAATTACTAGGAGTATCAAAATCAAAATATTTAAATACTAGTTAAAAAAGAATTGACTACTATCATTGTATTTATTTATAAATAGTATGCGCATATTTTGACAGAATTGACAGATTCTAGTATTATTTGCAATTTCAGAGGCCAGGTAAGTTTTATGCTGTACCTTTTCCTTTATAAATCTGACAATCTATTATATATATATATAAGTAAGTCAATGGTGACATCTGGTAAATGCTACTTTTTTAAGGCATGTGGTTAATATTGTTTAATAATCAAAGTTAAGCGTTACAAATTGCGTAAGAAGTATTTATAGAAGGCTTGAAATAGAAACAAACAGATTAAACATGATTTAAAAAATTTCTGTTGAGAATAGAGAAACGAAATAATTCAAACGAGTAAGGTGAGAACGATGTTTCCGTGTCGATATTATTTGTATATATTAAATACTTTTTCAGAATTGAGCAGTCATAATTCAGAATATGATCTTCTCACTTTATGTAGTAACTACATGTTTACCATCATTTATTATAAATAATCAATATTTTATTTTACTCACCACAGCAGCCTTTTCTATTTATAATATATATTTGTTTTATATTGAACATGTCTCCGAGATCTACCCACCAGTAGGGTGAATATTGATTAGTTGTAATTGAAAGGGTATTGGTGTCATCGTCAACAGCGTTTGAAGAAGGATAACCACCATAGTCTGAGCTCTGTTGTGTACTTTTACCCACTGCAACATTTTTTAGTGGCGGCTGAAAGTGGCATTCTGTGAAAAAAAAATCATTTATTATTCAAATACATAATGATTGTAGATGATTGTAGGAAAATTCAGACATAGTACAGTTAAAGGTGTAGAAGGTTTAATACTAGGAATAATGTAAATTGGCTTTAGCATTGCGAAAACTGAAAAATGTATTATCTTTCACATGATAGAGAATAAAACGATACCAATCTATCCATTTCCGCACTTCTTATTTTCATTAAAAGTAGAGTATTTAATTCTTTCACCTTCACAAAGTATATACTTCTTTAAGGAAAAATACAAAATGTTTCACAAACCGGCTGTAGTCAATTCTTATGTAGATAAAATATAGCAGTTGCTGCTAGTAGTTGTCTTTCATACAATTTTCTCAAATTTAAACGATTAAATAAAGTGCATGCGCATGTAATACTAGTTAAATTGCTTTTCATTCATTATATATTATATTCAAACGTTTAATTAGTATTCCGATATTATACTTATGTAATAATACTATGTTATGATATTTATTTATTTAGTTGGCCTAATTTGTTTTGTGTGGCCTAAGAATGTTTACATTGTTTTATATACATTGTGTACAAAATAAAATACATTGTGTTACAACTATGCAGTTTAGAATTCACTGGAACATTCATTGATACTCATGGAATGATTAGAACTTTCTATTTCACTTACATAACGTTTCCAGAATGATCATAACAAAAGATGCGTAATTTATATTTCTAGCGTTGTCTAGAAATTTCTGTTTGAGTATTTAAATGCAGACCCAAAAGTTAGTAAAATATATAGAGATTTGGACATAGACATAGATAGACTTAGACATCGATAGACATCAACATTCTCTGCAGTTGGATTGACACTTTTATTTACAAACTACATCATACTAGATTGTGACCAATTGGATATAATATTCTGTGGATTCCGTGAAGATTTCCGGATAAAGAAAAGATAAAAGATTGGACTCATATTTTGACAGTTAAGTTGACATTTCTTTTGTGTAATACTTTTTGTAAACTAGTGTATAATAAATCTTGTTAAATTTTATTATTGATTTGTGTCTTTTGTTGGCTACAATTAAAGGCGATTTTCTGACATAACAGAAATTGGGGCTCAAGTCCGGGATAACGTTAATATCTTATTTTAAAAAATATTTGTTCAGTATTTTTATTAGAAATAGCCAACAAAATTCTACAAAATGGCATTTGAAGCCGGTAAATTTTTGAAAACGCCAGACCTGGAGAAGTTTGATAATTTAAAGAAAGAGGAATTAGTGTTGCTTGCTAAACATCTGAAATTAGACTTTAGAGTATCTATGAGAAAACAAATTATAAAAAATTTGGTAATAGACAAATTAGTTGACGCAGAAATTTTAGGTGAAGAGGCTCTTGATCTTAAGGTCGAAAATGTTGACGCTATCAAATTAAAACAGCTTGAATTAGAACATGAACTTAAATTAAAACAATTGGAAAAGAAAAGAAGAAAGGCAGGCAGTCAGAACTTGAAGTGAAGGAAAGGCAGGCAGAACTTCAAATGAAGGAAAGGTTAGAGATGGAGAAGATGAAAGAAAAAGAAAAAGAAGATGAATTTAAATTAAAACAGGCAGAACTTGAAATGAGGGAAAGGTTAGAGATGGAGAAAATAAAAATTGAAATGGTCAAAGGAGAAAGTAACACTAATGTACAGTCGAAATCAGAACATTTTGATGCAGCAAAAATATACGTTTGGTTCCCAGATTTTGTGAAAAACAGTCGATAAATATTTTCCACAGTTTGAGAAAATTGCTCATAATTTGAAATGGCCGAAGCCTTTTGGACTACAATGCTGCAAAGTGTTTTTGAGGGCAAGGCCGCTGAAATTTACTCAGCACTTTCATCCGAACGAAGTTCTGATTATGACACGGTTAAAAGGAAGTTTTGAAAGCTTATGAGCTAGTGCCAGAAGCATATAGACAGAAGTTTAGATCTTATAAAAGTTTGATTCACAAACCTATGTTGAATTTGCTAGGGAAAAGAAGACCTATTTGATAAATGGCTTACGTCAAAG
Organism: Mytilus coruscus; assembly: GCA_017311375.1. Lineage (NCBI taxonomy): Eukaryota > Metazoa > Mollusca > Bivalvia > Mytilida > Mytilidae > Mytilus > Mytilus coruscus. Next base: position 39,082,131 of record CM029603.1, on the reverse strand, counting down.
AAAATAGATAACAATTTTAAGAATCTAAGACAACTGATGTTATTAGAAGAGTTCAAGCAATGTGTTCATTTAGACTTAAAACACATTTAGATGACAAAACTGTTGAGACATTACAAGATGCAGCTGTTATTTCCGATAATTATACCCTTTCACATAAGAGAAGTTTCAAAGGTCAAAATTTTAATACTTCGAGTGGAAATTACAAGAATCAAAGCACTGAGCGTACTGATAGTAAGCCTGTTGCACAGAATAAGAGTCAGTCTAGTTATAATATGTCTAGTCCGAAATTTGATACTTTTGAGAAGAAGTCACTGACTTGTGCTTATTGTAAGAAGAATGGTCACCTGATGGCTGATTGTTTCAGACTCAGAAGAAGAATGAAAGAGATAATAGGCCCAAGACCAGTGCTTGTACGACACCCGTGTTACCAATACGTTGGAATGTCCTGCGAGTCAGGCTTTTAAGTCCAGTTTTTGTGATTACATGGAGGATTATAAACCCTTTATGTCTGATGGGTTTGTTTCTATTGTTGATAATACTACTCCTCAACCTATTAAGATTTTACGGGACACTGGAGCTTCTCAGTCTTTATTGTTAGAAGGTGTGTTGCCTTTGTCCGAGGAGACTTCTGTTGGTGCCTCCGTTTTGTTACAAGGTGTGGAGTTAGGTTGTATAGATGTTCCCCTCCATCGTATTTATCTGAAGTCAGATTTGATAACTGGACCAGTTGTTGTGGGTGTTCGTCCTAATCTCCCTGTTGAGGGTGTTTTATTATTGCTAGGAAATGATCTAGCTAGGAACAAAGTGGTTGCTGAACCAATTGTTACCAGTGAACCGGTGGTGGATGTTAAATCACCTGAAGATGATGCTGAACTGTATCCAGCTTGTGTCGTTACTAGGGCGATGGCTAGAAAACAGCAAAATGAGGATTTGCAAGAAGACCAGTTTGATTACATGGACCTTTCTGACACCTTTCTAGCCGACATTGAAGGTCCCAGTAGCTCAGAGAAGGCCGTAATAAGACCACCTAGTATAAGCAAGAATGTAATTATGCCATGGCCAGACGTAAACAGCCATTCATTAGACCGAAGGAAATTTGTCGAAGAACAAAATAAAGACCCTGAGGTTCTTCAGCTCCGCCAGAGGGCTCAACCACAGGAAGAAGCAGACAAAGTGGCCGAATGCTATTACCATCAAGACGGCATTTTAATGAGAAAGTGGAGGCCCCCTGATGCTACCCCAGAGGAGGAATGAGAGTGGTATACCAAGTGGTGGTGCCTAAAGTCTATAGGCAAGACATTATTGGTCTTGCTCATGACACCCCTTGGCTGGACACTAAGGTATAAGGAAGACTTGCCTTAAGATCTTGCAGCATTTCTTAGACTTAGAAATGATGTCGCAGAATACTGCAAATCATGCCATATATGCCAGGTTGTTGGTAAGCCTAACCAGAAAATACCACCAGCACCACTTCTGCCTATTCCAGCCTTTGAAGAACCTTTCAGCCGAGTACTCATTGATTGCGTTGGACCTTTACCGAAAACCAAGACCGGAAATGCGTATTTACTGACGATCATGTGTACCTCCACTCGTTTTCCTGAGGCTATTCCGTTAAGGAATATCAAGACACCTACTATTGTCAAAGCTCTGATCAAATTTTTCACGCTAGTAGGACTTCCAAAGTCTATACAGTCCGACCAGGGTTCAAATTTCATGTCAGGTATATTTCAGCAAGTCGTGTACCAGTTAGGGATTGCTCAGTATAGGTCAAGTGCTTATCATCCAGAATCTCAAGGTGCCTTAGAACGTTTTCATCAAACATTGAAGAACATGATCAGAACTTTTGTCTTCAATTTGACAGGGATTGGGATGATGGTGTTCACTTTTACTTTTGCGGTCCGAGAGGCTGTTCAAGAATCCCTTGGTTTTAGTCCCTTTGAGTTGGTATTTGGTCATACTGTAAGGGACCTTTGAAATTGATAAAGGAAAAGTGGCTTACTGAACACACTGACTTGAATCTTCTAGACTATGTATCTAGATTTAAAGAAAAATTGTATACTGCTTGTCAAATTGCTCAGAACAATTTAAAACTGTTCAGAATAAGATGAAAATATGGTATGATAAAGATGCCAGGGACAGATTTTTGAGCCTGGTGATAAGGTACTTGTATTTTGCCAGTCCCTGGACATCCATTACAAGCTAAATATTGTGGTCCTTATACCATAGAGAGTAAAATCAATGATTTGAATTATATTGTAAAACACCAGGTCGGCGTAAACAAAATAGAGTGTGTCACATTAATATGTTAAAACCATATTTTGAGCGTACTAATGAAGGTGAGAATATACCAGTTGCCACTTTAGCCATGGTTAAATTGGAGAACAATCATGACAAACCAGGTGTAAGTGAACCACCTTTTAGTTCTAAAACTATGGAAGAGACAGTTAGATTGAAAAATTCAGAAATTTTGTCAAATTTAGATTCAAAACTTGCACATCTGTCTTTTGATCGTAGAGAAAATTAAAAGCCTTGGTATTTTCTTTTAAAATCTTTTTCCAGATGTGCCAAACAAAACCACTGCTGTTTGTCATGATGTCGATGTTGGTGATGCTTCTCCAATTAAGCAACATCCTTACCGGCTCAATCCACTCAAACTTGAATTTATGAGACAAGAAATTAAATATATGCTTGACAATGATATTATTGAGCCGAGTAACAGTGAATGGAGCTCTCCTTGTCTGCTTGTGCCCAAACCAGATAAAACCTTTCGTTTCGTAACTGATTTCAGAAAAGTAAATTCTGTTTCAAAATCTGATTCCTATCCGATTCCAAGGATAGACGATTGCATTGATAATATTGGAAAAGCAAAATTTGTGAGCAAATTTGATTTATTGAAAGGTTACTGGCAAGTCCCATTGACACAGAGAGCTCGAGAAATATCAGCTTTTGTCACACCAGATGGCTTATTTCAATATACTGTAATGCCGTTTGGCATGAAAAGTGCTCCAGCTACATTTCAAAGAATGATCAATAATGTTATAAAAGATTTAGACTGTTGTTATGCTTATATTGATGATCTTATTGTATGTAGTGATAGCTGGGAAGAACATTTAACACATTTATATGATACTTTTGATAGATTGTCACAATCAAATTTAACTGTTAATCTTGGTAAAAGTGAATTTTGCCAGGCCACTGTTGATTATTTAGGGCATACAGTTGGCCAAGGTCAAGTGAAACCTATTACGGCTAAAGTGGATGCAATTACCAAATTTCCTCCTCCTACAAATAAAAAACAACTTATGAGATATTTAGGCATGATTGGATTTTACAGAAAATTTTGTTCAAATTTTGCTACTGTTGTTCAACCATTGACTCATCTTTTACGGAAAGATTCTAAATTCATCTGGAGTGAAAATTGTCAAAACGCTTTTGAAAATAGCAAATCACTTTTAATTAATAGTCCAGTTCTGATCACTCCAGACTTTGAAAACAATTCAAACTTGCCGTTGATGCAAGTGATGTAGGAGTTGGAGCTGTTTTATATCAAGAGACAGATGATAATGTTGAAAACCTATATCATATTTTTCTAAGAAATTAGATAAACATCAGAAAAATTATTCAACTATTGAAAAGAGTGTTTTGCACTGTTGTCTGCACTTCAACATTTTGATGTATATTTAAACCCACTGTGCATCCTATTCTTGTTTATACTGATCATAATCCTCTCACCTTCATACATAAAATGAGAAACAAGAACCAGAGATTGACTAGGTGGAGTTTATTGTTACAGGAATATGATGTTATTGTAAAACATATTAAAGGTAAAGATAATGTAATAGCAGATGCTTTATCTAGAACTTATTGAAACAATTTGTATATACTATGTATTTTGTACATATTATTCATGAAAAGTTTTGTTACACTCAAACTTTTTTAAGGGGAGGTGTTATGATATTGTAACTATTATATTTATTTAGTTGGCCTAATTTGTTTTGTGTGGCCTAAGAATGTTTACATTGTTTTATATACATTGTGTACAAAATAAAATACATTGTGTTACAACTATGCAGTTTAGAATTCACTGGAACATTCATTGATACTCATGGAATGATTAGAACTTTCTATTTCACTTACATAACGTTTCCAGAATGATCATAACAAAAGATGCGTAATTTATATTTCTAGCGTTGTCGAAATTTCTGTTTGAGTATTTAAATGCAGACCCAAAAGTTAGTAAAATATATAGAGATTTGGACATAGACATAGATAGACTTAGACATCGATAGACATCAACATTCTCTGCAGTTGGATTGACACTTTTATTTACAAACTACATCATACTAGATTGTGACCAATTGGATATAATATTCTGTGGATTCCCGTGAAGATTTCCGGATAAAGAAAAGATAAAAGATTGGACTCATATTTTGACAGTTAAGTTGACATTTCTTTTTGTGTAATACTTTTTGTAAACTAGTGTATAATAAATCTTGTTAAATTTTATTATTGATTTGTGTCTTTTGTTGGCTACAATTAAAAGGCGATTTTCTGACATAACAACTACTGTATCGGTTTCGGTCATAGTAATCATATTGCTAGAGCGTTTTATACTACAAGACGGATTGTGCCAAAAACCCCAAGTTCAATCTTTATTGCAATCAATGCAAATTTTAAAGACAACATATTCTCATATTGACTTTACAATTTTCAAATTAATTGATAGTTTGCTCTTTATGCTTGCTCTACCTCGATCAATCCTCAACTTTCTTAAGAAATCCAAACTCTATTAACCATCGCCAATTGTTTCCATGAGGATCAATTGCAGAGATAAGATTTCCCATAAACTAACTAGCCATTATTTATGATAGAATACACCGTGTGAAGCACAGCTTTATACCCTTGTATCTCTCTACCTACCATCTTTAACGCAAATATTTCTGCCTTTCAATAAACTTTCACAAGTTTCTCCCTCTTGACAAAGATTTTCAATACACGTGTCGTAGGTGGGATCCTAAAAAGTAATAAACAGATTATTCGTTTTAGTTCTTTAAAATGTAGAAAAAAACGATAACACCTTTATGCATGAAGCTGTTTGTAATGTTCGATGTTCGCATGTAGCCATACTTATTTGTACCTTTTGTTTAGCATTTGCGAAGTTTTACGGCGGAATAATAAAAAAAAACTGTATAAATTGCAAAAAGAGAGAAAAAAAAAAACATTTGGTAAATGTGGCGCGTCTATAACGCCTTTCTGTGATTAGCAAATATAATTACCAAAAGCACTTAAATCCCAAAATTGGACAAACCAAGAATGTATAAATACTTATACACTTAAGAAGCTATTAGAATATGACCAAAATGAATCTAAAAGAATTGCCAAATCCACCTTATGTCAAATTTGCTTCAGGGGGTTAGAACCTTAGTTTCTTAATGTTTTTTCATACATTAAGAAAGGTATATTCCAAAGCATGTCAGTAACTAGGCACTGACTACGTTTACTGAGCTAATGCTACCTTCGTGGGACTAGCAGTTTATCCGGAGCAGTATCGACTAAGTGCTTGAAAAGAAAAGAAGAAAAAAAAATATTGATAAATTTGGTACGTCCAATCTTCTTAGCTAGATTAACTTCATTAAGAATGCTCAAACCCAAAAAATGGAAAACAAATGTATATAATACCCATGTAGTTGAGGAGATATCTCATTAAAAGGGACTTCAAAAGAATATCGTTATTGACCTAAAGATAATTTTGCCTGGAGTAGAATCTAAGGTTATTTATAATTTATAAATGCATTAACGAAAAAGGTTTGATTAAAATATTGTCAGTACCGAAGAACAGATGAAATAAAATAGTAATAACAATAACCGGTTAATTATAACCTATATATTGATTATTTAAATATTTCAGTCAGAAATCAAAATTTTAATTAAGAGTAATGAAAGATGTATGGGGATATGTAACATAAAATTTAATGTAAAAAACTAAAACTGAACAATATGAAAATAGGAAATATACATCCTCAAATACATTTGATGTGTTTGTTTAGTTATGCGTATCACAGATTTCTACGCAATATACAAGTTATTTCCAGTAATCCATAATTGCAATTACCTTAACTTATTATACAGACATATGGACAAAGTCACAATAATTTTCATTGATTTATATAACAAAACTATACTAATAACATATTGCTGTTATCTGTTTTTCACAAACCCATACTAACAATTTCGAAATAAGATCTGTTATGATTGCTGAAAGAGACAACTATTCACCAGATACCAAATGACTCCAAGTGTGTCTTTTGGTCTTTTTTTTTTTTTTTGCCATGGCGTTGTCAGTTTATTTTCGAGTTTGAATGTCCCTCTGGTATCTTTCGCCTCTCTTTCACTAATTAATTAAGTGAAAATAGTTCATTCGTCCGACCGTCTTACCTGTCACAAATAATGCCGATTTCAATTAAATTTCATTCTTAGAACTAATGAAATCTGTTAGGAGTGTTGTTCTTGACGTTTTTGTTTTCTTTTAAGAATGGGGGTATCCTAGCAAAAGGTGTGACTACCTTAAACAGAGCCTTGAAGACACAAACAAATTTTGACCCAGCTTTCTATTTATATGAGGTTTGTTTCCTTTTTTTAGGTTACTGGTCATTCTGTTGGCAGCTGTACTGTGTATTCTATTTTTATTGTGTACTTAAGTTTAACGACAAATGGTATAGATTGGCAAACAGAATGGGGATAAGCCGACGCGAAAGTACAACCCCACAACATATTGTGCCAGTGTCAAGGCAGGCGATCTAGACCATGTGTTGTTCGTTTTAGTTTGCCTTTGTTTGTTTGTTTCTTTTTTTTGAGCAGGGATCGGGTGTTAATAGTTGATTTGGTCGGATATACTTCTGTGTTGTATTTTGGCGAATCCTGTTTCCCTTTTTTATTTATTATAATGGACTTAATTTACTCAGTGTTCCTTGAAATTTTGATGACGGATTTGGGAACATTTATTCTGTTTTATGTTATATAGATACAATGGATAAGCGTTGATTCTTGAAAAGAAACCATGAGCCCGGAGGGCGAATGGTTTGTTTTCATGAATCAACGCTTATCCATTGTATCTATAACTTAAACTATTGTGTTAATGTCTTTTCAAAATTAAAGCCTATTCTTAATTAGAAGGTATTGTAAGTGAGTTTAAATAACCTTGTTATCGTGTCCAACGATGCACTAATAAATCTAATATTACAATTAAAGGTTAAAAAATTACAAATATAACACAACACGTCTGCCTTTAAAGATCTTCATATTATCAGGCATCTGAATATTTTATGTATTTACAAATTAAGACATATTCGAACTTTTTTTTAATAAAATTGAGAATGGAAATTGGGAATGTGTCAAACAAACAACAACCCCACCAAATAGCATACATAAAGTATGTTACAGAAATTTCTAACACGAAGCCTAATTCTAGACACATCACGATTTTCTCGCATAGGAATTTGCGAATAAAAATTTGTAAAATTATGTAGTAAAACAGATGAAATCATACTATATTAATTTTATAAAACAAAAATGGACAAATAGAACGTAATCATTTTCGTTTCAAATATGTGAAATAGCCAATAATAATCCAAAAATAAACGGTAAAACTCGCTATTATTACAAAAATATCCACAATAACATACAAAACAAGAAAAAAAAAATAAACAGGAATACTAGAGAATAGGGACAACAAAGAGAATACAGGGATTCGATCCTAAACCGACAAGTCCCTACCTTTAACTCATTGATCTTATCCAAGTTAACCTCGCGGCTACCAACTTATACTATACATTTGCCTATTAAGTATATATAAAGGTACAAGCCCTGTGTGTCCGTTGTAACGATGTATATCATATGTTCATTTATATATATAAAATAGACATTTAATTCGTAACCTACTGGTAGCCGAGAGGTTTCGTCGATATGTTGATGTCAGTAACACATAACAGATTTCAAGGACGGGTTCGATTCCCAGTGAAGGCATATATAAATTACAAAAATTAAAGGTAAGTTTTAAATTAATTCCATTAGTGAACAGAAATCAGTAAATTAGCAAATTCAAACTTAATGAAATTACGCAAACAAAGGAAACAATTGAATATAATTTGGTGAGTCCATTTCAGCGACGGATTTAGGAAGCGTTGATTCTAGAAAAGAATCCACGGTAAATGAATAGGCTGATTTAATTGAATATAATGGATTGTTTGTTGATTGCTTAAGTTCAGAGAAGAATATTGCATGTTTATTGCGGACAAAAGCAAATTAACAATAAACAAATAGATAGATTCTGCAAGGTTGTTGAATCGGGATAAAGCTGGGACTTTCGGCAGCAACTGGAAAATGACGGTATGCTGATTAAAATCAAAATTTTCTACCTGTGCAATAGGTCAGTAAGAGTCCCCTCAAATAGTTATTTCAAGGGTCAACTTTAACGGGCAGACGACGTACCAATTTCACTTCACGAGGTATCTGAATTCGGTATTTTTGTTATTTTACTTTAATCTAACAAATTTTATCAACGAATGTTATATTCGTGAACCATTATACATTTTGATCATAAATTAATGTAAACTTGAGCGTGTTTTTGTTTGTCATGTTTTCACCACTGCCTGAATCTTGGGCAGGTTGGGACTTAAATATCAAACATAATGAAACTTTAACAATGTCGCTAATAATTTTATTGTTTTTGCTAAAATATTCGTTTCCAGATGTCAAGTGAACGCCATCCATTTTATTAAAGTATTGCTCGTTTTTTAAGTACGGCAAGTAATACATTCAAATGATCTGTCATTTCCTATTTATTGCAAAACATGACTTACTCGTCTATACCAATCTATTTCTACATAGATGTATCTATCTTCAGATTTAAAATCCACAGTATCATCATCCTTTGGTCTGACATTTAGTTCACATCTCAAAATATATCGGTTATAGTTGTATGAATAGCATTTTGGTCTCCTTATACATTTATCAAAACATAACCTGGGCGACATTTGCTCAAAAGTAAGATAAACGAATCCATGAAGTCTTGTATTTCTTTTATCTGGTTGAATACGAAATAGTCCTGATGTATGTTGTTGAGAAGATACCTTAGACAGAAGGAACAATGATGACATAACCGTCAAATGAATGTACATGTATGGAATTATTTCCATTTTTGTTCAGCCTGTAAATCAAAACCATTCTACCTCATTCACATCATCAACAATTTACAATGCAATTAGATTACATAAACGAACACCAATGAAAACATATATGTATGGCGTCTCTGTTTAAACAATTATCTATAGATCAATTAACAAATACGGTGAAAAGAAACGTAGATATCCCAGATATTTGAAATGTCCAAGTCTATTATTTCTGAAACAAACTTAACATCATCAAAAATACTAGACTTAAGTTAAAAAAAGGAATACTTAATGACATTGAATTAAGTTTGATGATCATTTTTTATGTCGTGTTTTGACAAAAAAACCTATCTACAAACAACTGTATCAATTAACTCGCAGGATAGTTGTTTAAATAGCATTCATGTATTCAAGTATTCCCATTTGATAACTTACTTTTCGATTTGAATTTTCCTTGGAGTTCGGTATTTTTGTTATTTTACTTTATATTATGTTGCCATGTTCACCAATTGCATTCATCTTTGATTTCATTCAAAAGTAAAATCACAAAAATACTGAACTCCGAGGAAAATTCAAAAAGGAAAGTCCTCAATCAAATGGCAAAATCAAAAGTTCAAACACATCAAACGAATGGATAACAACTGTCATATTCCTGACTTGGTACAGGCATTTTCTTATGTTCTTATTCAATTTATTGATATCAGAATAACAGAGTTAGTAAATAACTATGATATCGTCATCCCTGTCTAGTAATTTTAATACAGATGAACAACAATGTTTTGTGCAGACAAACTGAAAGTATTAAAACCTTTCGACAATAGGTATGTGCAGTTGATAAAAGTAACATTTTGGTGTAGGCTTGAAAAAAAGAAAAGATAATCAATACCATATAAAGATCAATCGAATCAGTGGTTTCTGATAAAATGGTTAAAGATACACTTTATCAAGCAATTTCAACGTATTATTTACCCTATTGGCCCTGTTTAATATCATCAAATAGCATCTTCGCATTTGCATAGGCCAACTTTGAGGTAATTTTGGTAGGAAGGAAACCTAAAAATCATGCTTCAAATTCGGTTTATCTCAGGTTTGTACAAATGGACCTGCCTTATTCCTATTTTTTTTAATATCAGTCAAAAGTAAAATAACAAAAATACCGAACTCCAAGGAAAATCCAAAACGGAAAGTCCTCTATTAAACGGCAAAACCAAAGCTCAAACACATCAAACGAATGGAAAACAACTGTCATATTCCTGACTCGGTAAAGACATTTCCTTATGTAGAAAATAGGGGATCAAACTGGTTTAACAACCAACTAAACCTCTCACCTGTATGACAGTCGCATAGAAATCCACCATATTGAGTTGAAAAAAGGGAATACTTTTTTATGTCGCGTTTTGAAAAAAAAAATGTATTGGCAATGTATTGGCATCAACAGTTTTGTAATTCCGTACTTGGGTGGAATTTCATTGATTTTAGGTTGTTTTACTGTTATCTGGTGCAAACATAGCTTACAAAAATTTAAACCACCACACAAACTGTACTTCATGGGAGACTACTAAAATTTACCCCCACTTTGTTTTTAATCCTAAAATAGACAATCGATGTTGGTATGTATCCCATTAGGACAGGAACACACAAAAGGTAAAATTAAAGAAAATTCGCATGTTTTCACAACATTTTCCCTTAACATTTAAGCAATGTTTGAGCAAGTTACCGTGTGTTTAAAAGATTAAAGAACTTTTATTAATGTCTCTGGTAAATGCATGTCAACTTCAAAGGTTAATTTTAGAGGCAAGGCTTAACTCGTTGGTAGGTATCATTACATTTTCATTTAATTTTTTTTTTTTCCATTTTACAATTAGTCATTGTCACAACCGTATGTGCGTACTCAAAGACATTGATAAACCAAATAGTTTTGAGGAAGCATCACAATCCGTAATAAGTCCTTCACATGTACAAACAATTCTAAAATATAAGTATTCTCCTTTTGCCGCCAAGCGATAACTGTAAAGGCGAAATGGACATTTGAGTAATAAAAGATTAATATTCTAGCAAATCCACCAGCTGATACTATTTGACTCTGTTTGTACACAATTAAGACATTTTTATCGACCAATTCTTGAAACTTATTGATAAATGTAGATGACACAAAAGTCATGTATACCAAACAGATAGTCTACTTATGTGTTCTCGTTTGACTTATTCTGTCACTAAAATATTTGGAGTTGAAAAGGTTCAACTTAATAAAGGGGTGACAGTTCTAATAATCAAATGACGGATGACCATGAAAATCAAACAAATTTTGTAGCATTAATCGTACTTTGCTTTTATAAATTCCGTATGTCGCAAATAACTTCATGATATTTCTATATTCTTCTTTAGTGCTGGTATGATTCTCTATCACCAATTGGGACTGGTCATTGATACTAATTGTAATGCATTTTATTGTTATTTAATGTTATTCAGGGTTATATCTGGTCTATATACCAGCTTTGATAAGTGTTTGGTACTAATATAAATTTCCACTTCGTACTATGAACATCAAAATTATTTATTTTGTTAAAATATTTCCTTTCTCTATTGTAACTGTATACGTATACCTAACAACAAAATTATTTTATTTACCTGTGTTTAAAGTTATTGCAAATGGCTGATATTTTGTTCGAGCATATTGTTTTTCTTAAATTGTTTAACATTTCATACCGATATAACATGTTACTTTTATTATTCTTCCCTTAGTTTATTTATTTTGAATTTGCATTGTATCATAGGTCAAATTTATTTGTTCAGTGTATGTTCAATGGTGTTAATATGTCCTTTGATTGAGTTAAGCTATTTCAGTTGAAATTTTATAGTGTGTCTTTCTATGTTGTGATGTTACACTATTGTTTCAGAAAAAGGGTGAAGGTTTGGTACCATTAAAACGTTTAAACCCGCTGCATTTGTTTGCACCTGTCCTAAGTCAGGAATCTGATGTTCAGTAGTTGTCGTTTGTTGATGTGGTTCATAAGTGTTTCTCGTTTCTCGTTTTTATGTAGATTAGACCGTTGGTTTTCCCGTTTGAATGGTTTTACACTAGTAATTTTTGGGGCCCTTTATAGCTTACTGTTCGGTGTGAGCCTAGGCTCCGTGTTGACGACCGTACTTTGACCTATAATGGTTTACATTTATAAATTTTGACTTGGATGGAGAGTTGTCTCATTGGCACTCATACCACATCTTCTTATATCTATATGGATGTTTTAGCAAGAACTTTTGACATTGGAACACCTGAAATCATCTCCGATGTTTTGTGGGGTTTGTGCAGCAGACAAAGCCACTAACAATATTATTCTATATGCAAAAATGGTTAATCCCACATATATCCCGACTCCATGCACGAAAGAGGAGCTTTTAGAATATCACACATCCGTCCTTTTCTCCTTTGATATTGACATAAAAAATGTTGAATGAAAATATATCGTCTGTATACTGGATACCCAAACGTCACCATAGTCCTTATAAAGAACGATATAAAAACATGGTGTACAAAATGTTCGACTAAACATCTTTCTAAAATACTAACCACCGTTCTTTCTACAGTAAAAGATTCTTTTAGAAATATCCTGACGAGGAATATTCAACCTGTTGTGTCAATCAGATGTGGATTCTTTGAAATTCTAGAGATCTTATTAATATTTTTTACAATTTTGCAGTAATATCAAAACTTTCGATTTTCTACGCTATTTCACTACTATTCCCCATGCTTGATTGAAATATCGACTTCATCGTCTTATTTAACCGTTTTTATTTGTTTTTTAAAGGAATTGTAAATACAAATTTCTTGTTTTAGGTCATGAACAATCTTACTTTGTGAATACCGCACTGTTCCAAAAATGAACGTACTGGGGATGATAGCAGCAAAGTGCTGACCCTTTTGATTGACAACATATTTGTTGACTTTGGTGGTTTGATTAAGAAACAGTCGGTGTTGCAATCGGTTCTTAATGCCCATCCCCATCGATTTTTTTTCTAGCAGAGCTGATATGAAACTTATAAAAGCAAAAAGAAAAAAAATCTAGCAAAGATTAATTTTTCAGATTTATTGATGATTACATGTCACTCAATAACTCTCATTTTAGTGAATGCTTGCATCTCATATATTACAGTAAACTTGAGATTAAGAATGCTACAGTAACTAGAAGATTTTCTTCACATCTTGGATGTCCTTGGTACTAAAACACGTGGACGTCATAAAAGAAGAGTTTGCAGTAGATCTTAAGAACGTGATGATTTCAACTTTCCAATTGTCCACTTCCTAATTCTCAGCAGAAACATATCCTCTGTCTTTTGATTTTGGTGAAGGGGTTGTCTGACTTTCCCAATTTAACAATAGAACGAAAAAGGTCAAATTAAATCCATGATATCAACGGAAAGGGAATATAATGTTAACCATTCATCAGTTTAATGTGTTCAATCGTACAAAAACAGTGTATGCATGCCTATACTTTTGACTCTGCGTCTGGACGTTTCAGGCTTTGGAGAATATACAAAATAGGGCATTACGTCATTTTCTATGCGTCCAACGCTTGGAACGTCTGTTATCTATTAACGTGATCTATTGTAGATTCCTTATCACTATCGCAATTACATTACAATGACATAATAAACGTTCCCAAGCTGTAAAACTGACAACAAATGCTGAACAAAAATCATACGTTACTGAACCTCATTAAATCAGAGTGACCATGTGTATCACAATTAAGATGTGGGATTCTGCCGCTTAGAATATATACGGGAAGGTAAAATGAGAGTAACGAAACAGTATTGAAGACGAATCGCACTTTATTTCAGATTGTTCGTTTTACACTGAACTCATAAGAAAACACTTTAATTAGAAATTTATATCAAATATCGAATGCCTGCAGATAAATAATGACGAAAAGTTGTATCATCTTATGATACATTTTACTCGAAAAACTGCGAAAGTTTGGTGGACGCCACAATAAAAAGTTATAAAAAATACCAGACTTATAAATTCGTGCGCAATATGTGCTTTTCGTCTACAAAAGACTCACCAGTGACGCTCGAATAAAAAAAAATTAAGAGGCCAAATAAAGTATGAAGTTGGACATGTTAGCAGTCGCCCAACCCTCCCCTTACATGGGACAGTGGAGCAATAGCACAACACAAGAACAAACTATACAATACAATAAACGAAAATATTTCAGACTTTTCCACTGCGGTAAATTCAAACAATTAGCTTCATTTACTTATGATCTCTTAAGTCTATATTCAGACTGTTCAGTAGTTGTTATTTAACTGTACCGATCAACACCAAACTGAATTGTCTGAAAAACTACTGAATAGTACTGAATTGACTGAAGCAAATTTTCTGAACAGCAGTCGGTAAATCTGAATTTTTTTTGAAAGACTGAATATGACTTAATAATTCATTATTCAGACTTTTCAGATGATGTTTAGATTAATATGACCGTTTCAGACTAAATTTGTTTACTAGTGTTGGAGACCTAATGTTTTGAATGCAAAAAAAAAAAATAAGATAAAATCTACAAGCATGATTCCAGGACTGAACAAGAAACACCCAAAGTATTTTCAGGGATTACGTAATCTTAGTTTTAGTAAAGTACATGTGCATGTTGTTGTATGGTTATTGAAAAGACATAATATATGCTTTTGTTGTTTTGTCTTTTTTTTTAATTGAAAAGTATGACAAATAGATAGTCAGATGATATGATAAACTGGGGTTCGGGTTTGACATGATATCATGCACTTCTCGTATCAATAATTCTTCCAACTAATTGTACTGATGATGTCCCCTCCACCCCCCTGTCTAAGTTGACCTTAGTTGGTTTTGGTAATTCTTTATAGGTCAAGTTGGATCATAGTATAGCTTGTTAAGTATTTTTATCATTTCTCTTTTTTCAAAATTTATTATTTTAGCGTTCCTGGTGAGGACATTTACTTCAGAAAATTTCTTCGGACACATTTTATTTATAAAGAGTTATTTGCGCGTGTATTTGCATTTCAATATATAGTCAAATGACCGTGTGTCCGTAATTAAATCACCCATAACTATAAGCAGTATAGTATTTTACTTCTTTACCAGGAAAACTTTACTAAATCGTAAAACAATTAACATCATGTTATTATTTCATTTTTAATTAATATTGCAAAACTATAACTGATAAATTATTGATTATCTGCGAATCATAGTTATGCGTACATTTCAAACGATTCTGAAGTGGATGTTTTCATTTTAGATTGATTATATCCTAACTCTATGTAATTAAATACTCAGTTTAAAGTATTGTTTTTTTCACAATAGTCAATAAATACATCATACTTTAACCATGTTTATATCAAATAACCTATTTATTGATGATAAAGTATCAGTTTTGAATAAGGAAAATAAACATTTAATTTTATTAACAACTTTCTAGGAAATGACTGTAGCTGACATAGATCTACAATATCATTAAATACAGTTTGTCTGTATTGAAAGACAATCTCTATCTAAAACTAAATGTTAAAAACTAATCGTAAACATTCGAACATTTTGTGAGAGTGCATACGATAGAAATCTCATTCTTTATGCTGTAGTATAGAAAAAACATTTAAAATCTCACAATATGAAAATAAGAAGATGTAGTATAATTCATTGCCAATGAGAAAACACTCCACCAGAGACCAAATGACATAGAGATGTAAAATACCTCAATCTAGAAAACTAACGGCCTGATTTATGTACAAAAGAATGAACGAAAACCAAATATGATATATAGCAACAAACGATAAGCACTGAATTACAGGCTCCTGACTTGTGACAGGCACATACAGAATGTGGTGGGGTTAAGCATGTTTGCGGGCACTAAACCATTCCCCTAACCTGGGACAGCGGTGTAACGGCACAACATACAAAAAATCTATAAAACTAGTTGAAAAGGGCTTAATTCATCAGTTCGATTTAAAGCAGAAACACAACTAACAAAACACAGACCGGACATAGCAGGGTATTTATACAGCACCACAACAAAAAAGACATTAAGTACAGATCTGAGAGCTAGTTCAAAGCCAATAACAACTAAGAAACAAAATCATGTATCTAAGACTAATATATCCATTATAACACATCCTACATCCAATGGATTTAGTATAAAAACGTCATTAACAGTCATAGAAAAACATGACCTTGAGTATTGCCAAATAACAGGTATTGACAGATTGTAGAACCGTGAATGTGCATATGTATATAACAATAATATTTAATTTGGTTTTAATTTACTGATAACCAAATCAATATTTATACCGATAAAAAAAATACTCAAAGATCTAATTACAGTGTTGAATTGGTAACCTTTTAGAATAAGTTTATTTAAAGGATCGATACGTTTACCCCGATCGTATCTATATTTCCAGGATCGGTAAACAACATCAACGTAAAAATTAGGATGTGCTATCCAGTTTGAAATAAGTTTTCTACTGGTACAGACAAAACATCCAAACCAAATCTTTGCATCTATGGAAAAATTTAGTAAAGGTTCTAAGTTATTGGCGGTAGCGAAATTCCTGACTTAATAATTTACCAGTAATACATAGATTACGTTCGTTGAAATCCAAGACGTCACTATAGACACAGGCATAGCGAACGAGTTGTTATATATAAACACCGTCAAGATTGTGCCAAAGGAACATCACCATAAAAAAAATGAAAATTTACAATAGGGAAAGAACAATTCATTTTACACTTATAGACAAATTTACCGTCCAAGTAAAATTTTGTATCATAAACAAAAACGACCAACACATACATTGTATATGCACGTAGATCTTGCTTACGGAAGGGATCATTACTGATTGTACAACACCACTCTGATTAAAGACCATAAAGCGTTCTGAAACCGATATCATTGAGATGCTTGATTTAGAATCGTGTTAAAATGAACAGTAGAACACCAACTGTGTTGCTTCATTCACTGGAGGCTGACTTTATACAATGAGTTCTGAAGACGAAATAAAAGGAACTAGCATTATCCTTCATCTTTACATTCCGCTATAAAGATGATGTCATTTTGTAAAGTTTATTTTTCCAATAGTGATTAATCAATCCCATTGAACTTGAATTAAACGATATAAGACATAAAGCCTGCATCAATTTTAGCTTACATCTAGAAGTGACATCGAGGGTTATTTTAATGAATATAAAATTTTACGATAAAAGCTTTAAATTTTCCCATTTTGAACATTCCATTTATGTCACAACATTCTGATAGCACAAGGAATATTAAATTTATATACCAATAGTAAACATGATACAATAATCGACTTTCATCATTAAATTATTTTATTGTTCCTAAATCAGAATTATACAAATCAAGTTTTTTTTTTAGTGGTCCAAAAGTGTGAAATTCACTATCCAGTGAAATAAAAAAAAAAAAAAAAAAGCAAAAACTGTATTTGAATTTAGATATTCTAACAAGTCATTATATTTTTAACAAAGAGCTAAGTTTACGTATACCATAGGTGTTTTATTTTTGTTATATGTATATATATATTTATTGTTTGTATATTGGGTATATTGGTAGATTGATTATGTTTTATTTATGTTGTTAATTTGTGCTCTTCAAACTTTTACATATTTCGCTTCATTAAACACAGAATTTATAATAATAACAAAAGATAAATACTTCCGTGTTTATTTCAAATTGATTAGAGTTATGTTGATTATATCAAATAGATATAAGAAGATGTGGTATGAGTGCCAATGAGACAACGCTTCATCCAAGTCAAAATTTATAAAAGTAAACCATTATAGGTCAAAGTACGGTCTTCAACACGGAGCCTTGGCTCACACCGAACAGTAAGCTATAAAGGGCCCCAAAAATTACTAGTGTAAAATCATTCAAATGGGAAAACCAATGGTCTAATCTATATAAAAAACGAGAAACGAGAAACACTTATGAACCACATCAACAAACGACAACTACTGAACATCAGATTCCTGACTTAGGACAGGTGCAAACAAATGCAGCGGGTTTAAACGTTTTAATGGTACCAAACCTTCACCCTTTTTCTGAAACAATAGTGTAACATCACAACATAGAAAGACACACTATAAAATTTCAACTGAAATAGCTTAACTCAATCAAAGGACATATTAACACCATTGAACATACACTGAACAAATAAATTTGACCTATGATACAATGTAAATACAAAATAAATAAGCTAAGGGAAGAATAATAAAAGTAACATGTTATATCGGTATGAAATGTTAAACAATTTAAGAAAAACAATATGCTTGAACAAAAATATCAGCCATTTGCAATAACTTTAAACACAGGTAAATGAAAATAATTTTGTTGTTAGGTATACGTGTACAGTTACAATAGAGAAAGGAAATATTTTTACAAAATAAATAATTTTGATGTTCATAGTACGAAGTGGAAATTTATATTAGTACCAAACACTTATCAAAGCTGGTATATAGACCAGAAATAACCCTGAATAACATTAAATAACAAAAAAAGCATTACAATTAGTATCAACAGGTCAAATTAACAAGAAAGTACGATTTGAGAGTACTCGCAGTTACTGACAGCTAGTTAAAAGCCAAAACAATTAATAATAAAAAAATCATGCACCAGAGACTAAATGTATAGATTACATTCAAGAAATAAATCTTTGTAGAAATGAATCAGGGTAGGAAATCTACGTCTCATGATGCGTTTTGGACACACAAAAATGGCGACCAAAAACACATGCTTCATGATATCAAGTAGTTTTTGTTATGTTATCTCTTCAGCACAATGATATTGTATTATAAATTGTTGTGCACAATACTTTACCCGATGGTACGTATCGCGCCTTATCTATAATACTAAATAAGGAGACCTGATTTCGTGTATTGCGCTTTTCCTTCAAGGTTTTGTTTGTTATTCCTATTACTAGCTATTTGTTTTGGGTTAGTTGGGGGATAACCAGCAGTGGTAACGACCAAGTTATATTAGATAGTCAATACAAAATATTCAAGTGTATTATTCCCCCTACACAAAAGTATCACCAGTCGCTCACGGATCAAAGCAGAAAGTGACCAAAGCAGTGTATAAGTCGAAAATATAAAATGAAAAATTCCTAAAACGTTGTGGAAAATTTTGCTAAGACTGCTATTGCTTGGGCTAAGAGAATATTCTAAGTGAAACGATTGCTTAAACTTACTAAAAGTAACTACATCAGTATTTATAGTTTAGTAGAGTTGTCTTGTTTACTTTTACTTTTTATGAGCAGACGGTTGCATCTTCAGTAGTTGAGAAGCCATTTAATTTTAAGCTGTTTTACTGCATCCGTTCCAAAACTTCAAAACCTCACCGACTACACAGGTCATCTCCTAAACAAAGGTTACACCTCACTTTCGTCAGACAACTAGCGATTCGATATTTGCGTCGCGAATGTGTTTAAGTTTCTGCTTTTCGGAGTTACAATTGTTCTGTATCTAATATCCAAGGTTATTTAGTAAAATTTAAATTTAAAGCTACTTATTCCAAAAAATGTGTGGTCAACAACGTTTTAACGCAGACTGTGTATAACAACATTTTTTATGTTTATACTCGGAGAATCAACCATTTTCACTGAAATTGTGTTATGAGCAATATCTCGTCCTGTATTGGGTTCGAATATTGATTTTCTGTCAAACATATTTTTAATCATTCTCTTAATTGGGTAATTTCAACTGTACATCTAAATATCAGCACAACAATGTTAAATCTGCAAATTTGCAGAAGCAAATGCTATTGGGTTATCGTGACAACACCGCCTGCACTGTGTCCAGCGCTCTAGACCACTCGGCCACCTAGACTGAACTAAAAATTCAGCTTTCGGTGGCCTAGTGTTACCTTTCCTCGTCAGTAGAATCTAGAGTTGTAACACAGTACACGATATTATTTCTGTGACTGTATCCTACGATCCTTTACGATCGATAATTTAGCTAATCTGCAATCAATTCCATCTTCATGCCTAATATATCATGTACTGTGTTACAACTCTAGATTCTACTGACGAGGAAAGTTAACACTAGGCCACCGAAAGCTGATATAGTTAACTCTAGGTGGCCGAGTGGTCTAGAGCGCTGGACACAGTACTGGCGGTGTTGTCACGATATCCCAATAGCATGAGTTCGAATCCCGGCGACGGAAGAACACAACTTTGCTTCCGCAGATTTGTAGATTTAACATTGTTGTGCTGATATTTAGAGCAATTATGAATATAATATGTGTTTTCAGCCGTTTATCATCTTCACTGGTGATTCAGTGAATGGATCTGACGTAGAGTTGTCACATGTTTAGACGTACATATATATATATATATATATATATATACAAGTCTAAATTGAAAACAACGTTCAAACCTATGATTGCGTTGGATAAAAACCGCAATTTTTATACGTGTCCATGCAAAACAAATTTCTTGTTAGAGGGGTCTAAATACAGCACAAACAACATTTTCCAAAAGACCAAAAAAGTGAAAAAGTATATTTTAACAAAACGCATTTGACTAACAGGTCGAACAACAAATGTTCTTAAACCCTGCTGACTGCCACTGGCGATTGCCAAATAAACGGATCACAAGGTGTAATAAATGGATCTTAACTATAAATTTAATACCAAACAGAAAACAATAAACTTGCGGCAAAGATGGTATACCGCAAACAAAGGTGCAAAGATTTTTTGTACACCATATCCGAATTTCGACAATTAATGTCTCTTCAGTGATGTTAAGAATCGAAACGGTTGTTGGAAGGCCACATAATTTACCTCAATTTAGGATAGACTCTTGAATTTTGAGGAGTCAATAAGTCTAAATTGAAAACAACGTTCAAAGCTATGATTGCGTTGGATAAAAACTGCAATTTTTATACGTGTGCATGCAAAACAAATTTCTTGGTAGAGGGGTCTAAATACAGCACAAACAACATTTTCCAAAAGACCAAAACAGTGAAAAAGTATATTTAAACAAAACGCATTTGACTAACAGGTCGAACAACGGATGTTCTTAAACCCTGCTGACTGCCATTTGCGATTGCTAAATAAACGGATCACAAGATGTAACCAAATGGATCTTTATTAAAATTTAATACCAAACAGAAAACAATAAACTTGCGAAAAACTGTATATATATATATAGAGCCTAGGTGGTCGAGTGGTCTAGCGCGTCGGGCATAGTGCAAGGCGATTTGGTGCCACGATATCTCAGTAGCATGAGTTCGAATCCCGAGCAGGGAAGAACAAAAAAATTTGCTTCCGCAAATTTACAGATCTAACTCTGTTGGGCTGTTGTTTAGACGAATTATATATATATATATATCTATATACAGTTTTGAACAAGGTACAGATGTAAAGTATCGAACACTACCAACACTGTAAATCTTTCGACAACCTCGAAAAGTTGACCTAAAATGGAAATGGATATACCTTTTAGGTTCCTGTTTGTCATTAAGCTCCTCAAATATTTACATACCTTCAGCCCTCAAATAAATTGGTTTGATTGTTCTTGGGTTAATCTTAGAAAAATTCGTCAGATGCATCAATTTTATAAAGTGTTAATTTCATTTTCAATAACTCGAACAAGCCACCACGACATAGATCGTCGTACATTTTACCCTCGTGCGTCTAAAATTTTATTTGTGAACTATTTTTTGATAGACATGAGTCACCTTTAGGTAACCCTGTGCCCCAGGTTTTATGTCAAAGTCTGTAACAATCTCCCCTTGGAGACTCCTTTTCTATTCTAAAATTACTTATATCAAGTTTTCTTCGCAAAACCATTCACCACTGATTTAGTACACGAATAACGACAATAAAAAATTAAAAAGCCAACAATTACTTCTTACATTATCGCGTGTTGTACCCAATTTTACCCTTTTTTGCTTTTCTGTTTCTGTTATTCGTTGTTTAAATCTTCCTTTCTTTTTAATAATACGGATTCTGTAACTGTTATTTCATTAAGACATCGTGCTAACCTATAAAATTATCCAAAATGTCGATATCTTAATGAGTACAAAACGTTCATCTGAATCAGACAATTTATTGATATAAATAACATTTTTTACAAAAACTATCTGCTCAAAGATATTATGTATATAAATATTTTGATGGTAATGTCCGGAATTAAGAGAAATTTACGAGTATCTAAATACAAAAATATCCTATTATTGATTCATACAGAAACTTAAAATGACATTTCTAGGTTAATAACATGTTGAAATTAATTCAAGTTTTTAAAAGAAAAAAGACAACCTTGAATGATAACAACAACACATCAATGATATGTAAACATTTATTTAGTTCAATCCAGAAAATAAAGGGGCTATACAGATATTTCTAGAAGGTCATTTCGTCATGAAAAATGCGACTAAAGCTTATATAACGATTTCAAACTTCAAAATCGTTTTAACTTTTCAAATACGGTTTTAATTTGAAATGTTTGTATAATACCTAAATAAAATTCATGAACTTAATAATATTAATAAAGTCAACCTCTTAATTTTTTTTACCAATTAAAATTTCTAGAATGGCTTTGAGATTTTAGAATTTTGAGGTCCAGTCAAAATTTCAATATTTGAAAAATTTGTTTGACATTTTAAAATCTTTATACATGCAATTAACCTTTCAAAAAGTCAAAATCATAAAACAGAATTGATCATTTAATAGTTAGATTTCGCAATAGAATCTGATTTGATTTCAATTTACGTCAATAACTCAAAATTTTATTATAGTGCTATGCCATTTAGTTGTAATGCAATGGATGAAGCAATGTTTGTTTCAAACTACACAGTAACATTGAAATATAACACTGGTGACCAATTAAAAGCTACTTTACGACAAAACAAATATATTGCATTACCCCATTTTTAAAATTTTCCTTGTATGCAACATATGGAGAATAAGAATAAGAAGATGTGGTAGGATTACCAATGAGATAACTTTCAATAGGCCAAGGGAGACATATAGTTTACTATGCGGTATGGGTTTTGCTCATTATTGAAGGACGTACTGTACCGTGACCTATAGTTTGTTAACTTCTACGTCATTTGGTCTCTGATGGGAAGTAGTCTCATTGGTCTTTTAAGGTGGAGGATCAAAATCTTTAAAAAAAATAGTTAAACCCCGTCATATTTCCATGTGCCTAGTAAAGTCTTAAATCTTAATTCTATAAATTATATTTTAAAATATTTGATATTGCTTCGTTTAATATGCCTGCACCATAGTTCATATAATTAATATACATTCCTCTCTATACCTTCATCGTCAGCTTTCTGTAGACCTTAAAAAAAGATTGAAAAGCATGTACTTCCATAAATTGATGAAGCTTCAGAAAATCGTTTAATATCCTGTCTGAGAAAGAAACCCGTCCATACCTAATCATTTCGTATAGAATATTGATATTTCTTCTAGATATGATAATCTTAAATATTGTTTTTTAGGAAATTGTTGAATGTTTTCCGTTTATAGAGGGCTAAATTGTCCACAAAAATGTATGTGGTTTACATTTAATCTTCTTAATATATTGTATCATAACTGAGATGCGTTATCAGTGAAACTCGCACAACAACATATATATCATAGCCCATTATTGTATATATCATTTGATCAAATTAATCACTTGATGTAAATTACCAAATATCAGAATTGACTTGATTTGTATTTAACTACAACAAATAACAAACACTGATTTTGTTTGGATATTGAATTGTCATGGCAACATTTAATCAAAATTCATTCAAACAACAACAACTGTTATAACAACAGTACACAACCAAAATATTTGTCAATCAATAAAATCTTGATGACGATTGAACTAATCACTGTATCAGCTGGGCGATCCAAAGCTGGTGTACTGAAGGGCGGTCCATTCAGCAATATTTCAGAATTAGCAGCTGGGCTATCCATAGTCTGCATAAAATGAAGTAAATTTCGCTCCGGTTGTGTGACTGTGCTTCAGCATGTTACCATGACGGATATTTGTATGAAGACGGAGCATCTGAAAAATAAATAAAACCAGCAGCAAACAAAGTTCAATTTATAAGGGTGGGAGAGGATGGGTCTAAATTTTTTAACATCCTCTCCGTTTGGTTTTCAAGGTAAAAGTGACCGTTAAATTGCACGGACTTTTACGGCTCAACTCTCACATGCTCAAATTAGCATAACAATAAGAGTTAAGGACGACTCGATTTGTCGAGTCTTAGTAAACGTATATGTTAATTCAATAAACGAATTTAATTTTCATTTAATTAAATTCTAATATCTAAATAGCATTTCAGGAATTATTTTAAATAAAACATTAAAAAACGTCAGCAGATGCGTTGTAATTGGATCGGTCAGATATTAGCGAAAATTTAACGTCGTTCCGTAGATTACTTGCGGATGATACCCCCTTTGGTTATTCTAGTACAAATCCATCCTTAATACAAGAACACATTTCAAATGATTTAACTCAACTAAATAACTGGTAAAAAACCTGGTTAATGTCTTTTAATCCAAAAAAGACAGAAATTTTATATTTCACAAACAGGCAACGACCAGATGACCTTTCGATAGTATCTAATCACAAACTCTAAAAACATATCAAAACATCTAGGCGTACTAAGAAAATTAAAATATAAGCTCAATCGTTCAAATTTAGAAAAACTTTATCAAACTTATATAAGACCATTGTTTGAGTATGGTTGCGAAGTATGGGATAATTGTGGTGTTGCTAATACTGAACTGTTGGAAAAATTTCAGCGTGAATCTGCAAGAATTGTTACAGGCCTACCTTATTATTGGAGAACGTAAGGCAAACATTATATTAACAAGGCTTAGACATGCATGTTCAACTCTAAATTGTGACCTTTTTAGATTCAATATAATAAAATTATCAAAACTGTCGGTGCGGCAGTCTGACAGAAGACAGATTTCATTTTTTCTTTGAATGTCCGCTTTATGCACAAATCAGAACTCACCTTTTAGACAAACTACTTTTTGTCTCGTCTTTAGATCTTGGTACTTTACTAAATGGAAACGAAAATTTAACTCTTAGTCAAAATACATCCTTAATTAAAGAAGTCTTGCATTTTATTTTGAAAAGTGAACGTTTTGACCTTTAGGAAGATATTTTTCTTTTTTTTAACATATATAGTTTAGTATGTCGATGAATAAGCTTTTTGACGTAGGACTGTTGTTTATCTTTTCGGGAAATTGTGAACTTTTTTTTTTCTATAACTATTGTACAAATCTATAATTATCTAATGTTGTTGTTGCATGTCTTTATATCTATATATTATAACTTATTATATTTAGGAGAGGACTATCTAAGTTGTGATAACTTGTGTCTGATCCTTTTTGTTATATGTAATAACAAATAAAATATGTTTTAATGAAATGACATCTTAATGTCCCAAATATTCTCAAATCTGAGACTACTATAACACTGTGTTATAGTAGTCTCAGCTCAAATTAATATTTACATTCTGTCTCTAATATAAATTCAAATAATTATTAGGCCTAAATTCAAGTGTGAGTGTGTGATATGTACATACCAAGAGAAAAGTGTAACACTTTGAGGCAGCAAAATGGATATCAATTTTAGCTGTATAATTATATACGTGTATTAAAATTGAAACCGCTTCGTTGGTCGCGTTGTAGCGTGCTTTCCTGGCGTGCGAAAAGTCCTGGGTTCGATTACCAGATGAGTCAAAAACCAAAGACTTAGAAACTTGTATTTGCTGCTTCTCTGCTTCTCAACAAGGCACGTGTCATTAAGGTTGCACTTTGTAAATACAGCTGTTTTTCAAACCACGCCTCTTTTGGGGAGATATTTAATATTCATAGACAATTAATTTTGTTTAAGGACTGGTTCCCGGATATGATCTCTATGTTTCATCTCACAGAGACATAACTTGGGAATGTTACCAGTAAATATACATATTCATAGTGATCAAGTTGAAGTCTGTTAAGTCAAGGTTGGGGTAGTATAGAAATTTAATGTAAGTTTAAACTCTTACAAGTTCGGGGCATATAAACGTTGAAAATATGCCGCACAGCCCTATATTTTGACCTTTGAAAAAAAAAGTAGTGCATATAAACTTCCCATTTTAGGATATATTTTTTTTCAAAACTTCATAGTAAAAGTGGTACAGTTTTAGCCGTGAAAGGAGTTCCTATGGGAAATTGCATTGTTGATATTTACAGAAATGCAACCTTAAGGAGGAAAAGCAAAGAATGGCCAGCTCGTAGTTCGGGTAGGGTGACATGTCTTCCTGCGGACTGGTACCATGTAAATAGGTATGTTAAAACTACGACTTAGTTGTGTCCGTTAAGTACGCAGCAGGGTTCTCATCCTTATATGCATGTAATTATCGCCACATGGCGTTAAACACCAAATCATCGTCACCATCAACAAAGATTTAACAATCACGTGTTTCTGCTTCGTAAATTAACTCATAAAAAAATACCTGGATTAAATTTTGTACGCCAGTGGCGCATTTCGTCTACAAAAGACTCATTTGTGACGTTCGAATAAGAAAATGTTAAAAAAGCCAAATATAGTACGAAATTGAAGAGCACTGAGGACCTCACATTACAAAATCCTTAGCTTTTCGAAACATTAAAGTTTTGTAAACTTACAGTTAATTTATAATTATGACCCTATCAATGATTATTCATGTCAACACAGAAGTACTGACTACTAGGCTGGTGATATCCTTGGGGATAAAACTCCACCAGCAGTGACATGGACCCAGTGGTTGTAAATTAACTCATCATTTATTCCAGAATTAGTAATTGTATACGCCAGTCGCGCTTTTCGTCTACAAAAAAACTCTTCAAAGACGCTCAAATAAAAATAAATTAAGAGGCCAAATAAAGTACGAAGTTGAAGAGCATTGAGGACCCAAAATTCCGAAAGATTTACCAAATACAGCTAAGGTAATCTCTTCCTGGGGTAGACAATCCTTAGTATTTCGAAAAAATTAAAAGTTTTGTGAACAGTTAATTCATGATTATGACCATATCAATGATAACTCATGTCAACACAGAAGTGCTGACTATTGGGCACAAACACGTATTTGTGTTTCTCAATATGTCTCATCTATATAGTGACTTGGTGTTTATATTTAATTAACAAGATTTTTAAAGCATCATTTAGATTGACAATATTTGTCGCTATGCGTAAATCATTTGAAATTATAATAGTTGTAACGTTAATTGCACGGGTCATTTTTTAAAGCATCATTTAGCTATGCGTAAATCATTTGAAATTATAATAGTTGTAACGTTAATTGCACGGGTCATTTCAACGCGAATAGTCTATGTTGTTTACGTGAGGGTTCCAGTATTGTCAAAGCTAGTAATGAGTGCAGCTATACAAATGTAGTTTGATTAATCTTCCTATCCCTTCAGTGAATGTGTGATAATTTGTGTATTTATCCTTGTTTTATACAATCATGTGAATGTATTTATGTATTTATTCACTACTCAATTTTTATTTTGTAGACTGTCTTACACAGCTTAGCGGTCAGTGTTAACTCATGGACACATTCATTGTTGTTTTACAGGACACATTCATTGTTGTTTTACAGGACACATTCATTGATGTTTTTCAGGACACATTCATCGTTGTTTTACAGGACACATTCATTGTTGTTTTACAGGATACATTCATTGTTGTTTTACAGGACACATTCATTGTTGTTTTACAACACATTTCTTCAATCACTATGTTAAATGAACTAGCTACAAATGCTGGCGAGCTGTTTCTAGAAACAAGTGTGTGTTTTTATGTTATAAATATGATACTTGTATTGATCATTTGAGTGTAGACGAATTGAGGTATAAATAAAATGATAAGTTAAAAGTGGAGGAATATAATAACTTTAACTGTAAAAAAAAAAGTAAAATGACAAAAATACCGAACTCCAAGGAAAATTCAAAACTGAAAGTCCCTTATCAATATATCATTTTAAAAAATCTTGCCTAAAAAATCTTGCCTTTATACGTCGTATAAATAGATTGAAATACCATATTCTTTTTCTCATTTTGAAATCCCTTTTTATCTTTTTCAGAAGGTAATTCAAAATAATCTTATCTTCAAGGTCAATGTGCGTGCACAGATAATTAAACATTAAAATGATTCAGAAAAAGAGGTGTTTAGTTATCAATTTGTTTTCATTCACTATTTTAGACATCTTAGTAATTCATATAAACAGGAAGTATTTCTTTACTGTTGCCGCAGGCTTCTTCTCTCTTGTTATTAATTAGGATCTGATATGACGAGGAGCAGTACAAGTGGAATTAAAACTGGTATTCCGAAAACAAAAGCAATAACCGCATTATACAACGAGGTCGAAATGAATTTCTTTTTCGCGTAGGCGCTTTTAAAGTATTACGACCATTTACTATAATAATGTATGGACACTGATCGGAAGAGAGGTGGAAATTACAACTATATTAGAAGACATAGAAGATCTTAGATGTCGTCTAGCTTTGTTTAAATAAACCAATGACAAACTTTTACTGTAAATAGATAAAAAGCAAAATAGAAAAGTACAGAAATAAATAAAAAGAATGGTTAAGAAAACCTAGTACTTACTTCAAACGATATTTCATTGTTCAGTTCTTGCAGTGCAAGCCAAAGTACTCACAGTTGCCATTTTTGGAAATGAAAATGATTACATTAAACATGACGGACGACAACTATGTACTTTGGTATGGTTTGAATGGATATGGAATAACTTGCTTTTATCTAGGTATAAACATCCTGATATTTGTTGTTGCCATTGTGGCAGTTCTACTGAATGGTATAATAATATATATTTTATTCGGAAGAGACTTCCGAGAGGATGTTTCATGCATTTTCATCAGTCATCTCGCATTGTCTGATTTTCTTAGTGCTGTTCTTTTATTTTATAACGTCATATACAATCTAATACATTTTAAACATTTTTACGAATGTGCTATCCGATTTGGTTTAGTTAATGGAGTATTTCTGAATTCGTCCGTCATTCTTCTATCTCTGACAGCCGAAAGATATGCCAAGATTCTATTACCATTTAAGTATGCCAGTTTGATTACTCCAGAAAAAGCAAAATATTTTATGATATCAAGTTGGGTGGTATGTCTGGTAATATGCCAAGCACCACTGTTTGGTTGGAATCAAGATACTTCAGAAGAGTATTGCAGATATTTTGGAGTTTTTACAAAGAATTTCCTGTTGATATACTGTGCTATAATGTACATGATGTCATTCCTCGTCTTTCTGATGTACTGTCATATTCTATGTATCGCTTTTAAACAGAATAACAAGATTAGAAGAGCAGATCACAGACAGATAAACAAACGACACACACATATTTGGTGGAAACCAACTAAAACAGCCATGATTATTGTTGGTATCAACGTTGTTTCTTGGCTTCCATCAGGTAGTAACAATATTCATTCTTGTAAATCTTCGGACATGTTTATAAGAAATGCATTTTAACATCTTTAATCTTTAAAAACTGGTTTATTTTTGCTATTGTACACCATTCTGGAGTAGCAACAATCGGTCCAAGCTTATGTAATTTACGTATCTCAGATATTGATATTATATGCATGCTATCTTAATGTTGTAATTTTCTAAATAGATGTATGCTTTACACAAAAAAAAGTAGTCAGGGGTAAGATATAATGCATCGCTTTACTTATTTTATAGTCGCCGTCTCGAATTGATTGATCGTTTCTGTGTCTGAATTTCTCGGCATATCTGTGACCAGCTTCACAAAAATCGTACGACTAAGGTTGATCATAAGGTAAGTCCTAAACAATTCAGTATACTTACGATCAACTTAAGTCTCAAGATTTTATGACGGCCATAAAACATGTTTTGCGCGCACGAAAATCATAAAGATTTAGTTTTTACTTGAGCTTCGTTCGGTATTTCCTGAAAGGAACGGGTTTCCTGGACCTTAACTTGTAAGAAGTTATATTTGCTTAAGGTTTTATTTCATGGACAACTATTTAGTCCCTGCTTATAAATCATTACAATACACATCAACATTTTATACATACTATTTTTTATATATTCTAAGTCTACCTTTTACTTTGAAAAAATAAGGATATTTAGTATGATTGCCAATGAGACAACCATCCAAACGGACGAAGATTAAAACAATTATTGGTCACACTACGGCATTCAACTATGAAAAAAACCCATACCGTATAGTCGGCTAAAAAGGCCTCGATATGAAAAATGTGAAACAATTCAAACGAGAAAACTAACGGCCTAATTTATACAATATCATTTACGAAAAACAAATATGACAGACACGAACCAACGACAACCTCTGAACTACAGGCTTCTAACTTGAGACAGGCACTCAAAGAATGTGGCGGGGTTACACGCTCAACTGACGATCCTAGTCAATTAAGACTGGAGTCGAGCGCATCTGCTACGTACGGGATAAGTATTGACAAGCTAGTTTGACAGTGATACAGTAGTTAGACTTCTTAGACCACTCGGCCACCGAGGCCCCAAATAACCAAGAGTAAATAGGATGTATAAATACAAATTTCTCTTAAAAAGCATTTTTATTCGGCAAAAGCGAACACAATTTAGAGTTGAATCTTTTTTTCTAGCTATTGCGATATTTTCAACATTAAGGAAAAAAATTATACAGGCAATAAGGTTTTGACTGCCCCCATAATCTAAAGAGATATCATGAATATTGACTGCACTATATGAATAATATATACAATATTATTCTCGTTTTTTTTTCAGGCATATTTGCTGTCCTGGTTACAACCGGCCATTTGAATAATCTTTCCCTCGGACAAAAGGGAACAATACTGACCTATATATCTTCCGTCATATATCTAAACTGTATAGCCAACCCTTTGATTTATGCGTGTAAAATTAAAAAAGTAAGTCGCTTTTTGAGAAAATTGTTCAAGGTGCGAGAACATGCTACGTTCGTAACAGAGTACGATTTAAAACCAGAAAGTGGTGAACAACTCCTAGATAAAGAGGTATCTTGCACGCTAATAAGATGATTTAACTTCTTTGATTGAAAGTATGCCCAGAAAAAGAAATTAGTTTTATCGGTGCAAACTTTGTCAATGAAAATGCTATTTTCTATCATTTAGATGCATTATAAATCTTCCTGATGTGTCGTGTCTCATGTCAAAACCTATGTTTTAAAGGAACTGGGGCAACAGAGGAAGTAACATTCATTTGATTGAGATTTTTTACTCGTGTTGATAACATCAGCAGCGAACTTTAACAGTATAAAGAGAAAAGGTCAACAAAAGAGTCCCTTCTAAATCAAATTTGATGAATTGTCACACCTTATATGCGTCACTTGGAAAAAAATCGAAAAACATCCTAAACTATTCAAGATCTTTCCCGAACCACAACATCCGGCTTTCCGTAGTCCCAAAAGCCTACTTTATGACAGACTTGCTTGCTGAAGGCTTATTTATCATCTTAACTACTTTTTAGCCTCTATGTCAGCAGAATCTTGCAAGGGTTGTAGGAACAAAGTTAGCTATGTCCGACTTGCAAGCAAATACTGCATACCCAGACTTTCAACAGTCACTCCACTGGTACGAAATACACCATTTTTTGCAATGTTACTGACGAGACTACACATGCTGTGGATCTACTAAAGTGTAAAGGTGGTGAACAGTATGTTGGTGAATCAGAACATTTTACAAACGTATGATCGTCAATCGTAGTGACAACATGTATGAATATCAGCCAGAGCTTCCTCTTAGTCGGCATTTGAGACCCCCTGTCACATAAAGCCTGATCTCAATCGACTGACTATTACCGTCATTGACAACAACATTGCTTTCTCTAAGGAGGAGAGAACTGACTATTACCGTCATTGACAACAACACTACTTTCTCTAAGGAGGAGAGAACTGACTATTACCGTCATTGACAACAACACTACTTTCTCTAAGGAGGAGAGAACTGACTATTACCGTCATTGACAACAACACTACTTTCTCTAAGGAGGAGAGAACTGACTATTACTGTCACTGACAACAACACTGCTTTCTCTAAGGAGGAGAGAACTACTCGGGGATTTTTGGATATGAAAAATTAATAACGTTGGCATTAAATGGGATCATTGATAGGGTATTATAAAAATCAAATTTTTCAGTGCTCATCACATCAGCTTGATACTTGTTTTATTTAGGGTGTATACATGATACACAGCCTCATCCAGTGTAAATACTAAATTTGAGTGAAGGATATGTGTCATCCGAAGTATTTATTGATATTTGTATTTGTTTACTTTTTCCTTTTTACTTCTTATATATATTATATATAATAATGTGTGTTGTACAAATGATAAAAATGGAAGGAACGCCCTAAATTTATGTATGTTGTCTGGCATGAAAGGACTCCAAAGAAAGAACTGTTGGTAAAATTAAATGTAAACCAACGTATTTTAACGTTCAACCATTGTATGAAGTGTAACTTTCAATTTTCTAGTCAAGCTCGCATCAAAATGTTTTAACGTTGCTGTCTCATTTACATAAGAGAAGTCCCAAGTTTGACACACATGTGTATTTGCGACGATTTATACATATTTGTTTTTTTCTTTATTCTTAAAAAAAAATAGTGGTCGCGAAAATTAGTTGGTTTACTGTGGTATTTGTGAACAAGAACAATCAGTGCGGGAATCTGTAGAGTCTATAGTTTGTATCAAAGGACTCGTCTGTTGGATACATTTAATCAAATGTTTGGTGAAATGGTTGTGTTTGTATTTCCCTTAACTTATTTGTGTATGTTGTTGTGTTTTTGTTTCCCTAAACCTATTGATATACCTTGTGGTGTTCTTGTTACCTTTTACAGCCGACTCTACGGTATAGGGTTTTCTCATTGTTGAAGGCCGTACGATTGCCTATAATTGTTTGCATCAACTTCATTTGAACTTTGGTGGATAGTTGTCTCATTGGCAATCATAACAATATAAGTGTGCTGCTGTGTTCTTGTTTCCCTAAATCCATTGGTGCGCGATGATGTGTTCTTGTTTCCCTAAAAGTAGTGATGTACTTTTGTGTTCTTGCTACCATAAATCTATTGGTGCGCGATGATGTGTTCTTGTTTCCCTAAACGTAGTGATGTACTTCTGTGTTCTTGCTACCATAAATCTATTGGTGCGCGATGATGTGTTCTTGTTTCCCTAAACGTATTGATGTACTGTTGTGTTCTTGTTAGCATAAATCCATTTCTATGCGCTGCTATGTTCTTGTTTCCCAAAATATATTGTTATGCGCTGCTGTGTTTCTTTTTTAGCTGACCTGGCCGAAAGGCCAAGTCAGCTTTTCTTATCACTTGGCGTCGGTCGTCGTCGTCGTCGTCGTTAACTTTTACAAAAGTCTTCTCCTCTAAAACTACGGAGCTAAATTCAAATTTAACCAAACTTGGACACAATCATCATTAGGGTATTTAGTTTTAAAAATGTCTCCGATGACCCTGCCTGCTAAACAAGATGGCCGACATGGCTAAAAATAGAACATAGGGGTAAAATGCAAGTTTTGTCTATTATCTTCAAAAACCGCTATGAATAGAGGAAATCTGACAGGATTCTGTTCAGAATATTGGGCTCTACCGGTGGTTCATTTAAGTCAATACTGTCAGACGACTTCTAATAGGAGTTATTGCCCTTAAATGACGAATTTTACCATTTTTTAAAAACGTTTTGCCTTTTATCATGATAATTATAATAGATAGATAGAAACTTTAACCTGCAAAAATTATCAGCAAGACAAGATCTACAAATAAGTTAACATGGCGGAAATGTTCAGTCGACTTCTTATTAGAGTTATTGTCCTTTAACGGCGATTTTTACAATTTTTTGCGTTTTTGCCTGATATCTTAAAAACTATGCTAAAGAGAGAGTAACTTTAAATTGAAAAAAAAATTATCAGCAAGACAAGATCTAAAAATAAGTCAACAAGAAAACTGTAATAGATAGATATAAACTTTAAGATCCACAAATGAGCCGCCAAATGGACGAAATCTTCAGTCGCCTCGATATTGCCCTTTAATGATTATTTTAAACCTTTTTTGCATTTTTTGCCTATTATCTTGAAAACTATAATAAAAGAATAAAAACTGTAAAAATGAAAAATTATCAGCAGGTTAAGATCTACAAATATAACTGAAATTGTCAGTTAAATCTTAATATAGTCATACCCCTTTACTAAAAAGTGGTCATTGCTGAAGATGTAGATGAGCGACACAGGCTCTTTAGAGCCTCTAGTTCCTTAATCTATTGGTGTTCGCTGCTGTGTTCTTGTTTCCGAAAATCTATTTATGTGCACTGATGTGTTCTTGCTTCCCTTAATCTAATGGTGTTCGCTGTTATGTGTTCTTGTTTCCCTAAATCCATTGGTGCGCTTTGCTGTGTTCTTGTTTCCCTAAACCTATTGATGTGCCTTTTGAGTTCTTATTACCATGAATCTATTTATGCGCTGCTGTGTTCTTGTTTCCCTAAATCTATTGGTGTGGGCTTCAGTGTTCTTGTTACCCATTAATCTATTGGTATGCGCGTTGCTGTGTTCTTGTTTCCCTAAACGTATTGATGTACTTCTGTGTTCTTGTTACCATAAATCCATTTCTATGCGCTGCTATGTTCTTGTTTCCCCAAATCTATTGGTGTGCACTGCTGTGCTCTTGTTTCCTTAAATATATTGGTATGCGCTGCTGTGTTCTTGTGTCCTAAAATCTGTTGGTGTGCGATGCTGTGTTCTTGTTTCCCTTAATCTATTGGTATGCGATGCTGTATTCTTGTGTACTGAAATATATTTTTTCTTGTTTCTTGATAAGATCTTAATTTATGTGTAATTGGTGAGTTTTTGTTTTCATTATCTCGCTTTTTGTTTACTTGTTATGTTCTTGTTATTCACAAATCGTCTTTGGTGTACTTGTTGTGTTATGATACCTAAAGTGTGCTTCTTACGTTGTTAATTTGATTACCTGAATCTATTGATGTGCTGCTGTGTTCGTGTTTCCCAAAAATCTCTGGTGTGCGCTTCAGTGTTCTTGTTTCCCTTTATATACTGAGGTGTGTTGCTGTGTTCTTGTTTTCCTTAATCTCTTGGTGTACGTTGCTGTGTTCTTATTTTTCTAAATCTATTGAATGTTCGCTGCTGCGTTCTTGCTTCCCGAAATATATTGGTGTGGACGGTATATATTGTATCATTTGTTTTCTTGTTTCCCAAAATCTATTGGAATGCGCTCTGTGTTCTTGTGTCCTTGAATCTATTGATTTTCCTGTTTTCTGAAAAAAATTTCGCTTTAAGTGTAATCGCTGTGATTTTGTGTTCATAATCTCACTTTTATTATGTACTTGCTGTTGACATATCGCCTTTGGCGTAACTTTTGTGTTCCTGGTACCTAAAGTTTGCTTGTTATATAGTTGAGTGTACTGAGTATTAACTGTCACTTCCCGATATATAATAAATGGAATGTGATGCTGTTTGGGAATTATTTTTTGTAAAGACAACAACCACCAAACATTTGATATTGTCCATATTATATGACATAAAACATATATTATAGAGTTAAAAAGTAAAAACCTTTGATGTTAAAACAGATTTTCAAGGGATAAAACTCATTAGGTATTCAAGAGCTTGCAGCTGCTACTCAGACTTTATAAAACGTCACCAATACCTCAGCAGAAAGTTGTTGAGCCAAGGTTATGTTGAAGAACGTATCGTCCTTTTCTAAAAAAGTTTATTGGAAGATACCAAGATTTTGTTGATAAATATTCCTTATCAACTTCACAAATAATACATGATGGTCTTGATGTATAGATTCTAGGTACTGACGTTGTTTATCATTTTAGATACGTGGTACAGCGTTCTTTTTATTTGTCTTTGTACATTTTTAACCTTTACTGTTTATTCCATTTTTTTGTAATATACTTTAGGCGTGGCTAGGTACTTAAACATCCCGCCATTGTGTTATGGTCAAATTTGTGTTATTGTGCTATGGTAATTTTTGTATTTTTGTCTTTCATTTTTGCTCTATACTTTGTCTATAGAGTGCCTAAAATCCATGTTGTTTTTCTTTGTTGCAATAGTTATTTGTTTTATAGTGATTAAGATTATATTACAATGTTGACGGCTGTACCCCAATTTTTTGCATTTTTACTCATTATGTCGTTTGTTTTGCTCACACACTGTTGTCAATATAATGGAATTATATGCGACTGTCATACAAGTGAGGGATTTAGCTAGCTAAAAACCAGGTTTACTTCACCATTTTCTACATAAGGAAATGCTTGTACCAAGTCAGGAATATGACAGTTATTTTCCATTCGTTTGATGTGTTTGAACTTTTGATTTTGCCATTTGATAAGGGACTTTCCGTTTTGAATTTTCCTTGGAGTTCGGTATTTTTGTTATTTTAATTTTTTCATAGAGAATTAAGAAGGTGTCTAAGTCTGTCATAGAAACTGGTGGTTTCTCCAACTTGTTTATTAGACAACGTTATAGGGGACATGAACACACTTTTCATAATGTTATTACAATTATTACAAATCAATGTATCAATTTACATAAACAAAAAAAAACAAAAACAAAAAAATAACAGAATTTTCCCATTTTAAAATAACGTCATTTCTTATTGAACATGAGCATGAATATCTGGCATTAGTTTTTAAGAAAGAAAAGAGTAAAAATAAACGACTATTTCGTCGATTTGAATGATTACGCTTTTCAGTGGCTATCATTACAGTAATGGACAGCCGTTAGTGACGTTACATTAGTTGCTGCAGTTCTGCAAGTAAGCACACTCTTATGTAAACGTACTTAAAATGAAACTGCATGAATTTTTTGGTTTCAATATGTTTAGCGATTCTTCTCATTAAAACATCACATACTACACACAACCTTTAATGTTAACTCAACCTTTCGTTGTGGCAATGTAGATAATAAAACTCGATCGATACATGTATACATATATGTATCATAAAAACGTTTTCGTATTTGTGTCATTTCAAATTATTTGATATATATTTTTAATCTTTAACAAGAATCAAACATCAAAAAGCATTGGCTGAAATCAAAGTATTGTAATTTGCGCTGAAACTGAGAAATTTCCGTTTTTTGTTCGTTTCTTATAATTGGCTTTTCATAGTGAAACCGTACACATTGACCTGTATTATAATTAATGTCGTTTGATATGTTCTAACTTTTTCATAGATTGTCATTCTTACACGTGTTATGTTGTTTTATTTTAGAGGAAGATACAGACCAAATTAGACAGTTTTAAAGAATCTTATTCGATAAGCTATAACAATGAACATTTTAAATTTGCAAAGCACACATTTGAAAATCCGGCGCCGCCATTTCTTTGATCTACAGTGTCATGTAAATAACTAAATTGTGTAGAAATTGGTCAAATGTCTATGCCTTGGGAAGACAAACTTGTAAATAAATCTGAAGGATGTCGTATAATAACTCAGTCATGATATGTTTTTTTCCTAAATTGTTTTTAATCAACGTCGCTACTCTTTTTTTATTGGTATAATACTCCTCTTTGACTATTGAATGAAGTTTGAAATTCTCTCGCGAATTCATTAATTTAAAATAATCCGAGGTAAACATCCTTCAACTAGACCTATGAAATTTTTTAATACACTAGAAGGTAAAAAAAACGTTTCAGCTTTATAGTGCATTAAATGGTACTGCCTAATCTTACAATGGGAAGTTTTAATTAAATGTGACATGATACTTAAAAACTTGTACTTCCAAAAGCATCAAATTTGGCATTTGCAAACACGACCGATATCAATTGTGAAAGTAATACTACAAGATACTCTTTGAACCAATATGAGTTATTCTCATTACTTAGTACTCGTTGTCCGCCGTCCGTTAACTTATCTTCTCTTCTGAAACTAC
Organism: Mytilus coruscus; assembly: GCA_017311375.1. Lineage (NCBI taxonomy): Eukaryota > Metazoa > Mollusca > Bivalvia > Mytilida > Mytilidae > Mytilus > Mytilus coruscus. The sequence goes on along the minus strand of CM029603.1, from coordinate 39,044,025 downwards.
TTGGTCAATCGGATCTGAACTTGGCCACCCGGCATTTTGCTTTGGGTATCAAGTAGAAAAAAGAAATGTAAGGAATTCCGTCTGTCGACCTACAGGCTCACTATGGTTAAAAGTAGAACATTGGAAGTTAAAGGCAAATAATCGTCAATATATTCAAATCCGTAATAGATAGAAAACAACCTATCATGGGGCAGATTTAAAATGAGTCCATGAAATGGATGTTACATAGTACCAGGATGTTACATCGTACCCGGATGTTACTTTGTAACCAATTATTCAGTAGACAGTAAGAATACGAGTAAAATTCATTTCTTTTGTTTTCATTGATTTTAAATGATAACAGATACATAATTGAGTTCCAATTTTTTCATATTGTTTATATATTTTAACTACATAGAATACAAATGTAAAATAAAATGTGTATTAATTGATCTAAGTATTTGAGATTTTTGCATCTAGAAATGATTTATGGACTAAATGAGATTGCACATCGTTTCTACTGTAAATTGCCCATAGGAACAAAAGTAGGTGTTCCCTTCTGAACACCAACATGTGTTAGATCCATCAGGGGAGACAAATCCCTCACCGATTTCGTGCTCTGCCCCTCCGTATGTACAGCTGCCTGAAAATAAACGAGAACATCATGAGAATAAGATATGATGCAAGTGACAAGAAACAAATAATCAAAGGCTACTGAAACAGGAAGATAATGATATGATACAATATTTAAACAAGGACACACAGTATGATGGTCAACTATCATAAAGGTCAAAGATGTAAACAACTACAGGTCATTTACCGTAAAAGTTTGCTGGTCTTTCTTTTTGATGTTTCGTTTGTTTTGCATTTAATTGATCTCGTAATTTAAAGCTTAAATTACCATTCTATACTTGTCCTCTTTCATCAATGAAAGAGAGGCGAAAGAATCAAAAGGGACATTCAAACTCGTAAGTCGAAAATAAACTGAAAACGCCAGGGCAAAAAAAAAAAAAAGAAAAAGATCAAAAAGACGAACAACAATATACAAAACACAACGTAGAAAACTAAAGACTGAGCAACACGCAGTGTACAGTGACTTTTATACTGTATATGTTACAATCTTGTGGTGGCACGACTGAAGTGGTCGCGTGTTTGCTAGCTTGTCTTGAAAACAGAGGATCGTACATGTAGCTTTGATCCCCGAAACGTTAACAAATTTAATTACAATGTACCCCGTATATATACCGTTATACATGCATAATTTTCATTTTGGAGAATAAAGACCGAAGATTGATGAACATTTCCTCTAGCATCAGTAAGAATTTATGTTATAATATAAGTAAATGTAATTTTGGCCTTCATTCACGTTCTCTCCAAGTTAAAATATCTGACCAAGTTTCTCCGTCTGAAGTGTACGACTCTCCCGAAAGGGTCTCATTTTGTCTGTACATTATGCATAAATGCGAGTTGGTAAAATGTTAAAGATATATTTTGTTTCAATTCAATTTACAAAATAGGAAATAAAACAATGTGGCCGTTGATTCAGATGCCTTCTGTATAAGGAAAGTACTACTCTCAATGCACGATGAAAAATTATTTGAAGGTTCTTAGGGGGCCTAGAGCAAGGCAAAATTTATGCAGTCATTGGTCATTCCTGTGCAATAAAAATACTACACGTATTCGTTGGTCTTCAGAAGCTAAGTAACGTTAACACCCCAAAATAATTTAAATTCTAAATCAACTATCATATAACCAAAAGGAGTGGAATAAGGCAGTTGCACAATGCTAGGCTCTATTACAAAAGAGGTGGAACGAAACAGTCCCGCTTTAGACGAAATGAAAAAATAATTTTAAGACACAAACATACAGGTACAAACCAAAAACTGAGACTTAATTTTGAGATGACTTTTTTCTAGGATTCATTGGTTGAATAATTGCAAGCTGTGTGAGACACTGATTATTAAGGAACAAGCTTCATAGTACTCTCAAATCGTACTTTCTTGTTTATTTGACATGTTGATACTAATTGTAATGCTTTTTTTGTTATTTAATGTTATTCAGGGTTATATCTGGTCTATGTACCAGCTTTGATAAGTGTTTGGTACTAATATAAATTTCCACTTCGTACTAAGAACATCAAAATTATTTATTTTGTTAAAATATTTCCTTCCTCTATTGTAACTGTATACGTATACCTAACAACAAAATTATTTTATTTACCTGTGTTTAAAGATATTGCAAATGGCTGATATTTTTGTTCGAGCATATTGTTTTTCTTAAATTGTTTAACATTTCATACCGATATAACATGTTACTTTTATTATTCTTCCTTAGTTTATTTATTTTGAATTTGCATTGTATCATAGGTCAAATTTATTTGTTCAGTGTATGTTCAATGGTGTTACTATGTCCTTTGATTGAGTTAAGCTATTTCAGTTGATATTTTATAGTGTGTCTTTCTATGTTGTGATGTTACACTATTGTTTCAGAAAAAGGGTGAAGGTTTGGTACCATTAAAACGTTTAAACCCGCTGCATTTGTTTGCACCTGTCCTAAGTCAGGAATCTGATGTTCAGTAGTTGTCGTTTGTTGATGTGGTTCATAAGTGTTTCTCGTTTCTCGTTTTTATATAGATTAGACCGTTGGTTTTCCCGTTTGAATGGTTTTACACTAGTAATTTTTGGGGCCCTTTATAGCTTACTGTTCGGTGTGAGCCTAGGCTCCATGTTGAAGACCGTACTTTGACCTATAATGGTTTACATTTATAAATTTTGACTTGGATGGAGAGTTGTCTCATTGGCACTCATACCACATCTTCTTATATCTATTCATCAATGCCACCGGAGGGATGTAACTTCATACGGACATACCATTCTCTCTCCCAGCCATACCATCTGGATAAGCTCTCATTGTAATGAAGCAAACACATATTATATATACTCCGACTAAAATGTAACAAAACGATGTTAGCTACGCATTAATAGAGTAACATAACATATGCAATATATGTACCTACCATCACAATAAGACTTGCAGGTTCCATATTGGCCAGATATCGGCTCGTCGCAGCTCGGCACAGGACATTCCCATTCTTTGCATACCGCTTCACCTTGATACGACATACAGAGTCGGTCTTTTCCATCATCCCACTGAATAACATCAAAACTAGGGTAAACGAAGCATTGGTTTCCAATCAGGTATCCTAAAAGTAGTTTAATTTAGTTATTCAATAGTACAGGTCAAAAGAAAGGATAAACTTGCTTCACATATGTAACAATTGAAATATGACACCTAAAAAGAGCTCCGCTTAAGCCAATGCTAGATGTCGTCTTGAACTTGCAGCAAGATTTAAGATTTTTTTCTGAGTTGAAGGCAACACTTTGACTTGATATGAAGAACTACACTAAATTAAAGCGATGCTTTTGAAATATGTCATGTGTTTAGGAATTCGGGCTTTAAAATTTATACAATTAATCATTTGTTTTTCCCATTTAACTTTGTTAGATTTTATACTAAAACGTATGTCGAAAAAATAGATTTCTTAACGTTATTATAACAAGCTGTCTGACTTGAATAATTACTTTGTATAGAACTCTGCACTCTATGTTTTATTGGCCCATATGTGGGTTAAATCCCAGAGAATTGTCTTTAATTATGGCCTATTTGAGGCCATATACAATTCTTTGCAATACCTTTTTGTCTTATCTTTTTACTAAGAAATTGAATATCGAACAGGATTCTTGCGGTCTGTTTGATAGCTGAATATCGAATTAAGAACCGACCGCTAACTTCACATACATTGCCTTTTCTTACATACATGTACATGTAATCCCAAAAACTATGTTAAAGTTTTAATTATAAATACTGCTAAATTGACAGGAAAGTATAACTTTTTGTGGACATTTTTTTTCATTTAAAATTATTATTATTATCATTATTATTATTATTACTTTTATTATTACTATCATAAGTATTTCGGTTTACAATTTTGTTTTCGATCCGTTTGCTAGTTCAACGGTTAAAAAAATGCAAGTTTTCTTGCTAAGTATATTTTACAAAATGTCAATGCAAATGATATGCACAATATTACCTGTAGTAAAGCAGCAAAGAAATCCAAATAGAAAAACAAAGAATATGTTTGTGGCTATCATCATGTCAACTGAATCGAGTTGTGGTTAAACTCTAATGATATCATACATCGCACATGTAATCTTCAGATTTCTATAATTTTAAATTACATTATTTTTTGACATTAAAAGCTTTTGTATCTATGACATGTTACTCACTGAAATAATAGGATAATGGAAAGATAGAATAAGTTAAATTGTTGTTTAGTAATTATGTGCAATCAGCCTTCATTATTTTGGAAAAATTATATATATTATGGTAGAATGGTGTCAACGTTTAAATCTCTATGATATGAATTAACAAAATTCCCCGAAGTACATGTATAAAGTAGTTTTTACCGAATAAAACACACCTGTATTTGATTTTTCGCACTAGCAATGATTCAATATCGAGTGACTTAAATTAAAAACCAATTAAAACGATTTCTCAATATCAGATACTTATTGAGAATTGGACGGAAAGGGTAAATGTAACATTCGTGTGTTCTTTAAAAACATGCATGCTATTCACATGATGCATTCACGTAAGTATTATCTGACCATGGCAGGTATTCATAGTGTGGTGTAAACACTGAATTTAATCTTTAATTGTATCATGAATACATGGTCCTGTGTAAACATTGATACTGCATAAACCGAGCAAGGTATATTGGTACGATCCTTGTGAAGTATGAATATCAACTAGTATGAAAAAAATCACAACAAAATCAAAAGTAGTAGCTTAGTTAGTACTAGAAATGATCATTTTTCAATAACAAGTGCATCAAATAGAGAAATAACAACTGTGATCACATGATTTTGTTGGTTCATCGGGTGTCATTCGGTATATCGAGCAAAATGATCGTGAAAGAATAGCTAACGGTGGTCAAGTATTGCGATCGGATCGTGAATGAAATTAAGTGTAATTCTACTTCAAAATCAGTGAAAAATGTGTTGTTTTTTTCAAAAAGTGGAACAAATCAGAAAAAAGAAATATGTCTGTCAAAATGATTCAACTTCCTTAATAATATTGTGCACTACGTTAAAGAAAAAATGCAGTACTTTTTAAGAAATCACAAAAGGCGACGTACAATCATATGAGAATCGTTAAGAAATAATCACGTTTTGTATCTATTCCGGACCATATGAGTATTTGGATCGTACGCGTATGGTCGGACCATATGGGTATATACTCATATGGTCCGACCATACGCGTATGGTCCGGGTAATTAACATGATGGACATTGAAAAGGTGTTAAAATAAAACTGTTTCTAAAAATGAATTTTTCATATCATATGGTAACCATTGTTTCTTGATTAATGACATAAAGTGAATTGTATTAACAAGTTAGATAATCTTTTTTCCGTGGTCATTATCAATTTGTTCTTACAAAACAGAAATGTCGACTTTGGAAAATAACTTCTAGAAATATTTAAATGAAGTGTTGAACAAGAAGTCAATTGTTTTACTCGCAAGCACTTAGCACATTGAATCCTTTTTTTTTTAATTAATTTATTTTGGTATTTAAATTGTTTTTTAGAAAATTAGAATTTCTTAATATTTCAAATTGATACAAGTTATTTCATGATTTCTAATTCCTATTCATACGATATAAGTTAACAATAACAGTAAAATGGTATGAATCGGAGCTAAAACACATCAATTAAATAAAAAATAAGTAGAAATTAGAAGAATTTTGTTTTAAAAAAATGACAAGAAAAATTTATTTTGATTCGGCATAAGTCAAATATTCAACACAAGCTCTAAGAAGCTTTTGACCAAATATAAAAAGAGAATAAGTATTTAAGCACTCAGGAAAAAAGAAAAAAAGGTCAATGCTCAAAAATCCTGTGGTTTCACTTACGGACGGAACAGTTGACAGGATAAAGGACTTTAAATTGATTCTTGCGGAGGCAAGATAACAAATACACTAAGAATCGGACAATATATCAAAGGTAAAGGAAATCATTTAGTAACTGTTTAGCCGTTTTGGGTTTGGAGAATGAGCTTTATGAAGTTTTTATTTATTAAAAAAAACCTATATGGTCTAAATACCCATATGGTTCGGCCCTTTAATGACCAAACGAGTATATCCTCATATGGTCAGACCTTAATCAAATGGTCCGGAAAATAACTATTATGGTCACATTCCAATATATCGAGTATAATTGAAACTAAATATTTAAGTGTGTCAGGTAGTCCAATAAGATAAAAGTATGTTATAACTTTAAAAAGTTCAAAGTATTTTTGAAAAAAGTATATTTTTGTTGATTTTTAATCAAAATTGATCGTGAAAGATCAGGCAACGCATTTTGAAATCGTGAAAGACAAGGCATGACCAGACTGAATGATCACAAAACAATATTTCTTTTACGAATTGATATACTTGTAATCGGTTGAAGCGTGTAATTACGTACTAAGAACGTAAAATCGTGCTTTCATTTTTTGTGTGTGATATATATACATTATACATATCGACCCATATTTGGACCTGTTTTCATTAAAGAGCCAATGATAACTAGGCCTCCAAGATTATAAGACCTCCAGGAGAGTCAATTGTTGAAAAGTAAATATCTATCATGTATTCATAATGCTAAATGCATCAACGAATGAGTAAAGCGAGAGGGGTCTGATGGTCTTCCCATAAAAATATCTTAATGTGTACGTTTTTTTTTCATAAGGGTTTGACTTAGATCAAAGAAGCTTTATCATTTAACTTTACATAAAGGTATATTGAAGATGTTCTTTCCATTAACTATACAAACTTTTCTGATTGGGTCACATTAATATTCCTGAATTAGAGAATACAGACACCACATATACAGTTTCCTCTGCCTCATTTTTAGACATACACACCGAATTTGACTACAGCGGTCTATTTCAATTTTGAAATTAAAAAAATTCCTCACCTTAGCAGCAATTTACCAACTTCATCCGCGTATGGAATATACATTTCTAAACTTAAACGATATCCAGGAGCTTGCAGCTGCTACTCAGAATTTGTAAAGCGTCACCAGTGTCTAAGCAAAAAAAAATAATGAGCTAGGGTTTTGTTCTTTTTCTCAAAAAGTTCATTGGAAAGTACCAAGACCTAATAGATAAATAATTCAGGGTCTGCTTCAAAAATGACACAGGATGGTCTTGAGTTATAGATGCTATGTGCTGACTCTGTGTAGAATTTTATCTACTTTACAGTTTTACCTTTATTTGACTTTGTACTATTATGTTCCATTTGGTCGTATGACTCTTGATGTGGTTCGGTATATGTGTATCCAGCTTTTATGTTTTTGGCTTTTTGCGTTCCTTATGCGGATGAGATCAGAGATGCAATTCGGACACTTGCGATTTTTATTGTGTTGTTTTTATTTTGTATACCCTTGTATTTATATTTTACATATTTTGTATTTTAAGTGTATACCAATAATAGTATATCATTATGCTTTACTATACTGACTGTGTTATCAACTACAAACACTTTTTTTGGCGTCTATGTTCGATTAAATTGTATGTTTGAATATTTAATGCAGCTGTGTTGTATGTCTGCTATGTATGTTTACACAGTTTTGGCTGCTGGATCCCATGCAGTTAAGGCCACGTTAACCAATTATGTCTGGTTGGGTTGCTCACCCAATTTGACAATATTCCGGTACATTAAACAACTGTCATACAAGTAGACGTTTTAGCTAGCTAAAAAACCAGGTTTAACCTACCATTTTCTCAGGAAAATGCCTGTGTAAAGTCAGGAATATGACAGTTGTTTTCCTTTTTATGCCCCCGTCGTAGGCAAGTCTTTCCCTTTGTCCGTCTTTCCATCCATCCGTCCTTCCAATTTTCGTTTCCGCGCTCTAACTACAGTTTGTCTTGTGCAAATTTTATGAAACTCATACACAATGCTAAGACCAAAAACCAGCAGACAGAGTTCGAATTTTGGCAGTGAGCCACTTACGGTTCTAGAGTTGTGCCCATTTTTAACTTGGATAATTGCTAAGCTTGAGCGGGGCATCGTGTCCTCAGACACATTCTTCTTTTATGAATCAATGGGTTTTTCCAATTTTTACAAAAATCAACAAGGATCGTCGTTTTATATATATGATTGTTTATAAAAATTAATGGAAATCAGATGAGACATTCTTAACTTTTCATACGACATAAAATTATGCAGGACGGACAGACGGACTTATATTGTTATAAGGCAACTAGTCGGTGTGGTATTATTAAATAATCTGATCCAATGGCATTGAACTATCATAGCCCTATTCGGAAACAAAAGTGAAGCGGACTAAGTCATGCAAATCCAATCTTTTGCTATAACAATTAAAAATATATACTACATGTGTTTAAAAAATAATTTTTGCAATAACGAATAAGTCGCAACAGATCTTTCACCATCCTTTTCACGATCATCAAAAAGCCGTACCCGATCTTTCACGATCCAAAATATCATTTTTACAAATGTTCACAATTCTGCAAAGTTTCTGGTTAAAATAAAACTAAATAACGTAAAGAGCCATTGTAAACAGTAATATGGAACGATATGGTTAAGAAAAAAGTAGTTTATGCATTTATTTTTATTTCTTTGAAATTTCGAGAAGCAATCTGCCTTTTGTAGCTTTGTAAAAAACGGTGTACCTTTATACCTTTATTTTTCTCGGATACTGATCATAATGTTAAACCATTTTGACAGACAGTTTTATTTTACCAATATTTGTCATTATTATTTATTAAATTAGATTATTTATTGACGTTTCATGTGTCTTTTCGATAAGATTTCCTTCACGATCCTATACTAGATCTTTCACGACCCAATCGCAATACTTGACCACCGTTACTTATTCTGTCACGATCATTTTCTCGATATACCGAATGACAGTCGTGTATCAGCCTTTAATACTTTAATCAGTTCCGAATGTACAAAGCATAAATACGAAAGCCAAGAAGGATCATTCAAAATTCAAAATTCAAAATTTAAAACTCTTACATTAATCTATCATGTTTCTCCGTGCTTACGAAAGCCAACAAAGATCGCACTTTGATATACTACTGAAAGCTAAGTTATAAAGTTTGTGAAGAACACGAACCCATTAAAACAAGGACAATGGTCCGTAAAACATTCATAGGGTTCAAATTTTTGTCCTACCCAATATGTCCTTATTTCCAGTGGCATTCCAAATTTCTCGTCCTTCATCCTGGTCGACCGTCCATTACAGGACCTAGCTTTTGTATTAATTGTTATTTTTCTCCCGTCATAAATATGCATGGAAATATTTGCCACTGGAGGGTAAGCAAAAACAACCAATCTCTAATTATTATAACCCGGTTTTTCCAAAGGAAAAATCTAGTTATCAAAATAGGTATGCACATACAATAGACAGATTTTGTGTATCCTTTATCAAATTTTGATAATTTTATGTTGTTATATCAACAAAATTCGAGTCAAGTTTTTGACAATTTTCATTTAATATGATGTTTAGGAGTCACGGTCTATGATTGAACGAAATATGGCACTTTTGTCATTAACTTATGTAACTCAATTCATACATTCAGAAAAGATATATATACATTATTTGTCGTGTTGTATATGCCATGTGTGTTGTACATTTGAATTACGCAATGTCATATTTATCATATGTGCTTTGTCCAATAAAATATTTGAAATTGAATATAAATATATAATTATATAAAATCGAATGAAGTCTTCAGATCGCTCAGAATCGATGAATATTATAAAAAAGTCAAAACAAAGCACACAATTCATATATAATAGTTTCATAAAACTGTCACAAGTACAAACTTTACTAAAAATAGATGCAAATAATAAACACTGCAAACAAGTTGCTTTTAGAAAAAAAAAAAAAAGACAATACGTGAACCTTAAGACTTTTTTATCCTAATTATTAATTCAACTAAATTAAAAATAATATCTCAGTGTTTTTCATGGCCATGTGTATGGAGGATGATATTCTATTTTTATTGTAAATCATGACAATTTGAAAGTGGTGTTAAATTTAAAACGAGGAGAAAATAAATAGGGAATGTGTCCATGGGACACAGAATGATGATGCCCCCGCTTGCATATCATATAGAGTTATAAAGTGACATAACTGAATAACGGTAAAAGTGACTTTACCCAAATTTGTAGTTGATCTGACTTTTGAGGTAATAGGTATTGTGTATAAGTTTCATAACATTTGGTTGAGGCAAACTTAAGTTAGAGAACGGAATCTTTTACGTTTGTAAAGGGGCATAACTATAGAACAGTAAACGTGACACCACCAAAGTTCAAACCTGATCTGTGTTTTGTGGTAATAAGCATTGTGTATAAGTCTCATAACATTTGGTTGAGGAAAACTAAAGTAAGAGAACGGAAACGAAAAATTCAGCATTTTTTCATTTGAAAAGGGACACAACTCTAGAACGGTTAAAGTGACGCCACCAAAATTCAAACGTGATCTGTGTTTTGTGGTAATAAGCATTGTGTATAAGTTTCATTACATTTGGTTGAGGCCTGTTTTCAAATTGGTCTACAATATTGTCCAAAGGGTCCAAAATTTAACTTTATTTGTTTTCAACAAAATTTGAATTCTGTGGGTTCTTTGATATGCTGAATCTAATCATGTATTTTGATTTTGGGACCGGTTTTCAAGTTAGTCCACATCAAGGTCCAAAGGGTCCAAAATTAAACTCAGTTTGATTTCAACAAAAATTGAATTTTTGTGGTATTTCCATAAGCTGAATCTAAACATGTATTAAGATTTTTGATTTTGGGCTCTGTTTTCATAGGAGTAGGCTCGGTAAGACCTCTTTTTGGCACCGACATATAGCATTTTTACAAATTTGTTAAAAATGTAAACTTTTAGCTATCCATTGGAAAGTTGAATACTTTTGTTACATAAATATGGACTTTTTTGACAAAGCAATGCACATGCATTAGGTAGTAGCATCATTAATTCATGCAAAATTACTAAAATCTTTAGACGGTTTTTGTCTAAAATGGAAGTGTACAGTCTTAATAATTAAATATATGTTGTATTTGATCAAATGATACATAACGTATATAAAGGTTGAGACTGAACATGAATGCAGTCACATACGTACATTTTAGACAAAAACCATCTGAAAAGGGACTTTTTATGGCATATTTGATAGGTTCTTTGTATTCAAGCTTAGATTTAAACGTCTTAAATGACCAAACAAGTTGAAATTCATTAATATAAACTAATTGAATCGACTGAAGTAGTAAAAAATCTTTAATCAGATGTACTACAAATTTTAGGCCAAAATTAGCCCTTTTCGGACCTTCTCCTTTGTTCAAATCAGGGTCCAAAATTAAAATTAGTTTAAATTCAACAAAATTGAATATATGGGGTTCTTTGTTATGCTGAATCCGTGTATTTAGATTTTGGATTTTGGCCCCCATTATCAAATTGGTCCACATTGAGGTCTTAAGGGTCAAAAATAAACTTTGTTGGATTTCATCAAAAATTGAATTCTTGGGACAAGTTGGTGTTCTTTAATATGCTGAATCTCACCATGTATATATATTTTGGATATTGGACCATAATAGGTAAATGTCCAATTTCAAAATTTCAAGTGTTTAGGCCACATTCATTCTGTGTCAGAAATCTATATGCCGTGTCAAATATATAATCACAATCCAAATTCAGAGCTGTATCAAGCCTAAATGTTGTCCATATTTGTACTGAGTTCGACCTCTGGGTCGTATCAAGCTGCGCCCTGTGGAGCATTTTATTTTAGAAGGAACAAACTTATTTTAACAATTCACTTCTGAAATAAATTGTTATAGATAATGCTTATTTTAAGGATTTTCTTGTTGTATAACACATCATGGGGTGTCATGATTGATGGTGTCATGATTGATCAAATGAAAGACCGACCATATTCATACTTGTCAGTGTTCTTCCCAGGATTTTTTGATAGCGCTGTGGTAAGAGAGCGATATTAGATTGATTCACCTTTCGTATTTGCGACGTGATGTTACATTTATTTATAACTATCATGTTGGTAATTATATTATATTAGAAATGGAAATAAGTTACATTTTTATTATTAAACTTTAAAAATGAAAATGCCTAGATAATTTAAATAATTTGATTTCATTACCACCCCTCCCTACCTATTTTGTAAGAGTAAGTATGCACAATGAAGCACAGTAGGTATCTCTGTTTTTCTCACTTTTATTTGTTTGACTTATAAACTAGTTATATATCCTTTACAGCTTCATAATTTACTGACACATATATTTTAAAGAAAGTTTTCAATGACAAAATTGGAATTTTTTCATTAACTTTTATTTACATCTATCAAATTACAATTTTGCAATTAAAATCAGTATATTATTTAATATAAAAGGAAAAATGGAATTACTCTTTCCATAAGTACTTAAATGTTATAAAAGACATAGTAAAAAAAGACTATATTCCAAGAAGCATATGATAGAAATCTAAAGGTGGATTATCGATAAAAAAATTATTTTTGCCAATTGAAACATTACAACCACCTTTAAAAGTTGTCTTTGATAATTTTATAAATATTTGAATACTTGCCACCAGAAATATTTGAAAGGATTTGACAATACTGGTTTGAGCACTTTATCCCTCCAAAATTGTCTCCCTTACGCAACTTCCTGTTTACACTAATGGCTGTTTCTATGAATCATAAATGCCAGTCCGTATCCAAGCCATCCTCTGTTAACATTGATTTTAAAATAATATTTAATTAATATTTATAATATTAGATGGCAAATTTCGATATTTTATATTTATTAATGCGAATTTTTTGTTTTGTTGTCCTCTTTTCGATTTTGAAAATAGCGATGCAAGGATAAATAATCGTAAAATACGGGCTTGCAATGAACCCCTGGACTACGGGAATGCTTTCCTTAAAGCAATACAGGTTCAACAGTTTAGTTGTAAACGCTAAAAAGTAATGAAATAATCGTAGATGGTTCAATAAAATGGACGAGACCACGTTGTCGGAGAAAGGATAAAACTTTCTTTAAATAGTTTGGTATGATTTATTGAGCACTATCCACCCCTTATTAAATGAAGTTTCTGCATCTTTTTATTCTTTTTAAAGTGAAAAACTCCAGAAAGAAATATATAAAAGGTCTTTTTGACAGAAAAAGTTCTGCAAATGACGCCATTTTTTTTCTTTTATTGAACTGTCCCTTGCGATATTTGACTTCGTTAGGTGAACAAACGATCTCGCCGACAAATTAACCAGTCGACCAGGTGATCGGAATTGTACAGAATAACACCGGAAATATGAAAATTCAAAAAACAATAGCGCTGATAATTGATTGCATACCAGCGCTGAAATACCATAGCGCTAAAACGGCCTGGGGAGAACACTGCTTGTGATGATGTCATGAAAAAAGTTCATGCCTGCAATACCTCTTGGATGTGTGGACGTTCACAAATGAAATAAAACTGAAATAAACGTTATTGGAATTGTAGGTGTGTAAAACTGGAACAAATGTGAAAATTTGTCAATTTGAAAGGTCCTGACATGACAAAATGACTGAGTTTACTTAATTAGTTTTGCTCATTGTTGAAGGCTGTACAGTTACCTATAGTTTCTTAAATCAACATCATTTGGACTTTGGTGGATAGTCTCATTGGCAATCGTACCTCATCTCCTTATTTTATTTATTCTTGCAGCAAAAATGTGTTAAGAGGTTCTGTTCCATTCATTGTTCCAAACATCAAATGGCTAATAAAGTATGTGATTAATGAGTGAGTGCATTACGTCACAAGTTAGTGAACATATTGAAGGGAAGATTAACATTGGTAAATAGTCAAAAATGTGTGAAGTTGAAGACTGCTTATTGGGTTCTATGTGTATCACTCTATGTATACTAAGTTTATATATGTAGGGTTGCAGTCTGACAACATTTTACATTCATACTGAGATTTCATACTGAAATGTCTTGTCATATTGATTACACATGACTCTCTTCTTACATAAACAGGTTGGGAACAAAGGTAATAAGTATCTCTTATATCATGTATATGAGTAGTCCAAATAATTATGACGTCTTGAAAGGCTATTTTAATTTTTTGCTGTAACGCCTTCCTACATCTGGACTAGTACATTGTGTACGAGGGGGAATTTCAAGTGATCAATTTTTTGATTTAAATCACTTCTAAGTACAAAATAGGCACATATTTATATTATTTGCAGAAACTTTTCCCAAAGAACTATTCATCTATACTATCTGGTATTATATTGACAAAATATGTCCATGAATTTTGGAATAATATTCATGGACATCAATCTCCTTTATTATTGAAAATAAGAGGACCCACCCCTCTTTAAGAAAATTTGTTCCAAATGTATGGAATTCCCCCCTTTTAAGTTAAAAATGCTAAGTTTTTCTTTTTTCTTTTCTACCAGTCTACCACACTGCACAGAAAAAAAACAATCCTTTGTCTGAGGGACAGTCCCTCATTTTATAAGGGATATCCCTCATTTTAAGAGGTGGTTCTCTTCTGATCAAGGTAAACACAGGCGGGTTGCTGGCCTGGGCCGCTGTTTTTGAAACGTCAAATATAGGGTCAATTTAACTGAAGTAATGTTACAAAGAGTAAAAAAATTTACATCATCATACATCACTACATGTGAGAAAAGGAAAGGCTTGCAGAATTTAATACACCAAGCTCTCTCCGTAGACAACCGCAAAATCAAAATTAAATCATTTGTTCCTGGTCAAGCAAATGCTGCAACATTACGGCTTGTTTTTCCTTTGGGCTTACGCCTATCATACATTTCATCTATTCCTGATTCACTTTTCCATCCATGTTTACGTTGATAAAGGGTTGGGGAGGATAACGTCGATAGGATTACACACACAAAAGCAAGTCCTGTCGTTGTGCGTAAATTTAATGCTCATTTTTATGCCTCGTTCACACGTACATTTAATTCGAATTGAATTCGAATCGAATGCTAAATCGCATTATCCAATTCGCATTAGAAATGCGTTTTTGTTAATACGAATTAAAAGTTAACGTCGTTCGGACAGTAAAGCGAATTTGACGCGCAGTGCAATTCGAATTAGAATTTACGTTTGGACGTAAAACGTTTCGAATGCAAATTAAACTAATTCGAATTAGTTAAAGCGAATCGAATTCGAATTACGTGTGAACGCAGCATTAATGTCTAGGAAAAGTTGTTTAACCCTTAGAGTGCCACGCTCTTGTTTGTTAGAATACCGTTAAGCGCCATGGGATAGGCCCTTGATTTGAAATTTGAACGAAAAACGTCATAAAAGAAGCGTAACAATGCACAACGTCATGCATGCAATTGTTTTCGTATAGAAGCAGTTCTGTTTCGACATTCGGCGTATGTCAGTTAGATTTCTTTAGGTAACGGGTACGTAAATGGGCAATCAAATATGAATTTTTGCAGGCAAGTTGATCCATTAGAGCCGCAAATAAATATTCAAAAAGTATGCAAGTTAATTTTAGACTTTTAGCAATCTGAATATTCTATAAAATGAAGTACAAATGTAGTCTAACGTTATATGTATTAGGATGCACGTAAATACCACAAACACTAAAATAATTAGATAATTTGGCTTTAAATTGATTTTTCTCAAAAACGTTCAACTTTAAAAATTATATTTCATTGTCACTTAAATTTCCGTTTTATTGATATAAAATTTACAGGGCTACCGAATTTATTTTTGTTGTACAAATCCTTCAAATGTATACGTTTTTTGCCAATAGCGCTGTCCGTTTCTCTTTGACTTATATGTTTTGGGTGTCCTTTTGATATCTTCTGCATCTTTTTTAAAGTCAAAAGTTGCTGAACTTCTTTTGCGATATTTACATGTATTCTATTCTTTCGTGTACCTCAGATTTCCGGATATTTAATTTGCTATACTTATTGGAGAGTAAAAAGCTACATATATCATTTTTCGATACTGATTGTTATCTCTACAAGTTGACTCAGACCTTGTGCATCTTATCTTACTGAATAAAATATTTGCCGCTGGACACTTAGTTACAAATAAAGTAGTTAATCCATAATTTCACAAACGTGTGTACTTTGATTAGACTTTTAATTATGCACTTTCGTCAAATGATTAATTTTTCCGTTCTTTTGTTTCCGATTGATTTTGTTTTGTTTGAATTATTGTTTATTTTTAAACGCTATACAACGATATTAGAATTAGATTTGCAACTTTAAGTTTCAATAATACCTTTTTAAAGGTTTGATCGAAAATCATTGCAGTCAAGTCGTCATTTTTTTTTGTTTAGCCCACACGGTTGTCACATTTTTTTTTTTAGGTTCAGTCTTTTACAATAAGTATTCGTAAAATCTTTCAATTGATAACACATTAAAAACATATTGATTTGAACGCATGTATGGTTGGATTTTAACTTCACTATGAGTTGAAAAAAAAAGAATTGTTTGAATGTATTTGTCTATTTGATCTTTGTCTTCTTTTGTTTCTTGTTTTATTTTATCCTGATGTTATCATGTATAATTATTTTTTACAATTCAATTTGGTTGAAATATATAGCAAATTTTCTGACAAAAGTAATATTTGTGTTTATATCATAAGTAGAGGAAAACGCTTCTCATATAAAGAATTTAACCAAATAAACAAAACAAAAAACTATGACAATTATGTTTCTATTGGTACCAAGTTGATGAGAATTCCAGTCAGAATTGATCTCACAATATATTTTTGAAAATACGTAGCTTTATGGGAAATATATGACAAAAAAAAAGGGGACGAATATTCATTGCATAACTCTGTAAACGTTGTCGAAACATGATTTTGCTTCTATTTGTGCTACTTTGTCTGTAAGGACATTTGTTTTGTTTAGCTGATGAGAGTTTTTTTATATAACTTCATATGCATTCAGTAAAGTTGCAGTGAAAAAAGAAACACCGAAGAAATTTATCGAATTCAAGTTAAGTCATTGAACACACCTTTTCAATAGTTGAGGGGGTGACACAGGGTGCTCATTTCCCAAATCCTTCTTTTTTTGGGAAATTTTTCCCACTTCCCAAATTTTTTAGACCATTTTTCCCACTTCCCACTTTTTTTCCAATTCTCCCAAATCCCAGATTTTGGTTTTCCGTAATATCCTATTTGGAGCCATCCAGAGCTGTCTTCTTGTCTTGTTTGTTCTTCAGTATGTACAAAACTTATGAATAAGCACATATGTGTCTTACCTAGACTTTACTGGTCCAGATTCTTACTACAACATCAAGAAACAATGTCATTTAAGGCTTTTGTGAAAAAATAATAGGAAAAAAAAAAACACCAAAGGTAATAAAGCACTCCTGGATGACTATGTTAACTTTAGTTAACAGAACACAAAACTTAACTGAACACAAAACCAACAAAACCCAAAACCCATGCAAAGCAGGGAATCTTCATATCAGACACAAAGTGTGATACAATTGATGAACAAGAATTACTGGTGTACACGCATGCCCAATAATGATTCCAATTGGTACGTCGATACTACTGTCTGTTGAAGTATGGAATTTAATCATACCCCTTGACACCCCTCATTATTTTTCTCTAGAAGCCATGGAATAGGCCAACCCCCTGGTTTTTTTTCCAAAATGTTTCAAATTTCGAACCCTAGTTTCAGATATTTGAACATAGCGCCACTCAAAACCTTGCGCAAACGATGCGCAAGTTTCTCCTCTACAAGACCTTTATAGCCATACCCTGTGACACCCCTCATTATTTTTCTCTAGAAGCCATGGAATAGGTCCCCCTCTGTTTCGTTTTTTTTCCAAATTTTTCAAAATTTCGAGCCCTATTTTCAGATTTTTAAACATAGCGCCACTTGAAACCTTGCGCAAAAGATGTGCCTGTTTCTCCTTTACAAGACCTATATAGCCATACCCAGTGACACCCCTCATTTTTTTTCTGTAGAAGCCATGGAAAAGGCCACCCCACCCCCCTGTTTTTTTTTTAAATTTTCAAATTTTGAGCCATAGTTTCAGATTTTTGTTGAGCCTGCGACTTTTGTTGCAAAAGCGAGACATAGCGATCCTACATTCCGTCATCGTCGGCAGCGTCCACAAATATTCACTCTGTGGTTAAAGTTTTTGAAATTTTAATAACTTTCTTAAACTTTCCTGGATTTCTGCCAAACTTGGACAGAAGCTTGTTTATGATCATAAGATAGTATCCAGAAGTAAATTTTGTAAAAAAAAATCGTGTTTATCCGTATTTTACTTATAAATGGACTTAGTTTTTCTGCCAGTTAACATTACATTCACTCTGTGGTTAGTTTTTAAAATTTTAATAACTTTCTTAAACTATCCTGGATTTCTACCAAACTTGGACAGAAGCTTGTTTATGATCAAAAGCTAGTATCTAGAAGGAAATTTTGTAAAAATTTATTTCCTGTTTTTTCCGTATATTACTTATAAATGGACTTAGTTTTTCTTCCAGTTAACATTACATACAGTCTGCAGTTAAAGTTTTTAAAACATTTATTAGATTCATAAACCATCCTGGATTTTTACCAAACTTGGATAGAAGCTTCTTACAATCAAAAGATAGTATCTAGAGGAAAATTTTTAATAATTTTTTCCCCATTTTTGTTGAGCCTGCGACTAACATCAAAAGTAGGCGAGACACTGGGTTCCGTGGAACCCTTACGATTTTTTTAGTTTAAACAATATTTATTCAGATAAAATCAACATTAAACGATATTATACAAATGAAATAATATTAAGGATTCAGAAACAATCAATTTGCTTTTACAAATCTGTCTCCTTTTACAAAAATAATACACTTATTGGACAATACATAAATATAAATACTGGCATGCTCTGTAATAAATATATGAATATGAAAAAGGTGAAAGAAGAAGAAGAAAAAAAAAATTAATGAGAAAAAAAAAAAATAAATAAATAAACATGAATTATTGTAATGTATACAGTGTGAAATGCTTGGGTTCCTATTGAATGATGAAGCATTAACATCAAGGGTTAAAACGTTTACTTTTAATAATATATTTCTGCACCAAACTAAATAAAAGACTATTTTGCTCATCTGAGAGTACCGTTGATCCAAAAAGCAAAGTTTTTGTGTTAACTTGGACAGGAAGAGCTGAAACAGAATATAATAGTTCATGTCTTAAATCAGTGTATATGGGACAAGATAACAGGAAGTGAGAATTTGTTTCTACATCACCACAACGACAATTTGGAGAGTCTACTAAATTACGAACGAATAGGTGAGAATTCAATGAACTTGAATCCATTCTTAAGCGAGCATGAAGAATTTGACCAAAACGATGTCCTATATAATAATACGCTGGGACCTTACTATTTTGGGTACTAATTTGGTTTTTTTGAATAATGATAGAGATTCACATTTTCTTATGTTTAAGTTAAGAGTGTTCCATAGTTTTGTTGTTTATTCAGAATATAAACGGATCTGTGTGTTGACTTTTATTTTTATTATTTCTTTGTCTTGTATTATGATCATGCCTACTTCCTACTGAATCGGGCAATAAGTCTCTTAAATACTCTGGGGTTTTATTATTCAAAATTTTGTGATAATGAATTAGTCTATGATTGCGTCGTCTTTCAGATAATTTTTCCCATCGAGTTTCAACATATAAATTGTTTATACTGGTAAGTTTAGTACCCCCCGTGACGATACGCGCTGCGTCAAGCTGAATATTTTCAAGTTTAGCAATCAAATTCTGATTTTAAGAGTCCTAAACGACATCGGCATATTCAAGAATTGGGCGAACAAATGATATGTAAATTTTTTCAAGTGTAAACCTATCAAGAACATTTTTCATTTTTCTCATTATATTTATTCTTTTGTAAGATTTAGAAACTATATATTCAATATGGTCGTTCCAGGATCCGTTGTTAGAAAAAAAGACACCTAGATGTTTGTGTTTACTTACTTTTTGTAGCTCTTGGGTATTCATATTTAATGGAGGATGAAAGGGTCTATTTATTTTTTTTCGAAATTATCATACTTTCAGTTTTTTGGGCATTAAAATTCACAAGCCATTTGTTTGACCAATTATAAATCTTATCTAAATCGTTATTCAAAATTGTAGCTGTTTCTGTTGGATTGTCAACCATAATATACAATGAAGTGTCATCTGCGAATAGCTTAATTTGAGCTTGAATGTCTTCTATTATATCGTTTATAATTATCAAAAAAAGGAGAGGGCCCAGAATGGACCCTTGTGGGACGCCTGCATTTACAGGTAACCATTCGGAACTTGAACCGTTAATAACAACCCGCTGGACTCTATTTGTAAGATAATTTTCAAACCACCTTAGTAAAGAACCCGATATGCCCGCTTGTTGAAGTTTAAATAGCAGTCCCTTATGCCAGACTCGATCAAACGCTTTACTTATATCACAGAATACTACCCTTACTTCTTTACCGCTATCTAAAGCCTTCCCAAAATCATTTGAAATGTTAATTTATTGATTAACCGCTGAATCCCCCCGTGTAAAGCCTGACTGATTTTTCGTTAAAATATTATTACGCTTAAAGTGATTGTAAACATGTTTATATACACAACGTTCCATACACTTTGAAATTACACTCAACAAGGAAATAGGTCTATAGTTTTTAACGTCATTCGGTTTACTATTTTTATAAACTGGGGTAACATTTGCTCTTTTCCATTGATCTGGAAAAGTAGACGTACTTAACGATAAGTTAAATAGCTTACATAGTGGATACTTCAAAACAGAAGATGCTTCTTTTAACAATTTGGGACTTATGAGGTCTGGACCAGAAGCTTTTGTGGGATTAACAATTTTCAATATATCTTCAACTTCAGTAACAGTAAGTTCTATATAACTAATGTCATCACTAATAGTATGAAGTTGAATCATCAATATTTGACTGGGAAGAAAAAAATCGATTAAATTCATTTGCCTTTTCGATTTCATCAAATATTAAGTTGTTATTAACCATTAATGGAGGTATACTTGCGTCGTTTGTTTTTAATCCGGATATTTGTTTGACCGTTTTCCACCAATTAGTAGTGGACGGTTTTTACGATTTTTTTAACATAGCGCAACTCAAAACCTTGCGCAAACGATGCGCCAGTTTTTCCTCTACAAGACCTACATAGCAAATAAATCAAGAGTAAGTAAATTTTGGCTCAAAATGGTCTATATATTTTTTTTTTCTATCATTAAAAGTTTCATTTCTGCTAATTTGTTTGTTAGTTCAATTAAATAAAGACAACTAAGGTGCTATTTTTTCAGGGAAGGACTTCTTTTATGTTCTAAATTAAGTGGTGTCATTGGTGGTCAATCCGTTGACAGGTGTAGATTAACTGTGGTACTGAATGTTACCATGAAAAGGGGAGTGGCAGAAATGGTAAATCCCATTTCATGATTAGAGATGTAAATTGCAATTTCTGGACGGAATTTCTTCCTTTTAAATATTTTTTTTGAACGGCGACCGTTGCTGTTGCTGTCTTTTAATTTTTTGGTTTTTAGATATATCGCCTTATTGTTTGCTAGTTATTGTTCGCTAGCTTCGGTCTGGTTAATGACATTGCCTATCCAGGCAACCTCAGGCCATTGCTTATCATTTGTACTTATTGTGGACAAAAGCTTTGTCACAGGGAAATTTTTACATATTAAAGTTGGCAGAAGGTAGGATTTTCATACCCCAACTTTGGACCTCACATTGTCATTTGTAGTAGTTTCGTAAATTTACCCACCTGGGTCTTTGGATCCAGGCAACTGTAGGCCATTTTCTAACATTTGTACCTAGCGTAGACGAAAACTTTGCCGTAGGGAATTTTAAACGAATCAGAGTTGGGAGGGGTATGGTCTCCATACTTTGGACCTCAGTTGTAGATGTTCTTAACTTTACCCACCTGGGTCTTCGGGTCCAGACAATCTCAGGCCATTGCCTATCATTTGTACTTATTGTGTACAAGCGCTTTGCCGTAAGGAATTTTTTACGTATTAAAGTTGGGAGAGGGTAGGCCGATCTCCATACCCCTTGACTTTGGACCTCAGTCGTAGAAGTGCCGTAAATTTACCAACCTGGGTCTTTGGATCCAGGCAACTGTAGGCCATTTTCTATCATTTGTGCCTAGGATAGACAAAAACTTTGCCGTAGGGAATTTTAAACGAATCAAAGTTGGGAGGGATATGGTCTCCATATCCCAACTTTGGACCTCACATGTAGATGTTCCGTAACTTTACCCACCTGGGTCTTTGGATCCAGGCAACCTTAGGCAATTGCTTATCATTTCAACCTAATGTGGACAAACGCTTTGTCATAGGGGAATTTTTACGTATTAAAGTTGGGAGAGGGTAGGCTGATCTCCATACCCCAACTTTGGACCTCAGTTGTAGAAGTTCCGTAACTTTACCCACCTGGGTCTTTGGATCCAGGCAACATCAGGCCATTGCCTATCATTTGTATTTATTGTGGACAAAAGCTTTGTCGAAGGGGAATTTTTACAAATTAAAATCGGGAGGGGGTATGGTCTCCATACCCCACCTTTGAACCTCAGTTGTAGAAGTTCCATAACTTTACCCACCTGGGTCTTTGGGTCTAGGCAACAATAGGCCATTGCCTATCTATAAATCATTTGTTTCTAGTGTGGAGAAAACTTTGCCGAAGTGATTTTTTCTCAAATTAAAGTGGGATGGGTTAGAGTTAGGGGACACCACTTATCAGACACATCATGACCATTCATGCATTTTCACAATTTTTTTTTAAATTTGTTTTGTGGGTTTTTCCCACATCCCACATTATGGTCATATCCCACTTCCTTCTTTTTTTTCCTTCTTTTTCCCAGATCCCACTTTTTTTACCCCCTATATCCCACAACCCAAAAGTGTGTCACCCTCCTCATAGTTGATACTGGTAAATTTTAAAAAGTAACTAATATTTATTTTAGTATGAATTTAAAACAAAAATCATCAACAAAATATAAACACGACATCATTTTTTTATTAACTGAACATAAAGAATTTCATATATACATGTAGCAAGCTATCAGGTGCCCTCGCTTGCCAAAAGCTAACTTAATAAAAACAAGAGAAGTTCTTCTTAAAGTGTAGGACTAAAGGGAAAGAAAGTCTTCCTTTTTCGTTTTCTTTTTCGTTAGAATAACTTTTTGAATACAGATAAAGTAGTTTATTTAATGATGAACATAAGTAATATTAGAACAAAGTTGCAACATGTTTGTTCGTCGCGTAAATACTTTCATCATATATCTAAAGAGAACAGTAAATAAAAATAAACTATTGGCGACGAGTGTATATCTAGCATTCTTATTGGTCCCCTCTGGTTGATATTTAATTTAGTTCTTCTAAATTTTCTGGTTGCAAAACCCAAAACCACGGAGTTGGAATAGAGTTGACGCTGGCCATCTTCCAAATCCCGCAATCTAGCATTATGACGTATTGTTTATTATTACATAACGACAAAATACCGTTGGCCTTTGGGCCTATGATTCTGTCAAACACATGCCTATAACTGATAATATGTATGATGTAGATTATGTTACTGAGGGGAGAGTCAGTCAGGATAATATTATTGATACAAGAGGAAGAGAATTGCTTGATTTATGCATATGTAACCAATTAAGAATTGTTAATGGTAGATGTTGTGGTAATGTTAATGGTACTTATACATGTTTTAAACCAAATGGATGTAGTGTAGTCGATTATATTATAGTCTCACAATCATTGTTGTCACAATTATTATATATGAATGTAAATGAATTCATTCCATGTTTATCAGACTGCCATTGTAAAATATCTTTAAAAATCTTAGCCAACTTTGAAATAGAACGCAAGCAAAAAGGGTCAATTGATTTTCCAACAAGATATATATGGGACCATGAAAGTATTATTAAATTTCAAGAAACATTTTGTAATCCTGCTATTCAAAATGAAATTAAAAGTTTTATGAATGAAAAGCTGGAGCTTACCCCAGAAAACATTGATTTATACACCAGTAAAGTCCACACGATTTTTGATAAAGTATGTAAAGCATCCTTGAGAAAGAAAAAAAAAAGAAAATTCACAGAAAATAATAAAAAATGGTTTGATCAAGATTTGGAACAACTTAAAAAAATTGTCACAGAAAAGGGCAATTTAATGTCAAAATTTCCAAAAGACCCAATCGTACGGGGCTCTTTTTTTAAGACAAATAAACAATACTCAAAACTGAGGAGAAAAAAGAAAAAAGAATTCAAACAGCTTATCTTAGATCGCTTGGACAATTTGGAAACCGAAAACCCAAAAGAATACTGGTCTCTGGTAAACTCCTTAAGAGATGAACAACAAAATAATAACACAAACAATATAGATGGAGATAATTGGTTCAAATATTTTTCTAATTTGGCATCTGTTTCTCCAAATCTGTCAAACAAAGTAAACGAAATTACAGAAAAACTAAAGAAAAGGGAAAAAAATGTTGGAAGCTTTATTCCACTTGATTTTGAAATTTCTTTGTCTGAATTACAAAAGGCTTTGAAAAAGCTCAAATCTGGAAAGAGTCCTGGATTGGACAACATATTTTATTCATAAAAAAAAGTGATTTTCCTATTTTCGGACAGTACTCAAAAATGCTTTCACCAATTGCAAGAAACTTTGGTGAAATGTTCATATCTATTGACATGAGCTCAATTTCGATTTTTTACAAATTTCAGATTTTACGTTTCCGAGTTATGGGGTTTTATTCATTAAAAAAAGGGGATTTTCAAGTTTTCGGACAATAACTCAAAAATGCTTTTAGCAGTTCTCATGAAGCTTTGGTGAATTCGTTATATCTATTGACGTAAGCTCCCTTTCAATTTTTTATTGATTTTATACATTTTACATTTCCCAGTTATGGGATTTTATTAAAAAAAGGGGGTGATTTTCCAGTTTTCGGACAATATCTTTAAAGTGCTTTGAGCAGTTTTCATTAAAATTTAATGACTGGTTTATATCTATTAGGATAAACTCCTTTTACTTATTCATAAATTTCTGATATGACATTTAGAAGTTTATATTAAACTTTATTCTTTGAAAACGCGACAGGCGTTTCATGCGCTCATGGCGCAGCTGTTTATTATTTTTGTGTTTAATTTTCATTTCATATTTCAACTTATTTTCTCTTATTCTAAGCATTTGATCTCACTCTTTTCAATGCGATATAACAAAAAGGTGTTTTATATACATATTGCCCCTATATTCAGTGGAAAATAAGGGGGAGGGTCCACTCCTCATTTGCATATGAATAGAAGTAGGTAATATTTGAACCTTATATACTGAAAAAATGCTGAATGTATATACAGTTTATATATGGATTGGTCCTGGACCCAATTGATTTAATATAGTTATTCGAGTATCCCCATAAGTGAAATCAAATTCGAACCATTCTAAATATAACAAGAAATGAAACATATAGGCTAGGGATACCTGATGAGGATAGTTCCAATTCTACTTGACCGAAATACAGACCAGATTTGGGTTTCAGGTCTAAAAATACACACACAATAATTATACTACAAGCATGCAAGTCGGAAATTCTAAAAAAAAAATAAGATAAATACTGAAAAATGTATTCCATAACAATAAATATTTATCCTACACCAAAAATGCCAGCTCTAAATATATGCACATCAAAAAATGGAATTAAATACAAAGGGTTATAATAAGATACACTGGAATGGTCCTGGACCCGATTGATTTTGATATAATTACATTGACACTTTTTATTAAAACATATAAAATTTGCTAAATGAGCAAATCTAAAATTTTATCATAGCATTTCCAAATTAGCTGCAGAAATCCTATTTTCATCAATATTCAAAGAAACATTAAATTTATATATTTTTTAATTGAATTTTTATGAAAACATTGCAAAAATGAGAAGAAGAAAAATAAAAGCACCTTGTCTAAGAGAATATTTTGTAGATAAGAATATATAATGTATTTAGTGTAGGTGATATTGAAATTAAATAATCTTGACCAGCTAACCATCTGTGTTTAATTGATAACATCAGTGGACACCAACTGTGAGAGAAGCACTTAACCTAATCATTTAATTGCTTGTATAAACAATCAATTACATGGTTTCAATGCTGAATATCAGGAAAAATCAGGGCTGTTCTATAAAGTAAACATAAGTAATGAAATGCTGAAAGTGTCACAATCCCACATGGTCCCATGTTTTCTAAAACTATTCAATGCAATATTTGGATGTGGTCACTATCCGAAGTCTTGGTCTCAAAGTTTTATATGCCCTTTGTACAAATCTGAAGATCCCAATAAACCTGAAAACTATAGAGGCATAGCAATTAATAATAGTATTGGCAAACTATTTAACATTATTTTAAACACCAGACTTGATAATTTTTTGTCTGAAAACGGGATTATACATCAAACTCAAATTGGGTTCTCTAAGAAATCCAGGACTTCGGATCATGTCTTCGTTCTAAAATGCATTATTGATAAATATTTAAACTGTGGTAGCAAAAAACTATATACATGTTTTGTGGACTTTCGTAAAGCCTTTGATAAAGTGCTTCACGTTGGTATCATGTTGAAATTGTTAGAGGGAAATTTTGATGGTTTTTTCTATAGAATTCTAAATAGTATGTATAACAATGACAGACTCTGTGTGAGGGTAGATAATAAAATAACTGATTTTTTTAGTTCAAAAGTTGGAGTCCGTCAAGGGGATGTTTTAAGTCCTAACCTGTTTAAATTTTTCATAAACGATTTGCCCAAAGCTTTAGAGGACAACTGTGACTGTTTACAATTAAATAATAAATGTGTACCTTGCCTTCTCTATGCGGATGACCTGGTGTTATTTTCAGATAATAAAAAGGGGTTACAAATATTGTAATGACTGGTGTCTTGAAATAAACACAAAGAAAACACAAATTATAATCTTTAATAAAAATGGGAGACTACTGTCAGATGAATTTAATATAGGTGCAAACAGAATAGAGTGTGTGAAATTCTATAAATACTTAGGATTAGTTCTTACTAATACTGGAAAATTTAATGCAGCTAGAAAAAACCTATATGATAAAGGACTAAAGGCTTCTTTTAAATTTTACAAAAACATTAAGTCATGTTCTCCATCTATTAAGACTTTACTTCATATATTTGATCACACCATCAAACCAATAGCTTTATATGGCTGTGAAATATGGGGTATGTTAAATTTGACTCCAAAAAGAAGAGCCATGCATCTTTTTGAAATCTTCAAAGATCTGGAACCTGATAAATTAAATCTTAAATTTTGCAAGTATGTTCTTGGTGTCTCCAAAAATTGCACAAATATTGGAGTTATATCAGAGCTAGGTAGATTTCCTTTATATATTAACATAGTAATTCAAATGTTTATGTATTGGCACCGCCTTGAAAACTCGCCCACTGATCTCTTAAGTGATGCTTATATTGAAAGCTCCTCTGATAAAGCTGTGGCTAATTAATCGTGGTATGCAAACATAAAGTTTTTTAGTGAAAAACTTGGTTTAAATTTAGCACTTTGTAAAAACTCAGTAAAAATAAATTTTACTTAGAAAATGTATCAAAACTGATTTTTTTAACATATTGGAGCCATCAAAAAGACTTAATAAAAAAAGATGATCACAGTTAATTGAGCAACTTCTTTAAATTTAAACATAATTTCACTTTTGAAGATTACTTCAATATTAAGAACAGAGATAAGAGAGTTATACTAACTAGATTTAGAATAAGCAATCATTGTCTCCGCATAGAGAGAGGCCGTTACGAACGAAAAATTGATGAACATGGAAAAAATATTACACTGCCAAGATCAGAGAGAACATGCCAGTTTTGTTCAATGAACTCGGTTGAAGACGAAGAACATTTTTTATTTAAATGTACCCTTTATAATAAGGAAAGAAAAACCTTTCTGGATGAACTCTTTACAAAATACCCATATTTATCCCAAATATCCGATAGTAATCTGCTTATTTGGTTCATGTCAAACGATAGCCTTGATTTTAACTCTAAATTATGTGAATTGCTATCCTCATTTTACATATTGAGAAACTAAATATTTGCTTAACTGAAACTTATAAAACTTATTTATAGTCTTCACCAGTTCATTGTCACATTATACTTGAATTGTTTTTTTGTTTTTTTTTTCTGGGCAGTAAGAGTTATCCTTCGTTCCATATATACAATGTAGGCAACTGACTCTCCTCATAAAAAAATAAAAATACATTTGTGTCTGTATTTTTATCTGTATTTTATTTTCATTTTCATTTACATGTTGTACTGTTAAATCAATCATCCTTAATCAGAACTGGGACTATTATACTAACGGGACTGGAAACTGATTGATCTGTTGAGATTTCATTGTCCCGATAGCGGATTATTGATTTTTGTTTTGATTGACAGCTTATCGTGCCACGTCGTTAATTAGCCTTCGGTACATGTAAACAATTGATTTCGGCGAACATGTCAGCTTATAAAATACCGTTAAAATTGGTGGACTTGAAATTGAAAACAAAAATAATTAAATGCAAAAAAAAAAAAAAAATATATGAATAACAAAACTATTTTAACATATAAAACATATAAAATATATTTACTTGTAATAAATGTTTTCACACAGGAATAAACTAATGCCGGTTAAAACTGGACAAGTTCTTGGAAAAAGTAGTTTTGAAAGATAAATACTTTTCTTATTGTTAACGAAAAATTATTAATAAGTAGTCAATATATTAGTGTTGAAAATAAAACAAATAAAGTCGAAATGCCGGCGCTTTACTTGACCGCTAAGAAAACAACGTGTTCGATCCTGGGAAAGTATAACAGATCATAATTAATCCTAATAAAAACAATAAATGTGCAATAAAAACAATGTTGGCAATTTCAGTTCATAATTAATCCCTATAACAAAAGTTACCCGTGGTCTAATAAAACATAGCCACATTGTTTTGAACTTTTCTAAATTTCGTGTTTACACCTAAATTTCAATATGGCAGAAACAGCAGTGAAAGGGCCTACTTTTGTAGTTCTGATTGTGGAACTGATTGAACATATTTTCACGAAGTCATATGCTTATGCCACCCGTTAGTATAATAGTCCCAGATCAGAACGATAGTTGTATGTGTGAGTGTATGCGAGTGGGAGAGAAAGGCTTTTTATTTTTACTTGTGATTACATGCTTGTTATGAGCCTTATGATTAGGAAATAAAATATCTTTATCTTATTTTTATCTTTATCTTTATGCCGTGGCACTCAAAGGTAGTGTTTTTGAATAGGCCGGATAGGCCGTATGGCAGAGAAAAGGTTAAATTTAAAAAAGACATTATAAAATTAACGTTTTTCAAGCCGGTAACTAATGTTTCTGAGGAAATTTATTTGCGTAGATATTCGTTCCAAATTTTGGAACGAATTTCGAAAGCCGGTGGCAGTGATTGCAGTAAAGGAAAATAGTTCCGGAACGAAAACGATCACTGTACGGAGTTGACCTTTAGGCAGACGTCATTCTTCAAGCTGACGCAACGCTGAAAATAGAAGATCATAGAAGGGAAAAGTATGTAAGAATTTCAATTTCGTAAACACTTACCATAAAAATTGACTTAATGCATTTAACAGTTGCGTACAGTGCACACAGAATCGGTCAGCAAGGGTCTGGGAGTCTAATGATAAATGCTTTAGGTAAAAAATTCAAGCAACAAAGGGAAAAATGTTTCAGCATGTTTACCTCTATTTTGTCATACTTTGATAGAAATAATTGTTTCAAGGCATACATCACCTAAGAAAAAATCAAGTATTATCCTTGATAATGAATACACATAAATACTTCTTATTGATTCAGCATTCAATGATTATTGATTTAGAATCAAATTTTTTCTTTGTAGATCTACATGAAAAAATATTTTATAAAGACTATGGGTATGAAATGTACATGCTTTATATATTCTATTCTATTCTATTCTGTTCTATTCAAGAGTAATATTTTTAAAGACTTTCTGTTAAGACCCATTTGATTTTTATGGGGGCTAGGATGAAAAATTTTGTACTGCCTTTTTATTTTTCCCTCTATTCGGTCCTGCCTTTTTATTTTTCACTCTATTCGGTCCTGCCTATTTTTTTGTTTATCCTGACTTTTTTTTTACATAAATTGTCATCCTGTTTTTTTTTTGCAAATAATCTCATCCTGCCTTTTTTTTACTCAAAACTCCTGTCCTGCCTATTTTTTTCAAATTTCATCCTAGCCCCCCCCCATAAAAATCAAATGGTAGCTCCCTTATATCTGTGAGCTAAAGCTTTTTTTTATACCACTGGATGTTATATATATTTATATATTTGCAATAGTTAAATAAAGATTATGTATCTGAGGTCTAATGATCATGATGAACACTGAAATGTAACAACTCCTGGACACTGGCATATGATGCCCATGACAATTACAAATTGAAATATCAAGGGACTCTATAAAAAGGCTTCCCATTCATCAAACATGTGATTTCTATGTGTATGTGGGTAGCAATATAACAAGGTAATAAAAATTGAGAAAAATTAATAAATAATAAATATAAATATAATCAGGGCTTTATTTAGAGATAAGACTAAAGTGAAATATTAAAATCTGTTCCTTTTTTTCTTTCCTCTCAAATGACTGTAAAAGGAAGCATGATTATGCTAGGTTGAACAAATTAATGTCAGAATTGGATTTTTTCTTTACAGAGGTTTTTCATTGTACCTAACTCTATTTTAACCTTTGGCATGACAGTCCCAGGTTGCAAACCTGTTTTTTTTTTTTTGTTGTGTGTTGTCTCATTTAAGAAAAAGGGGGATTCTAAAAATACATTTATTTCAGTAGAACTTTATTTCTGTTTAAATCATTCAATTTCAGAAATAGATCTTGACATAATTATGACATACCCATCCACCATTTACAGTCCGCCCTTGAGTTGTAATGTCTGTATTTAATAAGATATATTAAATTTCAAAGTTTCAACAGAAAATAAAATCTTTAGCAATTATCATTATTTTTGTAAAAAATATTCATGTTCGGTCTCAACCTTTATATATGTTATGTATTATCATCAAATACAACATATATTTTAATATTAAGACTGAACACAAATGCGGCCACTTCCATTTTAGACAAAAACCGTCTTAATATTAGCAAAAATGCTACAAAGTGAAGATTTCAGTAATTTTGCATTAATTTATGATGCTATTACCTGATGCATGTGCATTATATTGTCATACACAGCCCATATTTATGGAACCAAAGTATTTTACTTTCTTATAAAGCGCTTAAAGTTTACATTTCAACAAATTTGTAAAAATGCATAATATTTTGGGGCCAAAAATGGATCTTACCGGGCCTACTCCTTTAAAAAAATACACAACATAAAACAAGGCCATGGGGTGTGAAAATTAATTATATAAATGAGCACTCATACCACATCTCCTTATTTTTATATAAAAAGCTTTTTTAAACTTGTGTAAATTGTACCATCAGAGATTAATATATAACTATCTCTGGTAACTGTAAACATAAATAAATATGTGGAATAATGAAGAATTATAATATTAATAAAAAAAATGTTGACCTGATATGTAATTCATAGAAAGGACTAAATCATCATAAACATGGATTTATTTAGGTAGACTGGATGTAAATTGAACAACTTATGAAGGATTGCTTGAAGAAGATGAACAGGAAATGAGCACAAACAATTATATTATGATATCATCTTCATTCTTTTGCAATTACATCTGTAAGCTACAAAATAAAGATCCGACTCTGTTGAAATTATTTTCCTCTGTCTTTTATTGATGATATAACAGATTTTAGGATTTTTACACTCGAGTCATGTCATCAGGTCAAATTCTGACATGCTAACAAATCACAATAATTTACAACTGGACTTCCCAAAAAGAATGCACTTATTTAAGGATATGATTGGGAGCTTTATATTCGGTGAATGACCGATATTCCGACACCCCATTAGTCCTAAATCCCATTGGTCCGACGACCCAATAGTCCGACACTGAATATTATTTACTTTAATTAAAACCTCATGATAATTTCTGAATTTACAGTACTTAGCTTATCAACCTCTATGCTTAAAAAATAAGTTTCCTAGGCCTAAATGTGGTTGAAATTCTGACAATTTTGCTAACTTTAACCAAAAATTTCTTTTTATGACATAACTGGATTATTACTATTTAAGAAACAAACTGCATAAAGTTGTATAATACATTTGTATGTATTACATTTCAGAATGCTAGTTTGTATTATCATCATGATCATGATAATTGCAATATGTTATTATTCAATTAATTAAAAACATCAATTATTTTTGAATTGATAGCCTGGAATCAGTACATACATGTGTTTTATACATCTATATACTATTCATTAGGGAACTTATTAAAATGAAATTTTGCACAAGACAGTCATGGCAGTTCACAATTACAGTGGTAATTTTAAACATAGTGACACCATTAATACAATTTTATTTTTCATGCATAATCATTGCAGAACTATTTTTCAAATGATTTAATGTTTGTTAGTCATTTACTTCAAATACTTAACCTTAAGATGTGGTATGATTGCAAATGAGATAACAATCTAAAACTATCCACCAGAGTCCAAATAAATGTGTCTGTTAGCAGTTATAAGTCACTTTACAAACATCAACAATGAATACAAACTTTCATTATTTATAGACAGATTAGGAAAAAGAGGAATTATAGCTTTTTGGCTTACTACAAGAGAATATAAGAAATATAATAATGTAAATAAGAAAAATAGAGAGGACTTAGCCACTGGACTGTATATAAAGTGCTCCTTACTAATCCTTAGAGGAGTTGCTGTATACATGTACTTAGAAAAAGATGTGTGAGACACTACATTTTGTAGCATTTTGGTCAATCTGCCCTATTTGCTCCAACCTATTAAAATTACTGCCTATGGTGGGAATTAAACCCAAGTATGTCCATATACTCTATTTTCCTCTATGTACATACATGTACATGCATATGAAAAATATCAAATGCAAAGTAAATATGGTAATTAACATCATGATTACAGTCTCATTTTTTTTGTAAGGACCTAGTTTAGGAAGTCCCTGGACCTAGCCAGACATATTTCTTAAGCAAGGTGTATTATATAACTCTTGAAAGTTTTAAAATGCAATTGTAAGATTAATTATATCTGCTCTTAAACTATAATAACACAATAAGTATGTTCAGTAACAACAACGTGCAATTTAAGTAAACAAACATCAATGAACGACCACGTGTTTGTCTGCTGTGCTTGAATTTAAACGGATCAGCTTTATTTACACGAATTTTGCTGCAGCAGACAATTAAACATGTCACTTTACATTATAAGTTTTATAAAAAAAATGTATTTGTTGTTATGACTTGTGTATGCATGGAAATATAATGAAGATAACATTGATTTTACCGTACAAAATGAATACACAGCATTCCTGAGGTGTGCACACAAAACACACCCACTTTTGTTACAATGGATGGTAACGTATAGCCATTTATATAACAGTAAATGCCATTGGATAAGCTACCCTACACAATAAATAATATGCAAATTTATCCCCGGCCACGCTTTTGTGTCAGCTCTTGTTGTGATAGAAAATGTAAACATTGGAATCCGCCATTTTGAGTTAGGAACAAAACTATTTTTCAATCTTGGATTAAAGGAGATTGCGCACATTGCCAGCGTATCATGCATAACCAGTCATGTGAAAATATATCTTTAATTTGTTTTCTGTACTTACTTTTCAATGTTTGAGTTAATTTAATGTTTTAATTTCCTACAGAACGGAGCATCGTTCTCAAAGTCGCCGAAGAAAAATTATATATATTTTTATTTTTATATTTTCAAACTAAGTGTATATAGACATATAGACTTCCTGATAACATATTCATTATGAAGTGCTCCTTTGAAGGAGGGATTTCCTAATACAGATACAGATACAGATGGCGCTGTTTGTGGGCGTAAACATTTTACATACGGGTATTTTTGTGTCGACAGATTGACCTTTATCTGTCAGATTCAGACGTTTGCCGTTCAACTGATGAGTGTAAAATATAAATTTGTTTTCAAAACAAAACAAGACACAAACTATGGATGGTAGATAATAATTCATATAAATATTTTAGGACATTTAATCTATTTTAATAGATATAGGATTTAAAACTGCAAACAAATTTAATCATTACATAATCAGCTGATATTTTTTACACAAACATCGTTTTGATGTAACTGTTGAAAATCACTTCATTATTCCTCCAGCCCTTTCACACATTTAGCAATTGTCAGGGTTATAAACATCTCAGGATACAAATCGTATATAGTAGACTAATTAATAGAGGTTTTAAATTCATGGCTTTTGATTGTCTCTACAAAGGTTTAACGGAAAAAGATATACTGTTTTAATATTTTCATGCAAATTCTGATAAAAAAAAGAATTTGCCTACCTACCTACCCACACCCAGTCATCATGGGTCGGGTTTGGGCAAACTGAAATATTTTTAATTGTGGCCTAATTGAACAAAAGTATATATATCTTTTCTATTTGAAAGCATGGTGATGAGTTCATTTTAATAATTATACTAAAACTGCGTTTTGAACAGAAGGCTTTTTCCAAGACTGATCAAGATAAAATTAAGAGTAAGATTTCAGTTTCTATTTCTGTTGGTGCACAGCTTTTTCTATGAATGTATATTCTTTCATCACATGTATGTTTTAGCAGGGTATATATATTTTTTGCCAATAATGATCAATGATAGGTAAAAACGTCTAGAAGTAATTTGAAAAGATTGATTGATTGTGTGTGCCACTTTCAGCACTCTCTGTTTTTTTCCGTTGTTTTCTTGGTTTTTGCTAAACTTTCAGTGGCAAATATTACATGAATATCAGCACGAAAACATTTTTCTATGATTTGAATACTCTTTCACAAGACGGACCTTTAATGTGATGGTTACAGTTTAGCAGTACTCTGTAAGACATGTTACTCTACATAAATGTAATGTATGTGTGTGTGTATACGGTCCCCTGTAGTAGCTTAGATCCACGATATTTGGTCTCTGGTGGATAGTTGTCAATTATGCCATATCTTCTAATATCTACAAAGATATGTACCATGTTTATTGAGGTGCAGGACCAAAAGAACTAGGCATAGTGTTTGATATTCCCAGATTGTTCTGACGTCTGGCGGCCTTTTTAGAACTTGCTGGTCCCACTGTTCGCTATAATTGACAGTTTGAAGGAATACTACAAAATATGAATACAAATGTGTTTTTTTGTGTCGAAATTATGTAAGCCTGTACAAAGCATTAAAGAAAGATTGAGTATAATGTACTATATATGACGGCGCTGAATTTTCTTTGATTTCAACCGATTGCAACCGATGTAAAATTCAGATGCTTCTCGTACAGTGATTCTTAACCCTCTTGCTGCCGAGTTTATTTCTTGCTTTGTCGCGCCAAAAGCATCTTGACGTTTCATATTTGTGACGTTGCAAAATTTGTGCCTCTCTGTAGAACAGCGCTTTCCGCCGTCCATAATTTTTCCCGCGTCTATTTAGCCGTAATTAGAAAAAGCGATGTAAAAGTAATTTTATAAAATTGTTGCTCTAAGATTGTTATAAACGATGTTTTAATACAACACTATTTAAAATACAACTTTAACCTTGAAATATAGTTTTTTTTATATATATATTTCTTATCTTTCAAAAATGATGATAATATACTCATTGCTAATAATTTTACAAGCGCTTTAGTTTTATCTTTGTCAAGTGAAATGCATAACTGATTCTTAACCACCTCTAAAATACTAGAATATATCCTTGTTATCTGGTTAGCTTAGTAAACCTTGTTATAATTGATAAATACCGTAAAGAATCTCTCAAATAATTATATAAACAAAACAACGGCAGCCAATAAAAATAAGAATAAAAACAATGCATAATACTAAATCCCTGGGATGTGTTTTAGTTGATTTTAGTCTCTGATGCATGATTTTTATCATTAATTGTTTTGGCTTTTAACTAGCTGTCAGTAACTGCGAGTACTCTCAAATCGTACTTTCTTTTAATTCGACCTGTTGATACTATTTTTAATACTTTTTGTTATTTTATATTAATATGGATCTTGTCTGTATACCAGCTTTTATTATTTGGAATATCTACTAATTTTCACTTCTTCATACTACATTTGTATGAACATCAAGATTATTCTCCTTTAATCTGTACAGGAAGTTTTATTGTTGATAATTACCCTTATGTATCTAGTGTTAAATTAGGTATTTATATGACAGACCTTTCTTGGTATTCCTAATTATTGGAAGATTTTATATAGACAGAAAAGTATACCTAAAACGACAAAGTTATTTTTCATTTACCTGTATATTATGAAAACCGGTTTTTTCAAAAGTGATTTTGTTCTAAGGGTTAAATATTTTGCGGTGGTGTATTGCCATGGCTTTATTTGGACTTGTTTGTTTGCTTTTTCGCCTTGAATGTTTGTCCCTAATATTTTATTAACTATGTATTTACTTTCAGGTATCACAGATCGAATTATTCGTTCATAGTGTGTTAATTTACGTTTTTGATTGAGTTAAGCCTTCCAATTGATGTTTTATCGTGTGTTTTTCTATGTTGTGATGTTATACTATTGTTTCAGAAAAAGGAGAAGGTTTGGTACCATTAAAACGTTTAATCCGCTGCAAATGTTTGCACCTGTCCTAAGTCAGGAATCTGATGTACAGTAGTTGTCGTTTGTTTATGTAATTTATACGTGTTTCTCGTTTCTCGTTTTTTATATAGACTAGACCGTTGGTTTTACCGTTTGAATGGTTTTACACTAGTACTTTTGGGGCCCTTTATAGCTTGTTGTTCGGTGTGAGCCAAGGCTCCGTGTTGAAGGCCGTACATTGACCTATAATGGTTTACTTTTATAAATTGTTATTTGGATGGAGAGTTGTCTCATTGGCACTCACACCACATCTTCCTATATCTATGTACAAATAAAAATAAATAAAACTCCGAGCAGCCGATTCTATGAACTACTTCGTGTTGTAAAGTATTATATGTGTCAGATTAAATTTTTCATTCCAAGCGTTGTTTCGGTAGGCGAGGAAAGAATTTTAAACGTTATTGTCCATATTCCTTTTGTTTATTTCTTAATCATGTTTATTATTATTTTGTTGACCACTTATTGCCCAAAATTTTAGAGAAATGTTTGAAATAAAAATTTGAAAACAGCAAAACGAGAGAAGAAATTCTAAAATTAATTTCTATTGTCTACATGTGAGCTGAATAAAAATGAATCATTATTGATGACTTTAAAATATTATATTTTATTTTCATTTTCTATGATGAAATACACATTGTATTTGGCATACATGAAATCTATTATACTAAAATAACGAGGTCCAATTTGTTAGCCGGCATGACGTAAAAACGGCGAATCAAAGAATTCAACTTTATATATAACTAATATAGGACAATGCTGTTGATTACAAATTACACCACTCCAGGCCCTTTTGTTTTCCAAATAATTAATATTACAAATAATTGATAAGTTCCAGGTCGACGGGTTCAAACAGAAAGATTTTGAAAGCAGAGAAAACCATGCCTCTTATAATGATTCAACATGACTTTATCATATGACAATACCAATACTAAAAATCCAGATTAAAAATAAGGCTTATACATAATTAGATACTTTAATTTCAGTCACGGACCCGCGATGTCGCGGGTGTGGTCTAGTATCTTTTAAAATTCGTTGATTGATAAATTGTTGTTTGCTCAACGTTCAGTGGCAGGTATTTCATGCAATATTAAGGACGACTGAGGTCTAATGAACAATAAATATGTTGCTCAGTAGGTCCTACAAAGTAAAAGATATGAGATGAATGGCTGAAAATTGAGATTGCCACTGGGAAAGGATGATATGTTGGATAGGAAGAGAAATCATTGGGTCACCTACTAATTTAACATCCCAATTTCGAATGAAAAAATATTTTTAGATTATTGCTTCCATGATGAAACAGGTATAAAATGTATTGAAATATCGTATCGCAATACAAGTATATCGTGTTACATTTGTGTACCGTCTTTACAAAATAACTTGAGAAGTCAATCAAGGCATTTGAGCCCAACAAGTATTTTCCAGTTCTCTTAAATAAAGCGTGTATTGTGAATATTAATATTTCGCGTAATCAAGTATAACAGTTTCCTTTTCTGTGATTATTTATAAGGAATGCGGTTATTAATTAAGGTATTATGATTAAAAGAAACATGAAAAAACTTTTAACAAATTTTTCGAAAGTATGCCATATTTTGCATGAAAATGACGAACTACATAATTAGTAAACACGTTAAATAAGTATGTATTATAGTACTAACAAGCTTATGATCTTGTATTATTTGTTGACATCCGTTTTAAGTATCAAAATGATGCTTTTAATTCGGTTTGCTTCGTTCCCGCCAATATCGTCATTTTGGCGCCGTCTTTTGACGTTGTCAGTGCCCTCTGTATTGTGACGTTACCATGGACCATTGACGTTCTACACAATAAACAAGTTTTGTGTGTAGAAGCCATAAATGTCCCTTTGGCAGCAAGAGGGTTAACTGGCGTTATTCTTAAATACCGTTTGTTATTCCATTTACAGGAATGAAGGGTTTTATATTTCAACAAATAGTATTACTCTAAGAATCAGTCGTGTTCATCTGTTCATGCTTCCCACCCCTACCCTAAAAAGAGAGAGAGAGAGCGGAAGATACCAAAGCTTGGGAAAGGTGGACGACACTTGGATCATTTCTCTCGTCACATGTGAAATAAATAACATTCCATATAGCACTTCACATATAAACGTCCAGTGGCAAGTTAAATGCATATTCAGGACGAGAACATGATAATGAAATATGAGCCGGATAAATAATAATAAGAATTCTAATATGACTTGCTTCTTTCGCTTTGTAAACAACACCGTGATAAAATTCTCGATATATCTATACTTAGCGCAGACTCAGAGATGTGCATATTGGTGGCTGTTACTATTTACCTCCCACGTAAATCCACGTATATCGTAACCTATGTGCAAACACTATGTCGATTTCGTTGTGTTCAAATTGAAATTGAAAAAGAAACTACAGAACCGTTATTCCTATTATAATGCATAACAAAAAGAATTAATGCACAAAAGCTTAAAAATATGTACAAAATCAAAATAAAATAAAATTCCGCGAAATTTCATGAATGATCTTGGCGCATTAACGTCATGTCATAACATGACGTCATACGAATGAAAACTCTCAAGCTGAACGTTTTCCGTCACGTATACGCCCTAAGTTCGGATAATATTGCATTAAAATGGAGTTTTGAGGTCGGTGTTGTTTCATTTTCTATTCTATTGCATTATTCGCACATTTGTGGATTTCAGCAAGTCAACATGGCGGCTCACTCCTTAGTTACGACATGTTAACTCTGGATTTGAAAGTAAAAAGTAACCAACGGAAAAAAAATGTTTGAGTTAAGAATTATGAGAATTGAACACATTTTCTAGTGCTTATTTAAGAAATAATTCATGTAAGACTTAGATTTATTTTAAATTTGTAGCTTTTATCTTACAGGGGGTAAAATAGAACAGCCATACACACGGCAATCCTACCTTCGCTTCAGTTTTTAAATTACCGTATTTGTCCTATTAGAATCGAAATAATTCATGGAAGCCATAGATTTGTTGGACATTTACATGGCCTTGGCCGTGATATTCGTTAATTTTATCCCTCGCTAACGCTCAGGATAAAATTCGAATATCACGGCCCAGGCCATGTGTAAATGTCCAACAAATTATGGCTTCCGTGAATTATTTCTTAAATTAAATATGTGATGTCAGATGAATTATTTATACATGTAGTATAGAAGACTATATTTATGACGTTTCATGTGATATGGGAAGACAGACAGTCGAAACTCATTGTTCTTATTTACATCTCTTAGTTGGACAGAAAACTACAGATTCCGGAGGCTATACGCTTGCATGCTGTTACTGTTGGTCTACTGTCACTTTTTTCAGAAAATATACGCTGAATCCCACATACCGCATCGCGACGATACGCTGCCAACAGTTGCGCCATATCAAGACCACTTTCCGCAATTTTTTTGCCATACATTTTGTTATGATTTTTTTATCAACAAGCCCTTGGAGTGTTGCATATGATATCTTTTGTTTGTTTGTTTGATAGAAATAATATTTCTGATTAGGGATTCTGACAATCTGTAGTGAAAGAATTTTCTGACATCTCTGATGCTAATGGTTTTGCAAAGTTAAAATAGACAGCAATATTTTTGCATCCTCAGAAGCATTGTGGGCCTGATATTGTTTTTGTAGTAAATTTTCAGCCAAAAATTCTTGCTTGTGACACTTCAGATCTGGATATTTTTCCTGAAAAAGATAGTGTATCCATAAAGCCGATAACTCTCTTTTGAAATGATGTACTCGGATTATATTGTGAAAGAGATTTAAGGATGTACACCTCTGAGGAGCCAAAATTTCTAGAATTAAACTTTTTTCTTAACCTGATTTTTGGGTTTATATGACTGTAAGAGTAGACAGTAATTGATGAAGAAAAAGCATATGGTGGTGCACTTCTTTTTTGCTACGGCCATTTGAAAGTACCCATTTTATGATTTTCCCATTTTCATCAATTTTACCCATTTTGGGCTATTATCATGAAAAAAATCAGAGTTTCACAATTAAACTTTTTTCATACTTTCACTAAAGATGAAGTGGACCAATCTGAATAAATTTAACTTAAAAAACTATAGGTAGGTGTTAATATAAGAAAGTTTTATAAAATTTTGTTGCTTTTTCGTGTCAAATTGACCTGGCTGTAAATTTGTAAATTTGGGATTTTCTCTTTTTTAGAACAAAAAGCATATTATATCAACTTCTTTGTTATGAATGATTGAACAAATACATATCTAAGAATTTTGAAAAGAAAAAATGATATGGGATGTACATATTTTTGGTAAAATCATTTTTGTACACTTCACCCATTTTCGCAACATTTTAGCTGATGACACTGGCCGGATTGCTTATAAAATAGAAAATTTTATTACTCAAAACTACTTATTGTAAGTACACATTTTTTCAAATAGTTTAGTTTGATTATTATATTTTTAAAATTCATTGATATTTTCCACTTGTATCACATGTTTTGGAAATAATTCCAGAACGAGATTTCAACGAGACTGAAACATCAGAAGACTACATCCTTAAGTAGTCATGGAGCATCACAACGACGGCAATTATGACCAACTAAAATAATCTAAGAGGGAATTTCTCAAGCCAGCATATAAAATTATGAAATGCTTTTTGGAATGCATTGCTCTACCCGCTGACCATAATGTACAAGTATGTTGTTCCATATCGAAAGTCCTGTAACCGATGATGCCTGTCTACTTATACACTGCGATGGGGTTATGTACTGGTTAAATTCCGAAGACTTTTCAATAGCTGAAATTTGAATGATATCACAATGTTGTTTCTAAGTCAAAGTAAAAATTGACATATTATCAATATTAATGTCAAATGTGTCTAACGAAGGGGTTATAACGGGATCGGATATAAAATCAATGTCTATTAGGGTTGGGTTTTCTAAATCAATTAATAGATTTTTGTACGTGTCACCTTCCTCATCTCCAATACTGTTTCCTTTTCTTTTATAATCTGTTTTCGACATAATTTTCTCCGTTTATTTTCTGCTGAATTTTTGTAATCATTTTAATACTTTCTTTTAACCGCAAGTTTTTCTGACGATTTTCGGTTATTTTACCTGGGGAAAGACCACACTCTTCGTACACCTGTGATATATAATCCATATGACAATTTTTTGAGCAACAATGCAGTCAACCCGACATTCCAAACTTGTTGATGAGCACAGATGTTTCGCCTTTGGTGCTTTATTTGCTAGCATGCTATGAAAAGATTCTACCTCTTTTGTTGATGCACAAGGGCTATTTTCTCAATATTGTCACCGGAGGTGTATTCTAACGATTTCAGCTAGTTTTTGGCGAAGGGACAGGCTAGTAAGAGATACAGTTGGTCTGTACTTATCTGGATTTCGTTTATAGGAACACCATTTCTTATTACAGAGATCATGTTCTTTATATAGATGAGGTACCACTTTTGCCACCATAGGCTGTTCCCGCGTATCGACAAACCTGAAGATCATAAACGTCATTTTCTGAAAATTAAATATATTAGTAGAGGTATTGATTTTATCAACTTATCTAGTATATTTAATGACTCTATCGTTCAAAACTTTATACCTCTCTATTTTGATAACATAGAACCACCTATAATTTCATACACATACAAAAAACCAGCAGAAGTCTAATTTTTAATTATACGTCGGTAACATCAGACGTGAATGTAGATAATAATACTCCCTCAGTGTGTGAAACCTCCGCTCGCCAACTCGCCAAATGCGAGTAAGAATCATATTAGGCGAGTCCAGATTCAATAGAACTCGCCCTTGTGGCGAGTGACCCTTCTGTGGCGACTTTGAATCAAGCCAGCCAAAAGATCGTTTACAAAACATTTTTTCCCGCAAAATCAATACTGTTATCCATGACTTCTGTTGAAACAGGAACCCAGATGATAAATATTATGTTACATATGTTCTGATTGGCTAGATGACAGTTGTATGAAAACTTAAACCAATCAAAACGTGTTTTATAGATAGATAGAATTACTTTCACTTTCCTTTTGGCAATGTAATTTTACACGTTTTGAAGATTGATTCAAGAGTAAATTTCCTATAAACTGTAAATAAAAACTTGATTCTAATAATGGATATTAAATAGAACAGCATGGAAAAATAAGATGCTTATTAATTCAGCTTTTAAATAACATGAAAGGAAGGAAAAGGTCACCAAAATAATCTGAACAGTGTACATTGCAGAACAATATTTGTTATTGGAATTTTTAATGGCACAAATATTGAAAATGCATTAATTATGGTCAACAGTAGCAACTTTTGAATAATAAACATTTTAAAACAACTTTTCAAGATAAGGAAAATTTACAAGTCCTTGATTTATATAGTCCCTCTTAAACCAACATTTTCTTTGGAACCAAGGTTAATATATAAACAATTATCAAGAAAAGTTAAAACCCATAAATTGTTGCTTAAATGATATCATTTTCAATGTGATTTCTTATTAAATTACAAATTAATTAAATTCTTCAGTTAATCTGTTAACCCTATTTACATTATTATATATTATACTTATAAATGTATACCCTATTTAGGTATTATATAAATACCAATAACCCCTTTCTATTGACCAAGTACTCCTGCATGAGAAGCCACTGAACAAAATTAATACGTAAACACTGTCAAAGAGAAAGGAAATCGCAGATACTTCAACCAAAAGCTTCAACCAAATATATATAACCAAATATATAAACCTAGAATAAAGCTATTTCTAAAACGTTTATTACATACAATAACGTACGAATAAGATGGCGAGTTCAAAATTTTAGGAACTTGCCAAGCTGGCTATGGGATTTCAATTTGGCGAGTTGAAATGAAAAGCTGCTCGCCAATTTGGCGAGTTCCAAAAAAAGGTTTCACACACTGCTCCCTTAACTTGAAACTGTGAATCGTCGAAGTTTAGATATGTTCCCTATGGCCATGTTATTACAGGGGACCTCAATATCGTCCAGGACAGAGAGGTTAA
This sequence comes from Mytilus coruscus, assembly GCA_017311375.1. NCBI lineage: Eukaryota > Metazoa > Mollusca > Bivalvia > Mytilida > Mytilidae > Mytilus > Mytilus coruscus. Next base: position 39,000,180 of record CM029603.1, on the reverse strand, counting down.
AACTTTTGAAAAAGGACCAAAATATCGTCCTCCATCTAAAATAGATTGGAAAGAGTGTCGTCAAGTCACCAAAGATGCTCTTTCCTCTTTTGTAAAAAGTGGTGTAAACGGGAAAATCTGATAAAAATCTCTTGATTCTTATTTAAATAAATGTATGAATGTGGTAGATAAGAGAATATCACATTTTGAAAATAATTTAGAAGTAAATAATAGAGTACATAATACACCTATTTCCAGAATAAGAAATAAACTTCAAGAACTTTCAAAGCGGTTTGTGTTTATACCGGCCGACAAAGCAGCCAACAATGTGGTGGTGGTATGCCGTAAATACTACACGGACGTTCTTAAGAATGAAATTTTAAATTCATCTACATTCAAGTCCATCCGCTCTACGGAGAGTCATATAGTAAACAAACATATCACAACCACATCAAAGCTTAAGGCTTCTTCTGAACATTTGAAGGTCCCTACTATGTATTGGCTACCTAAACTACACAAAAACCATTTAAATATCGTTTCATCTCGGCCTCTAGTAAGCGTTCTACAACTAATCTTTCAGTGCTTTTAACAAGTTCATTAACTACTATTAAAGAGCTTATCATAAACTATTGTAATAAAATATATGAACATAGTGGTATAAACTATTTTGGAGTGTAAAAATTCTTTGGATGTTTTAGATAAATTACATGCTTTTGATGGTCCTTTTGATTCTGTTGACAATTTTGATTTTTCTACTCTTTACACTACACTCCCACACTATCTTATCAAACAAAAGTTTTCCTATTTAATTAAATGGTCGTTTGGTAAAGCTGAATGCAAATATATTTGCTGCAACTCATTTAAAGCCTTCTTCTCTAATGAGAAAGGTAAATATGCTAGATATACTTACTGGAGGTGTGATGAGATGACTGAAGCTGTTAATTTTCTCCTTGATAATATTTATGTACGTTTCGGCAACAAAGTTTATCGACAGGTTGTAGGTATCCCTATGGGCACTAATTGTGCCCTTTAATAGCAGACTTGTTTTGTACTGTTACGAATCACAGTTTATGACTAAACTCAGTAAAGACCCGTCGAAATTGCATTTAATTGATAAATTCAACAACACTTACCGTTATCTTGATGATATTTTTTCGTTAAATAATCAAGAATTTTCTCAATATACTGCTGAAATTTACCCCAAGGAACTTACTTTAAATAAATCAAATTTAAACGGTAATAACTGTCCTTTCCTAGATTTAGATATTTCGGTTTTAAACGGGAAACTCCACACTAAAATTTACGACAAAAGGGACGATTTTTCGTTCCCTATTGTTAATTTTCCATTTTTAGATGGTGATGTTCCTTTGGCACCATCTTACGGTGTTTATATTTCACAGCTCGTTCGCTATGCCCGTGTCTGTTGTGACGTTTTTGATTTTAACGAACGTAATCTATGTATTACTGGTAAATTATTAAACCAGGGATATCGTTACCATAAATTACTTAAAACCTTTACTAAATTTTTCCATAGATATAAAGATTTGGTTTTGAAGTTTGGTTGTACCTGTAGAAAACTTATTTCAAACGGGATAGCACATCCTCATTTTACGGAAATGTTATTAACCGTGCCCGGAAATTTAGAAATGATCCTTGTAAACTTATCGCTCCTTTAAATAAACTTATTCTAAAGGTTACCAATTCAACACTGTAATAAGATCATTGAATATTGTTTTATTGGTATAAATATTGATTTTGTTATCAGTAAATTAAAAGCAAACTAAATATTACTAGTATGTTATATACATATACACATTCATGGATCTACAATCTGTCGATACCTGTATCTTGGCATTGCACAAGGTCATGTTTTCTCTGACTGTTTATGACGTCTTTACACTAAATCCATTGGATGTTGGATGTGTACGGATTGATAATTTAGTCTTAGATGCATGATTTTTTATTAGTTGTTAGTGGCTTTGAACTAGCTGTCAGATAACTGCAGTACTCTCAGATCTGTTCCTAGTGTCTTTTGTTGTTGGGATGTACAAGTACCCTGCCACGTCCACTTGTATTTTTGTCCATCTGATGAGTTAAGCCTTTTTCAACTGATTTTATAGTTCGTTCTTATGTTGTACTGTTATATCACTGTCCCAGGTTAGGGGAGGTTGGGATCCCGCTAACATGTTTAACCCCGCCACATTATGTATGTATGTGCCTGTCCCAAGTCAGGAGCCTGTAATTCAGTGGTTGTCGTTTGTTTATGTGTTACATATTTGTTTTTCGTTCATTTTTGTACATAAATAAGGCCGTTAGTTTTCTCGTTTGAATTGTTTTACATTGTCATTTCGGGGCCTTTTATAGCTGACTATGCGGTATGGGCTTTGCTCATTGTTGAAGGCCGTACGGTGACCTATAGTTGTTAATTTCTGTGTCATTTTGGTCTCTTGTGGACAGTTGTCTCATTGGCAATCATACCACATCTTCTTTTTTATATATACATTAGCTTTTAAGTCATTACCCATGGATTCCGGATCATTTTTGAGTAAAGAGCGAAAGAAAAACACCTATTGAGATGGCTAATTGCAGGTTTAGTCAAATCATTTTTAAAAGTATTCTTCAAGTTCCACAATTTGTTGTTAAACTGTGATGTAATATGATTTGTATCACTCAATTTCTTAATAGGATGTTGTCTTATGCGAGCCATGGTTGTAGTGTCGTCATCCATAATTACAGTCGAAACCTGGCAATTATTGGTTTCAAGGTCCTCGATAAGTCTTGCACCAACGTCCGGTTCCATTCCTTTAGGTAGCAATACACAGTTAGAATTGTTAGTTTCGCATTTTGGCCCCTGTGAATTTTTTAAATAAAAAGAAAGACAAGTTATAAGTACCTGAAAATGAAGAAAATAAAATTTGATGCTGTGAGAGTGGTTTTAATTGAAAGGTATGATTCCAGAGAAGAGATTGACCCTGGTTTGCTCAGTAGAAATGTAAATTTCGGGTCTAAATTCATATCCAGTCCACCAATGACTCTAAAACTATATCAGCATTTGTTGACTGTTTTTCAATGGTGTAAATTTGCCTCGATCTTTTGAAAGGTAATTTGCGGAAAAAGGAGCAGAAAGACCCCCAATTTTTTTCGTTTTTTTTTAGAGGGCTATCATTCAGTGTTGAAACAATGTATGTCTGATATTCATTGAAATTTTATAAAATGGATATTTTAAGCCTGTATGGGGTGTCCAACAGCATTTTTGAAGAAAAAATAGAAAACAAACACCAAATGTTTCCATGGATACTGATCTTGTACAATTTTGTTTTAAGTGTTTGGTTACAGATTTGAAATCTGCTGAGAAATATGATTCTAAATATGTATACATGTTTGGGTATTCTTGTAGAATTGTTTATATCCTTTTCAAAATGCATGCACATACTTCTGAATTTAAAGACCAAATTTCAGCATCATTTGCTAATTGTGTATTGCTACCTTATGGTAATGTGAAATTAGATCATAAAAGGAAAACACTCAATTTTGGGCAAGAATATTGGCTAATCTAGTTAAAGACATTGTAGGTGATATGAAATCCTTTAATTTTCTTGACATTTTGTCCAACAAGCCATTATTTTCCTTTTCAAAAGACTTTTTAAGGCTCGTAGTTGCTTGACTTTGCCATGATGTATATTGACGTTGTCAAATGTGAAGGCGAAAGCAATACAATTTTTAATGCAATGGGCAATCCATTCAATTCGTTACAAAGAAAAGGAAGTATGTGAACTATATAATTAAATTTATTGACAATAATATTCCATAATCTCATTCAGATATAATATAAACTGTATTAACCATTTCACTAAGTTGATAGTTTGTTACTTTATACTTTGATGTTGCTAACCAGTATTTATGACGTCATGATTACCTTTATGACGTCATCATAATTAAAAGTGCAGATATTTAAATATTGTCTTAAGTCAAAACACACCTTAAAAGATATTAAATTTCATTTTAACAGGAATTCAATGCAAATTAAATGATCTCTACAACATGAAATTTTCATAAAATTAACTGTTAAAATCCTTGAAATTTTAGACTTATCTGCCCTTGACCATGAATCTTTAAAGTGTAATGTATTCCAGTCAAAGTAAAATGATGTAAATCTTCAATTAAGAATGAACCAAAACATAAAATTAACACTCAAAAAGAAGGAAAATGTATTCTTAGAATAATTTTAGTTGAATAATAATAAAATCATGAAGAATTTTAGAGATTTTATATATTTGATTTGTTTTGTTGTCCATAGCAACATATTTTTCAGCTGAAAAATGTTTACAAAATTGTGTTCATATATTTAGCATGGGTACCAGGTACCTGAAACGGGTGTTTATTTTATCAATTGACTTTTATTGCACATTTCATACTTGTCACCACTGATCCACTTTTCATAGAAAATTTTAATGATTTTCTTAAATACCATTATAACTTTGCGCGACTGTATCTTTGGTTATTTTCATCCGATCTTAGAAAATTCAGGCCAAAAGCTTGAAATTTGGTAAACTTTGTAGAAATATAGGGATTTAACTGAAAAGTGTATTACATTTTATCCTTAAAGTAGCAATACACAGTTAGAATTGTTAGTTTCGCATTTTGGCCCTGTGAATTTTTAAATAAAAGAGAAAGACAAGTTATAAGTACCTGAAAATGAAGAAAAATAAAATTTGATGCTGTGAGAGTGGTTTTAATTGAAAGGTATGATTCCAGAGAAGAGATTGACCCTGGTTTGCTCAGTAGAAATGTAAATTTCGGGTCTAAATTCATATCCAGTCCACCAATGACTCTAAAACTATATCAGCATTTGTTGACTGTTTTCAATGGTGTAAATTTGCCTCGATCTTTTGAAAGGTAATTTGCGGAAAAGGAGCAGAAAGATCCCCAATTTTTTCGTTTTTTTAGAGGGCTATCATTCAGTGTTGAAACAATGTATGTCTGATATTCATTGAAATTTTATAAAATGGATATTTTAAGCCTGTATGGGGTGTCCAACAGCATTTTTGAAGAAAAAATAGAAAACAAACACCAAATGTTTCCATGGATACTGATCTTGTACAATTTTGTTTTAAGTGTTTGGTTACAGATTTGAAATCTGCTGAGAAATATGATTCTAAATATGTATACATGTTTGGGTATTCTTGTAGAATTGGTTATATCCTTTTCAAAATGCATGCACATACTTCTGAATTTAAAGACCAAATTTCAGCATCATTTGCTAACTGTGTATTGCTACCTTAGCCGAACCAAACCAATTGCGGGTGCATTTGTGATCATATGGCTCTTCTACATTTCTTGCTTTCCGAAAGGTACACACTCTGCAATCGCTTGAACGAATGCCCCTTCCTACAACCTTTCCTGTTTGATCGCCGATCAAAGTTCCAGCGCCTGATTTGGAATCGTATTTTCTACCAGATCCTCTCTTTTGCCACCCCATATCATACTTGACGGTTACCAGACTAACTTCTTCACCATTTTCACTACAAATAATTGAAAAACTCATAACCCTGACTATCAAAGCTTTCAATAAGAAGAAAATCATAAATTTGTATCCATAAAAAATAAAATGGTTATCATATTAACGTTTCTCTGGTGTGGTGTGGGTTGTTTTCATTTCATCTCACATGGACTTTAAAGAAAAGCAAACTGTAATACAGTTGTCTTTATAAAAAAAAAGATGTGGTATGATTGCCAATATATAAATAATGTAACAGTAAATATGGTCCGGTAGTAAAATTTGTCCGCCAGTAATCCTAGGTAATCAAGTCCATGACCATGATTTTACTAGGAATGTAAGTCCCAGGACAAATTTTCCTAGGAAAATAAGTCCATAGCTAGTAAAATATGTCTGGCACTTATTTTCCTAGGAAAAATTGTCCTAAGACTTGTTTTTCTGGTAAAATTATGATGATTTTACCAGCGCAAAGGTATTATGCCGTCAGCGGTTTATGACGTCGTGGTTTCCGCGAACTGAAAACGTTTATGAGAGTTATTCCTCTTTGAGCCTAAGGAGAGAGTGACAATCGTTTTGATATGTTGATTTGCCGAGAAGAAAATGAAATGGTCTCCAGATTATAGACGTGTTCCTGAATTGGATATATGAATAAATTGTGTGTAAATAAATGTGAATTAAGTGTAGCAAAAGCAAACAACAAAACGGCAAAATAAATTATATGAATAAAAAGAGAGTCAACTTAACATCAATCTAACGAAAACACACACAAAAACGACTGTCAAGAAACAAAACCGAATCTGGATATTCGACAACAAGATAGTTCAATCAAATTATAATATAATACTAATTTCCGAGTTGCAAAACCTGTGTCTAATCCTATTGTCAATGTTCTTGGACAATAAAATATGTTTAAACATATAGTAGGTTTTTAATTGTATTTATATTTCCCCAAATCATTAAGAAAGTACTACGTAAATCATCAATCATGTCATCAAAATTCAATGTATCTATAGCAATAGGTACAATACGTACATATATATGGATATTGCATATTGCACTGACGAATTTTGAATGTGTACGGCGCTTACATTTTTACAAGCATATATAATAAAAGATTTAACAAAAACACGAACAATTCAGTAACCCAACAATGCATACGTGTAAAATAAAGTACATATATAGAAGTTAACATATGGGCTTCTAACACTATAGGGTTTTTTCATTTCATCATTCTGGTCCGATTTGTTAAGTTTTGAACGCTTGTGAATGGAAGAACGATATATTTTAATTTAGGTACCAGATGCGCAATTTTTGTATAAAAAAACATATGTTTGTGATTTGGATGGAGAGTTGTCTCACATACCCATATTCTTATATATATATAACCGTGTCTGTGTTTAAAATTTGGCGGAACGAAAAATTAAATAGGAATACATATGAACAAACAAATCATTTAGCAGTTGATTTGAAAAAAAAGAGGTAGGACTTAAGGTTCCAATTTTAATCACGGTAACACAGCTGAATGAGTATACTTAGACTGAGGTTCTAGCAACATTACGACTCTCACGGGTGACTGGGGAATCGAAATATGGTCACTTGGTCTTCTTCCGACCGGCAGTAAAACGCTTGCCAAAGTGGAGCGTCCGTTTAGCTGTGCGGGATGTATCAAGTACACAGCCAGATCCGATCAGAATGGGGACGTTAAATCCGATGCCTCGTGTAAAGAGAGTGCCACGCTCATTGCACGTTAAGAACCCTTGCAACAACTCTTTGAGGGTCCGTAGGTGGCCTGTTGCAAGGAAAAATGTCTTCCCCTATCCGATATACCCTCATTTTCCAGTGGCAGTCCAAATTTTCCCGACCATCATCCCGGAGGCCTCTTTTACAAGAACTACCTATTGTATTTATTGTTAACTTGTTCTCGTCCTAAACATGCATGATATACTTGCCACTGGACGTTCAGCAACCTACAATCAATCAATCAATCTAGCAACATTACGGAATATTTCGATACTTGTAACTAATTCATAAATGCCTATGGATGCATGATCTGAAACAGAAATTATATAAATTAGACCCCGTTAACACTTGCACGGAATTGAATCGATCTTTAAAAGACCAGCTCGCGTTTACATTTGAATAATCAAGATAGACTGGGAACTAGTGCGTTTGCATTGCAATTTTATCTAAAAATAATCGGTCTAACCATTTAGTTAACAAAAAATCGTAGAAAAAAGAATAAGGAAATAGTTGATTCATTAGATATGCTTCTGCGTTTATTAATTATCTTTTTGATTAACATGTCACAAGTCATTAAACAAAGAAATGTGAGAATAATATAACGTATAACGGTCATTTCGTTTGAAGATGAGGAATTTGCTGAAAAGAAACAGGATTTATCTTTTCAGAAGAATGACACAAAAACGTCATATATATTTATTTGTTTTTTTATCTTCACGTTCTGTCAAATCATTTGAGAATATGGATAAAACCCTGAAAGGCAGTCATTTATAAGAATATACCAAACTGACCGCACGCAGATTTATTTTCATATCTAAATATAACACTTTCACTTTCAGAAAATCGCGATCGATCTAAGCGTTTACACTTAAAAGAAAGATCAATTCATAAAAAAAATTCGCAAGGGTTCCGCGAACCCGGTGTCTCGCCTACCTTTGCTGTTAGTCGCAGGCTCACAAAAATGGGGGAAAATTATTAAAATTTCTAGATACTAATATTTTATTGTAAGAAGCATCTGTCCAAATTTAGTAAAAATGCAGGATGGTTAATGAATCTAATAAATGTTTAAAATACTTAACCACAGAGTGAATATAATGTTAACTGGCAGAAAAACTAAGTCCATTTATTAGTAAAATACGGATAAATAGGATTTTTTGTTTTTACTAAAGATAATTCTGGGGCTGGGTCAACGAAGCTGTCCTAGGACTAAGACATGTCTTAGGATGGTCTTAGGACACGTCTTAGTCCTAAGTCAGGTAAACGAAAGTCTCCTAAAATAAGATATGTCCTAAATTTGGTCCTAAAGTTGGGATATATATATATATATATATATAGATGTCTTAGGATAGTCCTAAAAGTTACGATGTCCTAAAACGAAACTAAAACAACAAATATCATGGCATAAACTCAATGATAAATTTACTAATACAATATTAAACTATTATACTATTATTAGAATTAAACTACTTAACCATTTTTTTTTTAAATATTTGTTAAAGATTCTTTTGTGCTACATTATTTTCAATTTGTAGACAAAGTTGATTCATAAAAAAAAAATTCCAGATATCAAAAAAGAGCGTTTATAGAATTTAGATTGAGTTTTTGGAATAATAAGCATATTAGAGAAACTTCTGTGTGTGTTCTAGAACTAACTTGATGCACATATCTAAATATATTGAGATATTGCTGCGTCTTTTACTAACTAACGTTTTATATCTATATACTAATCTATATGAAATGGGCATCAATAGTAACTCTTCAAAAAGAATGTTTGACGATGTCATATCATTACGCTTATTAAACTAATCCTGATTCAATACATGTAATGAAATCGAGTGGACCTAAGTACAAAACTAGTTGCAGCACGAATATCGCATTTAACAAAGTTTTGTGAATATTTAGTTTTGTTGTCGTATGCAAATCATTTATATTTGTACATCATATATAACATGTATAAGATATATGTATCTATTATTATTACGTTAAGACTTTCATTTTGCGTTAATTGTTTTCCCTAAAAGAGTCATCCTCCCTCCTTTTACATTGAAATACAATAAAATATATGTCATTGAATTCTCTACATATTTATTTATTTTAATTAAATAATTGTGTTAGGACGGTCCTAGGACCATCGTAGTTAGGACTGTCCTAAGATAGCTTTGTTTTACATCCTAAGACATGTCTCAGACACGTCCAGGATAGTTAAAGAAAGTTATTTTAATTTCAAAAACTTTAACCACAGAGTGAATATTTGTGAACGACGACGACGGAATGTAGGATCGCTATGTCTCGCTTTTGCGACAAAAGTCGCAGGCTCGATAAAAATTTTGTGTCTGTTGTAACTGAAAACTAAGTACCAACATGTATATATTAATGTGCATTTAGTGTAGTTAAAAAACAAACAAACAATAAAACAACAAATAACGGGATCAGAATTGTCCATTACTTGTAAGAATATCGTCTAAACTGGCCTAACGTCTTTCGACGTTGCTTTTAGAATTGGCGCAATGTATTCCCGCCAATTCAAATTGTTAACATTTTTTTTAGAAATATCTCTTTTCCATAACGGTGACCCTACCTTTTATTTCCTTATTTTGTTTAAATATAAAAAACGCATATTCTGTTGAATTCTCATCCAGAAAACATTGGTCAATTTTTATTAAACTTGATTGTTTTATAGATAATTTCACAATAAAAAGGGCGGGAAAATTATAATAGCAACTTATCGTTATCAATTTCCCCTCGGAAAAAGGTAATATCAATAATATAGTTTGTACTAACAACAAGGTTACCAAAACACACAATTTTTATGGGATACGGACTTTTCATAAAATATTACACTGCTATTGACTAAAATTCATATTTCCAAATTCCACGAAAATGATGACGTTTTAAATCGAAAACGAGGTCGGTGACCCCATTTTTTTATTTGCTTATTTTAAAGCTTTGACCTAACCTAAAGTCAAAATAAAATATAAAGAAGATATTATTGGTAGATCTGAATAGAAGGATTTGTCTTTAAAATAAAGGACATGGACGTTTTTACCTAGGAATATTAATGACATGGACATGATTTCCTAGGAAAATTAGTCTGGGGACATAAATTTTATTAAAATATTGATACACAACTCTTAAACAATATTAAAACATAACATTTATATTTACCTTTTAAAATAAAGGACATGGACGTTTTTACCTAGGAATATTAATGACATGGACATGATTTCCTAGGAAAATTATTCTGGGGACATAAATTTTATTAAAAATATAAATACAGAACTCTTAAACAATATTAAAACATAACATTTAAATTTCCATTTTTTAAATGTAAATGATTTGATTCATTAATATTTTTCCTATAAAAAAAGGACATGGACGTTTTTACCTAGGAATATTAATGACATGGACTTGAATTCCTAGGAAAATTAGTCTGGGGACATAAATTACTAACATCGGACTAAAAATACTAGTAAATTCTGTAACCATGGACTTTTTATATTAGTAATATGTGTCCGCCCGGACATATTTTACCAGGACAAATTTATCACTTACAATAACACATAGCTGAGAGGGTGATAGAGCAGATTATTTCTTATGCAGCAAAAATACTGCAATCTGATTGGTTAATTACCCCGGTGTAAATAACACCCCACCCTTGTTCACCCCGGGATAAATAAAAGTTTTCCAAAAAATTAAAAAATAAAAATTTGCCGAAATAAAGAAAAAAAATAAATATAAAAATGTAAAAAAAAAAAAAAAAAATATGAAAAATAAAAAATAAATAAATTTGAGGACAAAAATTTGTAAAAAAATTTTAAAAATTTTGGTTTCCCGAAAATTCAAAAGAACAAAATTTTTTCTGAATTTCCCAAAAATAAAGAAAAAAAGTATTTGACAATACGCAGGAACATCAACATTGAAAAAATGTTACACTGAGAAAACATTGTCAACTGAGGCGATTAGCCAAGGTTGACAATGTTTTTTCGAGGGGTACCAATCTGCTCTATCACTCTCTCAGCTATGTGTTATTTAATTTATTATACTGAATGTCCTATCATTATTGTCTTTCACTGTTGAATATTAAATTTAAAGTATTTTACTATGACGTCACGTACATAACAACGTTACAGGTCAGGTATTAGAAAAATCAACAGAAGTGAAGCAAGTTTTTTTTTACTTTTTTATTTTGACAGTCTATGAAAAAGTTCTGAGCCAAAACGTAGAAATTGAGTATTGTCTTTAATTATTTGATGTAATTTCAATTCATTGTCCTTTAGATTATCGATTATTGATTGGTCTTCACGAGAGGGTGACATTCAAAAAATTGTCTCCCGCTCAGCCATGGGATAGAGTAGTGTTTGAACAGTAAACGCTAATACGAGGGCAGGAGCGTTTAGTCTGTTAAATATATAGATACATAAATAGTGAAATCTGGACGAGTGGATTGAGCATGATGTATATATGTTACTGTCTCTAATAATTACGTTTATGAACATATACTATAACCAATTTTATGAGTGCCCCGTGTGTAAGGGTTAGGGTGCAAATAAAGAAGTACGCTGTAGAAGCGAAGCTCCTGCTAGAGGAGGAAGATTAAGACTAGGTAACAGGTAACAGGTAAATTATCTCCCTCGTATTAGCCAATCAAAATCTGGCATTTTAACGTGAAGTATAATAATGAGGCATATCTCCATGCAAGACAAATGTCGTCGATGTAAGCAATTATAGGTTAAGGTATGGTATTCAACGCGGAGCCCTGACAAACACCGCATAGTAAGCTTTAAACGGGCCCAAATTATTCAATAAGCTGAGTACATTTGTGCGAATGCAAAGGACAGCTGAGTACAAAAGGTACGATTGGGCGCTGGATTCTTAACCCATTTGAGCAAATCAATATGATATTGAGTGCAAATTAAGGACGATTTAGCATAATGGTAAACACTACCACTTTGATACTACAAGCCAAACAGGATAATTTCGTCACTATTTTGGCGTGTCTGCTTATTTCCACCGTAAAACTTGTACAAATAGATTTATATATGCCGACGACGTATTATATCGTCTAATATTGTAATGTATAAACAATCATTATGATAAAGTTTTTACAGCAACGATTGTTTAAAACACTTCTCGCTTTCTATATGTTATAATAATGATAATTACTTCATTTCAAGATATTATAGAATAGCTCAAAGCACTAAAAAAATAAAAAAAAGTACCTGTACAACTGCAATCACGAATTGGGTTACAAAAACAATTTTAACGTTTTCATTGAGAATGAAAGGTGTGGACGACTAAGAAATATATCTCTCTCATGCAAACTATTTTGTTCCTTATTCGGATTTAGCTATACTTAATATCCTTTTTTATTTGATTTTCTCGTCAACATTTGTAAAAGTGTTTTGGTTTTCACATATTGTGGCCTCGAGCATCACTGAGGAGACATCTTGTGTACTGTAATTGGTACCGTTTATGTTGTTACTTAGTTTGATGTTTTGAGTGCCTGTGGTTATATATTTGATACACGTACATACTCATCTGCCTTAACTGGAGATTTGCTCTTTTCCTTCTCTAAAGAGGTATCTAGTGAATTTTGTGCAACTTTTCTTATAGACTCGTACACCTCTTTTTCTCTTTTTTTTTTGAAAGCTGATTGTGACATCCCATTTATATTTAAATTTGCTAAATATCTGTTGACTTCTGTAGGTCCCAGACCAATCTGATAACCCATATCAGCCCTATGTTACGTCACATGGTGGGACTGTTATTGCGATATAAGCCTGGGTGCGTTAGTACATCGGTAGTATATGATAAAAGATTAATGCATGTCTATTTCCATATTAGCCCAGATATAAAAGGCCTTGTATTAATCTGTATTTAAAACTATTTATCCCAAAAATGCAATTATTGTTCTCGGGAAAATAAGGTATACAGATGCAGATTTCTTATTTAGAAGATTAAAACTGACAACGAATATGTTTTTTTAAGAAAGCAGAAGCAGTGAACAGAGATAATTATAGATTATCGTTGGTCATCTCAACGAGATTGATTTTCTCGCTCGAGCCGGTACGGTAAAATAGCGATAAACAGATTATCATTGGTCATCTCAACTCGATTGCAATTCTCACTTTCGCCGTACCGGCTCAAGCGAGAAAATCAATCTCGTTGAGATGATCAACGATAATCTATAACTATCAGTCAGTAAGATCAAAGGACAATTTCGTAAAATAGCGATAAATGTGTTTTAAATGTGCGGTGAAATCGAATATTTTCAATTGTCAGTTCACATTGACTACTCAGAAATGGAGGAGGTAGACAGTATTGAAAGATATGTTATCACTCTGCACGTTAAATAATAGTGCCCCGTAACATCGGATAACTCAGATCGCAAATGGTGTCAAAATCTTCCAGACAACTTCTTATCTATATTTTGTGGTTAGTTAATAAAGGACAAAAATAGTAAAAAAAAATGATACGTTGATTTTTTTCGCTTTGATTTGAACGGTTTTTAAGGTATTTTACTGAGATCTCTTACAAGTATAAAAGATAGAAAAAAAACTCTGAAGGGCGGTTATTTAAATATGAACTAAAGTAGCCACATGCAAATATTGGGATCGATCCGATGTAGGAAAAAATTAGACCCCGTTCATACCAGCTTTTTTGAATCGATCTAAATAAAATCAGTTACCGTTCACATTATCTTTAATCCTAACAATCTCTATCGGTCTAATCTGGCCCACTGCGTTCACACTACAAGTAAAAATGCAATCGATCTGACCTTATTACCCGTGAAATTGTAAACACTGTATAAATAGAAATATTTAATCAAATTTATGCGTTGATACACACGCTTGCAAACAAATAATGGATGAAGTTATTGTTTCACTTGAATTTCAAGTTCAAATGTTGATACTGCTGTTCGTATAGTTTTCGTTAATTTTCAGCCCTTTTATGTTGGTTATCCATTTTGTAATAAATTGCACGTGTAATTTTGCCGCCATAGATAATTATATGATAAGCCTCTGATACACTGATTTAATCATGATTAAAACTACATGTATATATAATGGTTACCTACTTGTGAAAGCTTTAAATAAAGCATGTGTTATTTGCACTATAATGTGAAGTCAGACTACAACTTATATGTCTATGGTCTATGTCAGGTAATAGTCGCAGTTCTTAATATGCATAGAAGAAATAGTTCAACGTTAGCATAAGTGAAATTTAGCTGTATTAACTAGCATATATATACCTATTTTAACCTTCATACAGAAACACACAAAAAGTGAGACGATGCTGAAATTGATTGTCCTTTCCATCGTGTTTACAACAGTATTTAAAGCTTTTGAAGGTGAGTTGAAATGTAACAACTATTGAAATAGCATTAAGAGTAAATATTATTGATTTAAATGTGACGTATTTGTTCCGAAAAAAATCCAGAACGACCCATGGCCATCAAAAATTGGCAGAATGCAAAATACATTTGTTACAAAGTAACATATCATGAACGTTGATATTCGAAAGAGTTGTTACTTTGAAATTGATTAACAAAAAAATGTAAAATAAAAACAATTAAGTTATATGACAACTTAAGTCTACACCATATTATTTTGGTTAAGTTCACACAAATATACACTACAGGAGAAACTGCTAGCTTTATATCCATGCCAACGTAGTTTAAGGTGTGTGTTTATATATCTTGTATCGAGCACACCTACTTAAATAAATTTTATTGTAATTTATTTCATAAAAATCAGCGACTCATTTTACAAAAAAAATATCAAGTAAAAATACCAGTAAGTCATGAACATTTCTTTCAATTTTCGATTTTATTTTTGTGAATAAAAACCTCAGACCATCTTTATAATAAGTAATGAAAGTACACTTTATTGCGAGGTCATTACTTTAGGCAATGAGACAACTAGAAGTAAAGGACCAAACAACTTAGATGTGAACAATAATTACAGGTCTCCGTTCGGCCTTCAGCAAGCAAAACACAAACACGTTCCTTATAGTAATCTAAAAGACTCATGGATGAAAAAATGTGAAACAATTCAAAGAGAAAAAAAAATCAAACGGCCTGACATATGCTACAGTTAACGAAAATAATTATGTAAGACAGCAACCAAACAATAGATTACAGGCTTCTGCCTTGGAACATTTATACAACAAATTACATCTTGCATGTTGCGGATTCAATATGTCTGTGAGCGCTCAACCTGTCTCTAACCTAAAGAGAGTGGTTAGATTCATTTCATTCGTATTTCTGAAATTTCTATTTGATTGATTTGCCTACAGTGGTGTGACAACACAGCATAAGTACGAACTCAAATAGTTGGAAAGTGCTTGAACAAACTTTTACAATAATGCTTAAACAATAATTGAATAAACGAAAAACACATATGACAGATCAACCAACGACATTTATGGCAATTTTAACTATTTCTACACGCCTTAGGTTATCTATTTCTGCAAATATTCTGTTTTATTCTTGCAACGAATTCAATGCTAATATAAATTTAAGTATTATGCCTTGCTCAGCTTTCAATTATAATATGTTTTGGTTTCAGCATGTGATCAAGGATGGCAACAATTCGAAAATTCTTGTTATTTTGCAAGCTCATCAGGTGGGAATTCAATGCCAGAACTTGTAGCCAGAACTAAACACTGGTTTGATGCTAAGGTAAGTGTATTTTTGAGTATGACCCCGTTCACACTAGCACTATTTTTAATCGATCTAAATTTGAATCGATCTAAATAAAACCAGTTAGCGTTCACATTATCTTTAATCATATAACGATCTCTACCGGTCTAATCTGAACCACTGCGTTCACACTACAATTAATCAAAGTACTGAAGTACTGAACATCGGATGACAGCAAGTTCTGGTGGGTGGTCACAAGCACTTGTCTCAGAAAAAAATCATATCTCTATACCTGAAAGTTAGGTTAAAGTACACAGATATATTTTTTTCTGAGACGCTTTCCTTTGTGGATGATGAATAAATGACAGGGAATTCAACCTCACCGTAATAATTATTATATTGTAGTGATATAATCATTTGTTATCAGTATACTCTGGTTTGTTGTTATATATTATACTAATATTTGTATAACAGTTATATATAAATATAGCAGATCATCTTAATAACTCTACAGGCAAATTTTCATCCATTTATATATCATTCTATTCTGCTATTCTAATGATAGTGCAGTGCAAGTGCATGGTGGACACTTTTCTGTAATAATTCGTTTTTCTAATATATTGGATTTGAGTAGGCATTCATATTTTCCCGCTTTTGTTGCAAAATGTTCTCGAGATATTCTTCCGCATGCGTTAACACAAATTTTCGGTATTCACGATTTGTTATTGATATATATATTTCTCACGACAAAACATTTTCATATCATTTATCTATGTTCTTAAAAATTATTTTCATGAAAATTTATTTAAATTATTTTCGATTCAATCGTACTAGTTTAAACCGATCTCTGCGTTCACATTTACAGTAAGATCGATTCAAACTAAACTACCTCTTTTGGTGTTTTAGTTTAAACCGATTAAAGATCGAAACAAAGCGTTCACATTGGCCCTTAAATCGATCTAAAGTGAACCGATCTAGTTTAAATCGATCTTAATGTCCTAGTGTGAACGGGGTCTAAGGTATACATGAATACAGCAGGTAACGGAATATTTGGAAAATTGCAGAATATAGCTGTTGTATAAGATCAATTTCTTGTTCCTAGAATGATTAATCTGTTTGCGAGCTCTACCAAGTAGTTATTTGGTTTCCTCGGAGAACCAAGTCCATACATCATTACATGTATTACTGTATCAGGAAGTAAACAGTGCTATATCATATGTTAGTTCGTATAACTGATACTTATGAGAACTACGGGCACTTATGAGTTAGTGTTGTCTTAATTTATTTATATATCTATATACAGTTTTTGCAATGTGTTATTTTGGTATCCCGTTATGTATATGTATGTTATAAGTCATACAACTATCAAAAATATCTTATTTTTTTATTTCCTAGCTATAATATATGCATCTTCACGAAACAAAATTTAAAATTTAACACTAAACTTAAAATTGAGAATGGAGACGGGGAATGCGTCAAAGAGATAACAACCGGACCAAAGAGCAGAAAACAGCACAAGGCCTCCAATGGGTCTTCAACACAGCGAGAAAATTCCGCACCCGGAGGCGGTATTCAGCTTGTCCCTAAACAAAAGTGTATACTAGTTCAGCGAAAATAGACGTTGCACTAAAATCCGAAACATATAAATGAACCAAAATTTTAAAAAACATACAAGACGAACAAAGGCCAAAGGTTCATGACTTGGGACAGGCGCAAAATGCGGCGGGCTTAAACATGTTTGTGAGATCTCAACCTCCCTTATACCTCTACTAGCTAATGTGGAATAAACAAACACTCAGCAATACGCACAGTAAAATTCAGTTCAAAAGAAGTCCGAGTCCGATGTTAGAATAGGTAACAGAAGATACTAAGCAAAATGACAATAATAAACATAAATTAACAAAGGACTAGTAGCAGTTACTGGCATGCCAGCTCCAGACCTCAATTAAACTATTGAAAGATTATGTCTTCATCATATGAAAATCAAGCACAATCCCTCCCGTTAGGGGTTTAGTATCATACCATCATAAAATATACGATATAAGAACATAACCCGTATCATGCCAACAACTTGTTTTAGAATAAATGTGTTTTTTTCCGATGCAAAGACCCTATGAGTGAATCAATATCAATTCAAAAAAATGTCATCTTTAATGACCTGACAACAGTATCGTAACTAAATCCCTTCTGAATAAGTCTGTTTAAAGGTTTGGTTAGCTTTTGTGGTGAATGACGACAATTTTGTGCTTTGTATAGAATATTACCATAAAAGATGGGATGTGAAATACCTGAACGTATACGATGTCTGCACGTTGATTTATATTTACGAATGATGTCCTTGTACCGATGATAAAATTTAGTAAATGTTTTGACTAGTTTGTGATATCGAAAACCCTGGTGTAACAATTTTTAGTATATATATATATTTAAATGATCGGTAATTTGGGCATTTTTCCTTTGATGTGTACTCTCTGATAATGTCAGTATCAGTGGACTGGTCGTGATATAAAATTATTGGGTCAGTTCGCAATTGACATGCGCGGTGCACCGCGTAAGGATCTACTTTCCCTTTCATTCACAAATCGCGCGTGATTTTTTCGCAGAAACGCACGAGTTTTTGGTGAATGAAACACTTGTCATTGTTTGAACGTTTCAGTAGAGTTAGTTTAGCCTTTTGGCCGATTTTGTGAATATTTGAACAGAAAATGTATGAAAACCCGATAAACTTATAAAAATTGCGTTATCTGCACTATTCAGTTGAACGGCAAACGATTTAATGGCGTCTAAGGTCAAGACATTGGTCACGTGATAAAAGGTCAGAGTTTACCTTTTTTGTGAACGTGTACACCTCGTGGTTTTTACCTCGTATCGTCTTATTGTAACTCGTACATAAATAAAACTTGTACTGTCCAAATCTTGAGTAAATAAGCTTCATTATTCTGTATACTTATTTAAGAAAGGTGTTGTAAAAGTATTCTAAAACGACGATGGAAGTGGAAATTTTTTAGAAAATTTGCGTAGGTCTACGGAAAATCCCAAATTATTCCTTAAATGAGTTTGGTAACGTATGGAGGGTATAAAATATGAAGTAAAATCATTTTCTGGTTCTTATTTTATTCATTATTGATCCCAAATTCCCCGGCAACGAATTTGTGTCAGCTTATTCGTGGCGAAGCGGAGATCAAAGGGAGATAACTCCGTACATGCATCGTAGGAAATTGCAAGTTCAAAACAGTAAATTCGAGTAAAATTAATGATTGAAGTTATATTTCGACACTTTCTTGTATAACTTTTCCATATTGCATGTTCCTTTACTCATGTAACAGCAAAATAGTTCTGTTATAGTTGAATATGACATTTTTTCAAGAAATTTCAGGTTTTTGAAACTTCCAAAGTACAAAATTATAGATAAGTAACTTTTCTCTGAAACTTGGACTTATAAATTGCTATACATAGTATATTCTCAAACACTCTTTTGATAGATGGAATAATAGTATTTGTTCTACTTTCTTTGTATCAATATTCTTAGAAAGCTTATGAAAATAAACTCAGTGTTTGTTCATGTAGAATGTTAATATATAATAGTAGAACAGTTTTAATATTAATTTCCCTTTAAAATTAGACTTTAATTAATTCAATTTATATATATATAAATAAAGTATCTAAAATAGAAAGTTTTACTCTGGTGCATTGAAAATGTTGCACCAGAAATGAGATTAAACAAAGTTATTTAGCCTGAAGAACTTATCTTTAGGTTCTTTTGTCACTTTGTATGCTGATCATATGGAGAAAAAAGAGTGATATTATACATTCTAACACAGCATCAATTGAGAAACAATAGTTCTCTCCTCTAGATATTTTAGTTTTTAAGATGCAAGTCTTGCTTATCAATATACATATTTAAGATTTCTCTGTTAAGAGTGGCGAAATAACTTTCTGACAGATATGTTGTATGGGAATGTTTCTCTTGATATTTTTAATTTATGTTAATTTATGTTACCAACTATCTTTTTTACTACTATGATCTGCAAAGAGATGGATTCTTTCTGTGTGACATCATTGATTATTAGGCTAATTATTGGTAGCCTTTTTCCTGATGTAACAATGCATATGGCAAATTCTGAGAAAAGCAAGAACCTTTAAGCAGATCCAGCTTTTTATAAAAGAGTAGGGATTATTCCTATAACAGAAAAATATGTATTTTGATTTCATGCCAAAAGTTATTAACAAGAGGGGTTCATCAGCAGTACAATATAAATTTGCATTACATTAAAATACAATATGGATAAAAAGAAAATGTAGACAATACATACTTCAAATTTGTGAATATTGAATGAACAAAAAGATAATTTGCAGTGGACAGAATTATCTTTTTTCTTATTATACCTGCTTTTATATAAGAAACTATATAAGATGTACAAGTTCTGTTTCTCGCTCTAAATCAAGAGAAAAAATTTAAAAACAAAAGGCCAAAAGGATTTAAAACATTATAAATCAATCAACACAAAGAAAACTGAACAAAAGCTGTAATGCAATATGATATCATGCAGTTCATATTATTTCTATTATTATTTGGATTTTTTCTTAAATTTGAATTCAAAAGTCCTAAAATAACTGTTGAGTCTTTTAATTAAATTATTGATTGAATAATGAATGATTAGTTAAGCTGATCAGTAAATAAAGTATGAAAGTGCTTTTTTTAAATAAATGAGTGTTATTTATATGTCAAAGTATACTGAATCAACTTCAAATTTAAACCAAATTCACATTTAACTGCTTTAAAATGCATTGGCAGTTGAAATACAAAACAAAAACAAAGCTGACTTAAATACAGTATATTCAGAATTTTTGAATAATGGACAAAAATAAGATAATTATTATTCTGATATTAGAAAAATCTTCAAATCAGAATGCGAGTTCTTATTATTGCGATAATCAATTTAATCACATTATTTACTTTAATTAAAACCTCATGATAATTTCTGAATTTAAAGTACTTAGCTTGTCAACCTCTATGCTTAAAAAATTTAGGTTTCCTAGCTATAGGCCTAAATGTGGTTGAAATACTGACAATTTTGCTAACTTTTACCAAAATTCTCTTTTTTATGACATAACTGGATTATTACTATTTAAGAAAAAGCTGCATAAAGTTGTATAATATGTATCGCATATCAGAATGCTAGTTTGTATTATCATCATGATCATGATAATTGCAATAAGTTATTATTCGATTAATTAAAAACATCAATTATTTTTGAATTGATAGCCTGGAATCAGTACATACATGTGTTTTTATATATCTATATACTATTCATTAGGAACTTATTAAAATGAAATTTTGCACAAGACAGTCATGGCAGTTCACAATTACAGTGGTCATTTTAAACATAGTGACACCATTAATACAATTTTATTTTTCATGCATAATCATTGCAGAACTATTTTTTCAAATGATTTAATGTTTGTTAGTCATTTACTTCAAATACTTAACCTGTTCTAAAATAAAGAGATGTGGTATGATTGCAAATGAGATAACAATCTAAAACTATCCACCAGAGTCCAAATAAATGTGTCTGTTAGCAATTGTAAGTCACT
The DNA here is from genome assembly GCA_017311375.1 of Mytilus coruscus. NCBI lineage: Eukaryota > Metazoa > Mollusca > Bivalvia > Mytilida > Mytilidae > Mytilus > Mytilus coruscus. Next base: position 38,978,725 of record CM029603.1, on the reverse strand, counting down.
TTACAAACATCAACAATGAATACAAACTTTCATTATTTATAGACAGATTAGGAAAAGAGGAATTATAGCTTTTGGCTTACTACAAGAGAATATAAGAAGTATAATAATATAAATAAGGAAAATAGAGAGGACTTAGCCACTGGACTGTATATAAAGTGCTCCCTTACTAATCCTTAGAGGAGCTGCTGTATACTTAGAAAAAAAGATGTGCGAGACACTACATTTTGTAGCATTTTGGTCAATCTGCCCTATTTGCTCCAACCTATTAAAATTACTGCCTATGATGGGAATTAAACCCAAGTATGTCCATATACTCTATTTTCCTCTATGTACATACATGTACATGCATATGAAAATATCAAATGCAAAGTAAATATGGTAATTAACATCATGATTATATATATACAGTCTCATTTTTTTGTAAGGACCTAGTTTAGGAAGTCCCTGGACCTAGCCAGACATATTTCTTAGGCAAGGTGTATTATATAACTCTTGAAAGTTTTAAAATGCAATTGTAAGATTAATTATATCTGCTCTTAAACTATAATAACACAATAAGTATGTTCAGTAACAACAACGTGCAATTTAAGTAAACAAACATCAATGAACGACCACGTGTTTGTCTGCTGTGCTTGAATTTAAACGGATCAGCTTTATTTACACGAATTTTTGCTACAGCAGACAATTAAACATGTCACTTTACATTATAAGTTTTATAAAAAAAATGTATTTGTTGTTATGACTTGTGTATGCATGGAAATATAATGAAGATAACATAGATTTTTACCGTACAAAAATGAATACACAGCATTCCTGAGGTGTGCACACAAAACACACCCCACTTTTGTTACAATGGATGGTAACGTATAGCCATTTATATAACAGTAAATGCCATTGGATAAGCTACCCTACACAATAAATAATATGCAAATTTATCCCCGGCCACGCTTTTGTGTCAGCTCTTGTTGTGATGGAAAAATGTAAACATTGGAATCCGCCATTTTGAGTTTGGAACAAAACTATTTTTCAATCTTGGATTAAAGGAGATTGCGCACATTGCCAGCGTATCATGCATAACCAGTCATGTGAAAATATATCTTTTAATTTGTTTTCTGTACTTACTTTTCAATGTTTGAGTTAATTTAATGTTTTAATTTCCTACAGAACGGAGCATCGTTCTCAAAGTCGCCGAAGAAAAATTATAGGTGGCGCTGTTTGTGGGCGTAAACATTTTACATACGGGTACTTTTTGTGTCGACAGATTGACCTTTATCTGTCAGATTCAGGCGTTTGCCGTTCAACTGTATTATTGATAGCTTTTCTTGCTATTCACAATAGGGACATATATAACTAACATATCGTCCATGCCGATCTCAGTTTTATTCATACATAGCCTGGTGCTGTTCCAAGTAGTTTTCTTTTCTGTTTCTTGAGAAGTATTGTTTTACCTGTTCAGTCACTATAAAGTGTTACAATTCATATTTATACGCAACACATAAATAGTGACCAAAAGGTACCGCTATCGCATGAGATAAGCTGGAAAAAATGAAATGTACACATTTTCGACATTTTGTGGGACCATCATATACAATTATAATAAGGAGATGTGGTTTCATTGTAAATATACATGTATAGACAGATATTCATAGAACAAAGAACAAATAAGCAAACAAATTCAAATGCGGATCTAGGATAAATTTTGAAAAAAGGTGCCTGAGGTCCCAAAACTAGACAATGTCTGGTGTGGAACAGGTAAAAGTCTGCATTAACCATAAATGTAGCCTTAATAAGGGATGTCCCGGTCGCCTTCCCTAAATACGCTTCTGAAATTAAAGGTAACCGCAGGGCCTTCAAAGTTTCATATTTCTGGTCCGGGTTAAAAATAAATAAACACGACTTTGAAAAAGCAAGAATTTTAAGCTTAAAGAAATAGACTAAAGTTGAGTAACATCTATTAAAATGTTTGATGCAATTATGAAGTCGACAAGAAATGAGCTTGTTCAGATAATTTACAATCAGCCTACAGACTTGTTGCCTCCTGAAATGTCTGCTTACACAGTGCTTTCATAAAATGATTTGAAATCGATGTGATCGTTTTCATGATGAACGCTGAGCGTATAATGACAAGATAAATGTAATTTTATCCACCCAACTAAGTAAAATATAACTTGTCGTTGAACTTCTAAAATAAAGATAAATCTTCTGATTCATATCGTATCATTCTATGCTGATGCTTTTTGAAAATAAAGAAAATTTAACTTACCGGTATGCTACCATTATATTCGGCATTATTAAAGTCATGTCCACAGAAGAATTAATGAAACGCATGCAATAATTCATTTCAATATTTTGTGCAAGAGAACGCCATGTTTACTGCATTGTGACAAAATTTCAAATGACGTAATGCAGCCTGTGACGTCAAGCGTGATTCGCCGTGATTCGACGCGAAAAGTAGTTCGTTTGTTATTTTCTCTATTATTGTAGTGATTTTTATTTTTCATAATTACCGATAAAGAATAAAGGACTTTTGTTTTGATACTGACTTTATCACAGTAAAATATCAGGCTCGCCCTTCGGGCTCACCTGATATTTTACTGTGATAAAGTCAGTATCAAAACAAATAGTCCTTTATTCTATATTTATAATATAGATATTTCTTTCGCTAAAATCAAATACGTTGTTACATACACGAGCGAATCGAACAAGTTGAGATATATAAACACCATAAGATAGTGCCAAGGAACGTCACCATCTAAAAATAATTAACAATAGGAAATGAAAAATCATCTCTTTTAGTATTATGCTTTCCGTTAAAGATATAGATATCAAGATCCAGGAAAGGGCAGTGTTCATTGTTAGTACTTGCTTTATCTAAAGTCAGTTCAGCAGGATAAATCTCTTTAGTTTAAATACTGAAGTCGTCATTATTGAGAGCCAATATATCATCCAAATATCTAAAAGTATTATTAAATTTTTGTTTCAGATGTTGTTTCGATTGGGTCTTTGCTGATTTAAGTCATAAATTGTAACTCGCAACTAGGCTGTATTTAAATTTCTTTTTATACACGAAAAGGGGGAGAAAGCTTGTATTACACTAAATAGTCATAGAATCTGTAAGTGTCTCAGATGAATTTCGAAGGAAAATTTGTGCTGAACCTATAACATTATTTTTGTTGATCTAGAAATAAATTAGGCTGCAGGAGTACCCAGAGTAAAATTATTCTGAAAACACACACATGTGTCCCTTGTTCAAAGGGTGTGTGGGCATGCGTTAACTTACTTTTTATTAGTATGCTATATTTCTCAGGTTCAATCACACATAAAGTATTTCTTTTATACACAGGACTCAACGACACAAAACACAAACATATACGTTTGCAGCGTCCAGTCGTTCAATAAAGCAACAGAAAAAGAAACATTATTACAACATATGAACAAAAATTTAGAATGACAGGCGTTACTAAAATAAACAAGTCCTTATCACATTCTCTTCACTAAAAATACGATCTACAACCTGCAAAATATACAAAATATAATTAGAAAAATATTAGAATCAATCCAATTAAGAAAAATAAACGAATGAAAATACTGTAAATTGGGCAGTGTATATGTGCATACATTTCATTTTATAGAACTCAATAAAATGTTTGAGTAAGCCAAATTACAAATAAATAATAAAAATATTAACAAAAGTTAAACAGATCTTAACAGCAATTAAATTTTTAAACGTGGAGCCTGGTTGAAAACCGTCTAATGATTTAAATTCCGCTTAGAATGCCATGTATATATAATGGTTACCTACTTGTGAAAGCTTTAAATAAAGCATGTGTTATTTGCACTATAATGTGAAGTCAGACTACAACTTATATGTCTATGGTCTATGTCAGGTAATAGTCGCAGTTCTTAATATGCATAGAAGAAATAGTTCAACGTTAGCATAAGTGAAATTTAGCTGTATTAACTAGCATATATATACCTATTTTAACCTTCATACAGAAACACACAAAAAGTGAGACGATGCTGAAATTGATTGTCCTTTCCATCGTGTTTACAACAGTATTTAAAGCTTTTGAAGGTGAGTTGAAATGTAACAACTATTGAAATAGCATTAAGAGTAAATATTATTGATTTAAATGTGACGTATTTGTTCCGAAAAAAATCCAGAACGACCCATGGCCATCAAAAATTGGCAGAATGCAAAATACATTTGTTACAAAGTAACATATCATGAACGTTGATATTCGAAAGAGTTGTTACTTTGAAATTGATTAACAAAAATGTAAAATAAAACAATTAAGTTATATGACAACTTAAGTCTACACCATATTATTTTGGTTAAGTTCACACAAATATACACTACAGGAGAAACTGCTAGCTTTATATCCATGCCAACGTAGTTTAAGGTGTTTGTTTATATATCTTGTATCGAGCACACCTACTTAAATAAATTTTATTGTAATTTATTTCATAAAAATCAGCGACTCATTTTACAAAAAAAATATCAAGTAAAAATACCAGTAAGTCATGAACATTTCTTTCAATTTTCGATTTTATTTTTGTGAATAAAAACCTCAGACCATCTTTATAATAAGTAATGAAAGTACACTTTATTGCGAGGTCATTACTTTAGGCAATGAGACAACTAGAAGTAAAGGACCAAACAACTTAGATGTGAACAATAATTACAGGTCTCCGTTCGGCCTTCAGCAAGCAAAACACAAACACGTTCCTTATAGTAATCTAAAAGACTCATGGATGAAAAAAATGTGAAACAATTCAAAAGAAAAAAAAAATCAAACGGCCTGACATATGCTACAGTTAACGAAAAATAATTATGTAAGACAGCAACCAAACAATAGATTACAGGCTTCTGCCTTGGAACATTGATACAACAAATTACATCTTGCATGTTGCGGATTCAATATGTCTGTGAGCGCTCAACCTGTCTCTAACCTAAAGAGAGTGGTTAGATTCATTTCATTCGTATTTCTGAAATTTCTATTTGATTGATTTGCCTACAGTGGTGTGACAACACAGCATAAGTACGAACTCAAATAGTTGGAAAGTGCTTGAACAAACTTTTACAATAATGCTTAAACAATAATTGAATAAACGAAAAACACATATGACAGATCAACCAACGACATTTATGGCAATTTTAACTATTTCTACACGCCTTAGGTTATCTATTTCTGCAAATATTCTGTTTTATTCTTGCAACGAATTCAATGCTAATATAAATTTAAGTATTATGCCTTGCTCAGCTTTCAATTATAATATGTTTTGGTTTCAGCATGTGATCAAGGATGGCAACAATTCGAAAATTCTTGTTATTTTGCAAGCTCATCAGGTGGGAATTCAATGCCAGAACTTGTAGCCAGAACTAAACACTGGTTTGATGCTAAGGTAAGTGTATTTTTGAGTATGACCCCGTTCACACTAGCACTATTTTTAATCGATCTAAATTTGAATCGATCTAAATAAAACCAGTTAGCGTTCACATTATCTTTAATCATATAACGATCTCTACCGGTCTAATCTGAACCACTGCGTTCACACTACAATTAATCAAAGTACTGAAGTACTGAACATCGGATGACAGCAAGTTCTGGTGGGTGGTCATAGCACTTGTCTCAGAAAAATCATATCTCTATACCTGAAAGTTAGGTTAAAGTACACAGATATATTTTTTCTGAGACGCTTTCTTTGTGGATGATGAATAAATGACAGGAATTCAACCTCACCGTAATAATTATTATATTGTAGTGATATAATCATTTGTTATCAGTATACTCTGGTTTGTTGTTATATATTATACTAATATTTGTATAACAGTTATATATAAATATAGCAGATCATCTTAATAACTCTACAGGCAAATTTTCATCCATTTATATATCATTCTATCTGCTATTCTAATGATAGTGCAGTGCAAGTGCATGGTGGACACTTTTCTGTAATAATTCGTTTTTCTAATATATTGGATTTGAGTAGGCATTCATATTTTCCCGCTTTTGTTGCAAAATGTTCTCGAGATATTCTTCCGCATGCGTTAACACAAATTTTCGGTATTCACGATTTGTTATTGATATATATATTTCTCACGACAAAACATTTTCATATCATTTATCTATGTTCTTAAAAATTATTTTCATGAAAATTTATTTAAATTATTTTCGATTCAATCGTACTAGTTTAAACCGATCTCTGCGTTCACATTTACAGTAAGATCGATTCAAACTAAACTACCTCTTTTGGTGTTTTAGTTTAAACCGATTAAAGATCGAAACAAAGCGTTCACATTGGCCCTTAAATCGATCTAAAGTGAACCGATCTAGTTTAAATCGATCTTAATGTCCTAGTGTGAACGGGGTCTAAGGTATACATGAATACAGCAGGTAACGGAATATTTGGAAAATTGCAGAATATAGCTGTTGTATAAGATCAATTTCTTGTTCCTAGAATGATTAATCTGTTTGCGAGCTCTACCAAGTAGTTATTTGGTTTCCTCGGAGAACCAAGTCCATACATCATTACATGTATTACTGTATCAGGAAGTAAACAGTGCTATATCATATGTTAGTTCGTATAACTGATACTTATGAGAACTACGGGCACTTATGAGTTAGTGTTGTCTTAATTTATTTATATATCTATATACAGTTTTTGCAATGTGTTATTTTGGTATCCCGTTATGTATATGTATGTTATAAGTCATACAACTATCAAAAATATCTTATTTTTTTATTTCCTAGCTATAATATATGCATCTTCACGAAACAAAATTTAAAATTTAACACTAAACTTAAAATTGAGAATGGAGACGGGGAATGCGTCAAAGAGATAACAACCGGACCAAAGAGCAGAAAACAGCACAAGGCCTCCAATGGGTCTTCAACACAGCGAGAAAATTCCGCACCCGGAGGCGGTATTCAGCTTGTCCCTAAACAAAAGTGTATACTAGTTCAGCGAAAATAGACGTCGCACTAAAATCCGAAACATATAAATGAACCAAAATTTAAAAAAAAAACATACAAGACGAACAAAGGCCAAAGGTTCATGACTTGGGACAGGCGCAAAAATGCGGCGGGCTTAAACATGTTTTGTGAGATCTCAACTCTCCCTTATACCTCTACTAGCTAATGTGGAATAAACAAACACTCAGCAATACGCACAGTAAAATTCAGTTCAAAAGAAGTCCGAGTCCGATGTTAGAATAGGTAACAGAAGATACTAAGCAAAATGACAATAATAAACATAAATTAACAAAGGACTAGTAGCAGTTACTGGCATGCCAGCTCCAGACCTCAATTAAACTATTGAAAGATTATGTCTTCATCATATGAAAATCAAGCACAATCCTCCCGTTAGGGTTTAGTATCATACCATCATAAAATATACGATATAAGAACATAACCCGTATCATGCCAACAACTTGTTTTAGAATAAATGTGTTTTTCCGATGCAAAGACCCTATGAGTGAATCAATATCAATTCAAAAAAATGTCATCTTTAATGACCTGACAACAGTATCGTAACTAAATCCCTTCTGAATAAGTCTGTTTAAAGGTTTGGTTAGCTTTTGTGGTGAATGACGACAATTTTGTGCTTTGTATAGAATATTACCATAAAAGATGGGATGTGAAATACCTGAACGTATACGATGTCTGCACGTTGATTTATATTTACGAATGATGTCCTTGTACCGATGATAAAATTTAGTAAATGTTTTGACTAGTTTGTGATATCGAAAACCCTGGTGTAACAATTTTTAGTATATATATATATTTAAATGATCGGTAATTTGGGCATTTTTCCTGATGTGTACTCTCTGATAATGTCAGTATCAGTGGACTGGTCGTGATATAAAATTATTGGGTCAGTTCGCAATTGACATGCGCGGTGCACCGCGTAAGGATCTACTTTCCCTTTCATTCACAAATCGCGCGTGATTTTTTCGCAGAAACGCACGAGTTTTTGGTGAATGAAACACTTGTCATTGTTTGAACGTTTCAGTAGAGTTAGTTTAGCCTTTTGACCGATTTTGTGAATATTTGAACAGAAAATGTACGAAAACCCGATAAACTTATAAAAATTGCGTTATCTGCACTATTCAGTTGAACGGCAAACGATTTAATGGCGTCTAAGGTCAAGACATTGGTCACGTGATAAAAGGTCAGAGTTTACCTTTTTTGTGAACGTGTACACCTCGTGGTTTTTACCTCGTATCGTCTTATTGTAACTCGTACATAAATAAAACTTGTACTGTCCAAATCTTGAGTAAATAAGCTTCATTATTCTGTATACTTATTTAAGAAAGGTGTTGTAAAAGTATTCTAAAACGACGATGGAAGTGGAAATTTTTTTTAGAAAATTTGCGTAGGTCTACGGAAAATCCCAAATTATTCCTTAAATGAGTTTGGTAACGTATGGAGGGTATAAAATATGAAGTAAAATCATTTTCTGGTTCTTATTTTATTCATTATTGATCCCAAATTCCCCGGCAACGAATTTGTGTCAGCTTATTCGTGGCGAAGCGGAGATCAAAGGGAGATAACTCCGTACATGCATCGTAGGAAATTGCAAGTTCAAAACAGTAAATTCGAGTAAAATTAATGATTGAAGTTATATTTCGACACTTTCTTGTATAACTTTTCCATATTGCATGTTCCTTTACTCATGTAACAGCAAAATAGTTCTGTTATAGTTGAATATGACATTTTTTCAAGAAATTTCAGGTTTTTGAAACTTCCAAAGTACAAAATTATAGATAAGTAACTTTTCTCTGAAACTTGGACTTATAAATTGCTATACATAGTATATTCTCAAACACTCTTTTGATAGATGGAATAATAGTATTTGTTCTACTTTCTTTGTATCAATATTCTTAGAAAGCTTATGAAAATAAACTCAGTGTTTGTTCATGTAGAATGTTAATATATAATAGTAGAACAGTTTTAATATTAATTTCCTTTAAAATTAGACTTTAATTAATTCAATTTATATATATATAAATAAAGTATCTAAAATAGAAAGTTTTACTCTGGTGCATTGAAAATGTTGCACCAGAAATGAGATTAAACAAAGTTATTTAGCCTGAAGAACTTATCTTTAGGTTCTTTTGTCACTTTGTATGCTGATCAAATGGAGAAAAAGAGTGATATTATACATTCTAACACAGCATCAATTGAGAAACAATAGTTCTCTCCTCTAGATATTTTAGTTTTTAAGATGCAAGTCTTGCTTATCAATATACATATTTAAGATTTCTCTGTTAAGAGTGGCGAAATAACTTTCTGACAGATATGTTGTATGGGAATGTTTCTCTTGATATTTTTAATTTATGTTAATTTATGTTACCAACTATCTTTTTACTACTATGATCTGCAAAGAGATGGATTCTTTCTGTGTGACATCATTGATTATTAGGCTAATTATTGGTAGCCTTTTTCCTGATGTAACAATGCATATGGCAAATTCTGAGAAAAGCAAGAACCTTTAAGCAGATCCAGCTTTTTATAAAAGAGTAGGATTATTCCTATAACAGAAAAATATGTATTTTGATTTCATGCCAAAAGTTATTAACAAGAGGGTTCATCAGCAGTACAATATAAATTTGCATTACATTAAAATACAATATGGATAAAAAGAAAATGTAGACAATACATACTTCAAATTTGTGAATATTGAATGAACAAAAAGATAATTTGCAGTGGACAGAATTATCTTTTTTCTTATTATACCTGCTTTTATATAAGAAACTATATAAGATGTACAAGTTCTGTTTCTCGCTCTAAATCAAGAGAAAAAATTTAAAAACAAAAGGCCAAAAGGATTTAAAACATTATAAATCAATCAACACAAAGAAAACTGAACAAAAGCTGTAATGCAATATGATATCATGCAGTTCATATTATTTCTATTATTATTTGGATTTTTTCTTAAATTTGAATTCAAAAGTCCTAAAATAACTGTTGAGTCTTTTAATTAAATTATTGATTGAATAATGAATGATTAGTTAAGCTGATCAGTAAATAAAGTATGAAAGTGCTTTTTTTAAATAAATGAGTGTTATTTATATGTCAAAGTATACTGAATCAACTTCAAATTTAAACCAAATTCACATTTAACTGCTTTAAAATGCATTGGCAGTTGAAATACAAAACAAAAACAAAGCTGACTTAAATACAGTATATTCAGAATTTTTTGAATAATGGACAAAAATAAGATAATTATTATTCTGATATTAGAAAAATCTTCAAATCAGAATGCAAGTTCTTATTATTGCGATAATCAATTTAATCACTTTATTTACTTTAATTAAAACCTCATGATAATTTCTGAATTTACAGTACTTAGCTTATCAACCTCTATGCTTAAAAAATTAGTTTCCTAGGCCTAAATGTGGTTGAAATTCTGACAATTTTGCTAACTTTTACCAAAAATTTCTTTTTATGACATAACTGGATTATTACTATTTAAGAAAAACTGCATAAAGTTGTATAATATGTATTACATTTCAGAATGCTAGTTTGTATTATCATCATGATCATGATAATTGCAATAAGTTATTATTCGATTAATTAAAAACATCAATTATTTTTGAATTGATAGCCTGGAATCAGTACATACATGTGTTTTTATATATCTATATACTATTCATTAGGAACTTATTAAAATGAAATTTTGCACAAGACAGTCATGGCAGTTCACAATTACAGTGGTCATTTTAAACATAGTGACACCATTAATACAATTTTATTTTTCATGCATAATCATTGCAGAACTATTTTTTCAAATGATTTAATGTTTGTTAGTCATTTACTTCAAATACTTAACCTGTTCTAAAATAAAGAGATGTGGTATGATTGCAAATGAGATAACAATCTAAAACTATCCACCAGAGTCCAAATAAATGTGTCTGTTAGCAATTGTAAGTCACTTTACAAACATCAACAATGAATACAAACTTTCATTATTTATAGACAGATTAGGAAAAGAGGAATTATAGCTTTTGGCTTACTACAAGAGAATATAAGAAGTATAATAATATAAATAAGGAAAATAGAGAGGACTTAGCCACTGGACTGTATATAAAGTGCTCCTTACTAATCCTTAGAGGAGCTGCTGTATACTTAGAAAAAGATGTCGAGACACTACATTTTGTAGCATTTTGGTCAATCTGCCCTATTTGCTCCAACCTATTAAAATTACTGCCTATGATGGAATTAAACCCAAGTATGTCCATATACTCTATTTTCCTCTATGTACATACATGTACATGCATATGAAAATATCAAATGCAAAGTAAATATGGTAATTAACATCATGATTATATATATACAGTCTCATTTTTTGTAAGGACCTAGTTTAGGAAGTCCCTGGACCTAGCCAGACATATTTCTTAGGCAAGGTGTATTATATAACTCTTGAAAGTTTTAAAATGCAATTGTAAGATTAATTATATCTGCTCTTAAACTATAATAACACAATAAGTATGTTCAGTAACAACAACGTGCAATTTAAGTAAACAAACATCAATGAACGACCACGTGTTTGTCTGCTGTGCTTGAATTTAAACGGATCAGCTTTATTTACACGAATTTTGCTACAGCAGACAATTAAACATGTCACTTTACATTATAAGTTTTATAAAAAAAATGTATTTGTTGTTATGACTTGTGTATGCATGGAAATATAATGAAGATAACATAGATTTTACCGTACAAAATGAATACACAGCATTCCTGAGGTGTGCACACAAAACACACCCACTTTTGTTACAATGGATGGTAACGTATAGCCATTTATATAACAGTAAATGCCATTGGATAAGCTACCCTACACAATAAATAATATGCAAATTTATCCCCGGCCACGCTTTTGTGTCAGCTCTTGTTGTGATGGAAAATGTAAACATTGAATCCGCCATTTTGAGTTTGGAACAAAACTATTTTTCAATCTTGGATTAAAGGAGATTGCGCACATTGCCAGCGTATCATGCATAACCAGTCATGTGAAAATATATCTTTAATTTGTTTTCTGTACTTACTTTTCAATGTTTGAGTTAATTTAATGTTTTAATTTCCTACAGAACGGAGCATCGTTCTCAAAGTCGCCGAAGAAAAATTATAGGTGGCGCTGTTTGTGGGCGTAAACATTTTACATACGGGTACTTTTTGTGTCGACAGATTGACCTTTATCTGTCAGATTCAGGCGTTTGCCGTTCAACTGTATTATTGATAGCTTTTCTTGCTATTCACAATAGGGACATATATAACTAACATATCGTCCATGCCGATCTCAGTTTTTATTCATACATAGCCTGGTGCTGTTCCAAGTAGTTTTCTTTTCTGTTTCTTGAGAAGTATTGTTTTACCTGTTCAGTCACTATAAAGTGTTACAATTCATATTTATACGCAACACATAAATAGTGACCAAAAGGTACCGCTATCGCATGAGATAAGCTGGAAAAAATGAAATGTACACATTTTCGACATTTTGTGGGACCATCATATACAATTATAATAAGGAGATGTGGTTTCATTGTAAATATACATGTATAGACAGATATTCATAGAACAAAGAACAAATAAGCAAACAAATTCAAATGCGGATCTAGGATAAATTTTGAAAAAAGGTGCCTGAGGTCCCAAAACTAGACAACGTCTGGTGTGGAACAGGTAAAAAGTCTGCATTAACCATAAATGTAGCCTTAATAAGGGATGTCCCGGGTCGCCTTCCCCTAAATACGCTTCTGAAATTAAAGGTAACCGCAGGGCCTTCAAAGTTTCATATTTCTGGTCCGGGTTGAAAAATAAATAAACACGACTTTGAAAAAAGCAAGAATTTTAAGCTTAAAGAAATAGACTAAAGTTGAGTAACATCTATTAAAATGTTTGATGCAATTATGAAGTCGACAAGAAATGAGCTTGTTCAGATAATTTACAGTCAGCCTACAGACTTGTTGCCTCCTGAAATGTCTGCTTACACAGTGCTTTCATAAAATGATTTGAAATCGATGTAATCGTTTTCATGATGAACGCTGAGCGTATAATGACAAGATAAATGTAATTTTATCCACCCAACTAAGTAAAATATAACTTGTCGTTGAACTTCTAAAATAATGATAAATCTGCTGATTCATATCGTATCATTCTATGCTGATGCTTTTTGAAAATAAAGAAAATTTAACTTACCGGTATGCTACCATTATATTCGGCATTATTAAAGTCATGTCCACAGAAGAATTAATGAAACGCATGCAATAATTCATTTCAATATTTTGTGCAAGAGAACGCCATGTTTACTGCATTGTGACAAAATTTCAAATGACGTAATGCAGCCTGTGACGTCAAGCGTGATTCGCCGTGATTCGACGCGAAAAGTAGTTCGTTTGTTATTTTCTATTATTGTAGTGATTTTTATTTTTCATAATTACGATAAAGAATAAAGGATTTTGTTTTGATACTGACTTTATCACAGTAAATATCAGGCTCGCCTTCGGGCTCACCTGATATTTTACTGTGATAAAGTCAGTATCAAAACAAATAGTCCTTTATTCTATATTTATAATATAGATATTTCTTTCGCTAAAATCAAATACGTTGTTACATACACGAGCGAATCGAACAAGTTGAGATATATAAACACCATAAGATAGTGCCAAGGGAACGTCACCATCTAAAAATAATTAACAATAGGAAATGAAAAATCATCTCTTTTAGTATTATGCTTTCCGTTAAAGATATAGATATCAAGATCCAGGAAAGGGCAGTGTTCATTGTTAGTACTTGCTTTATCTAAAGTCAGTTCAGCAGGATAAATCTCTTTAGTTTAAATACTGAAGTCGTCATTATTGAGAGCCAATATATCATCCAAATATCTAAAAGTATTATTAAATTTTTGTTTCAGATGTTGTTTCGATTGGGTCTTTGCTGATTTAAGTCATAAATTGTAACTCGCAACTAGGCTGTATTTAAATTTCTTTTTATACACGAAAAGGGGGAGAAAGCTTGTATTACACTAAATAGTCATAGAATCTGTAAGTGTCTCAGATGAATTTCGAAGGAAAATTTGTGCTGAACCTATAACATTATTTTTGTTGATCTAGAAATAAATTAGGCTGCAGGAGTACCCAGAGTAAAATTATTCTGAAAACACACACATGTGTCCCTTGTTCAAAGGGTGTGTGGGCATGCGTTAACTTACTTTTTATTAGTATGCTATATTTCTCAGGTTCAATCACACATAAAGTATTTCTTTTATACACAGGACTCAACGACACAAAACACAAACATATACGTTTGCAGCGTCCAGTCGTTCAATAAAGCAACAGAAAAAGAAACATTATTACAACATATGAACACAAATTTAGAATGACAGGCGTTACTAAAATAAACAAGTCCTTATCACATTCTCTTCACTAAAAATACGATCTACAACCTGCAAAATATACAAAATATAATTAGAAAAATATTAGAATCAATCCAATTAAGAAAAAATAAACGAATGAAAATACTGTAAATTGGGCAGTGTATATGTGCATACATTTCATTTTATAGAACTCAATAAAAATGTTTGAGTAAGCCAAATTACAAATAAATAATAAAAATATTAACAAAAAGTTAAACAGATCTTAACAGCAATTAAATTTTTAAACGTGGAGCCTGGTTGAAAACCGTCTAATGATTTAAATTCCCGCTTAGAATGCACGGGTGGATACACCCGTCACCGAACAAATTAATACACAACTCATTTGGCCTAGTAACGAAAAGAAATTGTTCTTTTTCACGGATTCAATCGAATATGAAACATTGCATTTTATACGACCGCAAAAAATTTTTGAGGTCGTATATTGGTATCACGTCGTCGTCGTCCGAAGACTTTTGGTTTCCGGACAATAACTTTAGTATAAGTAAATAGAAATCTATGAAATTTAAACACAAGGTTTATAACCACAAAAGGAAGGTCGGGATTGATTTTGGGGGTTATGGTCCCAAAAGTTTAGGAATTAAGGGCCAAAAAAGGGGCCCAAATAAGCATTTTTGTAGTTTCCAGACAATAATAAACTTGTGTTTAAGTGTATGAATCTCTCTGAAATTATACCACAAGTTTCCATACCACAAAGGGGTGGTTAGGATTGACTTTGGGGGGTTATGGCTCAAACCATTTAGGAATTAGGGGCAAAAAAGGGGGAAAAATAAGGGTTTCCTGGTTAATGGACAATTAATACAATTTAAAAGCAGTGTAAGGGAGGTAATCCAAACACATTTAAAGTAAAATGCTGTGTATGATTCGAATACCTCCCTTACGCTGCTTGTAAATTATGTATAAAGAAATGTAGATTGTCTTGGGGTGATTTATAGCTGTCAATTTATTTTTAGAAGTTACCATTAATTAATATTAATTTTAGCCATATGTCATTTTCTATTTTAAGACTTTTATGATGTATTCAAATGGGTAATTATAGTTGCAAACTCCATTGGAAATTTGAATTGGGATTATGACCATATCTTGAGGGAAAGAATTTTTTGGAAAAGGGAAAAAGGGGTGGGGTAAATAAGAAATTGTGGGGACAATTTTTCTCATTTCAGATTTCAGAAATTAAAAGAAAATTTCTTCAAATATTTTTTTGCCAAAAAGGCCAGGGGGATGGGGGAGAGAAAGAATTTTTAATTTTTTGGGGTGTCAATACGCAACAGCATAGTGTATTGCACAAAAGCAAAAAGGTAACAATTTTTTTCGGGGGTTCATTTCGCAACAGCATAGTGTTTTGCACAAAAGCAAAAATTGAATATAAATTGACATCATATATTATTGATAGCTTTTCTTGCTATTCACAATAGGGACATATATAACTAACATATCGTCCATGCCGATCTCAGTTTTATTCATACATAGCCTGGTGCTGTTCCAAGTAGTTTTCTTTTCTGTTTCTTGAGAAGTATTGTTTTACCTGTTCAGTCACTATAAAGTGTTACAATTCATATTTATACGCAACACATAAATAGTGACCAAAAGGTACCGCTATCGCATGAGATAAGCTAGAAAAAATGAAATGTACACATTTTCGACATTTTGTGGGACCATCATATACAATTATAATAAGGAGATGTGGTTTCATTGTAAATATACATGTATAGACAGATATTCATAGAACAAAGAACAAATAAGCAAACAAATTCAAATGCGGATCTAGGATAAATTTTGAAAAAAGGTGCCTGAGGTCCCAAAACTAGACAATGTCTGGTGTGGAACAGGTAAAAAGTCTGCATTAACCATAAATGTAGCCTTAATAAGGGATGTCCCGGGTCGCCTTCCCCTAAATACGCTTCTGAAATTAAAGGTAACCGCAGGGCCTTCAAAGTTTCATATTTCTGGTCCGGGTTAAAAATAAATAAACACGACTTTGAAAAAGCAAGAATTTTAAGCTTAAAGAAATAGACTAAAGTTGAGTAACATCTATTAAAATGTTTGATGCAATTATGAAGTCGACAAGAAATGAGCTTGTTCAGATAATTTACAGTCAGCCTACAGACTTGTTGCCTCCTGAAATGTCTGCTTACACAGTGCTTTCATAAAATGATTTGAAATCGATGTGATCGTTTTCATGATGAACGCTGAGCGTATAATGACAAGATAAATGTAATTTTATCCACCCAACTAAGTAAAATATAACTTGTCGTTGAACTTCTAAAATAATGATAAATCTGCTGATTCATATCGTATCATTCTATGCTGATGCTTTTTTGAAAATAAGAAAATTTAACTTACCGGTATGCTACCATTATATTCGGCATTATTAAAGTCATGTCCACAGAAGAATTAATGAAACGCATGCAATAATTCATTTCAATATTTTGTGCAAGAGAACGCCATGTTTACTGCATTGTGACAAAATTTCAAATGACGTAATGCAGCCTGTGACGTCAAGCGTGATTCGCCGTGATTCGACGCGAAAAAGTAGTTCGTTTGTTATTTTCTCTATTATTGTAGTGATTTTTATTTTTCATAATTACCGATAAAGAATAAAGGACTTTTGTTTTGATACTGACTTTATCACAGTAAAATATCAGGCTCGCCCTTCGGGCTCACCTGATATTTTACTGTGATAAAGTCAGTATCAAAACAAATAGTCCTTTATTCTATATTTATAATATAGATATTTCTTTCGCTTAAATCAAATACGTTGTTACATACACGAGCGAATCGAACAAGTTGAGATATATAAACACCATAAGATAGTGCCAAGGAACGTCACCATCTAAAAATAATTAACAATAGGAAATGAAAATCATCTCTTTTAGTATTATGCTTTCCGTTAAAGATATAGATATCAAGATCCAGGAAAGGGCAGTGTTCATTGTTAGTACTTGCTTTATCTAAAGTCAGTTCAGCAGGATAAATCTCTTTAGTTTAAATACTGAAGTCGTCATTATTGAGAGCCAATATATCATCCAAATATCTAAAAGTATTATTAAATTTTGTTTCAGATGTTGTTTCGATTGGGTCTTTGCTGATTTAAGTCATAAATTGTAACTCGCAACTAGGCTGTATTTAAATTTCTTTTATACACGAAAAGGGAGAAAGCTTGTATTACACTAAATAGTCATAGAATCTGTAAGTGTCTCAGATGAATTTCGAAGGAAAATTTGTGCTGAACCTATAACATTATTTTTGTTGATCTAGAAATAAATTAGGCTGCAGGAATACCCAGAGTAAAATTATTCTGAAAACACACACATGTGTCCCTTGTTCAAAGGGTGTGTGGGCATGCGTTAACTTACTTTTTATTAGTATGCTATATTTCTCAGGTTCAATCACACATAAAGTATTTCTTTTATACACAGGACTCAACGACACAAAACACAAACATATACGTTTGCAGCGTCCAGTCGTTTAATAAAGCAACAGAAAAGAAACATTATTACAACATATGAACAAAAATTTAGAATGACAGGCGTTACTAAAATAAACAAGTCCTTATCACATTCTCTTCACTAAAAATACGATCTACAACCTGCAAAATATACAAAATATAATTAGAAAAATATTAGAATCAATCCAATTAAGAAAAAATAAACGAATGAAAATACTGTAAATTGGGCAGTGTATATGTGCATACATTTCATTTTATAGAACTCAATAAAAATGTTTGAGTAAGCCAAATTACAAATAAATAATAAAAATATTAACAAAAAGTTAAACAGATCTTAACAGCAATTAAATTTTTAAACGTGGAGCCTGGTTGAAAACCGTCTAATGATTTAAATTCCCGCTTAGAATGCACGGGTGGATACACCCGTCACCGAACAAATTAATACACAACTCATTTGGCCTAGTAACGAAAAGAAATTGTTCTTTTTCACGGATTCAATCGAATATGAAACATTGCATTTTATACGACCGCAAAAAATTTTTGAGGTCGTATATTGGTATCACGTCGTCGTCGTCCGAAGACTTTTGGTTTCGGACAATAACTTTAGTATAAGTAAATAGAAATCTATGAAATTTAAACACAAGGTTTATAACCACAAAAGGAAGGTCGGGATTGATTTTGGGGTTATGGTCCCAAAAGTTTAGGAATTAAGGGCCAAAAGGGGCCCAAATAAGCATTTTGTAGTTTCAGACAATAACTTGTGTTTAAGTGTATGAATCTCTGAAATTATACCACAAGTTTCCATACCACAAAGGGTGGTTAGGATTGACTTTGGGGTTATGGCTCAAACCATTTAGGAATTAGGGACAAAAAGGGGAAAAATAAGGGTTTCCTGGTTAATGGACAATTAATACAATTTAAAAGCAGTGTAAGGGAGGTAATCCAAACACATTTAAAGTAAAATGCTGTGTATGATTCGAATACCTCCCTTACGCTGCTTGTAAATTATGTATAAAGAAATGTAGATTGTCTTGGGGTGATTTATAGCTGTCAATTTATTTTTAGAAGTTACCATTAATTAATATTAATTTTAGCCATATGTCATTTTCTATTTTAAGACTTTTATGATGTATTCAAATGGGTAATTATGGTTGCAAACTCCATTGGAAATTTGAATTGGGATTATGACCATATCTTGAGGGAAAGAATTTTTTTTTGGAAAAAGGGAAAAGGGGGTGGGGATAAATAAGAAATTGTGGGGAACAATTTTTCTCATTTCAGATTTCAGAAATTAAAAGAAAATTTCTTCAAATATTTTTTTTGCCAAAAAAGGGGATGGGGGAGAGAAAAGAATTTTTAATTTTTTTGGGGTGTCAATACGCAACAGCATAGCGTATTGCACAAAAGCAAAAAAAAGGGGTAACAATTTTTTTTCGGGGGGGGGGGGTTCATTTCGCAACAGCATAGTGTTTTGCACAAAAGCAAAAAATTGAATATAAATTGAAATCATATGACCAATTCTAAGTTCTTTGACTACAGTTATTCTGTGTCAGAAACCTATTATGTGTCAAATATAGTCTAGTCAAAATAGCATTTGACCTAAAAAAAATTGCAACAGAATATTTTTTTTCGCCATCCTTTAGGGACATGCCATAAATTAAACATACCAAAAGTCTACCAAAATCAACCCATGGGAAAGTTGTCATTTTTATGATATAGGATCGCGCATTTTTTCGCGGATTTTACGTTACAGATGGGATGCCGTACACAGACGATTTATTAAAGGGAGACAATATAAATTCATTCCCGCTATGCATTCAAATATAAAAACAAACAGATGATGTAATAATTATGAATTTGGTAAGTATCTATGAATAAGAACTAAAATATATATATTATTTGTCTATCCTCTGAAGATATATTAACAAAAAGATCTCTAGTAGTTGTTTCTGAAAAAGTTTTATTTTGTCGTCTGCTATGGGTGGAAAATACGAGCATAAATTCTTATTTCATTGTTCCAAGATCTTTGATACATTAGATTTACATTACACTTGAAAAAAGAAACATTTTCAGACTGTTACACACCATTAAAAATTATAAAAACTATTTATAAAAATAAGGAAAAACTACGTCAGATTTTTTTCTATGGAACGCCTGTTTAACAAAAGAAATATCAACATTGAACGTTATTTATTACAATATGCATATTTCAAGGGATAACAAGTGGTACACTATATTGCATTCGAAAAGATGAGATGTAAAGAAACTTTTCATCAAATAAAAGAGGGCTTGTGTCTATGGAACACCCTTTTTACCACAATTGCTGCATTTTTTATTTAATTTAAAATACACGAAGTTTCAATCTTATGAAAACCAGTATACATATGTTAACAAAATATTACAGATATATTTCGGTAAAATATTTAAAAACAGTTATTAAGCAATCAAACATAAATACCCTGAAATTTGTATGCAATAAATAAAAATAATATGTTAATATTCCTGTAATAATTATTAATTTATTTTCATTTCAGGAAACTTGCTTAAAAGAGGAGAAGTGTGTGATTTGTCAAAACTCAATTTCACACGAAGACACTGTAGTAGTACTAGGTGAAAAGGGCAGCCAGAGTGTCAATAAAGCAAGTAAAAGCCGTCAAGACAATGTAGTTACCAGCGCAGGACAGAAGTTACATCAAAATTGTAGAAAATCATATACAAATCCAAAATACATTGCTTTAGCCAATAAAGAAATTAAACATGAAACCACTAATGTACCAAAACTGCGATCGAAAGTTGAATTTGACTTTAAGAAACATTGTTTGTTCTGTGGACAGCTTGCAGATGCAGTCATAGGGAGGAAGAGAAAAAGTGACGTGTATCCTGTACGCACATCAGAGTTTCAATGCAAGATTGAAGATATATGTAAACAACGTAAAAATGAATGGGCACTTGAGGTTCGGGGAAGATTGGAATTTATTCAGGATCTCCACGCTGCAAATGCTTTGTACCACCAGACATGCAGTGTAAATTTCCAGACGTTGAAGCAGACTCCATTAGCATTTTCTCCACCAGCAAAAAAGGCAAAAACGCAAGCAGGAAGAAAATCTTCTTTATCAGAGAGTTTTTTGTTTGCTGCAAAATACCTCCAGCAAAATGAAGATGAACAAATAACAGTTACAGATCTTGTGAAAAAAATGTCAGAACTCTGTGGAATTGATGATGCGTATGGTGTACAACCTATGAAGAATAAATTACAAGAACATTTTGGAGATAAAATAATCATTTCTGAAATAAACGGAAAGCAAAATGTTGTTACATTTCGAAACACAGTTTGGTCAATTTTGCATGAGTTCTATGAACAAACAAACACAAATCGTAGTATTGATGAAGAAAAAAAGTCCATTATCCAGGCAGCTGCTAAGATACTTAATCTGAAATCCTTTCTTCAGAAACATCCACCAAGCCCAAGGCACTATATCCTTCACCTGATGAACTATCTGCACAAAATAACATGAAGTATGTGCCAGAATCCTTACAGACTCTTCTTCAAACTATATTCAGTGGAAAGGATACACGTTTAAAAATCATGTCAAAAGGTCAATCCATAGTCCAAGCCGCAGCACCAAGAATGTTTATGTTACCTCTACAACTAGCACTAGGAGTTCAGTTACATCACAATTTTTCGTCCAGATTTCTGATTGATACTTTGAATAGCCTAGGATTTTGTTCTTCATATACTGAAATTCAAAAATTTGAATGTTGTGCAGCTGCAGAAAAAGGAAATGACATTCCTAATTTCGTTGCCGAGAGCTTTTTGCAGTATGTAGCGGACAATGTAGACCACAACTCAGGAACTCTAGATGGAAATAATACTTTTCATGGAATGGGAATTATGGCAGCATTACCCCAGGGTCTTTCGGTACAAAACCTATTCCGAGAATAGACGTGACGTCAGAGCAAATAGCACTGCTGGCCAAAATCAACATTTCTTTACAAACCATCAGAATCAAATCGAATGGCATCATGTGTGTATAGTAATCTGAGAAAAATGAACTATAAAGATGTGGACTGTTCATTTATGGTCAATTTACTGTGGAAAGTGTCATGGCCTTTGCGTTCTCCTATGCCGGGGTGGTCAGGATATATGCAACTGGTTCAGGAAGGAACATATCCTGGTAAATCATCATTCGTGTTTCTACCTATGATCGACTTAAATCCTAATGATTTATCTTGCATTTATTCCACTTTGAAATTCATTTGCAAAGAAGCTCATAGATACCAAAAACCACCTGTTGTCACGTTTGATCAGACTCTATACTGGAAAGCTATATAGTCACAAATGAAAAAACTGAGAGTGACCTTAAACCGATCGTCCTTCGTCTAGGAGGATTTCACACTGAAATGAGCTTCCTTGGAAGTATCGGTCGTCTTATGGCTGGTTCTGGTCTGCATGAAGTATTAGAAACTGTATATGCATCAAATGCGGTAAATCATATGCTAAGTGGCAAAGCAGTATCTAGAGCTGTTCGTGGGTTTATGATGGTGGAAAACGCACTTCATATACTTCTCATGAAGGAATCATTCAGGGTCAGTCTGCCTAGTGCACATGAAACTGATATAACGGAAGCTGATTCCAGTGAATGCGACGAAATTGTTGAAAAAGCATGCGAGCTATACGACCGATTTGTTGCTGGTGAAGAAACTACTGAATCTATCGAACAAAGTTCAATTCTTTCCGAGATAAATACTAAACCGGTAGCAACAAAAGAAAAATTGTGTAAATCAAGAACATCGTCTTTGTGGTTGAACTTTTGCCGCATGACAAACATTCTTAGCAAATTTCTAATAGCTGAACGAACAGGAAACTGGGACCTTCACGTAAGTAGCATACAAGAAATGTTACCGTTCTTTGTAGCAGCTGGTCACAATCTATATGCCAAATCGGCCTACGTTTATTTGTCAATGATGCAAAGACTTGAGATTGATCACCCAGAGGTCTAGACATTTCAAAGCAGGACACCACGTACTTAGGAGGACAGACCGTTTTTGGAGTGGTCTTTCTACAGATCGGACAATAGAACAAATATTTATGAGAAGTGTCAAATCTTCTGGAGGTCTAACCAGGGGCAGAGGAATGGATAAATCCCAACGAGCACAATGGATACTATCTATGCCAGCTTGTGCAGACTACAACAGTGCCATGCAAGATCTCAATGGTGTTGGATACTGTACTAGTGATCAGCACAAAGAAGCTACTCGTGCAAGGAAAGAACGAGACAGGGTGGACACTCTTGCGATTCTTGAGTACCTTAGTGAAAGAAATCCTTTTACTAATGATGTTTCACTTAGAAATATTGAAACAGGTGTTGAGGCAGAGCCTGATGTTAACGTTGATAAAGCGGAAAGTATTGGAAATAAAACGTTAGAACTGATGAAAGGCCAAAAAATTTTGAATTATAGCTTCAAGAAGTCAAACCAATCAATAACATTGGCAGCAAAACCTAAGTCAAAGTCAGATTCAGACTTTCTAAATACTGATATAGATCCTCAATTGATGTTCCAACGCCTGACCACAGCAGCAAATGGTCTCTTTGAAAACACATCTGAGGTATTCCAGTATGAATTGTGTAGCGTTCCTTCTTCAATGTTTGATTGCAACCGACTACCTCGAGAGGCATGCAAGTCAAACTTAGCTGATGCGATATGGGCATGTGGAAGTGATTGCATACATGAAATAGATGTTGAGGGTTTTCAGTATGTCCTTGATGGTGGATCACTATTGCAACGACTTCCTTGGACACATGGTAATTCATTTGGAGACATTACACAAATGTATGTTGATCATGTAATCAGAAAGTACAAAGACCTAGTAATTGTTTTTGACAGTTATCCACAACTTCCTTCAATTAAAGATATAACACATTTGCGTAGAACAAAAGGCATCATTTCGCCGAACATCAATTTCACCTCTTCTATGCCTTGCAAAACTAAAAAGGAACTGTTCATGTCAAACAGTCATAAGAAACAAGCTCTTATTAACATGCTTTGTGACAAGCTTAAGGAAAATGACATTAGATGTAAAAATGCAACTGATGATGCAGATCTTCTTATTGCGCTAACTGCAGTGGATTGTGCTTTGTCTTCAGAAGTGGTAGTAATTGGTGAAGATACGGATCTATTGGTGTTACTTATTCATCATGTTAATCAGCAGTGCAAAAGGGTTATTTTCAAATCTGATAAAATGGCAATCAACAAAAAAATGAAAATATGGAACATACAACAGACTAAAGAATTTCTTGGGGAGGATGTTTGTAATTTATTGCCTTTTTTGCATTCTTTAACAGGTTGTGACTCAACATCTAGGCTTTTTGGAATAGGCAAAGGACTTGCATTAAAAAAACTTAATCAAGAATATCTGAAAATGCAAGGTAAAGTTTTCATGAATAACAATTCAATTAAAGCAGATATTATCAAAGCAGGAGAAGAAGCGCTCACGTGTTTATATGGAGGACTTCCTCTTGAAGGACTTAACATTCTTCGCTGGAGAAAATTCACATCCAGAGTAATAACTGGAAACACATCAGTTCAGGTGAAAAGTTTAGCACCAACATCCGATTCAGGGCAATTTCATAGTCTTAGAGTGTATCATCAGTGCCAAAAATGGATGTCAGAAGAAGTTGACTTGGATCCTACAGACTATGGTTGGGAAATCAAACCTGGAAAACTTTGTCCAATTTTGATGGAACTTCCTCCTACACCTGATAAACTTCTTAACATTATTAGATGCAACTGTAAACAAAATTGCGACACCAAACGATGTGTCTGTAGAAAAAATGGTCTTCAGTGTTCGGTAGGATGCGGTGAATGTCGTGGTTTGAATTGTTCTAATTCTGTTCCCATTGCTGAATCTGACTTTACTGATGAATAGATATTTGTTGTATACAGAAAACTATGGAATAATCTAAAAAAATGTTTCCTTGTATTTTGCCATTTACTTTTTAATTAACATCCCTTTTTGTGAATTATACTTTTTACCTCTCATTATTGTCAACAAATCTTTGATTTTCGCTTAAAATCTCTTCTTGGTTAATATGGTATGAATTAAAGCATTGTACTTTTTCATATAAAGAATATAAATTGATTTTCACTAAATTCTTAATTGATTTCTGAAAAACTCTGAACTTTCCAGTTTTCGACGATTTTTGGCAAATTTTGCTTTTTTTTCACCCAAAATCAGTTATTTTCGTAATTGTTTTATAATGAATTTTGTTTGATCTGATTATCATTATATTAATATTTGCATTTTTCTATTTTGGAATGATTTAAAAACAGTTAAAACTCGAAAAGTGTGTTTTTCCAGTTTTTAACGATTTTTGAATGATTTTGCTATATTTTACCCAAAATCATCATTTATCCAATTAAGAATTGCTGTAAAGTTTTGAAATGATGATAGTAAAGGTTTTTGTCTTTTTTTTGAAATATAAAATGAACTTCTATTACCAGTTTTATATTTTTCCTGTCTGTTTTTATAATCAATTCGTGCTTTGTGAATCTCAAATTCCAACAAAAATCTGATGTTTTCACCTAAAATTTCATGTTTGTAAAAAAAAAAAACATTTTTTTAAAAATAATTTCATAAACACTGTACATACTGTTGTAAAACTTTTGGTTTGCAATGATTATCTTATAGAATAAATGTTTTACACGCTTTTCCCAGTTTTTCACTATTTTTGACAAATTTTGCCATTTTTCACCCCAAAAATCCATGTTTCCACTCAGATATCTTGGTAGACTTTTAGTATGTTACAAAGAAAGCCTGTTAGAATTGAAAAATACCAAAAATAATTCTTTTGCAATTTTTTTGAGGTTTGCCACATTTTTCATCTATTTTGACTAGACTAATATTTAATTACAATCCAAATTCAGACCTGTATCAAGCGCGAATATTGTGTCCATTTTTGCCCCAACTGTTCAGGGTTGGACCTCTGCGGTCGTATCCAGCTGCGCTCAGCGAAGCAATTGATTATACAGGGGTAAATGACACAAAACAGAAATATTAAGATTTCTGTCGGATCATCCAGTCGAGGCAAAAGGCGAAATAATCATGACCACGATTTTTAGAAACAGAATTTTTTTTAATACTGTCTGTCACATACATCCGTCTCTGGTACTGATGTAATAATTTTATAGGGTTTTGTGTGTTATATTACCTAAATATAATACTTCTAGGCTTGAATCATCTGGTCATCCAATACTGATAGCTCGTCTAAAGTAGGGACGTCCGATCAGGATTACAACTAGGTTAATTAATTAATTAGTTAATGACTGACTATCAACTCAGGGAAATCCGGGAATTCCAATTATGACGTAAATGAGTCCGAATAAGTGTTCTATATTTAGCCATTCATTACATTCCTCCCTCTTTCATAGAAATGAGCACCAATCTAATGTTCTTCCAAAACAGATGCTAATTATGAATTCAAGTCTGGGTAATGATTTCATATAATAACTGTCATTTATAAACTAATAAATACTTGTCCCAGCAGAAATGGTAAATATTGTGTCCACCAATGGAACCGGATAACAGTAAATTCTGGTATGCATTGTTAATAAACTACTTGGTATCTTGATGTGGATAAACACAGTCAGAGTCATCATCATAAAGTTTTACAATAAAATTTAAAGACAACATTAGAATATACAAACAGTCAGGTAGCAAATACGGACCTAATTTTTATGAAACGATATCTTTATCAATGGTTGTAGAAACGCTATATTGTGTGTCGGTTATCAAACTTTCATTGTTGATGTCAGTGTTGTAACTGTTCGGACTTCTTACTAATTTCCCCATTGTTATCCAATGTTTTCTTTTATTCATTTGCTTTGTTGTTGGTCTTTGAAGTCCCCTTTTTAACCTACTCCTGGTTTTCTGTAGAGCTTGCACATCAAGTGGTTGGAATTATGTTCCTTACGTGTGTATCTTTATTTTTTCTCAGTTTGATCAACTTTCGTCTTTCAAATTTTATCTTCTGCACAACATACTTTTTCTTTGTCAGGGATGATTGAGTCTCTTTGTGTGGTTTCTTTTCAGTTTCTGTTTCCCATTTATCATTGATCAGGTTGTTATGCTTCATAGTTTTCCTTTGTTTCCTATGTTATGTTCTTCTATATGTATGTCCATGTCATGGCCATATTTTGCATTAATTGTTTGTTGTCTTATTTCCGTATGTGCGAACTGGTATCTCAATTTCTTTTCTTCAGCATACTCCATTTTCAAATTATCCGTTGTTTGCGTACCCTGATTTTTCGTCTCCTTTCTCTTATGACTGACATCTTTCCGGGATAATTCTTCGTCAGTTTGGGTGAATTGTTCTGTCTTTAAAATCTGCTCTTTCAGGTGGTAATACATGGTTTCTTGGAAATAGTGTTAATTTATTTCCTTGAAGAGCAATCTCGTTCCCTTTCACCAACATCGTTTCCTGTATATCTTTCATCAACCAGTGGTAGTGTTATCCAATATCGATATTTTCTACTCTTCAGTTTACAAGTCAGCCACTTATCTGAGCGATAAACAGAAGTTGGAGCTAAGCGGTCAATGATGTCACTCAGCAATTCTAACTCATGGTGATTTAACCGATTCTGACATGATGTTCTTTTATTTCATTTTTCGAGTACGAATTTCTTTCTATTCCATTTTTAGTGTCCTTGTTTTCCCTCGCTCATGTTTGGTCTGAATTAGTTTGACCTTGTCGTATTTTTGTATACAAACATCTGCACTGAGATCGTTGTCTTCCTCCAGTATCGGTTCCCGTCTGTTTAATGACATCTTTTTATCCAAGTTGTTATTTTCGACAATTGACTGAACCATTAGATGGAGCTTTTTTCGGGTTATTAACCTTGGTGTTTCTGTCTGTTTCGTGGCATTTACTTTTCTTTCGTTTATCTTCAAACCAATATTACTTTTCTGTTTATTGGAAAATTGGGTAATTGTAGGTATAATTTGCTCTTTTTCATCTGTTTCCGATAAAGAATCTGGTTCGTTCTTCGGACTTTCTCTTGTTTGCGTAGTATAATCTTCCCCTTCACTCAAGTTTTTAGATGGGGTATATTATTCTGGTTCATCGTTATGTACTTTTCTAAATGTTTCTTCTGAATCAACAATTTCATCTGTTCCTTGGCTTCTTACAATTGGATCATGGTCTCCGGTCTTTTCAATCTTTAAATTGATATCATCTCTTTTGTTTTTCATTTTTGGTTCCCATAAACTTTGGAGCTTTAAATATCTATTTACTTTACCTTATATACAAAGATAACGTTTTGCTTCATAAACTGAACCTTCTGCGACTGCTTTCACTAATTATTTCCTTTCCTCATCACAACAAGCATTAGTGAGGTATTTTATAACCAGATGTTCTTTTGCATTTTCTGATTCATTTTAAAATGCCCCTTCTACCAACTCCTCAATCCTGTCTGTGAATTTGTCCAATAATTCATCTGGATATGGGAAGATGTTCTCCAGATTTTCCAAAATGAGACATGGATAGCCTACTGAATCAAATCGGTCGTTAAAGAGTTTGCACAATGTTTCGTAGTCTGCGTGTACTGTGTATGACCTGTTCTTATAGAACTTCAGTGCTTTTCCAGAAATTCTCGATACGAACGTTTGTAATTTTTGCTCGCTTTTCCATCCGTTCACAAAAGCTGCAGACTCAATACTTGCTTTCAGCAGGGACCATCCGAGCGGAGCTGTTCCGTCAAAATTACTCCAATTATTACTCATATTTTGAGTTGTGATTTACTTAATAAGATTAAAGTAAAAGCGAAACAAACGTTTAAATAATATTACAAGCAATTACACACAAAAAACTACACGCAAAATATATACAATACAAACACTACAATATAAAAAACATTTTTACAAAGGTCCTTTTACAAACACGCAAAAAACTTAGCGGACAAGATTTTTCCCTGCTAGCAATTTTGACATCAGAAGATCTGACGCACAAAACTGCAACAGAAACTTTACTGACTACACCTTATTTCACAGTACGCAAGCAGTATTGGGGTAAGTATATACAAAACTATACAATCACAATAAATACAAGTGCATAGATATACACTCACACACAAAATCAATAATTGACAATGCAATACAACTATATAAACAGGACCTCAAATGACAAACAGTTATATACGAACACAATTACACGTCAAATAGTAGTACAATTATACTATCAACACATTCCCTTATCGTAAGTGAGTGAACACTTATATATATTCTCAGTTTGTATATAATTCGAAGCATTATCGAACTATGTCAGCCTATTAGACTTTCATCTTTAAAATTCCCTTTGTATTAAATATCTAAATGAGATAACATAGGAATAACTTGGAGCGTATACATGTACATGTAAAAAAAAGAAACCAACAGCAATATTTGACGAAGATGATATTGATGGAATTTTTACAACCAGTGACATATATTACATGCATGTCGGAACAGAACTTGAAATTAACAATAGGTATTAATAGAACCGTCGATTTTACAAGGTAGTCACGCTTAGATGGAATTCCACGTGCTATTTCACACGTTATACAATATAACTAACAATTGTGATGACGAATTTAATAAACTGTTCTAGAACAATCTAATTGAAATATAAATCTGTGATTTTACTATGTTCATAACTTCGACAAAGCAAAGCAAGTTAGATATAGATCTGGACTGTTATGCATAAAACCACTTAAATAAGTTACGATATATATATTTATCGCTATTTTGTGCATTTTTCCTTTGATCTTTTTTGTGATAATTTTTCATATCATGCTACTCGCTTGAGATGGAAAATTATCGCTAGAAACTAAGGAGGCACGTGGCGTTGCTAATAAAATTGACATGAAATTGACAACGTCGTCATAGGTAAAAATAGCGATAAACAGATTATCATTGGTCATCTCAACTCGATTGCTTTTCTCGCTTTCGCCGTACCGGCTCAAGCGAGAAAATCAATCTCGTTGAGATGATCAACGATAATCTATAAATATATTTATTTATTCAAGATAAAAAGGCATGAATTTGACAGATACAGTATATTACAATACACAGATATATCACTAGACATAGTTTATAGACACTAAAGTGATTTACATGTTTACTAAAAATTTTAATTTAAAAAATAAAATTATGAAAATTTTCATGATATTTTGATAATATGAATAGACTAGATTAAATAATGAGTGAAATTTAAATTGACTAGATTTTCACTTTAGCCTAATATCTTAGGATGACCCACAAAAGTTATTAAAACTTATTTCCAGTGGGGTCCTTTTATGGTGTCTTCAACCTATGCCAACATTTGATAAATATATATTCAACCTATGCCTACAAACAAAATACAATAGGTGTTGTTATAACAATTATTAATTAATAACAGGTAAAATACAGTCAGTATGTTTAAGCATTAAATATTACTCATTTAAAATTTAGAAACAAATATAAAGTATTATATTTTATGACGAGACTTCCAGTTTACACAAAGGGTTGACACATAGAAAAATACAAACACAAATCATT
The DNA here is from genome assembly GCA_017311375.1 of Mytilus coruscus. Classification (NCBI taxonomy): domain Eukaryota; kingdom Metazoa; phylum Mollusca; class Bivalvia; order Mytilida; family Mytilidae; genus Mytilus; species Mytilus coruscus. The sequence continues at coordinate 38,948,270 of CM029603.1, read as the reverse complement.
TAGAATTTTATCACAGATAAATGGTCAAAGCCCCAGTATAATTAATAAAAAACAAATTCACTATTAAAGATGGATTTAAATTTATCCATCAAAAACTTTTTCACTTGTACTTTAAAATTATATTTTTTAGAGCAACTTTTAATCATGTCTGGTAACGTATTCCAGTCTTTTATTCCATTATAAAATAAAGTGGTGGATTCACACCCTTTAATTCCTGTATATAAAAGCTTTTACTACTAGATCTTGTATTGAAAGATGTTTCATTTCTAACAAAATTAGTATGTAAATAATTTGGGCATATGTTGTTAAAAATGTTGAAAACATGATTGAGTCTTAGTTGTTTGACTCTATTACTAATATTTAAAAAGCCCAATTTCTTAAATTCAATATAAGTCACACTCTTTCTGGGATGTGATTGCAGAATAACTCTCACAATCTTATTTTGTGCCACTTGAAGTTTATTCTTCATTTGTTTTGATATACCTTCATACCAGCATGCACATGCATAGTCAAAATGACATTGAATTAGAGAAGAGCACAATGTTTTCCTAGATTGAAAATTTAGACACTCTTTGTTTCTATATAAAAATTTAAGCCTTTGGCTGACTTTTTCACTATAGAGTTGACAATAAAATCACCAGTTAGAAACTGATCAATTATTATTCCCAAATATTTTACAAAAGTTTTGGATTCAATATTAATACCATTACAGGAGATAGCAAAATCACCCGGTATTAAAGACCGAAGTTTTCGACCAGGACCAAAAATTATACTCTCCGTCTTTCCCAGATGTAGGGTCTCGTTTCTCAGTAAAAATTATGGCAGGATCTTTGCATAAGATGTACACATACCGTAACCTCATGGAAATGTCTTGTTCATGATGCATGAGAGACTCTAATAAGAATCTGTTGTTCATAATGTACTATGTTTCCTTGATTGAACGTTTGTTCAACCACTGTTTTCTAACCAATCACATAAGGTTCTCAACGATGCCATTTCTATACGAAGACCTAAAACAAAACTGTTCTTTGTTCAGATAGAAATATGTTTGCCCAGTTCCAATGTTCCGTTTTGCAAAAGCAAAAAAACGATTGATCACAATTGATAATTGATACATGTCTCGAAAAAATTAACACATTGCTGGATTGTATTCATTGAATGTCGAATCGTTGTGACAGATTTGATCTCTTCCTGAAACATTGGTCAATGTGGATTTATATATAAAGGCGTATGACCATTTGTCTTGGCGCTACATGCGTGGAATGCTGTCCAGACATATTTAATGTTTTCATTATCATCTGCTTCAAGCCATCTGTATTATCATTTTGTTGACTTATTTATACCATGTAAGGATGCACAATTGACTAATTAAACCAGGTTGGCATACATGTATTTCTGGGTAGACAATTTGCAGAGTGCATGTCTATAAAACGGTTATTATTAGATGTAAGTATGAAACGCATGGTTATATTTGGTTAGTAATCCGGATTTGTTTTCTCTCAATCGATTTATGACTTTTGAACTTCTGTACATTTTGTCATTTAGTACCTCCTTTCCTGGTCATAGCATCCAGTAGAAGGCCTATAGACATTAATTGATGGTTTTAGTTCAGTTGAATGTAATGTTCAAGAAGAATAGAGAAATAAAACATAAGTTCCTTTGAAATGGATAGCTTCCTATTCGCTTCAATGGAATAACTCGACGGCATCTGAATATTTTGCCAAACGATTATCAACTAATGTTGTTTATGACTGTTGAAAAGAGGCATCAATTATTATGTAAACTGGGTCAAATACCCATTAGTAAATTACACGATATTTTCAAAGAGTGTGACACCATCTCTTTCTTTAGCCCACTGTATGAATATTCGCGTATAATTACAGCTTTTTGCCACCATAGGCTGTTCCCGCGTATCGACAAACCTGAAGATCATAAACGTCATTTTCTTAAAATTAAATATATTAGCAGAGGTATTGATTTTATCAACTTATCTAGTATATTTAATGACTCTACCGTTCAAAACTTTATACCTCCCTATTTTGATAACATAGAACCACCTATAATTTCATACACATACAAAAAACCCAGCAGAAGTCTAATTTTTAATTATACGTCGGTAACATCAGACGTGAATGTAGATAATAATACTCCCTTAACTTGAAACTGAATCGTCGAAGTTTAGATATGTTCCCTATGGCCATGTTATTACAGGGGACCTCAATATCGTCCAGGACAGAGAGGTTAAAACTTTTGAAAAAGGACCAAAATATCGTCCTCCATCTAAAATAGATTGGAAAGAGTGTCGTCAAGTCACCAAAGATGCTCTTTCCTCGTTTTGTAAAAAGTGGTGTAAACGGGAAAAATCTGATAAAAAATCTCTTGATTCTTATTTAAATAAATGTATGAATGTGGTAGATAAGAGAATATCACATTTTGAAAATAATTTAGAAGTAAATAATAGAGTACATAATACACCTATTTCCAGAATAAGAAATAAACTTCAAGAACTTTCAAAGCGGTTTGTGTTTGTACCGGCCGACAAAGCAGCCAACAATGTGGTGGTGGTATGCCGTAAATACTACACGGACGTTCTTAAGAATGAAATTTTAAATTCATCTACATTCAAGTCCATCCGCTCCACAGAGAGTCATATAGTAAACAAACATATCACAACCACATCAAAGCTTAAGGCTTCTTCTGAACATTTGAAGGTCCCTACTATGTATTGGCTACCTAAACTACACAAAAAACCATTTAAATATCGTTTCATCTCGGCCTCTAGTAAGTGTTCTACAACTAATCTTTCAGTGCTTTTAACAAGTTCATTAACTACTATTAAAGAGCTTATCATAAACTATTGTAATAAAATATATGAACATAGTGGTATAAACTATTTTTGGAGTGTAAAAAATTCTTTGGATGTTTTAGATAAATTACATGCTTTTGATGGTCCTTTTGATTCTGTTGACAGTTTTGATTTTTCTACTCTTTACACTACACTCCCACACTATCTTATCAAACAAAAGTTTTCCTATTTAATTAAATGGTCGTTTGGTAAAGCTGAATGCAAATATATTTGCTGCAACTCATTTAAAGCCTTCTTCTCTAACGAGAAAGGTAAATATGCTAGATATACTTACTGGAGGTGTGATGAGATGACTGAAGCTGTTAATTTTCTCCTTGATAGTATTTATGTACGTTTCGGCAATAAAGTTTATCGACAGGTTGTAGGTATCCCTATGGGCACTAATTGTGCCCCTTTAATAGCAGACTTGTTTTGTACTGTTACGAATCACAGTTTATGACTAAACTCAGTAAAGACCCGTCGAAATTGCATTTAATTGATAAATTCAACAACACTTACCGTTATCTTGATGATATTTTTCGTTAAATAATCAAGAATTTTCTCAATATACTGCTGAAATTTACCCTAAGGAACTTACTTTAAATAAATCAAATTTAAACGGTAATAACTGTCCTTTCCTAGATTTAGATATTTCGGTTTTAAACGGAAACTCCACACTAAAATTTACGACAAAGGGACGATTTTTCGTTCCCTATTGTTAATTTTCCATTTTAGATGGTGATGTTCCTTTGGCACCATCTTACGGTGTTTATATTTCACAGCTCGTTCGCTATGCCCGTGTCTGTTGTGACGTTTTTGATTTTAACGAACGTAATCTATGTATTACTGGTAAATTATTAAACCAGGGATATCGTTACTATAAATTACTTAAAACCTTCACTAAATTTTTCCATAGATATAAAGATTTGGTTTTGAAGTTTGGTTGTACCTGTAGAAAACTTATTTCAAACGGGATAGCACATCCTCATTTTACGGAAATGTTGTTAACCGTGCCCGGAAATTTAGAAATGATCCTTGTAAACTTATCGCTCCTTTAAATAAACTTATTCTAAAGGTTACCAATTCAACACTGTAATAAGATCATTGAATATTGTTTTATTGGTATAAATATTGATTTTGTTATCAGTAAATTAAAAGCAAACTAAATATTACTAGTATGTTATATACATATACACATTCATGGATCTACAATCTGTCGATACCTGTATCTTGGCATTGCACAAGGTCATGTTTTTCTCTGACTGTTTATGACGTCTTTACACTCAATCCATTGGATGTTGGATGTGTACGGATTGATAATTTAGTCTTAGATGCATGATTTTTTTTTTAATTAGTTGTTAGTGGCTTTGAACTAGCTGTCAGATAACTGCGAGTACTCTCAGATCTGTTCCTAGTGTCTTTTTGTTGTTGGGATGTACAAGTACCCTGCCACGTCCGCTTGTATTTTTGTCCATCTGATGAGTTAAGCCTTTTTCAACTGATTTTTATAGTTCGTTCTTATGTTGTACTGTTATATCACTGTCCCAGGTTAGGGGGAGGGTTGGGATCCCGCTAACATGTTTAACTCCGCCACATTATGTATGTATGTGCCTGTCGTTTGTTTATGTGTTACATATTTGTTTTTCGTTCATTTTTGTACATAAATAAGGCCGTTAGTTTTCTCGTTTGAATTGTTTTACATTGTCATTTCGGGGCCTTTTATAGCTGACTATGCGGTATGGGCTTTGCTCATTGTTGAAGGCCGTACGGTGACCTATAGTTGTTAATTTCTGTGTCATTTTGGTCTCTTGTGGACAGTTGTCTCATTGGAAATCATACCACATCTTCTTTTTTATATTTTGCCTACATCATGTCTTTTTGAACTACCTGCATGTGCAGCTTTTTCAAGTATCGTTGTCATAAAAACAGATTGTTGCTGTTGCTTGTTTAATTGCAACCCAAACTAATCACTAAACAGAAGAAGCAAGCACCTGCCTTGTTTATGGCCTGCAAGCCTGAGATTACTGCAATTTTTACATCAGTACTATGTCCTCTTTCAGTTGATCACAGAGAAAACTGTTCGAGTCAAGAAGAATACATTATAGTTAAGTCTAGCTTAAATATTGGAATAACACCAGTGTCTATACGTGATCCCTCGTTGTAGACTAATGTTCTGCAAGAATGGTACCGTAGTTAAGATTTTCTATACTTTCCTCACAAATCTTTTGATGTTTGATAAATGTGGCATACACTTGGTATTATACATGTTATAGTGCTCTTAGTTTTACTGAAGGTACGTCAAAACAAAACACTTTGTAACCTTAATAAGGGAATTTTGTTGATTTTGATATCTTATGGCGACCATCTTGGAAAATGCTGCCATATTGAAATTTCAAGTTGGGTCCATTGCTTATATTGTTCGAAGCACCGAGCACTACTAACATGGCAAATTTTAACAAATATAAGGGTTATTTGTTGATTTTGATATTTTGTGGCGGCCATCTTGAAAAAAACCGCCATATTGAATTTTCAAGGTGGATTTATAGCTAATAATTTTCGAAACACTCAGCACTACTACCATGCGAAATTTGACCTTATATAAGTGATATATATTGATAAAGTACTTTTTCCGATGGGAACTTTAAATTTTCCTATTGGAACTTTTAACAGTCTCATGGGATTTTTTAATTTCCCATGGGAAATGTACTTTTAATCAGCTGTAGTGACAACAGTGGCATGTTGGGACATATGGGAACATTTTTTTTTTAATTATTTACACTTGGCCAAAAAATATTTTTGTTATCCTGTAAAACAACAAAGTCAGATTTGCCAATTCTGGAATGTCAAATTTGACCCGCACAGTGTTTATTGCTTACAGTACTCGAAAAACAGACTAAAACACAAAAAAATTAACAATGACCAATGAACCATGAGAATAAGGTCAAGGTCAGATTAATATAAAAAAGAAGATGTGTTATGATTGCGGGATCCCAACCTCCTCCTAACCTGGGACAGTGATATAACAGTACAACATAAGAACGAACTATAAAAATCAGTTGAAAAGGCTTAACTCATCAGATGGACAAAATACAAGTGGACGTGGCAGGGTACTTGTACATCCCAACAACAAAAGACACTAGGAACAGATCTGAGAGTACTCGCAGTTATCTGACAGCTAGTTCAAAGCCACTAACAACTAATAAAAAATCATGCATCTAAGACTAAATTATCAATCCGTACACATCCAACATCCAATGGATTTAGTGTAAAGACGTCACAAACAGTCAGAGAAAACATGACCTTGTGCAATGCCAAGATACAGGTATCGACAGATTGTAGATCCATGAATGTGTATATGTATATAACATACTAGTAATATTTAGTTTGCTTTTAATTTACTGATAACAAAATCAATATTTATACCAATGAAAACAATATTCAATGATCTTATTACAGTGTAGAATTGGTAACCTTTAGAATAAGTTTATTTAAAGGAGCGATAAGTTTACAAGGATCATTTCTAAATTTCCGGGCACGGTTAACAACATTTCCGTAAAATGAGGATGTGCTATCCGTTTGAAATAAGTTTTCTACAGGTACAACCAAACTTCAAAACCAAATCTTTATATCTATGGAAAAATTTAGTAAAGGTTTCAAGTAATTTATGGTAACGATATCCCTGGTTTAATAATTTACCAGTACTTTAAACCGGGAAATTTTCGCGCCGTCTTTATTTCGCGATTTATTAACACAATCTAAATTCGCGCCGTTTTGAATTCGCGATTTCCCTGTGACCTATATAAATATTTTCATAAATGATTAAGAAAGTGAACAGATTAACATGTATCGTAAATCAAGTGATCAAATCAATCAGAAATCTTTTGTTTTCGGTTCATTAATGTTAAAGGAGATTAAAAGTTGTGTCATGTTTGCTTGTAAAAACACATACACAATAACAGAAAAGAAGACCTAATTAAGAGTGAATTAAAATAAAATGCTGTCAGGATTAATGCTAATTAATCGATCTTTTGATCTGATTAATCTTTGTAGAAGATTCAACGATGTAGTACTTTTAAAACTGATTGACAGTTGTCATTTACATATTTGTAACAAGTGTTGTTTACATAACAATATCCGTAATGTCCGCTTGCTTAAGATGTCAACCATTTTAATAAGATTAACTTGAGTAAAGTCATGATTTATAACATTGCTTTTCATTTAAAAATACAGTTATGATTTTAGGTATAAAACTCTCGTCTGTAAAATCGGTGTTATACAGTGGTCCTCTACATATCCTATTCATATACGCAAATGTATGGTCTTCATCTTATGAATAGAGTTTCCTTGAAATTTTCGCGGTCGTTTTATTTTCGCGTTTCAATTCTTACCGCGAAAATAGCGAAAATAAAACTGCCGCGAAAATTTCCCTGTTTACAGTAATACATAGATTACGTTCGTTAAAATCAAAACGTCACAACAGACACGGGCATAGCGAACGAGCTGTGAAATATAAACCTGCCAGTCTGACATTTACCCCTTACAATCATTCCATACACCACATATAGTTGACCTGCTGCTTGTAGTATCTGAGAAACGGACCTAATCACGTAACTTTAACCTTGATCACTGATCCATGGATTGAGGTCGAGGTCAGATTAACCCTGTCTGACGAACATGTAGACGTTGGAAGGAACCCATATACCAAATATAGTTATCCTATTACTCATAATAAGTGAGAAATTCACATGACAAAAAAACTAATTTCTTTTCAAGCAGTCACTGAACCATGAAATTGAGGTCAAGGACAATGGGCATATGACAGACAGAAACTTCGTAACATAAGGTATCTGCATACAAGGTATGAAGCATCCATGTCTTCTACCTTCTGAAATATAAAGCTTTATACAACAATATCCGCCGGATAGTAAAACCCATGTCTCGCATACTGCGATGAAAAGGCGAGACAAAAATCCAGCATAAGCTAGCAAATCATACAAAGTGACCTAAAGTTGGACAAGTTTGATTTATAATGAAATAATACAGATCAGATAATTTAACACTAATTAAGGTCCACTGTGATTGGTTCTTTCTTTCTTACTGGTTTCTCCAGAATTCTTTTACTCCCTACTAAGAAAATGTTAGGTTGTGAACTACAACAAGGGTTTGGATGTAAAAACAATTCATGATACCACTTAATTGCATAAACGTTTGGTTTATATAAGCACAGACACCGAACAATAAGATTGGATAAATCTGTGATATACAAGGAAACCGTAGATACACACGCAGTCAAAAACTTGAAATTGTAGCTTCAAAACCAAATGTTAAATTTATCGGTGCTGGATCTTGAGTCATAGAATCTTTGTGTTGTTTTTGCACTTTTGGTGTATCTCAATGTTTCAGATGTTTCGTTAAAGCCATGGAAAAGTTTGTCAGCAGCATTTTTTAAAGACGTATCCTTAGGTACGACTGCTTTTCCTTTCCCTATAACTTTCATAGACGGCGCTCATCAACAGAGTTTCAGCAAGAGGATTTCCTTCATACTCGCTGACAGTGTCCCAACCATCCTTGTATGTGCCTATCCCAAGTCAGGAGCCTGTAATTCAGTGGTTGTCGTTTGTTTCTGTGTATTATATTTGTTTTTCGCTCATTATTCCAATTCTGTATGTGCCTGTCCCAAGTCAGGAGCCTGTAATTAAGTGGTTGTCGTTTGTTTCTGTGTATCTTATTTGTTTTTCGTTCTTTATTTTGTACATAAATTAGGCCGTTAGTTTTTTCGTTTTGAATTGTTTTACATTTGTCATTTCGGGGCCGTTTATAGCTGATTATGCGGTACGGGCTTTGCTCATTGTTGAAGGCCGTACGGTGACCTATAGTTGTTAATTTCTGTATCATCTGGTCTCTTGTGGAGAGTTGTCGCGTTGGCAATTAAACCACGTCTTCTTATTTTTATATTGCAACCAATATTGATAATTTTGTTGCAAGTAGCAATATCTTGCTGGATTTTTTTCAAAAGTTTTTAAGGCTAATTCAACTTACCTGAGGAAATGGCGGCTTTCAAGATATCAAGGTCGTTGCAAACCTTATCGTTAAACTCACACTGTGTTTTTGTTGGTGAAAATTTTGAATTTAAAGTCGGGCTTACTTTCAGGTGGGATTAAAGCTGGAATGTTCGCTTCAAAGACTGAATATCTGATTTTTTTCTCAGGTGTTGTCTAAATTTTTAGAAATCAAAGTGAAAGCATCAACTGTATGATTGTTTGTCGGAATATCAACTTTACTCCTATGACGGCTTCTTTCAAATGCACGCGCAGGCGAACTTTTGACTTCCTCGTCAGACATGAAGTAAAATAAAGTTAAACAGACATTAACAACAATTATTCTTTTTAAACGTGTAGACTAGTTGAATGCAAACCGTCTAATGGTTTGAATTAACATGCATCATACGTTACTCATTTTTGCCTTAGTAACGAAAAGAATGTTGTGTAGATAATTTTAGAGTACATCGTTTTTTTTTTTAATTATAAATACATGAACCTTTCTCATGAAAATAAAACATACATGTTCTGGAAGTCTCTCAACGTTTCTCAATCATGAATACATTGTATATGTATGAGTGCCATTAATTCAGTTATTTGGTTAATAAATCAAAATGACAGAATACATGTCATACAATCGTATTCCCTTCATCATAAAATCTCAGTGAATATACATGATATCAAAAAAAAATCTTACAGATTAGACATTGCGCAGTGCTGACCAACATTTTTAACGCGAGACGTAAATGTTGTCAACAATTAGAAATATGATACACTTAATTTTCGATGACAAACATTGTAGCTGTTAAATCATATACATCTTTATTTTTTTTTTCAATCATAGTTTTCAATCTTAATTTGTTGCCTTCAACTTGCTTGCCGAATAACAATAACAGTATTGCATGTTCGTTTCTCAACGGTATTATCAATGGACATTTATGAATAAACTCATCATAGATACCAGGATTGAAATTTTGTATTTGCGCCAGACGCGCGTTTCGTCTACAAAAGACTCATCAGTGACGCTCGAATTAAAAAAAAATTAAAAAGGCCAAATAAAGTACGAAGTTGAAGAGCATTGAAGACCAGACCAAAAATTCCTTAAAGAATACATCTATAGATATGAAAAATAATTAAAACATTCAAAGCTCTTTATCATTGATTATTTATCAAGGCAAACTTGACTAGAAGGATTATTTAAGGTAATTTTTGTTTAGCATTTGAAGTGGGTATTGATAGTCGAAAGATCAGAGTTCTTGTATGGAACGCCGTAACTGTCTTATAGTGTAAATATTTAATGTGTTTTGTCGCTTTGTCTTTACGTCCTGACATTTCTTGTTTATGTTATGTGTTAGTGCCTTTATTTCCTGACACTGCATCTCTGTGTTATGTCAAATTAATTTTTTTTTGTCAAACAATTGTTTGATATGTCATTGCTATTCTTTGTTATGTGCAATAAGCATTACATTATGTTTTAACTACTGTATATTCTGTGAATACCTCTAAACTTTATGATCAACCACCTTTACGTTCTTTCACATTTCCTCTATGTTGTGTCTATTCTTCCTTTAGGTATGTCAGTTAATGATTGTGTCCTGTCTCAAATAGGATTGTTATGTTGAATGTTGTAAACGTTTTGGTCTGAAACATCTTTGTTCTATGAAAACCACATGATAATTTATATTAATGGCTTTATGTTGTGTTTATACATATGTATCTTCTGTGAAAAATATAATATGTCACGGTATAGCTTATATGAGTTTTGCCAAACAATTGATACTTGCTGTTAACATTCAAGATGTCATATGAATCTACTTGTACGTTTTGTGCAAACACGTGTTACATTATTTGCAAAGACTTATTACATTATGTGCAAATACCTTTTACATCATGTGCAAATACCTATGACATTATGTGCAAACACCTATTACGTTATGTGCAAACACCTTTTACGTTATGTGCAAACACCTACTGCTTTATGTGCAAACACCTATTACATTATGTGCAAACACTTATTACGTTACGTGCAAACACCTATTACGTTAATGGCAAACACTTATTACGTTATGTGCAAACACCTATTACGTTATGGTAAACGCCTTTCTAACACAGATTAAAACAAAACGCTGTCGTGACATAGAAATAATAGCAACGTGATAGAAAAGGAGTCAATGACCAATCATACCCCCACCCTAAACCCACACACACGCGTTCTCTGCTTATTGATAATGCATTAATGATATATACATTTACAGTATTCGAAAATTAAGGAAATCAAAAGAATGTAATAATAATAATAAATTGATGCTCTCTTTCACGCCCGACAACCGGGTCATTATATAGGTCGCTATAGTTTGCATACATACTAAATACTATGGTCGACTGTGTTACTTTATAGTATAAAAGCAAAATAAAAAACTAAAAACAACCAAAAACAAATTGAAAAGAAAAAATAACCAAAGCAAAAAAAAAAAAAAAAAAAAACCAACCAAAAACAAATGATAGTTACTAATGAAATGTAAATTATTAACTGCTAGATATTTCTTCTTTAGTTCATGATACTGTTTAGAAATTTTATCAGGTTGTTCACCTTGTGTCGTCCGTGATATCATTATAAAATTGAAGCATATCTTGATAAAACATTAGAATAAAGGTCCACTTTTTGAAAGATTTCTCGATAAAATCCTACTTTTAATTTTGGATGTCTATACTTTATCCTGGTAAATGCTTTGTGGTAGTTTCCAAGAAGTGCAGCCGGAAGGAACAATAACAATTCCCAACTCTCCGTTCGGAAAAGGACTAGATGTTTCAAATTTAAACAACGATATTCGTTGAAATGATGAACAAAAAGATAAATGCATATAAACAACGGTGGAATAATGTCTTGATTATATATAAGCGATTTATTGATTTCTTAATTAAATGAATTAAATTATTAAACTGTAACCTTTTTTCTAAAAACTGGTGGAAAAATTAATTTGGGTCAACATATAAATGTACTAGTCAACAAAAGAAACGATACAACACTTTTATCAAAAAAATATTTTACCGTTTGGTAGAAAACAATAACAATTAGATAGAATATGTATTTTTTTTAATCGTTCTTCGTGACACAGTGCTACATAAAATAACGTCTCGGATAGTTACTGGACCAAATACGGATGGATCAAAGTCATTATCCGGAATTCCAGTTTGCGGGATTTAATAGCGTGTATGACCAGTGAAGGTGATACAAGGCTGACAAAACATATTATGATTGGTCCCCTGGGGCCAGTAACAAGAACTTTTCTCTTAAAGTCCCCGTAAAGTTTACGATTGCACAAAGAGTGAGCTAAGAATCTTTAAGAGTGTAACAAGAACCATTCTTTCCTCGCTCCTTTCTTTCTCCTAACATCGTTTAAGAAAACCTTTAAAACATTCTTATTAAAAGTACACTTACTAACTTTCGGACTTTTTTCTTTGCTTTAGTTATTGCCAAATAAAAAATCTCTCGTTAGCTTTGTAGTAATAGTATTTCAGATGGTATCGTCTGCTTGTTAATTAATCATGTAAACGTTAACTACATTGTACGTGGGAAAATGAAGAGAAAAAAAATATGGCTCAGAGCAAAAGATCAAGAAAACCAAATTTAAACAAGAGAACTTGTACTTCTATAGGTTGAGGTGAAAAAACACTTAAATGTATTATTAGGAAAATGTTCCTATATTACAACAAATGAAATAAAAAATAAAAAAGTAAAATAACCAAAATACCGAACTCAAATGAAAATTCAAAATGAACAATCCAAAAACCTTTCAAAACTTAAGTACAGCTCTTTGTAAAAACCAGGCAGAGTGCGATATATGAAGGTTTCAGATTTTATCTAAAATGGGCCTAGTAGAAGCAGTAAATGAATACTGCTCAAAAATAATTTTGAGTGGGAAAATATGAGTGGTTGCCATGGTAACGAACACTCTATTTTTGGTTGTTAAGCGTAGTAAAATCTTTCAAAATCAGCTAAATCACCACAATTCAGAGTCTGATTATGAATAGAATCGTGCATTTTCATTAATGTTCATATACAACATTGATACAACTTGGTTTAAGCTTCATTTTAGTGAAGATTGCATGTCAACCAAACTTGTAATTTTTTGAAAAATTTTGCCAAAAATGCATATTTTCAACTTTTCTGAAATTGGGATTTTGCGAAATTATCAAATTTTCTCTGGTGTTTTTCAGAAAAGTGCAAATGTGTACAGAATAGTCAGCACTGTAGTTATGAAGTTTGGATACTACTTTACCAAATTAAATAGAAAATGCGTGGGATTTTCTTTAGTTTTATCACCATAGCAACCGATTTTTCCTTGGAAACGGAGTATTTATTTGCAGAATATTGCAGTTTAAGAGCTTAAATGTCCTGAATTGTTTCATAACCGATAAGAAAATAAATAAAAGCTAACACAAACTTTAAATTACTATCGTTAAGTGTTGTTGACTTCAATTGTTACCATGGAAACACATACTATCCATAGCAACATCCAACCAAAAACTGCATAAATAGAAATTTATGTAAAAAATACATAAATAGAGGGTGTTTGTTTTCAAATTGGAATATGACTTTATTCTTTGCTTCACTCACAGTCTTGTCTGGTTTTTCTTCTTCAGATGGTTCAATAAATGTAATATATGATGTAACATTGGGGTTGGGGGTTTGGAAAAAAGGGGGTATGTTGATTTTTAAAATGTTTCATACAAGTAAATACTTGAAAAGATAATTGCGTTTGGTCGGACTTTGTTTCGAGTTCATCGTCTGATAATCCATTTTGAAAGTAAACAGATGATGAACTTCATGGGATTGCAATAGCCGGGCCAACCTGGCTTATGGTAAGGCATGATAGATATGGCCCTTAAAAATTGTAAGAAAATTCTGAATTTCTTAGGGCACACACCGTCTGATATGTTATTCCACCAGCATAAATCACAAAATTGACCTGTAACATAATATTAAGCTTACAAAACCAATAATAGAATCATTTGGCCAAAACATTTCTAAACTGAAACTGAAGTGTGATGAACAAACGGATAGACGGACAGGCAAATTGAATCAAATTTTAAGTTGGTGGTGACTTAAAAATAATGATAGTCAATTGGTGATCGCTAATATCAGAAGTGCAGTATAATGGAATCCTCTTAATATATAGCTATTAACATATCATTAATAGCTCCTTTGTTGTACTGCTATCCCGCAATTGGAATTCAGGATCCCGAGATAGACAAATAGACACATCTGCTAACTTGGAATTGTGGTAATCCCGGTAAAATAATTATGCTATTACCGGCAAAATTATCAAATCAAAAGCACACTTCTTATCCTTCTTCTGAAATCTCCTTCCTCTCCTTTAAGAAAGTAAACTCGGAATCTGATGTACAGTAGTTGTCGTTTGTTTATGTAATTTATACGTGTTTCTCGTTTCTCATTTTTTATATAGACTAGACCGTTGGTTTTCCCGTTTGAATGGTTTTACACTAGTAATTTTGGGGCCCTTTATAGCTTGTTGTTCGGTGTGAGCCAAGGCTCCGTGTTGAAGGCCGTACATTGACCTATAATGGTTTACTTTTATAAATTGTTATTTGGATGGAGAGTTGTTTCATTGGCACTCACACCACATCTTCCTATATCTATGTAAAATGTATCATTTCTTTAGGTTGAATCTTCAAAAATCGTTTTGCTATTCTCAACGTTTTTTAAGCTTTACATGAATTACGCCCTATTTTCTGTACCTGTCTCTGTAACCTTTATAAAAGACTTTCCTGAGATTTGGAATGAAACCACTAAGCTGAGAATGTCTGCATGATCACAAGATTAATAACAGTAATAATTTGAAGACAAATTCCACACAAGGTCTCATTCAATTAACCGCAACACTAGAAATAGCGCAGTACATACCAATCTTAATTTTCTTTGTAATTATCAATGCTTTCTAGTCTAAACAAGTTGTAATCATTAATGAATACAAGACTTTAGTGGCCAATGTGAAATAAAAGAACAAATTTCCAATGTCCCGCGAATTGCACACATTTGATCGATTCAAGGTACAAGGGCAAAAACTAAAATAAACACTTTATGGCCGCACCGCAATTTGGTGGGGGTGAGGGAGGTAGGTTTAACCCATTTTCTGTCAGTACATTAGTCGTCACAAAGTTGGTTTCCATTTACTAATTTTAGTTTGCCTCAACCAAATCTTATGAAACATGTATACACAATGCTTATTACCACAAAACAGAGTTCAAGTTTGAATTTTGTTGGTGTCACTGTCAACTGTATAATTTGCCTTAAATGGCATGGTTAACTAAAGAAATTTCTCAAAGTGACCATTTGATCTTATGAGAACCTTTCTGGAGCCCTTTTTCTGTCATACATACCATATTATATTTTTGACTTTCATGTAGATTTTTTTATCTTTTCTGTGAATTTAAAAAGAAGATGTGGTATAATTGTTAATGAGACAACTCTCTTCAAGAAACCAACATGACACAGAAATTAACAACTATAGGTGATCATACGGCCTTCAACAATGAGCTTATACCGCAGTCCCACTAGGCCACGATCGCTCTACGATCTGTGAAAAAAATACAAATTTAGACGATCGTAGTGCGATCGTATAGATCGCAGTAAGGTCGTGATGAGCGTGGTCATCTTTGAACATGTTCAAAACAATCGTGGTGCGCTCGTGGCAAAATCAGGTCGTAGTAGAAGCGTAGTGGGGGCGCAGTTAGGTCGTGGTAAGATCGCAAAGGTCGCTGTTACATCTTAGCGAGAGCGTAGCGAAAGCGGGATTCTATTCGAGAGACTGCGCTACGATCTCACAGCGACATTACTACGACCTCACTACGACCAGCACGTTCTCACCGCGACCCATCTACGCTTCCACTACGACTATACCACGTTTACACCAAGCTGTTCAAGACCATAGTACGATTCTAGCACGTCCATGCTGTCCTCATCACGCTCTTCTTACGACCCGACTAAGTTCTTACTAGGACCATCATGCTAATTGTCATTTTCACATGAAATATATAAAAGCCCTCCAGCTTTTGTTTGTCTGTATGTAATTTGGACCTCGTTGTCTTTTTCTCCAACGGCTCAACCCTGCTTGACACATCTCTGTCATCCCTGCTTTCGTTCACTAAAACATCGTCATTTTAGCTTGATGGACTAGCAATAGGTTGTATATAACTTGTCACAAATCGTATGAGTTGGTTTATATGACAATAAAAAACTTGAAAAAAAGAAAAAGATTCAGGTTGCATTGCTCGGTGCGACATCTCTGCTAGATCATGATTCGTTACTATCAGACCCCTCTGCCTCTACACCTTTACCTTCCACCACGCCCACGCGTTCTGGTAGATTTTGGTGGCATGACTGTGTTGTTTTCGAGAAATCTAAGTATTAATCAGAAATATAAGTAATGGAACAGTATTTATATGGAACACGATGTTGACGTTATTGCTGAGAACGTAGTAAGATCGCGGTATGAACGTAGTATAATCGTGGTAAGAACGGGCTATAATCGCAGTAGACGCTTGGTAAGATCGTGTTGCAATCGGATAACTCGTGGTATGGTCGTTGTGAGAACGTGATGAGCGTAGTAAGATCATGATAATCGTAGAAAGCGTGGTGAGAACGTGGTATAATCGTAGCGGGATCGTTGTGGAAGCGTAATGAGGACGTAGTATCATCGTGAAATCAACGAAAATAATATTTTCATGCCGCTCATACCGCGACCTCATCACGATCTGAATTTATTTTAGATCGCGGTGAGCGTGGTGCGATCGTGGTCTAGTGGGACTGGGACTTAAGCCCATGCCACATAGTCAGCTGTAAAGGTCCAGAAATGACAGTTTAAAACAATTCAAACAAGAAAATCTAACGGCTGAACTTTGGTGTTGGGTTTATATATATTAACATAACCTCCTTTAGTTTTTCATGAATTTGTGATATGACATTGAGAAGTTATTGAAATTTATTCTTTGAAAAAGCGACGGGCGTAACATGTGCTCACGGCGCAGCTGTTTATTTTTATTTTATGGATTAACACCCCTTTCAAAGTCTATGATCAGCCCCCAAAGGTATGAGTACATTTGAACTGTGCAGTAGTTAATGTACACCTTAGCATTGCATTATCCTGAGTAATAACAAAGAGATTTTACCTTTGTTATGTGCAGTGGCGGATCCAGAGGGGTGGTTCGGGGTTGGAAGCCCCCTTTATTTTGACGATCAATGCATTTGAATGGGGCATATAGTTGGAACCCCCTTTATCCTGGGTAAGGAACCACCGGTTTTATAAATGGCTGGATCTGCCCTGATGTGTAAAGTGTTCTTAAAAGACCATGACTTTATATGTTTTGTTTTGGTCTGTCCGTCCATCTGTCTGTCCTTGTCACTTCAGTTTCAGTTTGGAAATGCTTAAACCAAATGTTTCTATTATTGGTTTGTAATAAAATTGAGAATGGAAATGGGGAATGTGTCAAAGAGACAACAACACGACCACAGAACAGACAACAACAGAAGGTCACCAATAGGTCTTCAATGCAGCGAGAAATTCCCGCACCCGGAGGCGTCCTTAAGCTGGCCCTAAACAAATATATATACTAGTTCAGTGATAATGGACGTCATACTAAACTCAAATTATACACAAGAAACTAAAAGTAAAAGTAATACAAGACTAACAAAGGCCAGAGGCTCCTGACTTGGGACAGGCGCAAAAATGCGGCGGGGTTAAACATGTTTATGAGATCTCAACCTCCCCTATTACCTCTAGCCAATGTAGAAAAGTAAACGCATAACAATACGCACATTAAAAGTCAGTTAAAGAGAAGTCCGAGTCCGATGTTTTATATTTATAAGTGAGATTTCAAGTTGAGTCTCTTGCTGTTTGAAATTTGTGAGAATTATTGCGCTAGGAAAATTAGAATTTTCCAAAATTTCTTAATTTCTTCCCATTTGTAAAGGACATATATTGTCAGAGCAATACTTTCAAAATTATATGGACCTTGACAAAAGCTAGAATGTGCTATTGCAATCCCCATGAAGTCGATCATCTGTTAGTAACATTTCATGAATAATTATAGATTACCAGATTGAAACCAAATGTTGTAGAAAAAATAAAATAACAAATATACGCAACGCTGAGGATAATTCTAAACAGAAAGTCTCTAAGCAAATGACAAAATCAAAAGCTCAAACACATCGAACGAATGGATAAAACTGTCATATATTACTGACTTGGTACAGGTATTTTCTTATGTAGAAAACGGTAGATGAAACCTGGTTTTATAGCTAAACCTCTCAATTTTCCTTAAAAGGATTTATGAAAGATTCAAACAAAACTACCAAACCTCCACTCCTCCCCAAAATGCCACAGTGTATATATTCAAATTTGTTGAGTCTTCTCAAGGAGCAAAGACAGGACTGAGAGTTAAATAGATTAAAGCATGCAGTTATATTCCCATTAGAAAATGAAAATTATTAGCATAATTATATGTATTTGTAAAAATTATATTATATATATTTTGATTGGATGTTGTTATGGGTGATATTTGTTACCATGACAACTGTTGTAATTATACTTAACTGTTGTAGTTTAGATTTAGAGTGTATATATGCTTTTATGTATTTTCATAAAGGTTTGAAACAATTGAGAACATTGAATTCCTATACTGCAGAATTCAACAAATAAAACTCTATTTCAAGGGACAAATACATTAATATGGTGATCAAATTCAAGAGAGCCCCACGCAATATTCTATTTATTTTGGTCAAGTAGTATTCAAACTTTGTTACTACAATGCTAGCTATGCTTTACTTATTTGCACTTTTCAATAAAAACTTTTATAATTTCACAAAACTCCATGATTCAGAAAAAAGAAAATATCTTTTTTGTATATTTTAACAAAAATCTAAAAGTCGGGTTGAACTGCAATCTTAAGGAAGTTCGCTTCTCAGTTTCAAATTAATTAACTTTTCAAAACACTAGTTAATATCGATAGGGGATCAATAAAGGAATCAAAAGAGTAAAAAAAAAAATATACAGGTCAATGTGCTTGTTTTCGAGATATTACCCATTGAAATTTTGGCGGGAAAATATTCTCTCTTGACTTTATCATTGACAAGTTTACATTCTCAAAAACTATTAAAGAATAATCGAAATTTTATAAGACTTTTACAGATGACTTATCATTACACATGTAAAAGATTTATAAAAAGAAAAATGGGGGTCAATGGCCATTTTTTAAAGGCATTCAAATGAATAAAACCAGAGGTTTCCGGAAATCTGACAAAATCCCAAAACATGACAAGCGAACTACCTTAACTAAGCTCTGAAGCTAAAACTAAGTTAAATCGATGTTATATATGAAATTTCTGAAAAAATTTGATTCTTTATATAATCAGGCTCTCCGACCAAACGTTTTCTTTTCAAGAATCTACATGTATGATATTTAGAAAAAATAGACCTACCCCCTTTTCCCCCACCTTCCAACCCAAATGTTACATTATATATTACATTTGTTGAACCTTATTAAAAGAACAGACAAGACTGTGAGTAAGCAAAGCATGCAGTCGTATTCCAATTTTAATATATACACCTTCTATTTATGTATTTTTTACATAAATTTCTATTTATGCAGTTTTGAATGGATGTTGCTATGGATAATATGTGTTTCTGTGGTAACTATTGAAGTCAGCAACTCTTAACAATGGCGATTTAGAGTTAGAGTTAGCTTTTATGCATTTTCTTATCGGTTATGAAACAATTCAGGACATTTAAGCTCTTAAACTGCAATATTCTGCAAATAATAAATCCGTTTCAAGGAAAAAATCGGTTGCTATGGTGATAAAACTAAAAAAGTCCCACACATTTTCTATTTAATTTGGTAAAGTAGTATCCAAACTTCATAAAAACAGTGCTAACTATTCTGTACACATTTGCACTTTTCTGAAAAACACCAGAGAAAATTTGATAATTTCGCAAAATCCCAATTTCAGAAAAGTTGAAAATATGCATTTTTGGCAAAATTTTCAAAAATTTACAAATTTGGTTGACATGCAATCTTCACTAAAATGAAGCTTAAACCAAGTTGTATCGATGTTACATATGAACATTTATGAAAACTCATGATTCTATTCATAATCAGGCTCTGAATTGTGGTGATTTAGCTGATTTTTAAAAGATTTTACCACGCTTAACAACCAAAAATAGAGTGTTCGTTACCATGGCAACCACTCATATTTTCCCACTCAAAATTATTTTTGAGCAATATTCATTTACTGCTTCTACTAGGCCAATTATAGATAAAATCTGAATACCCTCATATATCACATGTATATGGCACTCTGCCTGGTTCTTATAAAGAGATGTACTTAACTCTAAAACACACCAACCAACGTAACGAAGTTGTAAAACAACTGTCATATTCCTGACTTGTTACATGCATTTTTCCAGCAGAAAATGATGGGTTAAGGATGTTCGCTTCTCTGTGTCAAAATAACAAGCTTTTGAAAAGACTGTTATGAATTCATAGTATATAAATAAAGGAACTAAAAAAGCAGAAAAAAATGATGGGTCCGTGTGCTTGTTTTCGAGATATAAGCCATTGAAAATTTGGCGGGAAATGATTCTCTCTGGACTTTTCATACATTTAACATTGGCACCCTTTTCTTTCAAAAACTATGAAAAAATAACAAATATTTTATAAGATTTTCAAAGATGGCATTTTAAACTGTATGTAATCAAGTTATGGAAAGAAAAGTAGGGGTTAGCGTGCAAAATTTTTAATGGCACTACATGGATAAAACCAGAGGATTCCGAACATCTGGCAAAAGATCAAAAACAAGAGGAGCGAACATCCTTAAACCTTGTTTTACAGACTGTTGGCTAATAACGTAATAGGTATTTGCACATAACGTTATAGATGTTTGCATAAAATGTAATAGGTGTTTGCAAATAACGTAATAGGTGTTTGCACATAACGTAATAAGTGTTTGCACATAACGTAATCTGTATTTGCACAAATCGTAATAGGTGTTTGCACATAACGCAGTAGGTGTTTGCACATAATGTAATAGGTATTTGCACATAACGTAATAGGTGTTTGCACATAACGCAATAGATGTTTGCACATAACGTAATAGGTGTTTGAACATAACGTAATAGGTGTTTGCACATAACGTAATAAGTGTTTGCACATAACGTAATAGGTATTTGCACAAAACGTAATAGGTGTTTGCACATAACGTAATAGGTGTTTGCAGATAATGTAATAGGTGTTTGCACATAATGTTATACGAGTTTGCACATAACGTACCGGTAGATTGACATAACATATTGGTTCTTAACTGAAAGAATCAATTGCTTCGCATAA
Source organism: Mytilus coruscus (assembly GCA_017311375.1). Taxonomy (NCBI): domain Eukaryota; kingdom Metazoa; phylum Mollusca; class Bivalvia; order Mytilida; family Mytilidae; genus Mytilus; species Mytilus coruscus. Next base: position 38,926,985 of record CM029603.1, on the reverse strand, counting down.
CGCATATAAGCTATATCATGACATATAACATTGTTCACAGAAGATACATATGATTAAACACAACATAAAACCATTATAATATAATATCATGAGGTTTTCATAGAACAAAGCTGTATTAAGACAAAACGTTTACAACATTCAAACAAAACAATCCCATTTGAGACAGGACGCAATTATAAACTGACATATTGTAAGAAAGAATAGACACAACATAGAGGAAATATGAAAGAACGTAGAGGTGGTTGATCATACAGTTTAGAGGTATTTACAGAATACACAGCAGTAACAACATAATGTAATGCATGTTGCACATAACAAAGAATAGCAATATGACATATCATACAATTGTTTGACAAAACAAATAAGTAATTTGACATAACACAGAGATGAAGTGTCAGAAAATAAAGGCACTTACACATTACATAAAGAAAAAATGACAGGACGTAAAGACAAAGCGACAAACCACATTAAATATCTACACTATAAGACAGTTACGGCGTTCCATATTCTTTGGGTGTAATAAAGCTATGATAATCTGTAATGAAATTACTCTCCATTTTTTCAGGTTGAATGTAAAAAAAAAGGAGCAAAACTTGCTGAAATTAATACAAAAGCAGAGCTACAATTTGTAAGGCAACTAGCAAAGAAGTACCTTAGAAGTAAGCATACTTTTGTCTATGTAATATAAAAATAAGGAAATGTATGATTGCCAATTATGAAACATAAGCAACTTTTTACCTCAAGAGCACAGATAAAGGGTTAAACTGCTGCAGTCTGCTCGGCTCTTAATTATTTCCTAGGCTAAGTAAAATATCAAATTTTACACTTCCAACGGTCAAAATATTAGTATTGGCAAGATACAAGATCGTACACTGTTTGGCTCCTGCATGGTTTTGTAATTTACCAATTCTTATATTTTAGTCACCTCGGACTAGTAAAAAAAATTTAGAATTCAAGAAGCAATTTTGTAAAGATCAAACCAAAATAAAGAGGGGGTACAAAGAAGGATAACATTCAAAGGAAGGGAAATGTTATATTTTGGTTTATCAAAGTCCTTGCGGTTTCTAGAAATACCAAAATCTAATTATGAATAAATATATTGCATTTCCCTGTAAACAATATATTTTAAAGGTCCTCCTTAACCCCTCCATCATTTTCTCTCCTCATTCATATTGAACCGGCCTAATGTATTTTGCGGCAAACCTGGTTTTTACACGATCTGTTTGTTTTGACGAGGTACCAGTTTTTTGTCGGATCCAACACTAATATTCCAGAAACATGCGTTGTTTTGTACGTTCTGTTTATTTATACACTTCATTCCTGGTCTCCGTCGAAACTTAATGTGAAAAATATGTCACTGGACGATATGAACTATAATCAATCAATACCTTCTCAAAACAATTGTTTTTATATAAATTTATTGTCATCACATTTCTTCTCCGTCAGCATGTTCGAATTTCTTCGTTTTCACTACTCCTGCAAATACATATAAATATAAGGAGACGTGGTATGCTTGCCAATGAGACAACTATCCATCAGAGTTCAAACAAGTGTATATAAGCAATTATAGGTCACCGTAATACGACCTTCAACAAATAGAGATCCCATACCGTATAGTCGGCTATAAAAGGCCCGGACATGAAAAAATGTGAAGGAATTCAAACGAGAAAACCAACGGCCTAATTTATAACAAAACAATTTACGAAAAACAAATATGATATACATGAATCAACAATAACCACTGAACTACATAATTAGAGCGCTCAACCGTCCCCCAACCTGTGACAGTGGTGTTACAGCACAACATAAGAACAAACTATAAACATAAGTTGCAATTTTATGGTTAAAAGTTTAACAGTTATTTCATAGCACATTCGTGTTTAAAAGTCATTTCATAGCACATTAATATAGTTATATAAAGCTAAAAGTAAACATTCTAAAGACACAAAGACACGTATATGCATCACAGGTCAGTTTTCGCTTAATATCTAAAGCTCAGGGAATGAACAAATTTAGCTCTTGTAATCTGTCCTGACTGGTATTTCGCCCACATTTCAAAAAATATTCTAGTTTCTCTTTCTCAATTCTTGACTGAGGTGCCTGTTCATCAATATAACGAATTGTAATTAACCGACTGTTGTTCAATGATAAGAATCCATCGTGACATAAAAAAAATTCATTTACTAGTCTATTACTTTAAAAAACTCTATGTTTAAGACTGTGCCAATTTGAACTAACTAACCACAAATATAAAATACTAGAAAATACCCGCGAAATATACTTTGGTTCATAATTTGAAGATATATAGTTTTGGTGTAAGGCGATATTAAGATCTTTTAAAAAATCTTTTTGAAGCGTGTCACAGACCCATTTTTAACCGAAAACCGAAGTAATCCCTCCACCTTTTTCATATTGAATTGCTGCGGTTCCCCGGAAGGAAAAGCTCTTGACGGGTAAAAATCTGTTGTTAAATTGCCGAGAGCGTCAAGGAAATGTGTATCACAAAGTGTTTTAGTGTAAGGTCAATCTGCATCTGATTTCAGGAGTTTTCGTGCTCAGAACCACCCCATATATGAGTGGGCTGAAAATTTTATGCATTAATATATGAATAGGGTTCACTTTCCAGCCGCACTTCTGTACCCATTTTTAACCGAAAACCGAAGTAATCCCCCCACCCTTTAGGGTATACTTTTTGCTGAGCAGACCATAATACTTGCAGACAAAGCGGAAATGATGACGGCACGTAAATTTTTGCTAATTTACCCAAAATATTTTGCAACATGCTCCGCAGAACAATATTTTTTGCACCCCCCCTAACATTAAATCCTGGATCTGCATCTGATTTCTGGTGTTTCCGTGCTCAGAACCATCCCCATATATGAGTGGGCTGAACATTTTATGCATTAATATATGAATGGGGGTGGGTCACATTCCAGCCGCACTTCGGTACCCATTTTTAACCGAAAACTGAAGTAATCCCCCCACCCTTTTCATGTTGCATTGATGCGGTTCCCGGAAGGAAAAGCTCTTGACGTGTAAAAATCTGTTGTTAAATTGCTGAGAGCGTCAAGGGAATGTGTATCACAAAGTGTTTCAGTGTAAGGTCAATATTTACCGTATCTGCTACGAAATAAAATTTAATTTTGCCGGGCAGACGTGCAATGACGGAAATGATACCACATAATTTTAAACACTTGTTTTTAAAATTTACAGTCTTACCTGTATATAAAAGTTTTTAAACTTAAGCAACCCAACCCCCCACACACACACACACACACACACTGTAAATATCTGTGTAAATATTTGATTAAGCATTAAACCCATATATCACAAGTGGGAGTGCTCCGATATATAACGGAGGAAAATACCTGTACAGAACAGAACAGATGGCACGTAAATTTCAGAGCCGAACGTCGTGAAGGACAGTCGATCCGAACTGGCTTTTTTCCGATTTTAACCCCCAAATACCCCCCAAAAGATCTTGAAATGAACACATAATAAACTACGCTGGTCATTACCCCTTTATGGTATGAAACAATATTCGTGGATTTTATGTGAAAGAAGAAAACGCGACACCCAATTTCAACTCTATTCATTTAGTAATATAGATAAGTTGAATTTATTTACGTCATGATTACAACTCATTAAAATTACAGGTAGACGACTATAGGTAAAAAGCGCAAATTTCCGGTCAATTTAATACAGGTGTATCAAAATTTAATGCGCAAATGTCCTATCGTGTTACAGGTAAAAAAGCGCAAACGTCCTGTGCCCATTTTTTTGTGGTAAAATTTATCAGCAGGGTCAGAACAGTACCAGACACAAGACCTAAACTGACTACAAAACAACATACAAATGTATGTCTAAAAGTATCTATCGAAAATGATTATTGTCCAACGAATTCACTTGAATTTTAAACAATTATGAGTTGAGGACAAGCGAACAATACATTGTTTATATATAAAAGAAATAATAATCAGGTATTAAAGTGAAAGTTTACAAATGAAAATTATTAAATTACAGGTGTATGGATTGGTGGCACAGACGCGGCTAGTGAGGGACAGTGGAAATGGGCATCTGGTGCACCAATCACTGTCAGTGACTTCAAACCTGAAAAACTAAGTCCTTTTCAAAAAAAATTCAATCGTCCAGAGAGACAAGACTGTCTTGCTATAGTATCATATCTTGATCATCACTGGAGAGATATTAGTTGCATACAAGGAATTGATTACATGTGTGAAAAAGGTAAGCTATTTTTTAAATAAATTTTACACAATGTAAATAGAAGACTTAAAATAAATTCAGTTTTGTTGTGAACAGTATCTTCACATCTGATCCTTCAGTGAGTGAGTACCAACATATCTATGTGGTGCTTGGCGTAACGGATCTTATAACTTAAAGACAGAATGGATCGTATTGTTATCGGAGGAGGAGCATTAAAGATTTTAGTTGATATGTTCAAAGAGATTTAAAAAAAAAACAACAACCCTGGAGTTCTATAAGCATATAAATCACAATGGGAATATCAAATTGCTGATCTATAATCTATAATTACATGTATTGGAAAGCGATCGAATGAGTGAAACCAGAAAGGCATAGATTGCACTAAAATTGGACTTTGTTATATCATTTCTAAAAACCAATATTTACAATCTTAATTATGCAAATTTAGAAAAAAACTAGATTTTTTTATGTCTACTGTTTTGCCTTTAATTAAACAATTCTGATTTTTTTTTTTAAAGTATTCTATTTTTTTAGTTAAATGTGCATATTGGGGACATGCGCTTTTAGGCGAAAAATTATGATGGTCCATGTATATGGCTATTGTCATCTGAAGTGACGAATATCAAAATTTTGCAAAACATGAGACAGTATAATGTGGTTTACCTAAGGTTATAACTCGCTCAGGCGACCTGTTGACCTCGGACTTTTTTTTTACTTCTGTTGACCTTTCAGTTTTTAAATGCTTAAACATGATTATTATATTTTTGTGTTTCGCGGCCCTGACTTTCCAAACTTTTGGTCTCAAGTGTACCTGATTAGGGCAAATCCTAAGACACGTGTTCTGTGCAGGTAAATTACATCATAGTTTTTATGCTCCTTAAATCTCAGAACAGAAAATGATTTTTAAAAAAGGGTTTCCGAACGACAACTCCTTACGCTTTAGGGAACTATTGAGCTTTGAAGTATACATTTCTTTTCTCTTCTTGCAAAAAAATACATGTCAAGCTTGAGTCTCAGTGTTGCCGCAATCAAAGGTATCTAAACTTCTGACATTGAAATGTATGTCAAGTTGATTTCCATCATAGTTGCAATAGGTTCTTGTGTTTTACCTTTCAGGAATGGCAGTACTGATTGTATCCGCCAGATAGTTTCATTTTGTTTTGATCGTAAAATTGTGTATCAACATAATTATAAGATCAAGTTCAAAACAAAATTGTAATTTGGCAAAATATTATATCATGTTATTCTTGTTTACTTTCAGAAAACAACAGTTAAAGACATGGTGGAGTTTGGAAACATATTCTGAAAAGGAGAATATAATATAAATTAATAGAGGAATAGACGAGATCGAAAGATATAAGAAGACATTTGCACGAAGCTCAAAAATTATTGCTAAATATTGTGAAATGAACAAACATAATTATAATAGAATATGTTGAATATCTGATATAGAAAAGAATTTTTGATAAAAAGAATGATTTTACTTATGAACTGTTCCTTTACACATTTCTATACCGGATGTAAAATTGAAAAATGCTTATGAAGAACTTCCACTTCACATTTTTTCAACACCGATAATGCTGCGCATTGTCGAATATTTAATTTTCTTCATTTTTTTGAATTTTTTTGAATTTTTATTTTTTGGGGAATTTTGGACCAAAATATATAAACTTATCCCGGGGTGAACTGGAGAAGGTTGTTTTTACACCCGGGTAATAAACCAATTAAATTGTAAGATTCTTACTTGATAAGAACTATGGCTCATATTTAAATATTTTTCAAAACCTACATGGTCTTATTAAAGTCAAATATGTCAATTTCAACATGATTATGACATCAACATGACATCGTGTGGATTTCTGAGTGTCCTTGAGTGTCAAGATTTTATCATTCTGTTCATTAATTGATAAAATTAACATATTTATTTTGAAAGGATTGTAGAATTTCAGTAATTTTACAATTTCAGGGGCTAGATAATGGCTCTTGTAATACCTCCTACTTGAATTAGTTCACACTAATTCCACTGTTTCTACATAAAAAAAAGGCTGTAGATACAAAGGGAATTTGAAAACTCACAAGTCTAGAGAAACTGACTTTAACATGGCAAAAACCGTTCAACGACGAAAAGACCAACAATTTCACAAAACACTACATTGGAAACTAGATAAAGAACAAACCGAACCCCCACCAAAAACTGGGGATGAATTAATGTATAATTAGTAATTGACAATTAGATACTCACATGAGGAAAAATTGTTCACCTGGATTTTATTATACAAAAGTCACAAAATAGGCAGTTTATTAGAACCTTAGTTATAGCTCATGGACAATATCAGGCAAGTTTGCATCATAATGGTTAGGAGGTTCTCGGGGAGCAGATCTTGAAAACAGGACCAATTCGCCTTTAATCCCGTGAAGCCATTTTGGACTTTTCACCAGCAGCAAAGTGCCTTAAAAGTTTGTAGATTTGCAAAGTACCGATTACTTTCTTAGGAAGATTTTTTGCATGGATTGTTTTATTTGGGATTCGATGTAAACTTTGACCTCAGCTTGCGGTCATTTTGAATTTTCGATGTGCATCAAAGTTTCAAGAATTGTTAACGAATGTCACAGGAACATTTCTACCAAGTTTAGTTTCACAGTTTCAGTCGTTTTTTTGAGAAAGAGGGTTTTCGAAATTTGGACGTATTCGACCTTTCTTGTCCCCTTATAGCCATACTGGACTTTTCATCAGGACCAGAGTAACAACACTTGCTACCTTCTAAAGAACGTTGCTGTATGGTTTGTTTTTATTTCACTTCATAGATGTTCCTTAAAGAAAAGAAAATTGTTATGTTTCATGTGGTTTCAAAGTAAATCCCTTTTGTCTGTTAAATTTGTTAGTCGAACGTGTAAGAAAGCATTCCATGAGAGGTAAATTTTTATTCAATTTTAATTAACCAATCATATCGGTGGCACTTTGATTTCAAATATTTTCCCGGTAAATAAAGGATGACGCAATTAAATAAAAGTTTTACCATTGTATTGGTTAATAAATTGTTTAGAGACTTTGGACTAACATTATCAACTAAACAATACAAGAATGAAACTCCACTTTTCTGAGCAATATTAATGTTCAGAAATCTTTATAACTAGTTCAGTGCCTTAAATTTTACCAATGTCGGAAAACTAAATGGTTAAAACAGAAATTACGTACTTTATTCGAAAATATTTCAGTTTACCCGACAATATTTTTGATATTCCAAGGTAACATTGAACATGACCTTTTATGAAATGTTTTCATATCTTACACGAATGTTTGGCAAAGTGAAAATTCTAATTTTAATAATTGAAAATCAGACCAATACGATCCCTTTTTGTCCCTTGAGGGCAATCATATTTGACTTTTCATCAAGACAAAATTGACGACACTTGGTTGGTGCGATTTAACGAAAGTTGTTTCGTCTATACTTATTTAAACTGATCCATTTTAGAGAAGAAAAGCAAGTTTTGAATACAACTTCCCAAAGGACTTCAATGTAAACCTTCACCTCCGCAGAAGAAATATACCAAAATGACATTCAAACTCATATAAGTCTACAATAAATGCCATGGCAAAAAAAGACCAAAATACAAACAACAGTACACAAAACCCAACATAGAAAACTAAAGACTGAGCAACACGAACCCCACCAAAAACCGGGGGGTAATATCAGGTGCGTTGTCAGTTTATTTTCGACTAATGAGTTTGAATGTCTCTTTGGTATCTTTCGCCTCTCTTATACCATTGGAAGTACCATTATGCACATACAAAATGCTGCTGTGATAAGCATTGTTGGTGAAGAAGTACAAATAAATCTGGATATAACTGTAAACAGCTGGCTAAAAACAATAAAGACGCAGTGAAACATGCACAGCAAAACATATATAGCTACCTTATGGACGATAGAACCATCTCTCTAAGATAGGAGTGTATTATTTTCGACAACCCAAACTACAATTCCTTATGTTATGGTTCAACAGCTATCTCTAAATAACAGTCAAAGCTTACTACTAGAAGGTTCACTTGACATCAGTCCAGCATCCTAACAAGAAAATGTAAAACTCACGTCAACTCCAAACGAGAAAAACGATAAAATAGAAATAGATCATTTATACGATTAAAGAACCTTAATGTTAGCTGTAAGTCTATAAAAAAAAACAACAACAAATATCGCTGTGTATCATCGCCACCGGAAATTGGGTACCAACGAAGCGGAAAGAAAGGAGAAAAAAATAAACAAATCAAGAAATCATTTATTTTAAATCATTTCTACCGTTTTGATGAGGTTACCGCTTATGAAACGATTTTCTGATATATAGTGCTTTAATTTTTTATGCCAACAAGTAGCAAACAAAGACAAGATTTTGTGTTATACTCCAAAACCGTGCACTTGGTACCAGAAAATTTCGAGGTCAATCGCCCTCCGACGTCCCGCTAGCCAGATATTCAACTGTTTTTCATTCTTTTTCCAGATATATTTTTAGAATATGATAGTGTGACATCATATTTACTGAAATTCGATATCAAAAAGATGTTTTCCAAAGAATATGGACCAAAACAATAGTTGTTTACTGTGCGGCGAATTGCAAAATAACAACCCTTTTTTCTGTACGGCGTCTTGCTATTTTCTGACATGTAAAGATGATATTAATTACTATATAGATTATTACAAGGGTGATATGAGGTACATATCAAAGCGTACCAGCTTACAAATTTGCGAAATAAACTACATAGCCAAAATTATCTTAATATATATGTCATTAATTTTCATTCAGATGTCATCATTGCGTACCCTTATTGGATTTTGTGTTTTAAAAGAAAAAATGTAACATTAACTTAATCATCATTAATATATTCATATGTCTTTATACTACTAACAACTGTTGTATTATTTGTTGTAAGGGCGATTCAAAACTTTAATAAAACACCGACCATTCATCTTTTATGGGAGTTTTTGTATATATTCATTGTTTAATTTCAGATTTCTTGAATATAAAATTCAAATAATTCCTTGTCTTTTGTTTGGTCTAAATTAAAAGCAGTGGGTTGAAGGGTATTTTAACCAAACTGTATCCAAGGGCACATTTCTCAATTAACGCCATATCAAATCAATCTTTAATAATTCGTGGATTTTTTCTAAGAATTTACAAGAATACACTATCAGGATCTAAACTGATTTGCACCTGCCTTTATTAGATTTTATGTGACTATATTTCTTTAACTTAAAAGATGCATTTTAACTTCTAACTCTATAGTGTATAATCAGGTATACAACATATTAATCTTAAAATATCACCGCAATTGTTCTGTATACAATATATATGCTTAACAGGCCTTCTATCTTCTCTATTATATGGCTTTATAAATAGTCTATTCCGTAGCCGCAGCCGGATTTGCATCCCTTGTATAGGTGTATCAGTTAGACCACCAATTCAACATCCCTATTTATTCAGCCAAATTTTTCAATTTTAACAGCTTTCGGAATAGTTTAACTTAAATTTAACTTCATAGAAACCAGGTATATCCTGAATTTTACATTTATATAACCTTTCTACACGCCAATTTTCAACCCATGTTGAAAGTCTTTGCAGTACAATATCAACGTCCCGAAGGTAACTACTACTGAAAATAACCCATGGTTTTCTTGACACCTTAAATAAGTATACTATGGAGCGCATCAATCCTCAATTTTAAATGCAAACTCATGGACAAGTATATTTTGGCTCAAAATGGTCTAAATATATTTTTCTTTCACCAACAGTTTCATTTCTGCAAATTTGTTGGTTAGTTTAAGTAAACAATGATACCAAAAGCCCTATTTTTGTCAAGGAAGGGCTACTTTTACATTCTAAATTGGAGTTGTTGAATTATCGGTCTGACACATAGGGAGCATTCTGCGATACCAATACCTTCTTAAAATGATGTTTTATAGCATGTTATTTTCAAAATTTTCAAACAGTATAACTCGCGATCTTGTACCTTTTTTTTTTTACCTAAGAAGAATTTTTGCTTATTCGAAATGTTCTTTAAACTAGCATACTGGTTGTAGTTGCCTTTAAAAATAAATATGTTCTTTAAACTAGCATACTGCAATTTCTCATTCACCAACAGTTTCATTTCTGCTCTGAACCAGAACTGGACACAAAATGCAAAATAATTTGGGCATGAATCCAGCAAAACGGAACAAAAGATCTCTACTTATGCTCATACTTTAATCATAAAACCGCTGACAAAGAGAGCATCTTTGAACTTAAAACTATCTGTTAAAAGAGCTTCACTAAATAATGCGTGCTAACTGATTAGGGGTGACTTCAACCTACCAGAATGGAACTGGTCAAATAAAACCGTACGCCAAAGAACACAACAACCTGAACATCACTATCAATTCATAGATATTCCTGATGAAAATGAATTAACCCAGCTAGTCCAAAAGCCAACTAGATATAAAACCACACTGGACCCGTCCAAGTAAAATGATGAGAATAGATGGTATATCGGGAAATTTATATCATGATATTGTGTATGCAGAAAGTACCAATCCAATGACAAACAACCAAAGTCCGAGAAAAATCCAACTATATAAAAGAACAAAATAGGACTTTCATGTTGAATGTGGACAGTATATGGAAGAAGAGTCTCTTCAATTTTAATGCAGAATTTCCCTTGTGAAACTGAAATATTCACAAATCTAGAAATTCAAAAGGAAAATTATGTTGTTCATATTAAATTCATTTATAGTTAGTTCTTTTGTGTAAATTTTCGCAGTTTAATTAGAGAATTCTTTATCAACTAAAGCAAAAATATCAACGGTAAGTGTTATCAGTTTTTTTGTTAGCAAACGAAATTTAAACGGATCTTTATTGAGTTATACTGTGATTCATACCAATATAAAAACAAGCCTGCTATTACAGGGACACAGTTTGTGCCCATAGGAAAAACTACAAACTGACCATTAACTTCAGTGCCGAAACGCACATTGATGTCGTCAAGTAGTAAATTAACTGGTTGCATTTAGTCATCTCATCAAAGTTCCAGTAAGTGGATCTAGTATATTTCATTTATACCATTTTCATTACATGCGAAGGATTAACATGAGTTGCATAAAATTTGCAATCCGATTTTTTAAATGACCATTTGATTAAAGAAGAAAACATTTACTTGAAAAGATTGTGTGGAAGTGTAGTTTGGAGAGTAGGAAAGTTATAACTGTCAACAGACCTGAAAAGATCACCAAAAAGCACATAATTTAACGAAAACACCCATTGTGGCAAACAGTTTTATACACTCCAAAAATAAATAATATCAATATTTTTATATGACTTATTTCAAGAAGCTATAAATCGTCGTCGGGGGACAGGGAACTAGTTAATTTACAGAGGGATCAGTTATAGAAGACTTACTGGAAGCCGAGAAGAATCGATATTTGATGGAATTTTTATGTATTTTAGGACTAAGGTAAAATAAATGTATGATGACAGATTATAATAGAGGGTTACATTTATTGATTCGTACAAAATTTGGTTTTGATATTAAAGCCAGTGCAAATAACAATTAATAAAAAATCAAATATGAACACATCCAACATCAAATGGGTTCAGCGTAAAGACGTCAAAAACAGGCACATGATCTAGAAGGTTAGTAAGTGCAATGCCAAAATATAGGTATCGACAGAATGTAGGACCGTGAATGTTCATAGGTGTATAGCAGTACTATTTAGTTGTTGTCTTTGTCAGAATATTGCTGGAATGAATTGTTGGGAGCCCTAATCGAACAGTTCCTAGATCTGATTGTCGTAATTGCTATGATTTGTTGTCCTTTAATAATCAGTACAAACGCAAAAATATTATTTTCATAAAAATAATGAAAACAGCTTACTCTCATGCACCGTAATAGAAATCAGGAAAAATCAGTTTGTGTTTTCATCGAAAGAGAGGACATAACAATGTTTCATAACTCAAAGTTTAATCCATATTTGAATGTTAGTTTCTGTACTTGGTTTAAATAACATATAGGTCACTGTATGTTCAATTTTTAAAAGAAGGACAAAAATTCATGTCGAGGGAAGCCTAGTAAGCCGAGAACATATTCGAAACAATCAAAAGTAGACCAAATAAACTTTAACACAAGGCCAACATCAATCTTTATCTAGAGTACATAATTACATAATTATATGTTTAAGTATATTAAATGCAAAGGTATGAAGGCGACTGGTTTTCGTGTTCCCTAATTAAACGTGTCTTATCTAAGCGCCGAGGCATGACTATATGCTCAGTCCCGGAAAAAATACTTAGTGAACTATGAAAACTACTAACCTCTTACAAAATCAAAATAAATAATGAACACAGGTTCACAGAGTCAGTGACTAGATTAGTAGTGGTTGGAAGAGGATATTAATATAGAAGTAGAAATCTGGCAAAGGAAGAACGCTTAACTCTATTGATAGGTCTTCCTTGTTTTATTGAGAGGGTTCTTATTGTCGAGTTGCAAGTTGCGAGTTGCGAGTTACGAAAGTCGAGTTGCGAGTTACGAAGGTCGAGTTGCGAGTTACGAAGGTCGAGTTGCGAGTTACGAAGGTCGAGTTGCGAGTTACGAAAATCGAGTTGCGAGTTACTAAGGTCGAGTTGCGAGTTACGAAGGTCGAGTTGCGAGTTACAAAAATATTATGTTTCTCTAATTTCTTAAGAATTATATATATATAAACGGTCGTATATATAAACGGTCGTGTCGTCTGATTTTTGAAACAGAATTTTCAGGTTTACTTCGCATTTAATAAACAAAGCATACATGTACCCGAACTTAGTTATACACTGCATGAGGAAGGGTCCCGGTATTTTGATTGCAGGATTTGAAAAAGTTATGTGATACTTATTTATAAGAGTCTATATGTTGCAAAGTCACGCACGCTTAAATTTCTTTCATGAGAGCGACATTGTTCATTTTCTAAAATAAAACAGGATATACTGTAGATATAAGACAAAATGTATACCGTACTTAACATATCAAGCATAAGAAAATAAATCATGTAGACAAATGAAATATACTTGCAATCTATCGACATCTCACAGAAAATGGCACTGTGTTAGGCCTAAAGTAAATACTTATCAAAGGTACCAGGCTTATAATATTTTCTACGCCAAACGCACGTTTCGTCTATACAAGACTCATCAGTGGCGCTTGAATAAAGAATATTAGTGCTAACTCTTCGTCTTTCGCAAAGGTTTAGGGTGATATAGGCACAATTGCACATTTAACTTAGGAAATTATCTCATGAATTAGTCAGAAATGTGATATGCTATGTGCTTTATGTGATAAATTAAATAATTTTGAACTTTGTTAACTTTGTGATTAAACCCCAAGCGGAGAATGCATATATATACCAAATAGTCAATAATCGAGTTGTTCAATGTATGTATATCTGAATACTATAACGCAAAAATAAGCATGCTATAGATGTCTTTCTATGGCATTATGGTAACTTCCTGGTATAGGAGATCATAATATGGAGGTTTTTTTTATTTGGAAAGATGTTATTCTACAATAAGCTATTATACCGCTGTTACAAAAATAAAGGAACAGTTTTAAGGAATGTTATGGCGTGTGTTTTACGGTATGAGCACGGAAGCCTTGTCTGTCACAAGTTTACTTTTTACCTACATGCAGCCTTGATACAAATGTTATAGTTTCAGATATCAGCTGGGTATTGTACATTTTGTATGATAAACCCGTTTTTCAGTAAGAAGTTAAATATTCCAAAACTTCGTCTTTTGTCTCTTTACAAAAGTATCTTTGACAGCTACATGTATAGAATAAAGAATGGAAACGGGGAATGTGTCAAAGAGACAACAACCCAACCAAAATATACAAGTCAACCCAAGGCCACCAATGGGTCTTCAACACAGCGAGAAATCCCACACCCAGAGGCAGCCCCGAGCAGGCCCCGAAACACAATGTACACTAGATCAAGAAAATGGACGCCATTCTATGCTCCGAAACATATAGATGAACCAAAATTAAAAAATATACAAGACCAACAAAGGCTAGAGGTTCCTGACTTAGGACAGACGCAAAAATGCGGCGGGGTTAAACAGGTTTTATGAGCGCTCAACCTTCCCCTTCACCTCTAGCCAATGTAGACATATATAACTTAAACGTCCACAATTTTGAGTGTCACTGCCAAAGAATAAATTTTGGGGTCCCTAACAAATATTGCCTCTGCAGCTGCCCCAAAGAGCCCACTCTTAACGAAATCTGCAGAAGGGGTCTTTTACATATATGTACTATAGTTTAGTTGCTATCTCCTTTATGTTTAATATGAGTTGCTAGCTATGAAATTTAATAATAATTAAACTACTATTTCAAAAGGCTATCTGTTTCTTCAGAAAATAACCATACTTTGCGTAGTGATTATGTAAGCAATCCATTCATTTTTTACACGAGACTCAGATGAAGTCCAAACAACAAAAAGAATCAACTATACTGTATACAATTTTATAAGCAATCATCATTCAAAATGTTAAAGAGGTACACCAAAAATTAAAATAGTTTTCCCATTTTCACGCAAATCTAATTTCGTAACTCGTAACTCGACTTTCGTAACTCACAACTTGACCTTCGTAACTCGCAACTCGACTTTCGTAACTCGCAACTCGACTTTCGTAACTCGCAACTCAGACTTTTGTAACTCGCAACTCGATACTCGACAACAAGTGAATCTCTTTTATTGAAAAGTCATATTGTGTTCTCCCTGATGTATATACTGTATACCCTATTTGCATTTTATTGATGTACCTTTCAATAGGTTTTCTCAGCTGGTTAAATATTCCGCATTCATATGACGTTCTAAGTGCATTTTATTGTTGTCATATGACTTAATTGTAATCGGAGCCTTTAAGATAAACTTGGTAATTCATCTTCCTTGTTTAAAAAACAAAGAAAAATAACACGTTGTACATTTTATGCGTCCGACCCGCTTATTGGATTTACCATCATCAGGAAAGCTCAAAGCCAAAAATAGAAAGCCAATGATGTATAAGAACCTAAACACGTGTAGAGCTTCAAGTGATTAACTGCACAATGAAGTAACAGTTAATATTACAGGTTTTCTATTTTAAATACCAATATATCAATGTAATATATAAAAAAAAAAATAACCGCACGTGTACAGAATAATGAAGATTTCGTTTTCAACATACGGATAAAGTAGAGGTATGTCCAGGGACCTAATTATTTGGCCCCTTGAGTTTGAAAATCAAAAGTTAAAATATATCTATCCAAAAAATGGTTAAGATATTTGCATCTATGATATTAGTCTAGTACTAAGTATTTATATTTCTGAATTATTGCAAACGTATTTGCTGAAAGGGAATCAAACTTATTGCTTTTATGAAAAATTGCAAAAGTACCAACATCTAATTTATCTAAATTTGAGATCTTGTCACTCATATCATTAGTATTTGTAAACATGTGAGTCTAGGCATTACTTCCAAACGATATGTTAGTCTGGGTAGTATATTATTTTGGGTATTGTCTAGGCTCATATTTCTATTTTTCCAATACATATCTATATCAACTACATACGGAAAATTATACAAATTCTCTGTTGATTAAAAAGTTGAATTGTTTTTCTTTTTGCAAGACATTTCCACTGCTGTTACGTAAACATTGGAAAAATATAAATAGACAAAACCACGGGATTTCAAAACGAAAGATGTCTGGAATGTTAGAAACGACAGTTGCAATAAAGGCATATGCACCTGTCCTAAGTCAGGAGCCTGTTGTTCAGTGGTTGTCGTTTGTTGGTGTGGTTCATTAGTGTTTCTCGTTTTGTTATAAAGATTAGACCCTTGGTTTTCTGCTTGAATTGTTTTACACTAGTCATTTTGTAGCCTTTTATAGCTTGCTGTTCGGTGTGAACCAAGGCTCCGTGCCGAAGGCCGTACTTCGACCTATAATGGTTTACTTTTTACACATTGTGACTTGGATGGAGAGTTGTCTCATTGGCACTCATACCACATCTTCTTATTTATATATAAGCTATTTATAATCAAGAACTACTCATGACATACTGTAAAATAACAATGATAAAGCCAGTTTTATTTTTCAGGCGTACCTTTGTTCTCATTCTTGTTATTGCTAAAAGATCTTCAGTGATCGGTATGTTGGCTCATATTATACACGGCGGCCTCGGTAGCCGAGTGGTCTAAGGCGTTCAGTTATAACAATCACCAGCCTGTCAATATTGAGGATACGAAATCGAACCCTGCAAGTGGCAGGTGCGTTCGACTCCGATCTAAATTCACTAGGATTCCGATTATTCCTGTCGAAAATCGGTGGTTTTTTTCCGTGCGCTCCGGCTTCCTCCACCAATAACAACTGGCCGCCACGATAAAGGCAAGAGTGCTCAAAATGGCATTAAACACCAACCATCAATCAAGCATATCCTAAGCGAATATTATGTTGTCTCTAATTTCAATTTAAGCTGTACTCATAAGATACATTAGAGCATAAAAACAAACGGCCTTCATATAAAAGCCAAAATTATAATAGGCTTTATTTGATAACTGCCAAATTAAAGGACATAAGTAGATCAGTCAAAACCATGCACGTCACATTTTCATAAGGCTGTAGCAACCGCAGGTTTAGCATAATTACTCAGCCAAAATGCAGATTTTAATTATAATGACAAAGTCAACAAAGGCTCTTAATTGAGAAGAAGAAAAAATGTTTAAACTTTTAATATCAGCACTCCTCCAGTTTTTATAATCAAATATGCATAGAATAGAAACAAATAATTGCCAATTCCTACTGTCAAACGATCATATTTCCGTAAAATTCAGAGCTTCAAATAAACAATGTTTCCATATGTTTTGGTAATTGTATTTTGAATATAGCCACATTTCTATACCAATAACGGCCTGGTTTCTTCCTCTTACTGATCTTTCTTTGTTTCATCATCGTTATCAAATCTATAATTTCGATATGCTTCTAATCAGAGAAACGTACTTAAGATTTGATTATAGTTTTGGAAATGGTGACCAAAGCTCTATACAACTGAATTTCTAGAATATAGTAATGTAGTTTTTTCCTTCTTTATGAGAGAAATGTTCATCTTTCTATAGAATATTTCCTCCGTCTTGTATGGCAGGTTGTCATCGTTTGGCCATTCGATACATATAATTTTAAACTTTTTTTATTTCCGGCATATCATATACCTTTATATCATCCGTTACAACAATAATCATCATGTCTTCTCTTCCTTTCTGAAAAGCATGCATACAAGTCATTTCCATTTCATACGACCCCCAATTACTCTTGTAAGAAATTATGAGTTATAATAAATATAAACTTTCTACTAGAACCGATTGCATTGATAAAATTTCCTGCAATACTGTTACCGGCAATAAAGTCCTTGGCGTCCAAGCATAATTCGAAGCCCATACTCCTGAGCTTGTCATGAAACTGTTTTACCCATTCCGCATCTGAATGACTGTATGATATAAAAGCATCATAAGTATATTCCTGCTTTAATTCTTTGTAATTTATCATTTTCAATCTCAATAAAAAGTACTCAATATTTTTTATCGAAAGAAAATGACGGTTATTATTGTAGCAATTATGACAATGGAGGTTAGAAACACAGCAAACGACAACCAGAATGTTGTTGTGCATGACATCTCAA
Source organism: Mytilus coruscus (assembly GCA_017311375.1). Taxonomy (NCBI): domain Eukaryota; kingdom Metazoa; phylum Mollusca; class Bivalvia; order Mytilida; family Mytilidae; genus Mytilus; species Mytilus coruscus. The sequence goes on along the minus strand of CM029603.1, from coordinate 38,909,061 downwards.
ATGTCTTTGTGTTTGAAATAAATTCAGACATAAACCTAGGAGAAGCCTTTTCAGTTACATATGTCAGATCTAAAATATCCGGTACTCGGTTTGTCTGACCCAACCACTTCAAAAACTGGAAAGTTTTACAGGAACATTGGAATGGATTTCCTCTCAAGAATAAATTAACTTCTCCAAGCCTTTCAATTTGGTCAATGTCATCGTTTGTGAAGTGTAATATACTGTTAAAGGTCAAATCAATTATTTTTAATGCTTTGATACTTGCATGAAACTTAGGAAATATTGTGAGATTGTTATGTGACATGTTAACTGATGATAACTGCTCAAACGAGTGCAAAATAATCCTTTTGGTATAGTGTTTATCCTATTAGACGAAAAATCAATATTTTGCATTCTAAGATTCTTACTCAAGAAAGCTCCAGCTTTAGCATTGTTGACAAATCCATGGCCTAGAAGAGACCCACTTGCTTTTAATGTCTTCAAATTTGGAAAACCATATAGTAAGCTGATTGACAACTTTTCGCATGTCCATCCAGACATATCATAATACTCCACATTTATAACTCCTGCAAAACTTCCTTCACATGACCAGATATCATTGCCCTTCAAGCTTAATATTAACACACGAAGATTAAGACCGTTAATAACTTTAACATTGGGGATATCACCAGCTATGTTATCTTCTATATACAACTCTTCCAGAGTATTTGATGACATCCAAGTAAATGTATCCAATCTTGATGGTTGCGAGGTTTTACTTCTCGAGCGATGCCAATTACTTATGTATTTCAAAACTTTCTAATTTTCAAAGTTCTGAATAAGGGTTAAGAAAGTACCTCCTAGGTCTATAATAGTGTTTTTTTTTGAAATCTCCAGGTACTCAAGACATTTGCTTTGAACAGAAAATACTTGCATCGCATATATGAGTATGTCTTTAATATATAAATCATGCAATGTCAGTCGTTTCAAACAAATTGACCATAAATACTTCATTCTGTTTTGATTTAAAGTAAACCCGTTATCAAATCTACTATTTGCTATTTCAATATTTGTCCTGTTCCTACTTTCAAAACCCCAAAAGATCTGAATACTTGATTTGTTGGATTTGTGGGTATATCAGCACCTAGCCATAATGTTATTGAATCTAATTTAGGAAAATGTTCCAAAAAAATCTTCCGATATGAAAGGCACAGCATTTAAGTGCAAAGATATTATGGGCATTATGTTAATATGAGCGAACATTTTCTTGTTGAATTGCACTTTTGCCGATCTAGGGAAAATACTCAAATGAGTCATATTACGTAATGAAGACCATTTTCTACAAAACTTAAAATCTTGATGTATGTCAAACGAAAAGGTCCGCAGTGACCGGATCTTTGACGTTTCCTTCATTATGTCATCCTGATAATTTTGTAGTTTATTGTACTCAATCGAGAGCTCTTGCAAACAATTCAGTTCGAGTTTGTCGAACATTCCAATGTGTAACACTTGTAAGAAATTGTGTTCCAGGGTCGGTATCATGAAGCAATCTTAGTGCTTAAGATCATCTTATCTGCTAAGAGTGTATCTTGAAGTTGTCTTAGAATGATTGACTGCTCTTAAAATGCATGTCCCACTCGCAACCCTAAGAGTACTCTTTATCCTTCTCGGAACGATCTCTTAGTTTTAATCTTATCGACTGGGTATCTCGAACGTCGATAATCAACTTAAGATCGTCTTTGATTACTCTTAGCAAATTTTAAGTGTATCAGCATTCTTGTTTTACTGAAAACTTAACAGAAAATTCTAAGAGTGGTCAGAGGCACCCCTATCTCTCTCTTAGTTGATAAACTAGCGCTTGCAATGTTCTTGCATGTGCGTTCAAGAGAAGAAAATAGGATATCCAAAGGGTCTTCAGAGATCGAACAAATCCATTGGTTTTCCTAGACGACCGTAAGATTGTCCGTGATTACAGAATCGGCAAATGTCCCTAGTAACAGCATTTTGTTCTGCTGAATAGCTGTTAGCATTGTTTCCAAATCATCTTTGTTAAAGTTGGCTTTTCTCATAAAAATAAAGAGATGTGGTATGATTGCCAATGAGACAACTATCTTCCAAAGTTCAAATGAAGTGGATGTAAGCAATTATAGACAACTTTCAACAATGAGACAAGAAAAATGTCAAACAATTCAATTGAGAAAACCAACGGCCTAATTTATAACAAAACAATTACGAAAAAACAAATATGACAGACATGAACCAACGACAACCAGTCCACTAAACTACAGGCTCATGACTTGGGACAGGCACATAACGAATGTGGCGGGGTTAAACATGTTTGTGAGCGCTCAGTCCTCCCCTAGTTGACAGTGGAGTTACAGCACAATATAAGAACAAACTATAAAAATCAGTTGAAAAAGGCTTAGCTCATCAGATCGATACAAAGCAGAAAAACTTCAAACAAAAACACAAACCGAACGTGGCAAGGTAGTTATACATCCATAACAACAAAAAAAGACACAAAGTTCAGGTCTGAGAGTACTCGCAGTTACTTAAAGCTAGCCCAAAGCCAATAACTACTAATAAAAAATCATGTATCTAAGACTAAAATGTCAATCACTACACACACAACATCCAATGGATTTAGTGTAAAGACGTCATTAACGGCCAGAGAAAAACATGACCTTGTGCCATGCCCAAATATAGGTATCGACAGATTGTAATATCGTGAACCTGCATATGTGTAAAACAATAATATTTAGTATGGTTTTAATTTACTGATAACAAAATCAATATTTATACCAATACAAAAAAAAACAATATTCAAAGATCTAATTACACTCAGTGTTGAATTGGTAACCTTTAAGAATAAGTTTATTTAAAGGATTGATAAGTTTACCCAGATCGTATCTAAATTTCCGGGCTCGGTAAACAACATCACCGTAAAAGTTTTGCTGTGTTATTCCGTTTGAAATCTTTCTACAGGTACAGCCAAACCTTTTTAAATCAAATCTTTGTATCTATAGAAGAATTTAGTAAAGGTTTTAAATAATTTGTGGTAACGAAATTCATGACTTAATAATTTACCAGTAATACATAGATTACGTTCATTAAAATCCAAAACGTTACTACAGACACGGGCATACCGAACGAGTTGGGATATATAAACACCACAAGACGGTGGCAAAGGAACATCACCGTTCAAAAAAGAAAAATTAACAATAGGGAAGGACAAATTGTCACTTGTTTTCTTCGGACCGTTTGGAGCACCTCCTCCTGCCATTTTTGTTTTTATTCAATGTTTGAAAATATTTTGTTAATATAAAAATAAGGAGATACGGTATGATGCCAATGAGACAAATATCTACCAAAGTTCAAATGAAGTGGATATAAGTAATTATAGGCAATCGTACGGCCTTTAACAATGAAAAAACATACAGTATTGTCGGCTATAAAAGGTCCCGACAAGAAAAATATAAAACAATTCAAATGAGTAAACTTATAACAAAACATTTTATGAAAAAAACATATGACAGACATGAACAAACGACAACCATAAGAGAAAAAAACGGCAACCCATGCACTCAATTACAGGCTTGGGACAGGCACATATAGAATGTGGCGGGGTTAAACATGTTTGAAGGTGCCAACCTCCCTCACCCTGGACAGTGGTGTAACAGTACAACATAGAATAAACTATAAAATTCAAGTATTTAATTTAAGTGTTTTCGAGCGTTCTATTAAACGCACACATGAATTTTACTGCCGATTTTGCTGCGAATTCTAATATTCTCTTCAAAAATCGAAAGACGGTCACTTCGGAAAAGTCAATAAGAGTGCTATCTTAACTCACAGTCGTAAGTGTATACTAAGATAGACGTAAAATTGTTAAGAGTAACCCACGAGGGATTGGAGATACGCTCTTCACCATCGTAATGTTCTCGTAAAGCGTTCGTAAGTCTTCTCTTAAATGAAACTTGAGTTTGGAGGATTGATATTTCAACAGACAGTCGGTATTCCTTCTGGCCAACTTGTTTTTGTACTCGTATGAAGTAGAATTCATTCAAAACCTTCTATAAGACAAAAGAAAAGTACCTTGCAAAGTTCTTTAATTTTACTTTCAGATATATTGATGATGTCCTATCACTGAATAACCCATATTTCAGTCAGTACTTGCATCTCATATATCCCAGTGAACTTGAAATTAAGGATACTACTGATACAAGAAGGACTGCTTCATACCTTGATCTTTCCTCAATATTGACACAGATGGACGACTTCACACTAAAATCTATGACAAACGGGATGATTTCAACTTCCCAATTATCAATTTCCCATTTCTCTGCAGTAACATACCCTCTGCTCCGTCGTATGGTGTGTACATATCTCAATTGATACGTTATGCTCGTGCATGTTCACACTATACTGACTTCATATACAGGAGTGTGCTCCTTACGCAGAAACTGCTCCAACAGAGTTATGAGGAGGAAAGATTAAAAATGACACTCCGTAAATTTTATGGACACCATCACGAATTGGTTGATCTATACGATGTGTCTGTGTCTAAACTAACTAATGACATTTTACCACGTCTTAGATTGTGGTTTAACATCTATGTCGTCTGTCTGCTAAGTACCGAACGTGACCTATTCCCGAATATGACTGTTATACCGAGAGTGAATTTACATTGCTATACGACGTGTCTCGGTATTTTGTACATCCAACATTCATGTATTTATTTTTGATGTTTTGTTATGGTTTCGGTTAAATAATGTGTTATGTCGTATCGTTTGTTGTCCAAATAATTATAACATTGCCTTTCGATACCATCATTGTCATATTCAGGAATATGACTGTTATACTGAATGTGAATTTGCATTGCTGTGCGGCATGTCTCGGTGTTTTGTACATCCAACATTAATGGATTTATTTTGATGTTTCTGTTATGGTTTCGGTTGGATAATCTGTTATGTCTTATCCTTTGTAGTCCAAATAATTATAAAATTATATTCCCATACCATCATTGTCATGAAAATTGTTTGAACGAATATTGAAAATAATTGTATAAAGTTCGAGATTGCATGTTAGTTACGTAAGCGCGTCACTGTTTTTGATATCCTGTGGTGTTTTCGTTGATGGAATATGTTCGTTGTTGTTCTGTGGTTTGCATGTTGTGTCGACTACTATATTATTTGTTTGTGCGTTTCTCTGTTTTGAATGTTTTGTTTGTGCTGTATTTCTGTCATGTAGTGTTTTAGCGATCTTTTTAACATTGTCATCAAGCGGGAGGTTTTGCATGCCATGAAACCAGGTTCAACCCACCATTTTTCTTAAAATGTCCTGTACCAAATCAGGAATATAGCAGTTGTTATCAAATAGTTCGTTTCTATGTGTGTTGGCGCACTTCGGTGTTCCTGTTGTTCGTTTGTTTTCCTCTTATATTTGATGTGTTCCCTCGGTTTTGGTTTGTAACCCGGATTTGTTTTCTCTCAATCGATTTATGACCTTTGAACATAGGTATTCTATTGTTGCCTTTATTTAAGATAGGTTTTCATGATACTGGCCCCCATGTAGACTTTGTAGACGATGCAACCCATAGAAAGCATAATTCTCGATTGATTGTATCAAATTATTCCCCAAATTAAGATCGGTGATGTTTTGGAAACACTGAAAGATAAAACCTCTGACTATTTCAAGGCTGTTTCTACTTAAATCCATACTAGTTGCGTGTATTAGTAAGTGACTAGATATTATGGTCAGGGTTAAATGGCTGCAATCCACAATTTTATTTTGCACGTTGCATTTCGTCTCATTACCTTGAACTGCAAGAGTAAAAAATATTAATCTTAAATAGGACATGACGTTAGATAAATGTTTACCGTTGAGAATTGAGAGTCGAGAGTCTAAAGTTGTGACATTTAAATAAGGCACCATCTCGGAAGTAAATAATTTTCTAACTAATCATTGATTTACTCGACACACCGTTAGCTTTTCCAACATTGCATTCAATGAATATAAAGTCATTTTAAGTAAAGGTAATTCAACCTTTTCTAACATGATTATTTATTGATGGTTTGTTGTTTATAAATGTTTTCATAAATCAAGTGACAGGTTCTTTATATATATTGCTTTGTTTGAATTGTTGGTAGTTAGGTTGATTCATGGATTCCCCGTTTCCAATCTCAATTTTAATTTTATTGATTGATTTTAATTTTGCATGATATAAAATTTTGCATGATATAAAATTTGATGTATTTCACATTCAGTAATCGATTGATTGATAGATTGATTGATTGATTTAATTATTGACAATTTCATAAAGAAAAGAGACGCATATTCCATATTGTGTATTCATTATTATTCTGTGATACCATTTTCATGGCTTTCGTGGTAAAGTTAAACTACGAATGTATATGGTATATGTTGTATGCAGGTTTTGACAACCACAACATCAAATATCCACAAAAATGCAATGTTTCCTCAATCCACAAAAAGTGATATAAAAAACTGAATTCACAGTATAGATTAATTCATTGATTGCTTGTAAATGTGACAAATATAAATTGATTAATTTATGAATTTTTATTTTATATTGTCCAGTGATAAATACTTAACGCAATTCTATATTCATACTATGATAACTGTCCCTCCTCCAAATAAAGAGGCATGACGGGAACCAGTTTTTTTATTCAAAAAAAAAATCCACGAGGATATGCTCCTATGAACAAACGATAATAAGAGGCATGGTATTGATCTATTTTAAATACACCTACTTGTTGTTGGTATACAATGTATGTTTGTATAAAATTTGGCCGATTTGGTGTGTGTTCGAACGACTCGGGAATCGACGCTAATAATTGAGATGAATTCCAATAGTCCCAAATGAATTGTTAAAACCCGATAGCCAATCCCGTAGCTGCAGTTGAAATTCCGTGAAATATAATGACATTGGAAACAATTGACCAGTCAAATAATTCAATGCTTGCCATTTGAAAAATAGTGAAAATATTGTGTACTTATTTTATATAGAAAATGATAACTGAGGTATAATAACAGGCACTATATATCTCATAGATTAATTGATAATTTAGAATTTTCATAGAAGCTGTAGCAAGAATGTTGTGTTAATTTACTCTTTTGATGTGTTGTTTGTATGCAAGAGTGACATCCTTTTGTACTATGTTCCAATTCCAACAAATCTATCGAATCAATGCGTTTATTATCTCCCGTGAACAGGTTTATTATTTCATCTTTACGTAAAGTTATTTTAAATCATTACAACATTTATAAATTTGGTTTTAGTATTTATACTTAGACCACTTGGTCCCCGAGGCCCACGTAACAATAAGAAAGAAATGACTTAGGATCCAATTAAGGTAGATCGGGTGTCTTTTTTCTGAGGTCAGTGAGGATCTCTGCTGGACATGTTGCAAAAATACCTTTTTGTTTTAAATTTGTTTACCAAGCATCATTGAATATACAACAGAAACATATAAAACTTAAAATTTAAAGATTAAACTGTAAAAAAATAAGTGTCGTCACACGTTGGTGTTAGTTTTGGTTACGTTAATTTGGCGTTATTTTTCATGCATTGTATAAATAACGTCGTACTTCTTTCATTTCGTGCAGATAAAATAATGTTTAAAGTATTGTGCCATTGTGGTTGTTTTAATTGCTGAGCAACTTTTCAAAACTATTTTTTAGGCCATTTTTAAACGCGATGGTCACGCTAAAGTGCGATGGTCTACGCTAAAGTGCGATGGTTTGGTACGCTAACATAAGATGGTGTGTGCTGTTCAATAGAACACGCTAAAGTCCGATGCCTCAATACGCTAAAGTGCGTTTGTTCATGAAAGTAAGGAAGTTAGCAACGTAAAACAGCATTCTGACATTACAAGTTGTTTGTACAAACAAAATGGACATGCCGGAAAACCAGAATATTTGTCGGGTTTTAATTAGAAAACGAAAAAAAATAAATAAATAAATAATTCCCATCCGGAACACTTTTTGTCGGTACATTAAGTGGTTAACTTGATTTGGCTAATTTGTGTTTTCAAAAGGGCCTCACAACGACCAGTGTAAAATAATTCAAACGAGAAAAAATAACGGCCTGATTTATATACAAAACAATAAACGAAAAACAAATATGAATACAGCAACAAACGGCTGCCACTGAATTACAGGTTCCTGGCTTGAAACAGTATATACTAGCTTCTGCAATGTTACCATTTCATTTTTTAATAACTATGGTACAGTAAATAAAAATAAGAAGATGTGGTATAATTGTCAATGAGACAACTATCCACCAAACACCAAATATCGTTGATGTTTGCAACCAATAACCGTACGGCCTTCAACGTGGAGTTTTAGGAAGTTATATAGGACCACACAATGACCAGTTTTAAAACAATTCAAAAGAGAAAGACAACGGCTTGATTTATAAACAAAACAATAAACGAAAAACTAACAGATACACAGCAAAAAAAAAGAAAAAAACATTGACTGAACACCATCGCACTTTAGCGTGCTATACCATCGCACTTTAACGTGTTATACCATCGCACTTTAGCAAGCTATACCATCGCACTTTAACGTGTTATACCATCGCACATTAGCGAGCTATACCATCGCACTTTAACGTGTTATACCATCGCACTTTAGCGAGCTATACCATCGCACTTTAACGTGTTATACCATCGCACTTTAGCAAGCTATACCATCGCACTTTAACGTGTTATACCATCGCACTTTAGCGAGCTATACCATCGCACTTTAACGTGTTATACCATCGCACTTTAGCGAGCTAAACCATCGCACTTTAACGTGTTATATCATCGCACTTTAACGTGTTATACCATCGCACTTTAGCGAGCTATACCATCGCACTTTAGCGTGCTATACCATCGCACTTTAGCGTGTTATACCATCGCACTTTAGCGTGTTATACCATCGCAATTTAGCAAGTTATATCATCGCACTTTAGCGTGTTATACCATCGCACTTAAGCGGGCAATACCATCACACTTTAACGTGTTATACCATCGTACTTTAGCGTGTCATATAATCGCACTTTAGCGTTTGCCACCATCGCACTTTTGCGTAGACCATCGCACTTTAGCGTTTAGAGTATCATCGCACTTTATAGTTCTACATATATACGCATGAATTTGAAGGAGCGAGGCCACACTTTCTTTTAATCAATTTGAAATGTAGTGGATTTTCACCTTGCAGATTTTTGTTATATTTTTACGATTGTTCATGGTAGCTTTAAAAATACGGAGTGTCTATCATTGTTCCGGCTAGCCGGAAGAATAGTTAAAAGCTCTATTTTACGGCTATCCGTTTATGCATGCGAACATGTTCAATATCAACAGCAGTGTCATGTGGCGCGGAAAGTGTCCCGGATGAGGTGTCGGATTGCAAACGCGCGTATGCAATGGACGTTTTGAAAATTGGAGATCGTGATTTATATTTAAAGATGTTTTAAAGAAAATTAGAGAGAATGTGATGGCTTTAAAATTGACAAATTTCTATAGGACAGACTCCAGAAAAATAGCGTGTGCACGTACACTGCATGAGAGGAGTAAAGCGTGAAATCAAACTGAAATTGCTGATCTACCCCATTATTGTTACCTGTATCAGTGGAATCAAAACGCTTAAACCAGTTCACAGGGTTGGGGTATACTGAACCCCTTTATTTTATTCTGTTTTATTTATTTTCTCAATAAAAATATTAATGATTATGTTTTTGCTATCATAAACACTATCTTACTTTGGGGCAGTTTACATGTGCATAACATTTTCTCTTATTTATTATGTGTTAAAAATCGCTGAACATGCATTTTAAATAAAAGTCGTGCAATATCATTCGACGACTTCATTGGAACCATACGTCAAGGAAATGATAAATTCAGGATCATCTTTAGGAGTCAGATGTCTATTGAAGTCATAAATCAGTGGACAGACTCCTAACCTTGCAGGAAATTCATAGGTAAACATAAAAACAGGAGAGGTATGTTTGCTCCCCTCCCCATTCCCATAGAATAAAAAAATCTGAATGATATGCCGTATATTATGAAGTAAATTTATTTGCGTTTTGAACTGTTTTAGTAAATGAAAAGGTTTTTGCACAATTTTTGACAAGTGACTTTAATTCAAAAGTGTATGTCCTGCATATCAATCGATATTGATATTCTTCTTTGATCTCATAGATAGGGATTTTGAATTGGTGGCCTGACACCTTTAGGATATCCAGAATCATAAAAATGGAAATGTTACAATTACTTCTATTATCGCTATTTTGTGCATTTTCCTTTGATCTTTTTTGTGATAATTTTTCATATCACGCTACTCGCTTGAGATGGAAAATTATCGCTAGAAACTAAGGAGGCACGTGGCGTTGCTAATGAAATTGACACGAAATTGACAACGTCGTCATAGGTAAAATAGCGATAAACAGATTATCATTGCTCATCTCAACTTGATTGCTTTTCTCGCTTTCGCCGTCCCGGCTCAAGCGAGAAAATCAATCTCGTTGAGATGATCAACGATAATCTATAATTATCATTTCATTTTATGCAGCTTACTGTACTTAAAGAGATGTGGACTGGTATGATTGCCAATGAGACAACTATCTTCCAAAGTTCAAATGAAGTGGATGTAAGCAATTATAGACAAGTTTCAACAATGAGACACGAAAAATGTCAAAAAATTCAATTGAGAAAACCAACGGCCTAATTTATAACAAAACAATTACGAAAAAACAAATATGACAGACATGAACCAACGACAACCAGTCCACTAAACTACAGGCTCATGACTTTGGACAGGCACATAACGAATGTGGTGGGGTTAAACATGTTTGTGAGCGCTCAGTCCTCCCCTAGTTGACAGTGGAGCTACAGCACAATATAAGAACAAACTATAAAAATCAGTTGAAAAAGGCTTAGCTCATCAGATCGATACAAAGCTGAAAACTTCAAACAAAAACACAAACCGAACGTGGCAAGGTAGTTATACATCCATAACAACAAAAGACACAAAGTACAGGTCTGAGAGTACTCGCAGTTACTGACAACTACATTTGTAGTCCAAAGCCAATAACTACTAATAAAAAATCATGTATCTAAGACTAAAATGTCAATCACTACACACACAACATCCAATGGATTTAGTGTAAAGACGTCATTAACGGCCAGAGAAAAACATGACCCTGTGCAATGCCAAAATATAGGTATCGACAGATGTAATATCGTGAACCTGCATATGTGTAAAACAATAACATTTATTATGGTTTTAATTTACTGATAACAAAATCAATATTTATACCAATACAAAAAAAAAAACAACAATATTCAAAGATCTAATTACACTCAGTGTTGAATTAGTAACCTTTAAGAATAAGTTTATTTAAAGGATTGATAAGTTTACCCAGATCGTATCTAAATTTCCGGGCTCGGAAACAACACAACCGTAAAAGATTAGCTGTGTTGTTCCGTTTGAACTCTTTCTACAGGTACAGCCAAACCTTTTTTAAATCAAATCTTTGTATCTATAGAAGAATTTAGTAAAGGTTTTAAATAATTTGTGGTAACGAAATTCATGACTTAATAATTTACCAGTAATACATAGATTACGTTCATTAAAATCCAAAACGTTACTACAGACACGGGCATACCGAACGAGTTGGGATATATAAACACCACAAGACGGTGGCAAAGGAACATCACCGTTCAAAAAAGAAAAATTAACAATAGGGAAAGACAAATTGTCACTTGTTTTCTTCGGACCGTTTGGAGCACCTCCTCCTGCCATTTTTGTTTTTATTCAATGTTTGAAAATATTTCGTTAATATAAAAATAAGGAGATATGGTATGATTGCCAATGAGACAAATATCTACCAAAGTTCAAATGAAGTGGATATAAGTAATTATAGGCAATCGTACGGCCTTTAACAATGAAAAAAACATACCGTATTGTCGGCTATAAAAGGCCCCGACATGAAAAATATAAAACAATTCAATTGAGTAAACTTATAACAAAACATTTTATGAAAAAAACATATGACAGACATGAACCAACGACAACCATAAGAGAAAAAAAACGGCAACCCATGCACTCAATTACAGGCTTGGGACAGGCACATATAGAATGTGGCGGGGTTAAACATGTTTGAAGGCGCCAACCCTCCCCTCACCCTGGACAGTGGTGTAACAGTACAACATAGAATAAACTATAAAATTCAAGTATTTAATTTAAGTGTTTTTCGAGCGTTCTATTAAACGCACACATGAATTTTACTACCGATTTTGCTGCGAATTCTAATATTCTCTTCAAAAATCAAAGACGGTCACTTCGGAAAAGTCAATAAGAGTGCTATCTTAACTCACAGTCGTAAGTGTATACTAAGATAGGCGTAAAATTGTTAAGAATAACCCACGAGGGGATTGGAGATACGCTCTTAGCACCATCGTAATGTTCTCGTAAAGCGTTCGTAAGTCTTCTCTTAAATGAAACTTGAGTTTGGAGGATTGATATTTCAACAGACAGTCGGTATTCCTTCTGGCCAACTTGTTTTGTACTCGTATGAAGTAGAATTCATTCAAAACCTTCTATAAGACAAAAAGAAAAAGTACCTTGCAAAGTTCTTTAATTTTACTTTTAGATATATTGATGATGTCCTATCACTGAATAACCCATATTTTAGTCAGTACTTGCATCTCATATATCCCAGTGAACTTGAAATGAAGGATACTACTGATACTAGAAGGACTGCTTCATACCTTGATCTTTTCTCACTATTAACAATATTGACACAGATGGACGACTTCACACTAAAATCTATGACAAACAGGATGATTTCAACTTCCCAATTATCAATTTCCCATTTCTCAGCAGTAACATACCCTCTGCTCCGTCGTATAGTGCTTACATATCTCAATTAATACGTTATGCTCGTACATGTTCACACTTTACGGACTTCATATGCAGGAGTGCTCCTTACGCAAAAACAGCTCCAACAGAGTTATGAGGAGGAAAGATAAAAAATGACACTCCGTAAATTTGATGGACACCATCACGAATTGGTTGATCTATACGATGTGTCTGTGTCTAAACTTACTAATGACATTTTACCACGTCTTAGATTGTGGTTTAACATCTATGTCGTCTGTCTGCTAAGTACCGAACGTGACCAATTCCCGAATATGACTGTTATACCGAGAGTGAATTTACATTGCTATACGACGTGTCTCGGTATTTTGTACATCCAACATTCATGTATTTATTTTTGATGTTTTGTTATGGTTTCGGTTGAATAATGTGTTATGTCGTATCGTTTGTTGTCCAAATAATTATAACATTGCCTTTCGATACCATCATTGTCATATTCAGGAATATGACTGTTATACTGAATGTGAATTTGCATTGCTGTGCGGCATGTCTCGGTGTTTTGTACATCCAACATTAATGGATTTATTTTGATGTTTCTGTTATGGTTTCGGTTGGATAATCTGTTATGTCTTATCCTTTGTAGTCCAAATAATTATAAAATTATATTCCCATACCATCATTGTCATGAAAATTGTTTGAACGAATATTGAAAATAATTGTATAAAGTTCGAGATTGCATGTTAGTTACGTAAGCGCGTCACTGTTTTTGATATCCTGTGGTGTTTTCGTTGATGGAATATGTTCGTTGTTGTTCTGTGGTTTGCATGTTGTGTCGACTACTATATTATTTGTTTGTGCGTTTCTCTGTTTTGAATGTTTTTGTTTGTGCTGTATTTCTGTCATGTAGTGTTTTAGCGATCTTTTTAACATTGTCATCAAGCGGGAGGTTTTGCATGCCATGAAACCAGGTTCAACCCACCATTTTTCTTAAAATGTCCTGTACCAAATCAGGAATATAGCAGTTGTTATCAAATAGTTCGTTTCTATGTGTGTTGGCGCACTTCGGTGTTCCTGTTGTTCCTTTGTTTTCCTCTTATAGTTGATGTGTTTCCCTCGGTTTTGGTTTGTAACCCGGATTTGTTTTCTCTCAATCGATTTATGACTTTTGAACACCGGTATACTACTGTTGCCTTTATTTAAGATAGGTTTTCATGATACTGGCCCCCATGTAGACTTTGTAGACGATGTAACCCATAGAAAGCATTATTCTCGATTGATTGTATCAAATTATTCCCCAAATTAAGATCGGTGATGTTTTGGAAACACTGAAAGATAAAACCTCTGACTATTTCAAGGCTGTTTCTACTTAAATCCATACTAGTTGCGTGTATTAGTAAGTGACTAGATATTATGGTCAGGGTTAAATGGCTGCAATCCACAATTTTATTTTGCACGTTGCATTTCGTCTCATTAATGTTACCTTGAACTGCAAGAGTAAAAAATATTAATCTTAAATAGGACATGACGTTAGATAAATGTTTACCGTTGAGAATTGAGAGTCGAGAGTCTAAAGTTGTGACATTTAAATAAGGCACCATCTCGGAAGTAAATAATTTTCTAACTAATCATTGATTTACTCGACACACCGTTAGCTTTTCCAACATTGCATTCAATGAATATAAAGTCATTTTAAGTAAAGGTAATTCAACCTTTTCTAACATGATTATTTATTGATGGTTTGTTGTTTATAAATGTTTTCATAAATCAAGTGACAGGTTCTTTATATATATTGCTTTGTTTGAATTGTTGGTAGTTAGGTTGATTCATGGATTCCCCGTTTCCAATCTCAATTTTAATTTTATTGATTGATTTAAATTTTGCATGATATAAAATTTTGCATGATATAAAATTTGATGTATTTCACATTCAGTAATCGATTGATTGATAGATTGATTGATTGATTTAATTATTGACAATTTCATAAAGAAAAGAGACGCATATTCCATATTGTGTATTCATTATTATTCTGTGATACCATTTTCATGGCTTTCGTGGTAAAGTTAAACCACTAATGTATATGGTAAATGTACGTGTATGCAGGTTTTGGCAAAAACCACAAAATCAAATATCCACGAAAATGCAATGTTTCCTCAATCCACAAAAAGTGATATAAAAAACTGAATTCACAGTATAGATTAATTCATTGATTGCTTGTAAATGTGACAAATATAAATTGATTAATTTATGAATTTTTATTTTATATTGTCCAGTGATAAATACTTAACGCAATTCTATATTCATACTATGATAACTGTCCCTCCTCCAAATAAAGAGGCATGACGGGAACCAGTTTTTTTATTCAAAAAAAAAATCCACGAGGATATGCTCCTATGAACAAACGATAATAAGAGGCATGGTATTGATCTATTTTAAATACACCTACTTGTTGTTGGTATACAATGTATGTTTGTATAAAATTTGGCCGATTTGGTGTGTGTTCGAACGACTCGGGAATCGACGCTAATAATTGAGATGAATTCCAATAGTCCCAAATGAATTGTTAAAACCCGATAGCCAATCCCGTAGCTGCAGTTGAAATTCCGTGAAATATAATGACATTGGAAACAATTGACCAGTCAAATAATTCAATGCTTGCCATTTGAAAAATAGTGAAAATATTGTGTACTTATTTTATATAGAAAATGATAACTGAGGTATAATAACAGGCACTATATATCTCATAGATTAATTGATAATTTAGAATTTTCATAGAAGCTGTAGCAAGAATGTTGTGTTAATTTACTCTTTTGATGTGTTGTTTGTATGCAAGAGTGACATCCTTTTGTACTATGTTCCAATTCCAACAAATCTATCGAATCAATGCGTTTATTATTTCCTTGAACAGGCTCAATATTTCATCTTTACGTAAAGTTATTTTAAATCATTACAACATTTATAAATTTGATTTTAGTATTTATACTTAGACCACTTGGTCCCTGAGGCCTACGTAACAATAAGAAAGAAATGACTTAGGAACCAATTAAGGTAGATCAGGTGTCTTTTTCTGAGGATCCCTGCTGGACATGTTGCAAAATACCTTTTGTTTTAAATTTGTTTACCAAGCATCATTGAATATACAACAGAAACATATAAAACTTAAAATTTAAAGATTAAACTGTAAAAAAATAAGTGTCGTCACACGTTGGTGTTAGTTTTGGTTACGTTAATTTGGCGTTATTTTTCATGCATTGTATAAATAACGTCGTACTTCTTTCATTTCGTGCAGATAAAATAATGTTTAAAGTATTGTTCCATTGTGGTTGTTTTAATTGCTGAGCAACTTTTCAAAACTATTTTTTAGGCCATTTTTAAACGCGATGGTCACGCTAAAGTGCGATGGTCTACGCTAAAGTGCGATGGTTTGGTACGCTAACATAAGATGGTGTGTGCTGTTCAATAGAACACGCTAAAGTCCGATGCCTCAATACGCTAAAGTGCGTTTGTTCATGAAAGTAAGGAAGTTAGCAACGTAAAACAGCATTCTGACATTACAAGTTGTTTGTACAAACAAAATGGACATGCCGGAAAACCAGAATATTTGTCGGGTTTTAATTAGAAAACGAAAAAAAAAATAAATAAATAAATAATTCCCATCCGGAACACTTTTTGTCGGTACATTAAGTGGTTAACTTGATTTGGCTAATTTGTGTTTTCAAAAGGGCCTCACAACGACCAGTGTAAAATAATTCAAACGAGAAAAAATAACGGCCTGATTTATATACAAAACAATAAACGAAAAACAAATATGAATACAGCAACAAACGGCTGCCACTGAATTACAGGTTCCTGGCTTGAAACAGTATATACTAGCTTCTGCAATGTTACCATTTCATTTTTTAATAACTATGGTACAGTAAATAAAATAAGAAGATGTGGTATAATTGTCAATGAGACAACTATCCACCAAACACCAAATATCGTTGATGTTTGCAACCAATAACCGTACGGCCTTCAACGTGGAGTTTTAGGAAGTTATATAGGACCACACAATGACCAGTTTTAAAACAATTCAAAAGAGAAAGACAACGGCTTGATTTATAAACAAAACAATAAACGAAAACTAACAGATACACAGCAAAAAAAAAAAAAAAAAAACATTGACTGAACACCATCGCACTTTAGCGTGCTATACCATCGCACTTTAACGTGTTATACCATCGCACTTTAGCAAGCTATACCATCGCACTTTAACGTGTTATACCATCGCACTTTAGCGAGCTATACCATCGCACTTTAACGTGTTATACCATCGCACTTTAGCGAGCTATACCATCGCACTTTAACGTGTTATACCATCGCACTTTAGCAAGCTATACCATCGCACTTTAACGTGTTATACCATCGCACTTTAGCGAGCTATACCATCGCACTTTAACGTGTTATACCATCGCACTTTAGCGAGCTAAACCATCGCACTTTAACGTGTTATATCATCGCACTTTAACGTGTTATACCATCGCACTTTAGCGAGCTATACCATCGCACTTTAGCGTGTTATACCATCGCACGCTAGCGTGTTATACCCACGCACTTTAGAGCGTGTTATACCATCGCAATTTAGCAAGTTATATCATCGCACTTTAGCGTGTTATACCATCGCACTTAAGCGGGCAATACCATCACACTTTAACGTGTTATACCATCGTACTTTAGCGTGTCATATAATCGCACTTTAGCGTTTGCCACCATCGCACTTTAGCGTTTGCCACCATCGCACTTTAGCGTAGACCATCGCACTTTAGCGTTTAGAGTATCATCGCACTTTATAGTTCTACATATATACGCATGAATTTGAAGGAGCGAGGCCACACTTTCTTTTAATCAATTTGAAATGTAGTGGATTTTCACCTTGCAGATTTTTGTTATATTTTTACGATTGTTCATGGTAGCTTTAAAAATACGGAGTGTCTATCATTGTTCCGGCTAGCCGGAAGAATAGTTAAAATCTCTATTTTTCCGGCCATCCGTTTGCGCATGCGCAAATGTTCAATATCAACAGCAGTGTCATGTGGCGCGGAAAGTGTCCCGGATGAGGTGTCGGATTGCAAACGCGCGTATGCAATGGACGTTTTGAAAATTGGAGATCGTGATTTATATTTAAAGATGTTTTAAAGAAAATTAGAGAGAATGTGATGGCTTTAAAATTGACAAATTTCTATAGGACAGACTCCAGAAAAATAGCGTGTGCACGTACACTGCATGAGAGGAGTAAAGCGTGAAATCAAACTGAAATTGCTGATCTACCCCATTATTGTTACCTGTATCAGTGGAATCAAAACGCTTAAACCAGTTCACAGGGTTGGGGTATACTGAACCCCTTTATTTTATTCTGTTTTATTTATTTTCTCAATAAAAATATTAATGATTATGTTTTGCTATCATAAACACTATCTTACTTTGGGGCAGTTTACATGTGCATAACATTTTCTCTTATTTATTATGTGTTAAAATCGCTGAACATGCATTTTAAATAAAAAGTCGTGCAATATCATTCGACGACTTCATTGGAACCATACGTCAAGGAAATGATAAATTCAGGATCATCTTTAGGAGTCAGATGTCTATTGAAGTCATAAATCAGTGGACAGACTCCTAACCTTGCAGGAAATTCATAGGTAAACATAAAACAGGAGAGGTATGTTTGCTCCCCTCCCCATTCCCATAGAATAAAAAAAATCTGAATGATATGCCGTATATTATGAAGTAAATTTATTTGCGTTTTGAACTGTTTTAGTAAATGAAAAGGTTTTGCACAATTTTTGACAAGTGACTTTAATTCAAAAGTGTATGTCCTGCATATCAATCGATATTGATATTCTTCTTTGATCTCATAGATAGGGATTTTGAATTGGTGGCCTGACACCTTTAGGATATCCAGAATCATAAAAAATGGAAATGTTACAATTACTTCTATTATCGCTATTTTGTGCATTTTCCTTTGATCTTTTTGTGATAATTTTCATATCACGCTACTCGCTTGAGATGGAAAATTATCGCTAGAAACTAAGGAGGCACGTGGCGTTGCTAATGAAATTGACACGAAATTGACAACGTCGTCATAGGTAAAATAGCGATAAACAGATTATCATTGCTCATCTCAACTTGATTGCTTTCTCGCTTTCGCCGTCCCGGCTCAAGCGAGAAAATCAATCGTTGAATGATCAACGATAATCTATAATTATCATTTCATTTTATGCAGCTTACTGTTCCTTTCATTAAAAGTCATTTTTTTTATAATTTTCATAAAACATATTTTCGGGGAATCGGCGTGTTCCATAGAACAACCAGTAGAAAAATAAATTAAAGTTAATTGGTAACTTTTGAGGAGCTTAATCCCATGATAATTCTGTTTTTTTTTTTTCATTCTTACAATTTTCCAGAATGTTTTATCTTGAGTTTATACTCAGTAACGCGGGAAAAATGAATAGCTCCAATTACCGGTGTTTGCATCGAAGGAAATTTTTGCCAGTACATTCTCCCATTGGATTCTACAATAACCACTTAATCAAAAACATGTTATATTCATTATTCATTGCTATGCATGGCCGGAATAATAGCATAATGGAGAGAAAGGCTATTCTTCCGGATGGCCGGAAGAATAGATATTTTGTGCTATTTTCCCGGCTAGCCGGAAGAATAGCCACTGCCTTAAAATATATTTTATTTCTAAGTTATATCTGCAACAGCACGTTACGCGAACAAACTTTGAGAAACTTTAACAGACGGGTATTTTATATGTTTAAAATCTATAGAAAATTCGGATTGAGTCTATCTAATATTTGAACATGGTGACTTGAATATTTGTTTGGTCCAATACGCACTCTTTTCACGTCATTTTATTTTAATTTCCGGTTGGATGTGAATTTTCCGGAGAACACCGAAAGTCATGAATTGATTTTTTATTTGAATCCGAAAGGGCATCTGATCTTACTTTTCTCTCTGTGTATACCTGAGACGATGACACATTATGAGAAATTTTATTTCGAAGGGTAAAGCAGGAGCTAAAACGCCTTTCAGGTACACCCAATTGTTTTATTAGGGAAAGTTTTGATCGAAATATTTTTACACATTTGCATTAACTGTAAATAGATTCGATAAAAATCTGTTGAGACATTGTTTCACAAAAAAAAAAATAATCTAAAAAATTATGGCTTTGCATGAAATATGTAGGGACAAATAGTTGCAACGTTAGGCACTACATGTCAAGTTATACAGAACGTAAGGTTAAAACGAATAAAAAAGCATGGTTTGACATTATGACTATAGATAAAAGTAGTCGCTGACTGTGACGTTAATATTTTCGACATATAGTCGAAAATGGGTTCAAATAAATCCCTGAAATGTATATTTTAATGTAATATAGTATTTTTTTGTGCTTTAATTTCATTTCCCCCCCTCCAACACTGTTTTTAAATTATATAACTTATCATACTTTTTGCTAAAGTGTAAAAAACGGCGTTTTGTGACATTTTGACTAAACACAAACAAAAAAGATCGTGTTTATTTCCTTTTTAATATTTTCCCTTAAATTTCTACATATTTTTTTCATACACTTAAAACCATCTTTCACGTTTAAATAAAATTTCAGATCGGAAAAAAAGACCGCAAATGCCTATTGTTTTTCATTAGACACTTAACAATTACGCCAAAAAAAGGCAAGGGTGACATTTCAACGGATTGAATAAAGCGAACAATATAGGACTTAATTCAACAATATTTACTAATGGAAAACATAGAAAGTTTTACAGTTATTGTATAATAATTTTGACACAGGAAGGGTGGATATGTAAATTGTGATTTGTGTCTGCAGCATTCGTTCTAATTTTGAAGAGCTCTTTATAAAATGAGAGATTTGTGTTTTGTGACAGAAATAAATATTTCAAATAATCGTTAATTCTGCGATGATTTTTGAAATATTGTAACAAAATTTTTAACAAAGACGAGAATAGCATTAATACAACGCTGCTCATATGTTGCGTGTTACTTGTCCACACGCGCAAAATCAGTGTTATTAGGGATCATTCGTGTTACAAAATGAAAAAAAAAATATTGATTTTATGGCATGCTATTAAATCTGTATTGTCACCAACACCGTACGCGACATCTTTATATAAGTGTATTTAAAATTTTCAGAAAAAAATCCTTAAATCAAGGGCAGATAATTATATTGAACTTGATTTGATAGGACAATTTGTGTTTTCTGGATTTTTTTTTAAAGAAAATAAGGCCAGGTCGTGACCCCTATTTTTTTTTAATGTTGTATTTGTAAAGAATTTATGAAAAGCAATTCTTTTGTAACCAATTCTATTGCTGAATGTTTCCTTAATACAGAAAAATTAAGTTTCCACTATATAACCGATATAAAATAACTGATTTCGTTAATTTCAATGTATTTTAGCGAAAAAACAAGGTCCGTGACACCCAGTTTCTATATTGAAATTTGAAAGTACATTGACCAGAAGTCTTTCACAGAAGTTTCAGAAAAATCTATCGTTGAACATTTAGATACCCCAGCTACCTTAATCCATATAAATATGCTTAGGAAACTGAAATATAGAATTAGAAGTTAAAATTTCTAAAAACTTTATTTTGTTACCTGGAATGGTAGTTCATGCCTATGTAATGCCTGCAAATAATTAATACTTTAATTTTTAGTATTTTCTGCTTAATGTGTTTTAAAGTGCTTTATATGCTTTGATGTTGATTGCTTATGGTACTTTTAATATTTCTGCATAGTATAACATATTTAACTTCTTCATGTCATTTGTATATAGATATAGGAAGATGTGGTGTGAGTGCCAATGAGACAACTCTCCATCCAAATAACAATTTATAAAAGTAAACCATTATAGGTCAATGTACGGTCTTCAACACGGAGCCTTGGCTCACACCGAACAGTAAGCTATAAAGGGCCCCAAAAATGACTAGTGTAAAACCATTCAAACGGGAAAACCAACGGTCTAATCTATATAAAAACGATGTATGCTTCAATGTAATGATTTGCTTTGATTGTGTAGCTCTTGTGTATGTAGTATGCTTGCTTTGTTTAAGGTAGATCATAAGTATATATTTTTGAGACAGATTTTTCTTATACTTTGCCAAAATGAAGATTTTACTATGCTTTTTCAAAATATAATAAAAGTATGGGTCACCGTGCTATTTTCCAAGCTATGAGTCGTTGAAAATTGCCTAAATTTGGTTAGATTGTTCATGAAAAAACACATTTGTGTGCATTAAAAGAAATCTATGAGATAGAATTTTGAAATAAATTGTGAGAAGATAGGTTTTATAATATGTTTTAGAAAATAAAAAGAAAATGGGTGTCACCGTACTTGTTTTCTTGCTACAAGTAAAATTAAAATTTCCTATTAGTCCAGTATATATTTTTACTAAAAGAGTTATCTCCCTTAAATGGCTTATTTGAAAAATTGATTCTAAAACACAAAATTTGATATCTGCTTAAATATTTTAAATAATACAATAAATCACCAAGTTTTCTTTAATATTAATAAACAGTCTAATCAATAAATTGCATATATGTCTCCAAGTTTGCGGATTTGAGCAAATAACTAGACCGATTTTGTACTGCCAATGTACAATCCAAGATGGCAGTATACCATGAATCTACCTTAAACGTGCTTGTTTTAAATGTTTTGTTCGTAATAAGACGATATAAAAGCTCTATAGAGCTTAAGTTTTCTGTATACTGATATTCGTCTATAAATAAAGCTTTTGAACTTTGAACTTATAAAACCTTAATTATTTGAATATGCATGTCATGCAGTGAAGTTTTGGAAAATATAGGGTTGGTTTATATTAATAAGCTGGAGCAAATATAGTTTCAACCTGCTCAGTTCTTCCATTCTGTAGACTCGCCATTAACTAATCATTCATAACATCTATACTGTAGTCTAGTTAGATGGAATAACCCTGATGCTTCATCCCGTAAAGCAGATGCAATAGGAAACTTAATTTAAAACGAAATAAAAAAACTTGAAGGCCAATAGTAATAAATGCATACCGAAACAATATGAGTTTGGAAGTCGCAAACTAAATCTTATTCTTATTCTTACCCAACTTTGATGTTCTGCTTTTTTCTTTATTATAGAGTTAATATTATTTCTGACCAATCTTGCGTTGCGGTGTGTATCGTGAAGATTCGTATCATTTCTTTTTTAAATGTATATTATATTCAGAAAAGCGAAGTAATAAAAGGGTTTAGAAAATCTTAGCTGGCTCCGAACTAGTTATACATTAAATATAGAACTATTTATCTCGGACAGTTATCTACTTACTCAGGAGCTAAATAAATGAAAATATCTTTAAACATGTATTTGAGTTTTATATTAGACAATCGAAGAGATTCCATATTGTTTAGATTGTAAAACATGACCACCTGCACATCATCATCTAAGTTCAGTTGTTTTTTGTTTTTTGTTTTTATTTTTGTATGCTCTTTTTTTCTTCTATTGTGCCATTTAAATTTTCAGTCGCCAATTTTTATAACATGTTGAAAAATATGTAATGTATACATGCTCTTACATATTGTATTGTTAACTTGTTTTAAAAATGGAAAAGGCTTCATAAGTCTGTTTGACTTGTGTTTATTCAAATAAAATATGTTTATAAAATAAAAACTTTTAAGTATTCATGGAATGTTGACTTTGTTGATTCTTTGAAATCAAAAGACGATAACCGGAACTAAACCCGGTATTGAGACCAACTTTTAGATACAAAAGTAGAATGTGACGTCATTCGTTACGCAGAAATCAGAAGGAAAAAGGAAGAGAACGTCATAATTATAAAAAATGTAAGAATTTCAATATTTCGTAAACATATTATGTGAAAAATGAATTTTGATTTGCAAACATGTAAACATTATTGTGCAGCAGTATGAATGAAGCATAACTACTGTATACTGTGATGTTTCATATTAAATGATAAATAAATAGGGAGAAGAAAACACAAGTGAAGAAAAAGGAGACAGGACACTTTACTTTAATGTATAATTTTCAATTGGAAAATACGCAATAAGAAAAAGATAGGGAAACAGTCAAATACGTCAATGAAACAGCAACCCAACAAGCGACAACGCATGTTCTAAAAAAATAGCTTTGGAACCGTCATCAAAGCCAAGGGCCCTCCATATAAGAGGGTCTGGATGGGGTTTACAGAATGGAAAATAATGACAAAAATGAATAATTAAAGGAGAAAAATAAGCAACAAAAAAAAAAAAAAAATGGAGAATAATTGGGTGCGAAAGTATAAAGAACAATTGGGGAAAATAGAAAAATTAGGTAATAAAATACTGATTACAAAAATGAATGATGTACAGAATAAAGAAATATAAGTACAGAAAAAGTCAATATAGTAAAATCATTTTCACGAAAAATGTACAGAATAAGCGCTATTTTTAAAGATAAATAAAAATGCCCTAAAATTTAAAGAATTTAGAAATTAAGGACCCACATCCATACCCTCCTATAATTTACAAGCGCTTTAGCGGATGACCATTTGATTTTCGGGGAGTTTGAAAATGAATATCCTGGCCTGGTTACAACCGACAATAAATAATTTTGCCTAAGACAGGATTACAATGAATATTTTGCAACACTTAATTCATGAAACAACAACAAAAAAAAGGAAATACATTTTCGTGCGGCGAGTCGCAGCTATTTTTTATATACATTGACACTATTTTCTTCCCATTGCCCATATTTTAATATTATTGATAGAACGTCTAGTGCCTGTGGGCGAGTGGAGGAAAAGAAAACACCATGCGTTAATTATGATTAGCAACATATCAAAGCAAATAAAAATTCAAACTGCCAAAAATCATATTCCCCTCGGCCTCCCCCGAAAGCCCCGATATAACAAATGAAAAAAAAAATCAAACGATAATTCATTTCGCAACCTTTAATAGGGTGCTTATAAATGTGTTTTGCTCAAAGTTTGAAGGCTGCCGTTGACTAATAGCTGTCAATTTCTACGTTATCAATTATTTGTTCTTCTTATCGTCATATAGAAAAGCATTCAAGTACTGAAGTAGCAAAAACTATTTAACTATCTAAATAATTCCCGGAACCATGCAATACAAATTGAATCCGTTTTTTTCCAATTTCAATTAAAGCTTAATTAAATTTTTAACTTCGTCATTTTTTTGTTGTGTAAACCATTAGCAAAAAGAAAGAAGGTAGCTAAACATCACATTCTTTGTTATGGCCTTAATGTGGAATTATTTGTTGTTTTTCTATTCATATTCATGATACAAGTTATATATAGCACGCCTTTTACGAATTAACGTATTTTAATTCACGAAAGCGTAGCTTTGAGTGGATTAAATATGTTAATGAGTAAGGCGTGGCTATATATGATTTGTAACGTAAATGGGCTATGACAGACGTCAAAGGTTAAATGCTGACCAATTAAACTTTACTGTACTTTTCAATATGTCAATCAAATAGTGGTGTGATACTATATCTGATTTCCAGAAAATTAACGCATGCAGCAGATGTCAGTTGGATTTGTATGTCAGATACAGGTACATTTAAACGAATTGTTGCTGTGGGATTCAGGCTCGATAGCCATTTACGTGTTATTGAATATTTTTTCTCCCAAAAAACTCTTGAAAAGAGGGGGATTGTAAAATTTTATTCGATGTTTATCTGCCCTCCAACTCGAAAATGGCATGTAATTTAAAAGGAGTTTTATCGTTGTGATAAGAAGGAAACATTTTCTAATACCAATTATGAAGGTAATAAATACTATTCTTCCATTCCCAAGAACTGGAAAAAGATCGGTTAATTGATTGCAATGGTTGCATGTTGAATGAGTGTAAGATCCAGGGACAAATATTTGAAGCATGATCAATTCACGGAGATAGGCCTTTATAGAATGAAAAAAATTACTAAACATCCAGTGACATATATTTTTAGAATATTATTAATTTCGACACGATAAAACAGGTATCCAACCAAAATAACAATAGGAAAATTCATAGTCATTTCTATTACATTTTGTTTTATTCTTTCATTAAGTGGAGGAAATTAAACGACCAAAATTTCCAGAGACAATTTTTTGGAATATTTATATAGTCACGATAAAAAAGTATCTACCAATTTATCAATATCGCCTCTTCGTTTATAGACCACGTTATTTCTTTTGTAGCTCTCATCGAGCATTCATTTGTTTCAAGTACAATGTATAATATATATAGGTAATCATTTTAAATTGGGGTTAGGTTTACAAGTTTGGCTAGTGTTAGGGTAAGTCCCATCACCCAACCCCTTTTCTCGATTTGTTTTTGATATATTGTTGTGTATGCATTTTGTTTACATTTATTAGGACATTTTAGGGTCATTGATTTCATAGTTTAATAGGCCAAGGAGGCGGAGCTAGACAGTGAAATAACAACTTTTGAGATGGAAGTTAGAGCACTGGTCTAAGCTCCTCCCATTCTTTGCTTTTCCTATGACAAGCGACACACGGCGGGACTGGAGAGTGCAATAACTAAAAATCATTCAGTTAACGCACTCCTCAAAAACAACCGAAGTTAACTCACTCGAAGATCAAAGGAAAATTACTATTCATGATACAAGTTTTTTTGCCAGTAATTGCTTCGTGTCAAATAAAAAGTGTAGGTACAGACTGATTGTCAGACAGTGATATTTCTGAATCACATTCACATAGCTACTTAGTTATAATGGAACGAACATTGTAATTGATTAAACTGGGATGCAAGAATGGAATTTAAATAAACACATATAATCATTGAATAGAATAGAAAACGAAATTCCACAGCAAATTAAGGAATTCCAAACAGCTGGATCTACTCGATGGTCTAAATGTTTAGTTTTTGAGGACCTTTCTCTAAATTTGGACGAAAAGGATAAATTTTAAGTCGACATCTAAATAAAAAAAGTCTCTTGAAACACTTGCATTTGTTTTTATTTACTTGTTTACCAAAAGTTACTAAATAATAAACTCGCTTTACTATGATTGAGGTTTAGGGGTCCATCTAATAAGGCTATCTTTAATCAAAAGGGAACTGTTATAATTAAAATTAGATGCAGGGTATACGTCAACGAGACAGCAACCAAACAACAACAAAACCAATAAACCTCTAGAAGACAACAATCGCATGCAGTGACGCCAGTATTCAACAATAGACAAGAAAATATGTCATATCCCTAAATCAGTTTTCATATATATAGAAAATGTTTGTTTCCCATTATGTTCTAGTTAAGAAATTAGAAAATATTATATAAAGACAATTGTCAATTTGCAACGGAACATTGTATAGACGATTTTTATTTCAAACTTTCATGTAGAAAAATGGCCATTTGTAATCATAATCTTCAACAGTGTGAAACGCGTGTTACTTCTCAGTATATTTTAAAATAAAGTTTACTAATCGACCAGGAATGAGTATATATATCATAAAGATCTTTAGTTATTGCTGCATAAAAAAAAAAAAAAATCAGACTCATAGTTTAGTCTGCAAGTCGCCAATTTCCTCTAAAAAACACTCATCAGTGTCCTCAAATCAAAAGTTGGAAACCCAAATAGTAACGAGAACATTGAAAATAAAAAAATATCAGAAAGCAAATTTATGTATTTCAAAACATGAAAATACACTAGACATAAATATGCAGCCTGTATTGAAAGAGTCAACACCAGCTTCTATATACAAATTGGCCTATATATGGAAAGTTTGGTCTATTTTGACAAAGAAAACTCTTTAGAACCAGCTTGGCAAATTAAAAGATATATGTTATGACAGTCTCTGTGGTCACTGGTGTTAAAGATCTGATATTTCAGATTTTTCAAAAAGCAAGTTTATTGTCAAACTCGTTCACACCGTCATCAATATGTATACCCAGAAATTTTCAAAAGCAAATATTGAATCTATTTCTATTTATAAAATCAAAATTAATAATTCTATATTTTGCCATTTTAAAGAATAAATTACTCGCAGATTATAAGAACTAAACTCTAATAAAGAAAATGAAAACAAAATGGAGAAATATAAAAAAGTGTTTCAAAACATTGGCGGTCTGTTTGATGCATAGCCCGTGAAGATTTGCTTGAAAATGCGTTGTAAATGTTTGTGGAATACAAGGTTTAAAATGAGCGCTTAACTATTCTTATAAATTCTGTCGGTTATTTAACGATTTCTACTGGATTCTATCTTTTAATTATGTGAAATGGACATCTATGTCCTCTTGGAACACGGCCGGTGGTGGACATATATGTCCGCTTGGGACACAGACAGTTAAAGCTTTACATAAAGCTTTTGTTATTTGAATATATATATTGTGAAGTCAGAATGCAGCTTTTATGTCTATGTCCAGTAATGATGCTGTAGCAATTCATAATATTTATTAATAAGTATAGAAAGAAATAGTTCGACGTCATTGTAAGTGAACTTTTGCTGTTGTAACTACATGCATGTATACCTATTTTAACTTAAATACAGAGACACGCAAAGACGATGCTGAAACTGATTGTCCTTTCCATCGTGTTTACAACAGTATTTAAAGCTGTTAACGGTGAGTTGAATGTAACATGTTAACAAAATGTATGATAAAACAATTGAAGAGCATTAAGATCAAACATTAACTGTAGTAGTAAATTTTTCGGAAACAAAAATTTTAAACGACCCATGTCAGTCCCCCCAAAATATGCAGAATACATAATACATTAATTGTAACAAAGCAATTGATCATTAAAATAGTTGTTACTTTGAAACTTAACGTCAATTACAAAATTGAAAAAAAAAAATAAATAACATTATTTATTATACTTCACGTTAAAATGCAAGATTTTGATTGGCTGATACGAGGGAGACAATTTACTCTATCCCATGGCTCAGCGGGAGATTTTTTTTTTTTTTGAATGTCACCCTCTCGTGCAGAACAATTAAAAATCGATACGTGTGTAATTTAAAGGACAATGAATTGAATTTACATCGATAAATTAAAAACAATCTTCAAGTTCTACGTTTTGGCCTCAGAACTTTTTCATACTGTCAAAATAAAAAATACATTTTGCTTCACTTCTGTTGTTTTTCTAATAACTGTAACGTTGTTATGTACATGACTTCATGGTTAAGTACTTTCAATCTAAAATTTAACTGGCAAAGACAATAATGATAGAACATTCAGTATAATAAATTAAATAACGCATAGCTGTGAGGGTGATAGAGCAGATTGGTACCCCTCGAAAAAACATTGTCAACCTCGGCTTCGCCTCAGTTGACAATGTTTTCTCGGGGTACCAATCTGCTCTATCACCCTCTCATCTATGAGTTATTTATATAATGACCACTAAAATTTACATCAGATTGTTTCATTTCAATTCACACAAATACATGAAATATACAGTCAAGATAAACTCAAACCAGACGGATGAAGTTAAAAATTTAAGAACACAAAAGAAACATCAAGTATTTTTGAATGTAGGCGACAAATAAATATTTTAGAACTATATTGTTTTATTTTTTATATCATTGACAAGACATTTCAATTTAAGAAATTAGTCCGTGTTTATTAATTACGGCTTGCAATATGGGAATAAATTGAAACAGCCAAAACAAATCATGACGGTGCCCATCAGCTGGCTAGTATTTTACCACGGGTGTGGACTCAACGCGTTTGAAGGGCATTATAAAAATGTAAAACCATTTGAACGCGAAAACAAACGGCCCGATAATAGCATATATATAAACAATACTTGAATAAACAGATAAAACAAATCTGACAGAGAGCAACCAACGACAATTATTAAAGGCAATTTACTATTCTTCTACGACTTATGTTTTACATTTTATACATGTATATTGTGGTATAAGCTATCTGAAACTAAAGGAATGATAATTTAGCAATGTTGAAACACTTTTAAGAGATTGTCAGACACTTTTTAAAAGCATCATTGAAAATTTTAAATAGAAACCAATGCAACACTTTTTTTCATCTGCAAAAAAAGTAAAAAAAAAAAAAAAAATAGAATAGGGTAAAATCAGTCACGGCAGCCAGGTTAGGGGAAACAAACAATTATTTTTGGATGGTATAAATTCATTATTGTGTTCAAAATTATTTCAGACGTGAAAAAAAAAAGAAAAAAAAAAAGAAACACTACTTATAATTAACTTTTGATCGGTACTGTGTATCAATGTTTATGTCGTGTTAAGTTATAAAAACAAGGATAAGAACAAAAATGTATGTAAATTAATTTCATGTTCAGGTAGTAAACAAAGTATACTAGGCAGTGGGTCTCGTTGGGGTCTAAGCGTGACGCGGGATTGCCGATTTTTTGTAAGCGTGACACGTGAAAGTCAAATTATTGTGCCGTGAAAACGGGAATTGAAGTCTAGCGGGACACGGGAAATTACAAAAAATGAGATTGCTTACGTACATAGTGTAAGCGGGAAACGGGAATCTGACAAAACAGTAAGCGGGATCCGGGATCAGAACCCCCCCCAATGAGATCCCCTAGGCAGTGGAATAAGACATTCATTTCCCTTGGCTTCGGGAGATATAAAGATTTGTTCACTCTCGAAAAGTCATATTTCCCTCGGGAAAGCCCTCGTGAAATATAAATTTTCTTGGGTGAACAAATCTTCGTATCTCCCTCAGGAAATAAATGTATAATATTTACCGCGGGAAAAATCACGAGAGGTTGATATAAGAATAAAGATTTGGAACATCTAACGTGTACCTATATATATAGTTTTGCCCAGGCAACGTCAATAACGTAGGCTTATTAGGGAGCTACCATTTGATTTTTATGGGGGGCTAGGATGAAAAATTTTGTCCTGCATTTTTTTTTAGTTGTAATCTCTGTCCTGCCTTTTTATTTTGCACTCTATCCGGTCCTGCCTTTTTTTTTATTAAAGTTTATCCTGACTTTTTTTTACCTAAATTGTCATCCTGACTTTTTTTTTTTAGCAAGTGTCTCATCCTGTTTTTTTTTTAACTCAAAACTCCTGTCCTGCCTATTTTTTTCAAATTTCATCCTAGCCCCCATACAAATCAAATGGTAGCTCCCTTACGTCATCCTCATTCTCAATTGTCTTCTTCTATTTATCGATGTCATTTTTAATAAATCTTACTGAATGTTTCAACTTATAAAAGTTTAGCAACTGCCAAAGAAGATAATATATTAAGTATACAAGGAGCAGTCAAATATCTTGAGCAAATACTAAAAATTGGAGATATTGGATAACAATTGGATAAAAAAGTAATATAATAAAACAATTGTTGACTTTTGATATCAGTTGATACTCATCGCGAGACCCCCATATCAGCCCAAGGCGCTAGACGAGGGCTCATATGGGTTCGAGGGATGATACCAGAGTCCATATGGAAAAGAACATATTTTTTACTATAATCTGTTTATCACATATTTTACAAATGCTTAAAAAAGAAGAAAGAATTTTGTTATTCCATCTGGGAAGATCATTCATTTTTTGTCCGCCACTGAAATATCTTCATTATTAAGAAGCTACCAAACCGTTCAAAACTATAGTCAGTGAATATTATAATGTCAATGTAAGATTTTCTTTTAGTATTAGTGTTTTTAGTTTATTTCTTCAACAAATTCCGCTGTCATTTTAATAGCCGTTTCTCGTCCGTCATTGTTGTTAGGAACGTTATCACATATTTGTTACGAAAACATTCTATTCATATTCCTGCCCGGGACAATAAACCAGTTATTGTGCCCTGTTATGACGTCTTAAACTTCCTCACAATACGACAATAACGTCATTATGACATAACAGGGCACAATAACTGGTTATTTGCCCCTGGCAGGAATATGACTAGGGCAAATCTGCGTTTATTGCATATGCAAAATGCAATGTTTTTGTAACAAATATGTGAGAAAATGATTTATCAACCCTATAGATAAGACATCCACCCTCGGTGAATATCATATCTCTCGGGTTGATAAATCGTTTTCTCTAATTCTAACCAGATTTATCTTTTTCATGACCTGTTGATTATTTCTATTTAATCAACATGCGGATCGTTTGCATTCAGTTCTTCATTGGTCAAAATTCGATTATGACGTCAAATTTTTGTGCTTTCCTTTGAAATTCCTGTTGTGATGTCATAAAAAAGGCGACCATGTCTGATGACGTAACATAGAAAGAACACATCTTTTTGCAGATCATTCGAAAAAAGGATTAAGTTTGTCTTCATATCGTATAAAAATCATTAGAGAAACAGATTCCACCACCAAATCTCGTGCAATACGACATTTATCCACTCTCGACAATTAAATTTTAAATATTTAAACGTTCGGCGAAAATTTAACTGTCTCGAGTGGATAATTAAATATCGTATCACACTCGATGCAGTGGTAGAATCTATATGTATAAACCTCCTCAAAAGTCAATAATTGTATATATATATATACACAAAGGGTATATCGTGCGCAGCTTGTAATTCTTTCATTTTTAGTTTCAGCATGTGGGCAAGGATGGGACCAATTCGAAAATGCTTGTTATTATTCAAGCGCGTTAATTGAGAGTATATTTCAGGTCAAACATAAACCTAAGCACTGGTTTGGAGCTCAGGTAAGTTTATTTCAATGTATAGTAGACATGAATACACAAGTAAACTGAAAATTGCAGAATAAAGATTTAAAAAATTATCAATTTCTTGTTCTTAGAATGATCATTTTGTTTATGGGCTCTATTATATATCAACCTCGTAGTTAATTAGTTTCCTCGGAGAACACTAACGTCAATACATGTATCAGCCAATAAAGAGTGCTATATTTTTTCATATAATTAATCGTAATACTTTAATATGACAACTACTTTGGAATTAAAAAGCAAATCCAGTGTTGTCTTATTTAATTATATATCTATATAATAGTGCATTATTTCAATTAACATATATCTATATTAACGTTTAGCGGTATGATCGAGTATTCCATCATGTAGATGTAACTGATAAGTCATACAACTATAATCAAAGTACTGAAGTACTGAACATCGGACTTGATTTGATTTTTGATTTTTGGTTTTTTAACGCCACTTTTAAGCACCGCTTTTGGGCTATTTCGTGGCGGCGAGTTTTTATTGGTGGAGGAAGCCGGAGTGCCCGGAGAAAACCACCGACCTTCGATAGGAAAACTGACAATCCTAGTCAATTAAGATTGGAGTCGAGTGCACCCGCACGAGCGGGGTTCGAACTCACAACCTCATTGTTGACTGGCTAGTGATTACAGTAGTAATTACTTAGACCACTCGGCCACCGAGGCGCCCCTGAACATCGGATGACCGCAAGTTCTTGTGGATGGTCACAAACACTTGTCTCAGAAAAAAAAATCACATCTCTATACCTGAAAGTGAG
Organism: Mytilus coruscus; assembly: GCA_017311375.1. Lineage (NCBI taxonomy): Eukaryota > Metazoa > Mollusca > Bivalvia > Mytilida > Mytilidae > Mytilus > Mytilus coruscus. Next base: position 38,875,768 of record CM029603.1, on the reverse strand, counting down.
GTTAAGGTACAGATATATATTTTTTTCTGAGACAAGTTCGTGCGTGGATGATGAATAAATGACAGGAATTCAACCTCACCGTAATAACCAGACCAACCCAAACATCGTCGGACCGCAGGTCATGACCTGTAAAAATCTTGAAGGTCCACCACCATCCTGTGAACTACAGGACCTCCTGTCCTGTACATTTTTTGCAGCATGCAGTATTAAAATTGGGAAAAATGTGTTGCTAAATCAAACACAAAATATTGTTTTCCTCCCGTGATCAATGAAAAACAATTGTCCTTATATTAATTAGGATAGCGAAAATACCCTAGTCATATTTATAGGTATATATGTCTGCAACACAAATAGTAACCCAATCAGAATGCAATAATATAAAAAGCAGCCAATGAAGTCACGCTTCCATTGACACATGGCGAGATTTTCTTGTCATATATTTTATGCGTTCTCTGAAAATCGGCATTTCTAATGTGACTTCTTTTTTTTTAAACATATTATAAGACGATTTTAAGGCTTACTGGCTAGTCCCCTACTGTCTAAACCCTTTCAATTTGAATATTTTGAAGATTTTGTATCGCGATTGTCATGTCCGTTGCGTCAGTTTCCGGCATTTCTTTTTTTCCCCGGTTCATTACGCATGCGCCGGAAACACATGTCTGTAAACATGGTAAACAATAACCTGAGTTTCCTCTGTTTTTATGATGGGGCCGTGCCTGGTCAAAAACGGAAGGTCGATGATCAAAGTACAGCACGCAAAAAAAAAAAGTTGAGACATTGAAAGCATACGAGGAAAAGCGTGGTGTCAGGAAATTTTGTGACAAATGGAGAGAAGGTAGAGACTGGTTGACCTTCAACAACAAAAGTGAAACTGGCATGACATGGTCATATTGCATTTAAATAAAGTCTTAAAAAATGAAGTTTTATTCAATGTGAATAAACATGTAAAAGTGTAGTACGACATAGTAGTTTTGGTTACTTCATTTATCATAAGCACTAAGAATGCAGGATTTTGCATCTAATTTTCAAAATTTTTCTGGGGGCATGCCCCAAACCCCTAGCAAGTTCGCTGCTCAACGGTGATAATAAGTAGGTCCTGTAACAGCAATGAAGGTCCAGTAAAAATATTTGTTACTGGACCTCCTGACCTGTTAAAACATTTTAAGTTTGGCTGGGTCTGAATAACTATCATATTGTAGTTCTACAAATCAGTATACTCTGGTTTGTTGTTATATATTATATTAATATTTGTATATAACAGTTACATGTATATATAATTTTCATCCATTTTATATCATTCTATTCTACTTTTCTAATAATAGTGCAGTGCAAGTGCATGGTGGACACTCTTCTGTAATTATAATTCGATTTTTTCTAATAGATTGGATTGGAGTAGGCATTCATATTTTCCGCAAAACTTTCTCGAGATATTCTTCCGCATGCGTTAACACAAATTTTCGGTATTCTTGATTTGTTATTGATATATATATATATTTCTCACGACAAAACATTTTCATATCATTTATCTATGTTCTTAACAATTATTTTCATGAATATTTATTGATGAAATTGATATATAACAAGCGATAAGGAATGTTATTTTGCATTCGGTTATCAGTCAAAAACGAAAGTCACCTGTGTAGAAATGTCTGTGGCAATAATACACCGGAATGCCCTCACGGTCATCCGATGTAAAAAGAATGCTTTTTTGTAGTCTATTTCATTTTTTGCAGTAATATTGTTTACCTATTATATATGTATACATCTTCCATAGATTTTTTTTTCAAAATTTAACAAAAGCTTGCCGACCTTTATGTATTTAAACTTGAGGGTTTCTTATCGTCGAGTTGCAAGTTGCGAGTTGAAAAGGCCGAGTTGCAAGTTACAAAAGTCGAGTTGCGAGTTAAGAAAGTCGAGTTGCGAGTTACGAAGGTCGAGTTGCGAGTTACGAAGGTCGAGTTACGAGTTACGAAGGTCGAGTTGCGAGTTACGAAGGTCGAGTTACGAGTTATGAAGATCGAGTTGCAAGTTACCAAAATATTATGTTTCTCTAATTTCTTAAGAATTATGTATATATAAACGGTCGTGTCGTCTGATTTTTTAAACAGAATTTTCAGGTTTACTTCGCATTTAATAAACAAAGCATACATGTACCCGAACTTAGTTATACACTGCGTGAGGAAGGGTTCCGGTATTTTGATTGCAGGATTTGAAAGAGTTATGTGATACTTATTTATAAGAGTCTATATGTTGCAAAGTCACGCACGCTTAAATTTCTTTCATGAGAGCGACATTGTTCATTTTCTAAAATAAAACAGGATACACTGTAGATATAAGACAAAATGTAAACCGTACTGAACAAATCAAGCATAAGAAAATAAATCATGTAGACAAATGAAATATACTTGCAAATTATCGACATCTCACAGAATATGGCACTGTGTTAGGCCTAAAGTAAATACTTATCAAAGGTACCAGGCTTATAATATTTTCTACGCCAGATGCGCGTTTCGTCCATACAAGACTCATCAGTGACGCTTGAATAAAGGATATTCATTAGCATACCAAGTGCTAACTCTTCGTCTTTCGCAAAGGTTTAGGGTGATATAGGCACAATTGCACATTTAACTTAGGAAAATATCTCATGAATTAGTCAGAAATGTGATATGCTATGTGCTTTATGTGATAAATTAAATAATTTTGAACTTTGTTAACTTTGTGATTCAACCCCAAGCGGAGAGTGCATATATATACCAAATAGTTAATAATCGAGTTGTTCAATGTATGTATATCTGAATACTACAACGCAAAAATAAGCATGCTATAGATGTCTTTCTATGGCATTATGGTAACTTCCTGTCATAGGAGATCATAATATGGATTTTTGTTTTTATTTGGAAAGACGTTATTCTACAATAAGCTATACCGCTTTACAGTAAATTATGGAACAGTTTTAAGGAATGTTATGGCGTGTGTTTTTACTGTATAAGCACGGAAGCCTTGTCTGTCACAAGTTTACTTTTTTACCTGCATGCAGCCTTGATACAAATGTTGTAGTTTCAAATATCAACTGGGTATTATACATTTTTCTAAAAAAAAAAAGTGCTTCCTTTTCATTTTAATATCATGCATAGCCTGTCACAAGAGCACCTGAAAAAATTTTTACCCGGGTAAGTATGGCATCAAGTTGTACTTTACAAATAACTATAACAACTCTTTAAAACTGCTCTTTTTTCATATTGATGTAAACATGTTTTGACGTTTTATACAGACAATTCAAACATTATTTAATCAATTTCCCACCTACTGCACAATGAGTTTCTTGTGAAAAAAAAGTTAAAAGAGTTATATTTGTCCGCATGTTATTCCTAAATTAACTTGATTGATTTGGGTATGAGTAACCCGTTTTTTAGAAAGAATTTACATATTCCAAAACTGCGTCTTTTGTCTCGTTTACAAAAGTATCTTTGACAGCTACATGTATAGAATAAAGAATGGAAACGGGGAATGTGTCAAAGAGACAACAACCCAACCAAAATATACAAGTCAACCCAAGGCCACCAGTGGGTCCTCAACACAGCGAGAAATCCCACACCCAGAGGCAGCCCCGAGCAAGCCCCGAAACACAATGTACACTAGATCAAGAAAATGGACGCCATTCTATGCTCCGAAACATATAGATGAACCAAAATTAAAAAAATATACACCAACAAAGGCTAGAGGTTCCTGACTTAGGACAGACGCAAAAATGCGGCGGGGTTAAACAGGTTTTATGAGCGCTCAACCTCCCCCCTTCATCTCTAGCCAATGTAGACATATATAACTTAAACGTCCACAAATTTCCACTGCCAAAGAATAAATTTTGGGGTCCTTAACAAATATTGTCTCTGCAGCTGCCTCACAGATCCCACTCTTAACGAAATCTGCAGAAGGGATCTTTTACATATATGTACTATACTAGTAATTTAGTTGCTATATCCCTTTACGTTTAATATGACGGTGCTAGCTATGGAATTTAATAATAATTAAACTACAAGCCATCCGCTGCATTTCAAAAGGCAATCTGTTTCTTCAGAAAATAACCATACTTTGCGTAGTAATTATGTAAGCAATCCATTCATTTTTTTTACACGAGACCCAGATGAAGTCCAAACAACAAAAAGAATCAACAATACTGTATACAATTCTATAAGCAATCATCATTCAAAAATGTTAAAAAGGTACACCAAAAAATTAAAATAGTTTTCCCCATTTTCACGCAAATCTAATTTTGTAACTCGCAACTCGACTTTCGTAACTCGCAACTCGACCTTCGTAACTCGCAACTCGACCTTCGTAACTCGCAACTCGACTTTCGTAACTCGCAACTCGATACTCGACAACAAGTGAATCTCTTTAAACATAAATGCCAATGGTGAAGAAATATTGTATCACACGAAATTGTCATAGGATCTGTGAGTGTTTCTGATGAATTTCGATGGAATATGTTGAAGCTACAATTTTATTTCTGTTGATCTGTAAATTATTGTGTTTGTTTCTGTTAAACGTCATCATGTCATCTTCATAGTGTAATCACAGTTGGAAAACCATTAGGCAGCTGCAGAAACGCCCAAGTAAAATTTTCATGAAAACACACAGATGTGTCCCCAGACTTAAGGGTACGTAGGCACGCACGAGCTTACTTTTATTAATAGATACATGTACTTTACAATATATCGTTCATCTTTATGAATTATAAATATCTCCCTCATGAAATGACACATTCACTTGACGTCTCGATGTTTCTCAATCATATATGTACGAATGTCATTAATTAAGTAATTTGGTCAATAAATCAAAATGATGGGAAAAATACTATCGCATTCCCTTTATCATGGCCTCTTAATCTGAGTGAATGTATAAATTTAAAAAAAAAAAAAAAGCGTACAGTTTATACATACATGTAGTCATTGCTCAGTTCTGATCATCATTTTAAAAGGTAAGAAGTAAATTTTGCAACATTGCAGTTTAGAAGCGAAATAAGACACTTGAAATGCACCTTTTTCAATGATAAATTGCTATACATTGTCGCTGTTAAATCTTAAAGTCTATCTTATATCTGTCATTATGACCGTTTTTTATCACTTTCTTGATTATTGATTTGATTATTTAGTAAAAAAAAAAATTATCTTATCATACATCTCACTGTCATCTTTTAAAATTAATTCTTTTTAACTTTTTAATCAGAGTTTTAAATCTGAATTGCTTGCCTTCAACTGCTAGGTGGTTGCCGAATAATACTATAACAGTATTGCATGTTCGTTTCTCTACGGTTTTGTGTCGTTAATATGATTGAACATTTATAAATACATGTATAGATATGAAAAATAATTAAAACATTCGAAACTGTTTATCACTGAGTTTAAACCAAGGCAAACTTGACTAGAAGCCAAGAAGGATTATAAGGTAATTTCAGTTTCACATTTGGGGTAATCGCTAGATGAACGATCCAGAATTCTTGGAACCTTTAGTTGCACATGTTTTAGAGCTATTTTTATCTGTAATATTTGCTCTCCACTTTTTTTTTAGGCAGAATGTGAATCAAAAGGAGCAAAACTTGCTGAAATTAATACAGAATCAGAGCTACAATTTGTAAGGCAACTAGCACACAAAAAGCACAGAAGTAAGCATATTTTGTCTATGTAATATAAAAATAAGGAAAAGTGGTATGATTTCCAATTATAAAACATTACTCAATCGCAACGTTTCACCACAGAACAACGATAAAAGATGTAAACTGCTACATATCTTACCGTGTGGTAAGCTTTAAAAGGACCCTGAATACAAAAAGGTACAATTGAATTCGACCAATGACGAGTCGTGTACAAGCAAACAATTCGTTGGCCATATAAAAAGAAAATAATCAACAAGTAAGGAAACTTGTTAAATTACAGGTGTATGGATTGGTGGCACAGACGGAGATACTGAGGGACAGTGGATGTGGGCATCTGGTACACCAATTGTTATCAAAGACTTCAAACCTCTTACAGATCCACGAATGAAAAAATTCGATCGTCCAGAAAAACAAGACTGTCTTGCTATTGTAGGTGGGCACTGGAAAGATCTTAATTGCTTAAAAGAAATTGATTACATATGTGAAAAAAGTAAGTTTAGATTTTAAATGCATTTTCAATAGAAGATTATAATAAATTCAATTTTGTTGTGAAATTCAATAGCAAAAAGTATAATAACAAAAATAACGAACTCCAAGAAAATTCAAAACGGAAAGTCCTTTATTAAATGGCAAAATCAAAAGCTCATACGCATCAAACGAATAGAAAACAACTGTCATATTATTGACTTGCTTCAGGCATTTCCTTATGTAGAAATGTTATCTTCACATCTGATCCGTCAGTGAGTAAGTATCATGTCCGCATCGCCGAAACGTGTTCAATTTCGCTCGGGCTTTAAATCTTCATAAAACATGACCGAGTATTGTCTCACCTATACTTGGATTATGAGAACTTTTAGTTCTGTTTTAATTTTTAAAAAAACAAAATCAATGTTAGTACCGCTCAAAACAATATTCAAATATTTTACTACGGTGTTCAATTGATAACCTTTGAAAATAAATGTACACGTATCATATCTAGATTTACGGGCTCTATAAACAACATTCCGCGGGATCTATAAACAAAATTTCGTAAAATGTAGGACGTGATATCCCGTTTTTAATACGAATTTTACAGGTTAAGCCAAACTTCTTAACCAAATCTTCGTATATATAAAAGAATTTAGTAAAAGCTATTTAACTTGTGGTTTTAAATGTTCACAAAACATGAATGACCAAGTATTGTGTGACCAATTTAGAACATATTCACACCTGCGAGTGACATAACAAATTGAAATCATGACTTCAAACTGGTAAAATTGATGGTTTCCGCTTGAGACATTGAGTTTACTTTGTAATGAGACCTTTTAACTTTGGAACAGTACTTCTTACCTTGAAATGCAGGTCAAGTTTAATCTTTGATATTACCGCTACATGTATACACCTTATCGCTATTTGTCCGCCATTACTGGATATCACACAGGTTCCCGTAAAATTTTGACGTCATAAAACAAAATATCTGACGCCACAATGGAAAAGTGATTGTTGTATGCGTCAAAAGTTCAAGCGGCCGGGTCAGCCGGGATTAGCGATAAGGTGTATTGCAATTCCAGAACTATGCTCCTGGAATTGTATAAAAAAAACGGTAACCGGATGATAACTTATATAAAAAAAGGAAGGTGGGGTATGATTACCAATGAAAAAACTATTCACCAGATACCAAAGGACGAGAATGTAAACTATAGGGCAATGTTTTGCCTCCAACAATGAGCAAATCCCATACTGTATAGTTGGCTTCAAAAAAGGCCCCGGTATCTCAAAATGTGAAACATACGAAGAGAAAACCAACTGCTTGAATGATTTAAACTAAACAAAAAACAAACAAAAATTAAGGTAGACAGTAACCAACGTTTTGAATTTCATTATATAATGATATAAAATTATTATAAGATCAAGCTCAAAACAAAATTGTAATTTAGCAAAATTAGTAATATGTGTTATTCTTGTTTACTTTCAGAAAACAATCAGAAGAAACTTAGAGTAAGCAAAGAAAGACTGAAAAAAAATAAAGAGGGATAGACACAACAAGAAGAAATTAGAAGACATTTGCACGAAGTTTATTGCTATAATGTTTTTGTGAAATAAACAAAAACAATTATGATAAAAAAAATATGTTGCACATCTGATAAAGTAAAGATCTTTTTAATAAATAGTATACTCTTAAGGTGTATCATCACTATATATTTCCTCAGATAGAATTTTCTAAAACTTTGCCAAATGTAGAGTTAACAAAAGTATGGGTCACCATGCTCTATTCAAGCTACAAGTTGTCCAAAATTGTCCTTTGTTGCATAGATTATTCATGAAGAAACTTTTTTTTTGTTTATAAAAAGAAACCTATGAGATAGATTTTTGAAACAAAATTTGAGAAGACAGGTTTAACAATATGCGTTTAAAAAAAATGATGTCACCGAACTTGTTTTCTTGCTACAAGTAAAAAATGAAAATTTCTTAACATTCCTACATAGAAAAATTACTATAGAGTTATCTTCATTTAATTGGATAAGTTGAAAAATTGAATCAAATTCAAACAAATATTCGGTATTTGTAAAAACATTCTAAATAATGCAATCAATCACAATTTTGTTTTTATTTAAACAAACAATCTTACACATAAATTGATATTCTATTCTCAAAATTTGCTGATTTAATCTAACTAAAGAACTGATTGATTGTGTATGCTATTTTACAATCCAAGATCGTGATATACATAATATCTACCTTAACCAAGTTGCGGAGGGGATATAGCAACAGCACGTCTGTGTATAGACAACTTATTGCAAAATTTCTTTTTTGGATATGGCATTGTCTCATATTTAATTTTTCCAAAGCCTGCATGGTCTTTTTATTAAAGTGAAATATGTCAATTTCAACTAGACCATGACGTTAAAATGAAATCATGTGAAATGCCATTTCTGTACTTGAGTGTCAAGATTGATTTATTGATAAATTAACATTTTGCTCTTATCATACTTATTCCTTTGTATAAGGTAACACTGTTAAAAGAGACTGATGATACCAAGGGAACAAGTCGAGAGAAACGACAGTGCCATGGCAAAAAACAAAAGACGACGATTGAGTGATTGATTGGTGTTTAACGCCACTTTCAATACTATTGTGCTATTACGTGGCAGTCAGTTTTTATTGGTGGAGGAAGCCGGAGTGCCCGGAGAGAACCACCGACCTTCGGTAGGAAAACTGACAAACCTAGTCAATTAAGATTGGATTCGAGTACACCTGCCCCGTGCGGGATTCGAACTCACAACCTCAATGTTGACTGGCTAGTGGTCAAAAGACGACAAAAAGACAAACAAGTTCACAAAACACTGCATTGAAAACTTAACATTAAGCAACACGAACTCAACTAATATCTGAGGGTGAATTGATTTATAAACAAGAATATTCACAGGAGCATGAATCGTTCACCTGGATTTTATTTAATATGCGAAAGTAACATTAAATAAGTCTGTTTATATAAATAAATTATCAGAACCTGAGTAAGAGCTCTTGGAACATATCTGGCACGTTTGGATCACAATGATTAAGAGGCTCTTGAGGAGCAGCTCTTTAAGAATAGGAACAGTTTGACTTTTTTTTATCCCTTATAGCCATTTTAAGACGTTTCACGAGGAGCAAAATAACAACACTTGGTTTGTCCCTTCAGCTGGAGGCCATTTTGAATTTTCGATCGGTATCTAAGTTTCAAGTTTCACAGGAACATATCTGGTAAGTAAAGTTTCAACTGCTTTAGTGATTTTTTGAGAAAGAATATTTTTTTTGAAATTTTGATCAATTCGACCCTTTTAGCCCCTTAAATCCATACTGGACATTTCATTAGGACCAAAATAGGTAAATTTGCTAAGTACCTTCTAAGGAACGTTGCTATATGATTTGTTTTAATTTCACTTTAGATGTTCTGAAAAGCAAATTGTTATTTCCCATATGGTTTCAAAATAAGATTTTGATCTATCACTTTGCTCCGTTAAATTCGTTTGTCACTCGTGTAAGATAGCATCCCGTAAGAGATCATTGATTGACACAATTGAATAAAAGAATTACCATTTAGATTAAATGTTTAATGGAAATGAAACTTAGCTGCTTTGATATTAGATTTGAGAAATGTTTAAGTTTGATGCCTAAAATCGGACAAATATTGGAAAATAGATTTTAGACCATAACATTTCCGTACTATATTCGGAAATATTTCGCAGTTTACGAGATGATATTTTTTATATTCTATCGTGAAAAATGCCGAAACTTTTGAGGGCAAAAAGTAGTTTTCATTTTCCTTGCATTAGTTTAGCCTTTTGTGTTCCAAGGGCAGTTGAAGGAAGTCAACTTTAGATCGCTGTGACTGAAGTTGGGTATACTGTTTTTTTAGGCACTGGCTACGATTACGTGCAAAAAGTAACAATAAGAAATAATAATTGTTACTTCCGAGACCAATTGCCGAAATGTGTTTCCGGACAGGAACCCGATATCATACGGAAATTGCAGGTTACAATAATTTCATTTTTTATTGTCTGCAGTTACTGTTACCTGCAAAATTTTACAATTACAAATTATGTCTTTTCTGTGTGTAGCATCGAGATACTTTGTACTGTCTTCTTGTCATTGTCCCGTATAGGTTGTTTTACATATTTGAACAAATTGATATGACTGAATAGAAAATTATTTATTCAGCAAGTAATGATAAATTGAAAGCACATTTATACATATTTGCAATTCTTTTAGCTAGTTTTTTTCTTTCCTGGCCGGGATTCGAGCTCATGCTACTGAGATGTCGTGGCACCAAATCGCTTTGCACTCTTAATGTCTTTTCAGTGATGTGTGGAATCGAAACGGTATTTGGAAGGCCATATAAATACCTCAATTTAGGATAGACTCTTGAATTTTGAAGAGTCGAAATAGCATGAACGGATCCTATAAACCCGAAGGCAAATATAATACAAGCCCAAACGAAAAAATATAAACAAGTCTAAATTGAAAACAACGTTCAAACCTATGATTGCGTTGGATAAAAACCGCAATTTGTATACGTGCGCATGTAAAACAAATTTCTTGGTAGAGGGGTCTAAATACAGCACAAACAAAATTTTCCAAAAGACCAAAAAAGTGAAAAAGTATATTTCAACAAAACGCATTTGACTAGTAGGTCGAAAAACAGATGTTCTAAAACCCTGCAGACTGCCATTGGCGATTGCCAAATAAACGGATCACCAGATGTATATATATATATAGATATAAGAAGATGTGGTATGAGTGCCAATGAGACAACTCTCCATCCAAGTCAAATTTTTAAAAGTAAACCATTATAGGTCGAAGTACGGTCTTCAACACGGAGCCTTGGCTCACACCGAACAGCAAGCTATGAAGGGCCCAAAATTACTAGTGTTAAACCATTCAAACAGGAAAACCAACGGTCTAATCTATATAAAAAACGAGAAACGAGAAACACTTATGAACCACATCAACAAACGACAACTACTGAAAATCAGATTCCTGATTTAGGACAGGTGCAAACAATTGCAGCGGGTTTAAACGTTTTAATGGTACCAAACCTTCACCCTTATCTGAAACAATAGAGTAACATCACAACATAGAAAGACACACTATAAAATATCAATTGAAATGGCTTAACTCAATCAAAAGACATATTAACACCAGTGAATAATATACACTGAACAAATAAATTTGATCTATGATACAATGTAAATACAAAATAAATAAACTAAGGGAAGAATAATTAAAGTAACATGTTATACAGCTGTGAAATGTTAAACAATTTAAGAAAAAACAATATGCTTGAACAAAAATATCAGCTATTTGCAATTACTTTAAACACAGGTAAATGAAAATGATTTTGTTGTTTGGTATACGTATACAGTTCAAATGGAGAAAGGAAATGTTTTTATAAAATAAATAATTTTGATGTTTATAGTACGAAGAAGTGAAAATTTATAGTAATACCAAACACTTATCAAAGCTGGTATATAGACCAGATATAACCCTGAAAAAATAAACATTCAATAACAAAAAAGCATTATAATTAGTATCAACAGGTCAAATAAACAAGAAAGTACGATTTGAGAGTACTCGCAGTTACTGACAGCCAGTTCAAAGCAAAAAACAATTAATAATAAAAAATCATGCATCAGAGACTAAAATCAACTAAAACACGTCCCAGGGATTTAGTATTTAACGTCATGGACAGTCAAAGAAGACATGACTTGTGCAATGCCAAAAATAAATGTATCGACAGGCAGTAGGATAGTTAGATGTTAACCTCTTTATAGATCAAAATGAACGTGGGTGTGTCTTTATATATGCACGTATACACCACACAATAAGCAGTTCCATTCTGAATACACCAATCTCGAGGTTTTTTTTAATGAGTTACACCGGTTGATCCGAGGTCAATTTGCGTAAATGAAGTTATCGAACAATCGGTGCTTACTGTGATGTAATAGCATTAGCATTGGGACATTGACGGAAGAGTGAACGAATTCGAAGCTCGTCTATAGTGAGTTGTTTGAATCGACTCCGTTTGGCAAAAGTGAACGTTATATAGGTCCAACATCTGGAAGTTTAACCATGTTAAAGTTTCTTTACATCATATTTTAATTGTTTAAATTTATTTCACAGATTTCTTGCAAATCAAACATTTTTTTTAGATCAGTGCCTGTCTGAATATATTTTGCGGGTAACAATAACTGCAGGTAACAATAAAAAATGATATTATTGTTACCTGCAATTTCCGTTTTTTGGGGGATGAAGACTTTCAAGTCTTCTAGAATCCTATATTGCTAACTGTTTCTAAAATCATTGAACCGTTTTCAGGATTGTTACCATATTCCTTTCTGTGCTGTACAACTTCCTAACCTGGCCACACGTTGATTGACGCTCGCACGTAGATTAGAGCAGAACAAAAGCAGCGGCCAGTTTAATAACTTCCATGCCTAATTTCGACACCAATTTGTACACATGATCGGTTGTAAGTTTGTAAAACAGCTTCTGCTTCATTTCAACATTTTTCACAGAGAAATAAATGTACAGTTAAGCTTTAAAAAAATCACTAATGTTAGTTTTCTAGATTCTCATGTTTAAATATTTTAACATCTCCTTTTTTATTTACGTCAATTTTTATATTCCATCTTACTTATTTTCAAACTCACGTAATTCGAAATGTTGTATTAGTAACTGTAATCGGATGCTTTTAAAATATATTTGGTCGAACGCATGCGTTGATTATTGAAAGTACAGTGATAATTTGTAGTCACACTACTGATCGGTCGTTTTTATAAAAATCTAACTATGACCACTAAAATAGACAGCTCCAACTATGTAAAAAGAGACCAACAATATAATATTTTGGAGCCAATTTGCAGACGCTACTCTCTTTTTTGATGTTTATATTTTTCTTATTAATAGAGTGGCGAAGTTGTCTCTGGGCCGAGTTGACGTTCTCCAAGTAAAATTGGAATTCATAAAAATGAAGTCACTTGCTTCTAACGTCTTCATCAATTTAGTTGTATCTTTTTTTTTTTAGTGTCTTAATCTAAACCAGGCAAAAGTTTGAAGTTGTATGTTATCTTAATAGAAAACCAACGGATATGGGGTATTAATCTATGACACAGCAAAAAAATAACAACAACAAAACATAAACCAAAGGAACAACGCTGTTCTTGCTGTTCTTCATATCAAAGTCACAATACAATGGTTTAACTCAGAAAGCGATTACCTAGTATAATAATGATTTTAAAAGAGTCTAGGCACAGTCTCTGATATAAATCTCCTCTACAGTAACAGTGTTTGTTGTTTGGCTCTCATGATACAGTACGATCTGAGACATACTCAGTCCAGATCACTTGACTAATAAAAATTTGTTACAATGTCAGTCTTCTTGTCTAACACAAGGGAATGACTTTTTTTAATAGAATTATTGGATTGGACTGATGGAAATGTATTTTGGACTGACAAATATGAGTGTCCGTCCAAATTTCCCTTAAGAAAAGATTATTTTCATGAACTCTGCATTGGCTTTCAATTTTATCATACAGTTAAGTTTAAAAAAAACACTTTAGAGACAACACATTATAAAGTTGTATTCTAAATGTATGTGTAAAATAATAGATGAAAAACAAATATGACTGTCGGATTGGAATTACAGGTTTCTGACTTGGGATAAGCACACAAAAAACAACATATGAACAAACATAAACAATCAAATAATGAGGGATTCTGAACTACTTCAAATATGTCGAATTGAATGTAAAGAACTCATCTGATAACAACTATAACATTTCACGATTGCTTGTTCGGTTAGTGTTGCTCAAATTTTAGTTTCCGGAGAGACTTAAGTGTTTTAAATACATGCTTACTTTCAAAATCTACATTGGATATATTTGACATTTTTCAAAATCTGACAATGCTAAAAAAAAAGTAACTGTGAACAACTTTAACAATTCAGAATTGATTGATTAATGTTGGTATTATACCCCCACTTTTAGCAAACTTGACTAAATTCATGGTAGCCATGCAGTTTTTATTGACAAAGGAAACTAGAGTACCCAAAGACAACTATCTACCTTCGACAGAAAACAACAGTATTCAGAGATTTTTGTATTTAAAAGTTTAATCTGTTTTGGTAGAGACAGATTTAAGTATATTTTAAAAAAATTTGGAAGAAAAAATTATGGCAAATAGCAGGCTGGGTTGGTGTGGTCTGCTTTAGTTTTAATATAAGTTATCCTTTTAAGTATCTTCTTCCCCATCCGAGCGAAAGGTGTGAAGCAATGTTTCGAAATTTAACGAAAAATTTACAAAATAGATTGATGATAAAATTGGTACTTTGCCTGTTAATACACTTGCATAATTATCTTATAAATATTAGCTACGAAATGTTTAGCTATATGAGCTTATTATGACATATCAATAATGACATGCAATTAAACTAGTTTTAAATTTGGACGATGTTGACGCTGTCAAGTTTTGTTATTACATTATTGGAAAAATTCTACGTTATCTTGCAAATGTATTTATTTACAACCTGTATTTAAATAATTTTACTTCACTTTCATCGGAACAGAAAATTACAATAAACTATATAAACTACTGTCAGTATTTTCAGCTTATAATCCGAAAGTTAGTCGTTTTAGGGGTATTGATTTAATAATAGATACACTATCACCGATACAAGGCCAATTGAACATACTTTAAACAAATTAAACATGATAAACTGATAACCCAAATCAATGTATGTATATGTTGTCATACTACAAAGATGCCAATTCTTCTTAAAATTTCGTTGATCATATTTTTCTGTGCAGCTGTTTCCTGTTGTACGAGAAGCACAAGGAGAAAAGACGGTGAGATTTTTTTTCAAAAGCAAAGCTAAAGAAGAAAACATATTGTTCAATCATGAAATATTTATAATGTTAGCAAGGTTTCTAATTGATATTTTAACGTTTTCGGTTACCCCTCCCTCCCCCCTTCTTTTCTGTAACCGCTATTGTGGTCATAACGTTAATCAGGGTGACAAAATTCGTGTCCAAAATCATATCCCCATTACTATCATCCCCATCATTACAAATTTCCGGTTCTTGGATGTTTATTTATCTTTCCGGTTCTTGGATGTTTATTTATCTTTCCTGTTCTTGGATGTTTATTTATCTATGTTATCTTGGATGTTTATTTATCTATGTTATCTTGGATGTTTATTTATCTATGTTATCTCAGTCATTTGACTATTCATTTTATTTTCACATTAAATTCGTTCTGTATTAATGATCCATATTTATTGCAACATTGTAAACATTAAGATGGAAAAAATTAACTTCAAAATTATATCATAATACAGTAGTTTTCAAGTACTTCATGTATCTGAAAAATATAATCGTTAAATATAAACACTAAACTGTAAAGCAGAATACAGTTTAAGATATAGTGTATATAATAAGGAAGGAAGGGAAAAAAAATACTCAAGAGTACTTTTAATGTATTTTTGTTATTAAAGCTATTTTCATTTGTCTATTATAATATCTGTCACGTTATATACTGTACAATGTCTCATGTTTGTTGCTTATACTATCATAATTGTTAATTGTAAATGCCCCCTGTGGGACCTTGATTGGAATAATAAAATATTTGATTTGATTTGATTTGATTTGAGTGTACTTTTATCTATATAGTGGTATAGAACGATAGTATTTTTTTCTTGACCATAGGGATAATGTACTAATAATGTAACCTACTCGCACATTAAACTAAATACTTTCATTACATGTATAATATTCAGAAATATATGTGAATTTTATAAACCTAAGGCTAACAGTGCATTTATTTATTTTTCATTTTCTCAAACACACAATGCGTATTTCTTTTTTTATTACATATCTAGATCCAGCCATGCCTTAAAACTTTCCCAAGTGCACACATTTTTCATCAGTACTCAGGAGAAATTCTGAGGTGTAAACACAGTCATATTGCCAAAAGGTTATGACGAACCCTTAAAACATGCAGTAAATACAAGATTTAAAATGGTCAAACATTTATTTTCCCCAGTATGCAAAATAATTTAACTTATATTTTTCTACCCATAGTTCAACTTAGTAAAAATATGTGACTAGTAGATGCTACAACTTTTAATGTGTCCTATGTAAAGATATTGACTTGATTAGGTTACAAAAAGTAAAATCACAAAAGTACTGAACTCCGAGGAAAATTCAAAAAGGAAAGTCCCCAATCAAATGGCAAAATCAAAAGTTCAAACACATCAAACGAATGGATAACAACTGTCATATTCCTGACTTGGTACAGGCATTTTCTTATGTAGAAAATGGTGGATTGAACCTGGTTTTATAGCTAGCTAAACCTCTCACTTGTATCACAGTCGCATCAAATTCCATTATATTGACAACGATGCGTGAACAAAACAAACAGACACAAAAGGTAAAAATGTCAAAAATAGGGGTACAGCAGTCAACATTGTGTTATCATCTTAGGGAGCTACCATTTGATTTTTATTTTTTTTTTTTTTTTCAGTTGTAATCTCTGTCCTGCCTTTTTATTTTTACTCTATTCGGTCCTGCTTTTTTTTTTTTACTAGAATTTTTTTTCCTGAATTTTTTTTACACAAATTGTCATCCTGCCTTTTTTTTTTACCAAGTTGCTCATCCTGCCTTTTTACTCAAAACTCCTGTCCTGCCTATTTTGTTCAAATTTCATCCTAAGCCCCCCTCCCCATAAAATCAAATGGTAGCTCCCTTAATCACTATACAAACAAACAAATATAACGAAGAAGCACAAAAAGGCATACATCAAATTTAACATCCTCATTCTGCTTATATTATACGATTTTATATATCTATGTAAAATCCACCCATAAAGGATGGATGGAAGGTTTTAAGTACTGGCGTAAAATCGCGCGTTTGAAATTCGCACAGGTAGACATAAAATAATTTTGTAGTTCAAAGTATGACGGGATACATAAATACAGAGTCACGTGAAATGGATATCACAAAAGACAGACTTAACAGTAAAAGTAATATTAATAAATAAAATAATTGTGTGGTTCAAAGTATGACGGGATACATAAGTAAAGAGTCACGTCCAATGTATATCACAAAAAACAGACTTAACAGTAAAAGTAATATTAATAAATAAAATAATTTTGTCGTTCAAAGTATGACGGGAAAAAGATCAAACCTAGTATGCGACTATGGTAGTCAATTAGACTCAAAGCAACAGAAGACAACACAACACAAACTTGCAATTTGAGTCTGTTCACGGTAAAAAAAAACAATACCAGAAAACTATGATAGACAGAAATTTATAAATTAGGCCGTTGGTTTTCTCATTGGAACTGTTTCCCATTTTTCATATCAGAGCCGTTTATAGCTGACTATACGGTATGGGTTTTTCTCATTGTTAAAAGCCATACGGTTGCCTATAATTGCTAACACCCGCTTCATTTGAACTCTGGTGGATAGTTGTCTTATTGGCAATCATACCACATCTTCTTATTTTTATAAACATGGCCCGCAATACAACAGCTACAAATAGGCAAGGTGACCGAAATTAACTACTGACACTTTGCAGGAGTTATTGTCTTTGAGTGACTTTTTACCCATTTTCGTTTTTATGGCTATTATCTTGAAAAATTTAATATATGCACGGAAAATGTTAAAAGCAAAAAATGACCAACAAGACAATGCCTGAAATTTTCAATAGACTTTATATATGAGTAATTGCATTTATTTTTTTATCGTATTGCTTTTTTTGCAGCTATCTTCTGAAAACTATTACAGAAACAAAGAGAAATCGTAAACATCAAAAAATGCTCCACAGGACACGATTGACCAATACGTCTGTATCAGCAGAATTGTCAGTCGACTTCTTATTAGAATTCTTATAGGAGTTGCATATATTGCTCTAAAAGACGTTTTTTTTAACCAATTTATTAAGCAGTTTTATCTTATATCTTGAAAACTGCTATAGATTTAGACTTTATACAACAATAATGATCAACGAATCAAGATCGACAAACAAATCATATGATGCAAATCTGCTATAGCATCTTTATTGCAGTTTTTGTTCACTTTTTGTTGGCGATTTGGCTATTATCTTGAATTTGGTACGTAACGATAAACTTTGTCGAGCAAAATTTATCAGCAAGACAAGATCTTAAAAAAGGTCAACATGACTCAAATGTCAATGGACTCTTTACTAGATTTATTGCCCTAAATGGCTATTTTGGTCTATATTTTTCCGTTGTTTTTTATCTTAAAAAATATATTAGCCAAAAAGTATAGTTGACAAAGCGAAATATAAACAGCAAGCATTATTAGCAAGATAAGATTTACAAAGGTCAAAACATGACGAAAATCATTAATCGATCCTAATAGGAATGTTGACCTTTTTTGAATTTTAGGCTTTTATCTAAAAAACTATAAAAGATATGTAAAACTGTGAACAAAAAAAAAAAATGAAACTTGGTCTTAATATTCCCTAGAGACCAAGGTGAACGATTTAGATTCCTTGGAGCTTTTATCTGTGTTTGTGAAGTTTTATTTTTGTACTTTAGATGGAAAATTTACATTCTCGTTTGCTGCATACTATGGCGATCATATGGTTCTACAGAAAGCGCCACAGGCTGCTGTAGTATGGGGATATGGTGAAAAAGTTGGCAGTGATGTGGTTGTTACTGGATTCGATCATGAAGCAATTACAACTACTGTAACAGGACTAAATACATGGAGTGTAAAGTTACCACCTATAACGGACACTAACTCTACTTACAACATAACGGCAAAGTCACTAAATAAAATCATTATGTTAAAGAATGTTTTGTTTGGTGACATCTGGATATGTTCCGGTCAAAGCAATATGGTCTTCACACTCGACATGGTACGAAGTATTTTTCATTCCTTTCAAATTTACGTTATTTGTACTTGGATCTGTATTTACAAGTCATACTTTGTACATTTACAAATTATACACATTGCATAGACACCAGTCTATACTAAATATTGATGACTGTGTGTTGATGCCATTGGGTCATGTTGTACTGTTTGAATTCTGCATGTCTCTTTGAAGTATACCACATTTCTCTATTTTCATATTGTTCATTGAATAGTAGTAGTTCAATATAAATAAGAAGATGTGGTACGAGTGCTAATGAGACAATTCTTCATCCAAGTCACAATGTATAAAAAGTTAACAATTATAGGTCAAAGTACGGGCTTCAACACGGAGCCTTGGCTCACACCGAACAGCAAGCTATTAAGGGACCCAAAATGACTACAAACAGGAAAACCAACGGTCTAATCTATATAAAAAACGAGAAACGAGAAACACCTATGGACCACACTAACAATCGACAACCACTGAACAACAGGCTCCTGACTAGCCTATATTATTCTTTCAAAAGACAATTTAAAATAGAGATAATATAAATATAAAATGTACAAAATAGTTTATAAAATGTAGGCAAATGATGCACAAGCTGAAATGCAGGAAGCAAAAAACTACTCGCACATCCGGGTTTTTACAGCCTCCCAAGAAACATCTGATACACCACTTACAGATCTGAAAGGAGTGGCAGAGCCATGGTCGATTCCGAGCCAAGGTATTTGCGGTGCTTTTTCAAAATGTATGTAATAAACACAATCCTATTATCAGTTCAATTGTAGAAATAACGACATTGTTAATATAAAGGAAAAACGCCTTTATTTCTAAGAAGGGTTAAATGGCATACATTGATTTTCCTTTCAAATTGGGTTTCGAGTTTCAACTCTAACATTAATTATACAATCTCATACGACTAATGAGGAAGCTTTTTAGTGTTGACACTTTTTTACTCCTGCAAAATCTGCAAAACATTGCACGAAATAAATTTCTAGTTCAACATTGATCATTAAACTTTACATCAAAAGTATTTAAGATAAAAAAATTATTCCAGATACCGTGGGACATAAACCATGGACTTACTTCTCTGCCGTTTGCTGGTTGTATGGCAAGCTTCTTTACCAAAACAGAGGATATCCTATTGGTCTTATTACATCAGCTTGGGGCGGCACAGCTATTGAATTGTGGTCATCAGCTAATGCCTTAGCTCAGTGTGGCATAAAGGAAGAAAAACGAGAAAAGTAAGAAGTACATATGTATATCAATAAAACTACCGTGAAAAAACAGTTATCAAATTTTTCAACCGTGGAAGAGTGGGAGGTTTTTAAACTTGAAATATATATTAGCTGCTCCTGCTGTAGATATGAGATGTACTCCTCCAACTAATAAAATATGAAAAATCAATATGGAAGCGAATAGTACAAGTACATACAAAGGCTAACAAGATGAGAATCTTGGAAAGGTATCATAATGGTAAAAACTGTTCCGCTCATATATTTCCAAATAATGTTATATTTATGAAAGAAATGTCATAATTTGGAGAGTATTCATAAATTGCACATGCAAATGTTTTAGAATTGTTCATAAAATACAACTTAATAAAAATTCAGAACGCTTGAAATGTAGTATACATTTGAAATAAATGCGCTTACGTTTTCACAAATTGCTTGTGAAAGACAAGTCTGCATTATCATCATGTGTTTGCATGTATTTTGAATCCAATTAGGGGTTGTTATTCATATCGTAAACGTCTTAACTTAAATCTAATATTTCTGTGTTGTTCAGTTTCGACAGCTATGATCCCTCTCGAAAACAAAACTGTAGTTTGTCGCTTACACCTTGGTTTGACTCTTTTTTTACCTACTATACATTGAAATCATCCAGAAAAAGGTGTTCAGCATAAAACTAGCTATACATGTGTACATACTTGTATCATCTTTATTCATAGCAATGATAATTTTTATATTTATAAATGACAACTATTCAATGTATGTACATGTTAATTTGTTTTCTTTACTTTTAATTCTACGATCCCTGTGCTTATCTGATTTTTTACATCGTTGATTATATATGTATATATAGTCTTTATATATTTGATTGTGACCAATAAAAAGGATCTGGATTGTTTCTTTTCTAAAATGATAGCTACGTGTGTATTTGTACCTTAATTGTAGCCTAGGTCTAACACATTCATCGCTTTGGAATGCAATGATGGCACCATTTACAAGAATGACCATATATGGTGTTGTTTGGTATCAAGGTAAACTAAATTTTTAGATGTTACATTCTAAATTCGACTTAGTCTTTAACTTGCACGATTTACTGCATTGATGTGTTTTTAAAGGAGGATCTGACAAATCACTATTAAACCGTATTCCATCATATTTCCCCAAAATGCTTTTTAAAGTTAGTAATGAGATTAAAAAGACACATTATCAGGTTGTTTTTTTTATTTTCGGTCCTTATTGTTGTCCCGTTGACAATCATACTACCTCTTCTTATTCTTATATTTACGCATTAATATGCAACACAACAATTTCGACTTTTATCATCAATCTTAAACTATAATGTGCAAATTGAGCATATGAACATGATTGTAAATCCTTTCGAAAGCAAGAAAGCAAACATCCATCAAAAACAGGTTTTGAAAATTACTTTCTTTTGCTAAATATCTATAATTTCTGACAAAGAAAACAATTAAGATTAAACTAGGCTAAATGAACAGACAGTCGTTATGTCCTTAAACATTTTCATTTTTTGATATGCAATTATTAAAGCAGTTATAATGCCTTGGGTTGTTGGCACATTCCCCGTTTCCATTTTCTATTTCGTAATATTTAACAAATGACCTTTTATAGGTTAAAATATTCATTTCAATCTGTTTACAGGAGAAGCTAATGCTGGCAGTCCAGATACATATAACTGTACATTTCCTGAAATGATTGCAGATTGGAGGAAAGAATTCAGCACCAATTCTGATGGTCAAACACACAGCGTATTTCCATTTGGATTTGTTCAGGTAGAATATAAAAGTTCAATATTCATCTTTGTTTCTGTTCACAGGACAATTCGAATGTTTCCATATAAAGTCAACACAGGCACTTGTCTGATTTTTTTTTACCTTAATATAACAGGTATTTGGAAGTATATAGGTAATACTTTTTTTCTGTGAACTTCAATCAATAACTGGGTAACAATATTTATTCTGTAAACAAAATAAGTGATAAATCCGGGAAGCTAGTTATAACCAGTTTTTTGTGGGGTTCGTGTTGCTCAGTCTTTAGTTTTCTGTGTTATGTTTTGTGTACTATTGTTTGTCTGTTGGTCTTTTTCTTTTTTTAGCCATGGCGTTGTCAGTTTATTTTCGACTTATGAGTTTGAATGTCCCTTTGGTATCTTTCGCCCCTCTTTTAAGATTGTTTTTTTGTTATAGTTTAAAAAGTTTCTAATTAGTACTTGTACACATAGCAAAATGAACAATACAGTTTTACGAACAAACGTTATTCATAGCTAAACAAATGTCTGCTGTTCTTATTATTATCGATTTCCTTCTGTTCGACCGTTTAAACATGTTTGTCTCAGTGTCTGGATCATCGCATAGTTATAATCGTATATAATTATTTTAAGCTAGCACCAAACAGAGATCGATCAAAATACGACATTCCAACTGGATTCCCCGATATAAGATGGCACCAAACAGCAGATATGGGATATGTCCCTAACTATTATATGAGTAATGTTTTTATGGCAGTTGCTATGGATCTACCAGATTTTTCATCTCCGTATGGAAGGTAATAACATTAAGATTTAACTGGACGACTATTTCTTTTATCTTTCATTTTTCGTCCAAAAGTGTTATCTGTCCTTCTTTGAAATGATTGAGTTGTTAGTTGTGATTCCTGGATATCATCTTTTTTTTTTGTAAGCAGGGTATGCATATGTGATCGAAAAATTCGCGTCACATAAAATTGGTGTGTGCTTATTGCTTAATTAGATGTACATAAGTTATAATGTCGGCACCAGTAACCAGTAATGTCGCCATTGTTTATACTAGTCTTATTTTGAATTATGTGAGCGCTTTACAAATACATTGGATGTTTTGTTGAGTTAAGATGTAATGAGTAAGAGATCACATCAATTATATATCATAAGAGTACTTCTACTCTTACATAAGAACCAATATGTTTTAGTCCATATTTTTCTATTATCTTTAGCAATATTGTAGTGCAAAATATTAGCAAATACAACATCTTATTGATTTTCTACAGGATATATTACAGTTACAAATTTTCATAAACCATTACGTTCATGTATATACAAAGTTATTCAACATAGCATACGTTTCAATATTATTGTACCTAAAGTATCCTTTTGTCCATATCAGAGGTTTTGGATGGGGTTTACAGAATAGAGAATAATGAGCAAAAAGTGCAGAATAAAGGGCAAAAAATAAAGAATAGAGAATAACGGGGTGTTAAAATATAAAGAATAGAGAATAGGCATAATAAATAAAGAATAGAGAAAAATTGTCTAAAAGTTAAAGAACTAGAAGCTCTGAAGAGCCGGTATTGCTCACCTGCATCTTCAACAATAGACATTTCTGGTAAAAATTAACATGAAAGAGCCATAAATCTATAAAGAGTTCACTGACAATTTCATTCATGCTGACATATTTGTAGATCTTGTCCTGCTGATCATTTTTGCGTTTAAAAGTTTCTATCCACATTTGTATCTATTACACTTTTCAAGATAATAGACAAAAACTCCAAAAATGGTAAAACATCTTTAAAGGGAATTAACTCCAGTAACAAGTTAGCTAAAGATTTCAGCCATTTTGGCTTATTTGTAGATCTTGTATTACTGATCATTTTTGCTTATTGAAGCATCTATCTATCTATCTATTATAGTTTTCAAAATATTCGGCAAAAATGCAAAATATTGGAGAAAATCGTCATTAAAGGGCAATAACTTCAATATGGAGTCAACTGACTATTTCGGTCATGTTTGACTTATTTGTAGATCTTGACTTGTTGATCATTTTGGCTTTTGAAAGTTTTTTTCTATCCATTATTTTTTTTTATGATATAAGGCAAAAACGCAAAAATTGGTAAAAATCGTTATTAAAGAGCAATAACTCCAATGAGGAGTCGTCGGATGATCTCAGTCAAGTTGACTTATTTATCTTGTTTTGTCAATAATTTGTTTAATCAAAATTTCTCTGTATCTATTATATAGTTTTCAAAATAATAGACAAAAATGAAAAAACAATGATAAAATTTGACATTTAAGGGCTATAACGTCTATAAGAATTCGTCAGTTTTGACGTAAATGGACAGCAGCTGGACTGGGTTGCTCAAAACTATGGCTAATTTTAGCCATTTGTTAGCTTATCCAATGGATAATTATCTTACCCAGTGGCATACTATCCGTTGGCTATTTTTTCGTTGCTCAAAGGCAAAATTGAAGTATGGTTAGGAAGCCACTGGTTAAGTTACTTAACCAGTGGTTAACAACTTCTTTCTACTCATCCCGAGTAACCATAATTCATTATCTGCACAAATCAGAAATAAACTGTAAATATTTCATAACCGTGCAACTAAAGATTTCAACTGCGAGTGTTTCACAATGGTGTTCGCAACCACAGGCACAAGACGAGATTTTGTTTAATGTCTACATATACCGAATACACTAGTATAAAGTTAGTGTATTATGGCTAAAATCTCATCTTGTTCATTTGTTCGTAACCGTTAATGTAAATTTACTAAGAAAAAAGGTGCCCTCTAACACGACCGCGTTAATGTCTATAGAATATTTTTAAACCCGGAAGAAAATTTACATCACAGGTTATTTTCAGCTCAGCATTAAATGTGTGTGGTTATTTTTATGTGTGTGTGTGTGTGTGTGTCTTTTTTTTAATATTTGGATAAAGCTGGGTCTGGTTTTTATATTGTTTAAGACATGTAAGAATGACGAAATCATAAAAAAAACCTGACAAATATGCAAGGACTTCGACATTTATTGAACTCATGCAAATCAAAAAAAAAAAAAGGAAATTTCTTACTGTAATTATACGTACTATGAGCTCGTAAAAGTTAATAAAGCATCTGGCTGCGGATGCATATCCAGGATGTAAGAAAGGGGGCCTACCGGCAAGACAACGTTAATTCATAGTGGGACATGATGCATTAACTATAAACGTAGCTCTATAAAGGAGCCCTCTAACCTCCTAAATCAGGCTCTGAGATTTGATAATTCAATCAAACTTTTACTTTTAAAGGACAATATATTAGGACATATCAGAACTAATGAATACATTCAATTGTGACTGATTAAATTCCCCAAATTACACTCCACACCCCTTAAAAAGCCTCAAAAAGTCATATAGTCATTTCATATGTTTTAATACTATGCATTTTCTACTATTTTCCCTAAAATAGAATGGTCATCAGAAGCTTTTAAAAGATTAAGCATACATACGTCGGTAATTTTGTTTTTGTTTTGTTGGGTTGTTCACGGTAGGTATAGTGTCCGGCGGAGATCGTGTTTTTTCGAGTATATCGGTCCACTCTTTTTCGAGTGTAGATCAGGTTTTTTCGAGTGATATTACTTGCGATCAGATCAATTTACTGCTATTTCGCGTATATAATAGTTTAATTCGTGACTGTTCATCTTATTCTGAATACTAAACATGTTTTGAGCACAAACGACGCACAATTTCCTTGTAGTTCACTAATAATTCAGTGATTTACCATGTCCGTGTTTTTTTCGAGAGCAACATTCAAAACGTCCGGGTTTTTCAAAGAAAATGTGAATAAGAAAGAAGGCATTCTTTGGCTTAATTAAGAGCTGCGCCATGAGCGCATGATACGCCCGTCGCTTTTTCAAAGAATAAAGTTCCATAACTCATCAATGTCATATCAGAAATTTATAAAAAAAAAAACAAAAAACTAAAGGGAGGTTATTTTAATAGATATAAACCAGTCATCAAAGCTTCACGAAAACTGCTCAAAGAACTTTTGATTTATTGTCCGAAAACTGGAAAATCCCCCTTTTTTAATGAATAAAAACCCCATAACTCAGAAAGGTAAAATCTAAAATTTATAAAAAAAATCGAAAGGGAGCTCACGTCAATAGATATAAACAATTCACCAAAGTTTCATGAAAACTGTTCAAAGTATTTTTGAGTTTTTGTCCGAAAACTGGAAAATCCCCTTTTTTAATGAAAAAAATCCCATAACTCGAAAACGTAAAATCCAAAATTTATAAAAATAGAAAGGGAGCTCACGTCAATAGATATAAACAATTCAACACAGTTTCATGAAAATTGGTTAAAGCGTTGTTGAGTTATTGTCTGACATGTTGACGACGGACGGACAGAAACCTGGAGTTTTAAAAATAGGGTTAAGAAAACAAAGGGACAGAAGTTATAAATTCAGTAAAATGCAATATACCACAAATATTCTACTAAGAGAGGCCTTGGACCAGCCAAGCACATCCCCCATACAATTTTTCTTATTATTAATTCAAAAGGATCATATTAAAGCTTATGGATTATCTATTTCATTGTTTATCTCATATTCCATTCAATTCAAATTTTATAGCGTACACCTCGTGTATTTGATTCATGTCTTCCGCAGAGTTCCGTAGATATACATTGGTAATTGTAATGTCTAGATAGAGATCCGTATTTTTCATTTTTTAAAGCACTGCTATAACTGATAAAAAGGAAGCCATCGTGGTGTTTTACTGCTGTGTGACCAAGTATAACATACGCTTGATCATACTCCTCATCACAGTAGTGGCATTTATATTTGTTGATACTTTAGTACTTTAGTATGGGAAAACATGTTTAATTTATTAGTTGTAACTGGCTTTGAACTAGCTTTCAGTAACAGCGAGTTCTATTATATCGATACTTTGTATCTATTGTTTTTATGTTGGTTGGTTTGTTTGTGCTTCGTTTCGATCTATTGAGTAAATCCATTTGTAACTGATTTTTACAGTTTGTTCTTATTTTGTGCTGTAACACCACTGTCCAAAGTTAGGGGAGGATTGAGAGCTTACAAACATGTTGAACCCCGCCACAATCTTTATGTGCCTGTCCCATGTCAAGAGCCTGTAATTCAGTGGTTGTAGTTGGTTCACGTTAACCTATATCTACTTTATCTTCGTCGTTTGAAGTCTTGTGGATAGTTGTCTCATTAGCATTTATACCACATATCTTTTTCTTCATACGATATATGTCTGTGCTCACATTATTATTGTTTACAACACGAATATTTACTGTATGATATCAAGATTTGGTTGAATTGACATCGATATACGCAGGTTTGGATTGATACAACACGTGTACCTGGGCGTTGACTTGTTTGATAGTTCCACCATATTAACATGGGCTTGGACATATTTGATCTATCCAAATATACCAATGCCGGTTTCCATGCAATTTATAAGATGTGGCAAACAATAAAATATACAAATATACGATGCTTTTACGAATGTACGTGTTACGCACTACAGAATTATCAAACTGGTAACTTAAATGAATTGATTTCGTGATTTGAAAATTACTTTATTTGAACCTTTTCATTGTTTTTTAAACGTGACCGCACTGACATTTACCATTTTAAGCCACTGTTATTTTGTCTAATCACTCGATCAAATCCTGGACCGCACTCAAAAAACCCGGAATGCTTTCGAAATAAACACGGACATATAGAAATGAATTTATTCTAAAAATGTCCTTCTCAATGCAATAACAAGAACTTTTGTAAAGTGTCTGTATATCTAAGGATATATAGATTCCAAATATACATTTCCTTTGACATTGTATTGGTACTTGTATAAAAATAGCCTTATTCTATATTCAGGAATAAAATTATTGTAAAGCTAAATTAAACTTCTAGAACACAAAATAATGTAGGGGTGATGATTTCTTTTTATCACCAATACTAACTAACCTTGTGTGATCTTGTATATTAAGTTTAAGGATCTATTTCACGTCTTACAAAAAAATAAGTCTGTTTGTTTACATTTTTGATCATATTCACTCGAAAAAACGTGGTAACAGTCGAAAAAATACGATCAAATCACTCGAAAAACACGATCCCAGCCGCACACTATACCTACTGTGTTGTTTACTCAATTTTTTTTCATATAAAGCGCGAAAATCTATTTGAAAGTAATGGTTTGTGTACACCTATATATGTAGAGTGTATCTGAAATTCCTTTATCTGTGCCAGGGTCACCTAGAGGGAAGCTTCCTTCATTTTATAATGTTATCTGTCTTAAATAATTTCTTTGCGGTAAACATGAAAATCAGCCTTTTGTTACCCATTTTTTTCTGAAAAAACTATAAATGTTGGTCATTTAAGAATCAACATCTCCACGACATTTATGCTTTTCATTCATCCATATGTATCGTGATGCAATGCAAACTTTGTTCCCCTGTCCGATATACCATTTTCTTCAGTCACAGTTCAAATGTCCCACATTTCTGTTTCATCCTAATTTAGACACTTCAGATTTATCAAGATGTAAACGTCATAAACATTATGAAAGTTTTGCTGCTTTATATTTGGTTTAAATCAACCAACAAATTCCAATATAACCAAAGAGCAAGTATTTTAGACAGACGTCATTAAAAGTTTTGAATGTTGGCACAATGGAACACGGTGTGTTCGCAGGGCACAGCTCGATACGACCGCAGAGGTCGAACCCTGGACAGTTGGGAAAAGTATGGACACAACATTCAAATTTGATACAGCTCTGAATTTGGATTGCAATTAAATATTTGACACAGCATAGGTTTTCTGATACCGAATGAATGTGGTCTAAGAACTTATAAATTTGAAATTGGACATTTACCTATTATGGTCCAATATCCAAAATCTAAATACATGGTTAAAATCAGATAATCAAAGAACCCAATATATATTTTTTATGTTGAAATCAACCAAAGTTTAATTTTGGACCTTTGGACCTTAATGTGTACCAATTTGAAAACCAGGCCCAACACCAAAAATCTAAATGTACGGTTAGATTCAGTATATCATAGAACCCTAGTAATTCAATTTTTGATGAAATCAATCAAAAAAAGTTTATTTTTGGACCTGAATGTAGACCAATTTAAAAACGGGACTCAAAATCCAAAATCTAAATACACGGTTAGATTCAGCATATCAAAGAATCTCAAGATCTTAACATTCTCAACATTTTGTCCCCTTTCCCTCCCCTCCCCCGTCAGATTTTCTCTATTCATAACGGTTTTCAAAATAATAGACAAAACTTGCATTTCACCCCCATCTTCTTTTTTTGGCCATGTCGGTCATCTTGGTTGACAGGCGGGATCATAGGACACATTTTAAAAACTAGATACCCCAATAATGATTGTGGCCAAGTTTGGTTAAATTTGGCCCAGTAGTTTCAAAGGAGAAGATTTTTGTAAAAGTTAACGGACGACGACGGACGGCAGACGCCAGGTGATGAGAAACGGTCACTCGGCCTTTCACCCAGGTGAGCTAATATAAAAAAAAAAAAACGAGAGACTCCCAATCCAGACCCATATATCATCCGTTTTCTTAGCCCAAATGAAACATGCATATATTTTAGGACATCCAGTATATTCTACTTGTGTTTTCTCTTTCAATTTTTTAATTTTGTAAAATCATCAAAAGCCATCACCTTTAATTTACTGTAAAGCCTCGTTTTGTATTTTTCAGCATACATCCTCGATACAAACAAGACATCGCAAGTCGTTTGCTGACTTCAGCTTTAGCTGTTGCGTACAATAAGTATACCAATATAAGATATCAAGGACCACAGCCAGATGGGTATTCACTTGATGAAGGGGATAAAACTATACGCATTGGATACGATAATAGAAGTACACATTTGGATATAAGAGCGATGGAAGGATTTGAGGTAGAAAAATTACATCATCTTAATTGTTAGGATTGAAAAAGATGTTTCTCACTTCAAATTTCATCCAGTAAAAAGTACCCCTAGCAATAAGTGCTGGAAAGATTTTGTCTTGATTGTATTCCTCCTTGTTGCTGTTTAAATTCAGTAAGAAGAGTTAATGCCCTATTAGCGTTTTTCGCTTTATGGCTTATATTATATATATACTGATGGACTTTAAAAACTCAACACTAGATTATTCTTTTGAAATCTCATTTTCAATTATGAAATTTTTGTATAATAAATGTATAAACATAAATTTCATTTATTACTTGATTGTCTAAAAATAATTTGCAGTTCGAAAGTTGAATTGATTACGTCATGTTTAATGTTCAAATCATGTGGTATGCACTGAAACCCTGGTTTCCCCCTTATCAATGGATGTGTCACCGTCAAAAGCAATGACTGCCTGTAACCAACGCCAAAAGGATTGACAGAAAGGTCAATCAGTTCTGTTGAGCACGTTTCGAGTTCTGTTTTGTACCCTCTGATTTGACCTCTGTGCAACCCATTACAGTGTGTTTTTGCAAATATGCGGTTTAAACTTTAGGGCTTTCGATGCTTTTCTGAAGTCGATTCATTGGCACTTCTGTTATGGGAAACATTTATGGCGTGAATCTGTCTGCCATGGCATTCGACGACTTGATTAGCAGTTGACGTTGCGGCCGTAAATATGTCTCACAAATGACGTTGCGTAATCAAATTTTATTGACGTGGCGTTGTCACTACATATTGATCTGGTCATAAGTGGTCATCAACAAATCCCATTTACCTGTTCCTTTGTTGTAAGGACAGCAATAGGAGTTTCTGACGTGAATTGTCTAGCAACAGCACGTTCACGTATTCCTGCTTGCAATATTCTTATGGCCTAATTCAGATTTTAATTGATCAGTCTCGTCAGTATGGAAATGCAACATTTCTCTACTGATTCAAGTGTGGGTATGGATTGAAAGAATGGAAGAAAAAAAACTTTAAAAATCATTTATGGGTTTCAAATTTCGCTGTTAGAAATTCGTGCGACTTCAATAATCCGGTAAAGTTCGTCAGTATATGTATACATTGTAGCAAATTAACTTCGTTGCCAATTTAAATCCGCAAAAACTGACGCCAAATGTCTTTATCAAAATCATTGACTGAAATGTAAATCATTTTTCCCAATGATAACATGCTAAAAGAGATTCAATATTCGATAGTTTCCTTTGTTTCATGCACTAAACATTGTGGGATTAAACATGATTCAAGATGCAGTCTTTCTTAAACTTTTCACAAACGTTTTGCAGGTGTGCTGTTCAACAAACAACAGATCTATCTGCAATAAGTTTGATAACTCCTCTCGGTGGATGCCAGCACCTATAGTTGAGTATGATGCATTCTCCGTAAAAGTTTGGTATGCTGCATGTGCTGACAACGAACACGTAGTAGGATTGCGTTATGAATGGAGAGAGTCTCCCTGTGATCTATTTAGATGTGCTATTTATAGCAAGGAAAATGGCCTACCTGCCCCTCCAATGATAACAGTCGGTAACTTTGGCAACAATAAGTATAACAGAATAAGAACAAGGAAAAGAGTTACGTATTAAACACAACTAAATATATTGTAAATTAAACATATTTTATTCTCTTGTTAAATCATAAAAATATACGTTTAAATGTACACATCGTTTATTTAATCTGAAGGAAGATTGTGGTTTGTGTTTGTTTGGCTTCGACTTCAAACATATTCGATGTGTTACAGTTCCATGCTGAAAAAACCATGAAATATCAGTTGCATTCAGTCGTGAATGAAACTCCTTGCACTACTGAAAGATCTCTTAAAACTAATTCTTTTCACGTTCAGAATTAGTGCAAATGTAATTAAAAAAAAAAAAAAAACAGCGAGTGTATTGCTTATTCCTATTTTGTGCAGTTCAACGTAAAATTTTAATTGCATGTTCTTCAAAGTAGCTTGAATCCAAATCTTAATCTTCGCAATCCCTCGTTATTTTCTATAAATCAAAATCAGTCAAAGAAACACATCATCCGCTTTGAATTTAACTGTCAAGTACATGTTCATATAGTCTTCGAATTTATATTCCATGTTGTTTATGTATAAAATTTGTAGAAAGTGCACTTAAAGATTAATGGAAGTACTATAATTGTATTCTGTCTTATACTAGTTTGATTTTTTCAAAACTTTGTCATTTCAATTTTCAACAGGTCATTAGAACTGGATTTATATGTTTTGTCTTTCTTCTCTCGGTACTGATCTCTGAAATTAGAAAATCTCTAAAAGCAAACTATCGTGCGACATATCAATAATACATAAAAAGGACAATTAACAAAAATATTCGACGGTACAATAGACTACACCTCCATCAAGTCCAACTCTTCCGCAAAAATAGACGTGCACAAAACACAAACAACAACGCACAACACTTAGTCCAAATACATGTAGCCTGACTTAAAACAGGCATAAAATGCGTTGATGTTAAACTAACTTATTTGCATGGAAATTAGAGCATATTTTGATAAATCGCACTTTAAAAGACTGGACAGTGCAGTAACATTTATCATGCTTATCAAAGTTAACACTGGTTAGTTGTTAACAACAAATTAAGAGCAATATCTGAAATACAAGAATGTTTACTTTTAAATATGGAATAAACGTTTATTTCATTTAGTTTTTGTGTCGTTGGAATGCTGTCTCATTGGTGTAGACTCCATATTTCCTTTTATTTATATGAAGTAAATTTGAATTGTAAAAAAGTAATATGTCCTCTGATAATAAATGCATATGTTTATTGAACAACGAAGGAACATATATATAACAAAAATATATTGTACGTTGTCAATTTAATTGAAAAACGAGAGGATATACTACCAATTTAGTACAGAATATTTACTTTAGTAGTTTCTCACTTTACATGCGGACAGTTTTTTATTAGTCAAATTTTCTTTTTTATTTTCGTTAGATAATAACGAAAGAAAATTGTGATAAGAAATTGACAAAATCTACAATTAGACTTTCAGACATACATGTATAAGCTTTCCTCCTAAAATCAATTTAAATTATCCCCTATTCACACCAGATCCGAAATCCGAGGGGGGACTTGAAATCCGACGAGCGATTAATGAAAAGTTTGTAACGGTGTGTAGGTAAAATCTGGACCAGATTCCCACGGGGTATACCAAGATTTTATTTACCCACTGTTGGAAGAATTTTCATTAATTGCTCCTCAGGATTCGTATACCTCCACAGACTCTGATCGGAATACCTGGTGTGCTATTGTTACATTCATGTGAATTGTTACATTCATGTTAATTATTACATTCATGTTAATTTTTAGAGTGTTATGTCATTATGTTTTTTTCAGGAAATATTGGGATTTATCTTTCATTGCGTAGTTTTGACGTGCTATATAAATCAACCAGAGAGATTTTCAATTTAAAAGAGATACTTGTTAAAAGTAGTAGATACATTTCACGTCAAATATATGTGATGGATGTAAGCATTAATTTTACTTATGGTATTACATGGAAGATATTTATGAACATAAATAATCAATAACATAATCTGACTAAGATAACATTTAAGACGATGCATTGGGTCACTAGGTAACGTAAAGTCCTTTAAGTTTTGTTTAGTCGGATGTTGTATCGAAACATTCTCTATAGATAAATATCTGCATCATTATAGGCCGTATTTAAACTTCATAAAATCTTTTAAAACAATATAGAATATTATGTGTCATTGAGATAACACATACAGATCATGTCAAATAGGACATACCGTTGACGCAATTAAAAAAATCCTAAAGTTTGGCACAATAAATAATTCATTACGATAAGTTCGATCTGACATTTGTCATCATTGAAACTGTATTTTGACATGAAGAATACTTTTAGAAGTTTTTCATAAAGTCTCATTAACATTTCTATAGACGTGTGTCTTTTCTATTACCTATCGTCTTTTGTCTTGTAAAGTCCTTTTATTTTAGTTTAGTTGGATTATGTCTCATTGACATTCTCTATAGACACTTGTCATCATTGCAGACCGTATTTTGACTTCTAAAGTCCTTTTAGTTTTGTTTAGTTGGATTATGTCTCATTGTCATTCTCTATAGACATTTGTCATCATTGCAGACCGTATTTTGACTTGTAAAGTCCTTTTAGTTTTTGTTTAGTTGGATTATGTCTCATTGACATTCTCTATAGACACTTGTCATCATTGCAGGCCGTATTTTGACTTCTAAAGTCCTTTTAGTTTTTGTTTAGTTGGATTATGCCTCATTGACATTCTCTATAGACACTTGTCATCATTGCAGACCGTATTTTGACTTCTAGTCCTTTTAGTTTTTGTTTAGTCGGATGTTGTCTCATTGGCATTCTCTATAGACATTTGTCATCATTGCAGACCGTATTTTGACTTCTAAACCCCTTTTAGTTTTTGTTTAGTCGGATGTTGTCTCATTGATATTCTCTATAGACACTTGTCATCTGCAGACCGTATTTTGACTTCTAAAGTCCTTTTAGTTTTTGTTTAGTTGGATTATGTCTCATTGACATTCTCTATAGACACTTGTCATCATTGCAGACCGTATTTTGACTTCTAAAGTCCTTTTAGTTTTTGTTTAGTTGGATTATGTCTCATTGTCATTCTCTATAGACACTTGTCATCATTGCAGGCCGTATTTTGACTTGTAAAGTCCTTTTAGTTTTTGTTTAGTTGGATTATGTCTCATTGACATTCTCTATAGACACTTGTCATCATTGCAGGCCGTATTTTGACTTCTAAAGTCTTTTTAATTTTTTTTTTAGTTGGATTATGCCTCATTGAAATTCTCTATAGACACTTGTCATCATTGCAGACCGTATTTTAACTTCTAAAGTCCTTTTAGTTTTGTTTAGTTGAATTATGTCTCATTGTCATTCTCAATAGACATTTGTCATCATTGCAGACCGTATTTTGACTTCTAAACCCCTTTTAGTTTTTGTTTAGTCGGATGTTGTCTCATTGATATTCTCTATAGACACTTGTCATCTGCAGACCGTATTTTGACTTCTAAAGTCCTTTTAGTTTTTGTTTAGTTGGATTATGTCTCATTGACATTCTCTATAGACACTTGTCATCATTGCAGACCGTATTTTGACTTCTAAAGTCCTTTTA
This sequence comes from Mytilus coruscus, assembly GCA_017311375.1. NCBI lineage: Eukaryota > Metazoa > Mollusca > Bivalvia > Mytilida > Mytilidae > Mytilus > Mytilus coruscus. The sequence continues at coordinate 38,840,606 of CM029603.1, read as the reverse complement.
GTTTTTGTTTAGTCGGATGTTGTCTCATTGGCATTCTCTATATTGTCATCATTACAGACCGTATTTTGACTTCTAAAGACCTTTTAGTTTTGTTTATTCAGATGTTGTCTCATTGGCATAGACACTTGTCATCATTGCAGACCGTATTTTGACTTCTAAAGTCCTTTTAGTTTTGTTTAGTTGATTATGCCTCATTGACATTCTCTATAGACACTTGTCATCATTGCAGACCGTATTTTGTCTGAAGTCCATTGTCTCATTGACATTCTCTATAGACACTTGTCATCATTGCAGACCGTATTTTGACTTCTAAAGTCCTTTTAGTTTTTGTTTAGTCGGATGTTGTCTCATTGGCATTCTCTATAGACACTTGTCATCATTGCAGACCGTATTTTGACTTCTAAAGTCCTTTTAGATTTTGTTTAGTCGGATGTTGTCTCATTGATATTCTCTATAGACACTTGTCATCATTGCAGACCGTATTTTGACTTCTAAAGACCTTTTAGTTTTTGTTTATTCAGATGTTGTCTCATTGGCATTCTCTATAGACACTTGTCATCATTGTAGACCGTATTTTGACTTCTAAAGTCCTTTTAGTTTTTGTTTATTCAGATGTTGTCTCATTGGCATTCTCTATAGACACTTGTCATCATTGTAGACCGTATTTTGACTTCTAAAGTCCTTTTAGTTTTTGTTTATTCAGATGTTGTCTCATTGGCATTCTCTATAGACACTTGTCATCATTGCAGACCGTATTTTGACTTCTAAAGACCTTTTAGTTTTTGTTTAGTCGGATGTTGTCTCATTGACATTCTCTATAGACACTTGTTGTTTTCAAAATGCACATTCGGCAGGTAAGTTGAAAAAAAAACCATGAGCAATGTGAAAGGAATGTATCTATCATATCAAAGTATACCAGTTTAATTTCAACTGCATGAGTTTTAGGGGGCTAGGGGTATTAAAACTATGTGAAGAACATACAATTTTATAGCTTACATGTAGTTTAGCTTACTTTGATAACGAAGAGAAGATTTTACAAATAAAGATTTTTCCTTAAGATTTTTACAGTTAAAGTAGGATACATTAATTACTACATCACTGCAATGATAACTCATTCTAAAGGCATTTCACTTGACTAATACATTTTGCTCTTCTGGTAATGTGAAACATTAAATTTAACATTCAATAATCAGCCTAAAATACAATTATTGGAATATAAAGCTTGAATATATGCCATTTTCTTTCGAATTTTTACAGCAAAGCAGTAAACAAGTTTGAATGTTAAATGTGTTCCTTACTTATCCCTTTTTCTCTGTAACTCATAATGACTAAATTTTATTTGACCGTCCCAAATAAAGTGTAATTTAGCTGACACAATACAATATCCGTCCTGTAAGTTGTTTATCTTGTCATAAAATTCTGAAATTATACCTCTACAGTAACCACAACCTTTCATGACTTAAGAAACTGGTGTTCCAAATATCCCATGTTCACGTTTTATAATAGAGAGACTCATTAGTGTTGCTTAGATATCCGCCTGCACATTTTTTTAGTTTATATGTTGACCATCAATGAGTGCGCATAGATCTTAATTATTCTAAACCGAAAATAGTAAATCTTACTTATCTGTGTTACCTAAACCTGGGACTATTACACTTACTATTAATATATCAGTCCCAGTATAAACACATTACTTCGTTTAATGTCACTTTTTTTGTGGTTACAGCCTACAAACTTACGTTCCAAATATAACTCCATCCTCTATAGATTCTGGTAAATGTTCACCAAGTGTCTCTGGTAGCAACAGTGATAATAATCCAGCTAACACTGAGGCAGCACCAAACACTGCTAGGGGCACGGCTTGGCCTAAATCGCCACCAATAATTTTTGCCTTTAAATAAAATTATCTTATTAGACTCGAGTAAATTTTATGCAATAGTATCATTTATAACATAAACCACAAACTATCGCCTCATTGCACGTTCAAGACGGTCCTCATCAACTGGTCGAATGGAAATAGTATCAAACCGGATTGTACTGGATAAATTTACGTTCTGTCAATGATGCTAAATAGACTTTTAGATGCTGTGTAAAACATGAATGCAATGTAAATACATGTATTTCAATTTCAAATTTGAAAAAAAGGATAAAAAAATATGTATATGGCAATTAAATGAAAAGTACAGTAGATTAATATTTACCGAGTCGGCAACGTATGGTGCTATCATACCCCCAACACGTGCACAACACGAGCTTGCACCCATCCCTGTATTGCGTACAACTGTTGGGTATAACTCAGCAGAGAATACATATATTATTGCAAATGCTGCGGCCGAACCAAGTTTTCCTATCATGGCCAACGTAGTCGTTAACCATTGTAACTCTGTAATAATATAAATAATATATATATGTATATATACGGAATAATATTCCAGTATTTTTAGGTTTATAATATCAGGTCATTAAATGTAATTGAGAAAATTCTACGTTTATCATGATTTATCCTAGGTAAGGTAAAATTCCGGAAAGACCCCTCTCCCTTTCAAATTATTCAAAACTTCCATTTAGCTGTTTAGAAGTAAATTGCCATAATATAAGGGTTTAAATTAGATTTATCAAAATCAGGCTATCGCCATAAGGGGTAAATCGAACACGTCAATTTATCTTATTTTATTATTTGTATAGACTTAGTATGTTATGTTGAACGAGAAATAAATGTACATGCGAGTAGTTGTAGTATGTCATTTATCAAACGACTTTTCTCGACCGACCTAAAATATATATTATCATATAACACTTTATAAACATAAGATGTATTTCAAAGGTTTATTGAGGACAGTGTTGATCTATTTTGGTAATAACAAAAATCTTACAAATTATTTTAATCAAAACAGACAAGGTCACTATTGAGATATGTGTGGCTTTAGCATGTGTTTGTTACATAACCAGGTCGATATTCCCGCCTTTTGTGTTGAATTTATTACGCCATTCAACATTATTCTTTTTGGGAACGAATATGAAGATGTATAATAATGTAAAATGAATATCTTTTAGACTGGACAATTTAAAGTTTGACATATTATATCGACACCTATACCTATTGTCGAAGACAGTATGATGACCTCAAACTATCTTCTGGATGTTTTTGTCTGTTGAGTTACCATCGCAGTGAGGTATACACTTTTATTAATACAACAACAAAATTAAAATTTATAACTTGCCTTCTCCACCATATATAATGGTGAAAATTGTTGCTAAGCAACATCCACCTCCAATCACCATTGCTAATAGATGACAAATTTTTCTTCCTATTCGGTCTAAAAAAAATATTGATAATGTGTATGCTGGAAACTCCACTATACCAGATATAAAGAAATTCATATAGAAGTCTCCTCCTAAATTTCCCGTATTAAGAGACAAGCCGTAATACGTCATACTAACTACCATCCTAAAAGTAAAAAATCCACATGTATCATATGCAATCTTTAAATTTAATTTGAGTTTCTTAAAAAATTATGCATTCAAATGGTGTGACATTTATGTAACTTTTAATCGAAAAGATTAAATGTATTATATTACACATGAATAGCAAAATATTTAGTGAAAAATGCATATAGAACAAAATATTCCTTAAATAAAAACACAATTGCAGGATATATTCAAACAGGAACCAGAGAGGAGTCTCAAGGAAGAGATTGAAAAAATATATCGAGTTCACTCCCACGTCGGTCCTCGCCTATAAAAATGAAATATGTATGGTAAGATGTGGTGCGTAATTAATGTTGTTAAGTATAGTAGAATGTGCTTCTTTCTGATTTAACCATAATGATAATATCTATTTGATTACTTATAATATAAAAATAGGGAGAATAGGTGTGATTTAAAATCATAAAAATATTTACCAAATCCAAAAGGACAAGATTTGTAGACAACTGCAGGTCACCAAACGACCCTCAACAATAAGCAAAACTCATGCCATATAGTAAGCTTTAAACGGATAAGCGATAGCAAAATATGAAACAATTCCAAAGAGAAAAAACGGCCTAATTAAAGATAATAACATTAAACAATTATGTCAGACAGCAATTAACGACAACTACTGTACTACAGTCTCTTTGCGACAGGCTTATACAGAAATATATTGAAAATATTTGTTAGCGCACAACCCTTCCGTAACCTGTGACATTTGTGTAACAATACAACATTAGAAAAAACCTGTAAAACTCAATTATCAAGGGCTTGACTCATTCAAAGTATACATTTAAATGTTTCTTTCAATACATTATAAAACTTAAATTATAAATCTAGATTTAGATCATGTTTTGTTAAATTACCAGTTGAAAAATATAACAAGCGTTCGAACAAGAAGTACGCGACTGGTAAACAAGTGCAAAAGATGTCCAGTCGGCGGTTCTTCCTCGTCTTCTTCCATGAAAAGTTTATCAGGTAAGGTCACTTTGTTGACTTTCGCTGCCTTCCGAAGTATAACTTCTGCTTCTTCCTTTCGACCTTGATTGATTAACCAACGCGGGGATTCTGGTATGACCCTAAAAATATAAAAGAAATGAATTATTACGTGAAAAAGATATATTTAAGCTACGTGTATAATTCATGTAATTGTTTGATCGGGATACACGTTAACCAAATTTATTGTTTAAATAAAAATAAGTCAACACAAATAAAAAAGTACCTTTTTCTTTTTTCTTGTTTTGCTATGTATTGTATCAAATATTATTGCCATCATTTTTGCAATTCGTTACACTTAACCTACAAGACCAGCAAGTTAATGAGTTCACTTTGCAGTTCGAGCGTTTTCTTATTATCGATTAAATTTCGGTTTTGATATCCCAATTTCGTTTCTCTGATGAAACAATATATACTTGGTCTGTCATCTCTACATTGACGTCATAATTATCGTATGCATGTAGCACGCACCCCACTGCCTTTTATAACTATCCTATAGCAAATCAATAAAATAAGTAATTAAAAAAAAAAACAATTATATGAAAGTTTCGTTGTCAACAGTATTGCAAAACTCGGAGTGGGCGCTACATTAACAACGAAACCTGAATTACTGTACTAAATATACAACATCTTAAGCGGTGTACATTTTTGGTAACTAATCGATCCCCACCAAGAAATCTTTTTTGTTTGTTTATCTGTTTTGCATCTTTGTCGATATATTTCAATACCCACAGGTACGATCTTATTGGTTCTGTAACTTCTAATGGCAAAGACACAACTACTATGTTGTCACTAGAATCAAAATTGCAATCCTCAATTTGCCAATCAGTTTTGACACTGGACAATATGTTTCAGATTTGGTATATGGGAATGTGGTTTTATCAGCATCAACACGTGTTTTAGACAATCTTTATTTCTAAAATTGTTCAAACTGTATGGTATCAAATCTAATGAAGATTTAGGCATTTATTTTTAAATGCTCAGGAATAGGTCTTCCAACTAATTTTCGAGATCGACAAATTCCCAACATGAAGTTGTCATTAAGTAAAAAGTATAGGTTGACGAACATAATTTTAATCCTGGTATCATCTATGATGAGTTTATTTAATGAGTCTGCTGAAAAAAAAAAAAAACAAAGTAGGTTCTATAATTTGAAATACGAGTTGAGGCCACTGAATTATTCTTACCATGGAAAAACGTAATGTAAAAAAAGTGAAATCTAACTGCCAGTGGGTAAATAAATTTTAAATGAAAAATATCAAGAATACATGCTTTATAACATAAATGAAATATCTGAAATTAACGCCATCTCTCAGTGAACTGTACTTCAGGAAAGAGGAAATCTTTACAAAATATCAACTTGAATATCTGTTCGACATTTCTTACTCTATGATAAACATGAACTGTAAACATAACAGATAGTAAGTACACATAAACTATTTTTACATTCTATCATTGAATCATCTTACCACCACATAAGTAAAAACAGAACCATTGGCGCACCAAATGCAAGTTCTATATAAAACCAATTCCTCAACAGATATGCCACTCCTGCTAAAAGAACTAAACCAAGTGCAAAGAAATATTCTATAACTATTCCCGCCAAATTTCGCTTAGTAGGACCAACAAGTTCCAATCCTACAAAATACAATGATAATTCATAATCGTTTTCCATTAAAAAAAAAAGCAAGAAAAAAAAAACATAAAAATTATACAGAAAAAATAAAACATTATATTTACCAAATCGATTAAAATAATCAATGCAATGATATATCATAACTTTGTTCCTTGTGCAATGTCGAAGGAAGATGTCTATATTTCTGTTTAGAAAAAAATCTCATCCCTGTAACGATTTTCATCGCAAAGTTAAAAGCATTATGGGAGTTATGTTTCAACTTCCGAAAGGAAATAACGCTTTTGACCACGTCTACACAAGCATATCAATTTGTTTTATAAACGAACAAGAAACAATATGTGACATTTTTCCTTAAAATTATTGCAGGAATCTGTTCTTTGAGAAACAAGGTACACATTTTTTCACAAACGGGATGTTTCCTCGACTGTATATTATGCATCGTTAGATTAATGTTTTATTTAAGTTAACCGTATGCACCAGTTTGGGATTTGTATTTTGGTTATATGTTTTTTTTTTTGTCGTTGTTGTGTTTTTTGCTTTACTTGTTAACTCTTTGTAACTCTATTCCGCCATGGCCTTGTCAGTTTGTTTTCGACTAATGAGTTTAAATGTCCCTTTGCTATCTTTCGTCTATATTTTATGTTCTTTTATTTATAAATCTCTATAATATTAGAAGATGTGGCATTGGCACCAATGAGATAGTAACACAATGACACAAATATCTAAGTACATATTACAGAGATCAACACGCAGTCTTCAACAATAGACAGCTGGTGTCTACACAATACATATCTGTAAGAAGGAACATATTTCATAGTGTATATGGACGATACACGGACGGTACTATTTATAACTTTGCTGTTAGTATTTTCAAAACAGATTCTAATCTGCACATACCAATTACGAAAGCTGTCATAAAAATGCCAGCCATAGAAAATCCTACAAAGAAACGTAATGTTACAAAAACTGGATATGATGGTGAGAATGCCAATCCAACTGTTGCTCCTAAGGCCAATAAGAATGATAGGAACAAAGTCTTCTTTCTTCCAATCCTGAAAAATTACATAATGGTTGGTATGGTTTGTTAATCTGCGTCTACAGGACGTTTATCTATCTGTCCAATACTGTTGATTGATAATTCTCGTTACTATTTATGTTTTATTGGAAACATTGCGGCTGATTTCATTTACCTTAGTCAAAATATAATAATTGAGAAACATAAAATTGCCCTAAAACGTCCTTTATCAGCTACAGATGAATTCTGTGATACGTCTCGTTCGATGACGTCACAATCGATGAAATAGGACGGGAGCCAGACACATAAAACATGTCAACGGTGATCTGTGATACAAAAGATGACTTCAACTTTACCATTAGGAACCCTGAGTTCAATGGCTTCCTTGTAAATAACAATGTTGTTATAATAGAGTACTAGTTAATAATTAAACCTGATTCAAACTATTTTACTTGAGATATTTGATTTCCAGAGCTTCAAAAATTCCAACATTATTGACCATGAATCTTTGAATTTGAATAGTTCTTCTGTAAGACGATATCGATGGTCTACGTGTTTTACGGCTATTGTGATAAAAGCAATGCACTATGTATTTCAAGCTCATTCAAGGAGTAACGGTTACCTCTGTCAAAATCCTATAAAATATGCGCGGGATAATTTCAAGCATGTCCGTTAGCAACATGTATTATGACTTTACATTGAATATTAAGTTTATTTTTTGTTTTATTTGGGCGTTGTCAGATTACTGTCTCGTAAATATTTAGTCAGTTTCTCCTTTTATTCAAATGCATTTCCTCTCTCTGACAGACAGCTTGTGCCAGATGAAATGCGTAAATTATTTCAAGATTAACTCTACATCTTGTCACAAAACGCGGGCGTATTGCGTTTCCAGAATTTGTATTTATTACTTTTCCGGAAATTTACCTGGTAGAAAATTATAAATATTTGAATATATGTTAGATAAATTATTTATTTTATATTTTTATACAAAAAAGGTTCTGATCTTATTCATTTCATGCTGCTACAATCAGTTGTTGCAGGTTTCATTTAGGACAAAGTTGGTGTCGTAAAATTCAGTCAATTATCATAGGTCTTAGTGCCGATTACAAGGACAAAGATTCGGATTTTGGAAAATGGCCGACACATTTCTTTGGTTACGCCTACTTGCCATACAATAAGATTGAAGAATGCTTTGTAGAATTAATAGCAGATGCTCCATCTGACGATAAATGCATGAAGTTTGCAGATTACATATTGGAATTTTATATAGATGGCAATTCGAGATTTCCACCAACCATTTGGGCATCACCTCCTGACCCCGAGGAAAAGAGAACAACGAATGGGGCCGAGTCTTTTCATGCCCACTTGAACGAGCAGTTTTACATTTTTGTCTTTGTCGATGTGCTATTAAAACTGCAAACAACATCATACATAGAGATGAGAACTTTATCTATTAAAGCACCCGTTCGAAAATATGAAAAGGAGAAGATGAACTTCCTTGTTGAACAACACACAAAACTTGTAAATGGCGAATGTACTACTGTGGTATTCCTTAATTATTTTCCCGGAAAAGTATAATTTATTTTTCCCGGAATCGTTACTATTTTTCCGGAAAAGTAAGGTATTTATTTCTGGAAACGTAGACTTTATTTCCCGGAAACATCATCTTTTTTCCCGGAAAAGTAATGCCAATTTCCGGAAACATAAAACGTCGCAAAATGCATATGTCAAATACCCTGTGTCATGTTGAATGAATATTCATGTAGGAATGTTTAACGCTGTCGAATGTCACACAAAATATCAGTTATAAACGTACAATTGTAGAATCTATTCATTAATACAAATTTTCTACAATTTTTAAAAGCCCCTTGCACAAAAAATGGTTAATCGAATGTCACCTATGTGTATAGTGTAATGTTACATGTATGCAAGGAATCATCTTTAGAAAGAATATATGTGCCACATATGCATATCTTCAACTCGCTTGTTAGAAAAAAATATTGCTGCTTGAAGAAAGCATATTGAATTTTGTTATATGAAAGCCGCATACAATTAACTCACTTGTCGGACAGAAGGCCTGTGATAAATGCTGCTTGAAGAAAGCATATTGAATTTTGTTATATGAAAGGCGCATACAATTAACTCACTTGTCGGACAGAAGGCCTGTGATAAATGCTCCTACAAGTACTCCACCAAAAAACAAGGTTTTCGCTTGGGTAGTTTTAGGGAAGTCATCACATACCAAGTTCATCTAAAATATAGTATCTTAAATTTTACAGATTTTTAAATTACAGCAATGTTTCGATAAATTCTTCTGACTTCAAAGAGAACTTATGTATAATAGCATAAGAAACATTGTAATATTTACAAATTACCCAAGTTTTTGGTTCTGAGGTTACCTGAAAAAGATCTTTACAGAATCTACTTTCGTGTGCACAGAAATCGGGGACATGCGATGTTCTTTAAAAATCATTGAAACGGTTCCGGATCTGCTGCACTGTCAGTTCCCGGGAGAACACTGAGATGGTTCAAGATCTGCCTGAAGGTCTGTTCCCGGGAGAACATTGAGATGGTCCTAGATCTGCTGGACCGTCAGTTCCCGGGAGAACACTGAGATGGTCCCGGATCTGCTGGACTGTCAGTTCCCGGGAAAACAGTGAGATGGTCCCGGATCTGCTACACTGTCAGTTTCCAAGAGACCAATACGCCAAGTAACTAGAGCTTAGTTGGCACTAGCATAATTTTAATGATATATGATGTATAGTTTGTAAATTTCCAGTTCATGAACTAAGTAATTAACATAAAAGTTTCATATTCAGGCAAGGTTGTTTTTGATCGTCCTTAATCGTTAAGGTCCCTTTTGTTTTTTTTTTAATACATTCAAACATTTGATAGTTTTGGCTTTCTACGCGTACATTTGATATTCCTAGAAATCACATTTATATTATGCTTCCTTTCTCTAAATGGCACCACAGTTTATTAGTTGGCTAAATACTAATGAAACAGAGAGGAAGAGATAAATCTTGAAACAAGTAATGCGCTTATAATAGTCATTTTCATCAATACCATTTAAGCATATATTTGTATGGAACGCCATCACTGCCTTATAAGAAGACACTACTATGACATGATGCAAATATTGCTTACATCATGTCAAAACACTATTACATGATATGAATACTTCATTACATGATGTGATAACTTCATTACTTGATGTCGTTCCTTCTTTACATGATGTGAAAATTTTATTACATGATGTGGTTACTTCTTTACATGATGTGAAAACTTCATTACGTGATGTGGTTACTTCTTTATATGAGGTGAAAACTTCATTACGTGATGTGGTTACTTCTTTACATGATGTGAATTCTTCGTAACGTGATGATGTTACTTCTTTACACAGGGGCGGATTCAGGCGGGGGCGTGGCGGGCGTGCACCCCCACCCCCCTAAAATTTGCAAAGCATGGATTGTCCTCAGCTTAATAAAGAATATTTCGATAATTTTACCTCAAAAGTTTAAGTTTCCGCCCCCCCCCCCTAAATCTACAATCCTGGATCCGCCCCTGTTACATGATATGAACATTTCATTACATGATGCGAAACAAACTTTCCTTACGTGATGATAAAAGTCATTATGTCGTATTTCTATAACATTGGGCAAAAAGATATACATTGTAATGTCAAATGGGTATTACGTGTTAAGAAACACATATGACGTTATGTGAAACTTCATTATGTCAAAACATCTTTATAAGAACACGGAACCTCTCGGATGTTATTACATTATAGAAAGGAAGGACATAAGGGGAAAAGTAGGCATGGCGAGTGTAAATTAAATTCTTGAAAGAATAGGCCTAGGGAAGACCGCCTTGGGGAGCACATGCCGATCACAGGGACTCGGTTAGCAGATTAAAATTTTGTTTATCAATGTTTTTATCATTTTTTTTTACGTATTTCCGGTCTATTTGTATTACATTAGTAACGTTCTAAACGTTGGGATCAATATGCCGTCGTTTTCTAGCAATGTGCAGTTTACTATTCATATCCGTATACTAAAAAATCTAAAGGGATCTTAGTCGCCATTTTCAATAGCCTATCCTTCTTTAAATAGAAATAATTAAAAATATTTCTAATTGACTATATACCTTACAAAGGCACACATGTCCTTCCTAAATGGTTATTTTATCAGAAGCATGTATTAATTTTATGTTCAACGACACCCTCACTCATCTATCGTTTCATTCAGGTAAAAAAAATATCTCGGTGAAAGCAACGTAACTAGAAACCAGAAACTACACAAAAATTTATGATAAAAGGGATGATTTTTCTTTCCCTATTGTCAATTTCCTTTTTTGGATGGTGATGCTACTTTGGCACCGTCTAACGGTGTTTATACATCACAACTGGTTAGCTATGCCCGTGTCTGTAGTGACGTTTCGGATTACAATGAGCGTAATCTTTGTGTTACTGGTAAATTATTAAGTCAGGGATTTCGTTTTCTTAAAAATTTTTCCAAAGATACAAAGAATTTGTTTGCAAGTTTGTCTATACATGTAGAAAACTTATTTCAAACAGAATAGATCAGAATAGCACATCCTATTTTTTACCGTGATGTTGTTTTACCGAGCCTGGAAATTTAGATACGACCGGGTTAACTTATCAATCATTTATTCTAAAAGGTTACCAATTAACACTCTGTAATTAGATCTTTGAATATTTTTTTTATTGGTAGAAATATTGAATAGATTTTATTATCAGTAAATTAAAACCATATTAAATATTTTTGTTATACACATATATGCACTTTCACGGTTCTGCAATCTGTCGATACCTATATTTTGGCATTGCACAAGGTCATATTTTTCTCCGACTGTTAATAACGTCGTTACACTAAATCCATTGGGTGTTGGATGTGTACTGATTGATATTTTAGTCTTAGATACATGATTTTTTTTCTAATTGTTATGGGCTTCGAATTAACTGTCAGTAACTGCCATTTTTCTAAGGGATGTAGTTTTTGTCTTTTTTTGTTTTGTTAGGGATAAATAAATACCCTGCCACGTCCGGTCTGTGTTTTTGTTAGATGTTTTTCCGCTTTGTATCGATCTGATGAGTTTTTATAGTTTGTTCTTATGTTGTGCTGTTACACCGATGTCAAACGTTAGGGGAGAGTTGACCGCTAACAATCATATTTAACCACGCCACATTCTTTATGTAAATGTCCCAAGTCAGAACTGTTCATGTCTGTCATATTTGTTTTTCGTAAATTGTTTTGTTATAAATTATGCAATTAGTTTTCTCAATTGAATTGCTTCATAACTTTCATTTCGGGGCCTTAAATAACCGACTATACGGTGTGGATTTTTCTCATTGTTATAGACCATACTATAATTGCTTACATCCACTTCATCTGAACTTTGGTGGATAGTTGTCTCATTGGCAATCATACTACATTCTCCTAATTTTCATATAACTGGCAAACGTGTCGTTTTTGAATAACATAGACGAAATGGGAGATATATCTGTCATCCGGAAATTTCCCAATTGTAACGTTCATTACAACGATAATCCCTCATACATAATGAAAGGAAAAAAAGGAAATTTTCTTCACAAATGAGGGAACATAACTCACTGGTTTTTTTTATCAGATACATTCACTAAAATCGAGTAGTTACAAAAAATATTGACGTGGTCAAAGATTTATCAGGTGCGGATCCAGGATTTTGAAAAAGAGGGATGTGGCTGGCAAGCCATCGTTTCAGTGATACTTGTAAAAAGTCTATGCATTTATCATCTATGAATCTCCATAAAGGGGTGCCGGGGCACATTCCCCCCTAAATCCGCCTTGTTTACTATATAAGTCATTGATGTGATAATATGTTCATGCATGGACGATGTCTAACCAGAAAGTCACATTCCTTCATGAAAAAAAACACTGATAGTTTGGGGACAATCATTTCATATTTTAGTACGGGAGGGGCAGGGGGATATAATCTGACATTGCAACTATTCATAGCCCAAATAATTATGACGTCTTGAAAGTTTTTTTTAACTTTTTTCCTATGACGCCTTCAGGCATTTGTTATTGAAAGAATTATGTGTTAAGGAAAGAAGTTACTCAGTTGTTATGGAAGAATTTACTCAATTGTTAAGGAAAGAATTGACTTAATTTTCCGTTAAATGTGTTAGTAATGTAATACAATTCACTTAACAAACAGTAAATATGAACAAAATTGAAAACATTGACAAACAAAATTTTAATCTGCTAACCGAGTCATGTGCTCCTCAAGGTTGTCTTCCCTATTCTTTCAAGAATTTGATTTAAACCCTTATGCCTACTTTTCCTTTCGGATACCCTTATGTCTTTTCTTACTACAAAATACATGTGTAATAACGTCCGAGAGTTTCCGTGTTCTTTTAAAGAAATTTTGACATAATGAAATGTTCACATAACGACATATGTGTTTCTTACCATGTAATACCCATTTGACATTACAACGTATATCTTTTTGCCCCATGTTATAGAAATACGACATAATGACTTTTATCATCATGTAAGGAAAGTTTCGCATCATGTAATTAAATGTTCATATCATGTAAAGAAGTAACTACATCACGTAACGATGAATTCACATCATGTAAAGAAGTAACCACATCACGTAATGAAGTTTTCACATCATGTATAGAAGTTATCACATCACGTAATGAAGCATTCATATCATGTAATAGTGTTTTGACATGATGTAAGCAACATTGACATCATGTCATTGTGGTTTCTTTTCATAATGCAGTAATGGCGTTCCATATATTTGGGTGTACACGTGAAACAGAAATAAAATAATTCTCGAAGATTAGAATAAGGAAAATGTGTGTCCCTTAACTATCGTTTACATGTACCACCTTTAAAAGTGATTTAGTGCCGCGGATAAAAAAGAACGCATAGAAAAGCATGCTTTAAACGTGGTATTATTCATATATGCTTTATACGATCATTAGAGGTATAAACAAACATGAATAAGGACAGTTTGGTTTCAGGTTAATATACAAACATGAATAAGGACAGTTTGGTTTCAGGTTAATATACAACCGTGAATAAGGACAGTTTGGTTTCAGGTTAATAAACATGATTTTATTAGATATTTCAAATTAAAATGTTTCGGTTGTACTAGTAAATGTCCGTAAAACAAACGTTTTTCATATATTAAGAGAGCGATGATTAGCTTATTTTTTCATCCTAGGTACATGTACTAAATTAAGCTAAATTGATTATGTAGAATTTTACCTCTGACGAAAATGTAGACTTGAAAATTGCATCATCATATACCCATTTGCTACATTTGACTTTAGTGGCATTGATTGGACGACTTTCATTATCAAATATGACTGTATTTGTGTCAAAAGCAAGGAAGGAACACTCGTCATATTTCTTTTTTTCTTCTGTTGGCTTTGGTATATAATTGTTCACTAGAATCTTGTGGAAATCGTTCTGTATAGCGTAAGTATCATTCTCATATCCAGGTATCACACACCTTATGTTAGGAAATAATAAAAGATCAAATTTAGTTTCTCAGTATTTGGTGTAAATGGTATAAAATTATGTTGCAAATATTCGCTACAGCGGTTGTTTTGTATCAAATACAGTTTCTGGATAAAATTTAATAATACTGTACTAAATAAAGTGATGTTGCACTCAATGCGTGTAGAAATGTGGACTGTTCTATGACTTACTTAGATATTTGTTTGAATTTAAATTCTTCTAGTCACTTCTAGTATTTATTAAAAACAAAAGAGCCATATGTTCTGATTTAGATCAAGACTGACTCCAGATTAATTTAAAAATAAGAATATGTGGTATAAATGCCAATGAGACAACTTTCTACAAGAGACCAAATGACTTAAAACTGAGAAATTATAGTTTACTGCATGTACGACCTTCAACAATGAGCAAAACCCAAACCGTATAGCAAGGCATATAAAGAATCCCGACATGACAAATGTTAAAGAATTCAAACGAGATGTATGTACAAAACAAATAACGGAAAAGAAATATGATATAGAGCAACAAACGACAACCACTGAACTATAATCTCCTGACTTGGGACAGGCACATACAGAATGTGGCAGGGTTAAACATGTTTGCTGGACCCTTCCATAATTTGGCACAGTGGTTTAACAGCACATCATAAGAATGAAATATAAAAAAAAATGTTAGAAACGGCTTGATTCATCAGACCACATAGCACACAAAAAACAATTAAATTAATCCTGGTTTTATATCACGCTAGTTTTAATGAATCTTGTATTATATTTCTTTTACTGGTCACCATTCTGTAACGCCCTATTAAAGACTGAAAAGTTACTTTTGCCAAATCAAAATCTTTTCACTAATTTGTACAAAACAAAGGAACGGAATTTTGCTCTTTAAAGAAAATGGGTTTTTGTTCTAATTTTTATGTGAACTTGAACAAAATAGTAATATGATATACATATACTGATTTGGTATACTGCACTTGCCACGAGCAATATGACGGTTGCCACACGTAGAACAGGAGCTGCACTTTTCTAGAGCACCTGCTATCAACCTTGGCAGTATTTGGAAGACTTTTGTTTGTATTGTCGTCGTTTTAACGTGTTTTGCCATGATATTGTCTGTTTTTCTTTGACTTATGAATTTTTATTATTCCTTTGGTATCGTCAGCATCTTTTACTTTTATCTATATATCTCCCACTTAACATTACGCAAACAACCATCAATCAATCTATATATCTGCCTCTACGAATAATATCTTTCAAGTCTATCCATGTATTTGATTAAATTGAAACAAATATAAACATGCTTTTATCGTATATCTTAATACAACACCATAATAGATAAAGAAGTTTTTAAACAAACAAATTTAAAAATTTAAGATTACAGTTCATTGGTTTATTACACTGAGTATGATATTTTGAGATGTAAAGGGATTACGCAATGGAGTTTATGTATAACAGTGTAAAGTGAAGCAAGAGTTGTGTGTTTATTTTAACCGTCAATTAAATACAAACACATTTTCGTTTTATTTATTTTTAATTGTGTTTAACTTTTTAAAACCGTATTATGATTAAATAAAAAGATCAGATGACACAAATTGACAAATTATCATCTTTTATGTTTTTGTTATTTTTTTCATCTACTGATACTTATCCATTTTAAATAAATTTTGAGCATTAGGTGTTCTTGAAAAAATAGATTGTCCAAAGCAAGTAAGAAAAATATCATATGCCCAAATATGAATGAATTTTCATACATGAAGAACATATGATCCAGGCATAGCCTGCAGCAGATCATTTAGAAATTCTTTAATAAATAAAAAAAAAAGTCAGATTCCTTTATATAATTGCCTAAAAAGTAAACACAGATATTAATTTGGTGTGACCTAAAGACATAAGTTAGTATCATCGAAAATGCACCGCAAAATAAAAAGTTATTTTTTACGCATTTAAAACACAAATTACGAACCGGTAATTGAGTATGGCACAATTACGAAAGAATATAGGCAAAAAAAATATTCACAATATGAAGCTATATAAACTAAAAAGATACGAACCTGTGATCTGGTATACCAAGGAGAAAAACAGATATAACCATGAAGACACCCGCACTGATTCCAGGAATACATAATAAAAAATACAGAAATTTTTGGTACAATCCAAATTCGCCTATTCTCTCTAGGATCTCGTCGAAATGCATTTTGAAGAAATGAGTGATAATATCAACGGTAATATACAAGAAAATGAATGGAGGCACAATCTATGCAACCTAGGTATGGGCTTCATTTAAGACTTTTTTTTATCTTGGTTTTAATTCACTTTATCTATATATTATTGACTTTTGTAAATATACATGTATCTATTCACTGACAAAATGTTGTTGGTATAGGTAAATAACTTGCCCCAAATTCCAATTATTTCTTTCGGTTGTTTTGACATTTAAAAATTGCCCCGTCGCAAAAAGGCAAAACTATAGCGGGTTAACTGCATTCTTTTGAAGTCATAAACAGGCTATTAGATTGTGATCTTTAATGAGCGTGCCACAGCAAAGTACACAGGAATAGGTTGGCATTGCAGTATTTGAGAGATATATACTCTTCTTTTATCAACAGTTATATCGACCTCAATAACTATAATGAACTATGCAAAAAGGAATGTAAACTTGCAATCAACACCTCTACGTAAAGCCCAATGGTTAACCCATGTTCTAGTTGAAGCCCAAATGAAGAAGTAATTTTTTCGGATGGTATCAGTTGTTGTAGGAATATTTGAAACATATGATGTGCCCTTGGATATGATTTCTTTAAAAAAATTTCGAGACCGCCCGGATATGACTGCTTATTATAGGAGGGATCTCATCGCATATGTACTGAAATCAATTGATGTCTTGTTTGCGTGTTGCATTAGGTAATGATGTACTGTCTTCGTACCATGGCCCATATCCGTTCCATTTCACATTTTACCTGCAAGAGAATGGAATTTCAAATCAGCGTAACATGACTGAATGACGCCATGAAATAGAAGTGCGATTTTCATGTCAACCATACTCATAGGTCGTATTTTTAGACAGAGTCAATATATGAATGGGAGTATTTTTTCGAATACAAACAGCACCCCTGTAACAAAATATAGGTGCCCCACTCCCTGACCCTTGGACCTTTTAAGTGAGACGCCTGTCGACAAAACGAAAACAATTTGTACCAAACATTTCTTCTATGCAACGTACTGAAGCCGATAAAAAAAGATTATTTTAGCATTCCAGAATCAATCATTTCTAAAGAGAATACGGAAAATATATGCAACAAATAGCAGAGCAATTTTAATGGTTATATATTGTAGGGAAATATGGGCATGGTGGAAAAGTGGCTATATGTACATACATTGCCAACTTTCTACGGGAGGAAATGGGAAAAATGGCTATATAAGGGGTTCCTCTCCTAGAGTACCACTAGACCAGTTGTACTCTGTGGTGACAGGAAATATCATTGATATTGTCATACACAATGTATTTATAAATTAACTTTTTGAATTGTTCAAAATGATAATGATTTTGAACCCCAGGAATAGATTACCTTAGCTGTATTTGGCAAATCCATTCGTAATTTTGGGTCCTCAATGCTCATTAACTTCGTATTCCTAACCTCTTTTTTTTTATTCGAGCGTCACTCATGAGTCTTTTATAGACAAAACTACGCGTCTGGCGTACAAAATTATAAGACTGGGCGCTTTGATGAATTTTATTATATCACGCCAGTCTTGTTTCAGTGTTTAATGAGTTACCTCGCAACATAAGAAAATGGCTTACGTTTCGATGATTTAATTCCAATGACTCCAGGAAGACTAATATTAAAATCATCACTATTCAAGTGTTAACCTGACAGGGAGTTTACACATATACTTAAGTTTTAATGAGAAATAAGAAATGACGATTACAGTATCGTACCTGTGGAACGACTATTCTAAACACCATCAAAGCGATAAGGAGTTTAATTTCTTTTTTTGTTACCTTATAAAAACATCTATTCATGTGATTCGAAGAAAATGAATTTTTGAGTTATTTCCCGACATTTGAATTTTTTTTTAATTTATTATAACACGACCGTTACCCAGGAACCACTCACCTGAACGTTTCCCAGGAACCACTCACCTGAAAGTCATTTAAATTAGTTCCATAGTTGCAACTATGTCGTATTAATAGAGAATTCTCGATATCTGACTTTACTAACGTCATACATAAAGTATACGTAAGAAATCACAATTAAGACTATATTTGAGATTGAATTGTCTCCCTTTTTCCGAAAAAATGACATATTAAAATGCATTCAGCTATAATTTCGCCATTATCTTCATACTTTTTCTTAATCTAATTAGGATATTTGAATTAAGACAACATTGTTGTAGGGAAAAATGATTTTTTTAGTATTTAGTGATTCTGGTAACTTAAAATTATTGACCATTAAATCTCAAGAAAAATAATCGTAATTAAAGGAAGCAAAGGAAGGTATAAAGAGCTGATATCCAGTTTAGGATTCAATAACTGGAGACACTGCTATACATCTGTTATACTTTGTTTAAAATGCCAAGGGTTAATAATTAAGTCAAAGCATATTATTATTATACTATTATAATTGAAATAAAAAATCTCAAAATACAAATATCATCTCACTTTGTTGACCGTCCATCCACGATATTCATACCAAAATAGGTTGTATCTCTAATTTAAAGTTGTGTTTGACGTATAGTTATCATAACTAGTATTTTGAAGGGTTTTTTTCTCCGAAAAAAACCTTCAGATATACCTTATAGTCAAGTCAGAATCAACATGTGTGAAATTATAAAAAAATCAAATGATAAATATTTATGGTTGATACAAAACTTCACGCCAACATATAAATGTGTCGTATATCTTATTTCAAGATAGTTCTGGTTTGTTTATAGTCGTCAGTACATAATGAAGGCAATCTGAAATTAAGCCCTGGGTCTGGACTAAAGCTCCATGATGAAGGCCATACGGTAACCAATAGTTGCTTAAAATCAACATTATTCCCCCTGGTAGTTAGTTATCTGATTGTTAATACTGTTAGACATCGACCATTCATCTTTTGTGGTTGAACAAAGGATTTTTTTAAAGTTTGATTCTTTATTGCTTCATATATACTTCATCAAATTGTCTGTGCGAAATAAAATGCCCCTCCGCACCAAATATTTAAACACATAAAAGGATGGTTCGTTCCTTCTATGATCTTAACATTAGAAAGAAAATTAACGGAACATCTGAGTTGCTATCTCCTTGCCATATTGTACCAAACATCTCTTTAAACGAGTATCCACAGTAAGGTTGAACACATAAATAACGAAGTTATTTTTTGGGAAGAACTTCTTGCAAATACGTTTACGAAATATCGAATGAAACAAGTGTGGACACAGGCTAGCGTGGATAGTATCCAGCATATAAGAGAATTGAACGGTCAAACTCATAAGACCCAAACAAATTCGAACTTGATCTGGATTTTGTCATTGACATTTGCCAGCCAGACAATACCACCAGATAGACCACCAGAAAGACAGACATACAGACAGATAAGACCACCAGATCGACTAGACCATCAGACAGACAGACAGACAAGACCACCAGACAGTCACACAAACAAGACCACCAGACAGACATACAAAAAAGACCACCAGACAGACACACAAACAAGACCACCAGACAGACACAGACAGACAAGACAATCAGACAGACAGTCAGCTAGACAAGACAACCAGAGAGACAGCCAGCCAAACAAGACCACCAGATAGACAGACAGACAGACAGACAAGACCACCAGACAGACAGAAAAGACCACCAGACAGACAGACAGACAAGACCACCAGTTGGCAAATCCATTCGTAATTTTGGGTCCTCAATGCTCATTAACTTCGTATTCCTAACCTCTTTTTTTATTCGAGCGTCACTCATGAGTCTTTTATAGACAAAACTACGCGTCTGGCGTACAAAATTATAAGACTGGGCGCTTTGATGAATTTTATTATATCACGCCAGTCTTGTTTCAGTGTTTAATGAGTTACCTCGCAACATAAGAAAATGGCTTACGTTTCGATGATTTAATTCCAATGACTCCAGGAAGACTAATATTAAAATCATCACTATTCAAGTGTTAACCTGACAGGGAGTTTACACATATACTTAAGTTTTAATGAGAAATAAGAAATGACGATTACAGTATCGTACCTGTGGAACGACTATTCTAAACACCATCAAAGCGATAAGGAGTTTAATTTCTTTTTGTTACCTTATAAAACATCTATTCATGTGATTCGAAGAAAATGGAATTTAAGTAAATAGACTTAAATTCAGTTATCGCTAGGGCCACTGACGGATTGTGTTTCATGTTTTAGATTTACCTAACATGAGTGACGTTATTTCTGTGACGTAATTTAGTCCTTTACAGAATTTCATCGCAGCAAGCAAGCTGTTTAAATTTCTTTAGCGGTAAAATATGAGTAATTAGATGCAATATTGTCCTAAGATTTCCAGATTATAATAATGATTTCGTCATAGTAAATTTCTACATCAAATTAGATGCATGTATAGTCTGCCTGATACTGATAGGTACTCATATATATATGACGACGACGAGTTTAATTTGTTGGTTTTTTTTTTTTTTTTTTTTAAATTACTTTTTGTCCATATCTTATTACTATTGAAATTGAGTATTGACAGATCGTCTAGTGCCGACGGGTAAGCCTAACAAATTGTATTTGCGCTGTAAGTTAGTGTAACAGATCATGCAGGTTAGTAACGTGTCTTAATGTTTATGTGGGCAGGCGTTGTCTGATGAACTCCCGAATTATAATTAAATTTTCCTTAAAAGGGTATACATCGGGAATTGTGTATCTAGATCTTTCATAGCACATATACAGCAAATATTCCATGAAAGGATATGAACGTACAAAGGTGCAAAGGGACGTACCCTTTGGGGCGAAAGGACCCAGGTTCGTAACAAATAAACAAAAATCTTGGAAATCTTGCACAGAGACCATTCACGGAGTTAAGAAGCAGTAGTTAAAAATCGTCATGTCTAAATGTTAGCTTGCTGGTGGAGTTTAGCAGACATATATCATCTGTATATATTCTGCAATAAATTTTGCGTGTACCTACACACTTGTTACTGAAAACTGTCAGTGTCGAGTCGGTCAACATCCGTCATCACACAATAATTTCTCAGTGACATGTATAGCAGTGTGTGAAACCTCCGCTCGTCACCTCGCCAAAGGCGAGTAATAATCGTGTTTGGCGAGTCCAGATTCAATAAAACTCGCCCTTGTGGCGAGTAACTCTTCTGTGCCGACTTTGAATCAAGCCAGCAAAAAGATCGTCACAAAAACATTTTTTCCCGCAAAATCTATACTGTTATCCATGACTTCTGTTTAAACAGGAACCCAGATGATACATATTATGTTACATGTGTTCTGATTGGCTAGATGACTGTTGAATGAAAAACTTAAACCAATCAAAACATGTTTTATAGATAGATAAATTTACTTTCACTTTCCTTTTGGCAATGTAATTTTAATATATGTTTTGAAGATTGAATCAAGAGTAAATTTCCTATAAAGTGTAAATAAAACTTAATTCTAATAATAGCTTTTAAATAACATGAAAGGAAGGAAAAGGTCACCAAAAAAAATCTTTACAGTGTACATTGCTTTATTAATTCAGCTTTTAAATGACATGAAAGGAAGGAAAAGGTAACCTAAATAATCTTAACAGTGTCGTTGCAGAACAATATTTGTTTTCTTATAGCATAAATATTGCAAAATGCATTAATTATGGTCAACAGTAGCAACTTTGGATATTAAACATGTTAAAGCATTTTTTCAAGATAAAGAAAATTTATAAGTCCTTGATTTATATAGTCCTCTAAAACCAACATTTTCTTTGGAACCAAGTTAATATATAACCAGATATCAAGAAAAGTTAAAACCCATAAATTGTTGCTTAAATGGTATCATTTTTCATGTGATTTCTTATTAAATCACAAATTTAATTAAATTCTTCAGTTAATCTGTATAACCCTATATTTAGATTATTATATATTATACTTGTATTATACCCTATCTAGGGTATTATATAAATACCAGTAACCCCTTTCTATTGACCAAGCACTCCTGAATGAGAAGCCACTGAACAAAATTAATACATAAAAACTGTCAAAGAGAAAAGGAAATCACAGATACTTCCTGAAAAGCTTCAACCTAATATATAAGTAAACTAGAATAAAGCTATTTCTAAAAATGTTTATTACATACAATAACGTACGAATAAGATGGCGAGTTCAAAATTTTAGAAACTCGCCAAGCTGGCTAGTGGGATTTCAATTTGGCGAGTTGAAATGAAAAGCTGCTCGCCAAATTGGCGAGTTCCAAGAAAAAAAGGTTTCACACACTGGTATAGGCTGTAGTTGCTACTACTCTAGCCTAGACTAGGTCGATATGGTATGAAAAGTTCAGATAAATCACAAATTTAGTCATAATGTCATCAACAGGCCACAGCTTGAATTATTGTTGTAATAACTTAATTATATACAAATATTACACTATGTCACTATCAACTGACTATGGATTTAAGAATTAATAAATAAATATATCATGTATATATACTAATTTTAAATTATTTTTTTTAAAAATTATTGTAACTATCATAAGACACAACTATGAGTATACGTAATATTTTTATTGTTATTGTTTCTTTGTACAGTCATTTGATTTTGTTATGTCAATGCTATGTAGCATGGTGGAACTAATATTTACTTTTTGTTGAGTTGTAGCACAATGTTGGGAAGATCAGTTAGAAAGCGAAAAGTGCGACCTTACTCGGCCACAGAACACCACCACAAGGGTTGTAACAATTGGACCAGAGACATAGACAACAATGACACACACAGTTTTTACAGATGGGTCACCAGACTGGACTGGATTCACGACTCATCACGCCACTAACTCAACTCCTTTAGGTCACATACATTTGTACATTGGATCATCATCAGACGTCATTTATGCAAACCCCCAGAGCTCTGCATCAATATGTTCCAGTTGATAACTTACCAGGTAATCGTCAGATTTACAAAAGCAGTATATTACTTTTAAGTTAAACCCCTAAATGTACATGTGATTCTAACATATATAAACATATGTATAAAGATATAAGGCAACTTTTTTCCAATCTTATGGTTTAGATTTAACAGATTTGTGTAATGATTATTTCTCAGTTTCTAAACTTAAATCCACAAATTATTGCTGAATGTGTTATTTTACAAATTTATATGGGATGCTGCATCATGCATTAGAAATAAGTAACAATTCTTAAATATAAGGTTACAATTATATATTATTATTATAATATATATATATATAAATATATTACATGTGAAACTTTTAAATGTTGTTTTGTATATTATCATATGATTTGTAACATATGATTTGTAATGGAGAACACTATTGACTTATACATGTATAATATTATTTATCTTGATAAATAATCTGTTATTCAAATCAGATATGCATGGACTGCATGAATACAGATGTGGAAAAAAAAAAAAGTACCACAAATATAAAGGACAAAATTTATAGAAGTGTATACTTATTGATCACTTTTTTAGGACATCAGGTGTAAGGACATCAGGTGTAAGGGAAATTTTTATTATTTTAATTTTTATATATTTAAGGAAAATAGGGCCAAAATGGTTTTATCTTGTAAACAACTTTTGAAATGAGACTATTAGAGAGTTTTGTGTAAATTGTCAGACGCAGATAAGCGAGGATATATACATGTATGTACATGTAATATTAGCAAACTAGTACAAATTAAGTAATTATTTACAGCTTGTCTTGCAGTCTGCTCCAAATCAGTTAAAAATCTTTAGTATTTAGGTGTCGACAACAGCTTTAATTTATATATATACAAGAATTTATTGTAATCTTCATCCTGGAAGAGGGGCCTCGGTGGCCGAGTGGTCTAAGTAGTTACTACTGTAATCACTAGCCAGTCAACACTGAGGTTGTGAGTTCGAACCCGCTCGTGCGGGTGCACTCGACTCAATCTTAATTGACTAGGATTGTCAGTTTTCCTATCGAAGGTCGGTGGTTTCTCCGGGCACCCGGCTTCCTCCACCAATAAAAACTGGCCACCACGAAATAGCCCAAAAGCGGTGCTTAAAAGTGGCGTTAAAACACCAAAATCAAAATCATCCTGGAAGATTCTAGGAGTTGCTCAAATATATGAGTATCGTACGCTGTACGTTTAGGTGCCAAGCTTTGTTAATTTAGACTTGAAGGATTATGAAGAGCAATTTCATTTGCATAAAACCATTGGCCCTACTGGTTCCTGGGCTACAACTGATTCCAAATTATGGTTGATATTTTTAATGAAAATTATAGTACAGGTTGGACTTCAGTTAACATGAACACTGGGACCAATTTGAAATGTTATGCTTCTAATTATGAGGGTACCTAGATGTTGTTAAGCAGCTTGTTTGTGTTTTATTGTTTGTTTTTTTTTTTTGTGTAACGCAGGTCATCCTATTATACTTGTTGGTTGTCCTAACAGGAGACATTTACCATGTTTACTTTGCATAATCTAGGCCTTCTTATGATAATCCAAGTTTCAGGTCACCTAGACCTCAAATGGAAATAAGTTTTCATTTGGGCAACCTGGTTTATACCCAAGACGAGACAGAGAGTGGTTTATGCTGTTATACTAAATGTTTGTTTCTTCTTACATGGATTTAGACTCTAGTATACAGGTCCTCAAAGTCATTCTTTTAAATTTGCATTTGCCTGAGTTGATCCGGTTATTCTTGCCTTGTATTTATGGGCGTTTTATTACATTATAAGAAATTCACTTCAACATAGACATCTTACACATGCAAGTATTTCCCATCCAATCTTTTATGGTAATATTCTTTACAAAGTACAAAATATCAGCATTTACCTCAAAAGCTAACAAAACAATAAAGCAAACTTATGAAGAAGGAATACTGTTGCCTGCATAAAAAATGGCATACTTTGGCTTCAATATTGATTCACTTGCACAGTCTTTGCATCGGACATAAACTCATTTATTCTTAAACCAGTTGCTGGTATGATACGGGTTATGTTCCTCTAATATATTTTATGATGGTATGATACTAAACCCCCAATGAAGGGATGGTGCTAGATATTTCATATAATGAAGACATAATCTTTCGAACAGTTAAATTGAGGTCTGGGGCTGGCATGTCAGTAACTGTTAGTGGTCCTTTGTTAATTTATGTAATATCGTCATTTTCAATTTTTGTTTTGTTTGATTTGTTACCTATTCTGATATTGGACACGGACTTCTTTAAACTGTGTGATTTTTACTGTGCGTATTGCTGTGTGTTTGTTTCTTCTTCATTGGGTTGAGATTAACTTGTTTAACCCCTCTGCATTTTAGTGCCTGTTCCAAGTCTGGAGCTTCTGGCCTTTGTTAGCCTTGTATGAATTTTTATTTTAGTTCATATATTTCGGAGTTAAGTATGACATTCATTATCACTGATCTGGTACAAATTTTTCTTTATGGCCGAAGCCGTTTCTGGTTTTTAGGTGGATCGCTTCAGATGCTTGGTCCCAACTGCAGACGTTTATCCTGCCATAACCACACAGGAATTTATTACTGTTATTTCAGACCTTTAGTAACCGTTTAATTGTAAGTTCCATAGCACCCAGTACATACAGATATATCAGAGAGGACAGTCTTTCCTTTTTCATGGGTTCAGATCTCTAATTGTTTTAATGAATACATTTCCTATCTCTCTCTATGAATTGTTAAGGTATTGCTTACTTGTACATTTTGTATCTCTCAACAAAAATGGTGACATTACTAATTTACTAGGTTTGGATATTTTTTTTAGGAAAATTTAACAGATGTGTCAAAAAAAAAAATTTTGAGGTTTGACAGTTTTTAAGAAGGCATTAAACACTCCAGGCCTATTACATTTACCTTAACCAGAGTCATGCTGAAGTCTAGCTTATTTCCTTATCTTGTGTTGGTTAAACTTGGTATGAATTCAGTGTGTTTGAAGCTGACTTTTCAATTGTTTTTGAGGATTATTAAGGGTCGGAGATCCAATGCTGACAACTTAATACAGGGTTACAGAAGAATTATTATTTTCTCGATTAATTATGCTTTAAATTGTATTGGTATTACATATATAACATATACTTCCACGTAGCTAATTGCCGTACAAGAATTGTAGGAGATCCTATATAGCTATAATGTTTGGATAGTAGAATCCTCAATAGTAAGTATGTTTTTGTAGCAGACCGACATCCTTCAGATGGGGTTGACTTAGGTCTAGGCACTGAAATGAATCTTTGAGGTGGCATGATTGTCAAGCATGTTAAAAGTTAACCCAGAACAATGAAACTATGAGGATCCACCATATTTCTTAACAAAACATGTAGCAGGTAATGACACAGTTAGTTCTAGAGTGGGTTTTTGCACAATGAGATGAAGAACATGATCAGATGGATTATGCGGTTCATCAATTCTTAAGTAAGTATGGTCTCAAATTTGACCAGGTTATTGCAAAGCATGGACTTGTGTTGCTATAGAACTATATTATTGCCTTTATAATTAGCTGTCTGGTTGCTACATAAAATATCATGATTTTCGATCACATCAGAAAATTTTCAACTGGATGGTTTTCACTTGTCACCCTTAACATGCTTATGAATTGAATTGTTAAACATCTTGAATATATATTTGACGATATACTATAATATACTATATTTTTATGATATACAAGAACAATCAACTATCTTATGGTTTGGTGTAGTTTTGGTTAGTATTTTTATCTGTGTAGGTAAATATGTTTTTGAACAGTTGTTCACAAAACATCATATAGATTATTTAACATATATATGTACCAAGTTGTACTTTAAATAAAAATATCTATCTATCTATCTATAGTTATCTGGTTCACAGCTTTGCAGCGAACCGCCCTTTTTATGGCGGTTGACAGAGTCTCTGTTTTCCTCCGTCAATGTGGCAGAATTCGCTGCATAGAATCTTAATGTTAACTATGAAATTTTAGGTTTTTGGATAATACAGACTACACTTGTGTATCCACGGTGTTTTCTAAATTTAAAGCACCAGTGTATCCCACGGTGCATCTTTACATTTTCATATATATCTATCTATCTATCTGCAAGGTTGCCATATTATCTTCGGGTAACCAATCATATATCTATCTACATATACATATACATCTATCTATCTATATATATATCATATGAATCTATCATATTATGAATAAAAGCTGTGGCCAGATATCGCCAAACCATATATGTATTTTGTTTTAATGGCACCATCTGAGATAATGGAATTTAAGTAAATAGACTTAAATTCAGTTATCGCTGGGGCCACTGACGGATTGTGTTTCATGTTTTAGATTTACCTAACATGAGTGACGTTATTTCTGTGACGTAATTTAGTCCTTTACAGAATTTCATCGCAGCAAGCAAGCTGTTTAAATTTCTTTAGCGGTAAAATTGAAAACCCACCCTCCCACTCCTTTTTTTGTACGAGATACTGCTCTTTTGTATTTATTTTTCAGGTTTTTGTCGGTGACAGTGGTAATACAGATTTGACTGATGATGTTAACTTGTTTGCTGTTGAGAAAAGTGACTTTTATTTGAACTTTGTGCATCATAAATAGATTCACAGTAAATGGCAGAATTCGCTGCATAGAATCTTAATGTTAACTATGAAATTTTAGGTTTTTGGATAATACAGACTACACTTGTGTATCCCACGGTGTTTTCTAAATTTAAAGCACCAGTGTATCCCACGGTGCATCTTTACATTTTCATATATATCTATCTATCTATCTGCAAGGTTGCCATATTATCTTCGGGTAACCAATCATATATCTATCTACATATACATATACATCTATCTATCTATATATATATCATATGAATCTATCATATTATGAATAAAGCTGTGGCCAGATATCGCCAAACCATATATGTATTTTGTTTTAATGGCACCATCTGAGATAATGAATTTTGAGTTATTTCCGACATTTGAATTTTTTTTTAATTTATTATAACACGACCGTTACCCAGGAACCACTCACCTGAACGTTTCCCAGGAACCACTCACCTGAAAGTCATTTAAATTAGTTCCATAGTTGCAACTATGTCGTATTGAAATGTCAATGTATTTTGATTTTGCAGCTGTGCTAAGTTACCGTTATTGAATACGTCCTTTTGTATCACGTGACTAAGAGTAAACATTTTTGTTGGTTAGTTTACGAGCCTTCTTGACAATTTTTCGTTTATTCATATGAAGCTGATCACATACAGCAGATTCTCAGAAAGAATGAAGGGAAGCTACTTTTATCCTTTAGTTTCACGTTTTGCTATATTCATGATGTCCTCTCGCTAAATTATTCAGTTTGCTGACGATGTTGAACGCATATCCCATCGAACGTGAAATAAAGAATATCACAGATACAGGATCTCTGCTTAATAACATGACTTACATCTCGAAATTTTCGATTAGCATTGGTTGAGAACTCATCTTTCAAAAGAAATAATTTCTGTTTTCAGCTTGTGAACTTTCAATTTGTATGAAGCAACAATCCAGCAGCGCCTGCAAAAGGAGTATATGTCTCACGGTTGATACTATATACCAGAACTTGCGTTTCTTATCATATGTCCTTGATAGAGGATTGCTGTCAACAATGCAACATTTGAACCATGGAGTTCCATGCTTTGAACTGACACACACAGAATGTGGCTGGGTTACACATATTTATGAAAGTTCAAATCTCCACTAACTTGGAACAGAGGTGTAACAGCAAAATATAAGAACAAACTATAAAAATCAGTTGGAAAGGGCTAGATTTATTAGATCGGTATTAAGGAAATAAAATTAATAAAAAAGAACAAAGCACCAACACCAAACCCGATCCAAGAGTACTACAAGTAACCGAAGTTTAGTTAAAACCCATTTTCATCTAATAAACATATTATTATAATATAAACAATTTATAGCTTACTATATTGTATGGGTTTTGCTCCTTGTTGAAGGCAACACGGTGACCTATATTTTTTAACTTTTATATAAAAATAAGGAGATGTGGTATGATTGCCAATGAGACAACTATCCACCAAAGTTCAAATGAAGTGGATGTAAGCAATTATAGGCAACCGTACGGCCTTCAATAATGAGAAAAACCCATACCGTATGGTCGGCTATAAAAGGCCCCGACATGAAAAATATGAAACAATTCAATTGAGAAAACTAACGGCCTAATTTATAACAAAACAATTTACGAAAAACAAATATGACAGACATGAACCAACTTCAGGCTCCTGACTTGGGACAGGCACCTAAAGAATGTGGCGGGGTTAAACATATTTATGAGCGCTCAACCCCCCACACACACACCCTAACCTGGGACAGTGGTGTAACAGTACAACATAAGAACAAACTATAAAAAATCAGTTGAAAAAGGCTTAACTCATCAGATGGATACAAATAGAAATACATCTAATAAAAACAAAGTGGACGTGGACGAGTACTTATAACATCCCCACAACAAAAAGACATTAAGTACAGATCTGAGAGTACTCGCAGTTACTGACAGCTAGTTCAAAGCCAATAACAACTAATAAACAAAATCATGTATCTAAGACTAAATATCAACATCCAATGGATTTAGTGTAAAGACGTCATTAACAGTCAGAGAAAAACATGACCTTGTGCAATGCCAAACTATAGGTATCGACAGATAGTAGTACCGTGAGAGTAGATATGTGTAATATTTAGTATGGTTTTAATTTACTGATAACAAAATCAATATTTATACCAACTAGAGGCTCCAAGGACCCTGTGTCGCTCACCTGATATTTTTATTTACAATTGATGCATGATAAATGCAACTGTTGTACTGTCGTTTAGTTTCAGAGATATAAGACTAAAAAGTGCGTTTGAAACCTATGTTTTATTTCAGCCATGTGTGCCATGTTGGCAGGCAGGGTCATCATACACAGTGGTCCCTGGATATCCTAGTGGTGATTTAAACCAAGTTTGGTTTAATTTGACAGTAGTTTCAGGGGAGAATTTTTGTAAAATTTATCTAACGAGAAATGCGAAGTGATGAGAAAGTTTGTTGTGAAGTTTTGTTGTTTCCTATTAATGATTTCTGCAAAATTCAGTTGATTGTGCAAGGGTTGTATAGCCAGCTGAGGTCGTTAAAAACTCTCATTTGTTGTTGCAAAATTCAAGTGGTTTTGAATTGCTTTGTTGATCTTTTTGTATTCAACTTTTAAACAACAAAGTACAACAAATATGATGACTGATACTCATGACACTGAAAATATGGTCTTCATTCTTGTGAAGAAAATGGTAAGGTTTGAAATATTTCTTAAATATTAATTCAATACTAATACTTTGATTTGTATTGGATTTATCCCAGAAATGAGAACAAGGGACACAATTAAATTCAATTTTTTTCCCTAAACTTCTGATAAAATATAAAATGAAGAACCATATTTTTTTAATGAGAATTTGTTTTTAATAGTTAATTGATAATTTGAACAATATAAATTAAGTTTTAGATCTTGCATGGTTGATTAATTTTCTCTCAAAATTTCTGATATTCTATTAAAGTTTTAAATGAAGTCTGTATAAATTAGTGTAGGAATTCAAGCATCATTTGCACTTCGGAATCTGTAGAAAATGAAGCCAAAGTACTGAAACATATCTGACATTCGACCTATTGTTCGGGATTATAGTTGTGACATCATTTTCAATGTAAAGAAAGAAACACCATCATCAGGTATTAATGTGTTTTTTTTTTCATGTTATAGAATTATCAATTATTTTTATTGCCAGTTCATTAGTAGATTGTTTTCTATATTGATTTTCTACTGCAGTTTCAGAAAAGAAGATTACAAAAGGAAAACATTTTGTAAAAACTTACCAAAATTTACCAAATTAATGAAAATTGTTAAAAATTGATTATAAAGGGCAATAACTCCTTAAGAGGTCAACTGACCATTTTGGTCATGTTTGACTTATTTAAAGATCTTACTTTGCTGAACATTATTGCTGTTTACAGTTTATCTCTATCTGTAATAATTTTCAAGATAATAACCAAAAACGGCAAAATTTCCTTAAAAATTACCAATTCAGGGGCAGCAACCCAACAACCAGTTGTCCAATTCATCTGAAAATTTGAGGGCAGATATATATTTACTTGATAAACAAGTTAATCCCTGTAAGATTTGCTTTAAATGCTTTGGTTTCAGAGTTGCAAGCCAATATCTACATTTTACCCCTATGTTCTATTTTTAGCTATGGCAGCCATCTTGGTTGGTTGGCTGGGTCACCGCACACAATTTTTAAACTAAATACCCTAATAATGATTGTGGCTAAGTTTGGTTGTATTTGGTCAAGTAGTTTCAGAGGAGAAGATTTTTGTAAAAGATTACAAAAATTTACAAAAAATTGGTAAAAAATTACTTTAAAGGGCAATAACTCCTTAAGGGGTCAACTGACCATTTTGATCATGTTGACTTATTTGAAGATCTTACTTTGCTGAACATTATTGCTGTTTACAGTTTATCTCTTTCTGTAATAATTTTCAAGATAATAACCAAAAACGGCAAAATTTCCTTAAAAATTACTAATTCAGGGGCAGCAACCCAACAACCAGTTGTCCAATTCATCTGAAAATTTGAGGGCAGATAGATATTTACTTGATAAACAAGTTAATCCCTGTAAGATTTGCTTTAAATGCTTTGGTTTCAGAGTTACAAGCCAAAATCTACATTTTACCCTATGTTCTATTTTTAGCCATGGCAGCCATCTTGGTTGGTAGGCTGGATCACCACACACATTTTAAAACTAAATACCCTAATGATGATTGTGGCTAAGTTTGGTTGAATTTGGTCCAGCAGTTTCAGAGGAGAAGATTTTGTAAAGATTACAAAATTTACAAAAATTGGTAAAAATTACTTTAAAGGGCAATAACTCCTTAAGAGGTCAACTGACCATTTTGATCATATGACTTATTTGTAGATCTTACTTTGCTGAACATTATTGCTGTTTACAGTTTATCTCTATCTATAATAATTTTCAAGATAATAACCGAAAACGCAAAAAAATCCTTAAAATTACTAATTCAGGGGCAGCAACCCAACAACCCATTGTCCGATTCATCTGAAAATTTCAGGGCAGATAGATCTTGACTTGATCAACAATTTTACCTCGTATCAGATTTGCTTTAAATGCTTTGGTTTCAGAGTTATAAGCCAAAATATACATTTTACCCCTATGTTCTATTTTTAGCCATGGCGGCCATCTTGGTTGGTTTGGCAGGTCACCGGACACAATTTTTAAACTAGGTACCCTAATGATGATTGTGGCCAAGTTTGGTTAAATTTGGCCCAGAAGTTTCTGAGGAGAAGATTTTTGTAAAAGTTAACGACGACGGACGACGACGGACGACGGACGCCAAGTGATGAGAAAAGCTCAATAAAAACAATATTCAAAGATTTAATTACAGTGTTGAATAGGTAACCTTTTAGAATAAGTTATTTAAAGAATTGATAAGTTTACCCGGATCGTATCTAAATTTACGGGCTCGGTTTACAACATCACCGTAAAATTTAGGATGTGCTATTCCGTTTGAAATATGTTTTCTACAGATACAGCCAAACTTGCAGACCAAATCATTGTTTCTATGGAAGAATTTAGTAAATGTTTTAAGTAATTTGTGGTAACGAAATCCTTGACTTAATAATTTACTAGTAATACATAGATTACGCTCATTGAAATCCAAAACGTCACTACAGACACGAGCATAGCGAACGAGTTGGGATATATAAACACCGTAAGACGGTGCCAAAGGAACGTCACCGTCCAAAAAGGGAAAATTAACAATATGAAAAGAAAAATCGTCCCTTTAGTCGTAAATTTTTGTGTAGAGTTTCTGGTGTAATACTGAAATATCTAAATCTAGGAAAGGACAGTTACTAAGTATTGCTGTTCTAGGTCATTTGGTCTTTGGTGGAGAGTTGTCTCATTGGCAATCATACCAAATCTTCTTATTTTTGTATAAACCATGTTCGTCCCAGACACAAACAACCAATACACCTCCAATGGATGTAAAGACGTCATAAATCTGAAAAAAAGTATGATCTTGATTATGCCAATGCAAGTATTAGTAACGATAAGATGTACATTTGCAAGACCATATATAAGTGAAGTATAGTGGGTGAACTACATATGCTGAATAGAATCATTGTAAAGTTAACATGTCTCTCTGATCAGGTTTGTCTGACCATTACCTTATATGTATATGAACGTTTCTTTAATTTTCTGTAAGTACTTTACTTGGTCAGGTCAGTTTCGCAGCTATAGTATACAAATATCATCTTGAGAATCAATATAAGGTGTTAACCGGGTTAATCTGACCTTCAATTTATTTTCAAGGTTTATTTATCAATTTTTAATTTTCGTAAATTACCCAAATAATTGACAATGGGAGTCCGTTTAGTTTGGCAGGGTTAATTTGTTCTTGACCTCGTGTTCATAGCGATAGACGTTTGTCTGTATGGCAGGGTTCTACGGACTATAGTTGATTTCGTGGTTAACACATCAGTATTATTCACTAATACACCAGTGTTACGACCTTGATCTCAATGACCTTCAATGTAGTAATGAATCATCAGTTAAACAGTTAAGAAGTTTAGCATGTCCTCATTTGTTTTAAATAAAGCAACACAATATTATAAATAAGCTCTTTTAATAAAACAAGAATGATGAGCTTAAATACAACTATCTAAAACACCTTGTGCAACATGGCTTCAAATATGATACAAAAAAGGGAAACTAAACTAAACTAAACTAAACCCACTTGTAAGGAACGTTCCCAATAACAGACGTTTGCTGAGGACAGAATTTAAAAGTAGCACTAAACCCAATAGCATATATTTTTTTTACTTCACAAATTATCGATACATTTTATACTTCAAGTTGGTTTTCCTCAAATATGCATCAATTATTTTTTTTATTACTTCATTCATATTGTGAGTTTCCAGTATCGAGTATCCGTATTTATTGTAGACCAATGTCATTTCTATTTTTTTTATTCATTTGATTGTACGAATAATTGTAAGGCTATCTCGTACGGCGATAGAAAAAAACACATTTTTCTTTTGTGCTTTTCTTTTTGCATATTTTGTTACTAATAACACTTGTAACATAGAATTATCATACTTGGTATAATTCAACAGTTACGAACGAAAGTAGAAACAATGTGTTTATTTTTTCCTACCATGTATCCATAAGTTGTGTAATTTATGTTAAAATTGTTAATCTATTTTATTTTATCCAGTGTCATCGTTTGTATTTGCTCTATATCTAAATATTGGAAAAGGCTCTGTGTAACATATTATTCCCTCAATTATTATAGCTCTTTCAATGAGAAACAATACTGGACGGATGCAATAACTATACAATATAATATAAAAATACGATTAAAACACATATAAAGACGAATAAAACAAACAT
The DNA here is from genome assembly GCA_017311375.1 of Mytilus coruscus. Taxonomy (NCBI): domain Eukaryota; kingdom Metazoa; phylum Mollusca; class Bivalvia; order Mytilida; family Mytilidae; genus Mytilus; species Mytilus coruscus. The sequence continues at coordinate 38,805,343 of CM029603.1, read as the reverse complement.
AAAAAGATGAACAAAACACTGAAAGAAACACAATTTAAAAATGGAAAGAATATTACTATCACCGGGACATGAAAGTTGCAACTTAAAATTGTAATCTTTAACACTAAAAACGTGTGATAAAGCACACGTCTAGCAGGGAAAAAATGTCAAGTACATGTGTAAGATGTATAAAAAATGTACGATTTCAAAACTACACATTTAAAATAGATATAAAACATTAACAATTGAGGATAAAGATGTAACTCATGTTACGGCAATATCAATGTACATGTATCTTTATTTACATTTCTACAAGACAGTTTGTTCAACATGCAAATGTTAAAAAAATGTATGTAAAAATAGAATTTCAAAAATTGTAAAAAAAAATCACTAGGATTGCGAGGACGTAAATTGATTGCAATGTTTCACCCTGTAAGAGTGAAAATATCTGGACGGATGCAAACAATATAAAATATAACATAAAAAGACAAATAAATAACAAATTAAATAATTTTTCAACTGAGAAAATATCACAGAGACGGTAAGGAGGTAAAATAGATCTTGCGTGTGAAAAAGCACAGCTCTAGGACATACATGTATCAGGCCTTGAATAAAGAAAACCACACGATTTCAAATTTACTAATATAAATGGGAATATAAAAACATTTACAGTTGAGGAGACAACTGCATGTGTGATAAAATTTAAGACAAAATTAAGTCTGGTATCAAAGTAAGGACAACATTAACCCGTTTCAAATGCAGAGGCATAATACATTGTAAAACGTTTAAAAATATCATATTGAGAAATCACAAATAGCTATATCAAAACTTTAACAGTTGAGGACATGGATTTAACCCACATGAGGATGATTTTTATGTACATTTGTATCTAAGTTGACTTTCTTACAAAGAAATTTGACCAACAAGAAAAAAAATAATAAACCGATATATGTAACAAATCCTGTCCCTGAACCAAAATGGAAATTAAGTAAAAACGAAAATTTAATTCAATTGTCTTGAAATAGAAATAGTGACCACAGTAATCTATAGATATATATATAAGAATTATATAAACGTTATTTACATGTATTCACCAAAGTAGAACAAATATGTTTGAATAGGTTTTTTTTCTGAAAACAAAACAGATTCACATGTATGCAGTCCAATGATCCAATCTGAGATCTAAAAAGAAATTTAGTTTCAAAATTAATTTTTCTGGTTATTGTTTGTGGAAAGTTGTTTGTCATCTCGTCCTATTTATATTGTTCATTGTATGTTTCGACCTATGGCTAATTGACTCCTTGACATCTTCTTACACTCTTAAGCATATAATGACATTCTACAAATAAAGGCTAGTTGTCAATGAATTAGTTTTCTGCTAGAAAAATAGTTTTGAAAAAACTTTCCTTCTTGTTCTCGCCTTAACCGGTTTACTTTGGTCAGTTTTTATTACCGAAATGACCTCTTAAAAAGATCATAACAAAAGTACTTCTTGGTCTTTTAATTTGAAATTACAGTTTCTTATTAATTTATCAAATAAATTCCGTCAGTTATTCACACGACGCTTTTTTGTCAGATATCAATAATTATTAATTTAAAATTGTCTAAAACAGTTTTATCTAGGGCTTCGAATTTCTTGCATTAAAGAAAAAAACTCAAAAATCTATAAAGTTGGCCCACTTTTGAAGTCTATCCCTTTATTAATAAAAAGTTTGAAGAGTCTTACCAAAAAAGAATCCTCCAAATTACTTATCCACATATATAGATGTAAGTTAATTATATTGTGGGGTAAAAGAAGTCGCTTATATTTACATTTATCTAAAATAACATTTAAAAAGTCATTTTGTTTATTAAATATGTTAATGATGACATGTCCACGCCGTCATCATTAACATCAAACATTTCGGTCCCTATGTTACTTAATTATATCTTAATTTAAACAATTCAGAATTGTTGAAAGAGCTGTAACAATAATGAAATTTGTGAGACTAAATACTGCAGTTAACTCTTATCAAACCTACTAAATTAATCTATTTCTCGAGGAGATAAATATATCATAATAAATCTTATCAAAATATTGATATAACATGTACTATGCATAATATTATTAAATAGATACCTTATGCCTCATCTTTTAAGACATTTTCAGAAAAAATTAAGAGCTTGATATATTAATGAGATTACAAAACCGTAAGTGGAACTATATTCTTTTTGACAAGTTTATGAAATTGATCTGTCTATAAGTTGACTCTTGTCAGTGGTTGTGGTGTATTACCACGTGATACTGCCTCATAGAGTTCGCTACTTGAAGGTTTGTCGTGTATGTTGTCTTCCCCACATAATGGAAACACATGCCTAAAATGATATAAGCGTTTTACATTAACAACAATACAATTTCTATTACGTACACTTAAGATTAGTTTAGTATATGTAGCTCTAAACGTTTATTGATTGGAATACAAATGTTGGTGTATATGAGAATGACACGAGAAAGATTACCAACGCCATCCACAAGGGATATGCCCCGGTATTTCGGTTTGAACTATCAGACTTTACATTAGATAAAATCAAAAACAAGAGGCTCTCAAGAGCCTGAATCGCTCACCTGTATTTCAGAGGAGAAGATTTTTAAATGTTAGCAAACTTGATGAACAAATTGTGTAAAATTGTCTTTAAAGGGCAATAACTCCTTAAGGGGTCAATTGACAATTATGGTCATATTAACTTTTTTGTAGATCTTACTTTGCTGAACATTATTGCTGCTTACAGTTTATATATATCTATAATAATATTCAAAATAATAACAAAAACTGCAAAATTTTGTTAAAACTACCAATTCGGTGGCAGCAACCTAACAATGGGTTGGTCGATTCGTCTGATAATTTCAGGGCCGATAGATCTTGACCAATTAAACAATTTTACCCCTGTCACATTTGCTCTAAAAGATTTAGTTTTTGAGATATAAGCCAAAAACTGCATTTGACCCTTATGTTCTTTTTTTTAGCCATGGCGGCCATGTTTGTCGATGGATACAAACTTAGGATACAATTTATAAACAAGATACCCTAAGAAACATTTAGTTAAAGTTTGAAGGTAATTGGCCCAGTAGTTTCAGAGGAGAAGATTTTTAAATGTTAGCAAACTTGATGAACAAATTGTGTAAAATTGTCTTTAAAGGGCAATAACTCCTTAAGGGGTAACTTTTTTGTAGATCTTACTTTGCTAAACATTATTGCTGCTTACAGTTTATATATATATATCTATAATAATATTCAAAATAATAACAAAAAACTGCAAACTTTTGTTAAATTTAGGTTGTTCGATTCGTCTGAAAATTTCAGATCTGATAGTTCTTGACCAATGAAACAATTTTACCCCTGTCAGATTTGCTCTAAAAGCTTTAGTTTTTGAGATATAAGCCAAAAACTGCATTTGACCCCTATGTTCTATTTTAAGCCATGGCGGCCATGTTTGTCGATGGATCAAAACTTTGGGTACAATTTATAAACTAGATACTCTAAGGAACATTTAGTTTAAGTTTGAAGGTATTTGGCCAAGTAGTTTCAGAGGAGAAGATTTTTGAAATAGTTTACGACGACAGACGACGACAGACGACGGCGACAGACGACGACGACAGACGACGGACGACGACGGACGCCAAGTGATGGCACAAGCTCACATGGGGCCCTTTGGGCCCCGGTGAGCTAAAAAGCATGAATTCATAAATTTAATGCGTTTGATGCGCTTTTTAGATTCACTTAGTAAATAAGAAACGCAAAATCGCAAATTTGAATGCAAATGATTTGCAAGTACTTAAAGAACTATATGATAAAAAAGGACCTTGAAGCCAATTCATCCAAAGTCAACCTTAACAGAGGGAGTCGAAGCTTTTGTCTATTATGATATTTAAGTTTATCAGCGGAAATTTTAAGACATATATGTTACAAACCATGTCATGGCAAAGCACTGACTACTGTACTTGTGAAGAAAACAACACTTAGTCTAATATATATGGTGCATCCGAAGCAATTTTCATGATTCAACTTCACCAGGAAGGCAAAAAATGAAAGTGAAGGATGTATAATAAATACTTGAGTTTTACTGTGCGTATTACCATGTCTTTGTTTATTCCACCTTGGCTAGAGGTATAGGGGGAGGGTTGAGATCTCATAAAACATATTTAACCCCGCCGCATTTTTGCGCCTGTCCCAAGTCAGGAGCATCTGGCTTTTGTTAATCTTGTATGTTTTTTTTAATTTGGTTCATTTATATGTTTCGGAGTTTAGTGTGACGTCCATTTTCACTGAACTAGTACACATTATTGTTTAGGGGCCAGCTGAAGCCCGCCTCCGGGTGTGAGATTTTCTCGGAGTGTTGACGACCTATTGGTGTCTTAGGCTGTTTTCTGCTCTTTGGTCGGGTTGTTGTCTCTTTGACGCATTCCCCGTTTCCATTATCAACTCTATTGAGGTGCTATATGATCAAAAAGGACGCAAAAAGATAATAATTTTAACACTCACGGCCAACTAGTATTTTATACCGTTTGAGTTTGAGTTGAACTTAACTTTTTTTATTTTTCAAAATAAAATTACCTTGGACTTTTGCACCATTTTATTAACAATATGACAATGATTATGACCAGCAGCACACTTATCACAATGCCAATGATCCACAGTTTGCTCTCAGAGGATTCACCAGAAGAACACTGTGAACTCGTTGAACTATAGCATATACCATCGACAACACAAATATCAGACTGAAAAAAAAAGGTTGAAAATTCAAAATAATATACACGGGGGGATATGTAGTGAAGTTATAAACTTTTATCTATACCTTAACTGACTGATATTTTTCCGACCATTTGTTTATTTTGATATTCAAAATGTATAGTATTTGTTTTTGGTACTTCATTGGTTGAAATGCGAGTTATGAAAGCACATTTCATGGTAATTCCAGCGTTTTGTTCTTGCTGGCATCATGCCAAAAAAGCTACCATGTCCAAATATGATGTCACAACAAATGAGCACTGTTTTGCAATTAAACTGTAAAGACCATAAAAATTTACCTTTTATTGTCTTAAAATTATGAAATTTATTTTCTCCAACAGAATCTTCCTTGAATCATCATTTTGTCTACTCTAGACAGTTGAATTCGAAATATTCAAAAATTCGGTAAGATCCGCAATAGCAAATTACTTTTTTTTTTACTTTACTAGTGAAACCATATCGTGTTATATTCGATAAAAGTGTAGAATCTATGTTTAAACTGTATAAGATTGAAGATTGTGGAATGACAAATTCAATCGGATTCAAATTGGGTTTGATGGTTAATTAAACAGGAAACCTCAATCCCTAGCTTTTTACTTCAAATCACACAAAACTTAAGGTCTCAACTGCTTTATTTTTTTCAGTATCTTTTCATCAATTTTTTATCCTAATGGTAATTTTTTGGTACAAATCAAAACTTTATAACTACATACCCTTAACTGGCAATTAACATTGGAATCTGTTGTAGTGCACGTGTAACAAGAGGTATCATACAATATTAGCGGAACAGAATCACTATAAGTGACGCCATCATTGGTCACCGATACGAGGTAGTACTGTATAGATGTTTCATTTGTCGTTGATCTCTTCCTACGTCGAAAAGAGCTGACTGGACATTTCACTTCTCCTATGTTTTCCATCTGGCCCGTCGTGGTAATACTTGTTCCATTCGCCGTTAATACGTTGTTTATAACCTAAATAGTTGGTAAAAACTCAATGAAAAATGTAAATGATGCACAGGCACAAGGTAACTGGTTTAAGTATACAGTTATAGGTATGACTATGTCTGACTAAGAAATCTTGCTAATGTTATATATTGTATACTCGTTAGTGAATTTACGGTTAACATTTAGTTTCTTATTAATCATTATGGCATTGAAATACATATGCTAACATAGATACCAGTCACTCCTTTTTTCAACCTAATTACGCTTACATTTAATTCTAGAATTGTCAATCCGTGGGCATTTATCATACGACCCAAAAACAATTAGACAAATACAATGGTATTGATCTTAATTGAAATGCAAAATTGTCCATCAAGCAATACATATATATGTTTTGTGGTATAAACAGTGCAGACGCATGTAATAATAAAGAATGTATGTATTTAATTCATAAGCTCCTTCAAACTTTAAGTATCAACACCTACCTCAGCTTTCTGAAGCAAGCATTTCAGATTACTGGATTCGTAGAAGTTTTCTCCAAATACAGATATATGCGTACAAGATCGTTTAGATGTATCACAGAATGATTCATCTGTGATGTTTGTCAATATTTGTGGTGATGCAGTTTTGTTAACCCGACAATCACCACCTGCAAAGTCTGTATAGCAGGAACATACACCTGTCAGATAAAATAACATAAAAAGTACCAATAATACTACACCGGATGTGCAATTCGACATTTAATGCATTTGAAATTAAAAAGATCGCCAATTTTCTGTTACAGTCTAGTTGCTTATTATATAACATCCATGAAGACAAACAACGCTTATACTGCCTTTAAAAGACTTTTTGGTTAATCGTTCAGGTAAAGAACCACCACTTTAAGCTTAGTCAGTCAAAACATATAAGAAAGTAGTACATATTTACACAAAATAGTTCCTACGTATGGTGTAAACTTCAAAATGTGTAAAAGATATTTGGGTAACTTTGATATAAAATGAAAGCTTAAAGGCCTGTGGTCACTGTTGAACCCTTGTTAAATGATTATTTTGAATAATAAAAAATGTGACTGAAGTTGAAATTAAAGGGCATATTTTGCATGTTTCTCAGATCAGGAGTAACTTTTTTTCTACTTCTGAACTTCAAGGAACCAGTGCTCGTATATGCAAATAAAGATATATTGAACCCTTTAAGCAAAAGCCCGGCTAATATGTTTATATTACCTTGTATACATTCACCACGTTTTACTCCTTTATATTTACAGTCAAATGGACATAATTCCGCAACAACCACTTGAGCTACTATATTTCCATCATCATTTGTTTCTGTCCACAATGTATTATTTGTCCGTACTTCATTTGAACATTCCGTTTTGAACATTTCAAATGCATCTGCCATATACTCATCAGTTCCGGATACCTTGAATTAAAAAGGACTCTATCAATTTTGTGCGTCCAAAGCCCATTTTTTAATTTTAGTTTCACCAGAAACACCCAACCCTCTACATTTGAAAGCTAGGAATGTATAAAATACCAAAAAAAAAAGGGTAAAGAGCTATATAACAAAATAGGAACTAAAATGAATAGCAAAATTCACCTAAGGTTAACTTTGCCTGAGGGAGTTGAAAATTTAGTTTCTTAATAATAATTTATTTCTTATTTTTTCAACGGGAATTTTTAATAATACATTTCAAGCCGAAGCAGCGACTACTAAGATGATTATTATTCCGGAGACTAACAGTCAGCCAGCAGGGGTAAATGTGATTGCAAAGGGAATACAGATGTAATTGCTGTAAGCTGTTATCATTCGTTGAAGATAATAATAGAAGAGGGACATTAAGCCTCAAAATAAGTCTAATGTGAAATATTTATTTTACCGTGAAAGAAAACTGTAAACGTGCAATTATTTGCGCATGATCTATTTCGTTTATTTCGCGATAACTTAAAATGCGTGAGCCCCTCCCTTTTCCCCGTGAATCATCAATGTGAAAGATGCAAATGTTGTTGGAGGCTCAAATGTAACCCTATGCTAAAATATCCACTTCTACAGTTTTTTTATTTATTTTCTTTCACTGTTGTGTCTTATGTAGAAAAAACGCCAGTTTGGTGTGGAAAAAATTATAAGCCCTGTATCTTTGATGATTTTTTTACAACCAATGGATCTTAGTGAATACTACGTCTCCGAGTGTAACCCCAGCTCAGAAGTCAGCACTAATTTTGCTAAAATCTTCAAATTTTAATTTTACTTTTATTACTAATTTTGCACAGGAAATCAGATCTGCAAAAATATGGGTTGAAATCGGAAAAAACTGTTCGACTTAAGATTAACGAAAGGACGGGCGTCTGTAACACTATTTGCCACGACCACTTATTGGCGGGAACAAAGAAATGCATTTTAAAATGAAAACAGCATCGTTAAACTTAGTGGAATCATTACCAGTTACATGTAGTCAATAAGTTAATGTGAATCAGCAAAATAAAATTAACCACATATTCAACTTAGTATATGCTTATGCTCATTGGCATTAATATTGCGGTTTCAAAGTAGGAAACTGCCACTTAAAATTGCTTGGTCCCTACTCAAATTGCATATTTTCCGTAACATTATGTTTTTAGCTTCAAGCAAGTTATTTTATTTTTCACTTTTGAAAACAACTCAGTTTATGATATGATAGTACCTTTATATTTAGAGCACAGTTTGTAATTGCCGATGATACATTTACATTGGACAGCGATGAACAAGCATCAAATAAAACAGAACTCTCGAAATAATTGTTGCATGCATCTTCTGCACTTGATTCATTCCATCCATTTTTCCAATCAGAACTCTAAAAAATAATACAATTTTAGCATATCAATTTGTAGTTAAACTACATTCTTTTTGACTAGATAGGCGGTGAACTATTTTACCCGACCGTAATAAACTTATGAAAAGAAAAGTAGGGCTTAGTGGGCATAATTTTTAATGGCACTACATTGATAAAACCAGAGTATTCCAAATATCTGACAAAAATTCAAAAACGAGAAAAGCGAACATCCTTAAGTATTGAGCCTGACTGTAGTTCGTTATATAGTTCTAGAAAGGAATATTGTTTTTTCTCGAGATATTGAAGGGACAGGGACATTAGATATAGAGGTTCTACGCGAATTTCGTCATTAATACTATCTTATGTTCTTTAAGCTATGATATATTTTGTTCTTTCTTTGTATAACATGAGAAAAGACAAAAGGGAAGTATATACAAGAGGTTTGATGGAAAGAATTACCAGTATTACATAGAATAACATACCTTGGTCAGAGTTGACACCCTTACGTGAAGAAGCCAAGTTACTTTTTTTCAGTCAAACCGAAGGGATCTGCAGTTAGTGATCATTGTGAAGTACATGCCTCAGACTTGAAGGTTGCTCATTTGTCACTTTAGAATTAGGTCATGGCCCGTTGCAGAAATTATAACCCTATCAAAGGGATTGCTTGAAAAGCATTCGGTCAATAAAGAAAAGGGGAAAAAGTATACTACAGGGGAACCTCCTGTAATGATTTTTCGGGGACCAGAACTGCAAAGAAATGGCATTCAAGTTATCGAAATTTGGTAGGTACAGGTAACTTGGTAAGATTACAAATCAGAACTGAGAAAAGGGAGCGACACTTGGGGTGCGCTCGGTTGATTAGTTCAAGGCAATCAGAATGCACGGAATCAACCGGAAGTTCAATAAAACAAGACAGAACTGTGTTCTGAACGCGTTCCAAGTGTGCCGAAAAAAATATTAGGTGCAGACAGAATTCAATGGCGGAGAAGGGAACTGAAAGGTAAAGATACAATAATCATTAGCTTTTAGTGAAATAAAAACTGCAAATTAAAAATCAGTACAATCAAGGATTTGTTAAGAAAGACTATACAATTCATTGGTTCAAAATATATATACGAATTTGATCATATTAGCATTATTTAAAACTTTCTTTATCTCTCAGACTAAGACTTTAGAGTGGCCGTCAGATGGTTTTTGTTTTTCGTATAATGATAATTATTACGACTTTGAAGTCAGAATTTTTTATTTGGACACTTAAAACGGCATGTTTTGATGATGAGTGGAAAGACCAATAAATGCAGCCTTCGGAAAAGTGAAGCCAGTTGAAACTTAATAAGTCTTGTATCTCGAAATGCGAATTATTTATTATCAACCCGTAAATTCGTATAAATTGTTATAGATTAAGTAAAATAAGAAAAACGAATAAGCAATAAACAATTAAAATCACAATCTACAATTCATAGGCCGAGTTGTTTACTTTATTTTTTTTATATGAATAATGGTAGGCCAAGTTTGTTATGGTCCAAGTTTGCTATAGGCAGGGTTTGTTTCAGGCCGAGTTCCCAGCAGTGAGATACATCCGGTTCCAATTCATTCGATTGACGTCGGATTTCGGAACAGACGGTACCTGTTCAGAACACACCAACCGAGCGCACCCTGGGTGTGTCGATAGTGTGAACCTCTCCTGATATCCATGCATCATCCGTCATGTGAATTAACAGTCCTTCAAAATGTCACAATCTTGAATAGGACACAATTGGTTAATTTTCAAATCAGACGACTATTATAGTACCTAAAGAACTTTGATCAATATATAAAACTTACAGCTTCTGGATGTTCCGTGTAAGTAAGAATGTCCGGAGATACATCAATCGTTAAATCGTCATCGTCTCCATCTGTCGAACGTTTTGAGCGGATTGAACATGATTGTTTTCCGAAGTTTAACGGTGGACAAACTGGCAAACTTTCCTTCCAAGAGCAATCTACATTTGCCGACAGTCCATCTAATGTGCCACCGGTATCACCAAGGCATGTGCAGTACATGAACGACTGGCTTAACTTTTCCGCTCTAGTTTTTGCAATGAATAAACTGTCACTGGCTGGGACACTGTAAGTAATGAATCATATCAATTAAGCAAGAAACAAAGGCATACTTATATCAAAGAAAAAACAAATTTTATGAAGTATTTGACAATGTAACTGGCAAGCAGAAAGAATAACACGACTTTTCTGATAAATAGTACATGGACTAATTCGGTTGATATTTGATTTAATTTCATTTTGAAAGGTTATCATGTTAAGCTTCTTTATTTTCATTACAAAGATGATTCCCCTTAAATATATCTAGTGCAATGAAATATATTTTGAGAACAATATAACATTCTAAAGAGGTAAAAATACATGATCTTAACTTGAATCCAAAGACCTATACAAACGATGTAGAGCTGAAAAAGTACAAAAAGAAAAAAAAGTATAGCCAAACCCCAACAAGGAATAAGTGATAACCATGCGGGAAATACATTCCTTAGTTGAAATGATTCCCGTGTTGTATAAACATCGTAGAACCATAAAAGTTTAAACGTGTAATTGTGTCAACAACAAATATAATTATGTATAAAGTTTAAAAAATCATGCCCATACCACATTTTGTTACAGATATTTATATCTTAAAATTAACATTTTGAGGCATGTCAACTAACGATTCATAAGAATCAAAATATTAATGATTAATCAATTGGAACAAAAAAAAAGTGCCGATAAAATGTAATAGTTATTCCATTTTTATGTAAGACCAATCCATATTTTCTGTACATGAATTAAATGCAGATATGATTACAATGGATTTTGATTTTACGTAGAACAGTTGCAAACAGTATCCGCTTCCCTACTCGCTATCAAATTTACTACGTAATAGGATCTTATTTTACTCAAAATATTCAACATCTGTATTCATTTAATTGAATAAGGATTGGATTAAGGATAACATGTATGTATGGAATATGATTATGTACCTCCAAGTTCGAGCAAATGGATATGCTCTGTCATAAACTACGCCGTCCTTGCCAGTAAAATCATCGTCCCGATTCATATTCCATGTACCACATAAACCTTCTGTTTGATACCGATCCTTACGTGAAAAACTAATGTAAACATTCAATCTTCTATTCATTGCAATCCATACATATACTCTAGTACCAGTCGGCAGAACAATCTGCACAAATATAATATTCCTTGAATCAATTTTTAAACTAGAATATATAGTAATGTATAATTCACCATTCATTGATTGTAAAGTAGAAAGTATCTAATCTGTAATGATGATAATTATCTTATGAAAATAATGACATCCAAAATATAATTAAAGATTATATACCTTTTTGTTGATTCAATGCTAAACAAATGAAAATTTCATAAAATAAATGGAGAATGTGTCCATGGGACACAAATGATGCCCCTGCTTGCATATTACGATATAAAGGGACATAACCCGAGAACTGTAAAAGTAAAGCCACCCAAATTCAAACTAGATCTGTGTTTTGTGGTAATAAGCATTGTGTATAAGTTTCCTAACATTTGGTTGAGGCAAACTAAAGTTAGAGAACGGAAATCAATTTTGGGACGTACGGACGTAATTTTGTAATACACAGGCCTACAGAAGGTGTCATTAACCTTAAAGTTTAGCTGGCAAATGAAAGTTTGAAATTGCCTTTTTTGTGTGTTTTTCTATCACTAGTTTTACATATGTTTAATTGATATGAATAGTTCCGATTTGCCTAAATACAAAATAGATTTACAATCTTACAAGTGTATTGCACTAATCAAGATCAAGTCAGGGTTTTGTAGCTTTTATTCATTAGTTATACATAAATTACATATAGAACTTGTTTCATTGATCTTCATACAAATATGGTTCAAATGATTATATGCTTTAGAATAAATTATACCTCATAAGTTCCCCATCGATGATAAACTTCCAAATATTCAGAACCAGTTTGACAACCAAGTCTTCGAACAATCCATTTGGTTGGTCTACTACATCCATAGATAATGAAAACGTCTGATGCTGCTCGAACGGCAATCGCACAATGCTCAGTCCATGAATGATAACTTTTGAATCTTCGTTGAATTGTATTTACCTGAAATATAGTATTCATGAGATTTAATGGTAAATGAGTAATTGGATATTTTGTGTGTAGATATATATTTGTCCAAGATATTTTTGCATAAATGTTACAAATCGTTCGTAATATCAAGTTTAACATTTCTTAAAGATGTGTTATACAGGAACCCATTTCGCCTAAAAATATTGATTACCATTATAACATTGTCAAATGAAACAAAAAAGTTTTTTTTTTATTTTCAATGGTGAATTTTATATGTTCTTCTGTTTAACGATTGGAACGGAACATAAAGCATAAAATATAAGCTAACATGGCATATGCAAACATTTATCATACTTTCAGAATATACTACTACAGTTTATCAATACATATTCACAATCTTATATTTTTTTTTTAAATGATAAGATTAATTTTGAGATTCAATTGTATTCTGAATTTGAAGCACTATTATGTCCTTTTCAAAATCAATTTGCTAAGAAAAGAAAAATAAATATTGATTTACTTTGATCATAATGCATTGATTTTGACTATTCATTTTTTGTGTTCATGGAAACACAGATATAATCCATAAATAAGAATCTGTACACTTACTTCGATTGGCTTCGTTTTATGCCTAAAGAGTGAGAATTCTCCTTCATCGTGGAAATCATACCACCTGCAGAGGAAAAACGAATAATCTGAGTTCACGACTTTCCTATCTATGCAAACTTGTGTAACAACACTTTAGTTTAAACAGATGGATGCTCAACGTCCAGTTGTAAATATCAATTATATCATAGGGGTATAAAAACTAATATGATATAGATGTACAATTTTCTCTGCTTTGTACTGGCCATTGTTGGACGAGTGATTTTTCTCATTCTTTAACATGCTAGACGGAGAATCTGAACATACCAGCTTTCAAGATTTGTGCGAGACCATTAAAAGAAAGCATAGCATGACTAGAGCACCGAGGCGATATCTTTGCTATACGAAAATAACACTTTATGTATAGAAATATTGTACAAGAAAATCAGACGCACACATAGTAAACTTACGATATCTTAAATTTTCACAAAAATCATTAATACATGTGTCTTAAACAAGTAAAAATTGATACATAATACAACTTCTTTAGAATAGCAAACTAAAATGATTGCAATGCAAAACAAACAAAAATGAACCTGCAGAGATCATGCTAAAATTTCAAAGCATCTCAGATAAAACTATACAAGATCTTTATCTATAACGATGTTAAGATATATTGCGGAAACTTTCAATGTTACATTTTAAAATGTATCATTTTACGAGCGATAAAACATTCATCAAATATAAACAATAGCAGTAAAAATGTAATACCAAATACTTTTAAGGTAGACAGTAATAACACATGACTATAAGATCCGACACACTGATTCGACTATATATCATGGTAGAACAGGAGATAATAATCTGCAAGAAGTCATGTCACCCCTACCTGAACCGAATACTGTAAATTCAGAAATTATTGCGAGGCTTTTATTAATGAGAATAATGCGATTGAGTGAATATCGCAATAATAAGAACTCGCATTTTGAATTTCGATACATATATTTGTATGCAGTTTTTCTTGAAATCGCAATAATCAATCTCGCATTTTTGTCCATTCTTAAAAAATCGCAATAAATAAATGCACGCAATAATTTCTGAATTTACAGTGTTTTAACCCGACCAGTATTTGCTCTTACTCCTTAGTGCCGCGAGTTTAACGAAGAAGCAGCTAATATCAATCTACAAGCCTTTTCTTTGAATCGATCAAAGAGAGAACCCATAACCTCCTGCAAGCAAGAGCACGATATCTTATTATAATAAGACAAAAAGCTATACATGAACAAAAGAACAAGGATGTGAATGACTCCAGGTCACAGTGCGACTTTCGAAAATAAAAATAGCATAAGGAAAAAAAAGTCAAACAGAAGTTAAACAAACAGAAAAAGATGTTGCAAATTCAGTTAATGCAACTTTTCTAAAAGAAAGGCAAAAGATATCAAAGGGACATTCAAACTCATAAGGAAAAATCAAACTGACAAGGCCATGACAGAAAAGAAAAACGACAAAAACACAAACAACATTACACACAACACAACATAGACTGAGCAACACGAACACCATCAAAAACTGGGGATCTCAGGTGCTCCGGAAGGGTACACAGATCCTGCTTCACATGTGGCACACGTCATGTTGCTCATTTGGGAAATACGCCAACATTGATTGAACAGGTTGTAAGTGTTTAAATTAAAAACATTATTTTTTAAACTATTCTTTTGGTATTTATAAAGAAAAAGATGTGGTATGGTTGACAATGAGACAACTCTCCATCAGAGACCAAATGACGTAGAAATTAGCAACTGTAGGTCATTGTAAGGCCTTTAACAATAAGCAAAACCCATACCACATAGAAAGCTATAAAAGGTTCCGAAATGACAGATGTAAAACAAATTCAAACTAGAAAACTAATGGTCTGATCTATATACAAAACAATAAACGAAAAACAAATATGATATACAGCATCAAACTACAACCACTTAATTACTGAGGCTCCCGACTTCGTACAGGCACATACATAATATGGCGGAGTTAAACATGTTTTGATATATTTTTTCATTGTATTTTCTGAGACCTTTGTATGATATACATCTTTTCTGTTTTAATACTTACCGCCAGTCGACAGTAAAAAACCAGGGATCAGTCCCTGTGAAGCAAAACCCATACCAATACCAATAACTTTCTGTCACATTTTCGTTGATAACACTAATCTATTAAATAATAAACATAAAATATATAAATTGTCAAATAAATTATTTTTCAGTAACAGTTTTTTTTCTAAAATGGAATAAATAACGGTCAAAGTGAATGTATTTAACATTCAGGCTATCGTATTCTTTACATTTTTCTGTCAAGACAATGTTCACGCTCTTTTCTCACTTCAATCTTTTCTTGAATTGAGCCATGTTGATTTGTGTTAAAGTTTAGGAATATAAACTGAAGGTTATCAGTTTTTGTATCGTAAATAACAGCAGATTACAGTTTTTATTCTTTCACCTGCACACAATAATATAAAAACATGCAATTACATGATACATTTTTTTAGACAAAAATCTTACTGTAATGTCTGGAAGGACGTAATTGACCCAGAATGTGTCATATATTGAAGAAGCAACACGAAGCTGTACTTTTGCTGTGTATTCTTGGTCTTGAGCAGTGTTTTCAGGAAGTTTTATATCTAGTATTTGCCAGCTGCTTGTTTTCCATCCATCAAGAACCAAACCACATACAGAAGGTTTCGTCAACTCTGTAATTGATTGGTTACAGGACATTGGTGCACCTGATGTAAACTCTTCATTGAAATTATTCATTTCTAAGGTCAAGTCGCAAGCACTGCTACTGTCATACATACAAGCCACGGGAACTGTTGTCCATACGTAAATTTTTGCGGATTCTCCGCTAGATAATGACAAATGTTTAGGCCACACCTGAAAAAAGAGTAATTGGTTTAATTCACACTACGTTTCTGTTTTTAAATATTTTAAGACCAACAAAGACCAGTCGTTTCAAAGCAATATCTACTTATTGACAATGTGAATAATGATTATCGGTACATAGTTTTCATGAAGAAAAAAAAACATCAAAAAATATAAAATTGGTAAAATAGTTATTTGAAGGTATAAACGCCCATAAGGAGTCGATTGAAGATTTCAGTTATGTTGACTTATTTGTAGATACATTTGGCTGATCGTTTTTGCTGCTTATGGTTGTTCGACAAAAACGCTTAAAATGGGTGAAAATCATGATCACAGGGTAAATATTCTTAAAGGAGTGGACTTACAATTTCAGAGATGTTAACTAATTTATTAATCTTTTAGAGCTCATAATGTTTTATTTAGTCTATAACAGCAGGGGAAACCCGAAGTAAAAAAAGGGGAGACAAATCTGGCTTAGGGTATCTATGCGTAAGGTAGGAATATGTGGTTTGTAAATAACTTTAACATTTTATGAAAAGTAAATTTATAAAAAAGTGATCTTTTTAATATAAAATCCAAGCAATGAAGGTTGACTTACGATGAATCTTAGAAAGTTTTATTTTTGTGATGCTCGAAGATCGTCTGTAATTTTTGTTAAATTATTTTCTAAACTGTCTAGACCTGTATGATTAGCACTTATTAAAGTTCAGTGAAAATATTTCTTTAATTGGTTACTTGTGTTGACCAGTATGAGTTTGTGTGCTGTTGTCTAATGACGTACTCCTCATATTTCATTTTATTTCAATCAAATACACATACTATAGATTAAATTGTATTTCAGAGGAAAAGCAAACAATATTTTCTTTTCTAATGAAAGTGATAGAAATGTTGCATTAGATTCCTGGCAAATCATCACATGTATGTCTGTAGAGTTTAATTGCAAAATTCTTTGTTGCCAAAACATTTGCATGTTATTTAATGTGAATACAAACCTCCATCCCAGCATACCGAGGATAACTTTCCAGGTAAGTACTGTTACTAGAAGCGCTTAAACGCATACCACATTTTACCTGCAAAATTATGAATAATTACTTTCTTTTGTAGTAAAGTTTTATCTTCTAAACTATAAGGCAACATAACAGGTCGAGGAAATTTTAGTATCACACTGCAGTACATAGAAAAACAACCGTTACTATACTTTGCTTTCATAACCACTGATAAAATATACAAGATATTACAACATGTCTAATTTCTTTCCATTAAAAAAATAACCCTATTTCCAGCGGCAAACTGCGCGCAGGCAAAATGTAAATTGATGAATTGGCACGTAGTGAAAATATTGCGCTTTTGTTCGTGATAAAATAATCCTTTTAGGTTTGACAAGCTTTTGCACGTCAAAGACATAATTAGTTCAACATAATAATACAATTATGACATCATAAAAAGTTAATACAGTACAAAAATGTTTCCGGTTAAATTTTAATTCAGAAATGAAATCGTTTAAGTTGCTTTAGCGTTCATGTATCTGTGTTGTGTTGCCTAGTTATCTCGTTTAACTATTGTACTCGAAATTTCTTAGTTTTTCTATAATTCTTATTATTTCGATTATCTAATTCGTGTTGCATAATATAAAATACAGAAGTTAAACTGCTGCTATAAAGAAATCGTTGCCACTATATATTTATATATTGTAAATCATTGAAACGTCGGACGATCAAATATAAATATTCTTTCGTCTTTGTTGCTTTGATGAAATTATAGGATGAAATATTTTTTGAAATCTTACATTGAAACCCATTGTTATTCCTGCATTTGTAAGATCTGTTCTTGAAATCCTTCCTTCTGTCTGCATTTGCGAGAGAGTAAGATTGTATTTTTCAACAAATAATACGTCATCCACTTCCCACTTAACGTCCAAAAGTAAATCATTTAAAATCGGGCTGCCATACTGATAGTAGTTACATTTAAACGTCAGTTGTCGATCTGTTGAAGTAGGATTAAATGTTGGTATGCTTGAATCAACCGACAGACTTAAAAAGTCGCTGAGTACAATATCATCTAATAATGAAAAAGAGAAACAGTATTTTATTGTTATATAAATCAAAAAAACGTAAATAGCATGTACCCTGTAAGAATTTATACATATGATATCGAGGAAAACGTTATACCGACATATTAAAACGATACTAGATAGAATAAGGAGATGTGTTATGATTGTCAATGAGACAATTATCCACGAGAGAAAAAATGACGTAGATTTTATCAACTATATATCGCAGTACAGATGTCAACAATGAGGAACACCTATACCGCATAGTGAGCTATAAAAATTTCCCCGACTCAACAACGTTTGTTTGACAATCCTCATTATATATAAATAAAGATATATGTTCATATTACAAACTGAATATATTGGGGACATCTAATTACGAACCAAATAGAAAACTTGAAATACTACCTCGGGTTTTTTTAAGTGAGCGAATGTGAAAAAACCTATACAATAGTAATAAATTACACGTTACTAACTACGGAGTGTATGAAGTGTATTTTTAACACTTTTCTGGTTAGGATACGTTTATACTTATTCTACCTCATCATTAATACTCAGGTTAGTGGAAAATTAAGATATTTAATATAGAAAAATGCAAATTTAATAATGATAGCACTTAATTCATTCATCGACACCAAACCACAAACCAAAGCAGGTCAAGGAGTACAATATTTTATATTATACTACAGTTTTAACGTTATTACACTGTAGTGTTTTATTTTATGACAATGGAATCGGTGAAATGTCTGTTTTTCTAAAACGAATTCACGTAAAAATATATTTTCATTAGAAAACAATTTGGTCGCAAGTATTCAAATTTATTGTAGATGTGAATTCATTTACAGAAATGAAATTTATATTTATTTATCTAATAAGCTAACACATTAAGAAGGTCCTTTAATCGTTTTCTTGACATCAAACAAGGCTTAGTTATAAACTAAGTTTTATTTTATTATATTGGTTAGTTCACGCACTGCATTCAGTATTTTGTGGGTAAAACATACCTTCGCCTACGTATAGTCTGAAGCAAAGCTGAAATGTTTTTTTTTTCTTCACTTTTCTTTTTTCTTAATTTAAATTCTGTACAGTTTATTCTAGGAATTAGGTAACAGAAAAAGTTCACCCACGCCTAATATTCATAAACCTGTCCGAGTGTGGAAGATCGCCAATGGTATCCCATATTTTTTGTAGTATCCTATTTTTGTTTGTCATTAGAAAAAAAAAATGTGTTGATGGCAGATCTTTGATAATTTCTGTTTAAATTTATTCGCTACCTTTAGTACACTAGTGACGATAAAGAGCTTTAAATTATGACTGGACACCAACTGTATGTTACACTTTTATTGCCGTTGAGCTGCTGTACAATCTATCTATAATCTACATTTCTTTTTATTCATATTAAATTATAAACTATAAGAAAACAATGATCATGTTGTAATAACGAACTTTTGAATCAAAATCCATACAAGTAGTGGACTTGTTCTCCTTGAATATCAAAATAAACAAGATGTTTAAGGCTTTTGAAAATATTGATAAGAAAACCTTAATTAGTGTCTACAACTGAAATGACAATGACAATATCAATCTAAATAATATCTTCGCTCATAACGATTAATATATCTGTATCATTCAGGGCAGTAAAATTAGAATCAGGCCAACTAGAAACGAAAATTTAAATAAAACACCATACAACCCCATGACTAAAAGAAAGCTGTTTACCAAAAAAAAAAAAAACAAACAATTCTTCATGAATATGTAATACATACATAAAAAGAACTGGAATGAATTTGAAAGAACTAGTTGTTGTTTGCTGATTTTGCACTTTTTGAAATCTTTGAATAGCTTATTGTTGTAAGATACGAATACAAGTTTTAAATTCTTGTCCTTAGAAAAAACATCAAACTATGCAAGTACCTGCTGGTGTAGTTGATTCGACAGCTGGAGCACTAGTAGACATCATTTCATTTGAAACAGATGTGGGTTGAATGTCCCAGGATTCAGTAGTCGATTGGTAATGAGATTCGGGTTCAGAATACAGTTTTTCGGAAGATGATGTTTGATGTAAAGTGTCTGTGCTTGACAGCTGGTTTGGTACTGTATAAAACGCACCTGAATTCATTGGTGACATTGATGAATCATGCACGAATACATCAGAGGGGGTAGTGGAACTTGATGGATATATCGTCTCACTGAACGAATAATTGCCTTCTGAAATATATATATAGTTTCCTTGAATCAGAAAAAAAGTCAAATTTAAAAGGTAATTTCAAATACATTTCTTAACATTCAATGCGTACAATAACCAAAATCAGTCAAAAAATTTGTAAATATCTGAGCTTGTATGAGGGCAGTTTTTCTATATAAAATACTGTTAGTAATAAAAATATTATAAGTGCAATTTGTGCCATTCTACCTGACATAAAGTTATTAATCTCCACTAGATAATACGTAAATCAGAAAAACGATACTTTTAACGTGTTCATGTCTCTAAAAATGAGAAATAACACTAGAAACTGTGTGTGAAACCGATAAATATGAATAAAACCAGATTGATAACCATATCGTTTCTGAGCCGTTCAGCATTGCAGTGTGAAAAGATAAAATACAACTATTTTTCAGAAAAGTCATATTTCAAAATTAGTTAACATATTTCAAATGAGAACGTCATTTGAATGAATTATGATTGCAATCTGCTCATTCATAAGTTAATTGATTTTGTTCTGAAGCTACTATATTGAAAGATTCAACACAGATCTATATGTGTCGATGTTTTTAATCATTTATTTTACAATAAAACTAATATAATTTGAATAATCTATTTAATGACGCTGATGAAATCAACCATAAGTCACCGTAAGGTCTTCAATAATAACTTAATCCAATATAGTACTGCAGTTTTAAAAGGCCAAGTAAAACCAAAATGTGGAACAAGATTTTATAATAAAAACCCAACTAAATGCCTGATTAAGGCAATACCATCAAATAAAAAGCAATTAAGACAGATAGCAACAAATGTCAACCACTGAAAAAAAAATCTATTTGATTTGGACAAGCATGTAGAGAATATGGCGGGGTTATATTTTCTGTGAGGTCTTCAACTTTTTCCAACGTTGGGCATTGGTGCAACAGCATAGCTTGATACTAATCTCTTTTTTTTTCTTTTTTTTTCTCTTAAGATAAGTGACTAAACAACTGTTATTCGACCTATCGTTGTTAAATTTCTTTTTTCCCAATCAAGTATTAATTTTTTTGACTTTCATTATTTTTTCAATATTTAATTTGTCACTTTTTGGTATTTATCTCAAACACATCAAAGCAAACACTACGAGTTCAGATTCATGACAGGATTGATGCATATGTATTATATTGTTTTCCATATACTTACCCATACATATTCTTCCACATCCAATAATAGGTGTCAGATATGCTATATTGTATCCATGACAATGCATAACATTGACATACCAAGAGGACTCACACTCTGTGAGTGGTCCAACCATGCAAGCCTTCATGACTGTTTCTTCATTGAATGTGGACGGGTACGTACCTACGGGAATACATAAATGGCATATAAAAAATAGATACACATCTAAATTGAATAAATTCAAAATTTACTCTATTATTTCATTTTAATACTTGTTCTCTTCTGAAAGTTATTTTGGTGGACCTTTTTTTATGTTTTATGTCATCCTTCTGCTGACAATGGTTTTGTCATTAAAAAAAAAGAAACTGGACTACGGATTCAATAAATTGACAAACGCATTGGTCATCTGTGACATAGACAGTTTAAACTTCTTTCATGCATGATAAATATTTTGCGTTTACTAACTTTATATCAAATAACAATTATCCTTAATGAACTGCTAGCATACGACTCATTAATGAATTATCATTGTTTATTCTTAGATCGTAACATATTTTCATTTCGCTGAAGTAACTTTCTACTAAATTGGTACCATTTTATCGTTGTCATCTAAAACTATATACTCATGTAGCAGTATTTTATCCTGTATCACTATTAATACTAACTGAAATTACTAGTTGCATACTCAATCGATTGGTGATGGTCAACACTTAAAAAGATAACAAGAATAGTTTAGTTATCTTTTTTGAAACTTATAAATAATTAGCTCAAAATATAGATAAACATCATCATTGTCTTTCACAAAACTGATATTACCATTTAACCAAATAGGTCCCTTTGATCCACATTGTCCTCTTTGTGGTGCTACAGTCGGTATATTTTGACCACCCTGGAACCCGTACCATCCTTCTGTTATATTGTCACAATATTCATATTCTCCTGGTGCCAATACATAATCAATAGTTCTGTTGTAGGTACTTTCTATCATGGTAACATAATCACATGTATGGGACCAAGTAATTGAAGATGGTGTTGTCCGATAACTATTCTGATGTTCTGTAAATCAAATTGCATATAATTCTTGCTATATAATTGACTTTAATACTGTATAAAAGGAACATATCTAAAACAAATCGCAGATCCTAACATATAGCGTTACATAAAAAGCCTGCCAATATCTGTTTCTAGATAAACCATTCTTTGTTTAAATATTTTTATGAACCGCCTTGGTGATCTAATGACAGCCCATCTCATGTTTTCTTCATATATTTGATGTTTGTCTAAAACACAACAGGGTTTATCTTCATGTCCCATTATCATGTTGTCGTCCAGAATATGTTATAAATGTGCCACTGGATGTTTAACCGTTTAACAGCCACCCATCCATCCATCATTAGTCAATAGTTTTCGCCTTCCTTTGGTATATGCATATAAACTGTATATAACAAAAAGAGATGTAACATGATTTCAAATGAGAAAACTATCCACCAAAGTTCAAATGAAGTGGGGGTAAGCAATTATAGGCGACCGTACGTCCTTTAACAATGAGAAAAAGAAAAACCCACACCGTATAGTCGGCTGTAAAAGGCACTAACATGAAAAAAAACGTCATTTACAGTCAGAGAAAAAAACATGACTTTGTGCAATGCCGAAATATAGGTATTGACTGATTGTAGTACCATGAAATTGCACATGTGTATGACAATAATATTTAGTTTGGTTTTTATTTATTGATAAAAAAATTAAAAATATTTATACCAATAAAAACAATATTCAAAGAATGCTGATGTAATTGCAGTGTTGAATTGGTAACCTTTTAGAACATTTAGGATTGAAAGATTGATAAGTTTACATGGATCGTATCTAAATTTTCGGCCTTAGTAAACAACATCAATTCTATACAATTAGAATGTGCTAATCCGTTTCAAATAAACCAAATCTGTGTATCTATGGAAGAGTTTAATAAAGGTTTTAAGTTATTTGTGGTAACGAAATCTCTGACTTATCAATTCAATAGTTATACAGATTACGCTCATTGAAATCCAAAACGTCGCTACAGACACGGGCATATCGAACGAGTCTGGATATGTAAACTTCAAAAGACGTTGCCAATGGAAAATCACCGTCCAAAAAACTAAAATGAACAAAAGGGAAAGAAAAATCGTCCCTTTTAGGTGTAATACCACCATTGATTTCCCCTATTAGTCTTTGTTAAATTTGCACTTTTCAAAAAGTTGTGCAGAATTTATCTTTGCTTCAAATACAGAAATAGTTGGCATGAGTAAAGTTTTATCCTGTCCAGTACTATAGACAACATTTCACATAACATTTCATTGCATATAGGAAAATAACCATCACTGGAAGTTAACCAATCAAAGTTTCACCTCTTTTTTTACCTGTGTACAAGCTTAAGTAGCCATGTAACCTCAAGTTTCCAAAATTTTCTAAAGAAACACCAAATAAAAAAATAATGGTGCTTTGAAACACCCAAGATATATGTTTATGACCCAGACATTTTTTATTGCAATGAAATGTAGGATTAATTTCCTACAACTGTCAAATTCAAGGGAATATTTTTTTCGACCCTTTTTCGTATGCAACCGGATGTGTCGTACTATGATTTGGTGGTATTACAACTTTTATAGTAAATGTTTGTTTACATTTTGTATGGTTTTCTATGAAAATTTTGTAATTCTGAAAAACGTTTTAATATAATTATATCAAATCAAATTTGAGAGTTTGAACTAATTCGGTGGAAACGAATTTGGCTGTTAATGACCTATTAATATGACGAAGGCGTTTGCATTAGAAACATGAAATTCTTGATAGGAATTTGTAAACTAAAGGAAACAGTTTCCAACCTGCTATATTATACTTCATATCCTCGGACAAAATAGCAAATTGATACACTACGTACCAATACTTACAGACCAATCTAAATCAATTGACACACTTATTTTTTACCACAAATCCTGGATGGCATTGCATAGTTTATGATACAGCTTAGACACGAATAATAATATATCATTACAGTCGAGTATTTTACAACAGATAATTTAATCAGTGGTTTCAACACTGAAAACAACATAACAACGCGGGTCACGAAAAAAACAATATAACTGCTATCAAAACAATTGAAAGACAGGCAAACGTTTTTTTGTATAATGCAATTTTTCGACAATGATGTTAACCACGTGTTATCATAAATCTTGGAGCTTTGATGACCTTATTTCACATCTTCACCATCCGCTAAGATTACATTTCTGTTCCTATTGTATCTTACAGTTACACGAAGACCATTGCACCTAAAGTATTTAATTATAAGCAAGCATTGCAGGACCTTGATTTAGAACAATACCTCTGACATGTGACTGTTCCCACTTACAGCCCCTCTGGTCATGCTATTACTGGGGATCTAAACATAATTAAACATGAACATCTCCGAAAGGTGATATTTCATGGTCCTAAGTTTGGAGAACCCAACACATCACTTGGAACCATGACTTCAAAATAATTATGGATTCCATTGAGGACTACGCCAGAGCATGGACTAAACGAGAATAAGTTGAACTGGACACTGTCAGAATGGATCAAAACAATCAGGTCTCTGATAAAACGTCGAATTCACAAGTTGAAAAACTGAGTGAATGATCGACCAAAGTCCGTTTTCAGAGACAAAGAAGCTGTGAAATGTCTATAATCACTTCACGATAAGTATGTTGTTGTTCCTGTGGACAAAGCTTCAAATAATATTTTTTTGTCTGTAAATACATAATTGCCGGCTCATCTGCATGTTTGACGAAAGAACTGTCCATTAGTTTGACAAAAATTATGTCCGCAGTGAAAGAGGGTCTTCAGAAATACTGTGAAACTGTGTACTCGCGTAGCGGTATTAACCATATGTGGATTCTAAAAAACTTTTGAACTTTTGGATAATTTTAAATCTCGATCTTTCTCTGAAATTAGTTCTATCAAAACTTTTGATTTTTCAACCCTGTATACCACCATTCCCCATGTGAAATTGAAAAATCGTCTAAAAGAAATAATCCACAATGTTGTTCAACATAAAAATTGTAGCATGCGCTATAAATGTATTACTTTTGGGATACCATACGGCATATTTTGTTAATAGTGAACAAAAAGGTAAAACATGCTACAAAGAGGAACAATTGATCAGTATGCTGGAGTTTCTTATTGACAACATATTTGTTGAATTTGGAGGTAGACTTTTTCAACAAATTGTCGGCATTCCTATGGGAACGAACTGTGCGCCTCTCCTTGCCGACCTCTTCTTATTTTCATATGAGTAGGAGTTCCTGCAGACACTTGTCAAAAACAAGAAGATCAAAGAAGCCAGATCATTTAATTTCACATTCAGATATATTGATGATGTTCTTTCCATTAACAATCCAAACTTTTCCGATTGGGTTCCATTAATATATCCTCCAGAACCAGAAATTAAAGAAACAACAGATACGGCTTCCTATGTCTCATTTTTAGACTTGTACCTCGAAGTTGACATCAGCGGTCATCTCAGTACCAGAATCTATGACAAACGAGTCGATTATAATTTTGAAATTATCAATTTCCCCCACCTTAGTAGCACTATACCAACTTCACCTGCATATGGGATATACATTTCCCAACTCAATCGGTATTAAAGAGCTTGCAGCTGCTACTCAGACTGTAAAACGTCACAAGTGTCTGAGCAGAAAGTTGATAAACCAGGGTTTTGTCAAAGAACGTCTTGTCCTTTTTCTAAAAAAATCATCGGAAGATACCAAGACCTTTTTGATAAATATTCCGTATCAACTTCCAAATAATACAGGATGGTCTTGAAGTATAAATTCTAGGTATTGACGTTGTTTATTCGTATCAATTACGTGTTATAGAGTTCTTTAATTTGTCTGTGTAAAATATTACTTCTACTGTTTATTCTATTTTTGTTGATGTCCATTTGACGTGGCTCGGTACTTATACATCCCGTCATTGTGTTATTGTGCTATGGTAAATTTTTGTGTTCGTGTCTTTCGTTTTTGCTGGTGTGCTTTGTCTATATGCCCTTTTGTTTTTCTTTGTTTATACATTTGTTTATTTTATAGTGATTAAGATTATAAGACAATGTTGACTGCTGTACCCCTATTTTTGACATTTTTACCTATTATGTCTGTTTGTTTTGTTCACACATTGTTTTCAATATAATGGAATTTTATGCGACTGTCATACAAGTGAGAGGTTTAGCTAGCTATAAAACCGGGTTTAATCCACCATTTTCTATATAAGAAATTGCCTGTACCAAGTCAGGATTATGACAGTTGTTATCCATTCGTTTGATGTGTTTGAGCTTTTTATTTTGCCATTTGATTATGGACTTTTTAATTTTCCTGGGAGTTCGGTTTTTTGTTATTTTACTTTTCACATATTTTTCATATAGCCATAAAACTGCAGTTAATCATGCGTAGCTTGGCACATTTTTAGGAATTCAGGTAAGAAGCAAGGTCATTCTGTATATGTTTCCGCCAAAAGAGAACAAATTAATTTAAGGTATACAGCTTTACTTCTGATCCCTTTGGTTCTATCTGATCTTTAACATACCGTTAAAGTTATCATCTGATATATCTTGATGCGATTTTATATGTCTATAACGGGAGACTGTATGTTGACCTCTTGGTAGAGTTTTTTGTTGGGTTGCCGCCTTCACTACAAACCAGTAAAAGTCTGAAATTGCCTACATCTGTACTCGACTGTACTGATTTTTACTCGACCAGTCTGAATTGGTCTGAATTGTACTTGATATTACTCGACCCCAATCTTAACCATACTCGACTGTACTGATTTGCACTTGAACCTTATCTTTGCCATTGAAAACAGTCTGAACTATTACTCGACCAGTCTGAAACAGTCTTAACCCATTCTCGACCTGTACTCGACCAGTTCTCGACCTATTTTTTCAGTCTGAACCATACTCGACCAAAGGTCTGAACAATACTCGACCAGTCGGAACCATACTTGACAAATAACCTCTACTTTTTTAAAATTGTAACTGTTCATATAATTATCTTTTAACTGATATGACAACAGCCACAACAAAGTAAAGATATATTTACAGATTTTTACATCCTTACATGATTATTAGATTTATCAAATCGAGATAGTTAAATTATCTTATTTTTAAGTCTGAGTCTTGGTAAAAAAAGAGACTGAATATATTTATATATATATTTATTTAAAAGGGATAAAACATTTTAGAAATGATTTAAATTGTTCTTCTGATCAGAGGTAAACTATAACGTAATACCTCCTGCTTTGGGCACACTTATTTAAAAGAGCACACCTGGTCAGATAATAATACATTTTAATTAGCATCCTTTGAAAATTAAACAACATCATGTAAAACTTAAATTGCAAGGACTTTTGAATCCACTAGAAAAATAATACACGAATTTAGAGAAAAATAGGATTTCTTTTTACCTGTAAAACACACCTGTACTGATGTAATTAAACCTTTTTAATGTGCTTCTTATTTGCCATGTCTTAAATTTTGACAAAACTTAATTAATCGATCTAAATTTTTACTGAAACTTTGGAACACAATTTCTTTTTTTAAACAGTTGAACGGCAAACGCCTGAATCTGACAGATAAAGGTCAATCTGTCGACACAAAAAGTACCCGTATGTAAAATGTTTACGCCCACAAACAGCGCCACCTATAAATTTTTATGCGTCGTATTTGAATACGATGTTCCGTTCTGTAGAAAATTAAAACATTAAATTAACTAAAACATAGAATAGTAAGTGTAGAAAACAAATTAAAAGATATATTTTTACATGCAGTTGAACGGCAAACGATTTAATGGCGTCTAAGGTCAAGACATTGGTTACGTGATAAAAGGTCAGAGTTTACCTTTTTTTGTGAACGTGTACACCTCGTGGTTTTTTACCTCGTATCGTCTTATTGTAACTCGTACATAAATAAAACTTGTAGTGTCCAAATTTTGAGTAAATAAGCTTCATTATTCTGTATACTTATTTAAGAAAGGTGTTGTAAAAGTAATCTAAAACGACGATGGAAGTGGAAATTTTTTTTGGAAAATTTGCGTAGGTCTACGGAAAATCCCAAATTATTCCTTAAATGGGTTTGGTAACGTATGGAGGGGTATAAAATTTGAAGTAAAACCATTTTCTGGTTCTTATTTTATTCATTATTGATCCTAAATTCCCCGGCAACGAATTTGTGTCAGCTTATTCGTGGCGAAGCGGAGATCAACGGGAGATAACTCCGTACATGCATCGTAGGAAATTGCAAGTTCAAAACAGTAAATTCGAGTAAAATTAATGATTGAAGTTATATTTCGACACTTTCTTGTATAACCATTCCATATTGCATGTTTCTTTACTCATGTAACAGCAAAATAGTTCTGTTATAGTTGAATATGACATTTTTTCAAGTAATTTCAGGTTTTTGAAACTTCTAAAGTACAAAATTATAGATAAATAACTTTTCTCTGAAACTTGCACTTATAAATTGCTATACATAGTATATTCTCAAACACTCTTTTGATAGATGGAATAATAGTATTTGTTCTACTTTCTTTGTATCAATATTCTTTAAAAGAAAGCTTATGAAAATAAACTAAGTGTTTGTTCATGTAGAATGTTAATATATAATAGTAGAACAGTTTTTAATATTAATTTCACTTTAAAATTAGACTTTAATTAATTCAATTTATATATATAAATTAAGTATCTAAAATAGAAAGCTTTTACTCTGGTGCATTGAAAATGTTGCACCAGAAATGAGATTAAACAAAGTTATTTAGCCTGAAGAACTTATCTATAGGTTCTTTGTCACTTTGTATGCTGATCATATGGAGGGAAAAAGAGTGATATTATACATTCTAACACAGCATCAATTGAGAAACAATAGTTCTCTCCTCTAGACATTTTAGTTTTCAAGATGCAAGTCTTGCTTATCAATATACATATTTAAGATTTCTCTGTTAAGAGTGGCGAAATAACTTTCTGACAGATATGTTGTATGGGAATGTTTCTCTTGATATTTTTAAACAGTTAATTTATGTTACCAACTATCTTTTTTTTCTTCTATGATCTGCAAAGAGATGGGTTCTTTCTGTGTGACATCATTGATTATTAGGCTAATTATTGGTAGCCTTTTTTCCTGATGTAACAATGCATATGGCAAATTCTGAGAAAAGCAAGAACCTTTCAGCAGATCCAGCTTTTTTATAAAAGAGTAGGGACTATTCCATATAACAGAAAAATATATATTTTGATTTCATGCCAAAAAGTTATATACGAGAGGGGTTCATCAGCAGTACAATATAAATTTGCATACATTAAAATACAATATGGATAAAAAGAAAATGTAGACAATACATACTTCAAATTTGTGAACATTGAATGAAAAAAAAAGATAATTTGCAGTGGACAGAATTATCTTTTTTTCTTATTATACCTGCTTTTATATAAGAAGCTATATAAGATTTACAAGTTCTGTTTCTCGCTCTAAATCAAGAGAAAAAAATTTAAAAAAACAAAAGGCCAGAAAGGGATTTAAAACATTATAAATTAATCAACACATAGAAAACTGAACAAAAGCTGTAATGCAATTTGATATCATGCAGTTCATATTATTTCCATTATTACAAGTTTTTGGATTTTTTTCTTAAATTTGAATTCAAAAGTCCTAAATAACTGTTGAGTCCTTTAATTAAATTATTGATTGAATAATGAATGATTAGTTAAGCTGATCAGTAAATAAAGTATGAAAATGATTTTGTTTTAAATAAATGAGTGTTATTTATATGTCAAAGTATACTGAATCAACTTCAAATTTAAACCAAATTCACATTTAACTGCTCTAAAATGCAATGGCAGTTGAAATACAAAACAAAAACAAAGCTGACTTAAATACAGTATATTTTTTTTGAATAATGGATAAAAATAAGATAATTATTATTCTGATATTAGAAAAAATCTTCAAATCAGAATGCAAGTTCTTATTATTGCGATAATCAATTTAATCACTTTATTTACTTTAATTAAAACCTCATGATAATTTCTGAATTTACAGTACTTAGCCTATCAACCTCTATGCTTAAAAAAATAAGTTTCCTAGGCCTAAATGTGGTTGAAATTCTGACAATTTTGCTACCTTTTACCCAAAATTTGTTTTTTATGACATAACTGGATTATTACTATTTAAGAAAAAACTGCATAAAGTTGTATAATATGTATTACATTTCAGAATGCTAGTTTGTATTATCATCATGATCATGATAACTGCAATACGTTATTATTCAATTAATTAAAAATCATCAATTATTTTTGAATTGATAGCCTGGAATCAGTACATACATGTGTTTTTATACATCTATATACTATTTATTAGGAACTTATTAAATGAAATTTTGCACAAGACAGTCATGGCAGTTCACAATTACAGTGGTCATTTTAAACAAAGTGACACCATTAATACAATTTTATTTTTCATGCATAATCATTGCAGAACTATTTTTTCAAATGATGTAATGTTTGTTAGTCATTTACTTCAAATACTTAACCTGTTCTAAAATAAAGAGATGTGGTATGATTGCAAATGAGATAACAATCTAAAACTATCCACCAGAGTCCAAATAAATGTGTCTGTTAGCAGTTATAAGTCACTTTACAAACATCAACAATGAATACAAACTTTCATTGTTTATAGACAGATTAGGAAAAAGAGGAATTATAGCTTTTTGGCTTACTACAAGAGAATATAAGAAATATGATAATATAAATAAGGAAAATAGAGAGGACTTAGCCACTGGACTGTATATAAAGTGCTCCCTTACTAATCCTTAGAGGACCTGCTGTATACTTAGAAAAAAAAGATGTGTGAGACACTACATTTTGTAGCATTTTGGTCAATCTGCCCTATTTGCTCCAACCTATTAAAATTACAAAATTACTGCCTATGGTGGGAATTAAACCCAAGTATGTCCATATACTCTATTTTCCTCTATGTACATACATGTACATGTATATGAAAAATATCAAATGCAAAGTAAATATGGTAATTAACATCATGATAACAGTCTCATTTTTTTGTATTCTTAGGCAAGGTGTATTATATAACTCTTGAAAGTTTTAAAATGCAATTGTAAGATTAATTATATCTGCTCTTAAACTATAATAACACAATAAGTATGTTCAGTAACAACAACGTGCAATTTAAGTAAACAAACATCAATGAACGACCACGTGTTTGTCTGCTGTGCTTGAATTTAAACGGATCAGCTTTATTTACACGAATTTTTGCTACAGCAGACAGTTAAACATGTCACTTTACATTATAAGTTTTATAACGTATAGGCACTTATATAACAGTAAATGTCATTGGATAAGCTCCCCGAGACAATAAATAATGTGCAGATTCATGAGCGGACACGTGATTGTGTCAGCTTTTGTTTTGATGGAAAAATGTAAACATTGCAATCCGCCATTTTGACGTAAGAAACAAAATAATTTTCAATCTAGGATTAATTGACATTGCGCACATTGCCAGCGT
Organism: Mytilus coruscus; assembly: GCA_017311375.1. NCBI lineage: Eukaryota > Metazoa > Mollusca > Bivalvia > Mytilida > Mytilidae > Mytilus > Mytilus coruscus. The sequence continues at coordinate 38,773,258 of CM029603.1, read as the reverse complement.
ATCATGCATAACCAGTCATCAGTTGAACGGCAAACGCCTGAATCTGACAGATAAAGGTCAATCTGTCGACACAAAAAGTACCCGTATGTAAAATGTTTACGCCCACAAACAGCGCCACCTATAATTTTTTCTTCGGCGACTTTGAGAACGATGCTCCGTTCTGTAGGAAATTAAAACATTAAATTAACTCAAACATTGAAAAGTAAGTATAGAAAACAAATTAAAAGATATATTTTCACATGACTGGTTATGCATGGTACGCTGGCAATTTGCGCAATCTCCTTTAATCCAAGATTGAAAAATAGTTTTTTCCGACCTCAAAATGGCGGATTCCAATGTTTACATTTTTCCATCACAACAAGAGCTGACACAAAAGCGTGGCCGGGGATACATTTGCATATTATTTATTGTGTAGGGTAGTTTATCCAATGGCATTTACTGTAATATAAATGGCTATACGTTACCATCCATTGTAACAAAAGTGGGGTGTGTTTTGTGTGCACACCTCAGGAATGCTGTGTATTCATTTTTTTACGGTAAAAATCAATGTTATCTTCATTATATTTCCATGGATACACAAGTCATAACAACAAATACATTTTTTATAAAACTTATAAAGTAAACAGATGTTTAACCGTCTGCCTTAGCAAAAATTCGTGTAAATAAAGCTGATGGGTCGTTTTAAATTTAAGCACAGCAGATAAACACGTGGTCGTTCAAAAAATTTGATGTTTGTTTACTTAAAATGCACGTTGTTGTTACTGCATACTTAGAAAATAACCACTTTTTTGTTATTATTGTTTAACAGCAAATATTATTAGTTTTTACAAATGCATGTTATTGCTTTCAAGAGTTATAAAACTCACCTTGCCTAAGAAATAGGTCTAGCTAGGTCCAGGGACTTTCTTTACTAGGTTCTTAAAAAAATATTGAGGCTGTAATGATGTAAATTACCATATTTACATTACAGCTGCTGTTTTTGCATTTAATATATTTCATGTATGTACAAAGAGAACAATAGAGTTAATGTACATGTGTTTAATTCCCACCCTAGGCATTAATTTTAATAGGTGGGAGCAAATAGGGCAGATTGGCCAATATGTAGTGTCCCAGAATCTCCTCTGTTGTTCCTAAGTATCAAAATGCTGCTCGCTGTGGCTTAGTCCCCAAAATCTTTCTTATTTAAGTATACAGCAGTTCCTCTAAGGACTAGTAAGAGTCCTGTCTTTTTTGTCTGTCTTATAAATTTTCTTGTAAGCCACCAAGCCACAACTCCTCTTTTTCCTGTGCTGCCTAAAAACAAAGAACTGGTTTTTTTTTCATTGGTGTTTGTAAAGTGACTTATAACTGCTTACAGCAACATTATTTGGACTCTGGTGGATAGTCATTAGACTGTTATTTCATTGGCAATCATACCACATCTCCTTATTTTAGTACAGGTTAATTATTTGAAGTATTAAATGAGTAACAAACATTAAATCATTTGAAAAAAAATTCAGCAATGATTTATGTAGTCATTTTAAGATTTCAGTTTATATATATCAACAATAAAACTTGGTTGTCTCAATGGTGTCACTAGGTTTGTAATTGTCAACTGCCATGTCACTGTCTTGTGCAAACAATTCATTTCAATAAGTTCCCTAATGTAAAGTATACAGATGTATGTACTGATTCCAGATTAATAATTTGGGCTATCAAAAATAAATTGTACTTTTTCTGAAATGGTAATAATCTAGTTATGTCATAAAAATTAGATTTTTGGTATTTTTATTAAAATTAGCAAAATTGTCAGTATTTCACCCACATATAGGGCAAGAAAATGGAAAGCACAGAGTTTGACAAGCTAAATACTGTAAATTCCGAAATTATCATGAGGTTTTATTAATGTAAGTAATGCGATTTAATTGATTATCAAAATAATAAGAACTCGCATTCGGATTTCATATTAAGAAGATTTTTTCTGATTAATCTCTCATTTTTTTCCATTCTTGAAAAAATTCTGAATTTACTGCATTTAAGTCAGTTTTGTTTTCTTTTGTATTTCAATTGCCTGTACATTTTAGAGCAGGTAAATATGAATTTTGATTAAATTTGAAGTTGATTCAGTAAATTTTATGACATAATAACACATTTTTATTTAACAAAAACATATTCAGACTTTATTTACTGATCAGCTTAACTAATCATTCATTATTCAATCAATAATTTAATTTAAGGACTCAACAGATATTTGTAGGACTTATTAATTTAAATTTAAGAAAAATAATCAAAAACGTGTGATGATAGAAATAAGGTGAACTGCATGATATCATATTGCTTTTCAGCTTTTTGTTCAGTTTGGTTTGTGTTGATTATAATGTTTTTAATCCCTTTCTGGCTTTTTGGATGTTCAGATGTTTTCTCTTAATTTAGAGCCAGCAGCAGAACTTGTACATCTTATATAGTTTCTAATCTTAAAGCAGGTATAATAAAACAAATTTGAATTCTGTCCACTGCAAATTATCTTTTTTCCATTCAATATCAATGTTCACAATTTTGAGGCATGTATTGTCTTCATTTTCTTTTTTTCCATATTGTATTTTAATATAATGCAAAGTAATATTCTATTGTAACATGAGTTCTGCTGATGAACCCCTCTTGTACATAACTTTTTGCATGAAATCAAATTTTTTTTCTGTTATATGGAATTATCCCCCCTCCCTTTATAAAAGACCTGGATCTCTGCTGAATGGTTCTTGCTTTCCTCAGAATTTGCCATTGTTACATCAGGAAAAAAGGCTACCACGCAATAACCATGCTTGATGATCTTTGATGTCACATAGTAAGAAACCATTTCTTTGCAGATCATAGAAGAAACCAAAGGTAGTTTGGTCACATAAATGCATTGTTTAAAAATATCAAGAGAAACATTCCCATACAGAATCTCTGTCAATAAGTTATTTTTCCACTCTTAACAGTGAAATTTTAAATATGTATATTGATCGGCAAGCCTCACATCTTGAAAACTAAAATGTCTAGAGGAGAGAAGTATTGTTTCACAATTGATGCTATATGTTAGAATGTATTATATCACTCTTTTTCCCTCCATATGATCAGCATACAAAGTGACAAAGAGTCTATAAGTTCTTCACTCTAAAAAACTTTGTTAAATCTCATTACTGATGCAACATTTTCAGTGCACCAGAGTTAAAACTTTCTGTTTGAGATACTTTTTTTATATATAAATTAATTTAATTGAAGTCTAATTTTACAGTGAATTTAATATTAAAAAAAAACTGTTATAACCAGTGGCGGATCCAAAGGGGAGGTCCGCAGGTTGGAACCCCCCTTTTTTTGGCCGATCAATGCATTTGAATGGGGACATATGGTTGGAACCCCCCCTTTTCTCCTGGGTTGGGAACCCCTCTTTTTAAAATGCCTGGATCCGCCCCTGATAACAACCTACAGTACATGTACAAACACTGAGTTTATTTTCATATGCTTTCTAAGAATATTGATACAAAGAAAGTAAAACAAAGACTTGTATCATTCCATCTATCAAAAGGGTGTTTGAGTATAGATAACAATTTATAAGTTTCAAGTTTCAGAAGAAAGTGTTAAAGTTAGGCCATAGATTTAGGCCTATCTAATTCTTAATATCTATAATTTTCTTCTTTGGAAGTTTTCAAAAACCTGTAATTACTTGAAAAAATGTTATTTTCAACCATTCCATGACTAGTTTAATGTTACAATAGTAAAGGAACATAAAATATGGAATAATTATTCAAGAAAGTGTCGAAATATAACTACAATCATTAATTTTACTCGAATTTACTGTTGTGAGCTTGCAATTTCCTACGATGCGTGTACGGAGTTATCTCCCTTTGATCTCCACTTCGCCACGAATAAGCTGACACAATTACGTATCCGGTATATTAAGAATCGATTATAACTAAAATCTAATGTAAAAAAATGATTTTATTTCATATTTTGTACCCCTCAACACGTTACCATACCTATTTAAGGAATAATTAGAGATTTTCCGTGGACCTACGCAAATTTTCCGAAAAAAAGTTTCACTTCACTCGTCAATTTAGAATATTTTAACAACACTTTTTAGTAATAAATATAAAGAATAATGAAGCTTATACATCCAAGATTTGAACACTTTGATTTTTATTAATGTACGAGTAAAAATAAGACGATACGAGTCAAAAAACCACGAGGCATGCACGTTTACCAAAAAACTGTAAACTCTGACCTTTTGTCATGTGACCAATGTCTTGACCTTAGAAGCCATTAAACTGTTTGCCGTCCAACTGAAAGGTTATCAAGGATTGCTATGGAAGTTCTATACGATTAAATTCTTGGTGTTACAAAACAAGGGTGTCATTTTTAAAATTTATTAAGTTGCTTTATATACAATTTATAATGTTCATTTCGTTATTGACTAAACTGGATTGAATGTAGGACAGAAGTCACAAGACAAAAAATTTTTGTATTTTTCTTGTCTTGAACTATAATGTATAAAAGCAATGTGTCATTTTTAAAATTTCTTAAGTTGCTTTATATACAATTTAAAATGTTCATTTCGTTATTGACTAAACTGGATTGACACCATAAATTAAGAATGTAGGACAGAAGTCACAAGACAAAAAAAAATTTTGTATTTTTCTTGAACTATAATATATAAAAGCAATTTTGTAAACAAAAATGTCTTCTAAAAAAAATTAATAATAATAAAATAATTGTTAAGATAACAATTTGTCAAAGTTGCTTGTTACTTAAATGGCTTCATGGTGCCAAGAAATATATTGCATGATTTAAATTAAATAAATCTTCACTTATCAAGGCTATTGAACAATTTCCTTAACTGTAACATGAATAAATGTAATAAAAAGTAAATATTTCAAGATCTTTCTCTTATATATTCAAACAATTATAAACAAATTATTTGTGAATTTTTGTCCTGTGACTTTTTTTCTTATCAAATTTGTGACTTTCTGTCCATTTACCTAAATTTTTACCAGGCTTAAGTTATTGTTGAAAATTTTCCAGTTAGTATATCTGAACATTCAAAAAGGTTTGAATAACATTTAAGATATTTGTATAATGGTCGAAAGTTCTAGTATTTTTGATGTAAATAATGCAATGTATATAAAATTCATTTAACTGAAAACTTAATTTATTACATGATATTTTTCAATTGGACCATAAATCATTTCCTTTGATCATCTTGTTTTTATTTTTATTTTAGAGGTGAAATATATGATGAATATAGTGTTGAAGATTATATTATGTTTATCATGTTTATTATGAATTTTTGGTTTCAATGCTATATTAAATACATTTTGGATTTCAAATTGTTGCTCAAATTTTTAGCCAAGGGAAATAACTAAAACATAGTTCTTAAATTGATGAAATACAAATGATAGATACAGAAATATGTCTAGGTTAGTTAAGACTTGGTCGAGTATGGTTCAGACTAGGTCGAGTATGGTTCAGACTAGGTCGAGCATGGTTCAAACTTGGTCGAAAATGGTTCAGACGCTTATAAAATGGTTAAGTACTGGTCGAGTAAAGGTCGAGAACAAGTTCAGACTGTTAAGTATGGTTAAGTCGACGCTTGTTGTAGGGTATGAATGATTCGTTCATTGTTGAAGACCCTACATCAACTGTCAAGATGAATAACAGAAATAAAAGCCAAGTACAGTCGAGTACAGATATAGGCCATTTCAGACTTTTATTGGTTTGTAGTGCTTATTGACATTGATATTTCCTTTTATTCACGCCCTAGCTGTTGCATTACGAATAAAGATATACAATTCAACTTATCTAGCTTTTGTAGGACTAGCTTATCTCAAACATCTTCAATTGAATAATTCGCAGAGAAATTCTAATATATTAATTGATTAATTGTTTGTGTTAAGTGTTACTTTGAGAAATCTTTCCTATATCGTTGTGATGGTTGTTTTTGGAAAAAACAGCCGAAGTGCCTCGGAAGAACCACCAACCTTTGGCAGGCACAGTTTCAATTATAGTCTATTATGAAAGTTGTCGAACGTATCTTGCCACGAACAGAATTCGAAATTACAACCTCAGTGTTAACAGCCCTGTGTGTGAACCAATGTACTTTGACTAGTCGACCACCGAGGCTCCCTCAGCTCAATTATACTTTCGCGATATAAAAGACTTTATTTTTTTTTAAAGTCATTCCATGCTATAACGTAAATGTACAACAGATTTATAAAAGATTTTTTTCCCAATAATGCAAAATATAACTCTAAAATAAAAAAAAAAAGAAAATGCGAGAATAATTAATTACAATAGAGAAGGACTAATTTTCATCTTGTTGTCATATGAAATCGAAAAACATAGCATTGAATAACATGGGAATAGGTTACAAGGAAATATATGAAAAACATGAAACATACCCGACGGTGTTGTTGAATCAGTCGATAGATAGCTAGTAGACATTGTTTCTTCTAGAACAGATGTTTCCTTAATATTCAAAGATTCAGTACTCGATAATTGGTAAAAAGACTGATGTTCTGAAAACATTTCCTCGGAAGATGCTGGTTCATACAAATAGTTTGTGTTTGATTGCGGATTTTCAGATTTAGGTGCTGAATACATTGTATCTTGGGACCATGTGTCAGACATAACTGGTGTGGCGTGTGGTTGATATCCAGAATTTGGTGCTGAATACATTGTATCTTGGGACCATGTATCAGACATAACTGGTGTGGCATCCGGTTGATATCCAGAATTTGGTGCTGAATTCATTGTATCTTGGGACCATGTACCAGACATAACTAGTGTGGCGTGCGGTTGATATCCAGAATTTGGTGCTGAATACATTGTATCTTGAGACCATGTGTCAGACATCACTGGTGTGGCGTGTGGTTGATATCCAGAATCTGGTGCTGAATACATTGTATCTTGGGACATTTTGTCAGACATAACTGGTGTGGCGTGCGGTTGATACCCAGAATTTGATGCTGAATACATTATATCTTCGGACCATGTGTCAGACATAACTGGTGTGGCATGCGGTTGATATCCAGAACTTGGTGCTGAATACATTGTATCTTGAGACCATGTGTCATACATCACTGGTGTGGCGTGCGGCTGATATCCAGAACTTGGTGCTGAATACATTGTATCTTGAGACCATGTGTCAGACATCACTTGTGTGGCGTATGGTTGATATCCAGAATAAGGTACTGTGTACGAGTCGTTTAAATTCTCTGGTGAAACTGATGGGTCATACGATAGTGATTGAGAAAGAGGAATCATGGAACTTGATTGATTTATCGTCTGACTGAATGAATCGTTGCTCACTGAAAAAAATCTTTGAATCAGTCAGAATAAGAATTGAAAATTAATATTTAGCACTGAATTGTAAAAAATCCAATATGTACATAATTTTGTTTTAAATGAAATATTCTAGAATTGTCAACGTTTCAACCTGAAAACTGTAGTTAATGTAAAATAAGTACATAAAACATTTAATTTTATCCATGATAGATAGTAATTTAACATTGAACACATGAATTGGCTTAGTGTCACTAGCAAACAAGCATGTAGGGAGGAACAGGGGTAAAAACAATATGTTCATTTATACTGAAAAGCAACATTCGTCTGCCTGAATGAGTTGCAGCCTTAAAGGCTGGCTATATACATTGCCAATCTAATTATCCGACTATTTCAAAAGGGCAACTTACATTCCATATACAAAGTGTATGAAAAATAAGTAAAACAAAAATACCAAATTCCAAAGTAAATTCAAAAAGGCAAAGTCCATAAAGACTGATAAAATCAAACGTTATCAACCAACGGTCCGAGGTTTAACCAATTGTAATATTTCTAACTTGGTACAGGCATGTTCCGAAGAAAAATGTGGATTAAACCTGTTTTTATAGCTAGCGAAATCTCCCACTTGTATGACAGTTGTTTGTTCGTTGCATTAATTTAATTTCATAAACAAGAAGGCGGTAATGACTATGGAAAGTGAAACATATGTGTGGTCGTCTGTTACACGGTTAAATAATCGTGATGAATTTCACAAAACGTAGATGCATACTCCATATGCAATAGAATGTGATGCTACACAAAACATTTACAAATCACATTAGAAAATTAGAAAGCATATCTTATGGCGCAAAGTTTAAGAAAGGATAAGGTACTTGGGAGAACTTTTATGGTGTATTTGATACTGCAAATAAATAAATTTTGGAAACCACGCATTTGGTTTGTAAGAATATTCTCTTACCAAATACGATAAGGAAAAAGAGATGGAAAATTAAATGGGGACAATCAAAAACCACTTATCGAAAAAAAAAAACAGAAAATATCATAACCAAAACGTAAACGACAAAAAAAAACCATAGCAGTAATCTAAAGAGCGAGCAACGACATTGTGGCTACGACAAATGGAACATAGCTGTGGTAAAATCGAGAACTGTGACAATATTACAGAAGGATAGTACGAATTTCAAGGTGACCAGAATCCGTACCATCTTTTTGTAATATTGTAACAGTTCTCCAAGTAAAACATGATCAATAGTTCAGTCATAGGTACTTTCTATTAAGGAAGGACTATCACATGGATAATACCACGAAGGTGTAGATGATGTGATGTATCTAAAGAATTGTTAAGTTGTTCTACAATACAATAGGGAATAACATTTCAAATAATTGGGAAACTGTCAAAAAAATCAAATGCATCAAAAGTCATAAGATATACGAGGGTTTTGATGTAGTATGCTATACGCGCGTCTCGTCTACCTAAAACTCATCAGTAGCAGTCGAATCATACAAGCATGAAAACTAAATTTCAATGCATTACAAAACAATGTTTCCAAATAGTTTTGCAAATCTGACTACGGGGATCATTAAATTAGGGGAAAAATCCTTAGCGTCTTGAAAATGTTTTATGAGCAGTATTGAATTTTTGGTTGGTGTTAAAATATAAAAATAACACTTTATAAATTTAAGGCGTCTGATATCCTATCTCAAACCGGGAATTATCAATTCATGACCAAGAGGAACATAACCTTATCAGAACAGCCAAAACCATATAATGTCATTGGGAGTTGGTGCTTTAGTTTTTTTCATAATAATTTATAATTTTATCAATTAAAACTTTCAGATATGTATGTCATAAATCATGTCAGCAGTGAAGCATTGACTACTACGCTCATGATACACTTTGGGACTAGCAGCTTGCTTGCAGAGGTGTCCTCCAAGTGTTAGAAAATGAAAATAACACTTTATAAACTTAACATGGTGCGGTCGATGCACTTCTTTTGTTTTACAATTTTACCCTTTATAAGGAACTCTCAAAACGAAACACGTGAACGACCGTGACTTATGAATATCTTAGGAGCTATATGAGCAAAAGTGGCTAAAACAGAATAGTATAAAACTTCTAAGATTATATTAACATAATGGATTTGGTAATTAAATTCCTAATTTATCGACAGAAAATGTTATATGTATATTATACATCATCTCAGTAATAAAGTGTTGAAGACCGTACTTTGACCTATAATGGTTTACTTTTATAAATTTTGACTTGGATGGAGAGTTGTCTCATTGGCACTCATACCACATCTTCTTATATCTATATAGACATTTTGGCTACTGATATCCCGGGGATTAACAATCCAACAGCAACAGTTTCCTTATCATTGTCTTAAAACTCACAATCTAACTTCATCAGTTAAAGTTTAAGAGAAAAAGGTTCGGCTGTTTTTACTGGTAATTGAATTGAATTCTTAATGGTCATTTTGATCTTAATCATCTGAAAAACTGAACAAACAATTATTCACATATATTCACTCTTTCAGTCAATATTATAAGTTATATGGTTCGCTACTGAACCCCTACGGATCCATAGAGGGCTAGTAAAATCCATAGGGTGTGAGGTCGTAGGGGGACAGTAGTGAACCGTATAACGAATTTATCGCACGCGGGACTTTTCCTGCCGCGTCTTGTAGAAAAACTATCAATGGAATACAGCAACATCGATAGATGACGTCACCATTAACAGTAGACGTGACTTCATGAACCCCATATGAAATTTACTAACCCCCTACGGATCCATAGTGGGTCACCACGTGACGGCGTTAAACCAATCACAACGTCACAATTTACCCGCGGTTCTTGTTGCGAAGTCTTATTTTTCTATGAAGTGCTTTGTGGACTTGTTCAACTGTTCATCTTGTTTCGTTTTTTTTACATGGTATTGTTAGTTTTTCTTGGACTTATGAGTTTTGAATATCGTCCGCCTCTTATTTCTAATCGCCATTACCTCAATATTGTCTTCTTGTCCTTAATTGTGAAATCAGCGAATGAGACTTATCACCATATGTGAACTTACCATGAGCAACATGAAGAGTGCCACTTGTGGGGCAGAATTTGCTACCCTTTCTGGAGCACCTGACTTCAACCCCAGGTCTTATAGGTGTTCGTGTTATTAAATCTTTAGTTTTCAATGTTGTGAATTTCTTTGTGTTTTAGTCAACTTTCATTCTACGGCCATGGCGTTGTCATTTTTTCTTCGACTTATGATGAGTTTTGAATGTCCTTTGGAATATTCCACCTCCTTTTTACAATTTTGTTTAAAGGGCTCACAACGTTATTCGAATATTTTAAGCTGAAGAATTTTTTTTTTATTCTGATCTTAACATATATTTGTAAATTAGTTAGTTGTGTTTTTTTATAAATGACCATGTTTAGTTTGTGGCGTCATTTCATGCATATTCAGGAGGATGATATATTCAAGTGTGATGTAAAGAGCTTAGGAAGGCATAACACAATAAAGACATATTCAGACCAGTCTTGGTCTTACTGATGCCGCGGGCGAGAAGCACCAAATATCAATGTAAGCATTAGATGGATTTGGCTATTTTTTAGGTCCTTTTTGGTTTATAGCTCTTCAACGTTTTCGGTCCTTCCACATCCTTGGCTTTCAAATATTCGGCTTTGAGCAGTCCTGATGAAGTTAAATCCACAAAAGCGCTTCGGACGCATGAAATTTATTACGTGTTGTTTTCATTTTTTAGAGGATTGGTTTGATCTAGTAGAAAAATTCACGATCATACACACTCGATGCGAGCACGCTTCCGCAAAGGCAACTAAGGAAAGGCATGGTATCTATAGAGTCATTTACAGAGACGTCACAAAATTGAATATTCAGACGCAATTTTCACAATCTTCTCATAACTTGAATCTGCCATAAACATTTTAACGAATGCAAAGTCTTCTTGCAGTGTCTAACTTATTGGCAAGCAGATATTGTACAACTTTACTTACAGCTTTACCAAATGAAGCATTGATAAATCCAACTTCACTGAAGGACAATGCAAATTCAAAGGGAATCCAAAATATTTGATAATAATGATAAATTATATGAATTTTTCAGTTAAAGCCATTAGTGACAGTCTTTTGAAATTGGTTTCATTAAAACTAGTTTTGATTTCTTCTTTTTCTTTGTTTTTTAGCTGTTGTTTTTTTTTCTTTCTAAAAACAACACTTGTTTTCAGATATATAATTGAGTTTTAAAAAAATAACATTCAATTGATTGCTCGACTTTGAAAAAATGCAAACAAAGTAAATACCCTTTAATCAACGTGTACATAAGTGTATACTCACCCATACAGTATCTTGAACAATTTCCATTTGGTTCAAGGTAAACAACATTGAATGAATAGCAATTCAACACTGTGACAGGCCAACTTTCCTGACAAGTTGAAGTATCACTAACAGCACATGCTGTCATAGTTGTGCTTTCGCCTGGTATATTTGGAACTGAACCTTAAAAAAACAAGTGTTTTCATATGCGTTCAATCAATATCCTATTATATAAATTATAGAATTATTTTTTTGTATACTGTATACTCAGCTGTATTGAAACCTATCAGTTTGTCCCGTCCCCGACTTATCATTCAATGTAAATGTGGTTAAACAAATATAGAGAAAACCTTACAAAAACACAATGATTAAACATCACAAACCCCAACAATAAAATTGAGAATGGAAATGGGGAATATGTCAAAGAGACAACAACCCGACCAAAGAGCAGACAACAGCCGAAGGCCACCATTGGGTCTTCAATGCAACGAGAAAATCCCGCACCCGGAGGTGGTCCTCAGCTGGCCCCTAACTAAAATTGTGTGCTAGTTCAGGGAAAATGGACGTCACGCTAAACTCCAAAACATATAAATGAACTAAAGTTAAAAAACATACTAGACTAACAAAGGCCAGAGGCTCCTGACTTGGGACAGGCGCAAAAATGCGGCGGGGTTAAACATGTTTTGTGAGATCTCAACCCTCCCCCTATACCTCTAGCCAATGTAGAATAAAGACACACATAGCAATACGCACAGTAAAACTCAGTTTAAAAGAAGTCCGAGTCCGATGTCAGAATAGGTAACAAAAGAAACTAAGCAAAATGACAATGATACATAAATGAACAAAGGACTACTAGCAGTTACTGACATGCCAGCTCCAGACCTCAATTAAACTGATTGAAAGATTATGTCTTCATCATATGAAAATCAAGTACAATCCCTCCCGTTAGGGGTTTAATATCATACCATCATAAAGTATATGAGAAGAATATAACCCGTATCATGCCAACAACTGGTTTTAGAATAAATGTGTTTATTTCCGATGCAAAGACCCTATGAGTGAATCAATATTAATACCAAAGTATGCAATCTTTAATGACTTAACAACAGTATCGTAACTATATCCTTTCCGAATGAGTCTGTTTAAAGGCTTGGTTAGCTTTTGAGGTGAATGCCGACATTTTTGTGCATTGTAAAGAATATTACCATAAAATATTGGACGTGAAATACCTGAACGTATAAGATGTCTGCATGTTGATTTATATTTACGAATGATGTCCTTGTACCGATGATAAAATTTAGTAAATGTTTTGACTAGCTTGTGATATCGAAAACCCTGGTGTAATAATTTTTCAGTAATACAGAGATTTCTTTCGTTGAAATCAAATACGTTGTTTCATACACGAGCGAATCGAACAAGTACACATTTGTTCCAGATGGTAGATATATTTCTGTTCCATTAGTGGCAACCGTAGTTTTGTTCATGACATGAACAATTCCTATTATATTTCTCTTTCAGTAATAGTAATATTATACACGCCAAAAATAGAACATGATTGTCAAATCTTTTATTTACAATTTTTCATACCATTTAGCCAAATAGGAGATGATGATCCACATTGTCCTGGGCTTGGTGGTGTATTTGGTATATTTTGAAATCCATCATATCGGTACCATCCAGCTGTGAGGTTTGAAGATTCACAGTCTTCAGACATTCCTTCTGATAAAACGTAATCTGTTGTCCTAGTATAGTCACCAGTTATGATGGTATGGTAATAGAAACAAGGACCGTGCCAAGATGCAAAAGTCCATTCTGGTTCTAAAATAGTAGCGTTTTATGGTATATTTCTATATTCGTGTGAGAACTTATATTTTATCGATAAATTTAAAGACATGAGCATAAACAGCAATAGATACCAAACTGATATCGACATTGTTCATATTATAACTTAAATTTAATTTAATTATTGTAAAAAATAAAAAATCACAACATCCAATGGAACACAAAACAGATCTTAGTTAGGTTTTCATTTGTTTTATGTTTTCCATTTATAATTGTCAGTACCTATCTTTGTAACTTCCACCTTGCCTTTAAGAGTACATGAGAATGAATCTGAATTAAATCGATTAAAGATTATTAAAATAGTGTTGCAGTATAAGTATGATATTTACTCAAGTCATACAATCAATGAACTGCATGTCAACAAGGTTGCTTTTAGGCTATGAATTGTTTAGATTATTATGTTTTGTAAAGATTAGTTACAGAAAAAACAAAATAATAGGATTATGATAAAACAAATGAGAGAATATAAAAAATTAAAACAAAAGGCATACCAATGTCCATTGTTTTGCACATATTTGATCTGTCAAAGAGTAAAAACTAAAAAATATTCTTTTCCTAAATTTTAGGAGAAAAAAGTAAAATAACAAAAAATACCGAACTCAGAGGAAAATTCAAAACGGAAAGTCCCTAATCAAATGGCATAAATCAAAAACCCAAACACATCAAACGAATGAATAACAACTGTCATATTCCTGACTTAGAACAGGCATTTTGATCATTTGTAATCAAATTATGTTTGATTAATCAAATAATGAGTTTTTCCTTCCTTAATCCAAATACGTAAATATTAGAATAAAACAAGTCCATAATATGTGAAAACCATTGTTATATTAAGTTAAAAAATATGCATGTTATGTTAAGTTGATATAATATGAAAGTTGATGCTGCATACAAAATTTATTTCAATACAATTATATCTAGTTTCAGTACAAGTTTATACCAAAAATTTAGGTATAACATGTATAAGTTGGTGTCTTGAATTTTTTATGCTCCTATATACTAATTAAACCTGTAAAGAATCTTTATAAATATTTTTCAATGCATGAAAAATTCAACTCCTACTTTGTAAAATGCAGGAATTTCTAATGCATTGAATACAAAGGACTGAATAACGTTACTCACCCATACAATATCTTCCACAACTAGAGACGGGTTCTAAATAGATAACATTAAATGTCATACAGCTGAGAACATTTACATTCCAACTGTATTCACAGGTTGATGAATTTCCTACTTGGCATGCCGACATTGATCTGTACTCGCCAAAGTTCGTTGGATACGTACCTAAAAAGAGAGGCGAAAGATACCAAACTGACACTCAAACTCGGAAATATACTGACAACGCCATGGGTAAAAAAAAAAAAAAGACAAACAGTACAAAAAACTTAACATAGAAAACTAAAAGAATGAGCAGCATGAATCCCTCTAAAATCTGGGGGTGATCCTAGGTACTCCGGAAGGGTTAGCAGATCCTGCTCTACATGTGGCACCCGTCGTGTTACTAAAAAAGTAAAATATCGGATACATTCCAATAATTACCACATATTGGAATTTCTTCCTTCCGATGAATTTTAGAAAGCTTTACTTATCTTACGATAAACATTATTCATTTAAACAAAAAATAGATGGATTATTTACTCAATGACCATAAGATAAATAATACATTTGGGTTCACCAGCAGTAAAATTGAAAATATAAATCAAAGTAAATCATTCCTAATTAGCTGCCATTAAAGCGCATTATGTTTACATAAAAATTATTATTTTAATTACATACTGTGTTTTAAAAATATATTTTCTGTATGTTTTCTTTCATTTTTGATATTACTCCTTAATAATTGTGTCAAATAATCCTTTGGTACACTAGTAACCAAGTCAAATCTATCATATATTAACTGCAACTTAAGATTTATTATTTACATGCTCCGTAAATCGTACATCGTTGATTCATATTTGTCAAAAACAAGTTATCCATTTTTGCAACTCCTGTCGATCAATCAAAACAGTTTCATCACTTTTGAAATTTACTTCGATAATTAATTATCATAACTTTATTTACTGATTATCGTGACATTTCGTCTAATTTATATTTTTGAGGGAAAAAAATGTTTATTTTTATTACCGTTTAGCCATATTGGAGATGACGAACCACATTGTCCTGGTAACGGTGCCTTTGTAGGTATATTCTGCAACAACTCATACCTGTACCATCCAGCTGTCAGGTAAGACGACTCACAGTCATCATGTTCATCATACTGCAGGGTGTAATTAATGGTTCTGTTGGAGTTACTAATAATCAGAGAGTGATTGAGACAAGGATGATAATTTCCATTCCCTGGTGATGTTGTCTGTTCATCTGAAAAGATATTCAAAACACACAAAGTTGACTAAACAAGTTAATTTTTCTCAATAATGTATAACAACCAAAGTAATTAAAAATACTTTTTTGGTATAACGTACCAAGTCTCTAGATTTACTTGAAAGTAGAGAAATTGCATGCATATAAGAAGTCGCTTACATTGTCCTGGGCTTGTTTATGTTTATTACAATCTTTGTGCAACTTATGGAGAAATATTTTAATTGCTGTCATAAATGTGTATTTTTAGATTAAGGATCTTCGATTAAGCTGCCAAGGTGAGTTTAAAAAACACCATGTTGAATAAAAATTGAGTAGGACTAATACGCTCATTGTTGTTATCCGTTTTTGAACTATATATAACATCATACTAGCATCTTGATGTACAACATGGGAATAAAAAACGAGTAAATGTATGAAAACATTTTAAACATACACATATCGAATGGTGTTGTTGATTCAGTCGATGGAAAACTTGTAGACTTTGTTACGTCTGAAACAGTTGTTGGTTGAATATTCCAAGATTCAGTACTCGATAATTGGTCTAAAGATTGGTGTTCTGAATATGTTTCCTTATAAGATGCTGTTTCATAAAAGTAGTTTGTGTCTGATGGCAGGTATCCAGAATAAGGTGCTGTAAACATTGGTTCTCCAGAAAATGAGTCCGACATCACCGTGGTGGCATGCGGTTGAAAATTAGAATAGGGTAATGTGTAAGAGGCGTCTAAATTCTCCTGCGAAACTGATGCGTTATATGCAAATGATTGAGAGGGATGAACAGTTGAACTGTGTTGATTTGTCGTCTCACTGAACGAATCATTACTCTCTAAAAAATTAAAAAATTGAATTCAGTCAAAACCAGAATCGTCTGGGATATACCATATACATAATTCTGAATCCAAAATGATCAAAACATTCTGGAATTAACTGAATCGTTTGCATATACATGTTTGTCTATATAGAATGATTATATATTCTTTTTTAATATTTGTCATGACGGAAAGACAAATTAGCTCAGCGTTATTTTATACACGAGTGATTTTTATATGTGACAATGAACTAGTTTTGTTCTCTTTATACAGCTTAAGAATACATGTTTATGCCAAAAGAGTGCCTTTGTTATTCAGTTTATCCTTATGATCAGACTAATTTACCATAAAACAAAAACTAACAAAAAAAAGGATGAACAACTCAAACGGCCAGGTTGACCAGACTGTTTCTTTAACAATCAAAAATTATTAATTAAAGAACGTAAAAATGTTTTTTTTATAACCTCACGATACGTGCAAATTTAAAACTTCAATAGATATACACATTCTGTGAAGTTTCATGGACTTGGCTTAAAACTGCATGGTAGTACATGATTATTATACATATCTGATATCGCGTCTAAATCTGGAAAAAATATGTTCAAATAAAAGCAGATTTAAACATATATATGTTTCAATTCGTTTTGTGAAGTTGTGGAACTTCAGTGCAAAAATTATTATACCGGTAATAGATTTTACAAATGTGAACCTTGTGTGCTCTTTTTGGGATAATTTCATATACATTTTTTTCTTATTGTTCTAAACACGTTTTACAGAAGAAGTATGCTACGCACCCATACAGATTCTTCCACAATCATTAATTTCCTTCATGTAAGCAACATTATATCCATAACAATGCATAACTGTAACATTCCAACTATCTTCACAGTTTGTGACATTACTGATCATACATGCTTTCATTGTTGTCGTTTCTTCAAATGAAGTAGGATATGTTCCTGATAAAACAGATAAAATAACAGATATAATTTTTTCCACATAACATCAAATTTTAAAGTATATTCACTATTTTTTTTTTTTCAAATAAATCCATTGTTTCAGTGGAAATCGGTGGTGTTTCAAATCCTGTGACAAAATGTGTTTGAAGAAATCATTCAAGTCAAATAATTGTAGGAATAAAAGCAATGCATCAGTTGACATAGTGGTAAAAAAAGAATACCACATACATGTTTATTAAAGGAACAAAACATGAAAATACTATTACCACTAAACCATATAGGAGACCTTGATCCACATTGCCCTGCTACTGGCGGCGTAGTTGGTACATTTTGTCCCCCTTCAAATGTGTACCATCCTTCTGTTATATTGTCACAGTTCTCAACATCTCCAGGTTGTAAAATATGATTAAAAGTTCTGTCGTAGGTACTTTCTATGACAGAAGTAGTATAAGAAGTACATGGATGATTCACAGAAGATGTGGATTGCGTTGTTCTAGAACTATTCTGTTGTTCTACAATAAAATCACGAATAATGTAAAAAGATAAACTACACAAAAATGTATTATTGTGACGATCCACCAAATAGCAACTTTCAAACGTATTATTTTGTCCATATAAATTTGTACAATGAACTGCAGTAAACTGGCACCACAAAAAGCGTTGAATTAAAATCATTTGAATAAAGAGCTGCATTATTTTCCATTAAAATGTTCGATACTCTTTTAATACACATATGCTACTATACGTATGCATCCTTTATGGGCCAGACAATGATTTATAATAAGTCCAACGCAAATATAAAAAGAAACATAAATGAAATAAAATTTAGTGGAAAACAAGCAAAAGTGAAAAAATTATTAAATATCAGAACGATTAAATACATTTGTACTGAATTTCATATTTAAAAATTGTTTTCTAATACATGATTTATCTATTCAGATTATGATTAACATGGTAGAATGCACATTACAGGTCTGAATCGATTAAACACTGTTGTGTATTGCTGTGGTTGTTTGTTCTCCTTAACAGTGATAAAGAAAGGAATTTGTCCCAACAAGGGACTGATACGGCTTTTTCAATCTCAGTGTTAAACACTTTTCGAACCTTTAAAAGTTGTATACTACATTTCCCCAAAATGCAGTACAATGATCCGCTACATGATATGAAAATAATTTTATCATTATCGGGTGACATACTGGAATTTCAGTTTATCGACCATTTAGGCAGATACCATGAGTATATATGCAAGTATTCCTATGCAACAACACACTAATATGTGAGCCAATGAGTCACCATAAGCAGCATACAACTTTCTGTCCAAAAATGAAGTGTCTTCTTATGATTAAAGCTGATTTTTCACTTTTTGTAAATTTTGAAGTTTAAAGCCAACTACATAGGTTTTTTAAAAGTAATTCTTTTGTGCTGCCATGATTAATCATAAATCATGAAACCGATGTCAGTATGCAAGACATTTAAAAGGATACATAATTGCAGAAAATTTTACGTACTGGAACTAAACATGAGACTATTAAAGGCGATTTGTTTGTTTTGTTTAGGTCTTGGATAATTTTGATGATCTTAAAAGTTTCATTAAGCATTCCAACTGTTTGGTTTCTGAATTGATGTTATACCAAACACGTGTCGTGCACACAATTATTTCAACAATAACAGTGTATTATTATAAATTCAAAGTCATTTACAATATAAATGATACATACCCATACAAACTCTTCCACAGCCATTAATTGGTTGCATGTAGGCGATATTGTATCCATAACAATGCACAACTGTAACATTCCAGCTGTTTTCACAGTTTGTGAAATTACTGACCATACATGCTTTGATTGTTTTCACTTCTCCGTACATAGTAGGGTATGTTCCTGTTGAAACAGAGAAAAAAATAAAGATTTAAATTTTTCACTTATTATTTACTTTTAAACTGTTTGAGCGTTTTCAATAATTGACTTATAAGATTGAATACAATATTGCCTCTGTCCTTAGGTCCATTTGTAAATCATGTGAAAGTTAATATTTTCTTATCGAAATATAGTCTGAGATTGTTTTGGCGTCTCACGGGTTTTTCAGGCTTGTTGGTGTTCAAGGGACGTCAGAGATCTGTCCATCCGAAAACAAAGAAAT
This sequence comes from Mytilus coruscus, assembly GCA_017311375.1. Classification (NCBI taxonomy): domain Eukaryota; kingdom Metazoa; phylum Mollusca; class Bivalvia; order Mytilida; family Mytilidae; genus Mytilus; species Mytilus coruscus. Next base: position 38,753,538 of record CM029603.1, on the reverse strand, counting down.
TGACGACCAAGACTCGGGGCGGGAAGTTTCTATCTTGAAATGATTGACATTAGTAAGTGGATAAAAGTTACATATTCGTTTATTTAAATGAATAAGGAAATAAACTATGTACGATTAGCTAATTCCAAAATGGATCTTTTCCAATTTCGAGATAGAAGCTTCCAGCCCAAGTCTTGGTCGGCAATTTACATGTTATCTATATGGACTACGCTCTTATGTTCTATGGCCCCAACAAATCCTACATAGATCGTCAGACATCAGAGCACTCTCAGACGTTTGCAAATAGTATTAAAAGCCAACACATCGTCAAATATAGTCTCTCTGTTATTATAGGTTTCAAAACGAAAGACATGCATATAAGTCTATAAATAAAAATACAATGATTTACAAACAGACTTAAAATATAATATGAAAACAATTTTACCGTCCAACCAAATAGGAGACCTTGATCCACATTGACCTGGTGCTGCTGGCATCGTTGGTATATTCTGGAAACCCTGGAACCTATACCATCCCTCTGTTATATTGTCACAGCTTTCAACTTCATTCGTCATTAAATGGTGATCAAATGTTCTGTCGTATGTACTCTCTATCAATGTCGCATTATAACACATCTCGTATGATGTAGGAATTTGCGGTGTAGTCCATTGGTTAGAGTTTTCTAATTTGAGCAAGAAATAAACTGTTAAAAATACTGTCTTATAGAGTGTAGTTACGTATTTTATATAACAGAGATAGGTTGTAGTAGATCTTTGATAGTTTAACATATAGTGTTTACAACAATGTTTCATACTCAGGACGTTTAGAGCTCGGAATATTGAATACATGTACTGTAGGTAACTGTCAACTGTTAAAGATAGCATGTTGCCCTATAATATTAGTTACATAGTGTGGTAGTGACCTTATACGATATATATAGCGAAACTCTCATTCCATATGGAATTTACTGACTCCATATATATCGTATTAGGTCACTAGCTCACTGTGTTACGAATTTATCTTACCGACTATCTTAACATGTGGCATTTAGACTAGTGGCCTCTTAAAGAAATAAAGTCTTCAATATTAAGAACCTCTTCCCATTGGTATATACAAAAACAAATGCCAACAATAACAACCTGTTAGTTTTATGCATTTATTTCAATCGTTCTTCATCAATTTCTTCGTCTGTTGATACCTTTCAGAATTTTCCTCAACACCGAGTTGTTTGTTTTACAAAGGGATGTAACACCACTACTAACCGTGTATTGAAATAAACCACGCCTACTAACCCCATATGAAATATATACGGTCTCCACGCGGTTGCATTAAACCAATCATGTTCCTAAAAATGTATAGGAGGCAAGATAAGATCTTATGCCTGTAGTGTAATCGGGTTGCTATCTCATTGACGATTTCCATCCATCTCCTTCCAATTATAAGTACAGAGTTATCCCGCAAAGTTGCAACTATTTGTTAAAATCATCATCACATTTCGCAATTGTTGATAAAAATATTAGAAGTTGTCTTGAAAAAAATGAAAACAACACTTTATAAATTTCGTGTGTCCGAAGCTTTTCTAGGATATTTGAAAGCGTGTAGGCATCAACAACTTGGAAGTAATAACTAAGGACTAAATATTTAGCAATGATTCAGCCTTAATGAATCGATTAATCAAAAATGCTGTTCATTAAAAATCATGAAATATGACAGATTTTATTAATAAGATGTAGTTGTAAATAAGTACAATTGGAAGTAAATATGTATACAATTAAATGTCGGAACATAATTTTAAAATGTCATGTTTTCTTGTCGCGCGTACAGAAATTAGTGTAATTTAAAAGTAAGGCGATGTGGTATTTTTGCCAATGAGAAAACTATACACTAGAGTTCATATCACATGGATATAAGCAATTATAGGTCTCCAGAAGGACTTTAACAACGAGAAAAACCATTACCATATACTCAGTTATAAAACGCCCCAACATGAAAAAATGTGAAACAATTCAAAGGAGAAAATTGAAGGTCTAATTTACTGTCATACAACTGAGAGGTTTAGCTAGCTATAAAACCAGGTTTAATCCACGATTTTCTACATAAGGAAATGCCTGTACCAAGTCAGGAATATGACAGTTGTTTTCCATTCGTTTGATGTGTTTGAGCCTCTGATTTTGCCATCCGTTTTGAATTTTCCTTGGAGTTCAGTATTTTTGTTATTTTACTTTTTATTACAATACAAAATACAAAAAACAAACATGACAGACATGAAACATCATGTATAAGATGTCTTCGTTTCAAACGGTGATCTTTGAAAATACTTTATCGTCATATTTCAAAACTGCTTGCGGCATATCAATTGATTTTGTTATTGTTTTCCCGTTAAAATCTTAGACGAATTTTTCTATTTGTCAGGAGTACTGATGTGTTTCTGTGAAATATTCAGCCATATTATAGATAGTAACTTCATAAACAAAATTGTAAGCGCAGCAACATTACTAACTTATATTTTACAAAATTCTAATATATTTTTATTATTATTATTTGTAAGTCCGTGAAGGTCCAGTAACTCTTCACGTGTTTCGGTTCTTATACATCATTGGCTTTGAAATATTTGAACGTTCATGTTGAAGGTAAATCAAGAAAAGCACTTAGACGCATAAAATGTATATAAAATGTTATTTTCAGATATTATATAAAAATCCGTTTATGTTCCTTGTGAATTTTATAACCGTATGATAGCCAAAAATAATAAAATCCAAACTTAAATCCATCCTTAGCCCTACAATTTATACATAAATAAGTGTGTATGTTTGATTAAAAGCTTGCTACCTACCCATACAGATTCTGCCACAGCCATTAAATGGTCTCAGGTAGGCAATATTGTATCCATTACAATTCTTAACTGTTACATCTCCATTGTTCTCACAGTTTGTGTAATTACTGACCATACATGCTCTCATAGTTTTTGTTTCTCCATATGTAGTAGGGTATGTTCCTTTTTAATGCAATACCAATAATCAATCACAACTACTCGTTAGAATATATTAAACTATTTTTTATTATTGTTTTCGCATTCGAATAAGCAACAAAAATAAGAGTCATTCAGTTTCGATTTTATGTACATCAAATTTTACAGTAAAAATCATGATTAATGAAAATTGAAAATTCTTTCGTTTTGGAAGAAATTTTCTTATTCAATTCAAAAAAACACTTATCTATAGTAATGTAGATGTTAACATAGTAGTAAAATAATATTACCCTCTAACCATATAGGAGCCCTCGATCCACACTGTAGTGGAGTTGGTGGATAGTTTAGTATATTTTGGTAATTTTGAAATCTGTACCATCCCTCTGTTATATTATCACATTTTTCTTCTTCACCCATCATTAAGTCATAACTATCTGTTCTGTCGTCTGTACTTTCTATCACGGTTGCATTATAACAATTTTCGAACCCTGTTGGCATCTGCGGTGTTGACCATTGGTAAGGCTGTGCGTCTTATTTTTCAAAGAAAAAAAATTATCACTAGTAAAACATTAAAGCATTTGTCTTCGGCAAATAACTTTTATCGCATTTTTACTTAAACTTAACGACACAAATTAATATTAAACTATTAGTTAGTATCAAACTTTTTGTAAGAATATTCTTTAGTAGTTGATTTTATCTATTTAAGCATCGAGTTTTAATTATTCATTTCGAAAAAAGAGTTCCCTTGCCTGCTAATCAGTATCAAATGTATGTTTATGAATGGTAAAATCTGGTGTAAACCTCTTACGAAGTCTGTTGCCAATGTTAAACTTTTGTTCAAGCAGATATTTTACTGTTCCTAAAAAAAATTGATTTATTTTAAACTACGTGGGATGAGGTATTGAAAAATTGGAAAAGAAGACGTAAATTCGTAATTGTTCTTTATCCTTTAAATGGTCGATTCTGAATTAGCAATTATTATCTAATACAATTGGTCTCATTGGTTGTAACGGTTTCCATTTCTTTATTGATTTTCATTTTATTCTTTCTTTTTTGTCTTAGGTTTTCTTTGGTCTTTTTGGAAATAACAAATCCAAAATCTTGTTTCGCTATTTGGTTGGGAAACCATGTTTTCATGCCGTGCAATTGACTGCTTGATTTTAAAAAAGGCCTATAAAGTATATAACCTTCTACGTGTAAAGAACTAATTGTATACTCACCCATACAGTATTTTGAACAATTTCCATTTGGATTTAAATATATAACATTATAGGCATAGCAATTCATCACAGAGACAGGCCAACTTTCTTGACAGGATGAAGTATTGCTAACAGCACATGCTGTCATAGGTGTCATTATCCCTGGCATAACTGGATAGGATCCTTAAATTAAAACAACGAGTTCAATCAATATCAAATTATTTTTTAAATACATTTTTTGTATAATCTACACCAAAACCCTCTACCGAAACGCAAGAGTGTAAACAGTTTTACCCCTGCAACGATATATAATTCAATACTGTGAATTCAAGCAATTAAACAAATACCGATAATATTGATTTAAAACCGGAAAAAAATTCATACTAGGAAGTAACAAATTATCTTAACTTTCTAGCGCTGGATAGATACCGCTGCTGGTGGACTGTCAGTATTACCATTAATGCATGTTATAAATCATGTTAGTGGCAAATCACTGATTAACCAAGTAGTCAGTGATTTGCCACTAACATGATTTATAACATGCATTTCTTAAATTTTCCGTTGGTAATTTAAAAAAAATTTTGAACCTAAGGTTCCCGCAGGCAAAACTTGACCCTAAATGGTTTTGGCTATTACATGTATGTCCCTTGTTGTTAGAAATACAAAATCGCAGGAGATCAAAATTTATGAGATGCACTGGTTCATATGAGTGGTCCTTAAAACCAACCAACAGATTTAGAGTTGAAAAGAAAGAAATATGAATTATCGGCAATTATCTTCAACAGGGAAATAAAAAGACGGCAAACAAATTAGAATGCAGGACCAAATGTGGTTGCTGATAAAAGAAGCTAGCTAAGGTATTCACAGCTGTTCGTTAAAAACTTTAGCTAAAAAAACCAGAAATAACACTAAATAACAAATAACAACCAACAGGTTAAATCAAATCTGATCATGAGGCCATGGGTTTGATTTTCGCCCGTGTCAAACTGAATATTTGGCAATAAGTACAAGCTTCCTCTAGGCTAAACAAGCGGTATTTACAAGTAAGAGCAAAGACTGTTTAGCTCGGAGTTCGAATAATGTGTCCGGGTTGTGGGACTTCCTTTGGACTGACACAATGCGAACTAGCATGTTTAGAAATTTGTCTCAACTGACACGGACTAGTATAAAACATGTTTCCTATTCATATAAAAATAGAAGATGTGGTATAATTGCCACTGAGACAACACTCCACCAGAGACAAAATGATCATAAGATAAAAAAAAAATTACAAACTATATCGCTACTTTGGGAACCCACAGATATGCGTACAAAAAATTGAGACGTTAAAAACACCAAGCCATCTATTCTATATTCATACGGGTCGTGTCCTTTACAAGACTACATGATATGTAACTAAGGTGTAGTAATACCAGACGACATTTATGATAATCCTTTCTGAAAAAAATCTGCTTCTTAAGTTAGCATTTCAAGCTGGTTATTGTTAGAAATTTAAAATTTTGTACTTTTATCGGCGTATTATGGCTTTAAACTAATAATGTTTTGTATCACTCACAGTAACAAGTCATACTTGAAATGTGCTTTTGTTCATGCGTTTTGCTATTTATACCTTTTGGTAGCAGTATTTTCTCTTATAAATCATGTAGCAGGTACAACATGTACAATGTGTTGATTGATTTCAAAGAAACGGCTTAATTATAAAAAGAAGATGTGGTATGATTGCTAATGAGACAACTCTCCACAAAAGACCAAATGACACAGAAATTAACAACTATAGGTTACCGTACGACCTTCAACAATAAGCAAAGTCCATACCGCATAGTCAGCTATAAAAGGCTTCGAAATGACAAATGTACAAACACAAACACAAACCGCTTTGAATGTACTTGACATTCGTTTCTTATTCTAGAAATAGGCGTATCATGTACTCTTTTATTTATTTCTGAATTATTTTAAAAATGTGATATTCGAATATCCACAACATTCATACGTTTATTTAAATAAGAATCAAGAGATTTTTTTTCAGAGTTTTCCCGTTTGCACCAATTTTTACAATACGATAAAAGGGCGTCTTTTGTAACCTGACGACACTGTTTTCAATCTATTTTAGATGGAGGACGATATTTTGGTCCTTATTTCAAAAAGTTTTTAACCACTCGGTCTTGTACGACATTGAGGTCCCCCGTAATAACATGGCCATAGGGATCATATCTAAAAGGTTCTAGATACATCCCTCACCTTTCTTAAAGATATGAGCTTTTCAGTTCATTTGATGATAAAATAAAGGTAATGTATAAGCAATAAAAGTTATCTTTTTTTTCCTATACTGCTTATTTATTGTATTTGACGTGATTCAATGCAAAAATTCTAAGAGTAGATGTTTTCAATTTTATTGCCTAAATTCGTGGGCTATTCCATCACACAAGTTTCGTTTTCAAATATTTGCACTGTTATAAATTCCAGCACTTCAGTAATTATTATTCGTGTCTTTCTTTTTTTTAAGTGACTAAAATACTTATTTTGAAAATGTATGACGGAAGCATAAAAACACTATGTTTTTCATTTTGCGTAGGCACAGCAGGTGAACAAACTTTAATACCTGCACTTTTCACGTACTAATCCCGACCTGTTTATGAGATTTTACCTGAAGTATGTTTTTCCTTTGACTTTGCAGTAAAGCTCCAGATATTATCATACCAACCAATTTATGAAAAATAAAAAAAATAAAAAATACCATTTAACCAAATAGGTGATGATGATCCACATTGTCCAGGTGTTGGCGGTGTAGTTGGTATATTCTGGAATCCATCATATCGGTACCATCCAGCTGTGAGGTTTGAAGATTCACAGTCTTCAGACATTCCCTGTGGTAAAACGTAATCTGTTTTTCTAGTATAGTCACCATGTATAATGGTGTGGTTATAGAAGCAAGGACCGTACCATGATGGATAAGTCCATTCAGGTTCTGAAAAATATATTGTAGGCTTTTTATGGAATCCTTATATTTTTTTTAACTAAATGCAAAAACACCGTGTAATTATTTGTATTTTTTCGATGAATTTTGAGCGATGCGATTAAAAAAGAAACAGATACCGAAAGACACCGAATGTCTATTCACTTTATCAAAAACTAAGAAATCAAATACCGACGGTCACTTTTGTATTCATCACATCATGCTCTATGATTAAACGCATAATTATCATATATTGTTTTTTTATACAAAGTTATTTTTAAGCATTATATAATACATAAAAATCACATAACTTGATGACACAAAATAGCGACAGATAGAAGTACCATGTATATTTGCATTCCTCATATTCTTTTTATCAACAACCTCTGTGATGACGGTCTATTTTCCTTTTTTTAATTTCCACCTTGCTCGTCGGATTAAATTTTTTATACAAAGGGTCTAGAATAAACATTAGAGGTACATAAAATAAACATCAGAATTTCCGAAATTATTAAAAAAAAACATAAAAAACACACACAGACAAAGACTAATATGTCACTGAGCTCGCTTTCAGGTAGTAAGATGCCCAGATTTTTATATTTTGTAAAGATACCAAAATAATGTGAAAAAAACTAGCCAAGTGATATACTTTTAAAAAACGATTACAAGTAAATGAATAGATACTTCTGACAATAATATTATCTAGGAGTACTCTCTACTCATTAAACAAATCATCTCAATTCTAGAAGGAAAAATATTTAAAAAAAGTATGTGTAATCAAATTATTGTTTACAGTAAAATGAAATTTTAAAAATAAAACGTTTCCATTGTTACCAAAATTGATGTATACGAAATGCGTTTCAAAAACAAAATTAGCTAATATATTATAGTTTCAGTAAAATGTTTTTCATCACACTAATCATTTTAAGTGTTTGATTACGGTACAATAGTATACCCCATATTTCCTTAAACGTACACAATCATCATATATATGTTTTGATAGCGCAAGAAAAAATCAATTTTGTTAATAATTAACAAAGGGAAAACAAATCCGTTTTAGTTTAAACAATAATTTGTTAACTCTTACTTTTTTGTTTTTGTTTTTTTTTCAATTTGTTTAATGAAGATAGCTATATAAAGAGTACCCCTAGATAATTTAATTTTTAGAAATATCTACTACATAAGTATTCGTATACACGTATTTGTTTCCTCATAGTCTATCACTTGCCTGTCTTTTTATCATACGTTGAGGGGTTCCTATATCATCCAAGATAAAAAGACTCACCCATACAATATCTTCCACAACTAGAGACTGGTTCTAAGTAGATAACATTAAATGTCACACAGTTTTGAACAGTTACATTCCAGCTGTCTTCACAGTTTGATGTATTTCCAACTTTGCATGCCAACATCGAACGGTTCTCATGAAGGACCGTCGGGTACGTACCTACAAAAAGCATTAGAATGCCACTGTTACCCAAACAATATGACAATTCTTCTCATAATGGATATTTGCTGCATGTAATGCGCATTTTTAAATAAATTTTCTTCACGAGCGCCTATAGAATACGCGTTCAAAAATAAACATACATACATACGGGGGTAACTTTGGTACAAAACATGTTTTAAATGAATAACCAAAACTATCTTGTCAACTAAATCTTATGGTATTTGCAACTCAAGTTTTAATTATTCAAAATTCACCAGTTTACACGCACGAAATTAATAAAGCGTTGTTTTCATTTACATGCACTTGGTCGATACCACTACTGATAGACTGTTTATTCCTCATGGTATCATCAACATAGTGGTCAGTGTTTCGGTACTGGAATGACTTTTTAACACACTGTTCTTAATTTCTCTTTTCATAAATTTAGAAATTATTAAGAAGGTAAGGTTCAAACTTCCTCAAGGAAAGCTGACCTTCATTTGGTCTCTGGTGGAGAGTTGTCTTATTGGCAATCATACCACATGTTCTTATTTTTATACTAAAATATAATTTTGCTATGTTTAAGGTCCCTTTTGTTAGTATAGCTCTTAGTCTGTCTTATACATCCGGGGCTTTAAGATGTTTGGGTTTGAACGTTCCTGATGAAGGTCAAACTGCATATAACGTTATCGTTCAGGTCATACTTCCCTTTCTCTACATAGCATAGCATTATGTCACCACTGTTTCGGAGTTTGGATGAAGGTCAGTGCAGAAAAGCGCTTCAGATGCACGAAATTTAAAAGTGCTATTTTCATTTACACAAAATGAATGCAGCATTTGGGTCTAAGAATACGTAAACAATAATGATGTAAAATTGATATTACTTTTGGGACCATCAAAAGTGGTATTGAAATGTTAATCAATGTAAAGCGTACCGAAACGGTATTCCTTTAATTGTATTGATAATATTATCCTTACATGTGGTTTAAAATCCACCATTTTCTACATAAGGAAATGCCTGTACCAAGTCAGGGATATGACAGTTGTTTTTCATTCGTTTGATGTGTTTGAGCTTTTGATTTTACCGTTTGATAAGGACTTTCTGTTTTGAGATTTCCTTGGAGTTCGGTTTTTTTTGGTATTTTACTTTTTAACGAATTAAAAAAATCGAAATTTTTTTCTCAATAATTTTAGCACTTAGAGATTCAAATGGTTCATGTACACCCTAAACGACTACGTTGTCACATCAAGGTAATCATGTATGAATGGAATTGGTACATCAATGAGTTGATATATCGTTTATACATCGTTGATACTCTTACATCGCTCATCTAAAATGAGACACGATATCAACGTTTGAAGTTTCTGTCGCTTAACAGTTTCATTTTATTTCAAAAAGACTTCAAATTAAAGAGATTGTTAGTATATTTATTGATTATATTGACGTTTCTAATATTATTAAAAATAAAATTAATTCCTTTTGCATGTAATTACCGTTTAGCCATATCGGAGATGACGACCCACATTGTCCTGGTAATGGTGGCTTTGTAGGTATATTCTGTAACGCCTCATACCTGTACCAACCAGCTGTCAGGTAAGACGACTCACAGTCACCATGTTCACCATACTGCAGGGTGTAATTAATGGTTCTGTTGGAGTTACTAATGATAAGAGAGTGATTGAGACAAGGATGATAATATCCATACCCTGGTGATGTTGTCCGTGCATCTGAAAAGATATTTAAAGCACACATAGTTGACTTAACAAGTTTATTTTCTCAATAATGTATAACAATCAAAGTAAAGCAAAATTCTTTTATGGTATAACGTACCAAGTCAAGATTTACTTGAAAGAGGAGAAATTGCTTGCATATAAGAAGTCGATCTTGTGTTCGTACGATTCACTCTTGATTTGTATATTAATAATGTTTTACGATCCATGAACATCGGTGTTTACCGTGTCCTCTTATATAGGAAGATGTTATACTGAACAACAAAATCTTACAAATTTGACACTTTATTAAAAAAAATAATATTTTTTCATTGTTTATGTATGTTACAATCTTTGTGCGACTCATTGCGAGATATTTTAATTGCTGTCATGAATGTGTATTTTTATCATATATACAATGAGGTTAGGCTGCCAAGGTGAGTTTAAAAAATGTCAAGTCGAATACAATTTTAGTAGGCTAATGCGCTTATTGTTGTTATCCGTTATCCGTGTTTGTATTATATATAACATCATACTAGCATCCTGATGTACAACATGGGAATAATTAACGAGTAAATGTATGAAAACATTTAAAACATACACATATCTAATGGTGTAGTTGATTCAATCGATGGAAAGCTTGTAGACTTTGTTTCGTCTGAAACAGTTGTTGGTTGAATATTCCAAGATTCAGTACTCGATAATTGGTCTAAAGATTGATGTTCTGAATATATTTTCTCATAAGATGCCGTTTCATAAAAATAGTTTGCGTCTGATGGCTGATATATAGAATAAGGTGCTGTTAACATTGGTTCTCCAGAATATGAATCCGACATAACAGTGGTGGCGTGCTGTTGAAAATTAGAAGAAGGTTCTGTGTAGGAGGCGTCTAAATTCTCCTGAGAAACTGATGCGTTATATGCAAATGATTGAGAGGGAGAAATTGAACTGTGTTGATTTGTCGTCTCACTGAACGAATCATTACTCTCTGAAATAAAAATTGAATTCAGTCAAAACCAGAATCGTCTGGCATATACCATATACATAATTCTGAATCCAAAATGATCAAAACATTCTGGAATTAACTGAATCGTTTGCATATACATGTTTGTCTATATAGAATAATAATATATATATTTTTTAATATTCGTCATGACGGAAAATAATTTACCAACGGAAAAATAAATTAGCTCAGCGTTATTTTATACACGACTGAATTTTATATGTGACAATGAAGTAGTTTTGTTCTCTTTATACAGCTTAAGAATACATGTTTATGCCAAGAGAGTGCCTTTGTTATTCAGTTTATCCTTATAATTAGACTAATTTACCATAAAACAAAAACTAACAAAAAAAGGATGAACAGCTGAAACGGCCAGGTTGACCAGACTGTTTCTTTAACAATCAAAAATTATTAATTAAAGAACGTAAAAATGTTTTTTTTATAACCTCACGATAGGTGCAAATTTAAAACTTCAATAGATATACACATTCTGTGAAGTTTCATGGACTTGGCTTAAAACTGCATGGTAGTACATGATTATTATACATATCTGATATCGCGTCTAAATCTGGAAAAAATATGTTCAAATAAAAGCAGATTTAAACATATATATGTTTCAATTCGTTTTGTGAAGTTGTGGAACTTCAGTGCAAAAATTAATATACCGGTAATAGATTTTACAAATGTGAACCTTGTGTGCTCTTTTTGGGATGATTTCATATACATTTTTTTCTTATAGTTCAAAACACGTTTTACATAAGAAGTATGCTACCCACCCATACAGATTCTTCCACAATCATTAATTTCCTTCATGTAAGCAACATTATATCCATAACAATGCATAACTGTAACATTCCAACTATCTTCACAGTTTGTGACATTACTGATCATACATGCTTTCATTGTTGTCGTTTCTTCAAATGAAGTAGGATATGTTCCTGATAAAACAGATAAAATAACAGATATAATTTTTCAAATAACATCAAATTTTAAAGCATATTCACTATTTCTTTTTTGTTTCAAATAAATCCATTGTTTCAGTGGAAATCGGTGGTGTTTCAAATCCTGTGACAAAATGTGTTTGAAGAAATCATTCAAGTCAAATAATTGTAGGAATAAAAGCAATGCATCAGTTGACATAGTGGTAAAAAAAGAATACCACATACATGTTTATTAAAGGAACAAAACATGAAAATACTATTACCACTAAACCATATAGGAGACCTTGATCCACATTGCCCTGCTACTGGCGGCGTAGTTGGTACATTTTGTCCCCCTTCAAATGTGTACCATCCTTCTGTTATATTGTCACAGTTCTCAACATCTCCAGGTTGTAAAATATGATTAAAAGTTCTGTCGTAGGTACTTTCTATGACAGAAGTAGTATAAGAAGTACATGGATGATTCACAGAAGATGTGGATTGCGTTGTTCCAGAACTATTCTGTTGTTCTACAATAAAATCACGAATAATGTAAAAAGATAAACTACACAAAAATGTATTATTGTGACGACCCACCAAATAGCAACTTTCAAACGTATTATTTTGTCCATATAAATTTGTACAATGAACTGCAGTAAACTGGCACCACAAAAAGCGTTGAATTAAAATCATTTGAATAAAGAGCTGCATTATTTTCCATAAAATGTTCGATACTCTTTTAATACACATATGCTACTATACGTATGCATCCTTTATCGGCCAGACAATGATTTATAATAAGTCCAAAGCAAATATAAAAAGAAACATAAATGAAATAAAATTTAGTGCAAAACAAGCAAAAGTGAAAAAATTATTAAATATCAGAACGATTAAATGCATTTGTTATGGCATGGTATTGGTTGCAAAAATTTGATATTTTTCATTTAAATGCAATATTTCTTATTTAATTGGTATATTTCTTCATTTAAATGCAATATTTTTTATTTGAATGGTATATTTTTCATTTAAATGCAATATTTTTATTCAGATGGTATAATTTTTCATTCAAATGGAATAATTTTTCAATCAAATGGTATAATTTTTCATTCAAATGGTATAATTTTCGTTCAAATGCAATATTTTTTATTCAATTGGTATAAAATGTCATTTGAATGCAATATTTTTTATTCAATTGGTATAGTAGTTTTTTATTTATATGAAATAATTGCATTATGGGAAATTCTTTGACGTCATAAGGTCAAATTTGCAACAACGTTTGTGATTGGTCGGTAATTGTTTGGATTTCTCCCCTTTCTTTCTAAACTTGAGTGACCAAGAATTAAAAAACGCGTCAGAAGATCGCCCTTCTAACTAAATTTGGCGTTCGTGCGAGTTCGTGCATTGGCTGTTAATGCCAATAATGGCCAGGACGAGCAAAAAATGCGGGTGACAAGTAATAATAATTAATTTGACACACAACTTGTTCATGGATAGAAACAGATGCCTGCGTGCATGGAAAAACACCTCCAATGAAAACCTTTTCTAAAGAAACTCTCCTACAGTCTATACATTGAAATAAAAAAAAAATACATAGCTAGCCCCCTCCCCCTTCTAAGTCCAGATACATGTAATCATAGCGTTCTTTAGTGCTATATCATTTTTACTTTTCTTGATCCTCAGAGACGTTGCAGGAAGGCACACATGAAAAAAGAATAAAAGGCATCCAGGACGTTACAATTATTTGGACTAAGCCCCCTCTTTTTTACTACATGTAGAAAAAAAAATCACCTAATTACGACAGCAGAACCTGAAACCCACAAGTAGAGACATAAGCTGTTATACTCCGGAACTAATCTTTAATAAAGACAATTCAGGATAAATTGGAACCAGTTACTAACCCATATTACAACAATAGTCCTATGACATAGGACTTCACTATATGAGGCGTGAACTTCAGATTTTATACTATCTATAATATGTGCTCTCATGTCTTATGCTGCAAATCATGTTACATTTAGGATTCGTTGCTGAGCTTTTTTTTTACTGTTCTCGTCTTCGAATCCCTTAAATAGATTTTTTTCAAGACCCACAGTAGTTCAATAATTACTATATGTCTTTGCATAAATAATTATGCAGGGCATATTTCAAAACATATTTTATCTTCAAGACTTTTAAATGATTTACTTTTCAATACTGCATTGGGAAGGGGGGTATACAAGTTTATTTTGTGACACATTATATAATATAATTAGGTATCCAACAAATTATATGATTGTACGTTTAGCTATTATCTAGACCCGTACTAAATGTATATAATTAGACACATTTAACGCGGGCGGATCCAAAACCTCGGTGTCTAGAGGAGGGGGGGGGAGTAGGTTCAAATTTAGATATTTGTATAGAGATGTATATATGCGAGTATTTGCAGTAATGGTTATGGTGTGTGTGTGAGGGTAGGGGTTTCAGATCAAAGATCGTTTCTATAATTCTATATATTTGCCACTGGACATAAGGCAACCAAAAGTCAATCAACGTATTCTGTATATTTCATCATTTCTTTATTATGTTATCTATAGGTTTGGTCCCGCCCCTTATCTATTTTTTTGCACATTAGGGACGACATCAAAAGTTCAATGTAGGATAAAAAAAACTTAATTCATATAGTTTTTTTCACTGACCCCCTACCCCCCCTATTTGGGAAAAATGATTGACCAGTAAGGATATATATAAAATCGATGTTAATTAAACAAAACTTCCAGCAATTTTGACCCCCAAAAAAAAAACTATTTGAATTAAGATTTTATCCTTCATTGATTTTCTGATGTCGTCCCTTATCCTCTCTATGTAAACCCAATTCATGTCCTGATAAATGGTGACTCATGCATAGCATCATATGTGGTTATTAAAACAAGGGGCGGATCCAGCCATTTATAAAAGGGGGGTTCCTAACCCAGGATAAAGGGGGGTTCCAACTATATGTCCCCATTCAAATGCATTGATCGTAAAAAAGGGGGGGGTTCCAACCCTGAAACCCCTCCCCTGGATCCGCCACTGCATATTATAATAATTAATGTATGCTAGGACTTATAGATAGATGTCATTAGTCCCAGGTCATGTAATAAAGTAGGTCTTATAAAAATACAATAGCATTTTAATTTTGATGATTATATATATGTTTATATATTTAATAATGCCATTTTTTGGAAAAAGGTAGGGGCAAGGCGTTTTTAAAACATATGGGGCGCGTTTTTTTTTTTTGTTCTTCGGAAGTGAGCCAGAAGAAGTCCATTCCTGGTTTTTTTTTGCATTGGGAAGATCTTCTGGCTCTCTTCCACCTCTTCTTTTTTGATAGGTTGACGACAGAGGCACATAACAAACATGGCGTCGTTTAGTCTAAATGAAATTAATAAATTTATGAATGCAAATATATTAGAATGTGAGCTGTTTTATAAACGTTTTTATGGTATGACAGCCTTAGTAGGACATCCCTGTAGGACGATAAGCTGGATAAATATAAGAACTACACGGACAATAACAGTTAAGGGACAATTATTTGATATTCTAGGGAAGGGATTTTGATTGATTGGTGTTTAACGCTACTTTCAACACTATTGGGCTATTCCGTGGTGGTCAGTTTAAACTTATAGATGAAGGATGGGGAAGGGAAGAGAGGGCATAATTATTCATTTCAATCTGTCGCTAATCATGCCTATTTTTCAGCTCTTACCAGGCAACCATATTCATATATGAAATCCTTCTGTCCCCCACCCCAACAAATAAATAAATATCAAATGGTTTTCCTCTTATTTAACACAAGTTTAAATTGATTGATTGTTTGTTGCTAGTTTTAACGCCCAGTAAAAATTATTTCATGCTTGTTCAGGAAAACACGAGTTTAGAAGTCACGTATATAATATAAAAATGAAGAGATGGAATATGATTGCTAATAAGGCAACTATCCACCGGAGTTCAAATATGAAGTGGATGTAAGCAATTATAGATAAGATAAGATAAGATAAGAAAAATTTATTTTAAGTCGGGTTGCATGAAATACTACAAACATAAGCTCTGTAGAGCTTTTTGCCGTCATGTAGACAAATGCTTTTTGTAGACAATCGTAAGGCCTTCAACAATGACAATAAACAGCTGCGCCATGAGCGCATGATACGCCCGTCGTCTTGAGTGTGAATTGTTATTTAATAATCATAAATAGTTTCTGACATACGGCCTGACATGCGAAAACCCTCCTTTTTTACACAAAACTCAATATCTATAAAATAAAATTTTGAATCAAAACCAAAAAGTATACAGATCTTTAGATTAATATAACTAAGAAGTGTGTAAAATTTTAAGCAATAATCATAAATCGTTTTTGAGATACGGCGCGACATGTGAAAACCCCCCTTTTAAAAAAAAATCAATATCTCAAAAATAAACTTTTGAATCAAAACCAAAAAGTATACAGATCTTTAGATTAATATAACTAAGAAGTGTATAAAATTTTAAGCAATAATCATAAATCGTTTTTGAGATACGGCGCGACATGTGAAAAACCCCTCCCCTTTTTTTACAAAATACTCAATAACTCAAAAATAAAATTTTGAATCATCACCATAAAGTATACAGATCTTAAGATTAATATAACTAAGAAGTGTGTAAAGTTTTAAGCAATAATCATAAACTGTTTTGAGATATGACACGACATGTGGAAAAAACCCTCCCCCTTTTTTAACAAAATACTCAATATCTCTAAAATAAAATTTTGAATCATAACCAAAAAGTATACAGATCTTAAGATCAATATAACTAAGAAGTGTGTAAAGTTTTAAGCAATAATCATAAATTGTTTTTGAGATACGGCGCGACATGTGAAAAAAAAACACACACTTGTTTTAGTTACTAAGTCCCGTAACTCAAAAAGTTTTAATCTTATTTTCACCAAAAAGTATACAGATCGTTTGACCATCATACGAAACAACTATGTTAAGTTTCATAAAATTTGGATAGGTCGTTCTGATGTTACGGTGCGACATGTTTACGCCGGACAGACAGACGGACGGACGGACGGACACCGGACATTTGTATACCATAATACGTCCCGTCAAAAATTGACGGGCGTATAAAAACCTGATACTGTAAAGTCGTCTATAAAAGGCCCGACATGAAAAGTGTGAACAATTCAAACGAAAAAACTAACAGCCTAATTATACATAACAAAACAATTTACAAAATATCAAATATGAGTCGAGACAGGAACCAACGACAACCACTAAACTACAGGCTCCATCCCTGGGACAGGCAAATAAAGAATATGGCAGGGTGGATATAAAAACGAAGATGTGGTATGATTGCAAATGAGACAACTCTCCACAAGAGATCAAATGACACAGAAATCAACAGCTATAAGTCACCGTACGGCCTTCGACAATAAGCAAAGCCTACACCGCATAGTCAGCTATAAAAGGCCCCGAAATCAAAATTGTAAAACAATTCAATCGAGAAAACTAACGGCCAAATTAATGTACAAAAAAATGAACGAAACACAAATATGTATAACAAAGCAACAAACGGCAACCACTGAATTACAGGCTCCTGACTTGGGACAAGCACATACATACAGAATGTGGCGGGGTTAAACATGTTAGCGGGATCCCAATCCTCCCCCTAATCTGGGACAGCGGTGTAACAGTACAACAACATGTTTGTGAGCAACCCATCCCGAAGCTGGGACAGTGGTGTAACAGTACAATAAAATAACAACCTGCACAAATCAGCAGATCGGTACGAGACACACAAAAAAACTAACATTAAGACAATAGACACAAAGCACCGACATAAGAGTATTTGCAATTACTGGAAGTTAGCTCAAACCTAATTACAACTGGTACTGAAATAAATCTTGTTCTCCCAGACTGAGTTATCAATCAGTACACAACGCGCGGCAAAGGATTTATTAAAAAAAGAAAACAGTCTAAGAAACGTCTGGTTTACGTTGCATATAGATATAAGAAGATGTGGTATGAGTGCCGATGAGACAACTCTCCATCCAAGTCATAATTTGTAAATGTAAACCATTAAAGGTCAACGTACGGTCTTCAACACGGAGCCTTGGCTCAAACCGAACAGCAAGCTATAAAGGGCCCACAAAAAATTAGTAGTGAAAAACCATTCAAACGGGAAAACTTGTTACAATCATCATCACATTTCGAAATTGTTGATAAAAATATTAAAATTTGTCTTCAAAAAATGAAAACAACACTTTATAAATTTCGTGTGTCCGAAGCGCTTTTCTAGGATATTTGAAAGCGTGTAGGCATCAATAACTTGGAAGTAATAACTAAGGACTAAATGTTTAGCAATGATTCAGCCTTAATGAATCGGTTAATCAAAAATGCTGTTTATTAAAAATCATGAAATATGATAGATTTTATTAATAAGATGTAGTTGTAAATTAGTACAATTGGAAGTATATGTATACAATTAAATGTCGGAACATAATTTTAAAATGTTATGTTTTCTTGTCGCGCGTACAGAAATTAGTGTAATATAAAAGTAAGGAGATGTGGTATTTTTGCCAATGAGGAAACTATACACTAGAGTTCAAATCACGCGGATATAAGCAATTATAGGTCTCCAGAAGTCCTTCAACAACGAGAAAAACCATTACCGTACACTCAGTTATAAAACGCCCCAACATGAAAAATGTGAAACAATTCAAGGGAGGAAATTAAATGTCTAATTTACTGTCATACAAGTGAGAGGTTAAGCTAGCTATAAAACCAGGTTTAATCCACTATTTTCTACATAAGGAAATGCCTGTACTAAGTCAGGAATATGACAGTTGTTTTCCACTCGTTTGATGTTTTTGAGCTTTTGATTTTGCCATCCGTTTTGAATTTTCCTTGGAATTCGGTATTTTTGTTATTTTACTCTTTATAACAATACAAAATACGAAAAACAAACATGACAGACATGAAACATCATGTATAAGATGTCTTCGTTTCAAACGCTGATCTTTGAAAATACTTTATCATCATGTTTCAAAACTGCTTGCGGCATATCAATTGATTTTGTTATTGTTTTCCCGTTAAAATCTTAGACGATTTTTTCTATTTGTCAGGAGTACTGATGTGTTTCTGTGAAATTTTCAGCCAAATAATAGATGGTAACTTCATAAACAAAATTGTAAGCGCAGCAATCTAATATATTTTTATTATTATTATTTGTCCGTTAAGGTCCTATAACTCTTCACGTGTTTCGGTTCTTATACATCATTGGCTTTGAAATATTTGACCGTTCCTATTGAAGGTAAATCAACAAAAGCACTTAGACGCATAAAATGTATATAAAATGTTATTTTCATATATTATATAAAAATCCGTTTATGTTCCTTGTGGATTTTATAACCGCATAATAGCCAAAAATAATAAAATCCAAACTTCAATCCATCCTTAGTCCTACAATGTATACATAAGTAAGTGTCTGTTTATGTTTGATTAAAAGCTTGCTACCTACCCATACATATTCTTCCACAGCCATTAAATGGTCTCAGGTAGGCAATATTGTATCCATAACAATTCATAACTGTTACATCTCCATTGTTCTCACAGTTTGTGTAATTACCGACCATACATGCTTTCATAGTTTTTGTTTCTCCATATGTAGTAGGGTATGTTCCTGTTTAATGCAATAATTAACCACAACTATTCGTTAGAATATATTAAACTATTTTTTATTATTGTGTTCGCATTCGAATAAGCAACAAAAATAAGAGTTGTTCAGTTTCGATTATATATATATCAAATTTTACAGTAAAAGACATGATTATGAAAATTGAAAATTCTTTCGTTTTGAGAGAAATTTTCTTATTCAATTAAAAAAAACACTAATCTATAGTAATGTAGATGTAAACCTAGCAGTAAAATAATATTACCCTCTAACCATATAGGAGCCCTCGATCCACACTGTAGTGGAGTTGGTGGATAGTTTAGTATATTTTGGTAATTTTGAAATCTGTACCATCCCTCTGTTATAATATCACATTTTTCTTCTTCACCCATCATTAAGTCATAACTATCTGTTCTGTCGTCTGTACTTTCTATCACGGTTGCATTATAACAATTTTCGAACCCTGTTGGCATTTGCGGTGTTGACCATTGGTAAGGCTGTGAGTCTTATTTTTCAAAAAAAAGAATAATAACTAATAAAACATTAAAGCATTTGTCTTCGGCAAATAACTTTTATCGCATTTTTACTTAAACTTTACGACACAAATTAATATTAAACTATTAGTTAGTATCAAACTTTTTGTAAGAATATTCTTTAGTAGTTGATTTTATCTATTTAAGCATCGAGTTTTAATTATTCATTTCGCGAAAAGAGTTCCTTTGCCTGATAATAAGTATCAAATGTATGTTTATGAATGGTAAAATCTGGTGTAAACCTCTTATGAAGTCTGTTGCCAATGTCAAACTCTTGTTCAAGCAGACAGTTTACTGTTCCTCAAAAACATAAAATTAATTTATTTTAAACTTCGTGGGATGAGGTATTGAAAAATTGGAAAAGAAGACGTAAATTCGTTAATTGTTATTTATCCTTTAAATGTTCGATTCTCAATTAGCAATTATCATCTAATACAATTGGTCTCATTGGTTGTAACTGTTTTCCTTTCTTTATTGATTTTCATTTTATTCTTTCTTTTTTGTCTTAGGTTTTCTTTGGTCTTTTTGTAAATAACAAATCCACAATCTTGTTTCGCTATTTGGTTGGGAAACCATGTTTTCATGCAGTGCAATAGACTGCTTGATTTTAAAAAGGCCTATCAAGTATATACCCTTCTACGTGTAAAGAACTAATTGTATACTCACCCATACAGTATTTTGAACAATTTCCATTTGGATTTAAATATATAACATTATAGGAATAGCAATGCATCACAGAGACAGGCCAACTTTCTTGACAGGATGAAGTATTGCTAACAGCACATGCTGTCATAGGTGTCATTATCCCTGGCATAACTGGATAGGATCCTTAAATTAAAACAACGAGTTCAATCAATATCAAATTATTTTTTAAATACATTTTTTGTATAATCTACACCAAAACCCTCTACCGAAACGCAAGAGTATAAACAGTTTTACCCCTGCAACGATATATAATTCAATACTGTGAATTCAAGCAATTAAACAAATATCGATAATATTGATTTAAAACCGGAGAAAAATTCATACTAGGACCTGGGACTATTATACTAAGTTAGTATAATAGTCCCAGCTAGGACGTAACAAATTATCTTAACTTTCTAGCGCTGGATAGATACCGCTGCTGGTGGACTGTCAGTTCCATAGGATATTACCATTAACCAAGTAGTCAGTGATTTGCCACTAACATGATTTATAACATGCATTTCTTAAATTTTCCGTTGATAATTTTAAAAAAAAATTTGAAACTAACGTTCCCGCAGGCAAAACTTGACATTAAATGGTTTTGGCTATTACATGTATGTCCCTTTTTGTTAGAAATACAAAATCGCAGGAGATCAAAATTTATGAGATGCACTGGTTCACATGAGTGGTCCTTAAAACCAACAAACAGATTTAGAGTTGAAAAGAAAGAAATTCTAATTATCGGCAATTGTCGGGAAATTAAAAGACGGCAAATAAATTAGAATACAGGACCAACTATGGTTGCTTATAAAAGAAGCTAGCTAAGGTATTCACAGCTGCTCGTTGAAAACTTAAGCTTAAAAAAAACAAAAATAACACTTAATAACAAATAACAACCAACAGGTTAAATCAAATCTGATCATGAGGCCATGTGTTTGATTTCCGGTCATGTCAAACTGAACACTTGGCAATAAGTATAAGCTTCCTCTTGGCTAAACATTCGGTATTTACAAGTAAGAGCAAAGACTGTTTAGCTCGGAGTTCGAATAATGTGTCCGGGTTGTGGGACTTCCTGTGGACTGACACAATGCGAACTAGCATGTTTAGAAATTTGTTTCAACTGACACGGACTAGTATAAAACATGTTGAGACGTTAAAAACACCAAGCCATCCATTCTATATTCATAAAAGATAACGGGTCGTGTCCTTTACAAGACTACACGATATGTAACTAAGGTGTAGTAATACCAGACGACATTTATGATAATCCTTTCTGAAAAAAATCTGCTTTTTAAGTTAGCATTTCAATGAGGTTATTGTTAGAAATTTTAAATTTTTGTACTTTTATCGGCGTATTATGGCTTTAAACTAATAATGTTTTGTATCACTCACAGTAACAAGTCATACTTGAAATGTGCTTTTGTTCATGCGTTTTGCTATTTATACCTTTTGGTAGCAGTATTTTTCTCTTATGAATCATGTAGCAGGTACAACATGTACAATGTGTTGATTGATTTCAAAGAGAACGGCTTAATTATAAAAAGAAGATGTGGTATGATTGCCAATGAGACAACTCTCCACAAGAGACCAAATGACACAGAAATTAGCAACTATATGTTACCGTACGGCCTTCAACAATAAGCAAAGTCCATACCGCATAGTCAGCTATAAAAATCAGTTGAAAAAGGCTTTACTCATCAGATGGATATAAATAAAAATACATCTAACAAAAACACAGAGTGGACGTGGACGGGTACTTATACGTCCCCACAACAAAAAGACACTAAGTAGAGATCTGAGAGTAGTGGCGGTTACTGACAACTAGTTCAAAGCCAATAACAACTAATCAAAAAAATCATGCATCTAAGACTAAATTATCAATCAGTACACATCCAACATCCAATGGATTTAGTGTAAAGACGTCATAAACAGTTAGAGAAAAACATAACCTTGTGCAATGCCAAGATACAGGTATCGACAGATTGTAGAGCCATGAATGTGCATATGTATATAACAATAATATTTAGTTTGATTTTAATTTACGGATAACAAAATCAATATTAATACCAATAAAAACAATATTCAAAGATCTAATTACAGTGCTGAATTGGTAACCTTTTAGAATAAGTTTATTTAAAGGATCAGGATGTTTATCCAGATCGTTTCTAAATTTCCGGGCTCAGTAAACAACATCTTCGTAAAAATGAGGATGTGCTATCCCGTTTGAAATAAGTTTTCTACAGGTACAACCAAACTTCAAAACCAAATCTTTATATCTATGGAAGAATTTATTAAAGGTTTCAAGTAATTTGTCGTAACGAAATCCCTGACTTAATATTTTACCAGTAATACATAGATTACTTTCATTGAAATCCAAAACATCATAACAGACACGGGCAAAGCGAACGACTTGTGATATATAAACACCGTAAGATGGTGCCAAAAGAACGTCACCGTCCAAAAAAGGAAAATTAACAATAGGGACCGAAAATTCTAAATTTTAGTGTAGAGTTTCCAGTGTAAAACTGAAATATCTAAATCTAGGAAAGGACAGTTATTACCGTTAATATTTGATTGATTTAAAGTAAGTTCCTTTGGGTAAATTTTAGCAGTATATTTAGAAAATTCTTGATTGTTTAACGAAAAAATATCATCAAGATAACAATAAGTGTTGTTGAATTTATCAATTAAATGCAATTTTGACGGGTCTTTACTGAGTTTGGTCATAAACTGATTCTTAACAGTACAAGAACAAGTCTGCTATTAAAGGGGCGTAATTGGTGCCCATAGGAATACCTACAACCTGTCAATAAACTTTATTGACGAAACGTACATAAATATTATCAAGGAGAAAATTAACTGCTTCAATCATCTCATCACACCTCCAGTAAGTATATCTAGCATATTTACCTTTCTAATTAGAAGAAGGCTTTAAATGACTTGCAGCAAATATATTTGCATTCAGATTTACCAAACGACCATTTATTTAAATAGGAAAACTTGTGTTTGATAAGATTGTGTGGAAGTGTAGTGTAAAGAGTTGAACAGTCAAAACTGTCAACAGAATCAAAAGGACCATCAAAAGCACGTAATTTATCTAAAACATCCAAAGAATTTTGTACACTCCAAAAATAGTTAATTCCACTATTTACATAATAATGTTGTGTTTAACATTGACTATGGAAAATAGTAGCCAGGGTGAGAGACAATGGTGCACGACCCGAAGGGGAGTGTGAGAGACCCGAAGGGTCGTGCACTATTGTCTCTCACCCTGGCTACTATTTTCCATAGTCAATGTTAAACACAACATTAATATCATTATTATACTGACTGTTTACTATTTCAAATAGTGCTAATTATGTATTTCTATGTAAAAAAAATGCTTTTTAGTATGAAAAGAAGCCCTTTATGTAACTATGCATACATATATACTGTCTTAAAGAAAGTTGATTTTGTCTACTTGACTGTTAGAAAGAGTTACAAATAGATAGATTCAAAAGTATGTGTTTTGAGGTGAAATGATTGATTTTAACTCTATCTGAATATAAATCATTATCGACTAGTTAAACAAGTAGAATTTTGCTTACATTGTAAGTTGATGCTAAAGGTTGTCTTAAACTTGTTATGAGGTACTTTATTTTGCTCATTGTTGAAGGCATGAAGTCATGTTGACTTCAAGATGAAGAAGTACCAAAAAGGCATCGTGTCATAACTTTGATTGGATTTTGTCTAAACAAGGTTTACTCAATACCCCTTCCATTTCATTCTCATTAACATTTTCCATAGTACTCAATAACTTACAAAAAAAGACAATGATGTGGTCATAACTATTTATCTGTAACAAATGACTTCTAAAGTATTCAAACAAGTGTGGCTTCAACGGCAGTAAGCAGAACAAAACGTTATAACAGAAACTACAGTATCTTAAAGTCTCTTAAATTGTCAGAAAAATTTAAATGATATCTACTATTTTCCCCTTATTGTTCAATTGTTTGTCAGACTAAAAAAATCCAACCCACTTGTTTGTCAAGCAACTAAGCTCCACCTTTGCACGTAAAATTGACAATGATTGACGTGAAAATCAATAGTCTGTTGCAACAGCAAGTCATACTATTTTCGCATAGTGCAGTTAACGCTATATATTTCTTTTAAAAACTATGCAAAAATAGAGCAATTTTACTATAGAAGGACATTCTTACAGGAAGTATAATAATTTCATAAATTTTATTACAAAAGTTAATAATAAGTTCTTTGATAGTAGTTAAGGAACTAGTTAAACACTGAAAGATTAGTTGTAGAACACTTACTAGAGGCCGAGATGAAACGATATTTTACGGGTTTTTTGTGTAGTTTAGGTAACCAATACATAGTAGGGACCTTCAAATGTTCA
Source organism: Mytilus coruscus (assembly GCA_017311375.1). Lineage (NCBI taxonomy): Eukaryota > Metazoa > Mollusca > Bivalvia > Mytilida > Mytilidae > Mytilus > Mytilus coruscus. Next base: position 38,728,102 of record CM029603.1, on the reverse strand, counting down.
GAAGAGGCCTTAAGCTGTGATGTGGATATGATATGTTTGTTTACTATATGACTCTCTGTGGAGAGCACGGACTTGAATGTAGATGAATTTAAAATGTCATTCCTAAGAACGTCCGTGTCGTATTAACGGCATACTAGCACCACATTGTTGGCTGCTTTGTCGGTCGGTAAAACACAAACCGCTTTGAAAGTACTTGCATTTTTTTCTTATTCTAGAAATACGCGTATTTTGTACTCTTATATTTATTTCTGAATTATTTAAAATGTGATATTCGAATATCCACAACATTCATACGTTTATTAAAATAAGAATCAAGAGATTTTTTATCAGAGTTTTCCCGTTTGCACCAATTTTTACAATACGACAAAAGAGCGTCTTTTGTGACCTGACGACACTGTTTTCAATCTATTTTAGATGGAGGACGATATTTTGGTCCTTATTTCAAAAGTTTTAACCTCTCGGTCTTGAACGACATTGAGGTCCCCCGTAATAACATGGCCAAAGGGATCATATCTAAAATTCGACGTAGCTAGGTTCTAGATACATCCCTAACCTTTCTTAAAGGTATGAGCTTTTCAGTTCATTTGATGATAAAAAAAAATGTAATGTATAAGCAATAAAAGTTATCTTTTTTCCTATATTGCTTATTTATAGTATTTAACGTGATTTAATGCAAACATTCTAGGAGTAGATGTTTTCAATTTTATTGCCTAAATTCGCGGGCTATTCCTTCACACAAGTTTCGTTTTCAAATATTTGCACTGTTATAAATTCCAGCACTTCAGTAATAATTATTCGTGTCTTTCTATTTTTTAGGTGACTAAAATACTTATTTTGAAAATGTATGACGGAAGCATAAAAACACTATGTTTTTCATTTTGAGTAGGGACAGCAGGTGAACAAACTTTAATACCTGCACTTTTCACGTACTAATCCCGACCTGTTTATGAGATTTTACCTGAAGTATGTTTCTTCTTTGACTTTGCAGTATAACTCCAGATATATATCATACCAACCAATTTATGAAAAATAAAAAAAATAACAAATACCATTTAACCAAATAGGTGATGATGATCCACATTGTCCAGGTGTTGGCGGTGTAGTTGGTATATTCTGGAATCCATCATATCGGTACCATCCAGCTGTGAGGTTTGAAGATTCACAGACTTCAGACATTCCCTGTGGTAAAACGTAATCTGTTTTTCTAGTATAGTCACCATGTATAATGGTGTGGTTATAGAAGCAAGGACCGTGCCATGATGGATAAGTCCATTCAGGTTCTGAAAAAAATATTGTAGGCTTTTTATGGAATCCTTATATTTTTTTTAACTAAATGCAAAAACATCGTGTAATTATTTGTATTTTTTCGATGAATATTGGGCGATGAGATTCAAAAATAAACATATACCGAAAGACACCGAATGTCTGTCGACTTATATCAAAAACTAAGAAATCAAATACCGACTGTCACTTTTGTGTTCATCACATCATGCTCTATGATTTAACACATAATTATCACATATTATTTTTTATACAAAGTTATTTTTAAGCATTATATAATACATAAAAATCACATAACTTGATGACACAAAATAGCGACAGATAGAAGTACCATGTATATTTGCATTCCTCATATTCTTTTTATCAACAACCTCTGTGATGGCGGTCTATTTTCCTTTTTTTAATTTCCACCTTGCTCGTCGGATTAAATTTTTTTATGCAAAGGGTCTAGATTAAACATTAAAGATACATAAAATAAGCATTATAATTTCCAAAATTATAAAAAAAAAACACACACACAGACAAAGACTAATATGTCACTGAGCTCGCTTTCCGGTAGTAAGTTGCCCAGATTTTTATATTTTGTAAAGATACCAAACTAATGTGAAAAAAAAAACTAGCCAAGTGATATACTTTTAAAAAACGATTACAAGTAAATGAATAGATACTTCTGACAATAATATTATCTAGGAGTACTCTCTACTCATTAAACAAATCATCTCAATTCTAGAAGGGAAAATATTTTAAAAAAAAGTATGTGTAATCAAATTATTGTTTACAGTAAAATGAAATTTTAAAAATAAAACGTTTCCATTGTTACCAAAATTGATGTATACGAAATGCGTTTCAAAAACAAAATTAGCTAGTATATAATAGTTTCAGTAAAATTTTCTTCATCACACTAATCATTTTAAGTGTTTGATTACGGTACAATAGTATACTCCCATATTTCCTTAAACGTACACAATCATCATATATATGTTTTTGATAGCGCAAGAAAACATCAATTTTGTTAATAATTAACAAAGGAAAAAAAATCCGTTTTAGTTTAAACAGTAATTTGTTAACTCTTACTTTTTTGTTATTTTTTTTTTCTTTCAATTTGTTCAACGAAGATAACTATACATAAAGTACCCCTAAATAATATAATTTTTAGAAATATCTACTACATAAGTATTCGTATACACGTATTTGTTTCCTCATAGTCTATCACTTGCCTGTCTTTTTATCATACGTTGAGGGGTTCCTATATCATCCAAGATAAAAAGACTCACCCATACAATATCTTCCACAACTAGAGACTGGTTCTAAGTAGATAACATTAAATGTCACACAGTTTTGAACAGTTACATTCCAGCTGTCTTCACAGTTTGATGTATTTCCAACTTTGCATGCCAACATCGAACGGTTTTCATGAAGGACCGTCGGGTACGTACCTACAAAAAGCATTAGAATGCCACTGTTACCCAAACAATATGACAATTCTTCTCATGATGGATATTTGCTGCATGTAATGCGCATTTTTAAATAAATTTTCTTCAAGAACGCCTATAGAATACACGTTCAAAAATAGACATGCATACATACGGGGGTAACTATAGAACAAAACATGTTTTAAATGAATAACCAAGACTATCTTGTCAACTAAGTCTTACATTTGTTTGTTTTTATAGTGATTAAGATGATAACACAATGTTGAATGCTGTACCCCTATTTTTGACATTTTTACCTATTGTGTCTGTTTGTTTTGTTCACGCATCGTTGTCAATATAATGGAATTCGATGCGACTGTCATACAAGTGAGAGGTTTAGCTAGCTATAAAACCAGGTTCAATCCACCATTTTCTACATAAGAAAATGCCTGTACCAAGTCAGGAATATGACAGTTGTTATCCATTCGTTTGATGTGTTTGAGCTTTTGATTTTGCCATTTGATTAAGGACTTTCCTTTTTGAATTTTCCTCGGAGTTCAGTATTTTTGTGATTTTACTTTTTATGGTATTTGCAACTCAAGTTTTAATTATTAAAAATTCACCAGTTTACACACACGAAATTAATAAAGCGTTGTTTTCATTTACACGCACTGGATCGATACCACTACTGATAGACTGTTTATTCCTCGGGGTATCATCAACATAGTGGTCAGTGTTTCGGTACTGGAATGACTTTTTAACACACTGTTCTTAATTTCTCTTTTCATAAATTTAGAAATTATTAAGAAGGTAAGGTTCAAACTTCCTCAAGGAAAGCTGACCTTCATTTGGTCTCTGGTGGAGACTTGTCTTATTGGCAATCATACCACATGTTCTTATTTTTATACTAAAACATAATTTGGCTATGTTTTAGGTCCCTTTTGGTAATATAGCTCTAAGCCTGTCTCATACATCCGTGGCTTTCAAATGTTTGGGTTTAAACGTTCCTGGTGAAGGTCAAACTGCATATAAAGTTATCGTTCGGGTCATACTTCCCTTTCTCTACATAGCGTAGCTTTATGTCACCACTGTTTCGGAGATTGGATGAAGGTCAGTGTAGAAAAGCGCATCAGATGCACGAAATTAAAAAGTGCTTTTTATATTTACATCACATGAATGCAGCATTTAGGTCCAAGTATACGTAAACAATAATGTAGAAAACATTGACTGCTAAGTGTAAAGCTTGCCCAATGATACTTTTGGGTTCCACCACATTAACCACTAGATGAATATTACTTTTGGATGCATCAAAAGTGGTATTGAAATGTAAATTTATGTGTACCGAACCGGCATTCTTTGAATTGCATTGATAATAGTATCCTTACATGTGGTTTTAATGATTTAAAACAGAATCGAAGTTTTCTTTTCAATAATTTTTGCACCAAGCGACTCAAATGGTTCATGTACACCTTAAAAGCCCTACGTTGCCACATCAAGTTAATTAGTATGAATGGCAACGGTACATCAATGAGTTGATACATCGTTGATACTCTTACATCGCTCATCTAAAATGAGACACGATATCAATTTTTGAAGGTTCTGTCGCTTATCTAAAACAGTTTCATGTTATTTCAAAAACACTTCACAATAAAAAGATTGTTAGTTTATTCAATTTATTATATTGACGTTTCTTATTTTTGTTATTAAAAAATAAAATTAATTCCTTTTGCATGTAATTACCGTTTAGCCATATTGGAGATGACGAACCACATTGTCCTGGTAACGGTGCCGTTGTAGGTATATTCTGCAAAAACTCATACCTGTACCAACCAGCTGTCAGGTAAGACGACTCACAGTCATCATGTTCACCATACTGCAGGGTGTAATTAATGGTTCTGTTGGAGTTACTAATGATCAGAGAGTGATTGAGACAAGGATGATAATATCCATACCCTGGTGATGTTGTCTGTGCATCTGAAAAAAATATTTATAGCACACATAGTTGGCTTACGAAGTTTCTTTATTGGTATATAATATACTGTAAAGGTATAATGTACAAATTGTTATATCTTAATTTTTACTGGAAAGTAGAGAATTTTTAATTATTTTGCACTATAAGACTATATAAGTCTGGGAAAAACGGTGAGATAAACAATCTTTCATGTCCAAGTACCAAGTCAGGAACATGACAGTTGTTATCCATTAGTTTGATGTGTTTGAGCTTTTGATTTTGCCATTTGCTTAGGGACTTTCCGTTTAGAATTTTCCTCGGAGTTCGGTATTTTTGTTATTTTACTTTTTTTCAACAAAGACATAAATTTTGATATTTTAGGAAAACAATTATATATTACAAAAATGTTATTGTATACAACAAACTCTGGTGAATGATGGACACATATTTTGACTTGTCAGATGAAAGTTATTAGTGTACGTTTCAATATTTATTTCACGGCTATGTGCAATATCATTTAATCAAACATCAGTATTAAAGATGTTAATGCTCCTTATTGTAGTTTCATTTAATAGTTAAATGCTTCTTTTTGCAATTTTACTGGGGTGTAAAGGCGTTGAACATGCCTTTCATTCTGAAATTGTGTCTAAGTTCAACGCTTTCACAACCCTATGGAATTTAAAAAGCATTAAATTCTTAAAATTATATGTTTATGCTGCAACCATGAAACTCGAATCAAAGCAAGCCTTTTGTTTGTTTTTGTATGCATTTTTTTAAAGGTTGTCGCGGAGAGCACGTACGATCATAGACATAATGTGGAAATAAATTTAACTTTTGAAATGCCTCGGCCAATCAAAATTACGGATACGAAGGAAACACTACTTCTTAATGGAATTATTCGGTTAAAATGCGTGGACCGAAATACATTTGGTATGAACATGGAAGTGCTTCGTACAAATTATTCGCGCACGGTCAACGCTTGCACAACCCTATAAAACTACAAAAAGAAGCAAATTCTTATGATTACATTTTAATGCTCAACATTTTGTACGCAAGACTCGCGATTCGTCTACAAAAGACTCATCAGGTACGCTCTAAACCAGGAAGGTAGAGCACATGGATTTTGCGTTTTATTGGGACTTTATCAAACCACGTGATTGTTGTCAGCCAATGCAATTGAGTAACCATACTGCATAATTAAACTATAAAGATATCTAGTTAAATTACATCTCAAAAACCTATGAATAAAAATAATAAAAAAGTTTCAAACTCATTAAATTATCAAGTCCATGACATGAAAACAAGTGATACTTTTATAGTGTATTGAAAACCATTATTTGGTCCATATATCTCGAGGCCTAAATTGCTGTATCACCGGCTGTATAGTTGGACTGCGAGAACATGATTTCTATTGCAACCTGGTAGGATTTTTATTCGCTCTTCTCTTATTTCTAATAGAGGTTATAGTACAACGAATAAACAAACAGAAGGCTCTGCTTGTTTATAAAGAATACGTTAAATACCAATAGGTATAAAGCAACAAGGATTCACTATAGCAAAACACATCTGAATTTTAAATAGTGTTCCACTTATATTTAAATCACAAGACGCTCGAGTCTAACATTTATAAAATGATATTCATGTACCGTAAAGCATAATTCAAATAGTCACAAATTTATTACTTTCGATATCCCAGAACACTGTTTTAAAGTTAATCAGTGGCAAAAATTAGCATGCGTAGCAAAAGATAAAAATGATTTGTCATTCCGCAAAAAATACTCCTCATCCTAATAAAGTTCTATTTTCATTTACAGGACATGTATGCAGCTTTAAGGTCTACTATACGTGAGCAATAATGTAAAAATATTAGAACATCAAATGGTCCTATCCTTATTTTTCTAGACAACATCAGAAAACTGAACCATTGAAGACCGTCTGAGTTCACTTCTGGTGAAGTCTTAAGAGTTCTGTGCATTGTTTTGTCAATCGTTTTGTCTTCCTTTTTACCATGGTATCCTTCTTTCGATTTTCGTTGTATATTAGTATCGTTTTGCTATTCTTTTTAAGAACGTAAAACTGATTGAATAATTGAAACATGACAGAGGGAGTGGAATCCGACTTTCACAATCAATGCCAAAATTCAAAATGTAACAGCATTCCATATATCAATGGCGTTGAATGTCTAGCTCAGCATGTCTTTCTTGTTCATGAACGAAGCAGACTTCATATTCATAAATCATTAATTTACATGTTTTCGTTCTGAATACGACTGACAGATTGGTCAGCTGGAGATTTGCATTAATGATGTATTGTTGGTACAGACTGTTTAACTATAAAGTTGTTAAAAATAGTTCCTCCGGCCACAATGAATTTGTTATTAAAAGATGTATATGGTTGAGATACACATCCTTTCAAATTTGTGTTATTCCATGCATGGAGCCAATGTTGTATGAACAAAAAAACTGTCAGAATCTAGCCATAAATCGGTCCAAATTAAGACTTTCATCATAAAAAGGCACAATTGTAACGATATCACGACATCATTACTGTTGCAACATGTCATAGGCTTGTGTTAATTCATTTTTTTTTTTTGTCAGGTACAATGTATTATTTATTTTTATTTTCATTAAATATTTTATATAATTAAAAAATTAATTTCATGTGAATTTAGGACAAATATGGACCCTTCTTGAACCTTCTCCTTTGCTAGAAAGATTTAGTGTAGATTACAGTGAATATATTCTAGACGAAATTCTAATGTATGACAACTACTGATATCTGGTAGACTTATATCCAATGAAGATCTAAACGATATATATTTTTATAGATTTATAAACATTTGAGATATGAATTTAATGTGGCAAAAAATGTCTTATTATAAACCTTCACATTTATATAAAATAAAAGAATCACTAATGTATACTTCTGACAATATATGTTTTTGTTTTTGTTTATTTTAGCATTGTGTTTATTAAACCTGTTTTTGACAGTGGTGTATTGATATTATTCATACATTGTAGCATAGCCTTTAAAACTTTATTATTCAATTGAAAATCAAATTCTATGTTTTCAATGCAATTTGTATCCAAACTAAAAGACAAATTGAAAGAGTTGGTATTACTTTGTTTCATTAAAAAGAATGGCGAACGTAGATACAAGTATCTTGTCTTGGGGAGGGATAAATCCTACTTTGTAAAGAATCACTCTGATTCAAACAAAAAATTCTCTGAAACTGACATTATCAAGATGCTTGATTTCTTGATTGGCAACATATTTGTTACGTTTGGAGGACGTGTTTTTCAACAAACTGTCGGAATTCCAATGGGAACCAATTGTGCCCCTCTTCTTGCCGTCTTGTTTCTTTATTATTATGAGGCTGACTTCATACAGGAACTTCTTAGGAAGAAAGATAAGAAGTTAGCAATATCCTTTAGCTTTACGTTCCGCTACATAGATGATGTTCTCTTACTAAATAATACAAAATTTGGTGACTATGTTGAACGAATCTATCCCATCGAACTTGAGATAAAGGATACTACAGATACAGTTAAGTCTGCCTCATATCTTGACTTACATCTAGAAATTGACAATGAGGGTTGGTTGAAAACAAAACTTTACGACAAAAGAGATGATTTCAGCTTCCCAATTATGAACTTTCCATTTCTATGTAGCAACATTCCAGCAGCGCCTGCATACGGAGTATATATCTCCCAATTGATACGATATTCCCGGGCTTGTATTTCCTATCATGATTTCCTTGATAGAGGATTGCTGCTCACAAGGAAGCTATTAAACCAAGAGTTCCAAATGGTGAAGTTGAAATCATTCCTTCGTAAATTTTACGGACGCCATCACGAGTTGGTTGACCGTTATGGAATAACCGTTTCACAGATGATATCGGATATGTTCCTTATGTCGTAACTACAATACCCTTCCCTTTTCACGAATTTGACCTACCGAATTAGATTATTTACCGGATTTGTAATAACATAAGCAACACGACGGGTGCCACATGTGGAGCAGGATCTGCTTACCCTTCCGGAGCACCTGAGATCACCCCCAGTTTTTGGTGGGGTTCGTGTTACTTAGTCTTTAGTTTTCTATGTTGTGTCATCTGTACTATTATTTGTCTGTTTGTCTTTTTATTTTTGGCCATGGCGTTGTCAGTTTGTTTTCGATCTATGAGTTTGACTGTCCCTCTGGTATCTTTCGTCCCTCTTTTGTATCGCCCTCTTGATATATTTTTAACCGATCTTAAGTCTACTATACTCCATTGTCGTTTTTTACTTTTTTATTCGAGCGGCAAAGATGAGACTTTTGTAGACGAAACGGGCGTCTGGCGTACAAAACTTTAAGCCAGTTAATTATGATGAGTTTATTTAGTATTATCCTTAAATGTATATAATTTTTTAATATGTGTTTTTTTGTTATCATTAAGAAATCAAAGTTCCTGTAAAATATGTATAAACATAATATACTATTTTATGTTCTTTCCTTTACAAATTTGAGTTACACAATTGCATACTAATTGAATCTGTACAAATACGTATGTTTAATATATTTTCTGAGGCACAGATTTATATCGTAACTTACAGTTGTAGTGAATAATAAGTATTGCTATCAAAAATCCATTTACGATTGAGTATTTCCCAATCTGCATATTATGCATGTTAGTCAATGGTATATTAAATTAATAAATTAAAATGCGAGGAATGTTGAAGCATTTAAACAATATTTTGTTTATCTTCAACACACGTGACTAGTCTTCAATTTGTTTGTTCCCGACACTTAATCAAGTATAAAATCCATAAGCAACGGTTCGAATTTCAAATTTAAATGACGTAATTCAAATTATTGTAACTCATCTGCCTCTGATTTCAAAACTTGTCAAAATTCAAACTAATTGCGCAGTGTATATAAAGTGCGAATCCAGTTAGTTCATTTTCACTGTTGTATGCGAGTATGTCTATTGTAGAATAAAGGATGATGGGAAAAACTGCGTTTGTTTACCTTTTGAAAATACAAAATAATTGATTTGAATGTATGTTTTAACACAATTTCATTAGAATATAACTTTTTAATGTATAATAACAGGATTAAAGTCCAAAAAAGTGTAATTAAAGCAGCAGAATCTATAATATGAATTTTTGTATGCGATTCATTTTAACTATAGATGCGATGAATTATCACTGTAAGTGCAATCATTTCTGATGTAGAATTTTTGAAGGTGCGATGAATTTTCATTGTTGTTTTATATGTTAATTCGATATGCAACAACTGAAAATAGTGTTTAAATGACTTTAATATTGATGATATTTACAATTTGAAATGCAAGCTAGTCGTAGATGCCTACTTGAATATACACGGGTATAACCACGTTGATATCATGCATATTCAAATATTGTTGGTGAGTTTGCTATTAGCTTGTCATGGATCCGAAAATTTACTGGAGCAGAACATTCATGAATATACCGTATTTCTACGGTGAATTTTCCTTTAAAAGTTTTAGAATTCGCCTAAAAAAAAGCTTTGAAAATTTGTCACGCCGTGTCATACATATTTCTACAATACTTATAGGCTTTTGCACTACGAACAGTACAAGAATGTACAACGAACGGTGCTAAAGAAAATAAACAAACTACAAAGAGAATGAATCGTACAGTGTCAAAATTCTGAGGTCAGTGTTTCAAGTAAATGTCTTTAAAAATAATTAAAACAACGGGTTTCTCATTCGCATTATGTATTTTTAACAACAACAAATCACAAAATACACGGTCGCATTAGTGTGAGAGCCAACCAACTATGCTCTATTTGTAGTTTAATCAAGTTTGAGTTACACAGAGTGTTTGTTTCGCGATGTTTACAAGTAATTCACAGACCTGTCTATTTAAAATAGTCACATGGTGTTCATGTAATATAAATAATATAAAATTCTGCCAGGAGCAGTAAACTTTGTTTTAGTAAACATTGAATACTTATCTGAACATTGCGTCTGTCATACACTTATCCGGGAATTACCTTTATGCCGATAATTTACTCTTACGATATACTCTTATCCCGGAAATTTCAATTTTATGAAGTAAATATGTCTACAAGTATCACTAAGCAAATCTTTTATTTGAGATGGTAAATTATATTGACGAATTGTCATTTTTTATGCATTTTTTAAAATTTAGTCATCTTTTCATTGAACTAATACTGAAATAAGAATAGTAGCCGTCGAGATCTAAAATAATGTCTCCCGTGTATCTGTTACCCCTAATAAAAAATCAAAATAGGAATCAGCTGACATTCGCGGTATTTTCGAAGTCCATTTTCGAAGTCCGTTTTCCATTTAAAATGAGGAGGGGGCGGCATAGATGATTGATGAGTTTGAAAAAAAGCACTTTTGTTCAAAATATCGAATTAATTAAATAAGGAATTGGGAATAGATATCACTTGTGGATAAGAGAATATGTTGTGCATATATTTATTACCTAAAAAGGATGAATTAATTAACAAATCTAACACAAGCGATCCTATAATACCTTTCACTAGATGAAATAAAACTTTTCTGGGGCCAGTGATTTTAAATCTTAAATGGGCAACCATAATTCAAATACTGTACATCTACCCGAACTTCATCACAAACCGAATTTAAATATTACTGATACAGCAGAAACTCAAAATTTTCAAATATTTTGTAAACCACAACTCTTAACCCCCTTCTTTTGTTGTTATGTATCGAAATAAGACGTATGTGCAACTGAACCAAATAAATCTGTTACCATTCAGTCATTGTTAATTAGCATTTAAACAAAAAAGTGAAGGAAGAGTCATTAACGACCTTATAATTTAACATCGCGTTTCAAACACATAGGTTATCATCTGATGTAAATTATACACCCTTTGCGTTCAGAAAAGTTCTAACAGGTGCCAAGTTCATATACGATGTATTTATATAAATCATATGCAGTGGCGGATCCAGAGGGGTGGGGTTCTGGGGGTTGGAACCCCCCCTTTTTTTTGGACGATCAATGCATTTGAATGGGGACATATAGTTGGACCCCCTAATATCTTGAGTTGGGAACCCCATTTTAAAATGGCTGGATCCGCCCTGATATGCCATTACTTACAGTCATCGGACATGCCGTATAAAACTTCTGAAAATGTACTGTGTAATGCTCATTTATCTGTATATTTTTTCAATTCAATTCATTTACTAATTTTCCACGATTTTTAAGCAAAATGCCAATGAATAGTATAAATATTATATAGTTTTTATTTCATGATATACCGAGTAAAAATGTTTAGCAACATATATCTCGTTAATAAAAACTTTTAAAATGACAATTTACAAAGTTGCAGAAATAAATTTTACAAATATATTTTTTTTTTGTTGATTAAGAATTGCGTCTTTTGGTTGATTTTCTTTGTTACGATAGTTTATTTATTGTTATGTTTTGAAAAATAATTAATTTTATACGCCCGTCTAAGACTGGAAGTATGTTATACCGTTGTCTGTCTTTTTGTCCGTCCGTCCGTCCGTCTGTCTGAAAGCATCACATCTACAAACCACTTTCTCTGCAACAAATACTCAACTTCATAACATATTTCCTGATAAGAATACCGGCATATAAGATAAAATTGTAGGCTTAATTTTTCCGACTAATTCAGGTAATGGTAAACTCTAAACATGCTAACATTCTGAAGGTGCCTGTCCTAAGTCAGGAGCCTGTAATTTATTCATTGGTAGTCGTTTGTTGCTGTATATCATATTTGTTTTTCGTTCATTGTTTTGTACATAAAACAGGCCGTTAGTTTTCTCGTTTGAATGGTTTTACATTTGTCATTTCGGGGCCTTTTATAGCTGACTATGCGGTATTGGTTTTGCTCATTGTTGAAGGCCGTACAGTGACCTATAGTTGTAAACTTCTATGTCATTTGGTCTCTGGTGGAGAGTTGTATCATTGGCAATCATACCACATCTTCTTACTTTATATACATAAGTTTACCATTGTTTAATCGTTATTTCTGCAAATTGTGTCCTATTGATACGTTTTGTAAAGTTTGGAGGTATATAGGAACTGTATATAGGGACTTCAACACAAATATTATAGTAGTCTCAGAAAGGAAAATTTTCTCACAATATGAGTAACACTGTATTACACTGTAGAACACTGAGTATTTCCGGGATAAGGGTAATGACATATAAAGTAAAATTTCAGACTTTTTCGGAAGAAAAGCATTATCCAAAAAATATTGCATTGTTTTATCGGTATTTCTGTGTATTGTGAAAAGGACAATACGGTCTTATTGGTGTTTTTGTTAAATGTGTTGCATTTTTACATGTCTTGCAAACATTTTGAGGTATATAGGAAATATCCTGCCCAAAAGACTGGTAGTTCAAAGGTTCATTATTTCATCTATATGTGTAAATATATGATGTTAGCAGTTACCCTCCCCAAATTACAAGAAACAATCTTTCTTTTTGAAAAGAAAGGAGACACAATTGAAAGCATTGCAGCTACCCCCTTTTAACTACAACATACTTTTCTTTTAAAAGATATTGCCGAGACAAGAGTATTGTCTAATGACATGAAAAATTGCAGACTAAAGCAAGACCAATTTAAATGAAGAAGACATAATCTAAATAAGTATAGCATAGTCGTATCATTATATGAATTAGTGTCTCTTAATGAATACGTACCGTAAAGAAAGATCTGAGTTCCAAAAAGAATTATCCTCTCGGCACGACTGTCCGTTCAAAATGTAAAATTATTTGAGAGGAGTATCCACAGAGAATGAAATATTAAAACCTTTTTTTATACAGACTTAATTTGTCAGATGAAGCTGTAATCTAATTAAGTGTTGTTAAGTTTTAGTATATCTCTATATAGTGAGTCGTCTCCTTGGGGCCGAGGGTTTGGCGGGGGCGGAGGAATTGGATTTTTTATAATTTTGAAAAAACAGCTGTTGGTTGAATTTCCGTCAAATAAGTACTCACTCTTATTTCCAGGATAAGAGTATTGAGTAGAGAAGAACATTACACTATATTCAGAAGCAGCTATTTAGTCTGTTATGTATTTCCGAGAGAAAATATTTCTCATACATATTTCGGATAAGAGGTTTTTTCGTCAAACTAAAATTGCAAACTACCTAAAATGAACAGTGTCTCTGAATAGCTCACATTTAAAAAGAGAAATTTTGCATTGCTGATCATTTTACAGTTTCGACCCATCTTTTATTGTTATCGAACAAAGGTACGAAGACGACGACGCTCACGAGCCAAGTGATGACAATAACCATAACCATGTTAATATAACTATATTGCATAAATATAAGAAGATGTGGTATGAGTGCCAATGAGACAACTCTCCATCCAAGTCAAAATTTATAAAAGTAAACCATTATAGGTCAAAGTACGGTCTTCAACATGGAGCCTTGGCTCAAACCGAACAGTAAGCTATAAAGGGCCCCAAAAATTACTAGTGTAAAACCATTCAAACGGGAAAACCAACGGTCTAATCTATATAAAAACGAGAAACGAGAAACACTTATGAACCACATCAACAAACGACAACTACTGAACATCAGATTCCTGACTTAGGACAGGTGCAAACAAATGCAGCGGGTTTAAACATGTATGTTTCACGAGAATCCTTGGTTTGATTGTCTAACAACAATCGCGCGTCTTTCAAAAATAAACCTCCATAACAAAATGAAATGTTACATTCGTAATGACACGTGCTTCCACAAAAATGTGCACAGGTAAATAAAAGAAAAACTTGATAAAACTTTTTTTCATGGTCTTAGCATAAAAATGTAATTATAAGAAATGAATGCTTCTTTTAGTAATTTGTAAGGGTTGTAAAAGTGTTGATCGTGCACAAACTTTTAGAATGAAGCGCTTCCGCGCCTCATACAAAATGTGCTTCGGTCAACACGTTTACACCCCAATAAAATTACAAAAAGAAGCATTCATTTCTTAAATAAGTTAAAAAAAATAATAAGTCATACACTTATATGCATGATATATGTTTTAATGAAATATATCACTCAAGGATATTTTAATGTATTACTTTTCGATAAAAACTGGACCTGTGAATGAGTGAACCCGAAAAGGATACCCTGCCGTACAATACTTTTTGTATATAAAAGAAAGAGGATTTAATTTTCTCAACTTTAAAATGTTACACCGGGATAATAATCCTTTCTGCACATCATCAGGTAGTGTGATACAACACATGGAATTTTTCATCAAATATCTGCCCAGCCATTTAGGGGAAAGTTGCGCTTACAACGCACACCGGTAGATAAGCCGACGGACAGACAGATTTATTCGTGTATATACACATCAACACTTTGTTTGCGGATGTACAACTATTTTTTCCTGTTTAATGATACTATAATACAATTAGTTTCGAACTTTAAAACTGCAAGATTGTTGAAGGAAATAAATTACATTTTGGGTTTCATTTATTTACAAATATTTATTATATAGTTAATTTAGTCTTTGATGTGTATTTTTGTGTTGACATATGTATTTTTGTTTTTTAATAATAGCTATACTCCTTAAAAATTGTGCATTCAATATTTACATATTGTATTTTCTGGATCAAGAGTAAATACGACGTTTCCGTTTAAGAGTAATACGTTACAGTTGTCTCCTTTACATTAAATACAAATTTTAATGAATTCTCCTTTACATATAAGGATTAATTCAAAATTTGTGCATTTTATTCAATTATCATAATTCTACTCATCAAAAATATTTCTTACTTTACTATATATCCTATCAAAGACTCATTATAAAATATTTTGCTTTGTTGAAAAATATTTTTAAAAAGGTTTTTTTTTTTCCTGGTTAAGGGTAATGGATAAAAGTAAATTTCCGGGTTAAGGGTAATTCATGGATAAGTGTATGACATGCGTCAATTAGTCTTTGGTGAAAATATAAGAACGGTCTATCTACCTACATCGCGAAGAGTAGCGATTGACGTCCGGAATCAACTGAACGGCGGTTATACCCCGTGGTATAGATATAAGAAGATGTGGTATGAGTGGCAATGAGACAACTCCCCAACCAAGTCACAATTTGTAAAAGTAAAACATTAGAACCATTTAAACATGTAACAATAAATTTTTTTCAATATTTCCTTGTATTCTTACAATTGGGTATTTGCTTATTTGTAACACGGACTTGAAAGAAATTAAAACATAAATTAAGGTGACTGGACTGTTGCTTGAACTTTCTTTTCTTTACACAATGTCATGATACATATCAATTATCCAGTCATCCAAGCGACAATTGTGTGTACAAGATGAAAACGTTTCCACTCATGCAATCGTGAAATGAAGATCGTTTTGTGAATGCTCTTTGTTATCTAAAATGCATCCATTAGAGCTATTTTCCTCATGCTTGTAGTTTATAGGTTTGGTTGGCTTGTTCGCTTTTTTGTATAAATGTTTGCTCAATCTTAATTACAATGCTTAAGCAAACATTAAAACAAACAAAGCAAGCAAGCCAACCACACCTTTAAACTACATGCATTAGAAAAATAGCTCTAATAACGTTTAATTTATTAGTATGCGATGTAGATTTAGACCGAAACAGAAACTTTGCTTTTTCGGTGACGTGGATTGGCCTAACTGTCCAAGATATATGTATTCAATAATGGCGTGTCATTGGAAAGGATAAATTTTATCCTACATATAGATCTGGATCTGGACAAATTATTAGAGAAAATAGAATTGACTATATTAGCAATAAATGCCATTTTTAAGGAATTTATTGATATATTACCTCAGATTTTCACTCACTAAATAGATATAAGAAGATTTGGTATGAGTGTATATATATATTTATTTATCAATCCTTCTGACTTCATAAATTTTGTTAGAGATTCGGCTGAATTAAGACTTTATATAATGAAAATTAATTAATTTCCTTCTGTGAAAATGCATCGCATGTACAATAGAAATGGATCGCCCTACAGTGAAAATGAAAGTCCAGTATCATTATTCGACAGTAAACATGAATCGCATAACGAAAACAGCATAGTGGAATTTGATTCAATATCAACAAGCTGAATAGCAAAGCCTGTTTTAAGTTATACAACATTGATAATTATGTTGAAAGGTACATTTTTCTGCAAATGAAACTTAACTGCTACTTTTAAATCTCTTGCACGCTCTGTTCGTGAACTATTCTTAATATTTATCTATTTGTGTATCTATTTTTTACATGGATGCCTGTAGGCGCGATGAAAATCCGTCCGCATCTCATACCTATATCATGAATTTATAAAAACAGTACAAATTATATATTATTTCTTATTTTATTCAAAAATCATGAACTTGTCGTCTGTTTATTTATCATTCTACATCAGAAATTCATCACGGATACAGTGAAAATGACATTTCAGGATTCGCACATTACATACACTGTCGAAGCTCGATGACAATTATGTGTGTGGTAATGGACTCCAAAAAAGATGACTACCTACATCTATGCCTATGCCATCAATAAATAATAATTCTTTATTGCAAAACAAACAAAAAACAATTTTGGTCATAGCAATACAGACACAAAACAAACATAAGAAATCTCAGCAATAATAAGATACATTAATCCGTTATGATTTACAAACCAGGGAACAGAAAACACTAATGGAGAAAGATTTGAAGAGACCTACTATTTTCCCTTAAAAGTAAATATGTTTACTTCTATAATAAATGCAAGCAAATGATATAAAAAGCTGCGCACAAATGTAATGGTATTGCGCCAAATGAAATGGTAATGCGCAAATGAAAATGCACCACGAGAATTTTTGATATAAATAGAAAACTAAAATTATACTCATTATTAGAATTATCAGAAACAGAAAATCGTGAAATGTTCATCCTTAGATTAATGAAGAATAACAAATAGAGCATGTACAATTTTCCCTGCCTTACATGTTAATTTATATTAAAATATTATTTAATGATATAATAAAGTTTTTGAATTTCCTTTCTTTAATAAAATTTCCTACTTTTTTTCTTTCTTTTATATGAAATATGCTTTTATCGAATTTTATAACCTTATTAGAAATCCTTGAACAGTCAGCTAGTTTAATACTTTCGGAAAATCATTTATACTGACTTCCAAGAAAGACTTTTCCCCTTTAACGGCTTTAAATACCTCCGGTCACGGTCAGATTTTAATTTAGTATCACGCCATGGTAACCTCACGCCATCAAATCAACAATAGCATTTTGCGCATATTTAGCACATTTAATCGATATCGGTAAACAAACAAATGTCTTTCGACATGTTAAACAATACTTATGATCAAATATTTTCCTGTATAAGTTTTTCATGAAAATTAAAATTCATATTTTATTGAAACTTTTGATACACTTCGTGAAAATTAAATATTGCAAAATAAATGGTAAACATATATGTTATTACGGCATGTACTCTTCGAGCAAATTGTCAATTAATTTGCTACGGAGAAATTTAGTTTGATGATCTACGAAACCTTAAATAGCAGTCAGGTTTATATTTATCATCAATTTTATGTTTGTTAAAGCTTTACTGATCTTTTTTTACAGATTTCTGAAATGAAGTATATTTTATATTGGAAATAGTAGTTTGATCCATTTGAATAACATTTTCATAGTTTTATAGTTTTAATGTACACTGAATGGCCATTGAGAAGAAGCCAGGATTCACAATTACTTATTTCACCTCGTTCTCAAGGGCGGTATGCAAATATGTATATAAATATAGGCCAAAGTTTTTCAGTATGCAACTTCTAAAGAAAGGAGTTTTAAGTTTGCGAACGTTTTTGTTGAATGAGAGCTTTTTAAATCTCAAACTTGTCATACGGATTATTCCTATTAATTAAATTCCTAAAAAAATCACCATATATATCACATAACATATATTTTCATTATATATTTCTTCGCTTTGATAAGCAATTTTCTATGTAGTTTGCAACTAATATCCCTTTAGATTTGACGAATAATTAAACTGCTACATAATAATAGCGAATAAATTTTGTAAATCAAAATAATTTTTAAAGCGATATTTTACATGTTTATTCCAAAATATGTTATCGGTTTTTACATATCAAATTTCGGAAAATAAATTTGATAATATTATTAAAACGTGATGTGAAAATAATCTTATATTGTATCATATTGAACTCCTGGTCAATTAAACTTTGTAATTATCAAAATCGTGTGCTGCTGGCCTGGTCTTACAAAATGTAGCGTTCTTACATTAAGTTGTTTTAGCAGTGCTGCCTTCTCAACAACATAATCCAGTTGCCTGAAAGCCTTTTTCATTAGTCTGAAAGTAACATGAATCCACGTTATTGAAAATGTAACACTTCTCAATAAACAAATTTAAAACAACGAACTTTTCTTTTCAACTTTCGGTTCTTTAAAAATCCTTATATTTGGAATCGAGCACCACTCATTGACTGAGGAAAAATAACTCTTCTGTCGGTGTCATAATTTTCTAATACCGTGTCGATGTCAAATGTATGCAAATCTTCCTATTGAAACCCATCCCCTTCAAGTATGTGCTGTCACCAGGAATTATTTCCCAAATTTTGTGGGCTACAAGTTATTGGGAGATATTACAAGCCCTGTAACCAGTGATTTTGAAATGAAATGTTACTAATTTGATATGTTTTCGTTGTTTTTATGAGTGATTTTGTGTTTATGCTATTCTACTGTTGATTTCCTATATGTGGCTTTCGAACAACACTGATGATATCACTCCATCAAGTTCACACACTGCCTTTTTATTTTTTTCACCAAAATTTTCAACAATTAATCCTTGCATTGTTTCTAAGCTTTCAACAAAAATAAGGCAAATTGGCAACGGGTGAGTTTTTTTCGCATTCAAAACTTGTTTAACACCGCCACATTGTGTGCCTATGCTAAGTCTGTCTTCATGAATAATGTGGTGTACTTTGTTGTTTGATTAGTGTTAGACTGGTACCCGGCCGTTATTGAAATTCTTGACATATTTATTTACTGAGTTTATTGCTGCCCAAAAAGAAGTTATTGTCTCTACTTTACAACTTATTTTGTCATAAATTGATTGTATATCTTTTTGTGACATTAGCTGTTGATTATTAGGGCCCTGTAGGTGACATGAGCCCGATAAAGTAGTCTCTCTGTGTGTTTGGAAAAAAGTGGTAGAAAACTTGGTATTTGAAAAAAAATCAAATTTTGAGCAAACATTTTCACAAAATTTGATATACAAGATATGAAATGCTTTTCAAAATTGGTTCCCAATGTTAAATATTGATTACTTTATAATTTGGGGTAAAATTTATCATGAAGACTTATTTTTTTTTTGTCTCGCCTGCTAATGCGAGTCAAAGTGATTATAATCCAGTGACTCCCGAAACTATTTGCATTTAATTAGCTTTATATTCTGTGGGTAGATGACTTTGATTCTTCATACCTTATACACAAATACTTAATATTACAAAGTTTCTTTCTTTCATGTGTCTATTGTCCTTGACCTCATTTTCATGGTTCATAGACTGCTTGAATTTTTTTAGTTTTTATACAACTGCTAATTATGTTGTTGTCGTTGTCCCTCGGCCAAAAGCAAGCATTTTTCTTGTTTCAGGACAATAGATCTCTATGAAACTGCACCACAAGGTTCCATACCTCAAAAGGAAGGTTGGGATTGATTTTGGGGATTATGGTCCAAACCGTTCTAAAGGAAAAACAGGCAAAAACAATACCTTTTGTATAAATTGCTTATTTCTTAACCAATTGCAATGGGGTTTAATTCTAAGTCTTGAATTTGTTGGGTTCATTAATATGCTGTTTTCAACTGTATATTGCTATTTCAGACTTTTAAGGGCCCCGTTTTTAAATTGGTCCACATTGAGGTCCAAAGGGTACAAATTTTAACTTTGTTTGATTTCAACAAAAATTGAATTCTTTGGTTTCTTTGATATGCTGAATCTAACTGTGTATTTAGAACTTTGATTTTGGGTCTGGTTTTCAAATTGGTCCAAAGGGTCCAAATTTAAACTTAGTTTGAGTTTAACCAAAATTAAATTCTATGGAAGCTCTGATATGCTGAGTCTAACCAAGCATTTAGATTTTGAATATTGGACCATAATTCAAATGCAGGTAAATGTCCAATTTCAAATTTTTTAAAGTTCATAGACCACAGCCATTCTGTTTCAGAAACCTTTACTGTGTCAAATTTTAATCACAATCCAAATACAAAGCTGTATTAAGCTTGAATGTTGTGTCCATACAGGGTTCAACATCTGCGGTCGTATCAAGATGCGATGTCTGGAGCATTTTATTTTTTGTTGTGTGAATTTCTATGGTTATGAGGAGTAGGCTAACTGTATTTGGTATATTGGTTGCTTGTAAGGTCTACATGTCTGTGAGACAGGATTTACCTGACTTCAACTTCATTTAATTGATCAATGATTAAGGTTTAGTTTTCTTAGTCCATAACTTAGATACTGTAGGCAATAGGTCAATTATTTGGTGTATGAAATGATTGTAAGGCAGACATTACCAGTTGGCAGGTTTCATTTGATCTTGACAATTTTTTTCATGGTTCATTGAACAATTTTTAATTTTGTTTTCTGGTCTATATTTCAGATACTTTGAGTAAAAATGGCTATTGTAGTTGGTGTATTAAATGATTGTTAGGTGTACATGTTTGTCTGGCAGGTTTCATATGACATTGAACACATGTTCACTATTCATTGGTCAATGTTTAGTTTTCATGGTTTTGTCAGTTTATAAGATACTATAATCATCATGTAAACACTATTTGCTGTATGCAATGGTTGTACATAAGGTGTCTGTTTTGTATAATTCATCTGACCTCATTTTCATGGATGATTGATAATGTTAAGTGTATGTGATACATATAGTAAAAACTTCATATTAGACTTCAGTGTCTGCACTCTTGTGTTAAAAGATCAGAAATTTTGAAAAGAATCTTTTTTCAACAAAAATATATAAAGATGTATACTATGACTATGAATTAGTACACAACTTTATTTAGGGGCCAGCTGAGGACCACCTCCGGGTGTGAGATTTTCTCGCTGCGTTGAAGACCCATTGGTGGCTTTGGCTGTTGTCTACTCTTTGGTTGGGTTGTTGTCTCTTTGACATATTCCCCATTTCCATTCTCAATTTTATTCTATCCAAAAGTGTCACATTCTCGATTGATTATTATAAAAATTGGGAAAAGATTGGAGTAAAAATATACTTTTGTTAAAAAATTTTACAGATTTGAAAAAAACAACTTTTTGCTTCATTTACAACAAAACTCAAGATCCGTGTGTAAAATGTATAATATGCTTTTCCATGTAATCTTGGTGCAAGAATTTAACAAAACAGATATATAGACACAATGTATTAAGCTCATCCTTAATTGTTCCCAGGGGTCAAAAGTGTAGTAAAACCTTATTTTATGTGAAAAGATGGTAAATTTTAGGAAACACCTGTTTTCATAGGATTTTAATTTTAACAACATATACCAGACTTAAAAACAAAATATGATATAGTACAAACAATGACAAACAACTTAAGGTCAAGAAAGTCTGACTTGGTTATAGACTCAAACTAAGTTGGGGTTTAACCGGTTAGTTTTATGTTCACACACCTCCTCTTTTGCAGATCTACACCATGTGTCATGATACTAGAACAAACCCATTAAAAACATGCACAGTACATGTGCAGCTACCAATGGGATGACCACTAAATAGAACAAGGAAAAACAATATAATTTTTTGATGATTTATTTACAGGTGAAATTATTAATGATGTATCAGAAAGCTGATTAAAAGAGGAATGAGGTGAAAACCGCCATTTTTTGCTAATCTTTGGCAATGAGACAATATTGCACCCATGATGAAAGGGCCATTGGACCCAAGTCATTTTAAACTTAATAACTAGTTGTAGTTGATTTCCTTTTCATAAATTCTTGTCTGCTTTTAATAAATACACATAACTTCAATAACAATTATTGTTAATGCCAAGAGTATCAGGACAAAATGTGGATGTAATAGCTACAAAGGTAGCTGTTAGCTTAAAACCCAGTCCCCAATCATGTATATTAAATAATTGATATTGGTTAATGTGCAGTAAAAGTAAAAATCAAATGTAACACTTGGTACTCATTAAGAATTTTATAGGCAAATCAATGGACTCAATATTGTTGGTCATAGTGAGTAGGGGCATCCCAATTTTGCCATACAGCGGGAAGAAAATAAATAGCAATGCCTTAATTGATTATTTTCTGATAATTTTGGCCATTGATGCAAACTTTAGAAACAGTATGTGACAAACAACCCTATATTAAGAAAATCATGATCTGGCTTCACCTTTATATCTTTTCAACTTAAGATGGTGAAAGAAAAGACAGAAGGGATCAAGATAATTTTTGATAAGCGTACATAAAATCGAATAATAAAAAATAATGTTTGCAAGTTGAAAGAATTACATGTACTTTATAATTGTCTAGGTCAGATGCTTCAAAACAAGAATAGGCTTCATAATTTTATATTTTTGGGACCAAAAATCTACAATACACCAGTTAATAGGTGCACAGAGATTTTTTTTACTTAATTCAACACTAGGAATAGACTATTTTGACACTTCCCTTCTGTAAAAATATAAATAAAAAAATGTAATCTCCCTTAAAAACAAACAAACAACACCATTTAAATATTCAAATCACAAAAGAAGAATGGTCAGTGCATAATTATGGCATTTTTTTTTTGGGGGGGGGGGGGTATACGGGATAGGGGTAAATAAAAATGGGGATGTGGGATAATTTTTTTTGTGGGTGTGACGTGGAATGTGTCATATAAGAAATAAAAGGGAGAGAGTTTCAAAATAACAGAGATTTGGGAAACGAGCCACCCACTCATATAATATCAAACAATAGCCAAATGTTGTACCCATAAGCCCTATTGCCAGTATTGGCCTATACATATCGTCTCCTTATCTATGGTTCATGGATATGCATTATGGAGTGAGGAAAACCGTCGACAATCTATTTTTCTTTGTTGTTTATAAGCATGTTTCCCCCTATTATTAAATCAAGAATTAATTAGTTTGGTATATATATGTTTCCATCAAGAACAGACTTCAGTCTGACGTTTAACGTCATTTTCAACTGGTTCCGTATGTGGACGTTCGACAAACCGGGAACCGAAACGTTCAAGTTCAAGGCCATCATTAGCTCACCGACCGTTAATATTTGTTTATTCCGAAGGCATACTGAATATTTTACGGAGCGAACCAACCTAGATTAGTGTGTACATCTATTCTTTCGGAGTTGTCGGATTTTAGTGTAGTCTGTTGTATTGTCCTAAATTTTTGGATATTTTTGATAACCTTTTTATGTATGATTGCCTTTTTTTTTAGATATGGTCTTCTGTGCAAACTTTTTTCTTGACATTACACAATATTGTGTAAACCTCACTGTTTTGACGATGGTGATAAAAATCTACTTCAAAGAACAGTCACCGATATTAAAATGTAGGACGATGCAATTTCATAAAAGAAGAATACCATTGCAATGTCTAATTGTTTTGCCCCTTTTTAGGTATGATTATTAATACATTTTATATATCTGGCGATCGTTACACGTCACAATTTTCTACTTTCTGTTTCTACTTTCTGAAAATCATTTATATTTTTTTCTATTGTACATTTATGTATGTTCCTTTTGTTATTTACTGATTGAGATCAAAAGAGGGGTTGAGATAAAAAAAAGTTTAACCCCGACATACATGTATCTTTTCGAAGTCACGAAGTTCTTCAGTATTTTTACTTTGTCATTTAGTTATTTATGGAACTTGGTAATAATGGCAAGTGTTGGCATTTCTCAGTTTTTATGCACTACATTTCTAAACTGTATTTTGTAGGTCTAGACAAATTGTACACTTGTGTATTTCTGAGAACAATCCATGTACCGTATGAATTGTTTTGTCGTTGGAATGCTGTCTTGATGACGCATACCCACAACATGATCTCCTTTTATTCCCATCTATATTTAACAAAATTCCATTGATGTCGTACTTTTATGGAGTATGCATTATGCATTGAAAACTAAACTGTCCGACGTCACAGTATAAAGTCCACAAACAGGTAAACGAACACAAGTTGATAGCTACGCCCCTAAATAATTTATATGCACGAAACTTGTTTTCTTTTCAATTTATTACAAATGATTTTTTTAAAATATCTAAGGATATACCGTGAATATAAGTGTCATGACCAGAAAGAAAAAAAGAAAATAAGAATAGCTTTATTTGTTGTTAAGAGTGAATTTTCATAAAAACACACCTGAAAATCTTATATGAATAAATGGAATTAATGAAAACATGTCTTAAAGTAACAAAAAGTAACAAATTCTAATTCAGGTTAAGAAACAAATCTCAAATATTAAACGGAAAAGTCTCCCCTTTTTAGGAGAATAAATGTTTATAAACTAAGTGAGGTGGAATTCAGAAACTGAATTTTGAGGTACATGCAATTGTCAAGTCAGAATATCACAGATAACTATGAAATTATAATTTTTTGCATAAACTTTAAGGTAGTTCTAAAAAAATAAGAAACTTTTTAAGTTAAGGAAGGCCAAAATTGAGTACCTATAGCCCTATGTTGTTGGTGTCGTATATTTGTTCGTCTTTATTACTTCATATATAACGTGTCTAGACCCGGGACAATTTTGAAACTTAAAAGTACCATTTAATTATAACGTTTTGATTAAACTTGCGTTTTATGGTTGCGGTCTCATTGAAGTTTATTCCGTCTTTCCTTTTATAATATCTTAATGAAAGGTTTGTAAAGAGAGAAGCTATTAAACCAAGAGTTTCAAGTGGTGACGTTGAATTCATCCCATCGCAAATTTTACGGACGCCATTATGAGTTGATTGACCGTTATGGAATATCTGTTTCACAGATGACGACGGATATGTTCCAATTGTCGTAACCACAATCCCGTCCTCTTTTCCTCGTATGTGACCTACCGAATAAGACTTATCATTGGATTTGTACTTACATGAGCAACACGACGGGTGCCACATGTGGAGCTGGATCTGCTAACCCTTCCGGAGCACCTGAGATCATCCCCGCTTTTTAGTGGGGTTCGTGTTGCTCAGTCACTCGTTTTCTTTGTTGTGGTTTGTGTGCTGTTTGTTTTTTCGTCGTTTTCGTTTTTTGCCATGACATTGTTAGTTTGTTTTTGCCATGGCATTGTCAGTTTGTTTTTGCCATGACATTGTCAGTTTTTTTTTGCCATGACTTTGTCAGTTTGTTTTTGCCATGACATTGTCTGTTTGTTTTTGCCATGGCATTGTCAGTTTGTTTTTGCCATGACTTTGTCAGTTTGTTTTTGCCATGGCATAGTTTGTTTTTGCCATGACGTTGTCAGTTTGTTTTTGCCATGACATTGTCAGTTTGTTTTTGCCATGACTTTGTCAGTTTGTTTTTGCCATGGCATTGTCAGTTTGTTTTTGCCATGACTTTGTCAGTTTGTTTTTGCCATGGCATAGTTTGTTTTTGCCATGACGTTGTCAGTTTGTTTTTGCCATGACATTGTCAGTTTGTTTTTGCCATGACTTTGTCAGTTTGTTTTTGCCATGACTTTGTCAGTTTGTTTTTGCCATGGCATTGTCAGTTTATTTTTGCCATGGCATTGTCAGTTTGTTTTTGCCATGGCATTGTCAGTTTGTTTTTACCATGACATTGTCAGTTTGTTTTTACCATGACATTGTCAGTTTGTTTTTGCCATGACATTGTCAGTTTGTTTTTACCATGACATTGTCAGTTTGTTTTTGCCATGACTTTGTCAGTTTGTTTTTGCCATGGCATTGTCAGTTTGTTTTTGCCATGGCATAGTTTGTTTTTGCCATAACTTTGTCAGTTTGTTTTTGCCATGGCATTGTCAGTTTGTTTTTGCCATGGCATTGTCAGTTTGTTTTTGCCATGGCATTGTCAGTTTTTTTTTACCATGACATTGTCAGTTTGTTTTTCGACTTATGAGTTTGATTATCCCTTTGATATCTTTCGCAATTCTTGTTGATTTTTACGAAATCTACCTTCCAATGTACAGCTACCGATAGTAGAGTTTAGGACAATATTAGTTTATATCTGAAGTTTTCCATTATGATATTTTTGTTTATTGTTTTGCCCTTTTGGGGTATGATTATCAATACACTTGTATCTGATATTCATTACACTTCATTTAATCTACTTTCTGGAAATCGTTGACTTCTTTATTTGTTTGTTTTTTTAGTGTACTCAGGAGTAAACTATGCAAGTATTATTAGGTGCGATATTTTTTCTCTTTGTTGCTTTAATTGTTTTCGTGTCATTGTTATCTATTACACCGATATTATAGAGTATAAAATTGAGAATGGAAATGGGAATGTGTCAAAGAGACAACAACCCGACCACAGAACAGACAACAACAGAACTGTTCTATGTAAAACGAAGAAGTGGTATGTGCCTCTTGCTATTAACTGAGCGAGATATCTATAACGTGTCTAGACCCGGGACAATTTTGACCTTACGGTTAGCGTGGGTGTTTGTTAATCAGTGAATGCCGAATGGTGACGTCTTTTAAAATATGTTTTTTGTGGAAGCGCCTAATTGAAGTTTATTCCGTCTTTTTTCCCATAATATCTTAATGAAAAGTTTACATTCATGCAGATCGAATGAAATGTGTGGCTATTTATGAAATTCATGATTTAATTATACAACAATTTTCTAAATACAATGTTTGAATTTAACATTTATAAAGCCAATAAAATAACCATTTTATTTGTTTCTATTGTATCTATACATTCTACCAATAGTACATTTTGTAATATCTACATCTTTGTTATCTCTCGGGGTCTATGTTCAAGATAAAGAGTTAAGAACATACTAGATTCATTATCATTTTTAACTGTTTTACCCTCTTTAAGTATGATTATTTATATACTACAAATCTGACCTTCGTGACACTTCACTAAATTTTCTACTTTCTATTTCTATTTTCTGAAAATCATTTAATTAGACTACGTTTTCTAGGTGTTCACAGGTAACTAAACATTATTGGATTTTATGGCTGTTGAATACCGATTATATTACGAAATGTCTTTAGTATAAATAATTTTATGTTTAAAAGATAGATTTATATGTCTATTAAAACAACATGCACGTCTCAATATATTTTATGATTTTGTTCTTCACTTCATCATATTTTGTTTTCGATCTATCAACTGGTTTTCAAGGGACAATTATCTTTAAGATAGCTGCCTCTACTGGTGTGCAAATAAATTTTTGATATTTTACATCCTCTTAAAAAAAAAGTTCTAGAAAAAAAAATCATTTGAAAGGACAAATAAGATAAACTTCTCTTGAGCTTTGTTTTGTAAAACGATAATCGATTTTGCTGCAAACTAAAATTCAGAAAAAGTTTTAAACTGTCACAACTAAGACTGAAATCATGAATCATTAGTTCGTATTTATACGATGGGAAATGTTAAACTTTAACATGAAAACTGCTGAAGTCAGTCCTGAGGGAATATCAACATGTATTTCCTTGTTTAAATGCAATTTACAACAAAATTATAAAAATTCCTTATTTAAAATGAAACTTTAAAATAACAAAAAATAAATGGACTCTCTCTCTCTCTCTCTCTCTCTCTCTCTCTCTCTCCCTCTCTCCCTCTCTCAGTATAAGAGAATAAGAATATGAATAAAATAACTTAAAGAGGACTGTGATGTATACATCAATGCAAAAAAAAAAAAAAAAAAAAAAACAAAAAACAATTGCCTCTCTGTGTGCTTCTCAAGAGGAAAGTGTTAAGTTATAAAGGTAGTATAATGATGCTCAAATATACTATGTCATAAATCTAAATACAATCTTCAACAGACAACATGGGAGTGAAGCCAATCGGAATCGCATAAGTTCCTAAGAAGCGAGACAGTGAATGCCACAGCCTGGTTCGTAACAAAAAGGTAAAGATACCAACAGTAATGAACATGAAATAAGAATACATAAGACATGACACAGACAATTGATTTAACTGATATCAAATTATGAAAGAGGTGTATCATTCATACACCTTTGGCTATTCAAATATTTGGCTCTGAATGAAACTATATATCAAGGAAAGATTCTCGAACGTAGCAAATCCAAATGGTTACACCTAGATTCATTGGAAATGTTCAGATGTTTATAAATTCGATCATACAATTATAAACATAATTTACTATTTTATAATTATTTTGCTTTTTTTTTTATGTTTGTTAACATTAATGGTCCACTGACTTGTTTAATCTAAATTTAAAAGTGTAAGTTGTGCTTTTATATGAAGGTAATAAATATAAGTCGCATTAATTTTACTTAAATAGTCGACAGAATAAAATCAGATGGAAACGATAGGAATTACATTAAATCAACACATAGTGAAGCAAAGTGCTTTCACAGTATGATCGTCTCATCAATGAATTCACCATGTTTCATGCAATTCCTACATCGTGTCTTAAATAGTAAGATATCAGACATTACAATACCGGTTATACATTCTGATGAACGATACCGGTACTTGACAAAAGGATGAAATTCCTGTACTAGGACTTCAAATAAAACTGTTTGTGATTCGATAATCTATTCTTAGCCCTTGTAAATAATATTTGCGCTTGTTAAAAAAAGTAGAAATTTTGTAGATTCTTTATTTCTTATAAAACCAAGTTAATGGTACAAAGAAAGACATTTTTACATATAATTACATACAGATTCTGCGCATGACAATTTGTACAAAACGAGCATAAAAAGATGAGAGATCGATGATCAACCTGGAGAACATACTTCTGTATTGATAATTCTGATTAATTTACACAAATTTTTCAATACCCGAATATTTTTTGAAACAAATAAACTGCCGAATTTCAAAAAATTTACTCGGCTTACATAGTAAGGTTTAAGAAAAGATCTTCTACTTTCTGTTAGAGCTGTACTGTTTAGAATATAGTGAAATTCATCACTTATCTCTCGAGAATTACAAAGTACACAGTACCTTTCCTGTCTAACAATTCCAAGCCATCTACCAGTTTCTATAGGTAACCGGTGATTTCCAGTTCTAAACCTACATAAAGTTATTCTATCTTTATAAGGTAAGAAGGCTAAATATTCTTCAAATTCCAAATTTTTTTAAATAGTTTTTAACATAATGCTTTTGGAGAGTTTTCCAGTTCTGATTTCCAAGTCTGCTGAAATTGATCAAATATTCTCTGTTTAATGCTCAACTTTAACTATTTTGGATTAAAACTGTAATTTCTATGATTTATCCAAATATTTGAAAATCCATATTTATTCAAGATATTTTTTATACAAATCAACCATTGAAAAGTCCACTACATTCGTTGAGTTTATAAATATATCTATACAGAATATTTGTCAATTTCTGATCAGAACCATTTACAATGATAGACCAAAAGGTTACCATACGGTGTTCCACATATACTGACATAGGATAAGCGCCTAGCTCTCCATAAACCATAAAGTTTGGGGTTGATTTTTTTCAAATTTAACAAAAGTTTACAGAACTTCAAATGGACTCTTTCTATTTCATCAATATTACAAAATCCCCGAATTTCACAGCCGTATAGCAATATTGACCTAACAATTTTATCAAAAAGATCGTACTGACATTTAACTGTCAGGTTATGTAAACGGCCCTTTTTTAGGACTTCATACATAGCTTTGATGGCTTTACTAATGAGTTGATTTTTAGCACTTGAGAAACTATCCGTGTTGGAAAAAATAATGCCTAAATATCATGATATATCCTTGACAATTTCTAAATCAATACCACCAAGTGTAAAATTTAGATTGTTTGACAATCTACCATTACCAAAAATAACAATTTTTGTTTTAGTTGGATTAACCTTCAGTTTCCATATTTCACAGTATTCATTAAATGTATTTAGCTGATGCTGAAGATCTTGTGCAGTTTCAGAAAATAAAACAGTATCATCTGCATAAAGTAGTACATAAAGTTTCAAGTAAATATTAATTTGTTCTTCTATTTCATTTGTCACTGAGCTTAAACCTAATACATCATTTCTATGAAAAAATTCTTCCAAGTCATTCAGATACAAAGAAAAAAGGAAAGGAGATAAGTTTTCTCCCTGTCTAACACCGATATTACATGGAAAGTATTCGGTAGTTTCACCATTAAATGAAATACGAGATTTAATACCACTATACATGTTGAAAATTACATTATACATTTTACCATTTATATCATTTAATAGTAATTTTTGCCACAGGCCATTTCTCCAGACGGTATCAAAAGCCTTAGCGAAATCGATAAAAGCACAAAAAAGTTTTCTCTTTTTGTTTTCATCGTCTTAATGAGAGAATGTAAAATGAATAAATTATCAATGGTGGAGTATCCTTTCCGGAAGCCTCCTTGGTTTTCGCATACCAAGCTATATTCTTTCGAATATTTATTTAGTCTGTTTATCAAAGCAGCTTATTATGGTGATAGGTCTGACATTTTTTGGATCAAATTTATCTCCTTTATTTTTAAACACTGGAATTATATATGTATAATTGTATCTGTAGTCTCTAAACATCCAAATAAGTTCATAATTATAATCATCTTAAACAGTTTAGCTTTCAAAAGAGTTGTATATTTTATCTTGCATATTATTGTTGGTGTTTGTGATTGCTTATCATCAGTTTTAAATTTGTCAGTGTGGTTTTCTGTCAGTTGTACAAATCACCCTCCGTTACCGACTTCGATATTTAGCTATAACTATTAATTACTACATTTTTGTGTACATAGCAGTGCATGCCTATTAATTTGTTTTTGTTTTCAATTTGGGCTTGCTTTTGTTATGCAGGATGTATAGGATTTTAGTTTCGAAAAAAAAACTTGGGATCTAACGTTACCGAATAAACATTAATTTCTTTTGTGATGAAATGATTCTGCATATCTTTAATTTGTACCGTTTCATATTTTAACTTTGTATATACACGTTTTATTACTGATTTTATGAGCCATATCCAAATATCAACGACAGAGATAAGATTTAGAAATTCTTTGTATAACCATTCAAATTGATTATAGGAAACATTCAGCTTGTCGTTAATCACAGATACACATAAATTTGTCTATTCTTATCCTTCTGACGTGGATAATAACTTCTAAACCTCTTTTACACATTTGCTCATTCTAAGCTCATTTTGAAGTAATACAAGGCCGTTCGACATGTATCGCTCGCAAAACATAAAAATGTATCAGCAGCCCAACAACAAAAATCCTAACTACAACCTAAAGTCAATAATAAACATGTTTTTGCGATATGGCTCATTGTAAATTCGGCATTTATTTCCAAAAAATATATATGTGAGCGGGTCGTTATTGAAGTTTAATTTCTTATCTGTTTTATCCCAGTGTTATACTTACATCAAAATAAAGTAGTCAGATATTACCAGCCGGACTGAAGATTTTAGTACTACTAAAAAGTTTCAGTCGGAAAGCAAGCCCTTAGAAACGACCGTTGTTGCTACTTTCTTAAGACAACAATGGGACTGATATTAAAACCCGCCATTCTGAAATTTCGCGGAAAAAATAATTTGGCGCAAATTTGGAATTTTTTCTTTTTTCTGTTTCTTACTTGCCATTAGGGTCAGAAATATATTTCTTTCGATTTTTCAAGCACGGTTCTTATTATCAAAGAAAATAATACTTAAACATGTTATAAATTGTCCGTCTTTTAAAAATAACGTAATGCCTTTGATCGTCGTTTAAGAATTATGCGAAATTGTCTGTTATTTTTTTCTTCTTTTTTTCCAGATAAACAAAGAATATACAAACTATATAAACAATTAATAATAAGTATCTCAAAGTTAAAACAAAAATCAAGTCTAACGTTCTATCACCCCTTAGGAAACCCCGTTCGAACTAAATTCCAAACGAAAGACATTTTTTGACATTGTAGTTTTTTTTATCTTACACATCGATGTCAACTTGCATCTTTACACAATGACAATGTACGCACATTTAGTGTGTTTGTTTGAAAAAGCAATGGCGAGTTCAGCTGTGAATATTTGACTGGATTAATTATTCTCTTTAAGTCAGTTAATTGTTTGACTTAACTAAAACAAGGTAAGGAAATCGTATAGTCTACTGTCTTTACACAACCTTAACCAAAACTCATTCATTGTTTATAATATTATAAAAAAATTTGTGATGAATTAATCCTGCAAAACTGCCAAAGGTAAATGAAAAAGTCTTGTCCTAAATATGAACTTAAAACAATCTCTTTCAGACTACTCTTATTCAAAGCATGTTCATACTGACATGAAGTGTAACTTACTTATGACTTGTGATCTAAAACATAATATTGTTGACTTAGCACTCAGAATCTGCTCTGAAATACTTTTATATAAATATAAAAATGCATAGGTCTAATTGTTAAAAAAAATTAAATAGAAGAAGAAAAATATTAGACCCAGTCTTTTTTGTTCTTATCTATTTTCAATTTCATGATTAGAACCATTTATTTATTGGTTTAGTGCTTTTTTTTATAATTTGAGTCCATTCATTAGAATCTGCATGGAATTAGTGAGGCAAAATTTATTGTTATATTTAGTTTGTTCATACAAGAATTGCAAACTAATTTCCTTTTATTTCAAATAATGAAGAATTTACATTCAGAATACTTTCATTATGGTCTCGTTTAAGTTTAAAAGAAAAAGGTAGGATCAGGTATCAGTAATGAAAAGGAGTTCCTGTATTTGATCATTTTAATCCTGTCTTGATCAATTATTCATGAATATTTTGGCTACCCCTTGTATGATTAAAGTAGAAATTTATTTCTGTGTTGAAATAATTTGGTTACAGCAGTATAAATACTTACCAAAATATAAATATTAAATTAACTCTTGGAATAATAATATTATGGCACATACTGACATAGCCTAGGGCCTATTTGAGTATTTCACTGAGACTGAGTTCTGAAAAGTGGTAAAATGCGTTTCGCTAATTTTTTTGCACATGTCTTTAGTATCAAAATATATTCAATAAAATTATTTTAATAATATCCTCATGTAAATAACAGCATATGGTGCTTAATATAGTAATAGTTTGATCATGAGTGTGTCAAACAAAGGGACGTAACTCGTAAATTACCATCGGCCCCGCTTCGTCAGAAATATCGACACATCGAAGTGGCACATTTGCGTATTAC
The DNA here is from genome assembly GCA_017311375.1 of Mytilus coruscus. Taxonomy (NCBI): domain Eukaryota; kingdom Metazoa; phylum Mollusca; class Bivalvia; order Mytilida; family Mytilidae; genus Mytilus; species Mytilus coruscus. The sequence continues at coordinate 38,694,212 of CM029603.1, read as the reverse complement.
AGCGTATTAAGTGGCACAAATTTGATATATCATAGTCAAAGTTATGTTACATAACATAATTTAAATTCAGCATAGCTTCCCGAGAAGTTAAGAAAGAAAATTACGATTTAAATTTCCAGTGACCGATATTTTTGGTCAACACCTAGACTTTGAAGACACATTTTGAGAGAAAAAAATTAGTTTAATCCATAACTGAATGGATCAATATATTTCTTATATACTCAAGAATGTTCACTTAAAAGCAAATTAGTTTTAATTCATGCAAAAAACTACAAATTCCAAAAAACGGGCTTCACTTTTTTTGGTAAAAAAAATTCCCATATATGGTAATCACATGACTTCCATTGTTGCTTTAAGAAATGGGGTCAAACCGGGTTCAGCTTTCCGACTGTTTAAGAGAGACGAACGAACAAGAGGCGACATTTGAAATTTGATGTTTGATTTGGAACGCAAATTTCAAGGCTCAATTGGTACCTTTTTTATATATGATTCTGTTACTACTGTTTGATATGTAAGGTTTTTTAACATATCAAATGTCCAGTCTTTGTTATACGTCAATAATTTAATTTTGGATGTAACACGTTTTCTGATTGGCTGAAAGTATTTTGTCTATCAGATCATAGTCATCATTTATTCATGTGACCGTGACGTTATCAACGTTTTTTTTCATGATTTACTCCTCAAAATGGAATTTAGAATTAATTATAAGGAATGACTGTAATATTTTTTCTGTCTATTTGAAATAACCTCAAAAATGATACGCACGCGGGTTATTCAGTGTGCACCACATTTTTGATGTTATTTCTTCATAGACAGAAAAAAAATATACAGTCATTCCTAAAGTAAACCCCTTTGATTTTTTACAGAAAGATATTCTTCGCTTTGCCACATTTCAATTGTAAATGTATCAGTTCGGTCAGACATTTAGTTTTCAACTAATTGAAATGCAGGTATATACAGCCAACTTCAGACGTTCGAAAAAATATCTGCCGACTTGTTTCCCCGAAACATTTTACCAGTTACTCGATACACTGTGTAGTATGGTTTATTTGAAAAAGTTGTAAACCTCAATAAATATTCTTCAGAAGTACACTTTATCTATCATTGGTATCACCAGTACGTGCATTAGCAAACTCTAAAAATATTTTGTTTCCATGCAATATGTTGTTTAATAAAAAGATATTTATCAAATATTATAGGGTTATTGCATGAATATTGGGAATATTGTCCCGAGTAGAATTTTATATTGCACGAGCTTGCGAGTGCAATATATGTTCTACGAGGGACAATATTCCCAATATTCATGCAATAACCCTTTATTGTATAGCAATATAATATTTGAAAGTAAAATTGGTTTAAACTAAGATTTTGTCGTTGATGACGTCATAAATTTTGAAGATTTATTGCACTAGTGCAATATTAGGATTTATTGCACGCTAACTTTTGGTTACTTCCTGTGGGAAATATTATATTGCTATGCAATAAAATCAATTTTCATACAAATTAAATATTTACTATTTCCATTTCTGGATTCCATAATGTTACAGGTAACTCTATATTATAACTGCATTTTTGTACCATATCGGTTCAGTTTTATCGATTCTTATATTAATTATTTAATAGCAATTGTTTTATAAAAAAACTTTTGTTTTTAATTTAATTTATATAATGAATTAAATTGATAAAGGATCTATACAATGTGCTTCATTTCTGTTGGAGTATATCATTTGTTTAATATTCAAATCAAATATAAAACAAATCAAGGGGCAACAATGACAGACCAAGACATGTGGTTTAACTGTTGGGTACATTATGTTGACCTCTATATGTCTTTAACTGTTGAGTACACAATGTTGAACTCTATGTGTCTTTAACTATTGAGTACACTTTGTTGACCTCTAGATGTCGCTTTGCTTTTTGTTGTTGAATTGCTGTTTCGTTAACGCATGTATACACAAGCCGCATAAACTTTGTTCATGATACAGTATAGCAGGAATGAAAATATATCGCCTTTTGAATAAATGTTTTGTATCATATCCATTTATACAAGTAATCTACCATTATATTCTAAACTTTAAAAATAGAAATCATGCCATGTGGTATGATTGTCAATTAGACAGCTACACACAAAGACAAAAGGATATTAGCAACAACAGGTCTCCCTACGGTCTTGCGAAAACCCATTCCATGAAGAAAGCAATACAAATCCCTGGAGTAACAAAATAACCAAATGTGAAATAATTAAAAGAGGAAACCAAGCTTATTAAAGTTTATGGCATCAAATGCGCAGTGGCGATACACATAAATGAAGTGTCGGTTTCCAAGAATTAATTCAAAGTTGAAATTGAAAGAAAGAGATAACAAATGTTTGGATTAGAATTACTAGGAGTAAACACATTTTAGAGGTTAATGATGTGAAAACTGTACCGCTAATTCACAAACTTTATATAAAAGTCAATCGGCAGTTTAATCAATTTATGAGTTTATCCGCCCTTTTTTCACATTAGTAACCTCTAGAAAACTGAAAATACATTTACAAATTAATGTTTACAGAAATAATTATACAGCAAACGAAGAATTATGCGCCAAAGTGTTTTCTGCACTTCTTCGACAATTGATTTTGTTTGTACACTTGTTACGTTCTTAATGTTCTTCTCTCTCTCTCTCTCTCTCTCTCTCTCTCTTTTTTTTTTTTTAAGGAAAATACATCCATTCAACAGTTTAAACAGTGCAAGAAAAATGGATTGTAGAACAACATTTATCGAAAACATGGCTGACAGATTGACTGTAAGAAAAACAGAGTGGCTGACAAACAATTACAAATATCCACAATTGTTTTGCCGAATTTGGATTTTAAAAAATAGGTAGAACAAACCAAAGACAAACTATGTGAAAAAATAAATCAAGAGAAAAAAAAATCAACGATACAAATTAAAAGGAACTAGACATGTACAATAACGAACAAGTACACGCACGAAAAGGGAAATAAAAATGAAAACTTCTTGCGTTACGAAATTAATTGCATGGTGCGGAAATGCTTGCTGTGCGTCTTGTGTGGTTTTACCACTCCTTTTTTTTAACATTATTTCTTGTAGACCGTTATTATTTTCGTAGTACTCAGTGATAAAGCCCAGTGCAACTTTTATTTCATACATTTTGCTATACTTTCTTTACTCAACACATGTCTTGAACATTGATTTCTTATTTTTGCAGATTTAATTTGTGTTAGTCGAACACCTAACTCGAGCAAGCAATGCCGCATTGGTTCAATTGATACAGGTTTGGCTGTTCGGAAAACAAATAAATGAATTATATCAATTTCGAGAACACGTGCTAGTAAATATCTGTTATTGAGAAATAAAGAAGTCGCATGTTCATCTGATATATACTTATACCTTACAGGTCTGGTAAATACATAGTATATCATATTGTCTGAAACAAATATATTTATGTACAACTTACGTATATAATGTAAAGTCCAGCTAATTATTATGCATTTTCCCAGATGCATAGTTATAACCTTCGTTGATGAATTCTATTTTAAAGTGCATTTGTACATTTCATCACAAAAACTATATATAGAGAGACTTTTAAATGTTCATATGCATGATTGATCCAGAATGGCAGAACCTTTTGTGAATTAAAATGTTTGTAATTAGCCGCTAAGGTAACAGAATACGGCCTTTTGTGAACAAACTATCCCTTGATGTTCAAATATAAAGATTATGTTTTAATGTTTAATTTCTTTAGCAGAACATATTTTGCAAATCCATTAATAAAGTAAATCATTTTTTGAATAATTATTGAATATAATAACCAGGAAGTAGAATACATTATTGTGAAATTCTTGTTTGTGTTTCTGTCTGATATCACGGTCTTCGATTATGTTTTCGATTTAATGATACGATCTTTAACATCATTTACCTAATCGTTTTAATTAAGAAAATTCAAATAAATACAAAAAAGTTTTTTAATGATTATATTGCATGATCAGCACATATCAATATGTCATTGAGTTTGATTTTTAAATCTGCATACATGTATGAAGCACTCCTGTTACCAGGGTTACGTGTATCAACTATAGAGTAGGAAATCCATAACAAATCTTTAAATAAAAGAAAATTACAAAACATGGGATATGAAATTTGCATCTTTTTAATTTGAAAATGAAATTAATAGTGTTTCTTATTCTATCCCAAAATGACAGCTTAAACTATGAGAGAGTCGATATATACATTAAGACATTTCATATTGTTGTAACCCATTGTTGTAACCCTTATACAGGATCTATTGATTGATTGATTGATTGATTGATTGATTGGTGTTTACGCCACTTTCAGCACCATTGTGCTATTTCATGGCGGTCAGTTTTTATTGGTGGAGGAAGCCGGAGTGTCCGGAGAGAACAACCGACCTTCCGTAGGAAAACAAACAATCCTGGCCATTTAAGATTGCAGTAGAGCGCACCTACCACGTGTGGGATTCAAACTCACAACCTCAGTGTTCGACAACTTAGACCAATCGGCCACCGAGGCCCCCATACAAGATCTAAGATTGTTTCTTACGTTCATAGACATAAGATGTGAATTATAAATGTCATAGACTAGTCTTCTTTAAACATATATATATATATGCCATTAACTCTTTTACCTTTGCAACATAATATATATATATATTACGGAAAGACTATTGGTTTATGCAAGATTTTACAGAAATGTTAATTTTTTAGCGGAAATTAACTACGACGTTAAAGTTTATTTGTCACATGGCAACAAAAGAAAATCGTGTAGTATTTCAACTTTGAATTATTATATGAATTTTTTTTAATATTTCTAAAAGTTTCGTCGGATATGTTTTGATTGTTTTGGTATTCTGATTGGACAATAAGGTTAATATTCAATTTCTGAATTTCACCTCACTTTATCAATAATATTTCATACTCATTAATTATTTTTAAAGCAAACATTTTAGTAAAGGGGACTATCTTGGTTTTAGATTTGTTAAATCGTGGTTATTTCAATAAAACATATGAACATAATCAAGACATATTTAGAAACGTTTTTGATTATCTTGAAAGAACAATGATCCATCACTTTTGGTCATTAGATCAATAGAATAGTTTTCTTCTGTCAAATATCCTACGTTTTATCTAACCCAAATTTTGGACATCTCAATATTCTCCAAATCATGTAACACATATACAATAAAAACACGGTAGACAAGAATAATTATATATTGTGAGCAAATGAAAGAAACCTTCAATAAAATATAATGTCTAAGTGAAGTAGTGAGCGTTGGTGAGAAATTATACAATTTTCTCTTTAATATAAGAATACTGTTGTTGACATTATGAATTAATAGTCTTTTAACATATTATCTATGGAAAAGATAATTTCAAAATCATTGTGCTTCACTATTAAACTATCGTTCACGTTACATATATAACTACTTGCATGCAATCAAAGCTATTGATTTTGGGAACTGCATATTTTGTTTGCATTAATTGAAAAAATACTTAACACTCAGAATGCAATATATTATAGTAAGTTATTTAAAAAGATAAATCTATAGAAGAACAAAGCAGACAAGCGACTACAAGCACCTTTGTTCTGGTATTGTAATATCGCCAGAGTAGCAAGGTATGCAGGTCTTACAACCTCTCAGACGTCTTATATTTTAAAATGCCATGCAAAATACGAAATTGTTGTCACATTTTCTTCAGCAACTACAAGTCGTATCGTTTAAAAAAAAAATCATGAATCATTAGTTCGTATTTATACGATGGGAAATGTTAAACTTTAACATGAAAAACTGCTGAAGTCAGTCCTGAGGAATATCAACATGTATTTCCTTGTTTAAATGCAATTTACAACAAAATTATAAAATTGTCTGTGGAATCGTATTGCCTGATTTAAAATGAAACTTAACAAAAATAAATGGATACTCTCTCTCTCTCTCTCTCTCTCTCTCTCTCTCTCTCTCTCTCAGTATAAGAGAATAAGAATATGAATAAAATAACTTTAAGATGACTGTGATGTATATATCAATGCAAAAAAAAAAAAAAAAAACAATTGCCTCTCTGTGTGCTTCTCAAGAGGAAAATGTTAAGTTATAAAGGTATTATAATGATGCTCAAATATACTATGTCATAAATCTAAATACAATCTTCAACAGACAACATGGGAGTGAAGCCAATCGGAATCGCATAAGTTCCTAAGAAGCGAGACAGTGAATGCCACAGCCTGGTTCGTAACAAAAAAGGTAAAGATACCAGATTAACAGTAATGAACATGAAATAGGAATACATAAAACATGACACAGACAATTGATTTAACTGATATCAAATTATGAAAGAGGTGTATCATTCATACACCTTTGGCTATTCAAATATTTGGCTTTGAATGAAACTATATATCAAGGAAAGATTCTCGAACGTAGCAAATCCAAATGGTTACACCTAGATTCATTGGAAATGTTCAGATGTTTATAAATTCGATCATACAATTATAAACATAATTTACTATTTTATAATTATTTTGCTTTTTTTTTTTTACGTTTGTTAACATTAATGGTCCACTGACTTGTTTAATCTAAATTTAAAAGTGTCAGTTGTGCTTTTATATGAAGGTAAATAAATATAAGTCGCATTAATTTTACTTAAATAGTCGACAGAATAAAATCAGATGGAAACGATAGGAATTACATTAACTCAACACATAGTGAAGCAAAGTGCTTTCACAGTATGATCGTCTCATCAATGAATTCACCATGTTTCATGCAATTCCTACATCGTGTCTTAAATAGTAAGATATCACACATTACAATACCGGTTATACATTCTGATGAACGATACCGGTACTTGACAAAAGGATGAAATTCCTGTACTAGGACTTCAAATAAAACTGTTTGTGATTCGATAAGCTATTCTTAGCCCTTGTAAATAATATTTGCGCTTGTTAAAACGTCTTCAGTAGAAATTTTGTAGATTCTTTATTTCTTATAAAACCAAGTTAATGGTACAAAGAAAGACATTTTTACATATAATTACATACAGATTTTGCGCATGACAATTTGTACAAAACGAGCATAAAAGATGAGAGATCGATGATCAACCTGGAGAACATACCTCTGTTTTGATAATTCTGATTAATTTACACAAATTTTCAATACCCGAATATTTTTGAAACAAATAAACTGCCGAATTTCAAAAATTTACTCGGCTTACATAGTAAGGTTTAAGAAAAGGTCTTCTACTTTCTGTTAGAGCTGTACTGCTTAGAATATAGATAGTGAAATTCATCACTTATGTCTCGAGAATTACAAAGTACACAGTACCTTTCCTGTCTAACAATTCCAAGCCATCTACCAGTTTCTATAGGTAACCGGTGATTTCCAGTTCTAAACCTACATAAAGTTATTCTATCTTTATAAGGTAAGAAGTCTAAATATTCTTTAAATTCCAAATTTTTTAAATAGTTTTTAACATAATGCTTTTGGAGAGTTTTCCAGTTCTGATTTCCAAGTCTGCTGAAATTGATCAAATATTCTCTGTTTAGTGCTCAACTTTAACTATTTTGGATTAAAACTGTAATTACTATGATTTATCCAAATATTTGAAAATCCATATTTATTCAAGATATTTTCTTATACAAATCAACCATTCAAAAGTATATCCACTATATTCGTTGAGTTTATAAATATATCTATACAGAATATTTGTCAATTTCTGATCAGAACCATTTACAATGTTGGACCAAAAGGTTACCATATGGTGTTCCACATATACTGACATAGGATAAGCGCCTAACTCTCCATAAACCATAAAGGTTGGGGTTGATTTTTCAAATTTAACAAAAGTTTACAGAACTTCAAATGGACTCTTTCTATTTCATCAATATTACAAAATCCCCGAATTTCACAGCCGTATAGCAATATTGGCTAACAATTTTATCAAAAGATCGTACTGACATTTAACTGTCAGGTTATGTAAACAGCCCTTTTAGGACTTCATACATAGCTTTGATGGCTTTATTAATGAGTTGATTTTAGCACTTGAGAAACTACCCGTTTTGGAAAAATAATGCCTAAATATGATATATCCTTGACAATTTCTAAACCATTACCACCAAGTGTAAAATTTAGATTGTTTGACAATCTACCATTGCCAAAAATAACAATTTTGTTTTAGTTGGATTAACCTTCAGTTTCCATATTTCACAGTATTCATAAAATGTATTTAGCTGATGCTGAAGATCTTGTGCAGTTCAGAAAATAAAACAGTATCATCTGCATAAAGTAGTACATAAAGTTTCAAGTAAATATTAATTTGTTCTTCTATTTCATTTGTCACTGAGCTTAAACCTAATACATCATTTCTATGAAAAAACATCATTTCTATGAAAAAATCTTCCAAGTCATTCAGATACAAAGAAAAAAAAGGAGATAAGTTTTCTCCTAACACCGATATTACATGGAAAGTATTCGGTAGTTTCATCATTAAATGAAATACGAGATTTAATACCACTATACATGTTGAAAATTACATTATACATTTTACCATTTATATCATTTAATAGTAATTTTTGCCACAGGCCATTTCTCCAGACGGTATCAAAAGCCTTAGCGAAATCGATAAAAGCATAAAAAGTTTCCTCTTTTGTTTTCATCGTCTTAATGAGAGAATGTAAAATGAATAAATTATCAATGGTGGAGTATCCTTTCCGGAAGCCTCCTTGGTTTTCGCATACCAAGCTATATTCTTTCGAATATTTATTTAGTCTGTTTATCAAAGCAGCTAGGTCTGACATTTTTGGATCAAATTTATCTCCTTTATTTTTAAACACTGGAATTATATATGTATAATTGTATCTGTAGTCTCTAAACATCCAAATAAGTTCATAATTATAATCATCTTAAACAGTTTAGCTTTCAAAAGAGTTGTATATTTTGTCTTGCATATTATTGTTGGTGTTTGTGATTGCTTATCGTCAGTTTTAAATTTGTCAGTGTGGTTTTCTGTCAGTTGTACAAATCACCCTCCGTTACCGACTTCGATATTAAGCTGTAACTATTAATTACTACATAGCAGTGCGTGCCTATTAATCTATTTTTGTTTTCAATTTGGGCTTGCTTTTGTTATGCAGGATGTATAGGATTTTAATTTCGAAAAAACTTTGGATCTAACGTTACCGAATAAACTTTAATTTCTTTTGTGATAAAATGATTCTGCATATCTTAATTTGTACGTTTCATATTTTAACTTTGTATATACATGTTTTAATACTGATTTTATGAGCCATATCCAAATATTAACGACAGAGATTAAATGTCTCTATGATTCTGTTACTACTGTTTGATATGTAAGGTTTTAACATATCAAATGTCCAGTCTTTGTTATACGTCAATAATTTAATTTTGGATGTAACACGTTGGCTGAAAGTATTTTGTCTATCAGATCATAGTCATCATTTATTCATGTGACCGTGACGTTATCAACGTTTTTTCATGATTTACTCCTTAAAATGGGATTTAGAATTAATTATAAGGAATGACTGTAATATTTTTCTGTCTATTTGAAATAACCTCAAAATGTGGTGCACACATTTAAATAATACGCACGCGGGTTATTCAGTGGGCACCACATGTTGATGTTATTTCTTCATAGACAGAAAAAAATATACAGTCATTCCTAAAGTAAACCCCTTTGATTTTTTACAGAAAGATATTCTTCGCTTTGCCACATTTCAATTGTAAATGTATCAGTTCGGTCAGACATTTAGTTTTCAACTAATTGAAATGCAGGTATATACAGCCAACTTCAGACGTTCGAAAAAATATCTGCCGACTTGTTTCCCCGAAACATTTTACCAGTTACTCGATACACTGTGTAGTATGGTTTATTTGAAAAAGTTGTAAACTAGTGTACCACCTCAATAAATATTCTTCAGAAGTACACTTTATCTATCATTGGTATCACCAGTACGTGCATTAGCAAACTCTAAAAATATTTTGTTTCCTTGCAATATGTTGTTTAATGAAAGATATTTATCAAATATAATCAATTTTCATACAAATTAAATATTTACCATTTCCATTTCTGGATTCCATAATGTTACAGGTAACTCTATATTATAACTGTATTTTTGTACCATATCGGTACAGTTTTATCGATTCTTATATTAATTATTTAATAGCAACTGTTTTATAAAAAACTTTTGTTTTTAATTTTAATTTAATTTATATAATGAATTGAATTGATAAAGGATCTATACAATATGCTTCATTTCTGTTGGAGTATATCATTTGTTTAATATTCAAATCAATTATAAAACAAATCAAGGGCAACAATGACAGACCAAGACATGTGGTTTAACTGTTGGGTACATTATGTTGACCTCTATATGTCTTTAACTGTTGAGTACACAATGTTGAACTCTATGTGTCTTTAACTATTGAGTACACTTTGTTGACCTCTAGATGTCGCTTTGCTTTTTGTTGTTGAATTGCTGTTTCCTTAACGCATGTATACACAAGCCGCATAAACTTTGTTCATGATACAGTATAGCAGGAATGAAAATATATCGCCTTTTGAATAAATGTTTTGTATCATATCCATTTATACAAGTAATCTACTAATATATTTTAAACTTTAAAATAGAAATCATGCCATGTGGTATGATTGTCAATTAGACAACTACACACAAAGACAAAAGGATATTAGCAACAACAGGTCTCCTACGGTCTTGAGGAAACCCATTCCACGAAGAAAGCAATACAAATCCCTGGAGTAATAAAATAACCAAATGTGAAATAATTAAAGAGGAAACCAAGCTTATTAAAGTTTATGGCATCAAATGCGCAGTGGTGATACACATAAATGGAAGTGTCGGTTTCAAGAATGAATTCAAAGTTGAAATTGAAAGAAAGAGATAACAAATGTTTGGATTAGAATTACTAGGAGTAAACACATTTTAGAGGTTAATGATGTGAAAACTGTACCGCTAATTCACAAATTTTATATAAAAGTCAATCGGCAGTTTAATCAGTTTATGAGTTTATCCGCCCTTTTTCACATTAGTAACCTCTAGAAAACTGAAAATACATTTACAAATTAATGTTTACAGAAATAATTATACAACAAACGAAGAATTATGCGCCAAAGTGTTTTCTGCACTTCTTCGAGAATTGATTTTGTTTGTACACTTGTTACGTTCTTAATGTTCTCTCTCTCTCTCTCACACACTTTTTAAAGGAAAATACATCCATTCAACAGTTTAAACAGTGCAAGAAAAATGGATTGTAGAACAACATTTATCGAAAACATGGCTGACAGATTGACTGTAAGAAAAACAGAGTGGCTGACAAACCAATTACAAATATCCACAATTGTTTTACCGAATTTGGATTTTAAAAAATAGGTAGAACTAACCAAAGACAAACTATGTGAAAAAATAAATCAAGAGAAAATACATCAACGATACAAATTAAAAGGAACTAGACATGTACAATAACGAACAAGTACACGCACGAAAAGGGAAATGAAAATGAAAACTTCTTGCGTTACGAAATTAATTGCATGGTGCGGAAATGCTTGCTGTGCGTCTTGTGTGGTTTTACGACTCCTTTTTTTTACATTATTTCTTGTGGACCGTTATTATTTTCGTAGTACTCAGTGATAAAGCCCAGTGCAACTTTTATTTCATACATTTTGCTATACTTTCTTTACTCAACACATGTCTTGAACATTGATTTCTTATTTTGCAGATTTAATTTGTGTTAGTCGAACACCTAACTCGAGCAAGCAATGCCGCATTGGTTCAGTTGATACAGGTTTGGCTGTTCGGAAAACAAATAAATGAATTATATCAATTTTGAGAACACGTGCTAGTAAATATCTATTATTGAGAAATAAAGAAGTCGCATGTTCATCTGATATATACTTATACCTTACAGGTCTGGTAAATACATAGTATATCATATTGTCTGAAACAAATATATTTATGTACAACTTACGTATATAATGTAAAGTCCAGCTAATTATTATGCATTTTCCCAGATGCATAGTTATAACCTTCGTTGATGAATTCTATTTTAAAGTGCATTTGTACATTTCATCACAAAAACTATATATAGAGACTTTTAAATGTTCAAATGCATGATTGATCCAGAATGGCAGAACCTTTTGTGAATTAAAATGTTTGTAATTAGCCGCTAAGGTAACAGAATACGGCCTTTTGTGAACAAACTATCCTTGATGTTCAAATATAAAGATTATGTTTTAATATATATTACGAAAAGACTATTGGTTTATGCAAGATTTTACAGAAATGTTAATTTTTAGCGGAAATTAACTACGACGTTAAAGTTTATTTGTCACATGGCAACAAAAGAAAATCGTGTAGTATTTCAACTTTGAATTATTATATGAATTTTTTAATATTTCTAAAAGTTTCGTCGGATATGTTTTGATTGTTTTGGTATTCTGACTTGACAATAAGGTTAATATTCAATTTCTGAATTCACCTCACTTTATCAATAATATTTCATACTCATTAATTATTTTTAAAGCAAACATTTTAGTAAAGGGGACTATCTTGGTTTTAGATTTGTTAAATCGTGGTTATTTCAATAAAACATATGAACATAATCAAGACATATTTAGAAACGTTTTTGATTATCTTGAAAGAACAATGATCCATCACTTTTGGTCACTAGATCAATAGAATAGTTTTCTTTTGTCAAATATCCTACGTTTTATCTAACCCAAATTTTGGACATCTCAATATTCTCCAAATCATGTAACACATATACAATAAAAACACGGTAGACAAGAATAATTATATATTGTGAGCAAATGAAAGAAACCTTCAATAAAATATAATGTCTAAGTGAAGTAGTGAGCGTTGGTGAGAAATTATACAATTTTCTCTTTAATATAAGAATACTGTTGTTGACATTATGAATTAATAGTCTTTTTAACATATTATCTATGGAAAAAGATAATTTCCAAATCATTGTGCTTCACTATTAAACTATCGTTCACGTTACATATATAACTACTTGCATGCAATCAAAGCTATTGATTTTGGGAACTGCATATTTTGTTTGCATTAATTGAAAAAAAATACTTAACACTCAGAATGCAATATATTATAGTAAGTTATTTAAAAAAAGATAAATCTATAGAAGAACAAAGCAGACAAGCGACTACAAGCACCTTTGTTCTGGTATTGTAATATCGCCAGAGTAGCAAGGTATGCAGGTCTTACAACCTCTCAGACGTCTTATATTTTTAAAATGCCATGCAAAAATACGAAATTGTTGTCACATTTTTCTTCAGCAACTACAAGTCGTATCGTTTTTATCTATAGTTCGAATTGTCGTCTGCTTATACTATACCATGTGACACGTTTTCATTTCCGTCGTTTTTTGTACTGACTGATTACAAAAAACTGGTTTCTTTTGAAAAAGAATGAATATGGGGTATCAATCCAAGACACAAAATCATGACATACACAACAAAAATACAAAAAGGAAAAGGAACAGCGCTTTTATTGTTGTTCTTCATCTCAAAGTTACATAAATAACACTGTGCGGGACAAATTTGCAATTCCAGAATTGGCAAATCTGACTTTGTCAGTTTACAAGATATCAAAATATTTTTGCCCAAGTGATAGATAATCAAAAAATTAAATTTCCCATATGTCCCAACATGTCACCGTTGTCACTGTTGTCACCACAGCTGATTAAAAGTACATTTCCATGGAAATTTAAAATTCCCATGGGAATATTCAAAGTTCCATGGGAAAGTTAAAGTTCCATCGGAAAATGTACTTTTCCCATGGAATTTTAAAGTTCCCATCGGAACTACAATTTCCCATGGGAACATTAGTAGATAGTTTCTTCCCATGGAAATTCTAAATTTCCCAAGGAATTTTTGTTCCCAAGGAATTAATTTTCTTCCCATGGGAACACCTTTTCCTGGGGAACATTTATTCTTCCATGGGAACTAAAATTCTTCCCATGGGAAGATATATTTTTCCCATGGGAACATTATTTTTTCTTTTTTCTTTTTTTTTTTCAGAATTTGTAAAAGAGCTATGAAATATCGCAATGGACTGACAGTTACTAGTAACCATGACTGGAACAGTTTAACAAGCATTCCATTTGATAAAACAAATGTAATTTCAATAAATTAAAAGTATTTCTATCATACTTTTACACTCAAAAGTCTTTTATTACCGTTGAATGATTGATAGAAATTCTACCGTCCAGCGGCTGATTTTACAATTTGAATCTCTCACCTTTGTTTTCGATCAATAGCATCGTGCATTTCATGTAATAGTGTTCGCTGAACTGTCAAGTATCAGAGCCATGCCTTGTATTTCAGAATTGAATTTAAGAATAAGAATAATAAATATGTTTTAATCTATATACATGGGGAATCACGAATCGTGTTTATGATTGTTTTCTAATTATAATCCTATAATTTTATGAAAATGACTTCATAATTATTATTAATGTACTTATTCTTTTTCGTCGACGTAACTCGATATGCGTGGTTTTCGCCACTAGAAAGATGTGCACTTACTTTTTTAAAGTTTATTTCATTCATTTGGTCAAATTTCCAAACATGCTAATGCAATATTGTTACTCGTCTACACAAAAATCTTTTATTTCAATTCATTTTTGGCAAACACCTTTGAAAGTCTTGTTAGATTTGTCTTTTATGATCTCTCAGGTAAATATCAAAGAGAATCCAGAGTTTTGCATTTACAAGGACGGATGCGGATTTAATATATACTTTATGATATATCCACTTGTACTTTACCGGTAGGCTGTCTTGGTGTAATTTATGGTTAAAAGGAATACGAATACTTTATTTCTCATAAAACTTCAATTACTAGTTATCGAGAACATACATAAACATAACTATAAGGTAAAATTATTACATGCATGTGTAAACGATACAATTAAATTAACTTGGAGGACTGACTTTCACATTTATAACTTTGACATAGTTTTTCTAATATTACAATATTTGATGAGTTAAACTGTTGATCAACTTTAAAGATATTAGGGTTTGACTAACAGTAGTTCCGTAAAATTTCCTTCTTTCTATAGTTTAAATGTTCTACAATTCATAATGTAATGGTACTTGTCACCAATGTGGTTTGTGTCACAGAGACGGCAGATTATGTTTCTCTCTGTAAATCCTGCCACCTTCCAGACTCAAACGGCAAGTGGTGACTACCACATCTATATTTGCATAATATATAAATGAATTTAGTAAGGTAAAATGAAAAGTATTTTTCAAATTGTTAATTCTTTTTAAAAATACGATAACATTAAGTTTTATGCGATTCTGCAATAAAAGCATAGCATTCTTGTTGAAACTGGTCTTTGGGTTTTGTTTAATACATTTTGACACCCATTTATCACAAACTGTGCATTATAATATTGGACATAATCATACCGTAATTATCAAAATATTTTTCATACATGTATATGATATCCACTTAGTTTCTATTCCGTTATTAGCATAATATAAAAACACAAGTTTGTATAATTCAACACAAATTTTACTTTCTTTTCCATTAAGAAGTATACTCTAGAAATGTATCGTTCGCAACTTTACATAGGACAGTAATGGGTATCTGTCAAGCTCTGCATACGCTATGAAATTTGGAGTAGACTGTTTTAACTGTAAGGAGCATTGTCGTCTTTTGCATCTAGATCAAAGACTAAAATGAATTATTTTCCGATTGGATACAGGTGAAAGAAATATTTGATTTTTAATAGCTGGTGATTTTTGTACGAATAGACTGAGACTACTATAACACATAGAGAACAATTCGAAATAGTTTTGATTTGCAAATTTTTAAAATTTGTATTTTTCCTCACTAGGTAGGTGAAATTATGTATAAAATTTATTGTTAAATTGCGAAACTTGCATTACGGGCATATTCTACACTTCTAAGTTTGAATTAGGAGTCTTAACTTTTCAAATATTGTATACGCAACCTAATCTCTGTAATCTTATACATGTATTATTTATGTTTTTGTCAAAGGCGTTTGATTGGGTATTAGTTTAAGGGTTTAAGGTAGGCGTGGTTTTCGGAAACTTTCGTCCAATCAACTGGCCTATTCGACAAACCTGTGTGCGCTGATGCGTGTAAACTGGCTATTGTAACGGCACGTGTCTTAGATCGGAAACTGTCGTGCGTGACCAATGTTTATTGTAGAATTTCTTGTCATGTGGTCAAATTATCTGACATACAAGTTTTAAAGGTTGAAACTTAAATTTGCTTTTGAAAGATTATTTTCGGCAGTGCCCCCGATATACGGTCCTAAAGTGTTTAAGAAAAACAAGACTTTAAAAGAAGGATGCATATTAACAGATAATATAATCTGGGACTATTATACTTAGTATTATAGTCCCAGATATAATACATGTATTATATGGCTCTGATATTAACTATAACGTGTTCTGGAAAAAAATTAAGTGTCCGAGAATTTGAATTACCTAATAAGGGCATCTCGATCACTTTCGACAAAATATCATTGCATGAATGGTAAATCGCTGATTTTAATTCTAGAAGTGGTTTGTGACTGTTATAATAGAGACATTTGTACGCATTCTTGTTTAAGTTTACAATGAACACACTATACATTTTCTTTGAAATATCAATCATTTTGGGCCGACTTGCTTTTCTTTTTATTCGTAAAAATTATCATACGTTTCGTTATGTTTGAATGCTTCAAAAATGCTTCAAAATACTATAAGCCTGTATTGTTGTTATGTTTTAGGGTCAATGACCCCCCTTCCTCCCCAAAAAAAGTAAAATAATTGTATATTTAATTTGAATAATTGTTTTAAAACATAAAATCAATTAAGGTCAGCCAAACCCAAATTCAACAACAAGGAGTGTCATTCACCGGGTTTATTTTCTTTTAGAGGTTTTGATCTTTTTATTTTATTCAATAAATAATAGTAAAATTTACTTTCCATATACATGTTTGACTTCCTAAATAACACTTGAAAATAAATTTTAAACAACGAATTTGTCACAATTTCGCTTTTGTCGTCTGCCCAACTTAGTTTGGTCTTGCAATATGCATGAGATACTTGTCACTGAACGTTGAACAAACAGTAACTATCTACCAATCCATCTGCAATTGCGATACCTCTGTTACATACCCGTCATTTTGTCACATGCTTGGTACTATTCTTTGAACAATTTTCGTGTTGTAAGCCGATTTTGTCCTACATTTAAATTGTTCTTATCAAGTAATACATTCCTTGAACAGGTTAAAATGTTAAACTAAATCCTATAAAATCAATTTGGTGCATTGGTTCTTTGAAACACAATTTTGTTAATTTGAGCGTGTCAATCCCTCGTCTAGTAGTGATTTCGGTTTGTATAATCATACAACAAAAGTCTATATTGGTATACTAGTAGTAAGTTATTGTTTCATTTTATATGTTTACTATTGGTGACATCAAATAAAATGTTTTGCAGGTTGTATTAAGCCATACGAAATTTAAATATCATATTTATATGCAAACTGAAGGATCTAAAATTTAAATGATTTATGTAAAACTATAATGAATACGGAGCGGGGTATTGCACGAAGTCATCAAGACTAGCCGAATTATAAATCCTAGCCTCCGTACTTGTATGATCATTTGATCCAAAATTAAGCTTGTCAGATGGAAAAAAACAACGCTTTTGGTTAAGGACTACAGTTGAAAAGTAACATTTGCTACCAATCCATGCAAAATAGTCAGATGTATGTTCCTGAGCGTATAATGCACAAAGAAAGGGTTGTTATGTACTTTGGAACTTAGTAAGGTAGTATGGTTACCATACGCCTTCCTGTTACAGATACGATCGACGTGCACTACAGAAGAATTACGGTTTCAGTTGTTATAGTACACACACAAATTAATTGGGCTAATTTGAAATCTCCTGTATAGTTTATTTCATTGGCAATCATATTCAAGAAAAGTTGTAAATGTTGAATATTCTGTAATATCTTTATGAAGCTTGATTGAGACGTAGATTCACTCAGATACCGATCATTGTTATCTTTTTTTTATTTACACAAATGAATGTCCGGGATTCGGAATATGGCAGTTATACATATATTCTCAGTTTATATTTCGTTTGAAGCATTATCGAACTAATACGACTTTCATCTTTAAAATTTACTTTGCATTAAATATCTAAATGATATTACATAGGAATAACTTGTGGTGTATTTATGTATATGTAATAAAAAAAGAAAGAAAAGAAACCAACAGCAATATTTGACGAAGACGAAATTAATGATGGAATTTTAACGTCCAGTGACATATATTACAATGCATGTCGAAACAGAACTTGAAATTGACGATATGTATTAATAGAACCGTCGCTTTTCCCAAGAATTCACGCTTAGTTGGGATTTCACGTGCTATTTCACAAGGTTCGCATTATAGTTATACATGTACAAAATAACTAACAATTGTAATGATTTCTTTAACTGTTCTAGAACGTTCTAGTTGAAATATAAATCTGTGATTTTCTATATTCGTACTTTCGACGAAGCAAAGTAAGTTCTATATAGATCTGGACATATATGCATAAAACAATATCCAATCGAGTATAAATTTATTGTAGAACATGTAGAAAAATCCGTCCGTTCGGGTCAAATCTTAACTTAAGTACCATTATGCATATACGGACCCTGGATTTAAATCAGATCTGTTCTGGCGGTTTTGTCTTTTTCAAAATACAAATTTTTAATTGTGACTATCTTTAGTTCCGAATCTTTCTATCTTTCTAAACCAACGATCAGCAAGTGCGTTCATTTTGTGAATTAATATTTAAATGTTTTGAAATATCCATTATTATTGACAAGTAGTACAAACTTACATTTTCAAATTTTATCGATGGAAAATATCTCAATAAATTGTTAATTCCTCAAATCTTTGGTTGGAATTAAATACCATTCATTGCACGAGAACTGTATTTCATAAACAACTGGTAGTAAAATTGACTACACGTATGAGTTTAGTAATATATAGTATATCAATGTACACATGATGTATATTATAACAGATGATTTTTTAAAGTAAAGTTCCAAATTACCGTCCGCGCGTACACTGCTCAGCAGGCGGTGCGGTGCGTAAACCTGCATTACGTGTAATAAGAGTTTTTAAGCCCGACAGGAAATCGCTTGAATACCTGGAAGTGTCACCTCACAGTACCTCTGGCAATAATTTCCTTAGCCATGCTGATGGTCAAGTTAAGGAATTAAATAAAGGTATTATATAAATACTGGTACATAAAAGATTTTATAAATGTATATAAGTCCCAGATAAAAAAATATTGGAAACAATTTTACACGGAACACCGCTAGTTAATTAGGGTTTCTAACTATATATGAGAGAATCCATAAAAGAAATTGCTCTCAATTAATTCCCTATATTTACTTGAAAACTTGAAATATGCATTATAAATAAATAAATTTGATCGTATAAACTTAACCTTTATTATACTAATTGTGGAATATGCATACATATGTCAGTCGTTAAGCTACATATTTCGTTTAGGTGTCAGACCACCAATTACTCCTCCAATTTAGAACGTATGTAAAGTAGCCCTACTCTGACACAAAATAGTGATTTTGGTGTCATTGTTTATAAACTAACCAACAAAATTGCAGAAATGAAACTTTTGGTGAAAGGGCAATATATTTAGGCCATTTTGAGCCAAAATTCACTTGTCTATGAGTTTGCATTAAAAATTCAGGATTAACGCGCTACATAGTATACTAATTTAAGATTTCCAGAAAACCGGGAGTTATTTTGGTAGTACCTGTGTTTTCAAGATCAGAATTTTCTTATAAGACTTTAAACATGGATTGAAAATTGGCATGTAGAAAGGTGATACATGTACAATTCAGGATATACCCGGTTTCTTTGAAGTTAAACTTAAGGTAAAATATTTAGAAAGCTGTGAAAATTGAAAATTTGGTTGAACAGATGGGATTTTTAATTGGTGGTCTGACACCTCGAAATAGGCCGGAAATTGCTAGTAGACAGAAGAAAGTCAAGAAAGCTCATTGTGTTCTATTCTTTACATAAAGAGACGGCCCTTGATTATCTCTGCGATTTAATGCTCCCAATTATTGGTCAAGTTCAAATTATGATTTACGAATTAGTAACAACTATGTAGTACCCGCGTCATAGACTAGATATAACCAAAACATTTTTTCCCCATCTACTTCTATTGAATGGAATTTTACACCCCGACATATGGACTTTCTGAAATATAAAACAGCCACCCTTATTCTTTAGTTGTGGTGTTAGAAAACTTAATATCATTCATGGTTCAGAAGTATGCGAAGCTCCTTAAATGCAGATCTGTGTTAATATTAAACTAAATCCCACATGCAGATCTGTGTTAAGATTAAACTAAATCCCGCATGCAGCTGTAGCCATGCTGTTGAAGATTGTATTTACAATTTTTTCGAGTGCCCATTTCACAATGAAGCAAGAGAAATATTGTTTTTGATTTTAAAAAGATATTTTATACCAATTGACCTTATATTGGCTGTTCACGGTGACCTTTATACATTTCAGCAAAGTAAAGCAATTTTTGAATCTGTGCAATCTTATATCAGAATTACACAAAGATTCAGAACTTCGAATACAATTAAAATTCTGAATTCCTACTTTTCACGCCAGTTCATATTACAAAAATATTATATTGCATTTTCGTTTTTGTTTATAGTTTGTATTACATCTATTTCTATTTTGTTTTCGTTATTATCTTATGTATTTTGTGTTCAATCCCATATGCTACTTTTGAAAATAAAATGTGTTTAAACAAAAACAAAACAAAAACGAAGATAAGTCACACAAATTAAAAAAACCTCAAAGTAACAAACTTGTACATTTGGTACATGTACATGTATATGTCACAGAAATCACTAATCCATGTCAATGTTAAGTTTTTAAAACAATACAACGGAGACTAACAATATGCCGGACTTCAATTTACTTTTTTTCTGTTCTTGTAATTCATCTACATAAACTGCCTATACAAAATATAATACGAAAGGAATCAAAATATTGAAATAAAGACGTCTGTAGAAATACCACAAATGACCACCTCAATAATACGCACTAGGGACTTGATGTGATGATACAGTTGCCACAAAGGACATGAAATATAAAAATAGGCTATGTTATTTTAAATTAAAAAAATAATTCCAAATTATATAATCACATCTTTAGTAATTACCATGTAAATGTTTTAACGACACGTGCCACACTCTATTGATCGTCATCTGTGTGTAATCGATCGAAATTCATGTTCATTCAACCAGAACCCGTTAATTACGCACGTGTATACAGATTGTGAATGAATATATTATCTCAGCATGTTATCATGATTATAGTGTTTTTGTTTTATGGGTCTTGTATTTTGCAAAAAAATTTTTTTTTAAAATGGGGTATTTTTAAGCACCGGAAAAATGTTGTTAAACATTTATTATCTATTTTCCAATAAGTTCAATAATAGAAATTTGTATTCACAACACACACGCACAACTGATTTAAAAACTTACTTGCCATTGCTTCATATTTAACTGGATAATCAGAGTTTTTATGGAAGTTGCATGTTGAGAGCAGCTTTAGATATGAAACCATATTGACATTTTGTAGAAAACCTGCATACTGCAATAATTTAACATAAATCCTGCATTTTCAACAAATTTTTATTTTTCTAGGAGAAAAACAATCAAACGGAAAACATGTTCCATACATAAAATATCTGTTTCAATAAGAAGAAAAATTGTTCCCATAGGTAGACAAATTTTCCCATGGGAAGAAAAATTGTTCCCATGGGAAGATAAACTGTTCCCATCGGAAAAGTTAAATTCCATGGGAACTCTCTGTATTCTTCTTTTCCCATGGGAACTGTAAAGTTCCGATGGAACTTTAAAATTCCATGGGAACTTTAACTTTTCCCATGGGAACTTCGAATATTCCCATGGAATTTTAAATTTCCCAAGGAAATGTACTTTAATCAGCTGTGGTGACAACAGTGACAACGGTGACATGTTGGGACATATGGGAAATTTAATTTTTTGATTATCTATCACTTGGGCAAAAATATTTTTGATATCTTGTAAACCGACAAAGTCAGATTTGCCAATTCTGGAATTGCAAATTTGTCCCCACAGTGTTAAATGTTCGTCACATTTATATGACCTAGAAGATCTTATGCAAGTAGTTCCCCCTTCCATGTGCATCTTTTACAAGTACAATGGAGTTTAACCCCTCCACATGTGCATCTTTTACAAGTACAATGGAGTTTAACCTCTCCACATGTGCATCTTTTACAAGTACAATGGAGTTTAACCCCTCCACATGTGCATCTTTTACAAGTACAATGGAGTTTAGCCCCTCCACATGTGCATGTTTCTCTCTCAAGTAAATAATATGACCATTGATTGCAATTTCTTATTTCCAAATGATTTATTGTCTTTACGGATATTGCGGTTAATGGCAGACCTTTGAATGTCTACACTATGATGTATCATAACTATTCTAGAATCAGATCGATTTAGAGCCTCACATGGTGTATGTTAACCCTATACGTACTGATGTATCAGTCTTCTGATGTCGGTTGGTCTTTACTGCCTGTGTAGTTGTTGAGTAAGTAGTACTCCTTTATTAAAGGAACGACTGAAACCTACGCTTCGCATCATCAATGATCTCACAATCACGAGCTAGTCTAAGGTAATTGTAGTTCTGTGTCTCAATTTACTGGAGACATGTTAGATATATATGTATCTCAGATGCCAATGTCAGTTAACGTTCTTTTCAAAATATCGTCAGTTGTGTCAGTCAAAATTAATTTCTGTCATCATTCCTAGATAGAAAAACCCTCCAAATGATATATCTTTAAGTCCAGAAGATAACACCAAACTCGACGGGCATCAAATCTTAAACATCATTTATTGAAATAACACATACTCGTCTATCATTTATCCTAGTGTCAACGTATCAATGAACGCAGTCAATCTGAAAGAATCTTTTACTATCTTGAAATAACCAGAAATTTTCAGTTTTATAAGGATAATATTTTCATAAAAGCGAGATGTTATGAATTTTCTCTAAAAAGAACTGAACTATTCTCTAAATTTACGGAAAGAATAGAAAAGTCGTCAGCCATTAACTTTTTTTCTGCATATCTTGCGCTTTATAAGTATGATAATACTATATATTGTATTAGTTCTTTCATTTATAAACTAAAAGAAATAAAATTAATAATATTGCATTCCGATTGTACGTCCGTCCGTCCAAAAAAAAAAAAAAAAATCATTAACACTTTTCTCCAGAACTACTTCATAGAATGACTTTATTTCTAGTCAGCAGCTCAATAGTGAAAAACTGGAACGTGTGCGGACTTTTCTGGTCTGCATTTACTTACTGTTTGAAGATACTCTGAATATCAAAGTATGCTGAATGAATTTTAAAAAAAATTGTCAAACATTTCAACAACTTCGACAAAGATGGACGCATTTATAATGAAGTTTAATGACGTTACATAGATATAAGAAGATGTGGTATGAGTGCCAATGAGACAACTCTCCATTCAAGTCACAATTTGTAAAAATAAACCATTATAGGTCATAGTACGGCCTTCAACACGGAGCCTTGGCTCACACCGAACAGCAAGCTATAAAGGACCCCAAAAATGACTAGTGTAAAACCATTCAAACAGGAAAACCAACGGTCTAATCTATATAAAAAACGAGAAACGATAAACACTTATGAACCACATCAACAAACGACAACCAGACGAAAAAATATAGAAAGAACTTACTAGTATTCAGATGTTCTGGATATGCTTTGCAATGAAGAAACTGGAATTCACATTTCTCTTTATCTGTAGGACTATAACTCTATTATAGTGTCTATTTTGTTGTTAGGGATGAGGGAAGGATATATACCCTGCCACGTCTGGTCTGTGGTTTTGTTTGATGTTTTTTCAACTGATTTTATAGTTTGTTCTTATGTTGTGCTGTAACTGCTGTTACACCACTGTGCCAGGTTAGTGGAGGGTTGAGCGCTCACAAACATGTGCCTGTCCCAAGTCAGGAGCCAGTGGTTGTCGTTAGTTCATGTCTGTCGTATTTGTTTTTCATAAATTGTTTTGTTATAAACTAGGCCGTTAGTTTTCTCAATTGAATTGTTTCATATTTTTCATGTCGGGGTCCCGGCCTTTTATAACCGACTATACGGTATGGGTTTTTCTCATTGTTGAAGGCCGTACGGTTGCCTATAGTTGCTTACATCCACTTCGTTTGAACTTTGGTGGATAGTTGTCTCATTGGCAATCATACCACATCTCCTTATTTATATATATACTGGCCCCGCGTTACCTCTGTTGTTCCGCGTTACCTCTGTTGTTCCTATGTCTAAACATTCAATCGGACGTGACATAGTCCCTTGTGATTGCTTTGTTCTTTCTTTTTTTTTTCTCTTGAAGTCCATATATAACAAAACTAGAATATATTTGTGAAAATTATACCATACAAAGCTATGGTATAGTTGTTGGTTATGAAGATATATACTCTGGCTGCATTCCCATAGGCCCCATTGTACAGCTACAATGTAATGGTTAAATAATTATAATGTAATAAACAAGACGTACTCTTATATCGATTCTTTATGTCGATTGTTTTGATGGTAGTTTTTTTTTTGTGCTTTGCACTGATCTATTGAGTGTAGCCATTTGCAACTGATTCTTCAAGTTATTCTTATTTTGTGTTGTTATACTATTGCCCCAGGTAAGGAGAGGGTTGATCACTCACAAATATGCTTAACCCCGCCACATAATTTATGTGTCTTTACCAAGCCAGGATCCCGTGGTTCGGTGGTTGTCGGTGGATCAAGTATGTTTTTCGTAAAGTGTATTGTTATAAATTAGGCCGTCAGTTTTCTCGTTTGAATTATTTCATATTTTGTCATGTTGGATCCTTTTACAGCTGACTATACGTTGTCGGTTTTACTCATTGTTAAAGGCAGTACGGTGACCTATAATTGCTTACATCTACGTCGTTTGAACTCTAGTGGATAGTTGTCTCATTGGCAATCATGATACCATGTCTCTTTATTTTTCTTCCAATTGAATTTTCCTTTTGACACAGTGTTCAGAATTCAATTATATTTAGAGGATATATGCTCAAATTTGCCAAAATCTATCGAAATTGCAATGTACAGATGTAGGCTAAGTATCGGCATTTATAATGCAATTATATGTTTATAATTATTAAGCCATAATATTGCTACAATCTAAAGGAGTACATTATATGTCACCAGTTGTGTGACTCTATGGTAAGTAAGTCATCATGACATTGCTACACTATATAAACGTGTAATATCGGTTTCCGCGTGCGCACGACGCATTTTGCTGAATTAAACTCTATACTCAAGTAATATCGGACAAATTAGGGGAGCCAAAACAGCATATTAACTAAAAGGATAGTCAACGATATTCCAAAAAAATATTTTGAATATCGTACTAAGCTCCAATATAAGTTACTAACTACTTCTTTTATTTCCTCCGCTTTCTGTATATAATATCACTATTATAACTAAAAAAGGATTAAATCATTGATTATTGAAGCAAACGAATAAAATTACTCTCTTTAAACTCGTACGAATTCAGTTACGCGAAAGGTAGCTTAAGCTTTCTTAAATAAAACCTTACCAATAAATTAGATTCCTTTTTATGTCGAAGTTTAAACTAAAAATAGATGTTTTATTATGAAATTTATCACGTAGATGATTCTTATATATGTAAGAAGTAAACTAAATCATCAGTGTGTTGAAATATAAAATGTATAGTGTATATACATGGTATAGATTTGTTTTCCGTATAAAATGCAACAAAGAAAAGAAATTAAAGCCCCCTTTGTACTGGTAAGACAAACAAAATGGCTTAGTCACGAAGTAAATAACGCGTATCAAGACATTTTGTAAGACGATATTTCATAATTTATTAGAAATGGATAAAACTATCAGTTTGTTTAAATCTTAAATTATTGGCAACAAAATTGTTGAAATTACTCAAATACAATTATCCTAATATTCCTATCATAACATATCAGAAAAATAGTAAAGATTATACAGATATCTACGGAAGCGTATTAGCGCCACATTTTTTTTTGTAATTTTCTTCCTATCTTTGCGTTTTAACGCAAACCTTTGCGATATAACGCAAACCTTTGCGTTACAACGCAAACCTAACGCAAACTTTTGCGTTATAACGCAAACCTTTTGCGTTGTAACGCAAACCTTTGCGTTATAACGCAAACCTTTGCGTTGTAACGCAAACCTTTGCGTTATAACGCAAACCTTTGCGAAATAACGCAAACCTTTGCGTTAAAACGCAACCTTTGCGTTATAACGCAAACATTTGCGTTATGACGCAAACCTTTGCGTTACAACGCAAACCTTTGCGTTACAACGCAAACCTTTGAGTTATAACGCAAACCTTTGCGTTAAACGCAAACCTTTTGCGTTATAACGCAAACATTTGCGTTATAACGCAAACATTTGCGTTATAACGCAAACATTTGCGAAATAACGCAAACCTTTGCGTTACAACGCAAACCTTTGCGATATAACGCAAACATTTGTTTCATCTTATTTCTTATTTAAGATTCAAAGGAAGCAGCAGTTATTAATGGAGGAGGAGGCTGCATATATTAAAATTTGTCTTCTTTGTATTCATTGCAAAGCAAAATGCTTTACTATTTAACTAATAATGAGAAGGATAATAGATATAAGAAGATGTGGTATGAGTGCCGATGAGAAAACTCTCCATCTAAGTCATAATTTGTTAAAGTAAACCATTATAGTTCAAAGTACAGTCTTCAACACGGAGCACTGGCTCACACCGAACATCAAGCTATAAAGTGCCCCAAAATGATATACATGATAATACATGTACATATATTATAATGAAAATTGAGTAAATTAAAGTTATACCGAAGATAAAAACCAACCCTTCTAATATAGCTATAGCCGAATATAAATATACTTCCAAAGTAAGCTCTCGTTTGAGGATTGTGTAAAGTTGGCTAACTACCCTTTTGCAATAAATGAATAAAATGAAGATGTTTTATTAATAAAATTATGTTCTCTCCATTTAAATTGCTACCAAGTTACCACTCTAGATTGAAAATTTCATGACTTTTTATCAAAGAATCTTTATCATATTCTGAGATTTAAAAAAACGATTTCTTACATCAAAATTAAAAAAAATCTTTCTTAATAGTTCATTTTACAGCAGAAGTCATTTTGTCTATTTGCCTTGACAGTTTTACAATTTTATGACATTATTTTTGCTCTTATCTACTGAATCAAAATTCTAAAAATGTTGGCCTTTCAAATAAAATATGCCTATAACATATCTATTTTCTTGTTAAATTATATACTTTTCTGATTCCTATGCATATTTATTATAATGACTTTGCCTTGTACATGTATTTATGGTTCTTTTCCTAACTAAATCACAACAGAAATTTGATGACAGACGGGCATATATACAAAACTTAATGAATAATTGAAATCAAGATGTTTGCGTTATAACGCAAAGGTTTGCGTTATTTCGCAAAGGTTTGCGTTACAACGCAAAGGTTTGCGTTATTTCGCAAAGGTTTGCGTTAAACGCAAAGGTTTGCGTTATAACGCAAAGGTTTGCGTTACAACGCAAATGTTTGCGTTATAACGCAAAGGTTTGCGTTATTTCGCAAAGGTTTGCGTTATAACTTCCTGGGATGTAACACCGAGGAATCGAGAGAAAAAAAAAGACGTATGTTCTTTCTTGTACAAACGTTCAGTGGCTCCTTAAAAAAATAAGAAAACATTTATGAGTACGAGTTGATGTAGAGTAACCTACGATCAACTTTCCTACTAAGATTATATTTGTTGGTAATAAGAACCCTGGACCTTCATAAAAAATCGTTTTAGTCCTCTGGGCTGCATTATTTTTTGCACGGAACAAATTTGAATTCCCATCGAAGACTCAAACGATCAGATTTTCGTGAATATTTGAACATTATTCTAACAAAAAATAACTATTGAAAATATCAAGAAGCATATGATTCCGATCTTGTGTGCAAAATTTACGTTGATTGGAGTCAGAGTAGCTTTTGTGGAAACATTGATATTTATTTTAGATTTTGTTATACCTGAACAAGTTACGGGATCTATATTCTTTTACTACAAATTAAGCAGGTAATTTCAATGAATTTGGTCTTAATCAACTATTTTTTTTTGTTATTTGAGGACGCATATTTGAGACAATTCTTCATAAACGTTTATTTGCAATTTTATTCATGCTGATATTTCAAAAGCCTCTTGCATAGCCACTCCTTCCCTTATTTTATCTGAATCAGGAATAGTCGCCCCCCACCCCTTTACAATTTGAAATTGTACTCACTTCTTTTTCGGTTTCTGTGTCCATGAATTTAATGATATGTTTACAATAGATCTGTTTCGGAATAATAAATCATGTGCACAAGACTAAACTGGTCAACTGTAACACGAGATAATGTGAACAGCTGCATTTAACAGGTCGGGCACATTTCCTTATACGGACATGTATTATTAGGCATACTTATGCCTCCGTCAATGCATGTATTAGTGTTTGTTTAAAAATAAAGCATTTTTGTTTTATTTTGGCGATTGACCAATCCACTGAATGATTTGAAAAATGCATGATGGACTACTGGTCTATAACTGACACACTACTTAGTTTTTCACTTATTGCCAGAAAAGAATTTTTATTACTTGTTTTCTTTCGATTACTTGGTGTTATATACCTATGTGGAGTTATTTTCTTTCAGAACGTCAGGTCTTTCTTTTGAAGAATCAACCCGGACGATACCAAGTTTCAAAGAAATTTGCTTCAAGGCAGAAAATAATGACCTGTGTAAGGTCATTATTTTCCTTGATTAAATGCAAACTATAATTTACTTTAACAAGTTCGCTTGTCATGTTTTGGGATTTTGTCAGGTTTTCGGAAACCTCTGGTTTTATTCATTTGAATGCCTAAAAAAAAAATTGGCCATTGACCCCCATTTTTCTTTTTATAAATCTTTTACATGTATAATGATAAGCCATTTGTAAAAGTCTTATAAAATTTCAATTATTCTTTAAAAGTTTTTGAGAATGTAAACTTGTCATGGATAAAGCTATGAAAAGTCAAGAGAATATTTTCCGCCAAAATTCTAATGTCTAATATCTCGAAAACAAGCACATTGACCTGTACATTTTTTAAATCTTTTGATTCCTTTATTAATCCCTATCGATATTAACTAGGTTTTGAAAAGTTAATTAATTTGAAACTGAGAAGCGAACTCCCTTAAGATTGCAGTTCAACCCTACTTTTAGATTTTTTGTTAAAATATACAAAAAAAAAACACTTATTTTCATTTTTTCTGAATCATGGAGTTTTGTGAAATTATCAAATTTTCTCATGTGTTTTTTTCTATTGAAAAGTGTAAATAAGTAAAGCATAGCTAGCATTGTAGTAACAAAGTTTGAATACTACTTGACCAAAATAAATAGAATATTGCGTGGGGCTCTCTTGAATTTTATCACCATATTAACTTATCTTCCCCTTGAAAACAGCGTTATTATTTGTTGACTTCTGCAGTATAGGGAATTCAATATTCTCAATTGTTTCCAAACCTTTAAGAAAATACATAGAAGCATACATATACTCTAAATCTAAACTACAACGGCTAAGTATTATTACAACAGTTGCCATGGTAACAAATATTCACCCATAACACATCCAATCAAAAGATATATAATATAATTTTATGTAAAAACTATGTTAATAATTTTCATTTTCTAATGGGAATATAACTGCATGCTTTAATCTGTTTAACTCTCAGTCCTGTCTTTGCTCCTTGAGAAGACTCAACAAACAAAATTTGAATATATACACTGTAGCATTTTGGGGAGAAGTGGAGGTTTGGTAGTTTTGTTTGAATCTTTCATAAATCCATATAAGGAAAATTGAGAGGTTTAGCTATAAAACCTGGTTTAATCTACCAATTTCTACATAAGAAAATGCTTGTACCAAGTCAGTAATATATGACAGTTTTTATCCATTTGTTTGATGTGTTTTAGCTTTTGATCTGTCATTTGCTTATGGCCTTTCTGTTTAGAATTATCCTCAGTGTTCCGTATATTTGTTATTTTACTTTTTTTTCCTACAACATTTGGTTTCAATCTGGTAATCTATAATTGTTCATGAAATGTTACTAACAGATGATGGACTTCATGGAATTGCAATAGCACATTCTAGTTTTGTGAAGGTCCATGTAATTTTGAAAGTAATGCTCTGACAATATAATGTCCTTCACCAATGGGAAGAAATTATGAAATTTTGGCAAAATTCTAATTTTCCTAGCACAATAACTTTCACAAATTTAATCCAAACAGCAAGAGACTCAACTTGAAATCTCACTTATAAATATAAACACAAACCAATAATAGAAACATTTGGTTTAAGCATTTCCAAACTGAAACTGCAGTGACAAGGACAGACAGATGGACGGACTGACCAAAAGAAAACATATAAAGTCATGGTCTTTTAAGAACACTTCACACATAACAAAGGTAAAATCTCTTTGTTATTACTGTGCTACAATCAGGATAATGCAATGCTAAGGTGTACATTAACTACCTCAGATATACTGCACAGTTCAAATGTACTCATACCTTAAAGGGCTGATCCTAGACTTTGAAAGTGGTGTAGTTCCATAAAATAAAATAAACAGCTGCGCCATGAGCGCATGTTACGCCCGTCGCTTTTCAAAGAATAAATTTCAATAACTTCTCAATGTCATATCACAAATTCATGAAAAACTAAAGGGAGGTTATGTTAATTGATATAAACCCAACACCAAAGTTCGGCCGTTAGGTTTTCTTGTTTGGATTGTTTTACATTGTCATTTTGGGACCTTTACAGCTGAGTATGCGGCATAAGCTTTGCTCATTGTTGTAGGCCGTATGATAACCTATAGTTGTTAATTTCTGTGTCATGTTGGTCTCTTGTAGAGAGTTGTCTCATTAACAATTATACCACATCTCCTTTTTTAAATTAACAGAAAAGATGAAAAAAATCTAGATGAAAGTCGAAAAATATTATATGGTATGTATGACAGAAAAAAAGGGCTCCAGAAAGGTTCTCATAAGATGGTCACTTTAAGGCAAATTATACAATTGACATGCAGTGGCACCAACAAAATTCAAACTTGATCTCTGTTTTGTGGTAATAAGCATTGTGTATATATGTTTCATAAGATTTGGTTGAAGCAAACTAAAACTATAAAATGGAAACCAACTTTGTGACGACTATTGTACTGAGAGGACATGGGTTAAACCTGCTACCCCCCAATTGCGGCGTGGCCATAAAAGTGTTTATTTTAGTTTTTGCCCTTGTACCTTGAAATCAAATGTGTGCAATGCACGGGACATTGGAAATTTGTTCTTTTATTTCACATGGGACACTAAAGTCTTGTATTCATGAAAGATTACAACTTGTTGGGACTAGAAAGCATTGATAGTTACAAAAAGAAAAAAGATTGGTATGTACTGCGCTGATTCTAGTGTTGCAGTTAATTGAATAAGACCATGTGTGGAATTTGTCTTCAAATTATTACTGTTATTAATCTTGTATTTATGCAGACATTATCAGCTTAGTGGTTTCATTCCAAATCTCGGGATTAATGCAAAGTCTTTTATAAAGGTTACAGAGACAGATACAGAAAATAGGAACGTAATTCATGTAAAGGTTAAAAAAAAGTTGAGAGTAGCAAAACGATTTTTTGAAGATTCAACCTAAAAAAGGATACCTTTACATATTTACTATCTTAAAAGAGGAGGTGGATTTCAGAGGGATAAGAAGTGTGCTTCAGCTGACCCCCACAACACAACACACACAAAACAAGATCTAATGTTATCGGAATCATAATTTTATGAGATATATGTAGTACGATGCATAGTAAGGAATGATTCATAATTAATACAATCATTTTGCACAATAATTTTGATTTGATAATTTTACCGGTAATAGCATAATTATTTAACCGGGATTAGCACTATTCCAACTTAGTAGATGTATCTATTTGTTTATCTCGGAGATCCTGAATTCCAATTGCGGGATAGTTGTACAACAAAGGAGTTATTAATGATATGTTAATAGCTATATATTAAGAGGATTCCATTATACTGGACTTCTGATGTTCACAATCAACAATTGACTATCATTATTTTTAAGTCCCCACCAACTTAAAATTGTTCAATTTGCCTGTCCGTCTATCCGTCCGTCCATCACACTTCAGTTTCAGTTTAGAATTGCTTTGACCAAATGATTCTATTATTGATTTGTAAGCTTAATATTATGTTACAGGTCAATTTTGTGATTTATGCTGGTGGAATAACATCTCAAACGGGTGTGTGCCCTAAGAAATTAAGAATTTTCTTACAATTGTTAAGAGTCATATCTATCTTGCCTTACCATAAGCCAGGTTGGCCCAGCAATCCCATGAAGTTCATCATCTGTTAACGTTCAAAATTGATTATCAGATAATGAACTCGAAACAAAGTCAACCAAACGCAATTATCTTTTCAAGGATCTACTTGTATGAAACATTTAAAAAATCAACATACCCCTTTTTTTCCAAACCCCAACCCCAATATTACATCATATATTACATTTATTGAACCATCTGAAGAAAATACCAGACAAGACTGTGAGTGAAGCAAAGAATGAAGTCATATTCAATTTGAAAATAAACACCCTCAATTTATGTATGTTTTTACATAAATTTCTATTTATGCAGTTTTTGAATGGATGTTGCTATGGATAATATGTGTTTCCATTGTAACAATCGAAGTCAACAACACTTGACGATAGTAATTTAAAGTTTGCGTTAGGTTTTATGTATTTTCTTATCGGTAATGAAACAATTAAGGACATTTAAGCTTTTAATTCGTTTGATAGAATCGCGTGCTATGGATAAAGACCTAAACAATCCTGTCATCTGTTTTAGACTGAATTACAAACAAAAGTTGTGGACGCACATTTTAACTTCCGAAACAAATAATGTGAAATTTTGTTAATTCATCGCTACAATAAAGGGACAATATTTGAGATGAATTTGATAATGCAAAACCCTTCATAACACTAACATAACAAACCAGATTTAACAAATTCGTGTGTAGGATTTTGAAAATCGTATTGAGTCACACGGTATTGGAAATCATACATTGACCTATGGATATTCGTTTTTCGTGTTATATGTACATGTATAAGTATGTCGTGCTCTATTCGTGTCACTTCTGAATTTATTAAAATATTTGGTCATTTGATCATTTGATAGAGTAAAAGGTAAAGTTAATCTGCTTTTCCGCGATGAAAATGTCACGAAAAAATAGAAAAACATAGCATCCCCCTTTATTAAAATAAGTTGAAAATAAATTACTTACAAAGTGACTTGTATTTTTCATACACAGTAACAATTCATTTGTGTCTTGCTTCGTGCATTTAGTGATATTTCTTTTGTAACTGGATAAAGATTGCTTAAGATTATATCTAGATTAATTAGTGAGTTTTATTTCATGTTTCAAATGAGCCGTAGGGCGTATTAAAACCAGTACGGATCAGAAAAGAATATCCCACTTTCGTGTAGTCGGTAAAATATGATTGAAATCTTGCAAATCTTTGCAGAAAATAATATTTTTTTTCGGTATATAAGTCAGATAATGCATATTTTAAGGTTTTTCTTGTCGTATAACACACCTCGGTGTCAGGATTGCCCAAAGAAAGACCTCCCTCCGGTCGGTCTTTCATTTGATCAATCCTGACACCCCTCGGTGTGTTATACGACAAGAAAGACCTTTAAATATGCATTATCTATAACATATCACCTCTGAATATACTCATTCTTTCAAAAGAAACTTTTTGCTATGAGCGTATACATACATGTATATTCAAAACAAATTCCTATAAACTTTCATGCAAAAAAATTATTTTATGAATGGACATGTGTAAAATAGTAATTATGTATACTAAAGTATCCCCATGTAGAGGCCCCTGACATACTGTAATTGAGTAAAGTCTTTGTTGTCGACAGCCAGTGACCAACACGATATCTTTATATATCATGTGTCCATGTCCACACTGTTTTGAAATTCATTCTAAATGCAGACTGAACGTATCGTCCAGGCGTTTGGCTAAATATGAAGTATTGCCTATGTCCTTAAAACATGTTTATACCGCACTTTGAACGTATTCCATTCTTTGTATTTGTTTTGAATCTATAGAAACTATGAAGTTAAGGTGGTACCTAACACTACAGGGAGATAACTCTGTAAAAATCAGCTAAACGTTTTAATCACGTTGTATTGTTAAGGAAATATTATGCTTCCAATTGATCAAAATTAGTGTTTGTCAAACTGCTATATAACCAATGAAATTTTTCTGATAAAGTGGTTGGTTCAAATTTTTTGAAATTTTTATATTTTTGTCAAAGGGTCAAAGTAAACATTTCGTCAAAATTTTATGAAAATTAAACGAGCCAAATTAATATTAGTCAAGGTGTTGGGTACCACCTTAACTTGCTGGATTTAAGTTATTTGTCTTAATACGTTACTTTTGATAATATGCACCATACTTTAGCTATTTACGTCTTTTATGTCCATTCCATATTTTAATGTAATTTAGTTTTATATGACTAATAATTGACGAATTAGAAATCCGTTTGCATGTTACATAATAGTTCGGAGTTTTTTCGTGTATTTTTTGGCAAAGTTATCTATTATATAAAATCATGTTATTTTTGTCGTTTATCGCTATATAAGACACAAAAAAGCAAGAATTTAGTTCACAGGTCTTCCTTAAAAAAATTATATCTAAAACAGAAATCATGCACTGATTTATCTTTCTTTAAATACATTTATTACAGTTTTTAGAACATTCCACCCAAGAAGAATTTGACAATTCCAAGTCAACGAAGTCACGGCAAGGTGGCCGACCAGTAAATTGTTTATACATCACAAAACATTAAATTTTATAGAATTCCACTAAGAATCGTCACAATTCAATCGTAATCACTTACTAAATAAACTTTGACATTCACCGATGTATAGTTTGAGAAAATTTAAAATCCGGATAAATTGGATGAATATTGTAACATGTATAATTCCTATTGTATACGAAGCTTATAAACTTCTGGATGAAGATGCAAATAACGGTAAAAAAATGGGTTCTAACGTAAAACATTTGTTACATTTGGGATATTTAACGATGTATGTATATGACTTTTTTGGTGGGGTTCGTGCTGCTCAGTCTTTGGTTTTCTAAGTTGTTTTGTATAAAGTTGTTTGTCTGTTTGTCTTTGTCTTTTTTAGCCACGGTGTTGTCAGTTTATTTTCGACTCATGAGTTTGAATGTCCCTTTGGTATCCTTTGCCTCTCTTTTACAAGACCAATTTTTACAAATTTGGACTACAGCGTTTCAACTTAGAAGAATGGTAACAAGAATGGTAACAAACTCTGTATTTATAGATTATAAACTAGTATTTGGTATAGGAAATGTTAACTAAATTGCGAAGCGACACCGTTGAATGAAATGATCGCAATGCACAAAGAGATGAGACTTTGCATATGTTGCAATATGAATATTTTAGAGGACGAGTACCATTTTGTGTGAACTTGTCCAGCATAGACCTGTGCGAATACAATTTTTGCCCCTAATTATTACTATGCATGGCCAAATCGGTACAAGTTAGACAACTTATTACAAGCCCATTATAAAACTATGCAATTACTTAAAAGCATGCTTGGAAAATTGAGGTCATATATTTCCATAAAATAATTGTGTACTCTGTTGTCTGTCTGTTTGTCTGTCATGTATTGTATATCTTCGTCTGCCTTAGCTTGTGGGTTTATATTTATTTATAAATTGACATCCGGTATTCACTCATCTGTATAATTCTTTCTTGTTTTACCTCCGATGACAGATTTAACCTCAAACGGTTTGGGTAATTTTTTTCTGCTCAGCTATGCTTTAACCTACCAATATAGTTTTTTTTTCATTTTGTTTTTTTCCAACATTTAGTGCTCTTGATAAAAGTAAATTTTCATTAAATCAATTTGCTACAACGTAATTTTTACTATACAACAATGCTATGCAACTAAAAACATACATTTTTTATCTATTCGTCTTTTTTGTTTATTTGTCTAGTTAGCTTTGCTACAATCAACTATATATTCATAATTTTTGGAAATTAATGATGCTTGACATCAGTTTATTAGTATTATTTCAATAACAGGTAATAATTGATTTTATTCACATCAACTTTGCTAAAATCAATAAACAATTATAAGGTTTAATGTCATCGTGATATTCAAGAAATAATTTTCCACATTGAATTATGCCGATACTGAGGAAAGTTTAACCCTGGTTAAGTTGTTCATGAAACAAGAACCCGCGAGGTACAAGGAAATAACCAATGTATTAATGGGATGTTTATTTTATACATTGGTTTTATTCCCTGTACCCCCACAGGTTTGGCCTTTTTTTTCCTTTTATTAACATAAATAACGCATCCGCATCAGTGAGAAAAAGGTATCTGATTTTTTCTTAACAGATATCATCACTGTATAGATAAAATTGTCATATACTCTGTCACATCTAACAGTTTTAAACTAAAAACAGATATGCAGCCTTGGGAATATAGTCTTTTTAAATATAGAAAAGCCTTAATAACGATGATACCAAAAAATAATAATTGAGTAATTAGCATAAAGACTATCATTCTCAGATCAAATGGATCCCACATCTCCTTATTTTTATAACTATTATAATAATGTAAAGCTATGTTCAAGATTTACCACACGTAGTACATATAACTCGACTGTGTGATAACATTAATGGTACTAATTTAACTGCACTAGATGCGCATTTCGACAATTAATGTCTCTTCAGTGATGCTCGAAGCTAAACTATTTGAAAATCCAAAACTTAATACAAATGCTGAAGAGCTAATAAAACCAAAAAGGACAAAAAGAAAAGCCGAAACGGAACCGTCTAACATCAAAAGGATGTTGGACTCCTGTAAACTTATCTGTCTAGCCATGTCAGGCATACCTGTTCCGGCTTGAATAATGCTTCTAAAGAATAGACTCAAGTTAGAATGATTATCGGTTGCTGTCAGGAGTCAAAAACTATATTTACCAGACTACATATGTACATCAGTTATTAAAAAAGTTCTAGGTTTGAGAAATCTACCTTTAGGCAATGGTTTTAGAAGAAATATGAAAAATGCATTTTTTCAAATATGATATACAAGTTTCTAAATAATACCTTGAAAGAGCTAGATATTTTCTATACAAGGGGAGGTAATTGGAATTTACATTTAATTATTTCAAAATTCTTATAGTACAAGGCATTGGAATTATTTGTAAATAGATAGTTCAATTGGGTACATTTTTTTTATTAGTAAACAGTAGTTCAAGACGAGACAATTTCAATTAAGATTCTGCCAGCAGTAGTTCTGAAATGATCTCGATATTACAAGTTTCTCGCTCAGTCACACAGTAAATTTATCTTGGGTTTCTGCTTCATTAAGGTAGACCCCACATTTCCTTTTATTCAAAAAGATTATTTGCAAAGATATATGGATCTCAAACAATCGTAAATATTGAAAAAATCTCAACCATTTTCCGCACGTGTTAACAAGTGGACCTAACTTCACGAATCGAGAGGGGAATATTTTTCATGCAAATGACAAGTTTGCGACGTCACAATTAAGTCGTATGAAAGTGTTAGTAAAGAATAATATAATATACTGTTTCGCCTAAACAAAATTAATTTAAAAAATCTAAATGATAACGCAATAAAATATTTGGTGACCTTCAAACCTTACATAACTCCCTTTTCGGAGATATACAATGTAGTTCAGCATATCAAGATCGTAGTTTTAGTGCAAACTAACTAAAATTCATACAATGATAGAAACCATACATGTTCTCAGTTCTGATGAGAGAATGAAAAAACACAAAAAACAAAACAAAAAACAAAACGAAAAAACGCACTTTTAAGGAATACTACTTCAGTAGTAATAATTTCCTAACTTTTCTCCATTTACAAAAATGTATATGGATTTCTTCCTCTGTCATAATACTGTTGAATTACAACCTCATAGGAGTCCGATGTATTAGCGAATCCCTCAATTCACTAAACACATCAAACGTAGCAATTGGTCATGAAAATCATGTCACACCTGGTGGGACATTTATATATATAGTGTTAAAATTGATTAAGGGTTATAGATAGAGAATGTATCAAACAACTGCAATACAGAACACATTAGTCACATTAACAACAGGAACGTATACAATCAAAAGTCGTATAGTGCTTTTTTGTCAATTTTATGTAATGAAGGTGGAACATTGGGTGTCGGATATATTTCGTATGCATCAAACTGCATTGCATTCTGTAGTTCCTCATCACCTTTTCTATTGAGAGGAATATTGGGTGTAGGATATCTTTCGTATGCATCAAACTGCATGGCATTCT
The DNA here is from genome assembly GCA_017311375.1 of Mytilus coruscus. NCBI lineage: Eukaryota > Metazoa > Mollusca > Bivalvia > Mytilida > Mytilidae > Mytilus > Mytilus coruscus. The sequence goes on along the minus strand of CM029603.1, from coordinate 38,655,534 downwards.
GTTGTTCCTCATCCCCTTTTCTATTGACAGGACCAACAGACCTACAAAAGAAATACATCGTACATGAATAAAAAATAATGATAGCTGTTGTTTTTAATCGTTTATAAAATTGTATGAATTGATACAAAAGCTCTTCGTTCACAGCATTTATAACTAGTAAAGAATTCTAATGAAAAAACCCAGACTACATTTTTATTGATTTTTTTTTTATAAATCAAGAATTAAATATAATTACTTGTGCTATTACTTAAAACCTTATGAGCATAATGGCATAATGAAAAAGTGAATACAGTATTTATCTTAACTCTTTTATCTTGCATATTAAAGAAAAAATAAAACGAACTGCCAAAATACGATTAACTTGAATAAGAAATGTTTTTAAGCTCTATGGGTTATGGATTTTTACAATACTTACTTTGATTTTTTGTACCACTTGAAGACAAGGAAAACGATGATACCGAGGATAAATACACTAGTCACTACCCCTACCAGCCAGATTTTACTTGCAGTAGTTGCATCAGAATCGCTAGAGCATTGTGAACTTGTAGCACTATAGCAGCCACCATTAACAACACAAATATCAGACTACAATTAAAGTAAATATCATCTTATGGTAAATATATTTTGTTGATATTGCATACGACCATGAGTTGATCTTTCGAGATATATTATGAAAGATCTTGTCCGTACATTGACTTTCGGAGATCATGTTTGAAAAATGTTAATGACTATATTGCTTTTTTGTATAATGTAAACGTAGTGTACTATAAAACTTCTTTAAACAATTTGGCTGTGCCGAATTTATAAATAAGCAGCTATTTACGGACAGACTTGGAGTGTTAAATCAAAACATTTCTGAGAAGTTTGTCAGGCTCTATGTGTGCGTCCATTTGTCTGTGCAGGATATTTAAAACACAATCACGACCAATTCAACAGTAGGGATCAACGCTCAGACACCTTTTTGGACATTTAACCTTATTCCAAGATACATACATAGATTTACAATTTCATCCAAATGGAGATTTGATGCGCTGTAGACCCCAAGTATATCAGCCATTTTAGAATGTGTGGTAAATCAGTATGACAAGCAATTACTAATTGTTCCTATTAGATTATTTAAAGTAATGAAATTCTGAAGAGTTTTCGAATATAGACTGGTTGGGAAATACCTTTGCATTCACAAAACAAGAGAATGTTTTTAACAAGCTTTCTTCATATATAATATCCTATCAAAATTATAAAAGCTTTTCAAATATAACAAAGCATTTTTTTTTTTCATATTCAAACAATTTGTTCCCCCATTGTTTCCATGCATTACCTTGTTAAAGTAAATGCAAAAAAAAAATTCCGTCTAACTAGCCTATGTCGGATTTACCTCGGATACTTACACATAACAGGTGTAATTTAAAAAAAAAATTCATACAGTTGTTTTCGTTTTGAAATATTGGGCTACATAATAGTATTGGTGCCGTTTGAAATGTTTTACTTTAATATGAATAATGCAAACCAATCAAACATTTTTAAATTATGTTTTTAGAGCGTTGTTTGATGTTGCTAATATCATTTCAGTAATTTTTGTGTAAATTGTCGTACTTTGCAAATTTCGAAAAGGAGCCGAATAACTCATAATGTAATATACCCTTAGTTGACAAACGACATTTGTTCCATTTGTTGTACAGGTATAACATGACGAATCATATGATGCAGTTGCAACAGTATCACTGTATGTCACACCATCGTTTGTTACAGAGACAAGCTGGAAGGTCAAGGTTGAGGTTTCTGTTGACCTTTTCCTGCGACGTCTAGATCCTGTTGTCAAAGGACATTTTACTTCTCCGACGCCTTCCAGTATACCAGTGGTTGTAAATGATGTTCCAGTGGAAATTAACTCATTATTGACATTCTGTTAAATACAAAATATTTCTTACAATATTGACAAAAACATTTTGATACAAAATCAAGTATGGTATGATAATTCCTTTTTGTTTGTTTGTAAAACTGAGGCATGTAATGTTATACAAGTTTGAGATTTTTAATTTCATTGTGTTTTGAAACACAATTCTTCATATCGTAAAACTTCATAATGACTTGAAATTTAAATTTGTTAGATGATATTGTTATGATATTGTAACTATCATATCTATTTAGTTGGCCTAATTTGTTTTGTGTGGCCTAAGAATGTTTACATTATATTTTGTTATATTGTGTACAAATTATACACATTGTGTTACAACTATGCAGTTAAGAATTCACTGGAACATTCATTGATACTCATGGAATGATTAGAACTTTCTATTTCACTTACATAACGTTTCCAGAATGATCATAACAAAAGATGCGTAATTTATATTTCTAGCGTTGTCTAGAAATTTCCGTTTGAGTATTTAAATGCAGACCCAAAAGTTAGTTAAATATAGAGATTTAGACATAGACTTAGATAGACTTAGACATCGATAGACATCAACATTCTTAGCAGTTGGATTGACACTTTTATTTACAAACTACATCATACTAGATTGTGACCAATTGGATATAATATTCTGTGGATTCCCGTGAAGATTTCCGGATAAAGAAAAGATAAAAGATTGGACTCATATTTGGACAGTTAAGTTGACATTTCTTTTTGTGTAATACTTTTTGTAAACTAGTGTATAATAAATCTTGTTAAATTTTATTATTGATTTGTGTCTTTTGTTGGCTACAATTAAAAGGCGATTTTCTGACATAACAATATAAAGAAATTATAGGCAATATGATATGATATGATAAGTGTTGACAATAATTCAGAACTAGGAGTCAAGTATATTGTTCCAGTATCTATTAGTTCCCATTCTCAAAATGACACATTATCAGGAACTAAAGTAATGGTGGTAGGAGGTAGATCTATCAATAGTTCCCTTTATTCATAGTTTAATGATAGATATATACATAGATATAAGAAGATGTGGTATGAGTGCCAATGAGACAACTCTCAATCCAAGTCAAAATTTATAAATGTAAACCATTATAGGTCAAAGTACGGTCTTCAACACGGAGCCTAGGCTCACACCGAACAGTAAGCTATAAAGGGCCCCAAAAATTACTAGTGTAAAACCATTCAAACGGGAAAACCAACGGTCTAATCTATATAAAAACGAGAAACGAGAAACACTTATGAACCACATCAACAAACGACAACTACTGAACATCAGATTCCTGACTTAGGACAGGTGCAAACAAATGCAGCGGGTTTAAACGTTTTAATGGTACCAAACCTTCACCCTTTTTCTGAAACAATAGTGTAACATCACAACATAGAAAGACACACTATAAAATATCAACTGAAATAGCTTAACTCAATCAAAGGACATAGTAACACCATTGAACATACACTGAACAAATAAATTTGACCTATGATACAATGTAAATTCAAAATAAATAAACTAAGGGAAGAATAATAAAAGTAACATGTTATATCGGTATGAAATGTTACACAATTTAAGAAAAACAATATGCTCGAACAAAAATATCAGCCATTTGCAATAACTTTAAACACAGGTAAATAAAATAATTTTGTTGTTAGGTATACGTATACTACGGAAGCGTATTAGCGCCACACATTTTTTTTTTTTTTTTCCCTATCTTTGCGTTATAACGCAAACATTTGCGTTATAACGCAAACCTTTGCGTTGTAACGCAAACCTTTTGCGTTGTAACGCAAACCTTTGCGTTAAACGCAAACATTTGCGTTACAACGCAAACCCTTGCGATATAACGCAAACCTTTGCGTTTTAACGCAAACCTTTTGATTTCAATTATTCATTAAGTTTTGTATATGCCCGTCTGTCATTAAACTTCTGTTGTGATTTAGTTAAGAAAAGAACCATAAATACAAGGAAAAGTCATTATAATAAATATGCATAGGAATCAGAAAAGTATATAATTTAACAAGAAAATAGATATGTTATAGGCATATTTTATTTGAAAGGCCAACATTTTTAAAATTTTGATGAAGTAGATAGGAGCAAAATAATGTCATACAATTGTAAAACTGTCAAGGCAAATAGACAAAATGATCTTTCTGCTGTAAAATGAATAATTAAGAAAGATTTTTTATTTTTAATTTTGATGTAAGAAATCTTTTTTTAAATCTCAGAATATGATAAAGATTCTTTGATAAAAAGTCATGAAATTTTCAATCTAGAGTGGTAACTTGGTAGCAATTTAAATGGAGAGAACATAATTTTATTAATAAAACATCTTCATTTTATTCATTTATTACAGAAGGGTAGTTAACCAACCTTACACAATCCTCAAAGGAGAGCTTACTTTGGAAGTATATTTATATTCGGCTATAGCTATATTAGCAGAGATGTTTTTTTTTCTTTCTTCGGTATAACTTTAATTTACTCAATTTTCATTGTAATATATGTATATATATTATCATGTATATCATTTTGGGGCATTTTATAGCTTAATGTTCGGTGTGAGCCAATGCTCCGTGTTGAAGACCGCACTTTGAACTATAATGGTTTACTTTACAAATTATGACTTAGATGGAGAGTTTTCTCATCGGCACTCATACCACATATTCTCATATCTATTATCCTGCTCATTATTAGTTAAATAGTAAAGCATTTTACTTTGCAATGAGTACAAAGAAGATAAATTTTAATATATGCAGCCTCCTCCATTAATAACTGCTGCTTCCTTTGAATCTTAAATAAGAAATAAGATAAAACAAATGTTTGCGTTATTTCGCAAAGGTTTGCGTTATAACGCAAATGTTTGCGTCATAACGCAAAGGTTTGCGTTTAACGCAAAAGGTTTGCGTTATATCGCAAAGGTTTGCGTTGTAACGCAAATGTTTGCGTTATAACGCAAAGATAGGGAAAAAAAAAAAATGTGTGGCGCTAATACGCTTCCGTAGTATACAGTTACAATAGAGAAAGGAAATATTTTAACAAAATAAAATTTTTTTTTGATGTTCATAGTACGAAGTGGAAATTTATATTAGTACCAAACACTTATCAAAGCTGGTATATAGACCAGATATAACCTTGAATAACATTAAATAACAAAAAAAGCATTATAATTAGTATCAACAGATCAAATAAACAAGAAAGTACGATTTGAGAGTACTCGCAGTTACATGCATATAATTGAAGGAAAAACCTTTTTATGTCTTGCAAAGCTTTTCGGTCAGAGCTGACATGAAGATGGCATTTTATATAAAAATAACAGAATAATTGAGATAATTCTTTGCTATTCATGATTTTTAGAATGTCAAACATACTTTATTAGTCCCATTGAAAACACTAAAATATATTTTGACAGGCAATCTAATCTCCGATAGGACATTCTTGTACTCGATCAAGTAAGAGCAACTAAAAGAAGAAAAATCAAGCTTAGAATCGGTGCAATTTAGGGAAACAATTATTTTAAGTTTTCTATACAAGACAAATAAACGGAAAACTAATAATTGATTCCCCATATTGCCCCGATTGTAAGCGTGATTTTACTTCTTTTAGTTGCTCTCTCTTGGCCGAGTACCAGAACCTTGAACCAAATTAATCCTATTCGGGGTGTAAATGACATAACTTTATAAGAAAAACTCGACACAAATCATAATTTATCACGTTCTCCCACGTTTTTACATCAACTTAAAACTCTTTTCATTTGAAACAGAATATTTCAAATGGGCTAAACAGGATCATCAAAATGCCTTCTTCTGTACACACCAGGCGATCTTAAGAATTAAATCGAGAAGAAAACAGTAAAATGTCAATAATTTACAAACTATAGTATATTTTCATCATATTTTGAGTAAAATATTTACTATTGACCAATGAGGAAAACTCTTTCCAAAGTTTAAATCACAAAGAGATAAAATATAATGAACCTTCTTTTCAACAACTTTAGGGGACTCAGTGGCCACGTGGTCTTAAATGTCGAACTAGTGTATCACTAGCCTGCCAACACTGAGGTTGTGAGTTCGACTCCAATCTTAATTGACTATGATTGTCAGTTTTCCTACCGGTGGTTCTTTCTGGGCACTCTGGCTTTCCCGTCTATAAAATGTGACCGCCACAAATAGCACAATAGTGCTGAAAGTGGCATTAAACACCAATCAATCATCAATCTTAACAATTTTTAAAACATATCTTTTCATAGATGCAGTACTACTTCTGGTGTGGTTAGTTGTACTGTCGAACATTTCTAATGGTTCCAGATCTTGTGCATAATCCGTTTGTTTTAAATTAAGTACTTTAAATACACAGCACAATGATATCTCAACAAAATTGATGAAGCTTGCAATTGCAAGTACTTTTACAAACATTACGATGGTAACGTGAAAAGGTAACATCGAAATAAAAGCTTGATGCATAATTTTAAAAAATCGGAAATATACCATTAAATAAAGCTCAAATTTAAATTAAAGAATATGAAAATAAGAAAATCAATACGAAATAACCGTAATTTAAAATGTATTTTTGCTTATAAGATTGGATGCTTTTATTCCTTATACGATGGCTTTGTTATCATAGTTTTGACTTCCTATTGAAAAAAAAAAGAAATTAACAAATATTAGCCAAGAGATGTGTTCTATAAAAATCATATATATTTAAATACTCACATTTGCAGTTTCAATACGACAAAGAAGATTAGCTGATTCATAAAAGTTTTCACCATAAATTGAGATTTGCTCACATGAGCTAATAGACTTGTCACAAAACGATTCATCAGAGATTCTTTTTACAACATCGGGACCTGCAGTCATGTTTACTCTACAATCTTTACCCGTAAAGCCCACATAACAATTACATTCCTCTGAAGAAGAAAACAGCATACAAAACATAAATTTTAATTATTTTGATTCGAGCGTCACTTATGAGTCTTTTGTAGACAAAACGCGCGTCTGGTTTCCAAAATTTAAATCCTGGTATCTATTATGTGTTTATTTGATACAATTAATATTTGTTACCATTCGCTTATATGTTTTCTTCAATCATTATCGAAGAACTTCTACCAATAAGTTTCATACTTTTGATTTTCCCCGTTAAGTAACATTGAGATTCTATGGAACATCATTTGAATTACGCGTAGAGGTTTTTCTTCCAATTTTTTAAAGAAAGGCTCTCACTACATAGTGCATGTTTCTTGAATAACTATATTATACATGACTTGTAACACTATCATTTTAATACATTTCTTCATGAAATAAAATTATGAATGATTCTACTTTAGCTCTAGTGTTCTATTTAAAGGTATGTAATATATTTTATGTCAAAAACATATTGTTTAGCTAAAACTAATAAAAAATGATAATGAGGGAACGAACGATGTTTATATTTGTATCAGGCAAAGTTTACCCTGGATGCATGTATTTATTATTTTAATGTCCTTTTGGTCATACAGCATAAACTGCTTCGGCTCTTCTACATCATCGGTTGATTTAAAATATTCGGCTTTGAGTGTTCCCGATGAAGGTAAATCCAGAAAAGCGCTTCGTACGCAGGAAATTATTAAGTGTTGTTTTCTTGTTTTGACAGCACTAGTACGATACTGCTGCTGGTGAACTATCAGTCCCCGAGGGTATCATCACCTCAGTAGGCAGTACTTCGATACTGACATGATTTATAACAAACCGTTCTAAAATTGTATTTTTATAAATTTATAACTTATTAAGAAACTAAGGTTTCAACTCCCTGATGCGAAGATGACCTTGGATATAGTTGGCTATTAATTTTAGGTCCTTTCAATCATATATTTCTTCAACTGTTTCGGTTTTTATACATCCTTGGCTTTCAAATATTCGTCTTTGAGCGTTCCTGATGATGGTAATTCCAGAAAAGCGCTTCGGATGCATACAATTTATAAAGTGTTTTTTTTTTTCATTTTTTATATCCAAAAGTGGATTTTAACAAGATCATAAACATAGTAAATGGTCGAAAATAGGTAAAGCAATGTTGAATGTAAAGTATGAATGCATGCACAAATATATTATTTTGTTGTAGATATGAATAAATGGATGGATGAATTGGTGTTTTAAGGTCCTGAATAAAAGGAGATGTCGAGAAAATGTGAATGAGACAGCAACCCAACATCAGAAAACATAGGTTCCGCCATCGACACTTTTATGTGTAATTAAAAACAAGTGTTTACATGCAATGTCAACGGTGACAGCTGAAACGGGTTTATATTCCACGGTATTTGATTTTAGTAGTTTAATTTTTTTGGAAAAGGGGGGGGGAAGACATAATGACCGTTATTTTAAATCATGCACTACTTATTACATTAGTTTTAAATCATTAATTTTAATGCTCTAATTTGCAATTTCAGTAAAGTTTACAATTGGATAATGGTATATTTCTAATCGTATATGATGCCTGTCACGGGAAATTTTTCGTCATTAATGACATTAAAATCATATCTGTGAGGTTAAGCTAGGTATACCGGTTTAACCCACCATTTTCTATGGAAAATATCTGTACCAAATCAGGAATATGACAGTTGTTTCCATTCTATCCGTTGGTTAATTAGTGTAACATTTGATTTTGTCTTGTTTTCTGGACATCCCCTTTTTGAATTTACCTTGAAGTTCAATAATTTTGTTTATAATGTTTTCTCCCTTACTTATTAATTGCTAGTATTGGAGAGGTGAAAGTTGATAACATACTTTTTACACAATCTCCATGTTTCTTTCCTTTATATTTGCAGTCAAAAGGACAGACATTGTCATCAATAAGCTGAGCTACGGCGCTTTTTTCATCATCCTTCCATAAAGTATTATTTGTTCTGACTTCGTTGGCACATTCTGTTTTTAACAATTCAAACGAATCGTCCATGTAATCGTCTGTTCCAGAGAGCTATAAAATACATGATTTCGAGCTGTTAGTACATTTGCAATTACGTAATAATTTTGACTTTGGATGTAATGTCTCTGGAATCTTCCTTGTGGTTTGCACTGCTTTTTAGTATTTATGAATGTGTTGTCAGTGTTATGTCTTTGGTCTTTTACTTTGAGTTCATTGAAAATATTGGGGAGAGTGAAGAGGGTATTTTTCAAAAGTGAAAACCAATAACGCAGAAAACGAAATATCAAAAAACTTTTTGTTTATATTATTTTGAGATTATACAGTGAAGTTGCTTTGAAATAAATCTTACTCAACCCTTTATATAACCTTTATATAAGCTTTATTCATATATCATATATATAAACGTTTCAAGCTTTCCATTTTGTATTTGCTCACTTATTACGTTAATAAATATCAATATATAATACATGTACATTTCTCAGTTTATTAACGACTGTCCACACAAAAAAAGTAAAATCTCAAAAATACTTAACTTCGAGTTCCGAGTAATAAAACTTATAGTTTCCAACAGCACATATTTTTTCGGCAAAAATATTTCAAGAAAAAAAAACTTTCGGATACTGTAAATCTTTAAAATAAGATGAAATTTGTGTTATAACAGCTAACTAGGTAGATATCCATGTAATGCACTTATAGGATTATTGAGTTATTAGTAACTTGAACCCTAAAGTACAACATTTGTCTGAATAAGTTATTATATATGATTTGTAACTCTACGGTTCTGTATATCTATCTAGACTATGTGTTTTTAAATGATGTGTTCTGTAATAAATTTTAGATGCTTGTATTTTAGTAATCTCTTGATACTTTATCTTCAATTTATCGACACTGATAAACACTTTCTTTATCAAAGACATTTGTAAAACATGTTCTGTACGTACCTGGATGTTTTGAATGCAATTTGTAATAGCAGCAGTAGTATTGACATTTGACAGTGATGAACAGGCATCAAATAATACAGACTGAGAAAAATAATTAGTACATGCATCTTCTGCACTGGATTCATTCCAACCATTTTTCCAATCCATGCTCTGTTAAAGATTAAAGAAACGTACACATTGTTATTTGTTACATAATCATACATAATTACTAAATTATTTCGTGTCAAAGTAATAGCAAACAATTAAGGTTGAAATGATGTTGAAACATGCCAACCAATAAACTGTTTGGAAATTAATGCACACATTGCAAAAATTATTGATACGCTTTGTCAATTGAAATTTGAATAGTTTAAATACTACTCACATCATTTATGAAAAATCCGAATAGAAAAAAGTAACTTGTTCAATCATGCGTTCCGAATGCATTCACATTTTAAGAATTAGCAAAAATAACAAAATGTACAGTGTTTATGTTGTCAAAAAACATTCACTTCGGGTGCGTATGAATATACAATACTATTAACTTTTTCATATTTTTATTTGTGTGTCGTCTAGAATATCCTTATCACTAAATAGATTGGGGTTTTTAATGTATAATTTGTTTGTTCTTTAGCTGACTGAGATAATAAAATGGAGTGCGATGGTTCAAAAAAGACTATTTTCAAATAACAGACGGTATCTGCCAAACGAGACTACATTATATGGGGAATACACCTATATAACCTTATTCCAGTGCATGGCACACGAAGAAAACAAATAAAAGGAAACAAAAGATGTCTACTAATCAATAGAAACAAATAAGAGCAAACACGACATGTCTACTGACAAATACACACAAATACAAACAAACAAGACAGGTATACTGACCAATGAAAATAAATGAAAGCAAACAAGATATGTTTTCTGACTAGTTAAAAAAAACGAATAGGAACATGAAACACAGAGTTTTGGGAAATTGGACTTTAATCGAGCCACAGGGATAAGCATGTTCCACCTTGCATGCAACAGCCGCCGTGTGTTCAAACCATAAGGAGTCCAAATCTGTTAGATTCGAAACCGTTTAAAAATGAGGAGCACGTAGGGAAATATGTTTGGTGATCATTTGTGACATACTCGCCTGATATAAATCAATCAATTCTAAATGGCGCTCGTAAACCTTTTGAAGTGGAAATATGCCATGTAGTTTAGATTTATTTTAATCCTGAAAATGCAATTAATCTGAGTGTGTTGCACGAAAATCCTTCATGGATTATAGGTATGCAAGCATTTAACAAACTATGATATCGGTAAACACCTGTTGCCTTTAATCTAATATGCTTACATGTACATCATATGCATTGATGCAATAACATTAACGGTACTAATGTTACTGCCCAAGATGCACATTTTGACAATTAATATCTTTTCAGTGATACTCGATGCCAAAATATTTGAAAATCAACCTATTACAAACTTTAAGGAGCTGATAAAACAAACAAAAACAATTAGTAAAGCCAGTTTCGGAGAAGGAATCTGGACTATGCATGAATATTTTTACAAATGTATTACATTGTAACTCGGAAAGTTCGACAAATGGAAACAAACTAAACTTCACATCCAGCATAAGCACTTAGATGATTTATCCTGTATTTTGGAGATAATTTTGTTCAGCAGTCGCTCCTCTTTTTATCATTTAGTTTTCATATATATTTCAATGTATTTGGTGTTTCATTCTCTGAATTGTCCCTGTTTATTTATTGCTGCCTAGGAGCAGGACAATATTTAAATTGCTTGTTATTGTGAAGATTGTATATTATAGATTATACATAAAAAGTATAACTAAATTTACCACCAAAACTTTGGACAGAACAACACACCACACCTGCCATAATTAAAAACAAAAACCAACATACTTACAATAATGATGAGTAATTTTTATTGAACCGAAAAAAAAGCTTACCACTTCTGGACGTTCAATGTATGCTATCTCGTCTGCAGATATATCAAATACATCGTCTTCATCTACATTGTCTGTAGAACGCTTATTTCTCACTGTACACGATTTTTTATCCATATTTAATGGCGGACAGACTGGCTGGCTTTCTTTCCAAGAACAGTCAACTTCTGATGAAAATCCTGCAAGTGTTTGGCCGAGACATGAACAATACATAAACGACTGCACCATCTTTTCTGTTCGAGTTTTGTTGATAAATAGGCTGTCACTTTCGGGAACACTATAAGTAGATGTTTCAATGAAAATCTTTACTTCTTTGTATTAAATTTTCTCATTGTAAACGACGGCTTTATAAATGATTAGCAAACGTTAAGAAAATAACCTGTTTTAGGAAGGTATAAAACCCTCTTTGATGAAAGTCATGGTTATTGTAACACAGATATCTATGAACTGTTATACTAAAGATAGGAATAAAAGACAAATGAGACGGTAGTTTTCTCCAACAACTGTTGTGGGCAGTTGTCGTTTGTTAGTACTTTTTATTCTATTTTTAATACTTTTGGTTTTTAAGGGTACATGTATAACTGATTTTTACCCCCCAAGAATTAACTTTAAACAATCAAAATGATTAGAATTAATGAGAAAATGTGCCTGTGTTGGCTTATGTCTAATTATCAAGCAAAGCACAATAAGCAATTATGTCAATATAGATATCAAAGCCCTATTTTCTTGACATGCTTATATATAAAACTATAAATGATATTTATTCTGAAGAGCTAACTCCATACAGGTTAACGGATAACTGTCAAAATGACCATTCTTTGAATAAAATCCTAATATCAAACGAAATATTCTAGGCAACTAAAGACTGAGCAACACGAACAACTTACAATCGGCGTTTATCTCAGGTTCTCCGGAAGGATAAGCAGTGTCTGCTATAGAATATTTAATAACACAAAAATTAATAACTAATTGTGAAACAACTAGCGCAAAACGCAAAAGGGAAATACATTAACTAAACTACTATATAGAGTTCAATAAACGTTTCTAATAGGACATAACACTCCTACTTCTCATGACAAGGCTATTGTTTTATAGCTTATGGCCTTTCTCTGTTTAACAAGGTTAACGCGGAAAGGGGTGATGTGTTAGTTTCAACGGTCTATCATCGATAGAATTTGTCTAGTTTAAATTACCTCCATGTTCTTGCAAAATCGGTGGGGTCTTGATAATTGTTACCATCCCGTCCAGTGAAATCATCGTCATAATTTCCATTCCATGTTCCACAAAGTCCTTCAGTTTCGTAAAGGTCAGCTCGAGATAAGGTAGTATAAACATTCAGCATTCTGTTTCCAGAAATCCAAACATGAACCCGAGTTCCTGTTGGAAGAACAATCTGTGAAGAAAAATAGTTTTCTGTTAATAAGATTTGATCTTCTGCAAAAGACAACTAATGTCACTTACCTGCATAAATAATACTTATAGAAGAGTGGCAAAAAATACCAAAGGGACATTTAAACTTATAAGTCGAAAATTAACTGACACTGACATGGCAAAAAGAAAAGACAAACAGACAAACAACTGGCAAGTATAGTTCAGTACGAATAATTACAGAAAAAAAGCTAGAGTTACCCCGGATAATATCTAGAAACAAAATTTATATCATCGTGAACAAAACTGCTTTAAAGCGCTTAGCTCGCTCTATGGTACACAGGCTCACATTAAAAGTAATGTCAAAATCAAAATAAGGTTGACTGGCATGAGTTGACAAATTTTCTACCGGAAGTGACGTCATGAGGGAAGTTTCCATTTTCTTTCCAGAAGATTATGTCAATAGGCTCTAAATGTCGTGTTAATTTGTATCAGTATATTTTCCTGACAAATTCTTAAACATTTGTTTTTAATAAATCAACGCTACGATATTATTTAATTCCCAAAAATTCTTAAATAATTTTTTTGTCATTGAACAACGGCTAGGATCATGACGTTATTCTTTATAATTATCCAATCAGAATCGACGTATTATTGAAATGTCGATCGATGTTTATAACGTCTGAATAAAAAATGCATGAGTTAACTTTCGTATTGCTTGCAACATATTAAACCCATTATAGAAACATGTACCTCATACGTTCCCCAACTGCTGTAAACTTCCAAATATTCATTACCAATGGAGCATCCTAGTCTGCGCACAACCCATTTTGGAGGATTTCCACAACCATATATAATGAAAACATCTGAAGCTGCACGAACAGCTATTGCACAATGTTCTGTCCAAGTATGATGGCTCTCACGTCGCCTTTGTATCGTATTTATCTGAAAGAAGCTACTGAATTAGTTTGTTTTTATGTTGTTCTGTAACATCACAGTTCCATTTTGGGAAGGGTTGAGCGATCACAAACATGTTTAACCCCACCACATCTTTTATGGGCCTGTCCCAAGTCAGAAGCCTGGAGTTCAGTGGTAGTCGCTGGTTCATGTCTGTCATATTTGTTTTTTGTAAATTGTTTTGTTATAAATCAGGCCGTTAGTTTTCTCAAATGAATTGTTTCAATTTTTAACATTTTTACCTATTATGTTTGTTTTGCTCACACATTGTTGTCAATATAATGGAATTCCATGCGACTGTTATACAAGTGAGAGGTTTAGCTAGTTGTAAAACCCGGTTTAATCCACCATTTTCTACATAAGGAAATATCTGTACCAAGTCAGAAAAATTACAGTTGTTTTCCATTCGTTTGATGTGTTTGAGCTTTTGATCTTCCCATTTGATAAAGGTCTTTCCGTTTTGAATTTTCCTAAGAGTTGGTATTTTTGTTATTTTACTTTTATATATATATATACATATATTTCATGTCGAGGCCTTTTGTAGCCGATTGTATGGGGTTTTCTCATTAATGAAAGGTTGCCTATTATTGGTTACATCTGTGGTCTTCTCATTGTTAAAGGCCGTACGGTTGCCTATAATTGCTTACATCAACTTCGTTTGAACTTTGGTGGATAGCTGTCTCATTGGCAATCATACCATACTTATTATTTTTATATGGTGATTTGAACAAATTTTAAAACGAATAGTAATATATTCTTGAAAAAAGTTCAATCTATTTTTTGTGGAAATTGTAAATCCTTCTTCTTAGTTTCATTAGCTACGATTTAGACAAACATTTTTAATATAATTCTTTTTGTGTCAAGCATTAATAAAAGCGCAATTTAGAAATAATTTTTCGTTATAAGCAGTCAGTTTGGCCGAAATTTGTCAACATAAGCCCGAGAACATCGCTGATATATTATCGACTTGCAAGTCAATAATTAAACCTCATTGAATCCCTATTCATGTGACCTTCAATTGAACCCCTTAGCTGGAGATAGGTTACGCATGTACTAGACATGTTCAACTATTAATAAAAAAGAATGTCAACATTGAAAGCGAAACAAGGGTGAACCTTTTGGTTGACTGATACGATCCACAAAAAAATCATTCTTATATAGATAAAATCAATGATTAACATATCTTTTTAATCCTTAAAATGAAATCAAACAGACCTGAAAAAAAATCAATTGCACGGGCTCGTTATCCATTTATATTTATGTTTATATCGGGTTAAATGACCGTCGGCAGTGTTCGGAGGTCATCTCGATAGTTATTTAGATGGCGTCTAGACTAAACTATACCCGAAATGCTGATACATATTATCGAGTCCATGCTCACTTAATTGTTTATTTTAGACTTTTTGTAAATGGATATACGTTTTAGTATGTTATATATGGGATATGAGAATTTGAGTCAAATCGGTGAACATGAATTGACAGCTAATGCTCCTTTGAAAATCAAATTAAGATGAAAATTGAAATTAACACTTGATTGATTTCCTGCGTCTGAAGAGATTTTCTGGGTTTGCCTTCATCAGTGACGCTCAAACCCAAACATATAAAAGCCAATGTTGTATAAATACATAAAAACGCTGTGTAAATGAAAAAAGTTAACTTGTTTTATTATGATCACATTGAAAACAAATAAGTTAAAGTATGATGATATTGAAAGGTTTAAAAATATCTAACAACGGGATACAATCGTGCAATAATAATTTATGTAAGAGGTCAATAAATCTCTAAAAGATTAGGTGACTAACTTCAATGGGCTTGGTCTTGTGTCGATAAAGGGTAAATTCACCTTCATCATGGAAACCATACCATCTAAAAAAGACAGAACAAATTATTTCATTTTGACTGTAAATGGACTGTGGTGAATAATCTTTAAAAGAGTATACATTCATCATACTAGTATTTCATATAATCAAACTCGTCTTATATATTAAGTTAAGTTGATTGTATACATTTTACTTAATTTCAATTATTTTGAACATAAAAATACAAATGAAAATATTAAAAATGAAAGAAAAAATACATCTACTTATTAATTGATAACTCAAGACATACTTACCGCCAATCAAAGGTAGAAAACCACGGATCCGATCCCGTGAAACAGGACCCATACCACATCCAGTAATCGTCTGTTACATTTTCATTTACTACATTAATCTGTGCCAATAAACAGAAAGGTTTTGTACAATTATCGTATAGAAAACGTATAAAAATGGCAAAGTGGAAGTTGGAAAGAATTGGTTTCATCTTGATATTAAAAAAAAATTTTTTTTAAATACTGTGATCCGACATTTATTAATTTATCAATTTTTTTTTAACAAATTCTAATCATATTATACAATTATTGTCTCCTGATGAGGTAAATTTGCGGTATTATTGACTTTTGAAAAACTGATAATCACTGTCAAAAGTCAATTAAACCGCATATTTACAGAAACAAAAGACAATTATAATTGTTTTATTCCATATTCCAAGAGGAAACAATGTATTTAATGACTAATATTTACCAAATCAATTGTACATCAAAAATTTACCAAAAACGTTACATGTAATAGCGCGTGACGTTTAGCGCGGTGAATGCTACTTTTCTCCCGCTGAAAATGCTGTTTTTTTTCAGAACCAATTCTAACAGAGAAACCTACAAAAATAATACCAATATGGAATAACATAAAATATCAAAATCATGCTTTTTTATAATGAACTATCTTAACAGACTTGCAGTAACATAGATGTGTTAATGTAATGTATGTACTCACGCTTATCTCTGGTAGAAGATAATTAGTCCAAACTGAGTCATATGATGCACTGCTCACTCGAAGTAACAGTTTTGCTTGGTATTCTTGATCTTGGGCAGTATTTGCTGGTAAACTAACACTTAACTTCTGCCATACTGAAGGCGTCTTCCATCCGTCCAAGACCAACCCACATAGTGAAGGTTTTGTAAGGTCTGTGATGGATGAATTGCAGTAAGCTGGAGCACCGGATGTAAACTGTTCATTAAAATCAACCATTTCTATTGTAACATCGCATGCATGGCTACTTCCATCAATACAAGCCACTGGAACTGTTGACCAGACGTTAATTTCTGCCGATTGTCCACTAGATATTGACAAACTTTTGGGCCACACCTTTATGCAAAAGAAAAAGGAAAGTATCATGATTTTTATAAATATGAACAGGAGGAGATGCTAATGTGAATGTCAACGAGACAGGATATCACAAAACAACTTTCCCAAACACTGTCAATGTGCGATAAACTACTTAATAAACTATAACGTAAAGATAACCTTTATCTGAAAAAAACCCTGAATTTGCTACAAATTCGATGATAATTCAAAATGATTACCTATTTCAGGATATATGTTGGCTTGTATTCTGTTAACGTACATTTATGTAAAAAAACGGACATGACGTTTCGAATATGATTCCTTACCCGGCGTTGGCTTTTTTTTTCTCCTTTTTGCTTTTATCAGCTCTTCAATTTTCCAATAAATTTTGGATATTAAAATATTTTAGCCTCGATCATCACTGAAGAGACATTAACTTTCGAAATGCGCATCTTATGCACTAAAATTGAAATCGTTAATTCTATTAATAAACAACGGCAACAGATGTTTTGAGGTTAATGTAATCCTTTTTTACTAACAGAATTGTGATCATTTACTTACATCCATGCCTGCAAAGAATATATCGCTTTCCACATAAGAAGCACCAGTGTCGGATGAATGTAAACGACCACCACATTTTACCTACAAATAAAGAGTACAATAAATTTTCGCGAAATATATATACATCCGCCCTTGTAGTTTTATAGAACTTGAAATACAACCCTAACATTAAATAAAAATCCGGTCACAGGAGCGGTCGCTATGCCATTTTCGCAACTACATGACATAATCAAAAGAAGAAGCACAAAGCTCTGGCATACGTGATATGACTTGTAATTTTTCATGGTACTATGTTGTATGAAGCTTCTGATTTACCTGATTATTTCACCACAATGTGCATGTCTCAAAAAGTTATTTTCATAAATTATTGCTTATTCATAAAGAGAGGTATAAAGAGGCAAGTTAAGGTTTTTTGTTTTTTTTTTTTTTTTTTTGGGGTGCTTTCAAACTTTTTGGTCACGACGGTACATAATGACGTTAATTCCAGAAACACTTGTATGTGAGCGTCATTTCTTTTGTGGGGTCTTGTTTTATCTCGTATTTATCGACGATAACAACAGCTAAGTTGGTTGATCAAAGCAGTATCTATTTAAAAGCTTGAATTCATTTGAAGGGTTATTTAAGAGAATATTCTAAGTCGAAATTCGAAAAACACACTGCTTCTAAAGAGTATTTGCACACCAATATTCATGATACATTCTCTGATGGTGTGAAAGGTAAAATAGACAATCGACAGAAAAACAATATCACTTCCGCTGTGATAAATGCGAGGATAATGGTAATGTGTAAAGTAAACATAACGTCTTTCAATTTTTTGTTTTCCTTTTTTCTAGTTTTATTATAAAAGTATAACAACTGTAAAAGATGCAAAGCCTTTTTCTCTGGTTCATACATCTTGTCTACTCTTACATTAAATCCCATCTTCTTTGGTCTACTACTCCAATCGCTACTTTTCAATCTCCCCGTCGTGTAGAGATCTTCTACTTTTATATTAGATTTCACGATAACTTCATCGTCGTCAATCACCCATTTAACATCAAAGGAATAATCGTCCAGAAAGGATATGTCATCCGTTTTCTGCCAATATGTACATTTAAACATCAATTGCCGGTCTTCAGAATTAGTGTCATATGTTGGGACTTCTGCCTCGACGAAAAGTCCTATATAACTATTAAGATCTATGTTTTCTCCTGCTTAAATAAAATAATGAAATTGTTTTTACTTTATTGTGAGATTGAATAGTTCAGAATTATAACTAAATTTGACTTCCATTCCTAAAATTGATTAACGTATTACATATATATAATCAAATGTGTAACGATACATCCTAGGACTTTATTGAGTTTTTTGTTGTTATATCTGTAATCGTTTTCATGAGCACTTGTTATTCGAAAACAAACTGACAAAAACACCGAAAGACAAACAACAGTATACAAACACAACATAAAAAGCATTCCATGCATACATAACCTATAAAGCATTATCGTATAAGTGTATGGTAATTGTCAAACATTTTATAAATTGGTATAAATAAATATTTAAGGAAAAGTATAATTGAATCACTTAAGGGAATTTATTTTGAAACCGCGAGATATTTCCATTCATTTGACATTATTTGGTTTCTGAGATATATTCTTAATATATATGTATTCGACCCTACCATTAAAAGAAGGAGTGGTTGATTCTTTTTCACCGAATACCATGTCCTCTAAAACAAATAAGGATTAAGATTATTGTACATGATTTGTATACTGTTTAAACGATGTTTGAAAACAATCTGTAATTATTTAAATGAGAGTGAAATTATATTGTGAATTACAAAATTTTAGTATTCTATGTACAAGGGGCCTTTGTATTTAAAAAAAAACACCGTTTTTAAAAATCTCGAAAATCTCATATTATTGATTGTCCCGAAGTGGCAGTTAAACTGGTTTGACATTGAAATTTAAAAGTAAGATATGGCGGATTTTTGTTTTTAGTTCATACATGTAAGACTTTGAAAACGACAAGATGCCGTGCATGATTAAATTAATCCCAGTCTAAGGTCTATCAAATGGATAAAACCAAAACATAATATTAATTCCTATTTTTGAAAAATACGTAAATTTTGAACAAACACTGTCCCTTATAATATATCCAGATATAATTATAATCATAGATAAGAATATTCCCTTACAGTAAAGATGCAACAATTTCATCTTTTAACTCTTCACTAAGCAAACGTAATTAATTACGAGAACGCATATCCATAAACTTTAACAATATAATACTGTACGTACCCATGCAGTATCTAGCACAGCTCTCCAATGGTTTCAAATATACCATTAGCTGATCGTTGCAGTACATAAACGTAACATTCCAGCTTTTTTCGCATGTAGATGAAGGGCTTACCATACATGCTTTCAACTCTGATACCTCACCGTTATATGGACTAGGATATGTTCCTAAATATTGTATGACATAATATCATCTCTTTTAAAATGATAAAAGGGTAAATTTGGTTGTTTGATAATATGGAAGATGTACTGACAAATAAATTGATTGGTTGGTTGATTGGTGTATATTTATGGATTGATAAGTACGAACATTGAGTGGTAAATGACATTTACTATCCAAGTGGCATGAACGATTTTTCCAAAATATCTTTATAAACAGCAATTGCGTCAACAGTGGTTCTTTAGCTAGCAGACTGAGTTATACCTTCCAACACGAATATCTAAATTCCAATGAACAGTTTTGATGAACGAGACAAACTTTGAGACCCAACAGTGGAAACATGTATGCATATAATTTTATAATGGTTCTATATTAAACATTTTATGAAAATACGCATTTTATATATCCATGTTCAAGGCTGATACTAGCAAATGAACCGTAGTATGGTATTAATACTAGGAGCCTATATAAAATGATTTAGTTAAATATTAATTCGCACAGGTTTTCTGTTATATTGACGTTTTTGGCTTAGAACAACATATAGACATTAGTATTAGATGTGTCATCATCTGTCAATACCTTTCGTATTCTGTACTATAATTCATTATATATAAGGACCGTTTCCCAGCAGGTTTTTATTTCCTTTTAAAGTTCATAAAATTGGTGACAATGAACATTATTGCATTGTTTTTCTATCTTGGTTCAAATATGTAATAGAATGCATTTAACGTAAAGGGTTACCTTCTACCCAAATTGGCGATGATGAACTGCATTGTCCAGGTATCGGTGGCCTTGACGGTATCTTCTCATTCCCAGAATAACGGTACCATCCCTCTGTGATATTATCACAGATCTCTTCACCTTCCAATGTACTGTTAAAAGTTCTGTCTGCTGTACTTTCTATCACATTAACGTATGTTGTATTGCAAATATTATAAGACTTTGTAGAAGGTGTTTGCATTCCAGAATACCAAGATGGAGACGATGAATGCATATCGGAACCATTCTTTGATTCTATTTATAAAAAAACGAATACATTGAATAACATTTAAAAAATTCTAACCAGGTCATTTAAAAAGACGATTCTATGATATCGCAACGTAGCGCTATCGGTATATCAAAAAGCTGGTTTCTAAGTAGCACACATAATTCCACCATATGTTGAGCATTTATGTACCTATGCACGAATATTTTGATTATTTATAGAATAACTAATCGAAAAATTCAAATAGAGAAAAATATTCAACGAGTGACCGAACAACATATTAATTCACGAATGCGCGTAGCGCATGGGTTAATTATCAGTGTTGTTCGGTCACGAGTTGAATATTTTTCGATATTTGAATTCTTTGATTAGTTATTCTTTTTATTACATTGGCAAATGGCTTTTTTGATGAAATTAATGTAGAAAATGTAAGGAACTATGTCTTTTTTCTACGCATTCACAATTTGTTTTGATCCGACGTTATCGACGTCTTGACAACGCCTATTGTTGTATGACGTCAGAGAGTGAAATAACCACGTTTATTTCACATGTGAAATAATCGATTTTTATTTAACTGGGAAATCAATGTAATTCATTGCTACCAATGTAATAAATTCAAATATATTATTTAGCAGGTTAGAAGTTTTGTGAAATTTTCCTAATTTATCTTGAGCACCCTTAAGAATAATTGATTTAGTAAATCATCTTGTTTGATTTAAAGATAAACAACATAATGATACAAAAAGTTGAAAAAAAGACTGAAGAGAGCATTACGAGAAATAATAACTCCATTGATAACTTCATAGATCAAATGTTTCAAAGAGGATGTTTTTTGTACAATTCTTTTGTTATTTTACGTAGAGTCGTATTTACGGTATATAGGTTGTCACTTTTAAATAAGTGGGCATATATTTGTATATATCATTCATTATTTCTTGTCGCAAGAACTGTGAAAATAAAGTCGTTAAGAGTTTAGAATCCACACTATTTTCATAATATTTGAAAGTTCTCAAGGTTTGTAATGACAGATTATCTTGACAGAAGAAACAAGGTACTTGAATTGCAGAACAAAACAGTCGATCAATCAACAAAACTCGATTTATCGATAGTGATCTCAACCATTTCAATATGTGACAATATTCGCAAACAGAAGAGAAGCTTTGCTCCTCGGAACCCTTTGCTTTCAGTTCCTCTTGACACCTCTATAAAACTAAAGCACCGACGTTACCGAAATTTCAGAAAAACATGTCGCTCAAACTGAAAGATACATATTTGAAACTGTACATGTTGGTTTTGCATATCTACTCTCTGTACGTCTGAAATCAAAATTCTCCAAACTAGAATATTCTGAAATTCTGAAACTTCAAATATATAATCACACTCGAAAAAGAGTACCCATTTTTGTATGACCATTGTGAAGTCTGTAAATTTCGACCTTCTAGCTTAACGTTAGATATTAAACACGCTATTTTGTTTTCTGTATTTGACATTTATATTAGTTAGTGAATAAGTTAAATGGTTTAATGTCTGATCACATTTTGGCAACTCATGGTATTTGTTTATCCGCTACATATTAAGAAGATCTCAAAGACGAAATATGCCAATAAAAAGAGTGGGCCAAACCTTTTTGATCTATTCAGTTAAGACATAATCTTAAAACAACTAGTTGAAAATTCATTAAGGTCGATAGATTTTGTACACACTTTATGCCGTAAAAATAATATTTTTAACCACAATTTGGCGACTGATGGTTTTTGAATATACGCTACATATTAAGAAGATCTCAAAGACGATATATGCCAATAAAAAGAGTTGGCAAAACCTTTTAGATCTTTTCAGTAAGGAAATAATCTTATAACAACTAGCTGAAACTTCATTAAGGTCGATACACAGTTAATGCCGTAAAAATGAAAACATATCTTCAATGGGTTGACTGATGAATAAATAGCTTGATTGTCTAATGATATAATGATAAAAAACCATGATAAATAGCCTTCACATCTATTCAGGTAGACCAATGTATAAAAGTAAGATAAAGCGTATAAGACTCGACTTTTCTTTGAGTGAGACAAACGTTATAAGGTATGCCGTGATCATTAAAAAGAAAGGTTAAAACTTTCTCACCCATGCAATATCTAGCACAAACATCTAAATCTGTCAGTTGTGCTACATTGAAATAGCCACAGTTCATTACAGTAACATTCCAACTTTTGCTACAATTAGATGATAATCCAACTATGCAGGCTTTCATTGTAGACGTCATCCCCTGGTACGAAGGATATGTTCCTAATAATACAGTTAATTCATACAATGTTGTGATGTTATACTATTGTTTCAGAAAAAGGGAGAAGATTTGGTACCATTAAAACGTTTAATCCCGCTGCAAATGTTTGCACCTGTCCTAAGTCAGGAATCTGATGTACAGTAGTTGTCGTTTGTTTATGTAATGTATACGTGTTTCTCGTTTCTCGTTTTTTATATAGACTAGACCGTTGGTTTTCGCGTTTGAATGGTTTTACACTAGTAATTTTGGGGCCCTTTATAGCTTGTTGTTCGGTGTGAGCCAAGGCTCCGTGTTGAAGGCCGTACATTGACCTATAATGGTATACTTTTATAAATTGTTATTTGGATGGAGAGTTGTCTCATTGGCACTCACACCACATCTTCCTATATCAAGTTATTCAATTCAAAATTATTTTTATTCCGAGGACTTGAACATTATTTCCAATTTTGTCACATAAATTCGATGCCTCTGCTGGTGGACTGATAGTCCCAAAGGTATCACCGGCCCAGTAGCCAGTGTATCGGTACTGGCATGAAAATACGGATTTTGTGTTATTAAAATTTGCTGTTACAAATTTTGGAAATTATTTCAAATTAAGGAATATATCTCCCTCGTGCAAAGCTCTGATTCCTTGCCCGACTTAGGCTATACTATTTTGTCCTTTTTGGCTTATAGCTCTTCATCTTTTTCATCAGCATCACAGAAGAGACATTGATTGTCGAAATGCGCATATGGTGCAGCAAAATTGGTACAGTTTATGTTATTAATTAAAATTTACAATACTATATTTGAAGTGCTTTCATCATCAAGTAACGGTTTGACGGTTTCAAATTCAGCTCAATCGATCACGAAGTCTTGTTGTCAATACATTGATTGTCAACTTAGGTATTATCGGCTGGCATCTTTAATACTAGAGTGACGCTACATGTCATTTTGCTTTAGAATGAAAATGTATTAACCCAAATAGAAGAATGGTATGATTTTATGTTGTCATCAACTAGACTGATAAATAATCTTTCTGTTAATTGTGACTTTAAGATAATTTTGTAACAGTGAAGAAAATGTCTGAAATATATATATATATATATATCAATTATATTCATACTAGAAACGTTAAGAAAAGTGTCATCAATATCTGAAATAAGATTATTCTATTATAATATTATTATATAAACATTACCATTGAACCATATAGGAGATGATGATCCACACTGCCCGGGTTTTGGAGGATGTGTAGGTACATTCTCATATCCAATGTACCCGTACCATCCCATTGTTATATTGTCACAGATTTCTGTTTCATCGCTCATCAGTGTGTAATCGACTGTTCTGTCGTAATCATTTGGTATGATGTTATAACTGTTACACGGATCATTCCAGTATGATGGTGTAGATGGTCCATTTTTGGAATTATTAAATAACGAAGTTGTTTTATACATCTCAGAATACCATTGTGAAGAATTATAATGCTTGTCGGAATCATTCTTTGATTCTGAATGTATAATGATATATGATTATAGTCTATTATTATAAAATCTACAAAACGAACGGGAATAAGCCTTCTTCGAATATAGCAATGTTAAATAAGAAGTAGCTTTTGGTTTGGTAACTTAATGAATATTGGTTTGGTAACTAAATAAATAACATGTTCAACAGGTAGGGACTGGAATGGCCCTATACCCAATTAATCTTCTTGCCCTGGCGTAATCCTTGGAACTCGCCCTATATATCATTCAACAGTTCTGGTCACAAGAACTGAATTGATAATACGATTTTGAGATGGGGGATCGCAACTATTTTCAAGATTCTGAATATACAAATATACGAGAAGAGAGAAGACATGTTTATAATCTAAAAATATTAGAAAATAGAGACGAACGATACCAAAGGGATATTCAAACTCAAAAGTCGAAAACAACTGACAATACAATGCCTTCGACGAAAATACAAACAACAGTTCACAAAACATAATATAGAATCAACACGACCCGTCCAAAAACAAGTGTGATCTCAGGCGCTCTGGAAGGGTAAGCAAATGTTTCTCCTTATTTGGCACCCGTTGTGTTGCTCATGTAAATACAAACCCGGTGATAAGTCTAATTAGATAGGTCACATTCGAGGAACAGAGGACGGGATCGTTGTAACAACAATTCCCATCTGTGAAACGGATATTCCATTACGGTCATTAAATCTATAAAACAAACGCAAATAAGCCTTTTTTAGAGATATCCATGCTAAACAAGAATCCGCTTAGTGTTGGGTTGCTGAATAAGTAATAAGATATTCGAACATTTCCAATAAGACAAGGCAGAAATGACTCTATTTATCTTTCAATTATCTTTGCCTGGGCTACCACCCGTTTCCTACGCTAGATGTACATAGCATTCATTATTTCTCAAGAACGTTGAATATAAAGTGGTTTAGAGGTGTGGATCCAAACTATTTTAATATATGTCCGAATAAAAATAAGAAGATGTGGTATGATTGCCTCTGAGACAACTCTCAACAAGAGACCAAATAACACAAACATTAACAACTATAGGTCACATGTTCTTAAATGGCAAAGGTTTAATTTGGGATGATAGCTTGGCCCTTGGCCTATATATAAATGTATTTATTTTGACAGAAGAAACAATGTGCTTAAATTGCAGAACGAAACAAAACGGTCGATCAATCAAGAAAATTACAATTTAGCGATGTAGATCTGAACCATTTAAATATGTGACAATATTCGCACACATCATAGAAACTGTCCTCCTCTGTATCTCGAATTTTCAGGAAAACAGTTCGCTCAAACTGAAGGTTGTTTCGATACCGTACATGTCGGTTTTGCATATCTATTCTTACATGTATAAACATTCTTCGTGTTAAATTGCGAATGTATTTTGAACGCACCCTTGAAGGCAAAATTCTTCAAACTGTAGAATATCCTGAAACTGTAAGAGATTCCAAATATTCACACTAGGGAAAGACGCATTCATTTGTGTATGACCATTGTTTAGTCTGTAAACCTCAACGTTCCAAATTATTGTTAGAAATTGACCAAACAATTCTTTTTCTGTAATTGACATTTATATTTGTTGCTGATGTTATCAAATGATTTAATGTCTGACCACATTGTGGCAATTTATTGTATTTGTATATACGCTACATATAAGAAGATCTCAAAGACGAAATATGTCAATGAAAAGAGAGGGCCAAACCTTTTCGATCTATTCAGTAAGGACATAATCTTACAACTATTTGAAAATGCATTAAAGTCGATAGATTTTGTACACAATTTATGCCCTGACAATAAGAACATATTTTCAATTAGTTGTCTGATGAATGAATAGCTTGATTGTTTAGTGACATTATTATAAAATAAACTATGGTATATATCTTCCTACACTATAAAATACCGTAAAGATGAAATAATTTGAAATAAGGAAAAGCCTTTACATCTTTTCAGCAAGGCCAATATATACAAGTAAGATAACGCGTATTCGACTGGACGTTTTGTTGTGGCAATTGATATATGTATGCCTTGATTATAAACAACACATGTTTCAACTGTCTCACCCATGCAGTATCTAGCACAAACATCTAAATCTGTCAGTTTTGCTACATTGAAATAGCCACAGTTCATTACAGTAACATTCCAACTTTTGCTACAATTAGATGATAATCCAACTATGCAGGCTTTCATTGTAGACGTCATCCCATGGTACAAAGGATATGTTCCTGATAATAAAGTTAATTCATAAAAGTTATTCAAATAAACAATTTTCATTCCCAGGACTTTAAACATTATTTCCAATTTTGTCACATAAATTCTTAAAAATATACATGTACTATAATTCAGCTTAATCGATCACGAAGACTTGTTGTCAGTACATTTATTATTAACTTAGGTATTGAGAGCATGCACCCTTTATACTACAGTGGCGTTTAATATCATTTTGCTTTAGAATCAAAATTTATTCACACAAAGAGTTAAAACAAAAAGACGAATGGTATGATTTGATCTTGATAAATAATCTATCTGTTCTCATTCATTTTATTGTGACTTTAAGATGATTGTGTAAGCTGTAAACTGCGAAGAACATGTCTGAAATATATATATCACTTATATATATACTAGTAACGTTACAAAAAGTGTTATAACTGTCTGATATGAAATTATTCTACAATAATATGCTAATATAAACATTACCATTGAACCATATAGGAGATGATGATCCACACTGCCCGGGTTTCGGAGGTTGTGTAGGGACATTCTCATAGCCCATGTACCCATACCATCCCATTGTTATATTGTCACAGATTTCTATTTCATCGCTCATCAGTGTGTAATGGACTGTTCTGTCGTAATCATTTGGTATGATGTTATAACTGTTACACGGATCATTCCAGTATGATGGTGTAGATGGTCCATTGTAGGAATTATTGAATAACGGAGATGTATGCATCCCAGAATACCATTTTGAAGAGTTAGAATTCTTGTCGGAATTATTCTTTGATTCTGAATGTATAATGACATATGATTATTGTTCAATAATTATAAAATATACAAAACGAACGGAAATAAGCCTTCTTCGTAGCTAACAATGCTAAATAAGAATTATCTTTTGGTTTGGTAATTCAATTAATATCATTACCAACCGGTAGGGATTGGAATGACACTATTTATCATTTGATCTTCTTGACTTCTCGCCCTATATATCAATCAATAGTTCCGATCTTAAGAACTTAGAAAATAATGCGGTTTCAGAGATTCAACTTTTTTTCAAGATTCTGAATGTGCAAATGTTCAACAAGACATGATTATAATCTTATAATAGTTAAAACACCCAAACAAACGCAAATGTAACTTTTTCAGAGGTAACAATGCTAAACGAGAGTCAACTAATGTTTGGGTTTCTGAAAAAGTTAAAATATATTAGAACATTTTTAATAAGACAAGGCAGGACTGACTCTTTTTATCGTTCAAATTCTCTTTGCATTGGCTACAACCTGTACCCTATACTACATTTTTATATTGTTCGTTATTTCTTGTCACACGAACTTTAAAAATAAAGATTTTTAGAGGGTTGATCCAAACTATTTTCATAATATTTGAACGTTCTCAAATGGCAGAAGTTTGGTATAACAAATAAGACATTATCCTACATATCATTTTAATTATCTTGACAGAAGAAACCAGGTGGTTAAATTGCAGAACAAAACAGTCGATCAATCAATAATTTCTTTTTAGCGATATCGATCCAAACCATTTCAATATATGACAATATTCGCACACAGCAGAGAACTTTTACTCCTCGGTAACCCATTCTTTCAATTCCTCTTGACATATCTATAAAACTACAGCAACCATTTACCGAATTTTGAGAAAAGCGCGTCGCTCATTCTGAAACATATATATTTAAAACTGTACAGGTTATTATTCTTCATTTCTATTCTTACATGCATAAATCTTCTTCATGTTTAATTGCAAATGCTTTTTTGAATGCACTTTTTTAAATCGAAACTCTCCAAACTGTAAAATATTTTAATATTCTGCGACATCAAATATATTTACACTAGGAAAAGAGTATTCATTTTTGTATGACTATTGTGTAGTCTGTAAATTTCAATCTTCTAGATTATAGTAAGATATTACCTTACAATTTTTAGTCTGAATTTAACATTTATAATTTATGATGATTTTGTTGTATAATTTATTGTCTGATCACATACTGGCAACTGATTGACAATTTGTACATACGCTATATATTAAGAAGATCTCAAAGACGAAATATGTCAATAAAAGAGAGAGCCAGTCCTTTTAGATCTTTTCAGTTAGGACATAATCTTACAACAACTTGAAGATGTATTAAGGTCGATATACATGATAACAATAAAAACATATTTTCAATCGGTTGAATCAAACACAAATCAAATTTTCTAGTGACATAACGGTATAAACCATGCTAAATATTTTCCTAAACTATAAAATTTGCAAAAGGAAATATGTCGAACATAAAAAGAAGAATAGCATTTACATTTATTTACCAAGGCAGAGATATACAGTTAAGATAAAGCGTGTAAAACTCGACTGTGTGTTGTGACAAACGTCATAAAATATGTCGTGACCATAAAATAACAAATGATTAAAATATCCTACCCATGCAATATCTAGCACAAACATCTAAATCTGTTAGTTTTGCCACATTAAAATAGCCACAGTTCATGACAGTAACATTCCAACTTTTGCTACAATTAGATGATAATCCAACTGTGCAGGCTTTCATTGTAGACGTCATACCATGGTACCAAGGATATGTTCCTAATAATAAAGTAAATTAATAAAATGTAATTCAATTTAAAATCTGCTATTCGACGGCTTGAAACTGCAATACTATCGTCACGGTAACTGTTGGACGGTTGCAAGTTCAGCTTAATCGATCATAAAGGCTTGTTGTTCATACATCGATTGTTAGTATTGATATTGAGGGCAAGCTTCTCCCAATCGGGATTTAAGTTACATAAGATATTGCTTTAGACTGAAAATTTATCAACGCATATAGTTAAAAGACGACGGGTATGCCTGAATCTTGATCAATACGTCATCAAAAGAGATTTATGAATATCTTTTTTTCTCATGAATTGTGACTATAAGATGATTTTGAAGCTGTAATTATGAAGAACGTGTCTGGAATATATATCAATGATATTCATACACTAGTTTACTTAAAAAACATTACATCACTGTCTGGTATAAAATTGTTCCATAATAATGTGCTTATATAGAAATTACCATTGAACCATATGGGGGATGATGATCCACACTGCCCGGGTTTCGGAGGTTGTGTAGGTACATTTTCATATCCCATGTACCCGTACCATCCCATTGTTATATTGTCACAAATTTCTGTTTCGCCACTCATCAGTGTGTAATGGACTGTTCTGTCGTAATCATTTGGTATGATGTTATAACTGTTACACGGATCATTCCAGTATGATGGTGTAGATGGTCCATTGTAGGAAGTATTGTACAACGGAGATGTATGCATCCCAGAATACCATTGTGAAGAGTTAGAATTCTTGTCGGAATTATTCTTTGATTCTGAATGCATAATAATATATGATTATAATGTAATAATTATAAAATCTTCAAAACGGAAGCAAATAAGTCGTCTTCGGAGATACAATGCTAACAAGAATCAACTATGGATTGAGTATCTTAATAAGTAACATTATCAACAGGTTGGAACAGAAATGACCCTATTTGTCATTCGATCTACTTGCCTAAGATACCCCTTGCAATTCGCCCTATATATCATTCCACAGTTCCAATCTTAAGAACTTAGAAAATAATGCGGTTTAGAGATTAAGGATCTCAACTTTTTTCAAGATTCTGAATGTACAAATGTTCAACAAGACATGATCAAAACATTTATCAGAGATAACAATCCTAAACGGGAGTCAGCTTATGTTTGAGTTTGTGAATAAATTAAAAGAAAATAGAACATTTTCAAAAGAATAGGCAGGAATGACATTTTTTTCCTTTCAAATCTCTTTGCATGGGCTACAACTCATACCTTACGCTACATGTATATATTATTTATTATTACTTGTCACAAGAATTTTGAAAATAAAGAGATTTAGAGGTGTAGATCCAAACTATTTTCATAATATTTGAAAGTTTTCATGTGGCAGAGGTTTAGGACGACAGCTTGGACCTTACCCTATTTATCATTTTATTTATCTTGACAGAAGTAACCATGTGCTTAAATTGCAGAACAAATCATTCGATCAATCTATAAAATTCATTTTAGCGATAGCGATCCCATCCATTTCAATATGTGAGTATATTCGCACACAGCAGAGAACTTTTACTCCTCGGTAACCCATTCTTTCATTTCCTTCTTGACACATCTATATAACCAAAGCAGCGAATTTCCCGAATTTTGAGAAAAACGCGTCGCTCATTCTGAAGATATATATTTAAAACTGTACAGGTTGTTTCTTCATATCTTCTCTTACATGTATAAATCTTCTTCGTGTTTGATTGCAAATGCTTTTTGAATGCACCTTTAAAATCAAAATTTTCTAAATGTAGAATATTCAAAAATTCTGCGACATCAAATACATTAACACTAGGAAAAGAGTATCCATTTGTGTATGACTATTGTGTAGTCTGTAAATTTCAACGTTCTTTCATCTTCTATATTATCACAAGCTATTAACCAATCAATTTTTAGTATGTATTTAACATTTATATTTTTTGATAATTTTGTAGTATGATTTATTGTCTGACCACATACTGGCAACTGATTGATGATTTGTATATACGCTACATATTAAGAAGATCTCAAAAACGAAATATTTCAACAACAAAAAGAGAGGACCAAGCCTTTTACATCTTTTCGGTAAGGACATAATCTTACAACTAATTGAAGATGTAATAATGTCGATATACATGTTTATGTTGTATACAATTTATGTCGTAACAATAAAAACATATTTTCAATCGGTTGAATCATACACAAATTTTCAAATGTTCTAGTGACATAATGGTATGACCCATGAAAAATATTTTCCTCAACTATAAAATTTACAAAGAGGAAATATGTCGAACATGAAAAAGTATATCATTTACATTTATTCAGCAAGGCAAATATGTATAGTTAAGATAAAGAGTGTTAGACTCAACTTTGTGTTGTGACAAACGTCATAACATATGACGTGACCATAAAGCAACACATGTTTAAACTATCCTACCCATGCAATATCTAGCACAAACATCTAAATCTGTCAGTTTTGCCACATTGAAATATCCACAGTTCATTACAGTAACATTCCAACTCTTGCTACAATTAGATGATAATCCAACTGTGCAGGCTTTCATTGTAGACGTCATCCCATGGTACCAAGGATATGTTCCTAATAATAAAGTTAATTCATAAAAGTTTTTCAATTTAAAATCTGGATTTCGAGTGCTTGAAATGTGTTTCCAATTTTTTTCAAATAAATTCTTAAGAAACTGCAATACTATACTTGACACGGTAATGGTTTGACGGTTGTAAATTCAACTTAATCGATCACAAAGGCTTATTGTTTATACATCGATTGTCAGTATTGGTACTGAGGGCAAGCTTCTTCCAATCGAGAGTCAAGTTACATAAGATATTACTTGACACTAATAATTTACCGACGCACACAGTTAAAAAGAAAAAGGGTATGTTTGAATCTTGATCAATCAGTCATCACACGAGATGTATAAATAATCTTGATATATTGGCTCTCAATAATGACGACTTCAGTATGTACACTAAAGAGATTTATCCTGCCGAACTGACTTTAAATAAAGCTAACACCAACAATGAACACTGCCCTTTCCTGGATCTTGATACCTTTATCTTTAACGGCAAGCTTAATACCAAAATTTATGATAAAAGAGATGATTTTTCATTTCCTATTGTTAATTATTTATTTTTAGATGGTGACGTTCCCTTGTTGCCATCTTATGGTGTTTATATATCTTAACGTGTTCGATTCGCTCGTGTATGTAACAACGTATTTGATTTCAACGAAAGAAATCTCTGTATTACTGAAAAATTATTACACCAGGGTTTTCGATATCACAAGCTAGTCAAAACATTTACTAAATTTTATCATCGGTACAAGGACATCATTCGTAAATATAAATCAACATGCAGACATCTTATACGTTCAGGTGTTTCACATCCAATATTTTATGGTAATATTCTTTACCAAGCACAAAAATGTCGGCATTCACCTCAAAAGCTAACCAAACCTTTAAACAGACTCATTCGGAAAGGATATAGTTACGATACTGTTGTCAAGTCATTAAGGATTGCATACTTTGGTATTAATATTGATTCACTCATAGGGTCTTTGCATCGGAAATAAACACATTTATTCTAAAACCAGTTGTTGGCATGATACGGGTTATGTTCTTCTCATATATTTTATGATGGTATGATACTAAACCCCTAACGGGAGGGATTGTACTTGATTTTCATATGATGAAGACATAATCTTTCAATTAGTTTAATTGAGGTCTGGAGCTGGCATGTCAGTAACTGCTAGTAGTCCTTTGTTCATTTATGTATCATTGTCATTTTGCTTAGTTTCTTTTGTTACCTATTCTGACATCGGACTCGGACTTCTTTTAAACTGAGTTTTACTGTGCGTATTGCTATGTGTTTCTTTATTCTACATTGGCTAGAGGTATAGGGGGAGGATTGAGATCTCACAAAACATGTTTAACCCGGCCGCATTTTTGCGCCTGTCCCAAGTCAGGAGCCTCTAGCTTTTGTTAGTCTAGTATGTTTTTTAACTTTAGTTCATTTATATGTTTTGGAGTTTAGTGTGACGTCCATTTTCCCTGAACTAGCACACAATTTTAGTTAGGGGCCAGCTGAGGACCACCTGGTGCGGGATTTTCTCGCTGCATTGAAGACCCATTGGTGGCCTTCGGCTGTTGTCTGCTCTTTGGTCGGGTTGTTGTCTCTTTGATATTCCCCATTTCCATTCTCAATTTTATTATTTTTCTCATTAATTGTGACGAGACTATAAGATGATTTTGAATTTGTTAACAGTGAAGAACATGTCTGAAATGTATGTCACTTATATTCATACATATCCGTAAAAAAAAACATGTTATCACTGTCTCGTATAATATTGTTCCCTAATAATATACTTATAAATGTATAAACATTACCATTGAACCATATAGGAGATGATGATCCACACTGCCCGGGTTTTGGAGGTTGTGTAGGTACATTCTCATATCCCATGTACCCATACCATCCCATTGTTATATTATCACAGATTTCTGTTTCATCGCTCATCAGTGTGTAATGGACTGTTCTGTCGTAGTCATTTGGTATGATGTTATAGCTTTTACACGGATCATTCCAGTATGACGGTGTAGATGGTCCATTGTGGGAATTATTGAACAACGGAGATGTATGCATCCCAGAATACCATTGTGAAGAGTTAGAATATATGTCGGAATTATTCTTTGATTCTGAATGTACAAAAAGATATGCTTATAATTTAATAATAATTAAATCTCCCAAAACGAACGCAAATAAGCCTTCTTCGGAGAGAGCAATGATTAAAACGAACCAGCTAAGGGTTGGGTTTTTGAAGAAGTTTAAAGGTAATAAGAACATTTTCAATAAGGCAGGGACAGGAATTACCATACGTATCGTTAAATTCTCCTTGCCTGGACTAGCAATCGGAACATATCCTACTTTTACATATATCATTCATTGTTTCTTTTCACAAGAGCTTAGAAAGTGAAATGGTTTAGCGGTGTAGATCTTAACTGTTTTAAGGTATATGAACATTCTCCCATTGCAGAGGTTTGGGATGACATCTTTGCACTCATCCTATATATTTCATTTACTTCATCTTGATACAAGAAACAAACAAGCGTGGTTAAGTTGTTAACAGAAAAAAAAATCAATAAGCAAAAATACGAATTAAAAATAAAGATCTCAACAACCATATTCAATATGTTTCATCATTCGCACACAGTAGTGAAATTGTCCTCCTCGTTAAACCTTTTTTTTTCAATTCCTCTTTAGAAATCTCTGAAACTGAAGCAATGAATTTTCCGTATTTTCAGGAAAACGTGTCGTTCAACTGAAAACGATATAGTTTACATTGTACAGGTTGTGTTTGCATTTGCATAACTAATCTTTCGTCGTTTTTATTTCGGATTAACATTAGAACTAACCAAAGCAATTTTCATTATGTATTTAACATTTATTTCTTAATGATTTAGTCAAATGGTTGATTGTCTGGTATATATGTGGCAAACAACGGTATTTATTTTTTACGCTACATGTTTAAAGCATCTCAAAGACAAAATATGATCACAAAGAATAGGGCCATGTATTTAATTTCTATTCCGTAAAGACATGATACAATGTTTTTTCAATGAATTGAATGATTAATCAATTGCTTGATTCTGTGGTGACATAATAAAAAAAGAAACCATTATATACATTTCTAAACTTAAAAATATCACAGAGACGAAACATGTCTAGAAATTAATAAGGAAGAGCATTTTATCAATTCAGCAAGGACAATTCGATACAAGTAAGATAAAATGCATTAGACTAAATCTTTTGTTGTGACAAACGTCACAGAGTATGCCATGACCTTCAAACAACAAATGTTCAAACTATCTTACCCATGCAATATCTAGCACAAACATCTAAATCTGTCAATTTTGCCACATTGAAATAACCACAGTTCATTACAGTAACATTCCAACTTTTGCTAAATATTTTCCTAAACTATAAAATTTTGCAAAAAGGAAATATGTCGAACACAAAAAGAAGAATAGCATTTACATTTATTTACCAAGGCAGAAATATACAGTTAAGATAAAGCGTGTAAGACTCGACTGTGTGTTGTGACAAACGTCATAAAATATGTCGTGACCATAAAATAACAAATGTTTAAAATATCCTACCCATGCAATATCTAGCACAAACATCTAAATCTGTCAGTTTTGCCACATTAAAATAGCCACAGTTCATGACAGTAACATTCCAACTTTTGCTACAATTAGATGATAATCCAACTGTGCAGGCTTTCATTGTAGATGTCATTCCATAGTACGATGGATATGTTCCTGAAGAAAAAGTTATTCATTTTAATAATTTAGTTTCAATTCTTTATGTCGGGCATTGACACAAAATTTAATCATTGTTTGAATTTGATCATTTTATATATAAATTAGTGATGAAAGATTATCAGTGCACAAACCTATTTTAAGATTAAAAATTAAGATATAATTTGTATTTGTTAAAATCTTTAAAAGTTCGATCATCACACTTAATGAATAAAGCATCTTCTCTTCTCGTCAAATCAACTGTGTATATACACAGTAGGTATAGTCTCCAGCTCGAATCGTGTTTTATCGAGTGATTCGATTGGGTTTTACGATTGAATATGATCAAAATTGTAAACAAAGAGACTGCCTTTCTGGTAAGACTTTAAAAAGATGCTGGAACCTTATATCGAAGATCATAGAATGTAAATTAGTATTTTTGATAAAACGATATTATCAACACTACATTGTTTTGTTTTAAAAACTATTAATTTAGCCTTACAGTGCTTTATTCCAAAATATAGATTAAAGCCATTTGTTTACACATACCAATGCAAGTGTCAACGGAAATTCATTCAAGGAATCTGTATATAATTAGATATACAGACACGAAAACTTCTTGTTTTTGCATTGATAATGACATTTAGGAGAGTAAATAAATTTTTATATGTCCGTGTTTTTTCGAGAGCAGTCCGTGTTTTTTCGAGTTCATCCTTGTTTATCGAGTGAAAAAAATTAAATTCCTATGGCTTAAAATATAATATGTCACTGCATTTGCGTTTAAAAACTGCGAAAAGGTTCAAATAAAGTACTTTTCAAAGCACGAAACAAATTGCAGTAAAAGTGTTTGATAATGCTGTATTAACACGTACATTTCATAAAAAGGCATCGTTCATTTGTATTCAGAAATTTTAATGTTAGTGTACCGATATAGATTTCATACAGTAAATATGTAAACAATCTTTATGTGAGCTCAGACATGTTGGATTGAGATGTACATACACATAGTGTGTACAGCGGGTAAATGTGCGTTTTTAACAGAAAACTCATCCTAAATGTTTCATCAACTATTTGTCTTGATGGTAATATGTTTTATCGTTCTAGAAATGGAAAACAAATACAATGTTCAAATGCTCCTACTGTGATGAGCAGTCTGATCAAGCGTATGTTATGCTTGGTCACACAGAAATAAAGCACCATCATAGCTTCCTTTCCATCAGAAAATAAAAGAATAAAAATTGACAATGTATATTTGTGAGGTGTACGTATATGATATACACATTTCGTTTTTTTTTAAATTATTATTGCAAAAGGATCGTATTAAAGCTTACAGATTATCTATTGCATTGTTTATTAAATACATTGGATAAGTCCCCGACTTTATCATCAGCTCAGTAGTCAGAATTTCGGTACTGACATGAGTTATAACAAACCTTTCTAAAATTGTTTACCTTCAAGGGACTAGAGAATAGAAATGTGGTCACATAGGTCCACTTCCGACCGGCAGTAAAACCCTTGCTAAAGTGGGGAGTCCTTTTGGCTGTGCGGGATGTAGAAGTACGCAGTCCCGTCCGGTCAGAATGGGGCGTGTAGAGAGAGTACCACGCTCACTGCACGTTAAGAACTCTTGCAACAACTCTCTGAGGGGTCCGTAGGTGACCTGTTGTAAGGCAACATTCTGTCCCTATCCAATATATCCTCATTTTTCAGTGGCATACTTTCCCGACTTTCATCCCCAACGTTCACTGTTATAGGACCTACATGTAACTATTAAATTTATTTTTTTATTTGTTCCCGTCCTGAACATACCTGAACTATTTGCCACTGGACGTTAAGCAACAAATCAATCATTTGGAATTTTCCATAAAAAATAAAAATTATAAAGAAACCAAGGTTTTAAATCCATTAGGCAGAGTTGGCTTTAGATGGATTCGTCTATTTTATTTTAGTCCTTTTTGTCATATATCTCTTCTAAATTTTCGGTTCTTATACATCCTTGGCTTTCAAATATTCGGCTTTGAGCGTTCCGGATCAAGGTAGATCCAGAAAAGTGCTTCGGAAGCATGAAATTCATAAAGTGCTGTTTTCATTTTTTCTTAGATATTCCATTCAACTTAAATGTTATTATCAACGGGAAATAGTACAAGGCGGATTAAGCGTGTGTGTTTTGTTTGTTTTTGTTTTTGTTTTGTTTGTTAATTTAGCGGGGAAGCCTCTTTTAGTAGAATATTTGTGTTTATATTGAATTTATCTTGCTCCTATATTTCTTCGCCACTGTAATATATATCAATCATAAAAAGTTATCGACACGATCTCAGCCGGACGCTATACCTACCGTGATATATATCACTTAGATACTAGTACGAATATGAATACACGTGTTATAGCTGTCAATTTAATGTAAAATATTTTTCGCAATAAATTGTCGATTCCAAACATTACCATTGAACCATATAGGAGATGATGATCCACACTGCCCGGGTTTTGGAGGTTGTGTAGGTACATTCTCATATCCCATGTACCCGTACCATCCCAATGTTATATTGTCACAGATTTCTATTTCATCGCTCATCAGTGTATAATCGACTGTTCTGTCGTATTCATTTGGTATGATATTATAACTGTAACACGGGTACATCCAATTTGATTCTGTGGACAACTTATAGTCTGTCTTGGATTCTACAAATTTAAGGTCAAAATTTGAATACTTATGAAACTTAATTTCTCTTTAATAAATTTCATATTATTATTTCATATAACAGTATTAAACATACTTAATTTCTCTTTAATAAATTTCATATTATTATTTCATATAACAGTATTAAACATATGATAAAATTGAACATTCGAGTCATTTATGATTATTACAATTTTAACAAAATATCTTTTATAGAATCAATTTTAACGTTCTTTTAGTCAAAAAAGTATAACAAAAATACCGAACTCAAAGGCAAATTCAACTTGAGGCTCTCAAGAGCCTGTGTCGCTCACCTGTATCTATTGTAGTTTTGGAAATCATCTAAAATAAGGTTAAAATCATAATAAATAGTATTAGATACCCTAATAATTATTGAGGCCAAGTTTGGTTTAATTCAGCCAAGTAGTTAAAATTAAAGCGGGTCATCCCATTATAGTCTTACAATAGTTACTGAAGACCCCTTATCATTATTTGAAATTGTTTTTTTACAATTTTACCATAGACTTCTATAGTCAACCCCTATGTTCTATTTTTAGCTATGGCGGCCATGTTGGTCGGATAACAGGATCATTGGATATATTTTTCAATCAAGATACTCCATTGAAAATTGTGGCTTAGTTTAATTCTATTTGGCCCAGTAGATTAAGTAGAGAAGATTTTTGTAAAAGATTACAAAATTTACGAAAAATTGTGACAAATTGACTTTAAAAGGCAATAACTCCTGAAGGGGTCAGTTGACAATTTTGATCATTTGACTTATTTGTAGAGCTTACTTTGCTGAACATTTTGCTGTTTACAGTTTATCTATTATAATATTCAAGATAATAACCAGAAACTGCAAAATTTCCTTAAAATTACCAATTCAGGGGCAGCAACCCAACAACGAGTTGTTTGGTGCTTCTGAAAATTTCAGGGGCAGCAACCCAACAACGAGTTGTTTGGTGCGTCTGAAAATTTCAGGGGCAGCAACCCAACAACGGGTTGTTTGGTGCGGCTGAAAATTTCAGGGCAGATAGATCTTGACCTTGATCTTGATCTTTCATATTCCTAATTGTAGTAATAAAAATTCATGGATACTATAGGGCTTCCCTAAAATTATCTGATATAAAAATAAAAAGATGTGGTATGATTGCCAACGTGTGCATCTTTTGGCTCTGTACAACTTCACCAAAGCCAAAAGACGCGGATGTACACAACTATAGGTCGCCGTACGACTTTCATCAACAACAAAAACCCATATCGTATATAAACCTATTAAAAGCCCTGTCATAACAAGATGTGAATCAATTAAAAAAAAAAACAACGGCCTGATTTATAGTTTTTTAAAAATTAATTTTAATACCAACAAAAACAAATGGTGAACAAAAAAACTCGAATTTCTCTATAATAACGTTCACGGTGGCAAGTCTACTACATCAGATGCGCATGGTCAATAGACCCCGAAACTACATGAATACTAACCCATACAATATCGTCCGCAGCTTGATACTGGTTCCAAGTACGCAACATTGTATGACATACAATTGACGACAGTAACATCCCAGCTATCTTTACAATTCGAAATAGTTCCTACTCGGCAAGCCTTTAAGGTGCGATATTCACCATATGCTGTAGGATAAGAGCCTGTAATAGATGAAAATACTGTTAATGGCATGACCTCCTTCAAAACGGTTACAGATCGAAAATCCTAGGTTTTGTCTAGTGTCACTGGGGAGATAATCCTTTTTTCAGTTTAACTAATTTAATAGTGTACGTGGGTGGGGTGAGTCATTCATACCACAAATACCACGATCTTACACAAACAAAAAATTAAGTCTTGTTCAACATACCGATAAAAATGCATATGAAAAACGTATAGAAAGACTAAGATTCCTATACTACAAACTAGCCTTTATCAGTTTTATCTTTTTTTTTTATATCGAAATGAAAAATATTTTTAAGTGTGTGCGTGAGTGTATTTCTGTTAGTCAATGTGCTTGTACAAAATCCGCAGTAAGTAGAATTCGAAATTCTGTTAATTTTTTTCTTGAAAAATATAGTTTAATACTTTACACAGTAAATCTTCCAATCAACATATTACAGAAGAAGGTGACTTTTATTTTTTAGAGGATCATTTAAAACGAACTTTATTAATCAGACTACAGAAAAAATTGTCCAAATGTTTTAAAATTTCAAACGAAACATTGATACCAAATACAGACCGTAAGAATTCCATATCATATTGAAAAATTAAAAAAGGAGCATAAGGTTGAATTCTTATTGTAATTTTTAATTATTTGTCGGACATGTTTTTTGTAGATATATGTATGACAGATAAAGCAGATGAATTAGGTTTTGACTTTGGATACTTACAAGTCTATAAAACTATTAGGGAGGAGACCATTTTGCAATCAATCTATATTAGACCACAATCTATTTAATATCACCCAATCTGACTAATATACATACCCCACGTCGGCGTTTCGTTTATAGGGATCTGACAAAGCTCCGTTCTACTTTAACTTCGTGGACCAATGACATTTCTATCTCTAAATGTTTTAAGGTGTGTATTTTGCAAAACCTGACGTTGACGAGAAAGGTTTTCACTAGTAAAAATAAAACAGAGCGTTGTCATATCCTTTTAAGCGATGTATCATGGACACATGATCTGTATACAAACATCAGATTTAATACCAACTTCTGTATCCGAAAATTTAACTTTTTTTCACAAAATGATAGAATTTTGACAAACGTATATATAGTTTATTGAAACGATTGATATTTTTAAAAATATTACCATTTAACCATATCGGAGAGGATGAACCACATTGTCCTGGTACTGGTGGTTTTGTCGGTATGTTTTGAAAATCTTGGTATGCGTACCAGCCTGCTGGCAAAAATGAAGATTCACAGACATCCTCGTCCTCGCTCTTTAGGGTGTAATTTACTGTTCTGTTGTAATGACTTTCAATTATGACATAATCTGTACATGGATCAGTGTAATCAGCCGTTGTAGCTGATGACAGATGTACATCTATAAAGAATAAAAATATTTATTAATGCCAAACTCTTCTTTTTTTCATTACGATTCAGTGATTAATTTTCTGATTAAATTGACTTGCTAGAAAAGTCTGCGTACATTAGTATTTCTGTAAGAAAAGAAAACATTTCATTCGTAAAACGGTTTCCAATGTGATCAGGTAATAACTTAGTATATCAATATTTTAAAGAATGCGACTCTTGACCACCAATATAGCCACCACTATGGTTACCGGACATCTGTATTTGAACACCCGTATCTGAATAAACAGAATTTGAACAACAAATGACCTCTATTTCTTTCGTTAGAATCCTTATTTGTTGAAAGTGGCAAAACTAATGAGAACAATTTTAAGATGATTTCAAACATATGTCGTTAAGCTCTTTAGATTAAAACAGGCATACGCATTACATGCAGCAAATTACCAAAGCAGTCGTTAACAGAACAGTCAAAATCTGTTCTATCAATTCAGCCAAAGTGAATAACCCCTGTCGGTTTAGAGCATAATTATATATTACAGTACTATGTATTTGATTATATAATGGAGCATATAAAAATAATGGAGTTTATTATTTTTGAAGTGTCACAGTATTTGGATGCTTTAGATAAATTACGTACCCTAAGTGGTCCTTTCGATTCGGTTAACAGTTATGACTTTCCGATTCTCTATACTTACACTGCCAAAGTATCTTATCAAACACATTGGTTTTATTTTTATTTATCAAAATTGAATGCATATGTATTCGTTGTATTTCATATAAAGCCTTCTTCTGTTATGAAAAAAGATATATATGCTGGATATACCTACTGGAACTGTGATGAGATGATTACAGCTTTCGTTTTTTTTTTCCTGGACAACATCTAAATGTGTTTCATCAATAAACTTTATAGACAGGTTCAAGTCATTCCTATGGGTGCCACTAGCAACCCTTTAATAGCAGATTTGTTCCTGTACTGTTGTGAATACAAGTTTATGACCAAATTAACTAAAGATTTGTCGAACTTACATTTAATAGAAAATGTAATTAACACTTGCTGTTACCTTGGTGATATGGTTGCTTTAAATGATCAAGAACTATACTGGAGAAATATCCTATGTATGTTACTTTAAATAAAAGAAACAGCTTTGGGAAGATTAGGAGCTTGAAATATTGTGTAAACATCTATATATGTTATTGCTGAAGCCCACATTGCCCTCTCCCTCTAGATATCTTTTTTTTTTTTTTTTTTTTGTGGTTCACGGTCTCGTTGAGGTGTACCCCCACATCTCATTTTTATTCCGGAGTTCATTGGCAGTCTTTGGTGAATTTAAATTTCGCCAACTGAATATATGGATTCTGATACACTTGTCTGTCACTAAAAACAATATTTTACCCTATAATTGATTTTTTTCAAATTTATCTATTTTACTTGTGGTGGCTGCTGAATTAACATTTCCATAACACATCTCCTTTTATCAAGAGTTTTGCCTCTATTGGAAAATTATTAAGAGCTTGACTGTGTAAATGAACGCTTCATTTAGGCGTAGACGGCATCCGACAATAGCATCAAACGGATAACTTCAATCATATAGTGGTTAAAAAGGGTCTTTTATTATGAGTTAACTGCATTCGATGGACATTACTTTATACCATTTGTATTCATCATGTAAATAATATGGCCATCCTTTAAATATAATGTAATGTTTCTGAGTCCAACTTGTTTTTTGTGTTTTTATATTATGTACAAAATGATGTTCATTTAATATCAAAATATTGTTCATTTTAAAAGTAATGTGATTTCTGCAGTATGATAATTTATTTATCTATCTATTTGTTTGTTATTCACTCTTTCATTCATATGTCATTCATAAATTCGTTCATTTGAAAAATC
Organism: Mytilus coruscus; assembly: GCA_017311375.1. Classification (NCBI taxonomy): domain Eukaryota; kingdom Metazoa; phylum Mollusca; class Bivalvia; order Mytilida; family Mytilidae; genus Mytilus; species Mytilus coruscus. The sequence goes on along the minus strand of CM029603.1, from coordinate 38,611,896 downwards.
AAACTTACGTAGGTTGACAATTAAAATCCCACTTAAAATTAACCATATATTACAAAACATAATTAGTGAATGAGTAATGTATATTTAAATCATATTTTAAATCACTTCAGCATACTATTATGTAAGGTAATGCATGATATACTCTTAAAGGTACAAAGATTGTTTATTTTGTGACGCCAAGTAACGGACGTATTATGAACAAGACCATTTTGTTATAGGTCGACCTCAATAAGTTTTAACGGAACAGATATGATTAAAGGACAAGGTACGATAAGCCCCCGTTTTAGCCCCCCTATTTTCTCATTTTTCAAATTTTGTTTTGGAAAGCTACTTATTATTTGAAATATTCCCTTAGGTTTGAAGTTTGTTTGGATGAACTTCAAAACCATTAATTTCAGCAACTAGGTGAAGTGAGGGGGGTGAAAGGGCATCAAAAACGCCAAAAGTAGGAAAAATTACGATTTTTGGCCTGTGTTTCTTAAAATTTAATAGCGTGCGCCTACGTGACTCAGAGAAAATTATGGCGATCTAGACAGCAAAAACAGTGATAATGACATTGTAATAAAAAAAATTCCTGGGTCATGTTGGCGCAGGCACTTAAAAACTAAAAATCGTACGGAACACCTCCAAAGTGAATAATAATTACAATATCTGAATAATAACGGAAAGTTTACCCCCCTCACCTCACCCAGCTGCTGAAATTAATGGTTTTGAAGTTCATCCAAACAAACTTCAAACCTCAGGGAATATTTTAACATGATAAGTAGCTTTCCAAATCAACATTTGAAAAATAAGAAAATAGGGGGGCCAAAACGGGGGCTTATCGTACCTTGTCCTTTGAAGTCATTGGGAAATAATTTTTGCTTGATAGAACAAATATTTAATTGTTGTATATGCTAAGTTAGCAAAATATTGAGTTTGAGAGTGCAATTATTTCCTAGTATATGAATGAAGATGATAGATTTGAATTATTAACCTATATGTTTGTATAATGTTGCACTTATTAAAGTAAACAAAAAATTGTGTGTAATATTTTAGGATTAATAGAGATTTGTAATACAATTATAATTAAGTAATATTCTCCCCTACTAAATATCATATGGTATACAATTTCTATACCAACGTATTCTAGCCAAACTATGTCAGAAATTTAAAGCTGACACCTTTTAGGGATACTTCAGTAAGTCTTCATGACTTTATTGTACTATAACGGATCACCTGGCGAAAACCCAGTATCTATTCAAATCGGCCACATCACCTTAGAAAAATAAAGCTTTAAATGTTGAGTATTAATTCATACACGATGTATTATTAGGCATGATTATCTTGTGATCGTATTTTTATACAAATATAATAGTTTTTAAAAGTTTTTCAATATGCGCATGTCATGCAGTTTAAATTCTAAGGATAAAACTATGTGACCGACATTTATTTTCAACCGGATTTTTCGACAAAAAAATCCGGTTATTATTCGGGGTTCTGTAGTGGACACGCGGTTGGTTAGCGGCTTCAACTGTTTCTGTGCAATAACTTGGGAACACATGAAAAAAATCCTTAACAAATGTATCATATGTTTTTCTAATGACAAAAAATTGGAGGTCAAGGTCGATTTTGCCGTTCGGGGGATATGTTCTTTGGATGATAAAATAATTACTCTTTACTTCGTATTCTGTGCAATAATTCATTTAAAATCTTTATATGTTGTTTCTGATGATATAATTGTTCGATTTATAATCTTTTCGATATTCAGATGCAGTTTAACGTTTCATAGAAATCCGAAAAAGACCGTCCTAACGTAGATTTTGCCTTAAATAAGATAATCATTCCTCTGTTCAACGTACTGACGTAGATTTCATACCCAAAAAAACGCATCATTGACGTAAAATAGGATCGTCTTGATACACCAAATACTGTAAATTAATTAATTTCTTTTAAAACTGATTTAAAATAAGAGTTTTTCTTTATGTGAAACCTATACCATCACAATTTTCGCTTTAATAAAAAAAATCTAAATTTACAGTAGATTGACAGAGTGATAACGACTAGAACTTAACGTATTTCTGGAAATTTATCACAACATTTTTTCAACATGATATCTACATGTATATGTAATGTTATTTGATATTGTGACCTCTATTACAAAAAATACTAAAAAATTATATATGGACAGATCTTTTGCAGCATATCTACATGGGATTTTAATCACAAAGAAAAAGCGACAAACACCACTGAAAACACAAGGGAATAATTATCCTTATCGCCATTTTAAGGATTTTCAGGGAGGGGGAGGGGAAGGTTAATGCAAACGCTACTTATAAAGATTCTATTCCATACACTTTCTATTCTTTTACAGTGCATGAAGATTATTAGGCATTTAATCATTTCGAATTATACACATAAACAAAAGTTAAAATAATTTCAGATTCTATATTTTTAAAGATTGTCAGTTTTGACATTACATTTGATTTTATCTGTCTGTTATTAGTTATTTGTTATTATTGCATAGCTGATTTTAATCCTGATTGTGAATACAAAAAAATATAGTCTACTGATCTCTACTGATAACGTGTGATATCAATCTAGAATTAATATTGCTATGTTGCTACGTGCTGTTAATGTATAACCTATTTTACGTTTTCCATAAATAAAAGTTGTCTATAATTATTATTATCCATTTTTTATGCAGGTGTGTGACCGATTATATGTCTTTCTTGTATATCTGTATATTTCCTTAGGTTTTGAAACATTTTTTCAATAGTAAACATACGAATAATTCTGTACATTGTATATTTGTATTCATGTTGACGTCACTGTAGACAAAGTCATTTAATTAAAAAATTCGTGTAGATCTAGAACCTGGTTCAGATTTCTGTTTTATGTGATTTTTGGCAGCTACTTGTGAAAATGTAACTGTTTACGATTATTAAATAAAAGGAAATATGTGGTATATAAACATCAATGATACAGCAACCGAACAACACAATTAACTTAAAAGTTAATACGAATAAACATGTCTCTAGTACATTGTAACCGTGAGACATTTAAATGGTTCATATATCTGTACTGGTGACTGTTCTAGTGAAATATGTTCTCATTACTATTTCGAGACAGCATGTTGTTAAGGATGTTCGCTACTCTGTTTCAAAATAACAAGCTCTTTAAAAGACTGTTATAAATTGAAAGAATATAGATAAAGGAACTAAAAAAGCAGAAGAAAAATAAAGGGTCTGTGTGCTTGTTTTCGAGATATAAGCCATTGAAAATTTGGAGGAAATAATTCTCTCTAGACTTTTCATTCAACATTGGCACCCATTTTCTTTCAAAAATTATGAAATAATAACAAGGATTTTATAGCATTTTCAAATATTGCTTTTTAAACTATGTGTAATAAAATTATGAAAAGAAAAACAGGGGTTAGCGGGGAAATTATTTTGATGGCACTACATGGATAAAACCAGAGGATTCCGAATATCTGGCAAAAATTCAAAAAACAAGAGGAGCGAACATCCTGAGGAGATGTAAAGCCCTGTAATTTTTATTTTTGTTTTCAATGCGCAAGGTCATCTTTTGTTTAGGTACTGTTTATGAAGTTACTGTTTGAAATCTTGTAAGAAGTCTGACCGTCTATAGTTTAGTGTATGAAGAAAGTTTATGAAGATACAGTTTGAAACCTTGTAAGAAGTCTGACGGTCTATAGTTTAGTGTATGAAGATAGTTTATGAAGTTAAAGTTTGAAACCTTGTAAGAAGTCTGACGGTCTATAGTTTAGTGTATGAAGATAGTTTATGAAGTTAAAGTTTGAAACCTTGTAAGAAGTCTGACGGTCTATAGTTTAGTGTATGAAGATAGTTTATGAAGTTACAGTTTGAAATCTTGTAAGAAGTCTGACGGTCTATATTTTAGTGTATGAAGATAGTTTATGAAGTAACAGTTTGCAACCTTGTAAGAAGTCTGACGGTCTATAGTTTAGTGTATGAAAATATCATACAGGAACAATGATTAAATTGTCATTGTTTGTGCATCTTAATTTTGTATCATCAATCTGTGTGAACTCGTAAAGATAAAGGTAAATGACGGACTAGTATCTGGTTTAGTCGTCTTGTTTTAACACCAGTACATTTCTCGTATGCTCGATATCTTTTATTTTTCATTGTGTAGCAATTCTTTTTGATTCGGTGATTTGCATGTGCTGGTAGGAGGGGGGTTGAGGGGGTCAAGGGATCGATCTTCGACTACGTGAAACCAAAGACTTGTACATTATACAAAACAGGATTCATATTCATATCACATAGACATGTTCTCGTCATTGAATGTATGATATATTTGACACTAGACAACTACCAATTCACCGCTATGGTTACAAGAGCGCAATTATTCGTAATGCATTTTCCATAGGGTACCACTGGTGTTCCGTATTTTTTCTCGAAGACTACACAAACTAGGGAAAACGGGTAGCAGTTCCTGTTACTAGAAATGCCAGTGTTGCATTACAACCAAAAAATATATAGGGTCATGCGGCTCAAATTGACTTAAAATGCAGTTGAAAAGATCGTCTATTTTTTCGCTTAATGAAAAAGGCATATTTTTAATGGCTCCGACGTGCAGAAATGGAAGATATTTTCTATACTTCGTAAAATGTGAATATGATTTTCTGCAATTTTAAACCTAATTGGATAAGCTTTCGATTAAATGTAATTCCAATCCTGTATCATCCAATCAGAAGCCGTATAGGATTCTATTCTGAGTACCATCTTGGGGTAAAAACTTGCCGGTAAAATGTAAACAAATAATTGCGACCTTGTAACCTATACGGTAATGAAAAAATTCCGAAAATTAAGCGCCCGGGCCAAAAGAAGCGCTAGCGTCTATGTAGATAATATCACATCTTCAAAACATTATCTGATCACTCTCTGAATTTGGAGAATTAGTTTTGCCCGCAGATCAGGCCAAAAATTGGAACTGATTTTTCACCAAATACGGTACTGTTCAAAAGACATGAAGATAATGTTTATTTACTTGCCTAATTTTTCAAAGGTCATCCAGCACTGATCATATTGTCAACAAAACCGTTCTGATACGGAAAAGCTACATCGAATTTTGAAGAATGGCTTTAAATGAAACCATTTCTTGAAAAACACGTTTTGAAACAGACTATAGTTTTTCCAAATTTTGAAAATATGATAATATTACTACTTTGGCAAGAGAAACTATTCTTGGACTACAATATTCAATGCCAAGATTATTTTTCTACTTTGCAATTTAACTAAATCGTTGGTGTTTGCTTAGGGACCCTTTTGGCCAATTTTCACCAAATTAGCTTTTGCTAGAATAGCAACTGAGTCACGGTCATTATGATTAAAACCAAAATTTATCTTCAAATTTAAGATAAATACATTCTTTTCCCAATAAAACAGTAGATATCTCAAAACGTTCTATTCTCTTCAAACTTTGTCGACATTCGAGCCCACCCTAGATTTAGATATAGAAATAAATACAAATAGGAAACAGACTATAGCTTGAATTCACGTTGATGAAAAGTCCATTTGACCCCATTTCTTACTGTTTCACATTTTTCCGAGCAAAATGACTATTTTGATATTTTTCAAAGCCTTATTAAAAAAAATGTCATTTTCTATAGGTTACAAGAGCGCAATTATTCGTAATGCATTTTCCATAGGGTACCACTGGTGTTCCGTATTTTTTCTCGAAGACTACACAAACTAGGGAAAACGGGTAGCAGTTCCTGTTACTAGAAATGCCAGTGTTGCATTACAACCAAAAAAATATATAGGGTCATGCGGCTCAAATTGACTTAAAATGCAGTTGAAAAGATCGTCTATTTTTTCGCTTAATGAAAAAGGCATATTTTAATGGCTCCGACGTGCAGAAATGGAAGATATTTTCTATACTTCGTAAAATGTGAATATGATTTTCTGCAATTTTAAACCTAATTGGATAAGCTTTCGATTAAATGTAATTCCAATCCTGTATCATCCAATCAGAAGCCGTATAGGATTCTATTCTGAGTACCATCTTGGGGTAAAAACTTGCCGGTAAAATGTAAACAAATAATTGCGACCTTGTAACCTATACGGTAATGAAAAAATTCCGAAAATTAAGCGCCCGGGCCAAAAGAAGCGCTAGCGTCTATGTAGATAATATCACATCTTCAAAACATTATCTGATCACTCTCTGAATTTGGAGAATTAGTTTTGCCCGCAGATCAGGCCAAAATTGGAACTGATTTTTCACCAAATACGGTACTGTTCAAAAGACATGAAGATAATGTTTATTTACTTGCCTAATTTTTCAAAGGTCATCCAGCACTGATCATATTGTCAACAAAACCGTTCTGATACGGAAAAGCTACATCGAATTTTGAAGAATGGCTTTAAATGAAACCATTTCTTGAAAAACACGTTTTGAAACAGACTATAGTTTTCCAAATTTTGAAAATATGATAATATTACTACTTTGGCAAGAGAAACTATTCTTGGACTACAATATTCAATGCCAAGATTATTTTTCTACTTTGCAATTTAACTAAATCGTTGGTGTTTGCTTAGGGACCCTTTTGGCCAATTTTCACCAAATTAGCTTTTTGCTAGAATAGCAACTGAGTCACGGTCATTATGATTAAAACCAAAATTTATCTTCAAATTTAAGATAAATACATGCTTTTCCCAATAAAACAGTAGATATCTCAAAACGTTCTATTCTCTTCAAACTTTGTCGACATTCGAGCCCACCCTAGATTTAGATATAGAAATAAATACAAATAGGAAACAGACTATAGCTTGAATTCACGTTGATGAAAAGTCCATTTGACCCCATTTCTTACTGTTTCACATTTTTCCGAGCAAAATGACTATTTTGATATTTTTCAAAGCCTTATTAAAAAAATGTCATTTTCTATAGGTTACAAGAGCGCAATTATTCGTAATGCATTTTCCATAGGGTACCACTGGTGTTCCGTATTTTTTCTCGAAGACTACACAAACTAGGGAAAACGGGTAGCAGTTCCTGTTACTAGAAATGCCAGTGTTGCATTACAACCAAAAAATATATAGGGTCATGCGGCTCAAATTGACTTAAAATGCAGTTGAAAAGATCGTCTATTTTTTCGCTTAATGAAAAGGCATATTTTAATGGCTCCGACGTGCAGAAATGGAAGATATTTTCTATACTTCGTAAAATGTGAATATGATTTTCTGCAATTTTAAACCTAATTGGATAAGCTTTCGATTAAATGTAATTCCAATCCTGTATCATCCAATCAGAAGCCGTATAGGATTCTATTCTGAGTACCATCTTGGGGTAAAAACTTGCCGGTAAAATGTAAACAAATAATTGCGACCTTGTAACCTATACGGTAATGAAAAAATTCCGAAAATTAAGCGCCCGGGCCAAAAGAAGCGCTAGCGTCTATGTAGATAATATCACATCTTCAAAACATTATCTGATCACTCTCTGAATTTGGAGAATTAGTTTTGCCCGCAGATCAGGCCAAAATTGGAACTGATTTTTCACCAAATACGGTACTGTTCAAAAGACATGAAGATAATGTTTATTTACTTGCCTAATTTTTCAAAGGTCATCCAGCACTGATCATATTGTCAACAAAACCGTTCTGATACGGAAAAGCTACATCGAATTTTGAAGAATGGCTTTAAATGAAACCATTTCTTGAAAAACACGTTTTGAAACAGACTATAGTTTTCCAAATTTTGAAAATATGATAATATTACTACTTTGGCAAGAGAAACTATTCTTGGACTACAATATTCAATGCCAAGATTATTTTTCTACTTTGCAATTTAACTAAATCGTTGGTGTTTGCTTAGGGACCCTTTTGGCCAATTTTCACCAAATTAGCTTTTGCTAGAATAGCAACTGAGTCACAGTCATTATGATTAAAACCAAAATTTATCTTCAAATTTAAGATAAATACATGCTTTTCCCAATAAAACAGTAGATATCTCAAAACGTTCTATTCTCTTCAAACTTTGTCGACATTCGAGCCCACCCTAGATTTAGATATAGAAATAAATACAAATAGGAAACAGACTATAGCTTGAATTCACGTTGATGAAAAGTCCATTTGACCCCATTTCTTACTGTTTCACATTTTTCCGAGCAAAATGACTATTTTGATATTTTTCAAAGCCTTATTAAAAAAATGTCATTTTCTATAGGTTACAAGAGCGCAATTATTCGTAATGCATTTTCCATAGGGTACCACTGGTGTTCCGTATTTTTTTCTCGAAGACTACACAAACTAGGGAAAACGGGTAGCAGTTCCTGTTACTAGAAATGCCAGTGTTGCATTACAACCAAAAAATATATAGGGTCATGCGGCTCAAATTGACTTAAAATGCAGTTGAAAAGATCGTCTATTTTTTCGCTTAATGAAAAAGGCATATTTTAATGGCTCCGACGTGCAGAAATGGAAGATATTTTCTATACTTCGTAAAATGTGAATATGATTTTCTGCAATTTTAAACCTAATTGGATAAGCTTTCGATTAAATGTAATTCCAATCCTGTATCATCCAATCAGAAGCCGTATAGGATTCTATTCTGAGTACCATCTTGGGGTAAAAACTTGCCGGTAAAATGTAAACAAATAATTGCGACCTTGTAACCTATACGGTAATGAAAAAGTTCCGAAAATTAAGCGCCCGGGCCAAAAGAAGCGCTAGCGTCTATGTAGATAATATCACATCTTCAAAACATTATCTGATCACTCTCTGAATTTGGAGAATTAGTTTTGCCCGCAGATCAGGCCAAAATTGGAACTGATTTTTCACCAAATACGGTACTGTTCAAAAGACATGAAGATAATGTTTATTTACTTGCCTAATTTTTCAAAGGTCATCCAGCACTGATCATATTGTCAACAAAACCGTTCTGATACGGAAAAGCTACATCGAATTTTGAAGAATGGCTTTAAATGAAACCATTTCTTGAAAAACACGTTTTGAAACAGACTATAGTTTTTCCAAATTTTGAAAATATGATAATATTACTACTTTGGCAAGAGAAACTATTCTTGGACTACAATATTCAATGCCAAGATTATTTTTCTACTTTGCAATTTAACTAAATCGTTGGTGTTTGCTTAGGGACCCTTTTGGCCAATTTTCACCAAATTAGCTTTTTGCTAGAATAGCAACTGAGTCACAGTCATTATGATTAAAACCAAAATTTATCTTCAAATTTAAGATAAATACATGCTTTTCCCAATAAAACAGTAGATATCTCAAAAACGTTCTATTCTCTTCAAACTTTGTCGACATTCGAGCCCACCCTAGATTTAGATATAGAAATAAATACAAATAGGAAACAGACTATAGCTTGAATTCACGTTGATGAAAAGTCCATTTGACCCCATTTCTTACTGTTTCACATTTTTCCGAGCAAAATGACTATTTTGATATTTTCAAAGCCTTATTAAAAAAATGTCATTTTCTATAGGTTACAAGAGCGCAATTATTCGTAATGCATTTTCCATAGGGTACCACTGGTGTTCCGTATTTTTTCTCGAAGACTACACAAACTAGGGAAAACGGGTAGCAGTTCCTGTTACTAGAAATGCCAGTGTTGCATTACAACCAAAAAATATATAGGGTCATGCGGCTCAAATTGACTTAAAATGCAGTTGAAAAGATCGTCTATTTTTTCGCTTAATGAAAAAGGCATATTTTAATGGCTCCGACGTGCAGAAATGGAAGATATTTTCTATACTTCGTAAAATGTGAATATGATTTTCTGCAACTTTTAAACCTAATTGGATAAGCTTTCGATTAAATGTAATTCCAATCCTGTATCATCCAATCAGAAGCCGTATAGGATTCTATTCTGAGTACCATCTTGGGGTAAAAACTTGCCGGTAAAATGTAAACAAATAATTGCGACCTTGTAACCTATACGGTAATGAAAAAATTCCGAAAATTAAGCGCCCGGGCCAAAAGAAGCGCTAGCGTCTATGTAGATAATATCACATCTTCAAAACATTATCTGATCACTCTCTGAATTTGGAGAATTAGTTTTGCCCGCAGATCAGGCCAAAATTGGAACTGATTTTTCACCAAATACGGTACTGTTCAAAAGACATGAAGATAATGTTTATTTACTTGCCTAATTTTTCAAAGGTCATCCAGCACTGATCATATTGTCAACAAAACCGTTCTGATACGGAAAAGCTACATCGAATTTTGAAGAATGGCTTTAAATGAAACCATTTCTTGAAAAACACGTTTTGAAACAGACTATAGTTTTCCAAATTTTGAAAATATGATAATATTACTACTTTGGCAAGAGAAACTATTCTTGGACTACAATATTCAATGCCAAGATTATTTTTCTACTTTGCAATTTAACTAAATCGTTGGTGTTTGCTTAGGGACCCTTTTGGCCAATTTTCACCAAATTAGCTTTTGCTAGAATAGCAACTGAGTCAGGTCATTATGATTAAAACCAAAATTTATCTTCAAATTTAAGATAAATACATGCTTTTCCCAATAAAACAGTAGATATCTCAAAACGTTCTATTCTCTTCAAACTTTGTCGACATTCGAGCCCACCCTAGATTTAGATATAGAAATAAATACAAATAGGAAACAGACTATAGCTTGAATTCACGTTGATGAAAAGTCCATTTGACCCCATTTCTTACTGTTTCACATTTTTCCGAGCAAAATGACTATTTTGATATTTTCAAAGCCTTATTAAAAAAATGTCATTTTCTATAGGTTACAAGAGCGCAATTATTCGTAATGCATTTTCCATAGGGTACCACTGGTGTTCCGTATTTTTTCTCGAAGACTACACAAACTAGGGAAAACGGGTAGCAGTTCCTGTTACTAGAAATGCCAGTGTTGCATTACAACCAAAAAATATATAGGGTCATGCGGCTCAAATTGACTTAAAATGCAGTTGAAAAGATCGTCTATTTTTTCGCTTAATGAAAAAGGCATATTTTTAATGGCTCCGACGTGCAGAAATGGAAGATATTTTCTATACTTCGTAAAATGTGAATATGATTTTCTGCAATTTTTAAACCTAATTGGATAAGCTTTCGATTAAATGTATTTCCAATCCTGTATCATCCAATCAGAAGCCGTATAGGATTCTATTCTGAGTACCATCTTGGGGTAAAAACTTGCCGGTAAAATGTAAACAAATAATTGCGACCTTGTAACCTATACGGTAATGAAAAAATTCCGAAAATTAAGCGCCCGGGCCAAAAGAAGCGCTAGCGTCTATGTAGATAATATCACATCTTCAAAACATTATCTGATCACTCTCTGAATTTGGAGAATTAGTTTTGCCCGCAGATCAGGCCAAAATTGGAACTGATTTTTCACCAAATACGGTACTGTTCAAAAGACATGAAGATAATGTTTATTTACTTGCCTAATTTTTCAAAGGTCATCCAGCACTGATCATATTGTCAACAAAACCGTTCTGATACGGAAAAGCTACATCGAATTTTGAAGAATGGCTTTAAATGAAACCATTTCTTGAAAAACACGTTTTTGAAACAGACTATAGTTTTCCAAATTTTGAAAATATGATAATATTACTACTTTGGCAAGAGAAACTATTCTTGGACTACAATATTCAATGCCAAGATTATTTTTCTACTTTGCAATTTAACTAAATCGTTGGTGTTTGCTTAGGGACCCTTTTGGCCAATTTTCACCAAATTAGCTTTTGCTAGAATAGCAACTGAGTCACGGTCATTATGATTAAAACCAAAATTTATCTTCAAATTTAAGATAAATACATGCTTTTCCCAATAAAACAGTAGATATCTCAAAACGTTCTATTCTCTTCAAACTTTGTCGACATTCGAGCCCACCCTAGATTTAGATATAGAAATAAATACAAATAGGAAACAGACTATAGCTTGAATTCGCGTTGATGAAAAGTCCATTTGATCCCATTTCTTACTGTTTCACATTTTTCCGAGCAAAATGACTATTTTGATATTTTCAAAGCCTTATTAAAAAAATGTCATTTTCTATAGGTTACAAGAGCGCAATTATTCGTAATGCATTTTCCATAGGGTACCACTGGTGTTCCGTATTTTTTCTCGAAGACTACACAAACTAGGGAAAACGGGTAGCAGTTCCTGTTACTAGAAATGCCAGTGTTGCATTACAACCAAAAAATATATAGGGTCATGCGGCTCAAATTGACTTAAAATGCAGTTGAAAAGATCGTCTATTTTTTCGCTTAATGAAAAGGCATATTTTAATGGCTCCGACGTGCAGAAATGGAAGATATTTTCTATACTTCGTAAAATGTGAATATGATTTTCTGCAATTTTAAACCTAATTGGATAAGCTTTCGATTAAATGTAATTCCAATCCTGTATCATCCAATCAGAAGCCGTATAGGATTCTATTCTGAGTACCATCTTGGGGTAAAAACTTGCCGGTAAAATGTAAACAAATAATTGCGACCTTGTAACCTATACGGTAATGAAAAAATTCCGAAAATTAAGCGCCGGGCCAAAAGAAGCGCTAGCGTCTATGTAGATAATATCACATCTTCAAAACATTATCTGATCACTCTCTGAATTTGGAGAATTAGTTTTGCCCGCAGATCAGGCCAAAATTGGAACTGATTTTTCACCAAATACGGTACTGTTCAAAAGACATGAAGATAATGTTTATTTACTTGCCTAATTTTTCAAAGGTCATCCAGCACTGATCATATTGTCAACAAAACCGTTCTGATACGGAAAAGCTACATCGAATTTTGAAGAATGGCTTTAAATGAAACCATTTCTTGAAAAACACGTTTTGAAACAGACTATAGTTTTTCCAAATTTTGAAAATATGATAATATTACTACTTTGGCAAGAGAAACTATTCTTGGACTACAATATTCAATGCCAAGATTATTTTTCTACTTTGCAATTTAACTAAATCGTTGGTGTTTGCTTAGGGACCCTTTTGGCCAATTTTCACCAAATTAGCTTTTGCTAGAATAGCAACTGAGTCACGGTCATTATGATTAAAACCAAAATTTATCTTCAAATTTAAGATAAATACATGCTTTTCCCAATAAAAACAGTAGATATCTCAAAAACGTTCTATTCTCTTCAAACTTTGTCGACATTCGAGCCCACCCTAGATTTAGATATAGAAATAAATACAAATAGGAAACAGACTATAGCTTGAATTCACGTTGATGAAAAGTCCATTTGACCCCATTTCTTACTGTTTCACATTTTTCCGAGCAAAATGACTATTTTGATATTTTTCAAAGCCTTATTAAAAAAAAAATGTCATTTTCTATACGGTAATGAAAAAATTCCGAAAATTAAGCGCCGGGCCAAAAGAAGCGCTAGCGTCTATGTAGATAATATCACATCTTCAAAACATTATCTGATCACTCTCTGAATTTGGAGAATTAGTTTTTGCCCGCAGATCAGGCCAAAAATTGGAACTGATTTTTTCACCAAATACGGTACTGTTCAAAAAGACATGAAGATAATGTTTATTTACTTGCCTAATTTTTCAAAGGTCATCCAGCACTGATCATATTGTCAACAAAACCGTTCTGATACGGAAAAGCTACATCGAATTTTGAAGAATGGCTTTAAATGAAACCATTTCTTGAAAAACACGTTTTGAAACAGACTATAGTTTTCCAAATTTTGAAAATATGATAATATTACTACTTTGGCAAGAGAAACTATTCTTGGACTACAATATTCAATGCCAAGATTATTTTTCTACTTTGCAATTTAACTAAATCGTTGGTGTTTGCTTAGGGACCCTTTTGGCCAATTTTCACCAAATTAGCTTTTGCTAGAATAGCAACTGAGTCACGGTCATTATGATTAAAACCAAAATTTATCTTCAAATTTAAGATAAATACATGCTTTTCCCAATAAAAACAGTAGATATCTCAAAACGTTCTATTCTCTTCAAACTTTGTCGACATTCGAGCCCACCCTAGATTTAGATATAGAAATAAATACAAATAGGAAACAGACTATAGCTTGAATTCACGTTGATGAAAAGTCCATTTGACCCCATTTCTTACTGTTTCACATTTTTCCGAGCAAAATGACTATTTTGATATTTTCAAAGCCTTATTAAAAAAAATGTCATTTTCTATAGGTTACAAGAGCGCAATTATTCGTAATGCATTTTCCATAGGGTACCACTGGTGTTCCGTATTTTTTCTCGAAGACTACACAAACTAGGGAAAACGGGTAGCAGTTCCTGTTACTAGAAATGCCAGTGTTGCATTACAACCAAAAAATATATAGGGTCATGCGGCTCAAATTGACTTAAAATGCAGTTGAAAAAGATCGTCTATTTTTTTCGCTTAATGAAAAAGGCATATTTTTAATGGCTCCGACGTGCAGAAATGGAAGATATTTTCTATACTTCGTAAAATGTGAATATGATTTTCTGCAACTTTTAAACCTAATTGGATAAGCTTTCGATTAAATGTAATTCCAATCCTGTATCATCCAATCAGAAGCCGTATAGGATTCTATTCTGAGTACCATCTTGGGGTAAAAACTTGCCGGTAAAATGTAAACAAATAATTGCGACCTTGTAACCTATACGGTAATGAAAAAAATTCCGAAAATTAAGCGCCCGGGCCAAAAGAAGCGCTAGCGTCTATGTAGATAATATCACATCTTCAAAACATTATCTGATCACTCTCTGAATTTGGAGAATTAGTTTTTGCCCGCAGATCAGGCCAAAATTGGAACTGATTTTTCACCAAATACGGTACTGTTCAAAAGACATGAAGATAATGTTTATTTACTTGCCTAATTTTTCAAAGGTCATCCAGCACTGATCATATTGTCAACAAAACCGTTCTGATACGGAAAAGCTACATCGAATTTTGAAGAATGGCTTTAAATGAAACCATTTCTTGAAAAACACGTTTTTGAAACAGACTATAGTTTTTCCAAATTTTGAAAATATGATAATATTACTACTTTGGCAAGAGAAACTATTCTTGGACTACAATATTCAATGCCAAGATTATTTTTTCTACTTTGCAATTTAACTAAATCGTTGGTGTTTGCTTAGGGACCCTTTTGGCCAATTTTCACCAAATTAGCTTTTTGCTAGAATAGCAACTGAGTCACAGTCATTATGATTAAAACCAAAATTTATCTTCAAATTTAAGATAAATACATGCTTTTCCCAATAAAACAGTAGATATCTCAAAACGTTCTATTCTCTTCAAACTTTGTCGACATTCGAGCCCACCCTAGATTTAGATATAGAAATAAATACAAATAGGAAACAGACTATAGCTTGAATTCACGTTGATGAAAAGTCCATTTGACCCCATTTCTTACTGTTTCACATTTTTCCGAGCAAAATGACTATTTTGATATTTTTCAAAGCCTTATTAAAAAAAATGTCATTTTCTATAGGTTACAAGAGCGCAATTATTCGTAATGCATTTTCCATAGGGTACCACTGGTGTTCCGTATTTTTTCTCGAAGACTACACAAACTAGGGAAAACGGGTAGCAGTTCCTGTTACTAGAAATGCCAGTGTTGCATTACAACCAAAAAATATATAGGGTCATGCGGCTCAAATTGACTTAAAATGCAGTTGAAAAGATCGTCTATTTTTTCGCTTAATGAAAAGGCATATTTTTAATGGCTCCGACGTGCAGAAATGGAAGATATTTTCTATACTTCGTAAAATGTGAATATGATTTTCTGCAATTTTAAACCTAATTGGATAAGCTTTCGATTAAATGTAATTCCAATCCTGTATCATCCAATCAGAAGCCGTATAGGATTCTATTCTGAGTACCATCTTGGGGTAAAAACTTGCCGGTAAAATGTAAACAAATAATTGCGACCTTGTAACCTATACGGTAATGAAAAAATTCCGAAAATTAAGCGCCGGGCCAAAAGAAGCGCTAGCGTCTATGTAGATAATATCACATCTTCAAAACATTATCTGATCACTCTCTGAATTTGGAGAATTAGTTTTGCCCGCAGATCAGGCCAAAATTGGAACTGATTTTTCACCAAATACGGTACTGTTCAAAAAGACATGAAGATAATGTTTATTTACTTGCCTAATTTTTCAAAGGTCATCCAGCACTGATCATATTGTCAACAAAACCGTTCTGATACGGAAAAGCTACATCGAATTTTGAAGAATGGCTTTAAATGAAACCATTTCTTGAAAAACACGTTTTGAAACAGACTATAGTTTTTCCAAATTTTGAAAATATGATAATATTACTACTTTGGCAAGAGAAACTATTCTTGGACTACAATATTCAATGCCAAGATTATTTTTCTACTTTGCAATTTAACTAAATCGTTGGTGTTTGCTTAGGGACCCTTTTGGCCAATTTTCACCAAATTAGCTTTTGCTAGAATAGCAACTGAGTCACAGTCATTATGATTAAAACCAAAATTTATCTTCAAATTTAAGATAAATACATGCTTTTCCCAATAAAAACAGTAGATATCTCAAAACGTTCTATTCTCTTCAAACTTTGTCGACATTCGAGCCCACCCTAGATTTAGATATAGAAATAAATACAAATAGGAAACAGACTATAGCTTGAATTCACGTTGATGAAAAGTCCATTTGACCCCATTTCTTACTGTTTCACATTTTTCCGAGCAAAATGACTATTTTGATATTTTCAAAGCCTTATTAAAAAAATGTCATTTTCTATAGGTTACAAGAGCGCAATTATTCGTAATGCATTTTCCATAGGGTACCACTGGTGTTCCGTATTTTTTCTCGAAGACTACACAAACTAGGGAAAACGGGTAGCAGTTCCTGTTACTAGAAATGCCAGTGTTGCATTACAACCAAAAAATATATAGGGTCATGCGGCTCAAATTGACTTAAAATGCAGTTGAAAAGATCGTCTATTTTTTCGCTTAATGAAAAAGGCATATTTTTAATGGCTCCGACGTGCAGAAATGGAAGATATTTTCTATACTTCGTAAAATGTGAATATGATTTTCTGCAATTTTAAACCTAATTGGATAAGCTTTCGATTAAATGTAATTCCAATCCTGTATCATCCAATCAGAAGCCGTATAGGATTCTATTCTGAGTACCATCTTGGGGTAAAAACTTGCCGGTAAAATGTAAACAAATAATTGCGACCTTGTAACCTATACGGTAATGAAAAAATTCCGAAAATTAAGCGCCCGGGCCAAAAGAAGCGCTAGCGTCTATGTAGATAATATCACATCTTCAAAACATTATCTGATCACTCTCTGAATTTGGAGAATTAGTTTTGCCCGCAGATCAGGCCAAAATTGGAACTGATTTTTCACCAAATACGGTACTGTTCAAAAGACATGAAGATAATGTTTATTTACTTGCCTAATTTTTCAAAGGTCATCCAGCACTGATCATATTGTCAACAAAACCGTTCTGATACGGAAAAGCTACATCGAATTTTGAAGAATGGCTTTAAATGAAACCATTTCTTGAAAAACACGTTTTGAAACAGACTATAGTTTTTCCAAATTTTGAAAATATGATAATATTACTACTTTGGCAAGAGAAACTATTCTTGGACTACAATATTCAATGCCAAGATTATTTTTCTACTTTGCAATTTAACTAAATCGTTGGTGTTTGCTTAGGGACCCTTTTGGCCAATTTTCACCAAATTAGCTTTTGCTAGAATAGCAACTGAGTCACAGTCATTATGATTAAAACCAAAATTTATCTTCAAATTTAAGATAAATACATGCTTTTCCCAATAAAAACAGTAGATATCTCAAAACGTTCTATTCTCTTCAAACTTTGTCGACATTCGAGCCCACCCTAGATTTAGATATAGAAATAAATACAAATAGGAAACAGACTATAGCTTGAATTCACGTTGATGAAAAGTCCATTTGACCCCATTTCTTACTGTTTCACATTTTTCCGAGCAAAATGACTATTTTGATATTTTCAAAGCCTTATTAAAAAAAATGTCATTTTCTATACGGTAATGAAAAAATTCCGAAAATTAAGCGCCCGGGCCAAAAGAAGCGCTAGCGTCTATGTAGATAATATCACATCTTCAAAACATTATCTGATCACTCTCTGAATTTGGAGAATTAGTTTTGCCCGCAGATCAGGCCAAAATTGGAACTGATTTTTCACCAAATACGGTACTGTTCAAAAGACATGAAGATAATGTTTATTTACTTGCCTAATTTTTCAAAGGTCATCCAGCACTGATCATATTGTCAACAAAACCGTTCTGATACGGAAAAGCTACATCGAATTTTGAAGAATGGCTTTAAATGAAACCATTTCTTGAAAAACACGTTTTGAAACAGACTATAGTTTTCCAAATTTTGAAAATATGATAATATTACTACTTTGGCAAGAGAAACTATTCTTGGACTACAATATTCAATGCCAAGATTATTTTTCTACTTTGCAATTTAACTAAATCGTTGGTGTTTGCTTAGGGACCCTTTTGGCCAATTTTCACCAAATTAGCTTTTGCTAGAATAGCAACTGAGTCACAGTCATTATGATTAAAACCAAAATTTATCTTCAAATTTAAGATAAATACATGCTTTTCCCAATAAAAACAGTAGATATCTCAAAACGTTCTATTCTCTTCAAACTTTGTCGACATTCGAGCCCACCCTAGATTTAGATATAGAAATAAATACAAATAGGAAACAGACTATAGCTTGAATTCACGTTGATGAAAAGTCCATTTGACCCCATTTCTTACTGTTTCACATTTTTCCGAGCAAAATGACTATTTTGATATTTTCAAAGCCTTATTAAAAAAATGTCATTTTCTATAGGTTACAAGAGCGCAATTATTCGTAATGCATTTTCCATAGGGTACCACTGGTGTTCCGTATTTTTTCTCGAAGACTACACAAACTAGGGAAAACGGGTAGCAGTTCCTGTTACTAGAAATGCCAGTGTTGCATTACAACCAAAAAATATATAGGGTCATGCGGCTCAAATTGACTTAAAATGCAGTTGAAAAGATCGTCTATTTTTTCGCTTAATGAAAAAGGCATATTTTAATGGCTCCGACGTGCAGAAATGGAAGATATTTTCTATACTTCGTAAAATGTGAATATGATTTTCTGCAATTTTAAACCTAATTGGATAAGCTTTGATTAAATGTATTTCCAATCCTGTATCATCCAATCAGAAGCCGTATAGGATTCTATTCTGAGTACCATCTTGGGGTAAAAACTTGCCGGTAAAATGTAAACAAATAATTGCGACCTTGTAACCTATACGGTAATGAAAAAATTCCGAAAATTAAGCGCCCGGGCCAAAAGAAGCGCTAGCGTCTATGTAGATAATATCACATCTTCAAAACATTATCTGATCACTCTCTGAATTTGGAGAATTAGTTTTGCCCGCAGATCAGGCCAAAATTGGAACTGATTTTTCACCAAATACGGTACTGTTCAAAAGACATGAAGATAATGTTTATTTACTTGCCTAATTTTTCAAAGGTCATCCAGCACTGATCATATTGTCAACAAAACCGTTCTGATACGGAAAAGCTACATCGAATTTTGAAGAATGGCTTTAAATGAAACCATTTCTTGAAAAACACGTTTTGAAACAGACTATAGTTTTCCAAATTTTGAAAATATGATAATATTACTACTTTGGCAAGAGAAACTATTCTTGGACTACAATATTCAATGCCAAGATTATTTTTCTACTTTGCAATTTAACTAAATCGTTGGTGTTTGCTTAGGGACCCTTTTGGCCAATTTTCACCAAATTAGCTTTTTGCTAGAATAGCAACTGAGTCACAGTCATTATGATTAAAACCAAAATTTATCTTCAAATTTAAGATAAATACATGCTTTTCCCAATAAAAACAGTAGATATCTCAAAAACGTTCTATTCTCTTCAAACTTTGTCGACATTCGAGCCCACCCTAGATTTAGATATAGAAATAAATACAAATAGGAAACAGACTATAGCTTGAATTCACGTTGATGAAAAGTCCATTTGACCCCATTTCTTACTGTTTCACATTTTTCCGAGCAAAATGACTATTTTGATATTTTCAAAGCCTTATTAAAAAAATGTCATTTTCTATAGGTTACAAGAGCGCAATTATTCGTAATGCATTTTCCATAGGGTACCACTGGTGTTCCGTATTTTTTTCTCGAAGACTACACAAACTAGGGAAAACGGGTAGCAGTTCCTGTTACTAGAAATGCCAGTGTTGCATTACAACCAAAAAAATATATAGGGTCATGCGGCTCAAATTGACTTAAAATGCAGTTGAAAAGATCGTCTATTTTTTCGCTTAATGAAAAAGGCATATTTTTAATGGCTCCGACGTGCAGAAATGGAAGATATTTTCTATACTTCGTAAAATGTGAATATGATTTTCTGCAATTTTAAACCTAATTGGATAAGCTTTCGATTAAATGTATTTCCAATCCTGTATCATCCAATCAGAAGCCGTATAGGATTCTATTCTGAGTACCATCTTGGGGTAAAAACTTGCCGGTAAAATGTAAACAAATAATTGCGACCTTGTAACCTATACGGTAATGAAAAAATTCCGAAAATTAAGCGCCCGGGCCAAAAGAAGCGCTAGCGTCTATGTAGATAATATCACATCTTCAAAACATTATCTGATCACTCTCTGAATTTGGAGAATTAGTTTTGCCCGCAGATCAGGCCAAAATTGGAACTGATTTTTCACCAAATACGGTACTGTTCAAAAGACATGAAGATAATGTTTATTTACTTGCCTAATTTTTCAAAGGTCATCCAGCACTGATCATATTGTCAACAAAACCGTTCTGATACGGAAAAGCTACATCGAATTTTGAAGAATGGCTTTAAATGAAACCATTTCTTGAAAAACACGTTTTGAAACAGACTATAGTTTTCCAAATTTTGAAAATATGATAATATTACTACTTTGGCAAGAGAAACTATTCTTGGACTACAATATTCAATGCCAAGATTATTTTTCTACTTTGCAATTTAACTAAATCGTTGGTGTTTGCTTAGGGACCCTTTTGGCCAATTTTCACCAAATTAGCTTTTGCTAGAATAGCAACTGAGTCACAGTCATTATGATTAAAACCAAAATTTATCTTCAAATTTAAGATAAATACATGCTTTTCCCAATAAAACAGTAGATATCTCAAAACGTTCTATTCTCTTCAAACTTTGTCGACATTCGAGCCCACCCTAGATTTAGATATAGAAATAAATACAAATAGGAAACAGACTATAGCTTGAATTCACGTTGATGAAAAGTCCATTTGACCCCATTTCTTACTGTTTCACATTTTTCCGAGCAAAATGACTATTTTGATATTTTCAAAGCCTTATTAAAAAAATGTCATTTTCTATAGGTTACAAGAGCGCAATTATTCGTAATGCATTTTCCATAGGGTACCACTGGTGTTCCGTATTTTTTCTCGAAGACTACACAAACTAGGGAAAACGGGTAGCAGTTCCTGTTACTAGAAATGCCAGTGTTGCATTACAACCAAAAAATATATAGGGTCATGCGGCTCAAATTGACTTAAAATGCAGTTGAAAAAGATCGTCTATTTTTTCGCTTAATGAAAAAGGCATATTTTTAATGGCTCCGACGTGCAGAAATGGAAGATATTTTCTATACTTCGTAAAATGTGAATATGATTTTCTGCAATTTTAAACCTAATTGGATAAGCTTTCGATTAAATGTATTTCCAATCCTGTATCATCCAATCAGAAGCCGTATAGGATTCTATTCTGAGTACCATCTTGGGGTAAAAACTTGCCGGTAAAATGTAAACAAATAATTGCGACCTTGTAACCTATACGGTAATGAAAAAATTCCGAAAATTAAGCGCCCGGGCCAAAAGAAGCGCTAGCGTCTATGTAGATAATATCACATCTTCAAAACATTATCTGATCACTCTCTGAATTTGGAGAATTAGTTTTGCCCGCAGATCAGGCCAAAATTGGAACTGATTTTTCACCAAATACGGTACTGTTCAAAAGACATGAAGATAATGTTTATTTACTTGCCTAATTTTTCAAAGGTCATCCAGCACTGATCATATTGTCAACAAAACCGTTCTGATACGGAAAAGCTACATCGAATTTTGAAGAATGGCTTTAAATGAAACCATTTCTTGAAAAACACGTTTTGAAACAGACTATAGTTTTTCCAAATTTTGAAAATATGATAATATTACTACTTTGGCAAGAGAAACTATTCTTGGACTACAATATTCAATGCCAAGATTATTTTTCTACTTTGCAATTTAACTAAATCGTTGGTGTTTGCTTAGGGACCCTTTTGGCCAATTTTCACCAAATTAGCTTTTGCTAGAATAGCAACTGAGTCACAGTCATTATGATTAAAACCAAAATTTATCTTCAAATTTAAGATAAATACATGCTTTTCCCAATAAAACAGTAGATATCTCAAAACGTTCTATTCTCTTCAAACTTTGTCGACATTCGAGCCCACCCTAGATTTAGATATAGAAATAAATACAAATAGGAAACAGACTATAGCTTGAATTCACGTTGATGAAAAGTCCATTTGACCCCATTTCTTACTGTTTCACATTTTTCCGAGCAAAATGACTATTTTGATATTTTCAAAGCCTTATTAAAAAAAATGTCATTTTCTATAGGTTACAAGAGCGCAATTATTCGTAATGCATTTTCCATAGGGTACCACTGGTGTTCCGTATTTTTTCTCGAAGACTACACAAACTAGGGAAAACGGGTAGCAGTTCCTGTTACTAGAAATGCCAGTGTTGCATTACAACCAAAAAATATATAGGGTCATGCGGCTCAAATTGACTTAAAATGCAGTTGAAAAGATCGTCTATTTTTTCGCTTAATGAAAAGGCATATTTTTAATGGCTCCGACGTGCAGAAATGGAAGATATTTTCTATACTTCGTAAAATGTGAATATGATTTTCTGCAATTTTAAACCTAATTGGATAAGCTTTCGATTAAATGTATTTCCAATCCTGTATCATCCAATCAGAAGCCGTATAGGATTCTATTCTGAGTACCATCTTGGGGTAAAAACTTGCCGGTAAAATGTAAACAAATAATTGCGACCTTGTAACCTATACGGTAATGAAAAAATTCCGAAAATTAAGCGCCCGGGCCAAAAGAAGCGCTAGCGTCTATGTAGATAATATCACATCTTCAAAACATTATCTGATCACTCTCTGAATTTGGAGAATTAGTTTTGCCCGCAGATCAGGCCAAAATTGGAACTGATTTTTCACCAAATACGGTACTGTTCAAAAGACATGAAGATAATGTTTATTTACTTGCCTAATTTTTCAAAGGTCATCCAGCACTGATCATATTGTCAACAAAACCGTTCTGATACGGAAAAGCTACATCGAATTTTGAAGAATGGCTTTAAATGAAACCATTTCTTGAAAAACACGTTTTGAAACAGACTATAGTTTTCCAAATTTTGAAAATATGATAATATTACTACTTTGGCAAGAGAAACTATTCTTGGACTACAATATTCAATGCCAAGATTATTTTTCTACTTTGCAATTTAACTAAATCGTTGGTGTTTGCTTAGGGACCCTTTTGGCCAATTTTCACCAAATTAGCTTTTGCTAGAATAGCAACTGAGTCACAGTCATTATGATTAAAACCAAAATTTATCTTCAAATTTAAGATAAATACATGCTTTTCCCAATAAAACAGTAGATATCTCAAAACGTTCTATTCTCTTCAAACTTTGTCGACATTCGAGCCCACCCTAGATTTAGATATAGAAATAAATACAAATAGGAAACAGACTATAGCTTGAATTCACGTTGATGAAAAGTCCATTTGACCCCATTTCTTACTGTTTCACATTTTTCCGAGCAAAATGACTATTTTGATATTTTCAAAGCCTTATTAAAAAAATGTCATTTTCTATAGGTTACAAGAGCGCAATTATTCGTAATGCATTTTCCATAGGGTACCACTGGTGTTCCGTATTTTTTCTCGAAGACTACACAAACTAGGGAAAACGGGTAGCAGTTCCTGTTACTAGAAATGCCAGTGTTGCATTACAACCAAAAAATATATAGGGTCATGCGGCTCAAATTGACTTAAAATGCAGTTGAAAAAGATCGTCTATTTTTTCGCTTAATGAAAAAGGCATATTTTAATGGCTCCGACGTGCAGAAATGGAAGATATTTTCTATACTTCGTAAAATGTGAATATGATTTTCTGCAATTTTAAACCTAATTGGATAAGCTTTCGATTAAATGTAATTCCAATCCTGTATCATCCAATCAGAAGCCGTATAGGATTCTATTCTGAGTACCATCTTGGGGTAAAAACTTGCCGGTAAAATGTAAACAAATAATTGCGACCTTGTAACCTATACGGTAATGAAAAAATTCCGAAAATTAAGCGCCCGGGCCAAAAGAAGCGCTAGCGTCTATGTAGATAATATCACATCTTCAAAACATTATCTGATCACTCTCTGAATTTGGAGAATTAGTTTTGCCCGCAGATCAGGCCAAAATTGGAACTGATTTTTCACCAAATACGGTACTGTTCAAAAGACATGAAGATAATGTTTATTTACTTGCCTAATTTTTCAAAGGTCATCCAGCACTGATCATATTGTCAACAAAACCGTTCTGATACGGAAAAGCTACATCGAATTTTGAAGAATGGCTTTAAATGAAACCATTTCTTGAAAAACACGTTTTGAAACAGACTATAGTTTTCCAAATTTTGAAAATATGATAATATTACTACTTTGGCAAGAGAAACTATTCTTGGACTACAATATTCAATGCCAAGATTATTTTTCTACTTTGCAATTTAACTAAATCGTTGGTGTTTGCTTAGGGACCCTTTTGGCCAATTTTCACCAAATTAGCTTTTGCTAGAATAGCAACTGAGTCACAGTCATTATGATTAAAACCAAAATTTATCTTCAAATTTAAGATAAATACATGCTTTTCCCAATAAAACAGTAGATATCTCAAAACGTTCTATTCTCTTCAAACTTTGTCGACATTCGAGCCCACCCTAGATTTAGATATAGAAATAAATACAAATAGGAAACAGACTATAGCTTGAATTCACGTTGATGAAAAGTCCATTTGACCCCATTTCTTACTGTTTCACATTTTTCCGAGCAAAATGACTATTTTGATATTTTCAAAGCCTTATTAAAAAAAATGTCATTTTCTATAGGTTACAAGAGCGCAATTATTCGTAATGCATTTTCCATAGGGTACCACTGGTGTTCCGTATTTTTTCTCGAAGACTACACAAACTAGGGAAAACGGGTAGCAGTTCCTGTTACTAGAAATGCCAGTGTTGCATTACAACCAAAAAATATATAGGGTCATGCGGCTCAAATTGACTTAAAATGCAGTTGAAAAGATCGTCTATTTTTTCGCTTAATGAAAAGGCATATTTTAATGGCTCCGACGTGCAGAAATGGAAGATATTTTCTATACTTCGTAAAATGTGAATATGATTTTCTGCAATTTTAAACCTAATTGGATAAGCTTTCGATTAAATGTATTTCCAATCCTGTATCATCCAATCAGAAGCCGTATAGGATTCTATTCTGAGTACCATCTTGGGGTAAAAACTTGCCGGTAAAATGTAAACAAATAATTGCGACCTTGTAACCTATACGGTAATGAAAAAATTCCGAAAATTAAGCGCCCGGGCCAAAAGAAGCGCTAGCGTCTATGTAGATAATATCACATCTTCAAAACATTATCTGATCACTCTCTGAATTTGGAGAATTAGTTTTGCCCGCAGATCAGGCCAAAATTGGAACTGATTTTTCACCAAATACGGTACTGTTCAAAAGACATGAAGATAATGTTTATTTACTTGCCTAATTTTTCAAAGGTCATCCAGCACTGATCATATTGTCAACAAAACCGTTCTGATACGGAAAAGCTACATCGAATTTTGAAGAATGGCTTTAAATGAAACCATTTCTTGAAAAACACGTTTTGAAACAGACTATAGTTTTTCCAAATTTTGAAAATATGATAATATTACTACTTTGGCAAGAGAAACTATTCTTGGACTACAATATTCAATGCCAAGATTATTTTTCTACTTTGCAATTTAACTAAATCGTTGGTGTTTGCTTAGGGACCCTTTTGGCCAATTTTCACCAAATTAGCTTTTGCTAGAATAGCAACTGAGTCACAGTCATTATGATTAAAACCAAAATTTATCTTCAAATTTAAGATAAATACATGCTTTTCCCAATAAAACAGTAGATATCTCAAAACGTTCTATTCTCTTCAAACTTTGTCGACATTCGAGCCCACCCTAGATTTAGATATAGAAATAAATACAAATAGGAAACAGACTATAGCTTGAATTCACGTTGATGAAAAGTCCATTTGACCCCATTTCTTACTGTTTCACATTTTTCCGAGCAAAATGACTATTTTGATATTTTCAAAGCCTTATTAAAAAAATGTCATTTTCTATAGGTTACAAGAGCGCAATTATTCGTAATGCATTTTCCATAGGGTACCACTGGTGTTCCGTATTTTTTTCTCGAAGACTACACAAACTAGGGAAAACGGGTAGCAGTTCCTGTTACTAGAAATGCCAGTGTTGCATTACAACCAAAAAATATATAGGGTCATGCGGCTCAAATTGACTTAAAATGCAGTTGAAAAAGATCGTCTATTTTTTCGCTTAATGAAAAGGCATATTTTTAATGGCTCCGACGTGCAGAAATGGAAGATATTTTCTATACTTCGTAAAATGTGAATATGATTTTCTGCAATTTTAAACCTAATTGGATAAGCTTTCGATTAAATGTATTTCCAATCCTGTATCATCCAATCAGAAGCCGTATAGGATTCTATTCTGAGTACCATCTTGGGGTAAAAACTTGCCGGTAAAATGTAAACAAATAATTGCGACCTTGTAACCTATACGGTAATGAAAAAATTCCGAAAATTAAGCGCCCGGGCCAAAAGAAGCGCTAGCGTCTATGTAGATAATATCACATCTTCAAAACATTATCTGATCACTCTCTGAATTTGGAGAATTAGTTTTGCCCGCAGATCAGGCCAAAATTGGAACTGATTTTTCACCAAATACGGTACTGTTCAAAAGACATGAAGATAATGTTTATTTACTTGCCTAATTTTTCAAAGGTCATCCAGCACTGATCATATTGTCAACAAAACCGTTCTGATACGGAAAAGCTACATCGAATTTTGAAGAATGGCTTTAAATGAAACCATTTCTTGAAAAACACGTTTTGAAACAGACTATAGTTTTCCAAATTTTGAAAATATGATAATATTACTACTTTGGCAAGAGAAACTATTCTTGGACTACAATATTCAATGCCAAGATTATTTTTCTACTTTGCAATTTAACTAAATCGTTGGTGTTTGCTTAGGGACCCTTTTGGCCAATTTTCACCAAATTAGCTTTTTGCTAGAATAGCAACTGAGTCACAGTCATTATGATTAAAACCAAAATTTATCTTCAAATTTAAGATAAATACATGCTTTTCCCAATAAAAACAGTAGATATCTCAAAACGTTCTATTCTCTTCAAACTTTGTCGACATTCGAGCCCACCCTAGATTTAGATATAGAAATAAATACAAATAGGAAACAGACTATAGCTTGAATTCACGTTGATGAAAAGTCCATTTGACCCCATTTCTTACTGTTTCACATTTTTCCGAGCAAAATGACTATTTTGATATTTTCAAAGCCTTATTAAAAAAAATGTCATTTTCTATAGGTTACAAGAGCGCAATTATTCGTAATGCATTTTCCATAGGGTACCACTGGTGTTCCGTATTTTTTTCTCGAAGACTACACAAACTAGGGAAAACGGGTAGCAGTTCCTGTTACTAGAAATGCCAGTGTTGCATTACAACCAAAAAATATATAGGGTCATGCGGCTCAAATTGACTTAAAATGCAGTTGAAAAGATCGTCTATTTTTTCGCTTAATGAAAAGGCATATTTTAATGGCTCCGACGTGCAGAAATGGAAGATATTTTCTATACTTCGTAAAATGTGAATATGATTTTCTGCAATTTTAAACCTAATTGGATAAGCTTTCGATTAAATGTAATTCCAATCCTGTATCATCCAATCAGAAGCCGTATAGGATTCTATTCTGAGTACCATCTTGGGGTAAAAACTTGCCGGTAAAATGTAAACAAATAATTGCGACCTTGTAACCTATACGGTAATGAAAAAATTCCGAAAATTAAGCGCCCGGGCCAAAAGAAGCGCTAGCGTCTATGTAGATAATATCACATCTTCAAAACATTATCTGATCACTCTCTGAATTTGGAGAATTAGTTTTGCCCGCAGATCAGGCCAAAATTGGAACTGATTTTTCACCAAATACGGTACTGTTCAAAAGACATGAAGATAATGTTTATTTACTTGCCTAATTTTCAAAGGTCATCCAGCACTGATCATATTGTCAACAAAACCGTTCTGATACGGAAAAGCTACATCGAATTTTGAAGAATGGCTTTAAATGAAACCATTTCTTGAAAAACACGTTTTGAAACAGACTATAGTTTTCCAAATTTTGAAAATATGATAATATTACTACTTTGGCAAGAGAAACTATTCTTGGACTACAATATTCAATGCCAAGATTATTTTTCTACTTTGCAATTTAACTAAATCGTTGGTGTTTGCTTAGGGACCCTTTTGGCCAATTTTCACCAAATTAGCTTTTTGCTAGAATAGCAACTGAGTCACAGTCATTATGATTAAAACCAAAATTTATCTTCAAATTTAAGATAAATACATGCTTTTCCCAATAAAACAGTAGATATCTCAAAACGTTCTATTCTCTTCAAACTTTGTCGACATTCGAGCCCACCCTAGATTTAGATATAGAAATAAATACAAATAGGAAACAGACTATAGCTTGAATTCACGTTGATGAAAAGTCCATTTGACCCCATTTCTTACTGTTTCACATTTTTCCGAGCAAAATGACTATTTTGATATTTTCAAAGCCTTATTAAAAAAAATGTCATTTTCTATAGGTTACAAGAGCGCAATTATTCGTAATGCATTTTCCATAGGGTACCACTGGTGTTCCGTATTTTTTCTCGAAGACTACACAAACTAGGGAAAACGGGTAGCAGTTCCTGTTA
Source organism: Mytilus coruscus (assembly GCA_017311375.1). Taxonomy (NCBI): domain Eukaryota; kingdom Metazoa; phylum Mollusca; class Bivalvia; order Mytilida; family Mytilidae; genus Mytilus; species Mytilus coruscus. Next base: position 38,582,736 of record CM029603.1, on the reverse strand, counting down.
CTAGAAATGCCAGTGTTGCATTACAACCAAAAAATATATAGGGTCATGCGGCTCAAATTGACTTAAAATGCAGTTGAAAAGATCGTCTATTTTTTCGCTTAATGAAAAGGCATATTTTAATGGCTCCGACGTGCAGAAATGGAAGATATTTTCTATACTTCGTAAAATGTGAATATGATTTTCTGCAATTTTAAACCTAATTGGATAAGCTTTCGATTAAATGTAATTCCAATCCTGTATCATCCAATCAGAAGCCGTATAGGATTCTATTCTGAGTACCATCTTGGGGTAAAAACTTGCCGGTAAAATGTAAACAAATAATTGCGACCTTGTAACCCTATACGGTAATGAAAAAATTCCGAAAATTAAGCGCCCGGGCCAAAAGAAGCGCTAGCGTCTATGTGAATAATATCACATCTTCAAAACATTATCTGATCACTCTCTGAATTTGGAGAATTAGTTTTGCCCGCAGATCAGGCCAAAATTGGAACTGATTTTTCACCAAATACGGTACTGTTCAAAAGACATGAAGATAATGTTTTTACTTGCCTAATTTTTCAAAGGTCATCCAGCACTGATCATATTGTCAACAAAACCGTTCTGATACGGAAAAGCTACATCGAATTTTGAAGAATGGCTTTAAATGAAACCATTTCTTGAAAAACACGTTTTTGAAACAGACTATAGTTTTCCAAATTTTGAAAATATGATAATATTACTACTTTGGCAAGAGAAACTATTCTTGGACTACAATATTCAATGCCAAGATTATTTTTCTACTTTGCAATTTAACTAAATCGTTGGTGTTTGCTTAGGGACCCTTTTGGCCAATTTTCACCAAATTAGCTTTTTGCTAGAATAGCAACTGAGTCACAGTCATTATGATTAAAACCAAAATTTATCTTCAAATTTAAGATAAATACATGCTTTTCCCAATAAAAACAGTAGATATCTCAAAACGTTCTATTCTCTTCAAACTTTGTCGACATTCGAGCCCACCCTAGATTTAGATATAGAAATAAATACAAATAGGAAACAGACTATAGCTTGAATTCACGTTGATGAAAAGTCCATTTGACCCCATTTCTTACTGTTTCACATTTTTCCGAGCAAAATGACTATTTTGATATTTTCAAAGCCTTATTAAAAAAAATGTCATTTTCTATAGGTTACAAGAGCGCAATTATTCGTAATGCATTTTCCATAGGGTACCACTGGTGTTCCGTATTTTTTTCTCGAAGACTACACAAACTAGGGAAAACGGGTAGCAGTTCCTGTTACTAGAAATGCCAGTGTTGCATTACAACCAAAAAATATATAGGGTCATGCGGCTCAAATTGACTTAAAATGCAGTTGAAAAAGATCGTCTATTTTTTCGCTTAATGAAAAAGGCATATTTTTAATGGCTCCGACGTGCAGAAATGGAAGATATTTTCTATACTTCGTAAAATGTGAATATGATTTTCTGCAATTTTAAACCTAATTGGATAAGCTTTCGATTAAATGTAATTCCAATCCTGTATCATCCAATCAGAAGCCGTATAGGATTCTATTCTGAGTACCATCTTGGGGTAAAAACTTGCCGGTAAATGTAAACAAATAATTGCGACCTTGTAACCTATACGGTAATGAAAAAATTCCGAAAATTAAGCGCCCGGGCCAAAGAAGCGCTAGCGTCTATGTAGATAATATCACATCTTCAAAACATTATCTGATCACTCTCTGAATTTGGAGAATTAGTTTTGCCCGCAGATCAGGCCAAAATTGAACTGATTTTTCACCAAATACGGTACTGTTCAAAAGACATGAAGATAATGTTTATTTACTTGCCTAATTTTTCAAAGGTCATCCAGCACTGATCATATTGTCAACAAAACCGTTCTGATACGGAAAAGCTACATCGAATTTTGAAGAATGGCTTTAAATGAAACCATTTCTTGAAAAACACGTTTTGAAACAGACTATAGTTTTTCCAAATTTTGAAAATATGATAATATTACTACTTTGGCAAGAGAAACTATTCTTGGACTACAATATTCAATGCCAAGATTATTTTTCTACTTTGCAATTTAACTAAATCGTTGGTGTTTGCTTAGGGACCCTTTTGGCCAATTTTCACCAAATTAGCTTTTGCTAGAATAGCAACTGAGTCACAGTCATTATGATTAAAACCAAAATTTATCTTCAAATTTAAGATAAATACATGCTTTTCCAATAAAACAGTAGATATCTCAAAACGTTCTATTCTCTTCAAACTTTGTCGACATTCGAGCCCACCCTAGATTTAGATATAGAAATAAATACAAATAGGAAACAGACTATAGCTTGAATTCACGTTGATGAAAAGTCCATTTGACCCCATTTCTTACTGTTTCACATTTTTCCGAGCAAAATGACTATTTTGATATTTTCAAAGCCTTATTAAAAAAAATGTCATTTTCTATAGGTTACAAGAGCGCAATTATTCGTAATGCATTTTCCATAGGGTACCACTGGTGTTCCGTATTTTTTCTCGAAGACTACACAAACTAGGGAAAACGGGTAGCAGTTCCTGTTACTAGAAATGCCAGTGTTGCATTACAACCAAAAAATATATAGGGTCATGCGGCTCAAATTGACTTAAAATGCAGTTGAAAAAGATCGTCTATTTTTTCGCTTAATGAAAAGGCATATTTTAATGGCTCCGACGTGCAGAAATGGAAGATATTTTCTATACTTCGTAAAATGTGAATATGATTTTCTGCAATTTTAAACCTAATTGGATAAGCTTTCGATTAAATGTAATTCCAATCCTGTATCATCCAATCAGAAGCCGTATAGGATTCTATTCTGAGTACCATCTTGGGGTAAAAACTTGCCGGTAAAATGTAAACAAATAATTGCGACCTTGTAACCCTATAATCGTGTCTCTGTGGTATCCTTTATCTCGAGTTCACTTGAATGTATGTCATATAAATATATAGGTACATCATTGGTATACCAGGAAAAGTAATTAAGCTCATCTCTGATCGGAATTATATGTTCATTAATGTAGCCTTTGTTGTTTGGAGCTTTCTCTTTTAAAAAAGCAAGTAAAAGGTCAACTCAAGTTATCAGTCTAATAAAAGAATCAAATGAAAGTACGATGTTGTCATCTTTAATATGCATGTAGTATTAATCATAAATTTGGGGGTTTTTTTTATTGTCAAATCCCGTCGTTTACTCTGTGAAAGTAATTTCTTTCAGTACGACTGTATTACACAAGTTCTTATGGAGAAAAACTGCATGCTTTCTTAATTAGCCGTTTTAATAATTATCATAGCTGTATGAATTTATCACCGAAACAGATGTTACGTATTTGTTATAAACATTTACACAGTAGAAAATATTTTTGAACATGCATTATACCTGTTTCTTATCTTTACTTTTGATATCAGAATAAAGGTAAAACTTATGGTTTTGTGTGCACTGGAATGGTTCCAAAATATTGGCAGCGAAATCATAACAAAAGAGAAGTTAATTTGAGAGAGAGGGATAATGTTATAGAGTAATACGTAACTTACATAAGGGACAAACATGTCACAGAAGAAATTTAATAACGCTAAGATTGTTGTTCTTGGAGGACCAGGCGTTGGGAAGACAGGTAGGGTACTTTTAGTTTTGATATTATTTTAATTGAAACACGATTACATTTCTTTTAAAATATCTTTTTAGCTGAATCTATTTATTATTTTGTACATTTTGTAAAACTTGATTTATACTATATAACTATACGTAATTGTTGTTTTACCTATAACAATCGATAGAGGAGGAGAAATCACTCCCACTGTCAGAGTTGTTGAATATTCTTTTCTGCTTCCACTCGATTTTCGATTGGGCAATAAATGGAGTTAAAATTCAACGCGACTCAGTATCTTTATTGCTGTTTACACATCTTTGCTGGTGAATTATTTTGTTCATCGAAATTTGTTTTCTCCCCTAGTGAAATCGACATTACGCACAAATTAGTTGACCGCTACGAGACAAGTTTTTCGCGATCTTTAGATACCAGAAAAAAATCGTCCGATATGTAAAAATGACAAAGTGTGAATTCGCATGACGGGTGATGTATGCCGGAAACGTTCCCTGTCGACGAACATGGTCTTTCTCCGGATGGAGTTCATGCGGTTCCCTTTTTTACTTTATATATTCGTATGGATTACGAGATTTAAATATCGGAAAAATACGGTTGCCTCAAGTCTAACAACACTGACTTGGTATTAGGGTTGAAGTAAATTTCAAAATTAAAATTTTCGATTGGAAAAATGTTGCAAATAAAAAATATTGACATAATTTCATTTTCAGAGTCTAACGCGTTTGAAAGTTGCTTTTGGATGTATTTTTCCGAAATACAAAATTCAAACATTTAGTCCCCAACAAGAAATTTCCCACAACCTTTTGTTTTATTTTACACATATTTATACTCTTTTTCCCAGTTTCCACAATATGTCATTCCTCATTCAACCCCCCTTCTTTCATACAATTTTGTTTAGTTATCCCCTGATCTGACAAATACAAACTGTAAACTGTTTATCTATACGAAAGCGATACACATATCAAAAATGGCAAATTAACCGATTCGGAACAATTTGAAACCTGCACGGTTTTCTTTCTTCTATCGAGCTTTTTAAATTTAATATTTAGATAGAACGCGACTAACCAATGTCTGAGGGGAATATCATATGTGTATATTATATTGCATCTTAGAATGATAACCATATCTTCATAATGATATAACTATAAACCTTCCTCTTATATTCATTAGTATTGTCGTTATCGCAAATGAATCTTGATGTTTACGAGTGACGTCACATTTCAGATTGTCATGATTCAAATTTGTCGGATAAAATAACTGTGACGAGAATCCACATATGCAGCTAAATAAGTTTTTATTGAGTCATAATGGATTATATGTGTGAAAGTAGCTCAAATTTTGTTTTACAATAAAATGAGTTGCATGAGTCTTAGAATTGCACGTAAGTAGGTTAAAATCCGCACACAACCCTGTAGTCATTGATACCGTTTGAACCCATCGAATGATGAAAGATACGCGCTTCTTTAGATTTTTTAAATGAATTCTGCAGTTGTACCTAAATTCGCCATGTTGGAGTGTAAAATTGCAGAACACAAGTCTAGATTTTTTAATAAAGTCAGCAAAATTCGATGCAGGAATGCAATTGACTAATGAGAATTTACATTCAAATTAACAAATTTGTGTGATTCTATCTTATAATTACTAATATTTTTACAAATGTAGATTATTTTTGCTTAAATTCATTTTTTTTTAACTTGATGTATTAAGGGGAGATAATTCAGAAATAGTATAATTCATAAATGAATCTATAGGATTTTTACTATTTTATATTATAGAGGGGAAAAGGACCCATTTTTATCTTTTGCTATTCGGAAAGCATTTTATAAGAGCTTTATTCTCGTATTTTATTTCAAAACTCTATCATTTAGTTTACCTTTAGTCTGTTTACATAATAATACTTTTTCTCTGTATTGCCATACTAAGGGAGCTACCATTTGATTTTTATGGGGAGGCTAGGATGAAATTTGAAAAAAATAGGCAGGACAGGAGTTTTGAGTAAAAAAAAAAAAGGCAGGATGAGACACTTTGCAAAAAAAAAGGCAGGATGACAATTTATGTAAAAAAAAGTCAGGATAAATTTTTAAAAAAAGGCAGGACCGAATAGAGTGAAAAATAAAAAGGCAGGACAGAGATTACAAGTAAAAAAAAATGCAGGACAAAATTTTTCATCCTAGCCCCCTAAAATCAAATGGTAGCTCCCTAAATGAGTCATTTTTCACAACCTGCAGTTTGAAAACAAGCTCGGTGAACTATCACTTTTATTATATTTTTGACATGTCACAATATAATACTACATCTTGGTAAAGTATGGACAAATTCTATCATTTTTCGTTTATACTCCCATACCACCTTGAATAAAAATTCCAATATAAAAATGATGAGATTAAGTATCATTATTAGTATGATTACCAACTTTTAATTTTCGATTGTAAGACAACTATAATCCACCAAAGTCCAAATGAGATGGATGTAATCAAGTCTGAAATTATTGAAAGAACTTCTCTATTTTCAATATGAAATTATATGGTATAGAATAATCTATTACATTCTTGGTTGAAAATGTGCATCGATTACAAGTTTTGAAATTTCTAAATATTCTGATGGATATCGTTATTCCGATGTGTAACTGCATTTTACTGGACTGAAAAACGATGTTACTTTTAAGTGTTTTTTCAATGATAAGTATTGGACATTAGGTATAATTAGATTTTTTAGTGGAAACAAACAAAATATTATGTATTATAAAACTTAGGCATCATATAAAAAGTTTAAATTATGGAACTGAAATGATAACATTTACCATAAAAAAAACATAGGATAATTGAAAAGATGTTGGAAATGTGTTTTTTACAACATCACTTCACACCTTGAATTATGACATTTTCCACAAAAAACAACCACCTAATATATTTGACCATCAGATTTTCTATAAATATATCGGCTTTATTCTTTTGCGCCAAAAGGAAATCATTTGCGATACAACTCATTTTATTTGTGCCAATTCATTTTCTCAATTTCATGTTTAAAATCATTCAAAGTTTTTTTTTAGAATTCAGATGATTAAAGTATATAACGATTCATTTTTCTGAACTTTATTTTTTCATTATTTGAAACTGGCAAAGGAACGTTGGTTCTTTTTAAGCAATCAATATCATGAACAGTTTTTTAAAAGTTAGTAGTGTTTTTCCATAGTTTGTCTTTCCCTTATAATGACAGAAGTATGAATAAGGAACCCAATATCTGTTTTAAAGTTATTTGTATTAGTTGGGCCTTCTTTTGGCGGGGATTAGATATTATTAGGACAGCAGGTACTATATGAATTTTATTTTCCCATCTTAAGTGCAATAAAATGTTATATAAAATCAAATAAACCAGGGGCTTGTTTATCGAAGCAGTCTTAGGATTAAGACGTGTCCTGAGACCAACTTAGGACATATCTTAGTCCTAAGTGGGTTTATCTAACATGTCGCAACTTAGGATATTCCAAGGAATTGTCCTAACTTTAGGATACCAATTTAGGTGTCTTAAGATGGTCTAAGGATGGTCCTAACTGTAGGATATATTTAGGATGGTTAATTTAGAAACCAATATGGCCGCCGCATATATACGTTTAAGAAGAAGGGCGAATTATATTCGTAGAAACAGATTTCTTAGGGACTATGATAATCCACTGGACTATCTGGATGACAATGACATTATACGCAAATATAGATTATCACGTCCATTGATCGGTAAAATTCAGATTTCGTCTCTTGCTCATGTTCATACGTAATTTTTTTTTTTTTTTTTTTTTTGCAGTAATGAAATAGTTGAAGTACTCCGTATTTATATGAAAGATGCACGAGATTTGCCTTTGAACTTTTAAAGCATGAAACCGTGACACTTCGAATTCAACTCAATGATTTTTACCGACTATATATTTAGTTTTAACTATTTACAATTAGTTTGTCCAGTTTTATATAAAACGTAGTTATATTTTTGTCTTATGTTTTGTTTCATAGAGTTAACATGTACAACTATTATATAAAAATATTTATTACCTTTAATTTAAAACTAATAATCATTTTCTAATTATTTATCTTTTAAAAGTTATAATTATTGGTTAAAAGTTATAATTATTGGTTAAATTTGATACAATATTTTCATTTTTTTCATTTTCAATTTGCCATTTTCTTTTAGTATACTAGTACTTAGAATAGCGGTTAGGACATCCTAGCTAAGATAATCCTAAGATAGCTTCGATGTGTCGTAAGTCGGTCCTAACTTTATCCTAATTTCTGTCCTAAGAAATTCTTAGGACAGATCTTAGGACAGTTTCGATAAACAGGCCCCAGTTCTTTTTATGAGGCAGTTTTTATTTTTACTCATTTAAGTGTCAAAGCTTGGCATCATAAAACTGTTCAAGCTTTTTATGATTATATTTTACCATAGGAATCTTGTTGAACCTAACTGCTCTTCTTCAATCGCTGCCTTGCTTATGACGACAAGTTGCATATTCGCTTGTCAATAAGAATGAAAATACGAAAGACTATTCTTTGTCTCGTTTTAGGAGCGTGCCACACACTCTCGATCTGCACGTTAAAGAATCCTTGCGGCAACTCTTGGGGTCCATATGATGTCTAGCTTTTATCCATGATCAATTAACTTTGCTTTCACTCTATGAATTCTACTTATTTTTTATTAAAAATAACAACCTTTACATAAAGGGTGATAAATTTGTTGAAAATACTCTGGACATTAGTTGCAAATTATCCATAAGTCGGATTCTAATGATTTCTTTTTACAACAATGGACAACATCAGATACTTTTCATTTGTTAATGTTCAGTACTCGTAACTTTCAGTGCTACAAATAAATAGTTACGTTGTAACTTAAAAATATAACATATTCTGCATAAAAAAGCTAATGTCTTTGACAGAAAAGTTAACATCACAGAATTGTATTTAAAACTTTTGTTACAGGTAAACTAATCAGGCAGACATGAAATATCGATAACATAATTACGATCCATCATGCTAAAGGTATTATGCATAATCCTTTTGCAAACGAAATCCAGAACTTAAAATTGTATTTATGTATTAATTACACCTTATGTAAGAATCCTGGGTTTTGACTGGTTGATAACCAGTGTATTTTTCACCAATTTACTGTTATCAAATGAATATCGTTCATTTTTTAACGCCGCCGGGGTATATGCAAAAAGGATGCATTTTTTACCCTCTCTGCCGTGGTATTTGCCAAATAATTACTCTATCCGACTGGACGCTTGTAACGTCACGATCATCAATGCGTTTTTGAACGTTAACATTGGGTGTAATTAAACAGATATAGCATGTTCTTGAGGGGTATTTGCGAAAAATACCAGTCTTGAGAATGAATTTCCTTACGGCTCGCGAAATTTAACATTCTCTCGACCGGTATTTTTCGCAAATACCCCTTCTTAACATGATATATCTGTTCAATATATATTTATGTATACAACCAAGTCTAAATTGAAAACAACGTTCAAACCTATGATTACGTTTGATAAAAACCGCAATTTTTATACGTGTGCATGCAAAACAAAGTTCTTGATAGAGGGGTCTAAATACAGCACAAACAACATTTTCCAAAAGACCAAAAAAGTGAAAAAGTATATTTTAACAAAACGCATTTGACTAACAGGTCGAACAACAGATGTTCTTAAACCCTGCTGACTGCCATTGGTGATTGCCAAATAAACGGATCACAAGATGTTACAAAATGGATCTTTTGTGTTGCCATGTATGTTGTCTTTTTCTGTTTTAGTAATGGCGTTGTCAGTTTATTTTCAACTTATGAGTTTGAATGTCAAACGAAAAAGACAAGCAGACATACAACATTGTGTTGCCATGTATGTTGTCTTTTTCTTTTTTAGTAATGGCGTTGTCAGTTTATTTTCGACTTATGAGTTTGAATGTCAAAAGAAAAAGACAAGCAGACATACAACAAATATATTTATGTATATATATATATATGTATATATAATTCGTCTAAACATCAGCCCAACAATGTTAGATCTGTAAATTTTCTTTCGCAAATTTTTTGTTCTTCCCTCGCCGGGATTCGAACTGATGCTACTAAGATATCGTGGCACCAAATCGCCTTGCACTATGCATGACGCGCTAGACCACTCGTTTGACCAACTAGGCTGTACAATGATAAGACTTTCGGTAGCCGGGTGTTACCTTTCCTTGTCAGTTTTAATCTAGCGTCGTACCACAGTACATGATATATAAGGCATGAAGATGGAATTGTATATATATAGATATAAGAAGATGTGGTATGAGTGCTAATGAGACAACTCTCCATCCAAGTCAAATTTATATAAGTAAACCATTATAGGTCAAAGTATGGTCTTCAACACGGAGCCTTGGCTCACACCGAACAGTAAGCTATAAAGGGCCCCAAAAATTACTAGTGTAAAACCCTTCAAACGGGAAAACCAACGGTCTAATCTATATAAAAAACGAGAAACGAGAAACACTTATGAACCACATCAACAAACGACAACTACTGAACATCAGATTCCTGACTTAGGATAGGTGCAAACAAATGCAGCGGGTTTAAACGTTTTAATGGTACCAAACCTTCTCCCTTTTTTCTGAAACAATAGTGTAACATCACAACATAGAAAGACACACTGTAAAATATCAACTGAAATAGCTTAACTCAATCAAAGGACATATTAACACAAGTGAACATACAATGAACAAATAAATTTGACCTATGATACAATGTAAATACAAAATAAATAAACTAAGGGAAGAATGATAAAAGTAACATATTATATCGGTATGAAATGTTCAACAATTTAAGAAAAACAATATGCTCGAACAAAAATATCAGCCATTTCCAATAACTTTAAACACAGGTAAATGAAAATAATTTTGTTGTTAGGTATACGTGTACAGTTCCAATAGAGAAAGGAAATATTTTTACAAAATAAATAATGTTGATGTTCATAGTACGAAGTGAAAATTTATAGTAGTACCAAACACTTATCAAAGCTGGTATATAGACCAGATATAACCCTGAATAACATTAAATAATAAAAAAGCATTACAATTAGTATCAACAGGTCAAATAAACAAGAAAGTACGATTTGAGAGTACTCGTAGTTACTGACAGCTAGTTAAAAGCCAAAACAATTAATAATAAAAAATCATGCATCGGAGACTAAAATCAACTAAAACACATCCCAGGGATTTAGTATTTTAACGTCATGGACAGTGAAAGAAGACATGACTTGTGCAATGCCAAAAATATGCATGTAACTTGTATATGGAAACCCCTGTATGGTGTACCTAACCTGCAGTTCTTATGCAAGTTCATTAATATGGATTGGTGAACAGCTTTTCCTCGTCTGTGTGAAATGGCATATGTTTGTTTTTCATTAAGCTTTCATTTTAAAATAAATATATTTTATTAATATTTCGTTTATCATCAACAAAGTCATGAATTCATTCGTTTGTGTGAACTTGGTTGTTGTGGAATTGTTTAATGGGAACATTAATCTCGTCATGTATATAAATTTAGATATCTCTCCCATTTGATGTTTATATTTATGGAAGGCTGTTGTAGGTTTATGTGATTCTTTGTCAGTTCCACTTGAAAGAAGATTTAATTAATGGTGTAATGTCTTGAATTGTTCTGACAAAAAGAAGAGGCGGAAGTTACCACAGGGAGAATCAAAACTCATAAATCGAAGAGAGAACGAAAAAATCATGGCAAGAAAAGAAAAACGTCGGAAAGACGGAACAACCTTCAAAACACTACAAAACTAAAGACTGAGCAACACGAACCCCACAAAAATTTGGCGGGGGGGGGGGGGGTTGTCTCAGGTCAACCAACCTTTCAGAGAGGAGGTAGAATACATGTACATTCGGTGTGAGGCAATGCTCCGTGTTGAAGGCCGCACCTTGACCTATAATGGTTTACTTTTATAAATTGTTACTTGGATGGAGAGTTGTCTCATTGGCACTCATACCACATCTTCCTATATCTACATATCATCATTTTGTGTCTTAATATTGTCATCACCCTTCATTTTTAGTTTTCTCAATTTGAAAAAATAAATACTTCAAATAAAGTCAACACATTTCACAAAGATGTGAATTCTCAACATACATGGCAACACAAAACTGAAAATATATTAAAGGAATTTGGTAGATTAATATATTAAAATTAATTAGTCGTAAATCATTGAAATTATCTATAGTGAGGTTAACAAGTCTTTATTGAGCTTAACATTGCCTTTCACGAATGACACAGGAAATAATAACTGACAAAGAGAGGCGAAAGATACCGAAGGACATTCAAACTCATAAGTCGAAAATAAACTGACAACGCCATTACTAAAAAGAAAAGACAAGTAGACATACAACAGTACACAAAACACAACATAGAAAACTAAAGACTGAACAACACGAACCCCACCAAAAACTGGGGGTGATCTCAGGTGCTCCGGAAGGGTAAGCAGATCCTGCGCCACATCTGGCACCCGTCGTGTTGCTCATGTTAGTACAAACCCGGTGATAAGTACAATTCAGTACGTCATATTTTTGGGAAAAGGGGACGGGATTGTAGTAACGACAATTGGAACATATTCGTTGTCATCTGTGAAACGGATATTCCATAACGGTCAACCAGCTCGTGATGGCGTCCGTAAAATTTACTGACAAATATCAAAGAGATCCTCACTATCTTATTCTTTGCGTTGCATATCAACAATTTTAAAGTTTTTATTATAAAGTTCTCGTTGTTTGTATACGTCTTTTCTTGTTTGTAAGTACACTTGTTTCATTGCTTCTATACGGCCAACTGATTTGATTTTATATATATCTCCTTTTATATAGTTTCTTCAACTTTCTCTTCAAATGGACAATTTAAAGTGAAAAAAATCTAATGTGATTGTCGTCCTATTTACAGTTTGAGTGAGTGTAATCCTTAATGTGAAGTTACTCCTGAAAAATTGGTTGAATAGTCATGTTTTTTGTCTGCAATTTTATTTTCAAGCAGTTTTGAAATTTATGTTAGGGTGCTGGAAAAGGCTAAATATTGTAGCGTTTACAGTTTAAAATTAAAACGTCGTCGTACCATAACCTGGAAGCGATTTAATTCGTGTACATAAGTAGTCTCATCATTTAAGGCTGTTTCTACGAGAAAAAAAAAGGAGTAGGTGGGTTAATTTATAATACTACACGTAGGCCAACTGTTATAAAACTCTTAAAAGAGACCAGTCTTATATGAATGAATGAATTCTTTATTTGCAAAGCAGTAGTTACATGCTATAGCAACACAAAATTAAGTACGTTTGGACACACGTTTCGTCTTTATGATACTCATCAGTGTTCGAATAGAAAGTAAGTAAAAGCAAAAAACGCAGTTGAAGAGCTTTCAAAATCAAAAATCAACACAATGTTTGTGAAATGAACACAATGTTGTGCTAAATACGGCTTATGCTATCTTTGCCTTGGGGTAAAAAAACACATTAGTGATTCGAATGATTTTAACATGTTATAAATAGTTAAATTACAGAGCTTAACTCAATCAAAGGACATATTAACACAAGTGAACATACAATGAACAAATAAATTTGACCTATGATACAATGTAAATACAAAATAAATAAACTAAGGGAAGAATGATAAAAGTAACATATTATATCGGTATGAAATGTTCAACAATTTAAGAAAAACAATATGCTCGAACAAAATATCAGCCATTTCCAATAACTTTAAACACAGCTAAATGAAAATAATTTTGTTGTTAGGTATACGTGTACAGTTCCAATAGAGAAAGGAAATATTTTACAAAATAAATAATGTTGATGTTCATAGTACGAAGTGAAAATTTATAGTAGTACCAAACACTTATCAAAGCTGGTATATAGACCAGATATAACCCTGAATAACATTAAATAATAAAAAAACATTACAATTAGTATCAACAGGTCAAATAAACAAGAAAGTACGATTTGAGAGTACTCGTAGTTACTGACAGCTAGTTAAAAGCCAAAACAATTAATAATAAAAAATCATGCATCGGAGACTAAAATCAACTAAAACACATCCCAGGGATTTAGTATTTTAACGTCCTGGACAGTGAAAGAAGACATGACTTGTGCAATGCCAAAATATGCATGTAACTTGTATATGGAAACCCTGTATGGTGTACCTAACCTGCAGTTCTTATGCAAGTTCATTAATATGGATTGGTGAACAGCTTTTCCTCGTCTGTGTGAAATGGCATATGTTTGTTTTTCATTAAGCTTTCATTTTAAAATAAATATATTTTATTAATATTTCGTTTATCATCAACAAAGTCATGAATTCATTCGTTTGTGTGAACTTGGTTGTTGTGGAATTGTTTAATGGGAACATTAATCTCGTCATGTATATAAATTTAGATATCTCCCATTTGATGTTTATATTTATGGAAGGCTGTTGTAGGTTTATGTGATTCTTTGTCAGTTCCACTTGAAAGAAGATTTAATTAATGGTGTAATGTCTTGAATTGTTCTGACAAAAGAAGAGGCGGAAGTTACCACAGGGAGAATCAAAACTCATAAATCGAAGAGAGAACGAAAAATCATGGCAAGAAAAGAAAACGTCGGAAAGACGGAACAACCTTCAAAACACTACAAAACTAAAGACTGAGCAACACGAACCCCACAAAAATTTGGCGGGGGTTGTCTCAGGTCAACCAACCTTTCAGAGAGGAGGTAGAATACATGTACATTCGGTGTGAGGCAATGCTCCGTGTTGAAGGCCGCACCTTGACCTATAATGGTTTACTTTTATAAATTGTTACTTGGATGGAGAGTTGTCTCATTGGCACTCATACCACATCTTCCTATATCTACATATCATCATTTTGTGTCTTAATATTGTCATCACCCTTCATTTTAGTTTTCTCAATTTGAAAAATAAATACTTCAAATAAAGTCAACACATTTCACAAAGATGTGAATTCTCAACATACATGGCAACACAAAACTGAAAATATATTAAAGGAATTTGGTAGATTAATATATTAAAATTAATTAGTCGTAAATCATTGAAATTATCTATAGTGAGGTTAACAAGTCTTTATTGAGCTTAACATTGCCTTTCACGAATGACACAGGGAAATAATAACTGACAAAGAGAGGCGAAAGATACCGAAGGGACATTCAAACTCATAAGTCGAAAATAAACTGACAACGCCATTACTAAAAAAGAAAAAGACAAGTAGACATACAACAGTACACAAAACACAACATAGAAAACTAAAGACTGAACAACACGAACCCCACCAAAAACTGGGGGTGATCTCAGGTGCTCCGGAAGGGTAAGCAGATCCTGCGCCACATCTGGCACCCGTCGTGTTGCTCATGTTAGTACAAACCCGGTGATAAGTACAATTCAGTACGTCATATTTTTGGGAAAAGGGGACGGGATTGTAGTAACGACAATTGGAACATATTCGTTGTCATCTGTGAAACGGATATTCCATAACGGTCAACCAGCTCGTGATGGCGTCCGTAAAATTTACTGACAAATATCAAAGAGATCCTCACTATCTTATTCTTTGCGTTGCATATCAACAATTTTAAAGTTTTATTATAAAGTTCTCGTTGTTTGTATACGTCTTTTCTTGTTTGTAAGTACACTTGTTTCATTGCTTCTATACGGCCAACTGATTTGATTTTATATATATCTCCTTTTATATAGTTTCTTCAACTTTCTCTTCAAATGGACAATTTAAAGTGAAAAAAATCTAATGTGATTGTCGTCCTATTTACAGTTTGAGTGAGTGTAATCCTTAATGTGAAGTTACTCCTGAAAAATTGGTTGAATAGTCATGTTTTTTGTCTGCAATTTTATTTTCAAGCAGTTTTGAAATTTATGTTAGGGTGCTGGAAAAGGCTAAATATTGTAGCGTTTACAGTTTAAAATTAAAACGTCGTCGTACCATAACCTGGAAGCGATTTAATTCGTGTACATAAGTAGTCTCATCATTTAAGGCTGTTTCTACGAGAAAAAAAAAGGAGTAGGTGGGTTAATTTATAATACTACACGTAGGCCAACTGTTATAAAAACTCTTAAAAGAGACCAGGCTTATATGAATGAATGAATTCTTTATTTGCAAAGCAGTAGTTACATGCTATAGCAACACAAAATTAAGTACGTTTGGACACACGTTTCGTCTTTATGATACTCATCAGTGTTCGAATAGAAAGTAAGTAAAAGCAAAAAAACGCAGTTGAAGAGCATTCAAAATCAAAAATCAACACAATGTTTGTGAAATGAACACAATGTTGTGCTAAATACGGCTTATGCTATCTTTGCCTTGGGGTAAAAAAAACACATTAGTGATTCGAATGATTTTAACATGTTATAAATAGTTAAATTACAGAAAGTTACTACCACTAATATTTCATGACGGCACTGGAGTTGTGACTACTGGCTTGCAATAATTTTGGGAACGAAATGTCCACATGCAGTAGCAGTGGTTGTAAAAACTTATCAAAGATACTAATCTTCTAATTAATTATGCCAGCCGCGCATTTCGTCTATATAACGCTCATCAGTGACACTCGAATAAATAAAGTAGGAAAGCAAAATAAAAAATGAAGCTGAAGAGCATTGAGAACAAAATGTTAGAAAATTTGGGACGAAAATATTTAAGATTAATTTAGTTTTTCCTTGTTCTGAAAGTCATCCTACGATTGCCCTACCACAATACGCATGCCACAACTTTATATTGGCATATAGCAGTTATATCAAAAGTATCTTTGTTAACAATGCAAGCTAAAGATGGAAGGAAGTTTATTTCGTTGAAATCAACCTAACATTAAGCCTTTTTTGTTGATTTTATTATAGTTTTAGAAGAATCATTGCATTAAACTGCACGGTGAAGTCAGAAAAACAAAGGACAATAATACATCTTTTTTCTGAAATTGTACTGAAATGTACGTTTAAAATCAGTTTTTGTACTTTCAAGTATTGTGGCCAAAATGGGCATTTATTTTTCTTGGTTTACTGAAATAAGCTAACATTTCTATGGTAAGATAATACTTGGCTCAAATAGTCATGCAGCTTAAAAAGGTTTTAATTTGCCACTTTTTAACACTTGTACGATTGACGGAAATGACAGCTCTGTCAGATAATACGAAAATGTCACCTTTGTTAGATAATCCTTCATTTTAGTTGTATACATCACTTGCATATCGTCCGCCAAAAAAATAGTATATATATATTCATTGTTGAAATTATTGACACCGACAAAGGCTGTTTGTTAAGCCGAAATATTTGTCAACACGATTTAATAACAACATCTTCGTATAATACCATCTTATATTAGTATCGTTGTGCAAATATATATATTTATAGCAAAAAAGTTGGCGATCTCCTCATTTTCAGTATTAATTTTATTGGAACCTTTTCTACCTATAATTCATCTGCTAATGTAAGTACCCAACTAAGAACTAAAGATTAGTCTCATTTCTCAAAACGATACAGTTATATTTCTACCGTATATTAATTCTTACAACATTTCAGTCACTATCAACAGGACATAAACAAAAACATACTGTTCTGATGGTATTTTGTCAAATTAAAAAGATATTTATTTAACTTTGAACAAAAACCACACAGCATTCTATTTGTTGTATTATTCATTTATCAGATAAACATGAGATTTATAAATGTTTCCGATAAGAGCATATATTTTTTTTCTTTTCAAGCGCCTCTGTGCTTCAATTATAATGTACGTTTGACTTTCTTACAAAAACCCAGGCTTTTTGCTTTTTGCAGATGACCCAACCATTTGTGTCTTCTGAAAAGAAATACCAAACTAGACTTTAGTTTTTTCATTGTTTTTAATTATTATTTCCTTTGTCCTTTTAACTATGTAGAAGAATCCCAACAATTTTAAAAGACCAAAGTTTCTTATTAATGATCTTGACAGTTGCGCCTACAAAAATTTGTTAGAAAATGCAGTTTTATCATAATTTATTTTACTTTATCAATCAAAATATTAAAGGGTCAAATTAATGTTCACCGATTTGACCAAAATTCTCATATTTTATTTTAGTAGGGTGCCCAGTCAACGAATTTGATCGATTTGGGTTAACGGAATAACACATGGCTGTTTTTGATATCATTGGAAAGAGGAGAACAAGCTTCGTCGAAATATTGATGTCGTCGTTGTCTACAGTGATCACGATTTTCTTAAATTTGGGTCAAAGGTCAAAGCTAAATTTTCAAGGAAAGCGCAGAGTCATGTTTAGACAGCTGGTCGCCCCTGCATATATGCGTTTATAGCAAAATAATTTCGAATAATTCAAATGATTATAACTATAGTTTCTATATTTAGGACTAATTTGATATTCATGTTGCCAAATATGGTTCGAGATTGACATTTGTACTTATAGGGTGCACATTTACAATTTTCATTCAGCTGTTAAATAACAGCGACCTTGACCTATTAAAATTTCCAAATTCGGAATCTTTACATAAGATTCGATACAAGTGATCTCAAGAGATGTTTTTGGCTTATATATTGGCGAGTTTTGGCAGCTTCTATGGGCCATTCGATATCCTCGGAAACAAGATTATTGGAACGTCTCGAAAAGTTTCGATCATTTACACATGAAGTTGTTTATATCTTTGATACGGTCCCTCTATAGATAGGCTACCATGTTTTAATAATACGACATAATCAGAATGTTTATTAGATATCAAGTATAATGATAACGCAATTACATAATTCATGCTTTGAGACGGCCCCTGTGTGCGTTCTATGTGTAGTATTTAATACAACGTGCTATTGTGCATTGTGACAATAAATCTGGGAATAGTATACTAATATAATATGTTTCATACTTCAATCACAGCCTGGGCAAATATCGGAAAGCAAGAAGAAAATTAACAAAACGATACATCTGTTATAAATATGTATCTTACGTCGGAAAGCATAATTATAATTGAACAAACAATATTTCTGTCAAAATATTTAATTTCATTAAAATACACTAACAGACCAAGAAAATATTCATTGACATTATTAAGTTTAAACTGAAACTGTATTTGTTATTAATAGAATATAATCACCGTGTAGAACGCCACATGCGGGGTGTCGGCTATGTTTGACACGGGGTGGCGGTTTTGAAGCGGAGAAAATCGATCAAGGTAAGTTCAAGTATCAAAATTTCTTTTTTGTGAATTGTTAGTACCAAATAATGTATTGCACGGAAGGAACTGAATCATAATCTATTTCCAGCTAGCAGAAGCAGACGTTTTCAGTGCTCTGGTTTCTCAAACATCTCTCCCTAGTTTTCCGTGTTGCACATTTTGAGGCTTCATATGCAAGTTTTAGGATAAAAAACTACTTTTGACGATTTTTTCCCGTATGACTCATATAGAAATGGATTCCTATCAGGGAATTAAACCAAATGTCAGCTTCTCAGTTAAAATTATTGGTTTTAAAACTATTTTTTCATCAAAATATAATGTGTCGCTTGGGGTGTTAGATTTTGCGTCTCAAGGGGTAGAGGCATTTATTGAAAAAAGAATAGATTTGCATATAATTCGGCATTTATCTGATACTTTGTCATTCAAACACACCTACTTTGTTATGATGACAAATTACAATCTAAAAAAGAAGATGTGGTATGATTGGAAATGAGACAACTCTCCATATGAGACCAAATGAATGACACAGAAATTAACAACTAAAGGTCACCGTACACATTTCAACAATGAGCAAAGCCCATACCGCATAGTCAGCTATAAAAGGCCCCGAAATGACAAATGTTAAACAATTCAAACGAGAAAACTAATTGCCTAATTTATGTACAAAAAATAAACGAAAAACAAATATGTAACACATCAACAAACGACAACCACTGAATTACAGGCTCCTGACTTGGGACAGGCACATACATACAGAATGTGGCGGGGTTAAACATGTTAGCGGGATCTCAACCCTCCCCTAACTTGGGACAGTGGTGTAAAACTACAACATAAGAACGAACTATAAAAATCAGTTGAAAAAGGCTTAATTCATCAGATGGATACAAATATAAATACTTCCAAAAAAACACAGAGTGGACGGGGGCGGGTACTTGTATATCCCAACAACAAAAAGACACTAATTAATGATCTAAGAGTACTCGCAGTTACTGACAGCTAGTTCAAAGCCACTAACAACTTATAAAAAAATTCATGCATCTAAGACTAAATTATCAATCAGTACACATCCAACATCCAATGGATTTAGTTTAAAGACGTCATAAATAGTCAGAGAAAAACATGACCTTGTGCAATGCCATGATACAGTTCATTTTGCCCGTTTGTTTTTTTAATGTGCTTTTTGTTTTTAGAAATAATGAAAAAAAATACTCAAAGTATTTTGTTTTATACCTGAACATGATTTCTTTTTCTTTTTCAGTCACTCTCATGGTCAGGAAAAAGTCACGGCTATGACTCATTGCACCCAAACTTGGAACAAAATCACAGAGGAGACCTCCGTATAAAAGTTACCCGAAGCCACCAACAGTCAATATATCCATCATAATTCTTCACCAGTTTCCTCTACAAAGCCCTCGTACACGCCGCTAAAAAACACTTGACTCCCAAACGAATTCGATTACTATCTCCATAGAAATACTCACCGGCATCTATATCAACAAATGCCAATACAGCTTCAAGAAGACATGAAGACGATGACACATCTATTCTTAACGATTTCAAAACAGCATTTTCCATTAGACACTCTTTTTTTTCTTTTCCTGGAGACAGTCAGAGTTATGTCTAAAAGGATTACATCGGAAATGTGGTATAATAGGGAAAAACAAAGAGGTTTTGGAAAACTGGATATAGACTTTTTCTTCTATTCTTATGTTTTATAAAATATTAAAATGGTCAAAAAATATTGAACACATTACAGAAAACTTGTCTGAGCACGGAATGGCCGATCCCTGAGACTCAAGAATTAATTTTGCAGTTCCAAGCCAAAAGATACTATCAAATTTTATCGCCATGGACCTTGATATTCCAAAGTTGACTTCTCCAGGCAAAGAAAAAGATAACTATTGTCTAAAGGGAATTTGTTGTCTCCTACCATTAGGACGATTGAAAGAAAATCAGCAGCCAGATTAAGTTTTTCTAGATTTTGAAATGCTGTTTGAAATCGTTTAGAATAGAAGTGTCTTAATCTTTAGGTCTTCTTGAAGCTGTATTAATATTTGTTGATAAAGATGCGGCTGAGTATTTCTATTGAGAGAGTACTCGAATTCGTTTGGGAGTGAGTGTTTTTGTGGCGAGTTCGAGTGCTTTGCAGAGGAAACTGGTGAAGAATTTTGATGGGTTTTTACTGTTGATGGCTTCGGGCAAATTTTATACGGAGGTCTCCTCTGTGATTTTGTTTTATGTTTATGTGCATTGGGCCATAGACGTGACCTTTTCCTGACCGTGATAGTGACTGAAAAGAAAAACAAATTATGTTCAGGTATAAAACAAAATACTTTGAGTATTTTGGTCACTATTTCTAACTCAAAAAACTTATCAGACTAAAAATCGGGCAAAATAAAATACCCTAAGATTGTAATTTTTCATCTTAACAAAGTTGGTTCGATTGAATTACAAAATATCAGATAAAGGCCGAATTATATGCAAATCTATTCTTTTTTTAATAAATGCCTCTACCCCTTGAGACGCACAATCTGACACCCCGAGCGACACATTATATTTTGATGAAAAAATAGTTTTAAAACCAATAATTTTAACTGCGAAGCTGGCATTAGGTTTAATTCTATGATAGGAATTCATTTCTGTATGAATCATACAGGAAGAAATCGTCAAAAGTAGTTTTTTATCCTAAAACTTGCATATGAAGCCGCAAAATTTGCAACACGGAAAACTAGGGAGAGGTGTTTGAGAAACCAGAGCACTGAAAACGTCTGCTTTTGCTTTCTGGAAATAGATTGTGGTTCGGTTCCTTCCGTGCAATACATTATTTGGTACTTACAATTCTCAAAAAAGAAATTTTGATACTTGAACTTACATTGATCGTTTTTCTCCGCTTCAAAACCGCCACCCCGTGTCAAACATAGCTGACACCCCGCATGTGGCGTTCTACACGGTGATAATGTATAATGTTATATTATGTCCGACATGTCTGAACAGCGAATACATTTATGAAAATTATATGCAACATATTAGCACCAACTATCAGGGATGCATACACATAAGTTAGTTAAATTTAAACTGTAGTGAACGAAAAAATATACTTCACAACGATTTTAAATCCTTGCATCTCACAAAAAACGTATTTAATATTTTACAATAATCATATAACTACTATGTTAATTATTTAATTTCGTTTCAGTATATATGGTTTAATTAGTCTCTGCTTATATTTTGTATAGCAATATATTCATATAATGGAAAGTCAGACTTGAAGAAGAGATTGATTTAATACATAAATTGTCCATCAGTAAATACTTGATGTTTGTTTTATTGATATTATATTTTAAATTTTCGGAAATGATTCATTAACAGGAATGTATGTTCATTAAATTTAATTCTTTTTGTTTTGTTTTTAATAGTTTAACCTCATAACATCTTAATCTTTTCAATATGGTGCGATTTCGAAAATTGTGTATTCAGTGGCGGATCCGGGGGTCCAGGGTTGGACCCCCCTTTTTTTTACGATCAATGCTTTTAAAAATGGCTGGATCCGCCCCTAGTATTCATTGTGTTGCCCAGCTATCATACACCCGTGTTGATTTATTTTCATTATATTACACCCTGTTCATACGACACAACATCGGTTTGCGTTTACACAAATTTCGGATTAAATGGCCATGACTACGGAGTCAAAACACTTGATGTAGGTAGTTTGACATTCGAATTCAACTTGCATTAGATTTGAGCCTAGAGTGAATATACGTGATGACGCAGATGCGTATTGTAATCCAGAGTATCAGTGCGTATGCTTTCCACTTACTATTTCTTGCGCTGCGCAAGAATACCACATGCATGCTTTTGATGGTCCTTATAATTCTGTTGACAGTTATGATTTTTCTACTCTGTACACTACACTTCCACACAATCTTATAAAGAAAAAGTTTTGTATTTGATAAAATGGTCTTTCGAAAATCTCATTGTAATTTTATTTGCTGTAACTCGTTTAAAGCCTTTTCTGTAACGAAAAGGAAAGTATGCTAGATACACTTACTGGAAATGTGAGGATATGATTGAAGCTTTAAATTTTCTGCTAGATAACATTTATGTACGTTTCGGCGATAAAGTGTATCGTCAGGTTGTAGGTATTCCTATGGGCACTAACTGTGCCCCTTTAATAGCAGATTTATTTCTATATTGCTATGAATCTCAGTTTATGACCAAACTCAGTAAAGACCCATCATTGTTATATTTAGTTGATACATTCAACAATACCTACCGTTATCTGGATGATATTTTTTCGTTAAATAATCCAGAGTTCTCTAAATATACTTCCGAAATTTACCCAAAAGAACTTACTTTAACTAAATCTAACATAAACAGCAGCAGTTGCCCTTTTCTAGATTTAGACATTTCAATTTCTAACGGGAAACTACATACTAAAATTTACGACAAAAGAGACGATTTTCATTTCCTATTGTTAATTTTCCATTTTAGACGGCGATGTGCCTTTGGCTCCATCATACGGTGTTTATATATCCCAACTCGTTCGGTATGCCCGTGTGTGTTCTGATGTCATAGATTTTAACGAACGTAATCAATGCATCACTGGGAAATTATTGTGTCAGGGATTTCGATACCATAAATTACTTAAAACTTTTACTAAATTCTTTCATAGATACAAAGATTTGATAAGTAAATTTGGCTGTACCTGTAGAAAACTTATTAAAATGGTATTTCACATCCTAAATTTTACGGTAATATTGTACTTAAAGCGAGGAAATCACTATGTGATCCGTGTAAACTCATCGAACCTTTAAACAAACTTATAAGTAAGGGTTATCGTACCAATATTGTAATTAGATCTCTGAATATAGTTTACATTGGCACTAATATCGATTTTGTCATTAGCAAATTAAAACATAACTAAGTTGTATCTTCTTTTGAGGCGGGATGTTTAGAGACACACACGTTAATTTTTATCTCTTAAGAAGTAGCTCCTCACTATCCTACTACCTGTCGATACATTTATTTTGGCATTGCACAAGTCATGTCTTCTCTGACTGTTCATGACGTTAAAATACTAAATCCCTGGGATGTGTTTTAGTTGATTTTAGTCTCTGATGCATGATTTTTATCATTAATTGTTTTTGGCTTTTAACTAGCTGTCAGTAACTGCGAGTACTCTCAAATCGTACTTTCTTTTAATTCGACCTGTTGATACTATTTTAATACTTTTTGTTATTTTATATTAATATGGATCTTGTCTGTATACCAGCTTTGATTATTTGGAATATCTACTAATTTTCACTTCTTCGTACTACATTTGTATTAACATCAAGATTATTCTCCTTTAATCTGTACAGGAAGTTTTATTGTTGATATTTACCCTTATGTATCTAGTGTTAAATTAGGTATTTATATGACAGACCTTTCTTGGTATTCCTAATTATTGGAAGATTTTATATAGACAGAAAAGTATACTTAAAACGACAAAGTTATTTTTCATTTACCTGTATATATTATGAAAACCGGTTTTTCAAAAGTGATTATTTTCTAAGGGTTTAATATTTCGCGGTAGTGTTTTGCCATGGCTTTATTTGGACTTGTTTGTTTGCTTTTGGCCTTGAATGTTTGTCCCTAATATTTTATTAACTATGTATTTACTTTCAGGTATCACAGATCGAATTTATTCGTTCATAGTGTGTTAATTTACGTTTTGATTGAGTTAAGCCTTCCAATTGATGTTTTATCGTGTGTTTTCTATGTTGTGATGTTATACTATTGTTTCAGAAAAAGGGAGAAGGTTTGGTACCATTAAAACGTTTAATCCCGCTGCAAATGTTTGCACCTGTCCTAAGTCAGGAATCTGATGTACAGTAGTTGTCGTTTGTTTATGTAATTTATACGTGTTTCTCGTTTCTCGTTTTTTATATATACTAGACCGTTGGTTTTACCGTTTGAATGGTTTTACACTAGTACTTTGGGGGCCCTTTATAGCTTGTTGTTCGGTGTGAGCCAAGGCTCCGTGTTGAAGGCCGTACATTGACCTATAATGGTTTACTTTTATAAATTGTTATTTGGATGGAGAGTTGTCTCATTGGCACTCACACCACATCTTCCTATATCTATAGATATTAATTTCACTCGCGGACTGTGAATTTTCGCATTTCTTATCTAAATTCAGGACACAGCAGTCAGAACTGGACATGTGACGTTGAATCATGGTCATCATAAGTTAAGGTATTCTGACCTCTAGCTGTTTCTCTTTTCTTTTTCTTTTTGTTTGAGTGACTGTCCTATTATAAACTTTGAATTTTTCAAAATACTAAGGATTTCTTCCCAAGGAATAAATAGATTACCTTAGATGTATTTGGCAAAACCTTTGTTTCGAAATTTTGGGTCTTCAATGCTCTTCAACTTTGTACTTTATTCGGCCTTTTTAACATTTTTTTTTTATTCAAGCGTCACTGATGAGTCTTTGTAGACGAAATGCGCGTCTGGCGTACAACATTTATATCCTGGTATCTATACATTTTTATATATCTACATAGGATACATATCTATTTTTTTGTTTTATATTAATTGGTTCTTTTGAGAGCATATTCAGGTATTTATAAATCTTCTTTAGTACTAAGTTTATCCCCTAGAATATTTGGATTGATTTAAGTAACTTCAGGAAATTTTTAAAATTTGAGATGTTTTTATAGACCGAAATAATTGTCAGTTTATAAGAAGTCCCAATGTAGCTGGTGTGTTACTCTCAAAACTAAAATTAATACGAAACATAGTTATAAGTTGCATGGTCTCGGTGCCACAGAGTTACACTTCACATGGAAATTGGATTTTCAATTTCTCTATACAACATCTATCGTGAGTACATACGAAAGCTTCAATAATGAGTATAAAAAATATTTGAAGCCATCAAGGAAACAAAATATGGAGATATGACAGACGAAAGAAATGCATCCAAATTATTTTAGCAGACTGAGTGCTTAAATTTGTATTGCGATTGGTCTGTGCAATTTGCTTTAGACATTCGGTTTGCAGAAACTAAGAATTGCAATAGGATTGGGATTTTGTATGTATATTAAACACGAAGAAAAACTGATGTACACTCCCAAGTAATAAATAAAATAGTCAAGCCTAAAAAGGTAAATTCATATAGTACATGTAGGTGTATACATTTCTCTATTTCAAACTAAAGTACAACATCGCTTTTAATTGACTTGTGTAAGAATCTACACACAATTACATATTTTCAATAAAGGTGTTTTAACATCATCGGTATATTATTCTATTCAATCATTATTTCAAATCTAAAGCCAAAAAAAAAAAATTCAGCAACATTTTTTGGTTACCAGTCAGCGATCTCGGTTTCACGTATTGCTTTTCTTTTTTTAAAGAAAGCAACTTGTTTATAAATTAACATTTATAAATTGCCCCATCTTACACACTTATATGTCTTATTGAACATAAATTGGTCTACAAATGACATGAAGTTAAAGATTATCTACAAAATGAGGGTTGTAAACAACATCAATCTAATTAAAATATAGATCTCCGATTTCGTTATCCTCATATGGGCTTATATATACGAGCACGCGAGTTAATATAGATCAGAATTTTAATCAGACTGAAACAACATAGAAAAAATGCCAAAGCTAGCAGTAGCTATTACGTTTCATTGTCTACTGTTAAGTCGAAAGCCCACCGGCCAGGTTTAGGTTAGAGAGCTAATTTCAGTTGTTCTGTTTTAATACGCACTCGAAGCAAGTAGCAGAATGCGAGGCATACGGCATACAATCTGATGGTGGCGGCGGCAACACCGTAAATGATTTATATATCTTTATATTTCAGAGGATAGAGGAATCGGATGATTCATACTTTGTATATAGACCCATTGTGTTAAGAAGTTCCCGTCTGTTGTATAATCATTGTCCTTGACCTCATTTTCATGGTTTAGTGACTGCTTAAAACTGTATAGTTTTTTTTTCGTCATGTGAATGTCTCACTTTTGAGTTTGAATGTCCTTTTGGTATCATTCGCATCTCTATTATCATGAGTTCTAGGATACTTATATTTGGTTTATATATATATGGTAGGTCTACATGTCGGTCATACATGGTTCACCTGGCCTCGACCTCATTTCATAGATCAGTGAACAAGGTTAAATTTCAGTGGTCAAGTCCTTATCTCAGATACTATAAGTAGTGGGTCAAATATACGTGGTGTATGGAATGGTAGCAAAGTGTACATGTCTTTGTGGCAGAGTTCATCTGACCGTACCTCATTTTTATGGAACATTGATAATATCAATTTAATGTAATACTTGTATAATATAAAAATAAGGAGATGTGGAAGTAAGCAGTAATAAGCAACAGTACGGCCTTCAACAATGAGAAAAACCGTATGGTCGGCTATAAACCCGGATATAAAAAATTGAAATAATTCGTTTAAGAAAACTAACGTCATAATCTATAACAAAACAATTTACCAACAAAATATTGACAGACATGAACCAATGACAACCACTCAAATACCGGCTCGATCCTGACTTGGGACAGGCATATACAGAGTGTATAATCCTTTTCTCCAAGAATTTCGACATAATTCAGTCAGTTAAGAAAACATGCTGTACCAGGAGAATCATAGTTTTTATGATAATGATGTTTATGATCATACTTTTCTCAGACTATAAATTGATGACGTCCTTGCATCATTAAGGGGACGACCATTTGATTTCGAAAGGAGAAATGGGAGGAGGATTTTAAAAATCATTAACTTGGCCTGGTATGAACTGAAAATAAATAAATTTGCACAAGACAGGATGAAAACGAATACTCTGCAACATGAAATGCAGGATAGTTGAGGATATAAATGTGTACAAAAGTGAACATAAATTTTTGCGCAGCAAAGCCGCGGAAAAAAGTTAAGCATGCGTAGCAACAGATGAAAAAAAAATGGTTAATCCGGAAAATTTTTCCTGCTGCCAGCTTAGCACATATTGGTCATTGGCTTCTGAAGTTTGCTCGGACAAACCTATTGCCAATTCAGCTTTGAAAATATTGCAGTTGTGTCTGCTGGTGTATAATTTATAGCACGAAAGGTTATGAAAAACAGACACAAAACACATTCCTCCGAAGAAAATAACAATTTACAAAGTTAGCTGCCAACGGAACTTACTGGAGCTAGAGGAGCCGACTAATCGGGAGCGCCTGATTGCAAACCATTTTCTTAGAAATCCAGCATTTTGATCTTGAGGTCAATGGTCAAGCTCACACGAAGGTCAAGGTGATATACGTCACATTGCCTTAATGTGATACACGTTCATATCATGCATATATATTCTAATATTTTTGGTGAGTGTGTCATGGATCCGTAAATTTACTAGAGCAGAACATACATGAATTTAATATATTTTTATGGCGAACATTCCTTGAAAAGATTTAGTACTCGCTTTAAAAGCTTTGAAAATTTGTAACGCCGTTTCATACATATTTCTACCATATTGGTAGGCTTTTGCACAACGAACAGTACAAGAATGTACAACGAACGGTACTGAAGAAAGAAAACATCGAACAGTACAAGAATGTATAACGAACGGTACTAAAGAAAGAAAACAAAGTACAAAAAGAATGAATCGTACATTGCCAAAATGCTGAGGTCAGTTTTTCAAGTAAATGTCTGCAAATAAAATTAAAACAACGGGGTTCTCATTTGCATAATGTATTTTAAACAACAACAAATCACAAAATACACGGTCGCATTTAGTGTAAGAGCCAACCAACTATGCTCTATTTGTAGTTTAATCAAGTTTGAGTTGCACAGAGTGTTTGTTTCGTGATGTTTACAAGTAATTCACAGACCTGTCTATTTAGAACATGTACATGTAATATAAATATTATACAATGCTGTCAGGAACTGCTTTTTCGGTGACGTGTCAGGAACAGTACACTTTGTTTTGATAAGCATAGAATACTTAACTGCATGAACAGTGCGTCAATTAGTCTTTGGTGAAAATATTAGGACGGTCTATCTACCAATATTGCTTCGCGATGCAGCGATTAATGTCCGGAATCAATTGCACGGCGGTTATACTCCGTGGTTTAGAACCATTAAACATGTAACAATAAACTGTATTAAATATATCCTTGTATTCTAACAATTACGAATTTGCTTATTTTTAACAACGATTAATGAGAAATTCAAACATAAATTAAGGTGACTCGATTGTTGCTCGAACTTTCTTTACTGAATAAGATGTATATAAAATGGCATGATAAAAATCAGTTATCCAGTCTTCCAAGCGTCAAATTAAAGGCAATTGTTTGTGCGAGATAACAACAATACCACTCACTCAATCGTGAAATGAAGATCTTTTTGTGACGTACTGCTCTTTGATATCTAAGATGTACCCATTAGAGCTATTTTCATAATGCTTGTATTTAAACGGTTTGGTTGGCTTGCTTGCTTTTTTAGTATAAATGTTTGCTCAATCTTAATTACAATGCTTAAGCAAACATTTATACAAACAAAGCAAGCAAGCCAACTACACCTTTAAACTACAAGCATTAGGAAAATAGCTCTAATGATTTTATATGTATGTGCTGTATATTTAGACCGAAACCGAAACTGCCTTTTCGGTGACGTGGATTAACAGCTGTCCAAGATATATGTATACAGTGATGGCGTGTCATAGGAAAGAATAAATCTAATCCTACATATAGATCTGGATTTGAACAAATTATCAGAGAAAAAAGTATTGACAATATTAGCAATAAATGCAATTTTTACGGAATTTATTGATATATTACCTCAGACTTTCACTCACTAAGTATGCATATATAATCAATCCTTCTGACTTCGTAAATTTTGTTAGAGAGTCGGCTAAATTACGACTTTATGTGATGCAAATTAATTAATATCTTTCTGTGAAAATGCATCGCATATACAATAGAAATGAATCGCCCTACAGTGAAAATGAAAGTCTAGTATCATTATTCGACAGTAAACATGAATCGCATCACAAAAACAACATAGTGGAATTTGTTTCAATATCAACAAGCTGAACAACACAACCTGTTTTAAGTTATACAACATTATTTATCACGTTAAAGGTACATTTTCTGCAAATGAAACTTTACTGCTACTTTAAAATCTTTTGCACGCTCTGTTTCAAAACAAATAAATCAACCACACAAAATGAGAAATGTATTGAGTGACCACTGTCCTTGTTAATGACCTAATAGTGTAAGCAACAAAATGATTGATGTCACGGGATAATCCGTGTTTAATCAATGCCAAAATGTTGACTTAATTTGTGTTTTCAATTACTAATTTCTTCAAAACTACTTTTATTTCACACATGAAATTTGGCACATAGATGCACCGTGTCTTACTGCTTTAATCAAAATAAAAATATCGTGATGATACACGTAATAATTTTGCTTTCGATGAAAATGTGGTAAATTTTGGGTAAAATTTTAGTCTTACTAAAATGCTAAAATAATAATACTAAAATCACTTATATACTTTCCGCTTTTGTTATATGATATATTTAACGTATAAACTATTTCATAAGTACTATTTTAACCACCAACAAAGAGCGTACTAATTTTATTTTTCATGTTAAAGATTCCACGTACAATACGGTATCTGGGGTTACCCTATAAAACATGAAATTTAGAAAATCGTGACCATGGGAACTTACGACGACAATCATGATTTAAAATATAATGATTTTCCTATAATTTGCCAAAAAAAAATTAGCCGTGTGTTATCCGTTAACTTAAACTCGATGATTTTTTAAATACTGGGCACCCTACTATTTATAACATTAAAAACGAATATCCAAATTACAATGAGTAAAAAAAATTAACAATGCATTGGCTCGCTATAATGTATCAGCATTTCGTACGTATTTTAGTCCAGACGCCCTCCAATTTTGCATCAAGATGACCTACGAAGACTGCCGACGGTCATATAACCCGATATAAACATAAACATAAATATTGATAGATAGCGAGCACTCTGATTTTTCTAGGTCTATTTAATTTCATGTTACAGGTTAAAAGTATATGTAAATCATCGTTTTACCTCTATAAAAATTATTTTTTGTAAACCAGATTAGTCAACGAAATGGTTATTCCTGATGACTCCCTTCTTTTACTTTTCAATGTTGACATTTTTTAAAATTCTTAATGATGAATACATGCACACCCATCTCCTCTAAAGGTCAAGTTAAAAGGTTGCATGAATACAAATTTACATGAGTTGAACTATTGACTTGGAAGCAAGTAAATGATACTCTAGTGATGTTTTTTCGGCTTATTTTGACGAAATTGGGCCAAACTGACTGCTAATATCGAATTATTATTTCTTTATTCCGCTCTTATACATATTTGAAACAAAATGAATCATCGTTTTACCATGCCCCTTTAAAACTGGCTTACAAAATGGGAACCATCTGAACTAACTATACAGTATTCATTGTTATTATCTTGTAAAGCTGACCAAATCTCTCTGCAAAACGTTTCACAGAAAACAATGGAATGCACAAAACTTTCGGTAATGAATTCAAGTTCTCCGCGGAAACAGGGTATGCATGGTCTACATCCTGTAATAAATCAATTCATTTGTGATTGCTGAGAGCAATAAAGGATTTTTATCACAATACACTACAATACAATCTATTTCTAAACTCTTTAAAAATGGCTTTTCTCTTATCTAACTGCTTTCGATTCAATAACAAGTAATTGTATGTATCGCCAGTCAAGGTACATGTAAGACTAAGAGGTATCCTTGTAAAATCCTATTGTTATGTATGTTACTATGTAATAGTTGTTACATGTACCTATATTCAATTATTTGTCTATTATCTTGCATAAGACTTGTTAACATATAGAACATCTTATGTAATCTTATAATTGTAAGTATTGACAGAATATTTAAAGAAGGCGAGAGATAAATGCCAATTTACTGAAAATAATTGTCGTGCTCATCAAAGATTACTTGGCAAATGTTTCCGCTCTCCTATTCGTCATTTCGAATGCTTCAGATTTTCAAATCTTTTTTTTTTTTTTTTTGTGAGTGTCATTAAATGCTATCAATCAAATAATTCTTTTCCTAAGTACTGTTCTTTTGTATTTGTTTAATATGTGTAATGTTATAATCCTATGTTGCCCTTTCTGAG
Source organism: Mytilus coruscus (assembly GCA_017311375.1). Lineage (NCBI taxonomy): Eukaryota > Metazoa > Mollusca > Bivalvia > Mytilida > Mytilidae > Mytilus > Mytilus coruscus. The sequence goes on along the minus strand of CM029603.1, from coordinate 38,550,734 downwards.
CCCTCTAATTTGGAAAAAAGTATTATATTCTGTTCTATTCTATTCTGTATGACCTCCTTCGCTTAATTGTCTCGGTCTAACCAAGAGAGTAAGTTTTGAAAAGGTTCAGTGAATTTTTCAACAGTTTTATCAATTTACCTAAATTCAATCCTAAATCAAATATAAGCTTTATTTAAGTACACAAAATGTACGTCGCGAATTATTTCAACATATTAAACATACAAAGGCTTGAGAGCCCAAATAAAACTCACAGTAGCGCTCTAAAACACAGAGAACAATTACACACACTAAGCGTAAGCAGTAAACATGCAGCACACAAACACACACACACTCATACCCTCAGACACATATATAGTTATTTATATTCTTATATTGTTACAAAAAAAAAACTTATAGACATCCCGAATCAAAATAATTTGATCTGTATTTGGGTGGGATTTATACACAGATATATGATAATGCGATAGAAAAGTGTGTTTTTTTTTTATATACCAAAATTAAGGCATGCCAAAATGTAACTTTGATTCGAACTATAAAGTAAAAAAAAACTTTCGCTCTTAAAGTTCAGAAAACCAGCTATATTAACCTAGGCACTTACAGCATGTTTCTGTTCCTTAGCTTATTAACCCTTTCGAGTTTCATTTAAAAAATATTGGCACAATTATTTCTAAACAATTTTATATCTATGTATTATCAAATCAAATGAAAATGCATACCAACAATCATTCAAAGTATGAGTGGGAACTATTTAGTGACAATATCTCATTATCATGGCATGTTATGCATCATGGTTTACATCTTGATAAACGTAATGTAAAAACAAGAAATAAGCGAATATGAATAAGACGGCTATTAGTAAAAACAAATATTTTGCTTATCAGACTAACATCTAAATCCATAGATTATAACGATAAGATAGACGGTGATTTATCATGTTTTTTTCTTTAACGACGTATGGTGTAATATACATGAAGCTTATTTCATAGCATAATATAGACTATCGTAAGAGGTTTTTTAAAACTTACGTGCCCATGGTAAAGTCTACCAATTTGAAAGATTTTTATGTTACACCAATAATGATTACAGCAATCCATAATTGTGTTATGCAATCCATATATACATTTGTTTCTTGGAAATGAACCTTCTGAACATCTATTACGAACAGGAGGATTTTAATTTTCCTATTTTCAACTTCCTTTTTGTGTGTTGTAACATACCAATCGCCTATTGCGGTTACGTCAATATGCATGTACTCGTCATTTCAATTATACTAACATAGGTATACTCTCAGCAACTTATCCAGACACGATGAATAATTGAAATAATAATTTCACATGATCTACGGTCATCATCATGCTGATCGTTACTGCATCGTTGAACACGATAACATGGTTATTCAAACTCACTTACAATACCTTCTAATTAAGAAAGGCTTTTATTTTGAAAAGACATCAGAACAATAGTTTAAGTCAAAGACACAATGGATAAGCGTTGATTCATGAAAAAAAAAAAAAACATTCGCCCTCCGAACTCATCATCGCTGCTCATGGTTTCTTTTTCGAGACCCAACGCTTATCCATTGTATTTATAATACATAACAACTAATAAAAAATCATGTACATTGTATATAAGACTTGATTGTAAACCTTGGTTTGAAGTTCCTGCGATTTACTCCTAGACTTACTTTTTAAATGAGATAAGTGATATGTCATCGTGTGTTCCCAATAGCAATTTATCTTTTCCATTGATTAAAACTTGCACTTGCGGAACTATGGAACAAATAGTATAAATATGCATATGCATTCGTTTACACTTAAAAAAGAACAGTTAACGAGAAATACAATGGTTACTAGAGGGGAAAGGCCGTGACTCTTTTTTTGAAAAAAAAAAAAATATTTAAACGATTTTACTGTGCATTAAGAATATTTCTGTATGCTCAAGAAAGTTTTATAACAATTGTTTAATTGTATGAATTATAATGTACTTTGATATTTATGTAATATGTTTATTGCTTTTGCTAATTTTACAAATTTACTTTGAGGTCGTCAAATAATGGAAACCTATTTATTCTGATACATGTAATATCAATAAAATTAATAAAATGTGCATTCTATACAAATCTATAACAATCAGACTCTTGTGACATAAAATATATCTGAAGGAAGAAAACTTTCCAATATAAAGACATCCACAATATGGTGGAATTCATTACCACCTTGTCTAAACATTTTGGAATGTTGATACTTTTAAAGAAAAGTATCAGTGTTTAAATACGAAAATCATTAAAATATTTTATTTCACAAGAGTCTGTTTATTATAGATTTGTATAGAATGCACATTTTATTAATTTTATTGATATTACAGTTGTTAAATTTGTAAATGTTTCAGGAAAGTTCAGAAACATATTTGTTAAGAAGTGTCCTACCCTACTGATATTAGGTTAATTTCTAGTAATATTTACCTACGTTCTTACTGAGTTACTATCTTACTAAATTATTAATGTTCGAAAAATGACAGAAGTATCAAAAATAATTCATATTTACGGAAATCACTTAAAAATGTTATATGATCACTCATATATATTTTTGCATATTTTTGTCAATGTTACTAGCTTTCCATATCTCTATTTCTTATTACATATTGGTCTGAAAACTTAAAATCTGCGAAAGTTTCATTAAATGTGTGATCAAAAACAAATTCTCACTTCAAATGTTTATATATTTGCCTTTTACTTGTTAAGTTCGTTTCAATTTCCTTTTCCTGTGTAATCAAATACAGATGTTTTCTTGATAATTTTACTTGAGTGGCAAAAGTTATATTACACAATTGAGAACGTCTCAAATGAAATTTGGGATAAATGCCTTTGTGCTTAACATCAATTGTCAGATTTTCAGGTTTTGCAGGCTTCAAATTAAGATCATCAATCAAAGTTTATTTAACAATGTTTATTTATAAAACGTTTAAAAGTGTTCTTTTCAACAACATACTTCAAACACGTAGTTAATTACATACTAGTATATGATTGAATGTGATATAGTTTGAACTCCTACTAACGTTTATATATCCAAAACACTTTGCTTCACCCTTGGCTCTTACTGATAAGAAATATTTTATTATTTTATAATGCTTAAATATTTACGTAAACTACCATTTTTCATACTTTGCTATGTAAATTTCACCTGCAACATTTTTTGTGTGTGTGTATCTTATAGTTAGGCACATTAGACCCCGCCATAACAAAATTTGAAACAGTTCAAAAGAGAAAACCTACGGCCTGATTTATGCTAAAACAGCATTCGAATAACAAACAGACAGCAACCAACAACATTAACTGAAGTACAGACTTGGGACAACAGACTTGGGACAACAGACTTGGGACAACAGACTTGGGACAACAGACTTGGGACAACAGACTTGGGACAACAGACTTGGGACAACATACTTGGGACAACAGACTTGGGACAACAGACTTGGGACAGGCACATACATAATGTGGCTGGGTTAAAAATGTTTGTGAGCGCTCAACCCTACCCATAACCTGGTTTTATTTAGCTTATTTGGTTCCGAGTACATATGTATGATCCATTTTTATTCAATATATTTATGTAAAAATGGATTTGATAATACAAATCTTTGTTGATATCTTTTAATAGTGTAATCCGACCATTGCTAGATAAGAAATGTTCCAAAAATACTATTGCAAGTTTGGCAAAAAAGAAACAGTTTACATAGTAACATGTCACCACGATATACCTGAACAGTACCGTTGTAATTGGAAAACAGAACGCGTTGCAGTGAGATCTCAACTCGATCTATTTTGAATGATTTGTCATAACTTGTTGGAGGGAGGTTTACTAGATTTTTTAACGTTATTCGTCATAGAAACATTTTTGATAACAGAAAACCAGCTAGTCTTATTCTGTTTTTTAAACATTTATAGATGAGGGCCTCGGTGACCAAGTGGTCTTGGTTAATAATTTTGATAAGTTTAGAGTTCGATCACCGCTCGTGGTGAGGTGACTGTGTTTGACTCCAATCGTATTTGAAAAGGATAACCAGGTATATGCTGAAGGTTGGTGATTCTCTCCGGGCATTTCGGCCTCCTCAATCAATCAAAAATGGCCGCCATAATTATGCACTAGGTCGCTGAAAGGATCGTTAAACACCAACAAACAACCAAACATGAAGATACAGTTTTGTTTTGATTCACAATATATCTCAGATTTTCATTGTCAAAATTTTATGAATCATTTGCGTTTTTTAACATTGATTGCTTTTCCTGGAATGTTGCCCGACTCCAAAAAGCTTGTGTCTTGACATAAGATTAATTTTGTACCTCCTAAATATGTTGTGAATAATTGTCGGCCTATTTATAACAGAAGGTAAAATGAAATCGATTGCTCTAACATATGTTTCTTCCGGAACTCTATTTGCAATTTAACAGATTCAATAAAGGAAGATAGCGAGCATGGAAAATTAATTTCTAAAAATGATATTGCATAACAATAAAATCAGTGCAAAACACTTTGCGGAAAATTGAAAAATCCGATTTATCTTTTTTGTAATTTAAAAACCAACAATATCAATTTGCAAGATACAAATCAATCTCGAACAAAGAAAAATTGTTTGGCAGACGCCCTGTCTCATATTGTGCTTAAAATAAGTACATTCAATCTCGAACCTGTATAGTTACTTAAAGTGTTTAACTTTAGATCGTATTCATTAAATCTTTAGTAACTGATTTTTTTTTTTTACTTGAAAATTATGTCAGTGTAATCTATTCTGAAGTTTTTTTTTTGAAATATTATATTATGTTTTCAATACGATTGAATATTCAATATAAATATATGCACATAGAAGGAAACTACAAGCTTTAGAAACAGGGAAATAGCGAGGGTCGCCGGGCTTTTCTCCTGTTTCGTAGCGAGTACAAATTAATTTGCATCTTGCGAATGGTCCTTGATTCTAAACCTTATAGAGATGCATACATTTTAAGCAAAGATAATTTATATAGTTTACTTAAGGATGTTCGCTACTCTTGTTTTTGACTTTTTGTCAGATATTCGGAATCCTCTAGTTTTATCCATGTAGTGCCAATGAAAATTTTGCCCACTGACCCCTACTTTTCTTTTCAGAATTTTATTGCATATAGTTTTAAAAGTCATTTTTGAAAATTTTATAAAATCCTTGTTATTTTTTCATAGCTTTTGAAAGGAAAAAGGTGTCAATGTTAAATGTATGAAAAATCTAGAGAGAACTATTTCCCGCCAAATTTTCTATTGATTATATCTCAAAAACTAGAACACAGACCTATCATTTTTTTCTAATTTTTAAGTTCCCTTATTCATATGCTATCAATCTATAACAGTCTTTTAAAATCCTTGTTATTTTGAAACAGAGGAGCGAACATCCTTAAGGACACAGCATATTTATGAAAAATGGGAGAAGATACCAAGGTGACAGGGATTGATTGCAAGTGTAACTATTATGTGTATACCATAAGCGACTAATAACTAGCTGCTAGATAGATGGTAAAAATTTACCAGTTACTGTATCATCCTAGTCACAGTAACACATTTGTTAATAATTCATTTACTGTGCATGACATTCCGACCGGGTGACATTAAAGTGCACGTGTGCAAAAAAAATATACTATAATACCTATTCATATATGCAGATATGTATAGAAACCCCCCAAAAAATGATAAAAGAATCTAATTGAAAGCTGTATTTATTCATTCAACGATTATAATACATTTATCGGACATGTTCATGTAATGATCAAATCTGTTTTCTGTATACTTTTAACATAGACATGCATGTATCAAATAATTTTATGACAGCTTAAAAGTATTGTAATACCAGTCGTATGACAGTACACATTTTCATATTGGATAATGCATAAAAAGGGATAACAGGAATTATCAAAGATATTGGACAGTACAAGACCACCAACAGCGTTTCTAATATACACTTGGTTGTTGTCACACTGAGGTATACACCTAGTCTTTGTTTATTTAAAATTTAAAACAATATCGAAACCAAAATAAGCAAATCATGTACATTACAATATAAAAACATAAAAACTGAATTCTTTTAGATTTGTTTTATAGTTAGAATTTACCCAACTGTTTTCTTTTTCAGCCTATATAGTCTGACATATAAAAAAGCGATTTCTTTTTCAGCCTATACAGTCCGATAAATAACAAAGATATTTCCTTTTCAGCCTATACAGTCCGATTAATAACAAGGAGATTTCTTTTTCAGTCTATACAGCCCGATAATTAACAAAGAGATTTCTGTTTCAGCCTTTACAGTCCGATATATAACAAAAAGATATATTGGTGATTATGACAGAAACAAAGGTACCTGTATTGAATTGTTACATATGTATATACATTAGGAATGTAACTTGAGGGTACACAAGTTGCACTATTTTGACAGTTTTTCCACCTACGTTTATTTATGATCCTGACAAAAGTTTCCATTCTGTGTTGTTTCTGTAGAAGCATCACTATTTACTCTATAGCTCCGCCAATTTTATTTTGAATCCATATTGACTCAAAGAAAAATGGGTTTGAACCGACCTCCAAACAACCCATGATTTTGAAATGAGGAGTACCAAAATTGCATCCATGCTTAAAATCACATCCGTAAAAATCGAATAACTAATTTTTGTTTTATTTCTCCAAATATTTAGAACAATTTGACAATAGTCCATGCTTACTATTCATTGTCAGTTAAATGGATGCCTTTGACATATTTTAATTGCTCATTTTTAAAAGTTGACTTTTTGTGGACGACGTTTCCTTAGAGTTCACCTTTTTACTGAATAATTCATTTGTTTATACATACTATGACCGTTTTGTGTATATTTAAATAAATATTTAGCTATGTTGATGGACGTACATTATGTCTAATAAAATTGTTTAGTCTTGTAAGATTCCCGCTGCTATTTTGCTCAATGGGTGCAATTTGGGTAGGCTCGCAGCAATTTGGATACTGTGACGTTACATGTATTATGATTGCCAATAAGACAATTATTTGTTTACCCCAGTTTTCTTGTGAAGCAACTTGAAGTTATGTAATCATGTCTGACAAAAGCAAAAAACAAAAAAAAAAGGCACCAACTGCGGTTGGTATTTGCAGTTCATTGTACATTAGTACATTACAGTGCCTTCTAGTGTGATGGTTCATCACTCAAATCATGTTAAACACTGGCATTCAATTAATATCTCTGTCAAAAGCTCAGACCTTGTAATCCAAATTATTGTAAAATAGCAAATGCTGTATATTTCGTCTCACGTCATTGGCTTCAATAAAGCTGTCAATTGTCCCTTTTGTATTTTTATACATTTCATTTACCTGGGTCATTTGATAGCTTGCCTTATGTGTGGGTCTTTACCACATGCGAAAGGTTGTATAGTGACCTTTAGTAACAACGTTGACGGTATCAATTTTACTGCACCAGATGCGCATTTCGACAATCAAACATATCTCTTCAGTGATGCTCATGGCCAAAATATTTGAAAATTCAAAACATAATACACACTTTCAAGAACTGGTATACTAGTAACCGAAAAGTAACAACATGCAGTATTGTTAAACCTGGACAAGAAATCAGAGCTATGCCCGAGTAAAATACATTCCATGATTTAAAAATTTTTTCAAAGTTTAGTTACAGCAAGTTTCAATAAATCACCTGGTCTTGGGTAGATATGTTTTCGCATTGGTAAGAGACCACATAATTTACATATCGTAAAGTATAATTCTACCAAATTAAAAGTTTTGTCGACAGAGCATTAAATTGTTTACGTATTTCTTCTAATTTCTCCAGTAAAGAAACATCAGTATTTCGACTATTCACTATATCAAAGTTATATGTTAATTAAAATGTATAGTTTACAACCTATCTTGATATGCGCCATAATCTGTTTTCATACTCAAAAACTATTCAAAGGAACATGTTCTAAATTCTTACATAATAAACCACAAAGTAGATATTATATTCTGCAAAAATAGAGATTAGAACAAAACTAAGACTTTTAACATTTGTGCAAATGGTCCTTGAGTTTAAACCCTAGTGATTTAGATAAAGATGATCTATCGTTCACCTAAGTACACAGCAGATGTTTTGTTCTTCTTTCTAGTGCGTCTAATCATACTGTAGCATATAAATAATTATAGATAAATCTGCCGTTATTGCTTCCTGATTACCATACGTATTACAAGTGTTTACCTCAAAAGTCATGATAACATCAACACTGTAATGGGAGATGCATCTTCATACCCATAGAGTGCAAAGTACAATTGATTTCCCGTAGTCGACGTAGTTGATTCTTAGAACGAAATCTTGTTAGAATTAAAGAAAAATTAGCAGGACAGTGTTTATTTTAGAAGAATATAGGTTCCCGAGAGTTTTCATAACGCAATTTTAACTTATCTCCCTTGCCTATCACTTCTGCACTAAAAAAAATATGTGTAATAATGAAAAAAAACATTATACATATAATAGATTAAAGCTTCCCAAGTCTCTGTAGGACATCCTTGGCTTTTCATATTATGGGGTTTGAGCGTTTCGTTTTCGATGTACTAATTTCGTAAATTATCTTCAAAATATAATTATTTTTTTTACGAACAAGTAGAATGCATTTTCATTGACTGCAATTCTGTAAAATAGCATAGATTTTTATCTGTCGGTTTTCTCGATGATTATACATTAGAGGATAATTTGTTTTTGTGTTTGGTAGTCCGTAACTAACTTAAATTCTTGGTTTTCCTGGTAGTCTTACGAAATTCAATCAAAATGCAATGAAATTGAGATATTAAAGTGTTTTTTCAGAGATGATGTACACCTATAAAATTTCAGCGCCAAAAGAAGATATTCAACTCGAAATATTGGATACTGCTCAAAACGTAAGTACCTATTTCTAAGGTTGAAAAAGCGACACCATTCAAAACGTAAGTATTTAGTCAAATAATTTAACCTTTTTTTCAGTTTGAACGACTGTTGCATTAAGTAATCGCCACTTGAGACGAACAGATATTTTCTGTTACATGTATCCTGTTTAAGAGCCATGTGTAAATTCATACACAGTTTAGCATTAATTAATGTTGAAACTTGCACATTCCTACAACAAATATCAATTAACTTAATTGGACTGGTTCGACTTTATCTGTAAAGTTTGCATTTATATGAGATACGGATCAATCGTCTCAAGCCATATCAGTTTTGATAATAATGAGGTAAGAGGTAACAGTAAAATGTTGTTTTTTTTGTATCTAACTAAATGCAGTGACGTTGCGAGCAGTGTCCTCTTCAATGACAGTTATTTAGCCATACGTTTGAATTTTGTTGTTTTTAAGTCTCTTTCGGTCAAATAGCCCATCAAACAATCATGTATTTATATATCTTTGGCTCTCGAACTAATTCAGGTAATTACAATCTAGAAAAGTGTTTCAAACGAACGAAATTTCTAGTGTTACGGTCATTTATACAGACGAAAAACACAGCTATAAGAACAAACATTATACTGGAAGTATATTTGTATATTTGTGACAAAAATTAAATTTATAAAAAACGAATGTTCATACATTATATATGTTTAGTCTATTAATAGAAATATAACTTTATGCTTTCAGTCACAGGAGGTATGTAATAAGCACATCAAGTGGGGAGATGGGTTCGTATTCATATATTCAGTGACAGACGTGGACAGTTTCCGCGAAGCGTGTCGTCTTAAAGATATTATTCTGAAGCTGAAAGGATCAGAGACGCCTATTGTTTTGATTGCAAATAAATGTGACATGTTGTCAGCTCGGTGCGTAACAGAAGATGATGGCGCTTCTCTAGCAGCACAACTAGACTGTCCTAAGTTTGACCTTTCAGTGGCGGAGGGATATCAGGGTGTATCTGAAGCAATGGAAGAACTACTTATTCAACTTAAACGAAATTTTGTGAAAAATTTAACGGCTAGTGCACAATCAGGAGAAAAACCGAGATCTAAACTTTTCAATATGAGAAAGGTTTTAAAGAAAAGAATAGGACGTAGTCACAGTGATACGTTTTAGACCGCCTGACAACTTTAGATTAGAACTACGTAACCCGTGCATTGAAATATGCACTATAAATGATTTTTGTTGTACTACATAATTATTCTCTAAAATATATTTATTATTTTATATATTTAATCTTTCATAACGAAACTTCAGTTGTAATCAATATATATACTTATTTAAAATTCCCCGTTCATTAATTATTAAGAAACTAACTTAAGGTTCCAACTCCTTCAGGCAAAGTTGACCTTTGATGAATTTCGCTATTTTGTTTATGTTCTTGTTTGTCATAAAGCTCCATTTTCAGTCTTCTTACTAGCTTCTAACATTTCAGCGTATTTACACATCCCTGGCTTTCAAATGTTTATAATTGAGGGTTCCTGATGAAGTTAAATCCAGGAAAGCACCTGCCTTCGCACGACATTTATAGAGTGTTTATATCATTTCCTATACGTAACACATATATACAGCGTGTACATTCAGCATATTGTTTATAAACGAAAAATCATACATGTACAAGTCTAAATTCCCCCTAAAGACAAACAACAAAAATAAAAACAAAAACAAACAAACAAAACAGTAAAAAAACAAAAATAAAAACTCAACTTTCTACAAGTAATCAACTATGATCCCGCATGAAGTAAGAGCCAAAACATTTGATAAACGATAATCGGGTTTCTGTAATGTACATTTTTGTCTGTCTGAATGTATGAATCATTGTCCGTTAAAGTAAGAGTTTTTGGAATTCAATGTACTATACCTTCGATTTTTACAGCGGATGACCTTGAGGGCATTCCGGTTTTATGTTGCCGCACATGACTTGTGTTTTTGACTGATAACCGAACGTATTTCGTATAAGTACGCGGATATTATCGAGTGCAAAATAACATTCCTTATCGCTTGTTATAAGTTTATTTCTTCAATGAATACTCATGAAAATATTTTTAAGAACATAAATAAATAATATGAAAATGTTTTGTCGTGAGAAATATATATATACAAGTAAAAAAATAATTAATATCTATGCACACGTACCAAAAAATTGTGCGGATGAATAGAGTGTCCACCATGCACTTGCACTGCACTATCATTAGAATAGTAGAATAGAATGATGGTTTAAATGGATGAAAATTTGCCGGTAGAGTTATTAAGATGATCTGCTATATATATATAACTGTTGTACCTAACTATATACATGGGACAATCATTTGTTATCAGTATAATCTGGTTTGTTGTTAAATATTAATATAATATATAACAACAAACCAGATTATACTGATAACAAATGATTGTCCCATGATTATATCACTACAATATAATAATTATTACGGTGAGGTTGAATTATCTGTCATTTATTCATCCTCCACACAGGAACTTGTCTCAGAAAAAAAAAATAAATCTATGTACCTTAACCTAACTTTCAGGTATAGAGATATTTTATTTTTTCTGAGACAAGTGCCTGTGACTATCCACCAGAACTTGCAGTCATCCGATGTTCAGTACTTCAGTACTTTGATTATCAAACGCCATATAGAGCTTGGATATGTGGGAAACTACGAGTTTCGTTACATGTATAGTACAAAACAGGGGTCATATTCATATCTCATTAACATGTTCTCATCCTGCATGCAAGTACTATTTGGCAATGAACGCAAAACAAAAAAATCAAACTGAGTGGTTTTTAAATCTGAAATTTAAATACAAAAGCAAATCTTACAGTGAACTGTTGCCGTGTGAACCAGAACGTTAAAAATCAAGCTCAGCGTGTCGCTAGGGTATAAAGCGGGGTCATAATATTTATATCTCGTTAACATGTTCTCGTCCTGTTAGGCATGTAGTAAAAGCCAATGGACATACGATATCAATCCATCATCAACAATAAATTGAAATTATTCAAAACTCTGTAAATTAAATGCCTACATTTATAAATATTGTTATTTTTTATCTTTCAAAGTACTTCTGTCATATTTTGAATGAAATCAATCGACCAATTGCCATTACGATTTTTTTCAAAGTTAAATCTACTAGAAGTGTGATCTGTTCTGATTGATACAGTTCAAATTGCAATGATGTTATTCAGATTAAAGTTACTGTATGACCAGAAACTAAGGTAATATTTCTGGATCTTCAATATTTCCTATTTCAGACAGCAACCCTTTAATATAAATACCGTTACTACCCGAATGACTTTTTATTACAAGTGGACGAGAACATATTAATGTGTTATATAGGAACCCTGCTTGATTAGCAATTTTGTCTGCAATAGAAAAGAAAGGATGTGGGGTAAAATCAGTACCTGCACAGCAAAAAAAAACAAAACACAAAAAGCGAAGGAACAGCGCTTTTATTGTACTTACAGCCGTAACTTGAGCTATCAAAGGCCATGGCATGACAAAATTTAGAACAAGGGAAAACCAACGGAAACTATATAGGAATTGAGACTTAAAAAAACTAGTTAAACCCACAAAATTTTCTTGTGCCTCTTTTTAGTCAGGAACCTCGACAGAAGTTATGTGTCAAATCGGATGGTTTTTCGTAATTTGGAGAACAGGGCCGTAACTACATTGAGGCAAATGAGGCAAATGCCTCATGTTGGAAATTTAAAAAAAAAGAATATAAGTTGAAACAAAATCCTGTCTTCATATCAAATTGTTTTCACGGCGAGTGTCTTGCAAGGAGCAAGTTCTGTTCATCCTCTGTTTTTTCGGGATCGATGTTTATCATTTATTTTTAGTTTTCAGTGTTGATTGTCTATTTAATATAAAAATAAGAAGATGTGGTATGATATTGTTTGTCGTTATGTGTCTAATGTGTCTTATCAACTTGCCGGAATATTCATCATGTCGAATGTGGGCATTGATTGCCCTTCTTTATGACTATTCTCTTAGTGTTGAATTTCATTTGTAAATTAGTAATTTTTTTTTTAAACTTCAGTTTTATTATATTTAAGCACTGTTTGTCGAATTTTAAATACTACTTTAAATTGTAAAAATATTTGAAATTAGCTCTCGCCTTTTTGTTCTGAGGCGGCGTTAAGCGAACACAAATCAATCAATCAATATTTATGACTAACGCTTCAGTTGTCAAATTCCTTTGATAACTGTATATCATTGGCACTCATACCACATCTTCTTATTTATAATGGCAGATTACAGTGTTGATGATTTTTTATAATAGTTTGTTGCAGCGTATGGCTAACATTGTCCATATTCACACAGCCAACAGCCCCAAGCCTATTCAGGGTGTAGATAAGCCAACGATTATCGGGGCTTGCGCAGGCCCCGATTATAATTTATTTCATCTCATATATATATATCTTGATTCTCGTAAACCAATTAAAGTACAATGGTATAGAGACATATACAAATAAATTAACATACATAGTATAAAATGTATGTACAAATGTGAAGTAGTGACTTAGTTCTAACGGTTTGAACGCAGCAAAGATGTCATTGGAAAATTGGTTACAGGCTGGTTTTTGGTTCTTCCCGTAACATCTGTATGTTGTGAACGTTCATTCTCTGCTTTGTGTAGACTTAAGATTTGGGAAAGATCTACGATGACGGGTGAACGGTTGTGTGGTTTGGCAATGTTACATGTCCACCGATGTCCAGATATTGTTCGAGAAAATGAGAAGATACGATGCTACCGGACATAGAAAAATTGGTCGTTTATTCATTGAATATTAAACTTTATATTAAAGAATACAAAACTGGCTCTCTTTTCTGTAAATAACACTGCCGGAAAAGCTGACATGGGTTAAATTAAAGTGAGACAACCAATCTCCCGGAATCAAATCATTTAAAAAGAAAAATAATGTATTGCCATATGACCTTTTACATTGAAGGGCTAAAATTGCATTAAGCCGTGTTCAGGCCCTTGTATAGAAGATAAAGGGATATGGAGTAAATGTGCAAGGAACAAAATCGCATACAATACACAAAAAAAATCAAATTATCAATGAACAGGGCTTTTATTCCTGTTCTTCATCTTGACAGTCGCTGGAGGGTCTTCAACAATAAACGAATCATTCATACTCTACAACAAGGTCAAGACGGCCCCTAGCGTCGACTTAAGCGGTACTTAAGTATTGTACTGTGAATAAATTTCAAAGTCACAAAAAAATTACACCAAAGTCTAAACACAATACAAGACCAGAACAGACACATTCGACATTAATCAGCCGGTATAATATTAAAACAGCACAAAAATGTAGCAAAAAGTAAAACAACAAAAATACCGAACTCCAAGGAAAATCCAAAATGGAAAGTCCCCTACCAAATGGCAAAATCAAAACCTCAAACACATCAAACGAATGGAAAACAACTGTCATATTCCCGACCCGGCACAATGAGGTCTAAGAATAGTTTTCCTGAATCTACTCTGAGTGTACCCTTTTATCCCAGTGAGGAACTACATCAAGTTGTAATTGAAATGTGTTATAAAAACTGAATTGACATAGTTATATCAATGATAATCAGCCCCCTCTTAAATTAATTTGAAAAAAAACATAATTGACAGGTATAATACGCTTTTTTGCAAGCCGAAACACAATAACAAAAAACGATTTTTGCTTTTTCCTACATATCGGTCGTTTGATGTTGTCCCTTAAAACTAAAGGTCTTACACTGAATCTATATGTTTTGCTTTGAGACCAGAATATTGTCGAACAAATAATTAAAACAAAACTTTCAGATTAAGAAAGGGCCCGGGAAACACTCAAAATACACGATTTTGCGTCAATTTTTTCCAGAGCCTTGAGCGGCCCCCAGACCCCTTGCCGAATATATTTTGCCGAATATATTTTGCCTCACTTTTAAAAGAGGCTAGTTACGGCCCTGGAGAATATGCTGTTAATGGCAGATTTTTATAAATAAAAAGAAGATGTGGTATGATTGCCAATGAGACACACAGACCAATAAAAAATTACATAGCAACTATAGGTCACCGTACGACCTTCAACAATGAGCAAAACCCATACCATGATACCGTAGAGGAATTTATTTAAGACTCCGACATGAGAAACTCAAAACGAGAATGGCAGATATTTGTTTGATTCTGTTTAATGCATTTACAACTTTAATAGACTTGTGACGATTTAAAGCTTGGTATATTGTATAGATACCTGTCTTTGAATGAAGACTATATGTTGTTCTTTTGGCGCCTTTAATTAATGTTTCGTTAAGTTGCTGTCTTGGTGACGTTGATCCTACATTTTCTTTTATTCATATATGCCGATAGTATTTTAAAAGTTACTCTTTAGATAGAACATATCGGCTCTGCCTACTGCGCAATAACCTATTTGAAAATGGATGATGAGACTGTGTAAATTCGAAATCTAGTACAAATAAAATTAATTATATTTAACTTCAGTATTCGATTCGATTCAATTCCTTTCATTTGTTTTACCACTGGATGATATTAACGAACTAATTAGATGAATACAAACGCCTTCCTACTGCATTTCTAAAGTATAGTATGTAAATAACGAGACAACTCTATTTTACATGTATTCAAATGTCATAAATCCATTTAAAATATACGAATCAAGGTAAAAAAAACAAAAACCTGAGGGAATTGCATGAACTCCAAAACGAGCGAGACTTAGTGCCGTCGACAGAGTCGGAGTCTTCAGGGTTGCATGCATCAACTGCTATATGAATCCACACTCTGTCCAAATATCACAATCGGGAATAGGACACAATCGACAGACCAGACGACTATTCCAGTAACCAAAGAACTAAGACGGCAAAAGATGTTGTTAGTTAGTTGAAATATCGACATTCCGTATATGTCAACCTATTTGTGAAGGCGATAGTCAAACTTATCTTTTGTTCATAACTCTGCTGGAACAGTGTTTGTGTTTGTGTCAGGAGCAAACCCCTGTCAATGAAGTAAAGTGAAACATGCACGAAGGAACTGTATTAATTAAAATATGTATACGCCAAACGAAGGGGCATATGATATATATGTTACTGGTGAGAAAAATCGTAGATCCTACCAATAAGTGCATCTGAACAGTACGTCTTCTTTCTTCCTCAATCAGGCATTGTGACTATCTAGAAATATCTATTACATGCGCATGGTAGTCACTTATAACTAGAGGCTCTAAAGAACCTGTGTCGCTCACATAGCTCTGTGTGCATCTTCAACAATGGACACTGTCTAACATTGTGAACTAAAAAATAATTCATGACAAAAATCTGGTTTTTTTTTTATCTTGTATTGCTGATCGTATTTTTCTGTTTACATTTCTCTCTATCTCCTTTAGTTTTTGTCCAAAACACAAAAAAAGGTAAAAAAAATCGTCATTTAAGGGCACGATTTCGGCAAAATTTGACTTATTTGTAGATATTTTCTTGCTGATCATTTTTGCATTTTAAAGTGTCTATCTAGCTTTTATAATTTTTCAATTTTTCAAGATAATAGGCAAAAATGCAAAATATTGATAAAACTGTCAGTAAAAGCAAGAACTCCATTAAGGAGTTGACTGACGATTTCAGCAATGTTGACCTATATGTTACACAGTAGATCTTGTCTTGCTGATCATTTTTTTTTATTCTGTTTTTTTTTTCTCTATCTATTATAATTTTTAAGATATAAGCAAGAAACGCCAAAAAAAGGTAAAAATCTTCATCAAAGAGCATTAGCTCCAATAAGAACACTTCGGACGATTACGGGCCCCTAAATATTTGTAGATCTTGTCTTGCTTATCATTTTGGGTTTTTAAAGTGTCTCTCTATCTTTTATATTTTTCCAGATAATAGGCAAAAACACAAAAAAATGGTCGTCATTAAAGAGAAATAACCCCAATAAATCGTTGGACAATTTCAGCCATGTTGACTAATTTGTAGATCTTTTTTTTTATGATCATATTTGTTTTTTAAGTTTTTATCTATCTTTTATAGTTTTTAGGATATTGGACAAACACAATAAAATGGTTAGATATTGCACAAACACAAAAAAAAATGGTAAATATCGTCATTAACGGGCAATAACTCCAATAAGGAGTCAACTGACGATTTTGACCATGTTGACCGATTTGTAAATCTTGTCTTCCTGATCATTTTTTGCTTAAGTTTTTTTCTATCTAAAGATATAAGCCAAAATTGCAAAAACAGGTAAAAATCGACATCAGAGGGCAATAAATCCAATAAAGATTCGTCAGAAAATTTCGGCCATGTAACCTTTTTGTAGATCTTGTCTTGTTGATCATTTTTGCAATATAAAGAGTCTCTCTCTATCTGTTATAGTTATCAAGATAAAAGGCCAAATAAAATTCGTAATTTAAGGACAATAACTCCTCTAGAAAGTCGTCTGCCAGTTTCGATGTAAATAGACAATAGGTAGATCTCAATTTTTTTACATTTCTGCCCCGTTAGATTTTCTCTATTTATAGCAATTTTTAAGATGATAGGCAAAAATTGCATTTTACCCCTATGTTCTATTTTAGCCATGTTGGTTGGTAGGCAGGGTCATCGGACACATTTTAAAACTAAATACCTCAACGATGATTGTGGCAAAAGTTTGATTAAATTTGGCCTAGTAGTTTTAAGAGAAGACGATTTTCGCAAAAGTTAACGGAGGACGACGACGACGGACGACGGATGCAAGTGATGCGAGAAAAGCTCACTTGGCCCTTTGAGCCAGGTGAGCTCAAAACGGCATTATCGTATTATGTAGACATGAACAAAGGGACAGTTGAATAGTCTGAAATAATGGTTATATGTCATTAATATATCAATGTTACAGTCAATACTACTGTTTCAAGGGCAGATGTTTATCACGAGAATGCCCACTTCACAAGTTATTATCATTATGAAAATAAGGAGATGTACGTGGTATGATTACCAATGAGACCACTATTCACCAAAGTTCAATTAAGTGGATGTAAGCAATCATAGACAACCGTACGGCCTTCAACAATGAGAAAAACCCATACCGTATAGTCGTGTTAATTTCATTGAAAAAAACAAGAACTATTTCAGACAAATGGTGCACTGCTCAGTCAAACCAATTTAAAAAGCTAAGATTTTCTCAGTAAAACATGTAACATTTAGGGAAAGCCTGGTTAATCTTAACACTGGTCGGTTTGGATACAATTATATGTCCAAGTAGGAATACATGTCTTCCTGTAAATTTCTATCCTAGAGCTAGATGTAGCACGTTTAAATTCCGACTGTGAATGCCGCTCTAGTTCAAAACAATGCATTTTGATACGAAATTCACTTGTAATTATTTTCAATGTATAGTTATTCTATGTTGAAGACCATATTTGGACCTACAGATATAGGTGAGTTGTATTGTGTTGTTTGGGTTACTGTCTTACTCTAGGATACAAAGATACCTTCAAACCATATATCTTGTCAAGGATGCAAAGTTTTCAAAAAAAAATAAAAGAAAGAAAACTACTTCAAGTGGTATTTCATATTGGAACTAGAATCAATCTTTATTCTTATCTGATTTATCACTTTAATGACCATCCACTGAAAGAGGACCTGTAATGTTCCCGACTGTTGATATATCCAAGAGCGCGAGATTGCGGTTTTGTGCGAATGAATACGAAGTCGCCAGGATTGAGTTCTTTAACAACCACAGTAGTTGTTGTATGAAAGTCCAATGACTGCTCAGCGTGTGTTATCATGCTTCCTATTGGATCACTATTAACGACGATTTCAGTGAATATCACACCACGAACGGATGAAACGATGGTCCAGGAGAACACGTACACTCCCTTTTTTGGAACGGTAAACACACCTTTCTCGATGTTGTAGGCTCCGCCCAGATTTGTGATTGGTGTATCAAACTTAACTACCATGTTTGGTTGAGGATTGGTTTCAGGTGATTCTAAGTAGACATAAAAGGCAGGATCGCTTGAGTTAGATGATGCTGGAAAAAAAATAAATAATGCATGCACCTTTAAAAAAATTGATTATGTACTTTTATAGTTCAAGCAAACGATACAAATAATTGCATGTATATTTAAAATATTTTTTCCAGAAAAAAAATTAATGAATAATTTCTCCTGAAATGTAATGTATGTAATATACTTAAGAGTCATGTCAGTTTGATTTTGTATAATAAACATAATGTTTAAATATAATTTTTGTCAATTCATGATACTCTTTGTGTTAAGGTCCATAAAAACATTGGAAATTATTTAATAGGCCTGTTTTCAGAGAATTTGGTGGCAAATTGAATACATGTATTATGGTAATTGTGACATAATGAAAAGAAGACTTATACTTTTTTTCAAATATTTAGTCAATGATTTAACTCTGATACATTGCCGAAAACATTGTTGAAAATTTAGCTAGAATAATGGCCACATTGGGCCCTTATCTAAACTACTTCTTTACTTAACCTAATCAATTTAAGTGTCTTCTGTCATTTACACAGGTTTTACTTTTATATATTGTCAAACTTTTAATTTTGATCTAAATATAGGCAACAGTAGTTTAACGATGTTCAAATCTCATAGCTCGATTTAGAAGAAACAAATCTCATAGCTCGATTTAGAAGAAACAAATCTCATAGCTCGATTTAGAAGAAACAAATCTCATAGATCGATTTAGAAGAAACAAATCGAGGTAACAAACAAACACCTGGGGAAATCGCATGAACTCCATGCAAAAGTAGCGAGACTAGGTCCGTCAACAGGATAAAAGTCTCCTCTTATGCATGCATCACCGCCATGCAAATATATAGGATTCAATCGGTAAAATTACTGTTCTAACTACTTTTCTGGTGTTTAAAGATCTTAGACAGCGCGAAAAAAAAAATGTCGCTAGTGAGTTGAGACTCAGATACTTCGTATTCATCAATCTATCTTGATGGTGACCGTAAAACGTATGTACTGTCGATTTCAGTCGTCCTTCCTCATGACTTTGTTTGAGCAGTTTTCATATATTCTCGTTTTTGTCAATATCGAATAAAAGATCAAGATTTGAAGCAAAATTCTAGTTTCGGTAGTATATCTTTCCCCATTGTTAATTTTCCTTTTTTGGACGACGATATTCCTTTGGCACCGTCTTACGGTGTTTATATATCCCAACTCGTTCGCTATTCCCGTGTTTTGGATTTCAATTAGCATAATCTATGTATTACTGGAAGTCAGGGATTTCGTTACCTCAAATTACTTAAAACCTTTACTAAATGCTTCCATAGATACAAAGATTTGGTTTACAAGTTTGGCTGTTCCTGTAGAAAACTTATTTCAAACGGAATAGCACATCCCAAATTTTGCGGTGATGTTGCTTACCGAGCCCGGAAATTTATGTACGATCCAGGTAAACTTATCAATTCTTTAAATAAAAGGTTACCAATTTAAAACTGTAATTAGATCTTTGAATGTTGTTTTTATTGGTAAAGATATTGATTTTGTGATCAGTAAATTAAAACCATACTAAATATTATTGTTATACACATATGCACTTTCACGGTACTACAATCTGTCGATACCTATATTTTAGCATTGCATAAGGTTATGTTTTTCTCTGACTGTTAATGACGTCTTTACACTAAACCCATCGGATGTGGGATGTGTACTGATTGATATTTTAGTCCTAAATACATGTTTTTTTTTATTAGTTGTTATTGGCTTTGAATTAGCTGTCAGTAACTGCGAGTACTCTCACATAGTACTTTTTGTCTTTTGTGTTGTTATGTATAAATACCATGCCATGTCCGGTCTGTG
Organism: Mytilus coruscus; assembly: GCA_017311375.1. Lineage (NCBI taxonomy): Eukaryota > Metazoa > Mollusca > Bivalvia > Mytilida > Mytilidae > Mytilus > Mytilus coruscus. The sequence goes on along the minus strand of CM029603.1, from coordinate 38,529,982 downwards.
TTTTTGTTTGATGTTTTTCTGCTTTGTAATTATCTGATGAGTAAAGCCCTTTTCAACTGATTTTTATAGTTCTTATGTTGTGCTGTAACACCACTGTCCCAGGTTAGGGGAGGGTTTAGCGCTCACAAACATGTTTAACCCCGCCACATTCTTCATGTGTCTGTCCCAAGTCTGGAGCCTGAAGTTCAGTGGTTGTCGTTGGTTCATGTCTGTAATATTTGTTTTTCGTAAATTGTTTTGTTATAAACAAGGTCGTTAGTTTTCTCAATTGAATGGTTTCATATTTTTCATGTCGGGTCTTTTATAGCCGACTATACGGTATGGGTTTTCTCATTGTTGAAGGCCGCACGGTTGCCTATAATTGCTTACATCCACTTCATTTGAACTTTGGTGGATAGTTGTTTCATTGTCAATAATACCACATCTCCTCATTTTTATATTGATATTTTAATTTCCATGTAGGGAAAGTTTCATTTTGGTCAGAACCGAAGCATACTTTGCTCACTCTGATGAACGTTATTGGGTTATCAAGTGTCTAGAAGAAACAATATTAATTATTTTACATTACTGAACAAGGATATATAACTGCATCGAAAACTATTTGTTTTCAAATCATTTCTAATAGATTAAACAGAGCGACATGATTTTGTTTTTAATATTGATATACACTTATGGAAACGTATGGTCATACATTCTGTCGATACTATGTATATAACTGTATACAAAAATTAGGAGATGTGGTATGATTGCCGATGAGACAACTATCCACCAGAGGCCAAATGAGGTGGTGTACTTATATTTTGGCATTGCATAAGGTCACGATGTTCCAGACTAGGGTTAAACGATCATAAAGAAACATGTTTAAAGTGTATCGACAGGTTGTAGGTATTTCCATGAACACCAATTGCTCCCTTTTAATAGCAGACTTGTTCATGATCGTGTATTGTTATGAATCACAATGTATGGCCAAATTCAGTAAAGACCCGTGCAATTTCCATTTCATCGATAAATTCAAAACACTTATCGTTATCGTGGTGATGTTTGTTTTTTGTTAAAATTAATAATCAAGAATCATATAAATATACTGCCGAAATTTACCCAAAAGAATTTACTTTAAACAAATCAGATATAACTGGGACTAGTATGATAGTCACAGAATATAAGCAATAAGTGTTCTTTCCTAGATTTAGATATTTTAGATTTGCACGGGAAACTCTATATAAAAATTTACAACAAAAGTGACAATTTTTCATTCCCTATTGTTAATTTCCCTTTTGTTGGACAGTGATGTTCCTTTGTCCCAATCTTTCGGTGTTTATATTCCCCAACTGGTTCGCGATAGCCGTGTCTGTAGTTACGTTATAAATTTTAATGAACAAAATCTATGTATCCAGCTGAAGCCTGCCTCCGGGTGCTGGATTTTCTAATGGTGGCATTGGCCTGTTTTCTCTCAATTGTCGGGTTGTTGTCTCTTTGACACATTCCCCGTTTTCATTCTCTATATTTTAACGTAGATACAAGTATCTTGTCTTAGGGAGGAATACATCGTACTTTGTAAATAATCACTCTGATTCAAACATTTTTTTTCTCCAGAAACTGACATTATCAAGATGTTTGATTTCCTGATTGACAACATATTTGTTACGTTTGGAGGACGCGTTTTTCAACAAACAATCGGCATTCCCATAGGAACCAACTGTGCTCCTCTTCTTTCCGACTTGTTCTTTTATTCATATGAGACTGACTTCATACAGGCACTTCTTAGGAAGAAATAAAAGAAGTAAGCAGTATTATTTAACTTCCTTTTTCGCTATGTAGATGATGTTCTATCACTAAATAATTCAAATTTTGGTAACTATGTTGAACGCATCTATCCCATCGAACTTGAGATAAAGGATACAACAGATACAGTTAAGTCATCCTAATATCTTGACTTACATCTAGAAATTGACAACGAGGGTCGATTGAAAACAAAACTTAACGACAAAAGAGATGATTTAAGCTTCCCAATTGTGAACTTTCCATTTCTATGTAGCAACATTCCAGCAGCGCCTGCATACGGAGTATATATATCCCAGTTGATACGATATTTCAGGGCTTGTATTTCTTATCATGATTTCCTTGATAGAGGGTTGATGCTCACAAGGAAGCTATTCAACCAAGAGTTCCAAGTGGTGAAGTTGAAATTATCCTTTCGTAAATTTTGCGGAAGCCATCACGAGTTGGTTAAGCGTTATGGAATATCTGTTTCACAGATGACGACGGATATGTGCCAATTGTCGTAACTAGAATCCCGTCCCCTTTTCCTCGAATGTGACGTACAGAACTAGACTTATTGCCGGGTTTGTACTTACATGAGCAACACGATGGATGCCACATATGAAGCAGGATTTGTACCCTCCCGGAGCACCTGAGATCGCCCCCAGTTTTTGGTTGGTTTCGTGCTCAGTCTTTAGTTTTTCATGTGTTCTGTTGTTTGTCTGTTGGTCTTTTTTTTAGCCATGGCGTTATCAGTTTATTTTCGACTTGTGAGTGTGGATGTCCCTTTGTTATCTTTCACATCACTTCTAACTGGTAAATTATTAAGTCTGGTATTTCGTTACTACAAATTACTTAAAAACCTTTACCCAACTCGTTCGTTATGCCCGTGTGTGTAGTGATGTCATAGATTTTAACGAACGTAATCAATGCATCACTGGTAAATTATTAAGTCAGGGATTTCGTTACCATAAATTACGTAAAACTTTTGCTAAGTTCTTTCATAGATACAAAGATTTGATTAGTAAATTTGGCTGTACCTGTAGAAAACTGATTAAAAACGGTATTTCACATCCTAAATTTTACGGTAATATTGTACTTAAAGCGCGGAAATCACTATGTGATCCATGTAAACTCATCGAACCTTTAAATAAACTTATTAGTTCAGGTTATCTTACCAATGTTGTAATTAGATCTTTGAATATAGTTTACATTGGCACTAATATCGATTTTGTCATCAGCAAATTAAAACATAACTAAATTTGTATTCTTTTCAAACGGGATGTTTAAAGACACACCCACGTTCATTTTGATCTATAAAGAGGTTAAACTCCTAACTATCCTACTGTCTGTCGATACATTTATTTTGGCTTTGCACAAGTCATGTCTTCTTTGACTGTCCATGACGTTAAAATACTAAATCCCTGGGATGTGTTTTAGTTGATTTTAGTCTCTGATGCATGATTTTTATTATTAATTGTTTTGGCTTTTAACTAGCTGTCAGTAACTGCGAGTACTCTCAAATCGTACTTTCTTGTTTATTTCACCTGTTGATACTAATTGTAATGCTTTTTGTTATTTAATGTTATTCAGGGTTATATCTGGTCTATATACCAGCTTTGATAAGTGTTTGGTACTAACATAAATTTCCACTTCGTACTATGAACATCAAAATTATTTATTTTGTAAAATATTTCCTTTCTCTATTGTAACTGTACACGTATACCTAACAACAAAATTATTTTCATTTACCTGTGTTTTAAGTTATTGCAAATGGCTGATATTTTTGTTCGAGCATATTGTTTTCTTAAATTGTTTAACATTTCATACCGATATAACATGTTACTTTTATTATTCTTCCCTTAGTTTATTTATTTTGTATTTGCATTGTATCATAGGTCAAATTTATTTGTTCAGTGTATGTTCAATGGTGTAAATATGTCCTTTGATTGAGTTAAGCTATTTCAGTTGATATTCTATAGTGTGTCTTTCTATGTTGTGATGTTACATTATTGTTTCAGAAAGAAGGTGAAGGTTTGGTACCATTAAAACGTTTAAACCCGCTGCATTTGTTTGCACCTGTCCTAAGTCAGGAAGCTGATGTTCAGTAGTTGTCGTTTGTTGATGTGGTTCATAAGTGTTTCTCGTTTCTCGTTTTTATATAGATTAGACCGTTGGTTTTCCCGTTTGAATGGTTTTACACTAGTAATTTTGGGGCCCTTGATAGCTTACTGTTCGGTGTGAGCCAAGGCTCCTTGTTGAAGACCGTACTTTGACCTATAATGGTTTACTTTTATAAATTTTGACTTGGATGGAGAGTTGTCTCATTGGCACTCATACCACATCTTCTTATATCTCTTTACTCTATTTTTCATATATACAAAGACTGGGTTTGGAAATTTAGCTGTTCACGTAGAAAACTTATTACATACGGGATATCACATCCTAATCTTTACGATGAGGTTGTTCATAGTTTGTTTATAAAGCCTGTAAATTTAGATACAATCCGTGTAAACGTATCGATTATTTTAATAAATGTATTTCAAAAGGTTTTCTTATTTAACACTGTCATCAGACCTTTGAATATTGTTATATCGGTACAAGCTATGAATATTTACGGTCCTACATTCTGTCGATATCTATATGTTGACATTGCACATGCACGATCATGTTTATTGTCTAACGTCTATACACTAAAGCCATTGAATGTGAACTTATTGATATTTTAGTCTTGGATGCAAGATTTTGTTTTTATTATCTTAGTTGTTATTGGCTTTGACCAGCTTTCAGAAACTGCGATTACTCTCTGATCGGTACTCTGTGTCTTAAGTCTTTTTGTTAGTTGTTTTTATGTGCTTTGTGTTGATCTGATGATTCAGTATAAAAATAAGAAGATGTGGTATGATTGCCAATGAGACAACTCTCCACCAGAGATCAAATGACATAGAAGTCAAGCCTTTTATAGTTCGTTCTCTTGTGTTGTGCTGTCACACTACTGTCCCAGTTTAAGGGAGAGTTGGGCGCCCACAAACAAGTTTGACGTTAAAATACTAAATCCCTGGGATGTGTTTTAGTTGATTTTAGTCTCTGATGCATGATTTTTATTATTAATTGTTTTGGCTTTTAACTAGCTGTCAGTAACTGCGAGTACTCTCAAATCGTACTTTCTTGTTTATTTCACCTGTTGATACTAATTGTAATGCTTTTTGTTATTTAATGTTATTCAGGGTTATATCTGGTCTATATACCAGCTTTGATAAGTGTTTGGTACTAATATAAATTTCCACTTCGTACTATGAACATCAAAATTATTTATTTTGTTAAACTATTTCCTTTCTCTATTGTAACTGTATACGTATACCTAACAACAAAATTATTTTATTTACCTGTGTTTAAAGTTATTGCAAATGGCTGATATTTTGTTCGAGCATATTGTTTTTCTTAAATTGTTTAACATTTCATACCGATATAACATGTTACTTTTATTATTCTTCCCTTAGTTTATTTATTTTGAATTTACATTGTATCATAGGTCAAATTTATTTGTTCAGTGTATGTTCAATGGTGTTACCTTGTCCTTTGATTGAGTTAAGCTATTTCAGTTGATATTTTATAGTGTGTCTTTCTATGTTGTGATGTTACACTATTGTTTCAGAAAAAGGGTGAAGGTTTGGTACCATTAAAACGTTTAAACTCGCTGCATTTGTTTGCACCTGTCCTTAGTCAGGAATCTGATGTTCAGTAGTTGTCGTTTGTTGATGTGGTTCATAAGTGTTTCTCGTTTCTCGTTTTTATATAGATAAGACCGTTGGTTTTCCCGTTTGAATGGTTTTACACTAGTAACTTTTGGGGCCCTTTATAGCTTACTGTTCGGTGTGAGCCTAGGCTCCGTGTTGAAGACCGTACTTTGACCTATAATGGTTTACATTTATAAATTTTGACTTGGATGGAGAGTTGTCTCATTGGCACTCATACCACATCTTCTTATATCTATTAACCCGACGCATTCTGAACGTGCCTGTCCCCAAGTCAGGAGCCTGTAACTCAGTGATTGTCGTTTGTTCCTGTGTATTTTTTAACATAAATTTGGCCGTTCGTTATCTCTTTTGAATTGCTTTACATTTGTCATGCTAGGCGGTATGGTTTGTCTAATTGTTGAAGGCCGTACGTTGACCTATAGTTTGATGTCATTTTATCTCTTGTTGGAAGCCAGGAACCTGTAATTCAGCGGTTGTTGCTGATAGCTGTCTATCATTTTGCTTTTCGTTTATTATTTTATCATAATTCAGACCGTTTTGTTTTCTTGGTTATCCTTAGAATTATCAACCCCTATTGTGCGTCACAATTGTTGCTCGCATCCGGTTGTCAGTTTTACTCAATTGGTGAACGAACCTAAAATAAATGACATAACGAATTACAATATCAAACCTGTTTCGCTACTGATACCAATTCTTACTTGATGGATCGCCGTCTGCCCTCTTGAACTGTCTGCACTTGTTTTGAATATCTTCTAATTGATTTCCCTGACTGTTAAGTATCTCTCCTTGGCTTTTGATGGTATTTTCCAGAAGACTTATCTGTTCCTGCTGCTCAATAACTGTTTTATCATGTACAACATTTAACATTTCATGATGATTCAATTTGTCTTCTAACTTACGAATGGTTTCAGTATTTTTGGCAATCACGCTTATCAACTCATCGTAGTCAATACTGGAGCCACTGCAAGATACAAGTGTGGCCAGAAAAAGGGCAAATGAAACATAGGTTTGAAGCTTCATTTTTCTCGATGCCGACTCACAAAGCACCAGATTATGAATAGTCAAATCCTTATCGTAAACGCTATCTGTAGTTACAGTTTTTGCTCTTAAATATTAATTCGATTCACTTTATGAATGTTTGTAATAAATATATCTCCATGGCCACTTCTTATGTTTGACCTGTTTAATTTCCAGTTTGATGAAGGGAACTTTAGCTGTCTTATTCGTTGCCACCGAATTGACTAATTCACTATAACTCTTTCATTAGATTTGTAACATATATTACCATAATTACAACAAGTTCTATAGGAAACAATAAACACGTTGGTTTTACCGTCTTTGAACAAATTTTCTTTTCTTTGATTTTCATTTGAAATAATGCTTGAAATCGTAATAAAGTATCAGCATTGTGTAATAAAAAAATAAAGGATATGGGGTATCCATCCATGACACAAAATCAGTACATGCACAGCAAAAGACACACAAAAAGAAAAGGAACAGCGCTTTTATTGCTAGTCTTCATCTCAAAGTCACAGTGAGGCCTTTAACACGGAGCGAAAAAAAAAAAAAAAAATCTCACATCACTGCAAGTTTAAGACGGCCGCTAGCACCGGCTTGTCCGCAATTCTTTGCAAAAATAATTCAGATAGACTATTTTAAGACTAGATGTCATGTAATGAACGAAAAGTGGTCGGGATTATAAGAGGAGAGGGTTGAATTGGGACGATTTAGAGCTTGATAAAGAGACTGTTTAGCATGTTGCCCTCTAGCTTTCCTTGGGGTAATAACAGTTACTTTTTAAGCATACTTACATAGAAGTGTTATCATTTAAAAGCAAAATGTGCTGGCAATAAAACCAGAAAAGGGCAAGATAGTACAGCGATTCATATTGTCATATAAAATCAGTGATATTAAGGTATCAATTTAATGACACGGATAATAGACGCAATTAAGATTTCATTCCAAATCCATAATGATAAAGCATCTCCTAAAAGTGTTACTTCACCATGAACTTTTGAGATAATGACACTATTCCTGTTTATCAAAACTAATTACTCTTTTTAAAACAAGAAAAAAAAATTATTTATTACTTCTAAGTAAATCAGATGTAGTCGTTTGTTATCTTTGCTGCTCCACTCATATATGAGAACACTAGATCATAATTCTAATACTTGTGTGCAAATGTCAGTCATTCTTTGTGATTTCTGTTTGTGTAACGCGTATACTGGTAATTGTGGATAGTTGTTTCATTGGCAATCATACCACATATCCTTATTTTTATAATACTAGTAGCATAGGCGGATCCAGGGGGCCTGGGGGCCCGCCCCCCCCTTTCTTGGGAAAAATTTGGTTGATTATATAGGGAATCAATGAAGCATGACTGTAGCGGGTCTCCTCTTATGGCAGTCAGTGCCCCCCCCTTTTATAAAAGTTCTGGATCCGCCATTGAGTATTTCGAGTGAGTATTGCATGGAGTGAATTTTGAAATTATGATAGTTGTTGATTGTGGGTTGTCTAAAATATCAATTATTATATGATTGTTGTGTGCGTGCCTATGTTTGAAATAGAAAAAAAAAAACAATATTGCTCGCCTCCACATTACGAGAAAGGTAAATCAAATTCTAAACTATCAACAAGATAAGATGTCACTGCGTTACACTTTTCAGCCATGAAGATTGTGACCCTGTCTTTAGGAATCATTATCAATACTTTAGGTAAATATATCTATATGACTAAAATTCCAGTATTTTGTAATAAATTAGTTATAACCTTAAAATATTTTATTTACATACAAATATTACAGTTTTAACTAAACGTGACAGTCAAAATATAGTCGTCAATAACCAAGTCCATTGTTCTCGCTTAACTTTCATTGTGCGCATGCATGCATTTTAATTGTAAATTACACCATTAATTCCTCCACTGTGTTAGCTATATATTCAGAATTGTTCATCTATGAATACGTATGGCTTGTGTGATACTTTTCTTTTTGTCAATTAAATTCCGTGATATTTCAGCGCAATATGTCTTTGTAAAAACAAGGACTTGTATTTGCATTTAGTGTCTATCCTGTTTTACGATCAAAATCAATACATAATTTATATTTCTTCACAAAATATGGATATATTTATTTCAGACGTAAACGTTTTAACCAATATATATTTGATTCGGTGTACTGAATATCATACTGCTATTGTCAATATAATACTTCCATGTTCCGTCTGACCAACCTAGGCTCTTGAACCTATAGCTCATCAGTGTTTACTGACAGTTAATAAAAAGGTTAACATCAAAATGCTCGAAGTAACCATCAAAAAATGATTGCCGTGGGAGATATGCCACTCGAAAATGTAAATAATTGGAAAAATCAATATTCTAAATTTTATCTGTTCTTTTCTTATTATACTTTAATGAACTTCATGTCAAAGGCTGACATTTTGTATCTCTGATAAGTTGAAACATCTGCTGCTATAATGTTTTTTTCAGACTGTCCGTTGTCACAATTATATGGAAAACCAATTTTGTTAACACTCTAACGCTTAAATCTATTTCTCATCAGTGATGTAAAAATACGTATATAAATATGCAAAATAAGTGTCAAATGATAATTTTACGGGAAAATGCTCCTTGGAAATGTAAATGGATATGAAAATTCCAGTATGTCGAGAGGTTCGTTGGCTGATCTGTTGCAATATGGTTTTCTTATAGTTTTAAGCAATCTAAAGCATTTCATGGAACGCACTGATTAACAAAAACACAGTAATACCAACCTTGTTTTAGTTTTAGGAATAAATGGTGCCAACATATGCAATGATCACAATCCCTTAGCATGTCAACGTTTGGCTGCCATTAAACCAGACTTGTGCCAAGAGAACTGTACTGCGAGTTTGTGTCCTAGTACATGTGGCCAGTGTCGTATGTATTGTATTGATAAATATTTGTACTATTCCCTTTACCGTGTTCAATTTATTGGTAAAGAAATAGTTATTTAAAAGCGATAACTCTTACAAAGAGTCATACTGTTAGCTTGATAATCTTGGTTGAAGTTGAAGGTTGGTAGATTTTGATATTCTTTCAATTTTTTTTCTACCTACATGTATTATGGTTTTCAAGATACAAGATATTTACTTACATTTTACACTTTTGTTATATTTTTCCTAGTCGGGACAGAAAAAAATAAACTTTAATCAAGATATCCTTAAGATCATTTTGGCTTATTTTGTTTGAAATTGGACCAATTATTTCAGTGGATAAAGTTTTTGGAAAAGTAAACGAAGACGACTGAAGATTGCAGACGGAAGTTAGATATTGCAATAGTTCACCTGCTACAGTAAGGCAGCTGTACTTAAAATCAAGATCAACATCAATACAAGTAAAAACAACATTGAAAACTACAATTTTAGCAAGATAAATTCTAACAACAACTTAAATCTTCATTATCGTGTTATTATGCGTATCCTGCTCCCGAATGCAATGAATTGTTAACAAATTGGGAACAATATTTTACCATAATTCCTTGCATTTTTTTCAAAATATATAACCATTTATACACTTTTCAGCCTATTTTCGTTTCACATAGCAGTCTGAGAATTAAAACTATTTGTTCTTTAATAGCTCGCGTATCACACGATACATGTATCTTATCTTGTACAATTAAATTACACGTTCATCGATTGATTTCAGCTAATGTGTATATTTTAGCAGGTGTGTGATTCACGGATGTGTACGTTAATGCAAGTACAGAAATGTCACTAATATGTACTCTTAGTGTTTCTCTCTCTCTCTCGGTGGCGATTTTCTCTTCAAATAGATATAAGAAGATGTGGTATGAAAGCACGATTTTGTATAGAATAGAAGCACGTTAAATTATATTTTTTTCTCTTCTAGCATATTCTAGAAGATGTTTTCATTAAGTTTGGAGCATTTTGAAATTTTTGAAACTTTTGCTGTTTCCATGGTAACGCTGACCATTTCAAAATTCAAAGACACATGCCACATTGACTGATGGCATGTTACATATAAGTGAAGTTTCATTTGGTTTGATCTTATATTCTTTGAGAAAATGCTACTTTAATGTATTTTCCCATTGGGACAATGTAAATACCATATTTAGGAAATTATATAATTTTACCAAAGCAAACAATGAAATGCAGAATTGGTTAAAACCGTGTTTTCTTCTAGCGTTGTATTTGTCACTGTTATTTGAGGTTTTAAGTAATAATATATGTGGAAGATACAATCTAATAGGGTTGTAATAATTTTTATAGTTTTATTCTTATTACAGCACTGACTTGTTACTCCTGTGACAGTGTGGATCACCCAGCTAACTGTTCTCACGCGGTTAAATGCAGCAATTTGTCGATGGTATATTGTAAAATTTATTTTTAAACTTATTTTTATTAGTTATTTTCAAGACAGAAATCTACATATGATGTTCAAATAGTTTAGCGTACATTACAGTGAGAATCCAATTCTACAGCAAAATAAAACTGAAAAAAACGATTTTTACGTGAAAATATGTGATTTGATTTGCCAATGTAATTCATCACCAAAGACCAAGAGATGAGGATGTAAGCATCAATAGGTCATCGTAATCCTTCAACAATGAGCAAAGCCCATACCGTATAGTAATCTATAAAAGACCCCAACATGACATGTTCAACATGTAAAACAGTACATATGAAAAAAAAAAAACAACGGCCTGATTTAGGGTAAAATCATACACGAATAACAAATATGGCAGACAGCGACCAATGACCAATGACAACCACTCATTTGCAAGCTCCTGACACTTAGGAGAGGCACATACAGAATAAGCGCGGTTAATATTTAACATATTGATACAATTCAATAACAAAAATGATTACTCTCTCTCTCTCTCTCTCTCTCTCTCTCTCTCTCTCTCTCTCTCTCTCTCTCTCTCTCTCTCTCTCTCTCTCTCTCTCTCTCTCTCTCTCTCTCTCTCTCTCTCTCTCTCTCCACAAACACAACAAATGCAGTGTTAACTTTTCTAAATGTATTTTTCAGATGTGTATAGCAACGCAAACCGTCACACCATTATATGAAAAGGTGTATCAGTTGGGTTGTGTAGATAAGGAGGCAGGTACCAACTACTAATGTTTATTTGTTACGGAAATTATCAAAATGAATTCAAATGAAAAAAAAAAAAAAAAAAAAAAAAACATTTATTGATTATGTACGTCCAAGGCGCTTTTCTGGATTAAACTTCACCATGAACGCTTCAACACAAAAAATGGATACATTGTAACCACAGATGTATAACTACTTGAATACGAGAGGTCAATTGTGTTTGTTTCTTATGTGAAATTTCTATTTATTTATTCATTTTATTTTAATTATTTATTTATTTATATATCTTTTTTTTAAATTCCAGGTTTGCAGTTCATTGTACGGGTCGATATCTGATCATTCTGACGCGCCAAACGTAAGGCGAACTGTTGATTTGTTGGGTGGATGCTGTAGTTCCGATTTATGCAATAAATACGAAGAGCCAGACAATGTTTCAATTCCTGCAGTTCGAACTGGTCTGTATATTCCCCTCCTCCCACTCTAATAAATAAATGCAAGCATCGTCCACGGATAATTATCACGTATTTTCAATGTCGATGACGTCAAAGTATAAAAAAAAAAAACGATAGGCCAAGACGCAGGTTGCAGAAAATTTAAACCGATATGTTCAATTTCTTCAATTTATACAACCATGTTTTAGAAATAAATTGTGCAGATACATTTACAAACTTGTCTTTCAACATTTATAGTATGATAAAGATTTTTAAGTGAACGTATTTTATTAATTATGCATTAAATTATTTTCTTGAAAAAAGATATTTGATCATTGGACCTTAATTTTGACAACCGTTGAAATGTTTTATTAACAATAACGCAAATCCTCTTATTTAAAATATTTTAATTTTTATTGATTAATAAAGGGTCAAAGGAAGACAGGCATTAAGCATTCCGCTCCTTTGTTACCAATTTAAATAAAGACTGAACATTTCTTGGTGTTGATAAAAAGAAATAATTGTGCTTCATACTTTAAATCGAACATGTCTGGTGGAAAGTTGTCTCCTTCGCAATCGTAGCACATTTTGTTATTAGTTTATACTTTTATACATTTACGACTTACCTTTTCATATAGTATATTTTGTATCGGTTATAGGACGCTGGTATTTAAAATCAATTTCAGATTTAACCAAAAATTGAATGCGTTTACTTGTAACCATAACACTTAATGTTTTAGAATGGTTCTTTCAGTTTTAACGTGAATCCGACATATTATTCACACCGAACTTGTAACTACCATGAGACTGGTACCACTTATTAATCAGGATCTACTTACGCGTCCGGAGCACCTGAAATCACCCCCGGTTTTTTGTGGGGTTCATGTTGCTCGGTCTAATATTATTCAAATTAGTGTTTTCTGGAATGTTAATCTTTTCGCAGTTTTCGTTTTTTTTTGCCATACAGAAGCGTTGTCAGTTTCTCTTCGACTTGTGTGTTTGAATCACCCCTTGGTATCTTCCGCCTCTTTTTTTAATATTCAGCATTTATTAATAAATCAAGCTTATTTAAAACGGCAACAACTGAACATTCATTTAAAACTACAAAAATAAATCAGCAACATAGTATTGAAGCACATGCACGTTTAGGCAATTATTTTAATTTTGCGCGAAGGTCAACCGAATGCGGGAATTAAGAATAATTAAGGCAGACTTGTCCATTTACCTCAACTATTTCTTTCTCTTTTAAATCAGTTCAGCCAACGTCCAAAGATAATGGTGTCAGCCTAGGATGCCACGAAATAGACGCGGAAGTATGTAAACATTTGTCACAGAACAAGGGATGTGATATTCCATGCGTGTCTTCACTTTGTCCACAAACCTGTGGACACTGCTGTAAGTATGCAATATTAAAGTGAAATTAAGGCTGCAACGGATACGATAAAGCGGAGCATTCTTCTAATTAATATCTTTTTCGCACAGTATTACGTATACGAATGAATACATTACAATGTTCATGAATAAATAGAAAAGTGGCCTACCGAACTTCAGTAAATATCTCGATGAGGTATAAAGCTTTAACAAATGAAATGGAAACAATCGAAACCGCGCGAAATACAATTGAAGTGAGACCAGGTATGTTTTAAATGTAAGCTGGGACATAATATATAGTATAATAGTCCCAGACGTAAGCAACTCTACGTCAAGAACATAAACAAATTGATAATACTGTCGGATAGGCATAGGGAACTTAGATCTATAATAGAGGCAAAATATCTTTAAAACTAAAAAGTAAGTAATATGACACGCCAATGTCCAACATTGGTTACTTGTTTGATAACAAACGTACAATTACAAGTATACACCTGCTCTTTTATAACAATTATTTTCTTGCATAGGCATGTTTTCATTTACATTTATCTGCAAAACAATTCTTTTTCGTGCATTTTAACAACCCCTTAAAACGGATTTATTTTCACTTTGGTAAAGATTTTCACGCAGAAGGATGATTCAGAGAACTTAGACCCGTCATAATTTGTTACTCTGCATTTGGTGCGGTACGTTTTACTTAGATTGTAATTTTTCTGTCCCAAAATAACATTGATATCTGATTAAAGTCTGTTTTTCATAATTTGCATTAACTTTGTTGATCTAATGTAAGGTAAACTTTGTCCTCTCAGTTGACACTTTACCAGAGGGATCTTTATTTGCTTGTAACTTACTATTGGGATACTTTTACGCTCATCACAGTTTAGAGTAGAATTGAATAAGACTTGACTGAAAAGCAGGTGCTCCTGATAGCGAAATAATTCGATGGATCATTTAATTGCCGCATTAGGCAGTACATCTATAGTTTGTGCTAGAAAACAAAAATAAAAATACATTTAGCCTTAGTAATATGCGGCTATTTTTATTTCGTTAACATTGTTTTATTTGTAGCTTTCACGTGTTATGATTGTTCCCTTGTGAACCAACCGCAAAACTGTTACAGTAAGGTTCAATGTAACAAGCATACGGTAATTTTATTTAATAAGCAAATCCACAAAAATAAAAACAAATAAAAATGCAACAGACATTTCAATAAAAGAACGAAATACTCTACATTTGCTTCCATGGCTTGCTGTGAATAGGTATAACTAAATGCAACAGAAATCTGTTACCATCCGAAACTTTTCCAGTTGTATCACGACAGTAGTGTATATGAAAATGTATATGGAAAAAATAGTTGCAAATTAAGTGGCGTTTTCAATCACAAAAATTATTTCTTTTCACAAAACAAGGTTTTTATATAGAACACTTTTATGTTTTATCTTTTGTTTTTTCGGTTTGTTTTTCATGTTCGTATTAATAGAATTAAGTTTTGATGATAACTTTTCGGAAATTACTGCTTTAAATAAATATTTTGTACAAGTGTTACAATTTTTTTTTAAATTAAACACGAAAATTTAATGTGAAAAATATGAAAAAAAGAAACAATTTTAAAATGCGAAAGTAATCATAAAATGGCCGAGTTCTACAAAACTTAAAACACAGAAGAACATTTAGCCGAATTGAATGTAGCAACCAACATCAGAACACATCAGGTAATATTGCTCCCGAATCAATAAAAATGTGTTTTTGATTGTTCTCAGTTAATAACAATAGTTTAAATATGTAATTTCTAAACTTCCAGGAGGTTTGTGTAGCAGCAGAAAGTCATGTGTCTGGTTTTCACAGAGGATACAAATTGGGATGTATTGAAAAGCAGGTGCATATACACATATAACAATGTTTTAATTATTACTATTTAAATTTATGAGGCAGACTTTACACATAAGCTTCTCGGAAAGAATGAAAAAATGCTGGCATTATCCTTTTTAACGTTTCGCTATATAGCTGACGTCTTTTTTTTTTTGCTAAATAATTCAAAGTTTGGTGACTATGTTGAACGCATCTATTAAATCTAACTTGAAATAATGGATACCACAGATACAGTTAAATCTGCCTCATATCTTGACTTACTCTAGAAATTAACAATGAGGGTCGGTTGAGAACAAAACTTTACTACACATGGGATGATTCCAATATCCAAATCATGAACTTTCTATTTCTCTGTAGCAACATTCCATCAGCGCCAAACTTTGGAGTATATATATTAACACGATATTCCAAAGCTTGCGTTTCCTATCATGATTTTCTTAATAGAGAGTTGCTGTTTACTAGGAAGCTATTGAAATTAGGGTTATAAGTGGTACAATTGAAGTCATCCCTTCGAGAGCACATTAAATTTATGATTCGATGTATTTATTCATGAGTAAAAAATGTTTTCATTCAATCTTTTGAAACGTTTTCTTAAAATAAGTTTACTTGCAACATTCTCATTTTGGCCATCAAAACTGCATGATATTGTACAAATTTTCTTTTATTTTCAAAAAAGAAAATGGACTTAAAAAATAAGGTTTGCGAATATTTTAAGTTACATTAAAAGACTAGTGTGATTATTTTATTTATTAATTTTTGCACTTTTTTTATTTCAATAATCATTGTTAACGGAAAATTATAACTTTTCTTCACAGACATGTAGCAATCTGCTATCAAGAGGTATAGATGGGACATGTTGTAACGCTAGTTTCTGCAACGCATTTTATATTCCAAAGCAGACCATTACACAAGCAACAAATCTCGGACTTCCTTCAGGTAACAACTAATAGGTTTAATGCACAATCAAGTATAATGCATCTTATTTGATGGCATAAGGTCAACAATATTTTTGATATGAAATGAAATGTTTGTTTTATTTTTTTTATTGCAAATACTTTTTAATAACAAAAGTTGAAAAGCTATTTCTGGTGTGACGAAAATTTTAAAATCTTACTATGTAAGAGAGTCTTACAGTTTGCTTGATCAAATCAGCATTTGTCGTCCAGTTTTTGCAGCTAAAAGGCGACTTCATGCACGAGCTTCTATAGTTGAAAGAAAAGAAGCAAGAATTTTCCTTTAACCTAAGGTTCCGCTATAATGATTATGTCCTCACTGAATTATTCAAAGTTTGGTGCCTATGATCGCATACATCAAGGAGACAGAATTTACAAAATCTCGAACTCTATAAGTTGATAGATTTTGATCCAGCGCGTGAGAGATATTCACAAAGCAGCTGCAAAATGTCAGACATCAAATTATAAACACATGCACAAAAACTTGTCAGTCAAATATTTTTAAGTCCTGAATGCGAGGTCAGATATGTTCAATAAGTACGAAGACATGTTGACAATAACAAACTATATTTCTTAACCTTCTATACAGGAGAGTATCATAATACATAACAAAAAAGTCCGGATCGTATCCGGTTAAGATATGTCAATATTACGGTATGTGACATCCCCCTTTTTCTAAAAGATGAAATGAAATGATTTAATGAATAAATGAATTTGAGTATTACCCAGTTGAAATTAATACTGAAATAGTTTTTTGGACTAGAAATTAATACTGACTAGATTAAAGTCTCTTTTCCAATTTAACTTAAAGTCTATATATTGTCTTTTCTGAAATCTAAGTAAAACTAACTAAATGCTACTACTTGACAGTTCAACAAAATTATTTTACATAGTCATTTAATTTGGTTGGCACTTTTACTGTTCTTCCAGATCTTGTCACGGGTGACTTAGATGGTTCAATACTTTCGTTTTCCTCCGACGCAACGGTTTCACTGTGGTCTAATGTTTGTGAAGTGTAACAGGCAGTTGAAGTTTTACGGACGGTTGTATTGTGATTGTTCTTGTAATTTTCGTATTCAACTGTGTTTTCATTGTAAGCTGTTGGTCTTACATGCCTACAGTTTCTTCTGTAACGCCTGCCGTCTGACGTTTTCACTACATAGGAGCGAGGAGTGTGGTGTTTTTGCATAATTTTTACTGCTTTCCATTTTCCATCTGTGTACATAACAACAGAGTCTCCTTGTTTTAGATGTTTCAATTCAGGTCCACAATGTTTATCATAGTTGGTTTTAGTTTTCCTTTGGCGAATTTCGAGTTTTTTGAGAATTTCACGGTTGTTGATGTTTTGCGGCATCAATAGCGGTAATGAAGTAGGTAGTGATGTTTTTAACCTCCGATTTAGGAACAATTGTGCTGGCGAAAGATCAATGTCCAACGGTGTGTTTCGATAGTCTAAAGAGCTTTGTACGGTCGATTTCATAATTAGCTTTTGACGGTTTGAACACTTCTTTCTGCTTGTCCATTCGATTGAGCATAGTGTGGGCTGCTCGTGCACGTGAGGCAGACGCAACTGGTTTCTGATTTTGTATCAGTACAGCTCCAAGTCCTTTTAGACTTGCATCAACACTGAGTGTAAGCGGTTTGTTCGGATCGTAGTATTGAAGCAGTGGTGCATTTGTTGCCATTTCTTTCAACTTTTGAAAGCTAGTTTCTTGTATTTCATCCCAGTGCCATACAGTGTTTTTTTTCTAGGAGTGTTCTTAACGGTGCACTGACTGTTGACATATTTGCCAAGATATTGAATAAAACCCATGAAGGTTTGTAGATCCTTGACGCACTCCGGTTTTGGCATTTTATTGACTGCACGGATTTTTCTGGGTCCGGTTTCACGCCTTCCCTTGTTAGACGGTGTCCAACGTATGTTACTTCCGGTTTGCTGATTTCGCATTTTCCGGCACTTAGTTTCAAGTTGTATTCTCGCGCTCTGTCTAGAACTTGTTTGAGACGCATATCATGTTCCTTTTGGTCTGATCCCCAAATAAGAATGTCGTCGATTATCGCTTCTGCTCCTTCTATGTCGGATACCATTTCAGACACAATTTTCTAGAATACTTCCGATGCTGAATTTATTCCAAAAGGTAAACGAGCAAATCTATAGCGTCCAAATGGTGTATTAAATGTGCATAGCTTTGAGCTAGGTTCGTCTAGTTGAATATGCCAAAATCCACTGGTGGCATCCAGTTTACTAAAGACTTAAGCATTCGGCATTTGCGAGATTACTTCTTCTACGGTTTTAACGGATATAGTTCACGTAATATGGCCTTGTTTAGATCACGTGGATCAATGCAGATTCGAATTTTGCCGTTTGGTTTAATGACAGTTACCACTGAGTTAACCCATTGTGTAGGTTCTTGCTGTTTGAAGATTACACCAATGTCCTCCATACGGTCAAGTTCAGCTTTAACTTTGTCTTTGATAGCTATGGGTATCTTACGCGGTACGTGTACAACTGGTGCTACAGTTTTGTTGATACGTATCTTATGTGTTCCTGGTAGACACCCTAGGCCTTTGAACAAATCTCTATATTGTTGTTCCAGTTTTCTGGTAAAATGGTTTTGTCGTTTCTTGCGGATTGCTGGTCTGAGTGATTGAATGTATGCGCTTTTGGAGTTTCATCGCTTCGCATGTTTTGGCACATATGACGGATTGTACATTACGATCTACAATGTGAAATTTCACGGCATGATACTGGCATTTATAACTACACCTAAGATTGATTACTCCAACGGTGTCAATGATGTGCCCTGAGTATGAACGGAGTTGTGAAACTTGTTTTGTGATGATAGGATGCGAGCAAATGGTTTTCAGTTTGTGTAGGGAAAGTACGTTGCACTTTGCACCTGTGTCTATCTGAAAGTTAATTGGTACGTCGTTGACGTTGATTGTTTCGGTCCATTCATCAGTATTCAATTCTGAATCATCAATTGTAGCAACAAAAAGTTCATCATCATCAGATTCACTGCATATTTCTAAAGTGTGCATTTTCTTTGTTGATTTGTTTGATGACAGACATACGGACGCAAAATGGTTATATTTGTGGCACTTGTTGCACTGTTTCCCAAATGCAGGACATTTTCTACGCTCATGTTTACCTCCACAGTTTTTGCATTTGTTTGCGAAATCGGGTGATTGCCCCTTGTTATTTTGAGGTGGTCCCCTTTGTGGTGTGTATTGCTTGCCATACTTTTTACCTGATGTAAAATTGTTTGATCTTGATCCTTGTTTGTTCAACATGTTGATGGTTTTATCTTCGCTTTCCATAGATTTTAATTGTGCTTTAGAAAGTTCATACGTTCTTGCGAAATTGATAGCTTTTTCTAACGTTAGTTCAGACCTTTCGGTGATGCATTTTTCACGAACTTTGTGGTCTTTAGTTCCAAAAACAATGGCATCACGGACCATTTCTTCTGGCGCTGCATAGCCACAATCGTTTACCAATATTTTAAGGTCGGTGAGGTATTCTTCGAATGTGTCAATGTCTTTTGGTACACGGCTTAAAAATTTGTATCGTGAATAGATCTTGTTTGATTTAGGGCGGACGTGTCATCTTCCGAGAGATCCCAGGTTGAATATATGTCCCTACCTTTGTTTCCAATCCAAATCATTAGATAGTTACATTTTTGTGCTTCGGCAGTTTTAGCTAGAGGTCCTGCGAACCAAAATTCTGTATGCTGTTGGAAAGATTTCCAGGCGGACACTAGGTCTGTTGCCTCCCAGTCCATTTTGGGATGTGACCCTGATAGTGCATCCATAATTGTGATAAGTTAAGGTAGCTGGATTGTTCATGCAACTTTTAAGATTGCTTCCATCTACGGATGGCTTATTTTCTTTATGATGGGCGATGGTTCATGCTGACACCATGTTCAATAAGTACGAAGACATGTTGACAATAACAAACTATATTTCTTAACCTTCTATACAGGAGAGTATCATAATACATAACAATATAGTCCGGATCGTATCCGGTTAAGATATGTCAATATTACGGTATGTGACAAGATAGTCAATGTTTTGCCAATTTCAAAAGTCTGTCAAGCGTAGCTACGTATCCGATCACAGTAATAATTTATATAAAAATAAAGGCATGTGGTATGACTATTCCCAAATGACGTGGACGTAAGAAGCAACTATAGGTCAACGTACGGCCTTCAGCAATGGGCAGAATCCATACCGTAAAGTCAGATGTAAAAGGACCCGATATAACAAAATGTGAAATAATCAAACATGAAAAACCAACGGTCTGACCTGATTTATGTTGGTTTTTTTTTGGTTCACCAAATTGAATGTTATTTGATCCATCGATGTTTACCCCACGTCTTCTTATTTATACCTTATTAAATTGTGTACCAATGTTCCCGTGATATCAAGAAGAAAAGACATTTAGAGTTTGCCATGCGGTCGTCAACAACAGACAAGGGTTTATACGACTTATTAAGCTCAGAATCGCCTTGAGTGGAGACACGCTATGGATAATAAACACTACAATTAAAGAATCTATCAGAAAGAATTGCTGAACGCTGACAACAGATTTGACTAGGGTTGTGATTGAAAGACAATATCATAGGATATCCTATTATTTTAAAAACAGATTGTCACCCTAACATATTAAAGCCTGGTGACTGTCCTATTGGTTTCATCAAAAGTGCAGACACTTGCTATTTTGTTGGTCGAAGGACTAAAACACGAACAGCTGCAAAGGTAAGTTGTGAATATTCATAATGTATTTCATAATTATCCGATACAAGCATTTTAGATACAGGACTAAGCATTAAATAGCTGCTGAACTGACGTTCGACTATGAAAATTATTTTCCTGCGAGTTACTTTTGTTTTGAAGTTATATTTTTTGTTAACACGGGTTTTATCCATATTCATGAGTCATCGTGTTGCAGCGCCCTCGGGTAAATCCTAATTAAATCAAATTAAAGTTTACTGAGGCATCTTGCGGGTCATGTGATCACTGCTTCTTAGTTTCTTAATTTTTTTTTTTTTTTTTTAATTTTCATAGTTTTGGAGATTTTACTTCTTGGATATTCATTCGAATGGATTTTATGTCGTGTCTTCTGAGATTATAATTTTTATGTAGCTCATTTAGAGTTATAGAATAATTTGACCCATTGACAGGTTTATTTGTCTTGGACGTGCTTGCGTTATTTGCATGTATGCGTTCCAATTTTACTCTCCATAGTAAGAATATCGATTAAAACCGAATCTAAAACTTTTATCAGTTTGTAAAACCAACTCCTTCACACTTGTGTTGGCCTCAGGCTTAAAAATAAAGCACTTGACACACGAACGAGAAGATCATTAATTCAAGTGTTTGTAAACTCAGCTATAATTCTTTGGTGCTTGTGCGTATTCACACACCGAGGTCTCAGACTGGTTTACAGGCAGCATTTGGTGTTAAACGAAGTTAGTGACAATTGGAGGCAAACTAATAAGTATATAAATTAGTTTCAAACTACTGATATTTGATATTTTTATATGAGTGGTCTGTCACATGGGCTTGTCCATGTTCTATATTCACCTGACGTATCTAGGTTGAGTTTCATATAATGGGAATCGATTGGAGAATATATTTTCTGCCCAACAGCTCCCTATTCCTGGTTATATGCGGTTATACCAGACACGGAAATAAAGACAAGGCAGTCACAAGAACTGGTGGCGGTAAAAAGATAGGTTTAGTTTTGTGAATACTAATGATTAATTGGTGTAACTAATGGAGTTGGAACTGCTGACAATTCTGGAGCACCTGATTTCACCCTCGTTTTTGTTGGGTTATTATTACTAAATCTTTCGTTTTATGATTTATTAGTTGTGTTATGGACTGTTGTTCTTCCACTTATATTTTTATTGCCTCACTTATATCTTTTCCACTTTTTTTCTCAACTATAAAATTTCTCTTTTCATCCTGATGCACTTAATTGAATAGTACAGGGGAAAAGACAAAATAAAAATTACTTTTTTCGCGCAAGCTATTTCGTTTATTTTCCCTCTTTCTTTTCATATTATTTTAATCACAAAACAAAATCCCTTCTTCGTGAATTTAGACCTCAAAATCATATATGCTTTTCCGTTCTTTTAAAACTTTTTCTTTGTTGGGTTGATATAATTTATGTGTTTTTTTTTTTTTAACGTTTTGGATCATGCATACCTGTTGTTTTTCATTCCATGCTGAATGTAATCCTACAGTGTAACCCGTAGTAGAGTATTTTGTACAGAACAGACCAAAATGTTTGATATCGACCTATTTTATTTTAAAGTGAATTAAATATCTAGTAAGTGTTTGTTTTCATATTTTATTAGCATGAATGTGAAAGTCTGTGCAGTAGATTAGCAATCATAAGTAGCGAGAAAGAAAATCATGAAGTTTCCCACTTTCTCGGTAATGTACAACAAACGCTTGGATATAAGGAAGGTATATTTTATTTTATGTTTAATGGTATGATCGGTTCTTTACTTGAAATGTAAAAAAAAAATGCTTCATTCAAAATTGATTTTCTAGTTGCTGAGAAGTACAACGTTTCAATAACAAATTTTCGAAATTCTTGTTTATATTGCTCTGTATCATTTATATGACGATTTGGAAACGTGTTCATCAATTCTTCAACGGGTGCCTGACGATATTGAAAAGAACGGTCGTTTCACATGTTAGAGATAATGGTCGATTTCATCTGTACTATTACGACCGAGGCATGTTATTATAACACTGCAAAACTAAGTTCTTTAATGATCTATCATTTGATATAATTTAATTGGAAAAAGTTCGTCAAATCAACACATGCGTGTTAAATCTATGGGGAAACTACTTTTTTGTTCAAGCGATGATATTTCCAAACTATTTATTGTTTTTTTTTCCAATGTAATGGTGTTGCAATAGAAATGTAAAAATAACTTTGTTATAAAAAGTAAGGAGATGTGGTATGATTGCTAATCAGACAACTATATATCCATTAGAATTCAAATGACGAAGATATAAGTAATTATAGGTCATCATACGGCCTTTAACAGTGAGAAAAACCCCATATCGTATAGTCAGCAAATAAACGGCCCTATGTGAAAAATGTGAAACAATTCAAACGAGAACGCTTATGGCCTAATTTATAACAATGCAATTTACGAAAACAATTCTGACAGACATGAAGCAACGATAAATACTGAATTACGCGCTCCTGACTTGGGACAGGCACATTAAGAATGTGGCGGGGTTAAACATGTTTGTGCGCTTAACCCTCCCCTTAAATGGGACAGTGATGTAACATCACAACATTAGAACAAAATGTTAAAATCGGTTTCAAATGGCTTAACTCAATAGATAGGTACGATGCACACACACAAAAAACCAAAAGAAAATAACTAACATAAAAGCACCGATATAAGATTACTCATACAGTTACTGAAAGCTAGTTCCAAGCCAATTACAACTCAGATAAATAAATATTCTTCTCCCAATGTTACCTAATTTGTTCTTAACATATAAAAACGGTTTACAATGTCTAGAAAAAAAGCGAGCGTAATATCAAGATACTGTTACATCCTCCGAGTAATAACCGACGTTGTTTCACTAACTCCAAATGGTTGAACATAAAAAATTAACACGGACCACCCTATGTGTATTTCTTTATAAAATAAAAATAATCTATTTGTCAACTATTTTTAAGTTGGGGTAACGAAAATTATATTGACAGTAGAAATATTATAGAATTAAACACATTTTATAGAGGTTATTGATGTGTAAACTGGGCCACTGACTCCCAAACTTTACTTAAAAAGCCTTTGTTTAATCCTTATAATTCTCAACCCAAACATTTGTGTTTTGTTTTTTATTCTTTCAATTTGAACTTTCTTGGAACCCCAGTAATCTCTGCATGTGTAATGTACGTGAATATATCCTAGTGAATTCGACATAGTTTTTTTAAATAGGTAACGAACGTGATTTCTGCAACATGGTCTGCCGAAGCGTATACCAAAGAAAAAAATGACAGCTGACCAATATTTTTTATGCTTTTTGCATTTAAAAGAAGTAGAATAACTATTGCATGGTCAGCAGCAACTACTGAAAAGATTTAAAAGAAGAGAAATTTGCTACGACATGTACGATGTAAAAACATCTTTGTTTATTGTCTCATGTATATCTGTTTCGAATCATTTATTTTCCTTCATGTGTATTGTTGTAGAGAATTTCTACTGGATAGACGCATACCGTCTTCGCAGTATGTTCAATAAACCATGGAGATGGAACAGTACCAATCAATTTATTAATTCCCACGATTACACTCACTGGAACCCTAATTCGCATCCTAACATAGCGTCAGATGGTGAACATTGCGCTAACATAGGAAAACGCAATGTTTATGGTCATCATAATAATAATGGGAATTACTACTGGGATCATCGCAGCTGCGCAGAGCACTACCCAGCTTTCTGTGAATATCCATTAGGTAGTCAACCATGATATGGATAATTATGATATGGTTGTTTTTACATAAATATGTTGTGTCCAATTATAATTCCACATTTAATAAAACAATTTATATCATATCTCCTCACATTAAATCTTTATATCTTAGATTGGCAATCTAAGAAATTGATCAATATAAGAAAAGCTTTAACACATCATGCTCATATTCATGATTTGGTGTTTTATTCAATATCAGATTAAAGCATTATTGTGTAATAAAGACTGTCCCTTCTATGCTGTTAAATGTATGATCGCCTTTTTGTTAAAAAACAGGGTCATTGTATGGCTTTCAGCAAAGAGAAAAACCCACATCGTTTAATAAACTATAAAAGGCACCGAGATAAATATATATATATATATGTATATAAAACTATTAAAAGGAAAAAGTCTAGGCTTCAATCAACTTGATAACATTAAATGAAAAACAATAAAGACAGACGGCAACCAACGACAATCACGGGGTTTAACATGTGTGTTTTGTGTTCTTAACAATTAACAAAAGGAAAAGGATACAAATTACCTATCTAAAAGAGTACTCACAGATACTTTTAGTTAATTGAAAGGCTATTGAAAATTGAATTTGGATCCTAAAATCTGTTTGGTAAATGTTAAAAATTCAATATTGGACTGGAGAAATGCTATACAACCAACACGAATGAAAAACTGATTAATGGGATTCCAGAAAATTTACATGTTTCACCTCTGCTAAGGCCAACCAAATTTAATGAGGTTTTTCATTCAATATATTTTGACGTATTGATACGGGTTTTTTTTTTAGTCAGTGTAGGTAGCGGCATCGGTATACATGTAAGTGTCCGTGAAGACGACTTTAGGAAATGTCTACTGAGAAGTCATGTTCCCATTTTACCTTTTTTTATATTTCATATAAGTTTTAACGAATCCGACAGAAACAAATGGGCAAAAGATGACACAGGGAAGTCAGAAACCATAGGATAAAGAAAAACAGATATTGCCAATATGAGAAAAAAAAAGAATAACAACAGTCCACATAAACAACACAGAAACCAAAAGCAACAGCAACACATACCCATCCAAAACTTGGATGACCCATGTGCTCCAGAATGTTTAGCAGTTCCTGTCCCTGTTGTGACACCATTTGTGTTGCACATGAAATGTATAAATTTGGTTCTATGTCTCATTTGTTAATGTCATGATCGAGGGAAGGGTACCGAATTTTGGCTACAAGTGGATATATACGAGAAAAAAATGTATAATGCTCCAAAAAGAACGTTTTCAACCAACTTAATTATTGGTTCAAATCATATATAAATGATAACTAAGGAAACATTTAGTATGATTTCAATTGATACTTCTTTGTTGTCTGATTTTGTTTGCATTGTCTATTTTCTCGGTGAGTTTGGTGTGTTGTATTGTCAATTTTTTTTATGCTATTCATGGTATTACTTTAAGTGTACAAAGTTGTGTTCTATTTTCAATGAAGTGTTTAATTTTCTTTCGGCCACATGGACAAGGGAAGGTTATGAACAGGAACAGCTAATCGTTAATACATTTATTTAATAACATATCTTATTAAATTACCACCGAAGAAACACACCAAATCTTCTGAAGTCTGCACATAGAAATTTATTTTCTATAATACCGAGGTTTTTGTTAATCAGACCTAATTATCAAAGACCATAAATCAAAATTCATATTAACAAACTTGATAGATTTTGTTCACTTAATTTATGACACAAAATGTCCTTTACATACATGGATGGGTTGTATGAACAATTTATTGTAAACAGTCAATAATTCAGCGTCGGAGGAGTCAAATTGAGGGATCTATGCTCCTAAATAGAAAATCAAACTTCAAAAATAAATTAAAAACGGCTGAATTTCTATAAGGATTTTTTTATTTACATAGTTTGAATGCGTGGTATTTGTAAATGAATACATAATGTGGAACAATAAACGTGAATGAAAGCATACTGTTTATGACTAGCAAACCCTTTACACTGATAGGTAACCGAAAACCTGTTATAATGTTAGCACTGTTTAAAGAATGCATATGTTTTGTCAAAAATCTTTTATCCATTGTATACATTGTTGAGTCCTTTTCAGAACTATTATCAGTTTATTGAATTAACGAAATATATTACAAGTGTATTCTATAATGTATGTTGATCTTTTCAATAGTACTGCATTCGTGTGGAACTAATTTTATGAAGGAACTCTTTTCCGTGACAATGTAACCAGAAACTGTTTAAATAACACATATATATGTATATATTTCGTCTCAAATTTAGCCCAACAATGCTAAATCTGCAAATTTGCGTAAGCAAACGTTTGTTCTTCCCACAGCGGGATTCGAAACCCTACATCTGAGACATCGTTGCAAAACCGCCTGCACTGTGTCCAGCGCCCTAGACCACTGTACCAACTAGGCTTTATCAACATATAGCTATCGTTAGTCGAGTAATGCCTTTCCTCGTCGGCTTTATCTACGATTGAAACACGGTACATGATGTATAGTGGCAAGAAGATGGTATACCTTGCAGATCAGCTGTAAGGTTGTCTGTTGCAAAGGATGATAATTTTACTTACCATGTCGAACATCAAAATTATAATGTTATACATATAACTCGTGTTCTAATTATAGTTCTATGTGATTGTTGTGTTTAAATAACTAGAGATTACCGGTAAAGACCGACACAAAACCATTGCGAAAATCATGACATGCATATTGCACAACTCCGAGTGGTATTTAACAGAGCAGAGGCGATGTTCAGGAGACGTTGTAAATCCCTTTGTATTCTCCTGACAGTTCTTGCTGGATATTTATATTTTGAAGGTAATATTCTATTTCTAATATAACATAATAGACATTTAGGCTAGAAAGTTTAACTACTTTTATGCTGTAAATTCGTTATATCAAGATGATTATCGTTAAAAAAAAAAATAAGATTCTTGTATGTTCTATGTGACTTTTAAAAGACAAATCAATGGCTACGAAAGCATTTTTGCAGAAAGCCTATTCGCTTTTCCATAATATCAGAGACTTTATATGTTAAAAAGAAGTATTCTTTATGTTTTAAAAGATGGGATCATGTTTGTTCTTATTCACTTCATAGTTCCAGCGCTAGCAACATGAAATAAAGTTTTGGTTCATTTTAAACAGAGCAATGGTTTACCACAACCATTATCGGAAAGTCATTTTTATGACCCCGCCGACTTAGGTCGGGCCATTAAAGTGTTACACTTATCCGTCATTCTGCCATTCCGCAACGAACAGTTATACGGACTTTTTTTCTAAACGCCTTCTCATATTGAGCTGATTTTTAGTATGACAGTCTACTATGATGAGTTACAGATCGAGTGTACGTTCGGTTCCGCTCCGCTGATTTTTGCCAAAATTACGGGCTTTGGACTTTGAAAATTTCGTGAGAATAAGAGTGATAAGGACTTTTTTTCTAAACGCCTTCACATATTGAGCTGAGTTTTAAAATGTGAGTATGCTATAATGAGTAACAGATTGCGTTCACGTTTGGTTTCCTCCGTTGATTTTTTCCGAAATTACGGGCTTTGGACTATGAAATTTTCGTGAAAATAACAGTTATACAGACTATTTTCTGAACACCTTCACATATTGAACTGCTTTTTGGTATGCGAGTCGACTATGATGAGTTACAGATCGAGTTTACGTTTGGTTCTGCTCTGCAGACTTTTGCCGAAATTACAGGCTTTGGATTTTGAAAGTTTCTACTCTTATAAATGGCTTCAAGCTTTTTATGTGAGCGGGGCCATTCGTGTCGTTCCGATACATCTAGTTTTATCTGTTAAAATATGTTATTTGAAATATACATGCTAATGTATATTGTCTTATTTGTATTATGTCCTGGAAAATGGCAATTAAAACTGGCTATATAAATATTCAAAACAAAAAGTTAAATCTACTGTATATTAGTAAGTTCTTTCCATACACCAATGTTGAGACTGTTCCACATAGTCATTAACATGATTGTGTTTCCCGAAATCTACTTTTTTCCAAAATCAAGGTTTCTAGCACGCTGGTTTTCTTATTGTCACAGTATTGGAATAAGGTCTGTTTGAATTTGCCTAAAGATTCAAATTAAAAAATGATGAGTTTCATCGTATATGACTTGACCTGTACATATTTACATGTACCCCTAATATTTTTTTAGCTTTATGCATATTCGGAAACTGTGCGTGTTCCAGTGGCGTTCACAGTCAGGTTAAAATAAATTGAAGTTCGTGTGTGAGAAAGACATTCGCATAGCAGGAATTATAATGATTATTTCATAAAACTCCTAATGCTTGCTGTTCTCATTGTTTGCTATATTAAGAAATAAATGAACGAATCTGATAATTCTTGGTTTATCTTTTTTTCATTACATCTATTTAATACAATGTTATCTTGTGAAATTATTGTGACAATAGCGTCCCAGCTGAGAACATGACAACCATTGAAGTGTTCCAAATACATGTTCTACCAAGAATGACGCAGCTCTACTGTCTATGAAATGTAATTGCTCATATTGAAAGCTTTTATGATTTAAAACGTTTACATTGTAGCATTTCGTGAGGTTGTTTACTGTTATACATATTATTAAGAAGGGCGAAAGTATCTTTTTCGGGAAGTCGGGATTGAACTGTTTAATTCGCGGGAATTCGGGAATAGCCAGTTAAATCGTTGGGAATTCATGAATTTGGGATTTAGGAACGGACACATTATTTTCAAAGGATTCGGGATTTAGGATTTATTTTCTCGGGAATTCGGGATGAGACCCCCTCCTATCCCTGCATTAAAAAGGAAATTGGCATTATGTAATATGTTATTATACATTTTAGTGGATATAAGGGAAATATGGAAAAATAAATACACTACTAGCGACATCTTTCAATTTATTGTCAGGAAAGAGTAACTTGAAGATCATGGTCAAAAGAACACAGCCTCATGTTGATAAAAATGTCGAAACAAAGAATTCTGAAGGTACTATTAGAAAATAAAAACCAAGCTTAAATAACACGTACGTTTTTTCGTATTTTAAAGTAGTGGTTAATTTTGTTTTCTAAGAGGTAGTTTTATAGTGTATAGTATCTGTTGCTGTTATAAATTGAAAAATAACATTTGTTCACTATTATTGATTTTCACGTAAAAGTAGTCATCGGATAAAATTATCAAAAAAATTAACTTACCTCAAGTGCTCCATTTCGGGCGATTATGCAAACATAAATGACACGAACCTGAGTTAATCTATCAGTAGCAGTTACCCAAGGTCAAGCCAAATAAATATATTTATAACTCGATTTCTCTATGTTTAACTTTAACAAATTATTCAAAGCACATTAACCAAGATCGAACGAGGTTGCTTACGGGTCGTAATGGAACCTTTCGTTTAGTTGAACGCACGATTTGAAAAACCCAAGATTTGAGCCAAGAACTCGGATGTCAAGGTTCTTGTAAAAAAGCACTGCAAAAAAATGTTTTCCTTTCTTGCACTCTGAGAATTATCCATACGATTGTTTATTTACAACTGAACGCAGCTTTCATTGCTTGTTGGGAGAATTTGCCTGTTTTAAATGAATCTTCATGACAATAATTAGAGTCAATAAATCATAAAAATCGAGACAATCGATTTCGGATTTTTTTTTCTTTTAGTCATTCTGATGATGTATTATATCATCATTTCTATTTCTTGATCAGTTAAAACTGTTTATCAAATCAAACTGAAAAAACATAAGCAAGTTTTATCTTTGAGGAATATAGTAAACGCATTCATGAGTACACTGCTGAATATTAGATAGTCAAGTTCGTCAGCCGTCTTCACAATAAGTAAACACCCTACACCTAAAAATCTGGTTTACTTTTCCCTTCTTCATTTTCGTTTAAACAGTATACGAGTTCAAGAGAAATAAAATACTGTTAGTTTCCTACATGCGAAGCGGTTCTACATTTACATCAGAATTAATTCTTCAAGGCGGAAGAGTCTTTTTAATTTTCGAGCCATTCTGGGGAGTGTGTTCGAATAAATTAGAAAAACCAGCAATATCTTGGGATGCAATTTGCAGGTACACTACATAATTATTAGTGCATTGTGTATGGTGATTATTAATAATAAGATAATTTTGAGGTAAACTCACATATCAATTATTTCATCAACAGTCATAGAACTATTTCGCCTGTGTTAGAAGTCACGAAAAAAACTCATCAAAGATACGGGTTTGTACATTGTATAAACTTTTTGCTTCCATGAGGCTCCCCAAATAAAATAAGACTCAACATACAACATTGAAATAATTACCTAAGATGACTATTTTTGGAAATATTGTTAAGTCTCAAAGACAATTACAGCTCATTATATCGTTTTTGAAAAAGAAACACATTGTCTTGAGTTTGTTATTAACACACAAAAAAGCATAACGAAGATCTCTCGATCTTTGAGTAAATTTATCGGAAAATGCTGTACTTCAAATATTTTTTACCCTTTTATCTACATGTTCTCTTGTGTTTGTTTACACATTTGGTTATTTTACAATACTTTACATTTAATTATAATTCGATCTTCAGTATGTAACATTATTATATATATTGTTGATTCAAAATCGGTTTGAAAAAATAAATTCTGTCGTCCATATTTATTTGAATTCCTTTATATATTATTGTTTATTTATAGTGATAACGAGGATGAGGTCCGAAACCTGACCAAAGTTTCCGAAGTACTTAAAAACATATTCACGTGTAACTTTAATCAACTTCCAGTTGAAATTTTAGAGTCGATTTGGTTTTTTCCACAAGGTACTGGACACGAAATGTTAATAAAGTGCTACAACTTTTACATAGATACCCAGAAGCATACATTCAAAGTAAACATCAGTGATTCAGAGAGGAAGGCCAGATGTGTACAAGAATTGGAAACAGTTTGTAAAAGTTCAACTACAGTTCTGATAAAAACCATCAGAATATCATTTGACTTATTTCCAAAAGTTGTTTCGAAAATTCCTGACATCAAAATCGTTCATTTAGTAAGGGATCCTAGAGCAATTCTACATTCTCGTAAAGAGATCGGTCATCTAGACTATCGACCTATAAAAAGACTGTCTCGTATGTTATGTACCAAGATGAGGGAAAATATTCACAACTACAATAAATTAAAACAAGGAAATAGATTCTTTATAAAATTTGAATGTCTCGCTGCATATCCGCATATCATTACCAAAACCTTGTATTCGAACTTAAGTTTAAAGTATACAAATCAAACTGACATTTGGCTTACAAGTCATACCAGAGGAAATTCTACTTCATTCGA
Organism: Mytilus coruscus; assembly: GCA_017311375.1. Classification (NCBI taxonomy): domain Eukaryota; kingdom Metazoa; phylum Mollusca; class Bivalvia; order Mytilida; family Mytilidae; genus Mytilus; species Mytilus coruscus. The sequence continues at coordinate 38,497,940 of CM029603.1, read as the reverse complement.
GAAGAAATATGAAGCACATGTGGGAGATTCTCTAATGTTATCTTTAAAATGGATTTTTAGAATGCCGAAAACTGTACTAAAGTGGATTGACCGAGAATGTGAAGATGTATACACAAACTTAAAAGTTTCTGATTCACCAAGACTTCTTCAGCAGTACCAATATATGAATAACTTTAACATAGCTAAATTTTATAATAACATGTGCTACGAATAATATTTGGATTGATGATTTTAATGTTAAATTGGGTGTCCTAAAATACAGCTATTTCTATGGACGAGCATAGCTCTAACTGTTTTCTTGACTTGACTAAATATTATCGAGATATATTTCTTAAACATTTTTCATGTTAAAAATCAACGAAATTAACAAGATTCTCTATCATCAGTATTGAAAATGTTCATGGCGAAAAATATAGAAGCCTCAGAGAATACCTATTAAAAGTTAAATTAAAAAAAAAAACACTATGAAGAAAGACGAAAAATACCAAAGAGATATTCAAACTCAAAAGTCGAAAACAAACTGACCAGGCAAAAACGAAAAACGTTCAAAAGACAAACAACATTAAACATAACACAACATAGAAAACTGAAAACTGAGCAACACGAACCTCACCAAAAACAGGGGGTTTGTCAGGTGCTCCGGAAGGATAAGCAGATCCTGCTTCACATGTGGCACCCGTTGTGTTGCTCGTGTAATTAAAAAACTCGGCGGTGATAAGTCTAATTTGGTCGGTCACATTCGAGGGAAAAGGCAGGGATTGTGGTTACGACAATTGGAACATATCGTCGTCTGTGAAACAGCTATTCCATATGTTTCCATGGGAAGGCAGAGAAGAAACAAATGGGACAATACAAAACCGTTAGTCGAATAATAATAGACAACACCATAATCAAAAGAGGAACAACGATACTCCACAAAACACTTAACAGAAAACAACACGAGCCCCACCAAGAAAACAAGTAAAAAGTTAGCACTCCACACTTATAGATGGTCTACGACATCAAATGTATATGAAAAATGAAAAAATCTTAATTCAAGACTATGAATCAAAATTGTTCAAATACTTCTCGAATGTTGTAATATATAGAACAACTTTTGGATATCCCTGATCCTAACTAACCGGCCATGTCTAAAGGCATATGCCCAATAACGGGGGATGAAATCTTTTGTTTTGACCAATAAATTGAAAGACAGAGAGACGAGCAAAGCAACGACTATATGATCCCAAAATCTGTTTCGGAAAGCATAAAAACGGAGGTTTACATAGGTGTTTTGGGAGGGTCAGCAGTTCCCGATCCTCTTGTGACACCCGCATTACTTCTCTTATTACAAATCATTTAGGACGTTAAATCGTGTATCGTTATAAAGCTCTTTTCGTTAGCGGATTGGTCAATGTCCCAAATTTTACCTACGACATCACCGCAAATCAAAAATCATTGGTACATGTAAAATATTTAACCATAAAACATGACCGAATGTGACAGTTTAGAATGAAAATGGCTTTTCAGAATTAAGAAATTTTCGCGGCAGTTTTATTTTCGCAATTTTCGCGGTAAGAATTGAAACGCGAAAATTTCAAGAAAACTCTATTAATAAGATGAAGACCATACATTTGCGTATATGAATAGGATATACATGTAGAGGACCACTGTATAACACCGATTTTACAGACGAGAGTTTTATACCTAAAATCATAACTGTATTTTTAAATGAAAAGCAATGTTAGAAATCATGACTTTACTCAAGTTAATCTTATTAAAATGGAAGACATCTCAAGCAAGCGGACATTACGGATATTGTTATGTAAACAACACTTGTTACAAACATGTAAATGACAACTGTAAATCAGTTTTAAAAGTACTACCTCGTTGAATCTTCTACAAAGATTAATCAGATCAAAAGATCGATTAATTTAGTAGCATTAATTCTGACAGCATTTTATTTTAATTCACTCTTAATTAGGTCTTCTTTTCTGTGATTATGTATGTGTTTTTACAAGCAAACATGACACAACTTTTAATCTCCTTTAACATTAATGAACCGAAAACAAAAAAATTTTGATTGATTTGATCACTTGATTTACGATACTTGTAAACCTGTTCACTTTCTTAATCATTTATGAAAATATTTTTAGGGAAATCGAGAATTCAAAACGGCGCGAATTTAGATTGTGTTAATAAATCGCGAAATAAAGACGGCGCGAAAATTTCCCGGTTTACAGTACGAAGCCTAGGGGTGAACTCAGATTCCTGATTCACAAGTGGCACCCGTCATGTTTTTAATGGCAGGTAAACATTCAATGATAAGTCGCATTAGGTGATGTCATATACAAGGACGGGATTGTTGTTATGACAGTTGAAAGTCGTCCGTGACACGGATATGTAACAACAGGAAAACCATTCATGATGGACCGATAAAGCGTCCAATGGGATTACTTCAACTTAACCAATCCGTTTGGTTCAAAAGATTCCTTGATGACAGCAACCCTATCTTAGAAAATCATAATTAGAATAACAAGTTATGGAATGATGCTTAAACAAGTATAAACAATGTTTTATTCGGAAAACAAATAAATAAATAAATATGTACAGATTATAATACGAGGATTGGAAAACAATGACAAGTCACTAATACAAATTCCTCTCCTATGCTTAAACTAGGAGATGTTTATTTCATTTGCAGGCGCTGTTGTGAAAATTCAATACTATTGCTACACAGACATGGAAAGTGTGTATTGGGAAAGTTAAAATCATCCCTTTTGTCGTAAAATTTTGTTCGTAAGGTCAAGTAAAAGTAAATGTGTCATGTCACAAATTTTTATAGGATTTTGAATACAACTACGTTATGTTACAGTAGAACTAAACATAGAATGAATAATGCTTTTATCATATTAGTTATGTGCCTATGCTAAGTAGGAGCCTGTAAAAGAGTGGCTGTCGTTAGTTGCTATCTGCCTTATTTGAGTTTAGCATAAAACATGGCATTGGTTTTCTCTTTTGAGTTGTGCAAATTTTCTTGCCGCGGCCTTTGGTAGCTTGTATGGGTTTTGCTCTTTCCTTGTTGAAGGCCGTACACTGCCATATAGGTGTTTACATCCTCGTCCTTTGGTCTCTGGTGGATTGTAGTATGAACAACATTGCAACTCTTTGTAAGGAGTAATGAGTATTTTTACGTGTATGATTTGTCACTATCTAAAACTAAATATTTGTATTTACGTGGTGATTCTTTTTTATATATTCAGAAGGGCTACTTCTTTCTATCTGTCTTAAGTTTAGTTAGACTGTCGCTTTGACCAATAATCCTTTCTTTAAACTCTAAAACTAAAATTGGAAAATAACACCATTTATAAATTGTCGTCGCTGTTACTCGGCTCAATATATGTGTAAAAAAATTAAAACAATATTAGTGAATGATACATCATCAAAAAGGAAGAATGCTTCTTATTGCAAGCACCAAAGGGAAATTCCTACAATTTACAACAAACACACGCACATCGGTAAGAATTTAAAATCTCTTGAAATCAGATCGAAACTTTGTGTCTTTTTTCGTGTTAGTTGTCATAAAACTTCGTGTAGATCTGATGAATAAAGCCCTTTTCAACAGATGTTTGGTGTTTGTTTCTATGTTTGCTGTTACATCACTGTTTACGGAAATGTTGAGGGAGCAAAGACACGTTTTACACCGTTGAATTTTTTTGTGTGCCTGCTGTCCAAGCAAAAGCACATATAGTCACGTGTACGTGGTTGTCGGTGGTTGACGTCTGTCAAAATAATTGTTTGTCTAATCTTATAAGCTTAACTCAGACAGTTAGTTTTTCTCTTTTGAAATGTTTCATATCTTATATCCCGTAAACAACTGTTATACAAGTGGGAGGTTTAGCTAGCTATAAAACCAAGTTTAACCCACCAATTTCTTCGGAAAATGCCTGTACCAAGTCAGGAATGTGACAGTTGTTTTCATTCGTTCCGTTGGTTGATAAGGTTTGATTGTGTCAGTTTTTATGGACTTCCCCTTTTTGATTTTAGCTTGAAGTTCTGTATTTTCGTTATACTTTTCTATCCTAGGGTATCTTATAGGAAAAATAAAACAAGACTATAGATATAGGAAGATGTGGTGTGAGTGCCAATGAGACAACTTATATACATTTTATGCTTCCGAATCGGTTTTCTGGATTTACCTTCATTACTGTCGCTCAGTCCTTACTTTTAACTCTAAAACTAAAATTGGAATATAATACAATTCATAAATTTTCGCCCCCGCTACCTGTCTTGATATTGAATTTAAAATAATTATTTTTGACAATTTTTGTGCTTCTGCCTGGAATGTCATCTAATTATAAGATTTTATAGCAATTGGTTGACACTGCTGCTGGTGAACTATCAGCCACCGAGTGTTATCATCAGTACTTCTGACTGACATGATTTATAACAAACCTTTCTAAAATTTTGTCCGTTTATAAATTTATAAATTATTCAGAAACTAAGGTTTCAACTCACTCAGGCAAAGCTGACTTTCGATGAATTTGCCTATTATGTGTATGTCCTTTTTGGTCATCTAGCTCTTCAAGTGTTTCGGTTCTTATACATCCTTGGCTTTCAATTATTCGGCTTTGAGCATTCTTGTTGTCATAATCATAAATCCAGAAAAGCGCTTCGGACGCATGAAATATAAAGTGTTGTTTTCATTTTTTACAGCACTAGGTCGATACAGCTGCTGGTGGAATATCACTCCCGAATGTATCATCTCGGTAGTCAATACTTCTTTACTGACATGATTTTTAACAAACCTTAAATTGTCCGTTTATAAATTAATAAATCATTAAAAACTAAGGTTTCAACACCCTCAGGCAAAAGTAGACCTTAGATTGATTTGGCTATCATTTTTGGTCCTTTTGGTTATTAATTTAGATCTTCAATTGTTTCGGTTCTTATACATCCTTGGCTTTCAAATATTCGCCTTTGAGCGTTCCTGCTGATGGTAAATCCAGAAAAGCGCATCGAACGCATGACATTTTATAATGTGTTGTTTTTATTTTTCAATGCAAAACCTTTAAGTTAATAACTTATAGTATAAGTAGTCATTTGATGGTTTCAGTTATTTGTGCAGATCTTGTACTGCTGATTATTTTTTTTTTTTTTTGTTTTATTCTATTCGTTTTATGAGGCGTCACTAGTAGAGCCGAAACTGAAACCCTCCTCTTTTTAGCTCTATTTGTGTAACTCAATAGTTTGTGTTTTGTTTACTGTTTGTGTGTGTTTTCGTCGTGTTTTGTTAGTTAGCTATGCTGTTGTCTGTTTTATTCAATTTATGTTTAATTGTCCTTTTGGTATATTCTCACTCTTTTATGGTTTTAAAATAAGTAGTTTACACGCTAAAATTAGCATGAAATCCGTCAGTTCAGGATAAGAATTCGTCTGTTACTGATGGTAGAAATTGACAGTAGGTTGATCTCGACATTCTGTGCATATGTAAACCAGTCCCAACTTATAATATATTATGACGTTTAAGGTATTGGACAATTGTTTGCAGTTTACGATATTGTGTTCTATTTTTATTGTTAGGCAGAGAAGAAAAAATAAAGTTATTGTGGAAAATCCGTGATTTTTTATTTACAATTATATAAAAGGACTATGCAAAATGTTACGGAAATCAGAAACGGAAATAGATCATTTAGAAAATATGATGCTGTAACAACTTGTTGAAGTATAGCAGTGCTCCATTTCTTACATATCTCGAATGTGTAAAAACTATATAATAAGTTAAAGTAAACATCATTTTTTAAAATTATTTACTATTAGTATAGAAAACTTAAAGAAGTAGAGGTGGTAGCGTCACTCTTTAACTAAAACATATCTGAATAAATAAACGAACGAGTTTTGTTTAAAAGTCTTACATTTTTCGCGCAAACGTGTTGTGCCACGATACTTGAGCCTGCTCTACGAACACTTGACAGTCTGACCTGACTTTTACAGGCCATAAACCATGATTGACATTTACAAACTTTCTTACTTTTGTTCACGAAAAGAAAGGTTGTTTACGCTAAGCTTTACGATGTGATTAGCAATGGTTAGTTACATACGAAGATATATAAACATGCACTAATATCAAACAGTGGTTTTGCGACTCCCTTCCAAATTCTAAACCCACTTTGAAAATAATTACTCAAACGTCTGAATTGATTTTATTTAGTGGAATTTTTTTTGCACACATTTTTGTTGTGAATTGATTTCAATACCACCATGTCAATATTTGTGTATGTATATATATGTAAAGTTCACACCTATTGTTTTATTTCTTCTAGTGGAAATAATAAGTCATTCTTATCTTTCCGTTTTGTACTTATATTATAAAGGACCTTTAGTTCCATATATTTGGTATTTAAAAAAAGTCACGAACCAAAATATATATATATATATATATATATATCTTACTGATGTTTCAGATTTAGTTAATTGTTTAAACTACAATGTGTTTTAACTTTGTTAACAAAATCATGACATGCGTTTGTGCATAGCCATGAATAAAATTAAATGTTTAATTTGAACAGAAGCGAAGATGAGAAGACGTTGTCGGTCTAGGTGTGTTATTCTGACTGTTTCATTAATTGCTAGATATTTAATTTTGAAGGTTATTGCCTACATGTATTTGTAATACAAACAATATATAATAATACATAGAAGCTACGCAGTTAAAAATACTTCAAAGTTTGTGTTATAAATACATGTAACAATAATTATTTGTTATAAAGTTCAGATTGACGTGTAGTCCATTTTTAATGAAAATGATGCATTTTAAAAAATGTTCACCCTTATCTAACTTTAACTTGATATAAACGCCTTTTAGAAATGTATTTGTTTAACAGTACTTTAGATGTGTCACCTTCCGCGAGGGAATTACAAACTTGCTCAGATTCCCGACCTTGATATAATTTAATTTGAGTTGTTTTACAAATCATTGACTTGGCGTCGATTTGGAATTTGTGCAAGGAGAACTGACTTGTCCTTTTGGTATATTCTCATTCTTTTTATAGTTTTAAAATAAGTAGTTTACACGCTATAATTGGAATGAAATCCATCAGTTCAGGATAAAAACTTGTGTAAGAATTCGTCTGTTACTGATGGTAGAAATTGACAGTAGGTTGATCTCGATATTCTGTGCATATGTAAACCAGTTCCAACTTATAATCTATTATGACGTTTAAGGTATTGGACAATTGTTTGCAGTTTACGATATTAGGTTCTATTTTTTATTGTTAGGCGGAGAAGAAAAAATAAAGTTATTGTGGAAAATCCGTGATTTTTTATTTACAATTATATAAAAGGACTGTGCAAAATTTTACGGAAATCAGAAACGGAAATAGATCATTTAGAAAATGTGATGCTGTAAAAACCTGTTGAAGTATAGCAGTGCTCCATTTCTTACATATCTCGAATGTGTAAAAACTTGTGAAAGAATTCGTCTGTTACTGATGATAGAAATTGACAGCAGGTTAATCTCGACATTCTGTGCATATGTAAACCAATTCCAACTTATAATCTATTATAACGTTTAAGGTATTGGACAATTGTTTGGAGTTTACGATATTGTGTTCTATTTTTTATTGTTAGGCAGAGAAGTAAAATAAAGTTATTGTGGAAAATCCGTGATTTTTAATTTATGCTGTAAAAACTTGTTGAAGTATACATATCTCGAATGTGTAAAAACTATATGAAATTATAAGTTTAAGTAAACATCATTTTTTAAAATTATTTACTATTAGTATAGAAAAAGAAAAATATAGAGGTGGTAGCGCCACTCTTTAACTAAAACATATCTGAATAAATAAACGAACGAGTTTTGTTTAAGAGTCTTACATTTTTCGCGCGAATGTCTTGTGTCACGATACTTGAGCCTGCACTACGAACACTTGACAGTCTGACCTGACTTTGACAGGCCATAAACCATGATTGACTATAACAAACTTTCTTTATTTTGTTCACGAAAAGAAAGGTTGTTTACGCTAAGCTTTACGATGTGATTAGCAATGGTTCATTACATACGTAGATATATAAACATGCACTAATATCAAACAATGGTATTGCGACTCCTTCCAAATTCTAAACCCAACTTTGAAAATAATTACTCAAACGTCTGAATTGATTTTATTTGGTCGAATTTTTTGCATATATTTTTGTTGTAAATTAATTTCAATACCACCATGTCAGTATTTGTGCATGTATATATATGTAAAGTTCACACCTAGTTTTGTAATTAATATTTCTTCTAGTTGAAATAATAAATCATTCTTATATTTCCTGAACTTGTATTATAAAGGACCTTTAGTTCCATATATATGGTATTTAAAATAGTCACGAGCCAAAATCTATATATTTATATATATATATCTTACCGATGTTTCAAATTTAGTTAATTGTTTAAATTACTACGTTTTTTAACTGCCGCAGTTAGAATTGTTAAGAAAATCATGACATGCGTTTGTGCATAACCCTGAATAAAATTAAATGTAATTTGAACAGAAACGAAGATGAGAAGACGTTGTTGGTCTAGGTGTGTTTTTCTGACTATTTCATTAATTGCTGGATATTTATTTTTTGAAGGTAATTGCCTATTTGTAATACAAACAATATATAATAATACATAGAAGCTGTGCAGTTAAAAATACTTCAAAGTGTGTGTTATAAATACATGTAACAATAATTATATGTTATAAAGTTTAGCTTGACGTGTAGTTCATTTTTAATGAAAATGATGCATTTTAAAAAATGTTCACCCTTATCTTACTTTAACTTGATATAAACGCGTTTTAAAATGTATTTGTTTAACAGTAGTTCCGCGAGGGGATTATTAACTTGCTCAGATTCCCGACCTTGATATAATTTGATTTGAGTTGTTTTACAAATCATTGACTTGGCGTCGATTTGGAATTTGTGCTAGGAGAACTGACTGATGAGTATATTTTTCAAAAGCGGAAAAAAATATTTCCCTTTTGGGGTATAGTTTGAGTTGTATACAACATAGCAAATTGCAACCAAACTTTACAATATATAACAACGTGCGCGTTACATTTGCGCGCATTTCGGGGATTAATTTATTTTACGTTTGCGCGCAGCTATTGATTACATTTGCGCGCATTCATTTTACAGGTAAACACAGGTAAAATAAAGATAATTCATAATAAATATGACTAAAGTTTGTATGAATTTTGAACATATTTGTAAATTCAAATATATATTTTCATATTGAATTCTTAAAACAATATACAGTGATCAAGAGAGATTTCATTAATAGCTTAAGACATGGATGTAATTTAACTTACTTACGAATATTTCAAAGTAAAAAGTATTCTGCTTCATAATTTTACCGAATATTGATGGCTTTTATAAATAATTTAAGTCAGTTTGTAAAGTTGTGGGACGGGATGGAGTTTCGTTGTCAGAAACAAATCGATGAAAAAATCATTAGTGAACGATGGATTTAATTTCCGTATCGACAGAACACTCAAGTCAGGGGATATTTCATGGCCATGCACCGTAAATGATTGCAAAGGTATTTCACCAGAGTCCCTATTTCCTCCAGACCGTTGGGCATCACCACCGTCAGCAGAATTCAGGCGTACTACAAACGGCCTGGAATCATTCCATGCTCACTAGAATGAGCAATATTATTCAGCACATCCATGTATTTTTGTACACATTACGACATGTAAAATCAGTACGTTTAATCTTTAGATTTACTTTGTTCTTTCAATACAACGGACTTATCCTGCTCGAAAATAAATAGTCCAATAAATAAATATGTATTTTATATCTGTATTTACCTGAGTATACCTGTAAAAGAATATGCGCAAATGTAACCTAAAGCTGCGAGCAAACGTAATGATTTTTGCGCGCAAATGTAATGCAAGATTTTTTTTTGAGATGAATGTTTCGATAGCCAATTTAGAGTAACACATTCAACAGTTTGCATATACGATTTTTTAAAGAAGCTTTACATTTGAAATAGTCACATAATAAACTCATCATAGATACCAAGATTAAAATTATATACGCCAGACGCGCGTATCGTCTACAAAAGATTCATCAGTGACGCTCGAATCAAAAAAGTAAAAAATAGCCAAATAAAGTACGAAATCGAAGAAAAGTTTTGACAAATGCAGCTAAGATAATATATTCCTGAGGTAGGAAATCATTAGTATTTCGATAAATTCTAAGTTTTGTAAACAGTTAATTTATAGTAATGAACCATTTGTAAGTATCATCCTATTGTATTTAATTCAAAATTACTGCTAACTACTAATAAAATATCTTTAATACATATGTGAAGAAGATCAATTCAATTACCCAATAAACAGATTTTCATCCGTACTTTTAAAAAAGGACCAAAAGTGAATCCTGGATAAGGAATCAGAGATATGAGGGAAATACATTCCTTAATTCAAAATGATTTTGAAATTTTGTAAAAGCAAATTTAAATCAAACAATATCTATATTGGCATGACTGTATCAAAGTACTGGCTACTGGGCTGGTGATACCCTTGGGCACTAACAGTCCACCAGGAGAGGTAGCGACCAAGTGGTATCAATACTATTAAAGGTAACAATTTTACTGCACCAGATACACATTTCTACTAGTAATGTCTCTTCAGTGATCCTCGAGGACAAAATATTAAATTTCCATAAGTGTTTATATTTTTTACTCCTCACACGAAGATTTGTTACGAGTTCGAGATTTTATTCAAAGAAAGTTTTATCCAATGTTGCACATTTTCATCAACGAAAATTAAACATTGTATGTATTTGAAGAATAACGTAATTTGACATTAAAATAAAGCTCATTTCATTCAAAAGTTCATAAATTGGTTACATATTTATTTTACCTTTATATTAAATAAACTGTCACCACCGGTAGGTTCATTTTTAGCATTGTTTAGTTGGGCCTTGGTTGCATGTAAACATGTTATTTAAATGTATAAAGTGTCAACTAAACAACGGTAAATCACGACTGTTCAAAATTCATAAACAGTAATTTCTTTTAAACAATCGTTTATTAAATATTTTTGACATTCAAAGGTTACTTCAATTTAAAAAAGTATATTTTTAAAAATGAAAATAACAGTTGTTAAATTTGGTGCATCCAAAGCGTTTTCTGGATTTACCTTCGTCAGAAATGCTCGAATCCAAAAATTTTAAATATCAGGATGTAAAAATTCTTGAATACTTTGGGCCTGTATGACCAAAAGGGACATGAAGAGAATATATATCCAAATCCACCTAATATCAAGGGTACAGTTTCAAGACGTTCCGCCTCGAAGTTGATCTCACCCAAATACTTTCGGCCCTAAGTCGACTCGGCCTCATAATTATATAATGAATGAAGTATTTGATTCAGGGTCAGTAGCAATTTGCACATAAAAAAGTTGTTGAAATTTCGTTTGTTTAAGGGAGCTTCCTGTTTACTTCGCTATCAAACTATTTAGAATATATTTTACAAACAGTTTTATTTCAAAAAGCACCTTCTTGAAAGAAAGTACTTAGTAAATCCGCATTGTTTTTTTATTCGTCCTTCATTTTGGAGTATGTATAATCTTTTGAGCTCCATTTTGGTTATTATTGATTATTTTTAAAAAACTATACTGAAAAATGAAGTAAAAATAAATAAGCACAAAAACAAAAAAGGTACCAAAAAGTTATGGACAACGCAACACTGGGGTCTATAAGATTAAAATAATGGGGATGAACAACAAAACTGTTAATAGATGTGTATTTGAGTGATGATCAGAAGCAAGGCTACATAATAAACATACACAATAATACACAAAAGAGTCTGCCGGCTTCTGGTCGGCTTGGTCTGTTGTATAGCAATGTCATAAACAATACAGAGATGCACGATTGTATACAATGTCTGAACAAACTTAACAGGGCTCAAACACACTTTAGTATTTGGCTCCAAACATAAATATTGGCGAATTGAAATCTATTCCGAAAAATAGCAAACATCCTAAACGACTATCCTGCCTATGCAAAAACCAAGTACGTCTTCCGTCATTAAATTAATAATAAGTAACTCGTCTAATACACTAAACATTTTTGGGGTACATTGATATACTTGAGTAGTTTATTTGTTTATTTGTTTATTTTAGTTTTAGAAGCATACAGATCCAAGTCAACGAATAATAAAATACTATTAGTTTCGTATATGCGAAGCGGGTCTACATTTATGTCAGAAATTATTCGACAAAGCGGAAAATCCTTCCTTGTTTTCGAACCATTCTGGGGAATTTGTCGGACAGAATTTGAAAAACAAAGATCGTCTTGGAAAGCTGTTTGCAGGTAAGCAATTTTATTCTTTATTCTGCAATTGATCACAATAAAGGCACATGTTAATTCAAATTCAACAAAAAACTATAAATATATCTTTAAGTAAGTTCTCCCTTATTTAAATGAAATATTGAATTAGCTACTCAATTTTTAATATTTGCTTCTTGACATCATAATTCATTCATGTTATAAGGTAGAAATATTTTATTTAAGATTTCGATTACTAATCCCACTCACAAAAAAATATAATTAAAGTTACTATTATGAATTTTGCAGTTATTCAAATTAGTATTAACCTAGGGGCATTATGTTTTTCGGTCTGTGTGTCCGTTCGTTCGTTCGTCCGTCCGTCTGTCCCGCTTCAGGTTAAAGTTTTTGCTTAAAGTTTTTGGTCAATGTAGTTTTTGATGAAGTTGAAGTCCAATCAACTTGAAACTTTGTACACATGTTCCCTATGATATGATCTTTCTATTTTTAATGCCAAATTAGAGTTTTGATCCCAATTTCACGGTCCACTGAACATAGAAAAGGATAGTGCTAGTGGGGCATCCGTGTACTATGGACACATTCTTGTTCTTATATATTTCCACATGCATTTCTTTGTGCAACTTTTTGTCCATGATTTTTTTTATGAATCTACAGAAGGCTTTAGTTTACATGATACTTTTGATAGATTACAACATATTTTTATGGTCCTTATTTATGTGTATTTCTTTATTTTGTTGTTTATTTGCAGTAATTCAGAGCATGAGGTCCGAAGTATCAAGAAAATCTCAGAAGTACTCCAGAACATATTCAATTGTAATTTTAATTCACTTCCAGTGGAAGTGTTTGCGTCGTTTTGGTTTTTTCCACAAGGTACTGGACACGCCATTTTAAACAAGTGCTACAACTTTATTATGAATAACCAGAAGAATACGTCTAAAGTCCACGTCAGAGATTCAAAGGCGAAGGCTAGATGTGTACAAGTTTTGGAAGCAATGTGTAAAAATTCAACAAATATTCTGATAAAAACCATCAGAATATCGTTTGAACTGTTTCCGAAAGTTGTTTTGAAAATTCCCAATATCAAGATTATTCATTTAGTCAGGGATCCAAGAGCAATTCTACATTCTCGTAGAGAGCTGGGACATCTTGATTATCGAGAGATAAAAAATGAGTCATATGGGTTATGTTCCAAGATGGTCAAAAATATTTACAATTGCAATCGTCCCATGCAACGGAATATATTTTCTTTGAAATTTGAATGTCTGGCTGCATATCCAATTATTGTGACTAAATCATTATATACTTACCTAAACTTTAAATTTACAAATGAAACTAACAGTTGGCTGATAACTCATACTAAAGGAAACGCTATTTCATTCCGTATGAAATACGATGCAAATGTTGGAAATTCTCTGATAGTCTCTTTGAAATGGATGTTTCAAGTACCTAAAAATGTATTGAATTCAATTGACCAAGAATGTCAAGATGTATACAAAAACCTAAGAATTCCTAATTCACCTACTCTTCAGCAGCGACATCAATATATAAGAAAATCTGACTTGCCTAATTTTTATAGTAGCATGTGCAATGCATAATATATTGAAAAGGATACAGAACTGTATTTCACTGTTCAAATAATGTCAAGATCATATTAAAATGGTAAAAGGAACTTAATCAGGTTAGGGTTAGGGTTGGCGCCTGTTGAAACGTTTAAACCCGCTGCATGATGTTGAATGTGTTTTGTATCGGTAATTATAGCATTAACGTTATTGTTGTTAGGTTAAAACCAAAAATAATCAGATACTGCTGTCTAGGAATTAACATTTATTGTCTTACAACCTGTCGATACTTATATTTTGGCTTTTCACATTGATGGTTATGCTATGTATGACGTCTCTTCAACTAAATCCGTTGGACATGTGCTGATTGATATGTTTGTATAGGTAAACATGGTTTATTTATAAGTTGAAATGGGACTTTAACTTTCGTTTACTGCATGCAAGTGCTCTTAAATCGGTATTTTGTATCTTATGTCTCTGATTCTTTTGTTTTTTGTTTTTTTTTTTTTGGTTTTTGTTGTTGTTGTTGTTGTTGTTGCTTAGTACTCATCTGATGAGCCCTTTCTAACTGACCTTTACAGTTTGTTCTTATGTTGTTTCATTAAAGCACTGTTAAAGGTTAGGGGAAGAGTTGAGTGTTCAAACAAATGTTTCACCCCGCCACATTCCTAGCTTATGTACCTGTCCTAAGTCAACGGGAGCCTGTAATCCAGTTGTTGTCGTTGTTTGCTGTCTGTCATGCTTGTTTTTATTCATTGCTGTAGTTTATCAATCAACCGTTGGTTTCCTCTTTTGAATTATTTTGCAGTTGGTCTTCTCGGGCCCTTTTATAGCTTACTATGAGGTATGTAACTGTTCACATCTTTGGCATTTGGTCTTTATGATCATACCACATCTCCATAGTATAATATATGTCTTTATAAAGTCTAGGAAACACTTCTTGGTTTCTTTAGAAATGAGAAAAATACAGCTTTTAACCTTTAGTCTATGGAAGAGCCACGAGGTGTCTTGTAACAGCCTATAAATATCAAATTGACATAGCACCTAATTAGAAAAATCGTATTCTTAACTCTGAAAGCATATTATCTTGATAAAATTGCAAACACTTGTATGGTCTCATGGTACAATGTAGCAGCTCAGAGTTAGAAGAATGTATTCGGGTTTTGTTTGAGAACTAGAATTTGTAAAATCCGGATCTGGGCATCAGTCTAGTACAAAGCCTGCTTAATATTCATATAACAATAACATGTTCTCATCCTAAATATGAATGAAATAATTGCCACTGGACGTTAAACAGTCCATAATCATCATCAACGTCGTCATCATCATAGTCGTCGTCATCATCATAGTCATCGTCATCATCATCATCATCGTCTTCGTCATCGTTGTCATTAGATATGTCCTATTTTCGGTGCAAAATATAGTTAGCATGCATTTTGTGTCCGGGGATACATGGACACGTATGTATGGCTTCATCATATATAAACAGCGTTATATCTATATATAAACATTAAATAAATAGTGGACAAAAGTGGATACAGTAACCCAGTGCTATTTCTTATATAAAACTATGGATACAGGCGGACACAGCTGGACACAACGTTATTTTATATAAAACTTATAGAAACTGCTGGCTACAGGCTGACACAGCTGGACACAGTGATATTTCTATATAAAACTTTAAGAAACAGGGGCTACAGGCGGACACAAGTGGACACAACGTAATTTCTATATAAAACTTATAGAATCTGCTGGCTACAGGCTGACACAAGTGGACACAACGTAATTTCTATATAAAACTTATAGAATATGCTGGCTACAGGCGGACACAGCTGGACACAGTGCTATTTCTATATAAAAATTTAAGAAAGATGGGGCTACAGGCGGACACAAGTGGACACAACGTTATTTCTATATAAAACTTATAGAAACTGCTGGCTACAGGCGGACACAAGTGGACACAACGTAATTTCTATATAAAACTTATAGAATCTGCTGGCTACAGGCGGACACAGCCGGACACAGTGCTATTTCTATTTAAAATTACAGAAACAGGGGGTACAGGCGGACACAAGTGGACACAATGTAATTTCTGTATAAAACTTATAGAAACTGCTGGCTACAGGTGGACACAAGTGGACACAACGTAATTTCTATATATAACTTATAGAAACTGCTGGCTACAGGCGGACACAGCTGGACACAGAGCTATTTCTATATAAAATTACAGAAACAGGGGCTACAGGCGGACACAAGTGGACACAACGTAATTTCTATATAAAACTTATAGAATCTGCTGGCTACAGGCGGACACAGCTGGACACAGTGCTATTTCTATATAAAATTACAGAAACAGGGGCTACAGGCGGACACAAGTGGATACAATGTAATTTCTATATAAAACTTATAGAAACTGCTGGCTACCGGCGGACACAGCTGGACACAGTGATATTTCTATATAAAACTTTAAGAAACAGGGGCTACAGGCGGACACAAGTGGACACAACGTAATTTCTATATAAAACTTATAGAAACTGCTGGCTACAGGCGGACACAGCTGGACACAGTGCTATTTCTATTTAAAATTACAGAAACTGCTGGCTACAGGCGGACACAGCTGGACACAGTGCTATTTTATATAGAAATTACAGAAACAGGGTGCTACAGGCGGACACAGCTGGACACAACGTTATTTCTATATAAAATTTATAGAATCTGCTGGCTACAGGCGGACACAGCTGGACACAGTGCTATTTCTATATAAAATTTAAGAAACAGGGGCTACAGGCGGACACAAGTGGACACAACGTAATTTCTATATAAATCTTATAGAATCTGCTGGCTACAGGCGGACACAGCTAGACACAGTGATATTTCTACATAAAACTTTAAGAAACAGGGGGCTACAGGCGGACACAAGTGGACACAATGTTATTTCTATATAAAACTTATAGAAACTGCTGGATACAGGCGGACACAGCTGGACACAGTGCTATTTCTATATAGAAATTACAGAAACAGGGTACTACAGGCGGACACAGCTGGACACAGTGCTATTTCTTTACAAAATTTATAGAATCTGCTGGCTACAGGCGGACACAGCTGGACACAGTGCAATTTCTATATAAAACTTTAAGAAACATGGGGCTACCGGCGGACACAAGTGGACACAAGTGGACACAACGTAATTTCTATATAAAACTTATAGAATCTGCTGGCTACAGGCGGACACAGCTGGACACAGTGCTATTTCTATTTAAAATTACAGAAACGGGGCTACAGGCGGACACAAGTGGACACAATGTAATTTCTATATAAAACTTATAGAAACTGCTGGCTACAGGCGGACACAGCTGGACACAGTGATATTTCTATATAAAACTTTAAGAAACAGGGGCTACAGGCGGACACAAGTGGACACAATGTAATTTCTATATAAAACTTATAGAAACTGCTGGCTACAGGCGGACACAGCTGGACACAGTGATATTTCTATATAAAACTTTAAGAAACAGGGGGCTACAGGCGGACATAAGTGGACACAACGTAATTTCTATATAAAACTCATAGAATCTGCTGGCTACAGGCGGACACAGCTGGACACAGTGCTATTTCTATATAAAATTACAGAAACAGGGGCTACAGGCGGACACAAGTGGACACAATGTAATTTCTATATAAACTTATAGAAACTGCTGGCTACAGGTGGACACAGCTGGACACAGTGATATTTCTATATAAAACTTTAAGAAACAGGGGCTACAGGCGGACACAACGTAATTTCTATATAAAACTTATAGAAACTGCTGGCTACAGGCGGACACAGCTGGACACAGTGATATTTCTATATAAAACTTTAAGAAACAGGGGCTACAGGCGGACATAAGTGGACACAACGTAATTTCTATATAAAACTTATAGAATCTGCTGGCTACAGGCGGACACAGCTGGACACAGTGCTATTTCTATTTAAAATTACAGAAACAGGGGCTACAGGCGGACACAAGTGGACACAATGTAATTTCTATATAAAACTTATAGAAACTGCTGGCTACAGGCGGACACAGCTGGACACAGTGATATTTCTATATAAAACTTTAAGAAACAGGGGCTACAGGCGGACACAAGTGGACACAACGTAATTTCTATATAAAACTTATATAATCTGCTGGCTACAGGCGGACACAGCTGGACACAGTGATATTTCTATATAAAACTTTAAGAAACAGGGGCTACAGGCGGACACAAGTGGACACAATGTTATTTCTATTTAAAAATTATAGAATCTGCTGGCTACAGGCGGACACAGCTGGACACAGTGCTATTACTATTTAAAATTACAGAAACAGGGGCTACAGGCGGACACAAGTGGACACAATGTAATTTCATATAAAACTTATAGAAACTGCTGGCTACAGGCGGACACAGCTGGACACAGTGCTATTTCTATTTAAAAATTACAGAAACAGGGTGCTACAGGCGGACACAGCTAGACACAACGTTATTTCTATATAAAATTTATAGAATCTGCTGGCTACAGGCGGACACAGCTGGACACAGTGCTATTTCTATATAAAAATTTAAGAAACAGGGGCTACAGGCGGACACAAGTGGACACAACGTAATTTCTATATAAATCTTATAGAATCTGCTGGCTACAGGCGGACACAGCTAGACACAGTGATATTTCTATATAAAACTTTAAGAAACAGGGGGCTACAGGCGGACACAAGTGGACACAATGTTATTTCTATATAAAACTTATAGAAACTGCTGGATACAGGCGGACACAGCTGGACACAGTGCTATTTCTATATAGAAATTACAGAAACAGGGTGCTCCAGGCGGACACAGCTGGACACAGTGCTATTTCTTTATAAAATTTATAGAATCTGCTGGCTACAGGCGGACACAGCTGGACACAGTGCAATTTCTATATAAAACTTTAAGAAACATGGGGCTACCGGCGGACACAAGTGGACACAACGTAATTTCTAAATAAAACTCATAGAAACTGCTGGCTACAGGTGGACACAGCTGTACACGGTGCTATTTCTATATAAAAATTATAGAAACAGGGGCTACAGGCGGACACAAGTTGACACAACGTTATTTTTATATAAAATTTATAGAATATGATAAAATGATTCCTTTTTGTTGGTTTGTAATTCTAAGACATCCATGGTGTTGTGATCCTCATCTCTTGACTTGGGTAGAGTTGGGTATTCCTTGCGCCTTTCTCGGTATATAGCCATGGTCAAACTCTTCAGGTCTTTCTCAATAAGTGTTTCTTCTTCTATAATTCATTAATTTTCCACGGACTAATTTCAAAGGTCTAGAAGATATGTCTTTTGTCGTTTTTTTCTTTATCTGCCCCTCAAGTTTTCGAGCACCAGACTCGTGTTTATGTTCACAGTAACCATTTAGAATGGCTGTTGAATGTTCGTCAGTTTTTATTCTGTCTTTGCAATACTTAAAGGAGATGTGACACGATTTTTAATTTTGTTTTTATAATTAAATTAATAAATAGTATTAAAACATGTTTTGTACAATTTTGCTGGCCAAAACCTGATCAATCGGATTTTTTAGGTCGAAGAATCCAGCGCTTGTTATAATGAATGATTTTTAATTAGATAACTATCACGTGATCGTGCTTACGTCAGTGGTTTCAAGCTGGGAAAATGTCTCTAACTGGACGATGTCGATACACTATGGACGGTATTGACAGCACTTTTCCCGATTACTGACAAACTACAAAGACAATTGACCTCATCCATTTGAGCCATTGTGTGTGGAAAATAACCAAGAAAAGGATTTTAATTATTCATGCGAAGTGTCCAACAACGACGATTTTTCGGACAATACCGATCGGATTGTTACCATACATATGGGTTTGTCTGATGAATAAATTTAATAAACCGCTTTCTGCATTTTTTTTTTTTTTTTTATTTAAATAGAACTACTTTAAATCATGATTGAAAATATAAATTTCTAATTATTTATGATCAAATTTTCTAATTATTGATGATCAAATTTTCTAATTATTGATGATCAAATTGTTCTTTTTTCTCTCTGTTACGGTAATGATATAATTATGTGTGCACCAGAAGCAGAAAAAAAACGAAAGTAGAAGTCAAACTAGGCTAGGCGTTCGCAAAGGGTCATTTTTTTTTGTTTTATTTTTTTTGGTTACGTAGAGACATTTAATAGGTATAAATTATCACCAAAGTTATGCTTCTAATTTTTTGGTTGGAAACCATACATCACACCAAGGATTTGTATAGTGACAAATCCTTTTCACACTATTTCTGCATTAAGATATTCAATTATCAATTTTATTACTTTCCCCTTTTATGTAAACAATTCAATTCGGTAGTTTATTTACGTCTCACCTTTTGTATATAATTACACAATACAAAACATTTATTGAGGCTGTTGTTTTAGTAATTAAATTTTAACACCTATAGAATACATAACCAGGTTAAAGGTAAGAAGGCACCTGTAATGTGGTTTAGTCACGTGTCAATTCTTTTCCCCAATTGGATATTTTGTATCAAAGAAAAGGTAAGTTTTGTATCAAAGAAAAGGTAAGAATTAGTATATATCCAAACATTTCTAGCCGTCAGTGAAATTTGTTCTCAGTGGATCAGTGGAATAACCTGTCTCTTGACTGTCAGATTTAACAGGTGAAGGCAAGGACTCCCAGGTCTGAATGCTTTTTCATGTTTTCAGTCGGATTTAAATAATGAGAACTGGAACCTTACGCGAGGAGAAATTCTCACTATAGTAGAGGGGTCGGTAGAAGTAGAAGCTAAACTTAGGGAACGATCATTGTTTATCAGATGAGGGGTATGTTCAAATTTTTCACCACATAATGACCCCCCAACTTTATGAACCACATAATGACCCCTCCCTTACCACATAGCTTCAAAACTTTGATCCCCAAACAAAAATCCAATATAAGAATGTAAAAGACTTACGATTCACATTCTCGTATCATTTCCTTTTTGTTTGCTTTTTGCCTAACAATTTCCTATGAAGTTATAGACTTGCAAGCATACACGGCAGGAATATTACTTTTCCATCTCAAGAAATCAATTAAAAATGCATCTGCTATAAACATTTTATATATCTGCATATTCTTAAAAGCAATAAAATAAGATCTATTTACAGATTGTCTATTAGTTATCAACACTGGTTAGGGTATTTAATTGGTGGTGCATAGGGTATTGTATGGTCGTACTACAGGTATTCATTAAACTTCAGGTAGTTGTACCTGTATTACTGTAACAATAATATATTCCAATCTCACCTGTGCCCTCGGCAAAACGGCCAACATCCAGGATGTACACAAAGAGCTTATGAACTAATATTGCGTAATAACTATGTCTTATCAATCCCCATGTGGCGTGACACCTGAAGCTTCCAACTTCAAACGAGACCTGAAATTGCGAAACCCAATCACCTGTACCGTACACCTGTGACCTATGATGAACTCGTGGCATGGCACCCGAGGCCCAAACTCTGGATTCCTTATGAAAGTGGGCGGAAAGAAGTGTAGTTTGGGCTTGTTAAAAGTCCCATCTTTACACATTCTAAGTCTGCGTATCATTCGAAAAACAGAAAATATCATGTAAATATTCTTTTAATTATGTTGTTGAATCCATCGGCATCACATATAATAATTGTTTATCACTGTCAAGCGTTTTGTTGGATAATAATCGAAACTAAATTTGCACTGCACTCTTATGTCAATATGAATGAAAGGAACCACTGACGTAGTAGCCTCGTTCTGAGTGACTTCGGGATAGAAATATGCATATTTGACAGGTCGATAAATCGTTGCATTAAAAGCTCATTAAAATACATATTTTACCAAATATTTGAAACTTATATTGCTATCGATGTATTTTTGGGAAAGTTAAGTATAAAATATATTTTGAATCACAAATTGAAAATCGTGTCATGTCTCCTTTAACAGTGTAAAACCAAGAAATATACCCTGACTTCAGTGTTCTGTCAATACGGAAAGTAAATCCATCGTATACTATTCATTTTTCCGCGATTTGTTTCAGAAAAAACGAAACTCCATGTTTGTTTGTGCCTTGACGCAACTTTACAAACTAACTTTAATTATTTACATGTATGTCTTACGCTATAACGGGATTTATCATGATCACTTTATATTTTATTTTAGAATTCAATATAAACAATATATAATTTGAACTGACAAATATTTTCAAAATTGATAATTTATAGTCATATTTATTTTGAAAATTAACAAATAATAGTCATTTATATCTTTATATTCTTTTAATTTATATTACTTTTATTCTACCTGAGTTAACCTGTAAAATAAATGCGCGCAAATGTAATCAAAAGCTGCGCGCAAACGTAAAAATGAATCCACAAACGCGCAAACGTAATGCGCCCCTAGCAAATGTCACCATGGGCGAGAGTGCCAAAATAGAATTCAGATAGACAATTAAATAAATATTTAATTTCAATTGATTGAATGTTCACTTATTCACTTTATTCATCTAACTGTAGTGAATAATAATTTGTAAAACTCAATAAAAGATTTTGATAAATGTTTTGTCTAAAATTAACCCAATATAATCCAAATACATGTATGGTCTGACTCGTACTAGACCGTATGAGTGTACGCGAATGGTAGGACCGTATGGGTATAGGCATACGGTCCGGACCGTACGCGTACGGTCCAAATACTTATATGGTCTGGAACATTAACATAACATCAGTATATTGAAGCTGTTTGAATATCCTGGGATTGTCAAAACAAATACCGTACTATAATGCCTTAGGGTTTATTCCTTAAATGACTACATCCTTTGATATGCCGACAAAGTACAAATAAAAATCTTATGGCAATGACGGAATAGTGTCTGATTAAAATTAACAAACAGTAATTATAATGTGTGCATACAATTAAAAGTCAAGGTATTACATAATACCCTTTTTCTGTTTGTTTGCGATAAATAAATATTTTCGTATAATTATTTTTCAGTTTTTTTTTTTTTATATAAGTGTCAGGAAATTGAGTTTGTTTTGAAGCAATGTTAAAAAAAATCTTTTAGATCTGACATTTCATTGAAATTATATCTGAGACTACTATAACACGGTGTCTTCCTGCTATTCCTACATTTTATAAATACATATTCCTTCTATTCCTACAAACAAAGAACAATAGATGTTGGTATAAGGTGTTTTGTTGTTTTAGCAATTTAAATTTGATTGAAATACAGGTAAGTACAGGTAATCTGGAAGGATTATTACAATGATAAAAATGAATAATAAAAAAAGAAGATGCATTGTAGAGAATATAGAATAAAACATTCCCCCAAAAAATGTATTTCTGTTAAAAAATTAAAAAAAATGTTTTAAAAATAATAAAACGTAAATACAACTTTTATTTTAAAGTTTGATAGATATCTCTTTATGGGGATATTATTTGTACGGTGAACTTTATTTATTTTGACTATGTTCTTATTAAATGGCGTTGATGCTAGAATAAATGCTACAAAAGTATAAAGTTGATCAAAGTGAAAAACTCCAAGCCCTAGCTTTTTTAACCAATCCATACAACTCCCAGAAGGCATTCCATCGCAGATACTTCTATTCTTCATTCAAACCTAGAAGTAAGAGTTGTAGGATAGATTTTACTGAGGGGTTTGAAATCGATGGCCCCGACCTACTTCGGACACCATCACATATATCTCCGCTAACATTGCCAGATCCAGAGGCCATTCAAACTGCCTTTGCCTTACAAGAACGGCCAGACACTCTGTACCAAACAGTTACAAGTTTTATGAAGTACTATATGCTTTAAACAATATTAGGTAGTCATGACAAATACTATGAAGAAGAAACTAAAGTTTGTGTCTGAATTTGCAATAAAATTACTTAACAGTCAAAACTTTGCAAATTTTATAGATTAGATGATGATAAAATACAGAATAAAACATTTTAACATATGATAATAGCTAGAGAAAATTTATTGTGCTAGTTACTATTTTTCATGAACATGATGAAATAAATAGATGCAACTATGCCGATTTTTAAAATTTATTGTCTCTCAGTGATATAAGAGGAAACAAACATAACTTAACAGTACAAAAAAAAAGACAAGAATATATATTTCTTTTGATGATTTGCAACATTTTATATTGTTAGTACACTAAAATTGCACATAAATCGAAAACTAAAAGGATATTTTATTTGAATTTACCTGAAGTTAATTAGCTTCATGTTTTTACAACCGAATCCGCCTTAATCACATGTTTGTATAAGCATTCCTCCTATTCCTACATGGATTTCTTACATTTTACATACCGGATTATCAAATGTAGGAATAGCAGGAATAAACCCTATAACACATGTGTTTATATTGAAATATTGAAAATAAATACTTTTTATAGTGAAAATATTACAATTAAAATCCTTGTTTTTAATTTCCGATAAAATGTTTTTTTCACTGATTTCCATTCTGAAACCATTTTTTCTTTCAAGAAATAATATAAAACATTTTTTTAAGAAATAAACCTGCCCTCAGCATAAAAATGAACAGACAGAGATTTCTTTCCTTTTAAGGCCTGAATACGAAGAAGACCCAATACAGAAAACGCTACTAGTATATCATATATAAACATAGATTGCAGAAAAAATCATAAAATTATCTTTTTTTTTTCAACTTATAGATTTTTTTGTTTTAAAACGTATACTTAAAGCATTTTTAAAAATTTTATTAAATATTGGGGTATTATGGAATATTTTGGGTATTTCGGTGGTTTTTGTATAATCTTTGATCTAGCTGGTTCATTATAATCATATAGGCAAAACCTTTATTATTTCATATTTATTGTACTATATAATAAAATATTGTTTTTACTGAGCCAGATGGGTTGGAAACTATCCCCTTTTTTGCCAATATTATAGTACAGAGAAATGAATGAATAATAAGTATTATAATACCAAAGGCGAATTCTATCAATCACGTTGTTACACAGCCTTAATTATCTGTGAAAGCGTTTAAGTTTTGTTTTCATTTTGACCCCGAAATCCTTATCCGTATAAACAAATATAGAAATACACTAAGCTATTTTGTATTCATCACCAAAAAAGAATGTTTAGATAACATTAAAAGATAATAATACTTTTTAAAAGTACTTTAAAATTTCAGTATCCAGTGGCACGGCTTCATGTCCCGTATATTTGGGGGTAAAAAACTACGGCTATTTTGTAGTATCAGAATTACACACATAATTTGCTTTTATTTGAAACAATAGCATGTTGCTCATGTTAGTACACCGGGTTTGTACTAACATGAGCAACACGATGGGTGCCACATGTGGAGCAGGATATGCTATTCCTCCGGAGCACCTGAGATCACCCCAGTTTTGATGGGGTTCTTGTTGCTCAGTCTTTGGTTTCTATGTTGTGTTTTGTGCATTGTTGTTTGTCTGTTTATCTTTTAGTTTTTAGCCATGGCGTTGTGCGTTTATTTTGACTTATGAGTTTGAATGTCCCTTTGGTATCCTCCGCCTTTCTCCTTCGCCTTACTATCTACGACAACACATCACAAATATGCACAGGGTACCATATTTCAAATTATTTGTATGCTATTTCACTGGTGTAGCTTTACCTTCCCTGTAGTAGGTTACTAAGGTAAAATAATTTGAAACGAGTTTATTTGCTGTATAGTGCGTTTCCAAAACCGCAGTGCAGCTTTCGCGACAATAGTTTTACTGTTCATGTACGTAAGCATCCTTTAAATTACCGAAACCGGCGTCGCAATATTACAGATACAAAAGCTGAACTTTTTTTATACAGGTTTGGTCGATTGGTAAACGTGTTGTGGCAATGATGCATGCATAGTTAGGACAGAAGCAAATTTATTAAACAACAATCGAATAGATATGTTCTTCGGAGTGGGTCGACCATGAGGAAGGACAGGAAATTCTACTGCAACTGGAATGAGATATAATTCCTACAGCGACAGACTCTCTACATAAAGCACACGATCAAACGTCCCCATTCCGACCGGACTGGGTTTATTTTCCAGGGATAACAATATTTCACAGGTCCTCTCTTGTGACTTATAAAGAACGATTACAAATCAACAATGAATCTATTAAGTGGGTCGACCAGAATGAAGGGCGAAACATTTGGATCGCCACTGATAACGATGAGTATTCCTAATTCTTAAATTTTGAAGTGATGTGTTGTTTCTCTAATTCATTCTATTTCCTTCGTTTTTTTATTATGAGGAAGAAAGTGGCTTTCGATGGCCAAACATTTAATTCAATCGGGTACTGAATGCATGTCTATCCTGTAAAGAGGGTCTGGTCGGCTTAACAGGATGGAGATAATGGGTCATTTCCTAAAGAAAAAGGCAAAAGAATAAATAAAGAAACATGAATAGGCCACAAATGTATAGGAATAGGGAAAAAATGCTTAAAAAGTAAAGAATACATGTAAATAAGAAAATGAATAAAATAAATCAAATAAATCAAATAGATTAAATAAATAAATAAATAAATAAATAAATAAATAAATAACGTTTTGCACTCAAAGGATAAAAAGAAATCCAAAATCTAATAAAACTAATGATATATAAAGTCTTATTGTTTTGTTTTTTTACAATGATAGATTAGAATAAGCGGACCGTGCAAGGGCTTTATAGCCAGTCAAGGTCGTTAAAACCCTTAAGTAACTATTAATGCATTTAAATCTGGTGTGACAACAATTTATTTCAATAAATGATACATTAGTTTTCCAATAATTTTTCTTAATTTAATCAGCCAAAACCTGATTTTTTTTATAATGGTTACTGTTTAGGTTTATTTTTTAGCTTGCTTGACCATACTAGAAACATTGAGAACATATAAATTTTTAAACATATTTATAACACTGAACAATAATTGCTACAGAAAATGCCACTATGTCAGCGTAATGCTTTTTCAAGATTTAGATGTGATGCAGCACCGTTAGAAATTGAAACTGGTCGATATGAAAGGAAAATCTTGACGATAGAGTTTGTTTTAACTGCAATATTTCAGAGGATGAAAAACATGTACTTTTAAATTGTCCATTATATGAGGATCTAAGACATGAAATGTTTATTGATATATTGTATCATAATGATATGGTTTTAAATTGGTCTGATGAAGAAAAATTTATATATCTTTTAAAAATATCCATATTTGTTACATTGTTGCGAAACCTGCAATAACATTTTAACAAGGAGAAACAGTATTTTATATCATTAATTGCTCTTTGTAGTATTTTATATATACATTGGTATAGATATGTTTTAAATAGTCTCTCTCATTCTTTTAAGAATGGCACATACATAAATTTTACTTGTTTTATATATGTTTACTTTATATTTTATATATATGTATCTGGTTTTAAATGTTTTTTGTATGTGGTGAGACTTTAATAAACTATTGAATATGAATCTGAATCATGTGATCTATTGCTATAACTTGTTGTTTGTTGAAGCGGTCATAAATTTAAAAAAATTTAAATCCACTTGTCAGGTCCTATTTCAACCATTGTCAACCAAACTTGGGATGAAAGATCCTAGAATGATCAAGTATAAGAATATATGTTATTTTGTGTTCCTGTCGATGAAAATAACAATAACTGAACATTTTATTTTACTCATATCTTAAATAATATAATTCATCATAGTTGAGATACCAAGTTTACTATACTAACTACTATGTGGTATGGGCTTTGGTCATTGTTGAAGGCTATACGGTGACCTATAGTTGTTTATTTCTGTGTCATTTGGTCCCATGTGGAGAGTTGTCTCATTTGCAATCATACCACATCTTCTTATTTTTATATCTAAAAGATTTTCAATTAAAAGAAGGCATATTGGCATTCTTAATTAATGCGGGAAAAAGTTTAGATCTTGACATATTATACAGATATCTAAAATATAACATAAGAAATACAATTGATCCTCAGAAATTCTTTATTTCAAAGTTCATTGGTTTTTAAATACTAGTACACCATCTCAATAAAAAGAAAGAATATAGTCCTTTTTAATTAATGGAGTCAACAATGTTAAAGCACCTGTTCAGCTATTAGCATATCTATGAGAAAAGAAAATAACTTTTTATAAAGTTTTAAAATGTTCTGAACATAAGATACCATTTAGTGATCATATATTCAATGTAACAATAGAAAAATAATCATTTGAAGTATAAGATTTCTTAAAGTCAGTTAACCTATATGAGTCTGTGTCTGAAAATAAGAGTTAATTATCAAATAATGCAAGGGCTTGTATAAAGCTGTAAATATTTTGTACAAATAAAAAATTATGAATTTTGTTGTTGAATATAATCCTTCTGCATATATTAAATGTACTTTCAACAGAAAGAAAAGGAACAAATAGCATACTTGATGAGTATAAAAGTCTTAAATCTTATAACGCTGGAAATAACTGTGGGTCAATTTAAGTGATAGCACATACTTACTTATAAAATGCATACAGATGCCATAGAAGTAGAAATTTGTTATTTTTTACTCATTTCTATGCTTATATGTCTTGATACAAGAAGCCTGAATGGAAAGAACTCTTGCTTTATACTTTTCTTCAAGACAGTATGGTCTGAGGCAATGTTTCACTTTGTGGATACTTGATTGAAAGCATATATTTGAACTGCTAGTTATCCTACAGAAGTTAGATGTGAAATAGATCAGGCAAAACAATTATTCTTAAATTTTATAAAGATTTTGGGAAAATTTTATGAAGGACTTCATCTTTTAAGTAAATTAAGCACCTCACATTTGAATAACTTTAAACACACAAGGACCAGGACCATAAATACATTTTTCTCAATGTTAATCTACTTTTCTCTGGATTTCACAAATGATCAATAAAACTTGACACCAGCCTAGACACATAAATACCAGAACATTCAAACATTTCAGATAGAAAGTCAGCATTGTAGATTTGGATATAAACTTGAAATGGAAAGTTTTCGAGGCTGTATTTTGGGCATTTAATTCTAAAATTATATACATTTCTACAATTTTCTATAAAAAAGTGGAAATCCATTACATATTTTTTTGTTTAACAAATTGATACCAGTAGTTGGCAAAACCAGTTTCATGTTTAATTAATGCAATTCTTAAGCCTAAGAACACAATAGATTAAGCACAAAATGCAGTGAATTTCTTTTATTAATGCAAATTAATTTAGAATGAAAACTATTTTCTTCAATATCAAATATAGACAGGAACAAGATTTATTTTAAAACTAAATATTGTATTTATTTTATCATAATTTTCAAGGAAACAAACTATTTTTTCACTTCCTGTATAAATTAACTTATTTTTTCAGAAATTAAGGATCAAACAATTTACCCTCCCCTTTTCGGACCCTCTGTGGTTTCTCAATAATCTATAGACTAATAAGACCTTAACAGTGCGTGTGGTGAATCCTTTTAGGATATAAACTCAAAGAAACATCTACCTGCTCAAACTCAAGTCATGGCTAATGGTATGTCATAACTGACTGGACAATTTAATTCAGTTTGACGTACAGCTCCGTAAACTTATACCCTGGGAACAGTATATCAATTATATATGTTCCTGTTATACTGAACCATATCCAAATGAATATGATTTCATCTTTAAGGCATAAACACATAAATATTGGGAATGCATATTAAGAAAAATAGGAAGACATCAGTGGAAGAAAAACATTATTCACACTATACGCAAAGCTCCCGCTGCGAATCAGGAAGATCGGGGAAGAAAAGTCTGATAAGCCTACATCTGATAATTATCAAGGAATAAATATATTTTTACTTTGATATAGTTGCATTGCCATTCGATTTTGTAATTTATAGTAGGCCCAAGTTAAAATCGGCTCTACACGTTTGGATGTACGCTGGATTACTATAACAATCGATTTTGCATGCGCCTGCGCAATGCGAATATTGAAAGTACAATACAGTAAAAGTTGGACGAGTTTTGTCAAAGCAAGTGTCCTTCAGGTGTATAAAATTGTATAAACGATTAATTAACTCTATTTCTTGAATAACACACAGCATTACACTGGAACTATTTGAATATTAAATCTTGGTATTGGTGTTCTAGATGGATGTGTCCGGTGCCTACGCAATGCCAATACGAATTTACGAATTTTATGTTCCAGAAAATTTTATCTAATTAAAATTTACATTTGTGGCATTTACATTAGAACACGGTCATTTGTATTAAATTAAGCCTTTAAATGAATTACGGTATATTCAATATTTATAATTTATCGTTGTGTCCGTGTGTCCGGCTACAAAATGCATGTCAACTATTTTTGCACCGGAACCTTGCCACTAATGGTTGTCATCATCATCATATAATAATATAATAATAATAATAATAATAATAAATTTTTATTTAAAGAGAGTAACTCAATTAAAAGTAGTCTAATTTTCATTGAGGCCCTCAAACAAAATACATGTATACAGTTAACATTCATACATTCATACTATTTATCTTACCTCCTATACATTTCTAGGAATATGATTGGTTAAAAGCAACCGCATGGAGACCGTGTATATTCCATATTAGGTTAGTAGGGAGGCGGGGCTTATTTCAATACACAGTTAGTAGTGGTGTTACGTCCCTTTATAAAAACAATACGGTGTTGAGGAAAAATCTTTAAAGGTTTCAACAGACAATGCAATCATGATGAACGAAATAAATTAATAAAACACATTTAAAGCTAACAAGTTGTTATTGTTGGCATTTGTTTTTGTATAGACCAATGGAAGTAGGTTCCTACATACTAATGGTATTGAAGAGGTAGGGTGCTACCATTTGATTTTTATGGGGGGGCTAGGATGAAATTTGAAAAAATAGGCAGGACAGGAGTTTTGAGTAAAAAAAAGGCAGGATGAGATTATTTGCAAAAAAAAAGGCAGGATGACAATCTATGTAAAACAAAAGTCAGGATAAACTAAAAAAAAAAAAAAAGCAGGACCGAATAGAGTGAAAAATAAAAAGGCAGGACCGAAAAGAGGGAAAAATAAAAAGGCAGGACAAAATTTTTCATCCTAGCCCCCCCCCCCCCTAAAAATCAAATGGTAGCTCCCTTAATCACTTTTATAGGCCACTAGTCTAAACACCACATGTTAAAATAGTCGGTAAGATAAATTCGTTACATAGTGTGCTAGTGACCTAATACGATATGTATGAGGCAGTAAATTCCATATGGGGATTCGAGCTTCACTCTCACCCCATATGGAATTTACTGACCCCATATATCGTATTAGGTCACTAGCACAACTATGTAACTAATATTATTAAATTACAATATATATTACTAGTATTTACACAATTCAATCATTCAAACATACAAATGGCAATAAATGGCAATAATTGGTAAAGTTTTGATTACATTTTCTTATTCTTACAACAAAAGAAAGAAAACAAATTATTCGACTTGCATAGAATTTTCAAGAAAATGATTATAACCGTGAATGTTTCTTAAATAATTCCACATTATGATATTTTTTTTATTTTGAATGGTAAATTATTCCACACCTTTGTTGCAGAATAATGAAAAGATCTTTTATAAAAATTTGTATTTGGTCTTGGAACAAATAGATCATTATTAGAGACAGATCGTAAGTTGTGGTGTTGCACATCATTAATATTTAGCATTTCTAAGTAATCAGGTGTTAGTCCATTTACATTTTTATACATTAGAATTGATTGTTGGTATTTTATTCTTTTTGTAAAAAATAATCATCATTATTATCGTCGTCGTCTTCGTTGTTCATTGTCATCGTCGTCGTCTTCGTTGTACATTATTTATTGCAAGATCTTCCGAATTTGTGCCAATGAGACCACTATCCAACACAGACCAAATGACGAAGATTTTAGCAACTATAGGTCACCTGGAGGCCATCAAAAATGAGCTAAACCCGTACCGCATAGCAAGATATAAAAGGCCACGAGATGACACAATGTAAAACAATTCAAACGTGAAAACAAACGGTCTGATCTATGTACAAACAACAAACGGTCTGATCTATGTACAAACAACAAACGGTCTGATCTATGTACAAACAACAAACGAAAAACAAATTTGATGTACAGCAATTAACAACCATTACATTACAGGCTTTTGACTTGGGACATGCATATACAGAATATGGTGGGGTTAAACATGCTTGCGATTGCCCAACCCTCCCCTAACCTCGGACAGTGATGTAACATCGCAACATAAGAACAAACAGTTTCTATAAAAATCAGTTGAAAAGGACTTGATTCATCAGACTGGTAAAATGCACAAAAGCACTAGAGACACAAAGAACCGATCGAGTACTCCCAGTTACTGAAAGCTAGTTTAAATTCAATAACAACTAATAAAACAATGATGTATCCATTACAAAATATTAATGAGAACACATAAAATGAATGTTTATTGTAAAGACTTCATGAACAGCCGGGCTAGGAAATCATGACCTTGTACAATGCCAAAAATATGTATCGACAGGGTGTTAATATCTGCAATAGTAAAACATAAGAATTTACGAGCTCCATAAACAAAACCAACGTAAAAATAAGGATGTGATATCCCGTTTATAATAATAGTTTTACACGTACGGCAAAACTTCACAACCAAATCTTTGTATCTAAGATAATGATAAATTTAGTATAGGTTTAAAGTGGTTTTTTTTAGTAACGAAATCCTTTACTTAATATTTTTTTCAGCTTATATATGTAGTTACATATTATAAACATTTGAGCTTGGTAAATTCTGTTTTATCGCCCGGACGTTGCATTTTGAGGAAGATATTCAACTTTATATTTTTATTTTGAGCGAATTTCTTCAAATTTCTTACGTAATCAGTAATAGGCTACTGTCCTATCAGATTTTTTTTAACTTTAAAAGACGAAAAAATAATAAATTATAGATTTTTAGAACGATTATTCCCTAAACTTTATAATCGTACAAAAATATTATGCCTGACAGTTGTTTTGTTTTGGAGAAATTATTTCAATTATAAGTAATCTTTTCTCGGCTATTTCCGCCATTTTTTTTCTTCTTAAAATTTAATTGTCATGGCAGACTTTTTAACTTATTAATTTCGAAGTTTTGAAAACTTTACAAATAATGAAAGTAAATAAATACCCAGTCCTTTGTTACACAGTTTGATTTTTGACAATATGTTTAAACAAAAGTTATAGATTAAAACGTATCAAAAATAACCGTCTTGGTTTTATCTGTCCTGTTTTTAGACCTTCCCTACAAATCAAATCAAATCAAATCAAATTGTATAAAATTTATTTAAAGACGGTAAAAAGCATACAGTACAGTAAACAATAGGTCTTTAGAGCTTTTAAACACGACATACTAAAAGTACACAAACATAACAAGTAACATCAGATAAACATGCAAGAACACAGATATAAGTTTATCAGAACATACACATGCCAAGCAAAGCAATAACAGAAGAAATAAAACATAAACAAAGCTAAAAACTCATACTAGTAAGCACTAGTTTTTATAGATCATATGATACCTATGATAGCCTGAAACTTATCAGGGTTTTCTTGCATATGATTGTCTCTGTAAACCGCTCTATTAATATTGATCTTTCAGCCTCCAAAGTATTGACAACATCATCTAAATCTTTGCTACCATATGAAAGAGTATTATCATCAGCATAATTATAAAGATTACTTTTTGAAATAAAACCGAAAGGTCATTAATGAATATATTAAATAAAACTTGGCTCAAAATGGAGCCTTGCGGTACTACTCTATATCTGAGACTACTATAACTGTTATAGTAGTCTCAGTTTATATATATTAAGAAAGGAGCTGCAAACAGGGCCAATTTTGACACACTGTTTTCTGTTACTAAGGTAAAGTTCCAGAGCTTCAGTCGATAAATCATAATGTTTTAGTTTTAATAAAAGATCATATGTGGCAAACAGTCAAATGCTACATCCTGGATGTTGGTTTTGCCGAGGGCACAGGTGAGATTGGAATATTTTATTGTTACAGTAATACAGGTACAACTATCTGATCATATGTTTAATGAATACCTGTAGTACGACTATACAATACCCTATGCACCACCAATTAAATATCCTAACCAGTGCCGATAACTAATAGACAACCTGTATATAGATCTTATATCTGTTGCTTTTAAGAATATGCAGATATAAAAGGTTTATAACGGATGCAATTTTTTACTTGACTTCTTGAGATGGAAAAGTAATATTCCTGTATGCTTGCAAGTGTATAACTTCATAAGAAATTGTTAGGCAAAAAGCATAAAAAGCAAAAAAGGAATGATGTATGAATGTGAATCATAAGTCTTTTACATTCTTATATTGAACAACGAATATAATTATTGACAACTATTTAGTTGGTAAAGATTCAGATGATGAAAAACAGTTCTTTTTAAAATGGAAACTTTATAATAAATGAAGAAAGTGTCGTTAACCGTACGGCCTCCAACAATGAGAAAACCCCATACCGTATATTCGGCTGTAAAAGTTCTCAACATGAAAATGTGAAACAATTTTAACGAGAAAACTAACTTATTTATAACAAAATAATTTCCGCAGAAAAAAATTGACAGACATGAACCAACGACAACCACTGATCTATATGCTCCTGATTTGAGACAGACACATTCAAAATGTGTTGGTGGTACATGTTTGTGAGCGCCTTACCCCCGGACGTGTGACAGTGGTCTTACAGCAGTATATAAGTATATAAGAACTATAAAACCAGTCTAACTCAAAAGATCGGTACGAAGTAGAGAAACCACTAACGTTAAAACAATAGAGATAACGCACAAATACTGTTAGCTAGATCAAAGCCAAGTACAGCTAATACACAACTCATGTTCTCGAAGACTGAGGTATGTTACATGTAAACATTTTCCTGCTCAGTCCGATTGAAAATCTAACATTTATTCAAATGACCCCTTTTAGAAGAAATATTTTGAAAAAGAACATTATGTGTTGCGAATATTTTCCTGGACTCAAGCGTTTTGCTGGTAGCAATAAACAAATTGATTGCTAAATGATATTTGGAAGAGAGGAGTGGAAATAAGTGAATTTGAATTTACTTTGTGTATACGTAATTCCTTAAATTTGAAGTTAGATTTATAAGGGTCTTGATGGAATACCATACTTTAGAAGTGTAGTAAAACTATATTAATCATTTCAACATAAAGATAGTTTTTCTTAAAAATGTATAGTTTTAAAAGGTAAATAACATTACACGTGACTAAATCACACTACAGGTGCCTTCTTACCTTTCACCTGGTCAAGTATGCTATAGGTGTCAAAATTTCATTACTAAAACAACAGCCTCCAATAAATGTTTTGTATTGTGTAATTTAAACAAATGGTGAGACGTAAATAAAATATTGAATTGAATTGTTTACATAAAAGGGGGGAAAGTAATAAAATTGTTAATTGAATATCCTAATGCAGAATTAAGACAAATCCTACAAAAGCATAAGTTTTTTTGTAAAGTGATGAATAAATATGCTGTTAAATTATTTTAGATACTTATGTCAGGGAAAATAATGGTCATCTTTTCCCACAAAGCTACGAAAGTTCTTTGATTATATGCATTTGGCGTCCGGAATAAAAAAAAAAACTTTAACCGTTAAAGTTTTTAAACTAGAATTTCTCACGAATTTCCGGTCGTCTGAACCCACGTGTTTTTGTTGACATGAAACATGAATTGGGTTAGTTTTAAAGAAACAGTTCATTGCTGAAAGAAGATAATAATTGGAAAGAAAAATGTCAGCTTTGAAGCAAATTCAGGTCCTGTTCGACAAAGATCAGGTAACCATGTTATACAGATGACACTTTAGAAAATGTGTGATGAAGACGAAAATTGTTATTTGTTTTAATAGCATACCACCTGCTAACTGCGGAAACGTACCTCTTATGGTCTTTATGCTATTTTTTTTTATCATTTGCGGACCATAGATCTGGTCCGCAAATTGTCAAAAATGTCATAAGAGTTACGGTTCTGCATCTTAGCCAGCTACTGTCAGCACTGAGCTAGCCACCTGTAAAAAATGAAAAAAAATGTGAGAACCTCAATGTTAAAATGTATTTGTGTGTATGTTAACATTTTTTAGCTGAAAGTTTGTCAGCATGTTGTGTGTACTTTTTTTCTTTACTAATACAATGTAGAGGTCATATCTCTTATTCTGTCTAGAGATAGAGTTGCTTCGAGACATTTCGGCCACATGTCGTTTCATCCATATACAAGTTCAGAACTGAATAAAACTTCATGACCTCAAAAAAGTCTGTTTGTTTACGACCATTAATTTTTAATTCAGGTATATATTGTATCTTGTTGTAAAATGTTGCTTTTTATATCATCTTGTGTGTCATGACAGCCAAATTCCCAAAATCCAGAATCAAAATTTAACCACTGTAAATCATTGTAAACTAGTAGTGTTCCAATGATCGGATTAAGTTGGAAATCAGTTGGTTCGGCTAAGCGATATCGGTAATCAATTGGGATTTTGTTAAATCAATTGTCATTATCATGATTATTGTTTCCGTACTTAAGCATATTTACCTCCAGTCCGTTTGCAGTTTGCCTTTTACATGTGCAGTCTTTCAAATTGTAACGAAAATAACAGCGGATGACAATAACTGTCAAACATCCAATATTCAAAGACTTCTTTCTTTAGAAATGAGGTGAAAACATTGACTTTACAGATTGTTGTATGTTATTTCAAAGAAACAACTTTTTATGAAGTATTTTTTTTCACGTCATAGCTATTCAAACTACTTTATATAGTAATAACGCATTAATAAGTACTTGGTAGGAATAAAACATGTTAGAAAATATTTTTAAACATTTTTGCCCGGCCATGGAAAATTGAACCCCTCCTTTAGACCACAGATTTTTAAATTGTCATAATTATTAGAGTTATGTCATACAGTTATAATGCATTGATAAATTTTTGGTATGAATAAAACATCTTAGAAATGATGTTGGAACCTATTTACTTCGCCATGGAGAATTGAACCTCCAATCAGATATCAGAATTTCAATTTATAACAGCATTTCAAAACTACTTATACCATTACGTTATGTTCCAAATAGTGTCTCAAATGAATAAACCAGGGGTTTCAATTTTCCATTGGGGTTCAATTTCTTGCTATGGAAAATTGCAATTTTCCATGTGACACCAGTGCTTGTTACCCAAGAGCATACATGTACATCAAAACATTCCAGTTTTCTGCAAAATAAATTTGTTACTTCATTAAAACGTGATGAAAACTGCCTTTAGCTTATTATGCTTATGTTTCATTGTTTTATTGCATTAAAAATATTATATTCCTTTTCAAATCCTTTGTCAAATATTCTTTATATATGTAATTTTTTTTACTGTCATTAAAATATTGGTAGAAACCACGGATTGGACGCGAAAACAAACAATGAACATAATACATATTCTTACGAGTTAACTACAAACACACGAATGGCACAGCTGACAGAAAAATAATGATCTAAAAAGTGTAAAATACGCAATCCTCACGCATTAACAGACATTTGGTTAGATCTCCATAGCATACATGTGACAGAGTTGTCAAGTCACAACTGGAGATTTGAAAATTTTCAGATGAAGTTTGGGCCTGATAACTGGAGATTTTTTATCGACATATTTATTGCCGTTTTCAGTGTTCATTTTGATGCTAAGCTACCTATTTCCCCTTTTTATAAGATAACGGTTTAACTATTATTGTATTCTCTCTGTATTGTTACCATGTGAAATATTTGTCAACACTAAGCTATACTATTTAATATGCACATAGATCAAGGTGGCGACACAGGCTCTTTAGAGCCTCTAGTTTTCAAATTTCATCCAACCCCGCATAAAAATCAAATGGTAGCTCCAAAAGCCTGAGGTAAAAATCATTGTTTAATAGTATGTTTGACACCCAAGCTGTCAGGTGAAGCCATATAATTACAAGTTCTTTGGTTTAAGGTAAAATTACCTTCATCAGTGACACACAAATGTAATTAATGATGACATCGATGGTAATAAAAATAGAGACAACTAATTTTTGGGGTTCAATTTTGAAAAAACAGAAGATTTGAATTATTAATGGGAGGACGGAAGAGGGCTTAAAATCAGGAGATTTTGACTCCGCCTGAAGAATCACATGTCTGCCATAGTTACATTGTAAATGTATAAATGTCAGTGTAAATATTTTTTTTTCATATTCATTGTTTCAAAACATTTGACCTGCGCTAATCTTGTTAGCCATCCGCACGCAGTAATACAAACAATTATATCATTGAGGCACCAACAGGACAGGCCTTCCTAAAATGCTATCAGGCATTCAACAGGCGCAAAGAAAGTAAATTTGATGAACCATCTCAACCTTAAACGACTCCAAAGGAGGAAAAGAACTGTGATACGATTATTTTTCTCTTACAGAATTTATTTGCAATTATAAGCACCAGATTTCTTATTATGAAATTCACTTTGAAGTTCCAGAAAATACGTTAATCAAACATACTACCAACTTGACCAGATTACCAGCCACTTCCGACAGTTCAATGAAGGAATACAGCGTTTAAATTCAGTATAGACTAGTGATATTTTATTTTATTTTATTTTCCCTATACCTGCGGCGGTCAAACACTTTACAGCATTCCCGACGCGATTGGGAGCAGTACCTCTGGCCAAGGGAAGCCAGTCGAAATGGTACGGAATTGTTAGTAAAATGTCGTCTATATTTGGAAATAAAGACGTTAATTGAACACAAAGTTTACACAGAACACAACTGACAATAATTTATTGTATAATAATTGTTCCACTGTGCAAGAGTGCTAACACATGATGGCAGAATAATTTTAACAAACATTTTAACAACAAAAACATTGTATTTTCATTTTATTTTATTTTATTTAAATAGTTTACTTCCATATATACTTACTTTCACTTTCTCTTTCAATTGCTATTTATAACGTTACTCACCATAGCAATATTGTGACGTTTAATTTTCTCAACCCGATTTTGTACATCAGCATGATTTTATGTATTGTTTTCTATCCTGATGACGGTGGCTAGCCACCGAAACATGTCGATCTCAATAAATTACTGGAGCATTCCTTAAAGTGTTGTTGTTATAGGAAACATGAAAAACAAGGAGTAACCCGAAATTTCTTTTAAGTGTTTTCAAATACACATGCACAGCTTTTATTACTTGCAGTTAGGAGCTACCATTTGATTTTTATGGGGGCTATGATGAAAAATTTTGTCCTGCAATCTTTTTTAGTTGTAATCTCTGTCCTGCCTTTTTTATTTTTCACTCTATTCAGACCTGCCTTTTTTTTATTAGTTTATCCTGACTTTTTTTTTTTATAAATTGTCATCCTGCCTTTTTTTTTTGCCAAGTTGCTCATCCTGCCTTTTTTTTTTACTCAAAACTCCTGTCCTGCTTTTTAGCGCACCTGGCCCAAAGGGCCATGTGAGCTTTTCTCATCACTTGTCGTCCGTCGTCGTACGTTAACGTTTACAAAAATCTTCTCCTCTGAAACTACTGGGCCAAATTTAACCAAACTTGGCCACAATCATCATTGGGGTATCTAGTTTAAAAAATATGTCCGGTGACCTAGCCAACCAACCAAGATGGCCGCCATGGCTAAAAATAGAACATAGGGGTAAAGTATAGATTTTGGCTTGTATCTCTGAAACCAAAGCATTTAGAGCAAATATGACTGGGGTAAAATTGTTGATCAGGTCAAGATCTGTCTGCCCTGAAATTTTCAGATGAATCGGACAACCCGTTAATGGGTTGCTGCCCCTTAATTGGTAATTTTAAGTTCATTATAGATAGAGATAAACTGTAAACAGCAATAATGTTCAGCAAAGTAAGATCTACAAATAAATCAACTTGACCAAAATGGTCAGTTGACCCCTTAAGGAGTTATTGCCCTTTATAGTCAATTTTAACCATTTTCGTAAATTTTGTAATCTTTGCAAAAATCTTATCCTCTGAAACTACTAAGACAAATTTAACCAAACTTGTCCACAATCATCATTAGGGTATCTAATTTAAAAAACATGTCCGATGACCCCGCCCGCGAACCAAGATGGCCGACATGGCTAAAAAATAGTACATAGGGTAAAATGCAGTTTTTGGCTCATATCTCTGAAACCAAAGCATTTAGAGCAAATTTGACGGGATAAAATTGTTAATTAGGTCAAGATCTATCTGCCCTGAAATTTTCAGACCAATCAGGCAACACGTTGTTGGGTTGCTACTCCTGAATTGGTAATTTTAAGAAAATTTTGCAGCTTTTGGTTATTATCTTGAATATTATTATAGATAGAGATAAACTGTAAACAGCAGTAATGTATAGCAAAGTAAGATCTACAAATAATTCAACATGACCAAAATTGTCAATTGACCCCTTAAGGAGTTATTGCCCTTTATAGTAAATTTTTTACAATTTTCATAAATTTTGTAAATTTTTGTAAATTTTTACAAAATATTTTCCACTGTAACTACTGGGCCCAGTTCATTATAGATAGAGATAATTGTAAGCAGCAAGAATGTTCAGTAAAGTAAGATCTACAAACACATCACCATCACCAAAACACAATTTTGTCATGAATCCATCTGTGTCCTTTGTTTAATATGCACATAGATCAAGGTGAGCGACACAGGCTCTTTAGAGCCTCTAGTTTTCAAATTTCATCCAACCCCCGCATAAAAATCAAATGGTAGCTCCAAAAGCCTGAGGTAAAAATCATTGTTTAATTGTATGTTTGACACCCAAGCTGTCAGGTGAAGCCATATAATTACAAGTTCTTTGGTTTAAGGTAAAATTACCTTCATCAGTGACACACAAATGTAATTAATGATGACATCGATGGTAATAAAAATAGAGACAACTAATTTTTGGGGTTCAATTTTGAAAAACAGAAGATTTGAATTATTAATGGGAGGACGGAAGAGGGCTTAAAATCAGG
Organism: Mytilus coruscus; assembly: GCA_017311375.1. Classification (NCBI taxonomy): domain Eukaryota; kingdom Metazoa; phylum Mollusca; class Bivalvia; order Mytilida; family Mytilidae; genus Mytilus; species Mytilus coruscus. The sequence continues at coordinate 38,457,035 of CM029603.1, read as the reverse complement.
AGATTTTGACTCCGCCTGAAGAATCACATGTCTGCCATAGTTACATTGTAAATGTATAAATGTCAGTGTAAATATTTTTTTTTTTTCATATTCATTGTTTCAAAACATTGATTTAAGTTGTTTAAAGTTAAATCTATATATCTTTTAATAAGAAACATTCAAATTTTGATACAGCTACGTATTTGAAATTATCATTAGAGTGATGTGAGTGGTAATATTGAAATTTAAAATGTTGTAATTATAAGACAAAATATATTCAATCTGAATCTTGTCTTTAATTGACTCACTGTTTTAATTGCTAACCATACTTGCCAACCTCTGACAATGAGAAATCATGTCATGACATGACATGACATGTCAAAAGCGTGTGTGAAAACGCGTGACGAGATGCGGACTTTTAATATGAACAATGTTCATAATTTCACATTATATGCAAATTTTTAATATAAAAACAATATTCTACTGTAAACTTTTATTGTATTCAACAGTGGTCTGTTTTGCTGCTTTTAAAGCAACACCACTAGGCACATAGTCAAAACAACTGCTGGTTTGGTTACATTTACTTGATAACAAGGCACACAATATATCATTGTCAAGTTCTGATCAGAATTCAGCATGTTCAGTGTAAATTTCTTTATAATTGAAAATGATCTCTCACAGTCAGAATTGATATTTGGCTGAACTAAAATAGCTTCATGAAGCTTTGAAAGAGTGTCATAATGTTTTTTGCCATCTAAAACGTCATCTAACGATCTCTGCCATTGCTCCCAATAAACTATGCAATATATGTTGCTATTGCCTGGTCAAAACTGGGTAGTTCATCAGAAGACAGCTAATACTATGAGAACTGATCCAACAGTTCCGTGATATTTCCATCCCTATGGCCTGTGGAAATCTGTTGGCTACATTTGAAACTGAAAAGAAAAATATTTTATAATTGTTAAATGCTTAATCAAATAGCTATGTATTTTAGTTCTCCTCTCATATGTATTGTTATGATTGCAACACAGAGTGCACAATGCATTACTCATCCTCGATCATTTAAACTCGAACTCCCAAATACAATTTATAAATCTTGGTACGTACACATCGTTTTCGCTTAGAAATCGGCTCTTTAGACGACGGTACAGGTCCTGAAAGCTACCTCTTTCTGTGGACATTTCCCCTTAGGAAATTGAAAGAAAGAAAGTCCCAAAATCGTAAAACTAATCACAAACTACTTACCTTAAGAGCTTTTGCTGTTAGTCCATATAGAATAAAATGCTCCAGGGCGCAGCTTGATACGACCGCAGAGGTCGAACCCTGAATAGTTGGGGCAAGTATGGACACAACATTCAAGCTTGATACAGCTCTGAATTTGGATTGTGATTAAATATTTGACACAGCATAGGTTTCTGACACAGAATGAATGTGGTCTAAGAACTTAAAATTTTAAATTGGACATTCACCTATTATGGTCCAATATCCAAAATCTAAATACATGGTTAGATTCAGCATATCAAAGAACCCCAAGAGTTCAATTTTGATGAAATCAAACAAAGTTTAATTTTGGACCCTTTGACCTCAATGTGGACAAAGTTGATAACGGGCCCAAAAATCAAAAATCTAAATACATGGTTAGATTCAGAATATCAAAGAACCCCATATATTCAATTTTGTTGAAATCAAACAAAGTTTAATTTTGGACCCGATTTGGACCAACTTGAAAACTGGGCCCATAATCAAAAATCTAAATACATGTTTAAATTCAGCATATCAAAGAACCCTAAGAATTCAATTTTGTTAAAATCAAACTAAGTTTAATTTTGGACCCTTTGGACCTTAATGTAGACCAATTTGAAAACGGGACCAAAATTAAGAATCTAAATACACGGTTAGATTCGGCATATCAAAGAACCCCAATAATTCAATTTTGATGAAATCAAACAAAGTTTAATTTTGGACCCTTTTGACCTCAATGTGGACAAAGTTGATAACGGGGCCAAAAATCAAAAATCTAAATACATGGTTAGATTCAGCATATCAAAGAACCCCATATATTCAATTTTGTTGAAATCAAACAAAGTTTAATTTTGGACCCTGATTTGGACGGACTTGAAAACTGGGCCCATAATCAAAATCTAAATACATGTTTAGATTCAGCATATCAAAGAACCCTAAGAATTCATTTTTGTTAAAATCAAACTAAGTTTAATTTTGGACCCTTTGGACCTTAATGTAGACCAATTTGAAAACGGGACCAAAAATTAAGAATCTAAATACACGGTTAGATTCGCATATCAAAGAACCCCAATAATTCAATTTTGATGAAATCAAACAAAGTTTAATTTTGGACCCTTTGGACCTCAATGTGGACCAATTTAAAACGGGGCCCAAAATCCAAAAACTTAATACACGGTTAGATTCAGCATATTAAAGAACCCCGAGAGTTCAAGAATACTGTGCAATTGAAGATTTCTTGCTATTATGCAATACTGTGCAATTGAAAATTTCTTGCTATTGCACAATACTTATTATATAATAATTTACACATCCTGTTTGGTGTGTATCTCCTGCCATATCATTATTATTTGCTTTTAAATATAAATCAGAAATAACCAACTTAAAATGGAAAATTTTAAAGAAAAAAAGGAAAAAAGGAACCCCCAAATTTTTGAACCCCTTATGATTCATCACCCCCAAACTCAATCCCAGCCATCCCTTTGAGGTATGGAACCTTGCAGTACAATTTCAGAGAGATCCATACACTTGAACACAAGTTATTGTCTGGAAACTAGAAAAATGCTTATTTTTGGCCCCTTTTTGGCCCCTAATTCCTAAACGTTTCAGGAAATTACCCCCAGACTCAATTCCAGCTTTCCCTTTGTGATATGGAACTTTGTAGTACAATTTCAGAAAGATCCATACACTTACACACAAGTTATTGTCATGAAACTAGAAAAATGCTGGTTTTTTGCCCCTTTTTTGGCCCCTAATTCCTAAAATTTTGAGGCAATTACCCCCAAAAATCAATCCCAGCATTCCCTTTGTGATATGGAACCTTGTGGTACAAAGTCAGAGAGATCCATACACTAACACACAAGTTATGTCTGGAAGTTACAAAATGCTTATTTTGGCCCTTTTGGCCCCTAATTCCTTAACTGTTGGTACCATAACCCCAAAATCAATCCAAACCTTCCTTTTGTGATATTGAACTTTATGGTAAAATTTCATAGAGATCCATTCACTTAAACTAAAGTTAGAGTGCGAAAACCAATGCGTCTTGGACGACGGACGGACGACGCCAGACGACGACGACGACGCACGACGACGCCAACGTCATACCAATATCGACCACAAAATTTTTTGCGGTCGTATAAAATAAACAATGGCCACCAAACAATTACTTCAAATTTTCGGTATTGTCTTGTGTGAAGATCCTGCCTTTCAAAGGCACACCTCTAGTTACAGAGTAGGATATGGTGTATTTAACACCCACTAAATGTTTATTACACTATTAAAATCTAAAACAAAAGATAATTTAGATTTTAAATATTCACGCCTTTGACTGAGTGGTATTTATCGTGTAATAATGAAAAACCGAGAATCGCGATATCACTAACGACCAAAAATCAAAACAACGAAAAAGCGTGTAATTGCGTGTAAAGTGGTGAAAGCGTGTACACGCCATGTGATAAAATCCTCGCGGTAAACTGTTGAAAAGCGTGTATTGCGAATAATGTCAGTTGGCAACTATGTTGCTAACTAAAATATGAAAGGAAACAAAAGATCAAACATTAACAAGTAAAGCTCTGCAATGATATGGAATATATGCATAAGACATGTACAATGTCGCTGAATGCATGATTTCATATAAAATATGAGCAAGTTATCATGCAATTATAACCGATAGTCTATTGGTTGCTGCCAACCGATAGTAATAGATATATTCGGTTGGTAATTTCAACAGATTATCCAAAACTTTTGTAAATTGATGCTTGAGTTTGGTGAAATACACATTAAAGTGGATAATATATATTTATTAAATGAGAATCATCCACTGTCTGTTAAATGGGAAATCTTAAAGTGATCCTTAAGTACTTTTTATGGCTCACCCTCAAGTGTGAATTTTTACTAAATGTATATATATCATGTATATGTAGTACATTTGTTTTAATTATTGTTAGGGGTCATTTTACCAAATATTTACAGTTCTGTTTGTCCTTAAAAGAGTTTATATAAAAATAAGATGTGGCATGATTGCCAATGAGACCACTTTCCACCAGAGACCAAATGATGTAGAAGTAGACAACTACAGGCCACTTTACGGCCTTCAGCAATGAGCAAAACCCATACTGCATAGCAAGCTATAAAAGGCCCTGAAATGACATAGGTCAGAGAGAAAAATAACGGCCTGATTATTTATGTACAAAACAATAAACGAAAAACAAATATGATAAACACTAATAAATGACAAGCTCTCAATCACAGTCTCTGGGACAGGCACATATAGAATGTGGCAGAGTTAAACATGTTTGAAGGCGTCCAACATTGGAAAGTGGTGTAACAGCACAGCATAAGAACAAACATTAAAAATAAGTTGAAAAGGGCTTTACTCATCAGATCTATACATATCACAAACACAACTAACACAAACATAAAAGACACAAAGTACACATCTGAGTGTACTTGCAGTTACTGTGCGCTAGTTCAAAGCTAATAACAACTAACACAAACACAAAAGACACACAGTACACATCTGAGTGTACTTGCAGTTACTGTGTGCTAGTTCAAAGCTAATAACAACTAACACAAACACAAAAGACACACAGTACACATCTGAGTGTACTTGCAGTTACTGAAAGCTAGTTCAAAGCTAATAACAACTAACACAAACACAAAAGACACAAAGTACACATCTGAGAGTACTCGCAGTTACTGTGCGCTAGTTCAAAGCCAATAACAACTACACAAACACAAAGGACAGAATGTACAGATCTGAGTGTACTCCCAGTTACTGTGCGCTAGTTCAAAGCTAATAACAACTAACACAAACACAAAAGACACACAGTACACATCTGAGTGTACTTGCAGTTACTGAAAGCTAGTTCAAAGCCAATAACAACTAACACAAACACAAAAGACACAAAGTACACATCTGAGTGTACTTGTAGTTACTGAAAGCTAGTTCAAAGCCAATAACAACTAACACAAACACAAAAGACACAAAGTACAGATCTGAGTGTACTTGCAGTTACTGAAAGCTAGTTCAAAGCCAATAACAACTAACACAAACACAAAAGACACACAGTACACATCTGAGTGTACTTGCAGTTACTGAAAGCTAGTTCAAAGCCAATAACAACTAACACAAACACAAAAGACACACAGTACATATCTGAGTGTACTTGCAGTTACTGAAAGCTAGTTCAAAGCTAATAACAACTAACACAAACACAAAAGACACACAGTACACATCTGAGTGTACTTGCAGTTACTGAAAGCTAGTTCAAAGCTAATAACAACTAACACAAACACAAAAGACACAAAGTACACATCTGAGTGTACTTGTAGTTACTGAAAGCTAGTTCAAAGCCAATAACAACTAACACAAACACAAAAGACACAAAGTACACATCTGAGTGTACTTGCAGTTACTGAAAGCTAGTTAAAAGCTAATAACAACTAACACAAACACAAAAGACACACAGTACACATCTGAGTGTACTTGCAGTTACTGAAAGCTAGTTCAAAGCCAATAACAACTAACACAAACACAAAAGACACAAAGTACAGATCTGAGTGTACTTGCAGTTACTGAAAGCTAGTTCAAAGCCAATAACAACTAATTAAAAAACTCATGTTTCTAGTTAAGACTAAAATATTAATCAGTACACATCCAACATCCAATGGATTTAGTGTAAAGACGTCATTAACAGTCAGAGAAAAACAAAGGCGGTTTAACCAATTTCATGTATAATCAATTATTGGAAATAATCAGAGGTGAATAAAGGATTTTTGATTGATTATATATTCTATTTTAATGTATTTATCATATTGTTTTTCATTTGTGATAAAAAATTTATATTGAACCCCAATGTTGACTTGGTTACAGAAATACAGTCACCTGGACCTCTCCTGTTTTGCAGAATTTTTAGATACACAGCCACTTCTAGTTCTTTAGGGACATAACATCCAGGCTTGTGTACACATGTTGTGCAACACTCTCTGCCTATTACAGAACCCTATTAATAACTTGTTTTATGAGTATATTTGTAGGTGGCATATTGCATGGCAAAATTTCTGCCCTTACCTAATATACTGTGGATTAATTTTTTCATGGGAACTAATTTTCATGGATTATGGAAAAAATGTATTTTCATTGATATTTGATTTCTTGGTTTTGTAAAAGTCTATTTATAAGCCTTTAGAAAATTTGTATTTTGTTGAAATTAAAACTCATGGTTCACTTTACCCACAAAATCTACAAAATTGGTATCCCACAAATAATACTGAATCCACAGTATACAGGTATATAACATCTTTCTTCAGGTGCAGTCACAATATCAATCCCTTCATCCTGTTTAATAACCCACTTCATAAAATCTACCCGGATTTCTTGTAAAACTGTTCAATTCCCAAACATGCATTAAATAATTTCCACTGGTTATATATATACATATATATATATAATATATATATATCAAATTGTTAATCCTCAACTCCTTGAAAAAATTAGACTGAATTTCACCTAACTTGCACTGATTCTTCTACCAGACATACATTTACACCTACATGTACTAGAATGTTAAATTTTGATGTGAATGATTTTTTTGTTTTTTCTAAATGATAGACATAGTTGTCTCTGCTTAAATTATTTGGAGACTACAGGCAACACAACTTCTCCATTGGAAGACTTATGTTCAATGTTCTGTACCTTCTGTATGTTTGGTTATTTTTTCTACCTCCAAATTTCACCTTATGCACAACAAACATCTAACCTTTTTCATTAAAAAAAGGCTTCTATATTGAAAAATTATACATGAATAATATATTGTTTTACAGTTTTTGTCTGCACAACAAAAACAAGATTTGATGAACAACTTGACAGATCTATTTGTAAAACCTAAGTTTACAGAAGATGTTTGTAAAATTTGTCGCTGTGTGATACTGGATATTGTTGCTAGAGCTGCAGAATCAGTGAAAATGGATAATCATGAAAATTTCTATATTGCATTGAGCAAAGGCATCACAGTTTGTCCAGATTTAAGAAGGTAAATGTTCTGAGTTAGGATTTTCAATCAACCAATGCACAGTCAATCAAACTAGTTTTGAAATCTGGTTAAATGTGTGTGGCCATTATGAGTCACTTGTACTACATTTTCAATTGGCATTTATTTTTAAGCAACTCAGTCCACCAGGCTGGGTTTATCATCAACATATGTAAAAATAAGTCTCATGTCAGTGCTTAATTAAGAGGAATAGTACTACCTACTAAGATCAGGTTTGAAACAATCATTGTTTCAAAATACATCAAGCCTACAATGTATGTGGATTTAAAGTGTTTGATGCCATTTAGAATGATTCCTGACGACTCTGTTATTTGTCTTTTAGATGAATGTTAACTACTGTTACTATAAATAGAATTTAGCATAATATTTGCCTGAAGTATTCTGACAAAGTAAATGATTTGACCTGCCTAACTTGTTTTGGCAGGAATGTTGATTAGATTATTTAATTTTAAAATTACCTCTGAAGTCTGCCATCTATTAAGAAAGATGAGGCATATGTATGTTGTGGCAATCACCCTTAAGTAAAACCATCTCTAACTTTTCATAAATGATCTCCAATCTGATTAAAATACAGATCAGGTGTCCACCCCTTTCCTTCAAGGATCTGATAATGCTCTGTTCTACTTTCTGTTTTAAAGACCTTTCAGGATCCTCAGGTTTTGTCGTAATGGAACACACCTTCCAAATTTGCATCCAGAAGTTTCATTGGCTGGTGTAATAATAACCAGAACAGAAAGTAGAACTGGATGTTGTCAGATCCTTGAAAGCAAAGCATGTAGACAGTATCTATATTTCATTCTAATAAAAAGGATCTTTTACATGCACATGTATAATACATCCATAAAACAAGTGAACAGAAAGTATAGCATTTAATAAATAGTCTATAAATTCTGTAACCTTTTGTGATATCAGTGAACTCCTGTCATAAGTTGTTTATTCCATCATCAGAAAGGTGAATTCAATTTTACAGTGGTGAATGAAACAGATAATTGCAAAAAAAAAAGAATAGCAGGTAGGGATAGATATCAGACATATAAGAGACAGCAGCCAATCACCACCTAGAAAAAAAATTCACACACATATACAAAAAAAACGGAAATATTTAAAAAAAAAGTCACAGTTGATAGCCCCTTTTATTTAATAAAACATTTTTTACTTTAAATTTGGGTAATTGTATGATGTTATTAACCACATCAAAAGACAATTTTGTATGATATTATGTTTATGATAAAATATCTTCCATAGTTATACAGCTGATTATCTACAAAGGAACAGTAAAAGTTTACCTCTAACAGAAACAAAACAGTACAGTTCAAAGGTTAGTTGTCTAGGCCAGACAGAACAGCTGACATATTACTTGTTAATACATATTACCTCTTGTACAGTCTAGACAGAACAGCTCACATGTTACTTGTTAATACTTATTTACCTCTTGTACATTCTGGACAGAACAGCTGACATATTACTTGTTAGTACATATTTACCTCTTGTACAGTCTGGACAGAACAGCTCACATGTTACTTATCAATGAGTATTAACCTCTTGTACAGTCTATATGGAACAGCTCACATGTTACTTATCAACGAATATTAACCTCTTGTACAGTCTATATGGAACAGCTCACATGTTACTTATCAATGAATATTTACCTCTTGTACAATCTAGACAGAACAGCTCACATGTTACTTATCAACGAATATTAACCTCTTGTACAGTCTATATGGAACAGCTCACATGTTACTTATCAATGAATATTTACCTCTTGTACAGTCTATATGGAACAGCTCACATGTTACTTATCAATGAATATTTACCTCTTGTACAGTCTATACGGAACAGCTCACATGTTACTTGTCAATGACTATTTACTTCTTGTACAGTCTAGACAGAACAGTTTACATGTTGTTTATGAATATTGACCTTTAGCACAGCCCAGACAGACCAGGTTAACATTTATATAATCATTAGTCAGCAACATATAGCTAACAGTTAAATGTTTTGGTCTGGAAAAACTATTATGAGTTTTTTATGTAAGTGATTTTCAGGTCTACCAAACAATCACTTCCTGTTTGATGTTACTTTGAATTTCTAGACCCTCCCTCTGAGGATAGGGGTATATTCGTTTACCTCTGTCTGTCCATGTGTTTATCCATCCATCAGCAATTCTGTCCTAGAAAATTTTTGTCACATTTTTCTCAGGAAGTACAAAGTCATGAAAGTGTTGTATTAATCTTCATATATGCATGTTATACATGGCTTATCAACGTCATGTTTACTAAGTATTTATTTATTCTAACACATTATCCATGAATTAAATTTTTGTCACGTTTTTATACGACTGCAAAAAATTTTTGCGGTTGTATATTGGTATGACGTTGGCGGTGTCGTCGTCACAAGACATTGGTTTTCGCACAATAACTTTAGTTAAAGTAAATGGATCTCTATGAAATTTTACCATAAGGTTCAATACCACAAAAGGAAGGTTGGGATTGATTTTGGGGGTTATGGTACCAACAGTTAAGGAATTAGGGGCCAAAAAGGGGCCAAAAATAAGCATTTTTGTAACTTCCAGACAATAATTTGTGTGTTAGTGTATGGATCCCTCTGACATTGTACCACAAGGTTTCATATCGCAGAGGGAATGCTGGGATTGATATTGGGGGTAATTGCCTTAAAATTTTAGGAATTAGGGGCCAAAAAAGGGGCAAAAAACAAGCATTTTTTTAGTTTCATGACAATAACTTGTGTGTAAGTGTATGGATCTTTCTAATATTGTACTACAAGGTTCCATATCACAAAGGGAAAGCTGGAATTGAGTTTGGGGGTAATTGCCCAAAATGTTTAGGAATAAGGGGCCAAAAAGGGGCCAGAAATAAGCATTTTTCTAGTTTCAAGACAATAACTTGTGTTCAAGTGTATGGATCTCTCTGAAATTGTACTGCAAGGTACCATACCACAAAGGGAAGGCTGGGATTGATTTTGGGGGTAATTGCCTTAAAATTGTAGGAATTACGGGCCAAAAAGGGACAAAAAACAAGCATTTTTCTAGTTCCAGGACAATAACTTGTGTGTAAGTGCATGGATCTTTATGAAATTGAACTACAAGGTTCCATATCACAAAGGAAAAGCTGGGTTTGAGTTTGGGGGTAATTGCCCTAAACGTTTAGGAATTTGTGGCCAAAAAGGGGCCAAAAAACAAGCATTTTTCTATTTTCCAGACAATAACTTGTGTTCAAGTGTATGGATCTCTCTGAAATTGTACTGCAAGGTACCATTCCATAAAGGGAAGGCTGGGATTGAGTTTGGGGTTGATAAATCATAAGGGGTTCAAAAAATTTTGGGGGGGGATTTTTTTTTCTGTTTTTTCCGGTTTTTTTTTTCTTTAAAATTTTCCATTTTAAGTTGGTTATTTCTGATTTATATATAAGAGTAAATAATAATGATATGGTTTGATTTCATCAAAAATTAAAATATAGGGGTTATTTGATATGCTGAATCTAACCGTGTATTTAGATTCTTAATTTTTGGTCCCGTTTCAAATTGATCTACATTAAGGTCCAAAGGGTCCAAAATTAAACTTAGTTTGATTTTAATTAAAAAAATTTAAGTTCTTAGACCACATTCATTCTGTGTCAGAAACCTATGCTGTGACAAATAGTTAATCACAATCCAAATTCAGAGCTGTATCAAGCTTGAATGTTGTGTCTATACTTGCCCCAACTGTTCAGCGTTCGACCTCTGCGGTCGTATCAAGCTGTGCCCAGTGGAGCATTTTATTATTAGAAAGTCTGAAACTATGGACCAAAACTTCCTGAAATTTGGTTTTCAAGAATCATGTGAACTCTGTTTGATGCATGATTTTATTTTTGAAATTTTGTCAGGTATGCTTAACTAAATTTTGGGAGTTAAAGTATGTTTCAATCTTAAATACAACTGAAAATTAAAATAATTACTTAAACAAAAAAATACAACCAATCCTTTAGTGACCTGAAGTAGGTAAATCTAACTTCATTAATAAAGTGTCATACTTTAATATTTGAATTTCAGTCTGTAGTTGAAATAGCAAAAGCAACATGGAGATTTGTCAAAGAAATAGGGACAGTTTGAAGAATTGTATTCAAGTGGACAATATATTAAGTTTCCTGTCACAGTATAAGGACAACTTAGAGGCTTCATGGTAAGAAAAATATTTATTTTTCTGAAAAATGAAACAGAAATTGAAAAGCAGAATGAGTATATCATGAAAAAAAATGGTGATCTGTCAAAATAGCTGTGTGCAACTGTAGTGGACAACAACAAATTATTACAAACATTTACTAGAATGTTTATTCCATAAACTCTTTTTACCAATAAATGTATGGGTGGATACAACTGAAGCATAAAAAAGTCATGAGTCATAAAAACCAATTTACAATTAATGTATGAAAAGATTTGCAAAACTTGATTGATTGATTGTTGGTTGCTTAACGTCCAGTGTGCAAAAATTGAATAGAAGGGATGGCAGTACATATGTAAGAGTCAAATCTATGTCCAGCCTCAAATCTATGTCATTTCCTCAGATCTGTGTTCTGTGATGACATGGCACTCAAATCTATGCACTTTTTTTATCCATGTCCTTTTTCAGTAATATGTCATGACTTGAGACATGTACATTTAGAATGCGTCATGGTTGAAGCACTCAAGTTTACCTTAATCTGGGATCGTTGTGTAACAACGCAACTTAATAACAAACTGTAAAAATCAGTTCAAAAGGGCTTTACTCATCAGATCGGATCGGCACAAAGCGCACAATTCATTTGACAAAAAAAAGACAAAAGATTCAAACCTATTTTACTGTTTGAACGTCAAAACTTCTTTACATATTTGAAACAAAATATTGTTATATAATATGAATAAAAAGAGATTGGCTAAACATCAATAAGATTTCTGCCGAACAACACAAGTTATATCTCAAAAATGCACATTTAAAATCTAAAGGTAACAATACAACCTTCAAGAGAGTCAAGTATCCAAATACAACAAACTTTAAATGACCCACTGTATGTATGTAATACTAGTACTATAAAGGAGATAGGGCTATATGTTCATGTTACAACATAATAAATGCCCAAATGTTTAGTTTTGTCATTGAATGTGAATAATAGATATAAGAAGATGTGGTATGACTTCCAATGAGACAACTCTCCATCCAAGTCACAATTTGTAAAAGTAAACCATTATAGGTCAAAGTACATCCTTCAACACGGAGCCTTGGCTCACACCGAATAGCAAGCTATAAAGGGCCCCAAAAATGACTAGTGTAAAACCATTCAAACATAAAAACCAACAGTCTAATCTATATAAAAATTGAGAAACGAGAAACACTTATGAACCACATCAACAAATGACAACCACTGAACAACAGGTTCCTGACTTAGGAGAGTTGCAAACAAATGCAGCAGGTTAAAATGTTTTAACAGGTGCCAACCTTCACCCTAACCTGAAATAATAGTGTAACATCACAACATAGAAAGACACACTATAAAATATCGATTGAAATGGTTTAACTCAATCAAAACACATATTAACAAAAACAAGTAAACATACACTGAATGAATAAATTTGATCTATGACACAATGTAAATACCAGATTAATAAAAAAAGGGGGATGAGATGTTAAACAATATCAGAAAGACAACTATAACCTTGGACAAAATTCCGTTAAGTAAAATAAAGTACCAAGTAAATAAAAATAATTTTGTTGTAAGGAGTACATGGAGTACGGAAATATTTTTTACAAAATAAATAAATTTGTTGTTCATAGTACAAGAACAGAAGTGAAAATTTATTGTCATACTAATTGCTTATCAAAGGTGGTATATATTAAAAATAGTGAGACGAGATATAACACAAAATAAGTAAACATTAAATAACAAAAATGCATTACAAATTGTATCAACAGGTCAAATTAACACGAAAGTACGATTTCAGAGTACTCGCAGTTACTGAAAGCTAGTTAAAAGCCAAAAACAATTAATAATAAAAAATCATGCATCAGAAACTAAAATCATCTAAAACACATCCCAGGGATTTAGTGTTTTAATGTCATGGACAGTCAAAGCAGACATGACTTGCACACACATTTCTTTGTCAAGATGTAATGCTATAAAGACCAAAGCATTACAAATTCTGTGTTGCAAGCTTAACCAGAATATGCCTCTGGTTGACATCAGACTGGGCATTAGTAGCTTTTATTGTTACAGCATGTTATAAGAGAGTTTGTATGTATAACATATAACATTGTTGTTTGTAAACAAATTTAAAGTTTTAGAGTTGAAGATTGGTGTGATATATTATAACATTGGCATACAGATCTTGGTTTTACATTTTTTATAGGTTTACAAAATCATAGTAATATACATTAAAGATATGATAAATATGTTTATATATATACATGTAAATGTACAGGTTTTGTGGAAATGCAGTGGCTCAGATGCTATGCATGTCATCATCACAGAGAGAGGAATTCTTGTCCAACTTTTTCCAGGATAAATCAGTGTTTGCTGACTATCAAATCAGGTTTGTTAATACAAGCAATTAGAATTAAAGAAATCATTTAAGGGTCACTAAAAATTTTGGAAAATAAGCTGAAGATGTTTTTTAAGAAGAAATCTGTTACTTTTAATGTTTTTAATTCAGATGAATTATAAATATTGTACATGTAATAGAAAAAGACAATTTATAATGATAAAATATTAAAACCTTATTAAAAACAAGAGAGTTGCACTATAAGCTATTAAAAATCTTATCCAAGTACTTTTGTTGGTGGAAAAAATGTTGAATCATATTTTGATCAATTTTTAGATAAGTTTCAGGGGAGATAACTGTGTACACAATAATGAACGTTCAATTTCCTATTGTTTAAAGTTTTCTTAATGATAACTTCAAAATCAGGGAATGTACCAAACATTTTGAAAAAGTACTCATTTAAATCAACAAAATATTGCATTGTCACAAAATGCAGAATGTATGAAGTTAATTGTAAAAATTAATTCAACACATCTTCTGTAGGTATGGAAGTATGAGTAGAGACAATAACACTGATGATTCAGGAACACAGCTAGCTGGTCTCAGTTCTAGAATACAGGAGGTCTTGGCATCTTTTACTGAGACAGATTTTCATCACAGTATTGTTATGGTAGCTGGCATCATGCTCCCTAAATCTGTAGTAGTAGAAGATCTTGTAAGTGATCAACCTCTATAGCTTACTTAACTATTTTCTTAAAAGTTTGAAACTTCTACAGAAGTCAGATGTGGATTCATTATTGCTCATGCTGTACTATAGAATTGTTATTTGCTGATTTGTATAGTAACTACCTTAATATTAAAGTCTGTTGTATTGCTTCATTTAATATAGCTGACCGAGGACATACAACTATGCTAATTTGCATGATATGTTGTAAGAATATCGTCCTATTAATCATGATTAATTCTTGACCAAAGTTGAATGGACAAAGTACCTTAAAAATTTTTATTTTACACAGGAAATCTGTCAAATCTGGAATGAAAAAAATGTTTGCAAGAAATTCTGAAAAATGCATGCCATTTTCAAGAATTTATGCCCTTTAAAAAGGGATCATTTTAATCTCCTGTAGAACATAGGTTGTATAATTTGACCGTGGGGACTATGGTAAGTATCTATTGCATGTCAAAATTGGACTGTTCAAAGTGCATACATTTCTTCAGTAGCAAAATTACATTAAAATCTTAATTTTTCTAGATAACAACCTGTTCACTGATACCTGTTGAGTCAACTGTCAGTCATCTGAGAAGTCTTGCCTTGGCTGTAGCCTCTGGGAATCCTGTTCTACTCCAGGGACCTGTTGGTTGTGGTAAAACCTCGTTAGTAGAACACCTGGCCCAGGTAACAGGTAGACAGAAATCACCAGCACTGATGAAAATACAACTTGGTGATCAGACAGACAGCAAGGTAAGAATAGGATCCTTTAAAAATAGGAATAAATGTTAACAGATCACCTGATACACAGGTAAATTGACCACACATTTACAAATAAAATTTCATCTTGGTTCCCACACTACCTTGAAAAGTAGAAAAAGCCTTGAATTGCCATTGTTTGCAAAAAAGGCATAAATGCTGGGAAAACCTTGAATTTCTAATGTTCAATAAGCGCTGTTCCATTAAAACATGCATGGTACCGATGGTGTAACCACCTATAATAGCAATTTTTGAATTTCGCTAACATTTTCATCGTACAAAAAGTATTTGACACCCACTCATAGTTGAGATTTCAAAGTCCTGGGTCCAATGAATGTTTTTATGGAACAGATCTAACAGTGTTTCCCTTCAACAGTCCCCTCAGATTCAGAATTACTTATATAGTCTCTGAAACTATTGTGAGAAGGTGGATATAAGCAATAAGTTACTGACCATGACTTAAATGTCTTACAGTCAAAAATAACTTAAGGTCACTTCATCTCTGTCTTTTGATACCATCCTTGAAAATGAAAATATCCTGAATAATTTTTGGAAAGGCTGTGAAGTTATAGGTGCAAAAGAATAGGAGCTCTGTTAACTCTTTGAGAAGATTGACATTAATCTTTCTCACCAGCAGTTTTATTAATGAGCATAATATAATTTAATGTTATAATGTACATGCAAGTTCAAAATTATTTAACAGGCTAATTAGTTAAAGAAATGTTTTCTGTCTTTAATAGCTAAACTCCTCATTTGAGCTAGTTAGTAGATTGTACATGTTTGTTCATCACTAGGAGTTTAAATTTGTTTGTACAACCAAATTAATCAATGAATGATTGTTTTTTCAAAGTGAAATTTAAAGTTCCTATCAAATGAACTCCACAGAGAACAATAGCTATTGTATTTACTCAATGGAACAGTTCCCTTTGCAAAAATTAAAATAGCCAGGTAAAACAATAAATGATTCTGGGAAAAGGTTTTATTTCCTTCACAATAAGCATATTTGTGATATCTAAGCATCAATTATATTTCTCTTATCAAACAGGCATTATTGGGTACATACAGATGTACAGACATACCTGGAGAGTTTCTATGGCAACCAGGTATATTAACCAGGGCTGTGACCGAGGGTCATTGGGTGGTACTTGAGGATATAGACTCTGCTCCAATGGATGTTGTATCAGTGTTACTACCACTGCTGGAGAGAAATGCTCTATCTTTACCAGGACATGGAGACAACATTCATACTTCACCAAACTTCAGACTGTTTGCTACACAAAGGTAAACTTATGATGTTCATCATGAAGTAAAGTGTTATTAAAATTTAAGATATGTATGAATCAAAGGATATGTGGTATGTCAATAGGGTTCAAACCAAGTCCTCAAATAACTAAAAGGTATGAAAACAAGGAGATTTGATGTGAATAATGACAATAAATCAGCTGTTCACTAAAGACCAAAAAACATATACTGTAAATTCAGAAATTATTGCGTGCATTTATTATTGCGATTTTGTCATTTTAGAATTAAATGCGATTTTAATTTTTACGATTTTGAGAAAAATCCTGTCTTAATTCATATAAAATATTTCAAAATGCGAGGTTAAATTATTGCGTTTACAGCTCTGTTGCATTTTTCGCAATAATAAAAACCTCGCAATAATTTCTGAATTTACAGTAACCTTAAAATCTATGCAAATTTAGGTTACTGTTGAGCTTTCCCAAAGACCTACACTGTAAGGATAGCTGTAAACTGTAAATAATACACAGATGTGGAGAAAATGTCAAATGAGACAGTAACCCTACAAAAAGTTGTAATCAAGAGGATAACATTTAAGTTTTAAAAAGACATGTGTTTTTACATAAAAAAAACTAATGATAAGATCCTATTTTTTTAGATGATGATCACAGAACAATTTTTTAACAATCAGTTCTTTGGTATTTTTTTGGGTAAAGATTGTATTAATTGCAATCAAAACCCTATGGTACTGACTTGATATCTATATCTTCCAAGGTTTATCAGTACCATTGATAGTTCAAACAAAATAGTGCAGTGAAGTGATCATTATTTAGATCCTATCAAGTCAATGTCATACAATTTATTGATGATATGTTATACTTTGATATTTAAGTTACAATAAGAAGTGTATTTGAATTACCAGACTAGTCAAGAAAACATTTTTTTATTAAAAATTACATAAGTAATGCATGGTGTATAAATCTGTTATAAAAATAGGTTGAACTATGAATGTACAATCATGAACAAAGGAAGATAACTCCAACTCATTTTTTTTTAAATATTAAAATTTTTAATTTGCCTAGCAAAATACAATTCAAATGTTTATTTAAAAATTCACAAAAATTGCAAAATAAATGCAATCTTTACCCTTCAGTGCTCACAAGCACTTTGATTATTTTATTTTTTTTTAGATATTTCTATTTGTGAAAAATAAAAGAGGACTTTATTGATAACGTACCTGCATTCTGTATTAATGGATATCATTTGCAGAAGTTTTACCCTGTTACATTTTAGAAAACATATAGTGATACATATAGTGATATATATATATATATATATATATATATATCACACTTATGAAGTGGGTCTTATACTGCAATGACCTTGTCTGTCCATCTATACTGTTGTTACTTATAACACAGTCATTATATTAAGGAATGATAGGCATTGTGCTCAACATCTTGTTTTTCTTCAATTACAGTTGAGTTTCAACAATACTTATATACATGTATGTAACATTTCCTATATATTGTGATAAATGCATGCTAAATCTAACAAATGCCTACTTTAGATATAGCCTATCTAATCTTGAATTTTTCCTTCAGACTTCTTGGTTCACACAGTGGATGGCATCGTCAGCATAACAACAGCTCTGTTTTGTTGGAAAAAATGTGGACAAAGATCAGTGTTGAACCACTGTCTAGAGTGGAATTAGAGCAGGTTTGATAAAATTTTAATATCATAATTCCAGAGGATGTTAGGAAAATTAATCATCACTTTTGTTAAAATAAAACTTCATAGTTTGCTGCTACTTGATGTCATCATTACAAATCTTCATGGATTTTGGCTTAACATAAAAAAATACCAAAACATGAACAAAGAAAGTTAAGAACAAAGGCAAACAAAATACTTATAGTTCCAAACTTAAAATGTAAATGGAGAAGAAAGAATTTGTAGAAAAAATGTATAACAAGGATACATTTCTTAAACCATTGATGATTTGGTAAACTCTAGGTTTATTTTTGATGTTTATACCAGATATTATTTTATTAATGAAATTCAGTACCATATATCTTAAATTAGTAATTCTTTTTATACGCCCGTCAATTTTTGACGGGACGTATTATGGTATACAAATGTCCGGTGTCCGTCCGTCTGTCCATCTATCTGTCTGTCTGTCCGGCGTAAACATGTCGCACCGTAACTTGAGAATGAGTATACAAATTTCATGAAACTTAACATAGTTGTTTCTTATGATGGTCAAACGATCTGTATACTTTTTGGTGAAAATAAGATTAAAACTTTTTGAGTTACAGGACTTAGTAACTAAAACAGGTGTGTGGTTTTTTTCACATGTCACGCCGTATCTCAAAAACTATTTATGATTATTGCTTAAAACTTTACACACTTCTTAGTTATATTAATCTTAAGATCTGTATACTTTTTGGTGATGATTCAAAATTTTACTTTAGAGATATTGAGTATTTTGTTAAAAAAGGGGGAGGGGTTTTTCACATGTCACGCCGTATCTCAAAAACAGTTTATGATTATTGCTTAAAACTTTACACACTTCTTAGTTATATTAATCTTAAGATCTGTATACTTTTTGGTGATGATTCAACATTTTATTTTTGAGTTATTGAGTATTTTGTAAAAAAAAGGGGGAGGGGTTTTTCACATGTCGTGCCGTATCTCAAAAACGATTTATGATTATTGCTTAAGATATTACACACTTCTTAGTTATATTAATCTAAAGATCTGTATACTTTTTGGTTTTGATTCAAAATTTTATTTTAGAGATATTGAGTTTTTTGTAAAAAAAAGGGGGTTTTCACATGTCACGCCGTATGTCAGAAACTATTTATGCTTATTGCATAAAAATTCACACACAAGACGACGGGCGTATTATGTGCTCATGGCGCAGCTGTTTATTTAATTTACTTACAGGTAATAACAACAAAATATGCTGACCTTAAGCCTGTAGTAGATAGACTGTTAGACATATACTTCATGTTATCAGCAGGTAAACATGACACAGAAGGGAACCAAGAGGAATCTATTGGCAAATTTCTGTCTCATGATGGCAGACTGATATCTACTAGGTAAACAGTGTATCTAAACCACAGCCAGCTTTCACTTTCATGATTTTCACATGGAATCAATTTACATTTTCCTTAAATTGATGTTATAAATATTTTATTAAAGTGTAAGTTAAAATTGAATTTCTTGATGATTTCATATAAAATTTGGATTAAATTAGAGTGTCATCTTTTGGAAAAATACATTTTAAAACTTATGGTACAGTTTTGTTAAATACAATTCTTATATTTAAAAAAAGAACCCATCAAGGATGTGATGTTGTTGGTGGAAAATGACTTCAATTTTATTGGTGTACTACTTATTGAGAACAAAGACCTGTTTAACAGTTTTTTTAAATTTTTTTACAGGGATTTAATGACATGGTGTAAGAGGATAGCAGTTGACTTTGACCTCTCCTCTACAGCTACTGCTAACCTAGTAATCCAGGAAGCCTTAGATTGTTTTGTTTCATGCCTTTCTTCACCACAGAAAAGACTGTTAGTGGCTGAAGCTATTGGTGCCAAACTCAATGTCACTAAAGTCAAGGTAATCTGTCAATGTCTTTGTAAACCCATATTTCAGCTTATGGGTTAAACCTGACCTTTGAACTAATCTGAAATTTTGAATATGCATATAATTATTTTCACTGCATGTTTCAGTTGACTGACCTCTTAATGCCTTTTTGTTTGTTTGTGTCATTGTGACCTATGTCCCACCTCTCCTTTTGTGTGTTAGTGGTGTAAGTAGTTCATCTACAGCCATCACTACCCTGTCAACACTGAGGTTGTGAATTAGAACCCCATTCCTGGCAGGTGCGTTCTCATCAGGTACTACAGCTTGTGGCAGTTGTGTGATAAAGCAAAAGTGACATAAAACACCAACAGTCAATCAATCCTTTTGTGTTTATGGCTGAAATAACGTGCTTTTTGGATTCTATAAATATCCTCTTGACCATTCATAAATAAAGAATACAGATATACAATTTACAAAATGTATTAAATACTGTGAATTAAAAAAAATGATGGGATCATTTGATTAATGTAATAGATACTAAATGTACAACAATTTAAAATAATTGTGTTATAATTTCTATTAGCTCTAACTATAGACAATTGTATGTTAAGGGGTCTATAATTCATTTTTACATACTAATTTTTACCTTTTTTAACTGGACTAAATCACTACTTTACCTTAAAATTCATTACCCATTTGTTTTTCATTTAATTTCATCTCCTTACTTACTATTTTATGCATAAAATATATACAACATATATTTGTTCGAAAACGACAACCCAGTGCGGAAAACCGCAAGTGATTTAAGACTTTTCACATAATGGTTGAGAAGCAAATTTCAAACTAAGAACATGATAATTATTGTGACAAGATAAATAAAATGCTTGTAATATCAATAACAACAATTAAAGTTAAGAAATTTGTATTTGGTTGTCTGTAAATTATTATCTAAAAAGTCGTGGAAAGACAAAATATTAATTAATAGTTCTTCTGTTGAAGTATATGATTAAAAGATAATTACATGTCATTTATCATATCAGACCCTTTATCGGCCCTCCTTCATGTGGCTCTTGGGCTGATATCATGACCTAGGGCCGATAAAGGGTCTGATATGAAAAATGCCATGTAATAATCTATACTTATATTTCAGGCTGAATATTACTGTTCTAAATATAAACCAGAAGTGAAGATAACACAAAACAAATACAACGTTGGAAGAGCTGTACTTCATAAGTCAGATGATTATGTTCTCTCCAGGTTTGTAAGATATTCTTCATACAATGATTAACATCACGGACCAAAATTGCACCTAGTATCCAATTTGCACCCATTTGCAAAAGAAGCAGTGGAAATCTTATGTGTTTTCTTAGAGACTAAACAATTTGTATTTTTAAAATTTGCCATTATACATGTCTTTCAACATAGCTACAAATACTTAAATGTATACAAAAAGGTCACATTATATATATTTACAGATGAAGTATCCAGTGAAAAAAAAGTTAATTCTATGGAAACATTGAATGCGACTTCCACAAGAAGTCAACTCCAAAAATGAGCAATCAAAATATGTCACAGGCATCCATTTCTTACAACATGCATAGTAAGCATGGACTATTGTCAAATAGTTATAAAAATGTGAAGAATTAGAACAAAACATTTGTTATTCGATTTTTACGGATGTGAAGTTAAGCATGGATGCAATTTAGGCACTCCTCATTACAGATTTTTGGGTCGTTTGAAAGGTCGGTTCAAATGCGTTTTTCTATGATTCAGTATGGATTCAAAGTAAGTTTTGTGGAACTATATAGTTAATAAGGATACATTTACAAAATAAACCCAGAATGAAAATGTTTGTCTGTTTTTAAATAAAAGTAGGTGAAAAAACTGTCAAAATAGGTGCAAATTGACTACTGTCACGTTAGATTTCTTATGATTTTATTTCACTTATCAGAGACAAACTTTTGTATAATATTGTTTTTTAACTAAGAATGAAATGTTGATTGTTGATAATGATATTTTGAAGATCATTTAGGATGTGTTTAAATTAAGAATAAATACTTATAAAGAATTATGCACTTAATCTGTAATAAAAAAGTTCGAGGTCAATAATGAGCATACACAAAACAATTTTATTTCAGAGCTAATAATGATGTCTAACAAATGTTTAATTTACTATTAAATACTGTAAAATCAGAAATAATTGCGTGCATTTATTATTGTGATTTTTGAAGAATGAACAAAAAATGTGAGTTTGATTATTGCGATTTTAGGAAAAACTTCATACAAATATACGTATCAGATATCAGAATGCGAGTTTTTATTTTATCGATACTCAAGGAGTCGCATTATTCGCATAAATAAAAACCTTGCAATAATTTCTGAATTTACAGTACAACATATTATTTTTATGTATCTTTCTAGATCTCATTCAACATTTTCCTTCACTCGTCAGTCTTCATCCTTGTTGGAGAAGGTAGCAGTCTGTGTGATGAGCAGTGAACCAGTTTTACTTGTTGGAGAGACTGGTACTGGCAAAACCTCTTCAGTCCAGTATCTAGCCCAGCAGTTGGGTATGCTTTTATGATGCAATGCTTTTTTTCAGTTTCATGTTGAAAAAAGAATATCTGCACTAAATTCAATTGTGATCTGAGCTAAGATTTATTAATTGATTGATTGTTGGTGTAAAGTGCCACTTTTAAGCACATTGGCTAATGTGGTAGGCAGTTTTAATTGGTGGAGGAATCCGGAATGCCCAGAAAGAGAACCGGCCATATTTGTCAGAAAAACTGGCAATCCTAGTCAATTGAGATCAGAGTCAAATGCACCTGCCTCATAGTTGATGTTTTAACTCCCCCAATTTTCACAAGAACTAGGAATCAGAGCTTCCAGAAATTAAGTAGCTTCAGGTGAGGAGGCTATACCGTGTGATGCAGTTTTACATTCTACACTCATCAACTGCCTGTTTACCCAATTTTTACATTTTCTTCCACATAATGGCCATATATGAAATTTTTGTCTCATTTTTCATAAGAATTGAGAGCCAGTGCTATCTGAAATTCGTTATAAAGCTTCATGTGAGCATGCTTTACTGTGTGAGGCGTTTTCATATCCATCTCTCATCAACTTCTTGTTTATCATAAAATTTATAGCAGGGGCATCATTAGTGCTGACAGTAATTATAGGTCATAGTTCATCTTTATATTTCAGGTCACACTCTGAAGGTTGTAAATATGAATCAGCAAAGTGATAGTTCTGATCTACTTGGAGGGTAAGTTATTTTAATACTGATGTATCTAGACAGAACATACTTGTTGTGAACCAGAAATTACCTTCTCAAATGTGAAGTCTTAGAACTTCAACGGGTTAAAACTTCTATCAGATGAACTATTGTAGTTGTATTGAAATACTTCCATTGACTGCAGTAGAGAAATAACTATCCTTCATCAGCTGCTTTAAAATCAGGCCATTAGTTTTCTTGTTTGAATTGTTTTACATTTGTCATTTGGGGGCATTTTATAGCTGACTATGCGGTATTGGTTTTGCTCATTGTTGAAGGCTGTAGGGTGACATATAGTTATTAACTTCTGTGTCATTTGGTCTCTGGTGGAGAGTTGTCTCTTTAGCAATCATACCACATCTATTATTTTTAAATGGCAGAGGGTGTTTACCTCTTGCAACCTTGTTTTACATGTGGTACATGTCATAAGCACCCATAGTGTTGTCTGATTGTCTTAAGATATAAACCTATATAGTCAAGCATGTATAAAAAGTACTATTTCTTTTCATTTAGTTAGAATTTATTGATGGTTGAAAATGATTTTTTTTTATTTGACCACATTGACCACATACACATGTACTTTTTTCCAGATTCAAACCAGTAGACATAAAACATGTAGTGAAACCTTTCTATGAAGATTTTGAAATTTTGTTTTGTGAAACATTTTCTAGAAAAGAGAATGTTAAGTTTATAACACATTTGCAGGTAAGTTCATCCTCTCTTAGGTATCATAGGTATTAGAAAACAACAAATTTAAGGGTTCAACAAAATAATGGTTTCCTGTAGGCTTTTATGCAGAAGTTATCACTAGTAAAAAGATGAAATCAGGTATCCATAAAGATAGCTTTTTTTCCCTCCAAAAATGACACCAAGGAAAATGATTAAATCTATAGCATAAAGTAAATTAATATACATGCATTCTGCATTGTTTAATGATAATTTTATTAATTTTAGGTTCTTTCTTTAGATTAGCAAAGACTAGTTTGATAACTGCATTTGTCTTCATTTTCTTTCACAATCTTAATTTTCATGATACATGATTTTGAAAGCAATAACTGTGTATTTGAATTGTGTAATACATGTTTGCAGAAAACTAATTCATAACTATGTTATTTATCTTTTTTACTGTAAATTGTTTTCACACACAAAAAATATCTCCTACAAAATATTGGAAATTTGTGTTTTAAATTTGTGTCAGTTACGGGACGGAAATAAGACTTTTTTTGTCTAAACAGATATAAGAATAAAGTACTGTGTAATTTATTTAGGATTGTTTTATAAAGAAGAAATGGAATATGTTGTTAACACTGATGGAGCATACTATGAAACCAGCTTTTCAAAGGATAGAAGCAGGTATTGAGTTGTTATTTTTGTTTTGTTCTTTATATTTTGAATGGAGTAATTAGGGCATTAGTATGACGTGTTTGGGACTGAAAATTTGAAAATAATTAGATTAAGGCTACTTTTACAAATAGACTGAAAATTATTTAGGATAAATTAAATCTAATCAAATTTGCATAAGAAATGGGATTGTGACATCACAGGAATGTCTTCTAACTGCAATTTATGAATAGAAATAAGAATACAGTGTTATTGCATGAATATTATCCTGCACATAATTTATTTTGCACAAGCTTGTGAGTGCAATATACATTTTACGAGGGATAATATTCACTTATAACAACTTACAAAACTGTAAAAATCATATTTTTGTCACTGATGACGTCACTTATTTGAAGCTTTATTAATTTGAACTAGTGCAGTATTATACATTTATTACCCTTGTGATAGAGAGATGTATGAAGATTTGTTCACCCAAGAAAATTCATATCCTAGGCATCCCCAGATTCCCTTATAAGCCAAGGGATATTAATATTTTATTCCACTGCTTATACTTATCTTACTTCCTGAACATACAATTTTGCATTGCATACAATTTTTCATATCCACTTGCTTTTAAAACCAAATACCTTATAAATAGTGTTGTACTGATCAAAAGTTAATAATTTATTTTATGCCAAAGTTTATTTCTGTTTTGTTTTTATGTCTGAAATAATTTTGAACGTGATAGTGACTATACAATAGATATTTAAAAATGTTCAAAACGTTACATATATTAATCAAACAATATATCAGATACTCAGAAGGGAATATGAACGAATAAGAACTTTTGTTCAATTTCACAGTTGACAGTCTCATCAAATCAAATATTGATTTCACTATCAATGTGTACTTACAGTGGAATAAAATTTATTATTACTTGGCTTACTATTGGTTATGTTATGTATGAAATATATTGTTACTATACAATAATTATTTTATTATTCAATAGGAAAGATGTCTTCAGATCGCAGTGATAAATGGAAAAATATAAAACATCGTTTACAGCAGCTGAAGGTCCAAGTACAACAAACAGAAAATGTTCTAGCCTTTGCATTTATAGAGGTAGTTTTTTGTCCAATATCACTTCCTATACGAAATTTAATACAACTAGACTACAGTTTATACAATTATGAAGATGACATTCAATGTTTTCAAGATGTGAATTAATGTACTTATATTCTTGAATGGGGTGCACCTAAAATTATCTATTATCTTACCTTAAAAAGGAAAATACATTAACACAGTATTTAAAAAATAAATAGGCTCTAGAAACAAGGTTAATTTTGAATGCAAGCCTTTAGTTTAAAAACACAAAATGTACATTTTTATTTTTGAATAAAAGTCATTTTGATACTCCAGATATGAATTTTAAAGACATTTAAGAAATTATATTCATGAAGAGATATGAATTTTAAAGACATTCAAGAAATTAGATTCCCGAAGAGATATGAATTTTAAAGATTTTTAAGAAATTAGAATCATGAAGAAATGGACAGATTTTTTGTTTTGGTTTCTTTAATACAAATTAATGAAAATTCATTTTATTTGTACAAATGTTGAGGGTATGCCTATCATTTATACGTCGGTACAGCTGTTGGTTTTATTTGTCATGATTTATACAGTGGTTACATTTAATCTACAAAAAATGTTTCCTTGTTATAATTCAGGGTACCTTGGTAAAAGCCTTGAGAAATGGTGATTGGGTTTTATTGGATGAGATTAACTTGGCAGCTGCTGAAACATTAGAATGTCTGAGTGGTTTACTGGAGAGTCAAGCTGGTTCATTGGTTCTTACAGAGAGAGGGTAAGTATCAGAATGTCTTGAGTGGTTTACTGGAAAGTCAAGCTGGTTCATTGGTTTTTACAGAGAGAGGGTAAGTATCAGAATGTCTGAGTGGTTTACTAGAGAGTCAAGCTGGTTTCTTTGGTTCTTACAGAGAGAGTTTAAGTATCAGAATGTCTGAGTGGTTTACTGGAAAGTCAAGGTGGTTCATTGGTTCTTACAGAGAGAGGGTAAGTATCAGAATGTCTGAGTGGTTTACTGGAAAGTCAAGCTGGTTCATTGGTTTTTACAGAGAGAGGGTAAGTATCAGAATGTCTGAGTGGTTTACTGGAAAGTCTAGGTGGTTCATTGGTTCTTACAGAGAGAAGGTAAGTATTAGAATGTCTGAGTGGTTTACTGGAAAGTCAAGGTGGTTCATTGGTTCTTACAGAGAGAGTTTAAGTATCAGAATGTCTGAGTGGTTTACTGGAAAGTCAAGCTGGTTCATTGGTTTTTACAGAGAGAGGGTAAGTATCAGAATGTCTGAGTGGTTTACTAGAGAGTCAAGCTGGTTTCTTTGGTTCTTACAGAGAGAGGGTAAGTATCAGAATATCTAAGTGGTTTACTGGAAAGTCAAGGTGGTTCATTGGTTCTTACAGAGAGAGGGTAAGTATCAGAATATCTAAGTCGATTACTGGAAAGTCAAGCTGGTTCATTGGTTCTTATGGAGAGAGGGTAAATATATTTTTATCTATAATTTCTATTTTTTTGTCTCATGTGACAGTGATGGACATGGGGATGCTAATCCAGAAGCAGTGACAGGGTAAACTATTTATATAAAGCTTATATATAAGAAGGTCGAAGACCTGTATACTTTATATTAATTATACATGGCCATGGCATAAAATGAAAAAATGATGAAAAAAACATACAAGTCCTAAAAACACTACATTGAAAACTAACAGTGAGCAACTGGAACCCCATCAAAAACAGGTGCTCCAGAAGGGTAAGTAGATCCTGATTCACGTGTTACAAAAAAAAACCCAATAACTTAAAGGGTTATTAATCTATCAAATGACATTCTGCCTACCTAATTTGACAACTTTGTTGGTAAAAAAATGTCTCTTATCATACTATCCTAATTTTGATTTAAAATATTCTCTTACTGACAGAATTCAAGCAACTTTGATAATGAAACTTTCAATTTCAGAGTTAAAAAATTGCAAAACATTTTCTTTCCATTAATTGAAATAAATTTTACATTTCAGAGACATGGAGCCTGTTGTAAGACATAAAAATTTCCAACTATTTGCCTGTATGAATCCTGCAACAGATGTTGGCAAGAAAGACTTACCTATTGGTATTCGTAACAGGTACAAGTACAATGATGAAATGCTTTTTAAATAAGGGCTGTTCTAGAATTAAACACATAGAGAGATGGGAGACACTTTTTTAAGATACCAAGAACCATAAAATAAAAATTTTCATTTGACTTTTACTTATTATTCTTAAGAAATTCTAAGAAAAATGCAACCACCTATATTTATTTAATTTGAGTGCCTCCAATCCCCCACCTGATAAATTATGGAATAGCCCTTATGGTTTCTTGTCTTTTAAAATATCAAAATTTAAGTTTAATGTATTCTATTATTTTCTTATAGAGATTTAATGTGACGGTAGTTTTTCGCTTAAAATTTGTCTATTTGTAAAATTTTAAATGAAAAAAAAAAAATTCTGCATCTATCCTCATTAATTCTGCCTTGCAGCCTTAGTAGCCTTCCAAATGACATGTCCAATAAACAAAATGATTAGAATAATGACCATCTGGTAATTTACCGTTATTTATTAATTTAAATATGTACTAAATAACTATATTATGAATTTCAGGTTTACAGAGTTTTATGTGGATGAATTAGAAGACATTCAGGACTTAAAAATACTGGTCAGTGATTACCTTAGAGGCTTGGCGCCTACCTCGGGTCAGATAGAGGGTATTGTTAAATTTTACCTTACTGTAAGAGAGGAGGCTGTTAAGAAACTCACAGATGGAACAGGACATCGACCACACTTCAGGTATATAGGACTATAAAATGTCCTTATGGTTTAAGGTAGTTCACCATGAAGTCATAGTGACATGAAAATATGTACAAATGTTCATTATGGGTTGAACTTTCTAAAATATATGCCAAAGGTATGCTTTTACCCAGCGTGGGTCTTGTTGTCAAATGTATGTATCTTGGTATTTGATACAAAAGTTAAATTTAAGAAAGGTATCATTGAAATTGTAATAGTTGCTGGTAGTTGAAAAAAGTTGTCAACGGTATTAGGTCTGTATGAATTTTTGGTGAGGAAAAAGATATTTTTTATTGCTAAATATACATATGATTTGTAGTTCACTGATTTATTATGTTATAATATTTTCCTTTCAGTTTGAGAACTTTGTGTAGAGCTTTAAGATATGCTTCAAGTAATCCATGTGGACAGAAGGCTCGATCTTTGTATGAGGTGAGTTTTGGTTTAAATTTGGAGAAAAAGAGATACAATTAAAGAGTCAATATATAGGAAGTTGGTTCTGTGAGATTAATTCTTTTTGAAATAGACTTGTCATATATAACAACACTATTGACTCTTTGATCTACATTTCAAGGTTTTGGGGAAATTGATATTTAAATCTTTTTGGTTTCCATTACATCCTCCAACTGTGTAAGAGCTTATTATAAATAACTTTGTGGTTTTAACAGGATTTCGTTAGATTGAAACAAGTCTGAAATTAGGCCAAAGTGGACTCATCCACCAAGTAAAAAATGAATAACCTTGTGTGAGAAATTGCCTTCATGTGTCAAAAGGGCATATGGATATTTTGACTAGCTGCAGATGTTCTCTGTTGTAATTTGATTTCAATGTTCATTCAGTGTTTTTGAAAAATAGTAACATAAAACTTCTGCATTGGAAAACTTTTGTGTATTGTTTATCATGATCACTTGAATGCTTATTATGCGTAAAATCTGTATCTCGTAGTCATCCTATTTTGACATCCAATAATGACCCTGATTTTATGAATTCTATTTTCTCAAGGGATTTTGTTTGAGTTTTCTGACACAGCTAGATAGATCATCACATCCTATTGTGGATAGTTTAATATGTCAGCATGTTCTTGGAAAGTCCAATATAAAATCCATACTAAAACAGCAGATACCCATGCCAAGTCAAGGACAGTATCTTAACTTTGAAGGTTATTGGATATCTACTGGGAAGAAGAAAGCTGAAGTTCCAGATCATTACATACTGACCCCATCAGTCAGACAGAACTTAAAAGATCTGTGCAGAGTTATATCAGGAGGGTTAGTATTACTTTTATTAGTATACTGGGAAATTCAGTTATTTTCGTGGGGACCAATTTTGGTGGATTGAGGAAAAAATATATTTGATTTCCAGGTTTTGTCAAAGTCTGCATACATGCCTATAGAAAGTTTTTACTTCGTTGAACATTTAAATTGGAATGGTTCACTTGTATCCACAAAATCAACCAAAATTGGTATTTGACTAACAATTATGAATCCACTGTATATCATTTGATCATTTTGTGATATTTTGTGGAAAATAATCATTTTCTATATAGATAATGCAAATTATTTTACATACAGATGAATATATGAGCTGTAATTTTTGTTGTGTTAACATTTTATGAAATATTTATAAATTTGGATTTTGAAAGCTTTCACAGTTAGGAACTTATAACCGCTGAATATTGAATTTTGGGGGTATATAGGAATCACCCTGTCCATCTGTCTGTCCATGTGCCTTGTAATCATAACTCCTCCTAAACAGCTGGAGGGATATTGATGAAACTTACACAGTTGTAGAACATGAACTGTAGATGAGCTGAAAAGATTATTATTCGATCCTACATGTCTAAGGGGAAATAATCCAACATACTTCAATATTTTAATATGTGGTAATAGTCTCCTGTTAGTGCAGCTCTTCCTAATCAGCTGCACAGATATTGTTGATTAACTCAGTTGTAGAATTCTATATTAGGATTTGCATACAGGAATAAAATCTTGCTCCAACATGTTAATAATTAAATTGAATTTGTTGGGCAAAGGGTATCCTATTATGAGTTCATTCACATTTCTAGTTTAAACTGTACACGATTTGATAGTTAGCTTGTTTCTTACAGACAACACCCAGTACTAATACAGGGTGAGACATCAGTAGGTAAGACCAGTCTAGTGACCTGGCTAGCCAAGTCTAGTGGTAATCACTGTGTCAGAGTTAACAACCATGAACATACAGATTTACAGGAATATGTTGGATGTTACTCAGCTGATGAAACTGGTAAACTGGTCTTCAAAGAAGGTAAGCTGATAGTGATAAAGAAAAAGAGAATTCATGACACATAAGAAAAGCCTTATTAGGTTTTATTACATTAGCCAAAGCTGATAATACTTAAAAAGGATACCAGTAACAACATTATCTGAACCAAGTTTACTGCACCAGATGCCCATTTTGTCAATTAATGTCATTTCAGTGATGCTTGAGGCCAAAATATTTGATGAAAGTGCAAAACATTGATACAAAAAATAAAGAGCTGATAACATAGGATATCAGGAATGACCACAGATACATGTATTGGACAATACAGCATACTACACCAACCATAAACACCTGACTCCACCAAAAAAAAAAGAAGACAAAAAACATGCATGGTTCAGATTGCCCGATTTGGTGCAGGCACAAAATGTAAGGGGGTTAAACCAGTTGTGCATGTTCACAAATTTCCTGTTTGCCTATCTAGACCATATGTTGTAAAGGAAAAAAGGCTATGGAATCAGAACATATTTTTAAGTTATTGATTTAAATTTGATATATAAAATAAAGTTGCATAGATTTTGAACTAGTGTACAAAACAGCTATCATGCATTTCATTCCTTGTGGGTTGAAAAACACTTACATACAGATAAAAGTTAATTTCAACTTTATTGAAATATCAGACAGGCAACTGTTTATTTTCTTCACTGTTGTAGTTCAATGAGCTTCAATTACACAAATTTAATATCTATCCTTTTGTTTCACTGGCTAAAGTTTGTTGATATCCAAAATACTATCATGGTAGGGAGCTATTATATAGAAAGAAGTTGTTGCATAGTTATTTTTTTTACAGGAATGGTCTCATACCTCAATCATACCACCATAATTTTATATTCATTACCTATTATATAAAACTTTATTTTTCCTTCATTGATTAAGTATTGTTGAATATAATTGAAGTGCAAGTTTCATTATTTTATAGGAGTTTTAGTGGAAGCTATGAGGAAAGGCCACTGGATAATATTAGATGAGTTGAACTTAGCTCCTACAGATGTTCTAGAAGCATTAAATAGGGTAAGGGTATCTTATTTTTGAACAAATCAAAAAGAAATAATCTATACCTAATGCATACCTTATATAAAACCTTTCAATACATGACGTGGGCCTAGGTGACCAAGTGGTTATTGTAGTTCATCTACTGTATCACTAGCCTTGCTACATTAAGGTTGTGAATTTGGTACCCCACACTTGCTTAGGTGTGTTTAACTCCAATCTTAATTGACTTGGATTGATATTTTTCCTGCAAAGGTGAGTAGTTCTCTCCTGGCACTCCGGCTGCCTCCAATAATACAAACTTACTGCCTGGATATAGTCAGTATTTCTCTCCTGGTACTCGGCTTCCTCCATTAATACAAACTTACTGCCTGGATATATTCAGTAGTTCTCTCCTGGTACTCCGGCTTCCTCCATTAATACAAACTTACTGCCTGGATATATTCAGTAGTTCTCTCCTGGTACTCGGCTTCCTCCATTAATACAAACTTACTGCCTGGATATATTCAGTAGTTCTCTCCTGGTACTCCGGCTTCCTCCATTAATACAAACTTACTGCCTGGATATATTCAGTAGTTCTCTCCTGGTACTCGGCTTCCTCCATTAATACAAACTTACTGCCTGGATATATTCAGTAGTTCTCTCCTGGCACTCCGGCTTCCTCCTAATACAAACTTACTGCCTGGATATATTCAGTAGTTCTCTCCTGGCACCCGGCTTCCTCCAATAATACAAACTTACTGCCTGGATATAGTCAATAGTTCTCTCCTGGTACTCCGGCTTCCTCCAATAATACAAACTTACTGCCGGGATATAGTCAATAGTTCTCCAGGCGCTCCGGCTTCCTCCAATAATACAAACTTACTGCCGGGTATAGTCAATAGTTCTCTCCAGGCGATCCGCTTCCTCCAATAATACAAACCTACTGCCTGGATATAGTTAATAGTTCTCTCCTGTCGCTCCGGCTTCCTCCAATAATACAAACTTACTGCCTGGATATAGTCAATAGTTCTCTCCAGGCGCTCCGGCTTCCTCCAATAATACAAACTTACTGTCGGGATATAGTCAGTAGTTCTCTCCTGTCACTCCGGCTTCCTCCAATAATACAAACTTACTGCAGGGATGTAGTCAATAGTTCTCTCCTGTCACTCCGGCTTCCTCCAATAATACAAACTTACTGCCGGGATATAGTCAATAGTGCTGAAATTTGTGTTAAAACCATCGATCAATCAGTCAATACATTAGCTAGATATTCTATATACATATATATTTAATTTTTTTGTATTGGACAGTTTTTCCTTTTGAATACCATAAATTATAGGCACAATAGTGTTGTTGATAGGCGAAGGGGGCATTAAGTCTTACCCTTGACCGTCCACCCTTCCGCCCGTCCTTCTGTCTGTCCCAAAAGCAGACTTGGGGTAATTGTAATTGTAATCGTTAATCAGCTGTAATTGATTACAATTTTCAAGTAATCATTGTAATCATTAATCAGCCAAAATCTGATTACATGTAATTTAATTTAATCAATTACTTTTCAAAATACCCTGTAATCCTGATTACTTTTGATTACATTCTGATTACAATGAAAAAATCTTAAACTGTGTTTATGGTCAATAAATGAACTTTTTGTTATTCTTATTTAATAAATATTTAACATGTTAAGATAGTTTGGTTTACTTTATAAAGCATGTTAATTGATTTGTATACTTCAGTAAAAATAAACTGTTACAGTATTGAAAGTCATCATTAGCCTAAGAAGAGACATATAATACAATTATATGCCTCTGGCCTTAGTACAAGATATTGCATATAAATTCACAATTTAAAGATGTACATATATAAATTTGATAATAACTGCTATATTCAAGTAATACTTTTCTTTAACCCTGAATTTTAATCTTTAAATTTGTTAATATTGTGATTTTTGTCAACTTTGAATTGACAAGTAGGAAACCAATTAAGGTTTGTTTTATTGCAATTACCAATTTAGTATAGCTGTAGGACAATATATATGATAAAATTTATGAATCAGGCATGCGAAAATTTATCTAATTAGCACAAACTAAATTAAAAGTTGGACAATTATCTTGTTTAAAATATAAAGCAAATTTTTGTATGTATTGGACTGGACATTTAAAATGCAATGATTTTTAGTGCTTGTATTTTGTTTACAATTTGATTTAATAATTCATTTACAATTTTACATAGTTTTTAACTGGTAACTTTATTTCATCCATATTTTAACTTCCATAAACTGCACATTGAAATACATATAAAGTCTGAAAACAGCAATTTCTTTATAAAGCTATATTCAATTGAAGTCAAAATAATTCAGAGATCAATGCATGATGATAAAGTGTAATGGTTCATACCCAGTGACACAATGTTCATGTATGTATGTAGTGAACTTTGTGGTTTATTAAATAGATGAAGTTTGAAGTTATCATTTTATAATATATCAAACAAAATCCTTTCTAAAAATGATATAGTTATATTAAACGCTTATTCATTCACATCATTCAAAATGTTTTTTAGAATTCATTGTAATCAGATGTAATCATGATTACTTTGCCAATGTAATCATTAATTTAATCAGACACTTTCAGAAATGATGTAATCATTAATTTGCTTCAAGTAATCCATGTGGACAGAAGGCTCGATCTTTGTATGAGGTGAGTTTTGGTTTAAATTTGGAGAAAAAGTGATACAGTTAAAGAGTCAATATATAGGAAGTTGGTTCTGTGAGATTAATTCTTTTTGAAATAGACTTGCCATATATAACAACACTATTGACTCTTTGATCTACATTTCAAGGTTTTGGGGATATTGATACTTAAATCTTTTTGGTTTCCATTACATCCTCCAACTGTGTAAGAGCTTATTATAAATAACTTTGTGGTTTTAACAGGATTTCGTTAGATTGAAACAAGTCTGAAATTAGGCCGAAGTGCACTCATCCACCCAGTAAAAAATGAATAACCTTGTGTGAGAAATTGCTTTCATGTGTCAAAAGGGCATATGGATATTTTTGACTAGCTGCAGATGTTCTCTGTTGTAATTTGATTTCAATGTTCATTCAGTGTTTTTGAAAAAATAGTAACATAAAACTTCTGCATTGGAAAACTTTGTGTATTGTTTATCATGATCACTTGAATGCTTATTATGCGTAAAATCTGTATCTCGTAGTCATCCTATTTTGACATCCAATAATGACCCTGATTTTATGAATTCTATTTTCTCAAGGGATTCTGTTTGAGTTTTCTGACACAGCTAGATAGATCATCGCATCCTATTGTGGATAGTTTAATATGTCAGCATGTTCTTGGAAAGTCCAATATAAAATCCATACTAAAACAGCAGATACCCATGCCAAGTCAAGGACAGTATCTTAACTTTGAAGGTTATTGGATATCTACTGGGAAGAAGAAAGCTGAAGTTCCAGATCATTACATACTGACCCCATCAGTCAGACAGAACTTAAAAGATTTGTGCAGAGTTATATCAGGAGGGTTAGTATTACTTTTATTAGTATACTGGGGATTCATTTATTTTCGTGGGAACCAATTTTGGTGGATTGAGGAAAAAATATATTTGATTTCCAGGTTTTGTCGAAGTCTACATACATGCCTATAGAAAGTTTTTACTTCGTTGAACATTTAAATTAAAATGGTTCACTCGTATCCACAAAATCAACCAAAATTGGTATTTCACTAATAATCATGAATCCACTGTACATCATTTGATCATTTTGTGATGTTTTGTGGAAAATATTCATTTTCTATATAGATAATGCAAATAATTTTACATACAGATGAATATATGAGCTGTAATTTTGTTGTGTTAACATTTTATGAAATTTTTATAAATTTGGATTTTGAAAGCTTTACCAGTTGGAACTATTTTATTTAAATAGAGTATTAATGCATGATTTGATTATTAGCTTGTTTCTTACAGACAACACCCAGTACTACTACAGGGTGAGACATCAGTAGGTAAGACCAGCCTAGTGACCTGGCTAGCCAAGTCTAGTGGTAATCACTGTGTCAGAGTTAACAACCATGAACACACAGACTTGCAGGAATATGTAGGATGTTACTCAGCTGATGAAACTGGTAAACTGGTCTTCAAAGAAGGTAAGCTGATAGTGATAAATAAAAGAGAATTCATGTTATAAGAAAAGACTTATTAGCTTTTATTACATTAGCCAAAGCTGATGATACTTAAAAGGATTACAGTAACAATATTATCTGCACCAATTTTACTGCGCCAGATGTCCATTTTGTCAATTAATGTCTTTTCAGTAATGCTTGAGGCCAAAATGTTTGATGGAAGTGCAAAACATTGATGCAAAAGTTGAAGAGCTGATAACATAGGATATCAGGAATGACCACAGATACATGTATTGGACAATACAGCATACTACACCAACCATAAACACCTGACTCAATCAAAAAAAAAAAAGACAAAAAACATGCATGGTTCAGAT
Source organism: Mytilus coruscus (assembly GCA_017311375.1). Classification (NCBI taxonomy): domain Eukaryota; kingdom Metazoa; phylum Mollusca; class Bivalvia; order Mytilida; family Mytilidae; genus Mytilus; species Mytilus coruscus. Next base: position 38,420,684 of record CM029603.1, on the reverse strand, counting down.
TGCCCAACTTGGCGCAGGCACGAAATGTAAGGGGGTTAAACCAGTTTTACATGTTCACAAATTTCCTGTTTGCCTATCCAGACGATATGTTGTAAAGGAAAAAAGGCTATGGAATCAGAACATATTTTTAAGTAATTGATTTAAATTTGACATACAAAATAAAGTTGCATAGGTTTTGAACTAGTGTACAAAACAGCTATCATGCATTTCTTTCCTTGTGGGTTGAAAAACACTTAGGTACAGATAAAAGTTAATTTCAACTTTATTGAAATATCAGACAGGCAACTGTTTATTTTCTTCACTGTTGTAGTTCAATGAGCTTCATTTACACAAATTTAATATCGATCCTTTTGTTTCACTGGCTAGAGTTTGTTGATATCCATAATACTATCATGGTAGGGAGCTATTTTTTTTTACAGTAATGGTCTCATACTTCAATCATACTATCATAATTTTATATTCATTACCTATTATATAAAATTTTGTTTTTCCTTCATTGATTAAGTATTGTTGAATATAATTGAAGTGCAAGTTTCATCATTTTATAGGAGTTTTAGTGGAAGCTATGAGGAAAGGCCACTGGATAATATTAGATGAGTTGAACTTAGCTCCTACAGATGTTCTAGAAGCATTAAATAGGGTAAGGGTATCTTATTTTGAACAAATCAAAAGAAATAATCTATACCTAATGCATACCTTATATAAAACCTTTCAATACATGACGGGCCTCGTGATCAAGTGGCTATTGTAGTTCATCTACTGTATCACTAGCCTTGCTACATTAAGGTTGTGAATTTGTTACCCCACACTTGCCTAGGTGTGTTTAACTCAATCTTAATTAACCTGGATTGATATTCTTCCTGCAAAGGTGAGTATTTCTCCTGGTACTCCGCTTCCTCCAATAATACAAACTTACTGCCTGGATATATTCAGTATTTCTCTCCTGGTACTCCGGCTTCCTCCATTAATACAAACTTACTGCCTGGATATATTCAGTAGTTCTCCTGGTACTCCGGCTTCCTCCATTAATACAAACTTACTGCCTGGATATATTCAGTAGTTCTCTCCTGGTACTCCGGCTTCCTCCATTAATACAAACTTACTGCCTGGATATATTCAGTAGTTCTCTCCTGGTACTCGGCTTCCTCCATTAATACAAACTTACTGCCTGGATATATTCAGTAGTTCTCTCCTGGTACTCGGCTTCCTCCATTAATACAAACTTACTGCCTGGATATATTCAATAGTTCTCTCCTGGCACTCCGGCTTCCTCCAATAATACAAACTTACTGCCGGGATATAGTCAATAGTTCTCTCCTGGCACTCCGGCTTCCTCCAATAATACAAACTTACTGCCTGGATATAGTCAATAGTTCTCTCCTGGCACTCCGGCTTCCTCCAATAATACAAACTTACTGCCGGGATATAGTCAATAGTTCTCTCCTGGCACTCCGGCTTCCTCCAATAATACAAACTTACTGCGGGTATAGTCAATAGTCTCTCCAGGCGATCCGCTTCCTCCAATAATACAAACCTACTGCCTGGATATAGTTAATAGTTCTCTCCTGTCGCTCCGGCTTCCTCCAATAATACAAACTTACTGCCTGGATATAGTCAATAGTTCTCTCCAGGCGCCCGCTTCCTCCAATAATACAAACTTACTGTCGGGATATAGTCAGTAGTTCTCTCCTGTCACTCCGGCTTCCTCCAATAATACAAACTTACTGCAGGGATGTAGTCAATAGTTCTCTCCTGGCACCGCTTCCTCCAATAATACAAACTTACTGCAGGGATATAGTCAATGTGTTAAAACCATCGATCAATCAGTCAATACATTAGCTAGATATTCTATATACATATATATTACTTTTTTCGTATTTTAAATACCATAAATTATAGGCACAATAGTGTTGTTGATAGGCGAAGGGGCATTAAGTGTTACCCTTGACCGTCCACCCTTCTGTCCGTCCTTCTGTCTGTCCCAAAAGCAGACTTGGGGTAATTGTAATTGTAATCGTTAATCAGCTGTAATTGATTACAATTTTTCAAGTAATCATTGTAATCATTAATCAGCCAAAATCTGATTACATGTAATTTAATTTAATCAATTACTTTTCAAAATACCCTGTAATCCTGATTACTTTTGATTACATTCTGATTACAATGAAAAAATCTTAAACTGTGTTTATGGTCAATAAATGAACTTTTTGTTATTCTTATTTAATAAATATTTAACATGTTAAGATAGTTTGGTTTACTTTATAAAGCATGTTAATTGATTTGTATACTTCAGTAAAAATAAACTGTTACAGTATTGAAAGTCATCATTAGCCTAAGAAGAGACATATAATACAATTATATGCCTCTGGCCTTAGTACAAGATATTGCATATAAATTCACAATTTAAAGATGTACATATATAAATTTGATAATAACTGCTATATTCAAGTAATACTTTTCTTTAACCCTGAATTTTAATCTTTAAATTTGTTAATATTGTGATTTTTGTCAACTTTGAATTGACAAGTAGGAAACCAATTAAGGTTTGTTTTATTGCAATTACCAATTTAGTATAGCTGTAGGACAATATATATGATAAAATTTATGAATCAGGCATGCGAAAATTTATCTAATTAGCACAAACTAAATTAAAAGTTGGACAATTATCTTGTTTAAAATATAAAGCAAATTTTGTATGTATTGGACTGGACATTTAAAATGCAATGATTTTTAGTGCTTGTATTTTGTTTACAATTTGATTTAATAATTCATTTACAATTTTACATAGTTTTAACTGGTAACTTTATTTCATCCATATTTTAACTTCCATAAACTGCACATTGAAATACATATAAAGTCTGAAAACAGCAATTTCTTTATAAAGCTATATTCAATTGAAGTCAAAATAATTCAGAGATCAATGCATGATGATAAAGTGTAATGGTTCATACCCAGTGACACAATGTTCATGTATGTATGTAGTGAACTTTTGTGGTTTATTAAATAGATGAAGTTTGAAGTTATCATTTTATAATATATCAAACAAAATCCTTTCTAAAAATGATATAGTTATATTAAACGCTTATTCATTCACATCATTCAAAATGTTTTTTAGAATTCATTGTAATCAGATGTAATCATGATTACTTTGCCAATGTAATCATTAATTTAATCAGACACTTTCAGAAATGATGTAATCATTAATTTAATTTAATCGTACAATTGACAAAGTAATTGTAATTTAATCAATTACATTGAAAGTAATCGGACCCATCTCTGCCCAAAAGTATTATCACATATTATAAGCAATCTTGAGCAGGAGCATTTGTGACCTCAGACACATTCTTCTTTTATTTTCTTTTAAATACGATAACTAATAGACAATTTATCACATTTTAAAGCAAGTTCAAAAAGGCAGGTACAATACAATTGCTAAATTTTTGAATTGTAAAATCTTTTGAGGAATATGTAGCCTTCTATTGAATTTATAATGAAAGAGCCTGCATGCTGAATCATGAAAGTGAAGGATATAAAACATAAAAGAGTAAGATCAGGAAATCTTAGCTCAGGCTGTTCCAAACAGCAAAGCCTGACAATCTTATTAGTGGATTTCTGTTTTTTTTTCAATTTTTTCAATTTTATCATATCATTTTAGTTATTAGATGACAACAGAGAGCTGTTCATACCAGAAACACAAGAGACAGTAAAGGCACATCCAAAGTTCATGTTGTTTGCTACCCAGAATCCACCTGGTCATTATGGTGGTAGGAAGGTAAACATTCTAAATATTCAATATTTTTAGCTCACCTAGCCCAAGGCCAAGTGAACTTTTCTCATAACTTGGCGTCCGCCGTCTGTTGTCGTTAACTTTACAAAAATCATCTCCTCTGAAACTATGGCCAAATTAAACCAAACTTGGCCACAATCATCATTGGGGTATCTAGTTTAAAATTGTGTCCGTGACCCGCCAACCAACCAAGATGGCCACCATGGCTAAAAATAGAACATAGTGGTAAAATGTAGATTTTGGCTTATATATCTGAAACCAAAGCATTTAGAGCAAATCTGATAAGGGTAAATTGTTAATCAGGTCAAGATCTATCTGCCCTGAAATTTTCAGACAAATCAGACAACCTGTTGTTGGGTTGCTGCCCTGAATTGGTAATTTTAAGGAAGTTTTGCCGTTTTGGTTATTATCTTGAATATTATTATAGATAGAGATAAACTGTAAACAGCAATAATGTACAGCAAAGTAAGATCTACAAAGAAGTCTACTTGACCAAAATGGTCAGTTGACCCCTAAAGGAGTTATTGCCTTTATAGTCAATTTTAACCATTTTTCGTAAATTTTGTAATCTTTACAAAATCTTCTTCTCTGAAACTACTAAGACAAATTTAACCAAACTTGTCCACAATCATCATTAGGGTATCTAGTTTAAAAATGTGTCCGATGACCCCCTACCGAACCAAGATGGCCGACATGGCTAAAAAGTAGTACATAGGGTAAAATGCAGTTTTGGCTCATATCTCTGAAACCAAATTAAAGCATTTAGAGCAAATCTGACAAGAATAAAATTGTTCATTAGGTCAAGATCTATCTGCCCTGAAATTTTCAGACAAATCAGGCAACACGTTGTTGGGTTGCTGCCCTGAATTGGTAATTTTAAGAAAATTTTGCAGCTTTTGGTTATTATCTTGAAAATTATTATAGATAGAGATAAACTGTAAACAGCAAATAATGTACAGCAAAGCAAGACCTACAAATAAGTCAACATGACCAAAATTGTCAATTGATCCCTTAAGGAGTTATTGCCCTTTATAGTCAATTTTTACAATTTTCATAAATTTTGTAAATTTTGTAAATTTTACAAAATATTTTCCACTGAAACTACTGGGCCAAGTTCATTATAGATAGAGATAATTGTAAGCAGGAAGAATGTTCAGTAAAGTAAGATCTACAAACACATCACCATCACCAAAACACAATTTTGTCATGAATCCATCTGTGTCCTTTGTTTAATATGCACATAGACCAAGGTGAGTGACACAGGCTCTTTAGAGCCTCTAGTTAAGTGTATTTCTTACTGGTATTTTAAAAAATTCTGTTCACTAATTTATTTTATTGATGAAATGTACTTGAGAAAAAAGAAAAGTGGGACGCCGTTCACTAACACCTCTGAAAGTTTCTAGTCTACCCTTCCGTGAAATATTTAAATAAATTATTTTTAGTGTTTTATTGAACTTTCCATAAATCCCACTAACAAACAACCAGACAATGGTTTTAAGTTGACAAAAGGCTATACAGTACAGTAAATGATGCTTAATAGCTAGAAGACGATAAAAACTTTCATGTAAAGATTAATGATGCCATGTGAATAAGTTTATCTGTTTTCAAGAGCTAAATTGACGGTGTGGCTTCCATTTTCATGATTGAAAAAAATTGGTGATGAAATGGGGGATATAATTTTGACAAAGTAGAATTCTGACTAGGTTCATTGAAAATGAAGTATTGTTTGATCAGTATAATAAATCAACCCATATTTTATTGATTACAGATGTTATCTAGAGCTTTCAGAAACCGTTTTATAGAACTACATTTTGATGTGATACCTAGTGGGGAACTGGAGACTATACTTCATGAGAGATGTAGCATACCAAAGTCTTACAGTAAAAAACTTGTAGCTGTCATGTTAGAATTACAGGTATGGAGACTCAGATTGTAAATTACTTTAAATTTATCGCTTGCTTTTCAGAATTTAATAAAATAAAAGTTTGTTTGTTTAACAGAATTCTAAATAATTGCATTTTCTTGCTGATTATGCTGAAAATAAATAAACAAGAATTTGTCTACTGCCATTTGCATTCAATGCAATATTGCCTTGGATTTTGGTGTTAATTTTTTTGGTGTGCAATTAAAAGATGATGTTTATATTTCCTTGCAGAATATTTTGCATTCAAAAGTTAATGTAAATAATTGTTTTCCGCAGAAAAAAAAAAAGGTGAAAAATAGTTTGATGATACATGTATTACTATGATACTTTTGTAAACTTTCAGACCAGAAGACGAGGATCTGGAGTATTCGCTGGTAAACAAGGATTTATGACATTAAGAGATTTATTCCGATGGGCAGAAAGATACAAGTGTAAGACTGCTGGAAAATCCAAGTTTTATGACTGGGAACAGCATATGTCAGATCATGGTAAATATTATGTATACATGGTTGTTGGTGATGTGAAAAAAAGAGAATATAATTAGCTAAGAATCTTCATAGAATTCATCAATTTGAAATTATTTGTTTTAATTTCGATGTTTTTAAAATAAAAATTGGTTTGTTCTAGAGCATTACATGCCTATAGTACTTAATTGTTGTTGAATTTTTTTTTTTTTATCAATTTAATTAAAATCTAGAAAGATTTTTAAAATTTTTTTGGGCTCAAAACTTTGAAACTTTATAATTAAAAATGTCATTCTTGGATGACATGCATGTAGCGTACATGATACCAGTTGATAAAATACAGAAACCAAGAGAAAAAATAGATCTTTATAGTTTTACAGATTCTATAAATAGATATATATGTAATTTTTTAACAGGGTACATGGTACTAGCTGGCAGAGTAAGGAAACCAGAAGAAGAGCTTGTAGTCTGTGAAGTGATTCAGAAACATTTCAAACGTAAAGTTGATCCAGATAGATTGTTTACGTTAAGTGCTAACACTTCATCAACGACAGCTGACTTGCTGAAGTCTGTCATAAATGAATCTTCTAGTGACTTTCAACATGTAGTGTGGACCTATGGTATGAGGAGACTGGCTGTGCTTATTGGACAATGTATTCTGTTTAAAGAACCTGTGCTTTTGGTTGGAGAGACAGGGTAAGAGGCAGTCAGTTAATTTGAACCTGGGATTAAGTAGAAATTTTTAATTCCATTTAAGGTAAGGATGATATTTGAGAAAAAAAATTTTCAGCTGTCACATTTGTACAACCCAGCTACTATTTGGTCTTGGTTCTTGTTTAAATCAAAAGGTGGCTAAGTAACTAAGATATTGGTATTAAGATATAAATTTGTAACAATAATGTATTATTTATTAGTAAATGAGTAAGGAAGATTTCACTGATAAGTAACTATGCCAAACACGTTTTGCTTGTTTTACTTTAAGGTGTGGAAAAACAACCATGTGTCAAGTATTGTCAGCCATAAAGAACATCAAGCTATACTCCATTAACTGTCATCTACATACAGAAAGTTCTGACTTCTTAGGAGGACTTAGGCCTTGTAGATCTCATGATCAGGTAAGAATTCTCAATGACTGATTCAATTGTAAAGGCTGTTTCATTTAATGCCACATGTAAGGTAGGGAAGGTACTCTAAAAACACAACTTGTGTATGAAACTAATTTATTTGAATATTCACAGGAATTATTTATGTTGGTAACTATCCCAGCATCAATATGACTTGAAACATACTTGACTTGTGTATCAGTCATATATGATAAAGAAAAGAACTTTCATCTTGCTATGCTGAATCAAAAATCAAGTAATTTTATTTGAATAAAGAGTTTGTAGTGAAAGTACTCGCACGGTACATTAAAGTTTCTCATTCTATGCGATCTAAGTATCGTAATTATCAACTATGATGAAAGAGATATCACTGGTTGCTTTGTTACATCATTTGATTTATTTAACTGTTACATATTTTTTCAAAAGGAAGGACCACAAAGGCTTTTTGAATGGGTTGATGGCCCCCTGGTCACTGCGATGAAGGAAGGGGCAATGTTTCTGATTGATGAGATCTCCTTGGCTGATGACTCTGTCCTTGAGAGGTTAAACAGTGTCCTTGAACCTGAACAGATGATTTTATTGGCTGAGAAGGGTGGAGGAGATGGATCTTTAAATGAAGTGGAACAAGTTAATGCTAAGGAAGGATTCCAGGTGTTTTCTACAATGAATCCAGGTGGAGATTTTGGAAAGAAGGAGGTACTGTTAAGTTATAACTCTGAACTAATTGTTATGGAATACTTACATATACAAAAATGACTTTATACACTATATTTACCTTTTCTTAATTTATAGAATTGGAAATATTTGTTTTGTAGAACACATACATTTTCAATGATTTAAAAGGAATTAGACCTCAAGTTCTGGTTATTGAAGCTGGATGCCAGCTTGTAAAAGTTTGGTATTAGTGTAACTTTGGAAATTTATTAAACTGGTTGTGTTTGCTTAAGTTTGATTAATAATAGTGTCTGATGAGTTTATAGTTTAAGCATATAGGATGTAAGTTGTTCATTTTACTTATCTCTTGCACAAAAACTGAACCACATCTTATATTGAAAGCTGCATAAAACTTGTTTACCTTTCTTCAAGTTAAAATATTATTAACTCGTAGGTCTTCAATTTATAATAAGCCAACACTAAAGTATGATAAAGACAACCCTTATTTGATATGCAATAGAACTAGCCAATGTATTTGGTGCAAATCATATGCATTCTTTAATTTGTGTATTGAATTGTACTATATACAAAACAAACAAACATTTACATTCTTTCTGTACAATGTTAGGCAGTCAGTAATGCTATAAAACTCTACTGAACATGGTACTGTGTGCATGGAGGTATATAATCAACTGTACCAACAATACAACTTCATTTCAGCTTTCACCTGCATTGAGAAATAGATTTACAGAAATATGGTGTCCACAGACCAACAAGCGACAAGATTTTGTCAATATTATTGAACACAACATTAAGTCTGGTATCCACCTCTGCAACATGGAAGATGGTACCAGTGGTATTGGCAAAGCTATTATTGACTTTATAGAATGGTTTTCAAATAATGACTATGGAAAGAGGTAAGGGGTTGTCTTTTATATATATTCTCCAAAAAATTGGCATATTTTGCCATAGACTTTCACAAGGTTGAAAAAAACCTAAATGTAAGAGTTGTAAAGGCTTTTTGCCTTTCTTATACCAATACAAAAATTAAAAAATGAGAACATTTACATCTTTGTGGTTTGAAAATGTTGTCATGACAACAATGAATTTAATAGACAAAAGAGAAACCGCACAGTTCAACCAATATGAGAGTTTGAAAAAGAAGACAGTAAAACCCCAAAGACATCTAGATGTCCACTTGCAGTCTTCAACTGTAAGCATGGTAAGTGTTCATACCACATGCCAAGCTATAAAACACCCATAGTCTGGACAAGCTGTGGATAAATTCAACAGAAAAAAATTCATTACACAGATAGAACCAAATTTCACAAATATAGAGAAACCCATCTCTTTGAATAACTTATTTTACTGAGCTGAGTTCAGGAAGAATTTTATATTTGGTTTGAGCTTGACATTTCTACTGCAGTCGAAAATGAAAGGATATGGAGTAAATGATGGGACAAATTCAGAAAACATAGAAAATTATCAAGAACAGGGCTTTTATTCTGTTCTTCATGACAGTTTTGTCTTCAACAATGAACAAATCATTCATACCCCACAACAAGGTTGGAGTACTATTGATAAAAATAGTAATTTGACATTTTCATTATCTAGCGGTCAATGAATTCTGCAGTCATTTACTTTGAAATTCTCTTGGCTTTTATTAAAAGGAATGGAATATATTTTTGATGTAGCAATTACTTATGTTTAGTATTGATATAAGCGTGTTTCAGATCTGCGGTGCAGTCTCTTCCTGTTGTAGATGCTTAGACATGCATGTAACTTCACACCATGAATATTTTGTCAACATATTCTTGGCTTATATGAAAGGGAATCATTTTGTGTAGGATACAACTTGATAATATCAAATAGTATAGTATGGTGTATTAAATTCATTTTCCATATGAGCCATTTTCTGTTGCTGATAGTTTGGAATTTCACATTACAAAGGAGAAATGAAATTTTTTCATTAAAGCAATTTTGAGATTTGTTGATTTATGTTTTAGATGTACAGTGAGTATACGTGATATCCTATCTTGGGTGAACTTCATCAACGTGACATCTACAACCTTACATGATGATGAGGATGATGACACATTAAAGTATAACAAATTAGAGGCTCCACTAGCCTTTATACATGGTGCTTGTCTTGTCTTCCTTGATGGTCTAGGTTCAGGTAAAATTTTATTATTACTTATATTAAGTGGTAAAATCTTTCATGCCACTGTCAGTTAGTAGGTGGCTGGGAAATTTTTGTTAGCTTGAATAATACTCCACCAAATCATTTGAAGTTTGGAAATGGTGTTAAGGACAGCATAACACAGATCTAGTACGAATTTGATGATTTCACTATTTTTTCTCATTTTTTGCTGAAGGAGATAAAATTGAGAATGGAAATGGGGAATGTGTGAAAGAGACAACAACCCGACCAAAGAGCAGAAAACAGCCCAAGGCCACCAATGGGTCTTCAACACAGCGAGAAAATCCCGCACCCAGAGGCAGGCTTCAGCTGGCCCCTAAGCAAAATGTGTACTAGTTCAGTGAAAATGGACATCACACTAAACTCAGAAACATATAAATGAACTAAGAATGAGTAGGCTTTATCAGAGTTGGAATACTTAAGTCTGAAAAATTATATCATTTGCCATTTTGGCTCTAGATTACAAGAAAATATATTTTTGACAGGATTTAATGAATGTTTGTTTATTTTTACAGGAACTACAAGTAGAGGTTCTGACAGTGAGATAGAACAGACAAGACTTATATCTCTCCAATTCTTATTGAAACAAGTCAGTCAAATGACACACCAGTCGTATGACCTAAAATCACTAGGTTTAGTGGATAAATATGGGGGTGTTTCCAAAGATACTGTCACAATCATGGAAGATAAATTCTGCATCTGGCCATTCAGTATTGAAAAAGGTATATGCAAGTAAATCTGCTTAAAATGTTTTAATAACTGTTTTACTTTGGTGGAGAAAATGTTCTAGATTTTATTATTATGTCAAATTAATTTTCAAAAAGGCATTAAATATAAGTGAAGTTTAAAACAATTATATAGAAAAGGTAGGCGGAAGATACCAAAGGGATACTTAAACTCATAAGTTGAAGACAAATTGACAACGCCATGGCAAAAAACAAAAAAAATGACCAAAAGCCAAACAACAGTCTACAAAACACAAGATAGAAAACTAAAGACTGAGCAACACGAACCCCACCAAAAACAAGGGGTGATCTCAGGTGCTCTGGAAGAAATTTGTAAAGCATAAACCCTTAAAAGTGGGGAAAATTCAAGCTGCGAGTTGAAAAATCATATTATACTCTACATGTAGAAAGTCCATTGCCTTTCTTGTCAATCTTCACCTTCATTCTTTGTTCAAACAGAAAGTTTTTATCATACATAAGTTAGCTTTTGAAGTAAGAAATGATTTTATACTCAGTCTTTAGCTTCAAAATTTGATTTAACTTTGTAAAGGTTACTACTACTGAGTGATCAACTTGACCATTAAGAACATTGTGTTCAAAATACGGTTTTTATTTTAGGTCAAAATCAGGATGCTCATATGGACAATTATGCCTTACAAGCACCAACCACATGTGTAAATGCTCAGAGAATATTGAGAGGATTACAGTTGCCTAGGCCACTTTTATTGGAAGGTTCACCAGGTATTGGTAAGACCAGTTTAGTAGCAGCCATAGCCAAAGCAGCAGGCAGACATTTAGTTAGAATCAACTTGTCTGAACAAACAGTGAGTGAAAAACTGCTATACCTGTTTTAATGATCAGATAAATATGAAGTAAGGGAAAAAGGGTGGCAATAACAAACCATAAGTCCAATAAAATCAAGACAACATCGTGGCCAAAATGAAAAACGAAGACAAGTCCACAAAAAATTCATTGAAAACTAAAGATTATGTAACACAAACACCAATTATAAGATTACTGTTTCATTCCCTTTGCTTGATAATTGAAATCTTAGAGCAAGGTTTTTTTTGTTATATTTGGAAATGAAACATGCTTCTAGTTTACTTTTGTTCTAATATATTTTCAGAATATACCATTAACTGTACATTCATAACTTTCAAAATAAACTATTAACTGAACATTTGTGAGAGGGATGGTATTTGAAAAAATCACAGAATGAATGCCCTTAAAATTAAATGTTACAGCCAATTATGAAATATATGCCATTTCTGAGTGATCATAGTTTATATGTCCTGCTTAAAGTTTACATGTTATTAATTAATTATAGGATGTAACAGACTTATTTGGAGCAGACTTGCCTGTAGAAGGAGCAGAGGGTGGAGTGTTTGCATGGAGAGATGGCCCACTATTACAAGCATTGAAGGCAGGCCATTGGATTGTTTTAGATGAGGTATTTGTTATTTAATGATTCAATTTTTTGTATGATTTATAAAAACTATGTGCACAAACAAAAAATGGAAACAGCACGTTATAAATTTCATGCGTTCAAAATGGTTTTCTGCATTTACCTTCATCAAGAACGCCAAATATTTGATAGCCAAGGATGTATAAGAACGGAAACAGTTGAAGAGCTATATGACCAGAAAGGACCTTAAAAAGTAGCAAAATCCATCTAAGGTCAACTTTGCATGAGGGAGTTGAAACCTTAGTTACTTTATAATTTAAATATTTAAAAACATCAATTTTAGAAATGTTTGTTATAAATCATGTCAGTACCAGTACCAAAGTACTGACTACTGAGCTGATGATACCTTCAGGGACTGATAGAAAATTTGAAATTTATACTTTCTTTCCAAGAAATGAATGTTGTGGGCATATTTTGAATTTTGTTCTATATATTACCCTCTTTAAACCTAAATTTGTGTCAGTAATTTTTGATATGATGAAAAACTATTATGCATAATATAATGTAGGAGAAGGAAATATGTTTTCATTGGATCTATAAAAAACAGTCACAATGGCATATTTTGTTTTTAGTTAAATCTGGCATCACAGTCAGTCCTGGAAGGGCTAAATGCCTGTTTAGATCACAGAGCAGAAGTGTACATACCAGAACTAAGTAAAACATTCCACATACAACATGAGAAGACTCGATTATTTGCCTGTCAGAATCCATTAAATCAAGGTGGAGGAAGAAAAGGGTTACCAAGGTCATTTCTTAACAGATTTACACAGGTAAAGGTTATTTCTTTACATATTTACACAGGTTACTTAGATTTTCAGATACTGCAGTTTATATGAAAATTTTGTTTACAGCTTTAGAAAGTTGTTTTGGAATGTTTGGTACGTGTACTAAGTGCAAAGCAGAAAATTTTGCTATAAAAAAAGAATGAGTTGAAAAATTTAACATGTGTAGAACACAAATACAAGAATTCAGGATCAAGATTTAACTGTATTGAAATGTTCACAATAGATATTAAGTTACTGTGTTTAGAATGTGTATTTCATATATACAGAAAAAGCATTATTACTACAAGAATTGATTGCTGTAAATACTAATTACCTGTTGTTTTACATATATTTCAGGTTAATTACCTGTTGTTTTACATATATTTCAGGTGTATGTTGAACCACTTACATCAGAAGACCTGCACTTCATTGCATCAATTATGTTTCCAGTAATTCCTAAGTATATTCTTGAAAATATGGTCACATTCAATATTGAAGTAAGTTTTGTAGATTTCACGTAGTGTATCTTAAGGATGTTTGCTTGTTAAGTTTTGGAATTTTTGTCAGATTTTCGAAATCCTCTGGTTTTATCCATTTGAATGCCTTAAAAAATTTTGCCCATGGACCCCATTGTTCTTTTTATAAATCTTTTACATATATAATTATAAGCCATTTGTAAAAGTCTTATAAAATCTTATTTATTTTTAATAGTTTTGAGAACTTTAACTGGTCAATGATAAAGCTATGAAAATCCAGAGAGAACATTTTCCGCCTAAATTCCAATGGCTAATATCTCGAAAACAAGCACATTGACCCCTATATTTTTTGGTTTTTGGTTCCTCAATTAATCCCTATCAATATATACCAGTTTTATGGAAAGTTATTTATTTTGAAACTGAGCAGCAAACTTCCTTAAGTAAAGAATAAGGAGTGTTCCATAAAGACATACATGGGACTCAGGGAAGGCACTTCAAATCTCAACATTGGGTGGGTGTTTTTGTACAGTTAAAGTGTTAGAGAAATTCTGAATTGCCTCTATATATGGTTACACTATTTTCAAAGTGCCGTTGAGTTCCAGGTATTTTTAGTAGAACAGCCCTCAGAATTTAATGGAAAAGGTAACATGCATTATCATATTTAGAAGAAACATTATTACAGATAGCTACCATTTCAATTTTTTCATGTTTTTGTAAAATACTTTTTACGCCCAGGTGTATATATATTGAACATGCCAATTATACTTGAATTTCTCCCTGTTTTGTTTTCCCAATGTTATATATTATATTTTTATGGTTCGTTTGTCTGTCTATTCTGTATCATTTTAAAGTTTTAGTTTGAGGTAGTTAACCATGAACTGTTGGTTGCATCAACTTGAAACTTGGTACATTTGTTCATTATGATGGAAACTTTTTAAAATTATGCCATATTAAGATTCACTGATCTAGGAAATGTGATTGTATGGGCAGGGCATGATGTCCTATAGACACATGCTCTTGTTTTCATATCTGTTATTGCATAAATGGACTTTTCTTTTTTTTTTAACTGTACTAACCTTATGTGATATCAATAGACAGAAAGCTGTTTAATTGGTAAATATTTTCATTTTAGATCAACAGAGAAACAGTTATTGAGAGAAAGTGGGGACACAAAGGAAGCCCTTGGGAGTTCAACTTGAGAGATCTATTTAGATGGTGTCAACTCCTAATATCACAACAGGTATCTGTCTTTATAAATAAACTTTCTTGTCTTTTGTTTTAAATCAAATATTTATTGTAACTGCTTCTTAAGTAATAGAGGGCCTCATAGGCCGAGTGGTGTAAGTAGTCGAACTACTGTATCACTGACCTGTCAACACTGAGGTTGTGTGTTCAATTCCCCACGTGGCAGGTGCGCCCAACTCCAATCTTTATTGACTAGGAATGGCAGTTTTCCTACTGAAGGTTGTGGTTCTCTTGGGGCACTCCGGCTTCCTCCACCAATAAAAACTGCCACTAAATAGCACAATAGTGCTGAAAGTAGCGTTAAACACCAAATTAAATTGATGATGATCAACAAGAAGAAAGTAATACAAATTAAATTGAGAAAATGATAAGTTATCTAATATATAATGTATGATTGATAGAGAGGTGTGACTTTGTTAAATAAAAAACTTTCAAACTTAATATTGGCCTATTGTCATACTTCAAATCATTTAAAGTTTGTTAAACATTTTTCATAAAAAGAGTACCAAGAAAGGTCAGCAATAGAAAATTACTCAACAAATTATTCAAGTATATGAAATGTACACCTTACCAGAATATGTATGAGAACAAAGTACATAAAAAATCATAACGAAACAAGATGTGCAAGGCGTTGATAGCTTACATACTGGTAAATCTTAATGCTAAGGTCAGGCTTTGTTTTGCCTTTGTACTCCTATATAACAGAGTTTGGTTTCTTTACAGAGACTAGATGATCTGAACCCTGGAGAATATGTTTCTTTGTTATACAAGGACAGAATGAGAACAGTCAAAGACAAACAGATGGTATTGTTTTATCTTTGTACAAATTGAAAATTTCTTCGGAGATGTCAGCTTATATAACAAATGTTTTAGATACTTTTTGACAACCTACTTTAATTAAATTGTTTGCAACACATAAATAACTTTAACGTGGACAATAGTTACTATTGTTTGAAATATGCAATTCATAACTAGTTTTAATTTTGATGTAGAATGATTTTGAACACAAACTTTACATTATTTCATTTTACATTAGATATTATACAATCAACTCTTTTTAAATTAGATCATGAACATAAATGTATATACAAATGCTTTGATATTTGTATGTTTAATACAATTTTCAGTTGTTTTAGAATTTTATTTTGAATATACTGCATCGATAATAATGGAGCAGTCAAATTCATAATTTCATCATGCTTGATTTCATTTGTGAAACTTATCCCATCACAAATTTCGCAATAATGAAAGCATTGCAAATATTTCATGATTTCTTTCATCTCAGGTGATGGAACTGTATCAGAGAATTTTCTCAGAAAAGTTTCCAGCATATGAGCCAAGCAAAAAATTCTGTATTACTTCAAGTCAAATACATTGTGGTCACTCATTCCTTCCCAGAATACAACACAGCCAGCCAATCAATAGTGGAAATTCCATTCACCTCTTGCATCACTGCTTGGAACCATTAGAATCAGTAATGAAGTGTGTAGAAATGAACTGGCTTTCAATTATTGTAAGTGATTGTGTAGCAATATATTTCCTATCTTGTGACAGTTCACATTAACTCATGATTCATAAGATTAGAATTATTTATGCATCTGAAATGTTGCTACAGTATTTACTTGAAAAAATCAGTACACTAATACTGTCTTGAATGTTCGGTTTTTAATAGAAACAGATACAAATTAAGAGTGACGAGAGTAAAACACACAGTCATTTAAATTTCATTTTCCCAGACACTCTGAGCATAGTGTGTATGCTGTTGTTTCTTTTTTGTACATATGTAAAACTCACTGACTTTTTATTTATCTCATGAACAACAAACAACAGCTTTATGATCTTTATGATACAAAGCTACATCTAAACCAACCTATATTGTTTTTATGCCCCACCTAGGGGAATTATGTTTTTCGGTCTGTGCGTCAGTTCAGTCGTCAGTCCGTTTGTCCTGCTTCAGGTTAAAGTTTTTGGTCAAGGTAATTTTTGATGAAGTTGAAGTCTAATCAACTTGAAACTTAGTACACATGCTCCCTATGATATGATCTTTCTAATTTTAATGCCAAATTAGAGTGTTGACCCCATTTCACGGTCCACTGAACATAGAAAATGATAGTGCGAGTGGGGTATCCGTGTACTATGGACACATTCTTGTTATTTAGTGTCTTTTTCTAGAATTATTTTATTATAACTGTTGGTACCAATCAAGTAAGGAACAAGATTTACAAAAGACAGATCTTTGTTAATCCATTGCTTATATATGCTTACATATGGTACTCAGTCCTGTGGTAAAACATGTTTATTATAGCTGCTAGCCACATTGTGTTGACAGGAGACATTTCATGTTAATCCATTGTTTATGTATGTTTACAGATTGGTCCTCAGTCCTGTGGTAAAACAAGCTTAGTACAACTGTTAGCCACATTGTGTGGACAGGAGACATTTCATGTTGATCCATTGTTTATGTATGTTTACAGATTGGTCCTCAGTCCTGTGGTAAAACAAGCTTAGTACAACTGTTAGCCACATTGTGTGGACAGGAGACATTTCATGTTGATCCATTGTTTATGTATGTTTACAGATTGGTCCTCAGTCCTGTGGTAAAACAAGCTTAGTACAACTGTTAGCCACATTGTGTTGACAGGAGACATTTCATGTTAATCCATTGTTTATGTATGTTTACAGATTGGTCCTCAGTCCTGTGGTAAAACAAGCTTAGTACAACTGTTAGCCACATTGTGTGGACAGGATTTACAAGTTTTAGCTATGAACAGTGATATGGATACTACAGAATTGTTAGGAGGTTTTGAACAGGTCAGTAACCCCACTTTGTTTCAGATTCAAATGAACAACAATTTCAATTCAAACAAGAACCAATTCACCTAATCATTTCCACTTTATAAGAAATTACTTTTATACATATATTTAAATGTCTTAACAATTTAACTTTTGAAAAGAATAAAAAATGGTATTAAAAAGCCTACCAACAACTTAAATTTTTCTAAAATTTCTTTAAAGAATTAAATAAGAGTTGACTAACAAGAAACATAGCATTTTTTATTAGCTCCGGCTCATATTAGAGGAAATAAATTATATGAAGAAAAACTTTTGTATATTTAGACAAAAAAAAGGTTTACCATTATTGCATTAAGATATAGTTGTATTTGTAGTCTGATCCTGCTAGACATATTGAAGAGTTAGGAAGTGACATACATACATTATTGACTAGAATAGAAGAGTTCCTGCTTTGTAAAGGTGATTTACATCAGGTGATTGGACTCCATAAATCATGGAAGACGTACACAGATGCGAGTATACATGGTAAGTAGTAAGGAGACTGGAGATGAACATTGGAAAGGGAGAAGTTATTTCATTTAGAGATTTAATAGACTTTCCTTAAAATCATATAAATTAGATCAGTGTTAATAAATTATATATGTTTACATCAAAATTAATACTAACATATATGTATGTAGGTTTTTGCTTTTTAAACCAGTGATAATGTTAGTATTTATTAATTTTGTTTATATTTAAGTTGAAAAGATGTCAAGTATGGAAGAATTACAACAGATGAAGAAACAAGTTGATTGTTTGATGAAAGTGTTGACAGATTGTTCTGGTGTTGTGAAGAAATATAAAGACTTAAACCGTTAGTACTTGTTATGACATATGTATGGAATAGTAAAATGTTTGGAACAGAGTAAAAATGAAGCACAGAGTTCAAAGTTTAGAGTTGGAAAAGAGTTGGTGAATGGAAGTCCGAAGAGAAACACATTGGCACATTTATATCTTTAGTAGTGCAGTAAAACACAATTCTTTTATCTTTTACATCTTAACTTGTAATTAAAAATATGATATATTATGTTATTATGAAATTGAAATCATTGCATCTTTCACATTCATGGACTAAATAGCCTTAAAACAAAAAGTTAATATATGGCTCATAATAATGTAAAATTGAATTTTTCAATAATTGGATAATAGAACACAACATGAAAATCTTTTCTACAAAAAACCCATTTTTTTATAAAACAAAAAGGTGGTTGAAGATACCAAGGGGACATTTAAAACTGATAAGTCCGAGAAATGCAGACAGCGTACATGCAATGGTAAAAACCAAAGACAACAAAAGACAAACAAACAAGTCTGCAAAACACTAACCTTTAACCTTCAAATGAAATGTTTGCCCTACATTTGTACATGATACAAGGTGCTTTATAGGATTTGTTGATTTCCACAGTCATAGTGCAGTGTTTCCATTGAATTTGCAACTGATGTTAGATATAATCACTACTGATAATCACTGATATGAATACATATTTTATCTATAAATTTTTGTTTGTTTGTTGATTAGCTGTGGTTAGTGATTGGTTTATACTGATAGAGAAACTGAGAAAACTACAAGTGAAGTTAGCTGAGAGTAAAGCTGGGACAGGTGGTGGCACATTTGAATGGGTGGACAGTATTCTAGTGACTGCCTTACAATCTGGACAATGGCTACTTATTGACAATGTCAATTTCTGTAGGTAAGTGGATAGGGCATGACATGAGATGAATGGATATTATAACAGTGTCAGGATTAAATGTAGAACAACAACAAGTAACTCATCACTATTTTTCATTCAAACAGTGACTTATCAAAATGGTTGAGAAATGTAATTATCTCCATCCAGACCAATTTTAGACTATTTGGACTGATATGTCGGGTTTTGTAACATTTTCTTGTGGTATGGAAAAATATCTTTCTTGACAATCTTAAAGCTTGAGAGTGTTAATTTTCAATCATTTCTTTTGTGGAGAGAGTCTTTTAAATGACTCTTAACAGGCAGGCTGCAAAATTAAAGTTAGTTGTGATTCATACACTTCAAGTCCTATTACATGAAAACCACATAAGAAGTGGAAGTTACAGAAATCAGTTTACAACATATTCCTGATGGTTATATACTAGTATATAAAGGTGTAATTATTCTTTCTCTGCTTATTTCCATTTTTATTGCATTCCAGTCCATCAGTACTAGACAGATTAAATGCTTTATTAGAACCTAATGGTGAACTGACGATTAATGAAAGAGGAGTGATTGATGGACAGATACCATCCATTAAACCACATCCTAATTTCAGGTAATATCTGTGTAAGAATAAAGGAAGTCCTAATTTAGTAGTATAATAATTAATCATTTATAGCGTGTGAATAAAAGGAGCTTGAAGATGTTAAAATTTGTTTGAACCAAAACATTGGTGTGACGGATAAGACCAGATTAATAAAATAAAACAGCAAATGAAAAATAATGAAATGCAATGGAATTATTGTGAACAAAAACTACAAGATGAAAATGTAACAGTGAATCTTTTCTAGCAGCTATCTCTGTCTATTTGGAGTAAATTCAATATTTTTTCTCTAGGGTTTTATTCCTGACTGAATAAACACACTAGTGAGATTAAGGACATTTCACATACCAGAATTTCTACACAGCGGAATGAATATTTATTTTATACAAAAACATGATAACTTATGCATAGTGATAATGAAAATTTATGTGATCAACATTTAAGTTAGTAAGATGCTCTGAAAAGATCAAACAGTACATGAGTTTGTTGCACATCAACACATTTATATTGAAGTAGTTTTAGGGGAACATTTTAAGGATAACTATTAGAGTAAGATGAACTCATTATGAATAAAGTACAGTTTTACTGTACATCCAAGTGTTTCAAACCTTCCAAATGGCTGAAATCAATTGTTAACATTTTATATATCCTGTTTTTAAGATACAAATTTTGTTCACAGGTTATTTCTAGCTATGGATCCTAAATTTGGTGATATATCTAGAGCTATGAGGAACAGAGGAGTAGAGATATATATTCCTGGAGAGGTAAATAGAACAGATGGCTGCTTGATGACAGATGCATTGTGGGATACTGTTGTCTGTCGGTCTATTAATTATTCCCTCCTCCATATCTAGAGCATGTGTCATGTTAACTCTAGTTTTCTTATAAAAGAGATCTTAATTAAATTTTAACAAAATTTTTGGTTTTGTGATGATATTTCAATTATGCTTCAATGAACCTGTACGAAACATTTTCAAAATAATGTTGGTTTTGAAGATTTACTGATTAGTTTTCCAAAAAAAAAAGGAAATTTTTGATAAAAATTTAACAATTACAAATTTTCTTATGACACAAGATTTCATATAGGCATCATGACAAAATTAGAATAGACCAAAACGTTTTTCAAAAAGTCATTCTCATTTAAGTTGTGGTTGATTTGTGAAATATAGATGTTCCAAAACGAAAGAAAAATATTAGAAAACTTATATGTTGTCTAATCTGCAGTGTAGACTATTTACTTTTTAGGATGAAGGTTCACCATACTCAAACAGAGATGTAAAACTTCTCCTGCAGACCTTAGGTCTTGTGTGGAATAAAGCTTGTGATTGGTTAATATCTTTCAATGACCTTTTGAGGTCAGAGCTATCTAGAGGAGAACAACCAACCATATTAGATCTTCTGTGTGTGGCAGCAGTAACCAAACAGCAGATAGATAGAGGCATTCCATTGGATAAAGCACTTAAACTGGCAACCAGTGATAT
This sequence comes from Mytilus coruscus, assembly GCA_017311375.1. Taxonomy (NCBI): domain Eukaryota; kingdom Metazoa; phylum Mollusca; class Bivalvia; order Mytilida; family Mytilidae; genus Mytilus; species Mytilus coruscus. Next base: position 38,399,290 of record CM029603.1, on the reverse strand, counting down.
TTATGTTAAGAGTGTGAAATATTTTACAACTAAGCAGGTAATTTTGATAAAACAATTTTTAAAAAGTCATTACAACTTAAAATCAAATAGATCGGTCACATTTCATTAACAAAAAAAAGGAAACGTGGTATGATTACCAATGAAACAACTATCCACCAGAGACCAAAGAATGTGGATGTGTGCAACTGTAGGTTACTGTATGGCCTTCAGTTTGAAAAAAATCAGATATAATTCGGCTGGATATTTTATAGCTATAGAAATTAGGGTTTCCAAAGGTTGTAAGAGTTATGTTATAAAAGAAGATGTGGTATGATTGCCAATGAGACAACTGTCCACAAGAGACCAAAATGACATAGAAATTAACAACTATAGGTCACCGTCGGCCTTCAACAATGAGCAAAGCCCATACCTCATAGTCAGCTATAAAGGCCCGAAATGACAATGAAGAAAACTAACAGCCTTATTTATGTACAAAAATGAATGAAAACAAATATGTAACACATAAACAAACGACAACCACTGAATTACAGGCTCCTGACTTGGGACAGGCACATACATACATAATGTGGCGGGGTTAAACATGTTAGCGGGATCCCAACCTCCCCTAACCTGGGACAGTGATATAACAGTACAACAGTTAGTCTTTTCTAACAATTCATATTGAATTCATGAAGCTAAAGTTACATAGTACCCAAAAAAATTTCTTTATAAATCATGACATATTTTTATGCCCCTGCCGTTTGGTGAAGGAGGCATTAAGGTTTACCCTTGACTGTCTGTCTTTCTGTCCGTCCTTCCATCCATTCCATTTTACATATTATAAGCAAGCTTGAGCCAGGGCATTCGTGTCCTCAGGCACATTCAGACACAGCAGAAGACATAAGAAAGTACTCAGATGTTATTATTTAAAGTCTTACTGGTTAAACTATTTTTTTAAATCAAAGGTTCCATGTTACTATAAAGAATGCATATCTGAATAAATGTTGTTTAAAAAAAATGCATATAGAATACAGCATTTTTAGTATTACATATGTGTTACAATTTCTTGAAGATTGCAAAATCCATATGGAATTCAAAATGTGAGGAATTGATTGAGAAAGATCTAATGTCAGAGACCATGATTTACATTACACCAACAGTAACTGATTGTATGTCTGATGTAAAGATAACCAATATACTTCAAGATGGAAACAGTGTTATGTACTATACCAAACAGCTACTGGATAATATTAATAGGTAATTAGAATACTGTAAAGGAGAAGGTACATTTTGAGGCTTATTTTGCCACATAATAATAAGGAGATGTGGTATGATTGCCAATAAAACAATTATCCAACAAAGTTCAAATGAAGTAGATGTAAGCAATTTTAGGCAACCATACAGTCTTCAACAATGAGAAAAACCCATACAGTATAGTTTGTTTTAAAAGACCTTGAAAATATGAAACAAATCAATTGAGAAAACTAATGGTCTAACAAAACAATTTACGAAAAACAAATATGACAGACATGATCCAACAACAACCACTGAACTACAAGCTCCTGATTTGGGACAGGCACATAAAGAATGTGGTGGGGTTAAACATGTTTGAAGGCACCAACCCTCCCCTAACCTGGGATAGTGGTGTAATGGCACAACAAATGAACAAACTTATATAAATCTGTTAGTCAACCTGTGCAGATGTTCATCTTTCTGTAGCAAATTTCTGTTACATTTTCATCAGCTACATATCAGGGATGGGATCGATTACTTTAAAATGTAATTGATTACATTACAATTACTTTGCTAATTTAATGTAATTGACTACATTAGATTACTTTTCTTTGAAGTAATCATGATTACTTTGGATTATTTATGATTACATTGTATACTGTGATATTTATAAAAAAAAAATTTTTTTTATCCTCACTTAAAAAAGCTAATATTTGTGAAAGATTGTGTTTTTAAAATATCTAATATATATATTGATGTTATTCAGAACTTAGACTAGGAGCAGGGTAACATCTCTATAATGGAAAGCATAGACAAGCGTCCGTTTTCTGTAAAAGGAATAACATTGTTTTTACATCATTTTTAGCCCAGTGCAAATTTTCAATTAATAAATAGGACTGAACAAATAATGTAAAATTAAGGATCAAGTAGTTTTATTGTCTGTGGGGACATAATTGATACAAACACATGTTTTTACAGTGTGAAACATTTTTCAGGTTCCTCACCAATCTACTTTCTGTTTGCTGGATACATGTATGTTCTTCACATATAAGAAAATTTGATGTATTTTTCTCAACAACTTCATATTGGTATAAAAGCTGAACCAAGGGAGACCTTTAATAGATCCCTCACTTATCTACTTCCTGTTTGCTGTATACATGTATTAACATGTTTAGCCCGCCACATTCTGTATGTGCCTGTCCAAAGTCAATAGCCTGTAATTCAGTGGTTGTCGTATGTTGCTGTATATCATATTTGTATTTGAGCATAAATCAGGCTATAAGTTTTCCCCTTTGAATTGTAATACATTTGTCATTTCTGGCCTATTATAGCTTGCTTTGTGGAGGTATGGGTTTTGCTCATTGTTGACAGCCATATGATGACCTATAGTTGCTATCTTCTACATCATTTGGTCTCTGGTGGAAAGTTGTCTTATTGGCAATCATACCACATCTTCTTATTTTTATATGTTCTTTAATTTGGTGCATGTATACAATTTGCTGTTGCTTTTTTCTCAGCAGCGAAAGATCATTGTTTGATATTGGTAATTTAAATCTTGTGGTTATTTATCTTCACATTATTTGGTACGATATATGTATTTACATTCACCCAACAGCTAGAATGGGGATATAAATATAAATAAGTGAAGTGAGGAGTAGCGCACACTTCATCTTGTTTTTCAGCTAATTTGCAACTTTGTCCTAAAACGAATAAAAATTCTGCATGTATTGATTTTAATTTTCATTTTTTAACAGGAAATGTGAATTTGATGCTACTTTTGAAAGAACATTAGCTGAACTGAAATATGCATTCTTTATACTGATGAATGGAATGCCATTAAGTTATTGGAAGCTGTATATAAAGTGGTTGGACAGTTTTGTACAGAAATTTAGAACTGATATCAAGAGTATTGGAGACGAGTTATTGAGAAAGACACTGTTGACCTCTGTGAAAGAACTGAGTGATAATGTCAGCAGTACTGTGACCTTGATGGATAAAGGTGGATTCACCAAAAGTTTGAAGGATTACGTCAAAAGCTTGACAGAGAAATATCCAGGTAAATAGTAGATTGCAGTAGATGCAGCTTTGAAACTTGTTATTTAATTGTTAATTATATTTGTAGGATTTGAAAAAAATAAATTTACAGTAGATATTTCTTTTACACATGAAGTTTGCCTACATATTGTAGGAGTCCAGTGAATATATGTTCTTTTTGTCGAATTATCAAAACTGAAAACTGCTATCATTTTCTTGATTAACAGTATGTTTGTTTGTCATAATTCATTATAAGTGAATTATCAATTTGTGCTGCAACGATTCCATATTTGGTCTTTAGATGTGGGCGTATTTCAGATTTGTTGACAAGTTGGGTCATATGCTAATGCATTTCAGGTAGGAGATCATAGTAACATTTTCTCAATTCCTCTGCCCATACCATAAGATAGGGTTGTTGCATGAATATTGTCCATTGTAGATTTTATAATGCACAAGTGTGCATTGTTATGACAAAACCAGAAAATCCTGAAAGGTCTTTAAAACAGAAACTTAGTGTAAACAAAGGATATGTTGAATCTGGATGAATGTTTTACTGCAATTGAAACAAACATTAAATGTCACTAAATTTTATTTATAGAATCATCCTTCCTATTGGAGATACCTTTTGATGTAAGATGGAATGTACAGATGATTGGCAGAGTGGTTAAAGTTTGTGACTTAGATGAAATTAAATTGACTGAGTATCATGCTTTTCTTAACAGGTTAGAATGCTTTATAATATTGTTCTTGCAGTTGTTACCTTTAGTGGAACAGAAAATTTGTAATTTGCCTCAAATCTTGATTGATATCAATACCTGTTAATGAAATTCAAACATGGAACACTAGTCCTCTTGAAATAATAAATTGGCAGTAAGCTAGCAATGTAAAAAGAAAGCAAAAACACAAAACCATTTTAGAAATTTATTAACTGTTGAGCAGAAGAACAGCAATAAGAATTGGTTTCCCATTGATATATATTTGCTTTACTTGGAACATTCATGTTATTGTTGATTTGTGTACATCAAGCCCATATCCTGTCTGTATTTTACTGTTAATCATTTCAGATTTCACCTACAACAATCTGTGGTTCATTCTATTTGTGCTGACAATAGAAGGTTGGAGGCTATTGGAGAAAACTTGCAAGGTAATGTATAAAATACAAATGTAATACCAGTGGAGAAAACAGTTAGTAAAATATAATATCTGTATTGAATTCTGGCTGTCATTTTAATGAAAGTTATTCTCAAATAAAATAAGTTCACATTTAGTTATCAGACTCATTTGATAATAACTGAAAATCTACATAGTCTTAAGCTTGTAAATAGGATGGAACTATATATTTTTTATCGTCCACTTTTAAGTTAAGCTGCTTAAAGCATATTTACATATGGACTATCAAGACACTTAAAAAAGTTATAGGAAGAATTTGATATATCTGACATAGATTTTTTTCTACCCATGTAAGTGTATAAATGTTTTGATTTTTGGTTACCTTGCAGGTATAGTGAAAAGATCAAAGATAGAAAATGAGATGATACTAGAAGATGTTTACAGATTACTGACGAGGAAGGATGATTTTCTACAGATGATATCTGGTCTTGATATAAATACATTTACTGAAGTATATCAGGTAAATATTACAGGGACTCTAGAGTCTTGTATCTTTGATCACATAAATTACTGTGAATTCATTATTATTCAACGGATACCAAGTGTTGTGGATCTCAGGGGTACAGGTAAACCACAAGTTTTAGTGTTCAACGAATTACAAATTTTTAATAGGCTTTTATGCAGACTTTGGCAAAACCACAAAATCATATATCAATGAAAATGTAAGTTTTCCTCAATTCACGAAAATTGGTACCACGAAAATAAATGAATCCACAGTATCTATCATACAGACTTATTTGGTTTACCTTATAACAATTGGGTTGGACTGTTTGGATACCCTTAGTGGCCACCCACCTGTGCACTTCATGTCTAGAACTCACAAATTATAGGGGAGAGGATCATTTCAATTTGCTTGTTGATGTATTTCAACATAATTATATGTACATAGTTCATATGATAGGATCATTTTAGCTTGCATGGTAGGTCAGTTTCTAGGTAACAGTTTTACATTCTTTAATAATATGCATTATTGAACTTTGACCTATTTTACAGGCTTCTCTAACTTCGATTCAAGGTTGCAGTAGAGTAAATATCTTGGGTTATTTAAGATGTTGAATGACTTAAACTAGCGTACTGATGCTTATGTTTTATAGTTTATCTTTTATGATAGGCACTTCAAATAAAAAAAGTAAGGGCATAGCAGTCAGTGAAGGGCAAACAGCACCATTGTCTACAGAAAAAAGATAAAATTACAAGTAATGATCTATAAATATTACACAAATGAAAGATCAAAATGAACCTCACTGAAAAACAGAAAGAAATCAGGTGGCCTAAAAGAATAATTATTTCCTGCTTGACTTCTGTCATTTGTCATGTTGTGTTTGACAAGGACAAATCGAGTTCATGTGATAAGATTAAAGTATAGGATTAGTATCAGAGATATTCCATGTCTGCTTGATTCAAGCAGGTGATTTTTGCTTCTTTCCATGTTAATTATTGGAAAACTGATATTCTTACTCTGTGATGTTTTTTAGATATAAAAACATGCACCTTCTGCTTATTTCAGGTATTGGAAGCATTTAAATGGAGATCTTTACTGTTAGTAGTATTGGAGAAGTGCTTCTGTAATGAGGCAGATATTCACACATTGACACTTTATTGGAACTGGTTCTTTGACAAGTTTATAAGTACTATAGTAAATAAGTAAGTTTGGAATGAAATATCTTAGTATTTGAGAAATTGTAAACTGATGCACTACTGTTGGTTATAAGATGTATTCTTGGTAGTGGTGAATTTCTAGTTTTATTAGCACTGGTGATATAGATATTAGATCACCAAACGAAATTGTAATTCAGCTATTAATCACTGTTATGTTAAGAAATACATAGAAATTGGGTGAGCCACTTGGAAATTTGATTACTAAACTAAAAGATTACTAATCTGCAAAAGGGATATTGAACATAACTCTGCATAAGATTAGTGCTTTGTTAATTACCTTATAGACAGATAATTTAGTCTTATGATTTTTGGCTCTCTACACAGGTAAGTTGTTGCAATTTTGTTTTGATACCCTTCCTTCTTGCTTTACATAACTTTGTGAAACGTTCACAAAATCTTACTAACATGAGCTACTTTTTATGCCCCCGCTGCCTCTGTCTGTACGTCCCAAAATTAGTTTCCGTTCTCTCACTTTAGTTTGCCTCAACCAAATGTTATGAAACTTTTACACAATGCTTATAACCATAAAACACAGATCAAGAATGAATTTGGATGGCATCACTTTTACATTTCTCTAGTTAGAAAATCATGAACATTTCAAGGGGTAGAGGCATCTGTTTGTGGTACCTTTAGAGTATATATTTGCTTGTTGGAGATATGAATGCAACACTATTGGGACTCTATGGGGATCATCTAATGTAATGATGAACTGGTACAGATTAGTTAATAAGACAACTTTTTATTTTGCAGGATGCCAGCAGAGTTGTCTTCTATTGTCCAACACATTCATTCAAAACTAGGTGAAAACAATCAACTAGGGAAAAGATACATCAAGTTTTGGAACACAGCTGGACATCCCAAGCTTACAAAACTAAGATGGAGAGTCAGTTTGACTTGTGTTTAACAGATTTAGTCAAGCAGATAGATGTCCATTGTCCATTTGTGAAATTAATAACATTGCCAAAGATTCAATTGCACATTACTGATGGCAGAACTGTTACAGATCTTTTATTGTTCTGTTTTAAGATAATATCATCTGGACTGATTGAAGGTTAGCTATTAATGGTCATCTTGATTTTATACATACCACATCTTCTTATTTATATTTTCTCAAATTTTTACCCTATTTATACTTTTTCAACCTTTTTATCATTGTGTGGTTCATTTGATCTCAGTTCTTCATTGGTCAGAATTCAATTATGACATCAAATTTTATTGCTTTCCTCTGAATTTCCGATTGTGATGTCACAAAAAAAACGGTGACAATGCCTTGTGACATTACATATAAAGAACACATCTTTTTGCAATTTGCAGATCATTGAAAAAGAAAGATAAAATTGGTCTACATGTAGTCAGAAATCATTAGAAAAGCAGATTCCATCACTGAAACTCTTGCAATATGATATTTCTCCACTCTCTACAGTTAAATTTCAGTATTCAAAAAGCTCAGAAAGCCTCACGTTTTAAATAATTAAAATTTGATACAGTAGTAAAATGTATATATATAAACATCTTTATCACTGTACATGTAACTGGCAAACTTCCAATATTTGGGACATTGTCAATTATCTGTCATTTCTTGTGAATTTTGCAAAACTTGCCACTGGATCTTTACAATGTTTTGACAGATTTACACTTGATAAGTTAATCTGGTTTCAAACATATGCAACAATTCTTCCATTGTCAAATTAGATAGTAGATCTGCATAAGTCAATATCAAGTGAAAAAGTTCACAAAAAACAATAAACAACCCCAAACTGAAATACAATGTAAAATTAGAATAAATGAAGAAAACTTGATTTGATTTGTTTTTAATTGGGAAGACATTTAGGGGTAGGCAAAAAATAAAAAGTAATTTTGAAATAAATATGGCAATAATGGTTAAATGAATGCATTTTCAATTCAAATCACATTAACACACATAAGTGAAGTTTTATTATGTTAATAAGAGATTCTGATTTTTTACTATTAATATTTTCTTATAAGTATATATGAATAAAAGGACATGTGGGTTATATATTAATGAAACAGTGACCCACAGTGACGGCACAAAAGTATTATAAAGGAACTTCTATATAGCTATTGCATGAGATTTTGATATCATTATTATTGGCAGGGTACCAATTTTTTGATGATTTCTTGTGTATAGGGAAACCACAAATTTAAGTGTTCAACCAAGTATGAATTTTCTATGTGCTTGTATACAAACTTTTGCACAAAATCAAATATCAACGAAAACACAATTTTTCCTCAACCTACAAAAATTGGTAAAAAACATAATAAATGAATCCACAGTATAATTTTTTTATGCCCCCGCTGTAGCGGAGGGGGCATTAAGTTTTACCCTTGTCCGTCTGTATGTACGTCTGTCCGAAGTCCCAAAGTTGGTTTCCGTTCTCTAACTTTAGATTGCCTAAACCAAAGGTTATGAAACTTATACACAATGCTTATTACCACAAAATACAGATCAAGTTTGAATTTTGGTGATGTTTCTTTAACCGTTCTAGAGTTATGCCCCTTTACAAATGGAAAAATTGCTGAATTTTTTGTTTCCGTTCTCTAACTTTAGTTTGCCTCATTCAAATGTTATGAAACTTATTCACAATGCTTATTACAGTAGACTCCACCTAATCGGATATCGGCTAAACGAATATATCGGCTATTGTAATATTATTTCAAAACATCAAACCCTTCCCTATATGTTAAATGTTAATTTTATCGTGTAATCGAATATCGGATATAAGAATATATCGGCAAATCGGATAAAAATATTCAGAAATTTTGTTCAAAACCATGCACAATCGGATATTTTCAACATTTTTCTGGCAGGAAATGGACCTGGAAGTTCGAAATTACAATCTTGCAGACAAGAAAATTTAGTTTTATTTAATAAAAGGAACTATTTCATAATAAATTGTTGTTTTTATTCATTGTCTTCCTTTGTAATGTGAATTAGATGCCCTTTAAATTCAAATGGTTTGAATTTATTTATAAAATATACAAGAGCATACGTTGGGAGAATTTTGATAAAACTCTAAATGCTCACAGAATCAGAAAAATAATTCAAACTGAATGTACCTCCTTCTGAATAATTTATTGCAATACACATATAAATCCTTTGGCAAGAGAAATCTGACTTTGTCAGATATGATTTTGTAACATATGCATGACCACACACATGTCATGGACGCCATGTTGTTTTGTTTACAAAAGATGAAGAAGCCTCGAGAACCATGACCTAAACACAAACAATTTTCAGAAAACTTAAACTTGATGCAATAATATTTTATCAATCATGATTATTTTCATAAATTCAAATTTGATTATTTAAAGAAATCAAATATATAACAAATACGATTTTAGTTTAGAGATTGTAAACACAACAACAGAACATGCTTTGATCTATTTATAGCCCAATTAGCTTACCTGTGATAAATGTAAATAATGGATATTAATTCGTTTACAAATGAAATAAAGACACAAACTATGTATGGTAGATATTTATTCACATAAATATTTCAGGACATTTGATTTATTTTGATAAATATAGGATTTAAAAACTGAAAACAAATATGAGCATCACATAACAAGCTAATATTTTGTTACACGAACATCGTGGTGATAACTGAATAAAATCACTCCAGCCCTTTCTTATAGCAGTGGTCAGGGCTAGTAACATCTTAGGATTAGGTCTACTCATTATTGTAGAATATTCAATGAATATACATTTATCGTCTATTTGAATATATCGGATAATGGGATATTTTAGCTGACATTTTGGGTATCCGATTTGCGGAGTCTACTGTACCACAAAAATAGGATCAAGTTTGAATTTTGGTGACGTCAATTTAACCGTTCTAGAGTTATGCCCTTTTACAAATGGAAAAATTGCTGAATTTTTTGTTTCCATTCTCTAACTTTAGATTGCCTCAACAAAATGATATGAAACTTATACACAATGCTTATTTTCACAAAATACAGATCAAGTTTGAATTTTGGGGGTGTCACTCTTATTTTTCTAGAGTTAAGCCCCTTTACAAATGGAAAAATTGCTGAATTTTCCGTTTCCGTTCTCTAACTTAAGTTAGCCTAAACCAAATGTAATGAAACTTATACACAATGCTTATTACTGCAAAATACAGATCAAGTTTGTTTTTGGGGATGTCACTCTTATTGTTCTAGAGTTAAGCCCCTTTAAAAATGGAAAAATTGCTGAATTTTTCGTTTCCGTTCTCTTACTTTAGTTAACCTCAACCAAATGTTATGAACCTTATACACAATTAGTATTACCACAAAACTCAGATCAAGTACAAATTTTGGTAGCATCACTTAAACAGTTTTTCAGTTATGTTCCTTTATAACTTTATATGATAGATAAGTGGGGGCATCATCTGTGTCCCATGGACACATTCCCCATTTATTTTCATAAATGTATATATGACTAAAAGGAGATGTGAGTTATAACATTAATGAAACAGCAACCTTATTACACTAAAACATTATAAATGAACTTCTATTGCATGCACACCAACACAGTTTTCTAAAAAAACTGGTTTCTTTGCAATATGTAAACACAAACTATAAATTGGCCAAATTCTAATACATTAAACAGAACCTCCATTATGTTTAGTTGTTAATAAATTAAATAGAAACTATATGAATGTTATTAATACATATTTTTTTTTAACAGAAAATAAAGATGTCTTATGCAGTAAAATTTTGGAAATCAGACAGATTTTATGTAAATCAGGAATCAAATCTGATTCAGTAAGCAGACATTTAAATGAGTACATACGTGAAGAATCTCCAATGGACGTTGGCCAATCAGAACAGAGTATTTTACAGACAAGTCATTATTTACCCAATGAATCTGTCAGCTTGTGGCCACTGTACGAATCTGTGATTGCTACAGTCGGGAGGAGTCTGATTCATCATATGAGTGACATCACTCCAAGTTATATGTCAACATTTACAGATTATTGTTTACATTTTACATGTATCTCACCAGTACAGATCAAGATGTGGCAACAGGCAATAGAAACACCAGTAAGTAAAGGCTAGTTTTACAAGGGACAATTTTAGAAGTTCTATACATTATTTTGAAATGTTAAGGTTTTTGGGGTTTTTTTATATTTTATATGCATTAATTTTCAGTTTTTATGTCAAATTTTTACAAGACAGATAGATTTGTGAATTTTTCTATCTTTCTTTATGTCCTACCGACAAAAGTAGGTGGCATTGTTTTCTGGTCAATGTGCCTGTCAATCCTCTATCTATCTATCTGTCCGTCTGTCCTGTATTAGTTTTAAACTGGTTTAAGATAGTTTATACCTTGAAATTGTGGCCATATAAACTTGAAACTTTGGACACATGTCAATTATGCCAAATTAGGGTTGTGATCAAGATTTATTGAACATGAAAATATGAAAATGCAAGAAAGGCATGGTGTCCATAGTAGACACATATTCTTGTTTGTAGCCAAAATGCATAACTGTAACCTCAGTTTTAGGATAATATTAATTTCTGACACAATAGTCACTTTCAAATTGGTCAGTAGGGAAGAAAGTATATGTTGGAAAGATTGAATTTGATGCATATTTTTTTTAAATGTCCCTATAATGGTAATTTGTTTAAAGTATAAAATAATAAACAACTTTCGAGTTCGATGCATTTCTGTCAAAAACTCTGGTTTTAGTGAACATCATTCGTGCGTTTAGGGGCATCATCACTTTCGTTCCAATGTTGAGCGAGTGGTTGGAAAACTATAATGCTATATTGCACGAATTATTCGGCAAATGAAATTATCATAATTGACAATCAGCACTGCTGTCATTAGGGAATTGTGATTAAGTACTTACAAAACCAACATTAATTCTAGTTTATCCTGCACAATGATGATCACTAAGACGCTTGATGAACGTTAATAGTGCAGGGATACAGGCGATCCCCTCTATCTGGTAAATGACGTCATAAAGGCGCGCATAATTGAAGAGTTTTTTACGGTAAAGGATGAACTCGAAAGTGGTCTATTGAACAATTTGAAAACAAATATACATATATTTACAGGGGCAACTCAAAGAAGTATATCCAGTATTGAAGATGAAACTATATAAACAACTATGGAATCTAACCCCAGCTCAGTGTGTCAATAGATATCTAAATCTGAATACAGAAATAGATGGTGGTGATCTTTCTGTGGTAAGTTATATGACTTTTATGTTACTGATGTTTTAACAATATCCAATACAAAAACAGATGGAGGCAATTCCAAAATTTGTTTTATTTCCCTCAGATAATTGTGATTATCTGCAATTTTTATGCCCCACCTACAATAGTAGAGGAGCATTATGTTTTTTGGTCTGTGCGTCCGTTTGTTCGTTCGTCTGTCTGTCCTGCTTCAGGTTAAAGTTTTTGGTCAAGGTAGTTTTTGATGAAGTTGAAGTCCAATCAACTTGAAACTTAGTACACATGTTCCCTATGATACGATCTTTCTAATTTTAATGCCAAATTAGAGTTTTGACCCCAATTTCACAGTCCACCGAACATAGAAAATGATGGTGGGAGTGGGCAGGTTAAAGTTTTTGGTCAAGGTAGTTTTTGATGAAGTTGAAGTCCAATCAACTTGAAACTTAGTACACATGTTCCCTATGATATGATCCTTCTAATTTTAATGCCAAATTAGAGGTTTGACCCCAATTTCACGGTCCACTGAATATAGAAAATGATAGTGCGAGTGGGGCATACTATGGACACATTCTTGTTATATTTTTCTTTGATTCTAATATTTTTTAAATCACAGATAGGACATGCTACTTGTAATATATTAGGCAATTAATTCAGGTCATCAATCAATTAAAGAAACGCATGATTATCATTCATCTACTAAGTAATGTTATTTATATTCTACCCTAAGAAACATATTGTTAAGACAAATTACTGATAAAAATAATTATTTCATTTTAATTTTTTGAATTTCAGATTGCCCTAGCTTTCATATGCTATACCGGGCTTGCTTGATATTCTTGCTAATAACATCAGTAGCAAAGACATATGATTTAACTAGTTTTCCATTTCTTGTTGGGCATTACTGTAAATTCAGAAATTATTGCATGCATTTATTATTGTGGTTTCAGAAAAATGGACAAGAATGTGAGATTAATTATTGCGATTTCAGAAATATGTATTATATATCAGAATGCGAGTTTTAATTATTGCGATACCCACCCAGTCGCATTATTCGCATTAATAAAAACCTTGCAATAATTTCTGAATTTACAGTTTTAATTCAAAAGTATCCCAGAATAGAATTTTACCGTCTATATAATACTATTGATTATTTTGTAGGGACCAGGATTTCTATTCACACCAACCCTTTCCTATTTATCATCACACTATCTGTCTAACTCAAACATTTCTCAAGATGGCAAGAAAACATGTGAAAACAGATTACAACCTTTACAAGTACCATTGGGGAACTTCTCATCAGAAATAGAGAAACTCAGTTTGATGTCAAAACAGCTCTGGTGTAATTGTTCACTGTTAGCAGAAACTCAGTATGATCCAAGGTTTGTACAACTAAAGATTACAGATCATGTTCTTGGATTTCAAAACTACAAGTTACAGATTTTAGTTCTTATTTCTTCATATTAATATGGCATTTCTGTGTTAAATTGTTAGATGTCATAGACAAACGTATTTTTAATATTTTACTTAAATAATGGAATTTTATTAGAAAAGCACAGCGTAGGATCAAATGAACCAATGTAGGATAAAATAAAATCTGTTGTTTAATAGATATAGAATTTTATTGAATTATTCATGATCAAATGAACCAATGTAGGATAAAATAAAATCTGTTGTTTAATAGATATATGAAATTTTATTGAATTGTTCATGAAATAAACAATTTACTACTGCAACAGTTTGAAGGAATTTCCACATACTAAAGCTCAATGTGGAATAATGTACTATTTTTAAACCCTTAATAGCTGTAAAGTCAATATTTTATTTCATATGTTAAAAATGTATTTAAAAACTGTCAAGCGAGTTGTAATGATTCAATATTTTTTTTTTTTCAAATTATTATATTAGATAAACATGTACATGGTGTATTGTTTAATATCTATTTCAGAATGTCTGAAAGGAGAAATATAGCCTTCGAATTCAAACAACTGATGACATCTGTAACAGCATCATTAAGTGAAGAAAACCAATCAGTAATAGGAAAAATATTGCCAGTGTTAGAATTAATGTCTAATGCCCAAGCAGATCAGATTCAAACTTCAGAATTTGTGGAAAACATCTGTATTGTGTTAAGATCTAAACACTCTGAACATGATGTAGTTGAAAATTGTGTGAAAAGTGTATTGGACATTGTATCAAGCAGTGAAGCAAGCACTCTACAGTCTATAGGTACAGCATGGGTGTGGCTTGGATTAGTTAGCATAGAACTGTTGACTCCATATCTGTCTGTCGATCCTGTTGAAAAGGTTGCCATCAAGATTGAAATACTTTCAAATGAGGTGAGTTACCGTAAGATGCTTAAGTGTTTTCTTTGTTAAATTCTATGTTAAATTCTTTGTTGAATTGGTAGAATTGGTTCTAACTTACCATTGTGTTTTGTCTCATAATAATAGATGAATAAGATTTGTGTAATGTTACTATATGTAATATTATATTGTTGTCTAACTATTCATAGCTTATGTAGAAATAAGTTTGTTTATCATTTTAGACTTCCTGACAGTGGTATAGATGAATAATGTCAAAAAGGCACTTTTGGTTCAATATGTTGTTATTTAAGTATTTCATGAGATTGTTGTTTCATGTGCAATCTCCTATAAATATTCCTTGTGTACTAATTCATACAAAATTATTTTACAGTACATAGCCTTCACTAAATTCTTGAATAGTTAATTGACATGGAATTTACATAAGATAAAAGTTTCCTATTTTTTCTAATTGATTTTTGTCTTTTGATTACATCTATGTCTGTGTAGTATTGAATTGATACATTATATGTGTTTCAGTTGAATGAAATAGAATATGAACTATCAGCTAGAAGTACACACCATGTTATACAGACTGGTGACAGTCAGGACAGTCTCCCTGACAGGTTACTTCATCCACATGTAGTACATCTGAAGGAGAAACAATGTGTTCTACAGCAGAACATACAGGCATTACAACATCAGCAGGCTTACAGACCGAAACCATCACAGGTAAACAAAAAAATATATCCACTAAATGAAGAACTCGTGTAAACCAAATCCTTCAAATGCTTCTGAAATTAAAGTGGTGTGGGAATTTCAAAATGGTGGCTGCCATCTATGATCACAATATTATTCTGCTTTGCTTAGAAAACACAACAATTGATTTATTTTGGCTGCTGTTTTTTTGATAATGTTAAATTGTTAAATCCTAGGCCCTTCTGATCAACTTATCTCTTATATTACATGTATTAATTTGCCACTCTGTGAAATAAACATTTAATTCTGTTGAATTTGTAAATTTGAAATGTATTTGCTTTATAATGATGTTAATGATGTTTTTTTTTCATATGATGCTGGTTCAGAAAGTAGGCAGTTAAAGGCACCTTTCACATTCTAATGCAAAACTTTTATGAATTATCTTCTCTTGTGATAAGAATTATTTTATGATTAATTACAGTTTAGGTCTGTGGTATCATTGATCACAAACTTCAAAACCAGCATTGGATCAGTAGATCATGTGACTAATCTACTGAAAAAGTTGATACAGACTACTGTTGCTAAGACAACCAAAACATTAAATGAAGAAGAGACCTGGCAGAAATCTGTCACAAGTTTTATACAGAACATGGATGAGAATTTCCCCCACTACAGAGATATAACTATCCCTTTCTTAGTAGCTCTATATCAGGTAAGAACAATTTATTTCTTAAATTACTCACAGTTACATAAAACTAGGTCAAAGCCTTATTTCAGCTAATGAATAAACCTAGACTTAAGCAAACATATTTGAATATCACATATGTTTAAACACCAGAGAGTTGTAAAATAATTTTTTGATTCTTAACTAATATAAACCCAATTCAAGATTTTTTTGTGCTAATTTTTGGTAAACATTTTAATTTTACATTGGCATGTCTTTACAGCATCAGTGCCATATTGACTTTATCCATATCTTACTTCATTTGTAGATAAAACATGGAATGAGATTAGTAGCCACAGATATAAAACAGTCAAACTACCATAAAGACCTAACTAGTAGACTTCAGACACAGGTAACAATCAGAACTCTATCACAACTGAATCATTGGATAGAACTGTTCACATTATTTTGTGTCGGTCACTCTAATCTGTGACAAATAATTTTATATTGAACCCATGGACCAGATACTGGAAATAAGGTTATCAAAGAAGAAAATGAGAATGAAACCATTTATTGTTAAAAAAAAAAGTGATTAAGATGCTAACTAAAATTTTAGTCTAAGATAGCTTCCTTTTCAGGACATAGTTTTATGTATAGGACATAATTATTGAGATCTGATAGTAAAATAAGAAAATACAAAATTTTAGCCCTGCTTCAAACTTTAAATAAGTGAATCAACATTTAAGAATATAAAGTGAATAGTGCCTGCATTACGATAAGGTGCAGCTTATCAAGTTTCAGACATGTTTATATTTATAAAAAAAAAGCATTCTAAGCTGTAAGAATGCCATCTGTCTTTAAAACCATCTGTTGAGACATATTTTCCTTTTGCAGAATGAAGACCTATTAAGTTCTGTGATGTTACAGCTGTCAGAGGTGCCTAGTATATCTTCCAAGAGTCCTGACTTCCTCTGTCTAGCACAAAATATCAACAATTCTGACACACAACAGGTCATTGGGTCATTGGTACCTGATTCTACAACAGCAAACTCACTTTTGTCTAGGTATGTTGTCAATAATTTTGTGATATTTATTCCAAATAATTGCAGTTTTAACATTGTCTTGCATTAGACTTGTACTAAATATATACCGATATATGTCTTGAAAGATAGGACAGTGGCAGTAAGGACCTTATTTGCCCACAAAATGCTTAAGTTTAAAAATTCAACAATAACCATGAAATAACTATTTGCGTTCATGTAACATTAAAAAAAAATTTCGAAAGTAGTTAAAATTTCTGTAAGATGACTAAGGATAATAAAATTACACTCTTAAAAAAATAAAAATATATACTGTTTTAGGGTTTGGTAATTACCTTGACCTATGAGAAATGATAAACTGGAATGTCATATACAAATTCTTAAATAATTAAAGTATTTGCTGTTTTCTCAATTGTGGAAGAAATATTCAAACTAAATTTTAGCAAAATTAACATGAAAATAGTCCCTCTTAGAAACTCCATGGTTTTTGGAAAATGACGCTGTCAAAGCAACAATTTTACTATACCATTGACCAGATTTCATTTTATCGCTTCCAGTCGCTTCCAAGCCGCCTTCCGAACTCGATTCCGTATTTTACATACCTATGTCCTGTACAGAATTTCATTCTTAACCTGTCCATATTTTATTGTTATTAAATGGTATTTTGAGCTATCCCTTTGGTGTATTTTTCATATTTATATGATCTTTCGCTTTTATGTGCATGACTTTACAATCCGTAAAAAATGCAGAATATAAATAGATCCGTATAGTTATGGTTTTGGACTTTTCACATACCAGTAATAACAAATCGCTATTGCTAGAAAATAGTTCTTGAAAGAATGTTTACCTTTTTTGTCAGCTGAACTTTGAAAACATTCAAAAAATAAAAATCATAATCATCTAGATCTTGAAATCATATGAAAGATAATGGTCTTTATCAAGATTAAAGAAAGAAGTTTTTAATAATCGAAAATTAGTAATATGGTTATATCCACGAGGTGGGTATGTATTTGTTTACAAAGTTACTGCTGCAGACATAATATAGGTCAAATATCGCAGGGGCCAGGTCTATTACTGATTAAAGAATAAAATGGCGATAATTGCAGAAGTTTTTCTGTCAAAAAGACTTCATTTCTTTCTGGATTTCTTCACATGGGGGCCTCGGTGGCGAGTGGTCTAAGTAGTTACTACTGTAATCACTAGCCAGTCAACACTGAGGTTGTGAGTTTTGCGGGTGCACTCGACTCAATCTTAATTGACTAGGATTGTCAGTTTTCCTATCGAAGGTCGGTGGTTTTCTCCGGGCACTCGGCTTCCTCCACCAATAAAACTGGCTGCCACGAAATTCTTAAAAGTGGCGTTAAAACACCAAAATCAAAAAATCAAAATGGATTTCTTCACTTTAAAAAGAATCATAAGATGCAGAAACTTTATGAAAGGAGAAGGCAGTGCTCAATGAATTATACCTAAAGTATTTAAGAAAAATTTTACACTTTCTCTGACAAAGTGGTCTCGTCCATTTTTGAAACATTACAATTACTTCATTACTTTTTCGAGTTAACAACTAAACTATTGAACCTGTATTGTTTTGAGAAAAGCATTGCCGTTGTCCAGGTGTTCATTACAAGCCCATATTTTACGATGCGATTACTTTTACTTGCATCGCTATTTTCAAAATCAGATACGAAAATTTGAAAATAAATAAAAAATATTGAGATTTGCCATCCACTTTTCAATAACTATTAATTAAATATTAATTTAAAATCAATGTTAACTGTGGATGACTTTGATAAGGAATGGCATTTAATGATTCCTAGAGATACAGCAAGATGTGTAAACAGGAAGTTGTGAAGAGTGACAATTTCATTGGGCAAAAGTGCTAAAACAACTATTGTCAAATCTTGTTAAATATTTCTGGTGGCAATAATTCACATATATGTAAAATAACCAAACACAACTTTTAAAGGTGGTTGTAATGTTTCAATTGGCAAACATTTATTTATTGATAATCCACCTTTGATAATAAAAAAAAAACTTCTCAAAAAAAAAAGATTTCTATCATATTCATCTTGGAATATGATCAAATATGTTAGCCTATTTTAAACATGCCTTTAATAACATTTCAGTACTTATGGAAAGAATTATTCCATTTCTTCCTTTGATATTAAAGGATATACCAATTTTAATTGCAAAATTGTAATTCACTAAATGTAAATAAAAATTAATGAAGAAATTCCAATTTTGTCATTGTAAACCTTCTTAAATATGTGTATGTAAATTATGAAGCTGTAAAGGATATATAACTAGTTTATAAGTCAAACAACTGAAAGTGAGAAAAAATGATATACCTACTGTGCTACATTTGGGGACGGGTGGTAATAATGCACATGGCACATGTATAAAAAAATCCAGGTCTTTGTCTATTCAATATATATGGTAGTCATGAATAAATGTAACATCAAGTCACAAACATGAAACTTAAGGTGAATCAATCTTAAATCGGGCGTTAATACCACAGCGCTATAAAAAAATCCTGGGGAGAACACTGGATTGTATTGTTTGCAGAGTTATATAATACACCTTGCCTAAGAAAAAGGTCTAGCTAGGTCCTTATGAAAAATGAGGCTATAATGATGTAAAGTGACTTATAACTGCCAACAGCCACATTATTTAGACTCTTTAGTTATCAGACTGTTATCTCATTGGCAATCATGTAACCACATCTCCTTATTTTAGTACGGGTTAATTATTTGAAATAAATGACTCACAAACATTAAATCATTTGAAAAAAAGATAATTCTGCAATAATTTATGTTGTCATTTAAAGATTTCAGTTTATATATAGATATATATAAATATCAACAATGAAATTTGGTTGTATGAATGGTGTCACTATATTTGTAATTGTCAAACTAGTATAACAATACTATTGTCTAAATCTACAGAATTTGATCATCCTTTAAGTAACAGAAATAACAATGTCACTAAGTCACTTGTAAGTTATCTCTTAAATAAGGACTATGTTGGGTATAAGAGCTTGCTTACTGCAGGCTACTCTTCATCATCATTTTGTTAAATAATTCTACAAAGAAAAGGATAGTCTGTTAATGTATCCTTGACTAAGAATAATGAAATTGCAAGAAACAAATTCAATATTACTTTGAATATTGTAGATCATTCAGGTAGTCTTGAGCTATTTCTTTATACAAAAGAAACAACCAGGTTAGGGGAGGGTTGGGATCCCGCTAACATGTTTAACCCTGCCACATTCTGTATGTATGTGCCTGTCCCAAGTCAGGAGCCTGTAATTCAGTGGTTGTCGTTTGTTGATGTGTTACATTTTTGTTTTTCGTTCATTTTTTTGTACATAAATTAGGCCGTTAGTTTTCTTGTTTGAATTGTTTTACATTTGTCATTTCGGGGCCTTTTATAGCTGACTATGCGGTATGGACTTTGCTCATTGTTGAAGGCCCTACGGTGACCTTTAGTTGTTAATTTCTGTGTCATTTAGTCTCTTGTGGAGATTTGTCTCATTGGCAATCATACCACATCTTCTTTTTGATATTCACTTCACATATATATATATATATCTTGACAAACAAATAAAAAAGCCATAGACATTGAAAACAATTCATTTCTATTCTATTGTCAGTCAGCCTACCTACCATGAACTGAAAAGTCTCTTCAGATTCAGTAGGTAAATTATGTGAAAATCAAGACTTGCATCAAAAATATCCCAATATTAGAGACAATGGCGTCATTTTTCCTCAGAGCTTTCAGCTCTTTGATTATGAGGTTTTTTTATTGCCATGGTCATTCTACAATTAAGCAAGTTTTTTCAAAGTAATATATCGGCAAAGATTTTATAAATTAAAAAAAATACTGATTTGAATGAATTTAAGTGGTGTCAAGGTTTGTTCAAAGTTTTTAGCAATCAGTACTACAAGTAACCATAGATTGCAGATGTCATTCAGAATGAATTAATCATGCTTCCATTTTAGTTTAAGAAGCAGTGGACTAGATTTAGTTAACAGTGATAGCTTCATCAGGAAAGAGTTAACACCACAATTGATCTTCACTTTGTCTAAATTATTGGACCAGTTTGTACAGACCTGGCAACAGCAGGAAGAAAGGAGGAGACAAAGGGAAGAAGAAGAGGCTTGCCTGTACAGATATAAGTCTCAGATTCATGGTGATGAAAGGATGGAGGAGGAAAAGGAAGAAGCAGAATTCAGACAAAATTT
Source organism: Mytilus coruscus (assembly GCA_017311375.1). Taxonomy (NCBI): domain Eukaryota; kingdom Metazoa; phylum Mollusca; class Bivalvia; order Mytilida; family Mytilidae; genus Mytilus; species Mytilus coruscus. Next base: position 38,378,082 of record CM029603.1, on the reverse strand, counting down.
TCCATCATTTGAACAAGTAATTGTTTTATGTTTGTTCCATTACGCATAAGACTTCTTTTTTAGCATTTATAATGACCAATGGAAAAAGATTTTACCAGCAATTTTTAGCATACGGTCGTGTACTGTGAAACTATAATTGTACATTGGGGACCAATTTTTCATGGATTTTATTTTTTAATTTAAACATAAATAAAGGGTGTAACGAAATACTTGTTTGTATTTTATAAGTATCTGCAATGTGATCAAGGTCAAACCAGGAATTTAAGATTCCCTGAGCATATAATATTTTAGAAAAATATGAATATTGATACCCATGACAGTACATTAAAATATTTTTAATAGATATAAGAGAATAAAGCTTAAGTTTGCGCTACAGGAATGAGCTATTATTGAATAAAAGTACATATTCATGGAGAAAAGTTAACAAGGAAGCAAATGGTGTATGAATTATCTGTTAGACAATATATCTATTTTACTATTTCATTACAGAAACTTGCCACCCCACGTTTGGGTCAGCAATTTCAATGTTTTCTATATAGGCTGTGCTTTAAAATCCATGCCCCTGGCAAAGCCCAAAAAGGGGTTCAGACATCACAGCAATCTGGGACTAGTTTTCAATCAACATCAGTTTTATAACAATCTACAATATATTAAATATTGTAATTGCATCACAGCAGAATGACTTTTGCTGATAGTCTGCAAGTTAATCAATTATTTTAACAATAGTAAGTGAATGAATTACCCAAAATCATCTGTCAAGTAAGTTTATATAGAAATACAAAAAATTAACAAATGATGATCCTAAGCCATCAGATTTTATACATTCAGTCCAATGTTTCTCATTTTTAGGATTACATGGATGTTTCTGGAAGACCAACCCTAGAGGGACCAGAACCTGTTAAAATTGACAGTAGCAGTACATCCCAAGATTCTATCTCAGAGGAAGAAATGAATACAATATGTAAAATCCATCATGCTATATTTACTTTGCTAACAAGTGCTGATTGGCTGAAACAAACTTGTGATATAGAGGTCAAAGTTCAGGACATTGTTAGACCGGTTCTAAGTAATTACATGGTGATGACATCATTGCTGAAACCGACCTATCAGTATCTAAGTATGTTTATTCTCTAATATTTTGTTTAATAGGAATGTAAAAAAATGCAGGGTAAAGATCAATTAAACAGCAACTTGACAACATAAGTTAAACAAAAATAGTGATCTGAAAGAAATTGATAGTGCAGTCTTACAGTTCACCACTCACACCATATTGTAAACTTTGAGCTGCTTTTATACTGGGGAAGTAGTAAAGGAATTTTACTGATGATTTATTATCTGTCAAAATCTAGTTTTATACTGGGGAAGTGGTAAAGGAATTTTGCTGATGATTTATTATCTGTCAAAATCTAGTTTTACACTGGGGAAGTAGTAAAGGAATTTTACTGATGATTTATTATCTGTCAAAATCTAGTTTTAAATACTGTAAATTTAGAAATTTTTGCATTCATTTATTATTTCGACTTTTAAAGAATGAATGAAAATGCAATATTGCGATTTTAGGAAAATTTACATAAAGATATATGTATCAGATATCAGAATGCAAATTCTTATTATTGCAATACTCAAGGAGTCTCATTATTTGCATTAAAAAAAAACTCACAATAATTTTTTTCAGTCTGAGAGAAAAATCAATACAGTATATGGAAATTGTAATAAGTAAATTATAATTCATTCAAATGAGAGAGAAAGACGAAAAAAGTAACAAACAAAAGAAAATCATCTCATATTGATTTGTAAAAGCTAAAATTTAGATAGGAAGGCAAGTGCTGTAATACATTTTGAAACAAGAAATGTGTCCGTACTTCATTAAAGATGTGGAATGTTCTTGAATCATACCCCATGAAAGTTACAAAATCTGCTGTTAATCCTTTAATAAAGGTGTAACTTTTTTGTGCTATTTTAGATGAAAAGATAGACAAACCAATGTTCGGTGGACATCTTATAGTGGCTTCAGTGGTGCAAGAACAGATTTCTCAACATGTAAGTCAGCGACAGTTTGCATGTTAAAATCTAAAATTGAAGTAACAAGAGGGGAGAAAATTTAAATTGTGAGAAAACAGAGGGAGGATTTATTTGCCATAAAATCTTTTTCTGACTTTCTTGTGTAAAACCCTGTAATTGGAAAGACTATCACTGTTGCCGTTTTCAGCAAAGCTTTAACTAATAATGTGAAAAATGTGAAAAATGAATTAGCTACCAATCACAGCACTTAGAATTACCATTTTATACTGTGAGACTATTTAAATCATTGGTCGTTTAATAGTTTATAAAACCACCTAGCTGAGCCTTGTATAAAATTTTCCATCAATAGAAAATTTTACACTCATCAAATAATGTATTACATTTAAGTGGAATGATTGTATGTTTTACAGGTTGGTAGTATAACAGAGGACTATGATATCTACTATGATAGTAATGTAGCTGAGGCAGTTAAATGTCTTCCTGTTATTGACAGATTAGTCCACAAAGTACAACAGTTAAAAATGGAATGGCCTGATCATCCTACTCTCAAGCAGGTTAAGTTCAAAATATTGATTTTATTGGAAGGCGTATAAGCAAAATTTTGTTAAGAGATGGAAAATCTTTTAGTTGAAAAGCTGTGTGATTTTTTTTCTCAAACCAAAACAGTTGTTAAAAAATGCATTATCTAAATTATAAGAAATCTGAGGAGTTTCCTTCATTTCTAAGATGATATGTTCAAGCTTAAGCTTTTGTGTGTTTTGGAAGATTTTCTGGCCCCCTGGTGACCAAAGTTGAAGACTTGATATAGTAATCTCTGTCATGTAAACAGAATAGAACTGGAACCTTACCACCAATGAAAAAAAGTTAATTTCAAAACCTGCATATTAAAAAACAATTTATTCAGTTATTAACGTTTTAATTAATTTTAAATTAAAATGTCATGCTATCAAGTTATAAATATGTACAATTTATTTCAGCTATTGATGATTGGGGAAAGAATAAAGTCTTTTGCAGTTACTTCCCCTGTTATAAAGTTTTTGACAGGAATAGAGTTGCTGTTAGAGAAAGCTCAGGTTAGATAACTAGATGAATAAGATAACTTGATCTCTGCTGTGTGTACATGTATTACTGTGGATTAATTTATTATCTCACCTGGCCCAGTGGGCCAAGTGAGCTTTTCTCATCACTTAGCGTCTGTCGTCGTCCGTTAACTTTTACAAAAATCTTCTCCTCTGAAACTACTGAGACAAATTAAACCAAACTTGACCACAATCATCATTTGGGTATCTAGTTTATAAAATGTGTCTGATGACCCAGCCCACCAACAAAGATGACCGCCATGGCTAAAAATAGAACATAGGGGTAAAATGTAGATTTTGGCTTTTATCTCTGAAACCAAAGCATTTGGAGCAAATATGACCGTGATAGAATTGTTCATCAGGTCAAGATCTATCTGCCCTGAAATTTTCAGACAAATCAGACAACCTGTTGTTGGGTTGCTGCCCCTGAATTGGTAATTTTAGGAAAATTTTGCAGTTTTGGTTATTATCTTCAATATTATTATAGATAGAGATAAACTGTAAACAGCAATAATATACAGCAAAGTAAGATCTACAGATAAGTTAACATGACCAAAATGGTCAATTGACCCCTTAAGGAGTTATTGCCCCTTATAGTCAATTTTTAACAATTTTTTGGAAATTTTTGTTATCTTTTACAAAAATCATCTTCTCTGAAACTACTGAGACAAATTTAACCAAACTTGGCCACAATCATCATTAGGGTAGCTAGTTTAAAAAATGTGTCCGATGAACCTGCCTACCAACCAACATGGCTGACATGGCTAAAAATAGAACATAGGGGTAAAATGCAAGTTTTGTCTCTTATTTTTTTAACTGTTATGAACAGAGAAAATCTGAAAGGAACAAAAATGTTCAGAATAATGAGCTCTACCAATTGTCCATATTCGTCAAAACTGTTAGACAAATTCTTATAGGAGTTATTGCCCATAAATGACAAATTTTACCTTTTTTTTTTTCATTTTTGCCTATTATCATGAAAACTATGGTATTTAGAGAGAAACATTTTTCCCCGTTATGCCTTATATGATTTAAATTATAATAGATAAATAAACACTTTAAATCACAAAAATGATCAGCAAGGCAAGATATTTTAAAAAGTCAAATTATTTTGATATAGTTAGTAGACTGTCACTCTTCATGGAGTGATTGCCCTTAAATGAGGATTTTTTTTACCCTCTTTTGTGTTTTGAGCAAAAACTAAAGAAGATAGAGAGAAACTAATCAGACTCAAAAATCAGTAATACAAGATCAACAAAATAGAGATTTTTGTCATGAAGTCTATTCTCGTCTACAATGTTGGAGAGTGTCCTTTGTTTGATATGCACATAGACCAAAGTGAGCTACACAGACTCTTTAGAGTCTCTAGTTTTTTAGTGGGTACCAATTTTCCTGGATTAAGATTTTTGATTAGGTGCCTTGCCGAAGTCTGCATACAAGCTTATAGAAAATTTGTACTTGGTTGAACATTTAAATTCATTTGTTCACCGTTACCTACAGAAATTGGTATCCCAGTAAATATAATGAATCCACAGCACTAGGTTATACACATAAACTCCTCTTACTCTCCACAGCACTGGGTTATACACATAAATTCCACTTACTCTCCACAGCACTGGGTTATACACATAAACTCCACTTACTCTCCACAGCACTGGGTTATACACATAAACTCCACTTACTCTCCACAGCACTGGGTTATACACATAAACTCCACTTACTCTCCACAGCACTGGGTTATACACATAAACTCCACTTACTCTCCACAGCACTGGGTTATACACATAAACTCCACACAGCACTGGGTTATACACATAAACTCCACTTACTCTCCACAGCACTGGGTTATACACATAAACTCCACTTACTCTCCACAGCACTGGGTTATGCACATAAACTCCACTTACTCTCCACAGCACTGGGTTATGCACATAAACTCCACTTACTCTCCACAGCACTGGGTTATACACATAAACTCCACTTACTCTCCACAGCACTGGGTTATACACATAAACTCCACTTACTCTCCACAGCACTGGGTTATACACATAAACTCCACTTACTCTCCACAGCACTGGGTTATACACATAAACTTCTCTTACTCTCCACAGCACTGGGTTATACATATAAACTCCACTTACTCTCCACAGCACTGGGTTATGCACATTAACTCCACTTACTCTCCACAGCACTGGGTTATACACGTAAACTTCTCTTACTCTCCACAGCACTGGGTTATGCACATAAACTCCACTTACTCTCCACAGCATTGGGTTATACACATAAACTCCACTTACTTTCCACAGCACTGGGTTATACACATAAACTCCACAGCACTGGGTTATGCACGTAAACTCCACTTACTCTCCACAGCACTGGGTTATACACATAAACTCCACTTACTCTCCACAGCACTGGGTTATGCACATAAACTCCACTTACTCTCCACAGCACTGGGTTATACACATAAACTCCTCTTACTCTCCACAGCACTGGGTTATGCACATAAACTCCACTTACTCTCCACAGCACTGGGTTATGCACATAAACTCCACTTACTCTCCACAGCACTGGGTTATGCACATAAACTCCACTTACTCTCCACAGCACTGGGTTATGCACATTAACTCCACTTACTCTCCACAGCACTGGGTTATGCACATAAACTCCACTTACTCTCCACAGCACTGGGTTATGCACATAAACTCCTCTTACTCTCCACAGCACTGGGTTATACACATAAACTCCACTTACTCTCCACAGCACTGGGTTATGCACATAAACTCCACTTACTCTCCACAGCACTGGGTTATGCACATAAACTCCACTTACTCTCCACAGCACTGGGATATGCACATAAACTCCTCTTACTCTCCACAGCACTGGGTTATGCACATAAACTCCACTTACTCTCCACAGCACGGGGTTATACACATAAACTCCTCTTACTCTCCACAGCACTGGGTTATACACATAAACTCCACTTACTCTCCACAGCACTGGGTTATGCACATAAACTCCTCTTACTCTCCACAGCACTGGGTTGTGCACATAAACTCCTCTTACTCTCCACAGCACTGGGTTATGCACATAAACTCCTCTTACTCTCCACAGCACTGGGTTATACACATAAACTCCACTTACTCTCATTCCTATGTTTATAATGGGGTACAATTGTATATCTCATCAATTCAAAATTTTAATTCTTTATTTTATCTTCTCAAATTAAAAAAAAATCTATGAAGATATTCTTATACACCTTATCACTATTTGTCCGCCATTACTGGTCATTGCAAAGGTTTCCGTAAAATTTTGAGGTCACAATAGAAAATGTCTGACGCCACAAAGGAAAAGTTATTGTTGTATGACGTCAATAGTTCAAGTGTTGCAGATTTCGGGTCAGGTGTCTCAGATTTCCAAATAGCGATAAGGTCTATTGAAAACAAGGTATATAGATCAGTACACACTAATGATATACTAAAAATATATTGGGACTTATGTAACTAACATCTTTTTAAATTTTGTACATGGATATTGACCAATGAAAGATGAAATCAGATCAAGTGTAGAATCTAAACCATAAAGGTGAATAGCGTTGTGGTTATATGATAATGCAGGTTATTATTTTTCTATGTAGGACTGGGAAAGTAATGCTGCCAAACATGTGTCTATGATGACAGAGTTGTCAGAAATCACTGCTGTCATCATTGAATGGAGAAAGTTAGAACTCAGGTATATACAAACAAGGGCAAAAAAAAATTTTTTTTTAAATTGTTAGGATAATTGAAATCTCATCAGGGGATCAGGGGATATTTACCTAAAAAAATCTTTAAAACTCTAACATTAAGAGTAACGATTTTACTGCGCCAGATGCACATTTCAACAATTTAAAATGTCTCTTCAGAAATGCTTGAGGCGAATTATTTGAAAATCAAAAACTTAAAAAAAAGTTGAAAAGCTGATCAAACTGAAAAGAACTTAAAGTAAAGCAAAATCCAGACAACAATACAATAATATATACTTTCAACTCTCTTGAGGATATTGATAGTTTTGTAAAGACAAAATCTAAGGTTTTCATACATTCTGCATATTGCATTGTAATATATGATGATTATTTAAGATGTCTTCAAGGGGTGCATTTATATTTCTTTTCAATGCATACAATTAGTAAATCTGAGATATCAGTATTGAAGTTGAATTGTTTCAGTTGCTGGAGTAAATGCCTAGATACAGTCTGTAGAAAACATTCAAGCAAAGCTAGTCGATGGTGGTTTCATCTGTATCAGTTAATTCAGTCATATCTAATGCCTGGTCAGGTGAGTGTAGGCACCAATGTTTTAGCTTATAGGATATCTAAGCTTGTGTTGCTTATTTGATTTAAAGAGTCTTAATGAATTTCTCCCCAAAAAAAAAAAAATAAAACTCACAATAGGAGTACTAAATAGTGTGTTTGTTGAAACAAAACCAATAACTGATACGAGTAATAGATGCATTGTTTAATGAGTATAATGAAAATGTGCATTTTAAGGCAGCTGCATTCGTCCTTGAATTAAGCACTTGAAATTCATACCTATGTTTAATGATTTATTGACTTAGTATTTCTTATCTTTTGAATATATCTTACATCTCATCTTATATGTGATGTTGAACTAAAACATCAACAGTTATCACAACTTTTTTTAGCAAGTGGAAGAAATTTGAAAATATTATTCTTACATTAAAATGATGTATTGTAGAGAATTTATGTATTGGTACATATTGCCATATCCTGTATACTTTTCAAATTTTCTACTCAATTTTCCAAGACTTGCCAAAAAATATGTTATTTATGAATTCATTATTATTTTTTTCAGGTTGGAGAAGAAGATACTTCTTCTATGACTGATAAGGATATTCTAAAATCATTGTTGGAGTTTATGGAAAAATCTACCATGGGAGAATGGAAGGCTCGTCTGGAAATGGTGAAAAGTTTTCATTGTCAACTTGTTAATATGGATTCTTCTGACAAACAAAGTATGAAAATCTTAAATCACCATATTTTTTATTCATTTATAGGGTTTTGTATTGATTATTGATTATAGCAAACTTAATTATGAACATTCACTGTCTTTTTAGAAAAAATGGGCATTGTAAAATTTATTTAATATAGAACAATAAAATAAGATACATAAAAGCTCTTTTATACAAAACTTAATGTTGCTCCTTTAAAAAATAGCTTAATAGACTTAGCTATATTTAAATTTACCTGTGTACGTTATTTTATTTAACGCCATGCTGTCCAAGGTTATAGTTGTCCTTTTTACATTGTGTCATAGATCAAATTTATTTGTTCAGTGTATGTTTACTTGTTTTTGTTAATATGTCTTTTTGATTGAGTTAAGCCATTTCAATTGATATTTTGTAGTGTGTCTTTCTATGTTGTAATGTTACACTACTCTTTCAGGTTAGAGTGAAGGTTGATGCCTGTTAAAACCTTTAAACCAGCTGCATTTGTTTGCACCTGTCCTAAGTCAGGAACCTGTTTCAGTGGTTGTCGTTTGTTGATGTGGTTCTTAAGTGTTTCTCGTTTCCCATTTTTATACGACCGCAAAAATTTTTGGGATCGTATAATGGTATGATGTTGTCATCGTCTGCGTTGTCGTCCGAAGACACATTGGTTTCCGGACAATAACTTTAGTTTAAGTGAATGGATCTCTATGAAAGTTTTAAGAAGGTTCAATACCACAAAAGGAAGGTTGGGATTGATTTTGGGGATGATGGTTCCAACTGTTTAGGAATTAGGGGCCCAAAAAGGGGCCCAAAACAAGCATTTTTCTAGTTTCAGGATAATAACTTGTGTATAAGTATTTTGATTGCTCTGAAATTGTACCACAATGTTTAATACCACAAGTAGAAGGTTGGGATTTATTTCAGGGGTTATGGGGCCAACAGTTTAGGAATTACGGGCCAAAAAGGGGTCAAAAACAAGCATTTTTCTAGATTCCAGACAATAACTTGTGTGTAAGAGTATGGATCTCTCTGACATTGTACCACAAGGTTCCATATAACAAAGGGAAGGCTGGGATTGAGTTTGGGGTTAATTGCCCTAAATATGTAGGAATTAGGGGCCAAAAAAGGGCCAAAAGCCAGCATTTTTCTAGTTTCCAGACAATAACTTGTGTGTAAGTGTATGGATCTCTCTGAAATTGTACTACAAGGTTTCATACTACAAAGGAAAGGCTGGGATTGAGTTTTGGGGTTATTGCTCCAAATGGGGGGGGGTTTCCCAATTTTTTTATGGGATTCGTATTTTTTTTTCATAATTTTAAAATTTCTAATTTTTGAAAAGTTTGTGTCAGAAACCTATATTATATCAAAAATTTGATCACAATCCAAATTCAGACAGTATCAAGCTTGAATATTGTGTCCAAATTTGCCCCAACTGTTCAGGGTTGGACCTCTGCGGTCGTATCAGGCTCCGCTCAGCGAAGCATTTTATTTATATTGATTAGACCATTGGTTTTCCTGTTTCAATTGTTTTACACTAGTCATTTTGGGGCCTTTTATAGCTTGCTGTTCAGTGTGAGCCAAGGCTCCATATTGAAGGCCGTACTATGACCTATAATTGTGTACTCTTTACACATTGTGACTTAGATGGAGAGTTGTCTCATTAGCATCCATACCACATCTTCTTATTTCTATTCGCAGAGATATAGTTTTATAACTGTACTCATATTCAAACAACAAAATGAGAGAGAACATAGGTATTCAATTTTTTTTTTTTTACAGAATATCTGGTGAACCTACTCTGGAATATATACCAGTTTTACAATCAGTTCTCCGGAATGATGGATGAAGAAATTCAACGTCTAAGAGCTCCTGTTGAAAAAGAACTGAAGGTAAATAAAGCTGTTGCATGGATGATATGAACATGAAGTCATAACCATTTATTTTGTTTTCTTAGAAATAAAACCACTTTCAAAAAGTAAGCTTTTAAAAAAATGAAATTATCTTTGCAGGTAGCATCAAGACTTGAGACAATGTGGCTGTTTTTATTTAATGTAATTTTTCAGTTATTCTCTTTGCTTTTTTGTTGTTGTTAAAAATTAGACTGTTTTTTCAAAATGTTAGCTTTTTGAAAATGGTCTTAGCTTATAATGTTAATTAATAGACTTCAAACAATGTTTAATATATTCTTGATATGCATGAATGTATTATTTGGAGAAATTCTATTGTAGTAATATACGATTCCTTTATAATTAAAACAGCTGTTACCATTATATGAAATTGTTTTTTCAGGGATTTGTTAAGATAGCTAGATGGACAGACATGAATTACTGGGCATTAAAACAGACCACTGAAAAGACACATAGAACTCTTCACAAACATGTCAAAGCATTTCAGGTAAATGTGTTAGCTACTCACTCTTCATAAACATGTCAAGTCATTCCAGGTAAATATGTTAGCTACTCACTCTTCATTAACATATCAAGTCATTTCAGGTAAATATGTTAGCTACTCACTCTTCATAAACATATCAAGTCATTTCAGGTAAATATGTTAGCTACTCACTATGTCTAGTTATGCCCCTGCCGCAGTGGAGGGGGCATTAAGTTTTACCCTTGTCCGTCTGTACGTACATTGTACATATGTCCCAAAATTCGTTTCTGTTCTCTAACTTGAGTTTGCCTCAACAAAATGCTATGACACTAATACACAATGCTTATTACCACAAAACACAGATCAAGTTTGAATTTTGGTGGCGTCACTTTAACTGTTCTAGAGTTATGCCCCTTTATTTATTGAAAAATTGCAAAATTTTTAGTTACCGTTCTCTAACTTAAGTTTGCCTCAACCAAATGTTATGAAACTTATACACAATGCTTATTACCACAAAATACAGATCAAGTTTGAATTTTGGTGTGGTCACTGTAACCATTCTCGAGTAATGCCCCTTTATAAATGGGAAAAAAATGCAAAATTTTTAGTTTCCGTTCTCTAACTTAAGTTGCCTCAACCAAATGTTATGAAACTTATACACAATGCTCATTACCACAAAACACAAATCAAGTTGAATTTTGGTGGCGTCACTTTAACCATTATCGAGTTATGCCCTTTATAAATTGAAAAATTGCAGAATTTTTAGTTTCCGTTCTGTAACTTAAGTTTGCCCCAACCAAACATTATGAAACCTATACACAATACTTATTACCACAAAACTCAGATCAAGTACAAATTTGGGTAGCATCACTTTTATTGTTTTTGAGTTATGTCCCTTTATAATGTTGTATGCAAGCGGGGGCATCATCTGTGTCCATGGGGACACATTCTCCATTTATTAACTTTTGAGGTATATGCATGAATTTATTCTGTAGCAGTTTCTTTACATACATGTTATAAACAAGAATTTCATCTATATCTGCATTATTTTTATGCCACGCCATAGCGGAGGGGGCTTTAAGTTTTACACTTGTCCGTCCGTACGTACATCCGTCGGTACGTCCCAAATTTGGTTTCCGTTCTCTAACTTTAGCTTGCCTCAACCAAATGTTATGAAACTTATACACAATGCTTGTTACCACAAAACACAGATCAAGTTTGAATATTGGAGGCGTTACTTTAGCCGTTCTAGAGTTATGCCCCTTTACAAATGGAAAAATTGCATAATTTTTCGTTTCCGTTCTCTAACTTTAGTTTGCCTCAACCAAATGTTATGAAACTTATACACAATGCTTATTACCACAAAACACAGATCAAGTTTGAATTTTGGGGGTGTCACTTTTACTGTTCTTGAGTTATGCCCTTTACAAATGGAAAAATTGCAGAATTTTTCGTTTCCGTTCTCTAACTTAAGTTTGCCTCAACCAAATGTTATGAAACTTATACACAATACTTATTACCACAAAACTCAGATCAGGTACAAATTTGGGTAGTGTTACTTTTGCCGTTCTTCAGTTATGTCCCTTTATAACTTTATATGATATGCAAGCGGGGGCATCATCTGTGTTCCATGGACACATTCCCCATTTATTTCTGAATAATTCTGAAAGTTTTATTTCATAAATGATCTAATTAACTTATCTGTTTGCTTGTAGGATATTTTAAACCAGCCAGTGAGAGCTGTATATCAAGAAAAAACTACAATTATAAGCTCTGAACAGAATATCTCGAAATGGAGGGAAGAGTTTGTAAACCTGAATATTGTTACCAAGAAACCGATAATTATTCAACAGGTACATAAATACAATAAACCTTAATTTGTATACATTTGCAACATTTGAGTAGAAATTTCAGGTAACTAAATATACAGTCTCAAAGTAAAAAAAACAATGAATAAGTCTAAATGTTTTCACATCTGTCAAAAGTTGTTGCTGGGAATAAATGTTTTTGACAACCTAATTCACAATATACCTGTACTTTAATCCAGTAGTCAATAATTCTGTTTAAATAACACTTTAACAGTTGGTTAGACATGTTTAATATCTCCCTTTTGCATGTTCAATTAAACATTATCAGCTGTTAGCATCGGAGTACTACCCATGTATGATCAGATCAACAGGATATGCAATACTGATTTTACATCATGCAAATTTGAGGTGTCTCCCCGTGATTGTTTCACATTTATTCCCTGGGAGTCAACTTTGTTGACTTATCAATTCCAAAATAAGGGTTGTTCATTTAAAAAATACATGGTACGAAAGGAAGGCACTTTACAAATGCGATAACCATCTATGGAAATAAATTTAGAATTTCGATGTACAAAATTACCCACCAATAGTTGAGATTTTGAAGTGCCTGCCTTCGGTCCCATGTATGATTTTATGGAACCGCCCTAACTAAGAGTTGACTATGTAACTTATGATACAAGTCTAAATACTTATTTCTAGATTGATAGTCCAGATGTAGATCTTCCTTTACTGAGTAGAACACATACATTGTGTGGTAAATTTTACAAACATTGGCGTGGGCTGACAGAAAAGATGCAATACAGAAGTATAATATCCGAATTGGATGAGTTTATTGGTAAGATATCAAAAAGATATTATCACTTGTATATCGTTGTTTGTCAGTTCAAACATAGTCATAACACAAATGTAAGAACTTAATGATTGATTAATTGATTGAATGATTGTTGGTGTTTTATGCCACTTTCAGTATTATTGACTGTATCGTGCCAGTCAGTTTTTATTGTTGGAGGAAGCTTAAGTCCCCAGAGAGAACCACCAACCTTCGGCAGGAAAACTGACCATCCTACTCAATTAATATCGGTGTTGAATGAATCTACCATGAACTCGCAAACTCAGTGTTGACAGGTTAGGGATATAGTAGTTAAACAACTTAGATCACCAGGCCACTGAGGCCCCAAGAATTTAATGAAACTGAAAATTAAATGAAAGGTTTTATCAGGAAAAATCTGCAGTTTAATAGTAGTTGTCTACTTGTTTAAAACAATTTAGTTTTGTTTATTTAACTGATAGCAGATGAATAAAATAAAGAATTAGAGTGTGACTCTGTTTTGAAATGACTATAATTTCCCTCACTGCTTAATTTTTGTATTACAGGCGACAAGTGACTCTGTTTTGAAAATTTCCTTCCATATTCAATTTTGTCTACATGTATTACAGGTGACATGATTGAAGAAGTACATGAACTACAGGCCAAGGAAGTTAATCAGGTTCGTTTTTAAAGAATACAAAATTTTATGACAAAATGTATGTGTAACTGATATAATGCATGTCTTAACAGTTATAATTAAAATGAAATCAGTAAAATAGATACATTTGTAGTGAATGCCTTGTCTTGTGGGAATCATTTGAATTATGTGCATTGCAACTATGATTATAAAAACAAGACAATATGGTATGATTGCCATTGAGACAACTTTCAACCAGAGACCAGAATGACGTAGAAGCTAACAACTATAGGTCCTAGTACAGCCTTCAACAATGAGCAAAACCCATACCGCATAGTCAGATATAAAAGGCCCCAAAATGACAAAAGTAAAACAATTTAAACGAGAAAACTAATGGCCTGATTTATGTACAAAACAATAAATGAAAAACAAATATGATGTACAGCAACAAACCACAACCATTGAATTACAGGCTGCCGACTTGGGACCAACACATACAGAATTTGGCAGGTTAAAACATGTTTGCTGGCGCCAAACCCTCATCCTAACCCGGGAAAGTGGTGTAACAGTACAATATGATTAATAACTACTGCTCATATTAACTGGAGAAAAAAAGGTTTTATATTGCTGGTTATCAGACCAAAATTTGAAGAAGCATGTTTTTATTATATATAAATTTAAAAAATAAGAAGATGTGGTATGATTGCTAATGAGACAACTCTCCTCAAGAGACCAAATGACACAGAAATTAACAACTATAGGTCACAATAAGTAAAACACATACCGCATAGTCAGCTATAAAAGGCCCCGAAATGACAAATGTAAAACAATTCAAATGAGAAAACTAATGTCCTGATTTATGTACAAAATAATGAATGAAAAACAAATAGGATATACAGTCCATTTTATACAATTTTAGTCACTGGAAAAAGATAAACAAAAATCAGAAGCCAAACATATCTGCCATTTGAGGAGAAGAGCATTGGCTGATCTCTTCAAACATTTAACAGCTTGTGGTAAGTTATTTTGAAAACATTCAGAAAAAATAAATATTTTTCACAGGAGGGTGTGTTATGTTTTCTGGTCTTGTTGTCTCTTCAGCCATCCCATATCAGGTTAAATCTTTGGTTTGAGGTAGTTCACCATGAAGTTTTGTTCACATCGACTTGAAACAACTTATACAAATGATCAATATAATATGAAGTAAACTTTCTACAATATTTGCCAAATTAGTTTTTTGACCCACATTTCATGGTTCACTTAACATGGAAATACGATAATGTGAGAAGGGCAATATGTCTATGGACATTGAGAAAAATGTTTTGTTGAAACAACTTGATATAAAAAAAAAACAACAGGCATATTTCTATATATTCTTCCAAACTTTTCATTTTTTGCATTATCTTAGGAAAATTAACAATCTTGAAGGTAGCTTTTAGTAGTAAGAGAAAAGACCGGTTTTATTAGAGAATTACATGTCTGCTTTATACTATTATATAACGTAGTAAATAGTAATGAAACCTTAAAGCTATCATATTTCAAGTAAAAAAGATTTACTTAAATTCATTTAACTGCAGGCTACTGAGAAATTATCTTTGGTCAGAATTTAAAGCACACATAATAATTTAACCAAAGCAACACATTGTAAGTCAGCTGGAAATTCCAAGCTTTAATACTAGACACAAAGAGTTTCTAACATCAACTTAAGTGAATAACTACACAAAATGTGAAGGAAAATAAACAATGTTTTAAACCAGGTTTAATGTATTACAGGACTATCATACAGGAAGGGACTAACCATGTCCAGTCGTGAAGACAAAGACACTCTACCACTCACTGTTGATCCAGTAGATTTTAATGTTCTCATGGAAAGTTGTACCTACTCAAAGTAAGTCTGAGAATTAGACGGAAGACTTGTTTGGAAAATAAACAATGATGTGCATGCTAAACTTTCACTTACAAATAAAAATGCCAAAACCATCAAATGTCACGTTTGCTTGATGTAGTTGCAACCTATTTTTGGTAAAGACTACATAATTTATGAATTATGAGTTGACAAGACAAAATCATGCCAGTATTGATGCACTGGTTGACAAATAAACCAACTTTGCTTTAATATGCCAACATTTGTAACTCTTGAATTGATATTTCAATTAAACTTATAATTCACTTCCAAAATTAGCTCTAAAGTTTTTTGGGTTGGTTTTCTTTTTCTTTTATTTTTGCTTTCTGATTTCTTTTTTGTTGATTGATCCATATTCATGTACTCTGTGAAATTGTATTTCTTCAGTTCTTGTAGCAGAATAATGCTACAGAATGTAACATTTTAAAGGGCAAATTTAAAAAGAAAGTTTCAAAGAAACCCATTAAAATGTTCCTTGTATAACTAACTAAAACTGACTTTTGATTTTATTGCAGGTACAGTGAAATTGTATGCAATACCTGGACAGGATATCAGCAGTATTATTACAGATGTATATCTAGGAAAGCTAAACTTGCCTCAGCATTAATGACTCCATCACAGGTAAGCAGTATTATTTGGAAAGCTAAGCTGGCTTCAGCCTTAATGTCTCCATCACAGGTAAGCAGTATTACTTAGAAAGCTAAGCTGGCTTCAGCCTTAATTTCTCCATCACAGGTAAGCAGTATTATTTGGAAAGCTAAGCTGACTTCAGTCTTAATGTCTCCATCACAGGTAAGCAGTATTATTTGGAAAGCTAAGCTGGCTTCAGTCTTAATGTCTCCATCACAGGTAAGCAGTATTATTTGGAAAGATAATCTGGTTTCAGCCTTAATGTCTCCATCACAGGTAAGCAGTATTACTAGGAAAGCTAAGCTGGTTTCAGCCTTAATGTCTCCATCACAGGTAATCTGTATTACTTGGAAAGCTAAACTGGCTTCAGCCTTAATATCTCCATCACAGGTAAGCAGTATTACTTGGAAAGTATGCTGTCTTCAGCCTTTAATAATGTCTCCATCACAGGTAAGCAGTATTACTTGGAAAGCTATGCTGGCTTCAGCCTTAATGACTCCATCACAGGTAAGCAGTATTATTTGGAAAGCTAAGCTGGCTTCAGTCTTAATGTCTCCATCACAGGTAAGCAGTATTATTTGGAAAGATAATCTGGTTTCAGCCTTAATGTCTCCATCACAGGTAAGCAGTATTACTAGGAAAGCTAAGCTGGTTTCAGCCTTAATGTCTCCATCACAGGTAATCCGTATTACTTGGAAAGCTAAACTGGCTTCAGCCTTAATGTCTCCATCACAGGTAAGCAGTATTACTTGGAAAGTATGCTGTCTTCAGCCTTTAATAATGTCTCCATCACAGGTAAGCAGTATTACTTGGAAAGCTATGCTGGCTTCAGCCTTAATGACTCCATCACAGGTAAGCAGTATTATTACTTCCCTTTTCCAAATCAAAAGTACAAATCAGAATAATTTGAGACAGAATTAAAGGATGTACATGTTACCAGTAATTGTAAATTACATTGTAGGAACTTGGTCTAGGGAATATGGACAGATGTAGGGGATTTACAGAACATCTGATGTCACTGGTTGTACAACAGTACAAAGACCTGTCTTCTATCGGCCAGCATTATAAATCTATCAGGTACTTACAAATATATGGTTTAAAAGTTAACGTAAATAAGATTAGAGCCAAAACTTATCCTTATAAATAATTATGTTTTATGCCGAGGATGACTTTTTAATGACCAGGATTATTCAAGATAAATGTGCTACCTACAGACACGATTTTAATTTTATTTCTCAGGACCTTTCCAGATTTAACTGTATTGGGGTTGGAAGGCACCTAATATAAATAAAATAGTGGTAGTTGGGTCAAAACACATTTTCACACAATAACAAATTAAATTTCTTATTACAATTGTATGGTTGGGGTCTTGGGAATAACATGCCTTCCAATCCCTCATTCATTTAATTTAGGTATAGCCATCAGCCTGCTAGGTCACCACTTCTTTCTCTTTTTCAGTATGTCCTTAGAAGCACTAACATCTGTTATAAAACCTGGTGACAGTACAGTACAACCAAGTCAGATAGATAGTAAAAAGTGGCATGTAAGTCGGCTTTATTGTACATTAAGTCATTACTAAAGGTAGAAACATTCTACAACCATATCAGTAGGCATGTCAGTAGGATCTGACTACAAATGAATATTTCATTTTACACATCCTATATGTCGCTCGATTGCAAAGCTTGAAGTAAATAGAATATATGATTGCAAAGTTTGACGTGAATAGAACATATGATTGCAAAGCTTGAGGTGAATAGAATATATGATTGCAAAGCTTGAGGTGAATAGAATATATGATTGCAAAGTTTGACGTGAATAGAACATATGATTGCAAAGCTTGAGGTGAATAGAATATAGGATTGCAAAACTTGACGTCAATAGAATATATGATTGCAAAGCTTGACGTCAATAGAATATATGATTGCAAAGCTTGAGGTGAATAGAATATAGGATTGCAAAGCTTGACGTGAATAGAATATATGATTGCAAAGCTTGACGTGAATAGAATATATGATTGCAAAGCTTGACGTCAATAGAATATATGATTGCAAAACTTGACGTGAATAGAATATATGATTGCAAAGCTTGACTGGAAAAGAATATATGATTGCAAAGCTTGACGTGAATAGAATATAGGATTGCAAAGTTTGACGTGAATAGAATATAGGATTGCAAAGCTTGACATGAATGGAATATAATAGTGTATGATAACATACTGTATTTTGAAGTTATGTTATTCAATGGCTGTATTTGTTCTAGCCAAAAAAAAAAAAAAAGATCTGTATTTCCGCTAACATCCTGAAAAAAGAGTCGGTACATAGGCAAATAGATTTATTTTTCAAAACATTTCAACAGGTAACAATGAAAAAAGTGAATTGTTTACTATATTATTCAAATGATGATGTACAACTTTTAAATTTGATAATTTAATGTAATGAAAATCATGAAATATTGTAATGTTTTTCACAGGTTGACTTCAAAGAATTGCTTACATCAATAACAGAAGGAATGATACAGTTTGAAGCCCTGTTACAGTCTTGTCCAAAGTCAAGAGGGGAGACAAGCTTTCATCCATCTCCAGTAGGAGAGGAACATCTCTCTAAAATGGCTTTAGTCAAACATGGTGATTCAACTTGGACTAACTGTATGACTTGTGTACAGGTAAATTATTTTGTCAAACTGTATAGTTTGTTCATAGGAAAATAACTTGGTTAAGGATAGGACTTATATATTTGATTTACTTTATTGAACTGTATCACTCATAAACAACTAAAAGAGATGGTTAGCTAATGATCCTAGTTAGGCCTCAAAATTAAAATATAACATAATCAAGTGATTTTTCATAAAGATGATTGATAAGTATATGCAAAGTTTAAATTTTCAGGTGTTTCACATATTTACAGTATTCATGTAGCATAAATTAAAAAAATTAGAACAAAAATTACAAACAGATGCATATTTTGACAAAATTTTTGAGTAAAAATATTGAGCACATGCAATTACCCTAGGTGTTATTCATATCGACAAAAATCATTGTAAATTATTAAGTTGGTACTTAATGCTCTATATTAAATTGTTTCGAGATAAATTGCTTATCAAGATGTATGACTTTTAAATTTATTGGAAACTGATTGTCGGTTTATACAATGCTTTTATTTCAAACCACTTCCTAGAATGATTCAGCGTCATTATAACAAAGAAATTGAAATCTGTACAAAGTTAAACATATGCACTTGTTCCCTTTCAGTGATCTTTTTACAAGATTGATATAGTTTGATGAGCAATGAACTGCATGTTTCAGTTTCAGCAATTGTTATATTTAATATGCCAAATTTTTTAAATGAAACATTCTGTGTGGTCAATTTAAGGAACATATCCAAGTTCACAAATACTAGTCCTTACCTGATTTGGAGTAAGTCTAATGATTGACATCACAGACTACATTTTAGAATTTTACATATATTTTTTCAGACAATAAGACAAAGAACTGTAGATTTACACAGAAAGTTAATAGGAGAGAATAAGGATGTGATATGGACAATGTAAGTTCTGAAATAATCACAAATAACAGATTTGTTACAGTTACTGTATTAGTTTTTTTTAAATGTTGATCAATATGTGTGTATCCAATTACTTTTCAAAATACCCTGTAATCCTGATTACTTTTGATTACATTCTGATTACAATGAAAAAATCTTGAACTGTGTTTATGGTCAATAAATGAACCTTTTGTTATTCTTATTTAATAAATATTTAACATGTTAAGATAGTTTAGTTTACTTTATAAAGCATGTTAATTGATTTGTATACTTCAGTAAAAATAAACTGTTACAGTATTGAAAAGTCATCATTAGCCTAAGAGAGACATATAATACAATTATATGCCTCTGGCCTTAGTAAAAGATATTGCATATAAATTCACAATTTAAAGATGTACATATATAAATTTGATAATAACTGCCATATTCAAGTAATACTTTTCTTTAACCCTGAATTTAAATCTTTAAATTTGTTAATATTGTGATTTTTGTCAACTTTGAATTGACAAGTAGGAAACCAATTAAGGTTTGTTTTATTGCAATTACCAATTTAGTATAGCTTTAGGACAATATATATGATAAAATTTATGAATCAGGCATGCGAAAATTTATCTAATTAGCACAAACTAAATTAAAAGTTGGACAAATATCTTGTTTAAAATATAAAGCAAATTTTGTATGTATTGGACTGGACATTTAAAATGCATTGATTTTAGTGCTTGTATTTTGTTTACAATTTGATTTAATAATTCATTTACAATTTTACATAGTTTTTAACTGGTAACTTTATTTCATCCATATTTTAACTTCCATAAACTGCACATTGAAATACATATAAAGTCTGAAAACAGCAAACTCTTTATAAAGCTATATTCAATTGAAGTCTAAATAATTCAGAGATCAATGCATGATGATAAAGTGTAATGGTTCATACCCAATGACACAATGTTCATGAATGTATGTAGTGAACGTTTGTGGTTTATTAAATAGATGAAGTTTGAAGTTATCATTTTGTCTCGCCTTGACGAAGTCAAAAGCGAGACTTAGGTATCTGTTTCTGGCGGCGGCGTCAACAATGTATTAGTTTGTGATTAGGTCTAGTTCATGGTGAACCACTAGTGGTAGGTCAATGATATTTGGTATGCAGTTGTACTATCATTGGCACATCTCATTACCATGGAGATTATTTGGCCCTGCCCTCAGTCAAGGTCTATTGACTTTGAAACTTTCCATAGTTTACATGTATTAGTTTGTGATTAGGTCAATTTATGGGAACCACTAGTGGTAGGTCAATGATATTTGGTATGCAGTTGTATAAGCATTGGCATATCTCATTTCCATGGAAATTATTTGGCTCCGCCCCTTAGTCATGGTCTATAGACTTTGAAAATTTTGCTAAGTTAACATGTATTAGTTTGTGATTAGGTCAGTTCAAGGGAACCATTAGTGGAAGGCCAATGTTAATTGGTGTTAAGTTGTATAAGCATTAGCACATCTCATTTCCATGGAGAATATTTGGCCCGCCCCTCAGTCATGGTCTATTGACTTTGAAACTTTGCTTAGTTTACATGTATTAGTTTGTGATTAGATCAGTTTAAGATGAACTGCTAATGTCAAGTCAATGATATTTGGTATGCAAATGTATCGGCATTTGCAAGTATTGTTTCCATGGAGATTATATAGCCCCACCCTGATCATGGTTCATTGACTTTGGAACTTTTACATAGTTTACAAGTTAATGTTTGTGTTTAGGTTTGTTTAAAGGGAACGACTTATAATAAGTCAATGGTATTTGGTATGCAGTTGTATTAGCATTGGCACATCTCATTCCATGGAGATTGTTTAGCCATGTACCTTCAGTCATGGTTCATCGACTTTGAATATTTGCATAACTTACATGTTAAAGTATTGCTGTTTTAATTTCAACATTTGCATTATCAAAATTACAAGAAGGCGAGACATATCTCTGTGATAACAGTTTATATAATATATCAATCAAAATCCTTTCTAAAAATGATATAGTTATATTAAACGCTTATTCATTCACATCATTCAAAATGTTTTTTTAAATTCATTGTAATCAGATGTAATCATGATTACTTTGCCAATGTAATCATTAATTTAATCAGACACCTTCAGAAATGATGTAATCATTAATTTAATTTAATCGTACAATTGAAAAAGTAATTGTAATTTAATCAATTACATTGAAAGTAATCGGACCCATCTCTGGTGTGTATCCATGCAATCTGGTTAAATCTATCACTATACCACTTCCTGTGAGTTCAAAGATTTTATCACTTCAATAGTTTAGCTAACTCATCAAATTGAACCCTAGTTATGGGAATCTTTAATTGAAAGTTTATCTTTAAGAAAATGTTATGAATATTTCATAGTTGAACATTAATTTAAAGCTTTATTCAGTCAATAATTCTTTTGAAAAAGGGATTTCGGTGGACTATTGGTCTGAGTAGTTTATCTACATATATAGCTAGCCTGTTAACATTGTGGTTGTGTGTTAAACCCTGCTCATGAATAAGGTGCATTTGACTCCAATCTTAATTTACTTCCTGTTCTCTTTGGTGACTCTGTTAAAGATGCTTCATACCCTAATTGGTTGACCATTGTATAAACACTTGTTTTATAGCTACATTATATGGCTTACTGTGTTGTTAGTGTCTTTGGATTTTCTCTATTTTAGAAAATAATACTTGTTCTTACCATTTTATAGGAATTCAATAAGAACTCTAGCTGAAGCAGCTCAGTCACTTGAAAGTATTGTTCCTGAGATGCAGGAAATCATTAACTTGTTTAAAAGTCCATCTCACAATTCATTGTGCGAATTCACATCTAGTTTGTCTTATCTGAGTGAAAGAATTAATAAATTTGTGGCAGAATTTAAATCATGGACATGTCGTGAAGAAAAGAAGATGACACACTATAAATCTGAGAGTGGAATAATAAACGAAGAAGTCAAAAAGTTTGCATCAAATACAGAAGAACTTGTTTCTAGTATATTAATGGTAATTCAGAACATCAGGAAAAATCATGAGAGTGAAAAGGCTGTAACTGATGCTGATAATGGTATGTTCTTTTGGCTGCAAGATGTACATAAATAGCATGCACTAGTCCTATGAATTTATTGTATGGTCAAGAATCTCTAGTAATTTATGTCTTGAAACATGTGAAACACCTGCTATTTTCATTTTTCAAATTGAAATTTTTATGTAGCTCCTTAAGTATGGTCTTTTCAATATCTATAAAAGGATGTTAGCATCTTTTATCAATGAAACTTATATTAAGCTTTTCCTTTTTAATGTGGAAAATCTATTTTAAACTTTGATTCAAAATGTGTCTTGGAGTAACCCATCGAAAAAAAGGATGGAAAAGGGGCTCTTGCATAGTTACCTTTGCATACAGTATTTTTTCCATTTTGTATTTAATTTGAATAGATATAAGAAGATGTGGTGTGAGTGCCAATGAGACAACTCTCCATCCAAATAACAATTTATAAAAGTAAACCATTATAGGTCAATGTACGGCCTTCAACACGGAGCCTTGGCTCACACCGAACAACAAGCTATAAAGGGCCCCAAAAGTACTAGTGTTAAACCATTCAAACGGTAAAACCAACGGTCTAGTCTATATAAAAAGCGAAACGAGAAACACGTATAAATTACATAAACAAACGACAACTACTGTACATCAGATTCCTGACTTAGGACAGGTGCAAACATTTGCAGAATGCATATATTTAACATTTTAGATGAAAATCCAGCAATGAAATTTGAAGATGGACTTTTTGTGAAACAAGTTATTGAAAAAGTGAAAGAGGATGTTACACATGTATTAAATACAAAGGTAAATATAAGATCATATTTTTTCAAGATATTATTTTGTGTATTGTACATTTAAATATAGCATGAATTTGTAATGAAATAAATAAGCATTAAATTTTTTCTCATTTTATGCTATTTTAACCATTGTGTAGTACTGTTTTAAATATCATTATTATTATCCAACATAACTACAAGATGATGCATATAAAGGATAACAGAAATTAGGAAAAAGTTTGAACCACACAACAGACCACTCGAACCACCAAAACCTTTGGAAAACAAACAGACATACACACTAAGATCAGGTCGTTTAAAGGAAGTTTTAAAACAAAGACAAGTAACAACAAGCGGCACACATTCCAGATATCCTTCCTTAGTTCAGGAAGAAAATGTGGTTGGGTTAAACCATTTTTACCTGCACACAGACCTATCCCTGTAGACCATATGTAGTAAAATTAACTACACTTTAAAAAAAAATTGCACAGTCCAGGTATCAGCTGGATGACCACCAATGTGAGCAAGGAAATAAAACTGGCCTATAATTTGAAAAATGTGCTCCCTAATAATAATACAAAATTCCTATAGCTTATGTATGTAATTTGGTATGATGATCATTTATACAGTTAGCTGATCCAACAATAACATCCATCCCTTATGTCAGAGTACATATCTGATTCTGCATTCTAAATTTTAGATATTGTTTCTCTCATAAATAATTTTTTCTTAAAATAACAGAAAAATAAGAAATTGTAAAATTTAAAACCCACCTTAAATTTGTCAATATCAGCATTCACCTAATTTTTATAGAAAATGAAAGGATATGGAGTAAATGTACATGGGACAAAATCGCACACAATACATAGAAAACATAGAAAATTATCAATGAACAGGGCTTTTATTCCTGTTCTTCATCTTGACAGTTGATGTAGGGCCTTCAACAATGAACAAATCATTCATACCCACAACAAGGCCAAGACGGCTCCCTAGCGTCGACTTAAGCGGTACTATTGATAAAAATAAAGTAATTTTGAAAGACATCGATCGCCGCTAAAATATGCCTTGAAGTTACACATGTCGGGAGCGGTCAATGAATTACATAATTTATAATTACGGGCGAGGTTTTGAACATATATTTGTCATACATTGCCCAACAAAAGACCATTAATTTGAAACAACAAATGATAGACAATACATATATAACTAAACAACAAATGATAGACAGCACGGGCACATCGAAATATATGTAAGAAAACCTAGCAGTTTAAAATAGTATGAAAGGCAATATACAAAACAGATGACCAGACCAGTATTTTGAAGAAATTTAACCAAACATGAAATTTTGACGGTGTATTAATATGAGAAATTTTCACATGAACAAGCACACCATAACTGTAAATATTATAAGAGCATACACCTCAAGCATCGGGAAACGTTCTACTGCCTCCACACAGCACTAGAGACAAACTCTAGAATCAATAGAAAATGAAAGGATATGGAGTAAATGTACATGGGACAAAATCGCACACAATACATAGAAAACATAGAAAATTATCAATGAACAGGGCTTTTATTCCTGTTCTTCATCTTGACAGTTGATGTAGGGCCTTCAACAATGAACAAATCATTCATACCCACAACAAGGCCAAGACGGCCCTAGCGTCGACTTAAGCGGTACTATTGATAAAAATAAAGTAATTTTGAAAGACATCGATCGCCGCTAAAATATGCCTTGAAGTTACACATGTCGGGAGCGGTCAATGAATTACATAATTTATAATTACGGGCGAGGTTTTTGAACATATATTTGTCATACATTGCCCAACAAAAGACCATTAATTTCAAACAACAAATGATAGACAATACATATATAACTAAACAACAAATGATAGACAGCACGGGCACATCGAAATATATGTAAGAAAACCTAGCAGTTTAAAATAGTATGAAAGGGCAATATACAAAACAGATGACCAGACCAGTATTTTGAAGAAATTTAACCAAACATGAAATTTTGACGGTGTATTAATATGAGAAATTTTCACATGAACAAGCACACCATAACTGTAAATATTATAAGAGCATACACCTCAAGCACGGGAAACGTTCTACTGCCTCCACACAGCACTAGAGACAAACTCTAGAATCAATAGAAAATGAAAGGATATGGAGTAAATGTACATGGGACAAAATCGCACACAATACATAGAAAACATAGAAAATCCCTTAACCAAAGAATGTTCAACAACTTTTAGATGAAAAACTGCAGTATGTGGTTATTCAAAAGTATCTATGGACCAAAAATAAAAGATTTCAATTTAAAATGTTTAAACAAATAAATAGATTTATTAATTTGTGTACATAATTATTTCTAAATGAGACTTTGATTTACAGATTACAAACAGTATTCAACATCTGATGGATCAGTTGATATCCCAGTGGAACAGTTCAGATCCTGAAACTTTGAAGTCCAATGGACCATGCGTCAAGCTTGTATCACATAGTCTGCCTCTGTTACAACAGTATTGTGATGTTATAGAGTACTACTTACTTCAAGCTTTAGCTGCTAACAGGACAACTGCCAAACTTCTTTCTGTATTGTTAGGGATATTTACAGAGCTAGCTTCAAAGGTAGGTTCTATGACCAGTCTCTAGCCCTTTACAGGACAACTACCAAACTTTTGTCTGTATTGTTCGGTATATATACAGAGCTAGCTTCAAAAATAGGTTCCATGACCAATCTCTAGCCCCTTACAGGACAACTACCAAACTTTTGTCTGTATTGTTTAATTTGAGGTTACAATGTTAAAGGTCAAGATCATAGTTACTAAATATAGACTGCAAATAAGTGGTTTCCAGATGCTAAATCATATATTACATATAAGATTCCAACCTTACTTTTATATATTGTCACGCATAGCTATAGGACGATCCGTATTGATTTTGAGGTCAAAACCTCAAAGGTCAAGGTCACAGTTTTTAAAAATTAAAGCCAAATTTGTGTAGAAAGTGGTTTCCAGGTGCTAAACCAATTACTTAATATGGGAAATATGGGAAATATGGGATTGCAAACTTATCTAGATAAAATGGTCACTTATAATGAGAGGTAAATTCCTATTAATTTTGAGGTCACAATGTCTGAAGTCAAGGTTATAGTTATAGAAATTATATGTAAGATGTACAGAAAAGTGGTTTCTGGGGATTAATTCAGATACTTCATATGGCATCGCAACTTAATTGATCTATATGGTCATATTCAATCAGAGTAAGCTCATATTGATTTTTAGGTCACTATATATGTCAATGGTCAAGGTCATTGTATTAGAAAATAAACCCCAATTTGTGCAGAAAGTGGTTTTCACATGAGAAATCAAATACTACATATGGGATTGTAAACTTGCTTGGATATGTGGTCGTGTGGAATGAGAGGAAGATCCCTTTTAATTTGATGTTATTATGTCAACAGTCAAGGTAAAAGTAAATAAAAAGAAAAGAATGGAAACTTGCACAGAAAAGTGGATTCATGATGTATTAAATGGAAAATTCATGTGGTATTGCTGACTTTTCTTTATTATGCAAATAATAAGTATCTCGCTATGTTCAGATACAAAATTGATAACTCTCCTTTTTATTAAACAATATTTCATTATAAAAAATGTATAAAAAGTAGTTTTGACAATAAAGTTTATTAATAATCATAAGGACAAGATAACACTTAAGTCTAATTTATTTTATGTAGGGTTTCTGTACTCCAGCTGAATTTTCAGATGAGGTTGCAGGTGAAGGAGCTACAGAATTTGAAGACATTGAAAATGCTGGAATGGGTGAGGGGGAAGGTGTCAAAGATGTCAGTGATCAGATTGAAAATGAGGATCAGGTAAGGGAAAATGTCTAAGTTCTCTTCTCCTTCTATAAAGGATTATAAGAGTTGTCAATCAAATAGGATTACTTGATGACATGCGATTTTAAATATCACCTAAGAATTAGCTCTTTCAGAATCTAATGGGTTCTACGTAATATTGTATCAAAGTGTAAACAAGAACCTTGATAGGTTAACATCTTTCCAAACAATTCATATCCAACCAATGGTGTAACAATATTTTCATTATTAATGTATGAATAGTGACATTGTTCATGGTCTTTTAGATTTTTATAACAGCAGATGACCTGCATTTAAGGTATTTGAGTTTTATTGTTACTGTCTTTCCAAAGTTTTTGTCCTGATTCTATCATGAGAAACAAAATCAATTTATTTCTATTTTACAATTCATAGTATATGTTTTATTAAATCAAAATTTAAAATATAAATATATAACTACATAATTTATTACTTAAAGCTTGATGAAGCCAGAAAACCAGGTGAGAAACCAGAGGAGACTGGTGACCAGCCAGACATACCTTCTGAAGACAATGCCATAGAAATGTCAGATGATATGGAGGGCAAACTTCATGATATGGAACCTCAACAGGAGGGAGAGGAAGATGAGGATGGTGAGGAGCAAGAGGAAATAGATAAACAGATGGGAGAGGTTGATGATCAAGGGGAAGATAAGTTAGATGAACAGATGTGGGGTAGTGATGATGAAGAACCTGAAGAACAAGAAAATCAGGTATTGTAATAGGCATGAACAAGAAAATCAGGTATTGTTATAAACATGAACAAGAAAATCAGGTATTGTAATAGGCATGAACAAGAAAATCAGGTATTGTTATAAACATGAACAAGAAAATCAGGTATTGTAATAAGCATGAACAAGAAAATCAGGTATTGTATTAAGCACGAAGAAGAAATTCAGGTATTATTATAAGCATGAACAAGAAAATCAGGTATTGTAATAAGCATGAACAAGAAAATCAGGTATTGTTATAAACATGAACAAGAAAATCAGGTATTGTAATTAGCATGAACAAGAAAATCAGGTATTGTTATAAACATGAACAAGAAAATCAGGTATTGTTATAAACATGAACAAGAAAATCAGGTATTGTAATATGCATGAACAAGTAGGTAGCAGGTATTGTAATTAGCATGAACAAGAAAATCAGGTATTGTAATAAGCTTGAACAAGAAAATCAGGTATTATATTAAGCATGAAGAAGAAATTCAGGTATTGTTATAAGCATGAACAAGAAAATCAGGTATTGTAATAAGCATGAACAAGAAAATCAGGTATAGTAATAAGCATGAATAAGTAGGTAGCAGGTATTGCGGTTTCATTGTTGTTTGTAGTATACCAGTTTTTGTGGATTTTTTGGGTCTAGATACACCATGAATTTAAATGTCCAACAAAGTACAAATTTTCTATAGGCTTGTATGCAGACTTTGGCAAAAAAAGACGAACTCAAATATCAATTAATATGTAATTTTCCTCAATCCATGAAATATTGGTATCCACGAAAATAAATGAATCCACAGTAAATTATTGTATGCTTTTCTTACTGTTGAAATAAAATGATTATACATTATTCCTGCTTTTGTAATGAAATGAATCTATGCCTCACACAAAATTTGATAATAATGCTTCAATATTCTTACTGTCTAGATTTCAGTAATCAGTCATCAAAATTTGACCTGGACTTGATCAAACATCAGTTTTGAAAGTACTTAAAAAATTCAAAATTTGCATATCTATATACATTTGTACGAATTAAGCTGGTAATTTTGTTCTTCACATAAATCTAGTCATTCAGCATTATATTAAGGAAATGAACAATGTTGGAAATAAGGCAACTGACTTGTTGAAGTTTTTAATTGCCAGGACCTGCAGACCAGTGCTAATTATAGGAGATTTTGATTAAAAATCTAATCTACAAAATAGATAGATATGTTCTCTGTTCCAAATATTATGTTTAATCTCCAAGATTAAATTAGACAACCAGATGTATCACTTCTCAAGTTCTTTTTATACAAGTTATTCTCTATGTAATTGTATGATGTCAGAATAATGTTTACTGTAAATTCAGAAATTAATGCGATGTTTTTATTATTGCGAAAAATGCGACAGGGTAATAATCGCAATAATTTAAACTCGCATTTTGAAATTTTTTATATGGATTAAACAGGATTTTTCTCAATATCGCAAATTTTAAAATCGCATTTTAGTCTAAAATGACAAAATCGCAATAATTTCTGAATTTACAGTACATTTTTATTTTACTTAGAAAGAAGAGGAGGGACCAGGATCTGGCCAGGAAAGTAAGAGTGAATTAGTGGCAAAGGATGATAATGCTGGAGCTGAAGAGGATCAGAATAAGGACTCATCAAAAGAAAACAAGGACAATCCAGATGAAGAAAACAAACAGCCAAATGAACTTGATCAAATGGACACAGTAAGGCTGTGTTTGGATATGCGCCTAAGGCAGCCTATGGTTACCCATAGGTATCTTTGGGTACCCATGGTTTGATATTTTGATGTATAAAATATCAAACCAAAGGTACCTATGGATAACCATAGGCCACCTCTGGCATATATCCAAACACAGCTATTGTTTTAAGAACGGTGGTTAATCACAGCACTCAGTAATTGTTAATTTATCTGTTTTGTGGAAATGTATAACATTAAGTGTGCAGCATATAATAATGAAAGCTCAGTATCATGAGTGCAGCAAGGGTTGTTACATATTATGGTGGGTTATATTTGATATTTTTTGTTTAGGAGTTAAGAAAATGGTTTCTACCATCCATCCTTTTCACAGAAGTGGTTTCTTTGTAGTGTCTCAAGTGTGAGAGGTTATGGGTTTAATCAAACCTGGTCAAACCAATCACTTTAAAATTGGTGTTTGCGGATTTTTATACGCCCGTCAATTTTTGACGGGACGTATTATGGTATACAAATGTCCGTCCGTCTGTCTGTCCGTCTGTCTGTCCGGCGTAAACATGTCGCACCGTAACATCAGAACGACTTATCCAAATTTTATGAAACTTAACATAGTTGTTTCTTATGATGGTCAAACGATCTGTATACTTTTTGGTGAAAATAAGATTAAAACTTTTTGAGTTACGGGACTTAGTATCTAAAACAGTTGTGTGTTTTTTTTCACTTGTCGCCATATCGCAAAAACAATTTATGATTATTGCTTAAAACTTTACACACTTCTTAGTTATATTAATCTTAAGATCTGTATACTTTTGGTGATGATTCAAAATTTTGTTTTAGAGATATTGAGTATTTTGTTAAAAAGGGAGGGTTTTTCCACATGTCGCTACCGTATCTCAAAACAGTTTATGATTATTGCTTAAAACTTTACACACTTCTTAGTTATATTAATCTTAAGATCTGTATACTTTTGGTGATGATTCAAAATTTTATTTTGAGTTATTGAGTATTTGGTAAAAAGGGAGGGTTTTTTCACATGTCGCACCGTATCTCAAAAATGATTTATGATTATTGCTTAAAATTTACACACTTCTTAGTTATATTAATCTAAAGATCTGTATACTTTTGGTTTTGATTCAAAAGTTTATTTTTGAGATATTGATTTTTTTTTTTAAAAGGGGTTTTCATGTCGCACCGTATCTCAAAACGATTTATGATTATTGCTTAAAATTTTACACACTTCTTAGTTATATTAATCTAAAGATCTGTATACTTTTTGGTTTTGATTCAAAAGTTTATTTTAGAGATATTGAGTTTTTTGTTAAAAAAAGGGGGTTTTCGCATGTCAGGCCGTATGTCAGAAACTATTTATGATTATTGAATAACAATTCACACACAAGACGACGGGCGTATCATGCGCTCATGGTGCAGCTGTTTATTTGCTAAGCCTGCAGCATTTTGATAGGAGTAATAACAAAGACTGGTTGGATTTGAGTCAAAACAATGTGTTAAGGTAGAGAAACATGATAAGCATGTTGAAAATCCTGCTCAGTGTCTATAGGAAAGCAGGATTTATTTTCATATTTCATCAACATGTTTACAACCTGAAATGCATGTAATATTTGCCATTTGATACTAAACATCAATCCGTCCGTCTTACATCCATCTTTTCTTAGAAATATCTCTTGAAAGTTCTTTATAGGCTTCTAAGCAAAAAAGTCCCATTAAAAGCATAGAATTATGCTGAGGTTTGACATCTTAGCTCACCCTAATAGATATGTTTAAGTATGATGAAATTTTTTCTTGTAAAATTTTAGTCAGAGTATGATGAGGACAAGGTAGATCCGTACCAAAATGAAAAGGAGCCAGATCAGCAAATGATTTGCATTTAAGGAACTGTAAATTCAGAAATTATTGCATGCATTTATTATTGTGATTTTATACGACCGCAAAAATTTTGCGGTCGATATTGGTATGACGTTGGCGGCGTCGTCGTCGTCCAAGACACATTGGTTTCGCACTCTAACTTTAGTTTAAGTGAATGGATCTCTATGAAATTTTACCATAAGGTTCAATGTCACAAAAGGAAGGTTGGGATTGATTTTGGGGTCATGGTACCAACAGTTAAGGAATTAGGGGCCAAAAGGGCCAAAATAAGCATTTTGTAACTTCCAGACATAACTTGTGTGTTAGTGTATGGATCTCTCTGACTTTGTACCACAAGGTTCCATATCACAAAGGGAATGCTGGGATTGATTTTTGGGGTAATTGCCTCAAAATTTTAGGAATTAGGGGCCAAAAAAGGGGCAAAAACAAGCATTTTTCTAGTTTCATGACAATAACTTGTGTGTAAGTGTATGGATCTTTCTGAAATTGTACTACAAGGTTCCATATCACAAAGGGAAAGCTGGAATTGAGTTTGGGGGTAATTGCCTGAAACGTTTAGGAATTAAGGGCCAAAAATAAGCATTTTTCTAGTTTCCAGACAATAACTTGTGTTCAAGTGTATGGATCTCTCTGAAATTGTACTGCAAGGTACCGTACCTCAAAGGGAAGGCTGGGATTGAGTTTGGGGTGATGAATCATAAGGGGTTCAAAAATTTGGGGGAGGGGTCCTTTTTCCTTTTTTTCTTTAAAATTTTCCATTTTAAGTTGGTTATTTCTGATTAATATTTATAAGCAAATAATAATGATATGGCAGGAGATACACACCAAACAGGATGTGTAAATTATTATATAATAAGTATTGTGCAATAGCAAGAAATTTTCAATTGCACAGTATTGCGCAATAGCAAGAAATCTTCAATTGTACAGTATTGTGCAATAGCAAGAAATATCCAATAGCACAATATTGCGCAATAGCAAGAAATTGTCAATTGTACAGTATTATGTCTTTAATGACTAAATCAGTTCAAATCTTTCACATAAACTAATTTAGTCGACTGAAATAGACACTTTAAGTGTTTAAAAAGTGTTCAAAAATCTTTCATCAGATGAACCTGAATTTTGAGGCCAAAATCGCCCTCACCGGACCTACTCCTTTCCCTGCAAATTCCCAGACTTATCGTTGTTTGAAGGTTTCATACATTATCATTATACTGTTAATTATCGAATCTTTTGTGTTGTTCGACAGATCACAAGAATGGGCATACTAAATTAAGATCTCTGTTTTCATAATAATTAAATTGGCTAAGCATACATGTCACACCTTTTGACAACACAGCAATCAGTGACATGTTAAAATTGTCAATTAGCTACGATCTATTGATTGGTGTCATAAACCGAATATTTTGCATAAAACGTAATAAAAAATAATAACAATTCACAATTACACGAATATGTGTATATCTGTAATGATCAAAACCTTCAATTTTTAGCATGCCCTATGTATATAATTTACGTTCATTGAAAGTTCTCTGAATGATTTGTATTTTCGTTTGTAATACTCATATTTATTTTATACTCCATTACCTGTTAGTTAATCAAGTTTTTAACAATATGATACAGTTATTATTTCGCGTGTATTTTCCCATTCAGTGAATATTATACACAGCGAAAATTTAACCTGCCCATTTAGTCATCAAATCGCGAAAAAAAACTGATATACGGTACATCAGATATTAGAATGCAATTTCTTATCATTGTGATACTCACCAAGTCGCATTATTTGCATTCATAAAAGCTCACAATAATTTCTGTATTTACAGTATTTGACGTTTATTTTATTGTACATTTACATGCTATGGTCTTTTTCTTTCAATATTTTTGGTCCTGGTTCTATCTTACAATTAAAATTTATTATATTTCTATTTAAGAATTCACATTACGGTATGTGATTTATCGAATCAAAATGTAAAATTCAAATACATAAATACATATTTTATTACATAAAGCTTGATGAAGCAAGAAAACCAGGTGAAAACCAGAGGAGACTGGTGACCAGCCAAACATACCTTCTGAAGACAATGCCATAGAAATGTCAGATGACATGGAGGGCAAACTTCATGATATGGAACCTCAAGAGGAGGGAGAGGAAGATGAGGATGGTGAGGAGCAAGAGGAAATAGATAAACAGATGGGAGATGTTGATGATCAAGGGAAGATAAGTTAGATGAACAGATGTGGGGTAGTGATGATGAAGAACCTGAAGAACAAGAAAATCAGGTATTGTAATGGACTTATTTACGCATGTATGCAAATTTGTCCCCATTACTTAAAATCACACAAGTTCCACAAAAGTTGCATCACAATTTAAAAAATTTACATCATAATTAAAAGTGATTTTGCTTGACGTCATAAAGTTATTCAGAGATGGATCTATGGTCATTCGAGACAAAGTTCCGCTGAATACCAAAATTGTAAATACATCTATAATAAAATTGAGAATGGAAATGGGAATGTCAAAGAGACAACAACCCGACCACAGAACAAACAACAGAAGGTCACCAATAGGTCTTCAATGCAGCGAGAAATTCCGCACCGGAGGCGCCCTTAAGCTGGCCCCTAAACAAATATATATACTAGTTCAGTGATAATGGACGTCATACTAAACTCCAAATTATACACAAGAAACTAAAAGTAAAATAATACAAGACTAACAAAGACCAGAGGCTCCTGACTTGGGACAGGCGCAAAAATGCGGCGGGTTAAACATGTTTATGAGATCTCAACCTCCCCTATACCTCTAGCCAATGTAGAAAAGTAAACGCATAACAATACGCACATTAAAAGTCAGTTAAAGAGAAGTCCGAGTCCGATGTCAGAAGATGTAACAAAAGAAAATAAACAAAATGACAATAATACATAAATAACAACAGACTACTAGCAGTTAACTGACATGCCAGCTCCAGACCTCAATTAAACTGATTGAAAGATTATGTCTTCATCATATGAATATCAGGCACAATCCCTCCGTTAGGGTTTAGTATCATACCATCATAAAATATATGAGAAGAGCATAACCCGTGTCATGCCAACAACTGGTTTTTAAATAAATGTGTTTAGTTCCGATGCAAAGACCCTATAAGTGAATCAATATTAAAGCCAAAATATGCAATCTTTAATGACCTGACAACAGTATCGTAACTATATCCCTTCTTAATAAGTCTATTTAAAGGTTTTGTTAGCTTATAAGCATGAATAAGTAGGTAGAAGGTATTTAAATGTATGCTTTTCTAACTTTTGAAATAAAATGAATGTACATTATTCCTGCTTATGAAATTAAATAAATGTATGCCTCTCACAAAATTTGAAAATAATGCTTTAATATTCTAGCTGTTTAGATTTCATAATCAGCTATCAACATCAACCTTGTCCTCGATCAAACATCAGTGTTAAGACTTTCGAAAGTACAAGAAAAATTAGAAAATTTGCATATCTATATTATATGCATTTATATTTCTACATAAGTTGAAAATAAAACAATTGACCTGGACCTGCAGACCAGTTCTAATTTTTAGAGATTTTGATTAAAGGATAGAATATGTATGCTATTTGTTCCAGATTTCCAGATACGATGTTTCCAAGATTAAATGAGACAAACAGATGTTTCAATTTTCAATTCCTCTTTTACAATGCAAGTTATATCTTAAAATAATTGTATGATGTCAGAATAATATTTACTTTTTATTTTCTTTAGAAAGAGGAGGAGGGCCAGGATCTGGCCAAGAAAGTAAGAGTGAATTGGTGGCAAAGGATGATAATGCAGGAGCGGAAGAGGATGATCAGAATAAGGACTCATCAAAAGAAAACAAGGACAATCCAGATGAAGAAAATAAACAGCCAAATGAACTTGATCAAATGGACACAGTAAGTTTTAAGGATGATGGTTGATCATAAATGTATCTATGTTTTGTGAAATGAATAACATAAGATATGCAGCATATAATAAGGAATTTTAGTGTATCATCAGTGCAGCAAGGGTTGTTACCTGTAATAGTGGGTTATATTTGATATTTTATGCCCTGCCGTTGTGTAGGGGCATTATGTTACCCTTGACAGTACATCCCAAAATTAGTTTCTGTTCTCTAACTTTAGTTTGCCTCAACCAAATGTTATGAAACTTATACACAATGCTTATTACCACAAAACACAGATCAAATTTGAATTTGGGTTGCGTCACTTTTACCATTCTTGAGTTATGTCCCTTTATAACGTTATATGCAAGTGGGGCATCATCTGTGTCCCATGGACACATTCTCCATTTATTTGTATAGGAGTCAAGAAAGTTTGTCTACTGTCAATCCTTTCTTAGAATCCACTTCAGTGGTCTCTTTGTAGCATCTAAAGTGTTGGAGATTGAACCAATGACTTGATAGTTGTACTTGTTTGAGCTGAATTCATATGAGAACTTAATTCAAACATGCTAGATCACAAGTTCAACAGTCTGCAGGATGAAATGGTACTCTTTTATAGACACATTTTCTACCTCTATTTAGTTGTTTAATTATTGTCTTCTCGAAATTTTTATAAAAATTCAGATTAGCAAGAAATTCATAGTATGTATCTTTACTGCAAATCTACGGTGAAGGGAGTTCAAATGAAAAGTGCTTTCAAAAGCATAAATTTATTCTGTGGTTCGACATCTTAGCTCACCATAACAGATATGTTTCAGAATGTTGAACTTTTTTCTTGTGCACTTTTAGTCAGAGTATGATGAGGACAAGGTAGATCCTTACCAAAATGAAAAGGAGCCAGAAAAACCTCCTGATGGCATGGATTTGCCAGATGACCTTCAGCTAGATGATGAACTTGACAAAGAGGAAGAGGCTGCTGAAGGGCAAGGTAACTATCTTCACGAATTGTTTTATTAAGTGTCCTAAATTATTAATTATGTAAA
Organism: Mytilus coruscus; assembly: GCA_017311375.1. Classification (NCBI taxonomy): domain Eukaryota; kingdom Metazoa; phylum Mollusca; class Bivalvia; order Mytilida; family Mytilidae; genus Mytilus; species Mytilus coruscus. Next base: position 38,341,306 of record CM029603.1, on the reverse strand, counting down.
ATGATGAAGATTTCTGACCCCTACATATATCTGTCTATGTAACAGACTGCATTTATTATCCAGCAACTCCTTATCCATTGAGTGATTTCAGTTAGATTGTAGAGCTTAAATGCGTTATGGTTTTGTGCAGATATTTTATTTTTGGATTATGATACAATACATTTTTTCAGTAAAGCATGATGATATTTTCACTTCTTCCTTCAGGAGAAAGGCTTTCAAAATTGAGTTATTTAAAAAGTAAAATGAAGGCATCAAATGTTTTCAGTTGAAGACTCACTTCTAGGTTGTTTTCTATTATCACTTGTATAATGCCATAGACAATTGTTGATATCAAAGCAGTTTTAGTTTCATATCATCATTGATATAATAATGTATTGAGTCACTTATTCCTCCAATGATTTTTCTTTGTTATTCAGTGAAATTTCACACTTTTATGATATTATGTGTTATCTGTAGTTGATCTGTTTTATTTTATAGAAGAATCACAAAAAGAAGAACCATCAGATGACTTGGATACAGAGAATATTCCTGATGAAGAAAAAACAGAAAATACAGATGATAAAAATGATGAAGAAATGTCACCAGAGGAAAAAGAGGTAAAAGCTACATTCAATGTATAATTATAAACCACAACAAAAGAGGGCAGAATAGTAACAAATATGGAACATTATGGGCAATTTGGACATTTTTCCTTTGATGTTACTGCCTTATATTTTCTATATCATGGACCGGACCTTATACTCGAAAATATAAGGCAATGACGTCACGTAACAGTGCAGCAATGTCACATTTTCATGTCTATCCGCGACAATTTATCAATGAAATGCATGCAACTTCATTCATACAACTGAACAACAGTCACAATGTTTTGAACGCGTAAAATAGTTTTACTGACAATTTCATTTTATTTCACATTCTTAACCAAAAAACATATTGTTAAAACAAAATTGCTGATAAAGAGAAAAATGGCATTTTATTTTTTGATACTGACTTCATCAGCTCAAGTATCAGCTTGCCCTTGCAGGCTTGCTTGATATTCTTGCTGATAAAGTCAGTATCAAAAAACAAAATGCCATTATTCTATATCTATCCACTTAAGCATGAATATGATATCTTGGACATTGATGTGGTAGTTAGTAAAATAATGCTAATTCAGAATTGAATGTTTGGATACATTATACTTTTGAAGTTGTTGTTGGCATTATACCCCTGCTGCAAGGAGGTATGAATACTCTTTTACCCTGCCTGTCTGTTCAATAAAAATTCTGTCACATTTTTCTCAGAAATTACAGATAGTAGCTTCCTGAAATTTGTTATTAAGCTTCATGTCAGCATGCTAAAACCATATAACATGGTTTCAGATTCATCATTCATTAACTTCCTGTTAACTGAATGCTTATATATTCTAAACAATGGCCATGTATGAAATTTTTGTCACATTTTTAAGGAACTACAAATAATTATACTGGGGTATCATTAGTGACCAATAGCTATCAGTTCTACATGTTATTTTTCATCCAGATTGAGTATTTAAACTGAGTTTAATTTGTTCAAATTAAGCATGTAATTTAACATCTGTATATCAACAGGAACAATCTGATGGATTAGAAAAGGAAAACCCAGAAGATGGAAAAGATGAAAATGATGAAAGACAAGAGGAGGAAGGAAAAGATGAACCAGGATTTTCAGCACAGGTTTGTCTGAATACAAATATCACTGTACAATAATAGTCTTAATCAGATTACTTTAACAAACAAACAAAACATATACAAAGACAAGATGAAAATACAACTAAAATTAAAGAAACTCCTAGTGCTCTTTTAGTGATCTTGTTTACATGTAAATACTTTCATATAAAAGTCTCAAAAAAACTTACACACATGTATTTTGACAGTACTAGTGTGAACTCATTAACAGTTTTGATGATTTATCAGTTAAAGAGATCTGCATTTATTACTACTTTGCTGTTTCTTTAAATTGGATGTACACTGTTCTATAGGAACCAAGTGAAGAAACCTCTGAGGACCAAATCAAAGAGGAAGATAAAGAACAACCACAGGGGGCTGAGGTCAAAGGTCAGACATCACATGATAGCCAAAATGTGGAACAAAGTGATACAGCCCATGACCAAGCAGGAGAGAGTGAAAATAATCAGGAAGAGGTATTTTACATATATTAATTTTTCATAATGTTGTGTGCTATTTGAATTTCTATTAATGAAACATATAATGGAGTAAAATTTAAAGCACGATTTTACCTACATGTATGTATTTTACAAGCTGATTAACATGTATGTTGAAAATATTACAAGATTGAATATTCCCATTAACTTTTCATTCCTAATAGTTGTTTTGAATTAGAAGTTTTAGAACTATCGTTCGTAAAGGTTTTATAATTGTCTTTGACAGGCTGAAGGAATTGGAACTGCTCAGTCGGAACTTGAAGAAGGTCATCAAGGTCAGAGTTCATCTAAAGTAACACAAGGTTCAAATTCACAGCAACAGAAACAGGTATATACAATATGGAAAAGGGTATAAAGCAATATGTTTGGTCCCTAAATATTAATTCACAATATGGTGTAAATTTTTCAATATCATCATACTCATAACCATTGGACTTAGGCCTGTTGGCGAGTATAAAGCAATATTTTGTCATTATCCAGTTGGAAGATCTTATGTTAAAGCTCTTAGCTTTATTACTGATAGGTGACAGTTGAGTACTTAAGACACCAATGTTAAAATTGTTACCAACAATGTATTGTAGGTTACAGAAATTGCTAGAACAATTGTAGATAACAACTAGAGAAACATTATTTTGATTCAATTATCCACCAACCACATGTAAACCACTTTTTAATTTGTTTTCCTTTAAATGATACAACTGAAAAAACACACCAATCTTACTGAATCTTGTTTATTTGGATAAGGCTATAAACAAAACTTTTCTTCTTTTTTTAGTTTATTGGGTAAATAAGAGATATTTCCACATTGTAAAGAACTTATCCACTTAATATGAACATGTTTATTTGTAAAAAGAAATCTTTATAAAGTATGAGACTCTTAATGATTTCAGTTGAAGAGAAAGCCTGGTAAATCTGATGTTGATAGAAGTTTAGGTTCTGTGGAAGAAAAATATAAGAAACTGAAGACCACTGACACACCTGCGACAGAAAGTCAGGTAATAGTTTAAGAAGTTTATTTTGGACAATTTTATTATCTCTTCAAAATTACAATATCATTGTACAGATATTCTATGATTGATTAACATTGATGAAAAACCAAAATGAAGACCAGCAGTAGAATAATTGATAAATTGTTTATGTCCAGTATATATCATGGTATTTAGGTCTCATGTGTAATGACATTGTTATCTTATGTACATTTATCACATATCTTGTTTTTTAATTGACTATCATTATTACAACCAAGTACTGAAAAAACGTATTTGACAAAGACAAAAAAACAGAATACATTTACAAATTATTATTTAACCAAATTCCAGATAAATATTTTTGTATTCTGATAAGAAATAATTTCCTGGACTAACATTGGTTGCAATAAACATAGCAAAAAGCTTGTATTTTAACCATAATCAAAATTATCCCTGTTTTATAGGAAGATGAGTCTACGAGTAAAGAAGCTGATTTATATGAGCATGTCAAAGATGCAACATCTAAATATGATACACAGACTATTGTTTGATATGCTGAATCTAACCATGTATTTAGATTTTGATTTGGGCCCGTTATCAACTTTGTCCACATTGAGGTCCAAAGGGTCCAAAATTAAACTTTGATTGATTTCATCAATAATTGAATTTTGGAGTTCTTTGATATGCCAATCTAACAGTATTTAGATTCTTAATTTTTGGTCTTTCAAATTGGTCTACATTAAGGTCCAAAGGGTCCAAAATTTATCTTAGTTTGATTTTAACCAAAATTGAATTTTAGGGTTCTTTGATATGCTGAATCTAAACATGTATTTAGATTTTTGATTATGGGCCCAGTTTTCAAGTTGGTCCAAATCGGGGTCAAAATTAAACTTTGTTTGATTTCAACAAAATTGAATATATGGTTCTTTGATATGCTGAATCTAACCATGTATTTAGATTTTGATTTTGGGCCCTGTCATCAACTTTGTCCACATTGAGGTCAAAAGGGTCCAATTTAAACTTTGTTTGATTTCATCAAAATTGAACTCTTGGGGTTCTTTGATATGCTGAATCTAACCATGTATTTAGATTTTGGATATTGGACCATAATAGGTGAATGTCCAATTTAAAATTTTAAAGTTCTTAGACCACATTCATTCTGTGTCAGAAACCTATGCTGTGTCAAATATTTAATCACAATCCAAATTCATAGCTGATCAAGCTTGAATGTTGTGTCCATACTTGCCCCAACTATTCAGGGTTCGACCTCAGTCGTCGAATCAATTTAGTCTCATGTCATGGAGCATTTTATTTAATTGACTATCATTAACAACCAAGTACTGGATAAAACATATTCAGCAAAGACAAAAATCAGAATAATACTGTTTTTTTGAAGGATATATTTTCAAAGTCTTTTTTTTTTTTTTTACAAAATTCCAAATAAATATTTTTGTATTCTGAAAGGAAATAATTTCCTGGACTAACATTGGTTGCAATAAATATAGCGAAAAGCTTTCATTTTAACCATAATCCAAATTATCCCTGTTTTATAGGAAGATGAGTCTACCAGTAAAGAAGCTGATTTATATGAACATGTCAAAGATGCAACATCTAGATATGATACACAGACCATTGATACTGCTACGACAGAACAGCAGCTAGAACAACCTCTAGCTAGTCAGGAGGGGGAGGAGGAGTGTGAACAGAATGAGGATGTAGATATGGCAGATGATGAAACTGACCAAAAGGTACACAAGAAAATATATGTTGAAGTATAATCATAAAAATGAGCAAGTAAAATTATTTAGCCTCATTAACAAGTTAAAAATCTAAGATTCAATTACCCTGTTTTGTCAACCAGCCCAGTGTAGAAAGGAGACATTGAAATACTATCAGCACCTATTGACTCTTTTACAAATGATTACATTTAATAATAAATGTGCATTCGAAATGTAAATTATATGGAAAATTGCATTGTAAGTGCTGTTTTCATACGATTTTATGACATTGATATTGGGATATCAGTAATGTCTTAGATTAATTTGAAACTCAGGTCAGATTGATTATTATTAGGGTAATTATACCCTTGGAAATGTAATTTAAGATAGTTTATAAGTTTGTATCCTTACATGAATAAGGAAAGTTGGGTTGAATAAAGTGCTTTGGTCAGTTAACAAAAACAAAAACCATAATCTTAGGTATTGCTCTGCTACAATCTGGGACATAGGAATACTGGTCTTTCCGTTATAGAGGATCATGACCTTTAATCTTTTGGGTATAAGCATCTATAGACAGCACATATTTTTATTCTGTCATGTTTAAATGATTTTTTAATGTAATTACTTAATGAACATAGTTAAATTTTTGTAAGATGTAAGTTTTAATTAAGGGATTGATGGATAATATAAATTCCTGACATACTATTTTACACTATTATGTTATTCTTGTTTATATTTACTGTGCAGACTGAAGATGTTGAAATGCATCAATCATTGAAATTAAAATCCAGGAAAAAAGAAATGCAGGGAAATGGTGATGTGAAGGAATTAGATGATGTTACCACGGAGAAAGTTAATATCCCTGGTGATGTTGTAGATACAATGACAGTTGGTAGGGGTCCTGTGTCTACGATACATACAAAGATGGAATACCTTCACACTGATGTGGTAAGATGAAACTTATACAATTTCCATGTTATACTTGCCTTAAATATGCAAGGACTGTATTTGTTTTCATTGGACTAGTCTTCTTGCTGGTTAGGTTTATTTTTAGGAGGTTTTTTGGGGTGGTTATTTGAAGAGGGAAGGTTCCTTAGCAAAAAGATGGATTTTACAAGGAGTTGCAGTCGATATATTCTGAGCTTTTCTCCATGGACATTAGATAATCTTAAATGCATAGGAAGTGCAACAAATGTATGGGAAGTGCCACAAATGTATGGGAAGTGTCACAAATGTAGTGCGAAGTGAAGTGGCCCAAATGTTTTGGGAGTGCCACAAGATAAACAGCATTGTTTGCTTATAACATAACTATTACATCATGTTATATTTTGGAACATCTCAACTAAGGAAATGATATATGGTTGATCATTTAATAAGTTGGTATTTTAAGTTTGAATACAAAATATAGAGGTTTTGTGGTGAACCATAGAGAAACAACTATGAACTAAATGAAACAATAGTACATATAATGTTATTAACCGATGGAAAATCTTGTTTCAGAAGGAAGAAGTTAATGTTGAGAAATTGAGAGAAGAATTAGAAAGTCAGCTGACGTCCTGGTCACGTACAGATAGTGATAATGCTCTCACTGTAAGTAACACAATATAAGATATCGAATTGTTTCATGATCACTATTTTGATACTTCAAAATAAAAAATACTGACTGTTGATATACACTATAAACATTAATTAATCTGATGTATACTAAAAAGATAACATAACTTATATAGTTTTTATCTGAAGAAAAAAATGGATTGAACTGAAATTTGAGAATTGTACAAAAACATCCTACACTATCAATGAAGACATATTTTAATATTGTTTTGTATGAAAATTAAAAGGAGGAGGCAGCTGCTGAGGCCTGGAACCAATATGAAGTGTTGACCTCTAACCTCTCCCAGGAATTATGTGAACAGTTGAGACTGATATTAGAACCATCACAAGCCACCAAACTCAAGTAAGTTTGGACCTTTGTACTCCTCTATGAACTGTTAAGACTGATCTAAGTGTCACCACAGGCTATCAAATTCTTTTAAGTTCTGACCTCTGGTCACTGTTGTATCTAAACTTTTAATACAAGAATGATATTAGAATCATCATAGGCTAATAAAACTTGATCAAATTGTACAGTCCTTTGACAAAAAATTTTACTAGTAAAATACTTCTAAGTTATGAACATGCCAGTATGACATACGAATATTCGATTAAGTTTGATTGTAAGATTTTTTGTGAAAAGAGTCGCAGACCTCTTATCTCTTGTAGGAATTATGTGAAAAGGTTGATAATCTCAATTTAGTTCTGACCTCTTGGCTTTCCCAACAGACTATGTACACTTATCCTTATGGTAGATTTTATGCCTGCCGTAGCGGAGGGGCATTAAGTTTTACCTTGTCCTGTAAGTACTAAGATACGTAGTGCGTACGTATGTCCCAAAATTGGTTTCCTTTCTAACTTGAGTTTGCCTCAACCAAATGTTATGAAACTTGTACAAAAAGTTTGAATTTTGGTGAGTCACTTTAACCGTTCTAGAGTTATGCCCTTTATAAATGGAAAAATTGCAAAATTTTTAGTTTCCGTTCTCTAACTTAAGTTTGCCTCAACCAAATGTTATGAAACTTATACACAATGCTTATTACCACAAAACACAGATCAAGTTTGAATTTTGGGAGCATTACTTTAACCGTTCTAGAGTTATGCCCTTTATAAATGGAAAAATTGCAAAATTTTTAGTTTCCATTCTCCAACTTAAGTTTGCCTCAACCAAATGTTATGAAACTTATACACAATGCTTATTACCAAAAACACAGAACAAGTATGAATTTTGGTGGCGTCTCTTTAACCGTTCTAGAGTTATGCCCTTTATAAATGGAAAAATTGCAAAATTTTAGTTTCGTTCTCTAACTTAAGTTTGCCTCAACCAAATGTTATGAAACTTATACACAATGCTTATTACCACAAAACACAGATCAAGTTTGAATTTTGGTAGCGTCACTCTAACCGTTCTAGAGTTATGCCCCTTTATAAATGGAAAAATTACAAAATTTTTAGTTTCCGTTCTCTAACTTAAGTTTGCCTCAACCAAATGTTATGAAACTTATGCACAATGCTTATTACCACAAAACACAGATCAAGTTTGAATTTTGGTGGTGTCACTTTAACTGTTCTAGAGTTATGCCCTTTATAAATGGAAAAATTGCAAAATTTTTAGTTTCCGTTCTCTAACTTGAGTTTGCCTCAACCAAATGTTATGAAACTTATACACAATGCTTATTACCACAAAATACAGATCAAGTTTGAATTTTGGTGGGGTCACTTTAACCATTCATGAGTTATGCCCTTTATAAATGGAAAACAATGCAAAATTTTTAGTTTCCTTTCTCTAACTTAAGTTGCCTTAACCAAATGTTATGAAACTTATACACAATGCTTTTACCACAAAATACAGATCAAGTTGAATTTTGGTGGCATCACTTTAATCATTATCGAGTTTTGCCCTTTAGAAATAGAAAAATTGCAAAATTTTTAGTTTCCGTTCTGTAACTTAAGTTTGTCCCAACCAAACATTATGAGACCAATACACAATACTTATTACCACAAAGCTCAGATCAAGTACAAATTTGGGTAGCGTCACTTTTATCGTTCTTGAGTTATGTCCTCTATAATGTTGTATGCAAGCGGGGCATCATCTGTGTCCATGGGAACACATTCTCCATTTATTTTATTTTAAAACCACCATTGACCATTATACTCAAGCCAGTTTTTAAACACTGAAAACTTTGACTTGCCAATACAAGATTCCACAAAAATAAATTGTTAAACATTGGTTTTGAAAGGGTTTTGTTCCAAGATGATGAAAGATTTGTCTGTCATTTAAGATTAAATTTGTTTTACCTTTTGATTTAAATGTAATAAAAAAGATATACTTGTATGTTGGCAGGGGTGACTACAGAACAGGGAAAAGATTGAATATGAGGAAAGTTATACCTTATATAGCTAGTCAGTTTAGGAAAGACAAGATCTGGTTGAGAAGAACAAAACCAAGCAAGAGACAATACCAGATCATGTTGGCTATTGATGATTCATCCAGTATGGTAGACAACCATTCTAAACAGGTGAAGGATAGTCTAATTTTGGTAGAATTTCAAGGCAGCTTAAATATTTGCTTCTTAACTATCTACACTTCATTACTTGATTTAATTGAGCCATTTTTTGGCTTTTAACCCATTTGTCTTCTTGTCGTTAAGCAATTATCTTCTGTCTTTAAAGCTTTCACAGTTTGATCTTCTTCTTGAGAACCATTGAACAGAATTTGCATATCAATGAATATCGGTCAACAAACATGACTGTCTTAGCCTGTTTTAGTTTCTGATTGCTTCACTTATTTCAAGAACCATTGAAGTGATGAAACCAAATATGAGAGATAAGTTCCTTTAAAAGGATCTTAACAAGATGTTATTTTGGTGCCAACCTATTCAGGTAATCCCTGCTCATCTTTTTTCCTAATAGAGATTCAAAAGGCATTGTCTGTATTTTTAAGGCCCTTTCTCCATCTAAGGCACCATGCTCTTTAACCATATCTGACATGCACATAGTCAGTATTTTGCAAAGATTCAAGTTGAGTAATACAGGCTACTTGGAAACTCTACTTAAGATTGAATGTTATTTTTGTTTTCAAAATATGATAAATTGGTGTTGGTCAGTAAGGTTATTTTATCACTTACCACTTACATTTGAATTTTCACATATTGATCTTACATAGAACAACTGAATTGTTCAGTTGATGTAGCTTTAAAGGTTTTGACCAAGTTTATTTCTTTGGTGATGATCCTGTTTTAAATAAAGCCATTGTCTCTATATTTTTTAAACATTGCAGAGTCATTTATACCTTAGAGCAATTATAGGAAACACGGAAGAGAACCTTCATGTAGGGTCCTGGTTTAATGTTGTTACTTCCACTTTTTTAAAATCACCTTCAGTTTAATTAGAGCAGAGCTGATAACAAGGTGAAAATATGGCTTATTTGGTGAAAGCACAATTGTCACTTTAAAGTATTGTTGGAAAATTAGTGATATTGACATTTTTACCTATTATGTCTGTTTGTTTTGCTCACAAATTGTTGTCAATATAATGGAATGCTATATGACTGTCATACAAGTGAGAGGTTTAGCTAGCTATAAAACCATGTTTAATCCACCATTTTCTACATAAGGAAATGCCTGTACCAAGTCAGGAACATGACAGTTGTTTTCCATTCGCTTGATATGAATAAGTTTTTGATTTTGCCATTTGATAAGGGACCTTCCGTTTGAATTTTCCTTTGAGTTCGGTATTTTGATATTTTACTTTTTATACCCCAACAACGGGTTGCGGAGGGTATAATGTTTTGACCCGTCCGTCAGTCCTGTTTCTTGTCATCGCAACCCTCTCAAACCACACAACAGAATTTCATGAAACCTTTTAGATAATAAGGACATACTATGCAGATGTGCATGTCGACAGGAAATTACGATTCAATTTTTTCTAGGAGTTACGCCTTTGAACTTATTTGCTTCAATATACTACTGCAACAGTTTGTCATCGCAACTCCTCTGAAACCACACAACAGAATTTCATGAAACCTTTTAGATAATAAGGAGATACTATGCAGATGTGCATATCAACAGGAAATTATGATTCAATTTTTTTCCAGGAGTTATGCCCTTTGAACTTATTTGCTTCAATATACCTCTGCAACAGTTTGTCATCACAACTCCTCTGAAACCACACAACAGAATTTCATGAAACTTTGTAGATATCAACAGGAAATTATGATTCAATTTTTTTCTTATACATTTTTTTCTTACAGTTATTTTATTTCTCCAGTGACAATGTGGGGACGTGGGGTATGTGAGCTCACTAAGGTTCTTTAATTTTCACAAGTTCCAATACATAATTGCTTTACTTTTATCACATATGGTCTAAATAAGCTAAGATGGATATTTGTGCACACATGACATTGATTTTTCTGTTGACCTTTATGTTACAAATGAAAGTCATTGGCAATAGTTTTTATTGTCTTGCTTGACGGAGTCAAAAGCTAGACATAGGTATGCTGTTTCGCGCCAACGGCGCCAACAATGTATTAGTTTGTGATTAGGTCTAGTTTATGGTGAACCACTAGTGGTAAGTTAAAGATATTTGGTATGCAGTTGTATTAGTATTGGCACATCTCATTATCATGGAGATTATTGGTCTATTGACTTTGAAATTTTGCTTAGTTTTCATGTATTAGTTTGTGATTAGGTCAGTTAATGGGAACCACTAGTGGTAGGTCAATGATATTTGGTATGCAGTTGTATTAGCATTGGTACATCTCATTACAATGGAGATTATTTGACCCCCCTCAGTTATGGTTTATTGAATTTGAAATTTTGCTTAGTTTACATGTATTAGTTTGTGTTTAGGTTTGTTTAAAGGAACTACTTATGATAAGTCAATGGTATTTGGTATGCAGTTGTATTAGCATTGGCACATCTCATTTCCATGGAGATTGTTTGGCCATATACCTTCAGTCATGATTCATTGACTTTGAATATTTGCAAAACTTACATGTAAAAGTGTTGCTATTTTAATTTCAACATTTGCATTATTGAAATAACCAAAAGCGAGACATATCTCTGTGATAACAGTTTATTATACTTCATGTCAAAATGCCAGATTTTGATTGGTTAATACGAGGGAGACAATTTACTCTATCCCATGGCAAATACTCTATTACCCTTCACAGAGACACTTGCTCAAGTGTGCGCTTTAATAAATATGGATGATTGTTATGAACAGTACAACATAGTTTATTACTTTGAATTTGAAATTTAATAGACAGTAATAACAGAACATTCAGTATAATAAATTAAATAACACATATCTGAGAGGGTGATAGAGCAAATTGTTACCCCTCGAAAAGACATTGTCAACCTTGGCTTCACCTTTTCTCCGGGTAACAATTTGCTCTACAATGTATCACCCTCTCAGCTATGTGTTATTTATATAATGTTCCTTGAGTGTTTTTTATAAAGATATATCTATTTGACTTTCAGCTTGCCTTTGAATCTTTAGCCATGATATCCAATGCTTTGACATTATTAGAAGCAGGAGAATTGGGCATTTGTAGGTAAGTTGATGATTGAGCAATCTGATATTAAAACAAGTTTGAATGAAAACATTTAGAAAATAAGAATACAGATTGTTATAAGATGTTGCAGTGTTTGATGTAAATAAAAACTGTAGATTTTCAGTTATAACAAACAACAGAATTTGGATCCATAACATATAAACTGAAAGATGGAAATGAGAGTAAAAATTTTTTTCATTTTGATAAATTTATAGCCATTAAAAGAACGGAGTAAGTTTGGGAAGTGCCATATTTGGCCCAGATTATTAAGTTCAATGTTTCAACAAAATAAACGTTTTAAGTTGATGAAAAGACATGTGAGAAAGTTAAATAGAACTATTGTTGTCAAAACTTTATTTTAAAAGGTTAATATTTACACCCCAAATATGTCAAACATACAGGTTTTTGAAATTTGAAAAATCGTCTGGATTTCAACCACATTACGGCCTAGGAAACATAGAGTGCAGGCGTCGACAAACTAAATATTCAATTTAGATATGTAAAATGTTATTACAAAATTTTACCATTTTTTTCGTTTTGCCTTTTATCTTGAAAATTATAATAGATAGAGAGAAACTTTAAAGAGAGAAATGAAAAATGATCAGCTAGACATGTTCTACAAATAAGTCTAATGGTTGAAATCATTAGTCGACTCCTTATTAGAGTTATGGCCCTTTGATAATGAATTTTCACCAAATATTTGCGTTTTGCCTAAAATTATAATAGATAGATAGAAACTTAAATAGGCAAAAATGATCAGCAAGACAAGATCTACAATTAATACAATATGGTGGAAATCGTCCGATGACTCCTTATTGGAGTTATTGCCCTTTAATGACGATTTTTACCATTTTTTTGCTTCTGCCTTATATGATAAAAATTATAATAGATAGATAGAAACTTAAATAAGCAAAATTGATTAGCAAGACAAGATCTACTAACAAGTCAAATTTGCCGATATAGTTAGTAGATTGTCACTCTTTATAGGAGTGATTGCCCTTAATTTAGGATTTTTATACCCTCTTTTGTGTTTTGAGCAAAACTAAAGAAGATAGAGAGAAACTAAACGGACCAAATGATCAGCTATACAAGATCAACAAAACAGAGATTTTTGTCATGAATTCTATTCTCACATACAATGTTGAGAGTGTCATTTGTTGAATATGCATATAGACTAAGGTGAGCGACACAGGCTCTTGAGAGCCTCTAGTTATATGATGTCATAATAGCTAAGTCAAAGAAAGGTAATTGCACTTGATGTCATAATTTGATATGACCAAACAAGTGAACTTACCCCTGATTGATGAAGATTAAGTCAGCTAAGGATTAGAGAAAATATTTAAATAATGATGCTTTTTCTTAATTGTTACTTGGTTAACCTTGAGATATATTTAATTTTGTATTTACAGTTTTGGTGAGAATGTCAGACTGGTTCATGATTTCAATGAGCAGTTTTCTAACCATTCTGGAGCTAAACTTTACAGCATTTTACTTTTGAACAGAAGAAAACTAAAATTGCACAGGTGTGTTATAGAAAGTAATTTAATGTTTGCATATTTCTTATGTTTATTTTTAATTCATTTTAGTTTAGTCGTAACTTATTTTGAGGTAAATAATAGGGTAATGGGTTCTTCTTTTAAAATTTAGAGCCTAAGTCCTCGGTCTTTTGTGTTCAAATTTAGCTATTTGTATAGTTACCTTTTCAAAAATTTGTCAGTTTCCTTTTAAAGTTATCTGATGATGTAAGGGTACCTGTTCATTGTTTAAGAACTTACAATGAACTTTACATGTACATTTTGTGGAGAGATGTATACCTTATTGCTGTTATTCTTAAATTTCTCATTATTCAATGCCAGACTTTGAATTGATTGTTGAATTTTGAATTATATCAATTTGTAAAGGAAAAATTATTCTTCATATAATTTAATAGTTTTAAAACAATTATTGTTGTTAATGTAACATGTATATAATTTTTTCTGAGGTAATATCATACATATTCAACCATAAAAAGGCTATATACAGGACTATTGTCTCAATTTTGATTTATTTGTTCATGTAGTAAGATTTTATATCTTTGTAAAATATATCAGTCAGAAATAAAAGGGAAAATTTTACCCCACCCCAGGAGTTCGAGCTATATTGCAATCACTTACTTGATCAGCAGCTTGAGGATGATGAGATGTAGTGTTAGAGTGCTTTAAAGTTCTGTTAGGCACCTACAGTTCATTTTTGTCAATACTTTTTTAATATGTTGAATGATAATATTTTTTATTTTTCTATGAACCTTCACATTTGGTCAGCAGCATGAAAGTGATAAGTTGTAATGTGTGATCCTTTATTGATCTGTCAGGCCCTTACTTCTTGCTGTATTTGGGAAGTGCCATATTTGGCCCAGATTATTAAGTTCAATGTTTCAACAAAATAAACGTTTTAAGTTGATGAAAAGACGTGAGAAAGTTAAATAGAACTATTTTTGTGAAAACTTTATTTTAAAAAGTTGTTAATATTTACACCCCAAATATGTCAAACATACAGGTTTTTTGCGAAATTTGAAAAAAATCGTCCGGATTTCAACCACATTACAGCCTAGGAAACATAGAGTGCAGGTGTCGACAAACTAAATATTTAATTTAGATATGTAAAATGTTATTACAAACTTTATATTAAAAGGTCTTTTTTGTTGATGTATGCGTTTAATGTTTCCTGTCCAAAAAATCAATGTAAGTCCAAACGTTTTCTATGAATTTTCATGGAAAATCAAAATGAGTGCTAAAAAAGCTTTATGCAAATTGAATGGAAAATTACATTGTTACAGCCTACATGTCTATATTTCATTCAAACAAAATTTTTGGAGTTATTGCCATTGGAAAAATAAAGTATATGTGTTGGAACACATGTTCTTTTATTTATTAAATATTAAACTGCTGAACAAGGGACAATATTGTTATGAATGAGATAACATTGATGGAATCTGTTTCTCTGATGAATGTAGAAGATATGTAGGCAAACATTTGTTTTCAATGATCTGCAAAAACAAGTGTTCTTTCTGTGAGATGCCATCAGTCTTGTTCACCTTTTTAGCTCACCCGCCCAAAGAGCCAAGTGAGCTTTTCTCATCACTTGGCGTCAGTCGTCTGTTAACTTTTACAAAATCTTCTCCTCTGAAACTACTGGGCCAAATTTAATCAAACTTGGCCACAATCATCATTGAGGTATCGAGTTTAAAAATTGTGTCCGATGATCCAGCCCGCCAACCAAGATGTCCGACATGGCTAAAAATAGAACATAGGGGTAAAATGCAAGTTTTATCTATTATTTTGAAAACCGTTATAAATAAAGAAAATCTGTCAGGGCAGAAAAGTTTAGAATGTTGAGCTCTACCTATTGTCTATTTACATCAAAACAGTCAGACGATTTCTTATAGGAGTTATTGCCCTTAAAAGACAAATTTTACCATTTTTTTTATTTTTGCCTTTTATCTTGAAAACTATAATAGATAGAGAGAAACTTTAAAATTCAAAATGATCAGCTAGACATGTTCTACAAATAAGTCTAATGGTTGAAATCATCAGTCGACTCCTTATTAGAGTTATGGCCCTTTGATGACAAATTTTTACAAAACTCTACTGTTTTGCTTTATATCTTAAATATTATAATAGATAGTTAGAAACTTAAATAGGCAAAAATGATCAGCAAGACAAGATCTACAATTAATACAATATGGTGGAAAATCGTCCTATGACTCCTTATTGGAGTTATTGCCCTTTAATGATGATTTTTACCATTTTTTTCTGTGTTGTGCCTTATAAGATAAAAATTATAATAGATAAATAGAAACTGAAATAAGCAAAATTGATTAGCAAGACAAGATCTACTAACAAGTCAAATTTTGCCGATATAGTTAGTAGAGTATTACTCTTTATAGGAGTGATTGCCCTTAATTTAGGATTTTTTTTTTATGACAAATTGTGTGTCTTGAGCAAAAACTAAAGAAGATAGAGAGAAACTAAATGGACTAAATGATCAGCAATACAAGATCAACAAAACAGAGATTTTTGTCATGAATTCTATTCTTGCCTACAATGTTAGAGAGTGTCATTTGTTGAATATGCATATAGACCAAGTTGAGCGACACAGGCTCTTTAGAGCCTCTAGTTATATGATGTCATAATAGCCAAGTCAAAGAAAGGTAAATGCACTTGATGTCATAATTTGATATGACCAAACAAGTGAACCTTACCCCTGATTGATGAAGATTAAGTCAGCTAAGGATAAGAGAAAATATTTAAATAATGATGTATTTTCTTAATTGTTACTTGGTTAACCTTGAGATATATTTAATTTTGTATTTACAGTTTTGGTGAGAATGTCAGACTGGTTCATGATTTCAATGAGCAGTTTTCTAACCATTCTGGAGCTAAACTTTTACAGCATTTTACTTTTGAACAGAAGAAAACTAAAATTGCACAGGTATGTTATAGAAAGTAATTTAATGTTTGCATATTTCCTATATTTATTTTTTAATTCATTTTTAGTTTAGTCGTAACTTATTTTGAGGTAAATAATATGGTAATGGGTTCTTCTTTTAAAATTTAGAGCCTAAGTTCTGGTCTTTTGTGTTCAAATTTAGCTATTTGTATAGTTACCTTTTTAATAATTTGTCAGTTTCCCTGTTAAAGTTATCTGATGATGTAAGGGTACCTGTTCATTGTTTAGAACTTACAATGAACTTTACATGTACATTTTGTGGAGAGATGTATACCTTATTGCTGTTATTCATAAATTTCTCATTATTCAATGCCAGACTTTGAATTGATTGTTGAATTTTAAATTATATCAATTTGTAAAGGAAAAATTATTTATAATTTTATAGTTTTAAAACAATTATGCTTAATGTAACATGTATAGATTTTTCTTAGGTAATAACATAGGTATTCAGGCTCAACAAGTGCTTATTAGGACTATTGTCTCAATTTTGATTTATCTTCAAGCAGCAGTATTGTATATCTTTGTGAAATCTATCAGTCATGAAATAGAGAACATTTTACCCCTATAGAGTACGAGCTATATTGCAATCACTTACTTGATCAGCATCTTGAGGGTTATGAGATGGAGTTTAGAGTGCTTTAAGGAAAGTTAGGAACAAAATCCTATTTAATATTTAGGAAAATTGCTAAAATTTTAAAATAAATAAGGTGCTGAACCTCAAACCTGAAGTGACAGAATAATTAATTTAAGAAGTGTGTTACAAGGATAAAGTAGAACTGGAATTAAAAACCAATTCCAGGCACATGCTTTTGAAATTTTGAGTTAGTATGTTGAAATTAATCTTGAATTAAAATTGTACTGAATTTCATTTATAATTCAAATAATTCAACTTCATTTTGAATGATATTCAAAATAAATTTCAGCTTCTGAACATACTGTGCAAATAGATCAGACAGACGAGCTGGGACTATTATACTAGGGACTGGAAACGTTACACCAATATTAATAATATCGACTGGTGTTAGAAGGAGACTGAGGTGAAGTCTGCTGAAGAAACAAGAGAAAAAATGATTTGACAGTGGAGTGTGCCTTGATCGATAATCTTTGTAATTTGTAACAAATTTAGTTATCCTTAAATGATTACTAAGCATCACCATTACTAACGAGATCAATTTGTAGCCGCATGACATAAAACAACGAATCAAAGAACTCAACTTTATATATAACTAATATAGGACAATAGTGTATTAAAAATAACACAATACCAGGCCCTTGAAACTTTACAGCATTTTACTTTTGAACAGAAGAAAACTAAAATTGCACAGGTATGTTATAGAAAGTAATTTAATGTTTGCATATTTCCTATATTTATTTTTAATTCATTTTAGTTTAGTCGTAACTTATTTTGAGGTAAATAATATGGTAATGGGTTCTTCTTTTAAAATTTAGAGCCTAAGTTCTCGGTCTTTTGTGTTCAAATTTAGCTATTTGTATAGTTACCTTTTTAATAATTTGTCAGTTTCCCTGTTAAAGTTATCTGATGATGTAAGGGTACCTGTTCATTGTTTAAGAACTTACAATGAACTTTACATGTACATTTTGTGGAGAGATGTATACCTTATTGCTGTTATTCATAAATTTCTCATTATTCAATGCCAGACTTTGAATTGATTGTTGAATTTTAAATTATATCAATTTGTAAAGGAAAAATTATTCTTTATATAATTTTATAGTTTTAAAACAATTATTGTTGTTAATGTAACATGTATATAATTTTTCTTAGGTAATATCATACATATTCAACCATAAAAAAAGGCTATATACAGGACTATTGTCTCAATTTTGATTTATTTGTTCATGTAGTAATATTGTATATCTTTGTGAAATCTATCAGTCAGAAATAAAAAGGGAAAATTTTACCCCCACCCTAGGAGTTCGAGCTATATTGCAATCACTTACTTGATCAGAAGCTTGAGGATGATGAGATGTAATGTTAGAGTGCTTTAAGGATCTGTTAGGCACCTACAGTTCCTTTTTGTCAATACTTTGTTGGGAAGTTTGCTATAGCTTGCTTTAGCAATAAACTTTCCTAAGGCATCGGCCTCAAACCTGAAGTGACAGACTTTCTTACTTTAGGAAGTGTGTTCTACTCCTAGATAATGTAGAACTGGTGTTTGAAAACTAATTCTAGGAAGATGCTTTTGAAATTTTGAGTTACTTATATTTTGATTAGCTTACAGCTTGAATTAAAATGTACTGAATGTTCATCGATAATTCAAATAATTCAACTTCATTTTGAAAATGGCTATCACAAACACTACTTCGCGGATCTGCACTGCGCGGAAAGTAAAATCAATACACACACGAGCTGGGACTATTATACTAACGGGACTGGAAACCGTTACACCAATCAGTGTAATAATACTCAACATCACGGTCGTTAGAACGAGACTTTACCTGCGCGAGATTTATCGATACGCCATATTGTTTTGACAGTGGCAGCGTGCCTTGATCGTATAATCTTTGTAATTTGTATTTTTTTTATAGTTATTCGAAATGATAAACCTTAATGTAAACACGATTACTATAGTGATAAAAGATATCTCGATCTTTAACAGTTGTTATTAATCACCAAATCCCGTCTAAAGTGTAAAAAATGATGTACATCTAAAGGTTGAATTTTTTTCAGGATGATAATAGCGTGGGGACGCTGTGAAAACAAGTATGATTCATAAAATTTCTTAAAACTGTTGATTGAAAACGAGTTCGGTTTGTTGTAAAATCATATTTATAGGTTATAGGTTGGATTGGCCTATTTTTATTGTCACTTTTTAAAGTGAAAAGTGGAATATAAATCTCATTCTCATTACAAGCGGAAACCACATGCAGGGCTCAAATAAATTATACTGTTCCTATAAAATTGCTTACTCCTATTTATATGTACAATATTTGTATTAAAATCGGGGTGTTTTTTGCTTAGTAATGGTCTTCAGGTGGCCTAAGCATATGACTTCGTGAAAATATGTACAATAGGTTCCACAATCAGAACTACAAAAGTAGGCCCTTTCACAGCTATTGCTGCCATATTGAAATTTAGGTGTAAACACGAAATTTAGAAAAGTTCAAAACAATAATGCTCTATTTTTATGAGACCCTGGTAACTTTTGTTATAGGGATTAATTATGAACTGAAATTGCCAACATTGTTTTTATTAGGATTAATTATGATCTGTTAACCTTCGACACGTTGGCATTTGAACTATATTTGTTTTATTTTCAACACTAGTATATTGACTACACGTTTATTAATATTTTTTCGTAAACAATCAAGAAAAGTATTTATCTTTCAAAACTACCTCGACGATTAATTTGAAATAAAGAAGAACTTGTCCCAGTTTTAATCGGCATTAGTTTATCCCCGTGTGAAAACATTTATTTCAAGTAAATGTATTTAATTTGTTAAATTAGTTTTATTATTCATATATTTTTATTTTTTCCATTTAATTATTTTTTTAATTTCAAATCCACCAATTTTAACGGTATTCTATATGCTGACTTGTTCGCCGAAATCTATTGTTTACATGTACCAAAGGCTAATTAACCACGTGGCACGATAAGTTGTCAGTCAAAACAAAAAATCAATAATCCGCTATTGGGACAATGAAATTTCAACAGATCGATCAGTTTCCAGTCCCGTTAGTATAATAGTCCCAGACACGAGACAGCAGTTTCTACGTTATGCTATTCTCCAGACATGCGTGAGATCCATATATGTATGCCTCCAAACAGGAGTACTATAATCCAGGTTTCAGGGTTTCCTCCCGTCCTCCGGTTGCAGAGAAAATTAATACCGTGTTTAAAATATTTCATGAATGAACATTTTTCGACGCTTACTACGATTTTTACAAATGTTGATTAAAGACGTAAAAGTCTGAGTGTATCGAAAGTATCCTGGTATCTCATCTCGGCCCACAACAAACTAGGACTATAATAAACTCAGCCTAATACATAATCGGACTAACAAAATTCGTAATTATACTACTTGCTATTAAGTCTCCCAAACAAAGTTTGGAGACTTATTATTTTTCTTCTTGGGGTCTATTTAGGGGTATTTTGAGGAGCCAACAGAAGGGAGGGATTTACTATAGAACCCTATGGGATTTATTTTTTTTTAATTTTCAAATGACTATAGCTTGAAAACAGTAAGTGATAGACACACCCGGTTTGTAGTAATGATCACAGGACCATAAAACAAATCAAATAAAATATAGGTTGAGTCCCTGGGGTCACCCCATTCTGTTTGAGAACTTGTAAACGGTCAAGATCCCACCCTAAACCATATATATTCTTGTATGGGGCAACAAAACAAATCAAATG
Source organism: Mytilus coruscus (assembly GCA_017311375.1). Classification (NCBI taxonomy): domain Eukaryota; kingdom Metazoa; phylum Mollusca; class Bivalvia; order Mytilida; family Mytilidae; genus Mytilus; species Mytilus coruscus. Next base: position 38,320,424 of record CM029603.1, on the reverse strand, counting down.
AAATATAGTGGAGTCCTCTGGGTCAGCCCCACCCCTCCTGTTTGAGAACTTGTACACAGTCGAGATCCCCACCCTAAACCATATACTTGTATGGGACAATAAAACAAATCAAATGAAATATAGGGGAGTCCCTGGGTGTCACCCCACCCCATCCTGTTTTGAGAACTTGTAAACAGGCAAGATCCCCACCCTGAAAACATATATATTTTGTAGGGGACAATAAAACAAATCAAATGAAATAAAGGTGAGTCCTCTGGGGTCACTCCCACCCCTTCCTGTTTGAGAACTTGTAAATGGTCGAGATCCCCACCCATAAACCATATATATTCTTGTATGGGACAATAAAACAAATCAAATGAAATATACAGGAAGTCCACAGGGTCACCCCCCTTCTTTTGAAAACTTGTAAGCGGTCGAGATCCCCACCCAGAAACCATATATATTCTTATGCGGAACAATAAAACAAATCAGATGGGTCACTCTCACCTCCACCCCTTCCTGTTTGAGAACTTGTAAGCGGTCGATATCCCCACCCCTAAATCATAAATATTCCTGTTCATGATTTCAAAAAGATTTGAATGACATACAGGGTAGTCCTTAGGCGTCACTTATGCATATGACTTTACTAGACCAAACCAATTTGTACTGCACTTTCAGGCGATCGTGGGAATGACTAATTATGGGAGCTTTGTTTGGGAGGCTTCATAACAGCATCCAATTATTTCTTGTATTAAGTAATTTTTTTTAAAGTCGGAAAAAAAGTTAACCACGCAATCTACACATTTACAACCTATTTGAAATATTACAATCTACCGTCGCAAACTTTCCACAGGTGCTATCCAGCACTTTGATTTAATATGTTGATTGATAATATTATTATAAATTTTTTTTTTCATTTTTCTATGAACCACTGAGCAGAATGACTTCACATTTGGTCAGCAGCATGAAAGTGATAAGTTGTAATGTGTGTGCCTTTATTGATCTGTCAGGCCCCTACTTCTTGCTGTATGATACTGTGAATTACAAGTGGTGGTATGCTTAGCATGACAACATGTGCATTCTTGTTTTGAAGAGTTTAATAATGTAAGCACCCCCTCAAGCAGCAGTTTGTTTTAAGATGATTTGGGTTATCCTTTTTATGTATCTTTTGAGCATACAGCTCTTTATATATTAATACACATTTTGCTTTCCCAGTTTTTGGTTTGCAGCATTCTTGAGGGACTGGCTGGGGTTTACAGGATAAAGAATAATGGGCAAAAAGTGCAGAATAAAAGGCAAAAAATATAAAAAATAGAGAAAAATAGGCCAAAAAATAAAAAAAATAAAATAATGGGGTGCTGAAATATACAGAATAGAGAATAAAGGTTAAAAAATTTAAGAATAGAGAAAAATGGTATAAAAAGTTAAAGAATAAAGAAATGAAGGTCCATCCATCCAGACCATCAATTCTTAATGAATTTGATTCCGCTAGCGATTACAAATGTGTATCTTATGCAGCAAATTAGTTTTACCTTTATTTAGTAAAAATCTGATAATAAGTAAACTGATTAATTATGATATGTAATTAAAAATTTAATTTCAGCTTCTGAAGCAGGTTACTGTGCATATGATGGATGCCAGATCTAGACAGCGTGGCATGATGGGTAACCCAGACACAGCCCAATTACTATTAATAGTATCAGATGGGCGTGGCTTGTTCATGGAAGGAATGGAGACAGTGAAGTCTGCTGTGAGACAAGCAAGAGAATCAAACATATTTCTAGTGTTTGTTGTCATTGACAACCCTCAGGCAAAGGTATTTAACACAATAACTGTCCTTAAATAGTTATGAAGCATCTATACTACTAAAATAACTAGGTCCAATTTGTTAGCCGGCATGACATAAAAACAATGAATCAAAGAACTCAACTTTATATATAACTAATATAGGACAATAGTGTATTAAAAATAACACAATTCCAGGCCCTTGTAGTTTCAGATTGTAGTAAGAAAACCAGGACGGTTTCAAACAATAAGATTTTGAAAGCAGAGAAAACCGTGCACCTTATAATCAGCATGACTTTATCAGATGACAATACAAATACTAAAAATTCAGGCTAAAATAAGGCATATGTACTTTTAATTCAGTCACAGACCTGCGATGTCACAGGTGTGTTCTAGTTTATAGTAATGAAAGAAAGCAAATGCATTGTTATGGGTTTACACATTCACATTTTTATTCATCTGCACTTACACACTGTTATTAAAACATTGCTATTCAAACACGCATTCACATTATTCAACCAAGCAAATGTTTTTAGATATCATATGTAAGGAAACGGAAATGTTTATTCATTACATTGTTATTTTTTTTTTATTTTTATAATTCAAACTGAACTGTTTGTTTTGTAGGATTCCATTCTAGATATCAGGGTACCAGTATTTAAAGGAGCAAACAATGTAAGTAAGCCTTATATTGTATAAATACTATACCGGTTTTGTCATTTATTTCCATGATGTCAAGCAATTATGTCTCTTTTTTTATGTGTCATAATATTGGCTCAATTTCTTATAGGAATCCTGTTAAAAATGTTTTCCATCCCAGTGGCTATATCAGTGGTTGTTCTTTGTTCAAAATCGCTAATTTTCTCTCAAAATATTATGTAGTTCGAACATTTCTTTGTTAAGTATTAACCAATTCCTTTCAGAATCATATTTGGTAGTCCAAAGTTGTAGAACATAACTTAATTTAACAAAACATTCATATTGAAAAATTATGGAAGGTAATAATTTCTACCAAATTTGGGGTAAATGATTCAGCTGCCAGTGTTGTTCTAACAAGAAAATTTGACAAAACAATAAATGAAAAAATCCTGAAAAGTAGCAATCACTTTTTGGGTAAATAGATAAATTTGTCAAAAAAGTTAATGAAACAATCCTTAAATTGTAATAGTACAGTTGTTACATACAGGTAGGAAAATGGTGATTAAATAAGAAATCATTGAGGACCCAAACACCCGAAAACTTTTAAATATAGACAGGGCCATTATTAAAATTAGGTGCACAAAAATATATGATTTTTTTAAAAATACTTTGAAGGATGTATTCTTCTGAAGTTTCAGTCTTGTTGAAATCTTGTTCGGGAATTATTTCCAAAACATGTGATACAAGTGGAAAATATCGATGAATTTAAAAAATATTATAATCAAACTTAACTCTGTGATAAAATAGTGAACTTACAATAAGTATTTTATCACCAATCCAGTCAGTGTCATCAGCCAAAATGTTGAGAAAATAGGTGAGGGGTACAAAGCAATGATTTTACCAAAAATATGTACATCCCATATCAATTTTTTCTTTTCAAAATTCTTAGATATGTATTTATCAGTCATTTATAACAAAGAAGTTGAAATAATATGCTTTTTGTTTTTAAAAAAATAGAGAAAAATCCCAAATTTACAAAATTGACAGCATGGTCAATTTGACACAAAAAAGCAACAAAATTTTATAAAACTTTCTAATATTGACACCAACCTATAGTTTTTTCTAAAGTTAAATTTATTCAGATTGGTCCACTTCATCTTTAGTGTAAGTATGAAAAAAGTTTGTGAAACAGTGATTTTTTTCATGATAATAACCCAAAAACTGATGAAAAATGGGGAAATTATTAAAAATGGGGTACTTTCAAATGGGCGTAGCAAAAAAAGAAGTGCACCACCATATGATTTTTTCTTCATCAATTACTTTCTTACAGTCATATAAACCCAAAAATCAGGTTAAGAAAAAAGTTTGATTCTAGAAATTTTTGGCTCCTCAGAGGTGTACATCCTTAATAGACAATTGCTCCTAAACCTTTGAGTGCATTTATAGTCCTCTTGATTAAATAAATGACTTCAAATATGGCTTTCTCCTTACTTAGAAAAGAAACAATGTAAAAAAAAGTTCACAGAAGAAATTTTTATAAATTACAAATTGCCTATTGCTTCTAAATTTGGAAATTACAACAAATATCTTAAATGCTGTCATACTTTACCAGTAGTTTAAGAAAAGAAGAAATATTTCAACAGTTTCAGAGAGTAAATTGGAAAAAAATCCTGTTAATAGCCAAATTGCTAATAAACTTTTGAGAAATGAGGCATTTGTTTACTTCTTTATTAATTATGTTTCATTTGTCAAAAAGAAATGAATGTAGATTGAGATAACATGGATTTACAGTATAAGATACTTGGTTATTGCTTGCTTAACATCCAGTGACATAAAATAGTTTACAACTAGTGTACAAAAACTCAATAATGAATTAAAGGAGATTTGTAGTAAAGACCAGTCAGACTGCAGCTTCACAACATAAATTAACCATAAACCACAAGTTAGACCTAAGTTATCTTTATGCATCTACTCTAAAGCAAACTTTTTTTCAGATGCCAGAGATTAAGTCATACATGGATAACTTCCCTTTCCCATTCTACATTATACTGAGAGACATTAATTCCTTACCACAAGTGTTATGTGATGCCTTAAGACAATGGTTTGAACTTGTAACATCTACAGACAGTTGATAATATAGTGTTACAAGCAGTGGTTTCGGACAGTTGTCGTGAAAATTTAATGTTTGATACCATAGTGCAAGAAATTTGTACAAAAACTGAATTGTCATGAATTTTCTTACAACAATGTTTAGTACTTTTACTCTTGAAGTAAAAGTGAAACAAAACATTTGTCATGTTTTAAAGTAATGTATGCAAATATTTTTAATTTAGAAATTTTACTTGATATGATTGGCTGAAAATAAGTAACAGGAAAAGGATTTCCTTGTTGACAGATAATTGTTGTCTTCAAAAGTACAGACTAATACTGATGATAATAAATTGAATGGAACAACTTAATACAATTAAGTTTAGTAATAAAATTCCTTATTATCTCTTCTGTTGAATTGCCCTTCCTCTCGTAGGAGACTGAGACTAACCAGATGTACACCCACTAATAGAAGTGAGGGATTGCACATTTGTCTTGTCTGTTTATTATAAAAATAAGAAGATGTGGTAAGAATTGCCAACGAGACAATTCTCAACCAGAGACCAAACAACTATAGGTCACCATATGGCCTTCAACAATGAGCAAAATCCATATCACATAGTAAGCTATAAAAGTCCCAGAAATGACAAATGTAAAACAATTCATACAAGAAAATTAACGGCCTGATTTATGTTCAACACATCAAACAATAATTAGACCACCTGGTCCAAATAGCCATGTGATCTATTGCCATCCCTAGGCATCTGTCATAAAATGTTTTAAAAATCTTCTTTGAAATCATTGGTCCAAATAGTCATGTGAGCTGTTGCCATCCCTAGGCATTTGTCATAAAATGTTTTAAAAATCTTCTTTGAAACAATTGGACCAAATTCAGCCAAACTTGGACTTACTAATTCATAGGGTATCTTGAAAACTATGATAAATAGAGAAAAGCTGATAGGGCAAAAATGTTGAGGTCATCAAGATCTACCTGCTTCCTATTTTTTCCCAAAAGTTATATGACCCCTTCGAAAGGAATGATTTTTTACCTATTTTTTTCCTTTTGGTGATTATCTTGAAACCTATTAGAGACATAAAGAATTGGAAACAGTATAACTGTCTGATAAATTATGATGTACAATAAGTCAACTATAAGAGGAAACAAAACGGAACAACAGAAACACAGAACTACTACAAAAACAAATGCCAACATACATAAAAACGGACTATGGGATAACAACTGCCTTATTCTTGAATTGGTACAGGACATTTTAAGCAAATATTGTGGGTTGAACCTGGTTTTATGGCTAGCCAAACCTCCCGCTTATATGGCAATGTTAAAAATACCGCTAAAATGACAACATTACGTGACAGGAATAGAGTACAAATAAATGCAAGAACATTCAATACAGAGAAATACATAAATAAATAATATAAAAGTACACTTTAACATGTAACCCACAGAATAACAACGAACAGCTAAAATTAATTTACGACAGAACACAAATACAGCACAATAGAATAATGAACTGCGCGTCACACGAATGTATCAATGCCACAAAAAGTGACGTCACAGGTAAATTTCTAAAAATAGAATATAAAATTGTGATTAAGTTTGTAATGGTGTTATTTAATGTATTTTCTAACCATGACAAGAATATTAATATAGAATTGTGTTAGTAATGGTTTTATTATTTGTATTTTATAACCATGTCAGTTTTTCTTCTAAATCAAGCTGTGTGAAAACAAATAAATCCTGTGCATATAGTTGCTTTAAACTAAAAATCATATAAATGAACTAGGTGATTAATATCTTTACTTTTACATACATAGAGAAAATAAAAATAGAATTAAAACCACAAAAGATAAGACATAAAACAACATCAACCAGAATTACAAATGAAACATCATAACTAAATACATGAATGTTGGATGTAAAAATACCGAGACACGTCTAATAGCAATGCGAATTTACACTCAGCAAAACATTCATATTCGGGAATAGGTCACATTCGGTACTTAAAGGACCAGACGACGTAGATGGTAAACCACGTGGTAAAAATGTCGTTAGTTAGTTTAGACACAGACACATCGTATAGATCAACCAATTTGTGATGGTGTCCATAAAATTTACAGAGTGTTATTTTTAATCTTTCCTCCTCATAACTTTGTTGGAGCAGTTTCTGCGTAAGGAGCACACTCCTGTATATGAAGTCCATATAGTGTGAACATGCACGAGCATAACGTATCAACTGAGATATGTAAACACCATACGGTGGGACAGAGGGTATGTTACTGCTGAGAAATGGGAAATTGATTATACGTACAATCTTGGACATAATATATTGACATATGGTTAATATATTATTAGTATAATAGTCCCAGGTACAATGTGTAAAACATTAAAAGGAAAACAGGAATAACCACAAAATACTACAAGTACAACAGACCTCATCAAAAACCGAGACGTCAGGAAAAACCATAGACGTTCAAACAAATAACAAACAACATATAGTCCAGGTAGCCCAACTAAGTACAGTCATAAAATGGATTAAATTGGTGTCACGTGGACATAAACCACCACCCTTGCCTATCTAGGCCAAATATGATCAAAGTAAAACACATGTATCGGAAGTTGTGAAATATCAATAATTTTCCATTCTTACTTTAAAGTGATAATTGTACTTTCTGCAAATTAGCCATATTGTCACCTTATCAATAATTTTCCATTCTTACTTTAAAGTGATAATTGTATTTTATGCAAATTAGCCATATTGTCACCTTGTTATCTGCCTCCGCACTATCGAACTGATGACGTTAGCAAAAAATGTGTTAATTTCTTTCATACCAGTAATTGCAGTTATATATCCTTTGGAAGAAATTCAAGTATGTCGAATGTGACAAATTTTCCTCTCAGTTTTGAAATGAATTCATCATTATGTATTCATCCTTATGGTTCGTTGACAGTTTTTGTAGTAGGACTTGTACTTAGTTCGATTGTAACATTTATAAATGGATTTGCTATTTTCATACTCTTTAAAGCGAGGAATCTAGTTATTCAGATAAGAACGATCGTGCTACATATAGCTCTAACTGATACCTTTCTGGGACTAATCATTGTTGTCTTTTCCATATCTAACCTGAACTGTATGCCTATTCCAGAATTTTTGTTCGTTGCTGCTACTAGAAATTTTGCCGTAGCTTCTTATATATTTACAATGATACTTGCTTTGGAACGTTTAATTTCAGTAGGCTATCCAAATTACTATGTTCTGCATGTAACATACGAAAAGATACGAAATGCATGTATCTGCACATGGATTTCTACATTCATTGGTTTGATCTTGATTGTTTTGTCAAATTATGAGGAGAATAAAGATTTGATTCAGAACGTTTCCGATGTCATCGTTCTAAGTGTTTATATTCTGACCGTCAGTGTTTTATCAACTTCTTCCATACAGCTCTACAGATCTGCTGAAGCTCAGATCCAAAAAATAAATATATTTCAGAGACCAACATCCAGAAAGTTCATCAGTCAGACATACAAGAAAACAACAACTGCTCTAATAATCTGCGGACTTATGTTGGTGTGCACATTTCCGGGATTTGTGATGTCTCTAATCAAATTAATCGATAAAGACACATTCAATGCTGTCGAACATATCTTGAATTATCCATTGAAGATCTTAGCATATCTCAACCATTGTTTGAATCCTTTTTTATACATCTTTAGATTTAAGGAATGTAGACGCAAAGTGGATATCTACTACCTACGCTGCAAAAAGAACACTTAAATGAGTGCTACAAATTTGTCTGATTGTACAATACCGGACTGTAGGTAAAATATCAGTACCCACTTTCCCTCATATGTGTACCTATAATGTAAACAGTTCAAACACTTTATATAAATTTACCTTTCGCAATTTTGTTTTATTCAATTTTGCAAATCGGCTCTATTAAATAAGCTCATCATAGACAACAGGATCAAAGTTTTGTACGCCAGACTTGGGGTTCGTCTTCAAAAGACTCATCAGTGACGCTCGAATCAAAAAAGTTAAAAAGGCCAAATAAAGTACGAAGTTGAAGAGCATTGAGGACCCAAATTCCGAAAGGCTTTGCCAAATACAGCTAAGGTAATCTATTCCTGGGATTGAAAATCCTTAGTATTTCGAAAGATGCAAAGTTTTGTAAACAGTTAGTTTACAATAATGACCATGTCAATTCATGTCAACACAGAAGTGCTAACTACTGGACTGAAGATACCCTCGGGGAGGAAACCTGCACCATCAGTGGCATCGTCTCAATGGTTGTAAATTAACTCATAATAGATACCAGACAATGAACAACAGATATTGAGCACTGTTATTTTGATACCCTTTTACCAGATATCACAAAAAGGGTTCGAAAGTAAGATTTTAGCTATCAAAATCATAAGTCAGACACCATGGCCGAAAAGACAAACTGAGAAACAGTTTTATAAAAACAAAAGAAACAGAAATCCAACTAGATTTGCCATTGCAAGCAATAGCGGATGTCACCCTTCCCCCATTGCCATTAAGTGGCAGCCATTTCGAAAATTTTAAACAGTGAATGCACATATATGCATTGCTATACATCTATATTAAAATTTTCAGTACATTTAGTGCATTTTGAATTTTTACATTTCTGCCGTTTCCATGACAACGGCGGCCATTTTGGAAATTCCGAAGTCAAAAGTCTCATCTACATTTGCAAGATAACGTTAAATAAAGTTTGAAGCATTTTGATATTTTTGACATTTTTTATTTTTCCATGGTAACGGCAGCCATTTCAAAAATTCCAGTCAAATAGCAACTCTTCACATGCCAGTTAATATTTCTGTAAAGTTTCATCAAGTTTGGAGCTTTTTGAAATTTTTGGACATTTTTGTATTTGTGCTGTTTCCATGGTAACAGTGACCGATTCCAAAATTTTAAAGACAGATACCACATTGGCACATGACAAGGAAGATACCATGAAAGAATCACGTAATTTGACCTACCATTATAAGTGAGTAAATGCTACTTTAAGAATTTCCCATAGGGTCAAATGGTAAACGTTTCCCCAGTTTCCATGGTAATGGCGGCCATTTTGGAATTTCTAAATATGGTCAACACATCTTGGCATGCCAGGCAATATTCCCATAAAGTTTCATCCAGTTGGGTCTTATGATAAAAGATTTAACATTTTGATTTTTTTCACATTTTTGCTGTTTCCATGGTAACGGTAGCCACTTTTTAGTTCCAAAGTTCCACTGCAACACAAAAGTTGGTGTTCCTCATTATAGTGAACAATCATTTAGATTGGTTCCATTGGCTCCGAGAAAACTGCCGGACAAATCGGTGGAAGTATAATAATAATAACTAGATTTGTAATTGCTAGCAATAACGGATGGCATCCTTCCCCCATTGCCAGGGTAACGGCAGCCATTTCGAAAATTACAAATTCAAAGAGCGCATCTACATATGCAAATTATAATTTTTTTAAAGTTTCATTAAGTTTGGAGCATTTTGAAAATTTAGACATTTTTGCTGTTTCCATGGTAACAGCGGCCATTTTGAACTTTCCAATGCCAAATAAGAATTCTGAACATGCCAGCTATCATTTCTGTGAAGTTTCATGAAGTTTGAAGCATTTTGAATTTTTTGAATATTTCTGCTGTTTCCATGGTAACAGAGACCATTTAAAAAAATTCCAAAGACACCTACCGCATTAGTACATGATTAGGAACATACAATTAAAGCTTAAATGGTTTGACCTACAATGTTAAGAGTGTAAATACTACTTTAAGATTTTTCCTATAGGGTTCAATGTTAAACATTTCGAGTTACTATGGCAATATGGTAGTTCCAAAGATTCTTAAAATCATCCAAAACCTGTATATAGTGGACACCAACATTGTATGAAAATTTGATGATTTTAAGTTCAAACATTTAAAAATTATTCATCTAAAACCAAAATTTTATTTTTTACATTCTTTCTGTTTCCATGACAATGGCAGCCATCTTGAATATGCCAACCCTTATTTGCACATCTGCACATGGTGGTTAACATTATTGTATAGTTTCATTAACATTGGTCCATACAATTCCGAGAAATCGCCTGGACAAAAAAAGTGGAAGAAAAATAATAAAGAAAAAGAAACGTATAACTAGATTTGCCATTGCAAGCAATAGCGGATGGCACCCTTCCCACATTGCCACTAAACTGCAGCCATTTTGAAAATTAAAAACAGTCAAAGCACTTAAATGCATCACAACAAATTTGTCTGTAAATTTTTGGGAAATTTGTAACATTTTTTTTTAATTTTGTAGTTTCCATGGCAACGGCGGCCATTTTGGAAATTCCGAAGTCCAAAGTCTTATCTCCAATTGTCAGTAACCATTTATTATAAGATTCATTTAGTTTAGGGCATTTTGAAATTTTTGGATATTTTTTCTGTTTCCATGGTTACGGTGTCCATTTCGAAAATTCCAACAACAGTGGCAACATTGAATTATGCCATGTTATATATTCATGATGTTTCTTTGAGTTTGATCTTATATTCGTTTAGAAAATGCTCGTTTGATGTTTTTTCCCATAGGGTCAATGTTAAACTTTTCTCCAGTTTCCATGGCAATGGTAGAGATTTTGCCGAAGCTGAGTACTGTTGGAACCTCAGGGCACCTTTGCCAACATTTGCATAAAGTTTCATTAGGTTGACTCTTATAACAAACGATTTAGAATTTCGAATTTTTTTCACATTTTTGCAGTTTCCATGGTAACGGGAGCCATTTTGTACCATTCCAATGTCTCTTGCACAACTTCACTTGGCGGTTCATATTATGGTATAGTTCCATCAACATTGGTCTGACCAATTCCGAGAAATAGCGTGGACAAAATGTGTGGAAGAATAAAAATAAGACAAAAAAGAACGGAACAATAACAATATGTCACCCCAACTCCTTTGAGGGTGCCATAATAATTGACCAAAACCACCTCTAGACCAGTGTTAACTAAGGTATTCATACTCTACCTATGTCATCTATCGTGTTGCTCATGAAAATCGAAAAAAGAATGATACATGTGTTAGTCACATTTGCTGAAATTAATGATAGGGAAAGGAAAGGATTCTAGCTACGACAAACGGATCATATCCGTTATTATATGTTAGACAGGTTTTCCGTAAAGGTCGACAAAGTCATGCTAGCTTGTGTACAGTTATGTCGACTATAATTTGAAAACCGGTAATCCAAATGGATTGAATTAGGCAAAATTAAGCTACATAAATATCTTTTCAAAACTTTGTTAATGTTTTCCTTGTGTTTCATCATATTGTTTTTTAAGTTTTTTTATAATGTTAGATAATAGGACAAAATAAACAAACGGGGAAACAGGTTTACATTATATACTAAAGAACTTATGACTACTGTCCAATAGTTTTTTCTCTGTTTAAACTGCTTACATTGTGTGTATCCAAGGCACTGCTATCTTACTTGTATTCATCAAACGGTACCAATTTCACTGCACGGGACGCGCATTTCGACATTTGTATAGATAAAACCAAAAACAGCAAAAACGAATAGTTTATATCACAGCCGAGCACTAATAGGAAGTAAGAGGCATACAAAAGAATTGCTTATCACAGAGCACTACAATCAATCATTAGCAAATAAAAACGAATAACATACCAAAACACTACTAACATGAATCCTTAGCGAAAAAAACAATGATATATCACAGAGCACTATAATGAAGCCTTGACGAATTAAACAGTTCATTATAAAGCATTGACGAATGAAACAGAGCACTATAATGAAGCCTTGCAAAATGAAGCAGAACATTATAATATGAAGCCTTGACGCATGAAACAGTGCATTATAACGAAGCCTTGACGAATGAAACAATGCATTATAAGGAAGTCTTGATGAATGAAGAAGTGCATTATAAAGAAGCATTGACGAATAAAACAGTGCATTGAAATAAAGCCTTTAAGAATGAAACAGTGCATTATAATGATGCTTTTGAGAATGAAACAGTGCATTATAATGATGCCTTTGAGAATGAAACAGTGCATTATAATGATGCCTTTGAGAATGAAACAGTGCATTATAATTATGCCTTGACGAATGAAACAATGCATTATAATTATATCTTTACAAATGAAACATAGCACTATAATGAAGCCTTGAGGAACGAAAATTATAATGAGGCTTTGACAAATGAAACAGTGCATAATAATGAGGCCTTGACGAATGACAGTGCATTATAATGAAGCATTGACGAATGAAACAGTGCATTTTAACGAAGTCTTGACGAATGAAGTAGTGCATTATAAAGAAACATTGACGAATAAAACAGTGCATTAAAATGAAGCCTTTTTGAATGAAACAGTGCTTTATAATGATGCCTTGAGGAATGAAACAATGTATTATAATGAAACAGAGCATTATAATGATGCCCTGACGAATGAAAGAATGCATTATAATGAAGCAGAGCATTATAATAATATCTTGACAAATGAAAAATAGCACTATAATGAAGCCTTGAGGAACGAAAACTATGATGAAGCCTTGACGAATGAAATAGTGCAAAATAATGAAGCATTGACGAATGAAACAGTGCACTATAATGAAGCATTCACGAATGAAGCAGAAACAATGTATTAAAATGAAGCCTTGACGAATGAAACTGTGCATCATAATGTAGCCTTGACAAATGAAGCAGAGCACTATAATGAAGCCTTAACGAATTAAACAGAGCACTATAATGAAGTCTTGACGAGTAAAGACGTTAACTGGTTCACAGAGCACCAGGTTGAAGCCAAGACGAATACAATCGAATAGCAGTGGCACCGGTAGTTATCAAATGCACTGAATCATATGACCATGAACAATTCATCTAGCCTGCACTGCCTAAAATCATGTTGAATTACATCCATTGTTCTCCAAACCGACAGTCAACTAGGCACATTACTAGTAAGAATTTCCAGTCAAAACTGCACATGGTAGTGTAATTATTTGGAATATATTGTAGCGAGCTAGGGGGTTGATTAATAAATTATTTTCTGACTACTAGGTTAAAACCTTTGAATGAGCCCAAGCCTGATGAAATTATAGTGGTTCTAAGAAAACCAAAGGCACAGCAGAAGGCAACTAATGAGTAAAAGATTCCATAATTTATTCAACTTGTGTATGATATTCAATAGTTAATGAACAATAAACATCTTATTTGTATATCTTCAATAGAAGCTTTAACATCACAATGTCATTAGAAAATCAGAAATATGTTGTGACGGGATCACCATAAAAGTACATTTCTATTTGACCTTAGTCAAAATATCACTAAAAGATTACCATTGACTGGCCTTTCACAGTCAATTACAAGTCAAAGGATTGGCTGGCCATTCACAGCCAATATGACTATTTAACACCAAAAATGTAACTGAATTTCAGTTATTCAAAATATTCACCAAGCCACCGACAGGACCTTCACAGTCAGTGCTATCACAAAAATTGTGGTGGAAATGTACCAACCAATGTGTCAAATATAATATGGTTATGCAATAGAAAACAAAACTAAATTTGCCAATACGGCACAAGGAGAAACACAACAAAATAAGTTACTTTACATGGACTATGTGGATTTATTTGTTTTAATGAAAAACTTTATCTGAAACTTTACTAGTTATTTAATATAAATTTCAATGAAATACAATCACAAATATCCTGGTCCTTCACAAGGTATGCTGATACTAGAATGATCCTTCTTAGGAGTCTGACAAAAATGTACTATACAATAATAACAACTTTCCTCCTGGTCCTTCACAGGAGAAGTGCTAAGATAACAGGTTTCTGGACCTTCACAGGAAACTGTTATATACAAAAAAAAAATGTGGTTTTATATTTCCTTGGCCCTTCACAAGGAAATCCTACGTTGCCAAAAGTTTTATATAAGAAATGTGAATCAATGAAATGAGAAAATTACTGAACAATGAAAATCTTTGAATAAAATTGAGTTCTGCAAAAGTAAATTACTGAAAATTACTTAAATCAATGAAAAATAAAAGACTATTAGAAAATGCTAACCATTCAAACAAAAATTTGTAGCAGAACTGATATCTCTCCAAAACTGATATTGTTGGGTGTTCTGTTGGATGATCCGTTGGGTGTTTTGTGGGGTAGATTGTGGGGAAGAAATGAAATTATTAATGCAATTTTTAAAATCCAAAAACTATCCTAATACAATTTTATTCCTACTAGATAAAAATAAATACATGAAAGAACAATTTATTTTCTTGAATAAAATAAGTTTTCATAATTTTTGCGCCACGATAGTAACGCCACCACCGGAAAGCGGTAATCGGAGAAATCAAAAACAATGCGAGTCAACCGGTTGAAAAATGGCAAAAATTACATGAAATAAGAATAGGTAAGCTTTCAAATGAATCGAATGGTTCCCTGACATTATCTAGAAAGTGAGCATTTTGACAATCTAAGAAATCGAAGAATTTACAGATATTCCAGTTGACTAAATTCTACGCACATGCGCAGTTGATGACTCTTTCTCCAAAAATATGTAAACAGGTGCTCGATACAAAAATACGAGATCCTGAAAATCCCTGACATAGTGCAGTAAAAATACAAACATACAATTATTTATTAGTGATATGCTAATAGTGACAAACAATATATCTGACATACGTCGTCTCGTTTCTACTAAACTGGTTTGGAACGTGTGATTTTCACTGTCGAAAACTGACAATCGAAATATTACCAAACAATGAACATTTACTTTTCTCGGCGTATTGCTATTGATATTCGTCGATCTATTTGTTATGAAAGAATATGCTGCTCTGAATTTATAATAAAATATTTTAAAACTGTTCTTTGTATTTTTATTTAAAACATTAAAATATTTGAACATCTAAAGTGTTGAGTTATTGTTATCTGTGAAATTTCCCTTTTCTAAGATATAAATATTTGTTTCTCGAATAAAATTATGATATTACACATAACATCTTTGACTATATATACTAATACATATATAAAATGACTGAATAATAGTCAACGATAAATCTTACGGGGCGATGGATCATATAGATATGATACAGTACACTACAAAATATAATATATAACCAGTCTAAAAGGGTACAACATCACCAAAAATGACAATAAACGAACAAATGTAACTATAAATATTTCGGATAACAGATATCCTTCATCAATATGAGCATGATATAAATTGAATCAGATCAAACTATTCTGGGTATTAAACTAAAGCAATCTTGATTTCTATAGAATAAAAAAGTGAAACAGTTTTACCCGAACATCATATGTAGAGACGCTAATAAATTTTAAAATTTCAAAAACGACTCAAAGACATGCCTAAAATGAAAATAGTAATTAGAGATATGAACTGGCACAACTCTAAAATTCCAAAGTGACGTCTAATATATATATATATATATAAACCGTGACAGTATTATTTAGAAGTATTGTCATCACACATTTACAGTAACAACGGAAATGAAATTAGCAGATAACTTGGCAAACACAAAAAAATCTTATTTAAAAAAAAATGACGACGTCTTAAATTGGCCTAAGTAACAATGTATACGGACATCTACAAATGAAAAGTAATTTTACATGAAGAAGGTACAAGCAATTAAAAATAAGCAAACATAAACTAAATGATTAAGATACAGTGCAATGATTTAAGTTCTTGAACAAATGAATTAATATATGTATCAATTTGGTCAACATAAATATTTCCATTGGTACCTATGTGGTATGATGTTGATGCAAGTCCTGACATGGTGTCAAACGCATTACCATCAGTGAAAATACCAATCGTGTGCATGTTAATTCCACTATTCCTCAATACATCTGCATATCTAAGGTCTTGTTCATTCAATGATGTTTTGAATTCTGAGATCACAAGGACCACTTTCTTTGCCGATGATCTAGCTCCTTCGGCTGGATCACCTAGAAGTGCTTCTGAAAGTTTTATTGCTTCTGAAATGTTTGATGATTTATCGGTTATGCCTTCATACGATGACAATGACCTTTGGAGGTCAACTCGATTGTTCTCTAAATAAGAATCAAAACTAAAGCGTGTACTTGCTTGGTCACTGAATGTTACTAAAGCCAGTTTAACAGCATTAGTACCAAGACTTATTTTCGATAAAATTTTGACTAGTGATGTCGGAACAATAGAATTAAGATAATCTTGCTGTATTCCTGCTAAATCAACCATTATGATTACATCAGCTTGTTCAGACTCGATGCAAGCTGCAAAATAGAAATATCGATAAATGTCTTTGAAATATCTTTTCTAATCCTTATAATACGAATGTTCAAAGATGAAAAGACTCAAAATTAATTAAAATAATATCCGTTGCTTGTTAATATCATCTCTAGCATCAATAGTCCAACCAAACCTTGACACATGCCTTGATGTCAATATAAAAGACATGAAAATACTAGTTATGTGATGTGTAACTCCATCTTTATAAGTGATTGATAACTATTTGATTTACTAGTTTCTTTTACAATAATGTCAAAATTATAACAGTCTATTATAAATTGTGATATCAAATTGAAGTGAATTAAATAGCCGTACGACTAGACGTCACATGAATGACCACAGTCATTGTATTTTTATGGAAATCTCGATGGTTTTGATATAGTTTCATTAGACTGAGTGTGTAAAGCAGTGAGACACAGATTACAAACAGTAGCTAGTTTACTTCAAAAGGAAAATAAAACTTTATAAATTTGCGCGTATGAAGATTCGGCAGGTTCACTCAAACATAAAAATTAAGCAAATGATGTATAAATACTTGAGGACCTGAGCAGATATATGACCAAAAAGGACTTGATAAATAGACTAGACAAATACACCTACGGTCAACTTTGCCTGATGGAGATGGAACCCAAGTTTTCTTAATAATTTATCTATTTATCAATGAATTTAATAAAGTAGGTTATTATATCATGTAAGTGCTGAATTACTGTGCTAATGATACACTAGGTATTTAGAAATTTTCAAAGTGTGGGCTGAAACTTCAGCTACAACAAACAGGCGAAATCACAAACAAACAAAAAAATCATAGTTTGACTTTACTATCCGGAAATGAAAATAACACTTTATTAATTTCGCGCGTCCGAAGTGCTTTTCTGGATTTACCTTCATCAGCAACACTAAGACCCAAACATTTGAATTCCAACTGTAATAAATTTTTAAGACTTAATCACGTGAAGACCTATATGATCAAAAGTTCAGATAGCTTGATAGGTCTGAGAGAAAAACAAATGGCCATTGTTTCCATTGATATTAGTATTCTTTCCCAAAAATTCCTCTATTTTGGTTTGTATTCAAAGGCAATTTCATAGCACAGATTATGATTAAGAAGTACGGCTCATATGTTTTAGTGTACTGAATACTGTTAAATTAGATGTTGTTGCTATTCAACATGCTTACCATTGCATTCCGGTTTAATCAAGTCCTGCATTATATGGTGCCATAAAGCGTCTGTATTGTATGGAAAAACGTTGGAAATATCTCTTGATATTCTGGACAAAAAGTAATGGGAAACGTCTATTCCTATCGCTACTGTATAAATTTCGATGTTAGAATAGTAATGCGAATGGGATAGTGCTTGAAGAAGTGCAGATGGATTTGTCGGCAAACCATCGGAATATAAAATGATCCTCTTCTTGACGTTCGGTCGGCCTTTGGTAGTAAGCAGTTCAACAGCTTTATAAAGAGCAAAATGAACATTCGAAGGCTCGTTTTTTAGATTTAAATTGGTAATACCATTCCGAAGATCGTCTTTAGTTGCAATATTAGAGAAACCAAGAACCGTGTTTGCGGATTCTGCAACAGTTACTAATGCAATTTGAAAATGATCAGTGTCAATCTGCCATTCCTTAGTGGTAAGCTCTGTGTGATCTTTTATATGGTTCAGTAACTTATAATTCATCGATGCTGATACATCGATTACAAATACAATGTCGGCGGCACTCGGTTCACACATATCTTAAATATAAAATGATTTTTAATAAACTATACTTAGTCAGTAGTTTGTTGTTCAGTGGTTGTCGTTTGTTGGTGTGGTTCATAGGTGTTTCTCGTTTCTCATTTTTTATATTGATTAGACCGTTGGTTTTCCTGTTTGAATTGTTTTACACTAGCCATTTTGGGTCCCTTTATAGCTTGCTGGTCGGTGTGAGCCAAGGCTCCGTGTTGAAGGCCGTACTTTGACCTATGATTGTTAACTTTGTATACATTGTGACTTGGATGGAGAGTTGTCTATTTGGCACTCATACCACATCTTCTTATTTATATTTAACACAGATATATAAAAAAAAAAGGATTTTCATGACCATACAATATTCCTGTATAACATAGGTCTAATAAAGATGTGGCCAACGTTTAGAAACATAGCTTCCCAAGCCTAGATTACGATCTCAGATTCTTGGAAAATAAGAATAGAGGGATAGCACATATAAAGTACTTTTATTGTGAGATCGTATGTATAAGTTGAATAATACATTAAATATGTAAAAAATAAGTTGAAATGTTACAGAAATCTAAAATTTACTAAACAAATTTAAACACAGATAAGAGGGAAAATGGGTCATAATTATATACAATATATGCACATGCTGTATAACCTACGTTTGGTCATTTCCTTCATTGTGTAATATGGATGGAGGAACTTCCGGATACGTGAAAAAAACGTCCTGTTAGAATTAATCACTATCGAAAATTATATCCACGTCATAGACATAGATATTTATGTTATGTTCTTCAGACTTTGTGCGAATAACAATTCTACATTTGTTTAATTAACGTCCAATATTCAAGAAAACGTCATACATTGAAAAGTATAAATCATTTGAGAAAATAAAATGCAACTCACATCTTATGAATATGAAAATAGGTATATCTTATGAACATAATCATGATAATATGACCTATCCGACTTGAATCTGGTTTATTGGTAGGGTTAATGTTTGAATTGGATAAAAATCCAAAATCCAAAATATGATACATGCATAAAGCACAAAAATTCAAGGTCTGTCCATTTTGTATACTAGGGCTGAAAATCATACCCTTGTCACTCCTTTTGTATTTTTATGTAGAACACAATTGCCGGAGGTCATCCTCTTAGTCTAGGGTACTAGGTACATGTACAAAACCCAATAAATTAGGTCATAAGGGATGAGTCGTAAAATTATCCAATGTAAGAATGATTATAAAACAATTACTCTAGACCAGAGTCGAAGTTTTCTGTACTTATAGGCAAATGGGGTTTAAACGTGCTTAGTACTATTATCCAAAGAGCACTACCCTTGGGTTTTGGTTGCATACATGGCTCGTATTAAATATTTCTACTAATATCAGACAATTTATATATTACACTTTTTCCAATCCCCTTTCCATAACCCGCACTGAAAAAGGACGGGTCATGTCATGCTTATAGGTGACAATTATTTTCATATTCCTTATTTCAGGGTAGCAGTTATCGTAATAATAATTTTTTTCAAACGGTTCAAACCATTCTATGGCTGACAATTTCTGAAATATTTGGCGAAAAAGAAACAAAAGTTGAATTTTCATACGCATTTAGTCTATGGATTATATCTCTATGATGTAGACATTTTCTGGATGACCTTACCTCGATTCTTATCGGACGTTGTGAGAATGTGCAGTTCGTGATCTAAGACATCATGTATGATGTTATGCCCGGCTCACCAGGCTAAGACATCATGCATGATGTTATGACCAGCTCACCAGGGTACCTTGATAAGTTACAACCTTAAACCGCCCTTTTAATATTATTATCATTTTCCATAAGAAATATCCAAGTTCTTTAAAAGTTATCAATAGTTTTATAAATATATTACAGTAATGTTGACCTACTTGTTTCACAATAAGTGCCCTCAAAAAATTGTCGACAGTTACAAGTGAAATATCCCACATAATCAACACATGTTCCTTGATTGAGGCAGTTGACACCTTCACACTCATTTATATCTGAAACAAAAGAGTTTAAAAAAAAATGTTTAAAAATGACATACATGTAGTACTAGAATTACATAATTTCATAAATCGCCCACAGAAATACGTTAACTTATTTATTTGCCTTTTAATTTATTTAAACGTTTCAAAAATTATAAAAATGTATTAATAAATCAAATACGTTAAATATGGTGAATGCAAAGTATGACTGAAGAATGATTCTGTTTTATACCATTTACCTGTTTCACAATGATTACCAGTGTATCCGAAGTCACAATCACATCTATAACTAGTAGTACCAGTAATCCGACAAATTCCAAAATTACATAGGTTTTGGTTTGTCTTACAGGGATGGTCCTTCGCATTTTCCTCAATTTCTTTTAAAATAAGTAAAATACAAAATAAAAAAAAATATTAAAAATCGATTTTTTAAGTGTTAGAAATATGCTGTAAAATAGTATTCATTAGTTGAAAAGTGTGTAGATATTTTGAGCGTTTTTCAGTTAGAAGTATATGCGAACAATGTTTTGAACGGCGTTTGTAAAAATCCTTTATGCGAGATTCAAGGAATGATTAATTTTTTTAAGTGAAGGATCAATATGGATTTTATATGGATATGGAAAGGAAAAGTAGGGATTAGCAGGCACTACATGGATAAAACTAGAGGATTTCAAATATTTGACAAAAACAAGAGTAGCGAACATCCTTAAGACTATCTACCGTCTAGTGCACGTTTGCTTACCATTCTTTCATCACGGATTTTCTCTCCCATGTCCGCTATGCGGTTGCCAAAGTTATAACGAGAGGTCTTGTGGATAAGTTCACTGCATACAGAAAAGCTATCGTCAAAGAGTGCGGGAAGACAATAATTCAATAACATAGAATAGAGAATGTAAACGGGGAATGTGTCAGAAAGACAAGAAAGAGCAGAAACATCAATGGGTCACAACGCAGCGAGAAAATACCGCACCCGGAGAATGGCTTTAGCTGGCCTCTAAACATAAAGGTATACTAGTTCAGCGAAATGGACGCCACAACTCAGAAACATACAGATGAACCAAAATAAAAAGAAACAAACAAGATTAGCCAATGTGGAATAAACAAACACACAATAAAACGCACAGTAAAACTCAGTTCAAAGGAAGTCCGAGTCCGATGTTAGAATAGGTAACAGAAGAAACTAAGCACAAATGACAATGATCAACATAAATTAACAGTGGACTACTAGTAGTTACTGATATGCCAGCTACAGATTTCAATTAAACTGATTGAAAGATTATGTCTTCAACATATGAACACAAGACATAATCCCTTCCCTTAGGGGTTTAGTATTATGCCAAATAATAGAAGAACACAACCCGTATCATGCCAATGATTTATTATAGTATACATGTCTTGATTTTCGAAGCAAAGACCCTATGAGTATTCAATACTAATTCCAAAAAATGCCATCTTTAATGACTTGACAACGGTATCGTAACTATCTCTTGTGAATAAGTCTGTTTAAAGGTTTTGTTAGCTTTTTAGGTGAATGACGACATTTTTGTGCTCAATATAGAATATTGCCAACAAAGAAGGGATGTGAAATACCTGAACGTATACAATGTCTGCACGTTGATTTATATTTACGAATGATGTCCTTGTAGCGATGATAAAATTTAGTAAAAGTTTTGACAAGTTTGTGATATCGAAAACCAGGTGTAATAATTTTTCAGTATAACATATCATTTTTATAAAAATCAAATGCATTGTTACATACACGAGCGAATCGAACAAGTTATATAAACACTATACGATGGAGCCAAATGAACGTCACCATCTAAAACGGATAATTAACAATAGGGAATGAAAAATAATCTCTTTTGTCGTAAATCGTAGTATTAAGCTTCCCGTTAAACATATATAAATCAAGATCCAGGAAAAAGCAGTGTTCATTGTTAGTATTAGATCTATTTAAAAGTACATTTCTGAAGATTTTGATACGACAAAGGATTTTCTTTAACAAGAAAGTCCATGTACATGAGTTTTTATAGTAAAACTTAGCCATTCAAGTACCGGTATATAAAACATATTCAACTTTGTATTCAGTTTGAAGTATCATATAATATAACAATCAAAATGAAATAAATTTTACAACCATATTAAATGATTTACTTACCTTTACAAGCCTGAGACGTGAGTGTTTCCTTGATGTCGTTTATCAAGGAAAAATCCAAAACTACATAGCGATGGTTGACACTTGTTGCAATCTTGTCCAAGTTGTTAGTATTTACATTGGTGCCGACACCAATAGCGTAGACGGCTACATCCATGTCACGTAATAATTGTCCAGGTTCATCCGTAGTAGTAGCATCACCATCTGTTATGAATATTAATATTTTCTTAGTATAGCCACGTGCACCACTTTGTGGCACAAACATTTGTTTCCTAGCAAATGTTAATGGTATATCGAAGTTAGTACCGCCGCCCGTGTACACAATACCACGGATACCAGTGGAGATTTCTTGCTCGGTAGAGTAACTGTTAAACAGAAAACCACCTTCTTTACTGACATTTTGATTAAATGAGAAAGCACTGATTTTGACTGCCTGGCTTGCGATATCAAATTTGTTTATGCAATTTATAACGAAGATCTTTGCTTTTTCAAATTCTGTGCTACCAACACTCCCGGAAGCATCCACAAGAAAACCTATATCGGCTGGATCTTGGCAAACTAAGAAAAGTAGAAAAGCATTTATTTAAATGTTAGGGTTAATGATAAAATGGGATAGGATAATAACCTTATACTCCCTTGTGTCAACAATCAAACGCAAAAAGAGACCGCCAAAAATCTTCAGGTTTGTAAGCGAAGAATGGACACAGGATCTGTATTTAAATCAGATTGTGTATTTAACGTTTCCGCCGTTCGAGTTAGAAAGGAGGAAATGAAATTCTCAAAAACTAAATTAACTCCACAAAATGTTCATGTGTCTATCATATTTGCCGTTTATTTTAAAATCTTAACGTTTATGCCGCTGAAGCAGATTTTTAAAAGTGATAGTCTCTGTTGAATATATACACAGCTTTTCTAGACTCAGAACAAAAGTTACGATGTAAAAAAACAATTTGATCTAACAGAGGCCACATATTACCATGCTAAACCGAAATCAGAAACCCCATCAGAGTGTGTCTTGTGTAATATCCTTCCGGAAAATTCATGTATATTGTATATCTTTGTTAATCTCAGAGAAGGACAAGGTAGGGTAAATGGGTATGAGGCAGATTTTGATAAAATTTTGCGCTAATCTTTGGCTCGTTGAACTTTTACTGACAATACCGGTACATTAATCAATTTTTTTTAATATTACTGAATGAATTCTTTTAGAAATAGATGAACATAGAAAGCAAAAAAACAGCGAAAAACGTTTCAAATTTGTCTTAAAATCATTGAAAAATACTTTAGTAAGCAAAACGTCATCGAATAGTAAGCGTCAAATTTCCAGTTTTCACCTTTAATTTAGAGATTAGCATAACAAATAGACATTCAGTTGAAGCCAGTATGTGAATTTCTAGTTGTCTTTAATATGTTGTGTCGTTTGATTCTTATCTCTTAAATGAATATCCAATATCTCTCACTAGTATTCCAATTTTGAACTGAAACGGTATTTTTTTTTTTTATCTGAATAGCTCTTAAAAGACTGAACAATGATTTATTTAGTTATGTTCAGTCTTTCAGTCAATTTTCTGACTTATCCACTGCGATAAATTCAGACAATTTGCTAGCAGTCAATTAAGAAATGTCCAGTCTATGTTCAGACTGTTCAGTAGTTAATATTTACATAACAACATCATACTGAATTATCTGAACAGCTACGCAACGGTACTGGATTGACGACAAGCCATATTTGTGAATGGTACTGAATTTAAGGAAAAAATACAAAAAAAAAAAATAAATAATTAAACTCTTAACAAGACTTAACGTTTTTAGTTTAAGATTGTTCAGATTTTTTAAGATCAAAATGACCGTTTAAGATTATAAAGTGTTAACTAGTGTCTTTTTAATCATATACAAGTGGTCGTATTAATGACAGACTTGTTCTTTTCCCGCTAAAAATAGTACCTAGGGATAATACATATATAAGAACAAATTACTTTGGTTTCTATCTCTTATCAATATACTAGGCTCGACGATTCTCATCTAAAAAACCTACAAACAAAAACAAAACAAAAACAGCAAAACCAAACAAGCAAACCCAGAAACAAGAAGAGAAAAAAAACACCGTATGTTTGCAAACATCTCTGAATTCCGTCGTATATTATCACTTCTAGGAAAAATGAATAAAATTTTTGTCGATCTATTTGTGATATCGTAAATATCTTGCGATTTTCGTCGTCATGTGCATAACTTATATGAGTTAAATCTAATATTTGCCGCTAGAGGTGTCGACAAAAATCAATAATCGTACGTTTTTGAACTAGTATTTCTGAAAATAGAAATATAAACAGATTGGGACCGAACACTCATCTGTAACAATAACCCATTTATTTAAATGCATCAATTCTTAGATATGATCAAAAATACTTCAAAATTTACTTGTTTAAATTCTTTGCTTATCGATTTCCACAGAAACAATAATCATCCCCCAAGTGATCAATCGAATAAACCATTATAGGTTGACCTAAACGTTCCACCCTTAAAGTTGTTGGTACAGCCTCAGCATCGACCCTATATAACGGTAATGGACAAATTGCCAAGGAAACTTCTTGTTTAAATAATCAAAAAGTACATTTGCTATTCTTCTGCAAAATAATGGCCATAATCAATTAACTGATTATGTCGTCGTGTACGATGGCCGTGGTAAGCCGACAAAAAAGATACTATTGTTCTACTTCCGTGTAACTTTGTAATAACAATGAAAATAAAGATTGTACTAAGTATTATCAAATGCACAAACACATTGTACATTTAATTTCTATTACTTTTACTTCCGGGTAACTAAATATTACTTGACTAATATTAACTAACTGAACATAGAATTTTGCTGGTGTATGTACTACATACATAACTACATCTGTGTAAAATTAACTTCTGGGCAACATCGATAATAAGCAATTAAATGACTGAAATTCAAACAAAAAATATAACCGAAAAAAAATATGAATTATGTTTCTGTAAAAAATCTTAATGAGATTATATATGGAACATTGTAGTGTTGTAGAACACCAGATGTCTTATTTTCAGATGTAATTACTATAAACTCAAAATATTCAAGAAACAGACTACCGGTTAAGTCATGTACACAAGACGTGTATGCTTTAATAATTCTGCTATATACTTACTATCTAAACTGCCTACAACGGTGATTAAAACACAAACTCCTACTGAAATGAAAGTTTGGAGAAGCATTTTCATCATTTCCTAAGCTAAGAAATCACAAACCGGTAGTTAACAAAATACCGAAGAATTCAATTGCATAAGTCGATTAATGGGAATTTACGTGACCACGGATTATTTAAATGATTCTATAAATATCCGATTTACAGGTTACAAGTATAAGCTTTTCAAAAAAGCATTCCCTATCCCAACAATTACTATTTCATTGAAAAATCATTTTTTTCAAATTTAAGGTTTAAAATTTATTAAACATAGTATCTCTACAATTTAAGTTCCTTTCATTATGCATGCGAGATTAAGTATGTCTCCTGCTCCTTGAGACAGAAATAATGGTTTAGCTCTATCTATCTGTTTAGGGGACGACCATTTGATATTCTGGGGCCAGGAGGATTTGTTTTTGATCGGTTATTTATTTTTGTAAACTAAGAGGACAGATTATTTATTTTCTGCACTGTTGAAGCAAGATTTTTCATTTTCATTAAAACAAGGGACTGATTATTTATTTTAACAACTATATTAATAATATTTGAAAACATACAATTTTTAAATTCATTTTTTATTATAAATAATACATGTACAATCAAGTCATTAATAGACCATTTAATCAGAATTAATCATCACCCTCTGCGGAAATGAATCTTCTGAATTCCAAACTGCATATACATGTATTGCATACATACACGGTATTAGAGTTGGGCTGTGACTAGCCTCTTTTAAAAGTATTGCCAAATATATTTACGCCGAGCGGAGCGAGGCAAAAAAATTTTGAAGGGTTTTGAAGCCGCTGAAAGCCCCAAGAAACTATAGAACAAATGATGCAAAATCGTGCTTTCTGGGCGTTCCCAGACCCTTTCTTATTCTGAAAACGCAAGTTCTGTTTTAATAATTTTTTGACAATATTTTGGTCTCAAAGCAAAATGTATAGATTCAGTGTAAGACTTAAGTTTTAATGGACAACATCAAAAGACCAATATGAAGAATAAAGTAAAAATGTAATTCACATAGTTAAGTATGTGGCTGCTGGATTTTTTTTTTTTTTTTTTTTTTTTGTTGTTGTTTCGGCATGCATAATTTAAATCTTTTATACCTGTAATTTATATGGGGTTTTATTCAAATTAAGTTAAGAGGGGGCTGATTATCAGTGATATAACTATGTCAAGTAATTTTTAATAACACATTTCAATTACAACTTGATGTAGCTCTTAACTGGGATACAATTTAAAGTAGTTAAGTTGTAAAATTAGCTAAAAAGTCTTAAATAAAATAAAACTCATGATCAAGTTGAAAACAAAATTACTAAATCACAAAAGGAATGCAACACTAAGAGAATACAGAAGGGCAATCAATGAACAAAAGACAAATTTAAAGAAAACAGGTGCTACGTCCAAGGGAGAACAGCACTTGCTTCTTGCAAACACTCGCTGTGAAAACAATTTGATATGAATACAAGCTTTTGGTTTTGAAATTTCCTACATAAAGGCATGTGCCTCAATGTAGTTACAGCCCTGTAATAAAAGTGAGGTAAGTGTTCCTGAGCCAATTAATATACCTCAAGTTAAATGAAACCCATTTTCAGACATTTCAGGTATATTAAATAATATTTATACCTTTTTTAGCTCACCTGGCCCAAAGGGCCAAGTGAGCTTTCTCATCACTTGGCGTCCGTCGTCCGTCGTCGTCCGTCGTCGTCCGTCGTCGTCCGTCGTCCGTTAACTTTACAAAAATCTTCTCCTCTGAAACTACTTGGCCAAATTTAACCAAACTTGGCCACAATCATCATTGGGGTATTTAGTTTAAAAATGTGTTCGGTGACCCAGCCAACCAACCAAGATGGCTGCCATGGCTAAAAATAGAACATAGGGTAAAATGTAGATTTTGCTTGTAACTCTGAAACCAAAGCATTTAAAGTAAATCTTACAGGGATTAACTTGTTTATCAAGTAAATATCTATCTGCCCTCAAATTTTCAGATGAATTGGACAACTGGTTGTTGGGTTGCTGCCCTGAATTGGTAATTTTAAGGAAATTTTGCCGTTTTGGTTATTATCTTGAAAATTATTACAGATAGAGATAAACTGTAAACAGCAATAATGTTCAGCAAAGTAAGATCTTCAAATAAGTCAACATGATCAAAATGGTCAGTTGACCCCTTAAGGAGTTATTGCCCTTGAAAGTAATTTTTTACCAATTTTTTGTAAATTTTTGTAATCTTTAACAAAAATCTTCTCCTCTGAAACTACTGGACCAAATTCAACCAAACTTAGCCATAATCATTATTAGGGTAATTAGTTTAAAAAATGTGTGCGGTGACCCAGCCAACCAACCAAGATGGCTGCCATGGCTAAAAATAGAACATAGGGGTAAAATGTAGATTTTTGCTTGTAACTCTGAAACCAAAGCATTTAAAGCAAATCTTACAGGGATTAACTTGTTTATCAAGTAAATATCTATCTGCCCTCAAATTTTCAGATGAATTGGACAACTGGTTGTTGGGTTGCTGCCCCTGAATTGGTAATTTTTAAGGAAATTTTGCCGTTTTTGGTTATTATCTTGAAAATTATTACAGATAGAGATAAACTGTAAACAGCAATAATGTTCAGCAAAGTAAGATCTTCAAATAAGTCAACATACCAAAATGATCAGTTGACTCCTTAAGGAGTTATTGCCCTTTATAGTCAATTTTTAACAATTTTCATTAATTTGGTAAATTTTGGCAAGTTTTTACAAAATGTTTTCCTTTTGTAATCTTCTTTTCTGAAACTGCAGTAGAAAATCAATATAGAAAACAATCTACTAATGTACTGGCAATAAAAATAATTGATAATTCTATAACATGAAAAAAAAACCACATTAATACCTGATGATGGTGTTTCTTTCTTTACATTGAAAATGATGTCACAACTATAATCCCGAACAATAGGTCGAATGTCAGATATGTTTCAGTACTTTGGCTTCATTTTCTACAGATTCCGAAGTGCAAATGATGCTTGAATTCCTACACTAATTTATACAGACTTCATCCCCTTTCACAGGTAATGCCTGCCTCATATTATATTTAAAACTTTAATAGAATATCAGAAATTTTGAGAGAAAATTAATCAACCATGCAAGATCTAAAACTTAATTAATATTGTTCAAATTATCAATTAACTATTAAAAAGAAAATTCTCATTAAAAATATAGTTCTTCATTTTATATTTTATCAGAAATTTAGGAAAAAATTGAATTTAATTGTGTCCCTTGTTCTCATTTCCTGGGATAAATCCAATACAAATTAAAGTATTGGTATTGAATTAATATTTAAGAAATATTTCAAACCTTATCATTTTCTTCACAAGAATGAAGACCATATTTTCAGTGTCATGAGTATCAGTCATCATATTTGTTGTACTTTGTTGTTTAAAGTTGAATACAAAAAGATCAACAAAGCAATTCAAAACCACTTGAATTTTGCAAGAACAAATGAGAGTTTTAACAACCTCAGCTGGCTATACAACCCTTGCACAATCAACTGAATTTTGCAGAAATCATTAATAGGAAAGATTGCCCTTAAATGATATTTTTTTATTACCTTTTTGTTTTTTTTGGGGTTGCACAACAACAAAACTTCACAACAAACTTTCTCATCACTTCGCATTTCTCGTTAGATAAATTTTACAAAAATTCTCCCCTGAAACTACTGTCAAATTAAACCAAACTTGGTTTAAATCACCACTAGGATATCCAGGGACCACTGTGTATGATGACCCTGCCTGCCAACATGGCACACATGGCTGAAATAAAACGCACTTTTTAGTCTTATATCTCTGAAACTAAACGACAGTACAACAGTTGCATTTATCATGCATCAATTGTAAATAAAAATATCAGGTGAGCGACACAGGGTCCTTGGAGCCTCTAGTTATTAAAAGATTTGGGAAGTGTTTCCGAATTTTTTTTGAAAAAGATGAATTTTATGAAGAATCTGGTGCCATCTCATACTTTCGAATAGCATTTACAAAATGGCTTAAAGACCTGCCGAGTTATTCATTTTCAATACATTGTAAGTCAGGTTATTTATTTTCGAACTACCACAGAACAAACCATCTATTTTTGTGATTATCAAGGCTGAGTTATTTATTTTCAAAATCCTCCTGCACCCCCAGAATATCAAATGGTCGTCCCTAACCCGTAATATGTAGTTACAACCTGAATTAAAGGACCAGTGTGACCTATTGTCATAACTAGGCGTATGTCACCTTTCCGTCCTTCCTTAAACTTTTTAAAAAACCTTCCTCTCTGAAACAACTGAGTGCCCACAATCATCCGAAAGGTGTCTTGTTTAATAACCATATTACGAAAATAGCATTTTAATCTCACAACTAGAAAACGATTACAACTAAAAGAAAGAGTAAGAGCAAAAATGAACAACCAAACATGATGTACAAAAAGCTATAATAACGGACATTGTTGGTTGACTCCTCATAACCCTTGCTTGATATTTTGTAATATGTTTTGGCCAATATCGTCAACACTATTAAATAGAGAAAAACTGCTATCAGAAAATGGTAAGTAAAACGTGTTCTACATGGTAAATATGGACGAAATTGTCTGAATTTTGCTTTTACGAGTTATTGCCCTTAAATGCAAATTTTTGACGGAAAGCTGTAAGTAGCAAAGTCTATAATTAAGCAAAATATGTAGTACAGACTAAAATTTGACTCTATATATTGCAAAAGTTATAACTACTTACTATGGAACGCCTCAGCTGTCTTATGTGGAACTCTGATATTACTTTATGTTGTTTTATTATTACTTGATGATATTTTGTCTTTACTTAATATGGTTTTGACATTACGTAATGATGTTTTGATATAACTCAATATGGAATAGTCATTACTTAATGATATTTCGATATTACACGATATGGTTTCGTATTGACTTGATATAGTTTTGTCATAACTCAATATGGTTTTGTCATTACTCGATGTGGTTTTGTGATGAATTTGCAAACTTACCTGGTTCTTGCTTATTTTATATCTATTTGTAAAGTCCAACAGAAAGAAATATCATTCATTCCCTTCATTTATTTACACATTGTTTTACTTTCACTTTCGATTTGTTTACATTTTACTGGGTGATTAGTAATTGTTTAAGGGGTCAGGAATTGACCTACAAATCCGGAATTCCCACGATCAGTTGTTACAAAGTATATAACCGTCACAATGGTGCTTTGTAATCTCATATTTGCTTAGGTGTTGTAAAACGTTTTAGTGATAAAGTCGTTTTTGGAATAGTCTATTGTATGGACGAGTCTACAATTTACTATATATACCAAGGTTTTCACAGTTCACGTTGTTCTGGGTTTAGAATTCAAGCCGAGCAGTTGGATTATTAACAAGAGACAGAATAGAGGTGAGATTAAAGTATAGTTCTGAATAAGAATTATAAGCAGTGTTCCTGAATAAGGAACCAAGTGATTAATTAATTATAGCTGCTGAAGAAGCAGTGGCTTCAGAGAGAAGCATTGGCTGTATACAAGGTAAAACATTTCCAGACGGTGAAGCATTGAATACGAGCAAAGTAGTGACTCAGACCAAACAGTCCAACACACGCACTGGCCCAGATAAAGTAAATATTTAGCAGTTACCACAAGTAAAGCACTGGCCCAAATCAAGTAGATATAAAGCAGTGGCTACAAGTAAAGCACTGGCTCAGTATATAGTTAATAATCCGTTGCTTTTAGAAAGCACTGGCTAAGCAAAAGTATATCAAGATATTAAATAAAGCATTATACCAAACCGGGACGTCATTATCATTATCATCCTTGGCATTTATCGTCTAATACCCAAAGCCTACTTAATCTTGACGCCCAGCATCAATATAAAGAGAACCCGAATATTCAGTTGATAAAATAACGCTACCAATTCTTGAGCCTTGACTGTATCCAGAGAAACGACTCTGGTACGAAACCCAGAGTAAAGCAGTTGCGTACCCCGGTACGTGACAGTTTCACCATTTTTAATGTGGTTGTGTCATTAGTCAATGTGGTTTTAACATTACTTGATGTGAATGTGACTTAACGTTATGTAGTTGTTTCATTATATGATGTGGTTTTGTTATTTCGTAATGATGATTTGCCTATTCTTTATATGGTTTTAACATTACGTAATGATATTTCAAAATTTGACGATTTTACACTACATGATGTGTTTGTTTCATTATTTGATGTGGTCCTGTCATTCTTTGGTGTGGCTATCCCATTACTTGATGAGGTAAAACCACGTGACCAATTCGGAAAAAAACTATGTTCTATTTTTAAACAGATTTCAATATATCATTTGTTTAATGTGCTTTGGATTGGTATCGCTATCTATTGAGTTAAAGTTCAAATTAAAGTTCGAGTGGTTGTTGACATAACGCACGTTATTGCGTCCATACCGTGAAATCAACCAGTCCACATTGATAAACAGTTTTTCTATGATATCAAAACAGTTAAGCTATATAAAATTTATATCCATAGACTAGGCAGGTATTACTATTCCGAA
Source organism: Mytilus coruscus (assembly GCA_017311375.1). Lineage (NCBI taxonomy): Eukaryota > Metazoa > Mollusca > Bivalvia > Mytilida > Mytilidae > Mytilus > Mytilus coruscus. Next base: position 38,288,004 of record CM029603.1, on the reverse strand, counting down.
AAAAATAACAAATTGGTTTTCAATATTTTACAATAGTCTAAAATAAGGACCAAAATATTGGCAAAACGTCAAAAATATGCGTGTCAGACGTAACAGACTATACGCATAATAACTTTTACAGGGGTGTTTGTGCTCTTCGAAACGGTGTAAAATCCGCGAAAATTCGCATGAATGATATGCTTCATATATAAAGTATTATAACATTACTGAATATGCGTTGATGCAACGGCCAAAGCTAATTTTTGCAAAAATAAATAGTCTTCACCATTGTCAGATTTCGGAAAATTGTAAGTTATCAAAGTTTATAGGTTTTTAAAATATAAGATTATATGAAATTTCGTTTTCATAAATTATGCTTACAAAAGTACATAGATAGACCATATCAAAACCGAATTTTTGCAGCACTCACATCACAAATAAAAATGCAACGGCTTCTGGCAAATGTCTTGCAAGAATGTCCAATGTCGAATTTCGCCAATTTTTTACAAGTAAACTGTCAGTTGCGAAGTCATAAATTTCGAAAATTTCGATTTGTTGCATGCAAAATAGTGCTTTTCCGTAATTGAACTTTAACTCTACAAAACAGTTACATACTTTTTGATAATTTGCGTAGTCAAAACGACTTCGTTTTCAAACAAATCCAATGTCTTGCAAGTTTGTCCACTGAACAATTTTCTTACGTTTTCAACGTTGTCGATTCGGGACGCTATTTATGTCTTTTAAAATCAAATCGAATTGTTTGTTTGTTTTGTGTTTTGGTGTTAAACGCAACTTTTAGCGTCCTTGGTTGTATCATATCGGACAGTTTTATATGGTAGAGGAAGTCGGAGAACCTTGGTTGTAATATAAAGTGTAAACCCTTGGAACAGACTCGCAAAATACACCAAATAATATCCACAAATTTTGTTGCAAATCTTCTTGTCCGAGACTTATCGTGTTACAATTGTGATAACTGATTTAATAGAGCAATATACGATTGCGAGAAAACGCAATTAATAGAAAATTTCAAAAAAGGTAAAAATGATTCAAAATGTCAGGAACTCGAATTCCGAAAAAAAAAGATGACCATTGCGATACAAATTATAACATAATCGAAGATATTGTTAAAAAGGACATGATAATTGCGGTTTTGGCAGACGATATAAATTATGAGTATTAATAGTATCAACAAGACCACAAACTATAAAAAAATTCCAATGACTAGGGTTGTTCGTTTAGATGAGGTTCTAAAGTTGTGAAATGGCTGTATTACGAGAGGATAAAAAATCAGCAATTTATTTTCAAATTTGGGAATCGTATAACTGCGATTTGTTATTTCTCTGCAATCCAATTCATATGTATAGAACTTGAAAGTGAAAATAAAATTGTTGTGCCTGAAGAGTGGCTATATACTCCTCTATATCATACAAAGCTTGTAAACATATGGGATGGCTATAACTATTTTTTTCTGACAATCGTTTCATTTCTTAATTTAATTGTTCCGTTATCAAAAAAAGTAAAGTGTACTTTTTAAGAAAGACCCGTTTAACTTGTAATTCCCCACACACATTTTTTTTATTAAAGCAAAATGGATATCTTCTTCCTTCTCGGATTTAAATGGGGAAACTGCATTTTACTACGTTCTATGTCGTTTAGTCTCTGGTAGAGAGTTGTCTCATTGTCATTCATAACATATCTTCTTATTTTATATAGACTATTATCTTACCCAAATACATATATTGTGTTGTTTGTTGCTTGCGTTACTTACAGTGGGAAATATTTCATGCATATTCAGTACAACCAAACATTTAGAAGTATTCATATTGATATGCAGAAAAAAATTGCCAACAAAATAAAAAATAGCCTCAATAATCGGCGTAAAACGTCAAATTTTGACGTTTCTAATTGAGACGCAATATCGTGCGTAACGTCTGTTCAGAGTTATTTAGCATGAAAAAGGTAACCGGCACGCCAGACAATAATAAGAAAAAAAGTATTAAAAAGTTTACAGTATTTCTTACATAATTGGGATATCCCCAAACCACTTTGTCTTATTGTTTTTATCCTAAGTTCTCAAACGGAAGCAGTATTTTTGTAATAAGTTTGTAAAATATTCCACGGAACCCTATGTCTCGCCTGATATTGCTGCTGTAAGTGTAAAAGCGTCATGTTGATCGGCTGTACATTTATCTATACATTTATCGGTAAAAAAAAAATTTAAAAAAAAAATGTTTTTCTGTAGATGCTTTTTCTTGAAATTGAGGAATAACTCCTATACTCATATACAAGTTTTAAAACACTTCATGGAGGTTTACAAATTTATCATGTCAAAACAGTTTAATTCAGTTTTATTTAACTAAAACAAAACTGTATGGTTTTCAACAATAAGCAAAACCCATATCCTATAGTAAGCTGTAAAAGGTCCCGAAATGAAAAATGTAAAAAACTAGTCCCCTAACGATCTATAGATAGATACATAGATAGATAGATAGATGGATAGATACTTTATTCTCTAAAAACTAATTACAAGTTTACAGAGAAACATACAATATAAATACAGATACAATAGTTGAGGTAAACAAATACAGTATGATATTCTAAAAGTACAAAATTATAATGGCATACGTGTTTAGTAACATGTATAATGAAAGGTTTAACTCAATAGAAATAAAGAAAAAATGGAGATGGAGACGCCGACGCCACTATCGACGACGAAATATAGGTTTGTTGGGTCTCACTGCCGCTACATTGATGTCGCAGGCGCGACACAAATCAAACGACTTGAACTTTAATGTTAACAAATAAAGCACTTCAAATCAACTCACACTAAAGTTACAGGGAAATGGGGGGAGGCGGCTCGGACTTAGCGACAAAGCATCAATACTATAAAATAAGAATTCTCCGATTTTTTTTTAGCGTAAATGATCATTTGAACTTATACAAATATCAATCTTTTATTTGTAATCAATTGAATTCCCTGATCTACCTCGCACTAATTGAAAAATAAACTTTTTAGAATATCTGTTTCATATGTGACGACGGACATGTTCCAGTGGTCGTAACCATAATACCGTCATCTTTTTCTTGAATGTGAACTACCAAATAAAACCAAATCACTAGGTTTGTACTTTCTCGAATAACACAACGGGTGCCTTTCTGGAGCATCCGAGATCACCCCGATGGATTTATATTACCCAGTCATACAGATCTGTTGAGTCAGCCAAATGAAACTGTTTTGTATGCCACCTCAACTGAAAGTTGGGGGGGGGGGGGCATATTGTTTTACACCTGTCCGTCCGTCAATCCGTCTGTCCGTCCCATTATGGGTATATAGTTATTCCGCATAACTCTTCCTACAGTTTGAATCCTAGGAAGTTTTCTCTTTACTGTCTGTTTGTACATATATTGAAGGTGTGCATGTGGTCAGGGTTTAATGTTTATTAATATTTGCTCTTTTGGGAGATAGTTGAACTTTGTAATTTTTTGGGAAATTTACTTGCATAAGAAGAGCGTTTCCAGATAACTCCTCCTACAGTTTGAATGCTAGGAAGTTTTCGCTCTGCTGGCTGTTTGTACATACATGTATATTGAAGGTATGCATTTGGTCAGGGTTTTTATTTTTATTATCTTTTGCTGTTTTGGGAGATAATTGAACTTTTTTTTTGTCATTTTTGGGGTATAAGCGGTTAAATGAGTTGAGTGCGGGGCATCACTTTGTCTAGTTTACTTTTTTTTCTCGTGTTGTGCTGTACACAAGTGTAACAGTTTGATGTAAGGTTAGGATTTAGCGCTCACATACATGTTAAACTCCGCCACGTGCACTTTCTTTATGTACCTGCCCCAAGTCAGGAGCACGAAGTTCAATTGTTGTCGTTGCTTTAAGACTGCATCGAAGCTCAAGGTTAACCTCTAATCAATATGCATCTAGGTTTATAATATATTTTTGAACTTAGGATAATCACCATGAAAGCATTTACTTGTTAGTTTATAAGCAATTATTTTCCATATCGTTCACATTAATAACATTTATATATTGTTATCAGTTAATTAAAGATATCAAGAAATACGCTAATACAAGGAATTTGAAAATCATATACGATAAACGCTTTTTATGACTATGTTAATGATAGAAATTTTGATGAAAGCATGATAATACACAATCTGACAAACATTTACCGACATCTACATGTATGACAAACAGTTGGAGTATGTCCTTGAAGAAACCTGCAGAACGTGAATTAAAGAATAATGCTAGCTTCTTTTCATTCTTCCTAAAAAGTTCGAAGTCAGCCTTATATTAATAAAGGAACCAGTCCACAAGAATAGGAGCACAGTTGGTTCCCATGATAATACCGATCGTTTGTTGAATAAATACGTCCTCCAAATTAAACAAATAAGTTGTCAATCAAGAAATCCAGCATCTTGATAATGTCACTTTCAGAATGTTTTTTTGTTTGAATGAGATCTAGAGTGATTTTTGACAAAGTACGATTTGTCCACCCCTAAGACAAGATACTTGTTTCTCCGTTGGTCATTCTTTTTTATCAAACAACGCAGGATCAATTATTTAAATTTGTTTTTTTTTTAATTTTGGAATGGGGAATACTTGTGTGAATAAACTGATGATATAATTTAGAAAGAGGTTTTGTGGAGCACTTGGAAGACCCAGCAATATGACGTTGTTTGTAAGGACACTTGTGTAATTTAGGTATCCAATACAGTGAAGGAAGATCCAGTTCTTCATTTTTGGTTGAAATTCCAAAGGAACATAGAACAGTCCTATGACTATTCATGATTTCCTCCTTGGTAAATGTCATTGATTGAGGTATAGGTTAAGTTTGTTTCCAAGTGAATTGTCAATACCTAATTCAATTCTCGAGCAGTTTATGTAATGTGATTTACATACGAAAACGATGTTGTTTTGGGCTTTATATGTGGGGACAACAACATATTTGTCATGTAGTTAGGACAGGTGTTTAGCAATATTTGGGTCTTTAAATATCCATGTAAAATAGTTATTCATAGACCTTTTTTTAATTCTAATTTGTAGTATTAACCACCTCACAGCTTTAACCCAATCGGAAAAGAGTATCTACGTCTTCTTTTCGCATTTAGCGTAATGCCTGGCATAATCTTCGACTGCATTCATCAGTAATTTGTCTCCAATGATGGATTTAGGGTCGCGATATTTCGAGCCTTTGGATAACACATTTCGCAGAGAAGTGTTATTGACAATGTTTAGGTCACTAGTAATAACGTGGACAGCCGGATTATATTTGAATGGGGAGCTAGCTAGGACACTGTCAGGTTTAATCAGGGGGTTTAAACTTGAAGTCGTCAATATTGAGGTCCTGCAACACGTGTTTGTAATTAAAAATTTTAGTTACAATTGGTTTGGTATAAGAGATGATAGGTACAGACTGATCATTAAAGCTGACCTTTGAAAATGTACCTGTTCTATTAAGTTCTTTTTTCTGTTTTAATTTTGAAAACCCTTAGATCTGGATCGTACCTAATTCAAACAGCCACTGAAACTGATATCATTCGTTTGTATGAAGACTCAAATTTAATAACACCACATTTTTCCAATAAAATCGATGTCAAAATAAAAATCATGAAATATACTTGGAGAAGACAACATGAAGAATATGAGGTAAGTTATTTTGAAATACACAATGTCATTCTAGTCTTTTAGTCATGCATTGATAGCCAAAACCAAACCGTTATCATGTTGTACATATACATGTTCTTATTGCTTTATGTGTAGAATTTGCCAAAATGTTACACGGACACAATTCGTGCATAAACTGACGTGTTGCAAGGGTTAATAATTAAGATAAGACATTGAAATCGGGATTTTATCACAATGAAACTATTACAAAACTTTATATGTAAGTAGACCAAATTGCTATTGCTTTTTATAATGCATAAACGCACCGTATCAATAATTCAATTTTTCGAATGAAAATGGCTGTACCAAGTCAGGAATATAACAGTTGTTTTTCCAATCGTTCCGTTGATTGATATAGTCGAGCGAATTGTGAAATATGGCTATGTCATGTGAAATATGACTAATTCGTGTGAAATATGGCTCTACAATCTGTCGATAACTGTATCTTGGCATTGCACAAGGTCATGTTTTTCTCTGACTGTTAATGACGTCTATTATATATTTAATCCACTGGATGTTGGATGTGTACTGATTGATATTTAAGTCTAAGATGCATGATTTTTTTTATTAGTTGTTATTAGCATTGAACTAGTTGTCAGTAACTGCGAGTACTCTCAGATCTGTACTAAGTGTCTTTTTGTTGTGGGGATGTATAAGTACCCTGCCAAATCCACTCTGTGTTTTTGTTAGATGTATTTCTATTTATGTCCATCTGATGAGTTAAGCCTTTTTTCAACTGATTTTTATAGTTTGTTCTTATGTTGTCCTGTTACACCACTGTCCCAGGTTAGGGGGAGGGTTGGCGCCTTCAAACGAGTTTAACCCCGCTACATTCTGTATGTGATTGTCCCAAGTCAGGAGCCTGTAATACAGTGGTTGTCATTTGTTGCTCCGTATCATATTAGTTTTTGTTCATTATTTTTCTACATAAATTTGGCCGTTAGTTTTCTCGTTTGAACTGTTTTACATTTGTCATTTTGGGGCCTTTTATAGCTGACTATGCGGTATGGATTTTGCTCATTGTTGAAGGCCATACGGTGACCTATAGTTGTTAATTTCTGTGTCTCTTGTGGAAAGTTGTCTCATTGGCATTCATACCACGTCTTCTTATTTTTATATGACATATGGCTATGACATATGAAATATGGCTATGTCATGTAAAATATGGCTAAGTCATACGAAATGGATATGTCATGTGAAATTGATTGATATAGTAAAGCGTATGGTTTTGTCAGCTTTTTATCTTTGACTTATACATATACATATATAAAACTTATATTTTGATTTTTTTTTTTGTTTTGTTATTAGGTTTTTTTTTTCGAATTAAACACACGTTTTCTATATTAAACTTACCATACATTTAAAAAAATTATAATACAAAAGAAAAGAACTAAATAAATGGTTAATAATTTGAATAATAGAATCTGATTCTTCTCCATGGTCAGTTCAGAATTTGATTATAATATTTTTGGGGACTTTCTTAGATATTTCAAATTCGATCATAGTCGATTCTTCTCGTCTAATTAAAAACCAGAAATAATGTTTAATGACATATACTACTTTATATTTTCTTACAACATTGTGATAATCATTTAATTTAGCCGATTATGTACATAACTTAAGAACCCTTTCTTTTCTTTTTTTAACAGGCCTCTGCTTTTGTTGTATCTGTATCTTTGGACAAAGATGTGATAATATCGATTCTGATGTATGTAAGCGGTTATATGGCCTAAATCCGAGTCTGTGTGCAGATAGCTGTTTGTCTAGTATCTGCACTAAACTATGTAGTCAATGTCGTAAGTTATTCAGCTTTACCGTTTTACGTTAAGTATCATAGTTTTGCGTAAGATACAGTGTATATTTCTTGGTGAACCGTCTTTGTATGTATAGAATGTAATGTTTGCGTTGTCATATTCAAAAGTTTCAAAAGTCCTTGCCTCGTTTACCTAAATACCCATGCACGAATACAATAAGACTTTTTAAACTTAAAAAAAATGTGTAAACTTTATGTGACATTTCATTCTTAATAAACCAGATTCTGTTTGAATTTCTGTGGGTCGTTTATTTCATAGGCTTCAAATATTTTCGGTGAATTTGAAAATAAAGGGATTTGGTATTATTGGCAATATGAAAAAATAAATGAATAAAACTATACACTGAAAGACCCAAGTAAACAAATAAAGGTCAAAAACTAGTGTGGAAAAGTTCGCATATAATATGAAATGTCAATTATATATAATTGTGAAATGCAATTTCCAACACAATACATTGCATTATATATCAATGACTTTGCTTATACAACCAAATTAAGCTAATAAACTTTATGTGACATTTCATTCTTAATAAACCAGACTCTGTTTGAATTTCTTTTGGTCGTTTATTTCAAAGGCTTCAAATATTTTCGGTAAATTTAAAAATAAAGGGATTTGGTTTTATTGGCAATATGAAAAAAATAAATGAAAAACTATACACTGAAAGACCCAAGTAAACAAATAAAGGTCAAAAACTATTGTGGAAAAGTTCGCATATAATATCAAATTTCAATTATATATAATTGTGAAATGCAATTTCCAACACAATACATTGTATTATATATCAATGACTTTGTTTTTACAACCAAATTATGATAACTTTCTATTTTATCAGCTCTAACTTGTTATTCCTGTCATGAAGTAGACGCCCCTTCTAATTGTACCACAACTGCAGTATGTCCATCTAAGGATCATGTGCGTAAATACTTTTCTTTCAATAAGTAACTCAGCTCATGCATACTCTCAGTATTCTTTCTGTTACGGACACACACACGAACTCGCGAGCATAACTCATTTGGTAACTTATCTCTTATCGGCGGGTTGATGCACACGCCTTTCATTACTACATTTTTCCGATAAAACCCTGCACTACAAGCTGTATGTTATTATAATGGCATTCAGAAATGTTTTAGTTTCTGATAAAGTGTAAAATGAAAAAGGTGGAGAGTATATATCATTTTTACAGAACATCAGCTGTATTATATCATACAAGTTTTCTAGAAAATTAGCCCAAAACATTGATAGGTAAAAAATGTTGAATTTTATATCTAAGCATCCTATCAATTCGTATATGAATAGAATGCGTCTACATTTGATATACACTTTAAAGGGTCACCAGGTTTGTGCATATTTTTCCTCCAAAATAAAAATCTGAAATATAAAAAGATAAAAGGGAATATCTAGCGTTTTATCACCTCCATTATACTCGTTAGATGGCAACATCATATTTAAGATAGATCTAGAATATAATCATTTTAAGAAGGTGTGTGATATAAAGTTAGAATATGACACATTAAATCAAATTTTTTGGAGGGCAAAAAAAAAAAAAACAGCCCTATAAATTTCCTTTACTAACATAATATTGAGAAACAATAAAATAAATATAGCTATTCTCCAGGCCATGTTCAACATGTGCCTGTCGTTCAGTGTTTGACGTTGGTTGCTGTCTGTCATGATTGTGTTTTGTTTATTGTTTTGTCATAAATCAGGCCGTTAGTTTTTTGTTGTTTGAATTGTTCCACAATTTGTCATATCGGCGCATTTTGAAGATTACTATACGGTATGGAATTTGCCTATCATTGAAGCCGTATGGATACATATAGTTGCTTAAATTCACCACATTTGTTCTCTGGTGGATAGATGTCTCAATGGCAATCCTATCATCACATCTCCCTATTGTATACGTATTTTCTCGTATACGTTGATGAAAAACACAAAAGTGTATATAATTTTAAATTTGGACTTAATCTGTGGAAACGTGACTTAAAATTGTTGTTATTTTAATCCTGTCAAGCACACAAGCCAAACGCATTGAAAGCTTCAGAGTCATGTTATTAGTGTAAATACTTTTTTCAAAATGACCTGCAACGTCGATATTACAGGGAGTAAGCTTAAAAAGTAATGTTACTTCATGGAACTGGAAATAAAGTATTTACATAAATACCTAACTCTAAGGTAAATTCAAAAAGGGGAAGTCAATAAAAACTGAAAAAATCAAACGTTACCCGGTAGCACACTTAAAAACGATATTAAATTTTTATTTTTATTTTTTAACTTTTTTAACATTTAACACACTTATAACATGAAATTACTATATTTATACAGAACATTGCAAATACAGTGGCAAAGCAATGTAATAAAATCGATTTATTAATATCGTTTAGTATTGCTTCACAACTCAAACGTATACAGATGACTTTCAAGAGGTTTACAAGTTAGGATGTGCAAAAAAACAGTAAGTAGTGATGTTTAACAACTAGTGTTATCAATCTAAATTATATTTATTTTTTATTCACTTGCACAAAAATTTAAACAAAGAAAACGGAAAAGTATATGGATAATTTTTAAAAGTCACATCATCTATAATAGTCATATATAGCTTATAGCTTTCTATGCGGTATGGGTTCTGCTCGTTGTTGAAGGCCATACGTTGACCTATAGTTGTTAACTTCCATGTCAATTGGTCCCTGGTGGAGTGTTGTCTCATTGGTAATCATACCACTTTTTAGCTTCATATTAAATATCAATTTTACTTAGTTTACATCAGCTACATTAACCGAAAAGAATTTACGTCAAAGAGATATCAGAATTGTTGTCATACATATGTGGTATTGAATAATTTACCATGACTCGTTAATTGGTTCATGATTGGTGCATATGGATGCATTGTCATTTCTGTTTTAATTCTGATTTCTTCAACCGGTTATAAAGATAACTGTTTTGTTACCACTGTGTATTTTTCTATTAAATTCATAACCAACAAAATCTTTTTATATGCTTTATATGGATAAATCCAAAAACGAAAAATAGATTACATACTTGACATGTAGAACATACATATTTGATGTATCTTGATATTACATAAAACTGACATTGTACACCTGAACAAAACAATATTCAAAGTTAATACTCTTACGAGAGATGCTTATGCTACTGTAGGATTCAGACTTTTGTTTACAAAATTTCTAGCATTTTTTTTTAAACAAAAATTATACAATGCAGCTATGTGAACAGAATATCAACTCAGGAAAAAGGTCCCATCTCGATGTCAACGGTGGCTGCTGTAGTTTTGATAAATGTAATAACCAACTTCCAGCATTGATTGATCAGCTACCAGCAACGCATACTACAGAAGAGGTCCAAAATACAACGGGTAAGCAAACTACAGACACATCTTAAAAAAGAGATCACTTAAATGATTTTTACACGATGTACAATTTAGATATTTCTATAATTGTTGCAAAAATGCAGAAATCAAAATGAAAATAAAAAAAAAAGAGTTAACAGACAATAAAATCTTACCGTTGCACATTTTGTAGAAGCTTAACATGTATGAAAGTCATTTAAATGTGTGGCTAAAAAATAAACTACAACAAAAGAGTCACACTTATCCTCGTCTCATGGGTTTTCGTTTAAAGAATGCATTGTGACGTCACAATTTCCATTGAATGTATGACGTACGAAAACATATGTTCTGACCATATAACTTCTTCAACACTCAGCGCATCTTTACAGATTGCGCCCAGTATCTAAGCCCATCTTTACAGATTGCGCCCAGTATCTAAGCCCATCTTTACAGATTGCGCCCAGTATCTAAGCCCATTTAAATTGAGTTTAACGACATGCATCTGTAAATTATTAACTATTATGTTCCGTTCAAAATTAAAAGATAATACTATTTTTATTTCAATGACATATATTTTGATTTTTGTAGCGTCTCCGTTTTTGTTTCCGTCTGTACTTAAAGACTGTAAGAATTTGGATGACGACATTTGTTTAAGAATATCAATGGCTGACCCATCCTTTTGTACCAATGACTGTATATCATCAAACATTTGTCCACGTACGTGTAAAAAATGCTGTAAGTTGTTGCTTAATGTTTACTTAAAACATATTGTATACCTTTTAGAACTTGGTCAACTGATATCTACAGAGAGTAAAAAAAAAAAAAACAAACTCAAAAGGGTCTACACAAAAAGTTTAAACCGTTTGAGGTAGTTTTCTCTCTGTGCGATTTGCTACATCCGCTCCGTACCCAGTGCTAAGGTATACACACATGTTACAATTCAATGAAATATTTTATCTGATTATTCCAGTCAATCAAATTATGTAACGCGAAGGTACCCAAATTGCACTTATTTTGACAGTTTTTTCACCTACGTTTATTTTTGATCCAGACAAAATGTTCTGTTCCATTCTGTGTTTATTTCATAGATGTATCTTTATTTACTTTATAGTCCCACCGATTTAATTTTGAATCCATATTGAATCATAGAAAAATGGGTTTGAACCGACCTCTAAACGATCCATGATTCTGTAATGAGGAGTACTCAAATTGCACCCATGCTTAAATTCACGTCCGTAAAAATCGAATAACTGATGTTTTGTTTTATTTTCTTCAAATATTTAGAACAATTTGACAATAGTCCATGCTTGCCATTCATTTTTAAGAAATGGATGCCTGTAATACATTTTAATTGCTTATTTTTAAAAGTTGACTTTTACTGTTTGGAGTAAATATTTCATCTGTTGATATATACTGTGAACGTTTTGTGTGTATTTAAATATATTTAGCTATTTTGAAAGACGTGCATAATGTCAAAAATAAAAATACAAATTGTTAATTCTCTAAGAAAACTTGTAAGATTTCTTTTGCTATGTTTGCTAAATGGGTGCAACTTGGGTACTCAGTGCAATTTGGGTACTGAGACGTTAATTGTGTGCAAGCTTATGGATTGTAGCCTTTGAGCCAATGATTAAAAGTGTCACTTTTATTTTGCTTTAGATAGTTGAATAACAAGTAAAATGTACCAAAATCAAGTTTGTCAAAAGGGGACAAGAGACAATTCAAACTGCCTTTATGTGTTTGCAAAATGTTAATTCCATACCCGTCCAAAAGTTATCACAGTGACGTGTTTAGTAAATCATTGTTTGGCGTAAATAGAATTATTGTTTATAAATACTGTTTGTTTCGTTTGTGTGTTTCGTTTTTGGTAAATCCATTCCATCAGAGATAAAAAGCAGCGTTTAACAATCAAAAGAACTTAGTCCAATTTCAGATGACAAAAATTCCATACCGCGAAGTTGTTGTATATCAATACAGAAGACTGGAAACACAACGTTCACATACTTTATTTTTCCATCCAACATATATACAGTCAGTTCATAAAACATATTTACAAAACAGTAATCATGGAAACATACATTAACCCGCCGCTACTATCAGATCGAGAGCAGACGAACCGGTGCATCACATGGTTCTCTCTCTTTCTCTACTCCCTTTTCTTTGCAAAATTAAGCTTTTTAAAGCATATGATCATAGAAACGTTTTTGACAAATGAAAATAGAAAAAGGTACTTATAAACAAATAGTTTCCAAACAACGAAAAATATCAAAAGAAGATTAAACTAAGTGCGAATTGACATTATTCAATCTATATACAGTTTGTATGTTGACAAGTAAATTTAATTGATGACCATTGTTGTCACAAAGTATTCCCACGACTTAATCTTAATCTTAATCCATAAATATTTCCTAGTAACGCTGACTCGACTAATAAATGTCTCTTATAAAATTATTTGAAAAATAGTTCAAAATTTTGTTTCCCGGACAAGATGCACTTTGTGCTTAATAATAATATTGAAACTTAACTACTGATAAGAAATAATTACTTTTGATACCAAACACGACATAAAAAGTAGCAAATGCTAAAACTTACAATTTCAAGCATTTTTACAACATGACAACAATCAGTTAAATGTAAAATTTTTATAGGCCAAATCAATTTTCCTGAATTTATTCCAAAACAAGGTTATTCTCTAATTTTTAATCACTATTAAAATCTAAAGTATTATATCTGCATGTACTTACAACATTATTCGTATTTAGCTAAACATGTAAGCAAGTTATGTATTGTTACAGACGGTTAAAAACTGCTACGTATTTAGATAGATTTTAGCAATTTTTATATTTATCCAGAGTATTAATAAGACCAACTATAACATCAATTATATTGGACCCGAGATAAAACAATTTATTACCTTTTTGATACATTGTAATTCATTTAGGTTCTAAATGTAAATGCTCTCCGAAAAAAATCATAAAAAAGGGAGAAACATATAAAATATGCAATAATACATGATAACTAAGTCTATGTTACGCAGGTATACATGTATATACCGATTATTTAACATTTTGATTTTATGGGAATTTGTGAAATTGTTGCTTGAAAGGATATATCCCTAGGGCTCGTCTACATCTATACATAATTCGATTAGTTTTTAAAAAAAAACTGACATTCTCAGTGAAACAACTACAGGAAAGTTAGTCTACCTCATCCCCAGAAAAAAGACAAGTCAAATCTGTAAAACATGCCTGCGTTACATGTACCTGTGTTTACATCTTTACAATTTTACATTTCTATAATTTTAGTTTCATGTTATCAATGTAATGATATCGATCATCCTGGTGATTGCAATACTACCACAACATGTGAGACAGGAAAGGTACATAGTATTGTTAATTCAATTTACATAACCAACTATCATTGTATCACCTTTCGCATGACAATTACAGTAAAAATATGTATAGAACTTATTAGAATGATTTTTCATAATATCAATGCAGTGGAATTTAAGTCTATTAGGATTGTAAGTATGCTTTATTTTTATCTCCTTGCACTTTCACGACTAGACTGTGTTTTTCTACAGCAGTTTGTTAAAATTTCTGACCTTCGGGAACGAAACGTTCATTATCAGTAGCATCGACTCAGTGTGGATGTAAAAGCTCATCAAAGATACCAAGCTTATAATTTTGACGCCAAACGCGCGTTTCGTCTACATAATACTCATCAGTGAATCTCGAATTAACAGTAAAATTACAAAACTTTAACATATCAATGATATTTCTTGTCAACACATCAGTGCTGAAAACTAGGCTGGTGATATCCACAGGGACATCCACCAGCAGTGGCATCGAACGAGTGATTGTAAAAACTGATCAAAGATACCATATATAATTTATGTTAAACAGAGTTTTTAAGTGCAACAACATGGATAAACTGTATAAACATTAATTTATTTCAGGAATGTTATCGCCTTGAGACCTTGAGCTTTGATCTAAGACCTGTTTACAGACTAGGATGTCTTGACGAAAACGTTCGAATCTAATAATGCTATTCAGTTTTAATAGAAACGACAACTGTTCTCTGTATTGGTGTCACCCACAGAATTAAAATAGAAAACTGACGAACTCAAATAGAATGCTATCACTGGTCGAAATAATGTCCTGTAAAAAGATATTTTACAAGAATCTTTGAAACAAAAAAAAGCATCTAGTTTTGAACTATGCTGATCAAGTCCCTTTTGATTAGATTTTTGTACCTGATATGCAAAATATAGACCTTTCTGGTCTTACTTGTAACTGAATGACACATACATAGCTTTAACTTCAATATAATTTTGGATTGTCCCTCCAATTCAATTCTTGATATGTAAACGTACAATTTGTCAAAGTTACATATTCAAGCAATATAGGGATACGCGTATGTTAGTTACATTTTCACGATATGATACAATGATAGATAAATACATATGTTCCCAATAATATTATTGATATAGAGTAAAGGATTTTATGAAGATTATTGTGCTGTAAATAAAATACGAGAAAATTAGTGAAACCTTTTTGCTATATTGAACTGATCAAAGATACATAGTAGGTGCTTTAAGTAGTGTTTAGATATATCAAAAAAAGAAAACAATACTGTTTCAATTTTGTAAATAACTAGGGATGTCAACTCGGTGAACAATTACTAATCGAGTACTCGTAGGTTTTATCGACCGATACTCGAGTACTCGCTCGGGATTATATCTACAACACGGAAACACAAAAATACGTATTTTACATTCTGTGATTTCTTATTCAACGGACGGAAAACATCTACATAAGTATCTGGGACAAGGAATTACACACAATAATTAATAGCTCATTACCTACAAGTAATAATTAAGTAAAAAATAATAATCTAATCAATATAATTTAATGAAAACCTATTTAAATATTATAACAAGGAAAAACCATATCAAACAATAGTATTTGGTAATTTAAGAAAACACATTTAACATTTACAAAGGCGTAAGGATTAGAAGTTTAACTATTTACTGATGGTCACCATAGGATGCAACCAATTTATTTGATTTTGGAAACATTTTCTATTCAACTATTATTGGGGACAGTCGTTTTGCAACTTTTTAAATTACAGTCTTGCAGACGAAAACATTTGCTCCGACGGTACCGATGTTACGGAATTGCTAAGACATTTTTAGTTTAAAGTGCTGGCTAGGTATAGCCGACATATTTTCGGAGGTATTTTAAATGACAATTTAGCACAAGCATTCAAAACAAAATGTATTTTATTTACTAGTATGAATAATCAGTGATACCTATTTAATTTTCTGAAAGAGATTTTCAAGAAGATCAATTGTACATAAAGAGGACATCAATATTCTAACAGGAAACCGATTAGTCGAGTATCGTTTTGGTATTCGATAATCGGTACCTCCGAGCGATACTCGAATACTCGAGTACTCGTTGACATCCCTATAAATAACAGAACTACAATTCCAAATACACATAGAAAACAACCTTATGAATCGTTTGCCATTTTGATAACACCATATCGTTTTATAGGTCAGAAATAATTAAAAATAGTTTTTTTGGCTTTAACTTTTATTGAATTTCTTTAATTGTTATAGTTATGTAGCAGATTCAACATGAATCCCGTACAATCGGCTTTTGGTCGTAGAGATGTCTCACTAATAGGTGGATGCTGTAAAACTGATCTCTGTAATATACAACATACTCTACCAACCACTCCAACAACTACACAGACAGCTTCTCCGCTAACGACAGGCACACCAAGTAGGTGTACTACTAATTATAAACTATTCATTCATGTTACTCTTTTGGGACCCAAGGGTGACTGGGGTATAGAAATATAGTCATCTGGGTCTTCATGTACTAAATTTGAGGAGTCCTCAGGTTGAGTGTTGCAAGTCTAAATTTCAGTCCCTATCCAATATGATAACCATAATTTTCTAGTGACATTCCAAATTCCCGATCATACCGGTCGACTCTATTTGCTGGCCCTACCTATTGAAAAGTAAAATAACAAAAATATCGAACTCAAAAGAAAATTCAAAACGGAAAGTCCCTTATCAAATGGCAAAATCAAAAGCTTAAACCAAACAAAGGAATGGAAAACAACTGTCATATTCTGATTTGGTACTGGCATTTCCTTATGTAAAATTCATTGATTATTTGCTCTCTTCATGAATATACATGCAATATTTGCCACTGGACGAATCAATTATTTATTCAAAATTAAATACCACTTGATATTAGTTATGCATAAATAAACTCAACATAGATACCGCTCTTAAATTTTGTACGCCGGACGCGCGTTTTCTCTACGAAAGTTTCATCAGTGGCGCTTGAATAAAAATAGTTAAAAAGATCAAATAAAGTACGAAGTTAAAGAATATGAGAATTCCGAAACGTATTGCTAAATACAGCTAAGATAATCTATTCTCGGGGTAGAGAATCATTAGTTTTTCGAAAATTCTAAGTTTTGTAAACAGTTCCACAGAATTAAAATAGAAAACTGACGAACTCAAATAGAATGTTATCACTGGTCGAAATAATGTCCTGTAAAAAGATATTTTACAAGAATCTTTGAAACCAAAAAAAGGATCTAGTTTTGAACTATGCTGATCAAGTCCCTTTTGATTAGATTTTTGTACCTGATATGCAAAATATAGACCTTTCTGGTCTTACTTGTAACTGAATGACACATACATAGCTTTAACTTCAATATAATTTTGGATTGTCCCTCCAATTCAATTCTTGATATGTAAACGTACAATTTGTCAAAGTTACATATTCAAGCAATATAGGGATACGCATATGTTAGTTACATTTTCACGATATGATAAAATGATAGATAAATACATGTTACCAATAATATTATTGATATAGAGTAAAGGTTTTATGAAGATTATTGTGCTGTAAATAAAATACGAGAAAATTAGTGAAACCTTTTGCTATATTGAACTGATCAAAGATACATAGTAGGTGCTTTAAGTAGTGTTTAGATATATCAAAAAAAGAAAACAATACTGTTTAAATTTTGTCAATAACTAGGGATGTCAACTCAGTGAACAATTACTAATCGAGTACTCGTAGGTTTTATCGACCGATACTCGAGTACTCGCTCGGGAATATATCTGCAACACGGAAACACAAAAATACGTATTTTACATTCTGTGATTTCTTATTCAACGGACGGAAAACATCTACATAAGTATCTGGGACAAGGAATTACACACAATAATTAATAGCTCATTACCTGCAAGTAATAATTAAGTAAAAATAATAATCTAATCAATATAATTTAATGAAAACCTATTTAAATATTATAACAAGGAAAAACCATATCAAACAATAGTATTTGGTAATTGTTAAGAAAACACATGTAACATTTACAAAGGCGTAAGGATAAGAAGTTTAACTATTTACTGATGGTCACTATAGGATGCAACGAATTTATTTTATTTGGAAACATTTTCTAGTCAACTATTATTGGGGACAGTCGGTTTTGCAACTTTTTAAATTACTGTCTTGCAGACGAAAACATTTGCTCCGACGGTACCGATGTTACGGAATTGCTAAGACATTTTTAGTTTAAAGTGCTGGCTAGGTATAGCCGACATATTTTCGGAGGTATTTTAAATGACAATTTAGCACAAGCATTCAAAACAAAATGTATTTTATTTATGATTAATCAGTGATACCTATTTAATTTTCTGAAAGAGATTTTCAAGAAGATCAATTGTACATAAAGAGGACATCAATATTCTAAAAGGAAAGCGATTAGTCGAGTATCGTTTTGGTATTCGATACTCGGTACCTCCGAGCGATACTCGAATACTCGAGTAGTCGTTGACATCCCTATAAATAACAGAACTACAATTCCAAATACACATAGAAAACAACCTTATGAATCGTTTGCCATTTTGATAACACCATTTCGTTCTATAGGTCAGAAATAATTAAAAATAGTTTTTTTTTGGCTTTAACATTTATTGAATTTCTTTAATTGTTATAGTTATGTAGCAGATTCAACATGAATCCCGTACAATCGGCTTTTGGTCGTAGAGATGTCTCACTAATAGGTGGATGCTGTAAAACTGATCTCTGTAATATACAACATACTCTACCAACCACTCCAACAACTATACAGACAGCTTCTCCGCTAACCACAGACACACCAAGTAGGTGTACTACTAATTATAAACTATTCATTCATGTTACTCTTTTGGGACCCAAGGGTGACTGGGGTATAGAAATATAGTCATCTGGGTCTTCATGTACTAAACTTGAGGAGTCCTCAGGTTGAGTGTTGCAAGTCTAAATTTCAGTCCCTATCCAATATGATAACCATAATTTTCTAGTGACATTCCAAATTCCCGATCATACCGGTCGACTCTCTTTTGCTGGCCCTACCTATTGAAAAGTAAAATAACAAAAATATCGAACTCAAAGGAAAATTCAAAACGGAAAGTCCCTTATCAAATGGCAAAATCAAGAGCTCAAACAAAACAAAGGAATGGAAAACAACTGTCATATTCTGATTTGGTACTGGCATTTCCTTATGTAGAATTCATTGCTTATTTGCTCTCTTCATGAATATACATGCAATATTTGCCACTGGACGAATCAATTATTTATTCAAAATTAAATACCAATTGATATTAGTTATGCATAAATAAACTCAACATAGATACCGCTCTTAAATTTTGTACGCCGGACGCGCGTTTTCTCTACGAAAGTTTCATTAGTGGCGCTTGAATAAAAAAAGTTAAAAAGATCAAATAATGTACGAAGTTAAAGAATATTAGAATTCAGCTAAGATAATCTATTCTCGGGGTAGAGAATCATTAGTTTTTCGAAAATTCTAAGTTTTGTAAACAGTTAATTTATGTTTATGACCATATCAATGATAATTCATGTCATGACAGAAGTGCTGTGATTTGTTTCATAAAAAATCTTACAACTAAACTTGATCGTAAGTATACTGAATTGCTCATGGCTTTAGTCGACAGATTTTTTTGTGAAACTGATCACTGACTACTGGGCTATTAGATAATTGTGTTTATATATATAACGTACTTACTGATAATAATACATCATTTAAGCATTAGACCGATTAAATTCGTTTTTCTGTAGAATGAGAGACAACTGTCATACCCTTATGTTTAAACTGTATCCTAATTCGCTCTTTTAGTATAATGAAAATTAGTATGTCTCTTTGATGTTTTTCTTCAAAAATGCAACATAACATGATAGCTTAATTGATAATTGTTTTGCCATTGAATCTGAGTCAATTTGTTCCATCAATTTTAGCCTGTAGCCCTATGTTGATAGGAGATTGTCCTATAGGATTTGTTAAAAGAGCTGATAGCTGCTACTACGTGAGTCGAAGGCATAAAACACAACCAGAGGCACACGTAAGTTTTGTCAAAAACATAACGATGGATGTGCATTTTGATTAAGAACATATGGAACAATACAAATTAAATATTGTGTAACAATTATTCCCAAAATATACCTTAACATCCTAGAAATTAAGTTATCTTGAATGAAATGAAATTTTAACATGGTATTAAAGGTATATCTAGTACAGAAAAGTGACTTCCGTTTTAAAAGCCTTTTAGATTTGCATGAATTAAATTAATGTCTTGTTACGTTACAATGATTTGATTTTACAACGACGTTTTCGTAAAATTTTCTTATTTTTTAACTATATTTTCGTACACTAAGGAGTCTAGATGAAGACAGGGGGAAAACTCACGGTAAACTGATAGCCTAGTCCAAAAATGCTTTTATGTTTCAATATAAACTTTATCAACAATGAATGTTTTTGGGAAAACACTTTGGACATTTAGACGTAGAACTGTCAAGATACTGACCCAAACAATGCATGAAACAGCGTGAACTTGACTCTGTGTGTTTCCATGTACTTTAATTTATAGCAAAACTCATATCTATTACTTTTACGGAGATGGTTGTTTTTGCAGGAAGTGTGCGCTTCGTATTGTACCCGACTTGTGATCATAAGTAGTGCAGTAGAAAATAAGGAAATTACCGACTTCTTACATCAAAGTAAACAGATACTTGGAATAAATGAAGGTTAGTTTCGTGATGTCCCTTTTCAAATCTTTACAATTTTCGATTTTCGAATTATCTTTATCTTTAATGTGTTTTTATTGGACGATCGCTTATAAAGTGTATACAAAAATATTATGTATAATGTTGGGAAGAAGAGTAGTATGAATCAACTATTGTAGGATCTTCTCTTAACTTTATTTTTCAAATTTTTAATGAAATTGTACTATACGTATTACTTTCTCTAATTATTCTGCATAACTGTGTGATGGACGACACGGTGATTACATTTTCTAAATACCACAATTAAGCATAATAATTATTCCTCTTGATAGTTAACTTTTCTTATTATAAATGCTCGACAAAACTTTTTTGACATTCAATAGTTTAGCTATATAAATATCATATACACCAGGAGATATACGTACATACATTAACTTCTTCTTCAGTGATTTTATTAAACTGCTGTTTACAATTACAAATTTGGAATATTTCTCTTTCGGAAATTGTACCAATTTTACCTGTTTTCTTTGTTTTTGCTTTATAATTTTCTAATTTTTCATTATGGTGACTTCTTCATTTGAAAACATTATATTGAATTGGTTGCACGTTCAACATTCCCAACACACATACTAGAAAATAACTTGTATGTTAAAATTGTGTGGTGTATTGCTGTTGTATCATAAAGTTTTTACCTGTGAGAGAAAATCTTGAATAAAGAAAAGAAATTTTGTTCGTTAACTTATTACTATTAAAATTGTATTGAATCAAATTAAGTACTATGGTGTTCAGTGAGGCAATAAAATGAGGTTAAGTAATTCTACCTTATGTTAATTATGTTTTACCCATCCAATCATACGTCAATATGGCATCTCTTTTTCTTTAAGACAGAGGAGAAAAGAATAAAAAAACGTAACAAAAGTACGAAGATTCTTACGGGCAATACAAAACTGTCACATGGTTAAAAAATAATTGTTGCCAAGGAGGTTTTACATTAAAAAAAGGAAAATGAAAACATTGAGTGCTCAAATATGATTTAAATTAACAAAGATTCTAAACATAAAACACGACTCATGCTTAGATAAAAAAAAATAACAAGTAATTTTTTCTCTGTAGATGAGTGGCAAGAATATTACAATCTGCTTAAACGTTTCTTAAAATGACCACAATGCTATTCAATTATAGATACTCGTTACTGGATTGATGCTTACCGCAGCGATTCATACTTTGATGGTTCTTGGGTGTGGAATAGTACAGGAACCGTTATTAATGACCAGATGTATTCACATTGGAGACCTGGATCTCACGTCAATCCCAATGCCGACGGAGAACATTGTGCTGACATAGGGAGTGGAGAGTCTTCAAATATGGACACTACCAATGGATATTTTTGGGATCATCGAAGTTGTCTACATACATTTTTGCCGTTATGTGAATACCCATTAGGAAATAATCCATAAAATCATTACATGCACAATAAAAAACTGTATGATCTTGTTAAGAATAAAGAAATATTAATATACTGTCGGAGTGATTCACTCAGTTGTTTATCTTGCATTGATCTACGACTTTAGAACACATATCAGTGTTTAATCAAACTTACATGATACTGTTATTACGTAAAAGCTGTTAAAGATGAAGCAATGCAATCAAAATATTTTTCGAATTTCGAGATATTTTCAGACTACTAACAATATTAAAAATGTCAGTATTGCACCAGATCACTGTTGAATCAAATTAACGGCTAAATTTTAATAGGGAGCAAGCCGTCCTCTTTTTGTCTTTTTTCTATCTTACTAACTTTAATTAAGTTTCCAGTTTTGGGAATAAGATTTACCAATGAGACCTTAATCAATTATTCATAATTGTATAAGAAACTTACATGAACAAATTATGTTTTATATGTAAAATATATTTCTTAGTTAGTGAACAATGGGTATTTCAAAAGTTTGAATAGTCTACATCAGCTTTTACAAAGAGTGAAAAAGTATTAAATATGGTACTAACTGTATATATATTAACAGTTTTGTTTAGTTTTGCTGTACTAGATTTCAAATAAAAACCATAGCATAAACATACATGTACACACTAAACTTTATTTATTTTATAATTAATGGCGATGTGTATCTTTTATTTATTACATGTACAACCCATGAACATTGATTTGTTTTATCCTTGTGTAATATGATAGTGTGGTGATGAATAATAAGACTAATACATTTATATTTCTCAGCGCTATGATGCATTTTATCAAATAAATTAAAAGTTTGGTCAATACCAATAGTACATATATCATGCTTTATAAATAGATGATTTTTGTCGTTCTTTTACAGTTAATTTTAAATAATGACCATATCAATGATAATTCATATAAACATTAAAGTGCTGACTACTGGGACTCATCAGTGACACTCAAATAAAAAAAGTTAAAAAGGCTTAAATAAAGTATGAAGTTGAAGAGCATTGAGGACCCAAAATTCCGATAAGTTTTGCCAAATAAAACTAAGGTAATCTATTCCTGGGGTAGAAATATTAGAATTTCTAAAAAATTCAGAGTTTTGTAAATTTATAATTATGACCATATCAATGGTAATTTATGTCAACACTGAAGTGCTGAATACTAGGCTGGTGATACCCTCGCGGAGTAAACCTCCACCATCAGTGGCATCGACCCAGTGGTTGTAAATAAACTCATCATAGAAACAAGGATTAAAATGTACTTTAGTGCACTGCACAGGACCATCACATTGTAAGATGAAACCTAATTGGAAAATAGAGAGTCATGATTTCTATAGCAGAAGTTCAAGAACCTGCGCGTTGAACTACTTGAATAACTGAAAACTTTTGACCCGGTATATTACGTCGTATTACTTTACTTGTAATTACGATTCTATTGCCGAAAACACCGATATTACATGTACTAAGTTCAGTGTTTATTTTTCTGATCGGATTTATTTTCCTTGAGTGTGACATCAACACATGAGACCTATCACCAAATTTGAAAATACTACGAGCGACATGACGGATGCCATTAGTGGAACATGATCTGCTTACTCTTCTGAACACCTGAGATCAACCCCAGTTTTTGGTTGGTTCGTGTTGCTCAATCTAGTTTTCTATGTAGTGTTTTTGTTTTGGACTTGTTTGTTTTTTTGTCGCCTTTCGTTTTTTGCCATGGCATTATTAGTTTCTCTTCGACTTATGAGTTTTGACCCTGTTGGTATCTTTCGCCTCTTTTATAATGTACTTTTTTTTCTGTGCTTTTTACAATTTCATTTAATGATCTTGCAAAAAAGTGTTGATTAATCACAACACCATAAAACCCTCAACACGCGTTAATGTTCCTTTTCCAAGTCACGAACTCCAATGGTTGTCGTTGTATATATTTTAGTTTTCTATTCCGTGTATAGGAGCGATTAACAGTATTCCGTATGGTATATGGTATATGCATTTATCGGCCATTGACGATGCTTTCTTTTAGATTTATATTTTTTATTGTATTGTTAGGTCGTTAATTAGTTGAAGTTCGCCACATCTCCATTCATCCTTCATTGAATACATTTTCAAATGTCAAAAAAGTTTGCTGCGCTTTGTACCTGCTTCACTCCTTTGCTGACATGAAATATAAATCATTCTAAATACTAAGGTTTTTTACCCTTGGGCAGAGAAGGCCTAACCCTTATTTGGCACAACTTTTGTGTATTTTTGGTTTTCATTGCGCGTTAACTTCGCAATAGATTTTGCTTACAAACTATATGATTCGTGCGTCATTGATGAGTCTGATTTATGTGAACAAGATACGCCTCTGGTGTACTAAAATTACCGGTATATGCCTTGTAGATCTAGTGACTTTTATTTTACACCGAACGACTTGCATTATAAACTATGCCAGCCAATTGTGTCCATTATAATTGCTTGAAAATATTTTTACCAAAAGTAACCAATGTATACGAACATTGATGTTCTGGAAAATATATATAGTTTTGTACATTTGTTTTCCCAATCTAACCTTATACTAGAGTATACAATATTGCTAGCTAGATGTCTCGCTTCCGGTAATTGTGTTGCCCGTTAGTCCGTACAAAGTTGAGAAGATAACACAGAAGGGGGCAATGAAAATACCATCAGTCGAAAAAATTCTTACAACATCATGGCTGAAAGAACACAGACAGACATACAGCAGTCCACAAAACACTACACACACACCTAAAGATTGACCAACTTGAGTTAACCAAAAACTGTGGGCGATAATGGGGATGTATAAATGCAATGTCGTTTAAGATACATAATATTGGTAGATTAAATGAACCGTATCAGGAGACCTTAGGCAGAGTATTCCTTTAATGAATTCGGTTATTTTTAAGGTCTCCTTTTGTAATACAGCTCTTCATGTTTTATGTTCTTATACATCATTGGCTTTCAAACATGTGGGTTTGAGCTTTCCTGGTGAAGGTAAATCAAGAAAAGCGCTCCGGACGCGTGCAATTAATCAAGTGTTATTGTTATTTGAGACCATAAGCAGTATATTAGCCATAATACAACACAGCAATCCAAATGCTATCTTGTTGTTTTTTTTTTCAAATTAATGAGGCAATACTTTATGTCGTATTGTTCTGTATATTATGAATCTGACCTATGTTCAATGCTGTAGAAGATTGGACGCATGAAATTGTATAAAATGTTATTTGTATTTAGTTGATGAGTATGTTTTGAAATATCACACGTTAAAGCAAATCACCTGGAATCTGTACAAATTGTGAATGAATTAAATATAGACTACAAAGCATATGCTATTAACATCAATTTCCCCTAAAGAATTTAAAGGAATCAAAAGCAGCCTAATGAGCACTCAGCCCTTCACCTTTTTTTAACTTGATATGTGAGACAACAAAAACTAGTAGTTTAGTGCAGAACGTGCAATAATTTAAATTCAGTTTTTTTCTCTTCAATATATCGGTAATACAGATGACTTAAACACATGTACAGATGCAGACATACTAATGATCGGCATGGTATTTAAGAGTTGTTAACATCTGCGTTATTAGGTCTCTGCTGGAAACTTGTCTCATTGGAAATCTTACCGCATCTTCTTATATTTACATTGGTAGCTTGCATATATATACTATATATATTGATACAGAACATGATCTGTAACACATTTGTATTGGCCTTTGTTCACAAACATGTACCAAGTCAGGAACCTCGTCAGTGGTTGTGGTGTAGGTCATATATGATTAATGTTTCTTTTTCTTAGGTGTAAAAATGCAATACATATTGGCAATGTCGTTTACTGTATCTGCGCAGGGTACAATATATTCATAACTGACATATTTCTATATCAAAAGTCGAAGGCTGCATATCTTGATCTTGTTATGTGAGATGTAAGCACTCATTGAAATGTGGGTTATTGAGTCTCAGGACATCATCATTTTATCTAAAAGTAAAATTAAAGAACTTTGCAAGATGCTCTTTTTTTTGTCTATGAGAAAATTTGTATGAATTCCTACTATGAAAAGGAATAAGAATTTGGGTACAAGAAAGAGCAGTAGTTTGATGTCAACAAGTGTTACTAATGGTGTTTTCAGGGCAGATAAAAATCCAGAACTGATGATGACCGTAAACCTTACATAGTATCGATTCTTTCACATAACTCTGTTTGAGCAGCAGTTTTTGTACAAACTTCCGTATTACCAGAGTTTAAGCATTAAAGTTGTCATTTTTCACATAGGAACTACATGCCTTTCTGTCACACAGTATATGTCCGTCTTCTGTTTTTAATAGATTTTTTGTCGCTTGCGCTTGGTTTATTCTGTATAATGTTTTGTAATGTTTATGGCACATTAAAATGGCAAGAATAATTGTAATAAATACAATATAGGGCACTTTTCTGTTGAAACGGGAATTTTAGAAAATAAGTACCTACTTTATGCGTCAGAAAGATAAGACAGATAGTCACGATAAATGTGCTCTGGATTTAAATCAACATGAAGTTCATATTAATAATTTTATGTAAGTTTTATATGATAATATATTTAGATCTATTACAGTTACTTATATAAGTCTACATGTGCCTGTATCACCACCTTGCACCAAGCAATGCCTTGTAATTAAGCCATTAGCGCCAAGTTATCAAAAAGTTCGTTTAAAGAAATACAGACGACCTCATGACTTGATTGACCTTTACAGAATATGTGTGTCACGGGTGACAATGATTATGTTGCATTTGTCTTAAGGACGACCCGAATCCACTGGATTTTATCTGTCCTGTAAACACATTTAGTAACACTTGTTGACATTAAACTACTGTTCTTTCTTGTACCTAAATTCTTATTCCTTTTCATAGTAGGATTATGTTGCTCAAGCTACTTTCAGTATAATGTTCTTTGGATCATTGTTTGTCTTTTCGTCCTTTTGTCATTTTTCGAATTTAAGATTTTTAAGATATATTCCAAACAAAACTGAAACCAATTAATCAACATAGTTACATTAGTGTTTTTGTTTGGAATTGCAGTACCATTTATACAAAAATTGATACAAAAATTAACACTGATTAAGTTATATTAAGGCAACAGTGGTTTACCGATGTTCAAATCTCGAAAAATCGATTTAAAAGAGAAGAGACAAATATAAAAGGTAACAAACAAAAAATAAGGTAATTGCATGGACTTCAAAAGAAGCAATACTGTGTGCGTTGACAGGATGTGTCTCCTGCTATGCATACATCAATCCAGATTCAGTCAAAATGTCACAATCTGGAATTAGACACACTCGGTAAAAATACAGATTATACAACTATAATGGTATATTAAAGATCTAAGACCACAAAAGATGTAGCTAGTGAGTTGAGACAGCGAACCGGTTAACCAATTCGTATTCTCTGACATATGTAAACGCAAAACGACGGAGCAGAAGGTATGTGTCTGCTGTTAAATGGGAAGTTGACAGTTGCAAAGTTGAAATCATCACGTTTTTCATCATAGATTCTAGTTTGAAGTTGTTCATCAGTGTCAATATCAGAGAATGATCAAGATATGAAGCAGACCTCCGACTTTCGATAATATCCTTAATATTAAGTTCTCTGGGAAATATGAGATGTAAGCACACATTGAAATGTGGGTTATTGAGTCACAGGGCATCCTCAATTTATCTGAAAGTAAAATTAAAGAACTTTACAAGATGCTTTTGTTTTATTTGTCTTTGAGAAAGTTTGTATGAATTCTGCTTCATATAATTACAAGTCAACTAAGAGTCGTCCACAATTCGTGCAATTGGAATTCCAGAAAGAGTCTACAATTTTGACGATATCATCTTCGTGTATATGTTGTAGGAATCAGTGTGGTTCTTCACAAGTAAGATTTGTCATGACCCAAAAACAAGGAACTTGTATCTACGTTTCCTTTTTTGTAGAAACAGCTTTGTCTAAATGAGACAATGTATTCGATTTTTCGATTGATCATGGGGAATAGAAGTGTTAATCGTAGAACAATCAAAAATATAACTGCAAAATTGTAAAGATTGTGATTGAAGATTTTGGAGTAGATCCTTAGAATTTAAGAATCAACATCGGCTTGACACCGCTGGTTGAATATACTTCATCACAAATATCTTTAACTATAGAAAGAATGGTGGTAAGAACTTAAGAACATATTTAGTCGAACATCTTGACAACCAGGCAAAATAGCGTTATTTAAAAGGAGTTTTTAAGTTTAGGTATCCAGTACAAAGATAGTTTTTCATCGTCTTTTTTCATGTTAATACCAAAGGAAAGAAGGCCAGATTTGTTATTCTCTAAAATCTCACCGTTTGTGAACGATGTAGAGGTTTATGTTGGATTCCCAGTTTTGCTGCGAATTCCAGGTTCTTAAGTGACATCCCAAATAATAATTTTTGCACAAAAAACAATATTATTTGAGGCTTTGTCTGACGGACAATCATAATATTTATCATGAAGAGTGGATAAAACATACACAACCTCGGGTATATAGAAAGGGTCGGAAACCCGTGTGATCATTGTGCGTCGAACAATTTGAATGCATGGCAGAACATCTATGATTCATTGAGATAAAGTGTCCAGTTTTTGTTCATCTGGCTCGTGCCATATCCATTTTATGGCATAGTCATCAAATTCATCACTAACATGTCGTTCTATAACTGTTGGTCATACTTTTGAATATGTTTGGAAAGAAAATATTCATGTGGCTGCATTTAAGTGTTTCAAAATAACAAGAATTTTAATAGGCTGTTATAAATTGATAGTATACAAATAACAGAACTTAAAAAGCAGAAAAAAAATGAAAGGTCCGTGTCCTTGTTTTTGAGATATAACCAATTGAAAATTTGGCGGGAAATGATCCTCTCTAGATTTTTCATACATTTATCATTGGCTACTTTTTTCTTTCAAAAACCATGAAAAAATAACAATGATTTTATAAGATTTTCAAAAACGATCTTTTATAGTTTATGTAATAAAATTATGAATAGAAAATTAGGGGTTAGCGGGCAAAATTTGTATTGGCACTACATGGATAAAACTAGAGGATTTCGAATATCTGACAAAAATGTCGAAAACAAGAGAAGGAAACATCCTTAATGTTAACAACAACAAAATGTATATACAGATACACAGACATATTCTTCTACTGAATCTCAACGCTATGTAATACATGTATCACATCCAATAGGATACGGAGTAATACCCCATATGGTTATTGTAAGATCCATCACACACATTAATGGTTAAAAATGAAAGAAAAAAAAAACAACAAACGAAAAACAAAATAAACAATCAAATAAACAACATAAAAACAAAACAAATACAGCAAACTACATAAGGAATAACAACTTTTTTAATTGTCTCAAATATTGCTGTACTTGATAAGTATATTCTGCATTTCTAAATAGAAATTAGAATGAATTAAAGTATTGTGTCAATCGTAAGGAGTAAATAGTTAATTTCAGTGGATCTACAAAACTGAAGAAAGGGACTTTGACCCGGATAAATGTCTTCCATTTGCTTTTTTTTAATATTAAACATGATATAAATTGATCTCAAATTGTTTCACTCATGGCGATGCTTTAGTTGTCATTTTTTATTCTAGGTCTCCTCTTTTTGTTTGTTTCATGTTGTATCACCAATAACAGCAATAGAAGTTTAGCGTAACGATTGTCGAAAGTAAATCTATACATTTACGCCTTTCCAATTGAAAACAATAAAGGCAACAAAACACTTGATGTATAAATTGAATTAAATAATTTCAGCATTGGTTTTGCTTTCTATATTTTTAGCACTCGTTGTTTGTATCTTGGGCATACAAGCTCAGTCATGTAACGATCTGGATACTGAAGTATGTAAACAGTTATCGGTCATGAATCCAAATATGTGCGCTGATGGCTGTCTGTCTAGCATTTGTACCAGATTTTGTGGACGATGTCGTAAGATATGTTATTTCTTAAAGAAAACAAATCACTAATTTCAAAACTGTGAAGATACATATTAAGATTAAGTGTCAACAGACATTAACGAGTGAAAAGGTTTAAATGTAAATAAAATATAAAAACTCAGGATTGATTACAGCTCGATTCGATTTCATATTTTTCTGTTCTGTTAAATATAGAACTATTCTTTTTCAAGGCAATGAAAAATCGTTAATTTGTTTTTTTATTTTTTATTTTTAGCATTATCATGCTACTTCTGTCACCAAATAGATAATCCAGCCAATTGCACAACTGCACTTGACTGTCCAACTACTGACCACGTAAGTTTATCCATAGCGTTTTTGTTCTGCATATATCTTGTAATGGCACCCAACGGTCGAATTGACCTATACACACTTGTTTTTTGAACTACCATTTAAGTGGCCACCTCTCATTTCATTTTTTAGAATTTCAAGGATAAAAATGCCATACATGCAACACAACTTCATATGAAATCATACGGTGAGAACCAGTCATACCGATCCACACATTGTTGCAACGTTAAAAGATGACATTATCTACATCAATTTCCTTATGAATGTTGTTAGCTTAATAAGATTAATCTTTGTCTTTAAACTTTTTCTCTTTTGTAATGATTGTCTACTATTGTAGGTCGTATTTTTAAATATAGATGTCTTTTAGTTGGAATTATTGTTTTGGTGCTGTTTCATTGATGCATTCCCACATGTCATTGTATTCATACTTTTTCAGTACTGTTTTACATCTCAAACTTTCACAGACGATTTCCATGAGGTATACACAATGGGCTGTGCTATGAAAACTGTAAGTTACAGTAATAACTTACTCTAAACACCATCTTTTCCAACTAAAGTGATTGCATCGTATTTCAGGGATGCATGAACTTAATATTACATTCATCTTGAGATATTATTGTCTGGATAGTTCATAATTGTCACAGAGATACTTAAAATGGCTAACATGCGATAAAAATCTGTAAGACTAATAAAATGTCTGATATATTCAAATCAACTGAAAAAATGAAACATGACAGATATAATGAATTTCTAAAATATATTGTTTCTTATTAATTGCTATTTTATAGGCAAAAGTTCAAAGATTAAAGTTACAATCAGAAGACTAAAATTAAGAAATAATTCTTTCATGCCATGCTTTATGCTAATTTTAACATGGGTAGGCATTGTATTTGTCAATATCTTTATACCGAGTGTTAGCGAGGTGTTAAATATTGACAAATATAATGCCTACCCATGTTAAAATTAGCATAAAGCATGGCATGATAGAATTATTTCGATTCTGATAGGAATATTAAGAACTTTTGTACTTCGAAAGGGACCTATAATACACATTCAAAAGGCAGCCATTTTGATTTGATGAACCAATTCGTTACAGAAAATCAACAGTTGAACGATAAAAAAAATAACATGTATACGTAAACTTACTTTTAGAATTATTTTATTTAATTTCCTAGTGAGCAACATCAACAAAACTGTCCATTTCGACCTCCAGCGTTGTTCAAAATACAACTGACGTTGCAATTCCAATTGTGATGTCAATCACGTGCAGACCATGTTTTATTGTAATAAGAACATAGCTTTGTTCCCAAAGCGAAAGAAGGACGTCATATTAGAATCGATGATAACCTTAAATGAACTCCGATGTTTAACTCTATGCTTCTTGTATATGTACATACAAAATAAACCTAAAAGTAATTTATATCAGCGCTAAGCAGAAATTACAATTATATTTTCGGCTTTGAACGTTCCTAGTAAAGGTAAATCCAATTAAGCGCTTCGGATGCATGAAATGTATAAAGTGTTTCTTTAATTTCTTATAGCTTTGCGAACGAAATGTTAATAACGGAAGGCGGTCAGATCTTAGTGTTAAAGGTGGCTGTTGTAATATCGACAAATGTAACAATATACTGCCGTCACAGATAGATCTACTACCACAGATGACCACGGTTATGGTTCAAAATACAACAGGTATTGGAAATATATAACAATGAAAATGACATTGTTAGCTATAATTTCTTAGCTTTATAGGATGGCAAATTCTTCTTTACTTTATTGACGTATTTATAGATAATGTCATACCTGCAGTCGATTCGTGCAATTTTTTCAATCATACAAATAATTGATATATAAAAAAAGCGGAAGTGCAGTTTTAGAACTGTAAAGTTGACGTTTCAATTGCATTATGAATATTCTTAAAGCACCAAAACGTTGTTATCTGATATCCGAAATGGTGGTATGTTATTTTCATTTTAGTTTACGTAATTTAAATTTACAACTTTGAAACGGCAAATATGACCAAATTTAAAAAGTTGTATACACGAACTTGCCTGCGTTTCTATCTATTTGAATTTTCTTTGATCCGTGTCGTAGTTTAAAGGATTAATATATATCTGAAAACATACGATCATCCATTTCATGCATAGTTTAGCAACTGTCATTTAAGTAGTATAATTGTTCACATTTCTATATCAGTTCCTCCGTCCTATACCGTCTATAAATCATCACGTTTTTCCTCATAGGTTCTAGTTTGAAGTCGTCCATTAGTGTCAATATCGGGGAAAGATCAAGATATCGACATTATATAATATCCTTTATATCAAGTTCTCTGGGATATATTTGATGTAAGCACTCATTGAAATGTGGGTTATTGAGTAATATGGCATCCTCCATCTATCTGAAAGTATTATTAAAAAACTTTTCAAGATGCTTTTTTTGGTTTAGAAAATGTTTTGTATGAATTCTGCTTCATGTGAATACAAGTCAGCCAGGAGTCATGCACAATTCGTGCAATTGAATTTTCAGAAAAAAAATCACAATTTTGATGAGATCATCTTCGTTTATATGTAGGAATCAAAGTGGTTCTTCACAAAGTAAGATTTGTCATGACCCCAAAACGAGGAATTTGAATCTACGTTTCCTTTATTGTAGAATCAGCTTTGTCTCGATGAGACATTGTATTCGGTCTTTCAATTGAGCATGGGGAATAGCAGTGTTAAGCGTAGAACAATCAGATCATCCATTTCATGAATAGTTTAGCAGCTGTCACTTAGGTAATATAATTGTTTACATTTCTTTATCAGTTCCTCCGTCCTATAGCGTCTGTAAAAACATGGATGATGACGTATGTCTCAGAATATCACTGACTGATCCAGCATTCTGTAGTAATGACTGTATAGCTTCCGTTATTTGTCCGCGCATGTGTAGAAAATGCTGTAAGTAAAATCAGGTTATTTAAAAGCTATTTGTTCTGGTTGTTATTTAAACAAAACTTCAACAACACGCACAAAAACACAACAAAAACAAGAAGAAAATAACATTAAACATACAATTTATGGTCAATTTAAAAGCAAACTAACAGTTGATTTCGAACAAATATTAACAGATACTTTACTAGGTTAAAATATATATTTTCTTAATAGCAATATTAAAGTCATATGAAACAAGTTTCAAAAAATGTTAATGTTCAGGAAATTATTGAACCAATGCATGCATATATACTAAACTAAGTCCTATATGCACGTTTTTTACATTTATTACGAATCTATAATGTATAAATGACACATAGTATTTCATTCAGTGATTGTTGATCGCAAGCTCATTAACTTTCGAGTTTGTTGCCGAAGTTAACCGGATCCTGACATTGATAAACAATCAACACAGAAGCACATAGAGCATGTAAAAAAACAAGTGAATTGAAAGAGCGATGTTAATTGTTTTTTTAATATTTTTCTATGCGTTCCCATGTGTTTGATAAACTTTTCAATAACTGTTGTTAAATGATTTTGTGTATTTAATTTGTTCTTTAAGAATCAATTATTACTATTTATATACCTTCCAGTGCACGTTTGTTTACATTCTGTCATTATGATTTTCACTCGCACTTCCGCTGTGCGGTGGCCGAAGTTCTAACGAGAGGTCTCGTAGTTAAGGTCACTGCATACAGAAAAATATCAACGAATTAGTATACGAGAAGACAATAATGCAATAGCAGTACATATCTGAAGATAATGGATGTTCTCTCACAAAACAGTCCATGTACACTTGTTTTATAATACAACTTAGCCATTCAAGTATATAAAACATATTCAACTTGTTTCGTAAATTTAAAGTTTCATATGACTTTAAAAGGAAATTATTTATGTTATTCAAACTTACATTTTAACAAACAAACAAACAAAAATAACATTGATTGTACGACTTTACCCCCAGCAGAGCTATAGAAAAACAGTACATTAACGGGTGTTACACGGACACTTTTAGATGATACACGGACACTTTGTTAGCTATAATTTCTTAGCTTTATAGGATGGCAAATTTTCTTTACTTTATTGACGTATTTATAGATAATGTCATACCTGCAGTCGATTCGTGCAATTTTTCAACCATACAAATAATTGATATATAAAAAGCGGAAGTGCAGTTTTAGAACTGTAAAGTTGACGTTTCAATTGCATTATGAATATTCTTAAAGCACCAAAACGTTGTTATCTGATATCCAAAATGGTGGTATGTTATTTTCATTTTAGTTTACGTAATTTAAATTTATAACTTTGAAAAGGCAAATATGACCAAAATTTAAAAGTTGTATACATGAACTTGCCTGCGTTTCTATCTATTTGAATTTTCTTTGATCCGTGTCGTAGTTTAAAGGATTAATATATATCTGAAAACATACGATCATCCATTTCATGCATAGTTTAGCAACTGTCATTTAAGTAGTATAATTGTTCACATTTCTATATCAGTTCCTCCGTCCTATACCGTCTGTAAATCATCACTTTTTCCTCATAGGTTCCAGTTTGAAGTCGTCCATTAGTGTCAATATCGGGGAAAGATCAAGATATCGACATTATATAATATCCTTTATATCAAGTTCTCTGGGCTATATTTGATGTAAGCACTCATTGAAATGTGGGTTATTGAGTAATATGGCATCCTCCATTTATCTGAAAGTATTATTAAAGAACTTTTCAAGATGCTTTTTGGTTTAGAAAATGTTTTGTATGAATTCTGCTTCATGTGAATACAAGTCAGCTAGGAGTCATGCACAATTCGTGCAATTGAATTTTCAGAAAAAAATCACAATTTTGATGAGATCATCTTCGTTTATATGTAGGAATCAAAGTGGTTCTTCACAACGTAAGATTTGTCATGACCCCAAAACGAGGAATTTGAATCTACGTTTCCTTTATTGTAGAATCAGCTTTGTCTCAATGAGACATTGTATTCGGTCTTTCAATTGAGCATGGGGAATAGCAGTGTTAAGCGTAGAACAATCAAATCATCCATTTCATGAATAGTTTAGCAGCTGTCACTTAGGTAATATAATTGTTTACATTTCTTTATCAGTTCCTCCGTCCTATAGCGTCTGTAAAAACATGGATGATGACGTATGTCTCAGAATATCACTGACTGATCCAGCATTCTGTAGTAATGACTGTATAGCTTCCATTATTTGTCCGCGCATGTGTAGAAAATGCTGTAAGTAAAATCAGGTTATTTAAAAGCTATTTGTTCTGGTTGTTATTTAAACAAAACTTAACAACACGCACAAAAACACAACAAAAACAAGAAGAAAATAACATTAAACATACAATTTATGGTCAATTTAAAAGCAAACTAACAGTTGATTTCGAACAAATATTAACAGATACTTTACTAGGTTAAAATATATATTTTCTTAATAGCAATATTAAAGTCATATGAAACAAGTTTCAAAAATGTTAATGTTCAGGAAATTATTGAACCAATGCATGCATATATACTAAACTAAGTCACATTAACGGGTGTTACACGGACACTTTTAGATGATACACGGACACTTTTAGTTGTTACACGGACAATTTTATGAAAGGAATCACTCGTGCATGATCAGAGTTCATGGGCACTTTAAATTTCAATTAGATTTGAACTTTTGTTTCACCGACATATTTCCTGTCTTTTTGATTAAAATATTTACGTTAGCATCAATAACTATATTTCAAACAATTCCAGTAAATTACTATTCATATCAGTACACTAAGGGATTGACCATTTAACTTTAAAAAAAAAGGGGGGGTATGTCTTTTTTCTAAAAAATATTTTGATACCCAATTTTATGAAAAAAAATATATTGTGGTCAAGCAGATGACAAAATAATGTTCTGATTCCCGATTTTCCGTATACCGTATATAATCGTCTAATTTCGAAAAAAAATGAAAATAGTTGGGTGATAGCGTTGAAAAAATAAATAATGTTCTTACTCAGAAAAGAAGATACCCACTTTTGAAGCTAAATGGTCGGTCCGTAAGTGTTTTTTTTTTTCCTTCAACATATGGACATGAATAGTATTCTGGACAATGCTGAAAGTAAAGAAATGCTGGTACCAACGTTTATATTTCAATAAAAAGACAGGAATATATATAAAAAATCAAATCTAATCAAAAGATAAAATCCTATCAACAGTTTAGCAACTGTCATTTAAGTAGTATAATTGTTCACATTTCTATATCAGTTCCTCCGTCCTATACCGTCTGTAAATCATCACTTTTTCCTCATAGGTTCCAGTTTGAAGTCGTCCATTAGTGTCAATATCGGGGAAAGATCAAGATATCGACATTATATAATATCCTTTATATCAAGTTCTCTGGGCTATATTTGATGTAAGCACTCATTGAAATGTGGGTTATTGAGTAATATGGCATCCTCCATTTATCTGAAAGTATTATTAAAGAACTTTTCAAGATGCTTTTTTGGTTTAGAAAATGTTTTGTATGAATTCTGCTTCATGTGAATACAAGTCAGCTAGGAGTCATGCACAATTCGTGCAATTGAATTTTCAGAAAAAAATCACAATTTTGATGAGATCATCTTCGTTTATATGTAGGAATCAAAGTGGTTCTTCACAACGTAAGATTTGTCATGACCCCAAAACGAGGAATTTGAATCTACGTTTCCTTTATTGTAGAATCAGCTTTGTCTCAATGAGACATTGTATTCGGTCTTTCAATTGAGCATGGGGAATAGCAGTGTTAAGCGTAGAACAATCAAATCATCCATTTCATGAATAGTTTAGCAGCTGTCACTTAGGTAATATAATTGTTTACATTTCTTTATCAGTTCCTCCGTCCTATAGCGTCTGTAAAAACATGGATGATGACGTATGTCTCAGAATATCACTGACTGATCCAGCATTCTGTAGTAATGACTGTATAGCTTCCGTTATTTGTCCG
Organism: Mytilus coruscus; assembly: GCA_017311375.1. NCBI lineage: Eukaryota > Metazoa > Mollusca > Bivalvia > Mytilida > Mytilidae > Mytilus > Mytilus coruscus. The sequence continues at coordinate 38,250,419 of CM029603.1, read as the reverse complement.
CGCATGTGTAGAAAATGCTGTAAGTAAAATCAGGTTATTTAAAAGCTATTTGTTCTGGTTGTTATTTAAACAAAAACTTCAACAACACGCACAAAAAACACAACAAAAACAAGAAGAAAAATAACATTAAACATACAATTTATGGTCAATTTAAAAAGCAAACTAACAGTTGATTTCGAACAAATATTAACAGATACTTTACTAGGTTAAAAATATATATTTTCTTAATAGCAATATTAAAGTCATATGAAACAAGTTTCAAAAAATGTTAATGTTCAGGAAATTATTGAACCAATGCATGCATATATACTAAACTAAGTCCTATATGCACGTTTTTTTACATTTATTACGAATCTATAATGCATAAATGACACATAGTATTTCATTCGGTGATTGTTGATCACAAGCTCATTTACTTTCGAGTATGTTGTCGAAGTTAAACGGATCCTGACATTGATAAATAATCAACACAGAAGCACGTGGAGCATGTAAAAAATAAGTCAATTGAAAGACCGATATTAATTGTTTTTTAATATTTTTCTATGCGTTCTCATGTGTTTAATAAACTATTCAATAACTGTTGTTAAATGATTTTGTGTATTTAATTTGTTCTATGAGAATCAATTATTACTATTTATATACCTTCCAGTGCACGTTTGTTTACATTCTGTCATCATGGTTTTCACTCGCACTTCCGCTGTGCGGTGGCCGAAGTTCTAACGAGAGGTCTCGTAGTTAAGGTCACTGCATACAGAAAATATCAACGAATTAGTATACGGAAGACAATAATGCAATAGCAGTACATATCTGAAGATAATGGATGTTCTCTCACAAAACAGTCCATGTACACTTGTTTTATAATACAACTTAGCCATTCAAGTATATAAAACATATTCAACTTGTTTTGTAAATTTAAAGTTTCATATGAATTTAAAAGGAAATTATTTTGTTATTCAAACTTACATTTTAACAAACAAACAAACAAAAATAACATTGATTATTTACAACGAATAACAAATGACACGTAGATAATACATTTAACAATAAAACATGTTAAACGGGGGTTAAGGGGGTATCATATAATGGAAATTCCAGGAAAATATACGGAGACGACAAATCGGAAAAAAATGAAAACAGCTATTTATAAATTTGATGCGTCCGAAGCGCTTTTCTGGATTTACATTCATCAGGAACGCTCAAAGCCGAATATTTGAAAGCCAAGGGTGTATAAGAACCGAAACAGTTGAAGAGCTATATGATCAAAAGGGAGTTGCATGACAGGAGTATGGTCAAATGAAGTATTATAGACATCTTCGAAGATTAAAAAACCAGTACTTAATATAAAAGTTCTTTGGCAACATTAACTTCCAAAGAAATGTATTATCCCTTTCAAAGTATGTCAACGGAGTCAGTTCACGAAGGTTATAATTGGCCCTAAGATTTTGATGTTTTTAATTAGGCCAAAATAATACAAATTTTAAATAGTTGTGGTATTACTATTAATACAAACTAATTGTATTCTGGCAATTCATATTATAAATGATGAAGTAATGTCCCCTAAACTATGCATTATTTGTGTTGAAACGTCAGTTTTGGTTAAATTTTTCAATAATTCTTAACAGTTTTAGCATAATGAACTTTGGCCGCCACCCCTGATTCAAAATATTTTTTGTGTCTAGAGATTCAATATCATCATTGAAATCTTTTGGTTACCGAACATTTTGGATCTAGGTTGCGGTCAAGAGTTTCCTCAGGCTTTTATGTCTGAAAATTGCATCGTATTTTGACAATATATCCAAAACGTGCTGACTCTGAAGCCTAAAATGTACTCTTACGAAGAGATTTGTTTAATCTTGTAGTAAAGATTTTGAAATAGATTCTCTTTTGAACCAAACTATGGCTAGTTCATATTTTATGATAAATTGTGAAATGAAGGTATGGTCACACCAACTTGAAACTTAATACACATATACATTATATTCATGAAGTTGGGGTCACATCTGCTTGACACTTAAAACATGTTTTCACTATGATGTGGAAGTTTCAAAATATATGCCAACTTAGGGTCTTCATTAAGACTTTTCAATTCAATCTAATGTGATATTGAGAGCTGGACATTACGTCATTTGGACACAAAATCTTGCGACATGTATATAATTTGCTTACTTGTTTTTGCTTACTTATCTACATGCTCTGTTGTCAAAGTATCGTACAAATACGTTATAATGCACCATAAAAGAAATGCGAAAGATACCATAGGGACGTTCAAACTCATACATCGAAAACTAACTGACAAGGCACTTGCATAAAACAAAAAAAGACAAACAACAGTACACAAAACACATCACAGGAAAATAAACGTTTGAACCATTGATCACCTTAAATGTACATAATTTTACAGTTCAGTGCTACAGCTGCAATGATATAAATCGACCTGAGGACTGTAATAGTACTTCGACATGCGAGTCGGGAAAGGTAAAAAGCATAACTATTTTAATTATTTTAAAATAATAAAAGGAGAGATCAATTAAGCGTCATTGAATCAACAACCTTACGGCATAAGAAAAAACCAACTGTCAATTCTATACAAAACTTTTCGACAATTTGTCATTCACCATTGTTACTTTTTTCTTTTTTAGATAGTGATTCCTTTGACCACATCTACCAGTGTGTATATTTACCAGTTCATTCGCTATAACCGGTTATGAAGTCACGTTTTAGATTTCAATGAACGTAATATATGCATAACTGGTAAATCAGTCAGTCAGGGACTTTGTAAAAAATTATTCAAAACCTTTGTAAAATTCTTTCATCAATACAAAGAATTGGTTCGGAAGTTTGGTTGTACATGCAGAGACCTTTATACAAACGGGATATCACATCCTTATCTTTACGGTGATATTGTTGAAAGATCCCGTAAATTCAGATACAATCCGTGTTCTCTTACTGATTCATTGATTGAACTTAATCATAAAAAAAGGTTATCAAATTATCACTGTAGTAAGATCCTTGGGTATGGTTTTTATCTGTACTAACATTGACTTCGTAATCAATAAATTTAAACAATACTTAATTGTATTGATCTAAAGTAACGAACACTTATAGTCTTAAGTCCTGTCGTTACTTATATTTTACCGTTGCACACAGTTGTACGTCAGTAGGAGTCAGTTCTATTATTATCAATGACATTTAATCACGTTCTTCTCTCACAAATTTATAGTACAGTACAGTTTAACTACAGAAAAGTATTAACAAAAATACCGAACTCCACGGTAAATCTAAAAAAAGGGGGAAGTCCATAAAAGCTGACAAAATCAAACGCTCGACTATATCGACAAACTGAAAATATGGAAAAAAGTTGTCATATTTCTTACTTGGTACAGACATTTTCTTTAAAAATGGTGGGTTATAGCTAGCTAAACCTCCTACTTGTTTGAGGTAACGTATCGCTTATATTTTACTCTGAAATGATTGGAGTTACGTTTCGTGTTTACCCTGAAATCTGATAGAAATTAAGGTATGCTTCTGATGTTACACCATTACAATTTCTTTGTAATGAATTTTTTTCTTTCTGGAGCATATGACTTGATTTGACCTAATTTTTTACATTTGAATGACTATGATTGAATTTTTTGTTAATATTCACTTCTTAATCCCTCATTCGTATTTTGTGCATACTATTCACTTCTTAATCCCTCATTCATATTTTGTGCATAATATTCACTTCTTAATTCCTCTTTCGTATGTTTTGCACAATATTGGTTAGTTTTTTTATACATGTATAGTGGTTCTCAATTCTGCATATTTGTTGTTATCATTTTCTTCATTCATCAAAACTCAAACATTGACGAGTCATGAATATTCGTGACAGATAACATTATCTTACTTAGCCTTTTTGTTCAATTTAATTTGTCAACACATTTGATAATGTTTATTCATATTATACAGGAATGTTTCCAGCTAGAAACACTTAGTTTTGATCTGCGTCCTGTCTATAGATTAGGATGTCTTGACGAGAGCGTAAGTTTGATTTTCGGTTTTGAATAATCTACATCAAAGGTCTTAGAGTCCACTCCTCTGTAATTTAAATAAAACTAGAAAATGCCCGCGAAATCTCGGTACAATTGGGCAATTGTTGAAACAAAGAGTGTCAAGGGTGCCTGTGTTTACACGTTAAAAGGGGGAGGGGTCCGGACGTCGGGTGCCTGTGTTTACACATAGAAAAGAGGGAGGATCACTTCGACACGTTTAACGCCCATTTCATTTCTGGACAGTTCTGCACCTGAGTAAAAGGGTGGATGTCGTTTAATTTAGCAAAATGATGCACTTATAATACAATACAGGATCCTTATAGGCCTAACTGTCCTATTTTCTATCCTTTCTTGTTACTTTCACTTGGATTTCGCGGGCAGTACGTCGACTGAGTATACGCGAAAGCGTATAAGACACGGATCGATAACGGTCTCCGAATTTGGATATTTTCTCAAAAATTGGCGTTTTCTGTGGGAAAAAGATTGTTTCAAAAACAAATTTAGGAAGTACAAAACACTACATTTATACATCATATTATGTTACCTCGTTTCTCAATTCATATAGTTCGTTGGATTATATTCTTAATCTGTTTATGTGTTCCTGACCGAAATATCATTATCATCGTTACCTCTTCCCTTTCTTACACGTATCTCGAACTGAACTGCAAGTCATCACAGAACTGGAAACACTTAAGGACAAACGTCATCTTGGACACAATTTGTGGCTAACCACAGAGTGAGTTACATTAATAACTTTGTATTTGATGCCTTCAATCCGTTCATCACATATTTGAACTCTTTATCCGTGATATACTGGAAATTTCACCTTTATAATTGCAGCTTTATTTCGCGTTCAATGGACTGTGCTATTATCTATATTTGACATTTCATACATTATAACATTAATTCAACACATTGTAAAATTGTATTTCATTTTGTATTTTCAGCTTTTTACCATTTTTTAGATTTGTTCATCATTAAAGTATCAGCACCTGATAGTCTTTTCTGCTTTAGCCCAATCGTCGGTTATACTTACTGGTCAGGCCATTACAGTAAAAGTCTACAACTTGCCTGTTGTGTCTCACAGATTACGCCACTCCACGTCAGTTCTACGGCTACAACCTTCCTGTTGAGCCCTGCAAGAACGCGTCATCCCTCGACGTACAGTAAATTGACGACAACCTGTCTATACATATCCAAACAAGGAATTACAACATAGCAACGTTCGTAGCTGTTACATCGACAGTACGCAACACAGCTTGTGTGTACCAGACAGCAAACCACCAACGTTGGTAACAGTTTATTTTAATCTTACTATCCGTAAGTTGATTAAAAACATGGATTCTGAACACAGAACGTCAAGACGACCCCAAGCGACCAGAAAAGAACTTCAAGCAGGAGCGGAACATCAAGTGGATGCTGAACAGCCTGTCAAAATCCGTCTGATGCTGCACACTTAGAGAATTTCCCGAGACTAGGCGAGTACGTGACCTCACGGAAAAGGTCAGGAGCATTCACGGAAAATCGCGACAAGTTCTGTCAGGAACTAGAGGCCCTCTGGTCAGATATAGAATCCCAGTTATTGGAAGTGACCACGCCTCTTAACAAGCTACAGCAACTCTTAACAGCCCAGGACAAAATTGTACAAGCCTGTGCTAATTATCGCAGGCTCACAGATGAATACCTGAACTTTCTAGAAAGGACCAGAACATTGGACAATCTAAAGTACATAGAGGCATGTAATCTCTCATTGGATATTCGTCTGTCCGAGTGGACCTGGCCATGGAAACCTTACAGGAGCATCGCCTTGCCCTGACAAAGTCTAAATCTACAAAAACAAAAACATCTAAGGGTAATAAAACCTCGCACAGCGGAAGTTCCAACGTCTCAGACATGTCAAGCCTTGCACGGAGGAAGCGTGCCAAAGCAGAGGCTGTTAGATCTAAACTAGCCTTTGCTGAAAAACAAGCCGTGCTCCTTAAGCAGGAGGCAATATTAGAAGAACAGGCTCTTTTCAGACAAGCTGAAATCAAGTCCGAAATGGAACAAGAAGCAATCCAAGCGGAACAAGAAGCCTTACATAAAAAGTTCAAATAGAACAAGAGGCCGCGTACCTGAAAACTCAAATGGAACAAGAGGCCGCACAAATAAAAGCTCAACTAGAAGAAGAGGCCATACGCAGGAAAACCCTAATGCAAAGGGAGGCTGCACGTGCGATTCGAGAAAGAGCAGAGCTTAAGGCCGCTGTGAACATTCTAGAAGCTAAAAAGAAGCTGCTGCCGCAGAAGCCGATGCCCGTATCCTATAGTACGACAACAACCAAGCGTTAGGCGATCTTCCTTGTGAGACTGAAGATCCGCTTCAACGTGTGCAAGATTTCGATGATAAATATCTTGATGCAACTGCCGTACAGGAAAAGATTGGCTTACAAGATAAAAAATAATCTCATGTTGTAATTAAACTAATCCATGAAGCACCAGAGTTTGTGCAGTCCGTGGCACTGAACTTGCCATCGCAAACACCTGCTGTCTTGCCTACACATGATAAGTCACCAGAAGTTACTTTATTCCCAGATCTGGGAACAATAACTGACAAACGTAAACAGGACGTTTCAGAAGAGATCCCTGTTGCATACCAAAACTAGGCGTTACAGAAGAGATCCTTGTTGCATACCATAAACAAGGCGTTTCAGAGGAAACCCTGCTGCACACCAGCAATATATCAACCCGACATCGGAGATTACTAAAATTTCTCCTACGCAAGGACCTGCTGTTCTCCTGGTTAACGAGCTTTAACGACCGGGCAGAATCCTACCGTACATGGAAAGCTAGATTCAAAACGTCACAGACGAGTTACAAGTTTCTGACTCGGAACAGATAGATCTACTGATCAAGTGGCTTGGGCCAGAGTCTACTAGGTATGCAATTAGCATAATAGCGTCGAACGCCAACAACCCAACAAGAGGCCTACAGAGATTATGGGAGAGACTGGACGAGCGATATGGTGCTCCAGAAATGTTGGAGGCGTCTCTTGTTAACAAACTTGTCAACTTCCCAACATTGACCAACAAAGACAACTCACTTCTTTACGATTTGTCAGATATTATCTCAGAAATAGAATATCACAAAGAAAATCCCAAGCTGGGATGTTTGCTAGCTTATTTCGACTCTTCGTCCGGAATAAATCCAATTGTGGAAAAATTGCCATACGGACTCCAAGAAAAGTGGATAACAAGGGCTTCAAGATACAAGTCTAAATACGAAGTTGCCTTTCCGCCTTTCACAGAATTCTCTGCCTTCATCAGGGAAATTAGCAAAATTAAGAACGATCCTGGGTTCATCTTTGGGTCAAAAGTCACACCAAATACAAAAGGTGCTGCGCCAAGGTTCACACCTCAGACGTATTCTAAAGTCAACGTCCATAAGACGGCAGTTGAACAGCAACCTGGAGACAGCAGTCAACAACAAAGTCTTTGTATTTTGCATAATACAAAGCATCCCTTAAACGAATGCCGAGCGTTCCGAGCCAAATCAATCGAGAAACGCAAGGAACTGTTAAGACAGAACAATGTTTGCTACAAGTGTTGTGAGTCAACGACACACAGAAGTCGTGATTGCAACGCGAGCATCAGTTGTAACGAGTGTGTCACCAAAAGCAAAATATGTGACTTCTATAGAAAATTATATGGATAAAGAAAATTTCATTCTGGAATCAACAAGACCTGAAGTTCACGGAGAAGAAATAAGTTGCATTCACAAACAAAACCTTTTCCAAAACAAGGACCGATTGCCGATCTCAATCTGCCTTTTAACAAGCAAGGACTACTCCGAGTAGGAAGCAGTATCGTTAAGTCTGACTCGAATATAAGTGAGAAGGAACCAGTGATCTTATCTGGACATCATCACATAGTAACACCTTTTGTCAGACATTACTACGACAAAATCAAATATCGAGGTCGCAATATTACAGACAGAGCAACTAGATCCGCAGGATTGAACGTTAAGGCGAAACGATTGATTTCGCCCGATACTCACAAATATGTGATATTCCGCAAACTCAGAAGAGGACCAAGTACTAACTCTCGTCTGACTTACCAGAGGACTATCGTCAACCGTCATCGCCGTCTATCAACGTTAAAGAAAATAGTTCCTACCGTCGCAACGGCAACAATGGAACATTCTACAGATCACAGCGATCTCATCGGAGACATCCTTCTTCTAAAGGATAAGAAACTGTGCCGAACCCAGTTTTCCGTGGAATGAATTTATTCAAGAAACTTTATAGTGAAAAGTCGTAACTTGAGAACTGATATTTCTCGCACGACCAAAAGTAGACATGTCTCCTGTACATATTCAATTTATGTTGGGATTTATTTATTTATCTTATATTCATATGCGATTTATTTATGGAATAGTGATATCAGATAGACATCAGACGGGGAGTATTCCTTTACCTCGTTCCTCAATTCATATAGTTCGTTGGATTATATTCTTAATCTGTTTATGTGTTCCTGACCTAGGAGGATTGTTCATCTTTAAACCGTATAAGAACTTCAAAATATCGTTATCATCGTTACCTCTTCCCTTTCTTACACGTATCTCGAACTGAACTGCAAGGTCATCACAGAACTGGAGAACACTTAAGGACAAACGTCATCTTGGACACAATTTGTGGCTAACCACAGAGTGAGTTACATTAATAACTTTGTATTTGATGCCTTCAATCCGTTCATCACATATTTGAACTCTTTATCCGTGATATACTGGAAATTTCACCTTTATAATTGCAGCTTTATTTCTCGTTCAGTTGACTGTGCTATTATCTATATTTGACATTTCATACATTATAACATTAATTCAACACATTGTAAAATTGTATTTCATTTTGTATTTTCAGCTTTTTACCATTTGTTAGATTTGTTCATGATTTAAGTATCAGCACCTGATAGTCTTTTCTGCTTGATCCCCATCGTCGGTTATACTTAATGGTCAGGCCATTACACGTCATATCACAAATATTTCCGACTTTGTATGGTTTCAGAGGAGTTGCGGCTCAATGAAATTGGTCTCTTCCTTTAGTAGTATAGAAGTTGCCTTTTTTAGAAATATTTACACAAATTAATTGAAAAGTTAGGAAAATTTTGAAGAAAGTATTACAAATGTACGTCAGTTCTCAATTTATAAAGTTATTTTCATTTACTAGCATTGGGTCAATACCTCTGTTGACTACCAGTAGAGGGCATCACCAGCTCAGTGTTATTTTCATTCTCCAGGAAAATTCAACAGAGACGTTAATGATTTGACTTGCGGCAAATTTTGTGTAAAAAGTGCATTAAAACAGTTGATGATATTTCCCAAATAATTACTGATGTAATTAGTTATTGGTTTTGATGGGGTTTTCCCTATATTCTGCGAAAGAAAATTATTAGTAATAATTTAAAAGAATAATAAAATATAAAAAAACAAATAATCTTTTGGTCATATAGGTCCTCAAGTATTAATATGTTGCATTGTTCAAATATTTGGTTTTGAGCATTCCCGATGAAAGTAGATCTAGAAAAGCAAATCATATGCCACTATACAAATAACACATAGCTGAGAGGGTGATAGAGCAGATTGTTACCCCGAGAAAACATTGTTAACTGAGGCGAAGCCAAGGTTGACAATGTTTTTTCGAGGGGCACCAATCTGCTCTATCACCCTCTCAGTTATGTGTAATTTAATTTATTATACTGAATGTCCTATGATAATCATTATTGTATTTTACTGTTGAGTTTTAAATTTAAAGTATTTTACTATGACGCCACGCACATTACAACGTTACAGATATTAGAAAAATCAACAGAAGTGAAGCAAGATGGGTTTTTTATTTTTATTTTGACAGTCTATAAAAAAATTTCTGAGCCAAAACGTAGAACTTGAGCATTGTCTTTAATTATTTGATGTAAATTCAATTTATTGTCCTTTAAATTATCTATTTTTGATTGGTCTGCACGAGAGGGTGACATTCAAGCCATGGGATAGAGTAAATTGTCTCCCTCGTAATAGCCAATCAAAATCTGGCATTTTAAGGTGAAGTATAATAAATAAAATTATAAGTTTTATTTCCATTAGTAAAAATGTGTTTTGATATACATGCAAGTACGTTAATTTAAAACCAATTCAATGAAAATCGTTCAACAAGATTGTTAAAATATTCTTATGTAATATTAAAAAATGTAATATAAAATTAGCAGCTCTTATGGGGTTTGACACGACTTTGTAAATATTCTTCGAATATCATTGGTTTTATTGCCTAAGAAATAGAGTGTTCGGGAGGCCAACTTATAAACTTAGCATATAATATAACTTTCGACGAATAGCTTAGATAAGAGCCCTATCTCATTCATACTAGGCTGGGGAGGATTTGTGCACATTTGATGTTTGCAATTTAATTAAGCCGCTAAAACACAAAAATCCAAACAACAACGAAGGAAACAATAAAAAATTGAATACATAAAAATAGAAGTATTTTCTTTAAATATTTTACTTAAAGTAGATCATTGGTATATATATTTCCTCAGATAGAATTTTTCTTATACTTTGCCAGAATGGAGATTTTTCCATAAAATTGAGAATGGAAATGGTGAATGTGTCAAAGAGACAACAACCCGACCAAAGAGCAGAAAACAGCCGAAGGCCACCAATGGGTCTTCAACACGGCGAAAAAATCCCGCACCCGGAGGCGGGCTTCAGCTGGCCCCTAAACAAAAATGTGTACTAGTTCAATGAAAATGGACGTCACACTAAACTCCAAAACATATAAATGAACTAAAATTGAAAAACATACAAGACTAACAAAGGCCAGAGGCTCCTGACTTGGGATAAGCGCAAAACTGCGGCGGGGTTAAACATGTTTTGTGAGATCTCAACCCTCCCCCTATACCTCTAGCCAATGTTGAATAAACTTACACACAGCAATACGCACAGTAAAACTCAGTTTAAAAGAAGTCCGAGTCTGATGTCAGAATAGGTAAGAAAAGAAACTAAGCAAAATGATTCCATGTTTTTTTTTCAAAAACATAATAAAAAGTATGGGTCACCGTGCTTTTTTCAAGCTACAAGTCGTGCAAAATTGCCCAAATTTGTATAGATTGTTCATGAAAAAACACTTTTTTGTGAATAAGAAGAAGTCTATGAGATAGAATTTTGAAATAAAATATGAGAAGATAGTTTTAAAATAAAGTAAAAATTGAAAATTTCTCTAGTATTCCATTATGAAAAAATTACTATTTGAGTTATCTCCCCTTAAATGGCTAAGTTAACAATTTGATTCGAACAAACACAAATATTTGGTATTTGATAAATCGGTCTAAATAATGCAATTAATCACTTATTTCTCTTATTCCAATAAAAAGTCTAACCCATTAATTGCCAATCTGTCTCAAAAATGCGGATTTAAGCAAAGAACTAGACCTATTAATTTGTGAACTACTATTTTACAATCCAAGATAGCGGTATACAGTTAATCTACCTTAATGTAAACGTAGATAAATAAATTAACATTTTTAGATGACAAACATCATTGTTTCTATTGCTTTATGCATGTTGATTAATGTTGTTTATTTTTGATTAATTTTATCAGTTTTAACCTGTTCTATATCTGCTGATTTATTTTAATAAAGATAAAAAAAAAAAAAATATTTTTAGATTTGCAAATAAAGAACAGGTACTACATCTGTAGTCACCTGTATTGCATTCCTCTTGTGGTGTATTTTGTTGTTGTTATTTGCATCATGAGTAACTTCAGTGAAAAGTTACGCATACACATTGTTTATATTGATAGGCTTCTTATAATTAATGCGCATAAATTCATCTTCAGCTTTGCAAAAGATTTGGTGTGAACCCGGCACAATCAGGGTTTGGACGTCGACAAACAAGCCTGTCACTGAAAGGAGGGTGCTGTAAGACTGATCTTTGTAATATCAGAATCCCTAGGATTCCTAAGATTAATCCTCCTCCATCAACTATCACTACATCTACAAAACAACAACCTGTTACATTAAGTCCAACTACAAGTATGTGTTAGTTCTGTAGTTGAGTATCATAACGTTCATAGAATAGAATTTATGCAATGATTGAATGTTTTATTTTTTATAAGTATGTTTTGGGGTACTAAAAATAGAAATAAATATGCACATGTATATTACTGAAATTTAATCGAATAATACTTCAGCTAAATGCAAAATAAATAAACGTACAATGTATGCTATGGAATTGAAATAACTCCTCCACTTTCCAATATGTATTGAAAGTTTTAACGCTTCTATCCTCTTCTGTTCTATGAAAATGAATAAATTGAGACGTTAGTACCACGTCAATCAGAGAACAATCCAACGAATTTAAAAAGAAAACCTAAAAACATCTAAAGATAAGCATGATATTGTCTTCCACTATAGACAGGAGTCTATAAAAACAGCTCTAGATAGCCCCAAGTCTAAATAACTGTGAATAGGTTTAACAAAGACTTATAGAAAAATATACCATCATTACACAATCCCGAAAAGACAACAAGTCTTGTAAGTCTGGTGTGTTTTTTAATTTCGGTTCATTTATATGTTTCAGAGTTTAGTGCGGCGTCCATTTCGCTGAACTAGTATTCATTATTGTTTAGGTGCCAGCTGAAGCCCGCCTCCGGGTGCGGGATTTTTTCTCTCCGTTGAAGACTCATTGGTGGCCTTGTCTGTTTTCTGCTCTTTGTTCGAGTTGCTGTCTCTTTGACACATTCCGCGTTTCCTTTTTTAATTCTAAAGTATAAAAATACAACATTAGAACGCCATCGATGGAATTCAAGACTTGGAACAAGCAAATGTGGTGGGGTTTTTAAGATTTGAACCCTCTCTTTATAAAACTCGATATATACTGTAACAAAAGGTACATAAAAGAACGCGGAAGTAAAATCGGTTCAGTATACACTAAGGTAAAGGTGCAACAAAAGACAACATAAAACAAAGGTACAAAAAAAACATAATGAATACTATCGAATCCAGGATTGCTCTCAGTTACTGAAAACAAGGTTAAATCACGAAACATGATATCAGATAATGCTGTTATACACCCTTATTTGGTGACTGCACTTTTAGATTATCGGTCCTCCTATGCCTTTATCACTCTGCTCGTCATAACGTTGCACGGTTTCATGATGTCAAATATGCTTGACTCTGTCTTAATATCTACAGATTTGACCCTGAGTAAGATAAGAAATAGTTTATATCGCACTAAAAAGTAACACTTTTTGACAAAAACTAGATATTTTGATGTTGTTATTGAAAAATAATGTACAAATATCTACGTAGGAAAAAAAAGAAGCTTAGAAACTAATAATTGAGTCTACTAAATAGAAAATGCGTTTATAACAATCAGTCTCATCCCGAATATTTATGGCAGATTGTGATCCTTATATTCTACCACACTTGAATTTAAGATTCTCTTTCTACACATTGTTTGATATATCTTTCAGATTGTCCGACACATCATGCTACAAGCAATCACCACAGTTGTCCTACTGACTACACATACGTCAGTCATGAACATGCGTGTTTCCATATAGGAAGTTATCAATTAACCTGGCAGCAAGCCGATGTATGTCATATAAACCAACAGTATTTTTCTGATTAATATGAATAATGGTAAAAGTGGGTATACATTAATGATTCAGAAACCCTACAACATAATACAATCAAAATACAGGAAAGGTTTGCTTGTCGCCAACAATATGCAAGTGTCTTTCCAACATTGAAAACTCTAAATCGCCTCGAGTCTAGAAAAGTATCTACTATCAAATATCTGCCATAAACACCAATTTCCTCAATAAAAGGAATAACATTAAGATATATGATTAAAGACGGCCACTTCTTGTCTGTATTAACCTCCAGCAGATTGGAGCACAATTTTAACACTCCTATCTAAGAAAGAAAAATCTTCAAAAATGTACACAATACCTTTTCAATGAGACAGAGACTTTGTCTGAAAGATAACTTTTACATGTAACTTACAATACCTGCCGATATACATTAAATCGAAGTATATTAAACCACAGCGGCAATGATTAATTGAACGCCGTCTGTTTGGGAAATATCTCAACAGCCAGGTTTACTAATGATGAGTATTACCATACATAATTTACATCAAATACCAATTTGTTTTTTGAATTCCTACATGTGATATAGCTGTACCGTTGATCATGTTATTGTATATTTTTTATCTTGTTGACAAAGAGGTTTAATTTGATAAAAAAAGAATTGTTAAATATTAGTTTCCTTTTATCCTTTTAACAAATTTCATTATATGAAACATTAATTCGATTAAAAGATAAAAAGGAAAAAAAGAAAGATAAAAAATTGCATAAAATACCCCAACAACAAAAGCCTTAACAAATGCACTTGAAATTTTGCGTGAGTACCTTTTTATCGTAGACATTACTTAAATTTAAGATAAACTATTAATAATAGTTGTCCCTCTATTATTAAACTCGAATGGAGTAATTCAGAGAAGATACATACATTAATATGTATTGTTCTTGGAAGTGTGATACATCTCTTTATCACTTTTTTGTCCTTTTGTAGATTTACTGCAAAAGTAAATGTGGAAAGCTAGCCGATTTTCGTTCTAGTACTGCAATACTTGATGTCATGAGCCATGTCAAATCAACATTTAATAGTGAGTTTGAAAATATTGAAATAAAATGTGTAGTAACACTAGCAAGTTTAATGTAATGATGATACATTGGATTACTTTCATTGGTAAATAAATCAAGGATTTTAACACGAAGTCTTGTTATGCAATTAAAAACATGTAAAGGGGGAGGGGGTTAACTATTTGCTGATGTCACAAATTTCTTCTCAGAAACACTTGATTCACAGGGCAATAAAAATACAATTTAAAGAAGAAAACAAGAATAAACATGCAACATAAAATTAAGAAGATGTGGCATGATTGCCAATGAGACAACTCTCCACAAGAGACAAAATGACCCAGAAATTAACAGTTATAGGTCACCGAACGGCCTTCAACAATGAGTAAAACCCATACCGCATAGTCAGCTATAAAAGGCCCCAATCAGTCTCATCCCGAATATAGATCACAGATTTTAATCCTTATACTCTATATATAGCTACCACACTAAAATTTACTTTTCGCTTTCTACACATTGTTATTTCTTTCAGATTATGTGACATATCATGCTATAAGCAACCACCACAGTTATACAAGTCTTCTTGTTATCATATGATATATCATTTGGTCCATTTTTTCATTAAAACGTTTTCGTTTTTAGACTGATGATTTATTAGGGCCCCGTCGAATGGCAGGTCGCCCTATAGTGATCAGTCTGTCCGTCCGTCCGTCCGTCCGTCCGTAACAAATTGTGTCCGCTCTATATCTAGAGAACCGATATGATTTCAAAGTTTATACTTGGCATTTATATTAACCAACACCAGAGGGTGTGTCATAATGTGTGTACAACTTCTTAGGTCAAAGGTCAAGGTCAAAAACTTTGGTTTCAGTTGACAACCTTATGGCCTATGGTAAAAATTGTGTCCGCTCTATAACTGGAGAACAGTTATGATTTCAAAGTTTATACATGACATGTATATTAACCAACACCAGAGGGTGTGTCATAATGTATGTACAACTTCCTAGGTCAAAGGTCAAGGTCAAAAGCTTTGGTTTCAGTTGACAACCCCATGTCCTATGGTAAAGATACACATTTTTTACCACACGTTATTCACAGCGGGGCCCACAGAGATGACTCCCATCTCCATGATGTCTAGTTATATTTGTCATATACCATATATCATTAACATTTTACTTTATAATTGAACTGTGTATTCTAATTTTTCGTTGTAAAATTTGAAGGATTATGATTAATTTCTTTGTTCGTAAAAACAAAGTAAAGTCATTGGTTAAATATTCATTATTTATGAGTTACGAGCCGACTACAACGTTTTGGTATACGCTTCAAAAAAATTACCCAGAAACGGCGAATAACCTTTGGTATGAGTGACAAAATGATTAATACATTTTTTCCTCTTTTTTTATAGACATTGATTTATGGATTGGTGCAGCTAAAGATAGCCATGGTCACTGGATATGGACGGATAATAATCAGAAAATAAGTCTGGACCACACTTCATATCTAAATCGTCTAGGTGGATCATGTGGCGCTGCTCACAATTCTCGTTCTGTTTCTTTGATTCCACATAGCTGTACCACACGACTTCATCCTTTGTGTGAAGCACATCGTCAATAATAAAGAACATTGTTCATTTGCAATCAGTTGTTTTACTTATTTCTGAGAACTTTGAATAGAATAAAAACTGCTACTAAAGAGAGGAGAATTTAACCAAAGTGATAATCAAACTCAGAAGTCCAAAACGAACTGACAATGTCATGGCTAAAACAAACTGACAATGTCATGGCTAAAACAAACTGACAATGTCATGGCTAAAACAAACTGACAATGTCATGGCTAAAACAAACTGACAATGCCGTGGCAAAAACAAAAACAAAAACGACCAAAAGACAGTCTACAAAACACAACATAGACAACTGAAGACTGAGCAACACGAACCCACAAAAAACCGCGGGTGATCTCATGTGCTCCGGAAGGATAAGCAGAGCTCCTCATGTGGCACCCGTCGTTTTATAAGATGTTTTAATAAACATATAAAGTTTTTATAGTATGAGCGGCATTTTGCCATCAATTACCTTTCAAATCTTCATGGAACTTTACGAAATTCAAATAGACGCTTTTCCATGATAAAGAGATATCATCCAGGGATTTTTTCATTTTTCTGTTAGTGTGTTACTGATATATGATTTTTTACAATATATTTAGAAACAGTCTGAGTTTAAAATGTTTTAGAAAATTATATTTGTCAAAACTTCATGAAATTTTTTAAAAACTTGCCTTGCCCAGAAACTTATTCATGATCAAGTGATGGTATCTGGAATAAATTTTGGAATAATTATTCATTTTTCCGTATTTTACTGATAAAATTGTATATCTATTGTTTAACTTTAAGTTTAGACTTTTTAGACATCAATTACTTTGTCAAACCTACAATTTGTACCTAGAATTTCATGAAACTTGAATTTCACTGATTGATGACCTTTAGTTTTTTCAGCAGTTAACATTTACACACAGGCTGTGATTATTTTTTTAGACATCAATAAATCTCGTCAAACACTCTTGGAATGTTATAATACAGATTGATTTTTTAACACATTTCATAATTGGTTTGTTTTTATGTTATCCGTACTCTACTGAAAAGTGGGCTTGTTTTGAAATCCATCGTACCCTACTGTAAAATTATTAAAAATATATAATCATGTTCAAAATTGAAATCTTTAGAAATTTTAATTATGAATTATCTTCTTATTTACCTGTGTAATCGTTCAAAATGAATGCGCGAAAATGAAATAATAAGCTGTGCGCCAACTTCAAAAAAAAAATCCTCAAAAGTGCGCAAAGCGTTTTTGGCCGTCGACTGTACAATTTTAGATAGCAATGCATAGTTAAAAGTGTGGTTTCGCATTATGCCCCGCTGGATTCTTCAAATATGATCGTTATTGGTCCATAAAATTCATTTTAATCAGCTGATGACTAATTAAGCCTTTAAAGTGTTTTTTTTTTCTGTTTTGCAGTCCGTATTTTCATATCCAGACCAGCCATAGGTCCAGAAATTATTGCAATGTTACGAATGTGACCTACCGAATTAGACTTATTACCGGGTTTGTACTTATATGAGCAACACGACGGGTGCCACATGTGGAGCAGGATCTGCTTACCCTTCCGGAGCACCTGAGATCACCACCAGTTTTTGGTGGGGGTTCGTGTTGCTCAGTCTTTAGTTTTCTATGTTGTGTTTTGTGTATTATTTCTATCTGTTGGTCTTTTTCTTTTTTAGCCATGGCGTTGTCAGTTTATTTTCGACTTATGAGTTTGAATGTCCCTCTGGTATCTTTCGTCTCTCTTTTACAAACACATTTTTTCACACAATTTTACAAAAAAATGAAACAAAAGACATGATTATTATTTGATCTCTTTATAGATATATGTAAAAAGTTTCAGAAAAGTTATCACTCCAAGGGATAAAAATTCTACTATTGGCAAAATTTTGGGGAAATATGTGACATCTTCGCACCCCTTTTTGTACTATTTTATAGCAAATAAATGCAGATTGTTGCCATGGATACACCAACAAGAAATTATTTTTAACCATTTTAACTACTGAAAATCTATGGATGATACTGATTACATACATTTGCACATACACAGGCAAAATTTGCTCGCGTGAATTTCACATGAATCTCACATGAAATTCACGTGAAAATTTTCACGTGAGATTCACATCAAACGAGCTTATACATGAAACTCACGTGAAAATTTTCATGTGATTTTCACGTGAATGGAGATTCACATGAATCTCACGTGAATTTTGTATAAAAGTGACACATAACATCCACGCATTCCAACATCAATCCGAATTCCGATAGCAAAAAAATCTTATTCGGAAGGCTTCGTAGGGAAGCGTATTAGCGCCACACATTTTTTTTTATAATTTTCTTCCTATCTTTGCGTTACAACGCAAACCTTTGCGTTATAACGCAAACCTTTGCGAAATAACGTAAACCTTTGCGTTGTAACGCAAACCTTTTGCGTTATAAAGCAAACATTTGCGTTATAACGCAAACATTTGCGATATAACGCAAACATTTGCGATATAACGCAAACATTTGTTTCATCTTATTTCTTATTTAAGATTCAAAGGAAGCAGCAGTTATTAATGGAGGAGGAGGCTGCATATATTAAAATTTATCTTCTTTGTACTCATTGCAAAGTAAAATGCTTTACTATTTAACTAATAATGAGAAGGATAATAGATATAAGAAGATGTGGTATGAGTGCCGATGAGAAAACTCTCCATCTAAGTCATAATTTGTAAAAGTAAACCATTATAGTTCAAAGTACGGTCTTCAACACGGAACATTGGCTCACATAGAACATCAAGCTATAAAGTGCCTCCAAAATGATATACATGATAATACATGTACATATATTACAATGAAAATTGAGTAAATTAAAGTTTTACCGAAGAAAAAAACCAACCCTGCTAATATAGCTATAGCCGAATATAAATATACTTCCAAAGTAAGCTCTCGTTTGAGGATTGTGTAAAGTTAGCTAACTACCCTTTTGCAATAAATGAATAAAATGAAGATGTTTTATTAATAAATTATGTTCTCTCCATTTAAATTGCTACCAAGTTGCCACTCTAGATTGAAAATTTCATGACTTTTTATCAAAGAATCTTTATCATATTCTGAGATTTAAAAAAACGATTTCTTACATCAAAATTTAAAAAAAATCTTTCTTAATAGTTCATTTTACAGCAGAAAGATCATTTTGTCTATTTGCCTTGACAGCTTTACAATTGTATGACATTATTTTTGCTCTTATCTACTGAATCAAAATTCTAAAATGTTGGCTTTTCAAATAAAATATGCCTATAACATATCTATTTTCTTGTTAAATTATATACTTTTCTGATTCCTATGCATATTTATTATAATGACTTTGCCTTGTACATGTATTTATGGTTCTTTTCTAACTAAATCACAACAGAAATTTAATGACAGACGGGCATATATACAAAACTTAATGAATAATTGAAATCAAGATGTTTGCGTTAAACGCAAAGGTTTGCGTTAAACGCAAAAGGTTTGCGTTATTTCGCAAAGGTTTGCGTTATTTCGCAAAGGTTTGCGTTATATCGCAAAGGTTTGCATTATAACGCAAAGGTTTGCATTATAACGCAAAGGTTTGCGTTATATCGCAAAGGTTTGCGTTACATCGCAAAGGTTTGCGTTATAACGCAAAGATAAGAAGAAAATTAAAAAAAAAAAAATGTGTGGCGCTAATACTCTTCCGTAGTATACATACTATTAGTATTTTATTGTAATTATAATACAAAATAATGACCTAATGATGCTAGTATTACTTGACTTGCAGTTTATACAAAAATTCACATGAATCTCACGTGAAATTTTTCACATTAATTTCACGTGAACTTTACAAAAAAAAAAAAATGTATTTTTGTATTTTTCATGATTTAAATTAAATTTGAACATTTAGATTTTATTTGAATTACTTTATTTTAAAAATTCACGTGAAAAAAATTCATGTTATTTTGCCTTGAAATATACGTGAGTTTCACATGAGATTCATGTGAAACTCGCTTGAAATGATTTCACGTGAGTTTCACGTATAAGCTCGTTTGAGGTGAAATTCATGTGAATTTCATGTGAGATTCACGTGAATTTAAATTCACATGAAATTGATGTGAGTGAAATCCAGTAAGCTTAATTTGTAAGAAAGCAAGGGAAAGGGGATCGGAAATTTATGAGGGTAAATTTTAATTTATTTTCCTAACTATATTGCTACCTTTATACACTGAAGGCTATAATCGGAGGCACACGATTTCAAATGTCTGTACAAGATGTATTTGAACTAATTTCCATCACTTTTGAAAGAAATTGAAAGTAAATGAATATATAACAAAGTTGATGGTACTTGTAATAGTTCGTAATACGAATTCGCATAATTCTTCTGGCAAGAAACTATCGTTTATATATATAAGAATTACTAAGCAACAAGAACGATATAAATGGAAACGACCATACGTATCGAATGTTGATAATTTATAATTTTGAAATTTTGAATCAATATAAAAATGTAGAAAAAAAACCCAGATATTTTTGTTTTTTAAATGGCAGGAGCTTGGAGGATTTTTCCGAATTGATAATTTATTTTGCTACGCATGATTATCCCTCCACCCCTTCCGAATATCAAAATGTCGTCCCCGTATAGCATGTGAAAATCTTAATTGAAATAGTTCTAATTAGTTCTAATGTGACTAAATTCAGGGGAAATAGTCCATATCTCTTTAAAAAGATGCTTCGAGTTTGTACATTATTTTCTTTTATCTTAGTCTCAAATAAACAACAGATTTTTTTCTAATAGATAATAAGAATAGGTAAGTCAAATGACAAATGTGATAAGAAATGTTAAGTTGTCTGAAAGACATATCAACCGGAAATGAACGTGCTCATAATTCTATTCTGTAAGTACAAGTAAAGTATCAGTGAATCGGCATGTAGGAAAGTAAAACCTATTGCTATAGTACATATGTAGTCTTTTTGAAACCACACAGGTATACATCATAAAAAGAGGAACCATTATTTAATTTCCGACAGGTGCTTGTGAAAACAATCAAAGGTCATTAAGTTAACTTATTTTAAGTATACAAATGTACCATATATACTGGTAAATGAATGAAAGAAACTTATTGTTTTTGTATTTTGGTGTTTACAAGAGGCAAGTTATTGAAAATGAAAAAAACATCAAGAAAATATAAAAATGGTTGTAGACAACACACTAGCACTTTAAAATGACGAGACAAAAAAGATAGGGGCGATCGTTTCATTTTGAGGTGCTATGGGATGCGATATAGATATTTATTATGCCTTTTTCATAATAACAATGTTCTATCCACTTATATCTAAGCGACTAATCTCTTCTTTTTAATTACTAAACATAAGTCTACATTGTCAGGTTTTACACTCGTATGTCTACTGACGAACGGGCAGGTATGTGATGATCTGGATTCAGAGGTTTGCAGGTTACTATCCTCCTTGTATCCAAACCTGTGGTCATTAAGTTAACTTATTTTAGTTGTACAATTGTACCATATATACTGGTAAATGAATGAAAGAAACTTATTGTTTTTGTATTATGGTGTTTACAAAAGGCAAGTTATTGAAAATGAAGAAAACATCAAGAAAATATAAAAATGGTTGTAGACAACACGCTAGCACTTTAAAATGACGAGACAAAAAAGATAGGGGCGATCGTTTCATTTTGAGGTGCTATGGGATGCGATATAGATATTTATTATGCCTTTTTCATAATAACAATGTTCGATCCACTTATATCTAAGCGAATAATCTCTTCTTTTTAATTAATAAACATAAGTCTACATTGTCAGGTTTTACACTCGTATGTCTACTGACGAACGGACAGGTATGTGATGATGTGGATTCAGAGGTTTGCAGGTTACTATCCTCCTTGTATCCAAACATGTGTGCTGACATCTGTTTATCTAGTATCTGTAACAGATTTTGTGGAAACTGTCGTAAGTTCTATTAGTTTAAGTAGACTAGTTATTTTTTTTATTTTAATTAAAAAAAAGTCTTATTTTCATTGTTCTTACCTATTTCTCCGTAGAAAACAATCTTTAGAAATCTACATTATTTTATACAAGAAAAAAATCGTTTGATTTGATATATCAAATCCACATTGAATGAAAAATAAATATGTCTTTTCCTATATTGAGTTGTGATTTAACTTAAAACTAACAGCCGATTAATCATATTCGTTTGGCATTCAATGGAAAGTAACATTTTGTTTTGTAGCTGTAAGGTGTTATTATAGCAGAGAAATAGTAAATCCAGCAAACTGTTCCACTGTAGTCGACTGTCCATCAATAGATCATGTATGTACAGGGTTAGGTAAAAAGATCGAAGTAGAAGGCTCAGTTTCTATTTGTTAACCATCTTTTGTTAAATTATGAAAAAGCATAACAGTACAGATTTAATATTCACCTTCTCATGAAAATAGTTCTGATTTTGAAAATATAGATCATACTACTGCAATATTCACACTTCATTTCATGAAGTCAGAATTCTAATATTGATTTCGAATAATAAATAATATGATTTTCAATGTTTGTAAAGAATAAAGTTACAATGAAGCTTTCCATGTAATTGAAAAATTGTATTAGATATTTTCTACTACGAGCAATCAACATCTACTGATTGGATTAGGTCTAATATAAGGCAAAATGAATATAAAGAAACAAGACGTACACTGAATACGGATATGGATAAAGTTACCACCCGTATTTCGACAACTAATATCAGAATTCTCTTCAGTTATGCTCGAAACTACATGCATTTGAAAGTTCCAAAACATAAAATAAACTTTGAATATTTGATTTAAACAAAACATACTGAAAAGTATAGCCACACCCAGACATGGAACAAAGTATTTCAAAAACAAAATCGAAACGTCATTTTTAAATTGATGTACATTTTTCTGATCTTTTTTTAATGAGATTATTACGTTGCATACTTGGTCAATATACATGAAATATTTGTCACTTAAAGTAAAACAAACATGATTTGAAGCTTTTCTATCGTTTGCATGTACTATAAATAACTATTTGACAAAAAAATGTTTTTAATATAAAAAATAAGAAGATGTGGTAAGATTGGCATTAAGACAACTCTCCACCAGAAGACCAAATGACGTAGAAGTTAGCAGCAATGATAAAAACCAATATCGCACAGCAAGCTTTAAAAGAAACCGAAATAACAAATGCAATACAAATCAAAAAAGAAAACTAACGAAAAACAAATATAATATACATTGTACAACAACAAACAACAACCCCGAAGCTTGCAAATTCGCTGCATTAATCAAAATAAGGCTACTGTCAACGGCAGACAAAGGAATACAATTAGGAATTGTAATGTCTTCTAATATTAAGCAAAAGGATCTGATGAAAAACATTATTTTTTGTACCAGTTAAAAAGAATTTGTGTACAAACACAACTCTGTGGAAAGACATTATTTGAATCAAACAAATTATAGGCAGTTTTAAATATATAAAATATACATAAAACGTCACAGCAAAAAAAAAAAAAAAAACAACTAAAAAACGTGAAAAATATTTAAACATTAAATAATGCATCGTATCGCTTAAAAATTTTGCACAACATCGTTTTGAATACGCATGAAATATTTGCAACTGGACAAAGCAAAAGTGTCGGACAAAAAGCAAAATTATGGGACAAAAAGGCAACATCGGACAAAAAGCAAATCTCGGACAGAAGCACCATATCACATGCATCAATCAATAAATCATTGCAACAGTCTGATTGGTACCACTTTAGACAAGTTAACCAACAAACAATCAAGCTAACAATTTCGTTCTTTAGGTTAGTTTGTACTTTTCATTGACATGTAAGAAGAGATTAAAGGCACAACGACTCTAATGGCCAGTATCGAATATGATCACTTCTAAATGATCGATTTTATACAAAAAGCATTCAGCTATGTGGTTCTAATGGTATTTGATATTATTTTCAGACTAAAAAACAATGTATATAATATGTATTGTAAGAAAGACATATTGCATGAACTGAATATTTTTTTTTCTGTTTACATTGTTCTCTCGTAAATTTCAGTATTGTTTCACATCACAAACATTTGCCGATGATTTTACGAAAGTATATAAAATGGGATGTGCACTAAAAAGAGTAAGTTTTTAATCTATATTCATTTTATTTTTCATGTTCTTATCTTGACTTCCATTTTTGTAGTACATGTATAAAAACAGCTGTATTGTATGTACAATATACATGTACTATCTTCACAGAGGAGTACATGTAAATGGTGTTTGCGAATGCTTCCTTATGAACAAATCATTTTAATTCAGTGTTCAGCCATTTACTCAGACTTTTGACTCATTAGAAAACAAGGCCACTAATGCAATATAGTTTTTAGAATATTTCATTTGTTTACTGACTAGTGATTAAATTCGAGAAATACTCTTTCAATTAGAAATTGAATGAAACATATTGCTATTGTGTATAGCAAATGAGACGAAGAGGTGTGAAGCTCATCTATTTCATATCACTATTTTAGGAAGACCAATAAAAAATTAGCATGCCCTCGTCACCGATCTAATTTTAGTCGAAAAACGATTTTAATGCGTAAAATAAATATCCAAATATTTGCAGACCTGTCCAACCATAATAATATTTCATTTCAGACTTGTGAACTAAATGTTAACGGTGCTAAAAGGTCAGATGTTGTTGTGAAAGGTGCTTGTTGCGGCACTGACAAATGTAACAATAAATCACCAGATGAGATTGATCGACAAGTAGATATACAGCAACAAAAGATATCAGAGCTGTCACAAAATACAAGTAAAATAATTTATTTACCACACAAATGCATTATGTATAATTTCAAACTTATTGGCTCAAGGGTTGACTACGATATATATATCTAGATTTAGACTTGTTTATATTTTTTCGTTTGGGCTTGTATTATATTTGACTTCGGGTTTATATAATCCGTTCATCCTATTTCGACTCTTCAAAATTCAAGAGTCAATCCTAAATTGAGGTAAATTATATGGCCTTCCAAATACCCTTTCTATTCCTAACATCACTGAAGAGACATTAATTGTCGAAATCCGGATATGGTGTACCAATTTTGGCACCTCATGTTTGCGGTATACCATCTTTTCCGCAAGTTTGTTTTCTGTTTGGTATTAAATTAATAATTAAAATCTATTTTGTTACATCTGGTGTTCCGTTTATTTGGCAATCGCCATGGCAGTCAGCAGGGTTTAAGAACATCCGTTGTTCGACCTGCTAGTCAAATGCGTTTTGTTAAAATATACTTTTTCACTTTTTTGGTCTATTGGAAAATGTTGTTTGTGCTGTATTTAGACCCCTCTACCAAGAAATTTGTTTTGCATGCACACGTATAAAAATTGCGGTTTTATCCAACGCAATCATAGGTTTGAACGTTGTTTTCAATTTAGACTTGTTTATATTTTTTCGTTTGGGCTTGTATTATATTTGCCTTCGGGTTTATATAATCCGTTCATCCCATTTCGACTCTTCAAATTTCAAGAGTCAATCCTAAATTGAGGTAAATTATATGGCCTTCAAATATCATTTCGGTTCCTAACATCACTGAAGAGACATTAATTGTCGAAATCCGGATATGGTGTACCAATTTTGCACCTCATGTTTGCGGTATACCATCTTTTCCGCAAGTTTGTTTTCTGTTTAGTATTAAATTAATAATTAAAATCTATTTTGTTACATCTGGTGATCCGTTTATTTGGCAATCGCCATGGCAGTCAGCAGGGTTTAAGAACATTCTTTGTTCGACCTGCTAGTCAAATGCGTTTTGTTAAAATATACTTTTCACATTTTGGTCGATTGGAAAATGTTGTTTGTGCTGTATTTAGACCCTCTACCAAGAAATTTGTTTTGCATGCACGTATAAAAATTGCGGTTTTTATCCAACGCAATCATAGGTTTGAACGTTGTTTTCAATTTAGACTTGTTTATATTTTTTCGTTTGGGCTTGTATTATATTTGCCTTCGGGTTTATATAATCCGTTCATCCTATTTCGACTCTTCAAATTTCAAGAGTCAATCCTAAATTGAGGTAAATTATATGGCCTTCCAAATATCATTTCGATTCCTAACATCACTGAAGAGACATTAATTGTCGAAATCCGGATATGATGTACCAATTTTGGCACCTCATGTTTGCGGTATACCATCTTTTCCGCAAGTTTGTTTTTTGTTTGGTATTAAATTAATAATTAAGATCCATTTTGTTACATCTGGTGATCCGTTTATTTG
The DNA here is from genome assembly GCA_017311375.1 of Mytilus coruscus. NCBI lineage: Eukaryota > Metazoa > Mollusca > Bivalvia > Mytilida > Mytilidae > Mytilus > Mytilus coruscus. Next base: position 38,223,829 of record CM029603.1, on the reverse strand, counting down.
GCACGTCATGGCATTTAGCAGGGTTTAAGAACATCCGTTGCTCGACCTGCTAGTCAAATGCGTTTTGTTAAAATATACTTTTTCACTTTTTTGGTCTATTGAAAAATGTTGTTTGTGCTGTATTTAGACCCTCTACCATGAAATTCGTTTTGCATGCACACGTATAAAATTGCGATTTTATCCAACGCAATCATAGGTTTGAACGTTATTTTCAATTAAGACTTGTATATACATAAAATTGAGAATGGAAATGGGAATGTGTCAAAGAGACAACAACCCGACCACAGAACAGACAACAACAGAAGGTCATCAATAGGTCTTCAATACAGCGAGAAATTCCCGCACCGGAGGCGTCCTTAAGCTGGCCCCTAAACAAATATATATACTAGTTCAGTGATAATGGACGTCATACTAAACTCAAATTATACACAAGAAACTAAAAGTAAAAATAATACAAGACTAACAAAGGCCAGAGGCTCCTGACTTGGGACAGGCGCAAAAATGCGGCGGGGTTAAACATGTTGATGAGATCTCAACCCTCCCCCTATACCTCTAGCCAATGTAGAAAAGTAAACGCATAACAATACGCACATTAAAAGTCAGTTAAAGAGAAGTCCGAGTCCGATGTCAGAAGATGTAACAAAAGAAAATAAACAAAATGACAATAATACATAAATAACAACAGACTACTAGCAGTTAACTGACATGCCAGCTCCAGACCTCAATTAAACTGATTGAAAGATTATGTCTTCATCATATGAATATCAGGCACAATCCCTCCGTTAGGGTTTAGTATCATACCATCATAAAATATATGAGAAGAGCATAACCCGTGTCATGCCAACAACTGGTTTTAAATAAATGTGTTTAGTTCCGATGCAAAGACCCTATAAGTGAATCAATATTAAAGCCAAAATATGCAATCTTTAATGACCTGACAACAGTATCGTAACTATATCCCTTCTTAATAAGTCTATTTAAAGGTTTTGTTAGCTTCTGAGGTGAATACTGACATTTTAGTGCTTTATAAAGAATATTACCATAAAAGATTGGATGTGAAATACCTGAACGTATAAGAAGTCTGCATGTTGAGCTATATTTACGAATGATGTCCTTATACCGATGATAAAATTTAGTAAATGTTTTGACTAGTTTGTGATATCGAAAACCCTGGTGTAATAATTTTCAGTAATACATAAATTTCTTTCGTTAAAATCTGAAACGTTGTTACATACACGAGCGAATCGTGTATATATAGATATATAATCATTTGGACTTCTCCCGTCCGGCAGTTAAATCCGTACTCAAGGGGTTGTACTTTTGGCCTTGAGGGATGCATAGATATGCAACCACGCCCGGTAGGAATGGAACGTCGAATGATCCTCCAGTTCAATCTAATCGTCCGATTTCAATTATCAGTTGTGTTGATATAGTCATGGAAAGGGTTGAATACAAACGTGTTTTTGATGATATGGTTTACTGTGACATGGCCTCTTTTAACTTTACCAGTTTGGATTTTTGGCGAAACAATCAAATAATCAACTCCTGGAAATTTTCTTCTGAATGATGCTAATAAAATTGTGTCCCTTCACTATTGGAATAATACATCTAATAATCTGAAACGGGCTTGGAAACTTTGTCTGATAGAAGTATTGTAGAAAACCAGCTATGCGATATAATGTATCATGGATAAGCTTCTAACTATCAGCAAACATATCCTCATATAACATCTATTTCTGAATATAATCTTCGGAATAACAATGACCTCATAGTACTATTTTGTAGGTTAGAACTACATATTTTCAGAATACAATCAGGCATTGGAATGAAATCTATAAACTAATTAGAAATGTAGATTCCATCTTTAAATCTAAATGTTCCCTAAGAAAGAAACCCCATCAATCCAAAGCTCCTAAACACTATTATGTTAGAGAACGTAAAGTAATATATTCAAGACTTCGACATTCATATTCTAAATTATGATCTCTTTAGATTCAATATTATAAATGATTAAACTTGTCGTTGTTAAAGAAAAGTTTCATTTTTTCTTTGAATGTCCGTTTTATGCACAAATCATAGAATCCATCTATTTGATAAATTACGGTTTGGTCCGTACCTTGTTACTAAAATAAATGGAAATCAAAGGGGAAGGTTCATTCAGGGTTAAAATTGGTCCTAAGATTTTGATGTTTTTTTATCTGGCCAAAATACTAAAAATCTTACATAGAAATAATTGAGAAACATCTAAAACTAGTATACAAATTTACTTCTTTTTGGCATATCGCATAATAAAGTACGAAGTTTTGACCACTGATCTTGCATTATTTATGTTGTAACGACATTTTTCGTTCAAATTTTCGCATATATCAGTTTGGCCGCAACCTCTGTTCCAGAAAATTGTTGTATTTAGTGATTCAATATAAACATTGGCATTAAACATGTTAAAACTACATAATATTTTACAAGCAAGATTTTTTTTTGTTCTTACAGATAATGTGACATCGCACATGTCTGATTGCTTTGATACGATTTCTAACTGCAAAGAATACAAACCAATTGTATGTGGACAATATGCCATCTGGTCACAGGAGCATTGTGCTCGCTTCTGTAATATATGTGGTGTGTATTTTAAACCTTAGTTGTTGTAAAAATGCATAAATATCCAAATGACAACAGCAACAGTAACACATTGTCTTCAGTGAATAATACTATTTTCCAATATTTTGTTTAGTTTGTAGTTACCATGTCAAATGTTCCATTATACATATATCTCCAGTTATTTATTATTAACAAAGACATAAGTATATGTCTAGGTATATTCTTAGTAAACTGACATTATACCTTTAAAAAAGGTATCCCCATGGGTCCTCTTTAACAAAGAGCTCCTCACGTATTCAGGAACAAATATATCCTTGGCTTCCAATTTGCGGGGTTTGAGCGCTTCCGATGAAGGCAAATTCAGAATAACGCTTCGGACGCATCAGATGAAAAAAGTGTTATTTAAATTATTAGGAAAAATGTTTTAGTCAATTGTTCTAATATTATGACTGGGCATGGAGCTCCAAAATGATAACTTTTTTTAGGGATAAAATAAATGATGATATAGTAGTACCACTCTTAATATAACGATCTTTATGAAATTGCTCGAGATAGCGAAATCATGTATTTATTTCATATACCTTTAATATATAAAAAATGTTTTTACGCTGTGCAATTAATTAAAAAGTTCCATAAAAATATCCTTCCTACTATCATATACTTGTTTAATTCGGAATAAGCTACATTTGTAGTAAAGAAATTACTAAATGATTTTGTATATTTTACCACACTTGAATACTCACAGAATAACATACTTATTTACAAATTTCTTTTAATATCTTATTTTGAAAAAAAAAAATAATAAGAACGAGGAGACAGTTCATTAAGTAGTATTTTATTCCTTGAAATGTTATCAAATGCGTGTCGAATGATTGCTGACCATGCGTTATTGACATGGTATATCACATTGAATTAACTAAATACGTAATAGATTATTTTATCATTTTACAGTTTCCTTTGATACATGACAAACATTGTATTTACAACTATTGTTCATTTTTCTTGTTAGGAACTAGTACCAAAACAAGAGTTATTTTACCTACAACAGTAACTGTAACCTGTAAGTTATAATGATATTCAAGGCCAAAAAATAATTCGTTTCGAAAAAAAAAACGTCTTTTCTCTTTGCTTCTTAAAATAACTTTATCAAGTTTTTGGCATATTATGGACCACAAGATCAAGTCGTTATATAACAACAATAATTATATTACTTATCCACAAGAAGTAGTTGAATCGGACACAATGTCATGTTAGGACGTCAATGAAGACTAACACCTTCGAATTCGGCGTTTCAAAAGTTGATGCATTAAGGGTAATATTTCAGTTTAATATTTTCTGACATTTTGAACGTCACTTATATAAAACTAAATTTAGATTGTTTCTAACTTTATAAAACACTAAGCAACATGCACCATACTTTTGAGAATATAAAGAACATTAGCGCAAACCTCTAATTATGATTTATAATAGTCCAATATACAAATAGTAAACCAGCCTCGCAAAATAAAAAAAAAGGGAAAACATGAAAAAAGTTAATACAAACATGGTTTTGAACTAACACTAAGTGTTTATATGAGATGGAAATGCTTTGTTTGTTCATGGAATAATATTTGTTGGTATTGGCATTACTCAAGTTTTAGTGACATATCTGGATCGTCTTGGCGATGTACGGGTAATATACGATTGCTATTCCAATTATAATTTTTAAGTAATCATGGTAGAGTATCATTTTTTTCAACTTGTCTTTCCTAGTTTGAACTTAATTGATTAAACTAGAATATTTCAATTTTCGTACACAGCATGGCAAGGTTTTTTTAGAGTGAACATTTTCTTAAACTTTCCAAAAAAATATACAAAAATAAATAATTATGATATCTTATGCATTTTTTATTGAAATATTTTTGAAAGATGAGTGAAAATAATATTGACAAAATATTATGTGAGTATTTGACCATAATTTGTATTTTATTTTGAAAAAAGCTGCTCCTACAAGCATTCCTGACTGCAAGAACATGGATGACGACGTGTGTCATAAGCTAGCTTTGGATAATGCCAAACTTTGTTCCAATGACTGTATCGCTAATAAAATTTGTCCAAGATTTTGCAAAAAATGTTGTAAGTCTAGATTCATTATTATTTGACGTGATGTTAGATGACTACCGTTTCTCATATTTCTGATATTTTTCGTAGATATGAATAAGCTTTGTGGTGCTTTTAGCTAAAATAAACCAAAAAGTATATAGAATGAATGATTGCGGGAAAGGTTAAATCGATACATTTACTCATAAAATTACAATTTGCCTTTAATCTGTATGACTGCGAGTATTTCTAAATATTTAACCACTGCAGAATAGTGTTGGGCTGTCCAGCTTGTGGAATACACTACTAATCTACTGAGGACAATATTCAGCAAAAAGAACTGATAAGCAAACATATATAAGTCTGAAAGTAAAGATTTAAACCCTTACGTAAAGCATCTTATTTCGCATATCTGAAAAATTATTATTTCGTCTACGAAGGTTGCAAAATGAAACCAATCGATAATAAGAAGAAAAACCTTAGGGTGGAGAACTCAAAAATCTAGTTTATCCTCCCGCCACATGTCCATGTGCTTTTTTCCTTTTTTTCATGATGTCTGTACCTCCTGTATTTTTCTTTTCATCGATCGATGATCTGAAAAATTAGAAAGACATGTTAATATTATGACATACGTTTCTTGCATCTTTTATGTGTGTCATTAATTATGAATATTTTATGATGTACAGTTATGATGCATTTTACCTCAATTTTACAGATCAGTGTTATAGCTGCAGTGATATAGATCGTCTAGAAGATTGTAGTAATACCACAACATGTGAATCAGGGAAGGTACAATATTTTCTGATTTTCCGATGTCAATGTTAAGTTTCCGCATTTGCATATACCCAAAGGGCTTCCTTTTTGAAATTATTTGAGTTCATTTTTTTTTTACTTATAATTGTTTATGTATTTCGGAAACGCGTGATGTATATACATGATGATATTTTTACAGAATATCAATCTGGATGAGACTAACAAAAAATTAGCACAAATTGAACCAAAAGGAATTTTTGGATGGATACGGCTTAGGACGTATTCACACTAAGGCTTAAGTGTAATGGAATTTTTAAACATTAATTATAGATTAATACTGCGTTAATTTTAGAAACACTTGCATCTATTTATTAACTTTTCAAGGATATAAACAATACAACTTGTGTACATAAAACATGTTTCACATGGGCAGTGTGAACGCGGCCAAAGTTTCAGTATGATTTACACAATTTTATTTGTGCAAATCTCGTTTAAATAAAAGTACTGCCATTTTAATACATGTACATGTCCTAAAACGTACAACTGAGCTATTGATACATTGGACTCTTATACACGTAGTATAAAAGCAGGCGCATATATCCCAATGTAAAAACATTCGTAAATACAAATTATGACGCCCATTTTGAAACAAAAATTTTCAGTGAAAATCAATCAACATCAGGTTCTTTGATTTTAATACACTTAATCATTGACTTTTTCGTTAGGTACTGGTAAATTGGTTTAAAGATTAACAACATGGGACGCCATTGTGATTTTGCTGAACTTTTTTGAATATCTGTGCAACAAACGAACACGGATTGATTCGGTTTGTCGTTCCCATCATTCACTTTTTCGTTTGATATTAGTAAATTGGTTAAAAGTTTACCTCATGGGACGCCATTACGATTTGGTTGCCCTTTTTGGAATATCTGTGCAACACATGAGTACGAGTTGATTCCATTTGTCGTTCCATTAGTCCCTTTTCCTGTTTGTGACATCACCGAATGCGACTTATCATCACGAACAAAACGACTGTACCACTACTGCAGCAAGAACTGCTGATCCATCTGTGACACCTGAGTTTACTCCTTTTGTGTAAGGAATTAGGGCTACCTAAATTTTCGCTTTCTGTATTGTGTATGTGCTAGATTTTCTCATTGTATGTGTTGCTTCTGTCCAGAAACAGTCCTGTCCATCCAATGTTAAAAACACTTTTCATTTGATACTTTCGTATTCGGTCAAATATTAGATATATCTCATTCGTGGATTTTAATAAGAGTAAAACGAGTTTGTGTCTCTTGTGGACTAGGAACTACTGACACTTCAGAGCACCTGAGTTCATCTCGATATTTGATGGGGTTCGTGTTGTTCAATGTGTAGTGCTTTGTGGACGGTTGATTTTGTTTTTCGTTTTTTTCTCATGGCAATGGTGTTTTACGTTTCTATTTCGACTTATGACCTTATTGCTTCTCTTGGCAAATAAAAGTTAATAGGTGTATATATGTTTGTAACAATCAAGAATTTATTAAGAAAAAACACAAAGTCTTTAATTAATGAATATTTTGTTTATTTGTTTAGGAGTGTTTTCAGCTTGAAACACTTAGCTATGATCTACGTCCAGTCTACAGATTAGGATGTCTTGACGAGAGCGTAAGTTTGAACTACCTTTGATAAAATTACAACTTTAATTTATAACACTCATATACCAACGGCTTAATGTATTGATTTTTATATGACTCAGTGTATCATTCAACAACTTATTTGGGTATGTTCAATGCGTAAAACTTAAATGTTATTATAACCGGTTTGGTGAGATTATATGCATCTGCAGAAAAACTGCATACCACAGTTAATCGTTGCAATATTCCACAGTTGACCCCTTTACATTTCTAGCATGTATATTATTTTCACTTCAAAAACAAGTAAACTGTCAATTTATTATACCAAAACCACTTTCTTATGGATATTGTCTAATATATTAGCACAAAAAGACATTCCCGCGACAGCCAATGTCGTCGGTTACTATTCATTCTAGAAAATTCTATAGAGTCGTTTCATGGAGCGTTTGTGTTTACAAATAAACATATTTTCAAATATCGAAGTTATTATGTATCGTTAAAATAGAGGTTGTTCATTGATGTTTATATGATTTTGAAAAAGACAACACTATCCCATATATTTACAGCTTTGTCATAGGCTTGGGGTTAATCCTGTACAATCAGGATTTGGACGAAGAGACCAAGGCTTGTCATTGAAAGGTGGATGTTGCAAAACAGATCTGTGTAATACCAAACTGATTAATGTATTACCTTCCACAACTACGGTGTCGACTAGCGCTACTGTCACTGCTCAGGGTAGGTACACTTATTCTTTAAATTCATCAAGTAATAAGAAAGGTGCTAAAAAGGATTTATCAATGAGACAAAAAACCAGACATTAACTTATATGTTTTTTTTTTAATTACAAACTTGTGTGTGGTCCGAGCATAAATGTATTCAATTCTAAACTTTGATAGATAATACGACTGGCCCCGTCGTAACTGGGGATCGTAAAATTGTCAACAACATTTCGCTACAAAATATGTTAGCAAACGGGCAGAAATAACATGAGCATAAATTAGTAAACTTGAAGGACAACTGTTACTACCTTCACTCTAATGCATAATCAAATATCAAATTTAGTATAAATTTATATAAAGTAATATTGCAGGGTCTTCCAACTTCCCTAAACATTTTCCAAATAACCAGCATGTATTCTGTTAGAAAACCAGAGTTCAGAGTCATTGTGAGCTAACTACTCTAGGGGTTGTGTGAATTGAATGTGATACTAACAATTACAAAAATCTGTTAGAATATACTAGTACACAATTTAAGTTTTTCTCTAAATTTAATGACAGAATAAAAAAATAACTCCAAATTTATTTCATAAAAAAAAATGATAATCATCTTGTAATAAGAAGGGACAAATCATATTAAACAAAAAACCAACAGCTCTGCGTCTTACAAGCGGTTCTCTACAATTGAAACCATCAGTGTTTGATTGATGAACTTTTGCTTGACGGATGTCTTTTCAACAAACAGTTTACATTCCTAAAGGAAACAGCTGTGGTCCTCTTCTCGTCGTCTTGTTACTCTATTCACATCATATAGAAGCTATTGACGGAAATTGTGGCTCATCAAGAAGAATGAAAGAATCTAGCCCTATCCTTTAACATCACATTCCGCTATATAGATCATGTCATTTTACAGTATTTTACTGTTTTATTCTGACTAGTGTTTATAGATATCGCGTATTCCTGCAGAGCTTGACTAAATGCTGCTTTATATCTCTACTTACACTTAGACATTGTCAGTGAATATGGAAACCTATATTTACAATGAGGGTCAGTCTAGAACAACAATTTACGACAAAAGAAATGATTTCAGCTTCCCAATTATGAACATTCCAGCAGCTCCTGCACATGGAGTATATATCTCCCAGTTGATACGATATTCCAGGGCTTGCATTTCCGATCTAGAGTTCCAAGTGGTGAAGTTGAAATCATCCCTTTGAAAATTGTACGGCCTCCATCACGAGTTGGTTGACCGTTATGGAATATCTGTTTCACAAATGACGACGAATATGTTCCAATTGTTGTAACCACAATCCCATTCTCATTTCATCACCAGGGTTGTTCTTACATGAGCAACATGACGAGTGCCACATGTGGAGCAGGATCTCCCTACCCTTACGGAGCACCTGAGATCACCCCCGGTTTTTGGTGGGGGTTCGTGTTGCTCAGTCTTTAGTTTTCTATGTTGTGTTTTGTTTACTGTTGTTAACTTGTTGTTCGTTTCATCGTTTTTCATTATTTTTACCATGGCATTGTCAGTTTGTTTTCGACTTATGAGTTTGAATATACCTTTGGTATCTTTCACCTCTCTTTCGTGACTTGAGAGAAGATGATTTTCTATCTTGATATAGCAGGCAGCAATCTAGCAAAATGAAATCTCCCAGAACATACCATTTTCTACGGCTTGAAGCCAAAGTCCTGTCTCCCTTCTTCATCGTTAATGAAATTAACGAATGCGTCTTATCACGGATGCTTTCTTTTCGTTATCAATACGACTGGTGTGGCTTTTGATCAAGAACCGCTTACTCTTCCGTAGAATTTGATTTCATTTGCGGTATGTTTGTTTTGCCCATTTACTAGTTTTCTATCTATGGGTTTGTGGACTGTTAGTTGTCGTATATTTTTCTTTCGTTTTGGTCATTGCATTTGAAGTCCAAAATGTACGGCAAGTATACTTTATGTCCAATTATAGGTTATGTCGGTCCTCGACAAATCTTTGATACGATTGATACACCCAGTGTTTATACACAGGAGTCGAAGACACATAATAACACAAAATTGGTAATTTGATTGCCGTGAAGTGAATTTATCATTGGTATGTGGAGTTGCAAGAATAAACTTTCTTTCCATTAAAAATATAACGTATAGTTTGTCCAAGTCTAATACATACAATGTATTTGGTAATGATGTTGAAATGATATATTGCGAATTTCGTAGGATATATATTCGTAAGATACGAAATATCAGTGTAGATGTACTAGACTGTGGTTATGTAGATGCAGTACGTCATCTTCGTTCCACAGCATATGTATTGGTCTGGTGGCAAATGAAATAAATACTAGGAAGTAATTTCAGAAACAGTTCATATCTCAAAAAAACTATAAATTTATAGTTATAAATCTATTTTCAATTCCATCATATTTCAGGCTGTTCATTATATCACTCTGGAAGTTTTCGTGGTTGTGGTCCTAACTCTGCATATGTTATTAAAGGACATTCTTGTTATCATATCGGAAATGACGCGTTGACATGGAATGAATCAAAGGCAAGTCATTATATTTGATAAAACGAAAATTCTTTGCATCCTTTATTCTACTTATGAAACAGAACTAATGTAATCTGGCAAAAAGATACGAGACATCGATTACACATTACAAAATAAAAGACGGACAATAAGGGATCTATAGGTAAGTTAAAGCAATTCCTTAAAGAATTTACCAGAAATAATCTTAAAGTCCAAAACAATTAATTACATCTTGTAAACAGTAAATTAACAGAAAATGATTGTATTTTTTACAAACATACACAAAACAAAACATGTTAATACTATACGCTGAGTGAAGTGAAAGGGAAAAATAGTGACATTACTAAATATATATTTAAATAGATTTCTATATACATTTCATACACCGAACTCATTGTGTACACATTTTAGGAATTTAAATTCTCCTTCGCAGTTCGCACTGCGAATTTTAAGTAATTTTAAATGGTTAAAAAAAATAGATAAACTCAATAAAGATATCAGGTTTATAATTTGGTATGCCAGAATCATCAGTGGCACTCAAATAAAAACAGTTGCAAATACAAAGTTAAACCGCCATTATTCGCCGGAAATACTGAAACGTTGTACACGTCCACCAGCAGTTGCATCGTGGTTGTATAAACTCATCAAAGATACCAGGCTTATAATTTGGCACACAAGACACAGAAAAAGGATCGGTTGTTCGCAGTAAGGTCTTAATTTCTCTTGCGATAAAACTCTTATCTTATTTGATTGTACATACTTCTACCATTCAAAATATCATACATATACAGGTAATAAACGTAGCATAACTGTATACAGATCTGATTACTTCGAATCGCCATTACTGCAAGCACCTTTGATACTGATACATTAAAATAACAAACTTTATAAGGTACCATAAAACCACACTCGTACAAACCGCCAAACTTTTCGCGTGCCCAATGCAACTAACATCATAACTTTATAAAAAAGTAAGTACTGTTATAGAACTATTTATACTAGTTCTGATCTATACATATGTCATACAATTGTGGAAAATGATATTTCATATCTATTACATCAAAAAAAAATACATGTAGTTCGTTCAATAACCCGTTTACGGTTTAATATTCATGATATGCAATGTACAACCTAGGTTATATGAATGCATGTAAAACAAAATACATTATAAAAGATAATAATCATTGTTAAAAAATGCATTTGTTTTTCATTTGTCGTTGTTTTATTTTGTTGTAGAATTATTGCAGAAGCAAATGTGGAACTCTAGCTAATTTTAATTCAGGCACTGAAATAATAGATGTCATCAGCCGAATCAAATCAAGTTATAATCGTGAGTTCATAATATAAGATTAAACCACAGTTACTGAAAATATCATACACAAAAACTTTTCATCTTTGAAGGTAAAGAAGAATTGTCCAAAGAAATGAAATAATAATCTGCTAATTTAAAATGTTATTTATGAACAGATTTTTTTGAAAACAGAGAGAAGTTACCAAGGGGACAATAAACAACTATAAGTCATATTAAAATAGACAACTTCTATGTCATTTGATCTCTGGTAGAGAGTTGTCTCATTGGCAACATACCACATCTTCTTATTTTTATATTATAAAACATGACTAAAATTTAAAACATGACAAAAAGACAAGCTACAAAAACAAAACATGACACAGAAATCCAAAGATTGAGCTACACAAACCCCATCAAAAACCTGGTGAAGAAGGGTAAACAGTCCGTGTTTCACATGTGCCACCGTATACCACACATTTCTGTGTAGCAACATTAAAGCAGCACATGCATTTCAGAGAAAATATATCCTAGTCAACACGATATTTCAAGGGCTTTCATTTTCGTCAGAATGTTACAGATTCTTCAGTACTGATTACAAGAAGCTATCGCATCAAGGGTTTAAAGTTAACATCATCGTTTCGAAAGTTTTTTTGACGTCATCGTTAATGGGTTGACCATTAATGAATATCTGTGTCACAGTTAACCACGAATATGTCCAAAATATCGATACCACAATCCCGTTCTCATTTATTGGACCATGACATTACATAATGGGACTTATCATCATATTTTTACCAGCAACAATTAACACGATAGGTGTCAATAGTTGAACAGGAACTGCTTTTCCTGTAGAAGCAAGAGTTCACCACTGTTTTGTTGTTTTAGTTATGTTGTTGCCTGTTGTTTTTAAACATTTTTGCCCCCCCCCACCCCCATGGTGTTTTCTCTTTGTTTTAAATGAGTATTTTGTTGTGTTTTTTTTTTCTTTGCGTTCATTATGTTTCGTCTACAGCATATAATGAATGATGACAATAAGATTAATTTTCAGAATAGTGATTTCAGTGCTGACTATTTTCACATCTGCAAATATCGATCGTACTTAATTCAAAGATACAAGGATTAAAATTTAGTACGCCAGACGCGCGTTTCGTCTACAATGGATTCACTAAAGGTGTTCGAATCAAAATAGTTTAAAGACAAAATCAAATGCAGAATACAGCTAAATATATCTATGTTTGGGGGTTGAAGAAACTTATTTTTTCAAATAGTTCAACATTTTATTACTAGAAAATTAACAAGAAATGACCGAATAAATGATACTCCATATCAACACAGAATAGCTGACTACTGGTCTGGTAATATCCTCGGGAAGAAACGTCCACTAGAAGTGGCATCGACCAGTATAACTTAATATCCTCGGGATGAAAACGTCCACTAGAAGTAGCATCGATTCAGTATAACATAGTAAACATTCATATATTGTGCAGTCAAAGTGCTTGAGTAAATATAAGAATTAAAATACAAGGTTCAGAGCGTATTCATAACAAGGAATACAAATTGGTTGTGCAAACGCTGATATTTAATGTATGAAATTATGTACAAATAGTGCGATATAAGTAAGATTATGAAGATTGATAATACAATAAGATTTTAAACCTTAAAGGTAAATACCAAAATACTTATAAGAAAACCAATTCTTATAAATGTACATGAACTTACAACTCGAATCATCCAAAGCCAACTATATTCGATACACAACTATATCTTTTGATTACAATTGTATGTACATACTTTTCTATATTAGAACCGTAAGATTGTCAGTTTATATATATAGACCATTATCTACCAAAGGATAAAAACCGAATTATCCATCTGATAACCCAAGTAATACAATAGTGTGTTTGCAGTCATTTGGGTAATGATTTCATTTTTTACAATATGCATGTGTCATAATTTTAATAACTGTTCAAAAGTAAAATCACAAAATACTGAACTCCGAGGAAAATTCAAAAGGAAAGTCCTCAATCAAATGGCAAAATCAAAGTTCAAACACATCAAACGAATGGATAACAACTGTCATATTCCTGACTTGGTACAGGCATTTTCTTATGTAGAGAATGGTGGATTGAACCTGGTTTTATGGCTAGCCAAACCTCTCACTTGTATGACAGTCGTATCAAATTCCATTATATTGACAACGATGCGTGAACAAAGCAAACAGACACAATTGGTAAAATGTCAAAATAGGATTACAGCAGTCAACATTGTGTTATCATCTTAATCACTATAAAACAAACAAATGTTACGAAGAAGCACAAAAAGGGGCATACATCAAATTTAACATCCTCATATATTCATTCATTTACAGATCTGGATCTCTGGGTTGACGCAGTGAAAAACTCACATAATTATTGGATATGGACAGAAATCAATCAGAGAATTATTATGGAAACGACTTTCTATCTGAACAAAATAGACGGTTCTTGTGCCGCAGGGCATAATTCTGATATTGTTACATTGATTCCTCATAACTGTACCACACGACTCCATCCGTTATGCGAGACAACAATAACTTAAAAATGGAACCAATAATGTTCTGCAATAAAGAATATTTTTGGGGGATTTCTGCATTTTTAATATATATATTTTAGTACAATAAAGAAAGTTAGTCCATCTTCAAGTAGTTATATATTATTACTGAACAATTTGTGCAGCTCTTCCGCATTTGTCATTAACGCTATATCATTAATTTGCTTGTAAAGATGAATTATTGAAGACAATAGTTGGTAATAACATTAACGGTACCAATTTTTCTGCACCAGATGGGCATTTCGACAAAATGTCTCTTCAAGGCAGCTTGATGCCAAATTTTTTGAAAATCCAAAACTTATTACAAAAATGAAGAGCTTATAAACCAAAAACGATAAAAAGGGTAGCCAAAGCCGGACAAGGAATCAGAGTTTTGCATGGGTGTGATGTATCCTTAATTTTTTTAAATTTCCTATCCAAGATATCCTTCAGTCAGGATAATATTCAGACTAGAATGGTATCATCATCATGAAATAACTATTGTTGGCATTAAAAGTCACAAAGTATTGCCTTCAGTAATTTATTGTTAATGTGGCCACACAAAAAACAAAAATAAACATTAAGAAATATTTTCTATCTTTCTTTCACATCTGTTTTAATTTCTTTTTTATATTTTTTTACTTCCGTCTACAAGTGGTCTGCAATAACGAGCACAATCTGTATTCCGAAAAACTGAATATAAGGACAAACAGATAAACATGGAAGGAGTAATAAATACAGATGCAAACAAACAATGTGAGCATAAGTAATTAAATGTTCAAACAGAGGTTCATGGGATTGCTATGTACAAACAACAATTAATCAATCTTCCATTATTACAATAACCATGTTAGAGATGATAATTTGTTTCCGTATAGTTAGTAGAACCAGCAACGCTTTGTTTTCTTTAGTTATTTTGTCTTCTTTTGGTGAAATAGAAATTTGGGAAACCAATTTTCAATTCCTGATAGCTGACCATTGTAACAATTGATTTAGATTGTTCATTATAAAAACAACATGTATTTCTTTTTTACTAATGTATAGTTGTAATCTAGGTGGACACTAACGAACAATTTCCATAGAAATGTAATCAGTTGTAATCTAGGTGGACACTAATGAACAATTTCCATAGAAATGTAATCAGATTAAACAATAGAAATAATTTTCAGAGAAAATTTGAAAATACAAAACACGTATTCCATTATTTTGGCCTACGCACTACTGGTGTGTTGAATGTCAATGATTTGAACGTAAAGTCTGATCTTGCTAATTGTCTTTAGCATATACATAGAATCATTAGAGGCTTAGTTGTATGAGTACTGTCAATATAATTTTGGGTTAGTTTTAATTTATTGTTAGATTAAAATAAACGATGCAAATAAAATTGAGCATGTTTCTGCTAACTATTACTCTTAAGCTGTGGTAAACATAAATTGTAAAAGGAACTTTCCAAAAATGTGTCCAGTGTCCTCCATGTGATAAGTCTTCCACTAATCACTTGATCTACTGTAGGATTTTTATCATAACAGTGTGGATCCTAAAATAGATATACGTTATTAAGGAATTGAAATAGTTTTTATTATATTTCAGTGGGTAACTATCCTCTTTACATAGAAAAGTCCGGGGAAAACGATTGAAATGGATCGAGGTGATCTTCATTTAGTAATAATGTTAGTTAAAACTGTAGGTAAATTGTGTTACTCTTCAAATAAATTTTAGGTACGCACTTGAAAAACGAAACAGAGCATCTACATGAATTAATAATGTAAACTTTTAGCGAAATAAAACGGCGTAACTCAATATGTTTTCTAGTCATATCGAGCTACGAAATCTTATCATGAAAATAATGAATGGCACAATTCGAAACAGTCAACTGTTGCAAATTTAAATGAGGGGTAATGATTCTAATATTCAAGAGAAATATTTAAAGAAAATAGTCACAACGAGGAAAGTAAACCTTCTTATCTAAAAGTTACTTATTTAAAAGTCTTTGTACTTTTTGAGGAAAACAAGCATTTTTAACATTTTAATATCACATAAATACATAAGATAATAACTCGTTATGAAGAGATTGCACATTATATCTTATAGGTATATAGCTCAATGTTTTCTTTAACCTATATGTATACGACCTTTGATTCCGGAGTTTATATTTTTTCGACAGTTTACCTTCTCTGTGGTTGGACATCCTGGTAATCGGTCAAGTAAGAACAACTTATAAAGAAGTAAAATCAAGCATTACAATCGGTACAGTTTAGGGGGGAAATTCACTGTATTATGTTTTCTATACACGACAAAATCATCGGAAAACAGTAAACCTCTCCCCCAAGTTGCATCGAGTATATATCTGATTTTACTTCTTTTGGTTGCTCTTACTTGACCGAGTACTAGGATGTCCTACCACAGATTAGGCTACCTGTCGAAAAATTATATAATCCGGAGTCCAAAGTCGGTAATATGAAAATAGTCTATTTCTACACACTCGTCAATTAACACAGTATGTACAGATATAAACAAGAAATCTTCACCAGATTCTGTGCAATATGCAGAATCAATGTATGTTAATCAGTTAGAACGATGTGTTTGTCAAATACGAAACAAAAAGTTATTATGTAGTGTTTTGGGGACTTGTCTTTTCGTCGTCTTCCGTTTTTTTTCAAGAGTTGTCAGTTTATTTTCGACTTTTCAGTTTTGAATGTCCCCTTGGAATCTTCCGTCTCCTCTTTTTTTTTTTTTACATAAGTACAACATGCAGAATCCATTGTTTCAATAGACGATAGGCAAACTAAATTGTAGTACAATATACAGAATAGCTTTTTTTTAACATTGGAGCATAAATAATCCCCTAGGAATTATGGGTTAAAATATAAAGAAAAACACGAATTACTTGGAATTATGGTTATATTAAAAGTAAATACTTACTAAAATCAGAAGACTTTTAGGTTTGAAACAGACACCAAGAATACATTTTGATGAATTATCTGTATCTCCACCTAAAAGCACAGAAATAAGAATTGTTACCTGAGATCTTAAAAAAGAGGAAAGTCGAAATTAACTACAAAATACTTAACCACTAAAATATCAATCGCTGGAACCATCGAATAGAGACTGGCCCATTCGTAACTTACTATTAGTCCCTTTCAAAACACTAAACCTCCCACTTTTATACACTGTATTGACAGTACCCCAATGTGTCAACGACATTCAAATGTGAACATATGTAAACATTGAATGTAAAGATGGGTGTCGCAAAACACATGTATCTATGCATAATGATATCAGTAATTAGTATATTGGTACAGGCATGATAAGAAAATGGAACATTTTGATTGTAATTTCATTCATAATATATCTTAATAAACTGTACCAAAGCTTGGACTGCGGATCTATCGGGCCGGGTTTACTTCTGATGTTGTAAAAAAAAAAAAAATATTTTGGCTTTGATGGTTGATACCATTTTACATATTGATTTTCATAATGATCAGTATAAAAGAAAACATATCGTTATAGAAGTAAGAAGATGTGGTATGGTTGCAAATGAGACAACTCCCCACAAGAGACCGAATGACGTATATGTTGACAACTACAAGTCATCGTACGACCTTCAACAATGAGCAATACCAATCCCGCTGTGCAAGCTATAAAAGGCCCCGAAATGAAAGTTACTGAAAGCTAGTTTAAAGCCAATAACTAATAAAACAAGAATGTGTCCTTAGTACACGGATGCCCCACTCGCACTATCATTTTCTATGTTCAGTGGATCGTAAAATTGGAATCAAAACTCTAATTTGGCATTAAAATTAGAAAGATCATATCATAGGGAACATGTGTACTAAGTTTCAAGTTGATTGGACTTCAACTTCATCAAAAAATACCTTGACCAAAATCTTTAACCAAAAACTTTAACCTGAAGCGGTACAGACGGACGGACGAACGAACGAACGGACGGACAAACGAACGGACGCACAGACCGAAAAACATTTTGCCCCTAGGTGGGGCATAAAATCATGTATCTAAGACTAAAATATCAATCAGTACACATCAAACATCCAATGGATTTAGACAGAGGCGTCATTAACAGTCAGAGAAAAAAATGACCTTTTGCAATGCCAAAATATAGTTATCGACAGATTATAGGATCGTGAATGTACATATGTGTATAACAATAATATTTAGTTGCGTTTTAATTTATTGATAACACAATCAATATATGTATACAAATAAAAAAAAATATTCAAAGATTTAATTACTGTGTTGAATTGGTAACCTTTTAGAATAAGGCTATTCAAAGGATCGATAAGTTTACCCGGATCGCATCTAAATTTACGGGCTCGGCAAACAACATCACCGTAAAAATTAGAGTGTGCTATTCCGTTTGTAATAAGTTTCGTGCTCATTGGAGTTGATGGTATACGTCGTTTAAAGTGATATATATAATTCATACAAATAACTGTATATGAAAATACTATACCCATCATTACAGGAGAACCAAAAATATTGAAATGGCTTTCAAGTGCTGTCAAATGGTCTTCCAACTCTATTCCAGATCGTATATGAACAATTTTGCATGGTACCTATAATGTTCAATATGTAATGGTTCACAATAACTTTAGGGCTAATTTGAATAATAAATTTGCTTATAAACATGAAAAATGTGTAATTTTTGCAAGAACTGCTCTCCTGCGCATCCTGCTGCATCGGCAGCACTCTTACATTTCTTAGATACAGACGCACAAATATATAGACATTCCAACTAAATTTTCAAAAGTTAAAAACGGAATATCAAAATAATGTTAAAAAATAGCATTTTGTAGTAAAATTGCCGAATGACTATTCAAACTGCACTATTTTCTTCAATAATTCTGGGTTTTGAATATCATAAAGGCATCCATTTATTTTCGTCTTTGTTTTTTTTTTTCTGTTTATATTTACCAGTGACAAAGAACCCAACAACCAAATTGAACGATAGTAGTGAAAGCATTAACAAGTTAGGTCTAAATTATGCCATTTCTTCCAACGAACATTCCTTTTTTCAAATAAAATTGATGGACAATCACACATCTTAAAACCTTTCATTGCCTCAACCCCATCAGCATCAAACAAGCTTAAAACTAAACTGTTGATACAGATCTGTACATGAATCATGATACAAATTTAACAAGAAGAATACCTTTTTCTCTAAGCAACAAAGAAAAACTCAAAAAGTTAAAATCAAACACGGAACATTTGCAAATAAAATGCTTTGATACGACCGCAGAGGTCGAACCCTGAATAGTTAGTATGGACACAACATTCAAGCTTGATACAGCTCTGAATTTGGATTGTGATTAAATATTTGACACAGCATAGGTTTCTGACACAGAATGAATGTGGTCTAAGAACTTAAAAATTTTAAATTGGACATTCACCTATTATGGTCCAATATCCAAAATCTAAATACATGGTTAGATTCAGCATATCAAAGAACCCCAAGAGTTCAATTTTTGATGAAATCAAACAAAGTTTAATTTTGGACCCTTTTGACCTCAATGTGGACAAAGTTGATAATGGGGATTAAAAATCAAAAATCTAAATACATGGTTAGATTCAGCATATCAAAGAACCCCATATATTCAATTTTTGTTGAAATCAAACAAAGTTTAATTTTGGACCCCAATTTGGACCAACTTGAAAACTGGGCCCATAATCAAAAATCTAAATACATGTTTAGATTCAGCATATCAAAGAACCCTATGAATTCAATTTTTGTTAAAATCAAACTAAGTTTAATTTTGGACCCTTTGGACCTTAATGTAGACCAATTTGAAAACGGGACCAAAATTAAGAATCTAACTACACGGTTAGATTCGGCATATCAAAGAACCCCAATAATTCAATTTTGATGAAATCAAACAAAGTTTAATTTTAGACCCTTTTGACCTCAATGTGGAAAAATTGATAACGGGGCCCAAAATCAAAAATCTAAATACACGGTTAGATTCAGCATATCAAAGAACCCCATATATTCAATTTTATTGAAATCAAACAAAGTTTAATTTTGGACCCTAATTTGGACCAACTTGAAAACTGGGCCCATAATCAAAAATCTAAATACATGTTTAGATTCAGCATATCAAAGAACCCTATGAATTCAATTTTGTTAAAATCAAACTAAGTTTAATTTTGGACCCTTTGGACCTTAATGTAGACCAATTTGAAAACGGGACCAAAATTAAGAATCTAACTACACGGTTAGATTCGGCATATCAAAGAACCCCAATAATTCAATTTTGATGAAATCAAACAAAGTTTAATTTTGGACCCTTTGGACCTCAATGTGGACCAATTTAAAACAGGGCCCAAAATCCAAAAACTTAATACACGATTAGATTCAGCATATTAAAGAACCCCAAGAGTTCAAGAATAAAACCCCATTGAAATTGGTCAAGAAATAAGCAATTTATACAAAGTATCTTCTTTGCACAATACTGTGCAATTGAATATTTCTTGCAATTGCGCAATACTGTGCAATTGAATATTTCTTGTTATTGCGCAATACTGTACAATTGACAATTTCTTGCTATTGCGCAATATTGTGATATTGATATTTCTTGCTATTGCGCAATACTGTGCAATTGAAGATTTCTTGCTATTGCGCAATACTGTGCAATTGAAAATTTCTTGCTATTGCACAATACTTATTATATAATAATTTACACATCCTGTTAGGTGTGTATCTCCTGCCATATCATTATTATTTGCTTTTAAATATAAATCAGAAATAACCAACTTAAAATGGAAAATTCTAAAGAAAAAAAGGAAAAAAAGAACCCTCCCCGAAATTTTTGAACCCCTTATGATTCATCACCCCAAACTCAATCCCAGCCTTCCCTTTGAGGTATGGTACCTTGCAGTACAATTTCAGAGAGATTCATACACTTGAACACAAGTTATTGTCTGAAACTAGAAAAATGCTTATTTTGGCCCTTTATGGCCCCTAATTCCTAAACGTTTCAGGCAATTACCCCAAACTCAATTCCAGCTTTCCTTTGTGATATGGAACCTTGTAGTACAATTTCAGAAAGATCCATACACTTACACACAAGTTATTGTAATGAAACTAGAAAAATGCTTGTAATTTGCCCCTTTTTTGGCCCCTAATTCCTAAACGTTTCAGGCAATTACCCCCAAACTCAATTCCAGCTTTCCGTTTGTGATATGGAACCTTGTAGTACAATTTCAGAAAGATCCATACACTTACACACAAGTTATTGTCATGAAACTAGAAAAATGCTTGTTTTTGCCTTTTTGGCCCCTAATTCCTAAAATTTTGAGGCAATTACCCCAAAATCAATCCCAGCATTCCCTTTGTGATATGGAACCTTGTGGTACAATGTCTGAGAGATCCATACACTAACACACAAGTTATGTCTGGAAGTTACAAAATGCTTATTTTGGCCCTTTTGGCCCCTAATTCCTTAACTGTTGGTACCATAACCCCAAAATCAATCCCAACCTTCCTTTTGTGATATTGAACCTTATGGTAAAATTTCATAGAGATCCATTCACTTAAACTAAAGTTAGAGTGCGAAAACCAATGCGTCTTCGGACGACGACGACGACGCCGGACGACGACGACGACGACGACGAAGACGACGACGACGACGACGACGACGACGACGCCAACGTCATACCAATATACGACCACAAAATTTTTGCGGTCGTATAAAAATGGATACGGTTTCAATAGGGATGCCTAAAATATATATGCAGTGAAGTCAGTAAGTTTTTGGAATAGGTAGCAGAAAAAAAGACATACTAGTTGGTGGCAAACAATGAGTGCCAAAGGCATGCTTTCTCACATTTTTTTTCATTTTTAAAAGCAACATAGAAAAACTCTTAAATGTAGAACCATACACAATTCAGATACGATTTTTTTTATAAGAATGCCTAAAATATATACGTACATTGAAAAAGAAGTCAATGCATATTGAAACTTCAAAGCTTCCGATCCATTCACGAGAGCCATCAAAATTCTTTGGTTTATCTCCCATTTCAACTAGAGCTTTCTGAATCTCTCTAATTGTCGGCACATCCCGAGTGGCTTTTTGTTGAAATTTTACCCAGGAGCACAAAGTCTGCAATGTTCTATATCCGCATCCCCATCCCTGAAATAGCAATGTTCATGGTGAGATAGATCATTCTCCTGCGGAAACCCATGCAGATCTTATACCAATTATCTATGAATAACTATGTTGTACAGTAAACAATGATTCCGATGTATTTAAAACAATGCTGATATATTTTTCTAAGCTGAAAACGAACTTAACGAAATAAATATAAGCGGGAAACCTGATACATCAAAGGATAGAAAATGAAAACATCACGTTATAAATTTAATGCGTCCGAGGCGCTTTTCTGAATTTACCTTCACCAGGAACGCTCAAAGCCGAATATTTGAAAGCCAAGGATGTATAAGTATTAAGCCATAAATGATTTTTCGGTCAAAAACACAAAAAAAAACATGCATTTTGATACTGATCTGTAGTAGTTATTGGGAATTCTAAACGTAACAAGTTCAAATTGCAGGACATACATAGTATGCGTACATTGTAGGAAAATATAAATTTATTTGTACTCACTACGAAATAGGAGAAAAAGCTTGGCGAGTCCCACCTTATCGAGCGCTTATCTACTTGTTTCTACAGCTCGTACAAATGAACAACTATAATCAGACATCGGCCAATGTAAATTAAATGTATACTTTGTCATGCTGGTTGGTAGGTTTTGAGTATTTGACTTGATAAATTATATTATCGCTATTTTTGCATTTTCCTTTAACTTGATAATGCTATTGAGATGGAAAAATCGCTAGAAACAAGCACGTGGCGTTGCTAATGAAATTGACACGAAATTGACAACGTCGTCATAGGTAAAATAGCGATAAACAGATTAATTGGTCATCTCAACTTGATTGGTTTCTCGCTTTCGCCGTCCCGGCTCAAGCGAGAAAATCAAGGATAATCAATGATAATCTATAAATCAAGCATTCACCCTAACTCTCTTAACAAACTCATAGGGGAAAATCGTCTAATTGCGGACAGCGCCGATATGCGGACGGAAAACGGATATCTCACTTTTCAATAAAATTATGAAAAATTGAAATAAAATAGATATAAGAAATTTGTTTTGTTTACAATTGAAACTATATTTTGTTGCAATAAGGATATCATGTCTATTGCTTACGATTTACTTTAATGTCATGTGATTGAAATTGCAAGCTATAAATAGCTTATGTCAACAAGTTTGAAAACCTGGAAATTTTGAAACAGGTCCAAAGTCAGCGTGTCACATTCAATACAAAGTTGTTCATGTAAGAATGGCAATTTATGTGTTGAAAAGCAATAGGCATTGCGTATTTTATGCAAGGAAACATTTCTTTTAATTATTTTTACTGATTTGTCTACATTTTGATTACAAAATAGGAATAAGCAAGTGTCCGCATTTTCACCACCGAAAATAATGTGCATATGTCAATACCATGATATAGGAAATAAAAAAAACACTCTTAGAATCTAGCATTATTAGTGCGAATCCGATACATTTATATCAATAAAGTGTTGATTCGGGTTTATTTGTTTTACTTTCATTTTGCATAGCCATATTATGAACATAATGTGTTTACAAGTCTGATTTCCACTCCAGTTGGCAACTTGCACACATTTTCACTAGGTCAAAAAGTGAATACGTCAACCCTGGGATGGCAAGCCAATCTATCTCTCTTTCCGAAGTTTACAGAATGTCTACATGTTTAGGACTTTTTGCAAAAGCAAATGGAATGAAATAAAATGTACCGAAAACAATCGCCCGCATGAAATTGCAACAATGTCTCGTAGATGAGTGGCTATTTGACAATGATTTTATTGGCTATTTATTTATAAAATTAATACGTTATATATCAAAACATGAATATGTATCAACACTTCTATGCGAAATTATTGTAATTGATAAGGAAAATGAATTCAGCAGCATTGTGTTTATTGCTAGAAAATCAGGTAGAAGAGGTAAAGAGATGGACATTCTTAGTGGGGAAGAGGAAGATGAACGTATTGATATCACGAATATTATTTTGAAATAAATGTTCTAATAAAACTTTTCAAAACATGATAGAAATATGGTAACCAATACATAGGTTTTATAGACCTCTTAATTTAGACTTGTATGAGCCTCCAACAGTAATGACTTTGTGCATCCAGTCATCTGCCTGTCTGACCATCCGTCTGTGACAAATCGAAAAACAAACGAGGCCCCTCATTCAGAGGTACCAGTAATCGCATAATCACCAATTTTTTGCCAACATAATCACATAATCATTAAATATTTGCTTTGGTAATCAAAAACTTATTTCTTTAGTTATCAAATAATCATAATCTAAAAAGCTTTGTAATCTTATAACAATTCAAATGTACAATATGTAATAACAAAAAAGCTTCAAAAACTGGGTGTTCTCTGGCATATCTTGCTTGTTTACTTCTTCTATGATTTTTTAGTAAGCTCTTCCTCGTCCTCATCCATCTCCACGGGTGAAACTGTATTACCTGCATTTTCCATATTTGGTTCGGTAATTTTCTCATGTGAACGACATATGACTCACGTTTTTTTTTACCTGCATGGACGAATGATTGTTAAGAATTAATCATCCTTTGCACCTATCGTTAACCTGTTGTGTTTTATACATTTCATCTAAGGCACAGAACTAGGTATGCATGTTCTGCACACGTTGGCATCCTGTCGCCAGTAGGGTAAAATCCGATGCCATTATTGGTCACAGAACGGGTATTTTGACTTTAGTATGGGCTTTGCTCATTGTTGAACGTAAATGACCTATACGTTAACTGTGTCAACAGCGTCTCTTGTGGACAGTTGTCTCATTGGCAATCCCCAGCACTACTTTTTATATTATTAGAAAATGTATATATGTGACGAAATGCAACGAACGCCAACAGCGTCATGTGTGATTTTCGTCTTTATTATGGCATGTCGACTTTCGTCCCTATTATAGTAATCACTCTGTCCGTCTATACTTTCTATGTCGTAGGATAACTCAAATTTACTCCGACAAATTTTAGCACAAAATTTAGTACCATTAGGGAAGCTCCTTTCAATTTTTTTACTTTTCATTTTCGAGATATTGGACTTAGGCCATCAAGACCCTTCATTGAGGAGTGACACGGGCCAGTACTCATAATACTTACTTTTTCCATAATTCACTGAAACTTTTGGTCTCCATTTTTCCATATTCTTATTTTTTTTTGTTGACATTCCAATTTAGAAAGTTTTGCATGTTCTCTAGCTCACACCTTGCGTTTTCCCATTTTTTATTTCCCAATTCTTAAAAATTCAGCCTTTTTACCCATTCCATAAACTGTGTCCAGATGTTCATGGCGTTGGATGGGCCGCAAAAAAAATCATGCTTGTCAAAGAGTACATAGAAACCCGAGGATAAATAAAATTATCTTATAAGTATCGGAAAGTGCAAATAAAAAAATCTCGCCTCAAGGCATCTTATGCTCTAGGGCTACGGATTTTTAAGTGATTAGGACATTAAAACACATTGCAATGAATGCCATACGATTTGAAATTAAAATTTATCACAATTATATCTCGAATATATGCATGCATGCACGAAAATATCACGATGGAAGTTGTCAGTACAAAAAAGTTTCTGCATCTTATATTATTTAATAATTGGCGTGGTATATGATATTTATTGAACTTTTTAAATCTTATTTTTCTCACCTTTCCACATGTATTACCAGTTTATGTGAGAAAACCATTCTCAAACATGCTTTAAGATGCACTAAAAGGGTATTCATGAGAGGTAATGCTATATATACATAATACCTGCGTTTTGAATAGCAAGAACTGTTTAAAAATAAGTGTCCGCAATTTGACGACAAGGTGTCCGTATTTTAACTCCCCCTGTCCGCATTTACGCGGCTCGGCATTTCCGCGGGTTTTAAGAATTTCCAATCTACCAATCAAGAGAGGAGACAATTAGTCCATTTGATACCCCTCTATCCTCTCCTGTCAAATGCAACCACCAGTATGTCCGCAATCCCGCAATTGGCCTCGAAGGTATCCAAACTTCCGGATTTGAAAAAGTGTCCGCAATTAGGCGAATTTCCCCCACTAATTTTTTTTCATTCGTTTCCGGTAGTGTTTATTTCGATTAATACAAGTAGTTATTTATTTGTACAATGACATGTCCCGTTAATACGCATTTTCTTACAGATGCATATCAGATGCATAACTTTTGTTCAACTGTGAATCATTAACATGCTATCACTTGTACAACACTTCATCGGTTACCTTAATGGCTCGCCATACTTTTTTTAAAAACAAAATACATTAGTAGATAAACTATAACTAGCAACCATATAACATTTAAATTTTCTTTGTACAAACCTGATCTTGAATGTCATCACAACCATAATGATAATAAAGATAATCCTCTTTAACAGTTACATAATGTGATCCAGGTGGATTTACTGACAAGTGGATATTTCGATGGAGCATTGAACTTCAAGTCAAAGGGAGATAAATCTTGTACTACAAGAAGTCAAAATACCTGTTTTTAAAATTAAATCTGTCTTTAGTCGTATAAATGTGCATTCGCATTATATTTTCGTTATTTAACGTTTTTATGCTGATATTTTCATTTTTAATGGGATGGTAAAAACAAAAAAATAGCAAAATAAGTAAAAAGAAAATACCAGAAATAAACAGAAATGGAAATAATGCCCCCGAGGTAATATTTTAGGACTAACTCTGTCTGGTGGCTCTTCATAAATCCTTGTAATTTTTTATTCCCACCTACACACAAATGATTAAAATTAAATCCAGACTAGAGAAACATACTTAAAACAAACAAACGAACAAATAAAATAATCAGAAATAAATGGTGTGCCATGCATTAGCCTTTCTAAAAAAGCATCCAATTTTGTCCAACACTTGCGACTTGTATTCAAGATAAAACTATATTAGATATGTGTAAAACACTTAATAAGTATACTGTATACAATTAGCATACCAAAAAAATTTCAAGATTTTTCAAATAAGCAAACACCTAAATGTAGAACTAAACATTCAACTTGCTTTATATCTGAAAGGGGCTCCTATAATTATACCAAAAAGTAAAATTCGTACATTTAATACATTTTATTTCTTTCAGATATAAAAAAAAAAATTATTTTACAATTGATCATAACTTTCCTTCAAAAATTAAAATTTCTTGATGGTGTCGAACCAAGGACCCTTGGCAGGTCAAGTCATCGCTCAAAAAGATACCTTGCCAGCGCAGTGATAAAAGGATGTTGGTTCCAATAGTTACGTGTATCTCCGACCTCAAAAGTCATTTTACAAAGGAGCTGAAGATACTTTATTTGCCTGATTTACAAGAAATATTTTGAAAAAACGGGAAAAGTAGTACATGTACCATAATAATATTTTACATGTCAAAATATAGATAATGCATTAAAATCTTAAGGCAGATATAAATATGATCGCTATACACTTTGTCTGTAGACCATTGTTGACCTAGATGTCTTTTTATTTATGTATTCGTTGGTTTCTGTACACTTCAATATCTCTATGATTCATATTTCAAATTCATCACAACAAAACAAAAACATGTGTTTAAATCCAAGATGATTCTGCCAATAGACGCATGTCGCATGTCGCACCAACCTAGATACGTAGACTCCATATGATTGTCCGGAGTCGAAGAAAACATCCAAATCAAGAAATTGAAACTTAACAAGAGAATGTTTTTTTTTATTTTCCATAGAGAATTCTCATTTTGTTTTAATATCATATGAGCTATATGATTATTTTCATTTTTGTACCTTTTAATCTTCTTTTGTTGTGAAGGGTACTAATTCAAATTATCTCTCATTATAATAGTTGCACCGAAGTAAGAATCGTAAAAAAACACTTTGCCACAGAAATTTTACGAACGATGTATTGAGATTTGGAAAAAAGAAGCGTGGAGCAAACGTCAGTGACACAGCAACCCAGCAATTAAACAAAAAAAAGGAAAACGAAAAAAAAAAAAAAAAAACATTTCGAGGTCAACATATACTGTGGACAATGGTCTTTATCAAAGTATTCATTTATAATCAACAAGAAGAGGTTTTGTAGTCATTTATCTTGTTTTTACAGAGCAATGACTAAGCTTAGGTGTACTACACAGTAGAGGAACGGACATGGATAGTCAAGTATACATTATCCGGTATGTAGGGAAAGACAGGATGTCCTCACACTTCAATCAAATGTTATATTGTTACATATTACAAGATACATATACTGTTTATTTGTGAAATTTTTATACTTTCAAAGTTATGTCTTTACTACAAATGTTAGAAGGTAAGAAAAATTCAGATACTTTAATTTTTGTCATTACGTTCGGCTTAATTATATTTTACTTTTTGTATTAAGCTCTTGCTAAAATTTTTGGTTTTCCTATTGAAGGTCGGTGGTTTTCTCCGGACACTCCGGCTTCCTCCACCAATAAAAACTGACCGCCACGAAATAGCCCAAAAGCTGTGCTTAAAAGTGGCGTTAAAACACCAAAAATCAATCAATCAAATCAAAAAATTGTTTGGAAAAGATCTCTCAACACGATCTATCATGTATAGTTAGACGCAACAATTATAATACTTTTTTAGCTATCTACTTTTAAAATCATATTCTAAATAACTGGGTTTCTAGGTAAAAACAAAATTAAGAAAACTCGTAACAACGAATAAGATATTATTTTTTTTCACTTGTGATTCGATATATCCTTCTCTACAATTAAATTGTTTAAATTATATAATATTTACCATTTAGCCATTTTTCCCAATTCAGAATTTAATCTCAACTGACTTATTTAATAGGCTACAATTGCGATTTCAAATAAAATAATATAGTATGTTCTTATGTTGTGCTGATACACCACTGTCCCAGGTTAGGGGAGGTATGAGCGCTCACAAACATGTTTAACCCAGTCACATTCTTTATGTGCCTGTCCCAAGTCAGTTCAGCGGTTGTCGTTGGTTCAAGTCTGTAATATTTGTTTTTCGTAAATTGTTTTTTTTTTTTTTTTTATAAATTAGGCCGTTAGTTTTCTCAATTGAATTGTTTCATATTTTTCCGACTATATACGGTATGGGTTTTTCTCATTGTTGACGGCCGTACGGTTGCCTATAATTGCTTACATTGACTTCATTTGAACTTTGGTGGATAGTTGTCTCATTGGCAATCATACCACATCTCCTTATTTTTATATTTATATATAAATTATAGTGTTAGCCCTGTATAACGACAAGTTTTCTGATGGAGAACGTTTGTCGTAAAGTTGACACATATTTTTAGACGTAAAAAAAATATATAATACATACAACATACAAACAAGTCTAAATTGAAAACAACGTTCAAAACCTATGATTGCGTTGGATAAAAACTGCAATTTTTATACGTGTGCGTGCAAAACTTATTTCTTGGTAGAGGGGTCTAAATACAGCACAAACAACATTTTCCAAAATACCAAAAAAGTGAAAAAGTATATTTTAACAAAACGCGTTTGACTAGCAGGTCGAACAAAGTTCTTAAATACTGCTGACTGCCATGGCAATTGTCAAATAAACGGATCACCAGATGTAACAAAATGTATCTTAATTATTAATTTAATACCAACCAGAAAACAATAATCTTGCGGAAAAGATGGTATACATCTATAATATTAAAAAAACAAATTCGTGCAGTCTGTTTTTTGTAATAAGTTGTTTGTTTCCATTAATGTGCATTGCTTGTAATTTTAGTCGATTCACTTCATGTAACTATTAGATAATTTGTTTTTATTACAGTTATGATGTATCGAGTCCACTCACAGTCAACTCGATAATTGTTTGACTATTATTAACAACGTTTGTGCTAAACAATATTTTATCAGCACAGAATGGAAGAAAAAATCGATGGTCAGAAAAGAAACTCAAGATGTAGAAGCCTAAATGAGGTAATAAATGAAGAAAAAAGAAAATCAAAGCATAGTTCTTACAGTTCAGGCACCTCAGAAGTTGACTGTATCATTGCTGAAACCAGTATCTCTGAAGCCGTTGTAACAAGTATTTCAACGGAAACATTTGTTGTGCTAGAACCTGGTAGTACGGTTAAACTAAGTGTAAGTGAAAATAAGGCAAATGTTGACGACATTAAAAAGCCTTCAACAGCTGATGCAGAGAAAGATAATACCAAAGTTGATGTTAAATTGATACCACAAAAAGAAGAGACACCACAAGCAGAAAACATCGTTAACAATATGCTGTCTGAACCAAATACTAAACCTGCAGATGCAATCGTAAAAGCTGAAACTTCAAAGAAAGTCGACACGAACGACAAAAAGACAACAGGTAAAAGCGTCAATAAAGAATCAATTTTATCGAAAGCGGTAAGGTCAAAACCGAGTCAAAAAAAGAAATTGTTGCAGGTAACACTCAACAAACATTAACTGAATCAAACGACGATACACGATCTAATGTTAAGGATGAAACATTACAAAAAGGCGAACCTATGACGACCGAAGGTGAAATATCATTAGAACCATCACAAGAAGCAGCTTCAGCGTCATCGGATGCTTTGTTACAATCAGAATTGATTTATTCACCTGAAGAAGTTGCTGTTATTGCACAGAAATTAACAATGGCTTTAGCAAAGCAAATGATAGAAGTCACCTCAAACTTGGGTAAAGAAGTGATAAGCGCTGCAAACGATACATTGACATTATTCAACGGTTCCACACTCGAATTAGCAGATGTCGATTATTTTGTTATTTACAAAGCTGACAACCCGCAGCCGGGCGATGGAATTTCGTTTATAGCACGAATGGAATTGGGGACGAATGCAATTACTAAAGTAGTACCAGTGAGTCCTACCAAAGCATGGGTTTCTTATTATGGCGGTGGAATAAAACTGATC
Source organism: Mytilus coruscus (assembly GCA_017311375.1). Taxonomy (NCBI): domain Eukaryota; kingdom Metazoa; phylum Mollusca; class Bivalvia; order Mytilida; family Mytilidae; genus Mytilus; species Mytilus coruscus. The sequence continues at coordinate 38,192,689 of CM029603.1, read as the reverse complement.
GACACCGTTAAGGAAGCAGTGGTAAATAAAATTGACATTCCTGGTCTTGAAACCATTGCAACACCCGATGAAACCTTTTTATTTACAACCAATATAAAAAATTCTAATGTAGAGAAAATGCACACGGTTGGAGAAGGTGCATTTGGGTCTGCGCCTATCATCAAACTTTCTAAGTGTAGAATTGCATGTTTGTCGATGACCAAATCTGGAAAAAATATAATGATTTGCGTTGAAAAAAGACATTCGTTTCTATGCATACCTGGTAAAAGCGAGATTGTAGTTCAAATGCATGAACTGAATGGTAAACGCAGAAAGGAATTGAAACCTAAAGTCGATGGTAAACAAACCCCGACACTGAAAGGTTATCCAATAGTTATGTGTGAGAATGTAAATGGGGATATATGTATTGCTTCATTTAGTAGCGTAGATCATTCATGCTCCGTTGAAGTTTACGATAAACATCTAGAACGACGGTTTGTTTATGATGGTGATAAGAGCCTGTCCCCTCGTTTTATGTGTGAGGATATTTGCACCGACAGCAAAGGAAACATCCTTATGCTGGACAATTCTCTCAAATGCGTGCATGTCGTTAACACAGATGGTGTTCTGGTCAAATTGATTACGCCGGCAAAATACCAAATTGAAAATCCAAAATGTATAAATATTGACACGGATGGACGTCTTTGGATAGGTCAGGGTCCTCCAGCTCAAATGATCATCTTGGAATATATTGTGTAAATAATATTAAAATACGAAGCCGATATTGAAATTGCTTTGTTATTTTCATCATTAGATTTGAAGTCTTTAAATTTTGTGCATTCAGCATTTATAAATCTTAACTTAAACAGTAATAAGAAAAATCGTGTATTGGTGGCGAATTTAACATCTGATTTGATTTATATTCGGATTGATTTTTACGCAGATTATGCCAAATGTTTGATATGAAAAATTTATCAACTGCTTCCGGCTATTATCGCATGCCTTTCCGTGACGTTATTGCATGGCATTCCGACATTACTCGGCAAATTCCGGAAAATACACCTCTGTGGTACGTTTTCAGTGAAAAACATAACAAAGTAGGGTACAAAACAAATATTAAGAAACAGGAAATTATATTATGTTAAATGCAAAACAAATGATACAATAAATGCATTTTCAAAGTTTCCAGCATAATTTAGCAAGTTACTTCACAAATGTTGACACCAAACAGTGTTCATTATGTTTTGTTGATTTTTTTTATCGTCAATATAAAAATTTATTATACTGTTGTTTTTCTCCTCTGTTGAGGCATATGATAGAAAGGTTTCATATCGGATGTATTACATTTGGCGTCCGGCGTCCGTAAACTTTTCACTTTTTGAACTTCTACTTGAGAACCACTTAAAAGAATCTATATATTTAACTGTTATTTTTCTCCATTGTTAAAATCATATGATAAAAAGATCATAACATGTCATTTTTCATATCAGATGTATTATCAGCCTTCGGCTCTTGGGCTGATATTGAACCTTGGGCTGATAATACATCTGATATGAAACATGCCATGTAATAATATGATAATATATATAGCTACAGTCAATGTTAAGTAAAACATAAAGGGTATTGTGTATCTATGCCTCTTTCAGAATAATATTTTCGTTCAAGCGTTTTAAGCCATGTAGAATATAATTTACTTGAACATCCATAATTGTACTTTTAATTTACTAAACAAAAACGCATATTCATAATTAATACCAGTATGATATAAGTGTATATACATAGTTTTCATTATAATCTGAGGCCCCAGATTTAGATAGGATTACCTAATAAAAGTTTAGTGCGCACGACAAGAGTTTTGGATAATCGTCTTCACATATGCTCGAGACAAAAAGTGTTGGGGCCAAATACATAAAAGAATTAAGTAAAATAACAAAAATACCGAACTCCAAGGAAAATTCAAATCGGAAAGTCTCTCAAAAGCTCAAACACATCAAACTAACGGAAAACAATTGTCATATTCCTGAATTGGTACAGGCGTTTCCTTATGTAGAAAATGATGGATAAATGTGTAAGCAAAACAAACAGACATATTCGGTGAAAATGTAAAAAATTGGGGTACAGTAGTCAACATTGTGTTATGATCTTAATCACTATAAAAACAAACAACTATGTCAACAAAGAAAAACAAAATGTCATATAGACACTCTACAGACAAAGCACATAAGCAAAAATGAAAGACAAGAATACGGGATGTATAAATACCGAGCCACGTCAGAAAGATATTACCAAAAATGGACTAAACATTAAAGGTTAAACATTAGATTAAGAGCATCAATACCAACTGGATATATACAGGATAGTCAAAACTGTTTAGGGTGAACTTTGACCCAGAGTGTTGCTACCTTATTTAGTAAGGGACTGTTTGGAATGAATTTGGTTTTTCTTTAAAATATAGCTTTATTTTTCATCCAGAGGTTTCTTTTAATAAACTTTTTTTTCTTATATTCACGATGTCTTGCATTTTTCGTCGTTTTTTCACAATTTATCGTGTCATATTTGGGAACAAGGCCTTAACAACCATACGACTATGAATTAATTTGTTTCATTTAGTGTCATATAAAAGGTATGTAATTACAGAGAAATTCGTTGAATCTAGAGGGTTCTTAAGTTTTTTTTAGCTGTCACATTTATGAGTAAACCAGCACCTACAATAAGCTGTAATTTTATGTTTTACGTTCTTTGTGTCATATTTGAATGCTGGAAAATTGCACCAAAAAGAATTAGTTGGATCTCTCGCATTTAAGAAATCAGGAATCCAGAAATCAAGTCTTCTGCCTTTTTATGTCTATTGTCTATATACACAATTTAATGTTCAACGTAAACTAAGCATCATAAAAGACATAATCTACATATCAGTTTTGATTGGTTCTATCGTTTTACTAACACTAGGATTCCATTTACCTCATGGTTTTCAAATATTTGCAAAATACTTCAATAAAGCAGCTTTATCGAAGGATCAGTTCAACGCACTACAACATGTTTTATTTTAATTCAACTTGTATTGAGCTTCATTAATTTGAAAACTGTTTACGTTTGTTTCCGAACCAACCTATTATACAAGTAAAAAGTCTTAAATACCAAATGCATATGATCGTTTTTGTTGAAACTTGATGCACCAAATGTTGTCGAAATTTTCCTTCTGCACTTTTTACTATTTAATATTTTACATATTGATGTACTTAAAACTATGTAGGAGTTATTGGTGAGAATACGCGATCCTCTACATATATTTTTTTTTCTATTCTTCAGGTTCATGTATGTACATTTGTAGGTGGACATAATTATATATAAGTGCTTTCTAATTTTTCCATGAATTGTTTTATATTGTTTCGAATACAATCAGTATTTTATTTGTTCTTAAATGTGGATCAACATATTCTTATTTATATATTTTTTTTAGTTAATTTTTCTTGGCGTGTAAATGAATGTGGTTTTCCGTTTGTTTGTATTGAAGATACGTCATATGTATTGTTTTTATAACTTGCACCTAAAAGTATGTATCAGGTGTTGAGAAATTAGGCGAAGAGCCTCGCGTAAATTTAGTATATGCAGATATATAACAAATGCTAGTTATGTCCACTTTACTAAAATTAAATTTGTTATCGGTAAATTAAAACCATACTACATTGTAAATATTACACATATGTACTTTCACGGTACTACAATCTGTCGGTACCTATATTTTGGCATTGCACAAGGTCATGTTTCTCTCTGACTGTTAATGACGTCTTTAACTAAATCCATTAGATGTTGGATGTGTGCTGATTGATATTTTAGTCTTAGATACATGATTTTTTTTATTAGTTGTTATTGGCTTTGAAATAGCTGTCACGGTAACTGCGAGTACTCTCAGATCTGTACTTGTGTCGTTTTTGTTGTTACGAATGAGGGATGGATATATACTCTGCCACGTCCTGTCTGTGTTTTTGTTTGATGTTTTTCTTTGTATCGATCTGATGAGTTAAGCCTTTTTCAACTGATTTTTATAGTTTGTTCTTATGTTGTGCTGTTACACCACTGTCCTAGGTTAGGGGAGGGCTGACGGCGCTCACAAACATGTTTAATCCCGCCACATTCTTTATGTGCCTGTCCCAAGTCAGGAGCCTGTAGTTCATGGGTTGTCGTTGGTTCATGTCTGTCATATTTGTTTTTCGTAAATTGTTTTGTTATAAATTAGGTCGTTAGTTTCTCAATTGAATTATTTCATATTTTTCATGTCGGGGCCTTTTATAGCCGACTATACGGTATGGGTTTTTCTCATTGTTGAAGGCCGTACGGTTGCCAATAATTACTTACATCCATTTCATTCGAACTGTGGTGGATAGGTGTCTCATTGGCAATCATATCACATCTATTTTATAACTAGATTAAAAATAACCTACAATTTCTAAAATACCTATCCTTTATCCTAATTTCCTGAATCATTCCCATTGTATATGCATGTATGTGTACCGTTTTATGTAGGGTGAATATACTTAGAAGGCCAATCATACTTGCAAAAGGGAAAAGGAAAAGGGGATGTTGATATATGGTAAGGGCACATCAACGCACTAATACTATAAAACTCTAGAGGTAAAAAAATGCCAATAGAAAACAAGTATCAATACAATACGTCAGGTGACAGAACATTTTCAGTATATCTAAAAGTGAAATTGAAGTACTTTGCAAGATGATTTGTTTTTAACCTACATACATCTAGAGGTCAAAATACTATAAAACCTAAATATATAAAGAGGTAAAAATACAATTGTCAATAGTAGACAAGTATCTTTACCATACATGAAGTTTTAAATTTCCATGAAGCTAGGCAAATTGTTAATAAATTTAACAAAGACTGCCAAATATTTGCCTTTAACACCTAGTTCCATAGAGACATGAGCGAAAACTACTTACTATGTTCCCGGCTATGAACAGCCATATTGACGTTATATCGAACGTACGCTTGGAGTAGATTTCTAACCATGCAATTCCTCAAATGAAAAATGGAAAATTCCAAATTTCTTTTAAATAGATAAAGATATTTCGAAAATAAACATTAGTGTTGCCATGACATTGTCAGTTTCACTTCGGCCAATGAGTTTTGAATGTCCCTTGGTATCGTCTGTCTCTTTTTTGTTTAGAAGAGGGAGAACGCGAAATAAAATTGCCATTTTACGATGAACGAACAATTAAAAATTTCTTGCACGTTGATCTTTTTACCGATTTCACGAAACACGGTGAATAACAAACCCTTTTCACGGCTGCACGTGAAATAAAGATAACAAAACACGTTGCACGAAAATAACCCTTTACCACCCTCTTAGAACTTTATTACAGCTTTGAAATTATATAATGTTAAAAATCCCATACCATTTTATGCTTCATATATGTATTAAATCTGCAAAAGACGCATTGTGTATAGCTATATATCTATAATACTAAAATAACGAGGTGCAATTTGTTAGCCGGCATGACACAAAACGACACATCAAATAATTCAACTTTACATACAACTAATATGCGACAATGATGTGGATTAAAATTACACTATTCCAGGCTCTTTTGTTTTCTACATAATTAAATATTACCAATAATTAACAAGTTCCGGGTCGAATCCGATACCAATACCAATAGTATATGTCACATGTAGTTTCCGGTTGTAGTATGTTATGTATCTTCCCTTTAATAGGAGCACCACCTTGGGTTATGGTGTTAAGGAAGACATTTAACAAACTGTATCGTTACAGATTTAATGTGAGCATTTGCCTACCCAGTTTTCCAGCCTGGCTAGCTCTTACTACCAGAAAGTTAACCTTCCCCAAAACAATAAGTACAATGCAATAAAATATACGAAGATACACTCACCTGATACGCTCATCCTCAAAATATAAAAATGAAAAATATAAAACAAGTAAGAAAACCAGGACGGGTTCAAACAGTAAGATTTTGAAAGCAGAAAAACTGTGCATCTGTATAATCAGCATGACTATATCAGATGACAATACGAATACTAAAAATTACTAAAATTAGGCGTAGGTACTTTAATTCTGTCACAGACCCGCGATGTCGCAGGTGTGTTCTAGTTGATTTAATTTAAAGAATCTTAGATTAAGATGTTCCTTCATGCTAATTATAAATGTGCATATAAAAACATTAGAATCCAGGTCACTTCTTCAGCAGCTGTTTACTACAATGATTAAATTTTGTTCATTTTGTGAATCTTGATGTCGCTCACTGTATCTGATTGTTATATGTGTAGCCTCAAATTCATACTGAAAGGATGGATCAAAATTTATATATTCTGTCATTAGAGGCTAACATTATTTTCTTAAGATCGAATGTATTATTCTGAAAAATTTGTATTACATCATGTTTGAGCAAAAAAGATATTAAATCACTGAAATGATCTGAATAACATTTTTATCATATGGAAATATGTAAAACTATCGGGAAATGTTATAAGTATATGGTAAATATAAAAATAAGGAGATGTGGTATGATTGCCAATGAGACAACTATCCACCAAAGTTCAAATGAAGTGGATGTAAGCAATTATAGGCAACCGTACGGCCTTCAACAATGAGAAAAACCCAAACCGTATAGTCGGCTATAAAAGGCCCCGACATGAAAAATATGAAGCAAACAATAAAGGTAAAGACCCCTTTCTACTTTAGAATCATTACTATTCGTTGAATACCAATTTCTTGGATTTCGTGCGTACACATATTACACCACACATCAAAATGTTCAACGAATTACAAATTTTCAATAGGAATATATGCAGACCTTGTTAAAACCACCAAATCAAATATCCACAAAAATGCAAGTTTTCCTCAATCCACGAAAGTTGGTACCCACGAAAATAACTATAATCCACAGTACTAGTATACTAGCTCCAGTAGGTTTTTACAAATTATCGATTTTGACCTTTGAGTGCGAAAAAGAAAGGGGAAATTGGCTCTACCTCTTTATGGCAAACCAGACGACTTTTTATTCTTCTTCTTAATTAACTTTCTTTTTCTTAAATTTATATATTTGTAGGAAATATACAAAATCACTGGTGAACATTTCAAATAACATTCCAAATCATGTCTCATTCAGTCTGTTCATATATTCATGTAAACTAAATGTAAATTTGAAATGCAAACATGTATTTGAAATACCAGCAAATGTAATGGATGAGAAACTTCTATCTTCAATTTCAACAGTGAGTGGTCACATTTGATATTTACCTGAGCAAACAGAGACAGTTTCAAATATTTTTTTCCGAAATTTGTACGTAGTAAAAAAATTGGAACTGAGGAAGAGGTAAGAATACAATTCTAATTTTGAATACCAATGCGCCCTGACTTTCCCACCGCAATAAAGTTAAACATGAATTAAAGAGACCAACAATCAGTTAGTGAATACGGAAGTATTGCCAGTTTTTTAAAAATACAATGTATAGGTAATATATATATATATTATCAACATTATTGCATAGCTTCTATTTAAAATCCAGAATTTCCAATGGTCTTTTAAAATCTCTTTGCTCTAATTAATTTCAATAAACATATATTTTAAATGCTTGCTTGTAGTTATTTCTTAACTTTATGAAATTTCAAAATTCTTTTTGTTACCCATGGCCAAGATCGAAAGTACAAATATTTCGTGAATTCTATATTACTCTAAACTTGGAAGTTCATTTGACATTACAGACTTAATAGTGAACATGAAAACAGCAGATAAAAAAATCATAATTTTTCTGTGTTTTGGTGGTTTATTTTTACAAGTATCAACGTTATTAGATGGTATGTTCAATTGTTGTGATAAACCGTTTATTTGTTTGAAATAATAAGACGTAAAGCGTTTTTGTGAAAGTTTAAAGACTTTCGATTTTGGAAATTATATAGTTTGTTAAAAATATGTTTTACAAAGTGAAAGTATAATCCTGAAACTCATCGGTCCTTTGAATAAACCTATTCTTAAAGGATATCAATTCAACACCGTAGTTAGATCTTTGAATATTATTTTTATCGGTATTAACATTGTCAATTTGTTTTTTGATATTAAATTAAAACATAACAAAATTTTTTGATGAATTAAAAATAACAAAGTATATCATATGTTGGCATTATACAGTAATGCAAACGTATGGTCCTACAGATTTCCGATAGTATGTACCTATATTTTGGCATTGGAAAAGGTCATGTTTTTTCTCAGACCATTTAGGAGGCCTTTACCCTAAATCCATTTGATATATACTGATTGGTACTTGAGTCTGGCAGAACATGATTTATTTATTAGTTGTTATTGGCTTTAAACTAGCTTTCAGTAACTGCGAGTAATGTTAGACATCTATTCTTGTATAATTATAAAAAAAGGACTGTAAAGGAGTATGAATGAAAGAAGATACGGGGTAAACGTAATAATGACAGACTGAGAACCAAATAAAATAAAAGATCAACAGGCATCTAGTTTAAGTTTACTACAGCGAACACAGAATATAACTGCCTTTTAAGAAATAAAACATTAAAAAAAAAAATAAAAATTCTGAAGTTTTCATTTTTGGGGAAACGAGCGCTTCTTATGATTATCAAAAACTCATATAATACAAATGATATAATAAGTTTAATAAATAACTCATGGAAGGAATCATAAAGACTTTTTTTACAATAAAAACTTTGATTGATAGATTGTTGCTTGCTTAGCATGCTTAAGAATTTAAATGGGATATAATTATTATGTAATGGAAATGAAAGTTGTCTCTCTTCCAATTCAAACGGGTATCAATAAGAAAGTGAAAATGAACATTTAAGTTTCAACAAAAGGAAATTTCTAGTAAAATTGCTTTATACAGTGAAAGTAAAATATATAGATAACAAAATAATATGATGAATATTCATTGCCAAGGCTAATCTTTCACCTATAATTAGAATATATATTTATTTGATGTAAATCACACATGAAACAAACGTGCTATATCATGACAACGGTTCATTAAATGATAAAAGGAGGTAACCAGGGTTAACTTTAATGAAACAAAAGCTTAACATTGATGATTACTAAAATATACATTTGAGTATACTTCCCAAACAATTTACGGCGATTGGTGGGGTCATTTATCCCTCTGCTCAAGGCAAACAATGTAACATTTATTTTAGATTCCCGTAATGCCGGATGTCAATATGCCTTGCTATGACCATCCCTTCACTAAAATTGTTTGTAGTAAAAAAATGTTATTTTTTTGGTCAATGAAAACATACATGATTTCATGCTTCATTCTTATTCTTCACAGGAACACATCCACAACTATTGTACGCTAATATACTTCAGATTGACTCAATTGAAATAGACACATGGAAAAACAACAGTGTTGTGCCTGGCTTGTCCCGGGCAATATCATTAGACTATCACTACTCCATGGGTCTTATCTTCTGGACAGATGTTCTAGAAATGAAAATAGCAACGTAAGTACTATCGTATCACATTTTATCATCCAAGCATTTATTAAATACAATCAAAAATAGTTCACTCCTATAAGCAGTCTGGTTGTAACGTTATCTGCTACAGGACATTGTATAATGTAAAGCGGATATTATTGCGGACTTAATTTTTTTTTCTTGAATTTTTCTTTTGCAGTTTTATTGTCTCTGATTTTGATCTCTCAGAATGATCAAAATACACAATTGGATAAATTTTCTTTACATCAAACAAAACCACTCGCGATAATTTAGCACTGTACAGTGATAAATTGACCTAATGTAGAAAAAAAGATAATTAGAAATTTATGAAGACAATCTTTAGATACACAAAACTAATGGTGTTATATTAAAAGTATACGTAGTTACAAAGAGAGGCGAAGGATACCAAATGAGGACAAGAATTAAATTTTACATTTTCAAAGTAATAGATCATTTGAAAGAATTTGATGTTTTATCATTGCTCAGACCAATTAAATTATATATATATTTACGCAAACTATTAACGATGTTAAATCATTTCATGTAGTGGCTAAATTGAACCCATGGTAATTTGTTCCAAATATGTTGCAGTTAAATAGAAATTTTTAGGAGCAACTTTTTTCTATTTCCTTTTTTCAAACCCCCTCTCTATATAATACAACTTAAGCTTGGACTATTATATCATTGATTTTCTTTTTTTCCCATCTTTGAATGTTTTTTTTTTTTTATAAGATTGAAAAATTTCAAACTTATGTCCATAATGCAATGAAGTCATCCTTTTTAAAACAATGTTTCATATTCCATCTTTAAACATTAAACCAGGATACATATAGATAACATGTTGAATATAAACGAAGATATAGTAAGAGCAAAGATCGGTAGACCTGATGGTATTGCCGTTGATTGGATTACAACCATCTTTATTGGACTGATGATGTTTACCAACATATACAAGTCTCTAATCTCGACGGCAGTATGAGAATGACACTTATTGATTATGGAATAGAAAGACCCAGAGCTCTCGCTTTAGATCCTAATAGAGGGTAAGTTAACATAATACAATACTTATTGCTAATGAATGTATTAATCATCTTAACATTTTTCAACTTGAGATTCCTTTGACGTCAAGAAATGTGGTTTGCGATTGCGGCAGAGGTATTCTCCAGTAACGTTATAAACTTATCCGTTAAATCTCAATGCAATCAACGGACGGACATTATAATGTGAAAACTCTCCACGAAACACCAAAGGACAAGGATGTAAACATTAATTTTACCATTTAACATATATGGCATTCAACAATGTGAACATTCCATGCATTATAGTACGCTATAAAAGTCTTTGGTATAACTCAACGTCAAACAATTCAAAATTGAAACATAAGTAATGGATAGATTGGTGTTTAACATCCAGTGGCAAACACTAATTTCAAAATTTGAACGAGAACATTTTGATGTAATATAAAATGAATACTGTTGTGTACTAAATCTATATGCTGAGCCCTATTTTTAATATGCATGCATGCCTACATGCTCGTTCACAAGGTTACAGAACACAAGAAGACATGTCAGCCCAACCAGTCTTTACTGTTTCTCCAAAACCGCCCCGTGCTAATGTAAGAAGCAGCAATCGTGTTCCATGTTTTCAAATCTTTTATTTAACCCAGCTGAAGGTCAAACCCACAACTTTCAACACTCTAGTAGAGCATGTTACCAAAATCAGATGTATTGTATTGCTAAATGACTTCCTAGTAAATAACAATCAATTTGGTTTAATCATAACAAGTACATTATTTCTGACAATATTGTTTCACTGACAATTATTTACTTTTCACTGCCAATTTTATACTTTTCCACTGACAATTATTTACTTTTTCGCTGTAATTATTTAGCACATACATACATATAATAACAGTTGATGTATTTTATTACTTTCACATACAACTTATCCTTTTATATAACCCCCCTTTCTCGCTTCGTTATTAATTTTTTGCGCTGATGCTGCTTAAAGCAAACATCAATAAATAAATCGAATTCCCCAAGACACATTTCCCCTTTGACTGTTTCATGAAACCTTTGTTTATATCGCTCCTTGTTATACATACTTGATTATCCGATCTTTTGAATTTGAGGTTTCTAAATATAGCCTAATACAGAAATCTGGGATGATAACACTGATAATGTGTATAATCCGCAAAGTAGTCGGAGCTTTGCAGCGGCTTTGGTAGTGAACATATACTTTTTTATTTAATGTCATCTGGCATAATTGATTGCTAACCTAAGACGAGTTGACTATTCTATTAATGATCATCACAATTAAATATGAGGTTGTTTTTTTTAGAATTCCTCATAATTTTTTTTATTTAGGATATTGCTTTAATTAAGAAGATGATTCTTACTTCAAACAGTGTTGCAGTCTACAACAATTTTTTGGCAATTTTATATGTGCCATTTCACATTGTTGTCTAGTAACAGATACTTATTTTTATTGCTTTTCAAAGTTTTACTGCAAGTGTTCCTGTTAAAAGCAATCCCTGAAAAAAATTCGAATGACAGTACATCATCATGTGCTATTTTAAAGTTGTTTACTTGATAATTTATACTGTTGAAACTAAAATGTCACAACTTGGCATGGCAGCAATATATATAACAGGAACGCAAACTCTATCAGAAGTGACCAATCATATAAACGTCATGCACTGATATAAACACACATTATTTGAATATCTGTTGCAGAATAATGTTCTTCTCAGACTGGGGAAGTGTGCCTCGGATTGAACGCTGCGGACTGGATGGACGGGATAGGCAGATCATAGTTGTAACTGATATTACTTGGCCTAACGGGCTTGTTATAGGTATTTAATACATAGAAGGTTTTTTCACAAGCACCACTAACTACTACATTATTCTAATTCAATATGGCAATCATTTGAGAAATATGCATTTTACCTGTGCTGATTGCAGGTAACACAACACCATTACAAACAAATGCTTTTCTTCACTAAAAATATGTTCTTCCGACTTCATAGTAGAATGAATATTAATACTAACGTATTTACTTTGCATAGTAATACGAAACTTTTTCATAGACAGCTTCAATTATCATGACAGATTTATGTTTATTAATCCACATGGTAAACAAAATATTTGTTCCGAAAAAAGTTAATGGATGTTTTTCAGTCTTCATCTCATAAAGTCTAAACGATATTTTTCAAAGACAACAACTATTATTTAGATATTTTCTATATGTTAGAATCATATTTTTTTTTAAACTGTAGATCACAAAGATGAAAGAATTTACTGGACAGATGGAGCTAAATATCAAATTAAATCGTCAACATTGGACGGAAAAGATGTGAAGACCATAATAAAAAATGTCAAATATCTGCCTCATCCATTTGGTATCGCTGTTCATGACCAATATGTTTACTGGACTAATTGGGAGTATAAGTCGTTGTTGAGAACTAATAAATATGATGGATCTTACGTCGAAACAGTGCAAGCTGACTTAACATCACCGATGGATATCAAATTGTATGACAGCAAGGTTCAGCAAGATTCAGGTATGTGTTTTAGTATACATGCAGCCTCTACAATAAGCGGTCACAGAGTATTAAGTAATTGCTATGTCTGTTCATTCATTTATTAAAGATTTCAACTTGAAAACCACTTGGACTGTTAATTAACTCTTTTGAAAACCACATTGTACGCAACCAAATGGGAGAAACACGAGTAAATAGAACAGTTTGTTTTATCGGAAAAATGCAGTTCATTGATGAAAAGTCGAGTCAATAAATTAAAAAATTCTATGAGTACAAAAAAAAACTAAAGGCAGAAGATACCAAGAGAACGATTATAAATCATTAGTCGACTCCTAAACAGATAACAACATGGTAAAAAAAGAAATACATGAAAGACAAATAACAATCTACAAAACACTACAAAGAAAAATCAGGACTAAATATTGCTGTCTTCAGAGTGTGTTTTTTACAAAGAATTATGCATCCCTTCCTAAAACAAGCTATTTGTATCTGCGTTGGCAATTCTGTTTTTTTGAAACATATTATGTGTATGCCTTCTTTGTGCTGCAGGAGCAAATGTTTGTGGATATTTTAACGGAGGATGTTCACATCTGTGTTTTCCATCATCACCATGGTCAGAAAGAAACGTTAAGTACACGTGTTCCTGTCCGGATGGGTATGACATCGAGTCTAATAATCGAACTTGTACCAAACACGGTAGGTGTTTGACTATAGTTGTAAGTATGGTAATCTAACCAAAATCATGATCACCTTTTATATTCTAATGTTTTAGGTCTATGCGGTTTCTTGTGGTTTTGGGAAGCCATTGTTTAAATATTGAAGATACTTGTTCTTGGGGATTTTTTTTCTTTATGAATTGAATACTAGTAATCTTTTTGGGTAAACTATAAGCTTCAAACTAATTTTTTTATTAAATCTTCTTGCTTTGTTTTAATAAATTAACAGGTGATAATGATAAATAATGTATAACAATCAGCTAAAATTGTGTTTATTTGTACAGATTTGGTTTAATATATTTTAGGAGGAAATGTACAACTAATTATAGCTGAACATCAGAGCATTTCAAGGATAGATTTAGATTCCCTTCAAACAGACTCTCTTGATGTGACAGGCTTGCTGAATACTGTAGCTGTAGACTTTCACTTGGAGAAAGATCTGATATTTTGGACAGATGTTTTATTGAAAGGCATTTACGTGTAAGGCATAATATGTATCCTTATCCTGTATCTATGCACGGAAGCGTATTAGCGTCATACGATCTTACTGTATTTTCAAATTCTTTTTTGTTTTATCTTTATATTTCAAGACTTCTCTTCATACACAAATATTGCAAACTTAAAAGTGTGTCAATCTTATTACTACTCTATATATAGATATAGGAAGATGTGGTGTGAGTGCCAATGAGACAACTCTCCATCCAAATAACAATTTATAAAAGTAAACCATTATAGGTCAATGTACGGCCTTCAACACGGAGCCTTGGCTCATACCGAACAACAAGCTATAAAGGGCCCCAAAATTACTAGTGTAAAACCATTCAAACGGGAAAACCAACGGTCTAGTCTATATAAAAAACGAGAAACGAGAAACACGTATAAATTACATAAACAAACGACAACTACTGTACATCAGATTCCTGACTTAGGACTGGTGCAAACATTTGCAGCGGGATTAAACGTTTTAATGGTACCAAACCTTCTCCCTTTTTCTGAAACAATAGTATAACATCACAACATAGAAAAACACACGATAAAATATCAATTGAAAGGCTTAACTCAATCAAAAAACGTAAATTAACACACTATGAACGAATAAATTCGATCTGTGATACCTGAAAGTAAATACATAGTTAATAAAATCTAATCCAGATATAATACATAAAATAAGGAGATGTGGTATGAACTACCCAACAGGTCTCCGTTAGGACTTCAACAATGAGCAAAACACACGCCGTCTTATATGAAACGTACGGACTTCAACAATGAGCAAAACACACGCCGTCCTATATAAAACGTACGGAGTTCACAAATAAGCTAAACACATGCCGTCTTATATGAAAGGCATTGACATGACAAATGTCATTTTTCATCAATATTTTGGAATCGTCTGCTTCGATTTCCATGTGCACAACACGTGTTCCGTATTAAGCTTCAACAGGTACGCTCGAGACCGAAAGTTTGGAAATTGAATATTATAAATGTTTGATAGCACCAAAACTAAAAGTACCAAAACAGAACAGCAAGTTCCGTTATAGGTCAGCCTGGTCTAATGAGGAAGCAACTTCGCCTTTAGCCTAATTACATTGTTTTAAAAGAGATTAGAATTCACTTTGCCTTCAGCTCTTCCGACGTTGATTTATTTTCAATTAACGAGAAAACAAGCATATTTTATCACTACGTTAACCACATTTAAAAAAAAATAACTTCATAATTTTTGGACTTTAATTTCCCTTGTTCATATTTTATTTCTGAATACGACTTTATCAGTTGACTTTAACTATCAAGAGCAACATGAAGAATGTAGCGGTACGATAGGAGTAGGTTGATCCGATGCATCAGGTTCGACAACATGTTTGCTATGATGATCCGTTTGAAACCTGGTTAGTTTCTCCCGGATACCACGTCACCCGAAGTCTTCACGATTTTTTATTAGTTTCGTTAGCATTTTGCCTACATCCAAATGAATTAGCTAACAGCGAGTTGTCGGCCTGTCACGTGGTATGCGCAATTAACTTTGACCCAAGCTCATACAAGTATAATTTTTATTAAACTCTTATGGTGTCTTAAATTTCAAAACTTACCTAAATCTTTAAAATCAGCCTTTTATATCGATGAATAAGACTTAGTAGTGGTAAATGTGTATGTAAAGAAGACATTAAAAAATCAACAAACACTAAAAGATTCATAAAACGGTGACCAAAACTGTACATAAAATGGAGAATCAAGAAGTACATAAAACAGAGAATGAAGATGCACAGAAATCGACGACCAAAAGATTATAAAGCGATGACTAATCGATTTGATTACATCATCAAGAATTTTTTCTTGTCACGTAATTACAAAGTACGCTGCAATATTCTTATAAACTTATCTGCTTGTTTGCAAATATTCCTAAAATCACTGATCGACATTTTATTTTAATATTTTTGTCACCTATTTATTTCAGTTCTTATTTGTCTGGAGGATTGCTATCAGGACTAGGAATACGAAAGGCTATAATATCAGAGGATATAAAAACACCAGATGGTATGGCGGTAGATTGGATCTATGACCATATTTACTGGACAGACGCAGGCCTGGATCATATACAAGTGTCCAATCTAGATGGAACGTTTCGGAAAACTTTGATCAATACTAGATTAGATGAACCAAGGGCTATAGCTTTACTTCCACAAGAAGGGTATGTTGTTATCTAATTTCGGCAGAATAAAGAGTAATTATAAACGATCAGTTAAATAACAGTACGTCACAGAGAGCAACGAAGAATATCAGTTATGTGTCTTGAATGTCCCTGTTTAAGCTTTCCATAAGACAATATCTTGATTAAAAAAAAAGGCCACATCGGTCACTAATACATAATGATATGATATACAGCATGTGTCCTATGAGTATCATTGATGTGTAAAGATGTGTTAGTTTTATATTGAGGGTTGCTGTCTCATTGACGTTTATCCCACATCTTCTTTAGTTTGGCTATAAGAAGTTAAGACACAACGGATTAAAATGCTAGACTTAATCGATGTAAGCTCTTGCTTTAATTGAAAGAGGAGGTTTTTTTTTTAACATGAATATGAATAGAATGACAGTATTGCTTACAGTTAACCGTTATTGTTTACAAGTATCTGTTATTTAAAATGATATCTCATTACAGCTTAATGTTCTTTACTGACTGGGGTATTAACCCTAAGATTGAACGGTGCGCTATGGATGGCACTGAACGATACACAATAATAACCAAGGAAATAAGGTGGCCAAATGGTATTGTTATCGGTAAGATTATTATTTATCACAGAACACTGTAACTTTGTTCACGGCATTGGTAAACAGACATCCATGTTTAATTCAATCCATAATTTGTCTGTGTTTTGTCGTTTGTTGTGAATAATAATTGTTCACTTGTAACATTGTGCATGGCAGTCGAAACTAAATTTAGCAAATTTAAAATTATCAAAAGCTGAAGAGCAATATATCGAGATAAGCACAAAAAGAAACACCAAAACCAGCTCAGTAACACTCAAATGACAACCTTAGAATTTGATACAGGTCTATGGAAGCCACTACAATTGTGTGAATAGTGTATGGTATTGTAGAGAAATCATAACTGTCAACGGAAGTAAACAGACTTTGAAAGGATCGTAACTTATCTGAAACTTTCAAAAAGTTTTCCACACTCTACAAATTTTCTAACTATAAAATGAGCTAAAACTGATAATTTAAAATTGATGAATTAATAAATAGAACTACACAGTGACATCATTTCGGCAATCTGTGAAAAACTACGTTATATGTCAGTAAAAACATTTGTTCGTCAGTAAATTGGAAACACGTACGTACTCCATCATGAATTGCAATTTGTTCAATCGTAAATGGATTGGTCTAGGACCTATCTAAAACATGTTGAGTATTATTTTAACAAACAATTATATTGCCGGGAACTTTAGTATGCTAAATTATGCATAACCTTATACGGTAGTGTACCCGACCTGCTGAACCTGGGCTTATGTAATTTGTACTGATTTCAGTATTATACACATACTTATTTAATCATTATCGAGTTAATATCTAGCTGGTTACCTTTGTTACGATTAAACAATAAATTGTGTGTAGTAAGTGAATCAACTTATTGAGGATGGTAGTTAACTTGTCTGTTGTGAATTATTATTATTCATTTCAAAATTAAATACACGATTTACTATCTCTAGATAACATTGGAAGACGTATATATTGGACGGATGGTTATCTCCAACTCCTGAAATCATCGACATTTGATGGCACTGATGCTTATACGATAGTCCAGTTTGATCAAAAGACCTTTCCACAGCCTTTCGGTATAGATTTATATGATGATCAAATATACTGGACTAACTGGAATGCTAAAAGTGTTTACACTATTCATAAATACAAAGGCAATGATATGAAGCCAGTTATAACTGGATTAAAAGCTCCGAGGAATCTCAAGATTATATCGAAGGAAACTCAGAAGAAAGGTACTAAAATGCGTTGTTTCATAAAGAACGAAAAACAAAAAAACAACAGGGTAATGTTGATTTTCCAATACCTCTTGGGTTGTTACTCCTGAATCTCTCTCTCTCTCTCTCTCTCTCTCTCTCTCTCTCTCTCTCTCTCTCTCTCTCGAAGGCAGTATCAACATTTTGATTATATTGAACTTTTGTTGTATTAAGATGTGTATTGTTAGCTTACTATGACATAGGTCTTTTCGACAGTTTTTGTCATCTATACGAACTTTGTACTTACAATCTTGTAGTTCGCTAAAAGAATTGCAATAAATGAAAATTACTGGATATTGAAATGTGTTTTTAATTTGGCAAGTGACTCAATGAGAATTATCTAATTATACAACCAGGATTAACTCTCCATTTTCTTTAAAAAAATGCCTACAACAGGTTTCAAGTCAGGAATATGACAGTTGGTCATTCCGTTGGCTGATATAGTCGATCGTTTGATTCAGTCAGATTTTGTGGACATTCCACTCTTTTTGAATTTACCTTTCAGTTCGATACTTTTAATAAAACTTTATATTAATGGGTTTAGTTTTTGTTGTTGTTGTTTTACGTTTAACATATGTACATGTATGTTGATATGCATAAACGGTTGTCTGGAAATAATTATTTTTACTGAACGCCGATTCTTATTATTTTAAACCAGGAACAAATCTATGTGGAAATAATAATGGTGGTTGCCAGCATCTGTGTCTCCCTGTTCCGATTACTTTAAAAAGTGCAGGATACAGCTGTGTTTGTGCTGATATGTTTCATAATGCTGATGCATTGAACTGTATTAAAAAAGGTATGTTTATGATATTCATTTATATATCATTTATGTATTTTGCATTACTGTATTCATATCATTGGTATCTAAAACAAAACTAATGATGAGTTATATCTTTTTCTCGTTTTAATCGTGCATGAATATGAACTGTAATCGAGAACATGGAGACATAAGAGTCAAGACATATTAGAAATGTAACGAAAAACAACGACACTGAAAATTGAATGTAGCTTGAAGCAATACATATATGTGTATGCATCTAAAAACTTTCTTGGGCTCGTATTTTTTAGGTACATGAAACCAGATAAATATATTTTTGAAGAATTTGCACTTGATATTTTTTTTCGGACCTTTACATCCTAGACCTATAAACTATCGCTAACATGTTAATTTTGAGATTTTTGTGGACTTATTTTTTATGAAATAATCTATTTATTGTTGTTAATACCTTGCATCTTGTAATTAAGATAAAGATAAAAATAACTGTTTCTACTGATCAATTATGGACAAAAGGTTGATGGTGGTGCTTTCAAAATAGTGTAACCAAACACATTTAAGTGTACTTTTCCTATATCCTAGTTGTCTTTAAATTGTAAGTAAAAGTCTGTGCAGAAATTTAAGTAATGGCAAATCTTTAGTATTTTTGCTGAAAACATTCACAACTTATTTTGACTAGAAATGATTTGGAATTTTCGGTAAGGTATACACATTTTGTCATTATTGAAGACTGCATGTTGACCTATACTTTAAGGTAGATTGCTGTTTTACAAGCAACCACATTTCCTTTTATTCATTTTTATTAAATAATATATTCATAGTATCATTATCAGGGTTGGTATTTTCGGTCAGTAATTTTTATTATTTATTTTTTTTAGATCCTGCAGAGTTGGTAAAAGACGAACTGTAAAGACAGAAAAACGAATGTGTTACACATTGAAAGTTTTTGTAACTTATAAAGCAGAACTAATGCTGGTATCAGTATGTCATAAATGTGTATAATCATGAGACCTTCATTCTACGACCATTATACCATCGAATAAACACAAATTAATTTCACTAGAATAACATTTCATACTGGGTTTCCGAAGCAAGTGAGGACACCTAAATTCATTTATTGCCTCGTGTGGTTAAGTATTCCGGCTATTCTTATCCATATAAAGATATCAATATTCGACTCTTAGAACAAACAATAGTCGTGAGAATCTATTGAGAAAAAAAATGGATCGAAACCATTGTTTGAAGACATTTGTAAGCATGTTATTACTGTTATTAATTATCAATAAAATTCTTAGTATGATCAGGCATAATATGCTTTGACATTTTTCGCACTGCAGTACTCTTAAAGAGATAAAAGATACAAATGAGAAGGCATGATAAGGCCACTTTTGGTCCCTTGAACTCAAAATTCAAAATGTATTATAGATTTACCAAAACGTCATTCAGATATGCATAAGACATAAGACTGACAATCATCAGTATTAAGAGATTTGACATTTTCCCTATAGTTTTATTTTTTCATTAAGGCTTCAAACTAATTCAATTTAGTGCAAAACTACAAAAATACAAAATAGAGTCATTTTGCGATATCATTATTTATAGTTAGATATGAGCAAGGTCTATTCACAAAGAGATATTTTTCTACAATAACTCACCAAGATACCAGGCTGATATTTTGGTATGTCAGACACGCGTTTCGTTTACATCAGACTCATCAATGGTGCGTGAATCAAAATAGTTGGAAGGCCAAAATAAGGTACGAATTTGAAGAGCATTTAAACCGATGACATCGAAAAGTTGTGCCGAATACGCCTTAGACAATCTATGCCTCGCGATATAAAATCTACTATCCACATTTTATATATACAGTCATTTCAGATAATGTTACGGTCAGATGAGCATTCATTCGCAAATATGTTTTACTAAGACTGCGATGTAATCATTTTCGAAATCATTGATGTTCGCAAAAGGGAGAAAGTGTAAGTCAAAGAAAGACGGACGACACAATTGTCAAAAGTAATAGACTAACAAAACAAACCGGAACCCCCACGAAATACTGCATATAAAAGATTGAGCAAAATGAACCCAACCATAAACAAAGGATGAATTCAGAAGCTAAATGTTTATTCATTAGTATCAAAATGTTTGCATCAATCATAACCAGATGATTTATAAAAAAAAGTTGCATTATCCACGACAAAAACATGTTGTGTTTGTTCAAAGGCTTGTGTTAAAATGAAATTGCATTCAGTAGAAAAATTTTACACCAAATCATTATTTCAAATCGATGATATTATATTATTGTTAGGTTTGTTTTACAGTAAAATAACATAACCTGCGTTTCTTATGTTCCATGTCGGTTAAAACCTAATAACGTACTTATCATCCACATATGAATTTATGTGTGAATTAGATCAAATTAATCACCGACATACTGATGATTGCATTCCCTTAATATAACATTGTCAATATAACCAGCACTAAGGCAACTTACACATTTTGCGTGAATAAAACATTTGCTTTTTTTTAAAATTCCTTCTACAATGGAAAGTTTTGTGAAATTTAAAGCTTAATGATTAATAGACTTAAGCATAAAAAGGAAAAACAGGCGTAGATAAAATTGACACTTTTATAGTTTTGTGCAAAAACATATATATCTGAAGCCACTATTTTCAATTATTGCATTTTATACATAAAAGGGAAAATTGTGCATTTCATATAAAACTTTATACAATAGTCCATTAACTAATAGAAAAGTAAATAAATTTGCAATGGTTGTTCGAAGTATCACCGGTGGCACAAAATTACATGTTTAAGTCTCCAACACCATGTACGTTTTTTTTCTCTTCCTGTGACTGTTACCTCAAGAAATAAATAAGTTAAAGACCAGTTTTCATTTGCAAAAGAGGTTTAGCAGGTTGTTCAAGTAAAAGCGGTGTCACTTTGTTAAGTAATCGTTACATTCAATTGTTATATGATACATCTGGCACCTCAAGGTTAGCTCTCCAAATTCCCTTTTATTGCTTTGATCGGTATTCTATCAGTTCATTGTCTGTAATGTCGTCCAAAGGGAATTCCATGTGAACCTCCGACCATTTTTTGAAACGTAGTGGTTCGCTCGTTTCTTTATTCACTATTGTCATATAATCTTGTGATAATGACACAAATTTACAATTTTGGTATATCAATATAGATCCCCAATTATGACCACATGAAAGACCAAAAATTTTGTCTGTTTTCCTTACATCATCGAATGTCTGAGACTTTTTTGTCTGTCTTCCATCAATCTTGCCAAAAATCTCTTTATCGCAAATTATACTATGTGCCTTTTTAATCCTTCTGATGTATTGGTCGTCTACTATAAATTTGCCACATAATGTACAAATTATGTAAAATTTGCCTTTCTTCTCCGAATTAGAATTTGTTTTTAGACGTTGCCGTGCATGTTCCTCCATCTCTGTATGACAAGCACCTATCAAATAATAAAGGAGAAACATTTGCATGGCACCATTTACAATTCAAATATGACTCAATATAGATGAATAATTTACTCTTCTTGGTTGTTCAACTCAGGACAGTGGCAACAGTATACAACCGCAGTTGGCAAACAAAGGACTGATCCAGCACTAAAATGAATAAATACTGTTGTTTAGCAAACTGCATACCATGGATTGTCTTTTTAAGAGCAAAAGGTCGGATTTCAAATGTGTTTTAAAATTAAAAGTTGACCCATTAGCCTCTGAATGAAAAGACGATATCACAGATCTCTTGGTACAGTATTTAAAAAAAAACGTTCCATAAAAACACGGTTATAAATCTTTATTGTGTTAACCATTGGTCCATCTCAGATCCCTTAAACTCAATTCAATGGAGGTTAAATCGTTTTTAAATAGTATTGCATGAAACTTATACACATGAGACGAGTGTCGATAGTGAAGCAAGAACTGCTTGTCAATTCAGGAATACCAAGTTTATTTTCGTTGCAAAGGAAATGCTTTTATTTCCGATTTTCCCACTAGGTAAACAAAAATAGGACAAAGTCTCAAATGGCTGGGTTAAAATATTTGTGAGTAAGGAATGTAGAATGTGGAGCAGGATCTGCTTACCCTTCCGGAGCACCTGAGATCACCCCCAGTTTTTGGTGGGGTTCGTGTTGCTCAATCTTTAGTTTTCTATGTTGTGTTTTGTGTACTGTTTATTTTCGACTATGAGTTTGAATGTCCCTTTGGTATCTTTGGCCTATTTTTTATAGACAGATTTTAACAAAATAAGTCAAATTGGGTTTAATAGAAAAAAAGAATAGCCAAAATAGAAAAACAATTATCTTGACAATTTATACTTTGTAAAAAAGACCACAGATTTTCAAAAAATTGCATTATCGAAGATTAGAAATATTCTTGTTACGGAGTATTAAAGCTTTTTTTTATCAAAACATTAAAACATTGTCTCAAATATTTTCTGATTTTTAGTTTCTAGTATAAATTTTTAATTACGGCAATAATTGAAACTCATCCCCTTACTATAGTAGCTATCGGTGTTTAAACGTCCAATGTTTTCGGGGGTACATGGTAATCCTCAACGTTATTTGAAAATATATCTTCAACAAATTTTAAAAGTTTTAACTTTGTTTGTCCTAATAACATTCCGCTGAATTGCCTTAGTGACTTAATTTCGAAAGGTTGGAAATGTTTCTGTGTATTCATCAAATTTGGTTTGAGTTGTTTTTTCGTCCTGACATCAAGTCTAGCTTCGTACTAATACGGAATATTAATGTGATCATATGATACATAAAGCAAGCAGGAACAAAATGTTTGATAGTACACTACGAATTTGTAAGCATATTCTACTATTCTCTTTCTATGTTATCTTTAGAAGAACATATGCCATTATATGACAATTATGTATTAAAGTTATGAGTGTTTATTATGGGTATCAACCAAAACGATTACTTGTGAGCAGATAATGAATATGTCCTTGAGTAACGAATGTGTAGATCTTTGAAACAATCTATCTTGTCACCAGTTTTCACACGGTCCACACTCTAATAAAGAATTTAAGGAAACATATTAAAATGCTACTGTATATCATACCTGTAATATTCTCAGTGTAACTAGTTCTTAGTTTTTTCTTACATGCATCATTTTCGACAATAGTTTCCTCTGCATAAAAAAAGTACATATTATGACTATGTATTTGATTATGTTTTCTTTCTTCCATATGATTATTGCAAAACAATTTTGATTTTTGTATTGGTTTCTCAAATGAAAAGCTTATATTGAAAAATGTCACTGAAAAATTAATTACATTGTATTATTATTAAAATTCACAGAAAACCACATAATTCCGTTTAAGCAATACAGCGGTGGTTTAGTATTTAGATGGCGTTTATCGTGAAAGGTTAAGATTATCTTATAACTGTTGTCTTGGTTATATCATGTACTATTGGAAATATTGTTGGCGTAACTTTATGAATAAATATCTTTTGATTATAATTACTTGCAGTTCAGGGATGACAAAATAATAGAATTGGTACACCTCGCATATTCAATAGGCTTCAGAAATTTTCTACCTTTGATTGGTTGTTTCAAACAACACGTATTATTGGTTTCAATCTAGAAGGTACCGGTATAAATTAGCATCAAAACGTTTTACGTACCTATTGGTCTTTTGTTTCTCAAATATATTTCTTCTTCTGACTTTCTAGACAATTCTTTGTCAGCTAAACTTGGTTGAAATACAATCTGTTCATTTTTATCTAAAATTTTATGCACATTATATAATATACATTTCGCAATTAAAAACACAAGAACTAGTAGCTGAACCTTGTTAGATTAATGAGCCTGACAAATATTTAAGTAATTAACATTAATTTTATGTAAGCTCTTTTTGCACATAATTTATTGCTATGAATTCTAAACTTAATATGTATGGACCCAAAAAAAGCTGCTTCATCATACAAGCAGAATGGCGAACGTAGATACAAGTATCTTGTCTTGGGGAGGGATAAATCCTACTTTGTAAAGAATCACTCTGATTCAAACAAAAAATTCTCTGAAACTGACATTATCAAGATGCTTGATTTCTTGATTGACAACATATTTGTTACGTTTGGAGGACGTGTTTTTCAACAGACTGTCGGAATTCCAATGGGAACTAATTGTTCCCCTCTTCTTGCCGACTTGTTTCTTTATTATTATGAGGCTGACTTCATACATGAACTTCTTAGGAAGAAAGATAAGAAGTTAGCAATATCCTTTAACTTTACGTTCCGCTATATAGATGATGTTCTCTCACTAAATAATACAAAATTTGGTGACTATGTTGAACGAATCTATCCCATCGAACTAGAGATAAAGAATACTACAGATACAGTTAAGTCTGCCTCATATCTTGACTTACATCTAGAAATTGACAATGAAGGTCGGTTGAAAACAAAACTTTACGACAAAAGAGATGATTTCAGCTTCCCAATTGTGAACTTTCCGTTTCTATGTAGCAACATTCCAGCATCGCCTGCATACGGAGTATATATCTCCCAATTGATACGATATTCCCGGGCTTGTATTTCCTATCATGATTTCCTTGATAGAGGATTGCTGCTCACAAGGAAGCTATTAAACCAAGATTTCCAATTGGTGAAGTTGAAATCATCCCTTCGTAAATTTTACGGACGCCATCACGAGTTGGTTGACCGTTATGGAATAACCGTTTCACAGATGATATCGGATATGTTCCTTATGTCGTAACTACAATACCCTTCCCTTTTCACGAATGTGACCTACCGAATTAGACTATTTACCGGATTTGTAATAACATAAGCAACACGACGGGTGCCACATGTGGAGAAGGATCTGCTTACCCTTCCGGAGCACCTGAGATCACCCCCAGTTTTTGGTGGGGTTCGTGTTGCTTAGTCTTTAGTTTTCTATGTTGTGTCATCTGTACTATTATTTGTCTGTTTGTCTTTTTATTTTTGGCCATGGCGTTGTCAGTTTGTTTTCGATCTGTGAGTTTGACTGTCCCTCTGGTATCTTTCGTCCCTCTTTTGCTGTCCCAATTTTAATTTATATTGTGATCCAGTTTCATCGGCTAACTCCATACAGCTACAGAGAAGTCAATACGGTATAACTCTGTTCGGGTTTTGGTGAACAGCAAGAATTCCCGTATACGTTCTCTCTTTACCAAATTCAAGGCTTCCGATCGTAACAGCTTAGTTTGAAAAATCTATACTTGTTTTGACTTTCAAATGACTTTTTTTACGAGACATAAAAATCAGCGCATGACTTTATTCAGTTATCAAAATTTAGTTAAGAGTAAAAAACAAGTTCTAACCAAATGTTATTTGCAAGATTGTTATCGCTGGGTAATGCGAAATTATTTCTTATTTATTAACCTATATTTCGTACATGATTCAATGTTTGTATCGAATTATTACCAGATACCTTCACAAGGTTGACATATTCAAAGTTAAATTTTGTAAAAATTAAATTGATACATCACCATTTTTTCCAATAAGACTCGACAAACCGTAGGAAGACGAAACTTTCCGAAATGTGTGAACAAGCTAAAATGTCTTATTTATTGATATTTTTGTGACTGGATAATATGTGTTGAGTTAAATATTACCCAGAGACATGTTGTCACGATGGCAAGTATAATATCTCGTCAAAATCGCATGTAAATTCGTTCCCAGCATTTCCTACCTAGATTACTAAAGACTGTACATTTGCCGAGACAACGTTAACAATCTATGGAAACATCTTACATTTTGCTTGTATCAGTAAAATGAGGCAAAATCTGTTGAATAGTAAAATTTAACATTATTGGAGCGTTCTGATGAGTCTTTTCTAGACGAAATGCACGTCTGTCGTTAAAAAGTGTTAAGCCTGGTATCTATGATAAGTTTATTCTCATGTTATTACTTGAAAAATGTCTTTTAAGCAATCATTGGTCCGTTACAGTTGGTTGGAGGGTTACATGATAAAATGCGTATATGTAAGTTATTGATCTGGTGATTAAAGGGTCGAATGGTTTTCAAGAAGCTTTATTACAAATTGTTTTCTTAAGTAACTGCCTATTGTTAAAGGTTTAGATACGTTATTTTCAGAATACAACATATGTGAAAAATTAAGCCTCAATACGATATGACGCACTTATTTTAATTCCAATAGAACATGGGGTGCACGTGCGCCAGGTTTAAGCAAGGAAACTTAATGTCGGCACCACATTTTTTTTATTTGTCACAACGAGAATTCAGATCACTTAATAAATACTTAAAATACATTGTCATTAATTATAACCTGATGATAAATGAGATTTAATTCTAATATTCAGAAGATGTTTGCACCTTTTGAAAAAAACAAGCAGCTGTACAAGATGCTCCAATAAATTGTTAATGTTCAACCGTTCAGTTTACTGTAATCTCGTCAGGAAATGATGGACACGAGTTTACACGCGTGATGTTGATAGCTTCATAATGGTGTTAACGATCTCGGGAATTATATACGTCTCTGTATTAGCTACGTGTAACAATGAAAATTGCGTTTATCAATAAACTACTAAGGTATGTCAAAGTCTTGTGATTTAAGTGGGAAAGACATTTACACATACCAATAATCAAATATAGATAACTAGCTGATACTCATAGTACCAGTACTGACATAAATAAAGGCAACAGTAGTATAACGCTGTTCAATAGTCATAAATCGATTAAGCGAAAACAAATCCGGGTCACAAACCAAAACCGAGGGAAACACATCAACTAAGCAAGAAAACAGAACACTATCAATTAAAACATAAAAAATAAAGTCAAGTTCAACCGGAAAACCTTTAATTTTATACATGAAGTTTTAGAAAAGTCAAAGTCAGGTGGTGACTTACAGACTTTCATGTGCACGTAACCATTATATGTGCCGATTAAGCATGTAAATAAGAAACTGACATATCGCTAAAACTTGATTTTGATCACAAAACCGTTAAGAGTTGCCAAATTCCGGTGACAACCGTACCATTGACCACGTATAGCGTAGTTATTGATTTACGCTAGGTAAATGAGAAACTTGCCGAAGTTTGAAAATTTGCCGATGAAAATTTGAACGGGATATTATAATTGTAGGAGATAAATCAGTCCTGGTGAAAAAGTGTCGAAGCGGACAAAAATTGCTAGTAAATAATGTCCACAGTTACTGAATTTACTAGTATGTTTAGTCTGATGTCAGTAAATAATGTCCACAGACAAATCTTCCTTGTATTAATGTCCGTGTCCTTAATATTCCTAGGTATGTCCTTTATTTTGCTAGGAAAATTCCTTGAACTGAAAAAAATCATATGCGTGTGTAAACAATTGAATGTTTAATTGCTTAGTATCAATATAAGTTTAACAGTTGTTATCATTCTTTCATCATTTTATTAAAATATGGGTGCTTTTTCAAAATGAATTACACTGGACTTTTTTCCTAGGAAAATTGATAATCAGACTTTGATGATCTTTATTATCTAAAATATTTGTTTCTTTATATTATTATTGAAATAATAATTATACAAATTTGAATAAATACTAAGCAATATCTTAAGAATTCAAATTTTAAAGGACTTTGAACTTTTTTCCTAGAAAAAATGATAACAATCTAAAACTAGGAAATTAGATTTTTTCATTAATCAAATATTTTAGATTTTTATAATTTACTCATATTCAGAAGAGTTCAATACAAATTTGAAAATTGCCCTCAATATGCACGAAAAACTGTACATGACCATAAATTTACTAGAAAAGTAAGTTGATGGAAATTTTACTAGGAAAATAAGTATTGGACACATTTTACTATCTATGTGCTGATTTTCCTAGGAAAATCTATCCTGGGACTTATTTTTTCTAATAAAATTATGGTCATGGACTTGATTAACTAAGAAACAAAGATTGGGGGACATATTTTACTACCGGACCGAATTCACTTTTAAATAAATGGTTAAGGTCTGATCATTTCTGCCCGATGGACAAGTACATCCTACAACCATTCTAGAGACAAAATACAGTTGACGTATTATTGAAAGAACCCGAGAACAACTCACCTGGGGACGACATTTTTGTTTTTTTTCTAACGAGTTCTTACGTATCGCTCAAGTCCACGGATCTTTACCGATTTAAGATGGATCATCGGTTTATATTCCTTCAGATAGAATTTTCTTATACTTTGCCAAATTGTAGATTTTACCATGCTTTTTTCAAAAATATAATGAATAGTACGGGTCACCGATCTATTTTTCAAGCTACAAGTTGTGCAAAATTGCCAAATTTTACATAGATTATTCATGAAAAAACACTTTTTTTGTGAATAATAAAAAACTATGAGATAGAATTTTGAAACAAAAATAAACAGATAGGTTTTGTTATATGCTTCTATAAGATAAAAAGAAAAAAATGTTCATTGCAACAGTTATCTCCCCTAAAATGACAAAGTTGAAAAATAGTTTCGAACAGAAATAAATATTTGGTATTTGTTAAAACAGTTTAAATAATGCAATACTTATTTGTCTTTATTTAAATAAACAGTCTTACACATAAGTTGCCAATCTGTCTCGGAATTTGCAGTTTTAAACAAAGAACTAGACCGATAGTGGACTGCTATTTTACAATCCAAGATGGCGGTATACAGTTAATGTACCTTAAGAGTTGTTACGAGTAATTACGAGCTATTTGTGGTTTATTACCGATTATTACGAGTTATAACGATGTATTTTCGGCAAAATTCCACGATTTGTTACGAGTTGTCATGGAATGTTACTATTCGTCGAAGCTTTTTATACTTTTCCCCAAATCGCAAAGATTACGTAAGAATACGTAATGTAAAGTATACATATCTACTTGTAAAGTACTCATAACAACACGTAAAGTGTTCGTTATAACTCATAACAGTCCGTAAAGCCATCGTGACACGACTCGAATGAAATTGTAAACGACAAGTAAGCACTAGTAATAATCCGGGAAAAAAATCGTAAACAAATCGTGAAATAACTGTAACAAATCGTAAAAAAAATGTTACGATTCATTATCGGACTCTTGCAAACGCTTTACGGATGGTTACGTGTTGTTTATGACACTGACGGATTGTTACGAGTTATTTACGGAAAAAAATCAAACCGTGGGCAATTGCAAAAGATCCGTGTATGAGAAGGGGATATAAATTAAGTCATTACACCAGGACAATGAGCCCATGTTCTATTATCATATGAGAGCATAACCTTCAGACTATAACGCATATAATATATCTGGATTTAGTCTTTGCAAATACACTGTAGCCGTTTTAATTAAGATGAGGTATAATTTAAATTAATATTATTTTATTGATTCATTGATTTTTGGTTTTGTATATTTCGTCATGAAAGAACATAAAATAGCTGGAAACAGATCTTTTTCATTATTCAAGAAACAAAATAACTGACCTCCATAATTCCTTTTCAATACTTGAGCTATCGGAACACCCTTAGGAATGTCAACTTGTCTGTCTATAGTTGCACCTACAAAATATATATGTATTTTTGCATATAATTCAGGATGCATATTATACTTGTTTGAAACGAAAATAATGGTTTCCATCTCAATTGTAAAATAACATTTTTGATGCATCGACATTGTTTCTTAAATGATGTTAAATATATATGAAAGATCGGATTAACAAAATTACTTTGCATATTCGAACAAAAAACTGTAAAAGATGACAGGTACACAAAGGATTTGAGCCCTTCATTCACAATTGTTTTTTTTATATTCTTATAAAAAGGTCAAGGTTACATAAAGGTTGAAATGATACTTTTCACATTTTCTGATGGTAATAGACCGTCATATCAATCGTCAAAAACAAAACATAAAAATGTAAGTCTAGACAAGGTTATATGAGACTAAGAACCAGAAGACAAAAAAGAACTACTTAAGCAATCTGTCTACTTTCATATTACGGGAGACATAAACATATCAATAAAACACTCACTTGGCGATGCTTTACATGCTAAATGCTGTCTTTCTTAAGATAATGACAAATTGACTGTTAAAGAAATGTTCTGCGATGTTTCTGAAATAAAAGTAATCAGTTAATCACTTGGAAATTATAAAGTGTTTTTAAATATATCTATTTCAAGAGAGATCCACAGTTGTTTTGTTTTCTTCTTAAAGTATTCCGTCTTAAAAATATCCCAATGATCATAATGTCAAGAGTTTGGAGGAGTCTGTATAAATAACAAAAAAGATATGCTATTTTGGCAATTAAAATGATAAATCGATTGATAAAATGACATGATATTGTCCTTGCCAATCCCTACGCAAATAAAAAAAATATGATTTTAATAGATTAAAATAAAGTAGCTGTTTATTTAAATTATCACAGCGTCGAACCATCTTAAAGTTTAAATGTTAAAGCATAGCCTTCTATCGAGTCATCTTTATGTTATACAAAACAACATTTTTCTTAGATCTTGGTCGTGCTCTTTTTTATTACAAAAATTCGTTGAAAACCTGACACATGTTACATGTATCACTACACAAAAATAAGCAAAGTGGTTTTGGGACTGCGGTTAATATAATAGACAACATATGTTAAGTGCATACTATACAGAAACGATCTCTCATTGATTTTTCTTTCAAATTTTGACTCAAAGTCAATTTTGACATGCACAATCGAAATATACAAAGACAAAAGTACCTTCATGACTTACGATATTGGCAAGTATAATATATCGTCAATATCAGGTTTAAATTTGTTCCCAGCATTTACTACCTAGATTTCTAAAGACTGTACGTTTGCCGAGACAACTTTAACAATCTGCGGGAACATCTTACATTTTGCTCGTATCAGTCGAATAAGGCAAATCTGTTGAATAGTAAAATTTAACATTATTTTAGCGTCACTGATGAGTCTTTTGTAGACGAAATGCATGTCTGTCGTAAAAAAATGTTAATCTCGGTGTGAGCCAAGGCTCCGTGTTGAAGACCGTACTTTGACCTATAACGGTTTACTTTTATAAATTTTCACTTGGATGGAGAGTTGTCTCATTGGCACTCATACCACATCTTCTTATATCTAAGCCTGGTATCTATGATGAGTTTATTCTTAGGTTATTACTTATGAACATGTCTTTTAAGCAATTATTGGTCTGTTACAATTGGTTTGAGGTTTACATGATAAAATGCGTATATACAAGTTATTGGTCTGGTGGTTAAAGATAAAGTACGTTTATTACAAATTTTTTTAATTAACTACCCATTGTTAAATGTTTAAATATGTTGTTTAAAGAATACAGCAGATGTGAAAAAAATAAACTTTTATGATATGAAGTTCTTCTTATAGGTACGTTTCGAAGTACAAAGGTTCTGAATTTTCCTAGTAAAATCGAAATATTTCTATAATGCCTTGCTTTATGCTTATTTTAACATAGGTAAGCAATTATATTTGTCAACATTTAACAACTCGCTCACGCTCGGTGTAATGATCTGGACAAATATAATGCCTTCCCATGTTAAAACGATCATAGAACATGGCCTGCCAAAATAAATCTAAACAATTCCTTAATTAGAAAAAATTATACAAAAAAGCCAAAACTCTTTAATAGTAAATAAAATTTATTTAAATGACTTACTTTCTGAAATGTATCAATAAAAAAAACCTCATCAAAGATATCAGGTTTATAACTTATTACCCTGTGCGTTTCGTCTCCTTAAAAAAAGAGGGGCGAAAGATACCAAAGGGATATTCAAACTCATAAGTCGAAAATAAACTGACAACGCCATGGCTATAAAAGAAAAAGACGAAGAAACTCACCATGAGAGCGCAAATCAAAACAGTTGGAAGGCTAAATCAAATACTAGTACGAAGTTGAAGAGCGTAAAAACTGAAAATTCCACAACGTTGTCCCAAATACTGCTACTGCAATATATAACCAGGGTTGAAAAACCTTAGTATTTCGAGTGAGCCAACATTTTATTAACAGTAAGTTTACAGTAAAACATATTAGATTCCTAGGTTTAAGCAAGGAAAGTTAATGTCGACATCAAATTGGTTTTTTTTTTATTTGTCACAATGAGAATTCAGATCACTTAATAAATGCTTAAAATACATTGTCATAAATTATAACCTGATGATAAACAAAATGAGGTTTGATTCTAATATTCGGAATATTTTTGCCCGTTTTGACTATAACAAGCAAATGTACATGATGCTCCCATAAATTGTTAATGTTCAAATTGTCTCGGCAACCGTTCAGTTTATTGTAATCTCGTCAGGAAATGATAGACACGAGTTTACATGCGTGATGTTGATAGCTTCATAATGGCGGAAACGATCTCGGGAATTATACACGTTTCTGTATTAGCTACTTATAACAATAAAAGTTGCGTTAATCAATGAACTACTAAGGTATGTCAAAGTCTTATGATTTCAGTGGGAAAGACATTTACACTTACCAATAATCAAATATAGATGACTAGCTGATACTCATAGTACCAGTACTGACATAAATAAAGGCAACAGTAGTATACCGCTGTTCAATAGTCATAAATCGATTAAGCGAAAACAAATCCGGGTCAAAACCAAAACCGAGGGAAACACATCAACTAAGCAAGAAAACAGAAAACAGAAAACTATCAATTACAACATAAAATTAAGGTCAAGTTCAACCGGAAAACTCTTAATTTGATACATGAAGTTTGAGAAAAGTCAATTTAGGTGGTGACTAACAGACTTTCATGTGCACGTAATTATTATATGTGCCGATTAACCATGTAAATGAGAAACTCAAATATCGCCAAAACTTGATTTTGATCACGAAACCATTAAGGATGGTCAAAGTCCTGTGACAACCGTACCATTGACCATGTATAGCTTAGTTATTGATTAACGCTTAGGAAATGAGAAACTTGCCGAGATTTGAAAATTTACCAATGAAAAGTTGAACGTGATATTAAAATTGTAAGAGAAAAATCAGTCCTGGTAAAAATGTGTGGGAGCGAAGACAAATTGCTAGTATATAATGTTCATGGTTACAGAATTGACTAGTATTTTTAGTTCGATATCAGTAAATAATGTCCGCAGACAAATTTTCCTTGGTATTTATGTCATTAGTAGTTAGTACTAAATTTTATTACTTAAAAAATGGTGTTTCTCTATTTTATTATTGAAGTAATAATTATACAAATTTGAATTAATACTAAGCAATATCTTAAGAATTGTAATTCTAAAGTGACTTTTTTCCTAGAAAAAAAATGATAACAAGGATTTTTAAAACTAGGAAATTGGATTTTGTCATTATTCAAATATTTTAGATTTTAAAAAAAAAAAATCACAAAAATACTGAACTCCGAGGAAAATTCAAAAAGGAAAGTCCCTAATCAAATGGCAAAATCAAAAGCTCACACATCAAACGAATGGATAACAGCTGTCTTATTCCAGACTTGGTACAGGCGTTTTCTTATGCAGAAAATGGTGGATTGAACCTGGTTTTAAAGCTAGCTAAACCTCTCACTTGTATGACAGTCGCATCAAATTCCATTATATTGACAACGATGTGTTAACAAAACAAACAAATACAATAGGTAAAAATGTCACAAATAGTGATTTATTAATTTAATCTTAATTTAGTCATATTCAGAAGAGTTCGATATAAATTTGAAAATTGCCCTCAATATACACAAAGCACTCTCCATGATCATAATTTACTAGAAAAGTAAGTTCAAGGAAATTCTTACTAGAAAAATAAGTGTCAGTCAGACATATTTTACTAGCTATGTGCTGAATTTCGTAGGAAAATCTATCCTGGGACTTATTTTTCTATTAAAATTATGTTCATGGACTCGATTACCTAGGAAACAATGACTAGGGGACATATTTTACTACCGGACCGAATTCACTGTTAGATAAATGGTCAAGGTCTGATAATTTCTGTCAGATGGACAAGTACATCCTACAACCATTCTAGAGACAAAATACAGTTGACCTATTATTGAAAGAACTCGAGAACAACTCACCTAGGGACGACACTTTTGTCTAATGGCCCGTTCACACACACGAATTTTTCTAACCAGTCCTTATAGATCGCACAAGTTCACGGATCCTTACCGATTTAAGGTGGATCATCGGTATATATTC
This sequence comes from Mytilus coruscus, assembly GCA_017311375.1. Lineage (NCBI taxonomy): Eukaryota > Metazoa > Mollusca > Bivalvia > Mytilida > Mytilidae > Mytilus > Mytilus coruscus. Next base: position 38,157,552 of record CM029603.1, on the reverse strand, counting down.
CCTCAGGTAGAATCTTCTGATACTTTGCCAAATTGTGCTCTTTTCATAAATATAATAAAAAGTACGGGTCACCGTGCTATTCTTTCAAGCTACAAGATGTGCAAAATTGCCCGTTTTTGCATAGATTATTCATAAAAAAACACTTTTTTGTGAATAAATAAACAATCTATGACATACAATTTTGAAATAAAAATGGAAAAATAGGTTTTGTAATATGCTTTAATAAAATAAAAAGAAACAAAATGTTCTTTGCTACAAGTAATAAATGAAAATTTATTTTGACATTTCTTTACAAAATTTTCATTATTAGAGTTATTACCCCTTAAATGGTTAAGTTAAAAAATTGTTTCGAACAAAAACAAATATTTGATATTTGTTAAAACAGACTAAATAACGCAATATAACACTTATTTGTCTTAATTTTTAACAAACAGTCTTACACATTGATTGCCAATCTGTCTCGGAATTTGCAGTTTTAAACAAAGAACTAGACCGATAGTGCATTACTATTTACAATCCAAGACGGCGGTATACAGTTAGTCTACATAAAGACTTGTTAGGAGTTATTACGAGCTATTTGTGTTTGTTACGAACTATTACGAGTTATTACAATGTAATTACGGCTAAATTCCACGAGTTGTCACTGATAACTACAAGTTTTTTACGGATTTTTACGAGTATATTACGGAATGTTACTATTACTCGTAGCTTAAATGCGTTAGTAACGATTTGTTTACGTGTTGTTACGAATAGTTACGACATAGGTACGAGTATTCCCGAGTCATTACGATTTTTCACCTTTTATACTTTGTACCAAATCGTATAGAATACGTTAGAATACGTAAAGTATACGTTACTGTTCGTAAAGTACTCGTGACAATACTTAAAGTGCTCGTAATAACTCGTAACTGACTTTTAAGCCATCGTTAAACGACTCAAATGAAATTGTACACAATAAGTAAGCACTCGTTATAGTCCGTAAAAATATTCATAAACTAACCGTAACAAATCGCAAAAAACAAAATGTAACGATTTATTTACGGATTCTTGCAAACCCTTAACGGATGGTTACGTGTTGTTGCGGGTGGTTTATGAAACTGACGGATTGTGACGAGTTATTTACGGAGAAAAAAATCAATCCGTGGGCAATCGTAAAAAGATTTTTGGGTCTTCAGTGCTCTTTAACTTCGTATTATATTTGGGCTTTTAACTTTTTTTGATTCGATATTCAAGAAACAAAAACAACTGAGCACCATCATTCCTTCTCGATATTTGAGCTATCGGAACACCCCTGGGAATGTCAACTGGCATGTCTATATTTGCACCTACAAATATATAAGTGCATATAATTCAGTATGTATATTCTACTTGTTTGAAACGTTAAATGATGGTTTCAATCTCAAATGTAAAATACCAGTTTTTATCCATCGACATTGTTTCTCAAAGGTCAAGGTTACATAACGTTTGTAATGATACTCTTCACATTTGCTGATAGTAATACACCGTCATATCAATCGTCAAAAGTCAATTACAAAATATAAAAAATGTATAGTCTAGAAAAGGTTATATGAGACTAAGAACCAGACGAAAAAAAAGAATTTCTACTTAAGCAATGTGTCTACTTTCATATTAGGGGAGACATAAACATATCAATAAAACACTCACTTGGCGTTGCTTTACCTGCTAAATGCTGTCTTTCTTGAGGTAATGACAAATTGACTGTTAATGAAATGTTCTGCGATGGTTCTGAAACAATAGTTAGTAATGAGTTTATCGCTTAGAAATTATCAAGTGTTTTTAAAGATCTATTTCAAGAGGGATCTACAGATGTTTAGCTTCCTTAGTATTCCGTCTTTAAAATATCACAATAACCATAATGTGAAGGGTTTGGAGGAGTCTGCATAAATAAGAAAAAAATGCTATTTTGGCAATTAAAATGATAGAACGATAAATAAAATGACATGATATTGTCCTTGCCAATCCCTCCACAAATTAAAATATGATAAATTATCACAGCGTCGAACTATCTTAAAGTTTAAATCTTATAGTATAGTAGTCTATCGAGTCATCCCAATATTATATAAAACAGCATTTGTCTTAGATCTTTTAGTACACACATTCGTTGAAGACCTGACACATGTTACGTGTATCACTTCACAAAAATTAGCAAAGTAGTTTGTGGACTGCAGTGAATATAATAGACAACATCTGTTAAGTGCATACTATACCGAAAAGATCTCTCGTTGATTTTTCCTTCAAATTTTGACTCAACATCAATTTTGACATGCACACTCGAAATGTGCAAAGACAAATTTACCTTCATGACTTACGTTTTGAGATATTTCAGTTTGAAATTTTCATGTTTCATAGCAAAAAGGCATTTTTCAATACTCTCTGAAAAATAATACAACTTAGAAACGAAAAGAAATATTTTCAACCATGTTCTTTTGCAAATTCATAGGCATTTAAGAAAGTCCCTAAGATAAAGACTGAACTTAACCAAAAAAAATGTGAAATCATACAATTATTTGTAGGCATTTATTTGCCAATAGTAATGTATATAGAAAAAATCTACCTTTGATTTTTTTTCTTGTTATTTCTATAAATTATTCGCGAAGAAGTACATAGTCGATTTCAGAGGTAAACAAATGAGGGTCCATGTCCAAATTTTTTAGCTAGAGATTGAAAGCCTAGTTTTTATAATGCTGGAGATCCTATTTCCTTTATTTGTCACTGAATTACGTCGCACTGTACTAGTCTTAATGCAACACTCGTCGTGAAGCTATTCACGCAGTACACCAAACCGCTATACAAATTACTGTCATTACGATCTGATATCCCCTATTTAACACTATATTTCATGGCTTGCACTTCCTATCATGATTGCCTTGTTGATGCTTACAAGGAAGCTATTGTACCAAGAGTTCTAAGTGGTGAAGTTGAAATTATCCCTTCGATTTTACGGATACCATCACGAGTTGGTTGACCATTAGGGAATATCTGTTTTACCGATGACGAAGGATATGTTCCAATTTTCGTATCCGTAATACCATCAGCTTTTACTACTGTATCGTATGCCCTTATGTTCGTGTAAACGTATTACCTGAATTGCCAACAAATAAGGCCTTTATCGTAATATCGGAATCAGCTTTATTTCCACTTGTCAGTGATTCCGAGCAATTTAGGAATTTAACTGAAAAGAAACATACAACATGAAACTAGTCATTCCCTCTTTCTTATCAATGCAGGTTTATGATTCAATTGTTACATCATTAAATAGGTAATATTCCACTTTAGTAGTGACGTTAGGTACCGGTGGTTTGATCTTCACATTACAATCTCGGTATTAAAAGTCATAATTGTTTTAATTTAATTGTTATCATCATTCATGTTATTCTTATTCTTATTATCATTATAACTATATATTTTTTTTCTTAATTTCATGAACGAATTAAAGCGTTTCTGAGTAATTTCTGCAGCTGATTTAATATGAAAGTTATAACAAATTCATTTAATTTATATCAACTATGAATTCTTTAATCATTAGTATTTGTATACTTACCTTCTTCTTCTTCTGCCTTAAAATATTGTCTGACATCATTTAGCTCTACAATATATATTGTATGTGTAATGTTACTTATTTCTCTTAAAATCTACATTGTTGTTACTTTGAAATCGACGTTTTGTGCTTAAAAAATTTGGTTAATCACAAAAATGCTTATTTGTATCTTGATCTTCACTTGAACTAAAGTATTAAAGTATAACAAAAATACCGAACTCCAAGGCAAATTTAAAAAAGGACAGTCCATAACAACTGACAAAATTAAACGTTATCAATCACGGAACAAGTGAAAAACAACTGTCATATTCAAGCTGAACGATAATGTTTTATCACATGCTTACTATAATTTCTTATGTTGAATTTCGTGTAATTGTAGGGCCAATATTAACCATTCGTGAACCTACTCCTTTAAGTTTGCAAGCTGAGTTTACCTTTACTTGATCTCGTTTCAAGTTAGTCAAATTGATTAATTCTGAAAAATGTGTGTATTTGATTTTTGATTTTCAAATTGGTACCGTTTGAAAATGATTAGAAAATACATAAAATAACACTATTACAAACTCAATCCAAATTTAATATTCTTGTACGTGTCTATAAATAAAACAAATCTATTTTATTTTTAGAAATTTACCTGTGATAATGTAAACGTCACAAAAAATACGTCACTTTTTGTGACGTTGATCCATTCATGTGACGCGCAGTATATATTTCGTTTGTGGTGTCCTGGTGTGCTGTCGTAAATTCATGGGAGGTTTCCGTTGTTATTCTGCAGTTTACATGTTGTAATGAACTATTATATTACTTATTTATGTATTTCTCTGTGTTCTTGCGTTTATTTTTACTGTATTCTTGTCACGTAGTGTTGTCATTTTAGCTGTATTTTTAACATTGCCATATAAGCGGGAGGTTTGGCTAGCCATAAACCAGGTTCAACCCACCATTTTTTCTTAAAATGTCCTGTACCAAGTCAGGAATATGGCAGTTATTATCTACAGTCCGTTTCTATGTATATTGGCGTTTGCTTTTGTTGTAGTTCAGTGTTTCTGTTGTTCCGTTATTTTCCTCTTATAGTTGATATGTTTCCCTCGGTTTTAGTTTGTTATCCGGATTTGTTTTTGCTTAATCGAATGATGACTATTGAACAGCGGTATACTCTGTTGCCTTTATTTAATGAGTATTATTGGACTTCACTGTCGTCAGAATGAGTTCATTCACATTATCTTTTCAAATTGTTGTAATTTTGTTTTTGCTTTAGGTTTGAAAATGTGTCAACCACTTAATTTTATACTAGTATTATATCAATTATATGTCAACGTTGTTTTCTTCGTTTTTTTCTTCGATGTCAAGTAAATCTTCTCTTTTGTTTTATCCCCCTTTTCCCCTTCTGTACGTTTTCTAATGACCAGTTTAAAATATATAGCAAATTGTTGTATTTTTTTTATATCAAGTTGATTGTAAAACTTACCTTTTATCATGAATCTTTCTATAATACTGTCTGCTTCCGAATCCAGTTCACTATCACGGAATGTCATTAAAAGCTCCTGGTATTTCCAGTATTTCAGATGTTGGTCAGTGAACCATGTATTCAGACATGCTCCTGTTCTGCTTTTCAATGGAGCACAGGTCGGAAGGTCAGCCTCAATGCTCTGCCAATCAATTTCAAGTGCGCCAAAAAGACTGGGGCGGTCTTTTGTAACCTTTGTAGTTAGCATATCGATAATTTCGTCCATACCTGTTTTCATTATTATACAATTTATCAAGAATTGAATTTCATAGGCGTCCATTTGGTGTAAATGGAACGTTATACATTTAGGTAAACATTTAGGCGGAAGGCTTCTACTCATATTAAATTTTGGTGACGGCTTATTCATTAATTGTTGGTTTTTTTTTTTTTTTTCTATTTTGCTTTTTAAGGATATTTATTGATTTCGTATGATAAAGGAGTAGGCCCGGTAAGACCCCTTTTTGGCCCCAAAATATTACATTTTATAAATTTGTTGAAATGTAAACTTTTAGCTATTTATTGAAAAGTAGAATACTTTTGTTCCATAAATATGGGCTGTTTTTGACAATACCATGCATATGTATCAGGTACTAGCATCATCAATTCATGCTATATTACTAAAATCTTTACAATTTTAGCATTTGTGCCTATTTTAAGACGTTTTTTGTCTACAATGTAAGTGGCCGCATTTGTGTTCAGTCTTAATATTTAAATATATGTTGTATTTGATGATATTACATAACATATATAAAGGTTGAGACTGAACACGAATGCGGCCACTTCCATTTTAGACAAACACCATCTAAAAAGTGATGTTTTGTGGCATATTTGATAGATTTTCCATATTCAAGCTTGAATTTGCGCGTTTTTTATGACCAAATCAGTTCAAATCTTTTACATAAATTAATTGAATCGACTGAAGTAAACACTTAAGTGTTTAAAAAATGTCAAAAATCTTTCATCAGATGTACTTCGAAAATTAGGCCAAAACTTGCCCTTACCGGACCTTCTCCTTTGTCAAAATGTCTTGCAGTTTCATTACGTCAAAACTCAGTTATTAAATTTCATATGCATTAACATTACAGTAAATCTGCAATTGCTTTGTCCACTTACAATGTATAGGGAGATCTGCAATATATAAATTCGACTTCAATGTTTTAAAAGACATGTTTTTCAATAGAAAACTACCGATTGTGATAAAATAAATACAGTATTGACCACAGGTTTCCAGAACATGTAGAATATTTATAGATCAAAAACTTTAAGTGCGTTGAACACAACTTATCAATTCTCATATTACGCTGACATTAAAGGAAACCAAATGGATTGATTTTGTATGTGAACAAAAACATAGCTTATAACACCATTACAAAAATTTTAATTATTTCAACACTTTCGAAGATTTGATTTCACTCCAAACAGCTAAATGGATAAATTGATAAACATCATTATTGCAGGTCTTCTTACGACTTTTTGCATAAAAATGATACAAATACAATAAAAACTGTTTGGGACAAAATCGCATGAAATTATCTAACGTGTTGTTTTCACTTTTTATAATAACATTAACGGTACCAACAGATGTAATATGATTGAAATTGTCGATCGACGCATTACAGGAGTTGTTGCTTGTAAATCAAAATTTAAACCATTTTTTCGATTTTTGCTTATCATTTTGAAAATTACAATGGATACACAAAATCTGTCCAGGATCCACAAGACACGTATGAGATATCTCTCTATTAACCATAGATTTCGCTAAAAACGACAAAAAGTCAAACTTGTCTATGAAGGACAATAATTAAGGACTGGTAATTTCAGACATTTAACTTTTTTATAGATCTTGTCTTGCTTATCAGTGCAGTTTAACGTTTGTATCTGTTTAACATAGTTATGATGAATATGGCCAAACAGCCAAAACTTAGTAAAAATCATCATTTAAGGGCAATAACTCTAGTAAGGAGAAGATGGACAATTTTGGTCATGTTTCAATTGACTTATTTGTAGATTTTTTTTCTTTTTGACCTCTTTTGTCATTAAACGTATCTATGAGGAGCTTCCTAAAACACAATAGCCTAAAACACAATAATGCAAAACAATGCTATTTGAAGGGAAATACTCCCAAGAGGAGTTGTTTGACGATTAATGCCATATTGACATATTGTACCACTTATTATAATATTATTTTTTGCAGTTTGTATATCTACTACTATATGTTGAATAAAATAAATTGGAAGAAATCGTCATTACAGGTTAGGAACTCCTATAAGGGGTCAACCTACAATTTCGACTGATTTAATTACATATATTTGTATATCCTTCTTGCTGATCAAATATTGACATTAAAAATAACCGTAATCATTTTTATTTCTTATAATAGCCAAAAACGCATAAAATTGGTAGAAATCGTCATTCAAGGGCAACAACTGCTAAGTATAAACCTTTGTTTCTAAATAATGTCTAAATGTATCAACGAAGAATTTAAGAAAGGTATCTCATAAATTATGTCAGTACTGAAGCACTGATTACTGAGCTGATGAAACCCTCGGGGACTAGAAGTCCATCAGCGGTGCTATCGTGAACATGCATATAGAAAATTTGTAATAACAGTTTATTCTTTTGGTGCGTCCGCATGAACCGAATATTAAAAAAATGGTGTTATAAATTATGTCAGTACCGACGCACTGTTTACGGAGCCAATGAAACCTCGTGGATTCACCATTATTTACTTATGATCCAAAACACCAGCTCAATGTCTGTGGGATTAACGACAAAACTAGTCGAGTGTGACTGATGTCAAGACAATCAAAAATACTATCATATGCCATGTCACTTAGTAGCGGGAGCATAAAAAAAAATGAAAAATGGAAGAATGTAAAGGAAAGAGGATCTTGTTAAAGTAATTAAAGAATAAGGGAAGTAGAACTTTTGGTCAATGTAGTCTTTATAAACTTTCTACAAAGTATTTTTTTATTACACTTACCTTTTAAATATTTCTGTATGTCATCAGAAATGTCTTTTCTTCCACACTCCGATTTCAGAACGAGCACAAGCCAATCTTTAATTTCCTCAATATCTCTATAACTAAGAAGTTTATTTGCCAATGGTCTCTTTTTCCATTCTGTCAAACCTACTATTATTGGTTCATCGGAACATGGAATATGATCCGTCTCCCAGTGGTCAAAAAGATGAGGTTCTAATTTTAATCTTGTAAAAAATAGTCTCCATCGGTTGCCAATTTTTTTAGCAATAAAAGATAAAAACGCACCACTAAGTATTTCTAAAATATAACCAAAATTATGTCATGAAAACAAGTCAGAAATAATTTCCAATGTAAGAGTTAAAACGGTATAATATGAAAACAACTCATAAATAATTTCCACTTAAAGACTAAAAAATGTATAGCAAGTACCACCATATAAGCTATTACCGCAGTCAATCTCAGGAAACTGGTGAACATAATGGGTTTACTAAAAAGTAAAGTGCCTAAATAAGATTCTGTAAACAGTTTGTAAGATAGATAATAAGTGAGTCATATCAGTTGATCGCATATTCCGTCCTCCTTTACTCGGTATGACTTGTCAATTTATTTGCCTTATCACGGCATATTTTAATGAACAACACGGTGAGTGCTATGAGTAGAACAGCACCTGCTAACCCTTATGGAACACCTTCGTCATTTAGTCTTTTATGTTGTTGGTTTTTTTGTTATTGGGGGGAGGGGGGAAGGGGAGAAGTGTTGCTCAATATTTAGTTTTCTGGACTTTCTTTTAGTCCTCCTTTCTTTTGGCCATACTATTGATTTCTTCCTTGGTATTTTCTTGCTTTTATCAAAAATACATATTGCTATTGAATACAATTATAAAAAGAAGTACAATTTTACAATGTTTTTTGAAGAATTTTTCATATAGAACTAATTTGCATCTGTAAGACAAAAAATAGGTTTACTTTTGCTTTTGTGCTTTGTCTATAGAGTGTCTACATGCCATTTTGTTTTTCTTTGTTGACATAGTTGTTAATTTTTATAGTAATTAAGATTATAACACAATGTTGGCTACTGTACACCAGTTTTTGACAATTTTACCTATTATGTCTGTTTGTTTTGCTCACACATTGTTGTAAATATAATGGAATTGTATGCAACTGTCATACAAGTGAGAGGATTATCTAGCTATAAAACCAGGTTAAATCCACCATTTTGTACATAAGGAAATGCCTGTACCAAGTCAGGAAAAGGACAGTTGTTTTCCATTCGTTTGAGCTTTTGATTTTGCCATTTGTTAAGGGACTTTCCATTTTGAATTTTCCTTGGAGTTCGGTATTTTTGTTATTTTACTTTTTGCTAACTTTTCAGTTTTTATTTTGAATGTCCTTTCCTGTCACATTGAAGATAAACCTGCCTGCCAAAATCTATAAAAATTGATTTTTGAACTATCTTTTATCATATGTAATTAACCTTTCAGCAGCTGCATGGTAAAGTAATTACTTTCTTCTACAGAATATGGTATTCTTTTTATTTTTTATAACAATAGAGTAAAACATAACATTATTACGAACTTTACTAGTTTAAAATAATTATTTCCTCATTCGATCATTCCTCTTCTGTTATTCGTTCATGTTAGTTTTTTTTTCCCATTACAATATTCAAATAAAAGATTTCAAAGTCTGGAGGGGTTTTTTTTTCTTAGCTTTTTTTTATGGCTAGGGGGATTAGTGCATTATTAATGATTACTTGTGTGGTCGACTGGAATTCACAAGACAAAAACAATCAGAGAGAAAAAAAAAAACAGAAACAGTAACTGTCATAAAATTTAATAACTTATCACTTTTCATCACTATTTGAATCATCAACAACCTTAACTACATGATACACCTTTAATACAAAATAAATTAAATGGTAATCTGATAGATCTAATTACTATTCTTGGTTGAATAAAAATCAAATGCATAGGTAGCCTTTTGATGCGTTTGGAGTTCCAATCATAAGAAAAATGATGACCTATAATAGCTGCTTCATCTGCGTCAATTGGTCTCTGGCGGAAATTTGTCTCATTGACAATCATTACACATCTCCCTATTTTTATATCAATTGTTTTCAAAAAATATGTTTTATTTAGATATTATCAATGTTGAATAGACATTGTTGTAAGAGTAATATATTGATTCTATAACAAATTATTCAAAATTTTCTACACACATGAAAACCGTTGAGACCTTTAAATCTTATAAATTTAATCAATAGTAAATGACATGCATATTTATTCTTTATACCTCAAATATACATTATTCACGTTTCAATACTTGGAAACCGTCCATATAAATTCGTCAATTTTTTTTTCCTTTCTGAATTTGCCCATTTGCTAAACATTTGCATTTTATATCCCATTTTACCTATTGTTTCCTTATATTTAACTTTTGGTGACTATAATCACTCCTTAAATTGCTGTTGGAGAACTATAAAAACCTGTGAACTACCTTGATAATAAAATATCTTTTTTTTTAATTTTAGGAGCTAAATGGGACTATAAGACTGACATGTTGTATTTGTAAGTGAACTGTATTTTACGATATGACTTTCCGTATTTAGGAAAGGCTCGCTACAATTGATATCCTTAAATCAACAAACACAAGGACGTACGGTTGCCTATAATAATTTGCTGATATCCACTTTATTTGAACGCTGGTGGATAGTTGTCTCATTGGCAATCATACCACATCTCTTTTTTTTTAATTTTAAAACATTTGTATTTAATATTATTAAAGATGGCTGTCGCTATTCTACTTTCGGTTTTATTTCATTATCGATACAAGATATATTCTTTTTTATTAGATATATTTAAATATTCTATCCCCTACAATGTAATATATCTTGACAAATATTTTGCACAATGTCTAATATTATCTGTAAACTTACCTTTAAGTGGAGAAGTCATTTTTTTCATTATTCAGTTACAGTTATATATTCTGAAAATAAAGATCAATACTATGTTATATATAATCAGCGCGTCATGCCTGACATGTTGGGTAAAAATCGAGTCGTCATGTAGGTTGTGACGTAAATTTTTGTTTGACAACAATTACTAGTAAAGCATTCTAGGTATTCAGTTTAACTAGTTAACGTTCTTGATTCTCCCCCTATATTTTTTTTTATTTTACCGTAACTAATGACTATATTTTTTAAACAAATCCTCCATTGATTAATTCATTTAAGAATAAAACCAGGCTTAGCTATTGCAATTCCATATTATATGCATTACTATTTGTTTTGATAGATACATGTAGAATAAGTAGTATAATGGCAATAACTGGTTCTCTGTGTGTGTGCTTATAGGGAGAAATCGAATGTCTTACGACAAGACATCTTGGTAGGTATACACTTTCCTCTGTGGTCAACGCAAATATTTTACACGAAATAAAACAAACAAACAAACAGCACCAAAACCTCTGATTTAAAAGACGAATTCATACGTTAACAATTTTGTTTACTTGTTCTGAAATATATATTATATTCATTAAATAAGATTTCTGCCTAGAATCTATGTTTGACGCGCAAACATTGTGTTTTGAAATATTTATTTAAAATATCACTTCTTATATAGGGTAGGTAGAGAAATTCATTGAGCTGTTGTATAAATTATAGAAAAAGAAAGGAGAAAAGAAAGGGATTGAGAAGCACGAAAGAGAATGGAAGAGAGGAGATGGATGCCTGACAAATCAAATGAAAATAAGAGAATACAATTATCTTTTGTTCACCCTCATGAATGTAAAGAATATGGATAAAATGATTGCCTATAATTGGTTACATCCACTTTATTTGAACTTTGGTGGATAGTTGTTTCATTCGCAATCATACCTCATCTCCTTATTTTTATATAAAACACCAATTAATCAATCAATTAATCAATGAATCAGTATACTTTTTATTTATTCCGCCTATATATGCTATTTACAACACTATTCTACAAATAGCTGTAAAACCAGGTTTAGCACAACATTTTCTTCGGAAAATGCCTCTACTAAGTCTGGAATATGGCAGTTGTTTTTCACTTGTTCCGTTTATAGTGTTAAATATGTCAGTTTTGATGGACTTCCCCTTTTTGAATTTGTCTTGGAGTTCGATATTTTTGTTATACTTTTCTACAGCCGCCAAGGGATGTACACATCCTAAATTTCAAACAACTTGAGGAACAGAGCAAAATCAATTCAAATCTTCGCATTGACAATATTTATTATTCAAAGACCATAATGGTTATTAGTGATGAAGTCTTTTTATATAATCGTTAGATTTCGTAATATAAAACATCATAAATTACAATAGACTATTTTCATATTACCGACTTTTGACTCCGGATTATACAATTTTGCGACAGGTTACCTGCTCTGTGGTAGGACATCCTGGTACTCGGTCCAAAATAAGAGCAATCCAAAAAAGTAAAATCAAACACATAATCGATGTAACTTGGGGGGAAAGTTAAATGTTCATTGATGATTTTGTCGTGTACATAAAACATAAAACCATTATTTTCCCCCTAAATTGTACCGATTGTAAGCTTGATTTTACTTCTTTAAGTTGCTCTTACTTGACCGAGTACAAGGATGTCCTACCACAAAGTAGGTAACCTGTCGAAAAGATATAAACTCCGGAGTCAAAAGTCGGTAATATGAAAATGGTCTATTATGTATGCCCAAATTCACGTGCCAGATATTTGGTCGTTTAGAAACAGTTATAAGATTTATTTGGTCGACGATTTTCTGTGCAAGTAAATATTTGTGTTCGAATATTAATCAAAAATGCCTTTGTGCAGTCAATTTTCTTTACTGATCACAGATATGATAATACTTTTTCCTGCCATTTTCAATATGGACCTGAAACGGGCATTGTTTTACATATTTTTAAATTCTGATATAGACTAAAAATATAGGTTGCATACACTCGACTATATTAGAGTTTTATTGATAAAAATATCAGTAAATAGAAATTGCGCCTCAACCTTTAAGTTACCTTATACGATTTGCGAGTTGTGTATCAACAATGAACAAGTTATATACATTGTCTACAAGGTCAAATGTAAAACAATAAGGAATATAATTTCCGTGGTTTCCAATAATAATAAAGTAAGACAGTCGCGTTACATTGAACGTAAAGTAGACGAACGCCAAAATGATGCCTCGAGGTTATTTTGCCTTTAAAATAGGACTGAGAAACAATTTGAATTAGATTTGTCATTGATCGACTGAAGTTAAATCTCATTTTGTCTCCTAGCGTGTTTTGATCATTCCGTTTTAGAGGGGAACTTTGATTACGTATTCTTTTATTCATGAAATTACTGCGACTTGACTATAGGTGTTGTCACTTGTCCTTACCTATTGTTCAACCAGATTGTAAAATTGAAAATACAATTGAGACATTTAAATTAACCAGTTGATATTGTTAGAGTTAATGAATAGCTGATCACTCATTTAGAGTCTACCTGGATGCTGTCCCATCACTTCACCTGTTCAATTGTAACTGTTGTAGTGTAACTGGGATACGTCTTTCATGTGGCATTAACGCTTCAATTTTTATCTTTGTTACATAACATAACATACATACAGTTTAAATTAGTATATATGGTATAAATAAAGCTAGAATATGACCACAATATGCAAACTTATTTCATGTTCTAATATTTGCTAAAAAAACAATTGATATTTTAACAAATTCATTTCCCCATGTTTTTCATTGGAGAATCCTAAAACAGGAAATAAACATTGTACATGTTGTAATTACAGTTTTTTTTCAGTGAAAAGAATGTATTCTTTAAGTTATTGGCCATATATTTGCCAAAGAAACACAACATTTAGAAGGAAAAAGAGAATTTTTATTTTACTGTTATTTCAAATTTTAGGAGTGAGCAAGCCAGAACAAGAATGTATACATGTTTTTTTTCTTGCATGGTATTTAGTTGCATGTCTTATAATGCACTACATTCCCTCTGAATGTTTTCATACCCAAATACTATGAGTGCTCGAATTTCTTTTATATTGTTGAAAAGACCTCTACCATCTCTTTGGCTTTTTCTAATGGGAGATAACTCAAAATATATTTTTTTTACTATTGTGGAAATCTTAATTATTTTATAATTTCCATAATTTTCCACGATTAATAGACATGATATACACCAGAACAAATGTGTGCATTCCTTCATTTAGACATTTGTTCAATACTTGACATGAGCCTTGCACCGTAAAGTGTTTACCGTATACATAGTGAAATATCAAAAATAATTTACTTTCTGATATTTGATATCCCATCTAGTATTCCAGTTTCACTATTTGAAATGATTTTTAAATACTTTCCTAATTTTATTAATATTTTGGAATATTTTCTTACATTTTCACTATATCACTATATTTTACTATATCAACAGTATTCTATTTAATTTCCAATGATATATATCCCAATCAGATAGGTGCAAAGTCTTTATATTACATCCAGAATTTTGTAATTTTTGATTATTTCCAAAATCACATTCAAAATAATTATCCTTACTTTACAATTTTTTTCTAATATTTTATTTATATTTTCACTTTATCACTTGATTTTACTATATCCACCGTATTCAATTTTTATTTCATTTCCCATAATATATATCCCAATAAAACAACATTAGATCCAGAATTTTATAATGATTACACTTTTCCAATATCACATTCAAAATTGTTATCCTCACGTTATATTTTTGGAATTTTTTACTTTAATTTTTCACTGTATCACTAGATTTGACTATATCCACTGTCTTCATATTTTATTTCATTTCCATGATATATGTCCGATTTAAACAGGTGAATCATCTTTACATTAGATCCAAAATTGTATAATGATTGTTTTTAAAATCACATTTAATCCACAGAAACATGTTGGATGAACTTATTTCTCCTTCTTGCACTCCAGTTTTGATTTTTGTTTACCTTTTATACCAACTAAATCCCATCTTATAAAAAGTGAATTCCCTTGAAGTGAACACAGTATTTTTATGCACAAAAATCCTAACAGATTTCAAAGAAAAACACTGCGTAACATACTCAAAACTATTTCGAATTTTACATGTACATCATCATGTGAAAGCCACACAAAACATTTTGAATCAATTATTTCCTCCTTGATACATTCATGACAATCCATTCTTGGAAAAAAACACAAGTCACATTTTAAGAAGCAAAATTAAATGGCATCTAAAAGTGAATTCAAATAAAATAAATCCCAATATTTTATGCACATTGATTCCAGTAGATTTCAAACACTGCGAATAATACTCCAAAATGAAAAGTTTGATGGGATATATGAAGAAATGCATAACATATCCATCTGAAAACTGAAACTGAAAACACCTGAATAGCTATTTCTTGTTTCACTGACAACTGGACAATACTATGCATAAGGGTTAAATATTTGAAGTTCATTTATTATGTAAAAACAGTTTCAATTTTCATACATATTAACATGCAGTAAGATCTTTTATTGATTTAGATTTTTGGGTCAAATTAGATTAATCATCTATATTAGGGATTTAAAACAATGAAAACCAATAATATTTTCTCCCCTATCAATTTTATGATAGAATAACTCAAGGTGAAGAAAAACATCAGGAAAAGAGCATGCTGTAAGGTTGGGTTAGGTAAATAAAAAACAATACAGGTAGCATCAAGGTAGACTCAACTCTAAAAATACCAACTGGTCAATTTAAATGTCCCAGTTGTATTGTCAATTTTACAATCTGGTTGAACAATAAGTAAAGGTAAACAGCAACACCTATAGTCAAGTACCAGTAAAAAAAAAGAAGAAATGCTATCTATTGTATATAATGGTACTCTTTCATTATATTACGCTAAGAAATCAAAACAAAATCGTTCCAAATCTCACTGCATTTGATGAGCCTTTCTGTATTTACAGTCATAATTAATGTTAATTAATTAATTGATTCCAATTCTTCACCTTTTCAGAATCTAATGCAAGCTATGTCATTAATCATTATGATTAACGTTCTAAACAATTAATAGTCGATCAATTGTCAAAGTAATGTTAGTTTCAGTTTAGTGAAAAAACAATTAACTTACCTATAATTTTTAAATTCCTAAAAGGCAATACATCCACACTTACTTTTTCCCTTGAAACAAACTATGCGCCAATGTTTTTCCTACTCAAAAAAGTGTTGTGCTGATGTTATATATTCAATATGACCATGTAATAAGTTTGTGCACAATACTCCATTAATATACAAAATAAATAAGGAAATATTTTCAACATGTTTTACATGTATTATTCCAGAAATACATGTTTAAACATGTGCACAATAGTATCGTAATTAATGGCCTTTATCAATAGAAAAAAATATGTTTTGATGTCCATGCTCTCGATACGTATTTCTGGAGTAAGCTAACACAGCACATACTGACAAGACCAGTTTCGAAAGCCAAAAATATACACATTGAAGAGTTCAAAACACAATAGTGCCTAAATAGCACTGGTAAAAGATTCTCACATAAATGTTACATTGCCAATGAGACAACTATCCATTCAAGACCAAATGATAAAGATGAGATCAATAACAGGTATCCCGGAAAAAAAATGTAAAACAATTAAAAGAAAAAGAAAACCAATGGCATAATTCAATGTCAACTTGCATTTGGTCTGATTGAGTTGTAACCTTTTTTTTAACACCAAAAACAATTTTATCAACTCGAAATTTATAAATATACTGTATCGCTTGAATCGTGCAAATATCAAAGCACATTGTTTACTTATTTAGTTCTAAAAACGACTGTTGTAAACTTTAGTTTTTCGTTCTCTTTTAGTTCAATATTATTGATTTAAGTTATTGTCCTGTGCGCATTTTTCTTGTTCGTTCTAAAAGTACCTTTTGCTATTTCACTGATAACGATTAAAAAAAGGAGGTGGTAGAGGTCTCATAATCAACATCAACCCGGTTATATTTGCAGGAGCCTTTTACATGTCCTTGATCACGTCAATTGCTGTTTGGTTTTGGGTTTGTTTTTTTGTTTTTTGTTGTAGGAGAATTTGTACAAATTTCAGCACTTTGATAGTCTCAATCCAATTTATTCACAATCTCTCAAGTAGAAAAAAAAACTTGTGTATCACTGAAAAAAACGAGGGATTTACGTCAACAACCCAGCGACAGAAATAACCAAAGTTTTATAGTCATAAAGACCTTGCTTGTTTTTTTTTCTTCAAATTCTTAATAATAATCTTGGATTCTTTTAATGTTTCCTATATCAAAAGACGTCAGTCAAAATTCAGAATCAGCAAAATACATTCTGTGTTTCCTTCATTTTTTGTTTTTGGTTGGTTTTTTTTAGTTAGAGCTTCTTGTTTGACAAGAACTTAACCCTTTGATTTTTTAACAGACCAACTGTTATTCATTGAATAGTTATCATGCCCTATTCTTTGTATATGACAATTACAGTTGAATTGGTATAATGTTTTCAAAACAACTCATTACATAGTTATCATATACACTACTGAACCAAGTGATTTATTTTTAGGGTAGAGCCAGGGTTAGGCTTATGGTAAATGTTAGAGTTGGGTAACGGCTAGGGATCAATGAAAAGAAAAAAAAAGTCTTAGCGATCAAATCTCCAAGCACCTTTGTTGATAATCCAGAGAAGATCTTTGTTCGTTCGATAGAGCATATGTAATCGGATCAGGTGGTTTTTTTCTGATGTTAAACTTATTGAAAATAACAGTAAAAGCATGCAAAATACCAAAGAAATACTTTTAACCTTTTTTCTCTCTTTTTTTTTTGGAATGAAACACGCGAGATGATTTAATATTTGGTATTCAGCACAGTGTATATTAGGCTAATTAAATGCTGCTTCTAACAATTGCCACTATTTTTCTATTATACCATTCCAATATTTTAAATATTCTATCTCACCATATTTTGTGTACAATATGTTCTTATATCTACATTTGTAAATATAGTATTTAATTAGGGTTAGGGTTAGGGTAAATGTTAGAGTTGGGTAACGGTTGGGATCAATGAAAAGAAAAAAAGTCTTAGAGATCAAATCTCCGAGCGCCTTTGTTGATAATCCAGAGAAGATCTTTGTTCGTTCGCTAGAGCATATATAATAGTATCAGGTGGGTTTTTTTTTTTTTGTGGTGTTAAACTTGTTGAAAATCACAGTAAAAGCATGAAAAATACCAATGAAATATTTTTAACATTTTTTTTTTCATTTTTTTTGGAATGAAACTCGCGAGATTTTTTAATATCTGGTATTAAGCACAGTGTATATAAGGTTAATTAAATGCTGCTTCTAACAATTGCCACAGCTTTTCTATACCGATCCAATATTTTAAATATTCTATCTCACCATATTTTGTGTACAATATGTTCTTACATCTACATTTGTAAATATAGTATTTAATTAGCAACACAATATTATTTACAGTTGTACTATGAACAAACACCTGAAACAATACTTCATTTACACTAAAAGTCAAGAAAAACGTCATAATATGATAAATTAATTATGGATAACCAAAACTTTTGTACACAACATTCTCAAAAATTGTGAAATATTTTTTTCTCTTATTTCTGAACGAAAAGTACATAGTTCAGTTTCTTTTAATTTGCATATAATAAATAAAAATGAATGTCATTGAAGAATCCTATGAACAATCGTAAAAGAGTTTTGTGTGAATTCACGTGGTCCATCTCTATCTCTCTCTCTCTCTCTCTCTCTCTCTCTCTCTCTCTCTCTCTCTCACACACACACACACACACACACACACACACACACACAGTTCATCTGGAAGTTTAGAAATAACACGTGACTTTCAACTTTATAACTCCCCAGATCACAGCTCATCTTTTACCAATGTTGCGGACTCTAAAATTGAAAAAAAATAACATAAGCTTAACAAACATGGAGAGAAGAATAGCAAGTAACATCGATAACAGTTGTTTTGTTTTGTTTTGTTTTTGTTTGTTTTTTTAAGGATTTTTTCTTTCCATGTATCATGTAAGAAAAGATCTTTTTGTCAAGTCAAGGTCCATCTGTTCTATTAAAGATGAATTAAGAGTAAAAATACCTCAGCTAAAGATGACCTTAGATGGTATAAGTTTTCTGTTTTTGGTCCTTTCACATTTTAACTGCTCTTAATTAACATATCTATTTTGGTATTTCTCTCTATAAAACTCGAGATTCACAAGTTGGGAACGTCGTCAAAGGTAGTTTATTTCTTGATGTTTTAATCAATAACGAAACTGGTGTTGATCTGTTGTGATCTGTATAATTTATTCAGACCTTCCCAAAACTTCGAACAATAAAAGGAAAATAACTTGTGATATCGATGTCAGTACGCACGACACGTCTGTTTGGGGTTATCTTCATAAAATTAGCTTAAGAACAAAAATTTCGGAAGTCAGATGCATAACACGTTGACATTTATCGTTTGTGTTCTGTACCATATTGTGAGATTTTAATTGAGTGGATTCACATAGCGAATGATGCATGCATAGCAGGAGATGCACCATTCCTGTTTCATTTGTATATTCTAAGTGAGCTTTAAACATCGGTAATATACATTTGCATCTTTTTTTCAGCTGTTCAAGGTCAGCTTTGCCTGAGAGAGTTTTAGTACTATTGCAGAATTTTAAATCTTAAAATGAAGTCGAAATATATCATTTTAATCATGACAATACAAAACTACTGGCCTCTTGACGAGTGTCATTCATTGGAACTGACAGTTTACCAGAAGGAAAACCGATCTGTGATAGAAGTAACCCGAATAATTCAGTCGTTATATTCCGCTGATCTACGATGGCTGCATTAACGTGAAAGAAAATCGGACACGGAGAGGGATTGAATTAATCGAGTTATGATAGAAGCAATCTAATGATACCGGTTTTAGAGTGCAAGAAAGGTATTAAATGTTGACAAATGGTATGGACACTTTGGTTTTCATTTATTTATCATTGAAGACCGTACATTGAGACCTTTAGAGGTCTTATGAGTTTTATTGTGGAGTCGTGCTACTACATGTATGTCATTGTTCCTTTCTTTCATGAAGTTTAACGTAGAACCATTGCGTGAAAAAAATCACCTTTGGTATATTTGTTATATGTCTGTCATTGTGGAAGGCTATCAGAATAACTTTATGTTAATGCTTTATATCAACGATTATAAAATATAGTTTCGGAATATTCAAAATCTTAAATTGAATGATTTTTCATTTCTCTTATTTCATTTAAAGTAACCCTTGGATGAAAGTTGCTTCGTACGGAGCAGTTTTGCTGCTATTGATACACAGTGTAGTAGGTGCCATATTGCAAATAGCACAAAGAATCATCGTGCATTGTTACATTATCTTTTTATAAAATTCGTATGTTTATTTTGGTTAGATAATAGTTAAGAATATTTTTTATTTTCATTTTTCAATACAAAATACCTTTCTGAATACAATGTACATTATCTTCTATCAGGAAGTCATCAGAGCAAACACATGAGAATCCATTCGGTGTAAGTGGTGTCACAGGAACAGGTAAACAAAGATGATCACATTTTCCATTATTATCGCCACATCTATTCAATCCTTTTGAAAATTGCGAAATCGGACAGTATTATTCATGGAGATTTAATGTAAAGGCTATTATTTTATGGCCCCGCCGACTTAGGTCGGGCCTTATAGTGTTACCCTTATCCGTTATTCCGTCATTCCGCAACAAACAAATATACGACTTTTTTACTAAACGCCTTCACATATTGAGTTGATTTTAGTATGTGAGTCTACCATGATGCGTTACAGATCGAGTTTACGTTTGGTTTTGCTCCGATGATTTTTGACAAAATTACAGGCTTTGGACTTTGAAAATTTCGTGCAACGAACAGTTATACGGACTTTTTTCTAAACGCGTTTACATATTGAGCTGATCTTTAGTATGTGAGTCTAATATGATGAGTTACAGATCGAGTTTACATTTGGTTCCGCTCCGCTGACTTTTGTCAAAATTTTGGGCTTTGGACTTTGAAAATTTCGTGCAACGAACAGTTATACGGACTTTTTTTCTAAACGCCTTTACATATTGAGCTGATTTTTAATATGTGAGTCTACTTTGATGAGTTACAGATCGAGTCAACGTTTGGTTTCGCTTCGATGATTTTTGCCAAAATAATGGGCTTTTGACTTCAAAAATTTCGTGAAAATAACAATTATACGGACTTTTCTAAACTCCTTCACATATTGAGCTGATTTTAAGTATGTGAGTCAACGATGATGAGTAACAGATCGAGTTCATGTTTGGTTCCGCTCCGCTGATTTTTGCCGAAATTACTGGATTTGGACTTTGAAAATTTTCACTCGTAAAAATGGCTTCAAGCTTTTTTTGCCAGCGGGGCCATTTGTGTCGTTCCGACGCATCTAGTTTTATCATAAAATCAGCCATGAATGTATTATTTTATTATTTTTAACATTAGAAAAGAAAATAAACTAGCAAATTGTATATGTTATCGAGGAATATTGCAGGAACTAATTACCCTTCTACAGTGCATGTGTTCATCTCCCTGTTATGAAGAGTTCTTGTAACTAGATCTTTTATTTAGTTTTCTGTGAAGTGTGTTCCACGATCTTTAGTTTTCTGTGTAGTGTATTGGTCGATCTTTATATTTCTGTATAGTGTGTTACTCTATCTTTAGTTTTCTGTGTAGTGTGTTGCACGATCTGAATTTTCTGTGTAGTGTGTTTCTCGATCTTTGGTTTTTCTGTATAATTGTTTTACTCGATCTTTAGTTTTCTGTGTAATGTGTTTAGGACAGTTGTTTTTTGTTTTCTTGTTTTTCTTTTGTTCACAGTATTGAGGACTAGTGGTATTTGATTTTTACTTGGTATCGTTTTTTTTCAATAATACCTTCCTTTTGCGATTCCTTTGAAATTATCTTGATATGCTTTGGATCGTCAAGGTCCGTCAGAAATGGCGCCATATGTTTTCCAGTATATTTGTGTGCAGTATAGACACTTCGGTCTTTCAGATTAGTCCAATATATCAGATCACCAAAGACATCAATGCTAAAGGGACTTGGTGAAGATTTTGTGGTGAACGTTATAATTATATGAACATCTGTACCATCAAATGTTGCAGATTTTATCGTCTGTAAAGTAGCATCTGTCCAGTATATTCGACGACCTTGCTGATCTGAAAACATAACAACGAATCATTCACTTCCTATTCTATTTATAAGGATAGTTAAAAATAGTTCTGAATAGTCAGATTAGTCTATGTATGTGTGATATGTTATAGGTTTTTTTTTACCCCAATCTGTGTTATCCAATACATTTAGGTAGCGTGATGTGTGATTCCGTGTTGAAAACTTCCTTGTTACTGAGAGATGAAAAAAGTGTTGATTCTTTGCCTGTGGTTTTGTTATTAAATAATTAAAAAATTATTGTATATCATATTTGTTTTTCGTTCATTATTTTGTACATAAATCAGGCCGTTAGTTTTCTCGTTTGAATAGTATTACATTTGTCAATTCGGGGCCTTTCATAGCTGACTATGCGGTATGGACATTGCTCATTGTTGTACGTGGCAATACGGTGACCTATAGTTGTTAATTTCTGTGTCCTTTGGTCTCTTGTGGAGAGTTGTCTCATTGGCAATCATACCACATCTTCTTATTTTTATATCATCATGGATACTTATCGCGTGTTCGAATTATAGGTCGAGAATATTTAATATCTTCGATGAGTATTTTTTTATAAACCGTATCCCTTCTTTTCCATCACTGGTATCTCATTGATGAAAAAGAGAGGCGAAAGATATCAAAGGGACATTTAAACTCATAAGTCGAAAATAAACTGACAACGCCATGGCTAAAAAAGAAAAAGACAAACAGACAAACAACAGTACACAATACAACATAGAAAACCAAAAACTGAGCAACACGAACCCCACCAAAAACTGGGGGTGATCTCAGGTGCACCGGAAGGGTAAGCAGATCCTGCTCCACATGTGGCACCCGTGTTGCTCATGTATATTACGAATCAGCCGCAATACAGAGACACTTACTTTGTAACGTTGTTAACGTAACGTATTGTAACGTCATATAATTATTACGCTTTTGTATACATAACGTCTCTAGTCAGTATAGTAAACAGAGTTTGAAATATACACACGTCTTTCTATAATTTACACAAGCGAAGTACTACCACTAAACCCAAACATTGGTGCCGTGACTCATGGTGAAGATTAAAGCTTTACGTGGCGGACACAGAAGCGCCGTCACCAGACTTATAAATAGAACAGATGAAAAAATTGCCGAAAATAACAGTTCTAATCATGAACTCTGTGCAACAGTTGAAACACTAGAGAATAAAAGGGACATTTTACAAAATTTGGACAACAAGATTATTGACATAACGGAAGTCGGAGAAATGGAACAAGAAATATTAGATACGGATGACTACACTTTTCAGATGGAAATCACTATTCGCAAATTTAAAGATATGCTGTCAGACTCAAAGGCAAGTGTACCACAACAAATGGTGAGTATTTATGCACATTCTTCATCGCATCACACTACTAATACTATACTCAATCAGAACTGTAAGCAAACTCATGAAGATTTAGAAACAAACCCGTCACCACACATTCCCGTAATCCCGTCAAACTTCTATCACAGACTACCTAAACTTGATTTACCGACATTTTCCGGGGATATCTTAGAATGGCAAACCTTCTGGGATTCTTTCCAAACAACAGTGCACACAAATCCGTCTCTCACGAATGTCCAGAAACTCAGCTACTTAAAATCCCAAATCGTTTAGGAAGCTGAGCAATGTATCTCAGGACTAGCTCTCACTAGCGCCAACTACGAACAAGCAATTCATCTATTAAAGGAGCGTTTTGGACAAAAACAACACATTATCAATGCATCCATGCAAAACTTATTGGAATTGCCCAGCCCGTCACTCTCACCAACCAACATTAGATATTTTTACGATAAAATGGAAACCAATATACGGGGATTAATGTCACTGGGACAATCTCAGGATACCTTTGGGTCACTACTTGTACCGATTATATTTGGTAAACTTCCCACTGAAATGCGTAAAAGTCTAACTCGGGAACATTGTAATAATAGCTGGGATATTAGGTCATTGAGAGAAGCCATTGGCAAAGAAGCATATGTACAGGAAGCAGGAAATTTCAAAATGTCCGACACTTTGACACCTACCGCATCATTCATTATTGGAGCAACATCAAGGTACAACACTACTATACAACAAAACAGAGGAAATAAGAACAAAACAAATAAGGTAAAATTATGTGTTTATTGCCAAGAACCACATTTTGCATCAGATTGCACAATAGTAGCTACAATTGAAAAGCGCTATGCCTTTATAAAACGGAAAAAACTTTGTTTTAACTGCTTTGGAAGTCACAAAGTTTCAGAATGTACATCTAAATATTCTTGTCGTAAATGCAATAGGAAGCACCACACAAGCCTATGTGACAGCAAACAACGGACAGAGAACCAAACAACCAGACAAACAAGCGCAGCCGTTAATACTATAAATGGTGATGTAGAAACACATACAGCAACATTGTACACCTCGTATGAAAATACCGTGAAACAGAGAACAGACGTTCTCTTGAAGACAGCCGTATCACCAGTTACAGCAGGTAATAGTTCTATTTTAACAAATATTCTATTAGATGAAGGGTCACAAAAATATTTTATCACCGAGGATCTAGCACGGATGTTACAGCTAAAACCCTGTGGAGTAACTACACTCAGTCTAGCTGCCTTTGTAGATGCTGATCGTAATGTAAGGAACCTAGAAAAAGCGTTTGTCAACTTGGAGACTCTATACGGAGGTAAAATATCAATGGAAGTGTTAGTAGTACCAACAATCGCCGCACCGCTATCAAATCGTATCCATTATGAAGCGTTAAAGTTGCCATATTTAGAAGGTATAAAATTAGCCCATCCTGTCAGTGAGGAAGAAAATTTTGAAATAGCTCTGTTAATAGGAGCAGATTATTACTGGGATATCGTGGAAAACAAGATAATACGTGGAAGGGTCCCACTGCAGTTAAGTCAAAACTAGGATATTTATTGTCTGGACCAATGCCAACTGCAAGAGGAACAGCAGTATCAGCTACTATGCTGAATGTACTAGTACAACACAAGAAGGAAGAGGTAGATCTGGAGCGATTTTGGAAGTTGGAATATATGGGAGTAACGTCTGATGAATCGACACAAAAGGACAAAAATTACAACGAGACATACGAGTCAAGTATAGCATATCGCGACAATCACTATATAGCTAAATTACCATGGAAAGAGGATTTTCCTGAGCTACCGAGTAATTTTAACGTAACAAAGAACAGAACACTAAGCATGATCAGTAGACTTAGCAGGAAACCAGAAACACTGAAATTATATGGACATATAATCGCCGATCAAGAAAAACTTGGATTTATAGAAAAAGTTGATGAAAATGAATGTCCAGACCACAGAGTACACTACATACCTCACCATAGCGTGAAAAAAGACTCAGCTACAACACCAATCAGAATAGTTTATGACTGTACTTGTCGGGAATCTGCCAATAAGTCAAGCCTGAATGACTGCCTAGGAACAATTCCACCAGAGATGAACAAATTAACGGGAATACTTGCCAGATTTAGGATGAACAAATATGCAGTTACTACGGACATAGAGAAAGCTTTTTTACAAGTTGAGTTACATGAGGATGACAGAGATGTCACAAGATTTTATTGGTTTGAGAATCCAAACGACCCGACCAGTCAACTCTCTACATACCGTTTTCAGGTAGTTTTATTTGGTACCACCTGCTCTCCGTTCATTTTACATGCCACAATTATGAAACATTTAAACCTGAATCTTTTCCGTTACACAGATTTATTAAAGAATGGTTTGTATGTCGACAACATTTTATCTAGTTTTCCCGACGAGGACAGCTTACTACAGTAAATTCAGAAATTATTGCGTGCATTTATTATTGCAATTTTTCAAGAATGGACAAAATTGCGAGTTTAATTATTGCGTTTTCAAAAAAATCTGCGTACAGGTCTATGTTTCATTTATCAGAATGCGAGTTCTTATTATTGCGATACTCACCCTGTCGCATTATTCGCATTAATAAAAAAACTCGCATAAATTTCTGAATTTACAGTATCGTTTAATCAGGAATTGAGACAACTTTTTGCAGAAGGGGGATTTAATCTGAGATCTTGGTCCTCAAATAACCCGAAATTGTGTCAAATAGCCACCACAGAAGGTTGCCTAGACAACGACAACACAGTGAAGATTTTAGGGTTGAGATGGAACAATGAAACTGATACTATATCATTTCAAGACAGCGTAACATTTGATAAACAGACATGTTTAACTAAACGTAACATTCTACAACAATCTTCGAGGATATTTAATCCGCTTGGGATACTAAGTCCGGTAACAGTCCGTGCTAAAATCTTGATGCAAACACTGTGGGAGAAAAAATTTGAATGGGACCAAACCTTCCCAGACGAGTTTAAGACAAAATGGATGTACATAGTCCGTGACTTACGACAAGCTATAACTATACGCATACCAAGATGCTATTTTCAGAGGAAGATATCGTGGATATAGCACCAGGTAATAAATTACACATATTTACGGATGCAAGCCAGAGAGCATATGGCGCATGTGCATATATCGTTAAGGGAAATCAGTCGTCACTTGTAATGTCGAAGAATAGAGTAGCTTCGTTGAAACAAATAACTTTGCCTAAACTAGAATTAATGGGAGCCCTATTGGGAGCAAGATTAGCACAACACTTAATAGAAAACCTAGGAGACATGGAAGTTAATTTTTGGTCGGATAGTCAAATTGTATTGAAATGGATATCATCAACTAAACCATTAAAGAAACTTATAGAAAATCGTGTTAAAGAAATAAAAGGAATTGTAAAATCGCAACAGTGGAGATATTGCCCAACAGATATGAATTCCGCAGATCTACTGACAAGGGGCACCCAGCTCATAAAATTACAAAAAACACGTTTTGGACTCAAGGACCAAAATTGGACACCAAATGAAGACAAATGGCCAAGCTGGAATGGGAACACATTTACCATGATAACATCGACTTGCGAGGATGAGGAACAGCAAGATACAACTTTATCGATAACAACAGATACTAATGAAAATGAACACGGAATTCATAGGATTATCCACATAACGCGACATAATAGTCTTAAGAAGATATTGAGGATAACTGCCTGTGTATTTAGATTTATTAGGAACTGTAGAATGGAAAAGAAAAACCGAAAAGCTACATCGCTAACCGTGGATGAAATTTAAGACGCAACAATCTTATGGATAAAGAACGCACAAGGAACTAATTTTCCGGACATACATAAAAATAACAGTAAACGATCGTCAATAGTAAAACAATTAAGACTGTACAAAGATGAAAAGGAAATATTCAGATGTCGAGGACGGATCGATAATGCATTAATCAAGGATACCGCAAAATACCCCTACTTGTTACCTACCAAACACCAATTTACATCTCTTGTAATTATGGACGCTCATGAGAACAATTTGCACAGTGTAATAAGTAGTACCGTTACACATCTTCGTCCAAACATACTGGATACCAAGGATACGTCAATGCGTCAGGTCAATTTTAAGAAAATGTGTCACATGCCGTAAAATTACAGGGAAACCCTACTTGATCCCGAACCCCCTACCATTACCAAAAGAAAGAGTGCAAGAGGTCGTACCATTTTCTGTATCTGGTGTGGATTTTGCAGGACCGCTTTATGTACGAAATAGCGAAAACACTAAGCTCAAGGTTTATTTATGTCTATTTACTTGTGCCTCAACTAGAGCCCTTCACCAGGATATAATTCCTCATTTAACAGAATCATCGTTTATATTAGCGTTTAGGAGATTTTATTTCGGATAATGCGTTAACTTTTATTGCCGCCAGTAAGGAAATTGAAAATTTTACCATTTCACCTTCTCTTCACGAAAATCTCAGTCCATATGGAAATAAGTGAAAATTTATGCCAAAGAGAGCGCCCTGGTTCGGTGGATTTTGGGAACGTATGATTGGTCTCACTAAAATCTGTCTCAAAAAAGTGCTGGGGAGATCTTGCATAGACTTAGAAACTTCACAAACAGTTATCTCTGAAATCGAGGCTACGTTAAACGATAGACCGTTAACCTACGTATCTTCAGATTCTACAGACCCAGATCCGTTAACCCCGTCTCATCTTCTCTATGGTTGAAGGATTACTTGTCTACCGTACCCTTTGAATTATTGTGAAAATGGAGAACATTGTGGACCGCTAAATAATTCAAATTTGAATAAACGTTTGAAAATTCAACATGAAATAATTGATAATTTTCGAAAAAGATGGAAAAACGAATATTTAACTTCATTACGGGAATATCATGTAACATTAGGTCACAACAATCAGACAATTCAAGTAGGAGATGTTCAAATTCATGATGAGTCACCAAGAATTACATGGAAATTAGCTGTCGTTGATGAATTAATACATGGAAACGATAAATTATTCAGAGCCGTTAATTTACGAACGAAAAATGGATTTACTAATCGCCCGATTGCGAAACTATATCCAATAGAAGTTTCTGCTGAATATTTGCCAACAGAAGATGCTACCAAATTTCGCCGATCAAAGGAAGACGCCAAATTAAAGATTCGATAATGGACATTATAATTTGTGATAGAGACTGTTCAGTAAATTTTATTTCTTCATATGAACTTTAAAGAAGTAATTCGTTTTATTAAATACATGGACTTTAAAGTGATTTTAATTCATTGTGAATGTTTGAAATTTTCGATTTTATTTATTAAGTTTTTTCCTTTTCACTTTCCTGTGACCGGAGTATTACGAATTAGCCGCAATACAGAGAAACTTACTTATGCAACTCTTATTGTTAACGTTGTTATCGTAACGTATTGTAACGTTATATGATTATTACGCTTTTGTATACATAACGTCTCTAGTCAGTATAGTAAACAGAGTTTGAAATATACACACGTCTTTCTATAATTTACACAAGCGAAGTACTACCACTAAACCCAAACAATGTAAGTACAAACCCGGTGATATGTCTAATTCGGTAGATCACATTCGGGGGAAAGGGGACGAAATTGTAGTTACGACAATTGAACATATCCGCCGTCATCTGTGAAACAGATATTCCATAACGGTCAACCAACTCGTGATGGCGTTCGTAAAATTTACGAAGGATGATTTCAACTTCACCAATTGAAACTCTTGGTTTAATAGCTTCCTTGTAAGCAGCAACCCTCTATCAAGGAATTCATGATAGGAAAAACAAGCCCTGGAATATCGTATCAACTGGGAGATATCTACTCCGTATGCAGGCGCTGCTTGAATGTTGCTACATAGAAATGGAAAGTTCACAATTGGGAAGCTGAAATCATCTCTTTTGTCGTAAAGTTTTGTTTTCAACTGAAATGTGTTTTTTTTTAATTTATATGTCATAGTAAAATGAAAAATAATCACTGACAATAGTTATATTCTTTCAGTACTAATAAGTTACTAATTATAAACCCTTGGATTTCACATGTTTTGGTTTGACCGTTCCTGATGAAGGTATATATAGAAAAACGCGTCGGACCCTTCAAATTGAAAAAGTTTTATTCTAATTTACTATTGGCAGGCTAAAAAGACCTGTGAGAATCCGTCTACCGAGCATGCGTCTTTTACTGTTACATTTGTAATCAGATATAATCAGATATAAACAAACTCAAAAATGTAGTCATTATATTAAGGTAATTTTTAATTCCTTTGAATTCGAAAATCCAAAATGTATTCTGATTCTATAAAAGAAAACCCTTGAAATATTTACAGCACATCAATCTGTCAAATTATAATATTCAGGTTTTGTATTTTAACTCATTGTTTGCTTCGGGCATCAGATTCCTTCTTATTTTAAAGAAAATTGCCGGAAACAGGAAAGAAGCTCATTTTGAGATTCAAAAAAAAATATATTTGATACAATATAAAAATAAAGATATGTGGTATGATTGCCAATGAGATGAGACAACTATCCACTGGATGCAAGTAATTAAGGGTCACCGTGCATTCATCAACAATGAGCAAAATTACTACCGTATTGTCAGCTATAAACGGCCCCGACATGACAAAATGTGAAACAATACAAACAAGAAAACTAACGTCATAATTAAGATGTTGATAGAGTAAAACGTTTTTGAATTATGCTCATTTGTTCTATTCTATCCATAATTACATTTTCAATTTGTCCTATTTTGGGTCAAGTATGTGATTGTTAACCTTTGACAGCACAGATAACACCTCTGTACTTAAGTGGCCAGACTATATTATCTTAGTTTTCCATAGAAATACTTTTGATTATAATGAATAAATGTAACTGTTTTTGCAATTTAAAGTGCCAGATACATCCTCTGTTATTTAATTTATTTTTTTTACGGATATTATTCAGGAAAGGTATTACACTAAGAACGTTCCTAATTCTGCATTTGTGCTAAATTATCATTCTTTGGTGTGCACTGACATATGTATGTTTACAATTGAATATTTCATTAAAACCCTTGAAAATACATATTGCACTTTATACTCTCTGTGAGTTATACCCGCATTGTAAATTTCATCATTTCTTGAATTGTTTCCCCATTTTATAAATGATGGCTTTGGCTATTATTTTGGTCCATTTTGGTCATAAAGCTCTTCATGTGTTTCGCAACTTATACATCCTTGGCTTTCAAAATATTTGGCTTTGAGCTTTCCTGATGAAGGTAAATCGAGAAAAGCACTTCGGACGCATAAAATGAATAAAGTATTATTTTCATTTTTTTAACTTATTGTTTTTATAGTCGAGAAATGGGTAGCCATTGTAGAGATGCAGCGCTGTCAAAAGAGCTTCTGGCAAGGTTTGTTTTAATTCGCATTTCGTTCTTTCGATTCTTAATTAAAAGTCATCTCTTATTAGCTTTATGTGTATGTCCTAATCCCTGATTATGGTCTGATTGGATTTGAAAGCGAATTTTGTTGACGTTCAAGACAAAACGAAAATTTCTTTCAAAAATATATGCTGGAAAGGACAGACTATTTTTGCAAATATTTTGGCCTCGAGCTTCACTGAAGAGACATTTATTGTCGAAATGCACATCTGGTGCAGTAAAATTGGTATCGTTCATATCATGACTAGCTATTCGCAGGAATTGAAGATAAAAAACCAAAAACACAATACAAAAAAAAAACATTAATTGTTTGAATGGACGTCTTGTCAATGAATAGGTTCCTTGTCAAGATCAACTATTTTCAGTCTATCGACAAGGGATTTAAGAGGGTGTTACAAGTAGTAAACGATCTGCCTGACTTTTCTTTTTGTTATCTATTCCCGGATATGTGGTCTTTTAGGTACATTGGAACTGGCATGGTGTGAATGATTTTTTGAAACATATAGTTTTGAAATATAACTGTGTTAAAACTAAGTCAATTGTGGCCATATATTTGATTTTATTATTTTCTGTAAATCATATACGGTAAAAATCTGATAAACTCATTCTTCTTTTCACATTCACATACACAGTTATAGATTGTTTTCATATATGCAGTCATATTTTTTTCTCTTGATTGGTACACTGAAATCGACATTTTATTTCCTGAAAATTCCCAGTGTTATATAATGAAATGTTTACAAGTAGAGACCTTCACGGTAGAATTTGTTCTATTTTTTAGTCATTCAAACTTTTCGTATGTCATAGCGCAAGAGAAAACTTATCTTATCTGGCTGAAATGTCTTTATTTTTCATGTGTCTGTTTCATCAAGACTATCTAGTTTTTTTTCAAATTGAGAAGGCATGATATTGTTAAACATTGTCAAATAACTTTACTCAAGAGTTTCTTATTAATTTCGATTCTTAATTTATATTTATTTCTTACCAACAGCTATTCCATACACCCCCATAACTCCCTTGTTAATGATAGTCTTTCTTTCACTTCCGTCCATTGCAGATCTTAAGATTTTACCGCCAAAAATTGAATCATAATCCGAAAAGAACATCAACCTATATGTATAAAAAGTAACAATGAAGCATTATTTATTTACTTGATATTCTGTTGTTGTCTCTAACATCATGAATGATATGTACTTTTATTGTCGTAAATATGATATTTTGACATTTAATGTTAAGAAAAACAGTACCAAATGGCATAAGTTATTACATTCGAACTTTTTAACAATGAAGAGGGTACCATCAGTTCGTTATCAACCACTTCTGTGCTTGCTTTATTACATTTAAATGTTATCTGTTATGTGGTGTTCCAGTTAGGCCTGTTTTTGGTTGAGACAATAGCATATTATGTATTATGCTTCTACAATTACATTACATGTTTCGTAAGAGAATCGCGAGAAATTCTAAAATTAAAAGGTATTTCACAATAAAATTTAACATTTATGACTGCACGTGCTTCCCATGACAACGTCACAACAATGCAAAGACAAACCAACGAAAAGCTTGATATAACTCGTAATTTCATGGTTGTATCATATAAATGTAATTATATATGTGAGATGAACCCTGCCAGACCGAAGTGTAAACTTGACAATCATTCCATACACAAAATATAGTTGATCTTTTGCATATAGTATCTGAGAAACGGACTTAACCAGGAAAATGAAACATTGACCAATGAACCAGGAAAATGAGGTCAAGGTCAAATAAAACTTGTAGTAGGTGATGTACACCAAACAACCATTACATACATTTAATATAGTTGACACGTTGTTTATAGTATCTGAAATAAAGACCAAACCATAAATAGACCTTTCAGGGATCCCACTTACTAAATATAATTATCATGTTACTTCATGTTATCAAAAGTGAGAAATTCACATGACAAAAAAAAGGAAAATGAGGTCAAGGACAATGGACACATGACAGACGAAAATTTCGTTACCGAAGGCTTACGTATATATCATTTGACAATAAGAAAAACAGCTTCATGTTATTGCAATGTCGATGCGTTAAGATACAAAATGACCCCATGAACCCTATGAATTAAACAAATCTATTAACAAAATTTGAGGAACTTA
Organism: Mytilus coruscus; assembly: GCA_017311375.1. Lineage (NCBI taxonomy): Eukaryota > Metazoa > Mollusca > Bivalvia > Mytilida > Mytilidae > Mytilus > Mytilus coruscus. The sequence continues at coordinate 38,124,329 of CM029603.1, read as the reverse complement.
AATTAGTATCTTGCATTGAATTTCTATTTGGTTTAAATTACTTGTTTCGTTGGAAACCGTTGTCGTATCGCCTCATCTGTGTTAGTTGACAGTTTTAATAAATGAAAATATCAAGAGCGCATTCAAAATCTGAAAGAAAAACAGAAAAACATGTTTACCCATCACTTGGAGATAACGCCAGTGCGTCGGGATATACTAAATCCTTGGTCACAAATGTTTTTCTGTATGAGCCATAGAATGTACAGACATGTATCTGACGATCAATTAGATCAGTCCAGTATATATGTTCATATATCCAGTCCACAGCTATGCTATCTGGCTTGTAGACAAATTCTGGCAGTAAACTTTTCAGTCCAAATCCAGACGTTCGCATCTCATTAAAGAAGAGAAAATAGCTTAAAATAGAATAATGATTCTTTTATTATCGTAATATTAGACGGAATTTGGCAAATATTAGGCAATGAGGTCACATAAAAGTGCAGCCACGTCAATTTATCAATGAAATGCACGCGACTTCATTCATACTGTACTGTATATTGTATGTGGTAGTTTAAACTGGGATATTGGTTGTAATCGTGTATTGGTATTTCAGCAGAAGAATTGCTCGTTAAAGCAACTTCCATTTCGACAGAGTCGAAAACCCATTACATTTACCAGGAACTTTTTTGTTAGGATAGAGTGTGTGGTAGCGTCGTATGCAGACTATGGATATTATTAGTGTCAACAGAGACATACCGAATTTCAAAGGGACTTAGCTCATCTAAAACTTCATAAAATATATTCACATTCCAAAAATAATTGATACTGGTTATTGGATATGTTCCTAACAATTTTGTGAATATAACGGAACTATAAACAACTGTCATACAAGTGGGAGGTTTAGATAGCTATAAAACCAGGTTTAACACATCATTCTTTGGAAAATGTCTGTACCAAGTCAGGAGTATGAAACTTGTTTTTCACTCGTTCTGTAAATTGATAACGTATGATTTTGTCAGTTTTTTATGACTTCCCCATTATGCATTTACCTTGGAGTTCGGAATTTTTGTTATACTTTTTTAAGCAGACTAATCAGGAAGCCTCAATACTCGTAGTTAAAACTAAACTGGATACGTAAATGATAAAACGTTTGCAAGTTTTTTATGGTATATATGAAAGCCTATTCATGTGGTTGTCCGGTTAAGTCTTTTCTTCAGAAGGAGTAGAAGGTATCACATACAAAACAGATATCCTTCAGAGTAGTTTTCTACCTTCTTAACTTGTACTTCCAGTAGGAAAAGGCAGTATCTGATGACTGAACGATATTATTTCCGGTAGATGTGAAGCATTTTATATATGTAACATTTAGTGACCATGAAAACAGACCCAACAAGCCAATTTCTTCAATTTAGATAATTTTTACCTTAAATAGTTTATTTTCTATTGTTGGATTTCATGATGACCTTTGGAATTTCCATTTATTTTAAAGAAGACTTACGCATTGATATTATGATTGTAATGATCTGTCCAGAACATCATTTGTTTATCGTAATCGTAGTCAATTCCAACTATTTTTGTAGTAGAAGCTATAGGCAGTAAATCTTGATGACCCGAATCAATATCAGTAGAAGATATTGTCCCTTTTTCTGCTAGCAATACCTTAACATGTCTACCTGAAATAAAATTTGTTATGTATCCATTCAATTATAAAAAAACTGCATCCCACATCATGTATTTGTAAGTATGAATGTTGTGGTTGTCCTGGAATTCTGGTTTATAGATTTAAATAGAAATCCTAGAATGGAACAATACGATACAAAAGTTTTGTATATAAATTGAAGATCGTCTGAGATCTTTTAGATCTAATAAACTACTAATATCCCGACTCAAACTAAACATGACGATAATAGGGATTGAGGGCTCGAAATTTAGACTGCTATTGGAAAAAATAGGGTCTGGAAAAAGGTTTAAAAAAAGGCGTCTTCGAATAACAAACATACGGTCATCTAGATCTCCAAAAGAGGTTGCACTGATTTTTTTACTGTCTGAGAGCGTAAAACTCTGTCTAAACAAGGCACATGATTTAACTTCTTAGATATGACCGTATGTTTATACATTTCAAACAACAGAAAGGACGATCCTCATTAGAATTGATTTTACTGCCGAACTGGAGAAATCAAGGTTGCCATATATTTAGTCAACTCGTTTGGTTTAAAACAGCGAAATATAACGATGCATATATATCAGAAATCAACGAAAATAAACATATGTAGTCATATTTTATTAGGCATTTGCATATTGTAAACTTTTAATTAAAAATTAAGCTATTGTGATAACAAACAGATAAATAATGCTTATTACTCTATACAATCGATTCGTGGGTCCTATGTAGAGGCATTTTATATATTAGAATAGAGAAAGAGAGTGTATCGTAAATAAATTAAGAATTCTTGCTTTGTTTTGGTTTTGTTTGCTATGTGTAGTAGTCGTGTGTTTATGGGATGAGTTTCGGGTATAATGAGTCTTCAACATTTGAATAATTTTTTTTTTTTGTGTTTAGATTTACCATTATTTTAGCCTAGAGCACCACGAAGAGACATTATCTGTCGACGTGTAAATCTGCTACAGTAAAATTGTTTCTGTTTAATGTTATTGTTCCGATTTCTCGATAACGTTTGATCTTTAGACTGTTGTAGTTTCTGTTTGGTTTTACACAAATTCATGTATTTGTGAATCATTGGGCTGGTCCTGTTTTTTCCAGAAACATGAAGGTTCAACAAACAATAATCGCTATGATTACATTTTATTAAACCAACCATCACAATGTCAACAACACTTCAGATGTGTTAACGCAAGGATAGAAATATCGTGAGCCAAAATCTTTAGATTTAAAACACAAGTTCAAATCAAATTACTTATGGATACAGTCAATGATTATGCCAGGTAATTGGATAAACGTTAAAACAAACATGGATTCTTTCCAACTGTTTTAAGACTGCAAGCTTAAGGTCTTTGATACAAATAAGACTTGAATGGATCTATAAACACTCATGTTGCATTTATTCTCAAAGACCCAATTGTTGCTAAGCAACCTTTCCAAAAAATTACCATCATTTTTATCAGCAATCAAAGTCGGGTTTCAACTTCGCACTTGATTTGGCCGTTTTAACTTTTTGATTGATGAGATGAAACTTTTGTAGACAAAACGCACGTCTGGCGTACACAATTAATTGCCTGGTATCTATGATGAGTTTATTCAGAGTTGTTGTGGAACTACCTACTCATGGGGAGGTGTTAATCAGATGTGGATACTGAACAATGCAAAAGATCTGATAGGAACATACAATCTAAGACTTTTTTCCTCTTGCAACAGTATAAAAACATTTGACTTCTCTACACTTTACACGTGTAATCGTCATTCTAAACTTAAAGACAGATTTAAAAAATTAGTCCTACTTTGTTTCATTAAAAAGAATAACAATCGTAGATACAAATATCTTGTTCTGTGAAGCGATCAATCATACCTATTATGATTCAAACAAAATATTAACATCATCAAGATGCTTTTTTTTTTATTTACAACATATTTATTACGTTTGAAGGGCGTGCTTTGTCAACAAACAACCGACATTCCTATACGAAGCAACTGTATTCATAAGAGGCAGATTTTAATACAGGGGCGTCTCGTAAAAATGAATAAACGCTCCATTGAATAGATGATGTCCTCTCACTTAATGATTCAAAGTTTGGTGACTATGTTGAATGCATTTATAAATCTCATCAATGAGAAATCAAGGATACAACACATACAATTGCGTCTGTCTAGAAATTGAAAATGACGTTCGGTTGAAAACAAAACTTTACGAAAATGGGATGATTTCAGCTTTCCAATTGTGAAATTTCTTTTTCTATGTAGCAATCTTCCAGCAACGTCTGCATATGAAATATATATCTCCCAGTTGATACGATATTTAAGTGATAGAGAGTTGCTGCTTACACGGGTTCCAAGAGGTTAAGTTGAAGTACCTTTGCAGATTTTATGGACGCCATCACGAGTTTGTTTACCATAATGTGATATCTGTGTCACAGATCATCATGTTCCAATAGGTGAAATCACAATGGAGACTTAAGTCCTCTTTTCCTCGATTGTGACATCACCGAATGAGACTCATTACTGAATGATTTTTTACCATGAGCAACACGACGGGTGCCATTAATGGATCAGGATCTTCTTACACTTCGGGTGCACCTCAGATCACCCAAATTTTGTGTAGAATTTGCTTTCCCCAGTCTTTGGTTTTCTATGAAATGTTGTAAACTTGTTTGTCGTTATTCGTGTTTCGTTTTTTGCCATTGCGTTATCAGTTATTGTCGACACGTGTTTTTTTTTTTTAATGTTCCCTGGGTGTATTTCGCCAATATTTTTTCTGACAGAATTAAAATATCAACAATTTTGATGTGAGATAATAGCTTCTTAAAAAAAATAAACATGGAAAGATTTTTCTATCGGAAATTATGAATTGCAGTATGACAATTTCTGATAAAATTTATAAATGCTAGTCTATTTCAGGCATCTACCGGTATTCTTTATATTGTTGATGCAAGGTGACTGTGTAAAACACTAAATAATTTTTATATTTCAGAGTCACAGTTGTCGTTTGCACTGCATTGTGATTATATTATACAAAAGATGTTTTGAATGAAACTTTTAAAAAATTGATTTCGCAAGTGTTCCTGCGTCAACAATCTTGCATTTTTATGCTTTCTAATGTTAATCCTAATCAAAACATAGTTACCATTATAAGAGCACGTCTTCTTGTCATTTCCTAGTACATAACCATCGGAACAGGTACAGGTGTAGCCAAGCATGTTGTCAGACCATGGGGCCGACGGTAGACATAGATGTGAACAACCACCATATGTTGGACCACAATTACTAGCAGCTTGGAATGAAATCATTAAGACATTATTTATTTTGGAATACATAATAATATAAGATGTAGGGTATACGTTATTACCTATCTAAACAAAAACAAAACATTATGATTTAGGTAAATTTGTCTGTTTTAGTTAATTTGCATGCTTTATACAAATGAGTGTATTCCTTTTATTCAAGTCATTTATATTTTCATCTTTTAATATTTTTAAATATCTATTTTTTCAGAAAGCTTATAACTAAATTAAGACTGAGTGAACTCATTCTTTAAATAGAAGAAAGGCAGATATTGCCCGATTCGTAGAGATAGGTTTATATTTTGTTGATAATGGTGTTAAAATTTAATACATGCAGTGGCTGAAATGTAGGAAATATAGCTATTAGATGGTGTTTATGGGTAAGCGGACACCGTATATTTGCACTGTTTCCAAAATGTACAGAGGTGTTTGCCAAAACGACAGTTTAAAGGCACAAAATGATAGCGAAAACAAAGCAGACGTAGAGTGGAGTACAGTGCATTAATCAAGTTTTCTTTGGAATGATATTAAGTTCCATAAAAGTGTGTCATCGTACCTTGAGTCGGGTCAATTTCAGATAAAAGATTGGAAACGTATCGTTCCGTGTGACGTAATATCCTTTATCTTGTGATTCAGAGGTCTGTGTGGTCATCCTTATCCAGTGAAAGCTTTTGTGAATACTAACATTTTAGGTAGATATGTATGTACTGTTGATAGAAACAAGAGTAATTAGATAGTGCATTATGGAGATAAACGTCAGCATTCAGATAATATGGGATGCATTGAAATTTACTCCTGCAAATTATATGTCGAATCTACTGGTTAATTGATAAACATGAACAAAAGTAACTAACTTGCAAAGTTTTTGGTATACATTCAGATCTTACCCAACGTCATCTGCTGAGTTCCGTCGTATACTACCAGGCCGAAGGGAACGTTGGCATAGCTTGCAAAAACCTTTTCCACTTCATAGCTGGCATACTTATCAGTCCGAAATATTTCTCCTTTTCCCCAGTTTGTCCAGTATACTTTGTCTTTGTGAACAGCAATTCCAAAAGCCTCAGACAAATAATTAGAATTCTTCATCACTGTTTTGATACTACTACCATCAAACTTTGCGGATTTTATCTCGTTCCTTAGTCCATCTATCCAATAAATTCTTTTTACTTTGTAGTCTAACAAAAAGGAAAGAATAATAATGAACTAACGTACGTGACAACCTGAGTGGGACATCTTCACTTCATACTTTATATGAAGTACAAAATTTATAAGAAATATTCCCATTAAAATTGCAATACGCAGTTCTTAATCATTGTTCCTATTTGTGAAAATAATCATATGATGCATATGTAAGTTTTGCATGCAAATCTTAATTTTTTACCTACTATTTTTTTTAATTGTAAGACTGTGTTAACCAGGAAATGCATTGAATAGAAAATTATACAATGTTGCATTGAATAGAAAACTAGGTAATGACGCATTGAATAGAAAACTAGGTAATGACGCATTGAATAGAAAACAAGATAATGGTGAAGCCAACATTTAGCAATATTTAACTATTCTGTGAATGTTCGAGATTAAAAGTGAACATGCAAATTAGTTATTTCATTGAATGGGAATCACGGATATCTTCTTTTCTTTTTGTGTCGGTAGAACTAAATATTCTTACTTTTCATAATAACTCTTGAAATAAATGCTTCACAGTTTGAAATAGGATAAATCGAAATACTATTTTGCATGACGAACCGATATTTGAGATGTTAGTCCTTATCTTCAGAAAACTTCTAGTAGCCCTGGCTATTAGCCTCCTTTCTTGAATATTTAAAATGTAAATCCGTTAAGGCAAATTTTGTATTTTCATTCATATGTAAGCATCAGATAAGGGTACGCGTAAACTGATTTACATGCATCACTCCCTTTACCAAGCCTGGCTCAATAAAAATGTCATGATACGGAATAAGACCAATTGGTCAGTTTTCAAATCATACGATTTTTCTAGTATTTGAAAATTTAAGATCGCGAAACCATGTTGAGTTGAGACACAAACACAGACACTTCGTACGGGTCAACCAATCAATGATGGTGACCGTAAAACTTGCAATTTCAGTCGTCTCATAACCCTTCGTGGTGAGTTAAAGCGTTAATAGGACATCCTCGCGCATTGAGTCGGTATAATGTGAGCATGCGAACGTAACGTTTAAATTGTGATATGTAAACGCTTTCCGGTGGGGCAGATGGTATGTAATATGAACATAAAGGTGAGTACTGTATCAATTTAGATAGCTATACGACGACATACGAAAGGGCAAGGTGGTCTAAGATATGCGTGGTGTTTTACAGTGAATTGATCGCTGACAAGTCATATATGTATCACAAGCCTTTATAATAACATTTGCCATTTTCCTTGTCTGAAGTTTGTATTACTTTGAGTGTAGCTTATTTTTCTACTTCTATTTTCTGGTTGTTACAAAACAGATTTTTTTAATTCTGTATGTCAATTTTAGTCCATGATCATATAAGAGTAATATAAAGGTACATATGAAGAGCGAGTCAGTACCTTTATATAAATTTCCTATTAGTGTCACATAAAAGAAATTATATTTTATTTTATGATAAAAATGACTGAAATTGCGATTTATATTTACATGTTTTACTATCGTCTCATGCGGTTGAACCTTTTTTGTAGCCTGCTACACTTTTTGATACGTAACATGTCTTTTATTATTCTATTGGATAGCAATTACAAATACTACTCCTCTACTAAGCTGAACGTACAATTTAAAATGATTTCAACTATATTTAAGATACCTCTGGACTATTAATCAACACTAGTTGTCTGTATCTCTAATCACTAGCGAGATGTTTTCGCGGTTTTAGATCTTTAGATATAGGAAAAGCCGTCCGATCTGCAAATGTATTGATTGTGTCCCATTCCCGATTGTGTCCCATTCCCGATTGTGTCATTTTGACTGACTGTGGATTTGCATGCCGCCGGGTGATGCATGCATACATGTATCAGGAGACACATACCCTATCGACGCACCCGGTCTCCGTCATTTGGAGAACATGCGATTCCCTTAGTTTTTATTTTGTATCTTTGTTGGAAAAACTTAATTTTACTTGTACTGTTTGAAGAAGCAAGTCAATTGCAAAAAGATAAAAAAAATAAACTAACTTTCTCATTCTGACAGGTTAAAATCAAACTATGATAAGACATCTCAGTCCTGCGTAATTTAAAAGAGATGCCCCATGCTTCAACTGGTGGAGAAGGTGTTTAGGAACGTGTTTTAATCCATGGTAGTCTAAGTAATTATCAAACACAATGTTACGCTTTACTTAAACTTTGATTTTTCACTCATTTCATGATTCTATACTTAAATGTTGTAACAAATTACAAATGTGGTTTCCTTCTTCACAGACGGTAATGAAGTTTGTAAGATTTAGAGTTCTCTATTTTGGCAAATAAAAATTCATATTTTAGACACAAAATTCTTAAGTTTGATCATCAGAAAATATACTTGGACGTGATGAAACCAGAATCCTTACAAAAAGGTCAAACTAAACAACACTTCCCCAAAAGCTATTTCAGTTTACTGTGCTAACTACTATATCAAGTTGGTTGGTTTATAATTCACTCCAAGTCACTATAATTATATAATCTATTTAGATGTGTAGATTGTTTTAGGGGAACTATAAATATGATCTATGTAAATGTAATTCGTGTAAAACAATAGCAGGAAATTTGAATTTAAAAACAATGAGACAGCAACCCAGAGACACAAAAATTTGCAAATATATTACTATTGGTCATTAACATATTTTCCTGTTTAAAAAAATTATAAACTTGTTTTTTCGACTGACTACTGTTTATTTTTTTGCCCAAAACTAAAAAATATATACACTGGGATTGCTTGGTAATATTTATATTGAATATCATCTATATCAAGTCCCTATAAAATTTTACCTATTGTTAAACTAATTGGTTCTCCAACCTTTTCGACTATGGCTTCTCTGTCTTTACCATCTAATCCACAACGCTCTATTCTTGGATAGGTACCCCAATCAGAAAAGAAAAGGATTCTATGAAGACAGAAAATTAGAAAAAAATTTAAACAAATTGTGCGAGTTATATTGCATTATTCTTTCCTGAAACACATATCACAATATTACAGATGTCCTTGCGGTTTCCTTGTGTCACAATACTAGATACATTATTTCCTGAATTAACAGTTCTTAAAAATTAGATGTTAAAAAAGTAAAAAACAGGCACTATCAACTGACGCTACCCGAACTGCACATTTATTGAGAGAAAATTCATTTCAAGGGTTCAAAATACAATGTACTAGCATGCTTAGAAGGTCAAATAAACAAGTACTATTACTGCTATTTTTCACCTGTATAAATGTGTAACAATTAAAGGTTGGATACTATCCAGAAACCATTTTGTTTTAATGCATTTTAGTAGCAGTGAACTAAACTTTTGACCTATTGGACCTTAAACTAATAGGCATCTTTTTCCATTTTCTTTATCTTTCATCCGTACAAGATTTGTTCCAGTCAAAAGTCAAACAAGGGAAATTCAAGTTCCCATCCGGAAACCATTTATTCCAATTTTTTTTCTATTTTTAGAAAAAAGATAGCTTGACATTTGCCATAATGATCCCACATTTAATAGGCTTATGTACATGCGGTTCATTTCACAATAATCTTACAAGTAAAAACACTCTTAAGTCCTGAACATTTCAGTATAACTTACGATCAATTTTATTCATAAGATTTTTTGTGAAAAGAGCCCTATGCCTATGTTTTCAATCTATATAAGTTTCGTTACAATCAAGCAAGGGAAAACTGAGTTTTCACTAGGAAACATTTTTTTCACTTTTTCCTATCTTTTTTTTTTTTTAGAAAATATGACCTTGGTCAATCTCCTATTGAACCTAACATAAATACGTTTAAATATCTTTTAAATATCTTCCATCTGTAGAAGTTTCATTCCAATCAAACATGCAAAACATAAATTACCATCTGGAAACCATTTCCCACTTATTTTTCTGTTAATAGTAACAGTGACTTTGACCATTGACCTTTTTGCCCAAAAGCTTCTTTCCCTTCTAAAGTCTTACATCTACGTAAGTTTCATATAATCAAGAAAGTGATACTCTAATTATCATCCGAAAATCATTTGTTTTAGACACACGGACGGACGAACGGACGCACAGACCGAAAAACATAATGCCCCTCTACTATCGTAGGTGGGGTATAAAACTAATATGCTTAAGTGCATATACTCAGGCTAAAGATATATTTTATGAAATTGGTGTGTCAAAATAACTTTTGATCAGCAGCATAATCAAAGTCAACAGAATTTGGATTTTTCTTCAAAAACTAGAATACTTACTTTTCTATTGTTCTAGACTCCTTGGTTATAGGACTGGTTTAGAACAGTATCGAAAAAGCATGCGTTACGGTTACACATGGATCAAAACTCAATGTTTATAACATAGAATTGTTTTCTTATATTTTTTTCAAAATGTATTTTATGCTCCTCGTAGCCATTGAGGATTACTTTGTCTGTCCGTCCTTCTGTCCGCCCGTTCGTCCGTCCATCCGTCCGTTCGTTCGTTCGTCCGTCCGTTCGTCCGTCTGTCCGTCTGTCCCGCTTCAGGTTAAAGTTTTTGGTCAAGGTAGTTTTTGATGAAGTTGAAGTCTAATCAACTTGAAACTTAGCAGGCAGAAACCCAGTTGAAATTTAACAAAAGAAATGGAACTTTTTGTTAGCGAGGGTAAAAAGTTGGTAAATTTGAATTGTTTACATCTGTTTCTATGGGCTTTTTAAAGTTTAATGAATGTGCCTAATTAAGGATTTTCTGCGTCTTATGCATGTGTTTTTACTTAAATTATGGTATGGAGCTTCGAGATATTTGTAAACTTTTAAATTATAGACAAATTTTCACAAAACAGTCGATTGTGGTAGGTGCAAATTCATGTGGATCTTTTTTGTGCATAAGCATAAATTCCGCCGAAAAAAAAATTCAAAGAAAGATAATAGATTGATCTTTTAAAGCATTAATTTGCATCTCTGCCCCCGACGACAGTTTTTAGGGGAAAAACCCCAAAATGGGCAACAATTTCATAGCAAAGAAACAGTCCAGTAAACCTTTTCATGTTCGGGCGTGTTTGAGTTGACTATTCTGTCTTGAAAACGTATAAAAGAAAAATATTTGATACATCATCTCGCTTCAGATTCTATTATTTTTATATATTAAGGCTCTTGGTTGATATAATGACATTAAAAATTTACAGTACTAAAAAATGAAATATTTGGGTCAAGTGAGGTACCTTTCTAATGAGTCATAACAACAAAGTAGGTGTGTTCGAATAGGCTTTTCAAGTGGATCTTAAAATGCATAACTTCAAAAAAACTTCATTTTTTGTGTGTGTTATCTAGGTTAATTAGTCTTCAACCTCTGAAAATGTTTAGTCTGCCCTTCCACGAAATATTTAATTAGATTTTTTAATATTTTTGAACTTTCGAAAATTCCCCCTGACAACCGATCAGACAATAGTTTTAAGTTGATCAAATGCATAAAAGTACATTAAATGATGTTTAATAGCTAGTAGATACATTTGTCTTTTAAAAAACAACTGGCATATAAGAATCGTAATGATGCTATGTGGATAAATTTATCGGTTTTCAAGAGCTAAATTGACAGCGTGTCATCACTACAATTGCTTTCATTTTTACGATTATAAAAATTAGGTGGCGTAATGGGGAGATAATTTTGACGAAGTAGAATCCTGACTGTTAGTACACATGTTCCCTATGATATGATCTTTCTAATTTTAATGCCAAATTAGAGTTTTTACCCCAATTTCTCGGTCCACTGGACATAGAAAATGATAGTGCGAGTTGGGCATCCGTGTACTATGGACACATTCTTGTTTATTTATAAAATGTACCGGTGAAAATGCTTCTTACATCGGGTTTCTAACAAAGAAAGTATATTAAACTGGTTGTATAATGTTAATCTTTACTGCATAACACTTACAAATTCAACAACTACGTTTTGAGCACATACAGATAAAATATTATTTTGACACGTCAGCAAAATATACAGCTTTTTTTTAATATGAACACACCACTTATTTTGCTAAATGATTATTGATAAGTTTATTTTTCCCAAATATTCAATATAGGGAGACTAAAAATATCAACCATGTCTTCGTTAAACTATTAAAAATGGCTGAAGACAATCGAAGGACATAGAAGAAACAAAAGTAAGATCAAAATAATAAGACACAGAATGTTTTTGTTAAAGCTATAAATTTATGTTTTCGATAACAGTTATTGTTCATAACTCATTTACAGAATGAATTTAAGTTTATAATACGTACCCGTCCGATGGATGAATGGCTATACCTCTTGGTATCTCTATCAAATAATCAATCAGTGTTCTACGATTTCCACCTTGAAGATTTGATACTTGTATGCTCTGGAAGGTTGCATCAGTCCAGTAAATATGGTCATTAATCCAGTCGACAGCCATACCATAACTGATGCCCATCTTAGTTCTCATAATGACTTCATTCTTTCGTAAAAAGTTGTTTTTTAGTCCTGTCCTATATCAATTATAAAAATAAGAAGATTTGATATGACTGCCAATGAAACAACTCTCCACAAGAGACCAAATGACACAGAAATTAAAAACTATAAGTCACCGTACGGCCTTCAACAATGAGCGAAACCCATACCGCATAGTCAAAACCCATACCGCATAATTAGTACACATTATTACTATTGTCAGTTTATTTTAACAAAAATCTATTTGTTTAAGGCGTTTTGCGTGTGTAGCAAATATTTTTTGTGCTATGCGTGCTACTGTTTATTTACGAGTCCTAATTCGAAACATTTTAGCAAGTATCAATATCCCGATACAAATCAATTTTTCCCAGCACTTGTTCTTATATTCTAGCATTTATATGATGTACAAATGAAGTTTACGTTATGTGTGTACTTACACTGATATCTGTCTACCGGCTGCGTCTGTCCAGAAAATCAAACCTTTTTCATAATGGTAATCTACAGATCGGGCACCATTTAAACCATTGGTTATTGTAATATTTGTCCATGTGTCAAGTTCGACTGCGTCTATTTCTAGGGGGTCAGCAAATATTAAATGTGGTCTTATCTCTAAAAAAAAGGGGCATAATCTTAAATTCAAATTTGAAAAGTTGATAAAAACAATCACATCGTGGACAATAACATTCATATTTATTATACTTCATGTCAAAATGCTAGATTTTGATTGGTTCATACGTGGGAGACAATTTACTCTATCCCATGGCAAATACTTACCCTTCACGGAGACGCTTGCTCAAGTGTGCGCTTTAATAAATGCGGATGACTGTTATGTACAAGACCACATAGTTTATTCCTCTGAATTTGAAATTAAGTAGACAGTAATAACAGAACATTCAGTATAATAAATTAAATAAACAATGTCAACCTTGGCTTCGCCTCAGTTGACAATGTTTTCTCGGGGTAACAATCTGCTCTATCCCCCTCTCAGCTATGTGTTATTTATATACTAATCTATGGTTATGTTATTAAAAATTCATCTGCACTTTGCAAATTATATACAAGAGAAAAATCGTCAATTTCTTCGTCTGAAAGATACGGAACAAATATGTAACAATAAAAATGTATCTCATCTGTATCGTTAAAAATATATGCCTCTTAGTTCATTTTATTAGTCTAATAGTTTAGTCTTTTTAATATTAGGCTGTCCGTGAAGAGATGTTCCTATAATTTACCGACTGGTCAGCAAAACGGAAAATTATCATGCAATTGTAGTCTAAAAGTTGTCAAAGATGAAGATTTATGCAGATATTCAATGTCGAATGTAAATAAAAACTACATGTAGTTGATACCTACCTTCTAATTTATAAGTATCAAAAACTGTGAAATAAAGATAACAAATAAGAACGAAATTACTACATAGTGTCATGTTGTTTGGAATAATTTCCAAAATGGTTATAAACTTGACATAATGTTTAATTATATATCGATTTGGATTTTTGTTCTTTCGTTTCTGTTTAAGGAAGTAGAGTGCAGAATGTTAAATAGAATTTCATAATGTGCTTATATAGCAAATCGGTTAACATAAACCATTTAATTTGTTTTCATTGTGTACAAAAGATATTCAATCTATAGAAAATCGAAATATCTGGATAATTAAAGTATAAAAATATATCAACGAGGTTTGCGGAGCCTTGCAACTTTTGCTGTGTCTTTTTATTTTTTTTTTTTTTCTCTCGTATGCTTTGAACCTTTGATAATTATAAACTGGATCTATTCCTTTATCTATCAATTATTCCGTTTTGTTCAGGTCAAAAATCAAAAAGCAAGCTTTTCATCGGTAATTTGAATGCTAGCAATAACTAATAAAAGTGATCAATGAACAACGTATCACTTCATGTATACCCTTTCTTAAAGATACAAACATGCTATATCTCGAGTGGTTTAGTGAGAAAGTTGCAGTATCAATTTAATTAGTGACCATGATTTGATTTGTTTAACTGAAATATAAAATGGCGATTTCAATATTATTTACATACTACGAAGTTCCTTTCAAATTAAAAAAAATCGGAAGTCATACTCTATAATTAATACAGATAGCATAGCTTGTTAAACTTAAAATAAGTTCACATTCTCGATAGTAGTAGTAATTTAAAACATATTGTTTTCCTCTAGACTGGTGGAGACGTAGTAATTGAAAACCTATACAACCCTGAAAATCCATTGTAAAAAATAACAAATTCGTTAACAGAACTTGAACAGATGTTGAAACTTTCATCTACCAAAGATACATTCTATGTGTATGATGAAAAGACAAACAGGCTTGTCCACAAAACACCACAGAGAGACAGAAGATAGAGAACCATGAACCGCACTAAGAGACTGGGAATGATGCACCCTTCGCGTTGCTAACGGTGAGTAAACGTTCGTGGATGAGTTGCATTCGGAGACAAAAGGACGGAATTGTGGCTCTGTACCATGCATTTTTGTTTACTAGATTAAAAAAGGGCGGAAGGTAAAAATAGAGGAAATCAAAAGGTCAAAGAGAGACCGACAAAAAATTATGACAGAAAACGGAAATCGACGAAAAGTCTTCCAAGTTCAGAAATTGAATAGAAAAATTGTTTTACTTTTTTCACTCATATTGCTCCCTTTATTATTTGGAATCATATTCTTCTTGTTATGGTTAACCTGCAAACTATATCTAATGCGTTGTTGCAGACTTGATGATAATCACCACTAGTAAAGAGCATCCAGAATCGAGATTTTAATCAAACATGAGTATTTACAATTAAAATTTTGTTTAGAGTAGAGGCGCTCTTGAAGGCATCTACTTTTGAAAATAGTGTCTAGAACAGTAACTGTTGATCATGAACCCTGGGGTAGAAGCAACTCCTCCACTTGAAATATGGCGTTGTATGTACATCCACTATTTGGTGGATAATCCTGCAGAGCTCATTTACTTTTACTCGTATTTTCCTCATTTAGATCGAGGAGAGACCATTCAAGGTTGTGAAGCACAGGTGTACAACTACTGATGGTTGTATATTGTTTCCTTTTGAGTCATATAATACACATTTCGTTTTATATCATCGGTCTTACTTATGTTTTGTATATCTTTTGCCTTGATTTTTCCTGGCAAACATTGAGCTTCTTCTATAAGACCACCGGTATCGGTGACTTTCATCCGTACGCCGATGGTGTGGGTATTTTAAGGTTATTAATCGTTGATGTTAAGGCATAAATGTTCGCTGAATCTTCCTCTGCTACTATTGTATTTTGTATGATATGTTGTTGAATGACGGACTGTCGTTTTTGTGATATGCTCATGGAATCGGAAATGAACTGAATAACCAAGGTTCCATTACACTGCTGCAAGTCTTCAAGTTCTATTCGTTGTTCAACTGCATCCTCTTTGCTTTTGTTCTATCGATAGACAGTCATCGGTAAATTGTTAGTTGATATAATTAGTGTTGCATTTGACGCTCAATTTCCTCCTATACTCGACTGTATTGTTATGTACTCGACCCTTATCTTAACTAGTCTTCAAAGTCTGAAGTAATACTCGACCAGACTAAATCAGGCTTCCCTCGTTCTCGGCCTGTAGTTGACCTATATTTTACTTGTATCAAACCAGTTTTCAATATATATCTGAACCATACTCGACCAAAATGCTGATCCATACTCGATTAATAGTCTGAGCCATACTCGAACAAAAGTCTGATCCATACTCGACCAATAGTCTGAGCCATGGTCTCTTTCATACTTGACCAGTCATTCCTATTTTACCGAGTCAATCTTGAACGAGTATTACTACATACACTTCCCTTTGCTTAATAATTAGTTATCAACAAAATGCAATAATGATTCATAATAATGTTGATAATGAATATGAAATTTATTATCTCTTTTTTTGTGGGAGGTTGTCAAATCCCCATAGGCACATCCTCATTCGAATTCTCATAATTAAAAGTAATTAAGTGAATGCGATATGAACTCTTTAAGTAAAAATATTGAACTTTTAAAAGATTAAAGCCTTTGAAGTGAAAAATATGGTAGACATGTCTTTAATCTTATGGTTCATTGTCATATTTTTAAAGTGCATATCTGCAAACTGTTTTGGAGAACTTCCTGTGGACATGCACAAGGACCTGGATACCCGAGGTACTTAAATAGCACCCCTAATTTTGTTCAGATTAGCCCAAACTATTCATCATAATTCGCTCAAACAATAATGATAACTAACTGACATGTCACACAAATATACTTATATTGTATGAGCTTCATTCCCCCAAATATGTATTCCATAAAATTGCACAATATATCAACACACTGATTGACAGCAGTATACCATGTCCAGTCCGTGACAGTCATGGAAATTTCTATAAATTTTATTCTTATAGTCACGTTCTATTGTATAGCAAATCAACCCTACTGTCATTAAAACCAACAAGTGTATAAAAAAGGCGGAAGATACTAATGCAACATTTAAAACTCATATGTCAGAGGAACCTAAAAACCGAAAGACAACAAGACAAGCAAATCTATAAAACAGTTCATAGAAAACAAGTTAATATTGAAGCAAACTGATATATCGATTTATTAGATTTGAAGTTCAGTAAAATACTGTTGCATCGATACTCTCTTAAACTGGATTGGCTATTTACTAGCTTTCAGTAACTGTTAGTAACCTTAGATTGGTACTTTGAGTCTTTAATCTTTTTATGCTTTGTGTCAACCTAACGAGGTAAGATTTTTTCAACTGATTCTTACAGTTATGTTCTTCTATTTTGCTGTTACACCTTTGCCCTAGTTAAGAGTGTGTTAAATGCTGGTAAACATGTTTAACCCAACGACTTTTTGTTTGTGCCTGTTCCAAGTCAGAAGCCTCTAATTCAGTGGTTGTCATTGGTCTCTGTCTCTTATATTAATTTTTCGATTATTGTTTTGTACATAAAATGGTCTTCTTGTTTAAATTGTTTTACATTTTATCATGTTGGGCCTTCTTTAGATTACTTTACCTTATGGGCTTTGCTCATTGTTGAAGGCTGTAGGGTGATCTATATGTCGTTTGTTCTTTGGTGGATGATTGTCTCATCAGCAAATATAACACATCTTCTTTATTATTTAGATTCATTTTTTTATATTCAAAGTAGTGTAAAACCATGGCAAAATTTGCCCAAAATATGGAAATATGGTTAAATTCCAATTACTCTAGTATGACAACTCAGAAAATTTTCAAAATCGAAAATGAGCTACTCACACCTATCCTTACATGAATAAATAAACTGCTTCGCTGAGCACAGCTGGATACGCCCACAGAGGTCCAACCCTGAACAGTTGGGGCAAAAATGGACACAATATTCAAGCTTGATACAGGTCTGAAAAAATTATTGGTCTTTTGTTGGGCAATGTATGACAAATATATGTTCAAAAACCTCGCCCGTAATTATAAATTATGCAATTCATTGACCGCTCCCGACATGTGTAACTTCAAGGCATATTTTAGCAGCGATCGATGTCTTTCAAAATTACTGCACTTTTCTTGTATCCCTGGTGCTTTCGACTGGAGAACCGTCGTACACAAGCATCGCACAAGTTGGCACTCCGAGGTAGGTGGGGAGCAAGAAGGTGAACTGTGGTTTATTTTTATCAATAGTACCGCTTAAGTCGAAGCTAGGGGCTGTCTTGACCTTGTTGTAGGGTATGAATGGTTCGTTCATTGTTGAAGACCTTACATCAACTGTAAAGATGAAGAACAGGAATAAAAGCCCTGTTCATTGATAATTTTCTATGTTTTCTATGTATTGTGTGCGATTTTGTCCCATGAACATTTACTCCATATCCTTTCATTTTCTACCGAATTTGGATTGTAATTAAATATTTGACATATTACAGGTTTCTGAATAAATGTAGTCAAAGAACTTGAAATTGGTTATATGAATTGAATTTATATTCAATTAAAGATTTCTTGCTGTTGTGCAATACACTGTGCTGTTGCGCAATACTTAGTAAATCTGTTGTCAGACTATAAACAAATAAAGTTCAATTAATTCTCAATGTCATATTAGAAATTTATGGAAATTAAAAGGGAGCTTAAATCAATAGATATAAACAATTCACCAAAGTTTCAGGAGAATTGCTGACAGCATTTTTGAGTTATTGTCAGAAAACTGGAAAATCCCCCCTTTTTTAATGAATAAAACCCCATAACTCAGAAATGTAAAATGTAAAATTTATAAAATTCTAAAGGGAGCTTACATCAATAGATATAAACAATTCACCAAAGTTTCATAAGAACTGCTGAAAGCATTTTCGAGTTTTTGTCCGAAAACTGGAAAATCCCCCCTTTTTTTTTTTTAATAAAACCCTGTAACTCGGAAACGTAAAATCTAAAATTTATAAAAATCGAAAGGGAGCTCATGTCAATAGATATAAATAAAGGCAACAGTAGTATACCGCTATTAGAAATTCATAAATCGATTGAGAAAAAAACAATTCCAGGTTACAAACTAAAACTGAGGGAAACACATCAAATATAAGAGGAGAACAACGACACAACAGAAACTCAACACTAAAATGCAACACACACAGAAACGAACTATAATATAACAATGGCCATTTTCCTGACTTGGTACAGGACATTTTAAGAAAAAATGGTGGGTTGAACCTGGTTTTGTGGCTAGCCAAACCTCCCGCTTTTATGGCAATTTTAAATATAACATTAAAATGACAAGATTACATGACAGGACTACAATACAAATAAATGGGAGAACATACAGGACAGAGACACACACAAATAATAGCTATCAAAAGGTACCAGGCTTATAATTTAAAACACCAGACGCGCGTTTCGTCTACATAAGACCCATCAGTGACGCTCAAATCAAAAAAGTTTGAAAGCCAAAACAAGTACAAAGTTGAAGAGCATTGAGGACCAAAAGTTCCAAAAAGTTGTGCCAAATACGGCTAAGGTTATATGTCTGGGATAAGAAAATCCTTAGTATTTAGAATAATTCATACTTTTGCAAACAGTAAATTTATAAAAATGACTATATAATAGATATACATGTTAACACCAATGTGGTGACTAACTACAGAATAAAAACGAATACGTAAAACAACCTTAATCAGCACATAAAAAAGGCACAGCCGAACAACATATTATATGTTAGCCGAAGAAATCGACGCACAATGTGATGTCACATTTAAATTTCTATAAATTTCCAAAAATAGGATAGAGTTCAAGATTAGGTTTGTAATACTGATATAACATGTATTAATAACAATGAAAATTACAATACTTATTAATATAAAATTGTGGTAGTAATTAGATAATTAATTGTATTATCAAGCTATGTCGGTATTGTAAACAATTCACCACAATTTCTTGCAAGTTGGTGAAAGCATTCTTGAGTTATTGTCCGAAAACTGGAAAATCACCCTTTTTTTAATGAATAAAACCCCACAACTCGGAAACGTAAAATCTAAAATTTATAAAAAACAAAAGGGAGCTCATGTCAATAGATATAAACAATTCACCAGTTTTATGCAAATTGGTTAAAGCGTTTTTGAGTTAATGTCTGACATGTTGACGACGGACGGACAGACGGACAACGGTATACCATAATACGTCCCGTAAACGGGCGTATAAAAATTTGAAAGAAATTTATCCATGAATACTCAGGTCAGTGCTGGATATGACATATATGTGAAGTATTGTCTTAAACATGACAACTCTGGAATGTCAAATAAAAAAAAAAATTCACAACAAAAAGGTTACCTTCTTTTACCAATCCCAACAAAAGTGTAAACATTCTTCCAAGTATTCTCTATTAACTGCAATGAGTGGACGGACAGACAGATGAAAAGGTTGATAAATGTATACCAAACCCCTCCTGTCAATGACAAGCAAAGAATTAGAGAATAAAAACATATTTCAGTGCACTTGGTTGAAATTTGAAAGTGCTTCAAATCATTAGCTAGATAGAAACCGGCAGAGGACATTTTAGCACATTCA
Organism: Mytilus coruscus; assembly: GCA_017311375.1. Lineage (NCBI taxonomy): Eukaryota > Metazoa > Mollusca > Bivalvia > Mytilida > Mytilidae > Mytilus > Mytilus coruscus. The sequence goes on along the minus strand of CM029603.1, from coordinate 38,103,798 downwards.
ATGATAGGACATTTTTGGCAACAAAAAAAACAGATGTTTAAGTGCCAAAGTTTAGCCCATTTTTCCCAGATATTTTACCCATTTTAAGGAAAGGTCAAATTGTCAGTGCCTTTTTCAGCAACAGAAATTTATTCATAGTAGAATAATAAAATTTTAAAAGCATCAAGACAGCATAATATGCAAATACACCATAAACATACACCACTAAACTCAAATGTTCAATTTTAAATTTATGTCCTAGTGAACGTACTAATTGGTCTCTTGATATACTCCCTGTACTATTCATAAAATTGTGATAGTAACTGTTCCTTCTCTTTATCATGTATAGATTAGGTTGCAGATGCATCGATACTTCATATTTTAATAAATGTTGTTGTAATTTGATGATAGTGTCTACAAAATGTAAATGGCTAGGTGACGTTGCACTTTTATTTCCTCTGCTTGTTTCAACAACATTTATTTCCATGATAAACCCAATTGTAATTGCTAACAACTCAAACAATGTGCCACCATAAATTACTGTTCATGGTTTTAGTATGGTGAGTTCTATTTAACTGGGTAAGTTTTCGCTAAAATTAGCTATCGAAAATACAGGTGAATGGATTAGTTTTGCCCAAAAATAGGCTATAATGTCTCTGCTAAAATGTCCCCTATAGTGGCTTTAATTTTTTGCTAAAATGTCCTGCGCCCATAGAAACAGACACTTTGTATTTGTAGAAAACCTGCTTCATATCACAGCAAGGAAAAAAGAAAACAAATATTCACAAAAGTATTTATTCTTATCAGCACAACATATTGGAATACAAATCATTTAAAGCACTGTTTTCAAAAAAGTATAAAACTGTGGGTGTAAAAAATAGATTCAACTGAAAATCCCTGGGATTATATATTTATTTTTTCACCGGGCAGTAAGAAGCTCTTATAAATGGTGTGTTCATAGTGTATTATTTTCATAAAAAGGATACTTTGAAACATACCTACAACCACAAATATTTAACATTATTATTATAGAAAATTTTGGGATATAAAAACGTGAAAATTGAAATTGATATCCTAATTACACTGAATATAAGAGCAATTACTTAAGCACAGGTTTAAATCAAGACGTTTTGGCACATGTATATACTAACAATACTTAATACTCACAAAACATTAATGGCACATCGACCCATAACAATATATATATATATCAAACAAACAAAACATTAAACAAATTAAAAATATGAGGCAACAACGTCATACCATCAAACAGCCGCAAAAATTTTGCGGTCAGATAAAAATAGCTGTTTTAAAATATAAACACCTGGATTTCAATCTTGTACTTGTATGATTGTTCTATTAATAAAATTTTACATCTAAATTACATTAACATTATACAAAATTAAAGGATATGTGAAAAATACTATACATAAAAATGTACTTCTAAAAATGTTTGTGATACATATCTAATTCTGTTTTCAAAAAAGACATAGACATTCTCATATTGAAAAAACAGCTGTGCCATGAGCATATTTAACATACCGGGTAATGTAATTGATACCTTACTGATTACTTCTTGCTGTCAAATAAAAAAAAAGCATGTATACTTTTTCGCCAAATTTGTGTATACACAGGAAATTCCCTCCTATTACAATTTTAGGATGAAAATTACCCTTAGTACTCCATACAAAACTGTTTATATCGCCCCAAATCAACAGAGTGCTTGTCTTCATGGAACCTAAAATTTCATAAAATTTCATAAAAATTTGTTAAAAATATTTGCAATATCACAAGGTGTTTTAGGACGTACAGAAAGAAAGCACTATACCATTATATTTCCATCTTTGAAAATATGATATATATTTATTCATGCCTCCAGTCTTTAGGCCACATTTTAGTGATTTGCAAGAAATAATATCGAATGAGATGTGAATGCTGCAGGCTGCATCCAATTGTTTTTCACTTAATACAATTTATTTTAATTTTTAAAATGGTTAATTCTGAAAGATTTACATTCTGTAAATTTTTTAACTCAGGTAATCTTCATTTCTTTACAAATAGTAACATCAGTAGAGCTTGTAAACCTTTTATGCATGTGCAGCCATAACTAAATTTCAAAAGTATTTAACTGACTGCTGGTTAGTTGTATTACAGGAAATTTAAAATGTCATTTGGAGGTTGAATAGGAATTCAAGAGATTAAACTTATCTATTAATTGATCAGTATTAACATGATCACAAGATAACTACTAAATATTCTAAACACTGTGAAAGTACTTTTATTCGTGGGGTACCAATTTTTGTGGTTTTTGTGGACTGCTTAATCCACAAATTTAAGTGTCCAACGAAATATAACAACTGTTATCCAAAGCAAGATATGGAAAGATCTTTTTACTCATTCAATCTTTAAAAAACCTAAACTGCACGACTTTTAACCTTTTAATTCTCATGAAAAATTAGTTTTGATCGACGAAAGTCAGATTTCTGGTGATGATATGCGATGATGAAGTGTTCATTTTATCTTCTCATAATTCTCATACGAAAATAAAATCATATTGGGCTTGCTTTTTTATTTCATAAGAATTAACTCTACAATTCAAAGTACATTTGTAGCATTTTTTATGTAACTGCTTTCGTTAAGTGACATGTTTATGGCCCAATTAACATCTTTGATGATTGTTTATCAGTTGATCATTTGATCTCAGATTAATTAGTGTCATCACTTCTTATCACATGTGTGCAACAACTAAAATGTTTAGTTTGCAATTTCCTTCACTCAAGACAATTTGTAAGCATAGATGAATCAGCTTATTTTTGAAAGCAATTATTTTATCAATTAAACAATGAATGTTGACAGTAATGAAAGACAAACAAGTAAGTGAAAATGAATACCTTATTTTGTCCAACAAATAATTATAAAACAATATATGATTATTTTCAAGAATCTTCATTTCTGATGGCTTCAAATTCTTCATTCGATTTTTTTTCAAAAAACTAAAATCCACGAATTTAAGAACCCAAACACATGCAACTTTTGTTCAAACCATGAAAATTGATACCCACAAATAAAAGTACTTTCCCAATATAAAGAAAATAGAAATGTCTTGTAACCCCTGGCCATCAAGGATGCACTGACACACATGGTATTGGATGAGTATTAAAATATGTATAAATTTGTTCTGAAGGAATAAGGAGACATCAAAATTAATATAAAGATTGTCATGCATATATCTGATACATTTTAATTCTACAAATAAATAACTAAAGAGTAACAGTATAAAATTACTAAAATCGCAAAGCACTATGGCCAAAACTTTTCTGATTTTTGTATACAAAGAACAATATTCTAACATACATGATTAAAGTCTTGCTATAACATATAACTATTACTTAAGTACTATAACAATAAAGTCATACTTTTCCTTTTAGGTTCCAATAATCATATACCTTTTACTTATGAAATCTGTAAATATTTTTTGATGTTATTACTTTTGAATTGACTTCCAAAAATACAAATTTCCATTGTTTAATCTTTTGTGCAAAATTCTTTGAAAAAAATTTAACAGGAAAAGGATGATTCTATCTCTGATATATTTTATTCAGTAAAAGTTGGCAGTATTTGAAAGTCAAAATCACTATAGTGCTTGATAATAAACAAAAATAAAAAATAAAAAATCAGCTTATAACAAGCAATCAGCAAACCCATTACAAAAGACTGTTGAATGTAACCACCAATTTTTTTTTATCTAAATTTGTAATGGATGAAATCTATCCTCTTATCTTAATATGATATCTCTTCATTTGGCTATACTTTCAACAGCCTTATCTTATTATGATATCTCTTCATTTGGCTATACTTTCAACAGCCTTATCTTAATATGATATCTCTTTATTTGGCTATACTTTCAACAGTCTTATCTTATTATGATATCTCTTTATTTGGCTATACTTTCAACAGCCTTATCTTAATATGATATCTCTTTATTTGGCTATACTTTCAACAGCTGTATCTTAATATGATATCTCTTTATTTGGCTATACTTTCAACAGCCTAATCTTGATATAATATCTTTTTTTTTTGCTATACTTTCAACAGCCTAATCTTGATATAATATCTTTTTTTTTTGCTATACTTTCAACAGCCTTATCTTAATATAATATCTTTTTATATACTTTCAACAGCCTAACTTTTATAATCAATTTAGATTTTCTTCATATTTTCATGAATTAATCAACACTATCTGAACATGCAGCTCTACATCTGACAAAGATTGATTGATTATTAGTTGCATAACCTTCAGTGGCAAATATTGCATGCATGTTGAGGACAAATCTGACATAGATATATATAAAGTCCAGTTTTTCATAGTGATAGTGATACTAGTGTATATTGTTACATTTATGTTTCATTTCAGTACGTGATTCACTTTGAACAAACTGTGCAGGGGTCATTTTCCTATGGAAATACCACTGACCAACAGCATCAGCAACATTAGTACCATTAATATTTAAATTTTCATAAAAAGTAGATTTTAATAAAACCCAGTGAAATGGACAGGACGAAACAAATAACCCGTCTCCTTTTGATAACATCACGTTTTTCAATATGGAAAGAAATTTTTGTCGACTTTCATCGATAATTTGAATTTGTGTAGATTTACAACCTTTTGTTGAACACTGTACACCTAATGCATGTGCAGAAAACCATGTATCATGAAGAGACTGTATAAAGAAGGCAGGAGTGTAGACATGTTTGTAGTAGTAGTTAGGCTGTAGACACTTCCACTGTTCTGATATATCTAACTCTGAAGTGCAGTCTTTAATACTCACAGAATCTGTAACATAATCAGAAGTTTCTAAATATCTATTAAAGATTTAAATATTCAAAATACATATTTTAACACTGAAGTTGAGCAGATTTTGATTTGTCATTATATATTAAAAACTGGATTTATTTATTTTTCGTGGATACTAATTTTCATGGATTGCGGAAAAATAAAATTTTCATATTCGATTTTGTAGTTTAAACAAATTTTTGCAGGCAAACCTATAGTAAGTTTGAACTTTGTTGAACATTGAACAGTTATCAATCTATTTTTATGAAATCAATGAAAATTGGTATTCCACAAAAATGAATGAACAATATATGGACCCTTTCATGATATTTGGGTACCTGTAGTATGCAGCCATTTTCAGTACACTGTGCTTTATGTAAGTTGAAACACTATCCTACAGGTCATATTTCAAATTTCTTTGCAAAAATACAAGAACAAACTTCTTTCCATCAGATATACACTAATATATATTAATTTATTGAAAATGTTTAAAGAAAATTATCTTATTATGTCTTATCAGGAAGATTTTTTACCTCCTCAAAAGGCAAGACAAACATATTTTCATACAATGGTAATTAACCATTGTTCTGATGTTTTTCATTGTTTAAGAATCTTAAGGATTGTGGGTAATTTCATTGTTTTCACACCAAAATGTAAATACTGTTATACCATTGGTTGAATACCTATTGTTTGGATGTTAATAGCCAATCACAAGGTTTTAGTGTATGCTTTTAAAAAATTAACAGATATGCATTGAGTTAAGATGTAATTGTTAACCTCAAATTAAGAACCCTTTCAACAACTTTGAAGGTTTTGTAAGTGGCATTGTTGTATGGCAAAACTCTGCTCGATCAAACCTAAGGTCTTTAGTTTTAGTTTAAACATATTTTATTTGCTTAAATATGCAAAAGGACTAAGACACAAGTTAATCAAACTTATAAAGTCTTCTCCCATGAACAATTTATAACAATAGAATATTCACAAAGCATGCATGCAAGCAATACATTATATTTATTGGATAGGTAAAAAGATGATGTGTGAATAATGTGAATGGTTGTACACAGTATACACGTTTTATGCACTTTAGTGTGCCATATTATACAATTAGAAACCTCTTTGACTCTTTAATAAATTCATATATATTCTTTAATTTATTTTCATTTTCATCATTAGTTAATGAAGAATGACCAGAGGTTAAGATATTTAAATTTAGAGGTAAGTTCTCTGGTAACCAGTTCAGATTATTAGATAGTTTGATTCTTATATTTGCATAATTAGGACATTCAAAAAAGAAGTGGTCTTTTTCTGGTGACAGTTCAAATTACCAGCTTTCCATACTTGTCAACCTGTGTTAGCAAAACTTACTTATTGGAATTTTTGTAAACTTGTTCTTGTCCTGAATATGCATGACATATTTACAACTGGACTTTAAATAAACAAGAATCAATCACAGTCAATGGTTTTCAGACATTTCAAATATGACGGAATCATAAATAAAACGAAACAGAAAAGTTACATTTTCATTTTGTTTCCAGTCATTTAGTTTTTGTATATCGCATTACTTAGTATCAACTGCATTTATTCACATCTCCACCAAATGCACCTGGAAACATAGCACCATCAAGTAAGACCTGTTAGAGTAAATTTACGCTCAGACTTCGTCCCTGGTCAATATAATCTGAACAGGTCCATATATAACATATTAACCTCGTCAAAAGTCCATAACTGATAAGTATCAACCTTTTAATTATATAATACTACATCTTCAGCATTTTCCCTTTAAAATCTGCTGTCTATCCTACATCCTACTTTCTTCAGTTTTATTTTTCTTATCTTAATCATATGAACATGTTCCTTTGTAATGTAAAGATTTTACCCACAAATAACTCATTGTTGATTGCATAATAACTTTAACCAGCATTTTAGAACATTGGTTTCTACTTCATTATTGTAACTTCTACCTGATGTTCCAGCAAGGATAACATTATCAGCTGAGGAGATATCTGTATGTTTAATGAGGTGGTCTATCAAAGCTACAAACACAGGAAATCCTCTAAGATAGATAGGCTTAGATTTATACTCTACTGTTCTACTTCTGTTTCCTATAAATTGAATATAAATAAAATTATGGTCATTATCAGCAGAAAGCTTTCTTCTTTTTACAAAATTGAAACTGTTAATAATAAATAATTTCTGTGATAATTTTTTGTTCTGATGCATTTTGTTTGGAATACATTGTAACATGATGTTTAAATTCTGTGGAGGTTTATTTCAAGACTGACCTACTATTGATATAACTTGATAATATTATTGTGTATATTCTAACTAATTTGATTCTTTCAGAAAGAGTCACATGTTTAACTATATTTTAAAAGGTAGACTGAAAACATAAGATAGAAAAGCATTATTGCAGTTATTTTTAAAATATTGAAAAATAAAAATCTAAAAACCTCATTTCTTTTACACAATCGACACAACCAATCAAATGAGTTTTGCTCTTTTTCTGTCTTATTGACAATAATAAAATAACAATTGTTGCAATCATATGAGGTCGATAAGAGGATATATTGACCTCAAGAAGTATATTGATCTCAGACTTCATTCTCAGTTGATATGCTTCTTTCAGGTCAATATAACCTTATTTTACATGTGGTGTAGCATTCTTCTTTTTCATTGGTTAGTACGATCACGTGATTCAAAGGGTACTTCTTGTACCTGAAGCCTTTTTTCTATTTAAGAGGCATATGGATGCTATGTTTCTATTTATATATACAGTGTTCTCCCCAGGATTTTTGGATAGCACCAGGGTAACGCGTGTGGACAGGTTGGTAAAAAAAGATTCATACAATCAGTCGCGTTGCGTCGCTTAGCTATATTTCTAGTTACTGCACTTTTTATGTCTTGTTTTGTTTTAATACTGTGGTACTGTTTTATGTAGACATTGAGTCGGAAAATTATTGGCAAAATAGAAGTAAATCAATAAACAGTTTGTATACTTTAATATTTTTTAAAAATAAATAAAACATGATTCATTACAAAATATTCATCTAAATTTAAAGTAATTAAATCTTTTATAAAATCCATGATCAATATAAATAAAATATCATTCAAAGGAGACCAAAAATGTTCAATTTAAAAAACTTTATAGTTTCTAGAAAGAAAGTTGTTGTATATTAAAGGATTTTTTAACCGAAAATTTTAGCACCACAGAGAAAAATTATACATCACGGTAAGAACGATACCACCACGGTAAAAAATTATACATTGCGGGCCCGCGGTCCTTTAAGGGCCTGGGGAGAACACTGATATATATATTGAAAATCTTGCAAAAATAAATGGGGAATGTGTCCATGGGACACAGATGATGCCTCGCTTGCATATAATGTTATAAAGGGATATAACTCAAGAACGGTAAAAGTGACACTACCCAAAATGGTACATGATCTGAGTTTTGTGGTAATAAGCATTGTGTATAAGTTTCATAACATTTGGTCGAGGCAAACTTAAGCTAGAGAACGGAAACAAAAAATTCAGCAATTTTTCCATTTGTAAAGGGGTATAACTCTAAACCTTTAAAAGTGACGCCAATAAAATTCAAACTTGATTTGTGTTTTGTGGTAATAAGCATTGTGTATAATATTCATAACATTTGGTTGAGGCAAACTTAAGTTAGAGAATGGAAACAAAAAAATCAGCAATTTTTGCATTTGTAAAGGGGCATAACTCTAGAATGGTAAAAGTGATGCCACCCAAATTCTAACTTGATCTGTGTTTTGTGGTAATAAGCATTGTGTATAAGTTTCATAATGTATGGTTAAGGCAAACTAAAGTTAGAGAGTGGAATCCAATTTCTAGACGTACGGACGGACGTATGTACTTACATAAGGACAAGAGTAAAACTTAATGCTCCCTCCACTACGGCGGGGGCATAAAAATGTAAAATACACAGAAAGAACATTGAAATCCATTTCCATAATACACTACTTACATATGTAATATTTAAATTAAGGACTTTCACTTACTTAATACTTAATATATGGACCTGTTAGAGTAAATTTGCGCTCAGACTTCGTCCTTGGTCAATATAATCTGAACAGGTCCATATTTAACATATTAACCTCGTCAAAAGTCTATAACTGATAAGTATCAACCTTTTAATTATATAATACTACTTTCAGGGGTTCTAACTAAATCAAATCAATGATTCCTGCGCTTATGGAAATCTGTCAAACTGGTGCGTCCAAAGATGCAACAAGATTTGCAAAATATTGTATTAACTGAGCCCAGATATCCGCATTTTACTTAATGCTGTCTCTTAAACTTTTATTTTCTATTTGATAAAAAAATTACCTAAATATGATGATCCATCACAATATATTAACTTGACCATATTCCATTTATGAAAATCTGGATTGTCTGTTTCACTGGCAAACAGTATGCCACCAAATGCTGAAAGGGCTGGGGCATCCATACTAGAACCCAAGTCTGTAAAGCTCCTACAGAATAAAAATTATATGTAGGTAAGAAAACACTAGAAATTAATTGGCAACTGAGATGTCAGAGACAGCCTACCCCAAAGACCACATTCAATGTAACAACCTTTTGGAAAATTAATAAAACTGTATGTTTAGTTTAGAATTAGGCATAAACAATTAATTTATGTGTAGATAAAAAATTCTTCAATCAATATATGACTAAAAGTAGCCATCACCTTTGTCATAATTATATGCATTATATATGACTTTATTTTACACCGTTCTAAACTGCTGTGTAACATATTTGTTTTTCGTTCATTATTTTGTACATTACTTAGGCCGTTAGTTTTCTCGTTTGAATTATTTTACATTTGTCATTTCAGGGCCTTATATAGCTGACTATGGAGTATGGGCTTGGTCATTGTTGAAGGCCGTACAGTGACCTACAGTTGTTTATTTCTGTGTCATTTGGTCTCTTGTGGAGAGTTGTCTCATTGGTAATCATACCACATCTTCTTATATGATCATTAGTTTACCTGCTGTAACATTCTTCTTCTGATGTACACCAAGCTCCTCCAGGGAGATATATTATCCATTTATTGATGTTTGGACTCTTCCCTAAAAATCATATACAAGTAAATTCATTGAATGAGTACAATATTCTAAGAATGCTTAACTTCAGACTTAGCTATCATGCAAACTGATTCAAAACATACATGTAATAGTCTTCTAGTACCCATACTTGTTTTGATGTTGGAAAATAAAAGATGCATTGTGGTAGTAGGTACTAAAGAACCTCTACAAATTTCTGATAAATCCAGTCAAACTGATTTAAGAGACTTTTCAGATAAAAAGTGAGGACAGAAAAACAAACAAATCCATAAGAATCATAATTAATTTAACCCCTCTTACAGAAGGTACAATATAATATATAATAATAAATTGAATGGAAAAAAATGCACATAAATGAAAATGAATACATGTATATAGCAGTTTGTAAATGTTACCATGTATAAAATTGACAGACATTTCATATACCGGTACATCATATTTACCATATCTAATGTAATATCCTGGTGGAGAGCCATCCAAGCAGAAGGCCCCTCGTGATGCAGCAAACTCAACAGGAAGTAGAACAAGTTCACCATCCGTGTCACTAGCCATGTGGTACTGTACAAATACCACACGCATGTTTGATATCATTCTTATTACAGCAATCAACAATACAAAAATCAAGAAGCCGATTAACTGAACATATATTCTCTGACATCCACATGACATAGATCTCACTTGAGGTCTTCGGAAATTGCCGAGAGGAACAAATGTCATGGCCATTTTTACATCCTCTCCTTTTGTCCCATGTCCCATTATTTGGGAAATGTCTTTTTATTTCTCTTGCTTCTTCTGTAGATATTTCTTGTCTGTTTGTTTCTTCATTCATTAACTGAATTTAATGTATTCCTTCTCCTATCTCGTCCTGTTTGTTTTCAAACCATTTCACTTGATGTTATATATCAAAATAAAAATATATTTGATTATAATGGTATCACAGTTTAAAAAAAAATTTCGATGCTCAATTTCACATGCAAATCTAAGCTAACATTTTTGTACATTTTTCATCTGACGTTCAAAATTTTAATCCTGGTAAAGGCTGGTATCTATATATGATGAGTTTATTTACAACCACTGGGTTGATGCCACTGCTGGTGGAGGTTAACTCCCTGAGGATATCACCAGCTCAGTAGTCAGTACTTCAGTGTTGACATGAATTATCATTGATATGGTCAGAATTATAAATTAACTGTTTACAAAACAGGAATAGATTACCTTAGCTTTATTTGGCAAAACCTTTCAGAATTTTGGGTCCTCAATGCTCTTCAACTTTGTACTTTAAAAACTTTTAAACGTTTTTGATTCGAGCGTCACTGATGAGTCTTTTGTAGACAAAATGTGCGTCTGGCATTTAAAGTTTTAATCCTGGTATCTATGATGAGTTTATTTGTACATGTAGTGTAGCCATGTTATAATGGAACAGAATACCAAAAATTTCAGCAATAACACAACTGAGGAAAATGGCAATGATCTCCTCCTACACAGCTACATGTAAGACTCTATGTGTACAATGTATATGCCTTTAAAGAAATTTTAGTCCCCCTGTAAATTTGAATTGAATTTCATATAATTGAAATAATTTCAAATAAGACTAGTGACACTTTCAGCAATTTAATTCTGTTATTTTAAAAGCCATTTATTTCCCACATGAATAAGGAGTCTAGATTAGCTGTCACCCAAGGTATTCCAGTAAAATATGAATTACGATAATTGTCATATTGTTGTTTTATACATGTGAAGTAACAATTTTCAGGGGTACACAAACCTGACAGTTTATCTTTCAACTTAAATAATAAAATACAGTTCATTGCCAATGGCACAACTATCCATCAGAGACCAAATCATGTAGATATAAGCAACTTTATTTTTAATGTTCTTTTATTACACTATCTGGTTGTTAACATCTGTCCTATATGGTACAACCATTATGTATAGGTTTATCCTTGTATGAACTAAACTCATTCTAAAAATAAATTAAAACTTGAATTCAAAAATTCCAGCCAAAAATTACTAAGCAGGCAAGTCTGAAAAATGGGAAAAGTTCTTGGAAGTGTCAGAAATCTGAGTTGAAAACTTTCCATGTTTTTTAAATTTTGCTTTAAAATGATTTATTTACCGAGTTGGGAAAATGGGAAAAAATCCTTCAAAAAATCTATTATATCAGGTGCACAACTTTAACATGTATGCAATCTTTTCTCTATTAAGTTTCTGGTGTATTGGTTGAAAACTGTAGGAGATGATCACACATGATGTGTATTCATTTTTCCCAACCAGCCCGTCATCACTATACTATTTATAAGCAGATTTTGGACTTCACCCAAAAAACTACGTTGAAAACACAAGGAGGTATTTATAAGTGATCCACATCCTGACAGGGAAGAAATAAGTACATTTGTACATGTCAGTAAGTAATTTTATTGAAATAAATGCCAAAGATTGGTCTGCCTTCATTTACAAGATGAAAATATGGTTATATAACAAACAAAATTGAATACCAAAAAAACAGTACAATAAATAAAAAATTTATTATCACTGATATCATGGATGAGGCTATTAAGAGTTATCTCCCATGTCAAATATCTCAAATTATTTAAAAATACATTAGTAATCTTCCTTATAACATGTATATGTATACACAGCAATGAAAATATTTTCAAACTAAGTAGACAATAAAGTTCATATAAGTGAATAATTAATTTTAGGTGTCTGATTCATATCATAGATTTTCTTAATACCCAAAATACATATTTTGGTATATTGAAGTCATTACTGCTTATTTATATATATAATACTATCAATTCCAATTTCTCAAACTCAGATAAAACAAAGAGGCAGGGTGCTACAGCAATAATGTTTCTGAACAATTCTTCTCTGTACTCCTTTAGTTTAATTCATGTGATGATAAAATGAAATTCATCTTCAACACCTGAATATCAAAATTAACAAATCCTTCTTCTACTGGTAATTTGAATTACATATGTAACAACTTCTTTCGATACCTAACTTACTAATTGCTTATTTTTATAAATGATGTTATACTTTTTTGTCAATATCTGTAAACAAATATTTTTCATTGAAAAATTTTGTTTTAAAATGAAGAAGTAAAATCAATAAAAACTGATACTTTGTCAGCATCTGTACAAACTAGCCATCCCTGAACCTGTACTGATACATGTATCTTATGCTTTTATTGCTAGTATGTGTTAAATGTGAATATGCTGATCTGCTCTATTGCATGTGCTTTGACTGTATTGAAATCTTCTGCTTTTGTTGCCAGTGTGTTTTATATGTCAATGTATATTTTGCTTTCTATATGGCATGTGCTTTCTATTTATTGATATGTGCTGCTTGTGTTGATTGTACGTGTTGTATAAGTATCTGTTGCTATTCAATGATTGATCCAGTTATGTTCTTATATATCAGTAGGTTAAAGAGCTTTAAAGAGCTAACTATTTATGTTGATTGTATACATGTATATGAAAACCAGGATTAATTTACTTCACTTTACCAATACCTGTATTTATTATTCAGAATACAGAGAGAAAATAACTGGCAGTAACAACCAAAATTATAGAGTACAAAATAGTTAAAAAAACTGGTAAAGAGGGCCTGTAAGGTTTCTTGAAATAAGTATGATGCTGGCTGGTAAATTGTTTTGTCTGACATGACTGTTCACTCAACATTCAGTACAAGAAATTAACAGACACGATAAAAGGGCAGTGTAATTGCCTACTAATGGTTATTTAGTTAAACAAAATATGTACTAGTGTTTTCTGACCGATATTGTTTCCAGTATTGAGAAGTCAAATATACTTTTGGTTTTCTCAGCGTTTTTCCTTTGAAAAGGTAAACAATTGAAATTAGAAGTTGCTTATTTACCGTGCCAATGACAGCTATCAAAACATTACATTTGATTGAAAAATAACAATTCGAGGATTGTTTGTTAATTGTACCCCAGAAAGTTGATGCCAGTCAAGCTTGACATCACTTCTACATGTTCTATGTCCTGATTAAAAGATTTGCCGTTTGCAAATATCCTCAATCCTGTAAAAATCATTTTAAAACAATTTGAACCTTTTAATACATTTCTGTTGGAGAGAATAATTTTGTTATCACGTAAATGTAAAAGCTTTAAATCAAATCCATATGCTCTAGTTATTACACTGAAAAGAAACACACTAACTTCTTTCTATTTATCTTCCTCCTGTGTATAGGAGCACATTAGCTATAATTGATTTCTAATTTCATGTATAGCTGGGATTTATGACATTCATTAATAAAAGAAGTCAACTAGTGTGAATAAAACAATAAAAGGGCATTGCTTCAGAAAGATATTTAATTAATGATAAATATTTATATACTTAACAAATACAAAAGTGATTATTTTTAGGAAACTCAGTGGTACATATATATGTTATAGTATATAAAAAAACTCTCAACACTAAAATTGGACTGAAAAGTTCGTACGCGTTATGATCTGACATTTTTTTTCTTCAATGCATTTTCAGTTTCAGAGGTTGACAGGTATGGTGTAGTCATAATTCACAATAACAAAGCTTTTATCTGTTTGTGTGTACACTGAGTCTTTTAATTTGCGGCTTTACATGCACCATGTATGGAGAGTCAAAAGAACAATGCAAAGTACAATGTAAAGCTCTTCAGCCTGTATTTTTCAGACCGATAATTTCTATTCTTGAACTATCTTCTTCTTCTTTGGGTCAACAAGGCTTCAAAACTGAAGAATACATGTTGTTGTGCAAGCATGAAAATTTATACAAATTAAAAATATTACTGAAAATAATCATTTCAATGTACATGTTTTGGATTGGCAGTGGTAATTTGCAGCTGGAGAGAACGGCTGTAGTTTATAGCTGCTCTCTAAAGCTGTCAACAGAAGTGGTTTCAATGATGATCTGAGGGAGCAAGTTCCATTGTATGATTGTGCAAGGGAAGTACAACCATTTGTATGTGTCCTTGGAAGTTTGGACATGTCTGTACATATATATACATGTATGTATGTGGTTTTGTCTTCTTCTATTGTCGGTTTGCTCAAGAACATGCGTTAGAATAGCTACAAGGCAGTGTATCACTTTGTAAATTAAAATAAGTTGAGTCTTAAATCGTCTCCCAGCTACTGCAAGCCATTTTAACTTGTTTAACATGTTTGTTTTATCGTAGTTGTTGTGTATGTATAACGTAGCGAGCCGCTGTCTGTAACTTTTCAAGTTTTAGCTGTTAGTCTTTCATATGTGGGTCCCAGACACTACAATTATACTCTAGTTTGGGTCGTACTGATTGTTTGTTAATTGTACCCCAGAAAGTTGATGCCAGTCAAGCTTGACATCACTTCTACATGTTCTATGTCCTGATTAAAAGATTTGCCGTTTGCAAATATCCTCAATCCTGTAAAAATCATTTTAAAACAATTTGAACCTTTTAATACATTTCTGTTGGAGAGAATAATTTTGTTATCACGTAAATGTAAAAGCTTTAAATCAAATCCATATGCTCTAGTTATTACACTGAAAAGAAACACACTAACTTCTTTCTATTTATCTTCCTCCTGTGTATAGGAGCACATTAGCTATAATTGATTTCTAATTACATGTATAGCTGGGATTTATGACATTCATTAATAAAAAGAAGTCAACTAGTGTGAATAAAACAATAAAAGGGCATTGCTTCAGAAAAATATTTAATTAATGATAAATATTTATATACTTAACAAATACAAAAGTGATTATTTTTAGGAAACTCAGTGGTACATGTATATGTTATAGTATATAAAAACTAAAATTGGACCGAAAAAGTTCGTACGCGTTATGATCTGACATTTTTTTTCTTCAATGCATTTTCAGTTTCAGAGGTTGACAGGTATGGTGTAGTCATAATTCACAATAACAAAGCTTTTATCTGTTTGTGTGTACACTGAGTCTTTTAATTTGCGGCTTTACATGCACCATGTATGGAGAGTCAAAAGAACAATGCAAAGTACAATGTAAAGCTCTTCAGCCTGTATTTTTCAGACCGATAATTTCTATTCTTGAACTATCTTCTTCTTCTTTGGGTCAACAAGGCTTCAAAACTGAAGAATACATGTTGTTGTGCAAGCATGAAAATTTATACAAATTAAAAATATTACTGAAAATAATCATTTCAATGTACATGTTTTGGATTGGCAGTGGTAATTTGAAGCTGGAGAGAACGGCTGTAGAATATAGCTGCTCTCTAAAGCTGTCAACAGAAGTGGTTTCAATGATGGTCTGAAGGAGCAATTTCCATTGTATGATAATGCGAGGGAAGTACAACCATTTGTATGTGTCCTCGGAAGTTTGGATATGTCTGTACATATATATATGTATGTCTGTGTATGATTTGTCTTCTTCTATTGTCGGTTTGCTCAAGAACATGCGTTGGAATAGCTACAAGGCAGTGTACCACTTTGTAAAATAAAATAAGTTGAGTCTTTAATCGTCTCTTACCTACTGGAAGCCATTTTAACTTGTTTAACATGTTTGTGTAATCGTAGTTGTTGTGTATGTAGCGAGCTGCTGTCTGTAACTTTTCAAGTTTTAGCTGTTAGTCTTTCATATGTGGGTCCCAGACACTACAATTATACTCTAGTTTGGGTCGTACTAGTGCCTAATATGCTCTGGATTTAATTTCAGTGTTTGAGACTTATGAATTTCGTTAAATATAAAACCAAGTGATGTACATGTCTTCCCATTTAATAATATTTGGTCTATATGCGTGTTCCACTTAAGATTAGATTGTAGGATGATGCCGATATATTTTGCAGATGTTATTGATTCGAGAATGTCATTTTGTGGTTGTGAAGAATGTAATTATGCCTGTAGATATTTTTTTATTTCTTTTTGTGTGATGGTAAGAATTTCGTAAATTATCATATATCTGTCAAACACTAAACTTACGCTTTGGAATTATTTTAGCTTCTAGAAATTGTCACAATACACATACATAAAATAGCCTAGAACAGGATTACCGTTTACTCATGACTCAATTACCTAATCTATAAATAATGAAAATGAAATTTCATCCTATTTTTGTAACATGCCAAGGGAGATAACCGCATTAACATAATATAATATCAAACAAAAGAACGGATACAGACATCGATTACGGATACAACCAAATAAGACAAGTAAAATCACAAATTGGTAAAATGTCAAAAATAGGATTACAGCAGTCAACATTGTGTTATCATCTTAATCACTATAAAACAAACAAATGTTACGAAGAAGCACAAAAGGGGGCATACATCAAATTTAATATCCTCATTATGCTTATATCATACGATTTTATTTATCTATGTAAAATCCACCAATAAGGATGGAAGCTTGTCTGACTTAAGCATTTATTAAATGCGAACATTACTACACTAAGTGCAAATTCTGGTATAGGTTAAGGACTTCAGTTAAGGTGGGTTTAGTACAGTATTATGTTATTGAGTATGGAACAGTATTCGACAATCGATTGCATCGACTATTTTTTTTTATAGTATAAATATCTTGTCAACTGTATTCGATCGTATCATTTTGTCGATTCAATCAATTGTTGTACCAAATTAACGTACTTCTTTTGTGTCAGTATACATCAACTCAGTCAACTGTACGATCATTATAATCAATTCTGTCAACTGTATCTTCATATTATAAACGGAGCACGATCGTATCGATCGTATTCAATCGATACGATTGTGCCACAGTTGATCAATATAATCAACTCAGTCAACTCTATATTAATATTGTGAACCTAGCACGATCGTATTGATCGTATTCAATCGATACGATTGTGCCATGATTGATGAATGTAATCAACCCAGTCAACTGTATCTTCATATTATGAACGGAGCACGATCGTATCGATCGTATTCAATCGATACGATAGTGCCACGGTTGATCAATATAATCAACTCAGTCAAGTCTAAATTAATATTATGAACCTAGCACGATCGTATCGATCGTATTCAATCGATACGATTGTGCCACGGTTGATTAATGTAACCAACCCAGTCAACTATATCTTCATATCATGAACGGAGCACGATCGTATTCATTCGATACGATTGTGCCACGGTTGATCAATATAATTAACTCAGTCAAGTCTAAATTAATATTATGAACCTAGCACGATCGTATCGATCGTATTCAATCGATACGATTGTGCCACGGTTGATAAATGTAATCAACCCAGTCAACTGCATCTTCATATCATGATCGGAGCACGATAGTATCGATCGTATTCAATCGATACGATTGTGCAACGGTTGATCAATATAATCAACCCAGTCAACTGTATCTTTATATTATTATTGTGGAACACGAGTTTATGTGTATTGATTAAATAAGATTTACAGTATAATCAATTCTGTCAACTGTATCTTCATATTATAAACGGAGCACGATCGTATCGATCGTAATCAGTCGATACGATTGTGCCACAGTTGATCAATATAATCAACTCAGTCAACTCTATATTAATATTGTGAACCTAGCACGATCGTATTGATCGTATTCAATCGATACGATTGTGCCATGATTGATGAATGTAATCAACCCAGTCAACTGTATCTTCATATTATGAACGGAGCACGATCGTATCGATCGTATTCAATCGATACGATAGTGCCACGGTTGATCAATATAATCAACTCAGTCAAGTCTAAATTAATATTATGAACCTAGCACGATCGTATCGATCGTATTCAATCGATACGATTGTGCCACGGTTGATTAATGTAACCAACCCAGTCAACTATATCTTCATATCATGAACGGAGCACGATCGTATTCATTCGATACGATTGTGCCACGGTTGATCAATATAATTAACTCAGTCAAGTCTAAATTAATATTATGAACCTAGCACGATCGTATCGATCGTATTCAATCGATACGATTGTGCCACGGTTGATAAATGTAATCAACCCAGTCAACTGCATCTTCATATCATGATCGGAGCACGATAGTATCGATCGTATTCAATCGATACGATTGTGCAACGATTGATCAATATAATCAACCCAGTCAACTGTATCTTTATATTATTATTGTGGAACACGAGTTTATGTGTATTGATTAAATAAGATATGCAGTAGTTGTTTACATTCTTGCTTCTTGTTGAACTGTTGTCTCATTGGCCATCATACCACATCTCCTTAATCGTATATTAGTTTCAGTAATAGACAATGATTATTCAACGATACAATTGTGCCACGGTTGATCAATATAATCAACGCAATCAACTTATCTTCATATTATAAACGATGGTATAAGATTTATCAACGCAGTCAATTCTGTTTTGTGTAAGACAACTGTACGACAAGAAACCAAGGACACAGCCTACAGCAGTTCATGGCATATTTGATACAGTCATACCCTGACCTTAACTCTATCTTAACTCTATCACTGACATAACTCTAACCCATGGACACAGCCTACGGCACTAGGTGGCACATTAACATTGACATAGCCTACGGCACAAGAAGGCGCATTCACACAGCCTACGGCGCTAGAAGGCACATTAACACAGTCCAAGGTGTTAGATGGCTTATGCCCTTTAAAATTGCATGATCCAAGAAACTGGTAGCGGACATTGTATTGCCCCCGCAATACTCATTCACCTGTTGATAATGCCTCGCTTCTGGGCGTCCTCAATGTTACAGTTGTGACGCTTGCGACTTTAGTAAAGAATTCCGCTCAAACCGGTGCTAGGGACCGTCTTTAAACTGGGATTCAGGTGAGAATGTTTCTCTCTGTGTTGAAAATATTTCAAGATATAGAACAGCAATAAAAGCGCTGTTCCTGTGCCGTAACTTATGAACATTTTGCGATTTGTGTCCTGGTTATGTTCACCATATCCATTCTTACAGATTATTTTGACAGAGTTTGTCTCTTGGGCCGTGAGGAGGTCGTGGAAATCTTCCCCGTGCTCGAGGTGTATATATAGTATAACAAATCATGTTGAATCGTTATCGATCGTATTGATAGTTACCATAAACAAATTGGGTTGATTGATTCGACATATAGCGTTCATTCGTTATCGATCGTATCTATCGTTACGATCGAGTCTTCATCATAATCAAATTGAGTTAATTGAATCAACAAACGATGTTCAATCATTGTCGATCGTATCGATCGTTACGATCGAGTAGTGGTAATAACCAAACTGTGAAGGTTGATTCGACAGATGATGTTCAATCGTTGTCGATAGTTACGATAGAGAATTCGTCTTAAACAAGTTGGGTTGATTGATTCGACATATGACGTTCAATCGTTATCGATCGTATCTATCGTTGCGATTGAGTCTTCATCATGAATAAATTGAGTTGATTGATTCAACAAACGATGGTAATCAGTTGAGTTGATTGATTCAACAAACGATGGTAATCAGTTGAGTTGATTGATTCAACAAATGTTATTCAATCGTTACCGATCGTCTGGATCGCTAAAGATTTGTTGAATTAATCGATCGTTAAGTTGTCTATTCAATACATTCTTTTTCACTGAATTGACTTTAAAATGCAGGAAAAATCAACTGTTGTCGAATCAATCGATTGTCGAATACTGTACCTTAATGGGGTTTAGGGGCTCCGTATCATAGATGTTTTTGGGTGTATTGCTACGAAAAGTATAGAATATGAAATTATGGTAATATATTGTTCACAACTAACAGTGAAATTATCAAATTTGCTATGATGATGACGTCATTTCAGTTCATTGCTTGTTATTGCTGTAGTGATTGCATTTTTTTTCTCATACTCAATGTTTGCCACGGGTGTTTTCTGTTATGGTTTTTTTTATGACTCTGTTCCTATATTGGACATGTACAAAAAGTGAACAATATTGCCACAAAAAACTAAACTACAAAAAAAAAAAAAATTCTGCAAAGAACACCACTTCAAGTGTAAGGATATTTGTATAACAGTGTTTACCATATTCTTATCATTAATATGATCGTTTTTGCATATATGTAACGAGTTGATAACCGGCCATATTAGTTCTATATGACGTCACGTGGTCGGGCCAATATAGGGTTATCAGCTTGGATGCGTTCGTACCTCGATAGTATATGATAAAAAGATTAATACATGTCCTTTTCCATATCGGTCCGGGTATCATCCCTCATCCAATATAAGCCCTTGACTAACGTCTCGGGATGATACCCGGGCTGATATGGAAAAGGCCATGCATTAACCTGTATATAAAGTCGTTTGACGGATTCTTTAATAATCAATATCCAACAGATTTCACCAATTTTCCGATAACTCTATAAATAAAACAGATTACGAGGGATTGACAAAACTTTAAAAGCACAAACAAATAAACAAAAAATAAACACTTAAAATTAAAATGTCTGATGAAAAAAAAGGAACGTTACGAGAACCAGGTCACTTACTTATCGTTACCAAAAAATTTTAAAAAATGAACGCAGGTGATTACGAAATGACCTGCCTTTCCTAGGTTTTAAACCTAAAAATGTATTAGCCTTTTTCTTGTGCTGGTTGTGTTATGCATGCCAACACAGTTTTCTATATAATCAGCTTTGAGAAGCTAAGCTTTTTAGAGAAGCTATTAATTTTGAAATTACGATTTTTCTTTTTAGAAACGCTATTACTTTTGCAGAAAAACTATTACTTGTTCTGCTTTTTAGAAAAGCTATAACTTGATATACTTTTGTTAGAAAAGCTATAACTGGTTCAGCATTTAGAAATTAAAGCTTTTACTTTGCAATTACCACGATTCAATGTCTGTAATGTAATGTCACTCACATTGCAACGAACTGGACGACAAATATTATTGAAACGGAATATTGCTTACTGAATTTAACTGATGATGTCTGTCGCCATAATCATACGATGCGTGTCCCAATTGCCTAGTGCCCATCCAATTAACTCGTTCAGATATTTGACATAGACGGTAAAAATTCCCATTCAGAGATTTATTCAAAGCAATACACGTCATAAACGGGTCCACAAAACAGTAGTTGTTCAGACTCTAGAAGATAGCGAACTTTTCAAATCCACTACTGCATATTATGATAAGATCATATAACTATCTGCATCTGTATGTACGCGAGTCTAGTTCCAATATTGCTATGACGCCTTGTTGCCTTTTTTAAGCGTCGGATAAAAAAACAACGTCTGACGTCAGGGCAATCTCGGACTAGCACGAGTCATGCAAACAACACATCTTCAAAGCATATAGTGCATTCACTGCATTGTAAGATAATAAATGTCATATAAAAGTTTACAGTCAGTATAAGCATACGTTAAAGTCATATTGTAGAAAGGACATACATTACGTGGCCCGTTGAATTTTGGAAAAAAATAATCAAGTAAAGTTACAGATTGGTATTATACACGACGGGGATAGCTCGGTAGCCTCTGAATGCGTTCTTATGACAAACTAAATGCATTGTAAAATTACAAAACCATATGACTTACACCAAATCTAATTGCTAAACTGAAAGGCATTACATATAATCAAAATCAAACAAATACTAGTACGCTATATAAAGTAATTATTTTTCATTGAATTCCATGCATTGACGAGTTAAAATATTTTAAGAATTAAACTGAAAATTAATGAACTCAGTGTGAAATCTTTCATGGACTCAGTTATTTGTGGTCACGTCGCTGGACAGATTAAATTGCCACAATACGAAATTTTGTTTGCAAAGGTCTTGCAGATGTTTTTTTTTTTTTTTTTGTGGTAAAATCAACAAAAATTGCACAAAACGTTGACAAGCAAATGTCAAACAGTCCATTGAACTTACAACTTCCCACAAACCAATACCTCAAGCTGTGCAGAATTTCTTAGTGACAATATTAAGGTTTCTTTTTATAAATTATATCAATTAGTGCTTTTCTGCAAGATTTATTACATTAACATGACAAAAGACATGTCGCGTGGAGGTGTAAAATTGCATTCAATACAAAAGATATTGATCTAATCTTGAAATTTTGGTGAAGCATTTAAATGTTGTCGCGTGTATACATTGATGCATGGGTTACCAATACAATAGAATAATCCATTGTAGGTTTCAGATACATTTGGAAGTTACAAAAAAAAAATAACAAGACTCTCGTCAAAAAATCTTTTAGCGGATCAATCAAAGCCATATACAATCGGATTAGAATGACTTTTTCCATCTTCTTTAAAAAGTCACTAGACTGTCTGGTATACTACTATATATACGTAACCTTATTCCTTCTGTAGTTCTAAATAGCTTCCAGACGGATAATTATAGATGACTGAAAGTTTTCTTACACCTTTCCATTTAAACTTTATGCATATGCACTGTGTTAACAAGTTGTATCCTGAGCTGTATCACCGTTGTCATATCCCTAGGCATAAATTACTCCTACCGAACAAATGATAAAAGATAAGTTATTTATACTTGAACATTACTATACATATACAAATGATATATAATCATTTTACATGAATAGCAGCATTTGGAAAGTCAGAAACTAATTTGAAAAATAAATTAATGTCACAAGACAAATAAACAAGTAAAGCCAATCGCAGTTTTTTGAACCTCCAAGAAACCGGCTTATACTAAAACAAAAGATGGTGTATACTAATACTAAAAGGAAATCAAAACCATTCAATAAATACTGCAGGTATTCATGATTTCTTATCAAGCATTAAATCTAAAAACTTACTGAAGATCATCCACCTCAAATAATTATATATATAGAAATAAGAAGATGTGGTATAAGTGCCAATGAGACAACTCTCCATCCAAGTCACAATGTATAAAAAGTAAACAATTATAGGTCAAAGTACGACCTTCAACACGGAGCCTTGGCTCACACCGAACAGCAAGCTATAAAGGGCCCCAAAATTACTAGTGTAAAACAATTCAAATAGGAAAACCAACGGTCTAATCTATATAAAAAACGAGAAACGAGAAACGAGAAACACTTATGAACCACATCAACAAACGACAACCACTGAACAACAGATTCCTGACTTAGGACAGGTGCAAACAAATGCAGCGGGTTTAAACGTTTTAACAGGCGCCAACCTTCACCCTAACCTGAAATTAGTAGTGTAACATTACAACATAGAAAGACACACTATAAAATATCAATTGAAATGGCTTAACCCAATCAAAAAGACATAGTAACAAAAACAAGTAAAACATACACTGAACGAATAAATTTGATCTATGACACAATATTAATACAATATAAAATAAAAAAGGGGGGAGATATAAAACAATGTCAAAAAGACAACTATAACCTTGGACAAAATGGCGTTAAATAAAATAACGTATACAGGTGAGTATAGATATAATAATATTGGTGTTAGGTGTACGGAAATATTTTTTACAAAATAAATAAATTTGTTGTTCATAGTACGAGAACAGAAGTGAAAATTTATCGTCATACTAAATACTTATCAAAGGTGGTACATATTAAAAATAGTGAGACGAGATATAACACAAAAAAGGTAAACACTGAATAACAAAAATGCATTACAAATTGTGTCAACAGGTCAAATTAACACGAAAGTACGATTTGAGAGTACTCGCAGTTACTGAAAGCTAGTTAAAAGCCAGAAACAATTAATAATAAAAATCATGCATCAGAGACTAAAATCAACTAAAACACATCCCAGGGATTTAGTGTTTTAACACCATGGACAGTCAAAGAAGACATGACTTGTGCAATGATTTAACCAAAATAAAAGTATCGACAGGCAGTAGGATAGTTAGGATTTAACCTTATAATAAATATAATCGTACTTTCTCGTTTATTTGACCTGTTGATACTAATTGTAATGCTTTTTGTTATTTAATGTTATTCAGGGTTATATCTGGTCTATATACCAGCTTTGATAAGTGTTTGGTACTAATATAAATTTCCACTTCGTACTATGAACATCAAAATTATTTATTTTGTTAAAATATTTCCTTTCTCTATTGTAACTGTATACGTATACCTAACAACAAAATTATTTTATTTACCGGTGTTTAAAGTTATTGCAAATGGCTGATATTTTGTTCGAGCATATTGTTTTTCTTAAATTGTTTAACATTTCATACC
This sequence comes from Mytilus coruscus, assembly GCA_017311375.1. Classification (NCBI taxonomy): domain Eukaryota; kingdom Metazoa; phylum Mollusca; class Bivalvia; order Mytilida; family Mytilidae; genus Mytilus; species Mytilus coruscus. The sequence continues at coordinate 38,078,819 of CM029603.1, read as the reverse complement.
GATATAACATGTTACTTTTATTATTCTTCCCTTAGTTTATTTATTTTGAATTTACATTGTATCATAGGTCAAATTTATTTGTTCAGTGTATGTTCAATGGTGTTACTATGTCCTTTGATTGAGTTAAGCTATTTCAGTTGATATTTTATAGTGTGTCTTTCTATGTTGTGATGTTACACTATTGTTTCAGAGTATAATGTTTTATATAATAGATAAAGCAATCTCTATATAGAAAGTGAATGTGGATGTGTATTTAAACATCCCAAAAAAACATTCGAAAAGAATACAAATTAAGTTATGTTTAATTTAGGATGTGAAATACCGTTTTTAATAAGTTTTCTACAGGTACAGCCAATTTTACTAATCAAATCTTTGTAGTCAAAGTTTTAAGTAATTTATGGTAACGAAATCCCTGACTTAATAATTTACCATTCAATGATGCATTGATCACGTTCGTTAAAATCTATGACATCACTACACACACGGGCATAACGATCGAGTTCGGGTATATAAACACCGTATGATTGAGCCAATGGAACATCGCCGTCTAAAAAAGGAAAATTAACAATAGAGAATGAAAAATCGTCTCTTTTGTCGTAAATTTTAGTATGGAGTTTCCTTTTAGAAATTGAAATGTCTAAAACTAGAAAAGGACAACTACGGCTGTTTAAGTTAGATTTATTTAAAGTAAGTTCCTTTGGGTAAATTTCGGTAGTATATTTAGAGAACTCTGGATTATTTAACGAAAAAATATCGTCAAGATAACAGTAGGTATTGTTGAATGTGTCAACCAAATGTAACAATGACGTGTCTTTACTGAGTTTGGTTATATATGTATTGATATATATAAAACAAGTTAAAATGTGTTGACATCACATACCATTCTCATAATATGGGGTTTTATGAAATTGTGATCGCTTCTTAATATCTGTGTCTAAGATAACCACTTATATTTTCCATTTGTTGTAAGCAAAATATCTTCCTTTCCTCGTTTATGACTTATCACAGAATGCGTCTTCTCATCGGAGTTTTACTTGTTATTGCCAACACGAAAGGCTCAATAGTGAAGCAGGGACTGCTTACTCCTCTTTTTATATATTTTCAGAAAGCAATTTGGAATATGAGAAACCAGAAAAAATATTATTTAAAAACGGTAAATGATAAGATGCAAAGTTGTAAATAATTTTATTTCCAAACAGAGAATCTTAAAACTGGTCATTTCTCTGTTTTAATTAAGTCCAAAGTTCTTGAAATATTTTTTCACATGACGGTCCTTGAAGAAAAAATCTGCTGGCTCTCACTATTACTTCTATTGCAAAATACCAATTGTGTCGGTCCTTGAAAAATTTTGGTGGTCAAAACCTTCGGACCATCACTTTTCGAGAACTCTGTAATTAAAGTCGCCATATATATGAAAAATATAATTTGTACTGATTTCTTTTGAAGAAATACTACTGGTACTTCATATTGTACGATCCTTTTATAGGCTTACAGTGGCCGGAGAAGTGACCGTCACATATATTGTCTGTATACTGTAAGCGTGAAGAAAACTTCTTATTCAATTGGATACTCCAAAATAATTAAAATGTTTCTATAAAACATGATTTTCTGCAGTTTTCACATGTATGCAGCATTAATCTGCTTGGATGGTGTTTAACTAACATTTCACAATTTTTTAAATGGTAGTAAAATTCTATTGCACCATTTTGAATTACTGGTACACTTCTGTTTTCAGAAAAAAATAAGGAGATGTGGTATGATTAAAAGTGCTTGTTCGATTAAAAAAAAACTCTGGAATTTTCTTCTTCGAAAAAAACACATCTGCTAACAAACAGCACAAGTTTACTTAATCCTAAACATGTAAACTAATACAACAAACCAAAAAACTTCATGAGACAGATTTAACAAAAACAAAATGATTTTGGTCTGAAATAAAAGCCATTCAGGAAAATTAAGTTATAAAACATTGTTACAGATCTACAACAGAGATGATAAATAATAACCATTTTAAATGTATTTATGATAACAGCCAATAGAAACGCAACCCATACATATATCTTTTATTTAATAAAAATCAAAACGAGAGATATTCTGTGGAAATTGACCAATCGTTTTAAGATTTTGAAGACTTCTTAGAAATACGTGCAGAACTATCCAGCAATTTCAGAGATTGTTAAATTTCAGATTTTGACGTTTGCAAATTCCACATTTTAACCACAAAAAAAATAAATTTACAATAACCCTAATAACAAAGGTTATCAAAATGAAGTGAAGCTAAACCATTTTTCGTTGCAGTTGGCCCAGTGGGATAACATTTGAATTACAATCTGTGAGTTATAATTTTGATTCCTATGGGAATTCTCGCAAATTTCTTAGCTGACAAGTCGATGCGGGATCAAAATGTTAAAGAAACATGTAGCCAAATGTTTGAGAGATGCATTGAAGGAACATTTTTGTTTTGTTATTAAAAAGGGACCAAAGGTTGTTTGGAATATGATGCATTGCTCTTCTATAGGCACCCCCAATAAATTTCACATGAGATAACCATCATTTCATGAGAAATTGAAACTGTAAACAATTGTACACGAAGGAGGATTCCATATTGTAAGAGCCTATGATTGACTAACAATATTTGCAAATTTTCACTAGAGGGTGATAGTGTTGATATAATTTGAATGTATTTGTTAGATTCTATATGTTTCTTTGTAAATTTGACTATTCTCAACCCCTACAATGTTATGCTTTCAAATAACTGGATACAGATTAAAACTTGAACTATGTGCAGTCGGCTTTAAAGTAAACAGTGACTTATAGGGCAAATTTGAAAATCGCTAAAAAAACAAAGGTCAGAACGACAACTGAGGTCATATCAGCTTTCTTTAAAAAAAAGATCAGAATTGTGTTGAAAAGATTAGACTGGTATTAAATCCAAACACATTTATTTGAGCATCATTTAACAATAAATATTTGCAATTCGTTTGTGTGATTGCTTTACGTTTAATGAACAATAAATCATGCAAGTTAAAGGTCGTCACGTATGCATGAGAAAAATATAAATGAGATCACGAAACTCATTGTTACAATCTTGAACTCTGTATTTGATCAATGCATTTGTTATATTGTTTCTTTGGTCGATAGGATAATTATAACTATGGACACTAAATAAAAATCAGTCAAAATATTCATGAGGTCGAAATGATTATGGTTTAGTGTTAAAGACTCATTTATCATTTTCAATCAATGATGGTATTAACAATTTGATGTTTGGGACAACTAAAACGCATTTTCAATGTTGAGCATATTGTAATACAAAATTTACATGGATAGTTTTCAAATGTTTTCTCTTCTCTTATTAGAAATATTGGAATATATCAAGCAAACAAAAAATGCATGCATCGAAGGACACACGACATTATGGTCAAAAGAAAAAAAAAATAAATGTATTATGCCTATTTCACTTCGTCCGACCAGAGACATAATTCTGGAAACACTGAATGTGTGTTGATAGAACCGTCGTGGCGGACAGACTACCAGGAGCGAATGACTGCATGGCTGTTGGGTGATATATCCGTCGTAGTCTTCAGAAGCGAATGTCAACATTGTGTTATAATCTTAATCACCATATAAAATAAAAAAGAACAAAGAAAACAAAATGGCATGATAGACACTCGATAGACAAAGCACATAAGCAAAAATGAAAGACAAGAATACCTTGAAAAAATGACCATAGCACAATAACACAATGGCGGGATGTATAAATACCGAGCCTCGCCAAAAAGATATTACCAAAAATGGACTAAACAGTGAAGGTTAAAAATGTACTAAGACAAAAAAAAAGAACACTATAACACGTAATTAAGATGATTTATACAAAAAAAAAAAAACACAAAACACAAAAATGAAAATACAATAATAGTTAACAAAACATAATGATTACTCGGAAGACAAATTGAGCAGCACGAAGATCAGTGCAACTGATGTTGAACTCAAGTATGCGGAAATATGTGCGACACATTAAAAAGAAAACTCAAAATTGAGACACAAGAAAATCAGAAAACGGTAACCTTGGATGAACTCAAGTATACCGGAAGTATAAGTTTGTTTTACTTATCTAGTGTCTAATGACACGTAACCATTCGACAAAAAGTCATCAAAGAGAACAGTAGGAGGTTATTTTAAATTGCAACTTAAAATTTCCTTCGTTTTTGACATTGTCGTTTGTGAATATTGAACCCCATGTGCGATAGATATATGGTTATAGTATTATTACAGTCAGTTAATTAATCTTTTTTTTTTGTTTATTTCCATCGGATTGCTCTATATCATTTCGTAATTATAATCTTCTCTTATTGAAAGAAGTAAATATGTGTTTTAACAGTTCAGGTTATTAATGAGCAGCAAATAACATTATAGCAGTAAAGATAATTTTGTGATCGGTCATCAGCTTTACTCGTCGACTTCGTATACTATTGAGTATGAGTTAAAAATAAGACATGACTCGGATATTCCGGAAAAATAAGCTATAACCATTTCACGGAAAACTAAGAATGTCAGTAGAATTGATGATGATTACAGATATACAAAACGATGGGCAGTTTTTTTTTTTCTCATCTAGTGGCATCCCTCATGTTGCTTATGACACATAAAATTCCAATGCGAAGTCACGAGAAAGTAGTAATTGTGAAAGTAAACATTTTTATTCGTTATCGAAAGTTGTCTTTTGGGCAGTTTGATTCAAAGTATTTGCACCTCTAGTGAAATAAACGTTTGCCCCTCCCTCCCTCCCTCCGTTAATATCACTATCCATCTATATATAATTGTTATTCAGCTCTTCTATCTTTATCAGGATTGTTGTATTTAAATTTTACTTAATTTGAAATATTTGTTTCAGGAGCTGTTTTCATGCTTTTATGACAATAAAGATTATTATCATATTTATGTACAATGTATCTTTAAATGCTCACATATTTGTAACCTATATAGATATTAACTTGAAATTCTAAAATAGTATTTTTCTACCATCCTGTTTTTTATGGTACATTAGCAGATCCCTCTTTCCATATAAGGCCTATTTATACGATAATCACGAGCTTGCGTTTCCTACCACATGGCTGCCGTTTATAATGTACTCCTAATGATAAAGTTGACCTCAGTTCAAGATCCGAAAGTTTTTAAGACGCCGGTATGACTTGGATGACTATTATTCTTTTAATGTTCTTAAGTTTTTTATATTTAGTTTACTTATCAATGTATCTTTAATTATTCTGAAAACGTTCGATTCATTTAACATTTCTTTTTTCTTTAATATGTAGTGGGTGGTCGCAAATGTCACACTTATTGTTTAAACAATCGGACTATGACTGGAACTGCCATTGCTATTATTTCAAAATGATTAAGGTTTGCTGTCTTACATAACTGCTTATTCTCACGCAATCTGCTTTTTGTTAATAAGTCACGAGACTTCAAAAAGATCGAGGATAAATTTTAAAGCAGATCTCTTTGATGTGAACATTATCAAATGCATGATAAAATTCTGCACATGTTGTGCAACTGACACCCAATCAGCTATTATGTTTAATCCATAATAGAGGAATAATTCTTTAAAATAAAACTTTTTGTATTCCAAGAAATTAAATTTTTTACAGCTACATTACTCGCAACAACTACAATACAAATTTAAATAAGATTTTCGATCTTTATATAAAAACACAAAATGCTTCAGTGCAGGTGAAGATTTGGGCTGCATAATCATATTTCCAATTTTCTATGATAATTAATCATTACAAATTTTTATTTTTAATTATACTAAATTTAATTCTTCATTTCAAATCGGTTCCAAAATTCTAGAATTCGATGTAACGAATGTATGTAACTGAGAAAACTCATATTTTTTTTTTATTTGTGATACCTACAAATGACATTATAAACTACAAACAGTTCGTTATAACGAATTATTAAATACGATAGATCCAGATAAAGTGTTGTTTTCAGTTTTTACAACACTGAGTCGATACCGCTGCTGGTTGACTATCAATCTCCAAGGGTATCATCAGCTCAGTTATGACATAATTCATAATAAACATTTTTTTTTTAAATTGTCCGTTTATAAATTATTGAATTATTAAGAAACTAAGGTCTCAACTTTGATCTTGGATGGATTTGGCTATTATTTAAAGGTACTGTTTCGCCATATAGCTCTTCAACTTTTTCGGTTCTTATATCCTTGGCTTTCAAAATTTCCGACAGCTTTGAGCGTTCCTGAAGAAGGTAAATCCAGAAAAGCGCTTCAGATGCATGAAATTTATGAGCGTTGTTTTCATTTTTTATTTCATTATTATATATTTTTTTTATTAACATTGTATTTGTGGAGATATTAAAATTTATTACAATTATTGGAATGCTTATTCAGATATGAAATTTGCAATAACGTTTACTAGTATAAAAACTTCTGACTTACAAAAAAGTGTTATAACAACTTAAATTCTCAATAAAAAATAGAATAATTCGTCATAAAAAACAATCATGGTCACCGTATTGAAATTCAGATAGACGTGCAAAATTTATAACAACTTCCAAGAGAATTAAAAAGAAGGAATATATTTCATGATAACGAATTCGTCAAGGGAAGCGCAAAACAAATATATATATGTTTTACATGCATGCTCATAATATTATTATTTTATATATATTGTAATATGGAGAAGACTTCATAAGTATGATCTAGTACTTGTGTCTCATCCATTTGGCTTAGATTTAGCAAATAAAATATGGGCTTTGCTCATTGTTGAAGGCCGTACGGTGACCTATAGTTGTTAATTTCTGTGTCATTTTGGTCTCTTGTGGACAGTTGTCTCATAGGCAATCATACCACATCTTCTTTTATATATTAAACTAAATATATATGATTTTGTTTTAATTTTGAAACACTAAGACCGCCTTTTCCTGTAGCAAATTAACCTTTATCCGTTGTTATGTTTAATATGTCTGTTTCTGTGTATTATAGGTCTGCATTTTTAAATTTTAAATTCAGCATATTCACGATCAAAATTAATCCGGATACAGAAATTTCATGAACTAATACATAATGCATCTGGTGTACTGATTACTACGAAAAGGCTATGTTTTAGAACACTGCAAAAGTAGACTTCAATATGTATAAATATTTTATTTTATTCAAACAAAATGTTAGATCTACATATTGCGGCAGAAAATCTTCATCCTCCCCTAAAGCGGGATTTGAATCCACTCTTCTGTGACATCGTGGCATCTCCGCCTGCACTGTATCCAGCGACCTAGACCAGTTGGCCAACTAGTATATAAAATATACCTTTCGTGAGTCGCCTGATGCTTTTCCTTCAGTTGTCGACTCTATCTTGGGTTGTAACATAGTACATGAATTATGGTGGTGGCACTGATGTAAATGACATATCTTTTGATCACATACGGCAGCTTCTGACGTGTTTTTAAAAGTTTTTATCGGTATTGCCACTGTCTGTATCACTCTGTTCAGCTCTTCATGGTAATTGCATATCACGGCTTTGTGACGCTGACCTGACCTGAATAACTTTGACCTGAACATATCACTGACATCACAGTGAATGTACGTCATCTTCCGGTTTGCTGGTGAAACAAAGAAAAAACATCTATCATGCAAATATATATATATATATAATTATACACAAATACAATCCGATAAATCGATTATCAGGTTGTCTGTATATTGATATGTATCGATTATCAGGTTGTCTGCATATTGATATCGTAAAATATCAGCTGCGAGTCATAATATTTTGTCGAGCGAGCGCAGCCAAAAGATGAAACAATGTCGCATTAAAAATATTTGGGCACAACAAATGGTCTTCGTCAGTGTCAAACTTTTTTTCCAAATGCAAAATTTTGTAATGCTTGTGTTTTTGATGTCCACATATAGTTTTGAATGACTGCCACTGCGTTTGCAGTGTCCTAAAACATTGTTCTAAAACATAGTCTTTTCTTAGTAATCAGTACACCAGATGTATTATGTATGTGTTCATGAAATTTCTGTATCTGGATTATTTCTATCTTAAATATGCTCAATTTAAAATTAACACAAATACAATCCGATAAATCGGTTATCATGTTGTCTGCATATTGATATTGTAAAATATCAGCTGCTCGACACAATATGAAGCCTTTTTGAACTCGTTCGCTGCGCTCACTCAACAAAAGACTTCATAATGTGACTCGAAGCTGATATTTTACAATACCAATATGCAGACAACCGGATGATCGGTACTTATCATCCCTGGTTTTCATCTTTTGGGGGTTTGAGCTTTCCTGCCGAAGGCAATTTAGAAAGGCGTTTCGGGCGCACGAAATTTATTAATTGTTATTTCATTAATAGTACTGGGTCAATACCGCTGCTGGTGGACTGTTAGTCACGGCGCGTTATCATCAGTTCGGTAGTCAGTGCTTTGGGACTTGACATGACTTTATTAATAAGTACAAATATGTTCCTGACGTCATCATTTCAATTCGTCAATTTTCAATTCATTATAACACAGAAGATGCTTTGTGTTGATTCTTATAAATACAAGAAATGCGTTTTTATGAATTAAATGTTACTTGTCAATAAGAATGTATTGTATTAAACCATGCAGTATCATACAAAGTACAAATAAAAAATAATCGAAAACAATAAATAATTGTGTTTTCATGATTACGTTTTTCCTGTACGACAAAAAACTCGAAAAAAGAAGTGTTATATTTAAGACAGTTTTTGTAAAACTTTCATCACTAAAAGAATTAATATAACACCCATAATAAAATATAATTTTTATTAATAAATCAAATCGTGAACAATATAATGAACTCGTCATTTGAATAGTTTACATCAAATATGTTTACGACATACCGAAGTAAGTTTTTTTTTGTGAAATTAAGAAACAGGAACAAAAGCGAGAATCAGTAAACTGTTCATCTCTTTTGTAGCGATTACAAATTAATTTCGTATTTTCCGACATAGTGGATTTATTTTAACTTCGCAATTTCTCTTTCTTATTAGTTTTTAATTTCCAATTGTTATATCTTTTTCTTAGGGTGAAGACAATACGTGAATAGGGAGCTTGAATTAACTTTGAACAAAATATGGCTACGACAAGTGGAACACATTCATTGTTACAATCCACTAAATTCTTGCAACCGCTCATTTGCCCTCGCTTGTAGAGTTTATCGTTTAATATTCGCAGGTCTCATTAGACTGTAGTCAGAAATAGTTATATAAGAATCTAGAGGAGGGGTTTATGAAAAATTGAGAGGCTTTCACATTGTAACGTTGCTATAATAAGTTTGGCGTTATTAATTTATCTAGGAGTATAAAGGATTGCCAATATACTACAGAAGTTCTTTAATATTTAAGTGAATCGACCGAAAAGAAAGAAACACATTATTCACTATTCCATCATTAGAAAAATACAACGGAGACCAGTAAGCTGAAGGAAAATCTAAACAACAACATGGCTAAAAGGATAAGTACGAAAAAAATAATCAACTGGCCACAGTAAATTACACAAAAAAATGAGCAACATCAACTCTACCAAAAGCCGGGTGAGTTCGGGTGCTCCGAAAGGGTAAGAAGCTCCTTTAGCAAAATTGTTTTATAAAAAATGTTATTATAAAATTTTTAATACCTACTTAGAGATGTTGGACATTCATATAAATATATTCACTTCTACGTTTCTATTATGTTTTTCTTGGAAAATGGTTGCTATTGAATCAATGCTTCTTAATGGTAAAGTTGAAGTAATCTCTCCAAAAGCCTGATTAACAGACGCCACCATTATTTGATTCACATGATTACTATGGATATGTTTTTCACTTTTCGTAGCCACAATCTCCTTCCTGTTTTCATCGAATGATACCTTACGGAATGCGAATTATCATTGGATTTTTACTTACAATGACGAACACGACGAGTATGAATAGTGGAGCAAAGCCTCCTCACATAATTTTCCGCCGCAGCTGAGTTCAGTCCGTGTTTGTAAAGGTCTCGTGTTGCGTTTAATTGAGTTTTATATGTTATATATTTGTTCGATTTTGTTTTCATCTTTTATCGTTTGTTTTGTTTATAACAGTAAACGTCAGAGTATCCTTTATGACGAAAAACTGTTTCCATTTCAAACTTTATGAAAGTTTCATATCCGGTCATGTATAAGGGTTAGCCAAAAGACGTTATGTGTGGTGATTGTTTCAAGGATATCTTCCATAAACGCAGTAAAACGACTGATATAGAAATAAGAAGATGTGGTATGAGTGCCAATGAGACAACTCTCCATCCAAGTCACAATGTGTAAAAAGTAAACAATCACTAGTTGAGAGCAACTCAGTTTTATCCCGAGTTTACTAGAGTTCGTGTTCCCAAACTGGGGTTGTTTTTTTTTTTTTTTTTAGTGTTTTGTTCATTGTTGATAGTCTGTTCGGTCTTTATTTGTTGACTATGGTGGTGTTCATCTTTCTTGTCCGACTTATGATTTGTGGCCGACTAATGGTCTCTGTCCGACTTATGATTTGTGGTCGACTAATGGTCTCTGTCCGACTAATGGTCCTTTTCCGACTAATGGTTTTTTTCTTGTCTTTTTCCCCCTTTTTCAATGATGATGAAATTGAAATTACACTTTATAAATTTGATGCGCACCAAGCATTTTTATGGATTTACCTTTAAGCTCTTTACCTAAAAGATTAATTAAGGATATGGAAATACTTGAGTATGTGAGAAGCAAAATAATCAAATGGAGCATAAAAATCCTGACCTCCTAAGATCAACTGATTTTATATTTACTATGGATAGCAAAATATGGGATTCCATCAGAGTGGACAAATTCACCCAAAACAAGGAAAGGTAAGCATATGCGGGTTAAGTATGTGGAATAAAAATAGAAAATTGAATATTCAGTGATAACAACAACAAAACATATCCAATTCCTGTACCCAAGTGACTGTGAATTGTAGATAATAAGTAAAAATGGTTGATGAACTTTCAATAAATGTTATCAACCTTTGATAACTTATTTTTCTTATTGTAAGTCTTTCTATCGATCTCGATGAGATAGCTCTTGTCAGATTATTTTGAGTTTTGTAAAATAATGTTTGCATCCTCATAACTGAGTACTCTGGTCACAGTTTATCTTTAGGTGGGGCGTGAATACGAAGCCTCGCTCGAGCTGTTGGTTAGGGAACAAATGTGGACACAGATCAGTGTGGATAGTAATTGTTTTATGAGTGTTAGGAGGTTTGAGTCATATGGAACATTGTGACTTTATACTGTATATGGAATGAACAAAATAATAATATAATGTAGGCATTATCCCCTTCATTCATTCCTCTCTATTGCATGGAGCTGGTTTAACGGTGTTTATGAAAATGAATATAAAGTATCATTTGTCCATGGTTTGCCGGTTAAAATGATTGAGAAAAGTCTTTTTCGTTTGCTTCTATGTTAAACTGTGTTTCACAGTGACAGCCATTTGGAATTTCAGATCTGCAACAAAAAAGCCAAATAAGTATAAGATTACCATACTGGTAGTATCATTTACAAGAGATCTGGTTGGCATATTTGAAAGGGGTTTGGTATGACTGCGCATCTTTGATTTGCATCAAACACTCAAAATAAGTAGATGAACACCTTTTATCTTACCTCCTATACATTTCTAGGAATATGATTGGTCAAAAGCGTCCGCGTGGAGACCGTGTATATTCCATATTAGGTTAGTAGGGAAGTGGGGCTTATTTCATACACGGTTAGTAGTGATGTTACGTCCCATTATAAAAACAAAACGGTACTGAGAAAAAATCTTAAAGGTTTCAACAGACGAAGAAATTGAGGATGTAGATTGAAATAAATTCATAAAACAATTTAAACCTAAGAAGTTGTTATTGTTGGCATCTGTTTTTGTAGGATCAATGGAAGGCGTTTCTTAATGCTAACGGTATTGAAGACTTGCTCATTTCGATAGGTCACTAGTCTAAATTTCACACGTTAAGATAGTCGGTAAGATAAATTCGTTACAAAGTGTGCTAGTGACGTAATACGGTATATATGGGGTCAGTAAATTCCATATGGGGATTCAAACTTCGCTCTCACCCCATATGGAATTTACTGACCCCATATATACCGTATTAGGTCACTAGCACACTATGTAACTAATAATATTCAATTGGGCACAGGACGTTTGCACGTTCTTACCTGTAATGTGAAAGGACATTTACGCTCCAAACACTATATATATGGACATTTGCGCTTAAAACTTTGATACATCTGTATTAAATTGACAGGAAATCTGCGCTTTTCCCTATAAAACCGTATTGAGGTGTAATCATTACGCAAACTAAAATCAATTTATATTTGTACCATTCTTCGATTTAAAAACGGAGACAACATTCCTCTTGTGTTCATTTTATTGCCTGAAAAGTACAAGGAGATCTATCGCCACAATTTATCTACGCCTATTTTAATTTTTGTAGATCGGCTGTTTCTACATATTTGAACAACTCTGGCTTTCAAATGTTTGGGTAAGCGCATTCCTGATGAAGATAAATCCAGAAAATCGCTTCGGACACAATTCATAAGTGCTTTTTTTGTTTACAGTTCATGTTGATGTTGAAAAATTCGAAACAGTCATGATTGTTATTAGGAAGTTGTTTTAATTCGATAAACGTGTTGTCGATTTCATATGTTTGACACAATCATGTTGGCGAAATATTCAGTTATTAGGACTCTCTGAGAAATACAAATTGTACATGCAAAGTAGGAAAATGGTTACATGAATTTCTTTCAACCTGGATAAATGAAAAAGCACCAACACTAAAATGCTATGTTGAAAAAGCGCAAATGTCCTAAAAATTGAATCGCAAAAGTGCCTATTTAAAAAAAAAACGCAAATGTCCTCTATAATGGCACAAACGTCCCGTGTCAACTCAGTTGTGCATGATGTTGATTTTAATACGATCAAAGCAAGATTGGGAATTGTAATGTAAGGACTATGTAAGGACTATGTCAGGCAAACGGTAAACAAAAATTAAAAACGAATTGCCAGTATATGCCGGACATGAAGTTTCAAAGTGCATTTGTCATTCTCGGTTTTAATTTACAGTATCATGTCTTTCATGCAGTTAAACTATTTGAATCTACGTAAAAGAATATTGTTCTCATGAATATTTATAAGGTACCTGTCAAAACAACTTGTAGTGTTATCCTTTGACATCATAAAAAAAATTCGTTACCGCCTAAAGACACTGGAAGTTCATTCATGCGGTTGGTCAACTTGCTTGGTGACGATAGTCACGTGCAGATAGCCTGGAGTCGGTGCATAACGAGCAATAAACTTTTACATCATTACATGTACAAAATTTGGTGTATTAGGCATATTATGCAATGCAATATGCAAATGCACGTACAGAAATGGGGAAATACATCTCCATGATTAAGGTAATAAATCATGACAATTTTATTTTGTCAGACGACCAAAACAACAAACATGCATTAGAACACAACTTTTTATGAAATCATGATGTACATATAAGGGACTTTCCCTTGTAAAATTATGAAAACAACAGGTTTTGTTTTACTTAAATCTTAATAGAAATATGTTTTTGTTTACTTATAAGTTGATTTCTAGTATGTTATCATAAAAGATAGATTAATAAAGATAATAGGACCAAAATTTCAATATTTTTTTAAAATCGAATACCTGTCGTTTATTACCGAAGCACTTTACTAGAACAACTGAAAAAAAAATTGACATAGATACTTAATATTTGTACTTAATACGAGACATTTATATTGCACAGCTCAGACAATGCACCGAAACTCATATGATCTAAGCGATCTAAATATGCAAATGACCTTCATTTCAAAGAAACTTTCGACAGACATTAAAATTGATGTCGCAAATGTGATAAATTGGACATAGAAACAACATATTATTTAAATATGAATGTATGAAATCATACACTTTAAAATGTAGACAGATAAGGACTTGATAAATTAATGATCACGAACTTGTTAATCAAGACGGCAAACGTCTGAAAAATGTTCTTGTAACACACTTTATCTTACTTCTGAATTTCTCTCAAGTTAACACGAGAATAGTACTATAATTTCACTTAACAACCTTAAAATAATAAAGATGTGTAAAATTGTGGTTTTTGTGGTTACATAAGTAATAATTTAGTACCAATTCACCTTGAGATATTAGTACCTATCGTGATGTATACCACTGTCACTTGTATTTGAAAGCCATTCCCTTAAGATGATAATACGAAAAAAGAATACTCAAATTTAGCCAGATTTAAATTAAAAAAAAAATACGGACAACGATGGTCAGACATTAGGAAGTATAGCTGTTAATTATCAAGAGCGACAAAATGTAGAACCATTATAATACTTTGATGTATATATGAGTGTCAAATTGTCTTGGCTAATAGTAAAAGAAATCAAGATCAGTCATTTGATTATACAGGAGTATGTGATTTACAAGACCTAAAAAGGGCAGGGTAAAACAATGGCACCGATATAGCAAATTGTTGAAGCTATGTACAACCATTAAAAGGCAAATATGAAATCAATCACATAATTTAGGGAAAACTCCACTTTAAGTCACAAGTTTACATGATCCGGAATTCCTTGAAAGCATTCAAACCTAATGTCTAATGGTTGTCTCCTTATCTATAGCTAAGTGTTTTGATTTGTGCTGTGGGGAGAGAACTCTTTCTGTAGAGTACTACTCTGTGTGAACTATAGGGATGATAACTCTATCTATGGAGTACTACTTTGTGTAATGTGTTCCTCTTTTAGAATTTACATTACCATCATAGTTAAAACTTTTTAAGTGGTTATTTTCAATACAAATCTATGAAAAATGATCATATGCTTCGATCTTCCGATTTAGACGAGACTTAGTATTGTCACATCCTGAGCATTTGTTTTGTATTTAATTGTATTGGTTTTCAAACGAATCATCCCCATGTATAGTAGGTAATAGTTACCGTGTGCTCCTCCATGGACAGTCTTGGTAAATAACAATATTAGGAAACATCGAGAGAGTCACCTTTTAATGTCCATACAATATTGTCAGTCATTCTGCCATATTGGTTCGGAGAACAAAAAACTACCTTAAAACACGTAAAACTAAAAATGAGGAAATGTAGTATTTCCAGGTATTGAACAAAATTCATTAAAAATCTGAAATCTACTCAGACATACAGCAAACGATATTATAGTGTATGCCAGCATGATTCCAATGTCAGCTTTAGTTTTAGCTTGCTTTGGCTTATGACTTTAATTTCAAATGTTTTCTCACTTTTCAAGAAAAATAAAAAAAAAAAAAAAATGTGTGGCGCTAATACGCTTCCGTACTTTTCCATGTAATATAATTTTTTTTTATTTTTGCAGTCATTATTCTCCAAATAAAGAGTGATTGTACAAGTACTAAAAGCTACTTTCCAGTCTTGTGACAATTAACAACCAGATGCATTGAAAAATTATAAGAAAATCCTTAATCACCTACATTTCCCCGCCTGCTTGTCTATCATGACAGCATACTCATGTGACAATTAGAACAATAGTCAAACATGATCATGTGACGGATCGTCGTGGTACAACATGACCACGACATTTATCAAACAAAGCCAATCTTTTGTTTATATTTATGACACTTACACGAAACAAGGAAGTTTTCAACATGACCAATGGTCATTGCTGAATTATTTTTTTTATATATCAATAGACATTATAACTGAAAATTTGCTTAAATGATATCTTCTAAACGAAGGCCTTAACAAATTAACTTATTCATCAGTCAAATGGTGTATTAATAGGTTTTCAGCCTACAACTCGTGGTTCGCCTGTACAATGTTGTTTTGGGTTACATGTCTACCGTTCAACCTCTTACATATAAAAGGTGATGTGGTATGATTACCAATGTGACCACTTTCCACAAGGACAAGAATGTCAACACTTATAGGTCACCGTTCGACCTTAAATAATGAGCAAAACTCGTAGCATAGTTAGCTGTGAAAGGCTCTGGCATGACAAAATATGAAATAATTCGAAACAGAAAACCAACGGAATAATTAATGATAAAAACAATAAACGACAAACAAATATGTCAGACAGCAATCAACGACAACTACTGAATAACAGGGTTCTTAATTTGGACAGTCACATAAAGAATACCAGCGCTCAATCCTGCCCTAACCTGGTATATGGTGTAACAGCACAAAATAAGAACAAACTGTAGAAATCAACTGGAACGGGCTTGATTGGCATGAAGCAAATAAACAGAAGACTAAAATATTAGAAAATGCACACCAACGGATAACGTGCAAAGACGTCGTAAACTAGTCTGAGAAAAGCATGACCTTGTGCAAAGCCAAAATATAAGTATCGATAAGATGTAAAACCGTGAATATTTATATCTGTATAGCAATACATATTCAATTATGTTTTAAATAATTAAGAATAACTTCAATCAATGTTAGACAATATTCAAAGATCTTATTACAGTGTTAAATTGGTAACCTTTCGGAATAAGTTTATTCAAAGGATCAATAAGTTTACACGAATCGTATCTAAATTTAAATGCTCTATAAACAATATCGCTGTAAGCCTAAAAAGTATGCAATATTCTGTTTGTAATAAGGTTTCTACAAGTACAAACAAAAATTCACGCCAAATCTTTGTATCTATGAAAGAATTGAATTCAGATTTTAAGTAATTTGTGGTAACGAAATCCCTGACTTGGAAGTTTACCTGTTATACATAGATTACATTACGTTTATTGAATCTTAAAAGTCGTTATAGACACGAGCAAAGCGAACGAGTTGGGAAATTTACGCGTCTCCGTGATGGGCTAAATAAACATTGCCGTCCAAAAAGGATGATTAACGATAGGTTACTAAAGTAAATAGGTTAATAACTTTATTTCAATACCAATAAATTGACAATACAAAAGTTTTTATTTTATTTTAGTAAAAAATATGCGGTCTGCATGTTTTTGTGTCAGTGACCATTTTTCGTCTAATATTCGGTCAGTTTGAACCAAATAATGTTCGTTATGAAGAATTATCAAAAAATTTGATTTGATATAAACCATGAAAATCAAAGGAATTTCTTGGAGAAAAAGCGAATAATAAGGTGCTCAAATATAAAGAATAGAGAAAAATGGGTAAAAAGTACAATGAATAGAGAAAAATGGCCGAAAAGAATACAGAAATGAAGAACCCCCATCCAGACCCTCATATAGATTGGATCGGAAATTTATTTATTTTTAACGATCTTTCGGTGATGCTACTGGATATATACACAAAAAAAAACAAGTTGGTAACATTTTCTTTGGATCGCAAATTTTGTCTAACCAACCAGCTGACATGCATGCGTGTCAAATTACATAAATAATCATTTAAACTGTTGGGTAATGTTATTATCTAACTTATATGATAATTAGTCAATCGTTTTGAAGTTGTCTTTGATCTACAATTCTTCAAACTAAAGCAGTGAAAATCGTGACCAACTTAATATTTGCATATTGGTGGTATCTTTGATAATGTATTATATAATGTACCGAAAAAGCAAGCGATAATCCAAATGAAAGGGCATCATGTATAACGAATACATTTCCAGTTACTTATTTCAAATTAATCGTCTATCTTCAGTTTTGATTTACAATAAAACTGGATCAAAATTTCAATTTTAGTTGCGTTTCTCGACTTTTATTGTACATACTTTCACCAGTCTTCAATAATAAGATTCAACCATTTATAGTGGAGTGACCAAGCCAACAAATTTTCAACTTTAATGGACCAACCTACCTGCAGGCTAAATTATGATTCGTGTAGAGAAATGTTTAAACATTAATTTTTGCCTGGTCGTAGAATCGAAAAATGGTGCAATTTTTTTTAATTTGAGGCCAAAATTCGATAGTTGAGTTTTTCATTAGTGTTAAAATTTTTCACATGGGGTTATAAAAAGTCAGAAAATAATATCTGAATTGTGAAATAGGCAAGACATTACTCCTTTAACGAAAGAATAAACAATAGCAATTCATTTTCGAGTCAATTTGAAAACTTTGTAATCACCAAATGCCAACTTTTTAGGGAAATTTATGTGGGAAACAAGAAAAAACAACAACGAAACATGAAATTGCTTTCAATGATACTTTTACATAACATGCACATTTAAAGATATATTTCTGAATTTTAAGAAGTTTCTTATAAAAGAATCGAATATGATTTTGATTCTTTGTAATTATATACCGGTTGCCAGCGGCAAATATTTCACTAGGTAACTGAATAAAATGGTTTAACTGAAGTACTGATAGGTTAGCGTATATTTTTGTTTTGTATGGGTAGGAATTGTGACATCAGCACAGTGACAAACAAATATGTTGTCTTTAAAAACAGTAAAGAGATCTTCAATGCTTTCAGTTATTTTGGTTGAGATAAAAAATGAGCTATGACAGTCAAGGAACGCCTTCCATACGTTTGGTGCAATACTTTTTTATACAGTTTATGTCTCTGAATCAATTGAAATATGCTTCAAATAAAGTAACCATGAGGGCCTCATAGGGCAGTGCTAATTCGGGAACACCACGATTAAACTATTCGCAAATAAGAATCTGTTTACTGTATTTCGAGCATAAATTCCAGAGTCAAAACATAAGTCATGTAGCCAAGCGGAAGTTTATAACTTACCAACTGTTGCTATATACAAGATGAAGGCCCATGAAATCCTCATATTCTATTAATGTGGGAGTATGAAACGTCTGTCATAGACCACTTTTGTTGTTGGGAAACAGCATACAGTTGCTGATTAAATGTTTGCTCTGTATTTTGCTGAACATACCTTGTTTCTTCGTATGACACCTTTGGATTCTGCCTATTTCCAAATATTCTAAGCTAGTGTTATATCTTCATACTTCCAAGTATGATTCACAAAAGCCATGGAAATTTTGATTGTCAATCATATTTTTTTATCCAAACTCATGGTGTAGTTGTAATGCCAACTCAAGATGAAATGGGGTAAAAAAGTTAGCTGCTTAATGTAACTATACATCTCCTATTGACGAGATTTTTCACATCTTGTCGTCAGAAGGTTCAGAAGCATTACCATCACCATTGTAAGAATCAATTGTCCACAACAAAAACTTTGTAAGTAAGCAAGGAGAGTGTTTTTGGGAATATGAAATAGATATTTCAGATGGTGTTGGGTAAGTCCCATTTGATATATATAAGAACTGCATTTAACTAGGAACTGTTGAAGTGGCTACATGTAACGTTTGGTCTTCATTCATAGTTATTGTCTCAATATCAGTTTCAATTTCTGACAGTATTTATCCAGATTTTAAATGGTTAATTGCTTGAATGGCTTCATACATTTAGATTGAACTACTGAGCCCTACATTTGAATATTCCTGTCGTTTCTTTTTCCGTACAATTATTGATTTTTCATAATGTTTTTCCTAACCTAAACCGTAGTTTGGCTAAAGCGAACGTTATTTTCAATTCGTGAAGTAAGAAGCAACAGTATTTTCCCAAAAGAAAAGACATGACAGGCTTTTTGTGAACAAGCAAGTCTTCGTGGATGTTACCAATTAGGCTATGAGAATCATTCTAGCTAAACATTCAACTCGTCGTTTAATTTTTTTTTTTAACAGGAATGCTAAGAAAAAAATAACCATGCAAGTCTTGTAGTAAAGGACCTTTGTTTTAAATTCTTGTGAAAAACGAGTGATTTTATTTCTAAATGTCATTTTTTGTCCGATATTTCTATTATGTTTTGGAGTCCTTCGACTATTCAGCATATCGTAGATGTGTGTCGCGTTTCTACAATCTGTGCTTGCAAAAATACTAGCAGTCCAGTCAAAAGGCGTGGACATTGATCTGGTCAAAACAGACTATGAGCAACATGGTTGATCATCAGCATGGAAAGTATCTGTATGATCATCTAAAATGTCAGGCTGTGTAAACTTTACCATACTAGTGTATGATTTGTTACAAGATTTGTGATAATGATACCTATATATATATGAACATCATCAGGCGAACTATACTAACTTCATGGCCTGAGTCGGCGAATCACATCCTCTTTTCTTGTATTCGCAGCATTATAAAGGGTTCCTTTTGCAATTAGACAGGAAAGTTTTTTACTTGTTTTAAACTGATATGTATTTGAAAAATCCCAGTTCTTTGAAGCACGGCTTCTTTTAGCTTGCGAAGATGTCAGCATTAGTGGACTACTAAAAGTAGGAGGCATCTTCCGGGAATAACACTTATGTGCTCCAATTTGGCTTTTACTCTTAGAAAAAATCTATTTTCAACTTTGGAAAAAAAACACGATAAAATATCTTTTTGACAAGAATTTATCAGTCAAAAACTGTTTAAAACATTGTTCAATACACCTATGATACAAAAATATCAATCTTTACATATTTAATTGGCTCAAACTCGAACAATGGAATGATGCAGACAGTGCTGAAGCGATTCGTCTATAAAAAGTAAATATATTTCGTATCGGTAAAAGAAATAAGTCCGGAAATTCACTGAATTATAATGTCGATCAAAAATATGTAAAAAACGTGAATTTATTAGAAAAACTGAGCCGGAGTGGTCTCATAACTTTACGTAATGAAGTTTTATTACTTTTTCACACAACAAATTTAGAAGATATCGATGTACTGTAAATTTACAAATGTTGTAACCACTCCGGGAAATAAAATAGTGTGCATATCTTTAAAACTGGGTGAAAAACGAAAAAATAAGGCTAAAGAAGGAATTATAGTTTTATCGTATGAATTAGCACTTAAACTTTCATAAAATGCCAAATCAAGAGTTTGAGGACTATAAAAAGAAAGAAAAGTAAATATCTTGTCGAGTTGCATTTTGAATGAAAATTTCAACATGTCTTTTTCTTTCCATTTTATGAAAAACTGCACCGTAGGAAATGGCTACGACCGGGTAAAAAAGTAAGATTAAGGTATTGGCTTTGCAAAAAAATAATTTCTAGCCTGCAGTTATGCCGGTCCATTTAAGTCGTAAAATAAGCACCTGTTTCTTGATTTGTCACTCCACTATTAAGCCATAGTTAATAAACACGAAATGTTATATGCACTAAAGCAAAATATCTTTGTAAAATAGTACTCTCTTTTTGAAACGAGTTCCTTAACGAAACATGCTCTGGAAACAGGAAAAACGCCAGGAAATAATTTTCCAACATCATTTTGTGTGGTCGATCCTATAGTTATTATACATGAGGTCAGTAAATCGGTAACAAGACAGGGCAGATTCATCTAACAAAAGATCTATATTTTGCTGCTGGGAATTGGTTTTGAGAAAATTGATTTTTTTTTCGACCAGTTGCCTTGATTATGTTATTAGTGGTGTAGCAACAATCCTTTGATGTATGTGCCACACAGCTTTGTATGCGAACGAACATATACATTAGTCTGGGAGATCATGATTTACTTATTAGTGGTGTTACAACAATCCTCTGATGTACTTGCCACAGCTTTGTATGCGAATGAACATATACTTTAGTCTGGGAGAACATGATTTACTTATTAGTGGTGTTACAACAATCTTTGATGTATGTGTCACAGCTTTGTATGCGAACGAACATACACTTTAGTCTGGGAGAACATGATTTACTTATTAGTGGTGTTACAACAATCCTCTGATGTATGTGCCACAGCTTTGTATGCGAACGAACATATACTTTAGTCTTGGAGAACATGATTTACTTATAAATGGTGTTACAATTAACAATCCTTTGATGTACGTGCCACAACTTTGTAAGCGAACGAACATATACTTTAGTCTGAGAGAACATGATTTACTTATTAGTGGTGTTACAACAATCCTCTGATGTATGTGTCACAGCTTTGTTTGCGAACGAACATATACTTTAGTCTGGGAGAACATGATTTACTTATTAGTGGTGTTACAACAATCCTCTGATGTATGTGCCACAGCTTTGTTTGCGAACGAACATGTACTTTAGTCTGGGAGAACATGATTTACTTATTAGTGGTGTTACAACAATCCTTTGATGTATGTGTCACAGCTTTGTATGCGAACGAACATATACTTTAGTTTGGGAGAACATGATTTACTTATTAGTGGTGTTACAACAATCCTCTGATGTATGTGCCACAGCTTTGTATGCGAACGAACATATACTTTAGTCTGGGAGAACATGATTTACTTATAAGTGGTGTTACAACAATCCTTTGATGTACGTGCCACAACTTTGTAAGCGAACGAACATATACTTTAGTCTGGGACAACATGATTTACTTATTAGTGGTGTTACAACAATCCTCTGATGTACGTGTCACAGCTTTGTATGCGAACGAACATATACTTTAGTCTGGGAGAACATGATTTACTTATTAGTGGTGTTACAACAATCCTCTGATGTATGTGCCACAGCTTTGTATGCGAACGAACATATACTTTAGTCTGGGAGAACATGATTTACTTATTAGTAGTGTTACAACAATCCTTTGATGTACGTGTCACAGCTTTGTATGCGAACGAACATATACTTTAGTCTGGGAGAACATGATTTACTTATTAGTGGTGTTACAACAATCCTTTGATGTATGTGTCACAGCTTTGTATGCGAACGAACATATACTTTAGTCTGGGAGAACATGATTTACTTAATAGTGTTGTTACAACAATCCTTTGATGTACGTGCCACAGCTTTGGAAGCGAACGAACATATACTTTAGTCTGGGAGAACATGATTTACTTATTAGTAGTGTTACAACAATCCTTTGATGTACGTGCCACAGCTTTGTAAGCGAACGAACATATACTTTAGTCTGGGAGAACATGATTTACTTATTAGTAGTGTTACAACAATCCTCTGATGTATGTACCACAGCTTTGTAAGCGAACGAACATATACTTTAGTCTGGGAGAACATGATTTACTTATTAGTGGTGTTACAACAATCCTCTGATGTATGTGCCACAGCTTTGTATGCGAACGAACATATACTTTAGTCTGGGAGAACATGATTTACTTATTAGTGGTGTTACAACAATCCTCTGATGTATGTGTCACAGCTTTGTATGCGAACGAACATATACTTTAGTCTGGGAGAACATGATTTACTTATTAGTGGTGTTACAACAATCCTCTGATGTATGTGCCACAGCTTTGTATGCGAACGAACATATACTTTAGTCTGGGAGAACATGATTTACTTATTAGTGGTGTTACAACAATCCTCTGATGTATGTGCCACAGCTTTGTATGCGAACGAACATATACTTTAGTCTGGGAGAACATGATTTACTTATAAGTGGTGTTACAACAATCCTCTGATGTATGTACCACAGCTTTATATGCGAACGAACATATACTTTAGTCTGGGAGAACATGATTTACTTATTAGTGGTGTTACAACAATCCTCTGATGTATGTACCACAGCTTTGTATGCGAACGAACATATACTTTAGTCTGGGAGAACATGATTTACTTATAAGTGGTGTTACAACAATCCTCTGATGTATGTACCACAGCTTTGTAAGCGAACGAACATATACTTTAGTCTGGGAGAACATGATTTACTTATTAGTTGCTATTGGCTTTGAACTAGCTTTTTGTAACTGTGAGTACGCTGAGATCGGCACTGTGTGTCTTTTGTCCTTATGTTAGTTGTTGTTTTTATGACGATTTGATACGTCAATCCGTTTCCAGCTGATTTTTACAGTTTGTTCTTATGTTCAGCTTGTGTTATTTCACCACTGTGCCAGGTTAGATTGAAGGCTGAGCGCTCGCAAACATGTTTAACTCCGCCACATTCTATAAGAGCTTGTCTTAAGTCAGGAGCCTGCAATTCAGTGGTTGTCATTGGTGGTGTCTGTGATATTCGTTCTTCGTTTATTGTTTTGTTATAAATCAGGCCGATGCTTTTTGTTTGTTGGAATTGTTTCACATTTTATCATGTTAAGGCTTTTCATAGCCGCCCTTTACGGTACGGGTTTTAATCATTGTTAAAGGCCGTACGGTGACCTATAGTTTCTTAAATCCTCTTCATTTGGACACTGTTGGATTGTTGTTTCATTGGCAATCATACCATATCTCTTATATTTTATAACAAATATGTGCATATTGTTCATGATGGTTCTTAGCGTGGTATTTTCCTGAATACCCTTTTCATTAAGTATCTGTCTCTGTAGATATGAGTATATATAAAACCTCTTTAAAAAAGTTGAACCTGTATATTTCAAAGTTCAAAACTAAAGGTAGAAACAATCAGTCTATTAAATAAGGGACATTTATTGCTTTAAGATGAATGCTTGTTGTAATGGATGGTTTACTGCTGTGTTCGGTTGTATTGGAATGATAGTTGTTATTTGCACTCGTTTAATTGTTTTGTACTGAGATGTAAAGTGCGTGCACTGTAGAGAAAATAAGAACAGGTGAACTATGTTTGCTCTCGTTATGTAACTAAGATGTATGATAAAAATAACTGAAAGCTTTATATTTCCCATAGCATTCCAATAGTTGATAGACATATAGTTTTAATAATGGTTCGTTTGAAATAACATTAGCAAGTGTAACTACAGTCAAAAGTTTTATGAAGTTTTTTAATATGTGTATATGTAGTAACCTCTTGATAATGCTGCATCCTCGTCAGTAGCTCACAAACCTTTTCAGATTTAATTCCTTATGCACTATTTTAGACAAATTCTTACATCCAAAATTCTGAACCCGCTATAATTGAGATTCATAACAATTACATGCCACAACTTCATAATGTATAAGTGTATTACATATGTCAGTTAATGAATTCGTAATGGTAATAAAGATAATTAAATGGATGTATCCCATGACTAAATATTACGGTTATTAATTCATTTATTTCATTTATTTCATTTTATTTTGGCATGTTTATATTACCGTAAATAAATGATTCTGATAAATTATGCAAAACAATTCCTATAGTCACCTAAATCTGGGACTATCATACTATAGTATAATAGTCCCAGCCTAAATGTATATTTTGATCCGACGAAAAGTTGTTTTACAAAGCTGTTTATACCGTTGTATTCTATCAACAGCGGAACAACGACCATTTTTGTACGATGTCAGAAGAAATCTGCATACATTTCGGGTAGAATGCTTGTATAGCCTAACATTTGATTTTGTTAGTTTTAATGGACCTTTTGAATTTACCTTGGAGTTCGGGATTTTTTTAAAATATTTTTTCTGCAAGATGTATAATGAAATTTCCATGGACCATTGCTAGCCAGTTGCATGTTTACTCCAACTTGCGCCATGTTCAGCGTTCGGTGCAGAATATCTCATTGCGTTTGACTTTGATCTCTTAAATTCTAGATGAAATTATCTGGAAATTATGCGCTCCAGCCTGTTTGACAGTTCACTAAGATATTTATGTTTTCTAACATGAATATTACGCTTTCTGTAACGGTTGGTTATTATACAGTTCTATACTACAAAAAATGCGAATTATTCAACAATTTTTCGCCGCAGCAAAGGAGTCAAACCATCGCAAATACATTCCTTTCTTACGGTATAGGTCACCTTCGCATTAAACGTTTTTGAATACGATTAACTTGGTGAAATGTTGGCCGATATCCACCAATTTCAAGATAGTTTTATTATATAATTTTATCTGCAAATATTTGTTAAAATTGGAAAAGCAGTTTCAGAAATGATGAAAAGAAAAAGATACGGTTAAGTGATGGCCTTATTAGATATTGGAACGTCGGTTTATAAGCTTAATATTTAGATTGTGTATGTTCTCCGGTTGCTTCCAAATATATGAATTATATTTTTCCACTGGGTCAATGCCACTGTGTTCTAATATGATATAACTTGCCCAATAGTTCAATCTTTTTAAAGGGTTATCACTTGGTTCTCGACTTGGTCTCGTTTGTTTCTTATTTTAGATGATTAAAAAGATAAGCTCCGTCCTTTAACTAATTTTGTTTGGTTACGTATCTGTTAAATATTTGCACGAATTACAAGGTGCAAACCAAAATAATATTCTCTTAAATGCATTTTTTGAGTTTCACCTTATTATTCAACCATAGTTAATTAAGTTGTGATCAGAACCATGATTTAATATTTAAAAAATGAAGGAAAAAAACCAAACTATCCTATCCCTAAGTATCCTAATCAAGGTGATCAATACAAACAAGTGTATCTAGTATATTGTGATTCACTTATGTATCATTATTATGACGAAAAATAAAACTTTGAAATGATAAGCAGTCGGAAGACCACTTGTTCCTTGACGTCAAATAATGTCCTAAAAGACGGATGACTGACGGAAAAGACAGATGCATCCGGATCAAATAACTAAATATTCATAACAGTGTTGTTTACTCGTAAAAATATGTTACATATGTGATAGTCAACCTTGGAGTTAATCATCAGAACAATATCCTAAAATAAAACGAATCATGTTCATCTGAGGCAAAAATAAATAATGTTTATGTATTCGTGAATCTTTTTAGATCGCCATTCTGTGATGTTTTTGTAACACACAAACACGTTATGTGCATTCTTTTTTACTTGTTTCTGTAAAACACGTTATTTGTTCCGGTCACAAATAATGTGTGCCCATCCCTTTTAGTATTTTCACGCGCCTGTAATCTACACAAAACGGAGCTTCAATGTTTGGTATCTTTTCAAATCACTGGTCACATCAGAAATGGTGTCATGACTTTATGACAGACCAAACGACTGCACTAAAGTAATCTTTTTATAATTGACAGATCATCCTTTACAGTAATTACGCACATTATGTAATAAAATGCTTCGCTGGCCGCAGCTTGATACGACCGCAAAGGTTGAACCCTGAACAGTTGGGGCAAGTATGGACACAACATTCAAGCTTGATACAGCACTGAATTTGGATTGTGATTAAATATATGACACAGCATAGGTTTCTGACACAGAATGAATGTGGTCTAAGAACTTAAAAAAATTTTAATTTACCTATTCAAACCATATCATTATTATTTGCTTTTATATATAATAAATCAGAAATAACCAATTTAAAATGGAAAATTTTAAAGAAAAAAAATGGAAAAAAAAATCCCCCCCTCAAATTTTTTGAACCCCCTTATGATTCATCACCCCCAAACTCAATCCCAGCCTTCCTTTTGTGGTATGGTACCTTGCAGTACAATTTCAGAGAGATCCGTACACTTGAACACAAGTTATTGTCTGGAAACTAGAAAAATGCTTGTTTTTTGGCCCCAAATTCCTAAATGTTTAGGGCAATTACCCCCAAACTCAAACCCAGCTTTCCCTTTGTGATATGGAACCTTGTAATACAATTTCATAAAGATCCATACACTTACACACAAGTTATTGTCCTGAAACTACAAAAATGCTTGTTTTTTTGCCCCTTTTTCGCCCCTAATTCCTAAAATTTTGAGGCAATTACCCCCAAAATCAATCCCAGCATTCCCTTTGTGGTATGGTACCTTTCAGTACAATTTCAGAGAGATCCATACACTTGAACACAAGTTATTGTTTGGAAACTGGAAAAATGCTTATTTTTGGCCCCTTTTTGGCCCTTATTCCTAAACGTTTTGGGCAATTACCCCCAAACTCAATTCCAGCTTTTCCTTTGTGATATGGAACCTTGTAGTACAATTTCAGAAAGATCCATGCACTTACATACAAGTTATTGTCATGAAACTAGAAAAATGCTTGTTTTTTGACCCTTTTTTGGCCCCCTAATTCCTAAAATTTGGAAGTAATTACCCCCAAAATCAATCCCAGCATTCCCTTTGTGATATGGAACCTTGTGGTACAATGTCAGAGAGATCCATACACTAACACATAAGTTATGTCTGGAAGTTACAAAAATGCTTATTTTGGCCCTTTTTTGGCCCCTAATTCCTTAACTGTAGGTACCATAACCCCCAAAATCAATCCCAACCTTCCTTTTGTAGTATTGAACCTTATGGTAAAATTTCATAGAGATCCATTCACTCAAACTAAAGTTAGAGTGCGAAAACCAATGTGTCTTCGGACGACGACGACGACGACGCCAACGTCATACCAATATACGACTGCAAAATTTTTTTGCGGTCGTATAAAAATGTTATATCTCCAACTTTATAATGGAAAACGTGTTCCTTGTATCATTTCACAGAATTAGAATTGGGAAATTACTTATATCTATAGATATTTCGAAATGATCTACGTTTGATTCTAGGTTAGAATAAGAAAGAAAAATATTAAAGGGGTTTCTGAATTTCGTATATTTTGTGCAATTCATCAACTCGAGAACTGCAATACATTCATAGCAATCAAAGAAATCATGGGAGCTGTGATCAATTAATTTTGAAACTGTCAAACCTAATACCCAGGAATAAATTACCGTCCTTATTGGACGAACATTTTATTTCCTGAAGGTGGGGTTAAAATTTAATAACCTGGCGTGGTAAGTAATGTAAATCAATATTCGGCGTCACAAAAGGCAGGAAAAAATAATCATGAAACAAATAAAATGCTCCGCTGGCGCAGCTTGATACAACCGCAGAGGTTGAACCCTGAACAGTTGGGGCAAGTATGGACACAACATTCAAGCTTGATACAGCACTGAATTTGGATTGTGATAAAATATTTGACACAGCATAGGTTTCTGACACAGAATGAATGTGGTCTAAGAACTTAAAAATTTTTAATTTACCTATTCAAACCATATCATTATTATTTGCTTTTATATATAAATCAGAAATAACCAACTTAAAACGGAAAATTTTAAAGAAAAAAAATGAAGAAAAAAAATCCCCCCTCAAATTTTTTGAACCCCCTTATGATTCATCACCCCCAAACTCAATCCCAGCCTTCCTTTTGTGGTATGGTACCTTGCAGTACAATTTCAGAGAGATCCGTACACTTGAACACAAGTTATTGTCTGGAAACTAGAAAAATGCTTGTTTTTTGGCCCCTTTTTGGCCCCTAATTCCTAAAATTTTGAGGCAATTACCCCCAAAATCAATCCCAGCCTTCCCTTTGTGGTATGGTACCTTTCAGTACAATTTCAGAGAGATCCATACACTTGAATACAAGTTATTGTCTGGAAACTGTAAAATGCTTATTTTTGGCCCCTTATTCCTAAACGTTTTGGGCAATTACCCCGAAACTCAACTCCAGCTTTCCCTTTGTGATATGGAACCTTGTAGTACAATTTCAGAAAGATCCATACACTTACACACAAGTTATTGTCATGAAACTAGAAAAATGCTTGTTTTTTGGCCCCTAATTCCTAAAATTTGGAGGCAATTACCCCCAAAATCAATCCCAGCATTCCCTTTGTGATATGGAATCTTGTGGTACAATGTCAGAGAGATCCATACACTAACACATAAGTTATGTCTGGAAGTTACAAAAATGCTTATTTTTGGCCCTTTTTTGGCCCCTAATACTTAACTGTTGGTACCATAACCCCCAAAATCAATCCCAACCTTTCTTTTGTGGTATTGAACCTTATGGTAAAATTTCATAGCGATCCATTCACTTAAACTAAAGTTAGAGTGCGAAAACCAATGTGTCTTCGGACGACGACGACGCCAAAGTCATACCAATATAAGACCGCAAAATTTTTCGTATAAAATGTCAAATCAATATTAGCCAAATATTTAATAGACATGGAAATGAGGAAATGAATTAAAACGTAATACACTGAAAGGAAATAAATGACATCTTAAGTATAAACATTTGATTTTATTACAAAAAGACATGTCAACCACACAATAGTGCGATAAAAGTACAAAAGCTTTAATAAGAATAATTTAATGAAGGACCTTGGAATAACATGACATTGTAAATAGATTCATTTTCGTGGAACTGATTTTGACATTCGTGTTTTAAGAAGAGCTTGAATCTGAATAAATCAAGCTTTGTTCTTTGAAATAAAACGTTAATGTACACCATGTCATGAAATTAAGAAGACCTGTTTCCACGAAAATGACCCTAACCACAACTTTTAATAAACAACGAAATGGAAAATACTTGCAAGACACAAATGTGGAATTATCATGGTAAAAGTAAAAAAGTAAAATAAATGCGTCAGTTTCCTATAATACAGCTCGTAAAATGACTTAGCACTGATATGATTTCAAGGGCATACAAATATAAATAAGCTAACAAAACGTCAAAAAAATTTGACGTGAAATGGAATAAATAAATAGAACTACAATCGACAGTGGAAAAATAGCTTTCCTTTCATAAGTTTCATCGCCAATCTTTGGTTTATCACTGATTAACTAGTAACAATGTCTTCGATGTTAAAATAACTTTAACACTTTTCAATTTAATTAATACATCCATCTTATCAGTTTCGTATGCCCATCCTGCTTTCTTTTATCTCCAAGAAAAATCTATAATTAGAACTATAAGTATAAATATCGAGATCAACAAATTGCGTTTGGAAATGAACAACATCTCTGAAAAGTAAACAATCTCACAAAGGTTTTCTTTTTAAAGCTTATTATGGAAAATGCTTTACAAACGTTTACAACAAAACAACTTATGTAAACAGATCAAATTTTCTTTCAATGTGACCAAAATATCTCCGTGACTAGCATTAATGTCTTTTTCCCCGTATACCGAAAACTTTCTCCAAAATCGCCACTCAATCGTCTTTCCAAGTCTGAGATCACTGAAGAGACAACCATCGATAATCAAAATGCACCAACACATAATGCCTCTCTCTTGAGCACTATTTTGTGTCATCATATGACACCAACTCTATTCGGATGCCAAACACGGCTCTCCTCCAAAAAATGCACATACCCCAAGGTATTATAACAACGACGCTACAAAACGTTGCAACGGTTAAACATTGCTATTGGTAAATTCGTCATCTATCAAAGTCAGTATGGCCTCCAAACGGACGAATCTGTAACCGCATCATTTGGTCTAGGTGGGGTCCTAGTTGAATCAGGTGTTGTGTCCATTTGAGTTATATTTCTCCTCGAAATCACACGAGATCTTTCATTAACCGAACTTGCAAATCTATGATCTTGTGTTACTGTATCAGGAATTAAACGAGACGGAGGTGATGGTGGCAAAGGTCTTTCTATCCGCATGGGAACATCAGACGATCGTCCTCCTAGTACTTCGTATGTTCTGACCTCTCCGGATGGAACGTAGAGACTAGTTTGATACTGTGGTGGAGAGGCTAGTGATAGATGTGGATAGAGAAAGCTAGGTGGAACGACTGCGGATGGTGACCCACTGAGAAATGACGGTGACATCGTCGTTGCGGGCGTCAACCCTGATAAAAGATCGTGCGTCATCATTGATGGTGGTCCTAATGACAAAGTTGACATATCACCCCTGCTATCTCTAAATGACTGAATATGTCTGCTTTCTCGTAAAATATCAAGGTTTGATGATGCAGAATATGGTGGATTGCCAAACATGGTCGCAAGACTAGATTCGCCAGAATAACGTTCTGTCATTCTATGTTCAGTTATTCGCACATCTGCTGTATATCTCGGGCCTAACATCAATGGGAGGTCTGGCATTCGTGAGTCAATCGATCGAGAATTAAACGGTCCCATAGAATCCATCCGTTGTGGGTCGGGAATTGTTATTGGGAGTGATCTACTGTTTGTTACAGGGACTAAGTCTAAGTGAGATGAATTGTCCTTTGAGAATTTTTGATCTACATTTATGGAATCTAAAGACTGTGATGGAGGTGGTGGTGTCATATCGTGTCCTACAACGAGAAAAGGTATAACAAATTTAATGGGTTATCATTTGTCAATTGTAACTAGTGCATGCGCTACTTAGTGTATTTACAATGCAGATGCAATTTTACAACATATAGTCGATTTGCTAACTGATTCTTTTATCTTATTATATTTTAATTGTATTTTGATACAAATCACCACTCTTAAATTATAGCTACTTCATGTGTATTAATGATGTAAAGGGTATGTAGAAGGTAGAAAGGTGTACATCATCGTCATGCCATTTTAAACCAGTTCTTTTTTTAAATAAAATAATACGGCATAATGTTGAAATTTGACTAGTTCTCTGTAGACTTCATTGATTAACTAAATTATCATACCTGGTACAGATGCAGTGTTGATAGGTTGCTGTTGTGTGAATTGTGCAACAGAGGAATTAGTTGTATAGACTGGGTCGTAGGTGCCCCATGGACTTCTTTTTATATCTGAAAAAAAAGAATAATGTTACTTAATACGTTTTGTTTTTGCAGTTCTTTACCACATGTATACAATAAGTAAAACAAGAAATTTTCAATTTACAAAATAGGAAGTATAACACATGTACATATATTTTATACCAATGTTATTTGTGTTGTCTTATTTCATTGGTGCCCGTCATGGCAACCAAAACGTTTATATATATAAACCCTATCATGATGTCATAAGTATGGATTCCTACACAGGCAAAGTAGTTCTGTAAGTGTATATGAAATATTTGATACGGACATACTGTTTAGTGTATTTTGTTAGAATTATTAGTAACAAATGTTATTTTTACAGAGCCTTTTGTTGTGTAAACTCTGTCTTCATTTTCAAACTTAAAATAAAGTCCATCGGACTTTTTCTGTTTGTGAGTGAGTCGGTCGAGTTAACACATTAATTAACTCATTCAAAACAACTTTTATTACTATAGTAAGTTGTCATGGAACAGAAGTTCTCTTATAATATTAGTTCTAATGGCAGAAATATTCTGGAATATTATTTCGACTAAGAGAAAATATTACAGCATTTGTTCCAACAGAAATAAAGGGTATACATGTAGAATATTTGTTCCAACAAGAATAAAGGGTATAGAATACGTGTTCCAACGGGTACAGTTATAATAGCATTGTTTATAACAAAGTTTCCAGATTAACTTCTGTTAGGAGGAACAAATATACGTTGACAAAGTTGTAAGTTGTATTGAACTTTGTCATTTGTTTTGGAGCATTTACATAAGTTAAATATAAATAAGAAGATGTGGTATGAGTGCCAATGAGACAACTCTCCATCCAAGTCACAATGTAAAAAAAGTAAACAATTATAGGTCAAAGTACGTCCTTCAACACGGAGCCTTGGCTCACACCGAACAGCAAGCTATAAAGGGCCCCAAAATGACTAGTGTAAAACAATTCAAACAGGAAAACCAACGGTCTAATTTATATAAAAAAAAACGAGAAACGAGAAACACTTATGAACCACACCAAAGTCTGTAAATTTCCTATAACTGTATTATGTGGTGGTAGATCTTCTTTTCCTACCATATCTGACTAGTTGATCTATTGTGGTTGATAATGGGGGTTACCAATATTTCCGTTTGGCTTACGATTTTATAAGCTGGTTTTGTGGTTGTATTCCTCTAAATTGTATTAATAGCCACAAATATCCATATAAACCACAGAGTACCCGCATAAACACAAATTCTTTTATAAATATATATATGTACCTGAAGGGTGATATCCATTGGTGTCAGAAGACGGTTCAAGCACGCGTCGTGTGTTGTCTGATTGCTGTGATAATGGCCGTCTGAGTGTGTTCCAGTCGGGTAATTGGGATGAAAATCTGTGGCTTTCTAACTGACGTTCAGAATATGGATTTCTGTCTGGAAAATCTATGGGACTTGGTCGGTGAATTCTACGATCATCTGTTCGGAGTTCTGAAAAGAACGTAAATAGCTATATGATGGGCGTAATGACAAATAATTATATACATACATAATCAAAAAACGGAACAGGGCAATGGGATTTATGTTAAATGTCTGTGTCTTTTCTTCAAAGACATCAAAGAGAACTGACGTAACCAATGGATATATATAGACGCTTTACACTAATATAGCATAGGCTTAAAACTGTCAACATGAACACTTTTTCAACACGTGTAAAAACATTTAACAATACCGGAAATAAAAGTTTCTTGAAGCTTTTGCGATATCATATTGGTTTTGCACATCTTATGGCTTTGCACATCTAAAAGAGAAACTTTCTAATGATTTCCATGTCTAACCTATTAAAAAGCGCACAGAACATCGGTTAAACCCCTATTTAAATGACAGAAAACCTGGTAATTGTGGATAACCATTTCTTGCTAATGGCATGCTTTAAGAACCCACTGAATTTTGTCTAAAAGAAACCAATTACACACAGAAACAAACGATATCTCTGGTGGTGTCATATCGTGTCCTACAACGAGAAAAGGTATAACAAATTTAATGGGTTATCATTTGTCAATTGTAACTAGTGCATGCACTACTTAGTGTATTTACAATGCAGATGCAATTTTACAACATACAGTCGATTTGCTAACTGATTCTTTTATCTTATTATATTTTAATTGTATTTTGATACAAATCACCACTCTTAAATTATAGCTACTTCATGTGTATTAATGATGTAAAGGGTATGTAGAAGGTAGAAAGGTGTACATCATCGTCATGCCATTTTAAACCAGTTCTTTTTAAATAAAATAATACGGCATAATGTTGAAAATTTGACTAGTTCTCTGTAGACTTCATTGATTAACTAAATTATCATACCTGGTACAGATGCAGTGTTGATAGGTTGCTGTTGTGTGAATTGTGCAACAGAGGAATTAGTTGTATAGACTGGGTCGTAGGTGCCCATGGACTTCTTTTTATATCTGAAAAAAGAATAATGTTACTTAATACGTTTTGTTTTTGCAGTTCTTTACCACATGTATACAATAAGTAAAACAAGAAATTTTCAATTTACAAAATAGGAAGTATAACACATGTACATATATTTTATACCAATGTTATTTGTGTTGTCTTATTTCATTGGTGCCCGTCATGGCAACCAAAACGTTTATATATATAAACCCTATCATGATGTCATAAGTATGGATTCCTACACAGGCAAAGTAGTTCTGTAAGTGTATATGAAATATTTGATACGGACATACTGTTTAGTGTATTTTGTTAGAATTATTAGTAACAAATGTTATTTTTACAGAGCCTTTTGTTGTGTAAACTCTGTCTTCATTTTCAAACTTAAAATAAAGTCCATCGGACTTTTCTGTTTAATGAGTGAGTCGGTCGAGTTAACACATTAATTAACTCATTCAAAACAACTTTTATTACTATAGTAAGTTGTCAGGGAACAGAAGTTCTCTTATAATATTAGGTCTAATGGCAGAAATATTCTGGAATATTATTTCGACTAAGAGAAAATATTACAGCATTTGTTCCAACAGAAATAAAGGGTATACATGTAGAATATTTGTTCCAACAAGAATAAAGGGTATAGAATACGTGTTCCAACGGGTACAGCTTCCAGATTAACTTCTGTTAGGAGGAACAAATATACGTTGACAAAGTTGTAAGTTGTATTGAACTTTGTCATTTGTTTTGGAGCATTTACATAAGTTAAATATAAATAAGAAGATGTGGTATGAGTGCCAATGAGACAACTCTCCATCCAAGTCACAATGTAAAAAAAGTAAACAATTATAGGTCAAAGTACGTCCTTCAACACGGAGCCTTGGCTCACACCGAACAGCAAGCTATAAAGGGCCCCAAAATGACTAGTGTAAAACAATTCAAACAGGAAAACCAACGGTCTAATTTATATAAAAAAAAAACGAGAAACGAGAAACACTTATGAACCACACCAAAGTCTGTAAATCATAATATTATGTTTTCCTATAACTGTATTATGTGGTGGTAGATCTTCTTTTCCTACCATATCTGATTAGTTGATCTATTGTGGTTGATAATGGGGGTTACCAATATTTCCGTTTGGCTTACGATTTTATAAGCTGGTTTTGTGGTTGTATTCCTCTAAATTGTATTAATAGCCACAAATATCCATATAAACCACAGAGTACCCGCATAAACACAAATTCTTTTATAAATATATATATGTACCTGAAGGGTGATATCCATTGGTGTCAGAAGACGGTTCAAGCACGCGTCGTGTGTTGTCTGATTGCTGTGATAATGGCCGTCTGATTGTGTTCCAGTCGGGTAATTGGGATGAAAATCTGTGGCTTTCTAACTGACGTTCAGAATATGGATTTCTGTCTGGAAAATCTATGGGACTTGGTCGGTGAATTCTACGATCATCTGTTCGGAGTTCTGAAAAGAACGTAAATAGCTATATGATTGGCGTAATGACAAATAATTATATACATACATAACTAAAAAACGGAACAGGACAATGGGATTTATGTTAAATGTCTGTGTCTTTTCCTTCAAAGACATCGAAGAGAACTGACGTAACCAATGGATATATATAGACGCTTTACACTAATATAGCATAGGCTTAAAACTGTCAACATGAACACTTTTTCAACACGTGTAAAAAACATTTAACAATACCGGGAAATAAAAGTTTCTTGAAGCTTTTTGCGATATCATATTGGTTTTGCACATCTTATGGCTTTGCACATCTAAAAGAGAAACTTTCTAATGATTTCCATGTCTAACCTATTAAAAAGCGCACAGAACATCGGTTAAACCCCTATTTAAATGACAGAAAACCTGGTAATTGTGGATAACCATTTCTTGCTAATGGCATGCTTTAAGAACCCACTGAATTTTGTCTAAAAGAAACCAATTACACACAGAAACAAACGATATCTCGGAATAATAATAAGAGCCTCTTGCAATCAGTCTACTTCAAACCACAATGGAGAATCTTCAAATTATTCAAGAAAATTGAAACAGCAGATGTTTGCAGACTGCAGGAGCTGCACTGCACTTTAGATTAAAATCAAGTCTCAGAAAAAAAAACGTTACGTAACAAAGAGGGCGAATTGTTTGCCCTTTGTTATGATAATTTCATTTCGTTTCTTACACCACAAAGAACCACAATGACTAACAAAGTGAAAAGAAAATTTATCACCCCTTATAGAATGATATTCTATTTTCAAAGTTTTAAGATAAATCAAATGACAAAAAGGGCTAATTTTCTATTGGAAAAAATAAGGCAGATTCTGCACGCATATGGGCTATCATATCCGCACTTCACTTTGAGGCATTATCTAACTCGTTTAAGCAAATTAATGATTTATTTACATTTCCCAGAATGTGTCAACAAAGTCCCATTTATACTCCCGAATTTTCAAGTATTTATCTGAAACTCACTTAGAACATTAAAACTCGTGATATCAAACAAATGTTGTAATAATTACAAAACACTTTATATGAAAAAAAGAAAGATATCAAGTAATATTAGATGGACAGACAGAAGAATAGTTACAGATGTGAGATCAAGTACACTCTTTTTGTTTGCCATCTGTCTAAATACATATTTACAAAACAACCTATATTTATATTTTTCAAATTGATCTCATCG
Source organism: Mytilus coruscus (assembly GCA_017311375.1). Taxonomy (NCBI): domain Eukaryota; kingdom Metazoa; phylum Mollusca; class Bivalvia; order Mytilida; family Mytilidae; genus Mytilus; species Mytilus coruscus. The sequence continues at coordinate 38,041,467 of CM029603.1, read as the reverse complement.
ATATTTAATAATTATGTTCATGATAAAGCAAAATAATTTGCAATTTTAATACGAAAAGATAAATAAGTTTTCAACATATGTTACAATCCTGCCATAAACTATCTATTATTTTCGGTGTAGGTGTGTTAATTTATTTGATAATTCTGAAAATGAAACCCAATTAAGCGTTTCCGATCACATACATCTCAATTTGTTCATATTTGCCGAATCTCTGTATCCTCCATTACTCTGTAGTCTTATGATTTTTGTAACAATTAATTTTTTTTCAAAAAGGGCATCGAACAAATTGATGAATATTCATAACAATTAAAATGGTTTCGTGTAAGTGCACCTAATCGAAAACTACAAAAAAAAAAAAAAACATTTGAAAAGAAAATTGAGTGTTCCGTAAAAAAAATTATAAGTTAGGGTCTTGCAATGCTTTTTCGTTTAGTTATTTTGTCTTGTTGGATAAAAATTGTTATATTTGTTTTTTTTTTTCGATTCTAGGGAAGAAAATTGATCTTACTTGTCTTACTTCTTGGATCACGTGGTCCATCCACGGTCACTTTAATGGCCTTCTGGTACAAAGTGATCTGTGGTGGATTCGTAAATACAGCGATGGTAATTGTGAAACTTTTTCCTATAAAAAGAAAAAAAAAGCATGTACATTGTAATTTAATCAAAAGGAATTTACTACTTATGCCAATGTCGTATGACTAAACAACGAATAACAAAACTCGGTTATACCAGAGACATATAATACAATTATTTTGTTTTTGAATTGTATAAGTCTCTGGTAGTACATAAGGTCAATTCCATATCATGGATGCATGTAGTTATCATTTCAAACTTGGTTTTCCTTTCTATTAAAGCAGAATATACATTAGAGCTGGGTAGAACAGGGGTGTGTGAGAGAACAGTCATAAAGATGCAGTGTTTTATATAAATTCTTGTGTTTTTATCAAATAACAACTAGGTCTCAGTTACCTTCATTTTTGTCACGTCGTCCGTATGTCTTTGTATATGTGTTACTCAATACTCCACATGTTCTTTTAACATCGTCAAAAATAACTAAATGTTTCAGATCACTGGAAATTTTAATCATGTATTCATAAATAGGCCTAAAAGTTCGAATTTCCAATCCAATGATAAATAGAGGAATTATCCTTTTGTCCCTAAAACTTTAAAAAGATCTGCCTCTGCATTTTTATTACTGAATAGTATCTATACTTTTATGTAACAGAGCAAACATATTACCGCAGAAATGAGAGAACGGTTAACCTCAAATAGAAAATAGCATACCTCAATAAAGAGAAGTCTAAAACACTAATTAAATTGATTAAATACACTGGTGAACAACTGTGAATGTTTTGTTTCGTTTTTTTGCCCCAGATGATAGGATTAGATACAAGAACTCGGTATCCTTATCAAATTTCAGTTTTTCATGGAATACAATTATTTTCCGAATTAAAGAAATCTGATTTATGATTTTATGAAGTTGTTTTATTGCCCTTAAACAAGCATGTGTAACAATAAATATGAACAAAAATGTGTCGATTTCTAAAGGGTTAATTTAGTGTAAAATAGGCAATATAAAGCCATTTCTTCAGACTGTCATTGTTAAAAGGAAAATACGATTATGACAGAAATTTAACGATCTGTAATATGAAAAATCATGAAATATGAGAGACATTGTTGTTACCTTCTGGCTCGTGTAAGGGGTCGTGGGTCATTTTTACGGCATCGTTAACCCTGCCTTTATGATCTGTGAATACAATGGATGATTTGCTGGGTTTATTTGTCGTGAACTCGAGGTCTCCGACATCTTAAAGATTAAATTATCTGTCAACTTCATCACGGAGGGATAATTACAACATTTCAAGTGACCTCTTATAACACGCATACGACTCAGTTTCTTTTATTAGGTATTAAATATGTGATACAGAAACAATGACAAGGATTTTTATGTTTTTTTCCATTCCTTTAGAACGGCTGTTTTACCAATTTATTTGTACAATTTATTGCAAAATATGCGACTGTCGTTGCTACTTATTGAGCCTTTACTACATTTTATGTTTTTTTTTGGTGGTAATAAAGGTCTACAAAATTTAGAATGTTGTGAAATATTGCGACATCGAAAATAGGTCAATTTTACTACTGTTCTACCTTATATGGTAATGTTTACTACAACGTACTATGAAATAGTAGATTTTCCCACAGTAGCTCCGCCTACTGACGTAGATAATGATATAGACATATTGTATACCTGTACACCGGTTGAATAATAATATCGTGAATCAACTCGTACCTGTTACAAGTTAAACCATAAATCATAACATAAATAAAACTCATGAAAACACAAATTAATATTAGTTTTTTCTTTAAGTTCTTTTCTGTCGTGGTACAATGCTCCGGTGTATATTGTATAACAGTTTTATTGTTTCCACTCCAAACGGTAACTGACGTTTCCGTTATTTTTGGGAGTTCAATCGAGTACATAATGAATATATATGATATACGGAAATGATATCCGCTAAACATGTTAACCTGGAAAAACCCAGCGACATACCGAAAATGTTTGACGTCGGACAATGGTACAACATTACACAAAATTAATACAAAACGGTGTACTAATATCTTACAGGTAGAAATATTATGTAATATCTGATTCTCATCACATATGTATAAATTTATGATTATGCGAGTCAAAATACGTTCTTACAACAATATACTAATGTTAAAACATGAAAAATCTTTAGATATGGGACAAAACTATAAAGCAAACTTAAGACAATTAAAAACTGAGATATTATATCTGTCAAGCCGATAGAGAAGGATAATAAAAAAGTATGAATTAAAAATGTCCCAAGAAGTAAAAGTATACATACCTCTGCCACTTCGTCCAACAAATCGAACATCATTAAATTTAGCCACTTTGTTTTTCATAAAGGCAGTACAATTCCTTAATTCCGCACAATAATTTTCGTCATTTCCAGCAGAAATTGTCACTTTGGTTCCATCTTTAATATCCCCAAGTGACACAACTTTAAATCCCCCTGGAAGAGTTTTGTTTGATCTCCAGTGTGGTGGCAATGCTGTACACACAAAGTTTGGGCTTCCAGTTCTAACCAGAGGCTCATTGTGGTCACTGGATACCGATCCCAGACTCCTTTCCCCTGGTAGCACCTCTGTCATTTTGTGAGGGGAGTCCGGGAACGGAGTTAATCCGTTTAAATCTGCGGGTAAATGCATGTGGTTAATATACGAAGAACACAAATAATATAGATAAAATACAAATTTTGAAATATAGAGATCTCCTGCACTATCGACCACTCTTGTGGTTTATGAATGAACATTTGGTTTGTTAGCGGTTTTAGTCAATAAGCCACTCCTACGATGTGACTCATTAGCATTTAAATTACTACGCCATAGTAGCATGTTTACATGTAAGAAAGAAGAATTATTTGAATGTTTGGTATATCCCAAAATATCTATTTATAATAACTGCAACTTATGTAATTATCATAATTTAATGACATTTTCTTAAACAGACAATAAATGATATACCGGTATGGGATTATGTTGCTTGCGGATTAACACTTCTACCTGTCAATCATATTTTCGCACCTGTAAATGTAATGACTAAACTAATACACATACAACTTTTCAAATAGTGCGAAGGAGTTCGTTGAAGGATTGAAGTAATTTACTGTATTACATGGTTGACAAAAGACAATAAAGAAATTGTTTACGAAGAAGCTGTATTCGCGACAAAAAGAAAGAAATAAGCAGTTTAATGCGACGTGAGAAATTTTTGGTTTAAAATGTGTATTGAATTTTTGTGCAGAATTAGCAATAAGTCAAGTTTTACATTGTACATGTATTATGCAGTTAACTATTTTTGGGAATTATGCGCACGCAAAAAGAAAATGATTACAGGTGGTTGCAATTCAATATTTGGAATAAAGCAATTAAATAATTTATTTTGTTTTAATTATTTTGTCACTTATAAAACACACATTTTTTTCTGTTCAGTACAAGTACATGTTATTCTAATATTAATCAACACACTTTGGTCAAATTGGTTTTGTGCAAACACGAAAAGTCGTTCACCAGCTGCAGACACTTCAAGTTCTTTATTACTTATAAATGGGTCAATATGTTCCCTTGACGATTCGTCACCCTGTCCCGTTTGGCCCGACGTCATATTTTTTCATCAACATCATCACCAAGCAATAATATATTAGGGTGTACTAAAAATTGGTACACGGCGATAAATGGTGTCAAGGCTTGTATACATAATTAAGACTGTCTGAGTCTAGACAAAGACGTTGCATGTAGGGGGTTAAAATCGGTCAACATATTCGTTAAGGACTTCTGTCTTATGTTGAAGACTGCATATATTGCATGACCTTAAATTGACATTACTGAGATGTATTTTTGTGTATTTGGGTTGCTGTCTCGTTGATGTAAGCCACCCATCTTTTACTCTTAATTATATTGATAAGTCGTTGAAATCAGAGACATATAATACAAATTGTATATATATGTGACTGTTGAAATTCATTACTGTTATTTTTTATTTAGAAACGTCACGGTACTGTACTGAATTGGTGCATACATCAATATTTGTCTTTTGTGTTCTGATTGAAAACAGAAAACCACAAAGTGTCACCAAAGATGCATAATATCATAGTATTATTTATTACTGGTGTCATCGCGGACTTTTTTGAACCCGTTTAACGTCCAAAAAAAATTTGTACTGTCATCTCTTTCGTTTCAGTGAACCTATCAAAATCTGTTAACGCACCTTTCTAATTGCGCATGAGCGGAAGCTATAAATGTAAACACTGGTAAGATAATCAAAAATTGATTTTAACTTTAAATATTATAAACTTATGGCTCTTTAACAATGTTATTTCCGGAAATCAGTAAACATTGTGAATTAATTCCAATCAAAACACTCAGACGTAGTTTTATTTCAACGCTATTTTAAATAAAGAGAACCACGTGTGTCTGTTCAAAAGACAAAACACAACTTTCACTTTGTGTGGGAGTTACTTTAACACCGAAAGGAATATCTATAAATGTAACAACAATGTTAACAAATGCTTCTCAAATGCTGATGAGTGGGATGCAAACTGGTCAAGGATGTGTTACTGTCACTGTGCCTGTGGTCAGTTATCATTTATGTTAAAGTATAGTCCAAATAATTATGACGTCTTGAAAGGCTATTATATTTTTTCTTTAACGCCTTACATCGCTGTAAGGCGTCAAAGCAAAAATAAAATAGCCTTTCAAGACGTCATAATTATTTGACTAGTTAAAGTAGTGCTTTAACAAGTTGGCATGGGACCACTCCAGCACTCGACCAAATTTGAAAAAATAATATTAATAACCTGTTTGGATGATATATATAATATCTTGATTGGGATAAAAATTTCATTGTACCCCCTTTACATCAACAGAATACATGGTATAGTTTAAAGAGACAGCAACCCAACAACAATAATAACCAAGAGACCATAGTTGACAACAATAGATAGGGTGTTTATACAATATTTTAAGGTCTTCCTGAATCTTGTGAATAAATTCAACAGAAACAATTATACATGAGCATCATGATGTAAGATAATGGAGGTTATCAGTTATGGGTTAAACCCAAAAAATATATAGATTCTAGAAAAGTGTTTAACCAAATGATCTTAGTATTCACTATTGATCAAAACACATGTACTTTTGAATAATTCCGCTGAAATCCAAAGTTTGTTTTTGTTTTACTTTAGATTTATATATCCCTTAAATTTGGTATATTTTAAACCATATTGGCAAGTGATCCTGTGTAACAAGTTGGGACACTCAGTAGACAATATTCCGTAATCATGCTAATCAAGAAACATCTCTTTGAACATAATTCATAAAGTCTCCCACATACATGTGATGGACAGTGAAACTCAGATCAGGAGATTTGGAAATTTTGGTCAGGAGATTAGGACTCAGATCAGGAGGTTTTTTATCGACATAAATTTTGTCGTAAATGTAACCGTATGATGTAGAAATTGCCTTTTAAAGTGGTTTTTTTTCATCAAATTTCCATCAAAATGTCATATGTTTACAGTACCCTTGTTGCCTTTCTATTTGAATGATATCACATTATTAAAAAAAAATATTGAGAAGAATCTGTTTCTTGTTTTGTTTTTTGTTTTTGGTAATTGATTGTTCACTGCTTGCAAATAAATCATTATGACCTTTTCTTTGTGTATAGATTTGTATTCATGTCTCCATCTCCTTATCATTGGTAACTGTATAAACAAACAAGAAAGAAATATGCTATACATGTATGTTTATAACATGATAAATTAATTAAAAAAATAACAAACAATAACAATAGTATTGCATGGTCTTTAAGCATTAGGAAAGTCATATTTGTAGAAAACTTAATACTCAAGCAGTGTAAAATGTTTTGCTATTTTTAGCTGTATCACTGAATATCTATTATACTGACAAAAACTAATCTGAAGCCATGTTAGAAGTAATACTGACAAAAATTTATATTCAGTCTAGAATGTAGAACATTATATATTCCATTACTAAATTAGGTAGGTCAGACTTATTATATAAATTTCAATTTAATCCTTAAAAGAAGTCTAGATTCCTAAAATAATTTATAATTTTATATTTTTTATTTGTCCCAAAACATTTAAATTCATTTAATAACCATCCTTATATGATTATTTGATTAAAATATTATTCATTTATATTCTTTTACAATTTACATTTTAAAAGCAAAATAACTTAAAACAGGATAAATCAAAGGGAAGTAACAAAAAATTATTTCAAAACACTAAGTTTTTATTACACAACGGCAGTTAGCCAGAGGTAATCATCGTTGATTACCAGTATGTTTGACACCCAAGCTGTCAAGTGAAGCCATATAATTAAACATCTTCTTTGATTTACAGGTAAAATATAACACAGGTGTCAATTACACCCGTACTGTAGTAAGAAATTATCAAATATGGCGGCCGAAAATTTTCATTCATGAAATATTTCATACACGGATTTTTCTCCTAAACGGGAGGACGGGAGGAGACCCTGAAAAACAGTGTTTGGGAGATAACTCTTACAACGTAAAGTATTTGGTTACGCAGTTGTAAACCAATTGTTCAGAGAACAATTGAAGGTCTTCCACCCATAAAGATCTATTTTGATATAAAAATATTTAAATTCGGTTTAAAATGTCATTTCCAGCGTCAAATGATAGCTTATTGTACGCTGATTCCAAAATATATGGTTTCTATACATTTTCTTTAAATAAGGGAGATAATTTGTCACTTCGGATTGAAAAATGTTACTCCCGTATAATTTGAATGTTTACTTGACACTGATTCCAAAATATATGGTTCTATATACTTTTATATTAGATAAGTACAAAAATAGCTACTTCCGGTTTACACAAGGTCACTTCCGGTTGGATTTTCAAGGTCAAATGGCTTGCAACCTAATACAAAAGTCCCACGGCTTTATTATGTATACATATGAGGTAAAAGCAAAGGTCAAAATCTAGAACATCAAATTTACCTATGACCTTGAGCTCAATTTCAAGGTCATAAACCAAGGACCTCAAATCAAAAGACCCTAGGTCTTAGTTATATATGGTTAATGAGTTATATCACCATACGCGTATTTTTAAATACAAGAGGAGAAAACTCTAATTTAATGTTAGCGCACCCTTTTAACAAAATGTATGTGTTACGACATGTCGCAACTAACAATTTAGTAATAATATGTTGTCGATATCTTATATGGTTTTGAAAAGAAGTGAAAATAAGCCAAAATCAAAATTTAGAATATGACCTTGACCTTTGACCTTGACCAAATTTTCTTTTCTTGGACCAAGGATCTCAAATCTAAAGACCCTAGGTCAATATCACTTATGGTTTACCAGTTAGAAATACAAATCACTTATATCAAATACATAAGGGGAATAACTCTCATATGGAGTCTCCGAATAGCTTCGGTCAAAATTAAAATCCTAATCCTGAAGATGTAACGAGCAATTTGGTAAAATAAATTTGTCATAATCTTTACGGTTGCGAAGGAGTAGTGGCCACAAGAAAAACAGTGTTTGGGAGATAACTCTTACAACGTAAAGTATTTGGTTACGCAGTTGTCAGTTTTAAAAGCGTATAAACTATACGATATCATATTCCAAATATCTAAGCGACATCTTTTGAAACATCAATACTACGCAAGAAAAAAAATTAGGCGGAAGAAAAAAAAAAAAAAATAATAATTAAAACCAATTGTTCAGAGAACAATTGAAGGTCTTCCACCCATAAAGATCTATTTTGATATAAAAATATTAAAATTCGGTTTAAAATGTCATTTCAGCGTCAAATGATAGCTTATTGTACACTGATTCCAAAAATATATGGTTTCTATACATTTTTTTAAATAAGGAGATAATTTGTCACTTCGGATTGAAAAATGTTACTTCGGTATAATTTGAATGTTTACTTGACACTGATTCCAAAAATATATGGTTCTATATACTTTTATATTAGATAAGTACAAAAATAGCTACTTCGGTTAACACATGGTCACTTCGGTTGGATTTTTCAAGGTCAAATGGCTTGCAACCTAATGCAAAAGTCCCATGGCTTTATCATGTATACATATGAGGTAAAAGCAAAGGTCAAAATCTAAAACATCAAATTTACCTATGACCTTGAGCTCAATTTCAAGGTCATAAACCAAGGACCTCAAATCAAAAGACCCTAGGTCTTTGTTATATATGGTTAATGAGTTATATCACCATACGCGTATTTTTAAATACAAGAGGGAGAAAACTCTAATTTAATGTTAGCGCACCTTTAAACCAAAATGTATGTGTTACGACATGTCGCAACTAACAATTTAGTAATAATATGTTGTCGATATCTTATACGGTTTTGAAAAGAAGTGAAAATAAGCCAAAATCAAAATTTAGAATATGACCTTGACCTTTGACCTTGACCAAATTTTCTTTTCTTGGACGAAGGACCTCAAATCCAAAGACCCTAGGCCAATATCACTTATGGTTTACCAGTTAGAAATACATATCACTTATATCAAATACATAAGGGGAATAACTCTCATATGGAGTCTCGAAATAGCTTCGGTCAAATTAAAATCCTAATCCTGAAGATGTAACGAGCAATTTGGTAAAATAAATTTGTCGTAATCTTTTACGGTTGAAGGAGTAGTGGCCACAAGAAAAACAGTGTTTGGGGAGATAACTCTTACAACGTAAAGTATTTGGTTACGCAGTTGTCAGTTTTAAAAGCGTATAAACTATAAGATATCATATACCAAATATCTAAGCGACATCTTTTGAAACATCAATACGATGCAAGAAAAAAATTAGGCGGAAGAAAAAAAAAATAATAATTAAAAACCAATTGTTCAGAGAACAATTGAAGGTTTCTCCACCCATAAAGATCTATTTCGATATAAAAATATTAAAATTGGTTTAAATGTCATTTCCAGCGTCAAATGATAGCTTATTGTACGCTGATTCCAAAATATATGGTTTCTATACAATTTTTTTAAATAAGGAGATAATTTGTTACTTCCGGTTTGAAAAATGTTACTTCGGTATAATTTGAATGTTTACTTGACACTGATTCCAAAAATATATGGTTCTATATACTTTTATATTAAATAAGTACAAAAATAGCTACTTCCGGTTTACACAAGGTCACTTCCGGTTGGATTTTCAAGGTCAAATGGCTTGCAACCTAATGCAAAAGTCCCATGGCTTTATCATGTATACATATGAGGTAAAAGCAAAGGTCAAAATCTAGAACGTCAAATTTACCTATGACCTTGAGCTCAATTTCAAGGTCATAAACCAAGGACCTCAAATCAAAAGACCCTAGGTCTTAGTTATATATGGTTAATGAGTTATATCACCATACGCGTATTTTTAAATACAAGAGGGGAGAAAACTCTAATTTAATGTTAGCGCACCCTTTAAACCAAAATGTATGTGTAACGACATGTCGCAACTAACAATTTAGTAATAATATGTTGTCGATATCTTATACGGTTTTGAAAAGAAGTGAAAATAAGCCAAAATAAAAATTTAGAATATGACCTTGACCTTTGACTTTGACCAAATTTTCTTTTTTGGACCAAGGACCTCAAATCAAAAGACCCTAAGTCTCTATCACTTATGGTTTACCAGTTAGAAATGCATATCACTTATATCAAATGCATAAGGGGAAATAACTCTCATATGGAGTCTCCGGAACGCTTCGGTGAAAACCAAACTCAACATCCTGAAGATATAGCGAACAATTTGGTAAAATAAATTTGTCGTAATCTTTTACGGTTCTTGAAGGAGTAGTGGCCACAAGAAAAACAGTGTTTGGGGAGATAACTCTTACAACGTAAAGTATTTGGTTACGCAGTTGTCAGTTTTAAAAGCGTATAAACTGTTCGATATGATATACCAAATATGTAGCGACATCTTATGAAACAACAATACTACGCAAGAAAAAAATTAGGCGGAAGAAAAAAAAAAAAATAATAATCAGAACAAAATCAATAGGTCTTTCCACGGAAAAGTGGAAAGACCTAATAATAATCAGAACAAAATCAATAGGTCTTTCCCTGAAATCCAAAGTTTGTTTTGTTTTACTTTAGATTTATATATCCCTTAAATTTGGTATATTTTAAACCATATTGGCAAGTGATCCTGTGTAACAAGTTGGGACACTCAGTAGACAATATTCAGTAATCATGCTAATCAAGAAACATCTCTTTGAACATAATTCATAAAGTCTCCCAAATGTGAAATAAATCTAAAAATTAGAATAGCTTGTCAGCATTTTCATGGAAAAAAGGAAGAAAATAATTTATCCCTCTAGTTAATTATCCAACAAGAATGGCATTTTACAAGGTGCACAGTCATGACAGTAGAAATGACATTGAACATGCAAGAAGCGAAAAAAATGCTGTATTAGAATATTTTTTTTTATAAGTTGTTTCTTTTAAAAGTTACTTTCAGAACAATTTTTGTTATAAATTTAAATTCTTTATTGTAAACTCTCAGAGAACGTATAATGTTTCCTCAAGAGTAAAAAAAATTGTGATTGCAATGAAATGTCTCCCTTTTTGATTAACTTGACAAACATTGACAAATTTTACTTTTGAATATACTAATTACATCCTTGATCCTTGGTCTCTGGTAGATAGCTGTCTCATTGGCAATCATACCACATGCATCTCCTTATTTATAATCAGTAATTATTTTATAAAATTTGTAAATATTACAAATATAAGTACATGTATTAACAAACAGGTTTACAAAACAATCCACCAGGTTAAGAATCAGTCATGGGAGTAGATGTACAAATGTAGTCCTTGATGATCCCAAGAAACAAGGGATAAGTTTACAATTGCATGGTTAAAGATTGAAATGTTTAGATTGAGGGATGATGATATTCATAATTTGGGGGAAAAATTCCAAGTGAATTGTGTTTTATTTTCAAAAATGGTTGCAGATTAATCAAACTATTAAAGTTTTCTGGGATTTTAACAATGGTTTACTTTTAAATGATTCAAAATAATTTTTTTTCAGTTTTGAAAAGCTTCTTCATTTCCCATTATTCATACTTCACAGTTATCATTTTGCCATTTGCTAAGAGACTTTCCGATTTGAATTTTCCTTGGAAGTCTGTATTTTTGTTATTTTACTTTTTAGTATATTACTCAATTTTGGCATATGAATAAAACTACTTGACTCCTCAAAATATCTGTAAAATATTGCTGAAAACATTTTAGAAATTTATTTTGAATGTTCTTACATAGATACATGTATTATTCTAAAGCCATGATCTAGTACATGTATTTTTCAGGGTTTTGAAAAAATATTTTTAAACATGAAAGTGGACAAGTATGAAATCTTTTCAATGTAAACAATGTACATGTACCGGTAAGGTTGCAGTAAATTGAAAACTTTCCACCATGTAAAGTTTGTGGAAAAATAAAAATCCAAAACAATATAATAAAGTTAAATATATAAACAAATCCATTATTTTAGTTGTAGGAATTATTTTGGCACATTCAATATTTGTGTATTTTAACCCATTTTATAAGTTATTTGATATTTGTAGGAAATTTTTGATGAAATTGGATTATGCAAATTCTTAGAATTTATTGTGCATTGTAACATACTGGTAAATTTGCAAAACATTTATTTCAAGTTGTTTACTAGTAGTTAAAAACAGCACATTGTTTACAAGTCAGCTACTATTGAGGAACATACTCCTGTATTGTTTTATACTTCAGCATCAAAACCTTGAAAATGTGTTAATACCATGAAAATATATAGAAATCAATTAGCCACAAAGGAAAATAGATTTCAATGTATGTATGATGTTAACCGCTACACTTTGTTTCCCTTACACAGGTTATTATGGTCAACCAAATTTGTCGGGATAAGTGACCACAAGCTGCTTATGTTCTAATCTTGAATGAGTATTAATGTAATGATCTTAGGACTTGAAAAGTTGCTAACATAAAGCTTCCTGAGAAACTGACTTACTGTAGTGGCTTTGCAGCTCAAGGCTGTGCAGTAATATATTTAATCTTGATTGTTAATTTGTTAATTAAAGAAAAACTATGACTCATTAATATTTTTCTTTATATAATTTATTCTTCTGTTATATCAGCTTATGCTAAAAATCGGATTAAAATTATTTAAAAAAAAAAGAACATACTGACTGTATTTTACATGTATGTTGACTAATTGGTTTGAAGTACTCTTGGGATATGATCAGGATAGATCTAATAATTGTGAAAGAAAAACAGCTAGAAAGGATCTTTTTCAAATAAACTGTATTATTTTTGGTACAAAGAACTTGATATCACATCAGATTTCAAATACATAAAACTATTATATTTAGTGAAATCTATTTCAATATAGAGTTTCTGAAGTGCTTTTCAGATTTAAGTTTGAATAATACATTTGTACTTCTATGAAATAGTAATAGCAGTAACTTAAATTTCAAAATATAATATACATGTAACAGACTCATAGCCCTAATACATGTAATATTCATTTGATAATTCTAAGTTGGTACAAAAAAAATCAAGGCTGGTGCTTAGAAATTTTGGGATTTGTTTAATATATAAATAATAAATATGTGCTGTATGTGTACTACTATATTCTTATATGTATACACTAAAAATAACATATATTATAAATTTGGTGTTTCCAAGGTACTTTTCTACAATAACCACCATCAGGAATGCCAAGTCTGAAAATTTGAAAGATACATTGTAAGGACTTACAACTTCTTGAATATGTGGGGAGATTTTGACCAAAAGCAATCTAAATAAAATAACCAACACTATCTAGGGTCATTTTTGTGGAGCCTTCGACTTTTGTCGAAAAAGCGAGACATAGTGATCCTACATTCCGTCGTCGTTGGCGGCTTCCACAAATATTCACTCTGTGGTTAAAGTTTTTGAAATTTTAATAACTTTCTTAAACTATCCTGGATTTCTACCAAACTTGGACAGAAGCTTGTTTATGATCATAAGATAATATCCAAAAGTAAGTTTTGTAAAAAAAATCCATTTTTCCATATTTTACTTATAAATGGACTTAGTTTTCTGCCAGTAAACATTACATTTACTCTGTGGCTAAAGTTTTGAAAATTTTAACAACTTTCTTAAACTATCTTGGATTTGTACCAAACTTGGACAGAAGCTTGTTTATGATTAAAAGCTAGTATCTAGAAGGAAATTTTGTTAAAATTATGTTTCATTTTTCCGTATTTTACTTATAAATGAACTTTTGTTGTTGGGATGTACAAGTACCCTGCCACGTCCACTTGTATTTTGTCCATCTGATGAGTTAAGCCTTTTCAACTGATTTTTATAGTTCGTTCTTATGTTGTACTGTTATATCACTGTCCCAGGTTAGGGGAGGTTGGGATCCCGCTAACATGTTTAACCCCGCCACATTATGTATGTATGTGCCTGTCCCAAGTCAGGAGCCTGTAGTTCAGTGGTTGTCATTTGTTTGTGTGTTACATATTTGTTTTCGTTCATTTTGTACATAAATAAGGCCGTTAGTTTTCTCGTTTGAATTGTTTTACATTGTCATTTCGGGGCCTTTTATAGCTGACTATGCGGTATGGGCTTTGCTCATTGTTGAAGGCCGTACGGTGACCTATAGTTGTTAATTTCTGTGTCATTTTGGTCTCTTGTGGACAGTTGTCTCATTGGCAATCATACCACATCTTCTTTTTTATATTAGTTTTTCTTCCAGTTAACATTACATACAGTCTGCTGTTTAAGTTTTTAAAACATTTATTAGATTCATAAACTATCCTGGATTTTTACCAAACTTGGACAGAAGCTACTTACAATCAAAAGATAGTGTAGAGAGGAATATTTTTATTAATTTTTTTTCTCATTTTTGTTGAGCCTGCGATTAACAACAAAAGTAGGCGAGACACTGGGTTCTGCGGAACCCTTACAAATTTTTACCTCAGGAAGTTGGAACCTTTGTTAGATAATCATGCTGATAATTTCTAAATTTACCAATGACAAATAAAATAAAGGTATGTTTTAAATCATGTTAGTATCAAAGCACTGACATCTGAGCTAATGATACCGACCAACGGCAGCTGTATCAATCTTTTGCTTGAAAATGAAAATAATACTTAATTCAGTGGGCAGAATAGTATCCATATCCTTTTCCTGATCTGGCACAATTTCAAGTACTGTACTGTTAATTCATAATTTAATATATGTTTATTAGCTCACCTGGCCCAAAGGGCCTTGATGAATTGAGCTATTGTCATCACTTGGCATATGTCGTTGTCATCAGAAACAACTAACCCAATTTTAACTTTGGGTAAATGATCCTTGTGGTATCTTCACTTCAGATGTTGTGTCATGCAACTTTGAATTTCCTGGGTACAGTGCTATTGATTATGACACAAAATCATACATTTGTACATGTACATTTTGTGTAAATGTACCGCTGGTCAAATGTCACACATTGGTGATCTGAGGAACATAAGATCATAAGGCTTGGCGACCATATTTATAAAAGATATATGAGTAGCATGTTTGGAACTGTTTACTACTACTAATAACTTAGTTTATAGCATGAAGGTCAAGGCATTAGTGGAGTTTCTGTAGAGATCTGCAGAAGGTTCAATTAATGTTTAGCAGCCACAGGCCCGACATTTAATTTTGGAGAATTTTGTGTTGATTCATTTGACCTGTAGTAGAATTTCTTACAGCCACAATAAAAAATTTTCAAGCCTGGGCTGGTGGGCCTTTGGCCAAGTGTGAAGACAAAACAAAGGTTTGCATTCAAATTATGCATCTAGATGCATTGTAAGGGTCCCTGATACTTTTATCTCATTAAGGACATATATGTAATATCCCTTCATTTAGGGTCCATAACTCAAGCACCACTATCTTTATATTTAAAACAGCTGATTGATAAGTTGAAAAAAAAAAAATCATAATTACAAAAGCAAATAAATTATGTTTAACATTTAAATTTAATCTGTACAGTTTTGTTAATACATGTACATTGTACCGTTTTCATAAGTAAGAAGTTCTGGCAGTTGTTATTTACATGCTTTATTGACATGGTAGACAGGAGATGGCTAAATGTCTTTTACTTACCTTTCTTTATTGACATGGTAGACAGGAGATGGCTAAATGTCTTTTACTTACCTTTCTTTATTGACATGGTAGACAGGAGATGGCTAAATGTCTTTTACTTACCTTTCTTTATTGACATGGTAGACAGGAGATGGCTAAATGTCTTTTACTTACCTTTCTTTATTGACATGGTAGACAGGAGATGGCTAAATGTCTTTACTTACCTTTCTTTATTGACATGGTAGACAGGAGATGGCTAAATGTCTTTACTTACCTTTCTTTATTGACATGGTAGACAGGAGATGGCTAAATGTCTTTTACTTACCTTTCTTTATTGACATGGTAGACAGGAGATGGCTAAATGTCTTTACTTACCTTTCTTTATTGACATGGTAGACAGGAGATGGCTAAATGTCTTTACTTACCTTTCTTTATTGACATGGTAGACAGGAGATGGCTAAATGTCTTTTACTTACCTTTCTTTATTGACATGGTAGACAGGAGATGGCTAAATGTCTTTTACTTACCTTTCTTTATTGACATGGTAGACAGGAGATGGCTAAATGTCTTTTACTTACCTTTCTTTATTGACATGGTAGACAGGAGATGGCTAAATGTCTTTTACTTACCTTTCTTTATTGACATGGTAGACAGGAGATGGCTAAATGTCTTTTACTTACCTTTCTTAACCTACAACACCCTTTTAAACCATAACAACTTTTATGACTTTGTTATAATTTTGTAAAATATTGTCATGCCATTTTTGGCAAATAAAAACTTTCATAAGGTTTTCCATCTGAAGAAAGTCAAGTTACCTGTATTAGATGTTTAGATTTAAGTGATATATTTTATGTTTGATGAAGCTGAAGTATATACCCTTAAGAATTTGGTCCACAAAACTTCATACATTCAGTATATAAGAATTTTTCCAAATAATTGATTTTCAGAGAGAATTACTGCATTTGAAATTAGAAGTTAAAAAAAAAAACATAATAACAATAGAACAATAGATTTATAAAAAATCAATATAATTAATGCTTGAGTTAGATTTGGTTGCCTTAAGAATGTTAGTGTTTTAAAAGTTTATATTTTAATTACAAAAATAAAGGCCTTTAAAAGGACCTTTTTAAAAAAATAGTGAGTTAGTATTTCTATAAATATGTGGTCGGTACAATTTGATGTTGAACCTGTTGAATCATTATTTTGGAAGATTTTTCATGCTAATATATAACATACCAGAATACTCAGTTGAAATATCCTTGAAATACTTTTTCAAATTGTCCTGCAATTTATAATACAGTTTCATTACCTTGTTTAGCAAAAGCCGAGTCAAGCATCATGGCCTACACAGTTTTAATCTGTAACAACAGGCAATTAATGATCACTTCCTTTTTCCTTCCTTAACAACAAATCTGTAGATCTGGACTACTGTGATTGACTCAATTTATACAAAAATTTGGAAAAATTGTTTAAAGTTCATATAAATGTAAAGCTCATAACTTTGCTTTAAAATAAATATTCTTAGCTTTTCGGTACAATACCTAGTTCTAAATGTAGAAAACATGACATTTGTCAATAAAATAGCTTAACTTCAAATTTCATGATATATTTTTTTATCTTATATTTGTCTCTTTTTACTTGTCTTTAGGGAGTATTAGTCGTGATGAAGTTTGAAAGTTCTGTAGGTGTGTGGTGAATATCTGCGGTTGATGAGCCACTTACTGTTTACCATAATAGGTAAGTGAGTATCTGAGAATAAGCTCCATGACATTTTATCAAGATAACGAAAATAGAATAGTCCAGCAGTTCATCACATGACAATAACATAAATATGTTATTTAAGGTTACTGTGATATGAAATTGCAGACTGGATAATTAAGTTTCTAGCAATCCCATTTAAGGAATGGTATTGTATTTAATGGTAGAACTACTGACATTATTGCATTTGCATTTGAAACATAAACAATGTTTTTCTGCATGTACAAGAGTTTTATTGCAAGTGTTTCTTTTGAAGTTAGATGCAAAAAAAAAAAATTAGCTCACCTGACTCAAAACAAGTCTTGTTTAATTTTATACAAATGCTGAGTTGGAGGCTTTATATTTTTAAACATTCTTCATTTGAAAACATTTTATGTTTATTAAATATGGCAGCAATGATGCCAAAGAGATTCTAATTGCTTATACATGGATCAGATGGCAATGGCAGATCAAGGGGGGCATAGAGGCTGTAGATTTGCAATAAACATCATATAGGTTCCAATTAAGGTAGTAACAAAGCACAGGATTGATCTTCTAGGAAATTGTTTGTTGAATATTGTTTAGAAGTTCCTTTACACAAATCCTTATTTCATTTAGGTCAGACAAAAACAAAGCCGTTTAGAAGCAGTTGGTAATTTTCAAAATAATCTGTACTAGTTGTTACTATCCTTGTGTTCACATTTAAATTTAAATTGTTGTAGCTTAAAATAGAACTAGAATAGTTGTATCATTGATATAAGTGGATTCAAAATGGTGTTTGGCAGGTGACCTTGTGACCTGACATCTCATTTAAAATGTTCAAAACTGACATTCTTAAATTTGCTTAAAATTGATCTGGTGACCTTAGGCAACTTTAAACACTGTTTGACATTTTTGTGACCTAAGAGGTACCCTATTGGATCCCCTTGTAACCTAATGTCAGGGTTATCATGGAAGCAGAGTCAGTCATTTTTGTCTCGTATGCAAGACAAAGGTATTACTATCTGGCGGTGGCATTGTAAGCTATTTTTATAAAGCTTTATATTTCAGAAGGTAGAAGACCTGGATGCTTCATATCTTGTATGCAGATACCTTATGTTACGAAGTTTCAGTCTGTCATGTGTCCATTGTCCTTGACCTCATTTTCATGGTTCAGTGACTGCTTGAAAATAAATTTCAGTTTTTTTGTCTTGTGAATTTCTCACTTATTATGAGCAATAGGATAACTATATTTGATATATGGGTTCCTTGCAATGTCTACTTGTCTGTCAGACAGTGTTCACCTGTCCTCGACCTCATTTCATGGATCAGTGATCAAGGTTAAAGTTACATGATTAGGTCTGTTTCTCAGATACTATAAGCAGTAGCTATAGGTCAACTATATGTGGTGTATGGAATGATTGTAAGGGGTACATATCAGTCTGGCAGGTTTTATCTGACCTTGACATCATTTTCATGGTTCATTGGTCAATGTTAAGTTTTTGTGTTTTGGTCTGTTTTTTCAAATACTAATAGCCATAGGTCAGCTATATTTGGTGTATGGAATAATTGTAAGGTGTACATGTCTGTCTGGCAGGATTTAGCTGACCTTGACCTCATTTTCATGGTTCATTGGTCAATGTTAAGTTTTTTGTGATTTGGTCTGTTTTTTAATTACCGTAAGCAATAGGTCAACTATATTTGGTGTATGAAATAATTGTAAGGTGTACATGTCTGTCTAACAGGATTTAGCTGACCTTGATCTTTTTGTCATGGATCTTTAAAAATGTTTAAATGTTTATGTGATACTTGTAGTAAAACATTTATCTTTTATACTTTCAACATAAAATCAATGGTCAGTAAAGCAGGCAAGACATTTCAGCGTGTGCACTCTTGTTTTCTACTTATATGTTATAATCTCACTGATTCTCTACTTATATGTTATAATCTAACTGATTCTTTACGTACTATATGTTATAATCTAATTGATTCTTTATGTACTATATGTTATAATCTAATTGATTGTTTACGTACTATATGTTATAATCTAATTGATTCTTTATGTACTATATGTTATAATCTAACTGATTGTTTACGTACTATATGTTATAATCTAACTGATTCTTTACGTACTATATGTTATAATCTAATTGATTCTTTATGTACTATATGTTATAATCTAACTGATTGTTTACGTACTATATGTTATAATCTAACTGATTCTTTACGTACTATATGTTATAATCTAACTGATTCTTTACATACTATATGTTATTATCTAACTGATTCTTTACGTACTATATGTTATAATCTAACTGATTGTTTACGCACTGTATGTTATAATCTAACTGATTCTTTACATACTATATGTTATTATCTAACTGATTCTTTACATACTGTATGTTATTATCTAACTGATTCTTTACATACTGTATGTTATAATCTAACTGATTCTTTACATACTATATGTTATAATCTAACTGATTCTTTACATACTGTATGTTATAATCTAACTGATTCTTTACATACTGTATGTTATAATCTAACTGATTCTTTACATACTATATGTTATTATCTAACTGATTCTTTACGGACTGTATGTTATGATTTTACTGATTCTCTGCTTATATGTTATAATATAACTGATTCTAGGTAAAAAAGGTTTTAATTTTTTTTATCTAAAGTTCTCAACCAACCAACCTTACCTAATATTTTCTAGTGTGTTGCTTAACTGTTAATCAAAGGACAGATTTTTTTGTTTACTTAAATACTATGCCTTATGCATTCCTCTTAGCCATTCAAGCTATAATTCCAATATCAACCATAAAAATTCAGCAATTAAGGAGAATGAGATCATTTTATTTTTAATAAAATGAGATTATTTTATTTTTAATAAAATGAAGTCTTATTTTGGACCTATACCTAATTCTCTGTTTGATACTATGTAAGCAACTTTCATTATGTACATACGTATTAAGATTTTTCACCAAAAATATTCTTGGTTTAGAGAAAGACCATGTATGGAAAAAATGTAGTACCATAAAAAGATAAAGCTACCTGACTGTTGTCAAGAATGATACAATTAGAATTAACTTATTTCTTAAGGGATTTATTTTGATATTTTGTTTTATATGTATTTAACGAATGCATTATTGTTTTCACTTAATTGTAATACACGTTTTTTTTTTAATATAGAAATAAAAATAAGTCTCCAAAGAGATGAAAATGAAGTAAAAATGTCATTTTTAC
This sequence comes from Mytilus coruscus, assembly GCA_017311375.1. Classification (NCBI taxonomy): domain Eukaryota; kingdom Metazoa; phylum Mollusca; class Bivalvia; order Mytilida; family Mytilidae; genus Mytilus; species Mytilus coruscus. The sequence continues at coordinate 38,020,833 of CM029603.1, read as the reverse complement.
TGAAAATGTCCTCTGGTATTTAGTGTATAGTCTTCCCACACAGAAAACAAGGAAATAAACAGAAAAAAATCACAGTAAGCCGTTAAATGTCAAAATGCCTTACGTTAATCCTTCTACAGATTTGCATCCTGATATTGATTTTTTAAAAGCTAAAAATATTGATATTATGAAGAGGAATTCTCTGCTGAATTTAATCGTGTTCTTGATTGTGTTATTTATCGGTAAATATTTGTTTGATTTTGAAAAAGAAATAGCAGAAAGCACCCTTAGATGTAAATATTTTGATAACAACAAAAATGCATTTAACTTTGATATTTAATGCTTGACATTATTCAATCTTAGTTATGACAAGGAATTATGTCCAAGATAAGAGAAAGAAGAATTAAGAATCATTTGTCAAATCAGAAAGGCAACACCATGGTCTAAAAAAAAAAGAAGAAAAGACAAACAGCAGTCCACAAATCTAGACTGAAAACACAAACCCTACCAAAAACTTTGGGTGAGCTCAGGTGCTCTGGAAGGGTAAGTAGATCCTGCTCCACTGGTGGCACCTGTCATGTTGCAGATGGCAATAACAATTCTGTTACAAGTCCCATTGGGGGATGTCATAATCATGAAAAAGAGGACAGGATTTTGGCTATGACAATTGGAACATATCATTGGTTAACTGTGACATAGATATTCCGTAAATGTCAAATCATGAAATATTAAAAAGAATGTTACCTTTCATTGTCCTAATTTTGATACAGTCTTGTTATATACTGACAATGACTATTGTACTTACTTTATATAGACATTTCATTTTAAAAAAATTATAAAAACTGCCTTTGCATTATTTCTAAAATCAAAAAAATTAAAGGAAATTATGTTTTGAACATGCTTGATTAAAATGAATATTTCATTTCAAATGTTATTTGAATTTCGAATTTCAAAGAATTTGAAGTCATAAAGGACTTAAGATTTGAAATTGAAATCAACAATTAACATTGACGCTGTTTCAGCAACAGATTGAAGAAAGTTTATAGCCATTGGACATTTGTGTAGGAGAAATGGTAATATTCGCTATGCACCAGCTATTTCTGGACAATATAATTTCACCAGAAGACATTTTATCATATTACAGAAGGAAGTAGTTGTGTGGGATGCAGTAAAATTAAACAGAAAGAAAAAAGTTTTTGTATCTTATTTTAATGACAGATATTGATTCATTTACTGTCATGGCAAAAGCCTAGTAGCAATTGGTCAGGAATATGACAGTTGTTTTATATTAGTTCTGTTGGTTGATATAGTCAAGCTTTCAGTTTTGTCAGGTTTTACGGACTCCCCCTTTTGAATATAACTTAAAGTTTTGTATTTTTTTGAATACTTTTTTGGTCCAGTAAAAAAATAGTTTTGTTACCTAAACAAATGTCAAAGAAAATGTATAAAGTTTAAAAATTACATCTGTTAAAATCCAGAGAGAAAAGTTTTGGTTTTGATAGTCAAGCATCAAATTTGAGACCATTGGAATTACTACAGTTATTCTAGCAATGATGAAAAAAGATTTTATTGATGTAATGTAGTCTACTTGCATTTATTATTATAAAGTAAAACAAAACTGATTGATATTGCCAGTTTGTCACTCTTCAGACATTAACATCTAAAGGGTAAAGGGTCAAATAACATCCTTTATTGTAAGTAAAATCCCTCTCTAAAAAAAGAGATTATAAAGTCAGAGATAGCTTTGAAGTTACAATGTCTCTGACTAAGATTATAAATGAGCATTGAATTAAGGTATGGCTAACAACAATTTACATCCAATATGCAGCAGTTTAAACTAGTTTAATATTGAGTCCTAAACCCTCTCTCCATTCTGTATTATTTGGTGTTCTGACTGAGGTTTTTGAGGGATAATTGTCTCATGGTCTCCTGCTTTTTGTTATTTTAAATAATTTTACTTTGCACTGAATCACACTATCTTTAACAACCAATAAACAATTAAGTATCGATTGAGTCTCTTCATGAAGTTTTCATTAAAAGTACATGTACATGCACTTGTACAACAGGAGTTGTCTCCCTGTTTATAACGCTATTTATTCATAAAAAAAATCTGTTGTGTACCACCAAATGTTTTATCCTTTGTTAATGAATAGTTGAAAGTATATGATTAGAGTTGAGGGAAAATTGAATATGAGAGAAATCTTGTGTATATATTTTTATACCCCTGCCGTAGCAGAGGGGGCATTAAGTTTTACCCTTTGTCCGTCTGTAAGTACGTACGTACGTACGTCCCAAAATTGGTTTCTATTCTCTAACTTGAGTTTGCCTCAACCAAATGTTATGAAACTTACATACAATGCTTATTACCACTCAATACAGATCAAGTATGAATTTTGGTAGCGTGACTCTAACCATTCTAGAGTTATGCCCCTTTATAAATGGAAAAATTGCAAAATTTTTAGTTTCCGTTCTCTAATTTAAGTTTGCCTCAACCAAATGTTATGAAACTTATACACAATGCTTATTACCACAAAACACAGATCAAGTTTGAATTTTGGTGGCGTCACTTAAACGATTCTAGAGTTATGCTCTTTTATAATGGAAAAATTGCTAAATTTTTAGTTTCCGTTCTCTAACTTAAGTTTGCCTCAACCAAATGTTATGAAACTTATACACAATTCTTATTATCACAAAATACAGATCTAGGGTGAATTTTGGTGGCGTCCCTCTAACCGTTCTAGAGTTAAATCTTAATGTAATCGAGAATTAAAAAGGACATAACAGCATTGATTGTTGTAACCTGGGTGATAGAAAATCAATTTTCTAAAAATGAAAGAAAAAAGAGAATAGATATAAGAAGATGTGGTATGAGTGCCAATGAGACAACTCTCCATCCAAGTCAAAATTTATAAATGTAAACCATTATAGGTCAAAGTACGGTCTTCAACACGGAGCCTAGGCTCACACCGAACAGTAAGCTATAAAGGGCCCCAAAAATTACTAGTGTGAAACCATTCAAACGGGAAAACCAACGGTCTAATCTATATAAAAACGAGAAACGAGAAACACTTATGAACCACATCAACAAACGACAACTACTGAACATCAGATTCCTGACTTAGGACAGGTGCAAACAAATGCAGCGGGTTTAAGCGTTTTAATGGTACCAAACCTTCACCCTTTTCTGAAACAATAGTGAAACATCACAACATAGAAAGACACACTATAAAATATCAACTGAAATAGCTTAACTCAATCAAAGGACATAGTAACACCATTGAACATACACTGAACAAATAAATTTGACCTATGATACAATGTAAATTCAAAATAAATAAACTAAGGGAAGAATAATAAAAGTAACATGTTATATAGGTATGAAATGTTAAACAATTTAAGAAAAACAATATGCTCGAACAAAATATCAGCCATTTGCAATAACTTTAAACACAGGTAAATAAAATAATTTTGTTGTTAGGTATACGTATACAGTTACAATAGAGAAAGGAAATATTTTAACAAAATAAATAATTTTGATGTTCATAGTACGAAGTGGAAATTTATATTAGTACCAAACACTTATCAAAGCTGGTATATAGACCAGATATAACCCTGAATAACATTAAATAACAAAAAAGCATTACAATTAGTATCAACAGGTCAAATAAACAAGAAAGTACGATTTGAGAGTACTGCAGTTACTGACAGCTAGTTAAAAGCCAAAACAATTAATAATAAAAATCATGCATCAGAGACTAAAATCAACTAAAACACATCCCAGGGATTTAGTATTTTAACGTCATGGACAGTCAAAGAAGACATGACTAGTGCAATGCCAAAATAAATGTATCGACAGACAGTAGGATAGTTAGGAGTTTAACCTCTTTATAGATCAAAATGAGCGTGGGTGTGTCTTTAAACATCCCGTTTGAAAAGAATACAAATTTAGTTATGTTTTAATTTGCTGATGACAAAATCGATATTAGTGCCAATGTAAACTATATTCAAAGATCTAATTACAACATAGTTAGGATAACCTGAACTAATAAGTTTATTTAAAGGTTCGATGAGTTTACGGATCATATAGTGATTTCCGCACTTTAAGTACAATATTACCGTAAAATTTAGGATGTGAAATACCGTTTTAATAATTTTTCTACAGGTACAGCCAAATTTACTAATCAAATCTTTGTATCTATGAAAGAACTTAGCAAAAGTTTTACGTAATTTATAGTAACGAAATCCCTGACTTAATAATTTACTAGTGATGCATTGATTACGTTCGTTAAAATCTATGACATCACTACACACACGGGCATAACGAGCGAGTTGGGATATATACACACCGTATGATGGAGCCAAAGGAACATCGCCGTCTAAAAAGGAAAATTAACAATAGGGAATGAAAAATCGTCTCTTTTGTCGTAAATTTTCGTATGGAGTTTTCCTTTAGAGATTGAAATGTCCAAGTCCAGAAAAGGACAACTACTGCTGTTTATGTTAGATTTAGTTAAAGTAAGTTCTATTGGGTAAATTTCGGTAGTATATTTAGAGAACTCTGGATTATTTAACGAAAAATATCATCTAGATAACGGAAGGTATTGTTGAATGTATCAACCAAATGTAACAATGACGTGTCTTTACTGAGTTTGGTCATGAACTGAGATTCATAGCAATACAGGAATAAATCTGCTATTAAAGGGCGCAGTTAGTGCCCATAGGAATACCTACTACTTGTCTATACACTTTATCGCGAAACGTACATATATGTTGTCCAGGAGAAAATTTAAAGCTTCAATCATATCTTCACATTTCCAGTAAGTGTATCTAGCATACTTTCCTTTTCGTTACAGAAAAAGGCTTTAAACAGTTACAGCAAATAAATTTGTAATGAGATTTTCAAAAGACCATTTAATTAAATATGAAAACTTTTCTTGATAAGATTGTGTGGAAGTGTAGTATAGAGAGTAGAAAATCATAACTGTCAACAGAATTAAAAGGACCATCAAAAGCATGTATTTTATCTAAAACCTCTAAAAAATTTTAACACTCCAAAATAATTAATACCATTATTTTCATAAGCTTTATTACAAAAGTTAATAACAAGTTCTTTGATAGTAGTAAGGAGGTAGTTAGAAGAACTGATAGATTGGTAGTAGAACACTTACTAGATGCGGAGATGAAACGGAATTTAAATGGTTTTGTGCAATTTAGGTAACCAGTACATAGTAGGGACTTTCAAATGTTCGGAAGAGGCTTTAAGCTGGGTAGTGGCAGTGATATGCTTGTTTACAATTTGACTCTCTGTGGGCGTACGGACCTGAATGTAGATGAATTTGTAATTTCGTTTGGAGAACTTCCGTAGTATATGCATCACACCACCACTACATTATTTGCTGCTTTATCTGCCGGTACGAACACAAACCGCTTTGCAGTACTTGGAGTTTATTTTTATTCTGGAAATGGGAATATCATGGACCCTATTACTAATTTCAGAATTGTATTCAAAATGAGATATCTGAATATTAACAGTATTCATAATTTTATTCAAATAACTGTCTAGAGATTTTTATCAGATTTTCACGTTTACACCAATTTTTACAGTAGACAGACAGAGCGTCTTTAATAACCTTACGACACTGTTTCCAATCTATTTTAGATGGAGGACGATATTTGGTCCTTTCTTAAGAAAAGTTATGACCTCACGGTCTTCGACGATGTTGAGGTCTCCTGTAAGGACATGACCATAGGGAACATATCTAAAACTAGATGTTTCACAATCTCAAGTGGAAGGAACATTATTTACTATATTGACGTCTGATGTAACTGACGTATAATTAAAAATCAAACTTGCTGGGTTTTTATAAGAATACGAAATAATAGGTGGTTCTATATTATCAAAATATGGAGGTATTTGGCTTTGGATGGTAGAGTCATTGAATATACTAGATAAGTTAATAAAATCAATACCTCTATTTATATATTTTAATTTAAGAAAATGCCGTTTATGATTTTTAGGTTTATCGATACTAGGAAATAGCCTATGATGACAAAAGGCTGTAATAATACGGGTGTATTCATACATCGGGCTAAAAAAAGAAATTGTATCACACTCCAGAAAAATAGCATATAATTTACTTATTGGTATCTGACCCAGTTTGCATAATACTTGATGTCTGCCATTATTTTTTATTATAGATAACAGATCAGCAAGTGTATAATTTATACGATGTTTAATACGTTGATTACGGTTTTTGCGTTTGCCATGAGACCTTTTATTTCTAAGTCGTTTATCGACAATATTAATGACATCGATTGAAGTTTTAGTTATGTTCCCTGTCCTAATATTTTGTCATTAAGACCGAGAGGATAAGCAGTTTGAAGTCTTTTATCCAAAATAATTCGCGAATTTCACGTGATTTTCAAATTGCTGGTGTGATTCTCCTGGTTGTTTCTGAACGGTTTCAAGTGGTTGGAATTTAATAAATTTTAGATTGTGATTATGCTTATCTAAATGTTGATATATCAAACTTTTGAATTTTTAGGTCTCGAAAGCGGTAAAGGTGTTCTTGATTTCTTTTGTAATACGCTCGTCCCGTCTGTCCCACATATTGAATACCACATTTAGGTTGGGTTCAAGTTACCACATATATAAGGTTTTGAGTTTGTCAGGTAATGTCACAGGAAAAGGAGAGCGAAAAGCTCTCCGTTCACTGTTGACCGTACAGTATTTTGTGAAGTTAATCTAAAACAGGTTAGTCACTTTTGGCATTGCAGGAAAATTTGTGGATATCCACGCGCATTTTGTTAAACAATCTGGCTGTAGAGGCATTACAAATCGTTTGTTTAAGCACGTGGATATCCTAGAAGTTGTGTTGTTAATAATTTTCTTTCCATTACGTAAAATCATGATAATTAAATAGGGTATAAGAAAAATAAAAAAGACCGGAGGTAGTAACAATGAATAAGGATCACAATTACGGAATAGGAAATAATAGGCAAAGCAGTAAAATAACTTATTTCTTAAAAACTGCAAACATGCATAGATGGAAATAAAAAAAAAAAATATAATACATGTATGATATTTCATAGTCTTATTACATATAGAATAAGAATATGTGAATAAAAGGACACATGCATTATACGTAAATGCGACAAAAGCCTGGAAAAGCCTTTGAAATATGTAAAAAAAATACATAAATTCATATCAATCTTTGTTTCGGACATGTCCTGATTTAAATTAATAGAGATTTGATAGTGAGTCATTACTGATTGTAATATGTGGCTTAACAGAATGTTGGAAATTTAAACATTGTTACAAATATTGGATGGTAAAAATATCTATAACAAATGGGAAGTTGGTCAATAATTTTTTTCACTAGTGAAACTACATAAATCAAAGATTTGATTACATAGAATGATGAAATTTTATGATAAATATCAATTTGTTAGACAACAGAAGCTGCTCTTGAAGTGTAAGATACCGGAAAAAGGGAAAAAGGATAAGCAAGCAGAGTTATAATATGCAATTTGCAAATGAATATATTTGTGTATTTGGAAACTGATTACCTTCTAAGTGCAAAATTTTGACAAAACCACAATACAGGATTTCATAAATTAAATGAAATAGATATTTTTGACAACAAATTTCAACTGATTCTTTACATACTATATGTTATTATCTAACTGATTCTTTACATACTATATGTTATGATCTTACTGATTCTCTGCTTATATGTTATAATATAACTGATTCTAGGTAAAAAAGGTTTTAATTTTTTTTATCTAAAGTTCTCAACCAACCAACCTTACCTAATATTTTCTAGTGTGTTGCTTAACTGTTAATCAAAGGACAGATTTTTTGTTTACTTAAATACTATGCCTTATGCACTCCTCTTAGCCATTCAAGCCATAATTCCAATATCAACCATAAAATTCAGCAATTAAGGAGAATGAGATCATTTTATTTTTAATAAAATGAGATTATTTATTTTAATAAAATGAAGTCTTATTTTGGACCTATACCTAATTCTCTGTTTGATACTATGTAAGCAACTTTCATTATGTACATACGTATTAAGATTTTCACCAAAATATTCTTGGTTTAGAGAAAGACCATGTATGGAAAAAATGTAGTACCATAAAAAGATAAAGCTACCTGACTGTTGTCAAGAATGATACAATTAGAATTAACTTATTTCTTAAGGGATTTATTTTGATATTTTGTTTTATATGTATTTAACGAATGCATTATTGTTTTCACTTAATTGTAATACACGTTTTTTTAATATAGAAATAAAAATAAGTCTCCAAAGAGATGAAAATGAAGTAAAATGTCATTTTACTGAAAATGTCCTCTGGTATTTAGTGTATAGTCTTCCCACACAGAAAACAAGGAAATAAACAGAAAAAAATCACAGTAAGCCGTTAAATGTCAAAATGCCTTACGTTAATCCTTCTACAGATTTGCATCCTGATATTGATTTTTTAAAAGCTAAAAATATTGATATTATGAAGAGGAATTCTCTGCTGAATTTAATCGTGTTCTTGATTGTGTTATTTATCGGTAAATATTTGTTTGATTTTGAAAAAGAAATAGCAGAAAGCACCCTTAGATGTAAATATTTTGATAACAACAAAATGCATTTAACTTTGATATTTAATGCTTGACATTATTCAATCTTAGTTATGGCAAGGAATTATGTCCAAGATAAGAGAAAGAAGAATTAAGAATCATTTGTCAAATCAGAAAGGCAACACCATGGTCTAAAAAAAAGAAGAAAAGACAAACAGCAGTCCACAAAACTAGACTGAAAACACAAACCCTACCAAAAACTTTGGGTGAGCTCAGGTGCTCTGGAAGGGTAAGTAGATCCTGCTCCACTGGTGGCACCTGTCATGTTGCAGATGGCAATAACAATTCTGTTACAAGTCCCATTGGGGATGTCATAATCATGAAAAGAGGACAGGATTTTGGCTATGACAATTGGAACATATCATTGGTTAACTGTGACATAGATATTCCATAAATGTCAAATCATGAAATATTAAAAGAATGTTACCTTTCATTGTCCTTATTTTGATACAGTCTTGTTATATACTGACAATGACTATTGTACTTACTTTATATAGACATTTCATTTTAAAAATTATAAAACTGCCTTTGCATTATTTCTAAAATCAAAAAATTAAAGGAAATTATGTTTTGAACATGCTTGATTAAAATGAATACTTCATTTCAAATGTTATTTAATTTAATTTCAAAGAACTTGAAGTCATAAAGGACTTAAGATTTGAAATTGAAATCAACAATTAACATTTGTTGTGCAGGATATTGACGCTGTTTCAGCAACAGATTGAAGAAAGTTTATAGCCATTGGACATTTGTGTAGGAGAAATGGTAATATTCGCTATGCACCAGCTATTTCTGGACAATATAATTTCACCAGAAGACATTTTATCATATTACAGAAGGAAGTAGTTGTGTGGGATGCAGTAAAATTAAACAGAAAGAAAAAGTTTTGTATCTTATTTTAATGACAGATATTGATTCATTTACTGTCATGGCAAAAGCCTAGTAGCAATTGGTCAGGAATATGACAGTTGTTTTATATTAGTTCTGTTGGTTGATATAGTCAAGCTTTCAGTTTTGTCAGGTTTACAGACTCCCCTCCCTTTTGAATACTTCTTAAAGTTTTGTATTTTTTGAATACTTTTCTGGTCCAGTAAAAATTAGTTTTGTTACCTAAACAAATGTCAAAGAAAATGTATAAAGTTTAAAATTACATCTGTTAAAATCCAGAGAGAAAAGTTTTGGTTTTGATAGTCAAGCATCAAATTTGAGACCATTGGAATTACTACAGTTTTTCTAGCAATGATGAAAAAGATTTTATTGATGAAATGTAGTCTACTTGCATTTATTATTATAAAATAAAACAAAACTTATTGATATTTGCCAGTTTGTCACTCTTCAGACATTAACATCTAAAGGGTAAAGGGTCAAATAACATCCTTTATTGTAAGTAAAATCCCTCTCTTAAAAAGAGATTATAAAGTCAGAGATAGCTTTGAAGTTACAATGTCTCTGACTAAGATTATAAATGAGCATTGAATTAAGGTATGGCTAACAACAATGTACATCAATATGCAGCAGTTTAAACTAGTTTAATATTGAGTCCTAAACCTCTCTCCATTCTGTATTATTTGGTGTTCTGACTGAGGTTTTTGAGGGATAATTGTCTCATGGTCTCCTGCTTTTTGTTATTTTAAATAATTTTACTTTGCACTGAATCACACTATCTTTAACAACCAATAAACAATTAAGTATCGATTGAGTCTCTTCATGAAGTTTTCATTAAAAGTACATGTACATGCACTTGTACAACAGGAGTTGTCTCCTGTTTATAACGCTATTTATTCATAAAAAATCTGTTGTGTACCACCAAATGTTTTAGTTTGTCAGGTAATGTCACAGGAAAATTGAATATGAGAAAAGCTCTATGCCCTGCCGTTCACTGTTGACCTTTGTCACAGTATTTGCGCACGTCCCAAAATTGGTTTTAATCTAAAACAGGTTAGTCACAAATGTTTTGGCATTGCAATGCTTATTACCAAATTGTGGATATATGAATTTTGGTTAAACAATCTGGCTGTAGAGGCATTACAAATCGTTTGTTTAATTTAAGTTTGGATATCCTAGAAACTTATGTTGTTAATAAGTTTGAATCTTTCCATTAAACGTAGAAATCATGATAATTAAATAGGGTATAAGCCTCAAAAATAAAAAGACGGAGGTAGTAACAATGAATAAGGATCACTGTTCTAGAGAATAGTAATCGAAATAATAGGCATAACAAATTGTTGTAACCAGTGATAAAAATAACTTATTTCTTAAAACTGCAAACATGCAAACATGCATAGATGGAAATAAAAAAAAAAAATATAATACATGTATGATATTTCATAGTCTTATTACATATAGAATAAGAATATGTGAATAAAAGGACACATGCATTATACGTAAATGCGACAAAAGCCTGGAAAAGCCTTTGAAATATGTAAAAAAAATACATAAATTCATATCAATCTTTGTTTCGGACATGTCCTGATTTAAATTAATAGAGATTTGATAGTGAGTCATTACTGAGTGTAATATGTGGCTTAACAGAATGTTGAAAATTTAAACATTGTTACAAATATTGGATGGTAAAAATATCTATAACAAATGGGAAGTTGGTCAATAATTTTTTTCACTAGTGAAACTACATAAATCAAAGATTTGATTACATAGAATGATGAAATTTTATGATAAATATCAATTTGTTAGACAACAGAAGCTGCTCTTGAAGTGTAAGATACCGGAAAAAGGGAAAAAGGATAAGCAAGCAGAGTTATAATATGCAATTTGCAAATGAATATATTTGTGTATTTGGAAACTGATTACCTTCTAAGTGCAAAATTTTGACAAAACCACAATACAGGATTTCATAAATTAAATGAAACAGATATTTTTGACAACAAATTTCAGGTATTTTTTACATGGACATTTTCACAGAAAAGTACAAGGAACTAGTCATATGGAAAAATTATCGATAGAAGAAGAATATAATATAAAAATAAAAATAAAATTTGGTTGGTTAAGTATTTAAACACCTTTAAACAAATATGTGTAACATTAAATTAATATTAAAGGCAATAGGTTATTTGTAAACTGTTATAAGGATCCAATATTACTTCAAATTTATTTTGTAAACATGTTGTATTAGTCATGCATTGACAATCCTAAAGTGTTTGGAATTCCATTGTAGACAAATTAGCTTCTACAGGTAAATTGTCACCTAAATGTCTTTGTCCCAGGTATTATAGCTTAGGTGCCATAATACAGCTCTGGGAATAAGAAATAATTCAAATGTTTGGCATTCTTGTGGCCAAAAAATCAGGGCCATATCAGATGGGTACATAATGAATACTTTATGGCAACCCTTGGGTCATGTTATTTGATTAGCTAAAAATATCATTATTTATCACTTAGATCAAAAACATACAATAAATTTAGCTTGATTATATTACAGCTGACAAGAAGTGAGATGTCACTTACATGGACATTATAATTCAATTTCTCATTTATTTTTAACTTGTGATTGTCATTTTCTGGCTAATTAAAGAACGTTCAATTTCACTATGTAATAGGTTATGTATGAAGATCAAGATTAAAGGGTATTAAGACATATTGAAACAGTAATTGCCTGCTGGTAGGTTTAACTTTTGAATTAAAGTACCAGATCATTTAATTAAAGCACATACCTATGCATTTTTTGGACTTAAACGTCATATTTTCAATTTGAATTGATTTTCAGCACTGATCGTTTTGGAATTCTCAATATTAAATAATCACGAAAAAAAATTATTGATTTTCTCAGCAGTCATTAATTTCAGTCTAGTGTTGTGGTAGTTGAGTTAGGAAGCAAGTAGTTAGCTATCCTCTCAGGATAAAGGTGTCAAATTGTTAAGAGCTATCCTGTCAGGATAAAGGTGTCAAATTGTTAAGAGCTATCCTCTCAGGATAAAGGTGTCAAATTGTTAAGAGCTATCCTCTCAGGATAAAGGTGTCAAATTGTTAAGAGCTATCCTCTCAGGATTTAGTTGTCAAATTGTTAAGAGCTATCCTCTCAGGATTTAGTTGTCAAATTGTTAAGAGCTATCCTCTCAGGATTTAGTTGTCAAATTGTTAAGAGCTATCCTCTCAGGATAAAGGTGTCAAATTGTTAAGAGCTATCCTCTCAGGATTTAGTTGTCAAATTGTTAAGAGCTATCCTCTCAGGATTTAGTTGTCAAATTGTTAAGAGCTATCCTCTCAGGATAAAGGTGTCAAATTGTTAAGAGCTATCCTCTCAGGATTTAGTTGTCAAATTGTTAAGAGCTATCCTCTCAGGATTTAGTTGTCAAATTGTTAAGAATCCTCTCAGGATTTAGTTGTCAAATTGTTAAGAGCTATCCTCTCAGGATAAAGGTGTCAAATTGTTAAAAGCTATCCTCTCAGGATAAAGGTGTCAAATTGTTAAGAGCTATCCTCTCAGGATAAAGGTGTCAAATTGTTAAGAGCTATCCTCTCAGGATTTAGTTGTCAAATTGTTAAGAGCTATCCTCTCAGGATAAAGGTGTCAAATTGTTAAGAGCTATCCTCTCAGGATAAAGGTGTCAAATTGTTAAGAGCTATCCTCTCAGGATAAAGGTGTCAAATTGTTAAGAGCTATCCTCTCAGGATTTAGTTGTCAAATTGTTAAGAGCTATCCTCTCAGGATAAAGGTGTCAAATTGTTAAGAGCTATCCTCTCAGGATTTAGTTGTCAAATTGTTAAGAGCTATCCTCTCAGGATAAAGGTGTCAAATTGTTAAGAGCTATCCTCTCAGGATTTAGTTGTCAAATTGTTAAGATACATAGTAGCATAATTAGAAATGATTTCCTGCATGTCTGAAGAGTACTTTTAGAATTACTTATTTATCAATTAATGTAGCTTTGAATGTGTGGATAATTTCATTGGAACATTGAAGGTCTAAAAAGGAGTAAAAAATAGAACCGAAAAAGTTTCCTTTTTGAATAATGACAAATATGTTTATATATGTTAAACTGTAACCTGTACTGATCAAATTTGTAAATAGGTAGGTGCGGTTAACCAGATTGCCACACTTCTGAAAATAACATTGCAGATCTTCTGTTGCGTTAAATTTATAAGAAATGGGCGACTAATTTCTAGGTCAACCAGTACATCGGAAGTAAACAAACAAAAGAATACAATACAAACAATCTGATCTGTTATGGCATTATCAGACTTTTCCTCATCTGCTGGTTTTTAAAAACCACAATTAATCCGGCTTAATGATAAAATTTACTATAATTGTAAAGTTCACCGATTTTGAAAGAGGTGTTTCAGTAAGATTTGTGTCGGAAACAAATGCTGTTTAATTGTTTAAAGTCCATAAAGTACACAGAATATATCATATGTAAAACCACATCAAAGGCGTTTTTATTTGTACGTAAGTGTAACTTGGTGTAACCACATTACACATTGATGAGTGGTTTAATAGGCGATTACTTTCCCTTCACCACTATGTAAATTAAAGGTAATAGTAAATATTTCTTTTTAATTTCCTGAATTAATTTGTAAAGTTACATCAGTGTATCAAAACTGACCACATTTATTCCAATGTACAACAAGAAGGGAAAATTAAGAAGAAAAAAAAAACCCCTACAAAAACAATCATAGCATGGATGTTCTATTTTGGATAAGACATCCTGAACATAGGTACCAGTATAGACATTAACATGTACGTAATTGGATGTTTCATGCTCTTTGACCCTTGAAAAAATGTCAGATTTAAAGGTGTGAAAGCATGTAATTAAACTTTCCCTTTCTAATTTTTTTTCAACATCCTATTTTAGATTTTTTAGTGAAGATAATTTTTGCTTTTTCCTTAAACAATATATGAACCCTAGATGCTTGTTAAAATGTATTTTGCATTAAAATAAATGCATGTGTGTATTTACAAGTTTTATTTTATTGCAGGAATGTTAATCATGTCTAAAAGATGATTACATCATTCATAATTGTATTTTCTATCAATAATAATTTGATGTGAATCACCATTTAAGATTTCACAAATAGTTTTATTACTAAAATAGAAATGATATGCTTAAAAATTACTATAAATATTAAAAAGCCATTAAATCAAGTTGTTGATATATATTTCAGACAATCTTGACCTTGTTGTGTATGAATGATTTGTTCATTGTTGAAGACCCTACATCAACTGTCAAGATGAAGAAGAATAAAAGCCCTGTTCATTGATAATTTTCTATGTTTTCTATGTATTGTGTGCGATTTTGTCCCATGTACATTTACTCCATATCCTTTCATTTTCTAATCATAAAGTTATTAGTTATACATGTATCTATATTTAGTTATAATTGGTCTTCTGTCGCTGTGTCAGGGAAATATCTAAGTGACGTACATACTTAACTGATTACATCACAAGTACACATGTACGTAATACTGGATACATCACAAGCACACAGACGTAACATATCATGTGATGTACTTGAGATTCTGCATCAGGTTTGATGTATTTAAGCACTCTAGATAACCACTCAAAACAAAGCAAATAATAAAAAAAATAATAATAATGGAAAGGCCTTTAAGGTGGTACATAACACTACAGGGAGATAACTCTATAAAAATCAGCTGAACGTTTTAATCACATTCTATTGTTAAGGAAATATTAAGCTTCTCAATGATCAAAATTAGTGTTTGTCAAATTGCTATATATCCAATGAAATTTTTCCTATAAAGTGTGTGGTTCAAGTTTTTGAAATTTTTATATTTTTATCAAAGGGTCAAAGTAAATATTTTGTCAAAATTTTATGAAAATTAAACTAGCCAAATTAATTTTAGTCAAGGTGTTGGGTACCACCTTAAGAATTAATGTAAGATCTGAATGTCCATACAAATACTGTAATGGTCTGATGGAAAATTATAAGCTGGGGGAAATGAAACTAATAATGCTTTGATAATAAATGTGGTTGAATTTCCTACTTTATATCTAAACATGTTTTCAGGCATTTAATTGATAAAGATGAGTAACAAAGATGGAAATACAGTGCCAGGCAGTTCCCACCAGGCCAAAACCAATCCACAGCACTGGTTCACAACAGAAATTCAACAGATGATGTAAGTATAATGCCATTATGACAGTTCACACCAAGCCAAAACCAATCCACAGCACTGGTTCACAACAGAAGTTCAACAGATGATGTAAGTAAAATGACAGTTCACACCTGGCCAAAACCAATCAACAGCACTGGTTCACAATAGATTATTCAACAGATGATGTAAGTAAAATGACAGTTCACACCAGGCCAAAACCAATCCACAGCACTGGTTCACAACAGAAATTCAACAGACGATGTAAGTATAATGTCATTATGACAGTTCACACCAAGCCAAAACTAATCCTCAGCACTGGTTCACAACAGAAATTCAGCAAATGATGTTAGTAAAATGACAGTTCACACCAGGCCAAAACCAATCCACAGTACTGGTTCACAACAGAAATTCAACAGATGATGTAAGTAAAATGACAGTTCACACCAGGCCAAAACCAATCCTCAGCACTGGTTCACAACAGAAGTTCAACAGATGATGTAAGTAAAATGACAGTTCACACCAGGCCAAAACCAATCCACAGCACTGGTTCACAACAGAAATTCAACAGATGATGTAAGTAAAATGACAGTTCACACCAGGCCAAAACCAATCCACAGCACTGGTTCACAACAGAAATTCAACAGATGATGTAAGTATGTCATTATGACAGTTCACACCAGGCCAAAACTTATCAACAGCACTAGTTCACAACAGAAAGTCAACAGATGATGTAAGTAAAATGACAGTTCACACCTGGCCAAAACCAATCAACAGCACTGGTTGACAATAGATTATTCAACAGATGATGTAAGTAAAATGACAGTTCACACCAGGCCAAAACCAATCCACAGCACTGGTTCACAACAGAAATTCAACAGACGATGTAAGTATAATGTCATTATGACAGTTCACACCAAGCCAAAACTAATCCTCAGCACTGGTTCACAACAGAAATTCAACAGATGATGTAAGTAAAATGACAGTTCACACCAGGCCAAAACCAATCCACAGCACTGGTTCACAACAGAAATTCAACAGACGATGTAAGTATAATGTCATTATGACAGTTCACACCAAGCCAAAACTAATCCTCAGCACTGGTTCACAACAGAAATTCAACAGATGATGTAAGTAAAATGACAGTTCACACCAGGCCAAAACCAATCCACAGCACTGGTTCACAACAGAAATTCAACAGATGATGTTAGTATGTCATTATGACAGTTCACACCAGGCCAAAACTAATCAACAGCACTGGTTCACAACAGAAATACAACAGATGATGTAAGTTTAATGACAGTTCACACCTGGCCAAAACCAATCCACAGTATTGGTTCACAACAGAAATTCTACTGATACAGATGATGTATGTACATTATAATGAAAGCATTTGATAAAATCAACATAAAATGACTAGTTCATGATAGAAGAACTGCTACAGTTAGAAATTGTTAGCATAAGCTTTTATGAAAAAAATATTTTTTATCACCTCTGTTATAATTTTAAAGGGTAATAGGCAGACAGTTATAGAATTTTTATGCTAATTAAACATTTCCATGTCATAGCGTTTTGAATATCATAATTTTCCCAGTAATGTCAATGTTGCAGGGGAAAATATTTGCTGTCACAATTAAAATTCATGTCTAGAAATTCATTGTGTGAATCTGAAACAGAATCTACAGGAGTAAAGTTCTTTTATTTAGTGTAATTTGTTTATTGTTGAAAGTTGTAGCATCATCTAGGTCATCATATTTTAGTGTCCTTTTGTAAGTGGTCGATTCGTTTACCCTTCTCATCCCCTCCCCTTCTCAATTAAAAATGTGATGAATTTTATAATATTCAGCCATTATGGTGGTCTTTATCTGAAACAATTATCAAATCAATTTAAGGTAACACAATATTGATAAGATCTGAGAAGAAGATTTCCTGATGGGTTGGAAATCATTTCCTGAAATTTGTCCATCTGTGTTATTGTTTTAATTTACAGAACATGATGTGTTAAGAAGACATTCAGTAATTATACAAGCCGATAGTTTATGATGTATTCATTTCGAAGATTAAATTAGGAGTAATTAATATTCATTTTCATTTTCATATTTTTCCAAAATTAATTATATGAAAGATTATCAAAGGCTGGAAGCTGAATTTAAATGAGACTAATTTTATCAAGTAAGGATAAAAAATTCATGATGAACATAAATCTACAAACAGACCATATGTTGTAATAGCATTGTTATGTGAACAAAAAGAAAAAAGAATATTATCGGAAAAGGAATAAACCATCTTTCAGTCGATCATCAGTATGGTTCAGGGTCAGGGGATACACAAATAAACACTTGTCAAGTTGCTCATAAAAAGGAGCATATTAATGGGAAAATGAGGTGAATTTTGATTGTATTAATTCTT
Organism: Mytilus coruscus; assembly: GCA_017311375.1. Lineage (NCBI taxonomy): Eukaryota > Metazoa > Mollusca > Bivalvia > Mytilida > Mytilidae > Mytilus > Mytilus coruscus. The sequence continues at coordinate 38,002,748 of CM029603.1, read as the reverse complement.
GGGCAGATGGTTAAAAATTAAGAGCTTAAAAAAGTCTCTAGTCTATAAAATAGCCTCCAAAATAAATGACAGACTTTTGTGGTGATGAATGACACTTGAAGTTGATGACCTTGCCTAGGAGGTTCTGTTTAAAGGAAAGAGTTCCCTAAAAAATCATCAATCTGATTGTCTAATAAATATAACATTGAAAAAAAACATTTCATTCAGTTCAGGTGATTTCATTTTGAAAACAACTTCGAGGAATTAATATGGCATTTTGTGCCTAATGAATATATTGAATACTAATGCATTTTCTTTTTCATTATTGCTGGGCTATTAATTTCTATTCTTTCAATGCAGAATAGAGATCTCTGTTCTTTTGAAAACTAAAGAAATACGGAAGAAAAAATTATTTCTATGCTTAATCTTAATTCATCATTTCTGGCAAAAACACCTGCATATTGTTTAAAATGAAGGCAGATTTTCTACAAATGTATAAAAACAAACTGATTAACATTTCCTATTGTTGTAACTTCAAAAAGAAAAGTAAAAAACTATGAAAGCAATGAGGCATAGTTTAATAAGATGTATTTTGATATTAAGCTTATGATTATGATAGGCTTTTAATTTTTACTCCAGGTTCAATGTAATCTCCATATTTCTTTAGAAACACACCTGATGAAGTTCGTAACGTCTTCCAACACAATGCCTGGCATGCGACAATGACAGGTATAGCCAGCGCTTGGTGACAAACGTAAGATTTTTATTGCTGATGATCATAAGATTTTGATGATATCGAGGGATGAAAACCAATTTCTACTGTTGTGACAAAAAGCAGTTGAAATGGAAATAAAAATATTGTCAATGCTGTAGATTAGATGGTGATGATTATGGTGTGTTTATTGACCATAATAGTTAGGGTTTCAATTGGGAGGAATAATGCCGTCATTGATCATCTGTATTCAGCCATTGTGGTGTGACTTTGCTTATAACAGATGGACTTTATGGGATGCATTTGTTGCTTTTTAATTCAATTATTCAACACCGCTGCACATTTTTGAATATATAAAATAGAGCTTACATGTGTTTCCATGATTAGTCAATGAATAATTTAGTGTTTAGAACCTACCATATTTATACAGGGAACATCACAGATCTATAATATTAAATTATTAATTAAAACTTAGCTTTAAATTACTAGAAGATGCATATATCTATTAATTTATGATAGACAGAGCCTTTTTCTTTCATTTTAAAGGGTATATAGTTTTGTTTTTTTTATTTTTTCATTTTCTAGTACTGTTAGATTTTTTAATATTTGTAGGATACCAGTTTTCCTGGATTTTGTGGTTATAGGTAAACCCCAAACTTATATGTTCAACAAAGTGCATATTATCTATGGGTTTGTATACAGACTTTGGCAAAACCACCAAATCAAATTTTGATATCCATGAAAATGTAATCTTTCCTCTATCCATGAAAATACAATTTTTCCTCCATCCATGAAAATTGGTTCTGACGAAAATAAATGAATCTACAGGATTGCTTTTCTATTAAATTCCTGTTAGTTGGGATTTCTTGGTGGCATTTCTTTCATTGTTCAAATATTAGATTAAAAAAAAGTTTGTCAAGTGTTTAAGATACTTCTGATTTTTTCGAATTTGAATTTAAAATACTATCAATTAATATTGAACTACATGTAACTTGTTACAATGCATATTTTTATTGAAATGTAAATTTGTTTGCATAATTATTCTGCACATAAAGACTTCAAAGATTCTCATTCAACTAAAAAGACGTAAAGATTTATGCTTTTTAAAATAACTGAAATAAAGAATCTGTATTGTGTGCATCACCATTAAAAACACTCATTAACTTAAACATGAGAGACAGGGAAGAAGAATGAATGGAGTTTAATTTAATGCTTTTTATTATGTAATTACATGGTGTGATGAAAAGCTTGTACAGATATATAGGGTGTTTACAAATTTGCTTTTAAATTCATTAGTAATAAAACTGTAGAAATTTTTTATCATGCTACAAGGGATGTCTTTGTATCATTGTAGGAGCCTCAGGCATTAAATTTTGTTAATAATATTGTCACTTCAACGTGACATACGCAAGTTTGTCTAGAAGCGCTGGTCTATTGTGTGGGACCATTGGTCATTGCAGGTGTGAATTTATGTTGTCCTTTTTATATGGTAATTCCATTTGCGGAGTTTTCATAATGCTTTTAAAAATCTTTGGAGGATGAAATACATTGTTACAGAATGGTGTCATAATCATGTTTATTACAATTTTCATTGCTGTAATTATAAGGAATCATTTGTTATTGAATAAAAGGAAATTTGCATACTTATTTGGTTTTTTGGGTTTGTAAACATAGAAAATCCCTGACAATTTATTAGAAGTTAACAAATCTTATAACATAGGACATTATAATCAGATTAGAGGATGTTACGATTTCTTCCCCATCATTTTGGACCTAACAAGGTTATCAGATGACTATTCCAGGCAAAAAAAAATTTCTTTGTAATTTTACGAGAAGATAATTGTGGTCATTCTCCAACCAATTAGGACCGTCGAGGAGACCCTTTGTGTTTTCTTTTTCTCCAAAAGTTCAATATATTGGACTCATTGATTTAAGAACAACACCGACCTACACCTAGCAAATATTGTATTTACTGTACACAAAGCAGACTATCATTGATTCTGACAGCATACCATTGTGGTTTATATACAAAATTATAATTGTATGAATGGCAAAACAGTTATCTATTATATAATCTTTTGTATACAAATATTCAAAAGTTAGAGGCTTTTGAAGGAAAAATATTTTTTTGAATATGGAAATTTACATTAATGAAAGTGTTTATGAAAGTTTTGTATTTGTAATTCCCAGGTTAAATAAAACTGTCTAAGAATGGAATATTGTGTTGGGTATTATGTGTTAAAATTTGCATTTTACTGATAAGGTAAAATGATTTATCCCTTTTGCACCCCTTACTATTTTTCATTCTTGGATGATCATCAGAGTATGTGTGTAGGTGTGTAAACTATGATATTTTGTGAATGAGGGTAGCAGGTAATCAGGTAGTTATGTGGGGGCGTCATGTTTACAAATCCTACCGGCACTTCTTTTTCACAGATTTAATTCAAGGTTAAAGGAGATAATAGATGTGATTTAAGTGACAGAAAATTGTGTAATAAAAAGTAACATTGATTTGGATTAGTTAAATACCTTTGTATATTGATAACATACCTGTTCATAGATATGAAAATATTTGTCAATGTATGTGGGATTTTTTTTATTGTTTCTCAATAACAATTAATAATATTTAAATTTAGCCATGGGAAAATATTTTCATAATTGGGGTACCCTGTTTCAAGATTTTCAGATTGCTTTGAAAACTGTAGAGTTAGATAATAAACATGATGAAAGGTATTATTTAAAAAATACAAAAATATAGATTTTGTAAATTAATGAAAAATGTTTGAATCATAATTTTGGGAGAGCAATTATGCTTTCATCAGTAAATACAACCATAATTTGAAATGATAATGATTATGATCGTTTCCTTGCAATTATATTTGTTTATTGATTATACCTACATTATAGAATTAAGTGCTTTTCCTACTGAGTTTATTATATATTTTGATTATATTCCACTAATTGAGATTTAAAAAGGCTGATGGTTGAAATTCAAAAATCTAGTTTAACCCTTGACACAGGTTAAACTAGATTTAAAAATGCTGACGTTTGAAATTTCTAAAATCTAGTTTAACTCTTGCCACAGGTTAACATGCCTGTCTCAAAGCCAGGAACCATACCTGTGGTTATCTTTTTATGATACATGGTAATTAATGTTTTTGTTATTTGGAGTATTTGAAGTTGATGTCAGATCTTTGATTCTCTCTGTTAAATTTATTCACACCTTTTTGACTTTCGTGATTTGGAAGATTCTCATATTGTAAAGACACTTGTCCATTGTTCAAGACCACATGTAGACAGCATTTGATTGTTTTTTTCATATTGTTTGGTTGCTGTCTAATTGATGTTTAACCCACATTAACTTTAATTTATACTATAGGATTAAGGAAATTAAACAAAAGAAAGATTTCTTTTAAAATTTTGATAGTTGACAAACTGACCTTTTTGCATCATGTAAATTGAATGTGGTATAACATATCAGGATCTGTCAGGGTCATATTTAAACAACTTACCTGGACAATTGTACACAAAATCTTTATATATATGTAGTGTTTTTATTGACTGATATTTTGTAAAACCTTATATCTATGGATAAATGCTTTGCATAATTATTTTCAATTTGCAAGAGTGGTTTCCCCTGTCAGCAAGTAGTTTTATTGACCTTATTGTTACATAAATTTTTGATTATGTTGTATATATATCCGAAATAATGCATTTTTGTGTAAATTGAAAGTGACAATTACCCTCCAATCCAACCCCCCCCCCAAAAAAAAAAATGATGAAAAGAAAAGCAAAAAAAGCAGCTGTTAATACTTTTTTGCTATAGCTTTCATAAACAAGGTACCTTGTGAAATGAAACATCCTGTTCATGGACAGTCAAGGTCATTAAACATCCCTGTTGAAGTAGTCTGAAGTGTAAAATGACTTTCTTGTTGTTTAGTTAATTACATATTTCAATTAAAAAAAGTCCATCATGTATCTTATTTTCTGTAAAAAAATAGTTTTGGTTGTAGGGTTAAAGGTGAGGGTACACTTTTCCTCCATAATATACATGTGAAATTCATTTGTAATTTTATTCAAGAAAGTTCTGTAAAGCTTTTTTTATGCTGCAGTTAGAAAGATTTACTCATTTTTTACTCTTAACATAATGCATCACGTCCTGGCATTAACATAAAATGAGACTCAGTGCAGTAATTTATTTATTACTGTGTCAAGATTACTTGATTTTTGGCAGACACAAATAAAAATAATATTAGGACCTGGTAAACTGCCATATATTGAAACCTTGATCAAAACTTTTTGTACTGTTTTACAGTAAACAATTTCTCGTTGAACTTGTATTAGTCAGAAAATGATTCATGATCTTTTGTTGATTTTTATAATATGTTAAAATCAGCATGTTCTTTTGAACAGAAAACATATGTTATAAAGAATCACTGGATAAGTATTTAATGATAAGTAGATTAGTACTTAGGTAGTAGTACACTATGACAATAGTCAAAGCTAGGTTAATGGGATATTACTATTAACTGATTTCATGTGAGTCACGGGACTGTCTTCTTTGTTAAGTGTGCTTTACATGGAATGAAAAAGCAGTTTTCTTTATTAAGGATTTTAAAAAAATGATCTATTGAAAAGGCCAAACAAAGAGAGATGTTATACCTTCAGGCAAATTTGATGTAACAAAAGGCAATCGGCATGAAAATAAATGCTCTTTTTTGGAAAATTTTAAAAGTCGTCTATACAGTTGAAATCAGTTTATCATATTTAATCCAACAATAATGTTTTAAATGAACACTTTTTTTTCTAATTTTTATTGTCATCTTATGAAAAAAAGAACAAAAGCTGTTCCATTCATTACAACCTCAGATAATCAATTTAATTGCCAACCTTTGTGGTTAGTGGTATCATTATTATATTTTTACAGTTTGTTGTGAAGTAACAATTCCCCACTGTCTGTTTAACAAATATATATATTATAATGAAATAAATGTGCAATATCATGACACATGTTTCATAAATAGTTGTCATCACAAATGCTCATAATCAAAAACATTTGGTAGTATGCACACATCAAGTGTTGGAGATCATGGGTTTGTTCTCATGACAGGTCAATAATATAACCAAATATTTAAAAATAAGTATTTGTTGCTTCTCATCTAAGCGTACATTGGCTAGAGGTATAGGGGAGGGTTGAGATCTCACAAAACATGTTTTACCCGCCACATTTTTGCGCCTGTCCCAAGTCAGGAGCCTCTGGCCTTTGTTAGTCTTGTATGTTTTTTTAGTTTTAGTTCATTTATATGTTTTGGAGTTTAGTGTGACTTCCATTTTCACTGAACCAATACACAATTTTATTTAGGGACCAGCTGAGGACCACCTCCGGGTGCGGGATTTTCTCGCTGAGTTGAAGACCCATTGGTGTCCTTCGGCTGTTATCTGCTCTTTGGTCGGGTTGTTGTCTCTTCAACATATTCCCCATTTCCATTCTCAATTTTATGAATTTAAAAGTAAGCACAAAGAATGTTCAGATCAGAATTATGTGTGAGGAAAGGGTGACATGTCTTCCAGCAGACTGTCACCTTGTGGACTAACATATTAAAAAACCAGCTCAGCGTGTCAGTCTTAGTTCATTTTAGAGTTCATATAAAACTAACATGTGCTCATCTTGATATGCATGTAATATCTACCACTGGACATTAAACACCAATTCGTCCATCAATCAAAAACTTTTTAAGAAGCTTAATAAATAAAATGATTGAGCATTAAACTGAAAAAAGCCTAAATGGAACAGTAAAACTGTTGCTACTACCATTATTTATAAATTGAAAGTTTACAAGCACATTGTATCATTTCGATATAGCTATAGAATGTTGAGATATAAAAGCATTTTACAAAGTATTTCTTTGTCTTAAATTCATGAATGAAAAGCTAACTACATGCAGTCAAACCTATCTAATGTTGACTGACATGAGGAATTAATGAACAATCCTGTAGTAGGTCACACAGCTAAGGTTAATTCTGTATAAGCAGAGACACTCCTGAGATTGTATGAATGAATTTGAGGAGAAAGAGATTGTGGTACTTTGTGGTCAGACTGATAATTAATATTTTGGACACTACGTCTAATTTTGATGCTTATGTTGCTGACTGGATAGTTTCCAATGCTAAAGGTAGCAAAATGTTATTGGTGATATATTGACCATTTGATAGGTCTTTCTATATCATAATTAGTACAGGTCAAAGAAAAAGAACAATTTTTGGAAAAAATATTTTTTCTTTTCCCAATCCCACTCCTCCATAACAAAAAAGGAAATAAATCAATAGAAATAAAACAAATACACTGGGTATTCTCTTTATGAATGTTTTGAACTTTCATTTGTGAAAATTTTAATATTGATATATAGATATAAATTGGCCGTAGGTGTTTAGAATAGTTGTGAATTTGGGTTTGCAAAAAGTTCCGTTAGTTGTATATGGCATATTCAGTTTCACTGGTTTTCAATAAGTACACAGTTTGTATGAGTGACCAGTGGTTTCTCTTCCACTTCCTATTGACTTATGACTGATTTAGATATTGTTAAATTATTTTAATCTCCTGTTTGTCACATTCAGAAAAAAAACTGATTATTCTGTGAATACAGGAAGTAAAATGACAATCCCAAGAGGAAACATAGATACTCATACCTTTTATTACATTCTGTGGAAATAAACAAATTATTTATGAATGAATTAACTTATGTGGACAGATTTGTACTTTAAATTCTTTCTTGTATCGATTTGTTAAAAAAAGAAATTCTCATTAGTTATATTCATGTGATAACCAACCCACAAGCAACAGGTAAAAGTCAAAAGGATATAAAGTGGGATTTGAAATAATTACCTTGTAATTACTTAAGATTATTTGTGGCTGACAGTGTGTGTAATACAGACCTAACGGGATGTAATAACCTTTTATATAATTGTGTATAGCTATTAAAATCCTGTAAAGTGTGAATTTTGTGGTGGTCAAAACTTACATTGAATGATGGTATTTGAGAAACATGTCTCCATTTGTTTTTAACACCACAGATTCATTAAATGTTACTGTATTTATTTAAAATCGATTAGATACAGTGTAAATGTCACAGGATGTAATATCATAATGCTTTTGTATCTTTATTTTCTGTTTTTCTCCAATTACGCCCTCTTAATGTCTTGATTATGTAAAACTGAAATTTCTTTTGATGGAATGGAAATGTCAGAAGTAAATAGCATGTACATGAATTAGTAATTAGTTTTGAAGACTATTTGAAAATAAAATTTTGGAAAAAGTCGGCAATGGTAACATTTAAGTAATTGAGGCATAAGTATAATGTGATAAAATTGTGGTTAGACTTTTGGTCTAGTTACCATCTGACCTTAACAGTTGGTATGAATAATTTAACTGGTAAACATGCAAACCTATTCACAGTTTGTTCTTTGTTGGTAGAAGAAAACAAATATAAAATTAATGATTTTTTTTTTTTCGTTTATGTTTAGAATACCATGATGGCAAGGGAAATTTCTTGTGGAGAGTTGCTCATTGGCAATCATACCACATCTTATTTTTATATGACTAAGAACTACATGTATATATGTTTAAATACAAGGAAGGATGGTGTCCAGTGGTCAAGCCTCCATTCTTCTTTTTTCCACATGGAAAGGAAGTTGGATGTTGAGCCATGGGTTGATTGTTTCTGATAGTACTGAATGAAAGTAGTTTTATATAAAGTTGAAGTAATGGGAAACTGTAATGCTTTTAAGTTGGATACATTACAAAGCTGATATCAACATTTAAGATAACAAAGATCAGGTGCAAATCTAGCCAACCTTTGAAGTGATACGTGTAAAAAGTCTTATGTATTTATCATATATGAAGCTCCATGATGTGGATGTTTTACTCGATTTACTGTTCATATCCTTCAGGTTTTGACTGTTCACAACACCAATTGCTGAAAACTTTTACCCAATTGTAGCTCAAATCCTTCTCTGCATGACTACAAACTGATCAACTAGTAAAACATTTATCTCATTGCCTAAATGAAAGGTTGTTAATATAAACCAAGTGCATTATAATAAAGATTTAATACCATTCAATTCCTGTGATTGACTGTTTATGTCGTGAAATTGGAAAAATTTGAACACCTGCTTTAATATTAGGAATACTGGTTGAAACAACACTTGGATATGAAAATTTTTATCATATTGATATTCTATAAGTAATTAGTTCTAAACATTGTGGGTCAATGAATTATTGCTTTGTTTTTTAACATAAGAATTATTTTTATTTCACTGCACTTTTGCTGCTGAAGGTCTGTGGTTTTCTGGGCAGTCTGGCTTCCTCCACCAATAAAAACTAGCTGCAATGATATAGCCAAGAGTGCTGAAAGTGGCTTTAAACACCAACAAATCAAATCAATCATATTTCACTGCACTTGTTCCTTATTGATAACCTTTCACTGAAGCCATGAGTTAAAATGCTTTACAAGTTGAACAGTTTGTAGAGGAGAATTCAAACTGCGATTGAGTAAAACATTTAAGCAATTGGTGCAAAACAAAGCCTTTAGGATATTCACTGTGCATGTATTTAATGAGCTGTAATTGTTGAGTTTATAAAGAAATACTTTACATTTATTCTCATATTTGCAAGACTAAAACATGCTTTTAACTCTATATGTATAATACTGCAAGCATTCTAGAGAGTGCAAGACTCCAACTAATGTTATTGCTGATATCTACAGAGAATTACATGTTTTGTTAGTAATTCCATATTCATATTATTTTTCCATGCATGTCAGTTAAAAGTAAATTGAATCTAATGCAGACAAGATATTGAATATGTCAATACTAGTTTGATTTGACTTAGATATTGGATATATATGAAACTCCTACACCAATAAATCTACCAGATTGTTCTGACACAGAGTTCCTGTCATTTCCAACAAAAGTCACAAAAAATTAGAAAAATAGAATTTCATGTCATCAACAATGGAAGTTATAAATAACTAATGTAGGTGCCAGGGATAGGTTTGTATGTTAATACCCAATAGGGAATAAAAAACATGAGTCCCAATCACACTCAAGATATAATGTTATCACCGACTTACTCTAAAGTCAAGGACATGGAATTTATTTCTCTCTTTCTTAGAATCAGGTGTCTGGGAACAGGATTAATGTGTTGTATTAATAGTTTATATATGTTTTATATCATTTTATATCGAAGGCATGTTTTTATACAACCGCAAAAAAAATTTTTGCGGTCCTATATTGGTATGATGTTGGCCTCGTCGTTGTCGTCTGAAGACACATTGGTTTTCACACAATAACTTTTGTTTAAGTGAATGGATCTCTATGAAGTTTTACCATAAGGGGCCAAAAAGGGGCAAAAAACAAGCATTTTTCTAGTTTCATGACAATAACTTGTGTGTAAGTGTATGGATCTTTCTGAAATTGTACTACAAGGTTCCATATCACAAAGGGAAAGCTGGAATTGAGTTTGGGGGTAATTGCCCAAAACGTTTAGGAATAAGGGCCACAAATAAGCATTTTTAGTTTCAGACAATAACTTGTGTTCAAGTGTATGGATCTCTCTGAAATTGTACTGCAAGGTACCATACCATAAAGGGAAGGCTGTGATTGATTTTGGGGGTAATTGCCTCAAAATTTTATGAATTAGGGGGCAAAAAACAAGCATTTTTCTAGTTTCATGACATTAACTTGTGTGTAAGAGTATGGATCTTTCTGAAATTGTACTACAAGGTTCCATATCACAAAGGGAAAGCTGGGTTCGAGTTTGGGGATAATTGCCCTAAACATTTAGGAATTTGGGACCAAAAGGGCCAAAAACAAGCATTTTTCTAGTTTTCAGACAATATTACTAATTGAGTTCAAGAGTATGGATCTCTCTGAAATTATACTGCAAGGTACCATACCACAAAGGGAAGGCTGGGATTGAGTTAGGGGGTGATGAATCATAAGGGGGTTCAAAAAATTTTGGGGGGGGGAGATTTTTTTTCCCTTTTTTCTTTCTTTAAAATTTTCCATTTTAAGTTGGTTATTTCTGATTTATATATAAAAGCAAATAAAATCTTCAATTGCACAGTATTGCGCATTAGATTTGTAAGATCTTTGACCACATTTATTTTGTGTCAGAAACCTATATTATGTCAAAAATTTGATCACAATCCAAATTCAAATAGTATCAAGCTTGAATATTGTGTCCAAATTTGCCCCAACTGTTCAGGGTTCGACCACTGTGGTCCTATCAGGCTGTGCTCAGTGAAGCATTTTATTTTTAATGAAATTGACTAACGGGGTTAGTTTAAAATTAGGCCTCATGAGACAGTGTCATATACAGTATCAAAATAAAAAATGAGTAGCACAAAAAGGACTACTTTGAATGTGAAATAATTTTGTCATTTTAAAATAGAAAAAGAGGATTTGATGGTCTGTAGGCTGTGAATTTGTTTCCTATTTTATAGAATAAAAAGGAATGCATCAACTTTTGTCTGCCTGATTACTTATTGTGTTGTCCAAGAGTAAAGCAGTGAAGGACTTATAGGGATAACTTTTGTCTGCCTGATTACTTATTGTGTTGTCCAAGAGCATACAAGAGCATAGCAGTGAAGCACTAGTAGGGATAACTTTTGTCTGCCTGATTACTTATTGTTTTGCCTAAGAGCAAAGCACTGAGGGACTTATAGGGATAACTTTTGTCTACCTGATTACTTATTGTTTTGCCTAAGAGCAAAGCACTAACAACAACAACAACAACAATACTTTATTTTAAGAGGGTTACACAGCTAGCTATATAACTAATCTTCCCTGAGCACTGAGGGACTTATAGGGATAACTTTTGTCTACCTGATTTCTTATTGTTTTGCCTTAAAGAGCATAGCAGTGAAGGACTTATAGGGATAACTTTTGTCTGCCTGATTACTTAATGTTTTGTCCAAGAACATAGCAGTGAAGGACTTATAGGGATACCTTTTGTCTGCCTGATTACTTATTGTTTTGCCAAAGAGTAAAGCAGTGAAGGACTTATAGGGATACCTTTTGTCTGCCTGATTACTTATTGTTTTGCCTAAGAGCAGAGCAGTGAAGGACTTGTAGGGATAACTTTTGTCTGTCTGATTACTTATTGTTTTGCCTAAGAGCAGAGCAGTGAAGGACTTATAGGGATAACTTTTGTCTGTCTGATTACTTATTGTGTTGTCCAAGAGCAAAACACTGAGGGACTTATAGGGATAACTTTTGTCTGCCTGATTACTTAATGTTTTGTCCAAGAACATAGCAGTGAAGGACTTATAGGGATACCTTTTGTCTGCCTGATTACTTATTGTTTTGTCCAAGAGCAAAACACTAAGGGACTTATAGGGATAACTTTTGTCTGTCTGATTACTTATTGTTTTGTCCAAGAGCAAAACACTGAGGGACTTATAGGGATAACTTTTGTCTGCCTGATTACTTAATGTTTTGTCCAAGAACATAGCAGTGAAGGACTTATAGGGATACCTTTTGTCTGCCTGATTACTTATTGTTTTGTCCAAGAGCAAAACACTGAGGGATTTATAGGGATAACTTTTGTCTGTCTGATTACTTATTGTTTTGCCTAAGAGCAGAGCAGTGAAGGACTTATAGGGATAACTTTTGACTGCCTGATTACTTATTGTTTTGCCTAAGAGCAGAGCAGTGAAGGACTTATAGGGATAACTTTTGTCTGCCTGATTACTTATTGTTTTGCCTAAGAGCAGAGCAGTGAAGGACTTACAGGGATAACTTTTGACTGCCTGATTACTTATTGTTTTGCCCAAGAGCAGTGCAGTGAAGGACTTATAGGGATAACTTTTGTCTGCCTGATTACTTATTGTTTTGCCTAAGAGCAGAGCAGTGAAGGACTTATAGGGATAACTTTTGTCTACCTGATTACATATTGTTTTGTCCAAGAGCAAAGCACTGAGGGACTTATAGGGATAACTTTTGTCTGTCTGATTACGTATTGTTTTGTCCAAGAGCAGAACATTGAAGCACTAATAGGGATAACTTTTGTCTACCTGATTACATATTGTTTTGTCCAAGAGCAAAGCACTGAGGGACTTATAGGGATAACTTTTGTCTGTCTGATTACGTATTGTTTTGTCCAAGAGCAGAACAGTGAAGCACTAATAGCATAAGGGATAACTTTTTTCTGCCTGTTTACTTATTGTTTTGTCCAAGAGCATAGCAGTGAAGGACTTATAGGGATAACTTTTGATGTCTTATTGCATTGTCATCCTTGTCACTCATGTCACACTTTGTGTTAATCCACTCCTTGAAAATATCTGTACAGAATTCCAATAAATTTGTACAGATTCTTCTACAGGCCATAAAGTTGTGCAGCTGCTATTTTAGTTTTTCATCTGAGAAATTCTTTCCCATATGAAAGCATGGACTATGTCGTTTCTTCTTATGTAATGGTTGGAGATGGCAGGCAACACTCAACTTATTGCTTGTTTCTGAATCCTATTTGTGAATGTGAATATATATTGTAATTGTATAATTCATAATAAAAATATTGTTTATACTAACACTCATCTTTGAAGTGTCATATGTTTTGAGTTTTCAATTTGCAGCATATAAAGTAAACTTCAAAATATTTACATTTTGTCTGTATTAATGATACATATTGCAAATCAATACCAGATATAAATAGTCACTTAGTATGATGGAAAATTCTAAAAATATACAGGTAGATTGACGCAAAGCTTATTTGTAGAGTCAAACCCAGATACATTATTGTATTGTGATGCCTTTTAGAGACTGATGGAACATAGCTTAAGGCTTTTTTATCTTCAGGGGTATGGGGACTTCTGACTATGTGAGCAATTACAATTTTACTTTTTCAACAAAACAAATTGGTGGATGGTGGAAAAGAGAAAAAGTATTTTTGCCCTCAAAATTGAATTGTGGGGAATTACAGGGAACACATAGACTGACATCTAAACTGCTTGTGTCTTGAAATTTAAACAGAAGCCTGAGGGTAGCCACTGTCCATTGTGAAATAATTTAAGCATTACAGAAACTGTCTACAAAACACTGCAGTGTTTCTGAGCATCTTACATTTTTACCAAAACTTGGGTTCAGTGAATATCAGCCAGTAATAAACCAGAAATTTTTCCTGCACTTTTCAAGATATATCTCTAGAGATCTTATGATTTAAAAGGACTTTAGGTCACATTGATAGTGACTAACTGCTGAAACAAACCAATATTTACAGCACTAAATTTTGCAATATCTGATAAACCATAAAAAATATGATAGGCCAAACATAACTGCAGTATTAGTGCGGTTGATGGGTCTATCATCAAATCATAATCATTTTATTTACGAAGAGAGTGAAAAGCCAGTTAAGTACTTGCCCATTTAAATTGTGATACAGTACACATTTGATTCCTATAGCCCATCAGAAGAAATACATAAAATGTACAATTAGATTTCAGAAGTAGATTACAAAAATAAAAAAAGGATAAGAGACAAATATATCCAATTTTATGATATATTTAAAGATTTCCCGTTATAGTAACATAGTAGATCTGTTTTGTGAAGTATTTTGTTTGTCTGGTCTGTGGTTTATTTTTGGAAGCCACATGCAGTTTTTATATAAAGTATGTGATAATGTATGTTATATATATTATAATATAACATGACAAAGCTATATTTAGCCATTCAGATGTTATTTAATCGGCACTTTTTTTATTTAATTTGCATAAAAATTATGATATGCACAATATATTAATTACTGGTAACAGTAATGACCTTCAAAAGAAGACATAAATTAATTGATAAATTCATACGTTAAGACAAAGAAAACAAAGAAAAGATGACCCTAGAAAAAAATACTTAAAACAGGGAAAGTTTGCATAAGTAAAAGTAATTATAAGTTGGTAAACAAGGATTTGTTAAATAGATGATACATGTGATTTATGAGATACAAAACAAGTTCAGTGAGTGTCTGTTGTATAACAGTGTCATTCTGTACTGGAAACCAGATAGAGGTTCAGGACAGGGATTAGGTTGTGTTTAACACTGAAACAAGTACTTTATGACATAACAGATTGGTGTGTCTCCTTAGAAGGTTACTGAGTTCATTAAGACAGCCAGCTTAACTGTTACATTTGACTAAGATTGTGAGATGGCATTGCTGTTTGCACATAATAGGTTTAAGCACTTTACAAAGCTGCTTCATAAAAACAATGAAATGTTTAAATCAGTCATTACATGTAAACATTTATTCTTTGTTATAGCTTTTACAAAATGAAAGTAAATTTTGTACTATAAATACAGCACTAGGCTAAATGTTTTGGTTTGGGCATTCCTGATGAAGGTTATTCTTGAAAAGCGCTTGGTCACAAAAATTAGTAACGTGTTTTTTTTTTCATTCACTATGCTAGATCTATTAATGTGTGCATTGGAATATAAAGAATCGGGTAGAAGATATGTTTGTGAGTATGCAAAAGTAGGCAAAGAAGCTGCATTAAAGGTCAAATTTAGGGATGGGCTCTGGGCCCCCCCCTTGTGGAGCAACATATATTGTTAATGCATATATTTTTAACAAATCACACTCCTAACATTGCCTTGGTGGGCCCCTTTTTCAAATCCTGGATCGATACCTGACATTGTTTTTGTTTTTTTTTTAAATAAAAAGGGACTCATTACATATAGAAATAAAAGCAGAAATAATGTAACAGAACACCATTGTAATGTTAGTTTTATTCCATTGGGCTAAGTTTAGGATTGTAAGCTAACAAAAGTATGCATTGAATCAATGTTAATCATATTTCATACAATTTGAACTGATATGGATGATTTTTCAACTTAATCAAAGAATTTATTTTGCTTTATATTTTGGGTGTGAAGGTGAATGTCAAATTTCACAGGTAATATAACCACTTTAAACTAGCTTTTGAGAATCTCAAAAGAAGGGAGCGTCTCCCCATGAATTGAAAAGATTTTATTTGAATATCCCATAGAGGACCTTTAACCTTTTCTAAGTGCATAAAATTTTGGTCAATTTATGCAGATCTAAGTATGTGGTAGATATATTAGTAAATTGTTTTATTTAAGTGTGGTGAATTTTGTTGATTCATACTTGGATACTGTTAATGATGCATGTAATGTATTTAGGGATTGTCACAATGTACTTAGCTTAGAAGATATTTATCTTTTTGTAAAATGCATTCAAGGTCTTTTGGTAGGAGGTAGAATTCTGAAAGTAGGTGCCTGAACTGTTAGTGCAGTCTGACAATTGCTGTATGACCTTGATTGTGTAGGTGCAGCTTTCATTTTAAACATTAATGCAAGGGGAAAACCATCTTTCAAGTATGAAAGTTATTTTTAGAAATATTTTTTTCACTAATTCATGTCAGTTGAAAGAAGCCTACAGTACGAACTAAGTGCAACTAGTTGGAATCATGGCCAACTTGTCAAAAAGTGATAGACGAGTCAACAGTTGTGAATATTCCTCCCTAAGTTCAGTTTTGTGAAAAGTCTAAAAGAACTCTATCTATGGAAGAAAGGAGTTAAGTTAAACTCAAAAGTACTACTATAGATGGTTGAAGCTAAATCAAGTCTTTGTTTATCACTGTTAAATTTAACATATCATGGAGTGGGGTTCAGTTTGGGTTGTCATTCAGTATTGTATATCCATCCTTCAAGCTTTTATGCACTTTTATACACAATATGTACAACAAGGCTGTAGCCCAGTGGGTATTGAAGATGGGACAAATAAACTTATCATAGATACCAGGATTGAAATTTTGTATTTGCAACAGACTCGCGTTTCGCAGACTCATCAGTGACACTCGAATCAAAAAAAAAGGTTAAAAAGGCTAAATAAAGTTAGAAGTTGAAGAGCATAGAGGACCAAAAATTCCTAAAAGTTTTGCCAAATACAGCTAAGGTTATCTATTCCTGAGGTAGAAAAGATTGCACTTCCCTTTGTACAGTTTAAAACAAAGATTTACATGTTTGATTTAAAACAATTATTTCTCAATGAATTACCTAAATGTGCCATCTGAGCATGGGAGAATGAAAATTCACCTAAACTTGGCCCCAACAAGGGATCTAACCTGGACCTTCATGGGAATGAATGATCTCTAATGAAATTTGAAGGATCAAAGTTTATTTTTTCAACAGTAGTAAGGGAGGTAATTATCTCTTGGACATGATATTCCCATATACTAATTGAAATATTGGAGATGTACAGACATTGAAATCCTTGTAACACATATTACAATTTGTTTTAAAAAGATTAATATCATAAGCATGGAACAAAAAAGACCAGAAGAGATTTGGAGAAATATTGATACACAATTCTTTAATGACTTTTCTTGCCAGAAATGCATGCAGCAACAACCGATAAAAAAATAAGTAGTAACAGATTTATTACAGAAATACAAAATTGATTTTGTCAACCTAGTTTTGAAGGGACAAAAATTAGCACTAAATGACGTGAATGGCAAATGCCCAAACACCACAATTAGCCTTGTTCTGATTTCAGACTTAGCTGCCATAAATTCTTGCTGCTATTTCTAGTTCAATATAAGATTATTTAATGGTTAATTGTTCAGATTTGACACATGTATTGTTCTATGTACACATATGTGATATGATGAAGGGTAAACATTAAGACTTGATTCAAGACAAAATACTTATAGAACTTGAGAGAAAATATGCATTTAAATGTTGGGAGAAAATATACATTGTGATCTATGAAAAAAGTTGTTTTAAGTGACCATATAATTGATTGGTGCCAATTAATTGGTCAATAATAGATACCAAATGAATTATTTTCCCTTTTGATTCTTGCTATCTAAATTCTGTGAGTGACTAAAAATACAAGACCAGCTATATATCCACTTCATTTGAATTTTGGTGGATAGTTGTCTCATGAGCAATCATACCACATCTCCTTATTTTTATAGAGACTTATGATTGCTGTTTGCCAATTTAAACAAATCAATCCTGTTATGTTGCTATGAATTTAGTTACCTGAAATAGTTTGGTTTATATGTGCTGGCCTAAAACAAGGGATCTATTAAAATTTATTGTATGTTAAATAGATGTTTTTTTTTTGGAGACGGATTTATAAAAAAAAATTCCAAACTCATTTCCGAATTCCATATCTGAATTTTATGTAACATTGTACTACTTCATTGTTATAATTTTTCATTAATAAATACTGTTTAAACTAAAACAAGGGATCTGTTATTTTTGTTGCAAAATGAAACAAACCCCTGCATAAAGCTACCTAAAAATATATTTCTGTTTTTAGTGATTGGTGTGTACAAAACAAACAGCAAATTTAAGATGGCATCTTCTTGTCATCACAACATAATCACTTTCTGACCCTTTTGCTTTGAGCAAAAAAAATATGTTTAAAGTAAACATATTCTCTTTCATCTGCCAAATTGCAATGCTCTTTTTAAAATCTTACATGAAAGTTAATTAGTTTAGATGCAAGTAGGATAAATTAACTATGTGTTCCTTTGAGCCTTTTGTTTACTTTGTTTAAATCAGAAGTACACTAAGTAAATTTTTGTTTACAAGTCAAGAGTTTTGGGAGAATATCATTTGTTAAAGGCATAGTGATTTTGAAATTTAATAACAAAAAGTAATTCAAAATTTGCATAAAAAGAATTTAAATGAACATGAAAACTGCCAACTATGCATGATTCATGCATATTCCAGGCTGAATAAAAATCCATTTCTTGCAGTTTATCACCTTATCCTAGTGGATTAACCAGGATTCATATTTTCAAAAAGGCATTGCAATAAACATGATGTAGTACTGTAGTATGAACCCAGATATCAACTCTCCATATCTGGGAAGAGTCAGCTCTGCATTATTTAAAGACTTCTAGATCTCCCTGCTATTGCTGCATGTAAACAATGTAAATATTGGGGATCATTTGTTTACCATCTCCTTTTCCTCTATGTATTATTTTCATATATTTGGGTTTGAATATATTTTGAAAAAAAAGTAATATTGTATTAGACACAGGACAACATCAAGCAGAAAATATTACTGTAAAAATTAGGTTTACCCAACGTTTTGTGTGCCTGATAATTTTTTCCTCCTTAAGTAAAGCAAAAAACATGAATTTATACAACATGAAAAGGAAAAAGTGAAAATGTTAACTAAATACTGGAAGTTATATTTATATAATGTTGTATGTCCTTAAATTTTTTATTTGTTGACAAAAAATAAAAAAAAAGACTTCCTTTTAAAAAACTAAAAATGCTTTGGTTTATTTAGTTGTTCCTGTTGAATGCCACTTTCTGCGGCCTTGGGTATATCATAGTGGCAAGTTGTTATTGGTGGAGCAAAAAAATGTAACTTAAATTATATTAAGATATTTAATTTTAGTTTTAATCAATAACATGAAAATTCTTCAAGAATTATTTATTATTTGATAATATTATTAATTATAATTGATTGCTGTATTATAAAAAATATTAAATATATGAATATTGTGTGAAATTAAGAATTGATACGTCAACCCATTTAGAAATATTGTTTTTTTGGAATATAAAGCGAAAAAATACATAGAATGTAAAAATGAAATTCATAAATATTATTTCAGAATATGAAAAAATCTACTGGTATATGTTCAGATAAAATATTTTGCAATTTTTATTAAAACATTGTAATAATTTATTTTTTTTTAATTGATTTGGAATTCTGTAAACCACACTTTTCAGTAATTATTTGTGGTCTATGCTTTGCTTTTAAATTTTTTGATAGCCCTATAACAGAATGGTTAGCCACAAACAATAAGCCAGCTCAGTTCCATCAAAGCATAAAAAACAACATGAAAACGTCTGAATTTGTGGTTTATTTCTGTTATGTGGGTTCCTGTGTTTTCTGCTTTTATTCACTGCATTAGAATAAAGGTACTATCTTCGATAAATATTGTATTCTGCAAAATCATCAATAAATATATAGAAATAAAAAAGTTAAAATTGATACTATTTAATTGGCGAGGGGAAAAAAAAAAAAAGACAAATATATCTTTTTTCCTAATTTGTGGCAATATTGGTAAACAGATCAGGATGATCTTAAGTGCTGACTATGCAGAATGCTTTAAAATGAAAGAATTTTTTATCAGAAAAGCCGAGGCACTATGATAAACCACCAAACTTTTGCATGTACATGTATCACTATGCAGTTATTCAAAGTTAAAGTTGTGTGTGTTACATAATCAAGTAAATGTAAAAAAAGATGAAAATTTTTATTAAAAGTTTATTTATCATTAAAAGCTTACCTGTATCGTCAGGGTCCAGAAGTGATAAATCTTCCATCATTCTAATTCACAGTTGAACAAAAGAGTTATTCCAAAATTTTAAAAATTTACTTTACAAAAAAAAAAAATTATTTACATAATTCAGAGAACATCCTGGACACAACGCAGGAAAAGCAAGTATATTCTTGTTTAGAAATTTGTTTATGGACGTTGATATCCTTGTTATCAGTTTGAGAAAGATGACTCCATTTTGTAATAATCCTATTTGTAAAAAGGGACAGTTCATCCCAAGCTATGTGCACTTTTGCATGTGTAATCATCCAGTGATTTTTTGTCCAAAACAATATGGAGGCTCATAGAGTGATTGAAAAGTCAGAAGTTAAAAATGCGGTCCTGAAGTTTTACAACATAGATACACAATTTCTCTAAGATGAATAATCATGGATTAGGTTCATAATAAAGTTCTGTTGTATATTCCATGTACATATGATGCAAACAGATTCCTGTGGTTTTCCTGTTTTACAATTTACAAATCATCCCGCCATTTTTGCAAATTTGTCTTCTTCACTCCTCTTTTTGTGTTG
The DNA here is from genome assembly GCA_017311375.1 of Mytilus coruscus. NCBI lineage: Eukaryota > Metazoa > Mollusca > Bivalvia > Mytilida > Mytilidae > Mytilus > Mytilus coruscus. Next base: position 37,982,169 of record CM029603.1, on the reverse strand, counting down.
AAATTTGAAAAAAGTTGATCACACAATATGATTTAATCGGTATGATAGGTTCAGTGATTTGCTGGATGAAATAAGGGTCAGATAGGGTAGGAGTATTTACTGTATAATATGTTCTAGGAGTGTCCAAAACTGCCTTGTGGTTTTAAGATGGGGCTTAGTCATTGGCTAACAGGTAGTTAGGATACCATATATATCTTCAGGTTTTATCTTTTTTTTCATTGCTGTAGACTAGTTTGTAGATGTATATATGAGAATCATTAACATTTCATTAGTCAGTCAATTAATTAAGAAAGAAACATAAACTGATAACTGAAACAGTAGGAAATATTTAAGTTCTTTATTCAAACATTTTTTATGTCTGTTACAAATATTTATGACTATAAATATATATTTCATGACTGTTTATTACTGTTGTATTAAATGGAAATCATATAAAAGTAATTAATTCCATAATCAATCAATTAAGAAATAATTAATATGTTCATTATTAAATGAAATGCCTGAAACAATATTATTTTTAACGCTTTTTAGTTATTAATTAATGAAGGTTTTTGGTCATAAAATATTTTATTCGGCATTATGATGGATGAACATATTGCTCATTGTATTTATTTTTAATGAACTGTCATTGTAGGAACAACTTTTCAATAAAAGGCCTTCTTTGTAATTGAATCAAATTACTACTAATAATTAATGATTGATCACCTATAAAGGCTTTTGTTTTCATCATTTTGAAGAAAATAGATTTCTTATGCATTGAATTTGTATGAGTGATATGTTTATGTTAGTCTAATGTCAAATTTCTGTTCATTAGGGACAAACATGTTATGTAATATCAAACAATATTAATCCAGGGTCAAATTAGTTCAGAAAGTGTTAGAAATAACAAGGATTTACTTCCCTTAGAACATGACTGATTTAATTTAAGTGAAGGTTTTTGCATAGCTTGAAATGCAGCAAGAAAATTAGTGTGCAAACTGAAAAACTTCTTTTTTCTTTCTTTAAGATTAAAAAGCCACACAACATACTTTGGCAATTGAAATTCACATGTTTTAAAATGCTCACAAAAGGACATATTAAATTTGCATTTCCAACTGAAAGAGCACCACAAATATAGAATCTCTTTGGAAAACCATGCAGGAAAATGTTTTGTCAAGGAATGCAACTATTTTATAATGGGATATGAGGTTGGAATTAGATGGTAGACCAATCACCAAGTAACAATTGCATTACTGAAAAAAAACCTTAGAAAATTTCAATGAAAGTAGTATAGGGTATTTACATTTAAGGCCTTATTTAGGTTATTTAATGAAGTATTACAAAATTGTATGAATTTGCATAAAATGTTCTGTAGAAAATTCTGTACAGTGTTAGTTTTTTGATAATTTTTGGTTACTAAGATTTTCTTTGATTTCTGTAGCATTTTTTGAAAAACAAAGAATTATCAAATGCCATAATGTAGAATATGACCTTGACCTTTAATCTTACCTAAAAAATTCCAGCTAACAGACCAGGGACCTCACCTCAGATTATTAGATCCTAGGTCTGTATGACTTTTAATGGTTAATAAGTTACATTGATACATGTATTCCATATACATCAAATACAGAAAGGGAACAATACAGAAAGGAAATTCGATCTCCAAAAGAGGTCACCGGATCACTTTGATCTCAATTGATTGAAAATCCTTAGGATGAACAAAACAATTTGTTCTAACAAATGTTTTTTTGGCTTCAGATGGAGTAGAAATTACTATTAAAACAGTGTTTAAAACTAAAGGCTCTAAAGAGCTTGTGTCGCTCACCTGCATTTTCAACAATGGCCACTTTTTAGGAAAAATCATCATTAAAGGGGAATAACTCTATTAAGAGTTAAAAGACAATTTCAGTCATTTTGACATATTTGTAGATCTTATCCTGCTGATAATTTTTCCTTTTTAAAGTTTCGATTTATTAATATAGTTTTCAAGATAATAAGCAAAAAATGTGAAAAAAATTATCATTAAAGGGCAATAACTCCAATAACGAGTCGACTGAAGGTTTCGGCCATTCAGCTTATTTGTAGATTTTGTCTTGCTGCTCTGCTCTATTTAAAGTTTTTATTTAACTGTAACAGGTTTCAAGATAAAAGTCAAAATAGGAAAAAATGGGGAAAATGGTCATTAAAAGGTAATAACTTCAAAGAAGAGTCTACTAATAATTTTGGTTATTTGTCTTACTTGTAGATCTTGTTTGCTGATTATTTTTTCTGTATAAAGTTGCTGTCTATCTATTATAGTTTTTGAGATAATAGGCAAAAATTACTACAAAATGGTTAAATTTGTCATTTTAGGGTAATTACTCCTACAAGAAGTCGTCTGACAGTTTTGACATACACGTACACGGATAATAGTTAAAGCTTATTTTTGCCATGTCAGATTTTCTCTATATCTAGCGGTTTTCCAAATAATAGGCAAAATTTGCGCTTTACCCCTATGTTCTATTTTTAGCCATGTCGGCCATCTTGGTTGGAAGGCAGGGTCATTAAACACATTGTCTAAGCAAGATACCCCAAAGATGATTATGGCCAAGTTTGGTTACATTTGACCTAGTAGTTTCAGAGGAGAAGATTTTTGTAAAAGTTAACAGACAAAGACGATGACTGACGATGGATGACGTATGACGGATGCCAAGTGATGAGAAAAGCTCACTTGGCCCTTCTCTGATGAGAATGAGCAAAAGTTCTAGATGGAATGCTTTGCTCTCTAGCAATCTCCATTAAGAAGATAGTTTTACAGTGCTAGATCTTATTGAAGTAGAATGTAATGAACTTATTTGAAATAAGAGATATATTTGCAAACAGGCAGTAATAATTATATCAGAACAATGCAAACTTATCTGTGCAGAGATATTTATATTTCCTAGATTTATAGGCAGACAATTATACCAGCACACAAATTGTGTTGTAATCTTACAATATGGGGTAGACCTTTTGTTCAATGTGTTAATTTGTTCCTCTGGTGCTACCATTTTCCAAATTGAGCCATGACAGTAAAAATTTGCTCCAAATACCTAGTTCTGATACAATGGAACTTATTTTTGTTAGAATTTTTCAGGTGCATCCAAATTTAGTGACCTATCAGATCATAAAAACCTTGAAAACATGTTTTTATATAATGCATATATGTAACTGAGCCAATTTGATATCCTTTTGCTTTGATTTCATGTTGTGATGATTTTCAGACAATCAAAATCTGAAGCCTGTTAGCTTATTCCAATAAATAGAAGTAAATGAAGATAAAGTGTAAAATGTCCTCGCCCACAAATAAGCTTCAGAAAAAGACCTGTGACATTTGAAAGTATGAGTGTATGTATTGATTTATATCCACTATAAATCTTCACTCATTACTTTTGCCCTATTCAAACAATTATATTCCCTAACTGTATTGTATATGTTAGTACATATCAATTACTATTGGTAGAAAAAAGTATCAAAAATTCATGTTGCAAATAAATCATTAAATGCAATGGAAAATTTGGAGCTAAGTGACATATGATGATGAAAAAAGTTTAACTTACCAAATATTCAGTTGCATGATGCATTGGTGCAGTAGGGTGCAGAAGATATATATATGCATTCTCTCCACATGGACTCCCTTTTGCAAACTCTTTAGTAATGTGTTTCTTGCAGCCGTAGAAGTCTGTTTCTTGTTGAAAGGAAAGATGCATTAAGGAGTGGAGTTGACTATATTATTGTTACAGTGTGGGCTGGAATCAGGGTAGAAACTGTGTCAGTCGCTCCCAACAGCCAAAGTTAAGATTACGGAATATTATTGATTTAAAATCTATATGTAATTTGCTAAGCTACATTTCAATGTAATAATTGATACTGCGTTTAGATAAATAGCATAAATTTTTTATTTATAATGATATATATATAAAACCTCTGTAGTATGAAATGTTTAATTGATAAAAAAAATGAAAAGGCTAGAACTAATGATGACTGCAGGCAATATGTAATAATTGTTTGAAATTGTTCAAGCTGCCACTGACATAGAAGATGTAATTGTGTCGGGACACTGAAGGTCAGTTAATGGTGTGAAATCTATTGTGGGAAATTAGTACTTAAAGGCTTTTCTTTGTCAATGAATTTGTACTTTTTACTGAATAATTAGGTTGTCATTTCTCAGCCTTATTGATTTTAGTGAGAGCTGTACATTATTTAGGTATATAGGTACAGGTATACAGTTCATAATTAAATTTTGCTGTAGTACATTTTGTATGATTCAAGTAGTTGAATATTGAGAAAATTTGTGTTTTATTCAAATGTCTTTCAAATGTCTCAGAAGACATTACTTGCTAGTAAATTTAATTTCTAGTGTGGAGAGTTTAAACCAGAACAGTTTCCTTAGGTTAAGATCAAGAAAGTTTCGGAGTAATACCATGAAGACCTTGCAGATCTTAAATTGAAAAAAAGTCATGATATCCAGATAAAAGCAATAATTGCATTTCAACATATTTGTATTAAATTAAACCAATTAACTTACTATTTGATATTTGGTTATACAATGTTGATAGTTTTTAAAGTTTTTTTCTGTTATTCTAGACATTGTTCAGATTTTCTGTGCTAATGAATAAATAAGGTCTATACATTGACTACACATGAATTGGGTGAGAAGGGTTCTTAATAGTCGCTTGCAAAAAACTACAAAATCAGAATTTAAGCAATTATGCCTAAAAACACATGATATGATATGATTTTCATGCCAACAACACACATTTCTGAAATAAAAGTGTACTGCCACTGGCAAAAGACAATATTGGATTTTTGCAGAAATTTGGTCTTGTAGCAGGCAACAAAGGCACATTAGAAAGAGTTTCAATGGTTGTTTACCTGCCTGACAAACAGTAAAAACAGGTCTAGTAACTGCTGAACTGTGTCCTTCTGTCTGTCTATTCATCAGAAAGACCTTGAATAGAAAACTTTTGCTTACGTTTCTCAGCTTCTATGAAAGGGAATTGATTTGATAATGTTAAGTTGTAGCCTGTAAGCAACTTTAACATTTGCAGTTCACCCACTTCCTGTTAGCCTATGGTTTCAAAATAGAACAACACTTATATGGTACAAGGACATTTTCGATTTTTTCTTGTCTTCTATGCAAGGAAATGATTTTATATTTGGTCTGACATAACTATAATTTTATGTTTGAGCTGTATGGAGTAGGCAATTTTTACATCTGCCATGCAGCCACTTCCAGTTTGCTGGTAGTTTGAAAATTTGCAGCACTCATTGTACAAGGAAAGTTTTCGTCAAAGATTTTTACTTTGCTTCAATGAAAGGGGATGATCAGTTATGCCTTATTATACATGTAGCCTCTATCAATTGCATACAGCAATGCAGGTCCAGATTGATAAGAAAAGAATATGACACTCTCTCAACATTTAACAGATATCAGATGTAAGGTCATCATTCAAACTAGATGCGTATTTACACATTCCCAAATCCAAACAAATGTCCCTTAGTATGGGTCAGTATGGGTCTAACTCTTGCTGACAAAAAATTACAGAAAAATTCACCAAGGGGTCTTTTCATTATTAAAGTGCAAAAATAAGACAAAATGATGCTATCTTTATTGCCATGGCAAGACCTTTCAAGTTCACCATTGGTTTTGTCCCTAGGAATCATCCTCCCCTACCCCCTGCTAATAATATATTACCTCATTTACATGGAACATTGATAATGTTAATTTTACGTTATACTTGTAATGTAATCTTCAGACTTGCAACACAAATCCAATCATGATCATTAAATCAGGTGAGACATTTCAGAGTGTGCTCTCTTGTTTCTCCTTAAGGATCATGCCCCAACACCTGGTATCATAAATTGTTTCATATCTCTACCCCTAAACCATTGATTCTAAATTTCCTTGATAAAAACTTTCTAGTGTACCATTGATTTGGACCTTTAAATTTGCTCTACCAGAAAAAGATGAAGGGATACATTAAAGTTAGGTCCTAAAAACAGTCCCCTAAATGGTTTTGTATTCATCAGGTATTTAATTTTTATAAAACTAAGATGTTATGTCATTAACCCATTATGATGCTACACCTTTGTTAACTTTAGATATTTTTTTTATTTTTTTATGCATAAATTTGTTTTCAATTTAGTATTGGAAATGCAGCTGCCTTTTATTGAAAGAAAACTGCAGATTTTTATTGAAATTAATGAATATTTTAAAGTAAATTGTAACCATTGGATGTGATATTAATAAAATTGATTTATGCATTGCACTGTTCTGTGTAATAGTTGTAGATATTTCCTGATAATATACCCCTAGGGATAATTGTCGGCTGCTTTTATAATGAGACATAAAGGCTGTTCTATGAGAAATCTTCACAAATAAATAACATTATCACAATAAGTAAGATAACATAATAAAGACTTCTATGCTCAATATCTTTATGTGTTAGGTCTTGGCAAAGTAATGGCACTCTACATTACAACACAAACATAGGAATTTTCAAGGTTCTTATGATATTTTTTTACTAACCTTGACCAAAAGGGCTAGTATAGGCTTAGTTACCATCACTTTGCGTCTGTCGTCCGTTCTTTGTCTTTGTTAACTTTAATAGAAATTGTCTCCCTTTGAAATTACCAGACCTATTGGAACCAATTTGGTTACAATCCTATTTAGACTTTAGAGTATCAAGTTTAAAAATTTGGTCCCATGAACCCGCTGGCCAATAAACATGACTGCTATGTCTAAAAATAGAACACAGTGGTAAAATGTATGTATTGTCAAACATTTTTTAACCATTATAAAGAAAAACTGATAGGGCAAAAATTATTAGAATGTCTCTTGGCTATTGTCTTGAAAACTGATAGATAGAGAGAAAATTAAAATGCAAATATGACCAGTAAGCAGAGATCTGCAAATAACTCAAACATGGCCAAAATGGTCACTTTATTGTCTTGCGTGTGACGAAAGTCATAGAATGCAAGACATAGGTTTTACAAACCGCCGCGGCAAAACTAAAACTATTTGTTTAATTTTAATTTATATTTCAGAAGGTAGAAGACCTGGATGCTTCATAACTTGTATACAGATAGCTTATGTTACGAATTTCCGTCTGTCATATGTCCATTGCCCTTGACCTCATTTTCATGGTTTCAATAACTGCTTGAAAAAAATTTCAGTCTTTTTGTCAAGTGAAATACTCACTTATTATGAGTAAAAGGATAACTATATTTGGTACATGGGTACCTTGCAACATCCACATGTCCTCATTTTCATGGTTCATTACACAATGTTTAGTTTTTGTGGGTTGGTCAATTTCTCAGATATTTCAAGCAACAGGTCAATTATATTTGGTGTATGGAACGATTATAATATGGCATGATTCATATGACCTTGACCTCATTTTTATGGTTCATTGGTCAATGTTGAGTTTTTATACGACCGCAAAAATTTTTGTGGTCGTATATTGGTATGACGTTGGCGTCGTCGTCGTCGTCGTCGTCGTCGTCAAGACGACACATTAGTTTTCGCACTCTAACTTTAGTTTAAGTGAATGGATCTCTAGGAAATTTTACCATAAGGTTCAATACCACAAAGGAAGGTTGGGATTGATTTTGGGGTTATGGTACCAACAGTTAAGGAATTAGGGGCCAAAAGGGCCAAAATAAGCATTTTGTAACTTCCAGACAATAACTTGTGTGTAAGTGTATGGATCTCTCTGACATTGTACCACAAGGTTCCATATCACAAAGGGATTGCTGGGATTGATTTTGGGGTTATTGCCTTAAAATTTTAGGAATTAGGGGCCAAAAGGGCAAAAATAAGCATTTTCTAGTTTCAGGACAATAACTTGTGTGTAAGTGTATGGATCTTTCTGAAATTGTACTACAAGGTTCCATATCACAAAGGAAAGCTGGAATTGAGTTTGGGGTAATTGCCTAAACGTTTAGGAATTAGGGGCCAAAAGGGGCCAAAATAAGCATTTTCTAGTTTCAGACAATAATTTGTGTTCAAGTGTATGGATCTTTCTGAAATTGTACTGCAAGGTACCATACCTCAAAGGGAAGGCTGGGATTGAGTTTGGGGTGATGAATCAAAGGGGTTCAAAAATTGTGGGATGGGAATTTTTTTCAAAGGAAGGCTGGGATTGAGTTTTTTCATAAGGGGTTAAAATTTTTTTTTTCTTTAAAAGTTGTTTATTTCTGATTTATATTTAAAAGCAAATAATAATGATATGGCAGGAGATACACACCAAACAGGATGTGGAAATTATTATATAATCAGTATTGTGCAATAGCAAGAAATTTTCAATTGCACAGTATTGCATAATAACAAGAAATCTTCAATTGCACAGTATTGCACAATAGCAAGAAATATCCAATAGCACAGTATTGCAATAGCAAGAAATTGTCAATTGTACAGTATTGCACAATAGCAAGAAATATTCAATTGCACAGTATTGCGCAATTGCAAGAAATATTCAATTGCACAGTATTGTGCAAAAGAAGATACTTTGTATAAATTGCTTATTTCTTGACCAATTTCAATGGGGTTTTATTCTTGAACTCTTGGGGTTCTTTAATATGCTGAATCTAATCGTGTATTAAGTTTTTGGATTTTGGGCCCTGTTTTAAATTGGTCCACATTGAGGTCCAAAGGGTCCAAAATTAAACTTAGTTTGATTTTAACAAAATTGAATTCTTAGGGTTCTTTGATATGCTGAATCTAAACATGTATTTAGATTTTGATTATGGGCCCAGTTTTCAAGTTGGTCTAAATCGGGTCCAAAATTAAACTTTGTTTGATTTCAACAAAATTGAATATATGGGGTTCTTTGATATGCTGAATCTAACCATGTATTTAGATTTTTGATTTTGGGCCCGTTATCAATTTTTTCCACATTGAGGTCAAAGGGTCCAAAATTAAACTTTGTTTGATTTCATCAAAATTGAATTATTGGGGTTCTTTGATATGCGAATCTAACTGTGTATTTAGATTCTTAATTTTGGTCCCGTTTTCAAATTGGTCTACATTAAGGTCCAAAGGGTCCAAAATTAAACTTAGTTTGATTTTAACAAAATTGAATTCTTAGGGTTCTTTGATATGCTGAATCTAAACATGTATTTAGATTTTGATTATGGGCCCAGTTTTCAAGTTGGTCCAAATCGGGTCCAAATTAAACTTTGTTTGATTTCAACAAAATTGAATATTTGGGGTTCTTTGATATGCTGAATCTAACCATGTATTTAGATTTTTGATTTTGGGCCCGTTATCAATTTTTCTACATTGAGGTCAAAGGGTCCAAAATTAAATTTTGTTTGATTTCATCAAAATTGAATTATTGGGGTTCTTTGATATGCTGAATCTAACCGTGTATTTAGATTCTTAATTTTTGGTCCTGTTTTCAAATTGGTCTACATTAAGGTCCAAAGGATCCAAAATTAAACTTAGTTTGATTTTAACAAAAATAGAATTCTTAGGGTTGTTTGATATGCTGAATCTAAACATGTATGTAGATTTTTGATTATGGGCCCAGTTTTCAAGTTGGTCCAAATTGGGGTCCAAAATTAAACTTTGTTTGATTTCAACAAAAATTGAATATTTGGGGTTCTTTGATATGCTGAATCTAACCATGTATTTAGATTTTTGATTTTTGGGCCCCGTTATCAACTTTGTCCACATTGAGGTCAAAAGGGTCCAAAATTAAACTTTGTTTGATTTCATCAAAATTGAACTCTTGGGGTTCTTTGATATGCTGAATCTAACCATGTATTTAGATTTTGGATATTGGACCATAATAGGTGAATGTCCAATTTAAAATTTTTAAGTTCTTAGACCACATTCATTCTGTGTCAGAAACCTATGCTGTGTCAAATATTTAATCAAAATCCAAATTCAGAGCTGTATCAAGCTTGAATGTTGTGTCCATACTTGCCCCAACTATTCAGGGTTCGACCTCTGCGGTCGTATCAAGCTGCGCCCTCATGGAGCATTTTATTCATTTTTGTCAGTTCATCAGATACTATAAGCAATAGGGCCACTATACCTAGTATATGGAATGATTGTAAGGTGTACATGTCTGTCTGGCATGGTTCACCTGTTGGTTACTTCATTTTCATAAAACATTGATAATGTTAAGTTTATGTGATACTTATAGTAAAACCTTCATATTACAGACTTTTAACATAAATTCAATGATAAGTAAAACAGGCAAGACATTTCAGCATGTGCACTCTTGTTCCTTATAGTAATATATGCCCTTAAATGACAATTTTTATGCCCCACCTACGATAGTAAAGGGGCATTATGTTTTCTGGTCTGTGCGTCCGTCCGTTCATTCGTTCGTTCGTCTGTTTGTCCGTCCGTCCGTCCGTTCGTCCATTCATCCCGCTTCAGGTTAAAGTTTTTGGTCGAGGTAGTTTTTGATGAAGTTGAAGTCCAATCAACTTGAAACTTAGAATACATGTTCCCTATGATATGATCTTTCTAATTTTAATGCCAAATTAGAGATTTTCCCCCATTTTCACGGTCCACTGAACATAGAAAATGATAGTGCGAGTGGGGCATCCGTGTACTATGGACACATTCTTGTTACCTTTTATTTTGCATTTTGGATTATAATCTTGAAATTTAAAAAGCTAGATTTTTAGCTAGTGTCTTGAAAACTAATACATTGTGAGAGAAACTTTATATTGCACAAATGATCAGCAAGAAAAGATCTACAAATAAGAAAACCATGGCCACATAAGTAAGCCTTGACTCCTTATAGGACTTATAATTGTCCTAGAAAGGTGATTTCTTTTTACTATGCTTATCTCACCTAGCCATAATGCCTTGTGAGTTATTGGGATCATTTGGCATCTTAAGTCATCGTCCATTGTCTGTGTTTAAAGTAAATCTTTTCAAAGATCTTCTCCTTTGATATAGTGAACCAATTTCAACAAAACTTGGGGTGAATGTTCCTTAGGGTCTTTAATATGAAATTCATATGAAATTTGTGGGTTTTTTTCCCCCATTCAGTTAACAAAATTGGCCGCCATGGCTGAAAATACAACATCAGGATAAAATGCATTAATTGTTTTATATCTTGAAAACCATAATAGGTAGGAAAAATTTGATAAGGGCAAAAGTGCTCATTCTCCAGATATACTTCCTTCTATTCAACTTTAAAATCTTTTTGCATTGTATCAATTTATTTTTGGCAAAATTCCCAGATGAGCAATACAGGCTCCTGGAAGCCTCTTGATTTCATTTTTGCCTATTATCAGAAAAAATCAAATGGACAGACAGAACACTGTCCAGCAAAAAAGATGTCTTTTGACAGGCACAGGTTCCATTCAGTTTGGATATTCTTGTTGCATTTTATCAATTTTATGCAAAAAATGCAAGGTGAGCAAATCAAATCCTCTAGTTTCCAGTCAAAATGTTTTGAAAAATTCCTCTCTAATCTATCAGATCCTTAAAAATTTAAATGACTTCTATTCATTGATCACTGAATAAGAGAGGTTAATTGCATGACTATTGCAATGTTCTTCCAACAAATTCATATATCATACTGGTTAACAGGGAATTTTGAAATACCATCTTGTTTCTAGAAATTATAGCATCACATCCATGAAACAACCTATAAGAAAATCATTTTAGATAGCATCATATTCAAGCAATATATAGCATCACATTACCTTGATGCTCATTAAAAGGCCCCGTGGGGAGAACACTAGATGCTGGTGAATATTGTCCTATGTAGATTTTTATATTGCACCAGCTTGTGAGTGCAGTATATATTCTAGTCTTAAGAGGGATAAATTTTCACCACTATTCAATCACCTTTTTATGGTATAGCAAAGTTTGACTGCTTAAAACATATTTTGTTTGACTGATGAAGCTTTATAGTACAATATGATATATTATTACACACGGACTTTTAGTTAAATTCTGTGTGAAGCTTTATAGTGCAATATGATATATTATTACATACTGACTTTTGGTTACATTTTGTGTGAAGCTTTATAGTGCAATATGATATATTATTACACACTGACTTTTGGTTACATTCTGTGTGAAGCTTTATAGTGCAATATGATATATTATTACACACTGACTTTTGGTTACATTCTGTGTGAAGCTTTATAGTGCAATATGATATATTATTACACACTGACTTTTGGTTACATTCTGTGTGAAGCTTTATAGTGCAATATGATATATTATTACACACTGACTTTTGGTTACATTCTGTGTGAAGCTTTATAGTGCAATATGATATATTATTACACACTGACTTTTGGTTGCATTCTGTGTGAAGCTTTATAGTGCAATATGATATATTATTACACACTAACTTTTGGTTACATTCTGTGTGAAGCTTTATAGTGCAATATGATATATTATGACACACTGACTTTTGTTACATTCTGTGTGAAATATGTTGTTGCTACTCAATATATATAGAATAATGGCATTCTTGTTTTTATGCCCCTGCCATAACGGAGGGGACATTAAGTTTTACCCTTGTCTGTCTGTACGTACGTACGTCCCAAAGTTGGTTTCTTTTCTCTAACTTAAGTTTACCTCAACCAAATGTTATGAAACTTAAACACAATGCTTAGTACCACAAAACACAGATCAAGTTTGAATTGTGGTGGTGTCACTTTAACCATTCTAGAGTTATGCCCCTTTACAAATGGAAAAATTGCTGAATTTTTCCTTTCTGTTCTTTAACTTTAGTTTGCCTCAACCAAATGTTATGAAACTTATACACAATGCTTATTATCACAAAATACAGAACAAGTTTGAATTTTGGTGGCGTCACTTTAACCGTTCTAAAGTTATGCCCCTTTATAAATGGAAAAATTGCAATGGACACATTCCCCATTTATTTGATATTGACTTTATTAGCAAGAATATCAAGTGTGCCCACTAGGGCATGCTGATATCTAGCTGATGAAGTCAGTATCAAAAAATAAAATGTGGATGGACATAACCACACGACGTTGCTGCATTGATAATGATATCATTGCCTAATATTTTCGAGTATCAAGTCCTATCCATGTTCTAATCAAATATTAGGCAGTATGATCAAAGGAAAACTGTACAAATTGCCGATAAATCCCATTCCAGCCCTCTCTTAAGATATTGCTTCAGTACTTATACAGTGAATGATATAAGAAGTATTTTCAGTAGTTAAGTACATTTGTACATGCTTGATTTACACTGTGTTTAATTTTCCATCGCTGTAAAAGTACATTGATTTTTACTTGAAGCAGATTTGAGTCTTTTATTTCATTAAGTTACTTGTCTGTTTTATTGCTCTGAAATACATTGTCATAATCTATCTGAAAACTAGGGCAGGATATTATGAATAGTAGAATAAAAAATCTGCCTACATTTAAGATTAGTTATTTAATAGTTCAGAAATTCTGTTTCATGAGGGAAGATTTAAATGGTTGTATTTGTCTGTTTTAACTGTCAGTTTAAGGTTAAAAAGATTAGTAGAATTGAATTTCATAAAATCTTTGTGTTTATTGGTCATCTCAGAAACTATGTGGTACCTTATGATATCATAAGTTGGCTAAATAAAGTTAATATTTCAAAGAAGACAATTTTTCTTAGTTTATTTTAAACTATGATTCTATATCAAAGGACTTTCTGTATCGTGATGTTTCATATTCTTTATTGAATATTAGTTCCTAGGATAAAATGATCAAGGTGTAATACCACCATTGTTTTTCCCCTATTAGTCTTTGTTAAATTTGCACTTTTCAAAAAAATGTGCAGAATTTATCTTTTTTTCAAATAAAGAAATACTTGGCATGAGTAAAGTATTAACAGACAAAATTTCACATAACATTTCATTGCATATAAGAAAATAACCATCACTGGAAGTTAACCAATCAAATGTTCACCCCTTTTTTTCCTGTGTACAAGCTTTAGTAATCATGTAACCTCAAGTTTCCTAAATATTCTATAGAAACACCAAATAAAAAAAGAATGGTGCTTTGAAACACCCAAGTTATATGTTTTTTTACTGCAATGAAATGTAGGATTAATTCCCTACAACTGTCAAGTTCAAGGGAATATTTTTTTTTACCCTTTTTCATATGCAAACGGATGTGACGTACTATGATTTGGTGGTATTACACCTAAAGAAGACTTTTTTGTTGAATAAACTGAATGTGATTTTTTCCTTTGTAATACTGGTTATTTCAAGCATTACTGTCAAGTTTTGCCATAATCAGTTCAATAGTTTGAGAAAAAATGTAGTATAATGTAAGACGACATCTACAGCTATTCAAGAAAAATTTCTTCGAAAAAATCCAAATCAAGCCGCATCATGATAGAATATAGCGTGGACCAATAAATGATCAAATATTTATCTCATCTGCCTACAAACAGTTAAATATGATACAAAATATGACTCTATGGTGATAAATACCACTAATGGACCTCTTTGTCTTCATTATAAGGTCCCTTTTGGTCCATTTATACCTCTAATTTCCTCAAAATTTCAATTTTTTATGCCAATACATCAAAATTTTGGTGTAAATTTCACACATTTATTAAAGAAATGTGATAATAAATGAGTAATTGAAGTAGTCAAGCTGAATGAACCATCCATATTAAATTTTACAGACTCCATGGAGGTTTCAATAAGTCCTTACTTAAAACTTAAATTTACGGTGCGCTCCAGAGAGGGACATAAAAAGCTTCCCTTTTAGTGAATAATTTGTTGTTACTGCTTCAAAAATAATTTCATTTACTTATAACTGTATATTTATTAAAGTATTACTTAGGAAAAAGTTTTCTATTATAGCAAAATATAAGAAATAAGGAGAAAAAGTCAGAAAAAGCTCCCCAAAACACTGAGTATGGCTTGCTCTGTCTACTTCTATTCATGGTAGAGTCCTATTTCAAGGCAGTTTTCTCATAAAATGTGTTTTTGAGACTCAATCCAGTCAGAATATTTCATTTTTGTAATATTTCACTTAAATAGCATGAAATTTTAACACATGAGAATACTCACAAGGTCCAAGGTGCATGTACAGCTTCCCATAATAGGTGTAATACTACCATTGTTTTTCCCCTATTAGTCTTTGTTAAATTTGTACTTTTCTAAAAAGTGTGCAGAATTTATCTTTATTTCAAATAAAGAAATACTTGGCATGAGTAAAGTATTATCCTGTCCAGTACTACAGACAAAATTTCACATAACATTTCATTGCATATAAGAAAATAACAATCACTGAAGTTAACCGATCAAACTTTCACCCCTTTTTTTCCTGTGTTCAAGCTTTAGTAACCATGTAACCTCAAGTTTCCAAAATATTCTATAGAACCACCAAATAAAAAAAGAATGGTGCTTTGAAACACCCAAGTTATATGTTTATGACTCAGAAATTTTTTACTGCTATGAAATGTAGGATTAATTTCCTACAACTGTCAAATTCAAGGGAATATTTTATTTGACCCTTTTTCGTATGCAACCGGATGTGACGTACTATGATTTGGTGGTATTACACATCAAGGAGCTGCATGACCCCAAAATGGATTTTAGATGTTTTTGTCAGGTTGAAATAAGTTTTATTCATTAATGCATTAACAATTGAATTTTTTTTGCATTTACTGAATCATTCTCTTCAATTTACATTTAATTTATAATAAATCTCCTCTAATTCTGTTTTCATCTAAAAAAATTTTGCCAAAATTAGTAATCACCTTCCAAGCATAATGGTCCCTGTTTTACAATCACTTCAAAATTAAAAATAGTGTTAATACTATCCAAATAATCAAAATCATTGATTTTTATACGACCGCAAAAAAATTTTTGGGATCGTATAATGGTATGATGTTGTCGTCATCTGCGTCGTCGTCCGAAGACACATTGGTTTCCAGACAATAACTTTAGTTTAAGTCAATGGATCTCTAGGAAATTTTTTAAGAAGGTTCATTACCACAAAAGTAAGGTTGGGATTGATTTTGGGGATGATGGTCCCAACCGTTTAGGAAATAAAGGGCCCAAAAGAGGCCAAAAACAAGCATTTTTCTAGTTTCAGGATAATAATTTTTGTATAATTATTTTAATTGCTCTGAAATTGTACCACAATGTTTAATACCACAAGTAGAAGGTTGGGATTCATTTAATGGGTTATGGGGCCAACAGTTTAGGAATTAAGGGCCAAAAAGGAGCCAAAACAACATTTTTTCTAGTTTCCGGACAATCACTCTGTGTAAGTGTATGGATCTCTCTGACATTGTACCACAAGGTTCCATATCACAAAGGGAAGGCTGGGGTTGAGTTTGGGGATAATTGCCTTAGCAATTAGGGGGCAAAAAAGGGCAAAAACAAGCATTTTTTTAGTTTCCAGACAATAACTTGTGTTTAAGTGTATGGATATCTCTGAAATTGTCTACAAGGTTCCATACTACAAAGGGAAGGATGGGATTGAGTCTTGGGGTAATTGCTCCAAGGGGGGTTTCCAAAAGTTTGTGGGGGATTTTTTTTTCCAATTTTTTTAAGGAATTCATATTTTTTTTCAAACATTTTCAAATTTCAAATTTTTGAAAAGTTTAAAGAAGAAATCTTTAATTGTCAGTATTGTGCAATAGATTTGTAAGATCTTTGACCACATTTATTTTGTGTCAGAAACCTTTATTATGTCAAAAATTTGATCACAACCAAAATTCAGACAGTATCAAGCTTGAATATTGTATCCAAATTTGCCCCAACTGTTCAGGGTTTGACCACTGCGGTCATATCAGGCTGCGTTCAGCGAAGCATTTTATTGTCTTTTTTCTTCTTTATAAAGTCGGCAGCTATGAAATATATATAGCCATGATAGCAAAACAAAAAATCCAAAGCTAATTTTACCAGCATCCTGAGCGTTTGACGTTTTTCTATTGTCAACCTCTGATAAGCAGTATTTCAATTAGATATTCTCTGCAGAATTAAAAGAAAAATATTAGTGTTCATTTCACTTTCTTTGGATTGTGTAATATTGAATATGGCATTTTTTTTTCAATTTTTTATACGACCGCAAAAAAATTCTTTTTTATACGGCTGCAAAAATTTATTTGGGTTCGTATAATGCTATGATGTCGTCTACGTCTGCGTCATCATGGTTGTCATCAGCGTCCGAAGACACATTTGGTTTCCGGACAATAACTTTACTTTAAGTGAATGGATCTTTATGAAATTTTACAAGAAGGTTCAATACCACAAAAGGAAGGTTGAGATTGATTTTGGGGGTAATGGTACCAACAGTTTTGGAATAAGGGGCCAAAAAAAAGCATTTTTGTAGTTTCTGGACAATGAAAAAAGTTTTGGGGGGGTTCCAATGTTTTTAAGGGGGTTCATATTTTTGTCTCGCCTTGACGGAGTCAAAAAGCGAGACATGCTTCGGCGTCGGTGGCGTCAACAATGTATTAGTTTGTGATTAGGTCTAGTTTGTGGTGAACCACTAGTGGTAGGTCAATGATATTTGGTATGCATTTGTATTAGCATTGGCATATCTCATATTTCCATGGAGATTATTTGGCCCTGCCCCCTCAGTCATGGTCTATTGACTTTGAAACTTTTGCTTAGTTTACATGTATTAGTTTGTGATTAGGTCAGTTTATGGGGAACCACTAGTGGTAGGTCAATGATATTTGGTATGCAGTTGTATAAGCATTGGCATATCTCATTTCCATGGAGATTATTTGGCTCCGCCCCCTCAGTCGTGGTCTATTGACTTTGAAACTTTTGCTTAGTTTACATGTATTAGTTTGTGATTAGGTCAGTTTATGGGGAACCACTAGTGGTAGGTCAGTGATATTTGGTA
The DNA here is from genome assembly GCA_017311375.1 of Mytilus coruscus. NCBI lineage: Eukaryota > Metazoa > Mollusca > Bivalvia > Mytilida > Mytilidae > Mytilus > Mytilus coruscus. The sequence goes on along the minus strand of CM029603.1, from coordinate 37,964,352 downwards.
TGCAGTTGTATAAGCATTGACATATCTCATTTCCATGGAGATTATTTGACTCCGCCCCCTCAGTCATGGTCTATTGACTTTGAAACTTTTGCTAAGTTTACATGTATTAGTTTGTGATTAGATTAGTTCAAGATGAACCACTTATGTTAAGTCAATGATATTTCAGGTATGCAAATTTATTGGCATTTGCAAGTCTCATTTCTATGGAGATTATATAGCCCCACCCCCTCATCGTGGTTCATTGACTTTGAAACTTTTACATAGTTTACAAGTTAATGTTTGTGTTTAGACTTGTTTAAAGGAAACGACTTATGATAAGTCAATGGTATTTGGTATGCATTTTTATTAGCATTGACACATCTCATTTCCATGGAGATTGTTTAGCCCTGTACCTTCAGTCATGGTTCATTGACTTTGAATTTTTGCATAACTTACATGTTAAAGTATTGCTATTTTAATTTCAACATTTGCATTTTCAAAATTACAAATAGGCGAGACATATCTCTGTGTCAACAGTTTTCTTCAAAATTTTCCAAATTTCAATAGATTTTTAAGATCTTTGACCACATTTATTATGTCAGAAACCTATATCATGTCAAAAATTTGATCACAATCCAAATTCAGACAGTATCAAGCTTGAATATTGTGTCCAAATTTGCCCCAACTGTTCAGGGTTCGACCTCTGCAGTCGTATCAGGCTGCGGTCAGCGAAGCATTTTATTGGCAATTTTCTTCTGTTCATATCCTACATAACAGTATACCAGAAAGTTTGTAAAACTTTTAGTTTAGGCATAAATGTCAAAAGTGGTACAGCCAATGGAGTGCCCCGTTGATATGTAATATGGCCTTGTGAAACACACCATACCCACTATCAACCTTCCTACACAACAAACAATCTACCGGAAAACACACTCCTTCCAAGTAATAAATTGTTTTTGGGAAGGATTTTTCTCCTTTGCCTTCACCAGTATGCATATAAAGCTTATGTAAAGTACTTTGAAACTAACCCCAACCCCATAGACAGACATTTAACAGACATTTATGAATCACCTTTTACTTCTCAACTGTTGGCAATCACCTTATCTATATTGCAAGCCATGCTTCATTCAACATGTGTAGACAAGATGTGAAAAAATTGTCTTTTTTCAATAAACATCTAAAGTTCTCTTGTCGACAAGAGGTAAATAAACCACAGAAAAGGACTTGCATGTACTGTAATTTATATGTTTTTTTTATTGTTTAAGTTGACAATATTCCTATCCTGATGACATTTCATTTCAAGATAAAAAAAAAACCTGTCATAATAGTTTTGTTTTTAGGATTTCATTTGACAGTTATTTATCTTCATTAATTCTTAATAGGAATATAACACTGTGTCTGCAACATGGAATGCTAAATAAATAAAAAAATCACACTATAAATTATCATTAAAATATGATATGTTAAAAAAAAAAAATGGAATTGTATTTCATAAGCATTGAAATTTATCTTGGACATTTTTTAAGGTGTTAGTTTTCATTATGAAAGGAGATGAAAAGGAGGAATACGTCTGTCACGAATGTGCTGAAATTTTCTTCTATAATAACGAAACAGAAAAAAAAAAAAGATTAATTGATGCATCTTAACAAAAGTTTACTGAAAAAGTTATGTTTAAACAGAACTATAGAATTAAATGACAAAATTTCTGTCAAAGATTGACCACAATTGTGTATACAATGTACAGAGAATATGATTAAGATTTTATAGATAAAATCATTGAACCTAGAAAAATGTTATAATAAATTACTAAGTAAAATTTTTGTATAATTCAAACTAAGTTTTATTAAATTTAAGAAATTTTGAAGCCTATGAAAATTTCTACTGATTGAACATAATTATATCAACCAAGGGTAAAAAAAGGGTCAATTTCATCCTAAATAAGATGAAATATTTGCCACTGGACATTAAACAAAACAAGAAATCAATTAACAAATAGTCAAATGTATATATTTCATATTCTTATAGGTATGGGTTTGGAGACTGTAGAAAGCCATTGTATGATACAGCAGTCCTGGTGGAGGAGATTGTTAAACAACAGATGATTTCTTTGGTAACTTAACCAGGTTTATCCCATGTAATAAATTTCTGCTTTCATAAAATTGCATTGATCTATCTTTGGTGTTGATCATGTATGGACACTTTGATTTTCAAGATGTCATTCTTATTCTTTTTTTGCAGTTGACCAATCCTCCATATTGAAGAAGTTATAATAAGAGCCATTAATGTAAGCCAAAAAATACAAAGTGAAATGTTTTTAATTCTTTCAAAATTATGGTTATTTTTATTGACGAATGAATAAAATGTACATGAAATAATCTAATATAAATTCTTTGAGATCTTGCAAATTGATGAATTTTTAATTTTGGTATTTGCCACTGGGTGATCAGCAAACCAAAATCAATTAATTCTGAATTGTCAATTTAGATGTTGCATTGATATATTAGAAAACAAAAATGAACATGCTGCACATACCAACTACCAACATAATGACCACTAATTTGAATATGACTGTACGTAGACATGTTTACATCCATTTTCTTTGTATAATGGTGGTTTCATTGGCAATCCTACCCCTATCTCCTTATTTTATAAAGAGAAAAGAAATAGCATATTATTTAAAACACAGGATCAAAATGTGCTATTACTAATACCTATATAAAGAAGTTATAGCTGTTGATTAAAAGGTGTAATACCACCATTGTTTCTCTCCTCTTAGTCTTTGTTAAATTTGCACTTTTCAAAAAATTGTGCAGAATTTATCTTTGTTTCAAATAAAGAAATACTTGGCATGAGTAAAGTTTTATCCTGTCCAGTACTACAGACTAAATTTCACATGACAAGAATTTCACATGGCATATGTCAGAAAATAACCATGGAAGTTAGTTAACCAATCAAATTTTCACCCCTTTTTTTCCTGTGTACAAGCTTTAGTAACCATGTAATCTCAAGTTTCCAAAATATTCCATAGAAACACCAAATAAAAAAAGAATGGTGCTTTGAAACACCCATGATATATGTTTATGACTCAGAATTTTTTTACTGCAATGAAATGTAGGATTAATTTCATACAACTGTCAAATTCAAGGGAATATTTTTTTTTTTTACCCTTTTTATGTATGCAACCTGATGTGACATACTATGATTTGGTGGTATTCGACCTAAAGAAGACTCTTTTGTTGAATAAATTTATTGTAATTTTTTTCTTTGTTATACTCGTTATTTCAAGCATTACTGTCAAGGTTTGCCATAATCAGTTTAATAGTTTGAGAAAAAATGTAGTATAATGTAAGACGACATCTACAGCGATTCAAGAAAAATTTCTTCGAAAAATCCAAACAAGACACATCATGATAGAATATAGTGTGGACCAATAAATGATTAAATATTTATCTTATCTGTCTACAAACAGTTAAATATGATACAAAATATGACTCTATGATGATAAATACCACTAATGGACCTCTTTGTCTTCATTATAAGGTCCCTTTTGGTCCATTTATACCTCTAATTTCCTCAAAATTTCAATTTTTTATGCCAATAAATCAAAATTTTGGTGTAACTTTCACACATTTATGCAAGAAATGTGATAATGAATGAGTAATTGAAGTATTCAAGCTGAATGAACTATCCATATAAAAGTTTACTGACTCCATGAAGTCCTTACGTAAAACTTAAATTTGCGCCTCGCATCAGAATGGGACATAAAAAGCTTCCCTTTTAGTGAATAATTTGTTGTTACTGCTTCAAAAATAATTTCATTTACTTATAACTGTATATTTATTAAAGTATTACTTAAGAAAAAGTTTTCTATTATAACAAAATATAAGAAATAAGGAGAAAAAGTCAGAAAAAGCTCCCCAAAACACTAAGTATGGCTTACTCTGTCTACTAATATTCATGGTAGAGTCCTATTTCAAGGCTATATTCTCTTAAAATGTGTTTTTGAGTCTCAATCCACTCAGAATATTTCATTTTTGTAATATTTCACTTAAATAGCATGAAATGTTAACAAATAAGAGTACATACAAGGTCAAAGGTGCATGTGCAGCTTTCCATAATAGGTGTAATACCACCATTGTTTTTCCCCTATTAGTCTTTGTTAAATTTGTACTTTTCAAAAAATTGAGCAGAATTTATCTTTGTTTCAAATAAAGAAATACTTGGCATGAGTAAAGTATTATCCTGTCCAGTACTACAGACAAAATTTCACATAACATTTCATTGCATATAAGAAAATAACAATCACTGGAAGTTAACAAAAATTTCACATAACATGTAATATATAGAACCACCAAATAAAAAGAATTTTTGACAAGTTATATGTTTATGACCAGAATTTTTTACTGCAATTGTGTATGCAACTGGATGTATTTTTGACTTTTTGTATGCAACTGGTTGTGACGTACTATGATTTGGTGGTATTACACCTAAAAACTCATGATTTAACAAATGCTTTACCCAAAACTATAATTGAATCAGTGCTTCAACAAATTTTGAAAACAATTGTAGAAAAATTTCTGATAGTGAAGGCTTATGAAGATGATATGAAAAACAAGGCAATTAAGCCTTCTTAAGTGCATCAAGCTTTAAGCAAATTAATCTAAATATTTTGTAACTGATAAACTCATGACTTCCAATTAAGTATGTCTGAAAATTGTTAGTTGATAGATATATATCACCTTTTTTTTCCTTCAAATTCATATATATATATATCGCCAATAAAGTTATCTTGTTGACCTTCCTGTTTTAATAAATATTCCTAAGGGGTTGTCATATTGAAAACAATTTGGGTACTTTTAGTTTTAAAGTACAACAATTAAAGGAGTAAGATTGGTAATCAGTGTACTCTTGTTAGGAAGAATATCTGACCATAGACATTTCTTCACAATCCTAAATCCTGAAACTAATGAACATATTTGACATGATAACAAGGATCATGTTATTCTCATTAATATTTGTGCAACATTCAAGGTTCTCCAATCTATATGACAGTCTCGCTGTAAAATTACCTAATAAGACCAATCTTTATAAAAAAAAAAAAAAAAAAAACAACTTAGGCATATTTCCTAATAAGTCCATTCTTTATAGAAATTATATATTGTTGAGCAATGATTGGAAAAAGTAAATCGGACATTTCACTATACATTGATGATATGGATACATAATGTAGAATGGAATTGTACAGTCAGTGATCCTACCCTCATACATAGAAATGTTGTCCAGTAAATAAGTACAGACATCACTGACAAATATATTGTATTACAGTTGTATCAAGCAATGGATGTGGCCATTATGAGGAATGCCAGATTTATAGGATTAGAAGAGTTCCTGTATTTATTAAGGAAAGATAAGGTATATCATCCCCTTATTTAGTACTGTAGAAATGATTGCATGCTTCTAAAGGAGTTGTTGAACAAAAGGCACATATGTGAGAGACATAAAGGTTATTCAAGGAATTGATACATATACAATATATGTACACTGTCGGAAAATATAAAATTTATTTGTATGAGCTTTAGAAACAGGACGAAAGCAAGGCTTGCCGAGCTTTTCTCCTGTTTCGCAGCAGTACAAATAAATTTTATATTTTCCGACAGTGTACATGTATTGTTTTTATCCTGAAATTTATACCCAACACTTGAAACTTTAGTTGTTAAAATCTAAATCATTGTCTCTAATTTTTCAAAGAAATCGACATAGTTTAAACGCGGACCGCGAAGAGGACCCCAAAATGAACTGGTACGCAAAAAGAAATATCCACATTACCGCTTGCTCAACATGAAAGAGGGGTAACAGGAGACTTTATTTGTACAAGTACAAATAAAGCAAAAATTTATTTGTGTACCTGTTATTTGTGCAATAGATGGCTGATTGCAGGATGAATAAGAATAGTGCTATTTTAATGTAAAATGCATGTTCCAGTTAGTGTGGTACTCCTCCAGTTACATTTCTAGCATTGATTAAATTAAAATTTTCTGAATTTGAAGTACATTTAACAACTGTGTAAGTAGAAGTAAGATATATTTAGTGTGTGATATTAATTTACAACTGTTTTGCGATTTACTGAAAATTAGTATGAGATAATGGGAAAATGTCAATGAGACAACAACCCAACAACACATGACAACCAAATTAGACAGTCAACTTAATTTAAAGATCTTAGTTTTATCATAGTACTTTGTTTTAAAATCAACTTATGGCCTTTCTAACAATAAAACACTGGTTTGGCTTCTGAAAATAAGAGCCTGTATCATCTTCATTGAAAGTAGCAAGATTTTGGATAGGAAAAATACATGGCATTGAAATTGCAAAGAATGAAATTATTGTATACATTACAGATAAAACTGAAAAGATTTCTTCAGTATATGGGACTGAAAGATTTAAAAGCCATAGCATTGAAAGGTGCAGAAGAAGAAGAGAGTCCAGAAACTCCAGGTATGGATATAATATCTCTCATTTCACTAGTACCAGTGAAATCTTTTACACTTGTCATTTTGGGGCCTTTTATAGCTGCAATGCAGTATAGGGTTTGCTCATTATTGAAGGCCATACAGTGGCCTATAGTTGCAAACCTTTTACATCATTTGATCTCTTGTGGAGAGTTGTCTCAATGGCAATCATACCAAATCTTCTTATTTTTATGATTATTGCCATTAAAAGGGACGAGGTTGCTGCCTAATTTGCTTTGTGTTTCGGCACTCTAATTTTTGTATGCCTGAACTAAATGCTATGAAAACTATACAGAATGTATATTACTTCCAACCACAGATCAAGTTCCAATTTGGGTGGTGTAATTTACATCTTTCTCAAGTTATGTTCCTTTATAAATGGAAAAGTGTTGCATTTGCTGTATATTTACAAGTATTGTAAACACCAGCACATGTAATATGGACGCATTCTACTTTTATTTTTCAATATTTCAAAGATTTTAATTTTCAAACTAACCCTTACCCTATTGTTAAATTTAGTGAAACTAACCTGGATTTAATGTTAATTATATATATTTAATAAGATATCACTTTATTTAGATACTAGACTTAAACATGCGATTTTATAATGCTTGGAGAAGAGCTTGAAGAACAAACTGATTGATATTGATACATTTACTACATGTCTGTATATAAGACACATATTTACCCCTGCAAGTTTTAGGACCTGCTTGAACGTAGATGTGTATTTCATGTGCTGGTGTTTGTTAAATTTTCAGAATGAGTAAAGTTAACTAGCTGTAATTTTTTTTTAGCAAAATGTGCAAAATCAAAAACCTGATGAAAATGTACAACACCACTAAGGTGGGAAAACTATGTGCAGTATATATGTGAAATTTCCTTCCAAAACCACTTGAGTTCAACAACCTACAATTGATTTTGAAATTTGGAACAAAATATTAATCCTGAAAATATGCACACCTTTAATATATGTAGAATACTTTGAAAATGAGAAGGTTCTAACTTGATAACTAAGAGGATTTCTGCAGACAACCATCTGCCAAATATGCAAAAAAATTCTAGAATTGACATTGTAGATCTAATAAAAATAAGGAGATGTGGTATGACTGCCAATGAGACAACTATCCACCAAAGTTCAAATGTAGTGGATACAAGCACTTGTTCCTATTTTAGATATGAATGACAAGCAAGACTTAGTATTGTTGTATCATTTTTATATATGTTTTATGATGAATTGTATCTGTTGTGTTCATGTTTTTGTTTTTTATACATATTTAATATTTTCAGAAAGAAATTAAAAATGTTTTCATTGGAATTAATTGTTAGAACTAGAAACAGTTACAGTTATAAAGCTGAAATCTAAAATTTATGGATATTGTTATAAGAGCCTGATTTCATATGTGATAAAAATATTTTCAGAAGTTAAAATAATATTTAGATCATATAAATATTTATTACTAGAAATTGTAGACTGCTATGAAATATCATTTAACAGATGTATCCTGTTACTTTGAATTAATAATTTATATTAAATTGTCGTAACTGGCTTCTGAAATTTAAAACTTGATGCAGTTCTTAAAATGATATTTAGTTAAAATATATACAGAAAAATTAAGCTATATGATCGATTGTTACATGCTTAATTTCATGTGGGTGAAATACAAAATTAAAAGTTCCTATATTTTGCATATTATGATTTTGAAAAATGATAACTTACAATACTGAATAAGTTAAAAGTCTTTTTTAAATTATATGTCGCAATATTTATTTAACCAGAACTAGACTTAGAATTAAAACATTTGCCCAACCTTAAAAGAAAGGTTTTTGTATTGATATGGAAATTAGTATTATTACCTCAACAACAGAAGATATTATTTATAGGTGTCATAACTTGTGAGAATTGGATATCGTTTCATATCAACTCTAGTTATCTATCTAAATATAATAATTAACGAGCCTTTGGCAAATTTTATTATTACTATTTAAATTAAATGAATAATTTAGATATTGGTCAACATTCTTATTTTGTTAAATTAAAAATTCTGTGAATGGTTGATCTAGTCTTTTGCACATACTTGTATGATGTCATATGTCCTGTTCCGCTGCATCAAACTTTAACATCAGACATTTTAAAACTTTTTGTATGCTTCAGAATGTAATAGAATTTGACAAAAAAGAACATTTTCAGGTGAAAAGTGTGAGATTTTTGTATATTATAGAAGAAATATATATGTCTCTTGCCATGGATGAAATGTTCATCGTTTTAACCTTTGAAAGTCATCATTGACCTTACGAATAGCCTATGGAAATGTTGTTATATCGTCTCATGATGCTGGATAAGCCAATCAAATTAACCCAGTTTTTGTATCACACTCCATGCAGTGTGGTACCAGAAATATCTCTTTATGCAAGAAATAAATAACAAGCCACAACCATATGAGAAAATCAGTTAGTGTCACCTTTCCATCAACTTAAGTTTTTCAAGAATTTTTATCCTCTGAAAGCTGTTGGTAAATTGAAACCAAAACTTGTCCAAAATCATTCTAAGAGTGTATATACGTACAGGTAGTTTCAAAACTGCCTATTTTGTTCCCAAAAACCATACAGAATTAATGCTGCTACTATAAATAAAACAAAAGGTGGGTGTAGAAATTGGAGAAAAAAAATTCTAGAAAATTACTGCAAAGTTGGTAACTTTAAAGGAAATCATGCATGTAACTATTTGGTATGAATTGTATTCTGGAAAAAAGGTTGCAGAAAGCTGACACTGTGAAGCAAACTGACACCTTGTGACTGGTACTCTTCTGAAACTATATGTCCGAACTCTCTTAAATGTGATGGAATTGATTCCCTTATGGTTGTTGCCTGTAATCTACTTCCCGCATGTCGAGATATTTCTAGTATCACACTAAACAGTATGTATGATATAAATAAGTGATACGACAAATGTGTTTTTTTGGTTGGCCTATACTGCAATGTGTTATGAAATTGTGACATTTTCATTGGATATTCATTAGTTCTTATTTCCCTCTTGGCAATGGAGATTTGTGATTTCTTCATTAGTATACAAAACGCTCATAGTTTAATCATCTGAAAATATTTTTATTGTCTTTTTTGATTCCATTCTGAAGCACACAAAAAGCTTGAAAACATCTGATGTTAACAATGGTCTAGATTCCTGACACAATATTCCCAATACAGTATCAGACATATATTTAGAGTAAAGCTTGCCAAATCGAAATATTTCAACATGACAAAGATAATTTTTGCCATAAGATTTTAACAATTGGATATCGCTTAATATCAAGCGATATCCAATTATCATCCTTTATGATACCTATAATTATCATTATGTGGACTTGACCATACTTTACTGCCATGTTAGTTATCATATAGGAGTTACGTGACAAACTTGGACAATTTTAGGTCTTTGTTCCATAATGACACATTTTTAACACTACTCCTTATAGAAAATTTGCAAAAAAAATTATTAGAAGGATTGTTGAAGTTTGTCATTATTTATCGTTGACCATACTTTATGACCATTTTGATTAGACAACTTTTCAAGATTTATGGGACTTTGACCCAACAGTGATGAGATGATGATAAGATGCACTTTTAACATTGATGTCTATGATGACCAGGGGTGGATCCAGTACCGGGTATTTTTGAAAGGGGTGTGTAATTCCTGAAAATGAAATATTTATTGCCCAGGAGAGTGAGGCGAACAAATTTTTTGATGATTCAATGCTAAAAATTATCAAATAAATCGTCTCAAACATGATATTTTATTTTTTTTTGCAACCAAAGGGTTAACCCTGTATCCCCCTGGATCCACCACTGATGACTTGATTGTGGTTCTTCTACAGCAGTTTAGTAAAATCTCTGTACAGTTGAAAAGTTTGATTTCTTAGACAAATGACAATTTGGTCATCATTTTTTTTAATGAACAACAATAGCTGGAGAGAAACCTAATAGTCAAGTCACTGTAAAATAGATTAAATAACAGTTGACCTAATTATTCTGTACTATTTGTATTTCCAGGAAATCCATGGTATAATAATTTCTTTATTATTAGGTACCAAGACATGTTATAGAATAATAACAGAATCATAACAATCATTGTTCATCTTCTTATGCTTCTACTACGGCAGATTTAATTTGTTTTAGATAGAAATAAAAAAGATTAAAAAAAATTGTTTTCCCTTTTTTAGCAGATTTAAGAAGAATTGTGTAATTTTATTGACTGTTTATCAGTCATTCAGTGTTATATAAGTCCTATGAGAATTGTTCCAAGTACTTTAAGGTGATAAAAAGATTCTTGATTTCTTTACTGATTTCATAGAAAAGGCTAGGGTTCTAGGAAACATAGATAATAATACGTACCTAAGCGACCTTCATTGATAGTCAAGGTCATTAAACACCCCCTTAGTAGTAAGTTAAAATGAAAGATATTTTTAATATTTTTGTAGAAATTTCTAAGACTTGCTTTAATTAAATTCTAGAACATACTTCAGCTCCTTTGATATGAAATAACTAACACATTTAAGTTTTGTTCTTTAATTTACTACCATTGTAATTATATGAAAGTTTAATCTGTTAGTTTAAATAAAATGGAAAAAAGTAAGTGGCAAAACTCATTCTAAAAATTGTTCTCCAAGTTTTATGGTGCAGGTTGTTTTTGTTTTGCCTTGACGGAGTCAAAAAGCGAGACATAGGTATGCTGTTTCTGGCAGCGCGGCGTCAACAGTGTATTAGTTTGTGATTAGGTCAGTTTATGGGGAATCACGAGTGGTAGGTCAGTGATATTTGGTATGCAGTTGTATAAGCATTGGCACTTCTCATTTCCATGGAGATTGTTTGGCCCTGTACTTTCAGGCATGGTTCATTGACTTTGAATATTTTGCACAACTTACATGTTAAAGTATTGCTATTTTGATTTCAACATTTGCATTTTACTATCAAAATAACAAAAAGGCTAGACATTTCTCTGTGTTAACATTTTATTTAAAATGCTATTACTTTAATAACCCTGGTGTTTTTATTCATTTTTATCCAATATTTGCTTTTTATGCTATAATCTTGGAAACCATACAATTTCATAGGGTTTTAAGTAAAAAAATTATTCAAGAGAAAGTTATGGAAATGATTGCATCATGGCTCTTTTAATTTCTACTATATAGTTGTGTCTTAGAAATCTGGCATCAATTTAAAAGTTCTTGTGTTGTTACCATTTTATATTTTGTTTCAGACAAGCCTCCACCAGCTAAGAAAAGAAGTAGAATGTGTCATGATTTCTTGTCATCAATAGATCAGACAGGTAGGTTTTTATGATCAGGTTTCAATGACAAAATTTTTATCTTATATATTTTGAAATTCATCATATCATTCCCTTGTGTCACAAGGCACATGTTAAGGAAAAGCTGTAACCTTTTTGTTTGTACCTGCTTAACAACCATTTAGACACAGTTAGATATGCCTTAGTATCAGATTTGGTATAGCCAATTATAGATATATATATATAGTTGCTGATACACATAATTAATATGGCTTCCACTAACAAAATGTTCCATTTCAGATTTGGAGCTAATGCATTTAGAGACCTCTTATGTCAGTATACTATTACTCTATACTCATCTGTCTTTGGAAACAACCTTTTCATTATGTCAAGTAAAAAAGGAAAATAACTTAAAAAACTGCTGACAGAAAAGAAATTCAAACTCAGATATAAATTTGTCATTGTAAGAGGGCCTAGTAATGTTGCAGATAGATCTCTTTAATATTTAAGAGCCAATTGTCCTAATACAAGTACAAGAAGTACAGATCTTAAATGTACTATTATTAAATGATTGTGATCAATAAGAAATACCATTTTTGCTTAGGAAGCTTACTATAAAATTGTATATACTATTTACTGATATTCCAATCTCATTAATCCATTAAGATGATACAAATCAGTAAAAAAAAAACCTGAGGGAATCACATGAACTTTAAATGGAGCGAGACCGGGCCTTGCAGTCAAAAAAATTTCGACTACAATAATGTACGATTATCGTACTCAGACTCAGGATTCAATCAATCAAAATACAGGATTTGGTGTTTTCAGCCTTAATTTTGTACTCCAGGTACTGAGTAAAGTTTTATGACTCTCATCAATAGTGTGTCAACACGGTTGAAAGTAAGGGCAAATCAGTAAGTCTCATTGTTGCAAAGATTGTGGACAAAGGTTTCAAGTCTATATTACTAATTAAATACAGATGATCAAGTTGCTTTATGGGTTTCTTATAGGGTTATACTTGTCTCTCTGAAACATCCTTTATTGACGCTTTTCTGTTACATGTCTTAAGTTGTAATCTTTATCAAGAATATTGCATGGGCAGAAGAACAGGATGGTTCATTTATATGTATAAATTAAGAGGAAATTATTGATTGAATCTAGTCTTTGTATTCAAGGTTAATTTTAACAAGATATTGCGTTCTATTTATTATTGTCAGAATGTTTAAGTTTTTTTTTACTTAATCATTATTACGTTCTTATATTTTGTTTGCATTATTCTTGTTAAGGATGTAGTCAGGTGAAATTTTAAAAATCTGGAATTTAAAATTGATACTATAAATCAAAAAGCATTAGTAAATGAACAAAATAAGCTAAAAATATTGATAGGTTATGGAACTCCTTTTCAAGATATTTGATTTAAAAAAACTGGTGGGAATAGGCTGACTCCGACTTTTACCTTATATTCAGCATTGGCATTATTTGGGTGTGAATCGTAAGAAAAGAAATCTAGAATCTGGTTAAATTTTGGTTATAACCTTTTATGAGCTATTGAAGTCTTAAATGAAAAGAAACTTGGATGATATGGGGCAAAATATTTTACCCTGTATAGTAGGAAAAAAAACCAAGGAGTCCAAATATCTGACAAAAATAGGATAGACCTGACATGACTTCATCCTTAAAAGCCTTTTAAAACTTATGTAGCATGTGCTGAAATGTTCTGTTTTTATGAAATGGATTTTTTATTTTATATTTTTGATGTATATGAACTGTGGCAATTTATGAAAAGCAATTTAGAATATTTTATAGGTAGATAAGCTTTGTGCCATTGTAAAACATTGTTGTCAATATTTGTTAATTTGATTTTATCATTTTAATTGACAGTGGCGTGATTGTTTTTAATTTTACACTTCTTAACTGTTGCCTTTCCCAGAAATGTAGATCAGCAATAAAACTAAATCTCTTGAGTTCTCAGGTTTCTGGAAGGGTTAATTTTAAGGAATAAACAGACCTAATAGCACTAGTATATTCGTAATCCATTCACACCATCCCATATACTATAGATCAAATGTCAGAAAATATATAACAATAGCTTATAAACAGAGACAAAACTTAATGGACTGAGAGCTATCAATAATATATATATGTAATTTTGAATAGTTTTAGATTTAGATTTAGATTAAGATTTATGAGCATTTTTATTATAATATTTATTTGAATAAACCCATTTGCTAATTATAATGATGATTTTTCTCATTTTAGAAATCCTTTCTCGAGAAAACATATCTGTTTAATATCACTCTGAATGGATAGATTAATGGATAACTCTCAAAGACTTTAATCACAAAATAGATGGCCATTGTGTTAAAGGGTTCTTTGTACATCCAAGTTTGGCTTTTATGATTCAGTACGACCCATTTGCTACATTACAATGGACCATTTACTATTTGTATCGCTATTGTACAACCCATCCTTCCTTTTCCCTTTATGTAGATCTCTTTAACTTTAGTCAGTATCAGTATCAAATTTCCCAGCTTAAAACAACTTATATGGGATGTTATTTCTAAGATGAATAGTTGATTAGAACTATAGGTGATTGCAATGTTAAATGGAAGATATCACAAATCTTAATCTTGTTCAGCTCATCTGTTTTGATATTGCCAGTATAAATGGGGCAATATGCGCAATTGTTTCTACATAGGCGGTAATGGTAATGTTTTCTTCTCTAGCTCAGTCCATATCGTAAACTTGGATATGTATGATGGCTCGTTTCGAAGCTGAGACATTTTCACATATGTGGTTAAATTTTCAGGGTACGAAGTGTGATTCATTTTTCTGTAAATTAGCATACCCTGAAAATCTTTTCGCGATGCGGCTCTTCATGCTAAAAGTCCCTTTTTTCACACAATAATTTCTTTGAAAATTTAATACTTTGAATACATATAATAACTCCATAGTTTTACACATTTATTCTATGGTCCTATACTTTCCAGATCAACACAAATGGTTAAGCTCAGTCACTTGTTAAAAATTGAAACATGTCCAATATCACTACACAGAGATTTTTTGTTTACACACAACTTTTGTGTTCCTCAATTGGAGGTGTATTAGGGATATTGACCCAAATGAACCTTAAGGAATATTTTTTTTGGAACAAGTGTTTATACAGACTGATTTCATGTTTCATTTAGTTGCTTACATCCTTATCAATTGTTTTTTTTGTGGATAGTTGTCTCATTGGCAATCATGCCACCTCTCCTTATTTTTATATTGATTTTGTTTCTTTGAATATTACCTTGAATCTTAGTTCAGTTGTGATTCCTTTGTTTTGACCAACCTCCTTTGGCCATTTCTAAATAAATCTAGTCTTCATTATGTCTGAGATGTCAATTAAAGATAAAAGCAATTACATATTTGTTAAATATATTTGATTTATGTCTTAAAACTGTTTAAGTGCCCTGCTCGATTTCCAATGAAACTAAAAACTTCTATTGGCAAAAATAAACAATATAAAAATGAAAGATCACTCAGTTAAATACAGAAGTAAATACAGGTCAAAATAAAAGATCATGGGGAAAGCTTGTCAATCAGACAGAATAAGGCCTTGTAATTGAAGACCTTTCATGAAAATTGTACTGATGATTTATTTTTCTCATGTCTGCTGATATTAAGTTTAGACATGTATGTACTTTGAGTATGAATTTTTGGAAAAAGTATTTACACAACCTGAATTTATGTTTGATTCATTTTGACCTTATAATGGAAAAAGGGCAATCTTGCCATGGCAATTTAACCAAAAAATCTTGTTTTTACATGTTTATTTCAAATCATCTTGCTGTATTTTCAGGAGAACTGATCAGCTTGTTTGAAGATCTGGATGCAAAAGATGAAATTAAACATGAAAGATTGTTGGTATGATACTGTTACATCAAGTATTTACTAACTTATAAAAGATTGCTGAATTAAGTGTTTCTTGACTTTAACTTTACTTTGCCACAACCAAATGTTCTGAAACATAGACACAATGCTTATAACAACCAAAAACAGGTCAAGTTCAAATTTGGGTGGCATTACTTTCACCGTTCTTGTGTTATGACCCTTTACAAACGGAAAATTGCCAAATTTGCTGTTAGAGCACTCAACAT
This sequence comes from Mytilus coruscus, assembly GCA_017311375.1. NCBI lineage: Eukaryota > Metazoa > Mollusca > Bivalvia > Mytilida > Mytilidae > Mytilus > Mytilus coruscus. Next base: position 37,948,444 of record CM029603.1, on the reverse strand, counting down.
ACTGAAACAAATGTCATTAAATTTTCAAAGAAAACAAAAGGCCATTAGGATTGAGTAAGTACATTGACTCTTGCATATTTACAGTGGGGGCATCTGTGTTCAATGGAGACATTCTTCTTTTATTTGTATTAACCCTAATCATTGATTCTGCTTTATTACATTTCTATTGGTGTTTGTCTCTGTGAGGTTATGGGCATTTCATGTCATACCCACAAATGTAGGATTAGGATCTGCATATTAAAAATATGTTTTACAGAGAGCAGAATTAAGAACAAGAGGAATGGATCAGAAGCAGTACATGGAATATTTTGAAGCTAGACAGGCCAGCTTCAGTAAGTTAAATATGTTCATTGTTGTACATGTATATGTTAGCACATTCTGCAAAAAGACATAGCTTTAGTGTTATAGAATTATCTTTCAAAGAAAGTATTTTTCAGTTGTTAAAGCTATTTGTTTGAAGAATTAGTGTATCAATCTAGAGTGAATAGGTTGAAGTTTGTAGCCCAAGGATTAGAGGACTGTGATACAGTATCTTGTATACCAATGCTTGGTCAATTTTAACTCAAGTAATAATAACCATAAAATTTTAAAGGGGCTTTAGCTGTCAAATTCATGTTCAATGATTTGACTCAAATTCTAATATTAGATTTATAACATAATAAAATGTATATACAAATTATAAAAAGTCTAAAATAAACAATTTACGATGCATGTACTTGATAATATGTATTAGCATTTTGTGTGTATTTGAGTCTAGACGCCATCTAATTAACAATCGAGATGACCTTCAAAGACTGCTGACAGTTAGATAACCCAATATAAACAAAAATATAGATATGAATAAATAATGAACACGTGCAATTGGATTTTTCTAGGTCTGTTTGATTTCATATTGTTGGTAAGAAAAATATCTTAATCATCATATATACCTGTATAAGAATAAGTTTTTATGGATCGAATTAGTCATCCAAATGGTTTACCCTTGTTTCACTTTCAATGTTGACATTCTTTTCCTTTTAATATCTAAACACGCCTAGTTTATGGGTATACTATCTCTAGCTTAAGGGTTAAATTGAAGGTCACATGAATACAGATTCAATGATAGTGAATTATTCACTTGCAAAGAATAATTCATCAGCGATGTTTCTATGCTTATTTTGACAAAATTGAACCAAACTGGCTGCTTAAAGCGAATTATTACATTTTGTATTTCACTATTTCACTTTCATTAATGATTGAACAAACAAAAATCATATTTTGATTGTTTTTAAATCTTGTAGCTAATGCCCCTTTAAGTCATCACTTGGTGTGTGTCATATGTAAATGGCCAAACTGTTTCAAAATCATCTCTGATTTTTTTAGGACAAAACCCAACAGAGGTTGAATTTAAACTCTTATTGATACAAAAAACCCAACTTTAACATCTGTAAATAGATCATAGAGATAAAAACAGCAAAATGTTATGTTTATTGGTTTCTGATATGTGCCTCAATCCTTTGTTGTTAGATTATGATACATGCTTCTCAAAGACTCCACTGTTTTAATTTGATAGTAATATGGAAGTTAAAGATTTGAGGAAAACAATAAAAAATCTCATATCAATAATTAGCAAAGAAGTTTGAGGCATTCTGATACAGGACAATTTCTCTGAAGAACCTATAAAAATAAATATATACTAAATAAAGTTGCATTCCCTCAACATTTTACTGCATTTTCATTATGTACAAGATAAACCATTTGAAATGATACTCCCCACTTACAAAATTGTCATTGTGGTTTGTAAAAGTTACCTGGCTTTCAATTTTTGAAATTTACGGTTTTGTCATTCAGGAGTTTTTAACTGTCAAGTTTAGGTCCCAAACTAACACAAGTATGCTCAGATATATTTTTCATGACACTTCGCATAATTGTTTGGATTAATACAAACTTTTCTCAGATAGAGTATTTTATAGTAGTGAAGAGAGAAGTGGTAACAAATGCACTTTGCTTTCTTTTATTAGATATAGATACTCAATTTTTATATAAAATTTTACTGTTAAAATGGTTTCAGTTTTTGCAGTCAACATTACACTTTTACACTGACAGCAACAATCCAAGCCTCTCATGAATTTTTTACCTTTCGTGCATCAGTTGTTCATATAATTAGATGTAAACCTCTAAGGAAAAACAGTAGACTTTTAAAAAAACTTGTCACTTCAAGCTACATTTATTTTACTTATACAAACAGATTTATTCAGTTTATGTTCAATATAAAAATAAGGAGATTTAGTATGATTGCCATTAAGACAACAATCCACTAGAGACCAAAGGACAAGGCTGAAAACAACTATATATTACTCTTTGACCTTCAACAATTAGAAATACCCATAGGGTATAGCTATAAAAGGCCCAGACAGGACAAATTTCAGTTGTCAGATACTAGGCAGCTTATATTTCAACTTTTCATACATCTATAAAGATAGAATTAACTTCTATTACTGTAGCCACTTAGGGGGTGATAAAAACTTTGTGATATCAGATTACTTAATATATATATTTCTATGCTTGCATGTTGCTTCAATTGTAATCGGAATTAATATATATATTTCTATGCCCCCGCCGTAGCAGAGGGGGCATTAAGTTTTACCCTTGTCTGTCTGTACGTCCAAAAATTGGTTTCCATTCTCTAACTTGAGTTTGCCTCAACCAAATGTTATGAAACTTATACACAATGCTAATTACCACAAAACACAGATCAAATTTGAATTTTGGTGGCGTCACTTTAACCTCTAGAGTTATGCCCCTTTATAAATGGAAAAATTGCAAAATTTTTAGTTTCCGTTCTCTAACAGGGCTCGACATTACCGTTTGTCCGATTGTCCGGGACAAGTGGACACAGGCATCGGGCAAGTAGATTCACCATGCTACTTGTCTGATGGGACAAGTGAAAAATTGATGCCAGATGTAAAATAGATCAAATTCAAGACTTATATATTCCCAAAAATATGAATGATTGTTTTATTGATCATACAAAATGAAATAAATATTCATTGTTTGAACGTATTTGAACATGCTGGCATCAATTGACCAGGGGAATATAAGTAAGGGGGAAAGAAACCAATGTGAATGCTTCTTCTTAGTATAAGCCTCCTTGAATTAGGAGCACTTCCATATGGAGTTTTACCTAACTTTAAACTTTTAAATTAAAGAATGTTTCATTTGATTTTGCTTTTATGCATAACAATACATTAAAAGAGGTTTTATTTAATAAGATCTATATATTCAAATAATAAGTTTAGATGTAAAAATTAAATAAAATCTATAAAGGCAGATTTTTTGGTGAAATGTTTTATGTACTTCATGATCATATATCAATGTATATACAAATCAAAATAAATTGTAAAAGCTTTTTTTGACACCATCAATAAATTAAAAAGGTTTAATTATATACAAGGTGGCCAGGTGTATTTACATCCTTGGTTTAACCCATACCACTAATACAGAATGATGATAGGTCCATAGGAGAACCTAGTGGTTTGGGAAGAGATGATGATTTGATGATCGACAAATGATAGTGACATTGAGTCAGAGAACTCAGTCTTGCAAATTAATAATATTTCAGTCTGAAATAATAAAATGAATTTTGATGTGGTATTCATATTACATAACGCAATGCTTCCTTTATTAGGTACAATCAAAGCGCAAGTGTTATTATAGCATATCATCAATATGTAAGATTTTCAATTTGAATTATGAATTCGGACAAGTGAGTTAACAGTTCGGACAAGTTGATTTTCTTGCAACTTGTCCGAAGGGACAAGTTAGAAAAAATGATAATGTAGAGGCCTGTCTAACTTAAGTTTGCCTCAACCAAATGTTATGAAACTTATACAATGCTAATTACCACCAAATACAGATCAAGTTTGTTTGAATTTTGGTAGCATCACTCTAACTGTTCTAGAGTTATGCCCAAAATTTTAGTTTCCATTCTCTTTATAAATGGAAACTTATACAAAATTACCACAAAATTTTGAATTTTGGTGTAGTCACATTCTCTAACTTAAGTTTGCTTCAACCAAATGTTATGAAACTTATACACAATGCTTATTACCACATTGAATACAGATCAAGTTTGAATTTTCAAGTTTGAATTTTGGGATCATTTTAGCCATTCTTGAGTTATGCCCCTTTATAAATGGAAAAAAAAGCAAAATTTTTAGTTTCCGTTCTCTAACTTAAGGTGCCTCAACCAAATTTTATGAAACTTATACACAATGCTTTTTACCAAAAAACACAGATCAAGTTAATTTTGGTAGCGTCACTTTAATCATTATCGAGTTATGCCTTTCTGTTCTGTAACTAAAGTTTGCCCCAACCAAACATTATGAAACCTATACACAATACTTATTACCTTTAAACTCAGATCAAGTACAAATTTGGGTAGCATCACTTTTATCGTTCTTGAGTTATGTCCCTTAATAATGTTGTATGCAAGCGGGGGCATCATCTGTGTCCATGGGGACACATTCTCTATTTATTTTTTTTCAAATTGTTATTTTAATTATGTAAGAGTGAAAAAAGGCTAGTTAGTACCTATCCTCCAGTTTATTGAATGAATATTGCATGTAAATCAACAGTTTCAAGTTTTTTTTTATCAACAAGAGCTTGTGTAGGTTGATAAACTGGTGCTAAGTAAAAGACATCGCATGCTGTAATCAATTAAGTCCAGTCACTACAATTACAGATGAAGGAAGTTGTTTATTAGGAGTTCATTTAAGATGTCCATAGTATGAATCTTAACACTGCACTTTTATTCTAATAGATCTTTATTCATTTTACCTTTTGCGATCATGAAATAGGTAAAGTGATGATTAAACAGGAAGTACATTGATCTTCATACAGAAATAATAAATTTCTATATGTGATTTATTAAAAGATGGTTTTTAATATTCTGTCTATATCATATCACAATTACTCTTTACAGACAGAAGATACAAAACACAAAGATTTAAAGAATGGTTGTTGACTGGTGTAAACTTAGAAGTTAAACCAAATCCACATGCACTAGAAGTCTTGTCATATTTCTCTTATGAAACGGTTGCACAGGTGTGAATTTAATGTTACTATACATTACTAGTTGTATGTGTTAAAGTTTAGGGTCAGAAGTCATTTTATATCAGCTGTAAATTATCTAACTCATTTCAGAATAAGAGACCAAAATTCAACCCTTAAGTTTAGAAAGAAATACTATAAATTCTTGTTTTTGAGGTGTTCATGTTATGAGATAATAAGTGTTAGGATAACATTACAATAATAGATGTCATGTTTTATATTCTTTATATAACATTTTCAGAAATTGCATTTGTTAATCTCACATATGTGTTCATGGATCGACAATAGCATTAATGAAAAGATGCACTCAATAATTTTAGAATTAAATAAACTTTATTTTGAAGGCTTGTGAAGATCTGTTTACCAGTCTAGATTGCTTACCATTTTAACTGACAAACTGGTTTTAATTGAATGTATGTCACTCAGACTGATTTATATAGAAGTCAACATACAGGCTTCAATAATAGATTGGTGGAGTGATTGCATTTGATTTAAGATTTGATTGTTTGGAGACAGTCATTTAATATATTCATTATACACCTCCATTTCTTAAAAAAAATTATAATTAACAATAATTGAATCCGACTTACATAGATAAATTTTTTTATAGATTGTTGACTTAGCATTACTGGTAAAACAGGACATGAAAGCATCGTCAGGAGATCCATTGGTTAGGAATACACCAAATGTGTGTGTTAATCTGTATGACCAGTCTCCTGTCAGTGGACCAGCAGCCCCTGTAGTCCCCACAACACCAACACAAGGGGTCCTATCACCACCTGTGGTAAGAGGATCTAAGCTGAAATCATAACCTTTTAAATTCTTATGTCCTAATCGATTTTCAAACTTGTCGGAGACATTGCTGATATAAACCTTGGATATACATTTCATTAAAATCTGGGAAGAATTGTAGTTTTGTCCGTCTGTCCATCTGTTTGTCCCATTTTTATTTCCGCACCCTAGCTTAAGTTTTTTTCATCCAAATTTTATGAAACTCATACACAATGCTAATAACCACACGACACAGACAGAATTTAAATTTTGGCAGTATGTCATAAACGGTTCTACAGTTATGCCCCATTTTAACTTGGAAAATTACAAATTTTCAGTTTCTGCACTCTAACTTCAGTTTGTCTCATCCAAATTTTATGAAACTCATACACAATGCTAAGAACCATAGTGCGCAGACTGAGTTCAAATTTAAGCATTGAGTCATTTACGATTCGTATCCTCAGACACATTCTTTTTTTATTTCGTATAGTATTCAATTGTACACAGAAAGTTCAAGCAGAGACATTGGCTTATACCACCAGTCATGTTTGATGAAATTCATACACATCTACAACATCTACTTTGTTAGTTTTTCATTTTCCTAATTTTTGTGATCAATGATATGCAAACATTTTGGTGTACCCCTGCCCCTCCAAAAAAAAAAAATTTTTTACAGCAGGTAAAAAAAAAAGATTCTGAAAATAGATTGGAAATCCTTTTGTCTGTAAATCTTCTTTATCTTTAGGTCTATTTACTAACACATAGGTTTATTTTTGTAGACAAGTCAGTTGGAAACATCACAACAGTCTGAGAGCCTTAGACAACTTTTACGTCCAGCTCAGGTTAGAAATAATACTGATACATTTAGCCTACTGACAATTTACAGATTTTGATTGAAAAAGAATTTCTACAGAAAAGTTACATCACAGTATAATTTTAATTTAGAAAAAAGAGTTGCTTTGTTACCCTGACCGTAGATGTCCATCATTCTGATATTCTTTTTTCTGAAAAATTCTAGTTATTTGTTCAAGTTGACTACAACATTTTGATATATTTTTATTTTTTTTTAAATGGCATATTTTAATATTATCATATTTTGAAGTAAACATCTACAGTAATTCACCTTTGTCTTTATGAAGAAAAAAAAAATCCGACTAGATTGGTACAGTAGATGACACTTCTAAAGTGAGAAAAACCAAGAACTATTTGTTATAAGATTTTCAGTATTGTTTTTTTCAGACAACCCAAACAGAAACTGATTCTACAAGTCTTAGAAAACTATTATGTACATCTGTTACTAAGGTTTAACAAATTTTATATCCCTCTGGTATTGTCATTACCTTCCTCCAGCCATTATATGCTTTCCAGCTAGGACTCAGAAAAACCTTTAAACTTTCACCTTATTCACTCAGAGTTTATCAAGAAATATTTACCTATACAATGAATCCATACTATTTTTGAACCAACCTGTTCATCATTAAAGATGAATTTAGGTCAATATGAACTGCATGGTTCATAACATTAAAAGAAATTAATGAGATGGTAAGGCAAAACAATTTGACATGATGAACCTTGTAATAATTGAAATTCATGTTTTGATTTTAGTCTGTCAGTTATATTCTAGAACAAGCACTGAAATAACATAAACTAATCTAGCAGTTTTGTAAGTTGTATTATTCGAATTTAATTCGGAATTTTCAGTAATTTACCAATTTGATATTTATCCGTCATAGTTGTTGACACTTGAACTTCAAAAAAAATATTTCAGTTTTTTGTTTTAGTCCTTGTTATGTAGGGCAAGGACAAACTCCTCTCTGTTTTCTGCTTTTTCTCAATAGTTCCCAGGTGTAACCTCTCTCTTTCATCTCTGTTTCACATGTTGTTTTTGGTCGTCCTCTCTTCCTTTTCCTCTGGTGTCCATCTTAATGCAACTTTGGTCATATCTCCTTGTGGTTTTCTTAGGACATGACCAAGCCATCTCCATCTTTTCTGTAGCAGAGTGGTTTCAATATCTTGGCTTTTTGTTTTCATGATTTCAGTATGTAACAAAGTTTAATCTCAGATATACTACAGTCATAAAACTTTACTCAGTACTCGGGGTACAAAATTTGTACTTGAAACACTGGCAAATCCAGCATTTTGATTGGTTGAATTCCCAGTCTTGAGTACAATAATCCTACTCCAAAAAGTTTTATGACTGTAAGACCGAATGTATTCTTTAGTTGAGATTAACAAATATCCATAGGTATAATTTTCAAGTGTTGCCATAATTCAAATAATAATTAGTGGAATTACGTAGGATCAAGTTAGTTTATGATCCAGTTGGTTTCACTATCTTATTTGGTGATGAATTGAATAAATTAAAGATTTTGTGTGAATAGATCTGATGATTATTCTTAGGTTCATTCTTAAAAAACACACAAGTTTTCAGGTTGTTTAGTATAAATTGATTTGGTCAAGTTACACTTCATTAACCAGGATACGCCAAGCATGTTTTTAGCTAAATTGGTTTCATTTAATTTCTAGATACCTTTTTTTTATTATTTGGGTCAGGTTACTGTTTTTTTTGGGGTAAATTTTTCTCCTGTTTTTAACATTTTTCTTATAAACATGAAAATATTTTGTGAAGCATTCTTGTTAGTTGAACCGGAGCAATTTTTGTTTCAGCACCATAAATTTACTTGAACACCTCTATTCAGATTTAAAATGAAATCAACCTTTTGCAATTTTTGTATATATATATATTTGGTTTATGATGTAATAGTGGTTTAGTTGTAGCCATACAATCTATGGAAATGGATCTAAAGACTTGTATTTAATTGACAGTATTTCCACATTCAACACTCCTGTCCTTCAATGTTCTAATTCTCTGATGTTTAAGGATGTTCATACTACTTGACCATATATAACCAGATTATCTGCAATGAAGTCCCTTCTGTTTGTTCCATTATCCACATATTAATAGAGGGTATAAAAAGTTCTTGCTTTATTTTAGTCCAGTCCAACAGAAACTTCTAACTCTGAACCACAGGCTCCTACCAATAATAACAGCTCTGCTTCACAGGCTAATAAAGCTAAGGCTAAGAAGAGGAAGAAGGTAAATAAATCAAAAAGTTATTAGCTAATAAAATTAAGACGCTTCAAGTGTAAGACATCATCATTAAGACTTGTAAAAGATGGAAGAAGATTAAAACATGGCTAAGTTTTGACTTATATTTTTGTGTAACAGGCATTGATTTTTTATATTGTTAGTTTAAAAGTACTTATAAATTTCTCCTGTGTGTCATTTGTTTATATTGGTTGTTAACATTTGGAATCTTATAATGATCGAAAAATGTTTTCCATTATGAAATTTTTCTAGAATTAAATCGTATTTTCTTGGTAACAAATGACTTAAAAAATTTGCTAATTTTGAGCTCCGACCTAACTTTTTTATGAGAATTTTTTTGAAACCCTAAAAAAATTGTAATAGAACTGTATTAAAATACATGTATGTTGAATTTTGTCACTTTGATAATTGATAAACTGCAAATGGCATACTTCTGGTAAATCTGTATGTATAATATAAGAACTGGTTTTTAACAGTGAAAACACAGTATTTCCAGATTGTAAAAGAATCCTGGCCTTACTGACCCTATAATTTTTAGGAAGGATACCCTAAACACACATTTTTTTGATTGCATCCTGTAACTATTGACATCACACTATTGCAAGCTGTTGTAAACTCTTTTTTAGCTATATATAGAATTTCTATACTTTAATACATGCAGCCACACATTAAATTTTTTTTCTCATAAAAATTCACATTGGAGGTAACTGACAAATGGCATGCAGTGATTGTAAACAAGTAAGAAATAAGCATATGTTATACCTGATCAAATTCAGGAATAGTTTTGTTATCATTGTTATGCCAGCTTTTTAATGGGAAAATGGTGTTTATTGCAGATCTTTGTTTCACTGTTGATTTCATTGGTCAAAATGTAAATAGGGTGACCATGCCTGATGATGTCACATATAAAGAACACATGTTTTGGCAGATCAATGAAAAGTTTCCACCACCAAATCTTGTGGAGAAACAGATTCCACCACCGAATCTCATGCAACAAGATATTTTTCCACTCTCGTAATTTAAATTTTCTGGTCAGTTTAAAATATAATACATTGAATTTATTTCAGAGTGGGTATGGAGGCTATATTGATTTGATTACATTTAAAGCTATACAGCCAAAAGATGTACAGGAGGTGATGAGAAGATTTGGACAGAATATTGGACCATTTGCTTCACAACATGTAAGGAGATCAGATATAGAATACTGTAAACCAACTTATTGAGCGGATACTTTATTTCATTTTAAGCCCTTACTAGCAACTTCGACATCAATTTATTTTCAAGATTTCCAAATGTATTTTCATACGACCGCACGGTCGTATATTGGTATGACGTTACGCTGTCGTTGTAGTCGTCGTCCCAAGACACATTGATTTTCGCACAATAACTTTAGTTTAAGTGAATGGATCTCTATGAAATTTTACCATAAGGTTCAATACCACAAAAGGAAGGTTGGGATTGATTTTGGGGTTATGGTACCAACAGTTAAGGAATTAGGGCCAAAATAAGCATTTTAAAGACCGCAAAATTTAAAAATTTTTGGTCGATATTGGTATCACGTCGTTGTCAGCGTCGTCCTGAAGACAGATGGTTTCGGATAATAACTTTAGTATAAGTAAATAGAAATCAATAAAATTTTAACACAAGGTTTATAACCACAAAAGGAAGGTTGGGATTGATTTTGGGGGTTATGGTTCCAAAGGTTTAGGAATTAGGGGCCAAAAGGGGCCAAAATAAGCATTTTTGCAGTTTCCAGACAATAACTTGTGTTTAAGTGTATGAATCTCTCTGAAATTATACCACAAGTTTCCATACAACAAAGGGATGGGTATGGGGGTTATGGCTCAAACCATTTAGCAATTAGGGGCAAAAAGGGAAAAACAAGGGTTTTTATGGTTAAAGGACAATTTAGACAATTTAAAGAGTGTAAGGGAGATAATCAAATCCATTTAAAGAATACTGTTGTATATATGTTTGATTACCTCCTTACACTGCTTGTAAATTATGTATTAAGAAATGATGATTGTCTTGAGATGATTAGTTGTAAATTTATTTTTAGAAGTTTCTATTAATTAATATTAATTTAAACCATGACTGTATGTCATTTTATATTTAATATTTTATGATGTATTTAAATGAGTAGTTATGGTTGCAAACCCATTAGAAATTTGAATTGAGATTATTTTTGGAATGAGGCAAAGGGGAGTTGAAAATTTTTTTTGAGGGGAGTGTAAATAAGAATTTGTAGGGGGCTACAATTTTTCTCATTTCAGATATCAGAAATTAAAAAGCAAATTTCTTCAAATATTTTTTTTTGGGGGGGGGATGTTAATATTCAACAGCATAGTGAATTGCACAAAAGCAAAAAATTGAATATAAATTCAAATCATATAACCAATTTTAAGTTCTTTGACTACACTTATTCTGTGTCAGAAACCTATTATGTGTCAAATATTTAATTACAATCCAAATTCTGACCTGTATCAAGCGCGAATAATGTGTCCATTTTGGTGATCCTTTTCAGGGTTGGACATTTGCGGTCGTATCCAGCTGCGCTCAGCAAAGCCATTTATTGTAACTTCCAGACAATAACTTGTGTTTAAGTGTATGGATCTCTCTGAAATTATACCACAAGTTTCCATACCACAAAGGGATGGTTAGATTGGCTTTGGGGGGTTATGGCTCAAACCGTTTAGGAATTAGGGGCAAAAAAAGGGGAAAAACAAGGGTTTCCTGGTAAATGGACAATTTAAAAGCAGTGTAAGGGAGATAATCCAAAACAAAATTGTACAATGTTGTACAATGTTGGATTACCTCCTTACACTGCTTTTAAATTATCTATTTAAGACTTTATGATGTATTTAAATGGGTAATTATGGTTGCAAACTCCATTGGTAATTTGAATTGAGATTATGACCATATCTTGAGGAAAGAATCTTTTTTTTTTTTTTAAATGTGGGGATGGGGAAAATAGGCATATGTTATACCTGATCAAATTCAGGAATAGTTTTGTTATCATTGTTATGCCAGCTTTTTTAACGGGAAAATGGTGTTTATTGCAGATCTTTGTTTCACTCTGTTGAATTCATTGGTCAAAATGTAAATAGGGTGACCATGCCTGATGATGTCACATATAAAGAACACATCTTTTGGCAGATCAGTGAAAAAGTTTCCACCACCAAATCTCGTTTCTACATATCGTCTAAAAATCAATAGAGAAACAGATTCCACCACCGAATCTCATGCAACAAGATATTTTTCCACTCTCGTAATTAGCTCACCTGGCCCAAAGGGCCAAGTGAGCTTTCTCATCACTTGGCGTCCGTCGTCCGTGCGTCAGTCCGTCGTCCGTTAACTTTACAAAAATCTTCTCCTCTGAAACTACTGGGTCAAATGTAACCAAACTTGGCCACAATCATCATTGGGGTATCTAGTTTAAAATTGTGTCCGGTGACCCGGCCAACCAACCAAGATGGCCGCCATGGCTAAAAATAGAACATAGGGTAAAATGTAGATTTTGGCTTATATCTCTGAAACCAAAGCATTTAGAGCAAATCTGACATGGGGTAAAATTGTTTATCAGGTCAAGATCTATCTGCCCTGAAATTTTCAGATGAATCGGACAACCCGTTGTTGGGTTGCTGCCCCTGAATTGGTAATTTTAAGGAAATTTTGCCGTTTTTGGTTATTATCTTGAATATTATTATAGATAGAGATAAACTGTAAACAGCAATAATGTTCAGCAAAGTAAGATCTACAAATAAGTCAACTTGACCAAAATGGTCAGTTGACCCCTTAAGGAGTTATTGCCCTTTATAGTCAATTTTTAACAATTTTTCGTAAATTTTTGTAATCTTTTACAAAAATCTTCTCCTCTGAAACTACTAAGACAAATTTAACCAAACTTGTCCACAATCATCATTAGGGTAACTAGTTTAAAAAATGTGTCCGATGACCCGCCCAAGAACCAAGATGGCCGACATGGCTAAAAATAGTACATAGGGTAAAATGCAGTTTTTGGCTCATATCTCTGAAACCAAAGCATTTAGAGCAAATCTGACGAGGATAAAATTGTTCATTAGGTCAATATCTATCTGCCCTGAAATTTTCAGACCAATCAGGCAACACGTTGTTGGGTTGCTGCCCCTGAATTGGTAATTTTAAGAAAACTTTGCACCTTTTGGTTATTATCTTGAATATTATTATAGATAGAAATAAACTGTAAACAGCAATAATGTACAGCAAAGTAAGATCTACAAATAAGTCAACATGACCAAAATTGTCAATTGACCCCTAAGGAGTTATTGCCCTTTATAGTCAATTTTTACAATTTTCATAAATTTTGTAAATTTTGTAAATTTTACAAAATATTTTCCACTGTAACTACTGGGCCAAGTTCATTATAGATAGAGATAATTGTAAGCAGCAAGAATGTTCAGTAAAGTAAGATCTACAAACACATCACAATCACCAAAACACAATTTTGTCATGAATTCATCTGTGTTTAATATGCACATAGACCAAGGTGAGCGACACAGGCTCTTTAGAGCCTCTAGTTTAAATTTTCTGGTCAGTTTAAAATATAATACATTAAATTTATTTCAGAGTGGGTATGGAGGCTATATTGATTTGATTACATTTAAAGCTATACAGCCAAAAGATGTACAGGAGGTGATGAGAAGATTTGGACAGAATATTGGACCATTTGCTTCACAACATGTAAGGAGATCAGATATAGAATACTGTAAACCAACTTATTGAGCGGATACTTTATTTCATGTTAAGCCCTTACTAGCAACTTCGACATCAATTTATTTTCAAGATTTCCAAATGTATTTTTATACGACCATGCGGTCGTATATTGGTATGATGTTGGCGTTGTCGTCGTCCGAAGACACATTGGTTTTCGCACAATAACTTTAGTTTAAGTGAATGGATCTCTATGAAATTTTACCATAAGGTTCAATACCACAAAAGGAAGGTTGGGATTGTTTTTGGGGGTTATGGTACCAACAGTTAAGGAATTAGGGGCCAAAAAGGGGCCAAAAATAAGCATTTTTAAAGACTGCAAAAATTTAAAAATTTTTGGTCGTATATTGGTATCACGTTGTCGTCGTCGTCAGCGTCGTCCAAGACAAATGGTTTCGGATAATAATGTTAGTATAAGTAAATAGAAATCAATAAAATTTTAACACAAGGTTTACAACCACAAAGAAGTTTGGGATTGATTTTGGGGTTATGGTCCCAAAGGTTTAGGAACTAGGGGCCAAAAGGGGCCAAAATAAGCATTTTTGCAGTTTCAGACAATAACTTGTGTTTAAGTGTATGAATCTCTGAAATTATACCACAAGTTTCCATACAACAAAGGGATGGTTATGGGGGTTATGGCACAAACCATTTAGCAATTAGGGGCAAAAGGGGCAACAAGGGTTTTATGGTTAAAGGACAATTTAGACAATTTAAAAGCAGTGTAAGGGAGATAATCAAATCCATTTAAAGAATACTGTTGTATATATGTTTGATTACCTCCTTACACTGCTTGTAAATTATGTATTAAGAAATGATGATTGTCTTGAGATGTAAATTTATTTTAGAAGTTTCTATTAATTAATATTAATTTTAACCATGACTGTATGTCATTTTATATTTTAATATTTTATGATGTATTTAAATGAGTAGTTATGGTTGCAAATTGAGATTATTTTGGAATAAGGAAAGGGGAGTTGAAAAAATTGGGGGTAAATAAGAATGTGTGGGGCTACAATTTTCTCATTTCAGATTTCAGAAAAGCAAATTTCTTCAAATATTTTTTTTGGGGGTTTAATATTCAACATCATAGTGTATTGCACAAAAGCAAAAAAATGGGTTAATTTTATTTATTTTGGGGGGTGGGGAGTCAATTTGCACAGGCACAGTGTATTGCTCAAAAGCAAAAAATTGAAGATAAATTCAAATCATATAACCAATTCTAAGTTCTTAGACTACAGTTATTCTGTGTCAGAAACCTATTATGTGTCAAATATTTAATTACAATCCAAATTCAGACCTGTATCAAGCGTGAATATTGTGTCCATTTTTGCCCCAACTGTTCAGGGTTGGACCTCTGCGGTCATATCCAGCTGCACCTGGCGAAGCAATTTATTAAAAGTAGAGATCCAAGATTAACATTGCACAACGATTTATATTCACATTATTTTCTACTCTCAAAGATTAGTTTGGGTTTACCAAAAATAGAGTGTTTCTTTCAAATGCTTAGATAATTTACTTTACAAATAGTATTGTTTCAATATGCTTTCAGTTTTCAGAGTTAAAAGGGATATAAAGGCTATTTTTTCAGGACTTGCAGCCTATACAATCTAATAGGAAATCAGACCATATTTGAATGTAGTAAGAAGTCCAGAACCCTGTCAATCTGTACATGAATAATGTATATAAAGTGATGTCTAACATCCTTTACTTTTTTCTGTAAAGGAATAACACCACTAATTCATAGCACCATTGCTTTCAATGATAAATTCAGCAACTTCAAGCATTCATAGCTAAAAATCAACATACCTTTAATTGCATATTTGTGCTGAAAAAATCAACATACCTTTAATTGCATATTAGAGCACACTGATTCCTGGAAGTTGGGTTGTACTTCTGATCTGAGCAACAAGGCAAATAAACCTGCCTTTTAACAAGGGTTCTACAGTAATGCCAAGTCCTTATGCTTTCATTTGATACCAAAATTACCCAAATATTTTACTTATTGACAAGGTTACAGCTAGGTAGTAGGAACTACTACTACTGCTTGCATTTATTGTTGCATTTGTTGAACAATGTACAAAAATGTGAAATTAATTATTGTGATTCCAGAAAATGCTGCAATCAAATTTAAATTGCAAGTTTTTATTTTTCTGAGATCTATCCCATCACAATTTTCAAAATAATAAAAATGTTACATAATTTCTTAAGTTATTGAAGACGTCTGAGTTAATATCTGTTTCAATTAATGTTTATTTATTTTAATATTTGTTAATACTGTAAATTCAGAAATTATTGCATGCATTTATCATTGAAATATTTAAAGAATGGACAAAAGTGTAAGATTAATTATTGTGATTTCAGGAAAATCTACAGGTGAACTGTGGTTTATTTTTATCAATAGTACCGCTTAAGTCGAAGGGGCCGTCTTGACCTTGTTGTAGGGTATGAATGATTCGCTCATTGTTGAAGACCCTACATTAACTGTCAAGATGAAGAACAGGAATAAAAGCCCTGTTCATTGATAATTTTGTATGTTTTCTATGTATTGTGTGTGATTTTGTCCCATGTACATTTACTCCATATCCTTTCATTTTCTATACAGATATATGTATCAGATATCAGAATGCAAGTTCTTATTGTGATACTAAAACCTTCGCATTATTTGCATTAATAAAAACCTTGCAATAATTTCTGAATTTACTTTAATATGAAGATTAATATCTTATAATTGATTAAACATATTTCTTTTCCAGAAGTCAGTTTGTCTTCCACCACTGTCACGGATACTTTGTTTGTAGTTGTATAACCAATATAAAGATCCTATTCTATAGCATTGAGGTATATATGATATTGGTATCAGATGCACAAGTGATTGACCAATAGTAACATTGGAGATGGAATGTAATATGGTTGACTGACCAATAGTGAGTTGTATGAAATTGATTTGGAGAACCAAACCAATAACAATAGATGGAACATGAAATAGGCTTCTTATTGTACATGTTTGAGGAATTATCATATCATTTTACATGGAGTCTCAAATACATATCTGTATTGATGGAAGACATATAGTGCTGATGATTATTTGTGAACAAATGTTTCGGAGTTTTTTTCATTTGCATTTCAAAAGATAATTAAAGTTATCTTTTGAAGCTGTATTGAAGCAGATTTTTAACCAGTTGTCATTGTTATGTTATAATAAAGTTATAATAAATATATTTGATTTAATGGGTTTTCTTACTGAAAAAGGCATAGACAAGGACGTGAGGTAGATCATGAACATGAAATAACTGTATCATGAAAGAAAGAAAATAATGGAAAAAAGTCGAAATCAGGTATAGTAACCACTTGATTTGGTCTGCAGCTTGATAATGCTGATTTGTAGTGTGTAAGCAATTTTATGATTTGCTGCGTAGCCACTTCTTGTTTAACGATAGTCTGAAATTTTACAACACTCATTGTATATAGAAAATTTTCGTCAATCTTTTCTTGACTTCTATGAAGGCAAATAATTTTATATTTGGTCTAGAGCATGATAATGTTGAGTTGTAGTGTGTAAGCAGTTTTTAAATCTGTCTGGATTTGAAGGCTACAGGCCAAAAGTGCAGAATAAGCTATAGATATTTCATTTCTTTCATCCAATCAGATTTCAGTGTTCAAGTCTGACATCTTGTAAGAAATAACTGGTGAAACTATGCACCTTAGAGAGACTTTTTAGATTTTAGTACTTTCTTTAGACAGTATTCCGATACTTTTTACTAAATACAAAAAGAAATGTACCAAATGAAAATATTCAATACACGTATTAATCAAAAAGGATATCTGATCTGGCAGAAAACATGGATTTGCAATTGTGTTTGTGACCTTGATCTCAAAGCTATAGATTCTAATCCTGCAATACACCTTTCAGATAATGAACAGAACAGTCATAGAAAGTATCAATCTTCAACTCTGAACAGGTTTAAGATACCCAGTAGATATTTATAATTTGTAAACATGATCTTAAGAGCCTAAGATCAATTTCACAAAACATCTTATGAGAAAAATACTCCAGATCATAAACATTTCAGTATAACTTGAAATCAATTTTTGTTATAAGATTTTTTGTGAAAAGAGCCTATGTTACATTAAACCAAGATTGTAACATAATGATTGTTCAAGCAAAAAAAAAAAAAATTCAAAGAATCTTAATTCAACTCCAAATGGTCCTCAAGATACAGAAAGGACGGACAGAACTTGATATATATATAGGTCAAACACAGAAGTCTGGCCTGATCCTAATGAGAGTAGACCATTAAGAAGTGTCTACTACTGAACCAATGAACTTGTTTGTCATTGTGTCTTGTGTAGACAAAATGTGTGTCTGGCATTCCAAATTATAAGTCTGGATCTTAAGTGTTTACAACCACTGGGTTGATTTCACTGCTGGTGAACATTTTGCCTCGAGGGAGTCACAATCCCAATAGTCAGAATGAAATTCAATATCACTGATATATTTTATCTGTTAATTTAATGTTTATAAAATATTTACTTATTCCAAACACCTTGGCATAACTTTTAATATATTTGATTTTTTCGCATTAATGCTCTTCAACTTTGTTATTGACCTGGCTTTCCAACTGTTCTGATTCCGGGGCCACTGATGAGTTTTGATCTACAAACATCTTGTCTAGCATAGAAGAATAGTAGGGGTGTGTCCATTCCACCATCTCACTTCAGATGAGTTTTTGGTAAAGGTAGTTGACCATAATGTTGTGGTTACATCAACTTGAAACTTAGTACACTTTGTCATTGTGATGTCTTAGTACATTTTGTCATTGTGATGTCTTAGTACACTTTGTCATTGTGATGTCTTAGTACACTTTGTCATTGTGATGTCTTAACTTTTGAAAATTATATGCCAAATTATGGCTTTGATCCCAATTTCACAGTTCACAGAACATAGAAATGTAATAGTGCCTGCAGGGCATGGTGTCCTATGGACCAATCATCATCAGTTTTCATCATTTACAATAGACAATGAACTTGAATATGAAAATTTCCATGACAGCATCATAAACGTTGTACTAATTGTGTCCAACCCTATCACACTGTACATATTTCTGGTTGCTGTCGCAAGTAAATATATTTTTGTTATATAGGATAATAAAAACATGTCAATAAAAGATAACTGCATCTACTTATTATTAAATTGCTGCACAAAACATGAATCTCCAATATCACTAAAATTTTATTCAACAGGTTACATTTGCACATATACGACAAAAACAAAAATTCAACCATAAAACTTACACATACACAAGAACACAGATTTATTACAAATGTAAATTCACATTTGTTGCTATCTACACATTTATTGCATGTGATTCCAGTACAGTTTACAATGGAAAATTATCAACAAGCATAACACTTGACATCTATTTGGTCAATAAGCTATAGCAATTCTGAATTTTCACAATCTGGTTTTATTTTATATGGTAATGATTGCACTTATTTCTATACATTAATCATAGAATACTTTTTACATCAGTAATTTACTTCTGTAAATACCACCCTTAGTATTTGTTTGCTTGGCCTAATGAAGTAATTAATTTTAAGGTTTTATGCCATGTAAAATTATCTTCTTGTCTTAGCTCCTTTTCCATTAAAATGACCAATTTTTTATATTTATTTTTTATGCGAGAAATCTTCTCAGCACAACTGACTGTAGAACTTGAAATATACTTTTCTCTTTCTTAAAGGAAGTATTTCTCTTCATTTAGTCATTTTAAGTTCTTACTATTTTAATCTATATTTTAAGCCAAAGACCATCTTAATATTACTGGCAAGAGCTTTGACAGTTGATTTTGTTCTTCTTGTTAAAGTTTACAAAAGAAATCTCATATTAAAATTACAAACAACTCACTCTGGTTTACAAAGAAACTATATTTTATGTCGCTCAAAAAATTGCCAAGGATGTGACTCCAATGGTCACAACCAGTTAAATAAGATATTTAATGTACTAAATATCTGATAATTTGTTTTGAATTTTAATTCAATAATAACTGTCCAGAGAAATTTTTCCACTGGACAATATGCCCAATGAACAATCCCTTACCTTTGCAAACTCTGATCTTTCATTTCCAGATATATAATATCAGAGTAAAATCTCATACAAAAATATGGAAGAACAAAGACTTCAAGAACATTTAACTGAGTGTAAGATTGAATATACAGTGATTAAATATTGCCTTTTTTTCTAATAGAAGATTACTTATTTCCACTACTGGGCAATTATACATGGTAACTTTAACCTTGTAAATCATTCCTTAAAGTATTCCCAATGACACTTAAAACAGTGTCTGCTTAATATCTTAAAATTATTTCTAGAATATTGTATGTACTAATAATAACAATGACAAGTTTAAAGTTGACCAAATGCAGTGAAAATTTCTACCAGACCCATTAAAATAAATCAGTACCCACATGGGGTAGATAAAAGTTTTAATAATATTTTGCCCTCTATGTAGAAGGTTAAAAAATCATAAAACCTTTTCAGTGGTTTTTATTTCTTTAAATTTCTACAATTTAGATAAAATGCTTGGTGGGCGCAGTTTGATACGACCGCAGAGGTCGAACCCTGAACAGTTGGGGCAAGTATGGACACAATATTCAAGCTTGATACAGCTCTGAATTTGGATTGTGATTAAATATTTGACACAGCATAGGTTTCTGACACAGAATGAATGTGGTCTAAGAACTTAAAAATTTTTAATTTACCTATTATGGTCCAATATCCAAAATCTAAATACATACACGGTTAGATTCAGCATATCAAAGAACCCCAAGAATTCAATTTTGTTAAAATCAAACTAAGTTTAATTTTGGACCCTTTGGACCCCCTAATGTAGACCAATTTGAAAACGGGACCAAAAATTAAGAATCTAAATACACAGTTAGATTCAGCATATCAAAGAACCCCAATATTTCAATTTTTGATGAAATCAAACCATATCATTATTATTTGCTTTTATATATAAATAAAAAATAACCAACTTAAAATGGAAAATTTTAAAGAAAAAAAAAAAAAAAAGGAAAAAAAGGAAAACAAAAAGGATAAAAGGAAACCCCACCCCCAATTTTTTGAACCCCCTTATGATTGATCACCCCAAACTCAATCCCAGCCTTCCCTTTGTGGTATGGTACCTTGCAGTACAATTTCAGAGAGATCCCATACACTTGAAAACAAGGTATTTTGTCTGGAAACTGTAACTAGAGGCTCTCAAGAGCCTGTGTCGCTCACCTGTATTTACTGATGCTTTGGAAATCATGTAAAATAAGGTTAAAATCATAATTAATAGTATTAGATATTAGATATTATAATGATATCTAAGATAATAACAAAAACTGCAAAATTTTGTAAAATTACTAACTCAGGGCAGCAACCCAACAACGGGTTGTCGGATTCGCCTGAAAATTACAGGGCAGATAAATCTAAATCTGATGAACATTTTGCCACCTGTCAGATTTGCTCTTAATGCTTTAGTTTCAGAGATATTAACCAAAACTGCATTTTACCCTATGATCTATTTTTAACCAAGTTCGCCATGATGGTTGGAAGGCGGGTCATTGGACAAATTAATTAAACTAGATACCCTAATAATGATTATGGCCAAGTATGGTTAAATTTGTCTCAGTAGTTTCAGAGAAGAAGATTTTGTAAAAGATTACAAAATTTACAAAAACTGTTAAAATTGACTATTAAGGGCAATAACTCCTAAAGGGGTCGACTGACAGTTTTGGTCATGACAACTTATTTGTAGATCTTACTTTGCTGAACATTATTGCTGTTTACAGTTTATCTCTATCTATAATAATAATATTCAAGATAATAACCAAAAACGGCAAAATTTCCTTAAAATTACCAATTCAGGGGCAGCAACGTTAACCCAACAACAGGTTGTCAGATTTGTCTGAAAATTCCAGGGCAGATAGATCTTGACTTGATTATCAGTTTTACCCTCGTCAGATTTACTCTAAATGCTTTGGTTTCTGAGATATAAGCCAAAATCTACATTTTACCCCTATGTTCTATTTTTAGCCATGGTGGCCATCTTGGTTGGTTGGCAAGGTCATCGGACACATTTTTTAAAATAGATACCCTAATGATGATTGTGGCCAAGTTTGGTAAAATTTGGCCCAGTGGTTTCAGAGGAGAAGATTTTGTAAAAGCTAACGACGAAGGACCACGGACGCCAAGTGATGAGAAAGCTTACTTGGCCCTTCGGGCCAGGTGAGCTAAAATGCTTGTTTTTGGCCCTTTTGGCCCCAAATTTCTAAACGTTAAGGGCAATTACCCCCAAACTGTAACCCTGTTTTCCCTTTGTGATATGGAACCTTGTAGTACAATTTCATAAAGATCCATACACTTACACACAAGTTATTGTCCTGAAACTAGAAAAATGCTTGTTTTTGCCCCTTATTCCTAAAATTTTGAGACAATTACCCCCAAAATCAATCCCAGCCTTCCCTTTGTGGTATGGTACCTTGCAGTACAATTTCAGAGAGATCCATACACTTGAACACAAGTTATTGTCTGGAAACTAGAAAAATGCTTATTTTTGGCCCCTTATTCCAAAACGTTTCAGGCAATTACCCCCAAACTCAATTCCAGCTTTCCCTTTGTAATATGGAACCTTGTAGTACAATTTCAGAAAGATTCATACACTTACACACAAGTTATTGTCATGAAACTAGAAAAATGCTTGTTTTTTGCCCCTTTTTTGGCCCCTAATTCCTAACATTTTGAGACAATTACCACCAAAATCAATCCCAGCATTCCCTTTGTGATATGGAACCTTGTGGTACAATGTCAGAGAAATCCATACACTAACACACAAGTTATTGTCTGGAAGTTACAAAAATGCTTATTTTTTTTTGGCCCCTAATTCCTTAACTGTTGAAACCATAACCCCCAAAATCAATCCCAAGCTTCCTTTTCTAGTATTGAACCTTATGGTAAAATTTCATAGGGATCCATTCACTTAAACTAAAGTTATTGTGCGAAAACCAATGTGTTTTCAGACGATGACAACGACGCCAACGTCATACCAATATACGACCGCAAAAATTTTTTGCGGTCTTATAAAAATACTTCACCCTGGGAAAGTCTAAATCTTCCTATTGTTACAAGAAGATGCTTTATTCTCAATACATGTGTGATTTCATATTTTGTTAGTTAAATTGGTTTATAAATATTTGTATTTTATTATCAAAATTAGTATGCAAGTTCACTTAATTTAAGTAGATTAAAATATTGCAAGACATGTTTATGAAATCAATGTAATGTCATGACCGATACATTTGGTCGGACGCAGGAAATGTGTTAGACCCATATGTGACCTCGAGCTGTTTTCTGCTCTTTGGTCGGGTTGTAGTCTCTTTGACACATTCCCTGTTTCCATTCTCAATTTTATTATCTGAATATACTAATACTAAAGCTTCCATTAAAAAAGTTTCCCATCTCTAGCAATAACAATACAGACATTTAATGGGACAAAAATTTACACATGAAAAAGTGTAAAATATTCACAAGTGCAAACATAAAATACAAAAACATATATACAAAATTAAAAGCAGCAGCTGTTTAAGATAAATATTCAATGTAAAATGCAAATATATAAAGACAACATTCAAAGTACAAATGTACATGTTTGACATATTATTTGCTAATATAATATACATGTACATAATAAAATTTCAATACATATGATAAAATACAATGAAATCAATTTTTTCCTCTGCAAATTACAGGAAAATTGATGCATATAATGAGATCAAAACCTATAATAATTTTATATCTTTAGTGATTTTCTCCAAGGAAAAGGGGAAAGTAGGAAAAACAAACTTTTTCAAAAAGGATTATATTACAAATGCAGTCAATGGAAGACTGAAATAAACATTTCAAAAATGCTACGCTTAGTCTTTAAGGGCATACGATACAGTTACAGGGGAGGTAATGACGTTGCTAACGTAAAATGTTATTTTACGCGATGTCAAACTGTGACATATCAGGAAAAGATGCATTTTTCGAAATGGTTTAATCATTAGCTTGAAAACAAGTACATGGACCCCTCTTTTTTTAAAATGACATTTGACTTGAAACTGTATGAAGATTTTTTTATTCCAATTTTTATGAAGAAATCACTGTTGAATTTTTTAAAATTTGATAAAAATACAGCAAAAAATGCTGGTTTTTTCTAAAATCTTGAAAATTTAATAAAAATAAATTATTTCCAAAGACTTGTTACACAATTTAAGAGGATACTTTTGTAAAGAAGATATTTCAAATCAATTTGCAAAAAACTGCATGTGTCTTTTGAAACAAAAAATTTAATATGTCTATCCAAAGGATAGAAATGTCCCAAGAAACTGATTTTTAGGTAAATGTCTAAAATTTCGCCCCATTTATCTCTAAATTTAGTACATGAAGGTATATTTTTTATTACATATTTGAATTGACCAGGTGAAAAATAGCTTGTATGCAAATTTTCGTAAAACTGTATCGTATGCCCTTAAATGAAATACAAGTCATATAAAATGCAACATTCCAATATTGAAATTTATATACAAAAATACAAAACAATGGCAGTAAAACAGCTTATTTATGATAAAACATATGTACTAAGAAATTGTGTTTCAGAAAAAACTTACACTTCAATAAAATAATCCAAGAAAATAAAAATAAAAATCCATGCATTCTGTTCAGTAGTACCTGAGAAAAGTGTGACCAAAAATTTAAGTTTATTTAACATATTTAAACAATTCAAAGTATAGGCAAGCAGTAAGTAGATGTCTGACAGATCTGAAAAGTGCTGACACATTACAACTCATCACTGTTAAGCTGCTGACCAAATATGAAATCATTCCGTTCAGTAACTCTTGAGAAAAGGGTTTTCTTGGACCAAATGACTGAAAGACAAGGTGAATGCAATATAGTCTCCACTCCTAGAGTGGGGTTTAAAAAAGTGTGTTTAATAATCATTACCATTTAAAATTGGTTAGGGACTCTACCTGGTACTTGTATGAACATTACAGAAAGCAAATCATTAGTTAATAAAACAAATGAACCTTGTGCATCAGACTTGATTTTACTTCCCAGCAATTTGATTTGTTAAATGACCATTTCACCTTTTGAAATGCTCTATTCGTCAAGTGAGTTCTTGACATGATAATATTCATAAAACTATCCATGTAGTTGTAACATTATGGTTGTTTTTTACTCCATATGAAAGAAATATAGCACTTTTCTTCACTGCTGATTCAGGAAGTGGGTGATCAATTATATTGAAATGTTATTACACACCCTTGGTGTAACTTATAATATTTTGTAGAAAAAAATATGGCATGTGTGTACAACACAGTCATGTGAATAAATCTAAATTTTCATAATTCATTTGCCCATCACTGTTCACCCACTAAAAAATTTCTAAGATTTCTGGCATTGAACACAAGACGTTTATATCAGTTGTGAAATAATGACAAACTATATTTTGAATATGACTAGTTTTGCATTTTGTTGCCATTTTCAGTACTTGTAAATTAGCCCTATTTTATAGTATCAATTGACAATTGAGATCACCCCAGTTTTTGGTGGGGTTCATGTTGCTTAGTCTTTAGTTTTCTATGTTGTGTCATCTGTACTATTATTTGTCTGTTTGTCTTTTATTTTTGGCCATGGCGTTGTCAGTTTGTTTTCGATCTATGAGTTTGACTGTCCCTCTGGTATCTTTCGTCCCTCTTTTGGAAATATATTTAACCACAACCAATTTAATGCAAAATTAATTTCAATAGAAAGGTTAAAATCTTTATCTTTTAATTTAGGGACTTTGTTAATACAAAAACTATACTGTGGATTCAGTTATTTTGGTGGGTACTAATTTTCGAGGAGTGAGGAAAAATTGCATTTTCGTGGATATTTGATTTTGTGGTTTTCCAAAAGTCTGCATTTAATCATTCAGCAAATTTGCAATTCGTTGAACATTTAAATTCGTGGTTTCCCTGTACCCACGAAATCCACGAAAATTGGTATCCAACCAATAATAATGAATTCACAGTATGAAAATTCAACTTCACTTTATATGCCCTAAATACTAAGTTGTCAATTCTTGTTTCGTTCAAAAAGTAGATAAATAACCATAAATTGATTTGTAACCTTCATACCAAAAACAGACAGGTACAATGAAACAAATTCAGTCAACTAATGTAATGATTGAAAGAAGGGCATGATCAGACAGACATGTGTAAAACAGAATGCCCAACCAAGCCATTAGGAAAAATAAAACTAATCAAAAATAATTTTATTGCTGGTCTATGCTAATTTCCTATGTAAATATGCAAGTTTATGGCTTAACTGTAAAAAAATTGAAGTTTCCAGCTCAAAAATTAGGTGTAAGTTATAAAAAGTGCTTTCTACAAAGCTGCTTTTCATACTTGTGATCAATATCACACATTTTACACTTACTTCTCTCATGAATTTTAAATTTCCTATTGTTGATTTTTGCCATACAGTCAAAATAAAATGTTTAATAAAAATGGCACAATTAATGTTAAAAAAATCTTTTATAAAAAAAACATATAACTAAATCTTAAACCACATATCCATATATGGTATGTTTGAAAGAAATCTCATTTGATAGACATCAAGATGATGAATAATTAAAAATTTCAAATCAAAACTTCATACAGACATAACAGAAATCATCCATCATTTGCAGCATTCAATATCATCAACAATAACATCTACAGAACTGATTAAACTTAAAGCAAGTATACATACAGCATTTACTGAATATTGTAAAACAAACAGGACTAACTAAATCTTCCAACCTGCAACACATTTTCCTGTCCACAGTTGAATTTCAGGGTTCAATAACAGTTAATAATAAATTGATAGCCAATGATTCAAAATAACAGTTGAAATCTATAGTAATATTACCTATAAAATTTTAAAGAAAAATCTATGCATTGGTGATTGGAGATTTGATGCTTTTATGACAAATTTAGAACATTTTCCACCAATTTATGTGTTTCCTATACAATTTACATCTATTTTGAAAGAATTTGTTTCAAAAATATTTCAGAAAATAAAAGAGATACTTTAATACTTTATTTTTTGGTTTTCAGTTCAAGTTTATCGCAGCTGTATGTCAAATTTGACAAAAACCTATGACATGACCAATTTACTCCAATTTGACCATAAACAATTGAGATAATTGAACTTCTGAAATGAGGCAAAAACTTTTTTTTTCATCCAAATTCAGAATCATATCATTATATGGGTATTCTTGTTTTCAGTGAAGTACTGGTAGCTTAATACAAATAAAAGAACAGAGTTCCAATGTCCCCCGCCTTGCACTTATTTTATATTTCCAAGGGGCATAACTCTTTTAAAATAAGTCGATCATCCATCATTATAGAACTTGTCTGAGATATTGATGATATTAACCTATGGTATAAGTTTTATAAAAATCTGACAAGAACTGTACCCGTGAAAGCGCTAATGAGGCCATTTTCCATAAATTTAATATTTTCAAGGGCATAACTCTTTAAAAAAAAAGTTGATCGTCCACCATTATAGAACTTGTCCGAGATATTGCTGATATTAACCTATAGTATAAGTTTTATAAAAATCTGGCAAGAACTGTACCCGTGAAAGTGCTGACGAGGCCATTATCCATAAATTTAATATTTTCAAGGGCATAACTCTTTAAAAAAAAAGTAGATCGTCCACCATTATAGAAGTTGACCGAGATATTGCTGATATTAACCTATAGTATAAGTTTTATAAAAATCTGGCAAGAATTGTACCCATGAGAGCGCTAACAAGGCCATTTTCCATAAATTTAATATTTCCAAGGTGCATTACTCTTTTAAAGATAGGCGATCGGCCACCATGATAGAACTTGTCCGAGATATTGCTGATATTAAACTATAGAATAAGTTTTATAAAAATCTGGCAAGAATTGTACCCGTGAGAGTGCTAACAAGGCCATTTTCCATAAATTTAATATTTCCAAAGGGCATAACTCTTTTAAAAAAAGTCGATCGGCCACCATGATAGAACTTGTCTGAGATATTGCTGGCAATTGTACCTGTGAGCGCGCTAACAAGACAGGACAGACGGACGGACATACAGACGCACGCCTAGTATTTCTATGTCCCCCGAGACGTGTTACGTGGGGGGACAAGAAAATGGAGAATGTGTCCATGGGACACAGATGATGCCCCCGCTTGCATATATCATTTTAAAGGGACATAATTCGAGAATTCGAACTTGATCTGTATTTTGTGGTAATAAGCATTGTGTGTAAGTTTCATAACATTTGGTTGAGGCAAACCTAAGTTGGAGAACAGAAACCAATTTTGGTATGTATGTACGGACAGACAAGGGTAACACTTAATGCCCCCACCGGTGACGGCGGGGGCATAAAAATATGGATTTTACTTTAATGTAATCTTTATATTTCATTGGAAAAATTGAAAAAAAAATATTACAAAATTTAAGACACCAACTCTTTGTACTGCTATTTTACTCTAACTTACATGCTTGAACATTAGGGAACTAATGCCCTTTTTTAAAATGCGATATAAAAATTAATAAAACTTTTTCTTTAGTTCTGAAGATTTAACATACAAACAAAGAAGATACTTTCAAATGAAAACAAGACAAAGTTTTTCATAATACATTAAAATTATAAAACAGGAATAAATAATAATAAATAAGATTATGATAAAGCTCTAAATTTACCATTTTCTAGCACTAATATATATACTTCATTCACTCATTAGGTCTTCTAATATACAAACCCATAAACTGGGATAACAAAAATGAATTAATCATAAATATCTCTAAAAATATGGTTAGGTACAATAACTAAGGGAGGGATCTATATAATGCAAATTTCATTTCCACTTCATTTAAAGTCAGTATTATAACTTCACATTTATACATGCTATTCATACATCATAATAAGTAAATGGGACATTTAAATTACAAACACAGCTAGTCTGAAATATATATCAAACTACATCACACTTTTCTGGCAATAATATTTCATTCAAGACTCATTTTATTATTCAACTGACAAAAGTCTAGAAAAAAGGTAAACCAAAAAAGGTGAAAAAATCTAAAATAAATATTTCAAGACAATATCAATAACTGAAAAATATAATTTTCATCTGTAAAAATTGAGTCTTTTAAATTTTCCATAGATCTTTACATCTCATAACTTTTACATGAAATTTAGAAAATGTTCATTTTAGCAGTTTTTTTTTATACTTTCCACACAAACACAGTCCCAAATATACTGAAATAAAAAGTTGTATACTTTCCACACAAACACAGTCCCAAATATACTGAAATATAAAGTTGTATACTTTCCACACAAACACAGTCCCAAATATACTGAAATAAAAAGTTGTATACTTTCCACACAAACACAGTCCCAAATATACTGAAATAAAAAGTTGTAAACTTTCCACACAAACACAGTCCCAAATATACTGAAATAAAAGTTGTATACTTTCCACACAAACACAGTCCCAAATATACTGAAATAAAAGTTGTATACTTTCCACACAAACACAGTCCCAAATATACTGAAATAAAAGTTGTATACTTTCCACACAAACACAGTCCCAAATATACTGAAATATAAAGTTGTATACTTTCCACACAAACACAGTCCCAAATATACTGAAATAAAAAGTTGTTACTTTCCACACAAACACAGTCCCAAATATACAGAAATAAAAGTTGTATACTTTCCACACAAACACAGTCCCAAATATACTGAAATAAAAGTTGTATACTTTCCACACAAACACAGTCCCAAATATACTGAAATATAAAGTTGTATACTTTCCACACAAACACAGTCCCAAATATACTGAAATATAAAGTTGTATACTTTCCACACAAACACAGTCCCAAATATACTGAAATAAAAAGTTGTATACTTTCCACACAAACACAGTCCCAAATATACTGAAATATAAAGTTGTATACTTTCCACACAAACACAGTCCCAAATATACTGAAATAAAAAGTTGTATACTTTCCAATGTTCATTAAACATACGAAAAATTATAGGCTAATATTTCTTTTATCTTTGCTTATATTGCAAAAAAAAGTGCATTTGAATATTCAAATATACACAGAAACAAACTATACATTGTAACAAAAAATATACACTGAAGAATCAAAACTACAAAATCATATATAAAATTTTCCTCTCGGTGGAGATTCTTGTGGAAGAGCAGCAGTCTGTGGTGGATCTTTTTGATTTTCTTGTGCTTTTTTCGATACTGATGTATTAGATGTTTCCTCAGAGATAGGATCTAGACTGGAAGCACTTCGTTTCATAAGATTTCCATTACTTCCTGTTCGTCCTGGAGTAACCGGAGAAGGACTGTTGTCACGGAAACCACCATAGTCATCTGTTGGATGGTAGAGTTGTCTGTACTGGTGATCATCTATACTGGAGTTGAAGGCTGAATTCTAAAACATCATACAAAAGTGTCACAAAAAGAAAAACATTTTTTGATTCAGTAAATTGTGAAATCAAAGCACCAAGGGTGCTATAGGCAGTAAATTAAAAAAACCCAAGGCAAACGTGGCAGAAGCTTAAGTTAAGATGAATATTGTGGAAGAATTGGTTTAATTATTTATCTCATCTACTTCAAGTTAAAAAAATGTTTGTACCTTAATGTTTCCGCTATCCAATCCTACCATGTTCAAAAGTTATTTCTAATTTATTTTAAATATGTTTCCTTTAAAATGAGCCTTAAATGAAAATTTTATAGGCCCAGAAATAACTCAAAAAATAATTAAAGTAAATTCAACCTAGACTTATTTCTTGCATCAATTAAATTCTATAATAAACAAGAAATAATTGTAATAGGATACTGTTACGAAGTCTCCCAAACAAAGCTCCTTTAATTCGTCATTCCCATGGTTGCCTGACATTGGGCAGAGTCCAGTACAAATTGGTTTGGTCAAGTAAAGTGATATGCATATGTGACGCCTAGGAGATTGACCCTGTATGTCATTCAAACATTCTTGAGTTGACGAACAGGAACATATATGGTTTAGGGGTGGGGATCTCGACCGTTTTCAAGTTCTCAAAAGGTGGGGGTTTATCCCCAGGGGACTCTCACTTTATTTCATTTGATTTGTTTTAATGTCCCATACAAGAATATATATGGTTTTGGGTTGGGGATCTCGACCGTTTGCAAATTTTCAAAAAGAAGAGGGGTGGGGTGACCCCCATGGACGTCCCCTATATTCTATTTTATTTGTTTAGTTGTCCCATACAAGAATATATATAGTGTGCGGTTGGGGATCTCAACCGTTTACAAGTTCTCAAACAGGAGGGGATGAGGTGACCCCCAGGGACTCCCCCTATATTTAATTTGATTTGTTTTATTGTTCCATACAAGAATATGTATGGTTTAGGGGTGGGGATCTCGACCATTAATAAGTTCTCAAACAGGAGGGGGTGGGGTTGACCCCCGTGGACCCCCCCTATATTTCATTTTTATTTGTTTTATTGTACCATACAAGAATATGTATGGTTTAGGGGTGGGGATCTCGACCATTAACAAGTTTTCAAACAGGAGGGGTGGGGTTGACCCCCTGTGGACTCCCCCTATATTTCATTTTATTTGTTTTATTGTACCATACAAGACTATGTATGGTTTAGGGATGGGGATCTCAACCGTTAACAAGTTCTCAAAGAGAAGGGGGTGAGGGTGACACCTGGGACTCCCCCAAATTATTTTCATTTGATTTGTTTTATTGTCCCATACAAGTATATACCGTTTACAAGATAAAAACATATTTTCAAATTGAAGGGGTTGGGATAACCCCCAGGGACTCACCCTTTATTTTATTTGATTTGTTTTATTGTCCTGTTATCATTACTGAAGATCGTGTGTGTCTATCACTTACTGTTTTCAAGTTGTCTAGGGTGGTAGCATAAGGCAGCTTAACTGCCTAAAAACATAATTAAACAGGTTTAAACGTTTTAAGTGAGGAAATCTTTAAATCAGACATGGTGCATGTATGCAAATGTTATTAAGAGTTACTAAAATGAAGGATGGTAGCCCTTAAAATAAATACAGATTTGATATGGGTTCAACTTAAATAATGGGAACTGATACATGGTTGATTGTTTGTTGATTTTTGTTTGATATCCACTGGCAAATATTTCATGCATGTTTAGGAGGAGAAAAAATTAACCATTCATACAATAGGTAGGTTCTACAAGTAGACAAGGATAAAAGAGGAGAAACGGATACATTTCTCAGTTAAAACACTGATTAAAGGGATTATTAAGCAAGCTTTTACATGAAATACTTAAAAGGTCAGTTAATTAGGTTTCAAACCGATTTGATATTTAAGAATTTTCAAAAAAGGTTTTATCAATAAATTTGACAAGACAGTAAGTAGTTTTCAATAAAAACATATTGAATCCATGGTGGAAAGCACTTTGAAAGCTTAACTATGGGTAGGTGTTAAATACTTTTTTGTGTGTAGTGAAAATGTTAATTTCTGAAAATGCCCATTTTGGTAGTTTCCCTATTTTCAAAGTGCTTTCTCTGGGTACCATGTATGTTTTCATGGAACAGCCCTGAGCAGTAATCATGAAGAGTTTATTTCATTCACATCATACCCCATCATCACTAAGTGCTGGTATCAAATCGTCACTGTCAGTTATAGGTGGAGCTGGCTGGAACACAAACAACATCACCCAGATTGGCAGCAGTAACTTCATCACCTAAAGTATATATATATACAATCCTTTTTTTTATAATGATTTTTTTTATTTGCACATAAACATAATAGTAAGTTATACACATTTTATGCATAATATAATAAATAGGTAAAATATATACAACATATTAAATAAACACAGCTAAAATAGTTTGATACATGGCAGAATATGATTACAAGACAAAGGCTGCTTGGATTGATAGTACATATTTTTAATTAATACAACATATGGTGTTTGTTGTTTATCTTTGTTGTTATGGCAATAAAAGAGTCCAGGGGTTCCAGCAGTTCTCTGCCCTACTGAGTCTTTGATTTTTATCAAATATATATTTTTATATTAATAAGTTTTCTTTTAAATATTTTTTTAGTGCTATCATATTGGTTTGTTCCAATGATAATTTGCTTCTATAAATATAGAATTTGTTAACAGAATTATTAAGTTTTTGTATTTTTATCCATTTTCTTTAGATTACCAAATAAAACAGTCTATATTTAAAGTTAGTTCTATTTCTATCTTTTCAAATATTCAGGAGTTAAGGTCTTCCCATAATTTTGATATATACGGATAAGTCTTGAGGGTGACCTTTATATACAATCTCATTAATTATTATCAATGGTGAAGGTCTGCTTGGAATTCATAAAGCATCAAAATAGCTTGCAGCAGTAGCTACATCATGTGATGTGTGATTGCAGTAGAATATGTGACTGTGACTGTTATAGATGTACATGTTCATTAATTTGTTTGTATTACAAAAAGTATTCATATGTATGTGGGCCTTATCATGTAATGGGAAGTTTCTGTTCAAAACTTTAGGGAGCTGTTCCTGTATTGTATTTTTAAGTTTACAGTTCAAGTCCTCAAGAAATTAAAAAAGAACAAGTGAATCTGTGAGCTACTGCTCACTAATGATACCCCCGCCCCGCTAAAAGTATAAGGTAAACAGGAAGTTGTTGAGTGATGAATCTGAAAAGGCATCACACGGTATAGCTGACTCATATAAACCTTGAAACCAAATTTCAGAAATCATTTTAATGTAGTTCCTGAGAAAGATGCGACAAAAAATATTCATGGGACGGACGAATGGACTTACAGACGGACTGAGGGATGGATGGACGGACAGACAGAGGTAAAACAGTATACCCCCACTTTTTTTAAAGCAGCGGTATAATAAAAAGAATAAAAGAACTGTACCCCTAGTACAAAGTATTTGGTAATTTACTAGTAATTAACAGGACTGTAAAATATGTCCCCAAAGACATAACATAATTGTTCTTCTCCTATGCATAAATAATTCATTTCTGTTGCTTCACACTTTTTGCTAATTCTTACAATGAACCAAATTCATCTGTTTCTAAAACAAACTAGAGGCTCTCAAGAGCCTGTGTCGCTCACCTGTATTTACTGATGCTTTGGAAATCATGTAAAAATAAGGTTAAAATCATAATTAATAGTATTAGATATTAGATATTATAATGATATCTAAGATAATAACAAAAAACTGCAAAATTTCTGTAAAATTACTAACTCAGGGGCAGCAACCCAACAATGGATGGTCAGATTCGTCTGAAAATTTCAGGGCAGATAAATCTAAATCTGATGAACATTTTTGCCACTGTCAGATTTGCTCTAAATGCTTTAGTTTCAGAG
The DNA here is from genome assembly GCA_017311375.1 of Mytilus coruscus. Lineage (NCBI taxonomy): Eukaryota > Metazoa > Mollusca > Bivalvia > Mytilida > Mytilidae > Mytilus > Mytilus coruscus. Next base: position 37,914,259 of record CM029603.1, on the reverse strand, counting down.
ATATAAACCAAAAACTGCATTTTACTCCTATGTTCTATTTTTAACCATGTCGGCCATGATGGTTGGCAAGCAGGGTCATCGTACAAATTTTTAAACTAGATACCCTAATAATGATTATGGCTAAATTTGTCTCAGTAGTTTCACAGAAGAAGATTTTTGTAAAAGATTACAAAAATTCACGAAAAAATTCTTAAAAATTGACTATAAAGGGCAATAACTCCTAAAGGGGTCGACTGACAATTTTGGTCATAGCGACTTATTTGTAGATCTTACTTTGCTGAACATTATTGCTGTTTACAGTTTATCTCTATCTATAATAATATTCAAGATAATAACCAAAAACTGCAAAATTTCCTTAAAATTACCAATTCAGGGGCAGCAACCCAACAACAGGTTGTCAGATTTATCTGAAAATTTCAGGGCAGATAGATCTTGACCTGATAATCAGTTTTATACATGTCACATTTACTCTAAATGCTTTGGTTTCAGAGATATAAGCCAAAATCTACATTTTACCCCTATGTTCTATTTTTAGCCATGGCGGCCATCTTGGTTGGTTGGCGGGGTCATCGGACACATTTTTAAAACTAGATACCCTAATGATGATTGTGGCCAAGTTTGGTTAAATTTGGCCCAGTGGTTTCAGAGGAGAAGATTTTTGTAAAAGCTAACGACGACGGACGCCGACGACGCCTTGGCCAGGTTAGCTAAAAACTTATATAGTATTCAGTTATTGGCTTATTGCTTCTTTTGTAATAACATCTTCTAAAATTTCATGGGTTTCCTCTTTTAAATTGTTAATAAAAATTTAATAAATGAACTGAATATTTCAGACTAAGTATTTTTGTATGTACTCAATAATTAGAAATAAAATAGAAAGAAACTTACCATAAAAACTACAAATACTGTTGAGTATAACTCCTGCTGGTCTCTCTGAAAGATAAATACAGAGCTGAATTCAAGGATGAGTAACATCACACATGTGACATGAATCATAAAAAAAATTGCATTCTCCAAAACACCAAATACATTTACTGTATACAAATTCTTTTTTTTTAATTTTCAGATAGTTTCAAAATGATAATAAGATGTAAATGAATATTTTTCATGAAAAGATAGATACTTATGTTATATAACTTGTTGAAATAACATCTTTTTAAATGCACAGAATGATGTTATTCAATTAACAAAATAAGTAACTTGTCAAGGTAAGAAATTCAGAATTGCAGCTCCAAATCTATTGATGTGTAAAATATAAAAAGTAACATAAGAATTGTACCCATCTTCAGCTTTCAAAAACAAGGACACTGATACACACTATTAGCTGGCATTGTAGTTAAGTATGGCAGAAGTAAAATGATAATTAATAATAGTTTCAATGATGTTATTTCCTTTTTATGCAATTTTGTAATGGTTTCAACCAACATGGAAATCAGATGTTTCGCCCAATTAAGTTTAAATATTTACAACTTCATGAGTTTATCTTTATTCCATTTTACAGTAAATCTATTCATCATATACTAAGCAAAGATATGTCCAGTTCTTCATATGTATTAAATACAACCTGATGTCACATGGTAAGGCTGATATGGGGTTATCTATCTGCCTTGGTGATTTATTGTAGAACATTTGTATGGTAAGGCTGATATGGGGTTATCTATCTGCCTTGGTGATTTATTGTAGAACATTTGTATGCAATGTTTATTTTTACTTGTTCCTTGATATTAAGCTAAGTTTGATACAAATAACTTACAAATATATGGCTACAGCCAGTATCTTCATCGCCCACTGAAAATATAATAAAAAGTGTTTAAAATTCACAAGTTGTTTTAAGAAACAAGCAAAAGCTGAGCAAAATCATGAACTTTTGTATATAAGCAAGGAAATATGTTCAGCTATATAAGGTTATTTTGTAATAGTTTAGGGACTATCTGAATTTAAGGTTTCTATCCTATCAAAACTCATTAAATATTCTGCAATGAAACTCCATATAATTAGAGTTCTTATAAACTTGCATGTTGAACATCAACGACAAGTCAAACTATCTAGAACATGTGTTGTTCCTTGTTTACTTGGAGAATTCAGTTGTATTTAGCTGAGGAAGGAAAAAATTTAGAAAGCAAACATTTTAAAATTCTGATAGTTTATGAACCAATTTTTTAATGACAAATTGAAGTCATAAAAATGATTTGTTTAAAGTGTTTAGAATGGTTTAAACATGTCTCTTTGAAAACTTTATGCACAATATATTGTTTAAACAGGGTCCCCCAGTAGGCTTTAACTGGATTGTGACCTCATGAAAAAGTTGTATAATTTCAGAACAGATCAGGACTGGAATAAATAGCAAGAAAGTCTATTGCGATATACCATTTACTTACATATTTTAAGTAATGCATCATACAAAAATCCCACAAATGCAGAAACCTCAAATACAACCACAATACTGAAAGTAAAAAATCATTTTTGTATTAATCTGTGTATTCATTAACAAGACTTGATATTTTTCAATATCTGTCGTATCTGTCTGTATCACTCTGCTCAGTTCTTCATAAAATTGGATATCACGACTTTGTGACGTCAAATATGTTGACCTGGACATATCACTAACGTTATAATGAATGAACCGACGTTGATAAGTTTGACCCGAACTTATCAAATTATCTTCTGGTTTGCTGGTCACTCATGACAAATGTAACCTGAAAAGCTTCATATATGTGACAATATGAAGCCTTTTGAACTCATTTGCTGCGCTCACTAACAAAAGGCTGATATTTCCCAATATCAATATGCAGATAACCTGATAATCGGTACTTAGCTATTATTAAATGAAGTGAAATAAATGTAGGTACAATAATATTTGCAAGAAAAGTAAATAATTCATTTCATTTTATATACACAATATAATCAGTGTTTTATTTTTATTGGTAATTTTTTGCAATGTTCTACTTTTCAGATTTTCAGTCTTGTGATTAGATTCCGTTATTACAACATCATCATAAACAATATCAACAACACATTGAATGTTCTTTTTATAATAACTATCTCCTCTGAAAATGTAAATACTACTAGAATATAATAGAGGACAAGGTCAATTATAAGTCTTACTTAGTCCTGCTTATTTCTTGAAAAGAAATGAATAATGTCATTATCAACTTTTTTTTTCAATTCAAATAAAAGCTTTCAGAAAAAGGAAGTATTATGTGGGTATTATGACTGTGATGTTATAAACAAGAGTGCACACGCTGAAATGTCTCGCCTGCTTTACTGACCATTGATTTTATGTTGAAAGTCTTAAAGATAAAGGTTTTATTAAAAGAATTAAAGAAACTTAACATTTTTAAAGATCTATGACAATGAGGTCAAGGTCTGATAAATCGTGTCAGACAGACATGTATATACACCTTACAATTTTTTATACACCAAATATAGTTGACCTATTGTGTGTGGTTGTTGAAAAGCAGACCAAAACACAGAAACTTAACACTGACCAATGAACCATGAAAATAAGGTCAAGGTCAGATGAAACCTGCCAGACTGACATGTACCCATTACAATCATTCCATACACCAAATATAATTGTTTCAAGCAGGTGCTGAACCATGATAATGAGGTCATGGACAATGGACATAGCATCCAGGTCTTCCACCTTCAGAAACATTAAGCTTCATACAAATAGTTTATGCCGCCGCCAGATAGTAATACCTATGTCTCACATACTGTGACTTTCCACGCAGGAGAGACAAAAAAATATGTCCTTTTTTGTAACAAAGACAGTAATTTTTCAGGAAAATTTTGGCGGAGATTACACAGTGAACATAGACAAATGCCATGTCATTTGAACTCGGGTAGATAGTTGTCTCATTGGGGATCATAACTCATATCCTAGTTTTTATATAGAACAAATATGTTGTCAAAGACAGTTTTTCACTAGCAAATAGATAAACACAAACCAGTGTAAATATATTTCTTAACATGTATGAGTCATACAATAAAGATTTTGTATAATTTTGACATTTTACTAAATTTATAGACATTTTTTCATTGCTATATAACATTTCAAAACGATTAATTTCAAATTTATTTTTGAGGATTGGAGAAATTATGAAATACATTTGATTTCAGAGCAAATTTGACAATATCATACCATCTATTTTTCAATAATGGATTATGGATTAAAAGGCCACCTAAGCCTAATTTCATCTAACAAGTGTTATTTTTGGGCAAGTTCTGCATAGGAAACAATATTTGTAAATAAGTTCTGATAAGTGTTCAGTAGTATTTAGTTTTAAATTCAGATACTGATGAATTTAAAACAATTATAACTATTTGACTTTTCTTGAAAAGATTTTTCCTACATTATGCATTTGTACGCAAATACTTACCACCATAAATCTCTTTTTTGTGACCACCTAACAGAATCCAGGGTGCTGATTTCATTAAGTCTCTTTGTGATATAAAATCCTGCGATTGCAAATAACTGTACAGTGACAAATTCAGCTGCTGATAATTCTAACCAGTACGGCTCTGTAAAGCAACAAATGACCATAAATTAAAATAAACTTACTTCAAAAGTAACTTTAATGTTACCAACTTTGCCTCTTAAATAAAGACGTTGTAGGCCTAAAGCATATATGAAAGACAATTCAAAAATATTAATACAACTATCTGACAGACTAATATTATTTGATCATCTGAAGGTCATCATCTGGGCCTACTTCGATTCGTCCAACTCGGGTTAGTAGAGTCTGTCGAATTTACTCGACTGACAATCAAACCCCCTGAGTTTGACCTTTTGAACCTACCCGAGTTAACTCGACATCAACCCTGGGTTGGGGCAGGTTTAGTAGAGTTTCAAAATGGTGTCAAGCAGATCCAGCAAAGAAAAGTATGATACAAAATAACTGACATTTGACAAAATACAGATGAAGAAAGGGCTGACAAGGGGAATTTATTTTTGCCTGTATTTTGGCATCAACAAATATTGTTCATGTGTATATTAACTGTCGGTGATGTTTATAATTAGAACAGAAACTAATTTCGCCATGCTCAGAGTTGCAGGTTTTTTATTACAAAAATACATTCTCTTGTATTGTATTGGGAGGGGGGCATGGTTTTTTTTCTCAGAAAAGAATTTTTTCTTTCACAAATTTTTTCAGAAACAAACTATTTTTTCCAATAGCATACACTGATACAGGATCAAGACTTTTTCTTTCTGAAACATAATGTATTTTTTTTTATTCTTATGTTCAGTAGAAACGATTTTTGTTTCACTTCCCTGATGAAACAAATTACACCAATATCTTCCATTTTGATAGTCAACTCGATGGAAGAGTTTTGACTTCGATTCGGAAAGGTTGTGCACATGCGCATTAGCACTGATCTTTTAACTCGAGTCAACCTGAGTCGGACGAATCGAAGTAGGCCTTAAAGGATTGTTTTTTAATTCAAGGAGTCAGAAAACAGTCTGACCAATCATCTTCTGTATAGCCAATAACATACAGGGGTTTGCAGGGCTCACACTACTTCAGAATCATAGGGAGAAGTGACTTCTCTTTTTGAAACTGAGAGGGAGAAGTGGTGAGATTTGAAAGAGAAGTGCTCGTTCGCTCGCGGCGCTACAATGTTTGGTTTTTACTATAATACAAAGAGCCATATGCATCTTATTTATTTTATATTGTTCAATTTGTACCTGGGTATACAATTAAAGTAACAGTTCAAATTCAAAGTTGTTTAATTTTATCATATCTAGTTGCACAATCATATTAGTCCTCGTGTCAGAAAAAAACAATTAAATTATCTGGCAATAATAAAAAAGATATTTTTTTATATCAAAAAGGAAAAGAAAGTTGTTATATCAATTAAAATTCAATTGAAAACTACTCTGTTATCATGTTTATGAAATTAAGTATTTCTCATTAAAAAGATATTTAAATTTAACAGTTTTATTTAACACAGTTAAGCTTGGACATAATATAATTATATTAGTGTAATAGTTCTAGAGTTGAGCAACTTTAATTTATAAATTGAAACATATACATGGAAATATATACATTAATCAAGTAGATCTAACCAAAAGTATGTTAATGTTCGTGGAATGCGTAATTTTTCCTTTTGGGATCAATTTTCTTCTGTCAGCTGTGCCATTCATGCGTCCATAGTCATAATCGCAAGAATCTGGATTTCGGTCATAGCTGGTCCGTTTCAAATGAAATCCCAACTCCGATCCGTAGTTGTATAATAATTTGCCCAAAAATTTCAATGGCGGACAAAGAAAAATTACAAAAATAAACGATGTTTGACACGCTATTTGGAAGGGAATATGACGTTTTTAATGCAATATAAGGATAACAAATTTACTTCAGGCAAATTTCATCACGTTCTAATGAAGTAACAAGCTTATTTTGCCGAAAGTAAGAATGATTTGATGTACGCTCTCGAATAACAAGTACAGGAAGTGATAAAAAATTGTCTTTATGAAAATAACATGCAACCAACTTTAAAATCAATGCTTTAACCTCTTTTCTAAAGAAAATAAATCGTTTATGTCTTTGAATTTCTTTACTTTCAAATGAAAAATTGCTGTTTCATCGACTTGGTAAATGTTGAATATTGCCGATGACAAAAGCAACTGAAAGCGAGTATCGTGAACAACAGGGCGACTAGATTTCGCTTCTGACGGTCGGGCAAAAATAAGTGACGGACGGGAAAGCAACTTTGTCGCCCCATTCACCTGCTAGGGTGAGCCCTAGTTTGTGTATCGACTTAGAAAACATATAAATATCCAATTTTAGTTGATAATGATGATTTTTCCTTGTTAACTAAGGTTTATTAAAAACTAAATATACATGTTTAACCTCAACACATTCTGTATGTGTCTGTCCCAAGTCAGAAGCCTCTTATTCAGTGGTTGACATTTGTTGCTTTATATCATATTTGTTTTTCATTTAATGTTTTGTACATAAATCAGAATAATAATTTTCTGGTTTGAATTATTTTACATTTATCATGTCAGGGCCTTTTTAAAGCTTGCTATGCCATATAGGTTTTGCTCATTATTGAAGGACGTACGGTAACATATAGTTGCTAAATTTTAAGAAATTTTGTCTCTGGTGGAGAGTTGTCTAATTGGCAATCATACTACAGCTCCTATTTTTATACATATGTAGTGTCTGACATCATAAAACAATACAAATGCCCCTTGTTTTAAAATCAAAGATAAACAACCAAAAAATATATTTAAAGGCCCTTCTTTTCCAAACCAAAATTCTAGTAGAAGTAATACTACGAAATTTCATTCAGAAAATTCATTTTGGTTTTTAATGCATATGTTTGTTAATCAACCTTTGCTAAGCATATATAGGAAGTTACAAAAGTAAAATCATGATTTAAGGAAACAACAATTATAATACAAACCAGTTAGTCTCTTATTAATACTCACGTAGACATTCTGTAAAAGCAGGCTGTGTATGAACTATACCAAGTATGGCTATAACAGTAAAGTATATACACACACATATCAACAGTGGCAGCAATACCCTGAAAAATAACAAAGAGTGTCACAAAAGTAGGCTGTGTATGAACTATACCAAGTATGGCTATAACAGTAAAGTATATACACACACATATCAACAGTGGTAACAATACACGTATCAACAGTGGTAACAATACCCTGTCACAAAAGTAGGCTGTGTATGAACTATGCCAAAAATAACAAAGAGTGTACACACACATATCAACAGTGGTAGCAATACCCTGAAAAATAACAAAGAGTGTCACAAAAGTAGGCTGTGTATAAACTATACCAAGTATGGCTATAACAGTAAAGTATATACACACACATATCAACAGTGGTAACAATACCCTGAAAAATAACAAAGAGTGTCACAAAAGTAGGCTGTGTATAAACTATACCAAGTATGGCTATAACAGTAGAGTGTATACACACAAATATCAACAGTGGCAGCAATACCCTGAAAAATAACAAATAGTGTCACAAAAGTAGGCTGTGTATAAACTATACCAAGTATGGCTATAACAGTAGAGTATATACACACACATATCAACAGTGGCAGCAATACCCTGAAAAATAACAAATATTGTCACAAAAGTAGGCTGAGTATAAACTATTCCAAGTATGGCTATAACAGTAGAGTGTATACACACAAATATCAACAGTGGCAGCAATACCCTGAAAAATAACAAATAGTGTCACAAAAGTAGGCTGAGTATAAACTATTCCAAGTATGGCTATAACAGTAGAGTATATACACACAAATATCAACAGTGGTAACAATACCCTGAAAAATAACAAAGAGTGTCACAAAAGTAGGCTGTGTATAAACTATGCCAAGTATGGCTATAACAGTAAAGTATATACACACAAATATCAACAGTGGTAACAATACCCTGAAAAATAACAAAGAGTGTCACAAAAGTAGGCTGTGTATAAACTATGCCAAGTATGGCTATAACAGTAAAGTATATACACACAAAAATGTATATATAATCGGATAAAAAAATTTAATACCGCTAAATTGACAACAACATTAAAGTAAACTGCAACTTTTATCGGTCGACATGTTTCGCAGATTAGATTGGCATCTTCAGGACAAAGTATACAAAATTAGAATCCCTGAAGTACAGGAAAATGGTATCAAATATGAGACATCGTAATCATGTATTGTCTATTGTTGACGTTGCTATAGGATACTATATGTCATTATGCAATGTTGAACAGAAAAGGAATCAAATATGACACAATAAAAATGAAATTATCAAAATTCAGAGTTAATCTATTATTGTTATAATCATATTTATCATGAAATAAATATTGTAAACTATTCTGACGGTAAATGTATAAATAAAATGTTGTAAAATAAATCAATGAGTAAGATGAATGTAAGTATAATGTAAGTGCACAGTTTCTATATAGGTTTTTCCTAATTTGAACGACTATTTTAAGGCACTTCTCCACCATTTCAACTGGCTTCCCTTTGGCTGGATCTAGAGGTACTACTGCCAATCACACAAGTCAACAGTATAATATGATTTAATTTTATTAGGAACAACACATTTCTGTAATAACCTTCATCAGGAATGCCAGCAACCAAAAGTTTGGGATGCCACATTACATAACTCATTTAAAAGCATCAAAACCAAAAGATCCTCATCAAAATAGGCTTCTAAAAACAAGTAAAACTGTGAGCTATTGCTATCTTATGATAACCCCACTTTAAGAATTCAGTAAACAGGAAGTTGATGAGCGATGAATCTGAAAACACATCACACAGTAAGGTATATTCACAGAAAGCCTGATAACAAATTTTAGGAAGCTCTTATCTGTTGTTCCCTAGAAAATGCCAGGAAAATTTCACAATTGGCAATTATGTGTTTATAGAATATATATACAATATATACAAATATTCAATAAACAGGAAGTTGAACATCAAAGATTCTAAAACTGCATTACACAGTATAGCATGTTCACACGAAGACTGATAACAAATTTCAGGATGCTCTGATCTGTAGTTTCTGAGAAAATAGTGACAAAAATTTCATACATGGCTATTTTGTGTTAGAATATAAACGTATTCTGTAAACAGGAAGTTGAGCATTGATGAATCTGAAACATTACACAGTAATGTTCAAATGAAGACTGGTAACAAATTTCGGGAAGCTCTTGTAGTTGCTAATAAATTGCTTCGCTGAGCGCTGGATATAACCACAGATGTCCAACCCTGAAAAGTTGCGACCAAAATGGACACATTATTCACGCTTGACACAGGTCTGAATTTGGATTGTAATTAAATATTTGACACATAATAAGTTTCTGACACAGAATAAGTGTAGTCAAAGAACTTAAAATTGGTTATATGATTTGAATTTATATTCAATTTTTTGCTTTTGTGCAATACACCATGCTGTTGCGAATTGCCCCCTCCCCCAAAAAAAATTTACCTGTTTTTTTTTGCTTTTTGCAATACACTATGCTGTTGAATATTAACCCACCCCAAAAAAAAAATAAAAAATATTTGAAGAAATTTTCTTTTAATTTCTGAAACCTGAAATGAGAAAAATTGTAACCCCCAAAATTCTTATTTACCCCCTCTCCCCACACACAAATTTTTCAACTCCCTTTCCCTTATTCCAAAAATAATCTCAATTCAAATTTCTAATGGAGTTTGCAACCATAACTACTCATTTTAATTCAACATAAAATATTAAAATATAAAATGACATACAGTCATGGTTAAAATTAATATTAATTAATAGTAACTTCTAAAAATAAAGTTATAGCTAATCATCTCGAGACAATCATCATTTCTTAATACATAATTAACAAGCAGTGTAAGGGAGGTAATCAAACATATACACAACAGTATTCTTTAAATGGATTGGATTACCTCCCTTACACTGCTTTTAAATTGTCTAAATTGTCCTTTAACCATAAAATCCCATGTTTTTCCCACTTTTTTGCCACTAATTGCTAAATGGTTTGAGCCATCCCTTTGATGTATGGAAACTTGTGGTATAATTTCAGAGAGATTCATACACTTAAAAACAAGTTATTGTCTGAAAACTGCAAAAATGATTATTTGGGCCCCTTTTTTGGCACCTAATTCCTAAACCTTAGGGACCATAACCCCCAAAATCAATCCCAACCTTCCATTTATGGTTATAAACCTTGTGTTAAAATTTTATTGATTTCTATTTACTTATACTAAAGTTATTATCCGGAAACCATCTGTCTTCGGACGACGCTTACGACGACGACGACAACGTGATACCAATATACGACCAAAAATTTTTTAATTTTTTGCGGTCGTATAAAAAAACACAACAGAATTACATTGGACGGATAGATGGACATACAGACAGATGAGCAGACAGAGGTAAAACAGTATACCCCTCCTTTGGAGCAAGGGTAGATTAAAGAGAAAGGACAAGGATTTGAACAACTACAGGTCACTGTTCAGCCTTTAATAATGAGCGAAACACTTACCATTTAGTATTAAAAATAAAAGGCCATGGGATGACAAAATGTGAAACAATTCAGGAGAAAATCAACAACAGTTTAATGTCAACTTTGACTGAAGGATAAGCACCTTAATTATATAATTCTTAAACTGAAAACAATACCATTGAAAATAGTAGGGAACTACTTGTTTATGTATATTTGATAAATTTGAATATCCACAAGTATCTATGTAAGAATATGTTTCTCTAATGATTATCAAATAATTTTCATTTAAGATAAATGAAAATTCCCTTTGAGTGCCTTTCCATGTAGTTCAAGTTTTATAAAATTGTCAATTTCTCTAACACCTGTTAGCACATTTCAATTTATCCAGGAAGCTGATAAAGATTATGATCTTTTAACTTAGCAAATAGTCTACTGAGATCATAGGCAACCACACGTTGATTAAATTATTTTAAACAAAGGTCCAGAAAGGGTTCAATTGCCAAAGAATTAGAGAAATGTATATACCATTTAGTTAATCTTTCCCTCCTCAGAGCTCTGGTGGCTAAAGTCCAGTAGTAGTGACACATCACTAAGAATTGTATCAATTTTAAATACTGTAAAACAAAATCCATCTGTGCATAGGCTACTATCACCCAATGGACTCCTCTGTAAATACATGAAATAAATTACAAATATATTATACAATGACTTTCTACTTTCTCCAAGATAAGCATTTTCATGCTGACACTGTGACAAACAAAAACACATGACAATTTCATAAGCAAGAGCATACAGAGAAAGTGTATCAAATAACAAATAAACAGTTATGGTAACAACCTTTGTAAAAGGCCTTAAAAAAGATTCGAATTAAGGCAACCATAAGTTAATTTCTGAATTTTATAAGATTTTGTCATATCAAATTAAGGTAAATTGGATAAATCAAAACAGAATAAGATTTTTTTCATACTAAGCTGAAATTAAGTTTATATCATGCGATTTTCAAAATTATAGCTAAAAGTATAGGTCACCCATTTTTTTACAAGCTTCAGGTTGTAAGAGAATCAAATAATCCCTTTTTTATGCTTTATGACAGATTATGACTTCTTATAAGATTTAGTAACATCAGTAACACAACAGGTGTCAATAGTGGAGAAGGAACTGTTGATGCTTTCAGATCACAGGAGTTATCCCAACACCCACAGATAAAGTAGGAATCTGGTTGACTTAATTTACTGTGATGTGTTTAAGGATGTACTTAAGTGAAATTAAAAAAAATCTAGAATTTAAAATTGATACTATAAGTCGGAAGAGCATTAGTTAAGGAACAAAATAAGCTAAAAATATTGAAGGTCAAATGTAAATATGGCGGGAAAAGGCTGACTCGTACTTTTACCTTATATTTGCATTGGTATTATTTGGGTCTCAAATTGAAAGAAAAGAAATCTAGAATCTGCTTAAATTTGGTAAATGACTTTTAATGAGCTATTGAAGTCTTATATGAAAACAAAAATGGGTGTTATGGGGCAAAATATTTTACCCTGTATTGTAGGGAAAAAACCAAGGAGTCCGAACATCTGACACAAATTCCTAAACCTGACCTAAGTACATCCTTAAAACTGTTGTTGCCTTTTCAATTTTTTCTTTTTGTTGTAATGTAATCTGTCCTTCCTTGACTTATGATTTAGATTGTCCCCTATGTATCTTCTTCCTTTATTAAATATTGTTGTAAGAAATGTTATCGCTATTTTGTGTATTTTTCCTTTGATCTTTGTGTGTGATAATATTTCATATCATGCTACTCGCTTGAGATAGAAAATCATTGTCAGAAACTAAAGGCGCACATTGTCAATGTAAACATGAACAACATCATAGGCAAAATAGTGATGAACAGATTATCAATGGTCTTTCAAACTCGCTGGATGTTTCTCGGCCACATCTCATCTCAGGGCGGATCAGATTGTAGCTGAGAAACACACTCTCATTTGAAATACTATTGATAATCTATAAATCAAATATACTACAGTTTGTTTCTTACCCAATAGTACACTCTAAGGAGGCTGTATAAAATATCATATACTGGTGCCAAGATGGGTGTTGTCTAGAATGCAATTTAACTATCTTCATAATACATAGTAATGCTGTAATGACAGCTAAAAATGTCAACACAGAGCTCCTGAAAAACACAAATGTCAACACAGAATATCAATAAATGCAAATGATTGAAATAAAATAGAAAATAATATTGAAGTTCATGTGTATGTACTTTGCTATTGATGCATTAATGTTTCTAATGTAGACCTTCTCACGAGTTGTGATATCAAGGATGAATGTTTATGAAAAAGTGATGATTAACTTTGTGAAATAAACTGTTGTTAACTTGTTGCAGACATAAGTTTTGACTGCAGTGAAATGAATGCACTGTGCAATATAATCATGTAAAACTATCGCAGAGTAAATACTACTGACTACATTGTATGTACTTCAACACGTCTGATAAGAAAAGAAAAATAAGAACTAACCAAATCAATATCAAAATCAATGGACCATAACTGAGGGATCAAGTCTCTGGTTCTGTTGGTTAATAAGAGGTTTGGACTTTGGATACTAATGCAGAAGCATACAAATTAATCAAATAGCTATAGATTATCATCATTACTTCCAATTATGTTAACCTAACCTAAAATCTTACTTTTCCCAGCATACCTATTCCAGAAATCAGTAGTGATAAGTGTGTTCTTGAATTATGAAAAAGTCAGCATTTTGAAGTATGAAGATTTTACTTTTCAATGGAGACAATTTAAAAATTTAAAAATGATCAGTGAATAAAATATATTTCTAAATGTTTTTCTATTAGTGTACTGTATTTACAATAACCAAGACTCAATCAATTATACAAACATTTCACATTTATTACCTTACACATGCAGCAACCATGAAGTTATTAAAACAACTAGCCATTATCATATCGCTTTTTGTTGTGTTAGACATCGGAATGCTCCGGTTCCCAGGAGCTAAGCTGTAGACACTCATCTTTGGTCACTTAAAACCTACAAAAATTACATATTTTTCATAGAAAATATTTTAAAAATCGTCTTTAGTAATAGTTTCAGGGGTTAAAAAATCCACTAGCCCGACGCCCGGAACTAGAGCACTTATGCCTCGGGCAATCAAAACAAACTTGTAACCAAATATGCCTGACGGACTAGTAACAAAAACTTCTTGGCGTTTCCAAGATAGAAAGTGAAAAATCCCTTCATCACTATTCTAACTAAGCCAATCAGATTCAATTACATCATCCGGGATTGCAAGAATTTGAACTGATTTTGTACATGTTTTAAAAATAGAACAAATAACTCTGTGTGGACCGGTATCATGTATTGATCGCAATTCCCGTATTTGTCATTACAGGGGGTATTGCACATTGCTTATGCCGAGATTTCAATTAAACAGTACTGGGGGGTATGATGCATTGATCGATATTGACCTGTCTTGTCTGAAAAGCTGTTGAGCACGAAACCATTCAAAAAAATATTTCTAAATATTTCAGTCAGGCACCCCAGGAACTTTGTCAGTTTCAAAACAAAAAACGGTAGATGAAAGGGGTAATGAGACTGAAAATTCACCCCCAAAAAATGATAATACGACCAGGAAAAGTGGAAAGAACATTTATAGTGTCATGGACAGAACGATTCCCCTGGGCAAGGTCAGTTGTTCCTGATGATAAACCAGAGACGATGTTTTGTGAATATTGCCGTTATTTTCCCAATCACGCTAATAAAAAGTCTGCTTTGTATGTGGGAACAACAAATATATGAATTGAACCACTGGTTTCACATGAGAAGACCAATGAACATGTTTTCTGTGCCCTAAATATTTAACAATCCATAGTACAACGGATAAAAATGAAAAAATTTATAGAACTCATTGTATTATGCAGCAACCTCTGAATTTGTAAAGCATACTTGGGCTAGCAGGTCAGTTTTGATGGGCTAGCAGTTCTTCCAACAGGGCTAATAAAATCCTGCTATCAATAAGTCCTGGGCTAGTGAGCTGTAACAAAATTTTTTAACCTTGAGTTTAACTTTGTACAAACAGCATGGACAGTCTAGTATTTTGCTTAATAATTATATATAAAAGTTTGTCTTATAAAGATAATTGGGTTATCCCTGTTACCAGCTACATAGTTGTGTAATATGAACTAGTGTATAAGATCAAACTTTTGACTAAATATACTCAGTCTCCTAATATGACTTTCCTGGTCAATTGAAAGGAAATACAAAATCTGTTTTGTAAGAAAATTCATTTCTATCAGTTACAAGTTCATTTAACTTTGTCATAGAGTTTTCAGATCTCTTAGTTTAATTGATGTCTCTGGCTGGTGCCCAATTGGCAAGGTGATTTCTTTTGTCGATCTCTTTTGCATAGCATAGAGATTCTCAGTTTCTCCTTTCCACTTTAAGCATGTTAAGTATAGCTTTATATTTATAGCTAGGTCTAGACGGCCTATTGATATGCAGTTAATATATCAATAGTCATTTGAATCTGTTCTGGCTTGCTGTCTCAAAAATTATGTTCAGATTTCTTATACTTTTTACAATATCAATAAGATTCTTTTTGCTGGTTGTGACGTGCATATTGAATAGGAGTGGGAGTTGGTTTTAATATCTAATTGTGAAATGACAGTTTGTAACTTTGCATCAGGCACTTTTTTATATATCCTTAAACAAACACTTTATAATAATTCAGAGATTTTATTGTTTAAAAATAAAAACAAGGAATTATTTGAATTCTGGAAAATTGATAAGAAATGTTATGTATGATGAAAACTAACCAAACTAAAGAGGGCTAAATAATAGCCATGCATGCATGGTTACAATTAATTTTACTTTCACTAATATATCAGTATGAACTACATATATCTAACCCCCCTTAGCCATGCATGCATGCATGCATGGCTAACCATCTTAAATTGGGTTTGTTTTCATCAAATATTTTTTATCAATTTTCCAGAATTCAAAATTATTCAAGAGTCAAATAATTCCTTGTTTTAAGGATATTTAAACAAAGGGATAGGTTAAAGGCTCAACCTATATAGATCCTTTCTAATACATGAATACTTTATATAACAATTCCTTAAATCTAGTGGCATTAATCAATGATTTAAAATTTTGTTTTTTTTAATATAAATTATTTTATCATGTTTATTTTTCCAAAACATTTACAAAAATGTAATTGAGCATTATACTTTTGGCTTGCAGATGTATGCCATGACATGCACATGTTTGCATTTTTGTTTTTCAATGTTCATGCCTTTCTATAATGATGGCCTCAGCAAAGATTAGTTGTAAACAATGTAGCTAACTTTGAAAGCCTCATAAATAAAGTATGGTTGTCCTTGTTGCAGAGGTGTAGAATGGTAAGAGAACTATGTTCTATCTCTCAATGAAAGGCATATTGAGAATGTCAGCAATCATATACAAATACTAAATAAAACAGACTCCTTTTCTATTATCTTCATGTAAAAGTAGATCATAAACATCCCTTCAAAATTACCTCTTTTTCAGCCAAGGACTAAACCCAGAGGATCCCTGGCACAGAAGGGAGCCTAGAGGCATTATTGTTCATATTTTGAAGCTGAAAATCAATTTTTAAACAATTTAACTATCTGAAAGATGTAAATCAACAGATTTTTTTTCTCATTATGTTAAAAGTACAATTTAACTTCAAGAATTCAATTTGTGTGTCTTTTATGCAAGTTCCTTGAATAATAATATGGGAGATGTAATTATTCAAATCAAGCTTTATAGGGGACTGCATATGGTATGTCCTTGCCTTGTGCAGGGTACCTTTGTAGTTTTAAATTTTCCTAATCAAATTAAAAAGTCTCTTTAATATAGTTTAGAATTTTTTTAGAATTAATAAAAAATAGATAATAGTTATCTACCTTTTGATACTGTTAAAATGTACTTTTATTGAGTAAAAACGACAAATATCTCAAATTTATAGCCAAAAGCAATATTACATCACATAAATTAAGTTTTCAGGTAAAATCTATCAGTTCTCTGGTTCATATTGAGGTTTTGGGAGTTCTTGGGAAATTGTTGTACCCCAGTCAATGCCAGTATTGCAACATGTTCGTATACATGTATGTACACTGTGATGTTTATTGTTGTAATTATCAATTGTAACTGATTTTATGCCCTTTATGGGCCCTGTAATTTGGGAAATAAAGATATTCTTTTCTATTCTATATTCTATTCTATACAATGTAATGCACCAGTACAGCTAAACAGCTAAAGGAGGACGGTTTTAAGTTTGTTTTGTCAAGGGTAGTACCATTACTATTCTAAAACCCCAAGAGTTGTTTCATCCGTATGATATTATTTGTATATAAACAACAGCTGACCATAGGCATAGCTAAACTCTTTCATTCATCTTGAATATTTCAATAATATTGGACTAGCAAATGTAACTGAAAAGAATGATTGTCCTCTTAAATAACCACTATACCAGCTAAGAATCAAAACCAGGACGTTAAAGTACACCGGAACATAACAAATGTCTTGTAATAAACTACTGCATGTGTCGATTATAAAAGATTAAAACATGTTTACGTTTTTTACATGGACATATGTTTTTAATTTTATCTGTACATTTATCTGTGTGTTGTAATCGTAAGTGTTTAACGTGAGGGGTCCAAAATAAACTTAAAATTGAATTATTTTAAAATTTTCTGTGATACCGTGTGTGTAAAAACATCAAATATTCCAAAACTTCAAAATATGGACAGGCAGACTTTCACTTTATAATTTCCGGAAATGCTAACGGAGTTATCTTTCCTGGGTATGTGCCTGTGAGGTGCAAATAGGGGGAAACGATTGAAAAATTGTTTCCCCGGTTATCGCACACCATTCGGTTTGTACATACATTTAATCACATTTTTTGTTGGTAAAGCATTATATTTTAATTACCTGGATGAGATAAGATAAATTTAGTTTCAGACTAAAAAAATCCTACTACTATCAGATGCAGATTTATGTAAATAAATAGGGGACGGCAGTTGGCCCGGGCCTCCTTATGGAGCTTCACATATGAAAAATGCATATACCTTTTACAACTATCACTCCAAACGTTGGCTTGCCAGGTGCCCCCTTTTCAAAATCCTGGATCCGCACCTAATTATAACACAAAATATTCCGTCTCTATAGGATCTATAGTGAATAGGATTGAAAATGTTAAATATTAATTTCTGTATTAATTATAATTAAAAATTCAGGTACATCTCATTGTATGTACATTTTCTGTACCTACTCTTAACAATGATGAAGATTACATTAGAACATATTTAAAGAAAATGATCACCTACAATGTAATTTTAAAACTCACTATTACCTTCTTCTTCGGTGACAGAAAACCATCTGTTTTATATATTATCAGAAGTGCATTTCTAGGAATGGACTTCTGATATTATGTATATTTCAATATTTCCATATTTCTTTCGTTTTTAGATTATCCATTTTTTATCTAATTTTCAATATAGTTTATTGCATTTATTAACATAAAAAAGCGCGATGGCCTGTTTATTTCAGGTGTCAGTAACGTAAGTATCAAGGAGTACATCGTGAGTGAGTGCACACTCGAAGGTTTCTGTAGTGATGTTTTTGGTTCTGTCACCCTGCA
This sequence comes from Mytilus coruscus, assembly GCA_017311375.1. Lineage (NCBI taxonomy): Eukaryota > Metazoa > Mollusca > Bivalvia > Mytilida > Mytilidae > Mytilus > Mytilus coruscus. Next base: position 37,895,616 of record CM029603.1, on the reverse strand, counting down.
GTGGATAACGGGAAGATATTGTAATAGAACGACTCTGATGTGATATATTATGCGATATAATGGCAATGATTCCATTTACCTTTTCAAGTATGAAACACCATTAGTCTAGTTCTTAAACAGTGTTCTTAGTGAGTTTGTCAATTCATTGTGTCTAACATCTCAGACACACTGCTGGTGTTGTGATGTCTGTTACATGCATATCTTTCCTCTCGTTTTGTACTTTTCTAGCGATCTTATGTTTTCATCTGTGAGTCCCTTACAGTACAACATTATTTTAATCTAGGTCTTATAGGAGTATCTACTGAATATAATATATCAATGTTTTGTTTCAATACACCGTCTGCGATGGTATCAGTAGCTTTTATTAGATTTTATGTCACAAGTTTGATAAGTTTGTAAACACTGTCCCTAGAGATTTTAATGGGTTCCATTTTGGGATAAATACTAGGACTTTTAGTGTTTGCGTCAGTGGTAAAAGCAGAATGGGATAAATACTAGGACTTTTAGTGTTTGCGTCAGTGGTAAAAGCAGAATGATTTTTTTTAAGTATATTTGCTTTTTCAAATTGACTGTAGTGTACCTTCACTTCGTAGGCAAGCTATGCCGGTGTTTTCATTTTCTGGCTATTTATGTAGGAATACAGTTTTGGGGGGTCTGGACATTTGCACACTTTATCTTTCATTTGAAAATATAATTTCAACCGTTTGAAGAGACTGAATTTAATTGAAATTCATATCTTCTTAGTTGGCAGCCCATAGACCTTTATTTGTTTTAATTTTCCTGCACTTCATGAGTGATTATCATTCATGGTCTACAGTTTGCACTTGAACAACTTTGATTAAATCTTTTGTTTGCATTTGAAGACGATGAAGGTGAACATATTTCTATAGCCCCATAACTATAGTTCTTTAGCTCAATCACCCTTCTGGTTTCAGACTTTTGAGGACAAATGTACTTGCACGAAACCTTATTCATGAAAATAACACTTTATAAGTTTTTCATGTATACGTTTTTTCTAATTGCTGCGCTCATGAAGCAATATTTGGTACATTGTAACCTTTAAAAAATAACTCTTTCTGGATGATATCTATTCAGTGTTATTTTCATTTTAAGCCTTACAGTATTGGAAACCATGCTGATGTTTCGGTCGGAACTGAGATGTAGACATCTTTACATATATTTAACTACTCTTCGAGGTTTTTTTCCAATGCTCTGTTGGAATATTATTTTGGTTTTTCCAATGCTCTGTTGGAATATTATTTTGGTTGTTCGCTCCTTCGTGTATAAGTCTATTCTGTTTTTATCAGATAACAGTAGCAAGTTTTAATTGATTCAGTATAGCTCTCGTTGATCCAGGTTCGTAATGCAATTTTTTGACCTCACTTTTTTGGACGTTCGTAGACGAGATTGGCGGGGGAAAATTTCGAAAAGGTGTACCAAATACGACTAAAGCAATTATAATGCTTTTCGATAGAAAAACTTTAGTGTTTCGAATAATTCAATATTTTACAATCAGTACATCTAAAGAAAATCAGAATGCCAATTATATTTCATGTCAACACAAAAGTGCAGACTACTGTGCTTGTGATACCCTGGGGACGAAACGTCAACCAGCAGGGCGTTGTGAACCTATAATTTTACTTCAAAGAGCAACATGACAAGTTGTGCTTTAATAACCTCTGTGATTCGTATAATGTACGTACTGCAGACTTCTTCAATGTGGTAGCTGTTGTATAAGTAAGGTGTAATGTTCACCCCAAGTTATTTAATTGACTGGATGTAAAAGAAATAAAATTCTAGTAGGTCCTACGTGAAGACTGTTCATTGCAGGGCACATGATAACGATTATTTTGTTCCTGTTCAGTGGTTGTCATTTGTTGGTGTGGTTCATAAGTTTTTCTCGTTTTTTATATAAATTAGACCGTTGGTTTTACTGTTTGAATTGTTTTACACTAGTCTTTTTGGGCCCTTTATAGCTTGCTGTTCGGTGTGAGCCAAGTCTCCGTGTTGAAGGCCGTACTTTGACCTATAATGGTTTACTTTTACAAATTGTGACTTGGATGGAGAGTTGTCTCATTGGAACTCATACCACATCTTCTTATTTATATTAACACCACAAAATCGATGGTTTCTCTGCATTCATATGAGTCCATCTTATTAATATATTTGCTGGTACGCTATATCCATTAAGTTCAAATTTAAGTAGTTCGTGAGGTACTGTATACATCGAACACCTTTCCGAACAAAATCGAGTATAAAGATATATATATCTATTTCCTGTTATTCAGTGATGGAAGTTTCTCAGTTTATAGCTAGTATTACACTTACAAACAGCTTCTAAAAGCTATGGTGCTTTCGTAAGGCGCTCGATTTAATGTGTTGTTCAATATATTATGATTTTTGAAAGTGAGCACTAGAGGCTCTTAAGAGCCTGTGTCGCCCATCTTAATCAATGTACATTTACAACGATGGCCACTCTTCAAAATTAAATACCAAAATATAATTCATAATTCTTTTTTCATAACTCAAGAAAAAAAATAAAAGGGCAATAACTCATGTAAGAAGTCTACTGACAATTTCGGCTATGTTAATCATATTTTTGAACTTGTCTTGCTGATAATTTTTGACTTTTGTAGACAATCTTTGCTGCTTAGTTTCTTTTTTTATCTACCATTCTGCAATATTGGTAAAAATCGTCATTTTGGATTCTTCTAACAAAAAAAATTATCAAAGATACCAGGTTTATTATTTATTACGCCAGACACGTTCCGTCTACAAAAGACTCTTGAGTGTCGCTCGAAAATAAAAAGTTAAGCCAAAAAAAGAACGATGTTGAAGAGCGTAGTGGACACAAAATTCCCAAAGGTTCTACCTAATTCAGCTAAGGTAAACTATTCCTGGGTGAAGAAAATTCTTAGTATTTCAAACAATTCAAAGTGTTTGTGAACATTTAATAAATAAACATGACCATTCAATTATAATTCATGTCAACAAAACAGTGTACACAATTGCAAATACCGCAAAATACAGTGCTGTTTTTAATTTTCTGAAACAAAATAAAAGCATTTGGTTAACCGGATTTCCGAAGGAAAATATCGGTTACTAATTTGGTGATGTACGACGGGCGGCCGGGCGGGCGGCTGCCAAACAGTGCTCATGCAATAACTTGAAAACGCTTTTACGAAATCTTTTCAAATAACGATATGTTGCTTCTTGTGACTAAATGAAGGTCAAGTTCGATTTCCACGATTTTAGTTTTTATCGTTATTGAGTTGCAGACCTTTAAGTAGCGAAAAGTGATACTTAGAGCGTTGTCCGTGCAATAACTTAAAAACGCTTTGACAAAATCTTTTAAAATTTAGATATGTTGTTTTCTGTGACTAAAATAAGGTCAAGTTTGAATCTCACGACTTTAGCTTTTATCAGTGATGAATTATTATAGACCTTTAAGTAGCGTAAAGTGATACTTAGAGCATTGTCCACGCGATAACTTGGAAAGGCTTAGATGAAAATCTTGTGATACTTTGAACGTTATATCATTATGACGATTGTAGCCTTTACCAAATTTTGAGTAATAGACTTGCAAATATCATTTTCATGCTGGATAATCCAGTTTCAAGTAGCTGTCAATATGACAGCCTCTTGTTTTTATTTATCTATGTCCTGCCGTACCTAAAAACTTTTTCAGATGCACAAGTTTGTCTGTACTTATAGTAAATTTTGTCAGTGTTTAAAACACGGCCTTTATTACCTATAGGTAAAGATTAACATTTATATCGTGTTGCTCAGGCTTTAGTTTTCTATGTTGTGTAGACCCTGATTTGTGTAGGGATCTCATTTTTTTTGGGGGGGTGGGGGTCTGATCCCGGATCCCGCTTATCGTTTTATCAGATTCACGTATCCCGCTTATCATAATAATAATAACGCTTCATGTGTCCCGCCCGACTTCGTTTCTCGTTTTCACGCACAATAATTTGACTTTCACATGTCACGCTTACAAAAAATCGGCCAATCCCGCGTCACGTTTAGACCCCATTGAGACCCACTGTGTACTGTTTGTTCTTTTTTTTTCTTTTTTGGCCATGGCGTTGTCAGTTTATTTTCGACTTATGAGTTTGAATGTCCCTTTGGTATCTTTTGCCTCTCTTTTAATGGATTTCTTTCTTTTTCAAAAAGATTGTTGATGAAAGAATGACTAAATAAAAGTAAAGTGCAATTTACATAAATTAAAATAGAAATGGCCGGGAAGATTAATTGCACAAATTTACATTATTTATTCTAAAACCTGGACTTATGAAATGTCATAGTTTAGTTTGTCAAAGTATAACAACAACTAACCGACTTATTTTGAAGTCGATATTTCTTTACATACTCATGTTCAGATATCTTATCAGTTATTCATATCAACGACAAAATGATCTTCGAAACAGTCTTGTCTTTTATTTGTATTATTGGACAAACGAATTCTGTTGAAGGTGAGTCAACCACACTCTACCCGGTATGTATAAAATGCAATCTATGAAAGTTCAAGTAATACAAACACAATTTCTTTGAAATATTTCGAGATCGGCCAGTGTAAATAGTAAAGTCGTGCAATGTTTTCTGATATACGGTGTGTAGAGTAAAATCCAAACGATATATTAAGGATTTTCCAATTTCGACTTTCATTTGCAAATTACCTGCAGTACAAAGTAGAAATTGTGTATCAATCAGTCACATGCAGTCCTTCAAATGATAATCGTTTGAAGATAACTTTCCGGAAAGGGATAAGTATGTACTTATATACTGATGAAGTACATTAAATTTACTTCATTTATCAAACTCACTTTACTTTTCATACAACGGCGTACATCATTATATACAATTATGTGATTGAAAAATTTGTCTACTTCATTTGTCTGACTGCTGTTTGCCAATTTAGAAATTCTTGCAACCAATGTTTAGAATGTTTTGTTTTAAACTATTCATTTTTTGTTATTCTTATTTTCAGTTGGGAACCAGACAGCTACCTGCGATGCTGGTTGGACACAACATAATGACACCTGTTACATGGTTGTACCTGTTAAACAAACATGGCAAATGTCTCAGGCAGGTTTTACTACACTATTTAATACAAAGCGAATGTAGTCATTTTTGATATGATTTTTATTTGATCTTTAAAAGATACATGTTAATAATATCAGAAAAGGTATCACTCCAAGGCATTGAAATTCTTCTTTTGGCCAAATTTTGGGGAAATATTTGACATCTTTGCACCCATTTTGAAATATTTAAAGAAAATAAAGACAGATTGTTGCCATGGATACACCAAAAAGAAATTATATATAACAATAATTATTACTGGAAACCAAATCTATGAAAATACTGATTACAGGCATATGCAAATATATGACACAAACAGTAAACCGAATTTGTAAGAAAGCAAGGAAAAAGAGATGGTAAAATGTATGATGGTACAATTTAAACTGTATATTGCTACCACCAGACTCAAGCTAGCGACCAATTCTAGCGACCACTAAAGAACACAATGAGAATCAACTTGTCAAAGAATCATAATGCGGTATGTGTGAAAACCACAAAACCCCATTATGAAGAAACGTTCTGTTAAAAAATCTATCTACCAGTACTGTATATATTGTTTTTGACGTTTAAATGACCAGAGATGTCCAGCATTTGAAGTGAAAGTGGAACACATCAACACCAATGACGTCTGTAACTGAATGCTCTGACTAGCTTGCTTGCTAAATGCTGGCATAGCAATTCGAAAAAAGTCCAAATATCTTAATAAAGCCTGTGTCAGATGTATGATGTTTGATGAAATTTTGAATATGGCTATTATTAATACAGTCTTTGTTAACGAACTATTTTTATTCCGCTGCATCTAAACACATACTAAATATCATCATACATGTATTTATATAAATGAAAGTGCACCCCTCCCCGGATTTCACACCATCGGGAAAGGGACAAGTTGGGAAAATAACCATATTTTGACGTCTTCTTTACGTTTTCTGTGTTTTCCATACTCTAAACCTATCATATTGTAAACTTGTATCAGTTATTGCAAATAAATATTAAAGACGTCTATCTCATAAGCATATAATGGCTATATAAAAGCACATGGCGGATCAGAAATGAGAATAAAAAGTAAACAAATCGAATTAAAAAAAAACAAGAATATCTGTCCATGATGATTTGCTTGCACATCATTTTCCATATTCAGTGAACCGTAAAACTTGTGTCAAAATGCTAATTTTGGCATTCAATTTAGAAAAATCACATTATAATGAACATGTGTACTACGTTTCAAGTTGATTTGACTACAACTTCATCTTCAACTACATTCATTAATAACGTTAATCTAATGCAGTATGAATGGACGGACGGACGGATAAAAGAACGATCGAACGGATGAACGGTGAAACGAACGAACGAACGAACGAATGAACGAACACACAGACCAGAGAATATCATGCGCTTTACTATCGTAGGCCGAGCATAAAAATATATATTTAATGTGAGTTGACTTAAACTTGTTCCTTAGTACAATATATATGCTTTCAAATAAACGAAATAAGAAAAACACTATGTGTGATAGAAGTACTATATACTGGCTTTCCATACACTCGGCATCCTCAAATATCCTGTATTTTTTAGAAAAGGAACTTTTAATGTCTATTTCCTATACTAAATATGAAAACATATGGAAGAGCAAGCTGTAAGGGTGTATTTCATGCCGATAATAAGTACTTTCAAAATGAAATTATACGTGCACTATTTTGTACGGCATGCACCTTGCCCTGATTTATTACCTTTCATTTGAGTCTTGTCCGGTAAAGAACTTTGCCGTACGAAGCTGGCGAGGCTTACCGAAAGAGTGTAGGGTGGACACGTATTTTTTTTAACAACAACTTTGAACCCTACAATTCCCGAATGGGCCTAACCCCAAAAATCATTTCAGTGGCCTCTGCTCTGATTTATTACCTTTCATTTGAGTCATGTCCGGTAAAGAACTTTGCCGTACGAAGCTGGCGAGGCTTACCGAAAGAGTGTAGGGTGGACACGTATTTTTTATTAACAACAACTTTGAACCCGTACAATTCCCGAATGGGCTAACCCCAAAAATCATTTCAGTGGGCTCTGCTCTGATTTATTACCTTTCATTTGAGTCATGTCCGGTAAGAACTTTGCCGTACGAAGCTGGCGAGGCTTACCGAAAGAGTGTAGGGTGGACACGTATTTTTTTTAACAACAACTTTGAACCCTACAATTCCCGAATGGGCCGAAGTTGTTGTTAAAAAAAATACGTGTCTACACTACACTCTTTCGGTAAGCCTCGCCGTACGGCAAAGTTCAGTGGACTCTGCTCAAATGAAGGTTATTAGCCCTTTCAGGGGTTTTGTTAAAAAAATACGTGCTACACTCTTTCGGTAAGCCTGTCCGGTAAGAACTTTGCCGTACAAGCTGGGAGGCTTACCGAAAAGACAGGAAAAGGTAATAAATCAGAGCAGAGCCCACTGAAATGATTTTTTTTTTCGGAAACAACAAGTTGTTGTTAAAAAAAATACGTGTCCACCCTACACTCTTTCGGTAAGCCTCACCAGCTTCGTACGGCAAAGTTCTTTACCGGACATGGCTCAAATGAAAGGTAATAAATCAGAGCAGAGCCCACTGAAATAATTTTTTGGGGTTAGGCCCATTCGGGAATTGTAGGGGTTCAAAGTTGTTGTTAAAAAAAAAATACGTGTCCACCCTACACTCTTTCGGTAAGCCTCGCCAGCTTCGTACGGCAAAGTTCTTTACCGGACATGGCTCAAATGAAAGGTAATAAATCAGAGCAGAGCCCACTGAAATGATTTTTTGGGGGTTAGGCCCATTCGGGAATTGTAGGGGTTCAAAGTTGTTGTTAAAAACAAAAATACGTGTCCACCCTACACTCTTTCGGTAAGCCTCGCCAGCTTCGTACGGCAAAGTTCTTTACCGGACATGGCTCAAATGAAAGGTAATAAATCAGAGCAGAGCCCACTGAAATGATTTTTTGGGGGTTAGGCCCATTCGGGAATTGTAGGGTTCAAAGTTGTTGTTAAAAAAAAATACGTGTCCACCCTACACTCTTTCGGTAAGCCTCGCCAGCTTCGTACGGCAAAGTTCTTTACCGGACATGGCTCAAATGAAAGGTAATAAATCAGAGCAGAGCCCACTGAAATGATTTTTTGGGGGTTAGGCCCATTCGGGAATTGTAGGGGTTCAAAGTTGTTGTTAAAAAAAAAAAATACGTGTCCACCCTACACTCTTTCGGTAAGCCTCGCCAGCTTCGTACGGCAAAGTTCTTTACCGGACATGGCTCAAATGAAAGGTAATAAATCAGAGCAGAGCCCACTGAAATGATTTTTTGGGGGTTAGGCCCATTCGGGAATTGTAGGGGTTCAAAGTGTATATTTTTCCTTAAATCAGAAGTCTTTTTTACCTGTCGATACATTTCTTTCAAGTAAAGGTGCATGCCGTACAAAATAGTGCACGTATAATTTCATTTTGAAAGTACTTATTATCGGCATGAAATACACCCTTACAGCTTGCTCTTCCATATGTTTTCATATTTAGTATAGGAAATAGACATTAAAAGTTCCTTTTCTAAAAAATACAGGATATTTGAGGATGCCGAGTGTATGGAAAGCCAGTATATAGTAATTCTATCGCACATAGTATTTTTCTTATTTCGTTTATTTGAAAGCATATATATTGTACTAAGGAACAAGTTTAAGTCAACTCACATTAAATATATATTTTTATGCTCGGCCTACGATAGTAAAGCGCATGATATTCTCTGGTCTGTGTGTTCGTTCATTCGTTTCACCGTTCATCCGGGGCCTCGGTGGCCGAGTGGTCTAAGTAGTTACTACTGTAATCACTAGCCAGTCAACACTGAGGTTGTGAGTTCGAACCCCGCTCGTGCGGGTGCACTCGACTCAATCTTAATTGACTAGGATTGTCAGTTTTCCTATCGACGGTCGGTGGTTTTCTCCGGGCACTCCGGCTTCCTCCACCAATAAAACTGACCGCCACGAAATAGCCCAAAAGCGGTGCTTAAAAGTGGCGTTAAAACACCAAAATCAAAAATCAAATCCGTTCATCCGTTCGATCGTTCTTTTATCCGTCCGTCCGTCCATTCATACTGCATTAGATTCACGTTATTAATGAATGTAGTTGAAGATGAAGTTGTAGTCAAATCAACTTGAAACGTAGTACACATGTTCATTATAATGTGATCTTTCTAAATTGAATGGCAAAATTAGCATTTTGACACAAGTTTTACGGTTCACTGAATATGGAAAATGATATGCGAGCAAATCATCATGGACAGATATTCTTGTTTTTTTAATTCGATTTGTTTACTTTTTATTCTCATTTCTGATCCGCCATGTGCTTTTATATAGCCATTATATGCTTATGAGATAGACGTCTTTAATATTTATTTGCAATAACTGATACAAGTTTACAATATGATAGGTTTAGAGTATGGAAAACACAGAAAACGTAAAGAAGACGTCAAAATATGGTTATTTCCCAACTTGTCCCTTTCCCGATGGTGTAAAATCCGGGAGGTGCACTTTCATTTATATAAATACATGTATGATGATATTTAGTATGTGTTTAGATGCAGCGGAATAAAAATAGTTCGTTAACAAAGACTGTATTAATAATAGCCATATTCAAAATTTCATCAAACATCATACATCTGACACAGGCTTTATTAAGATATTTGGACTTTTTTCGAATTGCTATGCCGGCATTTAGCAAGCAAGCTAGTCAGAGCATTCAGTTACAGACGTCATTGGTGTTGATGTGTTCCACTTTCACTTCAAATGCTGGACATCTCTGGTCATTTAAACGTCAAAAAACAATATATACCGTACTGGTAGATAGATTTTTTTTAACAGAACGTTTCTTCATAATGGGGTTTTGTGGTTTTCACACATACCGCATTATGATTCTTTGACAAGTTGATTCTCATTGTGTTCTTTAGTGGTCGCTAGAATTGGTCGCTAGCTTGATTGGTCGCTAGAATCGGTCGCTAGCTTGAGTCTGGTTTGCTACCTCAGGTTTGATGGCTATAATGCTAAACCGTCTTGGACGAAACTATATGCTGTGAGTTTTCTCCCATCATCTTAAAATTGTGTGACTTGCAGTTAAAGTTTTATTCTTTCTTAAATACTCGTTATTATTTAAGGTCATTGCGAGTACAAAAATAGCGTTTCCTTTTTAATTCTCCAAATATAAACAACTCTGTTGAAACGAAAAGTCCATATATTTTATTTTCATTTTTCATTAAAAAAGAAAAAAGAATGGATATGACTTGAATGCATCCTCAAAAGACGAAACACGTGACAGCAAATTTATAGTTGAATACTATACAAGTAAAATATGATATGAAAGGTTCAGCATTGCAAAGTCATCGATCGTTTTCCTCAGATAAGCTTAGCAATCATATTCAACAAGCTCATACCAAAACTAGTCTTATATGTCGATCAAACTAGTGCTCAATTTTTAATCATTACTGGCATATAACCTATTTGATACAAGTTCTGTCTATTACAAACAAAAGAATTGATGCTAAGCAAAAGAATATATGGAGCGAATGTCATATATCCGTACAGATTCAATTATATCCGGCAAATAATTTCTCAAAAGAAAAATATTTTATAATTGAATATTTTATGAACAGGATATCTGCAAATCAACAACATTCGGAGGACAGCTGGTTGAAATATATACCCCAGAACTAAAGGCGTTTTTGGAAGGATATCTTAGGAAAACATATGAAAGTAAGCTCATTGTGACTTTTGTCTTTTGTCCTGTACTATTTAAACTGTTTTGTCGAGTTAGGTGGATTATATTCACTGTGTATCATCGCCACCGGAAATTGGGTACTAACGAAGCGGAGAGAAATGGAAAAAAAAGTAAACAAGGTAAGAATTCATTCAATTTAAAGCATTTCTACTAATTTGACGAGGGTACCGCTTAAGAAATGACTTTCTGATATATAATTCTTTAAATTATTAGGCCGATAAGTACAAAATTAAGACAATATTTTGTGTTATACTCCAAAGATTGCCACTTAGTACCTGAAAATTTCGAGGTCGATTGTGCTCTGTCGCCCCATTGGTAAGATATTCAACTGCTTTTCATTATTTTTCCAGACACGTTTTTAGATTATGATAGTGTGGCATCATATTGACTGAAATTTGTTGTCATAAAGATGTTTTTAAAGAATATGGACCAAAACATTGTTTGTTTATTGTACGGCGAATTGCAGGACGTTGTACGGCGAATTGCAAAATAACAACTTTTGTCTGTACGGCGTCTTGCAATATATTGTAATTTAAAGATGAAATTAATCACTGTTTAGATAATATCAAGTGACGATATTTTGGCTGTATCAAAGCTTTACCGGCTTACAAATATACAAAATAAACTACTTATCAAATATTATAAAATATATGCCGTTAATTTCGTTCAGAAGTTTTCGTTGCGTACCTCTATTTGACTTTGTGTTTTTAAAGACATAAAGGTTTTTTTCAACCATATTATCCTAAATACATTCATACATCGTTATAATACTATCGACTGTTGTCTTATTTGTTGTTAGGGTGAAATTTTGTAAGTTCAATAAAAAAAAACCCGACCATTCATTTTTTGTTGGTGCTGTTTTTTTGTTTTTTTTTTTTTTTAATATAAACAGTGGAGATGTTGGGTCAAATAAAGTGTATGTAAGCAATTATATGCTATCGTTTGGCCTTCAACAACGAAAAAAATCGTACCTTATAGTCGGCTATAAAAAGCCCCGACATGAAAATTGTGGAAGGTTTCAACAAGAAAACTTACGGCCTAACTCATAACAAAACAATTTACGAAAAACAACAAATATGATAGAGATGAACCAACGACAACCACCGAACTACAGGCTCGTGACTTCGAACAGACAAAATAAAGAATGTGCTGGGTAAAATAGATATAGGAAGATGTGGTATGAGTGCCAATGAGACAAATCTCCACCCAAGTCACAATTTATAAAAGTAAACTATTATAGGTCAAGGTACGGTCTTCAACATTGTTTATTTTTTTAATTTCTGAAATGAATAATTTGTTAAAAGAAAAGTGAAGAAAATACTTTGTTTACATTGAAAATTAGGAGAAATAAATCATGAATTGTATTTCGAATTAATTTTCTTGTTTCTTATTGAAAATAAGATTGTATTTTTTTTTAGTTTAAGTAAATTCAATCAATCTTTTTATTTACAGGGAAAAATAATAAAAGACTGTTGCTAAGGCTGTTTGGCCTAAACTTAAAGTAGTAGATGGAGGGGTAGTGAAAAGGAGTGTATTCGTCCGAATTTTCATTGTTACAGTAGTACATTTTCATGATTACTATGTATAATATTTCTCTGTAAATTTTAATGTGATATTGTGCCAATTAAAATTATATAATTAATACAAGTAAGACTTGCATTTGCCTTAAGATATAGCAGTGCGTGATTATTTGTTTTCAAACACACCTTCTCTGTTTTGAAACTTATAAATGTATGGATCTCGGCCTATCTGTTTGGTTGAATATAAATGTGAATTCATAGAGTTTCAAAATCAACAGTTAGCCCTATTTCTGTGTGTGTGTAAATAATCTAATCTTTAGATAGATGCTAAAATTAAAATCATTTTTCTTAATAAGAAGAAAAAAGTGCAACTTAAGCACGCCTGAATGTAAAAAGGTGTACCCGACTTATTCTTTCACGATAAGAATTTACCGATTTCGGTATTTTAACAAAACTGTTTACGAGGGCAAATAAATAAATGAACGCTATCAAATCAACATTTAAATTTACGTGGATTTTTCCTAAAGAATTAATGAGATTGCACCATCAGGATTCAAAAATATTTCAACCTGTCCTTATTAGATGTTATTTCATTATTCTTTAAACTTACAAGTCGAAAGATGCTAGCTTTTGTGAATTGTATTAATAAGTATATAATATTAAGATGACAACCAAAAAAACTTCATACAAGGTCATCTTTATTCTCAAGTAGAAAGTTTATATAAATAGTTTATGCTGTAGCCACAGCCTGATTTGTATCCCTTGTATCGGATTCTTCTTTCCAAAAATGATTAATCTAAGGTTTATATTGTTTTAAATTCAAACAGTGTTAGCCACCGAGCTTGTTCATTTCTTACTATATAGAGATGAAGTTTTTTTTTTAGAAAATTAATGTTCTTTATTCTAGTATATTGGCTGTATCTGCCTTTTACAAATAAGACAATAACATTAATTGAAAAGGAGACGTGGAATTGTTTTCACTGAGAGGACTTTCAAACAAAGTCCAAATGAAATAGATTTGACCAACTATTGGTCACTATACACTTCACAATGAACAAAACCCATACCGTATCAAAATTGCCTGATTTATGACAAAATCATAAACAAATATGTTAGGCAGCAACTTACGACAGCCGCTATATTACATGTTCCTGACCAGGGACAGACACATATATAATGAGGCGGTGTTAAACATGTTTGTGAGCACTCAAACCTCCCTTAACATGGTGCCGTGGTGTAGCAATACAACAATTGTTTTTGCAGAGAATGATAATTCATTTATATTTCATTTTATCTGACAGTTGAAAGAGAATTCATTCACTTAATGGTTCTAAATATTCAATGCGGAAAAATTATCCTGCCCTTACCTCCTTCCTTCCTTCCACCCAAAATCCATCCCCGAAATGTTCATCACTTATATGCAAATGCTGACTAATGTTGTATGGTTAAAACATTTGGTTGAGGTAATTTAAAGTTTGAGAACAGAACCGACAGATTTAGCTTTTTTTCATTTATAAAAGGGCATAACTCAAGAACGGTAACAATGACGCTACCCAATTTATAACTTGATCTGTGTTTTGTGGTGATAAGCATTTCGTGTAAGTTTTAAAGCATTTGGTTAAGGCATACTAAAGTTAGAGAACGGAAACCAATTTTTGGGACTTTCTGGACGGACGGAACAGACGGGTCGGACGGACATTGGTAACATTTAACGCTACGTCAGGGGCATAACAGCAGGTCAGTAAAACAGTGACATGCCTTTCCGAAAGTTACAGCATTTGCCAGCTTTTGTATATGCCGTATTCATATTGTATACATCAGGTATGTAAAAGATGTAATAGGACTGTGTTCAAGCCTTATATTGTGTATTCATCTTAAATGGTGTCAAGCGAATTGTATTTTTATCAAATGCATAATTAGATATTTGAACCTAATACTTTATTTTCTTGAAAAAGACGGCAAATGAATATTTTGAAATTAGCAAGTTGCCATACAGTTGAAAACAAGTTGCCATACAGTAAATATGTCAACACGAGCAAGTTGCCGTACCCTAGACTTTATTTTTTATGGTCTATATTCTTTAAAAACCATCATTTTGACAACAAATTTCAGTAAATATGATGCCACACTATAATAATCTAAAAAGTGTCTGGAAAAATAATGAAAAACAGTTGAATATCTTGCCAAAGGGGCGACAGAGGACGATCGACCTCAAAATTTTCAGGTACTAAGTGGCAAGTTCTGGAGTATAACACAAAATCTTGTCTTAATTTTGTACTTATCGGCCTAATAACTTAAAGAATTATATATCAGAAAATCATTTCTTATGCGGTACCCTCGTCAAATCAGTAGAAATGCTTTAAATTGAATGAATTCTTACCTTATTTACTTTTTTTTCCATTTCTCTCCGCTTCGTTAGTACCCAATTTCCGGTGGCGATGATACACAGTGATATTCGATACAAGATTTTGAATAATCTATATAATTATAAATCTGAGACTGAAGAAGTGATAACAATTAGCCACATACCTTTTCAAGAGTTGTTAGCGAGAAATTGTTGTCTCAATAACACCTTCGCGTAATGTTTGACTTAGTCAACATAAGTTGCACACTAGCAGGAAAATACAGAAATTTGCATAAAATTTTGTAAATCATTTAAAAAAATCCCTCATGCATAGCTCTGATTCCCTGTCCAGGTTTTACTTTTTTTTATTTTTTTTTTCCATTTTTTAATGTTTGTATTAGGTTTTGAACTTTCAAATATTTGTGGCTTGGAACATCACTAAAGTGGAACATCACTAAAGTGGCATTAATTGTCGAAAGTCGCCTCTGGTGCAGTTAAACTGGTATCGTTAATCTGATTAACAACGATTTTTACTTACTTTTTATATAGGTGCTTTCGGGGGCGAGTTGTTCTGGTTAGGAGGAACAGATCAATACACAGATGGACAGTGGGTGTGGTCAGGTTCTAACTCTAGTTTTACTTTCCAAGACTGGTGGAATAATGCTACACCGCTCAATAACACCGTCTTAAATTGCTTAACAGTTGGAAAAATCACACTCAATAAATTCAAAGACGAAATATGTGATAATAAACATTTCTTCGTATGCGAGAAAAGGTAATCATTAAAAGGCTTTTTTCCGTTACAAACATAAATACAGAACTGAATGCAGACAATTCATATGAAGTGAATCTGCACGTTTTAAACCAGCAGTTCATTATTAGGACTACTTATGCACTACTGGTATAAAGTATATGTAATAAAAACTAATTAAAGTGTCCCGACTATAAAATTGCTCTAAAAAGTGATCTTACTTCTAGGTAAATACACCTTCTGCTCCTCTTGTTGAAGTGATACGACGCGTGTCAGTGGTTACGATCTAATAGACGTTTCTTATAAATCCCAGGCGACAATCCTTGCCAATATAAAAGCCACTTTACGACAAATGAAGAGTTATTATGATATAATAATATCATATATTTTGAATAAAAGAACAAATATGCATTCTTGTACTATCATCTGTCTGGTGAATTATTTGCTGTGTGAGCCGGCTCAGATTGTGATTCTTCAGTGATATATTCTGTATGATAAAAAGTTTATATAGTAGTTGTCTAACTGTTTACAAACAAATTAACGCGTTTGAAGTACAGAATTTATAGATGAAATACAAAACAGGCACATAAAACTTTTTATCGCTATTTTACGAATTTTTCCTTTGATCTTGCTGACTGATAATTTCCTTTCTCAGCGGAGTCGAATGATATGAAAACGGAGTCGAGTGATATGAAAATTATCGCTAGAAACTAAGGGCGCACGTGCCGTTGTCAAGGAAATTAACAACGTCTTCATAGGTAAAATAGCGATAAACAGATTATCATTGGTCATCTCAACTCGATTGCTTTTCTCACTTTCGCCGTACCGGCTCAAGCGAGAAAATCAATCTCGTTGAGATAACCGACGATAATCTATAAATATTGGGCAGTACGAAATCTCCCAAAACCGTAGATGCGCTCCAGTTCCTGCTTTACTTGTGGTATGTGCTGTGTTGCTCATGCAAAGAAAATACAAGTATTCATTATATCTAACTTATTTACAAGCTTTATATTTTTATACAGAATTTCAAAGGCAATAACAACGACAACACCTGTAACGCCAATACATTCTGGCGGTCAACATACCAATGCCCAAAAGACAACGCAACTTCCTGACATTGATGTAAACCATGAATTACCCGCGTTCATTGGATGAATTCTGACTGAAATGCATGAATATCATTGTAACAAAAACAATAAATGTGATTTAGTTACGTCAATCGTCTAAGTGTGTTCTATTACCCCGGAATGTCTTCATACACACCCCTTAATAACAATTTGCATATAATGTAATGTAAACAATGTTACCTCAGTGGAAAACTTAAATGCTCTACCATCCGTTTTAATGCCACTTTTTTTTAATTTTATATACTTAAATGTCGGATTGCGTTTTTCTAAGTATTGAACGTAAGTTTAAACACATTTTGTTTTACTATTTGTTGGTTTGCTAGGTTGTGTCGCTGCACTTATTGTATTCCTAAAGCTCGTTGTCTTCCTTTTCTTGTCATTCTACGATGTCTATGTTAACATGTACTCTAAACCGTTCTTTATTAGATTGATATTAGTACTGCTATACAATTATTACAAATTCACTATACTTGTACAATGTCGTGTCTAAATCAGACGGTTCCACGCCAAATTTTGCGCACTTGAATCTCATTTATGACCTTTAAGGTTAAGTGACTTAATACGGCTTTTATTTAAGTAGTATTATATGCGTCGTACAAGCATCAAAGGCGGACGTCGGACGCCGACGCCATATTTGGGCCTAAACCCTGGACGCGGACGCCATATAAGACCCTGAAATCGGGACGCGAACACCATACCTTAGGGTTGGACCATGTGACCCTGACATCGGGACGCCGACGCCATATTTGGGCTTAAAGCCTGGACGCCATACCCTAGTGTTGATTCAGGCTACCCTCCAAGGTGGACGCTATTTGTGACCCTAGAAAGTGGTTTTCGGATAAATCTCTTTCACACTTCCAGATACAAGATCAGAGACTCTTTTCACAAAAATCTTACGATTGAAAGTTTTAAATGTGTATGACTTACGAGTATTTTTACTCTTAAGATTTTTGTTAAAAGAGCCACTGGTTCAGGACTTGAGACCTGCTACACAACCATGTAGGTGGTTTAAGATTTTTCTTTTCTTTTTTTTTTCTTTTTTGTTTTTGTTTTTTGTTTTTCTTTGTTTTTTTTTTTTTTTTTTTTTGTATCATTATTTTATTTTAACCAAATATGGCTACGAGTTTGCTGTCATTCTTAATCAAGTCACTGGGTGAAAAGTTGTTAATAATGTCCTTCATCTCGAGTCCCCGACATCTCAAATTGACGTAATAATGCAATACCGGCCACAAGTATCTGAATCATCGGGTTGAATTTGATTGCTGACAACACAGTATTCCGGTCCATTCACGATGAGTACATTTCTAAAATAGCGTTGGTACGTTTCCGGTAATCGTCCTAGGAGTCGAAAAATTCGGTGGACCCGATGCGGAAAATGAAAAGCAACCCAATGACTCCCTTTTGAACACAGTTGTCCGTATTGACCACAAACGTTCTAGGCCTGTCGCTCACATAGCTAGACAAGTCGTCTGCACAACAAACGGTCACGGGCAGTCCGCTTAAAGCATCCTCTACGTCCTTCCGGTCATCGGGAGAGCTAAGATGTTTTCTTCCCACACCAATGCTGAGTATGGGCTTCCAATCCACGAAGGTGAGCAAACACTACTCCGCAATCCCGACATACTATGAAATCTTCTCGTCTCTCAGAATCTTCCGACGATGGGTTTGTTGTCTCGTCGGCAATGTCTTCTTCTGGTGAGACCGATATACTGTCTTCAAATGGTTCAGAGACGGTCGTCCTCCTCTTTCCGTCTTGTGTCGCGGAATCGCCTCGACCAATCTGCAAGACCTCTGTCCGCAATCCGGATGCTTCCTTGGTTCTAGCTTTCAGGTCAAGAAGAAGGTACCCGAAAGGTTTCCTCGTTGCCTCTTCGAATTTCCGGATAAAGAAGTCCGCTCGAGAAGGATACATCTGTCGGCCAAGAGTCATGATGGGCTGTCGATCAATTGGGTTATTAAAGAGAACGAGATAATGACAGTTTCGTCTCTGGGTTGGGTCTTTGCCAAAGTATAAATTCTGATTTAAAACGTTTACCGATAAATTTCTATGGTGACTCCTTCCGTAAACAAATCATTTATTCTGGAGTCTTTGGCCGATATCGACATGAGGTCATCTAATAGGATCATGTTTCGAATGTTAGGATCGAAAAATCGTCAGTTTCGAGATCAAAGGAATTCCACGAATGAATTCAACGCGTGGAAGCACTGTTCGTTGTATTTCCTCGTAAAGAGGTTGCCACCTTTTATACAACCAAACGATCCTTTCTGGACTAGGACTACACAGCCTTTTTATTTGTTGAAGCATATTTTTCATGAAATGAGTTTTTCCGCAGGATGTTGGACCGGACACGATCATGGTGAAAGGGTGTCTAAACACGAAAGCCTCCTGCTGCTGCTGCTGTTGCTGCTGCTGCTGTTGCTGCTGCTGCTGTTGCTGCTGCTGCTTTGCTGCTGCTGCTGCTTATGCTGCTGCTGTTGGGTGAAAGGGTGTCTAAGCACGAAAACCTCCTGCTGCTGCTGCTGTTGGGTGAAAGGGTGTCTAAGCACGAAAGCCTCCTGCTGCTGCTGCTGCTGCTGCTGCTGTTGGGTGAAAGGGTGTCTAAGCACGAAAGCCTCCTGCTGCTGCTGCTGCTGCTGCTGCTGCTGCTGCTGCTGCTGTTGTTGCTGCTGCTGCTGCTGCTGCTGCTGCTGCTGCTGTTGCTGCTGCTGCTGGGTTAGATCTGGGTGGTATAGTTGCTCATCGGAAGAATGCTTACTTCTCATATGTCTTCGAAGATCGTGCGCCCACACATACACTCTTTACGACGAAGATTGCAGTTATACATATTCATAATGTCCCCAATGAGAGTGTGTAGTTTTCTTTTATAGAATTTTTACTTCACTTCCTTCGAAAGTGTAGCAAAAGAAATACGTGGTCATCTTTTAGACGACATATTTGCAGATTATCGTCTCTCAAAACAAATTCGATGTGATACAATTCGTTCCTGGTTACCGTAAAATTGATTGGTTTATCAAACGTAACGTCCGTTATATCTTCATTTAATAATCTTATCGACTGGAGAATAGGGAGAGCCGTTTCCCTAACGTACGACTGGTGCACGAAATCTGAACTGACGTACATACGTCTCGTTGAGGCTTCTAATTCCGATATGAACGACACCTCCAATAATGCACTTTCCCACGATCCATCCAAAGTATACCGTTTTGGAAGGCACACTTTGAAATTGCCACCTTCGTTTTTTGCAAACGTTGAAAGCGAGTCTTCGCTATTAATAAATAAACAAAACTCGTCCATAGTGTTCATTCTAGTTTAGCCTTTCGTTCTCTCTTATATATTTATTATAATATCTCTCTTCCTTAAGCATATATAGTTATGTTCGTCATTTTTTTTTTCAATCATAGGTTGACTCTATAAGCATATCATGTGGACTTTTGAAGAATTATTTTATTCATAGGAATATAAAGACATAAAACTTGTTTGATTGGACCGTATGCTATTAGTATTGCTAAGAGTCGCCCATCTACCGAGCCAGTATCGTCTAATTCAAACCGGTTCAAACCGGTTCTTGTTTCTCTGCACAGAAATAATTCCTTCACGTGCACAACAATTAAAAAATGGGAATAAGAAAAAAAAAAAGAAATGTTACTCATATATGCAATTATATATATTCATTCTATTATTCTCTATTATATTTCTCTATTCTTTATAGTTTAGCACCACATTTTTATCTAAATTTTATATATTTTAGCAGCCTATATTTCTATATTTTTTATATTTTAGCACCTGATATTTCTCTATTCTTTATATTTTAGCAGTCCATATTTTACTATTCTTTATATTTTTGTCATATTTCATTTTTCTTTATATTTTTGCACCCCATATTTCTCTATTCTTTATATTTAATCATCCCATATAGGTGTCCTTTCATACAGATTTTACTACCTTTAACAAATTTTCACAGTCAACTGGTTATTTTTTCATGAAATATAAAACTAATCCTCCTCAAACACTAATTCCCTTTCTGACGCACTTATCTTTCACATCGACGCGTTTGGGTAAAAGATTGGTCTCTTGGGACTATCAAAATATCATTTGTAGGTAGACAGATATAAACAGATACACACGTGTTATTTAATTAAGACTTGAAATAACTTAAAATATTTTGTCATTATTTTTAAAGTAACCTTTATCTCTATACTCCTCTTAAATTTAATAAATTCGCTATTTTATATAATAAAATGACTAGTGTCAAGCTATCCAGCAATTCTCATCCTGCAATTCTCGTTATAAAAGCTATCCTGCAATTCGTCATCCTGCAATTGCGTTTGGAAAACTACTTGAGCGACAATTTTATTTTTCTTTAAAATCATAGTTTTTGACTTTTTGTTCGAGAAAAGATCAATATAGAAAATAAAAGATTTGTATATCCGATTAACAAAATTTTAACTTTAGTTTTCCCGATTTCTAACTCATATTTACGGTTTTGTAATAGTATTTACAATAAAAATCATTATGACGATTCAAATAAAGTATTATCTGTCAAGTCCAGGATGTGATTCGTATTTAAGCATGTTTAATCAACATTTGCAATTTTTTAAACTCATATAAACGACTAAAATAAAGAATTTTGAAGTAAAATAATTTTTCATGGCATACCGACTTAAAACTTCTATTTGAAACTGGGTCACACACCTTCCAACCTATTGCCTCGGCAGTTCTGTATGGCTAGGGATTATAGACTCTGCTCTAATAAATAGCTATTGGATAGTACTGCGGAGGTAAAGAATTTCTGGGGTAAGCATTCTTAAAGGCCGAAAATTTCGCTCGAAACATAGAAATCAAGCCAAATTCGATAAAATACGCGTTGGGGACACCCACTTCCCGACCCATTGTCTTGGTTGTTCTTTATGGCTAGGGATTATAGACGCTGTCCTAATGCATAGCAATTGGATAGCACTACAACGTGAGGATAAAAATTTCTGGGTAAGCATTCTGAAAGGCCGAAAATTTCGTCCGTAACACGGAAAAAGTCAAATTTGATAAAATACGCATTAGGCAATTTCCAACCTATTGCCTCAGCAGTTCTGTATAGCTAGGGATTATAGACTCTGCTCTAATAAATAGCTATTGGATAGTACTACAGCAGGAGGGTAAAGAATTTCTGGGGTAAGCATTCTTAAAGGTAGAAAATTTCGCTCGAAACATAAAAATCAAGCCAAATTCGATAAAATACGCATTGGGGTCAACTGCAACGGAAGTAAAATTAATTTATGATTTCTTTGTTTGCCATACATTGATTACAAAAATAAACCTACCATCTTATTTATATCAAGCGCAAGCTACTTACACAAAACATGCGTAATACACTCTTTCAGTTTTGTTTTACGAGACATTTGCTGTAATACAGATAATATCAGTTGCTCATTTAACTTAGACATATTGCTATTTTTAAGGAACTACTTTACAGGATGCCGAGAGTATGGAAGGCCATTTCACAGTATGACTGCCAAAAAAGTTATTAGATAATACTACATTCAGATATTATAGATTTTTTGGCGTAAATATTCCTAAGATGCGAACATTCGAATCTTTGAAATATAGTATGTGCTTGATGAAGATCTACCACACAAAAGACATTAAAGTACAGATATGGGATGCACGATCGGTCTTGTAAAGTAGTTCCTAAAAATATGTCTAAGTTAAATGAGCAACTGATATTATCTGTATTATAGCAAATGTCTCGTAAAACAAATCTGAACAGTGTATTATGCATGTTTTGTGTAAGTGGTTTGCGCTTGAATTTAATAAGCTAGTGGGTTTATTTTTTGTAATCAATGTATGGCAAGCAAAGAAATCATAGATTAATCTTATTTCCGTTGCAATTGACAATGGTTGACCCTTATGCTTATTTTATCGAATTTGGCCTGTTTCTATGTTTCGGACTAAATTTCCGGTCTTTAAGAAGCTATAATCCCTAGCCATAAAGGACTACCAAGACAATGGGTCGGAAAGTGGGTGTCCCAAATGCGTATTTTATCGAATTTGGCCTTATTTCCATGTTTCGGACGAAATTTTCGACCTTTCAGGATGCTTACCCCATAAATTCTTTACCCCCACGCTGTAGTACTATTCAATAGCTATTTATTAGAGCAGAGTCTATAATCCTAGCCATATAGAACTGTCGAGACAATGAGTTGGAAGGTGGGTGACCCCACTGCATATTTTATCAAATATACTTTTTCCCCCGTGTTACGGACGAAGTTTTCGGCTTTTGAAATGCTTACCCCAGAAATTCTTTACCCTCACGCTGTAGTACTATCCAATAGCTATTTATTAGAGCAGAGTCTATAATCCCTAGCCATACAGAACTGCCGAGGCAATGGGTTGGAAGGTGGGTGACACCACTGCGTATTTTATCAAATTTGACTTTTTTCACCGTGTTACGGACGAAGTTTTCGGCCTTTTAAAATGCTTACCCCAGAAATTCTTTACCCCCATGGTGTAGTACTATCCAATAGCTATTCCTTAGGGCAGCGTTTATAGTCCCTAGCTATAAAGAACTCCAGCGACAATGGGTCGGAAAGTGGGTGTCCCAAATGCGTATTTTATCGAATTTGACCTTATTTCCATGTTTCGGACGAAATTTTCGACCTTTCAGGATGCTTACCCCAGAAATTCTTTACCCTCACGCTGTAGTACTATCCAATAGCTATTTATTAGAGCAGAGTCTATAATCCTTAGCCATACAGAACTGCCGAAGCAATGGGCTGGAAGGTGGGTGACTCCACTGCTTATTTTACCAAAATTGACTTTTTTCTCCGTGTTACGGACGAAATTTTGGCCTTTAAGAATGCTTACCCCAGAAATTCTTTAACCTCACGTTGTAGTACTATTTAATAGCTATTCGTTAGGGCAGCGTCTATAATGCCTAGCCATAAAAACTACCGAGACAATGGGTCGGAAAGTGGGTGCCCCCAATGCGTATTTTATCGAATTTGGCTTTATTTCCATGTTTCGGACGCAATTTTCGTCCTCTAGTAATGCTTACCCCAGAAATTCTTTGCCCCCTCGTTGTAGTACTATCCAATAGCTATTTATTAGAGCAGAGTCTATAATTTCTAGCCATACAGAACTGCCGGGGCAATGGGTTTGAACAAGTGGGTGACCCCAGTGCATATTTTATCAAATATGACTTTTTTCCGTGTTACGGACGAAATTTTCGGGCTTTAAGAATGCTTACCCCAGAAATTCTTCACCCTCACGTTGTAGTACTATCCAATAGCTATTCCTTAGGGCAGCGTCTATAATGCCTAGCCATAAAGAACTACCGAGACAATGGGTCGGAAAGTGGGTGCCCCAATGCGTATTTTATCGAATTTGGCTTAATTTCCATGTTTCGGACGCAATTTTCCTCCTCTAGTAATGCTTACCCCAGAAATTCTTTGCCCCTCGTTGTAGTACTACCCAATAGCTATTTATTAGAGCAGAGTCTATAATTCCTAGCCATACAGAACTGCCGGGGCAATGGGTTTGAACAAGTGGGTGACCCCAGTGCATATTTTATCAAATATGACTTTTTTCCGTGTTACGGACGAAATTTTCGGCCTTTCAGAATGCTTACCCCAGAAATTCGGTACCCTCACGTTGTAGTACTATCCAATAGCTATTCCTTAGGACAGCGTCTATAATGCCTAGCCATAAAGAACTGCCGAGACGATGGGTCGGAAAGTGGGTGCCCCCAATGCGTATTTGATCGAATTTGGCTTTATTTCCATGTTTCGGACGCAATTTTCGTCCTCTAGTAATGCTTACCCCAGAAATTCTTTGCCCCTCGTTGTAGTACTACCCAATAGCTATTTATTAGAGCAGAGTCTATAATTCCTAGCCATACAGAACTGCCGGGGCAATGGGTTTGAACAAGTGGGTGACCCCACTGCATATTTTATCAAATATGACTTTTTTCCGTGTTACGGACGAAATCTTCGGCCTTTAAGAATGTTTACCCCAGAAATTCTTCACCTTCACGTTGCAGTACTATCCAATAGCTATTCTTTAGGGCAGCGTCTATAAGGCCTAGCCATAAAGAACTACCGAGACAATGGGTCAGAAAGTGGGAACACCCAATGCGTATTTTATCGAATTTGGCTTTATTTCCATGTTTCGGACGCAATTTTCGTCCTCTAGTAATGCTTACCCCAGAAATTCTTTGCCCCCTCGTTGTAGTACTACCCAATAGCTATTTATTAGAGCAGAGTCTATAATCCCTAGCCATACAGAACAGCCGAGGCAATGGGTTTGAACAAGTGGGTGACCCAGTTTCAAATAGAAATTGTGTTGTAGGTATACCATGAAAAAATTTATTTTACATCAAAATTCTATATTTTTGGTCGTTGATATGAGTTTCGAAAATCGCAAATGTGGGTTAAACATGCGTTTATACGAATCACATCCTGGACTTAACAGATAATTCTTTGTGTGAATGGTCATCATGATATTATTGAAAATGCTAATTACAAAACCGTAAATATGAGTTAGAAATTTGCAAACTAAATTTAGAATTTTGTTAATGGGATATAAAAATCTTTAATTTTCTATATAAATCTTGTTTTCGAACAAAAAGTCAAAACTATGATTTTAAAGAAAAATAAAATTGTCGCTCAAGTAGTTTACCAAACGCAATTGCAGGATGACGAATTGCAGGATAGATTTTATAACGAGAATTGCAGGATGAGAATTGCTGGATAGCTTGACACTAGTAATAAAATGATGTAAAAGTCATGAACTGTTGCTTTGGAAGTAGAACATTTAAAGGGTTTCTTAAATTTTCTCAATCCCTGTCAGTTTTTCGCGTTAATTATCGTAAATTATGATAAAATAGTACATGTCTGCATACATATACTTTGTGAAGATATCTCATTTTAATGACCAGACGTGCTTCATCCTTTTCCGAAATCACGAATTTAAATCGTTATCACGAATTGAAGGATTCGTTATAACAGATTAAATTCGTGATAACGAATTTCCGGAATTAGTTATAACAGCTTTTGTAATTCGAGATAACGGATTAAAATCGTAAAACGAATTTCATAAATCGTGATAACGAATTGTATAAATCGTTATAACGAATTGAATTCGTTTTCACGAATTCGTAGAATTTGTTATCACATTTTTTTTGTAATTCGTGATAACGGATTGAAATAGTTATATTGAATTTCATAAATAGTTATAACGGATTGAATTCGTTATCACAAATTCGTAGAAATAGTTAAAACGAATTTAATCCGTTATCACAAATTAAACAATTTGTTATAACGATTTTAAACCGTTATCACGAATTACAATAATCTGTGATAACGAATTTAATCAGTAATCACGAATTACAAAAAAACTGTGATAACAAATTACACAAATTCGTGAGAACGATTTTAATCCGTAATAACAAATTATAAAGTTCGTTATCACGTTTTTAATCCGTTATCACGAATTACAAAAAATTGTGATAACGAATTTAATCCGTTATTACGAATTACAAAAACTGTTATAACTAATTCCATAAATTCGTGATAACGAATTTAATCTGTCATAACGAATTCTAGAATTCGTGATAACAATTTAAATTCGTGATATCGAATTCGAATTATATTTTCTGGAGGTCCTAAATGGGCTTCCGTACTAATCAGATCAAAAACGAAAAATAAGAAATAAAGATAAATAATTTATGTCACAGACGATATTCCTATAATTGTTGCTATATCCGTTAATTAGGACCAGATAAAATAGTGTGCATCTGCATACATGTAATCTTATTTTAAACCACCAGGTGTGCTTTATCTAATTATTTGGGTGGAATTTTAATCATCACCATATGATATTAATTAAGTGGTTCAGAGAAGTCGGAAAGCAATAATACTGAATGATTTACGGTTGTCATGTTTATAAGATAAGAAATCGAAAAACTAAAAAAAATAGATAAATATTTCATGTATTGATATCAAACATTTTAATCCAATTATCTTTACACGTTCATCTATTTAAAGTACCGCCTACTGGATTGAGTGACAGTTTATCTGATTAACTGATTAAATATAAATAGTGTATATATATATATATATACATATATATTTATTCAAGATAAAAGGCATGAATTTGACATATACAATATATTACAATACACAGATATAGCACTAAACATAGATTATAGACACTAAAAGATTTGCATGTTTACTAAAAATTTTAATTTAAAATATAAAATTATGAAAATTTTCATGATATTTTGATAATATGAATAGACTAGATTAAATAATGAGTGAAATTTAAATTTAAATTGACTAGATTTTCACTGTAGCCTAATATCTTAGGATGACCCACAAAAGTTATTAAAACTTATTTCCAGTGGGGTCCTTTTATGATGTGACTTCCAGTTTACACCAAGGGTTGACGCATAGAAAATACAAACACAAATCATTTAGACTTTTATCACAGATAACTGGTCAAAGCCCCAGTATAATTAATAAAAACAAATTCACTACTAAAGATGGATTTAAATTTATCCATCACAAACTTTTCACTTGTGCTTTAAAATTATATTTTTTGGGCAACTTTTAATCATGTCTGGTAACGAATTCCAGTCTTTTATTCCATTATAAAAGAAAGTGGTGGATTCACATCCTTTAATTCCTGGTATATAAAAGTTTTACTACTAGATCTTGTATTAAAAGATGTTTCATTTCTGACAAAATTAGTATGTAAATAATTTGGGCATATATTATTAAAAATGTTGAAAACATGATTGAGTCTTAGTTGTTTGACTCTATTACTAATATTTAAAAAGCCCAATTTCTTAAATTCAATATAAGTCACACTCTTTCTGGGATGTAATTGTAGAATAAATCTCACAATCTTATTTTGTGCCACTTGAAGTTTATTCTTCATATGTTTTGATATACCTTCATACCAGCATGCACATGCATAGTCAAAATGACATTGAATTAGAGAAGAGCACAATGTTTTCCTAGATTGAAAATTTAGACACTCTTTGTTTCTATCTAAAATTTAAGCCTTTGGTTGACTTTTTCAGTATAGAGTTGACAATAAAATCACCAGTTAGAAACTGATCAATTATTATTCCCAAATATTTTACAAAAGTTTTGGATTCAATATTAATACCATTACAGGAGATAGCAAAATCACCCGGTATTAAAGATCGAAGTTTTCGACCAGGACCAAAAATATACTCTCCGTCTTTCCCAAATGTAGGGACAATTTATTGTCAGTTAACCAATCATGGCATGATTCCAGCATTCTGGATAATTTATGTGAGATGACCCCAGGGTCTATATGGGAAAATAAAATTGCAGTATCATCTGCATATATCAAAACTTTACAATTCGAGTCGATGCTAGTTTGAACATCATTGACATATATCAAAACAATAGTGGACTCAGTAAGCTACCTTGAGGGACACCACATGTAATATTACATACTTCTGAAATCACCCCATTTACACTTACAACCTGTTTTCTGTTTGTCAAATATGACTCAAACCAAGGTATAGATCTTACCCCAATTACTTCTAATTTGTCACATAATATCTTGTGATCTACTGTGTCAAACGCCTTCTGTAGGTCTAAAAGACCCATGCCAGTAAAAGACCTTTGGCTGTTTGAGTTTTAATGTGATCTATCAAGTGAATGAGACAAGAATCAGTTGAATATGAACTTCTAAATCCTGATTGAAACTCAAATAATAAATTATTTGAAATCAAAAATTTTTCAAGTTGCTTATAGGCAGCTTTTTCTAGAATTTTAGAAACAATACTTAAAATGCTAACAGGCCTGTAATTTTCAGGCTTAAGTCTGTCATTTTTCTTAAATAGGGGCTTGACTTTAGCCATTTTCAGATCGTCTGGTACCGTACCTTCAGAGATAGATAAATTTATCAAGAAAGTAATGGGTATTTTCAGAATTGGGGCTGCATCCTTAAGAAACCTTGCTGGAATACCATCTAGGCCCATGCTCTTACTTATATTCAAACTGCATAGTTCTTTATACACAAATTCCTCTGTTACATGCTTTAGGTTAAAAAAAAGTATCTGATTTCCTTCTCTGAACATAAAAGGATCTAACAATATTTGTAGTGGCACTATATAAACCCTTTGCAGTTGGTAGTTTTTCTACCAATTTTGCAGCTATAGTTGTAAAAAACATGTTAAAATTATTAGATATTTTTTTGTTATCGTGACAGTTTTGCCCATCAATATTTAATACTATATTAGGATTTGATTTAGGATCTTTTTGATATCCTAAATTTTTAAAACTTTTCCAAAGTTGTTTTGGGTTATTTCTATTTTCTTCAATTTCACTGCTGTAATAGTCAGATTTTGCAGTTTAGCATGATTTTGAACATGATTTCTAAGTTTACTAAACTTTTGAAATCTTCAGTATTTTAGAAATCTTAAAATCAGATAAAAATGTCTCTCTGCTGAATATCTATCAAAATTTCAGCTGACATCCATGGTTCTGTTCTTTGTTTAATACATACTTCTTTAAGAGGGCAACACTGTATCTTGGAGAATTCTTACAGTTGTTATAAGCATGTCTTTGTAGTAACTTATTTAAGTGGTAGGAGTTTCATTGAAGTCTACTCTGTTTCCATACAAGGCTTGTTCTGGTACGAAGACACTGTTGATGTGGAAATTATTCCTTTTCAGAATTATCACAGACTTATTATACAGGGGTTGGGTTAGCGTTTAGCTAAGACGAATTCGCGTCCACTTTCAAGGGTGTGACATCACTAATAGTGTCCACCTTGGAGGGTAGCCTGGTCCAACACTAGGGTATGGCGTCCGCGTTCAGACCCAAATATGGCGTCGGCGTTCCGATGTCAAAATCACATGGTCCAACCCTAAGGTTCGCGTCCCGATTTCAGGGTCTTATATGGCGTCGGCGTCCGCGTCCAGGGTTTAGGCCCAAATATGGCGTCGGCGTCCGACGTCCGCCTTTTGATGCTTGTACGACGCATACAATACTACTTATTTACTGTGCTTGTGTAGGCTATATTCGTTGTGTCGATACCCTTAACGTATATCATTAACATAGTCTTTGTGTATTGATACTTACAGGTTAAATTTTTCTGAAGCAGTTTACTCTGAGTAGTTTTGTCGACTGGACCCGTTTAATAATTCGGGAATAATGCACAATTACATCTCCAAAAAGTGTAAAGTAGAGAAAATCAAAATTCATTTCCTATTTTAGAGAAGAAAAAAAAAACTTTCAATGATTCGAAATTTGGATTTATTTGTTTGGGAATGCTGAAGAATTTTCAATAAGGCAAAATGCAATATATTCATTTTCATACACCTGCTCCAAAGGATGGGAATACTTGGCTAACCCCCGTTCGTCGGTGCCTTGAAATTTTCGAGCCATTTTTCTCAGGAAATGCAAATCAAAGCTTTCTGAAATTTAATATCACGCATCATGTGAACATGCTATATATAGGTATACCGTGTGATGTGTTTTCACATTCATCGCTCATCAACTTCCTGTTAAAAACGAATACTGTGCATTTTTCAGTTTGTCGTTATTTTTTTCTGCTACTTCACTGTATCAAAATCTTGAACTGCATTACCATGATTTTCACTATTTGATTTTGGTTCATTATCTTTATTAGCTTGTTTGTCAATTTTGTGATTTTAAGTTTGGCCAGTATCCTCAATGAATTGATTGTATCATCCCCTCATTGTAAATACTATTTACATGCTTTTGATTACATATCTTTTCATCAATAGTAAGTATACATGTTAATAATGGGTAGTCTAAAATTCATTGCCAATTGATATAGTACACGGATGTCATTCGGTTTATCGAGAGAAATGATCGTGAAAGAATACCTAACGGTGGTCAAGCATTGCGATTGGATCGTGAAAGATCTGGTACCGGATCGTGAATGTAATTAAATGTAAATTCTACTTCAAAATCTGTGAAAAAATCGCTGAATTTTAAAAACGCGGAACAAATCCGAAAAAAAACAAATATGTCTGTCAAAATGATTCAACTTTCTCAACAATACTGTGTAATAAGATAAAGAAAATATGCAGTACTTTATGAGAAAACACAAAAGGCGCAATACATGTCTATGGGATTCATTAAAATAAAACACACTTTTTGTACCTATAATGGTCACTTTCCAATATATCATGATATATTTGAAACTTAATCTGTGGTGTGTCCGATAGTACAGTAAAATAAAAGTATGCTCTTCCCTTGAAACCGTTCATTTCTTTATGAAAACCTTGAATTTTGTTGATTTTTCATCAAACTTGATCGTGAAAGATTAGGCAACGCACTATTTTGATCGTGAAAGACAAGGCGTGACAAGACTTAATAATCATCAGAAAACAATATTTCTTTTACCAATTGATATACTTGCAACTGATGGAAGCGTGTAACTATTTTGATAAGAACGAACATTAAAGCTTTCATTTTTTTATTTTTTTTTTTTAAATTCAACACTTTACCTCGAAAGTTAAAAAAATAACTAAAAACGTGTCTAGATAAGTTGATTTCCAAAATAGAAGGACCTCCACGAGCGTAAATTGTCGAAAAGTAAAGGTATATATGTATCTTTAAATGCATCCGCCTTGGAAATATATGCATGTGAACGCAATTTCTTTTGTAAGGGTTGTTACTTTCAGTTATGTGGAGTGTCGTTCGTGCATACATAGTATGACAATATTGTTATTTCGTGGCTGCGCCGACACAAACTAAAAAAGGTACAAATATAACGTTATTTCTAATCAGTTGTTTGTTCAGTCTTTTCACAATAGCTATACGTCATTGTACCCAACTTAGTGGGAAAATTTTCATTCAACGTACTTCGACTGGGATGCCCAGCTTGAACTGTAATTTAACCGATTAAGTTCTATTCTCAATCGTTACAACTTTTACTGAATCTGTACTGGCATGTCTAGCGATATCATACCTTTTTCAGTTCGCGTGTGAAAAATTCAGCTCTGAGAATCGGTCTAGTACAATTCAGGCAGACCTATCTACTTACCGCCACTATTTAGCCAATAATATGGGTATGCAACGTTTAAACACAAAAAGTTAACCATCTACCATATCTAATAGCGAAAACAGCATCTTTCATTAACAATTTGAGATTGAACGATAACCATGCAACCTTTTGTGTTGCAGTACTTTCTTAAGTTCTATGTATCTTTATATACAACGTAGCAGATGTGAAATGATTGCCAATGAGATAACTATATATTACAGACTAAAGAATACAAGAGCGCAAATGCTGAAATGTCTCGTCTGCTTTACTTATGATAGTATATATGTTGAACGTCTGTAATAGTAAGGGTTTTACTAGAAGTGTCACATACGCTTAAGATTATCAATGATCCATAAAAAGAGGTCAAGGTCAGATGAACCATACCATACAGACTGGTACAAACATCCCGTACACCAAATATAGTGGTTCTGATGCTTACAGTACCTTAGAAACTGACAAATCTAAAAGTTATGTTTGGCCAATGAATTCGGAACATAAGGTCGAAAGTATATGAACCCTGACCGACAGCCAGACATAGACATCTTACTATCATTCAATATATCAAATACAATTGAACTATTGCTTTTAGTATCTGATAAACTGACAAAACCATGAAAACTTAACAAAGACCAATGAACCATGAAAATGAGGTCAACGTCATATATGAAACATGCAGGCAGATATGTACACCATACACCAAATACAGTGGCCCTATAGCATACAGGTATATAAGTAAAAGACCAAACCACATAAAATAAACATTGCCCAGTGATGCATGATAATGAGGTCAAGGATAGTTGAAACTTTTTTAGTCGAAAATGTACACCTTACAATCATAACTTACATCAAATACAGTTACCCTATAGATTAACGAATCCGCGATACGGACTTGACCACAAAACTATACCTTGATCCATGAAATGAGGCACAGTCGAGGTCTAAAAATATTAATACTTTGAAATGCTTAAATTTATTGAGGATCTTCGCTTTATAAATATAATGGGCATAAAAATGAAAAATAAAAAATATTAATACAAAATAAAAGAATCTTAAATTTGTATAAGAAAATAAAACTTATGAAGGACGGACAAATAGACTGATATTGCAATAATTCACCTAGTCTGTGTGGTATTATAAGATAATTAAGATCCAATGGCATTGCACGATTATAGCTCTATTCACCAACAAAAGAGACCCTGGTTAGTCATGCAAATATAGTTTTTTCTATAACATTAACAAATATAAATTATCATATAGCCTAGTTGAAGAATAATTTGAACGTCTGCGTAGCATCAGATCTTTGACGATCCTTTTCACGATCTCCAAAAAGCGGTACGTGATCTTTCACGATCCGAAATATCAATTTTGTGTAAATATTTCTTTTTTCACAAAGTTACTGATTATGTTTACACAAAATAACTTTGAGAACCATTTGATTCATTCAAATGCAATGGCCGTTTTT
Organism: Mytilus coruscus; assembly: GCA_017311375.1. Taxonomy (NCBI): domain Eukaryota; kingdom Metazoa; phylum Mollusca; class Bivalvia; order Mytilida; family Mytilidae; genus Mytilus; species Mytilus coruscus. Next base: position 37,862,509 of record CM029603.1, on the reverse strand, counting down.
GGAGAAAAGTAGTTTAGTCATTCGAATTATGAAAAAAAATCATGTTTGTTTACATTTTTAATGTCATTGAAATGTCGAGGAGCAATCTGCCTTTTGTAATTTTTAAAAAAGATGTACTTTTAAACCTGGATTTTCTCACATACTGATTATAATGTTGAACCATTTTGACAGACAGTTTTATTTTGTTTTAAATTTGTCCGTGTAATAAATTAAATTAGATTAGTAATTGACCTCGCATATGTCTTCTCGATAAGATTGAATTCACGATCCTATACCAGAGCTTTCACGATCCAGTCGCAATACTTGACCACCGTTAGGTATCCTTTCACGATCATTTCTCTCGATAAACCGAATGACACCCGTGTAGTAACAATTTTGCACCTCTTCTGTTTCAATACAGGGTTTTGTTGTAAAATAGGTTATATTGCCAACGTATCTGTTCGTGTGCTTTATATTCACTCTCAGAAATTGAGGCGAAAGATACCACAGAGATATTCAAACTCATAAGTCGAAAGTAAACTAAAAATGACATGGCAAAAAAAACGAAAAACGACAAAAAGTTCACAAATTACAACAAAGAAAACTAAAGACTGAGCAACACGAACCCTATCAAAAACCAGGGTGATCTCGGGTGCACCGGAAGGGTAAGCAGATCCTGTTTTACATGTGGCACCCGTCGTGTTGCACATGTAAGTACAAATCCGGTGATATGTCTAATTTGGTATGTCACATTCGAGGAAAAGAGGACGGGATTGTGGTTACGACAATTGAAACACATCTGTCGTCATCTGTGAAACAGATATTCCATAACGGTCAACCAACTCGTGATGGTGTCCGTAAAATTTTCGAAGGAATGATTTCAACTTCACCACTTGGAACTCTTAGTTTAATAGCTTCTTTGTAAGCAGCAACCCTCTATAAAAAATAATCATGATAGCAAATGCAAGCTCTGGAATGTCGTATCAATTGGGAGATATATACACTATATGCAGGTGCTGCTGGAAGTATAGATCTTTTTCAAGGAGCTGAAGTACTTGTTATATATTGATTTTTGTGTTCTTTAATGTATAGATTAAGGTAACAGTAGTTTTCCGATGTTCAAATCTCGTAAATCCATCTTGAATAAACAAATCAAGGTAACACACACATACTAGATCATATTAGTTACTTCTTAAATTGTTTTAAAAACTCCACAAATGACAACTGTCTATAGCACTTGAGTACACAAACTATATTTGTGATTGTTTGATCTTATTAAATGACGCGTCCACCTTTCCTTTTGTTTTGAGCCTTTTGATATACAATGACAAGTACAATCTTGTAATTTTTTCCACTGCGAAAGACCTAGCAGTTCTGAGTGTTGTAGGTATTGTAGAATTAGGCATCGATAAAGGCAACAGTTCTTTAACGATGCTCAAATCTCGTACATCGATTAAGAAGATAAAAATCAAAGTAACAAACAGAAGTGAGGGAAACGCATGCATACCAAAAAAAAAAAAAGCGAGATACAACACATATTTGACCATCTCGAGTGGAAAATGGACATTCTGTTAGATAGTTTAACCTAACCAAATTTATTGCAATACTAAGACTATACTAAAACGAAAGTCCACTAAATGACTACCACCTTTATTTCAGCATGTGCTAGGTCATAACAGGTAAAAACGTTCGAAAAGATGAATAGATAAATCAAACCCTCATTTGACATATATTTTAGGAAGTCACCCCACATTGAACACGTGAACTGAGTTTCAGATTTTTTACACCACAATTTCGTATCACTATTTCTTACTATGCCTTAAATTCCTTTGAAAGATGACTTCACTTATGTTCTAATGTGTGTGTGTTCACAGCGAATGTATCTTTAATAGACTTTACCTGGAACTTAAAGGTACACTACACAGTTAACGCCTTTTACTCACCGTGAAATATATCTATAATTACTGTGATATCATTGAATAATTAAAAGTTATAATATGACATTAGGCATGTTTGGTGTGTTATATGAGATATTGGGAACGTCAATTTTTATAAAAAAAACACCTTGATTTAATTCAGCTTGCCCGTTAGAGAGCTTTTCTGAAAAGCAGTACAGTGGCTGTGTGTTTCAATGTAAAAATTGCTCTTTGTTTAACATGTTGATTCCGAAGAGTTTCATATCGAAGCTCCCTATTCCAACTAAGGAATAGATAATGCCTATATTTTTGGTTCCCCATTCGCCCTTGCTAGTTAAAATGAAAGACATTTGGATTCCCCTATTTCTGAAAATACAAACGTTATTTCGATTTCCCAATTTCTAAAAATATAAAGGTTAAAGGTGGATAATTGTCGATTGCAAGCATACAAGAGTAAAGATCTCCGAAAAAATGAGAACATGTGAATGACCATTATACTTCCGTAAAATGTAAGTTTTTAATTGTACACTAGAGTAACAGTATTCGCGGCATATAATATTTAAAACCGATAAATTTCGAAAATGAAACTAGAATCATTCATTTCTCCGGAAAATACATGTACTAAGTCAGGAATATGAAAGTTGTTTTCCATTCGTTCCGTTGGTTGATAAAGCCTAACGTTAACTTTGATTTTCGTCAGATTTTATGGACCTCTCCTTTTTTAATTAACTGTGGGATCCGGTATTTTGTTATTACTTTTTTCAAATATATAAGTTTTCGCTGCAGGCAAAATCCAATGATAATAGAACTAGGAAATTGTATTGGGAAAATGCTTCGCAAATTATCTTAATTAAGTGTAATGTAACAGTGTCTTACATTTTATGTCACTGAGATGTCTAAAAAAAATAGAGGTTATACAGTACATAAATATTTACATTTCACTGTTCTCTAGCACCCATGAACAGTTTGGATTTAAAACAAATGATAGATAAATTTGTCTTCCGATTAAAACTGTACTTTCAAAATGAAACGGTATTTACCTGTCTATTACATTTATACGAAATATGAGTGTGCAAATAATCAATGTTATGTCTTTTATTAATAATTTGAAAATTAACAACAACAAAAACATTGCAAATAATAACAGAACCTGTATACTACATTCAGATTGGTAACATTGGACCGATTCGGAAATGATTTTTGCACGATAGATTACACAACGAAACTGTGCAACCTAATTTGCGTGGACTGAAATTCTATTATGTAAGCTAAAACCAGTATGACAATAACAATAATTTTGACGTTGAAATAGTCATGATCATAATTATGGGTTTCGTTTTTTTTATAGTTTTTTTTTTAATTTATTTTTCTCTTTTTTTTCTCTCTTTTTTTTTAATTCTTTGTTTATTTTTTTTTCAATCTCAAACGCTCTTTAACGGAAAACCCAGTGAATTTTTTGACACGTATAAGCATGTCATTGGGCAGAAGAGAAACACTAAATCTTCATCGACGTTAAAATTATTCTATATCAAAATATCCTATTATTTCTATAACAAAACAATTCTACGGTATTTCGTATCATTTTAAGCTACTGATTTCAGCAATGTTTTGGGTGAATAGCATACACCATATATCCGGTGAATAATAGTTGTTTACACCAACATCATGTTGTCTCATTGGTAATCATTCCTTATTTTTGTAGATTACAGAATTATTCATTTGAAGTGCATTATGAAGAAACAAGAAGACCCCAAAGATCTGCATGCAAAGCTGAAAGGGGAATTGTGTGAACATATCAATCATGATATAGAAAAATCTGAATTTGATAAAGTGAAAAACAGAGTGAAACACATTATTACACCAAAGGACTTCAAAGATGCAGTAGACATGCAATGTCTTCTGGATATTCTGGAGAAGAAAAACTTTTTGAAAGTTGGGAAATACGATAGCCTTATAAATATATTTCAAGATTTCGATGCTCGAATCGTTGAAAATGTAATACAACCAGCTGAAGAAAACATAAAACGGATACTTGATATGAAACATACTACACAAAATAACGGTCAGCTTAAAAGTTAAAAAAAAAAAAAAAATGCACACATTTATCAACTTATTCCTATAAATTTAAAGATTATTTGTCCATCTAGTTTTAAACCTGAAACCAAAATCAAAATGGATATTTTAAGTGATATCGATAATGTGATTTACACTGAGTTAAAATTCACGATATGTATTCGAATATTCACTTACTTCACACATACAAATTGCGTTTTATTTTATTAAAACACATGCAAATTGACATGCTATTACTGTGGATTCAATTATTCGTTGATACCAGTTTTATTACCGGGAACCACGAATTCAAATTCCAACGAATGGCAAACTATAGGAATTGAAGCAGACTTTTGAAAACCACGAAATCAAATACCCACGAAAATGCAAGTTTTCCTCAATCCACGAAAATTGGTACCCACGAAAATAAATGAATCTACAGTATTAAATAACATTAACAGCTAACTTCAGTGTCATTTTATATGATAGTTACACAATATCTGAACATCCGATTTTGATATACTGAATTTTCAGAAAAAGAAGAAAGCTCAAATTCTGTTTCTTCAGACAAAAGTTCAGAAAAACAAGTGGAAAATGACGACGACATGGCCTTAAGCCCTGCGAAGATAAATAAAACAGAATCCGTGATCCACAGCGACTCTATGGATACCTTGGAACATTGTAAGTGGTCTTAATATTAGAAAAAATTACATTACAAAGTTCTGTCAAATGTTCCAACAATACGATATGACAACATATATGTTTGCATTTTAGAATGTGAAGAAATGCCCCAATTGTGTTTGTATATATATATTTGTTTTGGGTTTTTTTTCAAACATATTTAGATTGAAAGTAAATTTTGATATGTAAACACATTTTTTTATGATTTAGGTGAGTCGACATCCTGCCAACAGCTTACGTCTTGTAATAGTGATTCAAAAACACCCAACGAAATAAATAGTGTTGGGGACATTTTGCGATTTTTAGGAATTGAGAAATACATAAAGGAATTTGAAGATCAGGAGGTTTGTCAATATTCACAATGTTATAAATTCTTTGTTGGCTTTCATTCATGGTACAGCCCGTATGTATTGCTGTTTGAAACTGAATTCATACAAATTTGAAAATAGTCCTGTGTCCAGGTAGGAACTCGCATTTCTGACTGATGTCTCTCCAAAAATACATGCACAATTCGACGGCAGCATTATGTTACTGTGTTTAAAATCGTCTAAATCAATTTCGTACAAAGAAATAGCAAGACAGGTCTTAACTCGATCACAAATGGATTGAAAAATGATGCCGTCAAAAGTAAAATTACAAAAATACCGAACTCCGAGGAAAATTCTAAACGGAAAGTCCCCAAGTAAATGGCATATTCAAAAGCTCAAACACATCAAACGAATGGATAACAACTGTCATATTCCTGACTTGGTACAAGCATTTTCTTATGTAGAAAATGGTGGATTAAACCTGGTTTTATAGCTAGCTAAACCTCTCACTTGTATGACAGTCGCATACAATTCCATTATATTGACAACGATGTGTGAACAAAACAAACAGACATAATAGGTAAAAATGTCAAAAATAGGGGTACTGCAGTCAACATTGTGTTATAATCTTAATCACTGGTAATCACTACAAAAACAAGCAAATATGTCAACAAAGACAAACAAAAGGGCATATAGCCAAAGCACATTAGCAAAAACGAAAGACAAGAATACAAAAATTTACCATAGCACAACAACACAATGACGGGATGTACAAGTACCGAGCCACGTCAAATGGATCACTACAAAATCAAGCAAATATGCCAACAAAGAAAAACAAAACGGCATATTGACAAAGCACATTAGCAAAAACGAAAGAGAAGAATACAAAAATTTACCATAGCACAATAACACAATGACGGGATGTACAAGTACCGAGCCAGTTTCAAATGGATATTACCAAAAATAGACTCAACAGTAAAAGTAATAATTTACAAAGACAAATAAATTGTGCATGTATTTTTGGATAGGACGTCAGTCAGGACTAAATATCATGAGTACCTACCTTGGCACACAACCATTTTTAAATTCGATATCTTTTTGAAACAATTTCAACTATGAAATTCAATCAGTGGGCTGTCATTAAAGAGTCTCATTCAAATAATCTTGATCATTAGTTGGATGATAGCCGACTATACGGTATGGGTTTTGTCTCATTGATGAAGGCCGTACGGTTGCCTATTATTGCTTACATCCACTTTATTTGTACTTTTGTAGATAGTTGTTTCATTGGCAATCATACCTCATCTCCTTATATTAAACATGTTTGTGAGCGTTCAACCCTCCCCCTAACCTGGGACAGTGGTGTAACAGCGTAACATAAGAACAAACTATAAAAATCAGTTGAAAAAGGCTTAACTCATCACATCGGTACAAAGCAGAAAAACATCAAACATAAACACAGACCGGACGTGGCAGGGTATTTATCCATCCCTTATCCCTAACAACGAAAAGGACAATAAGTACAGATCTGAGAGTACTCGCAGTTACTGACAGCTAGTTCAAAGCCAATAACAACTAATAAAAAAAAATCATGTATCTTAGACTAAAATATCAATCAGTACACATCCAACATCCAATGGATTTAGTGAAAAAAACGTCATTAACAGTCAGAGGAAAACATGGCCTTGTGCAATGCCAAAATATAGGTATCGACAGATTGTAGTACCGTTAAAGTGCATATGTGTATAACAATACTATTTAGTATGATTGTAATTTACTGATAACAAAATCAATATTCATACCAATAAAAACTATATTCAAAGATCAAATTACAGTGTTGAATTGGTAACCTTTTATAATAAGTTTATTTAAAGGAATGTTAAGTTAAGCTTTTATTTACGAATAAACGAGCTCACATTTGACTTCGTCTTTTATTATACAAAATATGCTAAAAGGAATGGACAGCTGATACGGTGTAGTAGATAGTCGCAGACCTATAACCATAGAATTAGGAATGCGACTTATAAACTCTTTGCTTTTTCCTGTTCTTTATTGTATGAATGTACATTATTTAGCTCCATGTTTTCATTGGCATTCTTTGCATTGTTGAGAAACGGTGAAATTACAATTGATATAGAAATACAAAACATGTCATTAACAGTGACGTTTAACATTATTCTCAGTCTGCATATATGACAATTTCTTTTCCAAAAACAGTTAAAAATGGTTCTACAAAACTAACAGGGAAATTACGAAAATATGTGAACTCGTCTGACGTATGGACAGACCATTTTTAAAACATCCAAGTACAGTCATGAGCGTCTCAAAAGTTCTGTTACGCTTATCCTTGAGATTTCATAAATTTCAATTACCAGCATCATAGTATATTCGCTGATTGAGGTATCTCCAAGATAAAACACAATTTTTCGCTGTTTTTAAAATATTCAGCAAAATAAATCTTAGAATCAGGAACATTAAACAAACAATTAGATTAGCAAAAATTGTTTTGACATGATAAATTTATGAAATATTATATTCACAAATTCCCGCGTCTTCCATGTTGACATACTGGTACATCCATTTTCCCCAAATGTAACAGGGTCTTAATTATAAATAAAAACATGAACAACGGTATGTATGTTTTAAATGTTTAATCTGCAATATGCAATGTTTGTGCCGATTATACTGATCATATTGTATTTGTATCAGACATGAATACAAAGGCACCAAAGAGATAAAACATATTTTGAATAATACCTTGCAGGTTGACATGGATAGTTTTTGGACATTGAAGGCGGAGGATTTAAAGGAAATGGGGGTTAAAATAGGTCCTACGTCAAAAATTATGAAGTACATTGAAGGTAAACTATATGTCTTAATATGATAATTATTTTAAATTACTTCGCTAATAATTAGTACATAACGATTGTCACTCCTTGGAAGGACTTTACTATAGCAATTTATTACATCTAATACATTAAACTATTTGCTGTAATTGTATATCAATGTCAATAAAAGAGAGGCGAAAGATACCAAATAAATATTCAAAGCCATAAGTCGAAAATAATGCCATGACAATAAGATGCATGCATAATAAAAATTACAAACCTTAATTACAATGTACATATAATTGCTATTCACTTTGGCATTTGAATACGGCTTTTTGTAAACTTTGTTATCTATCTCTGCATTTAAGTTGAAGAAAAATTCACAAATCACAAAACAGTATAAAAATTCACCTCAAGGATGATGTGGCAAATTATTATCATCCGTAGAACAGATATCATAAGTAAAATGTATTACATAAGTATCATATGTTTACCGCAACCTTATAGGTGGACTTACTGAACAAAAAGTCAATATCAGGAACATTAGTTTGAAAAAAAGGTATAATTTTGAAACTTGTAGCATTACTATACGTCTTTATTTTGTAACTATTCTGATATTGTGAAACATTGCGTCTAATGTTTTTTCTGTCTTTTTAAATTATTGGATAAATATTCAATGCCTAAAATTTTGTTACATATTAAAACATTCGATTTATGTTGTAAGAACCTCAAAGCAAACCAATGTAGTGTGATACTGCGAATTTTATAAATTTGACATACATTTTAAAAATTGCCCTGGTATAAATACATACAGGAAAATTAGTCCTACTTCTTTGCTGCGAAATTATGCAACAATTAAGGAAATATTTTTCATTATTGTCACATATTAATCTGCATAATATATAGAGCCGTAAACGTATTATCATTAATATTGTTTTTCAGAAAATGTTAAATCCTCTATTTGTCCACTTCAACCACCAATGGTTTTGAATTCGAAGCAGCTGTACCCATTCCAACGAGAGCTATTAGAGGTACCACTTTCGGGAGAAAATACAATAATATATGCAAGAACCAACGCTGGGAAAACTTTGATAGCATTCACAGTAATTGCAGAACATCTTGAAAAAAATCCCGAAGGTAATATAATTGAATTCTGATTGGTGAAGTATAGATAAAAATTATCAAGCCTCAATATTGTATATTTCAAGTCATTATTTAAACCTTTCAAAATAAGAAGATACAAAGTAGACGATAAAAAATCATAGGTGATACGTCACAAACAACGAAAGGAGGATCGGATTGTGGGGACTTCAAGTAGAACAATGTCTGGATTCGTTTATTTGTTGTGTATAGAGAAAAAAAAAGAAAACGTATTTTGAGGAGACTTGATTTTGCCGTCTACATACAAGCCAAAAAGAAATGTATACTTCGTTGAACACTTAAATTCGCAATTCACGTATATCCACAAAATTCACGAAAATTGATATCCCCACGAATAATAACGAATCCATAGCATAAGGAAATGTCTAATATGCATGTACAAAATTACCGCATATAAATAGAATAACAAACTGATAACTATTATAATAATAATTAAAATAAAAAGCACTCATACAGTTGTTTGGAACGTCACTATTATTTCCATAGATTTCAATTTTGCTTTCTATTGAAGTATTATTTATTTTAGTAAAATGCAATAGCATTTTTAATCCAAATGATAATATCTCTAATTCCAATCCTTACACGAGTTTTGAGAATGCTAAATGATAGTTTTTATTTTTTTGTTATCTAAAACATCTCATTATAGGTAAAGTATTATTTACTGCAAGAACGAATCTGTTGCTCAATCAACAGTTTGAAAGAGCACAAGAACTTCTCAATAACAAAAAGGTACATATACTTTTAAATAAAGTATTGCATTTAATCATGATCAGTCAATAAAACACATGACCATAAAATGCTAAATAACACGCGCGAGACAAAAGAGACCATGCCAAAACTCAACAACAAACCTTATATAGGAGGACATTTGTAAACAGAAATAAGAGAAAATAAATAGGACGCTGGCATTGAAATGTGTGAAACAATTACAATTCTTTCTATACACAAAATTGTAAAATTTATACAAAGAAAACAACTCGTAAGAGTATAACACATATGAGCCAATGCAACTATCGATATAAGAGCAATGTGGTATTTCTCTTTATGCATATGAGGTATGTTTCCTTAACAACATTATCAAACTGGGACTGAATAGCCGGCGTGATCAGACATGTATGCCTTTGTTAAGGAGCAAAAATGTCATGGCCTAACAAAAGCAGGTTGCACAAAATTGTACTTGAACAAATAGATGAAAACCAACGAGGAGCTTACAACAACTAATTGTTGTCTTTTAATTTTTTTAAATTTCAGATAGATTTATTTTGTTTGACAGCCGATGAAGATAGAACAACATACACATTTTCTAATGTTATGAAAGTATATAATGTATTCTTCATGACCCCACAGTTATTTGTGAATAACCTTAGTAGAAATGATGATTTGAAGGTCAATATCGACGATTTTACTCTACTTGTATTTGATGAGTGTCATCATACAATGGGATTTGATTCATATAACAATGTTATGGCGTTTTATCGCCTGAAAAATTCAGAGTGCCACACCAAATCCTATCCTGCCTCAGGTAAGAAAAACATTGATAAACAAAGGCAACAGTAGTATACCGCTATTCAATAGTGATAATTCGATTAGGCGAAAACAAATCCGGGTAACAAACTTAAACCGAGGGAAACACATCAACTATAAGAGGAAAACAACGGAAAAACTGAAACTCTTAACTGCAACAAAGCAAACGCCAACATACATAGAAACGGTCTGTTTGATAACAACTGCCATATTCCTGACTTGGTACAGGACATTTTAAGAAAAAATGGTGGGATGAACCTGGTTTTATGGCTAGCCAAACCTCCCGCTTATATGGCAATGTTAAAAATACCGCTAAAATGACAACACTACGTGACAGGAATACAGTACAAACAAACGCAAGAACACTCAGCACAGAGAAATAAATAAATAAATAATATAATAGTACATTACAAAATGTAAACCGCAGAATAACAACAGACACCTCCCATGAATTTACGACAGCACACAAGGGCAACACAAACGAAATATAAACTGCGCGTCACATGAATGGATCACCGTCACAAAAAGTGACGTATTTTTTGTGACGTTTACATTATCACAGGTAAATTTCTAAAAATAAAATAGATTTGTTTTATTTATAGACACGTACAAGAATATAGAATTGGGATTGAGTTTGTAATTGTGTTATTTTATGTATTTTCTAACCATGACAAGAATATTAAAACGGAATTGTGTTTGTAATGGTGTTATTATTTGTATTTTCTAATCAAAACTGTGTATAAACAAAAAATCCTGTGCATATAGTTGCTTAAACTTAAATTCATATAAATGAAATAGCTGATTTTTTATCTTAACTTTTACATACATATGTCAACTTTTGAGAATTACCATTTTAACAATAACTTTCCCCTTATATTAGGCTGATTTACAGGAGATTATAAAAGCTATGTGAAAAAAAAAACCGAAAATAAATTACTTTTACTGGCAATATCGCATTTCTCAAAATTCAGGATTCACGGTGTATATTCTTATAAATAAGAAGATGTGGTATGAGTGCCAATGAGACAACTCTCCATCCAATTCACAATGTGTAAAAAGTAAACAATTATAGGTCAAAGTACGGCCTTCAACACGGAGCCTTGGCTCACACCGAACAGCAAGCTATAAAGGGCCCCAAAATGACTAGTGTAAAACAATTCAAACAGGAAAACCAACGGTCTAACACATTACCCCAGTTAATGATATATTTCCAGAACATCAGGGTTATTCATATTTATGAATATGCCATATATGAGACGACTTCCATCAACTATGACATGTGTCGTAGTCTTAACTCATCTTCTTATTTTGTTCGTTTTTACCCTACAAGAGTTTTCCAATACATTCTACTTATGAAACATATATATAAATAAGAAGATGTAGTAAGAGTGCCAATGAGACAACTCTCCATCCAAGTCAAAATGTTTAAAACAATTATAGGTCAAAGTACGGCCTTCAACACGGAGCCTTGGCTCACACCGAACAGCAAGCTATAAAGAGCCCCAAAATGACTAGTGTAAAACAATTCAAACAGACATTCATAAGCTTATTAACCTCTCGTAGCAGCCAGGTGTAACCGAGTTCAGTTGGTTCACTGTTATTCAGACGCCATTTGTCTGCATTTTTTCACTAGTTTTTGGCGTTTCCTTTTTGTCCACAGCCACGAGGATTACAGTAGCAGTCTCTATGTACATTATGATATAGTACTTTTTATTTGTATAAAGTAGAGTTGATTAAATGATAAGTTTTAGTATTATTAAAAAGCTCTCATCGCGATATATAGCCTTACAGTTCTTTTGTAGTGTCTTAACTTTATTCGTAACCAGTAGATTTATAGCTTGATGTATCATACTATATTTATTAATTGTCGATGGCTCAAGAAGAAAGTATTACTAAAGGGAAGTTTTAGTTCTCTTTTGTTTAATTTCCTTCCTTGGACAATGATGTTCCTTTTGTCCCATCTTGTGTGTTTACAACTCGTTTACTATGCCAGTTTCTAGTGACGTTATAGATGTCAATGAACGTAATCTATGTATCACTGATTTATAGCTTGATGTATCATACTATATTTATTAATTGTCGATGGCTCAAGAAGAAAGTATTACTAAAGGGAAGTTTTTAGTTCTCTTTTGTTTAATTTTCTTCCTTGGATAATGATGTTCCTTTTGTCCCATCTTGTGTGTTTACAACTCGTTTACTATGCCAGTTTCTAGTGACGTTATAGATGTCAATGAACGTAATCTATGTATCACTGATAAATAAATAAGTCAGAGGTTTCGTTACCACAAATTACTTAAAACCTTTGCTAAATTATTTCATTATTTCATGAATACCAAAAGTTAGTTTGGAAGTTTGGTTGTACCGATAGAAAACTTATTACTAACGGAATATCACATCTTATTCTTTGCGGTGATGTTGTTGACAGCGCCCGTAAGTTTGTGTACTGATTGATATTCTTTAACTAGGATATATTTTTTAACTAGGATACATGATTTATTTATAAGTTTTTTTTTTTGGCTTTGAACTAGCTTTTAGTAACTGCGAGTACTCTCAGATCAGTAGTTTGTGTCTTTAGAGTTGTTTTTTTGTTTTTGAGCTTTGTATCTATCTGATGAGTCAAGCCCATTTCAACTGATTTTTATGGTTTGTTCTTATGTTGTGCTGTTACACTATTGTCCAAGGTCAGGGAAGGGTTGAGCGCCCGCAAAGATGTCCAACCCTGCCACATTCTGCATGTGCATGTTCTAAGTCAGGAGACTATTATTCAGTGGTTGTCGTTTGTTGTTATTATAGAAGAAAGGAGAAAGATACCAAAAGGGATATTCAAATTCATAGGTCGAAAATAAACTTATGTTTTTGGTTTATTGTTTTGTAAATAAATCAGGCAGTTAGTTTTCATGTTTGAATTGTTTTACATCTGTCATGTCAGGGCCTTTTCTGACTTGATATGTGTTATTAGTTTTATTTATGGTTGATTGCCGTATGGTGACTACTACGTCAATTGGTCTCTGTTGGGAGTGTCTCATTGGTAATCATATCATGTCTTCAGACAGTTCTTATATTCATCCAGATGAAGGAGTTTGTGTTTTAGCTGGCTGTGTAATAGACATACAAATGTATATCCAAATCTCCTCTTATCAACTATTTAACTTATATGTTTTAATATGAGTATTTAAGTAGTTCTTTCATTTTCGAAAATATTCATAAATTGTCACATTTATGCTTATCGTTCTAAACTTTTAATTAGACCCTCGGATTGACAGCTTCTCCAAATATATATACATCAAGAACGGAAGCTGATGCTGTGGAACATGTAAAAATGCTAATGGCAAACCTCGATGTCGTTAAACTGTCAACTGTAGTGAAAGAAAAAGAGGACTATGAACAATACTTTGACACACCAACGAATGGTAAGTTTCTTTTCTATTTACTTATTGTGGATTACCTAACTAATGATGGGTGCGACCCAAAGACTGTCATCGAACATCGAACAGTCATGTAGATTTGTCGACTGAAAGTTTTCGGAACTTTACATTTAGGAACTTTTTGTGTCTCTATTAGACTGAAACATTTTAACCGAAAATAACACTTTATAAGTATATTGCGTCCGAAGGAGCTTTTCTGGATTTAACTTCAACAGGAACTCTCCAACTCAAAATATGAAAGTCAGGATGTATAAATACATATAAAGTCAGGATGTATAAATACATATAAAGTCAGGATGTATAAATACATATAAAGTCAGGATGTATAAATACATATAAATGTAATGTGTTATATGACCAAACGGGAACAGAAATGTATAGCAAAACTCATCTAAGGTCAACTATTCCCGAGGTAGTTGGAACCTTAATTTCTTCATAATTTGTTATTTCATCAACAAAGTACTGAAACACTGACTGCTGAGCTGATGATACCTTCGGGGACTAAACGTCCACCAGAAGCGGTATTGCTCCAGTAAAATAAAGTATACTACATAAACGAGTTCATATTAACAAAAAAAATACATTAACCAATAGCGATCATTCTTCCATGAAGTAGCAAAAGTAAGATTGTGAGAATTTGTGCTACCCTTTATAAGTTTTTGTGTCATAACATTTTGTTTCATAAATGTGTTTTACCGTTTCAGAAAATCTTCCAGTAGCTTCGAGAGATAATGATCCTGTAGTGAAAAATATTATCTCTGCAATAAAACAAGTAGAAAGGAAAATGCAAGATGACAGTGGTTAGTCTTTTCTTTATGATATGTGCCTTTCAATTTTTTATGCATTAGATACCAATTTTTGTAATATATATAGTTGTATTTTATAATGTATGGATACAAGTCAATGATATGTTTATGATTGTCACAACGAATCTATCCGGTTAATATAAAATTATACAGTGAATGTCAAACATGTTTCTTTGTTAACTGGCGAAGAAATACCACTAATTAAATAAAAATACATGTGTAAAGAGAGTACATAAGTCCACAAGCATTTTGTATGTATTTTACACTCAATATGTGATATTGTCATGATTATTGAATTAAAAAAATAATATCGTTTCAACGGAATTAAGTGTATTACCATAATGCAGCATTTAACACAAAAATCCGATTGGAGCAAACAAAAGGAAAAGAAAAAATACAACCAATAGATATAAGAAGATGTGGTATGAGTGCCAATGAGACAACTCTCCACAAGTCAAAATTTATAAATGTAAACCATTATAGGTCAAAGTACGGTCTTCAACACGGAGCATAGGCTCACACCGAACAGTAAGCTATAAAGGGCCCCAAAATTACTAGTGTAAAACCATTCAAACGGAAAACCAACGGTCTAATCTATATGGAAACACTTATGAACCACATCAACAAACGACAACTACTGAACATCAGATTCAAGACGGTATCCGACACACATTTCTGCAAAACGGACTGTGTACATGGTATAAAAAGCATTTACAAAGGTCTATAATTGCTTACTAATACTTCATTTTACATGTCGTATGATGGCCTATATTTGCTTACTACCACGTCATTTTACAAGTCGGGGCCTTTTATAGCCGACTATACGATATGAGTTTTTCTCATTCTGGAAGGCCGTACGGTTGCCTATAATTACTTAATTTAAATCTGGTAGATAGTTGACTCATTGGCAATCATACCACAGCTCCTCATTTTTATATGTTTAAATTCGCACATATTTATATGCATTTTTTTGCACCATAATTATTTATTTATTACATATATCTTATTTACTAAATTCACAGTAAAACATCACTTTGATATAATGGAGACTGATTCACATGTATTGAAAGATATAAAAAATCCACCACTAGATCGTTCATCAACGAGGTACTTGAGTTGGCTGAAGAGAACTAAACTAAAAGTAGAAGAAATGGATTATTCTTCTTTAGAGACTGAAAGCACGGCATATAAAATAAAACGTTTACTTCATGCTTGTTTTAGGAATATAGAGGTTAGGAAATTTATATAAACATTGTAACAAAATTAACAAAATACTTAAGAATCATATATTCAAAAATACAATGAAAATGTAGGAATACAACTCTGTACTAAATCCAGAAGCCAATTCAAGAATTAGCGAAAGTTAACTAGTCCCTTTATAAATTTATGGTTTTTATATTAACCTTGGTAAAATATTATGAAAGTTAAAGACGAGGAAAAATTGAAGGGTTGCAACAATTTTGTCCATATTCGTAGATTACATGACCAACCAGCGTGGTCAGGATACCGCTTATTTTTCAACAGTTTCAAGGTATTGTTCTGTTTACTGATTTTTTCCCAGGTTTATTTGCAAGCCTATGCTACAAACGAAACTCTCGAATATAAAGATGTGAAAGAAGAACTACAGAAAGAATGCGAGTCGTTTGAGCATGAAAGCCAAACAGATTGTCATGAGCAGGAAAAAGATTTAGTTACAATTATGCAAGGTAATTATATTTATTGTTATATATTAATACAATGGACTTTAAGGCTTTTTGAATTCACTGTTCATAATTTGGAGCTCCTCTGACCATTTTGTTTTAATAGCATAAGTTAATTTTGCCTAGTTTCCCAACTTTTTTTTCGTAATTTCATTAAATCAATCTTAAACTTGATCCCTGCAAAATCTGGTTAAAGCCTTGTTATTTCTTAAAATATTTTGAGAATGAAAACATCTCTTTTCAGTATATGCGTGAAATCATGATAGGCTACATGTTTTCGGGCGTGATATTACCTTTTTTAGGAAAAGCCTTTCAATATAAAACTACGACTTGAATTTGGCTACTTGTTATTTTGAGATTCACCAGCAAACTTCCTGATAGTAGTATATAAGATTAATTAGACAGAATTGTATTCTGAAGAAAAGAAATCAAATAAACGATTTACATGTATATCCATCCATATGAAATATGGTCACACTAACAACAGAATATAGCTGGATACCTTTTCAAAAATAAGGTTAAAGTAAACCGACAATATACATATGTAAACAATTGTTTGTCCTTAACCAAACCAACGAACTTCAGAAACTTAATATCGAATTGTTTGACATGTTTGTGGGCGACAAATCCTAACCTAGCCTAACTAGTGGTGTAACAGCACAACATAAGAATACACTTTAAAAATCAGATGAAAAAGGTTGGACTCATCAGATCGAAACAAAACACACAAACGAACAAATAACAATAGGATTTAAGATACAAAGTACAGATACGAGAGTACTCGCAGTTTCTGAAAGTAAGTTTAAAGCCAATGACCACAATACTTATAAAATATCATGTATCTAAAACTTAAAGATCAATCAGTACACATCCCCAATGGATCCAGGGTAAAAGACGTCATAAACAGCCAGAGTTAAACATGATCTTGTGCATTGCGAAAATATTGATATCGACAGAATGTCGGACCATAAATGTTCATAGCTTAGTTATTTTTTAAGCTATTGATAACAAAATCAATGTTTGTAACGATAAAACAATATTCAAAGACCTTATTGCAGTTTTTAATTGATAACCTTTCAGAACAAGTTTATCTAAAGGATCGATGAGTTTACACGGGTCGTATCTAAAAACTATCTATAAACAACATTAAGTGTTCTAAAGGTACAGCCAAAAGACCAAACCAAATCTTTGTATCAATGAACATGTTTTCGTCCAGATTTTATATGAAATAGTCTGTTCTGAACATACAGTTACGACACTCTTCACATACTAGTAATTAAGTTATTCTAAACAAAACATGGAACCACCTCCATTATCACAGTATGAATTACACGTATGTGTCCATTCATCTTGAAATGCTGGTAGTAACGCGCAGTGTCTATCCTTATCATAGGTCCGCTAAAGAAAGGAATGTGATTATATCATTATATTTTAAAATATAGCTTAACTTTGTTTTATAATATAAGAAGTAATAAGCGGGATTCCAGAAGATGAAAAATCAAACCCTGATATAAACAGAGTTGTACAAGTGTTGGAACGTGAATACACTGAACGGGGCAGCAAGTCAAGATTTCTTATTTTGTGAAACGTAGAATGACAGCATTGAAACTTGCGGACAAACTACCAGATTTCTTACATAGTCACCATTTAACTGGAAGTAGTATTTCAGAAGAACAGGGAGGTACACAAATTAAAGATTATGACAGTTTTAAACACGTGTTTACGATAAAATAGCAATAGTAATCACAAATGCAATAAAAAAATCGCAGAACACGTGATTAATAAACAATAGACAAAAATAGTCAACAAAAGTTTAAACATGAAATTACAACATAAACCACCTAAAAATGAGATAAACCTGAAAGTTGATGGATAAATTTTCCCAAATTATTGTATACTTCATATATTTTGAAACATTTTTTTATCATCTAAAGCCCTTTGCAGAGGCTCATATCTGAAAGTCTAATTGAATATGACTTAAAATTATACACGATTCTCTCACCTGGGAATTTGTAATTGTTCACAACAATAAAGAAACGACGAAAAGCAGATATTTTCTGTGAATTTATATTTGATATTTGATTATTTTTTAATTCTTAAGGTTCCTTTAACTTAATGGAAACGTCCGTCTACACAAGTTAAATTAAGAATGAAAATACTTTGAGATACAAGTTAAACACAATGTTTTATCTTTTTCTCATCAATTTTTTTTTATTGCAATGAACCATTACTAACTGTCAAGTACCTCGTATCAAAACACTTCTATAAAGGGCCGCAAAATAATTTTAGTTTATTTGAATATGATTTCACATAATAAAGGAAACACTTCAGATAGTTTTACCGTTTGAGTTTTGATGCTTGAAAACAAGCAAAGCAAAAATTCTTCATACAAAATAAATAAGTTAAGTGTTGAAATCTATCAAAAAAAAAAAAAAAAGAAAAAGAACTACTTGTTTCAAAGATTATTTCATCAGTTTAAATACAATATTTCCTTGCTCAAAGCATTGTGATATGTTTTACAACTGATTTAAAATACCTATCGTAAAATCGTTGTTTTACCATCCTTTATATTTTTCCGTGTAAATAGTTTAACTTAGTTGAATCAATGCAAATATCATATAAGATTTTATAATACGATATAATGTAGGATGACCTTTTACAATACTATCAAACCTATTCAATATAGATAATAAAATTTCGACATTGTGAATGATATAAACGTCTAATATTTTAGGAATGTCTATTGATGAACAAAACGACGTAATTGAGAGGTTTCGTATCGGAATGCACAAGTGTCTCGTAGCCACTTCTGTTGCATTTGAAGGAATAGATATTCCAGATTGTAACATGACAATTCGTTACAAGTTAGATGCAAACGTTATTACAAGTCTTCAAATGAGAGGTAAAAATATCAGATTGTTTTCATATTTTACGTCGTTTAAAAGTTTATGCAGTATACAATGTAAAATTAAATTAACATTTGGGATTGATGATACAACAAAAGTGGTCGATAATCTAAGGCATAAATATATTGTAAGCGTATTTTTTATTTTGTAATAAACTGCAAAACCTGATATAAGAACAATTTGGAATAGAATTTATATGAATGAACGTTAATATGGTAATATACGGTAATAAGACAGAATCCCAACACAAAAAGCAAAAGCCAACCTAAAATTAACACATGGTCTTCATCTGTTGATATTCCAGGGACCACTTCACAGTTTTATTCTTCACTCGATTTGATAAATACAAAAGAGTTGAATTGTGCCGCAAGCTACAAAGTTTATATGTCTTCGTGTAAATGCAAATCTGTTTTTGAAGCTTCCAGAACAATATAAACCAATTCCTTATATTTGGCGTAGATGCAATGACAGTTGATGTAAATCCAGAAAAGTGTTACGGATGCACGACATTTATGAAGTGTTATTTTCATTTACTAGCATAGGGTGGCTAACTCTGCTGCTGGACCAGAGTCTACCATGAACTCAGTAGTCTGTGCTTCAGTACTGACATGATTTATAGCATATATTTCTATCTTGATAAATTAAGAAGTTGTTAAGAAACTAATGTTCCTACTCCCTCATGCATAGTTGACCTTAGATGTATTTGGCTATTTCTTTTAGGTCCCTTTTGGTCATATGCCTCTTAACGTTTTCACATCCCTATTTCAAATATTTAGGTTTGAACGTTCCTGATGAAGGCGCATATAGAAAAGCGCTCCGGGCGCACGATATTGATAACATGTTATTTGTATCAATCATAAGATAAAAATATTAACAGATTTCAAATCATTATCATCGTCTAAACAGTCCAAGGAGTTGATTGGCTGTTGTTTCTGCCATCATTGTCCAGTACTGCATATGTCTTCGACAAAAAGCACTATAGGTAGTGGACTTAGAGCTGTGCGCACTATTTGCTAAAATATGTACAGAATTAGTAACAGACAATAAAAATATAAATTATCTCAACAAAATGTCAAATTCTAAATTGCAAATGAATTTTGATAGATACAAAATTAATTTAAGAGACTATCAAAGATCTGCCAATTGTTTTTTAAATCCTTAAAATGACAATAATATCAACATAAATCTGAAAGCAATTATGATGATGTACAAGATTTTGACTGTATGAAAATAAGATGCGGCACATTTACATACCACGGGCTGACACTAGTATTTAGTACTCTATCCTCTTGATATACTATTGATATCAGAATACTGGTTTGCAAATACAGAACTAAAAAAAGTATGTTCGACCTAGTATATCAAAGAAATGCCTGCTTCTGGCAAAGTGTACTTTAAATAATTATAATAATAATAACGTATGATACCGGGTCTTTGGAATAACCTTCAAGTACGCTGTAGACTAAACGTTTCAAAAGCCAAAATTATACAAGCTTTACAACATATTACGGAACGTGTATAAACATAATTAAACTTTCTGAGGACAACCTTGCATGAAGGAGAGGCTACCTTAGCTTTAGTACAATAACCCCCTTCCCATCCATTTTCAGGGTTTATGTCATAGTGCTAGACTTTCATACTATTTAAGCAAAATTTCTCAACAAGAATCCATCACTGTTTCGTTAAACTTTAGAAGTACATTATGAAATTTAGAAGGAACCGGGAATGTGTAAAAGACACAACAGCCCGACCAAATACCAGAAAATATCCCAAGGCTACCAATGGGTCTTCAACACAGCGAGATAATCCCGCACCCGGTCTTCAGCTGGCCCCTAAACAATAATGAATACTAGTTAAGCGAAAATGTCACAATTAGTCTAGATAAAAACCAACGATGAACAAATATTCTTATGACGGGATCAGATAGTGGAAAAATATTCATTACACAAGGAATATGCGAAAAATGCGAATGTCAAAATATTGGAAACATGATAATTTTTTTTTAATCCAACCTGTATTAGAAATGAAAACTAACGAGCTACAACAGTTGAACGGCAAACGATTTAATGGCGTCTAAGGTCAAGACATTGGTCACGTGATAAAAGGTCAGAGTTTACCTTTTTTGTGAACGTGTACACCTCGTGGTTTTTACCTCGTATCGTCTTATTGTAATTCGTACATAAATAAAACTTGTAGTGTCCAAATCTTGAGTAAATAAGCTTCATTATTCTGTATACTTATTTAAGAAAGGTGTTGTAAAAGTATTCTAAAACGACGATGGAAGTGGAAATATTTTTAGAAATTTGCGTAGGTCTACGGAAAATCCCAAATTATTCCTTAAATGGGTTTGGTAACGTATGGAGGAGTATAAAATATGAAGTAAAATCATTTTCTGGTTCTTATTTTATTCATTATTGATCCCAAATTCCTGGCAACGAATTTGTGTCAGCTTATTCGTGGCGAAGCGGAGATCAAAGGAGATAACTCCGTACATGCATCGTAGGAAATTGCAAGTTCAAAACAGTAAATTCGAGTAAAATTAATGATTGAAGTTATATTTCGACACTTTCTTGTATAACTATTCCATATTGCATGTTCCTTTACTCATGTAACAGCAAAATAGTTCTGTTATAGTTGAATATGACATTTTTCAAGTAATTTCAGGTTTTGAAACTTCCAAAGTACAAAATTATAGATAAGTAACTTTTCTCTGAAACTTGGACTTATAAATTGCTATACATAGTATATTCTCAAACACTCTTTTGATATATCGAATAATAGTATTTGTTCTACTTTCTTTGTATCAATATTCTTAGAAAGCTTATGAAAATAAACTCAGTGTTTGTTCATGTAGAATGTTAATATATAATAGTAGAACAGTTTTAATAATAATTTCCTTTTAAAATTAGACTTTAATTTATTCAATTTATATATATAAATAAAGTATCTAAAATAGAAAGTTTTACTCTGGTGCATTGAAAATGTTGCACCAGAAATGAGATTAAACAAAGTTATTTAGCCTGAAGAACTTATCTATAGGTTCTTTGTCACTTTGTATGCTGATCATATGGAGAAAAAAGTGATATTATACATTCTAACACAGCATCAATTGAGAAACAATAGTTCTCTCCTCTAGACATTTTAGTTTTCAAGATGCAAGTCTTCAGTTGCTTATCAATATACATATTTAAGATTTCTCTGTTAAGAGTGGCGAAATAACTTTCTGACAGATATGTTGTATGGGAATGTTTCTCTTGATATTTTTAAACAGTTAATTTATGTTACCAACTATCTTTTTTCTACTATGATCTGCAAAGAGATGGGTTCTTTCTGTGTGACATCATTGATTATTAGGCTAATTATTGGTAGCCTTTTTCCTGATGTAACAATGCATATGGCAAATTCTGAGAAAAGCAAGAACCTTTCAGCAGATCCAGCTTTTTATAAAAGAGTAGGGATTATTCCTATAACAGAAAAATATATATTTTGATTTCATGCCAAAAGTTATATACAAGAGGGTTCATCAGCAGTACAATATAAATTTGCATTACATTAAAATACAATATGGATAAAAAGAAAATGTAGACAATACATACTTCAAATTTGTGAATATTGAATGAAAAAAAGATAATTTGCAGTCGACAGAATTATCTTTTTTCTTATTATACCTGCTTTTATATAAGAAACTATATAAGATGTACAAGTTCTGTTTCTCGCTCTAAATCAAGAGAAAAAAAATTTAAAAAACAAAAGGCCAGAAAGGGATTTAAAACATTATAAATTAAACAACACAAAGAAAACTGAACAAAAGCTGTAATGGAATATGATATCATGCAGTTCATATTATTTCTATTATTACAAGTTTTGGATTTTTTCTTAAATTTGAATTCAAAAGTCCTAAAATAACTGTTGAGTCCTTTAATTAAATTATTGATTGAATAATGAATGATTAGTTAAGCTGATCAGTAAATAAAGTATGAAAATGCTTTATTTTTTTTAAATAAATGAGTGTTATTTATATGTCAAAGTATACTGAATCAACTTCAAATTTAAACCAAATTCACATTTAACTGCTCTAAAATGCATTGGCAGTTGAAATACAAAACAAAAACAAAGCTGACTTAAATACAGTATATTCAGAATTTTTAAATAATGGACAAAAATAAGATAATTATTATTTTGATATTAGAAAAATCTTCAAATCAGAATGCAAGTTCTTATTGCGATAATCAATTTAATCACTTTATTTACTTTAATTAAAACCTCATGATAATTTCTGAATTTACAGTACTTAGCTTATCAACCTCAGTCTATGCTTAAAACATAAGTTTCCTAGGCCTAAATGTGGTTGAAATTCTGACAATTTTGCTAACTTTTACCAAAAATTTCTTTTTATGACATAACTGGATTATTACTATTTAAGAAAAACTGCATAAAGTTGTATAATATGTATTACATTTCAGAATGCTAGTTTGTATTATCATCATGATCATGATAATTGCAATAAGTTATTATTCAATTAATTAAAAACATCAATTATTTTGAATTGATAGCCTGGAATCAGTACATACATGTGTTTTTATACATCTATAGACTATTAATTAGGAACTTATTAAAATGAAATTTTGCACAAGACGTTCATGGAAGTTCACAATTACAGTGGTCATTAATATTCCATTAATACAATTTTATTTTTCATGCATAATCATTGCAGAACTATTTTTCAAATGATTTAATGTTTGTTAGTTATTTACTTCAAATACTGAACCTGTTCTAAAATAAAGAGATGTGGTATGATTGCAAATGAGATAACAATCTAAAACTATCCACCAGAGTCCAAATAAATGTGTCTGTTAGCAGTTATAAGTCACTTTACAAACATCAACAATGAATACAAACTTTCATTATTTATAGACAGATTAGGAAAAGAGGAATTATAGCTTTTGGCTTACTACAAGAGAATATAAGAAATATAATAATATAAATAAGGAAAATAGAGAGGACTTAGCCACTGGACTGTATATAAAGTGCTCCCTTACTAATCCTTAGAGGAGCTGCTGTATACTTAGGAAAAAAGATGTGTGAGACACTACATTTTGTAGCATTTTGGTCAATCTGCCCTATTTGCTCCAACCTATTAAAATTACTGCCTATGGTGGGAATTAAACCCAAGTATGTCCATATACTCTATTTTCCTCTATGTACATACATGTACATGCATATGAAAAATATCAAATGCAAAGTAAATATGGTAATTAACATCATGATTACAGTCTCATTTTTTTGTAAGGACCTAGTTTAGGAAGTCCCTGGACCTAGCCAGACATATTTCTTAAGCAAGGTGTATTATATAACTCTTGAAAGTTTTAAAATGCAATTGTAAGATTAATTATATTTGCTCTTAAACTATAATAACACAATAAGTATGTTCAGTAACAACAAAACGTGCAATTTAAGACAGTAATTTAAGTAAACAAACATCAAATGAACGACCACGTGTTTGTCTGCTGTGCTTGAATTTAAACGGATCAGCTTTATTTACACGAATTTTGCTATGCAGACAATTAAACATGTCACTTTACATTATAAGTTTTATAAAAATGTATTTGTTGTTATGACTTGTGTATGCATGGAAATTTAATGAAGATAACATTGATTTTACCGTACAAAAATGAATATACAGCATTCCTGAGGTGTGCACACAAACACACCCACTTTTGTTACAATGGTGGTAACGTATAGCCATTTATATAACAGTAAATGCCATTGGATAAGCTACCCTACACAATAAATAATATGCAAATTTATCCCCGGCCACGCTTTTGTGTCAGCTCTTGTTGTGATGGAAAATGTAAACATTGAATCCGCCATTTTGAGTTAGGAACAAAACTATTTTTCAATCTTGGATTAAAGGAGATTGCGCACATTGCCAGCGTATCATACATAACCAGTCATGTGAAAATATATCTTTTAATTTGTTTTCTGTAATTACTTTTCAATGTTTGAGTTACTTTAATTTTTTATTTCCTACAGAACGGAGCATCGTTCTCAAAGTCTCCGAAGAAAAAATTATAGGTGGCGCTGTTTGTGGGCGTAAACATTTTACATACGGGTACTTTTTGTGTCGACAGATTGACCTTTATCTGTCAGATTCAGGCGTTTGCCGTTCAACTGTACAAACAGAAGATATACAAAGTCACATCAGCGTCTATTTTTCCAACATCGGCAACTACAATGATCATAATGATATATAATAACAAAACCTAATAAAACCTTACAAACGAATTAATATAAAGGGAAAATGGCAAATATGCTTGATAAGTTTACTCTTTTTTTTTTTGTAATTTGTTTATTTTTGACATAAAGACAGAATATATCAAGCTTAATTACATGTGTACAGTTACAGTTTCAAAGTATAGTCTTAACAATATTTCCTTTAAACTCTAAAATAGAAAAACATAAAAAATTATATTACTATAATTTTTGTACCAGTTGTGCAATATTTAAATCACCTCGGACAGATTCTAATGGCAACCATCTTTTATACATATATTCTTTTTGTGTAGGGGATGAATAATTCACTGTATGTTTTTCTATCCTAACACAATATTTTAAATATTCAGTACTAACTTTCACAGAAGGTTTTTCTCCCGACTTTTTACAGCTATAAATACAATATTTTAAAATCAACATTATATGTTGAACTGTATTTTATGGATCAAAATGTCCCCATTACAAAAAATAACATCCCTTGCATATATCTGTTTCAGGGTAAATCCACAGTTTAATAATAAGTTTTGAAGTGCAATTCAAATATTTCTACTGTTTACACATTCCCAGAAGCTTTCTTTGGTTGCAGTGCAAAAAGTGCACATTTCTGTTTCTGTTAACCACATTTATAAAGAAAAGAATTTGTAATTCTATGTAAAAACTTAAACTGAAAATTTTGAAGTTTAGTGTTTTTGTTTCTGATTGAAATGCAGTGGAGTAGATGAACCCACAGCCCTCAATTATAACACATAAATCCTCGCACCATTTGTGTTGTGATCTTGAAAGATTTTCTTTAATATTTTCTATAAACAGTCGATAAAAATATTTACATTGTTTTTTTTTATCATTTTTGAGTTTTTCTACAATATCGTTTTCAATTATATCTAAACTACCGTGTTCTTAAATTATTGTTTTCCAGCTAAGAAATCTCTTGAAAATATTTATACATTTTTCATTCAACCAATTCTCGAATATGCAGACGTCATATGGGACAATAAAAAAATGAATTTGATAAATTAAAGAGAATATTCAATTTGTAAATATAGAACCATATTTTAATGTTGTTGGGTTTTGTATTTATTTTAATCGCATTCTCATATTTATGAAGTTATTTTTTCATACATGGCTATTATGTGTAAGAATATATAAAATGCATCACATTAATAATAGTTAATACTTTTATAACCGGATAATTTAAGAATGATTTGTTATAAATCATCAAGTTAGTGCCGAAGTACTACCGAGCGGATGATACCCTCGGGAACTGATAGTCCACTTAGAGCGGTATGAACCCAGTGTTGTAAACAATGAAAACATCACTTTATAAATTTCATGCATCCAACAGGCATTTCTGGTTTTACCTTCATTTAGAATGCTCAAAACCGAAAATTTGAAAGCCAAGGATGTATAAGAACCGAAATAGTTGAAGAGCTATTTGACCCAAAAACAAAATAATAACCAAATCCGTCTAAGGTTTCAACTTTGCCTAAGAGAGTTGAAACCGTAGTTTCTTAATAATCTAAGAGACGGATTAGAAAAAAAAAACAACTGATCTTGTTCTGAATCCTAAATATCAATTTCACGATTAGTTCAATTAGATATTGTTTTTACTAAATTTTAGATTTGAGACGCTAAATATTCATATTTACTTTCTCCTAACTATTCTCTACCTTCGTTTTGATTTGACAATTTTTACAGACATAATGGGATTTTCATAATGGGACTTTTTTTTATAGGTGGCACGGTAGTATTTCCTGGCCCATAAGGGATAATGATAGCCTTTTTAGAATTTTCACCACTTTCTAACACTGCCAAAAATTCTACATTCACAGTTAACTGAAGTACTTTCATTTTACTATTCAGAAATGAATTTGAATATGTATCATGACCGTTAACTTTTTTTGCTATCTTTAAGAACCTAAGGCCACTAGTGCTTTTAGGTCTTTTATCGTGCAGTGAATACAAAAGTTTAAAAATTTCTCAAAAATTCATTTTCATCTGTATGTAAAATTATTTCATATTTTTCTACACCTGATTCATCCCTCAGTTTGGGAAAGTATGTTCAGTTGATACTGTATTTTTGTCCAATCATAATGTTCAGATATATTGACTTAAGTAGGGTACACACAAGAGCAACCTAAATTCTGGAATGCAAATACTACCGTGCTACCTGTAATATTGAAACACAACGATACGTTATGAACAAAACTCCTAACAAATTTCGAACATACTAAATCCATAATTTTAAAAAGATGATATTTGCAGGAGAAAAGGGGATTTCACCATGTTTTACTATCATAACGCAATTACACATTGTGGACACAACTTCTGTGAAACTAATTGCAAGAAATCTTTTATACTTGGTTAAGTCCGTTTGACTTCTATATATTTGAAGTAAAAAAATCTTAAAAATCCATTTTGCAAATAATTTGTTTTTGATGTTTGTCAATGTGTGGTATGCATGAACTCTGACTATTGATTTCATAATTTTAAAAAAATACCAATTCTAATAAAAAAAATTACCCATTAGGTCTCTATGTTAAAGAGAGACAAAAGATACCAAAGGGACATTAAAACTAATAAGTAGAAAATAAACTGACAACGAAATGGCTAAACAAGAAAAATACCAACAGACAAACAATAGTACACATAGCACAACATAGAAAACTAAACATTGAGCAACACGAACCCCACCAAAAACTGTTATTTTTATATTTTGAGAAATTAAATACTTCATGGAGTAAGTATAAATAGTCTTACAGCCTTTCAATCAAAACAAAAACAACATACATGTGCTTTGAACGTAAATTTCCTAAATGGAATGTTTAAAAATATCTTTGCTGATTAAATATTGTTATAATCTATAAGACTATAAGCAAGCTTTTCATGCTTTTAGCATGGTGACGATCACAACAAAAGAAAGCGACCCTGGAAAGTTTAATCTAGAAATACCTACAGAATAAACTTGTTAAACATTTCCTTATATGCAAAATGCACTTTCTGACCGGCAAAATATGAAAACAAAATTTTGCAAACAAGAAAATATAGATAAAAAAAAAATAACAATAATAATAAGACCTTTATGGCTGCAAACATTTAAAAAAAAATTTAGATAACATAACATATGAAGGTACTGTTTTACTTGTCTATAATTTCATCTTACATTTTCTAATAGAAATTGGACAATGGAGAATACTATGTCATATGGAGAGACATTTAAGCAATCACATAACATCAAACTTGACTGAAATTCAATATTGTTTGCTGGTCAGTTATGGTCATTTAAATATTTAAATATCACATGGTACAATGAAACAGACATTCAGAGCACATATATGTTGTTTTTGGTTTTTTTTAAGGCTGTTAGACTATTTATACTTACTCTATCAAGTATTTAGTTCCTGAAAAAAATAAAATAAACATGGAGACCTAATGGGTATCGTTTTGAATTACGAACAAAAAATTAAGAATTTAATACTCAGAGTTCGTGTAGATCATATATTAACATACATCAAGAACAAAAGTACTGATTTGAAAAAAATGGATTTTTAAAAATTTTTTTTGTGAAAATTTATAGATGTCAAACGGACTATAGGATTGCTTCTCATTATATGTACTTTACCATACTTTACTGTCATTTTGATTAGACAATTATTGCTTGCGTAATTGGGAAGTTGATATTTCTTCTTACTCTTACACCACAATGATACTTTGTGAAAGTAACTCCTCTAAGACAGTTTACAGAAACTTACTCACACCGAGTGACTGTATTCCACAGTGCACAGTGTGGTTGGTCATTTCGCATGACGAAGATATCTGTTCCCATATTTTTGGTACTGCGGTGCATATTTTAGACTATACGTATATAAAATCCAAATACTTTGTCGCAATATCCTCGTGCTATTTTCTTTTTACAGCAACACTGTGAAGAGAAGCATTTTGTTCGATTAACTCAGAGTCGAATAGTACTTTTGTTTTGTATTTTTTTCTAAATTGAACTGATTAATGCGTTTTCAATTGACCTTAATACTATTATTTCACGCTAATACTTTTTTTATTTAACAAACAGTTCTAGCATTAGTCTTTATACCTATTAGATTCTTCAGTTTGAAATTGATTGAGAAATCTGATGTGTTTGTGCTAATGATGTTGGAAGGAGATACGACATATTGTTTAGTTGATTAATGTGTATATTCATTGCAGGAAGAATACGAACGAAAGAAGGGAAACAGTTGATCATGGGCACCTTTAAGCAATATCATAAGGAAACACTTAATATTGAACGACAATACATAATGAATTTGGCTGTAGAAAAGATTGTTAACAATAACGACAATCAAGCTCTAGGAAATGAACTTGACAAACTCCAAAGAGATACTATGAAAAAGGAAGAAACAAAACGAAATGCAAGAAATCTAGTAACAAAAAAAAGTGCAAAATTCGATTTGCATTGTCGTAAATGTTTTATGTCTATATGCAAAGGAAATTTTCTACGGACATTACTTGGATGTCATCGTGTTGTCATTGATATTGAATTAATGGGTAGGATCAAAACGAAGCCTTTGAAAAGAAAGCCAGGCCCTTTGATGGACTTGAGAAAAAATACAAGGTAGAAGGTCCATGTTGCCACGACTGGGGAGTTATTCTAGCGAAAGATGAGGTGAACTTTTTATGTCTTTCACAAGAAGATATCAAAATTTACAACACAACAGAAAATAATTACGAAAAAAACTTTAAAAAATGGGTAGACTTTCCCTTTGAAATAGATGAAATGACAGAAGAAGAATTTCAGAACTATAAACAATCATTGAACATGTTGAAGTCAAACTAGACTATGGATTTACACACAAAAAGCAGATAGAATCAATGTTCGAAACAAATATAGATATTTTCTATTGGTCATGATTAAGACAGCACTCCTTACTGTATATCATGTATAAATATTGTTTTACTTTCAGTTCATCCTCCCAAATAAATGAATACTGGGCGAGCAGAGTTATTCTAAGATTTTCGCATTTTTTCTTAAATATTCTTTAACAGAAAGCTTTTTTTTTAAAAGCACGTTAGACATATAAAGGGTAACCAACATTTGTTCTTTCACTATCTATTCATTTAAACATCAATTGTTTAAGCGAAAAGAGGGTTTCTAGTGTGCCAATCTGATATTTTATTTTATGGGTACGAGGTCCGGTTACTGTGATATATGAACCGTCTGGTATATTACACATCAAATATAACACTACATAAGTTTTACAATCACCATCACAAATTGGTTGCACGGTTGTCACTAGCGATATGTTTTCGCGGTCTTGAATCATTTCTAGTATATAACAGTACAGTCGTCTAGTTTGTATATATAAATCGTGTGTGTCCTATTCCGGATGGAGGATGATCCATGTATAGCAGGAGACGCTTACCCTCTCGACGACCCCGCTCTCGTCTTATAGACATCATGCGATTTCCCCAGTTTCTGTTGGCTACCTTGATTTTTCTCTCCCTTATCGATTTACGAGATTTAGACATCGGTTAATTACTGTTGCCTTAAAATATAACAAACATATCGCTTAGTATGAACTTTAAAGTGCCATTTTGGTTTTAGCAAGAATATAAGAGTACATGTCACAGTAACTAAATGCATATTCATTTCGTAAATTATATCTTCTTCTATTGTGACTGCTTCAAGAATTCATCTCAAATATGCACTGTACTGAAAGAGAACATAAGGATTAATGATTAACTTTGAAAATTACATTCTTATTTTCATTCTTTTTGAAGATATTAGGATTTCCAGCGGTGACGTTACGTCACGCAGAATTTTCCACGATCCATTAAAAAAGAAAACCTGCCAAATTCAAAGCAGTACTGCATTTTTACAAATTAATCTTAATTTCATCGTTTATTTAACATGAAAATGAAGGCCCTTTATATCGAATTCCCACACCTATCACTTGGAAGAAGTATTTCAGGTTACTAATGGATGCAGTTGAGGACTTCGCCAGAAAATGTGTAAAACGCAAGCCAGATGAACCAAAACTGGACACTCTATCTAAATGGGTCGTAGCTATTTGTTCATGCATCCAGAAGATTATTCAAAGTTACGATTTACAATGAGCACAAGGTTTTCTAGCCCATTCATGAAGCCCATGGTTGTGGATGATTTGTCCGCTCTTTACGACAAATATGTCGTTGATCCAGCAGACAATGTTGTTTTATATGCCAAAATCATTATTTTGAATGTCAAACAAAAGAACTCGAAATTCACTGCAAAACTGGGAACGCAAAATTTCTCCTATATCATTCACGAAAGAGTAAATTTTAGAAAATCACAAATCCGTCTTTCTCTCATTTGGAAAAAAGAAATATGAACAATTATACTGAATACAATAATCCTTAAAAAGAACAAAACATAGCCGGTCGTCAAGTTATTACTACCATTCCATCTACAGTAAAAGGCAGCCTTCAGTATATTCAACCAGAAGTGTCAATCAGACATGGATTCTTTTAAAATTTTAAAGATCTACTGCGAATCTTCAATTACTTTCTTTACAATTTTTCAGTAATATCAAAAGTTTTATTTGTCTACGCTTTACACTACTCGTCGTGTGACAATTACAGTGTTATGTGACCACTTATAAAAATAGAGATAGCTGTATATTTGATATCCAAATGCAATGGTCTGTCTCCCTATACAACTATAACGCGAGATTTCTACACTCTACGATTTTTTGTCAGAACTACACTGTTCTATCTCCACACTCCCATTGGATCATAATAGCTTATTCATGTATATAGATATAGGAAGATGTCGTATGAGTGCCAATGAGACAACTCTCAATCCAAGTAACAATTTATAAAAGTAAACCATTATAGGTCAAGGTACGACCTTCAATAGTTAGTTCAGAGAATTTTTTTTATAGTGTTGTGCCTCCACTATTTTCAGGTTTATTTGCTGTAAAATAAATGTTATCAAAATTATCTTAGTAATACTATGCTTAAATTGTTCGCATAGTTTGAATTAAATCTTCGAGCAATTATAGGAAATCCAGTAGTCCAGAATTCGGGATATTACACAAACAAATCAAATGAAATGTAGGAATACATTTCTAAAATACCATTGTTTGTAATGAAGTGTTCTCCAGAAAAAGGGTCTGCATTATTTATCTAAGTTGCTTGTTTATTTAAAAAAAAAAAACAATCGAACAAAGAGTCATGTACGTAAATTCGATTCCAATTTAACCTTTATGTCTCAGTCAAATATTTCCCATGCTCAATTGAAAGATAGAATACATCTTCTCTATAAACAGAGCTTTTTTCTACAAAATAGGGAGTAGTAGATACAAATTTCTTATTTCTGATCCCGAAACATCTGACTTTGTAAAGAATCACGCTAATTCTAAAAAAAAATACACCAAGGTTGATCAAGATCAAGATTGACAACATATTTGTTGTATTTGGTGGGTTGACATTTCAACTGACAGTCGGTATTCCAATGAGTATTTATTGTCCATCCCTACTTACCTACTTGTGTTTGAACTCTTATGAAGAAGAATTCACACAAACCCTTTTCAAACAAAAATAGAAAACTCTTGTAAAATTCTTTAAAATTACTTTATGATAAATTGATGATCTCCTGTCGCTAAATACCCCATATTTCAGTCATAATTGCATCTCATATATCCGTGTGAATATGAGATAAAGGATGCTACCGAAACTTGAAGGTCTGTTACATATCTTGATCCTTTCCTTGATATTGACACAGATGGACGACTTTACACATGAATCTATGACATAGTGATGATTTGAACTTTCTCGACAACTTCAATTTTCTCCATCATATGGCGTTTACATATCTCAATTCATACATTACGCTTGTGCATGTTCAGCTTTACGGACTTCGTTTGCACCGGTATCTTCTTAAAAAATAACTGATTTAAGAGAGTAATGGGAAAGAACGTCTGAAATCGACACCACACACCACACATTAAGATCTACGGCCACAATAACGAATTGGTTGACCGATAAGATATATGTATGTCTCTACTCACTATCGAAATGTTTTCGCAGTTTTAGATCTTCAGATTTGTTATCCCCGATTGTGACATTTAAACTGAGTGCGGATTGGCATGGCGGGTGATGCATGCATAGAAGGAGACCCTATTGACGCAACCAATATTACTTCTGTTGGAGATCTTCAGATTCCCTTAGTGCTTAGTGTTTGTTTGTTACCTCGATTTGTCTTCTCAAACGATTTATGAGATTTGAACATCGATAAACTACTGTTGCCTTTATTTCTCCTTTATATTTATAATTTCAATATACTAGTATGATGTAAATTCCAGGAGAAGTAGAGACGTTTGAAGTCAATAACACTAAGCACGAGTTCTTTAATGGATAAAGTAACAGGTGACGGTACCATGTTTTTGACGCATGCTTATCTTTGACCACTACATAAATAACATTAACGGTACCAGATGTGCATTTCGACAATAATTGTCTCTTTGGTGATGCTCGAGGCCAAAATATTTGAAAATTTAAAACTAATTAAAATAAATGAAGAGCTCATTAACCGAAAAGGACAAAAGTATAGTTGAAGCCGGGCAAGTAATCAGAGCTTTGCATGATGGAGATATATTTCTTAATTTAAAAACCCCCAAGGGTGACTGGGGAATAGAAATATGGTCATCATAAAATTTCCCCGACCATCATTCCGTAAGGCCTCTGTTACAGGCCTACATATTGTATTTATTGTTAATTTGTTCTCGTCCTCAAAATGCATAAAATATTTGCCACTGGACGTTAAGCAACCAACAATCAATCAATCAATCTGAATCTAAAATAATTTCCAAAATTTTGTAACAATAGTTTAGAAATTGAAAATAAATAGTCTTGACAAAAAGATAAAGTAATACAAAACAAGTATATTCTGACAAAATGTTTTTTTTAATTCTAAGCATTTTCAAACTCATCCAATTGCAGGAGTTTTCAGTACCGTTCCTTTAGCGTTACATAAATTACTTTTACAGCATTGTCCGCTTACACTGAAGGAAGATTGTGTCTTTGTAATGTTATTATCGTGTATTCCTCCAAAATAGGCATGACAGATCTGAAAAAAAAAGATGCAAAGAGATACAGCCTTTTTTGTAACAAACCATTTAATTAAAACTCCAAATATTTAAAAGTTAAACTAAGTTACATTATCGCGAAACACTTTTATATGGTCGAAAAAATTGGACAAGTATTATCATATATTAAAGAGAGCTGCTGAGTTTGTGCCAATTAGATAGAAAACCACCGATAGAAATAAAATAGACATTTATTTGACTATTATATCACGGACAAACATACACAACTGACTTACAAATTCAAGCAAACATGCAAATAAATTTGATAAAGACGCCAACAGAAAAGTTTTCTGTAGTTGACAGTACATGCAGTATGGTAAAACATAATTTCAGACACACTTTCCCAATAATTGGGATCCAGTAGCCAAAACTGTGTATTCAGATGTATATAAATCATAATATTTATATCACTGGTTATAAAAAAAAGTTGTAAATAAAACAAAATTTACCAAGATTTGGTCTGCTTTTAACATGATATTAAACAAATTATACAAAACAGTTAGAAGGCCGAATGATGTACCAAGTTGAAGAGCATTGAGGATAAAAAAAATCCAAAAGGTTTTGCCAAATACAGCTAAGGTAATATATTCTCAGGGTAGACATACTTTAGTATTTCGAACAATCTAAAGTTTTGTGAACAGTTATAAATATAAAAATATCAATGATAATTCAGTAACACAGTAAACAAACGTATTCGGTTATATACTATAATGAATCAGACATAAGTAATTTATATCTTGAATATAAGGCTTAATATGATTTTACTTTGATTCTTATACCTAGAACACTATTACCCCGTTGATTAAGATTGATATGTAAAGTGGTTTAAAGTACTGCATACTTGAAGACGGTTGGTTAGAGAATTCTTTCAAAATTTACACGTTCGTAATAATATATTTTATCTATCCATTACAATTCTAATTCAAGGAGTATTGATAGTTTTCTATAAGAAGAAAGAATGAAAATGAGTTATATTCTTAAAAATAAGGAAACGAAAGAACGGTAAAGAAAGAACATGTGTATCAATTTATGAAACCCGATCATAACGCGCACACGAATAAAACCCTAAGCAAAGGAAAGCATAATCGTATGTAAATTTATGTATATATATATATATTTGTAAAGTATCTTGAGTGTTTTTCTTTACTGATACTTCTATATTAATGGTATACCGTCGTACACAAGCATCGCACAAGTTGGCACTCCGAGGCGGGTAGGGAACAGGAGGGTGAACTGTGGTTTATTTTTATCAATAGTACCGCTTAAGTCGACGCTAGGGGCCGTCTTGATCTTGTTGTAGGGTATGAATGATTCGTTCATTGTTGAAGACCCTACATCAACTGTCAAGATGAAGAACAGGAATAAAAGCCCTGTTCATTGATAATTTTCTATGTTTTCTATGTATTGTGTGCGATTTTGTCCCATGCACATTTACTCCATATCCTTTCATTTTCTATACTTATGTTGCAGGAATCTGTGAATTTATAAGATAAATATTAACTTACTACATCATCCATACAGCTCAAGTCATGTAATATTGTGAAATCAATATTAAGTCTTTCTTTAGAAAAACAGGACTGAAATGTTTTAAGCAATTATAGTTTATAGTATGCATGAGTAATGAAATGTAAGTTTCAATTGTAAGTAATGTTTAACAATGGTTATGTCAAAATCAATGTTCAATATAGGATACATAGATAGTTTTGCATTGATTCAAAATACGACACGTTTCCAATGAAAAAAAGTGTTTGTATCGATACAAAATGTTTCCTTCAAAATGATACTACCGATTTTCTTTTTATCATGGTATTATATACCTATATGGATGAAACAGCCCGGAAGATAACAGGTTTCAACGAAATGTGCTTCAAGGCATGAAATAATGACCTGAGCAAGTTTATTATATACTCTGATTAAAATGCAAACTACAGTGTACTAAAACATTTAATTCGTATGTTTTTGCCAATTGGGATTTTAGTGTTACTGTTTTACTCATTTATAAATACCCTTTACTCTATTAAATGACAAAAAGCTCATATTTTCAAAAGGGGACAGTCACGTACTTTAATGGTGGGGTGGGGCTATAATAGTTTATCCTGATACTTAAGTTTTGAAGATAAAACTCGATTGCCAGACATACGAAAGAAAACAATTATGTTGAAAAGTTCGTTGACAAAATAGTCCACATGTCCTCGATACAAATGTAATGAAACAAAGGAAAAACGTAGCATCCTCCCTTTATAAAGCTTATATAATAAATTACTTACAATGTGACTGGTGTTTTTCATAACAATGCATTTGCTTCTTGCTTCAAGCAATTACTGAAACATTTATATTGTAGCCTCGGGGTGTTAGGATTTCCCCAAAAACCTCCCTACGGTTCCTGTATTTCATACAAGTTCTTTGTGCCTCCCGTTAGAAGGTGACTTTAGTTCCGATTAGAACCATATTATTTGTACATAAGTGTATGAATAAAACAGGGTTTATTACATTGTTTATTAGTAGTATGGTTCAGCGACGATATCCTATTACATATCAAATGTCTTTTATTGAATAATCTTCCTTATGTTAAGTCGTTCGTTATCTCGTTTGAAGGTTTGCACTGTATGTTTCTCGGAAGCTTTCCATAATAATAGCAGCTCTCGTGGTATGTATACTTGCACAATGTATACTTACCTGTATATATTCACATTCATGTCTTTGTTTTGAAAGACATCAGTACTAACATTCATTATAAAAGTCCATTGTATGAAAAAATGTGAAACAATTAAAAAAAAAAAAAACAAATTATGATACAACAATGAACGAGAACAAACATGGCAGACAGCAACCAATGGCAACCACTGGATTACAGTTGTTTCCTTACTTGGGACATGCATATAAAGAATGGGGCGGGGTTAACTTGTTTGTAACTCTTGTCCTACTTTTGGCAATGGTGTTAAAACATGAGAATAAACGGTAAAATCAGCTGGAAGTGGACTGACTCACAAGATCATTACAAAGCACAAAACTGATAACAAAGAGACAACCCCGAAAAATACCCATTTTCCAGTTCTCGCAGTTACATAAACCAGTTCAAAGCTAAATGTCAAACCTTGTTCGACCTGACTAAAATATCAATAAGTTCACCTCCAACGAATTAAGTGTAAAGACGTTAAAGTGGGTCTAAGAATCAGGACCTTTTGTAATGTAAGATATAAGTATCAGTATGATGAAGAACCATACATTTCTGTTATTGTCTATTTTTAGTGTCGAACATTTTTAAATGCATGTCTGTTTTGACTTTCAGTACGTTTGGCAGTAAGTGTACATACATGTTATACCATTAAATACAGGAATGCCATGAAGGTAACTTATATGTCAATTTGGTTTAGTGTGGTTTTGCACTTTGTATATAATATGCCTATTTGTAAGTAAGTTTTTTTTCTCGATAGTTAAGGCTTTATATGACATATATATGATAATTCCTTTTTTTTTAGTTTTTCTACTAAGACCTAATTTACCTTTTATTAATACTCGTTAACTATCACAAAATACTAACCTGTGATTTCTTACAAAGAGTTATATTGTTACACAGAGCTGGATCAGCAATATCTCTACAGGTTTTGCAGCGAACTTAAAAAAAGTGAACGACATTTGATATGAGGAGTCTTAAGAAAATGCATTCATTTATATTTACTAAGTCAAGGTTATTCAATAGAAATGTACACACTATACAATTTAGTGCGATGGCCTGTGTGTCGAGCACTTTATATTATAGTATATACCTTTCCATTGACTATTACATTTAGCACATATTCACAACTCGAATAATCTAATAATTGGTCTATTGATAGCTGTCTTTTTGCTGGCAACTTCTTTCTCAGGTGTTTGTAAAAAGAGATTTAATAAAATATTTCATAGACAAAGTTTTGTGTTATGTAAATTCAACTCACAAGTATCATAGCTGTCATTTTGGACAGTTTGTGTCAGTGATTTACCAGATTTTGAGTTCATAAATTAAGCAAACACGGATTGGGACCTGGAAGGTTTATATGTCAATCAAACATGCAAATTTATGATTTTAAAAGGCTCTTGACTTTAAAATGAACATAATGGTAGCTGCTGGTGTAGGTATGATTATTGAGATGAAAAGATGTCTCCTTCTTTACATGTTTAGAGGACAAAAACAAAATAACAAAAGCTCGGAAAAATAGTCTATTGGCAGTTGGCTTTCAAAATGCTTTAAAACATTTGTTTTAAGAAAATTCACACTAAAACTAAATTTATGGTAATTTATCAAAATATAGATATGTTGCCCATAGATAGTCTAGTGGTGTATGCATTCAAAATATACTATCAATAGATCAATTATAAGATTCATATTAAAACTTTAGTTTCACAAATTCATCTTTTTTAATTTCACAGTAAAGTAAGTCTAAGTTAGTTTATCAACAAATAAATATAGGTGGCACATTTTACCAGAAATTATCACAGTTCTTCAATTTATGAGAACGTTTAAAAAAATGATCGCCATAATCACCATTTTATGTCACACTATTATCATTTTCTAAAGTCTTATTTGCCACATCTTACTCAATCAAATAACTTGAATTTCCCTTTTACAAAAATTCATTGTACATTATTTCATAGTGTATTAAATAACTACAAGGATGGCCACAATAATAAGATTGCACTGTACTGTGAGGCGTTTATTATTCTTAATACACAAGGCTTTGTTACAATACAATGAAATCTTACCCTTGAAGTCATCCATGAATAGTTACTTAGTACTTTAAAAGAATGTAATATGAAACTAAGCAGGGGAAATCAAGCAATTTGATAAGACGAGGAATTGCACACATGTATGTAATTACAGTTCTGCTTCTAATAACTTATTGAATTAGGTCTACATAAATCGTACAAATATCGGCTAGAATATATATCACAAATTTATCGAAGTTAATCCCCTTCGTTTATTTATAAGTATTTGTTCTGTGTATATGCTATTTTCCTTTTATCATCCTGAAACACTTTTTTTAATATACTAGTAACTAAAATGGAAAATGATGCAATTTTGTATTACAAAGGCCCGTGTAGAGCCAAAAGAGTTCATTTCACAGTGTTTGTACCAGGACAATAACATGATAGTCATTTAATCCAAATCGACAAAATTATGAATGCTGTTTCTTTATGGGAGTGTCAGTACGAGGATGCCCAGACTTCCAGTGCAATCTTCAACGTTGGAAATTCAATTTCCTAATTGTTCCTTTATTAACACTTTTGTTAAGCTTCTGTTGATAATGCAAATGAATGTGATCTTTGGTTTTGAAGTTAAATGTACACAGAACAATATCGATTAATGCTTTTTAAGCAAATATTTTGATATTGCAGGAAAATCTTGTTAAAATTAAATGACTTATTGATTCAATCAAGGGAGTCGATACCATTTCATGATATTTTTTTTGTGTTTTCTAGATATGTTGTATATCGAGATTAGATCTTTGAAAACTTCACAAGATGAATCTAAAGTTACCGAGCTTGTTTTCTAGAAAAAATGAGGCCCACCATTGATAATTCGCGAAAGTTTCTGAAAACTATTTATATTATTTAAATCTGTTTTTGGCAATAAAACAGGAATACTAGTTTGTATTCAAAAAGCACATAAGCAGTTCTGTTTTATTTTTATATTACTGATTGAATTTTCTTATTATACGCTAAAATATATTCGATTGTCCTACTTTTATAGGGAAGGTTTACACAGTTCTCATACTGTCATTTTCCTAATTTGAATTCATTGTTCATTTTTAAATAAAGAAATAAAATCTGACATGAAACATATATATTTATCTTCTGTTTCATTTGAAAACAACTCAATTCTCTTTTATTTTTAACTTATTTTTAACTCATGCAATGGATGATTTTGCAAAATATTTTGTGTCCTATCATAACAATGTCATTGAAAAAAAAACGATAAAGACAAGAAATTCATTATCACCTATCCAGTTATCTTTTTTTAAACCCTTAAGTATATACACTGACGGCTACTTCAAAGGTTCAAAACACATATTACGTTATATATATAAACCAATGATTGCCAGTCGGCCACTTTATGTCCATAGTACTCACCACATGTTCCACAAATTTCGGGACAAATATCTCTGCTGACGCAGTCTTTTTGGCAAATTGTAGGATCAGCATTATGGAGTCTTGTGCAAGCCGCTGAATTTACA
Source organism: Mytilus coruscus (assembly GCA_017311375.1). Lineage (NCBI taxonomy): Eukaryota > Metazoa > Mollusca > Bivalvia > Mytilida > Mytilidae > Mytilus > Mytilus coruscus. The sequence goes on along the minus strand of CM029603.1, from coordinate 37,821,619 downwards.
TCGGAATTAGAACAATGGTCTTCTACTAGACTATCAACTTTTCGAACAACAATCTTGCCATTGCGTTTATCATTTAAAGGACGATCTAGAATTATGAATTCTGTCATGTCATAATAATTCTCATTTTTAGTTTTTGGAATAAGATTTTATTTTACTGTGTCTGCACCTTATTACAATTATTACTTAATTCGAAAATAATTCAGTTGATTTATAATGTTATCTTTTGATTAAAAACACCAATTTCCTTAACAGAAGTGGACTTTTACAGTTTGGGCTGTGTTTGTTTATAATATATTGCCTCTTTTTCAGTTTGTCTTTGGCTTTGCTATCTCTTGTCTATGAGTGTGTCTGCTAAGGGATTAATCCATTTAGCCACAGTTTATCGGAGTATTTGACTGTGACTTGATGTACTATTTGATCAATACAATAGCTTTTTAGAGGCAAACAAACCCTAAGGGAATAAACGTTTATGAATTTTTACTAGTTAACAGTGGCTACTCACTTAAAATAAATCTAGTCTTGACTAATTGAGTTTTCTGCTTTTGTGTATTTAAGACAAAACAACTTGTGCTTTATAGATTTTCTGCTCACCTAAATATAAAAAGATCTAAATGTCTTTTGAATTCTACATGTGTTTTTAATGATGTTGTGAGTTTTTTTTTCTAAATTTCATTTAAAATTGAATTATAAATGAAGAATATGATAACAGTATAGTTTTATCAAGTGAATACTTAGTAGACATTTGCGGAAACTATGTCTATACCTAGGATTACACTTAGACTTACGATTACAGTTGACGAAAAACAAGGGTCCTCTTAAAATAAAAAAATAATAAAACTCCTATTGAGATACATAGTAAAATGAAATGATATTTTTTTATCATGTAAATAAGTCTTTTCGGACGACACACAAATGCAGAAACTTATGGTCACAACAGATGGGAATCGCCACAAAGTCCCCATAAATTTGTGTTTTTTTTTAATTTTCTGATGGCGTGTTCAACCTCTACTCTATAGTGTGTAATATATCTATTTATTTTTCTACATTTCCTCTGCATTTTCTGGGGTTTGTCTTATGTAAGATGTCAATACTGGATATCAGTTCGGATATATTTTGTCGCCTTGCAAAAACAGCTTAGTCGGGAAAGGGAATTCTTGTCCTATATTTCTCATCAACATATATTGCTGATGCCAAAGAAATCCACACTGAATATAACATATCCTGTCTTTGTTCAATATTACAACTTGAGTGTGAATGCAGTGACAATGTCTGTGTCCTGATAAATACTGTTTTGTGCCACAAACTTTCCGTCGATAGTCCTATTGCAAATGTAAGTTTTGGCCACCTACCATAGAAATAGGTATACATGTATGTTTCATCTTTGGTAGTCGAAGCACTAACGTCAACTATTTCAGAAATAATATGATAAGACGTGTACGATTGTAACCATTACATAAACGAAGAATTATTTTCCCGGTAAAAGCTTATGATTCCGATCGGTTTTCTCTCTGAAGAGATCATTAACATCGGCTACAATTTGAAGTAACGTTTCGGGAGTTTCACCTGTAAAAGGAATATCGTTTGCTTGCAAAACAAGTGAACACATCTCTACCATTCCAAAAGTGTACATCATTGCCTATAATATTGTAAAAGATTGGTTTGTCGGTGGTCAAGCTAGGACTATCAGGGTTAGAATAAGATGACGAATGAAATGTGTACCATAACACCTAGTGGAGTCTGCATCAGGGCAGGTAATGTTGCCATGGTTAATTTGTGTTCTTCATCCATATAAACGGAGGGGGAATGCACGAAATACACTTATCATTTATTATTTTTTTTCGTATTAATAGTTCCACTCGCTTTACAAAAGGGGGTGTCATATAGTAATTGGGAGTCGTACATCTTTTATACGATTACACTTTTGCATCCGCAACTGCTCCCTAACCGACTTAAATAGTGTGTGATTGTTTTTAACAATAACGTTTAATTCTTGCCAAATAATGTAAAGGTATTTTTCTACTGTTTTTTTTTACGTTAAAGATACATAACATGTAGTAAATATCGCGTTGGCGATTTTTTTTTAAATATCTGTTTATGATTTATTCCTATTGAAATATAAAAATCTTTCGTTATAAAGGATGTGTCATGTGTTTGATTAAGATTCGGATCCAATTAATATTCGTGTGTATTCAAATATCTATACAAGCAAAGAGCATTCAAGTCTAAAATGATGTAATATAGTTTTATTTGATAACATATAACTAACTACTTTATTTCCAAAGAAATATAAAAAAAAATCATCGTTTAAAAAATTGTATGACTTGCATTAAATCTAATATTAGGTTCACAGACATCCGAGTACTTTAAGAATTTAACGAAATTCTTAGGGTCTATACTTTGAAATGCTTGATTTAATTCAAAATGTAATGCATGTATATGTTTAATGCAACTTGAGTTACTTATATTTTTTTAAACGAGGAAACGATGCAAAGGGCATTTAGAACCCATAAGTTGAAGAAAAAAGTCTCCACCATGGTCAAAAGGAAAGACGACGAAAATACAAACGAAAGTCCACAAAAACTCCACAAAGAAACATTGAGTTCATTTCTCCATGACGATAAAAAAAAATCTACTGATTTTGGCGAATCATGGTATATTTTTTCCAATTATAACGGCAACGTTTAAATAATTGAGACCTCTGACAAATAAGGATAATTTGACAAACCACAATATAAATTGAATCAAGTTGGCGCTAACGATAGCCGAAAATTACCATTTGGCGCCTGACGGTAAAAGGCATTTCAACCATCTTGAAAGATTTATAGGATAACTTATTACAACACGGGCTCGTATATGTAAAGACGAATATATCTCTGCTTTATATTTTCATTGCATTGAAAGATATTTGTTGTTTTATTTTTCTTGTTGATTTCGTTAGGCCGTCATAAAACAATTTATAGTAACAGAACTTATTGAAATGCATCAAACTGACAAGTTGCCACAGCAAGCTAAGATGGTCAGTTAGGGTAAACTAAGAAGAAAAAAATCTAGACAAAAGCAAACAAAAATCATATTAAACGTAAAAACCACGAAGAGCCAAGAGACAAGTGTTTCAAACTGGTCCGAGTTGTCTTTCAAACTGGTCCGAGCTGTCTTTAAATTGGCCCGAGTTTTCTTAATCCGATTTGCTTTTGATCCGAGTTGTCCTGACTCCACCTCAAGCTGCCAAGATGACATTTTTTACCCATATTTCTTTGAAATCCCTTTGTTCAACTATAGAAAAACATCATAGGAGTAAGTCTATGTTTTGAACCCAAGATTTAAATGCTACCTGTAAGTGTAATTGTAATCCTAATCGTAGGTGTATGACAGTTTCCGTAAATGTCTACTAATGCTGTATTTAGCTTTAGATAATGTAATGCAATAATACAAAAATACTCACACAGTACATCAGATGTTATATTAGCATCCGGGTCTTTATTACACAGGTCTGTACCACAACATAAACCATCAAAGACTGTTAGTGTATGATTATGATTTAGTGCGGTACTACTGTTGCTACTGAACAGTGTTTTACAAATCTGTAATTCCAAAATGATCAACCAAGTTTATGGAAGGTATGACAAATAATAAAGCCAAATTATTTATTAATAAGAAATAGCAACTTGTCTACCATGGTATTTTTCTTTTTTGTCCTTGTAAAATGAAATAAGCCCCCTTTTCACTGAAAAATCTAATTGGTATTTAAGAGTATACGAATAGATGTGGGGTATACATCCTAAGAGACAGCAACCAAATAACACAAAAACACAAAAACACAACAAAAAAATCACATATCTATAGTGCCTAACAAGATTTTGTGAGGAAGACGAAATTGACCTTAAAACGATCGTTTTTAATTTTGATGTCCAAAAAAAGGCAGATCGGACATATTTTGACTTTATTTACTGACTACTTTTGTTTGGGATTAATTGTAATGATAACATTATAATGAGACTGAAAAGTTTTTTTTTGTTAAGATAAACAATAATTTTACCTGGATTAGCCGTGCGTAAAATGTATTTCGACATTTCTCTTCGAAAAATGACTTGTGTAATGGAATAAAACGTCTGAATTTCTCTTTTTTTCTCCGGAACCGGAATAGGTTACTAAAAAATAATTTATCTACTCTATGTGTGGAAAATTTTGTGAAAATATAAGAAGTGGCAATTCTTACCTTTCATACCTTTAGTTTAATTGATAAAAAATAATATGGACTCATCCAGTGTCCAGTTTGAAGGTGTCTAAGTTACTGTACACATTCAGATTTAATCAATACACGTGTATGAAAAAAACTAAACAGTTTGAAGGTAAACTAATAATAACTTAATCCAATCAAATTGCGTAAGATTCAATAACAATGACCGGTTCACATCATAATAGGTAATAGGGTAAACTGGGTAGGGAGAAAATGACAGATATTTTAAGTTAGCACATACTTACAACTTCTTGTCCAATCAAGGTGCTTGAATTTGCCTTCTAATTTTCATAGTAAATACTTTTCCCGTGTACTAAGTAACTACGCATGAATGACCACAAGAGTAAGATTTCATTGTATCGTAATCAAGATATTAAAACAAAAATTGCCACTGGCTATTTTGAAATAGAATGCTGTGTTCCAAATTAAATTGCATAGTTAGTAATTAGTTTTCACATTGATTTTTAAATATCCTGCTATTAAAATCTTTGGATTTAAAAAATATTTTTGATGATTGCAAGTTTCTTTCATTTAAATAAAGAGTAACAAATATGGTTCTTTATACCTTGATTAGAGTACAATGCCATCTTAAAATTGTGATAATTTATCATCCATGCCATTACTTTGTACACAAAAAAGTGTGTACTATGAAACCTTGTGAAGGGAAATTGAGGCAACTTGATCTATGTCGTCATGAATATATTGATTGATTGATTATTGGTTGCTTAATGTCCAGTGGCAAAAATTTCATGCATGTTCAGGACGATGTCATGAATTGAAAACCGTGATAAAGTCTGAAGAGAATGTGCTACTATTTATATATATATATATATATAAACGTGTTCTGATAAATCTTTTAGATTTTACTTTGAAATATAAAAAAAAACATAATCTATAGTATCTTTGATCTATTGGTTGCTTTTAATGACTATCCGCTAGACTATCTTTGGGGACATACCAGGGCAGTTCCAGCCATTTTTGCATACTATGTATACGTTTCAAATTTATTATAGCTTTAGTTTTACTGTGAAATTGAAAATTGTTTTCAAGACATGTTAAGCTTCCACTGCAATTTAATTATTGCCTGCTTTTGGTCAATTTATTTTGTCATCTTACCATGCAAGGAAGTACATGTATAGTGCTTTACATCAATAAACATATCCAGCTACCATCTTTTCATTCTGGAGTCAAAGGCCTTTTGAAATCACATATTTTACAATGATACTAGTCAGTGTATATAAAGTGCGAATCCAGTTAGTTCATTTTCACTGTTGTATGCGAGTATGTCTATTGTAGAATAAAGGATGATGGGAAAATACTGGGTTTGTTTACAAATACAAAATAATAGATTTGAATGTATGTTTTAACAGAATTTCATTAGAATATAACTTTTAATTTATAATAACAGGATTAAAGTCCAAAAAGTGTTATTTAAGCAGCAGAATCCATAATATTGATTACTGAATGCGATTCATTTTAACTATAGATGCGATGAATTATCACTGTAAGTGCAATCATTTCTGATGTGGAATTTTGGAAGTGCGATGAATTTTCATTGTCGTTTTATATGATTATTCGTACAACAACTGAAAATAGTTTTTAAATGACTTTAATATTGATGATATTTACAATTTGAAATGCAAGCTAGTCGTAGATGCTTACTTGAATATAGGTATAAACGTTCATATCATGAATATTCAAATATTGTTGGTGAGTTTGTTATTAGCTTGTCATGGATCCGAAAATTTATGGAGCAGAACATCCATGAATATAACGTTTTTTACGACGAATTTTCTTTGAAAAGTTTTATAACTCGCTCAAAAAGCTTTGAATATTTGTCACGCCCATATTTCTACCGTATTGATAGGCTTTTGCACAACGAACAGTACAAGAATGTACAACGAACGGTACTACAGGAAAACAAACTACAAAGAGAATGAATCGTACAGTGTCAAAATTCTGAGGTCAGTTTTCAAGTAAATGTCTTCAAATAAAATTAAAACAACGGGTTTCTATTCGTATTATGTATTTTAACAACAACAAAGCACAAAATACGCGGTCGCATTTAGTGAAAGAGCCAACCAACTATGCTCTATTTGTAGTTTAATCAAGTTTGAGTTACACATAGTGTTTGTTTCGCGATGTTTACAAGTAATTCACAGACCTGTCTATTTAAAATAGTCACATGGTGTTTCAAATAGTATACAATGCTGACAGAAATAAACTATTGTTTTCAATTAAACATTGAATCCTTACTGAACAGTTAGTCAATTAGTCTTTGGTGTAAATATAAGAACGGTATATCTACCAACATTGCTTCGCGATGTAGCGATTAACGTCCGGAATCAACTGTGCGGCGGTTATACCCGTGGTATAGAACCATTTAAACATGTAACAATAAACTGTTTTCAATATTTCTTTGTATTCTCACAATTGCGTATTGGCTTATTTGTAACACCGACTTATAAGAAATTCAAGCATATTTAAGGTGACTCGACTGTTGCTCGAACTTTCTTTACTTTATAAGATTTATACACAATGGCATGATAAATATCAATTATCCAGTCATCCAAGCGTCAATTGTTTGTGCAAGATGGAAACGTTTCCACTCATTCAATCGTGAAATGAAGATCGTTTTATGAATGCTCTTTGTTATCTCAAATGCATCCATTAGAGCTATTTTCCTAACGCTTGTAGTTTCAAGGTTTGGTTGGCTTGCTTGCTTTGTTTGTATAAACGTTTGCTCAATCTTAATTACAATGCTTAGGCAACATTTACACAATCAAGGCCAACCACACCTTTAACTACAAGCATTAGGAAATTAGCTCTAATGACGTTTAATTTATTAGTATGCGATGTAGATTTAGACCGAAACAGAAACTTTGCTTTTCCGGTGACGTGGATTGGCTTAACTGTCCAAGATATATGTATTTAATGATGACGTGTCATAGGAAAGACTAAATTTCATCCTACATATAGATCAGGACAAATTATTTGAGAAAATAGAATTGACTATATTAGCAATAAATACCATGTTTAAGGAATTTATTGATATATTACCTCAGACTTTCACTCACTAAGTATGCATATATAATCAATCCTTCTGACTTCATAAATTTTGTTAGAGAGTCGGCTGAATTAAGACTTTATATAATGAAAATTAATTAATTCCTTCTGTAAAATGCATCGCATATACAATAGAAATGAATCGCCTTACAGTGAAAATGAAAGTCTAGTATCATTATTCGACAGTAAACATGAATCGCATAACGAAAACAGCATAGTGGAATTTGATTCAATATCAACAAGCTGAATAACAAAACCTGTTTTAAGTTAAACAACATTAATAATTATGTCAAAGGTACATTTTCTGCAAATGAAACTTAAGTGCTACTTTTATATCTCTTGCACACTCTGTTCGTGAACTATTCTTAATATTTATCTATTTGTGTATCAATTTTGCACCTGGATGGCTGTAGGCGCGTTGAAAACCCGTCCGCATCTCATACCTATATCATGAATTTATAAAACAGTACACATTATATATTATTTCTTATTTTATTCAAAATCTTGAACTTGTCGTCTGTTTATTTATCATTCTACATCAGAAATTCATCACGGATACAGTAAAATGACCTTTTAGGATTCGCACATTACATACACTGCTAGTGAATAGATTTACAAAATTCGTTAACGAGCTCCGTTTTATAAACACCTGTGTTACAAGTAGTCAGCCAAAATAAACTATCAATAGACCAATTAAAAGATTACTCGAGTTGTAAATATGTTAAATTGGATAGTCTATGAAAGGTATATACTATGAATAAGAGCTCGGGCAAGCCCTCGCTCTAGATTTCATAGTATATATCTTTTCATAGACTAACCTAGACTTAATTTTTTGCTATAACGAATAAAAATTTGTCAACCAAAAGTTTTGCTATAATTTCAAAAATATGTCGTTCTGTATTGGTATAGTTTTCAGAACTTTCATTTTAATTTGTTTTAATTATGCAACAAAAACAATATCTGCAAGCATATGTCATGAATGGAAAAAAATCTTCTGATTTGTGATGTTCTCCTGAGCTTAGTTAATAATCGACCTCCTATTCAATATTTCTCATATACAACATTTAAAAAGATAAATTTTGATTTTGATAAATCGTTCGTAATAAAACACAAAACAAAGTACTAAGTTCGTCTTCATAGACTTAACCGTAAGTTTTAAGTCTGTGTTGTAACATACGTGATCAATAGTATTCATAAGCCAAAATACTAGCATTCAAGATTGATTGTAAACGAAACTCTGAATAACAATCATCTCTATCGGATAAACAATTGAACATTAATGTCTATCTTACCTCTTTACTTGCACAGCCAGAAGAAAACAGATATTGTTGATCGACTGATAACCTTTTGGTGGCAATGCAAAGCTAAAAATACAGTTATTGCAAACATCATTATAAGTGTTCAATGATCTGAATATATGTTGCGTATGTGCAGTAAGGACAACACATTGTGGTATTATTAACTAACTGAATATATTTTTTTTTCAAAAGTAAATACAGTTTACGTTTCTTTTCTTTGAGGGAAATGGGTAAAGGAGAAGGGCGTGTTTGTTTGCTCGTTTTATATTTAAAAAAAAATAATCTTACTTAATAAAATTAGGAACTCTTATGGAAAAACGAGGCTGTTATATTTGTGACTGTTTTGAATTAAGGAGATCAGGTATGCATATTGACACTAAGTCAAGTAAATGATATGAAAATGAATGCATATAATGTAATTTTATTCTTTTAATTCACAATATATTTGTGGTTTTGGCTCATGAATATTTTTCTGGTTAATGCTAAAACTACAAAATATATTATCATTCAAATGAATGCTTTGTGTTTATTATTTAAATTAACGATTAACGCGAAGTGAAAATAAATTTTAAAGTCGTGCCGGATTGTGTTATTATGCCATCTTGTTTATTGGGGCCCTGTAATTTGGAAAATAAACAAATATTCTATTCTATTCTATTATTAGTGAGACTACATTCTAACAAAGATCAAAGGACGAGGATAAACAACGTGAATACCGGAAGTTTTGTATGATTCGTATTTCATATGCTTCTATTATTTGTGAGTAACAGTCTTGATTATTGTTTTCTTTTATCTTCATTTCAATTGATGACTTTTATAATATTACGATCAACAGGGCGAAAAAATCCAAAGATGCAATATATAAACCCTATGTTCAAAAACATCACATCCGTAGTAGTATTTATGACAAGTAATAATCAAGTTATAAGTCACATTAGGTGCCCAATAATGGCTAAACAAATGGAACATACTTGTGGTCATCTGTAAGAGTTACATATCTGTAACGCCGATTTTTCATAATATCATAAAGAGTAAAAAACAAATTACAAAAAAACGAACTCCAAGGAAAATTCAAAACGGAAAGTCCCTTATCAAATGGCAAAATCAAAAGCTCAAACACATAAAACGAATGGAAAACAACTGTCATATTCATGACTTGGTACAGGCATTTCCTGTTGTATGAATGGTTGATTAAAACTTGGTTTTATAGCTAGCTAAACCTCTCACAATAACATATCTGTAACACCGATTTTTCACAATATCATAACGAGTAACATATCTGTAACACCGATTTTTCATAATATAATAAAGAGTAACATTACTTGGGGAATCCGTAAAATCGGGATGAGACGACTTAAACTTAACCAGTTAAAGTCCTTGGTTCAATTTTTTTAGCAGCAATCTTGTGCCGAGGAATTCCTTGAGAGGATATGTTAGCATTGAATATCGTATCCATTCAGTTAAAGGACAGCATATATATATTTGATCGTGAAGTTAAAGTGTAATAATTTGTTTTTTTCGTTTTAAAAGACCATGCTTGAAGTCTTCCTCATCAATGTACAACAAGTACATATAAACGAAAAAAAGTCATTGAAGTAGGTTTTGCTAGGACAACTGGTGGCCTGTTGAAAAACTAGTCGGCAAAATGTTACAAATATATTGTCAATTAAATAATCAAATATTGAGCATCTTGCTAATGTCCATTTTTGCTTCCTAAACCATGATATTTACATCATGATTTCATTAATGTTATCTTATCAGGTTTTATATATGTAAATCGACATACTTCATTCAACTACAGCTGACAAAACGTCATTGAGTGCACTGTTAATGTTGTCAATGGTGATAATGTATTATCTTGAATATAAACCCAATGACATCAACTATAGGAAGTATCCTTGAAAGTAGTTTATTCTTTCATACCAGAGGGACTATTGTTATGGCAGTTCTCTTTGTTTTTCGCAATTCTTGTTCAGTGAATTTTATTTTATTCTTGCCATCACATAGATACAAATTTATACAACCTTTTGGAACTAATATTTTTATTCCTTGATTTCTTTAACAAAAACTGGAAACATGACGGAATCGGGTAATTTGTCTTGTAGCCAAAACATCAGTATCTGTGTGAATTGAACACATACTGTAAATATTTTAGATAAAAAAATGGTTATGAAATTTTCATTAGGTACTAGAAAAAAACACTGCGCTTTTAGGTGGAACGGTAGTATTTCCTGGCCATACTACCGAACTACTTCCATTATCATATAAATAAATGTGAATAAGTAATGACCGTTTACTCGTTTACTCTTTCTGATATCTTCATAAACTTAAGGTCACTATAGTGTTTTGAGGGCTCTTATCATGCAGTGAATACAAATTAAAAAAAAATCTAAAAATTTCTAAAAATTTCATTTTCACCTGTATGCAAAATTATGTCATATTTTTGTTTACACCTGAATATACCCTCAGTTTGGGAAGATATGTTCAGTAGATGCTGTATTTTGTCCAATCACAGAGTTCAGATACATTGACCTACGCGGGGTACACAAAAGAGAAACTAGTTCTCGGAAAGTAAATACTATCGTTCTACCTTGATGGTATTTCTTGTGGCTATATTACCCTGCTTAGTAGCTCTGTAATTCTCGGAGCATGGCTTTTCGACGATAGAGCAGAACTTATGAACAACATCACAATATGAGACCAGAACTTATTGTACTATAGTACTGACTACTGGGCTTGTGGTACCCTCGGAGACGAAACATTCACAAGTGCAACCGTTCATCACCAGTCGTGAGCACAACATACACAAAAGATAAAAAAAAAAAAGCATACCTCTGATTGTGGTTTGCATTGAACAGTTGCATAGCACTCAGCTTTCCTAGATACACTGTCACAATAGATACAGTCTAATGCTGAAAAAGAATAAAACAGTTCGTAATATTTCTAACACATTGAAACTGAGAATTATATGATTCAGCATCTCAACATAAGGCCATATAATTCTTCCGAAACTGTCTTCTTATGTTTCACTAGGCGGTAAATCCTCATTTATTAAAGGAAATATTACATCTTTTTATTTTCATTAAACGGTAAATCGTCATTTGTTGAAACAAATCGTATATCTTTTTGTTTGTACTAGGCGGTAAATCATCATTTATTAAAAGAATTCTTATATATTTTTATTTGCACTAGGCGGTAAATCATCATTTATAAAGGGAAAATTTATATTTTGCCTGCCATAAAAACTGTTAATGAAACTTAGTACAAGTACAATAAAATAGTAAGAAACTGAAAACTTACTACGACAACGTATCAACAAATCAAGCCAGTACAGATGTAGTGATACCGATTACAGCAACTCTCGGGAACTTTTCAAAAGCAAAGTATGACATACAGATTTTGACATTGTTGATGGAATATAAAGGATTGTATTCCTTAAAGATTCGTATAGCCAACATGGATCTCAAAAAGTCAAAACCATTTGAGCAGGATAGTTGAAATGGGATCTATATCAGCTTAAACATTGGTCTTCTAAGTTGAAATATTGTAACAGTCATAAAAATAATGAAGTGAGGACTTCAAACACTCTTCCTCGTTACCTTACAGGAGATAATGTTGTTTTTTTTTTTTATATAATTAAGACTATTTGTCAAACCATTGCTATAACGATGACATGTTTTACATTTCGTTTTAAATGAAATTAACTTGATTTGGTTTGAATATTGGTATGTTTGCTAAAATTATTGCGTTTGAAATTCCGATGCCGGTTTGTCGTAAAAGAATATAAATGGAAACAAATTTGCAGTCACTATTTAAACCCCTTTTCCACATTTACGATTCAAAATGAAAAGAACGTTTAACAATGTTGGTACGTCCGAAGTGCTTTTCTAGATTTACATCATCGACAGGTTACTCTCAATCCCAATTTTGTTCATCCAAGGTTGTACAAATATTTCAAAATTTGAGGACCTGTATAACCAAAAAGGGGACTTAAATGAATAGCCAAATCCAGCTGAGGTTAACTTTGACTGAGGTAGTTTCTTGACAATTTCTTAAGTTATCAACTGTATGTCAATATTTCACAATCCCATCCACTTTCCTCCTAAATGATTAACGAAATACCTTGAAATTTTGTTTTTGGGCCAAGTTTGTAATCCGGGATTAAAAGATAACGTTGATAAGGAAAAGAAATATCTAAACTCACTTGCGACATGTTTTCGCGGTCTAAGATCTTTGGATACCAGAGTGGTCGTTCGGTCTGTAATTTTACCGATTGTGACTTATTCCCGATTGTCATTTGGCATTTTGACTGAATGTGATACGATTTATCAGATTAAATAATTGGAAATCAACTGTTGCCTTGATTTAAATTTTTACATCTGTATTTCTCGATAAAAGATAGACGAAGGATACCAAAGGGACATTTAAACTCAAAAGTCGAAAACAAACTGACAACGCCATAGCTAAAAAGAAAAGACAAACAAACAACAGCACACAAAACACAACCTAGAAAACTAAAGACTGAGCAACTCGAACCCCACCAAAAACTGGGGGTGATCTCAGGTGCTCCGGAAGGGTAAGCAGATCTTGCTCCACATGTGGCATCCCTCGTGTTGCTCATGTTAGTACAAACCCGATGATAAGTCTAATTCGGTAGGTCACATTCGAGAAAAAAGGGTGGGGTTATGAATGATACTATTGGGATAACTTATCTTAATTTTGTCGGAGTCAAAGCAGTATATAACTACTTTTCACTCTGAAAATTAAATCAGATTCCATTTTTAGAGAAGATATCCAGATATATTTTATTTATACACTTACCTCATTAGAATGATAATGAAGAGGTATTCAAATAAAATTTATAACAATACAGAAAAAGTTAATAAAGAGAAATCGGTAATTTTGCTTTTTTAATAAGCAATTGTATCTTCAGCTTTCAAAAGTATGTAAACCTATTTCTCAATATTTCCAACACATCAATTCAAGGTGAAAGCCAATGTGTAAAATGTTGTTTTTTTAAATCGTAAATGTCTTCGATGGTATATCAGAGTGAAGAATAAAATTTCATTAAATCAAACTTACAGCAGACACCGCATGTTCCTCTGCAGATTTGTGCCAAGCAGGGATTTATGCACATTTTGGAGTTTACAGCAAGTAGCATACCACACGCTGTACTGTCAACATCATCACAAATTCCGTTCACTTCGGGTGCTAGTATTACTAAAAAAGAAAAGAAAATACAAACCGTTTTCAGACTGGTTTTATAATTGATAACACCAATGGTACTGTTTCGACAGTAAATGTCTTTATGTGATGCTCGGGGCTAAAATATTTGACAAACCGAAACTAATTCCAAAATTGAAGAGCTGAGAAAACCAGAAAGGACAAAAAGTATAGACAAAGCCGGGCAAGGAATCAGAGCTCTGCATGAGAATATATTTCTAAATATAAATAATCTATATGCTATAAGTTATAGATATTTCATATCTTTTGGATAGTTTTGCGGTGTTTCGTAAATTATACCATAGCTTTTGTTGAAACCCTCGGCAATAACCTCACGAAACGAAGTAGAGTGAGGTTGCCGAGGGGTTTCAACAAAACACTATGGTATAATTTACGAAACACCGCAAAACTATCCAAAAAATATGGAATATCTGTTTAAACCTATCGCATCTTTTGCTGTTTAAAATTATATATTTCATATTTTTTTATTTGTTTACTTTAAAATAATTTTGACAAGAATCAGTTAAATAACCCTTTTCGGGCCTCACACACAAAGCTCCGCCTACTTTCTAAAATAAGCACGGGCTTCTGAAACAGCGAGAATATCAGTTAAACTTGATTTTTCGACAGCGCCGGATGGATACACATTTACATTGGTGACGGATAACGTGACAGACGAAACAAATGTTGAAAGATTTTCTGATATTTGGAAGATTTCTGGAATCCCAGATTAAAAGTTGAACTACAAAGGGTTAGTTTTTTGTATTTTATCAAAATGTTCGAAATGTTTTAATATTAATTTATAATTCTAAGGAAATTAATTTCACAAGAATCTTTCTGAGAATTTGAATGAATCATTCTACGTTTTGATTTGTACCAGAAGCTTCAGTCTTGATATACAAATCCTTAGTCGTACATTAATTAAAAGGAATTTCAAAATGATCACGATTAAAATCACATGTTGACTATATAGGTAATTTATACAAAAAGTTAAGCTTCATTTAGAGTAACCAGACGCTATCTAATTTTAACGGCCCAACATTATTGTTATTACTTAAGCAACCTCGTTAAGTCTATATGTCAGCAGTGTTTAACAAACCTGGTGCGGTTCCAGGATTTTGAAAGGGTGGATCCAGGAAGCCAACATATGGAATAATAACTTTGAAAAAGTCTTATGTATTAACCATATATATGAAGCTCCTTAAAGGGGGCGTGTCCCCTGCTCCCTCCCCCTAATAAAACCGCCTCGGCAAATTTAAACCTATACATGTAGCTGTACAGTGGAGCCTATGTGAATACAATCCAAGTATACATTTCAATAACTGAAAATCAACTGATATTTTCCAGTATACTAAACATAAATCTTAACACATATATATATTTTTAAACTTTATTTGTTTGTTCTGGTAGCGAATTTTTGTTCATCTAAAAATATAGGATAACGGAGTTGGTGTACGTGGGTTCGATTCCCTCCCTAGGCATTCATTTATATCAGCTGGTGCAAAGCGGGCAGTTTAGCTTAGTGGCCCCACACTGACTCTGTTGTTCCTATGTCAAAAACATTCAGGCGGCCGCGGCCAGATCTTGCCATCTTTCTTTTTCTTTTCGAAGACCATATACAACAAAACCATGGTATAATGTGAAAATTATACCATAGGTAGCTATGGTATAATTTTCGGTTATTGAGATTTATACTATTGTTGCATTCCAATAGGTTACATTGTACAGCTATAGGTTAACTCAAAATATCATGAACAAATTCACTACAGAGACACCTATAAGATTGTTAACAAAGTATCCTTTTGAGGATTAATTATTGCTGGAGAAGTTTAAAGTAATAGAGACTATATAACTCGAAAGAAACAAAACGAAACTGTGACAAACGACCAGCACAGTTTTCACATATGTCTAAAGAAATACAAGAGTGCTCACGCTGAAATGTCTCGCCTGCTTTACTGACCATTGATTTTATGTTAATAGTCCTAAATATAAAGCTCTCTTTACTACAAGTATAACATAAACTTAACATGATCCAAGAAAATGAGTCCAAGGTCAGATAAACCAAACCGGAAATACATGTACATCTGTACTATTATTTGTCTGTTTGTCTTTTTATTTTTGGCCATGGCGTTGTCAGTTTGTTTTCGATCTATGAGTTTGACTGTCCCTCTGGTATCTTTCGTCCCTCTTTTACAATCATTCAATACAGCAAATATAGTTGACCTATTGCTTATAGTATCTAAGAAACAAACTTAACCCTGAAAACGTAACATCGGCCAATGAACCATGAAAATGATGTCAATGTCAGATGATACCTGACAGACAGACATGTACACCTTACAATCATTCCATACACCAAAAATGAAATATAGTTGACCTATTGCTTATAGTATCTAAGAAACAAACTTAATCATGAAAACTAAACATGGACCAATGAACCCTGAAAATGAGGTCAAGGTCTGGTGATACCTGCAAGAGAGACATATAAACCTTACAATAATTCCATACACCAAATATAGTTGACCTATTGCTTATAGTTTAAGAAAAACAGACCAAAATACAAAAACTTAACATTGAGCAATGAACCGTGAAAATGAGGTCAAGGTCAAATTAAACCTGTCAGATTGACATGTACATCATAAAATATTTCCATACACCAAATATAGCTAACTTTTTTTTCAAGTAGTCACTGAACCATGAAAATGAGGTCAAGGACAAAGGTCATTTGACAGACGGAAACTTCATAACATAATGCAATTATATACCAAGTATGAAGCATCCAGGTCTTCTACCTTCTAAAATATAAAGCTTTTAAGTATTTGGTTAACGCCGCCGCCACCGGATCACTATCCCTGTGTCGAGCTTTCTGCGACAGAAGTCGCAGGCTCAACAATAAAACTAATGAAATATTCAGAAATGTATGACGAACACTTGATAACATTTAACTTTTCAAAACAACTTACAAAGTTTGGTGGATTTTTTTCTCATTGAAAAACATCCGATGAATCATTGATAGTTCAAAGGACTGTTATAAACCTGCCTATCATTAACAATACATTTTTATGAATTTAACTTACCACCTGACGTACAAAGTTGCTTGGAAAAATCATTTAGAATTACGATGTGTCATTTTCTTTGGTGTACTCAATGAAAAGATAATCTCTATACTATAACTCAAATTAACATAAACAAATTCACTACACAGACACCTGATAAATAGTAAATATTGCATATTGAAAGATTTAATTCTGAAACATCTTCTATCTAACTAAATTCTTACCTGTCCCTATTGTAAGAAACAATGCCAAGGTTTTTCTCATTGTTGGCAGTCTTCGAGGTTTGGTGTAATCTAAGATAGAACTACATGATTATGACTTTAGTGTCATTTTGATAACTGTTGAATACATCATTTAGTATATATTTGACTAGTGGTTGTCTCTCATGATTGCATCTACGGGGCTTGAAATCTGATATCAGCAAAATATATTTACATACAAATATCACCCCTCCCTGAGATTACCAAAGTTATCATACGTAGCCCAAATCTAGCCGTGGAAAAATTGACATATACACTTACTAGTACTCTAATACTGCTTAAAATGTGCTTCAATTTTTTTTTAAGTAAATCAAACTGCGTCACCTATAAGAAATTATAAAATTGTTTTTGACAGTCTATATGAATCATTTATTCTGATTATTTTCCGTTTGACAATACTTGTCACATATTATAGAAAAGGAATTCACTAAATTCCAACTTAAATACAGATTTTTGGGTTGGAATTAGGCTGTGTCTGTAGAATTCTTAAAACAATTTAAATGATGTTGTTAATAGCACCTGTATTTTAGATACGATACATGTACACTCAGTGACCCTTTGACTAAACCTATTCTTAAAGGTTATCAATTTATAACCGTAGTTAGATCTTTGAATATTGTTTGAATCGATACTAACATTGATTTTGATTTATGAGATGAATCAAAATATGACTAAATATGTATTGCTATACGGTTATGAGGTCCTACATCCTGTCGATAACATTTACGAAAATGTTGGCCTTATACAAGGTCATGTCTTTACACTAAATCCGTTGGATGTGTACTGATTGATACTTTAGTCTTGGAGAATGATGTATTTGTTAGTTTTAATTGGCTTTGAACTAGCATTCATTAACTTCGGGTACGTATTTTGTACTTCGTGCCAATCAGATGAGTCAAGCCATTTACTTTTTTATCCCTTCGTAATTTTTATGGACGCCATCAAGAGTTGGTTGACCGTTATGGAATATCACAGATGACGACGGATATGTTCCAATTGTCGTAACTACAATCCCGTCCCCTTTCCAGAATGTGACCTACCGAATTAGACTTATCACCGTGTTTGTACTTACATGAGCAACATGGCGGGTGCCACATATGGAGCAGGATCTGCTTACCCTTCCGTAACACCTGAGATCACCCCCAGTTTTTGGTGGGGTTCTTGTTGCTTAATCTTTAGTTTTCTATGTTGTGTTTTGTGTACTGTTGTTTGTTTGTCTTTTCCTTTTTCAGCCATGGCGTTGTCGGTTTATTTTCGACTTTGAATGTCCATTTGGTATCCTTCGCCTCTCGTTTATAAAACATTAAATAATTATATATTTGAACAATTATAGTTTGTGGTTGTCGTTGATTGATGTGCGTCATATTTGTTGTTCGTTTATTGTTTTGTTGTACATCAGACCGTTAGTTTTCTTGTTTGAATTGTTTCACATTTTTTTCATAGCAATGCCTATAATAGCTGAATATACCGTATCGGTTTTGCTCGTTGTCTGTTGTTTAGTTGTTTAATTGGTATTCAAATGTCATGGAGTGTTCAACATGTATGGATTTTATTGTTTTACTGTGGCGTACCACACTAAAATGAAAAGTGTCCATCTCTTCAAATATAACTGTCGACAACACACACCTATAACATGATCTCCAGTTGAATGAAATTTACTGTTTTGTAAGAATATAACCTTTTTCAAGCAATTTTTTCAATTTGATTTGGTTTTTGAGAACGAATATTGTTTTAAGTAATGGTTTGACAGCCAGTAGAAATCATTAATAAATCACATAACGTTTACTTTACCCAACTGTGTCTGATTTACAGCCTTCAACATTTAAAATATTAGGTCATCCATTACGAAAATAAAGGGATTTCATCATCGCAATCGTATAACTATATAAACAAATTGTATAACTATATAAACGAATTGAAAAAAGAAGCAAAAGTTACCTAAACTATGCTAAGTATGGTTAATCGTGATAATGTAGATAGAATAATATCTACCTGCAACACTCCACATCCGATTCAATATTGTGATCAGTGGTTGAAAATTTTAAGCATTTAGGATGTTTAGCCTTTCTATTTCAGTTATACCCTCATACTTTGCAAACTGCTCTGGTAATTTTGATGGTTTGTACTATACTTCTTCCTCCACATTATGTATTTGTACTAAAACTAAGGTTATAATTCCCCTCAGGCAAATTTAACCTTTGACGGATTAGGCCTTTTGGGGTTTAGGCTTCATTGAAAATTCTATTTTTGGCTTTCCAAACTTTTCGTTTATAGCGTATAAAGTTAAGATTATATCAGAAATACTTTACGGAAAGTGGAGTCTTATTTTTTTAGCAACATTTGGTCAGTACCGCTGATGGACTATCAGTTCCAAAGTTTAGTATCTGCCTAGTAGTAAGTACTTTGGTTTCCCAATGATTAAAATGCATTCTTCCTAAAGTTCCTGTTAAATATTTATTTGCTATATAAGTTAGGTTAAAAGTCTCTCATACAAAGAGGACCTTTGGTGATTTCGGCTGTTTTGTTTTCATATGAATGGTCTAAAGCGTTTTATCTTTAACTTTCAAAACATTGGGTCTTAAAATATTCCTAAGTCACATGTCGTGTGGATAGAAACTAGTATCATAATTTTTTTTCAAAAACTAAATTATCTGTTTAATAACCCGCAACTAAGTTTTCTTACAATTTTACATTTACTTAAATAATAAAAATTCAAATTTTTCTTGTGATAACATTTATTTTCTTATATTTAAAAAAAAAGCACAGGAATTTTATGTATTATCTTATACATATAATCTTATCTTCGGTCTCATATCTTGACTTACATCTAGAAATTGACAATGATGGTCGGTTGAAAACAAAACTTTACGACAAACGATATGATTTCTGCTTCCCAATTGTGAACTTCCATTTTCTATGTAGCAACATTCCAGCGGCGCCTGCATACGGCGTATATATCTCCCAGTTGATACGATATTCCAGGGCTTGTATTTCCTATCATGATTTCCTTGATAGAGGGTTGTAGCTCACAAGGAAGCTATTAAACCAAGAGTTCCAAGTGGTGAAGTTGAAATCATCCTTTTTTAAATTTTACGGACGCCATCACGAGTTGGTTGCCCGTTATGAAATATCCGTTTCACAGATGACAACGGATATGTTCCAATTGTCGTAACTACAATCCTGTCCCCCTTTTCCCCGAATGTGACGTAATGAATTAGACTTATCACCGGGTTTGTACTGACATGACCAACACGACGGGTGCCACACCTGAGATCACCCCCAGTTTTTGGTGGGGTTCGTGTTGCTCAGTCTTTGGTTTTCTATGTTGTGTTTTGTGTAGTGATGTTTGTCTGTTGGTCTTTTTAGCCATGGCGTTGTCATTTTATTTTTGACTTGTGAGTTTTGTATGTCCCTTTGGTATGCTTCGACTCTCTTTTAAATATTTCAACTCTAAGAAAACACTTGTCATCGTCGTTGTAAATAACGAATCTATGGTTCCCTTAAAATGATTTTTTACTTTAACTGTCTTGTACACTAAAAGATAACAATTGGTTTCAATTTTTCAAATTTATTAAGAAAATTATCCGAGTTTGAAGATTTTAACCAACTGTCGGTGCTGTTGGCGATACTATTCCATTTGCATTACAAACATTAGTTTTACAACACTGTCCTCCAATCCTTATATTTCCGCCAAACTGTCTTTTATTTATTTTAACATCAATTATTCCACCAAAATAGGCGTGACATATCTGAAATGAGATATATTAAAAGCAAACTATATTAACTGTAAGAATTCCAGAAAAATTTATCGACCATTTTACCAAAGTCCGTGGGTTTGGTGTAACTTTATGGTATTTTTTCCTGTTGCTCCCAAATAGAGGGCATTATGTGTGTTAAATGTTTATGAGGTTATATTGCGATTGGTTAGACGACATTGTTTTATTTTTCTCATAAGTAAAGGTTGGAAAAAGGTTTGGTTGAATAGTACTGTTTGTCGAACAAAGCATCATACCTCAGACTTAACTGGGTAAGGTCGTTGTGCTCTTTATAACTTGTAATCATAAGACAAAATAAACAAAATAGAAAAAATATAAAAAAAATGGATACCTTTATGAAATTAAAATCATCGAAGGGAAGAGAATAACATGGTTTTAAGAGTCATTTGGTATTTTTGGTGTAGATTTTTAAACACTATTTTCATATTCCTTAGTGAACTTATGAAATTTTTAGAAATTTTATCAATTAATCATACCTTACATACAGTTTAATGTTATTCAAGATATGACATAATTGGTTGTTTTGATGTTAATGCATTACAAGAGTTAAAATGGAGAAAGTGGAATCATTACAAATAATTTATTTAAACACAGATGGCAGTGTGAAGGTGTTTGAATGATTTGAAATGAATGTAAAATGAGCTAAATATATAACATGGTTATCTTTAACAGTTTATATAATAAAGACCTCACAACATAAAACCCAACAAAACAAGGTAATCTGCAAAATATCATACAGGAAATAGACAGAGAATCTCATACTCAATTTTAAACCTGTTGTTGGTCTGTTCTGAGCATTGTGTTGTATTTGTAGAACATCAATCACTGACTTCTCTCTCATATTTATCTTCATTTATTATACTTATATATTCAGATCTTATTTTGATAGAGTGATACATGGTATAACCGTTTGGTATCGATGTCCGTGCACACAAAACAAATATCTGTACCTACCAACTTAATAACTTAACTTACAAAATCATCCATACAGCCAAGTTCATGTGCCAAGGTAAAATCGTCACGCAATTTGTTACGAGAAAAACAGGACTGCAATGATAAAGTATTAATGTCTAGTTTGTACCTTTATACCTAATAAATCAAACATTAAAATGACAGTAGTGTACCGATGTTCAAGTCTCGTAAATTCATTAGGAAGAGACAAATCAGGACATCAAACAAAAACTTCAAGTCATTTTTATGTATTTTTGTCGTTCTATGGTCTTCTAATAGGCTACACCATGATTTCTAAAGTAAATAAAAAGTAATATTCATAGTTCCGTTCATATATGAACCATAATTATACAAATATGGCTTACTATTCCGTAAAAGTACAGTTTACAAGTTAACAGTTCAATATATCAAATCGCAAGACTGAAAAGGCTTGTGACATTTATACCAACAGAATGGAAATATAGAAAAACTCCGCTTTTTGCACACTTTGAATAGGTTTTATCAGCATTCATATCAACAAGGAATGAGCCCATCATTAAAAAAACAAAACTGTTGTCTCGAGGAAGTGACCGAATATAGTAAACAAGTACAACAATGAGCAAAGAATAAATCGCAATGAATCATATATTGTATAGAACAGGAAATGGCTGAATATTTCGACCTAAACGTTTGACTAAAACTTCTTTGATAGACAGTTCTCTGTTTACAATATATCTCTTGACAAAGACCTTTCAAGTTGAAATACTGGGCCATTTCTTGTCTAACATTTTGATTTTTACTGTGACTTTGTTCAATATAGAGAAAAGTTAAAAAAAAAAGGAAACCACTCACCTGTGTTTTCTTACAAATAGAAATATTATTACAATGAGCTGGATCGTCAACTTCTGGACATGTTTTGCACCGAACTAAAATTTTGAATAAAACAGAGACATTGTTTTACATCTGACATCCAAACATCAGATCCATTCTATTAAGATAATATTGGATTTTAAAGTGATAGAGAATTTTTTTTCTTAATTACGTTAGTTGCATTACAAAAATAATGTTGATTCATCAAATACTTTTGCTTTGTTTAGAATTAGCTTGGTTAGATATTTTGTAGACTTACCATGCTTCTCTAAACCAAAACTCAGTATCTTAATGATATAAAGATTATTTAATATAAAAATAAGGAGATGTGGTATGATTGCCAATGAGACAACTATCCACCAAAGTTCAAATGAAGTGAATGTAAGCAATTATAGGCAACCGTACGGCCTTCAACAATGAGAAAAACCCATACCGTATAGTCGGCTATAAAAGGCCCCGACATGAAAAATATAAAACAATTAAATTGAGAAAACTAACGGCTTAATTTATAACAAAACAATTTACGAAACACAAATATGACAGACATGAACCAACGGCCACCACTGAATAAATGGCTCCTGACTTGGGACAGGCACATACAGATAGTGGCGGGGTTAAACATGTGTGTGAGCTCTCAACCCTCCCCTTAACCTTGGACATTGGTGTTACAGCACACCATAAGAACAAACTATACCACATCTTCTTTTTTATATATAAAAATCAGTTGAAAAAGGCTTAACTCATCAGATCGATACAAAGCAGAAAAACATATAACAAAAACACAGACGACGTGGCAGGGTATCTGTACATCCCTTTCAACAAAAAAGACACAAAGAACAGATCTGAGAGTACTGGCAGTTACTGACAGCTAGTTCAAAGCCAATAACAACTAATAAAAAAAATCATGTATCTAAGATTAAAATATTAATAAGTACATATCCAACATCCAATGGATTTAGTGTAAAGATGTAACTAACAGTCAGAGAAAAACATGACCTTCTGCAATGCCAAAATATAGGTATCGACAGATAGTAGTACCGTGAAAGTGCATATGTGTATAACAATAGTATTTAGTATGGTTTTAACTTACTGATAAGAAAATCAATATTCATACCAATAAAAACAATATTCAAAGATCTAATTACAGTGTTGAATTGGTAATCTTTTAGAACAAGTTTATTTAAAGGATTGCTAAGTTACCCGGATCGTATCTAAATTTCCGGGCTCGGTGAACAACATCACCGTAAAATTTAGGATGTGCTATTCCGTTTGAAATCAGTTTTCTACAGGTATAGTCAAACTTGCAAACCAAATCTTTGTATCTATGGAATAATTTAGTAAAGGTTTTCAGTAATTTGTGGTAACGAAATCCCTGACTTAATAATTTACCAGTAATACATAGATTACGCTCAATGAAATCAAAATGTCACTACAGACACGGGCATAGCGACAAAGCGATCGAGTTGGGATATATAAACACCATAAAAAAAGGAAAACTAACAATAGGGAAAGTAAAATCATCCCTTTTGTCGTAATTTTTTGTGTACAGTTTCTGGTGTAAAACTGAAATATCTAAATCTAGGAAAGGACAGTTATGTATAATCTTTTCATTTAAATTTATCATGTAATAAAGAATTACCTTTTATAATCTTACAAAATGAAATATAATGAAGCTTATAAATTTGACTAGCATGATTAAGAGGCAGCAGTGATTTACCGATGTTCAAATTTCATAAAATCCTTAAAAAGATACAAGTCGGAGTAAAAATAGCAAAAACTGAGGGAATCGCCTAAACTCAAAAATAGTAATTAACAAAAAACTAACTCACCACATGTACCACAGGTTTCTGGGCATATCTTTCTGCCTACACAGTCTTTCTTGCAAATTGAAGGATCTTGTTTATGAAGTATACCACAAGCAATATTATTACGGTCAAAATCTTCACAGGTATCTGGATCACTATCAGCATCTTCTTGAACAACATGGTCTTGTTCATTATTGGCATTAACTTAAATTACACAATAACCATAGAAATAAGAAGATGTGGTATGAGTGCCAATGAGACAACTCTCCATCCAAGTCACAATGTGTAAAAAGTAATCAATTATAGGTCAAAGTACGGCATTCAACACGGAGCCTTAGCTCACACCGAAAAGCAAGCTATAAAGGGCCCCAAAATGACTAGTTTAAAACAATTCAAACAGGAAAACCAAGGGTATAATCTATATAAAAAACGAGAAACGAGAAACACTTAAGAACCACATCAACAAAAGACAACCACTGAAACAGGTTCCAGACTTAGGACAGGTACAAACATATGCAGCGGGTTTAAACGCCAACCTTCACCCTAACCTGAAATAGTAGTGTAACATTAAAACATAGAAAGATATATATCGGAAATGATTTTGTCATTTATGTACATTCATTTCTGAAAGGAAAAATATTGTTTGAGTATTTTTTCAGTTAAAACAAATAAAGGCAGATGAAGGATAACTTTCAAAAGAAAAGTGGGTAAAACGATGATGAAACAGCAAACCAACAATGAAATTAAATAAAACAAAACTAAACATATAGAGGCGAAGGCGACATC
Source organism: Mytilus coruscus (assembly GCA_017311375.1). Taxonomy (NCBI): domain Eukaryota; kingdom Metazoa; phylum Mollusca; class Bivalvia; order Mytilida; family Mytilidae; genus Mytilus; species Mytilus coruscus. Next base: position 37,796,312 of record CM029603.1, on the reverse strand, counting down.
TAGACCTCAAAATCAATATTTGATTACAACATATATACCAAAGCATAAATTGTCGCGTTTCTAGACAGGTATTGAATGAAAACACAGGCTAGATTTTGTACAAAGAATCTACTTAAAAAAACTAAATATATGCAAACGGTAGGCGGTATAAGTCTATTTAATGAAAATAAATAGAAATTGGTAATCTGGAACCATTGCATTTGTAATAGACCTACATTTAATGTCAGTCATCTGCGCTAACTTTTAGAAACAAATTATTAGCATACGGGTATGAGGAATTTAGCGTATTTCTCGTCTATGAAGTACCAAACATTATTTATTTGTAGTTAACTGGGATATGGAAGGTTTTGGTTTTTCAAATATTCTGGCCTCGAGAATTACTGAGGAGCACTAAAAATTCACATTTGGTACAGTAAAAATTGATACGGTAACCTTTAAAGTCCTTATACATTAGAGGATTTTATCAGAGAGAAAATCACACAAAATGCAATTATATACGGAAGAAGTAAATCAGGATAGAACTTGTACGTAACGGAAAGGAATGAATGTTGTCTTTCTTCCTGCATAAAATCGTGTCATGCAGTTTTGAATTAGACTTCTAATGTATAGATACCGTATGATTTTATACACGTTGGATATAAACAATTCTTGATTATCATTATGCGACTCGCATTACTTTGATCACTTCGTATATTTACGTTCACTTGTTGATATCGTTGATATCAATTCTCATCATATTTTATCATAAACTTATTTTCAGTATCGATGGTAACATGTCAGAATTAATTATTCCATCTGTTGATTTATGTAATTTGCTCCTTTTTTCTATAGCTAGTAAACTGGAACATTGTGACTTTTGATATTACAATAAAGGCAAGTTTAATGTTAACAGATATGATAAAATAACATGTGTTTAAATATATTGTGTGTATTGCTATAGTAGTTCCGTACGCCCGAAGCGTTTTTCTGGATTAACCTTAATCGAGAATGCTCAAACCTAAATATTTGAAAGCCAGGGGTGTATAAATACGTAGACATGGTAGGAGCTATATTACCAAATGGTACAGTTTACTAGCACTTACATTCTGTATCAGCTGATGTAAAGTTACCATCGGGATCATGCACGTTGCAGAGATCTGTAGCACAACATCCACCGTGTAATGTGTAAGCACGTTTCCCCGTTGTACCACCGTAGTTAAATAACGTTTTGCAAACCTTTCATAAGTAAATCATGTACACATTAATTATGGTACCAGTTAAGCATCGTCATGGATAAAAAGGCGATAATACACTATCAAATTAAAGCTTCTTGCATCCACGTATTTTGGTCTTTAGGGGACAGTTGACTCATTTGCAATCATACCACATCTCCTTATTTTTACATCGACAAGTAACAAAAGAACTGACTTTCACATGATTCTCAAATGGGTTCGTGCTACCATTAGCTTTAATACTGTGAATTTTTTGACAAATAATAATTAAGGATACATGTTAGATGCATGTTAATGTGTGCAATGAGAAAAAATGATTCCCAAGAAGACCAATTTTCTTTCACTTGGTTGATGCCACTGCTAGTGGAGGGTATTACCAGCACAGTAGTCAGCACTTTTGTGTTACATGAAATATCATTTTATGTTGATTTTCTGTACAATTACTGTGTATAAAATGTTGAAATATTCGAAACATCAGGGTTTTTCTACTCCCATGTTTTCCTGAGCTGTATTTGGCACAACTTTCGCCACTGGCGAGTCTTTGGTAGACGAAACGCGCGTCTGGCGTAAAAGATTATAAGACTGGTATATTTGATACGTTTTCCAATAGCAATCTACCGTAGAGTTAAATAATAAAAAAAAGTTGCCTTCTTTTAGCTAGAAAAAAAGTAATAACTAGGTTATGTTAATGCAGCTTTAGCTACGATTTTGAGAGTAAAAGGTGAAAAAAATAAAGATTTTTCTTTTTCTATTTGCTTCAAATATTTGCAACAACTGAATATTCAATAATAATTTGGTTTAGTTGAATGTTGTCAAAATAAGCGCATAAACTTCATTGATACATTAATTCCGGCGACACGATTTGGTTCGTAATAAGGTGTTTGTATATTTATATATTTTATGATTGTCAAAATTATTTCTCAAATATAAAAGTTACTGTAATAAATTACTTTGCTCATCATGGGTCCATAATTTGGAATGCAAATATTTTATCTTATATTATCTCATGGCTGCAACTTATGTCTATACCTCAGTTAGATATGATTACGCATGCATGTGTTCAGCATGTTCAGTTTTTAAAAAAGAATGTCAGCTAAAAATTGAAACCAGCAGGAAGTCCGATTTCGTTGACGGATCCGACTCGCAAAAATATCTTAAACCTCTTTAAGCGCTGCGTTGATACTATAAAATGATTTTCACTCAGCTTTATAACTTCTTACCGCTTTATTAACACACCCAGAGGAAAACACAGGCTGAAGTTGAGTGTTAAATCTCTGTGTTGCAATGCATATCTAAAACAATAGAAAAACTGACATTTAGTAGAGTTCTATAAGTGTTATGATTGTGTAAAGTAATGAAATAGCAAAATTGTTTGCATACTTGCTGTTAACTTAAAAAGATTTTTTTAATTCATGTGTTGGTTTTGTTTAGTCCGTTTTTTCGGATTTTTTTTTTTTTTTTTGCTTTCTAAACAAAATTTTGATAATTTTTAACTGCCTTTCGAAAGTCATAACGCCCAGGCAAATAACCATTTTTAACGTTTCAAAAACAATACAATAGTTATTCCTTCTATTGTTTAATCGTGCTTCCCAGTCTGATCGCATATTATGAAGCATTTCCCTGCATCACTATAAATAAAAAATGTAAGAGTTCAGGATGCTTTATTTTATAAAAAAATATTTCATATCAGGTGAGATCTGTCAGATTGGGTGTTGGAGGAAGTTGGAGGGGAAGGGGTAACGTTCTACACAACAAAAGTAAAAAAACAGTCCGGCACCAGATGAGCTAATAGAATGACTCATCCTAAGTTACCTATGAAACTAAAGAGTAGAAATTTGACATTAGCAAAATTAATATTAAAATTTCAGAAAAGGCGTACGCTCTAAAATCTGTATATGTGACGGAGATTTTAAAAATTTATTCTATACCACGTACTTTAGCCCAATAGCTTATCTTTGGACTACATCGGATGTACCTACAACCTATGGAGATAAACTGATCTTACGTCATTAAGCACCTAGGATAATGAACTTAAACATGAAAAGACAAAATATTAATTAGCAAATGTAATACGATTTAGTCTAATATTAATTATTTTTATTTTAAATACTGGCTAAAACAAGTAAAAGATATAGACAATTGTATCTAATAAATTAGAAATCGTAGATACCTCTGACGCTAAACTGCATTGGACTTTGGTAGTACAGTCTTCTTGTCTTGCAACATTATCACAGTGGTAACACATTAATGCTGTGAGAAATAAATAGACATATAGAGGATGAATTCTGTTGATGTATTTTTTTTTAATTCTTATTTTGTTTTGCGAGTACAAAAAAACATAATAAAGTGTATTGTTTTAGTTCCAGTTTTGTTCTTTAAATTCAAATGATATGGAATGAAAAACTAAAATTCATTTTACAGATTCATTACCAAATATTTAGAAAAAATGTATTTTCATAGCGTTGTTAACTATTTCTAAGGTACTGAAGTCTTTTTAAAATTATTGTGCTATCTGTTTTTTCTCAACTTATGGTATTGATTTTCCCCATGGTATCTCCCCTCTTTTTGGGGGGAGGGGGTGGGGGTGAACGAAGTACATTCCCTTAAAAGTCAGTTTGTTTCCGTTGAAAATTATGATATTTACTTTGTTTACTTCACTCACGCATAATCTTATAAAACAGAAATTTCCTATTTAACAAAGTCGTCACAAATCATGTTTCAGTAAAATAAAACCCAACTGCATTTTAAGTACAAAATTTGATAAAATATAAATCTCAATGAAGTATAAATAATCTTACGACAGAATCCACATGTTTCTTTACAGATATCTGCCAAACATGGATTGTCGCACATCTTAGGATCTGCTGTCTTAAAAACTCCACATGCTGTTTGATCTACATCTTTACAGAAACTCTGCACATTCCCTACTTGGAACGCTAAGTCGAGATGAAAAATACAACACATTAAGAAAATATGTATGGACAACTAAACATGACATCTTCCTATTTGGTATCTTGAATCAATTATCGTTGCACATAAATTAAATGAAAAAGAGCTTCTGTATTTATCCTTTTTATCATTGACTATTATTTCAATAAATTGTGTCAATAATCGCATTCTGAATTCAATAAATACGACTTAAAACAAATCCGCGTAAGACTAATAATATGATGTACTGTACATGTGAATATATATTTTTTAGATAGCGATGTTCCTCTTGTTGCATCCCATGGCGTGTACATTTCACAACTTGGACTGTTTAGGGAGCTACCATTTGATTTTCATGGGAGGGGAGGGAGGGAGGGGGCTAGGATGAAAAATTTTGTCCTGCCTTTTTATTTTTTACTCTATTCGGTCCTGCCTTTTTTTTACTAGTTTATCCTGAATTTTTTTACACAAATTGTCATCCTGAAGTTTTTTTTAACCAAGTTGCTCATCCTGCCCTTTTTTTCACTCAAAACTCCTGTCCTGCCAATTTTTTTTCAAATTTCATCCTAGCCCCAACCCCTGGAAAGTTCTTACATCTTTAAACAGCAAGGACTACGGTGTAATATGCTAACTAGTCAAGTTAAAATGGTTTTTTCTTTTGATGATTTGACGATTTTAAATATTAACTTGCCTCTAACAAATTTTGTGCAGGTTTTTATATTGTGTGTTTTGCTCTTACGACTTATGGCAAAGGGGAGGGTTGCATGCACGTAAAACTGGTTTACCCCACCAAATTTTGTGGCTGTACCAAGTCAGACTGTTTGGCTATTTTCACGTATGAGTTGGATGATGGCGGAAGGTATAGATCTGCTGTCCAATGTATTTGTGATTTGTAAAAATAAGTCTTTTTATTTGATGGTTTGCTAAATCCTGCCTAAACCAATAAGTTAATTGAATCCTGCGTGACCTTAGTTATGCCTTTCCCGGTAATGTAGTTAGAATTAACGTGTATTATACATATTGGTATATATCAAATAAAAAATTGATGTCGTATACGCGAGATTATAATCCTTAATTATGTTTCTGTCTTTTGGTTTACCAGCATCATTATCCATCTATAGTACTGTGCAATTATGTGCTGTAGCACTTGAATGCTTAGATTGTATATTACTGATTGAAATAAAGCTAATACTTTTACAGAAGTTGTCATTCAGGACGGTTCACCCCCCTCATTAATATTATCAAGTATCTATTTTTTTTTGTGCCGGAATATAAATACTGAAATATACCAACAACCAAAAAAACAAACTTAAACACAAATCAAAATAGTGCAACAAGAAAATTCCTTACCAGTTCCAAATAGAATTACTAATCCTAAGATGTTTTCCATAATAAAAGTGGTTTGTTCTGGATAATACTGATCATGAACCTTGGCTCAGATATGATAAGCGTACATGTACATTGAATGATATCTGGTGTTTCTCTTTGTCACGATTAGACATTACCAATTTAAATGAATGTACAATTAAACGATATAAATTATGTACAGTTTAACAATAAATACATAGCAGAGGGAAAACCGATGACGCAAGAATAGAAAAATTACTCTTCTCATGTGAAGGGCGGCATAATCAATAGGTTTTTGACCCTTTGAAAATGAAATATTTTACTAATCTATCAAATACTATCCTACGCATATTCACAAGCAAGTCGGTCAGATCTGGGACTATTATACTAACGTCAATATATTATGTCCCAAGTCAGATATCTGATTTTATATCTTTGGATTTTGTCTTATGATATTCTGCTTTAGGGTTTCAAACTTTCGCATCTAGTTCATAACTGCAAAACGACCACCTCGTTTTGAAATTTTTAATTAAAATTTAGTTACTATAAATAGCAAAACAAACATCATCTTTTTTAAGGTTACAAGACTTCTCTTACAAAGATTTAGAGCAAATTTTAATGTGGATAAACTATTGTGACAGTATAGGATTTTTTCCGTTTTCGGTTTTACATATTTTATTTGATATTATTTTATACTTTATTACGTGCCAGATATTAGACTTTATTAATATGCTATTTAAGCTTTTGATTTATAGTCTACTATTTCTTCACACTTTAAATGTTTGAGAAAATCTAGTCAGTCAAATGTATTTTTACCAATTTTTGTAAATTTTGTAATCTTTACAAAATCTTCTCCTCTGAAACTACTGGACTAAATTCAACCAAATTGATGGCTAAAAATAGGCATCTTACAGGGATTGTTCTGAATTGGTAATTTTAAGGAAAGAAAATTATTACAGATAGAGATAATCTGTAAACAGCAATAATGTTCAGCAAAGTAAAAAAATTGCCCTTTATCCTATATACCTTAATATAATCGGAAAAAATTGAATTTAATTGTGTCCCTTGTTCTCATTTCCTGGGATAAAAAATAACGGAAATTCATTAATAGGAAAGATTGGGACTGGGTGAAACTAAACGACAGTACAAAAGTTGCATTTATCATGCATCAATTGTAAATAAAAATATCAGGTGAGCGACACAGGGTCCTTGGACATTTTTCAAAAATTTAGTTAAGTACCTTGTGTTATATTAAGGTATATAGGATTTTTTTTTTCTGAGACAAGTGCCTGTGTTCATTGAGCCTTGTTGTAACTGGATCTACCTGTCCAATTCATCAGTAAATTAATTGTCACACCTTGTTCACCTTTATGGTCATTCTAGACTCAATATAGCTATCAGTTTCAGTGAGGGTGCATACTCTTAGAACAGTACTTTGTGTCGTTTGTCTTTTGGTTAGTTTTTTGTGCCTCGTGCCTATACGATGACGGAGATTAGGATACATGTCAACTCGTACCTTCGCCAACTCGTACCCAATTTTGTTTTAGCTTGATTGTGTTTCATTTATTAGATTATATTGAAAATTTAATTGTTTTTTTTTTATTTTGTTATTGATCTACTGGTATGATTTTTCTTTACTTTTTTAAACATGTGTTATAGTTATCTAAGGTTAAAACCTTGTCCTACGTTACGGGAGGGTTGAGAGCTAACAAAGTTTCACTCCGTCACATTTTTTATGTGCCCATTGCAAGTCAGGAGCCTATTGTTTAGCAGTTGTCTTTGGTGGCTGTCTGCAATGTTTTTGTTTGTTTAATTTTTAGCATAAAACATGCCGTTGGTTCTTCACATTTGATTTTTTTACATTTTGTCATGCAGGAGCCTTTTATAGCTCACGACACTATAGGTTTTGCTCATAGTTGAAAGCAGAAAGGTAACCTATGTATGTCTCAATGGCATCATGTAATCAAAGAGCTGAAAGCTCTGAGGAAAAATGACGCCACTGTCTGTAATATTGGGATATTTTTTATGCAAGTCTTGATTTTCACATACCGTAATTAGTTTAACATTGCAACATGTATCGTAAGCATATAATTGATATTCGTATATGTGTGTGTGTGAAGTGAAGATGACAACTGGCTGTTTTTTTTTAGTACAAATGAATAGGTCAAGACTACCTGAATGATCTACAGTATCCATTGACTACTGGCTGGTTTTTTTTTGGACAAATAAATACCGTAGAAAGGCTTGTATAGTTCGCACTGGTACATAGTCCAAACCCCCTTCTCTCCACGAAATTTTAGGTAAAAAAACTTTTTGTTACTGTTAGAAAAGGTTTAATACACCTTATCGCTATTTGTCTGCCATTACTGGATATCACACAGGTTCCCGTAAAATTTTAACGTCATAAAACAAAATATCTGACGCCACAATGGAAAAGTGATTGTTGTATGCGTCAAAAGTTCAAGCGGCCGGGTCAGCCGGGATTAGCGATAAGGTGTATGAAACTTCGGTAATTTCAAATCCTGTGCGATCGTAAGCGGTATTTTCTTGGGAAAACCTGTTTTCCATCATCAAACGGAAGCTGAAACTGCTTGTAAATGATTCTAGAACGCTTCATGATTGTTAAAATAAGTTTAATTCACTTAAAAACAATTTAGAAACTTGTGTATGTTAAACAGGAAGTGTAAACGGCACGTGTAAAAGAAGAAATTAACCGGTGAGAGTCGAAACCGTACATGACAGATATCACTATAATACGACTTTGAAAGTAAAACAGTTCCATCCTTTTGTAAAACAGTCTTTAATATACCTATCACATTAATGTTTGAAGGGTCTTAAGCTAATACAAACCATATTAGTCTGTATGAAACACCAAAACGGAATGAACAATAACCGATTACGTTTTGTAGTTTACAAATTCTAAGCTGGTTTACGGTTGTCTTATTTACTATGTTTGTATCGGTTCAATCAAGCAGATACCAGTTTATTTCAACCAATGCATTGAAAAGAAACGAGAAATTTGTAATGAACGATTTAGTTTTATATTTATCAGCATTTATTTGATATTGAATAGAAATAACTTATTAATATGGATGAGTTAAAATTATTAGTTTGAACAATGATGAGAGCGCCCTCTACAATATCAATAACAAAGATGGCGGAACGTAAACAACCACCTCGCCGCGAAATTGAACTTGTTCTCTTATTTCTTGCTTATTGTACTCTATAATCCGCACCCCTCTGGAAGGTCCAATTTTGGAGAATAAAACCGCGGACTTATAAGCCTTTCTATGGACAGGTCAAGATTTTTTTGTTAATAAAATAAAATATGTAAACTGGTTCCCGTCCGACTACAACACTTTGTTCGACTGTAGCGTAATACAAGCAGATTCCAGTTAGTATGTAAATAGTTCCGGAACGGAAACGATCACTGTACGGAGTTTGTGTAAAATAGTAAATATGAAACCGAGTGCGGTAGGCGGAAATATAATCGACTTCCGTAAGGGTCAATGGTATCGAAAACATGCCGCTGATAGCGTCATTTTCAAAAACTTTTTATTTTTATATTGTGTCATCGCAACTGAATTTCTGCCTTTAAATGTTCAGATAATATCATCTCATTCATTTTTTCATACTTATAAAATAACTTATCTATCCAAGAATTCAAATATATCTAAATATTCAAATTATGATTGATTCATTGATTGGCGTTCAGTTTTTATTGATTGGGGAAGAAGGAGTGCCCGGAGAGAACTACGGACCCTCGGCAGGAAAACTGACAATCCTGGTCAATTAAGATTGGGGTCGAGCACACCTGCCAGGTGTTGGGTTCGAACTCACAACCTCAGTGTTGTTCAACTGATGGCAAGAAAACCACCAATAATTCACTCACACGACTCATGCTTATATATTCTTTTTATAAAATTGAAATTATGTAGAGAACTATATCTTTTTCTATGCATTCTTGCTTAGTTTTGATGCAACCATGTTGACAAATTCTTGACAACACTTATTGTTGTATGACGTCAGACAAGTTAAAAACTGGATTCATTTCACATGTAAAATTCAGTTTCAATGACTGTGAAATCCAAGTATTGCATAGCAATCAATAGAATAAAATAAGCAAAATTTTGAAAAGGATTGAGAATTTTACTTTTTTTATATATACATTGTATCTATTCATGATTTAAACAGAGTCTAATCATATCTCCTCCTCCTTTAAGCCTACCTGGGTATACTCCTTTTCATTCATTACTAATAAAAACAGTTTGTCCTTGAATATATATATATATTGTGACTGTTTTGAATTAAGGAGATCAGGTATGCATATTGACACTAAGTCAAGTAAATGATTTGAGAATGAATGCATATAATGTAATTTTATTCTTTTATTCACAATATATATGTGGTTTTGGCTCTGATTCTGACCAATGCTAATATACTTAATATTTATTTTCAAGTGACTTTTATTGTTGTTGTTACCAATTATGTAAATCAATTGTATCTGATTTTATGCCCTTTATGGGCCCTGTAATTGAAATAAAAATATTCTATTCTATTCTATTCTATATATATATATATATATATACATGTATATATTTAAATATAAAGAGATTTTTGCAAATCTATATACTAATAAATTGCTTCGCCAAGCGCAGCTGGATACGACCGCAGAGGTCCAACCCTAAACAGTTGGGGCAAAAATGGACACAATATTCGTGCTTGATACAGGTCTGAATTTGGATTGTAATTCAATATTTGACACATAATAGGTTTCTGACACAGAATAACTGTAGTCAAAGAACTTAGAATTGTTTATATGATTTGAATTTATATTCAATTTTTTGCTATTGTGCAATACACTATGCTGTTGCTAATTGACCACCCCCAAAAATTTTTTTTTTTAACCCCCTTTAAAAAAAAAAAAAAAAAAAACATTTGAAGAAATTTTCTTTCTGATTTCTGAAATCTTGAGAAAAATTGTCCCCTCCCACCCCACCTAATTTTTTAACCTCCCCTTTTTTCCAAAAAAGTTCTTTCCCTCAAGACATGGTCATAATCTCAATTCAAATAATTTCCAATGGAGTTTGCAACCATAATAACCAATTTAAATACATCATAAAAGTCTTAAAATAGAAAATGACATACATAATCATAGCTAAAATTAATTTACCTTAATCACCATTTTTAAAATTATTAAAATAGTAACTTCTAAAAATGAATTGACAGCTAAGCACCTCAAGACAATACAACATTTCTTTATACATAATTTAAAAGCAGTGTAAGGGAGGTAATTCACAGTTGTGTTTGAATTACCTCCCTTACACTGTAATTTGTACTTAATTGTCCATTAACCAGGACACCCTTGCTTTTTCTCACTTTTTTGCCCCTGATTCCTAAACGGTTTGAGACATAACCCCCAAAGCCAATCCTAACCATCCCTTTGTGGTATGGAAACTTGTGGTATAATTTCAGAGAGATCCATACACTGTTCCACAAGTTATTGTCATGAAACTAGAAAAATGCTTATTTGGGTCCCTTTTTGGCCCCTAATTCCTAAACTGTTGGGACCATAACCCCTTTTGTGGTTATTAACCTTATGTTTAAATTTCATAGATTTCTATTTACTAATACTAAAGTTATTGTCCAGAAACCAAATGTCTTCTAACAACGCTGATGATGTGATACCAATATACGACCGCAAAATTTTTTGCGGTTGTATAAAAATGGTATGTATATATAACCATCATATTGATATATAAACTAATGGCAGACGTTTGATAAAGAGATCTATATCTTGAACAAAAACATAAAACACAGACAGAAATCAAGTATTTTTTCAACTTTTTTTTTCTATTATTTCCTGTATTTTCAAGAAAAGTCTTGCTTCAAAGTCTCCATTGACTAGATAATTTGATTTAGCTTCCTTCAGTTTTGATAAATGTATAACACTGGCCACTTCAAACTTGCTGGTTTCTGCTGAAAATGTATGCTCTTTCCTGTATGTGTGTGCGGCATATCTGATAGTGCCTTTCATTCCATAAATAATCAACGTAATTTCAGCTTTCATGTCTGGTAAGGGTGTACTCTGCTGTGTTGGGTTTGAAGGATTACAACGTCTTATTTTCAGGGTAGTGTCATCATTATGGCGACCTATGTACTGGGCATAGAGAACATGTGGAATAAAAAATCCCATTGGAAAAAAGTCAACCAAAAAAGTAAATTGTTTCGATTGTGACTGTAAAGGTACAGGCATAAAATTGGCAGGAATCTTTAAATTTTCAACCGTTATTTTACTATCCACTTTCTGTTTAGATGCATATTTTTTTAAAGTCAGATCACAATATACAGCATACTGGTTTTTGCAGTTGTAATTCCTATACGGTTCGCGGGAAGCAATAATGTCTTCATACATAAGAGAGTGCCTTCGATAAGCCGACCAAATTTTATCGCCAAAAATTTCTTTGTATTCATGATACAGAGGGGATTCTTCAACTAGTGAAAGCTGACATGGTGTCATTAGAGAAAATCTTATCAGAGGCATAACTCCTTTTAAATTCTCTACCAAATGATCTCTGTTATGTTTGCATAAAAGCCATCTTTCCACTTCCTGCCAAAGTTCATATTCTGACGTCACCACAATTTCTGAACTGGACAGAAACTCTGTTAATTCAATTACTGATACTGCCATCCAGTCAGATGCTTTTTGAACAATAGAGAAATTAGACAAAATGAATGCTTGACACTTTTCCTGTAAGATCTGGTTACCGGTCATCTTTGCATACTGGTACCAGGAGAGTGTTCTATTAGAATCAGGTGACTCAACAATATGCTGCATCATGTAGTTTACACAGGAATCACATAGTCTTTTAATACCATATTTATCTGCCAGTAATAACACAGGAAGTACTGTTTCTGTGTTCACTTCAACTGATCCACAGTATAAATACCTGCAAAACAATATTACAGTATTATTTAAGATATTCTACATGTATGTATACACATTCAGATGAAATAAAATGCTTCGCTGAGCACAGCCTGATACGACCGCAGAGGTCGAACCCTGAACAGTTGGGGCAAATTTGGACACAATATTCAAGCTTGATACTGTCTGAATTTGGATTGTGATCAATTTTTGACATAATATAGAATTCCGACACAAAACAAATGTGGTCAAAGATCTTATAAATCCATTGCGCAATACTGTGCAATTGAAGATTTCTTCTTGAAACTTTTCAAAAATTCGAAATTTAAAAAATTTTGAAAAAAAAATATGAATCCCTTAAAAAAATTGGGAAAAAAATTCCACCCCCCCTTTTTAAAACCCCATTGGAGCAATAACCCCAAAACTCAATCCCAGCCTTTCCTTTGTAGTATGGAAGCTTGTAGTACAATTTCAGAGAGATCCATACACTTAAACACAAGTTATTGTCTGGAAACTAGAAAAATGCTTGTTTTTGGCCCTTTTTTGGCCCCTAATTCCTACATGTTTGGGGTAATTAACCCCAAACTCAATCCCAGCCTTCCCTTTGTTACATAGAACCTTGTGGTACAATGTCAGAGAGATCCATTCACTTACACACAAGTTATTGTCTGGAAACTAGAAAAATTCGTAAGGGTTCCGCGGAACCCAGTGTCTCGCCTACTTTTGCTGTTAGTCGCAGGCTCAAGAAAAATGGGGAAAAAATTATTAAAAATTTTCCTCTAGATTCTATCTTTTGATTGTAAGAAGTTCTGGTCAAGTTTGGTAAAATCCAAGAAGGTTTATGAATCTAATAAATGTTTTAAAAACTTTAACTGCAGACTGTACGTAATGTTAACTGGAATAAAACTAAGTCCATTTATAAGTAATATACAGAAAATTTCCTTCTAGATACTAGCTTTTGATCATAAACAAGCTTCTGTCCAAGTCTGGTACAAATCCAGGATAGTTTAAGAAAGTTATTAAAATTTTGAAAGCTTTAACCAGAGTGAATGTAATGTTAATTGGCAGAAAAACTAAGTCCATTTATAAGTAAAATACAGATAAACAGGATTTTTTTTTTTAACAAAATTTACTTTTGAATACTATCTTATGATCACAAACAATCATCTGTCCAAGTAGTGTGGTACAAATCCAGGATAGTTTAAGAAAGTTATTAAAATATGAAAAACTTTAACCACAGAGTGAATGTTATGTTAACTGGCAGAAAAACTAAGTCCATTTATGAGTAAAATACGGATAAACAGGATCTTTTTTTTACAAAATTTACTTCTGGATACTATCTTTTGATCATAAACAAGCTTCTGTCCAAGTTTGGTTGAAATGCAGGATAGTTTAAGAAAGTTATTAAAATTTCAAAAACTTTAACCACAGAGTGAATATTTGTGGACGCCGCCGACAGAATGTAGGATCGCTATGTCTCCCTTTTGCGACAAAAGTCGCAGGCTCGACAAAAATGCTTCTTTTTGGCCCTTAATTCCTAAACTGTTGGCCTCATAACCCCAACAATGAATCCCAACCTTCTACTTGTGGTATTTAACATAATACACAAGTTATTATCCTGAAACTAGAAAAATGCTTGTTTTGGGCCCCTTTTTCCTAAACAGTTGGGACCATCATCCCCAAAATCATTCCCAACCTTCCTTTTGTGGGATTGAACCTTCTTAAAAATTTCATAGAGATCCATTCACTTAAACTAAAGTTATTGTCCGGAAACAAAATGTGTCTTCGGACGACGATGCAGACGACGACGCAGACAACATCATACCATTATACGATCCCAAAAAATTTTTTGCGGTTCTATAAAAAATATGATCCAAGTACAAAAGTAAATAGGTTTCTCATATGGATTATACACATTTAGAAAAATATAAGAATTTTGGACTCGTTTAGACTTTTTCAAACACACTCATATACCCTTACTTATAAAATTTGGCTATGCAAACCATTTTTCTGAAAAGCCAGTACACACTTGAATCATCGCAGAGAATATTTTACATATGATACTTTTTTGCAAATCTATAGTGTATCACTCTAAAGCAATATATATATTTATAGGTTTCCTGCCTCCCCAGTCGTTCCAACCAACCCTTAAAGATTTTATTGCCTTGACAGTTGAATTTCCAAAATGTTATTCAATAAATAGCATTTTGTGTCCTTTGAGAAGATTATGAATCCTCTTTCCGCTGGATTATTCAGTCAAATTTGTAATAAGATTGACCAAAGATGTAGAAAATCAAGAATGCATTGTGCTGGAATATTGAAGGTGGTGCTAAAAATTCAAGAGCTGACAAGCCTCGCCCTAAAATAGGCTGTGCCGATCCATGTAATTTCTTGACTTGTGACATACATTGTACAAAGGCATTTAAACAAATTACATGTACATGTATTGATCAATTCTTTGCCTTTAAAGCCCATTTTTGCAAATAATGCCTATGTTATGATTGTTAAATAAAAAAGCCAAATTCATTTTACAGAAACATTTACTGCAAAGTGCAACATTTAAGAACTGACAAATTGGACAATTATTCTAGTGTAAAGTCATACTTAAGGAACATATCAAAAACAGGAATACAACACTCTTCTTCTGTTAGAGAAACTACAGGTTCACTGGCTTCCTTCCATCTGTCTTCACTTAACATGGCCCTGGGAAATAAACAATACACTGCTAAATGTATAATCATTCTTGATATATTATTTATACATCCTTTTAAACCATAGGCACTTGTCTCTGAAAAAAAAAATTCCTATATACACATAATTGTGTTGTTGTATATAGGAAAAAAAATCCAGAGACAAGTGCCTGTGTTTTAAACCACACTTTTTGTCTGTGAAGTGTAAAAATGATGTCTTATCATTCTCATTACATGTAGGTTCGGTTGCTATCTTATAAAATTTATCAGATGTATACCCTGTATCCCCCTTTATTTGGATAGTGACAGCTCAAATGACTCGGAAAATATTAACCATATGACCTACACTTAAAGGAATATAAAATTAGTTCATAAGCAAACATTGACAGAGATAAGCCTCAACCAGTGTATTTGATTAGAATTACCTAGATACCTGACAGTAAAGTAATAAATTAATTTATCCTGGTTACATATTGTAAATACTAGACATTTTTCTGATAATGCCAATGCATATGCAAGTAATTGAAAATATTTTTCTGTAAATATATGATTGTAGAATTTTCATTTTTAAGGCAAGCAAGCTCTGTTTTTTTTCAAATTGTATCCAAGATGTAACTTTTAAGTGATTCTACTTGTCAAATACCAAAACATTTTTTCAAGATGTACAAGCTGACCTTTATTTTCTGTGAAGGTAAAATGACATTCTGACAGGTACATTGTGTATCATTTGCTAAGCCCCAAAGTTTCCTAACAGCCTTATAAATGTTTTAACAATCAACTATGATATCTTTCCATCAAAATACACAATCAAAGTGCTTGTAAGCACTGAAGGGTAAAGATTGCTTTCATTTTGCAATTTTGTGAATTTAAAATAAAACATTGAATTGCATTTTGCTAGGCAAATTATAAATTTGAGTTGGAGTTATCTTCCTTTGTTCATGATTGCTTCGCATCACAGTGTAACGCTATTAGTTTCATACATTGAAATTATTACTTAACAAATAAAGGTTCTCATTGGTTGCCGGACAGGAGAAGATATTTAATACAGAAAAATTTCAGTATGGGAACTGAAGATATGATCCGATACCCGATCAATGGATAATTTTGTCTTTACTGGTTTAACTTGCCATATAATGTCACGTCAAATTCATATTGATAAATAAGAGGAAGGACAAAGATGAAAAAGTTTTTGAGTGTTCATCTGACTATATATACACTTAAAACACATATAACTGCCAATGATCTTCAAGATTTTTTTTCAAAATTTTTGTATTCCATGTTATAAAACCAAATGATTTATTTAAAAAAAAAACTAAACCACTTTAATACCCCCAAATTGTGCATTAAAATTGTTGTTAGAATGATCTGGAATATTCAAGAGGCATCTGATAACAAGTTAATAAAATAGCTGTGTATGAAAACATGAATGAGGATATTCATATGCAAATAATTATTGCATCAAAACCATAAAACTTTCAAAATCGAAAGCCAGTCTAGATTCATCAATACCAACAACAGTGTAAAGCTTGTAGTAAATTGATCCAAACATACTAAATCTAGTGCATGACATGTAGAATATTACCTTTTGTTAATCTGTCCGCCATAGTCCCATATATAACTGTGGAATGACAAATCATAAATTTTCAAAATCAAGCAGTATCTCTCTCCAATGATGCCACTAAAAAATTTTAGAATCAAAAGGATGCTTTCTTCTACCAATCCTAATGATCCGTTAAAATTTTTGGGAATTGGTTAAAGCAATTTTGTGTTTTTTGTAGGAAGTGTTCATGGAATACTTCTCTTGAGGCAATGAGGCAACTGCCTCACCAAAGTTTTGACCAAAACAAAAAAGAAAAAGATGGACAATGTAAGATAGAATATACGTGTAATCCTTAGTATAGAGTGAAAATGGTTCCAAACAATAAAACTTAATTAACCCTTTATACGCGTATTCCTTAAAACAAAATAAAACAAGGTATCCAATTTTTTATATATATAATTGATCATTGCAGATACACATATCTTTGTTTGTAGGTACGATCAAATTATACTTTGTAAAAAAAAGCCTTGATTTAAACAAGATACTAGAACTTTAAAATGATGTGATGCATGATTTGTTTTATTGCCAACATATGTGTTACTTTGATGGGCCTGTTTTTTCACCAGAAATTTGGCATTCCATAGGAACAAGAGTGCTCTTCTTCTCACCAGCATGTTCCTATAGGCATATGATGCAGTAATAATCTATCCATGCATCCTATATACATGTATACAGTTAAAAGTAAATTTTAAACTTTCATATTTTCTAATCTGTACAAAAACAGTTCTAGAGATAATCATGATTCTGTTAAATCTACTTCCTCGTGTAGGGAGAGTGCCACACTCTATTCTCGTTTCATAACACTTGCAAGAACTCTTTGGGTGGCTTGAAAACTGAACTTTTGCAAGGCAAACATTGCAACCGTCTATAGCAACTCTTTTCAAGTGGCATCTGAGGTGACCCCCTCTGTAGAATATATCTATTTATGATTGCCAGTCTTTTTTCTTCCTGAATATTAATGAAATATTTGTCACTGAATGTTAAACAACAATCACCAAACTTGTGTAAAATTAATCCTTTTTATCTGTAAGTACTTAGTACACTTTTACAAAGCCAGTTTCACCCTTTAACCATAAAATCTTTAGTCACATCTCAGTCATTGAACCGCAATGTGGCCTTGACTCCCACACCTCAAATTGTTTGTCTCACTAGAAATAAGGGTCAAGCTATGCCACTGATACCGTGCATAATACGTCCTATCTAAGACGGGCTTATTATAACACACATATGTGGATATGCAAAAAGGAGATAAATAACATCTTCCCCATATTTAAAAATCTACATAAACCATATCTGACATTAAAGTACAGCGAAGCACTCCAAAGCTTTTTAGAAAGCTAAAACTTGTTGTACATTTGAAGTTGAACATATTTTTATCACAGATTCATACACCATGCATTACTTATGCAAATTTTAATAAACATGATAAAGAAAATTCTTCTTGATAAGTATAGTAATTCAAATACACATCATATAGTAACTTGAATATCTATGTATAATATATCATTAATCATGTTAATAAATTGCTTGACATTGACTGCATGCATGGATAGGATCTAAAGATGGATCACTTCACTGCACTATTTTGTTTGAACTATGAAATGTAGTGATAAACCTTGGAAGATTTAGATATCAAGTCAGTACCATAGGGTTTTGATTGCAGAAGATGCAATCTTTACTTACTTCAAGAATGTATAGTACTTACTTACAAGGATACAAATCCTTGCTTACTAAGCTTAAGCTAAACAATTACTAAATATACATCCTTGACAGAAATGTAAATAAACCTTCTTAACCCTTACATAGATCTTGGACAGGTATCTGCATTTCCATTAATCAAATTAATACACTGTCCTGTGAAATTTTGTCACTGAAAGACCATATCAGGCAAGAAATGTGTGGCAATATATTTTATTTTGTCCTCTAGATCTGGAATAGCTGAAATTCAGATAAAATTTAACCAGAAGGGGTATAATTTTAAACTTATATTTGTACATTTTTTCAATGTTATTTGAAAAGGTCTACTAGCTGTTTTGTCCAATAATTGAATATTTTGGGGTTCTTCATGTTATCCTTTTATTTATTATAAAATCCTAATCAAAAGTATAAATTAGTTACAGAAATTGCGGCCAGACATTTCTACTTACTCAAAAACTTCACTTGCTGTCACCAACATAATTTTGTGGGCATAGTAGGATGTGTCTCCAACTTTCAGAATAACATCACTGAACATCTCATTGTTGTACAAATTTTCAAATCTGTTGATGAAATACTCTTTGTCATTGATAGATTCAGTAGAAGCATTTTTAGAAAGGGAAGTACATGTATCTCCACTTCCTAATGTCCTTGCCAACTTTTCAGCCATCTTTCTTTGATTCTTCCAGGATAACAAAACTGTCAGAAAACTGTCTATAATAAACATGATACATGTTATTTTTTTGTGCAGCTGGAATATTTTCCCTAGGAATTTTGTAAGTTTAGATTATAAACACAAGGCCTAAATAAAACTGGCACTTACGTTTGAAACTGTGACAAAAAATATTGTATTACTGAGAGAGTAAGCTCATATCAGATTTTTTTCATCAATGATCAATTATTATAAATCATTTAATTGTTACTCTCTGTAATAATCGTATTACGGTATGATACATTGTACTGTAGTTATATACATTTCCATTTGGTAGGCCAATGATATGTGCACTGACTGAGTCACCGAAAATACACATCATGCACTTACAAAACACTGCCCTTCTCCATCTAATTTTGCCAGCAGATGTTCAAATTATAAATGATTGATTAACTCTGTTGCTATTAATGACAAATCAGGAAACTGGGATACATGTACAAATCATTTGTTTGGCTAATGTTTGTAACAGATTAACAGCTGATTGATCTGTTAATCGATTATTATCCGTTCACCCCAAGTGTTTAGAGTTTAGATGCTTCTCTGATTAAAAAAATAAAATCGCGTTTATTCTGCGTAATGTTTTGTTTTATGTTTACTTACATTTACAGTACTATATCAAAGCCAAAGGGCATAAGATGCATGTGAGGTTAACAGGTGAAATCCTTGCATTGTTTACATTTTTTTAGCGACACCTATGATCTATGTAACATGGAGAATCAAGAATCACAACTCTATCAAATTATAGACTGATTCTGGGAACAGTATATCTAACGTCAATATATATGTTCCTGACTGATTCAAAGTCGTAATTTAAGAACAAATTTATTTTATTATTTTACACCCTACATTTTATCTCGTGTTGGCACTCACTAGGTGGTATACTAAATAATTTTTGATGCACATTTTCACATTTTTTAACACATAATGAATTGTTTTCTATTCATTCTATCCGCCTGAAATTGCTTGATTAACAAGAGCATCAAGTATTCTTAGATCTAAAACAAATATTAAAAATATGTCGAAAAAAAATATGTTGAAAATATTGTAACATATGGAAGAAAAAGTTCAATGTATATTAAATGATAAAAGACAAAATAATACTTCTGGCCTTGAAATCAATCTGGCTTAACACTTATCGATATTCAAACCAAACTTTAAAGCTGTGGGTCATACTTTTTGAAAATACCATAGTATTTACCCTCGTAGATGTACTTTAACAAGATTTAATGGCAATTGAAACTATTAACATCTTTAACAAATTAGCACAGTATAAATATGAATTTCTTGAATTTTGTTAAATAGTATGAACAGAAGAGAACTTCTGCATGACGTATCGACTGTGTGTGTGTGTATGTGTTTGTGTGGCATGGGGAGGGTTAACTAAAGGTTTAAGAATCAAAAGATGAATGGTCGATGCGTAGTCCAAAAGTTAGTATTATTATGTAGTAGTCTCAGTGTTTACGTGCCTATTTTTTTTTTTTTTTAATGTAGGATCGTCAATTTGTACTATCAATTGACGTATATCTGATGTTCAGTAGTTGTCGTTTGTTGATGTGGTTCATAAATGTTTCTCGTTTCTCGTTTTTTATATAGATTAGACCGTTGGTTTTCCCGTTTGAATGGTTTTACACTAGTAATTTTTGGGGCCCTTTATAGCTTACTGTTCGGTGTGAGCCAAGGCTCCGTGTTGAAGACCGTACTTTGACCTATAATGGTTTACTTTTATAAATTTTGACTTGGATGGAGAGTTGTCTCATTGGCACTCATACCACATCTTCTTATATCTATGTATATATCAATTATACTTAATCAGAAACAGGTTGTGCTGCTTAATAAAGGGCTACGCTGATCCACGCTGGGCCATGCATATTGGAAATATTTATTATTTTTATATTTCCGATTGTACTGCCGGTTAATTCATCAGTCAGATGTAATTGTAGAATTATGTTTATTTTTTTCGAATTTTTTTCATGTATATTATCATGATAAAATGACCAGTAAATTTTATGTTTTTTTGTACACAAAATTTTGCAATTAAAATGCTGAAAACCGTTTTCCGTCGGCGACTTCGCCCCCTGAACCCCCTACCAGGGCTCTGCCCTGGACCTGCTGGGGGTCTTAAGCGGCCACCCCCTCCCGACCCCTGCCGCAATTTGTGCCTACAGTTTAATGGATACCTAGCTACGCCCCTGTTCTCAATAAACCATGATATATATAGGTTTAGAGAAGACATTTATGTACAATATTTACAATAAGACAGAACAAACAAATCAATTGCTAAGACAATATATGAAGTACATTTTAGCAAGGAGCACATATACCTGTGCTGATAATCTTTTAAAATTTACAAAGTTTAATCAATTCTGATTTGTTTTTTGAAGACACATCTGTTTGTAAACAAGACAAGACAAGACAACAAGACAAGACCAGACAAGACAAATACTTTATTAAAGTCTCACCTCAATATTGACATATATATTCATATACATATTGATAAAATGAATATCATTAAATTGAAATAACAAGAGCCACTCTAAAATGAGTTATGAGAGACTATAAAATCATTTCCACAAAACACACAATTATCTACAAATATATAAAATACCTTTTCTTTTTAATATCACATCATAGCAGATTTTGGCTAAAAGAATAACGTACCCTTTTATCCGTGAATAAAAACTTGAATTTATCATCATCGGATAAATTCACAAAATTACATTTAAAAGAAAGCTAAATAGAATAGCACGCAAATCTGCATATTATGGTGGCCGGATGCGGCCATTTCGCCTTTTTGCGTTTTCGCGTTTCCTCCTTTCACTTTGCAAAACGCGAAATCGAGAAATCGAGAAATCGGGAAATTTTAATCGGGAAATCGAGAAATCGAGAAATCAAGAAAGCGAAATCGAGAAATCGGGAAATTGAGAAATCGGGAAATAGAGAAATTGGGAAATCGGGAAATCGAGAAAGCGAAAACGCGAAATCGAGAAATTAATTTCCGTTTTCGCGTTTTCGCCTTCGCGTTTTCTCGTTTCCGCTTTCTTGATTTCTCGATTTCCTGATTTCTCGATTTCTCGATTTCTCGATTTCTCGATTTCCCGATTTCCCGATTTCTCGATTTCGCGTGAAAGTGAAAGGAGAAAACGCGAAAACGCGAAATGGCCGCATCCGGCCACCATAGCATACTGGGCAGTTCAGTAGAACATGTTTCTCAACTTCAATAATATCATTTTCATTACTTCGATCATGAAACCACTATCTATTTTCAATCACAATACCTTCCTTAACGACCAGTATCTATTCTCAGAGGCGAAACACCACACATCTATTTTGCATATATATATGCACTCTTATATTTACCTAGCATATTCCTACATAAATAATTTTCTCTATAATATTCTTGTTTAAATAACAGTGGCGGATCCGGGGATCCGGGGTTAAACCCCTTTGACGATCAATGCTTTTGAATGGGGACATATGGTTGGAATCCCCTTTTATCCTGGGTTGGAACCCCCTTTTAAAAATGGCTTGATCCGCCCCTGAATAATCTATATGTGCGTAGTTTACTACGTTCATTGCTCATTAATTAAGTCAGAGAACCATTTCTCTCAATATCTACAAAAAATATTAACATATGAATTTTTAAAATAATAATGTGACATAAAATGTTTCCTGTTTTCTTCAAGGTATTTACATTCTAATATGTAATGAAATTCATCGCCAATATCATTTTTATTACATAGAATACAACGTCTATTATTTCTAACTATATTATTCCATCTACCCAGTCCAATAGGGAGCTTGTGATTTGTGGTCCTCAATCTACACAAATCAATAGATTGTTTGTTCCCAAGAATTTCAAAATAATCTGCTAGAGGTTTAGGGGAGGATTGAGATCTCACAAAACATGTTCAACCCCGCCTCATTTTTGCGCCTCTCCCAAGTCAGGAACCTCTGGCCTTTGTTAGTCTTGTATGTTTTTAAATTTTGGTTCTTTTATATGTTTCAGAGTTTAGCGTGGCGTCCATTATCGCTGAACTAGTATATATTATTGTTAAGGGGCCATTTGAAGCCCGCCTCCGGATGCGGGATTTTCTCGCTGTGTTGAAGACCCATTGATGGCCTTGGGCTGTTGTCTGCCCATTGGTCGGGTTGTCTCTTTGACACATTCAACGTTTCCGTTCTCAGTTTTATTCTTTTTCAAAAAAATCTTTTAAAAGACTGTAATTAAGTGATTGTGGTGAATTTGCAAGCAAAGAATTCGACAGACTTGTACAAATTGATCTTTAAGTCTCAGCTTGATGAAAGAAATCAACCATTTGCAATTCATAAATGATTGCGTTTCCCACACATTTAAGGGATACCACATTCATTAAGAATATCCTCTTTATATGATAGTTTTGTCTCTTTATCAGGGTTTAATTTCCCCAAAAATGAAATAAATCTAGTTTTTATGTCCAAGTCCATAGGATATCTCCCCATAAATCATGTAAGAGGGTGTTGATGTTTTCAGACTTAATAATAATTTTCAAAATTTTAGATATACCCTTTCAATTATGTCATTATTTCCAATACCCCACAATACTTCACAACCATACAGTAATATTGGTTTCACCATTTTATCAAATAAGTCAAACTGACTACATATAGAAAGATTATGTAGTCGTACTAGTAGCGTACTAACGAGCCTTAGTAGCCTTTTCTACATAAAACTGTCTTTTTGTTTTATTAAAATTGACCGTTCTGGTCCATTTTTTTTTCATTAAAGAAAAAATTACATGATGGCCGTCTCCTTGAAACAAACCACGACCTTTGTTTTATCAACATTAACTTTTAGCCTCCATACATCAGTGTAATCTAGAAAACAATCTAAAAGTTTTTTGAGTTCAGTTGCGGATTCGGCCGTGACTCTATCTCGGACAAAATAGAAGACAATTTTGTCACAGCACACTGAAACATTGAAAGGATTCAAAGTGACGCTTCCATCATAAAGGTGTAACACCATTAATTCGGGCCCGGCCAGAAAGCACATACCAGAAAGTAGTACATATTTAACACAAAATAGTTCCTACGCATGAGTGTAACTTTCAAAATATGTAGAAAATTTAGATATTTTTGGTATCAAATGAAAGCTGAATGACTGGTGATCATTGTAGAACACTTTTTGACTTTTAATTTTGAATATTAAAAAAACTGCACCAAATTTTAAAAAGAGGGTACATTTTGCCTGTTTGTCAGATCTGAAGTACCTGTTTTGGTACATCCGAAGTTCCAGGAACCAGTTCTTTCTTATATGCCATTAAAGGTATGTTGATTTTTTAGTACAAGTCACCATTAAGTGTTGCTTTTACATGCAATGATTGTCACTTTATTTGAACTTAAAGCAAAAGAGCTGGGTCTGCTTGAAATTGAGGAATTTAACATAGAAATCAATGGGGCCATGAATTAGTGGTGTACTTCCTAAACGGCTGGAATCGGCTATGTACCCACACAGATACATACAAATACAGAATTATCCATTTAATATCTAAAATGTATATATACATAACATAATTAACCATACTAGCTATGCTTTATTTACTAATTCGTTAACTAAAAGAAGATTTACGTTCTAACCATCATCCCGTACCACGGATATTTAAAAGTCATTTTAAAAATTGATTGGCTATTTAAACATTTCCTGATAAAAAATTTCAAATCTGTTTCAAAGCTGCATAGTCGGACTGAATTTATGCTGTACCTTATACGCTTGCTTTTGCCTCATTTTTATTGTTCATTCCGTGACTCTATCTCGGATACGAACTCTGAACCGATATATCCATACGTTTGAATGAATTCATCAGGGGTTATTACAGCCAAACATTGGCTGAATGAAACCATTGTTTGTTACTACCATGCATAGATTCCATAAATTAGCTTTCAGAAACAGAGAAAAAGTTAACGTACGTAATATTCGGTTTCGAAACTCTTCAAGTCCATAAAGGGTCACTTACAGTGCCAACTATGCAAACAAGGAAGAAAATAATATGTGAAGTGTGCTATGTTTTGAAATGTCAATCCGGCAAACATGGTACTGGAAAGAAAATTGCATCTAACAAATTTCGGTGTTTTATTCTAACTTAGTTTTTTGTTGTGGGGATGAATAAATACCCTGCCACGTCCGGTCTGTGTTTGTGTTACTTGTTTCTCTGCTTTGTATCGATCCGATGAGCTAAGCCATTTTCAATTGATTGTCATAGTTTGTTCATATGTTGTGCTGTTATACCACTGTCCTAGGTTAGGGAAACTGATGGGCGCCCGCAAACATGTTTAATCCCGCAACACTCGGTATGTGCATGTCCCAAGTCATTAGCCTGTAATTCAGTGGTTGTTGTTTGTTTCTGTATATCATATTTGTTTTTCGTTCTTTGTTTTGTACATAAATCAGGCCGCTACTTTTCTCGTTTGAATTGTTTTACATTTGTCATTTCGGGACCTTTTATAGCTGACTATGCGGTATGAGTTTTGCTCATTGTTGAATGCCGTAAGGTGACCTATAGTTGTTAACTTCTATTTCATTTGGTCTCTGGCGGGAGTTGTCTCATTGGTAATCATACTACATCTGCTTATTTTTATAAGTAAAAAAACCCATACAATTGCACTCTCTCCATGCTGAAGAACGCCACTTTTGGGGTATTGCGTGTACCCTTATAATAGATGTTACATGAAAAACAGCGGAATATTTTATAACTATTAATCAAATGTGAAAGTCGGTGATATGAACAAAAATATAGAAATATTACCTCTATGTGAATTAGTAAAAGACATTTTATCACCCTTTTTCCTGTGAAGTCGAAATCTTTGTCCGTGAACGTCAACAGCGTTACCTCGAAACAAGAGACGTCACAATAAACGAACACACGTACAACAGTAAGAAAATATGTAAGTAAAAGTAAGTTAGTAAGTACGTAAGTAAGTTATCACTTTATTTCTAGAGGGTAACACAGCTAGCATACAACTAATCTTCCCTAAGACCCTCTTACAGATATAACAATTTAATAAATAAAATTCAGTATGTACAAAATGTATATGTCCATTAAGCTAGATTTGGTTGAAAACTATTTTAATAAACTACTGGTTTAAATGTCTAAATGCCATTTTGATTACAATTACATGTCTATAATATCATTTAAAGAAGCAAGACCACGACCGCTAGCGTTAACTATAAGAAAAGAAGTATTGCTAATTCACCTACAACCTCTACAAATTGTCTTGAAGGACACTAACTGTGCAGGAGTTGTTAATAAAGAGAAAACATAACTAACGATCGATACCTTCCTAAAATACGATATCACTCGATTAATTTGTCCATGTTATATATATATTCACAGGCCACATTGTCAGTATATCGTCTAACGATTAATCTTGGTTTAACTCTTTCATCAGAAAGGAAATGATAAAATAAACCCTTACTATTTAGGTTTCATTATGAAATAAATAAGGTTAACTTTTCTAAAAAGGTACGGTATTTATTTGTTGTTTTTTTGTGCTTTGTGTCAATCTGATCAGTCTTTTAACTTATTTTTACAGTTTGTTCTTGTGTTTGGCAATTGTTTGTTGCTGTGTGTCGTATTTGTTTATTGTTTTGTCATAAATCAGATCGTTTGTTTTTTGTTTTTTTTTTTATTTGTATTGTTTCACATTTTTTCATGTTGGGGCATTTTATAGCTGACTATACGGTATAATTTTTGCTCATTGTTGAAAGCCGTACAGTGACCTATATATAGTTGTTAAAAATCCATGTCATTCGGACTCTGTTGGATAGTTGTCTCTTCGCCTCGGTTGACCATGTTTTCTCTCCGGTAGCAATCTGCTCTATTATCCTCTCAGCTATGTGTTATTTAAAATAAAAAAAACCTGAATTAGCTATGAATGTTGAAAATAAAAAATAAAAGTTGCTAACCTTCTACGACATTTGGTCTCTGGTGGAGAGTTGCATAATTTGCAATCGTAACATATCTTTTATTTTTATATTAACGAAAGTTTAATTACGAAATTGAAAGGAAATAGCATACATAGTAACTTTTGATAATTATAACTTGAAGAATAAAGGCAAACGTACGTTATATATTATACATTTATTTCCCTTGTGTTTGGGATACATGAAGATTTGTTTCATATTTAACGAGGCATCGTCCGATGGAAATATGACTTTTCGAGGATGGAAACGTCTTCATATCTCCCGTTGACAAGGGAAATGCATGTTTTATTCGTTTATTCCTCCTATTCCTACATTTTTAAATCTTGTATGTCATTTGTAAGAAATCCAAGTTCAGATTCAATATTTTATTATGTATAACATAAAACATTCAAATACACATAAAAATCTTAGCGTATAACATAAAACATTCAAATATATATATATAAAACATATCGTATATTAAAACTAACAGTAAAATATCATTAGCTTAAATACTTAAACATATACACGCGCCATTCTATTAAGAATTATGAGGACTATTAAACGAATAATTATATACAATATTTTACATAATGTTAAATTACATCATCAGCTATATATAAATAAGTTTGTTGTGTTTGTTTCCTCGTGTGAATGAACAGTCTTGTCATTGAGTGAATCCATCAAAACAAATTGATATATAAGGTCCCAAACTATAGAGTTTACTAACACAATGATGTAAGCAGTATTTAAGCACCATATTAAACTCTAAGCCATTAGTCCACAATAAAGAAAATATTAGAGAAAAATGTAAAATCATTAGACAATATAATATTATTAGATATCAGAATTTATCATAAAATCAGTACATATAACTCAAGAATTTAAGTTCCACATGTACAAGAAGCAATGTGTTACATGAACCATCAGAAAATTAACAAAATGCGGAATATTTTTCAAAATATCAGAATTTATCACAAAATCAGTCTATTTAAAGTTATTGTGATATGGGAATAATATGTCTTGTGGATGCAATGCATCCTGCATCTTGTTACTGTGGACCATCAATCTAATTGAAATTTTATATATATTCACTGGCGTGCTGGTATAAAAAGAGGATAACGAAATCAGAGATCAATATTTTAATTAGATTGTGTGGACCATCTTACTTTGAGTGCTATGAAGTAAAGTTTAAATTTGTCTTTGCCTATTCAACCTAGCATTTATCCTAGCACCAAGGCTGTCTATTAAGATTATAGTTGAAATTTTAAACTATATGTGTAATATGTATAATTCAATTTGAATGTTTCTTTCTGTATGAAGCCTTTTTCATCCTCATTGCTTTTCATATTTGAAATATTCAGAATTTCCTTGTATTTCAATTCAAAGTACATTTCTTTATTAATTTTTCCATTCTATTCTCTGCAATGCATCCTATTAATATCATTGCAATCATAGTTCTTCGTAAATAAGTAAAACGTTGTGTTTATTTTGCACTTATTTACCTGTACATCAATTAAATCTAAATTGCTAAAACAACAGCTATAATTGTACTTTGTTTGTAGGAATAGAAGGAATATGTATTTTTAAAATGTAGGAATAGCAGGAAGACACCGTTTTATTCCTATACTTATTTTTTAATTGCTGAACATAACATAGTTTTTACGTACAACGTTTCATAAACCGCCTACTTTTAAAAAAATATTATAAACAGCCTTCGGAACATGCAGTACCGAAGAAAAATAATTCTATGATATGTTTTTTCACTCTTTCTTCTCTATTTTGCTTTTATGTCTAAAATAATTTAAAACAAGATATTGACTATACGTGTCGATATGTAACCGCACGTAACGTTGTATGAGGTAACCTTTGTGTTCAGTTTAAAATTTAATTCCTAGCAATAAAATATTTGTTTAATCATCTAATGTAATCTATTGGAAATAAATGAAAATAACGTTGCTTCTATAACTCTTCATGGATTGAAATATGGAGATGTAGATTATCCATGTGATATTCTGTCATGAACAAGTACTACATTTTAATATTCTTTATTAAATTACAGGACCATTGCATAACAAATATAGCTGTATAAATCCAATAGTGTTGTTATTTACATTTTTCTATATTCCAAGTTAAACACCAAGAAGTGCATTCAAAATAACATATATCCCGTTAATGTGAAAATATTCTCTGTGTTTGGATATGGTAAACGGACAGGAAGTCGCAGGACAAAAAGTCACAGGACAGAAAGTCACAAATTTGATAGGACGAAAAGACACAGAACAAAAAGTCACAAATAATTTGTTGACAATTGTTTTAATATATAAGAGAAAGATCTTGAAATATTTACTTTTTATTACAAATATTTATTTAACAGTCTAGGATATTGTTCATTAGCCTTGATAAATTAAAATTTATTAAATTTTAATCATGCTAAGGATTTATTAAATTTTAATTTTTTATTACAAATATTTATTTAACAGTCTAGGATATTGTTCATTAGCCTTGATAAATTAAAATTTATTAAATTTTAATCATGCTAAGGATTTATTAAATTTTAATCATGCTAAGGATATATTTCTTGGCACCATGAAGCCGTTCAAGTACCAAGCCACTTTGACATTTTGTTTTCTTAACAATTATTTGATCATTATTGATATTTATTAAATAAATTTTAATTACAAAGCTGCTGTATATATAATATTTCAAGAAAAATACACACAATTTTTTTTAAATAAGTGTTTTTTTTTTATTCAAAGAAAAATAATCTCAAAACTGAATTGTGACTTTTTGTCCTGTGACTTTTTGTCCGTGACTTTTTGTCTGTGACTATCTGTCCTACATTCTTTGAATGTACACCTTTTTTTGTAATTGCTTTACATTATGTGAGAAACCTTCAAAGAAACTATATAGAGACAGTTGATTATTGAAACATGTGAATAAATGGAGATGTGGGGAAAACGTCAATGAGACAGCAACACAACGATACAAAATATAAAAGACATCTAGAGGTCAATATGGCGTGAACATTTTATCTACGGAAACAAATTTTGCGAAAATACCTCATGAATTTTCTCAGAATATAGGTCATGGGATTTCAGTTTGTGTTATTGTAACGCCTGTAAGACAGTGGCGGACGGTTGGAACCCCCCTTTTTTTTACGATCATTGTATTTGAATGGGGACATATAGTTGGACCCCTCCTGCCTTTATCCTGGGTTAGGAACCCCCCTTTTTAAAATGGCTGGATCCGCCCTGTAAGATACGAGTGTACGTTTTACTAGTCATCAAATAAAAAAATCGTTCAAGTTATATGAATAACTACTTCATTATGACAAAAAACAATTATGTACATTCATACGCACGACCAAATACGGTGGACAGACCGGTTTCTACAGAACAGATTCAACAAATACAAACACAAGTGACAAACGGAGATACAAGTGTATTTCGTGGTGTTGTAAGGAAACGTTCCAGAAGAATCGTACTTTACAATGTAACTGCTGATAAACCTTTCGAACTAGTTGATACTGCAATTAGACATTTTGCGTCAAGTAAAGAGGTTAATATAACTTTTGTAAAACTACTAACAAAGCGACAATACAGAGACATTGCGACATATACTCTTCGTGTTAACATCAATGAGAGGGACTTTGCTGCAGTAGAAAACGATGACTTCTTTTGGCCAGAAGGCGTGTACTGGCGAGACTATATCCCACAAAACAAACATCAATAACATTCATGTTCAAACTGTTATATATTTTATATGTTATGTTACTCATGTTGTTACGAATAACAACATGGAATATGAGAGGCGCTATGTATGGCACCTCATATTTTGAAAACTTGCTCAATGACTCTGATATATGTATTGTAACTGAACACTGGTTAAATAGAACTAATATTACATTTTTATATGAGTTAGCAAATGATTTTCGGGTATTTTCATGCTTTAGCTCTTGTTCAGTAAATTCAAACAGAGGCTCTGGTGGAGTAGCCATTCTTGTTAGGAAGAAACTTGGTTTTAAGACACATAATCTATTTGTTGATAATGACAGAATTTGTGCTGTCAAATTATCCAAGCATGGTTATGAAAGTTTATGTATCATAGGTACTTTACTACCATCAACAAATCATTCAGCTGAAGAGTATTTACAATATTTTCAAACTGTGTGTAGTATTTATGATAGAATGTCAGTTGATTGTGTAACAGTAATTGGTGGTGACTTTAATACAGATATTACAGTAACAAGTTTAAGTAGTAAATCAAAAAATGTCATAGACTTCATTACAAAAAATAATTTATCTCCTGTCCCATTGATGTCCGGTCGTAAAGGCCCTGATTTTACATTTAGGTCTAAAGACATGACACGTAAAACTATGATTGATTATATTTTCATTCCAGAATTCTTTTGTAATGGCTTCACAAATTTAGAAGTCAGAAATGACTGTCCATTTAATGTTTCAGATCATTATCCTGTTTTGATTTTCTTAGATATGAATTTGCTATGTAATACATAAATTTCATCTTTATCGTAAAGTTCTAATGTGGTCGAGATGTGATGAATGGGAGAAGAAATATTATCAAACAGAACTAGACAAATTACTAAATTTTGAAGTTTTACCATTGAACTCAGGTGAAATAAACGAAAATTACATAGAACATATAAACTCAAATATTGTAAATGTTGTGCATATCGCCGCAAATTCATGCATTCCCACTGGAAAATTTAGACACTATCTAAAACCGTACTGGAAAAGTAACAGCTTAGATTATTATCATAATGAGCAACGACAAGCTCGAAAAACGTGGCTGTCAACGGGACAATAGATATAGGAAGATGTGGTGTGAGTGCCAATGAGACAACTCTCCATCCAAATAACAATTTATAAAAGTAAACCATTATAGGTCAATGTACGGCCTTCAACACGGAGCCTTGGCTCACACCGAACAACAAGCTATAAAGGGCCCCAAAAGTACTAGTGTAAAACCATTCAAACGGTAAAACCAACGGTCTAGTCTATATAAAAAACGAGAAACGAGAAACACGTATAAATTACATAAACAAACGACAACTACTGTACATCAGATTCCTGACTTAGGACAGGTGCAAACATTTGCAGCGGGATTAAACGTTTTAATGGTACCAAACCTTCTCCCTTTTTCTGAAACAATAGTATAACATCACAACATAGAAAAACACACGATAAAACATCAATTGGAAGGCTTAACTCAATCAAAAACGTAAATTAACAAGCACGAAACAACGACAATATTTTTTATAAACAGTATAAAGATAAGAAAAGAGAATTTCGAAAGCATACGTAATGCAGAGCGATTATGGCAATCTGAAAAATTTGCTGATGTGCAAAAAGCAGCCGAAATGGACATAGGACAATTTTATCGTGTAGTGCGAAAGCATAGACAACAAAAATCGCCAGCAACTTGCTTGAAGTATGATGGTAATACAGCTACTAATAACGGGGATATTTGCAAGTTGTGGAGTACTTATTTTAGTGATTTGTATACTCCTAATGAAAATGAAAATGACAATTTTGATCAATCTTTTTATATGAATGTCACAGAAAAATTCGTGAATATAGCAGTCAAATAAGAAAACCGTTTAATGCTTTTTTCGATGTGCCCTACACTGAAGATGAAATATATGAGCAAATTAAAACTTTAAAATGTGGTAAGGCGCCAGGACCGGACTATGTATGCAACGAACATATAGTATACGGTGGTAATACCTTGTTGAAATGGATTTGTTATATCTTTAATATTATACTTAAATGCGAATATGTACCATTACTATATCGACATGGCATAATTATTCCGTTATATAAAGGAAATAACAAAGACAAGAGTAATCCGAATAGTTACAGAGCTATTGTCCTAACATCCGTATTTGGAAAATTACATGACAAAACAGTCCTTCATCGAATAAATAAAATGATTACCGCACTTGATAAGACTTTTCCTGACCCTTTACAGTTTGGATTTGTTCCTGAACATGGTTCTATCCCCGCTTTATACACACTCAAAGAATGTATTAACGTGTTTTTGAAAAGTAAATCTAAACTTTATGTGGGTTTTCTAGATAACGAGAAAGCATTTGATAAGATCTGGCACGACGGACTTTTTCTAAAATTGAAAGAAATCGGTGTAACTGGTAAATTATGGAACATTCTTTTTATGTCTTACAAATCTGCTAGTGCACATGTGCAATATAATGGACTTACTAGTGACAATTTCTCCATTTCCCAGGGTGTAGGGCAAGGGAGAGTACTCTCATCTTGGCTATTTTCTTTGTACATAAATGACTTAATATTACAGCTGATTTCGACAAATTGTGGAATACGAATTGGTTATCTGAACATTCCTGCCATTCTTCTTGCGGACGACACAACCCTTCTAAGTGCTTCGCCAAAAGGTCTACAAGGTCTTCTCGACTGTGTACAAACTTATGCTTGTAAATGGAGACTTAAATATAACGGAACAAAAAGTTGTGTCTTGACTTTTAATAATAATACAGATGTTGACATTAAGCTTGGAAATACAACAATAGCGTGTAAAAATGATACAATTTATGCTGGTACATTGATAACTAACAATAATAAAACGTTTGAAAGGACAAAAAATGCGGCAAAGAAGTTAAAGAAAAATCTACACTCATTGTATAGTGCTGGAGTAAACCCGAAAGGCCTTACACCGATTACAAACACCTTAATATGGAAACGTTTTGTTCTTTCTACAGCATTGTACTCTTGCGAAGTATGGGGACAACTCTCAAATTCTGAAATAGAACTATTAGAAAGAACACAACGATATGCTGCGCGATATATACAATGCATGGACAAATATTCACCAACGCACTCAACTACAAGTAACCTTGGTTTATGGTCATTAGAAGCTGTAATCGACAAATTCAAGCTTTTATTCTTTGGGCGATTATGTAGGAGTAAATCTGGCACAACTCATAAAAAATTGTTTAACATGTGCATAAGTCAATTTATTCTGGATGAAAATGCCGAACACTCTATAACCTATAATCTTATAACAACTCTTGTTAAATACGATCTATTTTCCTTCCTTGAAACCTATGTAAATGAGGATTACATACCAGAAAAAGTGCTGTGGTCGAAAATTGTCCGTCAGTCTATTGAAATTTATGAAGAGAACAGATGGAAAAGTAATTTAGAAAATAGAAATGAACTCAAACGGTATTCCAAAATTCATCCTACCCTCTGTGAACATAGATTAATTCGGTTGACAGTTTTATATCCCGATACAAAACTCGAACTGTTAGTACTTGTGGCTTTAGGATCGGCAGCCATTAAGAAAGCTACATGTACTCTATGTAACAAACAGTCTTTTGATATCGTTAAACATCTAATAATGGAGTGTCATGTTCTATTACCCGAAAGAAATGTTATGTTCTATAAAATTGTGGACGAACTTCCCCTTCAAAAGTCCGTGGATATTTTCAATTTAGACGACGATGACCTTCTTGAAGTACTATTAGGAGCTGTTAATAATACTGTATACGATCTCGATCCTATAGTTTGGTCTAGAATGATGTATTGCATAGCCAAACATGTTTACCCCATGTTTAAAAATTCAGACATGTATTATTTGAAAATAGGTTTAATTTTGAATATTGAATAGACATTGATTGAATAACGTTGTGTTTCTGTTGTGTATACTAGAATATCTGTGTATTGTGTGTTTATCTAAATATGTTGGTTTTTTTTCCATTGGGTATTTATCTCAAAATGTATGATATTTTGTTTATTGTGTAAATAATTACTTGTTTTCTTTTGTATGCAAAATCTTCATATACATGGAGGAAATAAAGATTCATTCATTCATTCATTCATGCATACAACTAATCTTCCTAAGACCCTCTTACAGATATAACAATTTAATAAATAAAATTCAGTATGTACAAAATGTATATGTCCATTAAGCTAGATTTGGTTGAAAACTATTTTAATAAACTACTGGTTTAAATGTCTAAATGCCATTTTGATTACAATTACATGTCTATAATATCATTTAAAGAAGCAAGACCACGACGGCTAGCGTTAACTATAAAAAGAAGTATTGCTAATTCACCTACAACCTCTACAAATTGTCTTGAAGGACACTAACTGTGCAGGAGTTGTTAATAAAGAGAAAACATAACTAACGATCGATACCTTCCTAAAATACGATATCACTCGATTAATTTGTCCATGTTATATATATATTCGCAGGCCACATTGTCAGTATATCGTCTAACGATTAATCTTGGTTTAACTCTTTCATCAGAAAGGAAATGATAAAATAAACCCTTACTATTTAGGTTTCATTATGAAATAAATAAGGTTAACTTTTCTAAAAAGGTACGGTATTTATTTGTTGTTTTTTTGTGCTTTGTGTCAATCTGATCAGTCTTTTAACTTATTTTTACAGTTTGTTCTTGTGTTTGGCAATTGTTTGTTGCTGTGTGTCGTATTTGTTTATTGTTTTGTCATAAATCAGATCGTTTGTTTTTTGTTTTTTGTTTTATTTGTATTGTTTCACATTTTTTCATGTTGGGGCATTTTATAGCTGACTATACGGTATAATTTTTGCTCATTGTTGAAAGCCGTACAGTGACCTATATATAGTTGTTAAAAATCCATGTCATTCGGACTCTGTTGGATAGTTGTCTCTTCGCCTCGGTTGACCATGTTTTCTCTCCGGTAGCAATCTGCTCTATTATCCTCTCAGCTATGTGTTATTTAAAATAAAAAAAACCTGAATTAGCTATGAATGTTGAAAAATAAAAAAATAAAAGTTGCTAACCTTCTACGACATTTGGTCTCTGGTGGAGAGTTGCATAATTTGCAATCGTAACATATCTTTTTATTTTTATATTAACGAAAGTTTAATTACGAAATTGAAAGGAAATAGCATACATAGTAACTTTTGATAATTATAACTTGAAGAATAAAGGCAAACGTACGTTATATATTATACATTTATTTCCCTTGTGTTTGGGATACATGAAGATTTGTTTCATATTTAACGAGGCATCGTCCGATGGAAATATGACTTTTCGAGGATGGAAACGTCTTCATATCTCCCGTTGACAAGGGAAATGCATGTTTTATTCGTTTATTCCTCCTATTCCTACATTTTAAATCTTGTATGTCATTTGTAAGAAATCCAAGTTCAGATTCAATATTTTATTATGTATAACATAAAACATTCAAATACATAAAAATCTTAGCGTATAACATAAAACATTCAAATATATATATATAAAACATATCGTATATTAAAACTAACAGTAAAATATCATTAGCTTAAATACTTAAACATATACACGCGCCATTCTATTAAGAATTATGAGGACTATTAAACGAATAATTATATACAATATTTTACATAATGTTAAATTACATCATCAGCTATATATAAATAAGTTTGCTGTGTTTGTTTCCTCGTGTGAATGAACAGTCTTGTCATTGAGTGAATCCATCAAAACAAATTGATATATAAGGTCCCAAACTATAGAGTTTACTAACACAATGATGTAAGCAGTATTTAAGCACCATATTAAACTCTAAGCCATTAGTCCACAATAAAGAAAATATTAGAGAAAAAATGTAAAATCATTAGACAATATAATATTATTAGATATCAGAATTTATCATAAAATCAGTACATATAACTCAAGAATTTAAGTTCCACATGTACAAGAAGCATGTTACATGAACCATCAGAAAATTAACAAAATGCGGAATATTTTTCAAAATATCAGAATTTATCACAAAATCAGTCTATTTAAAGTTATTGTGATATGGGAATAATATGTCTTGTGGATGCAATGCATCCTGCATCTTGTTACTGTGGACCATCAATCTAATTAAAATTCTTATATATATTCACTGGCGTGCTGGTATAAAAAAGAGGATAACGAAATCAGAGATCAATATTTTAATTAGATTGTGTGGACCATCTTACTTTGAGTGCTATGAAGTAAAGTTTAAATTTGTCTTTGCCTATTCAACCTAGCATTTATCCTAGCACCAAGGCTGTCTATTAAGATTATAGTTGAAATTTTAAACTATATGTGTAATATGTATAATTCAATTTGAATGTTTCTTTCTGTATGAAGCCTTTTCATCCTCATTACTTTTCATATTTGAAATATTCAGAATTTCCTTGTATTTCAATTCAAAGTACATTATTTTATTAATTTTTCCATTCTATTCTCTGCAATGCATCCTATTAATATCATTGCAATCATAGTTCTTCGTAAATAAGTAAAAACGTTGTGTTTATTTTGCACTTATTTACCTGTACATCAATTAAATCTAAATTGCTAAAACAACAGCTATAATTATTGTACTTTGTTTGTAGGAATAGAAGGAATATGTATTTTTAAAATGTAGGAATAGCAGGAAGACACCGTTTTATTCCTATACTTATTTTTTTTAATTGCTGAACATAACATAGTTTTTTACGTACAACGTTTCATAAACCGCCTACTTTTAAAAAAATATTATAAACAGCCTTCGGAACATGCAGTACCGAAGAAAAAATAATTCTATGACATGTTTTTTTTTTCTCTCTTTCTTCTCTATTTTGCTTTTATGTCCAAAATAATTTAAAACAAGATATTGACTATACGTGTCGATATGTAACCGCACGTAACGTTGTATGAGGTAACCTTTGTGTTCAGTTTAAAATTTAATTCCTAGCAATAAAATATTTGTTTAATCATCTAATGTAATCTTTTGCAAATAAATGAAAATAACGTTGCTTCTATAACTCTACATGGATTGAAGTATGGAGATGTAGATTATCCACGTGATATTCTCTCATGAACAAGTACTACATTTTAATATTCTTTATTAAATTACAGGACCAGTGCACAACAAATAAAGCTGTATAAATCCAATAGTGTTGTTATTTACATTTTCTATATTCCAAGTTAAACACCAAGAAGTGCATTCAAAATAACATATATCCCGTTAATGTGAAAATATTCTCTGTGTTTGGATATGGTAAACGGACAGGAAGTCGCAGGACAAAAGTCACAGGACAGAAAGTCACAAATTTGATAGGACGAAAAGACACAGAACAAAAGTCACAAATTTGTTGACAATTGTTTTAATATATAAGAGAAAGATCTTGAAATATTTACTTTTATT
Organism: Mytilus coruscus; assembly: GCA_017311375.1. Taxonomy (NCBI): domain Eukaryota; kingdom Metazoa; phylum Mollusca; class Bivalvia; order Mytilida; family Mytilidae; genus Mytilus; species Mytilus coruscus. Next base: position 37,758,079 of record CM029603.1, on the reverse strand, counting down.
ACAAATATTTATTTAACAGTCTAGGATATTGTTCATTAGCCTTGATAAATTAAAATTTATTAAATTTTAATCATGCTAAGGATTTATTAAATTTTAATTTTTATTACAAATATTTATTTAACAGTCTAGGATATTGTTCATTAGCCTTGATAAATTAAAATTTATTAAATTTTAATCATGCTAAGGATTTATTAAATTTTAATCATGCTAAGGATATATTTCTTGGCACCATGAAGCCGATCAAGTACCAAGCCTCTTTGACATTTTGTTTTCTTAACAATTATTTGATCATTATTGATATTTATTAAATAAATTTTAATTACAAAGCTGCTGTATATATAATATTTCAAGAAAAATACACACAATTTTTTTTAAATAAGTGTTTTTTATTCAAAGAAAAATAATCTTAAAACTGAATTGTGACTTTTGTCCTGTGACTTTTGTCCGTGACTTTTGTCTGTTACTATCTGTCCTACATTCTTTGAATGTACACCTTTTGTAATTGCTTTACATTATGTGAGAAACCTTCAAAGAAACTATATAGAGACAGTTGATTATTGAAACATGTGAATAAATGGAGATGTGGGGAATGAGACAGCAACACAACAATACAAAATATAAAAGACATCTAGAGGTCAATATGGCGTGAAAATTTTATCTACGGAAACAAATTTTGTAAAATACCTCATGAATTTTCTCAGAATATAGGTCATGGGATTTCAGTTTGTGTTACTGTAACGCCTATAAGACAGTGGCGGACGGTTGGAACCCTCCTTTTTTTGACGATCAATGTATTTGAATGGGGACATATAGTTGGACCCCTCCCACCTTTATCCTGGGTTAGGACCCCCTTTTATAAATGGCTGGATCCGCCCCTGTAAGATACGAGTGTACGTTTTTCTAGTCATCAAATAAAAAAATCGTTCAAGTTATATGAATAACTACTTCATTATTGCCATGAAAATACGGATATTGTGTTATGAAATTTTGCTGTTACAAAATTTTGGAAATCATTTTGAATTAAGGAATATATCTTCTTCATGTAATGCTCTGATTCCTTGCCCAGCTTTGGCTATACTTTTTGTTATGAAAGGTTTATAAGCTCTTCATTTTTTAAATCAGTTTTGGATTTTCAAATATTTTGGCCTCGATCATCACTGAAGAGACATTAATTGTTGAATTGAGCATCTGGTGCAAAACAATTGGTACCGTTAATGTTGTTACTGATAAAAGAAGAATTGCTTACATCAACTTTATGTGAACTTTGGTGGATAGTTGTCTCATTGGCAATCATACAACATCTCCTTATTTTTATATGACAATTTCGCATTTTACAGCAATTTAACTGAACTATAACACACATACATGGCACTGTATTTAACGGGAAACCGTGCGATTTAAAAAAAAAATCATTTAATACTAAAGCTGTACATGTAGATGGACTACTGTCACAATGGAAAACAATGGATTGATTTATAGAGCCATCTCTATCTAAAAAGAAATGCGACGCAACTCTGTACTATTCACACAATGACCTGTTGGAGATACACGAACACATGGCCGTTTAAAAGATTGTCAGCATAGACTTGAAAAATGGTTTTAGACTTATTGATTTGTCTTAAAATAAAGAATAGCAAATCTTTTAGAGCACAAAAGTCAAAACTGAATTTGATAAGACAAAAATCACCAACGTCAGAACTACCCAGAAACGATTATCTTTACGCAACAAAAAATGGCCAAGTACGAATAAATACATTTTAAATAACATCTTTACACCACAGTTGTTTGTGATCAATTTAATTTTCCAAAATGATCACTGAAAGATATAATAAGGTAACAGATTTTTCACTTCATGAACATAATTAATTGAATTTCTGATTGAATGGACTAAAAGAAATGGAATGAGGAAATTGTCATTTATATGCCAATTCGACCGTAAGTTAGATAAACCTCTCACTCTGATATAAAACAATTACATCGCCGAAATAATTCAAAGCCCAACAGCTTTCTTTGATGCAGCTATTTTCAAGGTAAGTTTGTTTTGTGTATATCATTATTATAGAAACAATTCTTATATATGTTTTGCGTGAACCCCCTGAGGGGTTCACGCTTATATATTGGCGAGTTTTGGAAGTGTCTATGGGCCACTCGATATCCTCGGAATCACGATTCTCGGAACGTCTCGAAAAATTTCCATCATTTATATAGGTAGTTATTTATGTCTTTGATACGGTCCCTCTATGGATAGGCTACAACGTGACATTGTATATTTCAACAATCCGACAAACGGTTCATTTGTAGATTAATGTGAATATTTATTAAATATCATGTATAATGATAACGCAATTATATAATTCTTGCTTTGAGACGGTCCCTCTACGCGTTGTGTGTGTTGTATTTAATAAACCTGGGAATAGTTTATTGATATACAATGACCCAGAGTAAACTGATTATTTCTGAACGTTTATCAATTAATATTTAGTATTTCAATCATAGCATGAGAAAATGTCGGAAAGAATGAAGAAATTAAGAAAGCGATATTTCTGTTAAAAATATTTATCTAAGGTCGGAAACACAGTGGTCGGAAAGCAGAAAGATAATTAACTCGAATAATTCTGCGCCCTCTAGCGGCCTATAGCCTATCGAGCAATCGGAGATTAGTCGGAGATCGGCGGAATATAACGACTGACATTATTCGGGTTAAAAGATAATCAAACAAAAGGATTTTTCTGTAAAAAAATATCTAATTTCATTAATAGATACTACCAGACTAAGAGAATATTCATTGTTAAGGTAAAACTGAGACTGAATTTATTCCTAATAATTATAGAATATAATTAAAATTATAATGTATACGTGCATTATGTCTCAAAGGTTTGATCAGTCATTACATTTATGAAAATTATATGTAACGTATGAGCACCAATGAGCAGGGATGCGTACCCAAAATTAGCTAAACATATAAATTTTAAACAGTCGTGAATGAAAAATACTTGCGTGGTTTCAATTCACAAGGATTTTAAATCCTTGCATCTCACAAAAAACGTAATTAATATTTTACAATAATCATAACAAAATTCAATTACTATCATAATGTTAATTTTTCTTTCTTTTTCTTTTTTCTTTTATTAGTTCAACCTTATAGCATCTAAATATTTGTACTATGGTACGGTTTTGAAAATTGTATTAATTGTGTTGGTCAGCTATCCTTCACGTCTTGATTCATTCAAATTATACACCAACCTGTTCACACGCACACTATCGGTTTGCGTTCACAAAAAATCCGGATAAAATGTCAATGAATCCGGAGTCAAAACACTTGAGGTAGGTAGTTTGACATCCGATTTCAACTATTAGATTAATATATGTGATGACGCAAATGCGTATTCTTATCCAGAGTATCAGTGCGTATGCTTTCTATTTACTATTTCTTGCGCAAAAATACCACGTTCATGCATAAATATTAATTTCACTCGCGAATGCGAATTTTCGCTTTTCTTATCTAAATTCATGACACGCCAATAAGAGCTTGCCATGTGACTTTCAAGCACGGTCATCATTGCTTACGGTATTTTGACCTCTAGCTGTTTCTCTTTTGTTTTCTTTTTTGAGTCACTCTCCTTTTTTAAACTTTGACATTTTCGAAATGCCAAGGATTTTCTACCCAAGGAATAGATTACTTAACTTCGTACTTTATTTGGTCTTTTTAACTATTTTTATTCGAGCGTCACTGATGATTCTTTGTAGACTTAACTCGCGTCTGGCGTACAACATGTTAATCCTGGTATTTTTTTTTTATATCTACACGTCTTTTTATATAAATTGGTTCTTTTGAGAGTATGTTCAGGTATTCATAAAACTTCTGAAAATAAGATATTCTACAAAACCAAGTTTCCCTGTAAAATATTTGGATTGATTTAAGTAAAATCAGGAAATCCTTAAAATTTGAGATGTTTTATGAGACCAAAATAAGTCTCTACATAAGAGGTCCAAATGAAGCTGGTGTGTTACTCTCAAGAAAAATATACGAAACCTTCTTATAAGTTGCATGCCACAGGGTTTCACTTCACATGGAAAATGGACTTTAAATTTATCTGTACAACATCTACCATGAGTACAGACAACTTCAATAACCAGTTGAGAACATGAAGGCATCCATGCAGGAAACAAAATATAAAGATGTGATAGATAAAATAAATGCATCCAGATTATAAAGCAAACTGAGTGCTTAAAAATTTATATTGCGATTGGTTTGTGCAATTTGCATTATACATCCGGTTTGTAGAAACTGGGATTTGCAATAGGATTATAAATAAATGATGTACAATCCCAAGTAATAAATGAAATAGTCGAGCTTTAAAATGCATATTCAAATAGTAGCTGTATATACACTTTTCTATTCACACCTATCCAACATTGCTTTCAACTGACTTGTGCAAGAATGTACACACTATTACATGTACATATTTTTAATAAAGGTAGTTTAACTTCATCATTATCTCCTTCTATTCACAGTCAATTATTTCAATTCAAAAGCAAGCAAAAATTCAGCAACAATCTTTTGGTGACCAGATAGCGGTCTTAGGTTCACGTATTGTTTTTCTTTTTTTAAAGAAAGCAACTTGTTTGACCAAAGGATAAACTGTTGTTTGCATGTTAGGTTCATTGTCCAGATTATGAAATACTATTTTCCAATTTTAACTTGGGTTTTGGAAATTATTATAAAAACGGAGATATTCCTAACATATGCCTAATATATACTGTATAGATTTTTTTTAAAGTAATCATTGAAGACGAAAATAACCATTGACACAAAAAGTGATAATGCACATTGACCAATTTATGATTACGACAATTAAAAAAAAGACAGTTTTGTCTTTTTGCATAATATTTAAACTTATCAATTATGTTGTTAGTTTACTCGTTTGAATTATTTCACTTTTATAGCTGACTATAGGGTATGGGGTTTCTCATTGTTGAACGCCGTACGATGACATATAATTGCTTATATCTTCGTCATTTGAACTCTGGTGGATATTTGTCTCATTGGCAATCATACTACACATCCTTATTTTTTTACATCGTACGTTTTATACTTACAAGTATGAGGTGTCAAAAACTATAGCATATTTAATTCTTTGAACCACATGACAGTTTTCATGCTCCCGATACATATGTTATAGTAAGCGTTTATTTTGTGTTCGAAAATTACGCTATATGCTCTTCTAGATCTTATATAACATACTAAATAAGTGTGACAACCATTTACACTCATGCTCAATGTTTTTACTTGAGTTCTATATACTTGTGAAAACCAAAAGAGATCGAGGAATCAGTCTTTGTTCATTTTAAAAAAAGTTATTTAATGTGTAAAATTTATTACAGACAAAGATGAGAAAAACAACTCACTTTTTCGTATTGTTGGCGTCATCGTCATTAATACTTTTACAAGGAAACAGCTCAGAACACACATTTTGTAGTTCAGTTCAAGACATTCCTGCTATTACACAGGATGAAGCAAATATGATTTACGTCAGAGATAGGGATTGTATAAAAGGAAATAAAACATTTAACACTTGTAAGGAAACCAATCATTTTTCGGTTAAAGATGATATTCGGCAAGATGTAATTCGAAATGAAAAACCAACCATCGCCACGAAAACGTTTTCCGCATCATCAGTAGGGCATGATAATGCAATGCTGAAGAAAAGCCGAACATTACAGTATATCAGGAGACAAGATTTATGGCATTCGAATTACCGGTGTAGACACGACCAATGTGAATTACAATCAAATGCTGTGCACCAGAATGAAGATATTCAGGAAAGAAGACAAAAGAGCGACAAAAGAGCTAATAGACAAACACGGCTAGTAAGGAGAACTGACCGAAAAAACAGAACAACACGAGAAACAAGACAAGGAACACGAGAAAGCAGGCTTGCCGTTCAAGAAACGCCATCAGGTAGACACGTTAGACAATTTAACAGAAATAAGAGATATATAGGAAGAGTTATCAAACGACAAACTGGCCAACAAAACATTAAAAGACACAGACAAGACAATCATGCAAGATTAGACACATCTACAAAACGGATCATTCAAACAAGACGGCATGCCAAACAAATTAGAGTTACAAATAGAATAAAAACGAAAGACGACAACAGGAGACATACTAGACAATTAACAAGAGAAGTCAGACTTGCAGATCGGCGTACTGCAACATCAAGAGACACAAGGAATATTGATGAACGAACCAGCCGTGCTGTAGATGAACAAACTAGACGACGTATTAACATCCACAAAGAAAGTACCAGACAATCAACTCGAGTAAGAGATCAATACCAAATAAAGAAAAAAAATATCATTGAAATGGTAAACATTGCCACGGAAGGTGAAGGTCAACCGAACAGGAGACAGACTAAACGACCTTCTAAAGATGATAGCCAAATTAAACAGCATTTAACATTAGGGGAAAGACAAGATAGACAAACAGACAGACTGAAAAGGGAAGTTAACAAACATGACAGACGGACAAATAGGCAGAAAACAAATGTGAAAAGACCAGACATACAGTGCAACACTCTAAACACACGGAATACCAGGCAAAGTAAAACAATAAGGCATTTGAACAGGAAAATAAACATATACCAAGGACGACTACAAAGTAAGCGTTTATTTACAGCAACAGCAATTACAGTTAGACAGAATACAGGGAAAAGCACTTTAAATACTAGACAAAACACCTTACATACCAAACAGAACAACTTAGATACCAGAAAGAACAAATTCCACGCCAGACAGAACACTTTAAATAATAAGCGTAACACCTTGCATATAACACAGAACACATTGAATACCAGACAGAACACTGTGCATACAAGACAAAATACTAGACAGAACACTTTGCATTTTAGACAAAACAACTTACGTACCAGACAGAACACATTTAACGCCAGACAGAGCTCCTTTAATACCAGACAGAACATCTTAAATACTAGACAGAGCACATTGAGAACAAGACAGAACACCTTCAGTACAAGACAGAACACCAGACAAAACACATTAAGTACAGGACAGAACACCAGAAAAAACACATTAAGTACAAGACAGAACACCAGACAAAACACCTCACTTAACAGAAAGAACACCAGACAAAACAACTTACATACCAGACAGAACGCCAGACAAAACAACTTACATACCAGACAGAACACCAGACAAAACACCTCACTTAACAGACAGAACGCTAGTCAAAACAACTTACATACCAGACAGAACACCAGACAAAACAACTTACATAACAGACAGAACACCAGACAACACAACTTACATACCATACAGAACACCAGACAAAACAACTTATATACCAGACGGAACACTAAACAGAACAGCTTACATAACCGACTGAACACCAGACAAAACAACTTACGTAATAGACAGGACACCTTAAACATCAGGCGGGATACATTAAATACCAGACAGAACACCTTACATTACAGAATGAACTCCTTACATTACAGACAGAACACGTTTCACACCAGACAGAACACTTTACATATTAAGCAAAACACATTACACAACAAACCGAACACATTAAAACCGGAAAAAACGGCAAAATAGAAAGACAAGAAGAACTGATGCCCACACCGATTAGACAAAGTGGTAGATGTTTTGCCAGACGGAAAAGTAAATGTTCGTCAGCAAAAAATGTTAGAACTTACAATAATAGAAGGTATCTGAAGCCTACATTCAGTAGAAACAACACGAGCAACATTATCTTTTCTCCAGCAATAGTTTTATCCAAGAACACACATTGGTTAACCAATGACACACTATATTACAGTTATTTTCCTTCTAAAGGGAAGCTAGTTGAAACATATGAGGAAACAGCGGACAGAATTAACAAATGGACATGGTGGAAAATGACGGATATCGACATTAATAAGCAGGTACGTCTCCAAAAAAAAGCCTGTCTCTAATGAACACAACTAAGTTTTTATTTTTATGCCCTTTACTATATTGTTTCTTAAAATTTGAAAAAAGAGAGAAAAGATACCAAGGATTAATTCATAAATCATAAGTCTGATTAAAACACAATACAAAGCCAAAACACAATACAAAACACAAAACACAAAACCAAACCCAAAACACAAAACAAAACCCAAAACACAATACAAAACCAAAACACAAAACAAAACCCAAAACACAATACAAAAGCCAAAACACAATACAAAACACAAAACACAAAACCAAACCCAAAACACAATACAAAACACAAAATACAAAACCAAACACAAAACACAAAACAAAACCCAAAACACAATACAAAACCAAAACACAAAACAAAACCCAAAACACAATACAAACACAAAACCAAACCCAAAACACAATACAAAACACAAAACACAAAACCAAACACAAAACAATACAAAACAAAACCAAAACACAATACAAAACCAAAACAAAACAAAACCAAAACACAAAACACAAACAAAATAAAACACAATACAAAACAAAACCCAAAACACAAAACACAATACAAAAGCTAAAACACAATACAAAACAAAACAAAACACAAAACCAAAACCAAAACACAATACAAAAACAAAACAAAACAAACCCAAAACACAATACAAAAAAACACAATACAAAACCAAAACACAATACAAAACCCAAAACACAATACAAAACCCAAAACACAATACAAAACCAAAACACAAAAAGGGCTAAGGGAAGAACAAAAAGTTGCTGACGAAAATTTGCAGATCTAACATGGTGGGACAAATTATATATATATTATGGTGTTAGCCCTGTATAAACACGGGTTTTCCGATAGAGAATGTCATAAAGTTATATATTATTCTATATTATTATAGCCTTGTTGGTCGAAAGTGATCTAGGGCACTGGACACACAGCAGGCGGTGTTGCTACGATGTTGCCACGAAGTTTCGAAACAAAACAGTTGAAAACCTAATCAATTTAGTAATTACAGACCATTTAAAACCAAAACTTAAGAAAAATAGTGCTGAAACTACATGTTGACCTCCAGATGTATTCGGTTCTTTAATTGTTGGGTTGCTATCTCATTGATGTTTACTCGCACCTCTTCTTACTAACAAGGACATACATTCAGAATGGAGAAAGTCACCTTTGATTTGTATTACCATAGTTGTACTTTAGGACAGTTGAAATTGTCATTTCAGAATAAAATAAAAGAGAAGACAAATGTAACACAAGAAAGTGAAATGAGGTAAGTTTTGTACATACCATCGAGCATCAATGTTGTCATGTTGTAGAAAAAGTCGTCTCTTTATCAAATGTTTGGATTTATATATAAACCTTTGAACTGCTTTTGAAAATGTAAATTTAATGTCGTGGGCCCTTTTTGTCGAACGCTATGAAGTATTAGTTATATACTAGTACCTAAAACATTGCATTCATTCGAAAAACAACAAGTGTAATTGTCAAAGTTTAGGGTGACATTCCCCGAAAAGGACTGTGGTCGATACGTTGGAACAGAGATAATTTTGATAATTTGGAAAATAAATTCACTTTAAATACCAGACGAAACACCTTACATACCAGACAGAACAACTTAGATACCAGAAAGAACAAATTCCACGCCAGACAGAACACTTTAAATAACAAGCGTAACACCTTACATACAAGACAGAACACATTGAATACCAGACAGAGAATTTTGATTTTTTAATAAAAATAATTATCAAATTATAAAATGTAAAGATTTAATCTACGTCAAGATATTAATAATACAGTTACAAAAACAACTAGAATAAAAATGCTTTCCTATCTTTTTTGATAGGATAATATTGTAAGTTAATAAATAATTGTGTATGCATGTTGTGTCTATTTGCACCTCTAAACATATTAATTTCTCTTGTTTCAGCGTCTTCAACATAAAAGGAGTGTCAAAAATGATAGTAGCAGGATGTTTAGGTTTACTTACAACCGGAACAATGATGAAATAGAGGATTGTGGGTAGAACAGAGGATTTGTGGGTATTCAGGAATTTTAGATTGTTTAGTAACAGAAAAAATACGATGGACAACTAAAAATCTCCAAAATAAAGATAACTATAACAGAATAAAAATGTGTTTGGTCGGTTTTACGTAAGGTCAAAATAAAAAATAAAGAAAATATACTTAGTGTTGAATAAAATAGGCAAAAGATACCAAAGACCAAAAGACAAACAGCAGTATACAAAACACAACATAGAAAAATAAAGACTGAGCAACTCGAACCCAGGGGTTAGTAATTTACTAAATATACAAACTGAAGCATGAAATGAAAATATTATGATCATTTTTCATTTCAAAAAGACAGGCCAGATAAAAATATTTACAATGCAGTTATGCATTAAAGTGGCGTGAATCATGTAGTGGTAGTAACACAGGAAGACGTACAAATGTAAGCTAAATCAATTTTTAGACTATATCATTGATATTAAGATTAAATGATGCTAGTAAATCTAACTCAAAGAGATATCATACCACAATATTCAAGTCTTGTGTGAAGATGCTCGTGCATGTTCACACTATACGGACTTCATATACAGGAGTGTGCTCCTTACGCAGAAACTGCTCCAACAGAGTTATAAGGAGGAAAGATTAAAAATGACACTCCGTAAATTTTATGGACACCATCACGAATTAGTTGATCAACTGTACGACGTGTCTGTGTCTAAACTAACTCATGACATTTTTACCATGTCTTAGATTGTGGTTTAACATCTACATGTATGTCGTCTGTCTGCGTAGTACCGAATGTGACCTATTCCCGAATATGACTGTTATATCGAGTGTGAATCTGCATTGCTACACGACGTGTCTCGGTATTTTATACATCAAACATTCATGTAGTTATTTTTGATGTTTCTGTTATGGTTTCGGTTGGATAATGTGTTATGTCTTATCGTTTTAGTCCAAATAATGATAAAATAGCCTTTCAATACCATCATTGTCGTGGAAATTGTTTGGACTGGTGTTTTGTAAATAATTGTGTGAAGTTCAAGATTACATATTCGTTACATAAGCGTGCGTCACTGTTTGTGATGTCCTGTGGCATCTGTCGTTGATGGAATATGTTCGTTGCTGTTCTGCGGTTTGCATGTTGTGTCGACTATTAAATTATTTGTTTGTGCGTTTCTCTGTGATGAGTGTTCTTGCGTGTGTTTGTGCTGTATTTCTGTCACGTAGTATTGTCATTTTAGCGATATTTTTTAACATTGCCATAAAAGCGGGAGGTTTGGCTAGCCATAAAACCAGTTTCAACCCACCATTTTTTCTTAAAATGTCCCGTACCAAGTCAGGAATATATCAGTTGTTATCAAATAGTTCGTTTCTATGTATGTTGGCGTTTATTTTTGTTGCACTTCAGTTTTCCTCTTATAGTTGATGTGTTTCCCTCGGTTTTAGTTTGTAACCTGGATTTGTTTTCTCTCAATCGATTTATGACTTTTGAACACCGGTATACTACTGTTGCCTCTATTTAGTGCAGGTCAAATATTTTTTATGACAATTCTGTAATTCAAATTTATTAATAACAAAAGCTACATTTGCGAATGCCAACTACGAAATTTTAGTTATGGAACAGTGACATAACGCATGCACTTCAGCCATTCTTTTCATGTCCTTTTTTTGCTCATACAGCTCAACAAGTATTCCATAAAATGAAAGTAAATGCATAAATGCGCTTCGGACAAACCAAAATTATATACATTTATTTTGATTCAGCAGACCGACTTTTTCTTACTATTGATTTGTAACATTATTATTGGAGGATCAAAGAGTTAACTTATTTCTCCTATTCAGAGGACAAATCCTAGTTCTTATCATATAAAAATAAGAAGATGTGGTATGATTGCCCATGAGACAACTCTCCACAAGAGACCAAATGACACAGAAATTAACAACTATAGGTCACCGTACAGCCTTCAACAATGAGCAAAACCCACACCGCGTAGTCAGCTATAAAAGGCCCCGAAATGACAAATGCAAAAGAATTCAAACGAGAAAACTAACGGCCTAATTCATGTACAAAATAATGAACGAAAAACAAATATGATACACAGAAACAAACGACAACCACTGAATTACAGGCTCCTGACGTGAGACAGGCACATACAGAATGTGGCGGGGTTTAACTAGTTTGAAGGCGCCAACCCTCCCCCAAAATTTGGACAGTGGTGTAACATTACAACATAAGAACAAACTATAAAAATCAGTTGAAAAAGGCTTAAATCATCAGATGGATACAAATAGAAATTCATCTAACAAAAACACAGAGAGGACGTGGCAGAATAATTGTACATCCCCACAACAAAAAGACACTAAGTACAGCTCTGAGAGTACTCGCAGTTACTGACAGCTAGTTCAAAGCCAATAACAACTAATAGAAAAAAACTATGCATCTAAGACTAAAATATCAATCAGTACACATCCAACATCCAATGGATTTAGTTAAAGACTTCATTAACAGTCAGAGAAAAACATGACCCACTTATTTAAATTATTTCTTGAATTGTATAAAATCCTTTGGTTACAAACAATTCATCGTTTGACTTCTGATGCTGTGTACATATTATCTTTCTAGTATGATCTGTTCTTCCACTTTGTACATTTGTACTCCATCGTGTGCTTATTTTTTCATAATTTCGCAGTGCGTGCATTATTGTTTACAATAGGAAACAACTTTTCCAATGAAATCTTATTTATTAAAAGTTCCATTACAAAATGACTATCATAGCTAATAGGAAACATTATTCCATGCTACCTCCTTCTTTTACCCGCTCTACAGTTTTGGGGTATTTTGTATTTAGTTACATGTACTCCCTCTAGTAATTACTGATTAAATTTTGATTACTGTCAGTTTTTTAACTTATCGTGTGATTTGGAATTTGACTTATCTTGTTCGGTTTTGATTTTGCAGTTGCTACAAGCTAAACGATTCTGTAATTAGGAATTCTGGTATATAAAGGGTTAAATGTTCTAAAACAGACCTAAAACAGGTCTTACGAACAGTCATTAAGTAATGACGCAATAATTAACTGAAAATTTAAACCATATTTTTAGCAAACTTGTGTTCATAAACATATATAAAACAAAATGGAGTACTGAAGGTTTGAATACTGTTAAAAGTGTTCTTTTCTGATGTTTGGAGGTTGGTGTTAGTTTTGAAAAAGTCAAAGGTCGCAGATAATTTTGGTAAAAAATGTTACTATTTTTGGCAGAATTAGTCCAGCAATTTTAACTCTGAACACCAAATGTTTTTAAAGAAGTATAGCTTCTTCAGAATACATATTCTCTGTTCTGAATTTAAAATAATGTGATAATTTAAGGCGACAGTAGTTTACCGGTGTTCAAATCTTGTAAATCGATTAGGAACAGATAAGGAGCTACCATTTGATTTTTATGGGGAGCTAGGATGAAATTTGAAAAAATAGGCAGGACAGGAGTTTTGAGTAAAAAAAAGGCAGGATGAGATTATTTGCCAAAAAAAGGCAGGATGACAATTTATGTAAAAAAAAGTCAGGATAAACTAAAAAAAGGCAGGACCGAATAGAGTGAAAATAAAAGGCAGGACCGAATAGAGGGAAAAATAAAAGGCAGGACCGAATAGAGGGAAAAATAAAAAGGCAGGACAAAATTTTTCATCCTAGCCCCCTAAAAATCAAATGGTAGCTCCCTAAGTCAAAGTAACAAAACAAAAACTGAGGGAATTACATTAACTCCAAAAGGAGCGAGCCGGATGTGTCGACAGTGTAAGCGTCTCCTGTAACGTATGCATTACCCGTCATTCAAATTCACACTCAATCAAAACGTCACATCCTGGAATAAGACACAATGAATAAAGTTACATATCAGACGACTGTACTGGTATCTTAAGATCTAAGACCACGAAAGATGTCACTAGTGAGTTGAAACACCAACATATCATATCGGTCAATTGCTTAATGCCGTTTGCTGCAAATTTCATAGATTTAAAGGTCACATTGTCCTTTATACGTTAAGTATGAAATCCAAACTTCGAAGTAGGTTTGAAAGCTTTAATATGCTGGTAATATATAATTCTATTGTACTTATGTTTGTAAAAAAATACTTGTAGGGTCCGATTTATGGCTTAAACATCATACTCTTTTTATATAAATGGGCATAATCTGAATGCCTTAGAAAAACTATTGGTACGAAATTAAATAGAATTGCTGCATATGTGACAGAACAGAGAATCCGCGTTCCAAACAACACGGTCCAAACCATCGCAATTTTCATGTTTATAAAAAATACATAAGAGTAATAATAATAACAATAACATGAAATAATAATTATAGGTTTCATAACGAGTGATTACTGAATATCGCATGATATCTACTCAAGTTGATTAGTTTTATTATAATAATAACGAGTCTTTCGGTAGTTTTATTTATTGTTTATATTGTAGTTGAAAAACGAATAATAATATAGAAGCATGCAATCATGAAAAATTTGAAAGGCTGTATTTTTTTCTAAATCTAGAAAAGTTTGGAAAAACTTTAACAGAAACTGTAAAAGCTCTTGAATGAACACCAATGATCTTAAGACAGTCAAAACAGCGATATTATAAAAGAGAATTACGAGGTTTTTGAACAGGCACATGGACACGTTGACACTAAACTACCTGTATTTTGTTTTAAATATTCCACCCATCTTTCATTTTCTACAAGTGAAATAACACAAGACATAAAGTAAAATGAAAATCAGTTAAAAATAACTGAATCTAAATTCTTGTAGTATGACAACAAATAAAACAGGCAATGTATAACAACTGGATCTATGTGCATCTTCAACAATGGAATCTCTATAACATTATACACTAGCATATTATCTATGACCAAAATAACGTTTTTGTTGATCTTGAATTGCTGATCATTTTTGCTTTTTCTCTATCTATTATAGTTTTCGATTGATTTAACAAAAACACAAAAATTAGTCAAAAATCGTCATTTTAGGACATTAACTCCTTAATGAGTCATCCACTTGCTTTAGTCATGTGACATTTTTATAGATGTTGTATAGCTGATCATTTTTAATTAACAGTTTCTACCTATCTATCATTCTTTTTGAGATATTTGATTGAAAAAACCAACAGAATTTGACAAAATCGGCATTTAATGGCAATATTTTTTTAAAGAAGTCATCCATTGGTTTGGGTCATTTTAGCCTTTTGTAGATCTTGATTATTTTTTACTCTTTAAAGTTTCTACCTATAATTGTAGTTTTCAGAGATAACAAACCCCCAAAATGAAAATTAGTAAAAAAGAGTCATCTAAGGACAATAACTCATTAATGTTTCACTCAAGGGTTTTAGTTGTTTGACATTTTCGTAGATCTTGTATTGCAGATCAATTTTGCTCTTTATAGTTTCTACCTACCTATCATACATATCAGACGACTTCAGTATGTACACTAAAGTTATCCATTTTTAGATGGTGACGTTCCCTTGTCACCATCTTATGATGTTTATATATCTCAATTTGTTCGATTCGCTCGTGTATGTAACAACGTATTTGATTTTAACGAAAGAAATCTCTGTATTACTGAAAAATTATTATCATCGGTACAAGGAAATCATTCGTAAATATAAATCAACATGCAGACATCTTATACGTTCAGGTATTTCACATCCAATCTTTTAAGGTAATATTCTATACAAAGCACAAAAATGTCGTCATTCACCCCAAAAGCTAACCAAACCTTTAAACAGACTTATTCAGAGGGGATATAGTTACGATACTGTTGTCAGGTCATTAAAGATGGCATATTTTGGAATTAATATTGATTCACTCATAGGGTCTTTGCATCGGAAATAAACACATTAATACTAAAAGCAGTTGTTGACATGATACGGGTTATGTTCTTCTCATACATTTTATGATGGTATGATACTAAACCCCTAACGGGAGGGATTGTGCTTGATTTTTATATGATGAAGACATAATCTTTCAATCAGTTTAATTGAGGTCTGGAGCTGGCATGTCAGTAACTGCTAGTAGTCCTTTGTTAATTTATGTATCATTGTCATTTTGCTAAGTTTCTTCTGTTACCTATTCTGACATCAGACTCGGACTTTTTAAACTGAGTTTTACTGTGCGTATTGCTGTGTGTTTGTTTATTCTACATTGGCTAGAGGTATAGGGGGAGGGTTGAGATCTCACAAAACATGTTTAACCCCGCCGCATTTTTGCGCCTGTCCCAAGTCAGGAGCCTCTAACCTTTGTTAGTTTTATATATATTTTTTTTAATTTTAGTTCATTTATATGTTTCGGAGTTCAGTGTGATGTCTATTTTCACTGAACTAGTACACATTTTTGTTTAGGGACCAGCTGAAGCCCACCTCCGGGTGCGGGATTTTCTTGCTGTGTTGAAGACCCATTGGTGGGTGGCCTTTGGCTGTTTTCTGCTCTTTAGTCGGGTTGTTGTCTCTTTGACACATTCCCCATTTCCATTCTCAATTTTTTTCGAATGATTGGCATATAAAAATTTGTATAAAATCGTCATGTGAAAATTATCTTTGTATTGCTGATTAATTTTCTGTTTACAAAGATAACAGAAACAAACATGAAAATTAGTAAAATGAGTCATTAAAGGATAATAACTCCTTAATGTATCACTTAAGGGTTTTAGTTATTTGACATTTTGGTAGATCTTGTATGGCTGATCAGTTTTGCTCTTTACAATTTCTACCTTTCTATCATACTATTCGAAAAGCTGGCAAACAGAACAACAATTTGATAATAATGGGCTTTCAAAAGTGATTATTTTCGAAGGGTTAAATATTTCGCGGTGGTGTCTTGCCATGGCTTTGTTTGGACTTGTTTGTATGCTTTTTGGCCTTGAATGTTTGTCTCTAATATTTTATTAACTATGCTTTTACTTTCAGGTATCACAGATCGAATTTATTCGTTCATAGTGTGTTAATTTACGTTTTTGATTGAGTTAAGCGCTGATAGTTGGTCACGTGGATTGTATTACGCCTGGCCCTATCGACGAAGTATTAGATTGGGTCAGGATACCAGGCTAAAAACTTGTTTACCGGAATCCTCGGGTGTTATCTTTCCCATATAAGGTCTAGTCCGTTTGGTATCACGTGAGCGTTTGACATGAACACTTGCATTTAGAGTTTCAAAGCATTTGTTTGAAATCGATGTTGAACGCTTTGAAATCATGATATGACGAACGTTACTCTGTGTCTTTATACTTGAAGAGCAGGGTTCATTTCAAAAAAAAGTTCGTCCAATACAAAATTATCAACGTATGTACAAAATATTTTGTAAACGGACGTTGTATCCTATGTAGGGATGGCCTTTGGTGATCCGTAGATTAGGATGATTATGTTAACGATGCCTTCGACCAGTATTGATATATTATTTATATCTGACATGGACCAAAGGTCTGTAAAGTGGAGAATATTTGGCAGTAAAATCGCCAAGTTTTTCCATACAGATCATTTATAAATGCGATGTAAAATACGTGACAGTTGAGTTTCAAGTCTTGTAGCATTTTCATTGGAAACACAGGCACACACGAAAATTTAAACACTCTAGGGACTTTTTCTACTAGTAATGTATGTCTGCCCGGACATATTTTACCAGGACAAAGTTATATCTTACAGAAAACCTTTAGGTCGAGGTAAGCGTACAAGGTACATAGTACAGAATATTAGTGCAAGTTAAAACTCTTAAAAGTTCCAAGCATATAAACATTGAAAATATGAAACACAGCCCTATATTTTGATATTTGAAAACAAAATAGTAGTGCATATGAATTGACTTCACATTCTACATGATCTTCAATCTTCAATCTTTGTCGTGATGACAGGGTAATCTCTCTTGTAAATTATCCTCTCTTGTAAAATTATAATCACTAATGTAGTTTCCTAATGGTGATATAAATTTTTCTGGATGTTCCTCCTCTTTCCAAATTTCGAATTTTCTTTTCATTGGGACATTATTACTGTATGAATTAATTTTTCCTATTCTCTGATGGCCATTTCTTCTCTTCTTAAATCTATTGGTAATGTTTCACTAAGTACTTCTAATGCCTCAAGAGATGAGTGAGATGGTTTTTTTTTTTTTCAAAACTTCCTGGGACTATTATACTTATAGTCCCAGAAACTTATTAGCAAAAGCATACTTAAACAAAAGCAATACAAACAAAAACGACATCATGCAGATTTTGTATCTATAAAATAAAATACTATACCTACCTGCCTATCTATTACAAAAAATGTACCGAGCTAAGTTATTTTTTGGGAAAGAAAAATAAAATATTTTACCTACCTACCTACCCTGTTTCAAAACATAGGGTCGGAAAAGGGCAAACAAACAATATTTTAATTTAGGCCTTACAGCCAATTGGTCAATTCAGCTGCTGATTGACGTTTCGTTTCCGAGGGTATTACCAGCCCAGTAGTCAATACTCTGTGCTGACAAGAAATATCATTGATTCGTCATTTTCGTAAGTTTGCTGTCCATAAATGTTGAATCATTCGATATTCTTAGTGGTTTTCTATCACCAAACATAAAAAAAAACTTAAGGAAAATTGGCACAACCTTTTTGAATTTTAGATTTTAATGCTCTCCAACGTCCAACTTCAAACTGCCTTGATTCGAGCGTCATTGACGAGTCTTCTGTAGACTAAACGTGCGTCTGACGTACAAAGTCTTAAGTCTGACTTCTTTGACGAGTTTTTTCTAAATACTACCCATAATGCATTAGATTCTGCTACGACGAATTGTGGAAACTCGGCCTGCATGAATGGATACCTTCATATTACATATTTACATACAAATTCTTTCCCACATGGTCAAAGACCTGAACATATTTTACCAAATGACTATTTGGACTTAACAAACGTGTATCATCGTTTGTGTTGCATTTATTATTACATAACTTTCAGATGTTTAGCATGCTTCTTCAATGACAAGTGCTATTAAACTAGTATTTACGCAAGATAATTAATCCCTGTGAAGCTGTATTGTGCACCCATAGGAATTTATGTATATGTTTTGAGGTTAACAAAATATTACTTCTGCAGCCATTTAACATTAATACAACAATCTGCTCTAGCCATATTCATTTTATTATCAAAAATTCAATTGGTTTAATCTCACAGATGCTGTTATTGTTGACAATATATTTGCCCACAGGAATAAACAATTCTCGTTTGTTGAACTGAAAATTGTTAAGTAAAACTGCACTGCAAAAGTGTTTTAAAAGGTAATATTATTTTCACAAAACAACGTTATTGCACCAATGACATCTGCTACTTGTGGTAACATTTATAAGGAATTTTTAGTAGTAATTCGAGACTCTGTTGACTAATTATTTAAAGTAAATGTCTTAATGTGTAGATGTGTTGTCGTGTACTGTCAGTTAGATGCCATTATATTCAGTAAACTGTTTATTAGATGGGGAATGGTAATGGATATTTTTGAATCCTATGAACCTAATACCTAAAAAAATGTTGTTAATTTTATGTATTTAACATATGCTATGGTTACATGTTCTTTCTTATAATTGAATCAGACTTAAAATGCGTCGATGTCAGTTACATTATTAATCAACAAAAAATTAGACAAATAAATATAAAAAATGTAATCAAATGAATTAAATGAAAACAATTACATAACTTCATATAAAAAGTATAACAAAAGTACCGAATTCCGAGGTAAATTCATAAAAGGGGAAGTCCATAAAAATCAAATGTACGACTAACAAACGGAACGAATGGAAAACGACTGTCATAGTCTTGACTCGGTACTGGCATTTTCCTTAAACAAAATGATGGATTGAACCTGGTTTTATAACTAGCTAAACCTCCCGTTTATATATGACAATTGTTTATAGTTCCATTGTATTGACAAAATTGAATGAGAACCTCAAACAGACATTATAGGTTAATGTGATAATATAATATAAAATTCTTGCGATAGAATAAATGCATCAATCAGGTATAATGAAAAAAGGAAAAAGAAATGTAATGGACAATGACAATGGACAAAATGCTATCTGCATTATACAATAGTCTCATTTGTTTCATCCCTAGATGGGATCAACCACACTACTTCAAAAATGTTTCTATTTGTTTATCCTTGTATTTATACTTACTTAATGTAATGTAACACTGTGCAACAAAAATTCGAGCAATCGTTTTTCTAAATAACCGGTCCATATTCTTAAGCAATTTTTAACTAAAACAGAGGCGCAAAATACCAAAGGGATATTTAAACTCATAAATCAAAAACAAACTTACAATGTAATAGCAAAAAAGGAAAAAACAGCCAAAAGACAAACAACAGCTCACAACACACAACATAGAAAACTAAATACTGAGCAAAACACGAACACCACTTTTAACCGGGGGTGATCTCAGGTGCTCCGGGAAATATCACAATTATTAAATATTACACTTAAATCATTGCATGTACTACAGCTCGGAGATTTTGGTCTGTTCTGATATTGTCCAGTTGCTCCTTTTTATCATGTTTTTGTTGTTGTTAAATTGTTGTTGTTTATACAAGGCAACAAGGACAATTTGTAGTCTTGTAAAACAATCCATAGCTTGCAAATGAAAACCTTTCTTCCGTTCTAGTTTACATAGGGATTTTTATTATTTCTATTGGAGGACGACGTCCAGCAGGTAGCTAAAGTTGCATTGAATCGAAACATTACTATGTGCCGTTGGTTTCTGACAAATGTTTTGTGTGAATCATATGGTACAATAAATCGAACATTTTACTATAAATACTGATAGAAGTCGATCTTTTAACAAGAAATATAGCATCGTTAAAGAAAAAATCAATAAATTAATACAATGAATAAATTCTGCTTACCCTTCCAGCTACATCATGAACAGTGCAAAAAGCACATTGGATCTCCCACGTGGTTTTGGTGGGGTTCGTGTTCCACAGTGTTTTGTTTTTATGTAAAGTTTTTGTGGACTGTTATTTATATTTAATACATGAAGTTACTAGCATATCTGGTATATTTGATGAGTTTATTTTTTGTTGTTGAAATTGAAACATCTGACAACATGGAAATCAAGCAAACATCTTAGCATATTACTGCCAACTTACTATAGAGGCTTTTTATTGGAATGGAAAGATGGAACAGGAAGTATTAAATCATGACACAAATTTCCCTACATCCACTTGGCAAAATACAATGCAAAGGAGCAGCGCTTTTACTAAATTCTTCATCACAAAGTCGCATTAAGGCCTTTAACACTGCAGAAAGCTCACCCTAGATTGTAGTCTATCTAGTATTTTTATGCCTGAATAACATTTACATCTCACACTTTTTCATTTTTTCATGTATGAGCATGATGAGTAAGTTGACGCAAGAATCACCATAACAACTTTGAATTATACTTTGATAAAGAAATAATTAATTTTATTATTTTTCTAAATAAAGTTTTCCACAAGTTTGAACCTTTTTTATTATGTTTTTCTTTCTGTTGCAATATCTATGTTTTAAGACAATCCTATTAACTGTTGCGTACAAACTTCATAAGAAGAGGATGATAACTTAACAATGAACGGTTGCAAAAATAGTTATGATAATTTATCTCAGATAATTTTTTTGATATAATTTTTGATGGCCTCTAAATATTTTCCTATTACAGAAACGAAATACATCGACATAGCCCAAGTTATATTAGCACTTTACAATAATTAAATCCCAGGATTCCACAAAAAATTTATAATTAAATTTTCAAAGAATTTTAATCCCATAATAGTCATTACAGCAACAAAAAACATGTGCATGATGACAAGTACTAAAAGCTTTTCTAATATCCATCATTTTAAAATTCAAATTTAACCGATTCACTAAAACCATAAAACCATAATGGTAAGATTAATATAAATGTGTGAACTTTTATTTTGCTTTATTGCAGACGCATGCTATTAAGCGTTATCTGTGTTGTACATTCGTCCTGTCGTACACCAACAGTTTTCAAGAGGGTATAAACAGTACCCTTGTAAATAGTTAAGGCATTTAAGGTCTCCACAGCATTCGTTTTTATCTGGATTACATTCTTGCATGTATGAAAAACACTGAAATGAAATAAAAAAAAGTTACATTTTTGTCAACTGAAAAAATAAGTACATTGTACATAATAAGAACAATTGGTCTCATGTGTGTATGTTTATTTATCAATAAGGCGTGTAATACTGATAAATGGTGGAAACACCAGGCAGAATAAGTCTTAAAACAAAACTGTATTAAAATGTGCTGCTTTTAAAATATTTTTCTACCCCTATTGCATACTGCATAAAATACCACCACAAATATGGAATTCCAAATTGTTTTGATAAATAAATTGAAAAAGTCAAATGGTTATTTGTTATGACAATTGCAATTTTCTTTCTCTTAAAATAAAAATCGCAGAAACAAATGTGACCCAAGAGAAATTAGTCAGTTTCAAATACGTTGAATTGATTAAAACAACAATTTGATAATATCGACTGTACATGTATGTTGCATAAGCAATGGGATACGAGGAAAGATGTCCTGATAACATAAATACAATTAAAGTGAATTGAATATTTTGAATTGCAATATAATTAAAATATGTACACAATCTTGAAATCAAATAATTATTTCAAGAAAAGCCACACAAAATGGATGTTATCTAATCCAATAAGTACTTTAGTATGACTTTCAGATCAAATCACGATAACGATCAACGGTTTACAAACAGTTATTGTAATGTTGACAAGATAGTATGGAATATAACGAAATGGATTTATTCATTTTAAAAACCCACCAAGTTTTGTTTATTTGCATCTTTGATTATGAGAATTAAAGAAGTGGAAAAGGGTTTGCAATTGTTGTCAATTAACTATGAATGAAAGAAATTGTGGTATACCTGTCAACGAGACAGCAACACAGCGATAAAAAAAAAAAAAAAATATCAAGATCATTTTTGACTTGCAAATCAGTTTTAAAAACAATATGGGATAAACAGATATGACATTCAACTAATTCTTCAATCAAATATTAATAGTTATTGGAGATCAAATCACTAAAAAATCTCCACTTTAGTATACAGTATAAGGTCGGGGAATTGCAGTGATACATGAATCGTTTAGCAGACTATGCCAAACACATGAAAGATAGACAAGAGGCTCTCAAGAGCCTGAATCGCTCACCTGTGTTTCAGAGGAGAAGATTTTTAAATGTTAGCAAACTTGATGAACAAATTGTGTAAAATTGTCTTTAAAGGGCAATAACTCCTTAAGGGTCAATTGACAATTATGGTCATATTAACTTTTTGAAGATCTTACTTTGCTGAACATTATTGCTGTTTACAGTTTATATATATCTATAATAATATACAAAATAATAACAAAAACTGCAAAATTTTGTTAAAACTATCAATTCGGTGGCAGCAACCCGACAATGGGTTGGTCGATTCGTCTGAAAATTTCAGATCTGATAGATCTTGACCAATTAAAAATTTTACCCTGTCACATTTGCTCTAAAAGATTTAGTTTTTGAGATATAAGCCAAAACTGCATTTGACCCTTATGTTCAATTTTAACCATGGCGGCCATGTTTGTCGATGGATACAAAGTTCGGATACAAATTATAAACAAGATACCCTAAGGAACATTTAGTTAAAGTTTGAAGGTAATTGGCCCAGTAGTTTCAGAGGAGAAGATTTTTAAATGTTAGCAAACTTGATGAACAAATTGTGTAAAATTGTCTTTAAAGGGCAATAACTCCTTAAGGGTCAATTAACAATTATGGTCATATTAACTTTTTTGTAGATCTTACTTTGCTGAACATTATTGCTGCTTACAGTTTATATATATCTATAATAATATTCAAAATAATAACAAAAAACTGCAAAATTTTGTTAAAACTACCAATTCGGTGGCAGCAACCCAACAATGGGTTGTTCGATTAGTCTGAAAATTTCAGATCTGATAGATCTTGACCAATTGAACAATTTTACCCCATGTCAGATTTGCTATAAAAGCTTTAGTAAAACTGCATTTGACCCCTATGTTCTATTTTTAGCCATGGCGGCCATGTTTGTCGATGGATCAAAACTTCGGATACAGTTTATAAACTAGATACCCTAAAGAACATTTAGTTTAAGTTTGAAGGTATTTGGCCCAGTAGTTTCAGAGGAGAAGATTTTTGAAATAGTTTACGACAACAGACGACAGACGACAACAGACGACGACGACAGACGACGACAGACGACGGACGACGACGGACGCCAAGTGATGGCATAAGCTCACATGGGGCCCTTCGGGCCCCGGTGAGCTAAAAAGGAATGATGCAAGATTCATATAATATTAAAAAAGTACTAAACAATTTTAAAATGTAACTTTGTAAACATTAGATTTATCTGAAGCATGATTTGTGGCAGATATGTGTGGTGTCAATGAATATTATCCTGAAATGAAAACAAGTATAACAAAATACCGAACTCCAAGGCAAATTCAAAAAGAAGAAGTCCGTAAAAACTTACAAAATCAAACGCTAACAATCAAAGAAACAAATGAAATACAACTGCCATATTCCTGACTTGGTACAGGCATTTTCAGAAGAAAATGGTAGGTTAAACTTGGTTTTATAGCTAGCTAAACCTCCTACTTGTATGACAGTTGTTTATAGTTTCGTTATATTGACCAAATTGAGTGAGCAACCCAAACAGACATAATGGGTTAATGTGACAATAATTAGGATCCAGCAGCCAAAACTGTGTAATAAAATTGAGAATTAAACATACATCACAGAGATACAACACAACTGACTAAAGAGTTCAAACAAACATAGAAAATAATCTAACAAAGACGCAAACAAAAAAGGGTGTAGTAGATAGTAAATTTGACAAAGACGTCAACAAAAAAGTTGTAGTTGATAGTAAACTTGACAAAGACGTCAACAAAAAAATAGCTGTAGTTGATAGTAAACTTGACAAATACGTCAACAAAAAAATAGCTGTAGTTGATAGTAAACTTGACAAAGACGTCAACAAAAAGGTGTAGTAGATAGTAAATTTGACCATGACGCCAACAAAAAAGGTGTAGTAGATAGTAAATTTGACAATGACGCCAACAAAAAGGTGTAGTACATAGTAAATTTGACAAAGACGCAAACAAAAAAGGGTGTAGTAGATAGTAAATTTGACAATGACGCCAACAAAAAAAGGTGTAGTAGATAGTAAATTTGACAATGACGCTAGTAGATAGTAAATTTGACAATGACGCTAGTAGATAGTAAATTTGACAATGACGCCAACAAAAGAAGTTATGTCGTTGACAGTATATACCATATATAGTATACACTTTCTCAATAAAGTATAAACATTAAGTAAGTATAAATACAAGGATAAACAAAATAGAAACAACACCGTTAAAACCTGTCTGAATCGCACCTCAGGACCCACCTGCACCAGGAATGCCCAAAATTAAAAAGTAAAACACCCGATGTCGGGATGCATAACTACCGAGTAAAGTCAAAAGTCAAACGGCAAAATAAAACCATAATAGCACGAATGAGTTTATCCAGAAAGCTTATCTGGCAAGGCCCTTACATGGATTTGGCTATTACCGTATTTTTATGTTTTATTTGGTCATCTAGCTCTTCAACTGTTTCGTTTCTTATACACCCATGGTTTTCAACTACAGACCTTCTAAAATTCAAACTGACCTATTTTCCGTGCATTCATCGTTAATCATCCGTTCTGCGTGTGTGTTCCGTTCATTCTTCGTGCATTCAACGTGCGTGCGCTCATCGTTCATCATTCCGTGTGTTTTCCATTCAACGTGCGCTCAACGTTCATTCATTCTTAATCGTGTAAAGTGCGTTCAACGTTCATTCATTCTTAATCGTGTAAAGTGCGCTCAACGTTCATTCATTCTTAATCGTGTAAAGTGCGCTCAACGTTCATTCATTCTTAATCGTGTAATGTGCACTCAACGTGTGTTAATTCTAAATCGGTTGATATTCATTCAGTTAATTTTGTAAGATAACTTCACAGTCTTGTATAACCACTACGTACTGGTTAGAAAACATTTTTTTTTAAATTGCGAGATACTCATTTTGTCATCTACATGTATATTATTATGTTAAAAAAAATAGGTTAACTATTATGTGTATTCTGATTCTTAACTTTATCTTGATTTAATTGCATTATATTTGCAACAACAAATATCAAATTTCGTGTTCTCGATTTTGTGTTATTTATATAAACTTAGCTCAATAGATATAAGAAGATGTGGTATGAGTGCCAATGAGACAACTCTCCATCCAAGTCAAAATTTATAAAAGTAAACCAATATAGGTCAAAGTACGGTCTTCAAGTCTATAACTGAGTCTGAAAATTAAACCCAACACTGTTAGAATTAGATTTTATGCTGACATATTGTTATCCCTCAACGGATTTGAACTCACACCTTTGATACACTGTATCACCAATCGCAATATATATATATTCGTATTCTACTTGGATATTTTCAACCATTTAGGTTTTGATAAATATAATAACAGATATCATATTTATCTCATCTCCTGATGGTCATATGTACATGAGGGTATTCCATCAAGAATATACAATATACAAGGTTGTCAGGTAAATGTGGATTGCGGATTAAGAAGTTGGATGTCAAACTTGAATTAACAGACTGGGGCGAATTTAACACGGATATGTATTTTCTCTTCAACAATATTTTAATTCTCTGTTCTTTATTTTCATTTAAACTAAGCTAAATACGTTTTGTGACAAATAAAAAATAAACATCAGATGTATTTGGAGGCATTTTGTAAAAAAACAAAATATTTATAAGATCAGGCAAATATATCAAGTATTCCTAAAGAACGATTTTAATATAGGAACTTTTTTCACTTGAAATTGCGTTTACGGGTTTAAAATACAGTTATTTATTTTCTGATAAAATAGTTAAATTTAGGGTATTATCATAATAATTCTGTATTTTATTTCAAAAAAAATTTAACACTTTCTCGGATTAATTTGCACTTTTCATCGTGTTCATGATTGCAAATCCGGCAAACCGTTTTTCAGGTATGTCTAAAAGATTATTTTCGAAAAAATAATTTACATTAGAACTTTGTTAACCCTCTAGGATTATTAAAAAAATAACGGATTTTATTTTTATCATGGGGGTATTTTTTTCCGTTACTGAGGATATTTTTGTCCTTTACGAATCCAAAGGAGTAATTTGACTCCCAATAGGATATATTTTGTCTCATAAAAAACGGTACTTTTTATCCGATAGATTTTTTCATTTTTTGGGGACATAATAGTTATTTTGATGAATACAAATAATTCATTGAAGTTTCGTATGCATCTATCAAAATAAAAAATCCCGTCCAGAAATTTGATCTAGTAATACGCACACTGTCAGTGTGTATAGCATAGCATGCTCTCTTCCTGAAAAGGCAAGTCATATTATGAATAAGATTGTATATTGTTTTTGCTCCTGCAAAGTGCTGTGTATTATTTGCAAATTCAAAACGATAATAGTCAAACTATATGTTATGCAACTAATTCACCAATGACACGGAGTACACTTTTGCATGTTCGTGTACATTTATAACTTAGGGTTTTTAAATCATTCCAGTTCATTTTCATCCGAACTTTTATTGTGGGGAATACAGGTTTCATCCATCAAATATACATGTAGTACGTTACGTTTGACTTTCAAATTGGTTCAACATAATAAAAGGTGAATTGTTAGGCCTTGTGTGTATCCTTCCTAAGGATCGTTTTGGCTTAATAGCTCAAAACGGTATTATTTGTTTTGCCTGAGCATTTGATGACTTTTTCTTCTTGATTTCATAATGAGGATAAATTCAGAAATGTGGAGTGAATTCGGAACGCTTTACATTGGTTAAATCATGAAATGTATGTTTCAGAAATGTACACAAGACTAAATTCGGTTTTGACGCCCGGGGACACTGTCGTTTAAAGTAAAATCTGCACATGTACGTCCTTGTAGATATTTATATCATAATGAATGTTCTCCCCTAATAATGCATCTAATAGTTGCCACTGGTCGTTAAACAACCTACTATTAATTCATCCATCTTATCCTAAGGTTTGTGATAATTTGTATATCAACTACATGAAACAACTGCAGATTTACACTATAGTTAAGTAGCCGAAATTATTGCACATACAAACCACTCATTCACATCCCTACATCACGATACCCTCACAAAACAACACTTTATAAATTTCATGCATCCGTAACGCATTTCTGGATTTACTTTCAACAGGAACGCTCAAAGTTGAATATTTGAAACCCAAAGTATGGATAAAAAAAAGAAAGAAGTGAAGAGCTAGATGACTAATAAAGGACCTACACATTCGCCACATTCTTTATGTGCCTGTCCAAAGTCTGGAGCATGTAGTTCAGTGGTTGTCGTTACTTCAAGTCTGTTATATTTGTGTTTTTGTAAATTGCTTTGTTATAGATTAGGTCGTTAGTTTTCTCAATTGAATTGTGTCATATCTTTCAATTCGAGGCCTTTTATAGCTGACTTTGTGGTATGCGTTTTTTTTTTTTCATTATTGAAGGTCGTACGGTTGATAGATATAAGAAGATGTGGTATGAGTGCCAATGAGACAACTCTCCATCCAAGTCAAAATTTATAAATGTAAACCATTATAGGTCAAAGTACGGTCTTCAACACGGAGCCTAGGCTCACACCAAACAGTAAGCTATAAAGGGCCCCAAAATTACTAGTGTAAAACTATATATATATATATATATATATATAATTGCTTTCATCCTATTCATTTGAACTTTCTTGAATAGTTGTCTCATTGGCAATCATACCACATCTCCTTATTTTTAAATAAGAGCTTAATCCGTCTAAGGTAAACTTAGACTGAGGGAGCTGAAACCTTCGTTTCTTAATATTTTTTTCTAAATTTATAAACTGACAATTTACAAAATGTTTGTTATAAATCATGTTAGTACCGAAGTATTGACTACTGAGCTGATGATACCCTCGGGGACTGATAGTTCACCAGCAGCGGTATCGACCCAGTGCTGTAATAAATGAAAACAACACCTTATAACGTTTATTTTCAAATAATTTCATACTTTCTTTAATTAAAACACAATATTGTTACGAGTTTAATTTCCATTTCAATTTAATAAAGAAGAGATATCTGTTCGTGACATAAGCATCAAAAATTTCAGCTATGAAGATTTGTAAACCCTAAAATGAATCATATTTCCCTTTGGGCAATACCCGCGGGAAATACAATTATTACTGTAATACAATAAAAACCATTATCAGAAAATCGGTATAAAAAGTGTTTGCAATTATTGAAATCAAGTAAAAAGAAGTGTATATATATATATGTATGACTCGGAGGTATAATGGGGACCCTGAAGTGCGACGGTCACGCTGAAGTGCGATGGTCTGCGCCGAAGTGCGGTGGTCCGTTCGATGATGTGCGATGGTCTATATGACGCGTGATAGCTAGTTTAAAATCTGCAGATGTGCAATTATTATGAGCAGTATATTTTTTTCAAAGTTAGTATATAAATTTGCATTTACTAGTTAGATCGTCCTTTTTGATTTTCTGCATGTGGAAATATTTCTGCGTTAACATTTATCTTTACTTTGAGAGTCTGTGGACCCGTATGTATTTACAGAATACCACGCTCCATCGTACGTAAAACAACTTTCGTATATTTCGCGTTTCAGAGTCCTACATATATATAGAATTTCACTCAGAACTCAGAAAGTTGATGCAAGCGCGGGTTATGCTTAAACCTCTTAATTCTAGATGTCAGGTAACTGACTTGTGTTTGTGTTGGGTTGCTGTGTGATTGACGCATACCCGTCATTTCATAGTTTATTATTTTTTGTTTAGGGGTGCATCAAGTTACACTTTTCCATTAAAACTATATTAACGTGACGAGACCTTCAAAGATTCGTTACTTCAATATTTTTTTTTTCAGGGAAAACGAAACCTCTTCTCGCATGTCGCACTTTGGGTAATTGTTTACCTCGTTCTCTTTGGCAAAATATGGCCTTGAATTTCAATTTTAATATAAATATAAAAAATCCACAATTTGGTTTCTAAATGGATATTTTTCAAAACCCTAAATGCTAGTTAAAACCAATCTCTTGATATAGGATCCAAAGTCAGCACATTTTAAAGATTTTTTGAAAATGCGATGGTTTTGTGCATTGTTCGAACCTAAAACATGACTAAATATAACTAAATAAACCAAATATAAGATAAACAAATGTATTCTTGTTGTCAGATCAAAATACCCTAAACATGCCAGTGCATCGATACAGATTATATTATACTGAATTTACCATATCGATAATTTTACATTCGTTAATATTATTACGTTATAATTTAATTTTGGATGTAACGCGTCTTCTGATTGGCTGACGTTGTTTTGTTTATCAGCTCATAGACATAATTTTGTCATGTGACCGTGACGTCATCAACGTTTTTTCATGGTTTACGCCGGTTTAAAATGGAATTTAGAATTAAATTATAAGAAATGACTGTAATATTTTTTCTGTCTATTCGAAATAACATAAAAAATGTGGTGCACACTTTAAAATAACCCGCTACGCGGGTTATTCAGTGTGCACCACATTTTTGATGTTATTTCTTCATAGACAGAAAAAATATTACAGTCATTCCTAAATAATTTAATTTTGGATGTAACGCGTCTTCTGATTGGCTGACGTTGTTTTGTTTATCAGCTCATAGACATAATTTTGTCACGTGACCGTGACGTCATTCACGTTTTTTCATGGTTTACTCCGGTTTAAAATGGAATTTAGAATTAAATTATAAGAATGACTAATATTTTTCTGTCTATTCGAAATAACATAAAAAATGTGGTGCACACTTTAAAATAACCCGCTACGCGGGTTATTCAGTGTGCACCACATTTTTGATGTTATTTCTTCATAGACAGAAAAAATATTACAGTCATTCCTTAAATAATTTAATTTTGGATGTAACGCGTCTTCTGATTGGCTGACGTTGTTTTGTTTATCAGCTCATAGACATAATTTTGTCACGTGACCGTGACGTCATTCACGTTTTTTCATGGTTTACTCCGGTTTAAAATGGAATTTAGAATTAAATTATAAGAATGACTAATATTTTTCTGTCTATTCGAAATAACATAAAAATGTGGTGCACACTTTAAAATAACCCGCTACGCGGGTTATTCAGTGTGCACCACATTTTGATGTTATTTCTTCATAGACAGAAAAATATTACAGTCATTCCTTAAATATAAATAAGTCCCGTGTCCTGGTAATAAGTAACAGCAGGTGGTATGTATACTAAAATGTTTATCATCTTTCATTATACACGGGGTGTAGATGGGGTTTAAAGATGATAGAGAATAATGGGCAAAATATATAAAAATAGAAAATGACCAAAAATAAAGAAAAGAGAATAATGAGGTACTTAATTATAACGAATAGAGAATAATGGACAAAAGTATAAAGAATAGAGAAAATGTCTTAAAAGTTAAAGAATACAAAATAAAGACCCCCTCAATCCAGACCCTCATAATCTGACGATGACATTGAACTTTAGGACAATTATTGGCATACGATACAGTTTTGATCCAACGGTGATTTTTTTTACGAAAATTTGCATACAAGCTTTTTTACCTAATCAATTTAAATATGTAATACAAAATATATCTTCGTGTTCTTAATTTAGAGAGAGATAACTGGGATCGAATTTTCAACATTTACTTAAAATTTCGGTTTCTTGGACATTTCTCTCCTTTGGACAGACATCCTTAACTTTTTTGTTTCAAAAGATAGAGAAATATATGCGGATTTCGGTAAAGAGATTGGAATATCTTCGTTACAAAATTAGGCTCTTCATTTGTGCAACAATTCTTTGTTAATAATTCATTTTATTAACAGAAATTGATTTTATAAAACGTTTTTTTTACATATATTTAGATTAATTCAGCGAATTGTTTTGTCTGCAAAAACATCAGAGGAGAGAGAGAGAGAGATAGAGAATGACAACTAATTAATTGTTTATTAATAAAAAAAAAAAAAGACTGCATGTAATACAAATAAAAGATTAATGATTTTACACTTTAAATTTCGATTCTCGAAAATTCGTCCACAGACATTTTGATATTGAATATGTCATTGTTTTAAATAGTTCCGTTTTATTAATATTCAATTATTTAAGGACCGTCGGGTTCGATTTTATCTTTCCAGTTAAAACGCATGTCTTAAACTCCCGGTTACGCTTGACCGCAAAGATAACACGTATTCGTTGATAAAAAGACTTATCGACAACATCGGCGCGTGCCAACTAATTAAATGGTAGTTAGACCAATATATTAAAAACTCAATAGTTATTGGATTTTTTTTTTTATATCAAATACGGAAATGACATTATGCAACATGAAATCATATTTTATAAGTAATAATACACTATGACATGACATGGTAACATTTAGATTGAACAAATTCTTGTTCAGATCCAGAGACACAAATGTCCAAATTATTAAGTATACACCACATTCTAAAATAATATTAATAAAAATTACCATCTAAGACGTTTTGTTTATCTAAGAGGGTTTTCTTTTGTCTCTTGGGGGTATTTTCAATTGGTGTCTTCCTCCTATTCCCACTTTTTAAAAATCACTATTCCTTCTATTCCCACTTGCAAATAACAATAGATGTTTTGGTAAATAATTTGTTTTATAACAATCAAGGTTAATTAAAATTTACCTAAGATTTACCTGTCTTTTTAAAAGAAAACATATTTCTTACACTGTTTAAGTATAATATTTAAAAAATAATAATAATTTAATACACTGTTTATTTGTAATATGTTTTTCTTCTTCAAAGAATTACTTAAAAATAAAGAATAAGTCAGATAAATAGAAGTAAGATTAAAAATCATTGAATTTGTGAACTTAAAATATTGTCATCCGTACAAATAAACTGATGATAGATAATATTATAACAAACTTTCCCATCTTGCAAGTTTTCCATGTACAACAAACGCAAAAAGAACCTACCAGTTTTATCAAAAACCGTTGATGAAATCAACATAGATTATATTTGGGCACGTACTACTAAAGGTGACCCATTCCTGTCCGAGCCTATTCTTCCATTTTCACACATTTCACGCAATGGTAAACAAATGTATTCTTGTTGTCAGATCAAAATACCCTTAAACATGCCAGTGCATCGATACAGATTATATTATACTGAATTTACCATATCGATAATTTTACATTCGTTAATATTATTACGTTATAATTTAATTTTGGATGTAACGCGTCTTCTGATTGGCTGACGTTGTTTTGTTTATCAGCTCATAGACATAATTTTGTCACGTGACCGTGACGTCATTAACGTTTTTTCATGGTTTACTCCGGTTTAAAATGGAATTTAGAATTAAATTATAAGAAATGACTAATATTTTTCTGTCTATTCGAAATAACATAAAAAATGTGGTGCACACTTTAAAATAACCCGCTACGCGGGTTATTCAGTGTGCACCACATTTTTGATGTTATTTCTTCATAGACAGAAAAAATATAACAGTCATTCCTTAAATATATATAAGTCCCGTGTCCTGGTAATAAGTAACAGCAGGTGGTATGTATACTAAAATGTTTATCATCTTTCATTATACACGGGGTGTGGATGGGGGTTTACAGATGATAGAGAATAATGGGCAAAATATATAAAGAATAAAGAAAATGACCAAAAAATAAAGAAAAGAGAATAATGAGGTACTTAATTATAACGAATAGAGAATAATGGACAAAAAGTATAAAGAATAGAGAAAATGTCTTAAAAGTTAAAGAATACAAAATAAAGACCCCCCAATCCAGACCCTCATAATCTGACGATGACATTGAACTTTAGGACGATTATTGGCATACGATACAGTTTTGATCCAACGGTGATTTTTTTTTACGAAAATTTGCATACAAGCTTTTTTTACCTAATCAATTAAAATATGTAATACAAAAATATATCTTCGTGTTATTAATTTAGAGAGATAACTGGGATCAATTTTCAACATTTACTTAAAATTTCGGTTTCTTGGACATTTCTCTCCTTTGGACAGACATCCTTAACTTTTTGTTTCAAAAGATAGAGAAATATATGCGGATTTCGGTAAAGAGATTTGAATATCTTCGTTACAAAATTAGGCTCTTCATTTGTGCAACAATTCTTTGTTAATAATTCATTTTTATTAACAGAAATTGATTTTATAAAACGGCTTTTTTTACATATATTTAGATTAATTCAGCGAATTGTTTTTGTCTGCAAAAACATCAGAGGAGAGAGAGAGAGAGATAGAGAATGACAACTAATTAATTGTTTATTAATAAAAAAAAAAGACTGCATGTAATACAAATAAAAGATTAATGATTTTACACTTTAAATTTCGATTCTCGAAAATTCGTCCACAGACATTTTTGATATTGAATATGTCATTGTTTTAAATAGTTCCGTTTTATTAATATTCAATTATTTAGGGACCGTCGGGTTCGATTTTATCTTTCCAGTTAAAAACGCATGTCTTAAACTCCCGGTTACGCTTGACCGCAAAGATAACACGTATTCGTTGATAAAAGACTTATCGACAACATCGGCGCGTGCCAACTAATTAAATGATAGTTAGACCAATATATTAAAAACTTAATAGTTATTGGATTTTTTTATATCAAATACGGAAATGACATTATGTAACATGAAATCATATTTTATAAGTAATAATACACTATGACATGACATGGTAACATTTAGATTGAACAAATTCTTGTTCAGATCCAGAGACACAGATGTCCAAATTATTAAGTATACACCACATTCTAAAATAATATTAATAAAATTACCATCTAAGACGTTTTGTTTATCTAAGAGGGTTTTCTTTTGTCTCTTGGGGTATTTTCTATTGGTGTCTTCCTCCTATTCCCACTTTTAAAAATCACTATTCCTTCTATTCACACTTGCAAATAACAATAGATGTTTTGGTAAATAATTTGTTTTATAACAATCAAGGTTAATTAAAATTTACCTAAGATTTACCTGTCTTTTTAAAAGAAAACATATTTCTTACACTGTTTAAGTATAGTATTGAAAAAAAATAATAATAATTTAATACACTGTTTATTTGTAATATGTTTTTCTTCTTCAAAGAATTACTTAAAAATAAAGAATAAGTCAGATAAATAGAAGTAAGATTAAAAATCATTGAATTTGTGAACTTAAAATATTGTCATCCGTACAAATAAACTGATGATAGATAATATTATAACAAACTTTCCCATCTTGCAAGTTTTCCATGTACAACAAACGCAAAAAGAACCTACCAGTTTTATCAAAAACCGTTGATGAAATCAACATAGATTATATTTGGGCACGTACTACCAAAGGTGACCCATTCCTGTCCGAGCCTATTCTTCCATTTTTACACATTTCACGCAATGGTTGACGGCGCAATGTATCCTCTGGTACACAGTTTTCTTCCAGCCAAGAGCCAACTAGTATACACAAGGTTCCTGACTTTATTCAAAGATGTATGCCACCAACACCAACTACAACTTCAGCCTACCACTATCTTCCTGGACTTTGAAGTCGCCATCCGAAATGCAGCCTATTCTGTATTTCCTGGCATCAACGCAAAAGGCTGTTTTCTCCACTACACACAATGCATATGGAGAAAAACACAAGAAACAGGGATTAGGTTCCATACAAGAAAGACAACAACATTCATCAACTAGTACGCCGTATCGCTGTCCTTCCACTTGTACCTACTGCTGAGGTCGAAGATGTGTGGTTTAATTCCCTCACCGACATAGATCAGATTGATACTAACATCAACTACACGCCCTTTACAGACTACAAGTGTATGTAACAACATACTGGGTCGAATAGAACAGTCACCTTTGGGACCATTACACAATACAGGGACCGAGGACTACACATCATCTAGAGGGATGGCACAGCAAGCTGAAGAAACATGTCCAGCATCCACATACAAACATCTTTAAACTCATAAAACTACTGAAACATGCGGAAACTTTCAACGCTCTGACCATGATCCAGTATGCAGCCGGTGGGAAGAGAGTGGCCGAAAAAACGAAAGTATGTCGAAATCAATCAACAACAGATTAGAAGAGCATAAGGTTAGACACCGCAACCAGGAAATCACAACAGTACAGTTTGGAGATGCAGCCTCCCACCTTCTTCACGTTGAATAGATTAATAAACTTTAATAGACTTATATAGTGAATTTCTAATGTGTGTGCTACAATGTGTGATTTGTTCTAGTGCTGTTAACTTGTATTGTTTGTTTCATATTATAATGCTTGCTTGAATCTACTGTTGAATTTGTGTTATAAAAGAAATAAAATAATTTACTTATATTTGTTTCCATTTCTTTCATATTTATTTTAATTAAAAACACAGAATTCATACATATCCAAAAATAACCTATTACCTATCCAAAAAAACACTCACAATTAAAAGTTGATTGAACAATGTTTATACAGTATAATCCTTTGTTTGCACAAGTTTCCCCCTATTCCCACATAAAATTTTAACTTTTCTTACCAGAATTATAAAAAGTGGGAATAGGAGGAATGAACCTTTCTATTAGCCGGGAAATTTTCAAAACTTCATTATCCCGTCAAAAATACTAAACTTAAAAGTCCTAAGTTTTATAATGTGATTTAAAAAAAATTATTAACTGCAATGTTGCATTCACAATGCACGCTATTTTTTCATATATATTTATATGTATACATGCCAATGACAGTCAGCAGGGTTTAAGAACATCCGTTGTTCGACCTGTTAGTCAAATGCGTTTTGTTTAAATATACTTTTTCACTTTTTTGGTCTTTTGGAAAATGTTGTTTGTGCTGTATTTAGACCCCTCTACCAAGAAATTTGTTTGCATGCACACGTATAAAAATTGCGGTTTTTATCCAACGCAACCATAGGTTTGAACGTTGTTTTCAATTTAGACTTATATATATGTATACATATATATCAGCCGTGTATCACCTTTACTGGTGATCCAATGGAAGGATCTGTCCTAGAGTTGTCACTTGTTTAGACGTACTTATCAAAATAATTATTTCTGTGACTGCATCTTACGATCCTTAAGTACAGATAACTAAACTAATCTGCAATCAATTCCATATTCATGCCTAATATATCATGTACTGTGTTTATACAACTCTAGATTCTACTGACGAGGAAAGGTAACACTAGGCCACCGAAAGCTGAATTTTTAGTTCAGTCTAGGTGGCCTAGTGGTCTAGAGCGCTGGACACAGCGCAGGCGGTGTTGTCTCGATATCCCAAATAGCATGGGTTCGAATCCCGGCGAGGGAAGAACACAAATTTGCGAAAGCAGATTTAACATTGTTGTGCTGATATTTAGAGTAATTATATATATATATATATATATTTATATATATATTAACTTTCGTCACCTGTGAAATTTTATAATGGTACCAGTTCATATCGCACGTTACTATTTTTGTGAGAAGCATATCTATACAGTCTCTGTTGGTACCCACTTTTTTCGACCATCAATGTTTTTGAAGGGGACATAATTATGGTTGGAACACCCCCTTTTATCCTGGGTTGGAACCTTTTTCCTTTTAAAAATAACTGGGTCCGCCCCTGATTAAAATGTTACAATTTATAAATAAATTATTTATCTTATTTAATATCTAATATTAAGTTAATTCATAAAAATCGATGAGTTCTATTATTTGACAACACTCATTG
This sequence comes from Mytilus coruscus, assembly GCA_017311375.1. Taxonomy (NCBI): domain Eukaryota; kingdom Metazoa; phylum Mollusca; class Bivalvia; order Mytilida; family Mytilidae; genus Mytilus; species Mytilus coruscus. The sequence continues at coordinate 37,720,226 of CM029603.1, read as the reverse complement.
ATATTGGAAATACACTAAAAAAATAAACGACAATTAATCTATTTACGACATTGAATGTTTAGTAAAATTGCCGACCAATCAACACTGAACGAGCGATATTTAACATTTGTATACCCTTATAAATTTTAATTATCATATGTTAATTTCTAAATATACACAGAAATTTTGAATGAGAACACTTGTTTATCAGGAATATAATCTTAGTATTGGAAGTTTGGAACAAATAATTACATTTTGACACCATAACTTCATTACATTGCAGAAGCACTGTTTCCCTGCAAATGTTAAAACATTAAACAAGCTAAGTTTCCTTTTTTGGAATAAATAAATGAAGAAATGAAATATGTTTTTTTTCTTTTCGTTTTATTTTATTGCTCAATGAGAAACTACAAACAAACCTTGCCTGCATTCCATTTTAAAATTAAAGCATTTAACAATAATAACATTCGGGTTTGTATTTCGTGTCTTAGACACATAAACGTTTTTGTAATGATCATGACGATACAAGACTCATACACACAGAACTCTTGGGAATTCGAATAAGCAAAATGCACAAGTTGGAACACACTTTTCAATTTTCTTGATCTTTAAAATAAATACCTGATTTTGTTTTGATTATTCGTTTCTAATAAAACATTTTTTTTTTTTTTTATCACAAAACTGTATTACCAAATAGATTTTTTGCATCTCTTTCTTACTTGCAATCCTTTTTCAAGGTGACTTTTATCGCAGCGAACCGTGCTTTGTTAGTACCGCACATTATCGGATGTATATATACAGAGTCAGAAATCAATCGATAACATAGTAAACAAACTAATATTTCCCCGTTTGCATTTTCTATTCTATAATGTACAAACAACTTACATGCAAACAAAACCAGCAATGATAATTTAATCTGTAAACAAGAAAACTGAGGTGTTCATCGTTCCTTGAATTGTTAAATTTTGAAATCATGACAACGTATTTAGTATATCGTGTATTTGTTTCATGAAACTTTATAAGAATTAAAGGTAATAATCGAGGACAATAAAGTAACTAGCTAACATCATCTAGCATATCCCTTTGTTATATTTTCATTTTACTCGATTTTCTTCATTCTCTTGTATCCACGATTTTGACTTTTAACCGCCAGATGAGGTTTAACTAACTATATGCTCATCGCAAGCATCAAGTTCTGTATTATAGATACAATGAATAAGCGTTGATTCTTGAAAAAGGACCATGAGCCCGGAGGGCGAATTGTTTGTTTTTCATGAATCAACGCTTATCATTGTATCTCTAACTTAAACTATTGTGTTGATATCTTTTCAAAATTAACGCCTTTTCTTAATTAGAAGGTATTGTAAGTGAGTTTAAATAACAATGTTATCTTGTTCAACGAAGCATTAATAAATATAAGTTCACAATTAATTGGTTAGATAAATATCAATATAACATAACACGTCTGTCTTTAAATTATCAGGCATCTGAATAATATCCGTAATTTACAAATAAGACATATTCGAACTTTATTCTAAGTATATATAATAAGTATGTTACCGAAATTTCTAGCAAAAAGCTGAATTCTAGGCACATCACGATTTATTCTCATAGGGATTTGCGAATAAACATTTGTAAAGATATGTAGTAAAACAGATGAAATCATACTATATTTATAAATCAAAAATGGACAAATTGAATGTAATCATTTTCTTTTCAAATATGTGAAATAGCCAATAACAATCCATAAATAAACGGGAAAACCCGCTATTATTGCAAAAATATCCACAATAACATACATAATAAGAAAACGGAAAATTAAAGAATAGGGACAACAAGGAGAATACAAGGATTCTAACCTAAACCAACAAGTCTCTACCTTTAACTACATTCTATAACTCATTGACCTTAACCATGTTAACCTCGCGGATACCAACTTATACTATACGATTGCCTATTATGTATATATAAAGGTACAAGCCCTGTGCGTCCGTTGTACCGATGTGTATCATATGTTCATTTATATATATATATATATTATACGTGTTCATGCAAAACAAATTTTTTGTTAGAGGGGTCTAAATACAGCACAAACAACATTTTCCAAAAGACCAAAAAAGTGAAAAGTATATTTTGACAAAACGCATTTGACTAACAGGTCGAACAACAAATGTTGTTAAACCCTGCTGATTGCCATTGGCAATTGCCAAATAAACGGATCACCGATGTAATAAAAGGATCTTAATTATAATATATATATATATATATATATATAAGTCTAAAATTTGCACAACGATACTAATATAAGATGGTATTATACGAAGATGTTGTTATTAAATCGTGTTGACAAATATTTCGGCTTAACAAATAGCCTTCTTCGGTGTCAATGAGTTTTACAATACTGTAAAACTCATTGACACCGAAGAAGGCTATTTAAGCCGAAATATTGTAAAACTCATTGACACCGAAGAAGGCTATTTGTTAAGCCGAAATATTTGTCAACACGATTTAATAACAACATCTTCGTATAATACCATCTTATATTAGTATCGTTGTGCAAATTTGAACTTATATAATTTTTCCTTATCTGCACAGTATCGTCTATTCTAGACGATCCGGTACATAGTAAATTTGCTGGTTGGTCCTTTTATAGACTTCTATATATATATATATATATATATATAATAGACCTCTAAATTGCAACCCATTGGTAGCCGAGAGGTTTCGTCGATGTGTTGATGTCAGTCGCACATACCAGATTTCAAGGAGGGGTTCGATTCCCAGTGAAGGGATATAAAAATTACAAAACTTAAAGGTAAGTTTTTAAATTAATTCCATTAGTGAACAGAAATCAGTAGATTAGCCAATTCAATCTTAATGAAATTAGACACACAAAGAAAACAATTGAATATACTATGGTGAGCTCATTTCAGCGACAGATTGAGGAAGCGTTGATTCTAGAAAAAGAATCCACGGTAAATGAATAGGCTGACATCACGACAATGGTTTAAACACTTGTTAAGCATCATAACAATACCAAAGCAGAAATGTTCCGAGAACATAATCAGTTCTTTTTTTAAACGAAAACAAATATTTGTATTGAAGTTTTTCCTGAAATATAAATACCTAAGTAGCCCAGGTCACATACCTAGGGACCCCTGTATTTTAAACAGCCTCACTTGACCAGGGAAAACATCAAATAAGTTTAAACTCCCTTAGTTTTACATACATGTATTAAAATAACCAGTACAATTGCTTTTACAAAATTCAAATAGAGTGGATGTAAGCAATTATAGGCAACGATACTGCCTTCAATAATGAGAAAAACCCATACCGTATAATCGGCTATAAAAGGCCCCGACATGAAAAATGTGAAACAATTCAATTGAGAAAACTAACGGCCTAATTTATAACAAAACAATTTGCGAAAAACAAACATGACAGACATGAACCAACGACAACGACAGGCATATACATAATATGTCGGGGTTAAACTAGTTTGCAGGTGCCAAACCCTCCCCTAACCTGGGACAGTGGTGTAACAGTACAACATAAGAACACACTATAAAAATCATTGAAAAGGGCTTAACTCAACAGATCGATACAAAGCAGAAAACATCTAACGAAAGCACAGACTGGTAAATTTCGGCAATATATTTAGAGAATTCTTGATTATTTAACGAAAACATATCATCAAGATAACGGTAAGTGTTTTTGAATTAATCAATTAAATCTAATTTAGACGGGTCTTTACTGATAACATAAACGGAACCAATTTTTCTGCACCAGATGCGTATTTCGACAATCAATGTCTCTTCAGTGATGCTCGAGGCCAACATATTAGACAATCCAAAGCTTATTTAACGGATGAAGAGCTATAAACCAGAAAGGGCAAACAAGTATTGTCAAAGCCGGGTAAGGAATCAGAGCTTTGCATGAAAGAGATATATTCCTTAATCTAAAATAATTTCCAAAATATTGTAACAGCAAATTTTATCAACACAAAATCCGAATTTGCATGCAAGTACCGAAGTACTGGCTACTGGGCTGGTGATACCCTCGGGGACTATCAGTCCACCAGGAGAGGCATCGACCCAGTGGTAGTAATAACATAAACGGTACCATTTTTTCTGCACCAGATGAGCAATTCGACAATCAATGTCTCTTCAGTGATGCTCGAGGCCAAAATATTTGACAATCCAAAGCTTATTTAACAGATGAAGAGCTATACTGAGATTGGCCATAAACTGTGATTCATAACAGTGCAGGAACAAGTCTGCTATTTAAGGGGCACAGATGGTGCCCATAGGAATACATACAACCTGTCGATAAACTTTATTGCCGAAACGTACATAAATGTTGTCGAGGAGAAAATTTACATCTTTAATCATGTAATCACACCTCCAATAAGTATATCTAGCATATTTACCTTTCTCATAAGAGAAAATGTCTTTATATGAGTTGCAGCAAATACATTTGCAATCATGTATGGATTATAAAAAGATAAAGAACGTGTGGTAAGTACTAACGTAGTATGAAGCATGATAAATGTGGTAATTTACTTGTATACATAATACTGTACATATGCACAGATATAAATTCAAATATCGATTACAATAAAAATATTAGGAGGTTTTCTTTCTGTCAAAAATATATTTTTCACCAAGTTTACCCTGAGATACAATAAGTTACGATTATTACATATGGAATCGAACACACCTTTTAGCGTAGAGCAGTAGAACTAAGTATCTTTTCCTTTATTTTTTCGATAAAGATTTCAACTTTCGCGCTGCATATATACTTTATATCCGATCGTAGCAACAGTAGTTTTAACTCGTGTTTCATGTGCAATTTCAGCAATGCCTGTACAGACTGCATATTCAGTTTAATTTTATCGAATTTGCATTTATTACGTATTTTCCAAATAACGCATTTAAGAAAAAGTATTATTGCGTTAACAATTGTATTATTAGAATTATCTGTACAGATTCCGAATAAAATCTTTTTAAAAAAATGTCTCGTTATTTATTAAGTTAGAAAGTTGTCAACTGTTTCTATCAATGGTTTAACATTATTACATTGATAAAATAAATGCTCAAGAGTTTCCATATTGTTATTTTCATCACATAAGTGACATTTTCAGTTTGACATATGCATTAATTGCAGTCTGTTTTCAGTATATATTATCCTATGTAAACATTTCCATTGAAATTCTTTAACTTTCCTATTAATATCCATTTTACTGAGATTTAGCAATTTTTTCCCAATTTGTGGACTCGCCATACACATTTTACCATTTTGTTTGACACTAAGCGTCTCAGTTCTGTTTCTGGTTAATTGAAGATATTTTAATGTCAAATCTTTAATTTTAACAATTTTGTTATCGGAATTTAGAAATTCAAAGTTTCCAGAAATGTTGATTTTATGACTTTTTAAAGTGCGTTGAACATCGGTGTTTTTTAAAACTTGCAAGAGTGTTTGTGGTATGAAACTTTAAATTCGTGAGTATTCCGAAATACAGTTACGTTTATCTGCTAGTTGTTGGTATATTTCATTGCATGATTTACTTATTTATACCGAAGTGTATGGCAGTTTTATTTAAAAATAAACACTTCTTTACCGATGTTTAAAATTTGTATATCCATTTTGAATATACAAACCAAGAGAAAACAAAAATGTGTGTCCATAGAACACCATGGCCTGTTCACATTATCACATTTCGATGTTTCGTAAACCATAAAATCTTAGTCAAACCTCTATTTGGCATTAATTTCAAAAGTTTACCAACCATAATGAACATGTGTACTAAGTGTCCAGTTGCAATTATAGTAAAAAATTGAAAACAACACGTTAAATAATTTCATGCGTCCGAAGCGCTTTTCTGGATTTACCTTCATCAGGAACGCTCAAAGCCAAACATTTGAAATCCGAGGATGTATAAGTACCGAAACAGTTGAAGAGCTATATGACAAAAAATACCTAAAACAAATAGCCAAATTCATCTAAGGTCAACTTTGCCTGAGGGAGTTGAAACCTTAGTTTCTTTATAATTTCAAAATTTATAAACGGACAATTTTAGAAAGGTTTGTTATAAATCATGTCAGTACCGAAGTACTGACTACTGAGCTGATGATACCTTCGGGGACTGATAGTCCACCTAATACTCTTTGAAAATACCAGTCTCCACTGTATCTACGCATTTTTATTTGTTATGGAGCAGGATCTGCTTTCCAGAGATCATCCCAGATTTTGGTGGCTTTCGTGTTGCTCGGTCTTTAGTTTTCTGTGTAGTGTTATGTAAACTTGTTTGTCTTTTCCTCGTTTTTCGTTTTTTTTGTAAATTACTTTGTCCGTTTCTCTCGAATTATGAGTTTTGAATGTCTTTTTGTTTAAAAGTAGTGTCACACTTTATACAAAACAAAAATATGTTCTGATTAATAATAACTAAATAACAAATAACAAATATTTCACATGGAAACATATTCAATGTTGAAACAATTTGCGTTAATCTTTAACATTTGAATTACATGTTTAGGGAGTGAACGCTGATGTATTACTTGCTGCATATATATATCAAGGAAAAATGAAAACAAATCGTAACCAAAGTGATTTATTATTTTAGAATTTCTGAGCAATTTGCATATCTTTATTGCTTACTTTACGCATGAATAATTCGAAGAAGCTACAAAGACACCATTCAGAAAGAAGAATTTACATTTTTTGTCCATTTATTTTGAGTTCCTTTATACTAAATGAACTGCATTGAGTTCGTTTGAGGTCTTTATGCGAACTACAGCTGATGGCGTTATTATGTTAGTAGAACTTTTGATAATCTGTCAGTTTATACCATTTACTTAATGAAAAGATATTCTACAAGGAATTGTGATTGTAGAATTATGTAGTATATATATTTATCAATCATACAATAAATAACAGTTTTTTAAGGATTGATTTGGTTTAGTATGTGCTATCTTTCTACGTTATTGAAGATATGAATACTACAGGTTTGCTTCCAAAATCCTCGACTTTAAACTAAGAGATACATGCAATCGCTTAAGTTGAAGTTGTGCAACCATAACATATTATGAAAATAAATCCTGGAGTGGTCTTATTAAACAATGTTTTAATATATTGCTACAGTATTCAAGATAAAATGTTCATCAATGTTAGTTCTTTTATGTAGTTAAATAAGTTGATTTGTATATCAATAAAATGAAAGACATATCTTATTGATTTGGGTTACATTGTAATACATTTTGTCAAATGTATACAAATGTCTTTTTAATGTACTTTTTATTCCGTGGTATTACATTTTAAAGCAATTTTTAGAACATTTGGTAGATAAAAGCGTATTTATCCAATCAGTTATCATGATAGCGTATAAGTCAAGCTGTATTCTATTTGAATGGAGAAAATGAATGACAAACTTTTTTTTTTATTTATTTACCGTTTCGAAACAAATCAAATTTGTAACTTGGAAAACCAACTCAAGCAAATTTGCAAACATTCATCGAAAAGATATCATCAATATCAAAATTTAGAATGCACTACACGAAAAGATTTCAAGCAGATGCAAATTCGTTTTAAAAAAGATATTCAAGAAGATTGTGTGTTCTCTATGCTTTAATGGAAGAATTCGCTTGAGTTATAACATTATCTGTTTTGATCATATTAAATCTTTTAATTTATAAAAAAATGTATGCCCACGCTTTTAATACTAGATTTCATGTGAATCATCCAGAAATTCAAAATGAAAATGTGGCGATTTCATGATAAACAAAATAAAGGCTTTCAATGCAATAAGTAGAGGCTTAAATGTCAAAAAGTACTTTTGAACTTCATAAAAACAAATGTCGTCAAAAATATTTTTAACTTAATAATTGCTTTAGCACCAAATCCACAAAGTAATACCATGCCTGATTGATTACTTGAAAAAATGAAAATAACACCTTATGAATTTGACACGTCCGATGTAGATTTTTAGATTTACTTTCACTTTGACACGTCCGATGCAGATTTTTAGATTTACTTTCACTTTGACACGTCCGATGCAGATTTTTAGATTTACTTTCACTTTGACACGTCCGATGCAGATTTTTAGATTTACTTTCACCAGGAACGTTCCAGTCGGAAAGCAAGCCCTTAGAAACGACCGTTGTTGCTACTTTCTTAAGACAACAATGGGACTGATATTAAAACCCGCCATTCTGAAATTGCGTTAATTTCACGGAAAAAAATAATTTGGCGCCAATTTGGAATTTTTTCTTTTTTCTGTTTCTTACTTGCCATTAGAGGCAGAAATAGATTTCTTTCGATTTTTCAATCATGGTTCTTATTATCAAAGAAAATAATACTTAAACATGTTATAAATTGTCCGTCTTTTAAAAATAATGTAATGCCTTTGATCGTCGTTTAAGAATTATGCGAAATTGCCTGTTATTTTTTTCTTCTTTTTTTCCAGATAAACAAAGAATATACAAACTATATAGAAAATTAAATAATAAGTTTCTCAAAGTTAAAACAAAAATCAAGTCTAACTTTCTATCACCCCTTAGGAAACCCCGTTCGAACTAAATTCCAAACGAAAGACATTTTTTGACATTGTAGTTTTTTTATCTTACACATCGATGTCAACTTGCATCTTTACACAATGTACGCACATTTAGTGTGTTTGTTTGAAAAAAGCAATGGCGAGTTCTGCTGTGAATATTTGACTGGATTAATTATTCTCTATAAGTCAGCGAATTGTTTGACTTAACTAAAACAAGGTAAGGAAATCGTATACTGTCTTTACACAACCTTAACCAAAACTCATTCATCGTTTATAATATTATAAAAAAATTTGTGATGAAGTAATCCTGCAAAACTGCCAAAGGCAAATGAAAAAGTCTTGTCCTAAATATGAACTTAAAACAATCTCTTTCAGACTAGCATTTTAATCACTCTTATTCAAAGCATGTTCATACTGACATAAAGTGTGACTTACTTATGACTTGTGATCTAAAACATAATATTGTTGACTTTATAGCTCAGAATCTGCTCTGAAATACTTTTATATAAATATATAAATGCATAATTGTTAAAAAAAATTAAATAGAAGAAGAAAAATATTAGACCCAGTCTTTTTTGTTCTTATCTATTTTCAAGTTCATGATTAGAACCATGTGTTGTTTTTTTTATAATTTGAGTCCATTCATTAGAATCTGCATGGAATCAGTGAGACAAAATTTATTGTTATATTTAGTTTGTTCATACAAGAATTGCAATCTAATTTCCTTTTATTTCAAATAATGAAGAATTTACATTCAGAATACTTTCATTATGGTCTCGTTTAAGTTTAAATGAAAAGGTAGGATCAGGTATCAGTAATGAAAAGGAGTTCCTGTATTTGATCATTTTAATCCTGTCTTGATCCATTATTCATGAATATTTTGGCTACCCTTGTATGATTAAAGTAGAAATTTATTTCTGTGTTGAAATAATTTGGTTACAGAAGTATAAATACTTACCAAAATATAAATATTAAATTAACTCTTGGAATAATAATATTATGGCACATACTGACATTAGTGAGGGCCTATTTGAGTATTTCACTGAGACTGAGTTCTGAAAAGTGATAAAATGTGTTTCGCTAATTTTTTTGCACATGTCTTTGGTATCAAAATATATTCAATAAAATTATTTTAATAATATCCTCATGTAAATAACAGCATATGGTGCTTAATATAATAATAGTTTGATCATGAGAGTGTCAAACAAAGGGACGTAACTCGTAAATTACTATCGGCCCCGCTTCGTCAGAAATATCGACACATCGAAGTGGCACATTTGCGTATTACAGCGTATTAAGTGGCACAAATTTGACATATCATAGTCAAAGTTATGTTACATAACATAATTTAAATTCAGCATAGCTTCCGAGAAGTTAAGAAAGAAAATTACGATTTTAATTTCCAGTGACCGATATTTTGGTCAACACCTAGACTTTGAAGACACATTTTGAGAGAAAAATTAGTTTAATCCATAATTGAGTGGATCTATATATTTCTTATATACTCAAGAATATTCACTTAAAAGCAAATTAGTTTTAATTCATGCAAAAAACTACAAATTCCAAAAACGGGCTTCACTTTTTGGTAAAAAATGCCCATATATGGTAATCACATGACTTCCATTGTTGCTTTAAGAAATGGGGTCAAACCGGGGTCAGCTTTCCGACTGGTTCAAACTCCAAAACCATAAATATTGATATCATCAGTTGATTAAAGCTACATTTAATTACAAAATAAGATACAAGGATAAAATAGAAGTGTGATTTTCATATGGAAGAATTGAATAATATACAATTATGGCCCGCTGTGGAGGTGTATATCCAAAATTGTCAACCCGAGTAAGGGTTATTCCATGAGGGCTTTAGCCCGAGGGGAATAACCCTTACTAGGGTTGACAATTTTGGATATTCACCGACTCAATGGGCCATAATTGTTTTATTATACCGAACGAACAAATAACAATAAAATATTGTAACAGATTGTCAAAACACTTACGTAAGAAAACTACTTTGTGAAATTTCGCGTATGTACAACAAAGGTAGACTCTTTCTGTAAAATATAGATGGCCCTGAAAAGGGCCGTTTACAAGAGATATCGTCGACACTAGATGAATTTCCAAGTCTTGTTTGGTCTTGTTTCTTCGTCATTTGATGGACTTCTAACCTGGCCGTTGCCATATTTGTTTTTGTTTATCTGACGTTAAGTGACGTCATACTTTAAAGGAGTTAACTCGTGATCATTGAGGTACGACAAAGGTTATTCACCGGGGAATAATAGGGTTGGTCGATGGAGGCTTCGATTTTCAGGGTTATTCACCGGGGATAATAGGGTTGTTCGATGGAGGCTTCAATTTGATGGGGTTATTCATCGCTCCTGCCAAATTTTTGGAAAAACATCGAAATTAAACTATGACACGTGATTCCGTATTAGCCAATCAATTAATTACTATATTATGTAAGGTATAATAACAAATGTTATTAACAAACATCCTTTATAGTAATAATCTGTTATGCTTATAGATACAAGAAGTTATAGAGAAAGTCCAAATAACTGTCCATTCTACTAAATTAAAATACACCTTAAATATTAAGAACGTATTAAGAAACGAAATGTGAATCTATATTTCAAACCATTCTATCAGATGAAATAAAAGTAAACAAGAAAACAGTTTTTCATGCATAACCAACATTTTTCCTCTCTCTTTGCTCATTACAACGAACAAAAATTTTATGCATTTTTAGATGAGTTTTAACATGCTTAAAATAGCAATACAAGCAAACTGAAAGAAGTTTTCATTCTTCCCTACTATCAGAAAGGAAGCACAAAAGTATTAGAAAAATAAACCCGCATGATTATAAACATTTCTGGATTCCGTTTTGTAATTCTTTAACTTAAGTGGAAAACTTCTTTTAATTTCATTTTAAAATTTCAAGATTAACCCCGTCTTTTGCACTGTCGATATAACTGTTATATTTGCCACCGGACATATAACAATAGTGAATGAATTCGATGTTACGCGTTTCTGTTGAACATTGAATAAAAACCCCGCCCAATATTTAACACAAGCCTTATTCAAATGTTTCTACATCCCCTCAAATTCTATTCATTAGTACTATATTCAAATTATAACAACGAACAATCAAATAATATTCCGAATACGCCACGCCATTTTTACCATTTCAGTTTCTTGAACTATTTATTCTATTAAACCAAAATATTATTGTAGAAACTCCCTTGAGTAATTTTTCTGTTTTAAGTGTATAAAGTAAAATGCAAAAAACGATTTTGCAGTACAAAATCAAAATACAACATTTTAAATTTCAAGGAAATGATGTCTTAAACGGTAAAATTAAGATCAAATCTTTAAGTGAAATGTATGTTTCTCTACTTTTCATCATTGAATAATGTTAATGTGTTCAAAATTACAAATGAATTCAACCTAGTCAACACATTTGATATTTTGTAGAAGCACAGAGGAGGAATGGCTACAATGGAATATATTCGTTTTTACCCGCTTGGATCCATGACAGAAGTTCAGCCAAGATTTACATCGGAAAACAAATTGTTGATAATGTTGTTGAATTTTAGTGCATACGATACTACATTTTATTCGATGGAATTATGACTGGCAAATAAAAGCTGCTTGTTAATATTTGGTGTTCATTGTATTACTACGATCCCAATTTTAAAAAAATCCAGTATCAGCCGTTTTAGTAAGTTTTCATCTTCATTCACTATCGCGTTACGTCCTTTAGAATTATTTCAATGGGTGAACACTTTTTAAGAAAGTGCCCATGGAAATATCCAAAGGGTAAAATGTCTGGATGAATGAAGGTGAACAAAAGAGAATAACTCTCCATTCCTGAAAATTAATTGAAGAGTTTGAACAAAAGATTTACGCCACAACACTTATTGACAAAGAAATAAGTAAAATCTTTGCGTCTTGTGTTTTCAAGGATTTACGTTGATTTATTTACAGTTAGAAGCAAGAGTATAATGAAACAGGACTTTAATGAAACCAAACAAGACTAAAAAGAAACCAAACACTATCTGCTAACTATACTGGCTTCTATACAGTTATGTTTTCCTACATATGTTACTGGTATACTAAATGCAACCGAAAATATTAGAGTATATGAAAAAAATTCTATATCGGTAGATGGGATACTTTAAAAATGCTTTCAGATACTGCGAGCAAACTTTTATGTGGTATAATGTAGTGTAGCTTTACTAGTACAATGAGTTGTAATTTGTACTGATATTTGAAAAGTGAAGTGCTTTTCCTGAACTAATGTTTAATGTATTTGTTTTCATGTGATCACTCAAAACTTAATTAATGCGCCTGTCCCAAGTCAGGATCCATGTCATTGGTTGCTTCATATTTTGTTCTTTAAATAATTGTGTGCTAAATGTGTTTCTGGTTTCATTATATATTTACGGTTTAATTGATATATTTTCCAGATTTTCCTTTTATTATTGGAGTTCGTGGTCAATCTTTAAGTAGTTTACTATGACATTATTTGAGGAAATTAGTTTGTCTTGTCGTCGTTTTTATTTTTGGGCATGGTGTATGTTGTCTTCATCTTTGACATGGCTTTTTATTCCCTCCTTTGTAACTTCATCCTTGTTTAAAACATAAAACCAGCCACATTTACCTCCCATTTCTGTTCTCAATGATAAAATTGTTTTGTCTGATTCAAATGATAAATTTTATCCGTCAATTTCCCGTTACTAAGTTGTAATCTTAAGATTTGTCCCATCACCATTAATCTAATATGAGGAGATTTAGACAACGATTAAACGATTTGACAGAACATCTTAACCTATCATAAATAAAAGTCAACTATATCAGATGACGTATGATTGTCTATTTTATTTTGTGTTTTGTATGTGTTTTAAAAGAGAACATTGGTAAAAGAAAAATCCGAATTGCCAATAGAAACCAGAGAGTTCAAATGATATACGTAATGTATGTGTATATAGCTTAAAAGATGAGACTAAAAATGTACACAGGAAATGACAATAAAGTACCCTAGAAACTAACGAGAACATTATTTCAATTATCGGTCAATTTGTTTCAGAAAAAGTGAAGCTAGTGCTGCTTTTAGTTGTATAATCAGGGACAAAATTGCACTGCTTTTAAGCACGGAGAATAATTGATGGTTTCGTATCGTGCCTTAAATGTAGCATTGACAATCTTATAACGAAATGATAATAGGTTTGGTTGTAGCATGTTGATACAGAAAATTTTGGATTTGTTATTCAAATTTGTTTCTTTTTTTTTAATCTTTTTTATGAATAGTCGCATTACATATTTCATCATATTGAAGATAATACAATATGTTTCAAGTTACACTTAAAAAACTGATAAAGTAATTGTGTATGTTTATTTTTAATTCCTTTTATTCCATTAACTTTTGAAAGTTACTTATACCGATTTTAAAACTATTCCTTAAAAAAACATGAAACAATACGATCAAATATATGGCGAACAAAAGTCTAATCCTGGAATCTATGATGACTATATTATACAGAAAGCCACAGGACAGAGTGTAATATTTAAACTGTTTTTGTTTTACAACTGTACAGTATTTAAAGAGGTTTTAACTGTGCAATCTTCAACCTTTTTTTAAGCTTGCGTGTCCTCACGGCAGTATTGCCAGTTTCGTTCATCTTTTGTTTTTCGTCTCCTGCTCGTCTGCAAACTTTCAAATAGTATTCTTAATCTTGTTTTCTGAAACAACTGAAACAAACTTTGCAGGATTGGTAAATCGACGAACATCTAAAAACATACCCCATTTTGTGTTCTGATTGGTTGAATTTGACCATTGCCGCAAGATGTTAAGTTTGATTCTGACTAGTAAACCATTAAATTTCTCTTAATTTGAACATTTATATACAAATCTTTTCAGAACTTTGCAGGAATAATACTGCAAAGATTCTTTACATTTAAAAAAAAATTTTACCGATGGGTTAACATAAAGGTGACAGTGAGGCCACATTTCTCCGTTAAGAAGTTTGCGAGGTCATATTGTCATCTAAAATAGATTCCATGTATATACGAAAGAAATCAAACAAGAAATCTATGTTTTGGTTTGACTGACTTTTTCTTAATAGTAATTATATTATCGTTGTTAAATCCTTAAGTATTTTTTTTTTTGCGCGGTGGGGAGGGGAAATTAATCGCTCATTTAAATGAAGACTAAACTTTGTTTTTGTTATCATCGGTCTTGTTATTCTGCATACATTTTACTTTGGGCATTACACATGGTCGTGTCTGCATGCATTTTGTAAAACGATACTAAGTCATCTCGGAAGAACAATGGCGTATCGTGACTGGAATCAGCATGACAAAGGTTATTTAAAAAAATCACATCTCGTGTGCACGTGAATCGACATGACAAAGTTTATTAAAAAAACACATATTGTGCGCACTTCCAGCATGACAAAGGTTATTTAAAAATCACGTATCATGTGCTCTCGAATCAGCATGACATAGTTTATGAAAAAAGCACGTTTCGTGCGCACTGGGATCGTCACGACTAACATTCTTCAAAAATCATGTTTCATGCGCACCAGAATCGACATGGCACACGTATAGTTTATTAAAAAATCACGTTTCATGCGCAAGGGAATCGACATGACATACATGTAGTTAATTAAAAAATCACGTTTCGTGCGCACTTTCAGTATTACGAAAAACTAATTCTATCAGGCAAAGATTTGGCTGTTGTTTTTTGTATATCAGCGCTATCAGGTAAATATTTGGCTGTTCTGTTTATGAAGAAGTCTATCCGGCAAATATTTTGCTGTTCTGTTTAAGAAGAAGCTCTTTCAGGCAAATATTTAACTGCTCTGTTTATGAAGAAGCTATTTCAGGCAAATGTTTGGCTGTTCTGTTTATGTAGCAAGTCTACCATGCAAATATTTGGCGGTTCTGTTTATGTAGCAGGTCTATCATGCAAATATTTGGCTGTTCTGTTTGCCTTTTTTTATATTGATGCTCCTAAAGGTTTATGCATTTTGCGTTATAAATTCTTATGTCCGAATTTTGTCTTAAGCCTACATGTGCATGGTAAGTTTGATTAAAATAAGATGAGTGGTGTATGTTAATGAGATACCAGCCCAATAATACACACACAATATACGTCATACCGTCTCCTACAAGACATGTGTCAATATAGTGTGTTAAGAAAAGCAGTGAATACATTAAACATCCACATCAATTCCCCATTTAAAATCATAAAAAAAAAAAAAATAAAGATATGACAAAAGACAAACACTAACGAGGTTCTTGATTTGGAACATGCATATGCAAATGTGGAAGGGTTAAATTATGGTTTTAATATCTTGACCAGTGGACTTAAAAGGAATATGAAAACAAATAGACTGGCCATGGCATTGGTTTGATTCAAACATCAGTTTATAATTTATTATCTACTTTAAAACTTAAGTTACCAGGCAAAAACGACATTTGATGATTTTATCACTTTGACCAAGATTTCATTTAGCTTTTCAAAAGCATTGTATTATTTGGTGTTCTGTTTGTTTTGTTTCAACTGTTCCAGGTGAAAACAATTCAATAAAAACGGTTCCGTACTGAGCGTTGATATTTTCTCATTTTGAATTTGATGTTTGTCAAAACACCTAGGTAACACGCGATTTGTCAGAGTTTCGTAATTGTTGTCAAATGTCATATAAATTTACCCTCTTATTTATATTATAGATGATTATACCAAGTCAAGAATATATGATATTTGCACAGATGTTTAGTTAATTCTCTGAGATTATAAACTCTGGCACTTGGTCTTTTATTAACTACTAACTATCTTTAGTTTAGGTAAACATTGTAGTTTCTTTAGTTTTCAGGCTGTTGTGCTATGGACATATGTTTCATGTCACGAAAATAGTTCAGTTAATGTTGCTGTCACAAGTCAATCAAAAACAATTAACTGGACGGATGTTTAAAACCATTACTATTTTATATCGTTTCATGCTATATGCGTTACTGCGTGATGCAGGATTTAAAGAAAAAACAGAAATTACTATTATAATAAACAACCCTAAATCCTATACGATAGTTCACTTTTTCACTATATTACTAACGTATGTGATTAACTTTTAAGACAGGATTGAAGTAATTATGAAAATTAAAAAGGATACATACCAAACACATTAAACACATGTACAAAAATTTAAACATGCATAAGAAGCCCTCCTCGGAAATCTTAACAAATAACCTGAAGATAAGTCGTCAGTACCTCCTTTGTTTTAGGACACACTTACCTGTGGTCCTGATTGGAATTTATCATTTTGATAGCGTCTAAGAAATCTGATAAAAGCAGGTTTTGTACTCTGTGATTTTACTGCTCCAATCACGGAAACAACACAAAACGTCAGTACAATACAACTGTTGATTCGGCTTCTACATGCAAGTTTCATTCTTTGCTTCTAGAAAAATAAAATAAATGGGAGGGTCTAGGAATAAATCTTTCTACAGAGAAAAAAATTAATGCATTCTTATTTTATTTTTTTTTTTGTATGTTATATCTTGTTTTTTTAATATATAATTTTCTTTAACTACAGATAAGTTATAACAAAAAAATCAAAATCAAGATTACCAAAGAAGTAAAATTACAAAAGTACTCCAAGGGAAATTCAAAACTGAATGTCCTTTATAAAATGGTAAAATCAAAAGCTCAAACACATCTAACGAATGGAAAACAACCGTCATATTCCTGACTTGGTACAGGCATTTCCTTATGTAGAAAATGGTGAATTAAACCTATTTATATAGCTAGCTAGACCTCTCACTTGTTTGACAGTCGCAAAGAATTCCATTATATTGATAACAATGTGTGAGCAAAACAAACAGAAATAATAGGTAAAAACGTCAAAAATTGGGGTACAGCAGTCAACATTATCAAGATTATTCTGGTCAACTACAATACAAAACACAATTTTATTTCCCAAAAAAGAACCTCGTTTTCTTTAATATTAAAGGCAATGGTTAACAATTATTACATTTTTGTTTTTCAAATAAATGATGACACTTCCTACCTGTTTGTATACACAGTTATAAGATCCTCTGTGTCCTCTCAATTGTTTTGAAGTGCAGTTACAATACACTTAGGAACTATTTAAACTGTTTTATGTTAATGATTGTCAATGGTGTCATCAGCTACGTATTGTTGTAAACATTCAGTAGAATCTAATTGGTGATTTCTGATTGCAGAAACACGATGCTTTATGTAAATGGATACTTCACATAGGAAAGTATTGGATGAAAGTTGAAAATTATAGAAAATTTGAGAAACATAATGACACTGACTGTGTTGTAGTAATAGCTACATCACGGTACAAGTGTAAACTCGCGTCGGTGTTTTGATTTCGTTACATTTATTGCAGATTTATTCCTTATATTGGTCAATCATAAGGCAAGAACTGTAAAAATGAAGAAAACGATATTGTTTAAGCAAAAAAAAAAAAAAAAATAATAATAAATAAACTCTTTTTAAAGATTAAGTTAAAAGCAGTGAAATTGTGTAAAGCTAAACACTCATCCATTCTGATTTTTATTCTATATCCCCAAACTTTTTTTATGAATCATAAGTACATATCAATGAATCTTAGTTGTTTTACACTTTCTAAAAAATAAGGACGTGTTATGATGTCTGATGACACAAATATCCACAAGAGAACAAAGGTCGAGGATGTAAGTAATTACAAGTCTTTTAGTTCAAGTCCTAACCACTTGTTTATCTTATATTATATGTATATACAATATTTAAGGGACCGTTCAATATTTATCAGAGGGATGGGCCGGTGCATTCTTAATATGGTTTCATTAAAAAAGTTGATGCCCATCCTTTTAAATTCTGCAAAAATGTGCTTGCCCATCTCAAAAATTCTATAAAAAAGTGCTTGCCCCTCTAAAACTTAAAGACAATCAATAATGATTTAGGTTCTTTTTCTATTTTAATGTTTGCATGTTTATGTCTGGAAATCAAAGAACAGACTTTGGTTTAATACAAAATACAAAATGTCCTTGTATATATATATATATCAGAATCATAAATTTTATTGTTGTTTAAATCCAGTATGAATATACGTGTATAGATTTTATTTTATCTGAAAGGCAGCCTGAAACAATATACATATAAACATCACAATTACATCTCAATACATCGGTAATAGTATACTATATCAGCCAGCCTTTAATACAGGCTTAAGAAGTGCTAATAATATTCATACAAGTCATAAACATATGCAGAAATATTAACCATACTATCACCTGTACTAAGTTTATATTTATTCTGAAATCTGAGGTCATTTATGATTTGAAACACTTTAATGTATCTCTTTTAAGTCTTTGTTCTATTAAATAATTGCATAAGTGGTAGTTTTTAATGTTAAAAGCAGAATTCTCATTTTTGAAATTGCTTGGATAACAATTGACAAGAATAGAATTGATATTTATTTATTGGCATGTGAAAATCATCAATGATCTTTTCTTAAAATGACAGTAAATTATATTGCTAATCAATAAATTATCTCCCCTTTCTAACAGTTTTGCATTGAATTCAGATCCCTTTTTACATTATTTACACCCGGAGGCGTCCTTAAGCTGGTCCCTAAACAAATATATATACTAGTTCAGTGATAATGGACGTCATACTAAACTCCAAATTATACACAAGAAACTAAAAGTAAAAATAATGCAAGACTAACAAAGGCCAGAGGCTCCTGACTTGGGACAGGCGCAAAAATGCGGCGGGGTTAAACATGTTTATGAGATCTCAACCCTCCCCCTATACATCTAGCCAATGTAGAAAAGTAAACGCAAAATACCTGCTTGGTTCTTGAAATATAATAGAAATACATGTACACTGTAAGACTGGTGTTTGAAATATTTTTGGAACAAAATATTGCTATATATATTGATCCTATATCTGTCTTTAAGATTAATATAGAATATCATCCATATGATAAAATTATCTATCATTGAAACTTATAATAGAGGACAGCCTCTGGTATTATTTAAAGTAGAACAAATAATTTACTTTTTTTTAAATACATGTGCTCTTGAAGTTTATATATACTTTATTCTTATAGACCGCTGTAAATACAAAGGTACACAGAAGAACATTGACATAATACAACATTACATTGTGCTCTTGAAGTCATACTTTCATTTTGAAATTAGTAAATATAAGTCAGTATGCAAATCTATTTCTATAGTTATTTTATATTTTTAAGCATTGATTAGAAGCTATATACTGAATATATTAAACAAGTATAATTTAACAAGCTTTCATACATGGGAGATAACTCCATTGATGTGAAAATTGTTGGTTGATTAAAGTTTTAAAATGTTGTGTTTTCATGTTACATGATTTAATTATTTCTAAAATACATTGAAATTGTTATTTTTGTGTTTATTATGTTTTGTGTGCCTGCAAAAGAAATTTCCTACACATCGACAAAATTTATAGCAAATTTTTTCCTATAAAATAAGTTCTGGCCCATCCACTATACATATTAGAAAAAGATCTCGCCCATCCAAATATTTACACAAAAAAAGTGCTTGCCCCACCCCATTTTGCACCGGCCCATCCATCTGATAAATATTGAACGGCCCCTAACCTTGTATAAGAATTCGTAATTCTAAGATGTGTCAACTTAGAGTGATGCTACATTGATTTTATAATATGTTCATTATTATTCAAGTACATTATGATTGTGTATTCAGGTCATTTGTTCATCAAATGGAACTATGCTACAAAATATGATAGGACATTAATCTTTTTTAAAAATGGCTGCTACATCAACACTGTGTCTAAACTACACCGGCAAATATATTCTTCGATATCATAAAATAACAAAAAATAAACAGAAAACTACCTTTTCTCTGTCTGTTAATGTTCCGTCACCGTGCCGGATATTAGATACCATTGAGTCCAAACATTTTTTGCCGGTGTAGTGTAGACACAGTGATCAATGTAAAACGAAAAAAAAAAATCTACAACACCTGATTTATGTTAATCACAATAACTTAAAAACAAACATGGCAGACAGCAATCAACGACAACCACTGAACTTCAGGCTAATAACTTAGGACAGCCACATAAAGGATGAGGCGGGGTTAAACATATTTGTGCTAACCAGACTGGGAGATACTTTTGTAACAGCACATCATGAAAAAAACTAAAAGATCAGTTAGAAAAGACCTGACTCATCAACCACAAGGTACCGATCTGAGAGACTAAACTCAGAAACTGAAAGTTAGTTCAAAGTAATAAATAAACAATGTTTTTCTAGGCTAAATATTATCCATTAATTAACACTCTTTGGATTTTCAACTGTATAGCCATATTTATTTTGTTATGTTTAAATTTATTTATAACCAAATCAATGCTAGTACCGATGAAACCATATTTAAAGAATATACCACAATGTTGATAACCTTTCAGAATAAGTTTATTTAAAGGATCCTTGAGTTTACGCATCTCAATTTGTTGGCTGTTTGTGTTTCACTATTTCAATTATTCTTATGTCAATTTAATTTATTTAAAAGCTTTGTAACATGTTATTGGAAATCTGATAGCAAAATGTTCTCTTTAAGTAAGATTCGATAAAATGTTCAATAATGAAGATTTGCAAAGCTTTGCTGATGCCTTAAACTAATTTGCTATCTGAATTGAACGTATCTGCATTGAAATCACAAATTCTTTAAGAATCCGAAATATCAGTTGGATACTATTAGAATCCATTACACGCCATACTAAATACCACTATGTCTATTAAGCCAAGCTCATCTACTGTATCAGCGCAAAGATGGCTTCTTAAATAAATCCGAAATGCTGCAATCGACAAGGAAGAATTTGCAATCTCATGTATCTAATTTGCAAAGGTATTTCAACAAAGGATACAAATAACGTGAAAAAAAGAATAATTGTGAGATGCATATTAGCTCTATCGCTCCCCCTCGTACGTTTTTGGTGGTGTTAATAAAAAGGAGATGCGGTATGATGATCTCTCTCTCTCTCTTCCTTTATCTATCTAAAAAGTCCGATGGCTTTATCGTGCATACATATGAAGTAAAAGCAAAGGTCAAAATCTAGAACATCAAATTTACCTATGACCTTGACCTCAATTTGTAGGTTATAAACCAAGGACCTCAAATCAAAAGACACTAGGTCTTTATTATATATGGTGAATGAGTTATATCACCATACGCGTAATTTTAAATATAAGAGAGGAGAAAACTCTAATTTAGTGTTAGCGTACCTTTTCAACCAAAATGTATGTGTTACGACATGTCACAACTAACAATTTAGTAAAATATGTTGTCGATATCTTATACAGTTTTTAAAAATAAGTGAAAATAAGCCAAAATCTAAATTAAGAATATGACCTTGACTTCTGATCTTGACCTAATTTTCCATTTTTTGGACCAAGGACCTCAAATCAAAAGACCCTAGGTCTGTATCACTTATGGTTTACCAGTTAGAAATGAATATCACTTTTATCAAATGTAAAGGGGGAATAACTCTCATATGGAGTCTCCGGATAGCTTCGGTCAAAATAAAATGTAACATCCTGAAGATGTAATGAGCATTTTGGAAAAATAAATTTATCGCTTTCCTTATATGGTTGCGAAGGAGGTCTCATAACAAGAAAAACTGTATTTGGGGAGATAACTCTTACACAGAAAAGTGTTCGGTTAAACAGGGTCAATTTCAAAAGCGTATAGACTGTATGATATTATGTACAAAGAAAACTAAGCAACATCTTTTGAAACAAAAATACAGCGCAAGAAAAAAATTTGGCGGAAGAAAAAAAAAAAATCAGAACAAAACCAATTGGTCTTTTCACGGAAAAGTGGAAAGACCTAATAATAGAATAATAACAGATGTAAAGTCACGTCTTTATATGTAAGAACTCGTAAAATCTCGTCACCTGAGTAAAATTTCACTAGCTTCACCTGTTTTATGATTGAATAAATATATTCTTTAATCATTTTTTAATTATGTTAATGGAGATATACAGAAAACTGCATGCAATCCACAACAAGCAAGCAAGGGAAAAGATAAAAAACGAAAATATTGTAACTTTTTTTATTTCTCTTTTTATCTTAATTTTTCTGTCAAACATGAAATATACTGATATTATTCAAATAAGTGTAAGTTATTGTGTTTTATAATAATCCCCGATGATCAGGTAAAATTCATTTTAAAGACTATTGCTCCTGACAAAAATGTACTTGGCAATACCGTCTATATAGGTCCCAAAGGACTAATTAATCCCTATTCTTATCATTCGTTACCTCTCTTCATTCTAGTTACGAAAGCATTTATCATATACATGTTCTGTGTATATACCTTTCTACAAATATTTAGATAAGAAGTGAGTAAATTAATTTTTGATCACCTGGTCATGGCATTAAGATGATAGTAAAAATAATATAAGTAGCTATAAATTGATCTCAATGATAACACTATCACGTGATCAAATTTACAGGTATGAAACATACATCCTTATTTCTATGTACTTATAGTAAAAAAATCTGTTCGACGTCAGATACAATAAAGGAATCGTTCTTAATGACATTTTGTGTCAGGACAGCATAATGAATTTGTATGCTTTCTTTATTTTGAGAAGTGCAGTTGTCTTTATTATAGTTCAAACTGTTACTGGATTTAATTTGGTAATACTCCATACCAATGATATACATGCACATTTGGAACAAATGAACAAATATACATCAGCATGCAAAAATGAAGACGTGGAAAAGGGACTATGTTATGGTGGAATAGCCAGAAGGGTAACTAAAGTCAAAGAAATTCGAAGTACTTATGATAATGTTGTTTTATTGGATGCTGGGGACCAGTTCCAGGGATCTCTATGGTTTAACATTTTCAAAGGCAGGGAGGCTTCATTATTTATGAATGAGCTGGAATACGATGCAATGGTGAGTTGGTCTTTATTCAACTTGAATGTTTATTAATTTGGCGCATAAGTAAAAAGATGCTAAACATTAAATTACCGTAGATAGTTTGACCAATTTCTCCAGAGTGTCCGACGAACTATATTAAAAGAAACACTAAAGTAACAGGCCCTTGGTCGGTATTGGCATGATTGAAATATAATATTTATAACATATTTTTTTCAGTTCTTCAGTTATGTAATTGTACTTTAATTTGTACTTTTGTACAACCACTGTAGCTCCTACAGATATTTGAAACCTGACCTTGCACGGTATTGTACTTTTATTTCAATGACAAGTAAGTCTCTGCGCTTGAGATACTCGTATTTTTATATACTTTTTGAAATCTCGTTATCTTAAAGTTGCATACATTTATCTGCAGCTACAAGGTTTCGAAAATAATCTTATCTTACAGTAAAGCAGAAAAAATTGTGAAAATTTGCACCAAAAAAAAAAAAAAAAAATCTTCATTCATGTGAAAATTTTTACTTAGAAGTTTATCATTTGTAAATGACGTTAAGGTCAAAATAGGTTCAATACTACTGTGATACAATGCAATGTACATTTACTTTTAGACGACACAAATTTTACTTTAATATATACCTATAGAAATGTTTATCAGTCACTGCATGGGTACTTTAATTTGAACTCTTCCTAAAGTGGTTATGTAACAAATATACATACCTAAAAGATAAAATAAACAAACATGTTTTGAGAGGTCTTGACACCTATTCTCTCCACGATGCTATGATCATTTCAAGAATTTTAATCGGAAACACAACGAATGCCACTATAGATGATCAGAAACTGCTTATATCCTGCGCAATGCCCGATCTACACCGAATACCGTTTGCTGTAGAAAATGTCGTACAGCAAATTATAAACAGTACATGAAGATGCCCAAAACATATTATACGAAAAACAAACGAAATATTTACGATTTGCTTCACAAACTGAATTGTTATTTATCCCCAAAAAATACGAGCGCAGTGATTGAACAACAAAACTATAATTCTGAGTATGATTATTAAAATTGAGAATGGAAATGGGGAATGTGTCAAAGAGACAACAACCCGACCAAAGAGCAGAAAACAGCCGAAGGCCACCAATGGGTCTTCAACACAGCGAGAAAATCCCGCCATTCTGAGGTATGAGGCTCCTGACTTGGGACAGGCGCAAAAATGCGGTGGGGTTAAACATGTTTTGTGAGATCTTTATTGTTTTTATCAATAAGTCTATTATGCAAGGGAAGCAGATTTTGATGACAATCCATGAAAAGCTGAAATGCCACTTTTTACTAAATCCCTGCACGTGGAATCATACTTCCAAAATAAATCTCTATATTTGTGAGAAAAAAAATATAGTAAAACTTTTTGACAAATTCATGATTTCTGTATTCCTGCTTTAAAAGTTTTAAAGTAATATAAATATATATATACGTTCATGCAAATCACAGACTTGTGCAACTGAGATATATACACTCCATAAGAAGAAAACACCGGAACTTCACTATAAGGAAAGGAAACAGGTAGAGAAAAAATCGTCCTGTTTATTAGTAACTTGGAAGGGATTTTATCATGTGAAA
This sequence comes from Mytilus coruscus, assembly GCA_017311375.1. Classification (NCBI taxonomy): domain Eukaryota; kingdom Metazoa; phylum Mollusca; class Bivalvia; order Mytilida; family Mytilidae; genus Mytilus; species Mytilus coruscus. The sequence continues at coordinate 37,695,121 of CM029603.1, read as the reverse complement.
TTCTAATATCAACGTCTTAAAAAATTGACTACATGTATATAAATTTCAATTATATATGACAACAATAGAAAACGTCTTGTACACACTTTACTAATGTAATTGCATTGCCATTTATCTTATAAATTTCCATATAATAAATAATATAAAAAAACAAATATATATTTGCCGACTGTCCAATCTAAACTAGCCGACTGCCCAACCTAAACTAGAGGACACCGGATTTATTACGAATACAGAACAAAAACATGATAGCATGTGTAATATAACAGCATGTGTAATATAACAGCACGTGATATATAACCATAGAGCATAAATTACTGTGGTGTGAGTTATAATAAATCATCAAAAAATTTCCTTCTTTAACGATCCCTCCGGCCAGGAAATTACTTGGACAGTATACCTTAAGATATGATATATGAAAAAAATCTTATAAAAGGGAACCATAATATTAATTAACCCTATGTTATGTGCATCAGTACAATCTGCAAATAGTTCAAATAGTTCATACATGAGCAAATATATGTACAAACATCATAAAAACCTAATAAAGAACGAGTTCTGGAAATAAAATGAAAAACTCAAAAGAAACGATATATATAAATATCGTTAAGAAACTTGACTGTATCAGTGTTGGGCAGAGAGAGATTTCTACACGGAAATATTTCCCGCTCATTTATTACATGTACATGTAAACATGTGATTAATAACAAGATTAATTAGATGGAACGTTAGTACATGTACAATAATTTTCGTCTGTACTGCGAAACGCGGAAAATTGTAATTACTTATCACAATGAGATGGATTAGTTACAGCTTAGTTTTCTCCATTGCATAACATGTTTAATTTGTTTATATGACAATAAAGATTATTCATAATGCATGAAACATAATTTAACTTGGCACGAACAAATTAAACTATTAATACCTTTTAAGCGTGTAGATCATTATGACTGAATGACCGAAACACAAACATTAACGCGGACGCCAAAGACATTACAGCTCAATCTAGCAACAGATGAAACAATAAAATGTAGGAAGAAAAGATAAGGAAATTCTAACTTGACAAAAGTACGGTCTAGCAAGATCTAGCAATAATTTTGAATTAACCATCATAAAGGATCACTTATTGTCTGTTTAAGTTTCATGACAGTATATTGACATGCATACTGTAAATTTACAGTAAATCAATGTCGACCTTTACTTGACGAAGATCATATGTTGTTTATCATACATTGTGTACTAGTATAAATGCAATACATTTGATCAATAGTAGGTGTGCTAAATATTTATAAACACATTAATTGATGACGTCATGTATACCATCATTGCAGACATTTGGCAATCACGAATTCGACAATGGTGTTGCTGGCCTGGTTCCGTTTTTGGACAACATTACGTTTCCAGTAACAACTTGTAACTTGGATGCCTCACGTGAATCTCGACTGCAAGGGAAATTCGAACAACATGTCGTTCTGAACGTGAACGGGCAAAAAATTGGCATTGTAGGCTACATTACAGAAGATACTTCTTCCATTTCAAATCCAGGTAAAATGGTTAAACATAGTATGGTTATGGTCAGTTTGAGGTGTTTGCATGATTCTCTAAACATGAGCATACACTATTACTAAAACTTTTGCATTTGTTTTCATTGACAACGTTGGTTGTAGTTTCTTGAAGGTTTTCCATACGACAACAGAATCGTTATTTGTGCCGTTTGGTTGCTGTCTCATCGTCTTATTATACACTTCATCTCCTTTTATTTATATGTTGAACATTTTTCTGTTTAAAAAATAAAATACGTACAAAACAATATCTATTGCAAAATTGCGTTGAACACTGAATTGTTTAAAATACACGGACTGAATAATTTTGACACGTTACAAGATCGATTTTCAAATCTATACAGATGTTATCTTTTCAAACTAGACATATTCTTACATAACTTGGATCAACTTAAAGTTAAAAAAAAAAGATTTAATACCATAAATTCAATTTGTCGGATTATGATTCACTGGACAGTTTAAGTAAATACAAATTAAAACTATACTTTTGATTTTATCACGAAACAGTTATTGTTATGGATATAATAACGTAGATACTTAATTCCCACGAATATAATATTTAAAATAATCTTAGAAACAATTACATCTTAACATGTTAAAATTAGTAAAATAATATTATGCACTGGCAAATTCATTTCTGAGAAGCCAAAAATGTGACAATGTCTTTTGATATAGAGTTTAGAGAGAAAGAAAAGGAAATAAGAAAGAGAGTGATTTGGTACCTTTGCAAATATTATCAAATTCGGTACAGGTATATGATATGCATAGATTGTATCATTACATCGAGTGTGATATGATATTTCTCCATTCGAGACAGTTAAATTTTCAAATTTAAAACGCGAGGCTCGCCGAGCGTTTTAAATATTTGAAATTTAACTGTCGAGAATGGAGAAATATCTTATTGCACGATATTTTGTTCCTCTAATTATCTTAGTCAAAATGCAGACAAAATAAATTCTTCTTTCCCAATGATCTGCAAACAGATGAGTTCTTTTTATATAACGTCACCAGCCATGGTCGCCTTTTTTCATGACGTCACAATAAAAAAATTCATAGAAAAAAAAGCAAGACAATTTGACGTCATAATTGAATTTTGACCAATGAACAACTGAGCTCAAACGAACCACACGTGGAGTAAATAACAAAAATAACCAACTGGTCAGGAAAGGGATAAATCGGCTAAGAATTAAAGAAATATATATATATATATGATATTATGCCCAGCAATCCTCTTCTGAAAATTTAATGACAAATCGTTCTTAAACATAGCATATTGTGCATGGTTTCAGTTTATTTTTAAAATACAATTATTTGACGATATTGGCCTTCGTGTTTGGCGTTGTAATCACGAAGTGGATGTACTCGTTATTCGAGTACTTATTTCAATGAGCACATCATATTTAAATGAAATATTTTTTTCATAAGTAAGAGCGTTTACACAGGATTGTGTACTTGAAGTACATTTTTTTCTGTTACCTATTCTAACATCGGACTCGGACTTCTTTTAAACTGAGTTTAACTGTGCGTATTGCTGTGTGTTTGTTTATTCGACATTGGCGAGAGGTATAGTGCCTGGGAGGGATGAGATCTTACAAAACATGTTAAACCCCGCCGTTTTTTGCACCTGACCCAAGTCAGGAACCTCTGGTCTTTGTTATTCTTGTATATTTTTTAAAATTTTAGTTCATTTATATGTTTCGGAGTTTAGTGTGACGTCTATTTTCTCTGAACTATATAATATACATTTTTGTTTAGGGCCAGCATCTCCGGATGCGAGATTTTCTCGCTGTGTTGAAGACCCAGATTGGTGGCCTTGATCTGTTTTTCTGCTCTTTGGTCGGGTTGTTGTCTCTTTGACACATTCCCCGTTTCCATTCTCAATTTTATGTATGTGTGTGAAATGTTGTCACTTTATCTAAATAAAATTTCAGTGTAAACATATTTTATTCACGAATTCAACAGGTATACATAAATACTACTATAAACAAGTGATTTAAAAAACAGTATGAGGAAACAATGAGTGTATGGTAAAAGACTTGTCGGTTCGGTGTCATAAGAGTTTGAGATTTGTCCGTTTTAATTTCTAATTTTCTCTAAATAGAAATTAATGAAAATAGAATGATAGGAATATTATTCAACCAACTCTGTTAGGTTTTAAAATCAAAGTGTCTGGCTGACGAGGTTGTGTACAATCATCTACACTTGTTCAACTTTCTACAACAAATAATTTAATCCTTAGAAAAATATTCAAAGTATGCTAAATTTGGTAAAGAACGTATTACATTTTCAGATGTGTACGACTAAGAACCATATTGTTTAGGCATTTTCTCTTGTTGAAGACTATATGTTGACCTCTATGTGTCTTTGTGTTATTTATGTTTGGGTTACTCCTTTTCATATTCCCAAAAAAGCCAAATCATGGGACCTTTTTGGGGAATAGAGGGGACCCCTGCCATCGACCATCTTGGGACTTAGGTGGATGTGGACTTGCCCCGGCCATGTTTATCAAAACAGAAACAAAAGAACTAAAAAAGGTTCTATCCGGGTAGAAAAGCATTAGCACTGTCTGTGTTTTATTTTGGATTATACTTTTCACTAATTAGATGCTGTAGTGAGGTTACAAGTCGCTTACAATAAAGTGTACTGTTTTCACGTAAAATAAAGGAAACAGATGTCAAGTTAAGATCTAATATTGAATGAAGTATTAATTGAAAACATTTTAAAACAACCATTAACATCGACGACAAAAATCCATGTTCGTTGTCACTGGCTGTACCATAAATCTCAGTCTTGTTTTTTTTTTAAGACAAAAGGTTTTATAATATTAAATTTTGACACTTTGTGCTATATTTTGCTGTTTAGTAAATATGCAGATGTAAGCACAGACCGGTTTCTATTAAGACAGTAACGTTACATAACATTTAAGTTTACAGTTCGGTTCAAGTAAACGGGTCAGGGTTGTGTGTTTGGCATTCCATTAACGATTGTTTGGATCTGTTAGAATTTACTACTGTGATGACGATATTAAACACTTCATGAATTTTCAAATATCGTATTGCCTTATAAGCTGTTCAGGATGATTGACTGATGTGCTTGAGAGTTACCAATACAATGAAAAAATATACAAGAACAAATGTTTAAATTCATTAATCAAATATTCTTTACATATATTATCTCGGTAAATCTTTTACGGTATAAAATTTAACGCAGAACTCTCACGTGTAATGAAAGAAGCGTATAGACAAATATTTCTCGCCTTACCAAATGGCCTTTTTTCGTTGTCAATGTTTTCCTGGCGTAGTCGATATAGTTTCGAATTAGTATCCTTTGACATTAATGTATTATCGTAGCAGCGTGATCTGTTCTCTGATTGGTCACTGTTGATGTTCGAACATACGTTTGTTTAATATTTGCCAGTATTTTTATAGTGAGACCTCTTTACACAAATTCTTGTATTTGGTGATTGTTTTAAATATAGATATCTGAGATAAAATCTATCTTATAATTAATGTTTTCTTGATAAAAAGGTCGGATAATCATAATGAAGGTATTGAAATGGTTACTACCAATGCCAAATTATTTCCAAACTTACAAGTTTTTCAGTTCACTGCCATCGCGTAGTCATTTATGTCTATTTTTATATCAGGTTCAATATATCTACAGTTGAAGCTTTATTATCTCGAATGCTATAAAAACATTGATTATCATCCATTGACACTTTTCAAGGGAAATTTCAGTTTCCACATTAATACAATTTTGTTGTAAATGCAAGTGCAGTTAAAATTTGAAAGACATAATTAAGTTAAATGCCCATTTAATTAGATATGTGAATTTTTTCTTCAAAGAGGCAAAGTGGTATTTAGGATAGAAAAATCTAAACTTTGAACAGATTCGAATTCACTAATATGAGGATGCAATTTATCAAGTACTTCCAAAGAATCGATATATGAATATTTATTGGTACACATATAATGCTTGAAATAAAGAGTGTCAAAATATATATAGCATGTTTAACTACCTGTTAAAAGATGTGTTATAGATTATCTCCCTTGGGCGCCCGTCCGTTATACGCTCCGAAAGGGTTTGCGTGTCCAATTGTAAAATTATGTAGCTATCATTCGCATTTCTTTCCTGTTACGAAACCGTTTTTTGTTCAAGTTGTTATGTGTTACATTGTATATATTTTGTTTTATATTAATTTCACAGGCACTTTTCTCTGAGAAAATACTCAAATATATACCTTCGCAATTTGATTAACCGTATTTATGTATATTTGTTAAAGACAAGTGTAAGTGCTAAATTATCAGAACTGTCAGACTTCGGCGTCAAAACTATGGCATTTAGATATGATAAAAAAGACTTAAAAGATTTCAATTGATGTTTTAAAAATATGACCCCATCTGAAACCGGCGGTATCTCTTTTTAAAGATGAAGTACTTGTTATCATTACCGTACAATAGGTGTTTATCTAAAACAAAATATAGTTTAGTGATAAATTGCCTGGTGTTTGTGGCATGAGCTTGATATGAAATCTATTATGAATTCTTTTATTGTGTACATAATGAACTAAATTAAATAAATGGTGTTCAGTTCTATTTTTTTATATAACTTCCATAAAAGGTTTGATATTACTTTTCTCAGTACTCGACCGAAATGCTGAGTCGAAATTTTAACATGCTAGCTCACAAAGTGAACAGTCCACATATACACATATCTCACTTCTAAGACATGAGCATGAGCCGGGAGACAAGTATTCGCCATATACTCCTGTATGCTGCATACTTGGTTGAGAAACGACAAACACCAACTTTAGATTCTCCGGTTTGACAGAGCTAGATCCTCCCGCAGTCAAGGCGATTACTATTCAACGAGACGACCGAGGCGGTTCCATCCTTCTGGTGATTAAGGCGTTGTTTGGTTAATAATTACCCATTTGTTCAGACGAAACATCTCATACCTTGAGATCTTAAACAAAACGCATGTTCCACGGAAGAGTTCACGCAAGATACTAGACATGGTCGTTGGGTGATACTTTAAAAGGCAACACCCAAATTAACAAACTTTTCAAACCATTTTAATTATACCCACCCACCCAATCATTTCATTTTACATTCAATATTTCAAAAAACAAATATCCATAGTAGAAATGTCATATTTATAGCAGATCGTTATCAGCAAATTAATTTCGAAAAGGTGATCATTAGAGTAGAATTGAGAATGGAAAAGGGGAATGTGTCAAAGAGACAACAACCCGATCAAAGAGCAGAATACAGCCCACGGCCACCAATGGGTCTTCAACGCAGCGAGAAAATCCCGCACCCGAAGTCGGCCTTCAGCTGGTCCCTAAATACTTATGTAACACTAGATCTGCAAATGGACGTCACACTAAACTCCGAAACATATAAATGAACCGAAATAAAATAAAAAAAACCAAAACACACAAGACTAAGAAAGGATAGAATTTCCTAACAAGGGACAGGCGCAAAAATGGGGCGGGTTTAAACCTGTTTTGTTTTATCTCAACCCTCCCCTATATATCTAGCCAAAGTGGATTAAACAAACAAATACACAGCAATACACGTAGTAAAACTCAGTTTAAAAGAAGACATAGTCCGATGTTAGAATAGATACCAAATTAAAGAAACTAAGCAAAATGACTACTACTTGCAGTTACTGACATGCCAGCTCCAGACCTCAATTTAACTGATCGAAAGCTTATGTTTTCATCATATGAAAATCAAGCACAATCCCTTCCGTTAGGGGTTTAGTGACGTGCCATCATAAATTATACGAGAAGAACATAACCCGTATCATGCCAACAACTGGTTTTAGAATAAATGAGTTTATTTCCAATGCAAAGACCCTATGAGTTCATGGATATTTATTCCAAAAATGCCATCTTTAATGACTTGACAAAAATATCACAACTATATCCCTTGTGAAAAAATCTGTTAAAGATTTGATTAGCTTTTGAGGTGAATGGCGACATTTTTTTTGCTCTGTATAGAATATAACCATAAAAGATAGGATGAAATACCTGAACGTATAAGATGTTTGCAAGCGGATTTTTATTTACGAATTATGTCCTTGTACCGATGATAAAAGTTAATAAAAGTTTTGACAAGTTTGTGATACCGAAAACCCCGGTGTAATAATTTTTCAGTAATACAGAGATTTCTTTCGTTAAAAGCAAATACGTTGTTACATACACGAGCGAATGGAACAAGTTGAGATATATAAACACTATACGGCGGTGCCAAAGAAACGTCACCAACTAAAAACGGATAATTAATAATAGAAAATGAAAAATTATCTCTTTCATCGTAAATTTATAAACTGGTTCCCGTTAAAGACATAGATATCAAGATCAGGAAAGGGCAGTGTTCATTGTTAGTACAAGCTTTATTCAAAGGAATGACTTTTTCTTCCATATTCAATCATATGAATTAAAGGCAATGTAGGGTATACGTCAATGAGACATCAACCCAGCGACAAAAGTAACCAACATGCAGACAAGTAGAGGACAACATGCACGTTTTCAACAATAAACCGGTATGTCAAGCTACTTAAGACGAGTTTATAAAAGTTGTGAATTAATTCAACAGAAACAACCAAAGATCTACCGTATCATCCAAATAACGATACTCTTTGCGATGTTTGAAAATAGAATAAGTGTTTTACCCTTATGTTTTATTTCGAGTTTTCGAATACCCTTTAAAGTATAATTACTATTTTAGTAACTGTTGTAATAATTGGTAGAAGAATGGAGTTCATATAAAGCATTTTCGCAAAAGGCACTCATATGTTAAGGATGTTCGCTACTCTGTTTCAAAATAACAAGAATTTTAAAAGACTGTTATAAAATGATAGTACATAAATAAAGGAACTTAAAAAGCAGAAAATAAATGAAGGGTCCGTGTGCTTATTTTCAAGATATTAGCCATTGAAAATTTGGCGGGAAATTATTCTCTCTAGATTTTTCCTACTTTAACATTAGCTGCTTTTTTCTTTTAAAAACTATGAAAAAATAACAAGAATTTTATAAGATTTTCAAATATGGACATTTTAAACTATATGTAATAAAATTATGAAAAGAAAAGTAGGAGTTAGTGGACATTTTTTTTTAATGGCAAAACACGGGTAAAACTAGAGGATTCCGAAACTATGGCAAAAATTCAAAAAACAAGAGGAGCAAACATCCTTACATGATTATGAAATAAAAAAAAAAAGAATCGAAGTTGTCGTTTTCCTCTATTTTAGTCTGGATGACTTATCAACATGAATATGAAAAAAAAAATGTGTGGTTAATGTCAATAAGATAGCAAAATAACGAAGGGAAATAGATAAAACAACAATGAAACAACAGAAATGAGAGGACAACACACGGTCTTCAACAGTATCAAAAGTACCCGCCGATAATTCATATTGCTTTCGTACTAATATTCAACTCGTTTTGTCAATGTATCAGTTTGATGTTATGTAAGTTGTAAGTACACATGGTATATGCGTAACGAAACTGTCAAGACATAGGAAAAGTAAATTCTAGGGCGGAAACAAATTCGTGTCTTTTAAAACATTTTTTGTCTGAGCAAGATATATTTGTTAAGTTGAGCATGTTCATTTTAGGTAATACGGTGTCCTTCAAACCAGTAGTAGAAGCCGTCCGTCAAGAGGTGGCAACGCTTAAAAGTCAAGGAGTAAAGATCATTATTGGAGTTGGTCACTATGGATATGGAAGAGACAAAAAGCTTGCAGAAGCAGTTGATGGACTTGATGTGCTGGTGGGAGGTCACACACACAGTTTTCTATATACCGGTTGGTTGATATGAACGAGCAGTTTAAGGGTTGTCTCGCTACTTTTTCTTATGAATCAATTCTAAGAGACAAAATCGATGTTAAGTTCAAATGAAAACTGCGTTATTTGCAGCAAGATCCATATCATATTACACACATTTTTAAAGTCATAAGAAATTGTATTACATGTGTATTTACCTCACGGAATTTGTGACAAAGAACATGTTCTACTTACCCACATTTTACTGCAATTATTCAAATTGTATAGGTGTTTACGTTTGCATAGACATTTGTGCATATTCTAATAAAACGATCTTTTCATACACACATTCAATCATACGATGCAACATACATTATAGTAGTCTGTCTATAGTGGTTGTCGTTGGCTGATGTCTCCCATATTTGTTTATCTCGTATTATATTTAGGATTTTTAGAGTTTGTCGTAATATAAACAATGCTAATTAATGTTATGTTAACTATCTCTAAATTTCATATGCAGTACATAGAATATATCTTATTTTCTTTGTTACCTGTATAAATACAGATGGACCTCAATAATCAATTAAGCACAACATATAAGTTTTCATTCACACTTAATGGTACTGGTTGATGATGGTAAGTTCCTATAGCTATAAACAAGTCGCGCTATGTAAATTATTTTTATGGATTTATATGGGGAAAGCATGCAGTCGTTGCATATCGACTTAAAATATGCTTCCTAGACACCAGATATCACAGAATTTCACTTTTCACATTCACATTCCAATATATCTCAAAATCTCAATGTACCCATGAACAGGTTTATGGCCCAAGTTCCCATGTTATAACAGGAGACCTTAACATCGTTCATGACCGAGAGTTGAAATCATTCTTCAGGAAAGGACCTAAATATCGCCCCCATCAATTATTAATTGGAATGAGTGTCGTAACATTATCCACGACTCACTCCGTACTTACTGCTCGAAATGGATAAAACGAGAAAAAGCTGACAAAAAATCCTTAGATTCTTTTTTCAATTCAGTAATGAACATAGTTGATATTCGTATTAAACATTTTAAAGAACATTTTACTCCTAACAACAACCATAATAGCCCTATTTCTCGTATCAAACATAAGCTAAAAGAACTCGCCGAGGAATTTGTTTTTGTAACGGCTGATAAGGCTGCTAATGATATCACTATTGTTTGACGTAAATTTTACATTGAGGAAAATGACATCTGCAACAAACATAAACTTTTAGCTACCTCATTATAAGCAGAACCAAATACAATGAAAGTTCCAACTATGTACTGGCTTCCGAAGCTGCACAAAACACCTTACAAATATAGATTTATTTCGTCTTCAAGCCATTGTTCCACTTCTAAACTGTCTATTCTACTTACTAGTACACTTGGTACAATAAAAAACCTGATAATAAATTGTTCAAATAAGGCCTTTGAAAATAGTGGAATTAATTTTTTTTGGAGTGTCAAAAATTCGTTGGAAGTACTTGATAAATTGCATGCTTATATTGGTGATTTCGAAATTGTTCAAAGTTTTGATTTACCACTTTGCCTCATAATCTTATTAAGAAACAATTCACACACCTAATTAAATGGGCATTTAAAAAGTCAGAATGCGAATATATATGCTCTAACTCTTTTAGGTCATTTTTAGTAACAACAGACAAAAGAACTATGTCAATTAGACCTGCTTTGATACGATAACTGCCGTTGAATTTTTACTAGATAACCTTTTTGTTAGCTATGGAGATTCCGTGTATCGTCAAGTTATCTGAATTCCAATGGGGACTAACTGTGCACCACTTATTAAGGACCTGTTTCTGTATTGTTATGAGTTACAATTTATGACTAAAATTAGCAAAGACTCATCGAAACAACATCTGATACAAAAATTTGATAACACTTTTAGATATTTGGATGATATATTGGCTCTCAATAATGACGACTTTAGTATGTACACTAAAGAGATCTTTTCCTGCTGAACTGACTTTAAATAAAGCTAATACTAACAATGAACACTGCCCTTTCCTGGATCTTGATATCTATATCTTTAACGGGAAGCTTAATACAAAAATTTATGATAAAAGAGATGATTTTTCATTTCCTATTGTTAATTATCCATTTTTAGATGGTGACGTTCCCTTGTCACCATCTTATGGTGTTTATGTATTTCAACTTGTTCGATTCGCTCGTGTATGTAACAAAATATTTGATTTTAACGAAAGAAACCTCTGTATTACTAAAAATTATTACATCAGGGTTTTCGATATCACAAACTAGTCAAAACATTTACTAAATGTTATCATCGGTACAAGGACATCATTCGTAAATATAAATCAACATGCAGACATCTTATACGTTCAGGTATTTCACATCCAATCTTTTATGGTAATATTCTATACAAAGCACAAAAATGTCGACATTCACCTCAAAAGCTAGCCAAACCTTTAAACAGACTTATTCAGAAGGGATATAGTTACGATACTGTTGTCAGGTCATTAAAGATGGCATATTTTGGTATTAATGTTGATTCACTCATAGGGTCTTTGCATCGGAAATAAACACATTTATTCTAAAACCAGTTGTTGGCATGATACGGGTTATGTTCTTCTCATATATTTTATGATGGTATGATAACGGGAGGGATTGTGCTTGATTTTCATATGACGAAGGAATAATCTTAAATCAGTTTAATTGAGGTCTGGAGCTGACATGTCAGTAACTGCTAGTAGTCCTTTGTTAATTTATGTATCATTGTCATTTTGCTTAGTTTCTTTTGTTATCTATTCTGACATCGGACTCGGACTTCTTTTAAACTGAGTTTTACTGTGCGTATTGCTGTGTGTTTGTTTATTCTACATTTGCTAGAGGTATAGGGAGGTTGAGATCTCAAAAACATGTTTAACCCGTTGAATTTTTGTGCCTGTCCCAAGTCAGGAGCCTCTGGCCTTTGTTAGTCTTGTATGTTTTTTTTAAATTTTAGTTCATTTATATGTTTTGGAGTGTGACGTCCATGCATTTTCATTGAACAAGTACACATTTTTGTTTAGGAGCCAGCTGAAGCCCGCCTCTGGGTGCGGGATTTTCTCGCTGTATTGAAGACCCATTGGTGGCCTTCAGCTATTTTCTGCTCCTTAGTCGGGTTGTTGTCTCTTTGACACATTCCTCATTTCCATTCCCAATTTTATTATCGTATTGGATCCAGTTTATTTCAAATAATGTGTTTTTTATAATTTTTTGTTTTGTTTTGCATCTACTCTACTATGTACATCGCAAACAACCACCATTTTGCTACCTCTGAGAACACTATACTATAAAGATGACTATACAAACGGATAAAAGATAAATATGCAAACAATATCATACTCATCAGAAGGATTCCTGCAATAATGTAAAACACATGCAATATTGAGTTAAGGGGTATAAGTTAAAACTTAAAATGATATTGTTATTGAGTGATGCAGAGACATATAATACATGAGTGATGCAAGCATAGTGACGGGATCAATAATCCCTGGCATGAATTTATCTCAAACCTGGGTCATTTTCAAAATTATTTTCAAACTAGACTAAAAAATAAATTATCACAGCTTCATTTTTGTACTTTGAAGTTCTTATAACACTATTGCTTACATTTCAATGTATAATGCCTAATAAAAGATAGCTAAAAACTGTGATTTACCAATTTTTTTAATGCAAAATTGTATAAGAAAGCCATTCTAATCCATTACCATTTTTATTGGAAGTACTACTTGACATTGTTGTTTAGATAGTTTACAAATCCATTCATTTTGATGCAAGATCTCCTTCGATGCATAATTGTAATTAAAAAAAAAGTGTAATATGTTTAATATTGTATCAAATTTGTCATCAACAGTATATTATACAGCACTTAACAACGTATTTATGTTATAAAAATATGTCGAATTTAAAAAAAAAAAAAAAAATAAATATATATATATGTTTAAATTTCATTAGTTTTAACAACTTTGTGATTTTGACCCTGTTAGTGAAACAAAGAAAGGAAATCGGCATAACATCTTTTTCATTGCAAAATTTCCTACCATACAGATACGGACGTGTCAATTTACAATATACAATATACAATATACAATTGTTTTATAATTGCAGGTAAAGCGCCTTCAAATGAAAAATCCGAAGGACCATATCCCACCATTATTACACAAAGTAATGGTCGGAAAGTACTAGTGGTACAAACATTCTGGGCAGGAAAATATTTAGGATTCCTTAACGTCAGTTTTAACAGTGACGGAGATGTAGACAGCTGGAACGGTGAACCCATACTTCTGGACAACTCCACTGCTCAAGGTATAGAACAAATGGGAAATAAAGTATAGGAAAATAAGGAATAAAAAAAATATATAAATACATACATATATTCGTCGATATATTAATGAGGAGGCGATTGATAGTGGGATTCAAAACGATCCAGTCTCAAACAAAATGTTGTTTATATCATATAAAAGTATATACAAATCTTCTCAACAAATGTTTACCGACAAGCAACCTACACACGAGTCAGACTTATGTGACATACGCATGAATGATTTCAAATGAGGGATCTGTTTTGTTATTGTTTGCCTTTAACAATAAAGCTAATATTTGTTTGTTAATATATTTAAAACATAATTTTAAGAGACCTCTTCTTTCATATACTGCTGCATTAGTACATCGTCTAGTATATTCTATTTCTGTCATCTTTTGAACGTTTTAAAAATCATTTGCAATATAGTGTTTTATTTCAGTAAATGTCGCATATACATTGAAGTTACTGTAATATTTACAGCTGTGTGCAAATTTATAGCAAAAAAATAAATTTATACATTGTAAACAACCTATAGAACTGTTGATTAAAGTACAGTGAAGATTTCTACAGGTAACGACGATAGTGTTTCTAAACATTAATGTTGATTTACTAACAACAGATGAAAGCCGCGAAAACGGTCAACATGAATCAATAAATCCGCCGCGCCTTACCGGTTTTCCTTTAAAAGGAACACCCAATTTTGTAAGCCAAATGTGTAAATTGATTTACTGATTGTTGTTTGATTAACCTTCAGTGACAAATATTTCATGCATATTCAGGATGAGAACAAATTAACACTGAACTTAACAGGCAAACTCCGCAAAATTGATCGATCAGGAGAAAGGGAGGAAAATTTGGACTGCCACTTTAAAATGAGTTGGATAGGACCTGAAGTTTGCCTTGCAATAGTCGCCTACAGATCCATCAAAGTTGGTGAGGTGAAAGGGTTTTTTATCGTGAAAAGCGTTGATTTTTCCATAAAAGAGACATCAGCTTCCACTTCCCCATTCACAACCAGACATGACTACACATGTTATATCCGTACAACCAAAAGGTCCTTGCAGGGAGTCGTACCATCAAATGGAAAAAGTATTAATTAGTAATACGTCAGATTATCCACGGATTCCAAAGATGTATAACACGGGAAGTATTGAATCGATAAAAGTCGAATTGTCGAAGAAAGGTAAAGGAGAATAAAATGAATATCTTTCTTGGTGTTGAGGAATTTCTGATGCTGTAATTCATTGCGTTAAGGGCGAATTTTCTTAAAAGCATCCTTGTTAACTGTAAATTCGTGTCACCCGATTAAATCAGTGCAGCTACGGCGCATCTAAATTAGCATCGAGATCTATAAGTGATTAACGTTACAAGAACGAATGTAGGCCACATGTAAAACTAAGCAAATTAGACACTAACAATTCTCAAATAAAATTTTGTGATCTCGTTAAATATTTATAATCAGAAATGTTAATGTTTTATGCCTTTGAAGGCTTCTGCAAAATCTTTTATATTTTAATAACCGTATCACTGACTAAAGTGTCAGAGAGCAAATAATAAAGAACCCATATAAAGTTTATAAGACAAACGTGTACACACTGCTGATTTCTACCTTGCCGCTATGTTTAAAATGGCGTTACTGACCTCTGATTTGTTCGCAGCTAATGTGTTTTCATTAAATTATTATTACATAAAGTACACATTAAAAACTTTAAAATAATTTTAAGACTTGTGAATTTACATTTCAAAGGGAGTAAAAAAAAAAAAAAATGGCTTTCAAATAAATAATAATCGGAACTTGCTTCCATAATTGAAATTCTGTATTCCAGAGGTGTGCAAGGCAAATGGTAATTTTAAGAGCATGTGTGTAGAAAGTTGATTTTGTATAAACAGAATTAATTCACTAAATTAACAACGACTTAAAAAGCAGGGTGTATTACATAATAAATTTGTTCAAAAAGAGAAATGAGTTCATTCACACTTTAACGGTTGCTTTAATTTCGATTTCCTTTAAAGTTTCTAAATATGCATATCAATTGTTGAAGATCAGCAATCAATGTATTTTAATTTCTGAAGATGTTTTTGGAAATATTAATAGTATTATCTTCGACTACACAATATTTTAGTACACTGTGTAATAAAAATAACTTGTATTTAATTCTGGACAAGGTGAAACATTTTTTAATTTTGCAAATAACAACTAAAGAAATAAGTGCAATATTGATATGTAGTTGGACTAAATCTATGTTATTTATATTCCTTGCGCACTCGATATACCTGTGTTATAATGCAGGTCATAGAGATGATTTTGGTATACATGTAATGTTAAAATAGGAGGTGCACAATGGCATTATGTCATGAAGAATCCGTGAAAATTTGATTGAAATCCTTTCACTGGTTTAGGGTTAGCTACGGATTGGGGATGAACTAGTCAAAAATTAAAGATCAAAGTCAATGATTTTGTAAGGGAATCCCGAGAAATCATACTAATCAAAAAGAAATGGAATAATGCCTTAAGAGAAATCCGTGAAATTTTTATTGAAATTCATCTACTGGTCGAGGAGGAGTTGCGGATGGGGTTTGTTACTATCATAATATAAAAGAGCAAAGTCCATGTTTTTGTATGGGAAACCCCAGAAATTTTTCTGATCAAAAAATAAAAAAGGAGGTGCACAATGGTATTCTGCAATGAAAAATCAACAAGATTTAGATCCATTCACTGGTTTTATGAGGAGTTGCGAATGGGGGATGTTCACCACAATAATATGAAATTGGAAAGTCCGTGTTTTAGAATGGGACACCACAGGAATCATTTTGATCAAGAAGTTAAATAGAAGATGCATAAGTACATGACGTAATTGTATGAAAGTTTTGTTGGAATTCATTTTTTGGTTTAGAAAAAATTGGTCCGGAGGACGGACACCCGATCACTATCTATCACCATTTCGTTAAGCGGATTGTAATAAGATTAGCGCAGTAGTGTTATCATATATAGTTTTCCATATGTTAAACAGAAATAGAAAGATCTCGCACAACACTTTATCCCTGTTTGCTTTGATAACGAATTCTTCTTTATGTCGAACGCGTACAGGTTGGAAAATAATATTGTACTGTCCCAGAAGTACTTTTTCTGGACGGAAATATACTTATCAATATATTCTACAAATTTTCATTTGATAAATGTAAAATGTTCAAAAACTTTGACTGCAACTCGTTGACACATGTTTGACATTTTAAAAGCTGGTTCGACTCATTTTTGTTACTTATCTTATACATGTATCTACTCCATTGAACTGAAAATGTACATGTATCTATTCCATTGAACAGCAAATGTACATGTATCTATTCCATCGAACTGCAAATATTATTAGATACATAGTGTGTTAGTGACCTAATACGATATATACAGGGTCAGTAAATTCCATATGGGGTGAGAGCTGACCCTGCTATGGGTGAGAGCTTCGCTCTCACCCCATATGGAATTTACTGACCCTGTATATATAGTATTAGGTCACTAGCACACTATGTAACGAATTTATCTTACCGACTATCTTTATTTTTTGAATTTAGACTAGAGTAATCCACATCTTTTTATTTTTATATTAAAGTGTTTAAGTGTTCAATCTTAAAAACCTACTTCCATTGATCTGCACAAAAAAAACTAATGTCAACAATAATAATTTAATATCAACAACCTTGATATAGCAATATTAAACAGAACTTTCAATACATTTAAATAATCAAATAGTGTCAAAGTCGTAACTCCACTACTAACCGTGTATTGAAATAAGCCCCGCCTCCCTACTAACCTAATATGGAATATACACGGTCTCCACGCGGACGCTCTTAACCAGTCATATTCCTAGAAATGTATAGGAGGTAAGATAAACATGTATCTACTCCATCGAACTGCAAGTGTACGTGTATCTACTCCATCGAACTGCAAATGTAAGTCTACAATTCAACTTTTAACTCTGATTGTTACCAAGATGACCAGATTCGTTATGTTAGACATTACATTCTTATTCACAGATATTTCGTAAAATGCAGTAAAACACAATTTATAAGTACTCTTGATATAAAAGTGGTTAATTGATGAATAAATAATATTCCACGATTATGATGCAAACTTTTACAAGAGACAACAACTGCGAAAATGTCAAAAGGCACCAAACGGTCATCAACCGGCGTCAAGTAAAAGAAAATGAACGAAAGACCATCGATGAAGAAAAGTCGTCCGTTCTCTCAAAAGTTTTGGATATTTAAAATGCTACCTGATTGACAGAAAAGGCAAGTTCTGCTATTACGATATAGTTATGATTCGCCCGTTTGGGTTAATAATGAGATTTGACGCAGTGACAAATCTTTTTTCTCTTTTTTTTTCAAATAGACCCAGATATAGAAAGGATTCTTGATACCATGAAACCAGCAGTTGAAAAGGAAAAGAATAAAATTGTAGGTTACACTGCGGTATATTTAGAAGGTGACAATAAAGTTTGCAGGCTTCATGAATGTAATTTAGGTACGTTATAATGTGATATATTAAGTAAGTTTTAAAGTTGTATTCTTTTGAGTTTTTGTAAATAAGTGAAGTGTCATAGCTAAGTATAGCATGCGCTATACTTATTGTTTCATAACACATATCAAATATGGAAATCTTAAACTGCAAATTTGTAATTATTTTTTCAATGTTGAAAAATCCTGTATAGCACACAGCATCGGTAACTAACATTAACATTTTAAAATCAAGAAAATGGGCATGTTCATTACAAAAAAAAAAAAACTTAAGGTGCAACGTAAAGAGAAATTGTTTTTGGAAGAAAGACACTGACTCTTAAAACTGCATTAACATTGCAATTTTGGCATTGTGGATAAGATGTATCTGAACAAAACGATTCGTGTAGTAATTTTACACGAATAACAACATTGGTTTGATTGATAGAATCCTGTTTAATGAAAAGCAAACATTTTGCGGAATGCTTGAATTATTCAAACAGATAACAATATTAATTGACATTTGAAAGGCTTTTATGATCTGATACTTCTTATCAGACAATTTAATTGAATTATTGACTTATTACGATGTGTTTACAAATGCAATAAATTTAATCTAGTAATATAAAAAAGTGCTGTTTTATTTTTATGTATTAAAGTACTAACTGTTTTATTTCTACGTGTTAAATTACTTACCCTTTTAGTTCTACGTATTAAAGTACTAAATATTTGAAAAATATGTTTTAGAGGAAATTATAGAAAATTCATTGCAAATTCATTGCAAATTCTTTAAAAATTGTATGTCTTAGATCATATCATATTTAGCACTTTCAAAATTAATGGAGTTTGAAATGATAAATTTTCTGGTTAAAATATACAAGTATATTTAGCACTACTTTAATCAATTCGTCATATTATGCGTTAAAGGAAACTTAATCACAGATGGTATGGTCACTTTTCATGCATCTAGAAATTCCAAAAACGACTCCTGGACTGACAAGCCTATTGCTATCTTAAATTCTGGAGGAATTAGGAGTCCAATAGGACAAGGTATTACATAGTTTTAACTCATCGACTAAATATTGTATAATTCTATCCAATAGACACTCCAAAATTTGTATAAACAGAAATTTGGTTAGATGTCAATGAGACAAAACTCTACGGAACAAATAACCAAAAGACTTTTGTTTAATTACAGTGAAACCAGAACACGGAGGAGTTTACCTAAGGTCAACTGAGACCTTGATCCAAACGTTGTTAATTAAAAAAGAACGAAAAAAAAAACTACGCAAATGGACTTGTATTTGATAAACCTGTCATTTTCCTTGTTGACAATTTGAATTGATTAAGTGTTTGAGTTCAACCATTCCTATAATATAGTAGCTTAGCTACAAAAAACAAGTACTTTTAATCTATCGCTTTTGATAAATGTTTAAAGTAGAAAATTTTTTAATCCTTTGCCGTTTGTTCCCGGTAAATATTGAATATCAGTCTTTTCAAATGTAACTTTTTCGTCAGTTCAAAGTGAGTATCTCATGATGTGTTTATTGCCGTTTTACAGATGTATGCACTCTCTTGTAATTTTAGGAAATATATCCAAAGGCGATGTTTTAACAACAATGCCTTTCGGAAACATGGTAGATGTAGTCACAATAAAAGGAAAGTATATAAGAGCTGCATTCGAACATTCTGTAGAATTCTATGATCCTATAGACAGACCAGGTGCTTTCCTACAAGTCTCAGGTAATATATGTACACATAGTGGTATAGAAATCCGTCAATTAAGATAAGATAAGATAAGATAAAATCATTTTTATTTCAGACTCAAAAGGCCCATATACATGACACAAAATATTCTGTCTAAAACGGAAAAATGTTAAAATATTTACAGTATTAAGTCTAGTAAAAAATGCAGATATAAATCCTAGTACCATTCTCTTACCAATGTTGAAGAATCAATTAATGACCTCTGAAAATTGTATTAATCAAATGATTTTCAGATACTTTCAAGCAACTTTATTAAAACAATAAATAACATTCTATTTTTACTTGTAAAAAAACAGTAAGAGTTTTTATGGGGTGAAAGATTTATAATAGTTTCATAAGTAGCTAGTTATCGTGTCACGTCCCGAAATCTTTATTGAAGAATGGATTTAAAGTAAATCTTAATCGACAAAAATTTGTATAGCACCCATAATTTATAATGCCTTAGCCATGTTAGTCGAAGAAAACCATCTTGATAACTCCAAATGAAATGCAGACGAACAAAACGAAATAACAAATGAATCAGTATAGAAATCGTGTGACATTAGAGGAATTTGATAGAATTGCATAGACGACCACAAGCATTTCATTTGGTTATAATTGCAACAATATGGCTAAGCTATAATAAAAAACGGAGAAAATACAAAAGGGACATTAAAAACCACAAGTCGAAAAAGGCAATTCTAAGACTAAAAGAGAAACAAGAAAAGAAAAAAAAAAAAAAGCTAACAGAAAATTCCAGAAAAAAACGGATGTTTGAGCAACACGAACACAATCAAATACTGGGGTGATCTCATGTGCTTCGGAAGGGAAAGTACATTCTGCTCCATGAGTGGCATCCGCCGCGTTGCTCAGGTAAGTTCAAATTCGGTAATGAGTCTCATTCGGTGATTTCACAATTGAGACAATTGGAACATATCCGTGGTCATCTGCGAGACAGGTACCCTATGACGGTCAACCAACTAGTGATGACGTCTCTTAAAACTTTCGAGTGGGATGACGTCAGCTTTACTACATAGAACCCTTGATTCAATAGCTTCCTTGTAAGCTCCACTCCTCTATCAATCTTTTGATAATTCATGATAACAACTGCTAGTTCTGTATAAAATTAAGAGCTGTACTAATACGACAAACGCAATGCTAATATGGACATATTAGTTAGGTTCAGGTCAGTTCAATATGTTTTTCCCTTATTATTAGTAACAACAGTAACTGACTTTGCACTGCTTTAATTAATGAGGATTTGTATGAGGGGATGGTCCTTCATTTCTGCATTCTTCAATTTAAGGGGCTGTTTCTTTATTTTAAAAAATAACGCTTATTCTGTAAAATTCTAATGAAAATCTTTCTACTATAAGATTTTTTTGTATTACATGAATTCTTTATTCTGTACATGATTCATTCTGTAATCAGTAATTTACCACCTTTTCTTTAATTTTTCACAGTTATTCTTTATTCTTTTGCACCCCATTATTCTCTATTCTTTATTTTTTTTTGCTCATTTTTCTCTATTCATTAATATTTTGAGCCATTATTCTCTGTTCTGTAAAACCTATTCAGACTCTCATTAATCAAGATGTAATTGCCTTATATTTTCATATTAGCCTAGTTATTGATATTGCTACATCTCAATATCTACGCAAAATATGAAAAAAAGTATATTACAGTTATATCCTGCTTGTGATTGAATAATTTTCATCTTTCACACACACACACACACACACACACACACACACACACACACACACACACATATATATATATCTTCATGCCTAATATATCATGTATGGACACAGTGCAGGCGGTGTTGTCTCGATATCTCAATAGCATGAGTTCGAATCCCGGCGAGGGAAGAACAAAAATTTGCTTCCGCAAATTTGCAGATTTAACATTGTTGTGCTAATATTGTAAAGTATTGTTACTATTATTGACACTGACGAAGGCTATTGGTTAAGCCGAAATATTTGTCAACACGATTTTATAACATCATCTTCGTATATTACCTTCTTATATTAGTACCGTTGTGCAAATCTTTAGACTTATATATCATCTATGGAGAAAATAAACTTCCTCGACACTACGAGTTACATCAAGAACGGAACCATTATAACGGACCTTCATACCAAACAAACGGACAAACATCAATTCCTTTCTCCTAAAAGTTGCCATCCTAAATACTGCTCCCGTGGCATCCCATTCAGCCAGGTATTGCGAATCAAGAGAATATGCTCTAGTGAAAATACGCAAAATGCTAGACTTGGACAACTACGTAAACATCTAGTTGTTCGAGGATACAATAACAACATCATTGATAGCGCTTTCGAAATAGCAAACAAAACTAGTCGCCAAGAACTTCTAGAGTAAAAGATAATAAAGCAACTAACAGAACACCCTTGTACTCACTTACCATCCTGATTTTAAAATGTGTCTTCCATTGTTCAGAAGCATTGGAAAATTATAGAAAATGATTCAAATCTTAAAAAGTATTTTCCTCACCACCAGTCATGGCCTTCAGAAGACCTAAAACATCCGTGACAAATTAGTGACATCTGTATTAGCAAAGCAGCCTACTCCATCTCCCGGTTGCTACAAACAATGTGGTCGATAGAACCTGATGGTCTTAACGAAAAAATGAGAAAAGATACAGGAAAGATAAAGAATAATTTAGTACACAGCATCGTCCTTTTATCCTGTAATATTGGCCAATGGACGGTGCTAGCTTCAACTACCAATTTTGTAAAAATCTTGAACTTCATCCAAATTATGTATTATTTTCAAGGCAGCTAAATTCAAGTGCAACATATACATTGAGCTGCAAAGTTTCTTATCATCTACATCCGATTTCACCTGGATAGATGCACGCTTGATAAAGCTAGTTAGTCTAACGAAATATTGCGTTTATTTTCATCATTTTGTAAATATTTTAAACATTCTTATATTTACATACTAAACAGTGTGTTAAAATTACATTGTTAGGCAATCTATAATTTTATTTGTGTAATTGAATTAATCTCTGTACTGATTAATCCACACTCATAGATTTGTATGGAGATATCGTGGCACCAAATCGCCTGCACTATGCCCGGCGCGCTGGACCACTCGACCACCTAGGCTCGACAAAAATCAAGCTTTCGGTGGCCAGGTGTTACCTTTCCTATATATATATGCAGATGTCATTGAAATAGATAAAACATATTAAATATATTTTGTAAAACGTATGCAGGTATACACGTTACATATAATTTATGTAACGACCCTGGATCCAGAGTTGTATCGATTTATACAAGATGCGGTGACTGCTGGATTCCCAGATATCAGCTACTTGACGACGAAAAAATTTACAGAGTGATTGCGCTTAATTTTGTGATAAAAGGGGGAGATGGCTATACAGTAATACATGATAATTATATTCATCATGTAGAATATAGTAAGTATAGCAGTTGTAATAGCGGATAATAACATAAATGTATTATTAGCAAACAAAACGGACAAGAAGTGAAATGGATAGTTTCGTGAAAGAATTACAATGTTATACATGTAATGAGTTTCAGTGGCAATATAAATGTTCATTGATAATTTTCTATGTTTTCTATGTATTGTGTGCGATTTTGTCCCACGTACATTTACTCCATATCCTTTCATTTTCTATCGATTGACACTGATTTCTGTGAGCACAACATGTACTAAGTCAAATGTTTTTTTTCTTCGGAAAATGTCTGTACCAAGTCAGGAAATGTTTTCGGAAAATGCCTGTACCAAGTCTGGAATTTTTTCCGGAAAATACCTGTACCAAGTCAGGAATATTACAGTTGTTTCCATTCGTTCCGTTGATTGATAAAGTGTAACGTTTGATTTTGTCAGTTTTTATGCACCTCTTCTTTTTCTAAATTGCCTGCACAGGCACTTGTCTCAGAAAAAATTTCCTATATACCTTAATATAACATATCGGTAGTATTTTGGGACTATTAGTTTTCTAATTCATTGTAAAAACTGACAGTATAATCCAGTTTGGTAGCATGGTGTTTTGGCAACTAAGAACTTATGCCACACATATATATTCAAATATCACGGGTGATGAGGTATCCTCACCCAACGGTGTCAATCAAATGTCAATCAAATGTGATTTCTTACAAATTCCAAAGATCTTCTCCAAAATCTTCAACCGCTACCATTCTAATTTTGCCATGATGTTATAACTTTTGATTTTGATAATGGACACTACTATTCATTATTCTCGAAATAAAAACTACATCTCCTCCTTAAACAGAGCTTTAAACAGAGATTTTTATTACAGAAAAAATAATCGTAGATAAAGATTTCTTGTTTTGAGGTCATGAAAATTTAATTTTGTGGAGAACCACGATGATTCCATTAATAATTACACAGTAGACGGTATCATCAAAATGCTGGACTTTTTGGTGGATTGACATTTCATAAAAAGTTGGTATTCATATGGGTACTATCTGTGCACTCCTAGCTACTGGCACGCTTGGTTTTTTTTTATTACTCATATGAAGCAGAATTCGTACAAAACCTTCAGGTTAGGGGAACGTGGGTCGCTCACAAATATGTTTAACCCATCACTTCTTTATGTACCCGTCCCAAATCAGGAGCATGGAAATCTGTGTTTGTCGTTGGTTGCTGTCTGCCTTATTTATGGTTAGCACAAATCCGTCCATTGTTCTCTTTTGAATTGTTTTAAATTTGTCAATGCCGAGGCCTTTTATAGCTTACTGTATGGTTTGTGTTCGTTGAAGGCCGTGGTTGTTTTAACCCTCGTCATTTGGTCTGTGTGTGTGGTTATTTGTCTCATTTGCAAAACATACCACGTATCCTTATTTTCATATTCAGTAACAAAAAAGACAAGAGTGGCTTGCCAAGTTCTTAAATTTCACATTCAGAAATATTAATGTTGTCTTGTTATTCAGTAACTCACATTTAAATGAGTGCTTGCATCTCATTTATCCCAGTTAGATAGACTCTATGACAAACGTAATGAATTCAGCTTTCCCATTGTTAACTTCCTATTTCTCAGCAGAAACATTCTCTACCAAATTGTGTGGCATTTAGCCTTTTCAATTAATTTTTTATGCGCGTGCATGTTTACATTATACGGCTTCATTTACAGGAATGTGCTTCTAACACATTAACTTATGACGAAGAATGACTGAAATAGCCACCAAATAAGTTTTGCCGGCACCATCATTATATGATTGACCGATACGATGTATATGTGTCTTAACTTACAAACGACACTATATAGTCGTCTGATCTGTTAATTTACAGATTTTGTCGTATTTTCTATTGTCACATTTTGACTGAATTTGGATTCGAATGATGGGTGATGCATAAATAACAGAAGACGCTTACCCTGTCAACGAAGCCGGTCTCACTCCATTTTCGACTTCATTCGATTCCCTGTGTTTGTTTTTTTTAGTCTTGATATGTATCTACTTAAAAGATTTAAATATCGCTAAGCTATTGTTGGATCTAATTAAATCAAACTAAATCTTGTAATTTTTCATTTCGAATTTATTATCAGCCCAAGCGCCAATGACTTGGGCACTGATATCGACCGAGGGCTGATAATGCATCTAATAAAAAAAAAAAAAAAAAAAACATGTCATGTCTTAATCTTGTATCACATACTTGCATTAAGAAAAACATCAATGCGTAATGTTGTTTATATCAAGAAATATCAGCATATAGTTCAAAATATATAGTGACATTAAACTACAAATAATCAATACACACAGCTGAATATACTGAATACGAGATACTAAAGAGTATGTAGAATACTAGGTTTTTTCTTAGTGGTTTGACACTTTTAATTTCTTACTGACAAAATGGATAAAAGGATACATTTTTAAACAAACTAGTTTAACCCAAGCAAACTAGTTTCACCCCGCCACATTCTATATGTGCCTGTCCCATGTCAGGAGCCTGTTGTTCAGTGGTTGTCGTTGGTTCATGTCTATCATATTTGTTTTTCGTAAATTGTTTTGTTATAATTTTGGCCGTTAGTTGTCTCAATTGAATTGTTTCATATTTTTCATGTCGAGGCCTTTTATCGCCGACTATACAGTACGAGTTTTTATCATTGTTGAAGGCCGTACGGTTGCATATAATTGCTTACATCCACTTCATATGAACTTCAGTGGATAGTTATCTAATTTGCAATCAGCTCCTTAGTTGACTTTCATAGAAGATAAATTTAAAAATTTAGTAGTAGTATACAATATATACCCACTCAATGTTTTTGTTAGATGTATTTCTGCTTTGGATCTATCTGATGTGTTAAGCCCTTTTCAACTGACTTTTATAGTTTGTTTTTATGTTGTACTGTTACACCACTGTCCCAGGTTAGGGGAAGGGTTAGCACCACATTCTGTATGTGCCTGTCCCAAGTCAGGAGCCTGTAATTCAGTGGTTGTCGTTTGTTGCTGCATATCATATTTGTTTTTCGTTCATTATTTTGTACATAAGTCAGGCCGTTAGTTTTCTCGTTTGAATTGTTTTACATTTGTCATTTCGGGGCCTTTTATAGCTGAATATGCGGTATAGGTTTTACTCATTTTTGAAGACCGTACGGTGACCTATAGTTGTTAGTTTCTGTGTCTTTTGGTCTCTTGTGGAGAGTTCTTATTTTTAAATAAATTGTATAATTTGTTTTGCATTTTTCATATGATTCTAGTTTCCTAGCAATTTGTCCTTTTTTCAGCTGTGTTGCTTCTTTTCTTTGAAAACGTAACGCTGAAAAATATTTTCCGGAATTTGCCGAGTGGTTTCGAATTGTAATGCGATAACTTGCGATGAGATGTGCTATAATAACCGGAAGCATTAAATAAACTTTCATATAAGCCCGCTGAAGCAAGTTTGTCATAAAAATCAAATTTTTGTATGTAAATTCAGTGCTATCATCATACTGTTACAATTATCAGCAACACGACGGGTGCCACATGTGGAGCAGGATCTGCTTACCCTTCCGGAGCACCTGAGGAACATCCCAGTTTTTGGTGGGGTTCGTGTTGCTCAGTCTTTAGTTTTCTATGTTGTGTTTTGAGTACTATTGTTTGTCTGTTGGTTTTTTTCTCTTTTGGCCATGGCGTTGTCAGTTTGTTTTCGACTTATTAGTTTGAATGTCCCTTTGGTGTCTTTCGCCTCTTTTTTGTTAATATAGGAATTATATCGACATTTACTGAAAATTAAAAGTATAGCAACGCCTCTCAATTGACAAAAATGTATTAAAATTACACAATGTAAATCAAAGGGTTGCATTCTTGCATTATCATATTTTTTTCTTATATCTGCACATTTTTCGATATTCATTTACTGTTTTATAATTTCAGATTCCTTGGACAGTAATGTATTTATCAAATATTTACAATCAAACCGTCCAATTATTAAAGGTGTAGAGGGAAGAATAAAAATACAACATGACTGTACAAACTCTTCGTGTACCACTAGCCTAAGTTTATTGTTAATATTATGTGCGTCACTGATGAACATTTTAGGAAAATGGTCATGATTATATATCACCACTAGTTTTCATTTTAATATCATTATCCATTTAAAAAAAACCTTGATGAATGTGTTTATGTTATATTTTGTATTGTTTTGTACTTTTTGTACTTCAATAAAAAAAAAAGACATTGCTACTTTTTTTATATCACAATAGATACAACATTGGTTCCTTTTTTCCTAGTTGGTTTAACATCTTTAGTTTTCTTATGCTGACCGTACCTATACCGTATTGAATTTCGTTTTGGAAGTGTTATATAAATTCAAATAACAACATGTTGCACATCTTCATTTTTTCCAGGAATACACAAAGGCAATTTTATTTGATATTTGCCAAAAAAGATGTTTATGTCCGGTTTTTGAGACAGTGTCTTAAAATAAGAGGCACAGTAAAACACATCTGTAAACCCTATTTGTAATACATTTAAAACACAGACCAGAAGTAACAATTTTGGGGAAACTCCTAATCAAGACTTTAAAAAAATTCATGAAAGATACCAGCCTTATAATTTGGTACGACAGACGCGCGTTTCGTCTACATAAGACTCATCAGTAGCGATCGAATCATGACAAGCCAAATACGAAGGTTACGAGCATTATAAGGTTCATGTAGTCAATACCAGGGGGTAGAAAAACCGAAACGTTTTGAACAACTCATCAACAGTAAATTTACAGAAACTGAATATATCAATAATATTTCACGTCAACCCAAAAGTGCTGACTACTGGGCTGGTGATACCATCGGGAACGAAACGTCCACCAGCAGTGGCATCAACTTTAAAACGCCACAACAAGGAATAGGACACATTTGGCAGATGTTCAGGTCAGACAACTATTCTGATTTTTTTTAAAGATTTAGAACCGTGTATGCGATCAATCACTAAAATTATCACATCTTGTCTATCGTACGGTGAAATTAAGTAGCCGTCGTTGGTTCGTGTCTGTCATATTAGTTTTTCGTAAATTAAACTGTTGGGGTTCCAATGATTGCCAATGAGACAACTATCCACCAGAGTTCAAAGAAGTGGATATAAGCAATATAACCATCCTAGGACTTGAACAATGAGAAAACCCCATACTGATTGTTGTTTTAGTCTTAGATGCATGATTTTTTTGTTAGGTTGTTATTGGCTTTGGACTAGCTATCAGTAACTGCGAGTACTCTCAGAACTGTACTTGGTGTCTTTTTGTTGTTGGTATGTATTAGTAACCTGCCACGTCCACTCATGGTTTTTGTTAGATGTATTTCTGCTTTGTATCCATCTGATGAGTTAAGCCCTTTTCAGCTGATTTTTATAGTTTGTTCTTGTGTTGTACTGTTACACCACTGTCCCAGATTAGGGGAGGGTTGGCGCCTTCAAACTAGTTTAACCCCGCCACATTCTGTATGTTCCTGTCCCAAGTCAGGAGCCTGTAATTCAGTGGCCGTCATTTGTTGCTGTATATCATATTTTGTTTTCGTTCATTTTATTGTACATAAATCAGGCCGTTAGTTTTCTCGTTTGAATTGTTTTACATTTGTCATTTCGGGACCTTTTATAGCCGACTATGCGGTATGGGTTTTACTCATTGTTGAAGGCCGTACGGTGACCTATAGTTGTTAATTTCTGTGTCATTTGGTTTCTTGTGAAGAGTTTTCTCATTTGTAATCATACCACATCTTCTTGTTATTTTATATTTCTGTTTATTTGGTAAAAACATCATCATTTAAGGATCATAGATCTGACAAGGGGTCGTCCGATATTTTTTGTAGAGAAGGGAAAAATGTAAATCTTGACTGTTTTGGTATTTTAACGATGGGTTGTTTTCGATATATAGGAGCTTATACATGCATTTTATCCATATTTTGTGTTTTCAGTAATGATGGTCATGTTGATTGAAAGGCGGGAACACCAAGAAAAAAACTAACAAGTCACCCTACAATGATTGACAAAATTGGTTTTGATTGGCAAGTGTTTGGTGTTCACAAAACCCTGCTCATACAATTCTACAAATAGGAATAATCTGCAAAATTATCTGTTGCTTGCTTTTTAAAACAAGTTATTATAAGTTAGCTGCTTACCCTTCCTGAATAAACGACGATTGTTACATGAACTGCTAACCCTTCCAGAGCACCTGAGATTATCCCCCATTTCGGTTCATGTTGCTCAGTCTTTAGTTTTTTTGTTGTGTTATATAGACTTGTCTTTCAGTCGTTTTTTTTTTTGCCAGGTCATTGTCAGTTCATTTTCGAATTACGAATTTGAATATCCCTTTTGTATCTTCTGTCTTTTATTTATCAATTTCATTCAAATAGGGTTCTTTTCAAAACTGTAAAATCATCATAGAAAATAATGACAAAGAAAAACAAGGATGCTCAGCAAACCGGAAATTCATAGCCACTGTCAAGCCATTTTGAAAATTGTCAACAAAAAACATTTTAATTCTTTCTTGAAACATTTTATTTTATGAACATTTGTATATATAAAATAGCTTAACTTGAATGTAAACTGTAATCAAATGGGACTGATGATTTATATCTTGCATGAGATGGACACAAGGTAATCAAATAAATTAAATGTACAGCACATCAAATTAAGGTTACCAGTAACCCACTATTTACAACAAAAGAATCCATGCTAAAATGTTTTGTCTAATGAGTAGATTATAAGTGAATAATATGCTGACAGTCTTTTAGATAAATATTTCCCTATATTTATCAAGAAAACTTTAAAGATGACCTGACAAAAGATAAAGATGCTGCTAGCATGGTGACAACAAAGTAATGAGGGTGAGGCTGACAAGGTTTTAGAAAGATTTTTAATACATTATCCTATCCGCCAAAAATCACTGAAAAATGAAAAGAAATCAAAGTAATTTGACTGTCTGTCAGATGGAAGTGTGCATCGATCTTACAACCATTCTGCAGACATAACAAAATTTCCTTATCACTTATAGTAAATGAAAAACTAACATAAGCCTCATAAACTCATAACGGAATCATGAAAAGAGGTCAAATGACTTACGTTAGACATACATGTACACGTAACATCCATTCCAAAGACAAAAATACGTTGTACAGTTGACCTATAGCCCAAAGTAATAGAGAAACTTCAGCCCATGTCCCATCTTTATAAAATAAGGTTTGTCCAGAACTTCAAATTTCTGAAATATTAAGCTAAATGGAATTGGGTAATCCTATTACCACCACTTCTGGATAAGCATACATTTGTCCCACATTTTTGCCAATTGTTGCAGATGAGACTAAAATCAAAATATAAATTAAAGTATCATAATTTACATTAAAGTGGCTAGTTTCACTTATTGATTGCATCTGTAACTTTGCCAGTATATTAACATATTCATGTAAAATCAATTGTAACTGTTGTCACAGATAAACACCATTTTCAGAACAACAGTGATCATTATGATATACACAAGCCACTCAATTAAACACCAACAAAGGTACAAATGTTGCTTACTCAAAGCTTAATATCCTGTTTTTACAGTATTGCTAAAACATAAGCTGCCCATTTTTTTACCAGTAATATAGACTATTTGTTTTAATATTATGTAGTGTCTATCAAAATGTTTCAAATGGCACAGTATTTGACACTTATATATGCTAACCTACAGATACCTAATAATATCTACTTAAAAGATCTGTGATGTTGTACTCATCAATTTTAATTAAAATAAATGTGGATAGTGTCCACATGTGGACACAAATGATGCCCCAGCTTGCATATCATATAGTTATAAAGGGACATAACTGAAGAACGGTAAAAGTGACGCTACCCAAATTTGAACTTGATCTGATAAAAAGAAGATGTGGTATGATTGCCAATGAGACAACTGTCCACAAGAGACCAAAATGACATAGAAATTAACAACTATAGGTCACCAGACGGCCTTCAACAATGAGCAAAGCCCATACCGCATAGTCAGCTATAAAAGGCCCGAAATGACAATGTAAAACAATTCAAACGAGAAAACTAACGGCCTTATTTATGTACAAAAAATGAACGAAAAACAAATATGTAACACATAAACAAACGACAACCACTGAACTACAGGCTCCTGACTTGGGACAGGCACATACATACATAATGTGGCGGGATTAAACATGTTAGCGGGATCCCAACCCTCCCCCTAACCTGGGACAGTGATATAACAGTACAACATAAGAACGAACTATAAAAATCAGTTGAAAAAGGCTTAACTCATCAGATGGACAAAAATACAAGTGGACGTGGCAGGGTACTTGTACATCCAAACAACAAAAGACACTAGGAACAGATCTGAGAGTACTGCAGTTATCTGACAGCTAGTTCAAAGCCACTAACAACTGATAAAAAATCATGCATCTAAGACTAAATTATCAATCCGTACACATCCAACATCCAATGGATTTAGTGTAAAGACGTCATAAACAGTCAGAGAAAACATGACCTTGCTGAGTTTTGTGGTAATAAGATTTGTGTAAGTCTCATAACATTTGGTTGAGGCTAACTTAAGTAGAGAACAGAAACTAAAAATTCAGCAATTTTTCTATTTGTAAATACGCATAACTCTAGAACGGTTGTGTATAAGTTTTATAACATTTGGTTGAGACAAACTAAAGTTAGAGAATGGAAATGAAAAATTCAGTAATTTTTATGTTTATAAAGGGACATAACTCAAGAATGGTAAAAGTGTCGCCACCAAATTTCGTACTTAGTCTGTATCATGTAGTAATAAGCATTGTGTATAAGTTTCATAACATTTGGTTGAGGCAAACTAAAGTTAGAAAATGGAAACAAAAATTAAACTGAGTTTTGTGGTAAAAGCATTATATATACATTTCATTACATTAATTTAATACAAACTCAAGTTAGAGAACGGAAATGAAAAATTCAGCAATTTTTCATTTGTAAATGGGCATAACTCTAGAACAGTAATCAAAGTGCTTGTAAGTACTGAATGGTAAAGATTGCTTTAATTTATCAGTAGGAAGTAAAATTGAATATTGCATTGTATAAAGCATTGGTTGTAGTTGATTCACCTACCACTATGCACAAAGAAAGATAACTCCAATTTTCAAAGAAGACTTTAAAATATTTTTAGAAAAGAAGGGTAAAAATTGCTTTAATTTATCAGTGGAAGGTAAAATTAAACATTGCATTGTATAAAGCATTGAATGTAGTTGATTCAACTATAATCATGGACAAAGAAAGATAACTCCAATTTTAAAAATACTTGATATTTAGAAAAAAAAAAAAAAAAAATTCAGCAATTTTTCCATTTGTAAAGGGCATAACTCTAGAACAGTAAAAGTGACGGCACCAAAATTCAAACTTGATCTGTATATTGTGGAATTAAGCATTGTGTATAAGATTCATAACATTTGGTTGAGGCAAACTTAAGTTAGAGAACAGAAACGAAAAATTTAACAATTTTCCATTTGTAAAGGGGCATAACTCTAGAACGGTAAAAGTGACGCCACCAAAATTCAAACCTGATCTGTATTTATTGGTAATAAGCATTGTGTATAAGTTTCATAACATTTGGTTGAGGCAAACTAAAGTTAGAGAATGGAAACCAACTTTGGGACATACGGATGGACGTACAGACGGACAAGGGTAAAACTTAATGCCCCCTCCGCTATGGCGGGGGCATAAAAACTATACTGATCACACTAATTTCTATTATTGACTATTAAGATTCAAAACAATAATTAACACACAAAAAAGAGCACAATCAAATAACATAAATAATGCAGTCATTCCTTCAACATACACATAACTAGTAAAAATAGCAACGATATGAATGAACACATAAGTTGGTTAGATGTTTTCAGCTAGTTATAAATAGTAAGTACAATATGTATACCTTTACATGCTTTATGTACATTCATATGTTGACGTCTAAATGCTATCTCATTAACATAGTTTTATTCACAAATATTCATGTATTTGTGCCTTTAATAAAATAAACATGTTTAAATGTTTTATCCCGCTATATTCTGTATGTACCTGTCCAAAGGAAGGAGACTGTAATTCAGTGTTTGTTGTTTGTTACTGTATATCATATTTGTTTTCCTTTTATTGTTTTGTTTATAAATCAGGTCATTAGTTATCTCATTAGAATGGTTTTATAATTGTCATTTCAGGGTCTTTTATAGCTTGCTATGAGGTATAGGTTTTGTTTATTGCTGAAGGGCGTACAGTGACCTATAGACTTTTGTTGTTAACTTCTACTTTGGTCTCTGGTGGAGAGTCATTTCATTGGCAATCATACCACATCTTCTTAATTTTATAATAACAGAAACAATGTCTTTTCTTACATAAACTAGAATATTATTTGCATTTTCTCACAAAATGTGTTACTACTTTCAGACTTTTTGTATTCAGGTTTTCCTTTATCTGATTACATATAAATATGACATCAATTACACCTACATTCAGTTACTACATGCATCTTTGTGATGAACATTTACAGATCTATTTCTAAAGGAGAGACATCTTATCAATTTCATATCAAATATGATATTTATCATTTGTTTATTGCAGACTGATACATTATTTTTTTGGTTGGTAGTAAAACAATTTAGTACATCAAAAAAAAAATAAAGGGTAATACTCTATTTGTTAATTGACTAATTCTGTGATTTTTTAAAGTGTTCTCCAGTGTTGTTTCCTTTTGAACTCAAGATGAAAGTTTTTATATATAAAATTGAATAAAAAAGGTAAATACAGCTGTCTCGCCCTTATTAAGCAAAAATGAAATAAATGCTTAAGTCTTCCAACCACACAGTCCACATTCTTTAAAGCAATTAATTCCTTTTAAACAAATATCTATATTTAACGTAATAATTTTCTATTTGAAAAAGGTTCAACATAGTTAATAGTACTTAAAATATTTCACATGATCTAGCACAGCAAAATTACTTCCCTATGACATTTAAAATTCACTATCAACAAGTGTCCAGTAACATTAAAGTGGTTTTGATTAGAACAACAAATTGGCATCACTAGTGGCCATTTCTTACATAATGTGATATATATATATAGTATCTCTTTATTCCATACCATGCCAGAACAGATGAAATTAGTGATGTAATTTATACTTGGAATTGTTGTTATACAGATAAACTTAACAAAGACAGTGTTAATAAGGTGTACAAAAAGAAGTAATAAGTACATGAATAATTACACCAAAAATTACAACTCTAATTCATGAATTACAGGTTTTGTTTCCTCTTTTAATATCTTCTAACAGATGTTTATATATATACATGCTCATCCTTGTTTTATTCTCTCTTGCTTTCTCTAAACTCAGTGCTATGACTTTTTTGTCTCTGACTAGTATGTGATTCCCCATGATATTGTAAATCTGATTTATTACATTTTTCAGTAATTCTTTCATCTGAAGATATACTTCTTTTTTTAATTTTTTTAATTTTAGAACTTTCATCATCATGAAGAGAAATACATCTATGAAGTTTTCTAAGTTCACCTACAGTCCTCTGTTTATTTGTTTCATTACTTCTCTCATCAAATCTTTTTTCTTTATCATGTTTATCATCTTTTGTTCTCTCTGAGCCATGTTCAGAACTTCTACTTTTATGTTTATGTTTCAATTCTTTACCTTCGGACCTTTTCTCTTTTTTATCTTCCTTGTGCCTAGCATCATGTTGTTTGTTACATGGTTTAAGTTTGGGAATTTTATATCCTTGTTTTAAACCCTGATGACAACTTTCAGTTTCATCAAGATGCTGAACATCTGAATGAATCAATTCAACTGTTTTAATTGTTACATTTTCCATAGGGTCCATGCCGACTGTTGTATTATTTTCATTATAAACATTAAATTTACTATTTTCAGTGTTAGTGCTGGTCTCTGAACTTTCCTCTTTGTTATCAGCCTGTTTTTCATTATCTGCCACTCGTGTTGTAGTGTTTGTGAATACATGATCTTTTCAAATGCACAATAAGTTTCATCATAAGTTTGAGAATCACTAACATTTTCTGATGCATCACTAGTATGATTTTCATCTATATTTATGTAATCACCAGAAGTTTGTCTTTGTATTCCCTCTTTTTGTATTTCACAATGTTCAATTGTGATATTGGTTTCAAAATGTTTTGGCTGTCTATGCCAAATTCTCATTCTAGCACAAGAACAAGCTAACATAGATTCTTCTGTTTCTGAAACCTGTCTCAACTGATCACTTTGCCTCACATAACAATTATCTTCATCAAGGTTTTCGATGTCTACTATATCAATACTCTCATCACTGTCTTGACCTGTACAAGAATCTTTTATGCAATTTTTGTCTTTTTTTGTTACTTGTAATGCTTTCAGGTAGGATATATCTGAGTTATTGGTATTTTTGGAATATGTTTCAAATTTTTCATATTCAATATTTGTCCCTGCAATAATAGATTTACTTTCAGGGTCAAAATCCAGCTGTTCTTTACAAATTACTTTTTCAATTTCTTTATCTTTTGGTACTGTTTTACGATCTTGAATGTTCTCCAAGAAATTTTCTTTTACTTGTTCCCCATCTTTAATTTCTTCTGTGCTGGATGTGACTTTTTGTTTAATTTCAACATTTGAATGAATATCTCTATCTTTTCTTGACTCTTTTTCCTTGCCTGACGATTTTCGTCTATGTCTCTGTTTCTCTTTTGTTTTTCTAATTTTTTCATGAGAATCTGAATGTATTTCTTTTTCATTTCCACTCAGATGTATATCCAATTTCTTCGCAGATTTGCAGATAACATGAGGTATACTTTTAACATCACTATCTGATTCAAGACTTGCATTTTTCTTGGTATTTGTGTTTTCCTTAATTTTAAAATCCATTTTTAAGGACAGTTCATTATCATTTCCAATATTTCCAATTTCATTTTCGTTGTCTGATTGATTATGCCTATGATCATGTTTCTCTTTGGGGGTTTTCTCATGTTCAAATGCATCTTCATGCATTTCATTGTTCTGTATATCAAACTGTTTATATTTTTCATGCACAGAATCAGATTTCAAATAAAGTAAATTTTCAACAGTATCTTTTTCACTGCTAGTACTTCCTTTGTTCTTTGAGTCTACCTGTAACAAAGCACTATATGTATCCTCCTTTTACAGACTTGCATATTTTTTTCTTTTTTCTTATTGGATTTAGTCTTGCAGGAAGAAATATCAGTAGGACACAGAACAGATTCTACTTTTTTTGAATCACCGCTAAGTTTATAGCTTAACTGTATATTGTCATCCTGATAACTAGTATTGTCTAATGGTTGTAAAGAATCATGCTTTAATACACTTTCCTTTTTTTTATGTAGCATGTCTTTAGCACTTTTGGGTTGTATTCTATCATTTATTGCACGTTCATTTCTGATTGTAAATTGAAGTTGATATTTATCTTCCTCCATTGATTTCTTTCTTTTCCTAGCTGTATTTGAATGGCTATCAGACTGTTCTTTACCATCATATTTGTCACTAGTTTTTTGTAATTCATCGATATTTTTCTTCTTCTGTTCCTTGGTTGTTGGACTTTTATATTCATATTTATGCTTATCAATATGTTTGTTTTCAATGTTATGCCTACTGATATCTTTCTTTTCACCTCTTTTATCATCTCTTTGTTTCTCACCTTTTTTTCTGTCGTTTTCATTTTTAAGTTCGTTATGTTTACTTTTATTATTTTCTCTTATTCTACTTCTATCATCAGTATATTTTTCATCTTTTCTTTTTTCTTCTTTCATGTCCTTTTCATGTCTTAATTTATCACATTTTGTTTTTTCTTTTTCCTTCAACCTTGTTTTATCCTTCTTACCAAAAAGTTCTTTTCTTTCATCATGCACTTTGACATTTCGTTCCCTATCATTGCATTTTGAATGTTCACTCTGATTACGAATTCTTGATTCTGATATTTTTTTTCCATCAGATAATTTGTCCTCTCTATGTTTATCATCTTTGTGACTTGTAGAATCACGTCTTTTTCT
The DNA here is from genome assembly GCA_017311375.1 of Mytilus coruscus. Taxonomy (NCBI): domain Eukaryota; kingdom Metazoa; phylum Mollusca; class Bivalvia; order Mytilida; family Mytilidae; genus Mytilus; species Mytilus coruscus. The sequence goes on along the minus strand of CM029603.1, from coordinate 37,657,691 downwards.
ATCCCTAACACCAGAATCAAGTTTATCTCTTGACAGGCGGTGTCGTTTTTCATCCAGTTTATCATGTCTGTATTTTCTTTCATCCTTTACTTCATTTCGATCTTTCACATTGATTCTTTCCTTATTACTTTCTTTCATTTCATCTTCTGAATCACTTGTAATTTCTCCTTCCTCTATGTCCTCTTCATCGGCTTTAACCATTTTACTAGCACTTGTATCTTGAATTGTATCATGGCATTCTTGTTTATTTTTCATACCTTCAGGGTTTAAAATGGCATCACTTACATTGCTTCCTGCTTCTGTTGTAGAGTAAATAAGGTCTATATTATTGGCATCATTTGGTAATTCAATGTTGGTATCACATAGAGTTTCCTTTTCTATCACTTTACAGTTATCGGATACCTTATTGTCAGTTTTCTCTATATTATGTAAAGTTTTACATTTCTCCCCATCTGTAATATCATTCTCTGCAGTTTTTTGCTTTTCTTCTAGGATTTGACATTTTTCATTTTCTTCTGTGGATATCAAATCGTTCTTGACTGTATATGATGTGTTATCTAGAACATTTGAATCATCACATATTTTGTCAAATATCTTGCTATTCTTTGAAGATTCATTATCATGTGTGATCACTTGATTCATATTAGATGTTTTATTTTTGGAACAAACACTTTGAGAGTTTGTCTCTTTGACAAGAAATTCATCAAGTGGATTGTAACTTATATCCAGAATACTTTCTGTAGTGGATGTGACTGATCTAAAAGTATCAAGATTAGAAATGTTTTGGATGTCTCCAACATTATTAGTTTTTGTAACCGCTTTGATATCATTTATGAGATTACTTTCTTGCGGAGAAGAAATTGTTTCCTTAATGCTGTGCTTGCTTCCTTCATTCCTGCTTTCTACTTTTTTCTAATTCATTGTTTACATCACTCTTCTTTTTCTTATCTCTTTCACGTTTCTTTTGCTTTTTATGTTTATGTGTTTTTTCTGTAACTTGTGGTGACAATTTCTTTGTTTCTTTATTACTGTCATTGTGTTTTATGATAGAATGTTCCAAATCTTTGTTTTGAAATGCATCATGCCTAGTTTTAGAACTTGAAGTTGTCCCATCACTATTAACTTCAACAGAATTGTTACTGATTCCTTTTTTCAAAACAGTAACGTTTTTATCAGTTTGTTTTTCTTTTTCAATTATATTAGATGATTTATTTTTAATTTTGATGTCCATTTCTTTTTTATCATTATTTCCTTTATCCAATGCACTAGATTTTAAGTCATCATGTTTATATACTCTGATTGTTTTATCTTTTTGGCAAATATTTTGGTTTTCAGTACAAAAATCATTAACCTCTGAAATGTTATTTTCAGTTAACACTTGTTCATAATTTTTACCAGATAAATTAACATTGTTTTCAACCATATCAGAATTTATTTCACTGTCAGATTCTTCTGTTTGTGGATTTAATTGTGCTAACATTTCAATTTCCTTTAGAAGTGCCTCCCTGTCTTTTTGAAGATCAAATAACTGTTCAGTATCCAACTCATTTTCACTGTCATCATCAATAAGTTCATTATTCTGAACAGACTTTTGTTTCTTTCTTTGTTTTGTATTTTTCTCTTTAGTGTCTGCCTTCTTTGAGAATTCATGTTTTTCATCTTGCTCGGTGTGTTTGTGGCGAGATGAATCCTTCTTTGAAAGTTTTCCTGATTTACTTTTTTCTAAATGTTTAGAAGAATGACTAAAATCTCTATCAACTGATTCTTGTTTAGTAGTCATTACAACACATGATTTTAATTTTGGAGAAATTTCGACTTCTAAACCTTTGTCATCATTTCTATTGCTCTTTGGTTTCACATATTTCTTCTCACATTTATCTTTCTTTTCCGATCTTTTTTCTGGTGTGATTGTTCTATAGTTCAAAGCATTCCATTCATCAAAATCCTCATTTTTACCTTTATCATACGTTAACTTACTTTCTTTCTCATACTGTTTCTTACCTTCAGATGACTTCTTCACTGGTGAACTTTTCAAACTGTTTCCAAGATTTTTATCCTTACTGCTTAAATTTTTAGATTCAGTTTTATTCTTGTCTTCCATTCTTTCTTTACTTATACTTCTGGAATGTTTACTTTTCTTAATGTTCAATTCATTTCTTTTTTTTCCATCTGTAGCATAAGTAGTTGAGGTAGATTTAGATTTCTCAATTTTGGACTTCTTTGAAGTTTATCTGGGGATATGGACACAGACTTATCCTTTTTCTCAATAACCTTTTCTTCATGTGTGCTGTTTAATTCAGTTTTATCAGTATCAGTGATAATTTTTGGAGATTTTTTCGAAGATTCTGCCTTTTCAGTAGTTTCCCTTATTTTTATCTGCTTCGTATCACTGTCTGATTCTTCATCTGAATAATTACGCTTTCTTGATGGAAGTCTGTCCCTCCTGGAACGACGTTCACAAGGACTTTTATTTTGTTTTGAATAACTTTCTCTACTATCACTCCTATTTCGTCTGTTGTTATTTGATGAAGACTCATATTTCATCCTTGGAGACCTTTCATATCTCCTCGGTGATCTCTCATCAGTTTCTCTAACCCTCTTGATGGAAGGTGAATCAACTCTAAATGGTCTCTGATCTGGAGTTGAAGACCTTTCCTTTGAGTAATGTGGTCTTTGCCTTGTTTCTTTTTCTTTTGATTGTGATTTTGATTTTCTATTCTTATCAGATTCCGATTGATTTTCCACCTCTGAATGTTTCATATCATCATGTTCTGTCACTTTATCTCTTTTAAGATTTGGTTTTGAAGACACATGTTTCATTAAATCACCAGACTTTCTACGAAGATCCTTTTTGCTCTTTTGCAATAATCGTCTTGCTGTGTCCTGTTTACTAGAGTGAGGAACTACAGAAGACCCTCTGGCTAATCTTTGGTCTGTATCATGCCTTCTACTCCTTTCATTACTAATCCTAAATCTTTCATTTCTAGCAATTTCATATCGGTATTTCTTTGAATCACTTTTACCAAGATTTTCCATTTCTGTGCAATGTTTTCGTTTGCGTGATTGTTTGAGATCATTTCCAATGTTCTCCTTATCATCAAAATGATACAGATTTGGAATACCACCATCTGCAGCAGAAATATCCTTTCTTTTGCTACCCTGTGCAGGAAGTTGTATATCCATACTTTGCCTCTCACTATCACTTGGACTATTGCTACTTGATCTTCTTTGTCTGAAATTTTGATGATGCAATCTTTTTCTGAATAGGGACACTCCATCATTTCCTTTATTTCTCCTGAAAATAGACAAATAACAAAACTATGGCACAAGACAAATGACCAAACTATGACATAAGACAACTGACCAAACAATGACATAAGACAAACATGACAAACGACCACACTATGGCATAAGACAAACATGAAAAATGACCAAACTATGACATAAGACAAATGACTGAACTGGGGAATGAAATAAGAAGATTAATATTTTTTTTATATATTTGTACTATATTATTGACTGAGTTCTGCTTTGTTATTGCTATCTTCTTTGTACATAATTCTTATGTGGACAATCATTAAAATGCATCTTCATTTATTTTATGAACGAAGTTATATAACCATGATAACCAAATACAAATAAATTGTACTGTATTGAGAACATATTATCAGGGGAGATAAGAACCATTATTTCTGGAAATACTATCAAATAATGATGTTAGACATCATTTGTCACAATAAATAAACAGTATCTTTAAAATACTTAAAACACACAATATAACTTGAAGCATGAGAACTGATATTAAATGTTGTTATTTTATATTTTTCCTAAAATAAACTTTATATAACAAATACTTTTCTAGATAATTCATGATGTATGATATACAAGATTTTGAGAAAAAAATGAAAATGTCAAAAGAAATTAGCTATCATACCACTTTTCCTTATTTTGGTATTTATGCTGATAAAACTAGTGTGTTACCAAAATAAAACTCATTTATATTGTTTTGTGTGGGATTGTGTTTTTTTGTGTGTTATTCATTATAAAATTAAGTGCTTTTCGTGTTCTGATTGTAATTGCATGTGCTTTTACGCACATTTTTTAGACCACTGATCTACAATAAAAGGGAGAGGGTTGAGATACAAAAAAGAGCTTTGTAGCTCTAGATAAAACTGTGGCATTATTGTCATTAGCTTTCTCTCGAACTAATTGAACTCATTAAGGAAATCAAAGCATTGTTGGAGCTGTGATTCAGCCATTTTTAAGCTACAGGTAGTAGGACATTTTATTTATCTCATTTTCAATATTTTTTTCTGTATACAAGCTTCTATAAAGATATTTATTGACAACCATCACAACTTCGGATAAGTCATTTAACCCAAAATGTTAACTTTGTGTTTAAACACTTTTAACAGAGAAGAAACCAAGACACATTCTAAAGTCATAAGTTTAAACTAATCAGGCAAGAAAGAATTGAAATGTAAAATGTCATCATTTTCATTATTATTTCACTAAAAAATTACCAGTGTTATTTCTCCATTGAAAATTACCCTTCCATCCCATGAGATTCTCAGAAAAAAGTTACTTTTTCTAAGGTACTTCTGACAATCAAAGTAATCGAAATCGCTGATGGAAAGACTGAAAGAGTTGTGTGCATAATTTTAATCTCAGGTATTGTGGTGAACAAAATAAAGTTGATATATCACTCTGGAATTAAATTTAGAAAGATAATTGGGTTTTTTCAGTTTGATAAAACAAACTTGTCTCCCTTAATTGACTTGTAAATGGTTGCTTTTGGGAGTATTTCTATGTTTAAACAAAGGTATGCAATATTTCTAACTCAACTGAGGACCATTTATTTTTGATAAATTTTTTTATTTCATTTCCATAATATAACTAAAATTGTATTTAATTCTTCAAAGATGGAGAATTTCTCAATATTGATTCTAATTCTTTTGAAATTTTTAGGAAAGGAACTGATTTCTAATATCCTTTTTCCAATTAAATAATTTTGAGATGATTGGAATTAGAAATCTTGAAAGGAAGGTGTAGTATATTTTTATTGAAGTTTGACTTAATAATTTCCAGAAATACATGTACAAATACCTTACACTGTTAAATAGCAATATAATGAGGAATAAACAAATAAATTTGATTGCAGAAAATGCCTAGGTTAGAGTTATACATTATGTGTTTATTGTTTCCGACAAATTAATCATAATTGTAACTTGAATTAAACCTATATTATTGACTAATACCAGATTATTATACATTGTAACACTGATTTTACAAGTAAAATAAACCCTGCTCGCAGTTTTTTTTACATTTTTTTGTTTTTTGTCTTTTCTTGCATCTTTCAATTCCTTAATCCTTCATCTTTGAGACATAACAATTACAGAATAATTTTTATGTAGTGTAGATCAAAATTGATTATAGGTATACTATTGAGATCAATAATTGACAATGAATTGTGTATTAAGATATAAATTGAACTGTATAATAAAGTGTGTATTCAATTATGTAGTACAAGAGATATTAACTGTGGTCAATTAAGATTGGCATTAAAGTGGAGGTGATTACAATTAATACTCCCATTGACGAGTGAAATTGTTTGTAAATAATGACAGTTGTCTATCATACTGTATTGTATCAGTACTTGCATAAACTTGAAAGATTTGGAATAATAGCATTTCAAAAAAGTGTGGGAATCAACCTTGATATTACAACACATCTTGTACCGATTTTTTTCAATAACTTACACAACCATAAGTTACTGATAAAATACTTCCACAATTCTTATCAACTGATTAAATTTGGTATATTACTTTTTGGCTGAATCAAAAATATTCCATACATCTTTTTCAAAATTGCACCTACACCACTCAGCATTTTTAAATGTAAAACTGCAGACATGCTGAATATCCCAGTTCTAGTGTTATGTGGATAATACTTATTTAAATGGACATGCAGGGATCACACACAAATCCCAACACCATCTGTTAAATTCTCAAATATAATGTAAGCTTCAATTTTAAAACTTTTTACAACAAATAATTCACAATATTTCACTGGCTAATTACGGTATACCTTGAAATACAATTTCTAACCAATTTTGGTATCTGCTCAAGTGCAAAATTCTTTAACATTCAGCAAAGACAACTCTTATTGTGTTAGTTGCATACCAATTTTCATACACATATATTTATCACATATGGTGTGAGAGAAATTCAAGGATAATCATTTTTGGGGCTTTTTCACCCCTGAAGATCATGACCCCATGGTTGCATGAAAATTCTAACACCATTTAATTTGGTATAGTTTCAATTTATATTCTGACTTGTGATTCAAGTTTTTCATGTTTTACTTTCCCATGTTCAGAAATTTAAAAGATTTTGCTAGTTTTTGATTAACCTGACAAACATCTTTTCTATAATTCTGGCTTTATAGCAAGTATGTGTGCTCCACTTCAATCTTAACTGACTAGGTTGTCAGTTTTCATGCAGAAGTTCATGGTTCTCTCCAGCATTCCAGCTCCCTCCACAAATAAAAGATGACCAACATGAAACAGCACAATAGTTGACCTATTGCTTATAGGTTCTGAGAAACAGATCTAATCATGAAACCTTAACATTTTTCCTTAATCTATGCAATGAGGTCAGTGTCAGGAGAGCCTATTCCTTATAGTATCGGAGACCTAATCCTGAAATCTGTAAAGCTCCCCAATGAACCATGCAAACGAGGTAAAAGTGAAACAACTCCTGCCAATGCCAGAAGTATTTGTACACCTTACAATCATTCCATACACTAAAATATAGTTTAACTATTGCTTATACATGTAGTATCTAAAACAATTCCAAAAATGTTTACCATGGCACCAGGAAAATGAGGTATGGTCAACTGAACCCAACCAGACAAACGTATACACCTTACAATCATTCTTTACACTAAATAAAGTGGAATTTTTGTTTATAGTATCTGAGAAAATGACCGAACCATTCAGAAAATTGGGTTGACCATGACATAATTGTGTAATTAGCAATTAAGCATCTAAAATCTTGTACTTGTTTAAACGGGAACACATGCAGGCATGGATATTGAAAAGAAAATTTTAAAAAATATTTGACTTGTGACATGTGTGATAGAACTATTTTTCTGTAAATCTTTTTTTTCCATAGTGGTCCTGGAAGAAAATCTGCTGGTCCACACTATTACTTCTATTGCAAAATACTAAAATAGTGTCGACTGTAAAATTTTGGTGGTCAAAACCTTCAGACATGTCAGACCACCACTGTTAAAGAACTCTGTCAAAATTTAATAAATTATTTAAATTTCTAAATTAGAATTGTTGAAAGCCCTTTGCTCAAAAGATATTAAATAATGAAGTAATTTGTTTGAACTCATATAATAAAATATTCACCTATAGTTGTAAACACTGGTTAGCAGTCATTAGCCTAATATAGCAGAGGCATCCATAAAGTAAATATGAGGGCAGTTAGGATACTCATTCAATACTGAGTAGATGTTTCATTATCAAAAAAGCATTACTTTTTTGAAAATAATTGATCAACATTGAATTTCCAACTTGTCTGAGATATTGGTGATATTAACCTTTGATATGAGTTTCATAAAATTCTTGCGAATATAGTACAATGCAATTTTTCATATAATTAATATTTCCAAGGGGCATATCTCTTTGAAAAAATAGTTGGTCAGCATTGATTTTTAAACTTGTTCGAGACATTGCTGATATAAACTTTCAGGGCTCCCGCTACCAGGCGACTAGGGCGAAGAAGTCACTTTCCCGTCTGTCACTTCGCTTTGCCCGACCCTCGAAAGCGAAAACAAGTCGCCCTGTTGTTTACGATACTCGCTTTCAGTCGCTTTCGTCATCGGACATTTTCAATTTTTACAAAGTTGATAAAACATCAATTTTTTATCGATTATTAAAGAAATTCAGACATAAACGATTCATTTTCCTTAGAAAACAGGTTTAAGCATTGACTTTACAGTGTGAAGCAGGTTATTTAATTAAAAAGACAACTTTTTATCACTGTATGCACTTCCGGTACTTGTTACTCAGAGAGCGTACATCAATCTAACTTTCGGTGGCAAAATAAGTTTGTTACTTCATTTGAAAGTGATAAAAGTTGCCTCCAGTAAATGTTTAATCCATTTATTGCATTAAAAACGTCATATTCCTTTCCAAATAGCTTGTCAAACATCGTTTATTTTTGTAAATTTTCTTCGTCCGCCATTAATCGTTTACTAACTACGGATCGGAACCGGACCAGCTATGAACGAAATCCGTATTTTTACAATAAAACTACGGACGCATGAATGGAAAAGCTGACAGAAGAATATTGATCCCAAAAGGAAAAATTACGCATTCCACACGCATTAACAGACTTTTGGTTAGATCTAATTGATTAATGAATATAATTCCATATAATTTATATGGATTGTTTCAAAATATTGATTAAAGTTGCTTAACTACTAATATCAATATATTTTGGCCCAGCTTAACTTTGTATATATATCTTTTGATGAGAAACACTGAATTTCATAACATGATAAACAAGATAGTTTTAATTGAATTGTAATTCACATATTATAATTTCTTTACCTTTTGACATAAAAAAAATCTTTTAGTGCTAGATATTTAGTTGGTAGTTTCTCACAAGAAACTAAACTTAAACAACTTTGAATTTGAACTGTTAATTTAATTGTATACTCAGATATGAATTGAACAATATAAAAAGAACGTTATTTACATATGACCCTTTATACTATAGTAAAATCAAAACATTGTAGCGCAGCGCGCGAATGAGCACTTCTCTTTCAAATCTCACCACTTCTCCCTATCAGTTTCAAAAAGAGAAGTCACTTCTCCCTATGATTCTGAAGTAGTGTGAGCCCTGAACTTTATCAAAATCTGGCTAAAATTGTACACTTGAGTGTGCTCACAATGCTTAATTTGATAAAAATCTGGCAAGAAAGTTGACAACATGGTTACGGGCATATAATCTATGGAATACATCAAATATCAGCTAACACACTTTTAGCTATATATACAACTTCAGACAGGATTTTACTCATTGAATCTTTAAAAAAACTATACTGTAGGACTTTTAACCTTTTAATTCTCATGAAAATTATTTTTGATAGATGAAAGTCAGACTTCTGGTGATGATATGCGATGATGAAGTGTTCATTTTATCTCTTATAATTCTCATACGAAAAAAAAAATTTCATTTGGACTACTTTGCAATTTTCTTCAATCGAAAAAATTTGTAAGCATAGATGAATCAGTTTATTTCTAAAAGCAATTATTTTATTAAATATTTGATAATGTTGTTTGTTATGAAAGACGAAGAAGTAAGTGACAATGAACACCTTATTTTGCAATGTCCTACAAATCATTATAAAACAACATACTATTATTTTCAAGAATCTATGTTTCTGATAGTTTCAAATTATTCACTTGAATTTTTTCAAAAAGCTAAAATCCATGAATTTAAGAACCCATGAACATGTAACTTTTGCTCAAACCACGAAAATTGATACCCACCAATAAAAGTATTTTCCCAGTATTTCAATGCAGTATCTGTCCTGATTTTTGTTTGGATGTCATTTCAGACTTTACGTTGAAGTCAAGATATGTGTTCAATATTTTGAGTTATGTTGGAAGCATGTAATCATGAAAACCATCATCATTTGTTTTAACAGAGAGGATATTGAACTACAAGTGTTTTTTTGATTATTTTTCTAAAGTCCCTGCTTTTAAATATTGTTTATTACTAAAGTTTTTTTAATCAAAGATTTTGGAACTGAGAATTGTCATGAATTATATGCCAATGCTTATTATACTAAAAAAAATGGAGAATGTGTCCCCTTAAGTTAGAGAATGGAAACAAAAAAAAATCAGCAATTTTTCCATTTGTAAAGGCGCATAACTCTAGAACGGTAAAAGTGACGCCAACCAAATTTGAACTTGATCTGTGTTTTGTGGTAATAAGCATTGTGTATAAGTTTCGTAACATTTGATTTAGGTAAATACTTAAGTTAGAAACCAGAAACCAATTTCGTAACGTATGTACGTACGTACGTACCAACATACAGACAGACAAGGGTAACACTTAATGTCCCCTCAGCTGCAGTATGGCATAAAAAAAGAATTTGCCTACCTACCTACCCATACCCATCAGACAAACTGAAATATTTTTAATTGTGGCCTAGAAATGTATTCTTTTCATTCTAAATTTTCTTGCACTTGAACTTTGACACATCAATCTCAATTGATTTTTATTTTCCTTTCAGGTATACCTTAATATATACTCATGTTAATAAAAATTCCAAATCAATTGTGTTGGACTGTAAACAGCATATGTCATAATCGTAATACACTCCTCTTTCATTTTTTTTCTTGATTGGTCCACATTTCATTTTTAAGTTCTTGTCAGTTGGACTAGTTTAGATAGTTTTTCATGTATAATTGTAATGCCCACATTTCTAATCGGTCTTTTGGTGATTAATATTATAATACAAGCAAAATCAGACTCTTTTTGTAAGATTTTTTTTATCCATTATCTATGGATTGCTGGTACCTAAGGCTAGCTAGTTCCCTGTCTTTCCTCTGGAGTTCTGCTCTGGCAGTTACTAATAAATCTGAAGCATTCTTTTCTAATGTCTCTATCTTCTTCTTCAACTCAGTTTCAGCATTATGACTTTCATCCAAATCTTTTTCTAAGATGGTTATTCTATCTAAAGCATCTTTGTATTTTTTATCAAGCTGTAAAAAAAGGTTTAAAAACAATACAGGACTGCAGTACAAATATTTGTTTATATTATAAATCAATTCTAACATAGAAATTTTACTGCACACATTTGAAAGTGTAAATTATCATATGAATATTTGGTTACAGTCAATATGCCTGCAACTAACCTTTTATTGTATGACAACTTTGAATTTAATGAAAATTTTTGTTTCCCTATACAGTTTAATTCTTTTACATGTAAATCCTAAGAAGTGATATATATATATATCGCACTACAGTACACGCAGAGAGTTTATAATCGCGAACTCTTACCACCGATTTCGGGGTGTAGCGGCGTCACACCACGAATCACGGATTATACTCCCAATTTCCTCGAAAGATTCTCTCCCAACACCGCGTGGCTGTTAATTGGTTTATTGCCCATCGAATGTACTAAAAATTAACGACGCGTGACAACATAATCAGATTAGCCAGATTATTTACCTATGTACTTTAATCGATCTTGATTGCACCCGTGTGCTGTAAAAACACGGTATTAAAATTTAAACAAATGGTTTCAGTTCTTTGACAGATAAAAATGTGACATTATCATTCAGAATAAGATAATTATTATTATATGTTTTTGCCCCATGTCATTGTCATTTGAAATGTAACGTACGAACGAATAAAAATATGAAGAAAAAACTTGTTATTTTGTATTTCTATTATAGTCCGGTTAGGTCACACTTTGTGTTCTTTCAACAAAGACGATTTTATCATAATTAGAATCTTTTGTGACTTACTCAGTAAGCAATATCCGATGCATTAATTGTTCATTATATAAAAATTATCTGGCTTAAAACAAAATGTTGTTTTTACGGTAACTCGTCCAATCTAAACCACAGAGTTAATTTATCGGATCAACAAGTAAACTCTGTCATTTCAATTTATTTTGCAATGTAAAATATTATGTTTCACTACCTAGGTAAATTACTGACTTGAATTATTTGAATTCCGAAAAGAAATTTAAAGTGACAACTTTGTTGAACAAAGAGAATAAGTTTTGTATCCACGCCCTTTATTCATAAAAACAAAATACTGAGAGAATTCCCCGCCCAGGCACAACACAACATTCACAACTTAATTAATCATATGAAAAAAGAAATCATGCGTTTATCTCTGTTATTGATCTGTAATTATTTAAAATAAAATTGGATGAGCGCAATCCGTATTTTACTGCTAGTTAAATATCCTTGGCGAAATGAAAAAAATGAATTATTTCAACAATAACTATAGAAAAAATAAAATATATATACGAAAAATATTAAAATGAAATTATATTGTGTACCCAGATGCTGCAAGAAAAAAATATGTGAAAAAAGAAGGAATTTTTAATGATCTACACATTTTCACAGAGTATCTCTACTAACGTCCAACTGAACGACATGCATCGTGTTTTCATCAATCATAAATTTATATTGTTGACCATGGACGTAGAACTAATGTTCAGGTCTACGTCCTGTTTTGACTGATAAAATATAAAAAATAAAGTAGTTAAAGAAGACGTGTGTTCGTTTTTTTCGGAAAAGGATTATATTTTAGATTCCAATTAATCAATTGTAAAAGTACCTTCTAGAGCCTCAATACTAACGCACAAACATGTCACTCTTTAATTCAAAGCAACTTTAAAAACCTGAATGAATTTTCCCACGGTCGTTCAGATAGGTCACCTGAGTTTACTGGTACGTGATATTATTTCCTGCCAAAGAAAAATCCCGTGCCGTGGATAAAATTGATGTCACCTATTTTTAGCATTTAATATTGTTAGCGAAGTCAAGTTCAACTGAGCTCACACTGTTGATCACTGAGATGTGTATCAAGGAATTGTCTTCCCACGGCAAATTAATTTCTTTTAAAATCTTTTAAGATCGTGCACTGTCCGAAATACAACACACAAGTTTACATTCATTGTGTGTAAATAAATATTATGCAAAGACGAGTTTATGCAGCTGTGGAAGTATTCCTGTTGTAGCCGAAATGTATTGATAATCCTAAAGTAATGACAACAAATCATAAAAAGAAAATGTCGTAGACTTATTAAGCATAACGAATGGTGAATAATATTTTCTTTTTTACTAGCATATACAAAACTTTGAGACTCGTAATTTTCTTTAAACTGCTCACATTTATTCAGCAGTAGTTTCCGTTTATTTTTACACAAGTATGTCCCTTTTCGTAAATAAAATATTAATTTACCGGTGAAAAAAACGAGGTCAAAATCAAGTATAGTTTTCTTATAAAACTTCAATGCAATTGAAAGAATTAACAACCACATTTTGCTTTTAAATCTTTTATTTGTTTCAAGCAATTAGATAATCGTAAAAATAAAATGCCGTAGACTTATTAAGCATAACGAATGGTGAATAATATTTTCTTTTTTACTTGCATATACAAAACTTTGAGACATGTAATTTTCTTTAAACTGCTCACATTTATTCAGTGGTAGTTTCCGTTTATTTTTACACAAGTATATCCCTTTTGTAAATAAAATATTAATTTACCGGTGAAAACAAACGAGGTCAAAATCAAGAATAGTTTTTTTTTTTAATAAAACTATTTAATGCAATTGAAAGAATTAACAACAACATTTTGCTTTTAAATCTTTTATTTGTTTCAAGCAATTAGATATATAACCTGATTATTAATAGACAGGAAATACAATTGTTTAATTACATAAGAAATTTCACATACCTTGACTGTCGCTTGCCGGCATAGATCAGAAGGATTAGGGCAATTAATTACCTGGTGTGACACGGTGTGACACTGTGCCGGGAGAGATGTCACTAATACAATAAACAAAAGGTAGCGGATTTACGCGGAAGTCGGAGGGAATACTCCCAAATTTCTCCGAGAATTTAGGGAGGGATATCGGAGTTTCCTGGTGTCACACCAAGAATTATCGCGGTGTATGGAGTTTGGGAACATGTTCGCGTTACTTGTACTGTATGGGCAATACTGAAAAATTGGAGAGTCCCAAAATACACTTTAAAAGTGGGTACAAATCTATACCATTCGGCATTGTGTGTTACTTCCAAGGGCACTGCACTATGTTGTATACATGTGTACTCACAAATGTTACAGTTTGCAAAAAATTGTAAAATTGTAGTGTTACCTGTTCAAAGTCTTCATGCTTCTGAATATTTTCATCTGTGATCAAATCGCCATACAAATCAAGAATGCCACAATTGGAACTTTCGTCTACTATATCCATGATTTTAACAGCAACTTTCAAATATTTGTAAACACAATCTACATTTAGAAAAAAAAAAGAAAAATTAATAGCAAATTGAGCATATATACTGTTACATCTATTCTGGTTGTTTTTACTTCATGAACCAGAAAATGTAAGACTTTTCCTGCTACAAATCAAAGTGCTGGATAGCACCTCTGGGAAGTTTGCAACTGTAGATGTGTATTTTTTCAAATAGGTTATAGATGTGTATTATTTTAAATATGTATTCAATCACAGCTTTGATATTTTTAACTAAACCATTTTCTTTTTTTCATAAAAGTTTGTCATATAAAATTTTGATATTTTCTATTGCAACCTTGAACTGTTGTTCTAAAATAATCAAATATACAATAAGCTCTGTTAATTTCTTTATGTGCCCATGCCATATCTAGGGCCTGTGATTTTATAGTATTTTTTTCCATTCGTAACTGGGTATAACCCTAACAACAACAGTAAAATGACGGCACCGAAATTCAAACTTGATTTTGGTGTTGTGGTTAAAAGTATTTTGTATAAGTTTCGTAACATTTGGTTGAGGCACACTAAAGTTAGAGCACGGAATTGAAAAAAAAAATCGTAAGTGTTCCGCGGAACCCAGTGTTTCGCCTACTTTTGCTGTTAATCGCAGGCTCAACAAAAATGAGGAAAAATTAATAAAAATATTCCTCTCTATACTATCTTTTGATTGTAAGAAGCTTCTGTCCAAGTTTGGTAAAAATCAAGGATAGTTTATGAATCTAATAAATGTTTTAAAAAATAACTGCAGACTGTATGTAAAGTTAACTGGAAGAAAAGCTAAGTCCATTAAGTAAAATACGGAAAAACAAGAACAAAGTTTTAACTAAATTTCCTTCTAGATACTAGCTTTTGATCATAAACAAGCTTTTGTCCAAGTTTGATACAAATCCAGGATAGTTTAAGAAAGTTATTAAAATTTTAAAACTTAAGCCACAGAGTGAATGTAATGTTTCCTGGCAGAAAAACCAAGTCCATTTATAAGTAATATACTGAAAAAATGGATTTTTTTTTACAAAATTTACTTCTGGGTACTATTGTATGATCATAAACAAGCTTCTGTCCAAGTTTGGTAGAAATCCAGGATAGTTTAAGAAAGTTATTAAAATTTCAAAACTTTAACCACAGAGTGAATATTTGTGGATGCCTCCCGCCGCCGCTGAAATGTAGGATCGCTATGTCTCGCCGACAAAAGTCAAAGGCTCGACAACAATCAGTTTTAAATTTGTAAAGGGCATAACTCTAGAACAGTAAAACTGACGCCACTAAAACTCAAATTTAATCAGTGTTTTGTGATAATGAGCATTGTGTATAAGTTTCATAACATTTGGTTGAGACAAACTAAAATTAGAGATCGTAAACAAAAAATTCAAGCAACTTTTTCATTTGTTACATGTGTTAAGGAGCATAACTCTAGAATTGTAAAATCGACGCCACCAAAATTCAACTTGACCTGTGTTTTGTGGAAATAAGCATTGCGTATAAGTTTCATACAATTTGGTTTAGGAAAACTAAAGTTAGAGAACAGATGGGATGTACGGACGTACATACAAGTAAGGGACGTAAATACTTACAGAAGAAAAAGGGTAAAACTTAATACGGTGGAGACATAACAATAGCAGTATGACGACATGAATAAAAAGTTTATATACCGTTTATGTACACTAGATTCATAGAGGTGCTAATAACCCGGCTGTAACACATTTTATAGTTGATGCTGTGAAATTGAGCATTGAGACAATAACATTTGAGATTTTGGTTTGTCATAATTATTTGGACTAGCACTAAGAAAAAGAAAGTCATTTTCCTATTACATGGACAGATTTTATTTAATCATGTAAATAATTGCTACAGCACTTGTCTTGATACACTGAGTTATTCTAAGTAGAAGCTGACTTGTCTGCCTTATATATCCTTGTAACGATTTGTGTACAAATGTAATTGTTAATCGTAACGCTGAGGAGGCTGAGATATGTACGAGCTGTCGTTCAGTCAATGTTTTTCAGCTGTCAGTTTGACCCACGTGACTGAGCATGCTGGACGAGTGAAGGTCCTTAAATCCACATTGGAATGTGAAATAGCTAGTATTTAAATAGCGGAATTTAAAAGTTTTCAAATTTTTTTGGCATCAAAACATTCTGATCGATGTTTTAACAAAAACATGCACCTTTCTATCATAGCCGGTATTTACCTTTACTCATCGATGGCGTGTGACATACGCCATATGATTATCGAGTATTTCTGTCACCTGTGTATAATTGTTCAATCAAACTGTTATCACTTGTCAATTATCCGAAGGCTTGGTCAAAACATATCAGTAATGTCAGCCATACGGGATTCTTTCGATACACTCGGACTTTTACTTATTTAATAATAAACATTTGTAAATATCGTACATAGTAAAAAAAAGCGGGAAAATGTTCATTCATGAAATATTCATGAATGAATTAAACGCTGTCTCGCGAGATTTCTTTGATTTTCTCTTCAGCGCATGGAAGATCCGCAAGTAATGTTTGTGATAGTTATTTTCAAAATGAAGTTAAATTCATGTGAATTGTCGGTGAACATTCATTCCTTTTTTATTCAAGCTGTAATCTTTTCAAAAGGACTCAAAATTTCAAAAGAATCTTCTTACAATCAGTATTCAAACACTAGTACTACATTATCTTGGAGCAGAACATTTGCGATAGTCTGTCACCGGAAGTTTGAGGCCGACGCCTAAGGAAAGTATTGCTATAGCAAACTTCCCAAAAATGTATAATATTGAAGCTTTAAGTTTAGTTACATATTTATTTTCTTACATATTCTGCATGCAAATACCTAGGAACCTTATCAAAAAATGGAACAATACTAAATTCCTTGTTTAGATGTAGTGAATTAAATGCATACCAGTCACCCAAACTATTTTCATTTGATAAAGGTAAGTCCAGTTTGTAATCATTCTTGACAAAACATTACCAAAACAAATAAATAGAAATTGTTTTATTTAACAAGTGTAAGCTCTTCCAATACATAACGGACATGAAAGAATGCAAAAGTTTATGTTAAATGTACATCCTCCTGAACCTATAAAATATTGCTAAACCAAACAATGCAACAGACTTTTCAGAATTGTTGAATTTTATTTTCCTTAAAGGGGCATTAGCTACGAGATATATAAAAAAATAAAATATGATTTTTTTTTTGTTCAATCATTTATGAAGTGAAATAGTGAAATAATATTTTGCTTTTAGAAGCCAGTTTGGTTCAATATTGTCAAAATAAGCTAAGAAACATCGCTGATGAATTATTCTTTTGCAAGTGAATAATTCGACATCATTGAGACCTTCAATTTAACTCCTTAGCTAGAGATGGGTTACGCATGAATTAGGTGTGTTCAGTTATTAAAAGGAAAAGAATGTCAACATTGAAAGTGAAACAAGGGTAACCCATTTGATTGACTGATTGGATCTACAAAATCTCATTCTTATACAGGTAAAAATGATGATTAACATATATTTTAAACCTATAGTAATACTATGAAATCAAACAGACCTAGAAAAATCCAATTGCACGAGTTTGCTATCTATTTATATCTATATTTATGTTTATATCAGGTTATGTGACCGTCAGTAGTCTTCTGAGGTCATCTTGATGGTTAATTAGATGTTGTCTAGACTAATTTATAAAATACACATGAAATGCTGATACATATTATCAAACCCATGCACTACAAATTATTTATTTTGACTTTTTATAATTTTGATAAACGTTTTAGTATGTTATAAATCAAATATGAGAAATTGAGTCAAATCGATAAACATGAATTTAACAGCTAATGCCCCTTTAAGCCATCATAACTAAGAGTATAAGTAGTTTTCACATACCTGAAGATATAAGGTATGTAAGTTACATTTACTTGCTCAAGTAAATTCTTTTAATGTTTGAATAATCTCCCCTAGTTTCTCAAAAATTTACTTTTACCAATAATTTTGTTATAAACGTTGAAATTTACAAGTTTGGAGAAGTCCAAGCAGTCAGAGCCTTGCTGTCAATAAGTTAGCATTTTTTAACTTATGAAAGTCAAATATTTTTAGTCATGAGTTATATCCCATCATTTTTTTTTTAAACAAATAAAATGATCCGCAGGCAGAGCTTGATACGACCGCAAAAGTCGAACCCTGAACAGTTGGAGTAAGTATGGACACAAAATTCAAGCTTGATACGGCCCTGAACTTGGATTGTATGATTAAATATTTGACACAGCATAGGTTTCTGACATTGAATGAATGTGGTCTAAGAACTTAAAAATTGAAATTGGACATTTACCTATTATGGTCCAATATCCAAATTCTAAAAACATGGTTAGATTCAGCATATCGAAGAACCCCATGAATTCAATTTCTAATGAAATCTAACAAAATTTGATTTTGGACCTGTTAGACCTCATTGTGGACCAATTTGATAAAGGGGCCCAAAATCCAAAATCTAAATACACAGTTAGATTCAACATATCAAAGAACCCCATATATATATTCAATTTTTGTTGAAATCAAACAAAGTTTAATTTTGGACCCTGATTAGGACTAACTTGAAAACTGGGCCTTTGGACCTCAATGTTGACCAATTTAAAAACATGGCCCAAAAATCCAAATACACGGTTAGATTCAGCATATTAAAAAACCCCAAGAATTGAAGACTCTGAATTAAACCCCATTGAAATTGGTCAAGAAATATAACAATTTATACAAAGTATTAGAAAAGTATTGTTTTTGGCTCCTAATTCCTAAACGGTTAGGGCCATAACCCCCAAAATCAATACCAAACATCCTATTTTTGTTGTGGAACCTTGTGGTACAATTTCAAAGAGATGCATAGAATTATATTCAAGTTATTGTCAGGAAACCAGAAAATCCTTGTTTTTTGGCCCCTAATTCCTAAACAGTTTGGGCCATAACCCCCTAAAATCAATCCCAACCTTCCTTTTGAGGTATGGAACCTTGTGGTACAATTTCAAAGAGATCCATTTACTTAAACTCAAGTTATTGTCTGGAAACCAAATTTCTTCGCATGACGACAACGATGACCTTGCCATAGCATTTTACGACCGCAAATTTTGACATTCTTTTCCTTTGAATAGCCGAACAGGCCTAGTTTAAGCGTAACCCATCTCTAGCTTAGGGGCTAAATTGAAGGTCACATGAATATGGATTCAATGACATCGTATAATTCACTTGCAAGCAATTAAATTCATCAGCGATGTTTCTTAGCTTATTTTGACAAAATTGAACCACTGGCTGCTAAAAGCGAATTATTATTTCACTTTTTCACTTTCATTAAAGATTGAACAAAAAAAAAATCATATTTATTTTTTTGATATTTATTTTTTTTATATCTCGTAGCTAATGTCCCTTTAAGGTGATGTACTTTTACTCAGTATGCTTCAACAAACACTTTATCATTAGAAATAGACATGAAAGAGCTCATGTTGCTGTGTTATTGTTTACATATAAGCCGACTTTAAATAAAATTTACTTGCTTACTTACTTAGAGCCTATATAAAGAGTTATACTAAAACCAATTATATATGCAATTATTCATTCAAATTATTGGTTGAATTGTGAAAAAAATATGAAAACCAACAATTTTTACCAATTTAGTGTCTTTGCCTATTATGTTGAAAAACTATAATAGACAGATCAAAACTTAACTTTAAATGCAAAAATTATCAAGACACTACATGAAACAAGGAATTATTTGAATCTGGAATAATTTTGAATTCTAGAAAATTGATCAGAAATGTATGATGAAGACTAACCCAATTTAGGAGGTTAGCCATGCATGCATGCATGGCTAAGGGGGGCAAGTTAATTCATATTGAAATATCAGTGAAAGCAAAATTAACCTTAGCCGCTGAGCATGGCTAACCCTATTAAGTTGGGTTTGTTTTCATCATACATTTCTTATCGATTTTCCAGAATTCAAAATTATATCAGATTCAAATAATTCCTTGTTTAGACAAGATCTGCAAATTTATAAGTAAATATTGCTGAAATCATTGGTTGACTCTTTTTTGTTATGGTCTCTTAAATGACAATTTTTATCATGTTTATCATTTTTGTATTGCTTTTTGCCTCTTATCATTAAAACTATTATAATTGTAGATAGATAGAAGTCTAAATAGCAAAAGTGATCAGCAAAACAAGATCTACAAATAAGTAAATATATGGCCTAAATTGCCAGTCAACTCCTTATAGAGTTACATGTATCACCCTTAAATGATGATTTTTACCAAAAAGTGGCCAATATTGAAGATGCATGTGGTTCCTGTAGATCTTAATATTATAATTTTTATGTTGAATTTTTTTCCATGCAGCTTGCAGTAACTAGTTTTGCTTTATTTGTTTCTCCTGTATTGCATGCCATGTGCTATAATTCAGTTTTACAGAGTTGACGAGAATCGTCGGCCCTAACCGCCAAAATGAGACTCAGACCGGTATTTTGATCTCTAGCGGCGGTCCCGATGATCGATGCAAAAAGGGCTGTTGCAGTGCCTATGTCGGCACATTTTTACATTGGTCATCAGATGTACCTGCGGCTTATTTCCAGTACATTTTTTACATCGGTCATCAGATGTACCCGCAGTAAATTTCCGGTACTGGTTTCCTAATTTTATTATAAACAAACCAAAGCGGCGAGCTACATGTGGCCTATCAAATTTGTTCAGGAGCCGTCCCTGGCAAATGATCGGCGGTGGAACCTAAGACTTGTGACTTCACTTTATTAAACTGATAAAACAAATAATCGTATAATACTGTGTGAACAAATTCATAACATACTTTTATTTCATAAAATCTTCTGTAAGTATGGTTTCGCTCTAAACGTTTTGTGTAATTGGTGTTCAAAATTAGGGAAACCCCTATTTTGAGAGTTCTACAAATGTCCGGTGATTTCGCGCATGCCTTCTAAAAATAGCATATTTTGAATAAAAGAAAGATGTTGTGCTACGAAATATTGTTGAATTTGAACTAAATAGACTGTCAAGGATGCAGAGCACAAAAAATTTCAATTTGATAAAATTTGACAACAATGAAACAAATTTTATCAGATGATGTAATTTTTTTAATGGAAATTGGCTAAATATTGTTAATCATTGGATTGCAGTTTTAAATTTACTCTAGAATCTATCAATTTTAATTATTTCTGTCCCTTCGGAAGACTAAAATAATTACAAAAACGTTTCTATTTGTGTAACATTGCTGATATCATGAAACCAGGTAATACGCAACATCACTGGCCGCTCAGACACCGGGGACTCCACTGTATATATAAATGCAATACAGCTGTCTTATTTTGCATGTCTCGTGTGTGTGCTTTATATGTCGTATATTGTATTTGTTGTTACGTCCATTGTTATACAAGGAATTTAAAAGATACACATATCGAATTCATGAAGTTAAATTGTTCTTTTATCAATGTTTATTGGGTAAAAATGACATGTGACAGCGTTAAACCAATCATAACTTCACTAATTTACCGAGGTGCGATAATGAGTATTTGATATTTTGGGAGTTCTCAGAAAATTTCATTGACCCAGGAATATGTCAAATCAAAGAGCTGAAAGCTCTGAGGAAAAATGACGCCACGGTCTCTAATATTGTGATATCTTTTATGCAAGTCTTGATTTTCACATATCGTAATTAGTTTAACATTCCAACATGTTTGTAAGCATATAATTGATATTCGTATATGTGTGTGTTATGTGAAGATGACAACTGGCTGTTTTTTTAGTACAAATGTATAGGTCAAGACTACCTGAATGATCTACAGTATCCAATGACTACTGGCTGTTTTTTTCTATAAATAAAAAGGTCAAGACTACCAGAATGATCTACAATATCCAATGACTACTAGCTGTTCTTTTGTACTAATAAATAGGTCAAGTCTATTTGAATGATCTACAATATCCAATGACTAGTGGCTGTTCTTTTGTACATATAAATAAAGACCTGCATGATCTAAAGTATTCTAAGTAATGTGATTTTTGTCTTGCAATTACATTTTCTAAATCAAGAATATAGACTACTTGTATCCTTTTCAAACCAAATGATTATGAAGAGCCTGTTGTTATCAAGCTCTTATACCCCACATACTCATTAAATAAGTTACTAGTGACCTAGTTATTTCTGTTACTTGAAGCAAATTATATTGCTGTAGATTTAGACAATAGTATAATATTGTTTTATTAGTTTTATTTCACCTTGAAGATTAGACAAATAGGGATACTCCTTTGATTTTTATTTCATGTCAGTCAGGTCGCTTTATATGAAACTTGAAACCACTTCTCTGCCATATTGTTATTTCATAACAACTCTGCCCTTGACCATGTTGACCCATGTAATTGATATTCATTCTTAAACCATATATCATAGTCAGTTAGTTTTGATTTTGCACTCCCACACCACCTTTCAGGTCAAATGTCTGTCTCCATTTAAGTTAATGACATTGAACAATCATGGTATTAAACACAATTTCAATAGTGATAATGCTGTTCTAGTAGGTCACCATATATTCAACTTGGGTAGCATTCCAGTTATTGAAATTTGTGTCAGATTAGAACAATGATCTAGACCTTTAGGAATGGATCTTACAATTTAATATGGAGCCATAGTATGGGACCCCTACACGGTAACAAAAAAAAAAACAAGCTTGAAAGGATACAACATCAAGAGGCAAAATCTATCACCAGAAATTACAAGTCAAGAGAGGATGGACGGGATACATGTATGTCTCTAAAATGCTTGCCTAACTGGAACTAAAACAAGACCTCCAGACAAGACGAACAAGGAGTTGAAGCCAGAAGTTAATATTTATGTAAAAAGTAGTTGAGGGCTGATTCCGCTATTGAACCATACTGTCATTCTATAATATTATTTGCAAGTATTTCTGTATTGTCCTTGTTATTGGTCCATGTCTTGGTGTATTGGTCTGAGGCGGCCGAAGGCCAATACTGCTGGCCGAGGACCAACAATAAGGCCAATACATAAATACATGTAATAGTATCGTTATTAATTAACTGCAGTGTTACAATATTTTTATTTCATTTCACAAGAGATAAACATTTTTACCTTGAAGTGGAACTATCCAAATCTCAGTTTCTTTTATAAGATGCAATATCTAATGATTTGGTGCCGTTTCCATGTATCTTCAGCCTTTTCTCATCTGATGAATTTTCTACCCTTTCCAGTCACTATAAAGTGTTACAACTTTAATTTAGACACAACACATAAATAGTTATTGAAAGGTACTGCCATTGCATGTGTAATGCAAATATATTTTTAAAAATAATGTACGAGTTGAAATTGATACAACTATCCATAAGCCAATTGACCAAAGAACGAAGATTTGCGCAATCACAGAATGCATATGCCTGGTTCGGGTTTAAAATAAAAGACCGTTTACAAAACATGAGAAGCGAAAGTAAACAGTAAAATCGATTTGTACCATCGTTATGATGAAATTATGAGGTCGTCAAGAAATGAACTTTGTGATAATTTACTCGTTCCCCAAACCTGAAATAATTCCATCGTCTACTTTCAAAATGCTTTTCAAATGAATGGGACTGTCTTTAACCTAAAATATATGCCATACTGAACGTTTCAGCTTGTTTATGGTGAGTAAATAAAACTGCGTCGTACAAACAACTGTTTACTTTCAGTTTGAGTTTATCGTGACTTACGATCTAAAACTAGAGACGTTCCAAATCCTGTTTTGGCGGATCAGAACTCGAAGTAGGAGAGATCGATTACAGGAGGGACTGAATTATTCGGGTTAGCAGGTAAAATAGTAAATATGAAACCGAGTGCGATAGGCGGAGGCATAATCAACTTCTGTTAGTTCTGGTCAATGGTATCGGAAACATGCCGCTGATAGCGTCATTTTCCAAAAATGTACCACATTATATTTCTGAAAAGTTTTAGACTGCACTTCCAAATATTTGCAGAAACATTAATTTCTTTTGTAAAAAAGTGTAAGGGAGTTTTTTAGCTCAATCGAGGTAGTATAGCAGAATCAAGCTATATAAGCTAAAATTGTGGATTCGTCTAACCCATCATGCCTGTTGGACTCAAAAGTGAAGAAAACTGTCCGATAATTTTTAAAACTGGTTGGAATCCCCCGTTCATGTATGATTATTTTCATTGTAAAATATTTTGCAAAATATGGTTCATAATATTTTATTTTCTTCTATGTTTACCATTTACATCAATTTTGGTGACTACATGTTGATAATCTTGACTTCGTTCCTTGTTTTACTTTTCTTCTTACCGCCATGTTTTGGTTTTGGTTTGAAAATGTAATTATCGAGTCGAGGTAGGATTTAAATTTCCGGCGAATCAGCAGACCATGTTAAAAATAATAGATCATAATATTAAATAAGCTTTATTTAGAGTCGTCATAGTATACAAATAAGGACACAACATAAGCTCTAAAGTGCTTTGAACCGACACACAAGACATAACAATACAACACATAATACACATGCAATAAGTTACATAACACAAAATGAAGCAATATAAGCATGGTGGTAATAAGCAGATTATAAACATGATAAGCTAGGTATTAAAGCTAAAAAGCATACTAGGTATTAAAGCTAAAAAGCATACTAGGTATTAAAGCTAAAAGCATATAGAATGTAAACTATGCATGATTAGTAAGCTGGTAAAATGCATAGCATAAAATATTAAAATTAGGATATGATCTAAATGGTAAAATTTGAACATAACTTATATATTAATTAACAATCTGCACAAACTGTGCACTTACAGTCATTTCCATTCCATGGCTTTAAAATATTTTTAAACTGACTGAAATTAGCAATTTTTCTAAAATCATCAGGTAGATCATTCCATAAAACAGCAGCTGTATAGTTTAAAAGAGTTCTTACCATAGGTTGATGTTCGAACCCTAGGTGTATCTACAATATTAGAATATCTAAAATTATATTTACAATCTTTTAATACAACTAAATCATGTAAACACGGTGGGTACAATTTATATAAAATTTTGAAACATTCAATAGCCATGTTACGCATACGTCTAATTTTCAGTGATGGAACCTTTGCTCGTACAAGTAATTCATCGTACGAACTTACATATAAGTCTTCATATATATATCGTAAAGCCCTTTCTTGATTTTTTTCTAATTAAGGGGGCTCGAGGGTATAAATCCATTTTTTTTCAATATAGGATTTTGCTATTTTTTTCTATAAATGAACTTTATCATATACTTAATAGAAAAATAAAATAAAAATATGGGTCACCGTCCATTCACTTTTTTTTATAATTTCAAAATAAAAATTTTCTCGTTTTTCATAGGTTCTGGTACTGAGATTACCGCTTATGTCAAATTCGAGGTATAAGTCTAAAAATGAGACGGAGGAAGCCGTGTATGTTGTTTCTTTAATTTCCAGTTCTGGAGGATATATTAATGGAACCCAATCAGAAAAGTTTGGATGGTTAATGGAAAGAACATCATCAATATAACTGAATGTGAAATTAAATGATCTGGCTTCTTTGATCTTCTTGTTTCTGACATGTGCCTGAAGGAACTCTGGCTTACATGAAAATAAGAAGAGGTCGACAAGGAGAGGCGCACAGTTCGTTCCCATAGGAATGTCGACAATTAAACATTTTTATTGAAAAATCCATAGGACGGTTGCCTCTCTTCCCCCTAAAATCGGTAATTTTTTAACTTATCACCGTCATTTCTGCTATATGTTTTAGCGTACAGGAATAAAAAGTCTACTTTCAATTTGATCGAAGATAGCTAAAAATGAGGTTTCAGCTTATTGATTTTAATAATTTTATAAATTTGAGTGCAGTGCTTTTCTTTATAATCTTTTTAACTAACTTCTAACAACGAAATATATTTTTGACACTTTAAGGCTTAACATTACTCACAGTGATACCAAATTCGTCATTTTTTTATACATAGACCTTAACTAAAATGTTAGACCATGTGTCAAGCTGATACTGACTAGCACTTAAATTTCCGTTTGTCTATTTAGACTGAGTTCAGTGGCGGATCCAGAGGGGGGTTCCGGGGGTTGGAACCCCCCCTTTTTTCTTGACGATCAATGCATTTGAATGGGGGCATATAGTTGGAACCCCCCCTTTATCCTGGGTTGGGACCCCCTTTTAAAATGGCTGGATCCGCCCCTGGAGTTTAATATAAATAATAATTGCTAAAATAGAGTAAAATGAATACAAAAAGAAAGAAACCAGTAAATAACGATGATAAAACGTCAACTTGAATGTAGGTAGTATATGGAAGAAGAAGCAGATCATGAAAGAGATCAATTACAGAACTGTCTGAGGCTTTTAAAGTTTCTTTCAAAATCAATTTACAGATCGTAGTCAACAAATAAATCTCCAAAACGTACTCATCAGTTAAAACGTAATATTTTACGCTTTTTATTATTTTAATTTGTCATTTTTACGCTTTTTTTCGCTCAATATATTAATTATGACTAATTGACTTCAGACCGAAAGAAACCCGAATCTGGTGATCCCTGATATTTTCATTTCATTACAACAGAAATGTTCACAGCAATAAAATTATCATCATTCTGAAACAAAATCCTGCAGACGAAATTTCGACTATGCAATTTAAAGTAAACAAACTGCATTTCGAAAAATAGAAATAGAAATTAAAAGTAAAAAAAAAAAAAAAAAAACTGCATATTCTGCCACTTTTTACGTACAATCTATACATTTATATGACAACATGACTACTTTCATAACTTTCAAATTATTGTATTTCTGAAAATAAAAATGCTACATGAGGATCTGGGTGGTTATTTTGTTTTCGACCATTTTTCTCTTTTATTTAATTTTTGTGTCATTTGTTCTCTATTCTTTATATTTTCACACCCCGTTATTCTCTATTTTCGATTCTTTTCGGGCCTATTTTTCTCTATTCTTTATTTTATCCGACCGTGCGAGGGCTTAACAGCCGGTCAAGGTCGTTAAAAACCACTAAGTAGTACTTTATTTTGTTTTCCTTTTAAATCGACCTTTCGCCCATTATTCTCCATTCTGCAAACCCCATCCAGACCCTCCAACATGTTATAATTCATACAAATCACAACACATATACACCAAATTGGTAACAAGAAAAATATTCTATGCTATATTAGGAACAAAATACGAAAATACGGTATATATAAAAATAAGGAGATGTCGTATGATTGCCAATGATACAACTATCCACCAAGTTGAAATGAAGTGGATGTAGGCAATTATAGTCAACCATACGGCCTTCAACAATGAGAAAAACCCATAGCGTATAGTCGACTATAAAAGGCCCCGACATGAAAAATATGAAACAATTCAATTGAGAAAACTAACGGCTTAATTCATAACAAAACATTGACGAAAAATAAATATGACAGACATGAACCAACAACAACCACTGAACTACATGTTCCTGGTTTGGGACAAGCACATATATGATGTGGCGGGGTTATACTTGTTTGCTGGCACGAAACCTCCTCACAACATGGGAAAGTGGCGTAACCACGTAACACAAAAATAAACGAAAAAATATATGAGAAACAGCATTAAACGACAACCACACAATTACAGGCTATTGACTTGGAACAGGCACATATGGAATGTGGCGGAGTTAAACATGTTTGAAGGCGCCAACCCTCCCATAACCTGAGACAGTACATCATAAGAACAAATCAGACGAAAAGGGCTTAATCCATCAGTTCGATACAATTAAAGCAGAAAAACATCTAAGCACAGACCGGACGTGGCATGTTATTTATACATCCCTCACAACAAAAAAGACACAAAGTACAGACATGAAAGTACTCGCAGTTACTGACAGCTAGTTCAAAGCCAATAACAACTAATAAAAAAATCATGTAATTGAGACTAAAATATCAATCAGTTCACATCCAACATCCAATGGATTTAGTGTAAAGATGTCATTAACAGTCAGAGAAAAGTTTAAATTTACTGATAATGAAATCAATATTTATACTTATAAAAACAACACTCAAAGATCTAATGACAGTGTTGTATTGGCAACCTTTCAGAATAAGTTTATTTAAAGGATTGATAAGTTTATCCGGGTCGTATCTAAATTTCCGTGCTCGGTAAACACTTCACCGTAAAAATTAGGATGTGATATTCGGTTTGAAATAAGTTTTCTATATGTACAGCCAAACTTCTAAACCAAATCTTTGTAACTATGGAAGAATTTAGTATAGGTTTTAGTAGTTTTATTTGTGGTAACGAAATCCCAGACTTAATAATTTACCAGTAATACATATATTACGCTCATTGAAATCCAAAACGTCACCACAGAAACTGGCATAACGAACGTGTCTAGATATATATAAACACCGTAAGACGGTACCAAAGGAACATCACCGCCCAAAAAAGAAAAATTAACAATAGGGAAAGAAAAATCGTCCCTTTTGTCGTAAATTTTTGTGTAGAGTTTCTCGCGTTAAGCTGAAATATCTAAATCTAGGAAAGGACAGTTTTGCTGTTAATATTGATTTATTTAAAGTAAGTTCCTTTGGGTAAATTTCAGCAGTATATTTAGAGAATTCTTGATTATTGAATGAAAAATATCATCAAGATAAAGGTAAGTGTTGTTGAATTTATCAATTAAATGGAACTAAGACGGGTTTTTACCTGACTGGCAGAAAACAATGTGTCAAAATTGGTCAAAGTATTAGTAAAATGCTTGACATTTATAAAAGAGGGACGAAAGATACCAGAGGGACAGTCAAACTCATAGATCGAAAACAAACTGACAACGCCATGGCCAAAAATAAAAAGACAAACAGACAAATAATAGTACAGATGACACAACATAGAAAACCAAAGACTAAGCAACACGAACCCCACCAAAAACTGGGGGTGATCTCAGGTGCCAGGTGTACCACAGGGCTCTATACTAGGCCCAGTTTTATTTAATATTTTTATAAACGACATTTTTCTCTTTGTAAAAAACTGTGACTTGTATAATTATGCAGATGGCAATACCCTTTCAAAATCTGGTTCTTCTTTGGCATTAGTTATCAAATCCTTGGAGGAAGACAGTGGTTCACTAATCTCATGGTTCTCACAAAATAAAATGCAGGCTAATCCAGAAAAATTTCAAGCCATAGCAATTGGCAGCAAAACACATAAAAACAACATAGTCTTCAACTTAAATGGAAACAACATCAAATGCGATGATGAAGTAAAACTTCTTGGAGTAACCATTGATTTTAAGCTCGACTTTAACCAACACATATCTAACATCTGCAAAAAAGCAGCCAGACAGTTAAACGTTCTGAAAAGAATTGGATCACACTTGAACAAACTGACAAAAATGACAATTTACCATTCTTTCATCATGTCAAACCTAAGTTATTGTCCACTCACATGGCATTTTTGTAGCGAGTGCAACACCAAAAAAATTGAAAAACTGCAAGAACGAGCACTCAGATTCATCTACAATGACTACAATAACTCATATGAACAATTACTTGAACAATCTAAACTACCAACACTTAAAATCAGAAGCATGAGAACCATGGCATTAGAAACCTACAAAATTTTGACAAAATCCAGTCCAGAGTTCTTACACAATATATTAAATTTTAAAGATAACTCATATAATTTTAGATATAAACTCACAGTTGATTTACCACAACCTAGAACTACAAGGTATGGCAAAAGGAGTTTTAGCTTTGAGGCAGCAAAGTTGTGGAACTCCCTACCTAACCATGCAAGGAGCCTCTCAACTTTGGAACAGTTTAAACATTTTATTTCAGCATGGTGTTCTTCAGAAAACTGCTTCTGTAGCTCATGTAGACAATAACTTTGCTGTCTCACAGCTGGAATCTTCTGGCCCTGTGTTCTGTTTATTGTTTATTGTTTGCTTTTGTTTTATTTATTTGCTTAGCTTTAGTCTTTTTGACAGTTAAAGCAAAATTTGCTTTTCTTTTCTTTTTAGCTTGCTTGCTTTGATTTATGCATGTTTGCTTAGCTATTATATTATGCATGTGTTTTTATTTGTATGTGTAGTTTGTCAAATGTGCTATAATTTGTTATTTTTTTTTTAAATATCAAGTCGATTAAGAGCTCTACAGAGCTCATGTTTACCTTGTTGAATTGTACATATCATGCCCGACTATAAATAAAATTTACTTACTTTACTTACTTACTATGTGTATGTTTGCTTAAGGGAGTTCGCTTCTCAGTTTCAAAATAATTAACTTTTCAAAACACTAGTTTATATTGATAGGGAATTAATAAAGGAATCAAAAGAGCAAAAAAAATATATAGGTCAATGCGCTTGTTTTCGAGTTATTAGCCAATGAAATTTTGGCGGGAAAATATTCTCTCTTGACTTTTCATAGCTTTATCATTGACAAGTTTAAGTTCTCAAAAACTATTAAAAAATAATTAAAATTTTATAAGACTTTTACAGATGGCTTATCATTATACATGTAAAAGATTTATAAAAAGAAAAATGGGGGTCAATGGACAAATTTTTTTAAGGCATTCAAATTGATAAAGCCAGAGGATTCCGAAAATCTGACAAAAATCCCAAAAACATGACAAGCGAACTTCCTTAAATTTTCAAGTCAGTTGTGTTGTATGTCTGTGATGTATGGTTACACAGTTTTGACTGCTGGGTCCCAATAATTGTCACATTAACCTATTATGTCTATTTGGGTTGTTCACACAATTTTGTCTATATAACAGCACTATATACAACTGTTTTACAAGTTGGAGGTTTAGCTAGCTATAAAACCAAGTGTAACCCACCATTTTCTACGGAAAATGTCTGCAACAAGTCAGGAATATGGCATTTGTTTTTCACTCGTTCCGTTGGTTGATAACGTTTGATTTTGTCAGTTTTTAGGGACTTCCCCTTTTTAAATTTACCTTGGAGTTTGGTATTTTTGTTATACTTTTTATTATATGACAGAACAAGGAAAACAAAGAACATTTTACTTCCTTCTACTTTAATATCCACGATATACTTGCAAATTTGACACTAATGAATAGTCATTTTTGAAATTTTTACATGCAATGTATATGACAAAAACAATGCATATGGTAAAAAGATAAACACATTTTCATAATTAAGAAATCAGAGAGGTATGACTCTTCCCCATCATCTTCCTCAACCACGTACCTCAACATATACACCTTCTGATTGTTGGACAAACATTGCAAAGGTAAACGTTTTAAATTGTACTTTACGATACAGAAAATTGTACACAAATTATTAGCATTGATGAATTACCTGGGTATCATAAATGTATCAAGGGTCATCTTGAAGCAATTTAATTTAAAGCATAAAATAATTTTCAAAAATACTACGCAATGTTGTTAAAAGCCAACTCGTCATTTCTTTTTCATTCGTTCCGTTGGTTTATAAATTCTAACGCTTGATATTGGCAGGTTTAGTGGGCTTCCCCTTTTTGAATTTACATTGGAGTTCGGTATTTTTGTCAATACTGTTTTTATGCCCCACCTACGACAGTAGAGGGGAATTATGTTTTCTGGTCTGTGTGTCCGTCCGTCTGTTCGTCCGTCCGAAACCGAACCGAGAAAAACGACGACAAGTCCACCAAACACTTATAGGAAACTAAAGATTTATCAACACGAGCCTCATCAAAAAGGTATTTTGGACGGCACGGATAAGAAGTTCCTGGTTTATTAATATATAATATTGATTAATTCATTTACAACTTAAATGATCTAAGTATTCGTGTATGTGGCCCTGATGACCAATGCGTATGAGTCACATAAACTCGAAACAGAGTTATAAATAAAGTGTGACGACATTATCTTAATTTTTAGAATATTGAGCTACACGGTTCCAATTGAAGTTATATTCAGAAACAATTGTTTAAGATAATACATGACGACAGTGATGGAAATATAGAATTACTAGACGTTGATTTAGTACTAAACATTACAAACTGGTTATGATGACAGAGTAATTCAAATGTTGTAAGATATGTATCAGGATATATATTAGCTCTTCTAAAGCTGCCTATACAATTCCTGTATAAATGCGAGCTTTTTGGATCCATGAAATCAGTTTCGATCTTTGCTATTTTTATATCCGCGTTTCTATTTGACTATAATCTTCTATTTAGGGGTATGGTTTGTATTGTCCTATAATTGACAGTTTGATATTTGTTTACTGTGACAAGGCTACTACAGTGATGTGAATTTATATTGAAAAAAAAAAAAAAAACGACAGACACATATCCTTCAATGTCCCGCTCATGGTCACTTAGGTTGTGTTGGTAATGTGGTCCTTGTCAATGCTAGTGATTGTTGAAAATGTGTAAACAAGGACGAATCTGATGATTATGTCGATTTCTTGTAAATCAAATGAAAAGAAAAAGCTCATATATATAAAGTTTGTTTTATATGGGTTAAAATGTCAAGTGACTACAAAAACGGTCCTTTATGTTGACTGAGTAATAAACATCTGGAATAGAAAAAATAACAAAAACTCCTGGAGTCTGCCTTCAATATTCGAATCCGCACGACATAATCATTCTGTAAAAAAAAAAATCTTTGTTTTTTTACTTTGATCTGTGGCTCATCTCATTAACTACTTTTTCTTGGTATTAATTTATATCTTTTTATGCCAGAATCACAGGATTACTAGTATGATGATCCTACCAACAAACATTTAGCGCTCAAACTGTTTTTATATTGAATGTTCTGTTCCACATGGATTTACAAAGGTACAAGATTAAATTGTTGGTAACCTACTGTTCCTTAATATTGTATTGTCTGAAGAAATAAATTTGACACGATTTAAATACCGATCTACACTTCCTTTTGATACTTTACTGATGATAGCTGACTTGTATACGACAAAAATGTGAACAAATTACAGGTCACTATGCGTTCTCTAACAATGGGCAAAACCCATATTGCATAATTAGCTATAAAAAAACCCTATATGAGTATTTTGAAACATAGTGTTATAACATAATATCAAAATGTTATACCCTGATTGATACTAGAACAAGGAACGATTAGAGGTTCATGGCTCGTGACACGTTCATAATGTGCGGGGTTGTACATGTTAAATTTGTGATGGCAAAGCCCTCCCATCACTTAGTAATTAGTGTAACAACACAACGTTAAAACATTTTAAAATCATTTGGAAAGGATTTGACCAATCAGATCAATACTAAGCACAAAAAGTATCCATCCATGACACAACATCAGTACATGCACAGTAAAAAAACACACAAAAAGCAAAGGAACAGCGCTTTTATTGCTGTTTTTCATCTCAAGGTCACAGTGAGGCCTTCAACACGGTGTAAAATTACTCTCACCTCACTGAAAGTTTAGGAATTTCTGAACAGAAAATTATCTAACCCTTTGTTACTCTAGATGTAGGAAAGAAAAGATTTAGGAACCGGAGTTGTTACCAATAAGATTACAGCTCCTGTTTTTAGTGACAGAGAAGACATGTATTTTTTTTTAAATAAGCACAACTTAAAATCGTACTTGCGTTCGCACAACTTTCAAACATACATTCATAACGTGTTATCTTGTGCAGATAACATACATCTCATTCTGTAAAATACTTCGTACAAGTGTTATCATGCGTTAATACATAAAAAAGTTACATGGAAGATAGTATTTGACAGTTCAACATTACTCAACAAAAATGGATGGAGATTACAGATCTGATCTATATATTGTCCAAGAAGAAAATAATATTTTAAAAAATAAAACTCTATTTTTCCTAATGCTACTAGAATGTAAGTACTATAACCAATTTCGTTAGATAGAATTAGAGTTTTAAAATATATTTCTCATGGACTTCCATTCACTTTTAAGCTCTCCATCTAGCTTATGGGGGCATATGAGCTATTGATATCTTTTGTCATCCATCGTCTGTAAAATTTCGCATTTCCTCTTTATTTTTGAAACATTTTGGCCAATTTATAGTTGACATGGGGTTTCCAGTAATGATTGTTACCAATGCATGGGCATGCGCTAATACAGATGGACGTGTAAAAGATCTCTCTTGTCAAATGGGAAAATACGATGGATAACTAAAATATAACGGGTCAAAACTGAATACACTAACAACAGAGTGAATCTTGCATGATTTAAACAAAGCAATCTACAGACAAATTATAATTATTTGTTAACCTTATTGAGACATTCTTTTGTCAACATTCAACTTCAAGGACAAAGGACAAACAACATGGCTGCCCCCACGGACCAAAACAATGAACTTAATTCTGAACCAATGATTTGTAGTTCACAACCTGCAATCTCTCTTAGTACTCCAGCAACTAAACCATCAAACAAACGAAAAGAGCTCTTAAGTCCGGAGCTTCCTCCAGGAACACAAAAACAAACAACACGACAAATAAAGCGTCGAAACTCAGTTGGTGATCTTCGGGATTTAGACAAAAAAGTACCTGCACTCAGGAAAAGTATTGCAGATAAAGTTTTAGAGGCCCTGTCTAGTCCTGATGTAATTAATAAAATTGTACCCATTCTTGCTGAAAAAATAGGTGAATCTTTTTCCTCAATGATTGAAGAGGAGGTTAAAAAGTGTGTTGATCAGCAAGTAAAACCGATAGCTGAATTAGTCGAACATCATGGCAAAAGGCTTGACACTGACAATATAAGGATTAGTAGACTGTATTCTAATGTCGAAAAAGTTAACGAGGATGTAAAAAGTAACACCACCATAGTTAATGAACTTGATACAGAAGTTGGCTCTCTCTTCAAATGAATTGTAGAACCGGAAACCAGATTACAAAACCAAGAACAATATTCACGCCGAACAAGTTTACGTTTTCATAACATCCGCGTGCCTATCGACCATAACGGTAAAATCCCTCACCCTATTAACACGGATGTTTTGATACTACATGTCTGCAATTCCAAACTAGGCCTGGATCTAACTATTAACGATATTGGGCGTAGTCATGTTATAGGGAATGTAAAAAACGGTAAATCGCAGGTTATTGTAAGATTCTTGTCATATCGCACAAGAAGCAGGGTTTATACCAACAAAAAAGCCCTAAAGGGTGATGCAGATGGCATATTCATAACTGAGAACTTAACACAGTATAGAACTGGTCTTACACAAAAGCTAGCCGATCTCAAGTACAACCATAAAATTTTCGCATACTGGACATCCGATGGTCGCATATTTGCCAAAACAACAGAGAAAAGCACCAAAAAACGTATCACAAACTATGACGACATAACAGCTCTTGAGACAACCACAGACGGTGACAATCAACAACAATTACCAGATCCATCCCAAGGTACCACCATCAAGAACAGTGATGAGAACCAAAATAATGGCGCATATTAGATATAAAAAAAAAAACCCAAAAATATTAAGATAGTGTCTATGACAGTTGTTACTCGTTTATTTAAATATCTCTTATGTACATTAAAGTTGCTTCATGTGTTATTAATATTGCTAGCAAAAAAATCTGGTATAACTTAATTGTTTCAAAAAGTTTAAAACAATTAAAACATCTGAATAAATTCATAAACTCATGTTACAAGTAAAAAATATACTGCTTTCAAATATTACAATTGAGTTTATCATGCATAGTTGTAAGAAATCAATTTCAAGTCATGCTATCAGATGTTATATGTATATTTCATACATGTGCAGCTACGGAACACCCCTGCTTATATATTTAAAAGCTTGACCAAAAATCCAAAATCAAAAGCTACACCAAAAAAGATTTGCTATAGATAATAACATAAAGTAGTGAACAGTTTTGTATAAAAAAAATCCCGCAATTTAAATTTTGTTCTGAATTAATTTTCCCATTCTATGACTCGAAAATGCTTTCCTCCAGTTTATTATTTTTTACAATGTACTTTTATTTTCTTTCTGTATATATCTTTTATACCTGTATGGCTTTGGATGATGATGTGTGTGATCTACTATTTTTGTGTAACCTGAATGGCAACCTGTCTTATAAATTGTTTTTGTTTGTTGTACTTTTACCTAATGGGTAATTGTATTGAACAATACAGGGTAGCCATAGGGTTATTCAATTCATGTAAATTTCATTTTTCCGGATCAGATAATTTTTGTTACAAAGGAGAACCTTTTTCGGAAATTCTACTTACCAATTTTCGTTGTTCATTTCTCGTCGTCTCCTTGTCGCTTCTTTAGAGCCTTGATCCAAATATAAATGTTTTATTCCTTCTATTTGTGTTACACTTCATCCTTAAGCCTCGGTCACACCTTACCGGATAACACGAACGGACGCCTAAAGGATGAAAATAAAAGTTGTCCGTTGACAAAATTGTTATCCGTTGGGAGTCCGTTGATGTACTGATCAAATAAAACGGACGCGTAACGAATGCATAACGGACACACACCGGATATGCAACGTACGAGGAACGGAAACGTACCGGACAGAACGGATGTCGAACGTACATCCAACGGACGAGTACCGCATAAAACGGACACCTAACGGAAATGTACAGGATAAATGGATGAACAAGATATACTGAAAAATTAAAGGCGACAATAATAACACATGTAAATCGCATAAATATTCAAAAAAATTTCTGTGTAACTGGTTTTGGTTTGTTCTTCAAAATGCCGCCAAAGGGCAGTGTCTGGCCTGAATAAGATCTGCTTATTTGTGAAGACGTGCTCTTACTCTAGGATCGGTTATGAATAATAAGAATTCATGAACCTTAAGAAATCTGACATACCAATAATTGGTATTTCTGACACGAAACTTTCAACTGGCATTTATCCGTTTCAGATCCGTTCATCATTCGTTTTATCCATTATACGTCCGGTAGAAGTCCGTTTCACATTCGTTCAACATCCGTTTTATCCGTTAAACGTCCGGTAGAAGTCCGTTGGTGAATTTATCTGCCAGACCTCAAACGGATGTATAACGGACACGTAACGGATACAAAACGGAAACGAAACGGACGAGTACCGTACAAAACGGACGCCTACCGGACGTTCAACGGACATTTCATCCGTTGGACGTCCGTTTAAAGTTTTGAACATGCTCAAAATTTTCCACCGGACAGAACGGACGTCGACGGATAAAACGTACGCTAAACGGACATGCAACGGATATGGACGGACGTCTAACGGATAAGAACGGACGTCTAACGGACATGAACGGACTGAAAAAAAGTTATCCGTTCGAGCTATCCGTTAAGGTGTGACCGAGGCTTTATAATTGGAAGCGTTGAACAAAATCCCGGTCCAAATGAACATGAAAACATTTTTTCTCGTGAAACTGATAACTCCATATCAATATGCAATATTAACATTCGTAGTTTACGAAATAAGATTGAGTTCATTCAAAATTTTGCAGAAGAGTTTGATATTGTAACAGTCACTGAAACACACTTAGATCCAAATATAAATAACGAAGAGTTAATGATAGATTCATTTTCACAAAATATATTCCGTAAAGATCGTAATAATGCCGGAGGAGGCTTACTCATTTATACAAAAGATGATATATCAGTCACCAGAAAAGGTGTACTCGAAAACCATATTGACGAAACTATCTGGGTGGAGATCAGAGGTAAAGGTCAAACTTTTTTATTATGTTGTACTTATCGACCGGAATGGTCAGGTGTTGAATATTGGACACGACTAAATCATGCTATTGAACTTGGCTATCAGTTTACAGAAAACATTGTGATTTCTGGAGACTTGAATTCAGATTTATTTTCTTATAATAATAATAAGTTATATGATACGATTCATCAATTTAATTTAAAAAACGTAATTAATAAACCTACAAGGGTAACTGACCACAGTAGTACTTTGCTTGATCCGATCATATTAAGTGATGCTATACAATTTTCTTTTTCTGATGTACTGAATGTACCTGCTGACATCAGTGATCACGATGCCTCTGTTATTTTTTTACAATGTCCAAAGTCCGTAACAAAGTCGTTTAAACGGGAAATATGGTTGTATGAAAAAACAGATGTTGATAAGTTTTCAAATATGTTGAATGCAGTTGAATGGAATGAACTCTTTTCCAATGTTGAGGAAGTAGACGAAATGGTCACTATATTCACTGAAAAAATCCTCAACATTGCAAGAGAGAGCATTCCAACCAAAATAGTAACTATACGTGGCAATGACAAACACTGGTTTAACAGTAATATCAGAAAAGCAATTCGAATAAGGGATAGATTACGAAAAAAATCAATTAAATCTAAAAAAGAAACGGATATTAATAAATATAAGAAACAGAGGAATAAAGTGAATAATATGAAGAAAGAAGCGAAAGAAAATTTTGAGAAAAACTTAGAAAATATTATACTAGATAACGCTTCCGATTCTAAGACTTATTGGAAAATTATGAAGATGCTGATTAAGCCAAATAGAGGTTCTAATAACATACCCCCATTAAAAAATATTCTTAATGATGAACGTTTCGAGGAGTTCGCCGATGGAGACGACGAGAAATGCGACATTCTTAATAAGTATTTTTGTTTTATTTCATCGCTAGCAGAAGTTGATGCTCAATTACCCGATTTCGACAAAAAAACTAACAATTTATTGAATGATATAGTGATTAGTACTAGTGAAATTGTTGACATTATAAAAACTATTAATCCAAAAAAAGCGTCAGGCCCGGATGTCATTAGTCATAAGATGCTTAAAATTTGTCCCGAAAAAATTGCAATTTCATTATGTATAATATTTAATAAATCCTT
Source organism: Mytilus coruscus (assembly GCA_017311375.1). Classification (NCBI taxonomy): domain Eukaryota; kingdom Metazoa; phylum Mollusca; class Bivalvia; order Mytilida; family Mytilidae; genus Mytilus; species Mytilus coruscus. The sequence continues at coordinate 37,618,871 of CM029603.1, read as the reverse complement.
GCAGCAGTGCAAGTATCCATCCAGCTGGAAAATTGCAAATGTTATAGCCTTATTTAAAAAGGGTGATAGTTCATTACCTTCCAATTATAGACCTATATCACTCATTAGTTGCATAGGCAAAGTCATGGAACGTGTTATATATAAATATGTTTACAACCTACAAAGAAATAAGTTAATTTATGAGTATCAATCGGGTTTTCTTCCTAAATGTTCAACGGTTCACCAACTGTTAGAAATATATAATTGCATATTGAACTCACTTGAAAAGAAAGAGATAAGTTGTTTTGTTTTTTGCGATTTCTCCAAAGCCTTTGATAAAGTTTGGCATGATGGTTTATTACATAAAATGAAGGCTTATGGTATAAATGGAAATCTGTTAAAATGGTTTAGAAGCTACCTAAGTGATAGAAAACAAAGAGTGGTTATCAAGCAATCTTCTTCAAAACTTTGCAGTATTTCAGCTGGGTCGGTCCTTGGACCATTACTTTTTATAATATATATTAATGATATTGCAGAAAGACTTATTTCTCTGTGCAGACTCTTTGCAGATGACACGTCGTTCAGCTGTGCGGATCGTGATGCATTGCAGATAGAAACTGTGATAAACCATGATCTGGAAAAGCTGAACGAATGGTCCAAAAAATGGTTAATGTCTTTTAATCCAGATAAAACAGAAATTATGTTATTTTCTAATGTTGAAATCCCAGAAATGAACTTTATATTCAATGATAAAAATATACCTATTACAAATATTCATAAACATTTAGGGGTTACATTTAGCAATGATGCTAAATGGAATGTCCACGTTGATAATATTATCTTAAGCACATCTAAACATATTAATATGTTAAGGAAGTTGAAATATAAACTGAGCAGAAAAAATTTAGAAAAACTCTATTTAGTTTTTATAAGACCTTTATTTGAGTATGCCAGTGAAGTTTGGGATAATATTGGGGTAGGTTACATCAATAAACTGGAGCAATTACAGCTCCAAGCTGCTAGAATAGTTACGGGGTTACCTATATTCACAAGCTCACGGGTTATTTATGAAGAACTTGGATGGGAAACATTAGCTGAAAGAAGAGAGAGAAGAAAAATTCAAATGTTTTATAATATTAAAAAAAATAATGTTCCAGAATATTTGACAGATTTAATTCCCCCAAAAATCCAAAGTATGACGGTCTATCCTCTACGCAATGGAAATAACATCATTATTCCATTCTGCAGACTAGCATTGACTAATGATTCATTTGTTCCATCAACCATACGTCTTTGGAATAATCTTGATGATTCAACTCGTGATGCGGAATCAATAAAAAAATTTAAAACTGAACTAAAAAAACTTTACCCTCAGAGTAACATATTTGTACCGAAGCAATATGAGTTTGGAATTCGAAAACTGAATATTATTCTAACCCAACTTCGATGTTTTGCATCATCCTTAAACTATGATCTATATAGGGTTAATATTATTTCTGACCCTTCTTGCCGCTGTGGTGTTAATCGTGAAGATTCCTATCATTTCTTTTTTAAATGTATATTATATTCAGACATACGAATGTTTGAAAGTCTGCGCTGGCTTCCAAATGATTGTAAAATTAACATAGAACTACTAACCTCGGGTAGTTATCTTCTTTCTCTAGAGCAAAACCAAACCATTTTCAAAAATGTCTTCGAGTTTATTAAAAGTTCGGTAAGATTTCTAATTGTCTAGATAGCAAACCATGATCGCACACACATCATCATCTAAGTAAAAGTCTTCCTTTTTTTTTTTTTTTGTTTGTTTAATTTATATTTTATTTTTTGTTTTTGTTTTCTAAATATTCATTTATTTATTTTATATATTTATTTTTTCTGTATTATTGTTTTCTTTCTGTCTTCACTTTTCTGTCTTTTGACATAAATCCATATATATATATTAAATAGATATACCATTCTATACATGCATGCTCATACATATATTTTGTATTATATTGCTATAAATGTTAAATGGAGAAGACTTCATAAGTCTGTTTGACTTGTGTCTTATCCAATTTGTACTTGGAACAAATAAAATATGTTTAAACTAAACCAATGCATGATTATCTTTAAAATTTTAAAATAAAAAGTTCTTTTAAAAATGTATGCACTTGTATTGCAAGTTTGTATGGACACATAAACAAAAACTGCTAAAACATGGAATACAAACAAAGTTATCGATTTTTTAAATTGTCATCTCGAGGTTGCAATTATCTGCCATTTTCTATATTTAGTGTTTGATTGAGATGTCATCCTATCCATTCATCATTCATAAATTCGCAAAAAAGAAAACACAACAACACAAAACGATACCTATTCACTACTTTGTAATAAGTCAACTGCAGCAGAAGTATAATGTAGTATGAATTTCTTTGAATGTGAAGCTAGCATTATCATCAAGCTTCACGTTCCGCTATAAGGAGGATGGCCTCTCACTAAATAAATCAAGTTCAGTGATTATGTTAAACGCATATATTCAATCGAACTTGATATAAAGAATACAACAGATACAGTCAAGTCTGCCTCATATCTTGACTTACATCTAAAATTGACGACGTGATTGAGGATCGGTTTAAAACAAAACTTTACGACAAAAGGGATTTTTTTCAGCTTCTCAATTGTTAACTTTCCATATCTATGTAGTAACATTCCAGCAGCGGCTGCATATAGCGTATACATATATCTTCCGGTTGATACGATAACCAAGATCTTTTATTTCCTACAATGATTTCCTTGGTAGAGGGTTGCTGCTTACAAGAACGCTTTTAAACCAAGAGGTCCAAGTTGTGAAGTTGAAATCATTCCTTTGAAAATTTTACGGACGCCATCACGAGTCGGTTGACCGTAATGGAATATCTGTTTCACAGATGACGACGTATAAGTTGTCGTTACCTTTTTTCTCGAATATGATATACCGAATTAGACTTATCACCGGTTTATACTGACATGAGCAACACGACGGGTGCCACAAGTGGAGCAGGATCTGTTCAACCTACCGGAGCACCTGAGATTACCCTAGGTTTTTGATGAGGTCCGTGTTACTCAGTCTTAAGTTTTCTATGTTGTGTTTTGTAGCTATACTGTTTTTGCCTTTTAGTCTTTTTTCGTTTGTTGCCATGGCATTGACAGTTCGTTTTCGACTTATGAGTTTTGATGCCTTTGGTATCTTTCACCCCTTATTTTCGATCTCCCCCTTTCCCTCATATAATATTATGGTGGTCCCCTTATTTATCAATACACTGCTATAAAGAAATCCGATTTTAGCTGTGGAATACACGTGTTGCTAATGCGCGAAATCAAGACGTTAACAATTAACATTCATTTGATTGAATGAAAAGAAATGATATATACAACACGAAATCAGAACATTTTTTTACCTTCTGTGCCCTAGAAACGAGCTCCAGTATTCTAAATTAACTCCCCTCGTTTGAAAGAGGACACACCGTTTCCATGTTTAGAATATTAATTTCCGTTAAGCGCGTCATTTCAGATGAACTACTTTACACGTTTTCACATTTTGAACTTCCAGCCATATATTAAATCAATAATTTTGTAGAAAAATAATTGATGTAAAGTATACACTTTTTATTTCGTCTAGGCGCGATGTTTTTAATTTTGACTTTTTACACCGGTTTTTGATTTTCATGCACATACCAACTATGCATATTTTCTTTTTATAAAACTTGAAACTGTACAACATGGACTTTGCTTTGCATAGGGAATTTGCTCGAGTTTTGCCAATGAAAGTCGAAGAAACCTACTTCACGGAGTGCCTATAAGGTATTGATGAAAAAGTAATCAACAAAGTTGTAGTATTATTGCTGTTCTTCTAATACAATGTTTACGAACCAAATAGCACATAATCAGAACCCACTAGTCCCAGCCTCTACTAAATAACCAGTACAGAACATAAGCTCGCAGGACAACATAAGTCACCTTGTATCCGTTCCGTTCAATACTAAGTAACACAATACAAGCTGCCCAATATTGGTGAGAAAAAAAAAAGAAGCAGTAATTGTTTTGACCAGGTTGGATGACGTCCAAACGAGCTTATATTATGGTGATACCAGGTGGATGGGGGAAAGTGGGTACATAATTTGGTTGACCGTTATGGAATATCTGTTTCACAGATGACGACGGATATGTTCCAATTGTCTTAACCACAATCCCGTCCTCCTTTTCCTCGAATGTGACTTACCGAATTAGACTTATCACCGGGTTTGTACTTACATGAGAAATACGACGGGTGCCACATGTTGAGCAGGATCTGCTTACCCTTCCGGAGCACATTATATCTCCCCGATTTTAGGTAGGGGTTCACAGTCTTTACTTTTCTATGTTGTGTTTTGTGATTTTTTTCGTCGGTTTTCGTTTTTTGCCATGGCATTGTCAGTTATTTTTCGAGTCTTGAGTTTGAATAACTCTTTAACTCCTCTTACTGTTTTGTACTCAGATTCCTTAAATTTCACAGGAAGATTGCACATATGTTGAAGTTGTGCAGTGCTACTATGAAAGTGTTTGAGGATTTTTTTCTCATTTGTCGAAATGTGCATCTGGTGCAGTAAAAATGGTACCGTTAATGTTATTTCCAGACTTGGGTACTTTTTCAGCAAAATTTATGAAAGAGGTAACACGTTTTGTGTAATCAACTAATCCTTAAGTTTTCAACCCAGATCCGTGAAACCTTACAGGACGATGATGCATATATTGAAGTTGTGCGTCTGTTATTATGGAATAGTATGAGGATCTTATTCTTATTTTTCATGACTTTGGAACTTATTCATTTTTCAGCAAAATTATGAAAGAGGGTACAATTTCTCATCTTCTTCTACAGTTTTCAACCAAGAATCATAAAAAATCACACTTATAAACATTACAAGAGTGAGGCGATAGAAACCTAAAGGACATTCAAACTCATAAGTCAAAAATGAATAGAAACGCCATGGCAAAAACGAAAAAGACAAAAAGACAAACAACAGTATACAAAACACAACACAGAAAATTAGACTGAGCAACACGAACCCCACCAATAACCGGGGATCTCAGGTGCTCCGAAAGGATAAACAGATTATGCTCCACATGTGGCACCTGTCGTATTGCACGGTAGGTCACATTCGGAGAAAAGAGGATGGGATTGTAGTCACGACAAATGGAACATATCAGTTGTCATCGGTGAAACAGATATTCCATAACAGTCAACCATTTTCGAAGGAATGATTTCAACTTCACCAATTCGAATTTTTGGTTTAATAGCTTCCTTGTTAGCAACAACCCTCTATAATGGAAATCCTGATAGGAAATGTAAGCCCTCGAATATCGCATCAACTGGGAGATATATACTCCATTTACAAGTAAACAGCAATAGTTACTCCCGGTCATTTGAGACTTTGATCCATTTTTTATTGTTTTAATTATATTGCAATTTAAACCCAACAAAATGATCATATCAAACGAGTTGTCTGTAAACTAATGTTGTCTTTCATTCATTAAATATAAAAGTGAAATATATTATATTGAATTTTTTATATTAAATAGAATTTGAAAAAGTATCATAATAAGATTTGAATAAAAATAACCATTGTTTTTAATTTACTAAATTATCAGGGACTCTACCTTTACTATTTTCTTTTGCGAATATTTGAACAATGAGAATAAAACAAATATATGTATTAGATAACAATAGATTATGTAAAGATGACACACATGCATTGTGGCGTTATATACTCGTGTTATGCATCTTTTGTTCCTATGTTATATCAACGACACGAAACAGTTTGTTCCTTATTCACATGTACATTAGCTGAATATAAATAAGTGAAATAGAGATAAACAAATTCCCTTAAACACTTTAAAATATTGTATTTAATGAGGGTCTAGATGTTGGGTTTTCATTCTTGTATTTTTTATTTTTCTATAAAAGGCCAATTTTCTCTATTTTTCTCTTTTTTTGCCCATTATTTTGCTACTCTTTATATTTTTGCAATCGATTATTCTCCTGTCCTTATTATTTTGCCTATTTTTCTACACTCTGTAAACCCAATCCAGACCCCTTTTAAATACTGATGGTATAGTAGTAGTTTAAAGTATAGGAGAAGTAATTGAATATTTCTGTTAATGAATTCCTGTAAGCGGTATTTTGACTGGAGAACGCATTTCAACCGAGGGCTCTAAATAGTAAGGTTGAGGTCATCTCTTTGAAATTTTCGTGGTAGCGTGCTCGACTCCAGAGATAGAGGTCATAGGTTCGAACCCCATCTAGTCAATACAAAGACTTGAAAATTGATATTTGTTGTCTCTCCAATAAATACGCGGCATTTGGGGTTGAGAGCTCGGGGTCAGAAGAATGTATCCGGGTAGGATGACACGTCGTCCTGCGGACTTTTACCTTATGAACCAAAACTTTTAAAATCATATATCAATGAAAAAAAAATATTTTTTAAAAGCTTGAATAATTTTAGTACTAATTTTGCAATTTCAGGGGCCAAATAATGACTCTTATTATAACTCCTCTTTTCCGTCAATTTTTTGGAAATCTCTACTATAACCTCCGTATTTGAAAGCACAATTATCAAATAGGACGTTTTGTAATACTCTTCATATATATTGTAGGTACTTAATACATGTATATTAAAATGGCGATCATTTTATTAAGAAGACTCGTCATTTATGCTGGATATTGCACCATGTTTTGCCAAGGGAGTGATGAAAAATGTGACTTTTTTCCATCATGCAAATGTCAGCAAGATAATTTTACGCATTTATTCAACGTCAATTGTTTTTCTATCGGCCTTATGAAGATACCACGTTTCCCAAATGTAATACAGAGTCTGGTTCTTCAGGGAAATCGTATTTCCGAAGTAGAAAATGACACATTTAAAAACAATAGTTTTTTGAGAATTTTAGATTTATCTCAAAATAAGATTTTGTATTATGGACACGGTCATTTGAGGGTTTAAACGACCTGCACTCTTTGGATATTTCCGACAACTATTTGTCCAGCGATAACAAATCTTTCCAAAATGGATGCTTTTCTCCTCTTAGAAAGTTAGAACATCTTAATTTGAAGAAAAACAAACCCAATGAAGATCAGATTGATCTTTCGTCTCTTGTGTCATTAAAATCTCTTCGAATGGATATCATTGCAGTAAAGGAAGGTGTTGTTTTCCGGAAAGAGTATTCTGCTTTGAAACATCTCACTATACTAGACGTATCCGGATCAACAGGAATATGTAGTATCAACAACTTGATACCAGAAAGTTTTGAATCTGTTATTCAAATAGAAGAACTTGATTTGAGTTTCTGTAACATTAACAAAATTCAGAGGGAACATTTAGCAAAATGAAGAATATCACTCATCTAGACATATCAGGCAATATTTGCTTGCAGTTTAAGGAATTTGGCAATGTTACACACGATCTCCAGTTCTCTGCCATTAAAGTTTTAAAGTTAAACAAGATTTATTCTGCATATCATCTGAATACCATTTTGCCAACTGATGTTCTCAAGCCGTTGATAAATACAACATTAAAAGAACTTTACTGTGATGCTAACCGAATACAAATAATCGAAGCAGGTGGTTTAACGTATTTACCGAATACCCTACAACATATTTCTATGAGAAAGAATGAACTCTCATTTGGAACATTTATTTTTGACGTTTCAAAGCTTTCGATTAAATCTGCTGATTTGTCATTAATGTACTCGTTTCATAATCCGTTTGAATATTTGTTGCATTGTCCTTCACATCAAGCGATACAAGAACGCAGTATCTATGCTGATAATAGTAAATACCATTTAACACCACCGAATCTGGCACGATTAAAACATTTATCATTAAAAACAAACTATACTTGGGTACTTCCTGTTCCTGAAAATGTGTCAACACTGGTTTATAAAGAATGTGGAATGAGGTATAAAATAAGATCTTTAACAATTACAAACAATATTATTGAAGATATAGACGTTAGTAGAAATGCATTTTATTCATGGATAGGACCTATAAGAAATCTGAATCATTTGAAACATGTTAATCTTTCACATAACCTCTGTTCCTTTGTGTCACAGTATTTCTTTAGTCCCGATATGGTGAACTTAAGGACACTTCATGTGCAAAACAATATGTTGGGCACAGTTTTATCCGAAGATGTTGACGGAAAAATTCTTGATAACTTGCATAACCTTGAAGAAATAAATTTATCTCAAAATAGGATTCCGACCTTACCAAGGAATTTTTTCAAGGCACAGTCCAAAATGAAATGTTTGAATTTAAAAAACAATTTATTGGAGACGATTGTATTTCGCATAAGTCACATGACAAATCTGAAAATTTTGTACCTAAGTAATAACAAACTGTTGCACATTAATTCATATGCCAGACAACAACTAAATTCTCTAAAACGTCAATCTGATTTTTCTATAAATCTCGAAAATAACCCACTACAGTGCACATGTGATGATATAAAATTTGTGAAATGGATGGTTTCCACAGAGAGTCATCTAGAAAACGTACACCTCTACACATGTGAATCTACTAAAGGAAAGAAACAGATTTTAGTCAATGTAATGGACATTTACTTGGGACTTAAAAAAGCTTGCTACTCTTATGATCTATTGGCAGTTGGTATTTCAGGAACTATATTGATATTCATCAGCATTTTATGTGGTGGTTTGGTTTATAGATACAGATGGAAGATTAGATATTTCTATTATATGGTGAAAATCAGGCATCACGAACGAAGACCAAACCTTTGGGACGACGATTGTAAAGATTACATGTATGACGTATTTGTATCATATGCAGATGATGACAGATTTTTCGTCCATACAACATTGTTACAAAAATTGGAGAAAGAAGCTGGAATTGAACTGTGCTTACATTTTCGCAATTTCTTGCCCGGAAATGACATTGCAACAAACATTATCTCGGCAATTCACAACAGTCGTAAAACAGTTATCATTATGTCGAATAACTTCCTGAACTCTTATTGGGGTATGTACGAATTTAATATGGCAAAAATGGAAAGCATATACGAGCGAAGAAAAGAAAATATACTTTTTCTAGTTTTTTACGAACAAATACAAACACGTGACTTGCCTTTACAGATTCTAGAACTAGTTCAATCGCAGTCTTATATAGAATATCCAAACGATGAGCACGGAAATGAGGTTTTCTGGAACCAACTCATAACCGCATTGAGGTCATGATACCTTGTGATATCTTATATAACTCATCGGATTTTGAAAAATATTTTATAAATGAAATATACTGTTTTATCTGTGTTATAATGTATATTTAAACATATGATTCAGTCATGGTATGGATCGTTAGATTTCTTACAATGGAATATCAAAGTTGTAGGCGGTTTAAAGAATTATGATATATCAATATTTGTTTGTGATTTGAATTCGTGCATGCTTTTTTTTATTGTGTCTTAACGGTAATGTGATGAGGCTATTTATAGACCCAATAAAACTAGAATATCCCAAATATTATCGATCAACCGTTTAACATCCTTCAAAGTCGCGAATCTCATATACCTGTCAGATATCAGTTATATTATACTAGTGGAAATAACTATCAATGCAAAAAACTGCCCAAAATGTCCAAACCAAAAGTTTAAAGTTATAAATAACGTGACAAAACATTGTAACAACAATTCTTATCGATAGATATCCAACAACGCACGACGTATTTTTGGCACGATTATGAAGCACTGTGTCATAATGAAATTTTGATTTTTTTGTGCGAACAAAATTTGTTGTGTTTAGTTGAAAAACATGCAACACATATCTTCTCTTATTAGTGAGGGAACCCTATTTGTTTAATGATAGACACCTTTTTGCGCATCCACGAACATATGGAAGTAAGAGTCTTTATGCTCATAAACTTTGAAAATAATAATCAATAATTTATTATATTCTGCTTAAACTCGGTCACTTAGGCGGACTTGAATTGAGAGGCATGAATTTTTGTTTACAACACATCAATGGTAAGTCCAATACATGCTTTCGAGCACACTTAGTTTTCAAACTGTTAATATTGTTAATGAATATAATTCTGTATCTTGATTTGTTTTTGAAATTTGAACATTTGTTAGTTTAAAACATCGAATACCGGTACCTTATCCCGGCCTCGTTAACAGTAGTAATGACAATTATATATACAAGAATTAGTGTTTGTTAGTAATATACATTAAATATAATATATAAAAACCCGTAAGAAATACTAAGTAAGATGATTACAGAAAAGTTGGTCCAACATAAATGTCTATAATAACAAAATACAGATTTTCCAAAACGCAAAGTTTATGTAGTTTTAGTTATAAAAGATAAAGCTTGGTGTTTGAAAATATCTTAAGAACCCAAGGAATCAAACAGAAATTAATAGTCAAGAACAGTTGTATTTCTTTTTTCTTTTTCTTTTCTTTTATATCCCTCTTTTTCTTTTTTTTTTGACAGCAATGATTTTAAACGATTTTAATAACTTTAAACCCTCCCAAATACAAAATTATATAGACACACACATTATTTAATAATGTTCATATTCATCTTTTATAATTATATGTATCAAAGTAGAAAAAATGGAATAAACTTGCTCAAAGAACAATATCATACTCTATAGTGGAAATATATATTGTAATGCGGTCCAGAATTTCTAAAATACATGAACATTATTATTTTTCTTTGCAATACAATATTCATACGTTTCGTGACATTTAACATGTAATGAATGACAGCTTCAACACTGAACACAATATCTCTCGTCCCAAAGATATATGTTGCTGACGAGACAAAATTTAAAGATACTTAAATTAAAAAAATGTTACAAAACATGAAAATATTTTTCTAATTGATACAGTTTTTACGATCATCAAGATTATTTTATTTTAACTGAAACATTCAAACTTTTACAGCAATAGGAACAACCACAAAAAGATTTGTCACATTCAGTCAATTACAAAGATTATTCAACTTCGTTTTATGCTAATGTACAGTATAAGAACATATAAAAATTGAAAATACAGATTTTTTCTTTTAACATATAACTATCATTATAATAAGAAATCGTATTGTATATACATATGTACATCCAAAGATCTTTATCACGCAGGCGTCGTAGAATCTGTAATGGATAATACATTCATTTGTCATATTTATATTATAGTAATTTACAATTAACATATATAACAATGTATCAGACGATATGAGCAATCAACTTAAACTAATAAAATATTGAATTGAATTTTTCTTTTCCAATGTAACGAACATCTCAGTTATTCAGGGAGATAATAAATAGCCCTTCCGACTAAAGGGAACGTATTTGGTTGTGTGAAATATTTAAATATGCAGACACATCAAGAAGGAATTGGGACCTTGTTTTGTTGCCATTATGTAAGAAATAACTATCCATAGATCAAAGAACACCTCGATGAGTTCATAAGTGACTTGGTGTGAGGAAAAGTGTCCGCCTCTGTAAATCATTCCTAAATTCTCAGTGACGGTTCAATTTCCACAACTTAGTTCCGATTGACACAGTTTTAAGAACTTCCGTAATGTGTATTGTCAATTTGTTCTCGTCTTTAATATACACAAAATACTTGTAACTGGAAGTTTTGTAATAAATGATTAATTATTTAAATTTAGGTTTGACTAAATAAATAAATATTGGTCGAATTGTTTGCTCACATTTCATTTACCAATTCGGTTACTATGTGGTATTGACATTGATTCCAGTTTCAGCGCTTTAGAGAACCTCCCCCTTTTCCCAATTTATAACTGCAAACTCGTGCACTGAAGATTTAAAGTCCAGCGCTGAAGGTTTAGAAATAAGTCGTGTAACCTGTATTTCTCATTGAGGGTCCGTAAGGGCTGTAGAGGGGCCAACATGGAACTTTCAGTTTATTAAAAGTAATCTAAACCTATAATGGTTTACTTTTATAAATTGTTACTTGGATGGAGAGTTGTCTCATTGGCACTCATACCACATCTTCCTATATCTATATAAAGATATTTTTATCTACATCTCAAGAGTTGAACTTATCTAGCCATGGACTTTAGAACTTCAGCGCTTGATTTTTAATCATTATCGCTGAAGTTTACATACCTAGAGTTTTCAGCCTTGTATCTTCAGTGCTAAGATTTACATTTTCAGCGCTAGACTCTAAAAATTCATACCTCTTTCTATATATGAGACCAATAGGGCTCCGTAGCCGGCAGTTTACTCGAAAATTCAATTTATGCGTTACGTACATACCTTTAGTCATGCCCACCTGTCTGTCAACTCCTATCAGCGCTAAACAGTGTGGGGAATAGTTTTGGTGAAATCTGTATGGGTTATCGTCAATTTCATGCCTTATCTGCAGTCCACAACTAAAACATTCCAGATTTCCATGTTTGTCTACAATATTTATGTAATTATCTTTGAATATAGAATTAACGAGACATTATTTCAATTTACAAAATGAAAAAATAGATATAAACTACGATAGCCAATGAGGAGGATCCTGACTTAAACACTTAGTGACAAAAAACTAGCGTCATAAATATACAAGTCGATAGACAGAACAATACAAAAACAAAACATAATACTTCTTATTACAATGAGGTGTTAAAACCTGTTCGACAAAACCATTCCTCGATATTAAATTAAACCATGATTAGCATGCCATGATTAATAACAAAAAGAGCACTACACTATAGAAACAAGTATTTACGAATGTATCAGTTAAAGAGAGGCGAATTACACCATTTAAGGGACATTTAAACTCATAAGTCAAAAATAAACTGACAACGACATGGTAAAAAAAAAGAAAAAGACCAACTGATAAACAGACAAACAACAGTACATAAAACACAACATAGAAAACTAAAGACTGAGCAACATAAAAACCGGGGTTATCTCAGGTGCTTCGGATGGGTAAGTAGATTCTGCTACACACGTGGCACCCGTCGTGTTGTTCATGTTAGTACAGACCCGGTGATAAGTCTTATTCGGTAGATCACATTCGGGAAAAAGGGGACGGGATTGTAGTTACGACAATTAGAACATATCCGTTGTCATTTATGAAACGGATGATCCATAACGGTCAACCAACTCGTGATTGCGTCCGTAAAAATTACGAAAGGATGATTTCAACTTCACCACTTGGAACTCTTGGTTTGATAGCTTCCATGTGAGCAGCAACCATCTATCAAGGATATTATGATAGGAAATACAAGCCCAGGAATATCGTATCAACTGGGAGATATATACATGTCCTCCGTATGCGGGCGCTGCTGGCATGTTGCTACATAGAAATAGAAAGTTTAAAATTAGGAAGCTGAAACCATCTCTTTTGTCGTAAAGTTTTGTTTTCAACCGACGCTCATTGTTAATTTCTACATGTTAGTCAAGATATGAGGCAAACTTAACTGTACCTGTTATATCCTTTATCTCAAGTTCGATGGGATATATGCGTTCAACATAGTCACCAAATTTTGAATTATTTAATGAGAGAACATCATCTATATAGCGGAAAGTTTAAGGATACTGCCTACTTCTTTTCTTTCTTTCTAAGAAGTTCCTGTATGAAGTCAGCCTCATATGAATAAAGGAAAAAGTAGGCAAGAAAAGGAGCACAGTTGGTTCCCATGGGAATGCCGATTATTGGCCTACAAACGTAAAACATATGTTGTCAAGCAAGACATCAAGCATCTTGATTAGATCAGTTTCACAGAGTTTTTTGTTTGAATCAGAGTTATTTTTTTCTTCAAAACACGATTTTTCTCTCCCTTAGAGAAGATTACTGTATCTACGTTGGCCATTCTTTTTTATGAAACAAAGCAGGACCAACTCTTTCAAATTGTCTTTTAGTTTGGAATGGGGAATACTTGTGTAAAGTGTAGAAAAGTCAAACGTTTTAACACTATTGCAACATGAAAGAGTCTTAGATCTTTGGAATTCTTTAGTATCCACATCTGATTCGCGCCACCTCTAGAATAAGTAGTTTCAAAATAACTTTGAAGCGCAGCTTTTATTGCTGATTAAATTGATGTTAATAATTAATAATTTAGAAATATGTATCGTGGAGCACTTGAAAGACCGAACAATATAACGTTGTTTGTAAGGACACTTATGTAGTTTAGGTATCCAATACAGTGAAGCAAGATCAAGTTCTTCGTCTTTGGTTGAAATTACAAAGGAACATAGAACAGCCCTATATTTATCGAGGATGTCCTCCTTGGTAAGTGTCGTGTTGGGATATGCTGAGTTTCCATATGAATTGTCAATACCTAATTCATTTATCAACCAGTTTTTTAATGTGATTTTCACATAAAAAAACGATGTTGTGTGGGGCTTTTTCTGCTTGGACAACAGCATATTTGTCCTGGAGGTAGTACAGGTGTTTTGCAACATTTGGGTCTAATTGTTAGCAATAGCTGGTATTAAACTCATGTTCACATGTATAAGAAGGATTCGATTGTTGACAATAGCTGGTATCTAACTTATATACACATGTATCAAGACTCTGGAATGAGTTTCACAAAATTCGTACGACTAAAATTGATCGTAAGTATACTGAATTGTGTAAGACTTACGATCGACTTTAGTTGTAAGATTTTTTTGTGAAACCCATTCCTGGTTGTATTCAAAAGCTTGTATCAAATTCATGTACAAAATAATTAGTAAGCTCTGAATATTGGCAATAGCTGGTATCAAACTCATGTACATGTGTATCAGTAGTCTCTATGCTCTGAATGTTAACAAAAGCAGGTATTAAACTCGTGTATACTTGTATCAGTATGATCTCATTATAGACAATAACTGGTATTATCTATGTTCACATTTATCTCTAGGCTCAACTTTGTTTGCGAAAGTTGGCATCAAACTCGTGTACACATTTATTAGTAGGCTCTGATTATTGACATTAGCAGATATTAAACTTGTGAGTATCGTTACTAATATATCAGTAGTAAGACCGTATACAAAATATATCACAATACTATCATATTAAAACAATATGAGAATAAATTTAGGCAACCGCAGTTTACCGATGTTCAAATATTATATCATAATAAGGAATAACAATGGTATCAATCTTCCAGGTATCCATAACAAATCAATGTTCATAAATACTGGGTTACCGGAATTTTATAGGTTTTGTTAAATGGCCCTCATTGAACCAGTCGTCGATTGTCTGTCAAATTTCTGAGTAGGTATATACAAGCACTTTGATGAAAATGATTGATTAAACGAGGTATAATGGACTGCGAAACGCACCTGTAAAAATAAACTTGTCCAAATTGTATTATTCCTTTTGGATAAAAACCTGCATAAAAACCTGGATAAAAATTTTGTGCATAATAATTCGTCAAATATATGTGTTTGTTGCAAAAAATAGAACATAAAAAATATATAACTCTGTTCAAGTTTGTTCCGATATATTTTTATGAAAGTGAACTATGGAAAAATTGGCGTTTTTCTCAATCAGCTAATGTAATACAGATAGTTAATATTGGATTATTAATTGATATAGTAAACGCAAGTTTAATTCCAAAATATCAGACCAAAGAGATGGCATTTTCCCTGAGTACAAGGTTAAACATCTTGTAAAGAGACCAAATATTTGCATTGCTTATGTTTTAAATGATTATACGAAAAAGGTTGAGAAGGCGGCCAGGAATCTCTCTTATTCAGGATTAAAAAAAGCCCGTCAAATTTGATGTAACAGCGGAAAATTTGTTCGGGTTATATTGTTGATCTATTAACTAGTTCCCTTCACTTGACTGTGCCACAACCACAATTCAGTATGCAAAATCAAGCTCTTTAGTAGAGAATAATAGTTCATATAGAAATAAGGAGATGTGGTATGATTGCCAATGAGACAACTATCCACCCAAGTTCAAATGAAGTGGATGTAAAAAATTATAGGCAACCGTACGGCCTTCAACAATGAGAAAACCCCAAACCGTATAGTCGGCTATAAAAGGTCCCGACATGAAAAGTATGAAACAATTCAAATGAGAAAACTAACGGCCTAATTTATAACAAAAGAATTTACGAAAAACAAATATGACAGACATGAACCAACGACAATCACTGAACTAAGGGCTCCTGACTTGGAACAGGCAAATAAAGAATGTGGCGGGGTTGAATATGTTTGTGAGCACTCAACCCTCCCCTAACCTGGGACAGTGTATATTCCTAATATCCTATATGAATATTTCAATTCCATAATAAATAAAATCAATAAAATTGAAACATGGATCTGAAAAAATGGCGCCTAACTAGTGCTTCTGTACACTTACTTATCATTAATAATATTAAAAAAATGTCAACTAAGCGTGCCTGCTGGAATTTTATTGAGAAACACCTAAAGTGCGTATCCTTAATTTTACTTATGTTTTTTGCTATGTCATCAGACAATTCATATTCATTTAACAGGACCATAAAAGCATGATCTTGTGCAATCTGCATTATCAGGCTAACAAGACTTTATTTATTATTAATGAAATACCAAGATATAAAATTACAATATTCAAAAATTTAACTCCAATAGTATTACTATATGATTAAACCTCTAATTCGCAATCAGTCAGGTGAAAATCAAAAGTCATCTACAAGAAATAACAATGTTAAAAGGGCCGGGTTTAAGCATCAATAAAACATTTTTATTTATATTTTTTGTATAACAGAGTGCGTCATTGAGAAGGTGCACCATAAACTATAACATCAACGTTATTTTTTAATTGCATAAATAACTAAACGGAAGTGGTCAAATTGTAAGAAACGTATTCAGCAAAAAAAAAAAAACAACTTTCGAGTGCAATATAGATTTGTTCAGGGCTAACAGAAGGAACCGTATATAGGTGTTGGACGAGGACGGACAGAAAATATGGAAGCACAACATAATATATCGTTTATCTACCAACCTTTTTGTGGTTTATAGTTTTTCTCACTAATTTAAGAACATTTAAAAACAACCTTTGCAGAAAGCAATATAGACAATACCAATGGGTGTTTTTTTTTGATAAAGTGTTGATTGGACGACCTGAGACAGATATTAGGTAATAAATTAACCGCTTAGATGATAACTATATAAAACATGTAATGTAAAAATGCAATGTTATTGCTTTCTTGACCTTTCTTAAGTATTTTGAAAGTTATTTAAGCATACTGAAAATATAAAATCTGCAAACTAGTGTTGGTCGAACATCGATAGACAATTTCAATGTTGGACAAACATTGGACAGATAGCAAATATTTGCAAGAGTTTGGATGAACAGTTTAGGGAGATAATGAGACATCATTTACATGATCGCACTATTGTTTACATTAAGGTATAGGTGAATTCTTTTTTAATATTCTCAGGTTAATAATTGATTGTAAGGATAATTTTAAATGAACCACATTCCTTGATTTCTAGTTCTACTAAGTGTTGGGACAACAAATGAATGTTTTATTGTTAGGATTTAGTCCTGTGGCCAAGATGTCTCTGAGGGGCGTTATTTGGGATCACGAAGTAATAATAATAATAAATACAATATTCATAAAGCACATTATATAATAACAACAATTACTCTAAGCGCTTCACATTTAAAAATAAATAAAATACATAAATACATAAAACATAAAATAAAAAGCACCAACTAATACGAATCAAACAAGCAGATAAAGATTAAAAAAATAAATTAAAAAAAATAAATAAAATGTATGTACCCTAAAATATATAAAAGCTCTGGCTTTAAATTTAACAGTAAACTTTCAATTTTGACTTTAACAGTCTTTATTCTTGGAGAAAATGATTTATTATTGAGTTTCAACAAGCTTTCAAAATAACTAATAAATCAAAAACTTTATATCTTTGATGAGTCTTTAAGATCGTTACATTGTGTTTATTTGTCTTTATGTTAGTGTTTTTGTGATTCCTGCCAATCTGACGAGTCAAGCCATTTCCAGCCTATCTTTACAGTTTGTTCTTATGTTGTGCTGTTTCACAATTGTCCAATCTTAGGGGGAGTAGAGCGCTCACAAACATGTTTAACTTCGTCACATTCTGTATATGTCTGTTCCAAGTATTGAGCCTGTAAAACAGTGGTTGTCGTTGGTTGCGGTGTGTTATATATCTGTTTTTCATGTATTGTTTTGTAACAAATCAGGCCGTTAGTTTTTTCGTTTGAATTGTTTCAGGTTTTGTCATGGCATGGCATTTTATAGCAATACAACATTGGTTTTTGCTCATTGTTGAAAATCGTACTGTACTCTACAATTGCACGAATCTATTTTGGATAATTGGTTGTCGCATTGGCAATCACACACATCTTATCTTCGTTTAAAGTTAACAGTATTGTTTGTTTTCAGTGACAGGGTTCGTCCGAACCATCCCTTGCAACGAGTATGCGACACATTTTACAAAAAATATCAAAACAAATTAGTGTTTCAAATTTTTTGTTTAATAAATGAAATGTCAAGCACTTTTTTGGATATGGATACTAAAGACCTACTAATCCAGTATAAATAAAAATGGAAAATTTTAGCAATGAAATAAAAACATGATTGCTATGCTGTAGCTAAATGTCCCCCACTGTATAAATAAGGAATCAAATTGTAAGTCACAATGTGTCATTTTGGTAAGATAGTCATCAAAATATGGTAAAAGTCCCATTACTCCCATAAAATTGTCAAATCATAATGATGGTACAATGTGGTCAAATATACGTGATGGCAAACAGTACTATTAAGTATGAGAGCATTTTGTGAAAAGGTTTCAGAGGAGTTGTGTTCACAAAATGTTGTTGTTACAATACTCCCACAAAATGTCAAATTGTCAAATCAAAATGGTGGTATAATATGGTCATAGATGCACATGACGTCAAACAATAGTACCAAGTATAAGAGCTTTCTGCCAAATGGAGTAGCGTTTACAAGGTGTAATGATAACAAAAAGTAAAAAAACAATAGTCAAAGTCCTATAACTTCTGTAAAAATAGTCAGATCAAAATGACAGTAAAATATGGTCAACTCCACATAATGGCAAGCAATCCTACCCAGTATGAGAGCCTTTCGTAAGAAGATCTCAGAAGAGTTGCTTTTACAAGGTGTTATTGACAAGATACTAAAAAGAGTAAAAGTTCCATAACTCCTGTAAAAATGGTCGAATCAAAATTGCGGTACAATATTATCAACTACACATGAATTATCAGGGCTTTCTGTTAAATGGACTAAGAGGAGTTGCCATTACAAGGGTTCATTGCTACAATGTTAAAAAAATGGTCAAAGTCGAATAACTGCCGTAAAAATTATGACGACAATTTATCCTACCAAGTTTTAAGCTTTATGTCAAACGGTCTCTCAGTATTCAAAATCTGTTTCTGAAGGACTGACCAACGGAACGACGAACGGAGTCCATAACCGTATCCCCGAGGCGCAATGCGCGGGGGACTATAAGCGTTTGCGATATCATGTTTGAAAAACTGCGAACAGGCAATCCATTGGTATTGTTGGACAAACATATCTTACCTTTCAAAAAGAATCCAGCATTAATGAATGTATCTATAGACCAATATGAGTTGAATTGTAGATAATACCAATCAATGCAACAAACAAATGTGTTCCTTCGGCAATCAGCGGGTTTCATTTCAGGGTGTTGAAAGCTTCTTTCCTTCAGTATATCAACTATTTGCTCATGATTAAAGTGGTAGTGACCATGATTATCAGTTTGTGACGTTCGGAAAATACTTCTTTCTTCTTGGAAAAAATCGTCCGGAATGGATTGAACAGGTCTATGCGATCTTGGACAAAACTGTCGCCTTTGTAGCCTAAACTTATGCTCAGGCAAAGGTCTTATATAAGAAGCGGCATCAACACAGGATTTTTCGGTGGTATTATTCTCACGATGTCTCTCAGTCGTGTACTCCCTTTGAAATAGCAACGGAAAGTCTCTTTGCATATCTAGGTTGGAATAGCTTGTTTTGTTTGATTTAGTTCTCACCAAATGAACACCATTGCCTCGCTCTGACTGTTGTATACCTGTTGGGTTAAACACTAACGATATAAGCCTGGAAATGATCATGGTTGAGCCTTTATTACAGTGTACTTCAATTGTACACTTTGGTACGAAAATGAAAGAAGTTAGCTCATGTTTTCCTCCGAATTCATCTGGCCATAGCAAACTATTTATTGACGCAATATCTCCCTGTCTGACCTGTTGATTATTTGATTTTGATGTCTTCCGATAGTTAAAAACTCTTTTGACAAATAATTTAAATTTCACGTACAATAACATCCACACATTACAGAATCTTTGAAGTGGTATTGCCATTGCTCTTTTACCTATGAAAAATATATGTTTATGTAGTATGTAGTACTATATAGATCATGTTGAATACATGGTTTCTTTATAAGCATAGTTTCTCGTAGTACTGAAAAGAATTATAACAACTGTAAAATCAAACATGTTAAATGAATCAATTTTATTTACTAGACAATTGGTAAAATATTTCAATGCCATTTATTTTCTTTGCATTTATGTCTGATTGATATGGTTGGATGGGTTTAGTGCTGTTGTAACGGAACTAACTGTAGATCACTTCGATCATTTTCCCATTTAAACGTGATGGAACCCAAAATTCACCTTTTTGACAGTTTTTTCACCTACGTTTATTTATGATCCAGACAAACGTGTCCATTATGTGTTTATTTTGTAGATGTATCCTTATTTACTATATAGTTCCACCAATTTAATTTTGAATCCATATTAAATCAAAGAAAATTGGGCTTGAACCGACCTCCAAACGATCCATGATTCTGTAATGAGGAGTACCCAAATTGCCTCCATGCTTGAATTCACATCCGTAAAAATCAAATAACTGATGTTTTGTTTTTTCTCCAAATATTTAGAACAATTTGACAATAGCTCAAGCTTAATATTCATTTTTTAAGAAATGGATGCCTGTAATGTACATGTATTTAAATTGCTTATTTTTAAAATTTGACTTTTTGGGACCTCGAATGCATGGCGACGTTTCCGTAGATTTTTCTTTTTCCAGTGAATACTTCATATGTTGATAAATTGTTCGGTGTGAGCCAAGGCTCCGTGTTGAAGGCTGTACTTTGACCTATAATGGTTTACTTTTATTTCTCCAAATATTTAGAACAATTTGACAATAGTCCATGCTTATTCATATGTGTTTTTCGTTATGAATTAGGCCGTTATTTTTCAAAATTGAATTGTTTCATATTTTTCATGTTGGGTCCGTTTTTAGACAACTATACGGTATGGTTTTTTTTTCTCATTGTTGAAGGACGTACGGTTGCCTATAACTGCTAGGATACATCCACTTCATTTGAACTTGGGTGGATAGTTGTCTCATTGGCAATCATACCACATCTCCTTATTTTTATATTACTATTCGTTTTTTTAAGTAATGGATGCCTGTACATAACATATCTTAATTGCTCATTTTTAAAAGTTGACTTTTGTGGACGTTTCATGGCAACATTTCCGTAGATTTTACTTTTTCCAGTGAAAACTTCATCTGTTGATATATGCTGTGAACGTTTTGTATAAATTTAAATATATCTAGCTATGTTGAAATACGTGCATAATGTCAAATCATAAAAATACAAATTGTTCAGTCTCTAAGAAAACTTATATCCGCTTCTATATTTGCTAAATTGGTGCAATCTGGGTACTCGGTGTAATTTGGGTACTGTGACCTTATACAACTTTTATCTATCCATGGACATTTTTCAACATAGACTCTTCAAACCTGTTGTAATTACGAAGACCATGATCAACATGAAATTAAAGCTCTCCCTACTCAAACTTAAGATTAAGATGCTGTCATTCTGAGTAATATCTTTTATAACTCGAACGACAGAATGGATGCTTTACGTTTGATTGATTGAGTGGTTGATGCATGCATAGCAGGAGACACTAACCCTGTAGACGAAACAAAGCTCTCTGGTTTTTTGGAGTTCATGCGATGATTCCCTTAAGTTTTTGTTTGTTACTTGGATTTGTATTTTCTTAATAGATTTATGAGATTTGAACATCGGTAAACTACTGTGACGTCTAATTTAAAGTATTAAAACACCTATTTGTATAATCTATGTATCTTGTAATCAAATATCTAATCAATATTTCTTAGCAATTTTATTCAAAATGAATTTAAGTGTTGAAAGATAGAAATTCTAATGTATTACTGTATAAAAAGGTAAAAAAAAAAAGGCTGATAATACTTTTTAGGAACTTTCACTACAAATTTTGCTTTTTAACATTTGTATAACCGAAATACTTTTTAAGACATATACATGAAATTTGAGTTAAAGTGTTTAATCACTTCTATATGTTTGTTTTTACATTTATAAAACTTGTTTTTAAAAGAACAGGAAAGACTTTGAATGACAAAATCATGAATATGTTAATTTCTAGATCTCTTTTGCATTATGTTAGAAGAAGTATCGATCAAATAAAATGATATTGCTATTGTGTATCCTCTTACATTTTTCATTAGTATTTATCAGTTTTACAGATTTGCTTTGTATACTACCAATTGCTCTGCTCTTTCGCTACTGCTTTCCTCGTGACAGATGTTGCCACTGCAGATAGACTGCATGTGTTTCTGAGGGTATCGCTAGACCGATAGCTAGTGCTTTTACTAACTTGATGTTTCTTTGATTTTTAATCTTCAAGTGGGCAAATTCTAGCTTACAAACAGGATTTATAATTTCTAAAATTCTTACGTTATCATCATTCCGATGCATAGGTGCTCTTGTTTATGCTTTATGTGTTGTTTTGGATTAATTGATATTCAACTTGATTTTTTCATACTTCCTGATTCATACATTTGTAATATTCTTCGTCACTGCCAACTGATATAATTTCGAGAGTGCATCAAACTGAATTCGGTATCATGATGCAGAGAAGGAAAAAAGTAAAATTTCAAATATTTATGTAGCACACCTTTCTTTATGCGATAAAACATAGGAGGTATATTTTTAGTCGATTTGTTTTTGTTCTTTAACTATATATTTACCTCAATATTTACAATTCTTGGTCCTCTGTTCTAGACTATCAATATAAAATTTGTGTACTTTCAGGCGAACATTGGATTTCATTTACTAAGGCTTTCAGATGTTATTGACTACAAAAAAAAATTAATGTAAATTGATTAGAACTAGCAATTCTAACTGATATAAGCCATACTTTTCATATTATCTTATTACCAAAATAATAAGTTTTACGAATAACTTCCTGTTGTAAATATGCCTATTTTGACTATGTTCCCTCTGAAATGATTCATCATTTAAAAGTGTTTATCAAGATTAAAGCATTTTGAAGTGATTCGTTAACCTAAATATCAAATTGAAAGCTTTTTAAACAGGAAAACCGGTCAATATATCTATTAATTTACGAGTTTACCTCCTGTGTAAAATAGCGTTCATTAGTGAAGTGATACGATATTATGATTGGTATTTAAAAATATAATATTGGAAAGTCCCGTGAAAATACGATTTCTAAAAGTGATATGATAATTATTTGATTTTCGGAAATCCTAAGCTTTCAAAAATATAATGATGTTCGGTCAACATGTGCAATTCATTTCAACTAGAGGGTAAAAGTAACATTTTCAACGATTCCTCAGTCAATTTGGTAAACGTGGATATTATGTGTGACGATTCGTTTTGAAGCTATTATAATATACCAATAACAGAATAAGGAGATTTGCCAATCTTTCTCGAGCAATTTTTGGTAGGATTTTCAATGTGACAACTACATGTATCCACAAGAGTTCAAATGACGAAGATAAAAGCATGCAATTATATGTCACCGTACGGCCTTCCACAACGAGAAAAAACCATACCGTATATTCAGCTATAAAAGGTTCTGACATGAATAATGTGAATCAATTCAAACGAGAACACTAACGGCCTAATTTCTTCAATATAATTTACGAAACAAATATGACAGATATAAACCAACGACAACCACTGAATTACAGGCTCCTGACTAAGACAGTTTACATGTGTCGTCAAATTTTAGGGGCACGAAGTGTGATCAATTACCCATAATTTGCAACCTCGAAAACTCCTGTGTGGTGCGGCCTTAACGGGGAAAATCCCAGTTTTCACACAATTAAATTTTCTGGAAATTCAGATCTTTACCATCATTCAACAATCCCATATATTTTACATCTGCATTCTATGGCCTTTTGCTCTTCAAAGAGTCAATTAACTGATTAAAAAATATAGAACAATGTCCATTATGATTGCACAGAAATTTTTGGAAATTAACTATAGTTGTATACCTTATTTTGAGGCGTATTAAGGAAATTAACCCTAATGTAATATATCAACATCAATAATCTAAAAACCAACATAGAGTTATCGAAAGCTTTGGAACTTGCCAATGGTTAACTAGCTGTGTTTCCATTTTTTCGCTGTGATAATCAGAAATAATATCTGTCATCACATTTTTAATTTAAAAGATTCTTTCATCTATTCCACTATGCGTATTAGGTAATTTGATGGGATTTTAAAGGGTGGTACGGTAAGAAATAGCATAATTTTTCTCACCATTTTTACAGTTTAGTGTTTTGTGTCCGGACTATGCACTGGTTGCCTAGACTTAGGAAGCTACCATTTGATTTTTAGGGGGCTAGGATGAAATTTGAAAAAAGGCAGGATGAGCAACTTGGCCAAAAAAAAAGGCAGGATGACAATTTATGTAAAAAATCAAGATAAACTAATAAAAAAAGACAGGACCGAATAGAGTGAAAAATAAAAAGGCAGGACAGAGATTACAACTAAAAAAAATGCAGGACAACATTTTTCATCCCCCCATAAAATCAAGTGGTAGCTCCCTTATACATTAAGCTATCAGCTTCTATAAGGTGTACTACTACTACTTTATCTGATCTTCTGACACATGCACTTACTAAATATAAACAATCTCATTATTCAATAGAAAAATCTGAAATTGAGAGAATCTCTACTACATTGATCATTTAGTTAACTATGTTGCGGTTATTTCTGTCGTATACATTACTCTGCAACATTACCTGATAAAAAATTACATTGATAAACTTATTGAATAAGCTGTTGATAAACCAGGTTTTTGAAAGCATCGGTGATCTAATAATCGGTATTACTTGTAAGTAATACATATTATTAGATCACGTATGATTTCAAGACCTGGTTTACCAACAGCTTATATCAAGACATAAAACAAAATCATTGTTCAATGTGATTAAGACTTTTAACATTTTTGTTCGTTATGGCAAAATTATTCATCGTCAAATTATCAGAATTCATATTGGTACACATTGAACTTCTCTAATTGACTATCCTTTTCTTTCCTGTAATGACTCGTCTTGTATGGAATAACTCAGAAATAAAAAAATATAAAGTTCTGATAAATGAATTTGTATTGGAACTGAACGGAAATTCCAACCCAATCAGGCAAAGTTGACGTAGATGGATTTGGTTATTCTTTTTATGTCTGTTTTGGTCATACTGCTCTTAACGTTTCAACGTATTTTTACATCGCTTGCTTTCAAAATCAGTTTGTGTATTCCTGCTGAAGGTAAATTCAGAATAGCTCTTCTAACGCACAAAATTTATTGAGTGCTTTTTCTTTTCTTTTTTTTTTTTTTTTGGTGAAAATTCCGAGTTAATTAATCATGCTTAATCTACTTATCTAGATATTTTTGATTACTACTTTATTGGAACAAAATGGGAAAATTGAAACTAACATATACGTCAAAGGCACTAGCATTTCTTTTTAGATTGCAAAGTTCCTCTGTCACAACGTTTACATTTTTTTGCTCGTGCAGCTTGCTAGAATATGTTCTAATGAATATAAAGAAAAGAAGATGGGGTATGATTGC
Organism: Mytilus coruscus; assembly: GCA_017311375.1. Classification (NCBI taxonomy): domain Eukaryota; kingdom Metazoa; phylum Mollusca; class Bivalvia; order Mytilida; family Mytilidae; genus Mytilus; species Mytilus coruscus. The sequence goes on along the minus strand of CM029603.1, from coordinate 37,592,981 downwards.
CAATGAGACATCACGGGATTTTTTTCACGTCAATTTCACATGAATCTCACGTGGAATTTACGGGAAAAACACACCAAACGCGTTCATACGTGAAACTCACGTGAAATTGGTATTTTCATGATTTTAATTAAATATAAAAATTTAGATGTTATTTGAATAACTTTATTTGAAAATTAACGTGAATTTCACGTGAAATGTGAGTTTCACATAAGATTTACGCGAAACTCACGTGAAATCAGTTCACGTGAGTTTCACGTATAAGCTCGTTTGAGGTGAAATTCTTGTGAGTGAATTTTTTCTGTGTATATCACCATACGGCCTTCCAAAATGAGCAAAACCTGTACCTATTATATCAAGCTACAAAAGGACTCGAAATAACAAAAGTAAAACAATATTCGAACGAGAATACTGATTGCCTGATTTAAAGAATTAATAAAGGTGACTTTAATCAACTCAACTCTGCATAAACATAACAGTTTCTTTTACAGGATTACAGATACCACAGATTTATTTGTATTCTGTCTAGAATTCAACCGTTTAGGTTCTTTCTGTAGTAAAGATCATAACGTTTCTACGAGTTGCACATCCCTGGCTTAAAATATTACGTTTGAGCATTCCTGATGCGGGAAACATTAGAAACAAGAATGTGTCCATAGTACACAGATGCCCCACTCGCACTATCATTTTCTATGTTCAGTGGACCGTGAAAATGGGGGAAAATCTCTAATTTGGCATTAAAATTAGAAAGATCATATCATAGGGAACATGTTTTCTAAGTTTCAAGTTGATTGGACTTCAACTTCATCAAAAACTACCTCGACCAAAAACTTTAACCTGAAGCGGGACGAACGGACGGACGGACGAACAGACGAACGAACGAACGGACGGACGGACGAACAGACGGACGGACGCACAGACCAGAAAACATAATGCCCCTCTACTATCGTAGGTGGGGCATAAAAAAAGCATCGGATGCACGAAATTTATAGGGTTTATATCACTTACTAGCACTGTGTCTATAATACTCCTAGTTGACTGTCAGTCTCCACTGGTTATCACCAGATCAATAGTCAGTACTTCGGTACTGACATGATTGATAACATATTTCTATAAAATTCCCCGTTGGTAAATTATTAAGAAACTGAGGTTCCAATTCCTTCCTACATGAATTTGGCTATGTTGTGTAGTTCCTTTCGGTCATGATCACTCCTAATGTACTGACACATCCTGGATTTCCAGTGTTTAGGGTTGAGCTTTCCTGAAGAAGGTAAGTCTAGAAAAGCACTCACGAAATTTATATACTGTTTATTTCATTTGCAGGTAAGTGTAATCAGTATGTTTCTCATTAAAAACAATATATGATGTTATTTCGCACGTTGTTGTTTATAATGCTCTGTAGCGGTGTTTAACCAACAACCATGAAAACTTTAGCAACTAGCTTTCTGAAATAGCGAGCACATTTTTGGCCCTTCTTCCCAAATCATAAGTCTTTCATTTGCTTGTTGAAAATTGGGGTCATCCTGTTGGAAAAGATGGAATGTGCAGGTTTTTTTTGCGTTTTTTAAAATTATTGCGACATACGGGAGTGATGGTTGTGAGCATGCAAAACTGGTTGACACTGGGTCGGTGCCACTGCTGGAAGACGTTTCGTCTATTAAACTATCATTGACATATTTATTTTCTGTACATTTTTCTATTGATAAATCTTGAATAATTCAAAACACTAAGGGTTTTTTTCTACCCCGGACCCCGGATATACATAGTCTTAGTCGTATTTGGCAGAACTTTTTGGAACTTTTGTTTTAATGCTTTTCAACTTGATATTTGATTTTGTCTTTCAGCTGTTTTGATTTGAGCGCCTCTGATAATTCTGATGTAGATGTAACGTGCGTCTGGTGTACCAAAGGGTAGGTCTGGTATCTATGATTAGTTTTTACCCCACTATCAAGTCAGGCTACATGTCGCCTATATTTTTAAACGCTGGAAATATTGTGCATATTTTGAGTAAAACAAAACAGTATAATTGAATGAAATATTTATAAGTTCTTAGTTCGTCACAACCATCTTTGTGTTCCATATAAAATTGAGAATGGAAATGGGGAATATGTCAAAGAGACAACAACCTGACCAAAGAGCAGATAACAGCCGAAGGCCACCAATGGGTCTTCAACGCAGCGAGAAAATCCCATGCATTTATTCCATAGATGTCTGCTTCATATCTGTTAAAAAATTCTGATTATTTCTCAACTTTCTAGTTGGTCACCTGTTCAATCATATATATATATTGGAAGAATTCATAAATTTATTGAACTTCTTTTTCTACATGTTTCAAATTTTTCTGGTCAAACTTTGCATTGTATAACATGTTGCACATATTGTGCACTGAACATGCTGAATTTGTCATCACATATACGACATAAACATACTAGTGTGAAGCTAGCCGGCGTTAATATTCATGAGCATAAACATTTATAATTATACTCTCATTAAACATACATACGAGTCTAAAGGTAAAGGACGGCCTTATGCATCAACATCATCATGAACAGGTAGGCATATTTTTACTAAATTAACATGTACTACGCGTGTAAGTCCTGCAGTAATTTATATTTTTAGAATAATTAAACTTTGAACCTCATTAATTACAATTGGTAATTCACAGAAATATTCTATTAGTCCTTAGTGCCATATTTTCCGAATACAAACCACTCACATGACTAGTGAATAAATGTTGGCTGAAACTAGATTTGTTGATCATTTGGGGTCGAGACGATTGAACATTCAAACATCATTTTCATGTGTCGGTCCCAAGACAGGAACTTCGTAAGTGGTTGTCTTTTGTTTAAAATGTGTCTGAATATTTTAGTAATTTTGTGGAATTTGTTTTCGATGGCACATCTTTGATCATATATTTTACAATTCAGAGCTTGAAATACTTTAAATACACCTGAGGCTGTCTAGTGTTGAAGACCATGATTATGTTACCGTGTTTTTCTTGTTCTTTTATTCTGGCATTGGCTTGCTGCCTGATATATGTATATCCAACATCCCCTTTCATTCATACTGAAATCCTAAAGTTATAAATTATCCATGCATCCGTGAAGTTAATACTGTTTAGATGATCTAAATACATCTTCAAGGAAGTTAAACATTTCCTGTCTACAACGAAGTTCAGGAAAATACCTTTTAACAACTACTTAGAAAACACCTAGAAAAGTGTAAGTTCAGTATTAGATTTTAATACTGCTATATATGTAAATGTAAGAAAACATTTCCTATAATTATGAACTACCCCTCCGTAAAAGTCATTGCTTTAAAATAAAACTTACTTTTTCCTTACGAAATAACGCAAGTACAATTTTGCTGTGGAAATTAGGATCTTTTAAATGAGACTATGAACTATTTACAAATACAAAACATTTATCATAATTGAATTTACCTAAACATATAATTATCCTTAAGTTCTTACTTAAACTAAAACTAGCTTTTTTCCTCACGAAATTAAGTATCCATGCCTTTTTTTAAAAAGAAAGGCACAAAAAATGTATAAATAACAAGTTTTGTTTCAAGAGCTGGTTTACAGATAAAACGATGTATGGGAAATACGTCAATAAGACAGCAATCTACACGATATAATATTCAGAAAATGGGTCCATGTCTCAATGCCTCAATGACCGGGTTGTAATATTTGTGACTAATCAATGTGAAATGTTTTGAATGCGGTTGTATTTACAGGAAGGTTGTAAATTTTGCTGGACTATAACTAAGTTCAAACGTCTGGAAAAGAGACAACAACCCGACCAAAGAGCAAAAAAAAAAACAGCTCAAGGCCACCAATGGGTCTTCAACGCAGCGAGCAAATCACGCATCGGAGGCGGGCTTCAGCTAGCCCCTAAACAATAATGTATACCAGTTAAGCGAAATGGACGCCACACTAAACTCCGAAACTTATAAATGAACCAAAATTTTTAAAAAAGGCACACAAGAATAACAAAGGCTCGACGTTCCTGACTTGGGACAGGCGCAAAATAAATGCGGCGGGGTTAAAATTGTTTTGTGAGAACTCAACCCTTCACTATACCTCTAGCCAATGTGGAATAAACAAACACACAGCAATACGCACAGTAAAATTCAGTTTAAAAGAAGTCCGAGTCAGATGTTAGACTAGGTAACAGAAGAAACTAAGCAAATGACAACAATCAAAATAAATTGATAATGGACTACTAGCAGTTACTGACATGCCAGCTCCAGACATCAATTAAACTAATCGAAAGTTATGTCTTCATGATCATGATGATGTGTCAAATCTTCCTGTGAATTTTCAGGGATCGGAGTGGAAAACTGTACGAGGGGTTGATAAGACAAATAAGTTACCGACTTTTCCATGAAATTTGCCCGAAAGCCCGACATCTCCGTACTATAAGCTTCGCCCAAACTGGCCAAAAATATAAGTTGCTGACTTTGCGGTTTTTCACAAAATAGTTAAAAACAAAGTTTCCCTTTCAATTTGTTATAATTAGAACTTGAATGTTGCTATATAAAAGGGGACAGAAAGGAGTGTCGACGTTATAAAGCACATGTCTTATTATATGGATTGTAGATTATGGTAGATTAACGGCATAAAGAAAAACAAATATAATATACAAAAGTTGAGTTCCTTGCACAAAGGATAGCAACAATTACCAGAAATATTGTACAGAACAACAGACCACACCAACGGTCACAATAATGTATTTCTTTGAGGAAAAGAATTTGTTAAGTAGAAATATGATGCGGTTTTTTTACGGTCATCCATAAGATAAAAATATTTCTAATTGTTTGTCTCGTTCCTCCAAGAACGATCATTGTAGTCTCTATATGAACACCATCAGGTTTATTTATCTGACAAAATTGTTATTTCATAAAAACAAGAAACTTGAAAAAGTATATATATATATACATATATATATATCGTTGTTTTCAATTTAGACTTTTATATAGTTTTTCGTTTGGGCTTGTATTATATTTTCCTTCGGGTTTATATGATCCGTTCATCCTATTTCGACTCTTTAAAATTCAAGAGTCTATCCTAAATTGAGGTAAATTATATGGCCTTCTAAATACCGTTTCGATCCCAAACATCACTGAAGAGACATTAATTGTCGAAATCCGGATATGGTGTACAAATTTTGCACCTCATGTTTGTGGTATACCATCTTTTCCACAAGTTTATTGTTTTCTGTTTGGTATTAAATTAATATTAAGATCCATTTCGTTAGATCTGGTGATCAATTTTTGGCAATCGCCAATGGCAGTCAGCAGGGTTTAAGAACATCAGTTGTTCGACCTGTTAGTCAAATGCGTTTTGTTAAAGGTAGAAAATTTGTTTAACATGCACACGTATAAAATTGCGGTTTTATCCAACGCAATCATAGGTTTGAACTCTGAACCGCGATGGTACTCCGATCTGCGACGGTCAAGCTGATGTGCGATGGTTAAACGCTGCATTTTTGATCACGCCGAAGTGCGATGGTGGCATTGTGACACCATTATAATATTCAGAAAATGGGTCCATGTCTCAATGCCTCAATGACCGGGTTGTAATATTTGTGACTAATCAATGTGAAATGTTTTGAATGCGGTTGTATCTACAGGAAGGTTGTAAATTTTGCTGGACTATAACTAAGTTCAAACGTCTGAAAAGAGACAACAACCCGACCAAAGAGCAAAAAAAACAGCTCAAGGCCACCAATGGGTCTTCAACGCAGCGAGCAAATCACTCATCGGAGGCGGGTTTCAGCTAGCTCCTAAACAATAATGTATACCAGTTCAGCGAAATGGACGCCACACTAAACTCCGAAACTTATAAATGAACCAAAATTTAAAAAAAAGGCACACAAGAATAACAAAGGCTCGACGTTCCTGACTTGGGACAGGCGCAAAATAAATGCGGCGGGGTTAAAATTGTTTTGTGAGAACTCAACCCTTCCCTATACCTCTAGCCAATGTGGAATAAACAAACACACAGCAATACGCACAGTAAAATTCAGTTTAAAAGAAGTCCGAGCCAGATGTTAGACTAGGTAACAGAAGAAACTAAGCAAATGACAACAATCAAATAAATTGATAATGGACTACTAGCAGTTACTGACATGCCAGCTCCAGACATCAATTAAACTAATCGAAAGTTATGTCTTCATGATCATGATGATGTGTCAAATCTTCCTGTGAATTTTCAGGGATCGGGTGGAAAACTGTACGAGGGTTGATAAGACAAATAAGTTACCGACTTTTCCATGAAATTTGCCCGAAAGCCCGACATCTCCGTACTATAAGCTTCGCCCAAACTGGCCAAAATATAAGTTGCTGACTTTGCGGTTTTCACAAAATAGTTAAAACAAAGTTTCCTTTCAATTTGTTACAATTAGAACTTGAATGTTGCTATATAAAGGGGACAGAAAGGAGTGTCGACGTTATAAAGCACATGTCTTATTACATGTATATGGATTGTAGATTATGGTAGATTAACGGCATAAAGAAAACAAATATAATATACAAAAGTTGAGTTCCTTGCACAAAGGATAGCAACAATTACCAGAAATATTGTACAGAACAACAGACCACACCAACGGTCACAATAATGTATTTCTTTGAGGAAAAGAATTTGTTAAGAAGAAATATGATGCGGTTTTTTACGGTCATCCATAAGATAAAAATATTTCTAATTGTTTGTCTCGTTCCTCCAAGAACGATCATTGTAGTCTCTATATGAACACCATCAGGTTTATTTATCTGACAAAATTGTTATTTCATAAAAACAAGAAACTTGAAAAAGTATATATATATATATATATATATATCTGTTCAGTTTTTCCATCTTTGTGCGATGATATTCAACACTTTTTAGTGTTTTGTTTTCCATCTATTTATCGGTATTGTTACACAATCTTTTAGACTCATATATATATATATATATATATATATATATATATATATATATATATATATATATATATATATCGTTGTTTTCAGACTTTTATATATTTTTTCGTTTGGGCTTGTATTATATTTTCCTTCGGGTTTATATGATCCGTTCATCCTATTTCGACTCTTTAAAATTCAAGAGTCTATCCTAAATTGAGGTAAATTATATGGCCTTCCAAATACCGTTTCGATCCCTAACATCACTGAAGAGACATTAATTGTCGAAATCCGGATATGGTGTACAAATTTTTGCACCTCATGTTTGTAGTATACCATCTTTTCCACAAGTTTATTGTTTTCTGTTTGGTATTAAATTAATATTAAGATCCATTTCGTTAGATCTGGTGATCAATTTATTTGGCAATCGCCAATGGCAGTCAGCAGGGTTTAAGAACATCAGTTGTTCGACCTGTTAGTCAAATGCGTTTTGTTAAAATAGACTTTTTCACTTTGTTTGGTATTTTGGAAATTGTTGTTTGTGCTGTATTTAGACCCCTCTACCAAGAAATTTGTTTTACATGCACACGTATAAAAATTGCGGTTTTATCCATTTTCAATTTAGACTTTTATATTGATGTGCGATGGTTAAACGCTGCATTTTTGATCACGCCGAAGTGCGATGGTGGCATTGTGACACCATCTTGTTGATAGTCGATGTAGAAGTCAATTTGTTTGTGAGAAGTAACTTTTCGGTTGTTTTTTAATGTAAAGCATCGAGAGTATCTAAAACAGTCATCTGTCAGTGCTTCTAACTACCTCCCTTACTACTATCAAAGAATTTGTTATTAACTTTTGTAATAAAGTTTATGAAAATAATAGTATTAATTATTTTTGGAGTGTTAAAAATTCTTTAGAGGTTTTAGATAAAATACGTGCTTTGATGACCTTTTTAATTCTGTTGACAGTTATGATTTTTCTACTCTCTACACTACACTTTCACACAATCTTATAAAGAAAAAGTTTTCATATTTAATTAAATGGTCTTTTCATTGCAAATCTATTTGCTGTAACTCGTTTAAAGCCTTTTTCTGTGACGAAAAAGGAAAGTATGCTATTGTTTTAAATCTAACCCCTTTGTTTTATTAATTTTGTATTTACATTTTGTCATAGATCAAATTTATTCGTTCAGTGTATGTTCACTTGTTTTTGTTAATATGTCTTTTGATTGAGTTAAGCCATTTCAATTGATATTTTTGTGTGTCTTTCTATGTTGTGATGTTACACTATTGTTTCAGGTAGGGTGAAGGTTGGCGCCTATTAAAACGTTTAAACCCGCTGCATTTGTTTGCACCTGTGATAATTCAGGAACCTGATGTTCAGTGGTTGTCGTTTGTTGATGTGGTTCATAAGTGTTTCTCGTTTCTCGTTTTTTTATATAGATTAGACCGTTGGTTTTCCTGTTTGAATGGTTTTACACTAGTCATTTGTGGGGCCCTTTATAGCTTGATGTTCGGTGTGAGCCAAGGCTCCGTGTTGAAGGCCGTACTTTGACCTATAATGGTTTACTTTTACAAATTGTGACTTGGATGGAGAGTTGTCTCATTGGCACTCATACCACATCTTCTTATATCTAGATACACTTACTGGAAATGTAAAGATATGATTAAAGCTTTAAATTTTTCTCCTGGACAACATATTTGTATGTTTCGGCGATAAAGTGTATCGACAGGTAGTAGTATTCCTAAGGGCAATAATTGCGCCCCTTTGATAGCAGATTTATTCCTATATTGCTATGGATCACAGTTTATGGCCAAAATCAGTAAAGACACGTCATCGTTACATTGAGTTGGCACATTCAACAATACCTACCGTTATATATGATATTTTTTCATTAAATAATCCAGAATTCTCTAAATATACTACCGAAATTTACCTAAAGGAACCTACTTTAAATAAATCTAACATAAACAGCAGTAGTTGTCCTTTTCTAGATTTAGACATTTCAATTTCTAAAGGGAAACTCCATACAAAAATTTACGACAAAAGAGACAATTTTTCATTCCCTATTGTTAATTTTCCTTTTTTAGACGGCGATGTTCCTTTGGCTCCATCATATATACGGTGTTTATATATCCCAACTCGTTCGTTATGCCCGTGTGTGTAGTGATGTCATAGATTTTAACGAACGTAATCAATGTATCACTGGTTAATTATTAAGTCAGGGATTTCGTTATCATAAATAACTTAAAACATTTACTAAGTTCTTTCATAGATACAAAGATTTGATTGGTAAATTTGGCTGTACCTGTAGAAAACTTATTAAAAATGGTATTTCACATCCTAAATCTTACGGTAATATTGTACTTAAAGCGCGGAAATAACTATATGATCCGTGTAAACTAATCGAACCTTTAAACAAACTTATTAGTAAAGGTTATCTTATTAATGTTGTAATAAGATCTTTGAATATTGTTTTCATTGGCATTTACATCGATTTTGTCATCAAAAAATTAAAACATAACTAAATTTGTATTCTTTTCGAATGGTTTTTTGGGATGTATATATACACATCCTCGTTTATTTTCTATTTAGAAATTGTTTTATCTATACATAACATCATACATATTTATTATAAGGTTAAAACCTAACTATCCTACTGCCTGTCGTTACTTTTATATTGGCATTGCACAAGTCATGTCTTCTTTGACTGTCCATGACGTTAAAACACTAAATTCCTGCCTGAGATGTGTTTTAATTAGGCCGAGAAAAAAAATCTGAGTTTCCGGTAACCTGACCGACCCTGTTTTTAGCCCCGACCCTAATTTTTATTGGATCTTCAAAAAAAAAAATTGGTATCAACCGACCCTGATTTTGACACAGTCTTCTGTTAATCAACATATTCATTTATCTAACTTGCTTGTTCTGGCACAGAAAGCCAGTAAAACATTTTATTTATGTCAAAAGGTATTCCAAATAGGTTAAAATCAAAGAAATTTGCACAGCAGGTGCTTCAAAACATTGCAAATGGCCACACTTCCGGTATTTGAAACTAATTACGGACCCGGACTTGGAAAACCATAATAATTTTCCGGATTTCGTTTACAATGTCAAAAAAAAAAAAAAAAAAAAAAAATTCGACCTGCTGACCCTATTTTTCAAAATGAAGTTACCGGAAACACAGATTTTTTTTAGGCCTTAATTTTAGTCTCTGATGCATGATTTTTATTATTAATTGTTTTGGCTTTTAACTAGCTTAACTAGCGCTGCCTCGGGACCATTACAACCATCCTTGGCCATTATTAATACCTCGGTCATGTTACAGGGCCAATATGAAAAGTCCATATTGAGACTTTTATTAACCAACTAAGGCAACTTCATTCAAGAACAGTCTTCGAGTCTCGGATCCAAATACTGCTAACCACGAATCTATAACAGGACCAATACAAAAGCCAGATCATAACAATTTTATTACCGTAAATGGTTTTAATTCTTCAATTAAACAAAGAATAGAATCTTACCGTGAAGAAGATACAGGAATTCATAGCTGAACTTGTCTTTTCGAATTCACGATGGATTTTGGTCGACATTGTCAGATGTAATTTCTGATTTCTCATCCAAGTACTTAATTTTATGCTATTACAATTAATTAATTTTAGTCTCTGATGCATGATTTTTTATTATTAATTGTTTTTGGCTTTTAACTAGCTTTCAGTCACTGCGAGTACTCTCAAATCGTACTTTCGTGTTAATTTGACCTGTTGACACAATTTGTAATTCATTTCTGTTATTCAATGTTTACTTTTTTATGTTATATCTCGTCTTACTATTTTTTAATATGTACCACCTTTGATAAGTATTTAGTATGACGAAAAAAATTTCACTTCTGTACTCGTACTATGAATAACAAATTTATTTTGTAAAAAATGTTTCTCTACTTCTAACAACACAATTATTATATTTAAATTTACCAGTGTACGTTACTTTATTTAACGCCATTTTGTCCTAGGTTAAAGTTGTCTTTTTGACATCGAAAAATCTTTTTTATTTACATTGTGTCATAGATCAAACTTATTCGTTCAGTGTATATTTACTTCTTTTTGTGTATTGTCATTTTAGTCGAGTTAAGCCATTTCAATTGATATTTTATTGTGTATAGATATAGGAAGATGTGGTGTGAGTGCCAATGAGACAACTCTCCATCCAAATAACAATTTATAAAGTAAACCATTATAGGTCAATGTACGGCCTTCAACACGGAGCCTTGGCTCACACCGAACAACAAGCTATAAAGGGCCCCAAAGTACTAGTGTAAAACCATTCAAACGGTAAAACCAACGGTCTAGTATATATAAAAACGAGAAACGAGAAACACGTATAAATTACATAAACAAACGACAACTACTGTACATCAGATTCTGACTTAGGACAGGTGCAAACATTTGCAGCGGGATTAAACGTTTTAATGGTACCAAACCTTCTCCTTTTTCTGAAACAATAGTATAACATCACAACATAGAAAACACACGATAAAACATCAATTGTGTGTCTTTTATGTTGTAATGTTATACCACTGTTTAAGGTTAGGGTGAAGGTTGGCGCCTGTTAAAACTTTTAAACCCGCTGCATTTTTATGCACCTGCCCTAAGTCAGGAGCCTGTTTTTCAGTGGTTGTCGTTTGTTGGTGTGGTTCATAAGTGTTTCTCGTTTTTTATATAGATTTGACCGTTGGTTTTCTTGTTTGAATTGTTTTACACTAGTCTTTTTGGGGCCCTTTATAGATTGATATTCGGTGTGAGCCAAGGCTCCGTGTTGAAGGCCGTACTTTGACCTATAATTGTTTACTTTTTACACATTGTGACTTGAGAGGAGAGTTGTCTCATTGGCACTCATACCACATCTTCTTATTTATATGATAAATAGTCATTGCATTTCCAGTAACGTTGTAGTGTAAACTATACTTTGTAATTAGCTTAGACAAAAAAAAAGCAGTCGTCCATACCATCGTTCAGAAATTGACGCTAGAACAAAATCTATTTTCCTTTAAAACCAGTACTACAATGACTGAAAAAATGTGGTTTGTTGTTTGAAATGCTAATACTTATTGGTTAGTCACGACGAAACACCATAAGCTAAAAATCTATACGGCTGCTGAATAAGAACAAGGAATAAGATAGATCACCGGTATTTTTACTGCAACTGGAGAAAATATTGAATGTTTGGTATTTATATACTAACTTATAAAATATTCAACATCTAATAATAATTGGACATCTGTAAATTTTAAACTAGCCATCATGCGTCTCATAGACTACCAGTGAAAGGATCGTTCGCACTTCAACGCAGACCATCGCACTTCATCGTCCCAATCGCACCTCCGAGTCTTACATATATGTAGGCGTTTTAATCAATTTTTAATGAAAAAAAACTATAAAATGTTTTAGCTTAGCAAAAGATTGAACAAACTTAAAGATTCCACACCTTACGCCAGATAAAGCTCTTAATTCGTTGTCAATGAAAACGTTTGTCCCTCCAAAGAGAAACAACTCGTACAAATGGATCTCTAATTACAGGGTTAATTACAGAATAGGCAAACATACTATTAAACCAGGCAGTAACTTGAAACAAAATCCCTGTTGTCATTCTAAATCTTTGATTATTTCCCTTTAATCAAATCAAAACCTTTATAAGAATACGGACGAGTTAGAGCTTGACATAAACAGTTTAATTTATAGAAATCTAGTATATTTTAAGCATAACCATGAAATTAATGCAGCGTTTACAGAGAAACATTCATTTTAATGGCGACAATGAAGATTTCAACCACAAAAAGTCAAAAATCAAAAGTCTGAGATAAGCCTATTTCAAATTGGTCATTAGACAAGAATTCGATAAAGAAACTGAAAATCAAAGCCATTGTTGTAGTTTTCAGGTGAAAAGGTAAACACGACTTTATCGTAAATTTGGTAATATATTTAGCTTTTTGGTAAAAATGTGGTTTTTTAGATGTCAAAAATTAGAATTTAAGAAAATTCTTTTTTTCATAGAATTTGGTGTTTTGTAACTTCAGAAACGTTGTGTCAAAATATTGATTTATTTACATCACTTTAAAAACTTAATAAAAATCAATTAACGAGATTGGGAATGAAGAAAGAATTACAAGCGTGTTTACAAATCTGTTATCAAGATGCTTACAATTTTATACATTATCGGAAAACATATAATTCATTTGTAGCTGTTTCAAGCTAGTTTTATTTTTGTTTATATTTTGCGTCAATAAAATATGTTTCAGCTCGGACAATGTACGTAGGTATATGTATTGTATACATATTAATCTATCGGGCATTATATACCCATAACACAGTCAGTAAGTAACTTTATGCATATTTACCTATCGGGCATTATATATATATATACCCATAACAGTCAGTAAGTAACTATATGCATAAAACGTCTTTTTAAAAAAAAATAAATGTATTAGCATAAATACATCACGGAAGGTAAATTGTCCAAACGTAAAAGCTTCAAAGGATAACATTTTAATAAATAGGAGTTACTCGTTAAAACGTGGACGATACTTGAAAAAAATATATACTGTTCTCGAAAAAACACCCTCGGATATATAATTTTAATGCATGCTCAAAATCTACTTTTGAATCAGATTGACGTATTTTTGTAACTAAAAATGTCTGCAAATATGAGGAAATTTACGAATACATTCACTTTTAAATTTTGAATTCGTAAGTGTATCAAATTTGAACTTGACTCAAGCTAGCGAACAATTGTAGCGAACAATTAGCTAGCGAACAATTATGAGGTTTAACTAAAAACGACAATTTCACATAAGACGATCACGTATTTTTCGAGCTAGCGAACAATTACAGAGACCTAGCGAACAATTATGTATATGTATATATATTACTTTATTTCGGACCAATTTATAGAGATTGTGACGGGCAACGACTATATAGGTGATGCAGGGGAGACATTGGTTTACTGTTTAGGAAAAACTCAAGAATTGTTTATGTTCCAAAATCTGAAGTTAGGGTTAAAAACTGAATATGACAAAATGAGATTAAGGGTGTAGGGCAGTTTAAGTTAATTTTGAACTAATTTATAGAGATTGTGACGGGCAACCACTATATAGGTGTTGTAGAGGAGACATTTGCGCATCGTTTAGGAAAAAACTACAGAATGGTTTATGTTCGAAAATCTGAAGTTAGGGTTAAAAAACTGAAATTGACAAAAGTAAATTAGGGGATATTGCAATTTAAGTTACTTTTTTTAAAAATTAATTTATAGAGATTATAACGGGCAATCTTCATCTAGGTGTTTTAGAGGAGACATTATCGCATCGTTTAGGAAAACCTCCAGAATTGTTTATGTTCGAAAATCTGAAGGTAAGCTAAAAAAACTAAAATTGACAAAATGAGATTAGGGAGGGTAGGGCAGTTTAAGTTAATTTTGGACCAATTTATAGAGATTGTGACGGGCAACCACTATATCGGTGTTGTAGAGGAGACATTTGCGCATCGTTAAGGAAAACCCCCAGAATGGTTTATGTTCGAAAATCTAAAGTTAGGGTTAAAAAACCTGAAATTGACAAAATGAAATTAGGGGGGGTAGGGCAGTTTAAGTTAATTTTTGGATTAATTTATAGAGATTGTGACGGGCAACCACTATATAAGTGTTGAAGAGGAGACATTATCGCATCGTTTAGGAAAATCTTCAGAGTGGTTTATGTTCGAAAATCTAAAGTTAAGCTTAAAAAAACTAAAATTGACAAAATGAGATTAGGGAGGTAGGGCAGTTTAAGTTAATTTTGGACCAATTCATAGAGATTATGACGGGCAACAACTATATAGGTGTTGTAGAAGAGACATTTGCGCATCGTTTAGGAAAACCTCCAGAGTGGTTTATTTTCGAAAATCTGAAGTTAGGCTAAAAAACCTAAAATTGACAAAATGAGATTGGGGGGTAGGGCAGTTTAAGTTAATTTTGGACCAATTTATAGAGATTGTGACGGGCAACCACTATATAGGTGTTGTAGAGGAGACATTTGCGCATCGTTTAGGAAAACCTCCAGAGTGGTTTATGTTCGAATTTCTGAAGTTAGCTAAAAACCTAAAATTGACAAAATAAGATTAGGGAGTAGGGCAGTTTAAGTTAATTTTGGACCAATTTATAGAGATTGTGACGGGCAACCACTATATAGGTGTTGTAGAGGAGACATTTGCGCATCGTTTAGGAAAACCTCCAGAATGGTTTATGTTCGAAAATCTGAAGTTAGGGTTAAAAAAACTGAAATTGACAAAATGAAATTAGGGGGTAGGGCAGTTTAAGTTAATTTTTGGATTAATTTATAGAGATTGTGACGGGCAACCACTATATAGGTGTTGAAGAGGAGACATTATCGCATCGTTTAGGAAAATCTTCAGAGTGGTTTATGTTCGAAAATCTAAAGTTAAGCTTAAAAAAACTAAAATTGACAAAATGAGATTAGGGAGGTAGGGCAGTTTAAGTTAATTTTGGACCAATTCATAGAGATTATGACGGGCAACAACTATATAGGTGTTGTAGAAGAGACATTTGCGCATCGTTTAGGAAAACCTCCAGAGTGGTTTATTTTCGAAAATCTGAAGTTAGGCTAAAAAACCTAAAATTGACAAAATGAGATTGGGGGTAGGGCAGTTTAAGTTAATTTTGGAGCAATTTATAGAGATTGTGACGGGCAACCACTATATAGGTGTTGTAGAGGAGACATTTGCGCATCGTTTAGGAAAACCTCCAGAGTGGTTTATGTTCGAAAATCTGAAGTTAGGCTAAAAAACTAAAATTGACAAAATAAGATTAGGGGGTAGGGCAGTTTAAGTTAATTTTGGACCAATTTATAGAGATTGTGACGGGCAACCACTATATAGGTGTTGTAGAGGAGACATTTGCGCATCGTTTAGGAAAACCTCCAGAATGGTTTATGTTCGAAAATCTAAAGTTAGGGTTAAAAAACTGAAATTGACAAAATGAAATTAGGGGGTAGGGCGCAGTTTAAGTTAATTTTGGACCAATTTATAGAGATTGTGACGGGTAACCACTATATAGGTGTTGTAGAGGAGACATTTGCGCATCGTTTAGGAAAAACTACAGAATGGTTTATGTTCGAAAATCTGAAGTTAGCGTTAAAAAAACTGAATTGACAAAAGTAAATTAGGGGGTATTGCAATTTAAGTTACTTTTATATTTATTAATTTATAGAGATTGTAACGGGCAATCTTTATAAAGGTGTTTTAGAGGAGACATTATCGCATCGTTAAGGAAAACCTCCAGAATGGTTTATGTTCGAAAATCTGAAGGTAAGCTAAAAAAACTAAAATTGACAAAATGAGATTAGGGAGGGTAGGGCAGTTTAATTTAATATTGGACCAATTTATAGAAATTGTGACGGGCAACCACTATATCGGTGTTGTAGAAGAGACATTTGCGGATCGTTTAGGAAAACCTCCAGAATGGTTTATGTTCGAAAATCTAATGTTAGGGTTAAAAACCTGAAATTGACAAAATGAAATTAGGGGGGTAGGGCAGTTTAAACTAATTTTTGGATTAATTTATAGAGATTGGGACGGGCAACCACTATATACATGTACATGTAGGTGTTGTAGAGGAGACATTTGCGCATCGTTTAGGAAAACCTCCAGAATGGTTTATTTTCGAAAATCTAAAGTTAGGGTTAAAAAAACTGAAATTGACAGAATGAAATTAGGGGGGTAGGGCGCAGTTTAAGTTAATTTTGGACCAATTTATAGAGATTGTGACGGGTAACCACTATATAGGTGTTGTAGAGGAGACATTTGCGCATCGTTTAGGAAAAACTACAGAATGGTTTATGTTCGAAAATCTGAAGTTAGGGTTAAAAAACTGAAATTGACAAAAGTAAATTATGGGGTATTGCAATTTAAGTTACTTTTTTATTAATTTATAGAGATTGTAACGGGCAATCTTTATAAAGGTGTTTTAGAGGAGACATTATCGCATCGTTAAGGAGAACCTCCAGAATGGTTTATGTTCGAAAATCTGAAGGTAAGCTAAAATAAAATGCTCCGCAGGGCGCAGCTTGATACGACCGCAGAGGTCGAACCCTGAATAGTTGGGGCAAGTATGGACACAACATTCAAGCTTGATACAGCTCTGAATTTGGATTATGATTAAATATTTGACACAGCAAAGGTTTCTGACACAGAATGAATGTGGTCTAAGAACTTAAAATTTTAAATTGGACATTCACCTATTATGGTCCAATATCCAAAATCTAAATACATGGTTAGATTCAGCATATCAAAGAACCCCAAGAGTTCAATTTTGATGAAATCAAACAAAGTTTAATTTTGGACCCTTTTGACCTCAATGTGGACAAAGTTGATAACGGGGCCCAAAATCAAAAATCTAAATACATGGTTAGATTCAGCATATCAGAGAACCCCATATATTCAATTTTTGTTAAAATCAAACAAAGTTTAATTTTGGACCCCGATTTGGACCAACTTGAAAACTGGGCCCATAATCAAAAATCTAAATACATGTTTAGATTCAGCATATCAAAGAACCCTATGAATTCAATTTTTGTTAAAATCAAACTAAATTTAATTTTGGACCCTTTGGACCTTAATGTAGACCAATTTGAAAATGGGACCAAAAATTAAGAATCTAAATACACGGTTAGATTCGGCATATCAAAGAACCCCAATAATTCAATTTTTGATGAAATCAAACAAAGTTTAATTTTGGACCCTTTTGACCTCAATGTGGAAAAAATTGATAACGGGGCCCAAAATCAAAAATCTAAATACATGGTTAGATTCAGCATATCAAAGAACCCCATATATTCAATTTTGTTGAAATCAAACAAAGTTTAATTTTGGACCCTGATTTGGACCAACTTGAAAACTGGGCCCATAATCAAAAATCTAAATACATGTTTAGATTCAGCATATCAAAGAACCCTAAGAATTCAATTTTTGTTAAAATCAAACTAAGTTTAATTTTGGACCCTTTGGACCTTAATGTAGACCAATTTGAAAACGGGACCATAAATTAAGAATCTAAATACACGGTTAGATTCGGCATATCAAAGAACCCCAATAATTCAATTTTTGATGAAATCAAACAAAGTTTAATTTTGGACCCTTTGGACCTCAATGTGGACCAATTTAAAAACGGGGCCCAAAATCCAAAAACTTAATACACGATTAGATTCAGCATATTAAAGAACCCCAAGAGTTCAAGAATAAAACCCCATTGAAATTGGTCAAGAAATAAGCAATTTATACAAAGTATCTTCTTCTGTACAATACTGTGTAATTGAATATTTCTTGCAATTGCGCAATACTGCGCAATTGAATATTTCTTGCTATTGCGCAATACTGTACAATTGACAATTTCTTGCTATTGCGCAATATTGTGCTATTGGATATTTCTTGCTATTGCGCAATACTGTGCAATTGAAGATTTCTTGCTATTGCGCAATACTGTGCAATTGAAAATTTCTTGCTATTGCACAATACTTATTATATAATAATTTACACATCCTGTTAGGTGTGTATCTCCTGCCATATCATTATTATTTGCTTTTAAATATAAATCAGAAATAACCAACTTAAAATGGAAAATTTTAAAGAAAAAAAAAGGAAAAAGAAACCCCCAAATTTTTGAACCCCTTATGATTCATCACCCCAAACTCAATCCCAGCCTTCCTTTGAGGTATGGTACCATGCAGTACAATTTCAGAGAGATCCATACACTTGAACACAAGTTATTGTCTGGAAACTAGAAAAATGCTTATTTTGGCCCTTTTGGCCCCTAATTCCTAAACGTTTCAGGCAATTACCCCAAACTCAATTCCAGCTTTCCTTTGTGATATGGAACCTTGTAGTACAATTTCAGAAAGATCCATTCACTTACAAACAAGTTATTGTCATGAAACTAGAAAATGCTTGTTTTTGCCCCTTTTGGCCCCTAATTCCTAAACGTTTCAGGCAATTACCCCAAACTCAATTCCAGCTTTCCCTTTGTGATATGGAACCTTGTAGTACAATTTCTAAAAACCTAAAATTGACAAAATGAGATTAGGGGGTAAGGCAGTTTAAGTTAATTTTGGACCAATTTATAGAGATTGTGACGGGCAACCACTATATAAGTGTTGAAGAGGAGACATTATCGCATCGTTTAGGAAAACCTTCAGAATGGTTTATGTTCGAAAATCTAAAGTTAGGGTTAAAAACTGAAATTGACAGAATGAAATTAGGGGTGTAGGGCGCAGTTTAAGTTAATTTTGGTCCAATTTATAGAGATTGTGACGGGTAACCACTATATAGGTGTTGTAGAGGAGATATTTGCGCATCGTTAAGGAAAAACTACAGAATGGTTTATGTTCGAAAATCTGATGTTAGGATTAAAAACTGAAATTGACAAAAGTAAATTAGGCGGTATTGCAATTTAAGTTACTTTTTTTTATTAATTTTAGAGATTGTAACGGGCAATCTTTATAAAGGTGTTTTAGAGGAGACATTATCGCATCGTTAAGGAAAACCTCCAGAATGGTTTATGTTCGAAAATCTAAAGTTAGGGTTAAAAAACCTGAAATTGACAAGATGAAATTAGGGGGTAGGGCAGTTTAAGTTAATTTTTGGATTAATTTATAGAGATTGTGACGGGCAACCACTATGTAGGTGTTGAAGAGGGGACATTATCGCATCGTTTAGGACAATCTTCAGAGTGGTTTATGTTCGAAAATCTAAAGTTAAGCTTAAAAAACTAAAATTGACAAAATGAGATTAGGAGGTTGGGCAGTTTAAGTTAATTTTGGACCAATTTATAGAGATTGTGACGGGCAACAACTATATAGGTGTTGTAGAGGAGACATTTGCGCATCGTTTAGGAAAACCTCCAGAGTGGTTTATGTTCGAAAATCTGAAGTTAGGCTAAAAAAAACTAAAATTGACAAAATAAGATTAGGGGGATAAGGCAGTTTAAGTTAATTTTGGACCAATTTATAGAGATTGTGACGGGCAACCACTATATAGGTGTTGTAGAGGAGACATTTGCGCATTGTTTAGGAAAAACTCCAGAATGGTTTATTTTCGAAAATCTGAAGTAAGGTTAAAAATATTTAAATTGACAAAATCATATCAGGGGGGTAGGGCAGTTTAAGTTAATTTTGTACCAATTCATAGAGATTGTGACGGGCAACCACTATATAGGTGTTGTAGAGGAGACATTATCGCATCGTTTAGGAGAACCTCCAGAGTGATTTATGTTCGAAAATCTGAAGTTAGGCTAAAAAAATCTAAAATTGACAAAATGAAATTAGGGAGGTACGGCAATTTAAGTTAATTTTTGGATTAATTTATAGAGATGGTGACGGGCAACCACTATATAAGTGTTGTAGAGGAGACATTTTCGCATCGTTTAGGAAAACCTTCAGAGTGGTTTATGTTCGAAAATCTGAAGTTCAACTAAAAACCTAAAATTGACAAAAGAGATTGGGGTGGAGGGCAGTTTAAGTTTATTTTGGACCAATTCATAGAGATTGTGACGGGCAACCACTATATAGGTGTGGTAGAGGAGACATTTGCGCATCATTTAGGAAAACCTCCAGAGTGGTTTATGTTCGAAAATCTGAAGTGAGGCTAAAAAACTAAAATTGACAAAATGAAATAGGTGGGGTACGGCAATTGAAGTTCATTTTTGGATTAATTTATAGAGATTGTGACGGGTAACCACTATATACGTGTTTTAGAGGAGACATTATCGCATCGTTTAGGAAAACCTCCAGAGTGGTTTATGTTCGAAAATCTGAAGTTAAACTAAAAAAACTAAAATTGACAAAATGAAATTAGGGAGGGAGGGACTGCAATTTAAGTTAATTTTTGGATCAATTTATAGAGATTGTGACGGGTAACCACTATATAGGTGTTGTAGAGGAGACATTTGCGCATCGTTTAGGAAAACCTCCAGAATGGTTTATGTTCGAAAATCTAACTTAAAGTTAGGGTTAAAAAAACTGAAATTGACAAAATGAAATTAGGGGGGACGGCAATTTAAGTTAAATTTTGGATCAATTTATAGAGATTGTGACGGGCAACCACTATATAGGTGTTGTAGAAGAGACATTTGCACATCGCTTAAGAAAACCTCCAGAATGGTTTATGTTCGAAAATCTAAAGTTAGGGTTAAAAAACCTGAAATTGACAAAATGAAATTAGGGGGACGGCAATTTAAGTTAAATTTTGAATCAATTCATAGTGATTGTGACGGGCAACCAGTATATAGGTGTTGTAGAAGAGACATTTGCGCATCGCTTAGGAAAACCTTCAGAGTGGTTTATGTTCGAATTTCTGAAGTTAGGCTGAACAAACTAAAATTGACAAAATGAAATTAGGGGGGTAGGGTAGTTTAAGTTAATTTTGGACCAATTTATAGAGATTGTGACGGGCAACCACTATATAGGTGTTGTAGAGGAGACAGTTTTAGCTGATTTATTGTACTTTACATTTGACAAAGAAAATTTCATTTTTGAATTAATAAATTGGTAATGTTGCATGCCGTACAAAATAGTCCACGTAGGATTTTCATAGAAAATACTTGTTCACATTAAAACAAAAAAGATTCACAAATATATCGAAATGCTTTCATTTCATGTTTGGGGAAATAGATTTTAAAAATGGTTTGAACTGAAATACTTGATATTTGAGGATGCCGAGTATATGGAAAGCCCGTATGTAGTTTTTCTGTCGTACATTTTATATTTCTTATTCAGTTAAATGGAAATATATATAAATACATTTAACACAATTCACAACTTACTAAAATCAATTATTAACAGTGGTAGTTGTACTTAATTTTATTGTAATTTTCTATTCCTACATTGTTTCTGTACCTCCAAATGATAATGAATTAAAAAGAGAAAAGAACCCCAAAAAAAAAAAAAAATATTTTAAATTGTGTACAATTGTTTTATTAAACAAACAGTGTCCTCCGAAAAAAGTGGCTGTTGGCATCATTGGAATATTAAACGGTGTTCGTTGTCATCTTTTGAGAATCACGACAAGACGTTAAATTGTCGAATTTCGCTGTCAGAAGAGGTGCTTTTATACTTAACAAAGATTTTGAGATCGTTTGAGTATTATACAGTTTGTTTTTTTTTTTTTTTTTTTTTTGGTGTTTAGACATATCATACAAATTGGCTGCTGGAATAAAAAGTGGCTACTATCTTCATTGGCTGCTAAAAGTGACTGCTATCTTCATTGGCAGCTAAAAATGGCTGCCAGCTTGAGTCTTGTGATTTTTGTCATGAATTCTATTCTTGTCTACAATGTTGGAGAGTGTCCTTTGTTGAATATGCACATAAACCTAGGTGAACGACACATGCAGGCTCTTTACTGAGAGCCTCTAGTTTAATCAAAATAGCAAAATTGGCATTACTATTAGAAGTCCATTACTTTAATTGGTAAAATATTGGAACACAATATCCTTTATGTTATCAAAATACAAATTAGAATAAATAGAAAATAAATTGAAGAAAAACAAACTGAACCTTTAAATCGTTGAAATATGTAAAATGCAGATATAAGATGCTACGACGAAACATTTTATTTATATATAAGTTATAAATTTTTTTTTTAGCGGTATGATGACGATTCTGAAGAATTACTAAATGTTTGGGTGTGATATGTCTGTGATGTCGGATATTATGCATATGCAATAGCAGTGATGAAATACTAATACAGGGTCGAATTAAAGATTAGAGATATTAAATAACGAATCTTTTATAGAGACTGAGCGATAATAGATTAAGCCAGAGATAAGATAATGAATTTCTATTTTTAGTTGTTAAGGCTCTACATTTTTATCAAAATATAATTAAGGAAACAAAGCAATGATAAAAGACAAACTCGATGACATCAGGCAGTTAGTTTCCTCGTATGAATTGTTTTACTTTTGTCATTTCGGGGCCTTTTATAGCTTAAATTGCGGTATGGGTTTTGCTCATTTTTGAAGGTCGTATGGTGACATATAGTTGTAATCTTCAACGTCATTTGGTCTCTGGTGGAGACTTGTCTCATTGGCAATCATACCATATCTTCCTTTTATTTTATAAAGAAACCATATTTAATCCTATTTAATATTGCAAGTTAACTTGCAAATTACGATGAAATTTACCTTTTAGGTGTGTTAAATGCAGAAATTATATGTCATATCGAAACAGTTAATAAATGAATATGAGTTTTAGTCCTTAAAATAATTCTAGAGATATGAAACGATTTATAGACACACTGAGTGATATTCTTTGTGGTATGTGATCCCCCCCCCACACACACACATAACCACACAAAATCAGACTAAAAGTTGGAGTAGCAGATGCACAACTTCATGTCCCGCCTAAAGAAGAATCAGTGCAAGTTTCTGGTAATTCCGTCAATTTGTTTCAAGGAGTTGAGGCAATTTGTATTCATAAGCGAATTTAGATGGTCTAGTTGACAGAGGCCTCGGGCGTTTTTGGCGACAAAACAGGCCGATATCTTTACAAGTTAGGCGGTACAAAAACGGTTGTATTCATTTAAGAAATGAATGCTTCTTTTTGTAATTTTATTGGGGTGTAAAAGTGTTGACCGAAGCACATTTTGTATGAAGCGCGGAAGCGGAAAATGGGAGGGTTGAGCGCTCACAATCATGTTTAACCCCGCCACATTCTTTATGTGCCTGTCCCAAGCCAGGAGCCTGTAGTTCAATGGTTGTCGTTGGTTCATGTCTGTGATATTTGTTTTTCGTAAATTGTTTTGTTATAAATTATGCCGTTTGTTTTCTCAATTGAATTGTTTCATATTTTTCATGTAGGAGCCTTTTATAGCTGACCATACGGTATGGGTTTTTCTCATTGTTGAAGACCGAATGTTTACATCCACTTCATTTGAACTTTGGTGGATAGTTGTCTCATTGGCAATCATACCAGATCTCCTTATTTTTATATGTAATGTAATTATAAGCAAAAAATAGCACAGCTTAGTAACAAATTATTTTTCTTAAAAACAGCAAATCAACAAACTAATTATATTTGGCTAATTTACAAAAGGACAAGTTATGAAATAAAAAAGTGAGATTTGTTTGAACCAACTGATTTCAGTATAAAGTTGATGTTTTAAACTGTTTCTACTCTAAGAGCCTGATTTAAGTTTGTTGCCTTGGGTATAAATAAATTACAATCAACCATATCTTGAATATGATAGCCAATTCTGAGTTTCAGGTGATTCTACCGAATCACTAACCCTTTTTTCTCCCTGACTGCTTTGAAATTCTGGTAATGAGAAACTATCATCATTTATACGATCAATATCGCTAGTTTTGTCTTCAGGAATTAACGATTGGTTTGATGCCGTTTGACTCATTGAGCCAAGGGTAAATGCTGGCTTTACATTTGCCTTATATCCATAGGCTCCCTCCATCTCTTTGAAGAATGCAGATTCTTTTGCATCATTCCCACTTATTGAATTATGGTCCACAGTATCGCGGAAGGATTTTGTTAGATTCTTCCACTTTTGTTCGCACTACAGATATGTGAAATTATTTCCAAATTTGTTTATGTCTTCTGCTATATTTTGCCAGATGATCTTTTTTTTACTACCTTGTTTGTTAAATTTGCCTTCATATGCAACATGCAGATCTATAAGCTTTTTCACTTCTCCTGACTTCCACAGCTTACCCGAGGAACCTGACAGAGATACACCAGATGTTGCTGGTTTATTTTGAACTTCTCAAGATGTGCCTTTCGACTCTGCTTCTCCTGATGTTCCAGGTGTAGACTGTGCTTCTCCTATGGTACAAGGTTTCGACTGTGGTTCTCCGGATGTTCCAGGTCTAGACTGTGCTTCTATGGATGTTCCAGGTTTAGATGGTGCTTCTCCGGATGTACCGGGTCTAGACCAAATTATACCAGTAGTTTCTGTTTTTTCTATACTGCTGTCTTCATGATACTCTTAAACATAAAAATCAAACATGTAGTACAACTATTTAATTGAAATGCAGAAAAAGGGGAATGGAGGGTTGAATTTCTAGAAAAATACAGAAAGAATGTGTCAAGATGGACTCCTATCATGTCCCGTCCCAACAGTTACCCGTCCAGAGCCAAAACTTTGCAAAGACACTTTCAAAATATATCAAAAACATAAGGAAGCTCTGTTTGGACAAATCTTTCTAAATTTATCATACAACATAAGAAATCAAGGACCAATTTATCAATGGCCCTCTCTCTCACTTCTCACTAAAAGAGAGCCTCGTTTGTTCACTATAAGCATTGGGTCAAAAATAGTATGAAACTAAAACTATGATCACGCTCACTTAGGATTACCCTGTCCCCCTTTTTTTTCTCTAAATCAAATTATCTCGTCTTCCAGATGTCCGAACATGATAATATTTCTTCGTGCATAGCTACATATAGTATACTATCTAATCCATAGAACGGTTGCAGTAAGTTCGATTATCTCTCCTTTATCACTAAGGATTATATTTCTTCCTGCGCATCCTCAGGTGGTGTACTACAACTGTGCAAAGTTTCACCAATGTACATCAAGTCGTTTAGGAGGAGATGCGCTTACACTGTACATGGATGAACAGACGGACAGACGGTCGGACAAGGGTAAACGTTATTGATCATTCGCTAGCGCCTGAGACATAAAAAGTGTAACGAAAATATTTGTTGGGCGAACTGGGGAGTTGGGGATATAATAAGTACTTGTATACTCATTGTGACCTATTCTAAAAGTGTAACATAATATAGCGTTCTTAATTTAAATAAAGACTTTATATATTCAAAACGTAAATACCTGTTAAATTGTTGTTGTTATTTTGATCAAATGGGTCACACCTTTCTTCTGAAAGAAAAAAGTAAATATTTCTGTATGGTTTTCGGTATTTTCACATGTTTTATGCGCTCGTATTCCCTGACACTGAGTCTTCAGGCGCATTTCACCCATTCCAGTATGAATTTCGTATTACAGCAATTTGAGCATCCCATGTTCAAGTGTGCGATTTAATTTGTAAACAATCGTTTATCAAGCACTGTTATAATACTGTCTCTAACACATTACAATTCTTAAGAAAAAAATATGTGCTATTATATATGTGAGATTTACATAGTCAAAATGCTTTAAATATTGAATTAATCTTCACATCAATGTACGCTACAAGACATCGTAAACGTAATACAGAAATAGGTCATTGTGGTGTCACTTCCGAAAATACTTATATACGGAAAATATAAAATGTGTTTGTACGAGTTTGAGAAACAGGGCGAGAGCGAGGCTCGTCGAGCTTTTCTCCTGTTTTGTAGCGAGTACAAATAAATTTTATATCTCCAACAATGTACATATATTGTTTTAATACTGTAATGTACACCCTGCACTTTAAGGTTCAGTTATTTAAATCCAAAAAGTGGCCTCTGATTTTTTCCATAAGGGGTTAACTTGGTAGGGGTGTGCCATTTTTGCCTTAAAAATGTATCCATTTTTCTATAACAGTCACTGTCGGTGCCTATATTTCGTCGCTGCGGTTCCAGGATGTCGTATGTCATTTTATCCTACTTTTTAGGAGAGGCTAAAAACTATTTTCATAAAAATATCAAAGTGTCGGATGTCAGAAACATGCTATGACAAATTGTTTTAAGTTCACAAAACTTCTTAGTAACTTGCTTCTTTAATGTTTTATTGTTAAAATTAGTTGTTGTTTTTTTTTATCTATTTTATGTGCATTTGATCACACTGTGTAAGCAACGAGTACACAATTTGAAGACAAAATCATGATATAAAAATATACAATGATTTATATAAATATACAATATACAAAGAATGATATATATACAATATTTTTATTAATATGATCCATGCTTATATAAGCACTAAATGTATATCATCACTCATAATTATACAGCTAGCTTTCAGTAAGGAGCAACCATTTGATTTTCAATCTTGGCTTTATATTTCGAGAAAAAATAATATTAAATATAAAAAATAGCATATTTATTTAAGATATGTAGAACATACCCCAAATCATAAAGTTGTCTAACCGCAATGCATTTTAATTTTTTATAGAATGTCATTGAAATGTATTATCATTTTTATATAAAATCTATCATAATTATGTCCCATATTTTTGGCACATTCCCGTATACCCATTAATAGGAAGCTACCCCGTAGATTTTTTAAAGTTATCTACATAGTTTTAACGCGGACCGCGAAGAAGACCCAAAAATGAACTGTTACACAAAAAGCAATATTCACATTACCGTTTGCTCAACATGGGTTCAAATAAAGCAAAAAAATATTTGTGTACAATGTTTTATTTGTACAATAGTTGGCTGATTTCAGGAGAAAAAAGTTTATATAGACCTAATATAAGTCCGTTTTCAGGATGTCAAATATATGAAATTGTGGCAAATTAGAGCTCCAGTATATCAAATATATATTCATAAATAAATGAATTCTATAGCGATACTTTATGGTGAAATACTCCAATTAATTTGTACAGTAGCACTTAATTATCCATCTATTAAATATATCATCAGTATATAATTATGAATTGTTCCAGGTCAATATGTGAAAATGTTATAATTCAAGCGGGACCCCTGTACCAAAATGATGAAGTGACACCCCTCCCCGCCGCCCCTCCCCTGACAGGTGTTACCTGATGATTAAACCTACCTGGGCGTTTTTCAATAAAAGTGTGATTTTCAGACAAAAAAAATGGAAAAAATCAACTTGTCTAAAATTTTATTTCAAGAGTTATTTTGAATGCCTCTATTATAGACCTGTTTGTAACTGAAAAGTGCAATCTTAAATACTCTTCAAAATGATTTTTTTTTCATAATTTATATACTGTTTCGTAGTGGACATTTTTTGCACTACGAAATTGCTTCCAAACGCACATCTTATGGCATTTTAATGTCTCCTGTTGACATTCTAGTTTGTTTTATTTTATATACTGGAAAGATCTCATTTTTCTTTAATTGGAGAACCATTTTTTATCGATAAAGATTAGACAATACTTCACAAATGAAGGTACAACTCATGTTACGTAGTGGACATTTTGAGTTTCGTAGTTGACAAAAATAGTTTCGTAGTGGACAAAAAGTTTCGTAGTTGACATCAACCCTATTCCTTGTTTATAAAAATATATTGAAAATTACATAAAACTAACCCTTGTTATTTGTTTTGCACGAATATAATTGAAAAAAGAGTAAAAAACAACTGTATGGTAGTGGTAGTGTCCACTACGAAATGTTTTTCTCCCAAACTTGTTTCGTAGTTGACCGTTATGTAGTGGACATATTCACATGTTTTATTTTTTTTCCACAATTTCTATATTGCAATAGTAACAAAAATGATTCTTTTCATTAAAGCACATGCTTAAGCTGTACACTGATATTTTTTTCATAATTTTAAAACAGATACTGAAGGAGATTTGACCCATTTCGTAGTGGACATAAGAAAAAATACGGTATCACTCTGGTCCATTTGATGTGCTCAAATTTTTTTGCCAACAATTTAACTGCCGTTATAAAAGTATCACTTCTATTGTAAGACCCTAATGTTTATATCTCTTGCAAACATTGATTTTCTTAAACTGTTTATTAACAAAATTTAATGACTTCGTTTCGTAGTGGACATTTTGTCAGGAATGTCAGGGACACACCTTCTAAAATTAAAAATCCTTTGTCAAAAACTGTTTATTAAAATATGTTGGCTCTAAACATTCTTTTGAATAATAAAAGAACTTATATTAAGTAAAAATAACATTTATTTCTACCTTTTTTTTACAATATTTTAGAGTATGAATGTTGAATTGGAGGTCTAGGGACATGCCATTTTGGTTATTTTGAATCATTCAAGAATCAATATCTTATCGATCCCTCTAAAAATAGTATGTTTCTTTGCTTAAAAATGTTAAATATAATTAAATGTACTGACTGCACAAAAAAATACTTGTAAAGATCAAAAACATTTTTTTAAAAGTGGCTGGGACAAGAAATCACGTTTTTATTGAAAAACGCCCACGGTCTATGAACCTATAAGTTTGTCCAGATTAGCCCAATCAACCAAGACATTTACAATCCATGGGTATACTTCTTCTATTACATCCTTTCCAATATAAGTCAAAATCTTCAGTATGTGTTCATACACAGTCTCTGATTATTTTTTTTGGTTATTACAGGAATGTCCGCAACACCTGTGTACCTATTTTCTTTCTCATCTTGCTGGCACTTTCATCTGTTTCACATACCAAGCTTTTGAGGATGCCACGGGAAATGTGTGCATGGTTCTTTTGTGGTACAAGAGTAGAAATAGGACCGACAGGAATATCTAGTTCTCCTGAATGAAATAATGCCAACATGTACTCAAATAATTCAAATTGATATATAGTATGCTTTGAAAAAAGACATAAATGTATAAGACCTTTTTTCAATAGAGGGCACAGCTAAGGTCAAAGTGTTCACATATAAAATTACGATGTCGCCTCTATAAAAGCTTTATGTGTATACAAAATGTATTCGATAACATAATAACTAAAGTATTTTAACCAAACAAAGGAAACTTCTGTTACCATCCCGGACATATGTTTTGGACATATGGACGGACAGATGGAAGGACGGACAAAGCGATTACGACATACTCCCAACTTCTTTTCGGAGACCATAATATCCTATCAGTTACATGATCTAAGATATTATGTATTTTAATGGTACTTTGGAGAAATAATGGTAATATAAATGTCAGTGAAAGTGGAAAAAATAATTAATTTTATTTTCTATTATGATTTTGAAAATAACGGGTGTCCCTTCGTCCCATGTAAAAACCTGTCCCTCCCACCCCAAAAAGACAAATGGTTGGTACCACAATATCAATTCTTATTTGCTCAATTATAGATTGAAAACAGTAAGTCCGTGGATTTTATAAACCTAAACTGGAATGAATATTTATGGAATGACGTTTACCTTCTGCACACAGGAGTCACTCTGGTTAAAATAAGATAAATGGTGCAGTTGGCATTATAATCAACTCACTCGATTCATATATTGCCTTAGACCAAGAATTCGACCCATTCAAATATTAATTTTATAAAAAGAAATCGTGACCCATTATTATATATATGACTCATTCGGTTTATTTTTATGGAACCACCGAAAGTGAAAATACTTAAAATAACCAAGCTATGACTGACATTTCACAAATTTGGGATCATATACAAACCTATATGAATATGAATATAAATATAATTAATGAACAGAAAGACATCTGGCCTTGCGGTCATAAAACTTTCGAGCACGATTTTCGTACTCAGACTCAGAAATCAACGAATCGAAATCCTGGATTTGGTGTTTCGAGCACAAATTTTGTACCCCGAGTACTGAGTAAAGTTTTCTGACCGAGAGCACAGGTCTTTTTTCTATGAAAAATGTACTCCGTGTTACTGTAACCTATAATTGCTTACTTTAACTACATTGTATCTTGGATGGAGAGTTGTCTCATTGGCACTCATACCACATCTTATTTATATTATTTGTCGAATACCGTTGACTAAAAACACCGATCGCTTTGTTGTTCTTTACGAAACAGGGTAGGACAAATCAATCTGTGACTGAAGACATTCTTTATCAAAGCATAACTTCGGTCTGGGACAACTTTGTGAAACTAGTCCCTGATTTTATTGTTTCAATCTGGATCAATAGTATATTGTGTGTGCATGTTAAAAAAAGGTTGGGAATGTTTAGCCATTTGAATTAGTTTCTAGTTCATGTGTTTATGTTTCGGTAAATAATTATACAATGCATCTTCCCAATGTTTAGCCATTTGAATTAGTTTCTAGTTTATGTGTTTATGTTCCGGTGATAACTATACAAGGCATCTTCCCAATGTTTAGCCATTTGAATTAGTTTCTAGTTCATGTGTTTATGTTTCGGTAAATAATTATACAATGCATCTTCCCAATGTTTAGCCATTTGAATTAGTTTCTAGTTTATGTGTTTATGTTCCGGTGATAACTATACAAGGCATCTTCCTAATGTTTAGCCATTTGAATTAGTTTCTAGTTTATGTGTTTATGTTCCGGTGATAACTATACAAGGCATCTTCCCAATGTTTAGCCATTTGAATTAGTTTATAGTTTATAGTTTATGTTCCGGTGATAACTATACAAGGCATCTTCCCAATGTTTAGCCATTTGAATTAGTTTCTAGTTTATGTGTTTATGTTTCGATAAATAATTATACAGTCTTCCCTATGGATAAGAAAGATTTGACTTGGAAAGATGCACACAAGGACATTTTATCGTTTTTTTCACAGGGGCTCGGAATTTGAAAATTAATATGTTGAGGTTTATGTTTATATACCCAAGTAATCCGATTTGCTGACTTGTGGTCGATCACCAAAGCACATGTTTGCTTGCAGCCACTTCATTTAAACTCTGTTGGATAGTTGTCTCATTTGCAATCATTCCACATCTCCTTATTTTTATATTCATGAAAATATGTAATCCACCCACCTTTCTCGTGTTGGTCGCATATCCACTGCACGTTTTCTGTATCTTCTAATTCAAGTCTCAATATTGTTTGCGACGTCGCCATATTTGTTGCAGAAACCGAACTGTCAAACTGCACCACGAGCAGTTTGCTAAATTCAAGAACTAATTTTAGTTTGCACGAGATAAACAAGAAAACCAGATTGAGTTTCAAACCAGTTTAAACCGGTTTGTGAAAATAAACGAATAGTTTTGCAAACTAGTTTGAAACTAAAACCAGTTTGATTGCAATAAATTGGCAAATAAGAATATAGTTTAGGGTTTTGAGTTATTTTCAAACTGGCAACAAAAACAAATATATAATCATGATTTTTCATTAAACTTCTTCAAAACAAAGACTGTTTTCACATTTACATGTCAACTTTAGCCAGGAAGCTACCTCTAATTTCCAAAAAAACAACACCTCAGAATGGAATATATGGTTGTCTCCTATTTATCATGTAATGTTATATATCGGAAGAGAGGGATGGGAAAGAGAGAGAAATGATTTCTTTAACAAGAAAACTAAGCACAACATTGAACAGAAGTTTCACGTGAGTTTTTCTACATCTTATATAAAAAATTTGGTAATTTTTTTGTTATCGTTATTCGTCATGAAGGTACCCCCATTACGACCCTCCTAAAACTATTTATCTGAAATGTTTTGTTATGTAATATTAAACTTGTATTATCACTTTTCTTCCAATGTGTGTGTCTTTCCACCCCCTCCCTGTTTCTTAAATAAAACATGAATTTAATTGAAATCTAGAGACACATGATAGATAATCATGATAATGATTATAGAAAGATTTTCAAAACAATTTGCAAAATTTTAAGGTCAGAATTTTATTGTGTGAACCACCAAATTTAACGGTGGATTAATTGGTTTCAGTGACAGATTTCCTCTCACAAAAATTTTGTAACAAGTTTAACTGTTTCAAATGAAGGATTTATGTCCATCAGTCCAAACTCATTAAACAAAAGTAAACAAGATGTAATAGTTATGTGCAATGTATCCCTTTGCATTTGCATCTTTAAAATAAAAATAAAGTAATTAGGAAATGGTAGCAAGACCTATTTCTTCATTTGCAAAATTAATGAGTGTTCATTTGATATAAATAAAACCAAATGAAGTGTAAATGTCAATCATTAAGCAACCCAACAAAAAGTAACTAAATAATAAAAACATACATTTCAAATAATAACAAAAGTATACATAATTGAACTTAAGAAAAATCTCATCTTATTCCATTCCAATTGTTAATTCTAAACGATAAATGACAGGGAAATATTTATTTGTTTGCATGTATAATTATGTTCATAAATACGCATTAACATAAAGAAAAAGCAAAACGTAAGCGTTTTATAATTGTAACTTTCGTTTTTTTTACCCTAACTTCAGATTTTCGAACATAAACCATTCTAGAGGTTTTCCGAAACGATGTGCCATTGTCTCCTCTACAACACCTATATAGTGGTTGCCCGTCACAATCTGTATAAATTGGTCCAAAGTTAACTTGAAGTGCCCTACCCCCCTAATCTCATTTTATCAATTTCATTATTTTTACCCTAACTTCAGATTTTCGAAAATAAACCACTCTGGAGTTTTTTTTCTAAAGGTTGCGCAAATGTTTCCTCTACAACACCTATGTAGTCGTTGCCCGTCACAATCTCTATAAATGGGTCCAAAATTAACTTAAGGGCCTTATTCACTAAATCTCATTTTGTCAATTCAATTTCATTTTTTTCAGCCTAACTTCAGATTTTCGAACATAAACCACCCTGAAGTTTTTCCTAATCGATGCGTTAATGTCTCCTCTACAACACCTACCTAGTCGTTGCCCGTCACAATCTCTATAAATTGATCCAAAAATTAACTTAATTTGCCGTACCCCCTAATTTCCATTTGTTCTCTAACTTCAGATTTTCGAACATAAACCAATCTGGAGAATTAAATAAACGATGCGCCAATGTCCCCACTACAACACCTATATAGTCGTTGCCCGTCAAAATCTCTATAAATTGATCAAAAATTAACTAAGTGCACTACCCCCTCCCCCTCCTAATTTCATTTTGTCAATTAGTTTTTTAACACTAACCTCAGATTTTCGAACATAGACCATTCTGGAGTATTACCTAAACGATGCGCAAATGTCTCCTCTACAACACTTATATAGTGGTTGCCCGTCACAATCTCTATGAATTGGTCCAAAATTAACTTAAATTGCCGTACCCCCTAATTTCATTTTGTCAATTAGCTTTTTAACACTAACTTCATATTTTCGAACATAAACCATTCTGGTTTTTTCCTAAACGTTGCGCCACTGATTCCTCTACAACACCTATACAGTCGTTGCCCGTATTAATCTCTATAAATTGATCCAAAATTAACCTAGTGCCCTACTCCCCCCCCTTTCTAATTTCAATTTGTCAATTAGTTTTTTAACACTAACCTCAGATTTTCGAACATAAACCATTCTGGAGTATTTCATAAACGATGCGCCAATTTCTCCTCTACAACACCTGTGTAGTCGTTGCCCGGCACAAACTATAAAAATTGGTCTAAAATTAACTTAAAGTGAGTGCCCTTCACCCTAATCTTATTTTGTCAATTTTAATATTTTTAGCCTAGCTGCAGATTTTCGAACATAAACTATTCTGGAGTTTTTCCTAAACAATGCACCAATGTCTCCTCTACAACACATTTATAGTCGTTGGCCGTCACAATCTCTATAAATTGGTCCAAAATTAACTTAAACTGCCCTACCCCCCAATCTTATTTTGTCAATTTTAGTTTTTTTTAGCCTAACTTCAGATTTTCGAACATAAACCACTCTGAAGGTTTTCCTAAACGATGCGATAATGTCTCCTCTACAACACCTATATAGTGGTTGCCCGTCACAATCTCTATAAATTAATCCAAAAATTAACGTAGTGCCCTAACCCCCTAATTTCATTTTGTCAATTAGTTTTAACCGGATTTACGAAGGAAATATCGGTTATTAATTTGTGGATGTACGGCGGGCGGGCGGGCGGCTGCCAAACAGTGTCTCCGAAATAACATGAATACGCTTTGACAAATGTTTTCAAATTTAAATATGTTGTTTCTTGGGACTTAATGAAGATTGAGTTTAATTTTAAAGATTTCAGTATTTCTCCTTTTTGAGTTATCGCCATTTCTAATATCCAAAATTGGTATTTTTAATATTTTTCTCTCTTGTTATCATATTATGACTAAGGTAAAGCATATAGTAAAAGTCTTATCTCACAATTATAATTGGAGTGACAGATTTATTTGAAAATTTTCTGTTTCCTAAGATCTGTAGGACTGTATATATAAAGTTTTAAATTTACTAGTAGGACTGTTTAAATGAAGGTTGAAATTTACTGTTCATTATTAGGAACTTTGAAGATAATTACAGATAAGTTTTATAGGTTTTTAAGAGATAGACATTTTGAAGTTAATTATACCCGTGCTTTAAAAAAGTGGGGTATA
The DNA here is from genome assembly GCA_017311375.1 of Mytilus coruscus. Taxonomy (NCBI): domain Eukaryota; kingdom Metazoa; phylum Mollusca; class Bivalvia; order Mytilida; family Mytilidae; genus Mytilus; species Mytilus coruscus. Next base: position 37,557,991 of record CM029603.1, on the reverse strand, counting down.
CTGTTTTACCTCTTTCTGTCCATCCATCCATCCAGCCGTCCATCCATCCGTCAGTCTGTCAGTCCGTCAGTCCGTCCATCCATCCGTCCCATGAAAATTTTTCGAACTACAATACAAGGATTTCTAAAATTTGGTTTCAGGGTTTATATAAGCCGGTATACCGTGTGATGCGTTTTCAGATTGATCACTCAACAACTTCCTGTTTACCGAACACTTACATCATTTTACACAACACATTCAAGTTGAAAATTTTCGTCACACATTTTTCTCAGGAACTACATCACAAGGATTTCTGAAATTTGGTTTCAGTGTTTATATAAGTCAGCTATACCGTGTGATGCGTTTTCAGATTCATCACTCAACAACTTCCTGTTTACCGTCAAGTATTTGGGCTGGGGGTATCATCTGTGAGCAGTAGCTCGCAGTTTCACTTGTTACGTTACTAATAATTATATACTACTTTGTTAAAAGGTTAAACCATAGTTCTATTCAAGGGGAAATAACCCTTCAATTTGCAAGCATGATTTTCATTATTAATTTTTCTTTTCTTTGGTAAATTGTTTAAAGAATTTTATGGTGTGTTTGTTATTCTGTAAAAGTAATTTTCTGAGTGATATATATATACAATTGTTTTGTTGTGTCTGTTAATTTTAATTTTTACTTGATCCTGTTTGTGGTTCCAGATTTGAAAATTCATTAAATAATAATCTATTACTTATAAGTTAAAAGTTAAAATTAAGATAAGATAAGTTGCAGATCTATATGAGTATGTTACAAATGAAAGAAAAAATATTGGGAACTATCAACTATATATATAAAGTTTGATTTTGATTTATACACTAAGTGATAAGATAACACACATCTGGTAATTTTCAATGCAATCACCCAATTATAATTAGAGTGACAGATTTATTAGAAAACTATTATTTATATTTGATTATAATTTAAAATAAATATAACATCATATCTCTTTACATCATATCTAATTTTAGAGTCTATGGTTAAATCATATTTAATTTTAGATTAACATGATTAGTTCATGGAAATAAAGTTTAAGTTATTTCCATTTGAACAGAAATGGTTTAACTAAGAAGTATTTCATCAAAAATTGAATTCTTGGGGTTCTTTGATATGCTGATTCTAGCAATGTACATAGCATTTGGATATTGGACCATAATAGGTAAATGTTCAATTACAAATTTTTCAGTTCTTTGACCACATTTATTTTGTGTCACAAACCCATGCTGTATCAAATATTCAATCACAATCCAAATTCAGAGCTGTTTTTGTAACAGCCACTATGTTCCGTCAGTTACTTTGTTCCGGCGGAACTTTTCAACTAGTTATTTCGTTCCGATGGAACTTTCCAACTAGTTGTTTTATTCCGAGTGCAGTCAAAAAGTTCCGGAAAAAAGTAGCTAGTTGAAAAGTCCCGGAACAATGTAGCTAGTTGAATAGTTCTGGCGGAACAGAACAACTAGTTACATCGTTCCGAATATACCATATTTCGTCCTTTTGTAGAAAGAGGGGGAAGAATGAGTATCAGTATATATAAGAGCAAATCATTAATTTACAAGAATACCCAACGCACTGAAAGGGGTTTCTTTGGGGACAAATATGCAAAATTTAAGTTGTATTTCATAGCTCACATAAAACGGAATAAGTTGCATTATCATGCAAATTTAGTATTCATAGTACCCTCAAGAGAGGGAAGAATACTCCCTCCTCATGTTGTTCTTTGCATCAATTCTCTAAATGGAACTTTGTGACTGGTTGATAAGTTCCGTTGGAACTTTTGGGCTAGTTTGTTAGTTCCGGTTTTGACTTACATTTGTATTTGCCAAAGAGGAAATTTGTGGATAGTTGATAAGTTCCTTTTGACTTTTGTAATCAGTATCTTGGTTTCCCTTTGAAAGGTTCAAATATAATATGTTGCGCTTTTACTTTGCATCTATTCTCCAAATGGAACTTTCTGCCTGGTTGATAAGTTCCGTTGGAACTTTTGGGCTAGTTTGTTAGTTCCGGTTTTGACTAATTTGGCAAAAAGGAACTTTCTAACTAGTTGATATGTTCCGTTGGAACTTTTCAACTAGTCACTTTGTTCCGGTGGAACTTTTAAACCAGAGGAAGAACAAAGTAACTAGTTAATAAGTTCCTCCGGAACTTTTCGGTTAGTTAGTTCTTTCCGCCCGGAACTTTCCAACGTCGGAACAAAAGAGCATTTACATTTTAAGCTTAAATTTTTTGTCCATACTTGCTCAACTGTTCAGGGTTTGACCTCTGCAGGAAAATCCGGTTTGCTGTCACTCTGACAGCCTCTTGTTAACTGGATTTTCGAAGGAAATATCGGTTATTAAAATGGTTATGTACGGCGGCTGGGCGGATCACTGGCGGCTGCCAAACAGTGTCAACACAATAACATGAAAACGCTTAAACAAATTTTTTTCAAATTTAAATATGTTGTTTCCTGGGACTTAATGAAGGTCTGTATGAATTTTCAAGATTTTAGTATATGTCCTTTGTGAGTTATCGCCATTTTTAATATCCCAAAGTAGAACTTTTAAATATTTTACTCTTGTTATCATGTAATTATCTGTCTTATCTCAGAATAAAAATTAGAGTGACAGATTTATTTGAAAATTATTTATTTCTTAAGTGGTAATGATTATAAGCTATATCATTAGACATTTTGAAGATTATTGCATTATTAATTATGTTAGAGTACTATGTTAAACAACCATAGTTCTGTTCAATTAGATATTAGAAATATTTTAGCATATGATAATGATTTATTTTCATTATTAAGTAGATCTTTTAAATATGTTAGCGTATTATAATCATTGGAGTGACAGATTTATTTGAAAATTTTCTGTTTTCTGATAAGATCTGTAGGACTGTATAAAGTTTGAAACTGACTAGTAGGAATGTAGAAATGAAGTTTGGAATTTACTGTTCATTTTTAGACATTTTGTAGATAATTAAGTGTCCATTAATCATATATATTCTTACCCCTACCCCCTTCAATTTGATAATGTGCTTTTATCTTGTAAATGGTTGAGATCCCTACTCCTAAACCATATATATTCTTGTATGGGACAATAAAACAAATGAAATGAAATATTGGGATAGTCCTCGGGTTCACACCTACCCTCCTTTTTTTTGAAAACTTGTAAATGTGCAAGCTCCCCACCCTGAAACCATATATATTCTTGTATGTTACAAATCAAATGAAATAAAAGAAGGTGAGTCCCCTGGTGTCACCCCCAGCGTGTCTGTTTGAGAACTTGTAAACGGTCTAGATCCCCACCCCTAAACCATATATATTTTTGTATGGGACAATAAAAGAAATCAAATGAAATATAGGGGAAGTCCATTGTGGTAACTTCCCACCCCCTTCTGTTTGAGAAATTGTAAACGGTTGAGATCCCCACCCCTAAACCATATTTATTCTTGTATTTGACAATAAAACAAATCAAATAAAATTTAGGGGAAGTCCACGAGGTAAACCCACCTCTTTCTTTTGAAAACTTGTAAATGGTTGAGATCCCTACCCTTAAACCATATATAATCTTTTGGGACAATAAAACAAAGAAAATGAAATTTAGGGATGTCCCTGGGTAACCCCACCCCTTTTTTTGAAAACTTGTAAGCAGTCACGATCCCCACCCTGAAACCATATATATTCGTGTATGTTACAATAAAACAAATCAAATGAAATAAAAGTCAAGTCCCCTGGGGTCATCCCCACCTTTTTTCTGTTTAAGAACTTGTAAACGGTTGAGATCCCCACCCCTAAACCATATATATTCTTGTATGGGACAATAAAACTAACCAAATGAAATATAGGGGAAGTCCATTGGGGTAACCCCTACCCCCCTTTTTTTTGATGACTTGTAAACGGTCAAAATTCCCACCCAGAAATCATATGTATTCTTGTATGGGACAATATATCAAATCAAATGAAATATAGGGGAAGTCAAGAGAGGTAAACCCTACCCCCTTCTTTTTGAAAATTTGTAAACGGTTGAGATCCCCACCCCTAAACCATATATATACTTGTATGGGAAACTTAAAATAAAGCAAATTAAATTAGGGGAAGTTCCCTGGATAACCCCTACTCTGCTTTTTTTTGAAAACTTGTAAACGGTCAAGATCCCTACCGCGAAACCATATATATTCTTGTATGTTACAGTAAAACAAATGAAATGAAATAAAAGGTGAGTTCTTTGGGGTTATTCCCACCTTCTTCCTGTTTAAGAACTTGTAAATGGTCGAGATCCCCGCCCCTAAACCATATATATCCTTGTATGGGACAAAAAAAAACAAATCATATGAAATAAAGGGCAGGTCCCCTTGGAAAATTAATCAGTTTGTGTGTGTTATATTTGAACATAAATTAAATATATATATAGGGTTATTTCAAGTGCTGAATCTGAACTTGTTTTTAATTAGATAATAATCTATTTTTATTATGAGATAAAGTTTTTGACATTGATAGATAAGTTGCAGATCTGTATTATATTTTGACACATGAAAGAAACAATGTTAGCAACTATTAATTAAATTTGATTATAATATGGAAATAGATATAACATCATATCTGATTTTAGAGAAGTATTTTGTTGGTTTTTTACTGGTTTATGGAAATAAGTTTGAGTTATTTGTTTTGAAAAGTGATGTGTTTAATTGATAGATATAAAATCATATCTAATTTTAGAGATTTATGAGTGGTTAAGTCATATCTAATTTTGGAGAATTATTTTGGTGTTTTGTTACTGGTTCATGGAAATAAATTTGAGTTATTGGCGAAATATCAGTGGTAAATTGTTTGAAACTTTTTTGGTAGGCTGTGTGTCTGTTTGTCTGTCTCTCTCTCTGTCTGCTTGTCCTTCAGTCCCTAAACCATATATATTCTTGTATGGGACAATAAAACAAATCAAATGAAATAAAAGGTCAGTCCTCTGGGGTAACCCCCACCCACTCCTATTTGGGAACTTGTAAATGTTCGAGATCCCCACCCCTAAACCATATATATATATATATTCTTGTATGGGACAATAAAACAAATCAAATGAAATATAAGGCGAGTCCTCTGGGGTCACCCCACCCCTCCTGTTTAAGAACTTGTAAACGGTCGAGATCCCCACCCCTAAACCATATATATTCTTGTTTGGGACAATAACACAAATCAAATGAAATATAGGGGAGTCCAGGGGTCACCCCCCCCTTCTTTTTGAAAACTTGTAAACGGTCAAGATCCCCACCCCGAAACCAAATATATTCTTGTATGGGACAATAAAACAAATCAAATGAAATAAAAGGTGAGTCCCCTGGGGTCCCCCCACCCCCTCCTGTTGGAGAACTTGTAAACGGTCGAGATCCTCACCCCTAAACCATATATATTCTTGTATGGGACAATAAAACAAATCAAATGAAATATAGGGGAAGTCCATGGGGGTAACCCCCACCCCACCCCCTCTTTTTTATAACTTGTAAACGGTCGAGATCCCCACCCGGAAACCATATATATTCTTGTATGGGACAATAAAACAAATCAGATGAAATATAGGGGAGTCCAGGGGGGTCACCCCCACCCCTCTTCTTTTTGAAAACTTGTAAACGGTTAAGATCCCCACCCCGAAACCATATATATTCTTGTATGGGACAATAAAATAATTCAAATGAAATATAAGGCGTCGCCTGGGGTCACCCCCACCCCCCTCCTGTTTAAGAACTTGTAAACGATCGAAATCCCCACCCCTAAACCATATATATTCTTGTATGGGACAAAAAAAACAAATCATATGAAGTAAAGGGTAAATCCCCTGGGGATCACCCCCTCCTTTGAGAACTTGTAAACGGTTGAGATCTCCACCCCTAAACCATATGTATTCCTGTTCGTAATTTCAAGAAGATTTGAATGACATACAGGGTCAAAACATAGGCGTCACTTATGCATATGACAAACCAATTTGTACTGGACTTTGCCCAATGTCAGGCGATCATGGAATGACGAATTATTGGAGCTTTGTTTGCGAGACTTCGTTACAGCATCATGTTACAATTATTTCTTGTTACTGATAAGTTTTATAGATTTTGAAAGACATTGTATTAATGATAAATGAAATTTTGGATTTTTTCTACTTTTCTCCCACCCCGAAACCATATATATTCTTGTATGGGACAATAAAATAATTCAAATGAAATATAAAGCGAGTCGCCTGGGGTCACCCCACCCCTCCTGTTTAAGAACTTGTAAACGGTCGAAATCCCACCCTAAACCATATATATTCTTGTATGGGACAAAAAAATGAATCTAAACCTGTATTTAAATATTAGATTTTTGGGCCCAGTTTTCAAGTTGGTCCAAATCAGGGCCCAAAATTAAACTTTGTTTGATTCAACATAAATTGAATTTATGGGGTTCTTTGAAATGCTGAATCTAACCATGTATTGAGAGATATTGGATTGTGGGCTCCTTTATCAAATTGGTCCAAAGGGTCCTAAATTAAACTTTTGTCTGATTTCATCAAAAATTGAATTCTTGGGGTTCTTTGATATGTTGATTCTAATATGTACTTAGATTTTGGATATTGGACCATAATAGGTATTTAAATGTCCAATTTCAAATATTTCAATTCTTTGACCACATTGATTTTGTGTCACAAACCTATGATGTGTCAAATATTCAATCACAATCCAAATTCAGAGCTGTTTTAAACTCAAATGTAGTGTCCATACTTGCTCAACTGTTCAGGGTTCGACCTCTGCAGGAAAATCCGGTTTGCTGTCACTCTGACAGCCTCTTGTTAACACTAACTTCAGATTTTCGAACATAAACCACTCTGGAGTTTTTCTAAACGTTGCGCCAATGTCTCTTCTACAACACATATGCAGTCGTTGCCTGTCACAATTTCTATAAATTGATCCAAAAATTAACTTAAATTGCCGTACCCCATAATTTCATTTTGTCAATTTCAGTTTTTTTAACCCTAACTTCAGATTTTCGAACATAAACCACTCTGGAGTTTTTTCCTAAACGATGTGCAAATGTCTCTTCTACAACACCTATATAGTGGTTTCCCGTCACAATCTCTATAAATTGGTCCAAAATTAACTTAATAAACTGCCCTACCCCTTAATTTCATTTTGTCAATTTTAGTTTGTTTAGCCTAACTTCAGATTTTGGAACATAAACAATTCTTGAGTTTTCTTAATTAATACACCAATGTCTCCCCTACATCACCTACATAGTCGTTGCCCGTCACAATCTCTATAAATTGGTCCAAAATAAACTATAAATATATACATATACATAATTGTTCGCTAGGTCTCTGTAATTGTTCGCTATCTCGAAAAATACGTAATCGTCTTATGTGAAATTGTGCGTTTTAGTTAAACCTCATAATTGTTCGCTAGCTTATTGTTAGTCTCGATCATCCAGCCGCTTTATTTTTCAAAGTATAGCGTCTTGATGACAAATGAAATACAAGTTTGACTTTTCTAAAAAAAGGTGTGGACTGCTTCGCACTATCCTAATTTAAGGTAATATGTGTGCATGTGGTTGTTGATTTAGTATTGGAAATGTGGTATTTTTAGATATTGATTGATATAAAATTGATGTCTTAGACTTGGAATATCAATTTTTGTATATATATTAAGATGAACTTTTCTGAAATTTTAAACTGGTTGTTCAGTGTTGTGCGTTGTACACCCATGCTTTTAAAATTTTGTTCACTTTACTTGTTGAAAATTAAAACATTTACAAATAGACACGACTCTGCAGGCGTGCCTAGATTGGCAGAAGTTATAAAATACAGATAATGCATTTTTGTAAACATTGTATAGGAACATTGTTTAGCAAAACAAATCGTGCATATTGCAGATTAACAAAGCAAATATACACGTATTAATAATTGACATTTCAATATTGAATTTCAATGTGCAATATATGCATAATAAAACGAACATGAATTAATGACAGTTGATCGGAACTGAAATACACATAGTTAATTTTCCGGCATTTGATGTCTTATCCTGAGACAAGAAAAGTCTGTAATTCTTTATCTCATTTAAGCCAATAGCTGTTGCTGTATCTCAGTCGCATCATAAAGCAACCAATCAGAATCTATATGTGATAAGTAATTATTTCAAGATGGCGTGTATATCGACTGAAACTAAAAGCTCCACACCGTGATGCGAAGCAAAAAATGGTAATTTATGACAATCGGAATAGTATCTGCCTTTTTAGCTTGTTTAAATGGACAATATCCAAGACGAATAACCAGGAAGTTCGTTATTGACTAACACTTCGGAAGAAATGACATTACAATAATAGTATTGAAAAGCCCGAGTGTTTCGATTGTAGACAGGACTAGTCGAATGACGTCGTTTAAAGCTATTTTTAATTTTTTGTGACGTATATAAGTCGTGGAAAACACCAGACAGCATGGCTTCCATGGCCGAGAAGGAAAATTACAGCACAGCCAACTTTGGTAAGATGTTATGACAATACAAACTATAACATAAATTTCAATGCAATTTATGCATTGAGTAATTATATTTGTTCATGCATGTCCGTGCTACGCAAACGGGTTAATAATTACAATTAAATGCAATGGAAAACTTTGTGAGACCATTCGTAGTGGCGGATCCAGAACTTTTTATAAGGGGGCCCACTGACTGACCTAAGGGGGCCCGCTCCAGTCATGCTTCAGTGATTCCCTATATAATCAACCAAATTTTTCCCACAAAAGGGGGCCCAGCCCCCCCCCCTCCCCAGGGCCCCCTGGATCCGCCTATGACTCGAACAGTCGTGCATGCTAATAAATACATATTTTGAGATTGATATTTAGTATCTTTAACTTCATACATATTTGATAAAAAGGTAATATGACGCCGAAATATGACATCATCTAAGATTAGATTGTTGCATCTACCTGTATTAGAGAGTTCAGTTGGATCTTGATATATATGTATAAAAGAAGGAAGGAGGGAGATTCAATGTACCCATTCAAAGGAGGGAACGCAATCCAAAACCATAAGTGGAAGAAATACAGAAAAGGTGTATCTATTAATAAGATGCCATTTTTACATATCTTGACTTACATCTAGAAATTGACAATGAGGGTCGGTTGAAAACAAAACTTTACGACAAAAGAGATGATTTCAGCTTCCCAATTGTGAACTTTCCATTTCTATATAGCAACATTCCAGCAGCGCCTGCATACGGAGTATATATCTCCCAATTGATACGATATTCCCGGGCTTGTATTTCCTATCATGATTTCCTTGATATAGGATTGCTGCTCACAAGGAAGCTATTAAACCAAGAGTTCCAAATGGTGAAGTTGAAATCATCCCTTCGTAAATTTTACGGACGCTATCACGAGTTGGTTGACCGTTATGGAATAACCGTTTCACAGATGATATCGGATATGTTCCTTATGTCGTAACTAAAATACCCCTCCCTTTTCACGAATGAGACCTACCGAATTAGACTATTTACCGGATTTGTAATAACATAAGCAACACGACGGGTGCCACATGTGGAGCAGGATCTGCTTACCCTTCCGGAGCACCTGAGATCACCCCCAGTTTTTGGTGGGGTTCGTGTTGCTTAGTCTTTAGTTTTCTATGTTGTGTCATCTGTACTATTATTTGTCTGTTTGTCTTTTTATTTTTGGCCATGGCGTTGTCGGTTTGTTTTCGATCTATGAGTTTGACTGTCCCTCTGGTATCTTTCGTCCCTCTTTACATACATCCAATGTTCTAGGAAAAGCTGGCACATTTATTTTACGTGTAACATTTGGGACAGGTCAGATATATATCCTTTTGTCATATGTTTTGAATGTTTATTTTCTTGCAATTTCAAAGGGTCGTAAAAGCGTTGATGTTGCGCACATTATAAGAAGGGAGTACTTCTACACTATATAAAAAGAGACGGAAATACCAAACGGACAAAATGTTCTTTTTTCGATTTATTTTTTTTAAACATATGCATATAGCTTAATCTATACAGATTAATAAAGGGACACATTGTCATTAAAAGTAATTTCTTTTAATTCCTATTCCACTATCTAAAATTTTATATATAATGTTTGATAAACAAAATTCTGGACCGGTCAACTTAAAATAGCAAAAATTTTTTTTTTGTACTATTAAAAGGCATTGTTGTCAGGGAAGATACCAAGTGGCAATCTAAACCTGTATTTTTTTTTTTTAATGTTGGACAAAACCATGGCAAGAAGAAAAACACTGAAAAGGAGATTTCAAACAATTTTTTTCGTACATACATTTTGTACTATGCTGGTGACCAGTAATTAATATGATTTTAATAGTTATTTTCTTTTGTAGAGACAAACCAATGATGAATCTGGACTCAGATTTGATGTGAAAAATATTAAGAATTAAAATAGTATAATGTTCAGGATATTCATTTTATAATGCTTCAATTTTATAAGAATAAGATTCAAAGAAAAATTAGGATTAGGCGATATAGATTATTGGTGTAAAAGCTAAGAAAAATTCAGACTATTGTGTCGTTTGCAGTTTCTCTTGTAAATGAAAATTGAGTTGGCTCATAGTGTGATCTCACTGATCTGCCAGTAAGTTGTTGGTGTTAAGGAAATTTTTTGACATTACATTCTTAGTATTTGTATAAGTTGTTATCCTTCACATAGAAGTAACTTGATGTGTACATTTTTTGTAAGGTAAGTGTATCAGATATCTGAAAGAATATTAAAAGGGCAGCATAAATTATAACATGAGTTTCAAGAAATGAGAATAAAGGGCAAAATCTAAGAAAAATCGACCAAAAATAAAAAGAAAAGGACAAAAAAATAAGAGAATAATGGTGTTCTATAGTATGAAGATAAGAGAATACCGTGGTGTGCTAGCTATAATATAAGAATAGAATGATTGTAGGTGCTTGGTTATCGTCTAGTGGTAAATATTTCATACATGTTCAGGACGAAAAGAAATTAACAATAAATATAATAAGGAGGTCCTGTAATAGAGGCCGTCCGGTATACAGGTCGGAGAAATTATGACTGTCACTAGAAAATTATGGTATATTGTATAGGGCAGAAATTTAGCCTCAAGTAGTACAACAGTCCACCTACGGACCCTTCTCTTAGCGCACAGAGAGCGTGGTATTCTCTACACGAGGAATCGGATTTAACGTCCCCATTCTGACGTGGCAGCGTACTTGTACATCCCTATTAAAATAAACACAAGCGGACAACACTTTGGCATGGGTTTTACTGCTGGTCGGAAGACGACCAAAAGTGACCATATTTCTTTTCAAATTTGGCAATAATGTACCTCTGGGGATAGGTAACACAATACCAAATTTCTTTTTGTGCGGCTCGCCTGGTTCGGCAACTGGAGTGAAAACAGTGACAAAATCCTGTAGGATATTTTTTTCTCCCTTAGGATATTTATAAATCCTACAGGATTTTGAGCAATCCTATAGGATAAAGTCATCATCCCATAGGATATTTTTTATATCCTACAGGATATTTAAATCCTAAGGGATTATAAATCCCTTAGGAGAATAAAAATATCCTATAGGATATATTTTCTCCCTTAGGACTAAAAACATCCCTTAGGAAAAATAAAAGCATTTCCTACAGGATATTTTTTATTCTATAGGACATTTAGCTAACAAAATAATCCCGTGGGATAAAAAATATCCGATAGGATTAATAAAAATCCTAAGGGATTTCATTACAGAAAAAATATCCTGTGGGAAAAAAACTTCCTTAGGGAATACATTACAGAAAAAATATCCTGTGGGATAAAAAAAAATCCTAAGGGTTATAAATAAATCGTAAGGGAAAATAAAAATCCAATGGGAGATTAAAGCAAATCATAAGAGAGAAAAAAATCCTATGAGAGAAAGAAATCTATGGGAGAAAGAAATATCCTATGGGAGAAAAATTTATTTGGGAACAAAACCAAAGAAAAGAGAATATTTTTATATGTTCTGGTAGTAAGTAAAGGTATTATTTTATTTGACCAAATATCCCCAGATTTCATTGTTCAAGAAATGTAAATTTTACTACCAATGACACAAATCCCGATTATTGTACTTCAAGAATGGAGATTGCATTCAGTTACTGCTACTGGTCCTTTGTTATTTTATGTGTATTATTGCAATTTGCGTAGTTTTTTCTGTTACCTATTTTAACATCGGACTCTGACTTCTTTTAAATTGAGTTTTCTTCTGTTTAAAGCAGTATGGTTGTTTATTCCTCATTTGCTAAAGGAATAGGGCCAGGTTGAGATACCAAAAGTCATAAATTACATTTTATCGCCTGTCCCAAAGCAGAAACCTTTATCCTTTGTTAATCTTGTGTGCTTTTGGTTGTTTTTTTTAAATCTAAGTTCAAAAGCGTATTTTGGTGTTTAGTGTAGCAACCATTTCACTGAACTAGTATACATTATTGTTAAGTGAACAAAAGAGGTCCCTCTCCATGTGCGGGATTTTCTTTCTGCGTAGAGGACTCAATTTGAACTTATCAGGGAAGATTTATTTAAGGTGGAAATATCTGAATAGTTTTGCCAGTTACTGTATTTCTTCGTTTGTGTATTAAATATGCATGTAGTATTTGCAACTGAACATTTACATTAACTTACAACTCAAACTTTATGAACAAAAACTAGATGTTCTAAAGACTGAGAGTGTGTTTTTCACCTAGGTCTATGTGCATCTCCGACAACAGACACGTCAACACGTTAGACTAGAATATTATACGTGACTAAAATTTTCTTTTTTTAAATTATTATTGCTTTTGTTTTGTTTTTTTTTTTTTCTCTTCCGATAAACTTTTTTGTGTGCGTGGCTTTGATGTGCGTCAACTCTCAAGTTAGAATATTGTCAGTTTGTTAAAATGATTATGTATTAAAACGTTTTATCAAGAAAAAAGAAAAGAAATATCGACCTATTTCAATTTCCAAGTAATGGTCACTTACGCGGAATTTTGTTAAAAGTTGACGACTATTAAAAAAAATATAGGTCACAGAAAGGCCTTCAACACGGAGCCTTAAATGTTGGATGTAGAGGGCCTCAAAATGACTAGTTTACAACCGTTCAAACAGGAAAACCAACGGTCTAATCTATACGAAAAACGAGAAACGAGAAACACTTATATGAAATATACATTAGCAAACGGCAACCACTGAACTACAGGTTTCTAACAAACGGCAACCGCTGAACTACAGGTTTCTGACTTAGATCAGGTTCAAACAAATACAGTGGGTTTGTATGTTTAAAAGCCTTAATATACAAATAACTCCCGAGACTTAAGTTACAATGTTCTTGATTTTACCAGAACCGTATGTGTTGATTTAGAGCAAGAGATGTAATTTTTATAATCTTTTTCTGAAACGACTTCTCGTCCTGAATATGCATGAAATGTTTGCCACTGGACGTTGAGCAACCAACAATCGACCAATTCAAATTTTGCTTTAAAAATCAATTAAACAATGTAAACTTGAATTGTATCCATCACTTGTTGTCTGTTGTTTGTTTGTACAGTAAACATAAATTCGTTTTTGTCCAGAAACATATTGCTTAGACGAGTTCAAGTGTGTAAAGAAATGTATAGGGTATCATGTGGTAGTCGAAATTTTTCAGCGCAATCATTTTGTGTACGTCGTCGTCTTCCATACATATCAAGTGTTGTATCCACTGTTTGCTGGTCGTTGTTTGTTAGGCCTCGGTCTGGGAATTATAGCCCCTATTTAGGTATTGGCCAATCATAAGGGGGTTTCGGGTCAAACATTTTTTCTCAATAAAAAAAAACACTAACCAATTTTCTATATTCTATCAGTAAATTAACGATGTATACTTCAGATGTTGAACTAAAAAAAGATTGCAAATCAATAATAAATCCTAAATTCCAAAGTATTTTATGGTAAACATATTTAATGTTTGGATTATATTCTTATGCAAAAAAGATTACCAGTTATGTAATTTGACACGTGTCTTACGGTTCATCGATTTTCGGCAAAATCTAAACATTGTTCAATTTATTCATTTATTTGTGTGAATATTTTTCGATAAAATTTGGAATATAAATCTCTACCATAATATGAATTTTGTTTACATGTAATACCACTCCTTTTGAATCCTTAGTACACTGAGGAGTTCTTAGGATTGTTTAGACGCACCCATAGGAGGACATTATGTTTTCTGTTCTGTGCGTCCGTTCGTTTGTCTGTTCGGTTCGTCCATCCGCTCGTTCGTTCCTTCGTCCGTCCGTCCGGTCGTTTGTGCATTCGTCCGTTTTTCCTGCTTCAGGTTAAAGTGTTTGGTCAAGGTATATTTTGATGAAGTTGAAGTTCTATCAACTTGAAACTAAATACTCATTTTCCCTATGATAATATGATCTTTCTAATTTGATTCCAAATTAAAGTTTTGATCCTAATTTCACGATCCAACGAATATAGAAAATGCTAGTCCGTGTATTATGGACACATTTTTTATATGTTAACTCAGAGAGATACATATATCTGGTTAACAACAAAAAAAAGAGTGATATTTGAATTTGATGTTTCTTACTGTACATCTTTTTCCATGTTTTTTGGGGGGATCGGGTGGGGGCGGGGGAGGGGGCTTGGGGTATGTATTGTTTAATCGGAGAGTCACTTTCTGATTGCAACTTTTCTGAAAATAAAAGGCATTGTTCCAAAGGGGAATTAAAAAAAAACACACCTTTATCGAAAGTTACAGATAAAAACGTAAATTTACAAATATAAGTAGTTCCTAGGTGTAATTTTAAAAAAGCTAAATATTTATTTTAGTTATTCAAATTAACTAAGAGTTTATAACATTTATCCCACCTAGAACACCTCTTAAAAGATGACTGGTGATGCTTTAGAAACGTGATAATTTCTGAGACATGGTATATTCTGTATAGGTAGTGATTTACTTTGACATGTTCGGATATTACAGCGGAGTTACATGTATATTACCTGTATATGGTAAGGTACTCTCCAATGAAGTTCCACGTATATACTGGTATTGGTGTTCAGTATCTATTCGTGATAATAGGGTATTCTAAATTCACATTTATGTTCAGACCAATTGTCAATAAGGATATGTAATTTTGAAGAAAACAATTTGGACTATCAAATTGATTTCGGTGTTGTTACTATGTATTAATTCATTGAAATTTTAAAAAAATAACACGGCTTGTCCACTAAGAACTGAACCCGATGCAAGGGAGTATTTTACGAATTTCAGGGATGTAATAAATTTTTTTTTTTTTTCTCAGTTAAGTGATATAAGTTAAGACTCCTCTTAAATCATGAATGGTCATGCTTTAAAATCGGGAGAGTTTTTTTGACATGGTACATTCTGTATAGGTAGTGATTCACTTTGATATTTCCGGGTGCTACAGAGCTACATATATGTTACCCGTAGATGATAAAATGCCGTCCCATGAGGTCTTACGTATAGAGGTTCACGTTAATAGTGGTGCTTAAAACTTCTGTTTTTAATTATAAAGTTATTTTTCTCTCGAGTAAACAGCCAAACTCTTATTATAACACTTAATTATTATTGTTTCCAAATTATTTCTTCCTTTTAAACCTACACATTGTAATTAAATACAAAAAATATTTTGGTCTTTATAACTTCTTCTTTAGATTTATAAATTTGAACATTATTTATCATTTTATAACATCGGATTCAACCATCCTACCTGTATATGAAATACATGTTTAAAATCATTATTTTGTAATCATCGGACCAAACCCTAAATATAATTTAATATTTCACGGCGATCTATTTGTATTTGCCTCCTCCTTACCATGTATTTTAACTTTGTGTATTAAACTCGACCATCCATCTTATGGTCTATTCGAATTGACAGTCACACCCGACATGTGTGTCCTAGAGGCCCGGCCAGAGAATAATACACACATCGCATATTTAAAGATAGTAAAAGGCCAATAAGTGTACACCTATATATCGTCTTAACAGTTTAAGTTATTTACTTTAATTTGTTCAATATATCCGTCGGAAAAGCAAATATTAAAAAATATATAAAATATTTAATTTTTAACAAGGATCCCGATAACGGAAATCTAGTTTACAATTTCACTTCACCTTAGTTATTTTCTGGGAACATTCCTGAACATTAAAAGTTAAACCAGGAATCACAGAATAAGGGAACGATTATTTAACTTCAAAAGGCACGGGATAGGGTTGTGTTTTCTTCCTAAAAGATATATATGGTGATCCCCAATTTAATGCCTAAAAAAAATATGGCCAGGAGGTGAACAAAAATATTTTGAATCCACATTTTTCCCATAACTTATAGTGAAAATATTTGAAAAATTTAATTTGATCAATAGCATTAAAAACTTCTAATCTGACAAAACAAATCATGACCCTCTCCCTACTTTAGAAGTTAAAAAGTTGCTCTAAAAATTGTAACGACTATATCGCTGCATTATTCCGATTAAATCGATATTTGAAATTCATTTTTATAAAGTTGGATAGAGTCAGCAGAATGACAGTATATTTAATTTAATAGAATAGAAAATGTTCACTTTCGATTGTTCAACGAAATGAAATCAGGAAGTGAAGAGGGATAACAAATTTAGAATGAATCCAGATTCGTAACAGATTGGTGTTTAATAAAAAGGCGGGAATTATCAATTTTTTAATTAATTTGCTCAGTAAGAAATATATTTGTGTCTCTCGTTTAATTTTATACTGAATGATTTCGTATTTTACGTTTTTTGTATCTATTAGATTTTTAAGAATACGTTCTCGCATGCGTAGACCATCATAAAGAAAGCACCTGTTTGACTCGTGACGTTTCAAACGGCTTCACCTTTCATGTCTTTGCTATCGAAATTGTCGAAAAATTCTGATGAAAATTTTAATAAAATGTGACGCAAGTACAAGGAACCAGATATGATATAATTGGCACAAAAGACATGAAATATAGAAGTAGACTATTTTAAAATAAATAATTCAACATTTTATCATACATCTTTAAAAATTACGAATTTAATGTTTTATCGACACGTGCCACGCAGAGCGTGCCACGTTCAATATTGATTGCCGTCTCTGTAATCGATTGAAATTCGTGATCATTCAACCAGGGACAGTTTATTACGCACGTGTTTACATACAGTTTGAGCATGTATAATTATGTTATTTCAGCATGTATTTTGTATTTGGTTTATAAAATAAAATTATGGATGAGGTCAATCGAAAATAAAACAAAAATACTCTATTTATCATTAAAAGCTTCGCAATTTCCAAAAAAAGGTTTGACAAACTGTTGATCACTTTATACGTACTATTCTATATTATGTTAA
The DNA here is from genome assembly GCA_017311375.1 of Mytilus coruscus. Taxonomy (NCBI): domain Eukaryota; kingdom Metazoa; phylum Mollusca; class Bivalvia; order Mytilida; family Mytilidae; genus Mytilus; species Mytilus coruscus. Next base: position 37,540,645 of record CM029603.1, on the reverse strand, counting down.
TCAAAACTGCGAAAAAAAACCCAACTGAATCCATTTATCGGTAAAAATCGGACAAATGAAAATGTAAAAAAAATATACATGATCTTTACAATTTGTTATTATCAATTCTAATTTATAAATCAAAGCCGATCCCCTATAACAGGAACATTTGTGCTAAACTAGTGTGATGTCGTTCAAACCCTCTCCTGACAAGAAAAAAAAATAGTTGTAAAGGGGTCCACTCATCATGCATGCCAATTCGCAAAGAAACAAAAAGTTTTAACTCTGTGAACATATACATGGAGTATAAAACTGTCTTAGAAAATGATATTTACGTTGAGTAAACTTCAGCGGTCATACATTGTACTAAGCCTTATTTAGACTAGAAGGTATTCAAACGTAACTCTACATAAAAGACTATGATATTTTGTAACAGTTGAAAAAATACAGAACTGAGCTCCATTTCATCTTTGACTGCTCTCTCTCTATATATTGACTGCCAAATTAACAAATTAGCAATATGTATTGTTCATGCATGTCATATAATACTCCAGTTGCTGTATGACCAAACACATTTTAATTATTTCAATATTCAAACAAAATATTTGAGAATTTATTTCAATTTTGAATCGAATGAGATATATATTATATTTGTGGAGCAGGATCTGCTTCCAAAATCGGAGCACCTGAGAGCACCCATCGTTTATTGTTGGGGTTCGTGTTCCAGATAGGATTAATTCAACACGATGATTTGAAATGTGTGCTTTATAGTGTGTCACATCCCGGTTGGCACGCACTGATTAAAAGTCATTTAACTGTACTTGAAATCAAAATATCTATTGATACTAAATTTCATATTAGTTGTTTAGATGCTTGTATCTTCTTTTTTCCATGTTAGTTGTGCTCCTTAAACACCGTTCAAGTGACGTTAGCGCAAAAAATTTGTTCGTAATGCACTAATAAAACTAAGTCCTTTGCGGTATTTCTACACACTGCTATGCGGAGTCGTTTTTTTAAAGATATTTAGTCAAACAAAATAATTTTTGGTAAAAATAAGTTCCTATAAAAAATGATGTCTTGTAATCATGTCACTTGTCACATCTTATCGGACACTATTATTTACAACAAAAGATAATAAAGAACACCTCTGGTTGGTGTACAGGTAAATTCAAACTAATGCCACATTCAAGATGGTTTTTTCCCCTTACGGTTCATTAAAAAAGAGGGTCTTGATGGGGTTTACGGAATAGAGAATAATGGTTAAAAAGTGCCGAATAAAGGCAAATAAATAATGACTACAGAAAAATCGAGAAAAAAAAATGATTAGAGAATGACGAACATATGTATATAAATTATACAGAAAAATGATAGAATACAGTGTTGAAGGACCCCCATACAGACCCTCATACAATTTGAATCATATTTCTTACATATCTATTTTATTTTCACACCTAACAGTTCCTGGGTATATACACGAATACCATATACACATGGTGGTAAGCGTACACCTTCAATGTTTAAATACTGCAACTTAAATTAATAAAATGATAGCTTTTTTAATCGTAACACAAATTTTAAACTTATTTTCATCCCTTAATGGACTTCTGATTGTGGAGAAAGTGTTCCATGATGAAATTGACATTATACAAAATATAGCTATGTTACTATATTTAGGAAATAAACACAACTAGTTGCAGTATAAATAAAAATACGAAGATGTTAAAAAATATTTAAACCTTTTTCACGGAATTTTTCCTAACGTGTACTACTGGGCCTGGTTTTCAAAAGTATCTTATGACTAAGACATGTCTTATGATGGTCTTAGGACATGTCATAGTCGTAAGATATGTTTTCGAAAGTGACATAAGTTACGATATGTCATAACTTTTATCACAAACTTAAGACGCCTCGCGACCTGACTTATGATGGTCTTATGATTATCATAAAAGTTACGACATCACGTGAAAGAAAGAATATGGCTGCTGTTTACATGCACATTCGACAACGAGCTGAAAACGTACTCCGAAACAGGGTCTTCCGAGACAGAAATAACCCATTAGATTATATGGACGATGAACAAATTGTACGTAGATATAGACTTTCACGCCCATTGATTCTTGAACTTTGTAGAATGTTTGAACATGACTTAGCACGGCCAACAGCAAGATCTCGTGCTTTTCCAGTATCATTTCAGATCATGGTAGCACTCAGGTTTTATGCTACTGGAAGCTTCCAAATGGTCAATGCCGATGTACACAATATATCTAGGCCTAGCGTATCTAAAAGTACAAGTGATGTTACCTCATGTTTAAAGAGGGTTTGCAGGAACTATATAAAGATGCCAACTGATGAGGCTGGACTGCACAACATAATGAGGGGTTTCTATGAAAAGACCAACTTTCCAAATGTAGTCGGTGCCATTGACGGCACACACATCAGAATAAAATCTCCAGCAGAGGATGAACATCTCTATGTAAATAGAAAAAACTACCATTCAATTAACGTGCAAGCAGTTTGTGACTCTAGTATGAAGTTTTTGAACATTGTTGCAAAATACCCTGGTGCCACTCATGACTCTTTTATTTTGACCAGTTCAAACATTTATGAATTATTTGACTCGAGAGAGATTGGCATTGGATGGCTTTTAGGGGATAGTGGCTATCCATTACGACCATGGTTGATGACTCCTATTCTAAATGCCAGTACTGAAGCTGAGGAATGCTATAATAGGGGACATATGAGGGAAAGATGTGTTGTGGAAAGGAGCTTTGGTTTGTTGAAGTCGAGGTTCAGATGCATTGACAATAGTGCTGGAACACTTTTGTACGGAGCTACAAAAAGCTGTGACATTACCGTTTGTGTAGCAGTTCTCCACAATATGTGCATTAACCATGGCATTCCACTACCTCCAGATGAAAATCACTGTGACCGTGGACATATAGCAAGGCATCAGTACCTTGGTCATCTGAACGATAATGCAACTGTACGCAGAAGACTTATAAATGGACGCTTTTCCCAATAAAATACATTTTCTGTAATATTTTTTTATGTTTCAATATTTTCTATTGCTTTTAAAGCTTACCCCAAATACCATTGCTTGTTTTCTATATTTGAATTTTGATATAGTTTCTAGTACTACATGTAGTATATGGAGATGCAAACACAAATCTTAACTTTCATGTTATCATTATGCGACTTAACTTCTTCAATAATGACATTATGAATGGATGTAAAACAAACGATAATCAATAATTTATTCTGTAAATGTTAATGATATACCTTTTAAATCATACAACGCAATGAAAAATTGAATACATTTTAAAAACACAACACGCATAACATAACACACATAACTACAAACACACTTCATCAAAAATTAAGAATCACAGGTGCTTTCTGACGGATTGGTAGCCACACACGGATTAGACATCTGAAAGAGGGTTGGTTGTGTTGTGCATAGCTCTGCTATTTGTAACTGCTGCCTTGACAATTCCAAATTATACCTGCCCTTTTCCATTTCCAGTTTTTTCTTTTCTATCTCTAATTTCTGCATCTTTAAGTTGTACCTGTCTTTTTCTACCTCGTATCTACTTTTTTTCTATCTGTAACCGTTCTCTCTCCACTTTCAACCTTTCATTTTCAATTTCAATAAGGCGCAAGGTTTCATTTTCTTTCTGAAATTTCTTTGTTGGTGTGTCCAGTTTTGCAACTTTACTTGAAGATGGCATATCCTGGGTAACTATCACATCATCAACAGCATCATCATCGTCTGACGAAATAAGAGGAAAGGCTGAAACAAAAAAAAGATAAGTATTTTTAGTTCAAGTAAGCAGATAAAAAGCACTCTATAAATGATGTGATTTTTTTTTCCGTGGATCAATGAAATGTTAAGATTATAAAGGTTTATGAACTGTGCGTTCTAACACCATAACCAACCTTTTATTTTTATTGGTATAAAACCTTTAAGGTTTATGACCCCTTCTGCAGGCAGTTAAGTACGAACTTTTCAAACTGCAATAGTATCAAAACAACAAATATAATGAATAATAGAGATAGGCCATTGTGTACATATACCAAGGGCAAAATTTCATAGAGATTTTTTAAACATAGATTACTCACTTGTGTTTGTATGATGTGCTAGCGTTTATTGTTCACAAAAGGTTCTGAACAACCTTAGAATTCCAAAAAAAAAAACTCTTGTTGAGTCACTAAAGTCGAGCGCACTCTAAAAGGTGTACTTGATTTGGTCCTTTTAAAATTAAGAGCAGATAACCATATTGAATTTGATAAAACAATAAATTTGTGTTTTATTTCTATTTTGCAAGAAAATTACGCCCGAGAAACTCTGTTTTTATTTGATATTTCGTTAGTATTTATGGATAGAAATTCAATCATCGATGTTTCAATATCTCTGCTGTTTAATGACTCGTTAATTAAGTTTTATTCAATATAACCCGTAAGATCCGTGACCCAAAATTTTGTATCTAAATTCCGTGACCCTAAATTTTATATCGAAATTTGACAGGACATTGATCCATGAGTCGTTTTAGGACACACATTCTGTTTTATTATGTACAATTTACCTTCCTTTCACGATATATTTTTGATGGATCACAAGAGTCCTTCTAAAACGAGAATACACGATTTGATTGCCGATGAGACAACTACCCATTACATTTCAAATGACATAGATGTAAGTATGTGTCAAAATAAGGCCGTCAACAATACCAAATCTCATACCGTAAACCTAAACAATAAAGAGTTTTAAAGGAGAAAACCGAAAGTTTGATAAATAAACAGCAACAAAAATTGGTTCTCGCCTTCAATTTGCCTGAAATATTTGCCGCTGGATGTTACACAATCAACAATCGATCGATTTGTCATGTAGTTTATGCTTAAAAGATAACTGTACATACCTTGCAAAATGCTGGAACTTGAAGATGACAACCTTTTTAACTTTTCCGGTGATGGAACGGAAGCACAAGAGTCTTGTTCCTCAAATGAAGCAGATACACAAGTGTCAATACCGCCCTCAATTCCATTGATAGGAGTTTTGCCGATTATCCCAGCTACTTTTTCTTCTACTGATGATACTGCATTTGGTGGGGACCACCACCAGTCCGTCGTGACTCTCTTTTATTTTCTGCTAGCTTCTTCTTTGTACTGCTGACGTAACAGGTCCACTTTTTTCGAATCTCTTCAACTGTTCGTAGGTGATCTGTATCATTGACTGCATTCATCTTTGAGCATACAGCCTCCCATGCTCTCTTTTTGGCACTGTTGGTTGCTGTATTTGTGAGTCTACTGAATAGTAAGGACTTGTTCTTCTCGACTTCGTCAGTCAAAATTTGTATCTCTTGTGACGTAAAATTTGGGCTTCTTTTCTTACTCATGATAACGTATAATAAATATCTAAATTATTTATTTCCTTTTATATAGTAGTGTAGTAACGTATTTGCACGGGTATTTCGTTAAGCGGGTATTCGATGTACCAATACTTAAAAGTAATCACAATTAAATAACACCTCATGTATAATAATATACAAGTGGTGAGACTTCAATAAAATATTGAAGCTTTATAATAATACATGAACTTGAATATCTTTAATTTATATATATATATAAACAAACTAGATTTAAACATATAATTAATAAAAAGAATATATTCATAAATAATATTAATGATAATAATTATTATTGTCATACTTATTTTTCAGTCTTTTTTATATAATTATTAAAAATAACGTAAATATGTCCACTTGTGACAGTCATAAGAGCATCATAGCTATGACTATCTTAGGACACCTTTGATTTACATCCTATGACATATCATATGATAGTCATAAGATGGTCATAAAATTTGTCCTAAGATATATCTTATGACATATCTTATGATACTTTCGAAAACCAGGCCCCAGTGGATGATATTCTTGTGACTTTTATCCTACTAATGTGGCTTTTCCCGCATCATATATGTAAATCATGTATAGACAAATTTCTTTCGCCCATTTTTATTCCGTTAATAGAGAAGAAATTTATTATAGGTTGAGAAATATTGGGTAGTTATAATTTATTATTTCTATAGAATTTGTAAAGATTAAAGATAAAGAATTAAAAGATGCACTTAAATACTGTATTTTGACTGAGTCATGAATTATGATTCCAGTTTGCAGACTTTCCTGAATCGTTTATTCCTTCTACAATTCGTGAGTGGAATAAACTTGATCCAAAAATTCTCAGTTTCGACTTTATTTCTAAATTTAAGAAAAAATTGAAAAACAATAGTCTACTAAGTAAAGTTGAAACGTAATTGAATATTATCTTAACACAATTGCGATGCTCAGCTTCATTCTAAAATTATGAACTTTTTCGAGCTTAATATATTATCAGATTATAAATGATCTCTCTTGCCAATATGGATCAGATACTCGAGATCAGAATCTGATATTGAGGATCGGTATGTCTACAAACCGCCCAAGACTTCCTGGGTGCACTCAGGACATAAAAAGTACACTCAGGACATGTTATAGGTATGCATTCGATAGAAAATTTAATTTTTGATCTTATATTTTTTGATTTGATAAAATCAATTCAATATTTGATAAGCTATTCAAAAGTTTTTATCGACACGCGCCGACATTTTGGATTTGCAAGACCGATGATCATATTCACTACCGTGTAGATAAGGTCGTTTGATATTACATGATTAGTGTGATTAGGGCTGGGGTGGTAATAAAGGTAGAAAATGAAAGGATATGGAGTAAATGTACATGGGACAAAATCGCACACAATACATAGATAAGGTAAACGGACAGAAAGTCACAGGACATAAAGTCACAAATTTGATAGGACAAAAAGTCACAGGACGAAAAGTCACAAATAATTTGTTGACAATTGTTTGAAAAATAAGAGAAAGATCTTGAAATATTTTCTTTTTATTACATATATTAATTTTTAAGTTTAGGAAATTGTTCATAAGCCTTGATAAATGAATATTTATTAAATTTTAATCATTCAAAAGATACATTTGCGTTGTTATTTGTTTTATCAAGCATCTCTATTTAATGTTAATTTTATGCAATTGTCTGATGACGATAAATTTATATTTTTATTCACTGATGAAAATATGTACTTTTATACTGCCAAAATCTGCAATGACGTTTTATTGAAAAGAAAATGTATTTTATATAGCTAATTTTAGTGTAAATAATGTATATACATTTTAGATAGTCTCTCATAACTCTTTTTAGAGTGGCTCTTGCATGTTTTATGATGTTGTTTTATTAACTATTTGTATGTTTTATATAATGAAGAGGTGAGACTTAAATAAAATATTGTCTTGTCTTGTCTTGTCTATATTTCTTGGCACCATGAAGCCATTTAAGTACCAAGCCACTTTGACATTTTGTTTTCATAACAATTTTTTGATCATTATTGATATTTATTGAATAAATTTTAATAACAAAGTTGCTTTATATATAATAGTTCAAGAAAAAAACAAAAAAAATATTTTAAAATTAGTGTTTTCTTGTTAAAAGAAAAATAATCTCAAAACTGAATTGTGACTTTTTGTCCTGTGACTTTTTGTCCGTGACTTTTTGTCTGTGACTTTTTGTCCTGTCACTTTCTGTCCTACATTCGGTAATAAACACATAAAAATAATAAACATATTGTTTTGGCAAAACGTTAAATAAACTTTTCGTTTTGTTTCAACTTTGTAATGGTTGATAGTTAAAAACCATTTGAGAAATCTTCAAAAAGTCGGAAAATTTTTCATTCAATTTATTTCATTTGAAAATGTTAAAAAAAAATAAAGATCGAGTTCATTAAAAAATGTGGCGTCCCAAGGGATCAAAACCCCGTTGTAACAGCGTTTATCTACTTTTGCCTATTGCTGAACATGAAACTCGTCCTCAATTTCACCGAAATAATGATAAAGTATAAATAAAATGTTCTCTCGGATTATTTTACCATCTACCAATTTCAATACACTTTAGTGCGTTCAAAGTTCTAAATCTACAAAAGAATCACTATTTTTGTAAAATTGAATAAAAAAGAAAGCTTGGCAAGTTAGACTGTATTTTGTACATGTATATATATAGTCTTTAATCGTTTTTATTCCATTCTTTTTTGGAAACTCCTACAGTTGAACATTATTAAAACACCTTACTCATGCAAATTTTGTTTAGAAAATTTCGCCATTAAAACTCTTTATTGTCCAGTATTACATTTCTTGAACGTGTGCAAATCTGAAATAATCATTTTATAAGGCTTATATCTTTATTGCGATAGCCTATTAATGAAAAAAGGATCTAATTTTAAATTTCATGAAGTAAGATTTATACCACCGGAGACATATAATATACTACGGAGACGACTTCATAAGTATGATTTACTTGTGTCTAATTCATTTTGCTTTAATTCAGTAAATAAAATATGTTTAAACTAAACACATGTACCGAATAGAAGAAGGGGGTCCAAAATAGGATCGGGAAAAAAACAGGCAAGTGAAATATCTTAATTTCAAACATTTAAATTGCTTTTGTTTGATTATTTCCGTTTATATCGATAATCTGACGGTATTTAAGTACAATTCCAGACTTTTTTGTACTCTTTTGTCTCTTTGATGTTGGGATGAACACGTACCAGGTCACGTCCACTCTGTGTTTTTAATTTGTATCTATCTGATGAGTTCAGCCCTTTTCAACTTTTCGTACGGTCACCTATAGTAGTTAATTTCTATGCCATTTGGTCTCTTGTGGAGAGGTGTCTCATTGGCAATCATACCACATCTTCTTTTTTATATTTGCTTTCATCAGCTTCATCTGAACTTTGATGGATAGTTATAGTGTATTAGTTGTCTCATTGGCTATCGCACCACATCTTTTTTATTCTGTCCAAAACCGGGAAATTAAAGCTGCAATAGGCATTGATTTAAAAACACACACACACATTTACCGAAAGGGGCCTAATAGCCTGTTAACTCATTTTCATTTTTAACCGGATTTTCGAAGGAAATATCGGTTATTAAAATGGTTATGTACGGCGGCTGGGCGGATCACTGGCGGCTGCCAAACAGTGTCAGCACAATAACATGAAAACGCTTTAACAAATTTTTTTCAAATTTAAATATGTTGTTTCCTGGGACTTAATGAAGGTCTGTATGAATTTTCTAGATTTTAGTATATGTCCTTTGTGAGTTATCGCCATTTTTTATATCCAAAAGTAGAATTTTAAAATATTTTACTCTTGTTATCATGTATTATCTGTCTTATCTCAGAATAAAAATTGGAGTGACAGATTTATTTGAAAATTATCTATTTCTTAAGTGGTAATGATTATAAGCTATATCATTAGACATTTTGAAGATTATTACATTATTAATTATGTTAGAGTACTATGTTAAACAACCATAGTTCTGTTCAATTAGATTAGAAATATTTAGCATATGATAATGATTTATTTTCATTATTAAGTAGATCTTTTAAATATTTTAGCATATGATTATCATTGGAGTGACAGATTTATTTGAAAAATTTCTGTTTTCTGATAAGATCTGTAGGACTGTATAAAGTTTGAAACTTACTAGTAGGACTGTAGAAATGAAGTTTGGAATTTACTGTTCATTAGACATTTTGTAGATAATTAAGTGTCCATTAATCATATATATTCATACCCCTACCCCCCTTCAATTTGATAATGTGCTTTTATCTTGTAAATGGTTGAGATCCCTACTCCTAAACCATATATATATTCTTGTATTGGACAATAAAACAAATGAAATGAAATATTGGGATAGTCCTCGGGTTCACACCTACCCTCCTTTTTTTTGAAAACTTGTAAATGTGCAAGCTCCCCACCCTGAAACCATATATATTCTTGTATGTTACAAATCAAATGAAATAAAAGAAGGTTAGTCCCCTGGTGTCACCCCCAGCGTGTCTGTTTGAGAACTTATAAACGGTCGAGATCCCTACCCCCTAAACCATATATATTCTTGTTTTGTATGGGACAATAAAAGAAATCAAATGAAATATAGGGAAGTCCATTGTGGTAACCCCCCACCCCCTTCTGTTTGAGAAATTGTAAACGGTTGAGATCCCCACCCCTAAACCATATTTATTCTTGTATTTGACAATAAAACAAATCAAATAAAATTTATGGGAAGTCCGCGAGGGTAAACCCCACCTCTTTCTTTTTGAAAACTTGTAAGCAGTCAAGATCCCCACCCTGAAACCATATATATATATATATTCGTGTATGTTACAATAAAACAAATCAAATGAAATAAAAGTCAAGTCCCCTGGGGTCATCCCCACCTTCTTTCTGTTTAAGAACTTGTAAACGGTTGAGATCCCCACCCCTAAACTATATATATTCTTGTATGGGACAATAAAACTAACCAAATGAAATATAGGGGAAGTCCATTGGGGTAACCCCTACCCCCTTTTTTTTGATGACTTGTAAACGGTCAAAATTCCCACCCAGAAATCATATGTATTCTTGTATGGGACAATATAGCAAATCAAATGAAATATAGGGGAAGTCAATGGGGGTAAACCCTACCCCCTTCTTTTTGAAAATTTGTAAACGGTTGAGATCCCCACCCCTTAACCATATATATTCTTGTATGGGACAATAAAATAAAGCAAATTAAATTTAGGGGAAGTTCCCTGGATAACCCCTACTCTGCTTTTTTTTGAAAACTTGTAAACGGTCAAGATCCCTACCGCGAAACCATATATATTCTTGTATGTTACAGTAAAACAAATGAAATGAAATAAAAGGTGAGTTCTTTGGGGTTATTCCCACCTTCTTCCTGTTTAAGAACTTGTAAATGGTCGAGATCCCCGCCCCTAAACCATATATATCCTTGTATGGGACAAAAAAACAAATCATATGAAATAAAGGGCAGGTCCCCTTGGAAAATTAATCAGTTTGTGTGTGTTATATTTGAACATAAATTAAATATATATAGGGTTATTTCAAGTGCTGAATCTGAACTTGTTTTTAATTAGATAATAATCTATTTTTATTATGAGATAAAGTTTTTGACATTGATAGATAAGTTGCAGATCTGTATTATATTTTGACACATGAAAGAAACAATATTAGCAACTATTAATTAAATTTGATTATAATATGGAAATAGATATAACATCATATCTGATTTTAGAGAAGTATTTTGTTGGTTTTTTACTGGTTTATGGAAATAAGTTTGAGTTATTTGTTTTGAAAAGTGATGTGTTTAATTGATAGATATAAAAATCTAATTTTAGAGATTTAGGAGTGGTTAGGTCATATCTAATTTTAGAGAATTATTTTGGTGTTTTGTTACTGGTTCATGGAAATAAATTTGAGTTATTGGAGAAATATCAGTGGTAAATTGTTTGAAACTTTTTTGGTAGGCTGTGTGTCTGTCTGTGTGTCTGTCTGTCTCTCTGTCTGTTTGCCCTTCAGTTTGGCAAATCAGTTTGCCACACTTTTATGCCTGCGCCGTAGTTGGGGGTGCATTAAGTTTTACCCTTGTCTGTCAGTAAGTACGTATGCTGTATGTCCCAAAATTGGGTTTTTTGTCTCTATGGGACAATAAAACAGATCAAATGAAATATAGGGGAAGTCCATTGGGCTAACTACCACCCCTTCTTTTTGATAACTTGTAAACGGTCAAGGTCCCCACCCTGAATCCAAGGCGAGTTCCCTGGGGTTACCCCCACCTTTTTCCTGTTTAAGAATTTTAAACCCTAAATATCATTCCTATTATCAATTAAATAATAATCTATTTTAAATATAAAATCACAATACACATTCACAGCTGTTTTAAGCTTATATTCTGTCCATACTTGCTCAACTGTTCAGGATTCGACCTCTGCAAGAAAATCCGGTTTGCTGTCACTCGACAGCCTCTTGTTTTTTAATCGAATGAGATATATATTATGTTTGGTGAGCAGGATCTGCTTACCAAAAAAAAGGGGGGGGGGGGGTTCGTCTACCGTTGAAAAAGGATAGGTAAGAGTGGTAATAGCTTACCGTAAGGTTTTAATTATGGTTCAACTGTATTCTAGAGACTTTTATCCTTGCCCAAGTACAATCGTATTCAAACGGACGTAACTTTTTTAGCAAGGTTTACAGTCGAGCGGGAAAATTCAAGAGTGGACACTATTTCTATACTCAAGTCAACCCTTTGGGTTCGAATAAAAGGAGATAAGGGTAAATATTGATAAGACAACAACCCAACGACATAGACAATCACGACATTAAGAGTCAACATGCAGTTTTTTTTATAATACAGGGATCCCTATACAAAATATCAAGCTAAAAACCGTCCCATGTATAAATAAAGTAAGGAGCTAATTTAATATTATCTATCATTGAAGATATCACAACAGACACAAACATATTTTGTGTGGATGAAAAGTTTAACCATATCATTTTTATAATCTCAATCAGTGGAAATCAAAGCATGTACATGAAATAAAAATCAGAACAAGAAAAATATTTCACTATATATTAACGGTAGAGTAGACGATGAATGTGGATGATGCCTGATGTTCAGCGACAAATTCATGTTCCGGACGAGAATATGTAAATGTTATATGAATATGAACCCTGTTCTAGACCGATACGATGAGAAAGATTTTTAACGTGCTTGTTTACAAGGTAAAAGTCCTCACACTAGAGGCAAAAACAGTACCTCGAGATATTCGAAGCTACCAGAAAAATAGAATATCATACCAAAAAAACTAAAGTGCAATAAATAATCCAATCTCAAAGAACTTTCCCTTTTATTTAAGCCAGCAACAAGTATTTTACCAATTGATGTCATTGAAAACTTCACTTGAATGACGATGGTCGACTACAGAGTAAATTTGATGCACGAACGCTTTCTGCACATTATGTTCTCTTGCAGCAATTAATTTAGTGATCCGAGTGTGACCAGCTGTTGCAAGGCTAAATTTCTGTTTTTATCCAATATACCCTCATTTTTCATTGGAATTCCAAGTTCCGTGTCCATCCTCTCAGTCGACCTTTTATATTTGCTCAAAAGACCTACATATTGTACATGTATTTATAATTAATGTGTTCTCGTTATGAACATACATGAAATATTTACCACAGGACGTACAAAACAAGGTTTATCAAACAAACTCATAAATAATTCCATATAAACAATATACTAAGAGAAGATTTTTACAATGCTATTAAGTAATATTTCCATGTATCCATTTCAATAATTATGGAAACTTTAACGACCTTTTTCAGGTATCTCTTTGAAAACCACTACATGGATAAACAGTAATATCAACTTCTTTTTAATTTTTTTTCTTTCGTTCTTAGATCTACTGTTCACGATCTATCATATGCGATTGTGTCAATTAATTATGGAACTAAGACATGTAAGAATAGATTTTCAAGGGATGATTTCTTAATAAAAACGTGTCAAGGAAATGACGGAAGACTAAAATAATAGTGTTTATTTTCATTTATCATATACTTAGCATTAAAATGATAGCTTTCGCATATGTGTAATGAACGAAAGTACACAAGCCATAATTTCACACCCGGCTGATAACTCATATCAGGGGCCTCTCGTGCAAAAAACCCATACCAGTGCCTCTCGTGCAAGTAACTTCCGGTATTTCCGGTATCTTCTGTTTACTTTTCCATTGTGGCGTCAGATCTTTTTTATTATGACGTCAAAATTTCACGGGAACTTTTGTGATGTCCATTAATGGCGGACAATTAGTGATAAGGGTAATTGGATCCAGTGGTAAATCTGTTTGTACAGAACCAGCTGTCATTGAAAAACAGATGTAAACATGGCTAAATCCAATGATAAAGATTTTCAAAATGATGATAGTTTATCATGGATTTACAGGATCTACAGGATCTATGTTACCATAAATATACATGGAGGTAGTGATGCTATTGTTGGACAATTATAGTGTATATGTTGGATGCATAATTTAACTTCTTTGTAAAGTTTTTTGACTGTTTTAGTTATTTCATTTGTTTATTTGTCTTACATAAAACATTTGTCGGAAGTATATGATAAAGAGATCTAATACATGGCCTTTCCATATCGGCCCGGGTATCATCCATCGACCCATATCAGCACCTCGACTACGTCTCGGACTGATATGGGGGGTCTCGGGATGATACGCGGGCCGATATGGAAAAGGCCATGTATTAATCTCTATGTAATACATTGTATTTCAATTTAAGAACGATTCAATGTCAATCTTGCCAAAATATCTCATCTATACCAGTTTTGAGCGAGCCACTCAAACCTACATTACTTGATTCTAAATATATCACAATTGGGCCATTTCAATACGATTTTATTCATTGAAGTTAACAGGCACAGTTTTGAATTAAGACAAACAAACAAAACAATATCTATTAATCAATCGGACTGAATAGAGAACATTTATTCCTTGTTGCACTTGCGTGTCACGTAGTACAGGCAATGAACATAATCAAAACCAAAACGAACATTTATCTGAATATTCTTAAGGACCCTGTGCATCTAGGTCTATTTGATTAGAAGTTGTGTTACAATCTGTTTAAATTTATAATTGTTGGTGAGATTTACTTAACTGTTTTCGTATGATCTGGTCCTTATAAGATTTTAAGAATAACATGCATGGAATATTTGCCACTGAACGTCCAGCAAATATCAATAAAAACAAGAATGTGTCCATAGTACACGGATGCCCCATCCGCACTATCATTTTCTATGTTCAGTGGACCGTGAAAATGGGGTAAAATCTCTAATTTGGCATTAAAATTAGAAAGATCATATCACAGGGAACATGTGTACTGTGTTTCAAACTGATAGGACTTCAACTTCATCAAAAACTACCTCGACCAAAAACTTTAACCTGAAGCGGGACAGACGGACGGACGAACGGACGAACGAACGAACGAACGGACGGACGAACGGACGCACAGACCAGAAAACATAATGCCCATAAATGGGGCATAAAAATCCATACAACATCCAATGGAAATTACCGAAAATAGCCATTGTATATATTGCATTAATGATAATTTTATATGATATTGAAATGTTATTCATTTTTAGTACGATTCACCAATGAAAATGAAAAAAATAATGATTTGATATAAGTAAATCATTTCGGAATCGCTATGATATATATAAGACTGCTATCCAACAATACAAGCTAAACAGTGTTTTATTGTCTTAATATCTTTCCTATTGATTTGTGATGTTCTTAGTCTGGACAACACAATTATTTGCATTGACAATCGTATAGTAAACGTTTGTAAAATACCAACAAAACTCACAAAACCATCTTAGATGACAAAATGTATCCAA
The DNA here is from genome assembly GCA_017311375.1 of Mytilus coruscus. Taxonomy (NCBI): domain Eukaryota; kingdom Metazoa; phylum Mollusca; class Bivalvia; order Mytilida; family Mytilidae; genus Mytilus; species Mytilus coruscus. Next base: position 37,525,323 of record CM029603.1, on the reverse strand, counting down.
ATTAAATCCTATGGGAGAAAAAATAATCCTATAGGACAAAGTTTATCCTAAGGAGAACAAAGTATCATACAGGATAAAATTTATCCTAAGGAGAAAAAAATCCGGTTGGAGAAAAATATCCTATGGGAGAAAACATCCCACAGGACAAAATAAATCCCTTAGGAGAAAAAATAATCCTAAGGGACATTTGTTTCTGAAAAAAGTCGTTCATGATAATCCTATAGGATAAAAAAATCCTATCGGATTTAACACTTTTGGAAAATCCCACAGGATTTTAAATCCTGTAGGATATTAATTTTATCCCATAGATAAAATTTCCTATAGAATAAATAAATCCGATAGGATTTAAATATCCCATAGGATATAAAAAATATCCTACGGGATTATGACTTTATCCTATAGAATTTCATAAAATCCTGTAGGATTTTTAAATATCCTAAGGGAGAAAAAAATATCCTACAGGCTTTTGTCACTGTTTTCACTCCAGTTGCCGAACCAGGCGAGCCACACAAAAAAATGGTATTGTGTTACCTATCCCCAGAGGTATATTATTGCCAAATTTGATGATTCTACGATTAAAAAAAGTGTGGTTCCAATTTGCACTTATGAGAAGTGCAAATTAATCCAAGAACATGTTGTGTGCTATAATATAAACATAAAATAGATTAATGGTGTGCTAAAAAAAAGGTGTACGTGCTATCATGAATATAAGGAATAGACTATTTCACGTTCTATATTGGAAAACATGGATTGATCATGTATGTGCATTTACCAATTCAGTTTATTTTTCTTAAAACAAATATATATGTACAAAATTCAGGTACATAAAGTCGTCGTTATTTACAGTTTATAATCGTTTTGGTAGAAATTAAAGCTAAAAAAGTAGTTATTGATAAGTCTTAAAGATAAAAAATCATGACCAAAAATATCATTAAAACTTGTAAGTATTTTTAATCAACGAAAAAAATATCCGAAAACTGAATAAGTACGGTGTAAAGCTTTATTTTGACTATAGATCTTAAATAAATGTATATTAACCACTGAAACAAGAATACGTGTGAAGTGGTATTTGAAGCCGTTTCATTTATTTGACATCATGTATGTATTAAAAATGCACATTGGGCATCACAGCGTGAACTGCAAGAATGTCAGTTAGTTTAATAATCACCGTGATATATACTAGTACACTGCTTACTGCTTTTTTTTTATTTATTATTTTGTGGATAACGGATGTGCTATTTTTAGATTATGTTCTATATTTAATTGTTAGTTACGTCCCCTATAAATATCTGAGCAGTCCGGTTAATCAACCAGACGCATATTTATAAATGCGTCTGGGTACTAGCTCATTGTTCGCTAGCTTGAGTCAAGTTACTTTAAAGGTCTTTATTCAGTATATTTTAGAATAAAAGCATTTAAAGGGTACATTGTAAATTCAACTTTTATAATTGAAAATAATATATGGTTGATAATATATTTCTATTACAAATATCGGTTTCATGTCTTACTAGAAAAGACGTCTGTTTGTTTACATTGTACAACAAATCACCCGAAAAAACGTGCATGTCAGTGATGCATATAGTCAAAATAGAAAAAAAAAAAACAAAATAACCGATAAAACAAAATCCCAACCGGACACTATTCCTTCCGTTTACATGTTCATTGGTTACAATGTAAATTTCTGTCAAATTTCTGCATGTTATTCTGAGTAATACTATTTATTTGTAATGATAAAACCAATTTTTAAAATCAATTAAAACAGTATTTTCAAGTAAATTTCAGTTTCTTTATAAAATCCATGAATGGAGGTTGAATTTGATTGCACATATTTTGTCAAATCTTATTATTTATTCATTTCAAATTTTATTCTTCAAAATATCTGATTCATATTCTGAGATCGATCGCTTGTCGACTCACATAGTTTTCATCGTACGATTCGGTTGCCATGTAAAAACATTATAATCAATCTCTCTTCTGCACATGCGTTCTATTGTGTAGTACACTAACACTACTGGTTGATGTATTTACACTTCTAGGTAAGTGTTTGTATCTTTATAGTTTTCTTTATTTTGCATCCTCTCAAATAACCGAAAACCATTTAAATTCAGGGGAAAAACTTAGTCAGTCTGACAGATTTATATTTAGAAAAGCACGTGTTCCTGTGTGTAGCATTAACAGTGTGCATCAAGATACATTACTATGATGTCGTTCAAGATGGTGTTAACAATCATTTTGCCGCGTTCGGAATTCGGGAGTTGGGATTTATTTGACCAGAGGGCGTTAGGTGTATCTTTTTTACATTTAGGAGGTCTTTCAGTAATTTGACCTTATGTTATGGAAAAGCCTGATAAGTACAGGATATATATCCAATTACATTTAACGACATCTTGGTGTAAATACTAAATCTTTCCGGGGATGAATGTGAAGAATGTGTATTTCCTTGTATTTCTTTTGTTTTATTAATTTATAGTACACACAAGGCTATTTTCGTCATACATTATAAGTTAACTTAGGTTCATGATGTTGAATAATACTAAATTGGAATACTCAAGTCTTGTCCATGTTTAGCTGAAAAAGTTCAGATAAACTAAAGTCCACAACATTTCCGCTAAAGTCCACAAAATGACCTCCGCTAAAGTCCACAAAAATACCGTTAAAGTCCACAATAACAAGTTCCGCTAAAGTCCACAAAAAGCACCGTTAAAGTCCAAACATTTTTTTTTTATTATCAAAAGATCAATTCGCTGTTTTTGCTCCCAATAGTATATATAGATCCAATAAAAGCATGGACTTTTGTTCTCGGAAAGTATTTCTTATCAGCTTGAATTATATTTTGATAAATGAAAAGATTAAAGTATCTGCTTTTGATCCCCATAAATTTGATCTTTGTATTGCAATTTTCTATCCACCATACAGACAACATTTCTGAAAAGTTATCTAGCTATGGTGCTCTTTTATTCTTTAGTAAACATTTGTTCATCCACAAGAAACTCCAACATAGCGTTCTCTTTATGTATATGCTGGAGAAACTGACATAATTTGGAGCCTATATTTGACATTTAAATTTCCTTTGCAAATATCTATAAAACATAAGAATGATTTTCATTCAGTGTCTGTTAGGCTCCACAGCAGCCAAAACGATCCTTAAATCTCAAAATAGACTTTGAACCATAATGTTCTTGTTTGAAATCAAAATAATGATAAAGAATTCCACACATTCATGCATTTTGTGGTGCTCAGCAGATTTCCATCACTCATTGGTTTGCATGTTTGTTTTGTTTTCAAAAGGAAAATGTATTTGTTTCAGAATGAAAGATGAATTGAATAAATTATACGCGGATGCCGTTCTGTATTGTGTATTACCCATGATGAGTACAAGTATAAAAGATTTTATTTCAACAATGCTACATGTATATATGTTCCAGACAATATGAGTATTTGGACCGTACGGTCTGGACCGTATAAGTATACTCGAACGTATGCTCGTACCGTATGAGTATACTCTTACGGTCTAGTACGAGCTCGACCATACACGTGCATTTGTCAAATTTACCAAGATTAAAAAAATGAAATTAAAACTTTAACTAAATACAAAAGTGACGCTACATTGTAACTTTATGAGTTAATCTCCTGTATTAAGTATGAAATTGAGTTCAAATGCTCTTTGAAATTGAAGTTATTGGAAGTACATACATGTATATTTTGGAAGATAAGTTTTAGAACATTAAGGAACGTTACTTCAAAACCGTCAAGCCAGTAAAATCTAATGGTCAGAAGGATTTGTGACCTACAATTTGTTGTTATATATATCATGAAAATTTACGTTTTTCATAAAAATATTTAGGACTATTTCATGTAAGATTTTAATCAAAATTGGTACCAATAGAAGTAGAACTCTCATAGGTTTATTTGTTTATTTGGTAATATATTTACTTTGAAGCGTTAATTATCAATTTCTGATGATATAACACAAAGTTTATATTTTATCCAAAATTTTGATTTGCATCAGGAGAAAACAAAATAACCGAAGAAAATCATGACCAGATAAACAAATAAAATTTTATATTCAGACAATTCTGCGTCTTTCAACAAATGGTTTGTGAAAATCCAACTGTGAATGCCGTCAAATGTAGTTTTGGAATTTTTTTATTTGATTTTACATTCACTTGCCCATTTATTTGTGTGTTGAGAAATCCAGAACTAATAAAAATATATGTATATGAGCATTGAGGGTGTGGATAAAGGCAATAGGAACGTTCATCTTGCATTGAGCCCGAACACCAACAATTGTGGAACTATCCTATAGTCATAATGATTGATAAAATATACGTCACATCAAAGTTCACGGTATCGCTTTCAGAGTTAATTTCCTTTCTTTATTCTCTTTTTTAAGATACTTTTTTAGTATTTTTTAAGGGTTAAATGGAAGACTAGTATGAAATTTTGAGCTGAAACTTTTACGAATTATATACTATCAAGGAATGTTTCTGTTCTCATCAATACAATTTTATTGGTTACTGCAGAACAGATTTAGCGTTTTGTGAGTTTATACATATTAATCTTTGACTAATTTTGCATGTGATTAAAAACACTTTACTAAATTAAACAACTAGTGTATATATATTTTTGTATGCCCCATTTATGGGCATTATGTTTTCTGGTCTGTGCGTCCGTTCGTTCGTTCGTTCGTCCGTCCGTCCGTCCGTCTGTCCCGCTTCAGGTTAAAGTTTTTAGTCGAGGTAGTTTTTGATGAAGTTGAAGTCCAATCAACTTGAAACTTAGTACACATGTTCCCTATGATATGATCTTTCTAATTTGAATGCCAAATTAGAGTGTTAACCCCATTTTCACGGTCCACTGAACATAGAAAATGATAGTGCGGATGGGGCATCCGTGTACTATGGGCACATTCTTGTTTTTATGTTATAGTTATTCACCAAGCAAATCGGTATATATGATTTATTCTGCACGTCGGGTGACCCTAATTAATCAGAACGACGTAGGAGTTCGGGTTAAAGGGTCATCCCGAGCCGTGCAGATTAAACCATATACACCGATTTGATTGGTTAATAACTGTTTTAACACATTACGTCATCAATTTACGTGAACATTTTGGAAATATGCGGACGATATTCCGCAATCCACGGCTCCTATGAAAGTTTCTTGTAGGGCAAAGAAAGGGGGGAAATACGCTGTAATGCAGTTAAAGATTGGTAAGTTTTAAAAAAATTCAGAAATAATTCATGAAAGCCATTATTTCGATTCTAATAGGACAAATACGGTCATTAAAAAACTGAAGCGAGGGTGGGTATGCCGTGTGTGTGGCTGTTCTTTTTTACTCCCTATTAGATAAAGCTAAAACATTCTAATAAATCTGTAGCTTGCATGAATTATTTCGTAAACAAGCGATAGAAAAATGTGCTTAATTCTTTTAATTCTCAAACCCAACATTTGCCATTTTAGTTTACATGTTTTTCTCGTAAGCTACCGTCAAATCCAAAGTTGACATTTCGTAACTAAGGAGCCGCCATGTTGACTTGCTGAAATCAGTAAACATGCGAATAATGCAATAAAATAGAAAATAAAACAACACCTACCTCAAAATGCATCTTAATGTAATATTATACGAATTTCGATGGTTCACGTAACGGAAAAACCTTCAGCTTTAGCGTTTTCATTTGTATGACGTCATGTTTTGAAATGACTTAAATGCGCCAAAACATTAATGGACTTTCGCGGAATTTTATTGTATTTTGATTTTGTAGATTTCTCCGAGCTCTTGTGCATTAATTCTTTTGTTATGGATCCGAATAAGAATAAAAGTTCTGTAGTCTTTTTTCAGTTGCAATTTTAAAACAATAAAATCGGCATAGCGTTTGCAAATAGGTTCCAATACATGTGGATTTACGAGGGAGGTATATTGTAACCACCATTATTATGTATATCTCTGAGTCTGCGCTAAGTATAGATATATCGAGAATTTTATCACGGTGTTGTTTACAAAGCGAAAGAAGCACGTCATATTAGAATTCACATTTTTTTATGTTTAGGCTTTTTCCTAAATTGTTACATTTTGGGAGAATTGCAGTTTGATGTAAGATTGTTTTCATCGTTTCTGTTAAATTCATTCACAATTTTATATAAATTAGTGACGATTTAAAATTGACATATTGTGTAAACACCTTTCTTTTTTTTAACTATACTACATGTTGCCCTTTAGTAGTCAGTAGTTTGTTTTGTCGTTTGATTACTGTCTTATTGACGTATAACCTACATCTCCTCAGTTTTAGTTCAGTTTGCTACATACCTTTTAAATCGGAGTTTGAAAATCATAACTGAACTGGTTATTGGGTGTAGATTAATTGCCTTTCTTTCCTCAATAATATACTTAGAAGAAGATGAACCGAGGAGAAATGTACCTTAATTTAAAATATTAAGTAAACAGAAAAAATGTTTCATTTTCAATCTTTGACTTCCCTCCCCTTTATTTTGTGTCTACTGAATTCATTTTGTCGCATCTTAACAATTGATCTGCAGCTTATTCCCTCTCCCGCTGTTTTGGTACAAACTTAAAATGATCCTCATTAAATTCGATCGCAAAATAGTCACTAAAAGGTATACATATCAATACGATTCATTCCATGGAACACAAAACTATCAGAGTTTATTTAATTTGATATTCTAAAATACATTTTTTTTGGCAGAAATTACAAAAATAATTATTAAGTAAACTGGTTTGACTGTGAAACACCCATTTAAGATTTACATTGTACACAAAATATTATAAAATAGATTTTTTTTTAATTTTATGGAATCAAGTTCCATCCCTTTCAAAATCCAGGGTCCGCCTTATCTGTGCATTATCCAGATTATAGCACAGTAAGAACAAAGAGATTTTACCCATGTCATGTGTTAACGAAAATAGTACACAGAACACAGTACGGAAGAAGTAAACAGTCATTATAAAATATAAGGAGATGTGGTATGATTGCCAATGGGACAACTCTTCACCAAAGTTCAAATGAAGTGAGTGTAAGGAATTAGACAACAATATGTTGTTTTAGATAAAGGAGTGCAGAACAATAAAGAAGTAGTTAATAAGGATTGGAGTCGAACGCCCTTGCTTCGAGCGGGGTTCATCGAATTTGCAACCTCGGTGTTGACATCCAAGTGATTACTATAGATATAATACTTCTTAGATCGATCGGCAAACCAGGCCTCGGAAATTATTTAACTGATAGAAAAATATGTGGTAAGATTGCCGATGAGATTATTCTCTCCCAGAGAATTTAAAAACTATTATAGATCACCGTACGGCCCTCAATAATGAGCACAATCGATACCTCACGGTAAGCTTTAAAAGGCCCGAAATAAAAGAAAAAAGGTTAAACAATTCAAACGAGAAAAGTAACGGCCTGATATATTTCAATAACAATAAACGGGAAAACAATATGATATACAGCAACAAACGACAGCCAACGAGTTACAGGTCCCTAACTTGGGACAGGCACATACAGAATGTGGCGAAGTTAAACACTTTGCTGGCGCCAAACCCTTCCCTAACCTGGAACAGTGACGAAACAGTACAACACATACACTTTTGTGCGAAAGTTTGTGTAAATTCATTTTAGGTCAAAACTAATCAATATTCTATTAACTGATATCAATGTTATACAAGTATGATGCAACTAATATTTAAATTTCCACTTTGGTTTCAGGAAGAGTGGTGTAAATATGTATTACATTTATTGTTGAGTTGCTGTCTCATTGAAATGTACTCAAATCAGGTTTTATTGTGACATTTTGGTAGACACCCATTCAACGCATCGATATCCTATACTAATCGATAAAAATATAATTTAAAGCATAGAATATTTTCTTTTTTATTTAGAATTTATCATACTGACTTCATTTTTCCGTTCTGAAAATCATAACACATTATTTTTCGTTGTTTTCTATAACCAACACCGAAATTAGTAACGTTAAACGTTGGTTAAAAGTTTTGTGACAGGAGACCTTTGGGGATTCATATACTTACTATTTTTTTGTTTATAATCATAATCAAGATTGTTGTCCGAATGAATGCCGTTCAAATGTTATAGATTAGGAGGCACGTTTGCTTTGTACATTAGTTACGGCAAAAAGTGATTATATGCAAAGAATAAGAAAACAAAAAACAGTACTTGAAGAATGCAGTAATAATGTAAAGTTAATAACTAACGAATTTACGAACTTGGCCATCATCATCTGATCATAATACAAAGATCAAAATTAATGTAACAAAATCATCTACAGATACTGTACTTTTCTCATTTATCAAACTGATAAACAAATAACTACCGAGAAGAAAGGCCCATGCTTTGTATTGTACTAACGGAATAAAAAAAACGAACTGATGTTTTAATAATAAAAAAAAATGTGTGGACTTTAACGGTGCTTTTTGTGGACTTTAGCGGAACTTGTTATTGTGGACTTTAGAGTGTCAATCTAAGATATTATTATGGACGAATAATTTAAAAACTACATGTACAGTTTAAGTAATCATGGTAATCTAAAATGCTTTTGTCAATTTGGGGGCAATTATAATTTGTCATTTGTGTACACATGTAACTCTGGTGTAAAACTAACTGTTGTGCAGTTGTACATGTTGTATAATGAAATAATGTGAAATCCTTAAAAAATATATATCTTTGAAAACATATGCCAGGTAACCAAATATAATAAAATCCTCATCTGAGACTTTTATAAACCATTTCATCCGTTTCAATGCGATTAATTACCAATATCTTTTAAAAGGGAATAGGGGAAAATGAACAATTTAAGTTATAGCTTTTTTTTTATGTTTCAAAATAGATAAATCGTATAGAAAATAGAGAATGTAGCTGATTAATATTAATCGTTTTTATTTGGTATACATAAATATACGTATCTATTTTAATGATGATGATGGATTGGTGTTCATCGTCCAGTGGCAAATATTACATGCATATCGGGACGGAAACATGTTCATGTGATATAAATGTGAACCCTGCCTTGTATAGACTGATCCACTGAGTCTGATTTTTAACGAGCTTGTTCACAAGGTAACAGTCCGCAAGAATACATGTCTCCCTACCCGGACACATTATAATGGCTCCGAGCCGAACAGTCTTTGCTTTTACTCCAAATGTCCGTGTGTGCGGAGAAGCAGCAAATACTAATTTTAGTCTTTTGTAGACGAAAGGGCGTCTGGCGTACAACATTATAAGCATGGTATCTTTGACACGAGTTTTTTTTTACCATTCTTTCACATTGGCTTGACATGGCATCCTGCACATGATTTGACGCCGGCACGCTACCTCGAGACCAACGAGGGGTTCATTGTAAAGACTCTTTATGATATTTAACAGTCTGAATTTCAAATATTTTGGCCTTGAACATCATAAAAGAGATATTATTTGTCCGCCGAAATGCATATCTGGTAGAGTAAAATTGATACTGCATGTTAACTTTTATTCATATTGACGATTCAAAAACATTCTATAATTATAGGCATCTATGTATCTTACACTTTCAAAACTAATTCTGTTTGCAAAATAAACAAATGATATGTTCTCTGAAAAGGCAAAACATTGAAAATCAGCCGCGATGAAAATAAAAAACAACGACAAGACTAAGAACATTCCTTTTTATACTACAAAGAAAGACTAAGGAACACACAGCCAACAAATCGATGTAAACTCTGGTGCTCCGAAATTCTCAGAATTAACTGATCCACTAGAGTAGTGGTATCCGTCGTGTTGCTAATGGAAAGTTTAAAATGAAAAGTCGTTTTCGGTAATGTTAAAATTGAGGAAAAGAGGGAGGAACTTTGGCTACGGCAAGTGGAGCATATCCGTGGTCATACAGATATTTATCATGTTTATTCCATAAAAAGCAACAAAATCACGAAGGCGTCCGTAAAACCCGCTAGGTTTCAAGGAAATTAAGAGGGGGTACACAAGCTTTGGAAAATGGTATTACTAGTACCTATAAACTAGGAGATATATGAGGGTACAAAAAGTTTACCTCTTTTGACAGTTTTTCACGTAGGTTTATTTGTTATCCAGCATTGTCCAGGCAAAAGTTTTCATCTGTGTTTATGTTCATGATGTTGTAGATGTATCACTATTTACGATATAGTTCCACCAATTTAATTTTGAACCATATTGAATCATTGAAAAATAAGTTTGAACCGAACTGCAAGCGAGAACAATTTGACAATTATAGTCCATGCTTACTATTCATTTTTGATGAATTAGATGCCTCGGACATATTTAAATTACTCATTTTTAAAAGTTAACTTTTTGTAGACGTTTCATGGCGACGTTTCCGTAGATTTAGCTTTTTCCAGTGAATACTAAATGTCTTCATCTGTTGATATATGCTGTGACCGTTTTATATATATTTAGATGTGTTGAAAGACGTGCATAATGTCAAATCATAAAAATACAAATTGTTTAGTCTCTATGAAAACTTGTAAGATTTCCGCTGCTATTTTTTTCTTAATGGGTGCAATTTGGGTATTGTTCCTTTATATATATACTCTTAATTCTCAATGAGAAAAATGAAATCATCTCTTCTTTCGTAAAGTTTGGTTATGAACCGACCCTCATCATTGTAAATTTATATATAAGTTAGTCAAAATATGAAGCCTAAAATTACTCTATCTGTGGTATACTTCATATCAAGTGTGATGGGATACATGGGATTAAAAAAATAAGCAAACTTGAAATAATTCAGTGAAATTCATGCATATAGCGATTTATTCAGTTTATGAATTATGAAATCATATTCTTATATGATTGTTAAATGTATTTCACAGTAGATTTCATACAGCAATGTCATAAACAAAACATGAAGATACTATCTTTTCAATTAATGCCTAGACCGCACCTATTCAGAAGTTCAATGCAGAAAAATGTACAGAACATTTTTAGTCTTAAATTTATTCAAACTGTAAACTAGCGAAATGATGTTTATCCAACGAATGTCAGACGCAAAGATTAAACAAAAACAGTGTAATTATTACCTTTGTTAATCAGACTTGAAGGCAAATAGAATGAAATGAAATAATGAGTAAGGGAAAATTGTCATATTGACATGGTCTCCTTTTAATTCATCTATAGATAAAACATTTTCGGTCTTTTCTTATTAATAAATATACCAGAGCACGAAACATTATGAAGTTATTAATCAATCAAAATAAGGTCAAAGTCATAAATCCATTTTGACCCCAAAGAGAACCCGTGCTATAGAATGTGTTCCCAGTTTCTCTAATTTTTCACTATTAAGTATTTTCACATTTCCCAACCGATTGTGAAAAAAATGTTCTCCTCACTAGTGAAATAACTGCTCTCGGCAAATAATTGGTCGAAATTTAGTTATGACGATAAATGTTCTTGGTTTTTTCTGAATTTCCTATTGTAATGTCATGAAAAAAGGCGACCATGCCGGATGACGTCACATATAAAGAACACAACTTTTTGCAAATCTTTGAAAGGAAAGGATAAAAATCATTAGAGAAACAGATTCCACCTCTATAACTCGTGTATTACGATATTTCTCCACTCTCAACAGTTACATTTTAATTATTTAAAAAAGCTCGGCAAGCCTCGCGCTTTAGATATTAGACTTTAACTGTCTCGAGTGGAGAAATATCGTAACACACTTGTTGCAGTGCTGGAATCTATATTTCTCCGTCTGACGTATACTGGGTACCGTTTCACAAAGCCTTCGTAAGTTTACGTGTCATCGTACGTTCATCGTAAATAAATCGTAGGCTTTACAGCCGTTTCACAAAGCCGTCGCAAGTTAAGATGAGCGTAACGTGACGGTACCCAAATTGCACCTATTTTGACAGTTTTTTCACCTAAGTTTTTTTATGATAAAGACAAAAATTTCCATTCTGTGTTTATTTTGTAGCCGTATCCTTCTTTATTATATAGGTACACCAATTTGATTTTTAATCCATATTGAGTAATAGAAAATGTGTTTGAATCGACCTCCAAACTATCCATGATTCCGTAATGAGGAGTACCCAAATTGCATCCATGCTTAAATTCAGATCATTAAAAATCAAATAACAGATGTTTTGTTTTATTTTTTCAAATATTTAGAACAATTTGACATTAGTACATGCTCACTATTCATTTCTTTTACAATGCGTGCTTGTAACATATTTTTTTTGTTCATTTTTAAAAGATGACTTTTTGTGAACGTCGCATGGCGGCGTTTTCGTACATTTTTCTTTTCCAGTGAAAGCTTCAGCTGTTGATATAAACTGTGAACGTTTAGTGTATATTTGAATATATTCACCTATTTTGTAAGACGTGTATAATGTCAAATAACTAAAATATAAATTGTTTAGTCTCAAAGAAAACTTTTAAGAATTTCTCAGCTGTTTATGTTGAATAGGTGCAATTTGGGTACTCGGTGCAATTTGGGTACCGTAACGTTAAATAATACGTAAATCCTGGCGTAACTTACTACAGCTATACCCAGTCGTATCTCGATCGTAGTTTTTCCGCGAATATGAAGTAAACCATATCTAAGATGGCTTTATTCTCGATCAAGATGCCGCAAATGTTAGAAGACTAAGAAGAATCTTCAATATTAGAACCACACTTTCTTCATTTGATCATTTTGAAAATGAAATGGATATTATATCCAGATACAGACTGGATAGACACAGTATCAATGAAATAACATTGGCAATAGAACCAGATATAAAACATGATACAAATAGGTCCCATGGCCATGCACTTACTCCTGAAACGCAGGTTTTGTTAGCTTTGCGCTACTCACTGGTTCTCCGGTAAAGCGCCCATTTTATGACACTGATTTGTCCCACTGCAGTGGCGGATCCAGAGGGGGAGTTCCGGGGGTTGGAACCCCCCTTCTTCTTGACGATCAATGCATTTGAATGGGGACATATAGTTGGAACCCCCCTTTATCCTGGGTTGGGAACCCCCCTTTTAAAAATGGCTGGATCCGCCCCTGCACTGTAACAAGGCAAAACTAACGACTTCGAGTTATATACCCGTAGCTTGTTATACTTATATCTGAGATTTTTATATTTCTTTATTATCTATATTTTTTATTTTTATAAAGTTTAGTAGATATTGCACAACGATAGGGATCGTACCGGCCGTCATAATGTTTTCTTCGTAAACCTGTAATTCCCGTTAACGGATAGAAGACCAAGCAAGACTAAATATTTAGCACAACATAGAGTGTGATATGAGTTAGATTTGATTATAAGGTTACCATAAATAATTTTGTTTATAAGGTTACCATAAATAATTTTGTTTATAAGGTTACCATAAATAATTTTGTTTATAAGGTTACCATAAATAATTTTGTTTATAAGGTTACCATAAATAATTTTGTTAAATGGTCATTTTTTCCAAATCATATCAGTCTTGAAAACTAAACAAAGTTGAAAACTGCAGGCATGTAATCTCCGTGGAATGGTATATTCTAAACAAACACCTATTTTGAAAATAAATTCTACATCCAACAGATCGATATCGGTGTCAACATTCAATTTTAATACAACTTCTATCTTCAGATTCACGTATTAAGTTTCATAAATGACGAAATCATCGAAAAGTAATCTGTCCGTGGAATGTAATCTCCGTTCACGTTTTTGTAAAGAGTGCTTTCTTTCACGTCCGCACTTCTATCGAGTATGACATGCCAAATAAACATTTTAGATAATAATTACGGATGGCGAATATTTAAATTACAGATCAATAACTTGCATTGTAATTCAGACGACATAAGAAGACACCATATGACAATTTTAATTAGTCAATTGTTTTAGTGTAATAGAGTTGCTTTTTTTCTTGGATCTACAAAAAAACACAAAAAAAAACGAACTGGATGTTTTTATATCAATATAAATGCAAGTAAATAATTTTAACCCGTTTCCAATATTAAAGATCTGAAATTTTTATTATTAATATAAATTTGATACAGAATTTAATACGATTAAACAATTATGCAACAGTGGCGGATCCAGAGGGGGGCGTAGAGGGCGTACGCCCCCCTTTGCTTGCACTTTTTTTTTTGGTAAAGTGATTAATCAGACTTGACTTCGTGAACTTTGCCATTTCCCGTGTATTTAATTTTATGCGACAATTCTTTACTTTTAAGATATTTTTCTCTCGTATTTACTGTAATATATTATTGATTATGTCAAAGTCATGTGATTCGCTACGGTGGAGTTGACCAGTGCGCCGAAAAAACGTCACTCAGTCATTTTGAAATTTAAATTACAGTAACACATTGCTTAGGCTGAGGATGACAAGCAAGACACCTTCAAAGCGAGTAAGGATCGAGCAAGAACGTATTGACTTCTATTTCACAATTCCACCAAACAGAAAGTAATACTCTATTACACTCAAAAAGTTCCACAGCAATATTATTTACCTACGAAAACATGTTTAACCACAAACGCCCCAGCCCATTAATACCATTGCTGAATAATAATCCCCAGTCAGTAAGCTCTAGATAGATTTAAAATCTAAGGTACGGACCATTTGATTTGAGGGGCAGTCAGAGATATTTTAGAGAAAAATTCTGACCCTGATTTTTCCTTAAAATTATCGTATCTGGAATGAAAACAATACCGGTAATCTTGTACACTTTTTTGCTATTAGAAACAAAGATTTTCAACAGAATTATTGAGCATTAAATGAACATGATGAATGAAAAACGGGCGTATTTTTTGGGGGGCCGGGGTTTGCATGTTGTAAATCCCATATCTGACCGGAATGTCTGTTTCGCCGAACTGATATGCTGAATACTTTTTTCAAGGCCCGACTTCAACCTGCCTGCTCGGTGTGGCCTTTATGTCTTCATGTGTCGACCGTCATTCACAACTTCGTTGTCATTTCAGACTCATTCGTAACCTTTGGTTGATTTGGAACCGTATTATAAATTTCATTGAATGGCCGTATATCTTGTTTTCAACAAGAAATCTGTGAGGTTATGCTAACTAACCTTACAACAAACGAGAATTTTCCATGTCCATTTTTTACTGACAAATCCCACATGAAATTATATTAGTACTAGCTTTGGATCCATCCAATCATTTTATAATAGACAATTAATGGGTAGAGTACGGCATCAAAAATGTCCAACCCTTACACTTTAACTTTAAAATACACATGCCCCACGTCAGGAACCGTTAAAAAAGTGCAATTTACACTTATTTTATGTTTTTTAGCCAAAAATAGGTTCAAAAAATTTTTCGCCGAGCGGAGGTAGGGTGGCAGGTAGGTGAAACTTACATAAATGAAGAGATAAATGAAAAATGAACAAATTGATGCCCGATTTATATAATTCCAAGGCCGTCAGTCGGCTCCAGAAGCAACGAAGCAGCGCATCTATTTTGGACGGGCAAATATCCAATTTTTGATATGGGACGAGCTCTGACGTCCCACAGCCCAGCTTGTCTGGCAAAACAGCCGTTGGACGTCAGAGTAATCTCGGACTATTAATTCTTGTGTTCAGACCGTGCATATGAAAATTTCCTGTTATATCATGATTTTGACATGATAGATCTTTTTGTCTGTATCAAAGAAATATAAATATTTGAATCTACATTTTAAATTGATACAAAAAATCTAAATTCTCTGCTCTATAGATTTTCATAAATGGAGTCTAAAATATATCCATAATAAATGCACCGTATCAAATGCATATATGAGAACAACTACTAATAAACTGCTACGCGTCGCATACTATGTATAGAGACATGCATCATAAATCTAAGTTAAAAGACAAATTAAAAAAAAAGGAATTCTAAAAGCTTTCTTTGACAAATTTTATACTAACTTCATCTTAACAAGTTTAAATTACATTTTCTAAAATAGAGCTAAGAACTGTTTGCAATGTTGTAAATTTAATTCGTTTGAAATTTTTATTCAAATACGCTGTTGAAGATTACTAAGCGCCAATAAAATACAATAATTTTGTATTTTATAAATTAGTGTCTTCGATAATGAAAAATTCGTCATCGAACAGTCTCATTATCATGTCGGTATTCGAAATGACTCGTTTCATTATTATTACAAAAAATAGGTCATAATAACATGACAGAGTTTTTTTTTTGCTTCAGAATGTTCTAGATAAATATACAAAAAGCAAATTTTAGACAATGTACCCTCATAAGCCTGGAAGTGGCTAGTCACATATAGTTAACGGCGTTTTTCTAACAATGATGTTCTACCTCCATAAGCCTGGAAATGTCGTGGCGGGTCACATATAATCAATCCTTCTGACTTCATAGATTTTGTTAGAGAGTCGGCTGAATTAAAACGTTATGTGATGAAAATTAATTAATTTCCTTCCGTGAAAATGCATCGCAGTTACAATAGAAATGAATCGCCCCTACAGTGAAAATGAAAGTCTAGTATCATTATTCGAGTGTAAACATGAATCGCATAACGAAAACAGCATAGTGGAATTTAATTCAATATCAACAAGCTGAATAACATGATTGATTGATTGTTGGTTGCTTAACGTCCAGTGGCAAATATTTCATGCATATTCAGGACGAGAACAAATTAACAATAAATACAATAGGTAGGTTTTGTAACAGAGGCGTCTGAGATTGAGGTCGGAGAAATTTAGACTGCCACGGGAAATGAGGGTATATTGGATAGGGACAGAAATTTAGCCTTGCAACCGGTCACCTACGGACCCCTCAAAGAGTTGTTGCAAGGGTTCTTAACGTGCAAAGAGCGTGGCACTCTTTACACGAGGCAAGCTGAATAACAAAACCTGTTTTAAGTTATACAACATTAATAATTATGTAAAAAGGTACATTTTTCTGCAAATGAAACTTAACTGCTGCTTTTAAATCTCTTGCACGCTCTGTTCGTGAACTATTCTTAATATTTATCTATTTTGTGTATCAATTTTACACCTGGATGGCTGTAGGCGCGATGAAAGCCCGTCCGTATCTCATACCTATATCATGAATTTATAAAAACAGTACACATTATATCTTATTTCTTATTCTATTCAAAAATCATGAATTTGTCGTCTGTTTATTTATCATTCTTCATTAGAAATTCATAACGGATACAGTGAAAATGGTATTTCAGGATTCGCACATTATATATTGGACTTTATTTAATTCATTTTCAACGACAATGCATGCAACTTCTTATTTCTTGTTTGAAAATTCTTCTCTTGATCATTAATTTGCATGAAATATTTGCCACTGTACGTTCAGAAAACAGCAATCAATCAATCATATCTCCTCAAAAATTGCAGTACTACAATAACTTTAGACATTATCAAATAATTGTTAAAAATTCGTTTAATCCTTTGATCAGATATAAACACGTCTCGTCACTCTCCTATTATTTAAAATTTCCGATACAAAGAAAAAAAGTATTATTGAATATCAAAGGAAGTAACCCATCAAAGATACAAGGCTTGTGTTTCGTCTACAAATGAAAAACATACGAACACACCCACTCACCTGATTCGCTCGTCCTAAAAAATATAAAAATTCAAAATATAAAAACAATTATATACAAAATAAAGGATAAGGTCACTCCGGATGCCGCGCAAATGCCAAGGCAACGAACGAGAAACCGGAAAGGACATACTTGGATTCCAAACCGATACCGCTAAATGCCCAGCTGTATTCCTGGTAGAGGAAAGCCGAAAATCCTACGATAAAACATCTCGGAAAGAAACTACCGATCCATTAGGGGAACAACAGCTAAAACCCTCAAACATCAAATAGATTGGTCTGATAGTTTCCTGCATGGAAACTACTAATGGATTCCATCTGACCACATGTGTCAAACAAACCTGAAAATATCTGCAGAAACTTTCCTCAACAAAAAAATATGATCCAAAACATAAAATGTAAGGATAACAATAGTTATCCATGAAACCAATTTGGCAAAACAATTTCAATGATGTTGAAGGATTCTCTCTGCAAACATGTTCACGTCCGCTCTAATTGGCATGCTCGACTCATCGATCTGTGAAAGAAGAGTGTGCCATTATTCCGATGTAAATAAACTACGATTCACACCTCCTGTTTACAGAGTTCCGTTTTACGATACACTTACGATGATACACAGTGCGTAATTTGCGATCAACTTAGTAGTCCTTTTCGATGCCTTTGTGAAACACACGTAACGGGAACGTAGAACCACACGTGAACGGATCGTAAGATAATACGATGATCGTAAGTTAAGAAGGCTTTGTGAAACGGTGGCCTGGTCTTTCACGTCTTGTTTGTGATTGATGTATAAATACGAATCCCCGTAAACAGAAGTCGGAATGAGAACGTTAAATCTTATGCCTCGTGTAGGGAAAGCACAACGATCTGTGCACGTTAAGGAACCTGTGCAAAAACTCTGTAGATGTTCGTATTTGACCAGTTACAGGGCAAACTTTTTGCCCCTTTCTAAGCTACCCCTATTTTCAAGTAGTAATGTAACTGTTCCGTCCTTCATTCCGTGCGGTCCATTCTGCAGAGGCTGTCTATTAGATTTAGAACCTATTCTAGTCCAGAATATGTATGAATTATTTGCCACTGGACGTTAAGGACACAATCAATTTTAAGACACATTCATTACGTATGGAAAACCACAAAATAAAATTAGGAATCCACCGCATTTTATTGAATACCAACAGCATATACATGTTATAATAAAACCACAACATATAATTAAAAAACATATAAGAATGGAGCAACATCATATAATTATATATATTCACATCATATAATTATATATATCCACATCATATAATAAGGAACCCGGCACAATATTTAATAAAAAACACATCACATAATAATAATAGAACCACAACATAGTGTAGTGGAAGCACATCATATATATAATAATATAACCACAACATATTGTAGTAGAAGCACGTCATATATATAATTATAGAACCACAATAAGCACATCATGTATATAATAATAGAACCACAACATATTGTAGTAGAAGCACATCATGTATATAATAATAGAACCACAACATATTGTAGTAGAAGCACATAATGTAATGATAGAACCACAGCATTATATAGCCACAGCATATGATTTTTCTTCTTCTTCAAATTAGTCTGTAATGGCGTTCCATACAGTCGGACTAAAGAGTTAGTTACGGATAGAAAAAAATCACACCAGAATCATAAATGAACCGTAGCAATATTCCTATTAGTGAAAAAAATAAAGATATATATAGACTCGTTCAGAAAAGTTGTCTTCCCGCACAGTCTGTCTATTTATACCTAAAAAGACGAATGGGCAAAATCTCTTGACTTCGTAAATTTGACTGAAAGGTAGCTGGGGCATGAAAATGTGGCTAACTGACATCGATGGTACATGTAGGTTTGATATGTGCTATTTCAGATGATACATGTATCATGGTTCACCATACTTATATTTTATCGGCAATTTGTACATTTTTCTCTTTGATCTTACTGCCTAATATTTCTAAGATCATGGGCAGGGCTTGCTACTCGAAAGTATTAAGCAAAAATGTCACGTAATAGTGCAGCAACTTCATGCTTTTCATTATCAATAATGACTTCATCAGCTCGTCTTAACTGGCTGGCTTGATATTCCTGCTGATAAAGTCAGTAACAGTACCCTAAACATGTAAATTATATATATATTGTTAATAAGATAATTTGTTACATTTGTGTCACATGGAGTAATAAACGTTTATGCCCTTGGGGTAGGAAATTTAAGGTGACGTTGAGTCTTACGTATATATGTTACAGTGAATTTGTATAATCAGTGATTATGTAGAATCCCTAAAATTTTCAGGGATTATGTAGAATCACTAGTTAGTTTAGGGATTATATATAATCACTAAAATTTTCAGGGATTATGTATAATTACTAGAAAAAACGTCAGGGATTATACATAATAACTGAAATGAAGAATTAGTTTTATTTATAAAGAAAATGAATAAAAGTTAAATAATTCATTCTATAAAATCATATCAAAACATCATAATAAACATACATTATAAAATGTTAAGCACAATACAGATATATTAAAATGATAACCTCAATACATTAAAATGTAAGGCACAATATATCAAAATATTAGGCACAATACATTAAATTGTTACACAATATTTTAATATGTTAAGAACAATATTTTGAAAACAATCATTTATTTTTACAAACTAAATTAAGATGGCATATACTACTGCTCATTTTGCCCTGTTTTTAGACAGGCACATCTATTTGATTCACATCTGTTTTTACTACAACATCCACATTTTAAACAAACCTTGTCCTTCACATATGGAATCAGATTTTACAGCACGTCTAAAAGAAATAAAGATTTCAGTGCAAGCATCTGAAAGTCCCAAAAAAAGGAAATCATTAACTTCGAACTGATATCTTGTATAAGATCCTATCAGGATACCATGTTTTGTGGCCAGGCAAAATATATTGTGAATCCTTAAATGAGGGATACATTTCAAGTGATTAATAATATTTTTTTCTATAAAAACCACTTCTGCACACAAAGTTATCCTTTTTGTTTTTGTGTGGGGATGGTGGTGGTGGTGGTGGTGGTGGGGTGAGGGGGTCCTTACTTGATCAAAACAATAGTATACCAATGAGACATTAAGTTTGTTCGTAAGATATTTAAGATTATTTTTATAAGATCCATGCCCACCAGCCCCCCGCCCCCTTTCCCTTTGTTAATGTAAAATGATGTGAAGAGTAAAATTTATGAAATATATGTACTTAATTTGTCAACAGATAATTGTATTTGTTACTTATCCATATCTTGCATTTTGATTTTTCCTCTGAAATTTGCAGTAACTTTTGAGCATACGTTTGCTGCAACCCAAGCAACATCCGTGACTGTAGCTGCTCTAGCATACTTATTTGTTTGTGAAATATTGAGGTTCAACAGTTGAATAAAATATCACTTGAAAAACTGTTCCCTTAAGATTTACCTAGGCCTAGTAGTATTAGATAAGGAATGAAAACTGTTCACTTAAATTTTCAAGAAATAAAAAAAAAAAAAAAAAAAAATTGTCTATATTTGATTTTTTTAATAAAATAAAAAGATCTTTGAATTATTGATAATCTCTGAAATCATATTAGGGAATTTGTAGAATAATTATTAAAATGTTCAGTTATTATGTAAAATCACTGGTCATTTTTCAGGGATTATATAGAATCACTATAGTCTGGCTCAAGCTTTGCTGTCCATCAAAAAATCGCGATTATTTTTTTATTTGTGCAAACATTTTTTCCAAACAGTGATTTTAGTGATTCTACATAATCCCTGAAAAATTAGGGATTCTACATAATCCCTGATTATACAAATTCACTGTAACATATACACGTTCGTTTTTTTTTAAAGTATTGGTATTGTTTTAAAATATAGTATGTAGTTGTAATATATATGATGACCAAAAACATTTTACTTATTTTTACTATTTAGATGTCATTTATTCATATTAGCAAAAGAGACGAACTTGTACGAAGGGTGAATCATAATATACTTTTGGCCGGAAATGGTTCACAAAGTTTATCTCTAATTTCTAAAGAAATCTGATAATATTTGGTTTACTTTAAATTTGTAAATATTTATTTTGATATGATTACAGTAAACGGACCAAATACCCTGGCGAAAGGTCTCAAGGAATCATGCATTTTGATGATTTACTTAAAATCCTTGGAGAATTTGGACGTTACCAACAGATTCGTCTGTTTTTGATATGTCTGGTAGCTATTGTATGTGCTTTCCATGCCATGAATATGGTATTTGTTGGCGCCAAACCAGACTATAAATGTCACGTTCCAAATGTGAATGTTTCCGATCCGGTTTTCGTCAATACGACAGAGAAAGACTTTCAAGACTTTCTACAGAGCGCTGGAAACTGTGA
This sequence comes from Mytilus coruscus, assembly GCA_017311375.1. Taxonomy (NCBI): domain Eukaryota; kingdom Metazoa; phylum Mollusca; class Bivalvia; order Mytilida; family Mytilidae; genus Mytilus; species Mytilus coruscus. Next base: position 37,503,390 of record CM029603.1, on the reverse strand, counting down.
GATATATGACGCAAGAGAGGCATCTAAACTTATATTATCTGGAAATTATACATTGGATGGGATCAAAGCAAAGAATGGCACAGTACCAAAGAATAAATGTACAGATTGGGATTATTCAAGAGAGGTTTACGGACCAACTATTGTTACACAGGTTTGTACGTGTATATAAATTTTTTTTTTATGTTGAGCACACAGGTATCTATCACTTGCTTGCATTTATATGGTTTAAATCGATATGACCCATTTCCGATTCAAGATTTTCCAAAATCATTAATATATGTAATTGTTATTTAACATGGTTATTTTCAACAGCAGTGTATAGCTAGGAACAACATTTTGTTTTAGTTGATATATTTACTATTGTTATTGACTCTTTAACATTCAAATTCCACAAGGTTTCATATACCTTCGGATTTTGACCCCGTTAGTGAAACATGTTCATAGGAAAGTGGCCATACCTCGTGAACCGCTTTATTGTCTCCTGTGCGACGCATTGCGGGGGACATAGAAATACCGATCGTCCGTCCATCCGCCCGTTCGTTCATCTGTGCGTCTGTCCGTCTATTCTTTTAAGAGATATCATGTGTACAATTCTTGCCAGATATGTATGAAATATATGTATAGCAGAAATATATCGGACAAGTCCGAAAAATCAATTCCGATCAAGTTTTTTTATAAGAGTTATACCCCTTGAAAATATTAAATAAATAGAAAAATTGCGTTGTAAGTGCTCTCAAGCCTACATTTCTTGGAGGAATGTTCTGAAATTTATATCAAAGGTTTAAATCAGCACTGTCTGGGTTGACTTCAAAAATCAGCACCGATTCATTATTTTTACACGAGTTATGTCCCTTAGAAAAGTAAATTCTATAGAAAATTGCATATAATTGCTCTCAAGTGTACAATTTCAGCCAGAGATTCATGCAGCAATGTCTCGGACTAGTTCGAAAATCAGTGCTGCTCAGCTATTTTTTAAAAAGAGTTGTGTCCCATGGTATTATTGATTATATAGTTTGCATTTTAAGCACTGTGTCTCTCACACATACATTTCATGTGAGATTGTTATATCAGCAATGTCTTGGATGAGTTCAGAAATCAGTGCTGATCTTAAATTTTACAGGAGTTATGTCTTTTTGAAAACAAAATGTAATTAAATCTATGTTGAACTTTGCATTGTTAGCACTCTCACACCTACGTTTCTTGTCGAATGTTTATAAAGATTATAAATATCAAGTCCTTATATCAGTAAGGTCTTGGGAGAGAGCCGACCAACTGTTTCACAGGAGTTATTGGAAATATATGGAAAATAAAATTGTTAGTGATCTCATGCCTACATTTCTTGCAAGATATTTATTAAAAAGTAACGACTTGCGAATGTCAAAAGAATGAATTTCATAACAGCGTGGACATGGACACACAGTAATTAAATGTTATCGTGTGTATCACTGGCTGTCGACAACAAAGACTTCACGCAATTACAGTATGTCAGGGGCCTCTTAATGAGGATATACATAATTACTATCTTTACACATGTTCATTCATAAAATAAAAGTTTTTGCATAAAAGTTTATAGGAATTTGTTTTGAATATATTTATGTACTCACAACAAAAAGTTTCTTTTGCCAGAATGAGTATATTTAGAGGTGATATCACCAAGTAATCGAGAAAAAAAAAACGTTATGTTTTTTCTTGCACAAAGGTTCTGTGGCTCCATAAAAAAAAAATTAAGAAAACATTTATTCGTACGAGTTGATGTAGAGTAACCTACGATCAACTTTCATACTAATATTATTTTTGTTGGTAATAAGAACCCTGGACCTTCATAAAAAATCATTTTAGTCATCTGGGCTGCATAATGTTTTGCACGGAACAAATTTGAATTCCCATCGAAGACTCCAACGATCAGATTTTCGTGAACATTTAAATATCATTCTAACAAAAAATAACTCGTGAAAATATCAAGAAGCATATGAATCCGGTCTTGTGTGCAAAATTAACGTTGATTGGAGTCAGAGTAGCTTTTGTGGAAACATTCAATCATGTATTTTTTTTAGAATTTGTTATACCTGAACACGTATAACAAAAGTTACGGGATCTATATTCTTTTACTACAAATTAAGCAGGTAATTGCAATGAATTTGGTCTTACTCAACTATTTTTTTTTGTTATTTGAGGACGCATATTTGAGACAATTCTGCATAAATGTTTATTTGCAATTTTATTCATACTGATTTCAGAAGCCTCTTGCATAGCCACCCCTCTCTTTTTTTAACTGAATCAGGAATGGTCGCCCCCTTACAATTTGAAATTGCACTCACTTCTTTTTCGGTTTCTCTGATTCAATATATATCCATGAATTTAATGATATGTTCACAATACATCTGTTTTGGAATAACAAATCATGTGCACAAGACTAAACTGGTCAACTGTAACACGAGATGATGTACAGGTTATTATATCAACATAACAGTAACAGTGTAATAACCTTTAAACTGGGTGCACTCGTTTAATATTCTAATATAAAAGGTATTGTGAACATATTTAATTCATGGAAAGATACTGAAACACAAATTAAAAAAATTAAGTACAATTCTGAACTAAATCGCTGTGATCCGTCCATTCGTTTTTTTTTTCAAATCAACAGAACAGCTGCATTTAACAGGTCGGGCACATTTCCTTATCCGGACATGTATTATTTAGCATACTTATATGCCCCCGTCAATGCATGTATTAGTGATTGTTTACAAATAAAGCATTTTTTATTTTATTTTGGCGATTGACCTATCCACTGAATGATTTGCAATGCATGAGGGACTACTTGTCTATAACTGACAAACTACTAAAATTTTTCACTTATTGCCAGAAAAGAATTTTTCTTACTTTTTTTCTCTCGATTACTTGGTGATATCACCTCTAAATATACTCATTCTTTCAAAAGAAACTTTTTGCTGTGAGTATATAAATATATTCAAAACAAATTCCTGTAAAGTTTCATGCAAAAAAAATATTTTATGAATGGACATGTGTAAAATAGGAATTATGTATATCCCCATTGAGAGGCCCCTGACATACTGTAATTGTGTGAAGTCTTTGTTGTCGATAGCCAGTGACCGACACGATATCATTTAAATTCAAGTTTATGGATAACTCTAGCGATGTTCATTTTCTGTTTTACAATACATTTTTTTTCCTTTTTTTCTTTAATTCTTTCCTTTTATTTAGTTGCATACAAGTCTTGTTGTTTTTTTTAAACCATTGTATTTATCTCAGTTAATTTGCATTGTGACGTCAATAAAAAAAAAACCTGAAGTGCATTTGAAACATTTGCGATAAATACACCTTTAAATGGGTAAATTTCATAGAAGCAATATTAAACAGTACTGGCATTGGATATATTTTTGCCAATCAAACGGGCTACTGTGATAAAATGTACTTAAAACAAATACTTTGTGATCAGTTTGTACAACAGTGGTTTAGTGATATTGAAAACTCATCACGAGGACAATTTTACTCTCTATTTAAAAAAAGATTTTACTTTAGAAACATACCTTCTAAAACTTCCTGAATATTGCAGGCTTTGGATCACACACTTAAGGTGTTCAAATCTGCGTCTGCCTATTGAAACAGGCAGATAACAAAATATACCGAGGCATGATAGAATATGTACTTTGTGTATGAGTAATATTGGTGATGAATTTCATTTGTTATTTAAATGTACTAATCAAAATATTTTTGTATTAAGGGAAAAGTTTCTACCAAGCTACTACACAGTGAATCCTAATTATAAAAAATGGAAGGTCTTCTTTCAATATGTAATGTACAACTGTATAAACGACTTTCTGTATTTATCAAAAACATTGCCAATATGTTCTGAAAATGTTGAAAAACATATTTGTATAATATTGTTATATTTATATGCTATATCTATATTATTGATACCACATGTTTACTTCGTCAAGTTTATGTAATGCTATTATTAATGACCTCATGTTACACATGTATCTGTGTCTGAGTGTTCAAATAAAATCGAAATCGCGAAATCAAATGATATTGATGCGACACAAATCTTTAAATATCATGAATATGTTAGTTATCTGATATTTATTTACTGACTTAGAAAATTTAATCTATAAGTAACATATGTTATCAGATAAAATTACAATAATTCTAATAGATATCCTTTTTCAATCCATACCTAAAGGTCGTACAATTTTGGTCAAAAACGAAGACATCGGTGGCTTCATAATTATTATATCAAAGTTCAAAAATGTCTCCCAATTTTTTAATTGTCTAGCTCCAGACATTTTTCATTGTACATGTTGTATAGAACAATGGATAAGCTGCCATAGAATTTAGTTGTCAGTTTTCTTTAAACTTAACAAATAAATTGTATAAGATTAAGAATTCAAATATATGATCCGGTCATTCGCCATTCGTTTCCTAAATAATCGCTTTTCACAAACATGTCAAAAAATATATATATGAATTTTAGAAAACCTTGTCGATTACAATTATATGTATAATTCTTTGGTTCATGTTGCTGGAGCGATGTCCAGTTGACCGCATCATTAATTGTGTACATATCAGGTCAAGTCCACGTAATTCATTTTTTCAGAACCTAAGTGACATTGGCTAATTTCAACTTCCAACACAAAAATGGAAAGGAAAAAAAAAAACGCCGAGCTATTTATAGCTGAATTTTCAATGTTTGGAACATTGTAAACAACTCGCAACCTTCTGATGTTCGGTTGTGAATTAATAAATCTGAACTATATGGATTCTAAAGCCGCGAATTCTCGATTTAGAAAAATATTTCTTAAGCGATTGTTTCCCTTCGATGGACAGTACGTAGCTTAGAAGCAATGCAGAATCGTCGAACCTTTTCCATCCTTTGATGTTTCGTGCAACAATTAAACGATAATGTATTCAAGATTTTAGTCATGTACATCTGTATTCCGTATGGAAAACAGGTGTTCAGCTGGACAGGCTCGACGGGTACCGAACATTTTAAATATGCTCTCTATTAACAGTTTGATTTGGTATGTGACAAAGACTGGTTGCGCAGTACATCCAAGACTCTGTACTTCTTTGGTCGTTTGGTTGGAGCTGTAGTTTTTGGGCAGTTGTCAGACATGTAAGGAAGCATATTTTAATCGTTCCGTACTTAAGTTACGCACTTAAATACAGAGCAATCAATACACACACACAAAAAACAAAAAAAAGGAAGATTTCTTTCATACGATTTTGTACTACACGACTTGTTTGAATGAATAAATGGAGATGTTATGTATGATACGTCAACGAGACAGCAATCCAACGACAAATTAACCAAAAGACATCTAGATGCATGCACCATGTCGTTCATTTGTGTTCTTAATATTTTGTATGTATCTGTTTTAAACTCTAATTTTGAATTGTATCTTATTTGAAATGTGAACTTTTCTCAGGAAATATCTTAAAACCTAGCTTGACAAAGAGTTTAAAAAAAGGTTTCATCCGGTTCTTTTTTCATATCAACAAACACATAAATCATAGTCAAAACAATTTTTGTAAACAATCATGTCTTTTCTTGAAATATTGTTTCAGATTGGGAAGGAAACCAACATTATTCACTTGCCTATTGATGTTATTAATTGTTGGTAGTGTAGCCTCAGCAGCACCGAATTTCTATGTCTTCATCCCATTTTACATTTTACAAGGTGCCGCACAAACAGGATTGTTTCTGGTGACGTTCACACTTGGTATGCAGAAGAACATATAGATATTACTATTTTTCCTTTTATAATAATATCTGAGAAAGTTGTGTTGAAATAATTATTCGTCATTTGCATATTCGTACATTGCAAGATTAATATATATAGGTAACCTTGAGACATTCATATATCAGTTGTGTTGAGAGACGGAAGGTTTAATTTCTAAAATGAACTTAAGGATGTTCGCTTGTCATGTTTTGGAATTTTTGTCAGATTTTCGGAATCCTCTGGTCTTATCCATTTGTATGCCTTAAAAAATTTGCCCATTGACCCCCATTTTTCTTTTTATAAATCTTTTACATGTATAATTATAAGCCATCTGTAAAAGTCTTATAAAATCCTTGTTATTTTTTAATTGTTTTTAAGCACTCAAACTTGTCAATGATAAAGCCATGAAAAATCAAGAGAGAACATTTTCCCGCTAAAATTTCAATGGCTAATATCTCAAAAACAAGCACATTGACCTGTATTTTTTTTTTGCTCTTTTGGTTCTTTTAATAATCCCCTATCAATATGTACTAGTGTTATGAAAAGCTTGTTATTTTGAAACTGAGTAGCGAACCTCCTTAAGTACAGGCTTTTCAGTATACTAGCATGATTGAGTAACCCAGAAAACTAACCAAAAAAGATATCAAGAACTTTTATTTTTACCTTATAATGATTATTTATGAATATTATGATACTATATACATTGCATCATCAAAAGTAATAAATTGCATGATAGAATAAATAATAATATCAGGGTTAAGGCGTCGTCAGAAGTAGAAATAAAATTATGACAGACCTCGACTCCGTCTTGTGTAAAGATCAATTTTGAGTTTTATACTATCTAATCTGGTTTATTTACTGAATAATGAAAATTAATAAAAAAAAAATGTTCATATGTTCTAGTCACTGAGCACTCTGGGGTTTTTCTTATGTGCTTACTGGTTAAAAATCTGGTGAAGTAATTGCTCTATGGCCTTAAGGTTTATGACCCGTTCTGTAGCCATGTGAATTACGAAATTTTCAAACTGCAATAGTATCAAAACAGCAAAAATAATAAATAATAGAAACGGGCCATTTTGTACATATAACAAAGGGAAACTTCGTGCAAAGCATTATTATTTATTGTTTTATTGCATTTAATAGAAAATGGGGAATATGTGGCAAATAAAACCAAGATTTTTTGTAGAAAATCCACAGACTTTAATACAGAGATTTTCGTTATAAAATTTTAAACATAGACTACTCACTTGTTTGTCCATGATGTGCTAGTGTTTATTTTTTACAAAAAGTCCTAAATAACCTTTAAATTTCCAAAAACCTCGTGCTGAGCCACTTAAGTCGAGCGCACGCACCCTAGTAGGTGTACTTGAGTTGGTCCATATTTATATTTGTTTTAACCAATATCTTAATTTATAAACTTGTTTTAAGGAAAACATTGCTAGCACTGCATGCAATAATCCCCTATATATCAAGCAACGAATTGTCAAATATTAAGAGTACAAGTGGAAAGGCTGTGGATTTTCTATAAAATTTCCATATGTTTAGCATTGAATCAACACAAGGGTACATAATCCTTAATGGAAGCACGACACTTTATAAATAAACAATACTGGTTAAAAAATATAATATAAGAATACAACAATAAGAAAAATAAAACCGTAATTAGAATAAGTGTTAACCATTACTTCATCTTCTGGTATCTTTATATAGGTACTGAATTGGTTGGTCCATCCTACCGTCTTGTTGCTGGGTTCCTGGTCCAGTCTTTTTACAGTATTGGTTATATGACCTTGTCTGTCCTTGCATATGGCATCAGAGACTGGAGATACATTGAACTGGCCATCACACTACCGGTTGTCTTATTTGTGCCTTATATTTGGTAAATTATGTGTATGAAGCAGTCTTTTTTGCTTTTAGTGTTTATCTCTTAGACAATCTTCTACTATTTTTTTTAATACAAGTATAAAAGACTTATATTGATATATTCCTTCTTTTTTAAAAGATTTGTATTCTATTGTGACAGTCATACAATATTTACAATAATGATATTACGTGTAATTCGAGTAAAATACATCTTCATTGATTCTTTTCTTAAATATGCTCTAGATATACATGATATATGATTGCCAATAAGACAACTATCCACTAGAGACCAATGACGAGGATGTAAGCAACGGGAGACTGTATGTTGACCTTAACTGAACATGTCTTTTGGTTATTCGTGTCGTTTGGTTGCTGTCTCATTGACGAATGCCCATAATTACATTTATTCATAAGTTTTACTTGTTTTTGTTGTGTAATTGTATTTAGGGTCACTTACTAAACGTTCGTACAATGTTATCATGGTTATGGAGTAGGATTTGTTATCTTATATACTCAGTGTACCCGCAAAGAAAAGCAGTGATCTGAGTGCATTCAGATATTTTATGATGACCGAATGAGTCTCCAGCCTGTATCATTCGTCTACCTATGCCACGCCCATTGGAACACAAAGTAAGTGATGATGATGATGATGATGATGATGATGTCATGGTAAATGTTTTGATTCGTAAATATTCATACATTTATAAAAAAAAGATTAAAATGCGCAACAGACAGTTGTGGGCTGTAAACATTATTGATAATAGCCAACTGGCATGACTGGGCATCAGTATAATGTACAATAATTCTTATAATGCTTTTTTTTAGGTTGTTACCAGAGTCAGTTAGGTGGTTGTTATCCAAACACAAAGAAGAAGAGGTAAAAACTATTGTTCGAAAAGTAGCCGACACTAATAACGTTGATATCAATGAGGAAATGCTTGAAGACTTAACGAAGTCAGACGAAAAGTCAGAAACAGAAACTACAGGGCGAAGATATACACTCATTGACTTATGTCGCCCAGGCATGATATTTTTATCTCTAAATGTATGGTTTAATTGGTGAGTAGCTTTTTTGCAGCATCCGTAGCATAAAATTCATCATACTTCAGAAACTATTGTTGCTATAAACGTATTGTCGTATCGCCTAGTTCTTCCTTCGGATAATTTGAGGTCTCTGCTCTTAAACGTTTTATATTTTTGTCTATCCAAACTTCTGGTGAAAGGTAATCCCGAAACACGTGAGGATCGCACGGAAACAGATATCGTAGTACTACGAGTTGTTCTTGTATTTTCAATGGGTCGGTTCTGCTGCTGGTGAATTATCAATCCTCGAGGGGTATACCATCTTCCCAGTGTTAAGTTTTTCGATACTTGCTTGCCTTAAAGTACATTTTGTCTGTAAACTTTCAGCGTGTAAAAACATATTCTACGATGTTTATTCCTATTACCCTGGCTACAAAAGACTGAAAGACTTGTATATGCCAATCTGGCGACAGTGTCTAGAAAACTGCGTTAAATAATTGCTGACTGTAAAATCTCAATATGAAGTAGGCTAAAAAATCAACATTTTTTTATTTACATGTATTAGATATGCCTTATGGTCTGTTATTTTTGTGTGGCAATTGTCAGTTTCCTTTTAACTCACTAACATGGATTAGTTCATATATTTATTAAAATTTTTATCTTCGTTATTAGGTAATTATTGTCATTTACATTTAAGACATTTATATTTAGTCTTAAGAATTCGGCACTTAATATTGACCTCCTCACATAATTCAAGGACTTGTGCTTAGACCAGTTTCATAGTTTCTATGAGTAATACAAGAATGCAAACTTCATTTGATTGGTAGAACTTTTCTAAGTATACATGTTCGTCTGAAAATGGATTAAATTTTTGTTGACTTTGATTTTTGTCTTAAAAACTGTCAACATATGCTATGCATGCAAGACCTGTGCACGCTTGCTTTCGTTGAAATACACATGCTTTTACATGTGTTGATTGATCGATTGTAACAGTTGTTTGCTTAACGCCCAGTGGCAATTATTTCTTGCATATTCTATCAATTAGGACTATTAAACAAATAAAGAATAAATCCAATAAGCAGGTCCTACAAATTGGCTCTACCGGGATGACTTGTTGGTAATTTAGACTAAAACTAGAAAGAGAGGGCACGTTGAATAGGGGCAGAAATTTTGAATTGCAACAGACCACATACATAGAGATGCTGCATGAGTTTTCCAAAGTGTAGAAGGCATGAAGGTTTCAATTACATGTGTCATTGGATTTATTATTCCCATTGTGACCTGACGTGGCTTGCATAGCCAATATTAAGTCTTTGTTTTGCTTTTGGATGGAAGTAGTGGAGGTGACCGTAATTCTATACACCAGGCAAACATGTGGGTCTGTTAAGTTATTAAAATCAAGCAATACTATACAGGAGCATATGTAAAAAAAAATTCATCATATGCTTAGCATTAATATGATAGTTTTTGCATATGTGTAACAAGCGGAAGTAGACGAGCCATAAATTCACACCAGGCAGATAACCTATAGCAGCCCTATGTGACGTCACGTGGTCGGGTTGTTGCTATGTTATGTGCGTTCTTACATGTACATCGGTAGAATATGATAAAAAGATTAATGTATGTGCTTTCAATATCGACCCGGGAATCATCCCTCGACGAACGTCTCGGGTTAAAATGTGGGTCTAGTATAAAACCCGGTTGATAATGAAAAGGCCATGTATTCATCTGTAATAATAACGCACGGTTATGACAGACTTTGCATGAAGTAAGTACATTATGTACAGGTAGCATACTGCCAGATTTGAATGTTTTGCAACTGTATAGAAGCTTCATCCATTACGCTTTTGTTGGTCTCATTATAAAGATAATGAATTGTGTGTACGGAGCAGATATGAAAAGTCAGATATAGATCATAAAAAGAGAGTCTTACATTTCAGGCTTGTAAATGCCATGTTGTATTATGGATTGTCACTAGGGACGGATAACTTAGGAGGTGACCCATACATTAACTTTTGTATAGCTGGTGCTGTCGAGATACCTGCCTATATAATGTGTATCTTAATGTTAAATCCTTTAGGCAGAAGGAAACCATTATTTGCAACCATGGTCATAGGAGGTGGTGCGTGTATAGCATCAGGTTTCATAGGTTAGTTAATATAAAGTTAGTTACTGAAGTGTAGTTTGGAATTCGCTAGAAAAAGGTCATCAGATCATTTTTAGTCCAACAGCACATCTCTTGGGTCCGAAATCAGATATGTGTACTGCCTGCTAAGTTTGGTGCAAGTACAGTTGTAGTCTATATCGCTGTAATGTGAATACATGCGGAGTACATGTAATTGATAAAACTTGTGAGGTCTTTCTGCTAGTTTTTTGTTCATTTATTTAATCATTGTCCATCAACAATATACAAACTAGAAACAATTAACAAAATTCACAAACAGTGTATCATCAATTATATTTTATATGAAAATGGAGAAAGAAAATTAAATTTAAGATGGGCTTTGATAAAGTATGGACTACATAATCAATTCTGTTAAACACCCAGTTGATTAACATGAAGTGTCAAGACAATATACAACTATCCTATGATCAAAGAAACAAATATAAATTGAAAAAAAAAAAACTTCAGGTCAAATATGTTCACAAAACATTAACTTAATTAAGACATGAGATCAAGAATAGAATTATTATTGAAAGCTTGATACACATAACGAATAGTCAAAGTTTTGTGAACTATTTCTTTGTGCTTGGAGTTATAGTGTTGTCTTGCTTTAATAAAATACCTACTCAATATATTATATATCGCATTGCTTACCTAAATTAGACCCAGAAAATATCAATCTAATTAAAATTAAATCTCCGCACTCGCTAATTTTTTTATTCCACGCATCGACCAAGAATAAAAAAATGAGCGAGTGCGGAGATTTTATTAGATTGAGAAAATATCAACTGCCTGTCTTCATTTCATTTTTGATATTTCAATGTTTAGGTACGTTGTCACACTTTGTTTGTGTGTGTGTCTGATAGCTGGTTAGATTTAAGATCGATATTAGTTCATATGTTGTATATACTCTTATGTGTAACCGGAGACCTTGTCGGAGACACTGATGTACAATGTAAACTAATATCAATTGGGTAAACATATGGCAAGTATACAACAAACAAAGTCGTCAAATGAGCGAGTTGATTTCTAAACATCTACTTTAGTATTGATAGGCTTATGCCATCTGCACATAATTAATTGACCGATAACGTGTATTCACTAATATTTTACTAAATGAAATCCTAGACAGTATAATTTTGTTTTTGTATTGAATAAATCTTATACAATCTTGATTTATGATACAAAAATCATTAGATAAATTTTGTCCATTTACACAATGAATTTAATAGTGGTTACTCCTCTTTGTTCAAATAATCAATAATCGCACACTGACACCATACACCGAATATGTTGGCCAATGTTTGAACAATTTTTAATGCTTTTTATCTTCAGAAATGATTCCATTGAAAATAACCCTAGCCATGATAGGAAAGTTTTGTATAACAGCATCATATGCCATAATATATCTGATGGCAGCTGAAGTATTTCCAACAGTTGTCAGGTAAAAAGTGTACAAATATTCCTGCTCATTTGTTTGTTAAAAATGAAAGCAAGTTTCAAAACTGTATTGGAACTCGTAACGGAAATGGCGAAAATCGGTAGAACTGGGTGATGCTCTTTTTTGTATTAGCTGATCAGAGGGCATACCATACTGCTAAGATATACAGGAAAGTAGTTCGATTGCTAAAGGCATGATAAGTGTTGGTAGGTTAAATCTTATGACCCTACACAACATCCTAATTTCATCAGTGGCAGTGAAAATTTCCCGACCATATGTTTTTAGATAAACCTACTTTATCTATATTATGATTGGATTGCTGATCTTTGTTGGATGCATTGACGTCATAAGGTCGGATTTACAGTTGTATTTGAAAGGATTCTTTTGTTAAATCAAATGACTTTTCATATTTTTCATATTAACTTTATTGGGCGGGAACGGTTTAAGGAATTTTTTTTATTAAATAACCATTTGTATATCAACCTATTCTGTATTCACTTTTGTCTTGACTTCTTAGGGGGTTCCCGATAATTTGGTTCTGCATGTGTAAAGCAGAGGTAAAGTGTGATAAATGATTAATTATATACTTAAGATAGGGTTTCCATCATCAAGAACCCAAATTTATGCCCACCGAATTAAACTATCAATTTTGTTGCTGAAGGACTGTCACTGCGCATGAATATGATGGTGAATACAACCTGTATATCGCATATTGTATTGCTAAAAAATTTCTAAATAAGTTCATCCTATCCCTACACCTTTTCTTGTGGTAAAAATATAATTCATTATCACAATTAAGTCAACACTTGAATTTACAGATTGTTTACTTCAAACTGTTGTACATGTTGACAATCCGAAATTTTATTTACAGTAATGCTGACATGATTTATAACAAACCTTTTTATAGATTTTCAAGAAACTAAGGTTTCAACTCCCTCATGCATAGATTCGGCTATTATATTCAGGTTCTTTTTGAACATATTGCTCTTCAACTGTTTCGGTTCTGATACATTCTTGGCTTTCAAAATATTCGGCTTTGAGCGTTCCTGATGAAGGTAAATCCAGAAAAGCGCTTCGGACGCATGCAACTTGTAAAGTTTTGTTTTTATTTTTTTAATACGTAATTTAAATAAGGCATTAAGGAAATCTATATTGTCGGACAAAAGGGTTTGGTAAAATAAAGAAAGTTATTGGTTTCAATTTAACCGTGATATCACCACAGTCAGAGCAATAGTCTTTTAATTTATTGGTTTAGATAGCTTACTAGTAAATAAGTACAAAAAAGTCATGTAAGCCATGAACATTTATCTTAATACCATCAACTTTAATCATAAAAGCCATATTCATAAGACATTTTCTATTAAGAGAGAGAGGCGAAAGATACCAAAGGGACAGTCAAACTCATAAGTCAAAAATAACTTCACAACGCCATAGCTAAAAAAAGAAAAAAAAAACAAACTGACAAACAACAGTACACAAACACAATATAGAAAAGTAAAGACTGAGCAACACGAACCCCACCAAAAACTGGTGGTGATCTCAGGTGCTCCGGAAGGGTAAGCAGATCTTGCTCCACATGTGACACCCGTCGTGTATCTCATGTCAGTACAAACCCGGTAATAAGTTTAATTCGGTAGGTCACATTCGGGGAAAAGGAGACGGGATTGTAGTTACGACAATTGGAACATATCCGCTATCATCTGTTAAACGGATATTTTATAACGGTCAACTAACTCGTGATGGCGTCCGTAAAATGTACGCAGGGATGATTTCAACTTCACAACTTGGAACAAAACGTTACACAAATAGTAATCAAATAATCAATATTCAAAACAGCACTGAAAGGGGTTGTACATTTAATCTGTCAAATGAAAAAAAAAAATTAGGTAAAATGCCCTTGCCTTGACCTCTGATTCCTCATCTGTTTTCACATGATTCCATAATATATAAAATGCATAACACGAATAACCAAAAATATAGGGCAGTAGAATAGACCGCACCAACCATTGACTATTCCACACACAAAAAAAAAGATGACACACAAAAAAAAACACGACACACAAAACCAAACAACAACAAACAACTGTATCATATGGTTCAGATAAACAGACAGATATAGATATAAATACAACAAAGACACACATCATCTGTGAGAAGTCATATGGTAATATATATACTTTACGTCACATTAAATTAGTGTAATTTATTATTGCAAATTTAGAAACATTGGTATGGGAGTGTCTTCCATGTGTGCCAGGATAGGTGGAATGTTAGCACCACAAATACTAGAACTTAACAGATTTTGGGGACCACTACCTTTAATTTTATTTGGTGGATTGGCTATATTCTCTGGTGCTTTAGCCTTGTTGTTGCCTGAAACATCGGGGAAACCTCTACCTCAGACAATGGAAGATGCTACAGATCATGAAAAGAGGTAATTCACAATTATTTATGCTTTGATTTCGAAGATTAATGAAAATGTACAGAAGCAATCAAACCGTTTTCACAATAAAAATGTTCGACACTTAGTTAATGTAGAATATTGATTTATAAAGATGTTATTGTTTATAACCCGTTTTCAAACATAGGGAGTGTGTTGTTTTATTGTGATAGTGTTATGAAACGATTATTCCGGGGAAGGTTAAGCTAATGGTTTTTTGTCTTTATCAAAACTATGCGGTATGAGTTTTTTGTTTTTGTTTTGTTATAAATTAGGTCGTTAGTTTTCTCAATTGAATTGTTTCATATTTTTCATGTCGGGGCCTTTTATTACCAACTATACGGTATGTGTTTTTTTTTTTTATTGTTGAAGGCGGTACGGATGCCTATAATTGCTTACATCCACTTCATTTGAACTTGGGTGGATAGTTGTCTCATTGACAATTCTACCACATCTCCTTACTTTTATATATAGTGTCATGCATATTATGCATGATTATTGACTTTTAAGATTAAATGGCAAATATCTGTTTTTTGAAAGTTTATAATGTAGAATTCAGTTAATGATATTCTACGTTTTAAATTACTTTAATTAATGTTCGATGTCGAAATGTTATTGATGCTAAGAAAATATAATTTTTGAGTTGTACGACTTCCATTGAAAATTTTCCCAATTTTTGAACACATGAAAAAAACGAGTAGATACTAAAAACGTATTTTGATTTTCTGAAAGTTTAGAAAATTGCCACAGGGGTTTTACTTATGAATTATAATACATGACTATATCTTGATCTTGCTATATATTTTGATTTAATTTGTAGCAAAGCTGCAAATAAAGGAATAGACATGACAGTTTGCTCTCCGGATGTTAAAAAAGAATGAAAACATTGTTAATGGGAATTAACTATGTGAAAAGGTAAAATACATTATTAAACAAACTGTGACATTTTCTATTCTAACTTCGGGATAAAATTTGGATACTAGTATGTTAAAAACGAAGAATCTCAAATCACCTGACTGAAAGATTATTCAGCGTTATAAATGTCAACGTTTAGATTTTTCACAAAAAACCTTGACCTGGTCTATAAGATGATAGAAAAAAAACATACATTGAATTATGAAGAACAGAGAAACTATTTTCTATTGTTTGCTCATTTAATATGAAGTTTAGTTTCAATTGCGTTCTCAGTGTATTTAAATTAATAATTTAACATATATTGATGACAGGAAATCTAGTTGCTTTGAAAAAACTCATAAAAGATACCAGGCTTATAGTTTTGTACGGCAAATGCGCGTTTTGTCTACATATGAATTATCGGTGGTGCTCGAATTATAACAGTTTGAAGGCAACATGGTCTATAAGTTATACCTTTTGTTTTATTTTCTCTTCAAATTGCTTGTCTTTGGGTGAGTGTTTTTTTTTTCCTATAACGAAGATTGTTTCGTGACATGCAGACTGATTTGTTATTTTGCTTGCGATCTCATTGAAAGTGTTCAATCTACAACTTGAGGTGATTTGACAAAACAAAATAAATCGTGTAACTAATTTATAGGTCATGTATTCATGGTGGACAAATTTAGCACAATCCCCATGTACATTGTACTCCTTGTAGGAAGCAACCGATCTAAACTTTTCTTACAAATATGTTGATGTTATTTCTAGGAACCAACTCACATTGATTTGAAATTGCACTCAAATATTACTAACGCATTCAAAAATTAATTGATTGCTGTATTCCAATTTTTTCAAATCAACATCTACTCAAATGTTGAGCAGGAACAGTTTACTCTTCCGGAACATATGAGTTCACCCTGATTTTTCCGGGATTAAGTTATTCAAGTTTAAATTTCTGTGTAGTATTTATTTAACTACAGTTCATCCTTTCTTTTGTCATAGTCATAGTAATTACGTTGATTCTGTTATTTGTTTAATAACTTACGATTTTAAAGGGGCATTAGCTACGAGATATAAAAAAAAAAAGTAAGATATGATTTTTATTGGTTCAATCATTAATGAAAGTGATATAGTGAAATACTAATTCGCTTTTAGCAGTCAATTTGGTTTAATTTTGTCAAAATAAGATAAGAAACATCGCTGATGAATTATTCACTTGCGAGTGAATAATTCGACCTCATTGATTCCGTATTCATGTGACCCTCAATTTAACCCTTTAGCTAGAGATGGGTTAAGCATGTTTTTGGCTATTAAAAGGAAACGAATGTAAACATTGAAAGTGAAACAAGGATGAACCATTTGGTTGACTGATTCGATCATCACAAATACAATATGAAATCAAACAGACCTAGAAAAATCCAATTGCACGCTATCTGTTTATATTTATATGTATGTTGATATCTGGTTATATGACCGTCGGCAGTCTTCGGAGGTCATCTCGTTGGTTGATTAGATTACGTCTAGACAAAAATACATTCGAAATGTTGATACATATTATCGAGTCCATGGATTGTTAATTGTTTATTTTATAGAAAATGAAAGGATATGGAGTAAATGTACATGGGACAAAATCGCACGCAATACATAGAAAACATAGAAAATTATCAGTGAACAGGGCTTTTATTCCTGTTCTTCATCTTGACAGTTGATGTAGGGTCTTCAACAATGAACAAATCATTCATACCCTACAACAAGGTCAAGACGGCCCCTAAGCGGTACTATTGATAAAAATAAAGTAATTTTGAAAGACATCGATCGCCGCTAAAATATGCCTTGAAGTTACACATGTCGGGAGCGGTCAATGAATTACATAATTTATAATTACAGGCGAGGTTTTTGAACATATATTTGTCATACATTGCCCAACAAAAGACCAATAATTTCGAAACAACAAGTGATAGACAATACATATAAAACTAAACAACAAATGATAGACAGCACGGGGCACATCGAAATATATGTAAGAAAACCTAGCAGTTTAAAATAGTATGAAAGGGCAATATACAAAACAGATGACCAGACCAGTATTTTGAAGATTTAGACTTTTTATAATTTGGATATACGTTTTAGTATGTTATAAATCAAATATAAGAATTTGAGTCTAATTGGTGAACATGAATTTGATAGCTAATACCCCTTTAAGTTGTTATCCCCATCTTATAGATCATGCATTTTACTTTTTACAGGGTATCTTAAAGGTGCATAAATTATCTCCAGAGCTGAAAAATGAAAGAATTGAATGTTTTTAATGGACAGAAATAGTTTTATTTTAAAGTGGACTATAGAGAAAAGAACAAAGACATTACCATTAGTAAAACCATCACGAATGTATTACTTCTTGTGACAGAAAGGAGTACATGAAAAACTGTTATGTATTTCATAAAATGAAAGATAAAGTAAATAAATCCTTAAACAAAACAAAATGAATATTGAAAGAATAAACTATGTCATGTTATAAATGACATTTAAAATACAAATATAAACGTACTTAAACTATGAATTATCAGTATTACAATTTTAAACGTGTATATGTACATGAACAAAAACAGGAATATATTATAGAAATTAATATTTGTCATATATGAACATTGAATAAAAAATAATAATTATGATATTGTAGCAGATTGTTTTATTTCAAGCTTCTGACTTGACTGTGCCGCGGAGCTTTTGTAAACTTGAATATTGATTGGTGTATTTACGCTTTATCATAATTACAAAAATCCTTATGAAGAACGGTATATATCCGGCCATTCAGATCACAAATCATAACTATTTTGCTGTTATATTAAACTTGTGTATTTTCTAAGCTCTACACTACTATTCTCCATTTTCATTTGAAAAATCTCATTAAGAGCCTTTTGTACAAAAAATGGAGAAGATTCAAAATTCCATGTTTTAGATCACCGACTTGATTGAGTACTCATACAAACCAATATTCACACAAACCTTCAAAAAGAAAAAAAAAGAAAAAACATCTTGAAAAGTTCTTTAGTTGGCCTTACAGATATATTGATGGTGGCCTGTCACTCAATAACCCACATTTCAGCGAATGCCTGAATCTCGTATATCCCATTGAACTTGATAAACAGGATATAATTCTACCGAAACTAAAAGGTCTATTTCATATCTTGACCTTTTCCTTTGAAATCGAGACACAGATGGACGACTTCAAACTAGAATCTATGACAAACATGATGGTTTCAATTGTCAATTTTCCAATTCTCAGCAGTACCATACCCTCTGCCTTATTGTATATAAAAATACGGAGATGAGGTATGATTGCCAATGAGACAACTATCCACCAAAGTTCAAATAAAGTGGATGTAAGCAATTATAGGCAACCGTACGGCTGTACGTATAGTCGGCTATAAAAGGCCCCGACATGAAAAATATGAAACAATTCAATTGAGAAAACTAACGGCCTTATTTTTAACAAAACAATTAACGAAAAACAAATATGACAGACATGAACCAACGACAACCACTGAAATACAGGCTCCTGACTTCGGACAGTCACATAAAGAATGTGGCGGGGTTAAACATGTTTGTGAGCGCTCAACCCTCCCCTAACCTGGGACAGTGGTGTAACAGCACAACACAACAAACTATAACAATCAGTTGAACAAGGCTTAACTCATCAGATCAATACAAAGAAGAAAAACATCAAACATAAACACCGATATGGCGTTTACATATCACAATTAATGTCTTATGCTCGAGTAAATTCACACTATACGAACAACATTAACAGGGGTGTATTCCTGACACAAAACTGCTTTAACAGAGTTACGAGGAAAAACCAATGAAAGCGATACTTCAAAGTTTTACGGTCAGCATCACGAATAGGTTTACCCATGCGATGTGACTGTATCTTAACTCTCTTTCGACATGTTATCGCAGTCTTAAGCTCTTCGGATTGTAGAATAATCGTCTGATATATAAATCAATCGATTGTGTCCCATTCCCGATTTGTGAATAAACTTATCATAGATAACAGGATTAAAATTTTGTACGTTTCGTCTACGAAAGACTCATCAGTGACGCTCGAATCAAAAAGTTTAACAGGCCAAATAAAGTACGAAGTTGAAGAGCATTGAGGACCTAAAATTTCGAAAAGATTTGCCAAATTTTATGAAATTTTAACTTAGTGTGGATTCGCCTGGCCAGTGATGCATGAAGAGCAGAAGACGTTGACTTTTTTTAAAGTTCATGCGATTCTTTCAGTTTTTTACCGTTTTTTTTTTTCGAAGGAAAAATCCGGTTATTAATTTGGGTAAGTACGGCAGGCGGTTGGCAGGTATCGCCATCGCCTGCCAACCGTTTCCATGCTTTAACCTCTTCTGAACCTTTCAACCAATACTTTTCAAATTTTAATATATTGTTACTGATGGTAAAATTGAGGTCAAATTTAATATTGGCAATTAAGGCTTCAACCGTACAGTAGTTATTGTCCTTGACATATTGGGAAATGACACAACAATTTAAATATGTTGTTAGTGATTTCAAAACGGAGGTCAAGTACAGTATTGACTTTCACGGTTCATGAGTTTTCGTCCTTGATAGATTTTAAAATTGCACTTTTTGTCGTTTCCGTGTTATAATGTATGCACCGTTCAACCAATGCTTTTCAAATTTTTATATGTAATTACTTATGAAAAAATGGAGGTAAAGTATAAATTAATGATTTTCACTTTTGCCGTCCAGGAGTTATGATAATCGATAGATTAGAAAATAGGCACAGATAAGGGCAGGTCAAGCAAGCCCGAAAGTGCCTACAAAATACAGAAAATCCGATTTGCTGTCAATTTGACAGCTCATTTCTTGCTGTTTTTAACTTGATATGTATCGTCTTGGTGGATTTATGATATTTGAACATCGGTAAACTATTGTTGCCTTTAATTCATATACTAGTAATGGCATTTTAGAGTGTTAATTATTCTCACTACAACGTAAACAAAGAAAGTATTACATGTAAAGGTTTATTAAAAATCTTCAAATTATTGTCTAATATCTTCTTATTTTAAAAGAAGTCCTAATATGATGCCTGAAACAAAACAACACTTAGATCCCCCAACCCCCCTCTTTCTGCAGTTTAGGAGGAAATATAATTATTGCAGAATATTATGTTTTCACTGTACAGACAGAAATATGGGTAATAGCCAAACTGAAAGCGTCAACTACAATAAACTCATCAGATACCAAGCTTATAATTTGGTTCGCCAGCCGCACTTTTCGTCTAAAACTATCCATGTTGTCAAACGTGTTTATGTTTGTTATGACTAATTTTGCACTGTCGATCCATTTGATGTTTTCATTGGGGTAGGGGTGTATATGTTCTTTTAAATTTATAACAAATACAGAACGCTGTCATTTATATTTCACCAGTATTTTTTTTTAATATGAAATCTTAGTTTTTACTTTGTATTAAACACATCTTTCATAATTATTGGTCTTATGCAAATTTCTACTTTAAAGAAATGAAATATTGAAAGCTTATACATTATTCCAAATTTAATTAAGCCGATAGGCGAATGCTAATTTTGCCTTTGGGGATAGCATGAAAGGTATTAATTACTAAGCGGCCATTTGATTTTATGAAAAGAAACTTATCAACGATACAAGGCTTAAAATTAAGTACACCAGACGTGCGTTTCGTCTACCAATCAATTCCGCTCAACAATTGCGAGATTGAAGAGCAAGGAAGTTTAAGATATATTTGCGAATGCATTGTCAACAACTAAAGTTTCCTAGTTGTCCTAAACATTCAAAATGATTTTCAAATAAAACAACGAAAGCAGTTATGTATATATATGATTTCTTCACTTTTCGTACATCCCTAGCGCTTATAGAAATCATGAGGTACGTATAATATGTCTGGCCATGAATTGAAATCTTAATCTACATTTTATATTTAAGAAGAAAGACAACTTTCATCTTTAACTTAAATAAAAAGAGTTTATCTATTAAAGTTCTGTTTTAAATTTCACATGCTGACTCCGTAGAACTGCTGCTGAAGGTGTTCATACTAGCTGAAAATAATTATAATACAATGTATGTCATTAAAAACTAAATGGGAATAAAATCCCCTTTTCATTGGATATTCACAAAATTAAAACTGGACAACCGAAGCTAGGCTAGTTAGAAACCTGAACATTAACGGTTTTGTGAAATTGGTCTGCAAATTCAAATGTGATTGTTAGTAAGAACAACATCCAGACAAATGACATATATAAATGCATTTTGACTAGTGAAACAACTTAAATGAGTATGTATGGTCACGTCTTTGCGATGAATAAACGCTAAATTACAACAAAGAACATGGTGCATCATAACTTACAAATATTATTTTTATCATTCTTATACTTAGACTTTTTCTTCACGGATGGTAGTGGATTGTATGTGAATGTACACTAGGGACAATAACAAATTGGTCTTCAAGGTTCGATTACAACATTAATTCTTAGGTAAATATAACAGAAAGAGAAGAAAATGTTTTAATTTACTATTTGATGAAAGTTGACATATCGACCGCGGCAAAAATACAAAATTACATGATTCCAAATTAAATTGTATGGATCATATACATTTCTTATTTCTCGTCAGTGGTGCCCGGAACATGGTAAAAGGAATCTTAACTTTTGAAAACTTGCAGAATTAAACCGGCAAAAGAATAAAAATAAACAGGAGTGAAAATTGTTTTACATTTTTAAGTCAACTTTCAAGTTTGAAAAAAGCCATCTTATATTTCTTTGTAAAATAAAAATGCAATATAATATGCCGTTATTTGAACTGGTCATCCTTTATAAATATACATAAAAGGTTGAACAGTTAGGATCAGTAAACATTATATATTGTATATTGCATTTAATACGTTCTCCTTAAAGTTTGGTTCGTACTAGAGAGTTTCCGAGTAAAACAAATAAAAAGACAACATTGGGATTTAAAAGATTAAAATAAAAATACATTTTGAATGAAACTTTGAAACACGAATTTACTGTTTTTATTGTGAAATACGTTTGTTTAAATCATTATAAGCTTCCACCAGCAGTGGCATCGACCCAGTTGTTGTAAAAACGCATCAAATATATCAGGCGTATTTTCTCTGTGAACATATCTTTATTTGTAGCAACAAACCATATCAACCGGAATATGAAAAAAAAAGACATATATTTACTGGAGGGTATCACTAGCCCAGTAGTCAGCTCTATTGTGTAGACATGAAATATCACTGATTTGTAGGTTCAATCCACCATTTTCTACATAAGAAAATGCCTGTACCAAGTCAGGAATATGACAGTTGTTATCCATTCGTTTGATGTGTTTGAACTTTTGATTTTGCCATTTGATTGAGGACTTTCCTTTTTGAATTTTCCTCGTTCAGTATTTTTGTGATTTTACTTTTTTGTACATTTTCTGTAAATTTACTTTATATGAAATGTTGAATTACTTATCCAACTGTTAATATGTATATGGCTTTAAAATGTAATACATGCAAATGTTGTAATATGATAACCGATATAAGTGTTTTTACGTGTCATGTTTTCATTTGCTTCGCACAAGCAACTTGAACGCAAAGAGATAGTATATTATGTGGGTTTTTTTGCCAGTAAATGTTTCAGTTATTTTATCTTATCTAGAATAGAAAAGATGTCTTATTACATTTTTTTTTTTATTTTCTTGACTGCGTTTTAGGTTGTTTATAGTTAATAGGACTACGGTGACTGACCTAAGTCATGCATTTTGACGATTTGCTAAAAATCCTTGGAGAACTTGGACGTTACCAACAGATTCGTTTGTTTTACATATATCTGGTAGCTATAGTTTGTGCCTTCCATGCAATGAACATGGTGTTTGTTAGTGCCAAACCAGACTATAAATGTCATGTTCCAAGAGTTAACGTTTCCGATCCAATATTCGGCAATACGACAGAGAAAGACTTTCAAGACTTTCTACAGAGCGCTGGGAAATGCGAAATATATGATGCAAAAAAGATTTCTAAACTTATATTATCTGGAAAGTATACCTTGAATGAGATGAAAGCGAAGAATGTCACGGTTCCAAAGAATAAATGTACAGATTGGGATTATTCAAGAGAAGTGTATGGACCAACTATTGTTACACAGGTTTGTACAGCAATATAAAGTTTTTTTTTTTTTTTTTTTTTATGTTGAACATCTCGGCAAAATCTTCTTCAAATTAAGGTAAAAATTCAATAGTATGCCTACTTTGGACACAATCATACTGAATCAAGTTTAATTTAAAAACCAATCATATATTGTATATATAGATATAAAAATATCTGTTAACTCTTTGTTTTTGTAATAATTGTGTAAGCATATTTTCTCAATCTTTCATAATTTGTTAGAAAAATACCAAAGAATTGTGGTACGATGATTGTTTTAACGATGCTAATCTTTGAGATTTTAAACATACATTTATATGGTGGCCGGTTAAGGCCATTTCGCGTTTTCGCGTTTTCGCCTTTCATATTCTATGGGGCGAAAACGCGAAACGTGAAATCGCGAAGTCGAAAACGCGAAAACGCGAAGTCGAAAACGCGAAATCGATTTCGCGTTTTCGACTTCGCGTTTTCGCGTTTTCGCGTTTTCGCGATTTCGCGTTTTCGCCTTTTCGCCTTTTCGCCTTTTCGCCTTTTTACGATATACATGTTATTATAACATAACATTTTAAATATAATTGGAGACAAGACTACAAAGTATAAGTCATTCAAATGATTGTCATATAAATTTCATATCTGTGACGTATTTTAAATATTTTCATAAATTAGACAATTTCTTCACATTCTTTGTTGACAATCACTGAACAAATTTAAAACAGATGCATTCTTTGTTTCAAATACTGTAACAAGTCATTATCTTTTAAAAGTGTCAAATTTATAAGTTAAGCCACAAAAACTATAGGCGGTTTTGTTGTTGTAATTATATTTTGTTTATATACATCTATTGTTTACATGTGTATATTAGTAGATTAATTATGTTTTAGTCATGTAGTTGATATTGTATTTAGAGTCTTATTTAAAATTGGTTTAATCCAAATGAATTACTCTCTTTAAATAAAGATATTATCATTATTATTATTATTATTATTATTATTATTATTATTACTGAACAAATTTAAAACACATGCATTTGTATAAAATGCCTTTGAGTATACAATTTGCTTGAAATCATATTTTGACATTTTAAAATATATTTGTTAATTGACCAGATTCAGTTTCTCTATTTGTTTTGTTAATCTGGTTCTGACACGGGAGGATTGTTGTTATTGTCTACCGCATTCAACAGTATATCCCTTGTCCTTGGTGTCTCCTGTAAATGAACAAATTTCCATCTTTGAAAATTTGAAATATTAATCAATGCGTTTAGTAATATATGGGAAACACATTCTACATTTACATGAATTTTCCATAAATCCAGGTTACTTTATGTTTAAATTAAAAGAACATGCGACAGGTTTAGGATATCTTTGCTAAGATCACCCTACGACAGTTTTGAGGCGAGGTCTTGGATAGTCCTAAGAGGATCATAAGACATGTCATAAGATACTCTAGTATCTTATAACAGGTCTTAAGATAGCTTCATGAAACCGTCCCAAGTTTTATTTGACAAAGTCTTATCTCCACAATGTATTAAATTTTAAACTTTTTCACACAAGCTAATTTAAATATTAAAATTTTAGATTCACAACAAGAGCATTAAATGAAAGATTATGTATTTTAAGTAACCATGGCGATAATAATGATTAATTTCATTTATTTTAAAATGTCAAACTATAACTTCCAGCAAATTGTATGTTCAAAGGCATTTTATACAAATGCATCTGTTTTAAATTTGTTCAGTAATTGTCAAAAAGAATGTGAAGAAATTGTCTAATTTATGAAAATATTTAAAAGACTTATACTTTGTGGTCTTGTCTCCAATTATATTTAAAATGTTATGTTATAATAACATGTATATCGTAAAAACGCGAAAAGGCGAAAAGGCGAAATCGCGAAAACGCGAAAACGCGAAATCGCGAAATCGCTAAAACGCGAAAACGCGAAATCGGAAATCGCGAAATCGCGAAAAGGCGAAAAGGCGAAAGGCGAAATCGCGAAATCGCGAAGTCGAAAACGCGAAAACGCGAAAGGCGAAGTCGAAAACGCGAAATCGATTTCGCGTTTTCGACTTCGCGTTTTCGCGTTTTCAACTTCGCCTTTCGCGTTTTCGCGTTTTCGACTTCGCGTTTTCGCGTTTTCGACTTCGCGATTTCGCGTTTTCGCGTTTTCGCCCTATAGAATATGAAGGCGAAAACGCGAAAACGCGAAATGGCCTTAACCGGCCACCATACATTTATGCTCTTCCTAAACATTAGTGTTTCCGATAATCTTAAGCGTAATGTATATTTTTCTGAGATCTGTATATTTAAAAAACTAAGCAATGATACTTTCCATGTGATAATATTGTGTCTGTGGGTATATAATGACATAAAGAGCTATCCGTTTCCCTTAAAAAATGTAATAAAATCATATCTACTAGATTATTATCTGTTAAAAGATTACATTATAATTAGATAAGGTCGTCTAAAATAGAGAGATACCAAACGAGACATTCAAACTCATAAGTCAGAAATAAACTGACAACGTCATGGCAAAAAATGAAAAAGACCCATAGAAAACTAAAGACTGAACAACACAAACACCATTAAAAATAATGGGGTTCTCCGTAAGAGAAGGAAGATGCTGCTCCACATATGGCACCCATGATATACTTACGGTCATCTCGATTTATTCGCATTAAATTTAGTTGTTATACGACAATGAAACAGCAACAGAATGATACAAAAAGCCAAAAGATATGGTATATGCTTCAATGTCTATATACTATGTCCAGATCCAAATCATCCTGCATATATAAAAGTACTAAGTAAATTTAACATGATTCAATGGAACAACAACCAAATAACAATGACCAAACAGTTCAGTCTGTTTTCAGAGTGTTCAGTAAATGTTACAGTAACTTTTTTGTTCTAAATAATTAGTACTAAAATTCCAGATAAGTGTTACAACAGCACTGCTTTGACTGCTTAGCAACATTTTATTTCTGAATTCACATGAAGAAAAATCAGAAAAATTCCTCGAAATCTGAAAATGACCTTATGTCTTTATTCTCAAACGTTTAATGCCGCATTAAGATAGGAGTTTTTCAATTCATCATGTAATATATATTGGTGTGATTTGATTTTATTTACAGTTTGATTTGGTATGTGACAAAGACTGGTTGCGTAGTACATCTAAGACTCTGTACTTCTTTGGTCGTTTGGTTGGAGCTGTAGTTTTTGGGCAATTATCAGACATGTAAGAACTCATACTGAACTGTTAACCTGATGATTTTTCGTGATTTTAGTCCGAAGGTATATAAAACATTTATGAGGGAAAGAATAACAAGAATATAAGGAAACTTTTGTTTTCTTACGAAATTGTACTTCACTGATCGTGCAGATGTATGTTGTAAAAGTCAAACACATTTAGTTTTCTTTTCTAAATAGTTGGTAGGTATGGTACTTTTTAAATATTAATTCATGATTGTAACATTTTCCAGAAAACTTGAAAGTTGAAAATAAAGCAAGTCGAGAAATATCTCAAAACTGTGGCAACAGACGTATGTTCTTTCTTTTGACTCTTTGTTCATATATATTTTTATGTAATAACAGATGGAAAACCCATTGTGGGGTCTAACAAGTTATTTAAAATTATTGAATTTACTTGAATATTGTTTCAGAGTGGGAAGGAAACCAACTTTTTTTGCTTGCCTATTGATGTTATTGATTGTTGGTTGTGTAGCCTCAGCGGCACCGAATTTCTATGTCTTCATCCCGTTTTACATTTTACAAGGTGCCGCGCAAACAGGATTGTTTCTGGTGATATTCATAATGGGTAAGAAAATCATTAAGTTGAAGATTAATCAAATTATAGTAAGAACGATAAAATTAATACGAAAAAGCTTAAATCATTTGAATTGGCTATTTTGACACTTTTATATTTATTGCTGTCTGTTTATGCACATTGTATTATCATACTAACAGTCTAACACTGTCACTGTCATTTATTTCTGGATAGACTTAGGACCATAGGTTTATTTGAATGTTTGGTAAGTTAAGTTATATTTTAATTCATCAAAGCAGCATTGTGGCACCGTTAAAGTCCACAATTCCTCTAAAGTCCACACCACCGCTAAAGTCCACAACAATTTTCCGCTAAAGTCCACAACGCCGTCAAAGTCCACAAACTTTCCGCTAAAGTCCACAAAATGACCTCCGCTAAAGTCCACAAAAACACCGTTAAAGTCCACAATAACAAGTTCCGCTAAAGTCCACAAAAAGCACCGTTAAAGTCCAAACATTTTTTTTTATTATCAAAGATCAATTCGCTGTTTTTACTCCCAATAGTATATATAGATCCAATAAAAAGCATGGACTTTTGTTCTCGGAAAGTATTTCTTATCAGCTTGATTATATTTTTGATAAATGAAAAGATTAAAGTATCTGCTTTTGATCCCCATAAATTTGATCTTTGTGTTGCAATTTTCTATCCACCATACAGACAACATTTCTGAAAAGTTATCTAGCTATGGTGCTCTTTTATTCTTTAGTAAACATTTGTTCATCCACAAGAAACTCTAACATAGCGTTCTCTTTATGTATATGCTGGAGAAACTGACATAATTTGGAGCCTATATTTGACATTTAAATTTCCTTTGCAAATATCTATAAAACATAAGAATGATTTTCATTCAGTGTCTGTTAGGCTCCACAGCAGCCAAAACGATCCTTAAATCTCAAAATAGACTTTGAACCATAATGTTCTTGTTTGAAATCAAAATAATGATAAAGAATTCACACATTCATGCATTTTGTGGTGCTCAGCAGATTTCCATCACTCATTGGTTTGCATGTTTGTTTTGTTTTCAAAAGGAAAATGTATTTGTTTCAGAATGAAAGATGAATTGAATAAATTATATCTGTATTGTGTATTACCCATGATGAGTACAAGTATAAAGATTTTATTTCAACAATGCTACATGTATATATGTTCCAGACAATATGAGTATTTGGACCGTACGGTCTGGACCGTATAAGTATACTCGAACGTACGCTCGTACCGTATGAGTATACTCTTACGGTCTAGTACGAGCTCGACCATACACGTGCATTTGTCAAATTTACCAAGATTAAAAATGAAATTAAAACTTTAACTAAATACAAAAGTGACGCTACATTGTAACTTTATGAGTTAATCTCCTGTATTAAGTATGAAATTGAGTTCAAATGCTCTTTGAAATTGAAGTTATTGGAAGTACATACATGTATATTTTGGAAGATAAGTTTTAGAACATTTAGAACGTTACTTCAAAAACCGTCAAGCCAGTAAAATCTAATGGTCAGAAGGATTTGTGACCTACAATTTGTTGTTATATATATCATGAAAATTTACGTTTTTTCATAAAAATATTTAGGGACTATTTCATGTAAGATTTTAATCAAAATTGGTACCAATAGAAGTAGAACTCTCATAGGTTTATTTGTTTATTTGGTAATATATTTACTTTGAAGCGTTAATTATCAATTTCTGATGATATAACACAAAGTTTATATTTTATCCAAAATTTTGATTTGCATCAGGAGAAAAACAAAATAACCGAAGAAAATCATGACCAGATAAACAAATAAAATTTTATATTCAGACAATTCTGCGTCTTTCAACAAATGGTTTGTGAAAATCCAACTGTGAATGCCGTCAAATGTAGTTTTGGAATTTTTTATTTGATTTTACATTCACTTGCCCATTTATTTGTGTGTTGAGAAATCCAGAACTAATAAAAATATATGTATATGAGCATTGGAGGGTGTGGATAAAGGCAATAGGAACGTTCATCTTGCATTGAGCCCGAACACCAACAATTGTGGAACTATCCTATAGTCATAATGATTGATAAAATATACGTCACATCAAAGTTCACGGTATCGCTTTCAGAGTTAATTTCCTTTCTTTATTCTCTTTTAAGATACTTTTTAGTATTTTTAAGGGTTAAATGGAAGACTAGTATGAAATTTTGAGCTGAAACTTTTACGAATTATATACTATCAAGGAATGTTTCTGTTCTCATCAATACAATTTTATTGGTTACTGCAGAACAGATTTAGCGTTTTGTGAGTTTATACATATTAATCTTTGACTAATTTTGCATGTGATTAAAACACTTTACTAAATTAAACAACTAGTGTATATATATTTTTGTATGCCTCATTTATGGGCATTATGTTTTCTGGTCTGTGCGTCCGTTCATTCGTTCGTTCGTCCGTCCGTCCGTCCGTTCGTTCGTCCGTCCGTCTGTCCCGCTTCAGGTTAAAGTTTTTAGTCGAGGTAGTTTTGATGAAGTTGAAGTCCAATCAACTTGAAACTTAGTACACATGTTCCCTATGATATGATCTTTCTAATTTGAATGCCAAATTAGAGTGTTAACCCATTTTCACGGTCCACTGAACATAGAAAATGATAGTGCGGATGGGGCATCCGTGTACTATGGGCACATTCTTGTTTTATGTTATAGTTATTCACCAAGCAAATCGGTATATATGATTTATTCTGCACGTCGGGTGACCCTAATTAATCAGAACGACGTAGGAGTTCGGGTTAAAGGTCATCCGAGCCGTGCAGATTAAACCATATACACCGATTTGATTGGTTAACAACTGTTTTAACACATTACGTCATCAATTTACGTGAACATTTTGGAAATATGCGGACGATATTCCGCAATCCACGGCTCCTATGAAAGTTTCTTGTAGGGCAAAGAAAGGGGGGAAATACGCTGTAATGCAGTTAAAGATTGGTAAGTTTTAAAAAAATTCAGAAATAATTCATGAAAGCCATTATTTCGATTCTAATAGGACAAATACGGTCATTAAAAAACTGAAGCGAGGGTGGGTATGCCGTGTGTGTGGCTGTTCTTTTTTACTCCCTATTAGATAAAGCTAAAACATTCTAATAAATCTGTAGCTTGCATGAATTATTTCGTAAACAAGCGATAGAAAAATGTGCTTAATTCTTTTAATTCTCAAACCCAACATTTGCCATTTTAGTTTACATGTTTTCTCGTAAGCTACCGTCAAATCCAAAGTTGACATTTCGTAACTAAGGAGCCGCCATGTTGACTTGCTGAAATCAGTAAACATGCGAATAATGCAATAAAATAGAAAATAAAACAACACCTACCTCAAAATGCATCTTAATGTAATATTATACGAATTTCGATGGTTCACGTAACGGAAAAACCTTCAGCTTTAGCGTTTTCATTTGTATAACGTCATGTTTTGAAATGACTTAAATGCGCCAAAAGCATTAATGGACTTTCGCGGAATTTTATTGTATTTTGATTTTGTAGATTTCTCCGAGCTCTTGTGCATTAATTCTTTTGTTATGGATCCGAATAAGAATAAAAGTTCTGTAGTCTTTTTTCAGTTGCAATTTTAAAACAATAAAATCGGCATAGCGTTTGCAAATAGGTTCCAATACATGTGGATTTACGAGGGAGGTATATTGTAACCACCATTATTATGTATATCTCTGAGTCTGCCCTAAGTATAGATATATCGAGAATTTTATCACGGTGTTGTTTACAAAGCGAAAGAAGCACGTCATATTAGAATTCACATTTTTTTATATTTAGGCTTTTTCCTAAATTGTTACATTTTGGGAGAATTGCAGTTTGATGTAAGATTGTTTTCATCGTTTCTGTTAAATTCATTCACAATTTTATATAAATTAGTGACGATTTAAAATTGACATATTGTGTAAACACCTTTCTTTTTTTAACTATACTACATGTTGCCCTTTAGTAGTCAGTAGTTTGTTTTGTCGTTTGATTACTGTCTTATTGACGTATAACCTACATCTCCTCAGTTTTAGTTCAGTTTGCTACATACCTTTTAAATCGGAGTTTGAAAATCATAACTGAACTGGTTATTGGGTGTAGATTAATTGCCTTTCTTTCCTCAATAATATACTTAGAAGATGAACCGAGGAGAAATGTACCTTAATTTAAAATATTAAGTAAACAGAAAAAATGTTTCATTTTCAATCTTTGACTTCCCTCCCCTTTATTTTGTGTCTACTGAATTCATTTTGTCGCATCTTAACAATTGATCTGCAGCTTATTCCCTCTCCCGCTGTTTTGGTACAAACTTAAAATGATCCTCATTAAATTCGATCGCAAAATAGTCACTAAAAGGTATACATATCTAAATAGTCGTAATACATTCATTCCATGGAACACAAAACTATCAGAGTTTATTTAATTTGATATTCTAAAATACATTTTTTTGGCAGAAATTACAAAAATAATTATTAAGTAAACTGGTTTGACTGTGAAACACCCATTTAAGATTTACATTGTACACAAAATATTATAAAATAAATTTTTTTAATTTTATGGAATCAAGTTCCATCCCTTTCAAAATCCAGGGTCCGCCTTATCTGTGCATTATCCAGATTATAGCACAGTAAGAACAAAGAGATTTTACCCATGTCATGTGTTAACGAAAATAGTACACAGAACACAGTACGGAATAAGTAAACAGTCATTATAAAATATAAGGAGATGTGGTATGATTGCCAATGGGACAACTCTTCACCAAAGTTCAAATGAAGTGAGTGTAAGGAATTAGACAACAATATGTTGTTTTAGATAAAGGAGTGCAGAACAATAAAGAAGTAGTTAATAAGATTGAGTCGAACGCCCTTGCTTCGAGCAGGGTTCATCAATTTGCAACCTCGGTGTTGACATCCAAGTGATTACTATAGATATAATACTTCTTAGATCGATCGGCAAACCAGGCCTCGGAAATTATTTAACTGATAGAAAAATATGTGGTAAGATTGCCGATGAGATTATTCTCTCCCAGAGAATTTAAAAACTATTATAGATCACCGTACGGCCCTCAATAATGAGCACAATCGATACCTCACGGTAAGCTTTAAAAGGCCCGAAATAAAAGAAAAAAAGGTTAAACAATTCAAACAAGAAAAGTAACGGCCTGATATATTTCCATAACAATAAACGGGAAAATAATATGATATACAGCAACAAACGACAGCCAACGAGTTACAGGTCCCTAACTTGGGACAGGCACATACAGAAAGTAAATTTAACATGATTCAATGGAACAACAACCAAATAACAACGACCAAACAGTTCAGTCTGTTTTCAGAGTGTTCAGTAAATGTTACAGTAACTTTTTGTTCTAAATAATTAGTACTAAAATTCCAGATAAGCGTTACAACAGCACTGCTTTGACTGCTTAGCAACATTTTATTTCTGAATTCACATGAAGAAAAATTAGAAAAATTCCTCGAAATCTGAAAATGACCTTATGTCTTTATTCTCAAACGTTTAATGCCGCATTAAGATAGGAGTTTTCAATTCATCATTAATATATATTGGTGTGATTTGATTTTATTTACAGTTTGATTTGGTATGTGACAAAGACTGGTTGCGTAGTACATCTAAGACTCTGTACTTCTTTGGTCGTTTGGTTGGAGCTGTAGTTTTTGGGCAATTATCAGACATGTAAGAACTCATACTGAACTGTTAACCTGATGATTTTTCGTGATTTTAGTCCGAAGGTATATAAAACATTTATGAGGGAAAGAATAACAAGAATATAAGGAAACTTTTGTTTTCTTACGAAATTGTACTTCACTGATCGTGCAGATGTATGTTGTAAAAGTCAAACACATTTAGTTTTCTTTTCTAAATAGTTGGTAGGTATGGTACTTTTTAAATATTAATTCATGATTGTAACATTTTCCAGAAAACTTGAAAGTTGAAAATAAAGCAAGTCGAGAAATATCTCAAAACTGTGGCAACAGACGTATGTTCTTTCTTTTGACTCTTTGTTCATATATATTTTTATGTAATAACAGATGGAAAACCCATTGTGGGGTCTAACAAGTTATTTAAAATTATTGAATTTACTTGAATATTGTTTCAGAGTGGGAAGGAAACCAACTTTTTTTGCTTGCCTATTGATGTTATTGATTGTTGGTTGTGTAGCCTCAGCGGCACCAATTTCTATGTCTTCATCCCGTTTTACATTTTACAAGGTGCTGCGCAAACAGGATTGTTTCTGGTGATATTCATAATGGGTAAGAAAATCATTAAGTTGAAGATTAATCAAATTTATAGAACGATAAAATTAATACGAAAAGCTTAAATCATTTGAATTGGCTATTTTGACACTTTTATATTTATTGCTGTCTGTTTATGCACATTGTATTATCATACTAACAGTCTAACACTGTCACTGTCATTTATTTCTGGATAGACTTAGGACCATAGGTTTATTTGAATGTTTGGTAAGTTAAGTTATATTTTAATTCATCAAAGCAGCATATGTTGGCACCGTTAAAGTCACAATTCCTCTAAAGTCCACACCACCGCTAAAGTCCACAATCAATTTTCCGTAAAGTCCACAACGCCGTCAAAGTCCACTTAACTTTCCGTAAAGTCCACAAATGACCTTCCGATAAAGTCCTTACAAAAGAACCGTTAAAGTCCACAATAACAAGTTCCGCTAAAGTCCACAAAAACACCGTTAAAGTCCAAACATTGATTTATTATCAAAAATCAATTTCGTTTTTTACTCCCAATAGTATATATGATCCAATAAAAAGCATGGACTTTTGTTCTCGGAAGTATTTTTATCAGCTTGATTATATTTTGATAAATGAAAAGATTAAAGTATCTGCTTTTGATCCTAAATTTGATCTTTGTTTGCATTTCTATCCACCATACAGACAACATTTCTGAAAAGTTATCTAGCTTAATGGTGCTCTTTTTTCTTTAGGTAAACATTTGTTCATCCACAAGAAACTCTAACATAGCGTTCTCTTTAGGGTTTGCTGGAGAAACTGACATATTTGAGCTTGTTATTTGACATTTAAATTTCCTTTGCAAATGAATCTATAAAACATAAGAATGATTTTCATTCAGTGTCTGTTAGGCATCCACAGCAGCTAAAACGATCCTTAAATCTGCAAAATAGACTTTAGAACCAATAATGTTCTTGTTTGAAATCAAAATAATGATCAAGAATTCCAAATCACATTTTTGGTGCTCAGCAGATTTCCATCACTCATTGGTTTGCATTGTTTGTTTAAAAGGAAAATGTATTGTTTCAGAATGAAAGATGAATTGAATAAATTATATCTGTATTGGGTATTACCCATGATGAGTACAAGTATAAAGATTTTATTTCAACAATGCTACATGTATATATGTTCCAGACAATATGAGTATTTGGACCGTACGGTCTGGACCGTATAAGTATACTCGAACGTACGCTCGTACCGTATGAGTATACTCTTACGGTCTAGTACGAGCTCGACCATACACGTGCATTTGTCAAATTTACCAAGATTAAAAATGAAATTAAAACTTTAACTAAATACAAAAGTGACGCTACATTGTAACTTTATGAGTTAATCTCCTGTATTAAGTATGAAATTGAGTTCAAATGCTCTTTGAAATTGAAGTTATTGGAAGTACATACATGTATATTTTGGAAGATAAGTTTTAGAACATTTAGGAACGTTACTTCAAAAACCGTCAAGCCAGTAAAATCTAATGGTCAGAAGGATTTGTGACCTACAATTTGTTGTTATATATATCATGAAAATTTACGTTTTTTTCATAAAAAATATTTAGGGACTATTTCATGTAAGATTTTAATCAAAATTGGTACCAATAGAAGTAGAACTCTCATAGGTTTATTTGTTTATTTGGTAATATATTTACTTTGAAGCGTTAATTATCAATTTCTGATGATATAACACAAAGTTTATATTTTATCCAAAATTTTGATTTGCATCAGGAGAAAAACAAAAATAACCGAAGAAAATCATGACCAGATAAACAAATAAAATTTTATATTCAGACAATTCTGCGTCTTTCAACAAATGGTTTGTGAAAATCCAACTGTGAATGCCGTCAAATGTAGTTTTGGAATTTTTTTTATTTGATTTTTACATTCACTTGCCCATTTATTTGTGTGTTGAGAAATCCAGAACTAATAAAAATATATGTATATGAGCATTGGAGGGTGTGGATAAAGGCAATAGGAACGTTCATCTTGCATTGAGCCCGAACACCAACAATTGTGGAACTATCCTATAGTCATAATGATTGATAAAATATACGTCACATCAAAGTTCACGGTATCGCTTTCAGAGTTAATTTCCTTTCTTTATTCTCTTTTTTAAGATACTTTTTTAGTATTTTTTAAGGGTTAAATGGAAGACTAGTATGAAATTTTGAGCTGAAACTTTTACGAATTATATACTATCAAGGAATGTTTCTGTTCTCATCAATACAATTTTATTGGTTACTGCAGAACAGATTTAGCGTTTTGTGAGTTTATACATATTAATCTTTGACTAATTTTGCATGTGATTAAAACACTTTACTAAATTAAACAACTAGTGTATATATATTTTTGTATGCCTCATTTATGGGCATTATGTTTTCTGGTCTGTGCGTCCGTTCTTTCGTTCGTTCGTCCGTCCGTCCGTCCGTTCGTTCGTCCGTCCGTCTGTCCCGCTTCAGGTTAAAGTTTTTAGTCGAGGTAGTTTTTGATGAAGTTGAAGTCCAATCAACTTGAAACTTAGTACACATGTTCCCTATGATATGATCTTTCTAATTTGAATGCCAAATTAGAGTGTTAACCCATTTTCACGGTCCACTGAACATAGAAAATGATAGTGCGGATGGGGCATCCGTGTACTATGGGCACATTCTTGTTTTATGTTATAGTTATTCACCAAGCAAATCGGTATATATGATTTATTCTGCACGTCGGGTGACCCTAATTAATCAGAACGACGTAGGAGTTCGGGTTAAAGGTCATCCGAGCCGTGCAGATTAAACCATATACACCGATTGATTGATTAACAACTGTTTTAACACATTACGTCATCAATTTACGTGAACATTTTGGAAATATGCGGACGATATTCCGCAATCCACGGCTCCTATGAAAGTTTCTTGTAGGGCAAAGAAGGAAATACGCTGTAATGCAGTTAAAGATTGGTAAGTTTTAAAAAAATTCAGAAATAATTCATGAAAGCCATTATTTCGATTCTAATAGGACAAATACGGTCATTAAAAAACTGAAGCGAGGGTGGGTATGCCGTGTGTGTGGCTGTTCTTTTTTACTCCCTATTAGATAAAGCTAAAACATTCTAATAAATCTGTAGCTTGCATGAATTATTTCGTAAACAAGCGATAGAAAAAATGTGCTTAATTCTTTTAATTCTCAAACCCAACATTTGCCATTTTTAGTTTACATGTTTTTCTCGTAAGCTACCGTCAAATCCAAAGTTGACATTTCGTAACTAAGAGCCGCCATGTTGACTTGCTGAAATCAGTAAACATGCGAATAATGCAATAAAATAGAAAATAAAACAACACCTACCTCAAAATGCATCTTAATGTAATATTATACGAATTTCGATGGTTCACGTAACGGAAAAACCTTCAGCTTTAGCGTTTTCATTTGTATAACGTCATGTTTTGAAATGACTTAAATGCGCCAAAAGCATTAATGGACTTTCGCGGAATTTTATTGTATTTTGATTTTGTAGATTTCTCCGAGCTCTTGTGCATTAATTCTTTTGTTATGGATCCGAATAAGAATAAAAGTTCTGTAGTCTTTTTTCAGTTGCAATTTTAAAACAATAAAATCGGCATAGCGTTTGCAAATAGGTTCCAATACATGTGGATTTACGAGGGAGGTATATTGTAACCACCATTATTATGTATATCTCTGAGTCTGCCCTAAGTATAGATATATCGAGAATTTTATCACGGTGTTGTTTACAAAGCGAAAGAAGCACGTCATATTAGAATTCACATTTTTTTTATATTTAGGCTTTTTCCTAAATTGTTACATTTTTGGGAGAATTGCAGTTTGATGTAAGATTGTTTTTCATCGTTTCTGTTAAATTCATTCACAATTTTTATATAAATTAGTGACGATTTAAAAATTGACATATTGTGTAAACACCTTTCTTTTTTTTTAACTATACTACATGTTGCCCTTTAGTAGTCAGTAGTTTGTTTTTGTCGTTTGATTACTGTCTTATTGACGTATAACCTACATCTCCTCAGTTTTAGTTCAGTTTGCTACATACCTTTTAAATCGGAGTTTGAAAAATCATAACTGAACTGGTTATTGGGTGTAGATTAATTGCCTTTCTTTCCTCAATAATATACTTAGAAGATGAACCGAGGAGAAATGTACCTTAATTTAAAATATTAAGTAAACAGAAAAAATGTTTCATTTTCAATCTTTGACTTCCCTCCCCTTTATTTTGTGTCTACTGAATTCATTTTGTCGCATCTTAACAATTGATCTGCAGCTTATTCCCTCTCCCGCTGTTTTGGTACAAACTTAAAATGATCCTCATTAAATTCGATCGCAAAATAGTCACTAAAAGGTATACATATCTAAATAGTCGTAATACATTCATTCCATGGAACACAAAACTATCAGAGTTTATTTAATTTGATATTCTAAAATACATTTTTTTTGGCAGAAATTACAAAAATAATTATTAAGTAAACTGGTTTGACTGTGAAACACCCATTTAAGATTTACATTGTACACAAAATATTATAAAATAAATTTTTTTTAATTTTATGGAATCAAGTTCCATCCCTTTCAAAATCCAGGGTCCGCCTTATCTGTGCATTATCCAGATTATAGCACAGTAAGAACAAAGAGATTTTACCCATGTCATGTGTTAACGAAAATAGTACACAGAACACAGTACGGAATAAGTAAACAGTCATTATAAAATATAAGGAGATGTGGTATGATTGCCAATG
This sequence comes from Mytilus coruscus, assembly GCA_017311375.1. Taxonomy (NCBI): domain Eukaryota; kingdom Metazoa; phylum Mollusca; class Bivalvia; order Mytilida; family Mytilidae; genus Mytilus; species Mytilus coruscus. Next base: position 37,464,818 of record CM029603.1, on the reverse strand, counting down.
GGACAACTCTTCACCAAAGTTCAAATGAAGTGAGTGTAAGGAATTAGACAACAATATGTTGTTTTAGATAAAGGGTGCAGAACAATAAAGAAGTAGTTAATAAGATTGAGTCGAACGCCCTTGCTTCGAGCAGGGTTCATCAATTTGCAACCTCGGTGTTGACATCCAAGTGATTACTATAGATATAATACTTCTTAGATCGATCGGCAAACCAGGCCTCGGAAATTATTTAACTGATAGAAAAATATGTGGTAAGATTGCCGATGAGATTATTCTCTCCCAGAGAATTTAAAAACTATTATAGATCACCGTACGGCCCTCAATAATGAGCACAATCGATACCTCACGGTAAGCTTTAAAAGGCCCGAAATAAAAGAAAAAAAGGTTAAACAATTCAAACAAGAAAAGTAACGGCCTGATATATTTCCATAACAATAAACGGGAAAATAATATGATATACAGCAACAAACGACAGCCAACGAGTTACAGGTCCCTAACTTGGGACAGGCACATACAGAATGTGGCGAAGTTAAACACTTTGCTGGCGCCAAACCCTTCCCTAACCTGGAACAGTGACGAAACAGTACAACACATACACTTTTGTGCGAAAGTTTGTGTAAATTCATTTTAAGTCAAAAACTAATCAATATTCTATTAACTGATATCAATGTTATACAAGTATGATGCAACTAATATTTAAATTTCCACTTTGGTTTCCGGAAGAGTGGTGTAAATATGTATTACATTTATTGTTGAGTTGCTGTCTCATTGAAATGTACTCAAATCAGGTTTTATTGTGACATTTTGGTAGACACCCATTCAACGCATCGATATCCTATACTAATCGATAAAAATATAATTTAAAGCATAGAATATTTTCTTTTTATTTAGAATTTATCATACTGACTTCATTTTCCGTTCTGAAAATCATAACACATTATTTTTCGTTGTTTTCTATAACCAACACCGAAATTAGTAACGTTAAACGTTGGTTAAAAGTTTTGTGACAGGAGACCTTTGGGATTCATATACTTACTATTTTTTGTTTATAATCATAATCAAGATTGTTGTCCGAATGAATGCCGTTCAAATGTTATAGATTAGGAGGCACGTTTGCTTTGTACATTAGTTACGGCAAAAGTGATTATATGCAAAGAATAAGAAAACAAAAACAGTACTTGAAGAATGCAGTAATAATGTAAAGTTAATAACTAACGAATTTACGAACTTGGCCATCATCATCTGATCATAATACAAAGATCAAAATTAATGTAACAAAACCATCTACAGATACTGTACTTTTCTCATTTATCAAACTGATAAACAAATAACTACCGAGAAGAAAGGCCCATGCTTTGTATTGTACTAACGGAATAAAAAAAACGAACTGATGTTTTTAATAATAAAAAAAAAATGTGTGGACTTTAACGGTGCTTTTTTGTGGACTTTAGCGGAACTTGTTATTGTGGACTTTAACGGCGTTTTCTTGTGGACTTTAGCGGAGGTCATTTTGTGGACTTTAGCGGAAAGTTTGTGGACTTTAGCGGCGTTGTGGACTTTAGCGGAAATTTGTTGTGGACTTTAGCGGTGTTGTGGACTTTAGAGGAATTATGGACTTTAACGGTGCCACACAGCATCAATGTTAGTACCGATAAAACATATTTAAGGATCTTACTACGGTGTTAAATTGATATCTTTGAAGAATAAAATAAACACTTTATACATTTCTTGTATACAAGCGCCTAAAAGTTTTACGGAAAAGTCCCTTTTTTTTTAATTATTTGATTAAAGGTTTAATCGTTTTTAAAAGGAAAAAAAAAATGAAAAAATTTTTAATTTCCTTAGGAAAAATTTTAAAAAATAAAAATTTTAATTTTTAAAAAAAAAGTCAAAAAAATTTTTACAAATGTTTCAAATTAAATGAATTTAATTTAAATTTTCAAAAATAAATTGGGTGGGAAGTTTTAAAATTTAAATAATTTTAGGACAAATTTTTAATTTTGGGCTATTTTTAAATTTTAAAAATTTCGGTTTTAAAAAATTTAAAAACCTTTATAAAGAAAAAGTTTGGGCTAAAAGGGTTTTCCAAATAAAGTTGGTTTGGGTTTAATTTAAATTTAAAAAGTGGGAAAATTATAAGCATGTTGAAAATATAAAATTTTGTTTTATAAATATTTTTAAATTAACCAATTTTAAACCAATTTTTTTAAAATTAAAATTAATTAAATTTAAATTTTTTAAAACCAGTTGAATTTTTTAAAATTTTTTACAAAAAAAAATTTGAAAAAATTTATAGGTTAAATTCCTTCTCCTTTTTAAAGCCTTTTATTCCCACAAATTTCCCAAAAAGGAAATTGGGAAAAAAATTTTTTTTTAAAAAAAAAAAATTTAAAAAAAAAGGCATTTGCCCATTTTTAAAAAAAAATTTATTCAAAAAAGGGGTTTTCGTTTTTAAAAACTTTTTTTTTAAATTTTTAACTTTTTAAAATTAAAACAAAAAAAATTTTTCAAATTTAAAACTATTTTAAACAATTTTAAAATAAAACTAAATTAATTTACAAGTAAAAAATTTAATAAAAAAAAAATTTTTTTTGGAAATTTTAACAAACCCTTTTAAAACCAAAATTTTAAAATAAAAAAAAAGGAAAAGGTTTAAAAAAAAAAAAAAAAATTTTTTTGGACAAAAAAAATTTAAATAAAACAGGGAAAACAAAAACAAATAAAAATTTAAAGAATTTCTAAAATTAAACCCTTAAGTAAAATGCATAAATTTAAAAGAAATTTAAAATATTTTTAATTTAATTTAATTTAAAAAAATTTTTTTTTTTTTTTTAAAAAAATAAATAAAAAAATTTTTCCCACCGTTTTATTACAAAGAATGTTTTTAAAAAAATAAATTAAAAAAAATTTTTAAAAATAAAAAAAAAAAATTTTTAAAAAAAAAAATTTTTTTAAAAAAAAGGAAAAAAAAAAATTTTTTAAAAAAATAAAGGGAATGAAAAAACAATTTAAATTATTTGAACAAATTTTTAATTTTAAAAAATGTTAAATTAAATTTAAAAATTTTTCTTTTTGAAATTTAAGAAATTTTATTTTTATTTTCCCCTTTAAAAATTTTTAAAAGGGCAATTGAAATTCAAATTTTTAATAAAAAAATTTTTTTTCAAAATTTTTCTTTTAAAACCCAAAAAGCCAAAAAAACGGGTTTAAATAAAAATTATTTAAACTTTTTGGGAAAAAAAAAATTTAAAACCCCAAAGGTTTAAAAATAAAAAATTTTTTAAAGGGAAAATTTTTTTAAATTTTTTAAATAAAAATAAAATTAGTTTTAATTGTTTTCAAATTTTTTTAAAAAAAAATTAAAACCTTCTTTTTAAAATTCTGTTTAAGTCTAATTTTATTTTTTTTTTTTTTAAAACCGGGATTTGAGGTTAAAATTTTATTTTACAAATATTTGGGTTTTAAAAAACCGAAAAATTTTTTGATACAAATATTCAATATTTTAAATTTAACTAATTTTTAAAAAGTTTTAACCCTTTTTTTATTTTTTTTTAAAACGGGCAAAAATTTTAAAATTGCTCGGGAAAAATTTAAATTTTTCGTCCTTTTTATAATTTAATTTTTTTAATTGTTTTTAAATTTTTTTAAAAGGGAAATAAAGAAAATTAAGGATTATAAAATTAAAATTAATTTTTTTTTAAATTTTTTAAAAATAAAAACTAAAATTTAAGTTTAATTAAGAAAAGAAAAATAAATCAAAAATTTTTAAATTTTAAATTAAAAAAAAGTTTTTAAAAATTTTTAAAAAAGAAACTTTAACCAAGAAAGGTTACTTCCCAAAAAAAAATTTTAAAGCATATTAAACTTTTTCGTGAATTTTAAATTTAAAATTATTTAAAAATTTAAATTTTTTTTTTCCCATAAAAGGTTTGAAATTAATCAAAAAGGGCTAAAAAGTTTTTTAAAAAACCCCGGATAGGCATTTTAAGTTTTCCTTAAAAAAAAGTATTTTTAAAAATTTCCCTTAAAATTTTAATTTTTTTTATTTTAAAAAACATTTAAATTTGTCAAAAAAAATTTTTCAAGAAATTTCAAAATCCTAAATTAAACAGCGGGAATAAAATTTTGTGATTTTTCAACATTTTCCAATTTCAAATTAAAACCCGTGTTTAAAAAAAATTTAAAAATTTTTTTAAATAAATAAAATTTTTTAAAATTTTGGGAAAAAATTTTATTTTTAAATTTTTTAAAATTTTTAAAAAAATTTTTCTTAAATTTCCCTTTTAATTTTAAAATTTTTTTGGAAAAAAAATTTTATTAAAAATTTTTTTTTTTTTCCTTTTAAATTAACAATAAATTTTTGTTTTTAAATTTTTGGCCTTATTTAAGTTGGAAAAGTTGGAAGTCCCAAGGAAAATTTTTTTATAAAAAACCAAAGAAAACCCAAAAAATGAAAAATTTCTTTTTAAATTTTTTAAATTTTAAAAAATTTTAAACAATTTATTTTCCCGACCAAACTTTTTAAATTAAAAAAAAAAAAAATTTCTTTAAAAAAATTTAAAAAAAAAAGTTTTTTAAATTAAGAAAGAAATAAAAATTTTAAAAAATAAAAAAAAAAAATTTTCCAAAATTTTTGTGAAACCTAAATTTTATTTACGGTTTTTTTTAAAATTAAATTTTAAAGAAAAAATTTTTTTAAAAAAATTTTTTTGAACTTTAAAAAAATTTATAAAAAAGGGCTTAATTTTCCCGAAAATCCTTTTGGTTTAAATATAATTTTTTTTATTTTTTTAAGTTAATTTCAAAATTGTTAAATTTTTAAAATAAATCATATTTTAATTTTAGAAATTTTAAAAAAAAATTTTTCTTTTGAACAAAGGTATTAAATTTAAAATTTTTTAAACTTTAAATTTTTTAATTTTATTTAAAATTTTTAAATAGAAATTTAAATTTTGATTTTTTCTTTGGTTTTTGGTTTATTGGTTTAAATTTTTTTAAATTTTTTTTTGGGGTTTTTTTATTTGAAAATTTTCCCCTTTTAAAAGTTTTTAAATTTTTCTTCCCTCTTTTTAAAAATTTAAAAAAAATTAAATTTTTAAAAAAAAGTATTGGAATTTTTTTTTATAAAATTATTTTTTTAAGTTTTTTAAAAGGTTTTTTAAAGGGGTCCTTTAAAAAATTTTTTAAAGGGAGGGCCCCATTTATTTAAAATTTCCAAATAATTTATAATTTTTTTTGAAAACCACAAAATTTTTTTAAAATTATTTAAGGGGAAAAATTTTTTTTTTTTGTCATTAAAAACCTCAATTTTTTATATTGATTGGCCCTTTTAATTTTTAAATTCAAAATTTTTCTTTAAACCAAATTAAAAGGGGGAAAAATAATATCAAAATGGGAAACAAAATTTAAAAACCCCAACCCAAAAAAAAACAGAAAATTTTTTAAAAAACGAAAAAATTTTAAATTTATTTTTTTTTTTCCTTTTAATAAGAAAATTTTTGGGAAATTAACTTTTGTAAATTTCCCTTAAAAAAATAAATTTTGTCTTTTTAAAAAAAATTTGGGAGAAAATTGCTTGAAATTTAAAGGAAAATTTCAAATTTTTTTAAAAATGAAAATTTTTTTTTTTTATTTTTTTTTCCCAAAAAATTTAAATTTTTTAAAGAAAAAAATTTTTTAAATCCTTTAAAAATTTATTCATAAAAAAAATTTACTGAAAAAGATTGCAATTTATTTTAAAAATTTTAATTTTGGGTTTGGCTAAATTTTATATTTTTAATTTTAAAAAAAATTTAATTTTAAAAAAAAATTTATTTTAAAATTTTTCCAAAACTTGCAAATCAGGAAAAATTTTGTTAAATTTTAAAAGTTTAAGATTTTATTAAAAAAATGTACCATAAATTTTGAAAATTTTAACTTTAAAATTTTGGAAGACCAAAATTAAATTATTTTTTATTTTTATGGGGAAAGGGAAAATTTTTTTAAAAATTTTAAAAGAAATTTTATTGAAATTTTTGTTTTGTTTAAAAACGGATTCATAAATTTTTTAAAAGCTTTTAACTATTTTTTCCCTTTTTTATTTTCCAATTTAAAGGTTTAAATTAGGTTTTTAAAATTTTTAACGTTTTAAATTTTTTTTTTTTTTAAAATTAGGTTTTTTAAAAATTTTTTTGAAATTTTTTTAAAAATTGATTTTAAAGTTTTTTTTAAAAAAAATTTTTAAAAAATTTTTGGGTTTTTAAAAAAAATTTCCCGTTTTTACAAATTTTTTTTATAAAATTTTATAAACTTAAAGGGAAAATTGTTTTAACGAAGAAAAACAAACCCCAAAAAATTAATAAAGATTTTAAATAAAAAATTTAAAATTTAAATTAAAAAAAACTTTTTTTCCCATTTTATTTTTTAAAAGTTATTTTAAAAAAGGTAAAACAAAACAAAAAATTTACAGGGTTTTAAAAAAAATTTTTTTTTTTTGAAAAAGAAAACCATTTGGGAAAATATAGGATTTAATGGGAAAAAAAACAAATGAAAATTTAGGAAAAAAATTTTACTTTAAAAAGAATGTCATTTTCTTTGAAAAAAAAGAGGAAAAAAATTTTTCCTTTTTGCCCGGGCCCTTTCCCTTTTATTGTTTAAATCCCAAAAACTTTAAAAATTTTTTTGTTTAAATTTCCCATCAAATTTGAAAAATGAAAACATTTAACCAAATTAAAGAAAAATGATAAAAAATTTTATTTTAAATTTTTTTAAGTTTGAAACAAGTTAAATTTGCCTAATGTTTCCTTTGGGTTTTTTTAAAGAAAAAATTAAATTAAAGTTTAATTTTTTAAAAAAATTATAAAGGGTTTTTTCCAACCTTTTAAAAAAGAAATAATTAAAATTTTAAAAATTTTTTAAAAAGAAAAAAAAATTTTTAACCCATTTTGGGAAAGGCCTTTGGGGTTTAAATTTTAAAGGGAAAATTAATGTTTGACGGGTTTTTAAAAATTTTTTTTAAAATTGGGATTTTAAAATTTAAAAAAAAATTATTTAAAAAAAAAAAGATTTTGGGAAAAAATTATTTAAAAAATTTTTTTTTTTAATTGGGAAAAGGGTTTTTAAAAAATTGGCCAAAACTTAAAAAAGTTTTAAAAGGAATAAAAAAATTTAAATTACAAAAAATTTAAAAAAATTTTTCCTTTAAAACAAAGGTAAATAAATTTTAAAATTGGGTTTTATAAAATTCATAACTTTTTAAAGAAAAAAATGAAAGGGGATTTAAAGGGTAAAATTGGGAAAACAAAAAAATTTTTTTTTTAAAAGATTCGTGCCCGGGAAAATTATTCCAAAATGGAAAGTTTTTGTGGGATTTTAAAAGGTGTTTTCTTTTTTTTTGAAAAAGGGGAAAAGAAAATTTTAAAATTTCCCTTGGGTTTTAAAAAAAATTTGTGTTTAAAAAATTTTCCAAAAAATTTTTTTTTTAAATTTTAAAAGGGTTTTTAAAAAAAGGGGCCAAATTTAAATTTTTAAAAATTCTAAATTAAATTTTGAAAAAAAAAAAAAGGCTTAAAAAATTTAAAAATTTTCTGGGAAAATTTTTAAAATTTTAAAAATTTTTTTTTTTAAAAAAAAAATTCTTTTCCCGGTTAAATTTTTTGTTTAAATTTATATTTTTAAACTTTTTAAAAAAAATGGGGGAAATTTCCCTAAAACCCGGGTTTTAAAAAATTTCCCTTTTTTTTTCCAATTTTTGTCAATTTTTAAAATTTTTCCTTAAATTTAAATTTTAAAAGGATTTTTTTTTTAAAAATTTTAATATTTTTAAAATTTTGGAAAAAATGTATTTAAAAAACCCCTTTTCCCCTTTTTTATATCAAGAAAATTTTAAATTTATTCCCTTTTAAATTTTTTCTAATTTTAAAGAAAATTTTTATTTAATTTAAAAGGGCCCCCTTTTTTTTCTATTTAACAATTTTTTGGTTTTTTGATATCCCAAAATTTTGTTTTTTGGAAAAAGGGAAAACCCCAAAAAAAACAAAAACGCCCCAGTTTAAAGGTTTTTCAAAAAACCCAAAAATTAAAAAACAAACAAATTTGGGTTTTTAATTTTTTGGGAATAAAATTTAAAAATTGAAAATTAAATTTTGGGCAAATGATGGTTTTTGGTTGGGAAATTTTTTTTAAATTGCCTTTAAAAATGAAATCCAAATTTAAATGTGGTTTTAAATTTTCGTTTAAAAATGTTTTGGGCCCCAATTTGGGTATTTTTAAAACCCAACTAGGGGTTTTAAAAGGTTTGTTTCTTTAAGACTGTCCAACGTTCTTGTATTTTTAGAAATTTCAGGTACTCGTCTGTGAGCCTGCGATAATTAGTACAAGCTTGTATAATTTTATCTTGTGCTGTTAGCAATTGCTGGAGCTCGTTAGTAGGCGTGGTCACTTCCAATAACTGGAATTCTAGATCTGACCATAGGGCCTCTAGCTCATGGTAGAACTTATCAGGTTTCTCTGTAAAAGCTCCCTGACCTTTTTCCGTGAGGTCATGTATTCGCCTAGTCTCGGGATTTTCATCTAAAGGTGTGGTTTCAGACGGATTTTCGTGTAGGTCTTGACTAGCGTCACCCTCTGGGGCTGGACCTCGGCTTGCTGCTCCACGTGACTGGGATCCATGATGGCTCAAAGTTGCCTCAACTTTGTTGGTTTGCTGCCTACGGCAGACAAGCTGTGTTGTGTAGTGTCAATGTAACAGCTACGAACGATACTTCGTTGTACTTCCTGGTCAGAATGTGTGTAGACAGGTTGTTGTCAATACCGACGTCTGGTTGTAGGCGTTGTCACTGCCGCAAGGTTATGTATTCTGTGATACACAACAGGCAAGTTGTAGCTTATTTACTGTGCTGGCTCGACCAGTCAGTTTAAACCAGGTGATTGGGCTTACTAAGAGATAAAACAATCAGGTGCTGACTTTTATTCTATCACCAGTCCAAACTGAAAATACAAAATAAAGTACAATTTTACAATGTGTCAAATAGTTATTAAAGTTAATGATTCATCCGGTATGGAGTAACGGCGTAGTCCGGAATGTAGCAATTCAATGCTCCGATACAGCGTAGTCCAGAATGTAGCAATGAAATACTTCCAATATAAAAATAGTTAAAATTATACTTTGGTTACACAGTTAAATATATCACGGGCAGTTTGAAGGCATCAAATATGATATTTCAAGTGTTACTCACGCTGTGGTTAGCCACAAATTGTGATCAAGAAGGAATCCTGCGACAGTCCTTTGTCCAGTGATATGACGTGGCAAGGTTGATTTGCAAAAGACGGATGCGAGGCTACGGTAACAATAGAATGTTGTACGGTGGTGTCCAGATTTAACTCGGAAAAATATAACTAATCGTGAATATAATTACACAAACTATATAGATAAATTAACGGATCCAAGGCAACACACCTACAGGTTCTTTAGGTCTAGATATTCTTAGGCAATTGCCTACCATTTGTACATAGTGTGGACAAAAGCTTTGCCGTGAGAATTTTTACGAACTAAAGTTGGGAGGAGATAGGGTCTACACCAAACTTTTGACATCATTTGTAGAATTTCGTAACTTAACCTACCTGGATCTTTGGGTCTAGGCAACGTTGGACAATTGCCTATCATTTGTACCTTGCATGGACAAAAGCTTTGCCGTAGGAAAATTTTTACGAATTAAAGGTGGGAAGGGATAGGGTCTCCAAGCCCAACTTTGGACTTCAGTTGTAGACGTTCCGTACCTTCACCCTCCTGGGTCTTCACGTTCAGGCAACCTTAGGCCATTACCTATCATTTGTACCTAGTGTGATCAAAAGCTTTGCCGTAGGGAATTTTGAACGAATTAAAGAAGGGAGGGGATAGGGTCACCATACCCAACTTTGGACCTCAATTGAAGAAGTTCCGTAGCTTTACCTACCAGGTTATTTGAGTCTAGGCAACATTAGGCCATTGCCTATCATTTGTATCTAGTGTGAACAAAAGTTTTGCCGTAGGGATTTTTTTACGAATTAAAGTTTGGAGGGGGTAGGGTCTCCATAACCAAACTTTGGACATCAGATGTACAAGTTCCGTATGTTTCCCCACATGCAGGGTATTTGGGTCCAGGCATCTCTAGTCCTTTGCCTATTAATTGTACCTAGTGTGGACAAAAGATTTATGGTAGGGAATATTTAACGAATTAAAGTGCGGAGGAGGCAGGGTCTCAATACCCAAAATTTGGACCTCAGTTGTAGAAGTTACGTAACTTTACTAACCTGGGTCTTTTAGTCCAAGCAACCTTTGGCCATCGCCTTTAAGTTGTACCATTGTGGGGATAAAATCTTTGCCGTAGGGAATTTTTAACGATTTAAAGTTGGGAGGGGGTAGGCCTCCATACCCCAACTTTGGACCTCAGTTGTAGACGATCCGTAACTTTACCCACCTAGGTCTTGGGATCCAGGCAACCTTAGGCAATTACCTATCATTTGTGATTATTGGAAAAGTTTTAATAACCTGGGATTTAAACAAATTGTCGTTTAGATTAACCAAAATCTGCATGTTAATTCGTTTCTCGTTCTATTTGTGTTTGCCACTCTCACACTAATCACTCTTCCTATCGAAATATGATAAATAAATAACCAGTTTAACGACACACTTTTGAAAAATGTACTACTTCTTTGACAAAATAAGAAAATTGCGTAAAGTTATCAACTTTTATTTCAACAGGAAATCTAACAAGAAATTCTTGACGTTCTAAATTGGTCTGTTTTGTTCTTTTCTTTTGTTTTCAAACGCATATATAATTTAGAAGATTTAATTGTTTCGTTACACTAGTTTAGTATGAACTATTGTTATTAATTGTTTCATTATTATAAAGACAACAAACCCATCTCTAATCAGAGAACACTAAACAAAGCGGATTTAGAGGGTTTTTCAGGGGGCCCGGGCCCCTCCTTTTGTGGAAAAAATTTGGTTGATTAAATAGGGAATCACTGAAGCATGACTGGAGCGGACCCCTCTTAGGCAGTCAGTGGGCCCCCACTTATGAAAATTTCTGGATCCGCCACTGCTAAAAAGAGAAAGGATTAGCTGAATGGAATTTTAGATTCCCGACTTTAAAACAAAGTTGTATTAAATAAACAAATAACTTATATATTTTGTCTGTGTGAAAATGCATTTCGTCGTCCTACTGGAAACGATTATCATCAGATTTCAAAGTACGTTTCATGTTATTGGAAGTCTTCGGTGTTTAGGCATGATCAGGTTGGCGCGTTTTCTTATTGTTCGCTGGCTAATTGTTCGCTATCTTGATGCATCTTATTGTTCGCTGGCTTATTGTTCGTTAGCTTGAGTCTGGTCATTTCAATGATTGGGTTCTATGAAGTTATCCATCTTAAAACTTTGCTTAGATATCTTTTATTTATAACGATGATGAGTTTAGATGTCCCCGGATAACCAAGGTAAATGATCAACTGTGAAATATTTTATTTCTCTTTTTGGTTATTTTCAAATGAATTTTAATAGGTGTTTTGTATGCTTGAGTGATCATATCACGATTAATTGGTTGATTGATTCTTAATATGCAGCGTGTTACGAACGTAGTCATCTATAATAATAGATTATACTTAATAACTGAAGACTGAGATTACCATGGATATGTTCATCGAGGGGCGTAAAGGGGGGTATCTGTACGGAAGAACGCGAAATAAAATTGCCATTTCACGATAAACGAACAATTAAAAATTTCTTGCACGTTGATCTTTTTACCGATTTCACGAAACACGATGAATAACAAACCTTTTTCACGGCTGCACGTGAAATAAAAATGGCAAAACACGTTGCACGAAAATAACCCTTTACCTACCTCTTCATCATTAATCCCGCCCCAATTTTCTCGATTGTGAAATCACAAAATTAGACCTATCCCTGAATTTGTACGAACCATAAAACACAACGGTGCAACTAGTGACTAAAGATCTGCTCCCTATCGGAGCACCATATATTACCACCAGTTTTGGTAGGGTTTGTGTTGCACAATTTTACGTAGTCTATTGTGATATTGGATGTCTTTTCGTCGTCTTCCGTATTTTACCATGGTGTTGTCAGTTTCGTTCGACTGATGAGTTTTGAATGTCCCCTTGGTATCGTCCGCCCTTTGTTTAAACACTCTGATTGTTGTTATATAAAATCTTGTGTTTAAAAGTAACAGCTTAGACATCCATCTCACCAAGTTGATAAAGGGTGCATTTTTTGGCATCAATGATATTTTTATCATACAAAATAATTGGATATATTTATAATTCCATGTATAAGAAAATCGATGAATTCAAAAGTGATCACCCCAGTTATATCATACAAATGCACCAACAAGAGTAAAACACTCGATGGTTCGCAACCTTAAACTAATACAAATTAGCAAATGTTTGATCAATTGAAATGATTATACTTCAGAATTGATTCCACTGAAAATAACACTTGCCATGATAGGGAAGTTTTGTATAACATCATCATACACCATAATATATCTGATGGCAGCGGAAGTATTTCCTACAGTTGTCAGGTAAATTATGTTCAAATAATCTTACAAATTGTCTATGCTGCACCAATTGAATATTAATGTAAATTTCAAAAGCGATCTTTAAAATAAGCTGGTTTGTAGTAAAAACAAGCATTCATAAAAAGGGCGTTAATATACCGGAAAGTCGTTCAATAGTATTGAAGTTGAGTGGATTAGGCGCCTAATTCCGGACATTTTGTCATCTGAAAGTGAAATGGTTAAAATTATGAAGCATGATCGACACAATCGATCTATTCCCGGATTTGTCCTTGTATGCGAAATAATGTTTGAGGAAAATATACTCTGCGCGTACTCTAATCGGCTTTAATTCAAATAGTCAATTATGTTGCTATTGTACAGTTGACTCCTATACTGTAAATCAATCGAATTAGTTTAATTTATTATTTATTAATTATAAATCTAGAAACATTGGTATTGGAGTGTCTTCAATGTGTGCCAGAATAGGTGGAATGTTAGCACCACAAATTCTAGAACTCAACAGATTTTGGGGACCATTACCTTTGATAGTGTTTGGGGGATTAGCTATTTTCTCTGGTGCTTTAGCCTTGTTACTGCCTGAAACATCGGGAAAACCTTTACCTCAGACATTAGAAGATGCTATTGGTCCTGAAAAGAGGTAATCCAAATAAACTATTTTTGGTGCCGTTAATTCTTGAAAGAGTTGTAAGAAAAAGTAATTTGTCAAACAGTGCGCGCAATATACATTGCCAAAAGACCATTGTTGTAAAATATTAATTTAATATGACTGATTTAAATGTAATCGTATGTCCTATACTTTTTTTTATTTAATATTTCCAATTGGATAACCAATGGTTTTACAAACCTTACACAATCTAATTAAAATATATAGATATCTGATTTCCTTATTCTCTTATGATACGTGCACGCGAGTTGTTTTAGATCTGCATTTTAATCAGATTGAAACTACATGTACATTGATAAAGAAGATGTGGTATGAGTGCCAATGAGACAACTCTCTATCCATGTCACAATTTTTAAAAGTAAACCATTATAGGTCAAAGTACGGTCTTCAACACGGAGCCTTGGCTCACACCGAACAGCAAGCTATAAAGGGCCCTAAAAATGACTAGTGTAAAACCATTCAAACGGGAAAAAACAACGGTCTTATCTATATAAAAACGAGAAACGAGAAACACTTATGAACCGCATCAATAAACGACAACTACTGAACATCAGATTCCTGACTTAGGACAGGCGCAAACAAATGCAGCGGGTTTAAACGTTTTAATAGGTACTAACCTTCACCCTTAGCTAAAACAATAGTGTAACATCACAACATAGAAAGACACACTATAAAATATCAGTTGAAATGGCTTAACTCAATCAAAAGACATATTAACACAAGTAAACATACACTGAACGAATAAATTCGATCTATGATACAATGTAAATACAAAATCAATAAAATAAGGGGTGAATAAATAAAGGCAACAGTAGTATACCGCTGAGAAATGTTAAACAATTTCAAAAAAACAACAATAACATTGAACAAAAAGCCGGAAAATATAATAATATACACAGCTAAATAAAAATAATTTTGTTGTAAGGTATACAGTTGAAATGGAGAACGGAAATATTTTTACAAAATAAATAATTTTGTTGTTCATAGTACGAAGAAGTGAAAATTTATAGTCATAACAAACACTTAGCAAAGCTGGTATATAGACGAGATATAACCCTGAATAAGTAAACATTAAATAACAAAAAAGCATTACAAATAGTATCAACGGGTCAAATTAACAAGACAGTACGATTTGAGAGTGCTCGCAGTTACTGACAGCTGTTTTCTATTATGTGTCGCAGCAATGGTGTAGCTTGAAATTTGGGTTAGTGTTTGTATCTTTCCCTCAGATTGATTTATATTTGTAATGTCTATAATAAGCCATTAATTGTCAAGGTGACAAACTCAAATGTTGTAGAAATTTGAGGAGCACTATATAAGGAAATAAAACCTTTCTTCCATTTGGCTTTCTTGTTTCTATTGCAAATCAATGACATTGGATGCCAAATGTTTACAATAGCTCACGGGGTGGGGATTAATCAAATCTTTGTATCCTGAAAATAAATGAAATAATCAATATGTTGATATATAATATATGCTATATTTATTTTGCAGAAAAGCAACAGATAAAGGAATAAAAATGAAAGTTTGTTCTAAGGAGACTGAAAGGAATCAGAAAATTGACAACTGAAAGTTACTATGCAAACAATTGTTTAGATTTTGACATCACTGCTTGACCTATATTACAAAAATTGATCTTCTCATATATTTGATAAAAATAACTGTAACAGCTACGTCATTTGATCTCTGCTGAAGAGGTGTCTCATTGGCAATTGTACCACATCTTCTTATTTTTATATGAACACAATTGATTGTACTGGTTCAAAATTCATGTTAGCCATACTGAGCCCATGCATTAGGGTCATAAATAAATAACTGGTCTTTTAAATAATACAATTAAGTTATGTAGTACGTCATCATTGTAATTGTACGAGATAACAAAAGTAATGTCAATGTATTATCAAATCTCTCAATGGCTTATAATTGGGATACAAAAATCTTCTTCTGCTTCTAGTTCGTCTTATTTTATCTTATTATATCTTTTTGTTTTTACAATCTTATTTCTGGCGAGAAGGAAAATGAAACGTCTATGTTTTTTAAATTGCTCTGGGTTACTAATGATATTGTACATTTTGACCTTATGACATTTCAGATAAAGATTAAAATCCTGCTGATTTTAATAGAATTTATTCGATGTTAGTCCGTAAGTTCGTTTATCGTTTAATCTTTATATTTAACAAACTGCACGGACGTTTCGGACGAACGAAATTATTAGACTTGACTGTATGTAATACCAAATATGATAAAAGTTCAACACATGGAAAACTGTTCCATCTACACAGATTTTTATTGATCACAATTTATTTTCACACTAATTTGATAAGGTTTAATCATGAATTGACTTTAAAGTAAGAAATGAATGCGAATTCTTATTCTTTCTATATGTAGCTACAGTAGTAGCGAGAGAGAAGCATGTTTATTGAAATAATAAAATAAATATAATATATGAAGTCTCGAAACCAAAGTCAAAGGTTAGCAAGTGCTCATACTCTTTATTAGCATGAATTTACCGATAAGCATAGTCTAACTTGAATATAAATCTGGTTGGGAATGGTTATACTTGTATGTATTAATTGGATGTAGTGAAACAGTTGTAATTTTGAGTTACTATTTTTTTCATAAGCTTATAAGTTATAAGAGTCTAATACAGGACTAATAACAGAACTCATGAAAAGTCTTAGTCAATCAGTAAACCAGTGATATATCAAGCATATAGTTACCATCTACCAATCAGTAAACCAGTGATGTATCAAGCATATAGTTACCATCTACCAATCAGTAAACCAGTGATGTATCAAGCATATAGTTACCATCTACCAATCAGTAAACCAGTGATGTATCAAGCATATAGTTACCATCTACCAATCAGTAAACCAGTGATGTATCAAGCATATAGTTACCATCTACCAATCAGTAAACCAGTGATAACCATATAGTTACCATCTACCAATCAGTAAACCAGTGATGTATCAAGCATATAGTTACCATCTACCAATCAGTAAACCAGTGATATATCAAGCATATAGTTACCATCTACCAATCAGTAAACCAGTGATATATCAAGCATATAGTTACCATCTACCAATTTGTTGTCATAAGCTGTAAATTGAAAGTTTTTTTTATAAATTATAATGAAAGTGTAGAACTACCCATTGTATTAGGTCATTCTGCCAAGTTTTGTTCCATTAAATATTCGTATATAAACAGTAAGGGATTTTGCGTTGAAAAACTTTCCCATTTGTGTAGATATTTGGTTAATTCTATGCTTGGTATTGGAAAGGTCAACATAACTTTGTCAATAATACATATGTTTTCTAGAATGTAAATCAATAATGCCTAAATTAAATTTCAGCAAGTTAGCAGCTTAATAAAAAGTACAATTTTGTTTGTTGTGACTTGTGTGGCAAGTTTTGCATTCTGCCATTATATACAGTCGACACTGTAGAAGTTGGAATCGATCCGCGCAGGTTTAAGGAAACACAGTTGTTACACTAAATTCATTTTTATAATAGGGACAAACATACACAATGTTATAGCACATGAAAAACAATTCGATATGCTATAATTACAATATTTGCTAAAGGATTGATTTCGATAAATAGTGAACAGTTAGAGATGCCAATCATATCGAGCACTAATCTTTCAATGAACATAGCAAATAATTAATTATATTTATATAGTGTGGATCTTTGTTTTCTCTTTTTTTTTTTTTTTTTTACATAAATCAATATTTACACCTTTAATCTTATAGGCCAGGTGTTATTTGACAAATGAGTATGTCTCTTATAATGTATGTTAGTATAAAAGTGTTGTAAAAAGTAAACTCCAAGGAAAATTCAAAACGGAAAGTTCTTTATCAAATGGCAAAATCAAAAGCTAAAACACATCAAACGAATGAAAACAACTTTCATATTCCTGACTTGGTACAGGCATTTCCTTATGTAGAAAATTGTGGATTAAACAAGGTATTAATCCTAGCTAAACCTCTCACTTTTATGACAGTCATATAGCATTCCATTATATTGACAACAATGTGTGAGCAAAACAAACAAGGACAAACAATTAAGAGGTCTTAATATAAGAAATGTCCAACGTTAATAGAGTAACCTGAAGTTTGGCTTCATAATATAATCTGGGAGAAGTAGGCTATATTAAATGCCACAACAACTGAACGATATCAAATAGCAAAAAGACATTCATGTTCAAACTTTTTGGGTGGGGTGAGCAACATAAGATCATGATCTCCCAACATTGGTTTACTGGACATATTCAAATTTTGATTAAAAAGAAAAAAAATTGTCTTTGCAGTTTGTGAATCAGAAGAGTATGTATATCTATGTAACTAATGTTATTCAACTGATTGAGATATATAAGAGAAAAGCATAATTAAACCCCGTCATATCTTAAAAGTTCCTGTTTCAAGTCATGAACTTTATCGGTGGTTGTTTATGTTTTTTCACCGTTTGGCAATTTCAGATTGATTGAAGATTTGATAAATTTATTCATAATATTTTTAGACTTTAGACTCAAGAGATTTAGAGCGATGGGTCGATACCACTGTATCATCAACTCATTGGCCATTACTCCGGTACTGACATGTTTTATAACACATGTTTTCTTACATTCTTCGTTGATTAATCAAAAATTATTAAGAAACGAAGGTTCAAACTCCTTCAGGCAAAGTTGACCTCAGATGGAATTGGATATTCTTTGGTCCTTTTTGGTCATATAGCTCTTAATGTATTTAGGTCTTTAACGTCTTTGGGTTTCAAATGGTTGGGTTTGATGAAGAAGGTAAATAAAGAAAAGCGCTTAGGACGCAGGAACTTTATAAAGAGTTATTTTTATTAAGGTGGTATGGGTGTCTTCCGCCATCTTGGATTGTAAAATAGCAGAACATAATATGTATAGATTTTAATTCAAGTAAGCAAACGTCATTGCAAGGAATTTTCATTTTAGTGAAAAATGTATGTGATTTTAAGGTCTTTTACAAAAGTAGAACAATTTTAACTTTGCTCATTAAGGGGAGGTAACTCAGAAAAGAACTTTTAATATTCTGAAAGCATATTATAAGAGCTGTCCTCTCGTGTATTATTTCAAAATTCTATCATAATTTAGGTTTTCTTCTATTCACATTATGATGCTTTTTTCTGTATAATCCATACAAAATGTGTGCTTGATCACAATCTGCAGCTTAAAAACAACCTCGGATACCTGGCACATTTATAATATGTTTTACCTTATCACAAGAAAATGTCATTGGTTAAAAGCGACCTCGTGGAGACCCTGTATATTTGATATTGGGTTAGTTGGCGTGTTTTATTTTAATACACGGTTAGTAGTGGCAGAGACATATACACAGAGATTGGCAACTCCGTGAAATCCCGTTAAAACACGCGGCCCGGAATGAGATTCTCGTCGATAATTATTCTACAACATGTAAACAAGTCAGGGATGAATAACCTCGATAGCTAATCAAGAAAAGTAATAGGAAAACTTATTTCAGATCAAATCATTTCTTTTTCTAAAAAAACTACTTGAAATAGTTGTATTTTTTTAATGTATTTGATTGAGAAAATATTTTTTTCTTTTTTTCGGCATTTCTTTTAATTTAAAAAGTAAAATCTGGTAATGATCATGATATTACAAGAAACATTTCTTTGCTAAAGTTTCCTTCCTAAATTACACAGTGAAATTATGTGTGTCCGATTTTCCGGTCATTATTTCCTTAGAGTTGTGACTGTGGATTCACAGGTGTGCGATTACGCAATTTATTGCCCTCCGATCACCTGAATTTTGCCGGAGGTGAAGTTCTAAATGGATTATTACTTGGTAATTGTTTTACAACTAAACAAATTCTGACATATTATTTTAACCATGACCAGAACTTTATTTTAACAGAAACACTGGGCTATACTATAGTATTCAATCAGGAAAAAAAATAGTCATTTAACATGTCAAGAAAAGAAATAAAGCAACTTTTTCATATAAAAAATATGTAGCCAGTAGAATTTTGTCTCGTGGGAAACTGATTTTATATCTGTTTTAATTTAATTATAATGTTTAATTTTTGATTGACCTAAAATTAAATTATTTGTGGAACCTTTGCATGAATTTCCTAAATGAAGTGCGTACATTATAGTGTTGTCGAAATCACTTTTTTTGCTGCCATGAAATATTGAATATGAATCTGTCATTATTTGTAGTTTTTTTAAGACTTAATATCACAGACTCTGATTAAAAACAATGTGTATCATAAGTACAGTAAAATGCTCTGCTGAACTGTAGAATTTTAATGTTCTGTTTCATAGACCACCGAGTACTGCAACATTATAATTCTTATCTTTACTCTTTCCTATCGGGTAGTGAAATTCGAGTTTGAAATTAGAAAGATTTAAAATTGTACACAAGTTTTATCTGATCTTTTGTGGGTTTATGTTGTTCAAGGTAATTTTCGGTGCAGTGCTATGTGGGCTGTTATTTTCTTTTCATTTGTTATTTTTCCTGTGTTACACGACCTTGTACTTTTGTATTGCTTGACATCTCCTGCTTCTGTTCAAACCTTTACCACTAATATCTCATCTGGTTTAAATAAAATAGTGTCTCATTCCCGGAATTTGTTATACAGGAATTAATTTTAATATCAGTTTTTATAAGCATATAAACTGCTTGGTCTCTTCACACAACTTGTGTTTAGGACGGAATGCATCAATAGGTACATACATGTACCAGGTCACGGATATATAAGTACACGTTATGTGCTTTTGACCTCCACAAGAATTTTAAACATTCATAGATGTGCAAAGAATATTTTTGTCGTTGGGTGTTGTCTCATTGACATATACCTCACATTTCTGTTTAGTCATAGCATCTGTGCCTTTTCAATTTATTGCAGAAAATATTTGCATAAACATTTTTCAAAACAGGAGAGGTGAAATAGTGATCACAGAATGAGGACATGTAAAACTGAAACAACACAACACAACAGATAAATATAAACAGGCACCATTGTTAAATAACTGAAACAAACATAGATGATGACCAATATGAGCGACTAGTGTACAAGTAGAGTGAACATTTCTTGCTTCTTATTCTACACATTTTGTCATTTCATGTAAACAATTAAATATGTTACTTTCCGAGGAGAGGAAAGAAATTGTGAAACGAAATATTTTGCCTTTAGTACTGTCAAGTTATATATTCACAGGAGTGTTGTTGAATAAATGAACATTTTCTCTTTTTTTTTTACATTATGCTACCTTTATGGTACAAAGGAAGCATTTCCATTCTCATGATGTACAAAGATATTATAGAGTGGCCTTCCAATGATAGTCATACAAAAAAAAGACATACATGTAAATCATTGTCTCATTGGCAATCATACTACATCATCATATTGTTATACATGTATGTAAAACTATGTACATGTACATGTATACTTTGTAAATGTAAAGAAGACAAATGAAGTTGAACACAAGATATTTATTTGCATTTTTTTCCATATAGTCTCTGCACAACTGCCACTGTGTCACTTCTGCTTCAAATTCAATAGATTGAATGCAGTCTTGTATTTGTTCTTAGTTCAATGATGTCACCATCACTTGCACAAAAATCGCATACACATGTACATCAAGTTTGGCATATGAACTATAATATATGAACTACAATAATATGGTGGATAAGCACATGTAATTTCTCTCCTACATAACCATTTTTAAGTATCACATTGATAGTAGTAATTGGTCCAATACGAGACTGTGCAGTCACATTTGAAAAAGTCATCACTAACAAATAGTTGTTCCTGTCTGCCAGGGAGTCTTATTTTCAATCAGAAAGGCTTGGGAGTCCTAAATTCAGCACATGTATGATATTACATCTCTTGTATGCTGCACTGTTAGGTAAATTTGATCAACATCTTTGTTCTTTTATAACATGCAGGATCCTGTTAAAAAAAATGCTGTCAGATACTGAATGTAAATATATATAAAATTGTAAATGTCATTAAAGTGGTGGAAATAATGAAAAAACAATTTATATACACAAAACCAGTATGTCTTGGGAAAGGAATACCTGTGATGGGTACAACTGTTCTTTAAAGATGGACAATTTTATAAACTGTAGCCATGGACAGGTGTCGGTCTTTATACTGAAGAGAATGAACATGGCCAACAGCTTGAATAGTGATTTTTAATTGTAAATTGCATCAAAGTGGGAGAAAATATGGAAAAACAACTGTTATACACAAATCCAGTATGTCATAGGAAAGTTATTCATGTGCTGGGAACAATTATTCTTTAAAGATGGACAAGTTTATAAACTGTAGCCATGGACAGGTGTCTGTCTTTATATTGAAGAGAATGAACATGGCCGACAGCTTGAATAGTGATTTTTAATTGTAAATTGCATCAAAGTGGGAGAAAATATGGAAAAACAACTGTTATACACAAATCCAGCATGTCATAGAATGGTTTTTCATGTGCTGGGAACAATTATTCTCTAAAGATGGACAAGTTTATAAACTGTAGCCATGGACAGGTGTCTGTCTTTATATTGAAGAGAATGAACATGGCCGACAGCTTGAATAGTGATTTTAAATTGTAAATTGCATCAAAGTGGGTGAAAATATGGAAAAACAAATGTTATACACAATTCCAGTATGTCATAGGAAAGTAATTCATGTGCTGGGAACAATTATTCTCTAAAGATGGACAAGTTTATAAACTGTAGCCATGGACAGGTGTCTGTCTTTATATTGAAGAGAATGAACATGGTAACAGCTTGAATAGTGATTTTAAATTGTAAATTGCATCAAAGTGGGTGAAAATATGGAAAAACAACTGTTATACACAATTCCAGTATGTCATAGGAAAGTAATTCATGTGCTGGGAACAATTATTCTCTAAAGATGGAAAAGTTTATTGACTGTAGCCATGGACAGGGGCCTGTCTTTATATTGAAGAAATTGAACGTGGTCGACAGCGAGAATACTGAATTTTAATTGTAAATTGCATCAAAGTGGGTGATTTAATGAAAAATTCAACTTATTTACACAAAACCAGTATGTCTTGGGGAAAGTAATTCATCTCATAAATGTTTTTATTCCTTTTCGAATGAAAAGGTTTTAATAAAAATACGTCCGTGTTCAAAATTTTCATAACGGCCAAGCTTTCCCCTTATTATTGACTACAATAAAACGTTAATCGTCACAATATTTTAACTAATAATTACTGCAAACTGGATAAAACAAGGTAAATAATTTACGAAATTGAAATATATACTTACATTATGCTGTTTTGAAATGCTTGATGTAAAATAAAAATCGAAGCGAGGTGGTGTACTTGTCGTGATAGAATCAAAATGGCGATCTCGTTAAAGTCTCGTGTGCTGCGTGTTTTGATTAGATTTCGCTGACCACTGTTATAGTTGCCAATCTCTGTGTATATATGTCTCTGGTAGTGGTGTGACGTCCCTTTATTAAGGATGTTTGCTCCTCTTGTTTTTTTGAATTTTGCCAGATATTTGGAATCCTCTGGTTTTATTCATGTAGTGCTATTAAAACATTTTGCGCGCAAACCCCTGCTTTTCTTTTCATATTTTTATAACATATTGTTTAAAAGGCCATATTTGAAAATCTTATCAAATCCTTGTTATTTTTTCATAATTTTTGAAAGAAAAAAGGTGCCATTATTAAATGTATGAAAAGTCTAGGGAGAACCATTTCCCGCTAAATTTTTAATGGCTTATATCTCCAAAACAAACACACAGACCCTTCATTTTTTTCTGCTTTTTAGTTCCTTTGTTTATATACTATCAACGTATAACAGTCTTTCAAAAGCTTGTTATTTTGAAACAGAGTAGCGAACATCCTTAAAACAACACGGCGTTGAGGAAAAATCTTAAACTTTTTGCCCGGACAACAGATGAAGAAATTGATGATGAACAATTGAAAATAAATGCAAAATAATACACTTTAAAAGCTAGCAAGTTGTTATTGTTGGCATTTGTTTAAGTATAGACCAATGGAAGTAGGTTTTTAAAATTGAAGACTTGATCACTTTGAAAGGCCACTAGTCTAAATGCCACATGTTAAGATAGTCGGTAAGATAAATTCGTTACACAGTGTGCTAGTGATCTAATACGATATATATATGGGATCAGTAAATTCCATATGGGATTTCACTCTCACCCCTGATGGAATTTACTGACCCCATATATATCGTATTAGCTCACTATCACACTGTTCGAGCTTTGCATCCATCCCATATGGAATTTACTGACCCTATACATGTGACTAGCAACGAGATTTCTAGACGTATAGGGGGACATTGTCTAAAATCGGCATTTGCATATTTATCCAGTCCATAATGAAACAAAACACTGTGCCATGTTATTATGACCTATTTTTGTAATAACAATGAAATGAGTCTTTTTGAATATCGGCATAATGATAGGTTGCATTCGATGACGACTTTTTATTATCTATACATGCACTTATTTATGAAATACACAGTTATTGTATTGTATCGGTGCTTATAGTAATCTTCACGGTAGGTATAGTGTCCGGCTGAGATCGTAGTGTAGATCAGGTTTTTTCCGAGTGATATTATATGCGATCAGGTCGATTTACTGCTATTTCGCAAGTGTAATAGTTTTATTCGTGACTGGTCATCTTATTCTGAATACTATGCATATTTTGAGCACAGTACGTACAATTTCCTTAAAATTCACTTAAAATTCACCGTTTTTCATTGTCCTTTTTGTTTTGCGAGAGCAACATTTAAAACATCCAGGTTTTTTTACAAAGGTCCGGGTTTTTCAAAGAAAATGTGAATAACAAAGAAGACATTTCTCGCTTTTAAAACTGATTTTTTTCTAGTTTATAGCTGTAAATGAGTGAAGAACAATATCATATATTCCCAATAAGTCACAAAAACATATTACAATGTTGATCAAATTTATCCATTTTCGATTTAATGCTAATTTTCTGTACTGAAAATATTTTACAATAACCTTGCAGTATTACGATATATAAGAAATCACTGGTTCCTTTTTAAAACAGTCTTTAGAACCAAGTACAGGGGACTCATAATCTTTTCAATTTCATTTCATGCTATCTTTGTTTTCGAGTTGTCAATAATATTTTATGATTGATATATGATATACATTGTCAAACCCTGAGTTTAAAAAATTGGGGTAAGATAAATAAGGAATAGTAGTAAAAAATCCGAAAATTTCAATATAAACACAAATATTCTACTAATAAAGGAGGCCTCCCCAAAATATTACAATAAAAAAACAAAAACAAAACAGTAAAAAAAAAAAAAAAAAAAAAAAAAAAAAAAAAAAAAAAAAAAAAAAAAAAAAAAAAAAACACACTTTTTTGGATTTACCTTCATCTGGAACGCTCAAAGCCGAAAATTTGAAAGCCAGGGATGCGTAAGAACCGAAACAGTTGAAGAGCTATGACCAAAAGGAACCTAAAAATAGCCAAATCCATCTAAGGTTCAACTTTGCCTGAGGGAATTGAAACCTTGGTTTCTTTTAATTCTAAAATTCAAAAACGGACAATTTTAGATAATTTATTGTTGGTTGCTTAACGTCCAGTGGCAAATAGTTCGGGCATATTCAGGACGAGAACAAATTAAGAATTAATACAAGAGGGAGGTCCTGTGTAATATTAGCCATTCGGGATGAAGGTCTGCGACTGGTTTCATAAAAGATCTTACAATTAAAATTGATCGTAAGTTGTACTGAAATGTGTATGACTTACGAGTATTTCTACTCTTAAGATTTTTTATGAAAAGAGCCGCTGGAAATTTAGACTGCCACTGGAAAATGATGGTATATTGGAAAGGGACAGAAACTTTGCCTGGCAACAGATCACCAACTGACTCCTGAAAGACTTGCTGAAAGGGTTCTTAACGTGCAAAGAGCGTGACACTCTTTAAAAGCCCCATTCTGACCGGACGTGGCTGTGTACTTGTACATCCCGCACAGCCAAACGGACGCCCAACTTTGGCAAGGGTTTTACTGCCGATTGGAAGAGGACATAAGTGACCATATTTTTATTCCCCAGCCCCCTTGGATGTAAACAATTTTAGAAAGGTGTGTTATAAATCATGTCAGTACCGAAGTACTGACTACCGAGCTGATGATAACCTCGCGAACTTATCCAATGTATTTAATTAATAATGGAATAGATAAGCTTAATACGATCCTTTTGAAATAATAAAAAATCAACAAAATGTGTATATGATATGCGTATACCTCACAAATATACATGGTCAATTTTTATTCTTTTAATTTCTGATGGAAAAAAAGCTATGATGGTGCTTTATTTCTGTGTTGCCAAGCATAACATACGCTTGATCAGACACCTCTTCTCAGATGGATCATGTGAACATTGTTCTTGTTTTCCATTTCTAGAGCAATAAAACATATTACCATCAAGACAAAAAGTCAATGAAACATTAAGGATGTATTTTCTGTTAAAAAACACACATTTACCCGCTTTACACACTAAGTCTCAATCCAACATGTCTGTGCTCACATAAAGATATTTAGATCACGAAACATGTGTTGACATGTTGGATCGATCCAAACATACGTAAACCTGTGTGAGTTGAATACAGTGGATGTGCATGATGTGAACAGTCTTTACTTGGGCGCAGACATGTTTGATCTAACCAAATACATGTATACGTTTGCTAGTGTCCATATAATTTATAAGACTTAGCAAAAAACAATATATACAAATACACGACATTTATGAAATGTACGTGTAAAACAGCATTATCACATGTGACAGTGGTGTAACAGTACAGTAACAGTACATCTTAAGAACAAACTATAAAAATCAGTTAAAAAGGGCTTAACTTTTCAGATTATAAAGTCAGATATTTAAACAAATGAAAAACTATATCGTATAAAAGATGACTAAAAAGCATTATAATAAAATAAAATACTCGAAAAAAAGGTTTAGTTTTATAGCCGACTATACGGTATGGGTTTTTCTCATTGTTGAAGGCCGTACGGATGACTATAATTGCTTACATCCACTTTATTTGAACTTTGGTGCACTGTAAATATACCGGACGCCTGACGCGTCCGGACGCGTTCAAAATTTGTACACCGAATGTACAAAATATTTTACCCTGAGCGATAGCGAGGGTAAAATATCGGCATAAAGGGACAACCCGTGGTAAAATCACGATATATTCAAGCCCCCATGAATTATTTCGATTCTAATAGGACAAATACGGCAATTCTTTTGGATCGAAGCGCTCTACGGTGGAGGCAAATATTTGCCGTTCCCATAAATAAACGCACTATTAAATGGGCGTAAAAGAACGGAGCAAACCGAATTAGTGACATGGTCAAACTATTTACAATAACGTATTTAGACAGTTTTGGATGAATTTAAATGATAATTTACTTATATGTCTTATATGTATAAAAAAAAATGGCTTATACCACATTTTAGCATCGTTTGTTTACGTTTCCTAGTTGTGATGATTTTCGATTTCACAAGCGTGTATTTTCCCGTAAAATGCTTTAATTCTTACGTCATCGTTCTATGACGTCGGGTAACTCATTCATAAAAAAGCATATGACGTGGGAGTACGATCGGAACAGCCCAGGCAATATATTCATATTTTACCACGGGAGTGTACTCAAAGCGTTTGAAGGACGTCATGTTAGAATCAATATTTTAACGTCATATGTTCATGCTTAGAGACGTGTTCAAAGTTCGTTTGTGTTAAAAACATTAACATCTGTGTTCAGACGCAGTGAACACCGGTGTTCAAGTTCTGTTCTTAAAATGCAGATAGTCGTTTTTCCGATTTTCTATCCTTCCAATTGGCAAATTCAAAAAGAAATTCTTTAAAAAATATGTATACGCAGGATGTTGATCTTGTGAATTTTTGGCTAATATTTTGGTAATTGTGAAATATAAAACTTTCAAGCTGGCATATATGTATAGTTTATGAATGTATTACAAGTTTTACTTATAAGTGACATAATTATGCATATCAATGAGGCCTGTTATGATAATATCGTAATACAAATATGTCGATGTTTATCTTATTTCATGATCCGTTCATTTTATTAACATTACATGTTCAATCAGTGTTCAAATCGCTCGAAATTTTGATAACCTCGTGTTAAAAAAAATATACCAGGATACCTAATACCGGAAACAGATATCGGCTGGCGATTAAGGCGGTTAAAAGAAAAATGGATACACATGAAGAAGAGAACTGGAGAAGGGACTTCTATCCCACATCAAAACGAAAGAAGTGAGTAACTTAGAATAATCTCCATATATAATTCGATGGCTTCCTTGTTATTTTCTCATGCCATATATATATATATATATGTGTAAAATATTCATAATTGTTATATCCAAAATTTCAATATTCAACATAAAAGACGAATTAAAGAACGGGCTTTAGTTATAAACGTAAATAACTATCAGCTTTGTTCTGATGATTTCCTAAACAGATGAATAACCAGTCTGTCTGTTATACAGAATAACTGATGATTTTCGACAACCTCAATAATTAGTTGAACACTTAGTGTTAAGAACTCTAACATCAAGTGTTCAAAAATGAAACACAAATGCATTAAAAACTGAACACCACACATTCAATTGATGAACACTAGTGTAAACATTTTGAACACCATTTTTGACTTAGAAAATGCATTCGTTTTATTTTATTTGCAGGAATCGTTAGATTAAAATGTTTGAATTAGGAACCGGTAGCCAATAATCCCAAGAAGGTAATTTCTGCATTCTACAAAGTGGTGGAAAAATAGAGTGTCAAAAAAGGTATGACAATATATGTATATTAATAGCTTATTTGGGTGTATCATTTCTATCTGTTCACCTTAGGTCAAGTTATCAACTTTTGTAATTTTTAATTCAAAACTTGCATTTCATTGCCATAGAATATCAATTTGTACTCTATTATATATCAACATTAAAGCATAACAAGCATTGCATAATTTGATGCTTTATGAAAAACTCTCTTCTATTAATTTTAAATTTTATTTTGCAGGATATATAGACATTCCTTGTTGTGGATGATTTTGACATTGGAAAATGATAACAACACATAAAATGCCATCCAGTTGATAGCTTTAAGAGAAGATGCACCGAAAAGTTGAGCGTACATTGTATGTGATGACACCAGTGTCATTGAAGTAGCTATTGTACATGTTGTACAAGAACTGTTGGAATTTGTAATTTTTGAAACTTTCGTTGTGAAAAATATTTATATTATAAACTGTTCACCTATCACATTGACATGCTTTTTTGGTTAGGATACAGAGGATGTAGTAACGATCTAATAATGTAGGGAAAAATCATTATTTGTAATATATTTAAGTCTGTTTTTTTTTCCAAATGTATGTGATTTCACGGACTGTTATACTTATATCATAAGGTATCTAATGTACTTTTCATTCATATATGCTCATTTGATTACATAAAAAAATACTAGTTAAAAGATGTATTTATTGTTATATTTTGCCTAAATTGAATATAGTTTTTATAACAGTTTGAGTTGAGTACTTACGGAAAATTATGTACGCTTGAAAATAGAACATGTTCCACATTTTAACACCATCACTTTGAACACTTTAATCAACTGTTCTGAAAGTGAACATCTGGTGTTCTGAATCTTAACACTTTTGTTCTTGAACATGTTCTATGTGTTCAAAAAGTGTTACAGGGCTGTTGAACCCGTCGACGTGTTAAGATTTTGAACATTCGGAGACGTTAAATCGTTGAACATTGAGTGTTAAGAACTCTAACATCAAGTGTTCAAAATGAAACACAAAGGCATTAAAAACTAAACACCACACATTCAATGGATGAACACTAGTGTAAACATTTGGAACACCATTACACGTTCAAAAAGTGTTACAAAAAAGCGTTCAAGCAGTGTTCTGTTTATTTACACTTAAATTTACAGTGTGGATAGTTGTCTCATTGGCAATCCCTGTTTTCTCTTTGTTATCCCTATTCTTTAGTTTTTCCGTTTTTCTTATTTTGTATGCTATTGTGGATATTTTGTAATAATAGCAGGTTTTCCCGTTTATTTTTGGATTATTATTGGTCAATTCACGTATTTGAAAAGAAAGATTACATCCAATTAGTCCATGTTTGTTTTATAAATATTTATTTTGAATTTACATTGTATCATAGGTCAAATTTATTTGTTCAGTGTATGTTCAATGGTATTAATATGTCCTTTGATTGAGTTAAGCTATTTCAGTTGATATTTTATAGTGTGTCTTTCTATGTTGTGATGTTGTACTATTGTTTCAGAAAAAGGGTGAAGGTTTGGTACCATTAAAACGTTTAAACCCGCTGCATTTGTTTGCACCTGTCCTAAGTCAGGAATCTGATGTTCAGTAGTTGTCGTTTGTTGATGTGGTTCATAAGTGTTTCTCGTTTCTCGTTTTTATATAGATTAGACCGTTGGTTTTCCCGTTTGAATGGTTTTACACTAGTAATTTTTGGGGCCCTTTATAGCTTACTGTTCGGTGTGAGCCTAGGCTCCGTGTTGAAGACCGTACTTTGACCTATAATGGTTTACTTTTATAAATTTTGACTCGGATGGAGAGTTGTCTCATTGGCACTCATACCACATCTTCTTATATCTATAGTATGATTTTATCAGTTTTACTACATATCTTTATAAACGTTTATTCGCAAATCCATATGCGAGTAAATCTTGATGTACCTAGAATTTAATTTGGTTTCTTGCTAGAGATTTCTGTAACATACTTATTATATATACTTTGACCGCCCTCGGTGTCTCGTGGTAGCGTGTTCGCCTCGAGTGCGGGAGGTCGTAGGTTCGAACCCCGCCCGGGTCAAACCAAAGACTTTAAAATTAGTATTTGCTGCTTCTCCGCTAAGCACGCGGCATTCAGGATTAAGAGCAAAGACTGGTCGGCTCGGAATCAGAATAATGTGTCCGGGTAAGGTGACATGTCTTCCTGCGGACTGTTACCGTGTGAACAACACGTTAAAAATCCGGCTCAGTGTGTCGGTCTAGTACAAAGCTGGGTAAATATTCATATTACATTAACATGTTCTCGTCCTGAATATGTATATTAATTTGCCGCTGGACGTTAAGCACCCATCCATCATCATCATATACACTTTGAAATTGGTTCGAATATGTCTTATATTGTAAATAACGGATAATATTCAGATGCATAATAATTTAAAGACAGACGTGTTATGTTAATTTGTATTTCTCTAACCAATTAATTGTGAATTTTTATTTATTAATGCATCGTTGAACATGATAACAGGGTTATTCATACTCACTTACAATACCTTCTAATAAAGAAAAGCTTTATCGAATTTATTCGTTCATAGTGTGTTAATTTACGTTTTGATTGAGTTAAGCCTTCCAATTGATGTTTTATCGTGTGTTTTCTATGTTGTGATGTAATACTATTGTTTCAGAAAAAGGGAGAAGGTTTGGTACCATTAAAACGTTTAATCCCGCTGCAAATGTTTGCACCTGTCCTAAGTCAGGAATCTGATGTACAGTAGTTGTCGTTTGTTTATGTAATTTATACGTGTTTCTCGTTTCTCGTTTTTATATATACTAGACCGTTGGTTTTACCGTTTGAATGGTTTTACACTAGTACTTTTGGGGCCCTTTATAGCTTGTTGTTCGGTGTGAGCCAAGGCTCCGTGTTGAAGGCCGTACATTGACCTATAATTGTTTACTTTTTAAATTGTTATTTGGATGGAGAGTTGTCTCATTGGCACTCACACCACATCTTCCTATATCTATTTAATTTTGAAAAGACATCATCACAAAAGTTTAAGTTAGAGACACAATTAATAAGCGTTGATTCGTGAAAAACAAACCATTTGCCCTCCGTGCTCATGGTTTCTTTTTCATGAATCAATGCTATCCATTGTATCTATAATACATAATTTATTTCTATATTTTCCATCCTGAAAATTTTGCCACTGGACGATGTGCAAACATAAAATTTTCCGGGTAAAGATGTAACTTAAGGTTTGTTTTTGTAATAAAGAAAAGAACTTACGAGATGTTTTCTTCGATTGTGACATGATTACCTAATGTAAGCTGTCACCAAATTTGGGCTTGCATGAGCAATACGACGGGAGTCACACATCACATTGAGAAGGAACTGCTTACCCTTCCGAAGCACATAACTTTACTCCCAGTAAGTGTCGGGGTTCGTTTCGCTCAATCTTTAGTTTTCTGTGTAATATTTTGTTAATGATGTTTATCTGGTCGTCATTTTAATTTTGGCTATAGTTTGTTTTGAATGGACTTGTGAATTACGATTGGCTAATTGTTATCTGTATCGTCGCTCATTTTCTATAACTTACTAAACATAAAGAGCAGATGAAATCTATATGCTAACACAACTTCCATCCACAACAGGAGGCTGAATACGTGTATACAATTGCATGGAATTAAATTAAAAATCTGAAACGTCATGTAAACCTAATAAACATTAAATATGTTAATATGTTTTTAACAGAATGATGTTTCGTATAATTGCTCAATCTAGTTGTCGGTATGATGTGTTTTTATTGTTGTTTTCGTTTGGAAATTTTTATTTTTGACCGTCGTGTTGTCTGTTTTTTTTTATAACTTAATATTTGATATTGCCCTTTCGGTATCTCCAGTCTCTTTTTATGTATAAATAGTTTTAAAAGAAAAAAATTCAAATTAAATCAATATATGACAAGGAATAGACTGTGAGTAATTAAATTATATAGTATAGTCATCAAAACATTTAGAACTATGTATATAACATAGTAGTAATGCTTATATCACGCTTCTGTTTGACCAGACAAACTCTTAGATGACCAGTGGAAACACAAGTAGGAGCAACACAGTATTCTACTGTGAGTAATTAAATTATATAGTATAGTCATCAAAACATTTAGAACTATGTATATAAAATAGTACTAATGCTTATATCACGCTTCTGTTTGACCAGACAAAATCTCAGATGACCAGTGGAAACACAGTATTCGTCGCTGACAACGGAGAGATAATGGATTTCCAAGCACGATGAGCAGTCTTTTTCAAGAGTTTTTGTAAATGTGGCTTTTCTTAATCTCACCTTGCTTGTTATAAGCAAGGCGAACTTTTGTCATAACTGTTTGTCATCAGATATTGTGAAGATTTTATCCCAAAACTAGTAAACAAATTCAAAA
Source organism: Mytilus coruscus (assembly GCA_017311375.1). Classification (NCBI taxonomy): domain Eukaryota; kingdom Metazoa; phylum Mollusca; class Bivalvia; order Mytilida; family Mytilidae; genus Mytilus; species Mytilus coruscus. Next base: position 37,432,363 of record CM029603.1, on the reverse strand, counting down.
TGATTGAGTCTTCTTGTTTAAACAATTTGTTGTGAGTTATATTTTGGCCCATCAACCAGCATGGTTGCCATAGCTATAATATAACATAAAAGTAGAATGTCAGTTATTGTCCAAACTGTAGATTGAAGATAAGCGACATCTTATAAGCATAAATATGATCCCAATTTCAAGATCTACCGACATGAAATGTTTACAACATTTCAAATCAAATCCTTTATGAGTTTATGTCTTCAAATGTTTTGAAATAACTTTTAAGCGGTTGCCTTTCCTATTATCTTGAAAGTATAAAGATATTATAAGTAGACAGAAACCGTAAACTGCAAATTGTCTACTTTAAGTTCTACTAAAATGTTTATATGCCTGAAATACTCAATTAACTCGTTACAGGACTTTTTTGGTGAATATTTTTTAATCATTAGTTGCATGTAAAAAAATAAATGTGGTCCTGACAGTTAAGAAGATATTAAATAATTCATCATCCAAATTCAATTAATACACTTGGATAGCTGGAAACTTAAAGATAAATGAATTGTTCCGATAAAATAGTGTTTTAACCTGATATCTTGCTAAATAAATCACACTAAGTCCAAAAGTTGTAATGATCTATCCATTACAGCGTTGAAATACCTCTCTTAAATTTTGCCATGTACACACATATAAATATAATAACATAAACGGTACAACTTTCACACGTGACTGCTGTACGGTTGAGAGGTTTAGCTAGCTGTAGAGCCAGGATTTATCCACCATTTACTACATAAGGAAATGCCTGTACCAAGTCAGGAATATGACAGTTGTTTTCCATTCGTTTGATGCGTTTGAACTTTTGATTTTGCCATTTGGTAATGGACTTTCCGTTTTGAATTAGCCTTGTAGTTGGGTATTTTTGTTATTTCACTTTCACACTACAATAACTGGACCACGTGAAAGACACTTATTAAAATATATTTGCTGACTTCAATATTTGCGTTACGTCAACCGTGTGTGTCATCGAAACCTTCCAAACACTAAACTTTAAATGAACAGAGCAAATAAAAGACAATATTTGTTTTCACTCCAGTTAATAAATCAATGACATTTACTTTTATATTTAAAGGACGGATCAATATTTCCTATGAAAAATGTATACGTTGCTAAAATAGTTTTACTTATTATTTCATTTTACTTCTTATTCTTTACCCAAAAAAAAAACAAAGAGTTAAGACAGATTGCCGATAAAAAGAATAATGCCATTTAATTTTTTGATACTGACTTCATCAGCTCGAATATCAGCTCGCCCTAGCGGGCTCGCTTGATATCAAAAACAAAAATACCATTATTCTATATGTATACTGTGATATTGTACATGTAACAACAATATGCCATATAGCTGATTATTCTTATAATTATAAATGCTAATAATTATAATTGCTTAGAATAAATAATATTGTACAACTGTATTTTTGCAAGATTTTGTTCAAATTCTACCGAATTCAATTCTCCGACACCAAATTTTAGAGTAAAACTATAACTCATTTAGTAAATGACCAGACGAGTATTCTTCAGAATAAATGTGTAACTTTGACAAAACTGAGTCTGATTCAGAAGTAAAAATAACAGCTTATTACTAAAAATAATAAGGTTCTTACGATCAGACTCTTATTAGACAATGCTAGAACATAACAGAATGAAAACTGGAACCATAAGCCTGGACAAGAAAAGAGAGTATCTGAATTCCGAAAATACATTTGCATATCTAAATATTATGTTAGTAAGAACAGCTTCACGACATAAATTGTTATGATTATACATATATAATGTAATCTTACTTGTCTGTTATACTTGTTTTTCGCAAATTGTTTTGTTATAAATTAGGCCGTTAGTTTTCTCAATTGAATTGTTTCATATTTTTCATGTCGGGGCCTTTTATAGCCGACTATACGGTATGGGTTTTTCTCATTGTTGAAGGTCGTACAGTTGCCTATAATTGCTTACATCCACTTCATTTGAATTTGGATGGATAGTTGTCTCATTGGCAATCATACTACATTTCCTTATTTTTATATCGTGAAACATCTGAATTGAGTATGCACAGCCGTGTCTTTGTGGTGAATATTGATAACGCTGAATGTCGATCTGGACACGATACATCATAACAAAATTATATCATTTTCATCACTCTTATACTTAGTCTGTCTCATCCCTGGTGGTAGTGGATTATATGTGCATGTACAAGAGAAAAAAATCTAAAAATGGCTCTCTAAGATGGACAACCAAATTTTATTAATACGAAAGTATAACCTAAAGATATATTACATTGTAATCTACCATTCAAGGTAACGGGTACATGATAGAGCGTTTCAAGGGTTTGTGTTGCTGTGCTTGGGTCTTCAGTATACTATTTACTTCCATTTTATCTATCTATGCATTTGTTCTTTCTACCAGTAAAAGTCCTGTCTATCCTTGGTCCTGAAAAAACTTGTTTTCATTCCAGACTTTTATTTTCGATCAGGTTTTAGGGTAAGTACATTTTCATGACCAATGGTTTATGTGTTTGGTGATGTATTAGGGTTTGAAATGGACTCAACACCGTATTTTAACAGGAGCAACTCGACGGGTGTTACTAGTGGAGCATGAACTATTGACCCCTTTTGAGCCCTTGAGTTAACCGTCCGGTTTTATTTGAGTTTTGGTGCCCAATATTTAGTTTTTGTGTAGTGTTTTATGGACTGTTGTTTGTGTTTTCGTCAAGTTTGGTGTTTTATGGACTGTTGTTTGTGTTATTGTCCATAGAAATAAGAAGATGTGGTATTAGTGCCAATGAGACAACTCTCCATTTAAGTCACAATGTGTAAAGAGTAAACAATTATAGATCAAAGTACAGCCTTCAACACGGAGCCTTGGCTCACACCGAACAGCAAGCTGTAAAGGGCCCCAAAATGACTAGTGTAAAACAATTCAAACAGGAAAACCAACGGTCTAATTTATATAAAAAACGAGAAACGAGATACACTTGAGAACCACATCAACAAACGACAACCACTGAAACAGGTTTCTGACTTAGGACAGGTGCAAACAAATGCAGAGGGTTTAAACGTTTTAACAGGCGCCAACATTCACCCTAACCTGAAATAGTAGTGTAACATTACAACATATAAAGACACACTATAAAATATCAATTGAAATGGCTTTACTCAATCGAAAAGACATATTAACAAAAACAAGTAAATATACACTGAACGAATAAATTTGATCTATGACACAATATAAATACAATATTAAATAAAAAAGGGGGGATGTAAAACAATGTCAAAAAGACAACTATAACCTTGGACAAAATGGCGTTAAATAAAATATATTCCTTTTATCCATGGTGTTGTCTGTTGTTACTGGACATGGTGTTGTCTGTGGTTACTGGACATGGTGTTTTAAGTAATTTGTGGTTTTTATTAGTTGTTCTTGGCTTTGAACTAGCTGTCAATAACTGCGAGTAATCTTAGATTAGTGTCTTTTTTGTTGTGGGGATGTATAATAACCCTGCCAAGTACGGTCTGAGTTATTGTTAGAAGTTTTCTGCTTTGTATCGATCTAATGATATCGAGTTAAGCTCTTTTCAACTTATTTTTATAGTTTGTTCTTGTAATGTTACACCACTGTCCCAGGTATAGGGGAGGGTTTGGCGCCAGCACACTAGTTTAACCTCGCCACATTCTGTATGTGCCTGTCATCATATTTGTTTTTCATTCATTGTTTTGTACATATATATAAGGTAGGCCGTTAGTTTTCTCGTTTGAATTGTTTTACATTTTTCATTTCGGGGCGTTTCATTGCTGAGTATCCGGTATGGTTTTTGCTCATTGTTGAAGGCCGTAAGGTGACCTACAGTTGTTAACTTTTATGTCATTTGGTGTCTGGTGGAGAGTTGTCTCAATGGCAATCATACCACATTTTCTTATTTGTATATCTATTCCACTATATGTTTATAGTCACTATACATTCAATGAAATTACAAATCCAATGAATGAAAACGAGAGAAAAAGTTAAACACATACGATATCCCATTAAAAAAAACGTTATTTTTAGATCTTTAAATAAGTAAGTTAATGATTGTAATGTTCTTCAAATTATATTCGATCACTGTAAAATCCTCTCACTCATTTAAATCAACAGTCATAAGAAGATTTAACGGACACGTGTGATTAACTTGAAGTCTTATTTTCATATAGAAAACGACGCATCTGCATTCGACATGCATTTCGATGAACTGCTAAAGATTCTTGGTGAATTTGGACGCTTTCAGAAGATTCGTCTTTTCTTAATATGCCTATTTGGTGCTGTTTGTGCATTCCATGCAATGAATATGGTATTTGTTGGTGCCAAGCCAGAATATAAGTGTTCAGTGAACAACTTTAATTTATCAGATTCAGTGTACGGAAATACAACAGAGAAAGAAATTCACACTTTTATCCTAGAGCAAGGGAATTGTGAAATTTACAGTCCTGATGATACCATCAAACTATTGACCTCCGGAAACTATACTCTAGACGAAATAAGATCAAGCAATATATCTGTATCTACAGAAAAATGTCATAACTGGATATACTCTAGAGAGGTGTATGGACCAACTATAGTAACACAGGTTTGTAAATATTGTGTCATTTGTCGTTTGCGATTGCAATTTCATATGCATAACATAAATGAAAATAGCTGTTCTCGTGGTATTTTTTCGTTTTTGGTTTCTTCTCACTTTAAAAAAAAATCTTCAAATTCTGCAGAAATAATATGGGTCATTTAAAAAAACGAATTTTTGGTACACCTATGCTTATTTTTTTATTTATAATGGACAATGTAGTTGTAAGTATTTACTATGGACAATGTAGTCTATTTTTGATATTTGAATATATTTAGTCCGATTTTTGCGTAATTTATATGCGTACGGTGTCAGGCTAACACATTTCAAATGATTTTTTCTGTTTTTTCTGATTGCCTTGATATTTGCAACCACCTATCAAAAATGTTTCAATATATTCTTGTATGACATATCAAGATTGCATCTTTTTATATGTTGTTCCATAAGACTTAGTATGATTGTTTTGATGTGCTTATGAAGAGGGTTGTTTAAATTAGTAAATTTTATTCAATTTTGCAATTTCAAAATTCGACATGTTTTGAAAATGACCCATATAATAATAACAAAAAAGAAATATTGATATTTTCTAAATGACTAATGAGCTAATACTATGTCTCTTTGTATACACCTCATACAAATGTATGTCACACATAACGCTGATCATTGATAAAAGCATACGATCGTGTTTCTAATGTCAATACATGCAAACAAATGTCGTATCTAAGGTCAATAATGAGAGAAATCACTTTCAAAAGACAAGCTTTTTCTAACCACAAGTTGCAATGATTTTTATAAAAGGTTAATAAGAGCAAACACTTTCAAAAGGCAAGCTTTTTCTAACAACTAGTTGCATTGAATCTAATTGAGGGTCATTGGAAATTTTAGAATTTTAAATCCCACTCACCGTTTCATACGTTTGATCAAGACGAATGCGCATAAGCCTTAAATATAGTCATATATAAGACCACGCCACCCCTTTAAAACACTATACTAGCGAAAAAAAGACTGTGTATTAATAATTTAAATATATTCCAAATATTTCAGACATTAACATTTTATTTCAATGAATAAAGGTAATTCCTCTTTTTAAACATCGTCATGATAGATGAACACATGTAGGCTTGCCGTCAGGTGACATCTTAAGAGTATATTCCACTGGATTGATTGATTGATTGTTGGTAGCTTAAGGTACGGAGCAGTGGCGGATTCCAGGAAGGGGAGGGGGGTTTGGAACCCCCCTTTTGTTTTACGATCAATGCTTTTGAATGGGGACATATGGTTGGAACCCATCTTTTAAAAATGGCTGGATCCGCTCCGGCGGTGGCAAATATGCCATGTATGTTCAGGATGAGAACAAGTTAACAATATATACATTAGATGGATCCTGTAATAGGGGTCGACCGAGATAAGGGCGGAAATTTGGATTGCCACGGGAAAATGTATGTTAACTGGATACGGACAGAAATTTAGCCTTGCAACCGGCCACCTACGGACCACACAAAGAGTTGTTGCAAGGGTTTTCAACGTGCAGAGAGCGTGGCACTCACTCTACACGAAGCTTGGGATTTTACGTTCCCATTCTGACTGGACGTGGATACGAATTTATACATCCCGCACAACCAAACGGACGAATGGCCACATTTCTACTCCAAAGTCACCCCTGGGGCTATTCCACGGGACTAACAGATCGGGAGTATATTGCATTATGTTCTCATTCGTTGATTGATTGGTTGATTGTTGGTTGCTTAACGTCCTGTGGCAAATATTTCATGCATATTCAGGACGATCTTATTCATTGAAGACTCAAACCAACATAAAACATTTATTAACTTAAAGTGTTTTCCTGTAGTGTTTTATAGAAAACATTTATTAACTTAAAGTGTTTTCCTGTAGTGTTTTATAGAAAACATTTATTAACTTGAAGTGTTTTCCTGTAGTGTTTTATAGAAAACATTTATTAACTTAAAGTGTTTTCCTGTAGTGTTTTATAGGGAAAACAAACACCTGTATATAGGAAACTCGCCGAATAAGAGGTGCAGCAAATTATATTTAAATAAAGGAACGAAACGTGATGTCAATATTTGTTTTCATAAGCCGCTACAATTCTATAGTCTATCACAATCTACAAAGATAAAAGATGCACACATGTATTAGCTAATAGTCTTATATTTGACAACAAAGTTTACATTCATTTCAAGATGGTTGGGAGGGTGGGACTTCTTAATGAACTTTGCTGCATGACTGGAGAGCTTCGAATAACTAATATATGATAATACATTTCACAATAGAAATGTTTTCGCGCGATATCAAATTTCGTGCTATTAGATAGATAGAAAGTTTATTCTCATAAACCATGCAAGTACAAAGGTTACAGAGAAGTTAAAAACATGCATACAAAAGATTAGATGTGATGACATAAAAAAAATTAAGTACGGCCTTCAGCACGGAGACTTGGCTCACACCGAACAGCAAGATATAAAGGGCCCCAAAACTAACTAGTGTAAAACCTTCAAACAGGAAAACCAACGGTCTAATCTATTTATAAATCGAGAAACGAGAAACACTTATGAACCACATCAACAAACGACAACCACTTAACATCAGGTTCCTGACTTAGGACAGGTGCAAACAAATGCAGCGGGTTTAGAATGTACATCTCATGAAATTGCAAAGCTGTCTGAGTACGTGTCTTTGTTTTTTTGGGGTTAAACAGTGTGTTGAATTTTAAAACATTATGTCTATACTTATTAGTTCGTTTGGTATAAATCTTTTCCTTTCATCTTCTAAAACCGGGCAAACAAAAATATAGTGATATTCGTCTCCGATATCTCCATTCTGTCATATAGAACACTTCCTTTCACTTCTGTCACTATAATACCATCTCCTATTTTCTATTGGGAGTGAATGATTTGAAGTTCGGAATTTGCAAAGTGTATATATATCTCGGTCATGGCTAATATTAAAATAATTTTCAAATTCCAAATTTTCCTTGAAAAGCATATATATGATGCATTTAGGAGTGTTCTGGACAGTGGCGGATCCAGAAATTTTCATAAGTGGGGGCCCACTGACTGCCTAAAAGGGGGCCCGCTCCGGTCATGCTTCAGTGATTCCCTATATAATCAACAAAATTTTTCCCAGAAAAGGGGGGGGGGCCCGGGCCCCCTGCCCCCCCTCCTAAATCCGCCTCTGACTGGATAGCCGAGTTCCAAATTTGTTTAAACTGGTCAATCAATCTAGGTTTGAGACTTTTCGGTAACCATTTTGTTAGGTTGGTATTTTGCACATGAAATAGGTTTGAGAATCCAGCATTGTTCAATATGGTTTTGATGTACTTTATCCATACAATATCATCGTTGCATGTATGATACCGAAAATATGCAAATTTATATAAAATCAATGATAACTTATTTTCATCTTCCAGCAACCTGCACCAATATGATATCACTCTACAATTAATGCTAATTTCTAATGGATATCGTCCGGTTTCCCCGTATACGATCATACTTGTGGTAGATCTTTTAAGATGTAATAAATGCTTCAAAAATTTAAGATGAACTTGTTCGATGATGTTATTTTTTCCAAATCCCCAAACTTCACATCCGTAGAGAAGAATTGGTTTCACCAGCTTATCAACTAAATCTATCTGACATTCTATAGATAAATTACATTGTCTTCCCTTTTTAAGTACACTGTACATAGCCTTTGTTGCTTTTTCTTTGCTTTATTGAAAGATCCAGATCTGGTTAACTACAGTCCAAGGTAGTTGAATTCGTTGTACCTTTCACTATTAACATGACAGTATTTTATAATTATGAATATACTTCATTACGGCCATAATTCATCCAATCAACTAACAAAGATATCTTCTACATGTATCTGTTGGGTTGTTTTACTTCATCAGCCAATCAAAACACCTTAACTAACACAAATACATGTATTATTACATGTTCGGCAACCATTAATAAATTCATTTATTTCCAACAAAAATCATTTTGTTTTATTGAACCTATTTTTGTCGAGTCTGCGACATTCATGTTCCGGCAGCGAGACAGCGATTCTAGATTCCGGCGTCGACATTAGCGTTGGCGTCGTCAACATTTGGTTCAGTCTGTGGTTAAAGTTTTTTTAGACATCAATATCTTTGTCAACCCTTTGTGGAATTTTATGAAATTTGGACAGAAGCTTTTTATGAAGTATGATTTTCGATGTACGGATAAGTAATTGGCAAAGAGATCAAACTATTTATATTTTCCTGGACCTTTTGTTTACAAAATAATTTGTTAGAAAGATCCTATCTATAAGATTGATATTGTATTGTATTTTAGCAACTTATCATCGTATAACGTCATACCACACACCCTATTTCTCAATTTGATCGCATCTGCAAATCGGTTATGTTTGGGATTAGATAGTCTTCATACAAACTATGTCGATTGATTGGTTGCTGCAGGTTAATCAAACACCGAACAATCAATCGATTTAATAGATTTGCAGTCGGTCTAATCCTAAACATTACCCAGTTACAGTTTATATGTTGGTCTTTATTGATTATTGGAAATAATTTTCCCATAAATTTGGGTAGGGTTTTCCAAATTTTGGGGACTTTACGGGAAAAAATTTTTTAAAAAAACCCTTAAAAAGGGAAAAACGGGAAACCTTAATGACAAATAAAAATTTTTTACAAAGGGTAAAATTTTGGATAAAAAAACTAAAAAAAAAAAAAAATTTTTCCCATTTAAAAAATTTTTACTTTTGGTGGGTTATAACAATTTTTTGGTTTAAAAATTTTAAGGGGTTTTTTTAAAAGGGTAAGGGAACAAAGGGAAAAGGGAAATTTTAATTTTACCAAGGTTTGGTAAATTTAAAAAATAATTTTTAATGGGAAAAAAGGTTTAAATTTTCCGGGTTTAAAAGGGGCCCAAAAATTTAAGTTTTGTTTTTAAAGGACCGTTTTTGTTTTTTCCTTAAAGGGAAACCCAAAATTCTTAAAAATTTAAAATTTTGTTTTTTTTGGGGAAAAATTTTTAAAAATAAACCCGGAATTTTTAATATTTTTAAGGGTTATTTAAAGCTAAAGTATGTTTAGAATTTTAAAAATTTTTTTGTTCTTTAAACTTTTTAAATTGTTTTGTTAAACCCAAAAATTTTTTTTAACCAGTTTAAAGGGCAGTTCGTTTAAAGCGGGTTTTTATTTTCCCCAAAAAATTGGAAAATCCCAAAAAGAAAATTTAAAAATTAAAAAATTTTAACGGGGTTTTGGGGTTTTTTTAATTTAAAAAAAAATTTAAAATTGAAATTAATTTTATTTTTATAAAATTAAAATTTATTTTAAAATACCTTTTAATTTTAAATAAAGCGTTAAAAGTATTTAAACTAAAATATATTTTTTTAAATTTCAAACAAAAAGGGAACAAAAAGTTAAACAAACCCAAAAATTTTAAATTTTTAAATTTAAACCCTTTTTAAAAATCCAAAATCAAAAGAAAATCTTTTAAAAGTTAAAAGAAAATAACCCAAAGGGGACTAAAAAATTTAAAAAAGAAAAAAATTTTGTTAATTTTCCAAATTAAAAGAATTTTGTTTTTTAAAATGCCAAATATTTTTAAATTTATTTTAAAAAATTTTATTTTCCCAAAATTTCTTTAAATTTTAAAAATTTTTTGAAAAGCTTTTTTTAAAAGAATTAATTTGAAATATTTAAAACAATAAAAAACCCAGGATTTTAAGATGGAAACCTTTTAAATTTTAAATTTTAATTTAAAGAATTTTTTAATGTTTTTTAAAAAATATTTAAAAATAAACCCCCAATTAATTTTTTTAAACAGGGGTTTAAACAAATTTTGAAACTTTTAATTTGAAAAACGTTTTTAAATTTTATTTGGGAAACTTTTTTAAAAATTTTAATTAAACTTTTCCCCAAAATTTTTTAAAAAAATTTTAAAAATTTTTTTTTTTAAAAAAGTTTTTAAAAATTTGATTAATAATTTAAAAAAAGTATTTTTTAATTTCTAAAACTTTATTTTTGAATTTTAAATAATTTTGGGTAAAAATTTTTTAATTTAAAATTTTTTTCCCTTAACATTTTCAATTTTTCAAAAACCCAAACTTTAAATTTTGCTTGAAACTTTTATTTTTAAAATTTAAGGGTTTAACCCCGTGTTAAAATTTTGAAACAGGAAAAATAAAAAAAAAACACTTTAAAATGCCCAAAATTAACTTAAGGGGAAACAAAAATTTTTTAATTAAATTTAAAAGGTCGAATCTTTTTTTTTTAAAACTTTGGGTTTGTTTTTTAAATTTTTTGTTTTTTTATTTTTTTAAATTTTTTCCCTTTTTTTTTTGGGCATTTCCTTTTTTTGGGATTAAAATTTTTTTTTAAAAAATTTTTAAAAATTTAATTTTTTTAAAAATTTATTTTTTGTTTGTTTTTTTTAAATGTTTTGGTTTTAAAATTTTTTATTTAATTAAGGTTTTTATTTTTTTTATATTGGAAAAAAATTTTTTAAAAAAAATGATTTTTTTAAATTTTGCCGTTAGGGAAATTTTTGAGTTGGTTTTTAGGGATAAGGTTTCCGCCTTTTTTAAAATTTTCCCTTTTTTCCCTTTTAAAATTTTTTACACTTTTAATGGGCCCTTTAAAGGGAACTTTGGTTTTTTAATTTTTTTGGGGTTTTAAATTTTTTTTTTAAAATTTTGTTAAGGGTTTTTTAATTTTCCTTTAAAATTTTATTTTAAGTTTAAATCTTAAAATTTAAAATTTAAAAGTTTCAAAATAAAACCGGTTTTCCTTTTAAAAACTTTCCCCTGGGGGGCTTTTGGAAGGGGGAAACCCCCAAAAAAAAAAATTTTTTCCCAAAGCGGCAAGGGTTCGTTCCTAAAAATAAGGTGGGAAGGTTGGTCTTCCTGCACTGTTCCTGTAAAACCCTTAAAATCCCTTTTCGGTTTAAAATGGGTAAATATTTAATTAATTTTTTTTAATTGTTTTTTTTTTTTTTAAAAAGGGTTAAATTTTTAAAAAAAAAAAAAATTTAGCATTTTGTTTTTTATTTTTAAAAACAATTTATGTAATTTTTATTTTTAAATTAAATTTAATTTTTTAATTAATTCTTAAAAGAAAAGTTACTTTTCATTAAATTTTTTATGGTTTTAAAAGGTTTTATTGTTTTTTAAAAAGGTTTGGTAATTAAATTTTTTAAAAGGGTTTTCCCTTTAAAGTTTAAATCTTGTTTCAAAAGGGGTTTTTTTTTTTTTGGTTTAAGGTTTCCGTTTCTGTTTTTTAAGATTGGGTTTTGGTTTTCGTTTTTGTTTTGTTTTTTTTAAAGGGGTTTTATTAATGTTTTTTTAAATTTGGGTTTTTGGGTTCTTGGAACCCTTTTAATTATTTTTTTAAAAAAAATTTTTTGGGGTTGGGGAAAAAAACCATTTTTGGCCTCCAAATTTTTTTCAAATTTAATTTTCTTTTACTAAAAAATTTTTTCTTTTTTCCTCCAAAATTTCCAAAAAATTTTTAAACCAAAAATTTTTTGAAAAAATTTTGTAAAAAAAATTAAAATTTTTTTTTGGGGATTCCCAATTTTTGGGGCAAACCAAAATTTTTAAAATTTGGGGCCCTCCCAAGAAAGGGCCCTTCCCTTGGAAGACTCCTCCCGAAAATTTTTCCTAAGGTTTGGGTTTTTTTAATTTTGTTTTTGGGTTAAAATTTTGGTTGGTTTTTTGGGCCTTAATTTTTTTAATTTTAAATTTTGTCGTATTTTTATTTTTCCCCCAAAACAAAACCCCTAAAAAAAAATTTAAAAGGGGAAAATAAAAATTTGAAATAAAAAAATTTAAAAAAATAAATTTTTTTAAAAAAGGGCAAACTTTATTGTTTTTGTTTTTTTTTTTTTTTTTTGGGTTTTTTTTTTAAGTTTCTTTTTTTTTAAAAAAAATTTTTAAATTTCTTTTGAAAAAAGTTTTAAATTAAATTTTAAAATTTGGGAAAAATTTAACTTTTATTTAAAGTTAATTAATTATTTTTACGTTTTCTTTAATAAACCCTTTTTGAAAAGAAAATTTGGATTAAATTTAAAAACCAAAATTTGCATTTTAAATAGAATTAAATTTAATATTTGTTTTAAAAATTAATTTAATGTTTCTTTTCCGTTTTTTTAAACAGAAATTTTTAAAGGAATGGAACCTATTTCTTTTGGGGGGCCCAAATAACTTTTTTGGGTTTTGAAACCCCTTTTAAAAAAATTTTTTGGCCAAAACTTTTTTGTTATTTTTTGGATGGGTTTTCCAAAATTTAAAACAAAATTTCAAATTTATTTTTTGAAAAATTTTTAAAAATTTTTTAAAACCCACATTTCCTTTATTTTTTTAAAAAAAATTTTTGGGTCCCTTTTTTTTAAAAAATTTTAAAAAAAAGTAAATCAAATTTAAAACATAAAATTTTACAAAATTTTTAAATTTTAAATTTTTTATGGATGTAAAAAAATTTTGGAAAAATTTAAAATTTTTTTTTTAATTTGAAAAAATTAAAATTTTTTTTGTTTTTAATTTTTTTAAAAAATTTAAATTTCCCCCCGGGTAAATAAATTTTAAAAAAATTTGGGTTATTAAAGGGTTTTAAAAAAATAATTCTTTCTTTAAAATCTTTTTCCTGGAAATTTTGGTTTTTAGTTTAAATTTGTTTGTTTTTAAAAATTTTTTTCCTTTTTTATTTTTAAACCTAAAAAAAAAAAATTTTAAAATTTTATTTTGCTCTTTATTTCTTAAATAAACCCGGGAGGGAAAATTACACAAACTTTATAAACCAATAAAAAAATTTTTTACCCAAAATTCTGGATTTTTTTAAATTTTGAATAAATTTTCCTTAAAAATTATTTGTTTTGTTTTTTTAAAAATTTTCTTAAATTTTAAAAAAAAATATTTTTAAAATTTTTTCGTTTAAAAATTTTTAAATTTTTTTTCGGTTTTTTATTTTTTTAAAAAATATAAATTGTTTCTTTAATTTAAAGCCTTTTTTAAAAATTTTAAAAAAAAATTAAATTATAATTTTTAAAAAAAAATAATTTTTAAAAATTAAAAAAATTCATTTAAAAATTTTTAAAAATTATAAACCATTTATAAATGCCCAACGGGTTTTTGAAAAAAAAAACATTACAAAGGGAAAAAAGAGAAAACAAAATAATTTGGTTTTTAAAATTTAAAATTTATTTAAAACTTTAAAAAAAAAAAAATAATTTAAAAAGAATTCCCGTTCCCAAAAAAATTTTTAAAATAAAATTTGAAAACCAAGTTTCCGAAAAAAAATTTTAAAAAGGTTTTTCGAATGTTTTTCAAATTTTTTAAAATTGGCCTTTTTTAATTTTGGGTTTTTTGGGCCTTTTAAAAAGGGTTGATGTATTTGAATTAAAAATTTTAAAAATTAAAATATTTTTTTTAAAATTTTGTAATTTTTTGGCCCTTTAACCCTTTTTTTTTAAAATTTTTTATAAAAATTTTGGGGTAGTTTTTCTTATTGAAGCATATAAAATTTTTTATCCCTTTTTTGGGCTTTCCGGGAATAAATTTTCCTTTAAATTTAAAATCCTTTTTGGGGTTTTTAGGTTAAAAATTTTTTTTTTAAAATTTTAAGGGCCTTCTTTTTTGTTTTTTTTAATAAAACAAAATTTACTTTCAAATTTCTTTACCCTTTAAAATTTCAAAAATTTTAAAATTTTTAAAAATTTTATTTTTTTTAAAAGAATTTTTTTAATTTTTTTTTTTTGGGGTTTTTGGGTTTTGGGTTGAAATTTATATTTTTAAATTTTTTACCCATAAATCCTTTTTTTAAAAATTTTTTTTTTTTTCGTTTGGTTTTTAATTTTTTATTTTTTTTTTTTAAAGTTTTTTAAAATTTTTAAAAGGGTTAAATAAATAAAAGTTTGGTTTTTTTTTTTAAAAAGTAAAAAAGGGTATTTAGGTTTTGGGTTTTGTAAAGGTTTGGGGGGTTTTTTCCCCAATTTTTTTAAAAGGGGAAATTTAAGAAAAAGGAAATGGGTTTTGAAAACTTTAAACCCAAATGAAAGGTTTCTTTTAAAGCCAAATTTAAAAGATTTAAACCCAAAAATAAAAAATAAAAAAAAAGGGTTTAAAAAAAAAAAAAAAAATTAAAACCAAAAAGACAACCTTTTTTTAAAATAAAAAAACAAAGGGAAAATTTAAAGGGCAAATTTTTTTTATTTTAAAATCCAAATGGGTTTTTTTTAAATGGCTTTTTTTTAAAAATAAAAAAATTTAAGAAGTTTTTAATTTTTTTTTAACATTTAAAAAAATTTAATTAAAAGGGGATTAAAAAATAAAAGCATTAATTTTGAATTTGTTTATATTTTAAGGGTTTGTTTTTAACAAAAAGTTTTTTTGAATTGAAAAGGGTTGGGGGCCCAAAATATTTAATAATTTTTTTTTTTTTTTAAATGTTTAATAAATTTAATCTTAGTTTTTTTGAATTTTTTTTTTTTTGAAAATTTTTTATTTTTAAAGGGGTTCTTTTGAACCATTTTGGTTAAATTTTTAAAACCCTTTTAAAATCCCCAATAATAATCCCCAGAGATTGTCCTGTACTGAATATTTTTTTAATATTGACGTGATTAAAAAATCGTTTGTTTGGCGTAATTAAAATAGTTGATTATAAAATGGTGCTTCTTTCGTTTGTGGGTTTCGTTTTTGGTAAATCCATTCCATCATAGATAAATAACAGTGTTTTACAATCCAACAAACTAAGTCCAATTTCAGATGACAAAGGTTCCATAACGGGTAACGGGTAGGTGTTGTATATCAATAAAGGAGACTGGATACATGAACGTTCACATACTTTATTTTTCCATCCAACATATTTACAGTCAGATTATAAAACATATATACAAAACATTAATCATGTCAATATACATTAACCCGCCGCTACTCGCAGATCGAGAGCGGGGCGAACCGATGCGTCACATGGTTCTCTCTCTTTCTCTGCTCCCTTTTTTTTCAAAATTAACCTTTATAAAACATATGATCATAGAAACATTTTGACCAATGAAAATGAAAAAAAGGTACTTATAAACAAATAGTTTCCAAACAATGAAATATATCAAAAGCAGATTAAATTAAGTGTTAATTGACATTATTCAATCTATATACAATTTATATGTTGACAAGTAAATTAAATTGATGATCATTGTTGTCAAAAAGTATTCTCACGACACAATCTTAATCTTTATCCATAAACATTTCCTAGTAACGCTAACACGATTAATAAATGTCTCTTATAAAATTATTTGAAAAATAGTTCAAAATCTTGTTTCCCGAACAAAATTCACTTTTAGCTTAATAAAAATATTGAAACTTAACTACTCATAAGAAATAATAACTTTTGATACCAAACATGACATAAAAAGTAGCAAATGCTAAAACTTACAATTTCAAGCATTTTTACAACATGACAATATTCTCAGGAAGTTGTTGGATATAAGATGATACTTAAAAAAATATCATGTAGTTGCTCTTTCATCTATTATTTAGAAATTTATGCCGAGTTCTTCATGCCGAATTGCAGTAGCGGGGTCCTAAAAAAATATGTATCCGCAGTATAGTTGATATATGACTGAGTTTAAAGCTGAACTGTCACTATACAGCTATGTTGCTGTACCTTTACTGTGAATTAAAGAGATCTGGAGTGTACGTCCTTAGGACATCCACCCAACAACAGAATGAACTATGAAGACATCTAGTGATTAATATACGGGCTTTCAACAATAGACAAGTGTCTATAGTCAATATGTCAAGCTTTAAAATACCAAGAGTGAAGACATGGTGTGTACGAATTAAACAGAGAATTCCAAAGATACGCTATCAACATCCAAGGTTTAAAGAACAAATTTAAATATAAAAATATTATAACTACTGACAACTGCTGACGGTCCTTTCTTGGGAAGGTACATTAAAAAGTCTGGGATTAAACTAGTGTTTAATATCTAAGAAACCTTTGTCGAAGAGCGAATAGTAAGAATCGGCCCAGAGACAGCACTTAAATCAACAATATCGGTAGTGAACATGTGTTTTGCATTGGTATTTAACCAACATCTACTGAAGAAACAAAGAATGAGTTCTATTATGGTTTAAATCATTATTACAAAAAGATATTTAGTGTAATACTGCAACATTTCCCTTGGCATATTGCAAATTTTCTATAGGTTTTGTCATCATTTGGCGTCTTTTCCCCTTAAAATTCTGTTGAAACCACCTGTGTATGTCACTAAAATTCAGAAAGGTGAATTGTCCCCAAATCTTTATTTTGTCTATACTTAATGTAGATCAGTCATTTTCAATATAAAGTTTATAAATCCAGCACGTACATGCGTATGTATAAATATGACATATATTTTAGGTACAGAATTAGTTGGACCCTCGTATCGGTTACATGCAGGGTTTTTGGTGCAGTCTGCCTATAGTGTTGGTTTTATGACATTATCAATCGTCGCATATCTTATTAGAGACTGGAGATATATCGAACTGGCTATAACATTGCCTGTTATTTTGTTTCTTCCATATTATTGGTAGGTACCCTAAATGTTACGAAATTTATCATGAAAGATTCAACGTTGTCTATATAAATGGAAGGGTTACAATCTTAAGTTTAAATAATTTCCAGGCTTATTTTGTTTTCGCTTTCTAAGCTTTTAGTTTCCGTACTTGTATGATCATGATCATAATGCAAAAAAAAAAGTATATAGCAAACGCTTATTTGGATACAAATAAATGTATTTTCTCCCAATAACACAATTATCAAGTATACCATCTCAGGCAAAGCAATAACACAATTATCAAGTATACCCTCTCAGGCAAAGTAGGTCTAAGCTGTTTTAGTTTTTTTTAATAATGCATAAACAATTTGCCTCGTTTGGAGCGTTTTTATGGATTTGCCTTCAAAATACTATTTTATTATATATTATATAAACAATTTGTAAGACACAGGTGAAGGCTATATCAGTGTTGAAAAAGGACACAGAAGAATGGACAAAAAGCATCCGTTTCATACAGAATACTAATTTAACTATTCATCAAATTTTATATTTTAAATTGAAAAAAAAAAAAAACATATGTGTTAACAATTCTCTCTCGATAAATTTACAGAATTTTTTTTATTCAGAAACTAAAGTTGCAAATCTGTAAAGTTGACGATAAAGTTCCTCAAGTGTTCCCGGTGAAGCTAAATCTAGAAAAGCGCTAAAGTGATTTTTTTATTGTTACACTCATTTTATGTATAATTCAAAATAACTGTTGCTATACATTCAAAATCTGATGTAGATTGGACAGTTGGTATGCATCAGTAAAATAAGGTGAAATACAGTTATATTCATTAGTATTAAGTTATTGTATACTCATCATAACAAGTCTGTATGGGCTTCGTCACCTGAGACTTCAATTTGAGAAGCTTCCAGGTATGATAAGACCATTTTTTATAACCCTTCAATTAGAAAACCAAAAGTATTTTTAAAAGATCTATAAATGACATTCTTCTAATCAAACTATCTATAACGAGTGGTATAGTTTTTAATTAATTTGAATATGGATTTAAACGTGCTTATTACACCGACACATGCCTTATTCACGAGGATTTATTTTTAAATGTTGAAACTAGAATGAAACCACTTCGCCTGAATCATACTCACAAGTTCATTTATAAAATATATCATGTCCATATATATCTTGTTTGGAAAAAAATCTGAAAATTAACTAACACCATAACCGCAACACAAGATCAAGTTATTGTAAATAACGCATAAAACTAGAGGAATTAAATCAACAACAGTTTATTGAATGAATGAATCTTTTATTGCAAAAGCATATACATGCTATGGCAAAATTAACAACATATTACATGATATAAAACATGGATAGACAGCAGAGAACAATAGTATAATACTATGACAACTGCAAAGTTATGAAACTATATGAGATCTAATAGTCCATGCAGTTTTTATATAATTACATAATTTGATAGTAAGAGACAATGCAACTAAGGCCATAACCCACTTCAACTGTTTACAAAAAAGAAGTCAAATGTAACTTGAGATGTTCCAGTTGAGGACGTGAGAGAAATGTCATCTATAGATAATAGTTGAAATAACTTTGTTCTCTCAAAGGTTTGATTTTTGACCTTTAAATACACACATGATACGATACTTATAAAGGAACAAATTTGAAATAAGTTGTACGACTTTCATGGGTTATTCTTGGTTTAAAACTAATAAGCTTTGTTTTGGGATTTAAAGTTTTAGTGATCATTCAAAAATTTTCTGTTTTAATCTAACATGTTTAAATTGAGTAATGGATTTTTAATCAGTGGTGTAATACTACACTGTTGATATTTTTAACCAAAATATATATTATTTTTTACTTCAATCTGATTAAAATACAGATCCTGTGTTCAAGATTTGCCTTGTAAGCAAAGATTTGACAGGATCTATCTGTAATTTAATCGGATTGCCTTTAATTGTTCCTGTGACCTTTCAGTAGTTCACAAGACATTAAGTTTTGTCTGTCAAATATCAGTTTTTATATTTTTGATTTGTGTCTACCATATTTGTATAAGGGCGTCAAACTGTAAAATGCATTCAATGCAAAACTGAAAAAAAACTTCCAAAATAGCTTCATTATGAGATGTTGTCATTAAAAGAGAGGCGAAAGATACAAAAGAGACATTCAAAATCATTAACTTTTTAGATACGACCCAAGGCCCAAAAAGATATTTTTCTACAAAATATCATATACTATAGTACAAAGATGTTAATTCGAGTAAAATATCTTTTTGGCTGTGACTCACAACTTTTATTTACCATGGACTGGATGTAAAATGGCCATTTCCGGTCAATTACGCCATTTGCAGCATGGTATATGTCACAAAGACTTAAAACAGAAATTTCTGAACTTAATGTCCTTATTATGTCATTTTTTTTATTTATCAATAGAACCACTTACTATACGGTATGAATTTTGCTCATTATTGATGACCGTACCGTGAGAAAGGAAGAAAGACCATTCACAATTTATCTTACATTTGTTTTCTCTCTTTCAATTAAATAAAAAAATTAAACCTTTCAGATGTAGAGTTCATAAGAAGGAAATATTCCTGTGGAACACCCCCTTTTCCCTTTTTGTACTCTCTTATTTTCAACCTTTAATCTAATTAAAATTAAAACTTTGATTTCTAACCGTTCAATTCATGTACCGGACGGCAACTTTCTTCGTCTAATAAGTAAATCTACAGTGTTGTCAGTGGCGGATCCAGAAATTTTCATAAGGGGAGCCCTCTGACTTTCTAAGAGGGGCCCGCTCCAGTCATGCTTCAGTGATTCCCTACATAATCAACCAAATTTTTCCCAAAAAGGGGACCTGGGCCCCTGAAAACCCTCTAAATCCGCCTCTGGTTGTTATACACATGCATGTTGATTGCTTGAGTCCCCGCCCGAAAAGAAAGAAATAGTCTTCTTGCTCCAAGATACTATATATTCCTGAATCACGTGATTTTACTACGTGGAGCTTAAATTAGAATAAATACCGAATAAGGAAAGTGAAACTACAATTCATAACATAAAGTCCCATGGCACATAAAAGAAAAAGAAGATTATTTTGGCAAAGGGTACAGGGTAATCCTCTCTGTGTTCAAAATATACATGAAATATTTGCCACTGGCCCTTGTCTTGGTTCTATGAATGTTTACCCTTAGTTTTCTATCTGTTACATGCCAAGAAATCCTCGCTAAAAATTCCGGTCGACCTCCTACGGCATCCATTAGTAGTTAAAGATTTGATTTCATTCAATAAATTAATTTACGACCCGCGTGTACGTCTCACTTAAAATACAGCCATATACCACATGGTCAAAATTAATCATCCATGTAATTTGCTCTATGGGATGTTTGCAAAATTTCAACGGAGGCAATTTCTTGGCATGGTACGTTGCTTTTGTCTGTATGGATAGTTGCCGTATTGACAATCATACTACATCTATACCACATTTATATGTCATATTAATTTTGAAAGAGTTGAGGAGTATTTAGATTCTGGCCATTTCAGGGGTGAAATATATGGTTCTTACAGTCCATTGGAGTTGTGCGTCATAACGAGCTCAGAAATGTTGGCAATTGTTTTTTTGTTTTGCAGGCTTTTACCAGAATCAGTCAGATGGTTGTTGTCAAAGAATCAAAAGGAAAAAGCTCAAGATGTTATAAGAAAAGTTGCTAAAATTAACAAAGTTGAGATAAAAGATGAAATGTTGGAGGAAATGACATCAGAACAGAATAACACTATTCAGACGGACAAGAAACATACAGTTTTAGATTTGTGTCGACCTAAGATGTTGTTGCTTTCTTTAAACGTATGGTTTAATTGGTAAGATGTCTCTTACAACAAAAGTATACTATTCAGACTGACAAAAAACATTTGTCGACTTAAGATTTTACTTCCTTCTATAAAATATGCAGTAAATTCAAAAATATTAAATAAAGGTAATTTTACTGTATTTGCCTTATTCAAATATGGTGTATGTTAACATAAATCAAACCCGTTTGAGTGAGCCCTAGAACAAAAACAGACCTTTGACAGTATCGACTCGTGTAACTGTAAATATACTGACATATTTTACTGTATAGACACTTGCATAATTGTTTAAGACCGTATATGGAGTTCTTAATGTATTTTTTTATGTGTGTCGCTGGGCCGTTTTCTCATTGAATCACATCCCGCATCACCTTAATTCATATGCCTCATTGGCGTAAAAATTCCAGCTTAATATCAAATATCCTACAAATTCAAACTATTAACCGCCTTTTTAAACTGAAAAATGTCTGAACAAAAATGATTTGTCGAAAATATTAGCGTTAAGTGAATATGTATGAGCTATTTGCCACTGGACGTTAAGTAAACAACAATCAATCGATCCCCCGTTTAAACTTAGGCACGCTCATTACTTTGTGTGTTCTTTGCAGGCTCATTAATGCAATGGTGTATTATGGATTGACACTAGGAACGGACAATCTAGGAGGTGATCCGTACATTAATTTTTGTATAGCTGGTGCTGTAGAAATACCTTCATATATTCTTTGTATGTTACTTTTAAACCGACTTGGCAGAAAGAAACCTTTATTTGTATCAATGGTCATAGGGGGAGGAGCTTGTATAGCATCTGGTTTTGTAGGTAAGTTTGACAACGTAGAAGTCCTTTCCACTTAAAGAATTTGAAAACAACAACTACCTCGGATTGATTAATTGTTTAACAGATATTTATTTTTTCGAATGACCCTTATCGGCTTCCATAGATATGTGCTTAGTGTGCCGTTTGTTAGCTTTCTCATAATATACATATATTTAAATGTTCCAAATTAGCACATCGACTCATTTAACAAACAAATCTTGCGAGCAAAATTACTCGCAAGTCATGAACATTTCAGTACAACTTACATTGTTGAAGGCCGTACGGTGACCTATAGTTGTTAATTTCTGTGTCATTTGGTCTCTTGTGGACAGTTGTCTCATTGGCAATCATACCACATCTTCTTTTTATATTTACAATCAGTTTTTGTCGTAAGATTTTTTGTAAAAAAAAAATCCCTTGTTGCGTAAATATAGCGTGGGGTTGAATTAGTTTTTAAGTGCTCACATACCCGAATTGGCAGATGCAGTTGAAATCCCCCCTAAAAAAAAACAAGCTAAAACAATGTCATTTAATTCAACTACATTTAAACAGATACACAAAATTATCTTTACTGAATCAAGCTTAGTTAAATTCAATTTTAATATGTTGTAAAATATTTTATTCTTCTATATTCACCAAACTGTCAAATTATATCTTTTCAGATTCTGTAACTCCAAAAATAATATTGGCTATGATAGGCAAATTTTGCATAACAGCATCATATGCCATTATATATCTGATGGCAGCTGAAGTATTCCCTACAGTTGTCAGGTATGGGTAGTTCAATATAGGAAAAATATCATAATTATCATAAGAGTATATATGTCATATCATGTGACAAAACGAAATAAGCAAAGAGAATTGGTACGCGAAATATTTCATTTTTTTTTCAAATTTGAAAATGCCTGTACCAAGTCAGGAATATGACAGTTGTTATCCATTCGTTTGATGTGTTTGAACTTTTGATTTTGCCATTTGATTAGGGACTTTCCTTTTGAATTTTCCTCGGAGTTCAGTATTTTTGTGATTTTACTTTTTCATACTTTTGTCAAATATTGCATGTGTATCATGTAATGTTATGTATAATCTGATCAATTTGTGCTTTGAGTTGCTTTCTTATTGATCTTTTACCTCAAACAATCATTGCATTCATTTTTACACTGTATATATCACGAGTACAGGAAGTACAAGATGAAAATAAATTTATAATTATTTAAATTGTTGAAACCAGACCTGCGCTGCTACAGCATTTGCATAGACACGGACTTATTATACACGAAACAACAATCCTATGAAATACATGTTGTACTATAATAATGAGGTAAATAAATCAATATGTCATATGGTCGGTACTTTTATTGCTGTTCTTCATGCTGAGAGAGTCTCAAAATTTTTCAATTTTAAACTTATACACCCCAAAACTAAGCAAACATAATTTCCACTGTAGATCATGCGGTACACTATAATATCAATACAAAAGTTTAATATTATTATATCTTTCAACAAGCATATGATTTAAGCTTCTCGGTCGTTGTGACAGTATTGTAAAAAATTACATTATATTTCTTTTGTTGTAAAACACGATATTTATAGGAAATCTTTTTTTTCTTGTAGAAATATTGGTATGGGCGTGTCATCGATGTGTGCACGAATAGGTGGCATGTTATCTCCACAAATATTAGAACTAAGCATAATTTGGGGACCACTACCTTTAATTCTCTTTGGAGGATTATCGATTTTAGCTGGAGGTTTAGCTTTGTTTTTACCAGAAACAGCTGGTAAACCTCTACCTCAAACTATTGAAGATGCTACAGATACCAACAGAAGGTAAGTCAAATGTACTTTTACATTACAAGTACCTATTATGAAACTCTATGATGGTAACCGTTTTCTGATACTAGTATTATTTGTTATTTTAATTTACGATAATCAGAAGAAAGTTATCGTACTTAAAACGACTCTAACGATAAAAGAGAGAAAGTGAGAAGATGTTAGCAATCGAGATATTAATACAAATAAACAACAATATTGATATTCATAAATTAGAAGGCACACATAGAAATTATTGCTGCCACTCTTGAAACAAATTATTATAAGTATAGCAAATATACCTTACGGTGTATTGCCAAGCGAAGAAATTATATCATCCGAGACGGTTATACCTTTTCCAAACTTTCGTCACGAACGTAAATATTGAAGGTTATTCGAGAAAAAAACACGTTGTGCTCAAGGAAATCGGCATATCATTTTTGTAATCGCATGTTGCTGTAAATTGTTGGAGATTGCAAAGAAGTAGCGAATGAGCCCTGTCAAATGAAATATGGCAACGGTTTTGATTTCTTTATAAAATTTTCATCATTATAAGCGAAAAATCTTATCAGCATGATATATTATTTCATCTTGTCACGGATGGTAGCATTAGCTATCTAAATCATAATTATTTAGGGAAAGGCAAGACTTTGGTCAAACGAGATGACAGACCAAATAGCAATGAAATATAGCATTAAAGTACTACGAAATTACAAGTAACATGGACAAAACTAAAATCAATGAGTGTCCGTTTGCTCCGGGAGGGTAGTGTTGCTGTTCAAAATGTAACGATGTTCAAAATAAAAAAAGAATGAAACATATTTTTAAAATTGTTTATCAAATATGGTATTTATGATAAGACAGGTATGATTATCGGTAAAAAATAATATCTTGTTAAAACCAATAGTAATATATGTATCATTTATATTTATTAGGAAGTATCGTAAAAAGGGCATGAAGATGGATGTTATTCCTGAAAATGAAAGGGACCAGAAGTATACTAACGGGAAAGCTTGAACTGACGTCAAGTCAAGTTAAACTTTTCTTCAATAGCCGTTTCTATGTGTTCAGTTAAAGCCTCAAAGGGCATTTCAGATACTAATATTGTTTTCTGTGTATTGCATATTATGCAATATATGTTCTTATTTATTTGTAGCCAATAATAGAGTATATTTTATATTGGCTACTTAAATACAGGGCCGTAAAATTAAATATTTTATAAATAAGTTGTGTTAATTACTGTACTTAAATAGATGTTATGTCTCCATATACAGCAAACATAATACTAACCAGCTATAGGTCATAGTTGTTGATGTTGATTACAATATTTCTTGCAGGAATGTAAGCATATAATTACTTTAAATTGTAAAAATATTTGAAATTAGCCTCGTTTGGGGTATAGTTTGTTATAGAGTGTTGACTTAGTTCTAACGGTTTGTGGGAAAGATCTAAGATGACGGGTGTCCACCGATGTCCCGAGAAAATGAGAAGATACGATACTACCGGACAATTTCTATAAGTTTTGAGACTGCAGAAACAAAATCGCATACAATTTCGTCTGTGCACGTCATAAATTTCAAAGTCACAAAAATTGTATGATTAAAACAGCACAAAAAGGTCCCTACCAAATGGACGGAAAACAACTGTCATAAAATAGTTTTCCTGAATCTACTCAAGTTGTAATATTTTATAAAAACTGAATTGACATAGTTATATCAATGATAATCAGCCCTCTCTTAAATTAATTTGAAAAAAAACATAATTGACAGGTATAATACGCTTTTTGCAAGCCGAAACACAATAACAAAAACGAAGTTTACTTTGAGACCAGAATAGAAAAGATTATATTTTTTTTTCGAATATATTTTGCCTCACTTTTAAAAGGCTAGTTCTGAAATTGTCTATACTAGTATAAAATAAATGCATTGTAGCTGGTATTTTTCTTCCTATAAGATTTGGATGAATTTTTGCCTTACTGTTCCAATTATGAACATTTAATATTCACAGAAAATTTTATCTGCCACTGGAAAAAGATGGGGTGTTGTTAAGAAGCAGAAATTGTCATTGCAACACGTCGTCTTTGGACCACTAAAAAGGCCTATGCAAGGGTAATTCATTATAATAATACAGGGAATCGTATATAACATTCCCATTCATTCGCGGACCTAGCTGTGTTTTTATACTCTCTGTACATCCAAACCATCGTCCCCTGAGTTAGCATTATGCCTATTGCTGGAAGGCCAGGTAACCATATTTCTATTCAATATTGTTCATCAATAAATACTTTTCGTTATATTTGATTTAAAGTTTCCAACAAAAATTTTTTGAATAAAAAACTTGAAATTACAACTGAAAACATTTCTTTGATATGCTTGAAACGAATTATACCCTTAAAATATTGTATCGACATACAAGCAATTTTCTATTAATCTTATGACAAAAATATACTACAACTGTTTCAAAAATAAATGATTTTTTTAGTATACAGGTAATGATAGTTTCGATACAAAATAAGGAGATGTGGGATGCTTGTCAATGAGAAAACTATTAGACATAGTCCAAATAACGTGGATTTAAGTAGTTATAGATCACCGTACGCCCTTCAACAATGAGCAAAGCCAGTGTATACCGTAAACACGTTACGCACGTTATTGCGTCACTGATGATGAGGCGAAATCATACACACCATAATGATAAGCAACTCTGCTAAAAATCACAGCACATGATCTATATAATCTTTATATATATAGACCTAGTAGGTATTATCGTTTCTAAAAAATCTATGAAATTTAATCTATTTTTTTATAGATGGTTCATAATACCGACAGAACGTGTATCAAACATCAAAACTTTGCGTGTCAGACCTAATAAAATATTCTTACAACAAATTTTACAGGCTTGTTTGCGCCCATCAAGAGGATGTGAAACGCGCAAAAATGTGCATGAATTTTCTATTGCACATTTCATTTATAGTTGCGTTGTCGAAATCACGCTGATTAAACATTAACCAAACTAATTTTTTTTTGCAAAAAAAAATGACTAGTTTTCACCATGACCATGACAAGAATTGTTATGTATGTGTTTGTTTTTAATATACGGTGACATGTTGCTTTGTTTGGATAAATAATGCTTACAAAAGTACGTTATTTTTTAAAACTACATTCACGCTACAAATAGAAACGCAACGCCCCATGTCAAATTTATGCGCTTTGTACGGATAAAGAGTCAAAGAAAGATAACTCAGTTTCATTCTGAATTATGGAAGCTTCCAACCTTATTTTTGCTGCCGCTTCGCTTCTTGCCTCTAGATTGAATTAATCAATAAATATTACTTCTGTCATAGGCTACACTGTATATGTTGTTTGTCGTTCCTTGTCATTATTCACTACTAGGTAGAAAAAAGAACAATCAGAGTGGCCTACTATTTAGCTGTCATTATTCACTACTAGGTAGAAAAAAGAACAATCAGAGTGGCCTACTATTTAGCTGTCATTATTCACTACTAGGTAGAAAAAAGAACAATCAGAGTGGCCTACTATTTAGCTGTCATTATTCACTACTAGGTAGAAAAAAGAACAATCAGAGTGGCCTACTATTTAGCTGTCATTATTCACTAATAGGTAGAAAAAAGAACAATCAGAGTGGCCTACTATTTAGCTGAAAATCCGAAATTTTAAATAGTCGTAATAATGCACAATCCCTAACCACGGGCGCTGGTAAATTATCTATATCTATATAATTCAAGCATATTATTAAACCTTGTTGTGGTCCAAAAATCAACGTAACTGTCACTAACAGTATGCACCTATCATATAAAAATAAAAAGATGTGGTATGATTGCCAATTAGACAACTCTCCACCAGAGACTTAGTGTTATCTACTTCTCTTTCGCCCCTCTTTTTTCAAATGACGTAGTAGTTAACATACCTATAAATCTAAACGCACCAAGGAGAAAAATGGTCAGCCCAAGACTGTCGTGAAGAAATTCATGATATAATATAATATAATCCCTTATTAAGAACACCTTGCACTATACTCCTAAGTGACTTTAGCAGTTTTTTAACATTCAAATTTGACAAAATACAAAGTATACAAATGAAGTCTACACGACGAGGAAAATATTCCAAATATGAATGATCTATCGTAAATGAAACATATGTGATTAATGAACAGTCTACTGACTAAAGGGTACACTGTTCTATTGGAAATCTAGGTATATAAAGGCTAATGTAATAGCATATTGCAAATCAATTGTGTATTGTAAATATCACTTAGCGCTTGAAACCTGTTTTGAATTAGTTGCAGTTACTTTAGCATGACTAAGAGAACGACACCTCATTACTTTTGATTCCGACTTAAATGAACATTTGATCATACGTACTTCCTGCATGTAAATACTTATTCAGAGATCTTCCTTTTTCACGGCGAACAATTTAAACATTTTAAAACATTAATATATGAAAATAGTATGACCGATTTACACAATCTTATTCAAAATCCAGGTTGCAACTGAGATACATGGGTGCTTATCCTAATATTTAGTATGTTTAAGAGAATAAATCATTCTCTCAATGTATTCATATGTTAAAGTTTAATCTGAGCCTACTATAACAGTAGTCTCAGGTTTAATGTATAATGCGTTTACATTCGGTGACTATAAGGCATTTAAAACAAAAAGAGTTGTCTCCCTTTTACTAGGAATTAAACTTTACTATGAAGTTACATGCAGTAGAATTGTGACACAGAAATTCGTTACAAATGGAATAAAATCATCTACGGGACCACTTGACGCTGAAAATTGTGGCATGTGAAACCTATCCGACTGAAAATTTTCCTTTTCGCATTGCTATCATGAGAAGTAGATAACAATATTCGACCACTTTACCATGTAAATGATGCACATGCAGATAAACTCATCATAGATACCAGGATTAAAATTTTGTCCGCCAGACGCGTGGTTCGTCTACAAAAGACTTATCAGAGACGCTCGAATCAAAAGGGTGGGAATTAGTCAGATTGCTCTGACGAATGACGGCCTTTTTAAGGACTTGTTGGGGTCTTGCATGGGACGTCAAAGCGCAGTCCATATAGAAAACATGGAAATTGCCGACACAGACTTGGGGCGGCAACTTTCTATCTCGTAAACCTAAAAGGTCCATTTTCAAGTACTAAAAGTAGATAAATCATTATATAATACATTATTCGATTCCTGATTTATTTTTATTCCATAAATGTGCAACTCTTATTCGCGTACTAACCTTAGTGTAAAAAATTCTTTGGATGTTTTAGATAAATTACATGCTTTTGATGGTCCTTTTGATTCTGTTGACAGTTTTGATTTTTCTACTCTTTACACTACACTCCCACACTATCTTATCAAACAAAAGTTTTCCTATTCAATTAAATGGTCGTTTGGTAAAGCTGAATGCAAATTTATTTGCTGCAACTCATTTAAAGCCTTCTTCTCTAATGAGAAAGGTAAATATGCTAGATATACTTACTGGAGGTGTGATGAGATGATTGAAGCTGTTAATATTCTCCTTGATAATATTTATGTACGTTTCGACAACAAAGTTTATCGACAGGTTGTAGGTATCCCTATGGGCACTAATTGTGCCCCTTTAATAGCAGACTTGTTTTTGTACTGTTACGAATCACAGTTTATGACTAAACTCAGTAAAGACCCGTCGAAATTGCATTTAATTGATAAATTCAACAACACTTACCGTTATCTTGATGATATTTTTTCGTTAAATAATCAAGAATTTTCTCAATATACTGCTGAAATTTACCCCAAGGAACTTACTTTAATTAAAATCAAATTTAAACGGTAATAACTGTCCTTTCCTAGATTTAGATATTTCGGTTTTAAACGGGAAACTCCACACTAAAATTTACGACAAAGGGACGATTTTTCGTTCCCTATTGTTAATTTTCCATTTTTAGATGGTGATGTTCCTTTGGCACCATCTTACGGTGTTTATATTTCACAGCTCGTTCGCTATTCCCGTGTCTGTTGTGACGTTTTGCTTTTAACGAACGTAATCTATGTATTACTGGTAAATTATTAAACCAGGGATATCGTTACCATAAATTACTTAAAACCTTTACTAAATTTTTCCATAGATATAAAGATTTGGTTTTGAAGTTTGGTTGTACCTGTAGAAAACTTATTTCAAACGGGATAGCACATCCTCATTTTACGGAAATGTTGTTAACCGTGCCCGGAAATTTAGAAATGATCCTTGTAAACTTATCGCTCCTTTAAATAAACTTATTCTAAAGGTTACCAATTCAACACTGTAATAAGATCATTGAATATTGTTTTATTGGTATAAATATTGATTTTGTTATCTGTAAATTAAAAGCAAACTAAATATTACTAGTATGTTTTATACATATACACATTCATGGATCTACAATCTGTCGATACCTGTATCTTGGCATTGCACAAGGTCATGTTTTCTCTGACTGTTTATGACGTCTTTACACTAAATCCATTGGATGTTGGATGTGTACGGATTGATAATTTAGTCTTAGATGCATGATTTTTTATTAGTTGTTAGTGGCTTTGAACTAGCTGTCAGATAACTGCGAGTACTCTCAGATATGTTCCTAGTGTCTTTTTGTTGTTTGGATGTACAAGTACCCTGCCACGTCCACTTGCATTTTGTCCATCTGATGAGTTAAGCCTTTTCAACTGATTTTTATAGTTCGTTCTTATGTTGTACTGTTATATCACTGTCCCAGGTTAGGGAGGTTGGGATCCCTTAACATGTTTAACCCTGCCACATTATGTATGTATGTGCCTGTCCCAAGTCAGGAGCCTGTAGTTCAGTGGTTGTCGTTTGTTTATGTGTTACATATTTGTTTTCGTTCATTTTGTACATAAATAAGGCCGTTAGTTTTCTCGTTTGAATTGTTTTACATTGTCATTTCAGGGCCTTTTATAGCTGACTATGCGGTATGGGCTTTGCTCATTGTTGAAGGCCGTACGGTGACCTATAGTTGTCAATTTCTGTGTCATTTTGGTCTCTTGTGGACAGTTGTCTCATTGGCAATCATACCACATCTTCTTTTTTATATTAGGTCACAGGTGGGTCTCTTCGGTTTCGTACCAGCAGATATAGCATAGTACTGAAAGTGGCGTATAACACCGACACTCAATCAATCAGTTCTGGGACATAAAGCATTCACTGTAACGATCTCATCTAGGGCTGTTTCAGTGTCAAAATTCAATTGTCTTCTTTAAAGAAGAATTCTGCATGCAATGCCTGTCGTTTTTACTGCTATGCCGATAATGGAACAAGTCTTAGTCGCACAATCCATCACGTGTTCATATTTACTTTTACAATGTCAAAAATTGTCAGCACAATGGGACAATCATCCAAAGACTTTAAAGATAGTAGATATTGTAGATTTGTGTAAACTCGTTGTTTCTATTTATTTTTGTTCATAACTTACAACAACCCTTGACGATTATCGTCTTGCTAGCTTCACTATGTGGGAATAGTTTCATTGATTTAAGGCCGTATGATAAATACTTTAAGCAAGCATATATTGTATTGATTTTCACTTTAAGCCGACTAGTTTTTGTTACCTTGCTAAAATTATGATGTGTACCTCATATTTTTTTCACGTGTATAACACAAAACAAAAAATAAATATGTTTTACTTTTAATATATAACAATACTCACTTTGCGAGAAAAAATAATAACAATGAAAAATATAACAATAAATGTCATTACAATGATTACAATCTATACAAGTGTGGCAGTGTTAGCCTCGCATAGCCACAATCTATACAAGTGAGGCAGTAAAAACCTTGCATAGCAAGAAACAAACAACCCCCTTTCTATAAAATAAAATAAGAAAATAATATTTCAATCTTATACTGTTCTGATTTTTGTTATTTATTCCATTGACATTCAATGGGCTATTCAAACTGTCACTGCTATTGTATAAATTGAAGTCCATGTAAGCATCGCCCTATCCATCAAATTCGTTAAACAGAAATGTTGGTAAGTTTGGCACAAATGCAATATACGTTCAGTTAAGCGCACATACTTCACATGAATAACCATCAAAAACGATACATGTATTCAGCTTTAAGCAATGTATTTCATTGTATTTATTGGAAATACTGTGTGCGTTTTACCGGATATGTAATAAAAACAAAGATATTACATGTATGGCTTGACCTCACTGGATGATACATGTTAACATATTCATGCAGTTTATTCTTCGATCTTCCCGGATATTGGTCCAATTCAATCATTACACACGCGCAGATCTGATTATTGGTCCGTCAAAGTGCGTTAGTATGTTTCCATTACTTAACAATCACCTAATTTGGTCCCTGAGATTCAACTTTATGAGAATTTAACAGTCTCACTTGGACCCAATGTTTAAATGTTTTAATGGTCGCATACTATTGTGGTTGTAATCATATTTATCTTCTTTCTTCACCTCAACAATCTGGGTATGTGTCAACAATTCTGAGACTGAAATATATATAAATGTTTGTTGTAATCAATTTTTATATATCAGAGTATATTTAAGTAAATTGATATCACGGCGGGATCAAATATCATAACACGAAAAAAGAGAAAGTATATCCAAAAAAGAAACACTGAACAGAACTAGTATATGTGAATTGTTTTTCATTTTCTGTAAGTAAAAATTGTCATGAACATGCATGAAATATTTTCCACCGGACGTTAAGCAAACATCAATCAATCAATCTATTAGTTACCTTCGGACATAATATAATAATTAGTAATTTATTATCGTTAATTTCTCTGTATGCTACACGTAAAATCACATACATTGCAACAGGTATTCAACCTAGTATAATAATCAATTCTCTTTTAATCTAGTATTGACAGTATTGGGACATCCCTTGAAACCAAACGTTATTTTAATTTTCAATTAGTTTTCTAAATAAAAAGTCATTTATCAATGTTCTTATGCTTGCAAAATCCATAACAGAACTTCAACAATTAAATAATAATGCTTTACTTACATCCAGATTTAATTCCTCTATATACCAATGAGCACACTGCAGCAGTTACGAACAATACTATGGCATAAAATGCACAAATGATAAGCATTAGTACGCCCTTCATACAACCATCCATTTCAGTCTCGCTAACCATAGTTGGTCTTCTTTGCTGTGAAGTCATTTCTGAAATGACAAATACCATGCATTTCAATATATTTATAACCGTAATCACTTGCACTTTAGATTGGCCTTGAATACTGATACCGGCAGTTATATATGCATGGCCTTGAACGCAAATACGGCCAGTATAATACGGCCTTGGACACTGATATCGGCATTCAAATAAAACACAAGTACTTTGTTAATTCTATATTTATAATTGCAAACTAGTTTTTATCTATGTCCTTGGTTACGTAGACGATTCATGTTATGATTAATATCGTCTGTTTCCATTGTGTAATGTAAGCTCGGGGTGAGGGTTGAGGTTAAACACTGTTAAAAAACGTTACCATATTAACTTTAAATACATGTATTGTTGGAAAAATAGATTTTAGAAACGTAGTCATTTTTTTTAATTAAACCAATATATAAGACAAATTTGGCAAAGGTGCATTCATGACACTGATTTTTTAAATTTACAATAACGAATTGTGATTATCTATAAGTACAGTACATGGCCAAAAGTATTCGTCACGTGATTTTTTCACTATATATTTCATATTTTATGTTCTTACATTTGTTATATATTTCAACCAAATTAAATTGTACATGTCCAAAATCATTGATGACAAAACTATGACCCAATAACCAAATATACTTTAGACAAATCTGCGTCTTTTAACACCTTTTTTTAAAAATTCCAACAATAAATGTCTCCACAATAATTTTTTTGAAAAAATGTTTTTAAGGAGCAACCATTTAACTTCAAAAGGGGGTATATGTTTTTTTTTTTTGTCTTGAGTCAAACATTTTTTTTTCTTTGCGCGAACATTTTTTTTAAGTTTTTCGACGCTATCAATCAAAATTTAACACTATGAGGTATGGAGAAAATCTGGATTCAGAATATATTCTTGACCACAATATTTTTTATCAAATTGGGGATAAGAATATTTTTTTAGGAAAAAACCATAACCCCCGCTTGAAGTTAAATGGTCGTTCCCTTATATGAAATATATAGCAAAAAAAGAAAGGTGACGAATACTTTTGGCCATTCACTGTACGTTTATGATAGCCTTGGACAAAACCGTCTTTGTCAATGTCAAAACATATTTATTCATATATTTTCTCTCTTTCTCCTTTTTTAGGGTGTTTTTATTCAAGCTATACAAAATCATTGTATCAAACTTGATTCTGCCTGTACATGGCGGTTTTGATTGACAATAAAACATTGAACTTGAACTAGAACTATTTTTAGAACAGAAATGCATATTCATGATCTTATTATACAGGTACAAGTAAGTAAATATCATGTACAGGGGGAAGGTCATTTCTGTCCACGTGAACATTTAACAAGTAAATGCATGATTATGATATGGTAAAAAATAAAATAGATGATGTCATGTTAGATTAAATGTTTCATAGTAAATGTTGTGTTCATTTTTAATATCAACTGAAAATTAATTTCTTTTCTTTTATTCACCCAAATAAAGCAGAACTGGCTTTTAGATTGACAATTTCTCGGGATGATGAAACGTTAATAAATATCGACATGTGTTTATATTACACACTGTTGCCGATTTTCCTCGTCAATTTTACCTTTTTGTGGATTGAAAACAAGCAATAAAAGTAAAATAATTAAAAGATGGTATGCGTTTCTAAGTGTATTTCAATGAATTCGATTTGTTTGAGAATGCCTATATAAAATGAAAACTTGCGAGTTAAAAACACACAGCACATGTTTAAACAGCCATTGTTATTCAGAAATTGCTTGTCATCTTTAAAATGCATATTTAAATTATAATATGGAAAAGGCATAAATATATGATTTTTCTGTATGATACGTCTACAAATATACAGTTTTACAGTTCAAAATTATTTAAATTACCTGGTATATTTTGCTCCAATATCAACTCCAATAATTATTTTAACTGCATCAGAGTGTAGCATCACACGTCAATCGTCTTTACAATAATACTCAAATCTACAGAACCTATCTTGTTTTTGATAATGGGAACAATGACCCCTGAACTGCAACGAACATGGTTGTAAAATGAGTGATTTCATCATGTTTTCATTCATGAACACAAATCTCACAACATGCATGCGTGATAAGTGATAAGTCCAAAGTCCATTAAAAAGAAACTAGTAAACCTGTTATTTGATTGGTTCATATTTAAGGTTTGATATAATATATAAATAGTGGGGATTTTCCAACAAGTCTGCTCGCGGCAGACATCATAGTTTACCTATCACAGATTAACAAACAAATATCAATGTATTGATATCTAACATTATAATTCCCTTATTATACATTGTGACATAATATAGATTATAGTTCGTGTAACTAACTACTAAGATTGTTATCCTAATTTGAGCAACGCTGATTACGAGTGAAATAAAGGCGTAAAGGCGGTTAATTATATTTTATCTTTTGAAGATCTTTAGTTTAAGATTTATCGATATACAATTTAAGAGGGTGGCCGATTTCAGTTTTTTGGTATCGTATGAATAGTAAGATATTTCAGATACTCTTCAATGGTTTATACAGCAAAATTAAATTCGGTGACAATTTTTATAATAAAACGGAAATTTTAGTTGCAATAACATATTTTTTTAAATATTGGTAGGAGCAGATTTTGAGAATAGGCAATTCAAAGTAAAATCATTCGATATTTTTTTTTGCGATATTTACGTGTATATATACGTCATGTGTACTTATTTCAATATAATATTCAATTGGCTTTATCTCCGAAAGCACAACAGTTCTTTATATATATATTTTTTCAGTATTAGTACGCAATTCCATATTCTCTAGTAGCCAAACGGTGACTGTGAATAGAAATGATTATGGTCACTTTGGTCTTCTTCCAACCGGCAGTAAAACCCTTTTCAAAGTGGGGCGTCCGTACAAGTTCGCAGTCACGTCCGGCTAGAATGGGGACGTTAAATCCGATGCCTCATGTAGAGAGATTAAGATAAACTTATCATAGATACCAGGATCGAAATTTTGAACGCAAGACGCGCGTTTCGTCTACAAGAGACTCCTCAGTGACGCTCGAATAAAAAAAGTGCAAAAGGCCAAATAAAAGTACGAAGCTGAAGAGTTAAAAACCCTTGCAACAATCTTTTTGAGGGATCCGTAGGTGGCCTGTTTCAAGGCAAAATTTCTGTCCCTATCCAATATACCCTCATTTTCCAGTGGCAGTACAAATTTCCCCGACGGCCTCTTACAGGACCTACGTATTGTATTAATAATTAATTTTTTCTCGTCCCGAACATGCATTAAATATATGCCATTAACATTAATAAAAAACGAGCTATAACTGCACTGTGGAAGTACGAATATATTGTTTTAAAAGTACTTTGAGTTCGTACTATCTATTACATGAACGTATACAATGCATAACGAGTACATGTACATGTACATGTACATGTACATGTACATGTAGCTGAGTGCATAGGTACTTATCAAGACTTATCTAGGCTTTATATTTATTTCATATTCTGTCTATTCCAACAATTTGAATATATATATAGGCGTAAAAAATAATTTTCACATGTGCAGATATATATATTCATAAAATAAATAGTATAAGTAAACAAGTTAACAGTTCCAGTTCAATCGATACCATCCTTCCATTGGGACTCTTGAGGATAACTGATTTAGCGTCGTTATGGGCGACGTCGTTAAGGAGGTTTGTGACGTTCCAGCATTGTTCGTAAATCGTAATTAGACTCTAAAGTTTTTAATTTTTTTATCCAAAAGGCTTCTTCAGTTTTTCTGTAAATTTCTGTTCCAAATACTCTTTCTATGGCGGTAACTTTTAAATTTTTCATCGAATGATTATGCTGAATGAAGTGGTTTGCTACCGGATCGTCTGTTTTGTTTGTTCTTATTTTTGAAAAGTTCAATAGCATCCGTTGATAAAGTGTATCACCCGTTTGTCCTACATATATAAGTTTTTCGCATTTTGTACAGTTAATTGCATATACTACATCTATATATATATCTATTTCAAAATTTTGAATTTTCATATTCTGCCTATTCAAACATAGAAAAAACAATAGATGTTGTCGTAGCAAAAAATGTTGTTTTAGTTATTAGTGTCTAGTTCACAGTAAAGGAAAAATAATAATTTATGTAAAATTATTTTTACCTTTTGAATAAAATAGTATTTTTGAGGAAACACGTTTCAATTTATGAAATTTTAATGGTTAAGGTAGATTGGTGGTCTAAATTTAAAACCGATAGAATTTTTTAATAATTTGCCAAGATGTAGTTTATATCATGTTTTTTTTTTTTAAATATGATAAAAAAATTTTGTTCATGGATCTTTTTTCACGCTAAAGGTTGTCCAAAATGATTGTCAGATTTTGTATAGATTATGCATGGAAAACCCAATTTTGTGTGACAAAATGAAAACTAAACGATAGAATTTTAAGATAAAATATGAGAAGATAGCTTTTATAATATGCTCTCAGAATAGGAAAAAAAAAATGGGGTCACGGAACTCGTTTTCTTGCTATATGATAAAAAAGGTAATTCATAACACATTCCTTTATAACAGTTACTTTATCTGATTTATCTCCCCTTATATGGCAAAGTTGAAAAAATTGAATCAAACCTAGGATTATATATAGTAAGATTACTAGATAAATCCTTGATCAAACCTAGGACTAATATAGTAAGATTACTATATAAATCCTTGATCAAACAAAAAAAATCTGTTTTTGTAAAATGCAGCCGTAAAAATAATTATGATAAAACACACAAGTTTCAGTATTAAGATGAAAAGTCTTGCAAATGAATCACATTCTACTCTCAAAGGGGAGGTTGCTGGGGGGAGGGGGGGGGGGCATATTTATCAAGATTTCACAATTTCAGTGTTCAAAACTATTTCTGTAATTTCCACAATTTTTACCTGGGTTTACCTTAGTTTGTTAATTATAGTCATTTGTCGTTACAACATAATCCAACACAATTTCATTATTTAATCTATAATTCTTGGAACTCCAACATAAATTTCTTCATATATGAATTAGAATATGATGGAATAGCCAGAATAAACCGACAAAGTGTATTATCTTGACCAAACTGGACATGTGGACTCGGGATTAGACTGGATAGGACGTTTGGACTGGATTAGACTGGACTTGACTGGACAGAAATGAATAGAAAGCTTTAACTTTTTGAAATATAATTTCTTTATTCTTCTAACTGTATCAATATGACATGAGTATTAAAGTTAGGGGCATGTTTATATTTCAATGCCATGCACAGTGAAAAACATTAGATCTTTAAAAATTAGGCCATTTTTTTTAAATTGTTGGTTTTACATATTTTTGGTGTGAAATATTCGGGTCGGTCGTTCGATGAAAAAAAAATAAAATAAAATTTTACAAGACATAAATATATATAGAATTACTCTGTAACTCAGCTTACTCTGTTTATTAAAATATTTGTGTTCTTCTTTTTTGTCATAATTCCATATATTTATGTGCCAAACATTTTTCTCGGTTGTTTTAAACATACACAATGCATGTCATTGTATTATATAATCCCTACAAATGGGGGTTATGTGCATTTAAAAACGGAACATAAATGGTATTTTAAGATGAACGAAAAATAATAAAGTCTGATTTAAGTTGTAAATCCATTCGAAAATTGTTTTTTATCAACTGCACCACTGGAACTATTTATCCTTCCTAAGGATCACCTAAATTCACTCCAGATTTTTTTAGTGTGGTTAGTGTTAACCAATCTTACCTTTCTGTGTAGCGTTTTGTGGACCGTTGTTTGTCTTGACGTCTCTTTTAATTTTGCCCTGTTGCTGTGTTTTTAAGTTTTTTTTACCCTCCCCCTCCTCCCTTGGTATATTCTCCCTTGCTTTCAAATGTGAATACACACAAATGCAGTTAACAAAAAAAATCTCGTATGTGAATTCCCCTCTGCTTGTTTTGATACCGTGATAAATGTTATAACGTCTGAAATAGAAATGACGTATAGATGACTAATTAAGGGGGAAATTCAGCGTTTATAATTATATCTAAATTATAAAAAATGAGCAACTAAAATACAGCCTTCTCTGAGACATGAAAGTATAATTATAGATTGAAAATTTGGTCAGTAAAATTAAACCAGTCAAAAGCATTCCACTATATAAACATATTACAACCCAGGGCATATCTATATAAAACAACTGATGTGACACATGAATGAATCTGAATTTTATTTAAGAAATCGTGCTTTCATCAACCAGGTATGCACCCAAGGCGGTTGAAT
Source organism: Mytilus coruscus (assembly GCA_017311375.1). Lineage (NCBI taxonomy): Eukaryota > Metazoa > Mollusca > Bivalvia > Mytilida > Mytilidae > Mytilus > Mytilus coruscus. The sequence goes on along the minus strand of CM029603.1, from coordinate 37,393,293 downwards.
GTCGTCATATTAGAATGACGCTTTAAACCAAGCATCTTCTATATCATTGATAAAATAAGCTGTTTTTAATGGGGTTAAAATTTCATGAAATTGTTCTCTAGAAAAGAATCAGAGCATACTTTGTTTGACGTGTCGTTTATAACTGACTGAACGCACGTACAATAATGAAAGACTTCTGAATGCTGTATGTGATTTAAAACACGTCGTCAATTTTGTTATTGTTATTACACATAATATACATAGTATTCATTGAATGATAATACATTGCTGCTATTTTGTTGAGTGTATTTCCTATAGAATATTATTTTATTTTATTTTATTTTTATTACACATGTTACATATCTATTGTCTGTGTATTGCATATTATTGTTTATAATAATATTGTTTGTATGCTATATGCCCTCCTGGGGCCCTAATTTGGTAAATAAAATATTCTATTCATACGCTTAACCTGTGGTGACATACTGGATTAAACGTCAACATGTTTACCTTTTTTGAAAACAGATGTGACACTATCAGTAAAAATAACAACCAATCTGACTTAAATATAGATCTCTGATTTTGTAAAGCTCATACGCTCAACACGAGTTGCGATAGATCTGAATTTTAATTAGAGCCAGGAACGTATAGCAGCTTTTACATTTTGATTTAATGAATAAATATTAAAGATAACAACATATTGTATACATACATAGAATTCAGAGTCGGATTTAGGGTGTCCGGAACCCCCCTTATAGAGCTTCATTTATGGTTAACGAAAACTTATTACCTGTTCCACTCCAAAAGTTGCCTAGTTTGGGGCCCCCGCTTCCCGCCCCCTTTTTCAAAATCCTGGATCCCATCTGGAATTTTGAAATTGTGTACTTCCGTCAAGCATACTTTTAATGGTTCGAAGATAAGATTTGAAGATTTTCGTTGAGTGATTGAAGAATGCTGAATTCCTCGTACCAAATATTACACACATACTGTAGAACAGGTCAAATTGACGTTATTTCAATTGATTTAGGAAGTGAAACGTAGATAAACAGAAGGGGAAGGGATTGGTACCTTGACTACCATCTTCATAGAAGGCATGTTATAGATTGGGTTTAGAATTTCACTTTGAAGCTATAGTCACCCGTTGGTCTGGATTTGGGAGGGTTTTCATGTCTATTCTTTATTTTTTTGGACAATTTCTCTTCTATTGTTTATATTTAAACAACCAATCATTCTCTATTCTTTATTTTGTGGTCACAGTTTTCTGTACTTAGTAAACCCAATCAAACCCCTCTAAGGATGCGTAGTAACAGATAAAAATAAATAGTGAAATCACAACCCCCCTCCCCCTTCCCCGTGAATATCAAATGGTTGATCCCTAACAGGAGTAATTATTATATTTTTAAAATATATTATTATAATCATATGTGGAAAATAAAGCTTGTTTGATTTGTCAAGTGTTATTGCTGGTCAATGACCCTCTCTTGTCCGGTATTATTGCTTGTCAGTGACCCTGTCTTGTCCATTATCGCAGTCAAAATGTGTATCGTATGATGTTAGGGTAAACTTTATGTACGAAACGTCATTAGAATGGTCCTTTTAAACTTTGGAAAAAGGTAGGTCTATAAAAAAGTACTAATTGAAAATCAAACCGTGCACGTAATGTGCAAATGTTGTAAACAACATTAACTCATAAATCAATTTCATATCACCTGGTCGACCTGTATAATTACTGACGTAAACGACAACATAAGAACGATGATTTGTCTAAGTACTTCCTCCACTAAAACTTGATACGAAAGAATCCACAGAAGTATTTTTTTTTATAAATAATTACAAGTGCTATCATTCATTACCCGAAAAAGGCACTACAATTTGTAGACTATTTCTTATATTTTATGCGTACATTACAACAGGGAAACATATTCAAGATTTGCAAAAAAGTTGACGTATACAAATCTTGTATATTTCTTTCAAACATAATACATTTATCAGTTCGTAGAAAAATAAGTATATGGATCATGTACTTGTACATGTAACTGCAAGTATTTTTATGTGCGTTATGTATAATTAGGTCTTTCCACTTTTCTGTGTGTACGTAAAATGCATGCATGATCGGACATCAAGGACCGGTAAATAATAAAACCAATAGTGATCGTGTTACTCTGATCAATACACATGTGCTCTGTTCAACGGTCTCCCTTCAAACAAAATGCATACACAACAAATATATGAAAAATGGAAGTCCGAGGTAACATAGAAACTAGAGAAAATTTATAAACGAATGATGCTAGGATCAATTTTTATGAGGACATCTCTCAGGCATCCGTTTGGCTGTGCGGGATATATAAGTACGCAGTCACGTTCGGTCAGCATATAGACGTTATGTAAGTTAGCTGCGTCGCACAGAGAAAGTGCCATGCAGGCAATCAATCAATCAATCAATCAATCAATCAATCAATCAATCGACCGACCGACCGACCGACCGACCGACCGACCAACCAACTAACTAATCAGTCGTGCAGGTGTCTGGTCCATGTGTTTAATAGAGGATGAGGGATCTCCTTTTGTTTTTAGCATGTTCCTACAGTCTAGGTCCAATGTGTTTTTTTGGCAAACCAACCAACCAACCAATCAACTAACCAACCAACAAACCAACTAACCCATCCATCCATCAATCGATCAATCAATCAGTTATGTTTTAGAGGGGAAAGACCGCCGCTAACAATTGTTTACAAAACAATTGATTTATATTTGTCAACAATATTGTTACATTTGAGTACATGTATTTTCATAACTGATTTTCTTGTATGTTCATCTAGAACATTGTAAACCCCAAGAAAGACTGCATGGGGATATAGACATATGGTCACCTTAGTCTTTTTCCGACTAGCAGTAAAAGTTTTGCAAATGAGAGGCGTTCGTTTGGCTGTGTGGTATGTATAAATTTGCAGCCACGCACTGTCAGAATATGGACGTTAATCAAATCCGATGCCTTAGGATGAAACAGTGCAACGCTCTCTGCACGTTAAAACCCGTGCAGCAACTCGTTGAGAGGTCCGTAGTTGGCTAATTGGTGCAAGGCAAATGATGTTGTCCCTATCCAACATACTATTGTTTTCCAGTTGCAGTCAAAACTTGTAGCCCATCATTCCTGTCGTCCCACCTTGCAGACAATCAATCAACCAATCAGTCTATATTGTATATACCCTTTGTGATTCCATAGATTGACATGAAAAAAGGGAGTAATGAGTGCAGCATGCAGTGCTCTAAAAATAAGTATAACTCCACCACGCGTCTATAAGCCAGTCCCTTTGTCCGGAACCTCGCCAAAGGTTGTCTAGTTATATTTGAACATTTTTTTCTTTAATTAATTTAATGTTAACGGCAGAATTTCGACAGTTTCTATCTAATTCATTCATAACTAAAACTCCAGCATAGGGATCGTTTGGTCCTTAAATAGCTGCTAATGTATTCAAGTATTTACACATCCTTTTGGTTATTAGTGACGTTTGATCGATCTCTCATTGATGCATACCTCTCATCTCCTTTTTCTCTTATTTCTAGAAAGCCAGATCATTGAATTAACAGAAACTATTTGCCACTGTAGCAAGGTTAACAAAAGTATCACATAGTCTATCTCCCAGGGATGAGAAATTGTTCATCGTTAACATTTGAGCTGTGCTAGCTGACTTAGCCATCAAGTTGTTTTTACAATTATTGCTGTATTTTATTTACTTTATTCATTTATCATAAATATAAAACACGAAAAACATTCGTATTATCAATGAAATGGAAATAATCTTAAATAACAAATTTATAGGAAAGTTACCTATCTCAGTGATCATACCTTGTCTATCTTGAGAGCATTGAACTTAAATAAGATCAGTCAGAATGCTTCAAATATAGAAGTTAACGTTGTACATCTATGAGGCGCCGTTTTACTATTTATTCACTATTTTCTGATATCAAAATTATAATTTTGATATCAATAATTAATTTTGATATCAAAAATATTTTCTGACATCAGAAAATGGAATTTTGATATCAAGAAATCTATTTTTGATATCAAGAATTCATTTTTGATATCAAAATATAATTTTGATAGAAAATAGTCTTCATTTTTGATATAAAAAATAGAATTTTGATATCAGGAATTCGATTTTTGATATCAAGAATTCTAATTTTGATATCAGAAAATAGTGAATAAATAGTAAAACGGCGCCTCATATACATCTTATAATGGAATTTGTACTGTCTGTTGATCTAGAAGAACTAATAACTCTATAGTCACAGATACATATAAGTTGTGTACAAATTCTTATGTTGAACAACTTATAATATGTACAGCACTTTTGTACAAGTTATCAGTATTTTGTGAACCTCTTAACATAAATGGATAAAACAGCACATTGTCTTTGGTTTATCTTATTACTGTCATATTTTGACGACTACATGCTTTAGACTTATACATAGCATTGATATATAGCTTATATATAATAACACTTGTGGGCATATTATCTGGTATTAGATAAAAAAATAATAATAAAATAGAATCTTACCCAACGAAATGTCCTCATTTTCAGTTTTATGACAAAGAGGACAGTACTTAATTTAATACAAAAAACCTATGAAATACATTTGGGTCTTGTACGTAAAAACAAATTTTAAGTATCTTCAACTGGAAATTCCTGGCTTTTAATTTGGCCAAAAAAAATTGTACATTTGTTTAGATCCCGAAGTACTGACCAGGTATACTTTTTACGACAAAAATAATGAAAATTGCAGTAATGGGTCAACCGCTTGCGTATTTGACTCAGTTAATAAATATTCCCCTTATCAGGATTTCACCAAAGAGTGTTAATGTTTAAAGGGAAGTTTTTGTTCCTAATGGTATGAGTAAAGTGAGATAAGATAACTCTATGACAGTTTAACGAAATTTATGTTACTTCATTCATTACCGATAGCAATCATTATTAAGTGAACCTATACGGAAATCTGTCTCACAGATGATCATTCATTATCTGTTCTTTTCGACGTCACAACGTTAACCCAGCCCTCTTCTTTCGTTCTTAACTAATTGCAGAATAAGAGATGCTTTTGCTGTCGATACACACTGTTTCACTTTGTTTGTAAGAGTCTGACTGGTTTCACTCCATATTTTGTCTGTTTCAGGCGCGGATCCAGCCTTTTTGAAAAGGGAGGTTCCAACCCCCGGAACATCATGAAACGTTTATATAATTAAAAAAAAAATCAAAAAAAGTAGGTTCCAATCTCCGGACCCTCCCCCTTGTACCCACCATATGTGTTTGTTCCTGGTCTTATCATAATAAAAAAAATGGTAAACCAGAGTTCGTTCGACCTTCTTTTGTAAAAGTGCAAGGGTATCTACACAAACAGCATAGGTCGAAGTAAAACAGACAATACTATGGCCAACAACAAAAAAGACTAACAGACACAACACAGAAAACTGAAGATTGAGGAACACGAAATATCTCTAAAAAAGGAGTAAACTCAGATGCTTTGGGGTCAGTCTGACTTCATTTGATTTACTACCTTCAAAATTTGTTCGTTGATTGATTGAAGGATGCCGAATCCCTCGTGGCAAATATTACACATATATTCAAGAAGAGGACAAATTAACAATATTCCAATGGATTTGGGAAGTGAAAAGTAGATATACAAGGAGATGGATTGGTAACTTGACTGCCATCTTCATAGAAGGCATATTATAGATTGGGTTAAGAATTCAAATTTGCAACTTGTCACCTATTGGTCTGGATTTTTTTCTTTTTTTTTTTGAAGTCTTCATCTCTCTTTATTTCTAAGGCCATATTTTTAACCTATAATTGTTTTTTGCCCGTTGTTTTAACAACCAAACATTAATCTTTATTCTTTATTTTGTGGGCCCATTTTTCTCTATATTGTTATGCTTTACAAGACCCTGTCCTATGGCACCTTTTTCATAGTTGGTCGAGTTGTTTCTTTTACACATGTATAAGCTCTTTCATGTTTAACTGGAATTATTGTCATATATTTATAAATCATTATTTCAATAAAATGTGGACAATACCACTTGCTCGATTTGTTCGGTATTATTGCTGATCAATGACCCTCTCTTGTCCATTATCGCAGTCAAAGTGTATCGTATGATGTTAGATTGTATTTTATGTATGAAACGTCCTTTGCATGGTCATTTTAAAATTTGAAAAGGTAGGTATATTTACAAGTGCAAAAATCAAACCTTCCACATGCAAATGTAAAAAAAAACCCTCATAAATCAATTTCATATACCTGGTATCATTACTGGCGTAAACGACGACAATTTGTCGAACAGCGAAAAACTTGTCCCACCAAAACTTGATAGGAACGAATCAACAGAGGTATATGTATTTTGGTTTTTTTAAATAATTACAAATGCTATCATTCATTACCCGAAAAAGGCTCTACAATTTGGAGAAAATTTCTAATACGTTACAACAGGGGAATAGATAGTCAAGATTTGCCAAAACGTTGACGTATACAAATCTTTTATATTTCTTTCAAACATAAGACATTTATCAGTTCTTAGAAAAACTAGTATAATGTATAGATTTATAGATCAAGAACTTGTATGTTTCGAGTCTGTGCATCCGTCCGTTCATCGGTCCCGTTCCAAATTTAAAACTTTTAAAATTATATACCAAATAAGGGTTTTATCAGAGATTAGCATCCTCTCTACTAAGCACGCGATATCTAGGAGTAAAAGCAAAGATTGGTTGGTCCGGAGTCAGAATAATGTTTTCGGGTAGGGTAGGGTGACATGTCTTCCTGCGGACTGTTACCTTGTGAACTCGCATGTTAAAATGGATCAGCGTATCGGTCTAGTACTCGCTTCAGATTTCATCATTTTTAGTTAGGGGACATAAATTAAATTAATCATCCTGTTGATACTTATATTTTGGCGTTGCGAAAAGTCGTGATCTTCAACACTGCATTGGGAATAAAAAAACATCGAAAAGGAAAATACTAGCGTGCCGTTTTGACTGCATTGTGCATCGACGTCTTATTATCTTATTTTTATTATGTTTCTCGACTTATGACACATGCACTTCATTGATTTATGCAGTAAAAATAAATTCGGCGAGCATCTAAAAATTTGTATCAATAAAATTAATAAAACTATAAGTAAATATACCTCAATAGATATAAAATATTTTGCTTGGAAATGTCGTTTGTACTTGGACTCTTACAGCGTTTTACACTGCCATTCCCGTTTTTACAAGACAACACAGATCAATCCTTAATCGAGCACACTTTCTACAATGCAACCTTGATAGGGAATTGTTTATCTGTATATTTTATAATAAATGGAAATTACTTTGACTTAGAAATTAAATGGAAGCAATAGTGTATATCTCAATTTTCAATTTTAGTCACGAGACAAATTGTGACAAACACTTATTTCGACATTTCTGAACTTGTGAGGAAAACAATCGTCTAATACAACTTTTGTCCATAAAATATTTAAATAAATAGATAAAGAAAGAAGAAAGAACATCGGATAACGAAAAAATAAACAATTAAGATATAGAATAATGTAGCGTTCATCTGCAAAGTATACTAAACTATAGAACGCGGGAACCACATTAATAGATAATATAATATCAAAGTTTTAATACTTAGAAAAAATCGAAATTTTAAGATTTTAAAAGTGAAAATTTCAAGATTTTATACAGTCTAAATTTCAAATTAAAGTCAAAACTTCGAGATTCGAAAAGTTAAAAGTTCAATTCCAATCTTAATTTTTACTATGTCCCTATATTTTTCTCATTGTTGATGGCCGTACGGTTGCCTATAATTGCTTACACCCACTTCATTTGGACTTTGGTGGATAGTTGTCTCATTGGCAATCATTCCACATCTCCTTTTCTTTATATTGCTATGAAGAAATATCGTATCACTGTACTACTAGTTTAACCTTGACACGTTAATGTATTTGGATAGGAGAAACTGTATGCATGGAACTAATAGTTTGTATGTTTGCATAGTCCTGACTTTAGGTTAGGGAAATCGTATTACAAATATTTGAATGTAATTATAATTGAAGGATTGAAATTCCGTGTCTCATTTGACTAATAAAAAAATACCTACAAATTGGTTGTCGGCCCAAGTAAAATAAATCGATCGGCAATTCAGTCGGTGGTAACTACGTTTTGAATTTTTCCTGAACTTTAATATATATGAATGGATCTTTTTAAAGCTCTGATAGGGGCAATGCAGAATATTTAACCATGTGGCTAGCACCAGAAGAGTTAAAGTTAAACATTCAGTGGTATAATAAATTCCATAATAGCTTGCCATACGAGACAGTTGCTTAGTCTGTTTTCTTCTGAGAACCTTATAATGTCGGTCAATACTAATTGTATTGTTACTATGTCCCTAATACGCTTCCGTAGGGTTCATATTGGTCAAATTATTAATTTGATTTTTTGGGACAAATTCAGCAAATTTAAGGGCACGTTAATATAAAATTTAAAATCTAATCTTTTATAATCATTAAAAAGTTCAAACTTTCTTTAAATACTTCAAGTTGTCTTGGTCGATATAAGATGGTCCGAGTTGACTAAACATAATCGTTCCCAAATTTCTCCGGACCGACATGTCCCATATTCATCATTAGAGCTTTTGGCAGATCATGATTGAATTTAGTTCGCCCTATATCAAACGCTAAGGAAACATTGATGTCGATTTTTAATATCAAAAAATGATTTTTAAACATTAAAAAATCAGCATATTATTTAATATTAAAAAATCAGCATATTATCTAATTTTAAATTCATTTATTAATATTAATAAATCCGACTGAATATTTTAAAATTTTGAAATATATTTTTAATATTAATAAATTCATTTATTAATACCAGTAAATGACACGATTTTTTATATTAAAATTAGAATTATTAATATTAAAAATTATTTTGTAATATTAAAAATGATAAATGATTTATAAATATTAATAAAAGAGAATAAATTCCACAACAGCTTGCCATATATACGAAATTAGTGCCAGATATAACTTATTTACTCAGTAATATTATTATTAGTATAATATTCCCAGGATTCTTGTCTGTTGCAAACGTAAAAATAATTAATAACTTAAACCCGCATCTAATAATGATTTCGTATTAATTCTACAAAAAAAAAAAAAAAAAAAAAAAAACAGTATTCAATTCTTAAACACTATCGTTTCGTGGTATCTAGCTAGACGATCCATTTGGCTTGAAAGTGTTGTCATTTGAATCGATGGATATGAATGGACGAAATTATTTAGCATGGTTGATAACCCATTGTTATTGGGTACATATGAATTACTATTGAAAACAGGGCGTAAATGCATTTACAAATCGCCCGTTAAACTGTTATTATCCAATAATGTGGTTCCCGCGTTCCTTTATTATAGATTGTCGACCGTTAATGTATTCATGATCAATAATAATAGATTGTCTACGATAATTTCGTAAATGCATTTACGACCGATAATTATAGTTAAGGTAAATTTACGGCGTTCATCTATAATGATCGACCGATAATCTATCATTATCCCCGATAAACTGTGATTATCTAATTTATGTGGTTCCCGCGTGCCATACTAAACAATAAGGTGTCATAATCAAAACCAGGAAAGATAACTCAAAACGATCTTATAATAGGTAAGGGATACGTATTTATACATGATCTTATGTCAGTGAAAATTAAGGCGGGAATCTTGAAACTTCGTGATAATAGAAAAATACCTTATTTCTTTCATTTTTCATCACTTAAAAATTATTTGATATGGACGAAAATTCCAGTGTATTATTTTAATATTCTTGGAACATTATTTAAGTTTTAACTTGAGCGACGTATTTTAACAAATTCTACGGTTGGTAATAGCTCCGCAGGTCGAGTTACGTACGTATGCCATTTTATTGGAAATCTCTCATAATACTAGTAACACGTATGATACACACACTATATAAACACGTATGATAAACGTAAACTATATCAACACGAAGGATAAACGCACTATATCAACACGTATGATAAACGCACTATATCAACACGTATGATACACACACTTTATCAACACATGTGATACACACACTATATCAACACGTATGATACACACACTGTATACAATGTATATAGTATTCAGCACTTCTGTGTTGACATGAATTATCATTGATATGGTCATAATTATAAATTCACTGTTGAATTTTTCGAAATACTAAAGATTTTCGACCCCAGGAATTATTATAGATTACATTAGCTGTATTTGGCAAAACCTTTCGGAATTTTGGGTCATCAATGCTCTTCAACCTTGCACTTTTTTGGCCTTTTTATGTTTTTTAATTTAAGCTTCACTAATGAGTCTTTTGAGACGAAACGCGCGTCTGGCGTACACACTTTTAGTCCTGGTATCTATAATGAGTTTACTGCAACACGTATGATAATCGATAATCACGTGGCTGGAAGTTGGTATTCAGTGTGGAAAACTCATTTTGATGAACTGTTTTGTTATATAATTGTGATTTTTCATTAAAAAAAACTCAACGGTCATATCAGGGGCGGATCCAGCCATTTATAAAAGGGGGATTCCTAACCCAGGATAAAGGAAAAGGGGGGGGGGGGGGTTTCCAACTATATGTCCCCATTCAACTGCATTGATCGTCAAAAAAAAGGGGGTTCCCTCTGGATCCGCCACTGTTATGCAAACAAACCACTTCAGTTATTATTTATATCAACTTTATAGTTTATGACCGTGGGCCCTTTCTGTAGGCCTGTGTATTACGAATTTTTCAAACTGCAATAATATCAAAACAGAAAAAAGTACTGAATAAAAGAGACGCCCCATTGTGTACATATACCAAAGGGAAACGTCGTTTACAGCAATAATGATTGTTGCATTGCATTTATAATGAGTACAAGGGAAAGGCTGTGAATTGTCTATAAAATTTCCATATGTTTAGCATTGAAACAACAAAAGGGTACATAATCCTTAAATGAAATAACTATACGACTGAAAATTCTGCTAAAAGAAACCCGGTTAAGTATTATTATAGTACTGAAATAACATAAACAACATCCCGTTAGTTGCAGAATCGGTGTTATATTCAAATAGTGTAAGATTACCAAGAAAATGAAGTTTAATTACTAGTTTAGAATGTTTAAAGGCATGTTAAATTTATTATTACCAAACATATCAAAGATTTAAGAAAAAAATCTAATTCAACATAAAGTCAGGTCAAATTATAGAAATCATTGCAGTTAATTTCTTGATCCTAATATGGCAGTCCTATATATAACATCTATTGGGGTAATAACACGGGTTCCACAGTGCCTGAAAGGAGCCCGGATCCTTAGAGCTAGGAGACTTATCATTGGAGCTTGGAACCCTATTTTTGGAGCCCTGTGCCTATCAGTTGGGATCTCGAATCTATAAAAAATTACTGAAAGCAGCCCGTAACCCATAATGTGCAGCTTGGAGCCCAATGATAAAATTAGGATGGAGCCAGAGCCCAGAGCCCGTGTTATCCCGCAAATCTATACACTACAGCTAAAACGGGGGCACTGTTTTTTTAATGTTGTAAACTTTTTTGTTTTGTTTATTTAGATAATTATGTTTATTTGTTAAAGGGGCATTGGGTGTCAAATTCATGTTCACCGATTTGACCCAAACTCATAATTGATTTATAACATACTAAAAATGAACAATTAACAACGGAATAGCACATCCTAATTTTTACGGGAATGTTGATTCCGGGTAAACTTATCAATCCTTTAGATAAACTTATTTTAAGAGGTTACCAATTCAACACTGTAATTAGATCTTTGAATATTGTTTTAATCGGTATAAATATTGATTTTGTTATTAGTATATTAAAACCATACTAAATATTATTGTTATACACATATATGCACATTCACGGTACTAGAAACTGTCGATATCTATATTTTGGCATTGCACAAGGTCATGTTTTTCTCTGACTGTTAATGACGTCTCAAACTAAATTCATCGGATGTTGGATGTGTACTGATAGATATTTTAGTCTTAGATACATGATTTTTTTATTAGTTGTTATTGGCTTTGAACTAGCTGTCAGTAACTGCGAGTACTCTCAAATCTTTACTTAGTGTCTTTTTTGTTGTAAATATACGCTGCCATGTCCGATCTGTGTTCTTATAATTTTTTTTGCTTTGTATCGATCTGATAGTTTAAGCCCTTTTCAACTGATTTGTATACTTTGTTCTTATGTTGTACTGCTACACCACTATCCCAGGTTAAGGGAAGGGTTTGGCGCCAGCAAACTAGTTTAACCCCGCCACATTCTGTATGTGCCTGTCCGAAGTCAGGAGCCTGTAGTTCAGTGGTTGTCATTGGTACATGTCTGTCATATTTGTTTGTCGCAAATTGTTTTGTTATAGATAGTTAGTTTTCTCAATTGAATTGTTTCATATTTTTTATAGCCGACTATACGGTATAGGTTTTTTCATTGTTGAAGGACGTACGGTTGCCTATAATTACTTAAATCCACTTCATTTGAACTTTGGCGGATGGTTGTTTCATTGGCAATCATACCACATCTCCTTATTTTAATATGGACTCGATAATATGTATCATCATTTCGTGTGTATTTTAGTCTAGATGTCATTTAATAACCATCGCGGTGACCTTCGAAGAATGCCGACGGTTATATAACCCGATATAAACATAAATATAAACGAGAACACCTGAAAATGAGTTATTTTGGGGATTTTTCTGCTGTTTTCCTCAAATGTCGGATGAAGGCTTACGCAAAAACAAATATGACATTTATCATTTTTAATATCTGAAAGAATAATACTTAGCAATTATTTGGAAAGTTTTATCAGATTTTGCCTTTTAAAAAATTAAAAAGGCCAACATTGAAAATAACACTTTATATAAATTTTGGCGCGTCCGAAGTACTTTTCTTGAATTACCTTTATCATGAACGCTAAAAAATAGAAAGCCAAGGGTGTGTAAATACTTGAGTGCTATAGATATGACATACAATGACCTTAACTAGATAGCAAAAATAATTTACATTTGTAAGGTCAACTTTGTATAAAGTAGTAGGGAGGGACATTAGTTTCTGAATAATTTTTCAATTTATCAGCGGCAAGTTTAATAAATGTATGTTATAAATCATGTCAATGACGAAGCACTGACTCAAAACGAGATTCTACTGTACCTTTCTTTAAAAAAAATTATAACACTTTTTATGCGTTTGGTGCTGGATTAACATTATGCAGGAACACTCCGAGTCAAAAGTTAAGACAGTTAATAACTGATAAATACAATTGAAGCTGTAAATCCATAAGAGGTCATGAACAGAAATGTCACATAATGTTGCTTCATTGTGTTGCATGCTATTTTTTTAAATGTATTCTGCTTCATAATAGGTTAATAAAAATCAACTATGGTTGAAAGCATAAGAACACTTTGTTCGCTGTGTTGAAGACCCATTGGTGGCCTTGGGCTGTTTTCTACTCTTTGGTCAGGTTGTTGTCTCTTTGACACATTCCCCGTTTCCATTCTCAATTTTACTTTGAATTTTAATTCATTTGAGAAAAGGATCTTAAAGGAATTGCTTTTTTTCCTATTGAGAACATGTAATATTGAACATTTTAAAACCTTTTATTTTGATAATTTGACATTAGAATTCACCTTTTATTGCAATCTTAAGAACATTTTAACTGATTAGATATTTGTTTTTGACATTACAATAATTTTGAAGATAACAATGTGGCAGATACCATTAGTTGAAGTACAGCCATGATCATGAACTACTTTTGGTCGGCACCAGCAATCAAATTATTCCCTTCATCATGCTGTTTTTCTATATTCTTCACAACACGACTTTTAACGTTACTGATGAAACAAAAGTATTTATGAAATAACTTGGAATTAAGAATACCAAAGACAAAAGACGGTCTCGGTTTCCTCCTGTATTTATACATAGCTTTTGGAGAAGGGCGTCATCTGTCAAATCTCTATAATGTAGAAGACATTATGATTTTTTAATTCATTCATAGTAACATGTATACGTCGTTTTTTTATACAACACACTCGGTAAAGTGTGTAACTCTAACTTCGATTATGTTAAAAGTGATTAAGTTTTGAATAGCATAAGTGCTAAAACAAGAATTTGAGATTGTCAGATACAATTTATACGTCCGTTTTATTTTAAATCAAAGTTCATTTCCATCAGTTTTTCTAAATTAAATGTTCAAGATCTTTATTGTGACAAACTTCACTAGCAAACATTAGAATATTAAGATAAATATGATTCAAATGTATGTGTTTCCTCACTTTTAAAAGATGCATTATGTGTCAGGATTTTTTGTCAATTCTAAATTCCCAGATAATTCAATGCATTTAATAAAAAAAAAATCCTGGCACTAAAATAAAGTGAATTTTACACAGGGAAGGACAGGACGCCGATAGACAATTATTACATTACCTATGTACTTTGTCACTTTATGACAAATATACAGTATATAGTATTTTTATACTTTAACGTACGGTACAAAAATTCATTAGGTTAGTACTTTTATGAATTTTGTATGGAACAGAATATCGAGAAAAAACATATATGTAGTACTTTATACTTTTTAGAAATAATCAATTTAAATTTAAGAAAGTTAAGAAATCAATCTGTAATTGCACGTAAAAAGCGTCGTAAAATGATTTTTCTCACTTTAAATTAAAATGTCTGAAGAAGGTGTACAAAAACTCTTACAAAACTTAAAATCCAAACAAAGCAGCAGGACCAGATGAAATTAAACTAAAAAAAGAACTTTCGCAAGAAATTGCACCAATCAATACTTACCATCATCTTTGAGAAGTTGGTTAAAACAGGTATTGTTTCAGATGACTGGAAAACTGCCCATGTCTCCCCTGTATACAAAAAAGGTCAAAAATATAACCCTGAAAACTACCGCCCTATATCTCTCAGTATTTGTTGCAAACGTCTAGAACTCTTGGTGCTCACACACATCATGAAACATGAAGATAATTACAACATCGTATATCCCATACAGCATGGATTTCGCAGAGGTCGATCCTGTGAAACATAATTACTTGAATTTATAGACGATGTTTCACTCAACATGGACAATGGAAAACAAACAGATATTTTGGTCATGGATTTCTCAAAAGCATCTGATAAAGTTTCACATTCACTTCTCATTAACAAACTTCACCATAACGGGACACAGGGGGAATTAAATTTCTGGATACAAAATTTCTTAAGCAATCGCAAGCAGGCAATAGTACTTGAGGTGGGAAATCTGAGTATGTAAAAGTTGAGTCAGGGGTTCCACAGGAGTCAATTCTTAGCCAAGTTTTTCCCTGTACTACATAAACGACATTCGAACTGGTCTTACATCTACAGTGCGTTAATTTGCAGATGACACCATAGTTTTTTTGGCAATTAAATCAAATTCTGATTCATCTACATTACAAAAAGATCTTGACAAATTGGCTTCATTAGAAACTACGTGGAAAATGGCATTCCACCCAGATAAATGTAATTTTATCTCAGTCACCAGAAACATTTAACTACACATTACACAATCATTCCTTAGAACATGTCACAACAGCAAAATATCTTGGGGTAACCATCAGTTCAAACCTTAAATGAGATGTGCACATTAACAACATATGCAAAAAAGCTAATAGCACACTAGGCTTTCTAAGGAGGAACCTGAATATTAGCTAAACATTATTTATAGAGCAGGCATACAAGTCCCTAATAAGACAATCACTAGAGTATGCTTGCTATGTTTGGAACCCTTACTTACAACACGACATAGATAGCATTGAAAAAGTTCAAAGGAGGGCTGCCCGTTTTGTAACCAACAAATACAGAAACACCTTAAGCGTTGGTAACATGTTACAACACCTTGAATGACACAGCCTCTCTGACAGAAGAAAAGATGCCCGATTGGTAATGCTATGCACAATAGGAAACGAAAAGGTTGCAATATCTAAAATATAAAAATGATAAATTAATTCTACAAAAGAGACAAACAAGACATTCAAATTCGAACAGTTTCCTAATTCCATCCT
The DNA here is from genome assembly GCA_017311375.1 of Mytilus coruscus. Classification (NCBI taxonomy): domain Eukaryota; kingdom Metazoa; phylum Mollusca; class Bivalvia; order Mytilida; family Mytilidae; genus Mytilus; species Mytilus coruscus. Next base: position 37,377,200 of record CM029603.1, on the reverse strand, counting down.
GCTAAACACAGTCGAGAAAAGAATCTGTTTCCCCAAGAACAATAACCGACTGGAACAAACTACCAGATAACATCATAAGTTGCACATCAGTAGACTCTTTCAAATCTTCAATTTCAAAACATCAATATTTAAGTCAACTATTCACATCAGCTAATTGTACATTTGTAATTTTCCTTTTTTTCCGCTATTTTTAATTTGTATATATATTAATCTATGTTTTGTTGTAAGTAGGCGGTCACTATATGGTAGAAGTAGAAGTAGAAGTAGAAGAACAGTTCGAATAATCATGTTTAAAAAAAGACATGTAGTTTTTTTTTGGTTTATAAGTATAAGCTCTTCACGTTTTTTATAAGTTTTGGATTTTCAAATATTTTGACCTCGAGCATCACTGAAGAGACATTTATTGTCAAAATGCGCATCTGGTGCAGACAAATTGGTACCGTGAATGTTTTTACTGCCACTGGGTAGACACCTCTGCTGTTGGACGGTTGGTCCCCGAGGGTATCACCAGTCCAGTAGCCAGTACTTCATTATGGCAAGAAAATACAGATATTGTGTTATTAAAATTTGCTGTTTCAAAGTTTTGGAAATTATTTTGAATTAAGGAACATATCTCCCTCATGCAAAGCTCTGGTTCCTTGCCATGCTTTGGCTATTCTTTTTGTCATGTTTGTTATAAGCTCTTCACGTTTTTGATATTTTAATATTTTGGCCTCGAGCATTATTGAAGAGACATTTATTGTCGAAATGCGCATCTGGTACAGACAAATTGGTACCATGAATGATTAATTTTATAGATATAAGTTAGTCTCGATATGTAGTGTGAAAAAGTGTCAAAATGATAGAATCAGCACAACGACTTGACGGCCGGCGTCATACTGTCGAATCCTAATTTTTTCATGTTGTCATACATCACTCAAGCCTTATTTTGTGTTAGACAGGAAGACAAAGTCGGTGACCATGTATAGTTTTCATATCATCAAAACGGAAATGCGTATTGCAATAACATATAAGTATTAAAACAAAATGATCAGATTGATATTTCTAGAAATAGCAATTTATAGTGAAAACATTCCCTTTAAGACAAAGTTTACGGCAATTCCATTTATTTTTACCTTTATTTCACAATATTTTAATCGACTGGATTTCTAGAATATAAATGATACATTCAGATGCACTTTAACAAATTCGAAGTGCATACTAATCTCATAAAAAAAAAATAAGAAAACAAAAGAATCAGAACAAAGCAAAGAGGAAAGGTCAATGTCCCATCATTTTTTTTTTCAATTCAGGAAAAGGCTTCCATTATCTCACAAGGGAAATTGACGTTTGAAGACAATAAAAAAATATCTCAATCTTTTTTGTCACGCCATGGAAAAAAAAAATAAAAATAACAAAAAAACCGAACTCCAACGGAATGTCCCTTATTAAATGGCAAAATCAAAAGCTCAAACACATCAAACGAATGGAAAACAACTGTCATATTCCTGACTTGGTATAGGCATTTCCTTATGTAGAGAATGGTGGATTAAACTTGGTTTTATAGCTAGATAAACCTCTCACTACGTAAACAAAAAACGAGCGTTGACAAATATAAACGTACAGGATGAGACCTATGAACCATCCGATTTTCGATTCCAATGCTAGATAACCAAGTATTTATGCAGTTTTCTTTTCTCCTTGAGTTTTTAGAAAATGAATTAATCATAAATGAAGAGTTTCACCGTCACTGAGAGAGGAACCAGTCTGTAATAAACACAGGTAGCACCACTGGCTTGACCTTATTTTGCCATTATTGATTTCACCGATGTACAAGAGAGAATTTGTATCTACTCGTGCAAGGGGTATAAGATAACTGCGATACCCAGAAAAGTAGCAGTCAGCCGAAATATCGCTTGCAGATCTCTTCTATCTCTGTCTCTCTCTGTTTCTCTATTTCTCTCTCTATTACACACAAACACACACTTGAAGTATTTTATTAGAGAATAAACACCATCATTTTTTTTCAATTCAGGAAAAGGCTTCCATTATCTCACAAGGAAATTGACGTTTGAAGACAATAAAAATATCTCAATCTTTTTGTCACGCCATGAAAAAAAAAATAAAAATAACAAAAACCGAACTCCAACGGAATGTCCCTTATTAAATGGCAAAATCAAAAGCTCAAACACATCAAACGAATGGAAAACAACTGTCATATTCCTGACTTGGTATAGGCATTTCCTTATGTAGAGAATGGTGGATTAAACTTGGTTTTATAGCTAGATAAACCTCTCACTACGTAAACAAAAAACGAGCGTTGACAAATATAAACGTACAGGATGAGACCTATGAACCATCCGATTTTCGATTCCAATGCTAGATAACCAAGTATTTATGCAGTTTTCTTTTCTCCTTGAGTTTTTAGAAAATGAATTAATCATAAATGAAGAGTTTCACCGTCACTGAGAGAGGAACCAGTCTGTAATAAACACAGGTAGCACCACTGGCTTGACCTTATTTTGCCATTATTGATTTCACCGATGTACAAGAGAGAATTTGTATCTACTCGTGCAAGGGGTATAAGATAACTGCGATACCCAGAAAAGTAGCAGTCAGCCGAAATATCGCTTGCAGATCTCTTCTATCTCTGTCTCTCTCTGTTTCTCTATTTCTCTCTCTATTACACACAAACACACACTTGAAGTATTTTATTAGAGAATAAACACCATTAAAATTATTTTTTGGCCATGAATGTATTATCTTTAACATCTTCAAGTTGAAAAGAAACATAAATAGTACCATTGATTTGTACAAGGACATCACTATATTTGATCTGTGATAAAAGAGTCAAGGCCGATGCACTTAATGTAACATATATATGTACCAACAGTTAGTTCATTTAAGGTAACGACGAATTGGTATCAGTTTTGTACAGATTTTATCGGTATCCGAACAAACACATTGAGAATTAAAATCGAAAAGGAAGAGGATTAAATAATAAATCAGAAAAAAAAAGATTTCAAACAAAACTAACATAACTAGAAAAAGAGAAAATACACACTCAAAACACAAAATCACCAAACTTAAATACAAGGACAGCACTGCTTTGCATGATATTTGATATCCGATAAAAGAGTCAAGGCCGGTGCACTTAATTTTATATATGTATATTAACAGTTATGTCAATGTAAGGCAGCACCGTATTGGCATTAGTTATTGTGAATATTTTATCGATACCCGAACACAAACCTCCATAATTTAAATGAAAAGGGAAGTGGATTCCTTTAATAATTGAAAAGAATGACACAAAATTAAACACTACAATAACCGCAGATTTCAAATAAAACCAAATTTACTAGAAAAAAGTAGAAGTAACTGGCCTGCCAAACTCCTTACTTGGAAGATGTCAAATAGCATTATATTATATATTTCAGGTTTAACATGAGAATAAAGAACAATTTATGCGAAATAAGAAGGATTATAGAAATAAGACAGAAATATTACAGTTTTGTATATGATTAAAGAGTAGAACAATGAAGGCATAGTCGGACCTAAAATACCAACTCTATCATATCCCATCTAAAAACCAATAATTAAAATCTAAAATATACACATTTAAATAAACACAAACATTTTCCTGATTACTGTTTGTTTAAACGGTGATGATAGCTTCCACAGTATGGTTTTGTTCCAGTTTTTATTTAAGCAATGTTTGCTGTTATTTTTTTCTAGACAACATTGAAATTACACTTCTTCGAACAATTGGTTATAGAAAGGTCCATGGTGGTAAGAATGAGTGCTCAATATCACCTGAAGCAAAAACTAGTCACGCTGATGAAAGATACATTGAAAACTGTGTATTTTGTATTTATTTGATATTCTATTATATTACTAATCGAATATTTTTAAGGATTTGTTATTCGTTAAAGCTTGATCACATATACAGTTGTATTTACTCAGTTTTCACGCCAATACTGTTATGTTTAGCTTTTCGTAGGTCAAAAACAGCATATTGCACAGGACATACAGCATGTTACTAAAAATACATTCTAGAAATTCCCAATTTTACATTGTTCATGCAATAGTTGTTGATTAGTAATATAACAATTGTAGCCTTTGGTTGAGGTCAATACGATGTTATATCGACCTAGAGAAGCATATCGACCTCGGACTTTGTCCTCAGTCAATATGCACCTCATACAAATGCTATAATTAAATAATACTTTTTTTCATCAAATTATTATGATAATTACGTAATTTAGATTTATTTCTACATACAGTTGCAACGTTGCTAATCATTTTTTAAAATTTGTAATTGTCAGCTATCTCCTGGTTAAAATGTCAAACATTGGCTTTGAGCGGTCCTGATAAAAACCAAATAAAAAAAAGCGCTTCCGACTCATAAAGTTTTATAGTTTTTATAGCACTAGGTTGCATTGATATCGCTGCTGATGGACTGTTAGTCCCAAAAGGTATAATCAGCTCAGTAGGTTGTGCTTTGGTTCTGACATGATTTATAACATACCTTTCTGAAATTGTCAGCTAATAAACTAAGTAATTGTTCAGAAACTAATCTAAGGTCCCAGCTCCCTCAGGCAAAGTTGATCTTAGATGGATTTGGCTATTATTTTTAGATCCCTTTTGGTCATATCTATAGCTATTCAAGTGTTTCGGTACTTGTGTTACCTTGTCTTTAAATATTTGGCCTGATGATGGTAAATCCATTTAAGCGCTTTGGATGCATAACATTTATAAATTGTTACTTCCTTTGTAATAGTTTTTCCTTATTCACCGATGTACGCAATGTTCTAACTTTTGATTAAATACCTGAATATTTCAAGTTTCTTTAATTTTAATCTCTTAAAAGTTGTAACTATTTGGCGATATGTTTTGTAAACAACAATATTTTCCAATTAAATCTCTTGTATATCAAAAGATAATTTTACGTATAAATAGATGGTAAATGAAGGAATAACAAACGTCTCGACTTCAATTGTCTGATATTAAATTTTCTTTTATTGGATAGATCAACCCTCCGAATATACTTGTATATCATAACAAATATGCATTGCTATTCAAGTGCTCCTGTCAAACACAGGAATATCCTCAATATCGTCAAATTTCTTTCTCGAAATCAAGTAGAAATTTATATTCTGACGAATTAACAATTATCATGTTCATCAAAAGTTTTTATAATGCCAATCACCAATTGGCTGATAAGCAATTACATCAAAAGTGTATACTATGAGTGACACATTTCCCCCCTGATGCCTCGAGTTGTAACACCGTCGGCGTCATACCTATAGCAGTATTGACTCCATTTTTGTTGAATGATTAAGTGTAACCCGGCAGGAGCCCGTTATTAAGCAATTGCTGTTTTTATTATCTAACATGTGTTCCCGGGTTATGCTTTTGACATAAGCCAATAAAACACACAAGTAATAATTAAAGACATACAAATAAAGCTAGAATATAAAAATTACTTATTGTAACATCCTTTTAGAATGTGTTCAAAATATACTTATTCGGGTGTAACATTTAGTGCATTAGGTATATTTTCATATGCCAAAGAGGATTTAAGTTAAAAGGGCATGAACGCACTATTTAGATTGAAGACATCGCTACAAGAAAACCCAAATAATAATACTATTATACATTTATTTAATCATACAGTAAGGCCAATACTTTTAGATAGACCAGAAAATTTAGGGTATACATTCTTCATTCAATTAAAGCTGACCCTGAAATATGTATAATAAAAGAAATTGACACCATCTCAGTCGAAAAAGTATATACAAAATATGCACGTTGTTAAAAATAAATTATCAAACTTGGCCAGTGGAGGTGAACAAGAATGTTATCCAGTCATTATGCATGTTTTTCTTAACATGGTTTAATATTGGTGTTATTTAAAGAATAAACTTCACAGATAAAAAATAGTATTTTATATCAAGCATTTCAAGAGTCTGTTATAGTGGATTTAGAAAATGAATAATCCTTGATTCGTAATTAAGCACAAATTTTGTCCTATCTGAAACACTATTCGTCCAGTTTTACTATTTATAAATTCAGGGACAGCCTTATCTTTGATCTACTATACCAGAGTATCGGCCAGTATTCTTAGTCTTATATAAGTCAACAATTGGTTCATTTAAGGTAACGACGAAAATTAATGGTATCAGCTTTTGCACAGATGTGTTTTTTTTATTAGAACAACAACTTTGGAATCAACATTTAAAAAGAAGAGTATTGAATATTTAAAAAAAAATCGCTATCAATGTGCTAGAATCAAACACAAGGACATCCCCAATATCGTTAATGTGATTTCTCTGAACCATCTACAGATCACTAATCTGATTATTCATAAGTATCATGTAGTTTTATGGTCACTTATTAAGATGTTTTATAATTGCCATCACTAATTGCTTGACCATTTCGCCAATAGTCCATCATAGATGTGCGGAAAATATTTTTCTGATGCCTCGAGTAATAATACTGGATTGAAACACTGTCGGCTAGATACCTTTACAATATTAGCCTATTTTTTGTTGAAAGATGAAGGGTAAATGAAATCATCATAGATACCAGAATAAACATTTTGTACGCTAGACGCGCGTTTCGTCTACAAAAGACTCACCAGTGATGCTCGGTAACTAACACAGGAACCCGTTAACATGCGATTGTCATTTGGATCGAATAACACAGATACTTCCGTCTCCTGCTATTGAAATACATATGTGATCATGTCAATAGCTTATTGCTGTATAAAACTTCATGATTTTTATTCTTGCTTATTTATATTTAAATCATCCCATATAGTTCACGAACATCGTATCATATGTTTTACTACAATTTATACGGTACAGCGAACGACGGACTTTCAGTTACTTAGTTGACAAAATGTACCTTCCTTCCAATTTATCGTAAATAAGGATTATCTTTCGATTCGTTTATAGCACAGCATAGCATTTTTTTATGTAAAATTATTGACAAAAGTAAGAAAATATTAAGCGTTATGAGTAATCAAATACAATGATATATAAAATTCTGACCTTTTTAACATACCAAACTCCAGTAGGTTTCATCAACATTTTTATGTTGATCTTATGAAGCGGAGTCACGTGTGTTAAGTATAAACAGGACAATGTCTTCACAGGACTTGAAGAGGGTAGATACGTATAACTTGTGTTCTACAAGAAGTAGTGCTTCAAGCGAGTATCCGAGTCACCTTATTGCATATACAAGACAGACATATAAAAATAAAAAGACCAGCAAGACCACCCTCTCTCTCTCTCTCTCTCTCTCTCTCTCTCTCTCTCTCTCTCTCTCTCTCTCTCTCTCTCTCTCTCTCTCTCAAACACTCAAACACTAAAACACAAATATGTTTGGCCATGAATGTATTGATATTAAATTTGTCAAAAGTAGTTTAACGATGTTGAAATCTCATAAATCGATTAAGAAGATACTCAAAATGGTAACAATCAAAACCTGAGGGACTCGCATTAACCTCAAAGGGAGCGATACCGAAAGAGTTTAAAGAGTGGGCGTCTTTTGCTATGCAGTATAACCCACCATACGAATCCACACTCAATCAAAATGTCACAATCTGTAAAAAACAGATCAAAGGACTATTGTATCTAAAAGATCTAAGATTGCGAAAGTATGTCACTAACATGTTGAGACACATCGTATCGGTCAATATGTCCAGAACATTCATGACATATTTGCCACTGGACGTTAAGCAACCAACAATCAATCAATCAATCGAATCGGACAACCAATTTATGATGGTGACCGTACAATTTATGTAGTGTCGATTTCAGCCGTTCTTCCTCATAAGTCTGTAAGCAGTTTGTGTTTAAGGAGCACAATCCTGTTAATGAAGTCCGTAAACGTGAACATACACGGGTTTAATTATTGAGAAGTGTAATCTCCATACGAAGGGGTGTTACAGCTAATAAATTAGAGGTTGATAATTGGAAATTTGAAATCATCACATTTGTCAGAGATTTTATTTTGAAGCTGCACTCAAGAAGCTAGAAAAAAAAAGAGTAAGAAATAAACAATGAAAGAAAGCCAAACGTGTCACAAAAAACATTTCAAAGTCAAACATTGAAATTCTTAAATTGTATGTTTGTAACTCTGTAATTTTGAAATTCCAACTTAACAATTCTAAATTTGTAAAAATGCAACTCAAAAATTATGAGAGAATTTATATTACAAATTCTCCTTTTATCTTTACCTTTAAAACAAATTTGGAAACGTTTAGGAAGCATTGTACCAATTTTAAATGTATTAATCATTTGAAAATACAGATATAAACATAGAGGTTCAAGTTGATATTCCTTTACTGTTATCTAAATTTTTTAAATCAATCTATGTTTCTAGTGACAAGAAAATGTACAATCAAAAATATGTCAGACTTACTTCCCCCTTTACACATTTAAAAAGAGTAGAGCATGACCAATATACGAAAAGCTAACACTCTATGATGTTTGAAATATGTATACAGAAAACATGGATAAATATTTCTATGCAGCACTTGTGCTATATGTGTTGTTCCCCTTTGTAAAAGGATTGTACACATATTGTAGTCCCGATGGAATGAAAGATCTGTGGTGTGAAAACACTAGTAGCTGTTACACCAATTACCATTCAAAGTTCGGATTTGACTTTATAAACCAGTGTCTAGCATGTGAAGCGATTCCGGAATGGGAAATTCCGCTGCCTAATATCACATATCTTTCTTTAGACGTTGAAATGGAAAGCGTATTTGGAACAGAAAGTCTGTTAGTAACTGATCAATCATTTAGCAGTTCAACTTATTTCAGATTTGAATATGCAGATGGATACCTAACAAAATTTCCCAGGAATATATGCGAGTTTTATATTGTCTTTATTGATGTAAGTTATAATTTATTTGAAGAAATCGGAAACATTTCCTGTCTACGAATTTTAGATACACTAAAAATGAATAAGAATAGAGTCAAATTTGTTTCCAATAAGACATTTTCAGAAATGCCAAAGCTGAGGTATGTTGATCTGTCTGGTAATAAGATTTCGAAACTGGACTTTAATATACTGAATTATCCCAGAACTAACATTCTTTACTTTTATCTTAATGAAAATAATTTACATAAACTCGACATTGGAAATATTATTGTTCCGAATAATACTTTTTGTATGGTAAGCTACAAAGATAACAAACATCCAATTAAGATTTCCAATAGTAAGAATTTTAATCTTGCAGAATCAAACTCTTATTTGTGTGGTGACATCGACTTTTCCAACGTTAGGTTAAATATTCATCCTTTTATGACATTAGTCACCAACCCGGCAGATCTGTATAAGTTTGTAAAATGCGGTAAACTTGAGTATCGAGGAGCGACATATGACTGTGATTGTACAGTTGCCGAATTTCTCCCTTTGAAATATAATGACTTCAATCGACTGTTCGGAGGTTTATTATTTAAAAGTACTTGTCATGATCCAGAACCTTTACGAGGTATATCAATTAATGGACTTTTCTATAATAGAAGTCTGCATCACCTAATGGTATGTGACGTTCAGGATGGATGTCCCAAAATTGGACGATGTAAATGCGTCTGTACATCTCAACCAAGCACAGATAGTATAATCATAGATTGTTCTAACCAAAACTGCACAGATCTTCCAGATGTTGTGCCCACTACTGGACATAAAATTGTTTTATCAATGGCAGGTAATCAAATACAAAGTGTTAGTTCAAAATATTATTTTAATGCTGTGAAAAGTTTAAATTTAGCCGGAAATCCTGTACAGAGTTTTGACGAAAGTATCGGAAATTTTACAAATGCTGTAGAAATAATAATAACAGACCACTCACTTGATTCACTCCCTAAATCAGTTCAAACTCTCAATCCTAACGTCTTCTGGTTCGGCCAAAAAGGTATACCATGTAATTGTGATAATCGATGGATCGGCGAATGGAGAAAGTTCAAAAAGGCACTGTATCCTCTCTATTGTTCGAATTATCAAAATGTTTCGATAGAAGATTTTGTAAGTCAACCAACGGACTGTGATTCAAAACACGTTTCTCTATTGCCTTTGTATTCATTAATACCCCTAATTATTTCACTTTTTCTAATGTGGAAACTACGACATTGTCGTTACGACGTTGAAGTTATTAGAAGTCAGTTCCAACCAATTGACGAAAATATAAAAAGAAGGTGGCAAACTGATGTATATATTTCTTTTGACGAAGACAACGATGACGTCAGATGGTTTGTGTTAAGAATATTAGATGCTTTCTTTCGGAGGAAGAAAATAAGCACTTATATTTCTTGTAGAGATTCTTTGCCTGGTAGAACACATGAACAAAACATTGTTAACAATTTGCATAATTGCAAATACTGCCTGATATTACAGTCTTCTGGCATGTATGATTTAGATAAAAGTAAATCGTTTACAAAAAGGATGGAATATAAACTAGCATGGGACATGCTTACAGACAAAACACTTTGCAAAATACTTGTTATTAATTTTGACAAGAGTGAAAAAGAAGCATTTCAAGGTATGAAAACAAAAGCTCTTTACCGACGTGGAATGGGATTTAAAATATATGATCGAAAACGATCGTTATACGAAAAAATAATGGAAGTTTTTAGCGAACCACTTGTTTCAAATGCAAAACAAATTCGTCAGGGATAAAGAACAATATCGGCATATTTATGGCAAAAACTAAAATAAAGGGAATGCCGATTAAATGAGTCATATATCAGGATGGCGTCGATGCATACAGTAAATTTGTGTGATTATGGTGTACAGATAGAATTACTTTACAAGTGTTCCTTTCCTAAACAGCCATACCAAGGTAACATACACAAACTGAGGAATCCTATCATATCAAAAAGGAGCGAGACCAGATGAAAAGTTAGGAGATATAAAACCAAAAGGAACATAAATAACATAGCCAAATTCATCTAAGGCCACATTTAACTGACGGAGTTGGACCTTTAACAATGATTATATTCACAGATTTCAAAACTATTTTTTAATTTTTTTCAAATTTGGTCTAGAGTACATTAAGTTCCAACATGCTCAATATGTTTTGGTACATTACTGACTTTTGGGGGTGAAATTGATAAATGTCATTAAAAATAACAAATTTCAGGGAAATATGTATATGTTTTCTTATATTGGATCTAATGAGTTTATATTAAGATAGCTTTAGCACAAACTTATTGAAACTATCCTGTCTTAAGATTAAAGACTCATTACCAATAATTTAGTATATCAATTCGCTATAGGTAAAAAAAATTTATTTGGATTATTTTAAATAATTTAAAAGCTTTTTTGCGTCTTGTGATTTTATATTTAAAAAGTATCATGAGTAATAATTTTCAGGGTTATATTCTGATAAAAATTGTGATTTAACTTCATTTTGTGGTAAATAATGTAGAAATATACAAAAAAGACAGATTTCTGTAAAATGAATTTACACTTTCTTGTATTTGGTCAAGCGATTTTATCAAAACTGGACTTATCCACACACTTCCGTGTTCCATATGGATACTCAGTTCCGATATATTAAGTGTTTTACTGCATTTTTGGATAACCATTATACATTTTATTTGAAAACATTGTAATTAGGTTGACAAAAGAATTTCGCACAGACTGCTGACAAGGACTCTCTTGAATTTGCAGTGTTGAAGGTCTGTGACTTTCAGATGAAGAACAGCAATAAAATAACTTTGTCAAGAATTGTTTCTTTAGGAAATAAAAGCAACATTACGTAAGCAAGTATAAAAGAAATGACTAACAATAACTCTTACTTACTGTGAATGCACTCCATTACAATACTCTTATACTGTTTCATTGGTTGATTAACGTCCAGCGACTACTATATCCTGCATATTCAAGAAGAGAAAAAAACAAAATCCAATTAATATATAATTAGAAGGTTCTGCAAATTGGTCGACCGGTATGAAAGAGGAACATTTGGACTGCCAAAGGAAAATAACGATACGTTGGATAAGGACTGAAATTGTGCACTTGGACAGATCACCAACTGACCTCTAAGAAATGTTGCAAGTACTTCAAAGTGCAAACTGTATATTCATGAAGTGCTATTTCCACCTTCTAGCCCTGGGTCAAAGCCGTTGCTTGTAGACTACAAATCCTGAAGGATATAATCAGCACAGTTGTCAATGTATGGCATATCATGATTTATGACAAACATTTCTTTTTCCTTTGAAAAATTAAGAATTCATTTAGAGACTAGGATTCCAAATTCCTCAAACAAATTTTATCTTAGATTTTGCTCAGGTATTATGCAAACTGGGTCAGATACCAGTAAGTAAATTATATGCTATTTTTCTGGAGTGTGATAAAATTTCTTTTTTTAGCCCGTTTTATGAATACACCCGTATTATTACAGCCTTTTGACATCACAGGCTGTTTCCTAGTATCGATAAACCTTAAAATCATAAACGACAATTTCTTAAATTAAAATATATAAATAGAGGTATTGATTTTATTAACTTATCTAGCATATTCAATGACTCTTCCGTCTATAGCCAAATACCTCCATATTTTGATAATATAGAACCACCCATTATTTCGTATTTTTATAAAAAACCGAGCAGAAGTTTGATTTTTAATTATACGTCAGTTACATCAGACGTCAATATAGAAAATAATGTTCCTTCCACTTGAGACTGTGAAACATCTAGTTTTAGATATGTTCCCTATGGTCATGTTATTACAGGAGACCTCAACATCGTCGAAGACCGTGAGGTCAAAACTTTTCTAAAGAAAGGACCGAAATACCGTCCTCCATCTATAATAGATTGGAAACAGTGTCGTCAGGTCATTAAAGACTACTGCCTACTGTAAAAATTGGTGCAAACGTGAAAAATCTGATAAAAAATCTCTAGACAGTTATTTGAATAAAATTATGAATACTGTTAATATTCGAATATCTCATTTTGAAAACAATTCTGAAATTAATAATAGGGTCCATGCTATTCCCATTTCTAGAATAAAAAATAAACTCCAAGTTCTCGCAGAGCGGTTTGTGTTCGTACCGGCAGACAAGGCAGCCAATAATGTAGTGGTGGTATGACGCATATACTACACGGAAGTTCTTCAAAACGAAATTATCAATTCCTCTACATTCGATCCGTACGCACCACTGAGAGTCAAATCGTTAACAGGCATATCACTGCCACTACCCAGCTTAAAGCCTCTTCCGAACATTTGAAAGTCCCTACCATGTACTGGTTACCGAAATTACACAAAAACATTTAATTTCCGTTTCATCTCCGCATCTAGTAAGTGTTCTACTACTAATCTATCAGTGCTCCTTACTACCTCCCTTACTACTATCAAAGAACTGGTTATTAACTTTTGTAATAAAACTTATGAAAATAATGGTATTAATTATTTTTGGAGTGTTAAAAATTCTTTAGAGGTTTTAGATAAAATACATGCTTTTGATGGTCCTTTTAATTCTGTTGACAATTATGATTTTTCTAATCTCTACACTACACTTCCACACAATCTTATAAAGAAAAAGTTTTCATATTTAATTAAATGGTATTTCGAAAAATCTCATTGCAAATTTATTTGCTGTAACTCGTTTAAAGCCTTTTTCTGTAACGAAAAAGGAAAGTATGCTAGATACACTTACTGGAAATGTGAGGATATGATTGAAGCTTTAAATTTTCTCCTAGATTACATATATGTACGTTTCGGTGATAAAGTGTAGCATCAGCTAGTAGGTATTCCTATGGGCACTAACTGCGCCCCTTTAATAGCAGATTTATTCATGTATTGCTATGAATCTCAGTTTATGACCAAACTCAGTAAAGGCACGTCATTGTTACATTTGGTTGATACATTCAACAATACCTACCGTTATCTGGATGATATGTTTTCGTTAAATAATCCAGAGTTCTCTAAATATACTACCGAAATTTACCCAAAAGAACTTATTTTAACTAAATCTAACATAAACAGCAGCAGTTGTCCTTTTCTAGATTTAGACATTTGAATTTCTAAAGGGAAACTCCATACTAAAATTTACGACAAAAGAGACGATTTTTCATTCCCTATTGTTAATTTTCCTTTTTTAGACGGCGATGTGCCTTTGGCTCCATCATACGGTGTTTATATATCCCAACTCGTTCGGTATGCCCGTGTATGTAGTGATGTCATAGATTGTAACGAACGTAATCAATGCATCACTGGTAAGTTATTAAGTCAGGGATTTCGTTACCATAAATTACTTAAAACTTTTACTAAATTCTTTCATAGATACAAAGATTTAATTAGTTAATTTGGCTGTACCTGTAGAAAACTTATTAAAAATGGTAATTCACATCCTAAAGTTTACGGTAATATTGTACTTAAAGCGCGGAAATCACTATGTGTAAGGGTTATCATACCAATGTTGTAATTAGATCTCTGAATATAGTTAACATTGGCACTAATATCGATTTTGTCATTAGCAAATTAAAACATAACTAAATTTGTATTTTCTTTTCAAACGGGATGTATAGAGACACGCACACGTTCATTTTTATCGATAAAGAAGTCACTCCTAACTGTCCTACTACCTGTCGATACATTTATTTTTGGCATTGCACAAGTCATGTCTTCTTTGACTGTTCATGACGTTAAAATACTACATCCCTGGGATGTGTTTTAGTTGATTTCAGTCTCTGATGCATGATTTTTTATTATTAATTGCTTTGGCTTTTAACTAGCTGTCAGTAACTGCGAGTACTCTTAAATCGTACTTTAATTTGACCTGTTGATACTAGTTGTAATGCTTTTTTGTTATTTAATGTTAACATGGATCTTGTCTATATACAAGCTTTGATTATTTGGAATAATTACAAATTTTCACTTCTTCGTACTATGAACATCAAAATTATTTTATTTCTCCTTAAATAATGTTCTTGCACCTGTACATGAAGTTTTATCTAACACTAATTGTATAGTTTTATTGTTGATATTTACCCCATATGTATCAAGTGTTAGATTAGTTTTATTGATATTAAAGAAATTTCTTGGTATTCCTAAACGGAAGATTTTATACACACAGAAGTAGAAGTATACTTAACAACAAAATTATTTTCATTGACCTGTGTATAATATGACGCAGGTTTTTTCAAAAGTGATGATTTTCTAATTTTTATTAACTATGTATTTGCATTCAGGTATCACAGATCAAATTTATTCGTTCATTGTGTGTTAATTTACGTTTTTTGATTGAGTTAAGCCTTCCAATTGATATCTTATAGTGTGTCTTTCTATGTTGTGATGTTATACTATTGTTTCAGAAAAAAAGGAGAAGGTTTGGTACCATTAAAACGTTTAATCCCGCTGCAAATGTTTGCACCTGTCCTAAGTCAGGAATCTGATGTACAGTAGTTGACGCCTGTTTATGTAGTTCATACGTGTTTCTCGTTTCTCGTTTTTATATAGATTAGACCGTTGGTTTTCCCGTTTGAATGGTTTTACACTAGTAATTTTTGGGGCCCTTTATAGCTTGCTGTTCGGTGTGAGCCAATGCTCCGTGTTGAAGGCCGTACCTTCACCTATAATGGTTTACTTTTATAAATTGTTACTTGGATGGAGAGTTGTCTCATTGGCACTCATACCACATCTTCCTATATCTATTAAGTTTTCAAGATGTTATATATCTTTTACTTTCTGATTTTCTAATTTTCTGGGTTGAACGAAGGTGACATATAGAAAAGCGCTTCGGATGAACCACATCTATAGTGTTTTATTTTCAGTTTCTAGCACTAGGCGTCGATGGTGTAATCAGCTAAGTAGTCAGTACATTTAAAGATTTTAAACACACCATCGTTAAAGTCTCTGTTAATACATTAACTATATAAACTCGCTCAGACAAAACTGATTCAACATTGATAAAGTTATTCTTTTACGTCCCTATAGCTTTTGGTTATGTTTTTGATCCTCAAGTATATATGAATCTGAACATTCTTAAGTTTCAAATTTTGAGTTTTTTCGTTCCTGATTACTGAGAACAGTTTCTAGCGCTTTATGTTATTTTTGAAATGGTTATAAGGGAACTGTTAAAGACAAAAAGTAGCTATTCATTTATTTTGTACAATAAATAAAACCGTAACTACCTTGGACCCAATACAACGAAAGCCTTATAAATGAGAAATAGGAGAAGATATGAAGCAGACATTTCGGAAGAATCCTTAATATCAAGTTCACTGGAATATGTAAGATGCAAGCACTCACAGCAATGTGGGTTATTTGGTGACCGTTCATCATCAATATATCTCAAAGGGAAGTTAAAGAATACTGCAAGATGCTTTTTTGTTTTGGTCTTTGAAAAGATTTTGCTTTATATGAACATATAAACAAGTGGGCGTAGGGTGTACAATTGTTTTCCATTGGAACACCGATTTTCTGTTGAAATATAGATCCACCAAACAATAGAAAAAAAAAAATGCAACGGTCTAATGAATCATCAATCCACAATATCATCTGATATGTATTTATTGCTTGAATCAATGTGGTTATTTAAAAAGTAATACTTTTCATATTTACCATGATTCCCATTTTCATCGTTCTTCTTCTATTAATACCAAATGAGAGAAGGACGGATTTGAGATTTTCTAAAATATCCCTTTTTGATGAAGTGGTTTATGTGGGAATGTCAGTTTTGTGATTTCCATATTCTTTATATAGAGATTCAGAGTAATAACTTGTGCATATATTATAAAACAATATGTCTGATGCTTTGACTGTTGGAACAACAACATATTTGTCGTTAAGAGAGGAATTAGCATTCTCAACCTCGGGATTCTTGAAAGGGTTAGAAACACATGTGCTTATTGTTTGTTTGTGATTTTGAATGCGCTTCTAAATGCATGACCGCAAAGCTTTTATTCATTCATATAACCTGAAGTGTTTCAGTTGCAAATCTATAGCCACGGAATAAACTGCAGGTGGTGTATATTTTCGATGAACGTGATTCCAATTGCGTCGAAGGTGTAGAATAATTCTAAATTTGTTGATATCATTTTACATGGAACTAGGAAACATACCTGCACTAAGTCTATCAATTTTGTCGCATCCATTTAAATAAGCTGTAACTAATTCTAAAATTGAGAAATCTTCTTTTGGCAAGCAATATAAGGTTATTTGTTGAATGATAGATTTTCTCTATAATCGTGACTTTTATTGAAACGATGGAATGGTCAGGCTGGTTAAAGTGTTGTTAAATATTGTTACGAGGACCATTAATATTAGATCAGTGAT
The DNA here is from genome assembly GCA_017311375.1 of Mytilus coruscus. Classification (NCBI taxonomy): domain Eukaryota; kingdom Metazoa; phylum Mollusca; class Bivalvia; order Mytilida; family Mytilidae; genus Mytilus; species Mytilus coruscus. The sequence continues at coordinate 37,359,926 of CM029603.1, read as the reverse complement.
CACACATTCAGACGGTATGTCTTTATCGTAATTCAACGATATATATATCAGTCCACAAATGGTACATTCAATCATAGATGACGATTACGATCCTCACGACTACATGTATGTATACGTGTATTGTAACATTAAAATGTTTAGTTAGTTAATTTGAAAACATGCATCAGTAATGAATATATCAAAAGTTTGACAGTCTTTAAAATTACACTTAGAAAAGAAATAATTTCGCAAGGTGTCTTAGAAATCTAGTATATCTGAAAGTTGTACAGTACATGGCTGATTACAAACAAACTCTGGTGGAGAGTTGTCTTATTGACAATTATACCACATCTTCTTATTTTCATATTGTCTTAACTTTTTGTAGAGAGCAATCTTATTCATGTCATCTTTTAAGATGATCATAGAAACACCTTTTTTCATTCGGAGTTGTTATGTCCTTGACAACTTGTATACTATTTATAAATAGTATTCATTCGTACTATTTATAAATACAAGTACATCCGTATTTTTGATCTACGATACTAGAGTCAAGGCCGATGCAATTGAAATTATATATGTCAATAGTTGGTTTATTTAAGGTAACTGTAAACAGAGATATTTTAAATGCAGTTTTATTTTCGCTATTTTTGCGGTAAGAGTTGAAACGCAAAAAAGAAAATATCGCAAATATTTTAAGGATGAAGACCATGCATGAACGAATACGAATAGGATTACGCAGAGGATAAATGTATAATAATGGTCTTTACCACATATATAGCTTTATTTCGAAATGAAAGGCAACGTTAAAAATTCAAACTTTAACTCATGACAGTCTAAGATTAAAATAAAAGACATATCAAGCAAGCGGAACTTATTGTTATTGTTATATAATTACCACTTGTTAATCGGTTTTAAATGATTACAAGAACCACATTGTATTTGCTACACATATCAATAAGATCAAAAGATTGTTTAATTTACAGCAACCCTCGCAGCTTCTAATTCACTTTTAATTTCTTCGTTCTTGTCTGTTAATTGTTAATGTGTTTTACAAGCAAACATAATCAACACTTAATTTAAGACAAATAATATTAAATCTACAAGTAGATTAATAAACAGATGATCACTGTTTTCTTTGTTAAGACACGAAGGTTTTCTGATTTATGTTGATCACTGGATTTACGGTACAATCAATCAAAAACGGCGCGAATTAAGATTAGAAATCGTAGAGATAAGACGGCACTAAAATTTCCCAGTTAACAGTATTGGTATCTGTCTTTGTACTTTGCTGTCATCCGAACAAACAATTTGAGAATTACAATTTAGAGAGAAAAAGATAGGATATCAAAAAAATAATTCAAGGATACACAGTATTTACTTGGAGTTGAAAGGCAGACGGAAAGGGATAACTAGGCTTTTTTTTTATAAATCATCAACATTACACTAACGGTACCTTCAGACACATTTGACATTTTTGTGATTTTAAATGATTTTCACATGGATTTAAAATTTGTTTCAATATAGTGAAATTCACATATATTATAATTGCATTCTATGTAATAGTACCAGATTGTCGAAACCAGACATTTGTTAAATCGAATAATCAGTCAAATTCAATGTTGATATATACAAAAAAGATCAGATAGATAATGGTCAATCGATGACAGTCAAAAAACCTCTTTAGTAGTCGTACCAAATTATACTGAACATCTCCCCTTCTGAACAAGCAGTTTTAATACAAAAAAATAGGGAGAACATACCAAGGAGAAAATCACAAACCATACGTTGAAGACAAGCAGATAATTTCGTTGACCAAAAAATAAAAACGACGAACATAAAAAGAAAAGCTAATAAACTTCCACTAAAATCAATGATTGAATATACATTGTCACTAATGAGAAAGGAGCAGTTTTAAAATGGACAACTGAAGTCTTATTTATCCATTTTTTGAGTTGACTGTTCCAGATAAAGGGAAAGTCGAGGATTCACTTAACTAGTTTGACCCTATAAATGTTGTTGTCCCAAGTCAATATACTCCTAAGTGGTTGTTTTTGTTTGGTGTTTTTGTAACATGAAGGAAGTTTGTATTGATAACAATTTCTAATGAATTAATCTACAAGTTAACTACTTTCAGCAAATGAGAGTTCAAGTTATTGTTTTAACTTTATATACATTTTTTCATATTTATCTGTTTTTTGGAACTACTTAGTAACGCTTTGAATTAAAACAATTTTGTCAGTACAAACAATTCGTTTTCTAATTGGTTTTTACCTATTTGTTGGTATTGATATTCGAAAGTTTTTTATGCACACGTATCATTTTGACAATGGTGAAACGTATTTCAGTTGTGATATTGCCTTACCATGCTCGCCGGTTTAAATTTCACTTTCAGAGTAACTTGGAACTGGTATTATATGAGTTATTTTGATTATTGCTATTATCTAAAACTAGATAATACAAAGCATCAAATTTGAATTTAACCTGTGCTATCATTACGCTAAAATATTAATTCAATTCAATTAAATGCAATTCAGTGTATTTTATTGTTAAAATATCAAATGTACATTTAAACGAAGGGATTGAACAAACGGCAAAATCTGTACAAATCCGTTTCCATACAAGCTGAAATGAAAAATCTTATAGTATATATTTCTGATACTCCATAGATCATTCTTTAATTGAATAATAACTTGAAAGTATTGCAGTGAGTCAGGGGAGGCAACCCCTACTTCTTTAAATATTGAATTGGGTATGCATTTAAAATAAATAAATAATTATCCGTAATAATTATAAATATTGGAATAGGAAATATTCAATGATATCCTTGATGCATACCCGAAAGCAATTTTTTCTCTCCATAATCAAGGGCATAACTCTAAAATGTGTTCTTTTTAACTCATTCTACTTAGTCTTGTTTTTTTTATTTTCCGTGAAATTATTATACGATCTTTTTACAATACATGTTATTATGTGGAAACTTCAAATTAAGTTATTTTAAAATCACGGTGTTTTATGACATGCCAAAACGTTAAAAGGATGGAAACGAAATATCAGATTCTAGCTTTTCTTTTGTATTCAATATTCCAATGTTTGAATTCTTTCCATTGGTCATTGAAAAAAAACTGAAATTAATGAATTAAAACTAACATGTTTAGGCTTTGCATTATTTGGGGAATGAGATATGAACAGAAACATGTAAAATTTTAACTCAATTTATGCTAAAAGGTCCTGCATTACATTGCAAAATTTCTCGTACGAAATAAAAGAACATGTGAAATGAAATCTTTATATGGCATAGGGTTTAAATTATTTTGTTTTGAAATAAATTGTGTGTGCTCCTTATATAAAAACGGCTACAACGGAGTTTTAAGGAAGAACGAATAATATCACGAATTGGTTGACCGATACTATATGTCTGTGTCACAATAATTATAGAATGTTTCAACAATTTAAATAACATGAACATGTAAAATTGGGGGCTTAAAAAAAAAAAAAAAAACAAAACACATTGGATATATTGAGTTGATATTTTTTTTTTTACTTAAAGTACTTTTTTTCTTTTTTCTGTATGTTTGTTCTGTCAAGTGGGTTCACTGACCATAACGACCTGATTATAGTTAGTTTGGGTAAAATGAGGTTTGGAAAAGTTTAAACGCTATGACTTCATTAGGTTAGGTAGTTGTGCATTTTATTAACAGAAATCATGATGACGTATCAATCTGCCTTTCAAAAGTGTTAAATATAAGCAAAGAATTCATGTGGGTTTATATATAAATGCCAAAATAGTCGGTTTTAATTTTCAAGAAATAACATTTCGTGCTATCTACATAATCCTTAAACATTCGTAAATAAAACAGTTTGAATGAAAAGATTTTTACTTTAGGTCTTGTCTCTTTCAAATGCGTTTCAACATTTTCTTTTATTTGTTCAATTATAGGTCAGATTCCTATGTATTTTATGTTAAATCAAACAATTTTCTGCCATGAAATTTTATGACAAAATTAACAAAATGTTGAAATGAAATATTTCAATAGAATTAACAATATGCTGATATGAAAATTATTATATTCTGGAAGTTTTCTTTGTGTGGAAAAACTGTCTTGCTATGTAAATGTTGTTAAACTTTCAATATATAAAAGTTTTAGTTTGTTTTTGTCTCAATCGATTTATGACTTTCGAACAGCGGTATACTACTGTTGCCTTTATTTAACAGTTAGATTTAAGATCTTTTTCCATTCCCGTTGTTGTGAAAATGCTCCATTTTATTGATAATTTACATTTCACTTCCGACATTTATAACTAGGACATTCGTATCAGATCTTAAACTGGTCCACCGTTCCATCTATAGCTTCGCACTGTCAGTGTAGCGATAAGTGAACACAACAGGGTCCAGTTTACCATATATATAGCTACCTTCAGAAAGCAACGGTAACCTATATTTTTGGACCAAAAATACTGTCTATAATTTTTCTTTAATTCTAAAAATCAACTTCCTAAAGCCTGTATCTATTGTTGCCTATGGGAAATTCATTGTTTTTTTGCAATCTATAGTTATCTTGTGAGGATGAGGTTTGGAGTAATGGAAAGTTTAAATGCACTTCCAGTATATATTGTTAATTTTGCAAAAAAACTAATTTCAACATTTTGTAAGTGTTTTCATAAAACTTCATGTCAGCATAGTGTTTAATTTTATCATAAGTTACACAGAAATCTTTTAAAAATATGTAGATAGCACTGGTAACGTTAATCTGAGACTTCTGTATACTGTGTTATAGTAGTCTCAGTGTTAATGTTATTGTGAAAGGCAATATAATTATTCTTTTTTTATGAGTATAGGAGCGACCACTTTTGTTTGAAAAGTTTATACTTAACATGCTAAACGTTTTCTTGTGCTGAGTTTTCATTTTTCAAAATATCAAAACCACTATCGATTAAGCCGAGCTCAAGGATAGGATAAATGTAATTGTACTTTATGCATATATTGAACACATGCAGGGTTATCGCTACATGTTACTCTCATGTAGATTAATGGTGTCTACAAATGTATCGTTTGGTGATAATATTGTAATTTAACAATTCTGTTGGCTTATTTTGATGACAGTTGTTTGGCTGGTATCATAGTACACAAGTGAATAAGTATTATCACCCTCTAAGTAAACTATTTGCAATATACATAACGTGTGTATATATATTTTAAAGAATATTTTGGATATTTGGATATTGCTATATATACTGTACTCAAATCAAATTATGATAAATTCTGAAAATAAAAGGAACTCTTCGAAAATTAGTACACATCTGACTGTCAAGCTAGTGAAATGGAAAAAAGGCAAAATTTAAATACATGTACTGATATTGAATTGAACTGCTAAACAATACTGCATAGTTTGCAATATATAACCAGGTCTCAAATATTGAAACAAATACTGTTTCATTTCAGTGTTGTTATAAGAAAGGTTTTGCTAATTTCTTTTTTAATTCCCACTTTTATTGGCGTTATTTTTTTTTAAATTATTTATGACAACATACATATTTCGCTCTTATCAGAGCAATACAAAACTTGTCACATATTGTAGAATGTGTTGCAATTTGGACACTGGCAGAGAAAAAATCTAAGTAGAACGACAAAAGGTGTACAAAAATAAGTTATAATTAAACTATGCAAGTATGTTACTTCTCGGGAAAGGATATTTCACTTTTGAAAAAATTAAATCATCACATGTTTTTGCATATAATGTTCAATTATTAATTGCTTTTAATAAAAGGTATATTTCTGCGTAAAAAGAAGACTAGCTTTCGTGTCCCGTAGTATTCTTAATTAAGAACAAAGTTGGTAAAGAAAATCATAAATCTTTAAAGTGTCATTTATAAAGAGGTGACAATGAATATGAGGAGCGGTCCGACATTTAGATTATAGTATCCAGCCAGTCATCAATGTTTTTTCCTTAACGAAACCCTTTGGAAAATCTTGTTCCATATTTATCACATAAAAAGAAAAATTATCCAAAAGTTAGAAATGCTGCTTTGCTATAAGTTTCTGACATTGATAATTTAATCTTAAATGTCTTTATCTTAATATTAATGCACCTATACATAAGTGTTCCCGTTTATAAATAAAGCACACTAAATTAAAGTTTGTAACCGGTCAATATCACGATGAACAAAGCCGTATACTTTATCAGTGAATTAAGCATTACCTTAGTTCATGTAAGTGCAGGTTCATTTGGATTAATTTCGAAATATACATCTATTAGTGTGAAAGCGCAAACAAATAATAATAAAAACAGGATTGCATAAATGATTTTACAGAAAGATCATTTTCTCTGTAGTTTATTCATTTAAAAGTTTATAAAGAACAATTTGGCAGCAAAAAAAAAAAAAAAAAAAAAAAAAAAAAAAAAAAAAACGCGTGACAGGAGCACAAGTTACCAAGTATTTAATTACTTTACTTTTGATGCTTATTACTGACGAGAGAAAAAAAAGTAGTACGTTTTTAGAAAGGGCGGGCAGTGTCATTTGGAAATATTTGTCTTTGAAGGAAAATAACATTTTGAAGGAAAAATAATATTTTGAGGGAAAAATAACATTAAATTCCTAATATACATAAATAGACTACCATGGGTTTACAAATTTCAGGAGAATGATAAACTAATGAGCCAAATATAACGAATCTTAGCCACAATCATCAATGGGGTATCTAGTTTTAAAAAATGTGTCCGATGACCCCACCTGCCGACAAACATCGCCAACATGGCTAAAAATAAAACATAGAGGTAAAACGCATTTTTTGTCTATTATCTTGAAAACCGCTATAGACAGAGACAATCTGAGAGGTGCAAAATTGTTAAGAATGATGAGATCCAAATAATGTGTATTAACACCAAAATTCAGACGACTTCTTATAGGAGTTATTGCCCTTAAACGACGAATTTTGCCAATTTTGTTTTCATTTTTGCCTATTATCTCGAAAATTATAATAGATGGACAAAAACTTTTAAATAGCAAAAATGATCAGCAAGACAAGATCTACAAATAATTCAACAACAAAAAAGAAATCGTTATTCGACTCTTTATTGAAGTTATTGTCCTTTAATGACGACTTTTCCCAATTTTTATCATCTTCATTTTTGCCTCTTTTTTGCAAACTATAATAAATAGATAGAAACTTTAAACAGCAAATATGATTAGCAAGACAGGATCTACAAATAAGCTATAATACCTGAAATCTGTGTTATCGGTATTAGCGTTATTGCCCTTAAATGAAATTTTTTACCATTTTTTGGCATTTTTTGCCTATTATCTTGAAAGCTTTATTAGATCAATAGAAACTTTAAAGAGAAAAAATCAACAGGATAAGGTCTACAAAACAAATTCTTCGACATGCCTGAAGTAATAAAGAAGTGTTATTTAATTGTGAATACTTTTAAGATTTGGTACATCTTTTGCCCGTGCAAATACGTTAATTAACCACTATAAAATAAAGAAGAAAAAAACTAATATATATTCATCATAAAAATTTTTTATATATAATCATGTGTGTGTAGAAAAGAAGTCTAATTTTTACGTGTCATGAGATTCAAATTTTAATTTACGAAGAGGAGTAGAATAAATCTTACCATTTAGCAGATTCCGCAACACACCAACAGACAGCGACAAAAGAGATTATTGGGGCTGCATGTGCAAAGATAAATGCAGTAAATGACACTGATCACCTTTGAACATTGGAAAAGATGTCGTAAATTTCATCATAAGACCATCATAAGTCATGTCGCGTGGTGTCGCGAAGTTTACGACAAAAAGTTATGCCATATCGTAACTTGCGACACTGTCTAAACATATCTTACGACTATGACATGTCGTAAGACCATTGTAAGACATATCTTAGTCATAACATACTTTCGAAAACCAGTCCTCTGAACATTAAATGTTAAATATATTCTTACCAAGTAGTCATAGTCAGCAAGAAAAGTATTAATATTTGACATCAAACCAAAAAAAAAAAAAACACTGTTGGAATAGGAAGGAAGCTTATTTATTTATTTATTTATTTATTTATAAAATTATTGGTTTGTTTAGTGAAAATGAACAAAATGTAAAGGACGTTATTTTGTATATATTTTTATAAAAAAATATATACAAAATAACGTCCTTTTACATTTTGCTTCATTTTTTTTTTCCTTTTAAACAAACCATGACCATACTGTGACCTATAATAGCTTACTACCACTTTATTTTAAATCTGGTGGATAGTCTCATTTACAATCATACCCCATCTCCTTGTTTTCATAGCAACAGCTATAGCAATACAGCTCTAGCAATACAACTATAGCAATACAACTATAGCAATGCAACTATAGCAAAACAACTATAGCAAAACAACTATAGCCAAACAACTATAGCCATACAACTATAGCAAAACAACTTTAGCCATACAACTATAGCAATACAACTATAGCAAAACAACTATAGCAAAACAACTATAGCAATACAACTATAGCAAAACAACTATAGCAATACAACTATAGCAATACAACTATAGCAAAACAACTATAGCAATACAACTATAGCAAAACAACTATAGCAAAACAACTATAGCAATACAACTATAGCAATACAACTATAGCAAAACAACTATAGCAATACAATTATAGCGATAACATTTATACATCTAAATACTTGCACTATTTCTTTTTCCGTCATTGTTTTATTGAATTTTGATTACAGTATATTACAGCTATAAGGAAATTTCACCATTTGAATATTTTTCTATATATTTATGTGACCTTCATGAATTAATTTATTACAAATTTGTGCTTATCTTAAATCTCTCCATTATTGATTTGGAAATAAAACTATAAATTAAGCTATAGTACTGACATTTAGGTTTTTTCACTTAATGCAAGTGAATTCCAAACATGCATGTTTTCGTAAATCATTTATATTAACGGCTTTTATACATGTAATAAGTCAGATAAAATAGGAACGAGACATACGAGTTTATTGTTAACCTGTTATCTTACTACATAGTCTGATGATAAATGTTTATAGAAATCATATAATAAAGGCAAATAGAAAAATATAAATATTTATAGCATAATAGATAAACACAGTCCCACTTATTGTTTTGTATATGCATGTAACATGAGTGTTGCATGATTTACATTGTAAAGTACATTTACATTAATATCACATGTGAAAAATTTAACTCTGATAGAGATGCTCTCTTTTGACTTTGCTTGCCATAAAATGCCAAACTTTACTTTACTTGACAATCAGCAAAAATTCATATATTTATTGAGCTGTGAAGACAGTCAGGTACTTAATGCTGTTGGAAAATTTATTCAAGTCAATTTGAGTTATCATATAAATATATTATGTACATTAAACCGAGGGCTTTTTACAGTCTAAGTGTATTGTAATTGTGTATTTAAATACCAATCAATGTTCTTTTTCCTAATACATGTATTCTCTATATGCCCCTTGTGGGCCCTTAATTTATTTTGTGGGACCTTAATTGGTAATAAAAATATATCTATATCTATATCTATCTATCACACTAATTATATTGTACATCTTTATCAGTCTGACTTAAACCAGCCCCCACTTTCCCACTTACGTAAACGCAAGTAGATAGTGGGGGATAGTATTGTCAGACTGCATCTTTATGACTGGATTGACATGTCAAATGTTTGATGTATTCATTACTTATTGTCAATGCAAAATAAAATCGAAATCTTCTTATTTTTTATGCAGTCATTTTTTTAATGAAATAATCGCACTCTTAACTTGGGGTACATTGGTGCATGTTTGTTTGTCTTTAATTTGAGCGTAGCAATCGGTTTTGCGTGCCTGTTGTTCTAAAAATACATTTGTGACAGGGAAATGTATTTACAAACGTTTTCAATCACTTAGGAGCGTTTTCACGATTTTCTCTGAGATGATTTTAGACCATAAGTGAAACAACACAAACATGTTAAAAATCACAACAACAATTGTCGGCTAACCATGAAGGTCATAATTATCATAAGACATAACACACAAAAACATGCCACCGTACCTTGAATGTACTTTGATCTTGTGAATCAGACATTATGGATGAGGTGATGTTTTAGACTATAAGTAAATATTGTTTATAAATTTGAGAAATCGGTTATAAGTTTCATTACACTTCATAAACATTGGTTTGTTCTCTACAATATGTTTGGGAGATACGGGTATTGGTAGTTACTCTGGTATGTTGTTCTCTACAATATGTTTGGGAGATACGGGTATTGGTAGTTACTCTGGTATGTTGTTCTCTACAATATGTTTGGGAGATACGGGTATTGGTAGTTACTCTGGTATGTTGTTCTCTACAATATTTTTGGGAGATACGGGTATTGGAAGTTACTCTGGTATGTTGTTCTCTGCAATATGTTTGGGAGATACGGGTATTGGTAGTTACTCTGGTATGTTGTTCTCACGATATTTTGGGAGATACGGGTATTGGTAGTTACTCTGGTATGTTGTTCTCTGCAATATGTTTGGGAGATACGGGTATTGGTAGTTACCTGGTATGTTGTTTTCTGCAATATTGTAACGCTGCCTCTCTGGCGTTAGAGTCGGCCACCAGAGATCACAGGGTCACGTAAAAGGGATCTATTTGTGGTCGAGAAAGGTGTCTTAATTAAAACCACCGATCTAAACCCGAAATAGGACGAAGGAACAATATATAAATATATGTATATCAATGTGCTAGTATAATTCGGTTTTCGTGAGGTTTATTAAAGTAAAAGATAATAATTTATAATGTTCAACATTTTATTAACGAAATAAAATACTGGGGAAGGCTGGACTCTCGGTTCTGTCACTGGTCAGTGGCCCTGGTATGGGTGGTCTTACAACAATTAACACGAATGTGAATACTACTCGTAACATAGCATTTCTTTACAACTAGTCCTTTATACAAAGGTAACTATCATATTCATAACTAATTTTAACCAGACAGAATAAAAGGCTTAACCTTCACCAAACTGTTCATAAAACATACATATGCTTCTCCATAAACTATGTATGTCACTATCTCAATAACCATAGCTATATTAACAATAATTTACACACGTGAATTCATCAACTCCCAATCTGGTGACAAAATTATTAAGTCACCGTCACCGACAGTTATAGTCACCGTCACCGAGATTAGTCACCGTCACCGAGATTTAATCACCGGGACTTATATTAGTCACCGTCACCTTTTTCTTATTAAAATAATATTATTATTTCACAAAACTAACTTTTATACTCATAACATCAGACATTCTTTTATTTAGTTTCTACTTCTAGTGCTCTATCTCTTTGATTTTACTATCTCAACTTATGCGAGCTATCTCCTTGATGCAGCCAACCACACGTATTTATATTCCAAATTGACCAATGAGAGTTGCGCTTATATAATGACATCCAATCACAAGCCATCACTCTTATTAGGAAATTCCTTAACGGTGATGTAATTGTAAACAATGCAATGTTCTTCACGAATAAATATAATTTATGTGTTTAAAATGCAACTAAAAGCTTTGAAAACGTTTGTGATGGGTAAAACAAATACAAACTACTGTATCTTGCAATCGATAGTGAACAGATAACGAACATTATAACTAAAACACATCAAACAAGTAAGTATCACCTATATCGGTGACAAACCTTAAAAATCGGAACGAGAGTTATTTAAAGTCTCCAAATGCTCCGTGCAATTAGCAATCATATCAAACGAAACCCAAACAGGAAGAATAATAAGATGAAAAAATAGAACAACATGAATCACAATATTATTATTATTTACAACCGTAAATAAAATCTATGGCCTACTTTCACTTTCCAACAGTTCGAAAATAAACGTTACATGTCTCAAAACAATACTCCACAGGTTTGAAAGTCAATCGAGATAATAGTTTATGTGTACAAGCTTAAACATTTCCTGACTTATCAAATACTTTTGAAAATCAACTTGGTTATGGATTATAACAACGACAAAATGCATATCACAACAACACTGAATAGATACGGGAGCCGGCATAACATTGCCCCCTGCCTCAAGGATTTGGTCCCCAAATATATGAGCTTGGTAAGGTTTAATTCAACTAGAACCAATTCATTATTTTTTTTTTTTTAAGCTGACGAACATACAAAAAGAAATACACGAATAAATTCATTCATGTTAACCACCTACACTTACAGAACTTTTGTACTTTGATTTCTGTCCACTCTGGTTTTAGGTTTTTTTCCTTTCATTCTGATATTCAAGCTTGCAAACATTGTGAAATGCTTCTCAAGCAAACTCGTTTTATCATTCTTTGCTCCATAAACACTGACCAGTAGTTGGGTCACTCATGTGTCTACATGTATCTCTATTGAGCAAATTTGTCGTTCCTATCAATTCCTAAATAATTTTTTTTTCCTCTCTTAGTCTTCTTTACAGCCCTATTTTGTATTACATATACTTATTTCATTCATTATATTCATATCCTGGCTTGCAAATATTGTAAAAATATTTCTTAAGCAAACCCGCTTTTACTATGCTTTACTCCATAAACATCGACCAATAATCTGGTCACTCTCGTGTTTATCTCTATTGAGCAAATTTCTTTCTATCAACTATTTATTCTTTATTATTTATTCTTCCAGTTTTGACATCATTATTTGACATTAACTGTATTTGTTCCCCCTTTTATATTTATATCCGGCGTGCAAACATTGTGAAACGTTTCTCTAGCAACCCCATTCTTGTCTAGCTTTGCCCTACAGTCACTGACCAGAAATTAGGTCAAACATGTGTCTATCTCTTTGAGCAATCAATCACAACTTTTATTTACTATCCGATCTGGGAAATATTTCATGTACACGCAGCCTTTCTTTCGGAAGGTGCCTTGTTGTGTACATCTCGTTATCTTCTGATCAATATCTACTATATTCTTACTGATCAACTCTCAAGAATCATACCTTCAAGATATATATTTGACTGGCCAGGCCAACATATCTACATTTACAGTATTAAACTGAGACAGTCTTAAATTGTCATTTATATTGAGCTCTCATCATCTAGCTCAACTCTACATCATATACTTTTCTATTATTATTTTTATATTTTCTCTATTTACGAGTTTTGAGAACAATTCTCTTGATAGGGCCACCGACTAAGAGCGAAATAATTTATTACAATCCTGCTAGTGTGCTGAACAGTTGTACATATATAGCACTACCTGTAACCAGAGTTTCTAACCATATTATCAGCTGTCCTTCTGTTTTTGTTTTTGTTTTTAATTTCTAAATCAGAAGTAACCAATACAGATCCGTATATTCACCAAAAGTGTTCATAAGTTTTGAACAAATTGCAACAAAATAGTATTTAGCGCCACTGCAGGCCTTGCCTTTATTAATCATATATATCTAGAGTGGAACTTCTAAAATCTCTGCTACGGATATTTTACAGCAAGAGGCATTACCTCTGATTTTGAGACAAGGGATAACATCATCTTTAATTATTAAACAATCCTTAGTGAAAGGAAATCAACATGATATTTATACATATATGATCTGTTTCGGTATAATAATTGTCCAAAACAAATCTGTCTTCAAAATAAACACTAGCCTCAACTAAAACGAGTGTAGGAACTTTTAATTACAAACAAGTCTAAATTAAAACAGCGTTCAAACCTATGATTTTTAATTACATATATAAATCTATAGTAGCCAAAACAAAACAACCGTTTCGCTGGCACAACATAATATTAAAATAATAGTATTTATAGTGTCGAGAATTCATTCTCGCTCCCGACATCATGGACATTTGTCCATTTTCCTATCTACGAAATGCCCCTCTATTGTTAAAATTTCTATTGAAATTATTTTGATTTCTTCTATAATTATTATCTCCTCGGAATTGCTGGCCATTTTGATTTTTGATAATAATTACTTCACTCGTCAAAGATTCAATGCTTTGTTTGATTTCATTTATTTCCCGGTTCAGCTCATGCTCTTGAATGGTTTCAGTATCGACAATGCGAACATTTCGACCTTTCTGTATATCAGCAACTCGTAATGCTTCGAGTCTAACGGCAATATTCTCTGCCTCATTAATTGATTTTGGTCCAACCTCCCTTAATCTGAGTCGGACTTCTGTCTCGGGTATTGCATCAATAAAATAATCTAGAGCTAATGTGTCCCTTACCAATGGAGAGGTACCAGGATAAGCCCTACGTGTCAGTTTCTTAATAGCCTGAGCTAATTCAGGCAGACTTTCGTTTTTAAATCGTACTCGTGTTTGCAACTCTGCTCTAAACACTTCAGCTCTATTGACTGAACCAAACCTATTCTTAAGAGACGTGACCAAACTGTCAAAATCGTGACGATCGACTTCCGTGATTTCATTAAGAATTGCCCGTGCTCCGCCAGACAAACTACTAGCCAATAACAAAGCTTTTGTTTTGAGTTCCAATTGTGCAATTCTGCTAACAAATTAAATTGAGTTAAATACTCTTCTAAATCATCATTACCGTCATAAACTTGGGGTTTTATTTTACAACTCAATTCATATTTGCCATTTGACCTATCGCTATCAACTAAATTACTGTTATTACTTGTGTCATCCCTTTCTAGAAAGTGTTAGGAACTTACTACATCCCTACTACTATTTTCGGATGGTTTACATGAGATTGTTGAGACAAGTCTCGTTTCAAAATTTGATAACATTTCTTGCATTCTTTTAGTGAAATCTGACATACATTGGTCCAAAACCTTCTCATTTCCAGTCTAGCCTCTGCAACCATTCTATCCGTTGCTCCTTCATTTCTAGACATTCTAATAGGGAACTTTCAAAATTATTTTCAGGTAGCGTTTCTTTATCGTCTTCCCTATTGTCTATATGGGGCTTGAACGAAATAACATCCGAATCGTCCATATTTTACAAAATAACAGCCTGATATAACCAAGCTGTATCAATTCCAACTTTCAACACGACTCTAGTATTAAATCCCACCGCTGCCACCAATTGTAACGCTGCCTCTCTGGCGTTAGAGTCGGCCACCAGAGATCACAGGGTCACGTAAAAGGGATCTATTTGTGGTCGAGAAAGGTGTCTTAATTAAAACCACCGATCTAAACCCGAAATAGGACGAAGGAACAATATATAAATATATGTATATCAATGTGCTAGTATAATTCGGTTTTCGTGAGGTTTATTAAAGTAAAAGATAATAATTTATAATGTTCAACATTTTATTAACGAAATAAAATACTGGGGGGAAGGCTGGACTCTCGGTTCTGTCACTGGTCAGTGGCCCCTGGTATGGTTGGTCTTACAACAATTAACACGAATGTGAATACTACTCGTAACATAGCATTTCTTTACAACTAGTCCTTTATACAAAGGTAACTATCATATTCATAACTAATTTTAACCAGACAGAATAAAAGGCTTAACCTTCACCAAACTGTTCATAAAACATACATATGCTTCTCCATAAACTATGTATGTCACTATCTCAATAACCATAGCTATATTAACAATAATTTACACACGTGAATTCATCAACTCCCAATCTGGTGACAAAATTATTAAGTCACCGTCACCGACAGTTATAGTCACCGTCACCGAGATTAGTCACCGTCACCGAGATTTAATCACCGGGACTTATATTAGTCACCGTCACCTTTTTCTTATTAAAATAATATTATTATTTCACAAAACTAACTTTTATACTCATAACATCAGACATTCTTTTATTTAGTTTCTACTTCTAGTGCTCTATCTCTTTGATTTTACTATCTCAACTTATGCGAGCTATCTCCCTTGATGCAGCCAACCACACGTATTTATATTCCAAATTGACCAATGAGAGTTGCGCTTATATAATGACATCCAATCACAAGCCATCACTCTTATTAGGGAAATTCCCTTAACGGTGATGCAATTGTAAACAATGCAATGTTCTTCACGAATAAATATAATTTATGTGTTTAAAATGCAACTAAAAGCTTTGAAAACGTTTGTGATGGGTAAAAACAAATACAAACTACTGTATCTTGCAATCGATAGTGAACAGATAACGAACATTATAACTAAAACACATCAAACAAGTAAGTATCACCTATATCGGTGACAAACCTTAAAAATCGGAACGAGAGTTATTTAAAGTCTCCAAATGCTCCGTGCAATTAGCAATCATATCAAACGAAACCCAAACAGGAAGAATAATAAGATGAAAAAAATAGAACAACATGAATCACAATATTATTATTATTTACAACCGTAAATAAAAATCTATGGCCTACTTTCACTTTCCAACAGTTCGAAAATAAACGTTACATGTCTCAAAAACAATACTCCACAGGTTTGAAAGTCAATCGAGATAATAGTTTATGTGTACAAGCTTAAACATTTCCTGACTTATCAAATACTTTTGAAAATCAACTTCTGGTTATGGATTATAACAACGACAAAATGCATATCACAACAACACTGAATAGATACGGGGAGCCGGCATAACAATATGTTTGGGAGATACGGGTATTGGTAGTTACTCTGGTATGTTGTTCTCTACGATATTTTTGGGAGATACGGGTATTGGAAGTTACTCTGGTATCTTGTTCTCTACAATACTTTTGGGGGATACGGGTATTGATAGTTACTCTGGTATGTTGTTCTCAACAATATGTTTTGGGGGATACGGGTATTGGTAGTTACTCTGGTATGTTGTTCTCTACAATATGTTTTGGGAGATACGGGTATTGATAGTTACTCTGGTTATTAGTTCTCAACAATATGTTTTGGGGGATACGGGTATTGGTAGTTACTCTGGTATGTTGTTCTCTTTAATACTTTTGGGGATACGGGTATTGGTAGTTACTCTGGTATCTTGTTCTCTACAATACCTTTGGGGATACGGGTATTGAAAGTTACTCTGGTATGTTGTTCTCTACAATATGTTTTGGGGGATACGGGTATTGGTAGTTACTCTGGTATGTTGTTCTCTACAATATGTTTTGGGGGATACGGGTATTGGTAGTTACTCTGGTATGTTGTTCTCTACAATATGTTTTGGGGATACGGGTATTGGTAGTTACTCTGGTATGTTGTTCTCTACAATATGTTTTGGGGGATACGGGTATTGGTAGTTACTCTGGTATGTTGTTCTCTACAATATGTTTTTGGGGATACGGGTATTGGTAGTTACTCTGGTATGTTGTTTTCTACAATATTTTGGGAGGACACGGGTATTGGTAGTTCCTTTGGTATGTTGTTCTCTACAATATATATATATAAGTCTAAAGATTGTGTAACAATACCGATAAATAGATGGAAAACAAAACACTAAAAGTGTTGAATATCATCGCACAAAGATGGAAAAATTGAACAGATGATATAAATTATACAATAATTGCAAATATTTCGGCTCAACAAATGGCCTTCCTCAGTGTTAAAGTTTTAACAATACTGATATATAATGTATAAGGTGTAAACATAGATCAGTAATAATACAGGTAAGTTTTGGTCGATTGATTTTAATCCAAAATCCTGAATATCATAATATAAACATTAGACTGTAAATTTAATTATTTCTTTCTATTGATTCCATCTGGATGGAGGACACCCAGTGTTTTTATCCAAAACTTCTCCCGATTCTCTCTTTGCCTATTTTGCCATGTACAATCCTGTTCGATCACAAGGATCTTCATATGATCAAAATCTTTCAGATTGTGATCTGGTAACCTGAAGTGTTGGCTGACAGGAATAAACGGTTTTTGTGAGGTCACTCCTGTGGCCATTAAGGCGTTTGTGAAATGGCTGCATAGATTCACCAACATATTGGAGACCACATATAGGACACTCAAGAACGTAAATCACGTTTGAGCTTTTGCAGTTGACATTGCAGAAGATCTTGTATGTCTTTTCTGTGGTCTTACTGTGAAATGTTGATGAATGCTGCAATTGGTTGCAACATTTGCAGCGCTTATCCCCAAAATCTTTCCTGAGCCTCCCATGATTGCCTTCAAACAACCTAACAGCCTGAGAAATATACTTGTCCGTGCTGACCTTTCCAAACCTAACCAGACTGTAGGTAATTGCCAGCCTTGTGGGGATAAGCGCTGCAAATGTTGCAACCAATTGCAGCATTCATCAACATTTCACAGTAAGACCACAGAAAGACATACAAGATCTTCTGCAATGTCAACTGCAAAAGCTCAAACGTGATTTACGTTCTTGAGTGTCCTATATGTGGTCTCCAATATGTTGGTGAATCTATGCAGCCATTTCACAACGCCTTAATGGCCACAGGAGTGACCTCACAAAACCGTATATTCCTGTCAGCCAACACTTCAGGTTACCAGATCACAATCTGAAAGATTTTGATCATATGAAGATCCTTGTGATCGAACAGGATTGTACATGGCAAAATAGGCAAAGAGAGAATCGGGAGAAGTTTTGGATAAAACACTGGGTGACCTCCATCCAGATGGAATCAATAGAAAGAAATAATTAAATTTACAGTCTAATGTTTATATTATGATATTCAGGATTTTGGATTAAAATCAATCGACCAAACTTACCTGTATTATTACTGATCTATGTTTACACCTTATACATTATATATCAGTATTGTTAAAACTTTTAACACTGAGGAAGGCCATTTGTTGAGCCGAAATATTTGCAATTATTGTATAATTTATATCATCTGTTCAGTTTTTCCATCTTTGTGCGATGATATTCAACACTTTTAGTGTTTTGTTTTCCATCTATTTATCGGTATTGTTTCACAATCTTTAGACTTATATAATTTTCCTGTTTGTGTAGTATTGTCAATTTTGATATATATTTGGGGGATACAGGTATTGGTAGTTACTCTGGTATGTTGATATTTGCAATACATATATATATTTTTGGGGTATACGGGTATTGGTAGTTACTCTTGTATGTTGTTCTCTACAATACTTTTGGGGAATACGGGTATTGGTAGTTACTCTTATATGTTGTTCTCTACAATATTTTTGGAGGATACGGGTTTTGGTAGTTACTCTTCTATGTTGATCTCTGCAATATGTTTTGGGGGATACAGGTATTGGTAGTTACTCTGGTATGTTGTTCTCTACAATACTTTTGGGGATACGGGCATTGGAAGTTACTCTTGTATGTTGTTCTCTACAATATGTTTGGGGGATACGGGTATGGGTACATGTAGTTACTCTGGTTTGTTGTTCTCGACAATATTTTTGGAGGACACGGGTATCGGTAGTTACTCTGGTACCGGTATGTTGTTCTCTACAATACTTTTGGGGGATACGGGTATTGGTAGTTACTCTGGTACATTAGTCTCTACAATACTTTTGGGGGATACGGGTATTGGTACATGTAGTAACTCTAGTATGTTGTTTTCTATACTATATATATTTTTTGGGGGGATACGGGTATTGGAAGTTACTCTGGTACCGGTATGTTCTTCTATACAATACTTTTGGGGGATACGGGTATTGGTAGTTACTTTGGTATGTTGTTCTCTACAATATTTTTGGAGGACACGGGTATCGGTAGTTACTCTGGTATGTTGTTCTCTACAATATATATGTATATATTTTTGCAGGACACGGGTATTGGTAGTTTCTCTTGTATGTTGCTCTCTACAATATTTTTGGGGGATACGGGTATTGGTACATGTAGTTACTCTGGTTTGTTGTTCTCTACAATATTTTGGGAGGACACGGGTATTTGTAGTTACTCTGGTATGGTGTTCTCTATAATATATATATATTTTTGGGGGATACGGGTATTGGTAGTTACTCTGGTATGTTGTTCTCTACAATATGTTTGGGGATACGGGTATTGGTAGTTACTCTGGTATGTTGTTCTCTACAATATTTTTGGTAATTCCTTTATGTTTTATGTGTATTTTAAATGAGTGAACTGGTTTGCTAGAAAACTTAATAGATGGAAAAAGGCAGATTGTTTGAAATTATATTATGGTAAACAGTAGCGGACCCAGAGGAGGGCGAAGAGGGCGTACGCCCCCCTTTTCCCCTTTTGCTTAAACTTTTTTTTTTTTTTTTTGTAAAATGATGAATCAGACTGAGACTTCGTGAACTTTGCCATTTCCCGGCCGTGTTTTTAATTTTTATGCGACAATTCTTTACTTATAAAGATATTTTTCGCTCGTATTTACTGTAATATATTATCGATTATGTCAGTCATGTGTTTCGCTACGGTGGAGTTGATCAGTACGTTTCGCCGAACTGATATACTGAATACTTTTTTCAAGGCCCAACTAACTAACCATAGAACAAACGAGAATTTTCCATGTCCATTTTTACTGACAAATCCCACATCAAATAATTAGTACATAGCTGTAGATCCTTTCAATCATTTTATAATAGACAATTAATGGGGAGAATGCGGCATCAAAAATGTCCAATCCAAGCTTACACTTTACCTATAAAATATACGTTAGGAACCGTCACTAGAAATGTGCATTTAACACTTATTTTATGTTTTTTAGCCCAAAAAAGGTCCAAAAAAATTTTCGCCTTGCTCCGCTCGGCGAATTTTACATACTACGTCCCCATTTCCAAAATCCTGGATCCGCCCCTGGTAAAGACAATAAGGAACACTGGCTTCACTTATAACTTTCTAAATGAACAATGAATATAAAACAGTGTGCATTAGTATGTATATTTCAAATAGCATATAGGAACAGACAATCAAAAAACGTGTATAATTGTGGTTTTGAAATAGAGTTCATCAGTTTCATGCCGACCTAAACAAGGTATTATTTTTGTCACCTTAATCGTTACACTGCTCTAGTGTTCTCGACTCACCAGTTTTATCACTTTTCCACTAGCCTCCAACCAGGTTTATTTTTCCATCCGCCTTTTAAATTTGTACTGTTTGTTCCCTTATTCAGAAGTATAAGTATATTTATGCGCATGTTCCAAGTCAGGAACCTCTAGCCTTTGTTAGTTTTGTGTGTTTTTTTTTAAATTTTGGTTCATTCATATGTTTCTGAGTTAAGTGTGGCGCCCATTTCGCTGAACTTATATACATTATTGTTAAGGGGTCAACTGAAGCCCGCCCAAGGGTGCGGGATTTTATCGATGTGTTGAAGATCCATTGTTGTCCTTGGTCTGTTTTATGCTCGTTTGTCGGGTTGCTGTCCCTTTGACACATTCACCGTTTCCATATTCAATTCTATTATGAATTGGAGACAAGAATTCAAGAAAATGATAAGATAGACCAACATATATTTTTTTTAAGAAAACAGACAAGTTAAATTGGGGAGGGGGATAATATCTGTGTGAAATGGTTAATGATATAAAATAAAACTCATCAAAGTATCCAGACTTATAATTTGGTACGCCAGACGCGTGTAAATTATGGGGATTGATTTACATGCATTTATTATTTTGTGTTAAACGTCCAGTAATATGAGGGCTCGGAAAATCTATACTCCCATATTGTGTCAACCACAAGCGCCTGTAGACGATATTTTCCTTCCCTTTTCTCTTTTTTCTATCGCTTTTACTACCAGGTGTTCTACTAATTTTAAACTTTCTTTAAATAAGTATAATCAAAGGTAGATATACTAGTACATGTAAAAGTAACTAGAGTTATATATGCACTACTTAAAAAACACAATTCTACCCTTTATCTTTTCGTTTTCTTATGGAAACGAAATAATGGGGATAGTAAGTGATTGTGACAAAGGAGTACGTATTAACACCAAGCAACTTTACTATAAACTAAATAATTATTGATTTTTATTATCAGCAGAACATGTAATAAAGTGACAGTTAAAAACCAGCAAAATAAACGAAAAAGAGTAAGAGAAGTCCAGTCGTGTCACCACACTACGTACTTCAAGTTTAGTAATACTTTTTGTTGCTTCAAGGATTTGTATAGTTAAGATTACTATACAAATCCTAGCTGTGTTATTGTTGTTGTATATTTGTCTTTTGATAAATATTTACAAACAACCTTAAAGGATAAAATTAAAGTTTTCATTTACTTCACACGCAGTCGGATAGTTCATTCGAACTTTACATTATATATGAATTGTTCCTTGATATACTATGTACTTTCAACGCGGAAGCTACCTTCGGACTTCATCGTCTGATGTCTAGTCGTTTAATCATATCACAATTCAATAATGCTATCTGTATAAGTTTGTACAACCTTAATTGAACTATTAAGGTAATATGTGTGTGTCAAATCCATAGACTATCATAAAATGCTTTTATATTACAAAATAGAGAGTCATGCTATTCAATACTGTTATGTGAACCTACGGAACCTCTCAAAAGTTGTAAACATCTCGACTTATATATAAAGAAAACCTTTGTGCAACCAAAAAGGTGGTTATAAAAATTATAAATTCATGAAACACCAGAAAATACAAATTATAACAGAATGTGAAATACATGCAAAAAATTCCAAAAACGACCATAACCTAGCCAAGGTTTTCTAATTATGAAAACAAATGTAATTTCTGACAAGCCATAAGTGAAATCTGAAAATTACCAGATAGATTTAATCTTCGAATTAACTTAAATCATAATGTTTCTCATTAAAAATGTGGGTCCATAGCATAGAAATCATATAGATAGATAGTGTGTCTTACCCTGTAAATCTCGCAGAAAAGACAACGTGAATTCATTGGCCTAGAAAATGATTTGCATGAGGACAACGTGAATTCTTAGGCATCGAAAATAAATTACCGAAGGACAACGTGAATTCATAGGCCTAGAAAATAAATTACCGGAGGACAACGTGAATTCATATGCCTAGAAAATAATTTGCAGGAGGACAACGTGAATTCATAGGCTTAGAAAATAATTTGCAGGAGGACAACGTGAATTCATAGTCCTAGAAATTAATTTGCATGAGGACAACGTGAATTCATTGACTTAGAAAATATTTTGCATGAGGACAACGGGAATTTATAGGCCTATATAATAATTTGCATGGGACAACGTGAATTCATAGGCCTAGAAAATAATTTGCACAGGGACAACAGGAGTTCATAGGCCTAGAAAATATTTTGCATGAGGATAACGTGAATTCTTAGGCCTCAAAAATAATTTGCATGAGGACAACGTGAATTCATAGTCCTAGAAAAGAATTTACATGAGGACAACGTGAATTCATAGTCCTAGAAAATAATTTACATGAGGACAATGTGAATTCATATTTACATGAGGACAACGTGAATTCATAGTCATAGAAACTAATTTGCAGGAGAACGACGTGAATTCATAGGCCTAGAAAATAATTTGCAGTAGGACAACGTGAATTCATTTGGCCTAGAAAATAATTTGCAGGAGGACGACGTGAATTCATAGGCCTAGAAAATTATTTGCACGAGGACAACGTGAATTCACGGGCCTAGAAATTAATTTGCATCAGGACAACGTGAATTCATTTGGCACCAAAAATAATTTGCACAAGGACAACGTAAATTCATAGTCCTAGAAAATAATTTGCTGGAGGACAACGTGAATTCTTAGGCTTAGATATGGAACGCCAACACTGTCTTGTTATGCCCATTTTCATTATATGATGTGTACTTACCTTTATATGATGTAC
The DNA here is from genome assembly GCA_017311375.1 of Mytilus coruscus. Lineage (NCBI taxonomy): Eukaryota > Metazoa > Mollusca > Bivalvia > Mytilida > Mytilidae > Mytilus > Mytilus coruscus. Next base: position 37,336,342 of record CM029603.1, on the reverse strand, counting down.
ACTTGTCATTATATGGTGTGCAAACACCTTTATATGATGTGCAAGTATCCTTATATGATGTGCAAATATCCTTATATGATGTGCAAACATCATTTGATGCGCAAACATTACTTATATGATGTGCATATATACTTATATGATGTGCAAATATACTTATATGATGTGCAAATGTACTTATATGATGTGCAAACATTCTTATATGATGTGCAAACATTCTTATATGATGTGCAAATATCCTTATATGATGTTCATATATACTTATATGATGTGCAAATGTATTTATATGATGTGCAAAGATCCTTATATGATGTGCAAATATCCTTATATGATGTGCATTTTCCCTTATATTATGTGCAAAGATCCTTATATGATGTGCAAATATCATTATATAATGTGCATTTTCCCTACTATTATGTGCAAACATCTTTATATGATGTGGTTGTGTCATTATATTATGTGCTTGTAATCTTATATGATGTGGTTCGGTTTACTTCATTATATGATGTCGAAACGTCATTATATGATGTGCTTTCATCGTCGTAATGGTCAATGATCCTGATAACGGTTAGAATGATTACTGTCTACGTCATAACTGATTCCAATTTGCTTCTGCGGAGTAACTATATATATACACCCGGCTCAAATCTGTAGCTATCGCTAGCGAAAGTGCAATTTATAGGAAAAATGAGCCAATGCAATTTAACATAAATCAACGTTTCAAACATTTCGGTGGAAGATTAAGATCAATTAATACAGGAGCTAGTTGAAGAAATTTCCGGCTGCGGCGAAAATATGATAAAAACAAATTTTAGGGCTCTTTATAGCTTGCTATTCGGTTTGAGCAAAGGCTCCGTGTTGAAAGTCGTACTTTAACCTATAATTGTTTACTTTTAACAAATTGTGACTTGGATGGAGAGTTGTCTCATTGGCACTCATACCGCATCTTCTTATTTCTATTCATTGCAAAAGACACCGTCAGTTTTAAAAATATTTCATAACAAAAGCTATAAAATTATTTACTCATGCATAATATGGCGGGATGGTTTGTTTTATAAAATGTTATTGAATAATATGAATGGTAAGATGTATAATGTAATATTGAATATGTACAGTGATATTAAATCTAGTATATCATATATTAATTGTAATTCGGAATACTTTGCTTGCTTGTGACAATGGTGTACGACAAGGAGAACACATATCACCTTTCCTATTTTCTTTACTCTTGAATGACTAAGAACATTTGTTAGCAAACTTATTACAGGACTTAAAACTATAGCAGAAGATCTAGAAAGAGAATTAGAAATATATCTTAAGTTTTTTTATTATATTGTACGCAGATGACATGGTATTGTTGGCCGAAACAGCACAGGACCTACAGACTCGACTGCCTTCCATGATTATTGTAAGGCTTGGAAATTGAAAGTAAACGTTGACGAAACAAAAGCCTTAGTGTTTGGTTTTGGACGTTTGCCAAAAAATATCCGATTTTCTTACAATGACAGTAAAGCAGTATAACTTCTTGGGAATTGTTTTTACTAAAACGGGGAATTTTAATATGACTAAAAAACATTTATCCGATAAGGCCTTTAAAAGCCATGTACGAAGTCCTGAGAATGGGAAGGATGTATTAGCTTTCTGTAAAATGTCAGCTTGATCTTTTTGAAAAATAATCAAGCCAATTCTGTTGTATGGGTGCTAAGTATGGGGTTTTAGTAATAATGATATGTTAGAAAAGATACATTTAAAATTCTGTAAATTACTTTTAAATCTGAAATCCTCAACACCAAATTATATGGTTTACGGGGAACTAGGTCGGTCGCCATCCGGTCGACATAGATATAAAAGTTCGAGCAGTATTATTTTGGGCAAAATATCCGGAAAACAAGCAAAATTTTCGTTTATATTATATTAACTTTCTCGCCATATGAACGGTCATCATAACATGCAGACTACATGGATTCTGTTTGTCAAAAAAATATTTCAAAATTGTGGTTTCTCATATATATGGGAAACACAAAATTTCATTAATAAAGATTGGTTAAAAACTGTTATAAAGAAAAGATTGTTAGACCAGTTTCTTCAGAATTGGAGTTCGCTAATCCAAAATTCGTCAAAAGCTATTAACTACAATTTTTTTAAGAAAACCGGGAATTTGAGAAATATTTTAATATTTTGAACTTTAAAGATGCCGTTGTTCTCTGTCTATTTCGAACGACTAATAACAAATTGCCGATTGAAACAAGAAGGTTGCAAAACATATTAAGAGAAAACTGTTTTTGCCATCAATGTAACAATCGACAAATTGGAGACGAATATCACTATATATTTGAATGTACTTTTTTCGATCAAAAACGTAAAGAGTATTTATCATCCTATTTTGTACAACGACATAATACAGTTAAATTCTCTGAACTTATGTCGAGTACTCGAAAACCAGTCCTGAAGAAGCTTTGTTCATTTATAAAAAATATAAACACGTGTGTTTGTCCTCCTTGCTAGTGACTTTTGTAACCTCTCTTCCTTGTTTTATATATATTGTAAATAGTTATTGTTGTTATCTCTGTACTGATGACATGCATTGGCTTTATGAGAATATAGATATAGAAGCCATAATTATACCGGTATGGATGATTGATTGATTAATTTGTTGATTGGTTGTTGTTTAACGCCACTTTCAACACTATCATGCTATATCGTGGCGGTGAGTTTATATTGGTAGAGGAAGCCGAAGCCGTAGGAACACTGACATTTGCGTGCAGCTTTTTATTATGTTTTCGTGCATATATTTCACAGCTTCAACTAAATGATTATGGATGGATGCTTGACGTCCAGCGGCAAATTGATATGCATGTTCGTACGAGAACATGTTAATGTGATATGAATATTAACCCTGCTTTGTACTAGACCGACACCCTGAGCCGGATTTTTAACATGCTAGTTCACAAGGTAACAGTCCGGAGAAAGACATGTCACCTTACCCGGACACAGTATTCTGATTCCGAACCGTCCAGCCTTTGCTCTTACTCCTTAATTTCGCGTGCTTAGCAGGGAAGCTGCAAATATCGATTTTAAAGTCTTTGGTTTTGATCCGGCCGGGGTTCGAACCCACGACCTCCCGCACTCGAGGCGAACATGCTACCACGAAAGCACCGCCACTAGACTGTAGCCCGCAATATAAAAGGTTTCGTTGGAAGCCGCTCATATATACACCTCCAGACTCCAAGTAAACAGGGCTAACGTACCAACCATTCTTTTTTTTTTTTTGGTGAGTGAGGGGCATGTTTTTTTGTAAATGTTTGATTCCAAATTTCTTGAAAGAGATTCTATCTAATTCAGAAGGGAAGCGAAATAGTTTGTTTCCATTTAAAATGAAGGAAAAAATAAAACAATAATGAAATTAAAAAAAAAAAAATAACCATGTTATCTTTTATTAAAGTCGAAAAATTTGTTTGTCCTGAGCACAAGGAAATACACGTGCTCTTGCCCACACTAGATGAAGAGTCGGTGCTTAACCAATCTGATTAAGAAACAAATGTACAGATCATCTGTCTAAGCTTTGGTTACAAGGATCTGACAACACTTCATTTTACTTTCTTTTCTGGTAAATATTACATCAGCCAATGAAATTTCAGCCTTCATATTTTTGAATCAATCCGACAAAACCAGAGAATCCCAATGGTCTTTAAAACAGAAAATAGAATGAAGCGTTTTCAGATCGGCGTAAGCAAAGCTTGAACACACAATATCTGTAATTTAATCAGATTGGTGTCTTAATGAACATAAAAAAACTGAATTTATTTATTGTTTACTGAGACCTGTTGGTCTCTTACAGATAGAGAGTTGTGTTTTAAATTTTTCTAAGTGGAGATTTACGGCAGCGGCTTTTAATGTTTTGCGTTTATCCTGCAAACTTCAATAGATTAAAAAAAAAAACAAATAGTGCAATGTGTCTGAATATACTCTATAGTAAAGGTCCCATTTGGGCTATTTTGGCTCTTAAGAGTTTTGTTGTTTTATTGCCTATTATCTTTATAACTTATCTATAGAGATATCTTTACTTGCAAAATGGTATAGACAAGAACAGATTTAAAAATAAATAAATTATAATTATGGTCATTTTCTTTCATTGGGGTGGGGACGTGGGAGGAAACATTGGAATTTCTCTTATTTTTTTCAAGTCTACACCTTGAAGAAGAAAAAACAATCAAGACCCCCCTTTCCAAAGACATAAGCATTTCAACCCCCTGAAAAAAGCAACCACCGAACAATCACATACAAACAAACACATACATTTTCAATACTTTTGTTCGAAAATAAAAAAAAAAAAAACAACGCATTAAGTTTCTATTGCATTATAAGTTTAAAATATTGTGTCAGTAGTGGATCTAGAACTTCAAGTGTTGAAGTTGTTTGCGACTTCAGGGAACTTAATTTGGATATGCTGGTTATGGTCTCATTGATATTTACCACACCTTTATTCAATATTAGCTTCAGATGAAAAATGCTCTGCTAGAAGAAATTGTTGAAACTAAGGATTAAGCGGAACGAGGCGTAAAAATTGATGTCTACGGATGACGAAGACATGGCAATAACATTATATGGCGGCAAATCTATAACTATAAAAAATTTAATACCACCTTTCCATTTCAAAAATAATAAAATTAAAGGCCCCCTTTATTTCTTCCTATCCCCTCTTTTTGGGGTTACAAATGACCGGTCCCTTAAATGAGCCATTACCCTATCAATGTCCAAGTTTTGCCCATTTTTTGAGTCTATCTTGAGAAAAGTAATATATAAAGAGAAACTTGAACAGCTAAAATGATCAGCAAGGCAAAATTTACAAAAAATGAATATACTGGAAATTCATGTATTAACTTCTTATAGAAAAAACGCTAATGCTAGTATAAAGATATTGACAAATATAATGCCTACCCTTGTTAAAATGTGCATAGAGCATGGCATTAAAGAATTATTTCTTAAATTTAATAATTTTAACCGTATGTTCATTATTGTAGACTCCGTATGTTCATTATTGTAGACCCATCGATTTAAACTAAACTTTGCAATTCATATTTTGGCAATTTTCCACAATATCAGATGTGATTTTTTACATCTTAAAACGAGGTACCAACATGCCAAGGTTTATCTCTTTTTAGATCTCAACCATTTTCCAAACGATAGCTACAGATTTGGGCCGGGTTTATAGTAATTCCGCAGAAGCAGATCGGAATTATTTATGACGTAGACAGTAATAATTCTAATCGTAATCATGTTCATTGACCATAACGACGATGAAAGCACATCATATAACGACGTTTCGACATCATATAATGAAGTAAACCAAACCACATCATATAAGGTTACAAGCACATACTATAATGACACAACCACATCATATAAAGATGTTTGTACATAATATTACGGAAAATGCACATCATATAAATATATTTGCACATCATATAAGTATATTTGCACATCATATAAGGATATTTGCACATCCTATAAGTACATTTGCACATCATATAAGTATGTTTGCACATCATATAAGGATAATACACATCATATAAGTACATTTGCACATCATATAAGTATATTTGACGTCATATAAGGATATTTACACATCATATAAGAATGTTTGCACATCATATAAGTACATTTGCACATAACTTTAGTATATTTGCACATCATATAAGTATATATGCACATCATATAAGTTTGTTTGTCTATCATATAAGGATGTTTGGACATCATATAATTATACTTGCACATAATATAAGGATATTTGCACATCATATAAAGGTGTTTGCACATCATATAATGACAAGTGCACATCATATAATGAAAATGGTCATAACAAGACAGTGTTGGCGTTTCATACTTAGATAATAATTTGCAAGAAGTTATTCGCATGTAATAATTCTATTGACAGCAGTTTATGGGAAAGGAAAGGATATTATGTAGCAATGCATGACACTAAATTACTGCCTATTTTAGTATATTCCATCTTTTAAACCACTGAGTTTTCAAATTTATTATACTAACCGAGCTTACACTGTTGTAACTCTTGACGTCGCATGCGCAATATTATCCGATGTATATGTTGTGTATAAGATGCAAGTTTGTACAAATTATAATTTGTACAGGGTTTTTGTACAAGTTATAAGTTTTTGACACATACCTTTTTGCACCAGGTGATAAAAGTGTATCTTCTAAAATTTATCAGTTTAATGTCTTTAATTCAAATTTATATCCTTCAACCGAACATTTAGTGCTATTCTCCTTGTCCTAAAACTGGAAATAAGGACACATGAATGGTTTCAATTCCATTTTATTTTTCTCCTTATACCAAAATCATATCCATAAAAAGTCTTTTGTGTTCTTATAATGTTTTTGCAATATATATAATGCTCAGTATTAGACTATATCATGTAGTCATGGAAATATGACAGAAATATGCGTAACAAAAGACTGTGTGCTTGTATCATCCATTTGTGTTAAGCGGTTCATAAAACACTGATAACTTGTATAAAAATTTTGTGCATATTATAGTTTGTACAACATTACAATTTGTACACAACATATATATCATATATCATCTGTTAAGTTGTGAAGTGATGAAATACCGGCATATAAGCTTGTTAATTTTGTAAATTATAATTTCACCTCAATATATAGATTCTACCATTGCAGCAAGTGTAATACGATATTTTTATTCTCGAGACAGTGAATTTTTCAAATTTAAAACGCAAGTCTTGCCGAGTTTGTGAAATATTGAACATTTAACTGTCGAAAGTGAAGAAAGATTGTATTGCATGCGATTTGGTAGATTTCTCTACTGTTTTATACTATATGTAGACAAACTTTTTTCACTGATATATAAAAAGATTTATCGCTATTTTCTGGGACTATTATACTCAGCTATTTTACGAAATTTTCCTTTGATCTTACTGACTGATAATTTCCTTTCTCAGCACAGTAGAGTGATATGCAAAATTATCACTAGAAACTAAGGGCGCACGTGCCGTTGTCAATAAAATTAACAACGTCGTCATAGGTAAAATAGCGATAAACAGATTATCATTGGTCATCTCAACTCGATTGCTTTTCTCACTTTCGCCGTACCGGCTCAAGCGAGAAAATCAATCTTGTTGAGATGACAAACGATAATCTATAAGTATTCTTCATATACGACGTCATCAGACATGGTCGCCTTTTTTATGTGACATCATAGTAGGATTTTAAGAGAACAGCAAGAATATTTGAAGTTATAATTGAATTTTGAACAACTGAGATCACACGAACCACACGACCATGCCTGATGACGTCGCATATAAAGAAGAACGTTAATTATAAAAGAAAAAATAATCAACCGGTCGGGAAAAGTATAAATCGATTAAGAATTAGAAATTTATACTAATATATAAATATATATTCGGTCGGGAAGAGTATAAATCGGGTAAGAATTAGAAATATATATTTATATGTATATGTTGTTATTTTAATATTCCATATTACAATAATGTTACATTCTAAATTACATTTCCTTATTCATATGGTCTTGTCTTTCTAGGGAGTCAATTAATTTTCTGAATCTGTCATCAGTCACAGCTGGTTTGTCCGTCATAGTTTTTTCTCTCTGAAGCAGTTTTACTCTTCTCTTTTCAAATCCAAGAGCTGAACTTAGATCGTTCAATGTCTGGTCTGTTTTCAATAATAATCTCATAGGTAGCGACATTGTAAGTTTCAATAAAAGTTCATCTGTTGACAGTTTTTCTGTCGAATTGAGTAATTTTATGGTTGAATTTCGTCTTTGTTCGTAATCATTCATCTTACTTAATTCAATTTTAAGATCATCTGTAACCGATGTATTTGCCTCTCCTATTATTTTCATTAACATAGAATGAGCATTTTCATCCAGATCTGCAAGCTTTACATTGTCCCTTACGGGCATTGAAATATGTTCATTGTCATTTGCATGCGATTCATTATTATTATCAGCAGTTGTCAGTAAGCTCAGTTCGTTTGCTTCTGTTTTCTTTTTCTTTCTATTTCTTTTATTCCTTCCGTCATCATACTTGTCGGTTAATTGTTTTGTGTCTTTACACTTTTCAATGTCACTATTTTGTTGTTTCGCCTCGGTATTTGTTTCTACAGGAATCAGTATTGGATTAGGTTTGACTTCCTCGTTGGCACTTCGATATCTGGTGATTGGCGATTCTGACAATACCGGAGACTGGATAAGATTGGAACGTTCTTGTAGTTCGATTAGTATCCTTTGTTTCTTTAGAACTTTCTTTGATTTGTTACTTTTTGGTCGAATGGTTTCAACAATTTTTGGAAACAAAGCACTAGCAATTGTAATTTTATCCCCCTAAAATTAAAGATATAACAAAGTACTAACATATATATTCCGTTTAAATAATTAGTCTTCATATTCATGTCACAAGTGTTTGCATTCATTTGGATATATTCTTCAAAATCATGATTTTATTTTTAATCAAACTTTTTATATACCTTCTTAAAAGAAGGCACCCGAAAAACCTTTTCAGTGAAACACAGTCGGCATTCAAATTGTTTGCCCATGTATCGACTAAACTTTGAGCTGCTCCTTATAAATAAGATCTAGGTTAAACGAAAAATTACTGAATCCATGTGTACATATCTCGCTTTAGGATTTGGTTGAAAGCAATTCAGAGTTATCTTTATGTTAATTGTTTGCATTGTGTAAATTCCTTTTCATTTCTTTGTGTTTAATTCTTTTTATTGTTGTTTACATTGTTCCTGACATAACTATAGCAATAATATTTTGTAATGTTAAATTTGTCATTAAATATGATATGTTGAAATGTGTATATATTGCTTTTAAATTTTCTTATTGGATAGTAACGTCAATAATATTCCCTGTAGAACTTCTAAACCACCGAAATTTTGCAAACAATAAAAAGGGGAATTTGCGGTAGACTGCTAAATAGTCTCACTCGACCCCTCGCAAGGCCTCTCTTTCGGGGCAATATTCTCTAATATTCGTGCAATTAACATAATATATAATATCCTAATACTGATTTTCGATTTTCGATTGGCTAGCTACAAACCTTGTTAGCGTTGGATTGACCAGAAGATCTGGAATTTGATGTTGGAGTATTTGAAGACGAAGGAATTTCTGGCAGGGAAAAGGTTTTCTCTTTTCTTAAACTTTCTTTCTCTTTTCTTAGTTTTGCAAACCTACAATATTTTAACAAAAATCTAATTTTCTAGACAAAGAGATATAAAATAGAAAGAATTAAATGTGCAATGCACAATATCGGTTGAATTAACGAAGGAAGAATTAAAAAAAAAAAAACTCAAAATAGCGGTGTTTTTTCAGTGACATTTATATCTCGTGAAATGTTTTTTTTTTTTTTTTATTTTGACTTCTCCATCGAGCACGTGGCATTTAAAAGTAAAGAAATGTCCTTTTTATTGGTTTTGCGTCAAGCCACAGTTTCGAACCTTCTAGGGAGAAAAAGACACACACAAAAAAACATACTTATAAGCTAGTCTAGTACAAAGAAGGGTATATTCCTGGGAATGAAATGTAACATTTGCAGCAGACGTTAATTATGCATCATGAATCTAAAAGAAATATTTGTAACTGTACGATACAGTTAACGGAAAGTGGTTAAAGAGAGACAACTTCGACTAAATGTCGAATTCATAAAACAATTATTTACGTGAGATGGGTTGAATTGTCTTTGGAGTACTTTAATACCATGTTTAATTTTTTGTTTCACGTCAACTCAATTCTAAATTGCTAGAATTTGTTTGAAGTATGAGCCGGGTATGATTGCCAATGAGACAACTCTACAACACAGTTCAAATGAAGCCGATTTACACAATAAGTTACGTACGGTACAAGGGCGGATCCAGGATTTTAGGTTAGGGGGCGCAAACTTAAATTTTTGCCGAGGTAAAATTATCGAAATATTTTTATTAACCTGAGGACAATCCATGCTTTTGCAAATTTTAGGGGGCCGCACGCCCGCCACGCCCTTGCCTGAATCCGCCCTTGGTGTATAGTGTTTGAAAACTCAAAGGCAGATTTACTGTTTTCTCTTCAATGCTGTTCTTTGAAAGAGTCCGTATTGATGATGAATTGAAATTGTAGTATAGGGAAAAAACATACACGGCTTCTGTCTTTGAATGACATACCAAATCATTGTAAATTACATGTTGATGTGAAAATCCATGGATGGTACCAGCGGGATTCGAACCCTCAATCTCGGGATCTAAAGGCAGCGCTCTAACCAATTGAGCCAAAGAAGATCTTCCCTAACTCAACTAGTTAGGCTCCTTTATATCTCCAGGACTACAACACTCTTCCCCTTTTCTTTTTCGGGCTGCGTACCATCCATCCGAGCAACTCGCAGGTCCACTACTGTACAACCCCGAGACATCTACTGGAAATCCTCTGGCCAGTTCCACCTAGATATGTCACGGTCATCCACACATGACCATATCAAACTGCCAGGCACCTATATACACTTGTTTGTACAAGTAGTTATTGCTCGCAGCGCCAATGATGTGAAAATCCATGGATGGTACCAGCGGGATTCGAACCTCAATCTCGGGATCTAAAGGCAGCGCTCTAACCAATTGAGCCAAAGAAGATCTTCCTGACTCAACTAGTTAGGCTCCTTTATATCTCCAGGACTACAACAATGTTTTGGATTTCCTCTTAAGTTTGAAAAATTGCAATTCGTAGTAACCATATAACCACACTGAACATGTACTTTTCTTGTTTTCTTCTACAATTATTGATTGATTGGTGTTTAACGCCATATTCAACACTGTTGTGCTATTTCGTGGCGGTTAGTATTTATTGGTGGAGGAAGCCGGAGTGCCCGGAGAGAACCACCGACCTTCGGTAGGAAAACTGATAATCCTAGTCAATTAAGATTGGAGTCGAGTGCACCTGCCCCGTGCGGGATTCGAACTCACAACCTCAGTCTTCTACAATTAATAACTACATTTATTATCACTCTTTATAATCACAAAGTCTGCATTATGTGTATTGCTTCACACTATAAGCCATACATCTTTTGTAATTTGTAAATCTGCCTAATATTAAAATTTTGCATTAGCTTTTGGATGTTCATGTATTCTGGCCTCGAGAGCATCACTGAAGAGACATGCATTGTCGAAATATGCACCTGGTGCAGTACAATTGGTACCGTTACTATAAAGAAAGGTTTTATTATTCTATTACATATATAAATGCGACCACCATATGAGTTTCAGAAAAATCACCATTTATAGCTGTGTTCTTTTATACCACAATGAAAAATATTTATACATTTTGTTTGATTTCTAAACGTAAACGTATGTCAATCCAAAATGCAATGTATGTTAATTATTTAGGTCAATTGTAGTGCATTAAACTTGAAATCGGAATATATTTAAGTCTTGCGTGTATATGCAACTGACATTCAAAATAGTAAGTCAATTTGATGTTGAAATCAGTGGTTTTTCTTATAGCGCGTATGCATATAAAAAAAAATAATATTAATTTTTAAAGCAAACACGAGTACCTTAATTCGTTGTTATCATCAAAAGCCTTTTCAATGAAGAATTGGCGCTGTTTCCAGAACATTTCTGAAGCCCGTAGTTTTTGTTCCTTATCCAACTTTTCTAATTTCTTCTCCAACTGTTTATCATCAAACGGATTTTTATTTCTGATAGCATATCCTATAGATAAAAGTCGCATAAAAAATTGACGTGCATATTCAAATGAAATTAGGCAATTAAACAAATACTGGAATATTTAATTAATCAATAGCAAAACAATTAAGTTAATAAACATAAATTGTATGACACGCTTTACCACTGTGAAAATTGAATGTGAGTGTAATATACAATTATACTATGTAGACTAAATAAGTCAGTAATTCAAACGTATTAATTGAATGTGTTTCTCCAAATGAGACTCAACTGTGCTTGATTACAACCACGATGAATTCAAAAAGACCTACAGCTATGTTCCTCATGGGTTTAAAAATATTAATTAGAATAATAATGGCTCTTCAAACGCCGTTGTTTATTAATGCACACTCTGTATAAATGTATCAATAGAGAGTACAAATTCAAGGTACAAATATGTAACGCGCACAATATTTAAGAATTGAATGCTTCTTTTTGTAAATTTATTGGGGTGTAAAAGCGTTGAACGAAGTACATTTTGTATGAACTCTAGACAATTACTAAAAGAAGCATTCAATACTTATAATTACATTTTTTTACTAGGATCATGAAACACGATTTCTATCAAGTTTTTCTTTTATTAACCTGTGCACTTTTTTGTGGAAGCTCGTGTCATCATGAATGTTACATTTCATTTTGAAATGAAAGTTAATTTCAGAATGACTCAGATTGCTGTTAGCCAATCAGAATAACGTATTGGCATGAAACATACATGTAATGTAATTATGTTGTAATAAATTAAGACCACAATAAGTTTTTTTAAAGATCTTTTGGAGTTTATTTAGGCGAAGAGAACAGCGTATGTGCAAAATTCTAAACAATGTTTATGCGAGCAATATAATTCTACAGGCAGCAAATTCCGAATTCAAGCGTCAAAAGATTTGAATAATAACTTTTAACCAGTTACATTAATTCTGTGCAAATTATGAGTTTTTTATGTCTGCAGTCGGTGAAGTTTTAAATAAAACTTGATCAGCAACATTTCCGTGTGCTACAATTGTAGGAAAATAAAACTAAACCCTACAAGAACAACTTAGTTTGTCATGAGATAACTAATTTAACGATAAACTATATCTACAATGTAATTAAAGCTATAACAAAATTTGCAACAAACAAAAAAATTACCATATTGTGACTTGCAGACGCTATTAATAGCTGCCTGAATTTGACTTGCATCCTCCAATTTTGAAGACGGTTTCTTTTTCTTAACCACTGTACTTGCTTCCGTGGTCATTCTTCGTTATCTAGGAATGGTTGGATTTGTTAAATAAAACATGTAAACATTTAAAAGTCGGTTGATTTAATTACAATATATTGAATAATTAGAACTTCTTTTATCAAGTAATGTTAATCCACCTTAATACCGTATTCTAAATCTCATTAAATGGTAATCTAACCTAATTTTTTTTATAAATTGTTGATATAAACAGTAAAGTAAACATGGAGATACATGACATTTAAAGTGAAAGAATTACTGAATAATGTTCTATAATTTTTTCATGCCAATTGTCTCGCCTTTATTAAATATTTGAAAGTATTTGCGTTACATAATGTATTAATTGTGTGTCATTATGTTTTATATCCATGTATATTGGATAAAAGGTTTATTCCCGATTGTCCAAACTTTACAAGTTCAAAGTGATTGTCCCACATCAATTTAATTTTTAAATAAACAACGTAACTGTCGTTTGCTTTACAAAATTAAATCAAAATGAATTATTGCTTGCTTATACCAGAGACATAAATACATGTGTATATATGTGTCTCTGCTTATACTAGTAGTTTATATCATTTTTTATTTGTAAAATGATATGTTGAATGAATAAACCTGTTTAAATATAATTTTAATTATCTGTCATACAATATATCTATAATGTTTGGTTTATTTATAGAACAACAATATATAAATAGCGTAATTTTCAATTACAATTTTACACACATCCATGCCATCTTCAAACACTAGATTATTCACATTACTCAAGACTGCTTACACTCAGATAAACCTGCATCCAACAAGATTCCATTGAGTACGGAGCTGCTGTTCAGAATAATGCATGAACATCCTCTAAAGGAATAACACCAAATGATTATTTTTCAATTCAATATCTTATTCTCATAACCATTGCAGATACAGTGTAAAACATGTACAGAAATATGCATACATATTTATAAACATTAATATACAATTCAGTGGTTTATGATAAATAAATAAGTAAAATATTTGTTCTTTGCTGTAACTGTTTTATTATGTGTGCTGTCTTAAAACTGTATGGTATGTGTTCTTTGTTGTAACTGTTTGGTATGTGTTATGTGTTGTAACTGTTTATTATGTGTGCTTTGTTGTATCTGTTTATCATGTGTGTTTTCTTGTAACTGTTTGTTATGTGTTCTTTGTTGGAACTAATTGGTATGTGTGCTTTATTGCATCTGTTTATTATGTCTGCTGTCTTGTAACTGTTAAGTATGTGTTCTTGGTTGTAACTGTTTGGTATGTGCATGTTTTTGCTGTAACTGCATGTTTGCTATGTGTTCTTTGTTGTAACTGTTTATTATGTGTGCTTTGTTGTAACTGTTTATCATGTGTGTTTTATTGTAACTGTTTGGTATGTGTTCATTGTTGTAACTGTTTGGTATGTGTCCTTTGTTGTAACTGTTTATTATATGTGCTTTCTTGTAACTGTTTGGTATGTGTTATGTGTTGTAACTGTTTATTATGTGTGCTTTGTTGTATCTGTTTATCATGTGTGTTTTCTTGTAACTGTTTGGTATGTGTTCTTTGTTGGAACTAATTGGTATGTGTGCTTTATTGCATCTGTTTATTATGTCTGCTGTCTTGTAACTGTTAAGTATGTGTTCTTGGTTGTAACTGTTTGGTATGTGCATGTTTTTGCTGTAACTGCATGTTTGCTATGTGTTCTTTGTTGTAACTGTTTATTATGTGTGCTTTGTTGTAACTGTTTATCATGTGTGTTTTATTGTAACTGTTTGGTATGTGTTCATTGTTGTTACTGTTTGGTGTGTGTGCTTTGTTGTAACTGTTTATTATATGTGCTTTCTTGTAACTGTTTGGTATGTGTTCATTGTTGTTACTGTTTGTTATGTGTGCTTTGTTGTAACTGTTTGGTATGTGTTCATTGTTGTTACTGTTTGTTATGTGTGCTTTGTTGTTACTGTTTGGTATGTGTTCATTAATGTTACTGTGTGTTATGTATGCTTTGTTGTAACTGTTTGGTATGTGTTCATTGTTGTTACTGTTTGTTATGTGTGCTTTGTTGTAACTGTTTGGTATGTGTTCATTAATGTTACTGTTTGTTATGTGTGCTTTGTTGTAATTGTTTATTATATGTGCTTTCTTGTAACTGTTTGGTATGTGTTCGTTGTTGTTAATGTTTGTTATGTGTGCTATGTTGTAACTGTTTATTATATGTGCTTTCTTGTAACTGTTTGGTATGTGTTCGTTGTTGTTACTGTTTGTTATGTGTGCTTTGTTGTAACTGTTTGGTATGTGTTCATTGTTGTTACTGTTTGTTATGTGTGTTTTATTGTAACTGTTTGGTATGTGTTCATTGTTGTTACTGTTTGTTATGTGTGCTTTGTTGTAACTGTTTATTATATGTGCTTTCTTGTAACTGTTTGGTATGTGTTCGTTGTTGTTAATGTTTGTTATGTGTTCATTGTTGTTACTGTTTGTTATGTGTGCTTTGTTGTAACTGTTTGGTATGTGTTCATTGTTGTTACTGTTTGTTATGTGTGCTTTGTTGTAACTGTTTATTATATGTGCTTTCTTGTAACTGTTTGGTATGTGTTCGTTGTTGTTAATGTTTGTTATGTGTGCTTTGTTGTAACTGTTTATTATATGTGCTTTCTTGTAACTGTTTGGTATGTGTTCGTTGTTGTTAATGTTTGTTATATGTGCTTTGTTGTTACTATGGCTTATGGTTGCTATATTTTAGTTGCTTTTGATGTGATTTACATTTGTGTTTACTATGGAGAATTGAAAATTGTTTGATATTGTGCTATATTGTGGTTGTTATGGGATATCTATGTCATAGATAACGGATATATTCCTCCAGTCGGTTCCACAATAATGGCTTCTTTTCTACGATTGCGATATTAAGGACTGCGACTTATCATGGAAATGTTTCTTGCCATTTACAGCACGAAGGATGCCAATATTTGAGCAGGAACTGCTTATCTGTCCGTCACACCTAAGTTCACTCCAATGTTTTTGGTTTCCTGTTGCTCTATATTTAGTTTTCTGTGTAGTGCTTTCAGGACTCTTGTTTTTTGTTTTTTGTTTTTGTTTTTAGCTTTTTTTCGATATGTTTCTTTTTATTTTATGAAAAGTATCAGAAAAATAGAATTACAACCGGTCACCTACGGACCATCATGCAATGTTATGTTCTATTCACTTTTTGGTAGACAGCATGAAATACAAATTTTGAAACATGATACTGCAAACGACATGTTTTAATACATAAAACATCAAACATCAAACACACAAAATGTACAGTCGAAGTCATGTAAAAATTATATTGGCTTTTTGCTTATGCATGTTTATTATAATATATATATTACATAAGGTTTGAAAAACGTGTGTCCGATTCTTTTGTGTACTTATCCATAAAATATGTTTAAACTATATAGCAATGTTTAGTAGTAATGTTGCGATTGCGTTTTCTCTTATAATATTAGAATAAATGATTGCATTTCATTTTTTTTGGGAGAAATTATTATTTTTACGAATATCAGAAGTATGTTATTAATTAGTACAATTTTGAATTGGTCATATAAGTACCACTCGAAGAGTATGATATAACCATTAAAATAAACAGGAAGAAACAATTTAACAGTTATATACTCTGACTACTAGTATATACTAGTTATAATTTTCACTTCTGAACTATGGAATATAAAATTCTACATAACACTCAACAAGAAGGCTGTAATTTACATGTTATTACAACGAATGAACAGAAAATAAATAAGATGAAGTTTGGTTCAGCGTTTCTTGAAACCAAACCTGTTGAAAAGTTATTATGCATTGGCATAACTGTTGGATTGATAATAATATTGGTCTTCTTCTTAGCAATAGGAATAGTCATACACTATTCTGGGAGATGTCATGATACTGCGTTGACAGATACTCAACTGAGACAGATGATGGAAGCGCTCAACCAGGAGCTGACTGGTAATTTAGACAGACCCAAAGAGTCTACCACAAACAGTGAAGAAGATACAGGGTTTGATAGTACAACACGTCACACAACCCGAGATGTTCCTTTGATCACGACAATTGGAGGTAAGCTCGTTATTATATTGCGCGGGAAGTAAAACCATTTAAATGAAATAAAAACTAAAGTACAATTTTAATTCAAATATTGACATCACGCTGCAAAAAAAAAAAAAAAAAAAAAAAAAAAAAAAAAACAAAAAAAAAAAAAAAAAAAATTAATAATATGCGTAAATACATCAATCAATTTACGATAAAACACATGTTGAGTGAAGACTAACAAATTGTTTCCTGGATGACACACAAACACTTACATGCATACAACATAAAGAAATGAATGATTGATTGATGTTTGATGAAAAATAATTCATTCATATTTAGGACGAAAACAGCTTAATCATAAATTCAGTAGATGGATTCTGCAAAGTGAGTCGGCTGGGATGAAAGCTTGAAATTGACTACAACAGGGAAATGGTGGTATGTTGGAAAGGGACTGGAATTGGAATTTTGCCTTGCAAATTACCACATACAGACCCCTTAATGAGTTGTTACAGGGACCGTTAGTGCGCAGAGAGGCCCTCTCTTTTCAAGAAGCCGCTGAATCAAACGTTCCCATTCCGACCGTACATGGCTGCGTTCTTGTACACCCTTAACAGCCAGACGGATGCTCCTCTTTATCAATGGTTAAGTGGTGGATAAGAAAAGTCCAAGGACGACCACATTTCTGTACCCAAGTCAACCGTTCGGGTTAAATCACGAAAAATAAAACCCGAAAACCAAATATACACAACGCTTTTACCATAAATCTGACTTCAATTGTGTATTTTCTATGTGGTTCTAGGTCCGACATATATAAGATGGGGAAGAACAATTTGCAGGAATGACACAGACTTGGTTTACGATGGTAAGCTCTTTAAATTACATTTGCTTAACCTAGTCCAGGGTTGCGTCAATGAATGTATTTAAGTGGTGAAAACAGATGGATGCATGAACCAAACATTTTATGCAAATTAAAAATACTATATGTTAGATTGTTTTGAGAATATTCTGCTTGTGTTTTGAGTTTGACTTTTACGTATCAGATCCCAATGCTATGAATAAGAGGAATGCATTCTCCACTTCCAAGTTATGTTGTTAGCCAGGGCTCTTTATAGTCGAACAGTCTATTTCCTCTACCTTAGTAGACTTGCTTGGTGGAAAACAGGAAATACCCGATAGTCTTTAGTTTTCACTCGACCTCAACCTCATGCACTCAAGGCGAACATGTTACTACGAGACAATTTATGCAGTTTTAAGTGTATCACAGGAGGGCGCATATATTTGACGAGATAATATAAATAATCTACTAAATGCTACGTGCTAATTTGAGAAGCAGCAAATACCAATTTGCAAGTCTTTGGTGTCTTCTGGCCGGAGATCGAACCCACAAACTCCCGAGACCAAGGCGAGTACGCTACCATTAGACTACCGAAGCGTTTATGATTTTTAAAGACGCTATGCAGTTATTTATTATTTTATCGATATCATGTGTGATGGCTTATGACAAAAAAACGTCTTTATCTGATCTCCGATTAACGAAATTGTTGAATAAAATTCTCAAGAGCGTTACTTGTTACAGCAAATATTTTACGGTACCAATTTTACCACACTAGAAGAGCATTCCTAAAAATAATCTTTTTCCTCTGATGTTTGACGCCATAATATTTGTGAATCCAACCGGTGACTAATAGAAAAGGGAAAGAGCTGATATAATCAAAAAGAACCAAATAGTATACCACATCACGGCCCAGAATAAGCTATGAATTAGGGAGATATATTCCTGAGTTTCAAAGGATAACATATACCTTTAAACGTATTTAATGAAACCACGAAAGCTTGATCTTAATTTCTTAATGACTTCCGAGTCCTCAGCGCCTTTCATTATTTCATTGGTAAACATGTCCTTTCCCTTTTAAAGAGCTGTAATTGAACTTTAGACCATGTTCTCATATATTTTTAATGATGTTTTTAGTTTCAGAAATCTTTATAAGTTCATGATTATAGTACATGTGTATAGCCTTATCTTAAAATTTAAATTTTATACAGACTTGAAAGATGTATATTTTACACATGCAGTTGTTCCGTATAGCTTAATTGAGAGGCGAAAGATACAAAAAGACTTTCAAACTAATAAGTCGAAAATAAACTGACAACGCCATGGATAAAAAGGAAAAGAAAAAGACCAACAGACAAACACCAGTACACAAATCACAACATAGAAAACTAAAGACTGAGCAACACGAACTCCACCAAAAACTTGGGGCGATCTCAGGTGCTCCGGAATGGTAAGCAGACCCTGCTTCACATATGGCAATTGTCGTGTTGCTCATGTTAGTACAAAACCGATGATAAGTGTAATTTGGTAGGTCACATTCGAGGAAAAGGGGACGGGATTGTAGTTATGACAATTGGAACATATCCGTTGTCATCTGTGAAACGGATATTCCATAACGATTAACCAACTCTTGATGGCGTCCGTAAAATGTACGAAGGAATGATTTCAACTTCACTAATTGGAACTCTTGGTTAAATAGCTTCTTTGTGAGCAGCAACCCTCTATTATGGAAATCATGATAGGAAATACAAGCCCCGAAAGTTCACAACTGGGAAGCTAAAATTATCTCTTTTGTCGTAAAGTTTTACTTTCAACCGACCCTCATTGTCAATTTCTAGATGCAAGTCAAGATATGGGCAGACTTAACTGTATATGTTGTATCCTTTATCTCAAGTTCGATGGTATAGATGTGTTCAACATAGTCACCAAATGTTGAATTATTTACAGTTTTAAATTCACCAATTACCGCTGTACAGTTTGATAATGCTTTTGATATTTATTTTTATGCCGGCAGGTTAACGAACTGTTATCGATGGTTTTCTACTTGTTAAACATGCATGTGACAAGACTATTTGTTTTATATTGTGAAAAGTTGTGAAAGGCAATTTTTCAAATGTATCTGTTTAGTCTATATGTCTATTTTGTTTGCTAAAAGAGGCAAATAGTATCGGACAAAAGTGTCAACAACTTATGAAGTCTTCCCCATTTACATAATATAACATTAACAATAATTTCAAAGAGCAGTTGAGGATATCGACATTAAAGTGCAATATTACACACAATGTGAAAAAAACTACACCAGGTAATATGATTGGTGAATATTAAATAGAGAGAAAATCAGAAAATTATAATCACAGTGATTGTGTTTGCTTCTAAATATCTTTTCAGATAGTACTACGGGTATATGTTTTGATGAATAAAAGACTTATGAAAATTTCATTGTTTTCTTCGTATGTTAAAATTTGGCTAACCTCAGGGAGAAACTCGAGTAAAGTTGTCATCGGAAAGCAATCAATTTTATTTAGTAGATCGTTCCTAATATCGGTATCTGTATTTCCATCAAAGAAGAAATGAAATGTATCCTCACGATCGCGAGGATCGAGCACCACATGCACTTTAAAACTGACTTTAAAATGTTATAAATTCAAATGCACAATGAGACAATGCCCAAATGTGTCCAAATATAATGCAAAGTTCTAATTTTATGATAAACATCACAATATAAGTCTAAAATTCATTGAACTCCTGATTTGGACTGTTTCGGTTCTTGTACATCCTTGGTTTTCAAATATTCGGCTTTGAGCGTTCCTGATGAAGGTAAACCTAGGAAAACGCTTCGGACGCATAAAATTTATAACGTATTGTTTTCATTTTTTGGAGACCTCTTTATGATGAGTCTTTAAATTATACAAAATTTCACCCGAATCTATGCTAAAAACAATACATGTATATATATAGCTTCTCACGTTTTCAGCTTCTCCATAATATTTTGCTACCCATTTAATCCTTTACAGTAGAGTAGTTTACAGTATCTTATTGTATCTGTAGGTTACTCAGCAGGGAAGAAATGGAATAAATATGGTTCTGGAGCAAACTACCTGTGTCTAACGAAAACTCCTGAATGGGGAGATCTACAAACAAGAAGTACTTTAAGTGAGCTGTATGGAGTGGAAATAGATGCTGCCGATGTAGCAGATAATTTAGAAGTCCCTTGTGCCGTTTGTCGGCTTTTATTTCGGTTCTCATTAGTGATGATTCCAGGACGGAAAACATGCCCTCAGAATTGGACCATTGAGTACTGGGGTTATCTGATGTCAGAGTCATCACAATACAAGAACAGAATGAGTACCGAATACGTGTGTGTAGACTACGAATGGGAGCACTATGGGACTAAAAATAATGACAATGCAGTTTGGTATTTTACTAAAGGAATGTGTGGTTCGCTTCTTTGCCCGCCTTATATCAATCGTAAACTTTTGACGTGCGTGGTTTGTTCGCGTTGATTGAGTTTGTACTGAAAATATGCAAATGTTCAGTTATACATCATTTACATGTTATGTACATGTACATGTTTTATTGAACAATGTTGAGAAGGGCAATGCTTTAATAACTATACTAAAAAAGACATATAATACTACACTATATCATATTGTTTCTGTAACTGAGAGCATAATATCTGGCCTACTCGGAAATCTTACACAAAATGTCTTACATTGCCTCAAAATTCTATTTGTAATATGTTGATATTACCCGTACCCCTGGCAGCTGTGTTTTTCAATGCATAGATGTAACGTGACTGACATCCAGCAAGTACTTCCGCTCGATTACAATGTACCGTCTTGAACTTGTAGTGAGTTGAGAGTTTTTTTTTTGTTTATATTGAAGGCCTCACTATGATTTTGAAATGGACAATAGCAATAAATGCGCTGTCCCTATGCTTTTTTTTCAATGTTCGTGTAGTGGTTTTGTGTCATGAAAAGGTTGATTGATTGATGTCCAGTGCTAATATTTCGTGCATGATCAAGATGATGTCATGATTAGATGCAATACATACTTTTTGTTCTGTAATATATTATTTTTTTTACTTTATTTTTAATACCATTTCAAAAATGGAAGCATTTAAAACTTTTGAGCCAGATTTGGAAGAAACAATAACACTATTCGACAGCTCCAATTACAGGGAAACCCGTTTTGATCTTTGTTTTCAGTCGCTTCGAAAGTTATCCTACTCTAATCAGAATACTTAATTATTTCACCATTTTGCATTTTGACAAACTGCTAAATCATCGCAAGTATAATGTTAACAATTAAAAAAAAAAAAAAAAAAACACCACCATGCATACAATAGAAATACGGTCACTTTGGACTTCTTTCGACCGGCAGTGAACCGGCCTTTTATCAAAGTGGGCGTCCGTTTGGTTGTACGGGATCAAGTTCACAGCCACGTCCGGTGATATAAACGGGGATGTTCTCTGCACTTTAAGAACCCTTGCAAAACAACTTTGTGGGGTTCGTATGTGGTCTGTTGCAAGGCAAAATTTCTGTCCATATAATATGTATATGTATAAATTAGGGTCTCGCCAACTAGACTAATCGGTATTGCCCTTTAGTAATAATTCTGTCTGTTAATAATGGTCCTGCTGACTTAAGTATAGTAAGGGGTGCCCTATATTAATCACTCTATACGACTAGTATATAGTACCATACACCTAGATTGCCTCAACTATTTTCCATAATTCTTATGCAGTGTTGATACCTGTATAAGGAAGGTCCTTTGGAACTTTTGTCTTAAATTTTGAAAAAATTGTGTTAAAAAATGATTTTTGTGAAAAGATCACAAATTTTACAGAATATATGAATTTGTAACCAAAAAAAAGTTTTGACATATGGAATCAAGTTTGAATAGCTCAAAAAGTTATGAGAAATATTTTTCATTGCCACCAATAAAATGTAGTCATAACAAACTCCTCCAAATTCCTGTTATTAAATTTGCAGTAACATCCTTTTTTATGTTAGAATTTCTGCTAACTTTAATAAATAGGTTATGATACGCTATTCAGAATTGATTCCAATCTATAGAAAAGAGAATAGAAACAAGAAATCTACCTTATTGAAACCAACCTCAACAAATTGAAGGTTATTTCACAGGAGTATTACTTACAAGACATAGATTGATTGAATACTATTTAAATTAGAAGAAAAATGAATTTAACAAATGTTCAACAGCTTTAATATTTATAGCTGAATTTAATATTGATGATTTAAATATTTCAAAGAGTCTACTGATGTGCTATTTATGATGTGTCTTGAAGTTCCAATCAGTTACGTATTCTTGAACTATATACTGTGTTCAGCAGGATGGAATTAGGAAACTGTTAGAATTTGAAGTCTTGTTTGTCTTTCTTTTCAAATTAATTTGTTGTACTTTATCATGCTCTGTTTTGTATCACATGATTAATATTTTCTTCTGTCAAAGAATCTGTGCCATTCAAGGTGAAGTAACATGTCACCAAAACTTGAGGTGTTTTGTGTATTTGTTAGTTACAAAATAGGCGGCCCTCCTTCGAGCTTTTTCAATTCTGTCTATTTAAACCAAGGTGTGGTAAGTTTGCAAATGAGACAATTATAAACCCTATTCCAAATAAACTGCTTCGCCGAGTGCAGCTGGATACGACCGCCGAGGTCCAACCCTGAACAGTTGGGGCAAAACTGGACACAATATTCAAGCTTGATACAGGTCTGAATTTGGATTGTTATTAAATATTTGACACATTATAGGTTTCTGACATGAATAAATGTAGTCAAAAAACCTGAAATTGGTTATATGATTTGAATTTATATTCAATTGAAGAATTCTTGCTGTTGTGCAATACACTGTGCTGTTGTGCAATACTTAGTAAATCTGTTTTCAGACTATATACAAAGAATTAGCAAAATAAATTGTGAGCCCCAATTTTTCTTTGGAAAATTGACAATTTCTTAAATCTTGAGGAAAAAAAAATTGTTACCACCCCACCCCTTTTCCAAAAAAAATAATATGTGAAGACATTTTCTTTTTAATTTCTCTTAAATCTAGAGGAAAAAAAAATTGACCCCCAAAAAAATATTTTTTTGTTACCCCCCACCCTTTCCAAAAAATAAAATATTTGAAGAAATTTTTCTTTTGTAAAATGTGGTATCTCAGCAGTTGGATTGACACTTTTATTTACAAACTACATCATACTAGAGTGTGACCAATTGGATATAATATTCTGTGGATTCCGTGAAGATTTCCGGATAAAGAAAAGATAAAAGATTGGACTCATATTTTGACAGTTAAGTTGACATTTCTTTTTGTGTAATACTTTTTGTAAACTAGTGTATAATAAATCTTGTTAATTTTATTATTGATTTGTGTCTTTTGTTGGCTACAATTAAAAGGCGATTTTCTGACATAACAGAAATTGGGGCTCAGGTATGGAACGCCACAGCTTTCTTATGTGGAACTATTCCATATTGAGTTATATCAAAACATCATTACGTAATGTCAAAACCATATTAAGTAAAGACAAAATATCATCAAGTAATAATAAAACAACATAAAGTTATATCAGAGTTCCACATAAGACAGCTGTGGCGTTCCATACTCAGGTCCGGGATAACGTTAATATCTTATTAAAATTTTTTCAGTATTTTTATTAGAACTAGCCAACAAAATTCTACAATATGGCATTTGATGCCGGTAAATTTTGAAAACGCCAGACCTGGAAGGGTTTGATGATTTAAAGAAAGAGGAATTAGTGTTGCTTGCTAAACATCTGAAATTAGACTTTAGAGTATCTATGAGAAAACAAATTATAAAAAATTTGGCAATTGACAAATAAGTTGACGCAGAAATTTTAGGTGAAGAGGCTCTTGAATTTAAGGTCGAAAATGTTGACGCTATCAAATTAAAAACACTTGAATTAGAACACGAACTTAAATTAAAAGAATTTGAAATGAAGGAAAGGTTAGAAATGGAGAAAAAGAAAAGAAGATGAATTCAAACTAAAACAAGATGAATTGAAATTAAAACAGGCAGAACTTGAAATGAGGAAAGGTTAGAGATTGAGAAAATGAAAATTGAAATGGCAAAAGAAGAAAGCAACACTAAATTCCAATCAAAATCAGAACATTTTAATTTTGATGCAGCAAAAACATACGTTTGGTTCCCAAATTTTGTGAAAAACAGTTGATAAATTTTTCCACAGTTTGAGAAAATTGCTCAAAATTTGAAATGGCCGAAGCCTTTTGGACTACAATGCTGCAAAGTGTTTTTGAGGGCAAGGCCGCTGAAATTAGTTCTGATTATGACACGGTTAAAAGGAAGTTTTGAAAACTTATGAACTAGTGCCAGAAGCATATAGACAGAAATTTAGGTCTTATAAAAGTTTGATTCACAAACCTATGTTGAATTTGCTAGGAAAAGAAGATCTATTTGATAAATGGCTTACGTCAAAGAAAATAGATAAAATTTTGATAACTTAAGACAATTGATGTTATTAGAAGAGTTCAAGCAGTGTGTTCATTTAGACTTAAAAACACATTTAGATGACAAAACTGTTGAGACATTACAAGATGCAGCTGTTATTTCCGATAATTATACCCTTTCACATAAGAGAAGTTTCAAAGGTCAAAATACTTCGAGTGGAAATTACAAGAATCAAAGCAATGAGCGTACTGATAGTAAGCCTGTTGCACAGAATAAGAGACAGTCTAGTTTGAAACTTTTGAAAAGAAGTCACTGACTTGTGCTTATTGTAAGAAGAATGGTCACCTGATGGCTGATTGTTTTAGACTCCAGAAGAAGAATGAAAGAGATAATAAGCCCAAGACCAGTGCTTGTACGACACCCCGTTTTACCCATACGTTGGAATGTCCTGCGAGTCATGCTTTTAAGTCCAGTTTTGTGATTACATGGAGGATTATATACCCTTTATGTCTGATGGGTTTGTTTCTATTGTTGATAATACTACTCCTCAACCTATTAAGATTTTACGGGACACTGGAGCTTCTCAGTCTTTATTGTTAGAAGGTGTGTTGCCTTTGTCCGAGGAGACTTCTGTTGGTGTCTCCGTTTTGTTACAAGGTGTGGAGTTAGGTTGTATAGATGTTCCCTCCATCGTATTTATCTGAAGTCAGATTTGATTACTGGACCAGTTGTTGTGGGTGTTCGTCCTAATCTCCTGTTGAGGGTGTTTCATTATTGATAGGAAATGATCTAGCTAGGAACAAAGTGGTTGCTGAACCAATTGTTACCAGTGAACCGGTGGTGGATGTTAAATCACTTGAAGATGATGCTGAACTGTATCCAGCTTGTGTCGTTACTAGGGCGATGGCTAGAAAACAACAAAATGAGGATTTGCAAGAAGACCAGTTTAATTACATGGACCTTTCTGACACCTTTCTAGCCGACATTGAAGGTCCCGGTAGCTCAGAGAAGGCCGTAATAGGACCACCTAATATTAGCAAGAATGTAATTATGCCATGGCCAGACGTAAACAGCCATTCATTAGACCGAAGGAAATTTGTCGAAGAACAAAATAAAGACCCTGAGGTTCTTCAGCTCTGCAAGAGGGCTCAACCACAGGAGGAAGCAGACAAAGTGGCCGAATGCTATTACCATCAAGACGGTATTTTAATGAGAAAGTGGAGGCCCCCTGATGCTACCCCAGAGGAAGAATGGAGAGTGGTATACCAAGTGGTGGTGCCTAAAATCTATAGGCAAGACATTATTGGTCTTGCCCATGACACCCCCTTGGCTGGACACTTAGGCATTAGGAAGACTTGTCTTAAGATCTTACAGCATTTCTACTGGCCAAGACTAAGAAGTGATGTCGCAGAATACTGCAAATCATGCCATATATGCCAGGTTGTTGGTAAGCCTAACCAGAAAATACCACCAGCACCACTTCTGCCTATTCCAGCCTTTGAAGAACCTTTCAGCCGAGTACTCATTGATTGCGTTGGACCTTTACCGAAGACCAAGACCGGAAATGCGTATTTATTGACAATCATGTGTACCTCCACTCGCTTTCCTGAGGCTATTCCGTTAAGGAATATCAAGACACCTACTATTGTCAAAGCTCTGATCAAATTTTTCACGCTAGTAGGACTTCCAAAGTCTATACCGTCCGACCAGGGTTCAAATTTCATGTCAGGTTTATTTCAGCAAGTCGTGTACCAGTTAGGGATTGCTCAGTATAGGTCAAGTGCTTATCATCCAGAATCTCAAGGTGTCTTAGAACGTTTTCATCAAACATTGAAGAACATGATCAGAACTTTTTGTCTTCAATTTGACAGGGATTGGGATGATGGTGTTCACTTTTTACTTTTTGCGGTCCGAGAGGCTGTTCAAGAATCCCTTGGTTTTAGTCCCTTTGAGTTGGTATTTGGTCATACTGTAAGGGGACCTTTAAAATTGATAAAGGAAAAGTGGCTTACTGAACACACTGACTTGAAACTTCTAGACTATGTATCTAGATTTAAAGAAAATTGTATACTGCTTGTCAAATTGCTCAGAACAATTTAAAACTGTTCAGAATAAGATGAAAATATGGTATGATAAAGATGCCAGGGACAGATTTTTGAGCTTGGTGATAAGGTACTTGTATTTTGCCAGTCCCTGGACATCCACTGCAAGCTAAATATTGTGGTCCTTATACCATAGAGAGTAAAATCAATGATTTGAATTATATTGTAAAAACACCAGGTCGGCGTAAACAAAAAGAGTGTTTTGCACTGTTGTCTGCACTAAACATTTTGATTATATTTAAATCCCACTGTTCATCCTATTCTTGTTTATATTGATCATAATCCTCTCACCTTCATACATAAAATGAGAAACAAGAACCAGAGATTGACTAGGTGGAGTTTATTGTTACAGGAATATGATGTCATTGTAAAACATATTAAAGGTAAAGATAATGTAATAGCAGATGCTTTATCTAGAACTTATTAAAACACTGTATATACTGTGTATTTTTGAAAATACTTACTATATATTACTATG
This sequence comes from Mytilus coruscus, assembly GCA_017311375.1. Classification (NCBI taxonomy): domain Eukaryota; kingdom Metazoa; phylum Mollusca; class Bivalvia; order Mytilida; family Mytilidae; genus Mytilus; species Mytilus coruscus. Next base: position 37,308,466 of record CM029603.1, on the reverse strand, counting down.
TATTTTGAACATATTATTCATGAAAAGTTTTGTTACTCTCAAACTTTTTAAGGGGAGGTGTTATGATATTGTAACTATCATATCTATTTAGTTGGCCTAATTTGTTTTGTGTGGCCTATTATACATGTTTACATTGTGTACAAAATAAAATACATGATATCCATTTTCATCCCAGCAGGCACACAACATTGATTTAACATTGAATCAATGTTTATTTTCTATGTTGAATCAATGTTGAATTATTATTAGATTTTGCAAATTTGTATCAACGTTGAAATCCTACGTTGAATCAACGTTGATATTCAATTTTGAATCAATTTTGAATAATGGTTGCTTCAACATTGTTTAAACCAATAACTAACCTTGAATTCAGATAGAATTCAGGGTGATTACCATAGTCAACACGGAATCAAAATTGGTTAGTGGTTGTGTTCAACTGTGTTTCCACCTAAAACTTAAGTTTCATTCATCCTGTATTTTCTGTGTGTTGCATTCCATAATTTTATACTGTAGCAATATTCAAGCTTGTGTCTTCTCAAGGCCCTCTACATGCTAAATGTCATAGCAACATTCTGCCGCAGGAAACTTTATCCAATAACTGCTCCATCAGACCAAAGCATTAAAATAATTCTCAGAAAAAATTGATGAACTTTAAATAATATCATTGCCTGGTCATATTTGACTTGGTGTGGGCTTTTGCTCATTGTTGAAGACTGTATGGTGACCCAAAGATATATAAATAATGTTCTTTGGTTGATGATTGTCTTGTTAACAATAGGTAACAATAAAAACTTTGAATACATGTATATGCCATTGACTGTCAATTACTCGTAGAAGAATTTTCAACAATAAAACTGAGAGACCACATTCTTGTGATAAGAGCATGGCTTGACCATGATGATGTCAACAACCAATCAACTGAATAACAAATATGTGTTTTAAGGGCTTTCCTACGAACCATTATTTAACCCCAAGATTTTTAACATTTAACGATATGCATATAAAACACAAATTATCATCCCAGAGAAATATTGAAAAATCAGCAAAAAAATTTAAAAAATTCCAATATTGAACTACATGTATCCTAATTTTGAAAGCACATAACCCTTAATACACATATTTTTGCCCAATGTCTATTCTAAATATCTGAGTGATCAAAATATAAAACAAAGTTTGCTGTTCCTACTCCATGTATTCTAATGTCCAACCACTGATTATAGAGAAATATTCAATACGATCAAATTAAAATAAATTTATTTATTAATAGTGAAAACTTCAACTTCTTTCTTCTCCCACCCTGTCTTTTGGAGCCCATTTTAGAAAGGTTGTTGTTTGGTCAGACACTTGTTGTTCCGTGATTCCATAGGTCTTCATGATGACATCTACAAAATCAAAAGTTATAACATTGTCAAGTTTAATACTGTTCAACACATTTAACTATTAATAACTTCATAATGATGATATTTAAAGTATAAATCAAAAGCATAAGAACTCTTGAAAACTAAATGAAAGTTTAACTTCCATCAAAATCTCAACTACATTTCCTTTTATATAGACCAGAAGGTATAATCTGCAAGAAAATCCTAAATACTACATTTTAACTTGAACAAATTGAAGGTTTATCCACTTATATCTTTTCTGTATTATTTGTGCGGCTGCATGGATATCTGTCTGATTGACATATACGAGGGTTGTAAAGGGGTTCTTAACACGAAAACACGTGAAATAAAAATCCCAAAACGCTGCACGGAAAATAAAATTGGGATAAACGAAGCACGAGAAATAAAATCGTAAATATTAAGGAAAAGTACTAGAAGTTATTATTCAGTCGTTCTTGGAGATCACACAGTCATGATAATGGACACGAAGACCCTCGTTCACCTTTTCGCGTCCGCTAGTTGCATCCGATTTGAAAAAATTATTCATAACTTGATCTATAGCAATTAATATCCTAGGAACACATAATTTAAAAATCCAGACTGACTTGGAATTTAGTCCGGTTTACTTTTTTATCAAATGTGGGACAAGCACGAGAAATTAACCTTTGAGCGCCAAGCTTTTTATCTGGTGAGTGCCAGATGATATTCAGATGATTTGTTTATCAGAGTGGTATAGTGACGTCGTACATAACAACCATTGTCTGACGTAACAGTATTGCAAAACACTTGATGTGCAGTGCCTGCAACGTCGAAATTAATGGTTTCACAATTGCTCCAATATTTTACAAATTTGGAACAAGTATTATTATAATGTTTTTTATTTATAATTTGATGTTTTACGTGAACTAGCTTATTTATTCAAGATAAACAAGGGAAAGGATTTCTGTAAAAATGCATCGCTTAGTTTCAAGAAACGTGTCTTCGCACAATAAAGAAATATTGCAGGTATTACGATTTGTACATGTGTTTTATTCGATAAACCAAAGTTCGATATCTAAATATCGGTAGGTCTTTGCCAGATCCAGTATTCAAGCTCAAAGCACCGCCTTGAGAAAAAACACATCTGCCTCTTATAGCTTATATGTCATAAAACAATTTTTAGGGTGAGGTTGATTTTCCAATGTCCTATCAGCTGGCTTTTAAAGAACCAATAACTTTGTATAATATAGTGATCAGTCTCTCGATGCCAGGTCTATCGTAGTCGGCGTTCATGTATCAATACTTTTGACGCAAAACATTGAATCATCTATTTGTCAGACGGATTTGATTTTGAAAAAATATTTTACTTAAATTTACGGACAGATGACAGACAGACAGGTGTATATCTGCATTCTTATATGAAATTTAAAGATCGAAATGTATTCGTAACAAAATGTGTTAGTCAGTTGAACAGTTCAATAAATTCCGATCGATAATGTTTAAATAAAAAAATATCTTAAAATGTATTTACAAGTAGGCCTATATTATAATATCTATTTAAATTTTTGCCATTGAGTTGTCTTCTATTTTCTTCTCTCACTTTATTGTTTCTGGCTGTTAATGTTACGAATAATTTATGTTATAAAACAAAGCACACACTGACTGACTGTAAATTCAGAAATAAATGCGTGCATTAAAACTGACTCCTTCGATTCCTGTTACTGATAAAAAGAGAGGCGAAAGATACCAAGGGACATTAAAAGGACAAATGTCAAAATTGAAAAATGTGGAATTGAAATTGTAGAAATTATACGAATTCTAATCAAAGTTTGTTTAAGATTTATAAATACGGAAGTGTCCATAGAAGTAGTATAGCATTTTATAGATAAGATTATAAGGACATCACTTTTTAAGTGCATTTTATAAAAGTCATATAATTCTATAGTTGACTGCACATATTATTCTTCAATGTTCAGTGATAGGTATACGGATTGTTAATTGGTAACAAACATTTATATGAGAGAAAAAAAGCCGAACACTACCTTATAAAGTATATTTCGACTTTTTCATTTAAAACTGTGTTTGTATGCAGCGAATTTCAAATTGACTTTGGTGACATAGACCGTGGACTCCATTTCAGCACTAAACGACTCCATTTCTGAACTTCATTCAACCAGGACTGAAAAGTCCAAAAGTCATTTGACTCATTGCGTTTTCAATTTTTCCATACACTTACTCGATCGATGTGAAACCTATTTTAAGTTACAAGATACTTTAAAATTTTATAATAAATGAGACCCTTACCCCCAACCCTTAAAAAGAAAAACAAATTCTTGACAAAATCAGATGATGAATACCATTTAGATGTAAATCATATAATATTCGAAAGTCGTGCTGGAGATTTCAAATTAATAATTCATTCTAAACATAAGTTTCTTTATTTAACAATTAGACTTTATACTTATCATGGAATTAAACATAATGCATCATACTTGTTTTTCCTTGAGCAGTAGGAAATGTAGGTTCATAATAATATCTCTATATTTGTGATAAACTTTTGCAAAAGTTTCGCCAGTTTATGATAGTTGAATTTGGCCGTAAGTCGGATATACCCTTTACATTACACGCTCTTTTTGTCTTCATTGGACATACATGTACCTTGTCAAGTTCTGAATTCAACAAACTACTATCAGTATTGATCCAGATACAATCGTAACTGATCTTTATTAATCCTTAAAAATAGTTTTAGCTGCTGCTCATTCAGACAGACACTTTTGCTTTTCAATCAAGCACCACAAATCATACATGTGTTTAAAGGACAGACATTTTGAACATGAAAGTTGTACTAAATAATTTTTATGCCCTACCTCCGATAGTTTCATATGATATGATCTTTTTAATCTCAATGCCAAATTAGAGTTTTACCCCAATTTTACAGTCCACTGAACACAGAAAACGATGTTGCGAGTGGGGCATCCGTGTACTTTAGACACATTCTTGATTTTAATTTATTTAACAAGAATAAAAGAAAACGAAAACTTTGCAAAGAATCATTAAAAATGTTTACAGTTACTGCCTGTTTATTTCTATAATTTCTATAATTTTAAAAGATTTATGCGGAATATAAAAGATAAAAATATTTAAAATTGATATTTTCTTCGTTGTGGCATAATTTTCACTCATGGAACACCGAATGTTGATTATGTTGTCGGATTTGTTCTGTCTGTCATAAAAAAAAAAAACGCCGATCAATGGGCGTGGCCGCCATCTTAATTACGCTGTCAGAACATTGTGACGTAATCGCTTTGTGATGTCGTTAACGACATGGAGAAAAACAAAGCCGATATATCGGCTCGCACTTACGAAGGAAACTCTAAAAGCCGATATATCGGCTTTTGGCATAGTAAGGGTTAAGAGTACCAACACCAAACACAAATAACGCATGTCGAACCAAAGACAAGAAAACGAGAAATAAAAAGGCCAAAAACGTTGCACGCAAATAACTCTTTACCACCCTCATATATGATATACCCTTCATCTTTGATTATCTTGTCAAAACACTACTTCAATTTTGACAGTAAAATATCAAAGGTCCAACTTGGTGAGCCATATAGCTTCTGACCTTTCCATCCCAATTTTGTAAACAACTCAAGCCCCCCTTTTATGAGATTTCGTGTAACCGAATTGAACAGGTAAATAAAGATACAATTTCTTTTTACTTTTGATTCAATCATATGATGAATTCAAATAGTCAACGATAAAATTCATGAGACGTTGCAAGGTAAATCGGGAATGGTAACATGCTAAACATCCCCTTTTTCCTCGTGTAAAATTTCAACTTTTCTGTACAGTTTTCATAACAACATGATATGCTCACATTTCTAAAATACGATACTGTATTTACTGTAATCACAACAATTTATATATACTTACGATAAAATATAAAAGCTGTATACAGGAAAGATAGTGATAAAAACTCTGTAGAATCACCTTGTGGTCTCGAAAGCGGATATTCAAACTTTGGCAACAAAAACAACTGCGCATGCGCATATCTGAATTTGTCTTAAAATAGAAATGTTAAAAATGCCGCGAAAATTTAAATCACTATTCCAATAGATCTATCGGTTGTTTATATTACAAGTTATCAACCATTGTTTATGTACTGATGTATACGCCTTTCTCTTTAGATTGTTAAAAAAAAAAAAATAGAAAAGAAAAAAAAAGGAATGAAAACAAGATATTTGACATCAGCAGCCACGGAAAAAGGGGGGCATATTTTTAGGGGAAGGGGTTATTCACAAATATTTATATTTACTGTATGATTCTGTATGCAAGCTGGTTCTATTAATTTATTATGTTTTGGGGTGGGGTGAAATTTGGGAATTTCTATTATTTGGGGTGCAAAGTTCATGATTAATTTATGCTGATATACACTGCGATTGTTTTATATATAATTCAATAATCACCACGACAATTAGTGATAAATCTACTGAATATTCTATTTTATGTGAATATCGTTGTCAATTTAAAAAGAATTGTGATGTGCCCAATACTTCTTTTTTGACAATTCTGGTATCCACAACTACTGGGTTTTATATATTGTTTAGCCAACGTTGATTCAATGTTGGTGTTTCAACACAATGTTAATTCAACGTTGAAACAATGTTCTAATTTCAACGTTGAATTGTCAACGTTGAATCAATGTTGAATATTTGTTGATCAATGTATAACCTAAAATCAACAAAGATTCAACGTTGATTCAACAAAGTGTGCCTGCAGGGATCTGTTGCTACATGCCCATTTTTTTCTGCTGCTTCGGTGTGCAAAAAAATGTTCACTTTTGTACACAATTGTTTTCTGTATTTTGCCATCTTTGAGGAAGAATATATATTTTGCAGTTCTTTAAACAGGATATTCATTTTCAAAATCCTCCTGCCCCCTCCAGATAATCAAATGGTCGTCCCTAAAGTCCATATCAATATACTGTAAGGTGACACAATACAAGTTAAATGGATGGAATAAAGCTTCAAAACAAGAAGGCTAATAAATCAAACAATAATGCAGAGAGACAAAAAAAAAGAAGAAAATGTCATAAACCATAAAAATCTTTTGGACATTTCACTTAAATAATAATAAAAAAACCAAACAATAACAGCACAACATATTTCCTGCTAGGAATTTAGCAATAATTAAGCACCTTCTATCTGATCATATAAAAAGATATGAGGTAATCAATGGGTGGGTGGATGGATTCTTTAGACCAAGCCTTACAATGTTATCTTTTAACCTTAGAAGACCATGTTACATTATATAAATATGAAAGCTACTTTGTTCTATCTTTTATTGTTCTATCTTTCAGGCACCACTTCCTGTTTGCCGATACTTTGAATTTTTAATATGTTGAACAAATTTAATATTTTCGTCAAACATTTCTCCAATAAACAGGCTGACTACATATTTGATCAACAGATCATGGATACGAACTTGTTGATTATGCTATTTGTCAACACATTTAAAATTTGGAAACTTACCTATCCAGAGCAGATAAATATCAAATTTGATGTGGGAAGTCATAGAATCTGCATTTTTAATGATTATATAAAAAGAATGAGTACAATTTTCCAACAAAACAAATCTGACAGGAAATCACAAGTGAAAGTTTAAGCAACTTGTTGGTTATCATCAAAAATTTCCCAAAGCCGTTATTGAAACTTTTTACAGGAAATTTGTACTTTGACCTCAGATTTATTGTTCTGAGGAAAGACAACTCTTTTTTTGAAAAATGATTGAAATATTAACACAAAAATAATCAATAACCTATTTGAAAGGTTTGTGACATACTTTTTCATCATAGTTTATATCCTGAAATACATTGAAACAAATTTTTAAGACAAGTTCACCTGTAAAACTGAATGTTCTGTTTGATCTTTATAGGGAATCAACATATATCACAGATCTTTGTTAAATTCACTGATTATTAGATGAAGAAAAACAACACATAAATTAAATAAAAAGAACATATAATTGACATTAATGACTGCTATCATTGTATGCTCCAGTACTTACAACCATAAGCAAACTATGAAAAGTAAAAAATGTTTAAGAAGAATATATTTTATTGAGATTCAGTTCTATGTGTTACCATATCTGTTAACTCTTTTCAATTAAGAGAGAAAGACTCAAACTATTTGAGGTAGAATTTCCCTGTATGACATGTCTCTTGTAAGGTAAAATTCTCATTCACTGAACACCACATTCCATAAAAGTAAATTATAATGAATCAAACAAATAAAATGTCATAAAAATCTTCAAAGAATTATCAGGAGCAAGGTTTCCAATAAAAAACTTCATAAATTTGATCAGATTTAAGTTTGAGTAAGTTTTTGTGTACATTCTACATAATAATATTGAAATAAATGGAAAATCAGATTGTTTTCGTTTCTACTTCAACCCAGCTCAGTTGAGTCAAATGCACACAGTTGAACTAATAATATATAGCAACACAAACAGACAGTGTAAATATTACTATATAAAGCAAATATAAGTACAACATAATATTGTATTTCCCTTTTTGTACAAAAACATTTGAACAACTAATATACATGTATAATCTTGTGCGATAGACAAATAGAAAGTATAAAATGTAAAGCATGATCCAGTGCAATAAAATGTAAAGCATGATCCAGTGCAATAAAATGTAAAGCATGATCCAGTGCAATAAAATGTAAAAAAAAAAAAAAAAGGTTTTAAAAACAATATCAAGGTCCAAACTTAATAAAGTTCATTAAACAGTATTTCCTAAGGATAAGAAACTGCGCTACTGACAAAAAAATAACATCATACAACACATAACAAATGTGATATGATTAGTAGATATATGGGGTCCATGAAAAACTTATGAGTTAGGCATTAGCCAAGCTCTGGGTACAATTTTTCATGGACTCAATATATTCACATATAACTGGTTCACACTGTAAGTAAACACTAACTTGCTGTAAACTTTTGCTGGTGTTTCATCTATAATAACTAGTTTGAAATAAATTGGGTATCTTTTTAAAGATTATATAAGTTATTGCTTCTTGATGTTTCTGGCATCACAATGTTTGTTCAATTTATCAACAGACTTTAACTTTAGGTCACCAAAGTAAGATGTCATGATTACCTGACCTGACTGTATATAACTCATATGTTAGAAGAAGTCTATGGTCCCATATGGATTGCATTCATCAAATAATTTTTCAAACTTTTTTCCAAAGAGGAATGAAAAATGATATGCAGTTGATTAATCAATTATTCAATAAGTAAAAATTTAAATCAAAATACCTGTATATTTATGTCATATGCAATCATTCAACATTTTGATTTTTCTAGGCAAAAAATGGCTATTGATTCACATTTTCAAAAGATACACTTGGGACAATCTCTACAGACCTTATTGGAACATAATCATGTATTCTGGATAGGCCTGAGCATCATGGAAAATAATGAACATGCTCGGATTTGCAGGGTTGTCCACAACACAATCATATAAAATATGAGTTCCAGTCTTTGTAGGAGCCATTCTCATTCCCCGTTTTCCATAGGTATATTCTCCTGTCAGCACTTTACATAGGTACATTCTTTTGTTCCCACTAGAGTCAGGTACAGAATATGTGTTTGATGCAGAATAGTTGGCATGTGTAGCAAAATACACACCATCACCATATGCTGTAGCTATAGGAATAGAGAATAGATAATGTACTCAAGATTTGGTCATAGTTATTGACTTGGAACTAGAAGTTTGCAAATGAGGTGTGCATATTTGGTGGTGTTTGGGGTATTGGACAATGTTTTATGGTACACGAAAAGCCCCAAAAAGACACATCAAAGTGCATGTTGCTAGATCAAGCTCTTCAATTTAGTATTCTGCTTACATAATCATATTTCCTAAAAGGTAGTGATATATATTGATTTTTTATTTGAACAATGAATTATATTATAACTTTAAGTATGCATTGGTTAAGGAGAATCCATTTCATTAACTTGTGTTTACACACATGGAACTATACTACATATCTATCTTGATAATGAAAAGACAAATGTCAATGAAATAGATCAGAGTGAAATGATACCTACATGTGTATCTTGCAAGCAAATTGTAAACAATGTTCAAAATTTCAAATCAAAAATCATTTCCGTTATCACAAAGAAAGCATCTGAATTATAGACCACCAGGCCAATGTTGAGACGGATCTTTCATGGTACAATGTATGATGACTGACTATAACTTACCATGAGAACCTAGTGAAACAGGTACTGGTGACATTTTTGTAGCACCGTCAAGTTCACCACAGATTTTGGTGTTTAGTTTTCTGTATAGTTTTTTTTGTCATTGTTAGTCTTTTTCCATATGGCCATAAAGTTGTCAGTGTTTCGTTTGATTGCCTCCTTGGTATATTCTTCCATTCTACTATTTGTGTGCATTTTACAAGGAAATTTATCATTGTTTTTGAATTTATTGTGTAGCCAGGAGAAAAAACTTGCTATAGCTAGTAAATCATATATAATCACTACATTTAGCTAAGTGATTAAAATTGTTAAATTACTGCATTCAATACATAGACAAATGTTACATTTTAAAGCTTGAAACACTATAAAGAAAACGTTCATTATCATATCAGGTAATCACTATAAAATAGGAAATTAATTAGTATATATGCCAAAAACTTGCTTTGCAGTACAAATACTTACCATTTTTACCACAATAGCTTCTATTAAAGCCAAACTTATTGATACTATCCATAGCATCCTTGGCAAATCCATGCCACAGTGACTTTTCATTCTGATGACCAGGTGGATTGGTACTGTCAATTGACTTCTTCTTGGCTACATATTGTTGATAAAGGGTTTTGTTTTGAATTCTGTGTATCTGAAAATTATTCATTCATGTGAAAGATCATATTAAAATTAATATAAGAACAGAGTTCCCATGTCCCCCACGTTGCACATATTTTATTTACCGTAATCAGGCTTGTATAGTTCGCACTGGTACATAATCTGCACCACCTTCTTGCCAACAAATTTCAGATAAAAAACTATTTGTAACCGTTATAAAATGTCTAAAAACTCCGGTAATTTCAAATTGTGTGTTGTCATTTCTGGTATTTTCATGGAAAAACCCGTTTTCCATCATCAAATAGAAGTTGAAAATGCTTGTTAATGATACTAGAACGCTTCACGAGTGTTAAAATAAGTCAAAATCATAAAAAAAACAATTAAGAAACTTGTGTATGTTTAAACCGGGTGTTGGAATAGTACGTGTAAATGAAAATAAATACGGTGAGAGTGTACGGAAAATCCATACTTAATAGATATCACTAGAATTTTATTTAGGGTAACCAAGGGCAATAACTAAAAAACTTTTTTTTGTTCTTTAAAAACTTTTTACAAATATCTTAAGAGAAATGAAGGCTTGAGAGCAAATACAATGCAATTTCCAATACAATTAATATTTCCAAGGGATTAACTCTTTTGAAAATAAAAGCATTGTGTGGGGGACAAAAAGAAATATGTGTCAATAAGACACAATAACCTACTCACATTATCACATTTCTATGTACAGTGAACCACAAAATCTGGATCAAAACCCATATATTTTTTAGAAGTTCACATCATAAAGAACAGGTGTACTACAGTTTCAAGTTGATGTGACCATCACTTCATGGTCAACTACATCAAACCAAAACTGATATAGGATTTCTACTGAAGTGTATTTATCAATATTTCATTTTTAATTTTGATCATTGAACAGCCGACCCAAAATGTTTCCAGCACATATCCTACATAATGATGACAAAAATGCATAAAAAACTTATTAAAATATTTTCATGCTAGCGTATTAACATTATTTGTGTAAATATAGATTCTATAACTGCATCAAGTGTGGTACACTATTTTTCCACTCAAGAAAATAACAAACAAAAAACAAATATGATATACAGCAACAAAGTCAAATACTGACAGTAGTATTATTTTGCAATTAGAAAATCCCAAGCTTAGAACTGTTTCATCAAGATTTGGATGTAACAGGCCTAGTAGATCACAATAAAATTTATTTTCAACCCTTTATTTTCTGTCTTAGTAAGAATAGGAACAAACATTGACTGATAAAAGAAGGGGTTATAAAACATACAGTAGTCTAACAATAATTTGTCCTTTGCAAGATTATATAAAAATCATTAAATATTTGTCAAATTATTTATTTCTAGTATCTCCTCTAATGGCTGTTTGGGTCATTAACCACAATACCCATTGGGATGATATATGTATAATTTGCAAATTTTAACAAGGAAAGCCAGGGACTAAGTATTCATTAAACCCTTAACATATTTTTACCTCAACAATATTTCTTTGACTTCCTGCACTTGAAAGGAATTTCTTGGACACTGTCTGGAATTCAGATGTACTTGCATTCAGAATAACAACTTTGCAATTCTCTTTATCATCCATGATTTCCCAATCATCTGGAATCTTAAATGTTGTGTCTGAAAGACGACAAAAAAATCTAAAAGTGTTATACTAAAAAGTACTAAACAAGTGCTGACAATTAGTCTCAAGATTAGTCACACTTTGATGGTATTGTAATCTTAAACATGAACATCTTTTGCACACAAAAATTAGTTTTTATATATGTCAACATTAAGTGCACATCCAATAATATAAATTATTTTTTTGCATATACATTATCTGTAAAAATGGAACAAACATATATCTTAATTATTCAAAAATTGGATGAAAGCCTGAATTTCACTGCTCATTATCATTAAAACCTAAAAATTTACACATTTTGATAATCCTACCCATATGAAGAGGTATTCCTTAAAAGGATTTAAAAACAATTAAAAATCCCACCTTTTTCACTGATTTTAGACTTCCTCAGAACCTTTACTCGATCATTCTTATCATTGTGTGCATACTCCTCCATATCATTAAAGTCAATGATAAACTTATTCCCATCTTTATCTGTAATACTAGACTTAGGTTTCATGTTCTGAAAGTCCTGTTCAAGCTGCAGGTTAGTTTTTGTAGGATATTCCTGTAACTCATCCTTATCGCCTTTCTTGCTACATATGTAGTACCACTGTACACTCTCAGAAACTAGGTTAGCTTTTAGCCCTGCCAGTCTATCTTGTTCAGCATCTTTAACAACCATGTTAGCCTTTTCCAAAGCTATTGATAAATTAACTGTGAAACCTTTCAATATAATTTTTTCTGATTTTTTATCAATCTTGATTTCGACACCACACAAAGCTGCTATTTTCTTTAACTCATCATCCTGACAAAAAGAAAACAGAAATTAAATCCAGGGTCATTTCTGTGTAACAGAAATGACTTTTCCATGGTATCAAAACAAACAATTTGAAATTGTTTAAAAATCAAAAGTTTGAATTAACTTAAAATAAATTGCTTTGCCGAGCGCAGCTGGATATGACCGCAGGGTCCAACCCTGAACAGTTGGGGCAAAAATGGACACAATATTCGCACTTGATACAGGTCTGAATTTGGATTGTAATTAAATATTTGACACACAATAGGTTTCTGACACAGAATAACTGTAGTCAAAGAACTTGAATTGGTTATGTGATTCAAATTTATATTCATTTTTTTGCTTCTGTGCAATACACTATGCTGTTACAAATTGACCCCCACCCCCCCACCTTTTCCAAAAAAAAATTCTTTCCCTCAAGTTATGGTCATAATCTCAATTCAAATTTTCAATGGAGTTTGCAACCATAATAACCCATTTAAATACATCATTAAAGTCTTAAAATAGAAAATGATCATAATCATGGCTAAAATTAAATTACCTTCATCAGCATTTTTAAAATAGTAACTTCTAAAAATAAATTGACAGCTAATCACCTCAAAACAATACAACATTTCTTTATACATAATTTAAAAGCAGTGTAAGGGAGGTAATTCAAAATGTTGTGTTTGAATAACTTCCCTTACACTGCTTTTAAATTATGTTTTGTACTTAAGTAATTGTCCACTAACCAGGACACCCTTCTTTTCCCCCGTTTTTGCCCCTAATTCCTAAATGGTTTGAGCCATAACCCCCCAAAGCCAATTTTTACCATCCCTTTGTGGTATGGAAACTTGTGATATCTCAGAGAGATCCATACACCATTCCACAAGTTATTGTCTGGAAACTAGAAAAATGCTTATTTGGGCCCTTTAAAGTTTTTTAGTTATCCTTCTTTGAGTGTTACCTGGATTTAAATCTTAGTGATTTATAAATAGAACAAAAAGTAATCAAGTTTGACAAACAGGTAATGTGAAGGTGAAAAACTGGTTAGGCAGGTTAATTTAGAAACACTAGTCTGAGATAGGGTGTTGTTAGTATAACACCTGGACAGTGTTGAAGTCAGATGTTGAGAACTGACTGGAACTTGGAGTTGGAGTTTGATTATTGTCAGGGCAGATATTATATCAGGAATGATCAGTTCAGGAGAATTCATTGATATTTTGTCCATCAGGACAATAAAGAACTCCCAGGTAGGTTTTGTCACATAAACATACCATGCCCCGCCCTTATGTCTTCTGTTTCAAATATTCGCATGAGATATCAAATTTTGTTTGTCATATTGTAATTATGGCGTGCACGGTTGTCAAATAATTATGTTTTGGTGGTTTTATTCGGGATTAAATCAGTCTGTTACTTAAAATTGTGTTTTGTTTCTTTCCCAGAGGACTTGTTGAGTTATGGAAGTATTTTTGACCATTAAAAGAAAGGAGAGATAACGAGTGAACAAAAAAAAATGCCCATCAAAATCCAAAAAAGATTTTATCTTTCTGAAACACAAAATGCATTTAACTTTTATATATCTAGTGGAAGCCAGGCCTTAAAACTTTACAGACTGGACAGGTCAGTCTATTCCCAGAGTAGTTTTTGAGTTGTAAATACAGCCATTTTTGTCCATTTGTTATGATGAACCTTAACAAATGGACAAATATGGCGTATTTTCACCTCAAAAACTACTCTGTGTAAAATCGTTTTTGGATTTTGATGGGCATTTTTTTCCCTTCCTGCAGAAGGTGTAAGAATAAACAAACACCTGAATTGCATTTGATACTGTCCACTCAGTTACTACCTTTAACTCACCTATAGATGTGTAGATATCTATTGTCCATGCCAATCAAGGACAATCAATACAATACAAACCAGTTGTTACCTGAGAGGGAGCATCTCAAAGTTGTATCCCAACTTAGTTTATTTTTACACCTTCTGCAGGAATGAAAAAAATGCCCATTAAAATCCAAAAAAGATTTTATCTTTCTGATATGCAAAATACATTTAACTTTTATACATCTAGTGGATGCCAGGCCTTAAAACTTTCCAAATTGCTCAGGTAAGTCTGTACACAGAGTAGTTTTTGAGGTGAAAATACAGCCATATTTGTCCATTTGTTATGATGAACCTTAAATAGTCTGTCAGTGAATTTGTTTCGGGACAATTTTAATTTATAAGATAGCAGAAACTTGGTTGACGTTTATCACCAGAGACTGAAATATTTAAAGTTATGTTGTCAAAGTATTGGTTTTTTCAACATTTATCAAGTTGACCGACAGTAAATTTGAACAGGATAATAATTTGGACCAAACGAGAACAACCTTTGAGATTTTTGGATTGTAATAGACTTGTGATCTATGGACTGTGATGGACTAATTTATTTATTTACTTTTAATTTTAACTTTTAGTTATGTGTATTCAGTTTCGTGTATTTGTCATTGTCTATGTGAGATAGAAGAGAGATCGTGGAGAGGTTGTTTCATTTGTGTATATTTATGTTTTGTGTTTGTCTTGTGGTTGTGGTATTATTAAATGCAAATTTTTATTTAGTTTTGTTGACGCCCAATTGACAGATCTATTTGATTGTTCCCCTTACTAAAAGAACCCAGAAAAGAAAAATTTCACTTCTTTACATTTGGCATCCTCGGCGGGATCTGTCAGTAGGGTTTATACTAGTTGACTGAAATTCAACTTTGTCATGGATATGCCTAAGTGGATGTCCGAGTTAGTAGAAAAAGGGGGGTCTGTTACAGATTATCTGACCCTGTGGAAGGAAATACAAGCGATGGAGCGCGAAGAACGTGCAGGAGAGTGTGATTTGAAACGTGTAGAGATGGAAAGAGAAATACGCATGCGTGAACTTGAGATTAAGGAGAAAGAGATAGCGGTGCAACAAGCTCTAGGTGTTGCAGCTCCTGTTACTAGCAAAGATCAGAAATATAGTAAGTTACCAAAATTTATTGAAGGTCAAGACCCAGATGTTTTTCTGAAGTCTTTTGAGAAACTAGCAACCTTGCATAAATGGGCAAAGTCTGAATGGCCAGTTCGTATTGTGCCATTATTGAGTGGTAAGGCATTAGAGGCATATTCTCTTTTAAGTGATGCTGATGGTGGTAATTATGACAAATTAAAGATGCCATCCTAAAAAGGTATGAGTTAACTGCAGAAGCCTACAGGGAAAAATTTTGGTTTGCTATTCAGGAAAAGACGAGTCATTTAGAGAATTCAGGGTTAAGCTAGAAAGGTATTTAGCATATTGGTGTGAATGTGAGAGTGTTGGTAACAGTTATGAAAAACTGTTGGATTTGATGTTGCGTGAGCAATTACTCCAAACTTGTAGTAAGGATTTATGGCTTTGGGTTAATGAACACAAGCCTAAATCTGCTCATGAAGTTGTTGATTTAGCGGAATCCCATCAAGTGGCTCACAAGACTGAGAGTCTTGTATCAGATGGTGCTTTCAAGATGAAACCTCAATCAGGTAATAAAGGAGGTCAAACCAGAGGCTTACAGAAGGATCTAGGAAAGAGTAAGGATTTCAGAAAACCATTCATGGCTTCAGAGAATGAAGATGAGTAATCAATGATTATTACGTTGGAGTCTGACACTACAGGAATTAAAATTTAGAATTTCATATGTGCCTGGTAAGTTGAACATTGTGGCAGATGCATTGTCCAGGTTGGAGGAATAGAAGTCCCCTGAAATACTCCAGGTAGTGTGTATAGTTGTATATGTTTATGCATGTTGGTCTTGGCAGTTATGAGATTCTGTCTAAAAGGGTGTAGACAGGTGAGTTTTTTGTATCGGGTATGTATGTGTGTTTGGGTTGGACAAAAATGTTATTTTGTCTCCTTAGTTGGGAGGATTGTAAAGTTTTTGAGTTATCCTTCTTTGAGTGTTACCTGGATTTAAATCTTAGTGATTTATAAATAGAACAAAAGTAATCAAGTTTGACAAACAGGTAATGTGAAGGTGAAAAACTGGTTAGGCAGGTTAATTTAGAAACACTAGTCTGAGATAGGGTGTTGTTAGTATAACACCTGGACAGTGTTGAAGTCAGATGTTGAGAACTGACTGGAACTTGGAGTTGGAGTTTGATTATTGTCAGGGCAGATATTATATCAGGAATGATCAGTTCAGGAGAATTCATTGATATTTTGTCCATCAGGACAATAAAGAACTCCCAGGTAGGTTTTGTCACATAAACATACCATGCCCCGCCCTTATGTCTTCTGTTTCAAATATTCGCATGAGATATCAAATTTTGTTTGTCATATTGTAATTATGCCGTACACGGTTGTCAAATAATTATGTTTTGGCGGTTTTATTCGGGATTAAATCAGTCTGTTACTTAAAATTGTGTTTTGTTTCTTTCCCAGGGGACTTGTTGAGTTATGGAAGTATTTTTGACCATTAAAAGAAAGGAGTGATAAGTAAAATTAGACAATTTCCTATATATAAAGTTGAATCTCAGATGAGGATAAATATATATTGTGTGTATGGTTAACATTTGATAGATTAAATTGAGCAGATAGTTTTCAAGTAATAAGTATTACAACTACCTGAATGTCTGTGTGGTTAAATAGTCCGTCAGTGAATTTGTTTCGGGACAATTATAATTTAAAAGATAGCAGAAACTTGGTTGACGTTTATCAAAAGAGACTGAAATATTTAACGTTATGTTGTCAAAGTATTGGTTTTTTAACATTTATCAAGTTGACCGACAGTAAATTTGAACAGGATAATAATTTGGACCAAACAAGAAAAACCTTTGAGATTTTTGGATTGTAATAAGACTTGTGATATATGGACTGTGATGGACTAATTTATTTATTTACTTTTAATTTTAACTTTTAGTTATGTGTATTCAGTTTCAGGTATTTGTCATTGTCTATGTGAGATAGAAGAGAGATCGTGGAGAGGTTGTTTCATTTGTGTATATTTATGTTTTGTGTTTGTCTTGTGGTTGTGGTATTATTAAATGCAAATTTTTATTTAGTTTTGTTGACGCCCAATTGACAGATCTATTTGATTGTTCCCCTTACTTAAAGAACCCAGAAGTGAAAATTTCACTTCTTTACAGGCCCCTTTTTGGCCCCTAATTCCTAAACTGTTGGGACCATAACCCCCAAAATCAATCCCAACCTTTCTTTTTGTGGTCATAAACCTTGTGTTTAAATTTCATAGATTTTTATTTACTTAAACTAAAGTTGTTGCGCGAAAACCAAATGTCTTCCGATGAAGATGACGACAACAACGACAACATGATACCAATATACGACCGCAAAATATTTTGCTGTCGTATAAAAATTGTTCAACAATCATTTAAAATATTTTTGAAATAAACAATTTTTGAAATAAAAACATGCAGGAGTGAATTTTCCTTCAATAATTTCCATACTCATTTTTTTTTCTCAGCATCTGAATTTTCTGTAGAAACAAACAATGCTCAAATCTACTTCGTTTAGATAGTTGTCTCATTGGCAATGATACCACATCTCCTTATTTGATATTAACACAAACAAAGAAGATGACTCAAAACAAGTGCAAGCTATTACACAGAAATTTTGTTCATTTCTCTTTCCATCATGCATTCATTTTCAAACATGAATGCAAATGCTGATTCATACCTTTGCACTTTGTCGATAAAATTGTTGATGCTTAAAGCATTGAGACCCTTGAACAATGGACAGAATATAATTCAATTGTTTCAACATTCAGTAAGTCTTAGTTTACCTGTTCTGTTCTAAATTCCTTAATAACTTTTCCAGCTTTTATTTCCTTTTCCTTGATCTCATCAGAAATATGTTTCTCCAGAACTTTAACTGCCTTGTCTATATCTGACTTCGCTTTACCAAATATCACAAACTTGACCTCTGACAATGATGAAGTCTTCCCCTGATCTGTTTCCTTAAATTCCCTATCTATTCTAGTCTTACTCCTAGGACCTAAAGATATATATTTGCGTTAAAATAAGGCATACTTTAAATTTATATTTGAAGATTTTTTATAGATACAAACTCCATGACTTTGTTTAACTTCACTGAATTCTAAGTTTTATTTCCTGTTTAAGCTTTAAACTGTGTTTCCTCTAGCTGTATTATATTGTATTCCAGCAGGTGTCTCCTTCCCTTGCAGTAGTTACATTTTAAATATAACATTTACCATATCTATATGAGTGTAACACAGTTTGCTTGTTTGTAAAGTGCATGGACCATGAAATCAGAATTACGTTTTTTTACTATTTATTGAGAAAATATTCTTATTTCATATCATAAAATCAAATCTATGGGATAGATAAAATAATGAACTAGACCTAATCACAAACTAATACATTGTTGACGCCGCCGCCGCCATCGCCGACGCCGGAAACAGCATACCTATGTCTCGCTTTTTGACTCTGTCAAGGCGAGACAAAAACCCTGTTTGATATGTTTGATATTTTTAAGAAAAGAGGAAAATTGAGATTTCATAAACCATGGGAGCTCTTTCAATAAGATATGACTGTGACTATTCAAAATGATGACTCAATATACACTGTTGTTGTTTTTTTTGTTTGTTAATAATTTATCAAACCTAATTCAAGTTAATATTTTCCAGTAAAATTGATTTTGGCTAATTTTATAGTCTTTTACAATTACCTTGAGAAGCGACATTGACTTTGCTTCGTAAAAACACTCAATGTGAAAAAACGTTTCTAATGGAACATTGGTAAAGGTGAATTCAACATTTCATAACAAGGAATTATTTGCATCTGGAATAATTTTGAATTCTGGAAAATTGACAAGAAATGTATGATGAAAACTAACCCAACTAAATAGGGTTAGTCATGTGCCCATGGCTAAGGGGGGTTAGTTAGTTCATATTGAAATATCAGTGAAAGTGAAATTTAGCCTACCCTTTTTAGTTGGGTTAGTTTTCATCATATATTTCTGATCAATTTTCCAGAATTCAAAATTATTCCAGATTCAAATAATTCCTTGTTTCATGGTCTTGATTATTGCTGGTAAAATTTACAAGTCATTAATATCTGTTTAAAAATCACTTTAAATTACCCAATCCCATATCTGCTACAAGATTTTCTCTAAACTGAGCAGGCTCTGCTTTAATCTGATCTCTACATTTTTCAGTAGCATCAATGAATGATTTCAGCATACCATTTTGATATATCACTACATGTACTTCTTGTACATGTTGTGGACGGTATTGACTTATTACACCTAATATGTCTGTTGCTACCTGGTAAACTGAAACATTGGCATTTGCTGTCCCTGTAAAAAAAAGAATTCTTGTAAAGTTAATGCTAGTTTTATTGCTTGTAAGGGGGAAAAAAATATGCCTGTTTTTCGATGAAAAGAAATAAAACCTGTAGATCCACAGCCTCTCAAAAGTGTCTATTATGACAGTATTAACTCTGATCCATTTGCTAATGCACGATTGAATGTCATAAAATAATTTGCATCTGGAAAGAAACTTAATCTGAAAGAAAATAACATTGATCTCTTTATCATTTGAAATGAGATACAACAAAACGGACATATGCCAGACAAAAACTTCAGACCATGAGGTAAAACTGACATATGTCAGACAAAAACTTCATACCATGAGGCATCTTTCATTAAATACAAATTCTGATTTGTACCTCCTGAATTTTCAAGCTTTGTACATGTATTTAATGTTGTGGCAACCATTGGCACAAGCATAGCATTAATATTAATTGCTTTCAGTCACATCAGGTTCTTAGTGTGCCTGTCCAGAGTTGGAAACCTATGATCAGTGGTTTTCATTGGTTGCCATCTGTCTTGTTTTTTGTTGGGAATTATATGTTTAGAATTAGACCGTTGGTTTCTCTTTTGAATATTTTCACATTTTGTTATCTGGGGACCTTTTATAGCTTATTACTATGTAGTTAATATCCTTGTCTTTTGGTTATTGTTGGATAGTTGTTTCATTGGCAATCACACCAAATCCCTTTATTTTTTTATTGTCTTTAAATTTTCAACCCTGAATCTTGTAATGAGCTTATTTTTATTTTATATAGGAAGAACTGAAAACTTCCTTTTCAAAAGGGTTGTCACATTAAAGTAGCTCAATAAAAGATAATGGTTTTTACAATGTATTTTCATTAAATAAAGATTTATAGATAAACAATTTTTTCAAGCAAGGCTCAGAAAAATCTATCTGTGATTTGTATCAGTGATTAGCTTACTTAATTTTCAAATCATAAAGAAACAAGTATTACCCAGAGCTGGTATTGCTACTTTATGTTTTTGTAGATCATCAGTCTTTTTGAGAACCTGGAATATTTTCCACTTCAGATCTTTTGAGGTATTTTGCATATCTAAGTGAATAATTTTATCACATGGTAATTTTCCTCCAGATGTCACTACAAGAAGATCTTTTTTCATTTTATCTTCTGAAAATATAAAGTTAGCATTGATGACTTCATTCATTGAAATTTCTATTGTTGTAAGCAGCTTGCATTGTCTATTTAAAACCTGTAATTCTTACAGTTTATTTTTATTTTCAAGTTTACGATATGCAGATTTAATGATCATAGGCATTCCTTTTAGAAATTACAATGTTATAAAATGTAAAGGATGGTGACTGGAAATTTTGTGTATACTATCTCTTTGTAATGATTTTATGAATGTTACTGAGATGTAAGCTGGAAAGTTAAATTTAGGATTAAGTGGGTTAATGAGACAAACGTTTGAATTGATTTATTTCTAAAATTGTTTACTATAGTGTAATTGCTGGTGAAGTTTAGTTACGTGAATGTCTTTCTAAAAAAAGAATGTGTATAATTTCGTGAGTGGTTTATTTTTGCTAATTTTGTGATGAAGGTAAATTGCAAAAAATATCCCCTCTTATAAATTTGATATTTTAGGTCCATCAGAATCAGAGTCCAGAAGTATGAGAAAATAAAATCTTATGCATATGTTAAGTCATAGAAATCAAGTCATTTAAACTCTGTAAATAACCAGCATTAAAATATTACAAACAATAATATTTACTTTGTGTATTCAACTCTGTTGTGACATCTCCACCCCCTTTCTTCAGTATAGCCTCAGCAACTGCACCTGAAATTATAAAACATATTAGGCACCATTACACTGTCATATAAATTGTACTACATCCATAGAGTATGTAATCCAAAACTAGGATGCTTTAGAAATTCATTGTTGTTAATGGAGGAAGACTGTTTGTTACCTACAAATCCTGACTCTTAGCTAAACAGTTTTTTTCCAGATTAGACCGTTGGTTTTCCTGTTTGAATGGTTTTACATTAGTCATTTTTGGGGCCCTTTATAGCTTGCTGTTCAGTGTGAGCCAAGGCTCCGTGTTGAAGGCCGTACTTTGACCTATAATGGTTTACTTTTACAAATTGTGACTTGGATGGAGAGTTGTCTCATTGGCACTCATACCACATCTTCTTATATCTATCTAGTAAATGCTGTACAAAATTTGACACAAATCAAACAACAGACAAAGAAAAACTGATAAATGCTGTACAAAATTTGACACAAATCAAACAACAGACAAAGAAAAACTGAGTGAAAATTCCAAATTATGTAATCCCAAGATATTTATTAAACCATACCATGCTGGGGTTGTTGTTATATAAAGGCCACTACCCCAAATCTCTTTTTGTATCCAATAGCTCTCCATACATGCCATATACAGATTTAGTGGTAATTAAGCTGTTTGAAATTAATTTCTAAAATTCTTCAATTGAGGCTATTTATATATTGTTATGTTCATAAAATCAGGTGCAGCCCAAATTCAAGCTTTCAAAATTGAAATTGGAGAAGAATGGCAATTCTGGAGGGAAGGGCTTCCCTTTTGTGTCTGGCCTGTGCAGTACAGATGTCTGCAACTTATAAAAACAGTGTGAACCTGCAGAAATATAACAACTGACTGTTTATAATTCAAATACACTTTGGAAACGACAACAAATACTTTCAGTTGCAGGTCCAAGCGAAGCAAAAAATTGAAAACTAGATGTGTCGGAACAACAAATATGGCTCCCACAAGCAAAAAAAGCTTGAAGCCATTTTTTGTAGTGGAAATTTGAGTCCAAGTTACTGTTATTTTCATGAAATTTTCAAAGTCCAAAGCTCATAATTTGGGCTCAAATCAGCGGAGCAGAACCAAACTTAAACTTGATTTGTAACTCATCATAGTAGACTCACATAATGAAAATCAGATCAATATGTGAAGTTGTTTCGAAAAAAAAAAACAATATAACTGTTCCTTGAGGAATGACGAAATGACAGAATGACAGAATGATGGAATGACAGAATGATGGATAAGGGTAAAACTCCAGATTTTTGGCCATCTTCAGCCTGCCATGTCCAGACAAGTGTCTCTCAGACCTAAGCATTTTTGTGGTTCATACGTTCACTGGGGTCAACTATCAATTAAGGCTACAGTAAGGTGTCACTATTAGGGTCCTTAGGTCTTGTAGATCAAGAAACAGGATGAAAAATAGTCGAAATTGATTTTTTTTGCATCAGATGGCCAACTTTGGAGCAGCATAAACTACCTCCTGACCCCACTGAACTCACCCTGCGATCACCTAGCTTTATTGTCATCAATCAGCAGCATCAGCAAGGTATAGTTCATTTTCATATAATTTGCATTGATTTGCAAATAAACAAAAGTAGTAGTATGAAAACAATTTGGCAAGGTTGGGAATCAAATTTTCCATTTTCGTACTTCAATTTAGGTGTTTTTTCATCTGATTTTGGCATAAAATTAGGTAATAAGGCCTCCAGATACAATGGTTTTCAAAATAATAAATCTAATTAGAAATAGATCATTTTAAAGTTGTTCCCATTTTCTGATATGTTGTACATCAAGCTACATGGATATACAAGAAAATAACTTGAATTTTTTTCAATTTAAAAAAGTAACCCTTTCCATACGGGTAATTATGTTATGGCCTCTACCAAAAGTCTTGTGTTTTGGCTCTCCATGCTTTTACATCACAATAATATAATCATGTTAATTCTAATAATCTCGAAGGATTGATAGACCAGAAATGTGTGTAATAAAATTATTATGGAAAGATAATTAAACCAACCTTTAGACAAGTCACAATCTGTATTACTACTGTTTACAAGAACATCAACTCCAACTGCAGTTATGTCCCCTTGGTAGATTTTTAGCTCAAGTTTTCCCAATTGTATTATGTGCTGTCTTCCATGTGATGTGGTTGGTCTTGCACTTCTAAGTCTGTATCTCTCTGCAAGAAATATACTTATTTAATCCATAATTCATAAGGTATCATTTAAGAGTCAATTTGTCTCTGTTGACTGGTATAGTTTTTTTTGCTGTGTATATAACATTACTACATTATATCAAGCTTATAGTTTAGGTTCAAAATGCATAGGTATATATTTCTACAGAGGAACAAGAAGAGGGTGACCTGACAAGGCAGATTTTTGCCTAAAAGTGGTAACCTTTATACAGTCCTTGGATGGTGTAAACTTCCCACTATCACCATAAACCATTAGACCATTCACCATACACCCTGTGCATTACACCATACACGTTACACCTTTGCACCATACACCTTACACATTACACCATAATGTAATTTAATTTCAAAGAAAGCGTGCTACTACAAATAATTTATTTATTTTAAAAAACGAATTTTGATCACAATATTGTAAATTAATGTATAAAATTAAAAATCAGTTCTTATCAATATTTTGCATAGTTTTAAATGTCGTACACCATTCATTCACACCATTCCCGATCGCATGTTACACCATTACACCATACACCATAGCACCATACACCTTCTACCATTGCACCATATGCCATACAGTACACACAGAGAGTTTGTAATCCCAAACTCCATACACCGCAATTATTCCTGGTGTGACACCAGGAAACTCCGACATCCCTCCCTAAATTCTCGGAGAAATTTGGGAGTATTCCTCCGACTTCGTGTAAATTCGATACCTTTTGTTTATTGTATTAGCGACATCTCTCCCAGTCCGGTGTGACGCGGTGTCACACCAGGTAATTAATTCCCCTAATCCTTCTGATCTATGCCGGCATACGACGGTCAAGGTATGTGAGATTTCTAATGTAATTAAACACTTGTATTTCCTGTCTATTGATAATCAGGTTATATATCTGATTGCTTGAAACAAATAAAAGATTAAAAAGCAAAACGTTATTGTTAATTCTTTCAATTACACTGTACATTTAAAATTAGTTTTATTAAAACAACTATATTTGATTTTGACCTCGGTTTTTTTGTCAGTAAATAAATGTTTAATTTACAAAAGAAATATAATTGTGTAAAAATAAACGGAGACTTATGCTGAATAAATGTGGGCAGTTTGAAGAAAATTACACATCTCAAAGTTTTGTATACAAGTAAAAAAGAAAATATTATTCGTTATGCTAATAAGTCTACGCCATTTTCATTTTACGATTACATAATTGCTTGAAAAAAATAAAAGATTTAAAAGCAAAATGTTGTTAGGGAGCTACCATTTGATTTTTATGGGGGGTGCTAGGATGAAAAATTTTGTCCTGCCTTTTTTTTTAGTTGTAATCTTTGTCCTGCCTTTTTATTTTTCACTCTGCTCGGTCCTGCCTTTTTTTTTAAAGTTTATCCTGACTTTTTTTACCTAAATTGTCATCCTGACTTTTTTTTTTGCAAGTGTCTCATCCTGCCTTTTTTTTTTACTCAAAACTCCTGTCCTGCATATTTTTTTCAAATTTCATCCTAGCCCCCCCATAAAAATCAAATGGTAGCTCCCTTAATTCTTTCAATTGCATTAAAGTTTTATAAAAAAAAACTATACTTGATTTTGACCTCGTTTTTTTATCGGCAAATTATATTACTTACGAAAGAGACATACTTGCGTAAAATAAACGGAAACTAACGCTGAATATAAAATGTGAGCAGTTTAAAGAAAATTACGTGTCTCAAAACTTGTATATGCAAGTAAAAAGAAAATACTATTCACCATTCGTTATGCTTAATAAGTCTACGCATTTTCTCTTTACGATTTGTTAGCATTACTTTAGGATAAATAATACATTTCGCTACAACAGGAATACTTCTATAGCTGCATCAACTTGTCGTTGCATAATATTCATTTATGCACAATGAATGTAAACTTTGTGTTGTATTTAGGACAGTGATCTTTAAATATTTTTAAAGGAATTAATTGCTGTGGGAAGACGATACACATCTCAGTGATCAACAGTGCGTGGTTGAACTTTGAACTTGACTTCGCTCACAATATTGAATGCTAAAAATAGGGACATCAATTTTGTCCATGACATTTTTATTTGGCGGGAAATATTATCACGTAACAGTAAACTCAGGTGACCTTTCTGGATGACCGTGGGAAAATTCATTCAGGGTTTAAATTTGCTTTGTAATGATTGACATTTGTGTGCGTTAAGATTGAGGCTCCAGAAGGTCCTTTTACAATTGATTAACCGGAATCTAAAATATAATCCTTTTCTGAATAAACGAACACCAGCCTTTTATTTTTACGTTTCTCAGTCAGCACAGAACGTAAACCTGGACATTATTTATACGTCCATGGTCAACAATATACATTAATGGTAGATGAAAACATGATGCATGTCGTTCAGTTCCTGTTGGGCGTTGGTAGAGATCCTCTGTGAAAATGTGCAGATCATTAAAATCCGATCCACATTTTTTTTTCACGTATTTCTTTCACGATATAGTTTCATTTTAATATTCTATAGTAATTGTTGAAATACTTCTTTTTTTATTTCGACAAGGACTTTTTTTATTTTATTTTAAATAATAAAGGATCAATAACAGATCATAACAGAGATAAACAACACATGATTTTTTTCTTCTTCATATAATTAATTAGGTTGTGATTATTGTGTTGTGTCTGGGCGGGGAATGTCTCTTAGTGTTGTGTTTTTATGAATATAGGGCACATTGCATACAAAACGTTTTCCCTTCTTCGTTCAACAGAGTTGTCACTTTACAGTTTCTTTTCTGAATTCAAATAATTCAAGTCGGTAATGTACGGAGGTAGTGAAACAATATTTTACATTGCAAAATAAATTGAAAGTAACAGAGTTCACTTGTTGATCCGATAAATTAACTCTTGGGTTAAGATTGGACAAATTACCGTTAAAACAACATTTTGTTTTAAGCCAGTTGATTTTATATATTGAACAATTAATGAACCGGATATTGCTCACTGAGTAGGTCATAACAGATACTAATTGTGGTAAAATCGTCTTTGTTGAAAAACACAAATTATGACCTGACGGACTATAATAAAAATACAAAATAAGTGTTTTATTCGTATTTTTATTCGTTGGTACGCTTTATTTCAAATGACAATGACATGGCACAAAACATACAAGAATAATTATCTTATTTTGAATGATAATGTCACATTTTATCTGTCAAAGAAAGGACATTTTAATACCGTGTTTTAAAGCACACAGGTGCAATCAAGATCGATTAAATGTACACAGGTAATAAATCTGGCTAATCCGATTATGTTGTCACGCGTCATTAATCTTCAGTACATCCGATGGGCAATAAACCAATTAACAGCCACGCGGTGTTGGGAGAGAATCTTTGGAGGAAATTGGGAGTATAATCCGTGATTCGCGGTGTCACACCGCTACACTCCGAAATCGGTGATTAGAGTTCGCGATTACAAACTCTCTGTGCGTACTGTACACCATTACACCATACACGTTTTTTTGGGAAGTTTACACCATCCAAGGGCTGTAGCAGGTTTGACTGTATTTGACTCAAAAATATATTTGATCCATCACTACCATTTTACAATAGAATTTTTTTTAGTGTGAAATCACTTTATTTGCAGAATGTCCCTTTGACAGATAACTAAAATTCTGTTAAAGCTAAGATCTAATAACAACCTGCTTGCTGAGGCTGTCTCTCTTTGTTAAACCTCTCTTTTGATCTTCCAGTATAGCTCACCCTTCTATTAAATTCATCATCAAATCCCTGAAATGCAAAGTATATATTAATTTTCTTGAGATACCAATTTCAATAAAATATGAATTCTTAAAAGCTATAGAGAGAAGAATAAACTAGAAAACTGACATGTCAGAAAGGGCCCTGCTGGTATATTTGTGTGAGGCAAACTTTACACATGGAATCAATTTGGAATAGTATATTTACTATATAATACCTATATATGAATTTTCATTGTAATCCTACCACAGAAAGGAGTTTCACAAAATTTATAATATTTTTGATTTTTAAACAAAATCTTAAATTTATAAGCCTAATTTCACCAAAATATAATATGCACAACTGTGCAAAATTTCAATGGCCTCCTAACTATACTTTCTGACTTTCCAGAAACAAATGTTTCATTGTAATATTCATGAGGTAGTTTTCAATATAATTCAAAGGTAGAATCATCATAATAGTTCTATTTTAGCGACATCTAGATCTAAGTCACCACATGCTCGGTAGATTCTCTTTATGTTGTTAACCACTACTAGAAGCTAATACTACAAAAAACAAACTCCAGTGTTTTGATCAACAAAAGACTGATGGTCCATCTAATATGTCAAGTTCTAAATCATTCACAAGTCTTAAAATGTGAATAGATTTAATAGACTACCAAAGATCTGCTTTCAATGCCAAATTCCCTAATGTATGACGAAACATTGATATAAAAAAGATAGACACAGTCGAGGTTTCTAACTTGGCTACAGGGACATAAACATGTAACAGAGGTAAACTAGATTTGGGATCTCCACTACCAATCGTACTCGCTTATAAGCCAGTAATTTTGGAGTAAAATAGTGGATTCAGAAAGGGGTACCAACTTATAGGCTAGATCTAGAACCAGGTAAAAAATTCTAAGTATATTAAGGTTGAAGAAAAAGTCTGATGCAAGTCCTGAGGCATCAAAATATACGAAGAGGGAAGCCAGAAGACAAACTGACTGTTTAAAACTTGATGTCATGACTGTTCTCAGTTCTTTGAATAAACTTTTAAAACAAAAATTAAAAATTTTGTGCTGTTTTTAAGCAGGATTCAGCCATTTTTTTTCATGTTTTCCTTAGAGTATTACTTCCCTTTTTCATCTCATATTCAGTCAATTGATGTAAAGTGTTGATTTACAGTGAAAAAGCCAAGTTACATAAAATTTGTGATGCTATGTCAATAATGTAAAATATTAATATACTGTACTAGGAGCATACAAACCTTTATACTTCTATTGTCTTGATCATATACAACAAACAAGACATCTTTTATTGTAGACGTTGGTGCACTTCCTGTAAAACTTTCAATACAGGAAAACATGTGTTTAGCTACTTGATCAACAGGATAACCAAGTTTACCAGTTCCAAGAGATGGAAAGGCTATAGATTTATGTTTTTTCTTAGTTGAAACATTCAGACACTCTGTTATGAAAGTTTCCAGAATCTGAAAGATATATACAGCATTGAAAACATAGCCATTTTTTTGCAACAATTTTAAGATACATTGTACATGAAAACTTACTACATTGTATTCAAGCAGCGACATGATCTTCTTAATTTCCTCCCCTTATCCTTCTTATCACTAATTAGCAATATCTCATCCTGAATCTTGCTTTGTTGTATGAATATTAAAGAAAAGCACTCTAAAGTCATCTGTCAATGCACTTATATTTTATCTGTACAAAGGCAATAACTCCAATATATTTTTATAAACACCCAAAAAGAAATGTAGATGTGAGATAGGTTGATCTGCACTGATTATAGAATTCATCCAAAACCTGGCTGATATAAATCTTTGATATATATCATTCATAAGAAATATAAAATCTGATAAGATAAATATAAGGCGTAGAAATAGTTAATCAGCATTAGTCTTTTAACTCATCCAAAACAAATCTTCTAAAAACCTTTGAAAAAAAACTGGGAAGGAATGGAGGCATGAGAACACTAACTGTGCAGTTTTCCATAGAAGGAGGACGAAAAGACAGAAGGATGGAAGAACAGTCAAGGGTCTTTTAACTCATCCAAAGATCAATGTAGGATAAAAACCTTTAAAAAAAAGAGGAAGGAATGGGCATGAGAACACTTAACTGTGCAGTTTTGTTTATCCAGAAGGAGTCAATCAACAAATTAAGTTAAGAAGGATGGAAGAACAGTCTATGTGAATTAAGTTTTTATCACATTGAAATGTCGTCCCCCCATTGCCTACAGCATCTACAAAGTATTCTGAGACAAGGATAAATAAGTAGGACAGTTATTTTGTACAGTTTATGTTTGTTTATTATCTATATATGTATAATAGGTATTTGTTTTGAAGATTGGAACATGCACTGCATGAAAGTAAAGTAAATTTACATAAAAAGTGAATTATCTTCATTTGTTTATCTGTTACAGATCTGTTTTGATCTTGAAAACAACTGTTATTTTTTCAATATATTCTAAAAAGTTATAAATTGCTATCACATCAATCTACCGTCAAATTGAAACCTAACAGAAAAATTGATATAATCTCTGAACAAGGATATTAAAAACGCACTGAACATTGGACTACATTTTATGATTCCTATCTTAAATTCCGTGATTATGTTAGATCCTGACAAGTGATATCATTTTAAAACGACTTCAAGTAATGTGCCATCTTTTATTTCCTTTTTCAAATTAGTGGTCATCTTGTTGGTAGCTGGACTGTGCATGTTTTTATTGTGTGTTTTAATTTTACCTCATATTCTAGATAGGGAAAGGTAAGGTTTGTTTGCATTTAAAACTGGTTTTAACTTAATGTTTTGTACTTGTATCAAGTCAGTCTATCTGAACCATGTGTTGTTTGTATGTCTATTTTCCCAGAGCAGGGGTTGGTAGTTGTTGTGGTCTTTTGTACTGTCCAATATTCTTGGTGATTCCTTTTTAATATCCTTTTTGCATATTTATAAGAGAAGAACCAAACAAATAAAATTTCAGTAAAATAATGCAGAAGTGACACAGTTTAAAATGTTTGCACACAGTTTAATACCCATTGAGGATATTTAGATGTTGATAGGCATGTCTAAAATTCATAATTTTAATAGTCATATTTTTCAGCAATACCTTAATGGATGACTGGTCATGGTGCCAGCTTGGTAGACACCCATGTAGTACATTTTTACAAGATAGATTTCCACCTGATGTTATAGCAACTTCTCCGTCATTAATACCATTAGGATAATTCTGTGTACATTCTGTCTGTAAACTCTGACCTCCAGCCTTCAGCAAAGATGATGACAACATACCATTTTCTAAGTTCAAATCTCTTGAAGTGGAGTTTACTATAACATCAACCTGTACTTGTCAAAGAAGACTTTTTTACTGAAGGATTTATGACTTATTCTGAGAATTTTATAATATTATATTCCATCAAAGCTATTAAGCTAGTGTTGGTTTCTTTCATAACAAATATGCAGAAGAATATCACTAATAATTATTGTGTCCTACTGAGTGTTGATGTTTATATAAACATAGAAATTTACAAACTAGCATTGATTTTGTTATTTAAGAATTGAATGCTTCTTTTTATTATTCTATTGGGATGTTTACAGATTGATATTTAAGTCAGTGACAACATCATTTACTGTAAATTCAGAAATTATTGCATGTATTAATTATTGTGATTTCTTGAAAAGCTGCACACAGATACATGTATCAGATATTAGAATGCGAGATCTTATTCTTGCAATACTCACCAAGTCGCATTATTCGCATTGATAAAAACCTCGCAATAATTTCTGAATTTACAGTATTTATTAGTTGTAATTGGCTTTGAATTAGCTTTCAGTAACTGTGAGACAGTACTCTTAAATAAGTATTTTGTATCTTTTGTCTTTGAAGTTGTTTTCTAGTTTCATGCTGATCTGACAATCAAGCCTTCTTCAATAGATATTTAGTTTCTTCTTCTTTTGTTTTTCTATCTATGTTACCTTTTGTTGAGCCAATTGTCCTTTCACAACTCTCACTGAAATGCTCCCAAACTGAAGGGTTCCTTCTTTACTCTTGTAACCATTATGATCGGAGTCTACAATGTACATATATATACATATATAACATCAATTATTGACAGCAATCAGTGTATTGTTTTCTTGATATTACAAGATAATTCTATCTTCTATCATTTGTTTGTGGATAGCTATTTTTATTTCAGTTCCATTTTTATTAAATTCGTTTGTTCCAGTGGTCTAGACTAAAAGAGGGTGGGCTGAGATAACACCAAAAACATTTCAACCCACATGTTAAAAAGCCTGTCAAAAGTTGGGAACCTTGTCAGGGGATTTTTTTAAAAAGTTATTCATAAATGGATTTTTTTTTATGTAATGAAACTTGGTGTTAATCATGTTAATAACAGATCTTGGATAGTCTCTTGATTTATTCACAATTCTTCTAGACACAAGGGGGTTAGATATTGACATATTCACTAAGTTAGACGGTTATCTATTTTTAAAGACAGTATGTTAACTTTTGTGTTGCTGGGTTGCTTTTATTCATGAAAGGAATAATTACATTTGGTAAAGTTGGTCATTTTTTTTTTTTGGAAACATAAAAATTCAAACAGGTCATAACTTTGGAACACTAAGTGTCAAATTCACAAGTAGAAGAACTGAACCTGTATTTCAATTTCTTATGCATTGTTTATAATTTCTATAGAACTTGGTTGAGAAGAACTAAATTTTCATCTAGTCACTGAATTGTCATAGTAAAATGAACTATAGGATCAATAAATATCCTCTTTCAAGGTGTGGTTAAACAATAAAGCAGTTGTAAAAAAGAGGCGAAAGATACAAAAAGGGTATTGAACCTCATAAATTGAAACCAATTCACAATGCCATGGCATAAAATGAAAAACAACAAAACGGCAAACAACAGTATACAAAACACTACATAGAAAACTCAAGACTGAGCAACATGAACCCCACTAAAAACGGGGCAGCCCCGTTATTCCGACACCCCATTAGTCCAACACCCCATTGGTCCGACACCCCATTAGTCCGACACCCCATTGGTCCGACACCCCAATGGTCCGACACCCTATTGGTCCGACGCCCCATTAGTCTGACGCCCCTACAGTCCGACACCGAATAATTGAACAATAGTTAATATTATTTTATTTGATATAAAACTGTGTTTAGAACCGAATGTCTTGTCCATCGATGGATCTAAGTTATCAAGGTAGGTTGGTAGACATGTATTTGTTAAAATATTAGGAACTATTCACCAACACAACATATAGAATG
The DNA here is from genome assembly GCA_017311375.1 of Mytilus coruscus. NCBI lineage: Eukaryota > Metazoa > Mollusca > Bivalvia > Mytilida > Mytilidae > Mytilus > Mytilus coruscus. Next base: position 37,275,510 of record CM029603.1, on the reverse strand, counting down.
ATCGAGACGCAGACCTCATTGTCTTGTGTGAATTGAAAACGAGTACTATCAATCTCTAATAAACTACGGTGAACATTTTGTCAAACAAGTATATAATTTGTGAAGTTTCTGTGGAATTACTTGCATACAGATTCGTAACTGTGTTTTTCTCTCAAAGCAGCGAATTTAGAAAGCTGAGGCTCTAAGCTATTAATGCATTCCAAATAGAACTATGAAAATTTTTTTCGTGTGTTCACCGTAAGGAATCTTCTTTGACTACAACAATATACATGTACGAGCTGTTAAATAGTTATAATGAAAACAGCAATTAAACAATCAAATAAATAATTTCATCATTTTCTAGACATCTAACAAATGGGGAAATCAGATGGTTATGGAGTTTTGTATGAAATCTGTGTGTTGCTATGTTATAAACCACCTCTGATCCTAGCGAATCAACCTCTATATATTTTTCTAGTGACTGTATATGTCATAGGAACATGTCAGTATATGCAATAATTGTGAACCTAGAGAAGATAAGTTTAGAAGAAAACTAATAAAAATAAACTGTTATCACAGAGATATGTCTCGCCTTCTTGTAATTTTGATAATGCAAATGTTGAAATTAAAACAGCAATACTTTAACATGTAAGTTATGCAAATATTCAAAGTCGATGAACCATGACTGAAGGTACATGGCTAAACAATCTCCATGGAATGAGATGTGCCAATGCTAATACAACTGCATACCAAATACCATTGACTTATTATAAGTCGTTCCTTTAAACAAACCTAAACACAAACATTAACTTGTAAACTATGTAAAAGTTTCAAAGTCAATGAACCATGATCAGGGTGGGGCTATATAATCTCCATGGAACGATACTTGCAAATGCCGATACATTTGCATACCAAATATCATTGACTTAACATTAGCAGTTCATCTTAAACTGATCTAATCACAAACCAATACATGTAAACTAAGCTAAAGTTTCAAAGTCAATAGACCATGACTGAGGGGCGGGCCAAATATTCTCCATGGAAATGAGATGTGCTAATGCTTATACAACTTAACACCAATTAACATTGGCCTTCCACTAATGGTTCCCTTGAACTGACCTAATCACAAACTAATACATGTTAACTTAGCAAAATTTTCAAAGTCTATAGACCATGACTAAGGGGCGGAGCCAAATAATTTCCATGGAAATGAGATATGCCAATGCTTATACAACTGCATACCAAATATCATTGACCTACCACTAGTGGTTCCCCATAAATTGACCTAATCACAAACTAATACATGTAAACTATGGAAAGTTTCAAAGTCAATAGACCTTGACTGAGGGGGCAGGGCCAAATAATCTCCATGGTAATGAGATGTGCCAATGCTAGTACAAATGCATACCAAATATCATTGACCTACCACTAGTGGTTCACCATGAACTAGACCTAATCACAAACTAATACATTGTTGACGCCGCCGAAACGCCGGAAACGAGACAAAACAACATACCTAAGTCTCGCTTTTGACTTCAAGGCGAGACAAAACAGCATACCTAAGTCTCGCTTTTTGACTTCGTCAAGGCGAGACAAAAATTAAAAGATATGAAGCAAAGGCAAACTCTTTTGTAATAAGGGCACTAACGCATATTTAACGAAATTTTATTTTGATATATGTAAAATGCAAATAAATCAAGGAATTTAAGATCTGACAATCCTCACAAAAAATATGTTGTAATGTCAAAGTAAACGTTCCACAGGCACTTGTCTCTGAATTTTTTTTTTACCTATATGTATAAAGGTTACAAAATGTGTACATCAGTTTTTGTGACATGCCATACATCCACGTGCAAAATATTAAATCTTCTAAAAATATAACAGAATTCTGCCGCAAAGATAATTACTGCACGAGAAAAAGACGAATAAGCAAGAGCAAAGACTGGTCGAAAAAAAATCAAAATTAAATGTAAAATGCACCTTAATTAATATCATTGCTCACTTGGTAAAGTTGAGGATGAGCTTCATTTTGTATTAGAATGTCCATTATATGATATATTAAAGAGAAGATTTTTTTCAATACATTTTAACATTTGTTATGATTTTAAAACTTAAATAAATCTTCCAAATTGTTAAGGCTCTTGACACAAGAAATTGTATCTCTTATGGAAAAATGGGCTATTATGTTGGAGAGTGTTTTGAATTAGGGAGATCAGGTCTGAATATTGATACTAAGTCTAGTAAATAATTTGAGAACGAATGCATATAACGTAATGTTATTATTTAATGTTCATTCATAATATATATTGTTGTTGGCTCTGATTCTGACCAATGCTTATATAATAAATATACATGTACATGTACACTGTGATGTTTATTGTTGTAACTATCAATTATGTCAATCAAGTTTAACTAATTTTATACCTTTATGGGCCCTGTAATTTGGGAAATAAAAATATTATCATCATTATTATTATTATATTAACCAACTCAGGATGTAGGTCTGTACAATGCAGAATTCATGTATCTTCTAGTCCGAGACTGACAGCCTTTTTAGTTTTATAGGGCCGTAAATGATACTTTTTTGGTAAGGACAGTTTCCTACTAGACCAACTTACCTGAACGACGAGAGACTGCTCTACTGATGACTTTTCTTAACATTTTCTTTTTAGTGGGGTGTATTTTCCCATAATATACAATACAAACTGTATGTATCAGTTAACCAAAAAATGCACGGTTCTCGATTGCTTTATACATAGTATTTCTGAAATACCAGATGAATGGTATGGTATTATCGGTTTCCGTTTCTTAGATACACTTATAAGAAAGAGAGTAGTTCAAATACCCAACCAACAACGATTCTATGAAAAAGATTTCTAATACGGCGGTTATGTACCTTCCTTTGTCGGACTATTGGGGTGTCGTTTAGTGGGGTGTCGGAATATCGGGGCGACCCCCCAAAAACCAGGGGCAATCTGAGGTGCTCCTGAAGGGTAAGCAGATCATACTCCACATGTGGCACCCATTGTGTTGCTCTTGATATTACAAAACCGGTGATAAGTCTATTCCGGTAGGTCACACTGGAGGAAAAGAGGACAGGATTGTGTGTTTAAAACAATTAGACCATATCTGTCGTCATCTGTAAAACAGATATTTCATAATGGTCAACCAACTTTTAATGATGTCTGTACAATTTTCGAAGGGATGATTTCAACTTCACCACTTTGTAAGTTGTAAAATGTGAGTGTACCAGAAAATATATGAAGAACTTTGACATTTATTTGAAAGCAGGGGAACTATTTAGGAAGAGAACAAACTTATATGGACCTTTCACAAAGAGTGTGTTTGTTATTTTTCAGGGGTTGATAAAACAAAATTTCGATCTCTATTACCTGAAGGTTGCGCATGGTTTTTCCAAGGGTTAATTGTTTCCTCTGGGTCAACAAGGTGCTTGGCTGTACCAAAATATTTCTTCATCCCAGCAACAAAGAGTTTTACTGTACCGTCTTTGACATCGCATAGATAAACTTTCTTTACTGTACTGCTTGAATTCTGCTTGAAATAGTCCTGCACAGCTTCTACGATAACTTTAGTGGCTTTGTCTGTAGGATAACCAAAGATGCCGGTAGATATAGCTGGAATGGCGATGGATGACATTGACTGTTTGTGTGTTTCATCCATACTAGTCATTACACAATCTCGCAGATTGTCCTCTTCATTACTTTTGCCATTTTTCCAGACAGGTCCACAAGCATGAGCTATCATTTTACATTTTAATTTTCCAGCTTTACTACAATAGACCATACCTTCAGATAACTTCTGATTCTGTTTTATATACTTTGTACATTCTGTCTGAATGTCCTTTCCTCCTGTATGAAAAATGGAATGTAAAAAATGCAATATATATAGGTGTATCAGTTCTGTTGTTGCATGGTAATAAAAATAACCCTATTTTATTTGAGTACTTTTGTGTACAAGGATGCTAAGTCATCAAATTAGTGATACTGAATTCAGCAGTTAACCTTTTAAAATTCTTTCTCTGAAGACTTATATCAAAGGTATCTCTATTATATAACAGTTGGAATATTTTGGACTGTTCACTGTTAAAAGCAACGTAAAGAAGTACATGCAACTTTGATATGTGAGAGTTTTTTGGTGGGGTGTGTGTTGCTCGGTGTTTTCTTGAAGTGTTGTGTTTTGTGTACTGTTGTTCGTCTTTTAGTTGTTTTTTCATTTTCTGCCATGTGTTCAATATCTTCACATTGTCATCAAAATAAAGGAAGCAAGAGCACTTTTTAATGTATAAATATGTTTGATTTATTTATTGTTGTTCCCTCAATGTCAAGTGGCAAATATTGCAATCATATTCAGGATTATGAATATAGTTGATTGAATGAGTGTTGTGTGTTTAACATATAATTATGCCAATTAAGAACAATGAGTATAGTTGAAACATTTGAAGAATAAAAATTGATATATTAGTTATTTCAATACCTTTATTGACAATAACTTTAGCTAGACCTCCCCTGTGGTCCAGATCTTCATTGGCAGCATTCACGATAACATCTACTTCTAACTGAGTTATGTCCCCTAGAACAGCAACAACCATCCTTCCTGACACATTACTCTGTGCTATCTGTGTAATTCCAGTAGGGTTTATGAATTGTTGTTTAAATATTATTGTATCTTTATCTTTGGTCATGTCATCTTCTCCATCAATTAAGGTTTGAATGACGACTCCCACTTCTTTTTCTGTTGTAGTTACAGTATGCTTGCCTTGTTCAGTTTTCATAAATTTGAAGACACCAGGTTTAGAGACTGTATGTTCCTCAGTTGAAATTTCTTGAACAATATTTTCAACTTTTGTTTTGCTCCTTTAATACCTTTAGAATTGCCCATAATGACAACAGATCTTGCTCCAAGGCTGATTTGAACTTTATCTTTCTGAAAATCTTTTTCAATGCCTTCAAACTTAAATTTCAAATGTAAATTTATCAATTTCATTTCTCCTGGTGACAACTCCAATGAGATGTTCTCCACTGTATTATCCGTAGAAAATCCTCAATGTCCTCTCTTATCATGCCAATTTTGCTTTCATGGGTACATAAAATTACTATTTTTCCACTTGGGTCATGCAAAATTTGAACTATCTGATTTGGACATTTGCCTTTAATTTTATCAACTACTTCCCTCCACTTGTCAGTTTTAAGCAAAGATTTTTGAGCATCTTTGATACTGATAAAAGATTCAACAACACTACTTTTGTATATTTTTATACATTCATGAGCATCCTTGTCAGACATTGCATACATTGTCAGCCTTCCGTCAGATATTTCCCAAACACCGATTTTCTTTTCTTTCTTGAACTGCTCTTTAATGAAATTTGAAACTTCAGATGATTCTACAAATTCTACCATTTGTTTTGATAAGGTCCCAACTGTTACAGCAGCAAGATCCTGAATTTCTATAAACATCTTTAACTTGGCTGCCATTACATCTTTACCCAAACCTTCGAAAGTGATTTCACGTTTATTGCAGTCTGCCTCTACCTTCAGGTTTTTATAGGATTTCTTCATCTTGTTAGGAAAATCACGTAAAACCAAGATGGCTATTTGATGATATTTCAAACATACTGTTTCTTTAACTTGTTGTTTCTTTTTCTCTATCTCAGCGGAGACTTCAGATATAATAGATTTGACTTGCTTTAAAAGCTCAGTAACTTGCTTTCTGTATCCCATTATATAAATTTCTAATTCCTTTTTCTCAACACTCAAAGCGACTAAATCAGGTTTGTCAATATTTACACTCCTTAATCTATCAATTACAGGCTTCCATGCATCCTGCAACATTTCACATTTTTCTACATGTAAAGAAGCCACAAATGTTTTTAAGCGCTTTTCAACATCATCTTCCCAAGTTTTGACAAGTTTCTTGCAGTCTTTTGTATCAGCGGTAAGAGTACATTCAATAGTTATGGTAGCACTTTTACCTGAAGGCCATTTCTGAATACATGCATAACATGGTTTTAAAACTTTGTTTACCTCCTCTTTCCCTGTATTAGAATTGGACAGAAACTGGACTATTTTGATACCAAGGTCTACACTCAGAGGATCCAGAGGTTTAAATTTTGGTCCATCTCCAGTAGCAGTCCCACCAAGACATTTATAGTATATCTCTACTTTTACTGTGCTTCCTTCTATTGTGTGTACTTTTTTACAAGCTGTTACAGGGGCTGAAATGATAATCAAAACATTAACTAGAATTCTAATTGCAATTTTAATTTTGTGTATACAAATGCTAGTAAATCTTTAGATTCAACCAAACTATGCTTACTTCAGAAATATCTACATGATTTGAAGCTGTCTAATAGAGTTCAAGATTGTGATAATTTCAGTGGGAACATGACTGAATTTAATCATTCAAATATCCTTAATGTTTTAACAACCTGTGCAAGAAATAGTACAATCTCTGTAATTATCTGACAATATTTACCCAACCAATATCATCTTTTATAACTGCCATTATACGTATCAGGTATATATACTACTCAACAGTGCAAAAGTTTTTTTTGCAAATTACTAACTTATAATTCTTCTTTAAACTCAACTAAGTGTGCATATTGAAAAACACAGCTTACAATAAACAATCACTTTTTCCTTTTTGTGAATGTAACCATTACAGTGTAGAACTGCAAGATTTCATATCACTAAATTAAGTACCTTGAGCTTGCTTCGAACTACTGAAAGCATTCCTTTATACTGTATAATTTTGCTTTTACTAGTGTTTGTTTTTTGTTACCTATATTTTAGTCAAGTGCTTATTTTGTACTGATCTTCGTTCGACACTCATTTTAATATTTGTTCTTGTTTTACTGGAGGAAAATCAAGATTTTAATCAAAGGGCTAAAATTGATAGCTCTTTCAACATTTTTTTTTCAATTTTCACAGCTGTTTAAATAATTATGTTACCTTATTTTTAACTTCTATAGAGCCATGTATCACCTTTTATGTCATGTATGTGTCAATTTCAAACAATGTTTAGCTGATGACTTTCAGGAATTCACCTACTACTGAAAATAGCAGTCTGGTTTTCAGAAAACCTTTAATAAGTATACTGGCTATAAAGCACATTTGGACTCAGAACAATTTAATTAAATTTCTCATTCGAAAGATTTCATTGATACAAATCTATTTATTAGTTTTAGTCAAAAGTACTTTAAAGCACTTTGTTGTGTCAGAGTTGAACTTTTTTTTACATTTGTTCTAAAATTTGTGTTGAAGATAAAAATTACAAAATGGTTTCCATATATAGTATAGGTAATAAGATGGCTATGGTTTTTCAACCCCCAGGTATACATGTAGATTGCCTATGCCTAATTATTTGGCACAACATTTTGCAATTTTCGTTTTTTTTTATGCTCTTCTGACAACTTTCTATTTGATTTGGATTTCAAATTCTTTTGATTGGAACGTCACAGATGAGTTTTATGTAGATGAAACCTGAACAAGGTTTTAACAGCTATCTTTCCCCAAAAGATGTAGCTTAAACCTGTTGATTGAGCATGTTCTTGTCAGATATGAACCTTGCTAGTAATTGACTTTTAATTATACTTCTATAAAATGTTCATTCCTTATTTATGGAATTTGTTGTAGATTAAAGGTCTTTTACATTATCTATTTAGTTGGTTCACAATTTTTACAGTCTATAGAAGTTAGAGGTTGATATATATATATTGACACTTATTTCATTTGTGTAAATGGTTTACTGTCTCAATGACATCTCCTTTTATCAATTATTTTCTTTTTCTTCCTTATGAATTGTTGGGTTTTTGCAGAAATGTTGAGAAATTGATAAATTTTATTGTCCAATAAGAAAAATGGATCAAATATAAGTGTTGTAACTTAGTAAGGTCTTTTCTAAATAAAATAGATATACTGATAATCTAGCCTTCTTACCTTCACAGTCCACAAAATCAACTATACAAGTATTATTTCTAGTATTAAGGTCAACATCTTCTACACCGGTGACACCTGACTTTCTCTCATTATCAAAGTAGAACATTACAGCATCCTTGGTTGTCCCTGGTTTAATATTGGATACAATAATTGACTTTGATACTGGTACAGACTCTACTTTCAGAAAACATTCATTAAGTTGTCTATTCTTGCATTCACTAGTAAGCTTTTCTATGTCTGCACAGAAAAAGAGAAAACTTTTACCGGTAATCAATATATTACAGAATCTATGTATGCAGAGAAAAAGAGATTTTTTTTACCGATAATCAATATATTACAGAATCTATGTATGCAGAGAAAAAGAGAAAACTTTTACTGGTAATCAATATATTACAGAATCTATGTCCTCAGAGAAAAAGAGAAAACTTTTACCGGTAATCAATAAATATATTACAGAATCTATGTCTGCAGAGAAAAAGAGAAAACTTTTACCAGTAATCAATATAATAATGAATCTATGTCTGCAGAGAAAAAGAGAAAACTTTTATCGGTAATCAATTTATTACAGAATCTACGTCTGCAGAGAAAAAAGGGAAAACTTTTACCAGTAATCAATATATTACCGAATCTATGTCTGCAGGGAAAAAGAGAAAACTTTTACTGATAATCAATATATTACAGAATCTATTTCTGCAGAGAAAAAGAGAAAACTTTTATCGGTAATCAATATATTACTGAATTACATTATGTCTTACAGACAATGATACATTTTACAAGCAATTTAGACTATTAGAAATATTTTTTCAATCTTTTTAATTTGACTTAAAGTGATTTGAATATCTAGCTATTACATGTATTTTAAATAAATGTCATCAAACCTAATACAAATAAAAAATAATAAATAAACTGAGCATCACAATCAACTTGTTCTCAAATAGATTAGGCCAACATTAAAAATATCTTTGTTTCCCCTCCCCCGACTGAGGTTGTCAGGGTATGGGTAGGTAGGTAGGCAAATTATTTTATTTTATTTCTTGATATGGTTTTTCTATATTGAATTTGTACAAAATTCAACAGGTAAGGCTCAAGTCAAGAAAAGTGGGTATTCCTGTATTCAGTGTACACCCCAGTTTTCTGGTGTTAAAACAGTATACAGGGACCTCCTTTTTTCCTATTCATTTTATGGTATGAAATCTACAAAAGCGCACATTCTACATGTGATAACAATGTTTAATGATAGCAAGTGTTTTATTAGTTAAAAATCAAGCTTATTTCAAGTCTAATTTGACATATAACTCACAACAAAACAATTCCTTTGTTCACCAATTCATACCTTGATCATCAATTATGGGATGACAAAAAGATATGTTAATCACTTGGGAATTAAAATTCAATGAATAAAAATTTTCAATAGAAGTGAACATAATTCAGTTATGTTCAGTTACACCTGGATCATGCAGCTTGGTCAATTGATTCCTAAACAAAAGATTTGTATGTTTTTTCGAGTTCTAGAAAAAACAAGGCTTCACTTATTCATGTTTTGTTGTTCCTAGAATACTTTAAGTATTTACAAATTCAACTGATGCAGTTATAAGTTATAACGTTAAAACATGCCCTTTTGTAAATTTCATGCCATAAATTGAAAAATGAAATCACATTTAAGCTGGTTTTTTTTTACACCAGAAATCAGGGAATACATGTATCCCACATTTCCTGACTTGTGCCCAACCTGTTCGAAGACAAAGTAGATAGATTTCAAAGCACGATTCAGACCATTTTTACTTAAAGATTTTATCCTTTAAACAGGAACAGAGGTTAAAGACAAAGCAAATCAAGGTGCACTCAGTGGGTTGAAAGATGCTTCAGATTTTTTATTTTCAAAGATCACCCTTGCACACAACACAAATCGTGTGGCAAAGCATTATGTTTGTTTTCCTTAATTCCGAATCATATAGACGCTTCAATGCAAAAATGCCTTGATTTAAAACGCTTGTTGACTACAGCATCGGAAAGGTATCACAAAACCAACGCCGCTGACTACAGCATCGGAAGATATCACCAAAAACGAACATAGCAAAAAAAATTTTGGACAAGAATGGCCAATAAAATTTTTCGAGTCGCGGTGATTTTACCGGGTCGGTCGTGGGAGGGGAAACAAACAATATTTTATTTTTGGCCTTAACGACAATTACTATAGAGTTTTAGTTTTATTCATGGTCAAATATAACACAGAAAGTCTATGGAGAGCTACAATAGTTTTATTCAAGGTCAAATATAACACAGAAAGTCTATGGAGAGCTACAATGACAAGTAACCACAACCTGTACAAATAAACTACATTTTAGCAGATAGGTCTAGGATGTGTTGCTTGTGTATAAGTAGGTAATAATATGATTTTAAAACTTGCCAACATCGAGATAAACTTAGATCTGAAAGGCAATGCATTTTCCTACTATTTTTTTTTTCTTATTCCTAAAGAATTAATATTTCAGAAATATACTAGAACTACTGACTTTTTAATGAATAGATATATATCTGTGTTGAGCAAGGAGATAATTTTGCACAATTTCAATACTGTAAGTTCAGAAATTATTGCGTGCATTTATTATTGCGATTTTATCATTTTAGACTAAATAGCGATTTTAATTTTTGCGATATTGAGAAAAGTCCTGTTTAATTCATATAAAAAATTTCAAAATGCGAGTTTAAATTATTGCGATTATAACCCTGTCGCATTTTTCGCAATAATAAAAACATCGCAATAATTTCTGAATTTAAAGTAGTATGTTCAAATCAAAGGAGATATTCAATTTGACATTAGTACAAATTGTTATAAGCCTCTACTGACCTTTAGATTGCTTTTCAGGTAAACAAAATTAGATAGCAAAATAAACATTTAAGTTACTGCAGAGCTAGGCTAAAAACTAGTTAACCTTATGAAAAAAGACAGTGGGGAGAAATTGAATTGAAGTTCATAAGTAATGATGAACATTAAATAATGTAAAAAAGTATACCTGGCTGTGTTTTGAATCCAACAATAGCGGTGCCTTCAATATCTCCAAATATAAACTTGTTTACATCAGTTTTAGATCTGGCCTCAAGAAAGTTTCTTAGAGCTTCCTCTGTAGTTTTCATATTAAAACCAGACACAAAAGCATGCTTTGCATAGGTAGCCTCTGGTTGAAGAGGAATATGCTTTCTAACATATAGATCAGTCCCATCTAATCTGTGAGACCTCTTCAGGCATTCATCAACAACTGAAATTAAAAGGTTTCTGTTTGAAATTTTTTAAATAAAAGTGAAAATGAATATAGGAAGATATTACATCATTTTTCTCATGTCAACTTCTATTTGTTACCAGGAAATGAACAGAGAAAATAAAACCTGAAACTGAATTCTTTTTTATTGATAATTGAAAAAAACCCAGTTTAAAGATATATGTAAATATTTCTTTTAAAATAAGTCTGAATTACTTTGCTGGTTAACACATTTACTGCAAATGATATGAAAATGTATAAATTTTTATATATAATAATACAGATGAAAAAAAATGTTACATTTATTTGCAATGCTGTTCAACATTATGACAAAGTAAATTGGTTGATGTCAATAAACCTGTACCTATATTTTGTCAATGCACAAGGTCATTCAATTCTCAAGACTGTTTATAGCATCTTTACACTAAATTCGTTGGAAGTGTACTGGTTGTCTTTGGTTGCAGTCTGTAATATAATCAGGCTGTTGGTTTTTTTGTTTGAATTGTTTCATATTTAAATTGTCATGTTGAAGCCTCTAATAGATGTTAAATCCACTATATTGGACTCAGTTGGATAGTTGTTTCATTATCAATCATACCACATCTCCTTATTTTATTCTGACAGTTGTGTCACTGGCAATAATACCACATCTCCCTATTTTACATCTATATCAATAAACCTTTTAAAGTCTTACCACAAATTCTTATTTTACATCTATATCAATAAACCTTTTATAGTCTTACCACATATTCTTATTTTACATCTATATCAATAAACCTTTTATAGTCTTACCACAGATTCTTATTTTATATTGATATCAATAAACCTTTTATAGTCTAACCACAGATTCTTATTTTATATTGATATCAATAAACCTTTTATAGTCTAACCACAGATTCTTATTTTATATTGATATCAATAAACCTTTTATAGTCTTACCACAGATTCTTTTTTATATTGATATCAATAAACCTTTTATAGTCTTATATTGATATCAATAAACCTTTTATAGTCTAACCACAGATTCTTATTTAATACTGATATCAATAAACCTTTTATAGTCTAACCACAGATTCTTATTTTATATTGATATCAATAAACCTTTTCTAGTCTTACCACAGATTCTTATTTAATATTGATATCAATAAACCTTTTATATAATCTTACCAGAGATTCTTATTTTATATTGATATCAATAAACCTTTTATAGTCTTACCACAGATTCTTATTTAATATTGATATCAATAAACCTTTTATAGTCTTACCAAAGATAGTCTTACCAAAGATTCTTATTTTATATTGATATCAATAAACCTTTTATAGTCTAACCACAGATTCTTATTTTATATTGATATCAATAAACCTTTTATGGTCTTACCACAGATTCTTATTTTATATTGATATCAATAAACCTTTTATAGTCTTACCACAGATTCTTATTTTATATTGATATCAATAAACCTTTTATAGTCTAACCACAGATTCTTATTTTATATTGATATCAATAAACCTTTTATAGTCTAACCACAGATTCTTATTTTATATTGATATCAATAAACCTTTATAGTCTTACCACAGATTCTTATTTTATATTGATATCATATAACCACAGATTCTTATTTTATATTGATATCAATAAACCTTTTATGGTCTTACCACAGACCTTTTATAGTCTTATATTGATATCAATAAACCTTTTATAGTCTAACCACAGATTCTTATTTAATACTGATATCAATAAACCTTTTATAGTCTAACCACAGATTCTTATTTTATATTGATATCAATAAACCTTTTATAGTCTAACCACAAATTCTTATTTTATATTGATATCAATAAACCTTTTATAATCTTACCACAGATTCTTATTTTATATTGATATCAATAAACCTTTTATAGTCTTACCACATATTCTTATTTTATATTGATATCAATAAACCTTTTATAGTTTAACCACAGATTCTTATTTAATATTGATATCAATAAACCTTTTATAGTCTAACCACAGATTCTTAATTTATATTGATATCAATAAACCTTTTATAGTCTTACCACAGATTCTTATTTTATATTGATATCATTAAACCTTTTATAGTCTTACCACAGATTCTTATTTTACATTAATATCAATAAACCTTTTATAGTCTTACCACAGATTCTTATTTTATATTGATATCAATAAACCTAGTTTAATCATTCTTATCATCATCGGGTTGCTGTCACATTGATTATATCCCACATCTCCTTTTGTTCATAACAATGACATCTTTGTAGGATTGTTAAGTTTCCCCACATTAGACAGCTTCCAGGTTATTAAAACTTCCCAGGTAAAGTCACAGCTAAATTATCTTTATTTTATTCAATTCTCAATTTTCTTAGCAATACGTACCTTCTTCACTTCCAAATCTAATAAGGTACATTTCCTCTTCTTCAACAAAGTCTATATTCAGAACATCTGCATTAGCACCTTTTTTACCTTCGAAATACAACATGACACCATTTTTAGTAGAGGACTGGTCCATTCCTGTCACCTCAATAGTACATCTGTTGAAGTCCTCAATGTCTGCCTCATCCTCAACATGTACTTTTTCTACTTGTATTGTTGTGTCATCAAATAACAATGGTGTTTTGGATAGAACTGCTTCTACAGCTGAAAAGATCCAATATTTAACATGTTTAAAGACACGTGTGAAACAAAGTAAACTTAAAACCCTTGTTGAGGTTGTTTAAGGTTACATTAGTTTTAGCATGGTAGTGTCAATAATATTTGTCTACCTCTGATTTTATACTGTCAATACTTATAAAACAAGAATGTGTCCCCAGTACACGGATGCTCCATCATTTTCTATGTTCAGTGGACCGTGAAAATGGGGGAAAATCTCTAGTTTGGCATTAAAATTAGAAAGATCATATCATAGGGAACATGTATTCTAAGTTTCAAGTTAATTGGACTTCAACTTCATCAAAAACTACCTCGACCAAAAACTTTAACCTGAAGCGGGACGAATGGACGGATGGACGCACAGACCAGAAAACATAATGCCCATAAATGGGGCATAAAAAAGTACAGCTGAGTTAAATACTTATATTCTTTAAGATCCTGGTAAATAGTAGAAATCATAATGGGCCAAATATTGACAGTTTTTTTATAAAGCATTGTCTGTTCTAGGTGTTTTGTGATTGTTAATGGCGTTATTAAAAGAGTTTAGTGTTTATCCTGTACTGATTTGATTGTGTGTTCATTTAAGTACCATTGTTAAGTCTGTAGATAAAAATTGAAAAGGGATAGTTTAGAACTAAAACAAAAACATTTACCCCACCACATATTCATGTGACTGTCCCTCATTGTCCCTGCCAGGAACATTGTCAGTGGTTGTCTTATGTCATATAATACATTGTCATATTTTTTTTTGGGGGGGGGGGGGGGGTGTTGATGGCAGACCTTTGAGAGTCTCTGTTAAATTTATTCAAAACTTGTATAAAATAAAAAATAAAGTACTGAGCAAAGTACCTTCTACTTCCTTGAATATAACAAATGCAGTGTTTGATTTCTTCTCATAATCAACAAATTCCACATCATGACCTCCAGAAACTCTACGATTCTCAAAGAAATTTATGATTTCATCTTCTGTGGCACTGCTTGGAAGCTTAGATACTTTAATTCTGTTTGTAGGACTGTCTTCTAAATAATAAGTTTCATCAAATACATAATAATGCAAGCATATCTGTTATAAAAATAATCTGTGCAATTCATATAATATAAATATCAGGAGATGTATATTTGGTGTGTGCAGCTGACACTAAAAGAAGAGGTCACAGTAATGCTTTTATATTATGTAATAAAAAAGACAATGTCCAATAAACAAACAAAATCTAGCAATTTAATTCAAATAAACATATTGTATTCATTACTAAAATCAGTCAAAAACAAGATGTTCATACACACTTACTATACCCCTACTATAAGTAATTGATAAACAGGAATTTGATATTTAATGGATATGAAAGATAAATACAAGGTTGGTATTAGGACTATGTTCCTATGTCGATACAACAAATTCTTCACATTTGTTCTCTTCTTATATAATCTTTATTACTGCAAACTATTAGCACAAAATTCACACGGAGGCTTTTTTTTTCTTTTTAATAACTTACACATTGTTTCTATAAGAGGTTGTCTTTTTTAAATTGATTCATTGCATATTGTTATTTACAATGTTGTTCTTATTTTTTCTTAATTCTAACTGTAATACATAAATCCTACCTTCAATATCTTCATTCCCATTTGAATCTGTAGTGGCCATCTTAGTCCTTTTTCAAAAATATCTGAAAAGAAGAAAAATGCATGCATGTGCAAGGCAGTGGTTTTGTGACAAGAATCTAGATTAGAAAAAGCTGAAATGTACAAAATTACTTTATTACTTAGCATTTGCACTCAATTAAGAATTGAATGCTTCTTTTTGTAAATTTATTGGGGTGTAATAGCGTTGATCGAAGTACATTTTGTATGAAGCGCGGAAAAATATGCGCACGGTCAACGTCTTTGACAACCCTATAAAATTACTAAAAGAAGTATTCAATACTTATAATTGCATTGTTTTGCTGGGATCATGAAAACAAGATTTCTATCAAGTTTTTCTTTTATTTACCTGTGCACTTTATTATGGAAGCTCATGTCATCATGAATGTTACATTTCATTTTGAAATGAAGGTTAATTTCAGAATGACGCGAGATTGCTGTTAGCCAATCAAAATAACGTATTATAATGAAACATACATGTAATGTAATTATTAGTTATTTAGGGAAAAACTCAAACAATTCGTTGAATTGTAAACTAATTATCTTGCAACTGACTCAAGTTAAAATAATTTTTACAAGTACCACTATTCACATACATGTTGAAGAACTCTTTAAACAACTACTCAAGCTGGGATCTGTATATGGCCTGATGTTAGGTAATTTTTTTGCCATTTAATTCCCTTCATTGATATTCATCATGACCCAATTTTAAAGGGGTAGAACTTGTCTTGATGATCTTTTTTGCTATTTAAAGTTTCTCTCTATCTATTATATTTTTCAAGATAATAGGCAAATATTTTTAAAATTTGTAAAATTCATCATATAAGGGCAATAACTCCTATAAGTAGTTGTCTGACAGTTTTGATGTGTCAATATAGATATGCTGCCACATCCAGTCTGTCTTTTCGTTAGATGTTTTCTGCTTTGTATCAATTTGATGAGTTAAGCCGTTTTCAACTGATTTTTATAGTTTGATCTGATGTTGTACTGTTACTCTGCTGTTGCAGGTTTTTTTTGTAAATTGGTTTGTTAAAAATTAGGCTGTTGGTTTTCTCAATTGAACTGTTTCATATTTTTCATGTGGGGGACTTTTATAGCCGACTATATGGTATGGGTTTTTTTCATTGTTTACAGTTGCTTAAATTGCTAACATCCATTTCATTTGAACTTTTGTGGATAGTTGTCTCATTGGCAATCATTCCACATCTCCTTATTTTTAAATAAATAGATCTCAACATTCTAAACATTTCTGTCCCATCAGAATTTCTGTTTATAGCAGTTTTCAATAGAATAGACAAAACTTGAATTCATCCCCTATGTTCTATTTTTATCCATGTCAGCCAGAAGATTTTGGTATCGGGTCCATTCGCGCCCAATACACGTTCGCACCCTACACGTTCGCACCCCACACGTTCGCCCCTGGGTTCGTTCGCACCCTTTTTTTTATTCAAAAACCTGATGAATTATAAGATGTTTTTTAAGATGTTTATCTCAAAATAAAGAAAAATTCAGCAATTTTTAAATTTTTTAAATGAAATATTGTTTTAAATTGATTTGATGATTAATTATTATATGTTAATTATGTAAGATTACTGTTAATATATGATGTTTACACAGCTAAACTTGATGTAAATTCTGCATGTAGTTACCATAGCATGTATTTAACTTGGTATGAGTAAAAACAATTAAGATTCAAAATGTTATTGTTGTTGAGTTTAATAGCGGTTTGGTATCTTAACATTAAAATAATATTCAACTCAAAAAACCTTTTTAGAAAGTCACTTTATTTTGAAACAATGAAAAAAAAAATGAAAATAGCAATTTACACTAACCAAAACACGATTAAAAAAATATTCAACACAAAAAACGTCACTTTATTTTGCATGTTTTGAAACAATGAAAAAAAACTTATTTATAGCAATCCAATAACCAAAACACAATTAAAAAATTATTCAACACAAATATCGTTTTTAGAAAGTCACTTCATTTTAAAACAATGAACAAAAAAAATATTTATAGCAATACACTAACCAAAATACGATGGAAAAATTATTTAACACAAAATCAATAAAAAGGGTGTGAACCTGTAGGGTGCGAACGGACCCGGGGTGCGAACGTGAAAGGGGGCGAACGTGAAAGGGCGCGAACGGACCCGGATTCGAAGATTTTATTAGAGTTAAAAGACAAGGACAGATGCCAAGCGAACTAAAACGGCATCCAATCAATTATGAAGTCTTGTATAGCTTTTTAAAAAAATATGAATGCCTTCCTTCATCAAAAACAAAGCAAAACTAAAAAAAAAACTTCTAAGACAGCATAGTAATCTGATTATTTGGACTACTGAAAAGGGGTGATAATCTGAAATATAAAAAAAAAAAAAAACACTTTTTCGGTATATTTTTTTCTTTTGACGCCTTTCTGTGTCAACGACGGGCCTATAAAAATGTGAAATTAGAAAAATACCACAAGCAAACGTCACTTATCCAGATTAATGTGGACGAAAACTCATTTGTCATCTAAAAAGGATAAAGCAAGCCCCGGGATCCTTGAAAATGTCGGCTAGAACCTACTCCAAACACAATAGATGTTTGCCACCAATTTATTCGTTGTCTAATCGCTTCTTCATTGATTATCCAGACAAACAATCACTTCACCTAAAATTTAATTATTGAGGAACAAGCTCAGTCAGGAAAGGACTTTCCAAAAGCGTCAAACAGAAAGTAGAAATGTACGACTAGACACCATTTACGGATAAGTCCATGTCATATTGTACTCGCTGGGAATCTCTAAAAATATAATCGAAGTACCGAAAAAATTAGTTCACAAAACAACATACAACAACGTAAATAACTAGTTTTTCGTTATAATTTATACAGCATTTCAAAAGAAAACACGTAAAGACGGAATAAAAAATAACGGATTAGGAGAAATCAAGGTGCATAAGATATTTGAAAACAAAACTTGTTTTGTTATCTTAGCTGTCAAAATGATTTAAGGTCAAGGATCAGTAAATGACCAGTGCATAGATTTTTTTAATTTAGAACTCAATTAGATATTGAAAATAAACATCAGAAAATGTAGAAAAAAAAAGTATATGTCACCGACTTCGTTTTCGTTGTTGTTCTAAAATGGTCCGAGAGGGTACTAAATTACATTGAATATATAGGGAAAAATCCTTATTTTTCTTCTACAATTTTCGGTTTCCTGTATAAATCACGTGAATCACTCCATAGATTTCCAAATAAAATAACATAAAATTTCTTTCTCTAACCAATTAGATGATGTCGAAAAAAAATATGGTCAGCGACTTCGACAAACACTCGATATTTCTAGGCCTGTAGAAGCGACGCATGCTCAACATTTTGGCAAAATGAATAAAAAACGTCAAAACCGTGACGTCGTCATTTTTATTACATAACGTCAAGTAAAATAATAATTGTACTGATCATTTATATTATTTTTTATTCTATAAAGTGGTACCAAGAGTCACACAATAAGTTTCTTCAAAGTAAAAAGCCTTTAAACTCAAGCTATGTTTCTTAGTTGAACATTACAGTACTGCCTAGAAAATATCCTCCAGAAAAGGATAAGTTTACCAAAAATATTGACAGAAATTCTGTAAAAAGAATACTTCAAATTATAAGTAAAAGTGACATAATTTTGGATTTTAAAATCATTATTATTGTAAAATTCAATTATTAGATTAGCTAGCACAGCTAGTAGTCATTGCCTAATATCTCAGGGTATTTTATAAATTATAGATTATGAAAGTAAACTTTTGAAATAAAATGGGGCTTCTACTCTTCAGGTTGCTGTATCAGAGCGTCTGGTATACATAAAAGTAAAATCACAAAATACTGAACTCCGAGGAAAATTCAAAAGGAAAGTCCCCAATCAAATGGCAAAATCAAAAGTTCAAACACATCAAACGAATGGAAAACAACTGTCATATTCCTGACTTGGTACAGGCATTTTCATATGTAGAAAATGGTGGATTGAACCTGGTTTTATAGCTAGCCAAACCTCTCACTTGTATGACAGTCGCATCAAATTCCATTATATTGACAACGATGCGTGAACAAAACAAACAGATACAATAGGTAAAAATGTCAAAAATAGGGTTACAGCAGTCAATATTGTGTTATCATCTTAATCACTATAAAAACAAACAAATGTAACGAAGAAGCACAAAAAGGATACATCAAATTTAACATCATCATTATGCTTATATTATACGATTTTATTTATCTATGTAAAATCCACCCATAAAGGATGGAAGGTTTTAAGTAGTGGCGTAAAATCGCGCGTTTGAAATTCGCACAGGTAGACATAAAATAATTTTGTCGTTCAAAGTATGAAGAGATTCATAAATACAGAGTCACGTAAAATGGATATCACAAAAAACAGACTTAACAGTAAAAGTAATATTAATAAATAAATTAATAGTGTGGTTCAAATTATGACGGGATACATAAGTACAGAGTCACGTCAAATGTATATCACCAAAAAACAGGCTTAACAGTAAAAGTAATATTAATAAATAAAATAATTTTGTCGTTCAAAGTATGACAGGATACATAAACACTGAGTCACGTAAAATGGATATCACAAAAAACAGACTTAACAGTAAAAGTAATATAAATAAATAAAATAATAGTGTGGTTCAAATTATGACGGGATACATAAGTACAGAGTCACGTCAAATGTATATCACAAAAAACAGACTCAACAGTAAAGGTAATATAAATAAAATAAAATAATTTTGTCGTTCAAAGTATGACGGATACATATGCAGAGAGTCACGTCAAATGGATATCTAAAAAACAGGACTTAACAGTAAAAGTAATATTAATAAAGACAAATAAAAGAATACTATAACACGTTATTAAGATGATAAACAACGTCAGTACGCAAATTCTATACTTCAAGACCATCGTGTATCATTTGTGATGTTGACACGGAATATTTATCAACAAGTTCTTGGTACCTTCCGATGAACTTTTTAGAAAAAGGACAAGACGTTCTTTGACATACCCTGGTTCATCAACTTTCTGCTCAGACACTGGTGACGTTTTACAAAGTCTGAGTAGGAGCTGCAAGCTCTTGCATACCGAATAAGTTGGGAAATGTATATCCCATATGCAGGTGAAGTTGGTATATTGCTACTAAGGTGGGGGAAATTGATAATTTTAAAATTAAAATCGTCTCGTTTGTCATAGATTCTGGTACTAAGATGACTGTGTATGTCAAATTCGAGGTATAAGTCTAAAAATGAGGCGGAGGAAGCCGTGTCTGTTGTTTCTTTAATTTCTAGTTCTGGTGGATATATTAATGGAATCCAATCAGAAAAGTTCGGATTGTTAATGGAAAGAACATCATCAATATATCTGAAAGTGAAATTAAATAACCTGGCTTCTTTGATCTTCTTGTTTTTGACAAGTGTCTGAAGGAACTCAATTCATATGAAAATAAGAAGAGGTCGGCAAGGAGAGGCGCACAGTTCGTTCCCATAGGAATGCCGACAATTTGTTGAAAAAGTCTACCTCCAAATTCAACAAATATGTTGTCAATAAGAAACTCCAGCATACTGATCACTTGTTCCTCTGTGTAGCATGTTTTACCCTTTTGTTCGCTATTAACAAAATATGCCTTATGGTATCCCAAAGTAATAAATTTATAGCGTATGCTACCATTTTTATAATGAAAAGCATTGTGGATTATTTCTTTTAGACGGTTTTTCAATTTCACATGGGGAATGGTGGTATACAAGGTAGAAAAATCAAAAGTTTTGATAGAACTAATTTCAGAAAAAGACCGAGATTTAAAATTATCCAGAAGTTCTTTAGAGTTTTTAAGAATCCACATATGGTTAATACCACTACGCGAGTAAACAGTTTCACAGTATTTCTGAAGACCCTCTTTCACTGCAGACAGAATTTTAGTCAATCTAATGGACAATTCTTTAGTGGAACATGCAGATGAGCCGGCAATGTACCGTTGTTTGTACGGAATTTTGTGAAGTTTAGGTATCCAATACAAACAAGGTAAATCCTCCGATTTGATGTTCAATGTAATAATCATTGAAGCCACGAAGGACTTATGATTCGCCAAAATCTTATCCTTGTCAAATGATTTATTTTGTATGTGGAATTACCTGAGTGCTCATTTATTCCTAATTCTTTTACAAGACACTCGTAGTAGTACGATGTACATACAAAGACAATATTATTTGAAGCCTTTGTCCGCAGGAACAACAACATACCTATCGTGAAGAAATGATAGACATTTCACAGCCTCTTTGTCTCTGAAAACGGACTTTGGTCGATCATTCACACAGTTTTTCAACATTTGAATGCAACGTTTGATCAGAGACCTGATTGTTTGACCCATTCTGACAAAGTGTCCAGTTGAACTTCTTCTCGTTTAGCCCATGCTCTGGCGTAGTCCTCAATGGAATCCATAATTATTTTGAAATTATGGTTCCAATTGATGTGTTGGGGTTCTCTAAACTTAGGACCATGAGAAATCACCTTTCGGAGATTTTCATGTTGAATTATGTTTAGATCCCCAGTAATAACATGGCCGGAGGGGCTGTAATTGTAAGGCGAGTGGGAACAGTCACATGTCAGAGGGTTTTTTAGGTACTGTTCTAAATCAAGGTCCTGCAATGCTTGTTTATAGTTAAATATTTTGGGTGCAATGGTTTTGGTGTAACTGTAGGATACAATAGGAACAGACTGATTTTGAAAATAAATAGGAATTTTAGATTTTACCTCCTTGTGATGTAGAACGTTGCTGATGTTGATTGCATCAATTCCTCTATTGCTAAAGTAAACAGGAAGGAATCTCCTCTTTTCCTCATGTAAAGGTTCCGATCTTACTGGTTTGAAAAGACGGAAAAGAGCTATATCACAAATTATACTGACAAGTCTGTATATTGGAGAAAATGTATTTATGCATCCTTTGTCAAGTGCATAATCTCTCAAACATTTTAGAAAATTAACAGGCAGTGAAAAAAGAATAGTTCTAATGTAATGTAACCCTAGTGGATGATGAAGATGAGAAAGAAGGTCATCAAAGCTCCCAGAGGGCGATCTAGATTTGGAAGACTTTTTTACATTAGGCCGATGGTAACGTTTTTGCCCATGACTACGTTTGTTTCGTAAGGTAGAATTAAATAGACTCATAACATTAACATCACTGCAGGCTGGACTTGACAAATTTCCTACTCCTTTGACATTATCATTGCAACCATATGGCATTGCAGTACCAAGTTCCCTTATCCAGAAATTTTTCTATCTTTTCGGAAAGGAATACTAAGTACAGGGCTATTTCTGTGGTGATAAATTTTCTCGATGATGCGTACTTTCATAGATAAAGAAGGATCATGGTCCGGTTGATTAAAATGGTTATAAAGAATCCGGAATTGCGGATCTTTATTATCAGACCGGTGTTGATTTATCCTTTTACGCAAAGTTTGTCGAGTTTCACCAAAGTCCACACAAAGTACATTCAATTCCGTACACGACATTGTCCGTGGAACAGTCCAGAGGCTCGAAAGATTTAGTATAATACGTTTTTCCTGTTAAATTACTGGTAAAATCAGGAGTCGTGATTAACATATTACATGTCTTACACGTGTTCCTTTTTCCTTTTTTGTGTTTACAAGAAGAAATGATAGGTGTTGATTCACTTGTAGCAGGTGTATTCAAACAGTCGAAAATATTAACGCAACATGGCTTTAATTTATGAAAAGTATCTGAATTTTAAAGTAGTAATTACCTTCTGGCTGAACGTACGTCAAATCAGGGTATCCCGGAGGATATTCCGTGGAACACACAAATCAAATGCTACAGTGTTCCGTGCAGCAAAGAGGACCTTGGTAACCCGGGTGACGTCCCAGCCGGTTTGTTCTTAGTATTATTTGTTTTATCATGCATAAAGCTACCAAGTTAATGATGCCCTCGGGGAATAATCCACCAGCAGTAAAGTTTCTTCTAGGAAGAAACTTGACATCGACTTGGTTGTAGTAAAAGTAAAATCACAAAATACTGAACTCCGAGGAAAATTCAAAAGGAAAGTCCCCAAACAAAGTATTGTTTATTTTATCTTAATAATTTGATATTTATATCACAAATGAAAGTTGTCTGGACAAATCTTGTGCATTTTACTTAATGATCAATGGATTATTAAATTTGACAAGAATTTGCAATTTGAATAAATTCAATTTTGTAAGAAAATATCACTACATGTATGAATTAACTTCTTGTTTGACTTGATAATCTAGTCTTTGCTCTTATTAATGTAGTTAGCTTACTTAGTAAAGAGATAATTAAATAAGCAAGGTTTTTAACTTCTAAATTTAATTAACTGACCTTCATTTCCTTTTTTCATATGATCTTCATATGTTTTCTCCTCCACAAACTTTCCTATACAAGGCATATTCTATTGTTATTTTTGTGCTTTTGTCCATCCATATGCTATCATTAATTTGTCAGATTTGTTTCCAGTATGAATAATATTTTCTAATACTTATAGTTTCAAACGCAATATTTATAGTTTCAAACGCAATATTTAAAGATGTCTTCGTTTCACATTTTCAATGTGTAATTTTTATTATACACATGACTCTGACACATATTCTGTTAACGTTACATGACGTATGTTGAAAGAAGAAAACAATGTCACCGTCAATTTGTGTAGGGATCAAGAAGGGTTTTAATTGCTTAGAAATGGCGGTATCGTAATATGGAAGTGTGAAAACAACAATTTTCAATCACATTTTCATCCATATCTTTAATAAAATCAGTGTTTTAGAGTACTTTGGAAACAGGTACAATGAAAAGAAGTTGAACTTCAGTTTTCAATCTGTTTTGAACTAGAAACGCAGTCAAAACCAGGTACAAATTGACATGACTGGTGGTCACTAAAATTGATGTATTACAGTAAAATGATGACTTCAAAATTGTGTAGAAATTTGAAATAGGTTACTCGGTTTCATTTAAGATTATTACCGTTCTTTTCCGTATTTGGATACGCAAACGTCAAGTTATAAAATTCGATTTTTGGCGAACAAAAAGATGGCTGATAATTTTAGAACGGACAGGACAAAGAAACAGAAAATAAAAGCTATTTTGGATAATGTTTGTATGTCGTATTGAAACTATATTGGTCGCAAAACCTATAAATTTTAAAATCAATTATAATAAAAGCATGACAAGTTGAAAAAAATTTCCAACGTCTTGGTGTTGATTATGCATGCATGATTATGTGTTTTGTATTGATAGGTTCTTTTTATCATAAGGGTCTGGATAGATTTATTAATTTTTATTTTGTTTTACCAGTATTCTTTATTCTTTATATTTTAGCTCCCCATTATTCTCTATTCTTTTTTTTATTCTGCAATTTTTGCCCTTTATTCTGTATTCCATAAACCTCAATCAGACCCTCTTTTATGGACACGTATTTTAAATGAAATTATGAGTTGTAAAAAATATGATATTTTCATGTTTAAAATAAACCCTATCAGACGAAAATACTTTGTAAGTATATGAATGCAAAAATAGTAATAACATAAAAATAGAAATCATCCTAATGTCTTGACTCAATAAAAGATGTAATTAAAGCTATAATTTTTCTGTCTTTTGTGTCTGGGTTTTCCAAAAAAAAGTTCCGATAGGAGATTGGCAACACCATCAGACCCCTCACGTTCATATGTCAATATTATGTGACGCTATTCCAGTCCAGATTTCGCTAATTTTCGCACCATCCCTTTGGATAAAACTGACGCCGGTAAAGTGAACGAAGCCAGTCTCTTATTCAATGAATTCAACTGTCGGTCAGACTTTTGAAACATATATCACTGAGAATGAGTGTGGTGCAACTTTCTCAGTGGGAAGCGAGAAATGTTCTACTAGTTGCTGTAGTGATTGGACATCTCCAACGGCATTATGTGCGTTGTATTTGACACCAAGAATATCAAATACTAGGCTCTCCTGGTTATATATTTTTCCCGTTTGTTTCCTCTCTGGTAGCACAGTTTTGAGCAAAGATAGCGAGTCAACAAAACCCTTACATTTTTGTTCAAAACTATCAAATAAAGAATTATTCTCCATGGAATAAACTATAACTCTCGAATCAAAATGCTATGCATTATGCGCAAGTAAAATACAGTTGTCAGGTAACCAATTAATAAAATCTCTTGAGGCTTGTATAGGGTATATTGGGAGACGGGATGTTTGCCATTTTAATTTTAGGGATATGGGATATTTGTCCTAAAAATAAATGGGATATGGGATATTGATGCATTTTAGGGATATTGAATGTTGAAAATGAAAAAACAAAATGTGGAAATTAAAAGTTAAGTACAGAAATATTTACATCTCACTTGATAAAATTGCCAAAAATAATTTAGTAGAAAAGGTAATTTAAGTGCTTTGTTGATTTTCGTTGAGTTTTGTTATTATAAAACACCCATGCAACCACACATCCCATATTGCATGATAGGACCCAACATTATTGATCACTATTTTAGTGTTTCGGCAGTTAAAACTTGGGATTAGAGACTTTGGCTTGGGATGGTCATTTTAGATGCATTATTTTAATATAATCAAATATGAAAATTATTCATGTATATATTGATTTATTTATATTTTAATTCTTCAAACATAGATCTAGTTATTACGACAGATCTGCCATCATCAGGGGTCCAACTGTCAATTGTATGTTAAAGTCTTTAACTTTAATCTACTAAGCATATCTCCAACACTTTTATGTTTGGTAGCCTATACGAAACTATTGGTGCAGCTTTGAAAATGTGCACAATCTTCGTCAAACTGTAATAAATGCCCGTGTTTCATGATACGTTTCTTTATTTTACGTACATATATATATGGGTTATATTTAGTTATTAAAAGTAACAGAATATTTTCTTTTTCCTTCGATTTATTTTGCTGTAATAATTCAGTACGGTCAATTGATAAAGCATCAGTAATACTATCATCTATTTCGACGTTATCATAACCCCTATCTAATTGTGTTTCTAATTTTCCGTATTGCTTCACCTTTAATAAATCCTCGGAATACATGCTATGAGTGTCAGCTATTTTCATGCAGATAGAGATAAGAATTTGTTTCTTTAAAATGTATTTCAAGGTCAAGAATGCCATGTGTTGTAAATATTTGACCTCTAATTACATATCAACATCTAAGAACGACATTTTGTCGTTTGAGATTTCATAGGTGGACTTCAATAAGGGGTTATAATTATTTGCTAGACGAAAAACCTCTGTAATTTCATCTGATGTTCCATCATATATTATGAATCCATCGCCCCTATATTTTAAACCTATAATATGAAATTAAACAGACCTAGAAAAATCCTATTGCACGAGTTTGCTATCTATTTATATCTATATTATGTTTATAAATCGCTTGTATGAGCGTCGGCAGTCTTCGGAGGTCAACTCGATAGTTAATTAGATGGCGTCTAGACTAAAATACACACGAAACGATTAACCATGTTATCGAGTCCATGCCTTGTAAATTGTTTATTTTAGACTTTTTATAATTTGGATATACGTTTTAGCATGTTATAAATCAAATATGAGAATTTGAGTAAAATCGGTGAACATGAATTTGACAGCCAATGCCCCTTTAAATGAATCTAATTGGCAGTAATGTTGAGTATTTAGTTGTCTTGTGACTTCTGTTATGTAGTCTAGTCTGTCTGAAATAACACAATTTGAATTTTTATCTGCCTTTTTATTACTATTGTTTCATCATTTTTCAAATTGCGTAGTGCTTAGTAAAATTGTTTTTTACATTATTTTCTATTGGTAGAAAAGATAATTCAAGCTTTGCTAAATCGATATAATTTTTCACGTAGAAGCAGGTTTTATATCCTGTATTGCTACGAAATGGATGAAGGTCATTTTTTCTTCATGAATGAACATATATCGACATCGCAGTTGTCTAGCAAAATTCATTGTAGTCCTAAAGACATTTTTTGCATTTTTGCTTGATGCCGTTGGTATAAATTTCAAGCCTTTCACCAACAGGATATATTCCTGATTTGATAATTTGCGTTTTGATAGATTAACTACATGCTTTTTTGCATATGCAGCTCTTTGCTGCATATTATATTCATTCCGTTCTTATTTTATGCATTAAGTTTTACCCTTGTCCGTATGTACGTACGTCCGTCCGTACGTCCCAAAATTGGTTTCCGTTCTCTAACTTGAGTTTGCCTCAACCAAATGTTATGAAACTTATACACAATGTTTATTACCACAAAACACAGATCAAGTTTGAATTTTGATGGCGTCACTTTAACCGTTCTAGAGTTATGCCCCTTTATAAGTGGAAAAATTGCAAAATTTTTAGTTTCCGTTCTCTAACTTAAGTTTGCCTCAACTAAATGTTATGAAACTTATACACAATGCTTATTACCACAAAACACAGATCAAGTTTGAATTTTGGTGGCGTCACTTTAACCGTTCTAGAGTTATGCACCTTTATAAATGGAAAAATTGCAAAATTTTTAGTTTGTTCTCTAACTTCAGTTTGCCTCAACCAAATGTTATGAAACTTATACACAATGCTTATTACCACAAAACACAGATCAAGTTTGAATTTTGGTGGCGTCACTTTCACCGTTCTAGAGTTATGCACCTTTATAAATGGAAAAATTGCAAAATTTTTATTTTCTTCTAAATATCAAGTAATTTATAAAATTGGAGTTATCTTCCTTTGTCCATGATTATAGTTGAATCAACTACAATCAATGCTTTATACAATGCAATGTTTAATTTTGACTTCCACTGATAAAACACAGATCAAGTTGAATTTGGGTAGTGTCACTTTAACCATTATTGAGTTATGCCCCTTTATAAATCGAAAGATTGCAAAATTTTTAGTTTCCCTTCTGTAACATAAGTTTGCCCCAACCAAACATTACGAAACCTATACACAATATTCATTACCACAAAACGAAGATCAAGTACAAATTTTTTGTTTCCGTTTTCTAACTTTAGTTTGCCTCAACCAAATGTTATGAAACTTATACACAATGCTTATTACTACATAATACAGATTAAATATGAAATTTGGTGGCGACACTTTTACCATTCTTTGTGGCGACACTTTTACCATTCTTGAGTTATGTCCCTTTATAAACATAAAAATTGCTGAATTTTGTAGTTTGTCTCAGCCAAATGTTATAAAACTTATACACAACCGTTTTAGAGTTATGCGTGTTAACAAATAGCAAAATTGCTGAATTTTTAGTTTCTGTTCTCTACTTAAGTTAGCCTCAACCAAATGTTATGAGACTTATACATATAATGCTTATTATCACAAAACTCAGATCAAGTTCAAATTTGGGTAACGTCATTTTTACCATTCTTCAGTTATGTCCCTTTATAACTATATGATATGCAAGCGAGGGTATCATCTGTGTCCACATGTGGACACTATCCACATTTATTTTTATTGTAGAATTGGATTTTTTGCTTTTTAGCATTTCTATTAAAACGACGTGCCATCTTGTATATATATCTTTATTCTCGTAAACCAAAGTACAATGGTAATTGGTATAGACACACATTGGGTGATCTCTTAGCTACGTGCCTTTGTTGAGCTCACATTTGGTGGTTCACGCTTATCTCTACAATAACTTTTTATTTATCCACTGAAGTTACAAACGCTTAATTACATTCTTGTTATTCCAGAGACATGTAGATTAAAATGTAAAGGTCTCTGGTTAATTCTGAATGATTAACTTTTCTCTGTGAAAAAGCCCACATCCTTGACATCCTTACTACAACGCATACAACATGTATTTACGAATGTTGTATACAAAAATGGGTTTGGGAATGAATTAATGATTTTTTGGGATATTTCAAAATAGTTTTAGGGATACGGGATATTTGTAAAAAAAAATTATTGGGATATTAGGGGTAAACATTATAGGGATATGGGATATTGGGACAAAAACTTAATGGGATATGGGATATTTGTAAAAAAAAATTATTGGGATATTAGGGGTAAACATTATAGGGATATGGGATATTGGGACAAAAACTTAATGGGATATGGGATATTGATATCCCCCTAAACAAGCCTCTCTCTTAGACTATCTTGCATGTCATCTGTTTGCATTATTTCTCCGTTCCGATATAAGATTTGGCCACTTTTTGAAAAACCGGTATCTTTAGCAGCGGAACTTGTAATAGCTTGTTTTGGTACTATATAACGACAGAACGTGTTCTGTCCATATGCTGCTGCAATTTGTATTATATCAGTGCAGATTCCTGTAATGATAAAGGATATACCAATATATCGTCTGTTTCTACAAAGTTTTTACAATTGTTTGATAGAATTTAACATCGCATATATAAACAAACATTACATCAATGATTCTACAAATTCTTGAAAGAGTGTTGTGTGGTTATTAATATATCTGCAAGTTAACAAGTAACTGAACATGCATACAAAACTTGACATCTTTGTTAATTTCTTTTTTGTTCTTTATAAAATTTATTGTATAAATATAAACGCTAAAGATTACTACATGTTTATTGTTCCAAAAGTATACATGTGTAGGCTCGAAGTATATATAGAACCAGTACATGAACATGCAACAAAAAAGGGGTGGGGGTGGTAGTAATAACAGGAAACTATATTAAACTAAGGCTTTGATCAATTTAAACTTCATTAAAATGGAAGTTACAATAGGGGAACAGGAAGATAAGAATATATTGCATCAAATACAACAACCTTTGAATTGACCAGTTTTTTTAATTTATTTCTGACCACACCGAGATAATCCAACGACTATATAAGGGTCTATATGAAGTGTGTGTGTGCTTAAATTTTCTTTATCTTTGAACATAACGCTTATTACATGTAAAATCCTCAACAAGTGATTTGACTGTAAAATTCTTTTATTATTACATGATTTATTTATTCTGTACATGGTTTTTTTCTGTGATCACTATTGTATTAAATTATTATTTTATTTTCCATTGTTATTCTTTATACTTTTGCAAACCTTTCTTTCTCTATTCAATTTTTATATTCGCCAGTATCCTTTATTCTGCAAGCCCCTTTTAGAGATTATTATATGTGACAATAAATTAATGTGCTTCTATGCAGAGAGCAATTGTAGTTGACACCAATAAATATAAAAACAAAGTGATGCGGTGTGATTGCTAATGAAACAACTATCCACCAGAGTTCACATGAGGTGGATACAAGCTATTACAGACTATCGTACGGGCTTAAATAAGACAAAAAACCCATGTCGTATAGTCGGCTATAATAAAAACCGATATGAAAAATGTGAAAAATTTCATACAAGATAACTAACGGCCTTATTTTTAACAAAACAATTACGATTAATCAAGCTCTTGAAATGCGTATCAACCGGGAATTTTTGTCTTTGATTTAATCTGCAATTGTAAGCCCGCATTATAAGTTCCTCTTCGTGTATTGATAATTACTCAAAAAATATATGATATTGCGAATCCTGTTGTTTCTAGGTCAAAATAGACACATGTCGTTGCTTTTAATGGTATGGGCCTAGCTTCAGCTTCTGGTTCAGGTGTAGGTATAAACTTAATGTTATTGTCATCAGTGTTAGTAATGCTAGTAGCTGACGATACGCCCGACTCAAACGTTTTACCTTCTCTTATTTCTTTTGATTTTTCTTTCTTTATTTTTCTGCCCTTTTTCGACAATCTTTTCAACTTGAACGTTCTTGTGGTCTCTTTAATTCTCTCTCTGATTTTCGCTTTCTCTCAAGACGTTGTCTTTGTAGTACAGTGTATTTTCCAGGAGATAGATGGTGAATTTCATTAACCTTTGTAAGTATAGATCACATGTTCGACATTAATCGCGATAGAACGCAATAAAATAAAGTTTCATATAGAAGGTAATATTCTTATTTGGTATTTTCGTCGCATTCATTTAGTTTGTTCCTTCAGATAGCTAACGTAATTATATATATCGTATTTTTGCCAATTTAAGAGAAAAGCAAAATTTCATTTAATTCACTTAAAAACATAATTGGTGTTTAAACAACGACCCATACAGCAAACTTACGTTGGTCCAATGTTGGGTAAAGGTTGTGCCGTTGGCTAAATTTATACATTGGCATAATTACATGAACGTTGCCCAAAAGTTGGACCATTAGATTTCCAACATAGGCTTACGTTTGGCTAACATTGGTTGTTTTCATGTGATTTGTTGACAATACGTTGGATCTATATATAAGGTTGATAAAACGTTGCTCCAACCTTGATTTCAATAATTACCGGGTTGATGGTTGTATTACCGGTATTTGTAAAAAAATCCAAGTTTTTGGTTAAGTTCTGCTTTTGATTTATAATTTGACATTTAGAATCATGTTGTCATTTCTTGGATTCCAAAAAAAAAAACTGTTTGTGACATGTTGATTCATCGTTGGCGAAGGCATACTAACGTTGTCCAACATTAGGCCAAATGTTTATGAAAAGGTGCAACAGTGCATTGCATGGTTTTTCAACATTTGACCTACGCTGGACCAATAGTGTTCATAGATAATTGTGTTGGAATTTTATTTTGTACAAACATATTATATGTTGGTTTATAATTGGTTGTTAATTTCGGCTACCAGATGCGACTCTGGAATTATGGGACGTGTTATTTGAAGATTCAAAACGATTCACAAGATACCATCTTCAAATTAGTTCAGGATATTGGAAACTCGTCTTTAAAACACATTATTATTGTATTTAGTGATTGCAAATATATGTCATAAGTCTTCCATAATTTTATTATGCGGGTTTACATCTTCTGCTTGCTTAATTCGGATTTGATAAAAATCAACTCCTCACCAATTCCATAAAATGATGGGGGTAGCATTTTCAATGCTTGACATTTAAAGCCAATGGACTGTTCACTATCATAGTCTGTTTTCAGTCGGAAATAGTTTCTTTTGATTTGCTGTCTATACCCATTTGTACACATACTTTTGTGAACCTTTCAATTTGAGGGTTTGCAATATGTTCTTATCAAAGATACATTGCCGTCTCCGACAATAATTTTTGTATTCATTTATCATTTACAATTCTAAATATTTATAATTGCAAACTTGTCATTGTCATTCTTGTACTTCACTGCCGAACATACATTTATAAATGCAAATATGTGCCGTATATGACGCAAAACAAAAATATTGCATTCCAAACCCTAAAAATGTTATATGACTCTAAATTCTTAATCTCTAAAAGCCAATAGGGATATTTACACTAATGCGCATTATAGTTGTTATTTCAACCCTCGCCCATTAGTTTACTCGAAACATTCATATAATTTATCATTTGCATGTGTAGTATACTTTAAGTTTCAGAAATTAATACTTCAGTTTTATTTTCCCCGTAAAATCATTCCATGTGTTTTCAGATTTATTTTAGATTGCTCTATTGCTGTCTGTCTTTTCAAGATAGGATGGCTTATAAGGTGAATTCAGCTGTAAAAAAATGAATGATTAACCTTATCAAATATTCTCCAGACAAACTCCTTAATGCAAAAAGGTTGACTTGAAGTAGAACTTCAGGTAACTGATGGATGCTAGCGCTGTTCAGGACTATGCCAGAATGTGGATTAAGCGTGAGCCAGATGAACAGAATTTGGACAGTTCATCGGAATAGATCAAAGGTGTGCGGTCATGAATTTAGAGACACATTGGGAAACTACGATGTACTATGATCATACGGATTTCTAACCCATTAAGAAGCACGAGGGAGTGGATACTTGTTCATCTTTTCAAAACAAATATGTTGTTGTTCCATAAGTCAAAGCCTTGATACATTCTTTCTACAGTGACAATGGCCCTCAGAAATATCGTGATAAGGTATATTCAACCAATGTTGTCAAACAAATGTTTAATCTCAAATAATCTAAAGATCTACTCCAAAATCTTCAATCACAATCACTACACTTTTGCAGAAATGTCAAAATTGTTGTGTGTTCTACGCTCTATACCACTATTTCCCAAGCTCAATTAAAAGATCGACTACATCGTCTCACCAAAAAGAGCTTTTTCTCCACGTGAAATTCGATGATACAAATTCTTTATTTTAGTTCATGAAAATCTTACTTTGTAAAAAACCACATTGACTTCAACAACAAATATACAATAGATAACATATTTCAAATGCTGGACTTTTTTTGTCGATAGCCTATTTAATTAAATGTGTACCCCTTCTAGCCAACCTGTTTGGGAACTTATATATAGCATAATTCATACAAAACCGTGCCACAGAAAAAAAAAAAAAAAACATCTTGCAAAGTTTCCTAATTTCACTTTTAGATAAAATGATGATATCTTTAATAACCTTCATATTAGTGAGTGAGTTGGTGCTTACATCTCATGTATCCCAATGATCTTGAGATAAAGGATATTGCTGAAACTAGAAGGCCTGTTCCATATCTTAATCTTCTTCTCCATATTTATAAAGATGTACAACTTGGAACAAACTATGACAATCGTGATGATTTCAACTTTCAAATTGCAAACTTCCCATTTCTCAGCACAAACATACCCTCTGTCTATTCGTATGGCGTTTAATATCTCAAATATATGTTACACTGTCACGGAATAGAAGTTCCTTCATAATATAAGTTCCAAATGGAAACAATATTCTGGAATATTATTTCCACTGGAATAATTATTACAGTAAATGTTCCTAACGGAATAAATGGTATAGAATATTTGTTCCAACAGGAACAGATATTATGACATTGTTTATAACAAAGTTTCCAGTGGAACTTCTGTTAGGCGGAACAAATATACGTTGACAACACTGTTCATGTTCACACTATACGGACTTAAATAACAGGTATGTGCTCCGGATTCAAAACTGCTCCAACAAAGTTATTTGAAAAACGTCTGAACTCGGCACTGAATAAGTTTTAGGTCACCATCACTAATTGGAGTCTAAACCCATTTGTTACATTCAAATATCAGTATTGTCGTCTGATCTATAAATTTACCGATAGTGTCCTATTCATGCGACATTTTGACTGAGTATGGATTAGCAATGCGGTGATTCGTGCATAACAGGAGACGCTTAGCCTGTCAACGTACCCGGTTTTGCTCATTTTGTAGTTTTTCTAATTTCCTCAGTTTTTTTTTACCTTGATTTGTACCTTCCTAATGAATTTATGAGGTTTGAATATCTAAAAACTACTGTAGTAGCCTCTAATTGAACACCCTCATACTTCAGTACAAGTAAATTCAGGAAGATTGAATAAATATATGACTAAAAAATGTTAAATGCTCATAGTAGATGTAAATAAAGGCAACAGTAATATACCGCTGTTCAATAGTCATAATTCGAATAAGCAAAAACAAATCCGGGTAACAAACTAAAACCGAGGGAAACACATCAACTATAAGAGGAAGACAACGGAACAACAGAACCACTGAACTACAACAAAAGCAAACGCCAACATACATAGAAACGGACTGTCTGATAACAACTGCCATATTCCTGACTAAGCTATTGCCGTCACGTGTGGTCTCTCATACTTAAAATATTGTCATCCATGGAATATATCAATCTCATTTGTCAACCATTTTATAAGACACTGTTTATACGCTTTGCCGAATGTAATAATATTTTGATAAAGGTGAGAAGATGACAGGAGGACAAACAAAAGTCATACATTGAAATAAAACAAATGTTTGCTCTGTTTTACAGCCAATCAAGACCTATTATTAGCAATAGCGATCAAGACATGTTGAATTCAAAATCTGAACAAAATTTGTAGAATTCTTTAAAGACTCTTTTATGTGCATTTTAATTTTGTTTCTTAGAATATCTGTTAACATGCAGAAAAAAAAAGCCACTTCTAAAAAGAAAAACTGAAGATTGAATACTACTTAAAACAGGGATATTAAACTCAAATACTGTGGAAGGAACAACAATTCTTAACATAAAAGACGAAAAACCTTCAGGAAACACAGCTTACTCGATAAAGTCAATACAAATTTATTTAAAAAAAAGAAGAAAAAAAACAGTAGTAGTTTTTTTTTCTTCTAATTATATCTAGTGTAATGGAACATAATTTGTAGAATTCTTTAAAGTCTTTTTTGTTTGCATTTTGATTTTGTTTCTTAGAATATCTGTTAACATGCAGAAACAAAAAACAGGGATATTAAACTCAAATACTGCGGAAAGAACAGCAATTCTTAACATAAAAGATAAAAAAAACCTTTAGGAAAAACAGCTTACTCGATAAAGTCAATACAAATGAAAAAAACAAAAAAAACAAAAAAAACAAAAAAAACAGTAGTAGTTTTTTTCTTATTATATCTTAGTGCAATGGTATATATCCCTTCGCAAATTTGATGTTGGTGGCAGGTCTTCACTGGTCTATATTATTTATTTATTATTTTTCTAAACTCGGTACACTTTAGAGATTTATTTCTTTTCCGTTACATTTGGATTTTCCTTTTTCTATTTCTATCCTTAGAAACTGTGGAACTAGTTTGGTTAGTATTTAATTATGAGTCATTGTGTTAGGACTGCACGGATATTTCTTTGGCGCTATTA
The DNA here is from genome assembly GCA_017311375.1 of Mytilus coruscus. Classification (NCBI taxonomy): domain Eukaryota; kingdom Metazoa; phylum Mollusca; class Bivalvia; order Mytilida; family Mytilidae; genus Mytilus; species Mytilus coruscus. Next base: position 37,239,416 of record CM029603.1, on the reverse strand, counting down.
TAGATGGAGTTCTATAGTCATGTATAAGTCCGATACATGGATATATTTTATATTTATCGAGGTGCTCACAATAATTTACAACACGTTCTGCATATTATATCATTAACATTATATTGTATTGATTAAGTGTAGAATAGCCAGATGTGTGTTTTGTAATGTTTTGTTATCTTTAATAAATGTTGCATCGCACAGAAAATAATAAGTAAATACGAGCAAAACAAGCCTTCTCTTGACTTGCCTCTTATTTAGTCATGTAGATATATTAGAAATGTTTTAAATTCGGACGAATTTATGAGGGAGATATTTCAGCTTGTTGACCTCAGTCGAAACATGACATATTCATATTCAGAAATAAAATTCACACACCAAATTGTAATACCCTTTGCCTAATTTATATGTTTCCACAGAGATGATTTTAAATATCATACATTATTAGTGTGCGTATGAATTTATTCTAATGATTACACTGACAGACAAGATTTACGCAGTCAGCATGACCATCTGGACATCCAACACCATGACCTGTTGGACAGTCACTTTTCTGCTGACATTTATCTGAAAGAGATAGGATATTGAACGTTATACGGTATCATGATAAATGTGTTATCAAAAAGTAAATAACAAAACAAATCAAGCAAAATTCAAAACGGGAAGCCCCTTATCAAATGGCAAAATCAAAAGCTCAAACACATCAAACGAATGGAAAACAACTGTCATATTCCTGACTTGGTACAGACGTTTCCTGATGTATAGAAAATGATGGATTAAACCTAGTTTTATAGCTAGTTAAACCTTTCACTTGTATGACAGTTGCATAAAACTCCATTATATTGACAATGTGTGAACAAAACAAACAGACATTGTAGGTAAAAATGTCAAAAATTGGGGTACAGAAGTCAACATTGTGTTATACTCTTAATCACTATAAAAACAAAGTATCAAATTTCCATAGAACTATATTCGTTTAGTGCAATTTTCATCATGTACAATTTCTGCAAAAGCATGATTGATGTGCTACATTCGTCTGCAGTTTTCAGTTTATTAATCATCAATATGTACACAAAACTAATTTTGAAACTCACTCACGCAAGGTCAACGTTGAAGAGGAAAAATATCAGCCTGAGCAAGACAAATAACAGCATAGGCAAACTTTAAAAATCAACAGACAAGCAAAGATCAATCAAGACACTCAAGTACTTAATCAATTATTGTCGTCGTGGCATCACACAGATGAAAAATATGTTCCATTTGTCATACCCATAATCATCAAATTGTGACGTGTTACCGGGGTTTTCATGTAATAAGCAATACTATTGGTTCCATCAGAGGAGCAGGAATGAATAATCTTCCCAGATCACCATCTTTTCTCTGGTTTTCAACGTGTGAGTTATGTTACTCTGTCTTTAGTTTTCATTTTTTATTTTCGTCTTTTTTCTTTCAGACATACCGCTACCTATTTGAGGCATATAATATAGTTAATTTCTCTCGATTGGTATAATCTATCTTTTTGAAAGCTAACTGTTTTATTAGTTGACCGAAATGCCATGGACATGACACATACAAAAAGTATGTTCTATTTGTCATACACATAATTCTGTCTCCCTGCATCGTTTATTAAACTCGGTGAAAGGCAGCATTGCACGAATGTTATAATGTAATATGTTACCCAAACTACATGGAACGCAAACAATTTGAACGATTAAGGGACATGTACATTGCAAAACAAAACAAAAAAACACCAAACAGTTACATGACACAGATAAAAGAATCATATACACGATGAATATTGTCAAACAATAATATTTGCAAACCGTAAATTTTATTTACATTTAAAGCAAAATATATCAAATTCGATTCCTTTTGTATGAGTGTTATTGAACAATCGACTCGTACTAGTATAATCATTATGACCGCTGTGAACTGGAAGTTGGAGGAATGTGAGAGTGGTCCATTTGATTGATGAAAAATTATTACCCTAGTTCACAGTTTCTATTTAAATTGCTCATAATGAAAATCGTTACAGTTGGCCATGAAAAAAATAAACATTTTATTATTTACTTGTTTTCGTACCGCAATCTGATTTTTCGTAAGATATGCACTTAAATGGAGAGCTTTGTTTACATGTCATATTATATCAAATTGCAACCCTTAATTGTTTGTTTGTTTTTATACATCTGTCGAACCGCTTGTTCAATGCAAAATCAATGAAACGAATTTAATAATTCTAATTAACTGCTGCTTTCACGAATGATCCCTTCCTTAAAGGGAATTATTTATGTAAACTTACGTTCTGGGCAATTACATTTGCCAACACCATTAGTTATTGTACAGTGTCCATGGTAACCTCCATGGCATAAATGGAGAGCTTTGTTTACATGTCATATTATATCAAATTGCAACCCTTAATTGTTTGTTTGTTTTTATACATCTGTCGAACCGCTTGCTCAATGCAAAATCAATGAAACGAATTTAATAATTCTAATTAACTGCTGCTTTCACGAATGATCCCTTCCTTAAAGGGAATTATTTATGTAAACTTACGTTCTGGGCAATTACATTTGCCAACACCATTAGTTATTGTACAGTGTCCATGGTAACCTCCATGGCATAAATGTGTACAATCATGATTAGATGCGCAATGCTTCCCAATAACGACAGCTGTAAAAAAATCATCCAAAAACAAAATAAGAATAATATAAACAGTTTTATTCCTTTCAGTTGAATTCAAATAATCTATCTGAAAATTAAAAAAATAAATGTATATTCTTCAAAAATCAATCAAACGACGAAAATGTTTACCTCATAAAAATTGCATACAATTTAAGAACAGAATTAATGATATATATTTAAAAAAAAATGCAATTTTGCAAGAAAGTCACAGAAATACATACCTACAAGAACAAGAAGAAGAGCAATAGTTAGTTTCATACTTTTTATTATGTCACACATGTATCTACGTGTCTGCTTTTATAAACATTATAATAGATGAAACTCTGATAAGACATTCGATTGATCATAAAGGTCATCGACTTTTAACACATGGTCTAAGTACAGTAAAAACAGATTAAGATTTATTTTAAGATATGAATTACATTTATTCACATTTAAGGTTGGAATGAAATGAAAGGGTTTTCTTTTCTGAATAATATGCAAATTTCATTATCTCTACCAAAATGAATCGATTTTCATGTTGAATATGAGGTAGTGTAATATTAAGACATATCAACTGATCATTTTACTTTATGTGGTTGGTTTTTTTCATCCATAAAAAAAAAAAAGAAAAATTTTATCTGAATCTTCATCAAAAACCCAGACAGGACTTGCACAAATATTGGAAGTGCTATAGTTTTTATAACTGTAACCATTTTAATATAGACAAGTACTATGTAAGCCCGAGTATATAACTGAAACTTAATACTGTGTATCTTAGTTTAAGATTACACAGTCCAATTCATACCATATATCTAATAGTTTAGACCTACCAGAAAGATTCAAAGCAAGATATTTGTCTGACAATAGCTTTCCCAAATTATATCTTTTATCCATTTCATTCACTTTTATCAATGTTATATTTCAGACCTGCACGTTCTGAAAACTTTTCAAACAAATGTTAATTAGAAGTAACAGTAGTTTACCAATCTCATAAATCTCATAAAGAACGAGACCTGGTGCATCGAGAGGGGAAATGTCAACTGCTATACACACATCACCCGCCATGCGAATCCACACTTAGTTAAAATGTCACAATCAGTACATCTACAGATCAGATGACTTTTCTTATAGTCATGGATCTAAGACTGCGAAAACATGTTGCTAGTATGTTGAGACACGGACACATCTTATTGGTCAATATATTCGTGATAGTGACCGTCAAAGTTATGTAGGGTCGATTTCAGTCGTTCTTCTTCATAACTCTTTAAAGTAGTTTTCATAGGCGGATTTAGGGGCAACCCCTTATGGAGCTAAATTTATGAAAAATGCATAGACTTTTCACAAGTTTCACTCCAAACGTTGGCTTGCCAGGGGCCCCTTTTTCAAATCATGGATCCGCAACTGACATCTTCTTATTTCATATGTACTTTTTTATGTTCTTGTAGCAATGCTTCAATATACACTATGTCCTTTTATTGTTTAAAATAGATTTTCAACTGACTATGTTCTTTACTCATGGATCAAAAGTGCCCTTTTATTTGAAGAAAATGAATATTTATGAATAAATATCATAAGAGGAAATACTATTCAGACGAAAACACACGCCGTAGTATTTACAATTAGTATCATGATTATTGACTTGAATTAAGGTGTCAAGAAAACATAAGATCATCCTGGACTATAACGATCACCAACACAAACAGACACGCTTATCCACCTCGTACTTTATTTGACATTTTTTTTATTCGGGCGTCACTGGTGAGTCTTTCACAGACGATACGCACGTCTGAGGTACAAAATTCTAATCCTGGTATTTATGATGAGTTTGTTTATCTGTATGACAATTTAAAAGCAATCAAAATAAAAAATCACATCTGAAAAAATTAAAACAAATGCACTTAAATAAGAATTTTGACTCCGTAGACGAAAAAATTGAACAATCACCTTTTATTCATAAATATTGCCAGTGCATAATATTTCACCGACGTCATTATTACCTCACACATGCAATCTAAACGTAACATTTATCCAAGAAAAAATACAATGTAGATAAAAACAGTACGGGTTTTTTAGATTACAAAACAAAAGACAAGGAAATAATAAAATAAATATATTTAGTAATAGCGAATGCTGAAAATTACTGAAAGCCATTACAAACAGTTTTTCTTTGTTGAATATTGAAACATGCTTTTTGAACTGAAGTACCGGTTTTTGTACTTTGTAAAAGGATAACGTGATAGCATCTGAAGTTGAAACAACGTTGCTTAAATGAAAATTATAAGCATAAATAGATAAACAGTTGACGGAATTTTGATACTAATGTTCGAAGATATCGTTAGTATATAGGAACAAAAGATTGAAGTGTTTAGCGATGAAAAAAGATCTCTATAAGCTCATAAGCAGACTTTGGCCAAACCAAGAAATCAAGAAATCACGATAATACATTTTTTCCTCAACCAACAAACTCATTACCAATGAAAATGAATACCAAAGAAAATTAGAACATATGAATATGAATACTAATGAAAATAAATACCAACGAAAATAAATGAATAAACAGTATAATACTATCATAGCGTATCTATCTCCGACTTTAAAGAAGAGAAAAAGCTATGCAAGACAAAAAAAGACGATTCTATTAAAAAAAGGGAAATCAGATAGGACTTTAGCAATTACAATTGTTTTCAATGTAAAGAGATAACTATGTTCAAATGACGTTCTAGTCAGAATATTCAAACAGACAAACATGACGTGAAAAAACCCGGAATGAAGTGAATTGTAACAGTGTGAGACTAATTGCGCAATATCCACTTGCAATGGACAAAGACATGACTATGACAAAACCCGCAAGGATGTCAGATTTTATGACCTATTTCAGACATTCTTCATCATAACATTGCTATAAATGTTTTTGAGTTAAAAGTATAAGCCTGTCAGTGCACTCTTCATAAAATGAACAACTTCAAGAATATCTCAATGAAGAAAGTAAACACATAAAGCGTCGATAAATGATACAATACATCTTAAGAATTGGAAGTCGATAAAAAGAAAACTGAACTAGGTAGCCTGTAAATAAGTAGTTGTCGTTTGTTGCTGTATATCATATACTTGTTTTTTCATTAATTGTTTTGTACATATTTCAGGCCGTTAGTTTTTACATTCGTCATTTCGGGGCCCTTTAATGCTTGCTATGCGGTATGATCATTGTTGAGGGGCCGTACGCTGACCTATAGTTGCTAATTTCACGCCATGTGGTCTCTGGTAGAGAGTTGTCTCATTGACAATCATATCACATCTTCTTACATTATAATCGTGTTTGTCATAGATTTCTGTATTTAGTTGTCCATCAGTATCAAATTAAAAATCGATAATTTTTTATATTTCAAAATCCAAACGGATGTCTGAGACGTAAGTCCTCAAGGAAAGGATTATCAGTATGAGGGAAAGATAAACATCAATAAATTCGAAAGCAAGTTACTGGATTTATAGCCCTTAAGAATGTTAAGCAGTAATTCTGCTTTATGCGACCACTAGAACAAGTCAGCTGACAAAAATGTTTAGTACCCGTTTGATGACCATGGCCTCTTGATCATGATCTATCTGGCAAACTTGATAAACATTTTGCCAGCCTCAAAGTCCAGAATTTTGATATATATTTATTTTACTGGAATCTGCGTAGGTTTTAAACAAGGTGCATCTTTCCTTGAAATACAACAAGAGGAGACCAGATCGTAACCCTTGGCTAGCGATATGTTTATAAACTCATCATAGATACCAGGATTGAAATTTTGTATTTGCGCCAGACGCACGTTTCGTATACAAAAGACTCATCAGTGACGCTCGAATAAAAAAAAGTTAAAAAGGCTAAATAAAGTACGAAGTTGAAGAGCATTGAGGACCAAAAATTCCTAAAATTTTGTCAAATACAGCTAAGGTAATCTATTTCTGAGGTAGAGATCCCTTAGTATTTCAAAAATTCAAAGTTTTGTAAACAGTAAATTTATGATTATGACCATATCAATGATAATTCAAGTCAACACAAAAGTGCTGACTACTGGGCTAGTGATGCCTTCGGGGAATAAAAACTCCACCAGCAGTGGCATCGACCATATAATACTATATGCAAGATGTATTCATATTTGGAATTATTGTTATCATGCTTTTATGGGGAAAGTTCTGTTCACATCCAAAATGTAGTTACGACACGTGTGTCATTGGTCTCAGTTACTGTTCTGACGATTTTATTTCTAGGTTCATCACCAATAAAAAACGCACTAAAAGGTTCTCGTTGTAAGGCTGTCGACATTTTGACTCTTTGTCACGTTTTATTTGTATTTGCAGCAATGGTGGAACTCTCATTGTTAAATATATTATCCAAAAAAGAAAGCAAATTTAGAAGTTATTGAACACATTTACCATATTCAAATTTGTGTCTCACTAATCGATGTCTTTGAGGAAAGAAAGAACGTATTCAAAATTATATGTTACAATTTTATTATGGCTTTTAAGAAGACGTTTACCAAGAAAATTATTCAAATAAAAGAAGTTTTTCTTGACATGTTATATAAAATATGATAAAAGTCATGACTTTTTGTGTTCTTTCAGAAAACAATTTCAATCCAAACAAGATAGCAAATTTAGAAGTTAATGAACGCCTTTACCATATTCAACTTTGTGTCTCACTAATCGATGTCTTTGAGGAAAGTAAGAACGTATTCAAAATTATATGTCAACAATATTATTATGGCTTTTAACAAGACGTTTACCAAGAAAATTATTCAAATAATTAGAGTTGTTTCTCTTGACATGTTATATAAAACATGATAAAAGTAATGTGTTCTTTCAGAAAATAATTTCAACCAAAAGATACTCTACTGTTATACAATAAATACATTTAACATATACTTACAGTAAATAACTTATAATTTTTACAGTATGATAATATCATTAAATTTACGTGAATTCCATATTTTCCGAAAAGGTGCTTAGCGGGCTGATATGAAAAATTTATCAACTGCTTCCGGTTATTTTCGCATGCCTTTCCGTAACGTTATCGCATGCTTTTCCGTTAAGGGCATACGATACAGTAGAGATTACTCGTTGATTTTTCTTGAAATTTTGGTAGAAGGTCAATTTCGATGTGTTCTTTTGAAATATCCAAAGAAACATATACCTTCATGACTTACTTTTGAGAAATTTGGTTCGAAATTTGCATATTTGAAGGAAAACCCTGAAATTTCATAAATAAGGACTTTTACGGAAAGTACCAATACTTTTGAACGAACAGTCATAATTTAACCGGGTTTTTGTAAAATGTTCCCTTGATCCATGGCAAGCATGCTGTAACAAGTTAACGGTTGAAATAAATAATTATATCCTAAATTATTTTAATACAAGTGAAATAAAGAAGTCGAAAATATTTTTGTGTACACAGAAGTGCAGAAAAATTCTATCGTTGATTTTTCTTAAAATTTTGGCGGAGCGTTCTTGAAACAGAACTTGATCAATTAGAAAAACTGGGGTCCATGTGCTTGTTTTTTCAATAAAAGCAATAAACCTTAATTTTATTGGCAAACGGGACGGTTTGCCGATAAACAAACTACGTTGGAATAAGTTTTATTCGCAACAACGTCATGAAATCTTTCCCGCCGTTCACTACTACGTTGTCAATTTCAGTAGAGCCAAGGTGTTTTTAAACCAATGAAGGAAAGGCAGGCAGAACTTGAAATGAAGGAAAGGTTAGAGATGGAGAAGATGAAAGAAAAGAAAAGAAGATGAATTTAAATTAAAACAGGCAGAACTTGAAATGAGGGAAAGGTTAGAGATGGAGAAAATAAAATTGAAATGGTCAAAGGAGAAAGTAACACTAATGTACAGTCGAAATCAGAACATTTTGATGCAGCAAAAATATACGTTTGGTTCCCAGATTTTGTGAAAAACAGTCGATAAATATTTTCCACAGTTTGAGAAAATTGCTCATAATTTGAAATGGCCGAAGCCTTTTGGACTACAATGCTGCAAAGTGTTTTTGAGGGCAAGGCCGCTGAAATTTACTCAGCACTTTCATCCGAACGAAGTTCTGATTATGACACGGTTAAAAGGAAGTTTTGAAAGCTTATGAGCTAGTGCCAGAAGCATATAGACAGAAGTTTAGATCTTATAAAAGTTTGATTCACAAACCTATGTTGAATTTGCTAGGGAAAAGAAGACCTATTTGATAAATGGCTTACGTCAAAGAAAATAGATAACAATTTTAAGAACCTAAGACAACTGATGTTATTAGAAGAGTTCAAGATGTGCAATGTGTTCATTTAGACTTAATAACACATTTAGATGACAAAACTGTTGAGACATTACAAGATGCAGCTGTTATTTCCGATAATTATACCCTTTCACATAAGAGAAGTTTCAAAGGTCAAAATTTTAATACTTCAGTGGAAATTACAAGAATCAAAGCACTGAGCGTACTGATAGTAAGCCTGTTGCACAGAATAAGAGTCAGTCTAGTTATAATATGTCTAGTCCGAAATTTGATACTTTTGAGAAGAAGTCACTGACTTGTGCTTATTGTAAGAAGAATGGTCACCTGATGGCTGATTGTTTCAGACTCCAGAAGAAGAATGAAAGAGATCATAGGCCCAAGACCAGTGCTTGTACGACACCCCGTGTTACCAATACGTTGGAATGTCCTGCGAGTCAGGCTTTTAAGTCCAGTTTTGTGATTACATGGAGGATTATAAACCCTTTATGTCTGATGGGTTTGTTTCTATTGTTGATAATACTACTCCTCAACCTATTAAGATTTTACGGGACACTGGAGCTTCTCAGTCTTTATTGTTAGAAGGTGTGTTGCCTTTGTCCGAGGAGACTTCTGTTGGTGCCTCCGTTTTGTTACAAGGTGTGGAGTTAGGTTGTATAGATGTTCCCTCCATCGTATTTATCTGAAGTCAGATTTGATAACTGGACCAGTTGTTGTGGGTGTTCGTCCTAATCTCCTGTTGAGGGTGTTTCATTATTGCTAGGAAATGATCTAGCTAGGAACAAAGTGGTTGCTGAACCAATTGTTACCAGTGAACCGGTGGTGGATGTTAAATCACCTGAAGATGATGCTGAACTGTATCCAGCTTGTGTCGTTACTAGGGCGATGGCTAGAAAACAGCAAAATGAGAATTTGCAAGAAGACCAGTTTGATTACATGGACCTTTCTGACACCTTTCTAGCCGACATTGAAGGTCCCAGTAGCTCAGAGAAGGCCGTAATAAGACCACCTAGTATAAGCAAGAATGTAATTATGCCATGGCCAGACGTAAACAGCCATTCATTAGACCGAAGGAAATTTGTCGAAGAACAAAATAAAGACCCTGAGGTTCTTCAGCTCCGCCAGAGGGCTCAACCACAGGAAGAAGCAGACAAAGTGGCCGAATGCTATTACCATCAAGACGGCATTTTAATGAGAAAGTGGAGGCCCCCTGATGCTACCCCAGAGGAGGAATGGAGAGTGGTATACCAAGTGGTGGTGCCTAAAGTCTATAAGCAAGACATTATTGGTCTTGCCCATGACACCCCCTTGGCTGGACACTTAGGCATAAGGAAGACTTGCCTTAAGATCTTGCAGCATTTCTACTGGCCAAGACTTAGAAATGATGTCGCAGAATACTGCAAATCATGCCATATATGCCAGGTTGTTGGTAAGCCTAACCAGAAAATACCACCAGCACCACTTCTGCCTATTCCAGCCTTTGAAGAACCTTTCAGCCGAGTACTCATTGATTGCGTTGGACCTTTACCAAAACCAAGACCGAAATGCGAATTTACTGACGATCATGTGCACCTCCACTCGTTTTCCTGAGGCTATTCCGTTAAGGAATATCAAGACACCTACTATTGTCAAAGCTCTGATCAAATTTTTCACGCTAGTAGGACTTCCAAAGTCTATACAGTCCGACCAGGGTTCAAATTTCATGTCAGGTATATTTCAGCAAGTCGTGTACCAGTTAGGGATTGCTCAGTATAGGTCAAGTGCTTATCATCCAGAATCTCAAGGTGCCTTAGAACGTTTTCATCAAACATTGAAGAACATGATCAGAACTTTTGTCTTCAATTTGACAGGGATTGGGATGATGGTGTTCACTTTTACTTTTGCGGTCCGAGAGGCTGTTCAAGAATCCCTTGGTTTTAGTCCCTTTGAGTTGGTATTTGGTCATACTGTAAGGGACCTTTAAAATTGATAAAGGAAAAGTGGCTTACTGAACACACTGACTTGAATCTTCTAGACTATGTATCTAGATTTAAAGAAAAATTGTATACTGCTTGTCAAATTGCTCAGAACAATTTAAAACTGTTCAGAATAAGATGAAAATATGGTATGATAAAGATGCCAGGGACAGATTTTTGAGCCTGGTGATAAGGTACTTGTATTTTGCCAGTCCCTGGACATCCATTACAAGCTAAATATTGTGGTCCTTATACCATAGAGAGTAAAATCAATGATTTGAATTATATTGTAAAAACACCAGGTCGGCGTAAACAAAATAGAGTGTGTCACATTAATATGTTAAAACCATATTTTGAGCGTACTAATGAAGGTGAGAATAAACCAGTTGCCACTTTAGCCATGGTTAAATTGGAGAACAATCATGACAAACCAGGTGTAATTGAACCACCTTTTAGTTCTAAAACTATGGAAGAGACAGTTAGATTGAAAATTCAGAAATTTTGTCAAATTTAGATTCAAAACTTGCACATCTGTCTTTTGATCGTAGAGAAAATTAAAAGCCTTGGTATTTTCTTTTAAAATCTTTTTCCAGATGTGCCAAACAAAACCACTGCTGTTTGTCATGATGTCGATGTTGGTGATGCTTCTCCAATTAAGCAACATCCTTACCGGCTCAATCCACTCAAACTTGAATTTATGAGACAAGAAATTAAATATATGCTTGACAATGATATTATTGAGCCGAGTAACAGTGAATGGAGCTCTCCTTGTCTGCTTGTGCCCAAACCAGATAAAACCTTTCGTTTCGTAACTGATTTCAGAAAAGTAAATTCTGTTTCAAAATCTGATTCCTATCCGATTCCAAGGATAGACGATTGCATTGATAATATTGGAAAAGCAAAATTTGTGAGCAAATTTGATTTATTGAAAGGTTACTGGCAAGTCCCATTGACACAGAGAGCTCGAGAAATATCAGCTTTTGTCACACCAGATGGCTTATTTCAATATACTGTAATGCCGTTTGGCATGAAAAGTGCTCCAGCTACATTTCAAAGAATGATCAATAATGTTATAAAAGATTTAGACTGTTGTTATGCTTATATTGATGATCTTATTGTATGTAGTGATAGCTGGGAAGAACATTTAACACATTTATATGATACTTTTGATAGATTGTCACAATCAAATTTGACTGTTAATCTTGGTAAAGTGAATTTTGTCAGGCCACTGTTGATTATTTAGGGCATACAGTTGGCCAAGGTCAGGTGAAACCTATTACGGCTAAAGTGGATGCAATTACCAAATTTCCTCCTCCTACAAATAAAAACAACTTATGAGATATTTAGGCATGATTGGATTTTACAGGAAATTCTGTTCAAATTTTGCGACTGTTGTTCAACCATTGACTCATCTTTTACAGAAAGATTCTAAATTCATCTGGAGTGAAAATTGTCAAAACGCTTTTGAAAATAGCAAATCACTTTTAATTAATAGTCCAGTTCTGATCACTCCACACTATGAAAAACAATTCAAACTTGCCGTTGACGCAAGCGATGTAGGAGTTGGAGCTGTTTTATATCAAGAGACAGATGATAATGTTGAAAACCTATATCATATTTTTCTAAGAAATTAGATAAACATCAGAAAAATTATTCAACTATTGAAAAGAGTGTTTTGCACTGTTGTCTGCACTTCAACATTTTGATGTATATGTAAATCCCACTGTGCATCCTATTCTTGTTTATACTGATCATAATCCTCTCACCTTCATACATAAAATGAGAAACAAGAACCAGAGATTGACTAGGTGGAGTTTATTGTTACAGGAATATGATGTTATTGTAAAACATATTAAAGGTAAAGATAATGTAATAGCAGATGCTTTATCTAGAACTTATTGAAACAATTTGTATATACTATGTATTTTTGTACATATTATTCATGAAAAGTTTTGTTACACTCAAAATTTTTTTAAGGGGAGGTGTTATGATATTGTAACTATTATATTTATTTAGTTGGCCTAATTTGTTTTGTGTGGCCTAAGAATGTTTACATTGTTTTATATACATTGTGTACAAAATAAAATACATTGTGTTACAACTATGCAGTTTAGAATTCACTGAACATTCATTGATAATCATGGAATGATTAGAACTTTCTATTTCACTTACATAACGTTTCCAGAATGATCATAACAAAAGATGCGTAATTTATATTTCTAGCGTTGTCTAGAAATTTCTGTTTAGTATTTAAATGCAGACCCAAAAGTTAGTAAAATATATAGAGATTTGGACATAGACATAGATAGACTTAGACATCGATAGACATCAACATTCTCTGCAGTTGGATTGACACTTTTATTTACAAACTACATCATACTAGATTGTGAGCAATTGGATATAATATTCTGTGGATTCCGTGAAGATTTCCGGATAAAGAAAAGATAAAAGATTGGACTCATATTTTGACAGTTAAGTTGACATTTCTTTTGTGTAATACTTTTGTAAACTAGTGTATAATAAATCTTGTTAAATTTTATTATTGATTTGTGTCTTTTGTTGGCTACAATTAAAAGGCGATTTTCTGACATAACATGAGGGAAAGATAAACATCAATAAATTCGAAAGCAAGTTACTGGATTTATAGCCCTTAAGAATGTTAAGCAGTAATTCTGCTTTATGCGACCACTAGAACAAGTCAGCTGACAAAAATGTTTAGTACCCGTTTGATGACCATGGCCTCTTGATCATGATCTATCTGGCAAACTTGATAAACATTTTGCCAGCCTCAAAGTCCAGCATTTTGATATATATTTATTTTACTGGAATCTGCGAAGGTTTTAAACAAGGTGCATCTTTCCTTGAAATACAACAAGAGGAGACCAGATCGTAACCCTTGGCTAGCGATATGTTTATAAACTCATCATAGATACCAGGATTGAAATTTTGTATTTGCGCCAGACGCACGTTTCGTATACAAAAGACTCATCAGTGACGCTCGAATAAAAAAAAGTTAAAAAGGCTAAATAAAGTACGAAGTTGAAGAGCATTGAGGACCAAAAATTCCTAAAATTTTGTCAAATACAGCTAAGGTAATCTATTTCTGAGGTAGAGATCCTTAGTATTTCAAAATTCAAAGTTTTGTAAACAGTAAATTTATGATTATGACCATATCAATGATAATTCAAGTCAACACAAAAGTGCTGACTACTGGGCTAGTGATGCCTTCGGGGAATAAAAACTCCACCAGCAGTGGCATCGACCATATAATACTATATGCAAGATGTATTCATATTTGGAATTATTGTTATCATGCTTTTATGGGGAAAGTTCTGTTCACATCCAAAATGTAGTTACGACACGTGTGTCATTGGTCTCAGTTACTGTTCTGACGATTTTATTTCTAGGTTCATCACCAATAAAAAACGCACTAAAAGGTTCTCGTTGTAAGGCTGTCGACATTTTGACTCTTTGTCACGTTTTATTTGTATTTGCAGCAATGGTGGAACTCTCATTGTTAAATATATTATCCAAAAAAGAAAGCAAATTTAGAAGTTATTGAACACATTTACCATATTCAAATTTGTGTCTCACTAATCGATGTCTTTGAGGAAAGAAAGAACGTATTCAAAATTATATGTTACAATTTTATTATGGCTTTTAAGAAGACGTTTACCAAGAAAATTATTCAAATAAAAAGAAGTGTTTTTCTTGACATGTTATATAAAATATGATAAAAGTCATGACTTTTTTGTGTTCTTTCAGAAAACAATTTCAATCCAAACAAGATAGCAAATTTAGAAGTTAATGAACGCCTTTACCATATTCAACTTTGTGTCTCACTAATCGATGTCTTTGAGGAAAGTAAGAACGTATTCAAAATTATATGTCAACAATATTATTATGGCTTTTAACAAGACGTTTACCAAGAAAATTATTCAAATAATTAGAGTTGTTTCTCTTGACATGTTATATAAAACATGATAAAAGTAATGTGTTCTTTCAGAAAATAATTTCAACCAAAAGATACTCTACTGTTATACAATAAATACATTTAACATATACTTACAGTAAATAACTTATAATTTTTACAGTATGATAATATCATTAAATTTACGTGAATTCCATATTTTCCGAAAAGGTGCTTAGCGGGCTGATATGAAAAATTTATCAACTGCTTCCGGCTATTTTCGCATGCCTTTCCGTAACGTTATCGCATGCTTTTCCGTTAAGTTATCGCATTGCATTCCGACGTTACTCGGCAATTTACGGAAAATACACCTCAACGGTACGTTTTCAGTGAAAAACATAACAAAGTATGATACAAAACAAATATTAGGAAACAGGCAAATATGTTATGTAAAATGCATAACAAATTATACAATAAATGCATTTTTCAATGTTTCCAGCATAATTTAGCAAGTTACTTTACAAATGTTGACTTTTCCAAACAGTATTCATTATGTTTTGTTGATTTTTTTAATCGTCAATATAAACATATATTATACTGTTGTGTTTCTCCTCTGTTGAGGCATATGATAGAAAGATTTCATATCGGATGTATTACATTTGGCGTCCGTCGTCCGTAAGCTTTTCACTTTTTGAACTTCTAATTGAGAACCACTTAAAAGGATCAATATATTAAACTGTTATTTTTCTCCATTGTTGAAGCATATGATAAAAAGATCATAACATGTCATTTTTCATATCAGATGTATTATCAGTCCTCGGTCAATATCAGCCCTCGAGCCTTCGGCTCTTGGACTGATAATACATATGATATGAAAAATGCTATGTAATAATCTGATAATATACAATAAATTCTAATTTATTTTCAATAACCTTCCTGTAAATAAACTCATCATAGATACCAGGCTTTACAGTTTTTATGCCAGACGCGGGTTGCGTCTGTAAATATAAAGTTAAAAAGGCAAAATATAAAGAAAAATGAAAATTCTGGTTTAAACATATTTTGAATTGTATTTTGCTAATAATTACATTTTAACGGTACCAATTTTACTGCAGCAGATGCGATTTTCGACTAAAAATGTCTCTTCAGTGATTCTCGAGGCCAATATACTTGAAAACAGAAAACGCATTAACCTCACCAAATTCGCACATACTCGTGTACGATTTTATTGACTAAAAGTTTGAAATGCAAATTACGGATAAACATTGATAACATTACAAAAAATTATCATAGAGGCTATTTAAATATTGGTGGTTCAAATCGCATGTTTTGAAAAAAAAAAAAAAAAAACCAACAGAAACAATTTATTGTTATGTTGTCATTTAAGCGCCTTTAAGTATATATTATGCACCTGATATAAATAATATAAAGAACACTGTGCATACTTTGAGTTTTACGCTGTATATAAACTCATCATACATACCAGGATTACCATTTTGTAAATCAAACACGCGTTTCGTCTACAAAAGACGCTCGACTCCAAAAATTGAAAAAAGGCTTAATTAAGTACGAAGTTGAAGAGCATTGAGGACCAAAAAATTCCGAAAGGTTTTGCCAAACACACCTAAGGTAATCATGATATAATTTATGACTAGAACTTATTTTTTGTATTTGAACAAGCAACATTTATACATAATATAATACCGTTGTCATAATTAAAACATGTGTTCATATTTTCATATAGACAAAATTATGTAAATATATTACTTGTTATCTTGATTTAGACTTGTAGCTAACTTTTATTTTCTTGGTGAGGGAACTAAATATAAAAAAAAACTAAGATAAACAAACATCAAAATAAGACACTTACAACTAAAACAGTAAGATAAATTCACTAACCTCAGAGAGTTAGATAACATGCTCTTAGACTTTTAAGGTACAAGATAGCGGGAGAATAAAGCAAGGTACAAAATGTTGGAAGATGATTCTAGCGATTTCGTCGAGTAACTCATAAGACGTACTTAAGTTATATAATGGTAATTTAAAGCTTGGTTTTAGAGGCCATATCAGTCTAAATAAATATTTTAAAGTGTAGTAAGTAGTATGTTATTAGTATTGAAGGTTAAGAGGTGTCGTGTATACGTCACTGATGCAGTAACCAAACGACACACAACATCTACACATGTTTAAAATTATGTTACTTCATGAAAGTTCATCCTACTTAACCGGCTAAAACATATACATATATATATATAGAAAACCCACCCACAATCTGATTTCGACGGTTGCACATCTAGGTTGAATCCATAACGAAACGTCGTGAACAGTACAGGAAAACATAATCAAAGCTTATATGTCCAGAATTGCAATACAGAACAGAAATAAAATAACAATTGAAATCAAGTTTGAAACTGATAATAATTTACAAAACAAACCGGACTCGCTGATAACAATAGCACAACTAAAACATTCGTTTATAAGTGTTTTGCAGAAAGAAAGAAAAGTATAATTTCTAAACTTTGTCAATACTCAAAAATACTTTCATTTTATGATGTCATTTTAAGGATCAACGCCCCATTGCGATTATATCTGGACAAAAAATATAATGAAGTTAATTTACTGGTTTCAAACCAAGGCTTCGTTCACAATATCAAACTGCTGTCACATTTGCATGGAACAGGAACTAATAAATATCTCAATCTGCAGATGGTACGAGATGATAATGTTCAATTAGAATTGCAATTACTCTTTTCCTAGAATTTTATCGTCCTTTTAATGAATAATGAAAAGAAAGAATCACTGTTAAGTTACAAGCTTCGTAAAGTACATTTGTAAAGACAGACAACTATAAGGGTCGTAAAGGCACAAACAGGCCATTCTTCAGATATTTTTTTACATTCCGATGTAAAATAAGTAAATAATTTACACTACTCATTCTTAGTCTGATTTTACTGGGAATTCTTAGTCTGATTATATTGGGAATTCTTAGTCTGATTATACTGGGAACAAATGTCGAAGGTGTACCTTTGCAAAAGTTCATAAATTTATGTATCACTAGTGTACCAATGTTCAAATTCAATAACCGATTGAAAAGATACAAATCAAGGTAACAAACAAAACATAATAGGGAATCGCCATAACTCCAAAAGGAGCTGAACTGAGTGAGTCTATATTGTAAACCAATCGGCAATCCTCGGGTGAATCCGCTACTCTCCTTCTATCCGTTAGATGAAGGCACGGAATCGGCCGGGTTGTGACGAATGTATTGTAATCGTCAGATAATGGACTACAGTTAAAAAAGTCTTTAATTTCTGACAGATGCGAAACCAATAATAGTAAGACGCTAAAACCAGAAAGTGCGACAACAATTCTTTCTTGATCAAATGTAATTTCCATTTATTTTAAATATTTCATATTTATATCGTAAACTTTTACATAGTTGCAATAAAAATTCGCCCACAACAACGGAATGAAATAACAAATTAGTCTAGACTCTGTTTTGTGAATTTTGCTTTTATGTACATTCAGTTTTACCCTATAGTACACATTGATTGTAATATCTGTAAAAAATGCAAATACATGTATCAATCACCTACGTTATATTAAAACTACAACCCAATATATCTGTTCATAATTTAACCTTTACCTTGATGATATTTTGTCTTTAAATAATCAAAAAATTTCTACATATACTGCCTAAATTTACCTATAGGAACTTGATTTAAATAAATCAAATATAAACGACAATAACTGTCCTTTCTAGATTTAGATATTTCAGTTTTACACAGGAAACTCTACGCAAAAATTTACGACAAACAGACGATATTTCTTTCCCTATTGTTGATTTTCATTTGTTTTGGATGGTGATGTTCCTTCGGCACAATCTTATCACAACTCGTTTGCTATGCCCGTGTCCGTGTCTGTAGTGACGTTTTGGGTTTTAATGAACATAATATATGTATTACTGGTAAATTATTAAGTCATGGATATTGTTACCAAATTACTTAAAACATTTACTAAATTCTTCCATAGATACAAAGATTTGATTTGGAAGTTTGAAGTACCTGTAGAAAACTTATTTCAAACGGGATAGCAAATCTTAATTGTTATGCAGATGTTGCTAACCTATCCCGAAAATTTAGATACGATCCGGGTAAACTTATCGATCCTTTTAATAAACTTATTCTAAAAGGTTACCAATTCAACACTGTAATTAGATCTTTGAATATTGTTTGTATTAGTATAAGTATTTATTTTGTTATCAGTAATTTAAAACCAAACTATTATTATTGTTATATACATATGCACATTCATGATTCTACAATCTGTCGATATCTGTATTTCGGTATTGCACAAGGTCATGTTTTTCTCTGACTGTTAATAACGTCTATACAATAATTTCATTGGATGTTGGATGTGTACTGATTGATATTTTAGTCTTAGATACATGATTTATTTTATTAGTTGATGTTGGCTTTGAACTAGCTCTCAGTAACTGTGAGTACTCTCAGATCTGTACTTAGTGTCTTTTTTGTTGTAGGGATGTATGAATACCCTGCCATGTCCAGTCTGTGTTGTTGTTACTTGTTTTTCTGCTTTGTATTAAGCCCTTTTCAACTGATTTTTGTAGTGTGTTCATATGTCGTGCTGTTAAACAACTGTCCCAGGTTAGGGGAGGGTTGGGCGCCCGCAAACATGTTTAATTCCGCCACATTATGTATGTGCCTGTCCCAAGTCAGGAGTCCGTAATGGTTGTCGTTTGTTGCTGTATATCATATTTGTTTTTTATTCATTGTTTTGTACATAAATCAGGCCGTTAGTTTTCTCGTTTGAATTGTTATACATTTGTCATTTCGGAGCCTTTTACAGCTGACTATGCGGTATGGATTTTGCTCATTGTTGAAGACCGAATGGTGACCTATAGTTGTTAACTTCTATGTCATTTTGACTCTGTTGGAAGGTTGTCTAATTGGGAGTTATACCACATCTTCTTATTTTTATATTGTATACCCGATCATTTAAAAAAAAATGGCCTTATTAAATGATTAGAATTAAGTATCATGCACGTCACGATTTCGATCATGAACATTACAACTCGGGACACTTAGTTCCATTTGACGCTTCGAGCAGAAACACAAAAGACTTAACAAATTAAAGTCCTTTTTGTGATCATAGCCATGAAAAAATAAACATTTGATTATCAAAGGCGTAGGTACAGTAAGGGTCCTATTTGACCCCAAAAATAAAGTTCAAAAGTTTACCAATGTTCAAATTTCATAATACATCAATTGCGGTATTAAAAGTCAAGGCAAAAACCAAAAGATGAGGGAACTCCAAAAGTAGCGAGACCGTTTGCGTAGACAGGGTAAGCGTCTTCTGCAATTCATGCATCACCCACTTTTTGAATCCACATTCAGTCAAAGATTTCACAACCAGGAATAGGACACAATTGTTAAATTTACAGATCGGACGACTATTCTGGTAGTGAAGTGTTTCTAATTAATGCCTATATGTGTCAGAAAATGAACTAGATGGATAATTGTCGCTCTTTTCGTACACAGCTGAGACAGTTCAATCCAAATTATGTAAACTATTACGATTTTAGTGAATTTGAAAAGAATAATCTGAAATTCACATAGCACAAGGTTCCACAAATTAAAAATTTAGGTCAGATGGTACAAACATACATGTACTGTTGAATTATCTATATTGTCCGGCGCATTCACTAATTCATTTCAAAATTGGAATTTTATGTTTTCGTTGAATTTGGTGGAAATTTAATAACTATAACATCACAAAAAAGAACCTATGACAGACTGTAATTATGACCGTTCCATACTAAAATCAAATTTAACTAAAAGTAGGGGTCATATTGGGGTCTTATAGAACATATTCTTTTACGTCACAACAGTAGCACGTTTTAGTTACAAATTTCAGCAAAAAAGAATTCACATTTAGATGATAACGCCAAACAGGATTAAAAATAGTACTGTACGTTTTAAATTAAATCACTCGATAAAGTATGAAAACTGTCAATACATGTTCATAATTGTTTTACTCTCAGCAAGGAAGCTATCTTGTTTTGTAGCAAAACTTGATTTCGGCACTAATTTACATGATCTTATCATACAAGTGAATGCGTTTTCTAAAACATTTTATAGTGCTTTTTGAGTACAATTACGGTTCCTAAATACTATTATATGTGCACTCTTATCGTTTGAATTGTTTTGGTGTAATTTATAAAAAAAAGAAAATTTCTGAAGAAGAAACATGAACGGTATTTATATCACTGCACCAGACACGCATTTCGACAATTAATATCTCTTCTACAGTCATGCTAGATGAAAACAAAAATATTTAAAAATCCAAAACCTAAAACAAACGTCGAAAAAATAATAAAACTAAAATGAACGAAATGTGTATCCAAATTCGGACATGGTATCAGAGATATGCAAGAGGGAGATTTATTCCTTAATTTAGAACTGGCTACTGGGCTATTGACACCCTTGGAAACTAACAGTCAACAATCAGATGTTTCGACACAGTGGTAGTAATGACATGAACGGTACCAATTTTACTACATTCGATGCACATTTCGACAATTATTGTCTCTTCAGGTGATAATTGGTGATATGTTTTAGCGTACTTAATCATCAGTCTTTGCTCAGTTTTTTAAAGACTAAAACTAAGGTTCAGACTGTTAATAATGAAAGACTTTAAATGTCAAAATAATTAGTCAGTATATGGTTCTTGAATTTAATGCATTAAAATTATACCTATACAGTTACACTTTTGCGATACTTTGATTTTTTAGATTACTTTTTGTAAAATGAATACCCGTGAAATGAATATCTTAATAGTTTGTTACCCGTTAACAAAGTCATCCCTACTACAGAAGATTCATAATTAAAGAAATATGCATAAGATAAATTTTCTATTATAAATTTAATTCCAGCAATTGTATCATTTGTCAATCCGGTATATGCGATGCATATTTCGTAAAATGAAAATAGTTCAAGATGATATATAATTTAATCTTCAATTTTGGGATCAGGTCGACAAAAACTTGGTTTTAGTGTAGATTTGGATATGTGTATTTCTAATGAACAAGTAGAAAGCGTCACACGTGTCAACATGTTGATGATACTGTAGATAGGAATTTAAACTGGATAAAGCAGCTTTCAAAATTATTCACTTTATATCGTAATTGTTTTAAACCGCTTTCAAAATTTTAGGGTTTGAGCGGACCTGGTGAAGATGAATACTGAAAGGTACTTCGGACGCAACAAATTTCTAAAATATTATTTGCATTTTTCTAGCACTGGGTTGATACTGCTGCTGGTGAACTGCTAGTCCTTGAGGGAATCACCATCTAGGTAATCAGACACACCGTTCTTAAATTCTTTGTTGATAAATTACGAAATTACTTAAAAAACCAAAGTTTCAACTCCCTCAGGCAAAGTTGACCTTTGGTAGATTTAGCTATACCTTTTTAATGTACCTTTTGATCAATTAGCTCCTTATGTATTCAAGTATTAATGAATCCTTGCCTTAAATTTTTTTCGGATTTGTGCGTTAATGATGGAGTTAACTCCAGAAAAGCTTATCGGATGCACCAAATTTCTAAAATGTTGTTTCCACTTTCCAGTACTGGGTCGATATCACTGCCCGAGGGTTTGTTATCAGTGTTTCATTCCGATATGATTTATAACATACCTTTCTCAAATTCTCCATTGATACATTCAGAAATAATTTTATAACTTAGGTTCCAATTCTCTCAAGTTTTCTATATATAAGGTAGATTTGTCTATGAGTTTTAGATCCCCTTTAGTCATATAGCTCATCAGGTTTTCAAAAAAAAAAAAAAAAAAAAAACAACACGTTATTAATTTCATGCGTCCGAAGCGCTTTTCTGTATTCACCTTCATCAGGAACGCTCAAAGCCGAATATTTGATAGACGAGGATGTATAAGAACCGAAACAGTTGAAGAGCTATATGACCAAAAAGTACCTAAGAAAATAGCCAATCTTATTCAACTTTGCCTTAGGGAGTTGAAACCTTATTTCTTATAATTTCAAAAACAGTCAAGTAATTATACATCATTAGTTTTCACAATTTTGGGTTTGATGATTCCTGATAATGGTTAACCAGGAAAGCATTTCGGACTCATCAATTTATAAAGTATTATTTTCATATACTAAAAGTTCACAAGTATCTGTCATGCACGAACAAATTATTTACTTTAATCCATATATTCTATACATAATTATTTATTGTTGTGTTATATAGGGAAACTAAATTAGACAAACTAAGAGTTCAGCAAGAGCTATATTAGAAGCTAATATATCTACGCCATTACCATCACAGTCACTATTTACTAGTTTAAAATTGATGAATATTGAGAAAAAAGTAAAATATCTGAAAGCTATTCTGGTATTCAAATCTTCAAATCTTACTCAGAAGTAAAAAAATAAATCCAAATGTTTTTACTTATCAGTTATTGAAACTTTACATCTGCAAAATCCAAACTCGATTTTATGAAGAAAACATTAGTATGTTATACTTTCTTTTTAATGAGAAGTCTCTGAATACTTTGTTGACTCAATTGTTATAAATGCCATTATGAATATCTAGTTATTTGTATAAATAGTGTACTTTTATCATATATCGTTGGTAGATGTATATTTTTGGTGTTTTGAGGACGGCAAACAAATTGGCAATGACTAATGAGGTTAATCTCTTGACATATAGATTATAATTTCATTAAAAGTTTTATTTATAATAAAAGTAACTCTTTTTAAATCAATAGTCTTAGATGGTATATAATACATGTAACATCATCATTAGGATGCCCGTGTATTTGGTTTTGGAAATGAGGTTGTTAATATAACAGAGGCAGATTTTTTTCTACTTTAAAATCACAGTTTATATCGTTCGAGTTTTGTGTGTTGCAGTGCTGAAATATATAGATATATGTTTTACTTTAAAACAAACTGTGGTTTAAAGTAGAATATATATATCTTCCAAGATCTGCTTGGTTTTGTATAGAATTCATTTCATTTTAACAAATTTAATGCTTTCAGCGTTCCTGATAAAAGTAAATCCGAACAAAGCCCATCGGAAATATAAAATGAATAAAGAGTTATTTTAATTTTCAGATGTAGTCAAGATATGAAGCAGACTTAACAACTTACTAGAACACACCCGCGACATCGCGGATCCGTGACTGATTAAAAGTGCCTATGTATAATTTAGCAATTTTTAGTATTCGTATTGTCATCTGATAAAGTCTTGCTGATTGCAATGTGCACAGTTTTCTCTGGATCCAAAATTTGTTTAATTGAACCCGTCCTGGTTTTCTTACATGTTTTATATTTTTCATTTTTTATATTTTGAGGATGGCCAGACTGGAAAACTGGGTAGGCAAATGCTCACATTAAATATGTACCTAAACTGTGTGTTGAATGTCCTCATTAACACCATAACACATGGTGATGCTCCAATTAAAGGAAGAAGATACATGACATACATACATACTTCAACCGGAAACTACATGTGACATATACAATTGGTATCTGTATCGGATTCGACCCGAAACTTGTTAATAACCGGTAATATTAATTATGTGGAAAACGAAAGAGCCTGGAATGGTGTAATTTTTAATCTACATCATTGTCGTATATTAGTTATATTTAAAGTTGAATTCTTTGGTTCGTCGTTTTTACGTCATGCCGGCTTACAAATTGGACCTCGTTATTTTAGTATTATAGATATCAGGTTCGATGGGATAGATGCTTTCAACATAGCAACACTACTTTAAATTATTTAGTGAGAAGACATCACCTATATAGCGGAACGTGAAGGTACATGATAACGCTCTCTTCTTATCATTCTTACTGGGAAGCTCTATGCATCATATGAATAGAAGAACAAGTCTTACCGGTCCTAAGCCAGGAACCTGTTTCAGTGGTTGTCGTTTGTTGATGTGGTTCTTAAGTGTTTCTCGTTTCTCGTTTTTTATATAGATTAGACCGTTGGTTTTCCTGTTTGAATTGTTTTACACTTGTCATTTTGGGGCCCTTTATAGCTTGTTGTTCGGTGTGAGCCAAGGCTCCGTTTTGAAGACCGTACCTTGACCTATAATTGTTTACCTTTTTACACATTGTGACTTGGAAGGAGATTTGTCTCATTGGCACTCATACCACATCTCTTATTTCTATGAGCTATATATCTTCGACTTTTGGTTATATAGCTTCTGATATAATCAATAAAACAACCCGATTAAAGTGTAGAAAACAGCCGAAGGCGACCAATGGGTCTTCAATACATCGAGAAAATCCCGCACCCGGAGGCGGGCTTCAGCTGGCCCCTAAACAAAAATATGTACTAGTTCAGTAATAATGGACGTCATAATAAACTCCAAAATATATAAAAGAAACTAAAATTAAAAATCATACAAGACTAACAAAGGCCAGAGGCTCCTGACATGGGACAGGCGCAAAAATGCGGCGGGGTTAAACATGTTTTTTGAGATCTCAACCCTCCCCCTATACCTTTAGCCAATGTATAAAAAACAAACACACAGCAATACGAACAGTAACAAAAGAAACTAAACAAAATGACAATGATACATAAATTAACAAAGGACTACTAGCAGTTACTGACATGCCAGCTCCAGACCTCAATTAAACTGATTGAAAGATTATGTCTTCATCATATGAATATCAAGCACAATCCCTCCAGTTAGGGGTTTAGTATCATACCATCATAAAATATATGAGAAGAACATAACCCGTATCATGCCAACAACTGGTTTTATAATAAATGTGTTTATTTCCGATGCAAAGACCCTATAATTGAATCAATATTAAAGCCAAAATATGCCATCTTTAATGACCTGACAACAGTATCGTAACTATATCCCTTCTTAATAAGTCTGTTTAAAGGTTTTGTTAGCTTTAGAGGTGAATGCCGACATTTTTGTGCTTTGTAAAGAATATTACCATAAAAGATTGGATGTGAAATACCTGAACGTATAAAAGAGGGACGAAAGATACCAGAGGGACAGTCAAACTCATAGATCGAAAACAAACTGACAACGCCATGGCCAAAAATAAAAAAAGAGAAACAGACAAATAATAGTACAGATGACACAACATAGAAAACTAAAGACTAAGCAACACGAACCCCACCAAAAACTGGCGGTGATCTCAGGTGCTCCGGAAGGGTAAGCAGATCCTGCTCCACATGTGGCAACCGTCGTGTTGCTTATGTTATTACAAATCCGGTAAATAGTCTTAGTCGGTAAGTCACATTCGTGATAAGGGAAGGGTATTGTAGTTACGACATAAGGAACATATCCGATATCATCTGTGAAACGGTTATTCCATAACGGTCAACCAACTCGTGATGGCGTCCGTAAAATTTACGAAGGGATGATTTCAACTTCACCATTTGGAACTCTTGGTTTAATAGCTTCCTTGTGAGCAGCAATCCTCTATCAAGGAAATCATGATAGGAAACACAAGCCCGGGAATATCGTATCAATTGGGAGATATATACTCCGTATGCAGGCGCTGCTGGAATGTTGCTACATAGAAATGGAAAGTTCACAATTGGGAAGCTGAAATCATCTCTTTTGGCGTAAAGTTTTGTTTTCAACCGACCCTCATTGTCAATTTCTAGATGTAAGTCAAGATATGAGGCAGACTTAACTGTATCTGTAGTATCCTTTATCTCTGGTTCGATGGGATAGATTCGTTCAACATAGTCACCAAATTTTGTATTATTTAGTGAGAGAACATCATCTATATAGCGGAACGTAGAGTTAAAGGATATTGCTAACTTCTTATCTTTCTTCCTAAGAAGTTCCTGTATGAAGTCAGCCTCATAATAATAAAGAAACAAGTCGGCAAGAAGAGGGCACAATTGGTTCCCATTGGAATTCCGACAGTCTGTTGAAAACACGTCCTCCAAACGTAACAAATATGTTGTCAATCAAGAAATCAAGAATCTTGATAATGTCAGTTTCAGAGAATTTTTGTTTGAATCAGAGTGATTCTTTACAAAGTAGGATTTATCCCTCCCAAGACAAGATACTTGTATCTACGTTCGCCATTCTTTTAATGAAACAAAGTAATACCAACTCTTTCAATTTGTCTTTTAGTTTGGAAAGTGTAGAAAAGTCAAATGTTTTAATACTATTGCAAGATGAGAGAGTCTTAGATTGTATGTACTCTAAAAGATCTTTGGAATTTTTAGTATCCACATCTGATTCACGCCATCTCTAGAATAGGCAGTTTCACAATAACTTTGGAGCCCGGCTTTGATTGCTGATAAAATAGATGTTAATAATTTAGAAAGAGGTTTCGTGGAGCACTTGGAAGACCCAGCAATATACCGTTGTTTGTAAGGACACTTATGTAGTTTAGATATCCAATACAGTGATGGAAGATCCAGTTCTTCATCTTTGGTTGAAATTCCAAAGGAACATAGAACAGACCTATGATTATCCAGGATTTCCTCTTTGGTAAGTGTCGTGAGGGTATATGTTGAGTTTCCAAGTGAATTGTCAATACCTAATTCATTTATCAAGCAGTTTATGTAATGATATTTACACACAAAAACGATGTTGTATAAGATGTCTGCATGTTGATTTATAATTACGAATGATGTCCTTGTACCGATGATAAAATTTAGTAAATGTTTTGACTAGTTTGTGATATCGAAAACCCTGGTGTAATAATTTTTCAGTAATACATAGATTTCTTTCGCTAAAATCTAATACGTTGTTACATACACGAGCGAATCGTACAAGTTGAGATATATAAACACCATAAGATGGTGACAAGGGAACGTCACCATCTAAAAATGGATAATTAACAATAGGAAATGAAAAATCATCTCTTTTATCATAAATTTTGGTATTAAGCTTCCCGTTAATGATATAGATATGAAGATCGAGGAAAGGGCAGTGTTCTTTGTTAGTATTAGCTTTATTTAAAGTTAGTTCAACAGGATAAATTACTTTAGTGTACATACTGAAGTCGTCATTATTGAGAGCCAATATATCATCCAAATATCTAAAAGTTTTATTAAATTTTTGTATCAGATGTTGTTTCGATGGGTCTTTGCTGATTTAAGTCATAAATTGTAGCTGATAACAATACAGAAACAGGTCCGAAATAAGTGGTGCACAGTTAGTCCCCATTGGAATTCCGATAACTTGACGATATACGGAATTTCCAAAGCGAACAAAAATGTTATCTAGTAAAAATTCAAGGGCAGTTATAGTATCAAAGCATGTCCAATTGACATAGTTCTTTTGTTTGTTGTTACTAAAAATGACCTAAACGAGTTTGAACATATATATTCGCATTCTGACTTTTTAAATGCCCATTTAATTAGGTGTGTGAACTTTTTCTTAATAAGAATATGAGGCGAAGTGGTATATACTGTAGAAAAATCAAAACTTTGAACAGATTCAAAATCACCAATATAAGCATGCAATTTATCAAGTACTTCCAACAAATTTTTTGACACTCCAAAAGTAATTAATTCCATTATTTTCAAAGGCCTTTTTTGAACAATTTATTATCAGGTTTTTGATTGTACCAAGTGTACTAGTAAGTAGAATAGACAGTTTAGTAGTGGAACAAGTATGTAAACATCCTTGGCTTTCAAAATTTTGGGTTTCAGCGTACCGTGATAAAGGCAGACCAGGAGGGAAGCTATTATACATTGTTGTTTTCATTTACCTTGATATGTTTTGAAGTTATATTTATCAATTAAATGATTGATTTATGTATTGTTAGTTGCTTAACGTCCAGTGGCAAATATTTCAAATTTACAATAAATACGATAGGTAGGTCCTGTAATAGAGGTCGTTGGGGATGAATGACGGGGAAATTTGGACTGCCTTCAACAGGCTACTTACGGACCCCGCAAAGAGTTTTTGAAAGTGTTTTTAACCTTCTTTACGCGATGCATTGGATTTACCGTCCCAATTCTGACCGGAAGTGGCTGTGTACTTGTGCATTCCGCACAGCCAAACGGACGCCCCCATTTTGGCAAGAATGTTATTGCTGTTCGTGAGAAGACCAAGAGTGATCATATTTCTATTCCCTAGTCACCCTTGGGGTGTCAATTAAAAGCTGTGGCTCAATATCGCCAACACATACAGTCATGTATTTAGTTTTATTATGTCTATCTGAGACAATGAATCATTTCTACGCAAATTGGAAATGACTTATAGATAGATAGTTCTTCAATTCTCATTCAGATTGCTATAATTAATTAGACTGCCCTTTCTTTTCAGAATATATATGTACCAGATAATTCCTGTGGGAAAACGTTATAAAAATTACAGAAATAGATATTAAAGAAGGAAAATGGCCTGTTTATATATCTATGGCTTCAGATCTTGATCCGACTTGGATATTATGACGATGTTGCATAATTCAAAAAAGATTTACAGATTGAAAATGCTTACTTACTCTTGACGAATGGACTTCAACCCGGATGTCTATTTCAAAATAATTTTATATTCATGTAGGCAAAGAATTAGGATATTTCCTTAAAATTGTTATTAATAAATTTAAAGTATAATAACAAAAATTTAGTATTCGAGTATATTTCTGTATTTTTATAACATAACAACCAAAACTTATATAAAATTAATATTCTAGCTGTTTGTTTTTTCATACGGACTCTATATCTTGTATGTTTTGAAGCTTGTCTTTAGGTATAGTTTGATATTTGTGGACAATAGTTTTGCTTGTCTTCTATATTCCTGTTGCTTTAAAACTTATTCTATAGCCGCAATTTATGAAAACTAACATCAGCCTGAAAATAGAAAGTTCGCTTGGAAGTTCATGCAGCCGCAGTCCCCTTTATTTTATCAAAGAATTAAAGCAAACATAAAAACACATTCATGTGAACATTGAATTATTTGTATTCATAAGATGCAGAACAGGTCCATTACTCGAGAAGATTATTACAACAGACTTATTTTGTATGCAATAGACGTCTAAGTATCGTCATAATAAATATGAAAAGATATTATATTAAAGGTTGCACTTGTGAATTCTCTTCACGAATTTTCATCAACAGTTATGTACTGCTTTAATTTACTCATTTATTGTAAAAAGTAACCGGAGATCAGTAGTGCAATTTGTGCATGTCTGAGCAAAGACGTTTCTGGTTAACTTCTCTCGAAAATTCAAGTTTACAACAGTACATCTTAAACAAGCCATATTGAAAAGGTTTCCTCTGATACTCATGTATAAAAATGCGAAGAAGGTTTACAGATATCGAAGGCATAGCACACGGTAGAGGAACGATTTAAATAAAGACGTATCAAAAGATTTAGATCGATTGACACTTTTTAAGTGAACATCCAAATAAGAATTATTTGTGTAAGGTGCCACCCTTGATACGTTGCTTTTTTTAAATATATAAAATATATATAAAGATAGAATGTATCATTTTTTTTTATATTAATAGATACTATGTTGAGCCAGATTTTTTTTAAATGCAGTTGTAATGAAAAATATATTTCAGTTATAAAGTTTTTTACAAAATCACCCAGAATTTAAGATTTATCAATAAATGAAAATGTATTTTTGGTAGGTTAATTACAGAACGTCTGTGAAAATATGTCAAACTGATGGGGAAGACTGTTAAATGATTTTTGTGTCTAATATTTTTAGGCTTAAACATACTTATTTGAGAAAAAAGGAAAACAACTTTATAACTTTCATGCGTCCGAAGCGCTTTTCTGGATTTACCTTCATCAGGAACGTTCCATACCGAATGTTTGAAAGCCAAGTATGAATAAGAAACGTTACAGTTGAAGAGCTATCTGACGAAAAGGACCTACAAATAATAGCCAAATTAATCTAAGGTCAAATTTGACTGCGTGAGTTGACACCTGAGTTTCTTATCATTTTATAAATTTACAAACGGACAATTTTGAAAGATGTGTTAGAAATCATGTCAGTACCGAAGTACTGACTTTAGAAAACGTATGCATTTTTTTCAGGAAGTTTGTTTTGTTTTGTCTATCAATAATGTTTTTACCTATATGATCATAATTAGATATTTAGATTTAGACTTATTTAATTCCAAAATATGTACCGTGTACTGTAATTTTCAAAATTAAATCTTGAATGTTTACTTAAACAATTCCTTTTGATGATAATTTCGACTATTAAGGAGGAGGTGTGGTATGAGTCGTTTGAATTAGCTCCTGTTATTGCAAAAATAGTTAAATCTTTCAAGCTTGTAAAAATCATGTTATTTTTTACTGATTAATAGATAGATGAAATCGTCATAACATTTAGACCTGAAACGTCACTTGTGATATCATTTAAAACAAAGGTCATAAAAAAGTGAAAATTTACATAATTGGCCTAAAATGTCTATTAAACACACAGTTTTGTTTAAATAAGATACAAGCAATTGTCTTTACCAGATATATGTTTTCCCCACACAGAATTTGAATACGACATCAAGTAGCAAAATGTCTCTTGTGGTAAGGCCTTATATATTAACAACAAGATCTCAAAGTGATGCTATTTTGGGAGATTTTGTACTTTTACATTATAAGCTTGAATTGCTAGCATAAATATGTCAAAGATCATCAAAAACGAAGAAAGAAAAACACTTTATAAATTTCATGCGTCCAAATCGCTTTTCTGGATTTACTTTCATCGAGAATGTAAAAGAACCGAAAGCCGAAAGAGTTGAAGGGTTAAATTACCAAAACGGACTAAAATAATAGCAAATCCAACAAAGGTCAACTTTGCCTGAGGCAGTTGAAATCTTAGTTTTTTTAAATGGATATGATATCATAAATATATGTTCATAAATATGATGTTTGTCTTTCAAATATTTTGTGTACCGGTTTTTTGTGGTTTTTGTTTTCGTGTTACTAAGTCTGTAGTTTTGTATGTTGCGTTTTGTCATTTTTCGTTTTTGCAATAACATTGACAGTTCGTTTTCGACTATCCCTTTGGTATAATCCGCCTCTCTTGTACAACAAATGTAGTGATGTTATTTTCATTTTCAGTATTTTAATTTTTATTCAAAAATAATATCCATTGACGAAATTCCTCAATTATCGCTCACAGCCTAACCGGAAAGAACCAATACCTGTAGCTCCTGTAAATAGCAGAAAACAAGTCTATCGTTCAACGACAAAATACAATCACCACTCTATAGAGGAAATTGTCTTGAATAACTTGCAATTAAATGTTTGTATGGTTCTATGTTTCTTTTTTTCAAATTATCCATTCGAAAGGTTTACAGTCGCTTTTATGACTTACTCCACAATTGCACAATATCTAGGACAGAGTCGGCAATTTATATTTCCAAAGGTTGTACTTAATATTCCATCATTGTAATCGATCATGATATATCATCGAAATGGAACATGCCAGAAAAAGTATTTTATAAGATCTATCTCTTTATTATATTTTATTTCAAAATTCTGTCATTTAGTTTTCGTTTTAGTCTATAATAATGCTTTATCGTGTATAAATTCATCAAAGATACAAAACTTATGATTAAGTCGCTAAACGAGCGTTTTGTAAGACTTATCAGTGGTGCTCTCAGATAGAACTCCAAAACAAATTACGAAGTAAAAGAGCAATTGAAAACCTAAAATTTAAAAAGGTTGTACCAAATATAGCTAATGCATATTTCCTTACATATGCGAAGTTAGGGCAACCTGCACCTTGAGAAAAACTCGGTAAGCTATAAATTTTATAACTGAACAATTTTCCTATTGAAAGTAAGATATAAACTACATTTTTTTTTACATATTTTTGCAAAGAATGAAATTTTGGGGGTGGGGTTTTACTCCAAAACTACCTTTAATATAACGAAAAATGAAAAATTGAGAAATAATAAGCATATTAGTACAGTCTTTACATACTACATAACTTTGTCCGTTTGATTATTTCGATGTTATCTCCTTCCTGGTCAGTATGTAGCACAGTACTGTTTACAAAATAGACTCCTACGCTTTTTTGACTATTCCAGTACAATCTATAATATTTATAGACTAGGAAACGTATGTTTATTAATCTGTCGCTTCTGCAACTTCCAGATTGAATCAAATAATTAGGTTCTGTTTCCTGAATATAGCATGCACGATGTAATCTTTAATTCTCATTTTTCCTATTTATTTTGGAAAATTGTGGGAATAATTCGAAAATAGAAGGAACAAAAATTTCTGAATGTCCATCCCGTCATCCGATAAGGATTGTGACAACACTTCCGTCTGTTATGTAAGCACTAAGTTATGCAAGCACGCGGTAAAAATGTAAACAAACAACAACCACAACGCAACACACAGTACCTAAAAGAAACAAGATTTGTCCATCAAACATACAAGAAATTTAAAAAAATAAGTTGGTTTACATTGCGAACATGAATCCGTGACAAACGGAAAAATCTAATTGAAAGTGCTGAAAATAGTTTACTTATATTTATTACTTCTATCAACATTTTTTATTATTACGTACGTATACATGCATTCACAGTTGACAATGTGAATTTTGAAAATAGACATGATTATCAAATGCAATAGACCTCTAGTAAACATTAAAGATCTTTTTTTATATATATATCATTGGATTTCGAGTCACTTCAGTGCTATATTTTTATGCGTTATGGATATTAAATAATACCGCAAATCATAATACACTATGCTTGCCCTTTTACATTTCAATATGTCGGAATACGGTATATTGTAGACACTATACAGCAAACTGCTGCTGCAATGGTCCAAGTAGACATTGTCAACATACGTTCTTCAACAATAGACAAGTGTATATTACATACTGACGGACTTTAAAACGCAACACACATTTTTTTTTTTTTTATCCAAAAAAAAAAAAATGAATCATAATTAGGCTGCATATTATTGCTATTCATGTCTACCATTCTTCTCTCTGTTAAGAAGAATTTTATACCTGATTCACCTGAGAAAATTGTACTTACCGGATTATTGACGTCGCACGATTCTTACAGCTAGATTTGAAAGCCACGAATGATTTTATTAAGGATTTTTTCTTCGTGAAACATTTCTTGAATCTATACCTACACCGAGACTGAGCAATGACATTCTGAATCCGGCCATAAAAATTTTGCACGCAGGAATATACGTCAACGTGCTGTTACTAGACAATTTCACGTCGGAAACTTCTCTTACATTTCTTACAACAAAGGCACAGGCAGACGGGGTTGGTCAATGACTACCCATGACCGGATCAACCTGTAGTGACAACGCCACGTCATAAAATTTCATTACGCAACGTTTTTTGCAAGAGAGATTTATGACTACAACTTAACTGCTAAGCACGTCATCGGATGTCATGGTAGACAGGTTCACACCATAAAGGTTTCCAATATACTGAAATAACTTGGAATTGGCTGCAGAAAATAACCATTTTAAGGCCTACAGTTTAAACCGCATAATTACCAAAAACAGACTGTAATGGGTGAGACAGAGGCCAAATCAAAAGGGACAGAACAGAAATCAAAACATGCCCAACAGATCTGATTGACTTTTCTGTTATTTGATTTTGGCATTGGATGCAATCAGTGATTGCCTTCGACGGTGACATATCCATTGATAAGAAGAAAACTAGGTTTTCAATACATACCACATGATTACATACCACATTAATTCAATTAATTCAAGGTTCATACTGCAAACTATATTTAAATAATGAAGTAATGAATGAATTGATATTAATCTATTTATTTCAATAAAGTATTGCATTTTTAAAAATCAAAATTAAAAAATAAAATAAAGTGTTGCGTTTTAAAGTCCGTCAGAATAAATGTCAAGCTCTTAATGAGCCCGTGACTCTGCACATTGTTAATAAATTTAACGGATACTTGACAAAAGAGGGACAAAAGATATAGATCTTCGTAAATTCATGCAATTTTGCTACTGGACAACTTTCATCAACACCTATTCTTTTTAGAAAAGACAAAATCAGATTTTAATAAAGATACATTGATAATTTGTGCTTCAGAACATTCACAGTCTTTACAAGCCGTGATTAAAAAAATCGACAACACCTGACTGATTTTACTTAAATATTTTCTATGTTCTTATATGAAAAAAAAAAAAAAAGATTGTGTAAAAATATAACATATTCTTTGAGTACAACCTATATGTCTAAGGAACAATCATCGGCAGTTAAGCTTAAGAAAAAATCAAATGCATAAAATATTTGAAAGACCCAAAACCAAACATAACCTGAACAGAATAGTTCAAATTATCTCAATGAGTTGCACCGCTATTTTCAGTACAAGAAAACACGTGGAGTTATGGCTACAATATTACAATGGTAATTTATGAAGTACAAGATGGAATGGCATATAGATTATAACATATATTAGATTATAAATATCTGACATTCTCTTTAAAGTCATATGAAACTTCAAATCTAAAAAAAAAGTTGAATATGTTATATATACTTGAATGGCTAAGTTGTATTATGAAACAAGTGTACATGGACTTTCTTGTGAAAAAAATCCATTATCGTATCAAAATCTTCAGAAATGAACTGGTATTGAATTATTGTCTTCCCGTTAACTAATTCGTCGATATTTTTCCGTATGCAGTGACCTTAACTACGATACTTCTCGTTAGAACTTTGGCCACCACACAGCGCAAGTGCGAGGGAAAACCGTTATGACAGACATAACAAACGTGTACTGGAGGTAAATAGTAATCATTGATTCTTAAAGAACAAATTAAAAATACAAAATCATTTAACAACAGTTATTGGAAAATTTGTTAAACGCATGTGAACGCATGGAAAAATATAAAAAACAAATTAACATCGCTCTATCAATTTACTTCTTTTTTACATGCTCCGCATGTTTCTATGTTGATTGTTTATCAATGTCACAATCCGGTAAACTTCAGCAACAAACTCGAAAGTTAATGAGCTTGAGATCAACAATCACCGAATGAAATTATGTGTCGATTATACGTTATAGATTCGTAATAAATGTAAAAAAAAAAAGTGCATATATGACTTACTGAACATTAAATTTTTTTTGAAACTCGTTTCATATGACTTTTAAATGTATATTAACAAAACTTTATAAATTGCATGCGTCCGAAGAACTTTTAAGTACAGTTATATTTGTATTGTACATAAAAAGGAGTGTCTGTGTCAATGACCTGACCAACAACAGTTTTAATTATTTAAATTATTATAACAATATATTGAATAAAAATAATACTGAAAGAAACTCTACAAATGATAGATGGAAATTTGAAAACGTTTTTAAATAGTATAAAATAATTTAAAACCTAAAGATTTATTACTATGGAAAACAATATCATCCTACTGTGTTTCTTGATATTCACCGAGTAAAGATGCACTATATCTTCCTGTTAATTATTTTGCAGATGTTTTCCTTTTGTGTCCTATACATTACAGCTAAAATGTTATAAGAGTTTTAAAAATGGCTGAAGTCTATATTGTCAGTCATTTTATCTGATAAGATGAAAACTGTGTATTTGTACAGCAACCGTCTTTGTTGTCTTATTGAAAATACATTTCATGTGTTTTATCAAATTGATCTGACAAGGAGTCCTGCCTCAAGATTGAATTGTTATAGTTATACCTTCATTTGTAGATCGGCTGATATGTCACAAACGCTAGACAATTCAATGACTTTTAAACAAAACAATTTGATTAGAATCGTCAAAGAGTACTAGACTAGTGTTTATAATTAAGTCAGTGCTCATATACTATGTTTTGTATTGACAGTTAGTTCGTTTATGTAAGTTTATTGTTTCTAAATCCAGATGCTTACTATAGTTAAAGACAACTGATAGGAAAAGGATGCAATATTTAATGCTCAATTAAGATATAAATAATCTAGTGAATTTGTTTTTCATTAAACGAATTCTTGGAATTTTGTGGGCGACATTGTTTACAGCCCAGACATTCACCTCCGGTATCTGGGGTTATTGTGTTGAATTGACTATATCTATATTTCAAATGATTTATAAATTTATTTATGTATAAAATTAAAAATCAATGGCTTACATACTCTGTTATACTGCAAATACTGCTAAATATATAAAAACGACAACACCATTTTTTAATCAAAATATGAGATCATAACAATTAAAAAAATCTACATTATAAAATAGACGTAACCACACAGTATTAACGGCTACGGATCAAAATCTGCTGTACACGATGGCAAAATCGGCAATCGGCAATGCCGTTTCTGCAAACAAATATCTTCAATCAAGATCACATATCCTATTGTATCTGCAGTACTGATAGCCGGTAAAAAAGATTTGTTTTAGGGTTCTACCAAATTACATAATATTCTACAGATAAAGTTTTATTTTTTTGGTCGTGGACATTTTTAGTATATATGTTTAACCGATATTTCAAAAGACAAGGCTTTTAAATATAAAAAAAAAATGAAAATGGAAATCCTTTACAAGAGTTTTGCATGACATTGACAGTAGAATTATATTCAGTTTTAAAATTTGTGCATCTTTAAAAGTTTCCTGTTGAAATGTTGATCTATTGGATTTGTGAAATTATAATTTTACAATCTGCAATAATACATACATTTTGATTATATTACAATGTATACAAACCTAGCAAAATAAATTTGAAATAATGCAAAAACAATGTTTTCATATAATCACGAAATTTGAGTAATTTTATTAGTAAATTATTTCCAAGTTGAAACATTCTTTTGTGCTGTTTGTAGAATATTTAGTATGGTAAACACGTCTATTGTAACTTAATTTGTTTGGTGGGCTATTTTTGTCCAAATCTCAACAGAACAATACTTGTCATTTTTTTTTATCATATATGATTTTCATGTCGACATGTGCTGCAAAATTGGAAGAATAGAATAGAGAACGGAAACAGGGAATGTGTCAAAGAGACAACAACCCAACGAAAGAGCAGAAAACATCTCAAGACCACCAATGGGTCTTCAATGCAGCGAGAAAATCCCGTACCCTGAGGTAGGCTTTAGCTGGCCCATAAACAATAATGTATACTAGTTCAGCGAAATGGACACCACACTTAACTCCGAAACATACAAATGAACTAAAATTTAAAAAAAACCCACAAGACTAACAAAGGCTAGAGGTTTCTGACTTGGGACAGGCGCAAAAATGCAGCAACAACTGGTTTTAGAATAAATGTGTTTATTCCACTGTATATTAAATTTGATAGCTAAATCAATGTTTGATTGGTTGAGACCATTCCACGTGATACTGAACAAAACTTCATATTCCCCTCTGAGTATCATATTCCACTCTGAACATCGGGACTTGCCCGTGCGACGTTACGCGCGGTTAATATAAGTAACGTTTTGAACGTTTTTAAATTGCGATGGTAAAGTCACTATCGTGTTCAAAATTATTTCAGACGTAAAATCAAAACAATAATAATAGATAATTATCTTTTGATCAATGTTTTAAATTATGTCGTGTTTAGTTGTGAACACAAGTGGTTAAGAAAAATGTATATAAATTATTGTTTTATGTTCAGTTACTTGGTAGTAAACAAAGTATAGGCAGTGGAATAAAACATTCATTTCCCTTGACTTAGTGAGATATGAAGATTTCTTCACCCTCGAAAAGTCATATTTCCCTTGGGCGGGGCCCTCGGGAAATATGAATTTTCTTGGGTGAACAAATCTTCATATCTCCCTCAGGCACGGGAAGTAAATGTATATTATTTCCGATGCAAAGACCTGTATGAGTGAATCAATATTAATTCCAAAAATGCCATCTTTAATGACTTGACAACAGTATCGGAACTATATCCTTTGTGAATAAGTCTGTTTAAATGTTTTGTTTGCTTTTGAGGTAAATGACACCATTTTTATGCTTTGTATAGAATATTACCATAAAACATGGGATGTGAAACACCTGAACGTATAAGATGTCTGCACGTTGATTTATATTACGAATGATGTTCTTGTAGTGATGATAAAATTTAGTAAAAGTTTTGACAAATTTGTGATATCGAAAACCCTGGTGTAATAACTTTTCAGTAATACAAAGATTTCTTTTGTCAAAATAAAATACGTTGTTACATACACGAGCGGACCGAACAAGTTGAGATCTATAAACACCACACGCTAGTGCCAAGGGAACATTTTTACTACCAGACCGAAGATATTGTGAATAGATATAACATGGAGTGAAATATTAGAAAAAAGACAGAATGGTATTGAAATGTAGAAATGATTTATGTGAACACCAATAAGCTAAAGTAATATTCTATCAACCTTATCATGTTTTGTTACAACTAGCTATAAAAGTTATAATTACATCTCTTTTATTATGTTTGGTTAGACTATTGGAAGTCCTTATGACCTAAAGACCTACGTTCAGCAAATTAATAAAGAAGCCAATGTCTGCAAAGTTCATCCCTATCAAGTAAACTGTTATTTTAATCCTTTGTAAAAGTAGTCTTCATTCTTATAAAGATGTAATTACTGGAAAGTAACTGTCAGCTAAATTAAATTGACACCACTAAACAAAACAAAGGGATGTCGTAATTGATAGATGTCGTCTTATAAAGTTATGCAATTTTCGTCTTTGTTACCAGGATAAATGAAACTTTATTTAATAAAATCAACTACATGCACTCTTCTCTTTTAATTTGTAAGTACTACCTTAAAGGCAAGTTTTGTCGTTCGTCAAGATGTAACAAAAGAATCATAATTGATGCATTATTGATTGCTCTTATAATGAACACGAGGAAGGATGAAATAATCTTTTTAATTCTCTCGGCAATTTCTTTTTTAAAGGCTATAGACAGGGATTTCTTTTAGATGACTAAAACATTTATTAACGAAGACAGATCGAGTGCACCAGATTCCTCTCATCATTTGTTCAATGGACGTATTAGGAAAGGGATAAAAATACTGCGCCGATGGAAAATCATCGACCAATAACGATTCAAGATTTAAGTGTGCCACTGGACTTTCTCAAAATACAAATTCGTTGAATGGTATTACATGGTCTACCTTTGTTGAGATCACTAATACAACACGAGATTTAAAAAAAAATATGTTTATATACTGAATACACTGTACATAAACATATTATTGAATATATAATTTAATTAAAGTAATGCATTTGATGTACATTACCCAAAATCAAAATTTACGAACAGATGCCGTTGATGACCTGATTTGTATGTCACTACAACAAATAACAAACAATGATTTTGTTTGGATATTGAATTTTCATGACAACATTTAATTAAAATTCAAACAATAACAACATCAGTACACAACCAAATTATTTGCCAGTCAATAAAATCTTGATGACGATTGAACTAATCACTGTATCACATCTGGGCAAGGGCGGTCCAGTCAGCAATATTTCACAAGAAACAGCTGGGCTATCCATAGTCTGCATAAAATAAAGTAAATTTGGTTCGGTTGTGTAACTGTACTTGAAGATGTTTAACATGACGGGTAAAGGTATAAAGTCTGTAGTATCTGAAAATTAAATAAGAACAGCAGCAAACAAAGCTCAATTTATAAGGTCGGGGAAGGTGGGTCTAAATTTTTCAACGTCTTCTCAGTTTTGGTTTTCAAAGTAAAAGTGACATTTAAATGCAACGAGTTTTACGGCTTAATTCTCACATTCTCATATTAGCATACCAATAGCAGTAAAGGACGACTCGATTTGCCAATATAAAAATAAGGAGATGCGGTATGATTGCCGATGAGACAACTATACACCAAAGTTCAAATGAAGTGGATGTAAGCAATCAAAGGCAACCGTACGGCCTTCAACAATGAGAAAAACCCATACTGTATAGTCGGCTATAAAAGGCCCCGACATGAAAAATATGAAACAATTCACATGGGAAAACTAACGGCCTAGTTTATAACATAACAATTTACGAAAAACAAATATGACAAACATGAACCAACGACAACCGCTGAACTACAGGCTCCTGAATTGGGACAGACACATAAAGAATGTGGCGGGGTTAAACATGTTTGAAGGCTCCAACTCTCCCCTCAGTACACGCATTTGTTAATTCAATAAACAAATTTAATTTTAATTTAACTAAATTCTATTATTTTTAAATCTCGTCTCGTACCTGTGTCTGAGATGTCTTTTATAAGAAAGCATACCGTTAACATTGATTCCAAATTTTAAGACGTGCATGAGAATTTCATAGTTTGCACTTTTCTTCATTATCAAAAGTTGTTTTGTTTGATTTAGGAGTGAAAAATAAAGTTTGATATTGAAAAAGACATGTCTCCACAGTTCCACTGTGTATGGTTCTCGGGTGGTGTTCTTGAAATTTCCTAAGTTATGTCGTAAGACATGTCCTAAAACGAATCCTAGGATAAACTTAGGATCATCTTAGGACATTCCTAAGGTGTATGTCGAAGCCCTCTCAGACACAACTTATGTTACGATGTCTTAGACATATCTTAAGTCAGAGTAGGATAAAAAAAGTGGAAATCAATTTTTAAAATATCATTATTATCACAAATTAATTCAATGTATTATGAAAAGCGTTAATATACATGTATTTTATGATAAATATTATAATCAAAGGAAGACTGGCGAAGGACCTCCTCCAGATGCGTTGACACCCATGCAGGACAAGGGTTGTGGGGATTAT
Source organism: Mytilus coruscus (assembly GCA_017311375.1). Classification (NCBI taxonomy): domain Eukaryota; kingdom Metazoa; phylum Mollusca; class Bivalvia; order Mytilida; family Mytilidae; genus Mytilus; species Mytilus coruscus. Next base: position 37,197,949 of record CM029603.1, on the reverse strand, counting down.
AGGAGACACACCAATTGAATGCATTGCAGGTGGAATAGACACTTGCCGAAGTGTAAGCTCTTTTTCCATGGACCAGAGCAGAGAGTCCGATTCTTCGATTGAAACTTGTAGGTACATACATATTCTATTATTAAGACAATTAAAGGCAGCAAGCATTTTCTGTTTTTAATTGCGATATTTGTTTGAAAACGAATATACTAAAAATCATATCCAGTGATAAAAATATTTCTACAATTGTTGATGCCTGAACGTGAAACAAACTCTTTGCATGATAAAAACTTTCAGCCAAAAAGGGGGATGGTAGTGCAGTCATTTTCAAGAGACAAATGGAGGTTATAAGGCATCTCGTTCTTATATCACATGTAAATTATGTTGAATTGAAATAGTTTATACTTGCCTTTCTCTGTCGATAATACCGTAAATTTACGTGTCTTCGTATTTGCGGTGTGACTCGACTTTTGGGCTGTACTGTGACCTGTAATTACTTATTTACTACTTTTCTTGGATGGAGGGTTGTTTCACTAGCAATCATACAACATCATCTTATTTTTATACTTAGTTTTGAATGTCGGTATATTCCAAGATTCATGATATTTTAGTTTTAACTTTATCAATTAACTCATTTATATACTTTACATTAATATATTACATTCGAATGTTCTGTTTTTATTTACAGACGTTGCCTCTTCTAGTTTTTCGGCTGGAGGAACACTTTCTGTTGGAAAAGGGGAAAGTATCTATTTATCCATTAGACGTAAACCATCACCGTCTGTGGAATCTCCTCTACCGTCAACCGAGCAGTCTTTGGTCGAAATAAAGAGAGAGACTAGCTGTTGAAAAGAGCGTTTATCAGTTGAAAAAGAAAGACTGATTACTGAAAATGAAAAATTAGAAATTGAGCGCAAATCATTTCTTATCAAGGAAAAGAAATACCAACTTTATATGACAAAGTTAAATTTAAACCTCACGCGAATGGGTATTTCAGTTAACAATACGTCTTCTAATGACAATGCTGTTTAATGATGATAAAATATTAATGCTTCATTACAATTTGTGTTTTGTTTACAGGTTAATGAAGTCAGTAGCACCTATCTGAAAAGTGAGATTAGCAAAGTTTCAAATGGGTTGGGAAAAAGGTTTTAGTTACTCGTGGTTTCGTTTAGACATGTTTAGACACCATAACTTAAAAATGTATATTCATTTAATGAGATACAGCTATATAAGTGAATGCTTCATGTCAAAACCTTCCGTTTATCAGCCTTTCACGAACTCTAATCCCATCGTTTAAAGGTTCATTGTAGGGTGGTCTGTCTATGTGTCCATGGTCAGGAAAGTCATTTCCATTTACTGGCAAAGGTAGTCTGTTATCTATGCACATGTTGTGCAAAACAACTACAGCAATAACAATTCGACAACAACGTATAGGGGTATACAATAAAGTCCCTGCACTAGTGTCTATACACCGGAAACGTGCTTTTAACACACCAAAGCTCATTTCGACAACATTCCTTGTCTTAATTTGTGCCCCATTGTATCTTTGCTGTTTTCTGGTTGTAGGGTTAAGAACCGGTGTCATAAGCCAAGATCTAAGAGGATAACCACTATCGCATAGAAGCCATCCTTCTGATAATGTGCGATTTTCAAACATTTCACACACGTTCGAATTTGACCAAATGAAAGCGTCGTGGGTTCCTCCTGGCCACTGCGAGACAATGTTCAGAAATTTCAAATTTGAATCACAAAATCCCTGTACATTAATTGAGTGGTAATTTTTGCGATTCACATAAGTATGTTAAGCAATTGAGGGAGATTCGATGCGCACATGGGTTCCATCAACAGCCCCTACCACATTAGGGAATCCAGCAATGTCATAGAATCCACATGACAGTTTCCAAATTTGCTGCATCCGTAGGCATTATAATGTGTTGGTTACATATATTTACCAAGCACTGTGATACATCGCGTACACATCTAGAAACACGCGGCCGGGAAATGTTGTGTACGTCAGCATTTACAAGCTGAAAACTCCCTGTGGCAAAAAATCTTAGTGCAACCATAATCTGAAGAGAGACAGGGAATGCACGCGACCTCATTTTTGGCCTATGCAGATCATTGTCAAATCTTCTGCACAAATCTAGAATCATTTGGCGTGATAATCTGTACCTACGTATGATATCTATATCGTCTAAGTAGTCCAATGGATTGTCATAGTCCCTCAGTAACCTATTTCTCCGAATATTTTGTTGCCTTCTCCTCAAAAATATGTAAGCTGCAGCCATATTTGTTTACAATATTTTGTCTGAGATCTCTCCTAAAGTTAGGATGATCTTAGGACCATCTTAAGACAGCTAATTTAGTGTCCTATAGTTAGGAGAAAAATTGCGACATATCCTAACTTAGGAGAGATTCAAGAACACGACTTAGGACAAAGATGTGTCCGAAGATAGTCTTAGGATATGTCTTTGTTCTGAGATACTTTCGAGAACACCACCCCTCAACGCTATTCAACTTCGTACTTTATTTGGCCTTTAACTTTTTTTTTATTCGAGCTTCACTGATGAATCTTTTGTAGATGAAGCGTGCGTCTGGTGAACAAAATTATAATCCTGGGGTCGTGTCAACGAAGCTGTCTTAGGACTCGGCCGTGTCTTAGGATGGTCTTAGGACACGTCTTAGTCCTTAGTCAGGTTAACGAAAGTCTTCTGAGATAAGATATGTCCTAAATTTGGTCCTAAAGTTAGGATATATACATAGGTGTCTTAGGATTGTCTGAGGATAGATCTAAAAGTTACGATGTCCTAAGTTGAAATAAAAACAACAAACATGGCCGCTGTGTATGTTCATGTAAGACCACGAGCAAATAACATTCGCAGAAACAGGGTGTTTAGGGACAGAGACAATCCATTAAATTATTTGGACGATGTTGATATCGTAAATATAGACTTTCTAGACTAATGATTCTAGAACTTTGTAGAAAGTTTCAAAATGAACTCGCTAGGCCGACTAAAAGATCCCACGCAATTCCTATCTCATTACAAATATTGGTAGCCTTAATGTTTTATGCGACTGGGAGCCTTCAGCTGGTTAATGCAGACGTCCATCGTATATCAAGAGTAAGTGTTTCTTACATTACACGTGACGTCACACAATGTTTAAAGATTGTCTGCATTCAATACATTTCGAGGCCCACAGACCAAGCATCTCTTCATGCTTTAAAGCAAGGTTTTTATGACATCGCAAATTTTCCAAATGTCATTGTTGCTGTAGATGGCACTCATGTGTGTATCAAAAGTCCAATTGTTGATGAACACTTATACGTGAACAGAAAAAAATTACCATTCGCTCAATGTAATGGGACTTTGTGACTCAAATTCGACCTTGGCTCCTTACACTAGTTTAAAACCCAACAACAAGGCAGGAACAACGTTATAACAGTTCCCACATGAGAACAAGTTGTGCTGTTCAGAGGAGTTTTGGAGTTTTGAAATGTCGGTTCAGATGTATCGATACGACCGCAGGAAAATTGTTGTACAGCCCAAGTAGATGTTGTGACATTGTAATAGCTGTTCTTGTTCTACATAACATGTGTATTGACAATAGAACTCCATTTCCTCCAGGAAACGATAATCCAAGAGATCATGGAAATATTGGTAGGCAGTAATATATTGGTAATCAAAATGACGGTGCAGTTATTCGTACAAGATTGATTAATAATAGATTCAACATTAATAAAAAATATTCTTACCTTTCTTATTTTTTTTTTTATCACTTTTTGTGGGTTATTCATTGCGACTATTCTTACATTCTGATACATGGATGACTGTCTCACTAACAAATAACAATAACAAAGTTTTATTTAATGATACAAAAGAATTTACCAATTTATGGATTTAAAAGAGAGGCGAAAGATACTAAAGGTACACTCAAACTCACAATTCAAAAACAAACTGACAACGCAATGGCAAAAAAAAAAAGAAAAGACCAAAAGACAAACAACAGTATACAAAACACAACATAGAAAACCAAAGAATGAGCGACACGAACCCCACTAAAAACCGGGGACGATTATCATTGTAAACTCCTATTATTGTACTAACTGAACTTTACTTTTGTCTCGAACTTTGGTTTATAAAGCTTATTGTGGAAACTTATAGTTTACAAAGGAAGTATGGTAAACTATTTATTAAAAAGGTAACTGTATGATTATTCAAAATTGAACTAAGACAAACTGAGAGTATATCTAATCAATATGCTAGAAATATCTATGCATCACTAGTGATCACTGGCTTGCTCTGAGTTTTCTGGAGCTTGTATCTGCAAACTTCTACCTAGTTGGGCAAAACGCAACTGCTCTTTGGCCTGTTCCAGCTGAAGTCATTGGCGGTCAACAGATAGTTAATCTTTTTCTACAGTAAGTCTTTCATTTTCTAAGGTAAGTCTATCCTTTAACAGCTCATCTTTCTTCTTTCAATCTCAGTGTATCCTTCTCAACTTGAAGTCTTTCCTTTTCAATGTCTAACCTTGCTTTCTCAATCTGAATCAGCTGATTTGAATCGTTATCTTCCATGGAAGTACTCGGGGTAATATGTCTGGTAGGGGATGTTGTATTACTAGCACCATTGATTGAAGCTTCTGAAATGGCATGTTAAACATTCAGTAAATTCATAATGACAATCTTTTAAATAAACAAAATGCATGAAAAGAATAACGATTTTAAAAGACATTATATTGACACCTATATATTGGTGTTGACTGTGTGTGTCTTTGTGTTGCTTTTTGGTTAACATATACCCCACATCTCATAGTTTTCAATGGATTATCATATAGTTACATCGAAAACAGATGATCATTAGATCTATATTAAATATTTGGAAAGGATAACCATTTAAAACAGGAAGGGTTTACCTTAAAATAAGTGTATTTCAAGCCAAAATTTGACGAATTGACGATCACCTCCAGTTGCAAATATTATAGAGAGAAGAAGAAGAAGATTTTTATTTCCATCAAATGGGCTCACCAGGAGCATAATATAATTATATTATTATATGCATATCACAACTGGAGAAAATGCAGATGTGATCCGAATATGAACCCTGCTTTGTATAAGACAGACACAGTGAATTGGATTTTTAACATTATATTTCATAAGATAATAAATAAAGTTTGAGGAAAGTACAATTCAAAAGAATAATGCCGAACCATCATGTCGTCACCCCCCTTTTTTCATCCTGTTTTACACAAGAACTATGAGAAAATCAACAAATAATTACCTGCTTCATCTGCTGAAGAGAAGAAACTCCTTCTAGATGATGAACATGATAACATTGACCAATGCATTGATGTTTCTGTAAAAGCGCCTGTATCTGTACCTCCGTCTATTCCATCTATAGGTGTGTCTCCAATAATCCCTTCCACCTGATCCTCCATCGAGGAAATGTCTTCTGGGGGAGGACCTCCGCCTGTCTTTCCTGCCTCACGTCTATTATGTGCCACTTTATTTTTGGCGTTGCTCATATACGTTGTCCATTTCTTCCGAATTTCTTCAACTGTTTTTTGATGGTGGGTATTTGAAGAATTCGACCAACTTCGGCCAGCAGAATTTGAATTTCGATTTCGGAAAAATTTGGACTTCTTTTCTTACTCATGGTGATTCAATACATATAATGAAATCGAGTGGACCTAACGACAAAACTAGTGTATATAGTTACATTGCAGCACGATAAAAGCCCCAAAGTTTTGTGACAATTAAGTTGGGTTGTTGTCTGAAATTTATTTAATCATTTTAATAGTATATAATAAGGTATCTATTAGTATAACGTTAAAACTTTATTTTGTGTAAATTTTGTTATTTTATAAAAGATGCGACTACCCCTTACATCTTACATACACACACAAACACACACACTTTACAAATATACTGAAATTCATTAAAATCTTTTCATTAATTAAATAAATATGTTAGGATGGTTCTAGGAAATCGTAGTTAGACTGTCCTAAGATAGCTTTGTTTAACAACCTAAGACATTTCTCAGACACGTCCTAAGACCATTCTAAATAATGTCCTAAGACATATCTTAGGACCTATCCTAGGATACTTTCATTGACATGGCACCTGGTATCTTTGATGAGTTTTTCAAACAAAGAGAAGTAAACATTTCAAAGTATGAAGAAACTTAAAATAAGCACACTTTAACATAATGATAAATAATTGCGCGTTAACCGTTGCAATTTTTTTGAGTTATTGAAGGTTTTATATCCAGATAATCTGTTTCAAAACTCAATCACATTTGTTCAAAAATACAAAAATAGATTTGATTTTTCATTATAATGTGTGTCTTGTATCTATTCCAAAGATTTTTAGTTCTCAAACTCTACCATATGTGAAATAGCATCATCTGTTTTGCAACCCTAACAATCAATCGAAGATATAATATAAAAATCAATTGTTGCATAACTACACACATGGTATCCAGTGAAGTTTCATTCCATTTCACTTCGAACAAAATAAAATATCATGTCTCCCCTGGAAAGAAATTAATGAAACTTTCGGAACAAGAATTAGCTGGAATAACACTTCTATAACTTCCACTCTTGATACATTATACATGACTGCACAGACAACCCGAATAGGCCAATGACTATATTTCATCAATAAAAAAAGAAAGAAAACAATGGTTAAAAAAATATAATAAATGGGCAGTTTAGATGGAGTTCACCATTAAGGCGAGAAGAAAAATGACGAGTGTCGCTTTTATATGCTTTTGAACTAATCATTCGATGAAAAAGTCGGATTTTTCCGTCTTAAAGTCAATATACAATCCCAACAAAATTTATACTTTTGTGTTTTACGGAAAAACAGAATATAATAGAATAGAATGCACATAACGTCTCATTTAGGGATATGAATAACAACTAAGGTTTGCTTTTATATTAAATTTACTGGTCCCGAAAGACAACAGAAAAAAAAAGCTTTTATTTTGTATTATGTTTAAAAATTTCCTAAACATACTCTTGTTTTCTTTTTTTAGTAGACTATATAGCTATGGCTTTCTTTATTCTAGAACCATTCTGTATCTTTTTAAGATTTATTAAGCATTCTAGGCTTACTACCGCTTCATTTTAACTCTGGTGGATAGTTGTCTCATTGGCAATCATACAGCATCTCCTCATTTTTTTTTGGTACGTATGAAAAAAAGAGATCCCATCCTATCAAAGACAATTGAAAACGGTATGGATCTAAAATGCAAGATATTCCAGTCTCAAGTGACCACCACTAAATATCCATATCAGCAATATCGTTATAACCAAGTTTTAATAGTGCACAACATGCCAGAATATTCAACATTTTGAATTTGAGCAGTATCTGGAAGAAGGAATTTTATTTTGTTCAAAATGCAGAACACGTACGACACCGTTTGCTAGCGTGGTTTATTATCATAAAATCTTTTTTCATAGCATAGATGGATACAGAAAGTGGTCCCTCCCTTTCTTAACTAAATTTTACCTTTTTGCATTCCTAACATTTCCAATAATACGAATTTCATTAAAATCAAAAAGAAATAACTGCGATTTTTTTCCCACCAGATCATTTTAATTGTTAACAAACATCTTGTTTAAATCTCGCCAAATATCCTATAACTTCCGCGAGTACTTACATCTTATATATCCCCGAGTAGTACTTATAACACTACAGGTAATAACAGGTGTGTAACCATTCTGGGATTTGGGTCGAACCCTATAATTTGCATTATTATACCTTACATATATTGTAAACAATTCTATTGGTTATCAAGTTATCACGTGACATGGAATAATTCAGTTTATTTTCATTTAAGTGCAAGGAAAGACGAATAACCCTATAGATTTACACCAAGCCTATTATTCACCGGTCAATAAACTTTTGTACACGAGATAAATCCCATCAAAAAAATATCAACGGTCACGTTAGAAGACCATCGAGTGACAAGGAAACAAAGCTTGGAAATTTATCTAGTGCCGAGAATATCTCTCATAAACGGTCCTTTTCAGGGCCATTTATATTTTACAGAAAGAGTCTACCTTTGTTGTACATACGAGGAATTCTAAGACACAAAATAATTTTCTAACGTAAAAAAGGGCCTGTGTTCTGACAATCTCTTATACTACAGTAAGGTCAGTACTTTTTCGATAGCAAAAAAGGCCCTCCCACTGTGAGCTCGGTATAACAAAACAATTGTGGCCCCTTCGAAGTGATGAATATCCAAAATTGTCAACCCTAAAATATACAATAAAAAAGTCGATGTCAGAAAAATATCAACTTTTTTTGTATGAGGCGTAGAAACTTGGAAGGGCGAGGTTTACCGAGCCCTTCAACTGTTTCGTGCCGAATACAAAAAATTGATACTTTTCTGTTCTTGACCTAATATTGTTTTTATACAGCAGCTAACAATGGCTACACTTATATAGTTATGAAAATGTTAACACAAAAATAAAATGTATTTTCCATCCCTAAACGAACCCCAAATTGTGAAGAATGTGACAAGACATGCAATCGACATTGCACGAAATATCAATGTGTTACTATATTTGGTGTATGAAGACAACAGGAAGTGTTCTAGCTGCAGTATAAAAGTTATATACACCTTTTCTGCGGGCCATAATTGTATATAGTCATATAATCAACTTCACTTTACCCAGTAATATTTATGCTGTTTGACAAAGTCTTACATTTGTAGGCGTTCACGTATCTCAGCTAGTAATAACTTGCATGTATTCATGAAATGAGGTTTGTGGTATTACTCACACCATTGGAAGGTTAATTGGGAACATGTCTTGATTTGTCATCTTAATACATACAATGTTTACGATATGTCGTATGTCATTTGTCTGACATTCTCACTGTCGTTTATCTGATACTTTATATGCATTAATAGAGCTCTAAGGTAAGAGATAAGCACCCCATACACACACCTTGTAAAACCACTTTAAATGTTTTTGAGATTCCGACTAATTTTTGCTCCAGTTTTTTTATGTTTCAATTACTGGGCTTATACTATTCAAACAAGCATTTCAAAGCACAGTAAACCGTGCAAAATAACTTTCTAGTACTAGAAAAATCAAAGTAGTATAAAGGAGTTGTTGATGATACGTTATAAACATTTGAATTATCTGTTAATTTAGGAAATTAAACGAGAGCATCATATTTTAAATAGCTTATGGTCGATGATACAGTGAATTGTTATTGTATCATGATATTTCTTTAGCCACTTCGTCAGTAGCTAGTGGTACATGTGGAGCAGAACTCATCTCATTCTTCAGCGGCATCTTAAAATAAAAATATAAATAAATAAATATAAAATAAATAACATGGATAAAAGTCACTCTCATGATGAATTTTTCTAGGTCAATATACAAAAAAAAATCGAAATAGAACTTCATATTTAATGAAATTTGATATAAGAGATCCAATGATCAAAATCTAATTTGGAAATTAAATATCCTAAAGCGAATCATTTTAGTTGTGAAATCATTAGAACCATCAAAGTATAATAAAACAATAATCAACGTCACAAAAGAAATCAGTTATAACATTTCTTCAATACAATAATAATGATACAAGGAAAAAGCGTATTTCATCTATACATTCCATATATGAAAATCATAATACATTTAATGGTCGTAATCTAATTTTTATCTAACCTTACAATAAGAAGAAGGATAGATAATCTTTGTTTTACGTATCCCACTGTGTATCATCGCCACCGGAAATTGGGTACTAACGAAGCGGAGAGAAATGGAAAAAAAAAGTAAACAAGGTAAGAATTCATTCAATTTAAAGCATTTCTACTGATGTGACGAGGGTACCGCTTAAGAAATGATTTTCTGATATATAATTCTTTAAATTATTAGGCCGATAAGTACAAAATTAAGACAATATTGTGTGTTATACTCCAAAGCTTGCCACTTAGTACCTGAATATTTCGAGGTCGATTGTCCTCTGTCGCCCCATGGGCAAGATATTCAACTGTTTTCATTATTTTTCCAGACACGTTTTTAGATTATGATAGTGTGACATCATATTGACTGAAATTTGTTGTCATAAAGATGTTTTAAAGAATATGGACTAAAACATTGTTTGTTTATTGTACGGCGAATTGCAGGACGTTGTACGGCGAATTGCAAAATAACAACTTTTGTCTGTACGGCGTCTTGCAATATATTGTAATTTAAAGATGAAATTAATCACTGTTTAGATAATATCAAGCGACGATATTTTGGCTGTATCAAAGCTTTACCGGCTTACAAATATACGAAATAAACTACTTATCAAATATTATAAAATATATGCCGTTAATTGCGTTCAGAAGTCGTCGTTGCGTACCTCTATTTGACTTTGTGTTTTTAAAGACAAAAAGGTTTTTTTCAACCATATTATCCTAAATACATTCATATATCGTTATAATACTAACGACTGTTGTCTTATTTGTTGTCAGGTTGAAATTTTGTAAGTTCAATAAAAAAAAAAAAAACGACCATTCATCTTTTGGTGCTTTTTTTTTTTTTTTAAATATAAACAGTGGAGATGTTGTGTGATTGCAAATAAGATAACTATCCACCAGGGTCAAATAAAGTGTATGTAAGCAATTATATGCTATCGTCTGGCCTTCAACAACGAAAAATCGTACCTTATAGTCGGCTATAATAAGCCCCGACATGAAAATTGTGGAAGAATTCAACAAGAAAACTAACGACCTAACTCAAAACAAAACAATTTACGAAAAACAACAAATATGATAGAGATGAACCAACGACAACCACCGAACTACAATCATGACTTCGGACAGACACATAAAGAATGTGCTGGGTTAGATAGATATAGGAAGATGTGGTATGAGTGCCAATGAGACAACTCTCCATCCAAGTCACAATTTATAAAAGTAAACCATTATAGGTCAAGGTACGGTCTTCAACATTGTTTATTGTTTATTTTTTAATTTCTGAAATGAATAATTTGTTAAAAGAAAAGTGAAGAAAATAATTTGTTTTCATTGAAAATTAGGAGAAATAAATCATGAATTGTGTTCTGAATTAAATTTCTTGTTTCTTATTGAAAATAAGATTGTAATTTTTTAGTTTAAGTAAATTCAATCAATCTTTTATTTTACAGTGAAAAATAATAAAAGACTGTTGCTAAGGCTGTTTGGCCTAAACTTAAATGAGTAGATGGAGGGTAGTGAGAAGGAGTGTATTCGTCCGAATTTTCATTGTTACAGTAGTACATTTTCATGATTACTATGTATAGTAATTCTCAGGAAATTTTAATGTGATATTGTGCCAATTAAAATTATATAATTAATACAAGTAAGACTTGCACTTGCCTTAAAAGATATAGCATAAAGGTGTGGATCTCGGCCTATCTGTTTGGTTGAATATAAATGTGAATTCATGGAGTTTCAAAATCAACAGTTAGCCCTATTTTTTTGTGTGTAAATAATCTTATCTTTAAATAGATGCTAAAATTAAAATAATTTTTCTTAATAAGAAGAAAAAGTGCAACTTAAGCACGCCTGAATGTAAAAGATGTACCCGACTTATTCTTTCACGATAAGAATTTACCGATTTCGGTATTTTAACAAAACTGTTTACGAGGGCAAATAAATAAATGAACGCTATCAAATCAACATTTAAATTTATGTGGATTTTTCCAAAAAATTTATGAGTATGCACCATCAGGATTCAAAAATATTTCAACCTGTCCTTATTAGATGTTATTTCATTATAATTCTTTAAACTTACAAGTCGAAGATGCTAGCTTTTGTGAATTGTATTAATAAGTATATAATATTAAGATGACAACAACAAAAATTCATACAAGGTCATCTTTATTCTCAAGTAGAAAGTTTATACAAATAGTTTATGGCGTAGCAACAGCCGGATTTGTATCCCTTGTATCGGATTCTTCTTTCATTCTTTCCAAAATGATTAATCTAAATATTTTTTTAAATTCAAACAGTGTGAGCCACCGAGCTTGTTCATTTCTTACTATATAGAGATGAAGTTTTTTTTTAGAAAATTAATGTTCTTTATTCTAATATATTGGCTGTATCTGCCTTTTACAAATAAGACAATAACATTAATTGAAAAAGGAGACGTGGAATGGTTTTCACTGAGAGGACTTTCAAACAAAGTCCAAATGAAATAGATTTGACCAACTATTGGTCACTATACACTTCACAATTAACAAAACCCATACCGTATCAAAATTGCCTGATTTATGACAAAATAATAAACAAATATGTCAGGCAGCTACTTACGACAGCCGCTATATTACATGTTCCTGACCAGGGACAGACACATATATAATGAGGCAGGGTTATACATATTTGTGAGCACTCAAACCTCCCTTAACATGGTACCGTGGTGTAGCAATACAAATTTTTTTTTTTTGCAGCGAATGATAATTCATTTATATTTCATTTTATCTGAAAGTTGAAAGAGAATTCATTCACTTAATGGTTCTAAATATTCATTGCGGAAAAATTATCCCGCCCTTACTTCCTTCCTTCCCTCCACCCACAACCCATCCCCGAAATGTTCATCACTTATATGCAAATGCTGACTAATGTTGTATGGTTAAAACATTTGGTTGAGGCAATCTAAAGTTTGAGAACAGAAACGACAGCTTTAGCTTTGTTTTCATTTATAAAAGGGCATAACTCAAGAACGGAAACAGTGACGCTACCCAATTTATAACTTGATCTGTGTTTTGTGGTGATAAGCATTTCGTGTAAGTTTTAAAACATTTGGTTAAGGCATACCAAAGTAAGAAAACGGAAACCAATTTTTGGGACTTTCTGGACGGACGGAAGAGACAGGTCGGACTGACATGAGTGACATTTAACGCTACGTCAGGGCATAACAACAAGTCAGTAAAACAGTGACATGCCTTTCCGAAAATTACAGCATTTGCCAGCTTTTGTATATGCCGTATTCATATTGTATACATCAGGTATGTAAAAGATGTAATAGGACTGTGTTCAAGCCTTATATTGTGTATACATCTTAAATGGTGTCAAGCGAATTGTATTTTTATCAAATGCATAAATAGATATTTGAACCTAATACTGAATATTCTTTAAAAGACGGCAAATAAATATTTTGAAATTAGCAAGTTGCCATACAGTTGAAAACAAGTTGCCATACAGTAAATTTGTCAACATGAGCAAGTTGCCGTACCCTAGACTTTATTTTGTATGGTCTATATTCTTTAAAACCATCATTTTGACAACAAATTTCAGTAAATATGATGTCACACTATAATAATCTAAAACGTGTCTGAAAAATAATGAAAAACAGTTGAATATCTTGCCCATGGGGCAACAGAGGACGATCGACCTCGAAATTTTCAGGTACTAAGTGGCAAGTTCTTGATTATAAAACAAAATCTTGTCTTAATTTTGTACTTATCGGTCTAATAATCTAAAGAATTATATATCAGAAAATCATTTCTTAAGCGGTACCCTCGTCACATCAGTAGAAATGCTTTAAATTGAATGAATTCTTACCTTGTTTACTTTTTTCCATTTCTCTCCGCTTCGTTAGTACCCAATTTCCGGTGGCGATGATACACAGTGTATCCTGTATCAACAACTTTTGCTTACTCAATGGGATAAAATGAAAACAATGTTTTATCAAAACCAAGTCAGTTTACAAAGTAGTTACACGATTATCAGGAGTATCCTTAAAACAAGCATAAAGAACAAAACAATCGCACTTTTAAAGTCGTGAAGCACAAAACTATAGTAATTCACCTGCATACGCCTACTATTATAAGCTGACAAGACTGGTGGCATTTAAAATACCGCACACTGGCGACATTCTTAAGGTTTATGACCCCTTCTGTGGCCTGTCAATTACGAAATTTTCAAACTGCAATAGTATCAAAACAGCAAAGATAATGAATAAAAGAGATGGACCATTTTGTACATATGTCAAGGAGAAACTTCGTGTAAAGCATTATTATTTATAGTTTAATTGCATTTAGTAGAAAAAGAGAATTTGGTGAAAATAAAACCAAGATTTTTGTAGAAAATCCACAGGCTTTAATACAGAGATTTTTGTTATAAAATTTTAAACATAGATTACTCACTTGTTTTTCTATGATCATCTAGCGTTTATTGTTTACAAAAAGTTCTAAACAACCTTTAAATTCCAAAACACCTCGTGCTGGGTCACTAAAGTCGAGCGCACCCTAAAAGGTGTACTTGAATTGGTCCATATTTATATTTGTTTTAACCAATATCTGAATTTATAAACTTGTTTTAAAGGAATTATTGCTAGCACTGCATGCAATAATCCTGTATCTATCAAGCATCTAATTGTTAAATATGAGAGTACAAGCGGAAAGGCTGTGGATTTTCTATAAAATTTCCTTATGTTTAGCATTGAATCAACACAAGGGTACATAATCCTTAAATACGCTTATAGCCCAAGTGAGATAGACACTGCCACACATTTTCCCTGCTTGCTTGTTGTTGCCAGTAGTATTTTATTTATTATCAGTACACAATATACCTAGCAAACACGAAAGAGGTTTACTGTAAATTTAAAAAGGTTTTAAGGTCTATAGACAGACTAATGTAACTGAAAGAAATGGCATATTGCTAAACATATTCAGAACTATATGTATAAACCTCGAGTAAATACATAGTCTCTTAGTCTAGCTTATAATTATATTTACTTATGTGATAAAAAGACAAAGAATAGAAGGGGTTTCGGTGGCCGAGTTGTCTCAGTAGTCAAACATCAAAAGAGTAAAAAAAGTAGTCAAACTACTATATCACTAGCCTGTCAACACTGAGATTGTCAGTTCTAATCCGGCACGTGGCAGGTGCGTTCGACTCCAATCTTAATTTACTAGGATTGCCAGTTTTCCTACCGAAGGTCGGTGGTTCTCTCCGGGCACTCCAGCTTCCTCCACCAATAAAAACTGACCGCCACGAAATAGCACAAAAGTGATGAAAGTGGCGTTAAACACCAATCAATCAATCAACAAAGAATGGAATAATATGCCCCATAAATGAAACATGAAAAAAAAAGCATAAAAAAGAAGCAAACTCAACACTTTGATAAGATATCAAGGTTGATAATGTTCGAAATTACCCATAGTTCATCAAAAATCTCAGTTTATTGTAGCGTTTTTGTATTTATTCTCTCGGTAATTGAATATTCGCTATACAGTTGAACTGTCAGATGATATATGTTGGTATGTCCAATCTACAAAGGCAAAGAGAATACACAAATTCAATTTAATTTCCATAGAATCGGAATGTTTCCTATAAGTTTAATTATTTTGATATATTTTGAGATGTTTTTATTAGTTTACAATGATGATTTTCTGATTGCTTAGCTAACGGTACGTGTAAATACTAAATAATTTCCCTCGATTGACATTTAATGTATTTGCTTTCCAAACTGTTGACATTAATAAATTACAACTGTCTTTTGGCTTAATGGAACTGTGTGAAATATGTATATTGGGAGCATATGTCAGGGTTTTGAATTCATCAATTCATGTAGAACAAATGCACCACGATCGATGTATGATCTTCTTTCGTATATTGTCATGCTTTATCGGCAAGAAATGAAAATGGATTCAAACTTTTTTTTTATTTTAATCAATGATGACTTAAAGCTATACTGTATAAAATATTCTAATCAACATGTGCGCCACTGACAAGTAATTACACATATTGCAATCAGTTTATTTAATATTCTTTCTTCGAACATTGTATATCGAAATTAAATTTTAATTAAATTCTACTGAACTCTACTGAAAGACAGTTTTATATGTATATTTTTATAAAGCAACCTGGAGCTTAATTTTACAAGCACTGTATGTGGAACTATTGAATTAAACGTATTTAAGAAATTTTTGAAAAGAGTAGAAGACAAGGGCGCAATTTCTAGAATCAAATGCTAAGATTTAAAAATCAGATTTTACATAATTATGATATGAGTAAAATGTGCATTATTTTGTTGAAGTTGAACTGATTTTACCTTTTTATGACCAAAGGAGTTTAAAGTTGGCTTATCATACTTATTTGGTATCATATTTTCTGAGGTCTGTTAGAATTTAGTCAGTCATGGGTTTCTTTTATTCTTGCTTTCCACTAGAAATATCTGCTGCAGATTTTTCATCTACAATCGTCTTCACGTAAAGACATATTAAATATGAAAAAAACCAATAACAAACAAAATAAAAAAAACTAATCCCTTCACTTAAAAGTATGATGAATAATGCGAAAATAATCTAAAAATTGCTCAAACGGCCACACGCTGTCAACCGATTGACATGTAAAAACATCGCTTTCGTAGTTGGCTTTGTGGGAAATAGAATACAAAAACATATGATATCAAATGTTTGACTAATTGTTCATCTAGCTCAGACGTCTGAGATACGGTAATATCATGGGAAAAGGGCATATACTAAAAGGTGGAGTGGAGTGGAGTGGTGGAGTGTTGGAGAGCTGGAGTCACAGAGTGGAGTCACAGAGTGAAAACATGGAATTAGGAAATAGAGTGTAGTGGAGTTGTGGGTTCAATAGTTTTGAAATTAAACCAATTTATAAGATATTTTGTATAAATGTGTACTATAAAAATCATAGAATAAATGTTTCAACAGCGTCCAACTGCATTCATGAATATTATACCATTGCAATATAATTCACCTTGGATGTGTCATGGGCATTTTTAAGGTTATATTTCCAAACAAAAAAAAACATGATTAATGTTAAATGATAGATTTCTATAATTTAGGAGGGTGTTTCAGCAATTTTACCTTAGTTTACAACATTCTGGTGTAATTAATTTTACATTCAAAGCAAAGTTAAAATTATAAACTACTAGTGTATTAAAAAAAAAACAGCATCAACAGAACAGTCATTTGCAAGAAAAACGACACTTGGCTTCTGTCTGTTTCAATTGAAAAGATATGAATTTACTTATTTGGTAAAAGATCTATGTATCTATGGCATGCCAATATACATGTATCTTTCATTTAAGTTATTTTGACCCCGCTGAACACATTGCGAGGGCATGGAAATACCAGGCGTCCAAGTGTCTGTCTGTCTGTGTGTGTCAGTCCAGTCTTGTTAGCGCTGTCACGGGTGCAATTCTTGCCAGATTTTATTAAACTTATATATACTATAGGTTAATATCTGTAACATCTTGGGCAAGTTCTACATTTTAAAAGATTTATGCTCTTTGGAAATATAAAATATGTGCAACGCAGGTGACATTGAAACTCTGTTCTTTTATTAAATCAAGAATCAAAACTTTGTCTGTTTGACATAAAATATATAGTTTTATTCAATAATCAATTAATGATTTTTGTACATTTCAATATTTAACCTGACCAATAAAATTTTGGTCTTCACATCAGCTTCATGGGAAGATCTTTTATAAACTTTTAGGTCACCTCCAAAAATTAGAACTGTACTGACAATTTGTTGACAGACATTGAATATACGTAGAAAAGGTCATAAAATTGTATTTCATCAGTAAACTTTTATCACAAGCAATGCCAGAAAACAATTAAAATATTTTGAAACAAGGCAGAGGTTAAATGTGTCACAATAAATCTTTAAAATGTGATCAACTGAGAATGTGAACCTATATGGATTCTAATCCAGAACAGCAACATGTCCAAGAAATTCTTTCTAAGGAAAAGCTATGCAGAGGCTGTCAGAGGAGTATCAGAAGAAAAAGAGAAAGGTAAGTTTTTTTATGTTTCTATCATGGTATTGATCTGTCATTGTAACATAATTTTGTGCAATACACTTGCCTTTAAATGGAGGTTAGGGTTGTGGTCCCACTTGTTACAAAACAAGAGGCACAAAGGAGCAAATGACTTACATTGGTTTAATGGATGAGAGAGGATTTATGTGTACAGTAAGCAGTATCACTTTTCTGAATCTGGAGATTATCTCAAGATTGAATTATCAGATTGGCTTAAAATTTTCAAACTAACTTTACACAATAATTATAAAAAAAGATGAAAATATGATGAATTGAACATTTGTTGTTTCATCATATGCGTAATGTTTTGATGCCCATCCCTCAAGACGAAAAGGGGGAGGGTATCTTTGTCCGTCTACATACGTCCCAAAACTGGTTTCTGTTCCCTAACTTTAGTCTGCCGCACCCATACTTTATGAAATTTACTTACAATGCTTGTCCATTCTCCAGACCTAGTATACATGTAATTTAGTATTTCGAGGCTGCTCAAAAGTATAAAGTATAATAGGCTGATATGAACATGAGGTGCACTGAACATAGAAATAATAAAGGAAAAAAATCAAGAATATTTAAAATGTATTCTTATTATAATTGCTATCTTCATAAGAATAAGAATTCTATAAGTTAAAAATCAAAACAATAGGATAGTTACTAAAGAAGTAACATAAAATTACAAAAATAATAGACAAAAACAATGCAAACATGTGGCATTGAAAACAACAAAAAGTGTTAATATTTAGTATTTTTGACATCATGACTCCTCTATAAAGTTATCATTTCAAATATTTGGAATATGCCTATTATGATAGATATCACAGTATATGCTGTCCAATTCTCATGTTTGTTGCTTATGTTGTCATCACTGATTATAATTCTTAACTGTAAATGACCCCTGTGGCACCTTGATTGGAACAATGAAATATTTGATTTTGTAGTCTTTTCATATCCGAGTGGCGTTAATGAGAGGACTACATCTTATTTACATACGTGTTATGAATAATTATACCCCTGTCCATACATTTATGCGTTTGTCACTTTGTCCGTTCGTTCGTCCGTCCGTCTGTCCACTACAATATATACACCTTTTGAATACGCAACTCCTCATTAACCACTTTTCATAATAAAATGAAACTCTCAGATTCTAACCCATCCTATTGTATTTGTTCCATTAAAATCATTTTTAGGGTTTTTTTTCCAGAACATGAACTTTGGCATTGCCTTTGAGGGGGTAACCATTTTGTATCAGCAACTCCACCTTTACCACTTTTCATAATTTGATGAAACACTATCAGAATATTTCTCCCATACAAGGCCATTGTCCACATATTTTATTTTAGGTTCATACTTATTTTGTGGGTTTATAATTTGGTAAGCTCTTCTCAAAGGAAATGATTGTTTGCTGCATATTTCTATTTCCTCTGCCCATATATTTGATAGACTATCGACTAGTTTGTATTGTTCCTGGTAATTTGAGGGGTTCTATAATTATTTTTTTCTTAATTTCTTGATCATTGACAAAATGTCTGTTTTTTAAAGACTGATTAGTTTGTTAATAATTGAGACATATATATGTCATGAGTAAATAAATAGACATTTAACAGATGCAGAAACATTTTCAGAAGATGTTTTATAGCTTTTTTATGGATTTGGAATGAAATCTTTATTGCTTCTATTTTTCTGTCATTAGATTGATAAATTATCACTGCCTTAGTGTGGAAATAGGAATCACTGTTTTATTAACTAATTTAATGGAATACATGTTAATATTTTAACTTCACATCTGTACTACCTAATAAAATTAAAAAAAAAAAAAAAAAAAAAAAACAATATATCAATTGCTTTTGTATTCTATTTCTTGGGATTGAACAATATGATATATGAATAAATAGGGAAGGAATACCAAATGACTGGTGATTGGTAATTGGTAAGTGAAAAAGTGATCAAGAAGCAAGAACATATTTTAACCATTACTATTAAATTTAAATAAAATTAATAAGTTTTCTTCATTTTAAGGTCATATAATGTCATGATGTATCAACTGTGTCTTCACTGAATTATATAAATTATAATAACTCAGAATTGGTCCATATACTTGGGTTCCTAATATTTGAGAATGACTGTTTTCATATGACCTCAAAAATTTGCAGCCTATATATAGTATGGCGATGTCATCATTATCTGAAGACATTAGGTTTCAGGTAAATAACTTGAGTATAAGTGTATGGGTCTCTATAAAATTGTACCACAAGGTTCCATACTCCAAAAGAAAGGCCGGGATCGATGCCCTTTTTTATTAAAAGATCAATGTTTCCACCCCCTTGCACATTTATCTTCCACTTTCTGTAGGTTAACTAAATATTATCTAAATAATCTGGCAATCGCAAAAATCAATATCCATTTAGAAATATAACACATAATAAAATTTATTTTTAAAATTTTGTTTTACAATTTTAGATGACAGCTTCACTGATGCAGATATCTTTTGTTGTGGTGAAAGTGTTATCAAGCCAGAATATAAAAAGTTCACCTATAGGAATATTGTAGATAAACCTGCTACAACAGTGACACCAAGAAAGAGGCGATCCCCAAAGTCTAAGTCCTCGCCAATAAAAGTGAAAAGGCCAAAGGGAGAGTTTGAAGTTATTGAGATAACATCTAGTCCCATCAGTATATCATCTGATGTTGAGTACAATGAAGAATTATCAGAAGTTAAAAGGGAGCTTTCCTTTAGTTTTAGAGAATCTCCTTCTCCTTCGTCTTCAGAAACTTTCTCGCCATCTTTGGCATCTCCAAAAGGAGAATTGAAACGAAATATACAACGAACATAGAAGAAACTTTTACAATGACGAACCTCTCCTGCCTATATTTAGAGATTTCAAAGACGGAGTTAAAACAAGGTATATCGTTGGTATTTTGCTGGAGTCTGCAAGCAAAAGTACCTAGCAAGATCAGTTCCTAACTATATTGACCAAAATGTTTCATTTATTTATAGTATTAGACATACTGGATACTGGAAAAATTGCTTATGTGATGGAATGGGTGTATGGCACCAAACAGGCAAAGAAACCAAATTTATTAACGTAGAAGAGAGTGGAGATTTTGTATATGTTAATGACGACAAAACAACAGAAACAACTGTACAATGAAAGTTGTAAGGCGTAAATATGTCAATAAATCTAATCAGCATTTGCATCGCATAGTCATACACATGGAGGATCCTAGAAGTGGTGTGATATTCAATGAAATGTTTGTCCAGTACTATTTTGACAGTTTTACAGGGCCCACTAAGATAGAGCCACACGGTAACTCAACAAAAGCTATAAATCCATATCAAAGAACATCTCATTCAACTTTTGTGAAGATCAAGGAATTTAGAGAGAATAAACCAAACCCAAAGAAATATTCAATAACATCATTTCCGAACAAGGTGGACTTGAGCATGTGAAAGGGTCCTCCTCGATCCCAAGAAATAGAAAACAAATATATAATGTGAACAATAACAATTGTAAATTCATTGACCCTGTGGTAGAATGTACAGATCTTGCTAAAGAACAAGAAAAAATATGTTACAGTTTGTGAGAGACGTCAGAACGGCACCTAATTTAGTATATTTTTGGGATCCGACAGACAACTTACTGAAATTGGAAAATTTTGTACACAAAATAAAAATTTTGTCTATTAGGAGTAGATACAACTTTTAATATAGGAAATTATTACGTGACGGTTTCAGTTTACAGACATCAAATGTTACTGAATAGATTTGACACTGAACCAGTAATGATAGGTACTATGTTGATTCATCAGCGCAAAACATTTGACAGTTATTTCAAATTACCATCTACTCTTTTACAAGAGTCTCCAAAACTTATTGACCTCAAAGTGTTTGGAACTGACGGAGATGTAAACTTATCAAGTGCATTTCAGGCTTGTTTTCCCAACAGTAAACATCTATTATGTGACATTCACATGTTTGATAACATTGAACGAAAACTTGTCAAATTAGGGATATCCGGAAACTAAAGAAAGAATATATTAATGATATATTCGGTTATGTAGAAGAAGATATTAAAATTTCAGGTTTAGTTGACTCATTGTCGGCAGAAGAATTCACTTCCAATTTAAACAATTTATCTGCAAATTGGAAAGAAAGACACACAAAAGGAAATGATTTTTTGGAATATTTTGTTGAATACAAAGCTGATACAATACGAAACAGCATGAGTCCAGAACTGAGGAGTATATGTGGTCTAGGTTTCCCCCAAAAAACATACACACAGAATCCAAACGAATGTATAAATAAAGTAATAAAGGAAGATTTAACGTCGAAATGTGATGCATGTGATTTTGCCAAGAAAATGGAAGTAAAGGTAAAGCAGCAAGAAAATGAAATAAAACTTGCACTGATTGGTAAGGGGAATATACCTTGAAACCGGAATACAGTCTCTTAAAATAGAGGAAAATCTTTATTGGAGAAAAACGTCAACACAGAGAGAAGCAGCTTTTAAAAAGTGAGTAATATTTTGCAATTGATTCCTAAATAAATTAACTAAAAGCAAAATATTATCAACCAATATTTGATTAGTTTGAATTTGTACACAAAAGGATATCTGTCCTCTTTCAAACTCCTTGTTTTGCTATGAAACCCCAAACTCAGAGAATATTTCATATGTGCTATATAACTGGGATACCTATAAGGTGCAGACACAATATAGAAAGAAGTCGACAAAAACAATATAGGTTCACGTGTTTATCAATTGGTTACACAAATGAAACAGAAAGCTGGTTTCTATGAAATGAATATGTAGGTTTATTTTATTTTGTTATACAGCTGTCTAAAACTACTGCTGATATCAGAAAAGATGTAAAAATTGTTAAAGATGTCCAGGAATAACTCCATGAATGTATTATTACTAAAGATATAACTGTTTTCAATTTTCAATGTTTATTATCAATTTTAGATATCTTTTGATTCTTAAATATTCTCCTATTTATATCTTTCAGACTGCTACAGGCTCCATTAACCTCAAGAGTATCCGGGGATGATACCAGGAGAAGGAAAACATACTGTCAATGTGAGCATCTGATAGTAATATAGACAATATACCATACCGAATTCTCGTGGATATTTTAATGATGCCTCACAAATTTCAACAAAAAGGCAACATAATCCAATCCCTGGTTGTACAGACATTTTCTATGTGGCTGATAATAAATCGAAAAAGCTAAGGAGGTGGCAGTTAATTTCAAAAGTTGGAATATCAAATGTGAAAAGTGTGTTTCAGATTTAATGCATATTCCATTTGTGAGCACACACTTGCTTTGGCCGAAAGTCGTGGCGGCCTGAGGGACTACTTATAAATTAAAAAGAACAGGGTTACGGTTACGAAAATATCTAACTTTGGTTTGTCTAAAACAAGAGGAAAAAGGCATCAAGAGCGACACAAAAAGGAAGGGCTCTGCTAACAAACAGTCATTAGAGGTGAATGAGTATAGACAAGACACTGAAGTTCAAAGACCTGATTTAAATAAACAACCATTCCATCTTACTTCCATAGCTGGAATAATAAGAAAATGTTACGGCTGTGGACAATCATTTTCAAATAAGCATAGAAATGTTCCAAATGATCTTGTGTTAAAAGATATGATCATAGAAATTATTTAAGTCCAAGATCTAAAATCTTGAAACAATCTGTTTTTCTACAAAACACATATTTTCATTTAAATGTTGACTGTGCAAGAAAAAGGATCCTCAGTTTGAATTCAAAGATGTTTTAATCCATAACGAAATAAAGCAAAGTTTATCAGATGAGCATTTGTTTTACTAGAATCGCTAGGAATTCAACGTTAAATGGTCAGAACAATAGATAAAGCTTTAATTTTACAATAAAATTTGTTGAAAATGTTTTGTTTATATATTTATATCTTACGGTATATCTAAATATATATACATGTATATATTAATTTATTTATGCTTTTCAGTCTTGTTTTCATAATATGCAGAACCTATGTAGTGTGTGGTTTGTACTGATTTAACATCTGTTTATTTTATCAAATTAATCAAAACAACAACATTTCTCATCTATTTAAGTTATTTAGTTTCTGAGGTTATAGTAATGGCAGTTTTATGGGTTCTATGGACAGGCGATGGTGGCTAGATACATTTTCCTTATCTATTTTAATTGGAAGAAACAAACTATTTTAAATAGTACAGTCATTTAATTAACATGTAAGATAAAATCTAAGTGAAAATGTTGATTGACAATTTAATTTTATAATATCATAGTCCATTGTTAATAAAAATATTAATTATTTTAATATTTTTATCACAAGATGATTTTTAGCCTCTGTTTGATTCTAACATATTTTGCCGGGAATAAGACATACATTTTTAACTAGAGACTAAACCTACCACAATTTGGAAATTAACATGAGCACTATGTGTACTTTAATAGAAGTTTTGTGAGCTGGTCCAAAATCAATTTTAACTGCATAGGTTACTGGACCTTTGCTTCCCCTTCTTATCAAAAATACACTACAATTCAGGACAGTACAGAAAATTACACGATAGACATTATAATCCCACCTCCAACTAAGCTGTCATAAAATGCTACCCAAAATATTGTCCAACTTTGATGAAAAATCAAATATTGATTGTTGGATATGTTAAGTATTTCACTCCATGCCTCTACTCCAACACTCCACCACTCCGCTCCACCACTCCACCACTCCACTTCACCACTCCACTCCACTCTACTCCACCTTTTAGTACGTAACAAACGATGTACGAATAGTAATGGCACTAGTAAATATTGTTATTTGGGCTTAACGAGTTTAAAAAAAAAAACAACAAGCGAAAAATACATCGACAAAACAATTACCTCCTTACCAAATCTGAGTTCAGTAGACCGCAACCCAACGACAAAAGTAATCAAAAATAAATCTAGAGGTCAACATACAACAATATACAGGTGTCTGTACACTATATCAATGCTGTAAATCGTCCCGAGTGTATGAAAATTCTGAATAACACAGAAACATTTAAATAAATATGACGTAAATAAATAGCTTGATCTAAATAAATAACTTGAAAAAAAAAAAAAAAAAAAGAAAGAAAGAAAAGGAAGGCTGCATATTGTCACTCGCAGCTGAAATATTTCAATATCAATCCGAACAAAAACATGAGAAGTTATTACCTGGTACAATCTGTGTGAAAACTATAGTTACAAGCCAAACTGAAGAATATTTGTGCAGTTCTGTTCAATAGTATCAACGTCAGGTCTAATATTATGACAACATTGATGTCTTTGTCAACATTATTAAGGCCGAACTCAACACGAATGAAGAAAAAATGGATTTTGTAATCCAACACAATAAACCCTTATTGAAATAATGAACAGTTATATCTACATAGAAACGCGTTTGTTGGTTACGGAAGTTCACATGACAAAAGAGTAGACCGGATTATTAGAAAGCTAAGTTGATTTGACGTAGTATATTTTAGAACTCGTGACATGTTTAGGACTTATATATTAAAGTAACTATGAATCTTTTATTACTGAGTTTGATTTTAGAGAGAAAATGAGAGAACAATTATACCTAGGAGGACTAGTACAATTTTCAGACACAACTGTTTAAAATCCTGAAACAAACACTGATTAAACAGTACAAAGCTCACAACTAAACTTAATAAGACTTTAAAGTTTGTTTAACTTTAAATGTATACATCTTACATGGAGATTACACTAAGTCGATTACCGAGTTTGACAAAACCAACACTTTTTAAGTGTTAAGTTAAGGTGAAATCACACCTAGGTGATACATGACACGATTTATGGTGTTAAACACTCAAAACACGCCGATTTTTTTTCTTTGGCACCACATTTGCTGTGCTTTACAATACAATTAAGGTGTTGATGACTACTCATGATTTTTCAATACTTTGTTAAGGAGAATTAGAATCCTTCGATGATATTTAAGAAAACACATGCATATACACCATATTGACACAAGTTCGCGACCGGTAATAATTTCCACCTGAAGGCCAACCGGAATCTTTTGTCATCTCAGACGGAACTTCTGAGCCAATTCTTTTTCTGAGTTTATTTAATAGACCCTTAATTATTTACATGTTTAATAAAACAATAATAAATTCAAACATGTACAAAACGTTATAAAAAAGCAAACTTCATTAGATATACCCTAGGTTATACATTTATTAATTTGATATAAAAAGATTTAATAAGTTTTGTTTCACAATGGCAAGTTCAAGCAGCACGAAATAGTATGCACATTTAAAAGAACTTTTCAAGAAATTTTAAATCATTTTCATTTGAATCTCGGATTGCAAATAAAAAATCTGTATATACTACTACAACTTAGACATTACACAAGAAAGAAAAATCAACAGATATGTTTAAATCAGTACACCAATTGAGCCCAATTTCTGAATTCAGAAGGATGCATGCATCATCGCGAGAAACGTAAACCTCGTCGCAGAAGAAAGCTGCTTCCGAAATGTCATTAAGTTATATGCAACTTTTGATTACTTTAATGACAGCTATACATTTGTAGCGGATGCTGATTTGGCTCACAGGAATTCATCAAAGTTATCTTACAGTTGCAAATTGTAGTAACTTAGTTCATTTTGTCTACTATTATCTCAAATGATAGGCCATAGTAGTTTTCCGACGGATGTTCTAATCTCGTAAACGTATTTGGAATGTACCAACCTAGAGAAATAAAATCAACCAAATGCGCGTTTGATTAAGTATAGCATAAAACACAGAAATCAGAAAAAATACGAGAATATTAATATACGATCCGTCGATTGATTTATGGTGCCTAAAAGCCACCCAATAATACTGATATATGCTAGATAAAATATATCTGATACACATTTTTTTGTGCCTGTCAGCAAAAAGTGACAGAAAAACATTATTTGGATCTTCAAAAGTACAAATCGTATATCTTTCATCATGCTTATTGTGCCTCAAATGGTTTAAAAAATTCCAATTAACAATTTATCTTCAGACAAAATACAGTTTTACACTCAGTAAAACGCTAGATTAATTAAAGCAACTGAAAATATTGCATCGACATACTCTCGGTAAATGCGTCATACTGTTCCAAAAGGAATTATTTAAAACTTTGTGTTTTAAGGGAAAATACCAAAACAGCAAAAGCCGAAAGATATTGTGATAAAAAGTTTATATTCTGCCTTGATTTTATCTTTGAATGCTGAAACTTTCCCAAATGACAGATAAATGACAAATGGACAAAGATCTTATTGACCACACATTTGTCGCCGATGTAACTGAAATGTATTATTATATACACTACAAAAGTCAAAAAGTCTGAAAAGACCAATTTTTGTCTGAATTTGCATGAATTTTTACTCGACATTCTTTCTTTGTCTGAATTATTTTAAAAATTCTTAACATATTATGAATTTGTCTAATAAGGTTCTTGATTTTTCTTGACAAGTGTCTTGACAGTATTAAAATTGTCTAAAAATTTCTCAACACTTTCTGTATCATCTGATAACAGTCTTGATTAGTCTCGACCAATTCTTGACTGTCTTAAATTTGTCTCGATCAGTCTTGACATATTCTTGACATTCTTAATAATGTCTGAATATGTCTTGACATATTCTTGACATTCTTAATAATGTCTGAATATGTCTTGACACATTCTTGACAGTCTTAAAGCTGTCTGAATATATCTCGACACATTCTTGACAGTCTTAAAGATGTCTTGACACTATCTCAACAGTATAAATTTCGCTTGAATTGTGTATAGACACATTCTGCACTGTTTAAACACTTTCTTTTGCTGTTATATACTCATTTTTATTATCGCTAAACTAAAGATTGCATTTCTGTAAATATCAACAATGCAATTTCCCATAGGAACTCCTTTCACGGCTAAAACTGTACCACTTTTACTATGAAGTTTTGAAAAAAAATATATCCTAGAATGGAAAGTTCATATGCACTACTATTTTTTTCAAAGGTCAAAATATAGGGCTGTGCGGCATATTTTCAACGTTTATATGCCCCGAACTTCTAAGAGTTTAAACTTACATTAAATTTCTATACTACCCCAACCTTGACTTCAGGATTTCCACAGACTTCAACTTGATCACTATGAATATGTATATTTACTGGTAACATTCCCAAGTTATGTCTCTATGAGATGAAACATAGAGATCATATCCGGGAACCAGTACGTAAACAAAATTAATTGTCTATGAATATTCTATATCTCCCCAAAGAGGCGTGGTTTGAAAAGCAGCTGTATTTACAAAGTGCAACCTATACTAACATTTATTCCAATAGAATACTTTCTAAAAACACTTTTCTCACAACAATACTTATATCTCAGAATTATAGCCTGAAAGAAATCACTGCATATACTCTAAGTTTTCTTTTACAGTACATTTTATACCCCCACCCCTGTATCAATTTTTTACAGAATTTGAAAACAAGACTTTAATTATTGCCAGCTTACCCTATGAGCATGTTTTCTGACATGAAATGTCTAGAACCTGTTCGAAACTATTTTGATAACAAATTGAAAGCATTTCAGAACACTATAAATGTAATGTTTAGCAGCTAATCATTCCAACATTCAAGATTATATAAAGTGTCCAATCCTGCCTCTGTCTCCAGTCCACATCTTACTGTATGCCTATTTGTCAATGAAAGTTCACAATTACTGCCTCAAATGGTCAGTTAAGAAATCTTGTCACAACAGTTTCATCTCTTACCATATATCTAACATAATTTAGCTAATATATGAACTAGAAGTGTTTAAACACAGCCATATTTGCAAAAGTTGTATGAATGAAGATATCAGTCTGATGTATGAATTAACTAAAGTTTTATAGAATGACTGCTAACATCTGAATTTGCATAACTTCCAAGTACAGTTATTGGTTTCTATACAAAAGACCTTTAAAATAATAAAGTCATAGCATTTACAAGTTAAATTATTTGTTTTATGACCAGGGGGTAGGCATTTTTCTTGGTATTTTGCCCCTGGGGCCTCAAATTTCCTAAATTATTCTGCTGTTTCTAGCAATATGGAATATTTAGTGCATATTTAGGATAGAACACACTATTGTAAGTTTTATTGAGGTATTTTTTTATTTCTAGCTTGTATTTTTTATGCCGTGATCACAAAAAAGCTAATTTAGGTGCTACGGCTTACTTTTGGGTTATCGACAGAATAAAAACACCCCACCAATAATATTCATGAAGGATCTATGAGTTTCAATGACTGCGAAGAGTAAATATAAGCACTTCTAAACAATTTATATTACTAATATGCACATATAATGAATTTATTTTGCATTCAGGGCTTTAACTAAACTATGCATACTGTAAACTGTGAATTTATGCTGAGTCATCATAGTTAAGGCCCAGGATTTTCTCAATCTTCATGAAACATTTATAAAACTTCATATTTGAGTTAATTTCATTAAAATCTCTGAGATAAACCAGATTTGGTGGAATTCTGTATGTTCCTTTTTTACCCAATATAGGTTGTTTCTGTAAATATCAACATTGCAATTTCCATAGGAACTCCTTTCACGGCTAAAACTGTACCACTTTTACTATGAAGTTTTGAAAAAATATATCCTAGAATGGAAAGTTCATATGCACTACTATTTTTCAAAGGTCAAAATATAGGGCTGTGCGGCATATTTTCAACGTTTATATGCCCCGAACTTCTAAGAGTTTAAACTTACATTAAATTTCTATACTACCCCAACCTTGACTTCAGGATTTCCACAGACTTCAACTTGATCACTATGAATATGTATATTTACTGGTAACATTCCCAAGTTATGTCTCTATGAGATGAAACATAGAGATCATATCCGGGAACCAGTACGTAAACAAAATTAATTGTCTATGAATATTCTATATCTCCCAAAAGAGGCGTGGTTTGAAAAGCAGCTGTATTTACAAAGTGCAACCTATACTTAGAAGAATCAAGGATTTGTATAGTAAGATAACCTTTGGGTGCACCTATGTGGAAAACCCCGAATGACCCCCCATGTAGTTTAATTTTGATTTATTTTTTATTAAACGTTTAATTAAATTGTTTTTGCTTGGAATATATGTCGAAGTTACTGACAAACAGCATTTGAGATTTTTGCCGGTCAAAAAACTGCCAGTCAAATTTGCTTTACTAAAATGGGTGACTTGAGGCAGTTTTAAAATGTGACCATGTGTCTCTTTTGAACTCCACCATTCATCTTGTGCGTGTGTGTGGCTAAAAAGGGGACTTTCGATTGGGACAAAGAATTTGTTCCCATCTTGATTCAAAAACTTATTCATTTTTTTTTAGAACAACCAAAAACAGTTTTTATTCAGAATTGAGTGTAACAGACAATGAATTTCATAATTTTTTTTATCAAAACTAAATATTTGTTATACTTCCCTCCTGATATTTTTCTCAAGAAATCATAGAACAAAAAAAATGTTTAGATCTTAATTATGCGTGTCTGTTTGAGATCCATTTCATAAGACTAATGATTTCTAGAGAAATCATTGATGGGACCCTTTATAAATACAGTTTTCTATTATTCCTGGAGTATATAATAGTTTTCTTTTAATCTTTGGGAAATTATCCAATTTGTTTTTATATTAAATTATTTCACTTCATAATTTTTGATGAAGAAAATCCATTTTAATTCAAAATTTTTAATTAAAATGATGATTTTCATTTTCATCTATCAACAAACTTTTAAAAATTGTAGTGGCATGGTCAGTCAACTGATAAGTTGCATGGCTGATTACAGGTAAAGCAGTAATTTTCCATATGACAGTCGCGTGTACCCTGGGGTGTGTATAACTTATTTGGAATTATACCTTAATTGTATGGGGAACATCCTGTCCACGTGTAATACTTAATATATATATTGCAACAGATGACATTACACAAATTTTCTTCTGTTAAATCAAGGATTTGTATAGTAAGGCTATACAAATCCTTGGAAGAATTAGGATACAATAATACTTTGCTATTTATAAAAACCACATTTTGGTACAATAATTGTTTATTTACCCTATCAACATTGAATATTATGCATGTGGAATGAAATATGTCTACAGTATGATTGGTTTTAATCATTTAGCAATTATTTATAAGATTTAGAAATCAACATTTGTAATTATTTACAAACCCACATTTAAATTGGTTTTATCAACATACCCACATTTGTATTGTTAATACTTTAAATTTCATAGCCATATTTGTATTTATAAAATATTTATATACCCAAATTTTCAATTATTTTACATGCCCAACTTTTGTTTTTGTTGTAACAAGTGTAACTGAAACAACAGTATATTATATAAAGAGAAATAAAGATAAAGTTATATCATGTATATTGGTCATGATTTGTAAAACTCAGAATAGTCAAGTAAATTTAAGACACAATTCAAAATGTTCAGAATATGTCAAGCCATACTGAGAAGAAATAAGAATGTCGAGAATCTGTCGAGAAATTTCAAGACAGTATTCAAATGTCAAGAATTTGTCAAGAAATTTTAAGACCATATTCAGAATGTCGAGAATTCGTCGAGTAAATTTCATACAAATTTAATATAAATGAGAATTTGTCAAGAAAAATTAAGACACAAGTCATACATTTGGAGAATGTCGAGTAATTGTTCATGCAAATCAAGACAAAAATTGGTCTTTTCAGACTTTTGGACTTTTGTAGTGATATCCATTAGCTTACTTATTTCACTGTCAACAGCCTTAACTGTAAGATGTTAAATTTGAAGGGATTTTTTAAATTTTGGAATAAAAAACGGATTCTGTTATTGCAACAGAAAAACCGAACAAGGCGAATTCAAAAAGGTGAAGTCCTTAAAAAATGACAAAATCAAACGCTATCAATCAACGGAACAAGTGAAGAACAACTGCCATTTTCCTGACTTGGTACAGGCATTTTCCGAAGAAATTGTGGATTGAACCTGGTTTTATTGCTAGCTAAACCTCCCACTTGTATGACAGTTGTTTATATTCGTTATATTGACAAAATTGGGTGAGCAACCCAAACAGACATAATAGGTAAATGTGACAATAGTTTGGATCCAGCAGCCAAAACTGTGTAAAAATATGTGGTATGATTGCCAATGAGACAACTCTCCACCAGAAACCAAAGGATGTAGAAGGTCACCTTAAAGGAGAAATACCAATCAAGATGCATCCAAGCATATTTCCTATGAATGCACTATTCGTTGTACGATTTTAAATGCATATCAAGTATTAAAGTGATAAGGGAGTTTAAATGAAATATTATAATATTTGTTCATACTTTTCATTGTGATATGTTCAAATAAAATAAAAATGATAGGTCATTGAAGTTGTTTTCAAACAACAGGTTTTGAAAAAAAAATTACACATTTTATGGAGAAAAAGCATCATTATGTGATTAGAAGGTAAGCCAAATGCTAAAATTTTGACACAAAATATGAGAAAATAGCTCTTATAAAAAGATTTTTTAAATATTAACAAAATATTGAGGGCGCCATACATTTTTTTTCAGCTAAAACATTAACATTTCTGTAGATTCCTTTATAATTTAGGCAATTTCTGAGTTACTTCCCCTTAATACGATACGTAAAAAAAAATTAAAATCAAGCAAAACATTTTCTACCTCTGTAAACATTTAAGTAATTATAAAATAACCTAACATCAATTTGTTCTTAAAATGCAAACTCTCTGACTTGATTCGAAATCTATTGTGTTTTGCTATTTTACAATCCAAGATGTGAGAAGACTCCCTTGCCAACCATAAGTGTCATAGCTCGGAGCATTACACAAACCGAAGGATGACGGAAATAAAATGTCCGTAGCTAATTGAGAAAACTAAATACTGTAAAAATCCACAAACTAGAGGTCCCCAAGATTTTATATCGTTCAGTTGGAACGAAAAACCCGATTTCGTCATGTAGGTAAAAGTAATCTTCTCATTATGTTTGATATGGATTTTGCCAATTATTGAAAACGGAGGCAGACATGTAATTTTCACACCCTTCTTCTTACGTCTTGGGTAGATAGTTGTCTCATTTTCAATTATACTACATCTCTTTTCAGTTGTATTATATTCATCAGGTAAATATGAAGAAGAAGTAAAATATTTGTTGAAAAAAAAAAATGAAAACGACACTTTACAAATTGTATGCGTCCAATGCGCTTTTCTAGATTTACCTTCATCAGGAATACTTAAAGCGATATATTGGAAAGCCAATGATGTAAAGGAACCGAAAGAGTTGATGAGCTATATGAAATATTCAAAATATAACAAAAGTTCAGGTATAAACAGACAAACATGTGACAGAAAACAATCGGAATGTATTGAAATTGGAGTGATACCAGGTGTGTTAACAATCTAAGCATGTCCTATTCTGCCTGCATTATCCTTCATACAGTTTTTGATACATATTCAAAAGTATCAAAGCCTAAAACATGACCAAATCAGTCAAGATTGGTATATTAGACATGTGGAACGTATAAGTTTAAATGTCTTCAGTTGTTGTTTCAGGAAGCAAGATGAAGTAGCCACAACTGTTTGAATACTACTACAGCTCACGAAAAAACAGTCCTGAACAATAAAGGCAATAGTAGTATACCGCTGTTTAAAAGTCATAAATCGATTAGGAGAAAACAAATCCGGGTTACAAACTAAAACAGAGGAAACACATCAACTATAAGAGGAAAACAAGGGAACAAAAGAATCACTGAACTCCAACAAAAAAAAAAAAAAAACAAAAACAAACAAACCGCCAACATACATAGAAACGGACTATTTGATAACAACTGCCATATTCCTGACTTGGTACAGGACATTTTAAGAAAAAACTGGTGGGTTGAACCTGGTTTTATGGCTAGCCAAACCTCCCGTTTATATGGCAATGTTAAAAATACCGCTAAAATGACAACACTACGTGACAGGAATACAGTACAAACAAACGCAAGAACACTCAGCACAGAGAAATACATAAATAAATAATATATATTTATCCTGACAAGTTTAATGAAGTCTCCTCATAAAGTTAATCAAAATCATCAGTATTTGTGAGAGGACAGTAACTATTTTTTGCCAGACCATTGGAAGAGGGAGTCAGTGTAACTGTATTAGTAAAATTCGCTTGTCATGTATACTATTTTTCCGATGTTTAGTTCCTTTTAAAAAATTACAATATAAGATTGGGTGAGATATAACTATTTGTTATTGATTTGTTACTTTAACCATCCATTTACAGAAAAAACGTTGGCGAGGACTGTAATATTTTGTAATTTGACGTCCAAATAGTGAACATTCGCGAGTGTAACATTTCAATGAATATATATAAACGTCATACGATTCTGATGTTATTTTTGAGAAACCGAAAGTTGACAATCCTAGTTTGAAGTTGTTTGTATGTGTAATTTTGAGAAGGAAATTAAGAAATGAAGCAGATTCTACTTTCGGTTATATCAAAATGATCAACACTAGTTACTAAGATGTATGAGAACCAAGCAACTGCTGAAATGTTGTTATAGAGTGAATGGACATCAGAAATATATTTAAACGTGAAACTACATAATTTGGCGAGATTTTCTAAATTCTACCTTTATAAGATTTTAAATTATTTAGGCTTCGATCTGCCAAATATGCTTTAGATGTAAAAAAAGAAAAACCATCAGTTTGATTCTGTCATCTTTAGTATATTTGTTATTGGAATCATTTAGGTTCTTCACAAAGTAAAAATTTTCGTGACATTAAACAAGTTATTTTTATCCACAATATCAGTTAATGATGAACATCAGATGTTATATAAGAGGATGTCATAGATGTTCAAATTAAGCATGGGGAAATTATTGTAGTAGTCGATCTGTTAATTAAACACGAGGAGAAATAGTGTCGTGTGTGAAAAAATCGAAAGTTTTGATATTTTCACAAACTAGTGGTGAATGTAATTACGATTTTTCTGTAGTTCATTTTAGTTTGTAGGAATCAACATCTGATTGATGAGTAGCATGCAACAGTAGCAGGCCAATGTTAAGAATACGTCAATCCATTCTTGATATGAGAATCGCACACATTATGTAGCGAGTGCCTTGGTGCTGACATGATTCTCATATTCGCTGTTGATGAAATTTGTAAATGTTTAAGAAACTAAGATTCCAACTCTCTCAGGCAAAATGACCATAGATTGATTTGGCTATTCATCTGAAGTCCCTTTTGGTAATAAACACCTTACGTATTCAATTAGTTATACGTTCCTGTCTTTTAAAGTTTTGGGTTAGAGAGTTGCTGATGAAGGTTAATCAAGAAAAAGCGCTTTGAGCGCACGAAATTAATAAAGGGCTGATTTTATCTTTAACCTTCGACATGATAAGCGTCTCATGCTATTCATGCATTACATCCATCATGCGAATCGAAACGTCCCGATAGGTATTTTGACAAACTCGGAAAATTTACAGATCCGAACTACATGATATATATTTTTAATATCTAAGACCATGAAATCATGTCTCTGAATTGACACCGCTAAGAATATAAGAAATACTTTTAGTGAAACATATAGACGAGCCCGCTAAATGTCGTTTTTTATAAGGATTTTGAAAGGTATTGTCCAATATAAATAAAGGAAATTTGCGTCGTTCTTTTGTATGAAAATACCATATAAGAGAAAGGCAACAGGAGAGTACCGATGTTTAAATATCATAAATCATTCAAGAAAATACAAATCAAGGGAACAAAAAACTGATGAGAGAATAACAGAAGGACTGATTTGTGATTTTCTCATATCATTTTGAATCACTAATCTGATAACGATTGACCAAGACATAAAGGTCACCATATATTTCTTGTAGTTGTATCAGTTAAAGAGGTATATAATCCATTTGAACAATTAACGTGACAGAGATGTTTCTTAGGTGGACGCTGGCTCTTCAGAAGTGAGCACACCATATGTTGGTGCTGTATGTATGCTGACACTTTGAAAGGAAGAACGTAAAATCATCACACTTGTCATTAAGTTTGAGTTAAAAATTCAATTGATATGTAAAAGTATTGATAAGTTTAACTCCAGATTTGAATAGGTCCTGTTAAACTCAGTTCAATCTAAAGTCAGTGGTATTGATTTTATATAGAATTTAAATTCCCAATACAGTGAGATCTGAATTTAAGGACAACTTTCAAATTTTGATTTTTTTCATCTCTAACATTTATTCATTTATGTTTTGATCAATCTTAAAGCTTATCCTTCACGAAGCTGCAAGGATCTATGTAGTATTCGGGTCTATAGCAATGCCTTGAGCTAGTTGGAAATATATATCCTCCAAGTGTATCCTCTGTTTGATCGTATAGTGTTTACATATACCAATTAATACGTTACGCATTTTTGAGAAAGAACAAGAGAAAAAATTTAATTAATAAAAATCACAGAAATTTTGGCAACAGCAAAAACATGTCTTAATTTCAGCATTCATTACAGCTCACAAGGTTTTTTTTTTAAATTATTTCTGTGAATGTACAAATATCTATGAAAACATAAATGCAGTTATAAACACAAACAAAACAGCAAACATACAAAAGCATATAAAATGTATGAAAAAAGTAAAATATCAAAAATAACGAAATCCAAGGAAAATTCAAAACGGAAAGTCCCTTATAAAATGGCAAAATCAAAAGCTCAAACATATCAAACGAATGGAAAACAACTGTCATATTCCTGACTTGGTACAGGCATTTCCTTTTGTAGAAAATGGTGGATTAAATCTGGTTTTATAGCTATCTAAAACTAGACGACATTTTCCCTGAGTTTGGATTAATTGTCGGATGATGCATGCATAGCAAGAAACGCTAAGCCTGTGCTGGCACCCCGTCTTGTCTCGATATGACTTCATGCGATTTCATTTTATCTTTATTTGTAGATTCAATACTTATACCAGAGCCCGCGGCCGTATACTGCATATCCAACACGAACAGAAATTCGATACATCTCTCTACAGCTTAATATATAAATTCAATGCTAGACCTTCAATTAGTTGGGTTGTCATCACGCATGTTCTTATTCAGGATGACACACATACAAATTTCCTGCTTGAAACACAAGAGACATTAATATATTTTTCTGTAAACATAGGGAGACGTGGTTTGATTGTCAATGGTACAACTATCTATCTGATAAAAAAACAAAGATGTGAACAATTGCAGGTCCCCGTATACGTCCTCCAACAATCAGCAAACACTATACCTTAAAGTAAGCTATAAAAGGCATATCTATGGCAAAGTGTGAAAGGAGTAAGTCCAGTAAGACCCCTTTTTGGCCCCAAAATAAAGAAGTTTCACAAAATTGTTAATGTGTAAACTTTTAGTTATTTATTGGAAAGTAAAATGCTTCTGCTACATACATATGGGCTGTTTTTGACAATACAATGCACATATATCGGGAACTAGCATCATTAAGTCATGCTAAGTAACTGAAATCTTCACAATTTTAGCATTTTAGTTAAATTTTAGACGGTTTCCGTCTTAAATGAAAGTGGCCGCATTTGTGTTCATTCTTAATATTGAAATGTAAGTTGTATTTGATGATAACACATAACATATATAAAGGTTGAGGATGAACACGGATGCGGTCATTTTCATTTTTGGCAAAAACCATCTGAAAAGTGACATTTTTGGCATATTTGATAGATTTTTCATATTTAAGCTTGAATCGGAGCATTTTTAATGAGTAAATCAGTTAAAATCTTTCACATAAACTAATAGAATCAACCAAAATAGACACTTAAGTGTTTAAAAAGTGTCCAAAATCTTTCGTCAGATGCACCTGAAATTTGAGGCCAAAATCGGCCCTTACCGGACATACTCCTTTGTAAAAGAGAAAACAAACAACCTGATTTGTATAACAACAATGATCGAAAACAAATATGACAGACAGCGACCCCGACAAGCACTGGATTGCATGCTTCTGGCTTGGGATAGTAACATAAAGAATGTGGCGGGGTGTTACATGTTTAATATTGTGAGTGCTCAACCCTTTACTATACGTTTTACTTGCAAACAAATTATTTTGTTACCGTGTTCAAAGAAGTAAATTCGAAACAAAGAAGAACATTCTCAAATTGTCTTTATTAGTGAAAATGCTGATCTTATATATATATATCGGATGTTATTCTCTGAATAAGAATATGACACAAATGATCACTTTATGAGAAAAGAACAGCAGGTTTCTCAACGCAATTAACAAGATTAGGAAATAGAAATGTCAATTCTCTTCCTTGCAAGTACAGCATGACTGCCACTGAAAATATAATCTATACAAATGTCTAAAAAATATTTTATAGTGTCACATTATTCTATAATGTGGCACTTTTATGTCATATAATTTAGCACCATTAATAATGACAGACAAAGATTTGAATTAAGATTCTTAAACATCAGTATGATCTCTTGCAAATAAACGCTGACAAAACGATCGTAGTTTGGTTCGTAAATAATTACACGTCGAACGTCTAAAACTAGGAAACAGTGCAAAACATAAAAATCCTTTAATACTGAAGTTCAGGAAATAAATCTCATCCAGAAATAAAAGAACCACTCGTTCTGTCTCTGCAGTTACTGTTGAGGGATTAAACAATGTTAACTTTGTTTTAAGAACATCGTGTGGAACACATAATATAATTTTCAAAACAACAATGATCAGCAATTTTATCGTAATACGTCGTTTAGAGAGTATAATTCGTAATGCAAGTCCATCAGGAATTCGTCGAGCTCTTCCTCTATCTTCAACGCAAAGGGACACCGGTCTCTTAGCAACTGTGGTTGTTGTAGCTATAAATTGACGCACATCACTCTTACAGCGTCGTTTACGACTACATAACTGAATTGATATAACCAATAACATAATCGTAATGAGAGAAAATGGAATGATAAACGCAAATATGACGTCAAGTTTACGTAGTAATGCGAGGTATTGGTAAAATTCGGGAATTATAATACATTTTCTCTCGACACCATCACTGTGTACAATACTTGTCCACGTGTGATACAAATGTGCGACAATTGATAAAAGCGCCATGGTTATGATGGCACATTTTACACGAAATGGATTACAATATTTGCCAGCTATCCGAGAACTACGAAGAGCTATACAACGTTCAAACATTAACATTACGACGATCCACCATTCCATAAAAATACTCAAGAAAGACAGGTAGTAAACAATCTGGCACACTCCGGGTACAACATAAATATTATATAGTTTATTAGGGATCAATTTAGCGATAAGGTAAACAGTATCAATGATACATAATGACAACAAATAAACGAACGGCGTGACTTTCTTAAACTCCGTTTCCCTTAAGATGAAAGCAGCGAAAACATTTAAAAATATTCCGACTGAATAAATACATGGTGATATGTATTCTCCAATAAAAGACAATATCTTCAATGCAGGCGGATAATAAAACCATGTGGTCATATTGGCTTCAAATGACAAGTTAAAATATTGATACATTCCCATGTCATTTATGAATGGACCGGTATAGTCTGTATAGTTCGGCATATTTTCTAGTTCCCTGTAAAAAAAGAAAAACAATAATATACTTTCTTATATCTTTATAACTTGATTAATGTTACAAGTGTTACTTATAGTTTACTTTATAGTCTGTGTCTAATAAAATTGAGAATAGAAAAGGGGAATGCTAATACTGTATTAGGTTATTTCATTGGTGTCATTATGAAAAATAAAACAAAATACAATTTTTTTTTATCGCTACAATGAAATAATTGCATTTGCATATGTAGAGTAAAATGATATCACTATGCATACAACGTTTTTTTCATCAATAATCATGTTTATATAACAATGTGTAGATATACGCTAATGAGACAACTGCCAAAAAAAGGTATCGAAAGACCAAAGTCATTCGGAGGTCATTTCACGATGATCAACAATATGCAAGTCACAGTCCTGCAAATTAACTCACAATAAGAACGTATTATAATAATTCAAAACACTCCCTGTATCCCACTTTTTGCGCCTTAAAAAACAAAGATCGATAAAAACATGAAACCATGATACCAAGTTTTTTTCATTGCTAGATCTTACACAACACATGACTGCAAAGTTTTACAACATACAAGTTTTAATCGCACATTATTACCGGGGAATAGCACAAGTGTTGTGAAACTATAATTTTGCATATTCTGTTTTCCAAATGGGTTATTTGGTGTATTTTTATGAAAATTGCTTAGCAAGTAGAGCGAGCGGAACTGAAATCAATATAAAACATAAATTCATGTATATATGTAATTTTTATACTATCCGAGAAAAAAGTACACATTATGAAATAAATTTAGATGTCACAACAAGTTGAATAATTTGACTTTATATTGCTATTTCGCAAAATCCCTTTTTACCAGTTCTACTTCAAAATGAAATATTTGTGACAGCGAAACTTCCATTTACTGATGCAAATTTAAAAGGGATAACGAAATGCGGATGTTTTTTTGTGGATGTTTTGCCTAAGAACTCAACAAAAGATACTATAATATAAATCAGTCAAGTGTATGTGTTGTTTCTTAAAACAATTATATTCCGAATGCAGTCGTCGCCTGTATACTTTTGCTTTTTTGACAGTATGCTGCGTCATAACTTAAATCATTTATTCTTCAAACCAACACATTTTGATACCTACTAATCATTTTTGAATCCATAAAACGGAAAATCTTATCAATGATTTCCTGATGAGCTACTAAAGATATCTAACCAAACAGACAATTAGATACACATATAAATGTATCTTTAGACCATTGAAAATAGTATTATTTTAACTACATGCAAAGTAATGTAACGTAATTAAATCGCTGATGAAAGCATACAGAACAAAAATCTTTCTAAATTGCGTGAACAGGCACCATTCAAGTTGATACACAGCTCCTGGAGTCTTTGTTGTGCGACATTTGTTATAATATGAATTTAAGCAAATGTACGTCACCATATCGTGCCACTTTCTCTCCTATTTATCGTCTATTCACGTGACGAATCTCCTTATATTATTTTCCACAAAACTGTAATTATTTTGGTATTGTAATATACACCCTTGATGGATTGTATGTGTTTGCAACTTTACAAATAAGCTTTCAGTGGGAAACATCATGGTAATTAAACCGAATGTTGTCATGTACTTCAATTACTTGGGACTTAATTGGCAAATTTGTTTGTATTACACCAGCTTTATAAGGGTTTCTTCAATTATAAGATTTGTTGGTTTCTTTAATTACTGTTAAAATGTTAATTGTAACTTAACACTTGAAGAAACATTGAAATTCACATCAGTTCAGCTCAATTTGTTTTAGACTAATGTTTGCTTGATAATTTGTTATGATTTGTCTCGAGGTGCCAGTAAGGATTGAACCATGTAGATTAGGATTTACGTAGAATAAGAACTATTAGTACTTGAAAACTAAATGTCTTTGAATCATTTTTGAAATTTCAATTGAAAATGGAAGAAATGACATATGCGGGAAGGAAATTAAATTAAAGTTACATTAGAAATGTTTTCCAATATGCACAGACTGGATTACTTGTGATATAAAGGAATTATTTGCACCGTCCTAGCTGGCTTTAGATTAACAATAAAAACCCACCACAGGTCTGCGTTGTTTTGAATAGACAGTAATCGTATTTGAAAGTATGTAACAAAAACATGAAACTTGTGTTCAATTTTTCACATCTCTTTCAGACTTGACATTTAATCTTGTACTTTTGCAAGTGGTTCAAATAAACGCATTAAACGTCAACACATATTAAGCACAACTTGACGGTAAAAAATATTAGAGAAAGTACTCCGAGTAGTTAAGCAAAACATGCTTGGCGTATTGACCCCGTAATGCGACAAAATTGGTTAAAAGACTCATCTTCTCATCTTTAAATTACATCACACAGAGAAGTGTGTCTACAATCACCAAAGACACATTTAACTGATCACAGTGAACCAACTAGTAATGACAACTGTAAAATGTGTTAAGTGGTGTTATCAGTTTATGTAGGATATACAACCTTGTCTCGGCACCTAATGGTACAGTTTTTATGTACTTTCACGATAAAGCCTTTTAGTGAAGCTAACAAACAAGAATACACCATACGCATGGGAATTAGATTGATGCATATTAAAAAAAATAGAAATTCCCTATTTGATAATAATTTCATCACTTTCTCAAGTAAATGATAAAAAGTTTAATGCTGATATATTGTTTAAAAAATGAGAACATTCATACATGACATCTGGCCTAGAAATGTTTGTTCCATATATTGTACTATTATTAGTAAAATCAACATAATTTATAAGCCTGATCTATTTGACGATTTTTTTAACACTATCACAATAAGTAGTACATTTGTAAAAATGACTGGAAAACATGTATAGGTGATATACCAGTTGAACTTGATTTTTATCGTAGCACACATACAACATTTCCATATTGCTTTATTGTAGAAAATAGAGAAAAAAATGGGTGAAGGTCTCCAATGGCAGGATTGCAATATTTGTGACTTATTAATGCAGAAAGATTACAATGTAGTTGCAATTACACGAAAAATAAGACAAAATTCCTCCATAAATTCCATAATAGCAGGTGCATAATTTCAACATGTGTGTAATCTTCCTTTGAAGTTTTAGGGATCTGGGTTGAAAACTGTAGGAGTTGATTCCAAAAATTAAGTGTCCTCTTTTCCCCGCCCTCCCGCCCGCCTGACATCGTCAAACCCGTCCTAAACATATATGACAATATGAATTATTTTATCTTTTTTTCATGCAGTGTTGCTTATGTCATATATTTCAAGATATATATAAAAAAGCTAGAAAAAAGACAAAGAAACAAATTAAAACACAAAGAGTTGAATTTAAGTTGGACATAATTAAAGCCGCGGTAGATATCCGGTGTAAAGGAAGATGGAGGACACATATATTAACGTCCGGCGGAACAAAACAGTTAGATAAGTATGTAATAAATCAATACCATAACAGTGGCTACAGAGCAGATGTAACTAACCACGCACTGGAACTGACGAGTAAACAAAACTGGTATCAACACAACAATATACGATCAAAGTTTACTTAACAAAATAAGCACTTTTCTTGCTCCAAAGTCACCACGATCAGTTGGAATAAGAGATTTGATTTGATTTGATTTTTGGTGTTTTAACGCCACTTTTAAGCACCGCTTTTGGGCTATTTCGTGGCGGCCAGTTTTTATTGGTGGAGGAAGCCGGAGTGCCCGGAGAAAACCACCGACCTTCGATAGGAAAACTGACAATCCTAGTCAATTAAGATTGGAGTCGAGTGCACCCGCACGAGCGGGGTTCGAACCCACAACCTCAGTGTTGACTGGCTAGTGATTACAGTAGTAACTACTTAGACCACTCGGCCACCGAGGCCCCCTGGAATAAGAGATGATTTAAAAATCTAAATGGTTGCTATAATAATATCCGGAATACCTTATAGATACTATTGCCCACTCATAAGAACATTTGATCTTCATACTTTTGTTCAATGGTTCTTCTTGAGGTGATATTTCATCTTGCATATTGCATGTTAAGATGGTAGATTGAAATGTGAAATCGCCTTGTCACGCAAAACAAAGGATCACTATATATGGCCTAAAATATTTGAATGGTGACTGTTTTCATAAATGACGTTTTAGGTTGATTTTCAAATAATTCAACTTCTGCCAAATTGCTATAATAGAAATACAAAGCATTGATAAAAACCACACCAGTAACATTTTTGTAAATTGTCCTGTTGTTTAAATATGTACAGGAAAGACAAGATTCATTTATGATTAAGGCATGATTCAATAAAATTAAAGAAGTTTTTATTATTAATATAGAATTGTATGAAACATAAAATAACTTTTATGATAGTCATATTGATAATAATTACAGAAAAACAATAAAAATCAGGTTTCTAGTACAATTAATAAGACAAGTGTGAAGATTATCAAGTCTTAATTCGACATTCTAACTCTAGACGACCGAAAGTAACATGGTAAAAAATTATCAAATATCTTATAATTAATAAGACAGGTGTGAAGATTATCAAGTCTTAATTCGACATTCTAACTCTAGACGACCGAAAGTAACATGGTGAAGAATTATCAAATATTATACTGAATAACCTCTATATAAAATTGGGCTCAGGATAACTGTTACACCTAAAGAATAGTTTCTGTCAGAAGCTGTTCTACACTAGAACAATTTTGGACAGTTCTACCCTAGGACAGTTTCTGCCTGTTCTACTCTAGAACAATTTTGGACAGTTTTACCTTAGAACTGATTCTGACAGTTCTGTTATAGAAAAGATCCTGACAGTTTTTTCTCTAGAATAGTTTTGAACATCTTTAACAATATAAGTAGCTATCTACTTTATTAGTTTATTTATCTTAATTTATTTACTTTTGTTATTGTATCTTTATCATTTCAGACAAAATACACCTTTGTTACTTTTTAGGATTATTTAGTAATGTTTAATTATTTACACTTTTATTATAATTTTTAATTTATATTTATTTTTCGTTTGCTAGCTTTATGAACCGTTGTATGCCAAATGTT
Source organism: Mytilus coruscus (assembly GCA_017311375.1). NCBI lineage: Eukaryota > Metazoa > Mollusca > Bivalvia > Mytilida > Mytilidae > Mytilus > Mytilus coruscus. The sequence continues at coordinate 37,153,535 of CM029603.1, read as the reverse complement.
CACAAAAATAATAAACCATGCCATATATGTATCAGTACATGAGATTCCATTGAGTTTGTGAGATCCAGCCCGTTTTTAATTGACTAGAATTGCCAGTTTAACAGTTTTATTTCAGTAAACAGTCGGTATTTCAATGTGTACGCATTGTGCACCATTACTGGCAAATTTGTTTTTGTACTCATTGGAAGCAGAATTCATACATAACCTTTTCAAGGACAATAATAAAACGCATCTTGCAAAGGTCTTTAATGTCACTTTCAGATATATCGAGGATGTCCTGTTACTCCAAACCCACATTTAAATAAGTACTCACATCTTATGTACCCCAGTCAACTTGATATTAAGGATAATACCGGAAATTAAAAAGTATGCTTCGTATCTTGATGTTTTCCACGATATAGACACAGATGGACGACTTCAAGCTAGAATGTATGTAAAACGCGATGATTTCAACTTTCTAATTGTCAACTTCTCATTTCTGAGCAGTAACATACCCTCTGTTCCGTCGTGAGGCTTTAACAAATCTCAGATGATACGTTATGCTCGTGCATGTTCACATAATGCGGACGTCGTGAGTCCTCTTTACATAAAAACTGTTCCAACAGAGTTATGAGCAGGACGACTGAAATTGACACTTCATAAGTTTTACGGTCATCATCACGAATTGGTTCACCAATACATCTCAACTCACCAGAGGGGCCTCGGTGACCGAGTGGTCTAAATAGTCCAACTACTGTATCACTAGCCTGTCAACACTGAGATTGTGAGTTCGAATCCCGCACGTGGCAGGAGCGCTTGACTCCAATCTTAATTGACAAGAATTGTCAGTTGTCCGACCGAAAGGTCGGTGGTTCTCTCCGGGCACTCCGGCTTCCTCCACCAATAAAAACTGACCGCCACGAAATAGCCAATAGTGCTTTAAGTAGCGTAAAACATAAATCAATCAATCAATCAATCAACTCACCAGTGACACGTTTTCGCGCTCTTAGAATATTAGTAATCTTTTCGATAATTTTACCTTTTCCCTATTGCGATATTTTGACTGAATCTGGATTTGCATAGAAGGTGATGCATCCATAATAGTAGACGCTTCCCTGTCGAGATACCCGGTTTCGCTCTTTTTTTATTTCATGCGATTCCATTCGATTTTGTTTGATACCTTGATTTGTCTCTTCTTGATCGACGTACGAGATTTGAACATCGCTTAGGGAGCTACCATTTGATTTTTATGGGGGCTAGGATGAAAAAAATTTTCCTGCATTTTTTTAGTTGTAATCTCTGTCCTGCCTTTTTATTTTTCACTCTATTCGGTCCTGCCTTTTTTTATTATATAGTTTATCCTGACTTTTTTTTACATAAATTGTCATCCTGTTTTTTTTTTTTTTGCAAAGCTGCTCATCATGCCTTTTTTTTTTTTAACTCAAAACTCCTGTCCTGGCTTTCTTTCAAATTTCATCCTAGCCCCCTCCCCTGTAAAAATCAAATGGTAGCTCCCTTATCTACTGTAGCCCTAATTTATTGAGTTTGGATATCAATTTGGTGTAATCCGATCTTTATAATTGTCTTTTCAAAGAGAGTATATCCTTTTTTTCATAATAATGACAGAAATATTCAAAATATGATATAATTTCTCTACTGTTTAGGCATTATAAAACATATAAAAATTGTTTAACATTAAATATAAACATGATGAAATAACAGAACTAATATACATCCAAGACTTTTACTATTTCTACTGTTTAAGTCTTTTATCTAAAACAAAAGTGCGTTTTAGGGAAAATCCAGGTAGCTGCCTCTTTCTTCTTTACCAACTAGAACTGTTTTGAAACATGACCAGAGAGCTGTTCTCATTTATCGTAAATAGAACTATAATTCTATCCTAGAACTAATCTTGACAGTTCTACCCTAGAATATCTCTGTACAGTTATACCCTTGAACTGTTCGGGCAGGGCTGAACAGATGTTAGAACTGTAGTTAAAGTTGTGACAAGAAAAACAAATTTTCAACAAAGATAATTGTAAAAATAAGAAGATGCAGTATGATTGCAAATGAGAAAACTCCCCACCAGAAACCAAATGACGTAGAAGTTAACAACTATAGGTCACCGTACGGCCTTCAACAATGAGAAAAACCCATACTGCAAAGCCAAAGGCCCCGACGTGACAAACGAGAAAACTAAAGGCACAAAACAATAAACTAAAAAAAAACAAATATGATAAACAGCAACAAACGACAACCACTGAATTACAGGCTCCTGACTGTGAACAGTCACACACAGAATCTGGCGGGGTTAAACATGTTTGCGGGCGCTCAAACATCTCCTAACGGGGACAGTGGTGTAACATCACAACATAAAACAAACTATAAAAATCAGTTTAACTCATCAGATCGATACAAAGTTCAAAACTCGTCTTTTCAGTTACATTTCTGTACCTCTGGTTGTTCATGTACAACTAGGAAAAATGCAGATTGTTAATATCTATGTTTTGCTTAATGTTACATTTAGATATTCTAAAATTCGTCCTTTTCACCATATATGCTTTTTTTTTTAATAAGATATATAATGTCATGCATTTTCAAAATGAGTTTTAGAATGTGTTCCTACAGATTCTTACTTAACGTATAGACTTACATATAGAATAGCAATTACTTACATAAGTTTGCATTCATATTTAGACATCCACATTTTTATTTTATGTTGAATTATCCCACGGATAGAGTGAACTTTTTATTTATTAAAACAACGTTTAAAAATACTTTTTGAAAAGGGTTATCAAATCTGAAAAATCTATTAATTAAAGATTTAAACGCCAATTTACCTTTTGATCAGTTTTGCAAAAAACGATATAGCCCCTTCCCTTTTATTTTCTAAAAATATGTTAAATCTTCTGGGTTTATAATCCTACGTTATGGATAACTTTCTTATTTATACATAATTGTGTTTTACCTATATAGTTCGTACTTAAAAATGGATGTATGGCATAAAAACGATCTCGGGGACCTGTACCTTTTATCAAAATACTTCGAATAACAAGATCGTAGTTGCATTTTTCCATATCATGAACATAATTTAGGGTCAGTCACGAAGCAATATCAAAAGTACGAAGAATACTTTTTTTATAGTACGTATTATTTTCCTATTACCTGTTCTTTTGTTTAACGGATAATTGAAAGACTGGTTGATTTCCTCAGTATCAGACTTACAAAATTAATTATATAGATACATAGATGTCAAACCAAAAATAATTCAAAGCATGGGATTCTCTATGAATTGTGAAGTTTAAAGATTAGCATAAATGATATAAAATTAATGTAAAAAACAATTCAAAACATAAATAACCGAAATTAAATACTTAAAGTACCTTCACAATCTTACATATGATTTTAAAATATAAATCTTTATATACTCTAAACACTGCCACAACAGTTTGTTTGAGTGTGTCAATAATGTCGTCGGCCAACCATAAATAACAAAGATTCACAAATTTACTTATAGAGAATAAAATACAAAACAGTTACCTCTTAAATGCATTTAAGACAAATAAAAACTTACATTTCTCCAACTTCAAGTAAAACTTTTTTATCCATACGTTTTGAAGTAAGCAACTCCTAGTACCCAGAAACACTGCTGTATTGATTAGAAGATTTCTCTAATAAAATACAATAATCTGTGGTATGTGATTGGCTATCAAAACACTACTTATTTCCGCGGTGACGCAATTTTTCTAATGACTACTTTTTCTCGATATCTTTAAGGTCATCGTAACATATTAAATGTTATTAATTCTTTTGCAAAACAATTATCGCTTAAGGTAAACGGTCGGTTAATGATATGAAGTACAATATGGTTAAGATTGATGGAACGAAAGATGTTGATTAATTGATAAAAGATTAATTTTCATGATCCTATTTTTCTCAATAATGTCATAGGATAATAATATTTATTTTGATTAGAAAAACTATCTACATTGTATTTCTCTCATCTGACTAACAACATAATAAAATAGCATGCGTTTTAAAGTAAAGCGTTTCCCTTTTAACATTTTTAACGGGATATTTTTGTCATCACATCTGAAAAAATCCACTTGAATATTAGTTTAAATTCAGATTTACTGAAATATTGAACTATTAGTAAATAATAATTCTATTGTCCATTTCTGCAATTGGCACAAATATGTTATTTCAAAATATGTCGGTGAAGAAAATTTTCCACTTTGTTCAGCATTGGAGAAAGACTATAAGTAAATAATATAAAGCTACGTCTGTGATGTGTACAGATAAATGCATTGCTTTTTCCATATCTTCCCGGTATCATCCCGAAATCCCCATATCAGCCCGAGACGTTAAGCGAGGGATGATACCCGGGCCGATATGGAAAAGGACATGTATTAACTTTTTTATCATATACTACCGATGTATGAACGCACCACGGCTGATAATCCCATATCCAGACTCCGGGCTGATATGGTGGTCTCGGGATGATACCAAGGCCGATATGGAAAAAGCAATGTTTTAATCTGTATTTAATAACTAGTTTTACTTCAAGAAACTATAAACAACTGCCAAAAATCATGTTTAAACCACCATTTTCTCAGGATAATGCCTGTAACAAAATCATGTTTAAACGACCATTTTCTCAGGATAATGCCTGTAACAAAAATCATGTTGAAACGACCATTTTCTCAGGATAATGCCTGTAACAAAAATCATGTTGAAACGACCATTTTCTCAGGATAATGCCTGTAACAAAATCATGTTGAAACGACCATTTTCTCAGGATAATGCCTGTAACAAAATCATGTTGAAACGACCATTTTCTCAGGATAATGCCTGTAACAAAAATCATGTTGAAACCACCATTTTCTCAGGATAATGCCTGTAACAAAAATCATGTTTAAACCACCATTTTCTCAGGATAATGCCTGTAACAAAAATCATGTTTAAACGACCATTTTCTCAGGATAATGCCTGTAACAAAAATCATGTTTAAACGACCATTTTCTCAGGATAATGCCTGTAACAAAAATCATGTTTAAACCACCATTTTCTCAGGATAATGCCTGTAACAAAATCATGTTTAAACGACCATTTTCTCAGGATAATGCCTGTAACAAAAATCATGTTTAAACGACCATTTTCTCAGGATAATGTCTGTAACAAAATCATGTTTAAACGACCATTTTCTCAGGATAATGTCTGTAACAAAAATCATGTTTAAAAGACCATTTTCTCAGGATAATGCCTGTAACAAAATCATGTTTAAACCACCATTTTCTCAGGATAATGCCTGTAACAAAAATCATGTTTAAACGACCATTTTCTCAGGATAATGTCTGTAACAAAATCATGTTTAAAGACCATTTTCTCAGGATAATGCCTGTAACAAAAATCATGTTTAAACGACCATTTTCTCAGGATAATGCCTGTAACAAAAATCATGTTTAAACGACCATTTTCTCAGGATAATGCCTGTAACAAAAATCATGTTTAAACGACCATTTTCTCAGGATAATGCCTGTAACAAAATCATGTTTAAACGACCATTTTCTCAGGATAATGCCTGTAACAAAATCATGTTTAAACGACCATTTTCTCAGGATAATGTCTGTAACAAAATCATGTTTAAACGACCATTTTCTCAGGATAATGTCTGTAACAAAAATCATGTTTAAACGACCATTTTCTCAGGATAATGTCTGTAACAAAATCATGTTTAAACGACCATTTTCTCAGGATAATGCCTGTAACAAAATCATGTTTAAACGACCATTTTCTCAGGATAATGTCTGTAACAAAATCATGTTTAAACGACCATTTTCTCAGGATAATGCCTGTAACAAAAATCATGTTTAAACCACCATTTTCTCAGGATAATGCCTGTAACAAAAATCATGTTTAAACGACCATTTTCTCAGGATAATGCCTGTAACAAAAATCATGTTTAAACGACCATTTTCTCAGGATAATGCCTGTAACAAAAATCATGTTTAAACGACCATTTTCTCAGGATAATGCCTGTAACAAAATATGACTTTAGTCCTTCAGTCGTTTTGTTATTTGATATAGTCGAGCGACTGGTTTTGTCAATTTTAATGGACGTCCCCCATTTTGAATTTACCTTGAAGTTTGGTATTTTAGTCATTATATTTTTAACTGCCAGAATATATCCATGGATACCATTCATGCAACATGAGATTATTTGGGGAAAATTCAGATTACAAAAGAATTATCTGCACCACAAACATAACATTTTTATCATCGTCTTTTTCATAATAGACTATTATTCAATATCCGAGACTTTCGTAATCAGTTAAATTAAATAAATAAATCTCAGTTGTAATTATTAAACGACAAAAACATAATAGCTGTGATTTTGATGTGCTTGATTTAAACAGATCAATTGAGTTAGAATCTTTAACGATATTGCAATGAAAATTATGATAATATTATGCAACCCTTATTTTACATTCCAATATTACAATTCAATCATAGAAACAAGTGTTCGTGCAGTGACAAGCTGCGTGTGTTCATCCAGCTCAATACATGCGGAAATTCAATACCAAGAATTCTTTTAATTTGATTGTCCTCTATAAACTTAACTTCTGAACAGCTTTTAATTACCTAAGACAGTAGACAGAAAATATCCAGCATCGACCATTTTTGAAAGAAGATTGATGATTTTAGTGAAAAACATGAGGATGACTGAAAATTTTCAACCAAGGATTTCTTGGGTTTTGTTTGCGTTTCATCTAAAAAATGGATTGTCTGTATCTCATGTTAATTATATCAAAATATAACATATTTAAGACACTAACAAACATCTGAAGCTATCTAGTGCTTTCCCATCGACATTCGTAGCCTTATATTTTATTGAATCGTTGAAAGCAGGGAAACTCTCACAGATATAGATCCACATGGCAGACGTTCAAAATACATTTTCATTGTATTGGTTCATCCCAAATAGAGACAAACGGAAGAATAATAGTCAAATTAAGATGAAGTAAATTATTTTGAGATTACTTTCTTCTTCTTTGGTGGCTTTCTTGTGGCCTTAATATAAAATATAAAGAAATGTCTTCAAATAGGAAATTCTACCTTGAGAATTCTTCGTTAAATCGACATTAATTTACTTATAGGAACAAGTAAGCCATTGAAGATCCATTTAATGTCTTTCTATGTCACAGACGAAGTCATGGATAATTGTTTGAGACATTAGTCATTTTGTAAAATACGCTAGCAATCTTCTGCTATACGTAGTCCTATATAATTGTTGAAATCCTGTTTATAGTTGAATAGTATTTTAACAAATCATTGAACACCACAGGAGATCCAAAGCGGATAATTTTGTCAATAATTAAAGGTTGCTTTTTAAATTTCGAGTCAAATCAACAATTCCAAACTACAATGATGTTGCTATTTATGCCTCGTAAAAAAGTCTGTATTAGGAAGTTAGAGATGGGTGCAGTCATAACATGTACAAGCGTTAATCTTGAACAGGCCTTTTGACTGCTTTCAAAGTTAACTTTGTATATTTTGAGACGCCAAGCAAGGTAAGTATCGGTGGTAGACCAGACCTAGGTCTGCTTTTAGGTTCAGTTCTATAACTGGTCTACCCAAGTCAATACCTGTCCAAATTTCTGCTTTTGGTCTATATATATATACAAATATATTTTAAACACACAAGAAAATATTCTTATTAGAATAAAATATACTAGAAGATGCCCGCGAAATCGCGGTACAATTGGGCAATTGTTGAAACAAAGAGCACCCTACATGAAATTTTAAAGTACATTTTGTATATGACATACAGTAACTAATTATTATTACAGTAAAACCTGTCTAAACTGAACAAAATCTTCAGTCCCAAAGGTGTTTGGTTTAGGCAGGTTTCACTGTTTATAATATTATCATACTGTAGTTAGCTTGTATGCTTAAGTATCCACATGTTTCCAGTAGAAAGAAACCAAAATTTACCACCCAACTTTTTCTTGTAATGGAAAGTATCCACATTATTTAACCCTAGCTACGCCACTGATACTCAGACTGTCGGATCAGAGGTAAAATATCTAGAAAATTCAGTCCGCAAGTTTATATAGGGAGGCAATTTAGGTAACAACATTCGAGCCTGCGATCGTCTGCTCAGAGGCATATTTCAGCACATGGCACACAAATTTATATGAGGGAAGTAATTTTAGGTCATGACGTTTCAGCCATCGAGTGTCTGATCTAAGGTATACGTGTATTTCAGTCCGCAATTTATATAGGAGGGGGTAATTTATGGTCACAACATTTCTCCCCGTGTTTGAGGAGAGTGCACCACTAGTTTTCTATGGTTTCAGTATGAGTGCTTCAGTCCTAAATTTGTGTGGGAAACGTAATACGACAACTTCAATCCCAATTTTATGTGGGGTACGTATTAAAAGGTATCGACATTTCAGCCTGTGTGTGACAAGGGTGTAATTTACAACAGATTCAGTCTCAAATTTATGTGGGGGTAAGGACATTTCAGCCTACATTTTGATGACAAATATTTTGAATTTATGACATGTATAATATGATTGAGGTGTATGCCATGTGCATTGTGCATGTGACAAATTGTAAGCGTTGACCAAGGCTGCCATGCCATGGGCATTGTGCATGTGACAAATTGTAAGCGTTGTACAAGGCCGCCATGCCATGAGCATTCTGCATGTGACAAATTGTAAGCGTTTGCCAAGGCTGCCATGATCGAGATCACTTCGACACGTTCAACACCCATTCCTTTTTTGGACAGTTGTTTAAATATGCAGTGAGTGAAAAGGGATAGAGTGCATGCAGATGTGACAAAATTTGTAAGCGTTGGGTCAGGCCACAGGCACTTGACGTCCGGACCCTCCCCCATTTTTATGTGTAAACCATCCCCTAGGCCTAAAAAAATTCTGTGTTTCCGGTTACATCATTTGGAAAAATATGGTCGGTAGGTCGGAAAATTATTTTTTTTTTATTTTAATTTTTTTGTGACATCGTAAACGAAATCCAGAAAATTATCATGTTTTTCAAAGTCTGAGTCCGTAATGAGTTTCAAATACCGGAAGTGCGTATAGGACACGGATCGATAACGGTCTCCGAATTTGGATATTTTCTCAAAACTGGCGTTTTCTTTGGAAAAAGATTGTTTCAAAGACAAATTTAGGAAGTACAAAACACTACATTTATACGTCATATCACAAAATTTCTGACTTTGTATGGTTTCAGAGAACATGCGGCTCAATGAAATCGGTCTCTTCCTTTAGTAGTATAGATATCCGGTATGTTCATATCGAGAATAATGACATTTCAATATATCTCAATTGATGCTGAGATGTCCAACTCACAATTAAACTTTAGCCGGGAACAGATCAAGACCAGAACAAAGGTTAAACTTAATAACAGGTATGTTTTGAAGTTAAATTGTGTCCAGGATAGATTCATTTTCAATTAAGGCATTTTGACTGAAGAAACATTCGCACGCCAAGTGTTGCATTCATAGCAGGATACGCTTACCCTATCAGCACACCCGGTCCGGATCAATTTTTGGTAAGTGCGATTCTTTCTGATTTAGATTTTTAACCTATTTACCTGATTTGTATCATTTCTATGGATTTCTAAGATATAAGATATCGATAAACTACTAATGCCTTTTACTTAATTACTTTAGCGGACCTGTCAAAGATGAACTTTTACGGAAAACATGAAACTCATCAAAGATACCAGACTCATAATTTATTAAGCAAAACACGCGTTTCGTCTACATAAGACTCACCACTGGCACTCGAATGAAACAGTTGGAAGGCCAAAATCAAATGCGAAGTTGAAAAGCATCGAAAAACAAAAACACCGAAAAACTGTTCCAAAAACGGCTAAGACCATCTATGCCTGCGGTAGACAAACCTTTATGTTTCTAATAAATGGCGGCAAACAATATCTGAGCGTTTCAAATAATTTGAAATGTTGTAAATAGGAAATTTACAGAAAATAACCGCCTCAATTCATACTAACATAGATAAAATCCCATAGCGTTTCAAATAGTTTAAAATGTTGTAAATAGGACATTGACAGAATATGACCAACTCGTTTCATTCTAACACAGATCTAGTGCTTTCCATCGACATCCGTAGCCTTATATTTTATTGAATCGTTGAAAGCAGGAAACTCTCACAGATATAGATCCACATGGCAGACGTTCAAAATACATTTTCATTGTATTGGTTCATCCCAAATAGAGACAAACGGAAGAATAATAGTCAAATTAAGATGAAGTAAATTATTTTGAGATTACTTTCTTCTTCTTTGGTGGCTTTCTTGTGGCCTTAATATAAAATATAAAGAAATGTCTTCAAATAGGAAATTCTACCTTGAGAATTCTTCGTTAAATCGACATTAATTTACTTATAGGAACAAGTAAGCCATTGAAGATCCATTTAATGTCTTTCTATGTCACAGACGAATTTCACGTCGTCATGGATAATTGTTTGAGATATTAGTCATTTTGTAAAAATACGCTAGCAATCTTCTGCTATACGTAGTCCTATATAATTGTTGAAATCCTGTTTATAGTTGAATAGTATTTTAACAAATCATTGAACACCACAGGAGATCCAAAGCGGATAATTTTGTCAATAATTAAAGGTTGCTTTTTAAATTTCGAGTCAAATCAACAATTCCAAACTACAATGATGTTGCTATTTATGCCTCGTAAAAAAGTCTGTATTAGGAAGTTAGAGATGGGTGCAGTCATAACATGTACAAGCGTTAATCTTGAACAGGCCTTTTGACTGCTTTCAAAGTTAACTTTGTATATTTTGAGACGCCAAGCAAGGTAAGTATCGGTGGTAGACCAGACCTAGGTCTGCTTTTAGGTTCCAGTTCTATAACTGGTCTACCCAAGTCCATACCTGTCCAAATTTCTGCTTTTGGTCTATATATATATACAAATATATTTTAAACACACAAGAAAATATTCTTATTAGAATAAAATATACTAGAAGATGCCCGCGAAATCGCGGTACAATTGGGCAATTGTTGAAACAAAGAGCACCCTACATGAAATTTTAAAGTACATTTTTGTATATGACATACAGTAACTAATTATTATTACAGTAAAACCTGTCTAAACTGAACAAAATCTTCAGTCCCAAAGGTGTTTGGTTTAGGCAGGTTTCACTGTTTATAATATTTATCATACTGTAGTTAGCTTGTATGCTTAAGTATCCACATGTTTCCAGTAGAAAGAAACCAAAATTTACCACCCAACTTTTTTCTTGTAATGGAAAGTATCCACATTATTTAACCCCTAGCTACGCCACTGATACTCCAGACTGTCGGATCAGAGGTAAAATGTCTAGAAAATTCAGTCCGCAAGTTTATATAGGGGAGGCAATTTAGGTAACAACATTCGAGCCTGCGATCGTCTGCTCAGAGGCATATTTCAGCACATGGCACACAAATTTATATGAGGGAAGTAATTTTAGGTCATGACGTTTCAGCCATCGAGTGTCTGATCTAAGGTATACGTGTATTTCAGTCCGCAATTTATATAGGAGGGGTAATTTATGGTCACAACATTTCTCCCGTGTTTGAGGAGAGTGCACCACTAGTTTTCTATGGTTTCAGTATGAGTGCTTCAGTCCTAAATTTGTGTGGGAAACGTAATACGACAACTTCAATCCCAATTTTATGTGGGGTACGTATTAAAAGGTATCGACATTTCAGCCTGTGTGTGACAAGGGTGTAATTTACAACAGATTCAGTCTCAAATTTATGTGGGGGTAAGGACATTTCAGCCTACATTTTGATGACAAATATTTTGAATTTATGACATGTATAATATGATTGAGGTGTATGCCATGTGCATTGTGCATGTGACAAATTGTAAGCGTTGACCAAGGCTGCCATGCCATGGGCATTGTGCATGTGACAAATTGTAAGCGTTGTACAAGGCCGCCATGCCATGAGCATTCTGCATGTGACAAATTGTAAGCGTTTGCCAAGGCTGCCATGATCGAGATCACTTCGACACGTTCAACACCCATTCCTTTTTTGGACAGTTGTTTAAATATGCAGTGAGTGAAAAGGGATAGAGTGCATGCAGATGTGACAAAATTTGTAAGCGTTGGGTCAGGCCACAGGCACTTGACGTCCGGACCCTCCCCCATTTTTATGTGTAAACCATCCCCTAGGCCTAAAAAAATTCTGTGTTTCCGGTTACATCATTTGGAAAAATATGGTCGCTAGGTCGGAAAATTATTTTTTTTTTATTTTAATTTTTTTGTGACATCGTAAACGAAATCCAGAAAATTATCATGTTTTTCAAAGTCTGAGTCCGTAATGAGTTTCAAATACCGGAAGTGCGTATAAGACACGGATCGATAACGGTCTCCGAATTTGGATATTTTCTCAAAAACTGGCGTTTTCTTTGGAAAAAAGATTGTTTCAAAGACAAATTTAGGAAGTACAAAACACTACATTTATACGTCATATCACAAAAATTTCTGACTTTGTATGGTTTCAGAGAACATGCGGCTCAATGAAATCGGTCTCTTACTTTAGTAGTATAGATATCCGGTATGTTCATATCGAGAATAATGACATTTCAATATATCTCAATTGATGCTGAGATGTCCAACTCACAATTAAACTTTAGCCGGGAACAGATCAAGACCAGAACAAAGGTTAAACTTAATAACAGGTATGTTTTGAAGTTAAATTGTGTCCAGGATAGATTCATTTTCAATTAAGGCATTTTGACTGAAGAAACATTCGCACGCCAAGTGTTGCATTCATAGCAGGATACGCTTACCCTATCAGCACACCCGGTCCGGATCAATTTTGGTAAGTGCGATTCTTTCTGATTTAGATTTTAACCTATTTACCTGATTTGTATCATTTCTATGGATTTCTAAGATATAAGATATCGATAAACTACTAATGCCTTTTACTTAATTACTTTAGCGGACCTGTCAAAGATGAACTTTTACGGAAAACATGAAACTCATCAAAGATACCAGACTCATAATTTATTAAGCAAAACACGCGTTTCGTCTACATAAGACTCACCACTGGCACTCGAATGAAACAGTTGGAAGGCCAAAATCAAATGCGAAGTTGAAAAGCATCGAAAAACAAAAACACCGAAAAACTGTTCCAAAAACGGCTAAGACCATCTATGCCTGCGGTAGACAAACCTTTATGTTTCTAATAAATGGCGGCAAACAATATCTGAGCGTTTCAAATAATTTGAAATGTTGTAAATAGGAAATTTACAGAAAATAACCGCCTCAATTCATACTAACATAGATAAAATCCCATAGCGTTTCAAATAGTTTAAAATGTTGTAAATAGGACATTGACAGAATATGACCAACTCGTTTCATTCTAACACAGAAGTGCTGACAACTGGACTGGTGATGAAGTGGTTGTAAAAACTCATCAAAGATACAAATTAATAATCAGTCCTGGGTAGTATTATGAACACAGTCCTAGGACTAAGTCTGCTTTACAGGTTAACTTGACTTTGGTCCTGATTGTAGGACAGGTGAGAGCAGTCATAGAATCTGTTGCACGTTAACTTTGACCTGTCAAAATGTCATCAAGATAACGCATTGTACAGGTTATGACGACATACATCTCTGGTTTGTTAATACATAGAAGAACTAATACTCAAACAATTTTCGAATTTAAGTCTGTGGTGTATTTTTTATCATTTTTTCACTTTTTTGTCCATCTTATTTATTCAAGTTAAGCATTTATTTTGCTTGAATATTTTATGAATGTCTCATTTTGAGATTTTGTCCTGCTCCATTTAGTAGCTTGATTTATGGAATTAAGGAATAATAGCAACAAGCCATCAAAAGTTGACTTGAAACCTAAATTATTTCTTATTTCATAATTTTATTTGATTTAACGACTGTCATTTTGACCGTACATGCAGTCTTAGTGTTGTCGCTTTCATAGTCACCCTTGTCTGAACCAACAAAAGATGCATCATAATCCCTTGTTATTTTACCAACTGTCCATCGGCGTACTTGATTTACCAGTGCAGAAAACTACACTTTTTTTTTATGAATATCCTCTGTCGGCGATACAGTGGCGCCATCCGATTCTTCGTGTATTTCTCTGACCTCTGAGACGGCCTCAGAGTCCGCGCCTGATGCATTTATTTTTTGGATTTACATTTATCTCCTGTTTGACGACATCTTGACCTAAATCCGAGGTTGTAGGAAAGTTCTTGTGAAAGATCTTATTATTTTGTCTAGGAGAAAGTGCTCCAGTTTGATTTGTGACATCCCAATCGGTTGTCAATACCAACGTTTGGACACTCATTAGACATTTGACCATAACCGCCACATGTGTAACATTTGCTATAGTGAATTTTACATTCTCTTGATGTATATTTATAAATAATTTCTTGGATATATGTAAAAAGAGTCCTATAACTCCAATGTATCCTAAAGGACAATTTTGGTTAATTCCAAAGATAATTTCTACTAAGGAGTACATTTAAGTTAAGACCTGACATTTCATATGTCAGCAAAAATGTAGTAACATTTAAAGTTTTCCTTTTGTTCTCCCAAATGAAAACGATGAATTTGTTGTTTTTAGTTGCATTGCTTGTCGACAACTGATTTGTGGTTGAAACATTAGATTAAATTAAAGAAAAAAACAACATCATTAGTAATAAAATGAAGACACTTCATGAATGAGCTTAGTTTCATGAACTCTACTCGCGGAATTAATTGTTAGTTTTCTATGTCAAGCCTTTTCAACAGTTACGTACACTGTCGAGACTCTCTACAACATCGTCTATCTTCATAAAAGAACTTTTGGTCTTGTGTAACCAGTCTCCATTATTGTTTGTTATGATTAAGAAAATAAACACAATTTTCAGAAAGTCAGAAACAAGAGGAAAATGACTATTTAATTGGAGTCGGGTGAAGGATTATTGCCTTTTAACAAACACAATTCAAGTTATCAAAATTTGGATTTGGGTCTGGATTCTTATCACACACTTTATCTAAATAATTTAGATGTAAAAACAAGGAGATGAGGTATGATTGCCAATGAGACAACTATCTATCAAAGTTCAAATGAAGTGGATGTAAGCAGTTTAGTTGTTCTTCAAATAACTTGTGAGAAGTTTGATCGTTAATTTGAACACAGAAAATGTCTTAATCACGGATGCCGCTTAGTTTTAACATTCGAATGTTGCTAATAATATTGTCTTTTCTCCGTCCATTTCAAACAGATTACTTTTTAGTGGTGTAGAGTGACCTTTATAAATGTTTTTTTTCTATTTTTAACGTGTGTTGACGGTATTTCTTTCTTTCATTTTTTGTTTTCAGCAACCCTCAGCTTTCGCAGAGCAGGCGGAATATATATGTGATTACCTGTCTTCTGTGAATGTTTTCAGCATAAAAGTCGAGTCTGTCTAAATATATTTGGAGGTGTTACTTATCTCATCAGGTTCTGCATTGGTGTTGTCATTGGTAGGAGCTCTTTCTTTGAATTAAGACTTTTTGTCCAGGAAAGATTGAAATCTGTGGTTGTTCCTTTAAAACGGACTTTCGACGACCTTTAAGCAGTTCTTTCATCAGCTCCGTTACTAAACAAAATTATACCATCTACTCAAATTCCAACTGTAAAACGGAGAACTCAATTTATATATTAACATGTGACACTTGTGGCATTCAGTATGTGGGAAAAACAATGGACAAATTTAATATTCGGCTCAATAACCATCGTTCATGGTACAAAACCAACAAAAACTGTCCTCTCACAAGACATCTTCGTTCAACGAAACATTCTTTTGATAATGTTACTTTCCAAATCATAGAAGTCAACACCGAGTGGGACACCACGGCGAGAAGGAGAAGAGAAAATTTTGGATCCACCAACTCCACACTTTAGAACCTGATGGTCTTAACGAAAAGATGAGAAAAGATACAGGAAAGATAAAGAATAATTTAGTACACAGCATCGTCCTTTTATCCTGTAATATTGGCCAATGGACGTTGCTAACTTCAACTACCAATTTTGTAAAATCTTGAACTTCATCCAAATTATGTATTATTTTCAAGGCAGCTAAATTCAAGTGCAACATATACATTGAGCTGCAAAGTTTCTTATCATCTACATCCGATTTCACCTGGATAGATGCACGCTTGATAAAGCTAGTTAGTCTAGCGAAATATTGCGTTTATTTTCATCACTTTGTAAATATTTTAAACATTCTTATATTTACATACTAAATAGTGTGTTAAAATTACATTGTTAGGCAATCTATAATTTTATTTGTGTAATTGAATTAATCTCTGTACTGATTAATCCACACTCCCATAGCTTTGTATGTCATGTGCTGCTATTTATAGGCACTTATGTATATATATATATATATATATATAAATGTTACATTTAGAGTTTTTATTTTTTTCGGTAATATGTATTCGTTTGTATTCCAAGCACATGCCTCAGTATGCATGAAGATGTTAAATCTCTAATCTTAATGTGTCTTTTGAGGGTGATTATCTACGGCTAATGCTTTTTCACGTAATTGTTTAATGCAAATGGTATTTATGCATGCAATGTACTATGGTTAAAATGGGAACGGTTTTATTATGAGCCTAAAATGAAAGCTGGCTCAAATGTTATGTACGATATTCGTTTATTATGGGAAAATATAAAATTGATTTGTACACGCTTTAGAAACAGGAATTAAAGAGAGCGAGGCTCGCCGAGCTTTTCTCCGATTACTTAGCGAGTCCAAATAATTTTATATTATCCTACCATGTACAAATATTTTCTACCCAAACATATATGGCCTTAGCCATATTTGCACAACTGTATTGGATATTAGATTTTTAATGCATTTCAACTTTCAAATTGATTTGACTTTTCAACCTTTTACATTCGAGCGGCTCCACAGATGAGTGTTGTGTAGACGAAACGCACATCTAGCGAGTCACATACTTAATCATAAGTCTGGAATATACACAAATAATAACACTTTATAAATGTAGCAATTTACCATGTTGTTATTTGAAAAAAACAAACATAAAAGACGTCAGACTTATAATTTAATACTAGGTAAGACAAAAGCAGACTTGAGACATATATCGACAGGCGACAGAAAAGAATGACTATATTTTAGTGTAACTTTTTAGTTTTTAGTGTTGCGATTTTTTAATTATTATCTCGACTTTTTTTGCTGTCTGGTTAACGCGATCAACCATAAAAGGTCAGGTTTGCACATGGAACAACAAGTTTGCTCACAATACAAAATTTAAGATGACAAACTTATAATAATGTCCTAATATTCACACTGAATAATGTAAAACTGTCTTGTTATATTTAAATCATACAAACAACGTTTTACAAAAATGGTAACTGTTGGTAAGAGTTAAATGTTCGGTTTAAACAGATAAGCTCTACTGTATCCGATAAATAGCAATTTACACTATCTACATGCAGGACTTCAGATTCTTTATTGACATTTGATATTTTCGGCAAGCCTTATATTTTAACACGAACTATCAAATTCCTCATCAACGAGAATCTACAGTCAAGAAACATAACATTCGTCTTCATTTGACAAAATGTCATTCCATTATAATGCATTTATTTCAGCATATCTAATTTATTGGATCGTTTTGTAAAGTGTCATGATTTACTTTAAAACCATAACGATGTTCAAAACATACAAATTTTCATGACAACTTAAGCTGATAATGTTTGCATTTTCATTGGTAAGGATGAAAATATTAACACATTTCATGTTTTCATGGTTGGTGCTATTTCTAACTCGATTTTGGCATCAGCAAATTCATTTTCTGCGTAAGTTGGTGAAGAAAAAGTACTTTGAATTATGGAAGTACCGATAACTATGTGAGGTTCAAATTAGCATCAGATTCAATTTGTTTGTTGTCAAGAAAACTGTACATTCGTCGAATACATCCATGTTATTATATATCTAGAAACTCTTATAGAAGTTGTTTCATGATCAAAAGATGGTATCCCAGGCAATATTTTTATACCTTTTTTCCCCATTTTCTATTTGTAATGTTAATGGACTTGTGCAGTTATCAATAAGAAACCGTGTAAGGTAAAGTGTTTTCGGGTATCAATTACAAAGTCAAACCAATTTAACAAATTTCGGATAGAAACTTCTTTATTATCAAAAACTACCAATAGTAAACATTTATGTATTTTTCTATTTTTTCTATAAATGATGAGTTAATTTCTATCTGCGCTTTGCCAATATGGTTTTATTTTTCTAATGCTTTATGAGGATATCTAGAAACAAATTTAAGGTGGCTCAAGTAAAGGAAATCTGTCAGGACATAAAATTTATATTTATTATCAATTTATCTTTTTCCAGAGGTTAAATATACTGCAACAGTATAAAGATGTCACTGAGAAACAAATATATGAGAAAGACTCCCATACTTAAATCTGTCGCACAAAGAACTCGAGGTGGTGGAAGAAATTCGTCAGGCAAAAAGGACCAAAGAGACAAAAACAACAAATGAATTAATAAAAGAAATCTTGAAACAAAAGAAATATCATTGTATTACTATAGTTAATGTTGTTCTTCAGTAAATTTGTATTCGTGTAATAGATTATACCAACTATAGGTGTGAGGGTAATATATGTTTATAATCAAGGACACTTGGTTTCTTGTGGAGAGTTGTCTCAATAGCAGTCATGCCGCATCTTCTTATTTTCGTATGTATTGCGATCATCCTGTACACCTGTAGAATCTAATATTGTCTTCACTTTTCTTGGGAATAATACTTAGAATGACTTAATATTTGGTCAGTCGCTTAACAAGGACAAGTTGTAACTTGTGAGAATTGTTTAGAACTATTCAACGACTTCTTTCTGTTCAGTGACACTTTGAATTTTTCAATATAATCTTGAAATTCTTGAAGAGGTACATGTACATATAGTATATATTTTTCTTTTAAATTGTAAATTATGGTTATGTAAAAATTGCTTTCTAAATTGGGAATAAAGTGTCTGTGTCATAATTTGTATGCAAACAGTGTAATCAAATGTATTGAATCATGTGAATTTTATATCTATTGATAACAAGAAAAACTACAAGTA
Source organism: Mytilus coruscus (assembly GCA_017311375.1). NCBI lineage: Eukaryota > Metazoa > Mollusca > Bivalvia > Mytilida > Mytilidae > Mytilus > Mytilus coruscus. Next base: position 37,134,413 of record CM029603.1, on the reverse strand, counting down.
AGAATAGATGAAATGATGGTGTGTGTCCACTTGTATAACGATAAAGATACTGTATTACTGATTCACTCATAGGGTCTTTGCATCGGAAATAAACACATTTATTCTAAAACCAGTTGTTGGCATGATACGGGTTATGTTCTTCTCATATATTTTATGATGGTATGATACTAAACCCCTAACGGGAGGGATTGTTCTTGATTTTCATATGATGAAGACATAATCTTTCAATCAGTTGAATTGAGGTTTGGAGCTGGCATGTCAGTAACTGCTAGTAGTCCTTTGTTTATTTATGTATCATTGTCATTTTGCTTAGTTTCTTTTGTTACCTATTTTGACATCGAACTCGGACTTCTTTTATACTGAGTTTTACTGTGCGTATTGCTATGTGTTTCTTTTTTCTACATTGGCTAGAGGTATAGGGGGAGGGTTGAGATCTCACAAAACATGTTTAACCCCGCCGCATTTTTGTGCCTGTCCCAAGTCAGGAGCCTCTGGCCTTTGTTAGTCTTGTATGTTTTTTTAATATTAGTTCATTTATATGTTTCGGAGTTTAGTGTGACGTCCATTTTCACTGAACTAGTACACACTTTTATTTAGGGGCCAGCTGAGGACCACCTCCGGGTGCGGGATTTTCTCGCTGCATTGACGACCCATTGGTGGCCTTCGGCTGTTGTCTGCCCTTTGGTCGGGTTGTTGTCTCTTTGACATATTCCCCGTTTCCATTCTCAATTTTATTACATATATTTATCTTTATACAAGTGGACACACACAGTCATTTCAGCTATTCCTACTTTTTAGTTTTTCTTGTTCTGAATAGCTAAATTCACAAGATTCAATAATTTTAACAGGAACTCCAAAATATATTGGACAGTACAGTAGAGAGCAAAATAACAAAAATATCGAACTCCAAGGAAAATTCAATACGGAAAGTCCTTTATCAAATGGCAAAATCAAAAGCTCAAACACATCAAACGAGTAGAAAACAACTGTCATATTCCTGACTTGGTACAGTCATTTCCTTATGTAGAAAATGGTGGATTAAACCTGGTTTGATAGCTAGCTAAACCTGTCACTTGTATGACAGTTGCATTAAATTCCATTATATTGAAAACAATGTGTGAACAAAACAAACAGACATAATAGGTAAAAATGTCAAAAATAGGGGTACAGCAGTCAACATTGTGTTATAATCTTGATCACTATAAGAACAAACAAATATGTCAACAAAGAAAAACAAAATGGCATATAGACAAAGCACATAAGCAAAACTGAAAGACAAGAATACAAAAAATTACCATAGCACAATACCACAATGGCGGGATTTATAAGTACCGAGCCACGCCAGAAGGATATTACCCAAAATGGACTAAACAGTTAAGGTTAATAATTTACAATGACAAATAAAAGAACACTATAACACGTTATTAAGATGATAAACAACGTCACTAGATCACACCAACCACTAACTTAAATGAGAATTTAAACACAAAAGTCAACAACGATGTTAAAATATGACAAATATGGTCTAGATTATTGACTTTGTACAACCACAGAATGTTGTATCAGTAACAGTTTATATCATGTATTTTGAGGTCTCCCATTTGGCCTCTCTACTTAGCTCATATGTGTCTTGAAAAAAAAAAACACATTTAAAAACCTTGCTCAATCCAGCAACAGCGTAAATTTGGAAAGCAGGTCAAAATGTGTATGCAGCCTGATAATATATTTTATTAATGTACTTTCAACTACTATTCAACCGTGATTCAACGTTGAATTGATGTTGAAATTTCCACGTTGATTCAAATTTTCAAAATCAAATATAAAATCAACGTTTTTTCAACGTTTAGAAACAACATTGTTTCAACGTTGATTCAACGTTTAGTGCCTGCTGGTGTATACATGTCTTTTTTTAAATAGTTTCCAAATTTATGCAAGTGAATTAAGTTATGGCATTTGGTTTCTAGGTTTGTTTTAAATCGTTATAGACTGTCATGGACTCTGAAAGTAAGTCGTGACGTAGGTTGTAACAACGCTGTGTAAACGCTTGTGAGTGTGTGCTTTGGAATCAATTTAAAATGTTGTCAAAACGGTATAAACGTTGTTGTAACAACATTGTAACAACATTAAATATTTTACTAGGCATGCGCAACAATACTCTAAATGAATATTTGTTATCTAAGATCGTACATGAATGAGAGATCTACTTTGTGCACGTTATTCACCTTATAACTGATAATTAAAATGGCTTGACACACATATTCATTTCGTTTTACATTCAAAATACCATGTACATGTAGCTGTATTAAAGTACACATTATATAATTTAAGTTGTAAGTGATTATCAAAGTGCGAAAAGATAAATCTTAGCCGTTTTGTCTTTGTGTTGCAATCAGAAGTGATATAACAGCTAATTAGGTACATTTATTAATGTTAAGATTCCCAATTGAAATGCCAAGAAAAAAAACCCGGAAAGATACAATAATTTACAAATGTCAAAATGACTTATTGGTTACGTTTAAACGATAATTTTTTTCTCGGTTGAGATGTGGTGAGGACAATAATAACATTGTCAACTACTTGATACGTCTGTAATTGTCATACTCACCATTTAACAGATCTTGTTAACAACAATATCCAATATCGGAGCAAAAAAATAAAACGACACTAGTCTATCAAAGAACCATGACTTTGAAACTATACGCTACTTCTGTATATTTTTTCTTAGGAAGAAGGGTATTTATCAACATAACATTTATTACTTTTCGTCGTCTGCTAATGAGACAATTATCCACAAGAGTCAAAATGACTTGGATATAAGCACGATAGCTTACCGTAATTAAGTTCAAAAGTAGGTCGTCTGCGAAAAAGGAGTATTAGTTTTGCATCTATAATCTGACTCAAAAAGAAGACAGAAAAGATTCCATAGTGTAAGTTTGCTAAAACGTAACGATTATGTTTCACATAATAAATGCATTCTGATTGGAACGGCACACAAGTTAAATCTAAGAAAATTTAGCATATTCATTCAGCGTTTCACCCAGATCATGTAAACTTCGAAGTAAAGCTGGAACTTTCATAACTAATAACACGGCCATGAATGAGCATGTAGTAGGGTTTAAATCTGTCTCATTTAAATGTTTAAAAATGCCTTTGACGTCAAATTTACAATCCAATTGACAATTTATTTTTGTTGGGTTCGTATTGCTCAATCAATAGTTTTCTGTGTTCTGTTTTTTTTTTGCTGTCGATTATCTTTTTTCAATTTTATCTTGTATTTTTATTCATCTTTTGATTTTGAATTGCCCCCTTGGTATATTCTCGCGCTTTAAATAGGAAGAGTACATGCTACAAACACTTTTATGTATTACTGTGACTTGACTTTTTTTTGTTCTTTACCTTTACCTATTGTTCAACCAGATTATAAAATTTACAATACAAATGGGACATTTAAATTGACCAGTTGGTATTGCTTAACCTATACTTAGAGTTGATGAATAGGTGATCACTTATACATTTTAATAATAATAATAATAATAATATGCTTTATTTAAAGAGGGTAACCCAATTAGTTTTCACTAGTTTTACTTGGGGCCCTCAGAAAGTAAGTACAAACGTGATATAGTACATACAATAAAACAAAAACAATATATAAATATATATATATAAGATCAATATCATTCATAGTGTTCATGTTAATTAATAATCTTTTATGTTCGTTGGTAAGCTATTTCATATAATTGCAGAACTGTATGCAAAAGATTTTTTCATCATATTTGTGTTTGGCCGAATAACTACCAAATTATTTTTTAAAACGGATCTTTAATTTCTTTCATAAATTTCAGAGTTCTGAACACACAACTATTTCAGATAATCAGGAGTTTTGTCGTGTAAGATTTTATATACTAGAATTAGTTTATGATATGAAATTCTGTCTCGGAAACTTTACCAATTAAACTGTCAATAAGTTCTCTCGATGGTGTAAAGAAAGGGGCATCTAAAATTATTTCTTGATTTTTGCAAAAATAAACAACCTTGAGCTAATGATTTTAGAAATTTGATTAATTTGCTCTTTCCATGTAAGGTGATGATCTAATTTAATTCCTAATACCTTTTGTGTAATCACCGTTTGAATATATTTTTCCTCTGGGAAGTACCTTTTAGAATACTTGTGGTTTTTGCTGGATTTATTAACATGTTGTTCTTATTACACCAACTATTTACTAAACAGGGATCATTATCTAAATATTTTCGATAGAATGGATACTATTACCAGTACAGTGTAATGTTGTGTCATCAGCATACATGTCAATTTGACTGTCAATATTTTCTAATAGTGAATCATTTAAATACAAAACAAACAATGAAGGACCCAGTATTGACCCTTGAGGCACTCCAAATATTACAAACCCGCTCTGTTTTTAAAGAAAAATAAGATTCAAACCAACGAAGTGAAAAATTTAAGATCTTGTAGCATCTCAATTTTTGACAGGGCATATTATTTTGATTTAACCTTGATGCTGTCACATCACTTCACCTGTTCAATTGTCACTGTTGTAGTGTTACTTAGATAGATGATTCAAAACTTATCCATGTGGCATTAAGGCTTCAATTTTATTTTTGTCAAATAACATAACATGCTTGCAGTTAAAATAAGTATATATGGTATGAATAAGACTAGAGTCTAGCCACAAGATGCAAACTTATTTCATGTTCTAATATTTGCTAAAATCTGCTGATTTAAAAAAAATAATCATTTCCCCGTGGTTTTCATTAAACAAGTTAAGGGAAATAAACATTGTAGTTACATATTTTTATTCCATTGAAATGAATGTTTTCTTTGAACTATTTGGCCATACAATTGCCAAAGAAAAACAATATTTAGCAAGAAAAAGAGAGATTATTATTTTACTGTCATTTCAAATTTTAGGAGTGAGCAAGCCAAAAAAAGAACACACATGTTTTTTTCTTGCAGGGTATTCAATTGTATGTTTTATATTGCAATAGAGTTCCTTCTCTTAATGTTTTCATAGCCAAATACTATAAGTGCTTAGATTTCTTTTATATTGTTGATAATACCTCACGTATCGCTTTTTCTAATGGGAGATTACTAAAAATATTTTATTTTACTTATGTGGAAATCTTAATTATTATATAATTTTCCAGGATAAATAAACACAAGAATAAAAGTGTGCATTCATTCATTTAGAATTGTGTTCAATAGTTATTGGCATGAGCCTTGTACAAAGTGTTTATGAATAGTGAAATATCAAAATAATAGTTATGGACTGTTTTATTTATTATTGACACTGAAATTTGATATCCCTTGCATCCAGTATACCAGCTTCACTATTTGAAATTGTTTTTAAATATTTCCCTAATTTTATGATTTAATTTGTACTATTTTCTTACACTTTTCACTATATCAATAGATTTTACTATATCTACAGTATTCTGTTTAATATCCCATGATATATCCGACCTTAACGGGTGCAAGTTGTTTATATTAAATAAAAAAAATGTAATGATTATTTCCGATATCACATTCAAAATAATTATCCTCACTCTACGAATTTGTTGGAATATTTTACTTAAATTTTGTCACTATATCATTTGAGTTTACTATATCCACAATATTCAGTTTTATTTCATTTCCCATGATCTTTGTCCCAATTAAACAATATTAGATCCAGACTTTTATAATGATTATTTCAAGTATCACATTCACACGGCGTTGTCATTTTGTTTTCGATCTATGAGTTTGACTGTCCCTCTGGTATCTTTCGTCCCTCTTTCAAAATTGTAATCTTTATGATTTTTTTGAATATTTTACTTTATTTTTCACTTTATACCTAGATATATAGACTATATCCACTCTATTCACATTTTATTTCATTTTCCATGATATATATCCCATTAAAACAGGTGAAACATCTTCATTTTAGATCCATAATTTTATAATGAATATTTATTGCACATTGATTCAAGTAGATTTCAAACACTGCGAATAATACTCCAAAATGCAAAATTTGAAGGGATATACGAAAAAAATGCATAACAGATCCCTCTGAATTATATCAAAGATAAACTGAAACTGAAAACACCTGAATAGCTATTTCTTGTTTCACTGACAATTGGACAATACTATGTATAAGGGTTAAAAATGTAAAGATTCATTTAAAATGTAAAAACAGTTTTAATTTCCATACATGTTAACATGCAGTCAAAAAAATCTTTCACTAATTTAGATTTTTTGGGTCAAAATTAGATTAATCATCTATATAGGGGATTTAAAACAATGAAAACCAAAAATATTTTCTTCTCTACTAATTTTATAAAAGAATAACCCTAGGTGAAGAAAAACTTCAGGAAAAAGCATGCTGTAAGGTTGGGTGGGGTGAAGTAGGAAAAAAAACAGTACAGATAGCATCATGGTAGACTCAACTCTAACAATACCAACCGGTCAATTTAAATGTCCCAATTGTATTGTCAATTTCATAATCTGGTTGAACAATAGGTAAAGGTAAATAGCAACACCTACAGTCAAGTCACAGTAAAAACACTATCTTAAATAGATTAAACTTAATATTTCTTCTTATGCAAATAAAATCTGAAGAAAACAATAAAAATATTTATTATAATTATTTATACTTATTCTTTGTGTCTAATTACGATTTTGACGCTTTACTTTATAGGGAATCTCAAAAGCCCAGGTAATTTTACTAGATTCGTATGGGTTATACATAATGCTGAGATGATTTTATACAATAAAATAATAACAATTTACACCGAGGAGGATCCAGCAAAACAACATGATCATTATTAATATTATCATAAAATTGCCTTGGTTCATAGTAGTGATCGAATAAGTTTAAGATCGTTGTTCCCCCATTTCTTACTATGTTGTTGAACGACTACAAGGAAAATCTGCAAAGTGATAAAAATAAATGAATAAAAAAAAAAAAACACTGCAATCAAATCACATCCGAATCCGATTTTTTACTCTACGTCAATCTTTGTTCAAAATGTTCGTTTATTTGAAATTTATTTAAGATATACCTTTCATAGCATTTATACGGGATGGGTTTTGCTCTTTTTTTTTGGGGCATATGGTGATCTATAGTTGCAAACATTTGCGTCATTTGGTCTCTGGTAGATAGTTGTCTACTTTGGCAATCATACCACATCTCCTTAATTTATATCATTTTCTAGATTAGAGAAATGTGTAGCTTAAAATTCTAATAAAAAAACCTAGAAATTTGTGTACTTGACAATTAAAAAAAATAAAAGAATGAAACAAAAGCTATTTCAATTTGATAATCTTTATCTTTTTATTTTATCTAGAAAGGTCACTCTGGCAATTTAATGTAATGCTGAAAAGGGACAATACCTATTAAAAAAACCCGTTAAAATGTGTGAATTAATTATTCTTATTCACATTTTAACTGACATTTTCTTTCTATCAACTTTTGTCAGTTAGTTTTTCGGACAGAAGAGGATATCGAATTAAGTTTTAAAAGATTACCACATTTGGGCATTATTCAAGCATGTTAAATTTACGTTTCGGTGAAGGGTCGGAAGTTTTTTTTTTCTTGGTATCACGGCTTCCTCCACCAACAAAACAGAACACCACGATTAAATTGAGATATTGTTGAAAGTGGCGTTAAACTTTCATATGGAAAAGTTAATTTTATTATCCTTGGGTCAGAAGGATATTTTGAAAATGGAATATTCGGTTTCACCTCTTGCAAAACCTGCTAAATTATATGTCGGGCAATTTTTTTTTTTTCGATTTCCTTCATTTTGTTCTACCTAATATTCACTATACTCTCCGCTTTCTAAATTGGACGGTATATAGTGATGGTTGGATGGGTCCATCCGTCCGTTCTTTCTTCCTTCTGTCCATGCTGTTCATTCATACCCAGATAGTAGTAGACAATACGAATCACATACGGCTCGTGGAAAGTGGTTTTCTTGAACATAAAAAACGATGCGCAGCAAGACAACCTTACATATTCTACTCACATTATTTAATGTATATATTTGTACTTGTGGCCGTAAAATCTGCCATTCCACTCTTGACCCTTACATATATTTTTTTATGTTTTGTTTTGCACTACCAAATCAAACAAATACAAATGAATGTATGAAGATTTACGTAAGGCCAATGTACGTCCTTAAAAAATTGGAGTCGACGTAAACCGTTCGCTTCATATCAAACACACCACAAAGCTAAACTATACTACTCCGGGATACTTTTCCATACAATTGCATTTTGAGAAAGTCCACACTTAAATCTTGTATCGGTATTGGTATTTAACATCAGCGCAGTATTTAAATCCTTTCCCAACACGTCTATTAGACGTGTTAGGAAAGGGATTTAAATACTGCGCTGATGTTAAATAACAATACCGATACAAGATTTAAGTGTGGACTTTCTCAAAATGTAATTGCATTGAAAAGTATTCAAGTAGTATAGTTAAACTTTGTGGTGAGGTTGATACAATATGAAGCGAACGGTTAACGTCGAATCCGAATTTTCAGACGTCCATTGGCCTAAGTAGATTTCATACATTCATTTATATAAAAATAAGGAGATGTGGTATGATTGCCAATGAGACAACTATCCACCAAAGTTCAGATGAAGTGGATGTACGTAATTATAGGCAACCGTACGGCTTTCAACAATGAGAAAAACCAATACCGTGTGGTCGGCTATAAAAGGCCCCGACATGAAAAATATGAAACAATTCGACTGAGAAAATAACGGCCTAATTTATAACAAAACAGTTAATGAAAAACAAATATGACAGACACGAACCAACGACAACCACTGAACTACAGGCTCCTGACTTGGGACAGGCACATAAAGAAAGTGGTGGGGTTAAACATGTTTGTGAGCGTTCAACCCTCCCCTAACCTTAGATTTGTTTGATTAAGGAGTGCAAAACAAAACTTTAAAAAAAAAATGTAAGGGTCAAGAATGGGAATGACGGATTGTATGGCCACACAACCAAATATAAACATTAAATGATATTAGTCAAATAACTCAGTTTGCCACTCCACATGTCCAGCACACATGCAATTCAACAATTTGATTTGATTCATGTCATGTCATGTCATGTCATGTCATGGATATCTATACCAAGTTCCAACTACCTTTAATGTTTTTAAACGTCTGGTCACGTGTTCGACATAAACTTGACATTCTGAAGTTCTTCTATACTTAGTTTTTGCATTTTCTTTTCCCTTTGCAGTTTTGTCGTATTTTGTGTCTCCTATATGGCGTAACAATCGGTGGAAGGTTCGCATTAATCTTATCACATAAATTAACAAAGTTTGTAGGAAAATCCAATTCCAAGTTGGTGTCAATTCTTGGAAGAAGGTGTCTTGCTGCGCATCGTTTTAATGTTTAAGAAAACTACTTTTCACGAGCCGTATGTGATTCGTATTGTCTACTTCTATCTGGGTATGAATGCAATGAATGGACAAACGGACAAAAGAACGGACGGGTGGACCCATCTACCCAACACTATGTACCGTCCAATTTAGAAAGCGGAGTGTAAAGTAAATATTAGGCAAAACAAAACGAAGAAAATTGAAAAAAAAAAAATGCCCAACATATAATTTAGCAGGCTTTGCAAGAGATAAACATGAATATTTCATTTTTAAACTATCCTCCTTATCCAAAGATAATAAAGTTAACTTCTCCATATGAAAGTTTAACGCCACTTTCAACAATATCTTAATTTAATCGTGGTGTTCTGTTTTGTTGGTGGAAGAATCCATGATATCAAGAATAAAAACTTCCGACCCTTCACCGAAACGTAAATTTAACATGCTTGAATAATGGCCAAAATGTAGAAATCTTAGAAAAATTAGATCGATAACTTATTTGTCCGTAAAACTAACTGACAAAAGTTGATAGAAAGAAAATGTCAGTTAAAATGTGAATTAGAACAATTAATTCGCACATTTTAGCGGTTTTTTTTTTTTTTTTTTTTTTGGTACTGTCCCTTTTCGGCATTATATTAAATTAAAATAAAAAGACAAAGATAATAAAATTGGGTAGGCTTTGTTTCATTCTTTTTTTTTTTTTTACTTGTCAAGTACACAAATTTTTAATTTTTTTATTAGAATTTTAAGCTTCACCTTCTCTATTCAAGACAATGATATAAAATAAGGAGATATGGTATGATTGTCAAAGTAGACAACTATCTACATGTACCAGATACCAAATAACGTAAATGTGTGCAATTATACGTCACCGTATGGCCCTCAACAAGGAGCAAAACCCATCCCGCATAAAAGCTATGAAAGGCCCGACATGAAAAGTATATTTTAGATGATTTTCAAATGAACGAAAATTTTGAACAAAGATTGATGTACAGTATAAAAGTCGGATTTGATTGCAGTGTTTTTTGTATTCATTTATTTTGATCACTTTACATATTTTCCTTGTAGTCATTCAACAAATTAGAAATGGATGAACAACGATCTTAAACTTAATTGATCACTACTATGAAACAATGCAATTTTATGATAATAATATTAATAATGATCATGTTGTTTTGCTGGATCCTCCTCGATGTATTGTGGAATAAATTGTTATTATTTTATTGTTTAAAAATCACCTCGGCATTATTAAACAAACCCGTACAGATAACTTAAATGAATAATAAGCTGTGCTGTTTGAGATGGTCCCCACTATAGCCTGTAGTGGTATTGGTATTTAACATCAGCGTCAAAATCGTATCGACTTTCCTAACACGTCTATTACTCCACCAAATTTGTTTGATTGTTCCTCAACATGTTGTAGGACTATTTTGGGGAAGGGGGCGTTTAGAAAATATGTTTATTATACAAAATCGAGTCTTTGCTGAACTCATGGAAGTCATATACATTTTAAGGTATGATAATCAGTGGATGTCGTTAGTTTATGTCGGTCATATTTGTTTTTCGTTGATGGTTAATGTTATAAATCAGGCCGTTGGTACTTTGTTTAAAATTGTTTCATATTGTGTCCTGTCGGGCTTTTATAGCGGACTGTACTGTATTGGTTTTGCTCATTGGTGATATGAAGTTGCTTAAATCCACGTCATTTCGACTGGTGGAGATTTGTCTCCTTTGCAATCATACCACCACTCCTTATTATTTATTTTTTTTGGTGGGGTTCATGTTGCTTTTTTAAATTTTCTGTGCAGTATTTGTGGACTGTTGTTTGTTTTTCCGACTTTTTCTTTTATGACATGGTTTTGTCGGTTTTTCTTTGACTTATGATTTTTTACGGTCCATTCGGTATCTTCTCTCTTTTTTATCGGGCATCGTCTATTCAGAATCCACACCATTCAAACCACAGTATTTTTCCATAACATTTTCGTTAGTGTTTCAATAGCGATTGGAGATTGACTATTGATTTTATACAAACGAAAGGAGTAGAAAGTGTAAAGATCTAGCAACATTAATTACAACGTATCTTCCCACATCTTTTGGTGTCTGTTTATTCAGATATTCCCATGGAAGGAATATGAAAGTAACATTATTAAGAAATGTCCATTAAGCTTAAATATGTCTATAATCTATTTTTTTTTAAATGTTACTGTGTAAATGCTTTGTACTGATGTCATGTATTTTACTGGTCGTTTTTGATAATTTGCACAATACGTTATGCATGTTTATGTAGCTAGTAATTAAGGGTTGGGTTCAGGTAGTTTAAACAATTATTATAAAAGATAAAGCTTAAGACACAAAAAGACACGTAAAAGAAGTCGAGGAAAAGCTGAATATTTTATGACAAAAACGACGACAAAAATAAAGAAAATTTTAAGAAAACTGTTATAGATCAGAGGTTTTGTTTTCAGAAATATATACCGCCCAAAATTCATATAAGATATGATGATTCAGACTGCCTTAAAAAATAAACATTTAAAGTTGATGACATCTCTTCATATTGATGACAAAAAAATTAATCTCTAAAGTTAGGACCTGGTCATGTATGATGAATTGACCGTTACGAATATGATTTTACCAATTTCCACAATCCAGTCCCTTATCTCTCATTCATGGCTTTTCACATGCATGGTACGGAAATAATTAACGTATATGCATGATATGATTAAATTCTTATTAGTCGTGTTCTGTAAAAAACCAATCGAGCTTATTTGTCTGTCTTTTCGGTTTTGATACCATTGTGCTGTCCGTACTTTTTTTTCATGTTCTAATTATATTCAAATTACTCCTTAGTACCTTCATATTCTCCTTTTGCATTCGAACAAATTACAGAGGTCTTAGTTCCTCTACTAGTGAATTATCAGTACATATAATGTCAACTACAAATAATACACACATAGATCGAAGATGTAGGATGTTACAGCCTAACAAGTAGGACAGAAAGTTCAGCTACAAGCATGACCTATATTTCCAAAAAGGCTATGGGTAGTCAATGGAAAACTATATTTTACAGAATAAAACAATAACATTAATGATGGGAATACATTATTGAACAATAGACACAGTACAATTTACGTATTGCTTGCTCTATAATTGTTTAGGATAAGTAATTAAGACTTTAGGGAATATCTAAATCTGAAATATAATTGTTTAATTACGTCCAGTAGCAAATACGTCCTGCACAATTAGGAGGAGAAATAGATTAACAATAACACCAATAGTTAGATTCTGCGAAGTTGGTCGACGCACGATGAAGGCCGAGAATTTCTATTACCACGGTACAAAATGTGCGTTGGATACAAACAGCAATTCTACATTGCAGCAAGACACCCCAAAGAGAAGTACATGTATAACAGGGATTGTTTATCGTACAGAGAGCATGGCATCGAATTTAACGTAGAAATGCGTACCAGTCGTAACTGCGTATATGTACATCATGAAGAGCCCTTCTTAAGCATGGATGTTTTGTCGGGTAGGAAAATGGCAAATGTTCAAAGTCAAATCCAATTAGCAAGAGCAACCGATTTTTTCTGAAGCGTTTTAATGTCAACCTACTGTACAAAAGTTCAATAGATATATATCTCGAATAACCCCACATCATGGAACTCTGCATTCTAAACATACTTACTCTAAAGAAACTTACTATTAATAAAGCTAATACTAACAATTAACACTGCCCTTTCCTGTCTATATTTCTAACGAGAAGCTTATATATAACAGAGATGATTTTTTATTTCCTATTGTTAATTATATATATATATATATATATATATATCTTAACTTGTTCGATTCACTCGTGTATGCAACAACGTATTTGATTTTAACGAGAGAAACTTCTATTAGTGAAAAATTATTACACCAGGGTTTTTGATATCAAAAACTTTTCAAAACGTTTACTACATTTTATCATTGATACAAGGACTTCATTCGTAAATATACATCAAGGTGCAGACATCTTAAACGTTCGGGTATTTCACATTCCATCTTTTATGGTAATTTTCTATACAAAGCACAAAAATGTCGTCATTCACCTCAAAAGCTTACCAAACCTTTAAACATACTTATACTGTTGTCGAGTCATTAAATATGTCATTTTTGGGGATAACTATTTATTCACTCATAGGGTCTTTGCATCGGAAATAAACACATTCATTCTAAATTCAGTTGTTGGCATGATACGGGTTATTTTTTCTCGTAAATTTATAATGGCATGATACTAAAGCCCTAACGGGAGGAATTGTGGTTGATATTTTTATGATGAAGACATAATCTTTCGACCATTTTAATTGCGGTCTGGAGCTAGCATGTCAATAACTGCTAGTAGTCCTTTGTCAATTTATGTTGATCATTGTCATTTTGCTTAGTTTCCTTTATTACCTATTCTTACATCGGACTCGGACTTCTTTTAAATTGTGTGTTTGTTTATTCCACATTGGGTAGAGGTTTAGCGGGAGGATTCAAATGTCACAAAACATGTTAAACCCCACCTCATTTTTTCGCCTGTCCCATGTCAGGAACCTCTAGCCTTTGTTAGTCTTGTGTGTTTTTTCTATATAGGTTTATTTGTATGTTTCGGAGTTTAGTGTGGCGTCTGTTCGCTGAACTAGTATATACTATCGTTTAGTGGGGCTGAAGCCTGCCTCCGGGTTCGGGATTTTCTTGCTGTGTTGAAGACCCATTGGTGGGCTTGGGCTGTTTTCTGCTCTTTGGTAGGGTTCTTGTCTCTTTAACACATTCCCGTTTCCATTCTCTATTCAATGCTTAGTCTGATTTGCAACTTCTTCAAAGTTACATTTATATGTCTTTTTAATCTAGATTATTTGGCAAGTACCGTAACTTGACTTCGTTGCCTAAAGACAGGTTTAAAATTAGTACGTGTTATGAACAATAATATTCAGTAATACGAACACGATAAATGGTGGATTTCTAGCTCAATAAGTGTATTTATTTTATGTGATTATATTAAACTATCAAGCGATTCCAATGGACAATCACGAAGTTACTGTGTGGCAGGATCGTATCTTGAACAACAAACTTAGAAAATATGTCAAATTCAAATAATTTTTGTAATCCCTAGCATCATTTAAACATTTTCAAGATTTAGTCACTGTTGGCTTAAGTTATTGAACGAGAACCATACTAAACTTAACGCCCATTACTTTTGGATGGCATATAACAGAATGTATAATAGAAATCTTCTTTCAATCGAAACTTCCATTACATAGTTCCTTAATTTTTATGATTGATGTGCTGCAATAAAAATCAAATGTCAGATAAATGGGTCATCAGACTATTAGAGATTTACAATAAGTGTATGACTCTGACCCGAGTCGGAATACGAATAAGACAGGTCATATGTCGTGGTGTTCTTAAAATTATAAAAATATTCAAAAGTCACCATGAAACTTTTGAGACCTGGCTTTCGTTATGGGGACCAAAAATGTTATTCCTACCTAAAGACAAAAGAGAAAATGGATGAAAACTTGTAGGACACATTTGGAATCATATAAATAGTAACTTCCTATGTAAATCACAACTTTTCGCTCATTGAATATAGACACGCCATCAGCAGAATTTGCGAAATAGGATAAAATGGCGGCCATTCACCTTTCATGTTGACTATTCTGTTCAATGGAAGTATTGATATAGTGGTATTTGATATCAACGAAGATAAAGGATGTGATATTGGTGAAGAATAAATTTGCGAAATATTTCTAAATATCAGACTCAAAGTTGTACGAGGGGATTCAATAAAAACAGTTTATATATATCGTCATATTAATCCTAATGAAAAACGCGATTTCATATCAATTAACGGTGGTCATTTTGGCGAAGTTCAAAAGACCGATTTGCTTAATATGCATAATTTAGCGGCAGACGACAACACCATTGTAACGGATGATGTCAACATAAATTCGAATGGAGCCTTCCAAAAAATAGTTGGTATGGCCTGGAATATGCAATTACAACAGGCAAGAGCGAATCACTTACCTTTGGGCATTTGTGTGTTTCAATTTTTGAATGACTTTGACAATATAATTTACATGGAATTTCAGAAAAAATAGGTTTATTTCTAGTGGGTATGTTTTGAAGAGAGAAACTGGTAACTCTTCTTTTAGTAGTTTTTTTACTGTCTTTCACGCATCGTTTCATTCAGATACCCATCATTTCAGTGATTTTTAGCTTTTTTAGAATTCGTTACTATCCTACAGTGAGAACGAACTATAATTTTTTTTTAAATTTGTCTCTCTCAAAAGAAAAAAAAAACCAAAAAACGTTCCTAACATTGTAAAAAAGTTGTGTTCGGCTACTAACAAAACTATCACAAACGTCAACTGTGGCTTTAAGTTTGTGACGAGGATGCATCCAAAGAGTTCCCATGACTTAATAGCATTTCAATTGCCAATAACATGTTCAAAGGAGACTTAGTATTTTGTAATGATTCAGTTGAGTTTCCTTTACGTTATCGTTATGTGTTCCGGGTAATCTACTGTCTGATGTACGGTGTCACAACTCGATTTATTTTATCACCGAGTATTTTCGTTCATGTATTTCCCGGGAAAGGAAGGATTTGCCTTTCATAATTTGATGCATTAATCAAAACTGAGTTGGGCATCGTTCTGATGTCCCTGAAAACCTTACTCGAATAAAACGCTGTTACGTTGATTGCTGATAACACTATGTGTGTATACAGTGAAAGTATCTATGAGCAGAATAATAGTGTTATTGTAGGTCTGTCCAAGGTTTTGTCAATTGCACTTAGGGTGGATGGTCGTTTAAGTCAGGTTCCCCCTGGACTCCTCTATTCTTCAAATGTTGGCCAGAGAATTAAAGGTGTGTTATTTTTCTTTAAAAATGCCAATGAAACTGCAATTTTGTTCATCACTTTTTATACCCTGACGTTAAATAAAGTAGATAGAACTTAGAACGATGGATAACAACGAAGCCAAAGAACAAAAAGCACGACTCTGTTTAACGGTAAAGTTTATGAGGTCGACCGTACCTTTGATGGAATTGCGCTCCTGTATTCGTAAAATATATAAGATAGTGTCCGGTGTCTGGCGTTGTATCTAAAAACCATACCTGCTCTAACTTGAAAATATTGCAAAAACGTCTCTTCCTGTCCACAATTTCAAACTGTTTACCATACCTCTTTAATGTAAAGTACGGGAGGTTTCAGAATGACAAGCAAAATCATTATCAATAGTTTGATCACAGTTATTTCGTCCGGACAACACTTCAAAGCAGAGGCAACGTGACTCATCGTCTATATCCTTTAAAACACACATATAAGTACAATGTATATGTCTACCAATTTACCTCCATGATCCAACCTCTTCAGTATAAGATAGTCCTCTTTTTGTATGGTTTCTGAAATAATAATGTAAAGAAATAGTGGGGTAGTTTTGATTTTGGCCCTCATACATTGAGATAAAAGAAAATTGTTTCTACGTCATGCAGTCATAACAAATGTACCATTACAAAAACACCACCACCTTTGTATCCCTTTTCCGATGAAATATTCCTAGTAATCTTGGTTGAACATATTTCGATTAAATACTCTTGTCTGATGGACAATGAAAGATAATGAAGTAACGGTCTAACCTTTAGATAAAATAGGGCATGTTTGTGATTTGCAAAATTTACTTTCACACTTCGAACTGGATAAAAAATATCATTTATCTAGAAAAGAGGGCACATACATTTGGTTCCATTACCCGATACATCAAATTTTATGTAAATAAGGACAAATGCTTCTCGCTTGCATCAAAAATATGATATATAAAATGAAGCGTTTGCCGGGAAAAAACTCGAGAAATAAGATTATATCTCGTTCAATCATATGACGTTGCAGTGTATGATATATTTGAACGATAACTCTTCGGGTTAAAATTTAATGGTAAGAATTATTATATGCGTTTCATCAAATCACGAGTTCTAAGCCAAAATTTTCAATCAAGATACTGCAAGTATGTTTCGCATTATTTGTGTAATTGCAATTTCTTTGTTTTGTTATAAACATATATGAAACGTTTCGAAAATATTTTTCTTGTTTTATGTGTTTGATTTGCGTAATTTCTCTTACTGTGTCCGCTTTTTGCGAACTATTGATACCGTGCACCCTATTTTATCTTATAATGCTTTTGTACGAGCATCATGCACAATATAAACTATAAAATCGACTTAGTAAAATTATGTTAAATATTTCAAGGAGAAAAAAAGCCTCGATATATAAGATCAACTATGAAACAATTGAAAAGCTGTCTCAAGTCGAAATATGTAAAATTGTTGGTAACTCCAACGGAAAATGTCTCCTAGTATATATTCATTTGCTCCAATAATTTCCCGAACTAGTTTGTAGGTAACATATACAACTCGCTGTGTTTTGCGGGATTCATTGAAAGCCTTATGATTTGACTATTACAGTTACTTTAAATTCCCTTTTGGTCATATACTTCTTCACGTGTTTCAGTTCTTATACATCATTGGCTTTTAAATATTAGTCTTTGAACTTACTGATGAAGTGAATCTGGGAAACACTTCAGACGCAAAAGTTTATATGGCAACCTTAATATAATTCCCTTTAGTTCATTATGTTAAGTAAGCGCGTTATGTAAACATGAAAATAGATAACAAAGATAATTGTTTTTTCCATGATCGATCTTTTCACGTTTTTCTGGTAATGTAAATTTAAATAAATGATCAAAGATACCTGCAGTCTTATAATTTGTAAGGCAAAATATTTTTGTAACAAAACAACAAATTATTACGGTATCTTATTTCATCATCCGTATATTCTTTTGGAGAGTATCAGGAAAATCTAGTCCCTGACTCTTGATGTTAATTTGTTATGAGTTGTTGTTCAGTAAAATTCAGCTGCCCTCGTACAAAGTTTAGAATTGTGTTCAATAATTTCATCCACAATGATGCTTTAATCACATGGATGAATCTGGTAGCATCTCAGAATCACCAGAAGTTGTCCATTCATACTTAACATTCTGTCTAGAATCTTAATGAATAATAAAATATCAGATAATTTATATTAAATAAAATGAGTAATTTTATAAAATACTTATCAGAAATGAAAGGCAATAATTTGAATACAGGTAATTGAACTAAACATCATTTAGTTTGTTGTCCTCAGTTAAAACTTAAGAAATTTACTTGTGCCACATAGACACGAGTGTTGTGCACAATGCCATCTACATTACTTATACGATATATAGTCAAATTTTAGTACATAAAGCTATCTATCAAATTTCTCCAATTTTTCATCAGGCTTTTGAATAAATAATTACCTGGTCTTCAACTGTAGAATGGATGCAATGAAAGGGGATTGGCCGGAATTGGAAGAAGCAGGGAGATCTATTACTATTAGTGGCACATCCTATAAAATAGGCCGTCCAACATAAAACCAGATTTTGTTGTATAGTGGAAATCGTCATATACATTGCATACATACTCGGGTTATAACAGATACCTCAAAGAAAATAAGATACATCAAATATAGTTCCTTGGCGATACAAATTTCCATCTGAACATCTTATTGTAAGTAACTCCATGTACTGCAAGGCAGTTATGCAATCAAGATGCAATAATCCGCGATCAACTCAAACTTGTCAACGAAACGATTCGTGCATGAAGAGTATGTAGATCATTCCATTAGACGAATATCAAATAATAGGTTCTCTGTATAGTCACTGTCAAATAATATTGCACCTATTGTATAAATATGTGCAGCTCTTTCCTTTCGAAGAAACATGCTTCATAATTAATGTTTATCAAATTAAATTTGTATCGACATCTTTAATTGTATATTTCTTGCGGTATTGTATTCAGCAGAGGTTGGATTAATCTTCATTAATTAGATAGATTCTTGTGAATTGATGTTTCTAGTAATAATCGACTTAGTATTTTCAGATTTCAAACAATATAATGAAAATTTTTAAGAAGGGTTGAGTTTATAAAAACTTACTAATATTAACATTTCAACTCACTATACTATTGTAAGTTTCTGTTTCGAATTAGGTTTCGGCTTATGTTGAAGATGTCTAATAGAGTGATACTTTTTTATGTTTTTTTTCTTCTATTTACATAGAGATGTTTGTCCTCTGATAGAATTTAATACGGATGCGTGTTCCATCTATGACACTGAAAGAACTAGGAAGTTCTTTTCATACAAATACTATGAAGTCCAGCCTGGTCAGTTGGCATCTCTATACACATGAATTTATTGCATCCTATTTATTTATTTATTTATTTAACATCTGAAAGCCTCTTTTGACAAACAATATTAGTACATGTACTACCATGATTTGAATTTATACAGGAAAAGCACGAGATCTTGCACTGGGCCTTGCTTAGTAATTTTGAAAAATTTTACAAATATCATTTGCTCCTCATCCATATAATTCATGGGTTATATATAGTTATTTCTATCTCGGATGTTTTCTGTCCAAAATAATGACCACCTTGACTAAGTAAAGAAAATAGAAAGAATCGGCGCTGGTAATGAAAGAAAGAAGTCTATTCCGATGGACGAAGTACATTATGGTTCAATATGTACTAACACTGACATAATTTTAAATAAATTGAAATATTCTTATGAAGCTTCTTGACAATTATAATGATGAAGATAATATGTATAATAAAAGTATAAAAAATAATATTTCCAATGAATTTCTAGATTGTGAAATTAGTTGTTTATTTTTTTTATTAAATTCTATACATCACCTTCATAAATTTAGATAATTCCACTCGCTGCATTAATAAACCGGAAACAAGCCAGGAAAAACCATTCCCCTTTGACAACCTCCCCACCTAACGCATACGAACCATAACCTTCATATTTTTTTCTTTTTATTAAGAGAAGAAAAAAAACTTTTTCAACAATAACTTAAATATTAATCTTACTTCATTATAATTGCAATGACATGTAGTAGTTTAATTGTATAGACATATTACTTGTAGTATTTAATACGATTATATATGAAAAATGGAAGAGGAAACCGCCACACACTCGTGTGGCTTCTTGTCACAATGGCGTTCGGAATTCATTCAGATGAGTTTTGGGAGAAGAATGGGTTAGAGTCTCAGTTTATCCCTGGTTTGTGCATCCAGAACAGGACCCAGCTCATAGTACGTCGATAGTCAGTTGAGGTTATCTAGGCCTAGTTTAGTATCTCTTAACATAACTAGGCCTACTGAGATACCAATGTCTCCTGTTTGTTTTCTGCAAGTAAGCAGGGATCCCTTCCTTGTGGTATTAAGAGTGAACCTTTTTGTAGAACTAGGTGACCCATTAATTTCACATACCCTCCCATGCCTATGGGTATGCACAACTTGCCTCCTTACGATTTTTAATCGGCTCAGTTTTTTGGGGGGTCTAGTCGAGGTTTCAAAGGTAAGCCCTCTTAAGGACGAGATGAAGATGCTAACCATCTCTTTTTTTGAAAAGATGCAAGCAACAGTATAAAACGAAGAATTTATAGAGTTTGGTAACCACCTTCGCTTGCACTTATGGAGTATAGGGGTCCGACTCAGATTCTTTCACAGTATCCTCTAGACATCCGAAGGAAGGTGACACTGTGTCTTTAGCACCCAGAAGCCATGAGGTTTTTTTCAAATGACCAGGATTTTATTCCGAATGATGGTGTTTGTTGGAGTTCCATCATGGATGAAAATGTTACTTACTCACAGAAATTGAGCCTCCTTAAGGCACTCTCGCAGTGTCTTTCGGGAATAGGGTTTTTGCTAATCGAAGGAATATTTCTAATCTTCCAACGTCATCTTCTAAAAGGATCTCTACTACCTCTTCAGATTTCTAGTCTTGCTCTGGATTGTTAGCCTGATACGAAGGGAAAGAGTCGATTCATTTCGAGCGGCTTTGTCTTTTGTCATCTCTTCTTTAATTGAGAACAATTAACCATATCAAACTTAGTTGTGGTTTTATGACCTAATCCTTATCTAGGGAAAATAAGAGCTAGGGACTTTGTGTTTAATGGAACATCCGTTGGTAAGTCTGCTCCAGTTTGTGTTTATGCTTTTTTTTTAAGCTTTACTGGGTAATTAACCTTTTGACGGCTGGGTCTATTCTGTCTTTTATAAGTGAAAAAAATCTATTTGCCATAAAAGGTTAACTTGGGTGATAATATAACTAAATAGTTTAGTGTAAATTCGAACCTAAAGCAGGGATTAATCTTATTTATTTTTTTTATAAATATCTTAGTTGCAGATAGTAAAGCATAAGATATTGTTTTGCTTGCAGAAAATGAGAATGATTTACAATTACTATTGAATTTTCTTAATGCATGGTACAAAACCAATTCAATCAAGGTTAAACTATGAAAGACTAAAATTGTACATTTTAGAAATCCATCTAGATTATGTATTGTGTCAAGTTATCAATATCTTAATTTATTATTGACTGAACTTTTAAATTATGATGTGATGGCAAAAGCTAGGGCAAAATCAAACAGTCAGAGCATTCAGTTTAATTATTCTAAACAGTAAGGAACATTGAGGTTACAGGACATGGCTATCTTGTTAGTTATGGGAGTAGGCAAATATACCCCTATCGATGCAATCAACGGAGATGTAGGTTGGGGACCTCGAAGTGTCCAGCAGTGGACTTACGTTTTTATACACTGGGCTGGATGCAGTGTGATGTGTACAAGATCTAAATGGTGTCGCATAAATGGTATTGATAATTTAAAAAAAATTGTGTTATAGAGTTATGACACAGTTTTATAAGTGTAATTTTGACTCATTTAGATAATGTTTTGCATTGAAATTATAGTTAACATATAATAGAAAATGGAAAGATCGAATATTGTCACAAAATGTTGGTAAAAAAGTTACGAACTTATAAGTTGTTTAAGAATATCTTATACATATATAGAAGTACATTTGCAAAATGTAGATGCTGAGTGATTAAGAATAGAAACAATACGTTATGAAGATAAAGATGAACATGATGTAAATGAAAGAGAATGTTGTATGTGTAATGATAAGATTGAAGATAAAGACACATGTTGTTTTGTCATGCCCGTCGTAAGTGTTTATTTAGTGGAGCACTGAAATGTAATGCATATTTATAATTTAATTGCTTATGACAAACTTGTGCATTTATTTCAAAATAACGAGTGTTATAATATGGTTGCCAAGACCTGCTTTGATATTTTAAGTAGATGAAATATTTTTTTTATATTCTTTAGATTGAAGTTTTTTTATGTAGGGTTATGAAATATAGGAATTTTATGTGAAATGTATTTTAGTGTCTCATAATTCTTGGGTCATCTGTCTAGTGATTAATCTTTCGAGAGATATGTAATACGGATTTAAGAAAATCTCGCATTAACGTAACCAGCTATTATACAAATAAAGACATATAGTCTATTTACCAAGGAGACAACTATTCACCAGAGACTCCAAGGACAAACATGTTAACATCGTAAGGTCTTCAAAATGAACACAGATCATACCGTATAGCTCTAAACGGTCACGGGATAACAAACTGTGAAATAAATTAAAAGAGAAAACCAACGACATGTTTAAACCAAATCAATTTTGACTGACAGCAACCAACGACAACGACTCGGTTACAGTATTCTAGTTTGGAATATGTACATAAATAATGTGGTGGGACTACAAACGTTTGTTAGTGCTCAAACCTCTACCAAACCCTGGACTGTGGTATAACAGCAAAACAAACGATTAAATAGGTTTAAAGGGCTGGACTCCTTATATCGGTACATTTAAGCAACAAAAACACCAAAAAATCCCGAATTCACTGGAAGCAAGGTAGAGCCCAATTTCTAAAAAGGAATAAAGCATGTTTATCCAGACATTTTTAAAGTTTATATTAAAAAAACACATTATAAGAAAGAGCTATTTACCCAATGGAAAACTTATTTTTAGTATCAGCTGCTGTTATAATCAACAATGACTACAGCTTAAATTGTATCTAGAAAGAATATTAATTGAGAAGCATACTGTTTTGTTTGGAAAAAAACTGTTTTTGTTTGGAAAAATGTACTTGTAAAAGATCATTCAACCTCAAAATACTTGCACTATTATTTTAATGTAAACAGAAAACTTGTCACAACTTTATCATTTTCAGTTTTATTTCAGATTTTCAATTAAACTATTAGTACACTCTCACACCTTTTCCTGATATAGCATTGTCTCTCTCCTCAAGCATCCGTTTTCTCCCATCAATTGTCTCATTAAGAAATTATATGTTGACCATATTACTTCAATTTATTTTTCAAATTGCTTGAATTTAAAGTGCAAACGTCTTCTATGCTATTTCTGACATGAATAAAATCAGACCTTTGGACTGAAATGCAGTACAATGTATATAAACATGTTTTCTCTTGTGTCATTATATTGTCTCCTTGGTATCCTCCGGCTCTTTCTGATTTTTTTAATCAGTTCTGATAAATGTTTCCAAATTCTTTTATTTTTCATACTTTTTCATCTTCAATACTATTATATTAACAAATAACCCCAAAATGTTAACTATTAGTTTTTTCCCTTTCAACATCTCTAACAGTTTTACCAAATTTATTCACCCTTCATTCTTTAAGTATGTTAAATAAAAACTTGTACAACAAAGAGAAAGACAGAAATTATCTGAAAGATCTCGGATATTTTAACTTAATTATAGATATCTTTAGTTGCACAAACATACACGAGAAGCTCTTATCAAAAATTTACGACAAAAGGGATGGTTTTTCTTTCCCTATTGTTAATTTTCAGTTTTTTTGGACGGTGATGTTCCTTTGACACCGTCCACAATGTAATTAGACCTTTGAATATTGTTTTTATTGGTATCAATATTGATTTTGTTATGAGTAAATCAAAACCATACTTAATATTATTGTTATACACATATGCACATTCACGGTACTACAATCTGACGATCCCTATATTTTTGGAATGTTGCACAAGATCATGTCTTTCTCTGAATGTTAATGAAGTCTTTACACTAAATCCATTGGATGTGTACTGATTGAAATAATATTTTATTCTTAGATTCATGATTTTTTGTTAGCTGCTATTGACTTTGAACGAGCTGTCAGTAACTGCGAGAACTCTTAGATCTGTATTTTGTGTCTTTTTAGGGATGTTAAATACCCTGCCACATCTGATTTGTGTCGATCTGACGAGTTAAGTCCTTTTCAACTGATTTGTATATATATCTGGTCTATACCAGCTTTGATAAGTGTTTGGTACTAATATAAATTTCCACTTGTACTATGAACATCAAAATTATTTATTTTGTTAAAATGCTTTGTCTCTATTGTAACTGTATACGTATACCTAACAACAAAATTATTTTATTTACCTGTGTTTAAAGTTATTGCAAATGGCTGATATTTTTGTTCGAGCATATTGTTTTTCTTAAATTGTTTAACATTTCATACCGATAAAACATGTTACTTTTATTATTCTTCCTTAGTTTATTTATTTTGAATTTACATTGTATCATAGGTCAAATTTATTTGTTCAGTGTATGTTCAATGGTGTTACTATGTCCTTTGATTGAGTTAAGCTATTTCAGTTGATATTTTATAGTGTGTCTTTCTATGTTGTGATGTTACACTATTGTTTCAGAAAAAGGGTGAAGGTTTGGTACCATTAAAACGTTTAAACCCGCTGCATTTGTTTGCACCTGTCCTAAGTCAGGAATCTGATGTTCAGTAGTTGTCGTTTGTTGATGTGGTTCATAAGTGTTTCTCGTTTTATATAGATTAGACCGTTGGTTTTCCCGTTTGAATGGTTTTACACTAGTAATTTTGGGGCCCTTTATAGCTTACTGTTCGGTGTGAGCCTAGGCTCCGTGTTGAAGACCGTACTTTGACCTATAATGGTTTACATTTATAAATTTTGACTTGGATGGAGAGTTGTCTCATTGGCACTCATACCACATCTTCTTATATCTATTTTATGGTTTGTTCTTATGTTGTACTGTTGCACCACTGTCCCAGGTTAGGAGAGGGTTGGCACCTTCAAACATGTTTAATCCCGCCACATTCTATATGTGCCTATCCAAAGTCAGGAGCCTGTAGTTGAGTGGTTGTCGCTGGTTCATGTCTGTCATATTTTTTTTTTGTAAATTGTTTTGTTATAAATTGAATGCGTCCGAAGCGCTTTTCTGTTACCTTCATCAGGAACGCTCAAAGCCGAATATCTGAAAGTCAAGGATGAATAAGAATCGAAACAGTTGAAGACAGTTATAAATTAGGCCGTTAGTTTTCTCAATTGAATTGTTACGTATTTTTCATGTCGGGGCTTTCTATAGCCGACTAAACGGTATGGGGTTTTCTCATTGTTGAAGGCCGTACGGTTGCATATAATTGCTTACATCCACTTCATTTGAATTGTGGTGGATAGTTGTCTCATTGGCAATCATACCATATCTCTTTTGATTCAAGGTTAATTATTTTTAATTGATTGCAATGTAAAAAATAAGGTATTTGTCGATTCGGTGAATGCAAGTTTGCTAAAGGTAAAGTAAATAACACACCAACACTATTTGCTATTTGTGAGGAGGAAATTCTATTTTGCATTCGAAATTCGTGTTTCTTTCAATTCGAAAGCACGGTTTGTAGTCTGTGGTAGTATTATCAATGCGACAACTATCCATAAAGACCAAAAGGTTAATTGCTGGTCACCGTAAGGACTTAAAGCGATGAGCAAAACCATTACTGTATAGGAACCTACATTGTATCAAAGGCTTCGTTTAGACAAAATGTGAAGCAATTCAGAAGAGAAGAGCAACAGGCTGATTTATACGACGAAGATAGCAAATTGATTAATTTGACCCCTGTAAATCCTGTTAACATTTTGCTTTTATGAATATTATGGATAGAACCTGAATTAAGACAAGGGCAGATTTCAATTGCCAAAATGTTCAAATAACATTAACGGTACCAATTGTACTCACTAACGGTACTTATTTGAAAATCCAATACATAACTTAACCATATACGCATGGAATTCCTAGTATGAAATTAATAGGACTGGTTATTGGAAATAGCACTTTATTTATTTTGAGCGTTCGAAGCGCTTTTTCTGAATTTACACTTGTCAGGAACGCTTAAATCCAAGATAAGGTTGATAAATATTTTATTTGCTCAAAAAAAGACATAATCAAACACATTCAAATAGGATAGACACAAGTTCGAACAACTTATTAAGTCTGCTCCTTTATTCAATATAATGACAATAATTATACAGAGCATGCGCAGTAGAGGTAGAGTAGATCTACCTTAAGGTATTAGTAAATAGAGACAATTAAACACAGCGTACAAGAAAGGGAAAAAAATAAACAGAAAAAAAACAGAAGTAATGGATAAATGGAAATCTGTGGACACGATGAATGTGTTTGTTAATGTCTAATTTGATTATACTACGAGGTATCTTTTTGAATTTTTATGAGTTTAAAGACTGAATTGAAGATTTGACACTTTATCTCGTATGTTAGATTTTGGCTACTCTCAGTGCGCAACTTTTATTTTTCTTGTGCATGCTACTCCTTAGAAACTAATATATATCGACAAAAAATTTTCACTAAATATTAGTTGCAATATGTCGTAATAGAATTTTTTTCTTCGAAGCAATACAATTACTTTTACTAGTTTTCTCTCCTGGAATGTTTAAAATAAGATGTATGGTAATACAACTTATTAACAATTCATAGTTCAGACCTAAGGTCTTTTGATGTGAGGTCCTAGCTTGATGACCTTGACATTGAGGTCTAGGTCAAAGGTAAATTTGATGTTCTAGATTTTGACCTTTGCTATAACTTCATATTTATACATGATAAAGCCATGGGACTTTTTGCTTTAGGGTGCAAGCCATATTACCTTGAAAATGTCAACCGGAAGTGACCTTGTGTAAACCGGAAGTATCTATTTTTTGTACTGATTTAATGTCAAAGTATATAGAACAATATTTTTGGAATTCATGTCAAGTAAACTATCATATAATACCGGAAGTGACTTTTTCAAACCGAAAGTAACAAATTATCTCCCTTATTTCAAACAAAAGTGTATAGAAACCATATATTTTGGAATCAGCGTAAAGTAAGCTATCATCTGACAATAGAAATGACATTTTAAACCGGATTTTAATATTTTCATATCAAAATATATCGTTTCGGGTGGAAAGACCTTCAATTGTTCTCTGAAGAATTGGTTTTAATTTCATATGAGTTCATTTTATGAATAAGTCCATTATGCCATACTCTATCGAATGTGTTTGAAAATCACAGAATACGAAGCAACTTAAATTTTGTTTTTCAAGAGAATTGAATATGAAAAGTTCAATTAGTTGATGTACAGCTGAATGTTTAGGTACAACGCCTGAGGAAACACATAATTGAAAGGGCATAAGCTGTCAAATTCATGTTCACCAATTTGACCAAAATACTCATATCTGATTTATAACGTACTGAAACGTATATTCATATTACAAAAAGTCTAAAGAAACAGTTAGCAATGCATGGACTCGTTATAATGTGTCAGCATTTCGTGCGTGTTTTAGACCAGACGCAATCTTATTATCCGTCGAAATAACATCCGAAGACTGACGGCGGTCATTTAACCCGATATCAACATACATTTAAATATAAATAAAAAATTAAGCATATGCAATCGTATTATGACGGTTTTCTAGGTCTGTTTGATTTTATGTTATAGATTAAAAATATATGCATGTATAATTAATAACACCATTTAAGATGTGTAAGAAGTATTTTTGTGTGGGCAAAAACATAGACAACATATGAAAAAGTTTATGGCGCTTGGTACTAGTTAACAAATACAATACAAATATTTTATTGGCAGAAACTCATTTACAAGACCTATTGCATATATATATTTATATTAACTGACATGGTACAACGAAAAGTTACATATTGATATATCATATTATTACACTATTCCTTATATTTAGACACACTGATATGATAGAGGAAGACAGTCTAAGTAATAATGCTGAGCTATTGTTTACATATAGAGATATTTTTTCAACAGTGTTAATGTTACGCTGTATTTTCAATATAACATGTATTTTCTAGTTTTGAGGTAAATCTATTATCGATTGTAATAAGACATGTTGTTCATCTTCAATTTCCTCACTATCACAGACAGGACAGTACCTTTCTTCTCTTGGAACATTAAGATGTCTTCCCCTTTCAATCATTAAATAACTTAAATGTTCACTTATGCGTCTTTTGCATATTGCTGCTCTTTCATTTAAATTGTTTAATAAATCAACATATGATGATCTTTGGCCAATTGTGTAGACTTTACGAAAGAAATTAAGTTAGAAGATTCCTGTATGTTTGCATTTTGATTATGCAAGCACTGATCATAATTTCTTTATTTTTCTTGACTTAAGTTCAGATTTGTTAAACAACTATTATCCACAAGATATGAATATCCTAAATTTTGTAAAATATTTTTAGTTTTGTTAATCCAGGGGTTTGAAACCCTTGTAGCACAGAAAATTTGATTCACAAGTGTATTTTCTGATGAAAGTATATGTTCCAAAAAATTTATGCTTGAAAATACAATCTTACTTTTAGTGGAATTCGACCAAGTTCTGCACGACAAGCATCATTTGAAGCCTTTCAATGACCACCAAGTGCTTCTTTGATAAATTTAATGTGTAATTTTTCAAAGGGTTCGGAGTCCCTTAAGGATGAGTAAACGCCCCAAATTTCACAACAGTACATACGTATAGGTGATATTAATGTATAAAACAACTTTTCAAGTAGCCTCCATGAGTTTTCAGACCAACAGTTTTCTGTATTTTGAAATAGGCTTTTCTTGCCTTGTCCATAAGAGTAATAATGGCTAAATTGAACTTACCATTATATTTGATACAATACCTAAATAAGAATAATGAGTAACAGTTTCAATACAAAACTCATTATGTAAGTAAATTCGTTCAAAAAAGTTTTACCATTTGAATTAAATACAATATCTTTGGTATATCTGTATTGACTTATAGTTTCCAACAAGTGCAATAATCATGTAAAAAGCAAAATAACAAAAAACACCGAACTCCAAGGAAAATTCAAATCAGAAAGTCCCCATCAAATGGCAAAATCAAAAGCTCAAACACATCAAACGAATGGAAAACTGTCATATTCCTGACTTGTTGAAGGCATTTCCTTATGTAGAAAATGGTGGATTAAACCTGGTTTTATAGCTAGCTAAACCTCTCACTTGTATGACAGTCGCATAAAATTCCATTACATTGACAACAATGTGGGAACAAAACAAACAGACATAATAGATAAAAATGTCAAAAATAGGGGTACGGCAGTCAACATTGTGTTATAAACCTAATTCACTATAAAAACATACAAATGTGTCAACAAAGAAAAACATAATGGCATATATACAAAGCACATAAGAAAAAATGCATGACAAGAATAAAAAAATGACCACAGCACAACAACAACAAATTGGCGGGATGCATAAGTACCGAGCCACGCCAAAAGTATATTACCAAAAAAGGACTAAACAGTAATGGTTAATAATTTACACAGACAAATAAAGAACACCATAGCACATAATTGAGATGTTAAACCACGGCAGTACCTAGAATCTATACCTCAAGACCATCATGTATTATTTGTGAAGTTGATACGGAATATTTATCAACAAGGTCTTGGTATCTTCCGATGAACTTTTTTAGAAAAAGGACGAGACGTTCTTTGACATAACTCTGATCCATCAACTTTCTGCTCAGACACTGGTGACGTTTTATAAAGTCTGGGTAACAGCTGCAAACTCTTGAATATCGAAGGAGTTGGAAAATGTATATCCCATATGCAGGTGAGGTTGGTATATTGCTACTAAGGTGGGGGAAATTGATAATTTTCAAAATTAAAATCGTCTCGTTAGTCATAGATTCTTGTACTGAGATGACCGCATATGTTAAATTCGAGGTATAAGTCTAAAAATTAGGCGGAGGAAGCCGTGTCTGTTGTTTCTTTAATTTCTAGTTCTGGAGGATGTATTAATGGAACCCAATCAGAAAAGTTTGGATTGGTAATGGATATAACATCATCCATATATCTAAATGTGAAATTAAATGATCTGGCGTCTTTGATCTTCTTGTTTTTGACAAGTGTCTGAAGGAACTCCGACTCATATGAAAATAAGAAGAGGTCGGTAAGGAGAGGCGCACAGTTCGTTCCAATAGGAATGCCTACAATTTGTTGAAAAAGTCTACCTCCAAATTCAACAAATATGTTGTCAATAAGAAACTCCAGCATACTGATCACTTGTTCCACTGTGTAGCATGTTTTACCTTTTTGTTCACTTTTAACAAAATATGCCGTATGGTATCCCAAAGTAATAAATTTATAGCTTATGCTACCATTTTTATATTGAAAAGCATTGTGGATTATTTCTTTTAGACGATTTTTCAATTTCACATGGGGAATGGTGGTATAAAAGGTTGAAAAATCAAAAGTTTTGATAGAATTAATTTCAGAGAAAGATCGCGATTTAAAATTATCCAGAAGTTCTTTATAGTTTTTTAGAATCCACATATGGTTAAAACAACTACGCGAGTAAACAGTTTCATAGTATTTCTGAAGACCCTCTTTCACTGCGGACAGAATTTTTGTCAATCTAATGGACAATTCCTTTGTAGAATATGCAGATGAGCCGGCAATGTACCGTTGTTTGTACGGAATTTTGTGAAGCTTAGGTATCCAATACAAACAAGGTAAGTCCTCGGATTAGCTTTTCAATGTAATATTCATTGAAGCCATGAAGGACTTATGATTCGCCAAAATCTCATCCTTGTCAAATAATATGTTTTTGTATGTGGGAGAGTGTATTAAGACTGTTTTGTGGTCCTTTTTACTTTGAGACAATAAAACAATATCATCTGCAAATAAAAGAATATTTTAAGAAGTCCCCAATTACAACTGCTTTAAGCATTAGTGAGGTCATTAATATAATAATTAAAAAGTATAGGGCTCAATACATCTCCTTGTTTTACTCCTCGATCAGATAAAAATGCTGAACTGAGTCCCTTTTGAGAACTTAATTCTGCAAATTGAGTCAGTAAACATTGAATAAACAATTCTTAAAATTCTATTTGGAATATTTTGGACAATCTTAGTCGCCAAACTGTACCAAAGGCTTTTTTAGATCGATAAAAGCTGCAAATACCTTTTTATTTTGTTGTTTATAATGATCAGCAGTGCGATTTTTTTCTTTAAAATCAATCTGATTTTTGTTGATTAAGTTTTTACTTTTTATGAATTTTATTAGTGTGTGACCGTTTACACCGCGATTGTTCTCGTCCGTAGCATCTGTGCTATGACCAGTATTTTCGTCAGAATCAATGCTTCTCAGCAAGTCATAAATATCCTTATGGTTAAGAATAAGCTGTTTAATGGAAACCTCAGTCTCTTTTACATAAATGCGGCCATCATTTGTCCATTAAGCATTTATGGCATGGCGATATTTGAGATAAGATACTAGCTCTTTCCTAGGTTTGCTTTGTGAGTTATGAGATTTTCAAGCATGATCATTTTGCTTGGATCACCCTTTAGACCTTTCTTGGCACTGTACACTTTTTTGCTGTTTCTATAAAAGATGAAAAGCACGTTCATTTGCGGTTTACTATTTTTGACTTTACCGAGTACACGTGATCTGGTGATATATGATTTTTTGAATTCCTAGCCCAAACTTTTTTTGTTTACAAAAATCAAGTAAAAATGTATAAGGTTGTCGGTATTAACAGGATGGATGACTTTACCATATATCTCAACAGCGACCAGAATGTTGTGAAATCATAGATTGGTTCTACATGTACGAGAATACTGTTCTTGGTTTTCAAGACGGGTTTTTGGAGGACTGATTCTTTGATAAAGATAGTCAATCTCTGTGTGATAATCATTAGCTGTATTTGGCATATTTTAGGAATTTTTGGTCCTCAATGCTCTTCAACTTCGTACTTTATTTGGCTTTTTTAACTTTTTTGATTCGAGCGTCACTGATAAGTCTTTTGTAGACGAAACGCACGTCTGGTGCAAATACAAAATTTCAATCCTGGTATCTATGATGAGTTTAATTAGTCTGTGTTCATTATCAACCGCCGTTTTGTTAAAGGCATGACGGTTTACGGCTTGTTTTGAAGTCATTTGTCTTTGTTGTACTATTGTTTCTTTTGGGTGTGCCATATACTCTTTGACATGCGTGCCTTAATAGTTTTGTTTAACGAATGTTCAATTGACTCGCACAGTTTTTCTGTAAATACAGAAATAATTATGTCTAGAACTTCAGGACTAGTTAATGATTCAACCACTTTGTTAGCAATATATTTTTATAAACCTTTGGTTTTCTTTGATGCTATAGAACTTAAGTCCCAACCGCAGTATTGTCTTTCTGACGGGTAACTTTCTTAGCAGTTCCCGGCCGGCAAGCCCTCAGGACTGTCTGGCTTACTCCTTGTGGTCGACCAGGTCTTATTTGAGTGTAAATAATGTGTTCAGTGTAAGTTGCTTCATTTGTGTTGTGTTGGGAACTGGACAGTTAGTGAGTTGGTTGGCATCGCTAGATGTTTTCTTTGTTTACACGCTGCGTTGAGCGCGGCTATATGTTTAAATTTGCGAAAGGTCGACTTCCGAAATAAATTGGATGACGAGGCTAGGAATTGTTATGGTTTTTATATTAGACGATACTCAATTTATTAAATATGTTACATGTATTTCATTTGGAAAAAAATACTGCAATATTATTTCATCCTTCCATCTGTAAACCCAACTTCTCGAAGTAGCTCGTTTACATGTACATGTATAGCCCGCGCATGCTCCTTAACGTCATTTTGTTAAAACGTCGCTCAAAGTTTTAACTAAGCATTTCAATATAAAAAAGAAGATGTGGTATGAGTGCCAATGAGACAACTATCCATCCAAGTCACAATGTGTAAAAAGTAAACAAGACTATTTAAACCATACACTGGAATTTTCAGTAATGACGAGTAAACTCTAGGTGATGAAAAATGATAGAAATATTTCATTTGGCACGTGATTCTCCAGAATTCGGCCTAAATTCTCAGTCATAAAATCACGTATATACACGTAAGCCTTATCTATCATGCGATTGATTAAAGTTTTCTTTTATTGTTTAGACCATGACAATTATTTGAAGATGAACTGTTCACTGTTCTTCAGTTAACTTGCTTATTTTTTATCGCTAAAGCATCTCCTTTTAAGCAGATACGCGAAATAACAAAACCAGAGTTAGCAAAAAAGATATCCACTGTATGGTAATCTCTAAATTTAACACAAGTTCCTATCAATAAATTCAACAATCATATACGTCCCCAAATTCTTAATTGAAAAATAAACTTTATCAACCAGAAAATAATAACGGGAATCGGTACCATAAAGGTTCCGCTACAGTCTTATTATTTTCTTCAAATGACGCATTATATAAATGATGTAAAAAGGAGAGGGGCGTCTTGCTAAGAGAGAAATGACGTTCATCAGCAAGTTTTGGCAATTACAGTGGTAACAGATGGTGGTTTATCATTATTAAAGACGTATTATCCCTTCTTTATAGTATAGCCGAGAAATCTGATAGATCTAATAACAGCACCACTAACCTTGCGGAAAGTTGCTTGATAATCCGATTGAAGTTTGATGGAGGCAATGTACACAGCCTCTGCAAACGTTGATCTTGATATTCTCGATGCTATGATGGGATATTTCGGATGAATTCAGCACCACAGTAATCTTGTAAGGTTTATGGGGCAAGTACTGGTACAGAGCCAGGACATCATTTCGGGAAACTTTTGAACACGTAATAAACAGACATTGGCCAATTCTATCAGGTACTAGTGAGCTGATGATACCCTCGGGGACTGATAGATATAAGAAGATGTGGTATGAGTGCCAATGAGACAACTCTCCATCCAAGTCAAAATTTATAAAAGTAAACCATCATAGGTCAAAGTAGGTCTTCAACACGGAGCCTTGGCTCACATCGAACAGCAAGGGCCCCAAAAATTACTACTGTAAAACCATTCAAACGGGAAAACCAACGGTCTAATCTATATAAAAAACGAGAAACGAGAAACACTTATGAACCACATCAACAAACGACAACTACTGAACATCAGATTCCTGACTTAGGACAGGTGCAAATAATTGCAGCGGGTTTAAACGTATTAATGGTACCAAACCTTCACCCTTATCTGAAACAATAGTGTAACATCACAACATAGAAAGACACACTATAAAATATCAATTGAAATGGCTTAACTCAATCAAAAGACATATTAACACCAGTGAACATACACTGAACAAATAAATTTGATCTATGATACAATGTAAATACAAAATAAATAAACTAAGGGAAGAATTATTAAATTAACGTGTTATACCGCTGTAAATGTTAAACAATTTAAGAAAAACAATATGCTTGAGGAAAAATATCAGCCATTTGCAATTACTTTAAACACAGGTAAATGAAAATAATTTTGTTGTTAGGCTTGATAGTCCACAAGCAGCAGTATCTACCCAGTGCTGTAAAAACATGAAAACAGCACGTTATAAATTTCATGCGTCCGAAGCGCTTTTCTGGATTAACCTTCATCAGGAACGCTCAAAGCCGAATATTTGAAAGCCAAGGATGTATAAAAACCGAAAAATTGAAGAATTAAAATAAACACTACATAGAAAGCTCGCAATGCTTTTGGCCTAGGTGTGACAGGTGATTTTGCCTGATTATCTTGAAAAACTTATCATATAAACCTTTCGGCACAACTATGCTTAAACATTATAATTATACTTTTCAGCAATCACAATCTCGTCTTTGACATTTCGAGAGAAACGAAAAAAGAATTTCATTATAGAATTTTTTATTCACTGTAAAGAAAACCTCTTCCTACTTATAGATGTATCCATAATATGCTTTATGCAACATTCCGTGAAATTGTCAGACCAGAAATGGTATTTTTCAGGATGATACCACGATCAAAGTGAACAAACTGGACAAGCTGAAGAATCCGATAATGTTTGTGTACAGCGCAGTGGACTTGTCATCCATCAATCCATCAAACTCACAAATATTTAGCATCAAGGCCAGATGTGGTATCTACATCTACAGGAAAATCTAGTCTATTTAAAATTTTTAAAATATTAAATTTGAAACCTCTTTATCGTTGGAATTCAAAGCTTCTGGTTACAAAAAATTTTGTCGTATTAATAGGAAGTATACCTTAAGTCGAACTGGATATAAAAAGCTCTTTTAACAAAAGACCACAAGGAATTGCAATCTATATCCAGAAATAAAGTCTGCGTTTGAAATGTATTTAAACTTTAGCTTGCAGTGAATGTTTAGACAAATTGTTTTGTGTTAATCAAAAACCGAATTGAATACTATTTTTCATAAATTATCTATGCAGATGATCACATACATCAGACATGTATTTACATAAAAAAATCAAAAAGATCACCGGAAAAAATATATCGTTGCTATAATTTTATATTTTCATTCTTTATTTGGTTGATATTAAATCTGTACAGTAACTAGCGACGTCAACTAAGCTCCTCTCCTTTTGTTGTAAAACACTTTATCTGATTTACATTACACGCGGTTTCGAAGAAACCATGCATTCCACAAGAGTACCCGCATATGGTGTAATATTTGGTTCAAAAGGTATTTTTATCGGTTAACCGCTATTTAAATGTCGGTTAACCGCTATTTTTAACGATTAACCGCTATATATATGTCGGTTAACCGCTAATTTTATCGGTTAATCGCTATTTATATATCGGTTAACCGGTATTTTTATCGGTTAATAGCTATTAATATAGCGGTTAACCGTTATTTTTATGTTAACCGCTATTTCTTATTGTTAATCACTTCTTATTTATCGTCTATGCACAAAACAACGAATTATTAGATATAAGTAAGTGATTGATGGATGAAGTTTATCGCTTGACCTGTTAAAACAGTAATTTGAATTGCTTACTCCTCCCATGTTGGTCAATTATTCCCACCCAACTTATAGAATTGTTTGACGAACGCCCACATGTTTCGAGTATTGAGCACGTGGCAATATTATAGCACATAACACTATATTGCACGTAAGCAATCTTTATTTTATTTATGACAAAACGTATTGCTTTGCATGAATTAAACACCAAAGAATGGATTCATTTACCTCTCAGCTTCCCCTCTTCTCCTGCCCTCATCTCCTTTTTTATATTTACGCCGACATAACCACGCGGTAGACGTTTTCCTGGTGGTAGAATTTACAGTTTCCCCCTCTGTTCCTAAATATCATAATTTCTAGATCGATTTGTGAATTATTGTTTGTTTTGTACATTCTTTTTATAAAACATTGGAAAAAATATTATGCACTGGTTGTTTTTGGCTTTTTAAGCATCGTTAACGCTTCCACAAGAGACCTAATGACACAGAAATTAACACCTATAGGTCACCGTACGGCCTTACCGCATAGTCAGCTATAAAAGGCCTCGAAATGAAAAATGTTGTAACAATTCAAACGAGAAAACTAACGGCCTAATTTATGTACAAAATAATGAACGAAAAACAAAAATGTAACACAGCAACAAACGACAACCACCGAATTACAGGCTCCTGACTTGGGACAGGCAGATACAGAATGTGGTGGGGTTAAACTAGAATATATTTTGCAGAATATTTCTGAAGAGCTATTTTCTTGAATTTATATCACTGGAATTTTTAAGAAGCGGTTTTTCGTTTAGGTAAAACACATTTTACTATTAAATGAACCCAGAATCCTTCATGTGATGATATAAAACCATATACTGTGACCTCTAAGAGTCTAGTAGTTATTCGTGTCGTTGTAATGCTGTCTAAATGACGTATTATACCAGTCTCGTATTATTCATACAGAAAAGTATAAGAAGAATGCTCACAGAGTTATGAGAATAAAATGTTTCTTTTGAATTGTTAAGATATGTTATAAACCAAATAACCATTAGATGGTAATAAAATGTTGCATAGAATGTCCAACGGGAGTTTACAATACATTTTAAGGCACAAGTAACACGATACCGAATGGCATATCACTCTATTTCTAAAACATTTTGCAAACTTGTACTTTGATCCGAGTTACATCGGAATATATAATAAAAATGAGGGTCACCATTTTTGTTTTCTTGTAATTTTCATAGGAAAACGTCAATTTTGGGGACATAGGACAATGTTCACTTTAGGCCAAATGTGGCCCTGAATTTCAGTTTTATCGTAAAATTTCAAAATCGCCAGAATTTGGTTCTTAAATTGATCTTTTTCAAAAGATTTACTTCCTTGGTAAAAGAAATCTCTTCATAAGAGAGTGCATTTTTTGCTTCAAAATCAGCACATTTTTTATATTTTGTCAAAATACGATGATTTTGTGAATTTTCTGGACCTATAAGCTTGAGAAACCCCTTGGCTGCAACCTAGGATTCAAAATGTTCTGTAACCAAGAGTTGCCAATGATGATATTGAATCCCTAGACACAAAACTTTCTGGATCTTGGATGGCGGCCAAAGTAAATTATGCTAAAACATGTTAAGAATTATTGAAAATTTGACCAAAACTGACGTTACAACTCAAATAATGCATACTTAAAGAGTCAATACTTCGTCATTTTTAATATGATGTGCCAAAATGAAGTTATTTTGTATTAATAATAACTATTTCTATGTGATATTTGTAGTATTATGGCCTGATTAAAAAAAAACACATCAAAATCTTAGGGCCAATTTTAATCCTTCGTGAACTTACATGGATATATAGGGAAAATGCCTTTTTCGACTCATCTATTTAGATTTTTCAATGTATGGCTATTTTCTTATATACGGAGAAAGACTAAAGACTAACATAATATTCGGGATATTTTAGATAAATTGCTTCAAAGTTGACCAATCAATACGCTTAGAAATTGACCGAAAACGTGTATCAGTGACGTTATTGAATACAGAAAAACGTTATTCTTACTCAGAGGTTTTGAAAAAAAAATATGTGTCGGGATCTGACAGGTGTTTATTTTAGTTTTATTTCGCCTGTCGTTTTTCGTAAATTTTATAGTTGTTGAATATAAATTTCTACTGATTTAATATATTTCGTTTTACACAGGGATATTTCATTATCGTGTGAAATCCACACGAATTTCACCTCAAACGAGCTTAAACGTGATACTAACGTGAACTGATTTCCACGTGAATCTTATGATAATTTCATGTTTAAATCACAAGAATTTTGTACACCTGAAATTCACGTGAATTCAAATTACAGTTATTCATATAATATCTAAATTTTCATATCTAGTCAACATTATGAAAAATATCATATTTTATAATTTTTTACCATACTTGGCAATGGTGATGCCAAGTATAAGAAGAATGCTCACAGAATTATGAGAATAAAATGTGTCTTTAGAAATGGTTAAGATATGTTATAAACCAAAAAACCATTGGATGGTAATACAATAGATGCATGGAATGTCTCACAGGAGTTCACAATACATTTTAAGGTACAAGTAACACGATAACGAATGACATATCTCCCGATTTCTAAAATATTTTGCACACTTGTACTTTGATCCGAGTTACATCGGAATATGAACTTGTAATTTTCATAGGAAAACGTCAATTTTGGGGACATAGGACAATGTTCACTTTAGGCCAAATATGGCGTAAAATTTCAAAATCGCCAGAATTTGGTTCTTAAATGGATCTTTTTCAAAAGATTTACTTCCTTGGTAAAAGAAATATCTTCATAAGAGTGCATTTTTTGCTTCAAAAATCAGCACATTTTTTTATATTTTGTCAAAATACGATGATTTTGTGAATTTTCTGGACCTATAAGCTTGAGAAAACCCTTAGCTGCAACCTAGGATTAAAAATGTTCTGTTACCAAGAGTTGCCAATGATGATATTGAATCCCTAGACACAAAACTTTCTGGATCTTGGATGGCGGCCAAAGGAAATTATGCTAAAACATGTTAAGAATTATTGAAAATTTGACCAAAACTGACGTTACAACTCAAATAATGCATACTTAAAGAGTCAATACTTTGTCATTTTTAATATGATGTGCCAAAATGAAGTTATTTTGTATTAATAATAACTATTTCTATGTGATATTTGTAGTATTATGGCCTGATTAAAAAAAAAAAAAACATCAAAATCTTAGGGCCAATTTTAACCCTTCGTGAACTTACATGGATATATAGGGAAAATGCCTTTTTTCGACTTATCTATTTAGATTTTTCAATGTATGGCTATTTTCTTATATACGGAGAAAGAAAGACTAACATAATATTCGCGATTGTATACTGATTGCATGCATGTATAAAAATACTGATGTCACCATCCCTTGTTTTTTTAGATAAATTGCTTCAAAGTTGATCAATCAATACGCTTAGAAATTGACCGAAAACGTGTATCAGTGACGTTATTGAATACAGAAAAACGTTATTCTTACTCAGAGGTTTTGAAAAAAAAATATGTGTCGGGATCTGACAGGTGTTTATTTTAGTTTTATTTCGCCTGTCGTTTTTCGTAAATTTTATAGTTATTCAATATAAATTTCTACTGATTTAATTTATTTCGTCCTACACAGGGATATTTCACTATCGTGTGAAATCCACACGAATTTCACCTCAAACGAGCTTAAACGTGAAACTCACGTGAACTGATTTCCACGTGAATCTTATGATAATTTCATGTATAAATCACATGAATTTTGTACACGTGAAATTCACGTGAATTCAAATTACAGTTATTCATATAATATCTAAATTTTCATATCTAGTTAACATTATGAAAAATATCATATTTTATAATTTTTTTTACCATACTTGGCAATGGTGATGCCAGCGCTGCATCCATGCATGAATAAAGTGCTCCAAAAATTTGATTCAGTAAACAGTGATGTTGAAGTACAATTTAAACTGAATTATTGATTGTTGCTTAACGTTCAGTGGCAAATATTTCATGCATGTCCAGGACGATACAATACAATTTGAAACAGAATTGTCTTTAAGACACATTTTATGCACCGGTCAAAAAGGTTAAACATACTGTTGTAAAAATTATTAAGAAAATAAAGTACACATTCTAAAAAGTAAAATAACAAAAATGCCGTACTCCAAGGAAAATTCAAAACGGAAAGTCCCTTATCATGCTTATCGACTGGCAAAATAAAAAGCTCAAACACAACAATGAATGGAAAACAACTGTCATATTCCTGAATTGATACAGGCATTAATATAGTATACTCTGTATGGTGTAAACGTGTGAGTTGTGTGCGTAGTTAGTCGGACAAACCTTGCAAACTGTATGCAAAATTTCTCTTAAAAAGACAAAGTTCAATATTCTGTCATTAGTGGAAAATTATACCAAAAAACCTGAGAATATATATGCACCCTCTTTATAAGTAAAACACTCTGCGCAACATAAAAGTTCCAGCTTGAAACTATACATTTGGGAGGAGTAAGCCGGAGTCTGTACTCTGCGTGCCTTTATTTATTATCAAAATGCCATATTCAACAACCTGTCATTTAAAAAATAATCCTGACGATATGCACACCTTTAGTATATGCAGTAACATCAAGTACATAATTTAAAAAAAATTAAAGCTTAAAAACTGTAGTCCTAAGAAATTAGTTGTATAAATCCTATATACCAAGTAATGGATGGACGGTCGAACGGACACGAGTAAAACAAGATGCTCCTGTCATTTTTTCGAGGGAGCAAAATGTATATTAGCCTATATATGATGATGTTCTATTTTATAAGGCATTTGGTGACAAAATATCTTTTTGAATATATGCAGTTCATAGTTCATAGTTGAATGGTAATTTGAAGCAAGCTAACATCTACATCATTTGGTCTTTGGTGGAAAGTTGTCTTATTGGAAACCATACCACAACTCCTTATTGCATAATGGTTTCAGTTTTCTCCCGAAATACAAGAATTTTAGACTTTAACAAATGTGTACTAGGAGACACAATATATGCTACTGTGATAATTAAAATCTGGCTATTGTTGTGAACATGTGATGTTATAATTTGATAGATCTAATACTTGCTATACTAAATATACCTATTAACTTTCTATTTCAAGTGACCAACGAATCTTAACTAAAACTACAAATTAGCAGTAAAAAAAATGCCCGTCAATCTTGCATTATATATCTCACATCTCCATTTATTCACACAAAAAATTACCAACACTTTCAACACCTTTTTCACATACATACTTGTATACTTGTTATAAAAACTCCTTATAATAGGACTTCGAATACCCTAGGGCTTTTCCTGACGCCTATGTGAGCAATATGCCTCTCCCCAAAAAGGCAACTTTGATAATCGTCTTTCAGTCGTTCTGTCTCCCAACTTTGTGACATGGTGCGTTTTTCCTCATCTGTACTTGTACATTGTGTCCAACTCAAAACACCAAAAACACACCCATCCCCGTATATCCAAGCGTAAATTAACATGAATATAAGATCTAAATGATTTTAATATCTCGCTGTTTTTTTCAGTTTGTTTGAATAATATAGGTTAATGAAAATATCTCTTAATAATTTGTTTGCGTTCGCAGCGCTTTTCTGGATTTACTTTCATCAGAGCACCGATCATCTTTTATTGCGGTGCCATGCACGCATTTTTTTATGAATCGTTTGATTATAAATTTCAAGAAAATAATCTCAGAATGGGAATGTAAAAAAAATATGTAACGGGATCTGAATTATTTAATTTTATTTCGTCCTAACCAAGTGCAAATGTATTTTAAGCCTTTATTAACTTTCTCCTCATTCCGATGTTGCTGTCCTGTTTAGACTGCGCTTATACGAATACAAAGCTAGCAAAATAGTTTCATAGCTATATCGGATTTTTCTGTACAGTCCAATAAATTTCAGAGACTGTTTACACTTGGAACACAGGGAAAGTTGTTCGGCCAAATAACCAAGTTAAATTTTTTTTCATTCCATGCCAATAGCTTGCTGTTCGATGTGAGCCAGTGCTCCGTGTTGAAGGCCGTACCTTGACCTATAATGGTTTACTTTTATAAATTGTTACTTGGATGGAGAGTTGTCTCATTGGCACTCATACCACATCTTCCTATATCTACAAACAACTATTTTCTGTCCGAGTTTGAACGTCTGCTTGTACGGGGCTTTTTCGCCTGATTCTATTCGTAATCTGTTCCAATTAAATTTCCTTTTTCTATTTTGCTAGCGGTGTTTTTGGCGACCATTTAAAACTAATGAGTTTCTTAGCGAAATTGCATTAATAGTGGTACAATTACCCGTATTTTCACACATTATCCTTTCTATAAATTGGATTTCTACTTTCAAAACAAAATTTCATCGGGAAACAGCGTGCATCATAAATAAGAATGTTATGCATAAGGATATATATAGATAAATCGTACAAATGCTTACTAATTGATAGAAACAGAACGTTTGAAAAGTCTTAAGTATTTCGGCAGTTAAAGCTTGGGTTGGTCTCCTTAGACTTAAATACAATCAAATATAAAAAATATTCATATACTAGTACATGTTAAATTATAAATATTTAAATGATTCATCAATACATATCATGACAGATCTGCCATCATCAGGGGTTCAACTGTCAATTGTTTGTTTTAAAAGTCTTGATCTAGTAAGCATGTCCCCTAGACTTTTGTGTTTGCTCTACACAACTATTGGTTCAACATTAAACGCTTGGCCCACATTCTTCGTCAAACTGCAATAAATGCTAATATGTTATGATACTTTTTTTACGTATATATGGGTTATATTTTTTTTATTAAAACTAAAGAATATAATCTTTCTTATTTAAGTTTCTGTGCTGCAATATTTCATTAGAATCAATAAATAAAGCATATGTAATTGTACTAGTTTCGTCGTTTTTGACGTTATCATAATAACCACTATCTAAAATTTGTTAGATTTGTATTAATTTGTTATGGCCACTTGTTGTTTCTGTATCAGCCGCTTCATCTTTAATAAATCCTTGGAATACATGCTGTGATGGACAGCTATTTCGATGCAGATTGAGAACATTTGTTTCTTTTAAATGTATTTCAAGGTCAAGAATGTCATATGTTGTAAATCTTTGACCTTTAGTATCTATGAGTAGTTTGAGATTTCATGGTTAGACTTTAGTAAAGGATTGTCCAGTCGAAAAAAATCTTTAACTTCATCTGATGCTCCATTATATATTATAAATCCATCACCCTGTATTTTCCATGATATTTCGTTTTTATGTTGAAATGCAGAAACTATCTGATTCATTATTTCAAACATAAGTATGCCACAGATTTCCGGTTAAAGGACTGCCGCCAATTGCCGTACCTGTTATTTTTTTTTTTTTTTATTTTCCCATCAAATTCAAATAAAAAGTAATCTATAATGAGTTTCAGTCAACAGATGTATTTTATTACATTGACCGTTGGAACATCGACTTTGAATATGTCAGTTTGGATTGCTCTATAAACAACTGTCATACAAGTTTGAGGTTTAGCTAGCTATAAAATCAGGTTAATTACCTCACTATTTTCTTCGGAAAATGCTTTTACCAAGATAGAGATATGACGGTTGTTTTTCACTCGTTCCGTTGATTGATAATGTTTGATTTTGTTATTTTATATGGACCCCATCCCCATCCCCACCCTTACCCCTGTCCCTCCTTTTGAAATAATAATTAACCTTGGAGTTCTTTTGTTATACTTTTTGTCATAGGCTCCTTTAACTGCAACTAATAGAACAATTTTAGGAAGATTTGTAAATATTTGTGTTGTATCAAACGAAACCGACAGGCTATTTGCTGTAGGTTTTAATTTCTCATTGATATTAATGAAAGTTGAAAGTATAGATCTGTTATACAGGTAGACTGATTTTTACGAAGCTCGGTAGGGATCTATGCAGACACAAAATATATATCGTTCGACAATACACAATATTTTGTGCGCTCATTATATATTTTGTGCGTTTAATATAAATATATAGTGCGCACAAATAAATATTTTGATTGCTCGATATAAAATATTGTGGTCTCAATTAATATTTTGTGCGCTAAATATAAATATATTTTGCGCACAAATTCATATGGAGTTTACATGTGGTAGTGCTGTCTAATGTCTCCAGTTCAGAGATTCATCAGTCATAATAGAGGATTTTAAGGTTTTATTTTGACAAAAGGTTAGAATACAGCAAAATTATCACACTTCTCGCAAAGTATTAATTATGTATAGTTTTTTTAATCGAAACTTGAAACGAAACGATATTTTGGAAGCT
Organism: Mytilus coruscus; assembly: GCA_017311375.1. Classification (NCBI taxonomy): domain Eukaryota; kingdom Metazoa; phylum Mollusca; class Bivalvia; order Mytilida; family Mytilidae; genus Mytilus; species Mytilus coruscus. The sequence continues at coordinate 37,089,621 of CM029603.1, read as the reverse complement.
TCGTTTTAATTGTCGTCCGAAAACAGTGTGCGCCAGATGAAGATTTCGTTGCATTCATCAAAGAAGAAACACTTAGATTCAAATAAAAAATTTCAAAAAAAGAATTATGGAAAATACACGTTATTGCTCAATTAAGTTGTGGTTCTTTGAAAATGTAAAATGGATGAATATCTTATTTTCCGCACTTTTATACTCAGTTAAATCATAAAAGTTACAGATCAAGCTTGAGTTTCTTCTGGACGAAAGATTTTTGCTTATGTTTTGGCCCACTTTTTTTTATGATTTCTGAATCAATTGATTCGGTCTAATGAAAAGTATAGAAAATTTAGTTTTTGTAACAATACACTGCTTTTAGTTTAATACAGATGCCTCAGGGATTGGGTTCCATTAGCAGTTGTTAGTAATGTCGGCTCTTAAATGAATATTCTGACCCCAAACATCACGGTAGGTATAGTGTCCTGCTGAGATCGTGAATACTATACATATCTCTCGAAATGGGTGTTGTTAAACGGCGTAAACGGAATAAGGAACGGTAACGGAAAGAAATATTCATATGGACGGATTTGAGAAAAATAATTGGTGAGAACTACGAAAATTAATAAAGACTGAAAAGTATGTTGAAAATAAGATAGGATATATCAAGGAAATTATCAAGCAGTTTTGTAACAGTTTAAAACACGACAGACGCCAAGTGATGAAAAAAGTTCACTTGGCTCGTTGGACCAGGTGAGCTTAAAAAGAACTCGCAAAGTATACCATCACGAAAAACTAAGACAGGTCTACCAGCAGAAAACGAATATGACAAGGCAGAAACAATGAATGAACAATTAACTTTAATTGATCTACTAAGAAATCATCAACTGAATACGTACCACTAAAGAAACCATTATATCCAAAATAGAAAGACATAGACATAGCATATGATAGGGCGAAAAAAAATTAGGACATGGACTCAATACATCAAAAACATGAGGGCCAGACGAGATAAGCCCTAGAATATTTAAAAAAAAATGAATGAGCACCTACCATTAGTCACCTATTCCAATAATCCATTAATACCAGCTCAATACCTGATGAATGGATAACAGCAGACATTTGTCCATTTTTCAAGAAGGCTGACCATTCAATATTGCTAAGTATCCTTAAAGGGACATTGCATGGCTGTCAAATTCATGTTCACCGATTTGGCTCAAATTCTCATATTTGATTTATAACATACTAAAACGTTTATCCAAATTATAAAAAGTCTAAAATAAACAATTTACAAGGCATGGGCTCGATAATATGTATTATCGTTTCGTGTGTATTTTAGTCAAGACGCCATCTAATTCACTATCGAGTTGACCTCCAAAGACTGCCGACGGTCATATAAGCGATATAAACATAAATATAGATAAAAATACATGTAGAGAGCGAACTCGTGCAACTTGATTTTTTTTTAGGTCTGTTTAATTTCATAGTATAGGTTAAAAGTATATGGTAATCATCGTTTTTTCCTGTACAAGAATAAGTTTTTCTGAATCGAATCAGTCAATCAAATTATTTACCTACTTTCAATGTTGACATTCTTTTCCTTTTAATAACTGAACACGCATAATTCATGCGTAATCCATTTCTAGCTATTGGGTTAAATTGAAGGTCCCATGAATACGGGTTCAATGAGGTCGAATTATACACTTGCAAGTGAATTATTTATCATCGATGTTTTTTAGCTTATTTTGAAAAAATGAACCATACTAGCTGCTAAAAGCGAATTATTATTTAACTATTTCACTTTCATTAATGATTGAACAAAAAAAAAACTCATATTTTATTTTTTTTATATCTCGTAGCTAGTGCCCATTTAACTTGCATTATCTGCAGCAAGATGCTCAAACATATAGTATGATCTAACATAATGTGTCACCTATTTCATTTTAATATCCTTAATGAAAAACATGCTTTTCGTAAATATCGCAGTTGCGACTATGTACTGTCATCAATGATTGGGCCAAAAACATCGATAATGACATCAAACAGATATATTTATATTATATTTTGAAAAAGCCTTCGACACAACCCTACATAAACTAAAATCGAAATTAAACAGTTACGGGAAATCAGGTAAACACTGGTATTATACGAAGATGTTGTTATTAAATCGTGTTGACAAATATTTCGGCTTAACAAATAGCCTTCGTCGGTGTCAATGATTTTAACAATACTGGTGTCAACACGATTTAATAACAACATCTTCGTATAATACCATCTTATATTAGTATCGTTGTGCAAATTTTTAGACTTATATAATTTTTTCCTTATCTGCACAGTATCGTCTATTCTAGACGATCCGGTACATAGTAAATTTGCTGGTTGGTCCTTTTATAGACTTCTATATATATATATATATATATATTATAATGGAGTAACTTTCAAATTTCAACATTCCTTTAGTGTGAATGAATATAACTCATGTATATGTTAATGTTTTCAGTCATAGTAATGCTTAACACAGCAAACTGAATGAGTGACAATATTTTCAATTGTACTATTGTAAAAAAGTCACAGCGTCTTGAATGGGATTGAAATTTAGGAGAAGAATAAAGCGGCATGACATTCAAATCACTGTGGACAATATGATTTTTAGAAACTCTTAAACATGACTACTGCTAACTTGAGAAAGACACTGTGCAAATCGTATATCCATGTACGGATTTTCCGCCAGTTTTCTCAAACCAACTCGTGTTTATTGATACTCAAGTCCAGGAGAGCATAAAAAAGATGGTAATGCTTTTCCGACGGTAACAGCGTACTTCAGTATTATAATTGGGTGAGAAAGGCTTTGTATAGTGATTGAATGTGTCAAGTTTTACATAAAAATAAAGTGTATCCAAGTTTCTATCTCTAATTCCAAAGTTTCCTGATCGGTTGTAGTCCATAGTTCATTGTCCCATCGGGTTTCTCTTACGTTTTCTTTCCATTATACAAGAAAGGATAGAAGGAAAATAACCAATGTAGAACAACACAACAAGATCGCCACCGTGATCACTAACCCTAAATGAAAGCAATTAAAAAAGAAACAATTTGAAAGAAAAATGATGAAAAGCATTTCCCCCAAAAATGTATTACTTCACAACATATCTAGAATCGAGGCGAATATCCATCTTTTGCGTATGTAGATCTTTTTTGTGTTGTTGGGTTACTGTGTTATTGACGTTTATCCAATATCTTTATTATTTACTTTTTAAATAAGAAAAGTCAAACAGACTTTAGTGAATCGCATTCCCGCTCCTTTACGACGTACGTCCATATGGTCACAAGTAGAATTTGAAATAAACGAACCACTGGAACAATTGCAAGTGGTTTACGCCATTAAATTACGTACAATCAATATTTTAAAAACATAGTCTCATCATCTCATGCCAATTATTTCAATTCTTTATGCTTTAAAATCTTTTATCTTAATACTGGAGTTAGGTGAAATTAAACAAATATCTGGAATTTAAAATTGATACTAGAACTATAAACCAGAAGAGCATTAGTTTAAGGACAAATCAGCTAAAAATTTGATGGGTAATGGAACTCCTTTTCGAGATATTTTTCTTAAAAGCGGGAATAGGCTGACTTGGACTTTTACCTTATTTAGCATAGGCAACATTTGGCTCTCAAATCGTAAGAAAAGAAATCTAGAATCGACTTGAATTTGGTTAATGACCTTTTATGAGATATTTATTGATTGATTGTTGGTTGCTTAACGTCCAGTGGCAAATATTTCATGCACATTCAGAACGAGAACAAATTAACAATAAATACAATAGGTAGGTTCTGTAATAGAGGCGTCCGGGATTAAGGTCGGAGAAATTTAGACTACCACTGGAAATGAGGATATATTGGATAGGTACAGAAATTTAGCCTTGCAACAGGTCACATACGGACCCCTCAACGAGTTGTTGCAAGGGTTCTTAACGTGCTAAGAGCGTGGCACTCTCTTTACACGAGGCATCGGATTTAACGTCCCCATTCTGACCGGACGTGGCTGCAAATTTGTACATCCAGCACAGCCAAACGGACGCCCAACTTTGACGAGGGTTTTACTACCGGTCGGAGGAAGACCAATGGTGACCATACTTCTATTCCCCAGTCACCTTTGGGGGTATATTGAAGTCTAATATGCAATGAAAAGAGGGTGATATGGGGAAAATATTTTACCCTGTATCGTAAAAAAACAAGGAGTCCGAACAGATGACACAAATGCCTAAACCTGATAGGACTACATTTTTACATGTATTCCTCTGTTTCTGTTTTCCGTTTCCGTTCCGTATTCCTTTTCCGCTTTTTAGCAACCCCCATTTTGAGCACTGTTTTACTTCAAATTCAGCATTTAACATTGTCCGTGTTTTTTCGAGAGCAATATTCAAAACGTTCAGGTTTTTTAACAAACGGTCCGGGTTTCTTTGTTTAGATTTTAATGCAGCTGATTTGAGTCAACATTTTTAAGTATTATTATTAATTATACATAAATTACGTTAATTGAAATCTAAAATCCGACTGCAGACACCGGCATATAGCGAACAATTTGTAAAAAATACACACAGTAATCTGGGTCCAAAGGGTCTTCGCCGTCAAAAACTAGAGGCTCTCAAGAGCCTGTGTCGCTCACCTGTATTTACTGATGCTTTGGAAATCATGTAAAATAAGGTTAAAATCATAATTAATAGTATTAGATATTATAATGATATCTAAGATAATAACAAAAACTGCAAAATTAATTTTTGTAAAATTACTAACTCAGGGGCAGCAACCCAACAATGGGTTGTCGGATTCGTCTGAAAATTTCAGGGCAGATAAATCTAAATCTGATGAACATTTTGCCACTTGTCAGATTTGCTCTAAATGCTTTAGTTTTAGAGATATAAACCAAAACTGCATTTTACCCTATGTTCTATTTTTCAACCAAGTTGGCCATGATGGTTAAAAGGCGGGGTCATCGGACAAATTTTTAAACTAGATACCCTAATAATGATTATGGCCAAGTATGGTTAAATTTGTATCAGTAGTTTCAGAGAAGAAGATTTTTGTAAAAGATCACAAAATTTACGAAAAATTATTAAAATTGACTATTAAGGGCAATAACTCCTAAAGGGGTCGACTGACAATTTTGGTCATGACAACTTATTTGTAGATCTTACTTTGCTGAACATTATTGCTGTTTACAGTTTATCTCTATCTATAATAATATTCAAGATAATAACCAAAAACTGCAAAATTTCCTTAAAATTACCAATTCAGGGCAGCAACCCAACAACAGGTTGTAAGATTTGTCTGAAAATTTCAGGGCAGATAGATTTTGACCTGATAATCAGTTTAACCTTGTCAGATTTACTCTAAATGCTTTGGTTTCAGAGATATAAGCCAAAATCTACATTTTACCCCTATGTTCTATTTTTAGCCATGGCGGCCATCTTGGTTGGTTGGCGGGGTCATCGGACACATTTTTTAAACTAGATACCCTAATGATGATTGTGGCAAAGTTTGGTTAAATTTGGCCCAGTGGTTTCAGAGGAGAAGATTTTTGTAAAAAGCTAACGACGACGACGACGACGACGGACGACGGACGCCAAGTGATGAGAAAAGCTCACTTGGCCCTTTGGGTTAGGTAAGCTAAAAGGAAAATTAACAAGAACAAAAATCGTCTCTTTTTGTATAGTAAGAGTTTCCGTGTGAAACTGAAATATATAAATATTCAAATCTAGAAAAATATAATCATTGCTGTCTGTTTAAGATTTATTTTCAGCAAGTTCCTTTGGGTAAATTTCCGCAGAAAATGCGATTTTTTTATTATTTAAAGCAAAAATATCATCAAGATAACGGTAATTGTTTTTTAAATTTATCAATTAAATTTACTTCAGACGGATCTTTTCTGAGATTGGCAATTAATACTCTTATCACAGTTGCAGAAAAAGGCTTTATATGAGTTACAGAAAATAAATCTGCAATCGTGAATATAACCCATTCAACATCATAAATAAAACCTTATAACATGGCCAATAAGTTCAATTACTGAATCACACTGTGATATGATTGGTCTACCAGGTGATATTACATTTAAGTTCATTTAATCCAGCCTGTTGTATTTGTTTAAACTTCTCCGTTTCAAGACGGTGAATTTTTGGAGGAATATAAAAAGATCAATTTGATAAAGTTAATTGATTGTGTCATTAGTAAGTAATATCCCGAGGAAGGATTGTTTTGAAGTTACATCATGACCTTCCCTTTTCTTTATTTTGATTCTAATGCAGATGATTTAAGTCCAAAGTTTTCAGTTTTATTATTCAACAAGAAAACCCTGAGTATATTAGATATTGTTTTTATTTCATGATTTTTTTCAAATATAAAAACTGACAAATTCATGTAGAAATATGCACAAAATAAGATTATAAATGAAAAAAAAAAATCTTGCAATTTAACTTGAACCTTGGTAATAGTCCCCGATCACCCTATTCCCAGTACTGATTGCCCCCGTTACCTGTACTGACGCTCCCCAATTTTGAAGCAGTATGCAGATATCCTTAGAAAATAAAAATATTACCAGGAATATTTGCCAAATGTGTTAAAATATATACATGTGCATGTGCTATTAAAAATGAATGGGTCAAAAGGAAAAAAAGTCTTTCAATTTTTACTTAAATTCATAGTATCACAAATGTTTTTACTTTAGATATTTTGGCTTATCAGGTCATCAAATTATAAATGCCAGAATTCTGCCAAGAACTACATGTACAAATGAGGGTGGAAGAAGAGGGGAAGAGGGAGAAGCTGGTGGGTCAGTTAATAATTCAATATATATGAGTGTTCCATTTCAGTGTCAAATGTTACAACCGAATGTTTATATGACTTAGCAATTGGAATGTCCTGGCTATATGAAATAAAGTTTAGATCTGGAAAGTAAAATTAGTAACTACTATGTTCTTAGTCTTATCTAAATTGTAAAAAAAAGAATTGCCATTTCTTTAACCATTCGTTCAGCTTATTCAAGTCATAGTCAACAACTGGTTTGATTGGCAGTGTATTAAGACAGCGCTGCTGATCCAAACATCATCAGCAAAATGTCTACTAAGAAAATAAGCTAATCAAATATGTCATTAGTTTATATATATATGAAATATATTAGTCTAAGGTTCTTACTGATTCTTCAGTGAAGGACTTACAGGGGCGTAGCTACCCGGAGGCACGACAGCACGTGCATCCCAAAAAAAAAGAGAAAGAGAGACGGACAAAGTTAACATATAGGAAATAGGAATTGGTCAATCGGACAGAGTGGGAGGGGTATTAACGTGATGCATCTATTATCTATTATGGGACGTGATATTTGTTTAACGTTCGGAGACTGTTTGTGTCTTCTCCGTCTATCCACAGTATAAGAGCAAGTGTTGATGAAGCTGTTAGAGTCATGCAGAAAAAGATATTTTCTTATTTCGAACCGAAGCCAGACTCATCTGCTTCGCGTTCTGAAGGAAGAGGCTCATATGATCACAACTCCACAAAGTTCAATATCAAATGCAATAGAGACGCCCCCACACTAACTGACTCGTCGACTCCGTCTTCATCTAACCACCCTCCTTGTCCAGATATTGGCAATAACTCCATAGAATGTTTACAACAAGACAGAGTGAAACTAGATTTGCTGACAAAAACATTATGGGAAAAATGTTGCAAAATACAATGCATACAGAAAGACTTTTTAGTCGGTCCATCCTTCACGCATACAAACTTTGTACTTTAATAGTGTCTTTTTGTTGTGGGGATGTGTAAGTACCCTGTCACGTCCACTCTGTTTTTGTTGGATGTATATCAATTTGTATCCATCTGATGAGTTAACTAAAGCCTTTTTCAACGGATTTTTATAGTTTGTTCTTATGTTATACTGTTACACCACTGTCCCAGGTTAGTGGAGGGTTGGCGCCTTCAAAGTAGTTTAACCTCGCTACATTCTATATGTGCCTGTCTCACGTAAGGAGCCTGTAATTGAGTGGTTGTCAGATTTTATTGTTTCTCATAATTGTTTTCGTTTATTGTTTTGCATAGTTTGTTCTTATGTTGTGCCGTTACACCACTGTCCCAGGTTGGGGCTGAATTTGGCGCCAACAAACTAGTTTAACCCCGCCCCATTATGAATGTGCCTGTGCCAAGTCAGGAGCCTGTAATTCAGTGGTTGTCGTTTGTTGCTGTGTAACATATTTGTTTTTCGTTCATTATTTTGTACATAAATTAAGCCGTTAGTTTTCTCGTTTGAATTGTTTTTAATTTGTCATTTTGGGGCCTTTTATAGCGGACTATGCGGTATGAGCTTTGTTCATTGTTGAAGGCCATACGGTGACCTATAGTTGTGAATTTCTGTGTCATTTGGTCTCTTGTGGAGAGTTGTCTCATTGGCAATCATACCACATCTTCTTATTTTAATATTGGGGAATTGACATTGAGAAAGTTATTGACGCATTTGCTGTTAGGAAGAAACTTCATTTTGGGTTCCTTTTTTCTGACCAGAATTGATATTCCTCAAGTTTGAAATTAAAAAGATTGATTGTTTTAACATGTTTATGCTAACAGAAACTCCACATATAGTATTGAGTTCATGTTTATTATTTGTTTTTTATACAATCTACTTTGCTCAATACAAATACTGGCATATGGAACAAATTTCGTGATTTTTAAAGCTCTCACCGCGTACAAAAAAAAAAAAAAAAAACGCAAACGACAATGTTTAGTCTTTATTTGACTCGAAGTTAAACAAATGGCTGACCAAAAAAACCACTACAAAAATGTACAAATTTTATTACGGTTTTGATTGTTTTGAAACACTATATATGTGGAGCTTCCGGTGGGCTTCGGCCCCCTGGTCCCCCTACCAGGGCTTTGCCCTGGACCAACTGGGGGCCTTATGCGGCCCCCAAACCCCTCGCCCTTTAATTTGTGATTCCACTTCATTAAGAAGGTAGCTACGCCCCTGACGCGGGAAAATGACCAAATACAGATGGTTTATTTTTCATGTTCGCTCTTTGGTGTCTCCTTTGTAGGTAGCTCATAAACTATTTAACAAGTTACATTAAACTCCATATTCTTTCATTTCTTTTTTTTATAGAAGAATCTATATCCAACGTTATCAAATAACTTAGAAAAGTCACACAAAAACACAAAAAATCGAAGTAGCTAAATTTTAATTAAACTGCTTTAAAAAAATAAGAAGCAGTTATATACATTTCTATGGGTCGATGCACAGTTTGTCATTTTAGGCGGAATTTTGACGAACATTCATAAAACGTTTGTTTCTCTTATTCAATAAAGTTATACTTTCTTATTAAATAACTCTCTCCATTACTTTATACCACCACAACTTGTAACATATATTGGACATAAATCGGAAAGTGGATGCTGAATCCACCTTTTTATACGACCGCAAAATTTTTTTTTTGCGTCGTATAATGCTATGATGTCGTCATCGTCGTCGTCGTCGTTGTCCGAAGACACATTTGTTTCGGACAATAACTTTAGTTAAAGTGAATGGATCTCTAGGAAATTTTACCAGAAGGTTCAATACCACAAAAGGAAGGTTGGGATTTATTTTTGGGGTTATGGTACCAACAGGCTAGGAATAAGGGGCAAAAAAGGGGCCAAAAAGAAGCATTTTTGTAGTTTCCGGACACTAACTTGTGTATAAGTGTATGGATCTCTCTAAAATTGTATCACAGGTTCCATATCACAAAGGGAAGGCTGGGATTGAGTTTGGGGTAATTGCCCCAAATGTTCAGGAATTAGGGGCCAAAAACAAGCATTTTTCTAGTTTCCAGACAATAACTTGTGTTTAAGTGTATGGATCTCTCTGATATTGTACTGCAAGGTATCATACCACAAAGGGAAGGCTGGGATTGAGCTTGGGGGTAATTACTCAAAGGGGGATTAAAAAAAAAAAGTTTTTTTTTTTTTTATAATTTTTTTTTTCCTTAAAATTTTCCATTTTTACATTGATTATTTCTGATTTATATATAAAAGCAAAAAAAACTGATATGGCAGGAGATACACACCAAACAGGATGTGTAAATTACTATATTAAGTATTGTGCAATAGCACAGTATTGCGCAATAGCAAGAAATCTTCAATTACACAGTATTGCGCAATAGCAAGAAATCTTCAATTGCATAGTATTGCGCAATAGCAAGAAATCTTCAATTGCACAGTATTGCGCAATAGTAAGAAATCTTCAATTGCATAGTATTGCGCAATAGCAAGAAATATCCAATTGCACAGTATTGCGCAATAGCAAGAAATCTTCAATTGCACAGTATTGCGCAATAGCAAGAAATATCCAATTGCACAGTATTGCACAATAGCAAGAAATCTTTAATTGCACAGTATTGCGCAATAGCAAGAAATCTTCTATTGCACAGTATCACAATATTGCACAATATCACAGTATTGCGCAATAGCAAGAAATCTTTAATTCAAAAATTAATACAAATATTCTAACCCATTTCAAATTTTTAAGATCTTTCACCACATTTATTTTGTGTCAGAAACCTATATGATGTCAAAAATTTGATCACAATCCAAATTCAGACAGTATCAAGTTGAATATTGTGTCCAAAATTGTATCAACTGTTCAGGGTTCAACCTTTGCGGTCGTATCAGGCTGCGCTCGGCGAAGCATTTTATTTCAAATTTCATAAACATTTGCAATAATACAATTCTAACGAAAGGTACATTCTCCAAGTGATTTATTAAAAATTATTGAATTAAAGCATTGAGTATTTGAATAGCATCAACAATTTAATTCAATAATATAGAAAATGTATCATAGATATCGTTTCATGTCTGTGGTGAATATGGAAGAGGACAGTTTTTCCTTTTCTAATTTGGAAATAAGACCAATATATGTGCATGTTAGAAGATTACATTTCTCGTCTTTATTACACACGGTATCATCAATCGGATTATCATTTATAAATATTTGTAGGAGTGGAATATATACAAGTACCTCTATTTGATAAATGAGCACTTTCGTGTTTTTCCACTAAGTTTTGGAATTGAAAACATATCGTCATAATTATTTTATATTAATCCATGAAATCCAATACATTTTGTCATATTAAAAGTGTAAAATAAAATAAAATAAAAATTGCTGACGTACAATAAAGTTAATGTGCTATATAGAATTGCCACGTGTTCAACACTAGAAACTTGTGTGGTTTGTCAATAAACAATTTTATAACTTGGGTGGGAGTGATTGACCAAAAATAGATATATGGGAGGCGTAAGCAATCCACATTACTGTTTTCAGAGGTTAAGCGATAAACTTTGTCCATCAATCACTTACTCATTTAAAATGATAAGTTATTTTGTCCATAGACGATAAATTAGAATTGATTAAGCAGTAAAACTAGCGGTTAACCGATGAAAATAGATGTTAACCGATAAAAATAGCGATTAACCGATAAAAATAGAGGTTAACCGATACAATTAGCGGTCAACCGACATATTTATAGCGGTTAACCGACATATAAGTAGCGGTTAACCGATAAAACAAATGGCTGACCAAAAACCACTACAAAATGTACAAATTTTATTACGGTTTTGATTGTTTTGAAACACTATATATGTGGAGCTTCCGGTGGGCTTCGGCCCCTGGTCCCTACCAGGGCTTTGCCCTTGACCAACTGGGGCCTTATGCGGCCCCAAACCCCTCGCCCTTTAATTTGTGATTCCACTTCATTAAGAAGGTAGCTACGCCCTGACGCGGGAAAATGACCAAATACAGATGGTTTATTTTCATGTTCGCTCTTTGGTGTCTCCTTTGTAGGTAGCTCATAAACTATTTAACAAGTTACATTAAACTCCATATTCTTTCATTTCTTTTTTATAGAAGAATCTATATCCAACGTTATCAAATAACTTAGAAAAGTCACACAAAAACACAAAAAATCGAAGTAGCTAAATTTTAATTAAACTGCTTTAAAAAAATAAGAAGCAGTTATATACATTTCTATGGGTCGATGCACAGTTTGTCATTTTAGGCGGAATTTTGACGAACATTCATAAAACGTTTGTTTCTCTTATTCAATAAAGTTATACTTTCTTATTAAATAACTCTCTCCATTACTTTATACCACCACAACTTGTAACATATATTGGACATAAATCGGAAAGTGGATGCTGAATCCACCTTTTTATACGACCGCAAAATTTTTTTTTTGCGTCGTATAATGCTATGATGTCGTCATCGTCTTCGTCGTCGTCAGCGTCGTCCGAAGACGCGTTTGGTTTCCGGACAATAACTTTAGTTAAAGTGAATGGATCTCTAGGAAATTTTACCAGAAGGTTCAATACCACAAAAGGAAGGTTGGGATTTATTTTTGGGGTTATGGTACCAACAGGCTAGGAATAAGGGGCAAAAAAGGGGCCAAAAAGAAGCATTTTTGTAGTTTCCGGACACTAACTTGTGTATAAGTGTATGGATCTCTCTAAAATTGTATCACAGGTTCCATATCACAAAGGGAAGGCTGGGATTGAGTTTGGGGTAATTGCCCCAAATGTTCAGGAATTAGGGGCCAAAACAAGCATTTTCTAGTTTCAGACAATAACTTGTGTTTAAGTGTATGGATCTCTCTGATATTGTACTGCAAGGTATCATACCACAAAGGGAAGGCTGGGATTGAGCTTAAGGGTAATTATTCAAGGGGTTAAAAAAAAGTTTTTTTTTTATAATTTTTTCCTTAAAATTTTCCATTTTACATAGATTATTTCTGATTTATATATAAAAGCAAAAACTGATATGGCAGGAGATACACACCAAACAGGATGTGTAAATTACTATATTAAGTATTGTGCAATAGTACAGTATTGCGCAATAGCAAGAAATCTTCAATTACACAGTATTGCGCAATAGCAAGAAATCTTCAATTGCATAGTATTGCGCAATAGCAAGAAATCTTCAATTGCACAGTATTGCGCAATAGTAAGAAATCTTCAATTGCATAGTATTGCGCAATAGCAAGAAATATCCAATTGCACAGTATTGCGCAATAGCAAGAAATCTTCAATTGCACAGTATTGCGCAATAGCAAGAAATATCCAATTGCACAGTATTGCACAATAGCAAGAAATCTTCAATTGCACAGTATTGCGCAATAGCAAGAAATCTTCAATTGCACAGTATTGCGCAATAGCAAGAAATATCCAATTGCACAGTATTGCACAATAGCAAGAAATCTTTAATTGCACAGTATTGCGCAATAGCAAGAAATCTTCTATTGCACAGTATCACAATATTGCACAATATCACAGTATTGCGCAATAGCACAGTATTGCACAATATCACAGTATTGCGCAATAGCAAGAAATCTTTAATTCAAAATTAATACAAATATTCTAACCCATTTCAAATTTTAAGATCTTTCACCACATTTATTTTGTGTCAGAAACCTATATGATGTCAAAATTTGATCACAATCAAATTCAGACAGTATCAAGTTGAATATTGTGTCCAAAATTGTATCAACTGTTCAGGGTTCAACCTTTGCGGTCGTATCAGGCTGCGCTCGGCGAAGCATTTTATTTCAAATTTCATAAATATTTGCAATAATACAATGCTAACGAAAGGTACATTCTCCAAGTGATTTATTAAAATTATTGAATTAAAGCATTGAGTATTTGAATAGCACCAACAATTTAATTCAATAATATAATGTATCATAGATATCGTTTCATGTCTGTGGTGAATATGGAAGAGGACAGTTTTCCTTTTCTAATTTGGAAATAAGACCAATATATGTAGATATAGGAAGATGTGGTGTGAGTGCCAATGAGACAACTCTCCATCCAAATAACAATTTATAAAAGTAAACCATTATAGGTCAATGTACGGCCTTCAACACGGAGCCTTGGCTCACACCGAACAACAAGCTATAAAGGGCCCCAAAAGTATTAGTGTAAAACCATTCAAACGGTAAAACCAACGGTCTAGTATAAATAAAAACGAGAAACGAGAAACACGTATAAACCACATAAACAAACGACAACCACTGCACACCAGACTCCCGACTTAGGACAGGTGCAAACATTTGCAGCGGGACCAAACGCCCCAATGGCACCAAACCTTCTCCCTTTTTCTGAAACAATAGTATAACATCACAACATAGAAAACACACGATAAAACATCAATTGGAAGGCTTAACTCAATCAAAACGTAAATTAACACACTATGAACGAATAAATTCGATCTGTGATACCTGAAAGTAAATACATAGTTAATAAAATATCAGGGACAAACATTCAAGGCCAAAAAGCAAACAAACAAGTCTAAATAAAGCCATGGCAAAACACTACCGCGAAATATTAAACCCTTAGAAAATAATCACTTTTGAAAAACCGGTTTCATAATATATACAGGTAAATGAAAAATAACTTTGTCGTTTTAGGTATACTTTTTCTGTCTATATGTCTATATAAAATCTTCCAATAATTAGGAATACCAAGAAAGGTCTGTCATATAAATACCTAATTTAACACTAGATACATAAGGGGTAAATATCAACAATAAAACTTCCCTGTACAGATTAAAGGAGAATAATCTTGATGTTAATACAAATGTAGTACGAAGAAGTGAAAATTAGTAGATATTCCAAATAATCAAAGCTGGTATACAGACAAGATCCATATTATTATAAAATAACAAAAAAGTATTAAAAATAGTATCAACAGGTCGAATTAACAAGAAAGTACGATTTGAGAGTACTCGCAGTTACTGACAGCTAGTTAAAAGCCAAAAACAATTAATGATAAAAAATCATGCATCAGAGACTAAAATCAACTAAAACACATCCCAGGGATTTAGTATTTTAACGTCATGAACAGTCAGAAGACATGACTTGTGCAATGCCAAAAATAAATGTATCGACAGGTAGTAGGATAGTGAGGAGCTACTTCTTAAGAGATAAAATTAACGTGTGTGTCTCTAAACATCCCGCCTCAAAAGAAGATACAACTTAGTTATGTTTTAATTCGCATGTTAGAAGATTACATTTCTCGTCTTTATTACACGCGGTATCATCAATCGAATTATCATTTATAAATATTTGTAGGAGTGGAATATATACAAGTACCTCTATTTGATAAATGAGCACTTTCGTGTTTTTCCACTAAGTTTTGGAATTGAAAACATATCGTCATAATTATTTTATATTAATCCATGAAATCCAATACATTTTGTCATATTAAAAGTGTAAAATAAAATAAAATAAAAATTGCTGACGTACAATAAAGTTAATGTGCTATATAGAATTGCCACGTGTTCAACACTAGAAACTTGTGTGGTTTGTCAATAAACAATTTTATAACTTGGGTGGGAGTGATTGACCAAAAATAGATATATGGGAGGCGTAAGCAATCCACATTACTGTTTTCAGAGGTTAAGCGATAAACTTTGTCTATCAATCACTTACTCATTTAAAATGATAAGTTATTTTGTCCATAGACGATAAATTAGAATTGATTAAGCAGTAAAACTAGCGGTTAACCGATGAAAATAGATGTTAACCGATAAAAATAGCGATTAACCGATAAAAGTAGCGGTTAACCGACATATAAGTAGCGGTTAACCGATAAAAGTAGCGGTTAACCGATAAAAGTAGCGGTTAACCGATAAAAATACCTTTTGAACCAAATGGCAGACCATTCCCGCAGTCACTGAAAGCATGTTCGAAGCCTTATTTCATCTTATAAATAAATCATGTTCTCCCAGACTAAAATGTCAACAAGTACACCTCCAACGAGTGTTATTTTGTAAATTAAAATTATTAATAATAAAATCAATGCATATTTTGAAAACAACAAATACAGTTTATTTAAATATTTATTAGCTTTTGTGAAGTTAACATTGTCTTGATGTATGCTCCTTATTTGCTTTTATTCACAAGGGAGTGTCATTAGTTGCGAAAAGGGTCGAGATATCCTGTGCTTGTCAAAATCTTCAACAATCAGTCTTTACTTGGTCCTCATTGTCATGTCAATTAAGTAAGAAATACACTAATTGGTCTGATGAAAAACTTGATTTCGATAAGAGGGTGCTCTTATATATAAATTAGGAGATGTGGCATGATTGCCAATGAGACAACTATCCACCAAAGTTCAGATGAAGTGGATGTAAGCAATTATAGACAACCGTACGGCCTTCAACATTTTCTAAATTTGTTTGATGTTTTACTTTTAATTATTTCTTTATTATTTTTTTTTTTATATATAATTAGGCCACACACTATGATTTAATGGTAAACAGAATTCGTAGTGCTGTCCAGGTGAAAAAATAAAACAAAACGTCGAAATAATCGTAAGGTCATCGCTTTTGTAAATTTTTTCTCACTACCAATTTGAAACAGATTGGATAATACACGACAAACGAAGTCTGTGACCATGTGATTATTTTATATCATTAAAACGGAAATTTGTGTATCAACATATACAGTTTTATGACAAAATCGATAGACAAAAACTGTTATATGCTTTCAATACAAATGTTCACCTATTCTGGAAGAATTCATTCAGTAATATTTCAGAAATTAAATGAGGATATTTTTAGTTAAGTTTAACAATTTACCAAAATCTGTGCCATAGCCAATTGTTGTACCTTGAACTTAATGTGGTGATTACAATTACGTTTATAATCAACATCAATAACTAAAAGTTCACCATCTCATCATTGGATATTTTAGCTGACTGTATATCAAAAACAGGATTTTTCTCGTTTTTTTTTCGCCAACTGCAAAGGCATTGAATGTTTTAAGATTTGCCTGCATGTTGCATTTCATTTTAACCGAACTTTCTTTTTCAAGTATAGTTAATAAATTTTCAAAGTCATGACAGTATTATCGCCAGCATAATCATATAGAGTTCAAGGTTCAATTTAATGACCTACTTTAGGGACGGAAAGGGGTATATGAAAAATCCATATTTTTTCCTCAGATGTTTCATCTTACTTCAATACATATTTTTTAACAAGAATGCAATTGATTTTTACTAAATCCTTTAAAAAAAGTGGACTTTTACCAGTTTAAAGATGGGTACCCTCTGACGTTTTTCTATAAGAATCAATTGAAAAATGTCAAAATTACTTGGTTTGAATCTTTTTTTATAAAAATGAAATCTATAAGATTTTATATACAATAATCTTTGGTGGGAAGAATAGACACATAGGTGAACCTTTTTAAAGCATTTTTGTCCATAAAAAGCCATACCTTCATATCTAAATGAAGAAATAAAAGGGGAGATAATGATCATATTATTTCTCTATATTTGGTACACAGTATCATAAATGTTCACAAATTGTCCAAAAAAGTGCATTAACCTAACTTAAAATGTCTCTCAGAAACACCATAGGCTCTCCTTCAGTCTTCTTAATCTGTGGAATCCTTTAATAAGAATAAATTTATGTCAAAACCTGCAAAAATGCACAGCGAAACCATTCATTAAATGGAAATAATACAAACTGGAATATGTATGTATATATTTTCCATTCCCATTTTGTTTAGTCACAATGACCATTGAAGCTGAAATAAAACATAACAAACATGAAATCTAAATATGGAAATCTAAATTAATATCAAGAATGAAGAAAAGTAAATAAAAAAATAGTCAACATCATATGTTTTCCTGATTTTAATAGATCAACACGATGACTATAAAATAACAGACCTTGAAAATAAAATTTATTAATGAACAAAGTACACAAATAACATTTTAAAGCATGCAAAATAACTATGAACATGACTAAAATCATTGTTAGGCCAACTAAATTTTATTTCTTTGTTCTTGAGCATGATTAGGTTTGTTTTAACATTATTCAAAGACAGACAAGAAGATGAGGAGTGCTACTTCTAGTTTTCTTTAATCAATGCAACAAAATTATAAGTGAAATCAATTTATTAAAAGAACATAAATATGTTAGGACTCAGAACAAAGAAATATTTAGTTGATCTAGATATTTCAAATAACTGCAGGACAGTTTTATCTTTAAATTTCTAAAAGCAAATTGTGGAAATCTTATCTACAATTGTGCAAATTGATTGATTCATTGATACATTGTTGCTTAATGTCCAGTAGCAACTATTCAGTGCATCTAGGACTAGAACACGTCTATAACACCTCATAAACTGACAAATATTGGTAGTCAGTTTTAATGGTAGAGGAAACAAGAGTACCCGGAAAAACCAACGACATTTGTCAGGAAATTGACAAACCTTATCACATACAATTTGAGAACATCCATTTTTGGTAAATACACAAAGCTGGAGTCAAAATCACACATGTAGCAGTGATAGGCTAGTGGTGATCAAAGTAAACTAACCACCTAGACCACTTGGTCACCATGCGCCTGCCATTTCTATAGTCATCTTTAAGTTTGTATGTGTATATTGCAGTGGGTGTAGTAGTATCTTCCACATCTTTGTCATAGATGATGTTGTAAAAGTCAGGAAATCCTTGAACAGCACTGACTACTCAACCATTCCATTTTCCGTCTTCAAAAGTATGCACAACTCGTTTTCCAACGAACAATGGAACATTCTCAGATTTTCTTTCAGAACCTACACCTTCACCCGCATCTATAATCAATTTCAACACATTATCTTTCAACTTGTCAATTGACTTTACCCTTTTCGGTCACAGGATAAATTTTTTTAACATTTACACTTTGTTTAAGCACTTTTTGTCGAAAGCGAATTTGGGAAATTAATGCTTTCCTCTTTTCTGACACCCCAAAGCGATTTGTTTATCCTTTAATTTTTGCTTTCGGTGCTATGTTATTTATGCTAATCTCTTTCTGTACTTAACACGAATTTCTTTTCCTTCATTTATACTTTCATTGAGGAGCTTTTCTTTTCTTCCTTTGGTAATGTTTCTAGCCATTCAGAAGACTTGTTGAATACAAACATTAAGAATTTGGCCTATACCGTAGAAAAAAGTCCAGCATACCAAATACACGCTCCGGCAGTTTATTATGTGGAATAGCAGATTTTGATTGATCAAACAATTCTTGTGTTGGCTCAAAGAATTTCCCACCGGGCAGTTGCTTCTTCATTGCCCTTTCCAGTACTTCATGTAATCTTTTAAATGCCATCTGTGCAAAAGCACATGCCTTTTCATCAATGCCATTTTCAGGTTGAATAAGTTTATCAAAAATGTAATCTTTTCCATGATATCGTCAGAGAATGGATACTCTTCTCCACTTACAAATGGATTTGCATCTTTACTCATTCTCTCAAAGTATTGCAAAAGTGCAAAATAGTTTCCATTCAAGTGTAACACGTGTTAATTGCTTTCGATTAACCTCCAAAGAGGAGCAGTTATTAATTTGGAAATCAGCCCTAAAACTTTGCAGCATGCAATTATGTTTGTTTTTTTTTTTTTTTTTTTTTTTTTTTTTTCACAAGTTGCAATGTTAGTTTGTGAAGTTTGTTTTTGGCTCCATGTACAGTTTCGAAGAAATTAAGTATCCTCGAATTATGATAATAAGCAATTTGGTAATGTCCCATTAAAAATAATGTTAAATCGATTTCCACAAACATGACTTTCTCATTTTCGTTCTCGCAATGGGGTCGGAACGAGCTGTAACAACCACTTTTTTCATCTACACCACGGCCAAAACATTTGCTACAAAACGCAAGAGAGATATTGTTTTGGAATCATTGGAGAAAACTTGGATTTCGGTGCTTCATCTTCATCTGAAATATTATCTTGTATAGAAGACTCAGTTTCTTGCATTTTTTCAAATAACTTTAAAATAGGAAACAGACATTCAGCAAAATTGACCAATAAATGTAGCCCACAAAAAGTTGTTAACTTTAGATGTCATTGATCTTTCAGCATCTGTTAATTCGTTCCATTTATTAATAAAGTTTGGCATGATGTCTAATCTATACTGCTCAAGGAGGTCATTAAAAGCAATATTTGTTTGGGCTCTGTCAGACATAAAGTGCCGAATATTTCATAAAATACCATGCCCTGGTGATGTTATATCGTGTTGTCTGTTTTGTTCACATATATCAGATATGTCATCAAGTATATTTTAAATACGTCCAATGTCGTACTGGCGGCCTTATCTAACGTGTCCCTTAACCCAAGAAAGTACACATTTTTGTTTTCATCGCTTAACAAAAAGTTCGATAAGTCTTGCCAAATTTCCTTGTCTCATCGCCATACAAACATGTATTTTTCTGTCCAATGAATGTTGTTCCTATCTGTTTTTGACCAATGGCAATTTTCTCTGCAATTATTTTGTCCACAGTTTTTCTGGACGGGACAGCGTTTGGTATTTATCTGCAAGTTTCAATACTTCTTTTATTACTGGTCCAACATTTTCAGAAGATACATTGTGCGATGTTATATTCATAATGCATTGTCGAGTCTGTGGAGTATACTTATTACTTTCTGCGTCAAAAAGGTTCAATTCTGAATTGTCCTGTTAAAGTGTGTGCAAGTAGTCGCGTTTTTCACTGATACTTTTGATGCTAGTTTCAAGATGTTTTGAGGACTTTGTTTCCTCCATAGAATCTAGTTGATGTGCTATTGTTGTAATTTTGTCTTGCTGTTCATTAATTTTAGCTTTGAGGTTCATGTTATCAAGTTTCAAACTTTCAACTTCACTAACATATTTTATTACTTTCTTTTTTCTTGAATAACAACTTTGCTCAATTTTACACCCATTTTTTGCTTATGCTTTTGACTTTTATACCGTTTCAATTGTCTCTGTAACAGGATGTGCTTGTATGTTAAATCTGTCTTTTATTTCATTACCTCCTTTAATTTTTCATCAAATTTTTGCTTTTTGTTCGACTCAAAAAGTATATTTTCTCACTATTTTTAATTGACAATTTTAACTTCTTTGTTGATTTTTTTGTATCATCAGCATGAGCTCTTTTTAATGTTGTTAATTCCTTCATATGACTAGATTTTATTTGTTTTATCTTAAGTTCGTGTATGTTTTTCAAACTTTCTAGATCTTGTTTTGACTTAAGTTGTTCTTTATGTAAATCTGATGCTATACTGGCACATGTCTTTTCATAAGAAGCTATTTCATCATCATAAAGTTTACCTTTACTTGTAACAGGGGATATGTTGGTTGCAACAGGTAAAGAAAATATCTCATTTTCAAAATCAGTTTTATGTTTTCCTCGTTTTGCTTTCATTTTGGACCGGTAACGGTACAATTTTAAAATAAATGCATTTTTACTTATAGATGAGCTGTCAATATTAGCCATGGAAGCAAACTTTTGAATTAAATAATTTTCATCTTGGGACCTACTCTGGTCAAATATTTCTAATGCAGTCTTTACATTTATTTTATAATGAGTCATTTTTATTATCAAGCGATATCTTCAGCTTAAAAAATTATCTACATATATATACATATCCAGTAGGAATATTTATTTTCATATCTCATTCACGTAACTGTTACGATAGATAATATCTTCCACCTTATAACATAAACCATGAAATGGGGAATCGGGCAATCTGCTGTCCTCAAGTGCATTTTTTAATGCCTTCTTTATTTTGTTGCTCAAATAATCAGTAAGTTCTTTGGATAATTTGTCTTCTAATTGAATCTTTTCTGTCTGTTTTAAGTTCCTCTTTCAGAATGAAAACTTTTGTGGGAAAATCGGAAGAAAACAAATTCCAGACATCTCTGGAATCTCCATTTCGTAAAATTTCTTGATCTATGTAATCAACGAGACTTACCACTTTACTGAGGATTTCTTGAGGCAAGACTTCGAAATCTTTAGGGCAGGTTTGAGTGCGTGATACCCTAGTTTTCATAAAAGTCTGTATCCAACAAGTTCTGGTTGGTATTTGTATCCATCTGATGAGTTAAGCTTTTTTCAACTGATTTTTATAGCATATTTTTATGTTGTACTGTTACACCACTGTCCCAGGTTAGGGGGAGGGTAGGCGCCTTCAAACTAGTTTAACCCCGCCACATACTGTATGCGCCTGTCCCAAGTCAGGAACCTGTAATTCAGTGGTTGTCGTTTGTTGCTGTGTTACATATTTGTTTTTCGTTCATTATTTTTGGTACATAAATTAGGACGTTAGTTTTCTTGTTTGAATTGTTTTACATTTGTCATTTCGGGGCCTTATATATCTGACTCTGCGGTATGGGCTTTGCTCATTGTTGAAGGCCGTACGGTGACCTAATAATTGTTAATTTCTGTGTCATTTGGTCTATTCTGAAGAGTTGTCTCATTGACAATCATACCACATCTTCTTTTTATATTTGATCAGTATTTGTTTCTG
Organism: Mytilus coruscus; assembly: GCA_017311375.1. Lineage (NCBI taxonomy): Eukaryota > Metazoa > Mollusca > Bivalvia > Mytilida > Mytilidae > Mytilus > Mytilus coruscus. The sequence goes on along the minus strand of CM029603.1, from coordinate 37,067,310 downwards.
CGTCAGAGCAGTTTATTCTAGCTGACTGCATTAATGATCTAGGACTTAATAAACTGAAAAGAAATAACATTATGTAATGCAAATAGATACTCATTCCCGTACACCAAGAAATATATAACAATTGGGCACACAGAGTCGGGCCAAATAAAATAATACTTGTGGTTCCAGTTACATCTAGGAAAAACATAGGGTAGGTAGGTAGGTATTTTTTTATTATTACATTGAGTCTATGGGCATGATGGGAGCAACATTCTAGCTGACTTTAACAGTGCTTCATGAAAAATGACAAAGGAATCTTTAGGGTAGGACTGGCAACAGTATATCTAACATATACATGTTCCTAGGTAGGCTATTTTAAAAGACTAAAACATAAGGTACCCAAGTAACCCCCCCCCGACACACACACACACCTTTTGGATCCACCACTGCGATAAGAAGTTGTTATATACCAAAACTTTATATGTTTCTTCAAAATAGCATCTTATATCATTATTTCTTTGTCTACAAACAATTTTCCATGGTTATTTACGCGTTATTTACACAAATCTTACCAAAATAGTGTCATTCACTGGGCGCCGCCATATTGAATCGAAAACGAGGCCCTGATAACGGGAGTTTGCTTAATGTGGAAAAAAATGATTCACACTCGATTCCGAGGACAAAAGACGATTGTAATAGGAAGAACTTGTGTACTTCAAAGCGGACCTATAATACACGTTCGAAAGGCAGCTATTTTGATTTGATGAACCAAAAACGATAGAAAATCAACAGTTTAACAATAAAAAGTGAACAGATACATGTAAACTTACTTTAAGAATTTTTTTTTTTAATTTCTAGCGAGCAACACAAACACAAATGTCCATTTTGATCTCCGGCGTTGTTCAATATTCAGCTGACGTTGCAATTTCAATTGTGACGGAAATCACGTGCAGCCCATGTTTTATTTGAATTAGAACATGGCTTTGTTTCCAAAGCGAAAGAAGAACGTCATATTAGAATAAATAATATCGGTCTCAGGTTTATGCCTTGTGGTAGACCTTTCCTTGGTCAGCCTAACTGTTCAATACTCCCTGAAGTTGGATTTGTTACCTACGATGTTTCAGATAATTTTGCAGATATCTGACCATAGGCAGGTAGATTACTTAAAAGAATGTCATGTAGTAGACCGTCAAAAGCTTACGAAAGATCTACAAATATTGCTGCCATATACATGTGTAACGTATACACGGGGTAAGCGTGTCTATTTCTATTTTAGAATAGCTTCGTTACCAGTTTGATACTGGATCCAAAATGTTCTATTTACAAAATATCGAACAAGTTAAATTTATTTATAAATTGACATCATTGAACTAAAATATATACAACTACTCTTGCTTCAACAGTTAAATCTATCTATACATTAATCATTCCACATTAAAATATATACAAATGATACAGATTTGTACAAATACAAATTTGTCCATGGTCAGGGACAAACTTGTCCTCTTGGTACAATTATGTACCCTACAAGTTAACACACTTGTCCTAATGGTACATGTTGGTACCCTACAAGCTACGACTTGTCATAGTGGTACATTGTGGTACCCTACAAGTGAACACACATGTCTTGTACGGTAAACTTCATACTTGACAAACTACAAGTTGTACCAGTCTTAAAGAACAGGCACCAACCTTATTCTTTGTTGCATTACAATCATGAATGCAATTCCATATTAGAGGAAACTATCAGGCACCAACCTGGTCTTTATTACACTTAAAGTAATAGTATCTTGTATAAAAGACAACGATCTCAAATATCCTCTTATAATCACGTACCGTACGTACATGTATCATGGCCATCGTCTTCGTAGACTTCAGACGAATGACAAAGAGCAAGGAATCGCTCCTGCTTATATACCACAATGGTAGCCGTACCATTCTTGAAGGAGGAATGTTCTTCCTAAGTGCCTTATTACTTGTATTAGAGTTTCCTTTGGGACACTCCTTCACATTTGACCTGACCCAAGGTTTACCCGCCAAATATCTTATTCTTTTCTATGTTTTATTAAAGTTTATACTAATAGATAAGATAGGGATTCTGCCGAACTATAACTAAGGTAAACTATTGAACCTATGATACAAAATCATCACACATGTTTTATCCGATATTGTTTTCCATGCTTCTTGGAGCCTCAGCAGAATTATCTGTCATTCGTGGCCTTTCCAAATGCACACTGAAAAGCTTGAAATATATATTTAAAAAGTGCTGTGATCTGCTGAAGACATTTTTATTCTATCTTATTAAGAAGTTGTTGGTAACAACTGGTTCTTTTTTTATCAAGTGGATTTTTTTTATGCAATGGTACGACCTGAGCTTCTTTTAATCTGTTTTGGAAGTTCAGTTGACTCTATTGTGTTATTTATAAGGGTTGTTTTGTGGGTTTGTAAAGTACTGGTGCACCAGCTCATAATACCACGGGTGCCACATGTGGAACAGGATCTGCTTACCCTTCCAGAAAACCTGAGATCGACCCCTATTGTTGGTGGGGTTCGTGTTGCTTGGTCTTTAGTTTTCTGTGTTGTGTTTTGTGTCCTGTTGTTTTTCTGTTGGTCTTTTCTCTTTTTTTTGCCATGGCGTTGTCAATATAAAAAAGAAGATGTGGTATGATTGCCAATGAGACAACTGTCCACAAGAGACCAAAATGACACAGAAATTAACAACTATAGGTCACCGTACGGCCTTCAACAATGAGCAAAGCCCATACCGCATAGTCAGCTATAAAAGGCCCCGAAATGACAATGTAAAACAATTCAAACGAGAAAACTAACGGCCTTATTTATGTACAAAAATGAACGAAAAACAAATATGTAACACATAAACAAACGACAACCACTGAATTACAGGCTCCTGACTTGGGACAGGCACATACATACATAATGTGGCGGGTTAAACATGTTAGCGGGATCCCAACCTCCCCTAACCTGGGACAGTGATATAACAGTACAACATAAGAGCGAACTATAAAATCAGTTGAAAAAGGCTTAACTCATCAGATGGACAAAAATACAAGTGGACGTGGCAGGGTACATTGTACATCCCAACAACAAAAGACACTAGGAACAGATCTAAGAGTACTCGCAGTTATCTGACAGCTAGTTCAAAGCCACTAACAACTAATAAAAAATCATGCATCTAAGACTAAATTATCAATCCGTACACATCCAACATCCAATGGATTTAGTGTAAAGACGTCATAAACAGTCAGAGAAAACATGACCTTGTGCAATGCCAAGATACAGGTATCGACAGATTGTAGATCCATGAATGTGTATATGTATATAACATACTAGTAATATTTAGTTTGCTTTTAATTTACTGATAACAAAATCAATATTTATACCAATAAAACATTATTCAATGATCTTATTACAGTGTTGAATTGGTAACCTTTTAGAATAAGTTTATTTAAAGGAGCGATAAGTTTACAAGGATCATTTCTAAATTTCCGTGCACGGTTAACAACATTTCCGTAAAAATGAGGATGTGCTATCCCGTTTGAAATAAGTTTTCTACAGGTACAACCAAACTTCAAAACCAAATCTTTATATCTATGGAAAAATTTAGTAAAGGTTTTAAGTAATTTATGGTAACGATATCCCTGGTTTAATAATTTACCAGTAATTCATAGATTACGTCCGTTAAAATCAAAAACGTCACAACAGACACGGGCATAGCGAACGAGCTGTGAAATATAAACGCCGTTAGATGGTGCCAAAGGAACATCACCATCTAAAAATGGAAAATTAACAGTTTGTTTTTGACTTGTGAGTTTGAATGTCCCTTTGGTATCTTCCGCCTCTCTTCTCTAATAATACCGTGGATGATATTTGATCTACTACTGTGGCTTTTTACATACTGTGTATACAGTGGCAGCATGTAGGTTTTAGATAAAAAAAAAGTGTATCATGTTGTGTTCTGTTTTTAAATACTAGGATGACTGTTTTCATTTAAAGTACAACATTTGCCCATGTCACTTGAAACCTTTTAAAAATGTGTTAAAGGTTTAACAAACATCTTAAGTATTGTTTAATATTTTTATTCAAATTGTTCAATATAAAGATTAAACAAACAGACTGTCAAAGGTTGCAATCGTAATTTCTCTTACAAAGGCTACATAAAACGTCAATAAATTTCAAGCTAACTCTATACTACTCAAAAAAATGATATGTACAACGTTATGATCACTGTTTTAGTCCTCCTTTCGTCGATTGTATATGCGATTTCAAAATGCATTTACGAAAAAAAGTGAGACTGATCACCACCCTTTCCTTTGTCCACTGTCGAGGACATATTTGCATTTCTCAATTGATAAAATATAATAGTAATCTATACAAACTTCGCGCTTTCAGTCTTTTACATTTCATGAATTTAAAATATTTTTATTTCTGATTGAAATAAGAACTCTTTTTGTGGAATCATCGAGTAAATCATTCCATAAAACAACAGCTGGATATTTAAAAACAATGTTAACCATAAGTTGGTGTTAGTACCATTGATATGTCTATAATGTTAGAAAATCTAAAATTATATTTACAGTATTTGAATACAACTACGTCATGTAGACTTGATTATGACAACCTATATTACATTTTAAAACATTAAGTAGCCATTTTACGCATACGTCTTAATTAAGTGATGAAACTTTAGCTTGTACATGCTGTTCATCATCCTGACAGCCTTCTTTTATAAATTGTCAAGAAATTTGCTGATTTTTTTTTTATAATTCAGAAGTATTATTTTTTTGCAAAACGACATGCCAAAAAAAAAAAAAACTCCAGGCTCCTGACTTGGGACAGGCACATAAAGAATGTGGCGGGGTTAAACATGTTTGTGAGCGCTCAACCCTCCCATAACCTGGGACAGTGGTGCAACAGCACAACATAAGAACAAACTATAAAAATCAGTTGAAAAAGGCTTAACTCATCAGATCTATACAAAGAAAAACCTCAAACAAAAACACAAACAGGACGTGGCAAGGTATATATCCATCCCCTCATCCCTAACAACAAAGAAGACACTAAGTACAGATCTGAGAGTACTCGCAGTTACTGACACCTAGTTCAAAGCCAATAAAAAATAATGAAAAAAAAAATCATGTATCTAAGAATAAAATCTCAATCAGTACACATGCAACATCCAATGGATTTAGTGTAAAGATGTCATTAACAGTGAGAGACATGAGCTTGTGCATTGCCAAAATATAGGTATCGACAGATTGTAGTAACGTGAAAGTACATATGTGTAATATTTAATATGGTTTTAATTTAATGATAACAAAATCAATATTTATACCAATAAAACAATATTCAAAGATTTAATTACAGTGTTGATTAGGTTGCATTGCTTGTTCATTTGTTCTCTTCCCCCTGAATACGCATGAAATGTTGCTTGTACAATCCCCAGAATGTTCCGTTCTTATTTCTAATGGGTAGTAATTTTTTATCTTATAATATGTATTGCTGCTATTTTGTATTTAAAATGCATATTGTTTGTTTTTTTTTTTTTTAAATTGCGTTCACTTTTAGCAGAGAAACTACATTTTAACGGTAAAAAATAAAGTGTTTATTTTAGGTGAATTGAATTTCACGGTATAAATTCCAGTATTCAAATTTTAGAGGGTCGAACAGCAACTGCTAACCTTTCGGGAACACATACTCTATTGCATACGGTTATTTTGTAAAATGTTGTTCGTGCTCAAACTGATCAATCTTTGGGTTACCTGTGTAACGTTGTGTGGACTATTGCTATATTCGTTTGGGCATGAAATTTTCTGTCCGTATGGCTTAGCACTTAGGATCTCCAATACGGGAGAGGAAACATGGCTTATATCAATGATGATACATATTTTTTTGAATTTGAAGATATAGTTTTTGTTTTAACGTTGTGTATTTTTAGTAAAAGGAAATATTGTGTATTCACAATGTATGTAGCAACCAATCTACATGTAACACCAGAAAAATAACATCCAGAGGTCAACATACGGATAAGTATTTATACACAATGTCAAGCTTTTATTGTCCAGCCTAAAAACATGTAAAAACAATTATATCTGAGACTAACAAAGATCTGCCATAAACACTTAATTTACTTACATTCCTACGAACAAACAAAAAAACATGATACCTGGAAGACAACTTATTGACGATTATCCTGACTTCGGATCGGCACATAAATGTTTAGTTGGTTTAAATCAGTTTTATAAAATCACGACCCTCCCAATATAATAATCTGATTATTGGAATTAAAGAGGAAATGCAATAAAAGTGATTAAGTAACTCTATAATATAGACTATAATTAGAAAGGTACTAGTAAAATAAATATTAAACAATACTGTTTCAAAGAGAGTTTGCAGCTGCTGAAAGCAAGTTAAAAGTACTTAACGTTTTGATATAAAATAGCGATAATATGCAATGTTGCGAAATTTGTTTTGCGTTACAGATTGATATATTGTTTATATTCTATAGCTTTAAGTATAATACACAAAAGAAAATAGATCTTTCAAACGAAATTTACAGCTATATTTTTGAAATAATATTAAATAACACAAATCCATAGATTACTTATAAAAGCAGACAAGATAATAGTTTATTTAACTCTCACCTTTTGATAGAAATATGAAAACTCCAAATTTACAAAACATGAAAACAAGAACTGTTTCTAAAAATAGTAATGAGATGCAACACATATACAAATAAGGAGATGTGGTATGATTGCCAATGAGACAACTATCCATCAAAGTTCAAATGAAGTGGCTGTAGGCAATAATAGGCAACTGTACGGCCTTCAACCACGAGAAAACCCCATACCTTGAAGTCGGCTATAAAAGGCCCCGATATGAAGTATGACACACTCTAATAATAAAAAAAAACTAACGGCCTAATTTATAACAAAGCAATTTGCGAAAAGCAAATATGATAGACATGAACCAACGACAACCACTGAACTACAGGCTCCTGACTTGGGACAGGCATATATGCATATTCATAAAACAAATAAAACACTCTTATTACTGTTCCGTCAATGCACGTGTTGCCGTCCTATCTTTGCAGTCAGAATTATTTTGGTTTTGTTTACCAAATTGCAGTTTGTAACATCTAATCAAACTTATAATTAGTTGGCAAATATAATTATCCTTGCAAAACATTAATGGTTTCCACAGACAAAGTTTGTTTGCTTTGAGCCCTGATATTTTAATAATGAAATAAAAATCCGAGATGTATAACAGGTCATTTTTGAATTTAATATAGATTTCTCGGTTGATTATGAAACAAAATCTAGGTCAAGTCCAATCTGTATACTTTTCTCAATATGATAGCTTATTCGCACAAACATTGCGTGATACACTTAAACTACTTGTTACAATGAAGAGTCAAAACCTGCAGTTTAAAATAATGAACGTTCCTAAAATATGTTATGGCAAAATTACTTCTTTTACAGTTTTTATTTCTAAGTTTTATCTTTCGAAATGTCGACAAACTTATATTAAATCTTCTCATATAAAAACAATGAATCCTAAATAATAACTTTTCTCTGAAGGTTTGTTTATCGCTTGTAATTATATAATATATTGACTGCAAGGAAATTGGAATTTTTTGTTGAATTTTGAGTACTACATGTACTGTATATAAATGTTTTTTAAAAATTATTCTAATTAATCTCAATTTATAAGGTAAACAAACAAGAGCCTCTAAAATGATAAAAGATTCATACACATATATTACACAGATTACTTGCCGTTTCTTGACTGTTTGTGTTGCATGCGCAGTAAGATAAAATGTTGCCAAGCTACTGTTTGTTATACTTTACCAAACCAATCAATTGTTGGAAAGACTCTGTCAACAGTGCATGTTAACAAATAAATTACGTTTGAAGCTATCGTCTGAAAATTTTATCACAAGTTTTTTCTTTCTTTTGAAAAGCGCAGCTGTTAATAAAGCAAACAGATATTTTAAAATAACTAAAATAAGATTTAACAAATTATTATATCTTAGCAAATAATATGATGAATATCGCCATTTATATGAATTAACAATACGTAAACTACTATAAAGTTACCACCTGATTAAATTGAATCACACAGGCATCCTGTTGTAAAGAACTTTTCATTTTACACTTGCACTACTAATATTTCTGACTCTCTGTAGTCTTCTTGTAGAAGTTTGACGAACTATTTTACTTATTGTCCAGTTTTATGAAATGAATAAAAACTCCAAATTGATACATGCTTTTGTCCTTTCTGAAAAGCAAGGTCGACAACACTTGCAGTCAAGTCAAAATAAGAATATCATTTACATTTTCGTTTCAATAAATATCAAAACACATCTTGGTTTGTTTGATGATGTTGAAAACTACGTCCAGCGACCTTGGCTGTATAATTGCGACCAGTTTTTTTATTGGTGGCTCGGCCGGAGAAAGCAGGAAAAAACCACCGACCTTTCGGCAAGGAAGACTGGATATCCTTTTCAAAGATCGGAGTCGAACACAATTCGCCACGAACGGAGTTAAAAATTCACAGCCAGATTTTGGTAGTGTAGAAATAAATATTTTCACGTCGAATTAATCTCAAGCCGATTTAGAGCTTGGTATATATGGACACTTCAGTACTTGAAATCTTATGTCGAGTTCTAAATGTTTTTTTTTTTTGTGTTTTTATGTCGTTTAGTTGCTGTCTCATTGATTTATGTAATGACAATAAAACTAAAGAGCGACACTTAACAATCTAACCAAAATATAGAACTCGGATTTCGTTATACGTCTACATATAACGAAATCCGAGTTCTACGTTTTAATTAGATTGTAATTACTTAACAGTTTTGGTATTTTCAAGAGCAATTATTGTATATTCTCAATAAAGTCTTGATGTTAAATCAGGTTCCCCATCTATTGTTGAAAAATATATGTTGACCCCTAGACAATTTTTTGTGTTTTGTGTCGTTGGGTTGCTATCTGACTGACGTATACACTATACCTCTTTATTAAGTCGCCAAAACGGAGTTTTGGAGACTTTATTTTGTCCCGTTTCTTATTATTATTATTATTATTATTATTATTATTATTATTATTATTATTATTATTATTATTATTATTATTATTATTATTATTATTATTCTTAACCCTAATTTGTCCGACCATTTTCAAACTTTATATTTGGTATGATGTTGGGGTAGTATCCCTAGGGTGCATTCACTATTTTTATTTCAAATGGGGTCAACTTGGCACTATTTGGGGCCGGAACACGGTGGGGTCATTTTCGACTATTGATTCGCTACTGGTAGAACCATTAAGTTTTGTGTAATACAAGAGACCGATGTCCAGGTGTCCATTCCACATTTTTATTTCAGCCCGGGGTCATCTTGGCATTATTTTAGGGGTCAATTTTCATGGAACATTCTAGAACAATAGTCATGTGATTAGTCATGTGATAGTGTTGAATTATTCCTATGTACTTTTTATGTTATATAATGATAGATTATTACAGGTACCACCATATGTAGCTGTAATTCGACTTTGGAAGTTTTAAAATGGCCGCCGTTACCATGGAAACTGCAAAAATGTGAAAATTTTTAAAATGCTTCAAATTTAATGAAATTTAACAGAGATGTTAACGAGTGTATGTAGATTTGGAATTTGACTTTGGAATTTCCGAAATGGCCGCCGTTGCCATGGAAACAAAAAAATGCGAAAAATCTAGATTTGGTCCAATCTTAATGAAACTTCACAGTAATGTGACCTGTCATGTGTAGGTGTGCCACCCGACTTTGGAATTTTCAAAATGGCTGCCGTTACCATGGAAACTGCAAAATGTCAAAAATTCAAAATGCTTCAAACTTAATGAAACTTTACACAAATGTTGACTGTCTTATGTAGATGTGGCATTTGACTTTGGAATTTCAAAATGGCCACCGTAACCATGGAAACACGAATGCCTTAATTTGAAAATTGGTCCAATTTTATGAAACTTGTAAGTAATGTGACCTGTCACGTGTAGATGTGCTATCCGACTTTGAAATTTCAAAATGGCTGCCGTTACCATGGAAACAGCAGAACAATGGTTGGGGCCGTTTTGGCGACTTTTGTGTTAGCATCCTAACACAGGATTACTTGTTCATATTAAAGTCATATGAAACTTCTATTTTAAAAAAAAAAAGTTGTATATGTTTTATATACTTGAATGGCTTAGTTTTACTACAAAACAAGTGTACGTCAACTTTCTCGTAAATGATAATCCTTTATACTATCAAAATCTGCATAAATGTACTGCTATTGAATTACAGTCTTCCCGTACAATAATTCGCCGATATTTTCCCGTATGCAGTGACCATAACTACAAAACCTCTCGTTAGAACTTCGGCCACCGAACAGCGCAAGTGCGAGGGGAAAACCGTGGTGAACGAATGTAAACAGACGTGCACTGGAAGATAAATAATAATAACTGATTCTAAAAGGACAAATTAAATTCAACAAATAATTTACAAACTGTTAAGGAAAAGTTTAATTAACAAATAGGAACGCATGGACAATATGAAAAAAAAAAGATATCAAGGCTCGTGAGGCTCGTGTTTTTTTATTATCACAATCCGGTAAACTTCGGCAACACACTCAAAAGTTATTTAGCTTGCGATCAACAATCACTGAATGAAATATTATTTGTCGATAATACGTTATAGACTCGTAACAAATATAAAAACACGTGCACAAGGACTAAGTTTAATATATATGCATGCATTGGTTCATTAATACTATTAGAATTACAAGAAATTAGTTTCATATGACTTTAAGAATTTAACTTGAACGATTTACTTTTATAAATAAGCGTAGCTAAGTATAATAATCCATGTTCAGCTGTAGCAATAATTTAAATAGATTCAATGAATAAGTTGTCTTTCTTTCAAAAATAATTAGTCAGCTGTGCCATTTTATTTTCTTTATTTAAATATTTCCTGTTTTGAATATTTTTGCACTTTACACATTTGTTTTCAAAATTTCTCATTTTGAACACAATTGATGAACTGCTACGACTTTCGTAGTTGATGAACTTTCTCTTGTTTGACTGTGATCCGAATCATGGGTAAATTAAATTAAAGGGACTCTCCTAATGACCGAAATATCAAATGTTTAGACGAATGCTCGAAATAATAATCCTTTCATTCAATCATTGCAACATGAATGAAAACCGTTGACACAAATAAACCAATAACTATGAATAGTCTATTTATTCCGATTTCAGCGAAAACTGCACGTAAAATTAATTAATTAGAGAAGGGACCTTAGTGAAAGCTAATATTCTGAGAAACCATTATTCAAATTATGGCGAACGTTTTTGTAAATAGAAAAAGTCAGATTTAAAGAAATGCTTTCCTGAAAAAAGCGGAAAATGTTATATTAGTTTGACGATGATTAGTGACAAGCTTTATTTGTAAAAGAGTTGTGGTTTTGGTTATTGGATGACGCAGTGTTTACCCAAAATGATGCCGACAATCCTATACACAATGAAAACATTATAATGACTTTTCCGCACATTATGGACTAGAACGAACATTTTGTATGTAATATGTACATACAATTCGTAAGGATAACATTATAATTTTCTTTTTCTGATAGAAAATTTCCATATGTGTCAATTCTAAAGTAATATCGTGAAACTATAAAAACATTAGCTCCTAGGGTTGTGATGTGTCCAGGGACCTGCAAGTCCGCCAGTAGTGTACATCGACCAAGAAGTAGAAATATAAAATACTATGGCTAATTTGAAGCTTCATATGAGCATCTTATCATTATTAAGAGACTTGCAAAGACCTGTCATCAATGCCGGATTCCTTATTTGACCACAACATTAAGATAAAGCTAAAGATAACCCCTTTTCTGATTTGGGCCAGGCACATAACCACCTTGTTGCAGTGTTAAAGTAGTCTTTCAAGATCTCAATCTCCTCCTGTTTAATCATGAAAGAATGAACAATAAAAAGACTCCCAAGGGTTGACTTGGGTATAGAAATATGGTCATCTTCCGACCGGTAGTAAAACCTTTGCCGAAGTGGGACGTGATTTTGGCTGTGCATGGAATGTATTAATTCACAACCTAGTCCAGTTAGAATGGGGACGTACAATCCGATGCCTCGTGAGGAAACTCTCCTCGTTAAGAACCCTTGCAACAACTCTTTATCGAGTCCGTAGGCTAAATTTCTGTCCCTATCCAAAATACCCTCATTTTCCTATGGCATTCCAAATTTCTCGCCTATAATCTTGGTCGACACATATATTGCAGGCACTACCTATTGTGTTAAGTGTTAATTTGTTCTCGTACGGAACATGGAGCAAATATTTGCCGCCACGGGACAAAAAACAAACAACCAATCAATTAACAATAAAAATTACTATCACAAAATCACTTTATTATATTGTAACGATATAATAGGTAAAACACATTGTTGAAGGTCGAACGGTGACTCATATTTGATTAAATCCACGTCATTTAGGGTTAAGTGGATAGTTGTTTCATTGGCAATAAAACCTTATTCCTCATTGTTTACACTGTATCGAAGAATACTCGTAAGTTACTGGGGTAAACCTCAAAGTTTTACAACGCTGATATAAATCCGAGTTTCCCTATACCGTAATGTCGACGATTGTACTTTCTTAGTAGATTTCATACAGCAACATCATAGCAGAGTGCAGGAAGACACGATCATATGAAATGTCAGAAATTAATCAGTGCGAAATATCAGTGCAGATAACACACAAATATTAAGTCTTAAAACCAAACTTTATTTAACAAATTGATGATCAATTGATTGAATTCATAAAGTACAAGACGCATTGAATTAACAACAACGGCAAAACTTTATCAATAAGTATATTAGACAAAAAAAATACGATTTAAAGGACAATTTTTACAGTTGTTTGCTTTATTAATAATGTTAGTACGATAACAAAAAAGCTGGATTTAAAAACATGTTTTGATAAAATTACGGCAGATAGAAATATGCATTGTACGTGGATAATACCTTTCTATATTTCTATATTAATGATAAAACATAGCAAAAGTTTGAACCAATTTAGGATAACTTTATTTCTTTTGTAAGTAATGAGAATATTATGCAAAACGTTGCGTGATACATTTGAACGATTTTTCGAAAAATCAGTTTGACTGCAGTTTTAATTACAGACAATGAAAACGTGTCTAAAACATTTGATGTCTGTTTTGTATTTCACCTGTTAAACAGACCGAATTATTGATTCTAGATTCATCTTGCTAAATGATGTTAGTCAATCTAATTATATTGAAACCAACATTTTCTCGAACAAAAACAATGCATCTTCAAAAATAAATTTACTCAGCAGGTTTGTTATTATCTTGTTTACAATATATTATTTCTGCAAGGAAATTGTTTTTTTTTAATGAACTCTGAGTACTTCTGTTTTATAATTTATTTTCAAATTATTTGGTTGGCGGAATTGATGTATTACCTTCATAGGAAATTATAGTTTATTTGAAAATGTATCGATACGTGATAAACTCATGTATAATTATTTTCACGGGTCTACAATATACTACAATCACAAAGTAGACTTTCTGAGACTCAAAGGAGTTGTTTGAAAATTGTGTGCAACATACACATACCTAAACACACGAATTTTTGACGTAGACGTTCATTTATTCTGAACGAAATTTGAAAGAACATACAATGATTCAAAATAATATTTCTTGCTGAGATTGTAACTATGTTAAACATATTTGCTAAACCCTCTTAGTAGGAATAAACAGACCTTTTTGACCACATGGAAGTTGTATTAACAGCAATTAGTTTATAGAAGTCAGAGTATCTGAAAATTAGCTGAATATAACTTGTAGATTTCTTACTAAAATGCATTAAAATCTCCATAATATCAATCAGGATAATTGTCTACAGTCCAATTGTTAAATAGTGAATTTTAACCCAACAAAAGTGTACGATTCTTAAAATAACTCTTGCAATATTTAAGGATTTTAAATAATTCGTACAAAACCTTGCCCCCCATCAAAAATTTTACAAATGAACGAAGAGTACACCAATATGGCTAACATAGGTATAATGGATGTGCATGCTTCCTTGCGTTTTTATCGTTTTTGCTACAGATATAGCACACATGTTTCAATACTGTTAGAACTAAACATTTTACTTTAAAAGTACCAGTACAGTCGTTAAAACTAAATGTGATAATGCATTCATAAATTCAAAATACATAAATATACCAATGATGCAGTTCATAAGCGATGTTTATGGAACGCCTCAGCTGTCTTATGTGGAACTGTGATATTACTTTATGTTGTTTTATTATTACTTGATGATATTTTGTCTTTACTTAATATGGTTTTGACATTACGTAATGATGTTTTGATATAACTCAATATGGAATAGTCATTACTTAATGATATTTCGATATTACACGATATGGTTTCGTATTGACTTGATATAGTTTTGTCATTACTCAATATGGTTTTGTCATTACTCAAAGTGGTTTCACCATTATTTAATGTGGTTGTGTCATTAGTCAATCTGGTTTTAACATTACTTGATGTGAATGTGACTTAACGTTATGTAGTTGTTTCATTACATGATGTGGTTTTGTTATTTTGTAATGATGATTTGCCTATTCTTTATATGGTTTTAACATTACGTAATGATGTTTCAAAATTTGACGATTTTACATAACATGATGTGTTTGTTTCATTATTTGATGTGGTCCTGTCATTCTTTGATGTGGTTATCCCATTACTTGATGAGGTAAAATCACGTGACCAATTCGGAAAAAACCTGTTCTATTTTTAGATAGATTTCCATGTTTTATGTGCCTTGGATGAGTGTGGCCATTCATCGAATTAGATTTCAAATTAAAGTTAGGGTTACTGTTTGAGTAGAACTTTGAGTTAGTCTCTGATTCCGAATTCAAGTCATTATTAGAATTAAAGTTTTAGTTAGCATTGAGTTTCGAGTTGGACTTCAAGTTTGAGTCACATTTAAAGGTAGAGTTCTAGTTACACCATTAAATTTGAGTCACTTTTTGAGTTTGAGTAAGATTCAATTTAAGTCTCATTTAGATTAATTAAGATTTTGAGTTGAAATTCGTGCTATCTTATATGAGTTCGTAATTAAATTTTCTATCGCGGAACAAGGACTTTTGCTCAGGATTCCGAAAAGAGGGCTCCGTGGTATGCGTACAAAGATTAACAATGTTACAGTATACAAAACGCAACATAGAAGTTGAAATAAAGTTAGATGTGGTGTGATTGACAATGAGACAACTATCCACCAGAGTTTAAATGCAGTGGATGTAAGAAATCATATATAGGCAACCGTACAGCATTCAACACACCATATAGTCAGCATATAAAAGGCCACCATGCACCATGTGAAAAATTCAAACGAAAAAACAAACGGTCTTATTTATATTTAAACAATCTACAAAAAAAGGACACACATTTATACAACGACAACAATTGAACTTAGTGCTCCTGACTTGGGGTACATAAAGAAAGTGCACGTGGCGGAGTTTAACATGTATGTGAGCGCTAAATCCTAACCTTACATCGGACTGTTACACTTGTGTAACAGCACAACACGAGAAAAAATGTAAACTAGACAAAGTGATGCCCCGCACTCAACTCATTTAACCGCTTATACCCCAAAATGACAAAAAAAAGTTCAATTATTTCCAAAAGAGCAAAAGATAATAAAAATAAAACCCTGACCACATGCACACATTCAATATATGTACAAACAGCCAGCAGAGCGAAAACTTCCTAGCATTCAAACTGTAGGAGGAGTTATCTGGAAACGCTCTTCTTATGCAAGTAAATTTCCCAAAAAATTACAAAGTTCAACTATCTCCCAAAAGAGCAAATATTAATAAACATTAAACCCTGACCACATGCACACCTTCAATATATGTACAAACAGACAGTAAAGAAAACTTCCTAGGATTCAAACTGTAGGAGGAGTTATGCGGAATAACTATATACCCATAATGGGACGGACAGACGGACGGACGGACGGACAGGGATAAAACAATATCCCCCCCCCCAACTTTCAGTTGCGGTGGCATACAAAACAGTTTCATTTGGCTGACTCAATAGATCGGTATGACTGGGTAATATAAATCCATCGGGGTGATCTCGGATGCTTCAGAAAGGCACCCGCCGTGTTATTCGAGAAAGTACAAACCCAGTGATTTGGTTTTATTTGGTAGTTCACATTCAAGAAAAAAGATGACGGTATTATGGTTACGACCACTGGAACATGTCCGTCGTCACATGTGAAACAGATATTCCAAAAAGTTTATTTTTCAATTAGTGCGAGGTAGATCAGGAATTCAATTGATTACAAATAAAAGATTGATATTTGTATAAGTTCAAATGATCATTTACGCTAAAAAAATCGGAGAATTCTTATTTTATAGTATTGATGCGTTGTCGCTAAGTCCGAGCCCCTCCCCGTTTCCTGTAACTTTAGTGTGAGTTGATTTGAAGTGCTTCATTTGTTAACATTAAAGTTCAAGTCGTTTGATTTGTGTCGAGCCTGCGACATCAATGTTGCGGCAGTGAGACCCAACAAACCTATATTTCGTCGTCGATAGTGGCGTCGGCGTCTTCATCTCCATTTTTTTTTTTTATTTCTATTGAGTTTAACCTTTCATTATACATGTTACTAAACACATATAATTTTGTACTTTTAGAATATCATACTGTATTTGTTTACCTCAACTATTGTATCTGTATTTATATTGTATGTTTCTCTGTAAACTTGTAATTAGTTTTAGAGAATAAAGTATCTATCTATCTATCTATCTATCTATCTATCTATCTACTATCTATCTATCTATCTATCTATCTATCTATCTATCTATCTATCTATCTATCTATCTATCTAATCTATCTATCTATCTATCTATCTATCTATCTATCTATCTATCTATCTATCTATCTATCTATCGATCGATTTTATAGCTTACTATAGGGTATGGGTTTTGCTTATTGTTGATAACCATACAGTTTTGTTTTAGTTAAATAAAACCGAATTAAACTGTTTTGACATGATAAATTGTAAACCTCCATGAAGTTTTAAAACTTGTATAGGAGTATAAGTTATTCCTCAATTTCAAGAAAAAGCATCTTCAGAAAAACATTTTTTTTAAATTTGTTTTACCGATAAATGAAGATAAATGTACAGCCGATCAACATGACGCTTTTACACTTACAGCAGCAATATCAGGCGAGACATAGGGTTCCGTGGAATATTTTACAAATTTATTACAAAAATACTGCTTCCGTTTGAGAACTTAAGATAAAAACAACAAGACAAAGTGGTTTGGGGTATCCCAATTATGTAAGAAATACTGTAAACTTTTTAATACAATTTTTCTTATTATTGTCTGCCGATTACCTTTTCATGCTAAATAACTCTGAACAACCACTCGAACTTTAATTTGAACTTTAACTCAATGGATAGCGATACCCATCCAAAGCACATTAAACAAATGATATATTGAAATCTGTTTAAAAATAGAACATATTTTTTTCCGAATTGGTCACGTGGTTTTACCTCATCAAGTAATGGGATAACCACATCAAAGAATGACAGGACCACATCAAATAATGAAACAAACACATCATGTAATGTAAAATCGTCAAATTTTAAAATATCATTACGTAATGTTAAAACCATATAAAGAATAGGCAAATCATCATTACGAAATAACAAAACCACATCATGTAATGAAACAACTACATAACGTTAAGTCACATTCACATCAAGTAATGTTAAAACCACATTGACTAATGACACAACCACATTAAATAATGGTGAAACCACATTGAATAATGACAAAACCATATTAAGTAATGACAAAACTATATCAAGTCAATACGAAACCATATCGTGTAATATCGAAATATCATTAAGTAATGACTATTCCATATTGAGTTATATCAAAACATCATTACGTAATGTCAAAATCATATTAAGTAAAGACAAAATATCATCAAGTAATAATAAAACAACATAAAGTAATATCAGAGTTCCACATAAGACAGCTGAGACGTTCCATAGATGTTTCTTTTCCTATCTATATCTGTCGACTCGGATGTTTTCTTAAAACTGTACTGTATATAGTGTTGATATACTGTAGTGATTACTGATTAGATCTCCCAAAAATACAACTAATAACCATAAAAGTACATGCAAATGTTTTGTATGACATTTTAAAGTAAGATTCATATTGCGGCTATGTAGGCGAAACATGCGTCGGGCGTACCAATTATAAGCTTGGTATGTTTAATGAGACTTTTCTAAACGTCGTTTGGTTTTATTTTATTTTTCTTCCATGAATCGTGATCATGGTTACTTGTTACTTTTTCATCGACATTGGTGTTATTTTGACTGCGTCATTCAGCTACATTTGATTCCTTAGTATCTTCTATCTTTTTTATAAACACAATGGACCCATATTGTAATCGTGTACCAAAATAGAATCACATCTAAACCAATAGCTTTAAATAAACCGTTATTACCATGAATAAAAGCAGTTCTTTTTTCATATCAATGATATCAATTCACTTTGGGAACTTGACCCTCTGTTTAAAAATGTCATTGCGGCATTCGTAAATACTTTAAGTAGTGTTTTCCAATAAAATGAAGATCGCGGGCTTCCTTGCTAATTTTTCAATCGATAATACTGTTATAGGATAAGGAATCTTTAATAAAAGCTACACTAGTTTTCTTTAAAGCTGGCATGAGATAAATAGAACAATCGCAAAAAAAAAAAAAAAAGACTGACAAATGTATAAAAATTGTATTGTTTTCTTTAAGTTAACCTTAAGTTTACATCGTCACAACTATTGCAGTTAGTATATGAGCTTGCATATACATTTTCCTAGTATTCGTAATGAAGTTTATTAAGTAAATACAAAAGAGACACTGAATATGTGATGAAGTTTGTTATTTATCAGATGAAGGTCTTGGGTAAACCTCCATTTAAAAAACTCATCGTTATGATCTTGTGCGATTATATATAGAAAGTGTTACATTCCCAATCAAACAAACAAAAACCAAACACGGCAAAAATAGAACGAACGTTGAATATACTGTGCATGGTGCATAGAAAAAATCGTTTGTTTTTAGTGCAATACCGTTTATGTAAAAAATATGTGAATAATTAGTAAAGTAATTTAGCCTGGTTTTTTTGGAAGATTTTTTACGACCAGTATTCAGCACTTTAATGTTGAGACGAAACATCATTAATTTGTTAATTTTTGAAATTTACTGATATATGATGTCTGCACACACTCACCATGTAAACCTCGACAGATCTATGATTGACTAAGATAAGAATTGTAAAACCATGCAACATACCACTGTTACAACTGTGTAAGAAAACAGATGATTTAGAACTGATTTATAAAATCTTCAGCTTCAACATATGACTTTGGCTCAAAGTAATGAGACAACCAACGATCATTGAGGATATTTGTAATAATGGAAGGCAAATGTAACCATATCTAAGCCACACTTTCGAACGAACCCGGAGAATTAATTCTAAACATACCAAAATTCTGTTAGTAATTGTATAGATTAATTCAGTGAATTTGCTACAAGCAAAGCGTAAATCACTAAATATGAAGATGAATAATCAGAAATGCGATGTAAACGTAATGAGAAGAAAAATAACAACACAATTTAATCTTACGTCCGTAGTATCATCATAACATTGATGTTGAGATGGGAGAAAGATTAAGGTGAAAATAGATCAAGGTTAATTGATTTGATGTCCGGTTGAATCAAGCAGATCGCCGTACATAAAGAGTGAGTAAGTTATAAAACTTAACATCACAAATGACAAAAGCATAACATTTAAAAAACAAAAAAAGTTAGGTACATAATGTCGAGCATATAACCAATGACAAAATTACAGAATTTCGAACATACCCACAGATAAAATTATAAAACTATTATGTCAAATGGCAGTTAAATGATTCCAAACATGACAAATTCACAATGTAGAAAATGGTGGGTTAAAATGCCTTTACAGCTAGCGAAACCTCCCACTTGTAAGACAGTCGCATAAAACTCCATTATATTGACAACAATGACTTCTTACCTAATCAATGTCAAAGACCAAAACAGTGAAACAGTTAAATGACTTCTTACATAACCAACATAGCCACAGAACTGAACTTTAATTAAAACAGTGAAAAGTAATGTAACAAATATAACAAAAAATTACAGGTCGTTACTTTCGTTTTTTTACGCACATAAATCAATAGCGAAAAACGAAGATGGATCGAAACAGTGACTGTCAAATTATTCATTATAAATAACAGTGTCAATTAAAATGTCGATTTACATAGTCTGAAATGTAAATCATTTGTTGACTTATACGCATTAAAAATCTAAAGAGAATACAATATGAAATCCCACAAAGAGTGTTTATCACTCACAACTAGTTTTTTGAAAAGATTTGGTAGGCCAAATTTCTGAAATGGGAATTGGTGATCGTCTAAATTTCTAAACACCAATCAGATAAATGTTTATTTGAAAGACACAGTTACCATGAAAACATTTATAAAAAAAATTATGGCTACGGATAATTCCATGCTTTAGTTCAATAAACGCATCATAGATACAAGGATTAAAATTTTGTTCGCCACGCATTAGTGACGCTTGAATAAAAAAGAGTTTAAAAGGCGAAATAAAGTACAAAAAGCATTGAGGACCAACAATTTAGAATTGCCAAATACAGCCAATGTAATCAATTCCAAATGCACAAAATGTTCAGTGTAGTAATATTTACTAAACCAAATTCGTCAGGAGAATACAAAATGTGTTTGACAAGCTAAAAAGTGTTACATAAGTATTGTAAATGTTGTCAGTAAATACAAAACTATTACAATGAATAAATATTCTGTTCCTGTTAGGTCATTGCATCTTGAATTTTTAGACAAATACCGATTTGATAATCTATAAGTTCAAAAAGAAAACACAATTTGGTGGTATCATTGGTAATTCAATATTCACTATTATTAAAATTATTCAATAATGCGTGTTCGTCATTGTTGATTGGAATTCGACATCAGTTTATTTTTCTCGGAGTACTTATAGACTAAGTGCGAATAAAAAGAGTTGTGGGTCATACATCAACAAGACAGAACCCCAGAGACAAAAATAACAAACAATAGGGCAACAGACAATCTTTAACATGAGAACGGCGTTTATATATTATACCAAACTCTAAAACGTTCAAAGTTTTTGAAAGTTAAAAATAAATTGAACAGAAACAATCAGACATCTGCCATCAACACCAATTCTTTATTTACCAAAAGAACATTTCGATATGACATAAGACAACCACTGACGAGGTTTCTGACTTGGAACAATTACACGAATATGTGACGGGATCAGATAAGTTTATTGTATCTTAGACCTCAATCCTCCCCCCTTTGAATTTCGACCGGTGATCTTAACTACATAAAAGAACATTGAATACAAATCAGTACAGAAAAAGTGTGTCCTACACTTAATATCGGTTGCTATTCTAGTAATAGAATTATACAACCCTGGAAAATTTTTAAAAAGGCAAAAATTTAACGGACGTCATTAATGAAGCATGTCTTACGGAATATCGAAGTTTTTTATTGGTCCATTTAGATGTATAAATATGATGTGTTTGTGTGCTGTTGTTTTTGCTTTTGTTTTCACGTGTCAGTCATGAAACGGTCTGTCCTTTTTCTACTTGTGCTTTTGATTATGATCTTTGTGTTGTCATACATTTCCGTAAGTTTAATACTTTTACATTTACTTTATAGTATGGAATAAATTGTTCATTATTATACTGCATAACTATAATTATATATAGATTGACTATTGATTTAGATTGATATTTTCTATTAACTGCAACTAAATGATAAGACGAAGCGATACAATATTTGTTATTTAATCCAGTTATTAATGTCAGTTTATTCAGACAAACCAATATGATCAATTTAATGAATGCAGCAGTCTTTTTGGACCAATGAAATGATTGAAATATTCCTGGCATCATAAACCCGGTTACGAACATTCTTTGTGGCATCTATACGCATGACGAAAATATAACAAGAACAATGAGTACATTAACTTCTAACAAAACTTCGTATATGCAGTGATATTTACAAGCAGCCACATTTGTTACTGGCGGAGAGTTGAAACTATAAATTTCACACAAATACCATTATTGCATGTATGTTGTAGCTAGCTGATTCATACAAATCAAACTTTTCTCTTGCTGTTGTATGTTGCTATCTTGATTCATTTGTTGACAAACAATAGAAATAATGCTCTTGATATTTTTGTCAAACGCATGTTACGTATACGTTAAAGGTTAAAAGTGTATAAAAAGTTAATTAGCCAAAAGTAGATCAGTATCACAGGACATCATAACAAAATCCAATGGCTTTAGACGTAAACGTATTTCCGATTGATTTCCGTAGATTTCTTACCAGCTGACATAAGAACGAACTAATGATGATAAATCTAACAAAGAATAATTACTCAAATAGTCTGGACTAAATCCCGTAACCGATTTCAGAAATGTATGAGCATACCTTAAACAGAATTAATATCGCAATTACTTTTAATTAAACTTAATTATTTAGATATTTACAATTTTAATATACGAAACATCGTATAAAATTAATATTTCTTTAAATGATTATATTTATCAAACTTGAAATATCGTGTATAAATTTATATTTTTAAATGATTTCATTTATCAAACTTGAAACATCGTGTATAAATTTAATAAATTTTTTTAAATAATTTGATTTATCAAACTTGACCTATAAGTAAAGGCAACAGAAGTATACTGCTGTTCGAAATTCATAAATCGATTGAAAAAAAACAAATCCGGGTTACAAACTAAAACTGAGGGAAACACATCAACTATAAGAGGAGAACAACGACACAACAGAAACACTAAAATGTAACACAACACAAACGAACTATAAGATAACAATAGCCATTTTCCTGACTTGGTACAGGACATTTTAAGAAAAAATGGTGGATTGAACCTGGTTTTGTGGCTAGCCAAACCCCCCGCTTTAATGGCAATGTTAAATATAACACTAAAATGGCAACATTACATGACAGGACTACAATACAAATAAATGGAAGAACATACAGGACAGAGAAACACACGAATAAACAATACGATAGAACATTACGACAAGCTAATAGTTATTAAAGGTACCAGGCTTATAATTTAATACGCCAGACGCGTGTTTCGTCTACACAAGACTCACCAGTGACGCTCAGGTCATAACAAGGGCACTTCAAAACAAAGCAAATCATAACTTTCTATTTCCGTAAAATGACCTTTACTTTCAAAATGTGAAAGTAGATTAGAATTAAACTCTTCCAATGATTAAACATAACCAAGCTACAATGGGGTTTGTATGGACGGATAGGGGCTGCAAAATAGATAAATTTCACATGTTAAAATATAAATATTGTCAGATATTCACAGTAAAAAACTCATCAAAGGATATCAGGCTTATAACTTTGTACGCCAGTAATAGACACAATAAAGACAACATATATAATTCATTAATTATTAAACGATGATTACTGAAATGAAGGTTAAAAGTAGATATCAAACAAAGACAAGGAGTACTTTCCATCTTATAAAAAATTCTGTTGATTACAGCAATAACATTGTAGATCTATGTAAGATAATCTAAAATGTGTTTGTGCTAGGGTAAATAAGCAGTACCAACATTGTTATGAAAATGAGGCGATGTGGGATAGACGTGAAGGAGATAGTAAACATAAAAAGCAACTCACATTTAAAATTAGAAGTCCACAAACATTATTTAACAATATGCAGATATTAATTATCTATTTCAATATATATTACTCTTAACATGCCCGGTATTTATCCATCCGGACGTTTGTATGTTATTGTTTGAACTTTTCTGATGAAAGTATATTCAGAAAAGTGCTATCGACTAAGACAACATTTATAGGGTCATTTTCATTTTCAAACAGATGATTTTGTATTGTTATATACCTGTTTATATTAAAATGAAATTTGTATCGTTATAACATTATCGGTAGTGTTTTAAAATTTAATTGACATCCCCCAGTGATCCTATGTACATGTACGAAGTCATGACGCATCACTGAACTTGTTCACAACAGAACAATGAAAATAGCTGTGGAATCCTCTAGAAGTGTTATGTTACATCATATCGGGACTCAAGATCTATCTCTGACCAGAACTTACTTATACTCTAGAATATTCTGTTGTAATAACTATAAAGACACTCAGAGAAAAGAATTTGTTCTAGTTTTAAATAGTATTCTGTGCTATTATATTGTGGATAACCTACTTTAGGATTTTGGATTATAGAGTTCTATAACTTTAGATAATCATTGGAAGTGCATTATATTTGGATTTTTTCAACATACATACATGGTACATGAATCAGTCTGTTATATAACTCTTGTAAATTAAAAAAAAAAAAAAAAAAAAAACAACAAAAAACACGCCTAATTTATTGAGTCGTAAAATTATGATTATGATTAGGGTTATAATGTTCCCCAATATTTCAGCTGTTTCTAATCATTTAGTAGTTTTACTTTATGATTTCAGAAAAAGGGAAGCCGAAGGTGCTCTGAATAAGTAGACTTATATTTGGTAATTTACCCTTTCACTAGTAAAGATATATCAACCGGTCATTTTGATATTAACAATATTAAAAGACATAACTTATCAACGTAAAGTCTAAGTTGATTTTCAGATCTTTTCTGGTTGGAAATTCAGTATAGTTTGAATATATGGCTTGCAGTCAAAATTAAATCAACAAAAATACCGAACTCCAAGGAAAATTTAAAACGGAAAGTCCCTTAACAATTGGCAAAAATCAAAAGCTCAGACTCATCAAACGAAAAAAAAAACAAATGTCATATTCCTGACTTGGTACAGGCATCTTCTTATGTAGAAAATGGTGGATTAAACCTGGTTTTAAAGCTGACCAAACCTCTCACTTGTATGACAGTCGCATAAAATTCCATTATATTGACAACAATGTGTGAACAAAACAAACAGACATAATAAGTAAAATGTCAAAAATAGGGGTACAGCAGTCAACATTGTGTTATCTCAATTACTATAAAAAAAACAAAAAACAAACAAACAAATATGTCAACAAAGAAAAACAAAATGGCGTATAGACGGAGCACATACGCAACATTGAAACACAAGAATACAAAACATGACAACAACAATGGTGGGATGTAAAAGTACCGAGCCACGTCTAAAGGATATTAGCAAAAATGGACCAAACAGCAAACGTTAATAATTTACAAAGACAAATAAAAGAACACTATACCACGTAATTAAGATGATAAACAAAGTCAGTACCTAGAATCTATACATCAAGACCATCATGTATTATTTGTGAAGTTGATACGGCATATATATGTAGGACTCTAAAATGCGATGGTACTCTAAAGTGCGATGGTCATGCTAAAGTGCGATGGTCTAAATTCAGAAGACCGACCAGGTAATAATTGCAAAAAAGTCATTTAGATGTCACAAAATACTTTATTTCCTGTAAATGTTTTATTATTTAACAATTCGGGCGTATTAAATATTTGAATAATTGGTGTAGCTTGCCGTTCACACAGTCTATCAATAATCTGAACACCTCCCCTTACAGTCGTCATTATAAATTACAAATACAAAATTAGTTCATTGTCGGAATATAAGTAACATTTTTTTGTACTAGCTTTAATGTAAATGTGAGAGAAAGGCCAAATTCGCCGAGCTTCCTCCTTTTTCGTAGCGAGTACAAATACATGTTATATTTTCCTACAATGTACAAACTATGTTATAATTTACATGTACCTTTATTTTACCGATGTTACTTTTCAATAAAATCGACAATATTGTAATGGGGACCGCAAAGTAAACTGCAACTGAAACAATGATTTAATCATATGTATCCGTTCACTTCCAATAGAAGCAGGATACAGGACACCTATGCGTATACTATTTTGTATCCATATAGTAAAATGGTCGACTGCAGGACACATTGTCAAGTCCTTCTCCCAGCACCCGAAAAAAAAACCACATTTGTTTCAGCGGAAAAAGTTACATTTGAAATAAAGTCATGGACATTTGGTTTAAAATTAAAGTAGTTAATCAAATGTTTTAATTTATCTTCCAGCATGTACATTTTTGGTTTGTATAAACGACTGTTAACGTCATAATCCAACTACGTTTCTTACATCTATACTTTCGCGGACCATCGGACTTTAGCGTATGGAGGCATCGCACTTTAGCTTGACCATCGCACTTTAGCTTGACCATCGTACTTTAGCGTCCCCATCGCACTTTAGAGTCCTACATATATCAACAAGGTATTGGTATCTTCCGATGACCTTTTTAAGAAAAAGGACGATACGTTATATCCCTCGTTCATCAACTATTTGCTCAGACACTGGTGACGTTTTACAAAGTCTTGAGTAGCAGCTGCAAGCTCTTGAATACCGAATGAGTTTGGAAATGTATATCCCATATGCATTCAAACTCATAAGTCGAAAATAAACTGACAATGCCATGGCTAAAAAAAAAAAATAGAAACAGACAAACAACAGTACACAAAACAACATAGAAACCCAAAGACTGAGCACCACGAACTTACACTAACAGAGCAATAAGGAAGAACGACTGAAATCCATACTACATAGATTTTAAGGTCACCATCACGAATTATCTGTGTTTCAACTCAGTTGCGCCATGTTTTCGTATTCTTAGATATTTGATACCAGAATACTACACTAGTAGACCCATTTTGATCTGAAACGGTCATTTTGATCTATACAGCTCTTGAAAGATTGAATAATAAATTACTAGGTTAATTTCAGTCTTTCAGTTAATTTTCAGACTTACCTACTGCGGTAAATTCAGAACTGTTCAGACATTTCGCTTCCTGTAAATTTTTACTGTAACTGTTACAGAATCTGATATTGGTTCTTATGACTCTAATGATGAGTTAATTAATTTGCAATGCACTGATACAAATGTTTTATGCAATCCCCCTGAGGCCATATCACCTGTTGATTTTAATTGAAAGAGGTGGTATTACTTTGTTTCATTAAAAAGAATAGCGAACGTAGATACAAGTATCTTGTCTTGGGGAGGGATAAATCCTACTTTGTAAAGAATCACTCTGATTCAAACAAAAAATTCTCTTAAACTGACATTATCGAGATGCTTGATTTCTTGATTGACAACATATTTGTTACGTTTGGAGGACGTGTTTTTCAACAGACTGTCGGAATTCTAATGAAAACCAATTGTGCCCCACTTCTTGCCAACTTGTTTCTTTATTATTATGAGGCTGACTTCATACAGGAACTTCTTAGGAAGAAAGATAAGAAGTTAGCAATATCCTTTAATTTTACGTTCCGCTATATAGATGATGTTCTCTCACTAAATTATACAAAATTTGGTGACTATGTTGAACGAATCTATCCCATCGAATTAGATATAAAGGATACTACAGATACAGATAAGTCTGCCTCATATCTTGACTTACATCTAGAAATTGACAATGAGGGTCGGTTGAAAGCAAAACTTTACGCCAAAAGAGATGATTTCAGCTTCCCAAATGTGAATTTTCCATTTCTATTTAGCAACATTCCAGCAGCGCCTGCATACGGAGTATATATCTCCCAATTGGTACGATATTCCCGGGCTTGTATTTCCTATCATGATTTCCTTGAAAGAGGATTGCTGGTCACAAGGAAGCTATTAAACCAAGAGTTCCAAATGGTGAAGTTGAAATCATCCCTTCGTAAATTTTACGGACGACATCACGAGTTGGTTGAGCGTTATGGAATAACCGTTTCACAGATGATATCGGATATGTTCTTTATGTCGTAACTTCAATACCCTTCCCTTTTCACGAATGTGACCTTCCGAATTAGACTATTTACCGGATTTGTAATAACATAAGCAACACGACGGGTGCCACATATGGAGCAGGAGTTGCTTACCCTTCCGGAGCACCTGAGATTGTTGTATAGTGTGGAGTAGTTTTTGGTGGGGTTCGGGTTGCTTAGTCTTTAGTTGTGTCTTCTGTATTATTATTTGTCTGTTTGTCTTTTTATTTTTAGCCACGGCGTTGTCAGTTTATTTTCAATTTATGAGTTTGACTGTCCCTCTGGTATCTTTCGTCCCTCTTTTAAGCTTTGTTTTTTCATTGGATTAAGTGTATTAGTTACAGCATGTTTATTTGCTTTACTAAATAATTGTTATGAATTAACTCATTTACAACAAATATCTGAAGGAAAGGATAATGTTTATGACTTTTCTTTAACGAAGGAATGGGTATAAAAATATGTTCACATAATGTCAAGAGACTTGAACACAAGCTAGATGAAATCAAATACAATTTAATGTTCTCTGAAAATCCTCCAGATATATACTGTTGCTGTGAAACATTTTTGGACAGTAACACCCAGGATAATTGTATACAAATTCCTAGATTTATTTTAAACAGGAAAGATAGAATATCACGAGGTGGAGGTGCTTTTTTTTTCAGAAAAAAATTAATTTTGTTAGAAAAGATGAATTTGAAATAAGTGACATTGAAACAATGCAGTTTGAAATTAAACCTGTTCACAAAAAATCATTTTTATTATGTTCAATATACAGACCTCCATTAATTCATTAATTAATTGGATTGATGAATTTGAAAAAGAAATGACAACTGCCATCAATCATAATTCAGATATTATTTTAGTTGGTGATTTTATTATAGATTTTTTGAAACCTAATAAACAACCACATAAATGGCTAAGTTTATTAGAAACCTATAATCTCAACCAGATAATACAAGAAGCAACAAGAGTTAACCTGATTCTAATGTATTCACAGTCTTAATCCGTCCCAAAAAGAAAAACCGTATGAGCTTTTAAATGAAGATGGTGTTAGAACTAAAAATGTAAGTGACATTTGTAATATTTTTAATAAGTTTTTTACATCATGTGTTGAAAACCTGAGAATTGATAGATGTATGAGCAATAATCATGGTTACGCAAAATTAACTCAATTTGTACAAAAGAAATTTACTAAGTTAAAACAAGTAAAATTCTCAATTCCACCAGTCACAATAAGTAATCTTTTTAATAAGATGATCAAACTTGACATTAATAAATCCACCAGATCTGATAATATAGGACCAAAAATTTGTAAAATTAAGTGCTCCTCTCATAACTTCATCTTTAACTTACATTTTTAACAGAATAATATATGTAAGTACATTACCCAGTGTTCTAAAGAATGCAAGAGTAACCCATGTTTTAAAGCTGGGGAAAAATACATGGCAACAAATTATAGACCAATTTCTGTACTTTCTGTTTTATCAAAACTTTTAGAAAGCATGTTTCAAAACATTTGTATGACTATCTGAAAATACTTAATCTTTTACACCCAGCACAGTCTGGGTTTAGACAAGAACACTCTTGTCAAACTGCCCTTATCGATATCATAGATAAATGGGTAAAGGATATGAATGACGGTAATATCAACTGACCAGTCCTGTTGGGTTTTAAGAAAGCTTTTGATGTAGTAGATCATGATATTCTCTGTTAAAAAAACTTGAAATTTATGGATTTGATAATGCTGCTGTTTCTTTTTTCAAATCCTATTTGAATGAAAGAACTCAACAAGTACAAATTGGTTATGATCATTCTGAAAAACTTTATATCAAGTATGGTGTCGCCCAAGGCTCCATATTAGGGCCCTTCTGTTTATATTATACATAAACGACCTTCCTATCTATATGACAAATTGTTGCACTGATTTATATGCTAATGATTCAACTTTACATCTTTCTGTAAGTTGTTATCAAACTTTGCATGGTGTTGAGGAATGGTGTAATGATAACAATATGTTCATCAATAAGAATAAAACAAAATATATGATTAGAACAAAGCAAAAAGCCATGCCACATTACAGTGAGAGTTGTTTAACTATTAAAGTTCAAGTGATACAATCTTCCACATGCGAAAGTCTCTTAGGCATTAAAATTGACCCTTCCCTTACATGGACAAACCAAATTGATTTGATCTGCTAAAAACTTTCATCTAGGCTATATATACTATTAAAGATTAAGAAATTTCTAAATCTAGACTGCAGAAAATTATTCTATAATGGTAATATCTTACCACTAATTGACTATTGTTGTATAGTGTGGAGTAGTTGTAGCAATGAGGGTTTAAATGGGATATTAAAATTACAGAAGAGAGCTGCTAGAATAATACTAGAAACAGATCCTTTCGCTCCTTCCGAGCCCTTATTCAAACACTTAAACTGGATGACAGTTGAACAGAGAATAAAATATCACAAGTTTGTGATGACATTTAAGTGCATCAAAATGATACCCCATCATATCTTACTAGCAAGTTTCATTACGTTTCAGACAGAAATCCATACCCATTGAGAAATGCTGGTCAAGGAAACCTCATACTTTTGTTTATGCTTTTCTATGATGAGGGCCTCAGGGAAGATTAGTTATATAGCTAACTGTGTAACCCTCTTAAAATAAAGTATTGTTGGTGTTGTTCTTGTTCTTCCGGTAGATCAAGATCTGTTCAGAATGTGCAGTAGCTATTGTTTACCATTTGAAAAATTACAACATACTGAATTGTCTGAAAATGTACTGAACAGTATTGAATTGACTGCAAGCAAAAATTCTAAACAGAAAAAGAACTTTAACTATTAACAAAACTAAACGTTTTTATGATCATGTATTTATTTTTTTTACATTGATTGGTTTTTTTAATCAATTTATGAGATTATAACATCGGCAAAGTACTATTGCCTTTATGGGATACAATATTTTCCCATCCACGAGAGTTAATGATTATCCCACTCGATGCAGTAATCGAGGAGAGGTGAAATATTTCAAAGGCATATTCGAACTTTTAAGTCGAAAAAGTATGATATTTATTTGTTCTAACTATATTAAATGACGAGTATCATGTTAAATGATGAGACTATTTGAGTTTATATAAATAAGAAGATGTGGTATGAGTGCCAATGAGACAACTCTCCATCCAAGTCACAATGTATAAAAAGTAAACAATTATAGGAAGATCACACCGAACAGCAAGCTATGGCCTCAAATGACTAGTGTAAAACAATTCAAACAGGAAAACTAACGGTCTATTCTATATAAAAAAAAGACAACCTCCAACAAACGACAACCACTGAAAAACAGGCTCCTGACTTAGGACAGATGCATAAAAATGCAGCGGGTTTAAACGTTTTAACAGGCGGCAACCTTCACCCTAATGTTAAGATTTTTCATACAGATTTGATATGTGGGTTCTGTAATATCTTCATCAGGAACGTTCAAGACGAGCATTATAAATTTGATGTAGTGTTCTCGACTTTAGTTAGTCTGTCCATTTGTATCCGCTCGATGTATTATGGTATACTAATGTCAGTCCATCCATCCGTCCGTCAAAACTTCGTTCGATAACTCAAATTTACTTTAACTAATTCTCATGTAATTTTAACACAACGCTAGGACTGACGGAAAAAGCTCTCTTTTGATTTTGCATTTTTTTTTCATAGTCGTCCAAGAGCATATCTGGAATTATTTTAAATTAATTTCAGCGACAAACAATCAATCAATGTTTGATTTAAAAAAAACAACTCATATTAGTGTAATTGTTTCATCATAAATTCATCTGAAAATCATTTACAATATAAACAACCTTGTGAGGTAATCAAAAAGTGCACTTCAGTCAAACAAATTTGTACTTTAACAATTATAATAAGCGAATTATTACATAGGCAAACCATCTTTTAGAGAATTCTTTCGTGCATGTGAGTGCTCGAGAAGCTTGTAATTATTGTATAAAATGCTAGAAAAGCAATAAAAGTCAAGATCACAATTCATTTTCTGTGACTAATGACAATTTGTTCTTCCTTTTAGAAACAGGAAGCATCCGATAATGTCATGTCTACGTTTTTCAACATCCGTTTTCGGTAATTTCAAATTTTACGATACTGAACACGTGTTTAAATCAGACAGTTCAGCTTGGTAAATTTTCTATTTTAGAAACTAATAAAATTCCTCGAAAATGTAAAAGCATCATTTGTCTGACTAATCCTTAGTTTAATCAGTTTAAAAATAAAACACATGTGTTGTATCTTTAGTTTTGTAAGGCTATCTGTAGTTACTATATAACGAAACTAAAAGGTATAAACTAGCTGTATCATAAAGTATTGTCAGTATAAAAATAAGGAGTTGTTGTATGATTACCAATGAGATAAGTATCCACCAAAGTTCAAATGAAGTTGATGAAAGCAATTATAGGCAACCGCACGGCCTTCAACAACAGAAAAACCGCTACCGTATAATCGGCTTTAACAGGCCCCGACATGAAAAATATGAAACAATCCAATTGAGAAAACAGCTTTATTTTTCTCCACTTGCTAAGATATATATTCGATCTTAAAATGCTTTAAATGTTTTAATCTAAACCGATTACATTTTTTATGATAATAAAGCCGTCGCCGAAAACAAAACTGACATGGATACTTTCGGGTTTAACTTTGCAGTAGTTACAAAGTTTCAAATAATGTTTTTATAACTTTTTATTTTATTTCGGCTTTTTTTATGATATCATATAATTTCACAACTGACATTTTCAACTCATATCATGTGTTTCCTTTTTGACTTCACTTATTGATTTTTTTTTTCTAAGATATAAACTTTTTAACCTGCTTTCATGTAAAATTACGGAAATTATCGATTGATAATATTAATATTTAGCTATGAAATAATATATGACAACATATAAAGATATTTTTGGGAAAGTTTTGTTAACACGCAATAAAGAACAAAGGAGAAATAAGTACTATTAAGTTAACCGGTCCATGATTCAATGAAAAAATGAAATTCATCATTGGTTATTTAAACCCAAAAGAAAGTTGGAACGATAAAAATAGTCTTGATGCATAAATGTCAGCAAGATTTGCTACAAATAGTTTTGCGTTGCATGTACAAACAAGGTTCTGTAACAAGTCAAAGGACATTGGACTTTTAAAATATACTGGAATTATGTAGCTATTCTCCATTTTCCTTCCACATTCTAAAGGTGATCTAGATGGTGGTTTGGCGATATGAGCAATCATCCAGACGTACACGTAGAGTGAAACTCAAAGATTGTGTTGTCTGAATTATGCCTCTGAAGGAGGTAGTCTCACTAAGGAAGCATCCTTAGATAGCGCTGACTGTTCAATGTACTGATTGAGCATTGCTTCTGGGGTCATATAGATTAGTGCTGAATTGACTTTCTATTGCAATACGATGTGTTTATATTAGAACGAGGTAGATTGACAAACTTTGATACATATATGGGTTTTGTTCTGACGCCTTATAAACTGTCTTTTCACCAATTCCGAAGAAAGAAGACGTCAAGTCGCATCCTGTAAGAGCGGGAGCAGCTGTTAGTGTGCCAGACACCACTGGTCCAATAACTTTCCATATGGTCGTGAACAGTTACAAACCGCCTTGCGTCATTGGTTGAAGAAATGCATCCAGTCTGAAACCACAATTCATCATGTTTGACATCTGTGTAAATACCTTATACAATGAAGTAAAATATAAGTGTTTGATGATTTTATAACAATGCGACCTCTAGAGTTACTTTTTATCATTTGTTCATTAGCAAACATAGACGGTAGAATAATTCTTGTAGCTGCCTTTTCCTGTGTATACTATACTGAACAATTGATTACAGTCACTTACAGTTACGGCACAAAATTGTTTCACACTTTCTGGATTTCGAAAAGATCGATAGGAATATTTCTTTATGGTCTTGAATATCAAAATCATTGTGGTATGGGAGTGCATAGTCACCTAAAAATCTTATCAACCCTTGTTTATTTTACGGTGCACAAAGAAAGTTCTTACAATTAATCTTTAATTGATTTGCCTTCAATGACCCGAAGAACCTTAGATCTACCACCATTTAAAATAGACCTTCTTATTCATTTTGCTGATTGTGTAGAATGTTCCACATCATACCGACCAAACACGTCAACGGCACGCCCGAGGTTTTCAAAACAAGCTTTTAGGGTTTTAAAGTCGTCCTTGGCCAAATCTCTAAAACTATTGTACCTTTTTATACAAAGACTTTGTACAATACCCATGCATCTCTGATCAGAGGTGTTCTGGTTTTGAATGCAGGGATATCACACACTCAACTAAAGGTATACATTTCCGTACAATATCACATGAGAGTACATTATAATCATTCTCCATTTGAACACAAAAGAGAGGCAAAAGATACTAGAGGGACATTCAAACTCATAAGTCGAAAACAAACTGACAACGCCATGGCTAATAAAGAAAAAGACCAACAGACAAACAATAGTACACAAAACACAACATAGAAAAATAAAGACTGAGCATACAAACCCCACCAAAAACTGGGGGTGATCTCAGGTGCTCCGGAAGTGTAGGCAGATCCTGCTCCAAATGTGGCACCGGTCGTGTTGCTCATCATAGTACAAACCCGGTAATAAGTCTAATTCGGTAGATCACATTCGAGAAAAGGGGACAGGATTGTAGTTACGACATTAGGAACATATCCGCTATCATCTGTGAAACGGATATTCCATAACCGTCAACCAACTCGTGATGGCGTCCGTAAAATTTACGAAGGGATGATTTCAACTTCACCACTTGGGACTCTTGATCTGAAAGCTTCCTTGTGAGCAGCAACCATCTATCAAGGAAATCTTGATAGGAAATTCAAGCCCTGGAATATCGTATCAACTGGGAGATATATACTCCGTATGCAGGCGCTGCTGGAATGTTGCTACATAGAAATGGAAAGTTCACAATTGGGAAGCTGAAATCATTTCTTTTGACGTGAAGTTTTGTTTTCAACCGACCCTAATTGTCAATTTCTAGATGTAAGTCAAGATATGAGGCAGACTTAACTGTGTCTGTTGTAACCTTTATCTCAAGTTCGATGGGATAGATGCGTTCAATGTGGTCACCAAATTTTGAATTATTTAGTGAGAACATATCATCTATATAGCGGAAAGTAAAGCTAAAGGATACTGCTAACTTGTTATCTTTCTTCCTAAGCAGTTTCTGTATGAAGTCATCCTCATATGAATAAAGGAACAATTCGGCAAGAAGAGGGGCATTTTTTTGTTCCCATGAGAATGCTGATTGTTGAAAACACTTCATTCAAACGTAACAAATATGTTGTCAATCAAGAAATCAAGCATCTTGATAATGTCAGTTTCAGAGAATTTTTGGTTTGAATCATAGTGAATTTTTACGAAGTAGGATTTATCCCTGCCTAAGACTAAGATACTTGTATCTACGTTGGCTATTCTTTTTAATGAAACAAAGCAGGACCAACTCTTTCAATTTGTCTTTTAGTTTGGAATGGGGAATACTTGTGTAAAGTGTAGAAAAGTCAAATGTTTTTATACTATTGCAAGATGAAAGAGTCTTAGATTGTATGTACTCTAAAAGATCTTTGGAATTGTTTAGTATCCACATCTGATTCACGCCACATCTAGAATATGTAGTTTCACAATAACTTTAAAGCCCGGCTTTGATTACTTATAAAATTGATGTTAATAATTTATAAAGAGGTTGGTGGAGGACTTGGAGGACCCAGCAATATACCTTTGTTTATAAGGACACTTATGTAGTTTAGGTATCCAATACAGTGATGGAAGGTCCAGTTCTCATCTTTGGTTGAAATTCCCCCCCAAAAAAACATAGAACAGACCTATGATTATCCAGGATTTCCTCTTAAGTAATTGTCGTGGGAGTATATGTTGAGTTTCAAAGTGAATTGTCAATACCTGATTCATTTATCAAGCAGTTTATGTAATGTGATTTACACATAAAAACGATGTTGTTTGGGGCTTTATCTGCGGCAACAGCAACATATATGTCATGGAGGTAGGACAAGTGTTTTGCAACATTTGGGTCTTTAAAGATTGCTGTAGCATGGGTATTAATAGACTCATTCAGTTTCCTAATTCTGATTTGTATCAACGACCTCACAGCCTTAATCCATTCGGAAAGAGTATCTACGTCTTCTTTCTCGCGTTTAACCCATTGCCTGGCATAATCCTCGACTGAATCCATCAGTATTTTGAAGTTGTATTTCCAATTGATGGATTTAAGCTCACGATATTACGGGCCTTTGGATAACACATTTCGCAGAAAAGTGTTGGTGACAATGTTAAGGTCACCGATAATAACGTGGCTAGCCGGATTATATATGATTGGGGAACTAGCACAGGTGCAATCCGGAGGTTTAGACTTGAAGTCGTCAATATTGAGATCCTGCAACACGTGTTTGTAATTGAAAATTTTAGTTGCAATTGGTTTGGTATAGGTATAAGAAACGATAGGTACAGACTGATATTTAAAATAGGAAGGTATTTTCGAGTGAACTGATTTATGATGATGGATATTGATGGCATCGAGACCTTTGTTGGCAAGTTTAAGAAAGGATCTTTTCTCCTTATCATCTTTTCCAATGCAAACTGGTTTGAAAAGTTTGTGACTTGCTATATCCGAAATGATAGCTGTAAGTTTGCATTGGTTTGAATGAAGATTAGTTGTTTCCAAACATAAGTTGTACAGTAAATGAAGTTTTGAAAGGGGTAATGAATAAAGCTTCGTGCAAATGTGATGAATACCTAAAGGCTTTTGTATAAATGGCAGCAGGTCATTAATACAGACATCAAGGAAGTAGGAAATGTATATTGACGATGACCATAACTGCGTCTACTTTGAGGAGTAGAGTTGAAAATGTTCATCACATTCACCGAGCTACAGGAAGGACTAGATAGAATACCTATACAATCAGTTTTGTCATTGCAACCATATGGTGTCGCAGTTCCCAATTGTTAAATCCAGTAGTCTTCTTTTTGTCTACGGAGAGGGGTTGCAAGAAAAGGATTGTTCGTCCTGTGGTATATGTTTTCGATGATGCGAAGTTGGATAGAAAGGATTGAATGATCAGGCTGGTTAAATGCTGGTAAACAATTTCGCTTGCACTGTGGTTGATGTCTGATCTATGGCCGCACATACGTTTATTTAGCTTTCTTTTCGTTTCACCGAAGTATACAAATCCACAAAGGTTACACTCTAATCCGTAGACGACATTTGTTGATTTGCAATTCAGATCATCGTAACTTCTGGTAAAATAAGACTTTTTAGTTCAATTGCTAGTGAATTGAACATCACAATTGTCATCTAATAACCAGGCAAATATATTTATCAGAAATATAGGAATAAATTGTCAAGCTGTAGTAATACAAAATTCTGACGGAGATGGATAGTAATCATTTGAAATTTCGAACAATCGATAACTGCTTTTCACAATTTTTTTCGCATCATGAAGGGTTTTAAAAAAAGGAACAATTTGTATCTAGCAAATTATATGACAACCAAAATGCTGTACTTTCACAAACAGATCATTGTGTAGACTTTCTGTTAGTTTTTGGAAAGCAACATCATGCTCCGACTCATTTGAAGCATCAAAACAAGTTATTTTTTTCATTTCAGCAAGTAGTTAATGCATACTGAATGATGCAGCACGTTGTCCTTGAAGTAAACTTACCACTGGATAGTTGGACTTGTGTTTTGCAGTATTTAAAACATAATCAGCACGCTCAATCGACTCGACATGCTTTAATTGCTTATCTCGTTTGTATGACTTTTGTCTGCAGAATAAACATTAAGACCAGTCTAATGGTAATACCATGGTGCGTGTTTCGACGCAAGTTGATTCATCTGCGGAAAGTTTTGCACACACTTTTTAGCATTGTTTTTTCTCTAATTTAAATGTATAAAATGTGTATTCTTCTTGTACATGTATATCACACGACCTATTAAAGATATTTTATTTGTTCAAATTTAAATGGAATATGGACTGTCCATCATTTTTCGGATTCATTCGAATGTGTTCCAATGTGGTTTTAGATTAGTGTATTCGAAAAACTCAACAAGAATAAAAACATCTCAAAAGTTAAACCTTAACAACTGTACTTAGTCAAACATCTAGACAAAAACATTGATTCAAATCTATATTCTTATTTACAAAAATCTGGAAATTCAAAATTTAATTGTGAAAAACAT
This sequence comes from Mytilus coruscus, assembly GCA_017311375.1. Classification (NCBI taxonomy): domain Eukaryota; kingdom Metazoa; phylum Mollusca; class Bivalvia; order Mytilida; family Mytilidae; genus Mytilus; species Mytilus coruscus. The sequence goes on along the minus strand of CM029603.1, from coordinate 37,029,040 downwards.
AGCAAATCATAAGTCAGGGAAAATAGGGAAAAGGAAGCACAACTTGACTTATTGAGTTGAAAATTGAATAGTCAAACTGCTATATGATGAGTATTATAAAAACTTGTAGAATTTGATTTGTATGTTCTGTCAAACTATGATATATTAAAACTTCTTAAGTATTGGTTTGTTCTGCTATTTTTTGTCAAAGTCAACTACGTGTGATATATGTAAGACATTTTATATACTTTGACAGACGGTAAGATTGGAATAATGTCACATGCAATAAAAATTCTTCTCATTCACTGAGTATGTATTTTCATATGACATTTAAGTTTGATGATATTAAATGAAAGCTAATACATTACTCTTTCATTTTACAGCAAATGCTTGCTGATATCTTCATTCAGGAATTAATTATAAGCGTTCCGCGATTGACAAAGAAAAAGAAAAAAATCGGAAAGTCACGCTCTATCGCGATTTAACTAAAAACTGCACCGTGGAAAAATCTAAGAGAGGACTGATTTGAACGTATAATGTTTACTCTATCATTATGTGGATTTTCAGCCGTGAAGTATGTCGGTCCATCAAACTTAAAATAAGCGATATTTCATTGATTTGTCACTCCATTAACATAAGTTCACCGATGCTCCAATCTCATATCGCGACTACACATCAAGAAAACAAACAAAACAAGAGGAAATTCCAAATCTTTCCAAAAGCAGAACGACCGGTTGCGTCGACAGGGTAAACAACTCATGCTATCTATGCATCAGTCGGCATGTAAATACACACTTAGGTAAAATGTCACAATCGGCAACAGCCCAAATTAGACGAATTTTCTGGTATTTTAAGATCTAAGACCACGAAAACGTGTCTCTAGTGAGTTGAGACACAAGTGCATCATATCAGTAAACCAATTTTTGATGGTGTTTGTAAAACTTGTATAGTGTCGATTTAAGTCGTTCATACTCATAATTGTGTTCGGGCAGTTATTGTGTAAGGAGCACACCCTTGTTAATGAAGTTTGTATAGTGTGTACTTGCACTAGCTTAATATATTACTTGAGATATGTTAACGTAATACGATGGGAAATAGGGTATTCTACTGCTAAGAGGTCGGTAGCTGTAAAGTTGAAAATTTGAAGTCATCATGTTTGTTCTAGATTATAATTTTAATAATCCATCTGTGTCAATATGAAGGAAAAGATCTCGATATGAGGCTGACCTTCTAGGTTTGGTAATCTTTAATCTTTAATCTTTTCACTGAGTATATGAAAGTTCAAGCACTTACTCTCTGCTGAGTAATTTAGTGACAGGACATCAACAATAAATCTGAAAGTGAAATTAAAGAACTTTCCTCTTGTCTTTGCGAAGAGTATATTTTTTTCTTGATATGCTTATCCACCAAACTTATGCTTATCCATCTATTAAGCGAAGAAAAAATCGAATTTCGATATAATTACAATATTGTAAAGATTGTGATTGCAAAATTTTGTGTTAAAATTATTAAGAATACACAAGCTGATTGGTACTGCTGGTTGAATATGAATGTAACACATCACAATATTTTGAAAGGTATCTATTACTGTAGAAAGATCGGTGGTACGAACTTTATAAAGATGTAAAGTTGAATATCCTGACGAATCTGCTATATATCGTTCTTCATTATGTGTTTTGTGAAGTTCAGATATCCGGTATAAAGACGCGTGATTTTCATCGCCTTTTTCTTAAATTTATGCCTAAGGAACAGTACGAATTCGTGATTTATTAAAATCTTCCCTTTCGTGCATGGTGTAAGGGTATTTGTGGAAAACTTATTTTGCTGTAAACTTCAAGTTGTTTCGTTAAAACAAGTTAAATTTTTAACGTGTTAACAACTACAAATTTGCACAAGTCAGCTACTAACAGGATGACCACTGGCTTGAACAAGGAAAAAAGCAATAAGCAGAAGTTTGTTTTGGAAAAAGACATTAATAATATTCAAACTCGGGATTATCAATAGTGAGTACATGAGTACATCATGACGGTATCTGCTATTATTCTTAAAAATGATGAAAAATTTGATATACTTTCATATTTCCCTTATGTGGATGAGAGACTTCCAATATTAAAATAAGGAGATGTGGTATAATTGCCAATGAGACAACTATCCACTTAAGTTCAAACGAAGTAGGTGTAAGCAATTAAAGGCAACCGTACGGCCTTCAACAATGAGAAAAACCCATACCGTATAGTCGGCTATAAAATGTCCTGACATGAAAAACATGAAACATTCAATTGAGAAAATTAACGGCCTAATTTATAACAAAACAATTTACGAAAAACAAATATGACAGACATGAAACAACCACAACCACTGACCTACAGGCTCCTGACGTGGGACAGGCACATAGAGAATGTGGCGGGGTTAAACATGTTTGTGAACGATCAGCCCTCCTCAACCTTGGACTGTGGTGTAACAACACAACATAAAAAAAATTATAAAACTGTCGAAAAAAGGTTTAACTCATCAGATCGATACAAAGCAGAAAAACATCAAACAAAAATACAAAGACTTTTTATATGCATACGCAGAATGGAGAAATGTACAAAAGCGCACTGGAGCGACACAACTACAGACATCCTAGGCCTGTGACAAATAGTGCTCATATCAATTTTGTTGTTTTTATTATTTACTTTTGATTTTTTGTCCAAGTTCATACAAAATCATGCTACAATCTTAAACTCCATAATCCTATTCTCTGATAAAATAAAGTCACTTAATGACCTACTAACTAGGCAATTATCTCTAGTACATGTATCTTTTGTTTATCTTTTGAACTGTACATTTTGATATGTCTGTAATGCAGGCGTGACACTGTCCCGGAATTGACACCAGATGGTCAAACGAATATGCAATTTTGAATTTCGCTCGAAGATGGTCACGAACTTGGTCAACAGCCAATCAACAGCCGAAGCAAGTACGATGTCTATAGAAGGTCACACGATGGCACCCGAACCACACACAATATCCATACGATGGACAAAATAGACCCATGAATTCAACACGAAAATGAACCTCTGCGAGGTCTTTTGGCAATTTTTTGGCATGCCAAAGATTTCGCTACTGCTTACAAAGTTGCTGTCGGAGCCTGACAAACGGAAAAACGCAATCAGTGGTCATACGATGCCTTAACGAGCCATCACGAATCGCCCGATGTTTTAACGATCAGATCCGAAATTGGACATTTCCTTCATCGTGTTTCCATCAAGTGTTGATTACGGGACAGTGTGACACAAGCATAACTGAATGTTTATAACAGTTGGGTCCTGCGTTCATGAAACAAGATGTTTACAGTGACAGTGGTTTGCTACGCGCAACGAATATCGACACTGCTTTGGGTATTACTGCTGAAAAAACATTGAGAAACAAAGTTTGCGCTATTGAACTTTATTTCAGTTAGTTAACGTTGTTCTGCAAACATTAAATTAATGACATAATATATGTTCCTTTCAAAAATAAATCCTACGAATGAAACACGTAGCAGTTTGGATAAAATCAAAGAAAAGTTATACAATCAAACCGAATAAAAAAAAAAGTAAGATTGATTTGATACATAAAATCTTTAGTTTCACTTTCAGATATATTGATTATGTCCTGTCACTCAATATCTCATATTTCAGGTACTGTACACATATCATATATCCAAAAAAACTTAAGATTAGGGATACTATCAACACTAGGTCTGCTTCATATCTAAATCTTTTCTTCGACATTGACAAGGATAGAAACCACTATACGATGTTGCTGTTTCTCAACTCACTAGCGACATGTTTTTGTGGTTCTTTAGACACCATAATAGTCGTCTGATCTGTAATTTTACCATTGTATGCTATTCAGGATTGTGACATGTTGACTGGATGTGGATTCACATGTTGGGTGATGCGTGCATAGCGGAAGGAGCTTTCTCTGTAGACTGAATCGTTCGTTCCTTTTTAAATCGTGCGTTTCTTTAGTTCGTGTTTGTTATCTTGATTTGTATCTCTTAATCGGTTCATTATGTTTGAACATCTGTCAACTACTGTTGCCTACATTTACCACAAACCAAGCTTGTGTCTATATGAATATCCATCTGTGTCAATTCGCTTTGGAGAGGTTCTTATCACCAAAATGTTATTAATTTTTTTATATTCAATGATACATTGTTTATTCCAGTGACTTGGAATTGACTTTACCACAAGTAAAAATATTTAAACTGTATAAATTTGAATCCGTGTATTTTTTATTTATTTATTTTTTTATTTAGTGACTTAGAAAAGATTTTACCACAAAAACCTTATAAATATGTTGAATTTCAGTCAGTGTCGTTCATTCATGAGTTAAAAAAGATTCTTATTTCTGTTTGAATTTCTACCATGCCATTATTCTCAAAGTAAGTCTTATGCATTTGAAAAGTATAATTGTGTATAATTACAAATGAAAATGATTTTACTTTTATCTGAAGAAACGATAGAAATCATTATCTGTTTTTTTGTTGTTGTTGAATTAAATTTTTCGTCAGAATAACATGAGATCATCAATACCTAAACTCCAATTATATTTGAAAGTAAACGAGCAGAAAAAATAAGAATTCCCCCCAATGAAATACATTGTAATGTAATGCAGAACAATTTTTAATGAGAAGTTGTATTTGTTATAATTATCAAATATAATATTTGAATTTTGATTATCACAAATAGTTTATAATTTTGCTAAAGTCACTCTCTAAAATTGCTACAACTATTATTTTTTTGCTGATGTCAATGTATTATCTCCTTTACATGCAATTACTAATAATGTTCAATCAAGTTATGTCCATTCTCTCATTCAACACATGGACTATTACATATTTGCTTACTTATTCTCTATTTCAGTTATACCATATAAAATCGTTCAATGTAATTGTCTTTAATGTCGGTAATATTTATCATTTATCACTTTTGGCAGTAGTTGCTGAGTTTACACCATTAAATTCATTCCTAATGTAGAAAAAACTTCTTATTAACTAATTAGAAGCTTTTAAAAAAGAGGCAAAGGATACCAAAGGGACATTCAAACTCATACTAATACTAAAAATACTTTTTTTTTATCAAAAGCAATACATTAGTCAAAAACAAACTGACAAAGCCATGGCTAAAAAAGAAAAAGACAAACAAACAACAGTACACAAAACACATCATAGAAAACAAAAGACTGAGCAACATGAACCCGACCAAAAACTGGGGTGATCTCAGGTGCTTCGGAAGGGTCGTGTTGCTCATGTTAGTACAAACCCGGTGATAAGTCTAATTCGGTAGGTCACATTCGGCAAAAAAGGGGGGACGAGATTGTAGTTACGACAATTGGAATATATCCGTTGTCATCTGTGAAACGGATATTCCGTAACGGTCAATCAACTCGCGATGGCGTCCGTTCAATGTATAATAAGACATACACTTGTATTTGATAATAAAAGGAAACCTCTGGGACATGTTTCATTATGGTAAAGCATACAAAAAAGAAATAACGTTTTAAAAATTGTCCATTGTTCCAAATCCCTCAGGTAAATTTGACTTTTCGTGGATATGGCTATCTTTTTAGGGCACTTTAAGTCATATTCCTCTTAACGTATTTATGTAGTTATACATCATTGCGTTTTAAAAATATTTCGGTTTGAGCGTTTCCAATTAAGGGTTACCTTGAAAAGCGCTTCGTACGCACCAAATTCATAAAGTGTTATTTTCTTTTTGTATTTTCTATTTAGGTAAAGACAAAGGCATGTAGAAAGAAACGAAGTAAAATAAAGATGATAATATTTTCTCTTACCGTACAATGTATGTTAAAAGAATGATAACTCCGACCAATATGAAAACTGGATAATTTTTTATGATTAAGATATAGTTATAAACATCTCGAACTTTCAAAGCTTAGGATGTTATTACGTATGAAAAGAAACTATATCTATATTATTTATGCAATGAATATTTTACAATATATTTTCCTCTACAAAACGTTTTGATGCTAGAGCTAGCTACGTGTATTGATACCACAGTGTGTGAAGAAAATCATTCTCTGCATGCATACATGTAAGAAAAGCGTATTTGTCCGTGGTCACAGTCCGAAATAAGACGCATCAAGTGTTTGGAAAATGACGCAATCATTACATGAAATTTTACAATTGTAGTTGCGAACATGTTTTAATATTAAGTTATAAAAATTGTAAAGTAAAAGATAAATGTTCAGCCACCTAATTTTTTAGAATTTTAGTTTCAATCAGTGAATAAGAATGATAATTAACAGTTTTGTGTTGTATTTAAGATTCCCTGAATGTACAGATATGGGCCATCAACAATAAATAAATGTTTATGCTATATGTCAGACTTGGACATCTTGTGAGTAAATTTCGTAGAGACTACAAAGACATAAACAACACAACCTTTAGATATTCAAAAGGACAATAATCACTGACAGGGTTTCTGGTTTTTTATATATTAAGGTACTAAAACGGACAGACACTTACAGGGTTGCTGACTGGAAAATGAACATAAACTCATCATAGATACCAGGATTAAAATTGTGTACACCAGACTCATCAGTGACGCTTGAGGAAAAACGTTAAAGAGGCCAAATAAAGTACGAAGTTGAAGAGCATGGAGAACCCGAAAATCCGAAAGGTTTTGCCAAATACAGCTAAGGTAATCTATTCCTGGGGTAGAAAATCCTTAGTATTTCAAACAATTCAAAGTTTTGTAAACAGTTTATTTCTAATTATGACCATATCAATAATTCTTCATATCAACAAAGAAGTGCTGACTACTGGGCTGGTGATACCCTCAGGGATGTGATGGGGTTAATTTAGTTTTCAAATCGTATCCCTTTTAATCTCGTTCAGTGGAATCGAAAATGATACATAGAACAACAATATTAAATAATTATACCGTATCAAAGAATACTTGCAATAACTGAAAGCACATCAAAGTTCTTTTGTTATGGGAACAAATTAAAGAAGTCGTACAATCATATATCGACTGCTGTACTTCATGGTTGATTTCATACAGCAATATCATAAAAACATGGAGGAAGACAAGATATTGTGAATTATAGAATGTCAATACAAGTAAAATAAAAATAAAGAGCTTAGAAAATAAAAATGAGCCAAAACATGCAATGATTAAACAACAACAGTAAAAGCATTACCTTATTTATAACAAGAAAAAAAAAAGGAAATTTGGGATATACGTCTATACAATAATAGAAAACAATAACCGAATAAGAAAAATAACCAAAACACGTGTATACAACACTATCTTTTTCATAAAATAATAAGAATATGTATTATGATTACCGGTAACTGCACTGATCAAGTTCAAAAGGGGCAGGGTTGAGATTTTTCCGAATATATTCATATTTCTGTCAAATCATCAGCGGTAACTTATCTTACTGTTTTGTTTTGTTAATTGGAGTTTTTTGTGATGATGGCATCTTTAAATAGTGTCTAATTAATCTATTCAAAACTGTTGTTTAAACACGGAAAGATTTAGAGTTTGTGCCAATACCTGTCTATTGTTGACGACTGTGAGTTAAAAACTTGATTTCTTGTGGTTATTACTGCCATTGTGTTGCTGTCTCATTGGCGTACAACCCAAATCTCAATTTATGCATAAACATATCATTGAGCCAACATAGTTGTTTTAATCCTATTTAGCATGTCGAAATATTGCATTGCTTGTAAATATTCAGTAAACAGGAAGTTGGTGTGCAATGAAATTGAAAATGCATTACACAGTATAACATGCATTACACAGTATAACATGCACAAATGAAGCTTGATACCAAAACCAAATACTAGGAAGGTCGGATTGCTGTTGAAAAAGAGAAAATTTATTAGAAGAACGGACGAAATAACGGACAAAGATAAACCAGTTAACCCACCTTTACAGCAGGGTATAATTAATAACAAACCCGAAAGTCTGTTTTAACTAACATAATCTTTGTCCCAAAATTTGTTTTAAAATCTTTACAATTGGAAGATAATTACTTGATGTGAGAAAAGTAAACATAAAGTGATCAAAACAAGTTTTCAATTACAATCGCTGAAATCCTAAATTAGTAAGGGAAAGTGAATTACAATCATTTGAGAAATACAAAAAATGTTTACTAACAGTTGTGATGCACTCACCTTATATTATGACCGTAACACTTTTGTTGTAATGATAGTTTATTAAACTATTTATATCACCCCAACAGAGCAGTTAATGTGAAATTAAGGGTCATCGTAATTCTAAGTATGAAATTTACTTTGGTTAATTCAGTAATGTCCTTAATTTGTAATTCATGTGATACGTGAGATATAGCCGAACATTATTGAATTTCATATCATTGAAACAAATCATATTATCATCTACATAGCGAAAGCTTATTATATTGAATAACTTTGATAATAGTTTCTTTTAGAAATAATCCTTAGATGCGCATGCATTTCGTTTCGTATGATTAAAGTCTAAATCTGTAAGTGGCGGTGCACACTTACAGTCCATCATAATGCCAGTCATTTCTCTTTTAAAAAGAGCCTATCAATATACCTGTTAATATTAATATGCTCTTTTTAAAAAGAATAACCACTTTTCATGTCCATCGCCATCGGACTAGCATCGTTAAAAGAGACCATCCTCAAAACTTTTGTATATAGATTGTCGAAATTTTTATTCTTATACTTTGTAAATATAGACAGGATCTAAAAAAAAGTCCAGTGTGTTGTGCGGGCCAATCAACCACAGCCCCATAGAAATATATACATAGAAATGTTGATGAAGATAACCTTTGGATGTTTAACTGCTCCACGTGACCTTACGTCTGTTCTGTTTTACATGAAGTGAAGTTGTACCATTGAAATTATAAAAAAAAACAGTATAAAAGAGGGACGAAAGATACCAGAGGGACAGTCAAACTCATAGATCGAAAACAAACTGACAACGCCATGGCCAAAAATAAAAAAAAGACAAACAGACAAATAATAGTACAGATGACACAACATAGAAAATAATAATCATTCATACCGTGAATTTTGTGATGCTTATTTTATCAAAAATAATGCAGATGAAACATTTTACGATCAATTCACTAGTAACTTAATTTTTCTATATATATATATCCTGTTATTAAAATCTTTGGATCTAAAAAATGTTTTTGACGATTGCAAGTTTCGTTCATTTAAATAAAAAGTAACAAAGATGGTTCTTTATACCTTGATTAGAGCACAACGCCATCTTAAAACTGTGATAATTTATCATCCATGCAATTACTTCGTACACAAAAAAGTATGTACCATGAAACCTTGTGAAGAGAAATTAAGGCAACTTGAACTATTTCGTCATGAATTGATTGCTTGATTGATAATTGGTTGCTTCATGTCGAGTGGCAAATATTTCATGCATTTTCAGGACGATGCCATGAATTGAAAAACCGTGATAATCTCTGAAGAGAATATGCACCTATATATATGTTCTGATAAATCTTTTAGTTTTTACTTTGAAATAAAAAAAAAAAACATAAACCCTGGTATCGTTGATCTATTGGTAGTTGCTTTTTAATGACTATCCGCTAGACTATCTATGGGGACATACCAGGGGCGGATCCAGCCATTTTTAAAAGGGGGTTCCAACCATATGAACCCATTCAAAAGCATTGATTGTCCAAAAAAAGAGGGTTTTTCAACCCCGGACCCCCCACACACACACACTGTAATTTAATTATTGCCTGCTTTTGGTCAATTTATTTTTTCAACTTACCATGTAAAGAAGTACATGTATAGTAAAACACCGATCTATATCAATAAACATACTTACACCAGCAGCTACCATCTTTTCATTCTGGAGTCAAGGGCCTTTTGAAATCACATATTTCACAATTATACTAGTGAGTAGATTTACAAAACTTCGTTAATTAGCTACTTTTTACAAACACATGTGATACAAGTAGTCAGCCAAAATAAACTACCAATAGACCAATTAAAAGATTACTCGAGTTGCAAATATGTGCTAAAATGGATAGACATAATTCATTGATTTACTAGTTTATCTGTCCTTAACTTTAAACCATATTTCATTATGACCTTATTTTTAGTTGGATGAACCATCATAAGCGGCTTCCTATAATGTGTTAAGAGTTTATAAAATCAAATTTCATAAATTGAGTTTACGCTCACAAGTTTACTGGTGATTAATTCCATGGGAATTAAAACATATGCCACAGTAGGGAAACAATTACTACCATCTGTTGAACTAACTATCACTTTCACGACTTCTATGGATAACTGAATTATTTGACCACTTGATGCTAGAAATAATTGCGTTTACTAGGCTTCAGGGAACAATTACTGTAAGTAATTTACCAGATTTTCATCTACTTTGCTCTTATTTCTTAACTTAAATGGAACCTTGGATAACGTTAAAAGGAAAACTTCCACAGATAATTAAGATAAAGAAAATGAATGAAATCAAGGACAACCTAAAGAATAAGTACCAATTTAAAATACTAGTACCAAATAATATTATCATTGAGTAGATTCCTGTTTATATTATACATTGAGATCTTATTACAAAGAAAGGCCTTCTTAAACATAAACATGAGATTCTACATATGTGACCTCGATAATTAATCCCTAAAGAGTATCACTTTAAAAAGTTTCTATCTAAATCCGGATTAAAAAAAAATTATTTCTAAAGGCATCCTTCTATTCGAAATTATTGAAAGAAGATAAACCTTATAGACGCAACAAAACTTGCCCCGAAAACAAAAAATAAAAAATCTATCTGTGGTCTCATTTCGTGTTTTGTACATTGTACTGTAGGTTATTAGAAATAAAATGAGATCTCGGTCTATACCCACAACATACACTTAAAATATAAAAAAATAAAAACTAGTTCAATATATTCAAATGTATTAGGAAAAAGTATGAACAATTGTTATATTTCTGTAAAATGATATGACAGAGGGACAGTTTACAGGGTGACATTATATGTTCCGACTAATAAGCGTCGTGGTTAAGGTGAAATACCATCAAAATATGGTACGTCCCATCCGGTGTCATACGAAAAAGGGTCGAAAACAAATATTCCCTTGACAGTTTTAGGAAATTAACTCTGCATTTGATCGCAGGGTTAATAATTTCTCAGATATAAACTTTGGGTGTTTTAAAGCACCATTCTTTTTTATTTGGTGTTTTATAAAATATTTTGGAAACTTGAGGTTACACGGTTACTAAAGCTTGTAAACAGGAGAAAAGGATGGAAATTTGTTTGGTTACCTTCCAGTGATGGTTATAATCTTGTATGCAACGAAATGTTATGTGAAATTTTGTCTGTAGTACTAAACAGGATAAAACTTTACTCATGCCAAGTATTTCTTTATTTGAAACAAAGATAAAATCTGCACAATGTTTTAAAAAGTGCCAATTTTACAAAGATAAATAGGGGAAAACAATGGTGATATTACTCCTTTAGTGATCTAGCAAGAATGCACTTCCCTTTAAATAGGCATTTAAATCATTGATATTGCACCTCCAAAGGTAGCTGGGGATAAGAAATATGGTAACTTTGGTCTTCTTCCGACCAGCAATAAAATTTTAGCCGAAGTGGGGCGTCTGTTAAGCTATGCGGGACGTAAGAAGCCACGTTCGGACAGAATGGGGACGTTAAATCTGATGCCTCGTGTAAAGAGAGTGCCATGCTCTTTGTACGTTAAGAACCCTTGCAACAACTCTTTGAGGGGTCCTTAGGTGGCCAGTTGCAATGCAAACTTTCTCTGTCCCTATCCAATAAACCTTCAATTTCCAGTGGCAGTACACATTTCCCCGACCTTCACACCGGACGAACTTAATTATAAGACCTACCTATTGTATTCATTGTAAATTTGTTCTCGTCATAAAAAGGCATGAACTATTTGCCACTGGACGTTAAACAGCCAACAATCAATCATACATGAAGAATATTCAATGGCAGTGTTGTCAAATGATCACCAGGATAAGAACTATAGATTATAGTAAATAGTTAACAGTAAATGGCTATTATGTTATTAAAATTAATTTTGCATGTTCTAAATACTTATGTGGATGTTCTATTATAGCAAATATTCATTTGTATTGAATTTTGTTGATTTGGCCTCCAAAGTGACTGGTCCTCATGACCCTTACTCTAAAAAAATACTTAGTCTTAGATAATTAAGATAAAGGAAATGATTAAAAAAAAAGAACAAACGTCTTAGGCAAAAAAGCTGTATCATAATTACGTTTCCTATATAATTGAGAAGTTACTGATATGTCTTAGATACAGATTTACTGCAGCTGGAAGACTTGTTGATTGGGATTAAGATTATATTCACAGTTAATTCACACAGACGAATGACGGTTGGTAACGTCAACAATCAAAGACAATAGAATAGTTGAAAAAACTGTTGTTTAGTAATGTCTAGCACTTCTCAATGTAACTTAGTAAACATGTGTTAAGAGTTGTCAAGACAACATTGAGTTACAGTTATATCTGTGATTCTCCTGAATGTAGAAGAATTTCATGGATAGAAAGATTACTGAGAAAGAAAAAAGTAGGCATAAAATACGAAACCGATAGTAATGACGGAAAAGACAACCGGAAATGATTTTGTTTTCCGATTTATACCCCAACTTACCAAAAAGGAATAACCATTGGGGAGGATAGCACACTACAGTTTGCATTCTATCTTTTTGAAGCAATGTGGATTTATATAATCTGGAAGACGAAGAAGCGACACATAAAAATAAGTTTGTATCGTTATAACATTATTGATATTGTTTAATAATCTAATTTTCATGTTCAAAAATAGCTGCGGAATCTCTTTTTTTTCAATAATGTTTGAACTTTACAGATTTATCTCAAACCAGAACTTATTTAAACTGTAGAATGTTTTTCTTATATAAGAATATATAATTCCAGTTTTAATAAATAATTTGTGTTATCATATCTTGGAAAATCTACTTTTGCCAGGCTAAAATATTGTATGACAGACGCGCGTTTCGTCTATAAAAGACTCATCAGTGACGATCAAATCAAAAGAGTTAAAAGGCCAAATCAAGTACGAAGTTGAAGAGCATTAAGAGCCAACTGTGTAAACTTTGGATTTATCATTGTTTGATGGACACACTTGGATAATAAACTTTAGATATTCATTGGAAGTGAAGTACAGGATAAAAAAAAACAAACAAAACATGTTTTACATTTACATGTATATGTCTGTAGTATAACTTGTAAATTTTTAATAAACTTCATTAAGTTACATTGCTGGTTTCGCTTTTTTTTTCTGCGGCGCCTTATCAATTGAGTAAAGTTATGATTATAAGTTATGCTTACTCCCGAATTTCAGCTTTTTCGTATCATGCCGTAGTTTAACTTTATACTGTCAGAAAAAGAGAAGGTCGAATGTGCTCCGAATGAATTTTTACTAATTTTATTTTCAAAATAGGCTTCTTGCCAAAAAAAAAAAAAAAAAAACACTTGCTTTTTATTTAACATATGTATCGAGATTATTTCTTCGGAAAATGCCTGTACCAAGTCAGGAATACGGCAGTTGTTTTTCACTTGTTCCGTTGATTGATGGCGTTTGGTTTTGTCAGTCTTTGTGGCCAGGGATGTATAGATATGCAGAGCATTAAGAGATGTATGAAATATACTTTTGAAGTGAGATTAATTAGATGTATATGATCACTCCTTCTCATTTGAAATCTATCGAAAGTGATAACTTAAGCCCGAGGCAAAACGGAACATACATATGACTTTCATTTATTTAGCATTTTAGTGTATGGTTAGAAAGCATTCGTTATGCTTTTCCAATTTGATTGTATTGGTATACTATTTAGAGCGAAAATAATGTTATGTAATCATTGTAACAAATAATGGCTGCTAGATTTTTTTCAGAACGGATGTGTAACAACATAGTTACCATTTTCTTTTCCGAAAGCAGTTCTGCATATATTTCTGCAATATTGTCACAAAAACATTTTATTAAATTGACCTTCCAGCTTTAAAAATTGCTCTTTCAAATATACCAAAGTCAAACGAATATGCAGAGTACATACCTAAATGAAGTTAATCTATACCGTTATTTGTGCCATCTTTATGAATTAGAATGTAGAGGTTAAATTCACAGTGAAGATACAAATCAAGGCAAATAAACCTAGAGAATCGTACAAACTCCAAGAGGTTCCAGACTAGGTGCGTCGACAGGGTAAACTTCTCCTGTTATGCATACATCATCCGGGAATCCGTGTGCAAATTCACGCTCAGTTATAAGAATGTCACAATCGGGAATAGGACACATTTGGTAATGTTATAGAACAGACGACTATTTTAGTATCTAAAGATCTATGACCGCATTCGTTTGGTCATTTTACATAAAGCATGGCAACGAACTGATGCATAACATGTAAATAGCAAGGCAACAAAGCAATTTAAGGAATTATTAGTGTTTATCAGCTACTCTTTATGTTTAATATATAACAGGCCTGTTGCTAAATGTGTTTATTCTCTAATGAACGCATTACTTAGGTCCTTAGTAGCAGTAAAATATGTCCTTCAACATTACATTTTATAAAAGAGTCTTTCATTCACTTCCGTGGCTTTATTGATTAAATTCTACGTTTGGTATTAATTACATATACATACACCGTAATAAAAATCGGTTTCTTTCAGATTGAATTGTAAACTTATATTAGATTCTTTATTAACTTAGCAAAGTAAATGAGACATGGGAAGACTGGTATTATTATTTTTCTTCCCAATATAAAGTTGGCAGAGTTTAATATCCTCGCTTACAAACTAACCAGTTGATTAATCAAACAAAGAGTGATCAGAAAAGTTGTTATCGATAATTAAGGGAAAAAATCCTACATCGTTTTTTTTTTTCTTTCTTTATTCTCTTGTCCTAACCAACACTTATTACTTTCAAATATTACATGTACAAATTATCTATGATTTTTTATTCATATTAAACAGTTTTTGAATGCAGATACATAATGAACATTTAAAATTTCCTCATTCATAAAATCAATCAAATTCCTTTCATGTTGTATTATCTTTAAACTTCCACACGCATTTCCTATTTATAATTTGTTTTATTTACTCCAGCTAATTAATCTTTTGAGTGATTTGTTTCTGAGGTTCCTTGTCACATGACTCTGGTACAATTTAGAATTTAAGTCTACCTTGCAATACGTCATGCACGATCTTCAAAATTAATGAGTTCATATGCTTATAATGCTTCTCAGTTTTCAATAAATTACCCAAACAATCCATATTTTCGATATCTATTTAAGAGTTATTACAGAGCTTCTGTATAGCATACAAAAAAAAAAAAAAAAAAAAAAAATGAAAAATGGAGTAAATAAACAGAATATGACAGCAACTTGGCAGGTAATTTCTCTGCAATACAATTTAGATATCAAGAGTGTCTATACTTTCTTTTCCATTAAGGCGTATTGATAAAAATAAATTAAAGATTGCTGTGATCATAAAATGTACTTTTCACTTTAAAGGGCGGAAATTCATAAAACATGATATTTAATAAACGAGTTTAAACCTTTGTTTTCTTTTTTCTTTTAACAATTAACTATGTTATATATTTACGAGATTAATAATTAACAAAAGAATTATACTACATATAAATACTACTCTGCATACTGGGTTCATGATATTCTTGCGTTCGTTAATCCTTATATCAACCTATATATATATATATATAGAACACATAATACTTATAATTGCTGTAAAGTCTAGAACCTAATAGATTACTACGTAATGTTAAAATCGTCACTCAGTGAAAGTGCAAGACAAATCCATTCATTACACACTCAACAAGACTCAATTGACCCGAAGTACCTATAACTTAAATTAAAGCTAGAGGTTAGACAGTATGCTTTTTAATAAATAAATTTCGGAAGGGTAAGCATATATTGCATTGCTTGTGGCATCCGTAGTAGGACGCCTCTGTGATTATTGTATTTAGTAATTTCTAATGAGATTTTGGTTAATACGTGTGTTAATGTTTTGTTACTCGGGGACCCTACTACGTCTCCATTGGTGAAAGCTATACAGTTTGAATATAACACTGACAGAGTAATTGTTGTCAAGAAAAGTATAAACATAAGAATGAGTCATTTCACAAAGTTTTTTTTTCTGTATGGAAAATGTATAATATGTATACGTATATAATATATTTTGTATATAAAAGACACACCGAAGTGTTTATGGTAGTACTTTTACGATTTGAGAAAAACCTATTTTCAGCTGTGAAAAATATCACTTTGGTTTATGTATTGGACAACGCATTGTTTCAAAAAAATTAAGCTGTTCATCACTGCAGCAAATGATGACCAAAACGGGAATTAATTGTGCGACAATGACAGAAACACATTTTACTGACGTTGTGATGTATCAAGCCGCTAAGACATACAAAATGACATGATTTCTTATATCATCAGTCTAGAATTATCGTCATTGTTTACTTGGATCGTTTCCGCAACTATACGTATATTTTTTTTATACATAACTGTTAAGAGATTCCTAATTAATTACATGAATATCTTTTTCGTATCCGGTAACTGCCATTGGCTTGCAGCAATCGCAATGCTTAATGAGAGTAATCTGTTGTAATTCAGCATACAATGATTTAAAGATCCTTTCACTCTCGAAACATGTTTAGATTCGACCTCCACTGATGAATTTTATTTAGATGAAACGCGTCATTAATTACAAGTCTGGTTTCATTGACGTGTTATATAACTTCTGGTTCAATGCCTCTCCTTTCGTCACCGGGGTACCACTAGCCCAATGCTAACATGAAAAACCATAGTTTTGGTCTGTAACTTTATTGTTCATAAGATGTTAAAATAATTTAAAACAACAACTTTTTCACCAAATGCATTCAAAGTCTTGGTAAGATTTTGCACGCTTTTTTTGGAGTTTTTGGTTATTAATGCTCTTCACGTTCATAATTAATTTGATTTTCCAACTTATTTCATTGGAAGGAGTGCTCAAAAATTGTTTATCCACACTTTATGTTAATGTTCATGTCCGTTTTCAGGAACATCTTGAATGGTTGTCTTTTGTTGTCGCTGCATGATTTATTCAGAAGGGAAACTTTTTTAATGATTGTTATCAGATATGACTTAATGTTTTTATGTAAGGAATTTTGTGTTTTTTTCACATTTAAGCTAACCTTTCTAAATTAACCACAGCTTTTCTAGACTTATAGTGCATTAAAGCAACAAAAACGTGTGTATTTATATCTATGTGTTAGTGTTTCTGGATCATTGACATATATCTCACAACGGCTTTTAGTAATATTCAAATACTTTATGAAATTGGAAATGACATAATTCTGTAAAAAGAAAACGCATAGTTCTGAAAATATGGACACTATTGTCTCGTGATATTACATTTATAATGTTTGTACAATAACATCAAATGTAATTTCAAAATCAAGGTTACAAACAAAAACTGATGATCGAATCGAACTCCAAAACAAGTTAGACCGGGTAAACGTATCCCACCATGCATGCATCACCTACCATGCGAATCCACACTCAATCAAATATTACAATCGGGAATAGGGCACAATCGGTAAAATTACAGATCAGACGACTATTCTGGCAGTCCGCGAAAACATGTCGCTAGTGATTTGAGACATTGACACATCGTATCGGTCAACCAATTCGCGATGGTGACCGTAAAACTTATGAAGTGTCGATTTCAATTGTTCCTCTTAATAAATCTGCTGGAGCAGTTTTTGTGTAAGGAGCACACCCTTTTTAATTCAGACCTTATAGTTTGAACATGCACAATGTAAACGCCTTACGATGAAGCAGAATGTATGTTACTATCGAGGAAAGAATAAAGATATGCCGCAGACCTTCGATTTTCGAAACTCACTAAAAGTTTTAGTTTTAAATAAGAATTACGGAAAATGAGGCAACTCGATTTGATTTTGCCTAAAGTCTGCTAGTCATAAACATGTGCACTTGAAAATGAATGGAGGATGTTATTGTACATTATTTCCAATAAACTCATCATAGATACCTGGGTAAAAATTGTGTACGCCAGAAGTGCGTTCCGTCTACAAAAGACCATCAGTGACACTCGAATAAAAAAATAGTCTTCTCGAACCTTTTAACAATGTCATAACAAAATACAAGCATTAGTTTGACCAATTTTATTCAAAAATTTAAATCATGCAATATCATATCATACAGCATAAACAATATAATCAAAAACAAGTAGCATTGACGTTTTTACAATTTAATAAAAATATTTAAAAGTTATTAACATAGCTTGAATGCTAATTGTAAGCATACACACTTATATAAAAGCTACAGTAATTCTTGATATGATACTAAACATCTGCACATTTATACTCAGCCCAATCTCTGATATACAATAGAAACGAACTTCAATCGAAATTATACGTTAGAATGAATTGATAATGACTGACAAATGGTTTTTTTTTTAAAGAAATGTTTGCAGTTAATCAAATTTAAAGATATAAAACTATAAAATAAGATGAAATATGATGTTACCTATCACACGATGAAACGACGATGTGAACAATTATAGTTCACCGTACTGTTTTCAACAGTAAGAAAATTCAGACCGAATAGAAAGCTATAAAGGGCCTGGTATATCAAAATGTGAAACTTTTCAAAGAGAAAGCTAACGGCCTGATTTATTCTCAAACAATAAATTAAAAAAAAACAAAAACAAATATGTACATATTTTTTTATTTATTAATTTGTCTACTGTACCGTTGAAACTTTATACCTCCATATGTTCATAAAATAGAGCCACCTATATTTTCTTATATGTATTAAAAAACCTAGTAGAAGTTTAACTTTTATTTCTACATCAGTTACATCAGACGTCAGTATCGAAAACAATGCTCCTTCGACATGAGACTGTGAAACATCGAAGTTTAGGTATGATACATATGGTCATGTAATTACATGGGACCCCAACATCGTTCAAGACCGAGAGGTTATTAACTTTCTGATAAAGGACCAAAATATCGTCAACCGTCGAAAATGAATTTGAAACATCGTCGCCAGGTCATTATGAATGCTCTGTCGTCCTATTGTATATATTGGTGTAAACGGGAGAAATCTGACAAAAAAGTCACTTGATTCCTATTTTGATAAATGTCTAAATATTGTGGATATACGTATATTAGACTTCGAAAATCATTCAAAAATAAATAAAAGCGTAAGTAATACGTCCATTTCTAGTATTTCAAAAATCAAGTACTCTTAAAGCGTTTTGTGTTCATACCTGCCGACAATGCAGCCAACAGTGGTATGGTGGTAGGACATAAATACTACAAGGAAGTCAATAAGAATGATATTATACATTCATCCTCGTTGAATTCCGTGCGCTTAAAAGAATATCAAATAGTAAATAATCATGTCAATACCACAGCACAGCTTAAGGTATCCTCTGAAAATTTGAAAATTCCTACTACTTATTGTTTACCTTTTAAACTACACAAAATCCCGTTCAAATTTCTTTTGATCTCAGCTTCTACGACTAATATTTCTGTATAATTAACTAGTTTCCTGTCTTCTATTAAAGAACTATCTATTAATTTTTGTAATAAAACGTAAAATAACAAAAATACAGAACTCCAAGCAAAATACGAAACGGAAAGTCTTTTATGAAATGTCATTTCCTTATGTAGAAAACGCTGGGTTAAACCTGATTTTATAGCTAGCTAAACCTCTCACTTGTTTGACAGTTGCATAAAATTCCATTATATTGACAACAATGTGTGGGCAAAATAAACCGACATGATAGGTAAAAATGTCAAAACTGGGGTACAGCAGTCAATATTCTGTTATAATCTTAATCAAATAAAAACAAATACATATTTCAACATAGAAAAACAAAATGGCATATAGACACTCTATAAACAAAGAACATAAACAAAGATAAAAGACAAGAACACAAAAATGACCATAGCACAATAACACAATGGCGGGATGTATGAATACCGAGCCACGCCAAAAGTATATTACTAGAAATGGACTAAACTGTAAAGGTAAAAATATTAAAAGACAAATAAAAAGAACACAATAACACATAATTAAGATGATAAACAACGTCAGTACTTAAAATCTATATCTATTCAAGACCATCATGTATTATTTGTGAAGTTGATACGGAATATTGATCAACAAGGTCTTGGTATCTCGGATGAACTTTTTTAGAAAAAGGACGAGACGTTCTTTGACATAACCCTGGTTCGTCAACTTTCTGCTCAGACACTGGAGCGTTTTATGAATAAAGCATATGAAAATAATGGAATTAAGTATTTTTGGCGTGTTAAAACTCTTTTAATGTTTTGGATAAATTACGTGCTTTTGATGGTTCGTTAAATACTCGGTACGCTACACTACCACGCAATCTTATTAAACGGAAATACCTTTGATTAATTAAATTGTCTTTTGAAAAGTCTGGATGCAGATGTAATTGCTTCAACTCATATAAAGCCTTCTTCTGTAATGAAAATTTGGAATAAGCTATTGTCGTTGGTTCATGTCTGTCATATTTGTTTTTCGTAAATTGTTTTGTTATAAATTAGGCCGTTAGTTTTCTCAATTAAATTGTTTCATATTTTTCATGTCGGGGCCTTTTATAGCCGACCATACCAAGGCCGTACGGTTGCCTATAATTGCTTACATCCACTTCATTTGAACTTTGGTGGAAAGTTGTCTCATTGGCAATCATACCACATCTCCTTATTTTTATATAGATATTCTTACTGGACCTGTGATGAGATGATTATAGCTTTAAATTTTCTTCTTGACAACATTGATGTACGTTTCGGCAATACAGTTTATCGACAGGTTGTTGGTATTCCTATGGGCATGAAATAAGCCTCTTTAATAGCAGACTTGTTCCTGTACTGATATAAATCACAGTTTATGGTCAAACTCAGTAACGATCCGTATTAATTACATTTAATTGATAAATTTAGAAAACACTTACCGTTAATGATATTTTGCTTTAAGATATCAAGAATTTTCGAAATTTCCTGCGGAAATTTGCCCACAGAAACATATTTTAAATAAATCTATTAAAGATAGCAAAATTGTTCTTTTATAGATTTGGATATTTTAGTTTCACAAGGAAACTCTATACAAAACGTTACGACGAAACAGACGATTTTTTGGTCCCCATTGTTAATATTCCCTTTTTGGACACTGATATACCTTGACCCCTTCTTACGGTGTGTATATTTCACAACGTGCTCGCTATGCCCGTGTCTGTAGTCACGTTTTAGATTCAAATAAACGTAATTTATGAAGAACTGATCAATTGTTTATTCAGAGATATTTCGTTTTCACAAATTAATTAAAACTTTTACCAAATGCTTTCATAGATACAAAGATTTGGTTAGAAAGTTTGGCTGTTCCTTGGCTGTAGAGTTCTTATCAAAAACGGAATATATCCTCCTAATTTTTACGGTGATGCTGGTAATAAAGCCCGTAAAATTTAGATACGATCCATGTTAACTACTAGTAATTGATCCTTTGAATAAACTTTTTCTTAAAGGTTATCATTTGAACAGTAGTAAACTCTTCAAAGATATTTTTATTGTTACAACCATTGATTTTGCTTTTGATACATTTAAACATAACTAAAATATATATTGCTCTATATGTACAGGTATAAGAACTCATTATCCTACATCCTGTCGATACTATTTACTTATATTTTGACATTACACAAGGTAATGCGTTTCTCAGACTGTTCATGAAGTCTTAATACTATATCCGTCGGATGTATTTTGATTGATACTGGTTGATACTTTAGTCAGGAGAACATGAATTATTTGTTAGTTGTAATTGGCTTTGAACTAGCTTTCAGTTACTGGGAGTACTCTTATTTCGGTGTTTTGTTTCTATTGTTTTAATGCAAGTTATTTTTGCCTCTTATCGATCTTTTTAGTTAAGCCAATTGCTACTGATTTTACTTATTTGTTCTTATGTTGCTGCTACACCACTGTCGTAGGTTAGGGAAAGGTTGAGCGTTTATAAACATGTTTAACCCGGCACATTCTTTATTTGCCTGTCCCATGTCAGGAGTATGTAGTTCAGTGGTTGTCTTTTGGGTTCATGTCTGTAATATTTGTTTTCGTACATTGTTTTTTTAGACCATTGGTTTTCTTGTTTGAATTGTTGCACATTTTTCATGTAGGGCCTTTCATAGCGAAAATATACGGTTTGGGTTATTCTCATTGTTGAAATGGTTGCCTATAATTGCTTACATCCACTTTATTTGAACTCTGGTGGATAGTTGTCTCAATGGCAATCACTCCATATCTCCTTATTTTTATATGGCATTAAAGTGGAATTATATATCTGAATAACAGATACAATTTACCTCAGTCTTATTCAGATCTTTTAAAAATCAATCATTTATTTGTTTTTATAATATATCAATAATCAGCTATTTATATTACTATGAAGCACATAATGAAAAAGGCTTTGTAAAGTTGTTTTTTCTCAAATTGATGTTTATAAGACTGAACATAATTTACATGTATTTCTTTTATATCATTTATTGAGTTCATTTTCAAATATTTACAACCAAAAGTTTATAGCTCTATATAAAGGCCTTAACCATTTGTATCAAGTATTTTAACAATAGAAATGACAATCAATCTAGGCGATTTGTAAAAGTTAAAATGATTTTTCCAGAGAAATGAATACGTTCAATCTCAATCTAATGAACTCATGATTAAAAGTTATTTACAATGAAAACAACTTTTACAATCTTATGATTAAAATAAGGTAAACATAAAATTTATTAAGCTGAAGAAAAAAAACCCACAAACCAGTTTGCGTTAAATAGATCACATTGCTTTTTGCCAAGATTTTGTGAATTGCAAACTTCAAACTTTAACAGACACCACAAAAAGTTTTATTTATAGATGATTTATTAATATGAATGAAATAGGAAAACTTAAACTTTCAGACAATATAAGGTGTTATAACTTTTAAGACGCTTTCAATCTAACTAGAATCTAACAGCTAATAGTTAAAAACAAATAACCCGTTACAGACAAAAAAGACAAAAAAGAGTTATATTCAGAAAAACAAAGGAAATACAATGTTAAAGTTACACTTCAAATAACACTTAATTACCATAACAACTACAAACAAACAGAAAAAGACGTTTGTAAAGAAAATGAATTTTAAATGGGCAAGACTTGCAGGAATTTAATTTAAATTTTCATCCCAGCTTTTCATAGAAGTAATATCTTTTAAGCAATCAAGTATTAGAATTGATCTTCAAATTTTTCTGATAACTGTTACTGGTCGACGACCAGTTACCGTCAGTTACCAGTTACCGTCAATTGCATTTTTTCCGCGAAACGTCGTGGTCAATCCGATGACGTCATCGTGTTTTTTTAACGGACAAGCATCAAGAAGTTGTTGACAAAATTTAGTTCAGTAAGTATCAGTTTTTGGTTATTTATTTGTTGAAAAACACTTTTTTTATAACCCCCGCATCTCATGTTCAGACGGGGGAATCCTTTGTAGCAAAAATAAATAGAAACTGACCTAAAAAAGGTTTGTTTACATATTTTCTAGAACCCTGTTCATCATTTGGAAATCATTTTAGCCATTCATTTCACGATTTTGAATACTAATATATTTTATAAGAATTGTTGTCATCTCAGATTCTCATTGGGCGCCATTTTAGCCGATTTTCACCTGGGATGCAAAAATGGTTGCTGAATAACGTTGTATATTGCTTTTTGTGGCTGTATTTTCGTGTTGTCCCAACTTGATATCATAATGCTATTGGAAGTATTATTTCGTATATTTGTACGCATAACATAACATTCGGATTGAAAACATTAAAGATATACCTGGTATATCCTATATTCTACAAATTTCATTCATTGCATTACATGATTTGAAACACCATTACGCTTTCCCTTCCAGAATAGAGGTTTTAATAATAAAATATATTGACTTACATTTTGGAATTCACAAATTTTATTCCTAGATCGATAATCCAGACTGCCTTTGCAGGTCGTACAACATAAAACATGCACATTTGAGAATGAAAGCGTACGTTTCCAGCATTGTTTACAAACTGCAACGCTTAAAGTCAAGGCCATTGTTATAATTACGTCACATCTTTGTATTAGCAAGCAAGCACTTGTTACTTTTAAGGGGTATTTAAGGGATATTTATTACCAATGTACACGAAGTCTGTTAAATTCGTTCACCTGTACATGGACGGAATTACTTGACGAACGACGTTGAAGGCCGGTATAGCATTGC
Organism: Mytilus coruscus; assembly: GCA_017311375.1. Taxonomy (NCBI): domain Eukaryota; kingdom Metazoa; phylum Mollusca; class Bivalvia; order Mytilida; family Mytilidae; genus Mytilus; species Mytilus coruscus. Next base: position 37,004,688 of record CM029603.1, on the reverse strand, counting down.
TTTTTATTTATTATAAAGAGTTTTAAGTCAAACCATATTCTTTGTTTAGGTACTTCTAGGATCTTCTTGCTTAAACAGTATAACTTCTGTGTTTTCAGTTACAAACATTAGATTAATCATGAAAAATAAATCGGGAGGCTTCCAAGAGCTTGATCACTTAACTAGCAATACGTTGCTGTTTTATATGAAACACCAGACAGTTGGTTTTCCTGTTTGAATGGTTTTACACTAGTAATTCTTTGGGGCTCTTTATAGCTTGCAATATAGCGGCAGCCAAAGCTCCGTGTCAAAAGCCGTCCTTCGACCTATAATGGTTTACTAGGTTTACAAATTGTGACTTTGACAGAGAGTTGTCTTAATGGCACTCATACTTAATCTTCTTATATCCATCATGTCACAACCCCACACACAAAGGTCTACATTAAAAAAAATTGACGTACAAAGAAAAGCAATATCATCGAACAAATGGCCCAGATTACAGTACTTAAATTAATCAAGGGGACAAACATAACGAATTATTTTAAAACACGAGAAAACAGACAACATTGTACACCACATTAAGTGCACATAGATACAAGAAGATGTGGCACGAGTGCCAATGAGACAACTCTCAATTCAAGTCACAATTTGTAAAAGTAAACCATTACAGGCAACTAAAGGCTTCCAAGAACAACCATCAACTAAACTCTATCTAACGAACAAATACACCATGCAATCATAACATATATACGAACAGCGAGATAGGTCTCCTCGCCTGCCAGCATAAAGTTCAGCAGGACAATCTGCGGGACAGAAACATTTCTAATTCAAAGACTCGCTCCACCATGAACTAGAAGGCAGGGCCTTGAAATGGTCAACACACGGATATGTTTATACAGTATTGTATCTTTATAGGCATCAATCTATTGAAAGTGGTTCCTGTAAACACAACTTAAACCGAAAACTGAACATTAAAAATTCGTAAGGGTTCCGCGGAACCCAGTGTCTCGCCTACTTTTGCTGTTAATCGCAGGCTCAACAAAAATGAGGAAAAAAAACAATAAAAATATTCCTTTAGATACTATCTTTTGATTGTAAGAAGCTTCTGTCAAAATTTGGTATAAATCCAGGATAGTTTATGAATCTAATAAATGTTTTAAAAACTAACTGCAGACTGTATTTAATGTTTCCTGGCAGAAAAACTAAGTCCATTTATAAGTAAAATACGGAAAAAATGAAATTTTTTTAACAAATTTACTTCTGGATACTATCTTATGATCATAAACAAGCTTCTGTCCAAGTTTGGTACAAATCCAGGATAGTTTAAGAAAGTTATTAAAAATTTAAAAACTTTAACCACAAAGTGAATGTAATGTTAACTGGCAGAAAAACTAAGTCCATTTACAAGTAAAATACGGAAAAACAGGAATTTTATTTTTTACAAAATTTACTTCTGGATACTATCTTATGATCATAAACAAGCTTCTGTCCAAGTTTGGTACAAATCCAGGATAGCTTACGAAAGTTATTAAAATTTTAAAAACTTTAACCACAGAGTGAATGTAATGTTTCCTGGCAGAAAAACTAAGTCCATTTACAAGTAAAATACGGAAAAACAGGAATTTTATTTTTACAAAATTTACTTCTGGATACTATCTTATGATCATAAACAAGCTTCTGTCCAAGTTTGGTACAAATCCAGGATAGTTTAAGAAAGTTATTAAAATTTCAAAAACTTTAACCACAGAGTGAATATTTGTGGACGCCGCCGATGCCGACGGAATGTAGGATCGCTATGTCTCGCTTTTTCGACTAAAGTCGAAGGCTCGACAAAAATTGGTACACAATTGATTCAGACAAATGGGCAAATTACGTCATAGATGGGTGTCTGTTAACAATTCCTAACATGTTTATATAAATAAAATGTGGCACGATTGCCAACGAGAAAACTCAAGCCAACGAACGATACAGAAATTAACAAATATAGGTCATCGTACGGCTTCATTTGTAGATCTTATTGAGTTTCAAATCTTTGCTATTTACAATTTCTTTCCACCTATAATGGTTTTTGCAGAACACGCAGACATCTCGCCTGTTATTGAAATTATTCTAGTAAAATGCGAAAAAAAAATTAATAAAAAACATAGGACATCACATTTTAATAAATAAACCAGATACTGAGCCAAATTAATTTCAGTGTTAAAGTTAACAAGATCTGTCAATGCGAATATGGATATAATAGACCCCGATTAGGGACATGGGCATCTATCTTTATGGAAATGAGACGGGTCTATGAAATAACAATATTATTCGCATCCAGGTGAACTTGAAGATAAACTAATGCAAGAGTTTAATTGTCTATAAAACACGACCGTGACCGTGGGCCAAGCGGACACGGAAATGAGATGTGCAATTTTTGTATACAACTGCATACCACATATCTTAATCAACCATTTGAGGCGTCCTTTAAACGGACCCAATAAAAAACTCCAATGTAGACTGTCAATTTGCTCCCTTCTTCAGCTTTCGAGACAGACACCGATGATTATTATTATTTAACTGGAATGCTAAATGTCTCATTTATGTTGTTGGATTTCAGTCACACCAATATAAACAACAAATCTTGTATGAAATACTGGTTTGTGGTAAATTTGGTAGTTAATGTATTACTACTAAAGAAGTGTGAATGAGCAGGTCTGTAAGGAGGCGATGTCCAAACGCTAGATCTATTGCACACCCAACATAAATTCACTGATCATTAGTGGTTTGAACTCCCTGTAAAGTGACCATATTTTAGTACAGAAAACAACTGAAATACCTTTCACCTTTAATGTGAACAAAATTGATAGCATATCTCTGAATAACAAGAGTGCACACACTAATATGTCTCGTTTCCTTTAATGATCATTCCATTATATATAAAGCTTTACTACAACATGTACAAGAATACAAGGCCAAGGTTAGATAAGGTTAGATAAACCATACAGGAAATACATGTACACCTTACAATCATACACAAAATATAGTCGACTTATTGCTTAAAGTTTCTAAGAAACAAACTTCACCACGAAAATTACATTGACGAATGTGCCATAAACTGTTATCACAGAGACGTGTCTCACCTTTTTGTAGAAATAAAAATGGCAATATTTTAACATCTTACTCAAGTTATGTAAACTAATCAAAAGTTTCAAAGTGGATAGACCATGATTGAGGGGATGAGGCAAAACATTCTCCATGGAATGAGATGTGCCAATGTTTTTACATCTGAATACCAATTAACATTGGCTTGTCACAAATGGTTCCCCTTGAACGGACCTAATCACGATGCTTATACAACTGCATACAAACAGAGACATACATATAATATAATTGTATTATGTCTCCTATACCAAATATCATTGACCTACCACTAGAGGTTCCCCATAAACTGACCTAATTACAAACATGTAAAATAAGCACAAGTTTCAAAATCAATAGACCACGACTGAGGGGGCAGGGCCAAATAATCTCTATGAAAAAGAGATGTGCCAATGCATATACAAAATATGATTGACCTACCACCTGTGGGTCACCATAAACTAGACCTACTCACAAACTAATACATTGAAGACTGCAGCCGGAAACAGCATACCTAGTTCTCACTTTTTTTTTCATTCCATCAAGGCGAAACAATAATAAAATACTCCGCAGGTCGCAGCTTGATACAGTTGGGGCAAGTATGGACACAACATTCAAGCTTGATACAGCTCTGAATTTGGATTGTGATTAAATATTTGACACAGCATAGGTTTCCGACACAGAATGAATGTGGTTAGTCTAAGAACTTAAAAATTTTAAATTGGACATTTACCTATTATGGTCCAACATATAAAATCTAAATACATGGTTAGATTCAGCATATCAAAGAACCCGAAGAATTCATTTTTTGTTAAAATCAAACTAAGTTTAATTTTTGGACCCTTTGGACCTTAATGTAGACCAATTTGAAAACGGGACCAAAAATTAAAAATCTAAATACACAGTTAGATTCGTCATATCAAAGAACCCTAATAAATCAATAATTCAATTTTGGATGAAATCAAACAGAGTTTAATTTTGGACCCTTTGGATCTTAATGTAGACCAATTCGAAAATAGGACAAAAAAATAAAAATCTAAATACAGTTAGATTCGGCATATCAAAGAACCCCAATAATTCAATTTTGGACCCCAATTTGGACCAACTTGAAAACTGGGCCCATAATCAAAAATCTAAATACAGGTTTAGATTCAGCATATTAAAGAACCCCAAGAATTCAATTTTTGTAAAATCAAACTAAGTTTAATTTTGGACCCTTTGGACCTTAATGTAGACCAATTTGAAAATGGGACCAAAAATTAAAAATCTAAATACAAGGTTAGATTCAGCATATCAAAGAACCCCAATAATTCAACTTTTGATGAAATCAAACAAAGTTTAATTTTGGAGACCTCAATGTGGACCAATTTAAAACAGGGCCCCAAATCCAAAAACTTAATACACAGTTAAATTCAGCATATCAAAGAACCCCATACATTCAACTTTTGTTGAAATCAAACAAAGTTTAATTTTGGACCCAAATTTGGACCAACTTGAAAACTGGGCCCATAATCAAACATCTAAATACATGTTTAGATTCAGCATATCAAAGAACCCCAAGAATTCAATTTTAGCTAAATCAAACTAAGTTTAATTTTGGACCCCTTGGACCTTAATGTAGACCAATTCAAAAACGGGACAAAAAAATAAAAATCTAAATACAGTTAGATTCGGCATATCAAAGAACCCCAATAATTCAATTTTGGACCCTTTGGACCTCAATGTGGACCAATTTAAAAACGGGGCCCAAAATCAAAAAACTTAATACACGGTTAAATTCAGCATATCCAAGAACCCCATATATTCATTTTTTGTTGAAATCAAAGTTTAATATTGGACCCCAATTTGGACCAACTTGAAAACTGGGCCCATAATCAAAAATCTAAATACAGGTTTAGATTCAGCATATCAAAGAACCCCAAGAATTCAATTTCTGTAAAATCAAACTAAGTTTAATTTTGGACCCTTTGGACCTTAATGTAGACCAATTTGAAAATGGGACCAAAAATTAAAAATCTAAATACAAGGTTAGATATGGCATATCAAAGAAAACCAACAATTCAATTTTGATGAAATCAAACAAAGTTTAATTTTGGACCCTTTCAATGTGGACCAATTTAAAAACAGGGCCCAAAATCCAAAAACTTAATGCACTGTTAGATTCAGCATATTAAAGAACCCCAAGAATTCAATAATAAAACCCCATTGAAATTGGTCAAGAAATAAGCATTTTAAACAAAGTATTAGAAAAGTATTGTTTTTGGCCCCTTATTCCTAAACAGTTAGGGCCATAACCCCAAAATCAATCCTAACCTTCCTTTTTAGGTATGGAACCTTGTGGTACAATTTCAGAAAGATCCATACACTTACACACAATCTATTGTCTGGAAAGAAGAATAATGCTAATTTGGACCCCTTTTTAGGCCCTTAATTCCTAAACTGTTGGGACCATAACCCCAAAAATCAATCCCAAACTTCCTTTTGTGGAGATCCATTCACTTAAACTTAAGTTATTGTTCGGAAACTAAGTGTCTTCGGACGATGACGACGTGAAACCAATATATGACTGCAAATGCAAATTTTTTTTGCAGTCGTATAAAAACGAGATCAAGGTCAGACAGAGGAATCATGTACACCTTACATTCAATTCATCATTAAGGATTAAATTTTTTTTTTCATACAAATTTTATTTATTACTTTATTAGTTGTTACTTTATCATATTGTACAAAAATCAACCAAAAAAATCAATTCGTTTTGGCCCAGATGATTTAAAATGTATATATCATTGAAAAAGCTCCAAATTATCTCCCTTTGATGCAATTGACCAGACTGTTTCATTAGGGTTAAAGAGTCTTTTAGGAAATCTGGAATGTATCCTGTAGACAGGTCCATAATTCTTAATTCTCAACTAGCTCCAGCAGACTTTAACAAACCTGAAAAGGGAAATAAAGAGACTACAGATTTAGATATAACAATAATCACTAGTAATGGTAATAATTTGTAAACTATATTAAAGACCAAACACTGAAACTGCCTATTAATTTCTACCAGTTATTTTTTCTTTAAATTTTGAGTGAAGGTTTTTCATGATTTTGGGGATAAAATATGATGAAATAAATGGGAAATGTGTCCATGGGATACAGAAGATGCCCCGCTTGCATATAATGTAATAAAGGAACATAACTCAAATACTATGAGAGATGCTACCCAAATTTGTACTTGATCTGAGTTTCGTGGTATTTAGCATGGTGTGTACGTTTCGGAACATTTAGTTGAGGCAAACTTAAGTTAGAGAACCGAAACAAAAAATTCAGCAATATTTCCATTTGTAAAGGGGCATAACTTGAGAAAGGCAAAAGTGACGCAACCAATATTCGAACTTGATCTGTGTTTTGTGGTAATAAGCATTGTGTGTAAGTTTCATAACATTTGGTTGTGACAAACTAAAGTTATAGAACAGAAACCAATTTTGGGACGTACATACGTACAGACTGACAAGGGTAAAACTTAATGCCCCCATCTGCTACAGAATAAAAATTGGGGTTACTGACTTCTGCCCAATTAATATACAAAAAATTAATGAAAAATAAACATGTAACACAGCAACAAATAAACAACAACCACTTATTTAAAGCCTCCTGACTTGGGACAGGCACATAGATACAAACCAAACAAAGTTTGTTTTCTCTCCTTCTCTTTGACTAATTTATTTAAATTAAAAAATGAAAGATCACTCTAACTTCTAGACTCGTAGTTTTATTAGTGTTATTCTTGCTATTTACCGTTAACTTCTCAGTCATTTAATCTCTGGTGAAATTCTATATTGAGTTTGACAATAACCTTTCAATTAATTATGAATATTTTTTCTTTGTAGAGCTCCAGGAATCAACAATTCTTTGTCACTGCTGTGGCAATACTTTATCATATGCTACAGAAATTGAGCTGAACAAACCAACTGAAAATCCGCTTGTTACAAAAACTTAATCCCAAAAGTTAAGCTGATGTGTTGTTACCCCAGCAAATCCATCTCAGGCAAAAAAACTTCTAGTAAAATTGTAACAGAAGCAAGAGTCATTACAGGGATGAAATGCTACAGAAACTGCAGTATAAGCATGATGAAGCAATAAAGTTGGCAGAAGAGAAAGAAAAAGGAAAACAGAAAGAGCGAGAAAGAAGGAAGAAGCTGGTTTTAAAGGAGGCAAAGGAGGAAAGAGAAAGGAAGAAAGAGACACTGAAAAGAAGAGGAAGAGAGAAGAAGACAGAGGAAGGAAGAAAAAGAAATATGCAATCTAACCAACAAATCACTGCTGAATTCCACCAGTATGCTACATGTACTAATTCATCTGTAGACATGGCAGACAGTAGAAGAAGTAGCAAAGTGAAGACACCTTTAATAAGGGAAGAGTTTTACAATTTGATAGTGATATTGACATTATTGAGACAATGGAAGAATAAGGAATAAAATAAAAATCTCCAAAGACTCTGTCATACTGAATTTGAAGAACTGTGCAATTTGTTTTTAAATAATGTTTGAGATCGAAATTGTGTTTTATTGATTTAAATTTCATATTGTTCATCAACTTATTGCTGCAATATTGATAAAATTTTGATAACACAATTATCTTCTGTATACAATCAATTTTTTCACTTCTATTTCATGTAAATTGTAAGCTACAGAAAGTCATATTTTTTCCTGGTCTTAAAATTCAACATATTAGGTTTAAGTTTTAGATTACCTTTTTTTGCACGTCTTCATATTGTATCTGGAAGTAAAATTAGAAAGTGGTAGAGATAAAAAGTTTTAACCCATGATTTGGATTCACAAAATGAAAAAAATAATCAATGGTTAAGTTGCAAAATTATTATGTTATTGGTAATTAATTATTCTAAAACAAAAACAAATGAATGTACATGTGGTTTCTGAAACATTGAAAAGAAAATGTATTGACAAATAACAAAGTACTTCCAGAAGTACACACAAGTTCCATGCAAGGGTCCGGAAACGGTCATATTTGCCAGTCTTGTCCTAAACTGACAGTATTTGTCCTAAACGAGTAATTGGGATTTAGGTCAAATTTTGTTTTTTAACAGAAATAATTTCGGTCATTTCGTTGAGATCGAGTTTCTAAATCGCCATTTTGAACTTGTTTTTGTTTTGTTAACCCTTTCCTGTAATAAAACTGCCACTCCAGTATAGTGTTATAATCCTGAGGGCCCTCCTAATAACTATATTAATGCCTCTGGGAAATATTGGCTAATGATCGGTAATCTCTTTACCTGTGTTTTTAATTCACACCTGGCTATTGATCACAAGCTCAGAACTAATATTATAAAGAAATTAAAATTCCATAACAACTGTCTTCATGGTTTAATTACTTTTCAGCTAAGAAAATTGTCAATTCTGATTTAAAATTATATTAAAACTTGATTTAATTTTCGTAGAAAAAAGTATTTTTTCACTACTAACACACGTGCTTTGTTTACTATGTAATATGCATGCTTGAAATTCTCTTCCGCAGATTGGACACTAAATCGTAAATTCAAAATGATTTCATTCTAAATAAAGAAAGTGCAACTATTATCATTAATATTCAAACACTATCAAAGGTAAAAAATTAAAAAGCCGATGATTTCCTGTGAATTTGATAAACAAAACTAATCCCGGAAATGAGTCCAGAATTGCTCGTTTTAGTATTGTCGCAAAACATCCGGTTTTAATTTTGTCTTCAAAATCGAAAGAAACGTTAGCGATGTCTGAGAAAGTTATCGTTTTGAGTCATTAAAATCATTTCATTTTTTTAACTGTTGCCTTCCCTTAATTGCTCTTGAACGAAAATGGCAGGAAAATTCATGAAGTAAATGCGATGCAACATTTAAACAAGTTTGTTGATGCTACGAGTATGAGCATACTCAGTAATGTGATTTTGACAATCTTTTTTGAAAAAGGCACCAACTTTTAAGTTATCTCAAAATGACCAAAATTAGCTGAAAAAATTTCCGGATCCTTGGTTCCATGTACAATGTATACCTTCCAGTATATACCAATATTTTAGTAATAGATCAGCAACTGATTTTTGAAGATGTTATAAATTATAAACAAGTTTATGTATTCAATAATCTGAAACTTTCATAAAAACATTTTATATAACTTTTAACCATCTGAAAATTTAGGGTCAGTAATCAGGCTATAATATTCTCAAAAAGCTTTTAAATTATATAAAGAATATTTTGTTCATTTAATGAAGTAATTGTACATGATATAGCAGACATGTGTATTTAACCTTCAATTTACTAGCATACTCAGATTAAAAAAAATGTGTTTACAGTAGCAGAAATTGAACATTTACATTGTTTTGTTATGCCAAAATCAAACAAATACAAATATTTCTTTATTTGCCAATCACGACGCCAAAAATGAGCAGAATAATTACAATATAAATTTCAAACATAATATAAAGTAAATTAAAATTATGCCTATGTATTGAGAAAAAAAGGTATATTGTACCTGTAGTCTTGTCGTTATAAAGTCCAGGCTTTATTTTGTTGCAGTCACAAGGAGCCATGTGAGCTCACTTCAGGGTTTGTCTTCTCAACTTTACAAATTTGTCCAATGACCTGGGCTCCGAAAACAAGATGGACCACATGCCTAAAATAGAACATATTGATAAAATGCTTATTGTCTTTGTATTTGAACACCATTAATAAATTACAGAAAAATCTTGACATGACCAGAAATGCTCAGAATGTTGAGCTCTACCAATTGACCATATACAATTAGAAATTTCAAACGACTTTTTATTAGTTTAACTTATTGCCCTTTAACTTCACATTTTACCCTCCTTTTTTTTTTTTTTTTTTTTGCCTGTTTGTTATCTTGAAATTATAATAGAAATATTAAATGAAAAAAAATTAAAATGATCAGCAAGCAAAGTTCTATAACTGGTAAAATAAGTAAAAATTAATTTACAGTTAATGGCCATTGATGACAATGTATACGTACCATTTTCTGGGTGTGTTTTTGCCTTATGCATGCATCTAATAGACACTTTAAATCACCAAAATGATCAGCAAGGCAAGATCTTCTTTCCAGATATAGTTAGTAAACTGTCACTATCTAAAGGAGCGATTGCCTATATATATAAAAATAAAAGATGATTTTTTTCATCCTGTTATTTTGTGTTTTAAGCAAAACTAGATGGAAAGAAAATAAGACTAAATGATCAGCAATACATGTACAAAACCAACGAAATAGAGAATTTTGTCATGAATTCTATTACCTTCTACAATGTTGGAGAATGTCCTTCATTTGTTGTTTATTAAATGCACATAGACCAAGACAAGGCGAGCGACACATTCTCTTTAATACCTCTAGTTTTAATAGATGACAAGCGATACTATAAAAAAAAAAAAAAGATTTGGTATGATTCATGAGACATCTCTACAGCAGAGACCAAATGATATTGAGGTGAAAAACTAAAGGCCTCCAACATATTTTAGTTAACTTGTTATTGCAAATAGTGGGGGAATAGAGGACATGATAATTCTTGGTGAAATAGTTCATGAAATATTCAAGATCATGACTGAAGTTACAAAAAATTTAAAATGTGCATCGATGTATGTTGCAGCAGAGGCGGATCCAGCCATTCTAAAAAGGGGGGATTCCAACTATATGTCCCCATTCAAATGCATTGATCGTTAAAAAAAAAGAGGGGGTTCCAACCCCCGGAACCCCCCCTCTGGATCCGCCACTGTGCAGTAAAATTGGGGCCCTTATATTAATGTAATTTTAATGACACAAATAGGTTAAATATCATAAGTTAACCTTTTTTTTATGCAAAAAACAACTGGTCTGAGAGTATTGCCAGAATATTTAACACACTTGTCCCATTTTTGCAAGTAAACTGAACAGTTCCGTAGCCTCAATTTTCCATATAAAGTATAATGCAGGTCTAAATTTACACAACTATACAACTAGGATGTAACTCATCTGTTGGTTTCTTGTTATTTGGTAGCTGTCTATCTACATATTTATCGAGTATCAGGTTGTCTGCATATTGATATTGTAAAATATCAGCTGTGATACACAATATGAAGCTTTTTGTTGAGCGAGCCACAAATGTAAACAAAATTAAAGAATTATATGAAAGTAATGTTTTGTCAGGAAATTTATTATGGTAAATTATGCATATCTCCAAGATGTATCAGCTTAGGACTTCCAGACCAGTTCTAATAGTTTTCAAATTAAGAAGATTCTTCACCCTGTTAAGCACCCAAAAAAACAATCAGATGAACCCTGCTAGACAGACATGATCAAATTACAATCATAACATACCCTTATATAACTAAAGATCTGCTTATTCCTTTGCATCTGAGCATGCTGAGAAACAGACAAAAAAAAAAAACAAACAAGAATACACACCATTAATCACCTATAGCCATGAACCAGGAAATTGAGGCTGTGGTCAGTTGAATCCTTCCAGAAAGACATACACATCTTACAATTACATGTATTGCAGACACCAAATACAGATGAACTACACAGCTACATGTATCTAAACAGGATAGTACAAATTGAACATAAAAACTTGATTACATGCACATCTATGTCAATTAATCACAAGAGCAATGTCCAGAAGTCTAGTACATGTACATGCAAATTTGATTACAATTTCACATGCATACATGTATGTAAGTCAATAAATCACAAGAGCAAGAGCAAGGTCAAGGACATCTTGCAGAGACTATATAGACTAGAGCATACATACATTTTGTACATTGTATGACCAGCTATTCAGCTAATCATTATATAAGCTAATCTAACAAGAGGGAGGAATTCAGGTTTTCATTTATACTCAACCTTGTACACGACATATGCATGTAGTCAAAAACGTGTCCCAGACTAATGTACATCAGCTTATTTACAAAATGACAAATTCCTTAAAATATTAGGACTAACTTTAATACATGTACCATTATCAGGTTGAGAACAACCCCTCAAATGACCCTCAAAGTAATGAATATCCCTTTTAAATTAAGAGGGGTACATTAAAAGTGATAAATATTTTTTTGTAAAAAAACACTTTCAAGTACAAATGAGCATATATCAGTCTGTGCCAAAAACTTATATTTTCTAGTCTGGAAAATAAATTTCAAAACTTCTCTCTATTATATGACTAGATAAAATTTAAAAAATTTTCACTAGTCGGAATCAATATTTTCTAGTCTGGGGCATCGAACTAGTGGCTAACAATGCAGACTGATATATTTATACATGTATTATTTGAAGAAACTTTTCCTAAAGAACTATCACTATACATATGGTCGAAACATGTCAAAGAATTTTGTAATATTCATGGACTTATTATATCTTCTTTTATATTATTAAAATTAATGGGATCCTCTTTTAGAATAGTTGTTCCAACTATAATGAATTTTCCCCTTTCAAGTTAAAAATTCTCTCAAACGAGAAAACTAACGCCCTAATTAATGTAACAAAAATAAATGAAAGAAAAACAAATATATGTAACACAGCAACAAACAACAACCACTGAATTACAGGCTCCTGACTTGGGACAGGCACATACATATAGAATGTGGCTGGGTAAAACATGTTAGCGAAATCCCAACTCTCCTTTAACCTGGGACAGTGGTGTAACAGTACAACATAAGAATGAACTATGAATATCAGTTGAAAAAGCAGGGGTTTATCTGGGTATTTTGGGAAAAAGGACCCTGGCCAGTTTTGGGAATTTTTTAACGCGATTTTCAATGAAATTGGGAAAAACAACCAATATACCAGATGTTAGTTTAAATGTGTTTAGTTCATTAAAAATTTTCTTTTTTGGTGAAAATAAAGTAAGAAACTACATGAATGCTATTAATAATTCAATTTTCTGTTCCTTTTTGTTTTTAAATTTAACAAGCCAGTCAAGTTTATTTAGTGTCAAAACAACAAGTTCTTAAAGCACACATGTGATAAATATTTACCCCTCCCTTTTTTTTAATCTACAAACTGAAAGGCATTAACAATAAACATGGTTAATATAATAAATAATTCAGGGATGGAAATAAGATGTATTTTAACTGGCCAAGCAGGCTAACATTTTATAAAATCCACTTGCTCTTCCCGATTTTTACTGGCAGTTCAAAATTAAGAAGAAATTACCTCTTGGATCTGTAGTTTACCTTATAAAATCATATAATATCAACAGTCTTTAGTGATAAAGAAAAGTATTGTCACATTTTATTTTATTTTGACATGAAAATTTGTGAACTAAAATAATTTTGAGTTTCTGTATAAAATATTTCCCATTTCTTTTTTCTTTTTTATATATCTTTTCTTTTTCAATTTTAATGTTGGATTTTCAAAGCTGTCACATTCTTGGATTTTTAAAAATTTATTTATTGTATTTAATCGGCAAACCCGGAATTGTAGCCTTATCCGTTTCCGGAATCTGATCTGGTTTTGTAATTTTCTTCACTTCCTGTTTATGGCAGCCATTGTTTGTCAATGTTGTTCTGTCAGTCATTATGTTTTAACTCGGATTTACACAATACTTGCTAGCGATTTTTGGCATAAAGCTAAAAATAAACATCTCTGTCATGAATAATAAAGATGAAAATAAATTTTGTGTTCGTTTGGGAATTTTGCTCCCAAAATTGGGAAAAATGTAGGGTTTTTGCCGTTGGGAATGGGTCCGAATACCGGACCCTGTGGAATGCTAGAAAAATCCATGAAAAGGCTTAGCTCATCAGATGGACACAAATAGAAATACATCTAACAAAAACACAAATTGGATCAGTGGCCGGGTACTTGTAAATTTCCACAACAAAAGGACTCTAAGTACAGATCTGAGAGTACTCGCAGTTTCTGACAGCTATGTCAAAGCAAATAACAACTAATAAAAAAAATCATGCATCTAAGACTAAGAGAATACCACGCTTATAGAACCTCTACAACAAACCCCGGACAACAATCTCATTGAGGGGTCTGCATGTGGCCTGTTGCAAGGCAAAATTTCGGTCCCTATTCAATGTACTCTCATTTTCCAGTGTCAGTCCAAATTTCTTAGATATGGCAACATTTTGTGCCTTATATGAAATTTCCCAGACATGCATCCCAGTTGACCATTATTACAGAACATACCCATTGAATGTATTGGTTATCTTTTCTCGTTCTCAACATGCATGAACTGTTTGCCACTTGCGTTAAGCTAAGCTACCAACAATAAATCATCCTTTCTTGCACAAAGCCTTCTTTTAATATTACCGTCAAATTCGTTTTCTTCACGCATTCTTAAAAATATAGAATCGGCACATGTTTTGAAATAAAATGGCGAGATGAAAAATGTTTGTCAGCTTCGAAAAAAAAAGGATGAGTTAGGAACATAATTTTGCAATTTAAAGACGGTAAGAGATACTCTTCATACATTTTAATGTTGTTCCTATTAGTTTTATTAGTTTTTGGAGTGGGTTATTAATTTTTTTTTAATTTTGTAAGAGAAAATAGCATCTATCGATAAGACTGGGTTTCGTACAATAGTAATTACACACCACATGAAACACAAACAATATGGGAAAAGGTTACATTTTTACCTATGCAATATATGAAAAGGTATACATTTTTAAATAAAATGCTTCGCTGAGTGCAGCCTGATACGACCGCAGTGGTCCAACCCTGAGCAGTTGGGGCAAATTTGGATACAATATTCAAGCTTGATACTGTCTGAATTTTGATTGTGATCAAATTTTTGACATAATAAAGGTTTCTGACACAAAATAAATGTGGTCAAAGATCTTACAAATCTATTGCCCAATACTGCGCGATTGAAGATTTCTTCTTTAAACTTTTCAAAAATTTGAAATTTGAAAATTTTCGAAAAAAAATATGAATTCCTTTAAAAAATTGGGAAAAAAATCCCCCCCTTGGAGCAATTACCCCAAGACTCAATCCCATCCTTCCCTTTGTAGTATGGAACCTTGTGGTACAATTTCAGAGAGATCCATAAACTTAAACACAAGTTATTGTCTGGAAACTAGAAAAAGGCTTGTTTTTTGCCCTTTTTTGGCCCCCAATTCCTACAAGTTTGGGGCAATTATCCCCAACCTCAATCCAAGCCTTCCCTTTGTGATATGGAACCTTGTGGTACAATGTCAGAGAGATCCATACACTTACACACAAGTAATTGTCTGGAAACTACAAAAATTGTTGTTTTTGGCCCCTTTTTGGCCCTTAATTCCTAAACTGTTGGCCCAATAACCCCTTAAATGAATCCCAACCTTCTACTTGTGGTATTAAACATTGTGGTACAATTTCAGAGCAATCAAAATACTTATACACAAGTTAATATCCCGAAACTAGAAAAATGCCAATTCCTAAATGGTTGGGACCATCATCCCCAAAATCAATCCCAACCTTCCTTTTGTGGTAATGAACCTTCTTAAAAAATTTCATAGAGATCCATTCACTTAAACTAAAGATATTGTCCGGAAACCAATGTGTCTTCGGACGACGACATCATACCATTATACGATCCCAAAAAATTTGTTGCGGTCGTATAAAAATAAATATTTATGTAAAAAGGGTGGGGTAACAGAACCCCAACGGCACCCCTAACAAAAGGATTGAAGTGGCCCCCATCACCTTAAAAAAACAACATATCAAATGGTCGCCCCCTTCTACTTAGGTTTATCATAACAAATGGAAAAAAAAATGTCTGTATTGTCACCTTATAAATTAAATGTTGACCCGTGTTTTAGTGAAATTACCTACGTGTAAACTGGAGCTGTCTGGAAGCTTCACCCTATTTCAAGTCAATTAACGATCTCGACTATCACAACCAAATGTGCGGTCTATTTTGAGTAAAATCTTGACTGTTTATTCGTCTGTTTCAAATTTCTTCTCCTCACAGTTGGTCAGTCAACTTCATTCCACTTCCAGCCATGCTTTCCACGTTGTTCATCGCCGGGGTTTACCATTCATCATAAAGGGCGGTAAATTAAAATGAGGCATTTTGACGAGGTAAGTAAAGAGAGATAACTCCTGCGTAACGAAGACGACGCTTCAACGATAAAAAAATATCTGCTTATCTCCAAATTGATTCATAACATTTTATGTAAAAGATCAATACTATACATTTTGTTAGAATAGTTTGCGATCGTGTTTAAAGTCATCTGACAACCATTGAGAGAGAATTGTATCAATTTCGGTGCTGACGGTAACTGGTCCTCGGTATCTTCAAATTTCGTACGAAATCGGACGACGTAAAAAGTCAATTTCTCGAAAATTTGGTCAATATTAAATACTGACCAATTGAAATATTAAAGTATTTTTGGTAACCACTTTCCTTGTCAAAGGATAGATTTAAATTTTCTCATGTTAAGAAGATAAATGAAATATACTGACAAAAAGTGACGGTAACTGGTCCTCGACCAGTAACGGCTATAATTTTACTCCTAGTACAAATATAGCATGAAAGCATTCCGTCCTGTATCTTTTTTTTTTTTTATTAATCTTTATTCGCTTACTAACAGCATGAAATACCACTTAAATGTTCATTTATTTTTCATTGCTTAAAATTATATATACAAATTGTTATTTGTAGTTTCTATATTTCAAATAATCATGTTTTACACACCTCACGCAGTAGCTATATGAGATCAACAAGAAAGAGAGGCTCTATGATATATCATGTGTGAAAAGACATATATCCAAGTATCACGGGTATACTTTGAACTTGTTTTCGGTGTTGCGAGTTTTAACATAGCCAGAAATTAGTAGTACTTTTGCTAATTAATATTCATAATATGTAAATGAGAATTGTACCACGTGATAATAGTTTGAACTGGACTGGCTTGATTTCATTAAAATCTTTAAAACACGGATATTATAAGTTGCCCGTCACAGAGTCCTTGTTTATAATCACTCTGATATTTCCGTAAAGTTGTCAGGCGGTCAAAATCAAAAACAATGAACGCGAATTTAGTGAATTTTTCGTGTTTTCGTGAGTTTATTCTTCTTGAAATAGGGGCATTTTAACTTTACGTAGGAACCTAGAGTTCAACGACTACACATACAAGGTTTGGACTTGCTTATTCTTTGGACATTCAAGTTTCAAGTTTCATCCCCGCAACCTGTTTTTGTAATGACCTTGTTAGCCAATTTTCAACACAAAGTTTGCAAATTTGACGTTTCAGCCATTTTAGCCTGTATTTTATACTGCAATGTTAAAAGCCTCTCGCTTAGAATTTTAAAATAGCTCAGGAACCTTGATTTTGCAACGACCGTCATTATGTTTCGTTTAAATGGTGTATATTGTTGTGTATATTTATTTTCTGTTCCCGCAACCTGTGTATCACTTAAATTAAAATTAAAACAGACATTTTTTTCAAAATTCCTATCATTTAAATATAATTTCCGTGACCCGTATCCGATTTCTTTAGTATAATATTCAATGCATATTTTGGCTTTAATATTGATTCACTTATAGGGTCTTTGCATCGGAACTAAACACATTTATTTAAAACCAGTTGTTGGCATGACACGGGTTATGCTCTTCTCATATATTTTATGATGGTATGATACTAAACCCTAACGGGAGGGATTGTGCCTGATATTCATATGATGAAGACATAATCTTTCAATCAGTTTAATTGAGGTCTGGAGCTGGCATGTCAGTTAACTGCTAGTAGTCTGTTGTTATTTATGTATTATTGTCATTTTGTTTATTTTCTTTTGTTACATCTTCTGACATCGGACTCGGACTTCTCTTTAACTGACTTTTAATGTGCGTATTGTTATGCGTTTACTTTTCTACATTGGCTAGAGGTATAGGGGGAGGGTTGAGATCTCATAAACATGTTTAACCCCGCCGCATTTTGCGCCTGTCCCAAGTCAGGAGCCTCTGGCCTTTGTTAGTCTTGTATTATTTTTACTTTTAGTTTCTTGTGTATAATTTGGAGTTTAGTATGACGTCCATTATCACTGAACTAGTATATATATTTGTTTAGGGGCCAGCTTAAGGACGCCTCCAGGTGCGGGAATTTCTCGCTGCATTGAAGACCTATTGGTGACCTTCTGTTGTTGTCTGTTCTGTGGTCGGGTTGTTGTCTCTTTGACACATTCCCATTTCCATTCTCAATTTTAAATTAGCAAAATGGCGTTGATTTCTGGATATGATTGATACCGTTAAGGTAAAAAAAGTATACGTGTGTGATTTTGTCATAATGAACGATAATAGAAACACATAAAGTTCAGTAGATTTTAGACTTTTTGCTGATTGTAAGTTCTTTGCGCTTATTATTCTCTTATCGAGTTAAAAGGGGGTTATGTAGATATAGTACTTACAAATCTGACTGAGCACTGCAATTTGTACTTTGACGTATATCACAATTACTGAATGTGAAACTACACAATATGATCGAGTCTATCTCTGTGATGTCAGACAATTAGTTCAAATGTTTCGTAAATACATATATACCACCTCTATATCGAGTGTGATTTCGATATTTCTGAACTCGAAACAGTTAAATTTCCGTATTTAAAACGCGAGGCTTGCAGGTTTAAAATTTGACTGTCGAGAGAGGTGAAATGTCGTATTGCACGAGTATTGCTCTACTGGAAGTAACTGTTCATCAAATGATTTTTGGTGATATGCAGACAAACATTATTTTGTTTTCAATGATCTGCAAAAAGATGTGTTCTCTATATATGATGTCAATAGGCATGAACGCCTTTTTTCTTGACGTCACGTTGCAAAATCAGGAGAAAACAAGAAAAGTTGACGTCATTATTGATTGAATTTTTACCAATAAAGAACTTACATCAAATTAATCACGTTGATCAAAAAAAAAAAATTTAATAAAACGTTCGTGTTAAGTATAAATAGGGTAAAAATAAGGGAAAATAATAGTTTAATTAAAACTCCTATATACACGTTTCTTATATTTTAAAAAATATACACAAATAAATAATTATTTTAAGAGAACTTGTTATAACTTGTTGATATTTTACAAGTTTTTGGATTTTACCTTTTGCAATAAGAGACCGTTTAATTTTAAATCAAATATTTTGCAAGCTTCATAAACAGCTGGAACTGATATTCGGTAAACAAAAATCCGGGCACTACATTTCGAAGAAAATAAGGAAACCCAGACTCACCTGAGATTAAAGAAAGTTTACTATTAAATTTGAGTTCTACTTTCCTTAAATAAGTGGCGCTGAAATCTTTATACAATTCTCAGTACACTCACTATCGCAAATTAACTTATACTTTTTTCGTGCCAAATGTTTCAACTACTAAATACCCGGATTAAAAGTATTTTTGTGTATTTGTTTCAGTTTTTAGCAGAATAAAACACCGATATTTTAGAAGATATTGTGATGTTAAAAATATGAAATAAGCTTTTCTATAAATACAGTTTAATATGCATTCTTAATAATCACGTTTTATTTACTTATGAAAACAAAGGGGCACTCGAATAAAACATTTTCATTGCTTTTCAAATATTGTTCTTTTGAAATGTGAAAATTTCTAACATTAAAAGACAATGTCCTGGTTTAAGCTGAAAAAGTTTACCTCATAACGTGAAAACGTCTTCAAAATATGGTGTTAGTCATATATTCGATCTTCCAAAAGCACCATAGAAGAACTGACAAGTGACATCTTACTTTTATGATTTTCTTCATATTTTTCTCCTTGTCGGACGACTGAAAGTTTGGACGGTACAAATTTAGGTTTTGCATTTCTTATATAACTTTGCTGGGCACAATATGGTAGCCCGAGTTTTAATTTTACTTCATCCAAGAGAATGTGTCTTCTATTAGCAAAGTCAACATCTAAACCGAGTCGAATGAATGCTTTGAGCTTCAAGTCAATTGGGCGATTTATAAGGTCATAATTAATGATAACAATTCTGCGATCCTTATTATTGTAGAAATGATGCCAAATGTTCTTCCATTCAAGTTTCGTCCAAATATTGTCGTCGTATTCGTACGTTTTACTAAGTATAACAAGAAAATTCCTACTATTAGTGATCTTATTTATCATATTTTCTTCCTTTACATCTCCAGGAAATGTATCTCGACATGGAATAAAATTCCGGTAGCCTGCCTGTTTAAGTTTCAAATCCAAAAACTGAAGAACCCAGTATCTCAAAAAAGGGTTGTCATCGTCGAATGAAACATAGACGTCATATTTACTTATCACACTGATCTTGTTTGACTTTGATTTTATATGTCGAAATAAAAGGTATATTTCATACCGGTAATAATATGATATAACAGACACAACAAATATTAAAATCGCTAAAACACACAATATAATCGATGGAATTTGAAAAGTTATCACTGAAGTCGCGCATAAATCATCCCTGTTTATGGACAAAATTGGAATTTGTCCACCATCTGTATTGCAAATAACTAATGTTTTATTTTCACATTGTGCTGCGTTTTTATTTTGAAGCCAATCTTTTATCCACAAATGTTTGCAATCACACTTTATTTCAGTTCTTCCAATTTGTGCAAAACAAGGGTTAAGTAATTGAAAACCTCTAGGTAGGTCTTTAAGATTATGTTCCTGCATCAGAAAATGTATGTCATTGCGAATTAGCAGACTGACATTATCTCCTACTTCATCGAAGCCATTACCAGATATGTCTATGAAAGTTGCGTTTGCGAGGTAGTCGCGTGATTCCAAAGTTTTTATTTTGTTATTTTTGAATAAAAGAGTCAAGTTTGATGCATCCGGAACGTACTTTGGCAATTTTTCGAGATTAGCGTCTGTACAGTTGACTACTGTTCTTCGTTTATGTGGCTGATGGTAACATCTACAATATCTTGGGCATTCTTTGGTTATATTGCAGATGAACAAATCTAACTTTTTTTGTATAACTAGACCTGGAATTGACAATCCCCGATATTCAGGAGGATTCCAGCACGACATATTAAAATAGTCACGCCATATCTTTTTTAAAATTGGCTCCGCTAGTTCCAAATATGGTGTCATATGACAGTCGCAGTCAAACTTTGCATCACTCAATACAAATCCAAATGACATCAATGTACCTAAAATTTTAAGATCCTTTATTCCTAAATCTTCAAAATCAATAAATTTGGAAAATAAGTTCCCAGTCAATTCAACAAGTCCTCCTTCGTAAATTTTATCCTTATTAAGTGAAAATCCACCCTTGTTCACAAATTTGGTGATTTCATTGGAGTTAAATTTGTATTCGCAGAAATCATTTTCAGGAATAATATTGCTAATGTCAATTTCTGTTAGATTATTCCATGAACAATCTAGGTGACCTATTGACAATGATGTTCCAGCAACTGAAAACGGGTCAAGCTTTGTAAGACCATTGTGTGTGAGTATAAGTATACGCAAGTGGGTCAACAGAGTAAATGTATCGTTATATATCTGATATATTTTGTTATAACTTAAGTCTAATCTATCTAACTTTGACAAACATGAAATAATGCCTATTGTACTTATCTTGTTCCTCTTGAAATCAATTTCTCGGATGTTTATAAAATCACAAAGATTCGTTGGTAATCCTTGAAGATATCCATCACGGTGTTTGAGAATAGCAGGAACAGAACTATGTTTATCGCCAATTACTTTTGCAGAGCCATCGCGTTTAGTATACTCCAGTGACAACAGTATGTACTTGGACGATAAATGCCATTCAGGTACAGCTTTGCATACACAGCAGTGATGAACATTTTCTGCGTCTTTGGAACAATCTGATGGACATCGCAAATCGGTCCTGTTCACCGAGTTTGGACTCCATACTTCGTAAGATGAATACATGTATATGTCAGAAACGAAAAGGCAAGATGTTAACAAAAAAACTGTAACGCCAAAACACTTCATTTCTCTTTCTTAATCTGTATCTCTTACGTCATTTGCACTGTAATAGAGATCGATAACAAAATACCCTAATATAATGAAAGCTGAAAACTTCCGCGTTGATACCAAATGTATTGGCCTGTCAAAATCATAAAGTAAGTAAATAGTGAAAGAAAGAAATATGAATGGTATCCTACGACTACATTATCGAAAATTCGAACTGCACGACTTGATATCGTTTTAAATGTAGTTGATTTAAGTCCTTTAACTAATTGAATAATAACAAACATTTTAAATTGTTCATTAATGAAGTTAGAAATTACATAGAAACTAAGGTCCTTTTGGCAACGTTTACCTAAGATTGTTTTTATTATTTTTTTAGGTCCTTTAGGCAACGTTTACCTAAGATTGTTTTTATTATTTTTAGGTCCCTTTGCACCTTGTAGCTCTTTTAGTATTGATACATCCCTAACTTTCCATGTTTTAGGTTTGAGCATTTCTGACAAAGATAAATCCAGAAAAACGGGTTGAAGCAACAGAATTTCTGAAAGTGTTATTTTATATTTTATGAACTGTCTTATCTCAATTATAGAAAAAAAAAACACAGAGCGACTAATTGCGAAAAATATACTTCATTATTTTTGTATTGCTAATTGTAGTTTCATAAACTAATTTGCACTTCACTCGAAATTAAGAAAACAGGACTACTTTTTTTCATTTAATGGCTCTCATTTCAGAATTGATTTACGAAACATCAACATGCATTAAGTTATATGATGAAAGCACCATGTTTAGAGTGAATATGGTGACAGAGTGGTCTAGGAAGTAAAGTGACTTCGAAAGGGTTTGACTCAAATTTTGATCATATAGTTCAATGTGTATTAAACCCATTATGGTCTTTTTGGGCTGCGTTTCTTAATTAAATGTTTATCAATAAATGAAAATCTAAAGAGTCAAAAACTGTTTATATTACATTTTAATTTTAATATTATATTATATACAAATAACTTGAACAACACAGTTATATATTTCTTAACCATATGTTTTTGAGAAGCATCCTCTGAATTGTCGCGGAGTATGACACCCAACTAAAACAAACTAAACACTTGAAACCTGGTTTTTTCACCTTCTTTTCTGCTAAACACTTGAAATTGAGAACTATGAACAAAACCTTTTCGGATTGGATTTAAAATAATGTGTCCAGGTCTAAAACAAAGATTCATATTTATATTACATTAACATACTTTCTCTTGAATATGCATGTAATGGTTGCCATTGAAATCATCAATTTTTCAATACAATACTTTTCCTGAACATCTTACTCTCATAAAAAGTTTTCATTATCATACCTTGCATAGACTTTTCGTAAATATTAAGAAAACGATAAGAGTTTGCTGCATACATACAGCGTATAAAATGTTCCTCTAGACGAGCTCTACATTTTATACAATAAGCCCAAAATGTCCGACCGTCTGTTCAAAAGTTACGACAGGATAATTCTTAAAAGTACAGTATTGTGTATATCTTTGTAAAGGTAACAGATATCAACCTACTATAAACTGAAAAATGATCAGTATTTTAAGACCTTCAATTTGAGGTCAATGTCAGGTCATGATGAAATTTTACCTTGACCTTCAAAGTGTACTATGACCTTGACCTTGTGATATTTGAATAGTCAAGTGGTCCTGAGCTGAATGGTGGTAGTCCCATGTCTCTACGACTTCCGGTTCTCAAGTTTGGTATTGCATCATATATTTGATGATTCATTGTGACCTTGATGAACTTTCGAATTGTCCCAATTTTTTATACAATGTTGCCCTTCAACTGCAAATCATTTATCATTTAACAGATTTGAGATATCTATTGTTTATGATAGTGCGTCTGTTAGACTATCTTAATGTACTTGGAGTATTGGGACAAAGGTCTTAATTTTGTTTTGCCGATTGATGGTATTTAAATTGATTCATTATTTATAGATCAATATAACATTTGAGTATTTATCATTTATTTGCATACTATTTATAGTGTATATGTGTGGCGATATATTTTGCTTCATGACATTCTAGATAACCCATGTATTAATGGTTGCACCTGGTTTTCCAGATATAATTTTATGACTCATTTTATCACCCTAGTTAGTAACTACTTTTCTTCCTGGGGATTTAATTTTACGGATAATTTGGTGAATGATTTATAAGTGAAATAGATTTGCTATATATAAGATATTTATTTTATGTAATTTATTAAAAGCTACCTACTCTATGAAAAACATCCAAAGATTAATAAAGTACATACAATATAACTTCAGTTTTAAGTCTCTTTTCTCTTGCATAGTATATAACATTTGACTCTTCCCACCTTTACACTAGTATTCCTTATTATAAACTTAAGACAAATTTAAACAGTTAGTCAAACTTTGTTTCATAAAAAAAAATGGCCAAAGTAGATACAGATATCTTATTTTAGAATGATAAATCATACTTTATGAGAAACCACTGATCCATATAAAAAGTTCTCTGAAACTGACATCATCTAGATGTTTGATTTTTTATTTTTTTTTTTTTTATTGACAACATTTTGTTTTTGTTTTTTGTTTTTTTATCTTGGGGGGGTAGTGTTCTTTTCAACAGACAATCAACATTCCTATGAGAAACAACTTTGTTCCTCTTCCTGTGGACTTATCTGTGTGATAGTTGTCTCATTGGCAGTCATACCTTATGTACTTATTCTAAACTGTTCATTTATTGAGGGTAAATGTATACAGGAGATTTTCGGGAATAGTGAACTCTTCACGTTCCTCTATGTAGATGATGTAGATGGTGTATTCTCACTTAAATTAAAAAGGTGACTATGTTTAACCTATTTGTCACATCGACATTGGAATTTAGGAAACTGAAGATACATTTAAGTCAGTCCCATTTCTTAACTCGTATCTAGAAATTGACAATGATTGTCGGTTGAAAACTAATCTTTACGACAAAAGATATGATTTCAGCTTTCGACACACCGGGTCTTGTTTCATCTTTTTTTTATTTTCCTTTGATTCATATATTCAAAATAATTTTTTTGAGATATGAACATCGGATGTCTACTGTTGCCTCATATTTTCACATAGAAGTTCTTCATTATAAAATTGCAATCAAAGTTTCGGAGGCGTTTTGGTCGGCATCTAGCCCTTGGTTAACGATTACAAAAAATCAGTGCCACATATGTCCATGCATATGTTCGATATACCATAGTTTTAACCTCGTCATCTTGTTCACAAAATACGACCTCTAAGCACATTTTAACCAATCTTGAGCCACGTAATAGACATCACTACTGGAGCACCAATTTTTGATTGATGTTTTTAATGTTTTTTTTTTTTATTTTTATTATTTGTCTGTCTTTTTACTGGTTTTGATACGCTATTGTGTTTGTTGTAACTTATCAATTCAAAATTTCAAAAAGTTTTCAAATTTTTGTTTTTTGGATTTTTGATCAAAGTTTTAAAAATATCAAAATTCCAAATTTTTTATTTTTTTCGAATTTTGAAAATTTCACCAAATAATTGAAATTTTAATATTATACACTTCGTTTTAAATTTTAATAGTTTAGATATTTAAGCAAACTTTAAAAATTCTAAACTGAACGTACAGTTTTGATCATTTCGCTTTTTAAAAGTAGGAATTTTTAGATTTTTGATTAAAATATAGGAAAGGGGGAAAGGACTAAAAAGTGGATACCTGTTACAAGTGCGAAACGGAATAAGAATGGAAAGAAACGAAATGAAATTTACCAAAACAAAACGAAAACAATATTTTCTGAAAAACTAAATTTAATAAAAATTATAAAACAAGAGACTAACATGTAACCTATCGCATTGCTTATTACCGTGTTTGTAATAACATGAGCAACACGACGGGTGTCACATGTGGATCAGGATCTGCTTACCCTTCCGGATCACCTGAGATCACCCCCAGTTTTTGGTTGGGTTTGTGTTGCTCAGTCTTTAGATTTCTATGTTGTGTGTTGTGTACTATTGTTTGTCTATTGGTCTTTTTCTTTTTTAGCCATGGCGTTGTCTGTTTATTTTCGACATATGAGATGTCCCTCTGTTATCTTTCGCCCCTCTATTGTTTGATCTACATGGTGAACAAGAGAAATATGTTTCTTTTAGGTCTAAAAAAATAATTAGTAAGACCATATTTCGACACACTTTGATTCCTTAACTAAATGAACAATATACAGAAATTACTTGTCGACCTAGTGATTACTGCTATTTTTAAATAGCGAATAAAAGGAAATGGGATATTCGATTTTTGAATAGATAGTTCCGTATTTGTTACTTACACTTTTGTTAGTTATCGTGCGACAATCAACTTTGAGCAAAATACAAGTACGCAGCTACGTCAAATCAGAATGGGGCGTGTAGAGAGAGTGCCACGCTCTCTGCACGTTAAAAAACCGTTACAACAATTCTTTAAGTGGTTCGTTGATTGCAAATATCTGTCCCTAATCAATATACACTCATTTCCAGTGGCTATCTAAATTTGCCGACCTTCATCCTGAACGGACTCTATTACAGGACCTACCTATTGTATTTATTGTTAATTTGTTATCGTCCTGAACATGCATGAAATATTTGCCACTGGCAAACAACAATAAATCATTTTAAATAGGCCGTTTATATATAAATTATAAAGAAACTCGGGTTTCAACTCCCTCTGGAAAAGTTTCCCTTAATATGGATTTTGCTATTTTTAATGTCTTTTTTGGTCATACACCTCTTCAATTGTTTCGGTTCTTATATTTACTTGGCTTCCAAATATTCAGCTTTGAGCGTTCCGGATGTAGGTAAATACATAAAAGCGCTTCGAACGTATGCAGTCAAGTTTTGTTAAAAATTTCATTGGATATTCAATTCACTTCAAATGTTATTGTCAATGGGAAATAGTACTAGGGCGGATCAAGGTTTTTGTTACTGTAATCTAATTTATTGTGGGGAGTTCTCTTTAGTAGAAAACTAGTTTTTATGCTATTTTTTTTCTGATTTTTCACTGCTATTCCTAAGTTTTGTTATCCCTATTTTTAAAACTCATGAGTTCACCTCTGTAATATGTATCAATCATTTTATTATTGACTGTGAATACAAAGTTAGCACGAGATTGAATTGAAAAGACCTGTACTCGGTGCTTAGGACCGTTTTAAAAAAGTACCCAGAGATTTCTTATATATCGTAATACTGCAAGGTTATTGTAAAATATTTTCAGTACAGAAAGTTAACATTAAATCGAAAACGGTTAAATTTTATCAATATTGAAATGTGTTTTGTGACTTCATGGGAATATATAATATTGTTCTCCACTACAGATAACAGTTGAAATCTAGAAAAAAAATAGTTTATGCAAAGAATGCCTTTTTTCGTATTCACATTTTTTCTTTAAAAAAACCCGGACCATTTGTTAAAAAACTAGGACGTTTAAAAATTTGCTCTGGAAAAAACAGGATAATGTAAAACGCTGAATTTTAAGTTAAATTCAAGGACATAGTTTCTGCCTAAAATATTTATAGCATTCAGAATAAGATGAACAGTCATAAATAAATCATTATACTTAAGAAATAGCAGTTAATCGATCTGATTGCATTTAATATCACTCGAAAATACAATATCTCAGCAGGACACTTTACCTATAGTTTTACATTTGACATAATAAAATAAGACAACCAAGGACCAAAATTATGCTTAATCAATAACGAAAAAGAATATATGAAAAAATCAACCAAAATAATTTACCATTAAAATTGGTCACTTCAACAAAAACGTGTATCGGTGATGTGAACTTATAAAACATTATATCATTTAAATTGCGGTTTTGTTCAACAATGTGTTTTTCTTTTTCAAAATATATTGAATTTGACTGGGCTACAGACTAAGTATCTGCGAGCCTCTCTAATAGAAAGAAAACATCACATAAACAATTTATGACAACACAAACAAATATTTCATTATTTATAACATTGCATGGTGTTGCTCGTGTAAATAAAACTGAGGGCACGCATTCATCAAAATGCCCACAGCTCATATGGATAGAATGGAGCTTTACGAACAGCGTCAACTATTGCATGCATATTCAGACTGAAATGTTTATGTGATATGAATTCATTTAACTTTCAGAAGACTATCACGCTGAGTTTGATATAAAAGGCGTACCTCTTAGCATTATCCTGGCTCCAAGCTTCTAATAATTGGTCTAAATCTTAAAGACAGCATGTATAGCGGACGTGGCTGCGTACTTGCATTTTGCTCAAAGTTGATTGTCGCACGATAATTTACCAAAGCGCAAATAACAAATACGGAACTATCCCTTATTTCAAAAATCGAATATTCCGTTTCCTTTTATTCGCTATTTAAAAATAGCAGTAATTACAAAGTCGACAAGTAATTTCTGTATATTGTTCATTAAGTTAGAGAATCAAAGTGTGTCGAAATCTAGTCTTACTAATTATTTTTTAGACCAAAAAGAACATATTTCTCTTGTTCACCCTTAAGATCAAACAAAAGAGAGGCGAAAGATATGATAACAGAGGGACATTAAAACTCATATGTCGAAAATAAACAGACAACGCCATGGCTAAAAAAGAAAAAGACCAATAGACAAACAAATGTACACAACACACAACATAGAAAACTAAAGACTGAGCAACACGAACCCAACCAAAAACTGGGGGTGATCTCGGGTGATCCGGAAGGGTAAGCAGATCCTGATCCACATGTGACACCCGTCGTGTTGCTCATGTTATTACAAACACGGTAATAAGCAATGCGATAGGTTACATGTTAGTCTCTTGTTTTATAATTTTTATTAAATTTAGTTTTTCAGAAAATACTGTTTTCGTTTTGATTTGTTTTGGTAAATTTCATTTCGTTTCCTTCCATTCTTATTCCGTTTCGCACTTGTAACAGGTATCCACTTTTCAGTCCTTTCCCCCTTTCCTATATTTTAATAAAAAATCTAAAAATTCCAACTTTTAAAAAGCGAAATGATCAAAACTGTACGTCCAGTTTAGAACTTTTAAATTTGCTTAAATATCTAAACTATTAAAGTTTAAAACGAAGTTTATAATTTTAGAATTTTAATGATTTGGTGAATTTTCAAAATTCGAAAAAAAATAAAAAATTTGGAATTTTGATATTTTAAAACTATGATCAAAAATCAAAATAACTAAAATTTGAAAACTTTTTGAAATTTTGAATTGATAAGTGTTACACGGACCGTTGTACAATTGTTATATTCTATTTTTATGTAATTATTTCAGAAGTAACATTTGAACAAAAGTATTACGTGAAGTCCTAGAAAAAACATGAATACTGTATTTGTTTCCTTCCATTACCATTAATATATGAACTTATTAATGTCAGATCACTTTTCATTAAATAACATAATGGGAACCAATTGTGCCTCTATTCTTGCCGACTTGTTTCTTTATTATTATGAGGCTGACTTCTTACAGGAACTTGTTAGGAAGAAAGATAAGAAGTTAGCAATATCCTTTAACTTTACGTTCCGCTATATAGATGATGTTCTCTCACTAAATAATACAAAATTTGGTGACTATGTTGAACGAATCTATCCCATCGAACTAGAGATAAAGGATACTACAGATACAGACAAGTCTGCCTCATATCTTGACTTACATCTAGAAATTGACAATGAGGGTCGGTTTAAAACAAAACTTTACGACAAAAGAGATGATTTCAGCTTCCCAATTGTGAACTTTCCATTTCTATGTAGCAACATTCCAGCAGCGCCTGCATACGGAGTATATATCTCCCAATTGATACGATATTCCCGGGCTTGTATTTCCTATCATGATTTCCTTGATAGAGGATTGCTGCTCACAAGGAAGCTACTAAGCCAAGAGTTCCAAATGGTGAAGTTGAAATCATCCCTTCGTAAATTTTACGGACGCAATCACGAGTTGGTTGACCGTTATGGAATAACCGTTTCACAGATGATATCGGATATGTTCCTTATGTCGTAGCTACAATACCCTTCCCTTTTCACGAATGTGACCTACCGAATTAAACTATTTAACGGATTTGTAATAACATAAGCAACACGACAGATGCCACATGTGGAGCAGGATCTGCTTACCCTTCCGGAGCACCTGAGATCACCCCCAGTTTTTGGTGGGGTTCGTGTTGCTTATTCTTTAGTTTTCTATGTTGTGTCTTCTGTACTATTATTTTCTGTTTATCTTTTTATTTTTAGCCATGGCGTTGTCAGTTTATTTTCGATTTATGAGTTTGACTGTCCCTCTGGTATCTTTCGTCCCTCTTTCAGGGTAGCATTGGTGGCCTTACGGTCGATGAAAAAGTTGAAATCAACTATTTTACATCCCAGCTTCCAATGGGTTCGATACTTTTCTTCTGTATTTTTATTAATGATATATGCCATCAGTCAAGCTTTAAATGCCATTGCGAGTCCATTCATCAAAAAATGTATGTTGCCAATCGCTGGCACTTCATCAACAAAGTGGCAAACATGATATCATATATATACTCAAAATATTTTGACATTAACGAAATGCTTACATCTTTACTGAACCCATCGATTGCATTGCTTGTATAAGTTATTTATTATTTGCCCTTTATTCATGTTCTCCATTGTCAGAGGGTTTAATTTTGTATATTTTGGGATTTCCGATATGTTGTACCGAACATCACTAACGAAGAAATTGATTTTTCCAAAGATAACATTGAGCAAAGATAGTTTCTTTTATGGTATTTATGTCATACACTTTTCTTCAAATGTGATTATATAAAGACATTTATTTCAAGGACACTGACCCCAAAAAAAAAAAAATATTTTCCATATGGTTCATCAAAATAACGTTCGTGTTTTTTGCAGTCTTTGTTTATAGAAAACTAAGCAAATATTTCTTGGAGACATATATATATCTAGTATATAAAAGACATTACAATGTCTTTGAGCCGATAAAAAATCAACATTTGCTTGAATTGAATATTTACTGTAAATATAAATATACCCCTTAAGGGTGACTGGAGATAGAAATATGGTCACTACACGTCTTCTTCCGACCAGAAGTAAAACCCTTGCAAAAGGGCATCCGTTTGACTGTGCGGGTGTACAAGTACGCAGCCGCGTCCTGTCAGAACGGAGACGTTAAATCCTATGCCTCGTGTAGAGAGAGTGTCACGCTCACTGCACGTTAAGAAAAAGTAAAATAACAAAAATACCGAACTCCCATGAAAATTCAAAAGGGAAATTCAAAAGCTCAAACACATCAAACGAATGGAAAACAACTGTAAGAACCCTTGTAACAACTCTTTGAGGGGTCTGTATGTGGGTTGTTGCAAGGCAAATTGATGTATCCCTTGTACCCTCATTTCCCAGTAGCAGTCTAAATTTTCCCAACCTTTATCCCGGAAGGTCTCTATTACAGGACCTACTATTGTTTTTATTGTTAATTCTCGTTCTGAACATGCATGAAATATTTGTCACTGAACGTTAAACAACCAACAATCAATCCATCAATACTGTTAATATATTAACGTAAACATTGACGTTTTCAAGTGCATTACATCATCGGATTTCAAATGTTTTTTGGTTTCAGCGTTACTGGTAAAAGCGCTTCGGACGCACCAAAGGACAAGGTACGATAAGCCCCCGTTTTGGCTCCCCTATTTTCTTATTTTTCAAATTTTGTTTTGGAAAGCTACTAATCATGTTAAAATATTCCCTGAGGTTTGAAGTTTGTTCGGATGAACTTCAAAACCATTAATTTCAGCAACTGGGTGAGGTGAGGGGGTAAACTTTCCATTATTATTCAGATATTGAAATTATTATTCACTTTTGAGGTGTTCCGTACAACGATTTTTTAGTTTTTAAGTGCCTGCGCCAACGTGACCCAGGATTTTTTTTATAACAATGTTATTATCACTGTTTTTGCTGTGTAGATCGCCATAATTTTCTCCGGGTCACGTAGGCGCACGCTATTAAATTTTAAGAAACACAGGCCAAAAATCGTAATTTTCCTACTTTTGGCGTTTTTGAAGCCCTTACTCCCCTCACCTCACCTAGTTGCTGAAATTAATGGTTTTGAAGTTCATCCAAACAAACTTCAAATCTAAGGGAATATTTCAACATAATAAGTAGCTTTCCAAAACAAAATTTGAAAAATGAGAAAATAGGGGGGCCAAAACAGGGGCTTATCGTACCTTGTCCTTTATATAAAAGATATTTTCATTAACATCGACAACATACCACGACATCGAAACGAACACCCTAACACGAAACCATCAAGGCAGTTACATATGGAAAGAAATTGGATTATTATCTAAGATATGTTGTCTGTAGTGACGTTTTGGATTTCAATGAACGTAATCTATGTATTACTGGTAAAAAAGTCAAGGATTTCGTTACCATAAATTTCTTAAAACCTTTTCTAAATTCATTCATAGGTACAAGTATGTGGTTTGAAAATTTTGGTGTAAGTGCAAAAATCTTATTACAAACGGGATAGCAGATCCTAATTTTTACGGTGATGTTGTTTACCGAGCACGTAAACTTAGATACGATCCCGGTTAACTTATCGATCCGTTAAATAAACTTATTCTGAAGGGCTACCCATTCAACACTGTTATTAGATCTTTAAATATCATTTTTATCGGTATTAATATTGATTTTATTATCAACAAATGTTGTAATGTTAAATTATTGTCCTATGCGAAGGGAGACTTTGGCACCCGCAAACATGTTTAACCCCGCCACATTCTGTAAGGGACTGTCCCATATCAGGAGCCTGTAATTCAGTGGTTGTCGTTTTTGCTCTATATCATATTTATTTCTCGTTTACTATGTTGTAGAAAAATCAGGCCGTTAGTTTTCTCGTTTCAATTGTTTTACATTTGTCATTTCGTTACCTTGTATAGTGAGCTATGCGGTATGGATTTTGTTCATTGTTCAAGGTCGTACTTTGACCTATAGTTGCTTAATTAAACGTTATGTCTTGTCTGTTGAAAAGTTGCAATCATAGCTCATCTTCTTATTTTTGTATTAATATATCTTCAATTTATAAACAAAAACAAAAAAACAAAAAAATGACTTATTTACTTCACAAAAGAAATAACTTTTCAATTATCAATGTTTGATAGGTCTCTTTCTAAAATATCTATATTTCTCTTTTTAAAAAGAGATAGAAGATACCAAAAGTCATTAAAAAATTAATTCCAAGGCAAAAGACTTATCCGACGTAAAGACAAACTACTGTCAACAAAACATTACATAGAACAACAAAGACAGAACAACACGAACCAAACTAGAAAATAGGGGTGATAGAAAGTGCTTCGGAAGTATAAGATGAAACCTGCCAAACGTGTGGCACCCGTTGTGTTGATCATGACAAATAAAATTCTGTGAGGATATGTCTCATTCAATGCAAGTAAAAGTGGACGAGATGGTAGCTACAGCTATTGGATCATATCCGTGGTCATCTAAAAGAGGGGCGAAAGATACCAAAGGGACATTCAAACTCAAAAGTCGAAAATAAACTGACAACGCCATGGCTAAAAAGAAAAAGACAAACAGACAAACAATAGTACACAAAACACAACATAGAAAACTAAAGACTGAGCTTCACGAACCCCACCAAAAACAGGGGGTGATCTCAGGTGCTCCGGACGGGTAAGCAGATCCTGCTCCACATGTGGCACCCGTCTTGTTGCTCGTATAAGTACAAACCCGGTACAGATAATGCAAAACGGTCTACCAAATCATGATTACGTCCGTAAAACGTTGGAGGGCATAACTACAACTTGAAATTGTGAGGGTAAATGCCAATAGTATACCTTAAATCTAACTTTGTATACATAAAACACACGACAAAATTATGATTAAACGCAATTCTACATTCAATAAAACAATAATGCATGCATAATATATATAGCTGCCATTTTATACATTCAGCAGGAAAAATAATGTATGGTTGCATTATTTATAGAATGTTTTTGTTTACAATACAGTATTATTCCATTAAGGTAACAAATATATTACGTTTTAATAACTTTTTCCAACAATATCCTTTTTCGAGATAATCGACTTCAACAATAAAACGTTTTGTTTATTTTCACCAGCATTGCTCTGAAGGTCATTATGTCGATAAACTTAAGGGAAAGTTACTGGTGTGTTGTAAAATTACAAGTCACCTACTTGTAAACGATTGAAGAAACTTTTCAAATCATTTATGATATCGACCATGTAAACAATATATATATATACAACTGTTAAACGATATTGATTCGAAATTAAAACTCTATTTAGTTAACACAAATGTTTCTAGTTTTTGTGCCTTTTTATTTCTAAGCTTCTAATAAATGACTTTAAAACCATAAAAAAAACCGAAGCAATTCACTAAATGCTGAATTACTGGATACGTTTTTGAAATTGATAGAGATCTTTGATCACTGGAAGAAAAATAGTATCGCGTTTAACAATATGTTATCAAAGAACCTCATTTCATTACTCAAAACCCTGTTTACGTTTGATATTGAGCGTACAATCAATAAATCAACTCATATCCTTTTCTTAACCTTTGTAATAAATTTTCGGTCATTTTTGTCAGCTAGATGTAAGCCAAAACAATAAACACTTAATATAATCAAAATAACGTGGAAAAATGGAAGTAATATTTTAATCCTGAGATCTATTATGAGTTTATTTATAATTGATTGCGTCTGAAGCACTTACAGGCCAAGTGAGCTTTTTTCATCACTTGGTGTCCGTCGTCGCCGTTTTTAATTTTTTGCAAAAATCTTCTCCTCTGAAACAACTGGGCCAAATAAAAACAAACTTGCCTATATCTATTTGCCACAATCATCATTGGGGTATTTAGTTTAGAAAATGTGTCCGATGACCTTGCTTGCCAACCAAGATGGCCGACATGGCTAAAAATAGAACAAAGGGGCAAAATGCAAGTTTTGTCTTTTATTTTGAAAACCATTTATAAATAAAGAAAATCAGACATGAGCAAAAATGTTCAGAATGTAGAGCTCTACCAATTGTCCATACACGCCACAACTGTCTGACGACTTCTAATAGGAGTTATTTCCCTCAAATGACAAATTTTACTTTTTTTTTTTTTAATTTTTGCCTATTATCTTGAAAACTATAATAGATAAAATGAAACTTTAAATTGCAAAAATGATCAGCAAGACAAGTTCCACAAATAAGTCATCATGGTTGAAATCATCAGTCGACTCCTTATTAGAGTTATTGCCCTTTGATGAGGATTTTTTTACCAATTAATTGCGTTTTTGCCTTATATCTTAAAAATTATAATAGATAGATAGAAACTTAAAAAAGCAAAAATAATCAGCAAAACAAGATCTACAAATAAGACAATATGGAGGGAATTGTCAGATGACTCGTTATTGCAGTTATTGCCTTTTAAAGACTACTTTTACCAATTTATGCCTTTATTTCCTTGTATGATAAAAACTATAAGATAGATAGACACTTTAAATCACAAAAATGATCAGCAAGGCAAGATCTACTAACAAATCAAATTTTTCCGATATAGTTAGTAGACTGTCACTCTTAATAAGAGTGATTGCCCTTAAACGAGGATTTTTTTTTACCCTCTTTTGTGTTTTGAGCAAAAACTAAATAATAAAGAGAATCTAAACAGACTAAATGATCAGCGATACAAGATCAACAAGAGATTTCTGTCATGAATATAGTCTACAATGTTGGAGAGTGTCCTTTATTGAATATACACATAGACCAAGGTGAGCGACACAGGCTTTTTTGAGCCTCTAGTTTTTATTTACCTTCATCATGGACTTTCTATCTCCAAAAACAAAATTAACAGCTAAGGATGTAAAACTACCTAACACATATCTCAATTCACCGTAGAAAAACTTGAAACAGTAATTTAAATCTTGAAGACATCAGTTTTATACAATCGTCAAAGACGGGACATATAATGGTTTACGGTGACTTGTAATTTGTTTGTTTTTCTTGAAAGTTAAGGGTTGATTTTCAGTATTGGTTCACACAGGGAATATTAGATATTTTAACAAAACGTAGCATTGGTGATTTATAAAATGAATGTTTACTTCATACTAACTTAGTCATCCTGGATGTTAAATTGAAAGATAACGGACATTGATTACTCACTATCGTAGTTTTTGATGCTTTTTTTCTGTCATGTGTACTATACCGATGCTATATTTGTTATTTTTGACGATATTCTTTCTTACTCGATTGGAAAGTTATATGATGGCGTATCCAGATATAATATTTTGTCTTTAACAATTATCCAGACGAATTATATCGATGTATCATTCCAGTGTTTGAAAACAAAATGCGATTAATTGGCTAATTAAAAAATATAAATTGATTAATATAAAGACATGTTTACATTTGAGTTATATCTATACTAAAATCAAAACGTATTTGCTGTATCTAAATGTATTACATAGATAATTGAAAAACAGGATAAGTTTATATGAATATCGTGTTTATTAAATTCTTTGTCAAGCTCGAATGCTTTCTTTGAAAATCTCTTGACGACTTTAATAGACCAAACATATAATTTTAAGACTGATACTTAGATAAAACTGGAATACAACTCAAGGTTAGTTTTTAATGGAAAGGAACACACCGATTTAAATCATGAATCAAATAGAGGAGTTAATGAGTTTCAATGATTGACGAAAACAGCGATTGTTGATACGTTGAGACGTAATTCAATGTGAGCGATACGACGGGTGTCTGCGATCACCCCAAGTATTTGGTGGGGATCGTGGTGCTCAGTCTTTAGTTTTTTATGTTGTGTTTTGTGTACTGTTGTTTTTCTGTTTGTCTTTTTCTTTTTTAGCCATGGCGTTGTCAGTTTATATTCGACTCGTGAGTTTCATTGTCATTTTGGTATCTTTCGCCTCTTTTTAAGAAGTATTTCAAACATATTTCATCTGAAATAAGAATTTAAATAACATATCTAACATCATAATAATACATCTTTTGATACTAATTACTCTTATGGTTTTTATTTTGAATTCGTCTGACCAGGTCATTAAAATTCTTCCTTATTGAGAATAAATGCAGAAAATGAAAAATAAAAAAAAAATAAATAAATAAAAAAAAAAACCAAGATAAAATACCAGTGCTAATAACATACTTTTACTTGCCATTACCATCACGACTGGTGTCACCAGTGAAGCAGGAACTGCTTACTCTTCCAGACCATATTCTCTGTTCATTGTGGGATTGATGTTTATCAGCTGTCCGTTTTCTACGAAGTATTTTGTCGGTGGTTTAGTTTTTCGTCTTTTTCTTATTAATAATTTATTTTCTTCCTGTTTTAAAGTAATTGTATACTAGTGTTTAACATAAGTTGATAATAAAATTGAAAAAAAAACAAAACGATCTTATAGACGTGCTATTGTGAGTTATCCATTTACATTTAACTTATTGTCACTTGTGAAGGATGAATTTGATCTTTCAAGTCCTTCTACCATTTTTTAAAGAGAAGTCAGTACAACTTACAAGGATATGTATCCACTTTTGAGATAAAATTAGTCAGTTAGGGACAAATTACGGATAAATCGTACTTTGTAAAAAATCACTCTGATTCAAACAAAAAATTCTCTGAAACTGACATTATCAAGATGCCTGATTGCTTGATTGACAACAAATTTGTAACGTTTGGAGGAAGTGTTTTTCAACAAACAATCGGCATTCACATGAGAACCAACTGTGACCCTCTTCTTGCCGATTTGTTCCTTTATTCATATGAGGCTGACTTCATACGGGAACTTCTTAGGAAGAAAGAAAAGAGGTAAGCAGTATACTTTAAATTCACTTTCCGCTAGATGGTGTTCTCTCACTAAATAACTCAAATTTGATGACTATATGAACGCATCTATCCCATCGAACTTGAGATAAAGAATAAACCAGATATAGTTAAGTCTGCCTCATATCTTGACTTACATCTAGAAATTGACAATGATGGTCGGTTTAAAACCAAACTTTAAGACAAAAAAGATGATTTCAGCTTCTCAATTGTGAACTTCTCATTTCTATGTAGCAACATTCCAGCAGCACCTGCATACAGAGTATATATCTCCTAGTTGATACGGTATTCATGGGCTTGTATTTCCTATCATGATTTCCTTGATAGAGGGTTGCTGCTCACAAGGAAGTTATTAAATCAAGAGTTCCAAGCGGTGAAGTTAAAATCATCCCTTCGTAAATTTTAAAGACGCCATCACGAGTTGGTTGACCGTTATGGAATATCTGTTTCACAGATGACAACGGATATGTCCCAGTTGTCGCAACTACAATCCCGTACCGTCTTCCTCGAATGTGACCTACCGAATTAGACTTATCACCGGGTTTGTACTAACATTAGCAACACGACAGGTGACACATGTGGAGCAGGATCTGCTTACCCTTCCAGAGCACCTGAGATCACCCCCGGTTTTTGGTGGGGTTCGTGTTGATCAGTCATTGGCTTTCTATGTTTTGTTTTGTGTGCTTTTGGTTGTCTGTTTCTGTTTTTTGTTTTCCTTTTTAGCCGTTAAAGTTTATTTTTCGACTTCATGAGTTTGAATGTCCCTTTGGTGTCCTTCGCCTCTCTTTTAGACGAAATAACCTCTGTTTTTATTATTCTTTATATCATTGTGTAATTTAAAACTTGAATACAATTTTTTTTCAAAGCTTTTTTACAGAATGCAAAGCTATAACTGGATTGCCATGTGTTGTTAGCAATACAATTAATGCCAGAAGTCGACAGCGAATATCTTACAAATGATGGCCTATGACTTTTTATTGTAAATTTTAATTGGCCCCTTGATAATACATGTGGTTCAAAAGTCATAAATTTAACTTATTTTTGTTTCGCAGAATTACTCTTCCACACACATTCACTTAAATATTTCTCACAATGAATCACATTTAACCTCATCCGGAATTAACATACCAAGAATGTTTCAAACTAATGAATAGGTGAAAACACATTAAAAAGTTCGTATAATACGTAAATTAAAGGGCGATAATTCTTCACAAGAAATTTATAAGTTCTATCCGTTTGCATGTTTTGTCATTTGAATTTCTCTTATTAAATCAAGTCTAAAATAAAGCAATGGAACATACAGTCAAACAACAGTGATGATGAAACAGAACAAGATACTTCAGTTTTTTTATGCACTACATGCACATTTGAAAATTCGAAAAATTAATTTGTTTACACTGGTGCCAGATACGGATTATAAAAAGAACCGTGAATATCAAAGGTCTAAGACATAAAGTTTCAACTATCTTACAGTTGTTTTTTTTTTTTTTTTTTATATTATCTTTTCATCATACCTAACACAAACATTTGTGTCCAAAAAGCTAATTATTATTGTGTATATACATTTCATAATTCCATCTTGAAATAAATATTTAAATATCTCAAACCAGTATACTTTCATTTCATAAAGTTATCATTCGTTTTAAATAGACACTGCAGTGCTGGTGAAAAACCAAACAAGCCATTTATTTGTTGTTTAAAAGAATATTATATCATCACAAATGCGTAGATGCAAGCTGCTTTCGACTTCGATATCGTAATGAGCCAGACACTTTGGATGTTCTCTGATTTTTGTTTCAAACTGATAAACTAATGAAAAAAGTAAAATAACAAAATACCGAACTCCAAGGAAAATTCAAATCGGAAAGTCCCTTATCAAATGACAAAATCAAAAGCGAATGGAAAACAACTGTCATATTCCTGACTTGGTACAGGCATTTCCTGTAGAAAATGGTGGATTAAACCTGACTTTATAGCTAGCTAAACATCTCACTTGTATGACAGTCGCATAAAATTTCATTATATTGACAACTATGTTTGAACAAAACAAACAGACATAATAGGTAAAAATGTCAAATTGAGGGGTGCGACAGTCAGCATTGTTCTATAATCTTAATCACTATAAAAAAAACCAAATATGTCAACAAAGAAAAAACAAAATGGTATACAGACAAAGCACATAAGCAAAAATGAAAGTAAAAAATACAAAACATGACTACAGCACAACAACACAATGGCGGGATGCATAAGTACCGAGCCATGCCAAAAGGATATTAACAAAAAATGGACTAAACAGTAAAGGTTAATAATTTACAAAGACAAATAAAAGAACACTATAACACTAATAAGATGATAATCAACGTTTAACACATTGAAAGGGCAGATAGATATAAAAAAGAATATTCAAAAGGGCAATCAAAATCAATTGTATTGTTTGGTATAAACAGATACGTTGAAAGACAATTTTTACCCTCCATTACGAATGACAGGGAAATTGGTAAACTAATACATGGAAGTAAACAGAAACACCGCCTCCTGGTGCGGGATTTTCACAATGTGTTTAAGACCTATTGGTGGCCTTTGGCTGTTACCATTCTCAATTTTATTTACAAGCTAGATTAGGTTAAACAAGCTAGATTAGGTTATTATGTTATATGCTATTATACATGGTATGCAAATGGCAAACATATCAAATGCCTAGATATTCAATTTGTTCGTAAGGGTATACTATACAGAAAATATCCATCGTTGATTTTTTTTTAATGTTGACACAAAATTAATTTTGATAAGTTCTTTCGAATATGGAAATAAATGTATACCTGCATCAGTTCATTACATACTTTTCGAGATATTTCTGTTTGAAATAAAAAAAATGAGATGTTGTATGATTGCGAATGAGACAAATATCCAACAAAGTTCAAATAAAGTGGATGTAAGCAGTTATAGGCAACCGCATGATTTTTAAATGCATGTTTATTGTAAAAACACAAAATTTACAAAACAACTTCTAACGGAAAGAGATATTTTCACCTGTTTTTTAGCAGTGTTCCTTAAGTTATAGGCCTTTAAGTCAGTTCCTAAATGAAGAATGAATGCGATTAAATTTTTCTCTGCCATTTGGATATAACATTCTTGAAGCAGTAAAAAGTCGATTGCAAAGAAAAAAGGAATCCTTTGCTGTATTTGGCAAAACCTTTCGGAATTTTGGGTCCTAAATGCTATTCCCATTTTCCCTGTCATTGGTAATGGAGGGTAAAAATTGTCTTTCAACTCATCTGTTTATACCAAACAACACAATAGATTTTGATTGCCCTTTTGAATATTCTTTTTTATATCTGCTCTTTCAATGTGTTAAGTGTCAAGTCAATTTCGTACTTGAATTGGTCTTTTTAACTTTTTTGATTCGAGCGTCATTGATGAGTCTTATGTATGGCGTGTAAAAATTTTAATCCTGGTATCTAACATAAATTTATTTGTAACTAGAAAAAAACCTAGTTATTCAAATCTTGCCGATCCCATTTCTCTTTCTTGGCGATAAATGTATTCTAAAAGTTGATGCAACATCGTCGTGAAGTTATTCCCACAGTACATCAAAACGCTATATGAATTACTTTCGTATACGGATTCATTGGCGATACAGAAGTAATTTTGCCTCCAATTTATGCCCCCACAGTAGATTTCGAGAGCTAAAATATACAACATGTTCATTTTCCTTTGCAATTACTTTCAAATTGACGTAATCGGTTTGATGAATTAGCGATGTTTTATGCTTATCATTAGCAATTGCGAAAACAACGCGTTAAATGTAGGTGGCATTATAATCTGCCCATGCTTCTGTATCGTATGCCCTTACATTGTTACAGTGAATAGCTAGTAACCAAATACTTTAAACATCACCGTGAACATTCTTCAAATATATGTAACAAGTAGTTTGGATTGACCTTCTAGAACACAGGAGACCATTTCAACAATAATTGAAACATTATTTGGAACATAATGGCGAATACAAAACAAGGTATTATTACTATTCCATAGGACCTCATATCAATCTTTCAAATGAGAGCTCAAAATCCTGTATTTTGCTGTCTAGGCAGCAAAACTATTTACTATATAAACTATATAGTAAATAGTTTTGCTGCCTAGAACTTTTAAAGTGTTTGATGTAGAAATTAATCTCATTTACTGAGTAATCACGATCTTCGTCTTGTATAGCAACAGTTCTAGTTCAAACTTGACCTCCATACATTAAAGAAATGCAGAACCTCTATTATAAGTTGA
Source organism: Mytilus coruscus (assembly GCA_017311375.1). Taxonomy (NCBI): domain Eukaryota; kingdom Metazoa; phylum Mollusca; class Bivalvia; order Mytilida; family Mytilidae; genus Mytilus; species Mytilus coruscus. The sequence goes on along the minus strand of CM029603.1, from coordinate 36,962,601 downwards.
ATATAAATATTGTACTGAAATTGGAAATAGAAACATTTTTGAAACTGAGGAATACATTTTTGTGCAGAAATCAGCGTTATTGAATTAAATAATGGGTTTATTAAAGTTACATTTCAAAAATTTTATTTCCAAAGGAGGAGTCATATACCATACGGAGAATCAAAACTCACAAGTCGAAGAGAGACTGACAGTTATTCAATCAGCGATTACGAAAAGTACGGATGATAGGTTCCTTCCGATTTGTTTTTTTTTTTCACTTTTTGCTTTGTCATTCCAGAATTATGGAACTTTGACCCTTAGATTTAAGGCAAATTCCACAAATCGCGCACTTACTCCAGTATTCCTATATTTATTTCCACCAAGTTTTACAGTGTTGTTGAAATTGATGAAAGGAAGCTCCCTTGTTATTTTTTTTTGTATTTTTCGGTAGTTGGTCCGGAGTTATTGGACTTTGATCCTTAGATTTAAGGCAATTTTTCACATATCGCGCACTATCTCCAGTATTCCTGTATTGATTTCCTCTCAACTTTACGTTATAGTAGGAATAAATAATTGAAGTTTTTTGAGTGTTAAAAATTTTTAGAGGTTTTAGATAAAATACATGCTTTTGATGGTCCTTATAATTCTGTTTGATTGAAGCTTTAAATTTTCTGCTAGATAACATTTATGTACGTTTCGGCGATAAAGTGTATCGTCAGGTAGTATTCCTATGGGCACTAACTGTGCCCTTTAATAGCAGATTTATTTCTATATTGCTATGAATCTCAGTTTATGACCAAACTCAGTAAAGACCCATCATTGTTATATTTAGTTGATACATTCAACAATACCTACCGTTATCTGGATGATATTTTTTCGTTAAATAATCCAGAGTTCTCTAAATATACTTCCGAAATTTACCCCAAAGAACTTACTTTAACTAAATCTAACATAAACAGCAGCAGTTGCCCTTTTCTAGATTTAGACATTTCAATTTCTAACGGGAAACTACATACTAAAATTTACGACAAAAGAGACGATTTTTCATTTCCTATTGTTAATTTTCCATTTTAGACGGCGATGTGCCTTTGGCTCCATCATACGGTGTTTATATATCCCAACTCGTTCGGTATGCCCGTGTGTGTTCTGATGTCATAGATTTTAACGAACGTAATCAATGCATCACTGGGAAATTATTGTGTCAGGATTTCGATACCATAAATTACTCCAAACTTTACATTGCTGTAGGGATTTATGAATTGATGCTCGCTTTAGGTTTTTTAAATTTCCGGTTTGTCGCTCCAGAGTTATGGGACTTTAACTATCAGAATTAATATTTATTAAATATTTGATAGCTAGCATAAAAATGTAAAAAAAAAAAAAAAAACAAAAGTACCGAACTCCAAGCGAAATTCAAAACGGAAAGTCATTTACCAAATGGCAAAATATACACATCAATCGAATGGAAAACAACTGTCATATTCCTGACTTGGTACAGGCATTTCCTTATGTAGAAAATGGTGGATTAAACGTAGTTTTATAGCTAGCCAAACCTCTCATTTGTATGACAGTCGCATAGAATTCCATTATATTGACAACAATGTTTGAGTCCCTAATAAAACAAACAGCCATAATAGGTTAAAATGTCGTTTTTATATAGACTAGACCGTTGGTTTTGCCGTTTGAATGGTTTTACACTAGTACTTTTGGGGCCCTTTATAGCTTGTTGTTCGGTGTGAGCCAAAATTTGGGTACAGTTGTCAACATTGTGTTATAATCTTAATCACTATAAAAGCAGAAAACTATGTCAACAAAGAAAACAAAATGACATATAGACACTCTATAGACAAAGCACAAAAGCGAAAATGAAAGACAAGAATACACAAAATGACCAAAGCACAATAACACAATGGCGGGATGTATACATACCAAGCCACGCCAAAAATGACGCACCATCATATCTTACTAACAAGTTTCATTATGTTTCAGACAAAAATCCATACCACTTGAGAAATGCTATTCAAGGAAACCTCATACTCCATAAACCAAAAACAGAATTGTTCAAAAAAGCTGTTATGTATTCTGGACCATTCTTGTGGAATAATCTTCCAATACCGTTAAGAAATATTACAAATGTTAATTCTTTCAAATACAAAATAACAGATCATTTATTGAAATCAACCTAGCTGTATAAAAAATATTGAAAACTGAATATGTCATCACGTTTATTTTTTCATAACATTTTATCAAGTTGTATTGAACATTATTATCATACTTGTCTTTTTTATACTAATGTATGCAATGTATATGTTTGCATTTTGTTTGATTTTTTATGATGAGGGCCTCAGGGAAGATTAGTTATACAGCTAACTGTGTAACCCTCTTAAAATAAAGTATTGTTGTTGTTGTTGTTGTTGTTGATATAACCAAAAATGGACTAAATAGTAAAGGTTAAAAATATACAACGACAAATAAAAGGAACACTATAACACGTACTTAAGATGATAAACAACGTCAGTTCCTAGAATTTATACTTCTAGACTATCATGTATTGTTTGTGAAGTTGATAACAAGGTCTTGGTATCTTCCGATGAGCTTTTTTAGAAAAAGGACAAGACGCTCTTTTACATAACCCTGGTTCATCAACTTTCTGCTCAGACACTGGTGACGTTTTATAAAGTCTGGGTAGCAGCTGCCAGCTCTTGAATATCGAATGAGTTTGGAAATGTATACCCCATATAAAGGTAAAGTTGGTATATTGCTGCTAAGGTGGGGGAAATTTATATTTCGAAATTAAAATCGATTCTTTTGTCATAGATTTTGGTACTGAGATGACAGCTTATGTCAAATTTGAGGTATAAGTCTAAAAATGAACCGGAGGTAGGCGTGTCTGTTGTTTCTTTAATTTCTAGTTCTGGAGGATATATTAATGGAACCCAATCAGAAAAGTTTGGATTTTTAATGGAAAAAACATCATCAATATATCTGAATGTCAAATTAAATGATCTGGCTTCTTTGATCTTCTAGTTTTTGACAAGTGTCTGAAGGAACTCTTGACTCATATGAAAATAAGAAGAGCTTGGCCAGATGAGGCGCACAGTTCGTTCTCATAGGAATGTCGATATTGATGAAAAAGTCAATCATCAAATTAAAAAAAAAATGTTTTCAATAAGACACTCCAGCATACTGATCACTTGTTCCGCAGTGTAGCATGTTTTACTTTTTTGTTCACTATTAAGAAAATTTGCCGTATGGTATCTCAAAGCAAAATATTTATAGCGTTTGCTACCATTTTATCTTGAAAAGCATTATGGATTATTTCTTTTAGACGATTTTTCAATTTCACATGGGGAATAGTGGTATACGGGGTTGAAAAATCAAAGGTTTTGATAGAATTAATTTCAGAAAATGATCGAAATTTAAAATTATCCATAAGTTCTGTCGAGTTTTTTTTTTTTTTTTTTTTTGAATCAACATATGGTTAATACCACTACGCGAGTAAACAGTTTCACAGTATTTCTGAAGACCTTCTTACACTGCGGACAGAATTTTTGTCAATCTAATGGACAATTTCTTTGTAGAACATGCAGATGAGCCGACAATGTACCGTTATTTGTACGGAATTTTGTGAAGCTTTGGTATCCAATACAAAGAAGGTAAATCCTCAGATTTGCTGTTCCGTGTAATGTTCATTGAAGCCAAGAAGAAATTATGATTCGCCAAAATCTGTTCCTTGTCAAATGATCTGTTTTTGTATGTGTGATTACCCGAGTGCTAGTTTATCCCTATTTTTTTACAAGACATTCGTAGTAGTACGATCTACATACAAAAACAATATTATTTGAAGCTTTGTCCGCAGGAACAACAACATATTTATCGTGAATAGATGATAGACATTTCACAGCTTCTTTGTCTCTGAATACGGACTTTGGTCGATCATTCATAATAAATCGTTGTGTTGCCTGGGACTTTGAATATTTGATTTATAAATTGCTTTTCTCACCGAGTAAGAACGAACTTAATCGGTCAAAGGTTTCTACTTTATCTTCATCCAATAAGGAATCTAGACTTTCTCTGATAAAATAAAAGTAAAATATACCCCTTATGAAGGAAATCTAAAGTTTTGCACCTCGTTGTTTAAATCGTGTCTTTCCCCTAGATTCTCCATATTCTAATTCTTCTATCAATAATTTCGTAAACAGTCTCGAGATAAAACTTTTGGGTTGGATAAATAACGTCTATGGACAGCAATTTTCTGGGTGATTTTATTACGTTTGCAGTTTTCCGATTTTGTCAAATTCCACCTTTCATGACGTTTTTGACTAAAGCTGGATTGGATAAACATGTGATGCAATCATAGCAGGAAACATTGTAAATACACCCAGCCTTGCTCCGTTCATTTGTTATCTCAGTTGTTTTGTTCTTGGCCTATATATCCCTAATGACTTTACCATGCTTGGATATCGGCAAATTACTGTTTCCACTTATGTATAGTTCTTTACAATATCTGGTTTTCATATGTATAACTACATGTATGATTTATTTTTAGTATATAAATAGAGTGGTTCAATAAAAGGATTAATTGAATGAATAGGATAGTATAAGCTATCTTTCTGTCGCCAAAATAACTTAAAAAATGCATCAGTAACATAAGACGTCAGTCGAAATGTTAATTGTTCATTCCTTTCCATATTTTGCAAAATTTACATGTGATGTGTAATTTATCACAAATTCAAAGTAATTTATTTAAATATCATGTCGAAGTTTTAAATTTCGATAATATTCTATATCAGCTAACAGGTTACCAGATATACATGTTTTGCATTAAAAGACAAGCCTATCTTTAAAAATGATAGTTCTTTATAACGATGTATTTCTGTCTATTCGCAAAGGTTGGGCAAAGAAATGTGCTTTAATGATTTGTATTTGAAGAAAGGGATATCAAGTTCAAATATTCCGGAGAATATTCCCAAAATATATTGAAAATTAACAAAACGACATTTTCATTGCTGCTCAGCATGTTTTCAATAATTAGAAGATCTCTAAAAACAATAGATATTACGTAAACAATGTTGATGCGTTCCGATAAGTTCTATTTTCGTTGTAATGATTACAAACCAATAGTTTTAGATTTCAGCTAACATAAGAACAAACAAATAGTACTTCAGATTGCTTGCAATTTTTTTTTTTTTTTTTGTATGTTCTAAATTGATCTATAACTATTGAACATCGGCAACATAATGTTACCATTGATATATAACTACATGTATGATTCATTATTTGTATATTATACTCAAAGATGAAGTAAATGAATAGAATAGTATTCGCTGTCTTTCTGTCGCCCAAATAGCGTTAGCAATTATGCACCAGTTTGATCGATGTTATTTTGTACAAATTAGTGTAAAGCAATGAAGGACTTCAAACGAAATGTTAATTGTTCATTCCTATCCATTCTTGTAAAATCAAATTTTACGAGTTGACGTGTAAATTATCAGTAACTCAAAGTTAATATGTTTAATCCAATATAAGAACTGTAAATTTCGACAGTGTTCGATGTCAATAATTCAGCAAGTTACTAGAAAAAGATATTTTTCATTGGTGAGCCTAGCATCTCGATGTCAATCATTTTACAAGCTAGTATATATAGACTATATTTGCTAGTTCTTTTTAACATAACTCAGAAAACAAAACTGATATGAGCATTGTTAATCATAAGTTCTTTCTGTCAATAGACTTTTTCATTTTACCGACTTTTGACTCCAGAGTTTATATTTTTTCGACAAGTCACCTTCTATGTAGTAGGACTTCCTGGTACTCGGTCAAGTAAGAGCAACGTAAAACAGTAAAATCAAGCATTTAATCGATACAATTTTGGGGAAAATTAAATGCTTTATATTTTCTTAACACGACAAAATCATTGGAAAACAGAAAACTTTCTCTTCAAATTGCGCGAATTAATTGTTTGATTTTACATTTTTTGGTTGCTCTTACTTGACCGAGTACCAGAATGTCCTACTATAGAAAAGGTAACCTGTCAAAAAATTATCTAGTCCGGAGTCAAAAGTCGGTAATACGAAAATAGTCTATTCCTCAAAGATAAGGCAAACAAATGTTCACCTTTAAGCGTGTATTTGGTGAAAGGGATATCGCATTGAAATTTACCAGATACTATTCTAAAAATATAATGGAAATTACCATAAATAAAAAAGGTCATTTCTATAGCTAAAACAGAGAGGCCTAAGATACCAAAGGGACATTCAAACTCATGAGTCGAAAATAAACTGACAAAGCTAAAAAAAAAAAAAAAAGAAAAAACTAACAAACAAACAATTGTACACAAAACAAAACATAGAAAACAAAAGACAGAACAACACGAACCCCAACAAAAACTGGGGGTGATCTCAGGTGCTCCGGAAGGGTAAGTATCTTTTCAAGAATAAGAATATTTTCTTAATGTCATCCCATAAATCATTTCATTCGTTGCAAAAGTATATAATATAATTTTATGATGAATGATTCCTATTCGGAACATTCGATAGATTTGAAAGATACCTCAGACGCACGTGTCATGGGCACAAAAATTGGTATCAAATTTCATTGCTATTTGCAGTTTTACATATCTTCTCGTTTAAAAATTAAACAAATAAGTTACAATGGGAAATTGTTCATGTGCAGACCATTCTAATATTACCTGTTTTATTTACAGATAGTTTCTATATATTTTTAAAGCATCGTACCTTACGTGTTTGTAGATAGTGCTCCAAACTGTTTTTGAAGAACTATTCATACTATCCTCAGACAAGGCGAATAAAGGTTTATGAAAACGTTGATTATAAATTGCTTTTGATAATGAGGTACTTTCTAATCTAAGATTCAATTAGTCTAGATATTTAAGAAATAAAAACTGTCTGGTATAATACAGATTGAATTTCCTATCAATTAAGGTCGTTTTACGTTATACAAACTCTTAATTAAGATATTTAAGGAGAAATATTTTATAATAGATTTTTTTATTAGATGTTCAGATCCAAAACAAAAAAACATTTTAAAAAGATTTGGGCTGACTTTAGAATAATAATGGCCTCATTACTGAATAATGTATGTTACAAAAACATCATGTAGATTTGGGTTTGAAAATCTTCATGCATAGTCATTTCGGGGCCTTTTATAGCTGACTATGCGGTATGGGCTTTGCTCATTGTTGAAGGCCGTACGGTGACCTATAGTTGTTAATTTCTATGTCATTTTGGTCTCTTGTGGACAGTTGTCTCATTGGCAAACATACCACATCTTCTTTTTTATAGTAAAAAAAATACACATCAACAAACATGAAGAGTAACATACAATAGTGTGCGTATGGATAGATTATACATTATACTTTTTACATTCTGGAATGTAAACAAGTAAATCTACCTTTGTAAACCCCTCCGAATTACAATAAAGCTTACAATGTTAATTTAATTATGCAGTATTTTGAAATAAATAATATTTTATGAGTCTACAACGAGCGAAAAAAGGCTAACAACTTAATCATGGATGTTTAATTGGTAATTGTAATGATGATCCGTATTGACTGCAAGCAAAATGTATTCAGGATTATATGACAAAAAACAATATCTCACTATTTCTAATAATTCAAATGCATGCTTAAAAATCTCGACATTTATTTGTGCGGGTGGTTCAGATTATTAGATGCCAGTAGCTTAACATTCAATTTAAGGTCATCATGGAGGCGTTTAAGATTGTTAATCAAAATTTCTCTTTTGTTTGTATACAAGTAGCAGTAAAAGTTTAAGGTGTGTACCTTTAAACTATTACCCACTTATAGAAAAGTAGTCACAAATTGAAATGAACATGTTGTGATTCACGAAACACGAGGAACAGCTTAACTGATCTAAAATGATAATCTCTTTAGTCAATGTAAATAGTACTGAGGTACAACATAAAATGAAATAATAATCTTTTTAACTTAGCTCTTTGATTTTCAAAACGACAAAGCACCATCATTCCGGTCGTATTGCTGGTGATGCGATATATTTCTCTATAATTGATGGTCTACAACAGGGGGAGGGGATTTAGGCTTTTCTCAAAGGATACACTATTATGCCCTTTACTCTAGTTGTGAAAGATTACTAAGATAACGCACCATGTTGAGAATATTAACACATTTATTATTTTCTTCTTCTCTTCCTTTCAGCTAAGGATCCCATCTATCCATCCTCGTGCACACTTGAACTTCGTGAATAATTAGTACACAGGTTAAAATTCTTAAATACTTTAAAATTTGTATTTGATGCTTCTCTGCTGAGTATGCGGGACTAAGGAGAAAGTGCAAAGACTGGAAGATTCGGAGTCAGTACAATGTGCCCAGGTAAGGTAAAAACATGACTTGGTGTGTCGTTCTAGGACATTCGTGATATATGTTTTGCAATTGGGCGTCAAACAATTATCCATACATTCAATCCATAAGCATGTCCTATCCAACATTTGTTCTTAACATCTCTGAATATTCATCAATTGGTCTGCTATAGAGTCAGTATTTTAGTTTTCTTAGTATATTTATATGTTTTTTAGATTTGGATCTATCAAGTTGTCTTGATTCCTATTCCATTGAGCATAAAAGAAAAACATCACGCAAAGATCCTTATGCGGAATTTAACAAGAGGCTCTCAAGGGCCTGAATCGCTCACCTGTATTTCAGAGGAGAAGATTTTTAAATGTTAGCAAACTTGATGAACAAATTGTGTAAAATTGTCTTTAAAGTGCAATAACTCCTTAAGGGGTCAATTGACAATTATGGTCATATTTAACTTTTTTGTAGATCTTACTTTGCTGAACATTATTGCTGCTTACAGTTTATATATATCTATAATAATATTCAAAATAATAACAAAAACTGCAAAATTTTGTTAAAACTACCAATCAACCCAACAATGGGTTGTTCGATTCGTCTGATAATTTCAGGGCCGATAGATCTTGACCAATTAAACAATATTACCCCATGTCAATATTCAAAATATATAACAAAAACTGCAAAATTTTGTTACAAAACTACCAAGATTAAGGAACATTAAGGCAGCAACCCAACAATGGGTTGTTCGATTCGTCTGATAATTTCAGGGCCGATAGATCTTGACCAATTAAACAATTTACCCCATGTCACATTTGCTCTAAAAGATTTAGTTTTTGAGATATAAGCCAAAAACTGCATTTGACCCTTATGTTCTTTTTTTAGCCATGGCTTTTTAGTTTAAGTTTGACGGTATTTGGCCCAGTAGTTTCAGAGGAGAAGATTTTTGAAATAGTTTACGATGACAGACGACGACAGACGACAACAGACGACAGACGAAGACGGACGCAAAGTAATGGCATAAGCTCACATGGGGCCCTTCGGGCCCCGGTGAGCTAAAACGTGGATTTCTTTATGAGGAAAGGAAACTTTTAGATCTAGTGTATCAGAAAAAAAAAATCTTTTTTTCTGTTTTGTTTGAAATAAAAACATTCACAGCCTCCTTTCTAATAAGTTAAGCTCCAGCGATTCACAACCAACAGCAGTTAGATCCATCCTACCTGTAGCACTGAAGGAAGCGTCATCTGCGTAGAGTCTGGTCAAAGATGTGTTTTTCTCCAATGTAATTATATAAGTCTATACTATGACTGAGCAATTTGCCTTTAATAGCAATACATTCCATACAATATATTTCTGTAGAGTTAAAGGTCAAATTAATAATAATATAAGTATCAAGAATTCAATTCACATTCCAAAGGCAGACCATGAGGGCGGTTTTTCCTGTAAACAGCAAACCATATTTCTTATTCATACAAAATGGATGTATTTCCTTTTCCACTTGATAAATATCTTTACAATATTTCAACAACGTGTCATACAGTTTCGTGATAGCTCTAATCTGTATTTGTAATTCGGCTTCATACCTTTTAAGATCAACAACAAACAATTGTCTTACAAAAAAAAAATCAAAAATGTTGAACCAAACTCCTATGAAATCCGGTAAAAATATCAACTGTACATGTCATTTTCAGACACATAAAAACAAGGCAACTTCAATTAAATGAACTTCACTTTAAGTGATATTGTATTTATGGCGAAATCTTCGAATAGCAGGTTTGAAAAGGTCACTGACCTCTTGAATTTGAAAATCCAGAAATATTCACCAGTCTTTCAGATATAAGTATCAAAACTAATGATTTTGTTTTTGTTTCTTGAACAAACTGCCCAAATACCCCCACTTATCCTAGCTGTAGTCAAAAAAGATTTGTTGCACGATTTCTTCAACAAAAACGATTATGTTGGTAAAGGATCTTAGAAAAAAAGGTATTGGATGGACCTTTTAGGTGAATTTCAACTTGGTCAGGACATCATTGTGACAATAATGTGCTAAAGTGTCCAGATAATATCATCCTTTGCATTTATAAATAAAAAAATAACATATTTCTTTCTGAAATCTGCAATTTAAGGGGTCTGCAGTTAATGGCTCTTTACACAACTCTTCCTTTAAAAATCCTCTACTTCCAAGAACTGTATTTTACCAAGTCAGGAATATGGCAGTTATTGTTCACTATACCTTAACGTTTACTAGAGTTGATTTATATAAAAATGTAATATGTATAATGCTAAAACTTCCTATCCTTTTTACCTTAATTTAGCATTTTTAATATTATATTCATGAATGAAGGATCTTCGCCAACGTCTTTGTGCTGTAAAACGCAAACGCCTGCTTATTTAGCATATAAATACCACCGATTTCCGTCTTGCTTGTCAAGAGTTTCAAACGTTATCTTATCCAGTGTTTTCCTAAATGAAATTGAAAGCTGAACGAAAGGAAGATTTTAAAAGTTGTCTCGTCTGTAGGGATAACTATTGTATTTTAATTCATTATGGTTATATATTTAATAATTCCTGAAAAAAATGCTTCGAAATTGATCTGTGACAGAACTTTATCGCAATTGTATTTTAATTCATTTATGGTTATATATTTAATAATTCCTGAAAATAAAATGTTTCGAAATTAATCTGTGACAGAACTTTCAAAGTACTTACAATGTAACCTGGCAAAAATGTTGTGTCATGCAGCGCTTTTGTCCTTTTCTGACACTAATTCGGTATTGTTTGGTCTGCCAAATACTCAACGATAATTCTTTCATCATTTTAACATCTATTCCAGCAGCAATAGATTTACTTTTCATTGTCTTTTGGTCGTTTCATGTTTTTCGCCATGGCGTTGTCATTAGGGAATTGGTGTTCTTGGCAGATCTTTCATAATACCTATTAAATGTATATGCTGACAGCTTATTCCTCAGTTCATCATGTTTAAAAATGTAAGATAATCCAAAGTCACAGCTAAAGTTTAGAAAAGCAAACAATTTATACTTTTTTAACGTGAAAAAAAAATTAAAGTAATGTGTGATAAGTTATTAGTAACGTAATATATTTGAAAATGTATATAACCATGTATATTACTATACATATCAGATATTGATTTGCAACTATAGTTCTGATAGAATAACATGAAATATCGCTATTTCTTGTTTTGGAGTCTATATATGATCCAGTTAATCGTGTAATGATATTTATAATAAAAAAAACGGTTTACGTAATAAGTTGTATTTTGTTCGGTTTAGTCACATAGTCGAAAAGTGAAGTACATGCCTGTGTCGGGCAAGTCTGATTATCAAGAACCTGTTATATATTGCCTATCAAACTTTTACATGACTGGTCTTGTCAAAGAAGAGACAAACAACAAGTTAGTTTTAACTTAGTTCATTAAAAAAAACTATGCTTTCTATGTACATTTGCAGAGCAAGTTTTGGTTGCATGGTCTTTGAAAAAGGCATTGTAACATGTAACATTTACAAAGAGTTACGTAGCAGTAAAATGATCGTATAAAAGGAGGAAAATTGAATATTTAAAAGCATCTTCCAACACGGTTGTATTGTGCTTACTTTCCGAATTTCTTTCAATTATTATTTATTGACAAGCAATGTAATTGATGTGAAAGTTTCGTGTCTGCCAGAGACTAAGTGAGCTACAGGAATAAAACAATTCAACATTTTAGACAGTTGTAGTTAAACTCAATTTTATTGCAGGAAATGTCGACTAATAGTTATTGTGGTATATGAACATAATTCATAACAATAAGAATATGACTTTTGAAAAACACTATTGACTCTTAAGGTTTAAATGTGTATTTGTTTATAAGATCACTAGTTGGGAAAACTTTCGTATTCTGCTATGAGTTGTCTTTATCGATGTATATTTTCTAATTCGTCGCTCTTTAATGAGTTTAAAGATCTTTACACATGGGTTTCCTTCGTTGAAATATTTACTAGTATTTTAATTGACAATACAAATAGGTACAACATGTCAAACTAATTAATTAAGTAACTCTACTGCGGGTTAATGTGCTTGTGTTTTGTCAATTTAATTATTCTTGCTCGTTGGCAGCTCTTTAATAGGCTCTCTTCAATTCATTGAAAACTTTTTAAGTTTTGACTTTTCTGTGTAGTATATCGTGGACGTTTGTCTTTTTTTTTTTTTTTTTTTTTTTTTTGTCAAGGCGTTATCAGTTTTTTTTCTACTTTTGAATTTTTGTGTCCTCTTTGTATCATCCGCCTTATTGTATAGACGTATGGATATTGTTTAAGCAAGTATATCTTTCTCCATATGTCTGTTGGTGTTTCGTTAGATAGCTAACTTATACACAATATCTCCTTTTATTCATAAGCTTAATGAAGAATGAAAAATAGAAATGAGATAACACGGCATGAACAATATGATTCAAAATTCATGAGAACAAAACTTAAAAGCCACACAAACAATGAAAGGTAAAGCATACCTGGTCCATATGCTACATAGTAAAAAGCCTACCCGCTGAAAGCTATAATAATTTTGTTTGGACAAAGCGCATTATATTAGGTTGTCATGTCATTTATTCTTATATCTTTAGGAAAGAGGTTTGTTGTAGATAAATATATGATGTTTGCTTTTATCTTTTCATAGGCGCTGAAGAATACATTTTGATATTGATTTTCATGTGGCTGTAAAGGATATTCTAAGACCGAAAAGATGAATTTATTTTACAGTGTCTATTGTTCCTGCCATCTGGAAGAATAGGTAAAATCTCCTTTTTTTCGGCCATTCGTTTGCGCATGCGCAAATGTTTAATATTATCAGCAGCTGGTGGCATGTGGCGAGGAAAGTCTCCCGGGCGAGGTGTCGGATTGCAAACGCGCGTATGCAATCGACGGTTTCAGAATGGCGATCGTGTTTTATATTTAAAGATGCCCTAAAGAAAATTCGAAAGAATGTGATTGCTTTAAAAACAAATTTCTAGAGGACAGACTCCACAACTATAGCGTTTGCACGTAAACTGAAAGGAATAATGCGTGAAATCAAACTGAAATTGCTAATTTACCCCAATTACCTTTACCTGTATGATGTACCCATGGAGGCAAAACGCATTAAACAGTTCACAGGAAAACTACCTAATCAAAAATACCGTGCCTTAAAGATTTGTAAGTTCTACTACAACTGGGATCTAAGAACATGCACTGATATGTCTGTGCTGGAAATAATATACCAGGCTTGGGTTATAATCCCCCTTTTTATTTTATTCTGTTTTGTTTATTTTCTCAATAAAACAAAATATTACGTTTTCTTATTATAAACACAATCTTGCTTTGTGGGCAGCTTACATGTGCCTTCCCTTTTCTCTTATTTTCTATGTGTTGAAGATCATAGAACACTGTAAATAGAGGCATATTTAAATAAAAACTCGTGCTAACCCATTTGACGACTTCATTGGAACCAAACTTCAAGGAAATGATAAATTCAGGATCTTCTTAATGAATCATAGATGACCATTGAAGTCACTGATCCGACTCCTAACCTTGCAGAAAATTTAAAGGTAGAACATAAAAGAGGAGAGGTATTTTTGGCCCCCTTTCCCTTAGAAGCAATAAAATATGAATATGCTGTACACTATGAAGTAAATTCATTTTCATTTTGATTTGTTTTGGTGAATGGAAACTTTTTTTGCACAATTTTTTGCAAAATGAATTTAATTAAAAAGTGTCCGTGCTGCATATCAATTGATGTTGTTGATCATCTTCTTTTGGTCTTTTTTGACAAGCCGTTTATATTTACGGAGAATCGGAGTGTTCCAAAGTACAGCCAGTAGAAACAAAATGAAGTTGGTACTTAAGGAGATTATTGTCATGATATTGTTGTTAGGATTGTTCATTATTATTATTTTCCAGAACGTTTTATCTTCAGTTTATAATCAGTAACGTCCGCACGGAGAACGTGCAAAAAATGAAAAGTTTGGCTATTTTTCCTGATAGCCGGACGAATAGCCGCTGCCCTTATTTTATCATTATTATTATATTTCTATAATTTTACGACCATGCTTATATCAGAAAAAACTTTGACTGCTGCATTTCATTAAATTGAATATGCTTATATAATACACATGCTTTCAATGCATCAAAAACTTTATCTGGAAAAACCTTCATTAATTAAGCAAAACCAAATATATCAAACATAGCCTACAACATCCAAAATCGTCGAAGGACAACGGTGCTCGAAGGAAGTGAAACATCATTTGAAGATCAATTAATAGTTATCACCTGATTATTTCAAATCACGTTCTTTTTAACCATTCCAATACCACATTTGCTTTTGGGCATATTTCTACTCAATGTGACTGATAGTAATCCGTACGATGACTTCTCAATTCTACGTCTTCCAATCTTACATTGTATTAAAATTGTTTAATTTTGAACATTTGCACTTTTGTTAGTTAAGTCACGAATGCCTAAAGATAAACAGGCGATAGAGTCATTTTCTCCGTTAATGTGCCCTTAAAGTAGCAATATTGTCGATTGGTTTTTGGGGTGTTTTTTAAATGTCAGTTGCTGTTAAGAACTCATTTTATAATGCATTGCTTACATTTCCATCAATATCCTTGGTTCTGAAACATAAAACAAAATTAGGAGAATAGTTGTTTGTCTGTTAGTTGCAATTTATTCTCAGCGTGCAATACTTTAAATACAGATATTATGTGCGCAACTGTACTACTCATGTTACATGAATCAACATTTGTTCAGACGATAATGACGAAAAGTACTGAAATAACCTTCATTAACGAGCTGTGATGCAACACGCATCATCTGCAATGAATCTTATCATCCTGTAGTAAAAAAAGTTCATTATGATACATAAAACCTAAATGTATTTATTCCTGTTATCTAATGCACGTGTCTATATATATATACTTACCTTATTTACTTGTTCATTCTCGTGTATTTGTTAAATAAACATTTACTATGGGCTAATTTGAACCTTTAACTTACGTTAATAATGGGACTAAAACTTAGGTTGCACGAATAATTCAGTGCATGAAACAATTTTTTATTTTACTCGCCAAAATGGTGAGCAGCTTTTCATTAAACTCTCCAAAATGAAATCCAACTTGCCAGCATGGTGCATGGCTTAGCTTATGAACTCGCCGTCTTGTTCAAACATTATGAATGTATGTAACAAACAGATTATTTATTGATCTTAGTTAAATTATTACATCGACCACCGAAAGCTATATTTTTATGTAGCCTAGGTGGTAGAGTGGTCTAGGGCGCTGGACACGGTGCAGGCAGTTATGCCACGATGTTACAGACGCAAGGGTTGGAATCCCGCTAAAGGAAGAACAAATTTGAAGATCTAACATTCTAAATTGAAAACAACGTTCAAACCTATGATTGCGTTGGATAAAACCGCAATTTTATACGTGTGCATGCAATACAAATTTTTTGTTAGAGGGTCTAAATACAGCACAAACAACATTTTCCAAAAGACCAAAAAGTGAAAAAGTATATTTTAACAAAACGCATTTGACTAACAGGTCGAACAACAAATGTTCTTAAACCCTGCTGACTGCCATTGACGATTGCCAAATAAACGGATCACCGATGTAATAAATGGATCTTAATTATAAATTTAATACTAAACAGAAAACAATGAACTTGCGGAAAAGATGGTATACCGCAAACAAAAGGTGCATATCCGGATATATATATATATACCAGACCAGTGAAACATCCACCTACTGAATGCCTGGTCAAAATGCTCACGCTGGTACTTAAGAAAAACAACTTCACTTTTGATGGAGATCATTGTTTGCAAGTTGATGGAACTGCTATGGGTACCAAAATGGCTCCATCATAAGCCAACATATTCATGGGCAAATTAGAAAAACAACTCAATGAATCTTCCATCGAAAAACCGCTTTCCTGGTTTAGATTTATAGATGATGTGGATATGAAATGGAATAAAAGTGACGAGGATTTAGATACTTTCATCACTCATGCCAACAACATACATCCAAGTATCAAATTTACTCATAAGAAATCTAAATCCAAAATCGCCTTCCTCGATACTTCCAGCTCGCTCACAGATGGCATCATATCCACCGATCTATATTCTAAACCTACTGACACTCATCAATATCTGTCCCTAAAAGTTGCCATCCTCCTCATCTGACTAAGAGCATCCCGTACAGTCAGGCACTAAGAGTCAAGCGAATATGTTCCAACACAGAAACAAACAAAAACAACTACGTCAACTTGAAACCCGCTTGAAGAGAAGGGATACAAACACAGAAATATCAAAAAGTTTTCAGAAAGCCGAATTAATTCTTAGGAGTAAACTTTTAGAATACAAATATAAAAAGAAAATAAAAGGACTCCATGTGTTCTCACTTACCACCCATCCCTCAAAAACAGCTTTGGTGTCATTCGTGAGCATTGGAAACAGTTGAAAGAATTCCAAACTATCCAAGATTTTTCCTGAGCCTCCTATGATAGCTTTTATGCAACCCAACAGTCTGCGGAACCTGCTAGTGCGGGCTGAAGTGTCTGATAATAGAAGTACTTCTGGAGAATGTCGTTCGTGTGAGGAAAAACGCTGCAAATGCTGCCTACAGATGCAGCATTTATCAACGTTTCACAGTAAGGCAACCGAAAATAACTATAAGATATTTCGCAATGTTTCTTGCAAAAGTATGAACGTTATTTACATACTGGAATGTTCGGTTTGTGGCCTTCAATATGTTGGTGAGTCAAAGCAGCCTTTCCACAAACGCCTCAATGGCCATAGGAGTGATATCTCTAGAAGCCACTTCTCCCAGTTTCTCAGCATTTCAGACA
This sequence comes from Mytilus coruscus, assembly GCA_017311375.1. NCBI lineage: Eukaryota > Metazoa > Mollusca > Bivalvia > Mytilida > Mytilidae > Mytilus > Mytilus coruscus. Next base: position 36,945,402 of record CM029603.1, on the reverse strand, counting down.
ATCAGGTCACAAACTAAATGTACATCATCCAAACGGCATCAATAAGAAATACTAAGTTTTGTTTTTCACTCATTTTGGAAAGTAAATATACACAGTCACGTATATTAGAGTATCGAGGTTTGTTTATATTATGATGTTCAAGATTATGGATTAAAATCAATAGACCAAAACTTACCTGTATTACTGATCTATTTTAACCTGCAATCAGTATTGTTAAAATCATTGACACCGACGAAGGCTATTTGGTAAGCCGAAATATTTGTCAACACGATTTAATAACAACATCTTCGTATAATACCATCTTATATTAGTATCGTTGTGCAAATTTTAGACTTATATAATTTTTCCTTATCTGCACAGTATCGTCTATTCTAGACGATCCGGTACATAGTAAATTTGCTGGTTGGTCCTTTTATAGAATTATATATATATATTGAAAGTTTTAAAATTTTGTCCACGCTGTGCACAAAATAGGAATAAAATAAGGCTGAAAATGCACAAAATATTTGTATTCAATATGAATATTCACATTTTGTCTATTACAAAATAAAATTGTTCATAATGTTCTCCATAGTATCCTCTATAGTATAATATGGAGACTTAACTAACAAAAGTGCATTTTCAGCCTTTTTCCCCTATATATATATATATATATATATAAGTACGTCTGAACCAGTGACAACTCTACAACAGATTTCTCCATCGGATCACCAGCAGTGATGGCGATACATGGCTTTGTACATTTCTGTATATACAACTCGTCTAAACATCAGCCCAACAATGTTAGATCTGTAAATTTGCGGCAGATTTTTGTTCTTCCCTTGCCGGGATTCGAACTCATGCTACTGAGATATCGTGACACCAAATCGCCTGCACTGTTTCCATCTTCATGCTTATATATCATGTACTATATTACGACGCTAGATTAAAACTGACGAGGAAATAACACCCAGCCACCGAAAGCTTTATTATTGTGAAGCCTAGGTGGTCGTGGTCTAGCGTGTCGGATACAGTGCAGGCGATTTGTCACGATATCTCAGTAGCATGAGTTCGAATCCCGGCAGGAAGAACAAAAATTTGCGAAAGCTAATTACAGATCTAACATTGTTGGGCTGATGTTTAGACGAGTTGTAATATGCATATATATATATATATATATATATATATACGTCTAAACAAGTGACAACTCTACGACAGATCCATCTATTGGATCACCAGTGAAGGTGATACACGGCTTAAAACACATATTATATTTATAATTACTCTTAATATCAGCACAACAATGTTAAATCTGAAAATTTGCGGAAGCAAATTTTTGTTCTTTCCTCGCCGGGATTCGAACTCATGCTATTGGGATATCGCGACAACACCACCTGCACTGTGTCCAGCGCTCTAGACCACTCAGCCACCTAGACTGAAATAAAAATTCAGCTATCGGTGGCCTAGTGTTACCTTTCCTCGTCAGTAGAATCTAGAGTTGTAACACAGTACATGATATATTAGGCATGAAGATGGAATTGATTGCAGATTAGCTAAATTATCTGTCGTAAAGGATCGTAAGATGCAGTCACAGAAATAATTATTTGATAAGTACGTCTAAACAAGTGACAACCTCTACGACAGATCCATCTATTGGATCACCAGTGAAGGTGATACACGGCTGAAAACACATATTATATTCATAATTACTCTAGATATCAGCACAACAGTGTTAAATCTGAAAATTTGCGGAAGCAAATTTTATTCTTCCCTCGCCGGGATTCGAACACATGCTATTGGGATATCGTAAAAACACCGCCTGCACTGTGACGATATCGCAAAAGCATGAGTTCGAATTCCGGCGAGGGAAGAACAAAATTTTGCTTCCGCAAATTTGCAGATTTAACATTGTTGTGCTGATATATATGTATATATAAAATAAGGAGATGCGATATGATAATCAATGATACAACTATCCATCAAATACCACCGTACATGTTCGCCACGATAGGTCACCGTACGGCCTTCAACAATGAGTAAAACTCATATCGCATAGCAAGCCATATAAAGCTCCGACATGACAGCATGTAAAGCAATCCAAACGGGAAAATTAAACACTTGATTAATGAGCAAAGCAACCAACCAAAAGGTCATTGATAGTGTCCTACAGAATCATCACTCGTTTCGAAACCGCTCGAAGTTAAGTTTATCATTTTCATTTTTAATCTATCCAAGTTGGCCTCTTATTTTAGTCAAATAGTTAAACTTTATCATAGCAAAGAAGTTGTAACACAAGAAAGAATATCTTTTCTCTTTTCATTTTCAACATTTTCTTATGACTCATTCGGTTGAATCATAGCGGTAGGTTTAAACATTCGTGGTATGACTTCTTACGTTTCTTATTTTCCATAAAGTTCGGCATTGGCCTCTATTCATCCAAAGCTCCAGTGTAGTGGATGGGTTAAAGTTGGGGAAAGAAGGACTGACGCTAGGTTGTTCTTGTACCTTTCAAATTTTTATATTTTTTGCTTGACGTCAAGTGGCATTTAGTTAAACCATGTTCAGGAGAATAATATTACAATAAATACAATAGATAGGCTCTGCAAAATATTGGTCGACCGGTGTGAAGGGCGGAAAATTTGAACTGCCCCCTGGAAAATGAGGGTAGGTTGGATAGGGACAGACATTTTGACTTGCAGCAGGCCACCTATGGACCCCTCAAGAGAGTTGTTAAAAGAGTTCTTTTACATGCAGAGGGAATGGAAATCTCCATGATCCACCCTATTTAACGTCCACATTTCGACTGAGCGTGGCTGCTTATTTTTACATCCCAAACAGCCGCCTCACTTTAGCGAGGTTATAATGACGGAGCGGGAGTAGTCTTAGGGATAGTCATATTATAAGCTTCAAACTTATCTATCGTCTGCAAAAAATCAGGAATTGAGCTACCAAAAGATCATCCTCAATTTCAAGTGAAGCTATAATAATATTACATACAATAAAAGTGAAGAAACGTACCATATTTCGGTAAACATTTGACTCTGTAAAACTGTTTTAATGTCTGAATGCATTTCATTCTATCTACCTTATTGAATATTTTTCATAGATATTCTAAAAATTTTCTTTTTTTTTTCAAGACTGGAAATACATTTATTGGAAAACACCTGAATACAATTTACTTTGTACAACCCAGGGAAGTATGCACAAGGTGTCCTGTGTTTACAATGTTCCATCGTCCAGGGATAAACGGTGGAATTTAATATAAAAAAAAAATCTAGTTTCTATGTTAAGCACATACGTTACATTCTTATTCATTACGCAAACAGAATAATGCGATCAAATAGTACAACATTCTACGTTAGATAAAATACATCAAAATATACACTACAATCTTATACACTTTACCTTTATTGACATCTAAATTTGTACTTTTCACAGCTGGATTACATTGTAATGTGTCGGTCAGAAAATATAATAGGTCATATGCTCGACGTTGTTCCTTCATTCATACTATATTTCTTTTTGTTAATGTAAAATTTTCCAAACAGGAAAAGAATATAAGTACGAAATGATAAGAAATTTATTTAAGGTAGTAAGTTTACAATAAGTTTTATTTCAGGTGCATATTTTTTTTTTTGTGTGTGTGAAAATAACGATGTATCCATAGATTCAATTAAACTGTCGAGTTCCCGTTTTGCATAAGATATCAATTGGCTGGAAGTAAATCTTTTAGACTGATATTTAATTATATTCCTACATTTCCAAATAACCCATTTAACTGTATTCATAATGGTATTGGTTATGACATTATTTTTTTTATTGTTATCGTACATTCCTAGTATGATAAGTTCTTCCTTCATTGGGATATCTGTTTAGCCTGTCCTTAAACGATTTTGGAATAGCTAATTTCAATCTTGTCCATGCCGAAATCCAGTTTCTTTTGGATGTTGTATATAAAGTTATCGCTTTTGATATTATTCGTTATTTGGTCCCAAATATCTTTAATTGTATGAATTCCACTTTTTCCAAAGTTGGCGAAGAAAATAGGTTTTCTGTTGTATTGAATTTTTATGTTTCCAAATAATTGTTGGTTTAGGATATCTTTTCCATTTATTGGGCTTTGTATACTTAAGAATTTAAACCATGTTTTAGTAAATTAAGATAAAATTTTGCTAAAAGTTTTCACAATTATATTTAATGTCATATTTCTGAAACCACCATTTGGTTATCGTGTTCCAGTTATCGTTTTCTGATCTTAATATCTTTTGCATGCTTTTGATTTGTTTAGATTTAACAAACGAGTCTATCTTGATCATGCCCATTCCCCCTTCCTCTACTGGTAAACAACACACGTCCCTTTTAATCAAATTTACTTTTCCCTCCCATACAAAATTCCACATGATGTTGTTATTTCTTTCTTATATATTTCAGGTATTCCTCGCATTTCAATTTCAAACCCTATTTTAGATATAATCAATGATTTTAATATTAGGACCCTGTCCTTGAATGTTAGGTCACGAGATTTCCAAACCTCAAGACGCGCCTAAATTTTCTTGATTTTTTCTAACCATATAACTTCCATATTAACACTATATGCATGCATAACTCCCATTGCTGTAATTGGTTCACTTGACCACCTATTGTTTTTTTTATATTTTGGAGTTTTATTTTTCCAACGACCCAAATATACCCCTACAGTTTTTTCATTATTTATCTGAGCTCCCGATGCTTTCTCTTATATTTCTAAAACCTTAAATGTTTATTGATTGATTCCTCTGTTCTATTAAAAAATTGATTATCGTCTGCAAACATGTTTATTTTAACCTCTTTGTTTTCAGTATCTGTATTAGGGCTAAGTAGGTGAATTCCTTGAATTTTTTGGATTAGTCCTAATTGTGGCTGCCATCGGCTCTGCTTGTAAAATGTATAGCATAGGCGATATTGGATAGCCCTGACGGATTGATCTAGAAATGGGGATATATCTTGATTGAAAACCGTTAGTCATTGAAATTTTTCTAAACATGCATCTAACCATTACCATTCTGCATAAGCAAAAGCTTTTGTTTGGTCCAGGAAAATTATGGATCCTTCCTCATTTTCCATATCTATATATTCGAAAATGTCTTGCAGCATTCTATTAGAATCGAAACTATTTCTGCCATTTACAAACCCCTTTTGGTTCGTTTCTATAATTGATGGTAGAACAATTTTCAAACGTTCAGCGAGAATTTTTTAGCAAATATTATAGTCTACATTTAATAAAGTTATTGGTCGCCAGTGCTTAATATCCTCCCTCTCCCTACCTTTATATAGTAGGGTTATCATTCCAAGTCTCTGCGATTCGGAAAGCGTTTTATCAAAAAGTTTCTTTTATCTTCCCCTGGTGATTTATCCCTTTTCATTAATTCAATTGCTTTAAATATTTCATCTTTCGAACTTTCGCTCTCACATAAACGTTTTTCTGCTTCAAAGAGAGGGTTTTATTTTCATTTTGAAGTAATTTTTCCCCAGCTTCTCGGTTCCAACCCCCCGAGGTAAAAATTTCTCATAATATTTTAATTGTTCGTCTAAGATTTCATTTATATTTTTTTTTGTATGTGCCATTTTCGGCTTTTATCTTTGACCATAGTTTTTCTTGTCCTCGTTTTTGTTCTAATCTAAAAAAAAATTGTTAGTGGATTTTTCACCTTTTTCATACCAATTTATTTTTTATCTTATGCGTGCAGCTTCTGCTTTTCGTTCGTAATATTTATATATATCATCTTTTAGTTTTTCAACCTTGTTCAGATTTTGTTGTGTTTCGTCTTTTTTAAGTAGAGTTACTTATTTATGTTCCCACTTTTTAACCTCATTTTCATTTAACCTAAGTTTCTTTGAAATACTTATTCTGCTGCTCCACAACATCACCAAGTTGTGAACGAATGAGTTTACGACCCTTAAAAACGTATAAATTGCAGGCACCATATGACCAACACATCTGGTTCCATCAACTCGGGACAAAATCACCCTAGTCTGTGCAAGTGCATCATCAAACTAAATGGTACGATCGATAAGCTTTCTTGTAAAAATAAACCCATTACAAAAGAGTTGTTGTGTCATATAGAGAAACCATATACACAGCATTTCGGTATGCTATTTATAACATGAAAGACAAAGCTTTAATAAATGTTGATGTCAAAATAGTTGACAACGCGTGTAGTAAATCAACATAGCACATTTGAATAATGTCCGAAGATCTAAAACATGAAAGTTACGTTAGATTTTTATTTCTAGGCTGTGAAAGTCAGTACAGATACATGGATTCTGTTGATTAACGAATCTATTGTACTTTAAGATAAAGAATGATAGTCAGAGAACTCTTCTTTTTCAATCGGTTATTGTATGTACTTGCAGTGATTCTACCACTTAAATTGAGAACACCACTTTAGAGAACTGTGATTTAATTCGTCGATATGTTCCGCCGATTAGATCGGCGTCATCAGGACAAGTAACATAGTAAAGGAGTCTCTGCAGAAAAGAAAACTGGTATCGAATATATAACGTCATGATGTATTTCTATTGTCCATGTTGTTATGGGTTACTAATACAATAATTTAATGAATCAAATAAAATAATATAAAAAGTTAATAGCATTAATTAAATTAAGAGTGGAACTGTTAGTTTCAATTGTGTTTAACTTGAAAAGGTATTGTGTTCGGAAGGTTTATGCCTGCATAGTTTCCCTACTGGTACATTGGCCTGGTCCCTTGTATGAACTGTGACTGTATTTAAGTCTTCCTTTTATTTACTAAGTATCCGAATTAGCCGTAGCTTGTTGTGCTGTATCTCCGTGGTGAGATGTTTTCTTTATATAAATCACATTCTCAGTCGAGTCCATTTTTCTACTTGTTTAGCAGCGACCTTTGGTGAGTTAATGTCAAGTTATTATTTGTTATCTTGCGGTGCTTTCTTGATGAAATAAGTCGAGCAGTAAAGACATTCAAAGATTGTAATCGTCATTTCATGGAAGTTGCGATGGTGCCGACGAAGTGTACTTATGCTTGCAAACTTTTTCTCACATTTTGACATCAAATGTTGGTCTTGATTTTGTCCCCTAGAAATTCCGAAACATTCTGCTTCCTTGGTGTGTTTTATATGGGATATACATTCCCAATTCAATCGGTATTCGAGAGCTTGCAGCTGCTACTCAGACTTTATAAAACGTCACCAGTGTCTGAGCAGAAAGATGTGTATACCTCCTATTCAAGCTAAACCTTACCCTTATCAATTGTGAAACTGTTTCCTGTTCTTCGTCATCCAACAAGTTGTTAAAGTTTTATTTTTTAATCGATGTTTCAATTACCTTCATCACCAAAGTCTTGGTTAAAATCAAATCTAACCTTATCATAACTGCAGTTAGTACAAATAAAAAAAAGTGAAGTATGTTTATCTTTATTCCAGATAAAAGTAAGGAAAATAATGTCAATTGTGAAACCAAATCGTATTTTGCAAAATCCAGATAACAAATAGAATGACTTAAGAAACTCCAAAGTACAAAACTTTATATTTGAAGCCAAAATTAATACTATATTTTAAATCATGAAATCAAACAAATTACAATGAATATATCATTGTGAGTACCGTTTATGTCATTTCGTTCATTCCAATACTGTGAGCACTTTTCAAAAGTTCCTATCGATGAAGATTTCACTGCTTGATTCTGAAGAATTTCTATCTAGCGGAGATTGCTTCTTTAAGCTTTAGTTTGGTAACCAGTTATGTTCGTGTCCTGAACTTGCATTATTTTGAGCTTCTTTATATGAATGAAAATATTTAAGGAAAACCTAATAACTTTATAAAATGAATGAACAGTAGTTGCGAATTCTGTAATCAAAGCTAAACCTTGTGACAAAAATTGCTGACTGGAGAAAATTTTATTATCAATTTCATTTTGTAAATACCCTCTTGTTTTATTTTGATCTTTCTTGAAATAAAAATATTGAAAGAAAACCTAATGACTTTATAAAAATAAATGAATAGTATTTGCAAAACATATAATCAAAGCCAAACCTTGTGGCAAAAATTTTGACTAGAGAGAATTTTTATTTTTCAATTTCATTTTGTAATTATTTTTTTTCATATTTAACAAAATAAAACATCTAGACAGAAATCAAAATAAAGGTTTTCTGTGTGATTAGATTGAAGTGTGAAAGCTTTAGGGGTTGCACAAAAAGTTATTTTATTTTATAGCAGAAGACTGGTAGTAAGTGAGTTGATGTCAAACCTTAAGTAAAATGCGCTAGTTAGAATTTCAGCTATGGTAGGTTAAAGAGTACTAAATAAATAGAAGTAAATAAAGAACAGGACCTGCTGCTCCACAACATCACCAAGTTGTGAACGAATGAGTTTACGACCCTTAAAAACGTATAGATTGCAGGCACCATATGACCAACACATCTGGTTCCATCAACTTGGGACAAAATCACCCTAGTCTGTGCAAGTGCATCATCAAACTAAATGGTACGATCGATAAGCTTTCTTGTAAAAATAAACCCATTACAAAACAGTTGTGTCATATAGAGAAACCATATACACAGCATTTCGGTATGCTATTTATAACATGAAAGACAAAGCTTTAATAAATGTTGATGTCAAAATAGTTGACAACGCGTGTAGTAAATCAACATAGCACATTTGAATAATGACCGAAGATCTAAAACATGAAAGTAACGTTAGATTTTTTATTTCTAGGCTGTAAAAGTCAGTACAGATACATGGATTCTGTTGATTAACGAATCTATTATACTTTAAGATAAAGAATGATAGTCAGAGAACTCTTCTTTTTTCAATCGGTAATTGTATGTACTTGCAGTGATTTTACCACTTAAATTGACAACACCACTTTAGAGAACTGTGATTTAATTCGTCGATATGTTCCGCCGATTAGATCGGCGTCATCAGGACAAGTAACATAGTAAATGGAGTCTCTGCAGAAAAGAAAACTGGTATCGAATATATAACGTCATGATGTATTCTCTATTGTCCATGTTGTTATGGGTTACTAATACAATAATGTAATGAATCAAATAAAATAATATAAAAAAGTTAATAGCATTAATTAAATTAAGAGTGGAAATGTTAGTTTCAATTGTGTTTAACTTGAAAAGGTATTGTGTTCGGAAGGTTTATGCCTGCATAGTTTCCCTACTGGTACATTGGCCTGGTCCCTTGTATGAACTGTGATTGTTTATGTCGTCTTCTTTGACTGTATTTAAGTCTTCCTTTTATTTACTAAGTATCCGAATTAGCCGTAGCTTGTTGTGCTGTATCTCCGTGGTGAGATGTTTTCGTTATATAAATCACATTCTCAGTCGAGTCCATTTTTCTACTTGTTTACCAGCGACCTTTGGTGAGTTAATGTCAAGTTATTATTTGTTATCTTGCGGTGCTTTCTTGATGAAATAAGTCGAGCAGTAAAGACATTCAAAGATTGTAATCGTCATTTCATGGAAGTTGCGATGGTGCCGACGAAGTGTACTTATGCTTGCAAACTTTTTCTCACATTTTGACATCAAATGTTGGTCTTGATTTTGTCCCCTAGAAATTCAGAAACATTCTGCTACCCTTGGTGTGTTTTTATATGGGATATACATTCCCAATTCAATCGGTATTCGAGAGCTTGCAGCTGCTACTCAGACTTTATAAAACGTCACCAGTGTCTGAGCAGAAAGATGATGAGCCAAGGTTATGTCAAAGATCGTCTCGTCCTTTTTCTAAACAGTTCATTGGTAGATACCAAGACCTTGTTGATAAATATACCTTATCAACTTTAAAAATAATACATGATGGTCTTGAAGTATAGATTCTAGTTAATGACGTTGTTTATCATCTTAATTACGTGTTAAAGTGTTCTTTTTGTTTGTCCTTGTACATTTTTAACCTTTACTGTTTAGTCCATTTTTGGTATATACTTTTGGCGTTGCTCAGTACTTATACATCCCGGCATTGCGTTATTGTGCTATGGTCAATTTTGTATTCTTGGCTTTCATTGTTTGCTTATGTACTTTGCCTATAGATTGTCTATATGCTATTTTGTTTTTCTTTGTTGAAATAGTTATTCATTTTTATAGTGATTAAGATTATATTATAATGTCGATTGCTGAACTCCAATTTTTTACATTTTTACCTATTGTTTGTTTTTCTCGCACATTATTGTCAATATAATGGAATTCAATTGAGAGGATTAGCTAGCTATAAAACCATGTTTAATCCACGATTTTCATCATAAGGAAATGCCTGTACCAAGTCAGAAATATGACAGTTGTTTTCCATTCGTTTGATGTATTTGAACTTTTGATTTTGCCATTTTATAAAAGACTTTCGCTTTTGAATTTCCCTTGGAGTTCGGTATTTTATTTATCTATTCATTTCCCAGAGTTCGACGAGCCTCATAAATAAGACACAATCAGTAGAATTAAAGATCATACGACTGTACTGTTGTTATCTTAAGATCTAAGACCACTAAAACATGTGAGTGAATTCAGACATCGACACATCGTATCGGTCAACTAATTCGTGATGGGTGACCATAAAACTTATATAGCGTGGATTTCATTCATTCTTCCCCATAACTCTGTTGGAGTAGTGTTTGTGTAAGGAGCACATCCTTGTTAATGAAGTCCTGATAGTGCGAAGATGCACGATTGTTTAGTTTTAAAGTAGACATGTACACACGATATGATAGAGCAGAGGGTATGCAACTGCTAAGAAATGGGAAGTTGATAATCGGAAAGTTGAAATTATCACGTTTGTCATAGATTCTAGTTTGAAGTCGACCATCTTTGTCAATATCGAGAAAAGGATCAAGATATGAAGCAGAGCTTCTAATTTTGGTAGTATCCTTAATCTCAAGTTCACTGGGACATATGAGTTTTAAGCACTCATTGAAATGTGGAAATGGATAATGGGTGTCAGACCATCAACAATATATCAAAAAGTGAAATAAACGAACTTTGCAAGATGCTTTTTCTTTTATTCTACAAAAAGTTATGTATGAATTCTGCATGCGAGTACAAAACTCAACAAATATGTTGTCCATCAAAAAGTTCAGCATTCTTATGATATCATCTTCGTTGTATTTGTTGTGGGAAACATTTAGGTTTTTTCACAAAGTAAACTTTTTCACGACCTGAAACAATGAATCTAAAAATAAGTTTCTCTTTTTTGCAGATTAAGCGCTGTTTAATGTGACGATGTGGTCGACCTTACACTTGAGTATAGAAAAATTAAAGGCTTTTATATTACTGTAAAATTGTAAAGATTGTTATTTTGGATCATATTTTTAACAATTCTAAGAATCCACATCTGAATGACACCTTTTGTAATATATACCTCATCACAATATTTTGAAGGCTTCGTTTTACTGTAGAAAGAATGGTGGTTAGAAATTTAATGTAGAACGATGTTTAGTCGAACATCTTGACGATTCGGCAATATGTCGCTCTTTATAGGGATTTTTATTAAATCTTTGTATCCAGTATGAAATGTGAGATTTTCATCGTATTTTTAATGTTAAAAACAAAGGATACACTATACAAAACACACCATAGAAAGCTAAAGACTAAATAACCCGAACCACATCAAAACCCGGGGGTGATCTCAGATGCTCCGGAATGGTAGGCAAATTCTGCTTCACATGTGGCAGCCGTCGTGTTGTTCATGTTAGGTAAGTACATAACTGGACTAATTCATTACGTCACATTCGCGGAAAAGAGAACGGCATTGTGGTTACAATAGGAACATATCCGTCGTCATTTGCAAAACAGATATTCCATAACGGTCAACCAACTCGTGATGGCGGAAGTAAAAATTTCGAAGGAATGATTTTAACTTCACCACATGGAACATTTGGAATAATAGCTTCCTTGTAAGCAGCAATCCTCTATCAAGGAAATAATGTTATAATATTTTGATTACATTGTATAAGTTTTAAACAGAGTTTAGACTATAAGTAATTAGCATAGTTAGTTTTTATAAGTAATAAACAAGTGTAGACAGAACAGTTTATAACATTGAGGAAGAAAATAAAAAAGAAATTTGGTTGATTGATTCATTAAATTAAGTTTAAAAATGGAAAAGCATTATATAATAAGGTTAGAAGTTAAGAGTTAACAAGAGAGGAAATTTGGATTCTTTTTTCTGTTCAAGATTAACAACAAGCTTATTTCTATATTTTGAATGTGTTTTTCAATCTTTATAAACAAAAATAAAACAACAAAAAAACTTGTATTCAATCCTTCAATTCAAGTAAAATCAATTCTCATAATAATATTCCATATTTGATAAAGACAATGCAAATTTGGTTTTGCTAATTTGTCTTGACATATTAAAATTAATTCTTGAAAGTCTCCTTTAGAGAAAATCATACATTTTTAACTACAGAATACAGACAGTTCAAATATACGTATCCAGAATTCTTTAAGACAGAGTTGAGAATGTGTCTAGATTGTATTTAGACTGTTAAGAATGATCAGAATGTTTTTGACACAAATTCAGACGGTGTTAAGACTGCTAAGTAAATAAAGACAACAGTAGTATACCGCTGTTCAATGGTCATAAATCGATTTAACTGAAATAAATCCGGGTCACAAGAATTGTTGGTATTATTTAGACAGAGTTCAAACTGTGTAGTCACAAAGTTTAGAAGTGTTCGACTTATTTAAGAAAATTAAGACAGTTTTGAGAAAAATTGAGGGGAATTAATACTTTTCAGATGTTAACCACATAAAATGCATCCGATATCATTATCATGTGTTAATTTGTCAATACTTGTTCAAACTGAGCAATTCTTAAATATTTGTTACAAAATACCTTTTTACTTTATTTTGTCTTATTCAGAATAACCCGGTCATATCTACACTAAGTCGATTATGATTTTTTCAACCATTATAAGAGTTCAGATCATTTAATTGACATATCAATTTTGTTCAGGTGAAAAGTAATTTAAAATGAAATAAAAATGCAAATAATGCCAATTCCGATGTCGAATCAACAATTTGTCTGCATATATGTGAATTGTGCATGTTTTTTGCCTTCTGTCTGTGTACAAATGAATATTGTCTACTTTGAAGATTTTCGGCCTTTTTAATTTCAAAATCAGAAGCGAAAGCGTAGTATAACTATTATATAAAACAACGAAAAATCGTTAAAAAGCGAGATTCAAAATAGAAAAAAGATACACGAAGAGATTGTTCATGATTTGTTCGCATATAGGGAGAGACCTTGCAGGTTGAATGTTTAGGTTAAATCAGTATTATCTTACCTGCTTTCTAAAGTTTTCGGCCAAATTCTTTTAAAAACATGATGATTTCATCCTTCCCATTTCGTAAATAGTTAAGTTTTAAGTATTTTTCCATAGAATTACAAAACATATTTGTAAATATCCGCCAAAGGAAGTTTTCAAAGACACATTAGTTTTAGATTCAAGACAGAAAAGGACTGGATTATCAACAAATTTGATATAATTTATATTTTCAATCTACAACTAAGGGAAGTAATTTAATAAAAAGGGTCAAAGTCACGTGGTGTAAATCATATGAATAAAGTACCTAGGATTTTGCCATATGAATTAATTCACTTTCTCTAATTCGGCTTTAAGGTCGTTCTACGACAATGACGTCACAATAGTTTTTTGTTGCATATTGGTATAAAAACTTGAAACTTGAAATATTTGAAACTATTATTTCTCAATAATATTCTAGAATATAAACAGTAATGATAACAATAACATATTTACATGTAAAAACAATAAAATGAATTGAATAAAAGAGAGGCGAAAGATACCAAAGGTGCATTCAAACTCATAAGTCAAAAATTAACTGACAACGCCATTTCAAAAAAGGATAAAGACCAAAAGACAATTAACAGTACACAAAACACAACACAGAAAACTAAGGACTGAGCAACACGAACCCAACAAAAACCGGGAGTGATCTCATGTGCTCAGGAAGGGTAAGCAGATCCTGCTCCACATGTGGCACCCGTCGTGTTACTCATGTAAGTACAAACCATGTGGTGAGTCTAATTCGGTAGATCACATTCAGGGAAAAGAGGACAGGATTGTGGTTACGACAATTGGAACATATCTGTCGTCATCTGTGAAACGGATATTCCATAACGGTCAACCAACTCATGATGGCGCCCGTAAAATTTACAAAGTGATGATTTCAACTTCACCACTTGGAACTCTTGGTTACACATGATTACATGTCCAATTGCATGAAGTACACGTTTTATGGAATTTACAGTGGAAGGAAACCTAATTTATAACAGACAGAACATTTTTACAATATTTTGCAAGTTTAACAAGTACACAGTAGTCTTCAGAACAAAAAAGCTCACATTGCTTTATAGCATGAGGCTTATTATACACATTACAGAGCAAAAGCCTTTTTACTTCATTTGAAAAAAAAAAAAAAAAAAAAAACCATTTAAACAGATGGTGGAATTCATTACCAATTTTACATAAATTGCATAAATCACAGATGCGATCATCACGTTCGAAAACCCCAATAGGCCTTGTTCTATTGGCAATTTATGATTCATACACCAAAATTTACAATATGCCTTTCAAAGATATGAACTGTTCAAAAACAATTCTATAGTTTAAACACTTAGCTGAATCATTAACAGCAGTAACTTATAGATATAAGAAGATGTGGTATGAGTGCCAATTAAACAACTCTCCATCCAAGTCAAAATTTATAAAAGTATAGGTCAAAGTACGGTCTTCAACACGGAGCCTTGGCTCACACCGTACAGCAAGCTATAAAGGGCCCTAAAAATTCCTAGTGTAAAACCATTCAAACGGGAAAACCAACGGTCTAATCTATATAAAAACGAGAAACGGGACACACTTATGAACCACATCAACAAACGACAACTACTGAACATCAGATTCCTGACTTAGGACAGGTGCAAACAATTGCAGCGGGTTTAAACGTTTTAATGGTACCAAACCTTCATGTTTGCCTAAACTGATCACAGAGAGATTGTTTGACTAGATTTGATACATTTACTTTGTGACAGCCAGTACCCTGGAAGACCACAATTATTCAAGGTATTTTCAACACAAACATTCCATTTAGAATAAAATATTTTTTTGATATGCATGTTTTTTAACAATTTGTACAAAGTATCAGCAATTTTATCTTGCTTATTACAAATAATTTTTTTTACAAAAAATATCAATAGGAAATCTTCCTAGTTTACCATATGTATACATAATACATTTGATGAACATTTCTTCAAAGTACGTATATTTTTTATAAAATTGCAAACGGAATGTTCTATTATACTGTTATTGGTTAAAGTCAAGATCTCACAACTATACATTAAAACAGGTTTAACCATTGCATTAAACATCTCAAGCTGAATATCAATAGTTAAATTCAGTTTTCTACTTTTTCATAATGCTAAACATAGCCTTTCTAGTTTGGACAAACTACTCTTTTTTTTTTTTTTTTTGGTATTTTTTTACAGAATGAACCATTTGAAGCAAACATTATGTTTTTTAATTTTAGTTCATTTATATGTTTTGGAGTTTAGTGTGACGTCCATTTTCACTGAACTAGCACACAATTTTAGTTAGGGGCCAGCTGAGGACCACCTCCGGGTGCGGGATTTTCTCGCTGCATTGAAGACCCATTGGTGGCCTTCGGCTGTTGTCTGCTCTTTGGTCGGGTTGTTGTCTCTTTGACATATTCCCCATTTCCATTCTCAATTTTATTATGACAAGATAAGTTAAATCATCAACAATATCCATAATTTGACCATCGTAAGCATTCATTTTAAAAGTGAGTTATCTAAAAATAACAGTCTTAGTCTTTGCCACGATCACTTCTAATTTCCAGAATTTGCAATACAAATAACTGCATTCAATGCAGTTTTAATTTCAGTCCGGGACTCTTTCATCAAAAATCTTACGAGTAAAAACACTCGTAAGTCATGAACATTCCAGTATAACTTGACTTATATCATAATTATGTGTCAAGAATTCAACTAGATCATTTAAAAACTTGAAAAGTACAGGTGACAATTTTTTTCGTTGGTTCTATAAAAAACACTTTAAAATTTTACAACATAGACGTACACGAGATGTGAAAAATTTAACAAAACAGCTAATTATTTAAGAACAGTTAAGCCCCGGTAATTATCAGGACCTGTGGGGTCTCCTTTGTTTTGTTTTGTTTTGTTTTTTATATTGGTAAAATAAAATAATACCTTCAGCTAAAGAGTTTGGTATACAACCCAAGTCAAAAACAATATTAAAAAAAGAAACAAAACCAGACAACATCTTATCAGCAGAATGCTTCAAACATTTCTTTATGATAAAATCATTTACAGAGGCTTAATTATTTTTCAACCCTTTAATAGGCTGTCTAACATCTTTTCCGATATCGCTCAGTTCATTTCAGTATTTAATATTTATATTTTCTACATTAATTTTTTCAAACGTATCATCATTTTCTTTTTGTACAAAGTTCAATTTCTTCAAATGTTTATAACAACAATCAAGAGATACTTTATTAACACTATTCTGGTTAGTCTGAAGCTACATGCTCTGTTCAGGACGTGCCGGTATGATTTACAATCATTTTGTCTAAGATTTCTTAACTCCTTAATTTTATTAAATTCTTATTATACAATCTATATTGATTACATTAAACTTCGTTGTACTTTTTACTACTTCTTGTTAAATTTATCTTGCTTTCATCAGTTTTAATCCTCTAGTTATAACATTTTGCTCTATGATACAATTTGCGTTTTTCCTAACATTCTGTATTGACACATGGTTTCTTAACCGTTCTTTTATTTTTAAGAATTATTTCAACAAAGTCATCTTTTTTTCTGGGATGCACGTTAAAGACACCAAGAAGGCAGACATTACAGTTCTTGTCGTCTGAATACTTTAAAAGTTCAGCTTCGATAACATTGAAAATGCCAAAATAGCTATAAACACTGCATTTTGGAGGTTTATAACATACACCAAATAAAACAGATGTATACAAAATATTTTTATCAATAAACCACAATGCATTTTCACTAGAGGTTTCAAAAACTACAATATTTGAATATAAAAACTCTTTTACAAAGACCACTTGCCACCAGATTTATGTTTAGTATCTTTTATATTTAAAGGTAGTAATTTTACAAAATTTGAGATTTCAAACTCATCCAGGTAGTCGAGCTTGGATTCACAAATACACAAAATATCGAAATCTACATATTTTTCTTACCAATCCAGGAATTTTTATTTCAAAATAATACCGAACACATTTAGAGCATACATTTCGATTGAACTTCCTGTATTAAAACACATTAGATTGCTGGATTCATCACAAATTAAAGAAACGGAGCTACTAACATTTAAATTAGTTTCACAAGTTGAGACATTAAAACATCTTGATCGGTTGAATCTGGAACTGTACGTTTTACACCTCTAACGTGTCGTTGCCTTCCATGTAACCTATTCAATGTCCGGTAATCCGAAGTCGTGTATATGGCACCAACATTTTCTTCTGAGTTTTGGAACTACCGCCTTCCGATTTTTAGCAGACACATAATTTTGCCTTCCCTTGTAACAGCTGATTTAACAGAGTCCAAGTTTTTAACAAAATGCAAAATAGATATAGGAAGATGTGGTATGAGTGCCAATGAAACAACTCTCCATCCAAGTAACAATTTATAAAAGTAAACCATTATAGATCTAGGTACGGCCTTCAACACGGAGCATTGGCTCACACCGAACAGCAAGCTATAAAGGGCCCCAAAAATGACTAGTGCAAAACCATTCAAACGGGAAAACCAACGGTCTAATCTATATAAAAACGAGAAACGAGAAACACGTATGAACTACATAAACAGACGACAAGTACTGTACATCAGATTCCTGACTTCGGACAGGTGCAAACATTTGCAGCGGGATTAAACGTTTTAAAGGTACCAAACCTTCTCCCTTTTTCTGAAACAATAGTATAACATCACAACATAGAAAGACACACTATAAAATATCAATTGGAAGGCTTAACTCAATCAAAAAACGTAAAGTATTGGCCATGGCGTTGTCGGTTTGTTTTCGATCTATGGGTTTGGCTGTCCCTCTCGTGTCTTTCGTCCCTCTTTTTTAACACACAATGAACGAATAAATTTGATCTGTGATACCTGAATGCAAATACATAGTTAATACAAATTAGAAAATCATCACTTTTGCTGAGGACCACCTCCGGGTGCGGGATTTTCTCGCTGCATTGAAGACCCATTGGTGGCCTTCGGCTGTTGTCTGCTCTTTGGTCGGGTTGTTGTCTCTTTGACATATTCCCCATTTCCATTCTCAATTTTATTATGACAAGATAAGTTAAATCATCAACAATATCCATAATTTGACCATCGTAAGCATTCATTTTAAAAGTGAGTTATCTAAAAATAACAGTCTTAGTCTTTGCCACGATCACTTCTAATTTCCAGAATTTGCAATACAAATAACTGCATTCAATGCAGTTTTAATTTCAGTCCGGGACTCTTTCATCAAAAATCTTACGAGTAAAACACTCGTAAGTCATGAACATTCAGTATAACTTGACTTATATCATAATTATGTGTCAAGAATTCAACTAGATCATTTAAAACTTGAAAAGTACAGGTGACAATTTTTTCGTTGGTTCTATAAAAACACTTTAAAATTTTACAACATAGACGTACACGAGATGAAAATTTAACAAAACAGCTAATTATTTAAGAACAGTTAAGCCCCGGTAATTATCAGGACCTGTGGGGTCTCCTTTGTTTTGTTTTGTTTTGTTTTTATATTGGTAAAATAAAATAATACCTTCAGTAAAGAGTTTGGTATACAACCCAAGTCAAAACAATATTAAAAAAGAAACAAAACCAGACAACATCTTATCAGCAGAATGCTTCAAACATTTCTTTATGATAAAATCATTTACAGAGGCTTAATTATTTTTCAACCCTTTAATAGGCTGTCTAACATCTTTTCCGATATCGCTCAGTTCATTTCAGTATTTAATATTTATATTTTTACATTAATTTTTCAAACGTATCATCATTTTCTTTTTGTACAAAGTTCAATTTCTTCAAATGTTTATAACAACAATCAAGAGATACTTTATTAACACTATTCTGGTTAGTCTGAAGCTACATGCTCTGTTCAGGACGTGCCGGTATGATTTACAATCATTTTGTCTAAGATTTCTTAACTCCTTAATTTTATTAAATTCTTATTATACAATCTATATTGATTACATTAAACTTCGTTGTACTTTTTACTACTTCTTGTTAAATTTATCTTGCTTTCATCAGTTTTAATCCTCTAGTTATAACATTTTGCTCTATGATACAATTTGCGTTTTCCTAACATTCTGTATTGACACATGGTTTCTTAACCGTTCTTTTATTTTTAAGAATTATTTCAACAAAGTCATCTTTTTTCTGGGATGCACGTTAAAGACACCAAGAAGGCAGACATTACAGTTCTTGTCGTCTGAATACTTTAAAAGTTCAGCTTCGATAACATTGAAAATGCCAAAATAGCTATAAACACTGCATTTTGGAGGTTTATAACATACACCAAATAAAACAGATGTATACAAAATATTTTTATCAATAAACCACAATGCATTTTCACTAGAGGTTTCAAAACTACAATATTTGAATATAAAACTCTTTACAAAGACCACTTGCCACCAGATTTATGTTTAGTATCTTTTATATTTAAAGGTAGTAATTTTACAATATTTGAGATTTCAAACTCATCCAGGTAGTCGAGCTTGGATTCACAAATACACAAAATATCGAAATCTACATATTTTTCTTACCAATCCAGGAATTTTTATTTCAAAATAATACCGAACACATTTAGAGCATGCATTTCGATTGAACTTCCTGTATTAAAACACATTAGATTGCTGGATTCATCACAAATTAAAGAAACGGAACTACTAACATTTAAATTAGTTTCACAAGTTGAGACATTAAAACATCTTGATCGGTTGAATCTGGAACTGTACGTTTTACACCTCTAACGTGTCGTTGCCTTCCATGTAACCTATTCAATGTCCGGTAATCCGAAGTCGTGTATATGGCACCAACATTTTCTTCTGAGTTTTGGAACTACCGCCTTCCGATTTTTAGCAGACACATAATTTTGCCTTCCTTGTAACAGCTGATTTAACAGAGTCCAAGTTTTAACAAAATGCAAAATAGATATAGGAAGATGTGGTATGAGTGCCAATGAAACAACTCTCCATCCAAGTAACAATTTATAAAAGTAAACCATTATAGATCTAGGTACGACCTTCAACACGGAGCATTGGCTCACACCGAACAGCAAGCTATAAAGGGCCCCAAAATGACTAGTGCAAAACCATTCAAACGGGAAAACCAACGGTCTAATCTATATAAAACGAGAAACGAGAAACACGTATGAACTACATAAACAGACGACAAGTACTGTACATCAGATTCCTGACTTCGGACAGGTGCAAACATTTGCAGCGGGATTAAACGTTTTAAAGGTACCAAACCTTCTCCTTTTTCTGAAACAATAGTATAACATCACAACATAGAAAGACACACTATAAAATATCAATTGGAAGGCTTAACTCAATCAAAAACGTAAAGTATTGGCAGCGTTGTCGGTTTGTTTTCGATCTATGGGTTTGGCTGTCCTCTGTGTCTTTCGTCCCTTTTAACACACAATGAACGAATAAATTTGATCTGTGATACCTGAATGCAAATACATAGTTAATACAAATTAGAAAATCATCACTTTTGAAAAAACCTGCGTCATATTATACACAGGTAAATGAAAATAATTTTGTTGTTAGGTATACTTCTTCTTCTGTGTGTATAAAATCTTCCGTTTAGGAATACCAAGAAATTTCTTTAATATCAATAAAACTAATCTCACATTTGATACATATGGGGTGAATATCAACGATAAAACTATACAATTAGTGCTAGATAAACTTCCTGTACAGGTGCAAGAACATTATTTAAGGAGAAATGAAATAATTTTATGTCAGAAATGCATGGTCGTTAGATCCTCGTTAACAAAACTTTATCAAAATCAAGATGCCCTTTCAATTTTTTGTGCTTGTTAGTATTTTCATTTTTAAATCTCCAGAGGCAAGACGAACGATAATCGAACGGGTTTAGATTTGGAACTTTTGACTATCCCGATTCTGTGACATGCCAACACATCATTTTCTTTAAGGTTAACATCATTGCTTAAGCACAATGTTTTCATAATGGCAGTTACGTGTTCACTATCAGTTTCCTGCATACAAACATTTCGGAAGTTCATCTGTCTACTGTACTGATTTTGTTTTTCATATGCATTGATTCTGATGCCGGCTTTTATATGTTTATGCTTGATCGTTCCTGATGAAGGTAAATCATCAAACACGCGTTGGACATACGCAATGCATACAGTGTTTTTATTTACAAGCACTTAGTCAATACCGTTGCTTCAGAGTCATTTTTTTATAACATATACTTGTTTAAAATTCCACGTTCATAAATTAAACATTTATTATGAAACTAAGGTTCTAACTCCCTCAGGCAATGTCGACCTTAGATGAAGGTGGCTATTCTGTTTAGGGTCATTTTTGGTAAATTTTAACGTTGAAGCGTATAAACATATCCCTGATTTTGATGTTTGAGAGTTCCTGATGACGGAAAATACAGAAAAGCACTTTGGACGTACAAACTTTGTAGTTTATTTCATTCATTAGGTATATAATAATACGGCAGATTTGTATATCTTAAAAAGAGAAAACGAATAAATTACTCATTCGTTCGACCAAAGCCACACACAGTCAACCGATGTCTTTGGATTTATAGTTTGATTTCGAGGTTACTTTTTAGAATATCAATCAAACATCTTAATGAAAGTATTTCAGAAGGCTACCAGAGTTGGTTTTTTTTATACATTTCTTTAGAAATTGTTATATTACGGTAGAATTAAACACTTGATCAGGGCTATATTGGAAATTGCACTTTCCTCCTTAAAGAGTGAAACAAAAGTTTAACTTCGTTTTGTTTAACTGTGTTGGACAAAATGACTTAAACAATACAGAATCGAGATTATAGTGGTCTGACAATTTTGAAATCCTTGTAGAACTACCAAGAGCTGATTAAGAGCACTGTGATTGAATCTGTCGTTAGTATTGTAGTAGATGTTTACTTCAAGTAAATTGTTTTAGCTCATACCAGTCGTAACGTTACAATATCTCCATTTCTCAGAATGGTATTGGTCGCAAAATGTTATTTAAAGATTATTTATGTATTTCCTCGGTTTGTTGCGGTATGCAAAGGACACATCTGCAATGTCTTAAGACACAGGAAACGTGCCGCCAACAGCGATGCTATAACAGTTATTTATTGTATTCTGACGTGACAAGATTTATACAAGCAACATTTCAGAAGTATGAAAATACGAAAGAAACAAACGTTTAAAATTAACATGTATCTTCAACGGATTTTAATTGCAACGGTATTTTCCTATGAGTCGAGTTCTTCGGTGAAAAATAATTCCGTCTCAAAAGAAAATATTTGTTCATGTCAAGACGCCTACAATTGCCTAACATGTTCAAACATTTTCTGCAAATCGGACTTTTACTTCATTCAATTTAATATTATACGATTGAACAATTCATTCCTGTTAGAACAAAGATCTGTTATTACGTTTTACAGCATTAAGACATGATTTCTGGAACGACAGAATTTTTCAGAGAAACAACTGAATCAAGAGTTGAAGTCATCTCTTTTATCGATATTTTAGTGAGCCCGAATGATTCGACTGACTGTGACAGAATATCTTCGTCATTGATGACCGTAATAATATTCTATTTGTCGTTCCACATTCCCGTTTTCCTTCCTTATTTATGGCTTATCACCGACAAAATCAAATACGGTCATGTTTGTTGGCCAATCGGCACCAACGTAACATTTTTCGGATAAAATCTTGCAAGAAACATTTATGCGAAGTTTCCTTTCATTCTGTACAGTGGTTCTAAATAAAGGCAACAGTAATTCCGGGTAACAAACTAAAACCGAGGGAAACACATCAACTATAAGAGGAAAACAACGGAACAACAGAAACACTAAACTACAACAAAAGCAAACGCCAACATACATAGAAACGGACTGTGCGATAACAACTGCCATATTCCAGACTTGGTACAGGACATTTTAAGAAAAAATGGTGGGTTGAACCTGGTTTTATGGCTAGCCAAACCTCCCGCTTATATGGCAGTGTTAAAATACAGCTAAAATGACAACACTACGTGACAGGAATACAGTACAAACAAACGGATGAACAATCAGCATAGAGAAATACATAAATAAATAATATAATAGTACATTACAACATGTAAACCGCAGAATAACAACGGACATCTCCATGAATTTGCGACAGCACACTAGGACACCACAAACGAAATATAAACTGCGCGTTATATGAATGGATCAACGTCACAAAAAGTGACGTATTTTTGTGACGTTTAAATTATCACAGGTAAATTTCTAAAAGATAAAATAGATTTGTTTAATTTCTAGACACGTACAAGAATGTAAATTGGGATTGAGTTTGTAATGGTGTTATTTTATGTTTGTTTTAACCATGACACGAATATTAAAATGGAATTGTGTTTGTAATGGTGTTATAATTTGTATTTTCTAACCATGTTAGTTTTTTTTTAATTCAAAACTGTGTATAAACCAAAAAAAATTAAAGAATATCAAATATGAAGAGCTCATCGATGGACGTTGGACGCCAGGCGCACATAGCCTCTGACCAAATGAGCTAAAAATCGTGAAACAGAAAGGCAGTGAAATATTTTATCAGCTGCATGTTCTACTGGGATATTTACAGGCAATGAAAACAACACTTTGTAAATTTCATAAGAGCTTTTCTGGATTTACCCTCATCATAAGGTTCCACACAAGAAAACATATGGTCAATGCCACTGCTGGTGGAGTTTTTATTCCCGAGGGTATCACCAGCCCAGTGGTCAGCACTTTTATATGTTTATGCTTGATCGTTCCTGATGAAGGTAAATCATCAAACACGCGTTGGACATACGCAATGCATACAGTGTTTTTATTTACAAGCACTTAGTCAATACCATTGCTTCAGAATCATTTTTTTATAACATATACTTGTTTAAAATTCCACGTTCATAAATTAAACATTTATTATGAAACTAAGGTTCTAACTCCCTCAGGCAATGTCGACCTTAGATGAAGGTGGCTATTCTGTTTAGGGTCATTTTTGGTAAATTTTAACGTTGAAGCGTATAAACATATCCCTGATTTTGATGTTTGAGAGTTCCTGATGACGGAAAATACAGAAAAGCACTTTGGACGTACAAACTTTGTAGTTTATTTCATTCATTAGGTATATAATAATACGGCAGATTTGTATATCTTAAAAAGAGAAAACGAATAAATTACTCATTCGTTCGACCAAAGCCACACACAGTCAACCGATGTCTTTGGATTTATAGTTTGATTTCGAGGTTACTTTTTAGAATATCAATCAAACATCTTAATGAAAGTATTTCAGAAGGCTACCCGAGTTGTTTTTTTTTTTATACATTTCTTTAGAAATTGTTATATTACGGTAGAATTAAACACTTGATCAGGGCTATATTGGAAATTGCACTTTCCTCCTTAAAGAATGAAACAAAAGTTTAACTTCGTTTTGTTTAACTGTGTTGGACAAAATGACTTAAACAATACAAAATCGAGATTATCATGGTCTGACAATTTTGAAATCCTTGTAGAACTACCAAGAGCTGATTAAGAGCACTGTGATTGAATCTGTCGTTAGTATTGTAGTAGATGTTTACTTCAAGTAATTTTTTTTAGCTCATACCAGTCGTAACGTTACAATATCTCCATTTCTCAGAATGGTATTGATCGCAAAAATGTTATTTAAAGATTATTTATGTATTTCCTCGGTTTGTTGCGGTATGCAAAGGACACATCTGCAATGTCTTAAGACACAGGAAACGTGCCGCGAACAGCGATGCTATGACAGTTATTTATTGTATTCTGACGTGACAAGATTTATACAAGCAACATTTCAGAAGTATGAAAATACGAAAGAAACAAACGTTTAAAATTAACATGTATCTTCAACGGATTTTAATTGTAACGGTATTTTCCTATGAGTCGAGTTCTTCGGTGAAAAATAATTCCGTCTCGAAAGAAAATATTTGTTCATGTCAAGACGCCTACAATTGCCTAACATGTTCAAACATTTTCTGCAAATCGGACTTTTTACTTCATTCAATTTAATATTATACGATTGAACAATTCATTCCTGTTAGAACAAAGATCTGTTATTACGTTTTACTGCATTAAGTCATGATTTCTGGAACGACAGAATTTTTTCAGAGAAACAACTGAACCAAGAGTTGAAGTCATCTCTTTTATCGATATTTTAGTGAGCCCGAATGATTCGACTGACTGTGACAGAATATCTTCGTCATTGATGACCGTAATAATATTCTATTTGTCGTTCCCACATTCCCGTTTTCCTTCCTTATTTATGGCTTATCACCGACAAAAATCAAATACGGTCATGTTTGTTGGCCAATCGGCACCAACGTAACATTTTTCGGATAAAATCTTGCAAGAAACATCTATGCGAAGTTTCCTTTCATTCTGTACAGTGGTTCTAAATAAAGGCAACAGTAATTCCGGGTAACAAACTAAAACCGAGGGAAACACATCAACTATAAGAGGAAAACAACGGAACAACAGAAACACTGAACTACAACAAAAGCAAACGCCAACATACATAGAATCGGACTGTGCGAGGACATTTTAAGAAAAAATGGTGGGTTGAACCTGGTTTTATGGCTAGCCAAACCTCCCGCTTATATGGCAGTGTTAAAATACAGCTAAAATGACAACACTACGTGACAGGAATACAGTACAAACAAACGGATGAACAATCAGCATAGAGAAATACATAAATAAATAATATAAAAGCACATTACAACATGTAAACCGCAGAATAACAACGGACATCTCCAATGAATTTGCGACAGCACACTAGGACACCACAAACCAAATATAAACTGCGCGTTATATGAATGGATCAACGTCACAAAAAGTGACGTATTTTTGTGACGTTTAAATTATCACAGGTAAATTTCTAAAAGATAAAATAGATTTGTTTAATTTCTAGACACATACAAGAATGTAAATTGGGATTGAGTTTGTAATGGTGTTATTTTATGTTTGTTTTAACCATGACAAGAATATTAAAATGGAATTGTGTTTGTAATGGTGTTATAATTTGTATTTTCTAACCATGTTAGTTTTTTTTTAATTCAAAACTGTGTATAAACCAAAAAAAAATTAAAGAATATCAAATATGAAGAGCTCATCGATGGACGTTGGACGCCAGGCGCACATAGCCTCTGACCAAATGAGCTAAAAATCGTGAAACAGAAAGGCAGTGTTCTACTGGGATATTTACAGGCAATGAAAACAACACTTTGTAAATTTCATAAGAGCTTTTCTGGATTTACCCTCATCATAAGGTTCCACACAAGAAAACATATGGCCAATGCCAGTACTGGTGGAGTTTTTATTCCCCGAGGGTATCACCAGCCCAGTGGTCAGCACTTCTGTGTTGACATGAATTATCATTGATATGTTCATAATTATAAATTAACTGTTTACAAAACTTTACATTTTTGAAATACTAAGGCTTTCCTACCTCAGAAATAGATTACCTTAGCTGTAATTGGCAAAACTCTTAGGAAGTTTTGGTCCTCAATGCTCTTCAACTTCGTACTTTATTTTGCCTTTTTAACTTCTTTTGATTCGAGCGTCACTGATGAGTCTTTTGTAGACGAAACGCGCGTCTGGCGCAAAATAAAACAATTCAATCCTGGTATCTATGATGAGTTTATTTACAACCCAACCACTGGGTCGATGCCACTGCTGTAGGAGTTTTTATTCCCCGAGGGTATCACCAGCCCAGTAGTCAGCATTTCTGTGTTGACATGAATTATCATTGATATGGTCATAATTATAAATTAACTGTTTACAAAACTTTACATTTTTGAAATACTGAGGCTTTTCTACCTCAGGAACAGATTACCTTAGCTGTATTTGGCAAAACTTTTAGGAATTTTTGGTCCTCAATGCTCTTCAACTTCGTACTTTATTTGGCCTTTTAATTTTTTTTTTATTCGAGCATCACTGATGAGTCTTTTGATGACGAAACGCGCGCCTGGCGCAAATACAAAATTTCAATCCTGGTATCTATGATGAGTTTATTTATATGTATTCTATCTAAATTTAAATCAACAAAACTGTTTGTAGGGAACGTGAATGTTAAAAAATATACAATGCAAGCTTCTCTGCATTCTTTTTTCATATATACAATAACCTGTAGTTAAAGTTGATATGTCTGAATACCTAGTGCCAGTATTCGTATTTTTTTCTAAGTAATCCTAGGTCAAAAGAAATTTAAATATCGTATGTCGATAAAATATGTATTTTTCTCTTCATTCTGTAATAATAGTTCTCGTCAAAACGTACAATTTGTATCGCAAATAACGGATTGTAAACGACAGGCGTACTATTATATAAAGTAAGATACAGACTGTTAATGACACAATGTTGTCAGTGTCCGTTGTTTGGCTAAATTCAACATCCCTTGTGACAGATACCAACCTGAAGTTATTATTCAGTCTACAAAAAAAGATTATGATTTATTACATTCTGTTAGAGAATGTTTTGAAGTCACAAAATTTTTGCATTTCTTTTCTTCAAAATATTTTAATTTCTTTAACATTGTTAGATAAGTGAAATTCAACATTTATACTCAACTCATTTACTTATACGTAAGCTAGAATTGAAGGTTTTTTATTTGCCTTTTTTCAAAAAGAAATTGACCCTCTTAATGTCGAATATAAAAAAGTTCAATTCATAAAATCTCAAAATTTTAAAGTATTTAAAATTTGAAAAATTACAATGAAGATACCGAATTTTTGGTTTCTTCACATTATGCCATGTTTAAAATTTCCAGTTTCATAAACCTGGTATATATGACAGGCAGTTTCAACAAGACAAAATCGAGATTTTTAAAGTACAAATTGCTGTTGTTACACTGCATCAAAAATGACACATAAGGGGATTTCATCAGAATATTTTCGCCACTTATTTCCATACCAAGATAATTAAAGGATTGCTAGTGTCAACATCAAAGAGTTTTCGACACTTATTTCCGTGGGAAATGATTAAGGGATTTCAATTGTCAACATAACGAACAATAGAAACATGTTCAATATTCAACCTGAGAAAGAGTTAAAACACAACGTATATAAGAGAGAGAATAAAAGTTCTTGTTGGCCTCTGAAATCTATAAAATACATAACAAAACATACGGAAAACAAGTCGAGATGTCATTTACGAGCCTGCATTTTAAAATTAATGATACCAAGCCTACTGGATGTACATTAATTTTATCAGACTGATATGTAACCAACCGTTAGTGAAAAAAAAGTTAAGTATTATGCTTTCTTGATATGTACAATATGAGAATTAAACCAATGTTTTTAAAGCTCATCAAAGATACCAGGCCCATAACTAAGTACGCACAATGCGTCGGAAAACAGACTATTTGAAAGCCAAATAAAAAAAGAAGGTTGAAAGGCATTGAAAACCAAAACATTAAAGATAGTTCAAAATCTGATTTGCGCCATGTATGCGTGGAGTTAGAAATTACTCAATTCGTTTTAATAATTATTTTCTAAACAGAACACAATTTTATTGATATTTCATTTAAGCGCAAAATAACCTAGAACAGGGCTGATGATACCGTCGGAAACAACACGTTCAACAGCAGTGACATCGAAGATTCGACAATTATAATTTAGTACGCCAAGGGCATGTTTTGTCTACATCAGACTCATCAGTGGCGCTTGATTCAAAACAGTTGCATGTCCAAATTAAATACGTAGTTGAAGATTATTAAAACAAAACAATCTCAAAACAAAATGGCAAATCTATACCTTGAGGTAGAGCGGCGTTAGTGTTTCGAATAGTTCAATTTTTAGGAATCTAAGACAAATGTTTAAGGACTTAAAAGTATTTTATATATCTTGTCGTCTTGCTGAAAATACGGTAAAGAAAATACAACGAGCTTCATAAAATTCCGTACAAACAACGGTACACTGCCAGTTCATCTGCATGTTCTACAAAAGAATTGTCCATTAGGTTGACAAAAATTCTGTCCGCAGTGAAAGAGGGTCTTCAGAAAATACTGTGAAACTGTTTACTCGCGTAGTGTTATTAACCATATGTGGATTCTAAAAAACTCTAAAGAACTTCTTTAATTTTAAATCTCGATCTTTCTCTGAAATTAATTCTCTCAAAACTTTTGATTTTTAACCCAGTATACCACCGTTCCACATTTAAAATTGAAAAATCGTCTAAAATAAATAATCCGCAATGCTTTCAATATTAAAATGGTAGCATACGCTATAAATTTATTGCTTTGGGATACCATACGGCATATTTTGTTAATAGTGAACAAGAAGGTAAAACATGCTACACAGAGGAACAAGTGATCAGTATGCTAAATCTTCTTACTGACAACATATTTGTTGAATTTGGAGGGAGACTTTTTCAACAAATTGTCGGCATTCCAATGGGAAAAACTGTGCGTCTCTCCTTGCCGACCTTTTCTTGTTTTCTTATGAGTCGGAGTTCCTTCAGGCACTTCAAAAACAAGAAGATCAAAAAAGACAGATCATTTAATTTCACATTCAGGTATATTGATGATGTTCTATCCAATAAAAATTCAAAAAGTCGTGTATCTGGCACTTTCGACCCCAAAATTTTCTTCTGAGTTTTGGAACTACCGCCTTCCGATTTTTAGCAGACATATAATTTTGCCTTCCCTTGTAACAGCTGATTTAACAGAGTCCAAGTTTTTAATTGGATTCCATTAATATATCCTCCAGAACTAGAAATTAAAGAAACAACAGACACGGCTCCCTCCGCCTCTTTTTTAGACTTACACCTCGAATTTGACATAAGCGGTCATTTCAGTACCAGAATCTATGACAAACGAGACGATTTTAATTTTGAAATTATAAATTTCCCCCACCTTAGCAGCAATATACCAACTTCACCTGCATATGGGATATACATTTCCCTACTCTTTCGGTATTCAAGAGCTTGCAGCTGCTGCTCAGAATGTTCAATATTCAACCTGAAAAGAGTTAAAACACAACGTATATAAGAGAGAGAATGAAAGTTCTTGTTGGCCTCTGAAATCTATAAAATACATACGGAAAACATGTCGACATGTCATGTACGAGTTTACATTTTAAAATTAATGATACCAAGCCTACTGGATGTACATTAATTTTATCAGACTGATATGTAACCAACCGTTAGTGAAAAAAAAGTTAAGTATTATGCTTTCTTGATATGTACAATATGAGAATTAAACCAATGTTTTTAAAGCTCATCAAAGATACCAGGCCCATAACTAAGTACGCACAATGCGTCGGAAAACAGACTATTTGAAAGCCAAATAAAAAAAGAAGGTTGAAAGGCATTGAAAACCAAAACATTAAAGATAGTTCAAAATCTGATTTGCGCCATGTATGCGTGGAGTTAGAAATTACTCAATTCGTTTTAATAATTATTTTCTAAACAGAACACAATTTTATTGATATTTCATTTAAGCGCAAAATAACCTAGAACAGGGCTGATGATACCGTCGGAAACAACACGTTCAACAGCAGTGACATCGAAGATTCGACAATTATAATTTAGTACGCCAAGGGCATGTTTTGTCTACATCAGACTCATCAGTGGCGCTTGAATCAAAACAGTTGGATGTCCAAATTAAATACGTAGTTGAAGATTATTAAAAACAAAACATTCTCAAAACAAAATGGCAAATCTATACCTTGAGGTAGAGCGGCGTTAGTGTTTCGAATAGTTCAATTTTTTAGGAATCTAAGACAAATGTTTAAGGACTTAAAAGTATTTTATATATCTTGTCGTCTTGCTGAAAATACGGCAAAGAAAATACAACGAGCTTCACAAAATTCCGTACAAACAACGGTACACTGCCAGTTCATCTGCATGTTCTACAAAAGAATTGTCCATTAGGTTGACAAAAATTCTGTCCGCAGTGAAAGAGGGTCTTCAGAAAATACTGTGAAACTGTTTACTCGCGTAGTGTTATTAACCATATGTGGATTCTAAAAAACTCTAAAGAACTTCTTTAATTTTAAATCTCGATCTTTCTCTGAAATTAATTCTCTCAAAACTTTTGATTTTTTAACCCAGTATACCAACGTTCCACATTTAAAATTGAAAAATCGTCTAAAATAAATAATCCGCAATGCTTTCAATATTAAAATGGTAGCATACGCTATAAATTTATTGCTTTGGGATACCATACGGCATATTTTGTTAATAGTGAACAAGAAGGTAAAACATGCTACACAGAGGAACAAGTGATCAGTATGCTAGATCTTCTTATTGACAACATATTTGTTGAATTTGAGGAGACTTTTCAACAAATTGTCGGCATTCCAATGGGAAAAACTGTGCGTCTCTCCTTGCCGACCTTTTCTTATGAGTCGGAGTTCCTTCAGGCACTTCAAAAACAAGAAGATCAAAAAGACAGATCATTTAATTTCACATTCAGGTATATTGATGATGTTCTATCCAATAAAAATTCAAAAAGTCGTGTATCTGGCACTTTCGACCCCGAAATTTTCTTCTGAGTTTTGGAACTACCGCCTTCCGATTTTTAGCAGACATATAATTTTGCCTTCCCTTGTAACAGCTGATTTAACAGAGTCCAAGTTTTTAATTGGATTCCATTAATATATCCTCCAGAACTAGAAATTAAAGAAACAACAGACACGGCTCCCTCCGCCTCTTTTTTAGACTTACACCTCGAATTTGACATAAGCGGTCATTTCAGTACCAGAATCTATGACAAACGAGACGATTTTAATTTTGAAATTATAAATTTCCCCCACCTTAGCAGCAATATACCAACTTCACCTGCATATGGGATATACATTTCCCTACTCTTTCGGTATTCAAGAGCTTGCAGCTGCTGCTCAGACTTTATAAAACGTCACCAGTGCCTGAGCAGAAAGTTGATGAACCAGGGTTATGTCAAATAACTTCTCGTCTTTTTCTAAATAAAGTTCATCGGACGATACCAAGACCTTGTTGATAAATATCAACTTCACAAATAATACATGATGGTCTTGAAGTATAGATTCTAGGTACTGACGTTGTTTATCATCTTAATTACGTGTTATTGTGTTCTTTTAATTTGTCTTTGTATAGTTTTAACCTTTACAGTTTAGTCTATTATTAGTAGGGATGTCAACTTTATGAACAATTACTAATCGAGTACTCGTTGGTTTTATCGAGCGATACTCGAGTACTCACTTTGGAATATATCTACAATACGGAAACACAAAAATACGTTTTTTACATTCTGTGGTTTGTTGTTCAACGGACGAAAAACCATCTAATATAAGTATCTGGGACAAGGAATTACATACCATAATTAATAGCTCATTACCTATAAGCTAATCAATATAATTAAATGTACACTTATTTAAAAATTATAACAAAGAAAATCATATCAAACAATAGTATTTGGTAATCGTTAAGAAAACATATTTTAAGTTTACAAGGCGTAAGGATTAGAAGTTTGACTATTCACTGAGGGTCACCAGAGGATGCAACAAATGTGTTTTATTTGGAAACATTTTCTTGTCAACTATTATTGGTGACAGTCGGTTTTTCAACTTTGTAAATTACAGTCTTGTAGACGAAAATATTTGCTCTGACGGTACCGATGTGACGGAATAGCTAAGAAATATTTAGTTAAAAGTGTTAGCCTAGGTATAGCCCACGTATTTTCGGAGGCATTTTAAATGAGAATTTAGCGTAAGCATTCGAAACAAAATGTATATTTCATTTACTAGTATGATTAATCAGTGATACCTATTTAATTTTCCTAAAGAGGTTCTCAAGAAGATCAATTTTATATAAAGAAGACAGCAATATTCTAACAGGAAACCGATTAGTCGAGTATCGGTTTGGTATTCGATACTCGGTACTACCGAGCGATACTCGAATACTCGAGTACTCGTTGACATCCCTAATTTTTAGTAATATACTTGTGGCGTGGCTCGGTATTTATACATCCCGCCATTGTGCTATGATCATTTTTGTAATGTTGTCTTTCATTTTGCTCATGTTCTTTGTCTATAGAGAGTTTATATGTCATTTTTTTTTTTTTTTTTTTGTTTTTTTTTTTTTGTTGAAAAGGTTATTTGTTTTTATAGTGATTAAGATTATAACAAAAAGCTGACTGCTGTACCCCAATATTTGGCATTTTTACCTATTATGTCGTTTGTTTTGCTCACACATTATTGTCAATATAATGGAATATTGCGACTGTCATACAAGTGAAAGGTTTAGCTATCTATAAAACCAGGCTTAATCCACAATTTTCTACAGACGTTGTTTTCCATTCGTTTGATGTGTTCGAGTTTTTGATTTTGCCACTTTATAAAGGACATTCCGTTTTGAACAGCTGGGCAAAGCTTCCGAAGTTTTGCAGGAGGGAAAAAAATAAAATAACAAAAAAAACGAACTCCAAAGAAAATTCAAAAAGAAAGTCCCTTATCAAATGGCAAAATCAAAAGCCCAAACACATTAAACGAATGGAAAACAACTGTCATGTTCCTGACTTGGTACAGGCATTTAGGAGACGAATTTCACTATTTTTTATCTGTAAATAGTTATCAAAGATACCAGGCTTATAATTTAATACGCCAGACGCGCGTTTCGTCTACATAAGACTTATCAGTGACGCTTAGATCAAAATAGTTATAAAGCCAAACAAGTACAAAGTTGAAGAGCAATGAGGACCCAAAATTTCAAAAGGTTGTGCTAAATACGGCTAAGGTAATCTATGCCTGGGGTAAGAAAATCCTTAGTATTTCGAAAAATTCATACTTTTGTAAACAGGAAATTTATAAAAATGGCCATATAATTGTTATTCATGTCAACACCGAAGTGCTGACTACTGGACTGGTGATACCCTCGAGGACGAAACGTCCACCAGCAGTGGCATCGACCCAGTGGTGTAAATAGTTATCAAAGGTACCAGGCTTATAATTTAATACGCCAGACGCGCGTTTCGTCTACATAAGACTCATCAGTGACGCTCAGATCAAAATAGTTATAAAGCCAAACAAGTACAAAGTTGAAGAGCATTGAGGAACCAAAATTCCAAAAGGTTGTGCCAAATACGTCTAAGGTAATCTATAAGTATGTCTCCTCAACTGGTTAATATTAGAGAAAAATTGATTACTAGTTATTAGACGAAGTATTCATGTTATCTTATTGCAATGTTTAATAATATAGACAGGTGGCATCTTTTATTAGAAACCTGAATAACTTATTGTGATATGTATATTTTTTTGTATATATTTTTATTAACTGTTTATTGTATTATAATTCATGTTTATTATTGTATATTTACCTTATGTTACACATATATGTGTCTGAGCTTTGCTTTATAATAAAAAAAATAATTTCTTTTTGTAGAAAATGGTGGATTAAACCTGGTTTTATAACTAGATTAACCTCTCACTTGTATGGCAGTCGCATATAATTCCATTATATATTCCTTAATTTAAAATAATTGTCAAAATTTTGTAACAGCAAATTTCAATAACAAAATATCCGTCTCTTCATGCCAATATCGAGGTACTGGCTACTGGGCTTTCGATACCATCGGGGACTAAAAATTAACCAACAGAGGTATCGACCCAGTGGTAGTAATAACATTAACAGTACCAGTTTTACTGCACCAGATGCGCATTTCAATAAATTTAAAATGTCTCCTCAGTGATGTTCGAGGCCAAAATATTTGTAAATCCAAAACTTATTCAGAAGTTGAAAAGCTGATAAAACCATGAGTACAAAAAGTATAGCCAAGAATACAAATACTCAGAATACAGCTTAAAGCTATGTTAAATGTATTCGGCTTTACAAATGTATGCTTTTAGAGTGGGGCTATGGCAAATATATTGTCAACTGTGAGAGATATGTCATTACAATGAACCAAATCATGAAGGTAAATAAAAATTGACACCAACTTTATCATGAAAAATATGAACTTTTGCCTCAAATACTTCCTTGTAAGCAGAAACCCTTTTTCAAGGTAATTATAATGTAATTTATTGACTGATCGGCGCTTGCTTAACGTCCAATGGCAAATATTTTGTGGATATTAAAGTCGAGAACAAGTTTACATTAAAAAGACAAAATAAGGACAATTAATACAATAGGCAGTTCTGCATAGTAGTTCGATGCAGATTAAGGAGAAAAATTGTGGCTGCCACTAAACAAACGGGTCTGTGCTGGAAAAGAGCAGAAATTTAGCATGTAACTGACCACCAAGAATCCCTTAGATAGTTGTGGCAAGGCTTCGTTAACATGCAAACAGCGTGACACCCACACTACACGAGGCATCGGATTTAACGTCCCTATTCCGATCTGACTTGGCCACGTATTTGTACATCCCGAACAGTCCCTTTCGTAACGGTTATACCGACAGACGGGTCTACGATATTTCCTCACCCCAGTTATTCCTTGGAGTTTATCATTGTATGATACACAAGCATGATCGAAAAAGCAGTTCCTGAAACAAGGCATTAACTGGGAGATATACAATCAATGTCAGGTATTGCTGTTAACTTGCTACATAGCAATGAAAATATCAAATTGGGAAAATTAATGCTTTTGTTTGTGATGATTTTTAAGACAAATAGATACCATAAACATAATAATGTATACACAGGCCAGAGTCTGATCATGAGCTTGTTTTGCTATATGATTTTAAAAACAAAATTGACGAAAAAGTCATTTATTCAAAATCATAAAATGTTAAAAAATATTTGCAAAAAAACATTTGACACAAAAGTTTATAATTAATATGAAATTATAATACATAATTAATACGAAATTACATGAACTAAAATCAAATCAATTGAATAAATGACAAAAATAGTAAAGATGGGGATAAAAATCTACCCCACTAACAAACTATTTATTCATTTATTCAAAAACATAAATGCAAAAAATACATTTTGCAAATAAAACATTTGACATAAAAGTTTATAATTAATATGAAATTATAATACATAATTAATACGAAATTATATGAACTAAAATCATATCAATTGAATAAATGACAAATAATAGCAAAGGTACGGAGAAAATAACAATAATATATACTTATCTTATTTTAAAGATAAAACTAAGGGAGGTATGCGGATGGGAAATTGTTTTAAAAGAATTACAAGTTAACTAGTCAAAAGCTGATGATAAAAGGAAGTGCACACAGGGCACATACACGTGAACTCGTGCTGACCCCGCAAGATCAATGACCAATAAGAAAGATATAATCCAAACATGCACTGGTCATTAGTTAAATTTTTCTAGACGTGAAAAATGTTATCTAATTTCAACAATTAATCGTCTAATTAAGTTTGACAAATCTGACCTACTGACCAGTACAGAGAAATCATAAATTTACAGTATAAATAGCTCCCTAATTATATTAATTTCAGCAATAAACAAACATAATTAATCTCCCCTGCTGTCTTAAATGATTTTATGTAAGTAAAAAAACAGAAGCAGATCTAACTGTAAATGTAGTAGTTTACATTCCATGTCAAATGGGATACACCAATTCTAATAGTCACTTAACTAATTCATTAAATGAGAGAACATCCTTTTTTAACGGAAAGTGAAGTTTGAGGATAATGCAAATTGATTATTTATCAGAATAAAATGACTTTTGAAAAACAAGACCAATACCGTGTTTGGACCTGCGTCGCTGGATTCAACTGATGGAGGCAACATTTAAACTGGATCATGACTGATCAATCCCTTTCGTTGAAGCTAAGAAAACTTCTAAAAAAGATTTCTTGTACAATGAGAGTTGTAAATTTAAAACTATCAGAAAACTGAAGACCAAATAAAGAATCATCATTTTGGACCATAGAAGCCAAGAAAATTTTGACGCAACTATTCCTTGTACAATGCGTGTTTTGCTAAATTTCATTGGGTCGTCAAGTTGGTAACTTATTCCTTATTTCTTATTCGTCACTTTTTCGTTATTTTGTTTAACTTGACATAACATTCTTTGCTTTGATAATTCTTTTCTTAATTTTAACGACTTTTTGAGGTATTTTGCACGAGGCAAGTGTGCCAACCAGAAATTAACCAATTTCAAGGCCAAATTATTCTATAAAACGTGTTTACCGTCTCAACGTAAGACTATCGAGTTGTAATTATTTGCCTATTTTTATGCTTTTATTAACGTCATTTTTCCTCTGCCCAATTCTGTCCTTAAGTTATTCGATGCGAATTTACCCTGTTAGCGTATGTACGCGTCTCCTTGCTGCACTAATACCCTGTAACTAATTCGCTACTTATTCGTTCCTTATTCCTATTTTTAAACGTTGCCCCTTTTAATGATTTCTTTTCTATTCATGTCTCTGGTGTTAGTGATGGGTTCGTCGAGGTGAAATTGCTTTGTAAGTACGTATGCATTCGTTTCGCACTCGACTGATACCCTTTTACTAATTCGCTCCTTATAAGCTCTTTATAAGTTGCACCTTTTTAATTCTTTATTTTCCTTTTATTTTCTTGTCTCTGGCTTAAGTTTTTGGTTCGGTGGTGACATAACTCTCTTGGCGCGTATGGCGCTCGACTGATAACCTGTTACTTATTCGCTACTTATTCGTTCCTTATTCACTTTTAATATGTTGTCTACTTTTTACCACCTGCATCATTCTCATTTATTCTTACCCCTGAAGAATGGTTGAAAATTAAGCAGACTCATCCCTTGTAGGAAAACAGCTTGCCAAAACATGAACACACATTTTCTCTGAAAGAATTGAAAGATTTATTCCATTTTGTGAATTGCACTTCACCTATAATATGGTAGCTAAGAATGACAGACGAAAAAAAGCACCTTTGCCAAATGATTGTCATTTGTGTTAACCATACAGATAAAACCAATGAATACAGACCAAACTGTAGCTGTAAATGTATATATAACAGGCCATATTAGTAAATTATATTTGCCCTCTAGGTTATACTTTAAATATGTACAGACATATTTTTTTCTGTATTTTTTTGTCAATGTTGTTGAAAAAAATATAACAAATATACCGAACTCCAATGCAAATTCAAAAAGGGGAAATGTAGAGACAGTAAAGCCATTAATTTTGTCTAAGGATTTTGTAATCTTTCGGGGTTTAAATTTAATAGAAAAATATATATAACATACTCAAGAGAGTCATAATTTTACATAGTTCCAAAATAAATAGATACTACAATTAAATTCATTAATTTTTATAGTAATAATGTACATCGAAAATGACAAAATTTTCATCTATTTCATTTTTCATGAGTGATTTTCAACAGCCTTTTTTTTTTAGTTCGTATTTTAAACAAACGACTGTACAAGAACTTAGGACATGCAAACATTTGCAAACACAAGAAACATCTTAATACTTAAATTTAATATCAAAATAGATACAATGGATCTTCTATGGAAGTATTTTGATGTGTCTTCATTGTGCATTATGTGTTCAGTTGTAAAATACATTATTAAAACTTGTACTTTTTTAAACTTTCTTGAAAACATTTTATATTTTAACATCATAATGGAAGAAACCTTGTCGTTTGCTTTTATTTTCTTTATAAGTACAAATTCTTTTTTCTATTGGGCAATTTTAAACCTTTTTTAAGAATCTTCATAATTTATGGTTGGAAATAACCTTGATTGCCCTTATTCCTTTGCCTCATTTGATATTATATATGTATCATCAAATAACTAACCCAAGTGAAAAAAAGAAAAGAAATCATTAAAAGAGGCAACGTATAAAAACTAATAAGGAATGAGTAAGTAGCGAATACAGGGTATCAGTCCAGCAAGGATACGGGTACATACGCGCTAACAGGATAAATTCGCACCGAGGAACTTAGAACTTACATAGGACAGAGAAAAAGAAATGAATAAAGGCCTTAAAAAGGAAAGTTATTAATCCCCGATAGTCTAATGTTGAGACGGTAAACATGTTTTGCAGAATGATTTCGCCCTGAAATATGTTAATTTTTGGTTGGCACACTTCAATCTTTTCAAAATATCTAAAACAAAAACGTTGTTAAAGTTAAGTAAAGAATGATCAAAGTAAAGAATGTTTTAAAAAGTTAAAAAATAACGAAAAAGTAGCGAATAACGAATAAGTAACGAATCAGGACTAAGTAACCAACTTGACGACCCTATATATTACCTACATTTTACACTATAATCATCGACAAACTGGAAGTGGCTGCACATCAGAAGTAAACATTGCTAACACGCTACAACTCAACATTATCAAGCTACAGACCAAATGCATTCCCTTGCATAGAAGCCAAGAAAAATTAACAAAAATTTATTGTATAATCAGTGTTGTAAATTTCAAACTATAGGCCAACAGGAAGTAGCTGCACAGAAGATGTAAAAATTGCTTACACACTACAACTCAAAATTATCAAGATGCAGGCCAAATATAAAATCTCTCTCATAAAAAGAAGATGTGGTATAATTACCAATGAAATAACTCTCCACTTTGGGTTCAAAATTTCGAAATTTTGTATAAAGCGTATGACTTTTGGTGGAAATAAGTCTACGGAGATGGCCTTTATCTAAACATATTAATTGGTAGCATTTTCCTAAGTGCAATATTTTTTATTCTACGCTATGACTGGAACGTGATTATTTCTTTTAATACTTTTTTTCTAAACAAATGTCACCGAGAAAGAACTTCAAACTAAACACATATGAATGGAATTAATTCAAGATTACCAAAACATTGATTATCGAAGTTACATTGATAAAACGTGTTTCTCCTTTCTGATCTAATCGATGCAAATAAATCTAAATTCTTAACAAACTTGTGTCAATAATTTTCTTGATTGTGATTAGAAACAAATAGCATGCCGGCACTGTTATTCCTATTTATTTTGTCTATCATAACCAATAATGCTACCCTGTTTGAATCAGAACTCTGAATCTGAATAGATTCATTGTCGTCGTATAACATAATGTTAGGAATTGTTAATAATTGGTTCGAGAAAAACTCTAGCTGTATTATTTCAACAAGTTTGGAAGGTCAACACATGGTTAATGACAAGTTTGATGAATGCTCAATGCATTTAACTCTAGCCATATCATTCAAACAAGGTTTTCCTTCACACTTTATCCTTCAATCACTCAAAATAATGGTATTGCAAATCGCAAACACTAAAGAATATTAATGATTTATATTGCGGCAAAATTTTATTCCAAAATATGGAAACTTTTGATAGCAAAAAATATTTCTAAAACAAACTGCTATCTTAGATGTTGCTGTTTTTACGTTGTTCTTTAATGTTTTATCTGGCCACACTCGATCATCATTTAGATAAGTACGGTAGTCTTAAAATATGGTTAGTAAAACAAATGTTAACAATCGTTAAGTCAAAAGAACTTCAAACTAAAAAGAAATATTGGTACGAAGCTGCCAATAAGGACCAATAAGAAGTTTTGCTAATTTGCTTTACTACTGAACATTGAGCGCTCACAAACATATTTAACCCCGCCACTTTTTTTATGTTCCTGTTCCAAGTCAGGAGCCCGTAGTTCAGTGGTTGTCGTTGGTTCATGACTGTCATATTTGTTTTTCGTAAATTGTTTTGTTATAAATTTTCTCATTGTTGAAGGCCGTACGATTGCCTATAATTGCTTACACCCACTTCATTTGAACTTGGATGGATAGTTGTCTCATTGGCAATTATACCACATCTCCTTATTTTTATATTCGTGAAATAATTGTCTCAAGTATGTCCTCAA
This sequence comes from Mytilus coruscus, assembly GCA_017311375.1. Classification (NCBI taxonomy): domain Eukaryota; kingdom Metazoa; phylum Mollusca; class Bivalvia; order Mytilida; family Mytilidae; genus Mytilus; species Mytilus coruscus. The sequence continues at coordinate 36,904,364 of CM029603.1, read as the reverse complement.
TGCTCTTCAACTTACTTGACCTTTTAAATTTTTTTGATTTTGAATCGAGCGTCACTGATGAGTCTTTTGAAGACGAAACGCACGTCTGACGTGCAAAATTTTAATCCTGGTTTCTATGGTAAGTTTATGTCAGCAAATAATTCTCATAAAAGTTGCCTACAAGGGAGATGATTTGAACATTGGATTTTTTTCACAATTACATCCTCATACGGATTTTCAAAACTAAATTATGCATGTATAGATGTAACTACGACATTAAGTATATTCATCCCAGTTGATACGATTTTCCAGATTTTGCGTTTTCTATCATAATTTCCTTGATACCTTGATAGAGTGTTGCTGTTACAAGGAAGCTATTGAACCGACGATTCCAAGTGATTCAGTTGAAGTAATTCCTTCGAACGTTTTACGGACGCCATCACCAGTTGGTAGACCGTAACGGAATACCTGAGTCAGATACAACTGTTCCAAATGTCGTAGCTTCATTCACTTTCTCTTTTCTTTGATTGTGAAATCACTAAACGAGACCTATCACATAATTTGTACTTATTATTTATTAGCAAGGTGACTGTGGGGCTCTAGTGCTGCTGGATCAGTGTACCTGTCGGGAGCACGTGGGGTCATCCCAGTTTTTTGGGATTCGTGTTTTGAACATTCTTTTAGTTTCTATGTAGTGTTTTCTAGACTTGTTAGTCTTTTCGTCAGCTTCCCTTTGATTTATGAGTATTGAATGCCCCCTATTTTTAACTATACAAAACAAATATTTGTCAAGCTATAAAGGGCCCAAAATATATATATATATATGGGACAAACAAGTTGGTAAGCTAAAAGTTTCATTATAGTTTAATTTCATTTCGTGTTTGTTTTTAAAACTTTATGAAGTTGCTAATGAGAAGATTTGGCGAAATTACGATTTTATTATAAAAAATAATAAGATGTATTATAAAGGCAACAGTAGTATACCGCTGTTCAAAATTATTTATTCTACTTGTATTCATGCCGTTAGGCTACCGGACTGGTAGAATCCTAATGGTCAATAAAATAATTATCTATTAAAAAGACAAACATACGATGATGTAATCAATTAGAGGTCACCGTATGGCCTTCGACAATGGAAAAAACGCAAACCATAATTAAGTAAGCAATAAAAAGCACCGGCATTACAAAATTTTTGAATCAATTCAATTTAAGAGAAAACCAACGGCCTGATTTATAAAAGAACAATAAGCGAAACACGAATTTGGCAAACTGTAACAAACGACAACCACTTGATTACTATTTCCTGGTTTGGACAGGCTTAGTTCACTTCCAGTTCAAATATAAATAAAAGGAGATGTAGGTACACGTTAACGAGTTAGCAAACAAACTAACATTTTTATACAAATTTTTGTTGTTATGTATGGGAAGGGGGGTTAATGTTTTGTTTTGTGGGAACCGTGTCGTGTTTTGTCTCTTCAGGGGTTTTTAGTTTTTTGTTTGTTTTGATTGAGGAAATCGTGTTGTACAACATTTACATTTTTATTGTAGTATTTTGTGGACTTTTGTTCCATCTTTTTCTTAATGGATTTATGCTTTCTATTCTATTGGAATACTTGTTTTGCCTCCTGGTTATCTTTTACTTCTAATAAAATTAATGTTTTCATTATTCTTTCAGTATAATAGAAAAAGTCTATAGTATATACGAATAAATACTAGTATTCAAGATGACTTTTATCCTTGCAAAACAAATATACAGTGAGTAGTGAGCTTTGCTCTTTGTTGAATGATTCACAGAGAAAATGAGATGAAGAACAGCAATAAAGTGTTGTCCAACTACTTTGTGTTGTGTCGAGTGTGTGTAAATATTTTGATTACTTATTACACCACATCCCTTCTATTCAATTCCGTTGTATATAGGGGAGGTAGAATTTATTCAAAATATAAGTTTAAACTTCTGTACACATTTCTTTTTCTTCTTTGTTGCACTTTGATAGTAAGTTCACTTGTATCAGCCTCCAAGCGGCCATACGAAATTCCGGAAATATTATAAAATATAACACTCCTTTCAGTCCAAAATTTAAAGCGTAAATTTCACTCATCAACCGAAGCCATCCTATTTCTTGTAAAGTAGCCGTATGGCCACCATTTAAAAGTATCAGCCTAGCTTTCAGTGCGTCATGTGGAAGACAAATTAAAAGAATAAACAAAACAATGATGATGATTTTGAAAGATATCCGTCGTCTTGTAGTAAATAATTTCGGGTTAAATCCAATCAGATATTCAGGCTTTTGTTTAATACTCTGGTAATCGTTTGACTGTCGTCTGATTACAACAGACGCTGAACTAAATCCACGTATATCTCTTCTAGCTTTACTTGGACCGATAGCCCATTTGACTAAGGCAGAAACAATTAAAGATAATGTCACGAAAATTGGAACAATGAAAGAGAAAGCAGTATCGATTTTTCTCAGAACATTAATATCCTCTACGTTCTCGGGAATTACAACACACATTTTCATGCCATTGTGCTCAATGACCGCACTTGTCCAAGTCAAATATAAATGACAGACTATGGCAAATACCGATATGACAATTAAAGCACATTTAGTGCGGAATGGACTGCAATACTTTCTTGAATTATCCGGTCTGAATAGAACGTAGTTACGTTCGCATAATAACATGACTGTTATCCACCATTCCAGAAAATTGGTGAGAAATGACAGATAATAGAAAACTTGACATATTCCAGCAATTACATAGACATTGTAAACTCTTTCTGACGCCCACGGTACGATCTTAGCTAGTAAATACATGGAGTCAACCACTGAATAGGCCATAAGATACACAAACGGCGTCACTTTTATCAATTCTGTTTTTGATATAATTATTCCAGATAAAACATTTAGAATAATTCCGATTGTAAATAAAGTAGGTAATCCATATTGCTCTAATTTTGATAAAAGGTGAAACAGAGGTTCATCCGGGATACTTGGAAAATCCTGATAGGTGTAAAAACTTTCGTTTCCACTTCCATTTAGTATGATCTGGCCTACGAATGTGAACAGTGAACTATTTTGCATCATCTATTGGCAGTGATCTTCTGAAACGAAAGAAAAATGTATAAAACTAATTCATTTGGGTTTTATTTTTTCCAAGGATGTGGACTGAAGCTTTTCTTTCGTTTTTTTCTTTTGGCCATCACGTTAGAACATTTAAAATCTTGCATTATTCATTTTTATTTTTTATTTATGAATTTTCATACATTTTGTGCAAATTTGAACTATTGCCGAAAAAAAATTGCCTTACTCCTTTACCTCCCAATATTAGCATAGTCATTACATGGAAAATTGATCGTGACAAAATATTTAGTTTCCACATGAATTTACTTTTAAAAGTTGTCAAAAAACAATACAGAAAGCGTAGTTTATGAAGGGATACCAATGAAGCAGGGATGAGGACACATTTCGTTTAACTTATATGGTGTGCCTTTAATGAAATTTTTATATTGTACAAAAAATCGTTAGATGCTGGTTTCTATTTGCACGACACGAGTTTGTAGATAATTGTCCCTAGTAACGAAACGAAAGCCAGAACCATATAATACTTGATGATGCCATGAACATCGAACGGGTTCGAACAGAACAACCAAAACTGTCTAACGTCGGCTTTGACCGAGGGAGATTCAATTTTATTTTTACTGCAATTAGATGATGAACAATAAACAAAAATCATTTAATCATGTCGGATACGCAATACTGGCGGATAGTTCCCTCGGTGACTAATTGTCCACCGGCAGAAGTACCGTCCAAGACATTAGTGTTCGTAAAAAAACGTAAGATTCGTTTTCCGTGCATACGACACGAGTTTTGGGGATATTCATAATCAGGTTCTCTTTCGAGAAAAAAACAATTTTGGAAAACCAGTAAAATAACTTTTAAATAGCGTAAAACCAAAAAGGGTCATAAACAGGAGAAGAACAGCCAAACTTATCCTAAGGCATTTGTTACGCGTATAAATTAGCAATGCTAAGATTTTAAAATATTCGTTCACATCCCTTAGAACAGATCTGAGAGGTGAATGAAGTTATTTAAAAATAATGACGTTTAAGGAGAAAGTGCTCCCAAAAAACTTACAATCACGTGTTTTTTGGGGTTGAATAAATAATCGATATGTTAGAAGTTTAAATGGTTAAGCCTTTCGGAAATTATGAACATTTGACGAAGTTTTTTAGATCGAAAATTCAATCTTTTCTTCTGAAATACATATTTATATGTGGAAAATTTAAGCACATGCATACTCTAGTAAATATTAATAAGAGAATTGTTGCTTAACTAGACAAATATGTGGTATTTTATTTTATTTATTTTTTGCAAACAAAGGTTTTCGTGGGTGTATAAGAATCATCCGGTCCCTCCGTATCTAAATATACTTTAACTTACTTTAAATAAATCTTACATAAACAGCAGTAGTTGTCCTTTTTTAGATTTAAACATTTCAATTCCAAACTAAAATTTATGACAAAAGAGACGATTTTTCATTCCCTATTGTTAATTTTCCTTTTTTAGACGACGATGTTCCTTTGGCTCCATCATACGGTGTTTATATAATATATCCCAACTCGTTCGTTATGCCCGTGTGTGTAGTGATGTCATAGATTTTAACGAACGTAATCAATGCATCACTGGTAAATTATTTAAAAGTCAGGGATTTCGTTACCATAAATTACTTAAACATTTACTAAATTCTTTCATAGATATAAAGATTTGATTAGTAAATTTGGCTGTACCTGTAGAACTAATTAAAAACGGTATTTCACATCCTAAATTTCACGGTAATATTGTACTAAAAGCGCCGAAATCACTAAGTGATCCGTGTAAACTCATCGACCCTTTAAACAAACTCATTAGTAAATGTTATCTTATTAATGTTGCAATAAGATCTTTGAATATTGTTTACATTGGCACTAAAATCGATTTTGTCATCAACAAATTAAAACAAAACATAACTAAATTTGTATTCTTTTCGAATGTTTTTTTAGGATGTGTAAATAACATCCACGTTTATTTTCAATTTAGAGATTGCTTTATATATCTATATATATCACATGATACATATTTATTATAAGGTTATATCTAACGATCCTACTGCCTGTCGATACTTTTATTTTGGCATTGCACAAGTCATGACTGTCCATGCCGTTATAATCTAAATCCCTGGGATGTGCTTTAATTGATTTTAGTCTCTGATGCATGATTTTTTTTTTATTGTTAATTGTTTTTGGCTTTAAGCTAGCTTTCAGTAACTGCGAGTACTTTCAAATGGTACGTTCGTGTTCAGTTGACCTGTTGACACAATTTGTAATGCATTTCTGTAATTCAATGTTAACCTATTTTGTGTTATATCTCGTCTCACTATGTTTAATATGTACCACCTTTGATAAGTATTTAGTATGACGATAAATTTTCACTTCCGTACTTGTAATCTGAACAACAAATTTATTAATTTTGTAAAAAATTCCGTACTCCTAACAACAAAATTATTATATTTAAATTTACCTGTGTACGTTGTTTTGTTTAACGACATTTTGTCTAAGGTTAGAGTTGGCTTATTGACACTTTTATTCATCTTTTTTGTCTATGTTATATAGGCACCTACGTTCTAATATTGTATTTATATTGTGTCATAGATCAAGCTTATTCGTTTAGTACATGTTTACTTGTTTTTGTTTTAATGTCTTTTTGATCGAGTTAAGCCATTTCAATTGATATTTTATAGTGTGTCTTTTTATGTTGTAATGTTACACTACTATATCAGGTTAGGGTGAAGGTTGGCGCCTGTTAAAACGTTTAAACCCGCTGCATTTTTATTCACCTGTCCTAAGTCAGGAGACTGTTGTTCAGTGGTTGTCCTTTGTTGCTGTGGTTCATAGGTGTTTCTCGTTTCGTTTTTTATATAGATTAGACCGTTGGTTTTCCTGTTTGAATTGTTTTACACTAGTCATTTTGGGGCCCTTTATAGCTTGCTGTTCGGTGTGAGCCAATGCTCCGTGTTAAAGGCCGTATTTTGGCCTATAATTGTTAACTTTCTCATACCACATCTTCTTATTTATATATAGCCACGGTTCAGACTGTTTAAGCGAAGGCCATTTCAATATAATAATATAATATATAATAATGGGGTATCCTGTTAATTCACAGTTCTAGTTTTAGTAGGGCCTTGCATGCGCTCTTTATATGCTATTTCAAAACCATTTGATAATCAACCAATCTATTTATTTTCACGAATTTCAAAAACTACATTTATTGTATTGTAATGAATCCTTAACTACCTGTTTTTAAGTTTTCTATAATCTCAGCTTTGAAATATATTTAAATTGAAAGTTTCAGTGACATATACACTATATAAATAAGGCAAAATGTCCTTTTGATGTAAATTATCAACATTATGCGAAAGGAGACGTCTGTGAAATACAAAAAAAAACAAATATTTTTACAAGTGAAATCTTCGAAAAAAGGTGATATTAAATATGCAAAATAGGTATACAGTAAACGGAAATTTAAATAAACAGTAAAAGGAAATAATAAACAGTAAAAGGAAATTTAAGTAAACAGTAAAAGAAAATTAACCATTTTGGAAAAAATATTTTTAACTTTAACTAATGATTTGATCAGATTCTTTCTTTGTTAAAATAAGTGGCTTTACATTGTCCGCTTTTTCTTACAACCTTCTTAGACTAAAATCCCTTGTAATTTTATTCATAGTTCTAGTTAGACAAATCAAATTATTGCAGCTCATTGAATGAAAAAAGGATGAGGTACGGAAGTATCAAACTTTACAAAGGACTCTGTAATGACATGTTCGACGTATTAATAAATAAATCACTAGAGTTTCCTGTGCCTGATTGTGTTTTTGTCCTTCAACGGATAATTTAATAATACCGAAAAAGATGTCTTCCATTAGTGTAAGGCTACTTTTTTTGTGTAAGAATGATTTTTTCTGTTGAAATAGCTGTATAAAGTTACGTGCTTCGTAAGCAAAATTATAGGGAACAATGAACTCATGCATTTTTAGTTATAATGTCTCTATGAATCAACGAGAATAACCCGAAAGCGTGTCAAGAAATGCTTTATCAGTATAATTGTAAACCATCTGTTCATATCAGAAAAACAATAATGTTTAAATATTTGTTTAACTGCTTTCAATCTTTTATTATAAACCTATAGATATAAGAAGATGTGGTATGAGTGCCAATGAGACAACTCTCCATCCAAGTCAAAATTTATAAAAGTAAACCATTATAGGTCAAAGTACGGTCTTCAACACGGAGCCTTGGCTCACACCGAACAGTAAGCTATAAAGGGTCCCAAAAATTACTAGTGTAAAACCATTCAAACGGAAAACCAACGGTCTAATCTATATAAAAAACGAGAAACGAGAAACACTTATGAACCACATCAACAAACGACAACTACTGAACATCAGATTCCTGACTTAGGACAGGTGCAAACAAATGCAGCGGGTTTAAACGTTTTAATGGTACCAAACCTTCACCCTTTTTCTGAAACAATAGTGTAACATCACAACATAGAAAGACACACAATAAAATATCAATTGAAATAGCTTAACTCAATCAAAGGACATATTAACACCATTGAACATACACTGAACAAATAAATTTGACCTATGACACAATGCAAATACAAAATAAATAAACTAAGGGAAGAATAATAAAAGTAACATGTTATATCGGTATGAAATGTTAAACAATTTAAGAAAAACAATATGCTCGAACAAAATATCAGCCATTTGCAATAACTTTAAACACAGGTAAATAAAATAATTTTGTTGTTAGTATACGTGTACAGTTACAATAGAGAAAGGAAATATTTTACAAAATAAATAATTTTGATGTTCATAGTACGAAGTGGAAATTTATATTAGTACCAAACACTTATCAAAGCTGGTATATAGACCAGATTTAACCCTGAATAACATTAAATAACAAAAAGCATTACATTAGTATAAACAGGTCAAAAAAACAAGAAAGTACGATTTGAGAGTACTCGCAGTTACTGACAGCTAGTTAAAAGCCAAAACAATTAATAATAAAAAATCATGCATCAGAGACTAAAATCAACTAAAACACATCCCAGGGATTTAGTATTTTAACGTCATAGACAGTCAAAGAAGACATGACTTGTGCAATGCCAAAAATAAATATATTTTACAATAATTGTTTTCACACTAGTCTATTTGAATATCTTTCCCATTTATGTCGTATGTTCTATTTCTTTTTAGCAGAACAGCACTGAAACGAGCAACCAAAGATAAGAAAAATTGTAAGTGATGAATTAGCAATTCATAAATCATAATGAATGAATTTCAAAACGTTGTATATCAATAAGCATAAAAAAACGACAAAAATGCACACGCACAAAACAACGAGCAAACAATAAAAAAGTAAAGTAGATACAGTTTGTAAGGAAAAGACTAAGTTGATTGGGGTGGAATATAATTCAATAATTGCATATTTCTTAACTTAAATGTATATAGAAATTATAGACAAAAACTAGATTAATGGATAAAAGTTGTCATTTTAATGTTGCTTTTATGATAGAAAAGTTTTGCATATTGGTTATCTAAAATTACATTTTATGAGACAATTGATATTACAGTTTTTATGGATATTATCGTGCTAGTTAATTATCAGCCATTAGAACTAAAGTAAATAATTAATTGTAGATTGTATAGGATTTTCTGATTTATCTACTTATGCAAGTTACTGGTTCGTCACTTAATGTTCAGCGGCATATTCGATGCTTTTTGTGACGAGAACTATTTAACAATTAATGTACATGTACATCTACTTTTTGAAAAATATTCGCACTATAAAAAGAAAGAAAATGTTTGCAGGATATCCAGAAAAGCGCTTCGAAAGCTCGAAATTTTTAAGCGTTATTTTTCACCAATGATCATTGTTCTCATTTTGATTTACTGTCTTTGAAAGGAAGTTTGTTTTTCTTCTTTACAATTGGTTTGAATAATGAGGTAATGCATATAGTATTTTTACCATTTTCATTTAGATAAGAATAAGAAAATAATCATAGTAGCCGTTAGTAAAATTGTAATTGTATATAATACACTTGCGTTGAAATTGATTTATTTAATTGTGATACATTCCTGAAACAAAAGTGATATAGTTTCATATTTGTAACTTAAACATAAATGATTGAGTTTAACATTTTCTATTATTTGCTTTCTCAAAGGACACATTCTCATTAACCTTACTTGATTTCGTATTCGTATCTCTGAGAATGATCTGAAATGCATGAAGACCAGAGAAAGCTTCTGTTTTTTTTTAAATGCCACTGGGGAAAAAAGCAAACGGGAAGGTCAAACATGAACTCATAGTAGAAAAGATCAAAACAGATCCCTTTGAGGGTTCTGGCTAAGTTCTGTATCATGCAGATTGTAACATTATATTGTACCTTAGATTAAATTTCTCCGTTTAGACTGGACTTTTCTAAGAATAAAAAGAGATAGTGGGCATGCATCGTCAAAGATTTATTTCTTACGCACAGAAAAACTGAACAGCTATCGATGTTGTCAATGGAAAATTTCTGTGTAATAGAAATATATGTTCGTGCTACCTTATCCAGCTAAAATAACTTACATTTTCATGAACATGTGTGTATGTAACTGACGTAATAGGTATGAATTAAAATGTTCTATTTCTAGTGTAAGCATCACAACTGAATTCTATAAAAACCTAAATTAATTATTTCTATACTTGAACGATTAAACAAAAAAAAAATTGAAAAGGATAACATTTAATATTTGAAAAATTGTATAGGATTATAAAACATTAACACTTGAAATAAGATTTTGCATGCATATCCGATAAAACAAAATATTATTTATTTATCCCTTATTCGTGTAACAATTATCTTGTGAACTTATTTTTAAGAAAAGAGAAAAGATACAATGGGGCAATCGAAAACCATAAATAGAACAAACAAAGACAACTTGATGGCCAAAAAGAAAAAGAACAGTTTTACAACAGTCCACAAATAACTTCTAAGACACAGAAAACAAACGATTGTGCAACACAAACCCACAAAAACCGGTGATGAAGTCAGCTTAGTCAGATAGTTCGAAAGCTTTTTCTCTCCTAGTAACAGCCGCAATGTCACTCCTGTTGATATAAGTATAGTCATATCCAGTCAAAAGGCATCATGAATTAGCGGCAAGAAAATGTATCTTGTCTAGGACATTACATAAATCGTAAACAATCGGTATGTGTAAATCATCTTACCTAACTGACTGCGGAATTGAAATTAGTCATCTCTTGAACTTCTGCCGTCTGGCAATAAAACTTTCATTTAATGTGGGATACGTTTCATTGTACTGGCTGTATAACTACGCAGCCACGTCCAGTCGGAGTTGGGACGCTAAGGTTGATGCCATTTATTGAGAGAGTGCCACGCTCTCAGCACGTCAAAGAAACATAGCAACAACTATTCGCACGTGGCTTTTGGCTATGCAAACTTTCTGCTCCATATACGATATGTCCTCATTCTTGAGTGGCGGTCGGAATTCTTGCCCTTCATCTCGGTCGACCAACTCTTGCTTTAATTGTTAGTGTGTTTTCGTTCTGATTATTCATAATATACTTGCCACTTGACGTTTAGCAAACTTCAATCAAGCAATATAACCAACACCAGTCCAATTGAAAAAAACGAGATTATTACACAACAGTGATAGACAGTTACCGGTAGAGAAAAAACACAGAAAAAATCAAATAGTTCAAAAGACAACGCTGAGAACTAAAGCAAAAACATCAACCTCATTAAAACTGAATAGAAGATTAACTTGGGTACTCTGGAAGGGTAACTAGTGCCTGCTCCAATAGTGGCACCCGTCGTGTTGTTCATGGCAAGTAAATTTTTGTAACAAGTCGTATTTGGTGTTTCACAAATTTAGGATAAGTAATTATTGCTTCTGAATATAATCATGTTGATATAAGACAAGACTTGCATAGGTTCTATTCTTAGCCTAGGCGGTCATGTTGTTTGGCAGGATATATCATTGGGTACAGTTTTTAAACAAGATACTCAAAGGATAATTGGGGAGAAGTTTGGTATATAATTTATGGCAATGGCATTTGCTTGCCCGCAATAGTTGTCGAGTGGGGTTGACGAATTATGGTAATAAAACAATCAAAATATCTTATAGTGTTTAAAGAACGGCAGATTGGTTAACTTTTGACATGATTTGCTCGTTTTTTTCATATTGGTTGAATTAAAATGACAAGAACATGATAACACAAATTCACTAAAAGATAGGATTAAACATTGCAATTCCCAATATAGACGCACAAACAATGCGTCTCGTCTGAATAATAATAAGAAACACAAAAATTAACCCCTAAGTTTCCTCAAACTTCTAAGCAAATGCAAAATTATCTATTTAATTTATACAAGTCTGAAGACTAAATTTTGGAAAGTAGATACTGCATAATTTATTGCATTCAAGTGAACATATTATATATGGGTATCAAATAAAACTTTTGGGGGTTTCAAATAATGAGACAGTTAAAAAGATAGAATTCATAGTCGCACTAGTTACCATGTGCGTTGGGTTTTTTTAAAGAAACTCATGAAAAACTTGATTATTTCAACAACAAAAAATGCCGTCCATTGGTTTAAGTACGTAAGTAATTATTTTCTTCATATTCCTGAAGTGGAAGTGGACAGGCATGCAAACTTTATATTACTGTAAGATCGGCATATGAACGTATAAGCACTGCCTTTTGACTGGTTGATGCAACAATTATAGTGAAATTCGTGAAAGTACATTTGTAGCGCATCAACACCCCACCAAATTAATTTTAGTAACAAGATTATTGATTGTTTTTTCAATCAAAACAAAAAACATAAAGCATTTATAAACATTTCCAATTTGTTTATACGGGATGTATAAATAAGCATCCACATCCTGTTGAGGTAAAGTCGGGTACCACATGTAAGAAGAATGCAATGTTTTCTGCGCGTTAAAGAACCTTTTCAACAAATTGTTGAGGGCCGGGTCTTTTCGTGGTCTGGCGCAAGTCGAAGTTTCTGTTCTAATTAACATAGTGTTACCCTCTTTCTAATTGCATTCCTAATTTCCTATACTTCATCCCAGATATCAAATTTTGAGTAAACTGCCTGTTATATGGTTGTTAATCAGTTCTCGTCCTTAAAAGAGAGACAAAAAATACCAAAGGGATAATCAAACTCATAACTCGAAAATAAACTGTCAAAGCCATGGCAAAAACGAAAAGAGACCAAAAGACAAACAACAGTATACAAAACACAACATAGAAAACAAAAACAGATCAACACGGACCCTACCAAAAACCGGGGAAGAGTTAGCAGGCTCTAGATCAGTTTTATATGTCACACCCGTCACGTATAAAATACAGGCTTTTGAGCGGTAATCAAATAACAATCATTCAAACAGTTATATTTGTGTCAAGCTCCTGGTGATAAAAGATAAACAATGATAACTTATTCCAATCGAAAGCTTCAATACAACGATCACACCATCAAACGTATTAAAGATAAATAAGGTAGGGAGGATGGGGTGGATTTTTTCTTTTTTTCTTTATGAGATATATATCAGTCAATATTTTTGTCATAATTCTTTAAACCAATGGCTTTCTATTGCCTCCGTTTTCCGATCTTTATAAAAATAATAAAATGAAGTATGATTGCCAATGAGACAACTCTTGACCAGAGAACAAATGATGCAGAAGTTAACAACTATGGGTCACACAACTGGCATTATTAAAACAACCGAAATGTTGGCTTCAAAAGTCAATAAAAACATTAAAGGTACCAATTTGACTGATGCATATGCGCATTTTGATATTAAATATCTTTAATAATGTTCGAAGCCAATATATTTGAAAATCCCAAACATTAAAAAAAAAACTTAAAATCTGTACTAAGACCTAAGGGAATATGACATATATTTAGTTATACGGCAATATACTTTACCACAATGCCATTGAACTCATCAAGGTGAGAATTTTAGTAAAGTTTTAAGAAATCATTTATCTATGATCTTATATAAATTCACACAGAAAACATCTTTACAATGTAAATTTGGTGTATGAATCTTTTAGGTTTAATTTTAATATATGTTTATATTCTAGTCAACATTACCATATTTGATTTCTTCTGAGTGTTATTACACATCAAATAAGATGAAAAATCAATGTTGATTTATGATGGAATTCCTGACCTACGAAATGAATCGCGAGCTCACAGTTAGTAACTATAAGCACTTTGCTGATCTTTCATATTTTTCTATTTTTGTGTCATAATCTCTTGATCTGTCTGTTTATTATTGTTTCGGTTTTCTCGTTTGTTTTCCCTTTTCTCTTGGCTAACTTCTGACATTTAATCGAGAGATTGCGAAGCTTGCTAATCCAGCCTGATTTAATTCACCCCGTCAGAGTTAGGTATAACACAATGTAATGGAAAAAAAAAATACCGAACTCTAAGGTAAATTCTAAAGTCTAATGCAAAAATAGCCTGAACTTCCATGGTAAATTTGATTTATATGCAAATAAGGTTTGAATTGAATTGAATTGTATAACAAATTCACAGTACTTAAATGAACCTGTCTTACTGGAAATTGTAAGAGAGATTGAACATTCTGAAACAGTCATAATGTGAAACAAATTATGGGGAAATTGCCCTTACCATTTTACGTTTTAAAAAGTGTCTGTCGTATTATGTGCTAGTGTGAAGGCAAACATTTATCAAACTCTTCCAGTTGAACTGAATTCTGGACATTGATGTGGTCATTATTATACATCAGTGTTTTATGTATGAAACATGTACGTCAGCTGTTTTTATATTTAGAAAACAAATTATTAGTAGACATTTTTTTCTGCATTTCCATTACGTCATGTTTATATTGTAAAGATAAGACCATACATGGCTTTAAGATAAATGTACTTCTCCCATATGAATAAAAAGGGATGTGGAGTGTACGTCAACAAGAGAGCAACCAATTAATATCAACGGCGTTTTTGGTATTTGGTAACGTCTGTATCTCATGCAATGAAATTTGTGTTTAGTAAAATCTTGTATCATCTAATTTTCTAACTTTATTCATGATTTTGTCTTTTGTTGAATACAATGGTAGTGTTTTGATCATGAACAACTCATTTTTTTTTACTTTATTACAGACTAAAACGATTTTGATTCATCAGAAAGTTTCAAATAGTCTCTTTGTTGATAACGCATGCTGCACTGAGAGATTATGAAATGTATTATATATGATCAATCTATTTACAAAATATTCTTGTCACATAGTTTGTAATTATGTTTTATTGCATCGTGCAAAAGTATTATAAATTTATATTGAGATGCCTTTTTCACACAGCTGTTTCCTAAATATAAATACAAAATAATCAATGTGATTAAAATAAAGCTAAACTGCACATTGATTTAGAAACATCTATTGACGAATTGATAGTCCCTCCTCAATAGTAAAAAAAATACATATACAGCTCAAAATAAAAATATTTTCTTTCGTAATTAAAAGTTTCATGGGAAATTTGAAGCTCGCATTGAACATTTTGTCTTTAACAATGAATATTTTTAAAATTTATTTTTCAAGCCTTTCATTGCTAAAATAACTATCAACAATTACTAATTATAGAGGACTTAACTCACTTAGTTTTTCCTTAAAAATCCTCACCTTTGTTTGTAATTATTTGATTTTAATAATACTAAAAACAGCCAAAAGTCAATGATGTTCTGCAATCAACAATGGAACTCGAAGACCGGTCTAATCTATGATTTATAGTGAAAACACTTATTGGGGTAATATCAAATTATGTGTGTTTAATTAAATCTAGTTGTTCAGCTTACCATAGATGTTATGAGATGCAGATTAAACATGTGGTGCAATCAAAAACTGGGTTAAACTGATTTACTGACATCCCAATATCCCAATAACGCGGACGGAAAATCGATAAAATATCTTTCTCTAGTTCGTAAAAGTATAAGAATAAATAAACAATGTTGGACCCGTCGTCATAGACTTTCCAGAGCATCCGGACTTTTCTACAATTAAAACATCGGAAATGAATGAGTTGAATTTACAAAGGATGATTGTTGTTTGCTTAACGCCTAGTAGCAAATATTTCATGAACAAATTCCCTTATCAAATATATTTAGGTTCTGCAATGTTTGTCGATCGGGATGAGGGCGGGAAATTTAGACTTTCAATTAAGATGAGGGTAATAAAATGTTGAATAAGAAGGGCAATTGTGCCTTGTAATAGGATCATACATCATGCACAGCCAAACAAAACTGAATACTGTATCTTTTTTTTATCTAGTGTACAGTAAAATCTTATGGAACATGTCATTACACAGTGAAATGAATAAAGTCAATTGCATCATTATATAAATAACGAATGTGATATAGTTGACAAATATAAATAAAGACAATGCGACAAAGAAGTAACAAATTACAAGTCACTGGACGGCTTTCAACAATGAACAAATAGTATACTGTACAGTAAACTACGAAAAGCTACAGTATGGCAAAATGTGTAACAATTCAAAAGTTAACCAAAATTACATTCTTAACGAGTCCTGTTTTTTTTTTTTTTTTTAATCTTATGACAGACTTACGGACTATCATAGGACCACCCTATGATACGACTTAGACTCTGAAAAAGTCCTATGGTATTCTCATTAAGAAAGTCTTAAGACTATCCCATAGTTACATTTATTTTCTATTAAAAAGCATTCCTCGTCTACTACATTATAATATAATACATTTATTAACTTTAATAATACACTTTCGTTATTATACCAATGATGATAATAATTTATTTAAAGGTAATAGCGAAAATAAAATACAAAGTATATATATAGTTGAATATCATTTGATATACATTGATTTTTCGGCATTTTTATACATGATAGGGGAAAGTTAGATTTAAAATGAATTCGAGACTTTCAGGATTTATAAAAAAAAAAAAATAATAAATAAATGGCAATTTTTGCATGTCGTGCATGCATACATATATACACATCATAATAAATTCTTCCGAGTGCTCTTTGGCGCGAGATAAAGAGTTAACTTTAGAAGAACTCAATGAGACCGGTTTTTCATGTACACTTTATGGGAATACGTCTAAATTGACAATACATACATATTTATCAGTTTCCGTTGACAGGATTAAAATTCTTATTTTCATTACAATATTTAGTCAAGTGACATCTATAAAGCACTAAAAGCCTGAGTGTAGCAAAATGAATGTTTTATCGATATGATTTAAATGGAAATTATCCGGAGACCAGCTTAAGGCATGTATTTTGATGTCTAAATGTACGATACATTTAAGAATTTATCCTAGCTAACGACACTTTCAAAATCATCACTTAGGACTAAGATACATGAATGTCCCAAGACAGTCTATTGTCATGTCTTAGTCGTATAATATCTTCTTTAACAATTGCCATGTATCAGTGTACTGCTTACAACTATAAATATCTGAGATGTAACGGCGTGTTTGAAGTCATGCATTACAGTACTGAAATCCTGACCTCTGGACTTATATATATTTTGTACGTATACATAAGTTCCAAAAACATAAAAAAAAACTACTACTAGCTTTATGTCATGTTTGGCTATTGGGCAAGATAAGTCGTACACAAACTTAGTATCATCATGAATTATTATAGGTGTAAATTTCTTTCTCTCAAAAGGACACCCTGTTAAATTAGAACCTTTTTCTTTGTGTAAGCTCATCAATAAAAAAACCTTAAGTCGATAAAAAAAACCACAAGTAATATAAATTTATTAATGAGTACGAGTCCTTACATTTTTATAGTAACAAGTTTTAAAATTAAAAACTCCTTAACCACTTTAATACTTTATAAAATAAAACTACTGGCATGCCAATTTTAAACCAAGATCAGACATCTACTTATTGCCCCACGTAGCCATGAATTTGCCGGTCTTTCTTCGACTTATGAGTTCTTTTCTTGCCTTGGTATCCTCGGCCTCTATTTTCTTAATTGAAATGGAGAAAAAAACATACCGCTGCCTTATGTACTCTGCTTTACAAGTTTTTTTTTTTTTTTTTTTTTTTAATAAAAATGAGGGATTTCAAACTTGGACATTAATTTAAAATGAATAAAATACTTTGCAATACACGATTTTATACAAATCATTTTTCCATAATCGTTATTTTTCATTAATAATGGATGAATAATATGGAATTAATATTTGTTCATGTATATTAAACAAGATGTGAGGTTACTTCAATGAGACATTAACCAAACGACAAAAAGATAAATTGGTTAACATGCATTCTTCAACAAAAATCAGGTGTCTGGTACAATATAAAAATAAGGAGATGTGGTATGATTGCCAATGACAAAACTATCCACCAGAATTCAAACGAATTGGATGTACGCAATCATAGGTTGTAAATCCCGTACCATATAGTCGGCTATATAAAAATGTCGAGCTGTAAATCGCTCCGACTCCTAAGTGTTAATACATTTAACAGATTAGCGGATCTACCATCAACACAAATTCCTCAAAGAAAAAAAAAAAGAAGAACAAAAAAACAATAAGATATTATAACAGAAGAACCCAACGACGAATACTAAATTCTTGAATACGGACGGGCACATGAACAAGTTGCGGAGCTAAAATAGTGGTTTCATATCTAAATACTCCCCCTTTAATTCATTATCAGTGGAATAAAAAAAGGTAAAAAAAAGTACGTACAGTAAAAATCAATTCATGGATATCACTGAATTCTAAAAAAAAAAAAAACGTATAATAGAAAATAAACACAAAATTTCATGTTAAACAAAAACTAGCAATGCCGTGTCAAACAATCAACGCAGTATACAAGCAGCTCAAAGTAAAGTAACTTTTTGTTATCATTTATTTAATTTTAATTTGAAAAATCTATAAAGATTTTTACAACTTTCAATAAATTTACGTCTGATTGGAAGAAAAGGGCGAAATTTTAGAGGTTCTTCATACTTGGAGTTTGTATGTTAACCATTAAAACCAACCAAAGTATCGATAATAATTGCAAAATACATAGAGTTTTTAAACAAATTTCAAGTTTAAATATCAGATGATTTTGCTTTTATTCCAAAAAGTATCACACGAATCAATAAAAAAAAAAACACTTACCGTCTATAAACCTCTTTCGATACCCAGCTATTAATAGTCACATTTTGCGAAAAATCATCTAGTCATATGTAAAACCTAAAAAATTGTGGGCATTCAACTTTTCTATTGCCAATTAATTTCAGGTATAAGAAAGTTCTTAACAGATAATTCTTAAAACCATTTCCATTCGTTATCACAATCCAACATTATCACAATACAAAGAAAGCTACTTACCAAGACTTAATTAGCATTTGATATCTTTTTATTCCAAAAAGTATCATCCTTAATCTTTATATAACATGTCATAATCCTGAAAAGAGTATACAATAAAAGAAAACTTCAAATACCTAAATGATCGATGATACAGCTCTATGAAATAAGTTCCGTTCATTCGGTCTCTGCTTTCTCTACTATTCGTAATTGCAAGGAAATAGATTTTCTATACTGAGCAGATTTTCTATTTAATTGGATACTTTGTATTGTCTTGGTATAAGGCGGTTACTTTAAAAGAACATATATTTCTTTTCTATTATCATTATTAGAGATGAAATCGGACACTTCAGTCATTAATTAAGAACTTTAAAAGATCCTATAACACCGGCAAAATATATCATATAATTCAGCAAATACAAGACAAGAAATATGTTATTATTATAGAACATTTTTATTGCGGAATGAATTACGTAGGAAACCCTTGCACAACATCTTGTCTTCATCAGGTTTGTAAACACGAATTTAAAACACACGCACATGTAGCTAAGTTAAACGTAGTTCGCAATTAACAAATAAATGTATTTCTCGGTTTAATAGGACGTTTCATAAAAAATACCGGCATTTGAATATATCTAGAAAAGGTGTGCAACGTTTGATAGATACATAAAAAGAATTAGAAAAAAACATTTAAAATATTACACTGTACACATGACCTGATCAACTACCAAAGGCGGCTGCACTTTCAAGTATATTTCAACGAGCTACGTCATGAACCTCGTAAAACACGATCTTAGCCAATGCTCAGAGTATTTGTTAACAGAATTTCATTACAGTTGAGAAAATTAGTATGCCTGGTATTGAAATAAAGTGTTATTGTTTTGCTTTGTGTTTTATATGTGTAATAATTATATTAGCATAATTATGAAACGTTTGAAGAATTTTTATATTTTTGTTTTTCAATTTCACTGCCTCTTATTTATATCCACCATAAGTTCTCCCATTTCATTCATTTATAAATAACACAGAGACGCGAAATAGTGACTTTCTAAGTAAAACACCAGTCTGTGGGGATATTTAATGGTTTGAAATTTTTGGCCTAAAATGAAATCTTTTGCCTAAAATTAGATGACGGGAAAATGAAGTAAAAATTTTACTGACAGTGTGTTTCAAGACTTATTTTTCATCAATTTTAAGGTTTCGAGTCATATTTTTCATTTACTATGTAATATATCCACCGCATCACATTACCAGATTAGCCTATTCGGTTCTATATCAAAGTGAATACTTAATTTGCTGCGTTCGAAGATTTTTTCCGAATGAACAAGTTTCATCAAGACATAATTGACTTATTTCTAATGCTTCGTACATGATTTATATTGCTTGGATTATACAAACATGATTTTCTCAGAGCAGCAGAATCTTGAGCCGGAGACTTTTTTTTATTTGCAAACATTAACATTGCTTCACTAGAAATCGTTTAACTTATTTGATTCCACTTAAGGTGAAATAATCGACAAAAACGAAAGTATACAAAATAGAGTTTTACTTGTTGTTTGCTTAACGTCCAGTGGCAAATTTTCCAAACATATTCAGGACTAGAACACATTAAAAAAATTAAACCACGAGACAAGTACTGCAAAGTTGGTCTACAACCCAGACCACATGCAGACCCCTCAAAGTTGTTACATTAGTTTTGTCACGTTGAGAAAACGTGATTCGAATTTAACTTTTATTTCGGCCTGACTTGGCTTTGCATTTATACACCCACATAGCCAAATGAACGTCCTTTTTTAGAATGTATTTTACTGGCTTTTAGAAGATGACCCTTTATCTATACCTAAGTCAATCAGTGAGCTATGTATTTGTAGACTTAAATGAACATTTCTATAAGAGTCGTCATGGGATGGTCTGCACTAAAAAGTTTTTTTTTTTTAATGTGTGACATGTTTCTGACAAGAAGAATATACATTTTTCGTAGTAAATCAATTGAAAATTACAGAAAATAGAAATTGTCAATAGATCTTAATTCTTCTGGAAAATACACAAATATGTGAAAAATTAATGAACTGACTTAATGTCACTTATAAATTTCATAAGGTTGGTCAAGTTCCAATTTTCTTTCAGTAGAAATGTTCAACAAGGAACGGTATGTTCTATGCATGAACATCATTAATCATTGTTATACTATCCTATCATTTTTTTTTTTTTGCGTGAACTCCCGGAGGGGTTCACGATATATTGGTGAGTTTTGGAAGCTTATATGGGCCATTCAGATATCCTCGGAAACAAGATTCTCGGAAAGTCTCGAAAATTTATGCAGGTAGTTACCTATGCATTTGATACAGTCCCTCTATGTATAGGCTACCACGTGACAGTGTATATTTCAAAAATCAAAAAAAGTTTATTTGTAGAAAAGTAAACACTAGAATGCAATACAAAATATCATTTATATATTCCAACCTATTTGCCTTTTGACAGAACATATGTGTTTTGATGTGAATGTTTATTGAATATCAAGTATAATCTGCTAACGCAATTATATGATTTGTGTTTTGAGACGGTCCCTGTACGCGTCTTGAGTGTATGATTTAGTACAACGTGCTATTGTTCATTGTGATAATAAATCTGGGAATAGTATACTGACACTAATATATATATTATGTCCCAGAATAAACTAATTATTTCTTAACGTTTGCCACGTGATATTTTGTATTTCCATCATATCCTGAGCAAATGTTGGTAAGCCTGAAGAAGAAAATTAACAAAACGATATATCTGTTAAAATATTTATCTTAGGTCGAAAACACAGTGGTCGGAAAGCAAAAAGATAATTAAACAGAACGATATTTCTGCCAAAAATTATATTTAATTTCATCAACAGATACTAACAGACCAAGGGAATATTCATTAAAATTATTGTTTAAACTGAAACTAAATGTATCATTAATAGAATATAATTAATAAAGTTATATTATGTCCAACAGGTGTTAACAGTGAATACATCTATTTATGCGACACATGAGCACGAATTATCAAGGATGCACACAAATAAATAAGCTGAAATTTAAACTGTATAGTGAATGAAAAAAAAAAATAATTGCATGGTTTCAATCTACAAGGGTTCTAAATCCTTGCATCTCACAAAAAACGTAGTTGATATAATATTTGAAAAAATATAATGTCCGTTAGTAAATAGTAAATACTTGACGTGTGTGTTTATTGATAGTATATTTTAATTTTTCGGAAAAGATTTATAAACAGGAATGTATGTTAATAAAATTTCCATTTTTTTTTTTTTTTTTTTTTTGTAATAGTTCAATCATATAACATCTAAATCTTTGCAATACGGTGCAATTTTGAAAATTGTATGCATTGTGTTGACCAGCTATCCGTCACACGTCTTGGTTCATTTTCATTATATTACACCCTGTTCACA
Organism: Mytilus coruscus; assembly: GCA_017311375.1. Lineage (NCBI taxonomy): Eukaryota > Metazoa > Mollusca > Bivalvia > Mytilida > Mytilidae > Mytilus > Mytilus coruscus. The sequence continues at coordinate 36,882,518 of CM029603.1, read as the reverse complement.
CACAACTCTGTGACAATCGGATTGAAATCCGATTTGACAACAATATCGGTATGCGGTTACACAAATTCCGGATTAAATGGCAATGCATTTTGGAGTCGAACCACTTGAGGTAGGTAGTTTGACATCCAAATCCAACCAACATTAGATTTGAGCATAGAATGAATATATTTGATAACGTAAATGCATATTCTAATCCAGAATATACGAGTGCATATGCTTTCCATTTACTATTTCTTGCGCAAGAAAACCATATGCATGCGTAAATATCAATTTCATTGACTCGCGGAATGTGAATTTTTACATTTCTTATCTAAATTCTGGACACGACCGTAAGAGCTTGACATATTACTTTGATGCATGGTTATCATAAATGTATTCTAACCTCTAGTTATTTCTCTTTTCTTTTTCCTTATTTGAGTGACTGTCCTATTATAAACTTTGAAATTTTCGTAATACCCCAGGAATAAATTACCTTAGATAGTATTTGGCAAAACCTTTCAGAATGTTGGGTCCTCAATGCTGGTCAAGTTCGTACTTTATTTAGCTTTTTAACTATTTGATTCGAGCGTCACTGATGAGTCTTTTGAAGACGAAACGCGCGTCTGGCGTACAAAATTTTAATCCTGGTGTCTATAATGATTTTATTGACTCTTAACAAACTTATCTGTTTATATACATGGGTTCTTTGGAGAGCATATTCAGGTATTCATAAAACTTCTGAAAACAAGATATTCTTCAAATCTAAGTTTTTCCTGTAGAATATTTGGATTGATTTAAATAACTTCAGGTGATCCTTAAAATTTGAGATGTTTTATGAAACCAAAATAATTGTCAGTATATAAGAGGATCTAATGAAGCATGTGTGATACTCTAAAGAACATAATACGAAACCTTTTTATAAATAACATGCCACAGAGTCACATTTTACATGGAAATTGGACTCAATTTTTCTATACCACCTCTACCAGGAGTAGAGACAGCTTCTATAATGAGTATAAGAATAATTGAAGCCGTCCCGGAAACAAATACGAAGATATAAAAGATTAGATAAATGCATCTAGATTATAAATCAAACTGAGTGCTGAAATTTATATTGCGATCGGTTTGTGCAATTTGCTTTAGACATCCAGTTTGCAGAAACTGTGAAATCCAATAGGATTAGGACTTTGTATATTTAACACGAAGAAAAAATGATGCACACTCCCAAGTAACAAATAAAATAATTAAGCCTTAAAAGATAAATTCAAATGGTAGCTGTGCACACTTTTCTATTTACAACTAAAATCAAATAGTACTTTTAATTGACTTGTGCAAGAATCTACACACAACTGCATATTTTTAATAAAGGCGTTTTAACATCACCATTACCTTTTTTATTCACAGTCAATTATTTCAAATCAAATGCAAACAAATTCAGCAACAATTTAAGTGATTGTCAGCGGTCTCGGGTTCACGTATTGCTTTTCTTTTTTTAAAGAAAGCAACTTGTTTTAAACAGTTATATAAAATCCTGAAAACTGAATTGATAATTAAGATTTAAGATATTCATCATCTCCTATTTTGCAATTCAATTTGTTGTGCAAATTTTGAATATTTCATCTTATTGTCCTATCAATGAATTTTGTGTCCTTGAATTATGCTTTATTAATAAATATCCTCTGGGAGTATCGCTTACGTTGCCATTATAGAATAACAAATTCATTACTGAATCGAACTACAAAAATCTAGGTCAATGATAGATTTTTAAAATTCTTTATTGAATGTGTTTCTTAAATGTTGATTTCAAAGAAAGGTAAATACCAATCAGCAAACACTGATTCAATAGAATTAAATTGAAATGTGAAACTTTCCGTACTTATAATACTGAAATAAGATTATGGTTAAATTCTAAATTATTTGTAGACATTTAATGAGATATTAATTCAAAGAACACAACATGTTGCACAGACATGTTTCCGGACTAGGTCTTAGAATAATCAATGCTATGATATTACCATGATCTAAATGAAAGACAACAAAATAACCACTAAGAAGCTAACTAAGTATACAACGATAGTCTTAAATGACACGGACATATTAATGGTCTTCTGTTTTCTGGCGTACGAAATTATAAGCCTGGTATCTTTTATGAGTTTTTTTTTTTTTTTTTTTATCGTTTATATACAGGTTTTTAAAAAACAATCAAAGATACCAGGCTTAAAATTTTGTACGCCAGACGCGCGTTACGTCTATAAAAAAAGTAAAAATAACGTAAATACCGAACTCCAAGGAAAATTCAAATCGGAAAGTCACTTATAAAATGGCATAATCAAAAGCTCAACCGTATCAAACGAATGGAAAACAACTGTCATATAAAAGACTCGTCAATGACCTCAAATGAAAAAAAAAAATAAGTGCAAATTAAATTCGATGTTGAAGAGCATTGAAGACCAAAAATTCTGAAAGGTTTTGCCAAATACATCTAAAGTAATCTATTCCTGGGGAAAATACTTAGCATTTGGAACAATTCAAAGTTTTCTAAAAGTAAATTTATAAATACGACCATATCAATGATAATTCATGTCAATTTGAAAGTGCTGACTACTGGCTTGGTAATACCCTTGGAGAAGAAATCTCCACCAGTGGCATAAACCCAGTAGTTGTTAAAAAAAAACTCCATCAGAGATACCAGGCTTGTGATTTTGTACACCAGACACGCGTTTCGACTACAAAAGACTCATCTGTGAAGCTGGAATTAAATTTTCTTAAAAAAAAACCAAAAGCACACGAATAAGAAAAATAAATGAACATTCGTCAAAAAACATGGAAGTGTCTATCTTCATTATAATTTGATTTACAATTCATTGTTCTAAAACAATTTCAAACACAATCTTTATGATGGATGACAATTTGTAAATCTTAGACAATTTGTTTTTTGTAGAATGGAAGAAAACACGTTATTGAAAAATCAATGCAAGACATTAATCGCTTCATTTTATAAAACCCTGAAATCATCAATAAGAACGCTTACTCTCAGGTTAAGGTTATTGAACAATTCATTTTACTTCTTTCATGGGATTTTATTAATATATTATTTGTCTAATATCAACAGATTGAAAAATCTCTTTACTTCAAATTTATTTTCTGGCTGAAAGACGTTTGCTGAGGACATACTCCATTCTTTTGTACAGTGGATTTTGTTTCAGGTACTTAAGAAATCATTATTAAGTGAACTGAACTCAATCGTGACTATGTACATCACCATGCAATGTTCACCAAATGGGGAAATTATTATGTGAAACACGGGCTATCGATCTCTTCTTATAGTTTGAATCCATTGATTCCTTCTTTAGTCACTTTAAGGAGGGGATGGGGTGTGAAACGAAAACTCTGGGTGACTTCGACAGTTTCCATTGCATAAAAGCACACAATAGGCCTTGGTGTTCCTTTCGCTTTCTTCTCGATAAATATTTGTCCTGGATATTGACCTATGTTTATTGGCTGGAATTATGAATACTCGTTGAGAATTGAGTATTCTCCCATGTTGAATAGCGGGAAACAAAGTTGCACAACAAAGGTTTCGGCTGTTTTGTTTTAATTTTTGTGATCTGTAAATTACTTGAGCTTTTTAAATACTTGGTGTCTTTTAGTGTAACCCATAACGAATATAAAATAAACACAAGTTGTTGGAAATCATATAATATGGGTATTTTTTTTTTTTTTTTTTTTTTATTACCGCTGAATGTCGACTGTCAATCCCTTGAGGCCATCATTCATACCAGTGCTTCGGTATTTGCATGATTAAACGTTTTGTCTGTTATATCCATTTCACAAAATTATATAAGTTTGCAACTCTCTAGGCAAAGTTGACCTTTGGTGGAATTCATGATTCTGTTAAGGCCCTTTTATTGTCTGCGGTTTTCGTCATTTTAAGTCGTCTTGACCTTCAAATTGTTGAGTTTGAGTTCCTGTTGAAGGTTATTCCAAAAAAGCTTAATTCGGACACATTTATAAAGTTATTCTCATTTCATATATTTGACTTCCCAATTATTTGCAATGGTACCAGATTAAGCACTTAGTCTAGTTTTGCACGCGGTAATTATATACTGTTTGTGTAATCATTGTTTTGTTCAGTTGCTGGTGACAATCTTCCCCGAGCGGACCATTGCCTAGTAGAATTGGCCTGATTTACATGATACATTTTGTTTGTTATTTCCATTTCAATAAATAACTTGATTGCGCTAAAGCTAAAGATGTAACTCCAAAAGGCAAAGTATACCTTAGCCTGTCATTATTAAAATTTAGAAAACTTTAAATTCTTCGAAATACTAAGATTCCCAGGAAATGATTACTTAAGCTGTATTTGGCAAATCCTTCCGGAATTTTGGATCCTCAATGCTCTTCGACTTCGTATCTTATTTGGCCTTTTACCTTTTTTGATTCAAACGTCACTGATGAGTTTTTTGTAGACGAAAAGCTCGTCTGACGTACAAATTTTTTATTTGGGTCAGTTTTTTGGTCATTAAGATCCTGGAGTATTTGTGCGTAGTTCCCTTTCATTTTTTTTTTTTTTTTTTGTTCTAGTTGTACTAATGTTTTGTTTTTTTATTACTCATACCTATTAACAATATGTTTTGCTGTCTATATGTCTATTGTGTACGCAAGGAGAGGACTAAATGTAATTTGTAAAAATTTGTCTCCAATCCTTTTGCTTGATTATTGCAATAACATTTATTTTTGTCCATTTCCGATGAAGGTAAATTCAAAAAAGCGTTTCGAGCGCACCAAATTTATAATGTGTTACTTTTATTTGCATTTGACTCTTTTGAAGTTTGACGTTTTTTTAATATATTTTTAGTCTATCAAACCTTTGGTACGGATTGTACCAAATGATTATTATTATTCAACAAGCACGTGTTATGTGCACGGAAATCGTACAATATGTTATTTATGTTTACGCTTTTTATTATTTAACGTAAGTGAATGTGACAAATGAAAAACAAAATGTCAATGTTTATACCCCAACTTTGATCCTCTTCTAGCCGACTTGTTACTTTATTCATATGGGGCATATACAGGATTCCTCAGGAAGAATGCAAAGAAGCAAGCATAAGCCTTTAACTTAACGTTCCGCTATATGCATGATCTCCTCTATCTAGATACTAGTAATTCAAAGTTTGGTGAACTCATATACCCCATCGCACTTGAAATAATGATACCACATATACAGTTTAGTTCGTCTCATATCTTCATATCTTGACTTACATCTACAATTTCACAATGAAGAACGGTTGAGAGCAAAACTTAAGACAAATGGGTTAATTTCAGCTTCCTAAATGTGAAATTTCCATTCCTTTTAAGCAAACTCCCAGCTGCGCCTGCATATAGAGGATATATATCCCAGTTGATACAATATTCCATATTATGTTTCCTATCATGATTTCCTTGATAGATGGTTGCTTCTTATAAGAAAGCTATTACACTAAGTGGTTACGCTGAAGTCATCCCCTTCGATATTTTAACGGACGCCATCTCACTTATTCATTCATTTATTTCTTTTTTTTTTTTTTTTTTTTTTTTTGTTGGTATCCCCGCCTCTTTTTTCTACTGCAGCGAAATAAAACAAAACAGAGAAATATCCGTGTCCAGATGACCACTACTCTGCGTGTTTGGTCATTAAAATATTAAAATATTGTCAAGTTTATTAAAAAAATGTTCCTTTAATTGAGTTTTGATGCTAGAAATAACCTGAAACAACCAAGACGAGACAGCTAAATAGTGACACGTGATGAATTGTTACTGTTTATACACATTCATTTGTCATTCGTAGTCCATCATTTATGGATGTGAAACTAAATGAAAAGAGGAAATGGTATCTTAAGGACAATGTACAACACTTTTGCTAATGGATATCGACAACCAATAACGTAAAATGCTATTAATTGTTTAATCAATGAATTGTCTTTCCGTTTAGATTCACAAGACATAAGTCTCACAGATTGCTGCTCCTTTTCAGTCTAGAAGAACAACTGTTCAGACATGATAAATGTTTCGTCACATATGCAGATATCTATCCAACCAACAGCAATGTTTGTGATTAAATTGGTAAATGTAGACGAAACGCGCGTTTGGTGTACACAATTTTAATTCTAGTATCTATGATGTGTTTTTTTATTGCATTACGTGTTTGACATATATAATGCCAATTTTACATTGTACTCGACAGGCTAGATAATTTTGTTGTCAAATAATGGAACTTTATGCGACTGTCATACAAGTGAGAGGTTTAGCTAGCTATAAAACCAGATTTAATCCATCATTTTCTACGCAAGGAAATGCCTGTTCCAAGTCAGGAATATGACAGTTGTTTTCCATTCGTTTGATGTGTCTGAGCTTTTGATTTTGCCATTTGATAAGGGACTTTCCGTTTTGAATTTTCCTTGGAGTTCGGTATTTTTGTTATTTTACTTTTAACTACATGAAAGACAAATTTTTTAAAATCGTTTAGATTTTTGTGGGAAAATTTGAGTCATTTTATGTAGTTGAAAGTCCGCTTATATTTGTGTAATATGTACAGTAGTTGGTACATTCATGTACTTCTACACTGTTCATGATTAATTTACAGTGTTCATAACTAATCTAAAGTGTCCATGACTTATTTACATTGTACATGACTAATCTACAGTGTCCATGACTTATCTTCACTGTTCATGATTAATCTATAATGTCCATGACTTATCTTCACTGTCCATGATTAATCCACAGTGTCCAGTACTATGAATAATCTACACTGTCCATTATTAATCTTCGGTACCCATCACTAATCTACACTGTCCATGATAAATTATAAATTATAAAAATACATTTTGATAATTTTCAGTTTTTAATTTGTTTTTAAACTGAGGTACAACCTTTCAAAGACAATCAACAAAACGTTTGATCGAAATTTTAAAATGAGGAGATGGTAGAGTTTATATCGGTTATGTCCCTTTTGGTCTAATATCTCTACAGTATGTATACATTTTTGTGATTTAGTGTATCGTTTTTAATGACACAACCTGTAGCCGGTCTGTTTGTCGATAAGTTCGAAAGGTTTACTGTAGTTTTTGAAGTTTGGCACGTTATAAACATCTGAAAAACGGTTCAAACTTATCGGACTTCGTAAAGCGCATGTGATTGAGATCTACTTTATTTACGTCATCAGAACTTTTGTAAACTTTATTTACGTCATCAGAACTTTTCTTAACGAAACGAAAGCTTTCTAAGAGTGAAAAATTTTAATTTCTGGAAAGCTGTAAGAAAATATTTCTGACTTAGACTTTTTGTTTATTTTGTTTTGATTTACAACATTTCATTTGGGTTGCCTTCATTTTGATCAACTGACCTGACAAAATTCACATAAGAAATTTAAATATTCGATCATTTTTTTCAGTTTTAATCAATTAAGTTTTGTAAAATTCACATGTAACAGTATCTATGCTTATATATGTTAACGTCTGTTAAGAGCTAAACTACATTGTAATACTCGGAACGATTTAAAGCTTTACATAGGTGATAGACACCTAACAATATATGTCTATTGCGTGAGTTCATACGTGCGTGTGTGAGTATTCATATTTGAGGTTGATTTGACTTTAAAATCAAAGCGGTAGGGCCAGTTTCTAATGAATTTATTTCAAACAAGCGGAAGCTTTCAAAAAGTCGGTCTTTCAATTTTTAATCAAATTTACAATATCAGAGCTATATGTGTGTACAAAAATGTACTTAGAGATTCGTAGAATATTATGGCAAATCTAATCATATAACACTGGACACTTTTAATTTGCAAAACACTCATTTGCAAATCCGCCGCCGCCTCTCCTTTGAGCTACAGTGTCATGTATATAACCAAAATGTGCGGAATAACATGGGATTCAATAATTTCATTGCTTTTCTGCTGTTATTATTATATATATTTTGTAATTTGATTTAGAAAAACATGGGATGTTCAAAATCCAATGGGACAGGGCAAAATCCACTGGTATTGACCATTATCCCATGGGATTTTGGTTAAATCCCATAGGATTTTTTTGGGTCCCATGGGATATGTGTTGTCCCATAGGACTATAATTATTCCATGGGACAAAATAAAATCCTATGGGATTCAAATTATAAATATACAGTAATGTGTATGTTACAATGTATTCTGTTTGGTAGTAAAAAGTTTTTAATATATATATATTAGTGTATTTTGTTTTTTTTTTTTTTATCATTTTGTCACAAACATGTTTTTAATTTGTTTATATGACAATAAAGATTATTATTATTTTGGAAAGTATAATAATATTTAAAGCAAAAATAAAATCCTTTAAGTGAAATAAAATGATGACATGTCTAAATAAAAGAAAAAATATTGTTTTGAAATCTTTGTCTTGTTTTTTTTATTATGAAAAATAGAACTGAAAAATATATTTCATATTATGACTGAATTAATTTACAAAGCACAGTTAATAGTTTACTCTTTTCATGAGGTAAAGTTTCCTTTGATATAGTTTCATTGCAATGCATGTATATGCAAACAGTTTTGAATTTTATACCTTTGTGGTGTTCATAATATTATGTTTATATTTGCAAATTTATAAAATAAACACTTTTCCTGTTAAGTTTTAGTTTTCTTGTTTCAGCTTGCTATGTACAATTATTCAGTCCACCATATAAGAGTCAAGTAAATAAATTATTTCATCCACTAGAATATTCCTACAATTCTTAGACAAAACATTTTTGCAATCTGTTCTTCACAGATCTTCCTTCGTACATCTTTATTGGATGGAGCGATTTAAATGAGTGGACAAAGCAATGTCATTTTGACAACAAAATACTGATATTTTTTTCATTCGTCCCTTCTTTCAATTGATAATTACGTTGTTGCATTTACATGATTAAGTTCTTGTGCATCTATGATCATGATGATAGGCCTCCTTTTGTTTATAGTCATTATGTTGAAATTTCCTCTTTCTTATGTAGAAAAAAACACATTCCATTTCAAATTGATAAAAAAGTCACACTATGTAGAAAAATATCAACTTTAAGTTTTCTGTTCAGTATAGACCTGTTGAATGATGATCATGAAAATCAAGATGTCTGACCTACAAATACACAAAACTCAAAAAGCCATACCATCTACCTAGCTATAAAAGGCTTTGAATAATATGAAATAAATCAAACAAGGAATTTAACGGTTTTGGGCAACTGTCTTGATTTAAAAAGAGCTTTAACAATGTTATTTTTTTGTGTGCATTTATTTTTGCTAATTTTGAATAAACGGGCAAAAATGTGAGATTTATTATTGTGATTTAAGAAAATCGGCATACATAAAATTGAAAATGGAAATGGGGAATATGCCAAAGAGACAACAACCCAACCAAAGAGCAGACAACAGCCGAAGGCCACCAATGGGTCTTGAACGCAGCGAGAAAATCCCGCACCCGGAGGTGGTCTTCAGCTCATAAATATGTATCAGATATAAGAATGCAATACAGCTCTCAGTCGCATTAATAAAAACCTCACAATAAGTTCTGAATATCAGAATATACAGTATTGTAAGATTCTCAAAGTGTACACATGGAGTTGTGAAACTGTTAAATTAATCATGCTAATTAAACATATTAAAGATTGGCATACAATTTGGAATAGCCTTATGGCATTGTATAGTGTAATGAATTCTGGGGATAATGGCACTACCTCTTTGATTTTAAAGTCCTCAGAATCAATCTTTAATATTAATATGTATACTCTTGTACAAAGGAATATAAGTATGCAATAGACATATGGTCTTCAAAAATAAGAGGTATCCATGCTATACATTTATGACAAGATCTTAATCAAGTATTAATTTTGGTTTGTTTAAATATTTCGGAGGTTAGTATGACGTCCTTTTTTGTGATGATGTTTTCGTTTAAAGTTGGAAAAAATTGTTTGAATCAACAAAAATAAATACACAAAGTTAATCCAGAATTACGTGTTTATCATTTTTTTTTTTTTTTTTTTATGTTTAGGTTGCCAGCAAGATGAAAAGAACAACAATGAACAATGCAGTTCAAAAGTCAAAATGTGGATAAGCTGAGGTACAAGGTCCTACTTTTGCAGATTTTCATATTTTGCATGAATGAATTTGAAGTTTATATCATGGAGGGCAGAGAAAGAAAAAGAACCACTTCAATTTTCCTGCTTCTGAAGGATAGATGTAAAACATCTTGTTCGGTAAGTATATGCTCTGTTTTGATAGTGTTTGTGCATCCATCCGTCCAGGCCTTTCTCTAAATTGTATCCGCTTAAAGTTTTTGGTTACAGTTCACCATGAACTTCAGTTAGTAACTTGTGGTTTTACATGTATATACTCAAAATTTATTACTTTAAAATGTTCATGTATTTTTTATACATTATACACCACATTTACTGTTTTTACCCTGATTTTATGGATCACTGAACATAGAAATGTCATAATGTGAAATTATAGTACATTCTGAGGTTAAAGTTTTAGGTTAAGGTACATAGCTTACCATGGAGTTGAATTTCATACACATGTTCATTATGTGGTGAACTTTTAAATTCAGTGCCAAACTAAGATTTTGAGCCTGATTACATGATTGACTAGACATTGACACATGCTAGTGTTCGCCAGGCATGGTGTCCTGTACTAAGAACTTTAATAATACTAGCTGAGTATGGATTTTTTGTGAAAGTTTAATATTAGTAGGATTTTTGCATGACATCCTGTCAACTGCTTGTTAATCATGTTTATACATGTCTTAAAATTAATATCTGACACATTGGTGTTTTGTTAACTTGAAAATAAGTTATTTGATAGAATAATAATGTTCTGAGATTATCAAAATAAAAAATATCCCATTTTACTATCATGACTTTAATAATTAAGTATTAAAAAAAGAAGATTTAGGATATATCTATAACCATATATAAAAATGAGACAGCAACCGAACACAAAAATAAGAAAAAAAACAATATAATTTTTTGTATCAATGTTATTATTTCCAACATGTCCAAAGAGTTCAAGGTATTTTTCATTGAAATAAAACACAAGTTGAACTCTTTCAGAACTTCAGAAGCTTACAGAAGTGCTGTTTGTGTTGTTGGCGTTTTGTATAATATATTGTAAATTCTTGTGAAAAATGGAATGTTATTGTAATCACCTAAAGTTTTAACATTGATCTATATATATATAACTGGATACCAAAGGATGTAGGAGGTTAGCACATGATGACACTGGACAACCTTCAACAATCAGTAAAATCCATACTGCATAGCTATTTTATTGAAAATCATATGTTATTGCTTCTTGTATGCAAACAATTTTTTAATATCCATAACTTCGGATTTTATTGGTTCTTTTTCAGAAGGATTGAAATTCATCACTTAAAATAAAAGGAGAAAACACAGAAACAAGACCAGAATGAATTCAAAGACAAAAGTCAGATCAGTTATTATTTTCATCACTCAGTCAATGAATTGAAGTTCTATTAAATACCAAAAGACATATAAACCACAATAATGACAATGTTCTGTGCTGAATGGCAAAAAAGTGGACTATACATTACGATCACACAATGCTGGATGATAAGAAACTATTAATTTTTTGGGTGGAGGGATATCCTGAAAAAAATTGATTTATGTAAAAAGCTACTAGTATGTTAAGCCTAATAACAAGAGTTTTCATTGATTTCAAATGGGAAATAATTGTGTTTCAAAAAGTATTCTAGAATTCATAAATAAACATATAATGATACTTACATTATCTACTTTGTTGTCTAAAAGTTTAGTTTTGAACAGTTATAGAACAATATATTACATTAACATTTCCTATAAAAAGATATTCAACTGAAAAGATTCATCTTATAAAAATTAACTACCAAACAGAATTCATTGTAACATACACATTACTGTATATTTATAATTTGAATCCCATAGGATTTTATTTTGTCCCATAGGACAACAAATATCCCATGGGACTACAATTATCCCATGGGACCCAAAAAAATACTATGGGATTTAACAAAAATCCCATGGGATTTTGCCCTGTCTCATGGGATATTGAAAATCCTATGTTTTTCTAAATCAAATTTCAAAATATATATAATAATAACAGCAGAAAAGCAATGAAATTATTGAATCCCATGTTATTCCGCACATTTTGGTTATATACATGACACTGTAGCTCTAAGGAGAGGCGGCGGCGGATTTGCAAATGAGTGTTTTGCAAATTAAAAGTGTCCAGTGTTATATGACCAAGTTATACATGCCTGAAGATAGCGCAACACAATTTGTTTCGAAATATTTTGGTATTCTATATAACTCTGTGATTAAAACAAATACATTGAAAATTGGTCCTACCTCTTTCTTTGAGTACAATTCATTTTTCCATTAGCAAAAAATCTATTTTAAAAGAAATTTAACGTAAAATTGCACTCAACAAAATGAATCGGTATCCTGAAACCATCGCCGATGGCTTTGTACTGATTACACATTCTGTGCACTGGAAATAAGGGTTATATCATTACACAAATCCTTTCAAGCATTTGTCAAAACAATTAAGGAAAGGAACAGTACTTATTTTGTTCTATGCGTTTACTTGAAATAATTCTTTTTAATAATTATCAAACATTTCTTCTATAAAATGATATAACATGTATATGTAAAGTGGTGTATTGGACTGAGTGTATTTTACGGGGTTATATTGACGTGTTCATGGTTTTATCTAGATATATAAATATATTTATAATTCTAATATAAAGTTTTTTCACGCTTTGAGTACAAACTCGTGGTAACAGCTATACTGTTTGTCAACTGATCGGCAACGTCATGACTAGTTTGGGCTGTTCCAATTATACTCCCTTGTCCTATGCTTTTTATGAATGAGTTACCCGAGCTCAATCGGTGTAAATGACGTTATTGAACGATGGACTATAAACTGTGACTTAAGAACATAAACATTGAAAGGAAAAATGCACGAATCTGAAATTCGTCAGATCATGATAAACAAAGTTTTTTAACGATGATAAGAATTGGTAAATTTGTCCAGTAATCAAGTTAGTAATTATACAAATGAAAGCGTTATAGGTCTGAAATATTTTTGGTGTTGTTTGCATAAACAATTACTTGTTGGAAGCGATACACGTTTATCCTTCCCTTTGGACAGTGATATTTTGTTGTCATAAAGATCAATTTCTTTTCCGACAGAAACGCACACAATGATTATATTTTCACAATCATTTAGCTCATCCTAACCTGTCTAATTATGTTATTGTAAATCGTTTAATCATTTCACTACTTCAGTTTTCTTCATCTTTTACCTCAATATTAATAGTGTGATTAATTACGGGAATAGCAAATGTTTCCCTTCACCTAAAGCGCTTCTATCCAAAACAATGTCCGTCTTTGTTAGTTGATCGATGGATCGATGATGTAACATGAAAATGACCGTGTACCTTTCTTCCGAACGAATTCCATTATCTTACATAATCATGACTATTTTCTCATCATTTGAATTATGTAATTTAACCCCTTGTAGAAAAATAATCAAATATTGTGTAGTAATCCTGTCGTCAAAGGAAATAAGACATATGAAGTTCAGCGATAAGTTTGCGTTAGCATAATGGTCCATTTTCAAGGTTGTAAATGTGTTTTAATATACCAAAAGTAGTTCGTAAATTGTAGTGGATACCCTCAAGGACATCTTTTGTAAAACATATGTTACAAGCATACATGTAAGGGCTTTGATATCGTAACGTAAACATTAAAATAGATTTAAATGGACTATTAAACAAAAGGCCTTCACTTTTCTCTACATCAAAAAATTATTCAGTCAAGTCAAGTCTGCACACGATCCATATCTGCATATTGTAATGACATAAAATGTAATTCACAGACTTTGAATGTGCGCGGATTTACAATGTGGTAGCGTTTGTGTTAGAACACTTCAGGCTAGAAAAAACTAATGGTAAAGCTTTATTACATAATTGAATATTAGAACGATAAGTTTCAGATAGACGTTTGTGAGCAAATAAACATTTGCATTACATAATTTCTCCTGATTTAAAGAGCATTCAACAATCAGACTTTTTTATTAGATTTTTTAGAAAACTGTTTTGTTAGATTAATAAAGTCTTAATTTTGACAAAATATGATAGATTGGTACGTTGTGTCTTTTGTCATATTTGATCTCGCTGATTGTCGTCTTTCACAATGTGTTTTTTTTTTAATTTTATTTTATAAGTTTATATCATGTCGTAAATGTTCGCTCTTCGGTATGAGTTTTTTTCCCTCTTGGAGGCCGTACGGTGACCTGCAGTTGTTTAAATCCTTAGTCTTTGGTCATTTGATGGATATGTATCTCATTGGTAATCCATCATAACACATATTGTTATGTTGATGTTTGAAGTGTATATCTTGATATTTAGAATTCACATACGTCTTTTGAAAATATGCAACAACTGATAAAAAAAAATGTCTTCTCTACTTAACCAATCGGTTGTACGGTGATATGACGAAACGTTTACAACTCGTTAAATCATGGCAATTTCAGCAAGCTGCATAACATACTGAGTATAATATAAAACTAAAGTTGAAATGACTAAAAACACATAAAACCTTCAAATTTGAAGCTCTCGAATAATTATTACCCATGCAATTTTGAAAACGGAAACAGAGGAATTTCATTATTATACTCAAATATAACCCGGATGTATCTGTATATACTGTAGCGAGCCAGGGGGTGACTAACCCAACAGAAAATAAAATTTAAATCTCTGTATTCCAATCACTTGGAAAAGTATAAACTCTAGACTTACTGACAAGACTGAAGATTCTACTAAATAAATGATAAGTTGTTCTCCTGCTTTAATAAAAATCCGGACAATCAGATTATGAATTCAGCTAATGCATGTATATATCCTGGTGAAAAGAACACCAAACAAGTATTGAGGTTTCCATTTTTATTATGTATGTAGTTTCATATACTAGTACATCAAATATGTATTTGACAGTTTGTACAGCAATTATAAAATACCGAAAATTTTTAGCACCTCTCTAATCCTCTCTTAACCAGTCCCGGAGTTCCAAATAAAAAATGTAGGAACTCTTATCTTTTGAAAATATGTCAGTTTCAAAATTGGTACACAAAATACATTATTAATTGTCTTAAAATTCATGGAAAATAGGAGGTTGTGATCTCAGTCCCTTATAATACTCTATGTAGTACTCTATAAGGAAATGTACTGATATATATACAATCTTTTACACGTTTGAGTCTTGCTATATAATTTACTTATTTAAACTAACATTTCTATATATATATAAAGTTTTAATAATTTCTATAGAAGGTAATCAGAAACCTTTTCTGATTAAGATAACGTAAGTTTAGAAAACTGATTCCTTATCAGTTCAAAATATGTTTTAATTACTGTCAGGCCCTTCCTGATACAGTTACAAAAAAAAATGTTGTTTACAGAAATACTGTCAGGTCCTTCCTTATACAGTATTCCATAAATATCAAGGCAACTGCCAGGTCCTTCCTGAAACAGTACCTATTTTATGGGAACCAATTGTGCCCCTCTTCTTGCCGACTTGTTTCTTTATTATTATGAGGCTGACTTCATACAGGAACTTCTTAGGAAGAAAGATAAGAAGTTAGCAATATCCTTCAACTCTACGTTCCTCTATATAGATGATGTTCTCTCACTAAATAATACAAAATTTGGTGACTATGTTGAACGAATCTATCCCATCGAATTAGAGATAAAGGATACTACAGATACAGTTAAGTCTGCCTCATATCTTGACTTACATCTAGAAATTGACAATTAGGGTCGGTTGAAAACAAAACTTTACGACAAAAGAGATGATTTCAGCTTCCCAATTGTGAACTTTCCATTTCTATGTAGCAACATTCCTGCAGCGCCTGCATACGGAGTATATATCTCCCAATTGATACGATATTCCCGGGCTTGTGTTTCCTATCATGATTTCCTTGATAGAGGATTGCTGCTCACAAGGAAGTTATTAAACCAAGAGTTCCAAATGGTGAAGTTGAAATCATCCCTTCGTAAATTTTACGGACGCCATCCCGAGTTGGTTGACCGTTATGGAATAACCGTTTCACAAATGATATCGGATATGTTCCTTATGTCGTAACTACAATACCCTTCCCTTTTCACGAATGTGACTTACCGAATTAGACTATTTACCGGATTTGTAATAACATTAGCAACACGACGGGTGCCCCATGTGGAGCAGGATCTGCTTACCCTTCCGGAGCACCTGAGATCACCCCCAGTTTTTGGTGGGGATCGTGTTGCTTAGACTTTAGTTTTCTATGTTGTGTCATCTGTACTATTATTTGTCTGTTTGTCTTTTTACTTTTGGCCATGGAGTTGTCAGTTTGTTTTCGATCTATGAGTTTGACTGTCCCTCTGGTATCTTTCGTCCCTCTTTTAAGATATCAGTTAGATCCTTTCTAACTGATATCGAATTTAAATATGGTTTCCACACCTTATGGAAACCATAATACCTATTTCCAAATATTTCCTATTTATTCCTATTTAAATTTAAGTGTGTTTAAAATACAAAGTTTTAACATCAACTAAATAACTATTTAACAGATTAACTTCAAGAAAACTAGAACTATTGCAACTGAAGCATTTGCCTGCAAAATCTATAAAAATTAACTGAATACAGTTTGAAAGTTTTTGCTACAGTTTCCTAAATTTAACTTAACATGACTGATAAGAACAAAAGATCAAAATCTTAAGAGCCCGGCTCCTAAAAGTCCGCTATAATAAGGTTTAACTTTTAAAACTAAGAAAACATTGTTTTTACCTTTCTAATAATTTCTCGTACTACTAAAATTTAGTTTAAAGTAAAGAAAATTTCGTAATTTGCCTAAAAATTTACGTAAGCCAAAATTTCTGCCTTAACTAGCCAAAGTTTAAAGCAAGACTACCGTTTCAGCGTTGTTTTACGTCACTCGTTGGATTTTGTGGGATGTTGGATTGTTGGATGTTGGAACGTTGGAACGTAAGAAATTCCCGCGGAAGTTTTAAAGAAAAAATAATTATTTATAAAAATAATTCGTAAATTCAAATGAAAGATATTTTTCATCTTATTTTTATATTAGAACTTCTACTATGTTATTTAATTCAATTTTCCATGGCAACAATAAATAAAGTTACGACTGCGCCACCGGAAATAGCGGCTAGTCTGGGAGAACAAAACATGTGTGTGTTAGCGGCTGACAAAAATCACAGAATTCGCCGCTAAAACAACTTGACATCCTATAAAAACTATGTGAATACTTTATATACAACTCATGGATATACGAAATGCCGGTGAGTACAACTGTGATAGCGTTAAATTAAAAATCGAACTAATAATCATCAACGATTAGCTTGACATGTTAAAACTACTGCGCATGAGCAGGAATTTTAGACATTCATTCATAAAGATCAACACTCACAACAGGTGCTCGTAATTTACATTTCATAGTCTACAATGGAAAAATTCATATAACAACGATTCAATCAAGTGGACTGATATCAGGAATAACATTTCCTCATACAACAATCACAGTTTATTTACAACACGCATAAAAATAGCGTATTTCTAACAGTAACACTATATGGATTGACATCAACACGTGTTTAAAAATGCAAATTAAGTTTGGAACGAGGCAGCAGACGACAATTTAGCCTTATAGAACAACATGAAGATGGACAAAAGTTTCAACAATTTCAAATGAATTTACATAGAAGCTATGTTTACACAAGAGTTTGTGATATATTACAGATGTTCTGGGAAGTATGTCATCCCAATTTATTTAAGCTATAAACAGTTTCAAAGATTTAAATTGTGAAAAGTGAAAACTTTATGTGCAATTGATCTTTCAAAAATGAGAAAATTACAGTGATGAAATTTTCTAGTCAATAATAAAATTTAATAAAATATGTTCTATTTCTGTTATGTCACTGTTTGTGTTCTAAAATGAACAATTAAAATATAACTGAAAATACTTAAAGCTGCTTGTCAAAACAACAAATTTCATATGGTGAACATTCAAATAAATAACATATATATATATGCACAATTTAAAATATACAAGTCAAATACTGTACTTGGCATATGACATATACACAATAATATCAACAACAAAATTCCTATACATGTATGAGTAGGGGCTTGTGCCTTACATTTTACCCCCCAATAAAACATTTAGCGTCCTCGCAAATGTTTATACAACAACAAAAAAAATACATATGTTAATTTAATGTTTCAATATTTCAAGTTGAAATTTACAGATCAACAGTTTAACTGCAGTCCATTAGAAACCAGATGAGATGTGTTTTAAAGAGCATAGCAATACTACACTTTATAATTACAACTATATCTCATGAACGACTTGAAAATTACTCATGGAATCCATTAATGAGTACATGTACTTATGGACTTGACATTTAGATTACTTCAAAATACTAAACAACAAATTATATATGACTATCCTAAGAATGATTGAAATGTGACAGACTTGAGGATGCTTAAAATTACTACATATTATTCTACAAGAAAATTAAGAAAGTTTATCATGGCATGATAGATTATGAAGAATCCTGAGGCTGTTGAACACAGATGGTATAGTCATGAGTTGCCCTTATAAGGAGAATTGAACATTACAATTTTATTTCTTTCAAAAATATCTCTAAAATAGCAGACTAAAACTTTAAATATTTCAAAAATTACAGTTACACCACAAACAATCTAACTGACCACCGAAAAGAACATAATTTCTAGATTGACAATTTCACTTAAAAAAAATTTTCTTTACAATACCAAATTCAAATGTCAAATAGTTAAGTTCTATAAATACATTTTCATTAACTTTTGATACTAGAATAAATTAGTTAAAATGTTATTAATTAAAAATTACTGAATGTAGGCCAAAATTTAAAAGTTCTAAAGATAATCAAATACAACAAAAAGCTAAGTGTAGGTTAGTTTTCTTTACGGTCATTCTTCTTTTCTACAACGGATTTCACTTTCGGTTGGCGTTGTTGTGGTTGGGGTCTGTTCAAGTATGGCTTCCTTCTTATTGGTTTGAATGGGCGGTTGGACAGGTTAGACAACCTGTCTAGGATGGTCTGTTGGCGACCCTGCACCCTCTCAAATTGTCTTACCTGCCCACGCAGGTAAGCAATATCTGTGGAGAGTGTTTGAATTGACTTAGTATTGTGTGCTATTTCTTTAAGTAACAATTCCTGAGTTGTGGTGAAAGCAGATAATGCCGTCAAGATCTGCTGGTTCAAGTTAGGTGTAGGAGGTTGGGCAAAAGAAGGTGGAGGAGTCTGCACTACTGGTTGAGGTTTTGGAGTTGAGGTTTGAGGTGCCTCAGACCCCAAAATCTGTGGTAGGATGTACTCAGCGTCTTCGTCCTGTATTAAATCCTGATCAAAGATGTACTGGACTGACGGTGATATTTCAGGAGAGTAGGGATCTTGATCAGGACTTGACGTACATGTAGTTGACATAGGTGTTTCCGGTCTCATAGAAGATTCTTGATAGGTCCTGGTGGTGGTGGTTGGTACAGTTGAGTATAGGTTGGCAGAAGTTACAGGTGATAAAGATGTTGATGCTGTGGGTGTCTCTAACGGCAAGTAGTGAGAAATGGCAGATGAGATTGTTGTTGAATGGTCTGCAAAAAATTGAAAACAACACGTTTAATAATTCCATGCGTCCGAAGCGCTTTTCTGGATTTACCTTCATCAGGAACGCTCAATGCCAAACATTTGAAATCCGAGGGATGTATAAGTACCGAAACAGTTAAAGAGCTATATGACAAAAATACCTAAAACAAATAGCCAAATTCATCTAAGGTCAACTTTGCCTGAGGGATTTGAAACCTTAGTTTCTTTATAATTTCAAAATTTATAAACGGACAATTTTAGAAAAGTTTGTTATAAATCATGTCAATACCGAAGTACTGACTACTGAGCTGATGATACCCTCGGGGACTGATAGTCCACCAGCAGAGGTATCGACTTCATCAGGAACGCTCAATGCCAAACATTTGAAATCCGAGGGATGTATAAGTACCGAAACAGTTAAAGAGCTATATGACAAAAATACCTAAAACAAATAGCCAAATTCATCTAAGGTCAACTTTGCCTGAGGGATTTGAAACCTTAGTTTCTTTATAATTTCAAAATTTATAAACGGACAATTTTAGAAAAGTTTGTTATAAATCATGTCAATACCGAAGTACTGACTACTGAGCTGATGATACCCTCGGGGACTGATAGTCCACCAGCAGAGGTATCGACCCAGTGATGTAAAAAATTGAAAACAACACGTTTAATAATTCCATGCGTCCGAAGCGCTTTTCTGGATTTTCCTTCATCAGGAATAGAGGTCATCGTCACATCTGGCATGAAAAAATCATACAGGTCATCCATTGGAGAGCTGGATTTCAATGGCATGACCTGGTTAGCTGCTGGTCTCACTGTCGCGGTAGGGACGTCAACAATGGAAGATGGCACTGCAGGGCTGACGGGTATTGCAAGGCGGCGTAGGGAGGCTGCACCCACACAAACCGGGGGTCCCAACCTAGACTGCAGGGATTGCTGTGGTGTAGCAACAGCAACATGGTAGCTGCTGCCAGTAGGGTAAGGGTGAGTGGCTGGTAAAGCTGCCACCCTTACTGGAGCCTTGGTCTGGACATGGTGAGTGGATAGTGGAGATGCTGCGCTCACCGGAGCCTGGGTCTGAATAGGGCGAGTGGCTTGTAGAGCCACTGCCCTTACAGGAACCTGGGTCTGCTTTGGATGGTTGAAAGGTAGATCTGTTGCCCCTACTGGGGTGGCCAGAGGTCTTGCCCGGACCTTGGATGCCCAATGCCTCTGTGAATCCAAAGCTGGCAAGACCTCATAGTCAGGAAAGTCTTGTACAGCATTGAAAACATGTGGTAGGGAACTGGCGAACAAGTACTCAGAATCTCCTCTGAATCTGTTTTCCGTGATGCACAAGTTCCTTTGATTTACATGGGGCATGAATGTGTCCACATGTTTGTGAAGTGCTTTCAGAGATTCACACCTGTACATACAGAGGGTACAGAAAAATGGAGCCACCTCTAGGGCCAGGTGCCTCTTGAATTTATGGGCCTCCATACGGGTCTTCTCAGTCACGTGGGCTTCCTCTGTGGGTGGACATCTCAAGCATCTGTAGGCCAAGCCTCTTTTTGTCATACGGATTTGTGAAGACATCTGAAAAAGTAAGGGCAGATAAAAGTCTCCTGTTTTACACAGGGACTCGCCCGTAGTAAAAGTTCCTATATATCAGTTTGCCCAAAAATAAAACAGATCACAACCATCCTAGTAAATGACCTATTATTTTGGTTATTTTATTTTTAGTACACATGACCTTTGTGGCAATAGTGTTAAATTCTGTAAACCGTATTTGATATTTTCCTGATTTAAGTTTAAGTATAAAAAAACAATGGAAAAGTTGGCATAAAAGAAATTAGACTTCAGTCTAATTATAAAACAAGGACCAAAGTACATATGACTTTTCAAGGATTAAAGTTGATATAAAACTTTAAAAGTACATGTGACCTCCCTAGGTCAAATATCTAGCAATAATAATAACAAAATACTTTGACTTAAAACCAAGTCAAATTTATTGTCAAGGACAATAGTTACACATGTAGGACATAGGATTTCAACAAACACATTTTATAAATTTTTGTGTATAATGTGAACACACATTTTTAAATGGCAAAACTAAACAATGTGTTGACTCAGCATTGACTCCTCAAAAGAAGTCAGACTTTAAACTTTTTAATCCATTTGGGGTGGAATTGGCCATAATAGGGTTTCAGTTTGTCATGATTGACAACTTTCCTTTTGCTATGGGCATCAATTTGAATTTCATAATTCAGGTCATTTATTTTCTTGGTCACTAGACAAGGACCAATAAAAAGGGGTTGTAATTTGGGACATATTCCTTCCCTTTTAATCTCATTACGGTACCACACCTTATCTGAGACTTTATATTCATATAAATTGGTTTTATTGTCATAGTAGTCTTTTCGCCTTTTACAGGTTACTTCCAAATGTTTTCGTGCAACACAGTGTGCACGTTGCATTCTTTCTTTTATTTTAAGGCATGATTGCCCCATGAAGTATCAGCTTCATTTGGGTCTAGGGGTGCCCTTTATGTATTAATTCGTATGGAAGTCTAACTTCCCTTCCCAACATAAGTATATTTGGGGTCAGGCATGTAGACTCATTCGGACTAGCTCTGTATGCACCTGCTAAACAGCCCAAGTTCATGTCCCAATTGGTCTGTTCTCCCCTAAGGTAGGATTTTATCATGGATATTATACTACGGTTAAATCTTTCTGTTTGTCCATTACATTTTGGATTTCCAGGACTTGTTCTAGTTTTCCTTATTTCCAGAATTTTACATAATTCCTGAAAAATTTCACTTTCATAGGCACGGCCTTGATCAGAATGAATAGCCAAGGGACAACCGAAACGACATATGACTTCATTTAAAATCAACTGTGCACATACAACAGCAGTCTGGTCTTTAACAGGAAAAACCTCAACCCACTTTGTGAAATAGTCAGTCACAGTTAAAATAAATTTATTGCCTCTAGGTGTGGTGGGTAAGGGACCTAGAAAATCAGTGGCTAATCTATCAAGTGGTGCACCAATAGGCATGGTTCCTAGTGGGCTCTTGAGGACTTATTAGGGGGTTTATTTGCACCACATATGTCACATTGGCTAATCCAGATATCTATATCCTCCCTCATTTCATACCAGAAGTATCTCTGGGATAATTTGGCTTTTGTTTTCTTTTTGCCTAAATGGCCTGACAATATAGAATTATGCATCTTTTCTAAAATTTCCCTTTTGAGTAGAAATGGGACTAAAAACTGGGTATGGTCCTCTACACCACCCCTTCTACTAAATTGTTTATATAACAATCCATTTATTAATACAATGGAATCCCATATGTGCCAGTAATGTCGAGTCGCAGCACTGTTTTGCTGTATATCAGAATTTGTGGGTCTGTGACCACTTTCCTTCCATTTAAGGAGTGGTCCTAAATCGGGGTCATTTTCTTGCATTTTATGCAACTCAGTTTCAGAATGTCCACCCTCCCAAGGTGTCCAAATATTTTGGTCCTTCACCTGTTGTCTGGTTTTAACTTTACATATGGGGGCTGTAATTATTTCATGACTAGGGACTGGGTCATCTTTATTTTGACCTGTTATTGTCTTGTTTAGCATCTCTGACAAATTCACCAGAGAGCTATCCATATCAATTGCCCTTTTGTGGCATTTCTTACAGGGGCCACATTTTAGAAAATCCAAGTTATCAACTTGAGAACAGTCACATTCACGGGGATTATGGCATCTGGACATAGCGTCTGCATTGCCATGTTTTATACCGGGACGATACTCTACCGAAAAATTAAATGGTGAGAGTATCTCTAACCATCTGGCAACTCTGCCTTTTGGTTCTTTTAAGCTAAATAGCCAAATTAAGGTTTGGTGGTCTGTTCTGACACAGAATTTCCGTCCCAATAAATATTGTCTATAGTATCCAACAAAATGTCGGACAGCTAACAACTCCTTGTCCGTTACGCAGTAATTTTTCTCTGCTTAATTGATGGAACGACTTCCATAAGAGATAACTTTTAATTGACCGTCTTGCATTTGGCTTAAAACAGCACCGATTGCTATGTCAGATGCATCAGTGTCAAGATAAAATTCGCCCTCATCTTTCGGAAAGGCCATTATTTCTGTGCTTGTAAATACACATTTTAATTTGTCAAAGGCAACTTGGCAGTCTTGTGTCCAATTGAACCCTTTGATTTTCTTTGTTAGTTCTGTAAGTGGTTTTACTAGGGATGAAAAATATTTTACAAATCTTCTATAATAACTTCCCATGCCTAAAACTTGCCTTACTTCAGTGACAGTTTTGGGAGTAGGCCAAGTTAAAATTTTATAGACATTCTCAGGATTGGGTTGAATTCCTTTATTTGAAATAACATGGCCAAGAAAAGTAACTTCAGATTGGAGTAAGTCACATTTTTCTGGTTTTAACTTTAAACCAGCTTAAGAAATTCTATCTAAAATAATATCTAGCCTCTCCATATGTTCTTCAAAGTTTTTACCAAATACAATAATATCATCTAAGTATATGAGACATATTTGCCATTGGAGACCATTTAAAACTAGGTCCATGAGCCTTTGACATGTGGCAGGGCCATTACAAACACCAAATGGCATAGTTTTGAACTCATAGAGTCCATACTTTGTTGTAAAAGCTGTTTTGGGCCTATCTTCAAGTTTAACTGGAATTTGATGGAATCCACTTATTAGGTCGAAAACGGAGAATAAGTTGGCGCCTGACACAGCATCAAGACAATCTTGTATCCGTGGAAAAGGGTAGACATCACAAACAGTCTTATAATTAATTTTTCGGTAATCAACCGCTGGTCGAATTTTACCGTTTTTCTTCCTTATAAGAAGTAATGGGCTGGCCCATGGGGAACTGGAATTTTCTATAACCCCCTGGTCAAGCATTTGGGTAATAATTTTTCTCTCTTCCTCTGCAAAGGCCAGAGGTACTCGCCTGGGTGCTTGTTTTATAGGTCTGGCATCTCCAGTATCAATGGAGTGCTCAGTTAAATGGGTCAGTCCTAAATCTGTCTCATGAGCAGAAAAAGCTGTTGCATATTTATGTAAAAGATTGGCAATGGCTTCCTGTTCTTTTTCTGAGCGACCTTCAGAGGCCTCAGTAAATAAATTTAATAAATGAGGAGGAACAACTCCACTTTTCCCCCCATCTGTAGTACCCTTTTTGGTGATATTACGGATTATACCTTCATTGGTTTGCCAAGTTACGGGATCCGACTCCAGTTTGATACGTCTGACACTATCAAAATTGGTTGAATCTTTGATGTTTTCAGATGAAAACAAAAGAATGGGTTGTTCTTCAACCTTTTCGACTAATCCAACTACAGTATCTTGATTAATTTGAACCTCTTGATCAAAAGGGTTGATTAATCGGACTTTATTTGTTACATCATGGCATAAATCATTGAGACTAGATGCCATCATCACAGGATGATTTTCAATAAAATGGGAACTAGGTTCTATCAAATAATCTTGGGTGGGGATATAGGATCATTTTCTGTTTTATCTACAAAACATCAATGAGTATTTCACTCTGCGGGGAATAGTAAAATTGTCAGCAGCTCTGACTTTTCTAACAGGTTCAGGTTGTCCTATCTGGATACATGGAATAGTTACTCCATTTAACACTATAACTCCTTCAGTTAATTTAATATCTGCAGGGCCCATCTCGCCCTTCATTAAAATATCTAATCCCAACAAAACCTCATCTTCTATTTCAGCTACCACTAATTCTTTTGCTAGGGACAAATTTCCCAATTCAAGATTAAAAACAGCTTTTCCCTTTTCAACTAAGGGTTGGCCATTGGCACTAGCCAAGGTATTTGACAGTTTAGGTCTATCAGATTGTGGAATTTTTTTGAAAATACGAGTAGAAATTACAGTTCGAGCAGCACCTGTGTCTGCTGTAAAAGTCACCTTGACTCCTTGAATACTGCCTTCTATATATACACCGTCGCAACGTACGACTTGTTGACCAATTATGTCCAATTTGTTTGATTGAGGAGTTTCATCTTTAACTTTAGATGAAACTTCAACTTCCTCATCAATTTCAGGTACAAGAGACTTTTCATTAGTAACATCTAATGATTTTTCTTCCTCCTGACTACAATTTTTTAACTAAGGACCTATCATCTTTCACATCAGATGAATCATTGCCCCTTCTTTATTAATAACTTTAGGAGTTCTATTGTCAATAGGAATACTTTCCTCTACCAAATTTTGACCTTTAAATTCAACCCTTGAGGTCTTCTCCCGGTCACCAGAGTCGACCCTACCTAGTTTAACCTAAAGTCTTGTGCTGGGGGACCATTATAAGAATAAGCCCCTCTCTGATCATAGTCGGGTCTGTTTTGAGCCCAAGAAGAATTAAATGGTGGTGGTGGTTGGGAATTAAAAGGTGGTGGTGGTTTCACGTCCATTTTGTCATTTCTTTTGGGGTTACCAGTACGATTTCTGGCCATATGGCCAGGCTGACCACAGCGAAAACATATAAGTGGACCTCTGGGGCCATTATTTTGGTTATTATAACAAGGATGAGGAATTTTGCTAGGATTTGGCTTTGTAAACTGCTTATTTTGTATTTCAGACTGTTTACATTCAAACATTTTATCAAATAAGGATTTCAGTTCATCTTCTTTTATAGTCAAAGTTTTTGACTTTTGTTCAGTAACTTCTGTATTATTGGAATTTGGAATTGGATTTGGTTTGCCATCATCAGTGGTCTTTTTACCGTTTAGTTGTCCAAAATTTTTTTTAACTTGTCTAACTGTCTTTTTATTGTTTTCATCTGGATTAGGATTTTTCATTGTTTCAGAATAGGTTATAACCTCATGAACAGCCTCTTCTATTGTCTGAGGGTCTTTATTCAATTCAATGTGAATACGGGCTTTGTAGTCTTGCAAGCCCAAAAGAAACCTTTGAAGCAGGTTTTACATTTATAAATTTTGACTTGGATGGAGAGTTGTCTCATTGGCACTCATACCACATCCTCTTATATCTACTTCTTGTCTAGTTTTGAAATCCCTATTTTTGTATGCCTTGTCATAGAGGCACTTTAGTTCAGATGCAAACTTTTCAGGTGTCTCACCTGAAAATTGCCTGTGCCTACTAAATTGTAGTTTGTAGGTCCTACTGGATTCAATGACCCCAAATCTGTTTCTTAATTCTTTAATTAATTTTGTATATTTGTCTAAAGTTTTGCTAGGCAGTTGGTCAAAGACAAAATCACCTGCCTCTCCCTGTAATCTAGGTATAAGCTCCCGAAGCTTTTCATTATCGTCCCAGTTATTTAGTCTAGCCACAGCCTGAAACCTATTGAGCCAAACTTCCCATTTCTCATTGCCTGTAAACGCAGGAAGCTTAACGTTTTGCCCTGACTTTGGCCTAGATCTGGATTTGAAAATTTGGCTGGTGGCTATACTGCCAGTGTCTGAGAGTGAGGACTCACTGTCAGAGCTTTCACTAGATGAGTCTGTATCTGGGGTTACGGATCTTATTTTGGAGCGTCTGGATTTAATACGGGAATTGTGTATTTTAGGGGTTTTATCTGTATGAGATTTAGTCATAGGACTGGCATTCCCCTGGAGGGCAGTCAAAAACAGCAGAAACTATCTGTGTGGTCATGTCCACAAATACATTTTTGTTTAATCCACCCATTTCAATCGAATCACCTTGATTGATTTGTTGACTGGGCATGTCAGTTACAGAAGCTTTATTTATTTGGTTTTTTTTTTGGAGTAAGCGTAAGCTCTTTCTTTGAGTTTGTTGGACTGGTTTAGAGGGCTTTTCAGCTATACTTGTGCTAGGTTTTGGTCTAAAGATGACAGTTTCATCTTCATGTTCATAATCTGATTGACCTGATGTGACATCATATTCTGTGTCACATTGCTCAGTTATATATTCTTCAAATTCATCAGAATATTCAGTGTCAGTGGCAGAAGCCTGAGTTTTTCTCCGTACCATATTTTCTTTTAGTCAAGAGTACGCATCACTGGATTCACTAATTTAAATGAATCCCACCGTGGATGCCAAAATCTGTAGCGAGCCAGGGGTGACTAACCCAACAGAAAATAAAATTTAAATCTCTGTATTCCAATCACTTGGAAAAGTATAAACTCTAGACTTACTGACAAGACTGAATATTCTACTAAATAAATGATAAGTTGTTCTCCTGCTTTAATAAAAATCCGGACAATCAGATTATGAATTCAGCTAACGCATGTATATATCCTGGTGAAAAGAACACCAAACAAGTATTGAGGTTCCCATTTTTATTATGTATGTAGTTTCATATACTAGTACATCAAATATGTATTTGACAGTTTGTACAGCAATTATAAAATACCGAAAATTTTTAGCACCTCTCTAATCCTCTCTAAACCAGTCCCGGATTTCCAAATAAAAAATGTAGGAACTCTTATCTTTTGAAAATATGTCAGTTTCAAAATTGGTACACAAAATACATTATTAATTGTCTTAATAACATAAACTTCATGGAAAATAGGAGGTTGTGATCTCAGACCCATATAATACTCTATGTAGTACTCTATAAGGAAATGTACTGATATAT
This sequence comes from Mytilus coruscus, assembly GCA_017311375.1. Lineage (NCBI taxonomy): Eukaryota > Metazoa > Mollusca > Bivalvia > Mytilida > Mytilidae > Mytilus > Mytilus coruscus. The sequence goes on along the minus strand of CM029603.1, from coordinate 36,854,223 downwards.
ATACGATCTTTTACACGTTTGAGTCTTGCTATATAATTTACTTATTTAAACTAACATTTCTATATATATATAAACTTTTAATAATTTCTATAGAAGGTAACCAGAAAACTTTTCTGATTTAGATAACTTAAGTTTAGAAAACTGATTTCTTATCAGTTCAAAATATGTTTTAATTACTGTCAGGCCCTTCCTGATACAGTTACAAAAAAAATGTTGTTTACAGAAATACTGTCAGGTCCTTCCTTATACAGTATTCCATAAATATCAAGGCAACTGCCAGGTCCTTCCTGAAACAGTACCTATTTTAAGATATCAGTTAGATCCTTTCTAACTGATATCGAATTTAGATATGGTTTCCACACCTTATGGAAACCATAATACCTATTTCCAAATATTTCCTATTTATTCCTATTTAAATTTAAGTGTGTTTAAAATACAAAGTTTTAACATCAACTAAATAACTATTTAACAGATTAACTTCAAGAAAACTAGAACTATTACAACTGAAGCATTTGCCTGCAAAATCTATAAAAATTAATTGAATACGGTTTGAAAGTTTTTGCTACAGTTTCCTAAATTTAACTTAACATGACTGATAAGAACAAAAGATCAAAATCTTAAGAGCCCGGCTCCTAAAAGTCCGCTAAAATAAGGTTTAACTTTTAAAACTAAGAAAACATTGTTTTTACCTTTCTAATAATTTCTCGTACTACTAAAATTTAGTTTAAAGTAAAGAAAATTTCGTAATTTGCCTAAAAATTTACGTAAGCCAAAATTTCTGCCTTAACTAGCCAAAGTTTAAAGCAAGACTACCGTTTCAGCGTTGTTTTACGTCACTCGTTGGATTTTGTGGGATGTTGGATTGTTGGATGTTGGAACGTTGGAACGTAAGAAATTCCCGCGGAAGTTTTAAAGAAAAAATAATTATTTATAAAAATAATTCGTAAATTCAAATGAAAGATATTTTTCATCTTATTTTTATATTAGAACTTCTACTATGTTATTTAATTCAATTTTCCATGGCAACAATAAATAAAGTTACGACTGCGCCACCGGAAATAGCGGCTAATCTGGGAGAACAAAACATGTGTGTGTTACCGGCTGACAAAAATCACAGAATTAGCCGCTAAAACAACTTGACATCTTATAAAAACTATGTGAATACTTTAAATACAACTCATGGATATACGAAATGCCGGTGAGTACAACTGTGATAGCGTTAAATTAAAAATCGAACTAATAATTATCAACGATTAGCTTGACATGTTATAACTACTGCGCATGAGCAGGAATTTACACATTCATTCATAAAGATCAACACTCACAACAGGTGCTCGTAATTTACATTTCATAGCCTACAATGGAAAAATTCATATAACAACGATTCAATCAAGTGGACTGATATCAGGAATAACATTTCCTCATACAACAATCACAGTTTATTTACAACACGCATAAAAATAGCGTATTTCTAACAGTAACACTATATGAATTGACATCAACACGTGTTTAAAAATGCAAATTAAGTTTGGAACGAGGCAGCAGACGACAATTTAGCCTTATAGAACAACATGAAGATGGACAAAAGTTTCAACAATTTCAAATGAATTTACATAGAAGCTATGTTTACACAAGAGTTTGTGATATATTACAGATGTTCTGGGAAGTATGTCATCCCAATTTATTTAAGCTATAAACAGTTTCAAAGATTTAAACTGTGAAAAGTGAAAACTTTATGTGCAATTGATCTTTCAAAAATGAGAAAATTACAGTGATGAAATTTTCTAGTCAATAATAAAATTGAATAAAATATGTTCTATTTCTGTTATGTCACTGTTTGTGTTCTAAAATGAACAATTAAAATATAACTGTAAATACTTAAAGCTGCTTGTCAAAACAACACATTTCATATGGTGAACATTCAAATAAATAACATATATGTATATGCACAATTTAAAATATACAAGTCAAATACTGTATTTGGCATATGACATATACACAATAATATCAACAACAAAATTCCTATACATGTATGAGTAGGGGCTTGTGCCTTACAATACCTTTCGTAAGTGTTATTTGAATTTCTCTTCTGATTCGTACCTTTATTTGTTTTCTCAGCACGTCGTGCTTAATATTGCATATCTACTTTATATTATTCAGAAATATCAGTAAATCCCACAAGGAATGAATTGTTGACAATGTATATAATACCTTATTTTAAATGATACTATATGTGTCCGTTTAATATCTCTACATCGCGACTGTAGCTTAATCAGTAAACACAGGGGGAATCACTGCCTGGTTAAATTGATCAAGGGGAAGATTGTCTAAAATAAATGTCAAATGTATTTACAATTTGTTCGTTCTTTTTTTTTTTTAAGAAAATCTTTTAAAAAAGCGGGATGGTACTCATATAAGAATTGGTTAGTAAAGTAAGGTGTAAAAAGCTGTAATGCACATCAAGACTTTCTAAATGAAAGGGAAGCGTGACATTATGTTTCAGAACTAAAAGTAAAGATTCAGTTCTTCTTAATGACTTACAATGTAGGAATGTCTTCCTAAATAGTTATAGAAGTATCAAAGAGAGACAGCAGTAAATGTATTTCAAAAGCCTATTGCATTTTTTGAAAAACTGTTATTTATAGGATTTTATCAATTTATTGGATTTGTTATCTAGAATAAAGATTTTCATTTCAAAATACACCTCAGCCGCAGTAACTGCGTAACAGGAGCTAAAATTACATACAGGTTTGTATATACCAAACAAACTGAGTAGAACATGATTTACATTTAAATATAAAACATTTGCAAATGAATTGATTCTATTTCACATAATACTTTGACAGCGAACGGAGTGAACCCGTGTGGATCTTTGTAAACAATTTCACGAGGTCGACACTTATTCGCATTTAACGAATATATAAATAACACATAGCGAGGTTGGTTGGATACTTTTAGATGGAGCGTCGATTGTCTCTGACCCGACTTATTTATAAAACTGTCATCTGTTTTACAGCATTTCATCATTTATTTGTCTTTGTCTTGTTTGCCACATTTAAAGCTTCCGGAGTTATTTTCTTTGTTTGAAATTTGTGCTTCGGGGGCGTTGACATCATTGTCCAATGATCAAGTTAGAAAAATACTTTATGTTTGTTAATGCAAATGCTTATTTTTGCAATTATTTTAATTGTAGAGATAAAAGAATAAAATTCTAATTTGAAAAAAAACAATTGGTACATGTTTTCTAGGACATTACTGACACAATAAAATAATTAATAGTAGCTGATGTCAGTCGCGTTTCTTTATCCATCAGGTGTAATCTAAAATATTATGTTTAAAGTCGAAAGTCCAAGTACAATCACTTTAATAGCTAGCAAGACCGATTAGGATTGATTAGAAAAGAAGAATTTATAAAACAGATCAGGCATAATCTAAACGTCTATATATTTTTTTAAAGTCTAAGCATGGAAGTAAAATTAAAAGGAATAACAACGATTAATTAGCATGTATGAATGACCTGCTGAGCTCTGTACTAAAGTCATAGGATTTATCCAATTATTGTCTCAGCGGCAAGACCCCTTTGGTTACTATCTGTGATACCGCGGTTGTAAATGGCATCTGGAATTCTTTATCAGTGATTTTATCGAATCCGGTAATTATAGCGCACCTGTGGGAAATCCGTAGTTTAGAGATAACAATGTGGCGCTGTATCATAAAAAAATTCTACCTTTAAAAAGAAATCGAATTGTGTAAAAAACTTGAAAAACGGACGAGAATTGTTTAAATTACAACAGTTTAACATGGAAAATTGTACTTTTTTTGCATATTTTTTGTTTCTACTGTTTGTTTTAAAAGAGGGACGAAAGATACCAGAGGGACAGTCAAACTCATAGATCGAAAACAAACTGACAACGCCATCTAAGTCATCTAAACTGATCTAAGTGTTTTATCCGCATGAAAGCGGATCTCGAGTAAAACAGGTAATAACGATGAAGCGATCAGGTTTCACATGATGTAGACATATGTAGACATTTCATATTTTACAATTATAATCGGGATAATAAAGTCGTAAAACATGTGAAATTTATATCTTTTAAAAAAAGTGTTGATAACAAATGAATATTAGTATTAATTATCAAGTTACAGCAAAATGAAAAACATCCAAACAAAATGAGCTTGACGCTATATTTCTAATCGCATATTTATTTTATATGAATTAGTTTGTGAACAATTAAAGAATATACACGTTTAAAATTGTGAATATTTTAATTGCACGAAAGACTTTGAATATTTTATTTAAAAAAAGGAGATCAAAACATATTTATGTACAATTACCTTCTTAACTTTCAGAAATGGGTTCTTAATTGAAATTGAAAATGATCCACCCTTTTCTCCCAATTTCATATATGATAACCGTCGGCTTAAATTATCGAGATCGAAAAAAAGACATAAATAGGAAAAATAGCCTATCTAAATCAACATTGAACGAGCGACTCTATTCGGCAGCGTACAACAGCGGAATGTAACGAGTGAACGATTCGGGTTACTTCGTAAGTATATTCGACAACAACCGGTCTGTTCGTATATTTCCGTCAACATGAAAATGACCGAAAGTGTCAGTGATTTCATCGATCACATGCCGAGAATCAATTACCATTCCATATCTTAAACAAATTAACGAGTATTCGGAAGATAGGTGGTAACGCAGATGAAACCTTTGAACTTGCCATGTTGTTTTTCCTGTCAATATAATACTTCCATGGTCTAAGTAAAGTCTCTTAAATAGCTACATATAGCAAGACTGAAATCATAGTAGTGAATGTCTGTATTATAAATATAAAGAAACGTTTGCAATGAAAAGGAAATAAACATTAAGTCAAGTGTAAAACTTACTCTGCTGTCTACTACACTATCTTATATAGTTCACTTACAATGTAAGTATACCAAAATATACTTCATTAAAACAAACCATACAAAAATCTTCAATCTTTGAGACTTTCCGTTCGAACGTTCACTTAGCTCCGTCTTTAAATGATTTACTCTGAATATGTTTCGTGAGAATTAATGTTTTGTCTGCATATCACGTTGCGAAATGCACTGGAAAAAGATAAAATGGATAGACAAAATGAGGTCGGTTAACATTTCATCCGATGATAAATTGTCTGATAAAAAGTGCTTTCTTGAGTAGTCAATTTGCATCAGCCTGGATAGATAGACATAACAAAAGGATTAAGAACTAAACTTTCAATAAATAACCATTGAAATCATTTAAAACACGGAAAACGATGGAATTCCAACATAAGAAGTTACCGGAATATTGATATAAAAATTAAAAGTAAGGACTTCTGCAAAGCAACCTTTCAGAGATTAAAGAAAACACGCATAAATATATGAATGAATGGATACTATTAGGGTGTGTATCAAATAACAATCTCGTGATATACTACACAATAAAAATATAACAACTAGTATAATAGTACATAAAATAGATAAGAAGAATCATCAGATATACTGGACAGTACTACAGACCCCAAAACATAGTCATACAAACAAAGACAAACAACAACGAACAACACATGGGCAAGATAGATTGATTTGTTACAATAATAACATTGACGGTACCCATTTTACTGCACAAGATGCGCATTTCGACAATAAATGTCTCTTTAGTAAAACGGAAAAAGGACGAAATATTTGAAAATTCAAATCTTGTCAAAAATTTAATACACTGTTATTTTCTCTTCATTTTAAGGGTTTCTGGACGTCTTCAATAATGACATACAGTTACATACTTTCATTATTAGTCCAACTATAAACGCATATCATTATTTGTTGGCACTTACAGAACTAACTTTATACTGATTAACACAAAATTGATAAAATGTATAAAATTATATTTAAAAAAAAAGATTAAAACCTAGCTCATCCGAAATTGGTTAGGTAGCATACTCATGAGAAATCTCTTGAACAAATTAAACAAACAAAATATTTTAACGATAACGAGCATGCGTGTTGTACTCTATCCTCACAATATTAAGAAATACTGGGGAAGGATAAATAGGGAAGACGTCCCCGGACAAAGTGATAATAAATCATTAAAATAACTTTTTTCAGTTTTAAAATATGGTGACGTTCTTCAGCGAAAGCCGCTTTATTCTGGAATCGAGAAGTTTTTAAAAAAATATAGTTTAAAGCACATCGCTTTGATGCAATATAAAGATGAAATTTATTGATTAAAATTTTTGTTCGGTTTTTACATATTTTTTTCATTTATCAGTTCAAAAAAAGAAACAGACATACTGGCTTCAACAAATCAACAAAATATCACGGCACTTTTTTTTCAGCAACGACACGCATGTCTCAAGGACTCATGATAGCTGACGTAAGACGCATTTGTTGTTACAGATAAATGCCGTTGAACTTTTCATTTGTACAGCACCGTAATTAAAAGTGTAAAATTGTATCCATTACACATCATGGCTTCTTTTGATTAAATCGCAATCAAACATCACTATAAACCTTTATTTGGTAATAAAAATGTCTGAATTATTGGAGCGCCCATTCCTTCACGGTAAAGAAAAATAATTGTCATTAGGAAATGTTGTTTATAATTGATGGTGGAAGTACAAAGTTGTGTTAACATTTCCTAACAAGTGCAAATAAACCAGAAAATTATATTTGCTACAAGAGTAAACAAAACGCCATCTTCAATAATGATGTTGATTATCGTCTATGAGCCAATAATAACTGCGTATTTAAAGTTAATACATCGTTTAATGTACAAACTAGTTTACAATGCAGATGATGCATAATATCCAAGTAAATTCATTTGGATTTGATTTTTATGTGTAGGTTTACTTGTTAAGTATGATCCGTACCGTTTATTTATTTATTTAGGTATACTTTCGCCTCTTTTTCTTGCTAAAATATTAATATTAAGTAAAACATTATCAACTCGGATTAAAGCTTAACAAAAGGCAGCGAGAATATTATCAAATGTGGGCGGACAAAGAAAAACAAAATTGATTAAAAAAGAGAGTCTTTTGTTGATAAACATCCAATGAAAAAGATCCACTGCCCGAAATCAGGAGGTATAAAGTTTGTCAAATTAATAATATTAAAAAAAAAAGAAGAAACTAAGGACCAATAAAAAACCCCAAGTCCCAAATCCCACAAAACTCGATACAAAAAAACTAAAGATTGAGTAACACAAACCGTACCAGCTCAGAGTCACGGTTAGTATTTGATATAGTTTAATAACCTAAAATATCTTATATACTATTGTTTATACATGTTCAAAAGTTCTTTACTTTATTCATAATGGTTGCTATAATTTAAAGTATTTTTGTATTATGATGATTACATATTCAACACAATTACAAATAACTACACTGAGTCGCCTATCATCATATTCAACCATTTTTTTGTCCGATATCGTATCGCATCATCTCATTAAGGTAGTGACTGTGTCGTCTGCCATTTTGGGTCGTAAAATATTGCAGAACAATCGGTGTACTTTTTTTAAATTAGCAAATATTTAGGCAGGATTGCAGTTCATTTAAAAGACTTTTCATTTAAATAAAGAAAATTAAGTGATTTTATCTAAATAAGAGGCAGGTGCTACCTGATGAGCTCAAGGAGATTACTGGTGCATTTTTGTTTTATTTATCATCATATTTTAGGTTATCAAATATAGAAATTTTCGAGAAGTCCTATGCTAATCAGATATAAATTTGCGGGAAATCGTATGCTCTTTAAGGATATTTTATGAAAAATCTTGATAAGGAACGAAAGACCGGTTTTATCAACCGCCATGTAGTTGAAGGTGGTACATTACATTCGTAATGAAAACATGAACTTTACTATTGCTTCACCTCCATCTTTCATGCAGTTACCTCAGCCTCAACATCAACCCCATGTCCACTATCAGTTTCAACCTCAGCAAACACATCAACAACAACACAATGTACAGGCAAGTAACAATCCTGTTAAAAATCCAATGACAATAAAATTATCATGAACACAATTCATGAAATAAACATTAAATTAGAAAACTAATCTAGATGAATTGAATAACAAAATGTCATATCTGGAGCAAAAACTTGAGCAATTTGACTATGAAATTAAGGATATCAGGAATGATCTCAGATAACGGTCAGAAAGGTTGAAAAACGAGGAATTTCACAATTTTGGTATTGAAGACCGAATTTCAAAAACTAAAAATGTAAAAGACAGATTAGCATGGGAAACAATGAACTCAGAGAAGAGAAATTTTGGAGATGAGGTGTCAATCCATGAAATAAAACTTACTATTTTCTGGAATCCAAGAGCCTAGTAGCTGGAGGTTTGAGAATACAGAGGACGTTGTAATACAATTCATTACAAATGGACTAGATGTCAATACCACTACAATGTCTTCAAAATGTAAATCGCTTAAAAGTGAGAACGGATGGTAAACCTATACAATTGCAAGATTCACAAGCTATAATGATCATGAGAAGGTCCGACGTGTCGCTATTGAACAACTGAAATACAATGCCAACTACTATGTATATCAACAATATCAAAAAAGGCGCAAAAATACTACCCAGGTTGAATGACACTTAAAGACATGGCAGACGCGCAAGACTTCTAAATGACAAACTTTTTATCGACGGACACTTGGTAAAAACCCTTTTGTTATTGATACAAATTTAAGTACAGATTGGTTGCAATTATTATGGATATTGCTAACCACGGGTTATTTAACCTTGTGACAATTATTTTCAAAGATAAAGAAAAACATAGTTTTGTTTCTGTAGAATTTGCTATAAGAGATGCAAAAGATACCAAAGGGAAATTCAAACTCATATGTCAAAAAAAAAAAAAAACTGACAATGCTATTACAAAACACGACCAAGAGGCAAACAATAGTATACAAGCACAACATGTGAAAAACTAAGTACTTAGCAGCACGAACCCCAACAAATGTCGGAGGTAATCTCATGTGCTCCAGAAGGGTAAGCAGATCCTACTCAACATGTTGCACCCGTCGTGTGACTTATGTAAGTACAAAGCCGGTGATGTCTATTTCGTTGGGTCAATATCGATGAAAAGATGAAGTGAATGTGGTTACGACAATTCTAGCATAACTGTCATCATCTGTCTGTGATATGGTCAGAATCATAATAAAACTGTTTACAAAACTTTGAATACTAAGGATTTTATATCCCAAGAATAGATTACTTTAGCTGTATTTGGTAAAACCTTTCGAAGTTTTGATTCATTTACAGACGAGACGAGCGTCTTGCGTACACAATTTTAATCCTTGGTATCGATGATGATTTTATCCATAAAAGTCAACCAACTCGTAATGGAATGATTTCAACTTCACCATTTGGAACTCTTAGTTTAATAGCTTTAGCAGCTTCATTGTAAGCAGCAACCCTTTATCAAGGAAAGCATGATAGGACATGCAAGCTTTGGAATACGTGTCAGCTGAGAGATATATACTCCATATGAAGGTGGTGCTGGAATGTTGCTACATAGAAATGTCAAGTTCACAATTGGAAAAAGCGCAGCCAGATAAACCAAAACTGAACACTTTATCTGAATGGATCAAATCTGATCGGTCATGTATTTAAAAGCGCATCCAAAATCTACAATGTACGATGAGCTGACGGGTTATCGATTCTATCAAGGAGCCCAATATGGTGGATGATTTATCCTCTCTTCACGACTCATATGTTGTTGTTCTGGCAAACAAAGCCTCAAACAATATTGTTTTATATGCAACAACCATTATTTGAAATGTCTCATTAAAGAACTTGAATTCACTGCAAAACTGTGAATCCTACATATACTCTACATCATTAACAAAAAATGAGATTTTAGAAAATTACAAATGTGCGGTCCTTCTCTCTTTTGGTATTTAAATGAACAATGACGATGAAAAAATCCCCCAACTTTATACTCCAGTGTTGCCAATAGTATAATACCTTTAAATGTTTAATTTGATTAATCTATGCTGTTGAGTTGCTGTCTCATTGTTTACATTTCTCAATTTACCAATTTTCCATATATAAATAGACATTTTTCATTCCATGTTACAGCTGTAAGCGTTTCCGATAATGGTCATACAAATGTGCATTGCCAGCAGTTCATGTCAAAGACAATTTAACAAAAAATGTGTTGATATTGACAAAGCAAATATGGAGTACACAAACATGAAACAGCAACTTAACGATAAAAAACCCAAAATGTTATTAAAGGTAAACAAGCGGTCTTCATTAATAGACAAGTTATAATATAACAAGCTCTAAAACGCCCCATGTCGAGACAAGTTTTGAATATATGATTACAAAAAGGTGTGTTGTATATGTATTGAGACAACAAGCAAAGAAAAAAACACCAAAAGACATTTAGTGGACAGAATCCGGTCTTCAACATTAGACCAGGGACTATACAATATGGGAAGCTCTAAATCGCTCAGAGATCTATCATCAACATCAAAAACAACATTAGAATATTTGTAATTAATGACAACTACTGATGTTTTCTTTCTTTATTTAATTTTTAACGTATCAATCTAAATCTTTTTTTTTTTTCAATAAAACCAGAAGAATTGATCGTTCCTGACGTTAGTTTATTTATATCGCAGCAAATTACTATTATGAAATTGAATTATACTGAAGTGAATGGACGTTGACATTTTCTATTCCATCAGATTATTTTCAGTTACTAAGTTAGATCTTGTAATGGACACTTTCCATTGTATTGGTATTATTGTATAATAAATGTTTTGCTTCTATAACGATCCTTTTTATAACACTCTAATAATTCCTCATTTTATCATATAGAATATATAAACCTACATAATGATATGCCTTAAGATGAAATCAGGAGCAGAAAATGTTAATTAAAAGTGTTACTTGGTTATATAAATGCTTTTTTACTAGTTGTTATTTGCTTTTAACTAGTTTTCAGTAACAGCACATACTCTCAGATCGATACTTTGTGTCTTTTTGTGACTTAATTTTTGTTTTTGTTTTTGTGCTTCGATCTGATGAATCAAGACTTTGTACTTTTACACCGCTCCCAGGTTAGGGGAGGGTTAGGTATCCGCAAAAATGTTTACCCCGGATTCTGTATGTTCATGTCCTAAGTCAGGAGCCTGTAATTAAGTGGTTGTCTTTTTGGTTGTATATAATATTTCTTTTTCGTTTCTTGTTTTTTACATAACACAGGCCGTAGGTTTTCTCGTGTGAATTGTTTTACATTGTCATGTCGAGCCTTTTATAGCTTGCTACGCGGTATTGATTTTGTTCATTGTTGAAGGCCGTAGGTGACCTATAGTTTCTTACTTCCACGTCATTTGGTCTCGGGTGGAAACTTCTCATAGGCGATCATACCACATCCTTTAATCTTTATAATGAGGCATAAGTGTTGATCGGACAACAACCCTAGTATAAAAATAATTAATGTGGTATTCCAATGAAACAACTCTCCACCAGAGACCAAATGACATAGAAGTTTACAACTATAGGTCACCGTAAGTCCTTCAACAATGAGCAAAACCCATACCGCATAGTCAGCTATAAAAGGCCCCAAAATGACAAAAGTAAAAACATATTCAAACGAAAAACGAGAAAACTAACGGCCTGATTTCTGTACAAAACAATGAACGAAGAACAAATATGATATACAGCAACAAACTACAACCACTGAATTAAAGGCTCCTGACTTGGGACAGACACATACAGATGTGGCGGGGTTAAACTAGTTATTCATTATTCATTGTTTAAAATAGAGAATTTTCTGTTTAAAACGCTTATCAGTGTTACATAAAGAGTAAAGTAATATAAAGTGTTAACATTGACAAATTAAAAGGAACGTTGCTTATCCAAGATTTCAGAACTACTGTCTTAAATAATAGTTCGTGTCGTTATTTACATTATTATGAAGAAAGGGAATATTAGATATACAACTTTGCAATAAAATTGATAATATCATTGAGTCTTATGTGATCACGACCAATTATAGACATTAAACAGAGATACCATACATAGAAAATTATAGTGTCTTTTGTAATTTAGGAATTCCAAGCAGTTTTGAATCTTGATATGTTTAGAAACAATTTTTTTATCTGTAGTTGTTTAGACGTAAGTGGAAGTAGTAGAATTTTAAGATAACTAGAATTTGTCTCTCATTTTTGAGTATATTCATGTAGTTTTTAAATGAAACAAGGACAACGGTTTCCTAGAGTATTTAGATTTGTTTTTTTAGTCTCGCTCGCAGCAGAACGATTTTTTACAAAACTATTTGTGATGTTTAACTTAATGTTTAGCTAACAGATTGATGTACCAATATTATTATTATTTTCTAAACATTTTCTATAAATTCAAGGGGTAATTAAATTCTCATCAATTCGGAAAAAAAAAGGATGATTATCTGACTAGTTATTTCAGATGAACAAAACATTATTTGTCCTTTTTTCCACAAATTGTAATTTTTTTACGCCCCAACATGGTTATAGGAAAAATGTCTCAAGCAGGTTTTTCCTGAAATGAATATAATCTTTGTAATGAAAGCGTGAAACTCGATAATGACTATTTACTAATATGATCAAAAGTAATATAAGGAATAGTTTTCTTCTAGAAATTTTAGATATAATTACATTTTTTCGATTATTATTTAGCTGCGAGTAGAGTCACATGTTTGATTTTGTTAATAGTACATTAGAACAACTTTGAATTTTGCATTGTTATAAGTACTTTTGTATTACCTCTAGCCTTTTCTTCCCCAATGGAATATAATATTACATTGTATTTATAGTTTGGACAACCTAGAATTCATAAATAGAAAGCAGTCGGATGAATACAGTAAGTTCAGATAACTATTCGATGAAATCACAACACTTTGCTAATAAGGATTGATTGGTCGATTGTTTATGTTTAAAGCCACTTTCAGCAGACTTGGCTTTTTCATGGTGACCAGTTGTTGTTGGAAGAGAAAGACGGGGTATTCCAAAAGGACCTTCGATAGAAAAGTTGATAATAACAGGATGACTTTTCTGATTGAACTAAATAAAAAATGTCGTTCAGACTATTATATTCCGTTTACTAGTAAAAACCTCATTTGTAATCAAGTACATATGTTTGAGTATGTCAATACCTAAAGATAATTGTATAAGTGTTTATGTGATAATACCTTGATTGTTTTCTATCGCAAACGGAGCGAGTTTAACGCATACTCACAAACATACGCACATTTCATGTATGTGAAATATTGTAAACAAATTTTTTCTTGAATTTGTCGTCAAGGCTTTGTCTGCATTGTAATTTTCCATAATCAAAATACAAATCATTTTGGCAAATCTACAGAAACTATGCGATATTTACTATAAAAGCAACACTGTAACGGTATGTCATAAAAACATTGATCTACCATTTGATCTAAACCGCTCTTACAAGACTGAACAATACATTATAAAGTCTTGTTCAGTCTTTCCGAAAATTCTCTGACTTATCCACAACGGAAATTCAGTACTGTTAATTCAATTTGCTTGCAGTCAATTGAAGATCTGTTCAGCAGATAGTTCAATAGTTTATATTTACCTGTACAAAACAACAACATACTGAATTGTATGAAAAACTTCTGTTCCGTACTGTATTGATTGCAAGAAAACTGTATTTACAGTACTGATTAGAAAAAAAAAAAAAAAAAAATCTGGAAAATAGCATACAATCTTAATCTAAATATCTTGATTTCTTAAGTAAAAATAGCATAACGGTAATGGAAAGTGTTACTGATATTATTATGTTTATTTAGTTGACCATTAATTGTGATTCATAACAAGGTTATATTTCACGTACCGTTGTTGATGATGTCTGACCTTGACCTTTGACTTCTACAAAAAAAACTAGACTATTATTCAAGAGCAGCATCGTCATCACTCACAACAACAAAAATGCAAGTTTTTAAAAAAAAATTAACGGTACTAAAATTACAGATTCGCATAACGACAAATAATGTTTCAAAACCAAAAATTAACGATGTCTTTCCTTTACTGGAGTGACTTTTATAAATGAAGGAGCGACAAACGTTTCAGTCGTTTAAAACGTTTTCTCCTTAATACATATGAAATTATGAATGACAAAATATCCGTACTAGATTACATTTGTACGATAGATCTGCTCTTCAATAATACAAAGTGTCACAAACTAAGTGCAATTTTGTCAAGTCTTCGATTTCAACACTATTATGATTAATGATCAGCTGACGCATTTCCCGGTATTTATCATGCTTAAAATTTAAAGTTAATGACACCTTTCGCACTGTAGAGACATGCTTAACTATGGTTCAGTAGTGAATTTAATATTGTTAAAACTAATGAACATAAATTGGTACATTTTACGCGCCTAAAAATAAATGATGTCATCACGATTATTCCACTTATTTCTTTGCGCTAGGCTGGACATTTTGATTTAATGATTTGGTAAATTTGAATGATAATTGGCTGGTCGTTTCAGCATGAATTGTAGTAATCACGAAATCATTCAAACGCAAATGTTTGCAAGTATCTTTCGGATTTCAAGATATTATGGTTCTGCAGAAAAACTAAACTTGCAAAGTCCAATGTGTATTTTGTTATTTAGTTATTTATTTTATTTTTTTATTTTTTTATTAACGTGCTAATTTTTGAAAGCATGGTTCAAGCTGAAACCAATTGATTTAGAACAGAAGGTTTGAAGCAGAACATGGGCCTTCTGTTATCTGATGTTTCTGTGTAATGCATAAACTATTTATCTCAAACAAAAAACAAGTTTGACATCTTTACAATGTAATTAATCAATTAAGAAACATTTCAATAACAACGATTACAAACTTCGTGCATAAAATTATACTTGCATGAATGTTTCAGGTTTACTTTTCCTCTGAATAATCACAATCTTACCGTTAATTTTCTTATTTCATGTATTTCCTTTAATCCAAGGATTAAACCACGTAGTTTTCTATCTAAGTATCTATTATATTATTTTCAAAGAAATACCCTTAACGGTAAGAATTTGTTTTTAAGCAATCTTTGATACTTGTTGTATAGTATTGTTTTACTTGTATCCGTACTATCCGATATGACAGAGTTATGTGATTTTTCTGTATTTATCTGTATTGTCCTGTGTTCTATGCACCTTTTTTTCATCCTGCAAAACTTAATGTTAGTGACCCCTTAGTATTGTATCAAAATTTTGACGCATTTTCACTTTAAGAAAATAATCAACAATTAAAACAAAATGCTCGAACGAAATTAGCGTAGGAGGTGTGTTTCTATTGTTGTTGAATAAAGTTAAATCACACTACATGTTAGTGTAACTGTTTCACGTAAGAAACTTCTTAAGTTAATGTTTCTAGCTATTATATCTTAATATTTTAGGTCCTGTCACTAGTCCAAAATTGATCCGAACCGGTCATTTTGATCTGAGAAGGTCTTAAAAGACTGAATAATAAATCATAAGTAAGTTTAAGTCTTTCAGTCAATTTTCAGACTTATACATTGTGGAAAATTTAGTATAAATCAGACATTTGCAGTCAATTAAGATCTGTTCAGACTATGTTCAGACTGTTCGGTAGTTTTAATTTACCTGTACATATCAACATCATACTGGATTGTTTCAAATGCTACTGAACAGTACTAAATAGACTGCAGACGAATTGTCTGAAGAGTACTGAATGTACCGCAGCGGATAGGTATGAAAATTAACTGAAAGACTGAAAATGACTGAATAATTCATTGTTCAGACTTTTAAGATGGGGTAAAGATTAAAATGATCGTTTAAGACTAAAATTAATTTACAAGTGTGTTTACCCTTTTTTTTTTTTTTTTTTTTTTTTTTTTTTACTTTTCTATGTTAATTCTAATAACAACTTTATTGAACTATAGTTTAGAACTTGATAAAATATATACCGTGTGCTGACCCTTAGATTTCTTTTAGGTAAGACGTTTATCCAATATTTCCTCTTATTTCAGAAACAGTGGTAAAATTCCGGGTCTGCTTTTGCATTTACAAGAATAATAATAAACAAGAAATGATTGTAACAGGATGCTGTTACGAAGTCTCCCAAACAAAGTCCCAAGGTTTAAACTCCTAAGGACTCCCTATTATTCATTCATTTTTGTGGACTTCTTTTATATCTTATTTAACGTATCTGTTCATGTCAAACCAGAAAATATATGGTTTAGGGGTGGGGATCTCGACCATTTACAAAATATTTGAACATATTCAAATGACGAGGTGGGAATGACCCCTTGGGTTTTACCCTGTATATCATTAAAGAAACCAGAATATATATGGTGGGAGGATGAGGATTTTGACAACTTACAAGATATTAGAACTTTCCCAAATGACAAGGGTGGGGTGACCCTTGGGGATTAATCCTATATAACAATTAATTTGCTTTATCATGTAGAACATTTTCAATTATTAGGAATCTCCAATTTTGTTTTAGATATTTGTGTAAATTGAAAAAAAAAATGGTCAAGTTCAAGGGTCAAGGTTATAAATAACCATTGACCTTTTGACCTAAAGTAGGTCATTTGTTCCCATGGTTATTACTGACGACCCCATGTGTCTATCACTGTCTGTTTTCAAGTTATAATCATTTGAAAATACAAAAATGAAAATCCCATAGGGTTCTTTAGTAAACCCTTCTCTTATTTTGGCCCCTCAAAGTACCTCTTTACAGACCCCAATGCACAAACAAAACACTGATTGCACCACTAGACATGCTAGTCTTACATATTGTGGAACCTTAAGTAAATCTGACAAGCGGTTTTGGAGAACGGATGCGGACAAGTTCAACTTCGACAGAAGAAGAAGAAGAAGAAGAAGAAGAAGAAGAAGAAGAAGAAGAAGGAAGAATAATAACAACTGAGCAAAACCAATAAGTCTCCAAACTTTGTTAGGGAGACTTATTTAGGAATGATTATATCAACAACCTATGTTAATTTCTCGTATACTCATGTGTGTTTATAAATTAATCAAAATAACATATATGCAACGTAGGCAATTTCCTGTATATTGCAGAAATACAAAGCATTTTCTACAGAATCGAGAAAAAATCAAGGAAACCCATCTCATTCGAATGCATAATTGCTTATATGATTCTGCCTAAAAACTATAAAAATAGAAAAAAAAAGAAACAAATTGAAATAGTGATAATATGTAGTACTATTACAGGAAATGCAAGAAATTTAATGTTCATGAAAACAAAATATAATGGTATTAAGGAATCGCCCGTCTTTTTTACTGTTTTTACTTCAGGCCTTTAGTCTTACCACAAACATTTAGCCGATATATTTCTACGTTGCTTTGTTGATTTTTCATTGGCACTTAGTTATAAGTTTCACTAAAAATTGCAATTGTAATTCAATTTCTGTTGTCACTATCAAAGTTGTCCGCACTTCATACAAAATATGCTTCAGTCAATGCTTTTACATCGCAATACAAATACAAAAAGAAGCATTCAATTCTTTAAAACACAAAACAAAATCGAAGCGTTGCTGCATTTCATCCTCAATATATCATAGTGCGGTTAAAAATTTATCGCGCTGCGACACATCAACAGTTTTCCGTTTGAACATGTCTCATTCAGATGATCCAATATATATTTAAACTTATACATAAATCAAGTTCAGTGCATTTTCCAAGGTGTGAGAAGATTTCAATTATTCAACAATTTTTGAATCAACAGCAAAGTTTGCAAACGTTTAAAAGCTGTTACAGAATAACGCTGATTACTACTGGAGAGTTATAACGTACGCACAAAAACTTGAGATTGGATAGACATTTTGAGCTTGCTTTTACGTCCCCTACAATTTCATATATCAAGGACAATCGAGAATGAATTTGAAAGAAGAAACATATATATCTCCGAACAACTATCTTAGTTATTACAATAATGTTTGTATAAATAAAAGCAACAGTAGTATACCGCTGTTCAATGGTCATAAATCGATTAAGCGAAAACAAATCCGGGTTACAAACTGAAACCGAGGGAAACATATCAACTATACGAGGAAAACAACGGAACAACAGAAACACTGAACTGCAACAAAAACAAACGCCAACATACATAGAAACGGACTATCTGACACCAACTGCCATATTCCTGACTTTTTAAGACAGGACATTTTAAGAAAAATGGTGGGTTGAAGTTTCGTTATACTTTTTACGTAGAGGAACATTAAAGTTAAATGTTGAAGTTGGTCGTTACAATAATAATCCGAGAGAAAATCGTTTATGTAGATGCTGTAAAACGTGTCTTATTAAAGATGAATATCAATTTGTTCTTGTTTGTCCAGCTTATAAATCTGTGCGAACCAATTTTTACCTAAGTTTATTATTTTTTGCCTAACAATCACAGAGTTTTGTATTAACTTCAAGCGTCTATTAAATCTTTCATTATCAAATTATGTAATTATATATAGACTGTTTGGAATATTGTATCTCACATAGTTTCAAAACTTTACATTTGTAATAGTATTTTACAATTGTTCTCGGCTGTCTATCCATGTTTTATATTATGTAATACTAATATTTGTTGTTTATACTTTTGCAATAAAGATTTATTTAACTTTTTCTCTATATGTTATTTAACAGAAATGAAGAGCGTTTGTTTTGCTTTACAAAGACTGCATGACTATTGGAAACATATTTTAACATGTGTGTACTCTTTATACAATAGAAAAATGTATATCTTCTGCATATCAAGTTGTCCTTTTTCATAACGATGTCGGATTCATGGAGGCAAGTGAATTTTATTTCCGTGTATGATATGTTTCTTAGATCTTTTTTTGTGTTCAAGTTAAAAATTATCTAATTGTCCGGAATTCGTGTATCGTTCCTAGTAAATGAAACAGTTAATCGTTTTCATCCGTGACTTTTAAGAGGCTTAGCAGTGACAGTGTAATATTTTTTTCCTTTTATATTTACGGGTTTGTGATATCAAAAGACAAAATCACTTCAAAGCATGAAATTGCAAATTCATTTCATTCTTTGCAAAGATTATGTAACAATCTCTCAAGAAGGATTATAAATCACACATTCCTTCCGGACGCTCTATTATATGCACAAAGGATACATATTTTATTTTGAAGCCTTTTGAAAGAGTTTACATAATTGGGCTTCATATTAATTGGTATCATTTGGATCTTTTTATCGTTATACATTGAGAGGTTTCAAGTTATTTCCGTGTCACCGTGCCTGTAGTGTATGCCCTTATATTTTACAGTTAGGGTTATTTGTTTGTGAGAGAGCTGTCTACATATTCCATTGTATTAATTTTCTATTTTTATTTACTGTTTCTGTGTCATTTGGTCTCTTGTGGAGAGTTGTCACATTGGCAATCATACCGCATCTTCTTATTTTTATATTTACTGCAGGGTTTGTTACCCGTGCTGTGTGGATGCAGTAGAATGTGTCCCCGTGCCTGTAGTGTATTCCCCTATTATTTTACAGTTAGGGTTTTTTGCTTGTGAGAGAGCTGTCTACATATTTCATTATATAAATTTTCTATTTGTTTTAATGTTTCTGTGTCATTTGGTCTCTTGTGGAGAGTTGTCACATTGGCAAACATACCACATCTTCTTATTTTTATGTGTTTCATTGTAAGTGAATTTCTAAATTTCAATTTAAAAGAATACAGTATACAAATTATTAAATAGATTTGGCCCGCAAATTTTCTTAATGAGTTGACTCAATATCCCATTGTGTTCCATTTCAAATGCTGCATTTCTAGCATATTTTATTTACAGAAAGGAATCTTTTGTCATGATAAGGTTTTTTGTACCACATTTTTGAATACATAATGCAAAATATCATCAAAGACATATTTTTCCTTGTGTTTAATTTAAACAAAAGCAAGGGCGTCACTAACAGTCCGCTGATCTACATTGGCCTGGCGTTGCTCAGGTGAAAATGATGATCGAGTGGGTAACTGATTCGTTTTAAAAGTCAATAAAAAAAATTACCAAAACAATCTGAAGATTTTTGTTATTTTCTGGTATCTATTTTTCTATCTGTACACAATCATGGAAATCCATCAAAATTATTCAGCAGGTATTTTTGACAGACACAAAATAAAGGGATTATAAATTAAGTTACAAATTTTGCCTAGTAATTATAAAACATGTACGGAGTCCTTTAAAATGGGTATTTATAGACTTGCAGGGAGCATGGCATTTTCCAAACACACGATCGGATTTAATGTCCCCATTCCGACCGGATGTGGCTGTGTATTTATACATTCATTACAGCCAAACGGACGCCTCCTAAAAACAGGTCCTGTTGCCGGAGGGGAGGAACACAGATGGTGATATGTTTATATCTCAGTTAAACCTGTTGGTGAAAAATGATACGAAAATTACGTTTAATTATCATTTTCATCAGATTTAAGAACTGAATAGTACATTGTGTTACAGGGGTTATGCGGAAAATATATTGTCATCCAAATTAATATTGATAATCAATTAATTTTATTGGCTATATATATCAAAGGATAAATCTAGAAGTTATCGGAAAATTGAAGTTACATTACTAACGCAAATCTAAAGGGACGATAATCAATCAATCTAGAATACCGTAAAAAAAAAATATTGGCAATTATCGAAAAGATCTGATCCGACTTAAAAAATGTTAACATTTTAACCTATAATTTTATTTGTAAATAGGATGTTCCATTTTTTACTTTGATAAAGTGGTAGAAATTCAAAAATCTGTAACTTAATAATATTATCAACACTATTTAAGAAAATGAAAGAATGAAGGCTTAGCTTCTTTGTGTACATTTGTTTTTTGGTATGTTTTGTCGTTACGCATCACACATTCTAAAGTTCTAGTATAACATACGTAAAATTCAATTGATGCATTAGCTGATATAGTCCAAAATACATATAAAGCCTTAAAATTATTAACTTTCAATGAAGCATCTGAGACCCTCTTTCAATCCAACGTTTCCCCTTACATAAGTCGCTTCCTCAAAATATAGACTGGGCTACTTTTGCATTTGCATTGGACACCAACAGTTATCTAATTCAGGTTCAATCTCTGACATTAACAAATTAATAAAAGTTATACCCATATCTATTGAAAAAGGAATTTTCTTTACTTTTATTCTACTAAACCTTTCTTTCCTGTCAATATTATAATATCGTCCTGTCATTATATTTAAATAATGTACACAAATACGGTATTTACAAATATATGGTTAATCAATAGTAAAAATTGTAAAGTATGTGTACACAAAATAGAGTCATATAATTGATATTTATTTGAGACTTCAAATAACGCATAAGCTTTGCATATAAAAGAATCAACCATTCTCTCTTTAAATTGTCTCAGAAAAATAATCCACATTATCTACCTTTTGGCCTAACCATACATAGTTGAAGCCATATTTAGCCAAAATATCTTTTGTTTACAGCACCAGTTCAGCTTATTATTTGGTTTTTCATTACAGCTACTCAATATTTCATTATAACAATTTTTCAATTTGCAATTATCAGTACACAATAATTTTATCCAATATTTTTACCATTCTATTTTTTCTTTCTATTCTACCTAATTTAAAATATACCATGTTATTAACAGTACTCTTTTTTTTTTTTTTTTTTTTTACTTTAAGTATACGTTTCAAAAAATACATATGAACCCTTTCAATATCAGGTGCCTTATAATACCCCCAAATTTAGCAGCCATAGTTTAAAATCCTTGCAAAATAGGTTTCAAATAAAGTCAATAATGTTTCATGGTTATAATAATCATCCTGTATTTTATTAAAAAATACTGTATACTGCTTTTTCCCTTGTTCTGACAATCTCTTCTTTTTTTTTTTTTTTTTGTACTTACTAAATTACAATTTTAATAAGATAAAGTAGGCACGAATACGTAAATTCATTACAAATATCAAAAGCATTACCATTTAAAACCCATTTTTCTTCCGGTTAAGGCTTACTCCTAATTCTGAAAATGACTATTTTTGTTATAGCAAAATTAATATACAAATTGTATTCATTTGAGTAAGTATTGACACTATCAATCATTTGCTGTAAATCTTGTACATTTTCACTGAATAAAACCATATCATCTGTGTACATCAGAAGATATAAATTTAACCATTAAGCTCATATTATTTACAATTTTGATTTATGAACTCCATCTCCATGTCATTTACATATAAAAAATACAAAGGAGGACATAAAGATTCCCCTTTCATAAGGCCAACAGTGCAATAAAAAATGTTGATAATTTAAACATCTAAACACATGATTTCAAATTCATATACTTTTTTAATTACATTTAATAATTTCCCTATAATACTATATCCTATTAATCTTTACCACAATTTAAAATGTGTCTCTAATATAAATGATAAAAGTAACAAAAATACCGAACTCCAAAGAAAATTCAAATCGGAAAGTCACGGTGTTGACTGCTGTATCCCTATTTTGACATTTTTACCTATTATATCTGTTTGTTTTATTCTCGCATCGTTGTCAATATAATGGAATTTGATGCGACTGTCATACAAGTGAGAGGTTGAGCGCTATAAAACCAGGTTCAATCCACCATTTTCTACATAAGAAAATGCCTGTAACAAGTCAGGAATATAACAGTTGTTGTCCATTCGTTTGATGTGTTTGTGCTTTTGATTTGCCATTTGCTTAGGGACTTTCTGTTTTGAATTTTCCTCGGAGTTTAGTATTTTTGTGATTTAACTTTTCACTTTTCAAATGGCAAAATCAAAAGCTCAAACATATCAAACGAATGGACAACAACTGTGATATTCCTGATATGGTACAGTCATTTCCTTAAGTAGAAAATGGTGGATTAAACATGGTTTTATAGCTAGCTAAACCTCTCACTTGTATGACAGTCGCATAAAATTCCATTACAAACATTGTCTGTCCTTTGCAGATTATTGCGCATGTGCAAAAAGTGAGAAGTTGAGGATTTTTATCTCGGATATATTTTTGCTATAACTTATAGAATTATAGACATTCAAAAGCAGAATTTTTGTAAACTGATAGCTAAAATAGTTTTATTTGGTGTCTTGGTGTACAATTCGAGTGTTTTCGAGAGATTTTTTATTTAGACCAACGAAATCAACGACGATACCTCCAATATGAGTGGTTCTCAGGAGTTAGTAGAAAGTATTCTATGTCCAAATAGAACAGTGGTTACAGCGGAAATTCACAATGATGAGACAGAAACGAGCAATGTGAGTACCAGTATAAATGACTCAAGTAATAATATTAACATAAGAAAACAACCAGACTCTTGAAATTCTGATATATTTGATAATAAACGTTCTAAGAATCAAACGCCTGTGAGTAAAGACGAAAAAAGCAAACCAAAACCTAAACCAAAAGCTAAAAGTGAAATGAAAGAGCTTAAAAAAATGGTGGTAGGACTAACAGATAGTATGAACAATATGTGTATTTCGTTAACTCAACGCATAGACTCTTTAAATAAAAATATGTCAATAGAGATAACACAACTCATTGAAGAAAAGGTAAAAGTAGAAATCTACCAGGTAAGACAAGATTTTAACGATCAATAAGAAAACTTTAAATCAGATAAAAGGGCTGGAGGCAAAAGTTAGTACTCAGGTCAAATCTTATTCAGATGTAGTAAAACAAAATAACTGTAATGTGATAATCCGTAATTTACAAGAGGACCCTAGAGAGGAGTCGAATACAAGTATTTTGATTTCGTTAGTGCGTGATGGCTTAAATCTTAGGGATGTTTTTATTGAAAGTGTTTCTAAAAGGAAAGTCACAATAGTAAGCCGGGTGTAATTATTGCAGCTGTTATCAACGGTGATCAGAAAAGGAGCTTATGAAAGCGAAGCGTAATTTGAAGGACGTACATAAATTCAAGCATGTGTTTATCGAGAATGATATGTCATTCTCTGAGAGGAGAAATGAAGCAAACTTCCGCACTCTGATAAGAGCTTTTGAACAGGAAAACCAGGCCTTTACCATGAGCGGTGGCCGAATTGTGAAGGTACAACATAACAACCAATCGTCAGTGGCTAGTGGTAAGAGCGGAGAAGGCAAACAGAACGAATTCAATGGACGGAATGTGCATCGGAATGAGGGAAACAACAGTCAACGAAAAGGATACAGCAATCGTGGAAAAAGCAGAGGAAGTGGACGCGGAAGAGGACGTAATAATAAATTCCAATAGGTTACATGCGGATTTTGGAATGTGAACGGATGGAATTGTGACAAGAACAGTGATAAATATAAACTTTTATGTTCATGTTTAAATAAAAAAGAGCTGCATATTCTGGGTATTGCAGAAACACATCTTGTTAAGAACAATAGAATTAGTGTTGATGGATATACGTGGTTTGGTCATAACCGAATAGGCATTCATATACGCGCAAAGGCTGGCTCTGGCAGAATTGGATTTTTTGTTTGAAATGATTTGATGGACAATTTTAACCTTATAGTTGTGGAAGACTCAATAGACGGTATATTTTGGCTAAAGTTCGAGGATAAGTTAAACTTGGACAATATTTTCTATGCATGTGTAGTGTATTTGCCATCAGAAAATTCAACGCGTGCCGTGAATGTCTATGAATTTTTAGAATCGCTTATGACACAAATTTATACGATTCCAAATGGTAAACAGTTTTATTTATGTGGAGATTTTAATTTGATATGTTTGAAGTTGGACGCGTTTCTGCGCTTATTGAAGATTTGGATATTATAGGTATTGTAGACCCGACAAGGTGTATGCCAGACCATTCTTTACTTAGTTGGTCAATGCACTTGAACTTTCCTGTTGATCAAAATAACGTACCAAAAGACAACGCAGCTAGCTTGAAAACCAAATATGATCTTTGGAAAATACCCGACGACTGGTTAAGTAGTGAATCATTTATCTCGGATATAGATCGTATATTATGTATATTAGAAGAGTCTGAAGCAAACCAGTGTGATATTGACAAAACATATGAAAGCTCTGTTAATAGTATTAAGTCGGAAATGTCGGAAAAAATCCCTAATAAGATCATTCATATTAACAACGGTTCCAGTAATAAGCATCGGAGAATCAAGAAACCTTGGTGGAATATAGAATTAACGGAGCTTTGGAACATTGTGTGCAAATCGGAAACTACGTATCTTAAAACCAAAAGTCGTCATTCTAAAAGGCAGTTGCGCCATTTATATTGTCAAAACAAGAAATTCTTTGACAAAAATGTACAACAGGCGAAACGTCGTTATTGGTATAAAACAGGATGAGTTGACCAGTTTATGTGATAATAAAATTTTGCGTAAAATTGGATTTGATTTGATTTTTGATTTTGGTGTTTTAACGCCACTTTTTGCTATTTCGTGGTGGCCAGTTTATGTGATACCGACCTTCGATAGGAAAACTGACAAAGTCAATTAAGATTGAGTCGAGTGCACCCGCACGAGCGGGGTTCGAACTCACAACCTCAGTGTTGACTGGCTAGTGATCACAGTAGCTATTCGGCCACCGAGGCCCCTCCGTAAAAGAAAGGCAACGTAACATACCGATGGAAATAAAATAAGATGATGGTTCGGTATCAACAGATCCAATTTCAGTCTTGAATAAATGGAAGAATGATTTTTCTTCAATGTTAAATGTAGAAAACTGTGTACTGCACTCTGAAAGTGTCAATGCTAGAGATCAAGATAAGTGTGATTATTTATTGGATTGCGAAATCACAAGTGAGGAAATTGTTAATGTATTAAAAAAGGTTAAAAATGGGAAGGCGCCCGGTCTCGATGAGCTACCAGTAGAAGTGTTGAAAAACCAAACCGCTTTATTATTTTTAGTCCGTTTGTTTAATGTGTGTTACAATACGGGAAAGGTTCCTGTTCTATGGGCCAAAGGTGTAATTGTACCAGTACCGAAATGTTCGTCGTCTGACCCCAGAGATCCTCTTTCATATCGTGGGATAACTTTAGCTACAGCTACTTACAAGTTGTACTGTGGTGTTCTTGACTGTCGGTTGCGGGAAAAATTTGATGCATCTGATATTATCCATGATGAGCAGAATGGTTTTCGAAAAGATCGTAACACAATTGATCACCTTTTGTCGAAAACAAGTATTATAGAGTCTAGAAAACTACGTAAACAGTCTACATTTGCTGCTTTTATTGACTTTAAAAAGGCATACGATACTATAAATAGAGCATTGTAATTTAATAAATTAGAGTTGCTTGGTGTTAGTTCTAGAATGATAAAGGCATTAAGATCTTTACATAATAATGTTCAGTCTTGTATTAAGTTAAATAGTATTTTAACTGACTGGTTCCCAGTTAATACTGGTTTGAAACAAGGTTGTATAATTTCTCCGTTATTGTTCAATTTTTTCATTAATGATTTAATTGATGAAGTCAAAAAGTTAAATGTTGGTATAAACATAGGTGAAGAAAAGGTGTGTATAATGTTATATGCAGACGATGTAGTTTTCTTAACAGAAAGTGAAGGTGAATTACAAATTATTTTGAATACTTTAGAATGTTGGTGTGATAGAAACATGATAAAGGTTAATCTAGAAAAATCTAAAGTTATGCATTTTAGAACACCTTCTGTGCCATGTACTAATTTTCTTTTGTTCTTAATGGAAAATGTGTGGATAAAGTATCAAATTATACATATTTAGGTTTATTGTTAACCGAACATTTGAGTTATGAGGATATGGCAAAAGCAGTTGCTAAATCAGCCAGTAGGTCATTGGGGTTATTAATAGCAAAATGTAAAGCTCATGGTGGTTTTCAATATGATGTATATACAAAACTGTTCAATTCAATTGTATGGTCAGTGATTGACTATGGTGCCTCTATTTGGGGTACTAAGGAATTTGCATGTATAAATGCTGTTAAACATAAGGCTATGAGATTTTTTATGGGAGTGGGTAGATATACCCCTAACTTAACACTTTATGGAGATATGGGATGGAAACCATGTATTGTTAAACAATGGTCTACCATATTTAGGGCTTGGTCACGATTTAATAAGATGTCTAATTGTAGACTTAATAAGAAAATTTTTCTTTGGAGTAATAATCTTAGTTTTAATAAAGTAAAAAATTAGAACTGTAGAGTGAATACAAAGTTTAAAGAACTTGATCTTAATCAGTATTGTGATATTGAATGTATTTTGAGCAAGTCTGTTATTAAAGATATTGAAAACAACCTATTTATTATGTACCAGAATAAATGGCATTCAAATTTACTTGCTAATAAAAGCAGTAAATTGCGTAATTACAGGTCATTTAAATCAAATTATTGTACAGAAAAATATTCAAGTATTACTATGCCGGGTAAATATAGAAGTGTATATGCTAAATTTAGAGCAGGTGTTGCTCCGATTAAAATTTAAATTGGCAGATATGAAGGTATAGATGTAAATGAAAGGTTTTGTTTTAATTGTAGAAAAATGATTTTAATGTAATTGAAGATGAAAAACATGTTTTATTAGAATGCCCAGAATATGCAGTTTTGCGAACGATCTTTTTTAATAGTGTATGTAATATAGAAAGTAGTTTTAGTAATATGAGTAATGAAGAAAAGTTTTTATTTGAGTTTCATGATGACAGAGTTTGCTATTTTACAGCCAAAATCTGCCATGAAGTACTTTTTAAAAGAAAGTGTATTTTATACTCGTAATAACTGTATATAATGTTGTTTGTTTTTTGTTTAATTGTTTTTAATATTATGGTGTTTTATTCTAAGATATATTGATATATGTTATATATGTAATATCAATGTATTTTTAATGTGTGTTTTACAGTCTCTCATAACTCTTTTAGAGTGGCTCTTTTATAAATTGATATGTTAATATTATATTGTGTTTTATATCAAATGTTTTAAGAGGTGAGACTCTAATAAAGTATTTGTTTGTTTGTTTATATTGACAACAATGTGTGAATAAAACAAACAGACATAATAAGTAAAAAATAGGGTACAGCAGTCAACATTGTGTTATAATCTTAATCACTATAAAAACAAACAAATATGTCAACAAAGAAAAACAAAATGGCAGATAGACAAAGCACATGAGCAAAAATGAAAGACAAGAATACAAAAATGACCACAGCACAACAACACATTGGCGGGATGCATTTAATCTATAAAACAACAAAATAAACGTTTCCCTTTATTTAAACTATTTGTTATGAGTGAATGATAGGCAAACATAGCATATGTAGTGCCAAGTCCAGGACGGAATCCGTAGTGTGCATCAGTAAGTGTATTGTTTCTCGCACACCATTTCAACTGTCGAGTAATTATGATAGAAGTAACCAGTTTCCCAATATGTGAAACCAACGAAATACCACGATACTTTTTATGATAAACCACATACCCCTGCTTAAACACAGGTTTCATTATACTTTTAACCCACATCTGCAGGAAACTTTCTGTATTTTAAATGATATTAAATAGTCAACACTGGACTTGTGTCAATATAGCTTTACCAGAAATAAGGTATTCATTTAGTATGTTGTCAAACCCGGGATCTCGTTTCAGTTGTCGTTTTCCATAACTGAGTTCATTCTCAGAGAGCGGGCCATTTTATTCTTTAAACACATTTTGTATTGTGTCTTTTTTATCTTCGTTTTCTTTATGCGTATTTCCCGACACTAAAGGAGTAGGTCCGGTTAGGGCCGATTTTGGCCTCAAAATTCAGGTTCATCTGATGAAAGATTTTGGACACTTTTTAAACACTTAAGTGTCTACTTCAGTCGATTCAATTAGTTTACGTGAAAAATTTGAACTGATTTAGTCATTAAAGACGCTCAAATTCAAGCTTAAATATGAAAAATCTATCAAATATGCCATAATATGTCACTTTTCAGATGTTTTTTGTCAAAAATGAAAGTGGCTGCATCCGTGTTCATTCTCAACCTTTATATATGTTATGTATTATCATCAAATACAACTTAGATTTAAATCTTAAGAATGAACACAAAAGCGGCCACTTCCATTTCAGACGGAAACCGTCTAAAAATTTACCAAAATGCTAAAATTTCGAAGATTTCAGTAATTTAGCACGACTTAATGATGCTATACCCGATACATGTGCATTGTATTGTCAAAAACAGCCTATACAGTCGAACCTCGGTGTGTCGAACTCGGTTGTGTCGAAAACTCGGATGAGTCGAAGTAATTTCTAGGTCCCGGTAAAATTCCCGTTTGATCAATGCATAATTACCTCTGATGAGTCGAACTCGGTTGATTCGAATACTCGGTTAAGTCGAGTAAATTTTATAGTCCCGTCGATATAAAATTAATGTAAATTGACCCCGATGTCTCGAAGTTCGAAAGTAAGATTTTTCGAAAAATACAAACCCAATGATAAAAATTCAAATCGGATGTATTTCTTATGTAACCTTATCATTTTTCAAAAGAGATTAAAGCTGAATAAACATACTTGTTTGTATAACAGTTAAAATGACATGTTTATGGTTGCCGGTAATTAACACCTTTGTTGATCGTTCAAGCGGAACGTTAGTGTGTTAAACATTTTTCACATGAGATAAAAACAAAACGAATTTAAATGACCCAAGCCGAGATTAAATAAATTGTTGGAATTGAAACTCAGTAATTACAATAGATAAAAGGATTAAGACAAATTATCATAAATTCATGATAATTTAATGTTAGGCAGACGACCTCATCAGAGACCTTCAGACCTTATTTCGTCTTGCGAGTGATTTCATAATTTATAGTGACTGACCATTGTATATAATGATCTTATTTGTGCATGATTTGTATCTGTACTTGTGTGTTTAATGATTATGAAGGACCAAAAATGGAGATTGAATACACAATCATAAAGTGTCATATCGGAAAAAAAGCACACTGTTCAAAGTATCTAGTTTACGCAAATCTCATACCGTATTTGATGCATTCTAAATTTATGACGGCACACTCGACCTCGGATGAGTCGAACCTCGGATGAGTCGAATACTTTGGTCTGGTCCCTTCGACTTCGACACAACGAGGTATTTATGTAACCGAAGTATTCTTCTTTCCAGTAAATAGCTAAAAATTTACATTTTAACAATTTTGTAAAACTGCTATATTTTGGGGCCAAAAAGGGATCTTACTAGGCCTAACCCTTAGAAAATGAGTTTGAAACTGTTCGAGTGTTATAGAACTCAATATTATACCGTGTTCGTCTAAATTTCCGGAAAAAACTTTTTTGGGCTGTTTCTACGCAACAGATTCAACATATTTTCTTGTTGGCTTTTGAACTGTCTCTTGGGTCTCGTCTCTGTTTGTTTGTATTTCTTTTTAGCAATATTCAATTTAATTCTATTGTCATTTATATGGTGTTCATTAAAAACTGTTAACGATGATTCCTATTGTCTACGTACATTTTTACAGTTCTCTGTCATCCATGGTTTGTCAATTTTAAATACTGGCTTTCATGAATTAGATATATCATTGTCAACACAAAAGTTGCATTTGTTTGCTGTTCAACTTTTGTATACTATTTACATATTGCAATAAAAGGTTTATTTAACACATTCATCGTTTATCGTGTTCCATCAAGTTTAACAATAGATCATCAAAATTTTGAGAGTTTAACAATGATTCACTCAAAATATCATGCTTGACCCCTTTATTTCATCTAACAGTATTATATACAAATTTTGAAAAAGTTCATTTATCATTCACAACTTTGAAAACATTTTCCATAATTTCCCACAGCACTTCTGTGTTGACATGACATTTCATTAATATGGTCATATTTATAAATCAACAGTTTACAAAACTTTGAATTGTTCGAAAAACTATGTATGTTCTACCCATAGGAAAAGATTACCTTAGCTGTATTTGACGGAACTTCCTACTTGATTTGGCCTTTTAACTTTTTAATTCAAGTGTCACCTATAAGGTTTTTGTAGATGAAACACGAAACGCACGTCTGGCGTACAGAATTATACGCCTAGTATCTCTGATGAGTTTGTTTTTTTAATATTTATCTATAATCAATGTACAAATAATCTTCGTCTTTGTTTTATTGTTCTATTTACTTATAAATGCTATAACTTGACATTTTATTTTCATTTTTTTCACGCTTCAAAATCCTGCCTTGACATCAAAGTACTAGAACGGCACTAAACTCTACTAAATGATGTTTCATAAAGTTTTCTAATAAACTATAAGTAGTAAATGTTGTTTAACACAATTGTCTAAAGTAATTATTACTATTTTTCTAAACCTCGTATAAATCTCCGGGGTTTTTCTAACAGCTTATCCCGCAGCACAACTCGTTAACTTGTTTTATTAAGGTATGAACATCTAATTAAATCATGCCTCTAGCAGCATAAAACCTCATTTTTTTCATAAGATTTTCAATTAATTTAATTACTTTGTGTTTGTTTTCTACGTATTTAACAATTATTACACTCTAGGTTAATATCATGTCGCACAATTATTTCCTGAGAACTTTGTGATAATTTTTTCCGAACTTGATAAACGGCTGTGGGATTTTTTCAAATACAGTATCCTACTGAACAAATCCGTGATCAATATTTATAAAAGCACGATCAACTTCGTACTTAGTTAACATTACAATAATGCATTTAACAGATTAAAACGAATTTGATTGTAATTCTTTATAATAATACGATCAAAGGAGAATTTACTAGAATTACTAGCTATATTTCTACCTTGAAGTTTTTTTTTTTTTACTTTTTTTATATATTTTCTGTCTATTTCGCACACTAAAAAATATACAAGTTTTAAATGTTAAATTCCTTGTCTATCGGGTACGTTGTCATGTTTATAAGATATATACATTGAACAGTCCAGTAAATAGATAAATTTTAAATTATTTTCAATATATAAATGATCAAACCCAAATATTACAAAATCGCTATCAAATAATTAGATTATTCAACCTCAATTCTAAGCAATGCCTAAAAGATTCCAACAAAGAAAGGGAGACTGATAAAAAAATATTATTTGGCTTCTAAAATTGCAAGTATTGTTAAATAATGCAATCATTTAAAAAAATTAGTACGGTTAAGAATGTTTTTTTTTTTTTTTTTCGTTAAGAAGATAGGGCAAAGTTTGCAGTTTGTCTTGTAAGTGAAAAATGTTGTAAATCCTGCTGTTACTATGAATGACGAAATGAAATGTACCATAACGGACTTCATCATTATTGCTGTCTAAAATGCAACTCCTTTCCGAAAAAATAGAGAAAATTCTGGATAAGTGAACTAGGTACAAATGTGCTCCAATGCCATATGGTTCCAATGATAACATCAAAGGAGTAGGAAATTTGTCAAGTCCAGCCTTTAATAATGTAAATGTAATGAGCTTATTTAGTACTATCTTAAGACCTTTGATGACCTTCTTTCACATCTTCATCATCCGCTAGCATTATATTAGAACTATTCTTTTTGCACTGCCTGTTAATTTTCTAAAATGTTTGTGAGAGATTATGCACTTGGTAAGGAATGCATAAATACATTTTCTCCAATATAAAGACAAGTCAGTATAATTTGTGATGTAGCTCTTTTCCGTCTTTTTAAACCAGTAAGATCGGAACCTTTACATGATGAAAAGAGGAAATTCCTTCCAGTTCAATTTTCTAATAAAGAAATTGATGCTATCAATATCAACAACGTTCTTCATCACAAAGAGGTAACATCTAAAATTCCACTTTATTTTCAAAATCAGTCTGTTCCTATTGTATCCTACAGTTACACCAAAACCATTGCACCTAAAGTGTTTAACTAAAAGCAAACATTCCAGGACCTTGACTTAGAAGAATACCTATAAAAAAACCTCCGACATGTGACTGTTCCCACTCGACTTATATTTACAGCTTCTCTGACAATGTTATTACTGGGGATCACAAAATTTCGTACAAACAACGGTACATGCCGGCTCATCTGCATGTTCTACAAAGGAATTGTCCATTAATTTATCAAAAATTCTGTCCGCAGTGAAAGAGGGTCTTCAGAAATACTGTGAAACTGTTTACTTGCGTAGCGGTATTAACCATATACGGATTCTAATAAAATCTCTAAAGAACTTCTGGATAATTTTAAATCTCGATCTTTCTCTAGAATTAATTCTATCAAAACTTGATTTTTCAACCCTGTATACCACCTTTCCCTATGTGAAATTGAAAAATCGTCTAAAAGAAATAATCCACAATGCTTTTCAATATAAAAATGGTAGCATACGCTATAAATTTATTGCTTTGGGATACCATACGGCATATTTTGTTAATAGTGAACAAACAGGTAAAATGCTACACAAAGAAACATGTGATCAGTATTTGGAGGTAGACTTATTCAACATATTGTCAACATTTCTACGGGAACGAACTGTTCGCCTCTCCTTGTTGTCCTCTTCTTATTTTCATATGAGTCGGGGTTCCTTCAGACACTTGTCAAAAACGATCATGAAGATGAAAAAAGTCAGATCATTTAATTTCACATTCAGATATATTGATGATGTTCTTTCCATTAACAATTCAAACTTTTCTGATTGGGTTCGTTAATATATCCTCCAGAACTCGAAATTAAGGA
The DNA here is from genome assembly GCA_017311375.1 of Mytilus coruscus. NCBI lineage: Eukaryota > Metazoa > Mollusca > Bivalvia > Mytilida > Mytilidae > Mytilus > Mytilus coruscus. The sequence continues at coordinate 36,820,641 of CM029603.1, read as the reverse complement.
AACAACATACACGACTTCCTCTGCCACATTTTAGACTTATACCCCGAATCTGACATAAGTGGTCATCCCAGTACTAGAATCTATGACAAACGAGACGATTTTGATTTTGAAAATATAAATTTCCCCCACCTTAGCAGCAATATACCAACTTCACCTGCATATGGGATATACATTTACCAACTCATTCGTTATTCAAGAGCTTGCAGCTGCTACTCAGACTTTATAAAAGTCATCAGTGTCTGAGCAGAATGTTGATGAACCAGGGTTATTATGTCAATGAACGTCTCGTCCTTTCTCTAAAAAAAAGTTCACCGGAAGATACCAAGACCTTGTTGACAAATATTCCGTATCAGCTTCACAAATAATACATGATGGTCTTGAAGTATAGATTCTAGGTACTGACCTTTTTTATCATAGTAATTACGTGTTTTAGTGTTCTTTTTATTTGTCTTTGTATATTTTTACCTTTACTGTTTAGTCCATTTTTTGGTAATATACTTTTGACGTGGCTCAGTATTTATACATCCCGCCATTGTGTTATTGTGCTATAGACATTTTTGTATTCTTGTCTGTCATTTTTGCTTATGTACTTTATCTATAGAGTGTCTACATGGCATTTTGTATTTCTTCGTTGGAAAAGAGGGACGAAAGATACCAGAGGGACAGTCAAACTCATAGATCGAAAACAAACTGACAACGCCATGGCCAAAAATAAAAAGACAAACAGACAAATAATAGTACAGATGACACAACACAGAAAACCAAAGACTAAGCAACACGAACCCCACCAAAACTGGGGTGATCTCAGGTGCTCCGGAAGGGTAAGCAGATCCTGCTCCACATGTGGCACCTGTCATGTTGCATGTTATTACAAATCCGGTAAATAGTCTAATTCGGTAAGTCACATTCGTGAAAAGGGAGGGTATTGTAGTTACGACATAAGGAATATCCGATATCATCTGTGAAACGGTTATTCCATAACGGTCAACCAACTCGTGATGGCGTCCGTAAAATTTACGAAGGATGACTTCAACTTCACCATTTGGAACTCTTGGTTTAATAGCTTCCTTGTGAGCAGCAATCCTCTATCAAGGAAATCATGATAGGAAACACAAGTCCGGGAATATCGTATCAATTGGGAGATATATACTCCGTATGCAGGCGCTGCTGGAATGTTGCTACATAGAAATGGAAAGTTCACAATTGGGAAGCTGAAACCATCTCTTTTGTCATAAAGTTTTGTTTTCAACCGACCCTCATTGTCAATTTCTAGATGTAAGTCAAGATATGAGGCAGACTTAACTGTATCTGTAGTATCCTTTATCTCTAGTTCGATGGGATAGATTCGTTCAACATAGTCACCAAATTTTGTATTATTTAGTGAGAGAACATCATCTATATAGCGGAACGTAGAGTTAAAGGATATTGCTAACTTCTTATCTTTCTTCCTAAGAAGTTCCTGTATGAAGTCAGCCTCATAATAGTAAAGAAACAAGTCGGCAAGAAGAGGGGCACAATTGGTTCCCATTGGAATTCCGACAGTCTGTTGAAAACACGTCTTCCAAACGTAACAAATATGTTGTCAATCAAGAAATCAAGCATCTTGATAATGTCAGTTTCAGAGAATTTTTGTTTGAATCAGAGTGATTCTTTACAAAGTAGGATTTATCCTCCCAAGACAAGATACTTGTATCTACGTTCGCCATTCTTTTAATGAAACAAAGTAATACCAACTCTTTCAATTTGTCTTTTAGTTTGGAATGGGGAATACTTGTATAAAGTGTAGAAAAGTCAAATGTTTTAATACTATTGCAAGATGAGAGAGTCTTAGATTGAATGTACTCTAAAAGATCTTGGAATTTTTTAGTATCCACATCTGATTCACGCCACCTCTAGAATAGGCAGTTTCACAATAACTTTGGAGCCCGGCTTTGATTGCTGATAAAATAGATGTTAATAATTTAGAAAGAGGTTTCGTGGAGCACTTGGAAGACCCAGCAATATACCGTTGTTTGTAAGGACACTGATGTAGTTTAGGTATCCAATATTTGGAATAGTTTATTTATTTTTATAGTGATTAAGATTATAACACAATGTTGACTGCTGTACCCCATTTTTTGACATTTTTACCGTTTGATGTGTTTGAGCTTTTGATTTTGCCATTTGATAAAGGACTTTCCGTTTTTATTTTTCCTTTAAGTTAGATATTTTTTGTTATTTTGCCTTCCAACTATACAAATACGGCATTTTTCATTTCACTTCAGTTTAGTAACTAATATTTAACGTACATTTAAGTTTCATTCAAGTTTTCTTTTATTGTCTACTGACATTTTTCTCATCTTTCTATGCCTATATTTACAGATGATGTTTCGGTAAGCACCAGAATCACGGGACGATGGGCTTTTTAGAAGATATCGTGGTAAATTTAACATAATTCGTTATTTTTTTACACCCTGCCCTTAGTTTACCTGGGACAGTGATGTTGCAGCACATCACAAGAATTAACACTTTTTTAAGCAGTTGGAACGGGCTTTACTCATCAGATTGGTACTATTAATGACAAAACTAGTAACAGAAAAAAAAAAGAACAAAAGGTATGTGTACCTACATTGAATCTTAGAGTACTCACAGATACTGAAAACAAGTTCAACGCCCAATTTCAACCGATAGATAAATCATGTTTTCCAATACTTACGAGTCATTCTCTGTTAGGACCACAATAGGTGTTTACACCTATGTTACAGATTTTTGTCATTCACTGTACACAATAATAATGAAAACAACACGTTATTTATTTCCTGCGTCCGAAGCGCTTTTCTGGATTAACCTTCATCAGGAACGCTCACAGCCAAATATTTGAAAACCGAAGATGTATAAGAACCGAAACAGTTGAAAATTTATATGACCAAAAAGTACCTAAACATAGCCAAATTCATCTAAGGTCAACTTTGCCTGAGGGAGTTTAAACCTTAGTTTCTTTATAATTTCAAAATCTATTAACGGACAATTTGAGAAAGGTTTGTTTTAAATCCTATCAGTACCGAGGTAAACTAACATAACTAAAATATATTACCACTGAAACTTTAGAAATTGATTATGGGCTTTATTACTTTAGAAATGGGGCCCATCTTGATTTTTTTTTTTTTTTCAGGAAAATTGTAAAACAAATTACCCTAAAAACCATATCGCATTTAAAATCTGATACCTTTACCTTTCTAAAATGTACTAGTATGACATATTTGGCTGACAGTTGTGTAATTTGTATTTGAAATGGAAATGTTTATGTCATCTGAATGAAAACCAAAATAAACCAAAGTTAATTGAAATATTGCCATAATCATAAAGATAAAACCCCCATTCAAAATGAAAAAGAATCCATGGATGTGTTTTTTTAATTAAGTAAATAAATGTGAATTGACATCTGAAAAAAAAAACAACTATGTCTTATTGTTCTTTTTCCTTAAAAACAAAAAGAGACAAACAGGAAGTACAAGGTTAATGCCCAAAATATTGCAGACGACTTGCAGACAATGACTAAACCATCATAATGTCATTGTGGTTAAAATAAAACATCAAAGGTAGATTCTATGGAGTGCAGCTTCTGTCCAAAGTTTGTGGAATGATGTGAACTCATTCAAGCTCATGCCAAATACAGTACAGACCAAATATTTGCTATTATGTCTGAGAATGGGCTGAAACCATCTTTAGCACTTTCACACCAATATTCAATTTGTACCAGCCATTTCAATTATTTTTTTAAAAATAATTCAAACTGTGAAGGTTGTAGGTCATGTCAAATTCCCCGTTTGTTGAATTAACATCCAAATATTGACAACACCTAGGATTCTGGACTCCAGTCTTTATCAAACAGAAAAAGCGTTAAATTAGCCAGTAGAGGACTAAAGGAAAAGGATGTTCTTCATCTTATTAATCAGACAGGAATGTCTCTTCTTGTCAATACACATTGAGTATTTAAAAAACAAACTTGATCTGCCCCCTTTTTTTTGTTTAGATTATGTTATTTTAAAATTTTCATTATTAACCATCGTCTTGAATTATTATTTCTATGGTCAAAATCATAAATTACTAAGACAATGCAAACAAGTCTTTGAATATACTGTGGACAATTTAATTGATTTTGAAATATACTTTTAACTATTGTGATAAATATCAGTAATATACATATTTTATTACACAGTTATTTCCAAGTAAAATTAGACTCTTATGAACGTACATCGCTTATATCCTATGTGATCATTTGCAAATTTAAAAAGGACACCGAAGACTCCAAACGACAAAAAAAAAAAAAAAAAAAAAAAAAAAAAAACATAAGTCGCAGACAAACCGAAAATAATCATGACAAAAAAACACAACATCGAAAATAAAAGAGTGAGCAACACAACCAAAACCCTCACTTACGGCTTCGAGCATCACTGAAGTAACATTAATTGTCGAAATGCGCATTTCGTGCTTAAAAATTGGTACCGTTAATGTTATACCGTAATTCTGTAATTGTTATTAACGAGAAAATAACGAAGAGGGCATTAAAATATTGTATACTTAGACAGACAACGGCTTGTCCAATAAAAACGGACAAATAGACAAACAATTGAAAAAAGTAAAATAACAAAAATTCTGAGGGAAATTCAAATCGAAAAGTTCAATATCAAATGGCAAAATCAAAAGCTCAATCACAACAAACGAATGGAAAACAACTATCATATTCCTGACTTGACATCAAAAAAGATAGGCGTTGTAAATAAAAAAATATTCTTTGTGGTGTAACAGTACAACATAAGAACAAACTATTAAAATCAGTCGAAAAGGGCTTAACTTATCAGATCGATACAAAGCAGAACGACACCAAACAAAAACACAGACCGGATGTGGCAGGGTATTTATACATCCCCACAACAAAAAAAAGACATAAGTACATATCTGAGAGTACTCACGGATACCGACAGCTAGTTCAAAGCCAATAACAACTAATAAAACAAATCATGCATCTAAGACTAAAATATCAATCAGTAAACAACATCCAATGGATTTAGTGTAAAAACGTCATTAAAAGAGAGGCGAAGGATACCAAAGGGACAGTCAGAAAAAACATGACCTTGTACAATGCTACAATACAGGTATCGACAGATTGTAGTGCCATGAATGTGCATATGTATATAAAAATAATATTTAGTTTGATTTTAATTTACTGATAACAAAATATCTAATTACAGTGTTGAATTGGTAACCTTTCTGAATAAGTTTATTTAAAGGATCGATAAGTTTACCCGGATCGTATCTAAATTTCCGTGCTCGGCAAACAACATCTCCGTAAAAATTAGGATGTGCTATCCCGTTTGAAATAAGTTTTCTACATGTACAACCAAACTTCCAAACCAAATATTTGTATCTATGGAAGAATTAAGTAAAGGGTTTAAGTAATTTGTGGTAACGAAATCCTTGACTTATAATTTACCAGTAATACAGTGATTACGTTCATTGAAATCCAAAACGTCACAACAGACACGGGTATAGCAAAAAAGTTGTGATATATAAACACAGTAAGATGGTGCTAAAGGAACATCACCGTACAAAAAGGAAAATGAACAATAGGGAACGAAAAATCGTCCCTTTTGTCGTACATTTGTGTGTAGAGTTTCCAGTGTAAAACTGAAATATCTAAATCTAGGAAAGGACAATTATTACCGTTTATATTTGATTTATTTAAAGTAAGTTCCTTTTGGGTAAATTTCGGCAGTATATTTAAAATGTTCTTTATTATTTGACGAAAACATATCATCAAGAAATTGGTAAGTGTTGTTGAATTTATCAATTAAATGCAATTTAGACGGGTCTTTACCGAGTTTGGTCATAAACTGTGATTCATAACAGTACAAGTCTGCTATTAAAGGGGCGCAATTGGTGCCCATCGGAATACCTACAACCTGTCGATAAACTTTATTGCCGAAGTATTATCAACGAGAAAAGTAACATCTTCAATCATCTCATCACACCTCCAATAAGTATATCTAACATATTTACCTTTCTCATTAGAGAAGTAGGCAAATATATTTGCAATCAGATTTACCAAACGACCATTTAATTAAATAAGAAAACTTTTATTTGATAACATTGTGTGGACGTGTAGTGTAAAGAGTTGAAAGTTCAAAACTGTCAACAGAATCAAAAGGACTATCAAATGCACGTAGTTTATCTAAAACATTCAATTTTTTACACTCCAAAAATAGTTAATTCCACTATTTTTATATGTTTTAATACAAAAGTTAATGATAAGTTTTTTGATAGTAGTTAAGGAACTGGTTCAAAGTACTGAAAGATTATACTTGTAGAACACTTACTAGAGGCCGAGAGGAAACGATATTTTACTGGTTTTTGTGTAGTTTAGGTAACCAATACATAGTAGGGACCTTCAAATGTTCAAAAGAGGCCTTAAGCTGTGTTGTTGTTAGGATATAATTGTTTACTTTCTGTGGATCGCACGGACTTGTATGTAGAAGAATTTCAAATTTCATTCTGAAAAACTTCCATGTAGTATTTACGACATACCACCACCACATTATATGCTGCTTAGTCGGCCGATACAAGCACAAACCGCTTTGCGAGTACTTCAAGTTTGTTTCTAATTCTATAAATATTCGTATTATGTACTCTTTTATTTATTTTTAAATTATTTTCAAAATGTATCCACAATATTCATACATTTATTAAAATAAAAATCAAGAGATTTTGTATCAGATTTTTCCCGTTTACACCAATTTTTACAATACGTTGAAAGAGCGTATAGTTAAATCATGCTACATGTTTAGTGTTGCTATTTCAAGTCAGAAATTTCCCAGCTATTATATCTTGTGTCCTGTGTTTACGGAATTGTGTGATTATTGTTTATCTCGACTATTCTCAACTTCAATCACAATTTTCTGAACTATGGTTTAGAATTTGATCAAATATATAGACACTTGCCTCATTTTGTTGAACATGTGGTGACCTTTAGATGTCGTTTGGGTTAATTAGGTTGCTGTTCCATTGAATTGACGTTGTTCCATATCTCCTTTCATTCCTGAAACAGTGGCAAAATTCCGGTTGGCTATTTGCATTTACAAGATCAATAATAAATTATGAATGATTATATGATAAATCCACATTTATGCTATTTTTCCCGTATACCCATGTGTCTTCACAAATGAATCAAAATAACATATGTATGCAATTTTCTATATATTGCAGGAATACAAAGCATTTGGTACAGAATCAAGTAAAAACAATCAAAATAACCAATCTCTTTCTACAAATGAACGATTGCCTATATGATTCTGCGGTAAAACTATTAACATCAAAGATTAAAAGAACAAATTGATACAGCGATAATATTTTGTTAATCCAAAAAAGTTATTTTTTCATGTATCACAACTTTAATGGTATAAGGGAATCCCCTGTGTTTTTTTTTTTTACTGTTTTACTTTAATATTTTTGTCTTGCCACAAAGTTTCAGCTGAACTATTTCTACATTGCTTTATTGATTTTTAAATGGCACTTAGTTATAATATTTAAAAAAAATTGCCAGCATAATTTAATTCCTGTTGTCACTATCTAAGTTTTGCGCTACATACACAATGTGCTTCATTCAGTTAATGCTTTTACACCCCAATAAGATTACAAAAAGAAGCAATCAATTCTTTCAAAATACAAAAATAATCGATGAATTGCTGCATTTTCTCCTCAATATATGATTTTATGGTCTAAACTCGAGAGCGACTGCGACACTTTAACAATTTTCCATTAGAACATGTCTCATTCAGATGATCCAATAAAGATTGGAACTTGTATACATAAATCAAGCTTTGTGCATTTTTCCAAGTGTGAGAAAATTTCAATAATTCTTTGAATTAACAGCAAAGTTCTCAAACGTTTAAAAGCTGTTACAGAAGAATAGTGAAAACTACAAGAGTGTTATAAGGAACGCACAAAAACGTGAGATTGGATATTCCTTTTTAAGCTTGCTTTTCATTCCTCTGTAGCTTTATACATCACGTATAATAGAGTAGGAATAGGAAGAAGGTACATGGTTAATCTCAGAACGGCTTTCTTTTTATATATATTTTTGTCAGATATAGAAGGCGTTAGTTTTGCTTCATAAAGACTGCAAGATCAGTTGAATAGTTTAACATCTTTGTACTCTTTATACAACCGAGAAATGTATACTCTTTTACATATCAAATTGTCCTTTTTCATAACGATGTCGTTCATATTCAAGGAGGCAAGTAAATTTAATTTCCCCTATTAGGTAAATTGTTATGTTTCTTCAATCTATATTTTTTAAATTTTAAATTATCTAATTGTCTGGTATTCGTGTATCGTTCCTAGTAAATGAAACAGTTAATCATTTTCATCCGTGAATTGTAAAAGGCTTAGCAGTAACAGCGTGTTAAATTTCCTTTATGGTTTGTGATATTAAAAGACAAAAAAACTTCAAAGCATGAAATTGCATATTCATTTCATTCTTTGCAAAGATTATGTAACAATCTCTCAAGAGGGATTATACATTACACATTCCTTTCAGAAGCTGTATGATATGCACTAAGGATAAATATTTTATTTTGAAGCCTTTTGAAAGTGGTTACATAATTTTGCCCGGTATTTATTGCTATCATAGGAATCTGTTTATCGTTATACATTGAGAGGTTTTAAGTTATTTCCGGGCATGTTTTATTGTCAGTACATATCTTAATTTCAATTTAAAAGAATGCAGTATACAAATTATTAAATGAATACCGCCCGCAAGGTTTCTTAATAAGTTGACCCAATATCCCATTATGTTTCATTTCAAATGCTGCATTTCTAGCAGATTTGATTTACAGAAAAGCATCATTTGTCATGATAAGGTTTATTTTATACCAAATTTGAATACAAAATGCAAAATATTATCAGAAGGTACAATTTTCCTTGTTTTTGATTAAAAAAAAACAAGGGCGTCACAGACAGTCTGCTGATCTACATTAGCCTGCCGTTACTGACGTGAAAATTCCGATGATCGAGAAGGTTACTGATTCATTGAAAGTCATTAAAAAAAATACCAAAACAATCGGAAGATTTTGTCATTTTCTGGTATTTATTTTTTTATTTGTACACAGTCTTGGAAATCTAGCAAAATTATTCAGCAGGTAATTTTGACAGCCACAAAATATAGGGATTATAAATTAAGTTAAAAATTTTGCCTAGTAATTATAGAACATGTAAGGACTCCTTAAATGGGTGTTTATAGACTTGTTCATTTGCAAGGGGCAGGGCATTTTCAAAACACGGGATCGGATTTTATGTCACCATTCCGACCGCATGTGGCATTCATTACAGCCAAACGGACGCCTCTTAAGTACAGGGCATGTTGACGAGAAGGAGGTGATATGTTTATACTTCAGTCAACCCTGTTGGTGAAAAATGATACGAAAATCATGTTTTATTATCATTTTTATCATATTTAAGAACTGAATAGTACTGTGTGTTACAAGGGTTACGCGGAAAACATGTTATCCAAATTAATATTGATAATCAATTTATTTATTGACTGTATATATCATAGGATTAACCTAGCTAGAATAGAAAAGAGAAGTTCTCGGAAAGTTGAAGTTACATTACTAAAGCAAATCTAAAGGGACGATAATCAGTCCTACACATTTAATCTAGAAGACCGTCAAAAATATTGGCAATTATCGAAAAGACCTGCTCCGACTTTGTGAACAAATGTTAACATTTTAACCTATAATTTTATTTGTAAGTAGGATGTTCCATTTTTTACTTTGATAAAGTGGTGGAAATTGGAAAATCTGTAACCTTGATAATATTATCAACATTATTTAAGAAAAATGAATGAATGAAGGATAGTTTCTCTGTGTACATTTTTCAGATATGTTTTGTGGTTACGCATCCAACATTAACCATTTCTAAAGTTCTAATATAACATACGTAAAATGCAATTGATGCATTAGCTGATATAGTCCAAATTACTTATAATGCCTTAACATTATTAACTTTTAACGGAGCATCTGAGACCCCTTTCAATCCAACGTTTCCCCGTACATGAGTCGCTTCCTCAAAATATAGACTGGGCTACTTTAGCAATTGCATTGAACACCAACAGTAATCTGTTTCAGGTTTAATCTCTGATTTCAACCAAATATAAAAATTATACTGATATTTACTGAAGAAGGAATTTTCTTTACTTTTATTCTCAAAGAACTACTAGTAATCGAAAGATCGAGTCAACGGACCACTTGTTTTTTTAATATGCAAATTCTTATAAAAGAACTACATACGTTAGAATCTCAGTGATTAAAGTAAAAATGTGTTCATACTTTCAAGGGAAACAGATTAAAAGATACATTTGTTTTTTCAGTTCTTAAAAATCCCCGACCAAGTACCACAATTTCTTTGATTTCTTCGTCATGTGTGCATTTTAGTACATTTCGTTGTAAACTTTTAATTTTTTTCACCTGAACAATGAAATCAATTGTGAAAAATATTCCAGTGAATACAAGATTTGCAACTGTGGACCCGTACATATGTATTACTCGGATAAAATAGCTTTTCTATATAGATTGCACCTTGTAAATACAGCTGTTTCACAAACCAGGCCTCTTTTAGGGAGATATATAATATTCATAGATATTTTGTTGGGTTACCTACTGGTTCTCGGATATGATCTCTATGTTTCATCTTATAGAGACACAACTTGGGAATTTTACCAGTATAAAACACATGGATAGCGGCCAAATTGAATTCTGAGGAAGACCCAAGGTGAAGGGAGGGGTAGTACAGAATTTTAGTACAAGTTTAAACTCTTAGAAGATCGATAGCGATACTAAATCTCTGAAACATTTTAAAGATGATCCTGGGTTTCATAAAAAAGTAATAAAGTCCTGGAATTTGAGTGGCGGGGAGAGGGGGCGTGCAGACAAAACAACCAGATACATTTGTTGATATTAGAAAAACAAATAATATGGGGAAATACATCTATAAAATTTGATAATAAACCAATTATATTTGAGAACTGGATTAAGAGTGATCTGATTTACATAAATGATATCTTAGACGATAAAATGTCATTATCAGAAATCTACATTTTAAACAAATTAAAGTTAAAAATAAACTGGATCGCTGAATTTCATAAATTAAAAAATCTATCCCAGAAGAATTGATTCAAGTTATTCTAAAAGAAAATCCGGTTAAAAGTACAGTTAATATTCAGAGAAATAAGATTATATGGAAGAATCATTGTACCGAGACTCCATTATTAACAAATAAAATGTTATATAACTCTCTGATAAGTATAAAAGTAATGTCATCAATAGGAACAAACAGATGGCTTAGAATCCTAGAAATACAAGAAACTCTAATATATGAATTCACTGTACCAATTCATTGAATATCTGACTGAAAATAAGTTTAAAATATTTAGATGGAAATTATTACAATATATTGTTCCAACGAGAAAACATTTATTGCAGTGGAAAATAACTAAGACAGATAAGTGTAATTTTTATAACCAAGAAGAAGATTATGCACACCATTATCTATATTGTTCATATTTGACTAGATTTTGGCAAAAAAATTTATGACCTCTTTAATAGAAGTAAAATTGATTAAGTTATTAAATTACAACATCTTATCTTTGGATATAAAATCACAGATAGTAAATATTACTTTTGAATTATCTAATAACGATACTTATTTTTTTCTATCTATATTTAAGTCATATTATGTATCCGAGCAGAGAACCAAAATTGTGGAGGTCTATAGTATTTTTGAAAATGAATTAAACAAGAGAGTAGACACAGATAGATATAAATCAACATGTCCAATGTTATTGTCAATTAAAAAGAATTTTTGCATTAATAAGTCTTTATATAGGACACTTGTACATTTTTATAAGTTAATAAGTTGAATCATATGTTTATTTCCTTGGAAATTCAGTGGAATGTAACAGGGTAAATCAAGAGAAGTCTGGACTCTTGGTGAGATTTGTAACAAGCAAGATTTAATGAATAAATATTATTATGTTGTTAAAAAAAGAAGTTCGAGGCATATAAATGAAAATATGCCGCACCGGCCAATGTTTTCACCTTTGAAAAAAAAAGTAGTGCATATGAACTTTCCATTCTAGGATTTAATTTTTACGAAACTTCATTGTAAAAGTGGCATAGTTATAGCCGTAAAAGGAGTTCCTATGGAAATGCATTGTCTACATTTACAGAATTGCAACCTATATTGGGTGAAAAAAGGGAACATGCAGAATTTAACCGTAACACTCAGCTGTGCTTTCTTGTGACCGTGGCATAAAAAACAAGCTAGAGATACTAAAATACCTCTGTAAAACTAACGATAGTGTGTTCTTTCCAAAAAATATACTAAATAAACTATATTCACAGAAACAACAGAATTATTTAGCAAATTTGAGGCCCCAGGGCAACAAACAGAGAAAAATCCCCAACCCCTGGGTCATGAAACATATAATTTAACGTGTAAAGGCTATGATGTTATTATTCTAAAGGTCTTTTGTATAGAAAACAATTACCTTGCTTTGAAGTCATGCTAAAATAAAACAGATTTTAGCAGTCAGTTCTATAAAACTTTTAATGAATTTATACTTTTGCAAATATGGTTTTGTTTTAACACTTCTATTTCATATATAAGTCAAATTATTTTAGATATATGGTAAGGGACGACATCAAAAGTTCAATGTAGGATAAAAAACTTAATTCACATAGTTTTTTCACTGCCCCACCCTCTTAACTTAATTTGAGAAAAATTGATTGACCAATATGGATATATGTAAAATCGATTTTGGATAAACAAAACTTGCAGCAATTTCAACCCCACCCCAAACTATTTGATTTAAGTTTTTTATCCTACATTGATCTTTTGATGTCGTCCCTAAGAGATGATATTATTGTGACATGATTTCTAAACGTACCATTTGAGGCAGAAATTGTGAACTTTTATATATGAATAGACATACAGTAAGATGTGGACTGGAGACACAGGCAGGATTGGATACTTTATATAATCTTGAATGTTGGAATGATTAACTATAAATAAATTATACATGCACCATATCACATACACAGATATATAATGAAATTTTTAATACCTTTTTTAAAGATTAAATCACTCTTATACTAAGTACAATAATGAGTATAGCGCAGAGTACGACATACATAAAATTGTTCAAAATTAGCAGCAATACTTTAATCACGAAGTTTCTCGGCTAATTTTAAGTATTTACCAAGATTGCTCAGTTCTTTAATATTTTGTACAGATAACAATTATATCAATTTATAAGTAGAGGGGAGTCTCCAATAATATTTTTTGATATTTTTCTCTAATATCAACATTGTTTTTCTAATAAAAAATGAAATTCGTCTTCGATGTTGTACAATAAGTACATATTCTATCTTTTCTGTAAATATTATAATATCGTCCTGTCTCTAAATTTGAATTATGTGCACGGATACGGTATTTGCAAATTTATGGTTTATAAATATAAGAAAAAAATTATAAAGTATGCGTACAAAAAATATAGTAATATATAATTGACATTTATTTGAGACTTCAAAGAACGCATAAGCTTCGCATATAAAAGTATCAACCATTATCTTTTTTAATTGTCTTAGAAAAATATCCACATTTTCTACCTTTTGGCCTAACCATTCATAGTTGAAGCCATATTTATCCAAAATATCTATAATTGTACAGCACCAATTCAGCTTGTTATTTGGTTTTTCATTACGGCTACTTAACATTTCATCATAACAATTTTTTAATATGCAATTATCAGTACACAATAATTTTATCCAGTAGTTTACCATTGCATATTTTCTTTCTATTCTACCTAATTCACAATATACCATGTTATTAACAGTACTCTTTTTTTACTTTCAGTATACGTTTCAAAAAATACGTATGAACCCTTTCAATATCAGGTGATACCCCCAAATTTCACAGCCATAGTTCAAAATCCTTGCAACATAGGTTTCAAATAGAGTCAATAATGTTTCATAGTTATAATAATCATCCTGTATTTTATTACAATTACTATATACTGCTTTTTCCCTAGTTCTGACAATATCTTTTGTGTATATACAAAATTACAAAATAACAATCGTAAAAAAAATAAGCGCAAATACATAAATTCATTATAAATTTATCAATAGTATTCTCATTTTAAAACCATTTTTCTTCCGGTTGAGGCTTTACCCTATTTTTGAAAATGACTTTTTTTGTTTCAGCAAAATTAATATACAAATTGTATTTATTTGAGTAAGTATTGACACTATCAATCATTTGCTGTATTTATTATACATTTTCACTGAATAAAACCATATCTTCTGCATTCATCAGAAGATATAAATTTAACCTTTTGAGATCATATGATTTACAAATTTGATTTATGAACTCCATCTCCATGTCATTTACATATAAAAAATACAAAGGAGGAGATAAGGATTCCCCATGCATAAGGCCAACAGTGCAAAAAAAAATGCTGACAATTTACCATTCATCTTAACACATGATTTCAAATTCATATCCTTTGATTAAATTACATTTTATAATTCCATATCTTACCTATATTTAAAATGCGTCACACTGTCGAAAACTTAAATATAATCTTTAAAACAACAATAAACGTTTCCCTGTTCTTAAACTATTTGTTTTCAGTGAATGAAAGGTAAAGATGGCATCTGTAGTGCCAAGTTCAGGGCGGAATCCGTATTGTGTATCTTGTAAGTACATTGTTTCTATCACATCGTTTCAACAGTCGAGTATTTATGATAGAAGTAACCAGTTTCACAACATGTGAAACTAACGAAATACCACGATAGATTTTAAGATCATCCACACACCCCTTCTAAAACACAGGTTCAATAATGCTTTTAACCCACATCTGCGGGAAACTTCCAGTATTCTAAATGATATTATATAGGTAACACTGGACTTGTGTCAATACAGCTTAACCAGAAATAAGGTATTCATTTAGTTTGTTGTCAAACCCGGGAGTTTTATTTCATTTCAGTTGTCGTTTTCCTAAGTTCATTCTAAGGAAACGGGGCATTTTATACTTCAAACACATTTTGTGTTGTCTCTTTTTTATCTTCGTTTTTGTTATGCGTATATCCCGACACTAAATTTTGAAAATTGGTTTGAAATTGTTCGAGTGTTATAGAACTCACAGCTGATTTATATTGTCTACGTACATTTTCACAGTTCTCTGTCATCCATGGTTTGTCAATTTTGAATACTGACTTTTGTGCACCAGATATATTATTCCCAACACAAAAGTCGCATTCGTTTGCTGTTTTTACTTCAACTTTTGTATACTGTTTATATATTGCAATCAAAAGTTTTTTATTTCGTCGACACATTCATCGATATTGTTCTCGTGCTCTGTCAAGTTTAACAATAGATCATCAAACTTTTGAGAGTTTGCCAATAATTCACTCAAGACGTCATCGTTTACCCTTTTTTCCATCTAACAGTATTATATTCAAATTTTGAACAAGTTCGTTTATCATTCACAGTTTTAAAACCCTTCATGTAAATTTCAGTACTAAATGGAGCATGACAAGAGTAAGTATTAAAATCTGTTATACTTAATTGTTTAATCAAATAAGTTATACTATCATTTGAAATTAATAAATAGCCAATTACACTGCAACCGTTTTTATTTTTGGAAATTAATTTTACCACTTTCAACACCATGACGTCCATTACATATTCTTAAACCTGATGATTGCACAATTCTTAAATACGAGATCTGCTTCCCATTTTATGATTTCAATATACTGACTCAGCCATTTCTAAAATAATAGCACTATACCCCCTGCCATAACACTTTGCCCTCGATAGATATTTTATACTATAACCCTTTATTTCAAACTGCACTTGACTTAACATTCTTAGAACACAAATCATCATATCAGCACTAAAATCTGGATCAGACAATTTTCGAACTAAACCTTTAGAAATATTCCAAGAACAACTGCTAATAACATCTTTTCCTGAATCAGGCGAATTTTCATCACACTCTGTTACGTCCTAGCCTTCCCATAATTCTCCGTGGACGTACAATTTGTCACCCACAATTTTTGCCGTTTTCTCTTTTTTCCGCTCTTTTAACATTATAGGGACAAGTTTTTTCTATACTTCTACAATTTCAGGAGGGTAGTGAGGGATGATACCAAATATCGTCTCCTCTAACCGACTCGATGCATTTTTTCTATCTGATAAGCTGCTAAATTTCACCACTACTGGCCTCGGTTTATCCGCCCCATTTTACGTCTCCCTAGACAGTATGTTTTTTTTTTTTTTTTTCATTTTAAAGCTTTTCGCATCTACAAATTTCATTTCCTTCTCAAAAGAGTTCAAAATGTTGTCCATAAAGTTTCCGTTTTAAATTGTTCAATATTCTCCAGCTAGAAACTCATCAAAGACCTTTTATCTGTAGTCACCATGCTCAAAAGTTTGAAAATTGGTTTTTTTTTTTCAAGTTATTGTGTTAACAAGACTCAAATCTCAAAATTCCTCCTTTTTCAACAAAAATCTAAGATTTTCATTAAAGCCATGCGTCCAAACTCTTTCCTCTTAAAATTCACCATTTACATAAAACAATTTTAATAGCATGTAATTTTTTCCTCAAGTTAAACAAGAAAGTGTGACAGATAGACAGCCTTTTGCTATTACCTTTCGCCGGACCTTTGTCCATCCCGCTGCTTGGTATAATAACTTTATCGGATAATTTAAAAATTGTCTAAAAAATAGAAGAAAAATTAGTCTTGCCTATTCCATGAAAGTTACGGTGGTCAGCTAGAACCATCCCGGTAACGCCGCTTACACATGACAGCCTGTCTTTTGTTAAAACCTGTGTGTTGCCCTCATGTCTTTTGATAATTTGTACATGTGTTGTTAATTTGTTGTCTCACTGACGTATATCAACATTTTCTTTCATAAAACTTAACTTTGAAAATATTTTCCATAATTTCCCACAGCACTTCTTTGTTGACATGACATTTCATTGATATGGTCATATTTATAAATCAACAGTTAACACAACTATGAATTGTTCGAAAAACTAAGGATGTTCTACCCCTAGGAAAAGATCACATTAGCTGTATTTGGCAGAACCGTTCGGAATTTTTGTGTTCTCAATGATCTTCAACTTCTTACTTAATTTGGCCTTTTAACTTTTTGATTCGATCATTATAAGGTTTTTATAGACGAAACACGGACCGCAAGTCTGGCGTACACAATTATAAGCCTGGTATCTCTGTTTTTTTTTTTTTTTTTTTTTTTTTAAATATTTATTTCTAATCAATGTACAAATAACTTTCGTCTTTGTCTTATTGTTCTATTCACTTATTAATACAATTACTTGCAATTTCATTTTCATTTTCTCACGCTTCAAAATCAAGACTTGACATCAAATCAGTAGAACGGCACTAAACTCTACTAAATGATGTTTCATAAAGTTTTCTAATAAACTATTACTAATAAATGTTGTTTAACACAATTTTCTAATGCAATTATTACAATTTTTTCTAAACCTCGCATAAATCTCCGGGGTTTTTTCAATAACTTATCCCGAAGAACAACTCGTTAACTTGTTTTATTAAGGTATGGACATCTAATTAAATCATAAAACCTCATTTTTTTCATAAGATTTTCAATTAATTTAATTATTTTGTGTTTGTTTTCTACGTATTTAACAATTATTACACTCTAGGTTAATATCATGTCGCACAATTATTTCCTAAGAACTTTGTGATATTTTTTTCCTAACTTAATAAACAGCTGCGGGATTTTTTCAAATACAGTATCCTTCAGAACAAATCCGTTATCCGACTGTCATACAAGTGAGAGGTTTAGCGCTATAAAACCAGGTTCAATCAACCATTTTCTACATTTGAAAATGCCTGTACCAAGTCATGAATATGACAGTTGTTGTCCATTCGTTTGCTGTGTTTTATCATTTGATTTTGCCATTTGATTAGGGACTTTCCGTTTTGAATTTTCCTCGGAGTTCAGTATTTTTGTGATTTTACTTTTTTTTATCAATATTTATAAAAGCACAATCAACTTCACACTTAGTTAACATTGAAATAATGCAATTAACAGATTAAAACGATTTTGTTTATAGTTCGTTATAATATTATGACCAGGGAGAATTTACTAGCAACTACTAGCTATATGTATACCTTGAAGTTTGTTTTTTTTTTTTACTTTTTTTTATATATTTTCTGTCTGTATACATATACGTGCGCACACTAAAAAATATATCAAAGAGTTTTTACAAGTAGAGACCAATTTAAAATGTTGAATTCCTTGTCTTACGTGTACGTTGTCATGTTTATAAGATTATATACATCGAACAGTCCATTAAATAGATGAATTTGAAATTATTTTCAATATATAAGTAATCACACACAAATATTACAAAATGGCTATCAAATAATTAGATTATTCAACCTCAATTTCAAGCAATGCCTGAACATGATGTAAAAGCTTCCAACAAATGAAGGAAGACTGATAAAAATATTATTTGGCTTCTGAAATTGCAAGTATTGTTAAATTGTGCCATCATTTAAAAAAAAACAGTATGGTTAACAATGATTTTTTATCTTTTTTCTATAAGAAGATGGGTCAAAGTTTGCAGTTTTCTAGTAAGTGCAAAATGTTTTGAAGCCTGCTGCTTCTATGAAAGACGAAAAGAAATGTACCATTACGGACTTTCATCATTATTGCTGTCAAGAATGCAGCAACTATACAAATACGGCATTTTTATTTCACTTCAACTTAGTAACTAGTATTTAACTAATATTTAAGTTTTATTCAAGTTTTCTTTTATAGTTCATTGACATTTTCTCATCTTTCTATGCCTATATTTATAGATAGAATCACGGGAAATAAGGCTTTTTAGACGATGTTGTGGTAAATTTAAGATAATTCGTTATTTTTTTCACACACTGCCTGTAATTTACATGGACAGTGATGTTGCAGCACATCACAAGAACAAACACTTTTTTAAGCAGTTGGAACGGGCTTGGCTTATCAGATTGGTACTAAGGACAAAACTAGTAACAGAAAGACAAAGAACACAAGGTACGTGTACCTACATTAAATCGTAGAGTACTCACAGTTACTGAAAACAAGTTCAACGCCCAATCTCAACCGATAGATAAATCATGTTTTCCAAGACTTACGAGCCATTCTCTATAAGGAGCATAATAGGTGTTGACACCTATTTTACAGATTTTGTCATTCACTGTGCACAAAGTACATAACTAAAATACTTTACAACTGAAATTTAGAAATTGGTGTTGGGCTTTATTACTATAGAAATGGGCCCCATCTTGATTTTGGTTTTTTTCCTCAATGAAAATTGTAAAATTTACCCTAAAACCCATTGCTTATTCCCCCAAAATGCTGAAGGAAAATGATGCAGACAAGTATCAAATTTAAAATCTGATACCTTTTCTTTCTAAAATTTATGACATATTTGACTGACAGTTGTATAAATATGTGTAATTTTTATTTGAAAAGGAGGTGTTTATGTCATCTCAATGAAAACAAAATTAATTTAAGTATAAACAAAATGTCCAAGACAGATTATAGAAAATATTACCTTAATCCTAAAAAATAAAACCCCAATCAAAATGAAAAAAGAATCCATGGATGTGTTTTGTTTTTTATTTAAGAAAATAAATGTGGATTGAAATGTTTAAAAAATCAACTATGTTGTATGGTTCTTTTTCCGTGAAAACAAAAAGGGACAAACAGGAAGTACAAGGTTGATCCAAAATATTGTAGAGGACTTGCAGACATTGACTAAACCATCATAACATAATGTCATTGTGGTAAAAATAAAACATCAAATGTATATACTTTGGAGTGCCGCTTCCCTCCAAAGTTTGTGGAATGCTGTGAACTAATTCAACCTCATGCAAAATATATTACAGACCAAATATTTGCTATTGTGTCTGAGAATGGACTGAAACCATCTTTAGCACTTTCACACCAAAATTCCTTTTGTACCAGCCGTTTCAATTATTTGAAAAAAACAATTCAAAATGTGAAGGTCGTAGGTTATGCCAAATTCCGCGTTTGTTGAGTTCTCATCAAGATATTGATAACACCCAGGATTCGGGACTCAAGTAATTATCAAACAGAACAAGGTTAAATTAGCCAGTAGAGGACTAAAGAATCTTCATCTTATTAATCAGACAGGAATGTCTCTCCTAGTTAATACAGGTGAGTTTAAAAATAAAAGAACTTGACCTGCCCTCCCCTTTTTTTGTTTAGATTATGTTATAATAATAAAATGTTCATTATTAACAATCATCTTGAATTATTATTTTTCGGGTCAACATCCTAAATCACTAAGACAATGCAAACAAGTCTTTGAATATATAGTGGAAAATTTTATTGATTTTAAAATATGCTTTTAACTATTGTGATAAATATCAGTAATACACATATTTTACTACAAAGTTATTTCCTAGTAAAATAGGATTTTTATGAACGTACATCGCTAATATTCTTTGTCGTCATTTATAACTTAGTATATACTAAAAAAGACAACGGCATGTCCAATAAAAATGGACAAATAGACAAACAATTGACATCAAAACATTATACAAGAAAGATAGGCGTGTGAAACACGAATCCCATTGAAAAAAAGGATACTTCGAAGTTAACTCAATGTTAAATGTGATCAAAGTCACCTTCATATATCCTGAATTAATATTTTCAGGGTAATCTGTAAACAAAAAAATATCAAAAAAGGGTACACATTTTCTTTCCTATAGTTCATTTTTCATTCTTTGACAGTGATGTTCTGTTACATCGCTTTTTTATTCAAGGTAGATTTCTCAGTTGATTCGTACAGAACATGATGTTTATGACTCAAATAGTATTGTGTCAAAATTTGGACGCATTTAAATCATAAAAAGAAATTGACTGTTATGACAAATGATCTTTTTCTGTAAATTAAATCTGCTAGAAATGCAGCATTTGAAATGGAACTTAGAGAGACATTGAGTCAACTCATTAAGAAAACTTGTTATAATCAATAAAAAAAGTTCCTCTGAAGAGTTAGTGTAGGTGGTACGTTTCCTTTGTTGTTGAGTATAGTTAAATCACGCATCTTGTTAGTGTTTCTATTTCAAGTCAGAAACTTCCTAGCTATTATATCTTAATAATCAATAAAAAAGTTCCTCTGAAGAGTTAGTGTAGGTGGTACGTTTCTTTTGTTGTTGAGTATAGTTAAATCACGCATCTTGTTAGTGTTTCTATTTCAAGTCAGAAACTTCCTACCTATTATATCTTAATAATTTATGTCCTGTGTCTTGTGTTTATTGAATTTTGTGGTTATTGTTTATCTCGACTATTCTCGACTTAAATCACAATTTTTCTGAAATATGGTTAAGAACTTGATCAAATAATAGACACTTTTCTCTTTTTGTTGTACATGTGCTGACCTTTAGATTTCGTTTGGATTAATTAGGTTGCTGTCATTGACGTATGTTCCATATCTCCTTTCATTCCTGAAACAGTGGCAAAATTCCGGTTGACTCTTTGCTTTTACACGAACAATAATAAATTATGAATGATTATATCATAAATCTGCATGTATTTTATTTGTCCCGTATACCCATGTGCCTTTACAAATGAATCAAAATAACATATGTATGCAATTTTCTATATATTGCAGGAATACAAAGCATTTGGTACAGAATCAAGAAAAAAATCAAAATAACCCATCTCTTTCTACCAATGAAGGATTGTCTATATGATTCTGCGGTAAAGTTATTAACATCAAAGATTAAAAGAGCCAATTGAAATAGCGATACTATATAGTAAATGCAATAAAGTTATTTTTCATGTAATCACAACTTTAATGGTATAAGGAAACCCCGTCTTTTTCTTACTTAAATATTTTTGTCTTGCCACAAAGTTTCAATTGAACTATTTCTACATTGCTTCACTGATTTTTAAATGGCACTTAGTTATAATTTCTGAAAATTCCCTGTATAATTTAATTCCTGTTGTCACTATCAAATTTTTCCGCGCTTCATACACAATGTGCTTCATTCAGTCAATGCTTTTACACCCCCAATAAAATTACAAAGGAAGCATTCAATTCTTTTAGAATACAAAAATAATAGATGAATTGCTGCATTTTATCCTCAATATATCATAATATGGTCTAAAATTGAGTGCGACTGCCATATTTAACAATTTTCCATTAGAAAACGTCTCATTCAGATGATCCAATACAGACTGGAACTTATATACATAAATCAAGCTTTGTGCATTTGCAAGTGTGAGAAAATTTCAACTATTCTCTGAATTAACAGCAAAGTTTGCAAAAGTTTAAAAGCTGTTACAGAATAACAGTAAAAACAACTGGAGTGTTATAGCGAACGCACAAAAAAAACGTGAGATTGGATATTCCTTTTTAAATTGGCTTTTCAATCCTCTGTAATTTCATACATCACGTAAAATCGAGTAGGAATAGGAATGAAGGTACATGTTGAATCTGAGAACGGCTTTTTTTTTTAATTTATGTTTTTGTCTCATATAGAAGGCGTTTTTTTTTTTTTTTTTTTGCTTTATAAAATCTGCAAGATCAGTTGAATAATAAGTTAACATCTTTGTACTCTTTGTACAATAGAGAGATGTATGTATATCAAATTGTCCTTTTTCATACGATGTCGTCTTCAAGGAGGCGAAAGAATTTAATTCCCCCATTAGATAACTTATTATGTTTCTTCAATCTATATTTTTCAAATTTGAAATTATCTAATTGTCCGGTAGTCGTGTATCCTTCTTAGAAAATAAAACAGTTAATAGTTTTCATCCGTGAATTGTAAAAGGCTTAGCAGTAATAGCGTGTTAGTTTTCCTTTATGGTTTGCGATATCAAAAGACAAAATAACTTCAAAGCATGAAATTGCATATTCATTTCATTATTTGTAAAGATTATGTAACAATCTCTCAAGAGGGATTATACATTTCAGATTCCTTTCAGAAGCTGTATGATATGCACTAAGGGTAAATATTTTATTTTGAAGCCTTTTGAAAGTGGTTACATAATTTTTCTCGATATCTATTGCTATCATAGGGATCAGTTTATCGTTATACATTGAGAGGTTTCAAGTTATTTTCGGGCATGTTTTATTGTCAGTAAATTTCTAAATTTCAAATTAAAAGAATACAGTATAGACATTATTAAACAAATATCGCCAACAAGTTTTCTTAATGAGTTGACTCAATGTCTCTCTAAGTTCCATTTCAAATGCTGCATTTCTAGCAGATTTAATTTACAGAAAAAGATCATTTGTCATAACAGAGTGCTTTATTTTACTATTATCCTTGTTGTACCATATAATCAAAATCAAGGGCGCCATTCGTTTTATCGACGACGCACAGACCGTCAGCTGATCTACATTTGCATGGGGTTTCTCATGTGAAAATTCTGTTGATCGAGTACGTTACTGATTCGTTGAAAGTCCGTTAGTTTCTGGTATTTATTTTAAATAGGCTGTAAATAAAATAGGGAAATATGTTTGTACAAATGGCTTAAGTAATACATGCTTTGATACTCAAGGGAGGAAATTGAAAATGATAAGAAAGATTCTAACGACATATGTAAGGGATTTTTTTTTTTTTTTCAAATTTTAAAACAATTTAATGGTATTAAACACCTCCTGGATGTGGTCCTGTAACTTGATATTCGTTGTAGAATACCAGAATTCAAATTGTTTGCATTTAGATTATTAAATCACGGGTCATTGTCGTTTGAATTGTCCTTGGAGCCTCGGTGGCCGAGTTGTCTTAGTAGTTCATCTACTATATGACTAGTTCTAACCCCGAAAGTGGCAATTGAGTAGGATTGCTAGTCGGTGGCTCTCTTCGGACGCTCCGGTTTCGTAATTAAGATGGCGGGCAGGTAGAAGTCGTGAGAAAACTCGGGTGTAAACAAATGGTGATTACTTTGATTTGGACAAGTATCGGATATATCAACAACGGGAAACAGTAGTAATTAGATTCAATGTAATGAAACTAGTAAGTTTATGTTGTGATTTCAATGGCAACACAAGCTCATGTACAGACACCTTTTCAACCGGCACTCCTCCCACAACAACTATCATTCTCTCAGTCTTCACCTATGCCATTCTATTAACGTATAGACAGATTCATGGTTGAAGTCAACGAAAAACTGTCCAAATTAAACATTCTAGATGAATTATGTAACCGAATGGTGTGTATTGAAAGTCACTGTCAGTCACTTGACAGACATTGAAGATATCAAGAGTCAATTTATATTAACTCAAGTATAGAAAATTATGGGAAACAGTCAATTGAATTTCGAGATAGACTTGCTCATGTTGAATATGAAAATCAACAAATAAGTTAGAACAAAGCATTGAGGGTGATAATGGTCGAGTCTCAAATAAGATCGATGAGGGACAATTTAATTTTCAAAGGCATACCTGACGTTGAAAATTATAACAAACTAGAGAACACTGAAGATAAAGTCAAAGAATTCATTGGTGAAGTGCTTAAAATTAAGGATAACATTAACTTCCATGTAGTCCATAGGCTTAAGCAAAAAACAGATGGCAGTCCAAGAAGTATTTTGCCAAATTCGAGACGCGCAAGGACAGGGACAGAGTACTTGCAATCGCCAGACACAAATTACGAGAAAATCCAGGATATTCTGTCTATGAGTAATTTCCCTTTGAAGTAGCCGATAGACGAAGGCAACTTATACCAATTCTGAAAGACGCCAAAAGTAAGAACCACAACGCTGTCTTACGGGACGATTAACTATTCATCTATCATAAGCGGTACTATCCCCATCCCCTAGATCGGAAAACCCTGATGGACCAAGAAGTTAGGGGTGCAGTACAGGAGGACAACCATGCAATGTGAATGACTTGAAATGTTGTTTATTAAACATTTGTGGTATAAAATCTAAACTGTTATGCACAGAGTTTGTTGGTCTCATAAACAATAATGGCATTCTTTTTTTTTTTTTTTTTTGTAGAAACTAAACTAACTGAATTTGATATTGTTGATCTGCCTTGTAATTATGTTTGTAAAACTAAAAACAGAAAAAGATTCCAAAAAGCATCAGATGGTATAGTAATTGTTTACAAAAAGATATTTGAAAAGTATATTACATTTCATAAAACTGATTGTCAATTTGTTTATTGGATGCAGATTTCAAAATTGCTTTTTAATTTAAAGACGGATATTTTATTGCGTTCCATATATATACCACCTGAAAATACTAAGTACTTAAATGTTGAAGCGTTTGACGAAATTGAAAACGAATTGATGTTATTTTTGAAATAAAAAAAAACTTGAATATGGTTTGATTGTTGATTTTAATTCCAAAACTAGTGTGTTACCTGATTACATTATTGAAGATGACAATATTATAGATATTTTGAATCTTGATGAAGATAATGAAATTTTGGAATATTAATTTGATTATCAAAAACTACTGAGAAATAATATTCCAGTGCATCGACTGAGTGGATGTTCTTGTAAACCAAACAGTTATGGTCACAGACTCTTAATCTATGCAAAAAATTAAATATCTATATTGTTAATTCGAGGGTCGGTGATGATAAAGGTGTAGAAGCAAGAATATGCAAAGATATCAGTGTGGTTGACTATTTAATTTTAATTTCTAAGTTATTTCCCTTGTTGAAAAAATTGCAATAGCTGAATTTGAACTGTTATTTTCTGATTGCCACAATGCGCTGTATTTGGCAAAACTTTTAGGATTATTTAGTCCTCAATGCTCTTCAACTTCGTACTTGTTTTGGCCTTTTTAACATTTTTTGATTCGAGCGTCACTGATGAGTCTTTTGTAGACGAAACGCGCGTCTGGAGTATATACAAAATTTCAATCCTGGTATCTATGATGAGTTGATTTTCTTTTGATTTTCAAGCTTCACTGCTTACACATACTCGATGCAAATTGAACGATTTAAATGATACCAATCAAACATTTGTTAAATGGAATTCGAATCGTAGTTCAGAATTTGCTAATTGTATTCAAACAGATAGTGAGGCTATATTGGCTGATGTATTAATTAGTATATAAAATCTTTCATCATGTGATGAAGTATGTCAGAGTGATATTGATGTTATTGTTGACAAAATAGTCCAAAATTTTCATAATGCCGCTACAGAAATTTCAGCAAAGTTAAAAAGAGAAAAAGTTTAAAAACACGATGATTCTAAACCCTGGTTTAATCAGTTTAGTGCGATAAACAGAAAAGGTTTTCATAAAGCACGCAAGAGGAATAGTTTTGTGAAGAATGCCGAAAATAAAGGCTTGATGATCGAATCTAGCAAAAAATATAAAAGCACATTAAACATTGCTTACAAGAAATATCAGCAAAAGATTGCAGACGATCTTCGAAAATTTCGAAAAGTGATAGCAAATCTTTTTGGAAGATTTTGAATAATGTTCGCAATTTGAAAACAGATAATATAAACGATATTTCTATTGAATCTTTGTATGGACATTTTAGGGAGTCAAACAAAAACGATGCAGATGAAAATTTTGGAGATTTTATTTTTGATACTGATACTATACCAGAAGACATTGATCATATCCTTAATGGTATTATTAGCGAAGAAGAAATTAAAGACGCTATAAGTAATTTGAAAAAAAAATAAATCATGTGGTGATGATGGTGTCCTAAATGAATATATAAAGAGTACTGTTAACAATCTTATGCCTGTATATGTAAAATTATTTAACTTGATTTTTGATTCTGGAGTAATACCAGAAAAATGGGGTGCTGGAATATCAGTAGATAGATATAGGAAGATGTGGTGTGAGTGCCAATGAGACAACTCTCCATCCAAATAACAATTTATAAAAGTAAACCATTATAAGTCAATGTACGGCCTTCAACATGGAGCCTTGGCTCACACCGAACAACAAGCTATAAAGGGCCCCAAAATTACTAGTGTAAAACCATTCAAACGGGAAAACAAATGGTCTAGTCTATATGAAAAACGAGAAACGAGAAACACGTATAAATTACATAAACAAACGACAACTACTGTACATCAGATTCCTGACTTAGGACAGGTGCAAACATTTGCAGCGGGATTAAACGTTTTAATGGTACCAAACCTTCTCCCTTTTTCTGAAACAATAGTATAACATCACAACATAGAAAAACACGATAAAATATCAATTGGAAGGCTTAACTCAATCAAAAAACGTAAATTAACACACTATGAACGAATAAATTAATAAAAATAGTTAATAAAATATTAAGGACAAACATTCAAGGCCAAAAAGCAAACAAACAAGTCCAAACAAAGCCATGGCAAGACACCACCGCGAAATATTTAACCCTTAGAAAATAATCACTTTTGAAAAAACCGGTTTTCATAATATATACAGGTAAATGAAAAATAACTTTGTCGTTTTAGGTATACTACTTCTGTCTATATAAAATCTTCCAATAATTAGGAATACCAAGAAAGGTCTGTCATATAAATACCTAATTTAACACTAGATACATAAGGGGTGAATATCAACAATAAAACTTCCCTGTACAGATTTAAGGAGAATAATCTTGATGTTCATACAAATGTAGTATGAAGAAGTGAAAATTAGTAGATATTTCAAATAATCAAAGCTGGTATACAGACAAGATCCATATTAATATAAAATAACAAAAAGTATTAAAAAGTGCCAATAATCAAAAACAAGGGTACAAGGTCGGATCCAAATTGTTACAGGGGTATTACTTTGAATTCTTGTTTCAGCAAATTATTTTCGGCTATCCTAAATAATAGACTTGGTAAACTGTCAGATTGTATCTCCCTTATTTCAAGCTCACAGGCTGGATTTCGTAAAGGACATTCAACTATAGATAACATTTTTGTCTTGTGCGCCCTAGTCATTATTTACTTTTCCTTAGGCGGGAAATTTTATTGTACATTTGTTGATTTTAAGTCTGCTTTTGACACAGTTTGGAGATTAGGGTTGTGGAATAAATTTCAAAACTCTGGTATCAGGGATAAAATTTTAACTGTTATTAATAATATGTACCAAAATTTAAATACACGAGTCAAACACGGTAAGAAGTACTAGGACAAATTCAACTGCGAGATTGGTGTGAAGCAAGAAGAAAATTTGTCACCATACAAACAAAGGTAGTGGAAACTAAAAGTTAACATTTTAGTAAAAGAAAGGTGAAGAATTGTAATACATTTAAGATTAATGATCAAATTATAGAAACAGTGGATTCATATTCATACCTAGGGGTCATGTTTAATTACAATGGAACTTTTCCAACCGCTAAAAAAAACTACATGATCAAGCTCAAAAGGTACGTTATGCCTTGTTCTATAAAATACAAAATATCAGTATACCTATTGATTTAAAATTTAAGCTTTTGGATTGTCTTGTTGTTTCAGTTTTGTTATATTCGGCTGAAGTATGGGGTTTTGAAAATAAAAATTGTATAGAAAAATGCATCTTCAATTTTGCAAAAAAACTACTGAAACTTAATAACACCACTCCTAACTACATGGTTTATGGTGAAACTGGGAGATATCCTTTAGAAATTGTAATAAAACAAAAAAATGTTGTCTTTTTGGAATAATTTATTGGTAAAGGATCATAAATTGTCAACAATTATGCACAAATTAATGTTTGAATTACATAAAACTAATCCTCAAAAGTTCAAATGGATTTCATACATAAAATCTATTTTTGACGAATGTGGATTAAGTTTTGTTTGGAGTAACCAGGTACATATGGATAAAAAAAACCAGCTTAAATTAACTATTAGACAAAGACTAACTGATCACTTTATTCAGCATTGGGTAACGCAGATTCAAAATTCTTCAAGGGAAGAATTCTATTCTCTATTCAAAAACAAGTTTGAATTGGAAAAATAATAGATGAATCTTCAGGAACATGAAAGGGTATTCATTACTTATTGAGATGTGCAAATATTAAATTTCCTGTAGAAACTGGAAGATGGGCCGGGATACCTAAAGAGAATAGAATTTGTAACCTTTGCAAAAACGGAATCGGGAATGAATTTCATTATTTATTCCAATGTATATTTCTACCATTTGAACAACTTAGAAAAACATATGTACCTAGTTACTATAGTACAAATCCAAGTGAGATCAAAATGAAAAATATGTTGTCATTATGTCATGTTCGACTATACAAAAACCTGTCTTTGTTCCTGAAAAAAATCTCGAAGTATTTGTAGAAAATCCATGTATCAGATTGTGTTTTTATAGAACTTTAATATTTTGTTGAAGCATGATATCATATGTTCGATTTGTATGTATTTTCTCTGTATTTTGTCAGTCTCGCCTGCCATAATTTATGTATATAATGTTAGTTTATTGTCCTCTTTTACACTCAATGTGTCTGAGGTTAAATAAAGAATTTGAACTTTGAACTTGAACCAATAAAAACTGACCGTGACTATATAGCCAATGGTGCTGAAAGTGGCGTTAGATACTAATAATCGATCAATTTATTTGTCCTTCATTACAAACGCATAGATTATATTTAGATACAACGGAGACAAAAAGTTATTTTGATTGGTGGCAAGGGGACAAGGTTGAAAACAAGAAATTGAAAGCACCGCTTAGCACATGAATGAACAATATATGATGCAAGTACACTTTGGGGATTCTCAACACTTGCATCATGGCACCAAACTAAAGAATCGATTTTCTTCTCCTTTTTCATAAGAGTGCATACATATCTGAATTCAATTATTGAAATCTACTCTGTTTTACTCATGTTAATATGTTGAAAGGAACTTCTTAGTTTCCTTCTTTACAATAAACGAAGAAGTTCCCCAAAACCAATTGTCAAATATCTCTCAGTTAGAAATCCATCTTAGACCTTTTATCTGTATTCACCATGCTCATAAGTTTGAAAATTGGTTAACTTGTATTATGTCAATAAGACTCAAATCTCAAAGTCCATGTTTTTTTCAACAAAAATTAACAGTTTCCTCAAATCCATTTGTCCAAACTCTTCTTTGTAAAAATTCACCCTTTACATAAAACAATGACAACAGCATGTAATTCATCGCTCAAGTTAAACAATAAAGTGTGAGAGACAGGAAGTCAGATAGAAAGAGCCCTTTGTTTTACCTTTCCCGCCTTTTTAACCGAGGTGTTGGATATCATAATGATAAAGGATAATTAAAGATGCATGAAAATAAAGGAAAATTTGGTCTTGCCTCTTCGATGAAAATTAGTGATGGTGGTCAGCTAGCACATACATGACAACCCTGTCTTTTGTTGAAGCCTGTTTTTTTTTTTTATTGACTCATTGACGTACACCCAACGTTTTCTTTCATTAAACTTTATTTTGAAAATATTTTTCTATCATTCATTATTTATTTCTAAACAATGAAGAAATATTCTTCGTCTTCTTCTTTTCAATTGCTTTATTGTTCTTATTACAGATAAATGCTTTAGCTACATATTTTGTTTTCATTTTTTTTTTCACGCCTATAATGTAGCCTTTACATCAAAGTACTAGAATTCTAATATATGATTTTTCATAAAGTTTTCTAATAAACTCTTACTAATAAATCTTGTTTAACACAATTTTCTAATGTGTAATTATTACAATTTTTCTAAACCTCATATATTTCTCCGGGTTTTTCAATAACTTATCTCGCAGAACAGCTCATTAACTTGTTTTATTAAGGCATGGATATATAACTAAATCATACCTCTAGCAGCATAACCCATTTTTTTCAATTAATTTAATTACTTTATGTTTGTTTTCTACGTATTTAACAATTATTACACTCTAGGTTAATATCATGTTGCACAATTATTTCCTATGAACTTTGTGATAATTTATTACGAACTTGATAAACGGCTGTGGGATTTTTCAAATTACGTATTCCACTGAAAAGGTCAGTGATCAATGCTTATAAAAGTACGACCAACATCATACTTAGTTAAAATTAAATAATGAAATTAACAGAAACACGATTTTGTTTATGATTTTTGATAATAATATGATTAGAGCAGAATGTACTCCATTCAATTCAATTCTTTATATACACACGGACACAAAATATGTGTTACATGAGGACGAATTACCAAATCAAATACAATAAATGACTGAATAGATAGGAAACTAAAAACAAAAGTATACTATTTAAAGATTACAAAACTAATAAGGCACATGTATCTATCTTGATGAGTGTAGAAGTTTCTTGATTAATACTAGTATAGATATAAAAAGAGAGAGAGAAAGGCGAAAGATACCAAAGGAATATTCAAACTCATAAGTCGAAAACAAACTGACAATGCCATGGCAAAACACGAAAACGACGAAAAGGCAAACAGTACACAAAACACCACAAAGAAAATTAAAGACTGAGCAACACGAACCCCACCAAAAAAACCGGGGGTGATCTCAGGTGTTCGGGAAGGGTAAGTAGATCCTGCTCTACATGTGACACCCGTCGTGTTACTCCGATAAAATATGTTGATAAGTTATATCAAGTGATTAGCTATCACGCAATATCGGATTGGTAAATTATGCAATAACTGACAGTGACATAATGACAGCATATTTTTCACTTTTAGTAGATGGGTATGCTATTTGTATAATATTTTGGAATGTGTTCAGTAATCTTAGTATTATTACACAGATATCGATTATGATATTCATAACCAACACATTCATGACATAAAGTGCATATACGAACGGTTCTAGGGATGTTGAACCATCTGCCAGTTTCTATGGGAGTTTTATGATTGATTTTTCTCAGTTTCGAAATTCATGTTCTTTCATCCTCTGGAAGATGTAGTAAATACTTGTCAATACCAAACTGAGCTTTAAATAACAAATTATATTCGTCACGAGAAGAATGGTCAATATTACTAGACCACTTTTGAAATAACTGATCTTAAAGAATCTGTTTTATAACAGGTTTTATAGTTAAATAATCAATGTATTGGTTGGCCAAATATAACCTTATAATTATACTGAGTTGTCAAATATAAGTTTCACAAATGACACCCATTTAAATTCACAAATTTTATCCCAATGTAATCTAAATATAAGCTTCTACACAGAACTATTAAGTGTGATTTCATTTTTAGCCATTCTACTCCAAACGAATTGTTCTCAATTTTACTTTTATTTCTAGTGGGAGCTTTCCTAATTATCCATATATCATAAGTTTTAGAGTACTTGATCTCACATTTAAAAATCTCTTGCAAAATTTTAGATGAACTTTTTCAATCAGATCAATGTTTTCAAATCCCAATTTTCTGATCAATACAATAAAATAGGTTCTAAAAGATAATCAAACAATTTTAGTTGTAAATCAATAGGTAAAAGTAAATTTCTAATCTTTGTACTTATAGCAAACAGGGCTTTTTGCGACTGTTCCCAAAGTTTTTTCTTTGCTCAAACAATGATCCATATAATAAAAAATGAAAACAACACGTTATAAATTTCAAGCGTCCGAAAATTTAGCAAAAAAACAAGGAATATACAGTTATCTACAATTTCAAGAGATGAACTATTAATTTTAAAATCGAAATCAATTCTTGCTTTTCTTTTGCTTAATATCATCCCATTAGTTTTACCACTATTCACTTTAAGTTTCCACATAGTACAATAATAATGTTCAAAATCTTTAAGAGTATTTTGGATTCAATCATAAGTATCAGCAAACATTACAGTATCATCTCCATACAATACAAAAATTTGTAAAAATATATGCAATTCATTATAACATTTTTCTTTTATTAATTAATTCTAGAGGTAAATCATTAAGCTCTCTGTAATAGTCTTCTAAGTCATTTAAGAAAATGGAAAAGATTTTCACCCTGGCGTACTCCAATCATACACGGGGAAATCTGATCTCGTATTCCTGTATTGAACACAGTAATGGTTTAGTATTAGAATACATATTATATATAACTTGGAAACATTTTCCTTTAATCCTACTTTTTGTAATTTAAACTATAGTCCAGTTACTAGCAATTACTAGCGGTATTTCTACCTTGAAGTTTTTTACTATTTCAAATATTTGTTCAGTCTTCACACAAATATGATGCGATACACATTTTAAATGTCGAATTTCTTGTGTATTGTGTACGTTGCAATGTTTATAAAATTATATAAGATAGGGCAAAATCTGTAGTTTTTCTAGTTCTTGTAAATTTTTTAAAGTCTGCGAAATTAATTTTTTTTGTTTTCAAGTTAGTGACTAATATTTAACGTACATTTAAGTTTCATTTCAGTTTTCTTTTATATTATATAGACATTTTTATCATTAGCATATTCTTACAGTTACTGAAAACTAGTTCAAGTCCCATTTCAGTCGACTGATAAAGACTCAAATATTTATCAGTTCACCTCCAACAGATTATATATAAAGACGTCATAAGCAGTCCCTTTTTATGTACAAAGTATTAGAAATGAATTCGTATCACATAATCTTCTATGCGAGTTATCTAAATCAGGAGGCAGATTGTAAAGGAGTTGTATTGTGCAGACAAAGTCAAGAGATCAAAGCAAAATAGAAAAAAAACCAATGATATTAAAACTATTAATGCAACTGAAGGATCAATCGATGTAAACTTCACTGAGCTCACAGTGTTTTTCCTTTATAAGGAACGCTTAGAACCAAACTTTAGGAAAGTCAAAGATGTACTATTATATTTTTACATGCGAAGCTTTATAACAAAAATAGACTACGAAGAATGACAAACGTCGTTCATGGTCAACCGATATATAGAGATAAATGATAAAAGTTACGGTACCACATACTTCCACAAGAAACCATACTGTGTGACCAAAGATTCGTCATTCACACCAAATTCTAAATAGGCAAAACGAAAAAAGATAAAACAAGATCACTAACGATATGATATCAACGACTTTGTGACGGCACCACTATATTGGACGAGGAAAAACCAGTTTATGAGTACTCAGTGCTCCTTGTTATCTCAGTTAACAACATATTTAGAAGTGTAAAAATCAATAAAAATAAAACATAACGAATTTATTTAATATTATCAGGAATTTTTATTGATGGTCAGTCTCTTTGATTAAGTGCTTATTTTTTGCGTGTAATTTTGTCGTGAATTATTACATTTCCTACAATAAAAATTCAATGTGATTACCTACCAATGACTTACAAAAAATGGTTTTTGCTTGAATGTTGGGAGCTTAAATGGTAAAAAATAACAGGGTTACTCTCTTTTTCAGCAATAGTATTTGTATGGAAAACCCCTGCTCAAATCCATTTTCCACTGAATGGGTTATGTAAAGGTTTTCCTTTTTTTTGCTTGAAACCAATGTCAAATGAAGTATGAATTTTAAGTTACTGGGTAAATTTCCTTCAGTCCATCCAGGTAAGACGGTACTAGTCACCCCTATTCTTTTTTTCTTAAGTAAAATAATTTGAGGACTCAGCGTTCTGTGTACCCTTTATCGGCGTACACGTGTTTCAACTCCCTTTTGAAAACAGATTAACTGTTGCTGAAACATTATTCAATATTGTTCCTATTTGAAAATGTTGTTTTATTTCAGTCTTTTAACTGCATTGGAACGTATACATTCAATGAAAAAACCTGTTTGTATTTACGTGTTAATATTCGCCTTTGAGTGTTCCTGATGAAGGTAAATCCAGAAAAGCGCTTTGGACGAATGAAATCTATAACATATTGTTTTCAATTTTTAGGTGTGTTTGTTTTGAATTGGTATTTAGCCGATAAAGTTAGTAGCTAAAACTGCCCAAAATAAATATTTCTAACCCATCTCTCAATTTAAGTTTTTTTTCAAAACACAGGTCATACCACTTTCAAGTTTTGTAGCTGTTACAAAAGATAGCTATTAGGAATAATCAAATAA
Organism: Mytilus coruscus; assembly: GCA_017311375.1. Classification (NCBI taxonomy): domain Eukaryota; kingdom Metazoa; phylum Mollusca; class Bivalvia; order Mytilida; family Mytilidae; genus Mytilus; species Mytilus coruscus. The sequence continues at coordinate 36,785,646 of CM029603.1, read as the reverse complement.
AACATTTTTCTCAAGATATGAGAACCTCTCGTCTGAACGACTTTTTTTTTACTTAATATATGGTTTCTATTTTCTGTGTCTTTCAATTTATAGTTGTTTGTCTATTAATTGAATTTAAGATCTCACAGCATTACGCTTTTGTTAAATTATTCAATAAATTATCTGACAGTCATCCTTTGTTAAAGACCGCTTTTATGCAATCGTATTTAAACTATAGAGTGCACCATGCAAACATTTATATGAAAACATATCCCTTTTTAGCCGTACTTCCTTGTGATATTGTGCAGTTCATTACAGCCGTATTCATGTATAACAAATTAGTTTTGTAACACAACGATATATTTTCAGCTTTAGTTTAACAGTGATGTAATGAAAAACAAGAGTACAACAAATGTTCTATTCTTCCTGATATATTGCTAAAGATCAATGTCCGGCTACTTTTGAACAGGGTCACTTCATCAGAATTAACGATATTTTTTCTTTCGGTTAATTTGTTTTTGTTGCAGATGTGCATGTGCTAATGTCAGTAATTTCGTTTATATATTTAAACAAAAGCTATATACTTATATACTTTTTTCCAAATGAAACGTGTTTGTGTTATCATATCTTATCTTGCTGTTCAATATATTGAAAACACACTGCGTTGTAGATAACATAACAGAGTTGCAATGCGCTCTGCTAACAATTTAAACGGTTCTTTTTTTTTTCTGTTAGACATAAATCTTTTTGAAAGGCTTTCATTCAGAATACGCTTAATTAATAGAATAACACTAGTTGATATTATTTTTTAAACATATTACTAAATGAAAGAATCATATAATATATATCCCAATTTAGTTCAGCAGCATCATCATTTTGCGGTCGATCCATGACATTCACTTAAAATTTGTACGAAAACGGTATATTAAAATGGTAAGGAAATACGCTTAGGATATGATCAGAAATTTTCAAAGTTCCCTGAATGAGTATAGCATGATTTTGAATTTGAAAAAGTAATACCAATATATCAAATATCATCATTTTAAAATGGAATCTTTTGAAACTGCTTAATGAAATTAGTGAAACCAAATATATTTATGACTTCCGTTGACTTGCGTCATGCATATTATTCTGTTCATATGGCAGAAAATGATACAAGAAAAACCTGTTCTTATTCCAATAAAAGGAAATATTTGTATGTATACCTGCTTGCCAAATATAAATTTCTTCAGCTTCTTGTAATGTTCTAAAACTGTATCCCATTGTTATGTCAGAAAATCGCCTTTTAATTGTAGCCAACAAAAGACACAAATCAATAATAAAATTTAACAAGATTTATTATACACTAGTTTACAAAAGTATTACACAAAAAGAAATGTCAACTTAACTGTCAAAATATGAGTCCAATCTTTTATCTTTTCTTTATCCGGAAATCTTCACGGAATCCACAGAATATTATATCCAATTGGTCACAATCTAGTATGATGTAGTTTGTAAATAAAAGTGTCAATCCAACTGCAGAGAATGTTGATGTCTATCGATGTCTAAGTCTATCTATGTCTATGTCCAAATCTCTATATATTTTACTAACTTTTGGGTCTGCATTTGAATACTCAAACAGAAATTTCTAGACAACGCTAGAAATATAAATTACGCATCTTTTGTATGATCATTCTGGAAACGTTATGTAAGTGAAATAGAAAGTTCTAATCATTCCATGAGTATCAATGAATGTTCCAGTGAATTCTAAACTGCATAGTTGTAACACAATGTATTTTATTTTGTACACAATGTATATAAAACAATGTAAACATTCTTAGGCCACACAAAACAAATTAGGCCAACTAAATAAATATAATAGTTACAATATCATAACACCTCCCCTTAAAAAGTTTGAGTGTAACAAAACTTTTCATGAATAATATGTACAAAAATACATAGTATATACAAATTGTTTCAATAAGTTCTAGATAAAGCATCTGCTATTACATTATCTTTACCTTTAATATGTTTTACAATAACATCATATTCCTGTAACAATAAACTCCACCTAGTCAATCTCTGGTTCTTGTTTCTCATTTTATGTATGAAGGTGAGAGGATTATGATCAGTATAAACAAGAATAGGATGCACAGTGGGATTTAAATATACATCAAAATGTTGAAGTGCAGACAACAGGGCAAAACACTCTTTTCAATAGTTGAATAATTTTTCTGATGTTTATCTAATTTCTTAGAAAAATATGATATAGGTTTTCAACATTATCATCTGTCTCTTGATATAAAACAGCTCCAACTCCTACATCGCTTGCATCAACGGCAAGTTTAAATTGTTTTCATAGTCTGGAGTGATCAGAACTGGACTATTAATTAAAAGTGATTTGCTATTTTCAAAAGCGTTTTGACAATTTTCACTCCAGATGAATTTAGAATCTTTCCGTAAAAGATGAGTCAATGGTTGAACAACAGTCGCAAAATTTGAACAGAATTTCCTGTAAAATCCAATCATGCCTAAATATCTCATAAGTTGTTTTTATTTGTAGGAGGAGGAAATTTGGTAATTGCATCCACTTTAGCCGTAATAGGTTTCACCTGACCTTGGCCAACTGTATGCCCTAAATAATCAACAGTGGCCTGACAAAATTCACTTTACCAAGATTAACAGTCAAATTTGATTGTGACAATCTATCAAAAGTATCATATAAATGTGTTAAATGTTCTTCCCAGCTATCACTACATACAATAAGATCATCAATATAAGCATAACAACAGTCTAAATCTTTTATAACATTATTGATCATTCTTTGAAATGTAGCTGGAGCACTTTTCATGCCAAACGGCATTACAGTATATTGAAATAAGCCGTCTGGTGTGACAAAAGCTGATATTTCTCGAGCTCTCTGTGTCAATGGGACTTGCCAGTAACCTTTCAATAAATCAAATTTGCTCACAAATTTTGCTTTTCCAATGTTATCAATGCAATCGTCTATCCTTGGAATCGGATAGGAATCAGATTTTGAAACAGAATTTACTTTTCTGAAATCAGTTACGAAACGAAAGGTTTTATCTGGTTTGGGCACAAGCAGACAAGGAGAGCTCCATTCACTGTTACTCGGCTCAATAATATCATTGTCAAGCATATATTTAATTTCTTGTCTCATAAATTCAAGTTTGAGTGGATTGAGCCGGTAAGGATGTTGCTTAATTGGAGAAGCATCACCAACATCGACATCATGACAAACAGCAGTGGTTTTGTTTGGCACATCTGGAAAAAGATTTTAAAAGAAAATACCAAAGCTTTTAATTTTCTCTACGATCAAAAGACAGATGTGCAAGTTTTGAATCTAAATTTGACAAAATTTCTGAATTTTTCAATCTAACTGTCTCTTCTATAGTTTTAGAACTAAAAGGTGGTTCAATTACATCTGGTTTGTCATGATTGTTCTCCAATTTAACCATGGCTAAAGTGGCAACTGGTTTACTCTCACCTTCATTAGTACGCTCAAAATATGGTTTTAACATATTAATGTGACACACTCTATTTTGTTTACGCCGACCTGGTGTTTTACAATATAATTCAAATCATTAATTTTACTCTCTATGGTATAAGGACCACAATATTGAGCTTGTAATGGATGTCCAGGGACTGGCAAAAATACAAGTACCTTATCACCAGGCTCAAAAAATCTGTCCCTGGCATCTTTATCATACCATATTTTCATCTTATTCTGAACAGTTTTTAAATTGTTCTGAGCAATTTGACAAGCAGTATACAATTTTTCTTTAAATCTAGATACATAGTCTAGAAGATTCAAGTCAGTGTGTTCAGTAAGCCATTTTTCCTTAATCAATTTTAAAGGTCCCCTTACAGTATGACCAAATACCAACTCAAAGGGACTAAAACCAAGGGATTCTTGAACAGCCTCTCGGACCGCAAAAAGTAAAAAGTGAACACCATCATCCCAATCCCTGTCAAATTGAAGACAAAAAGTTCTAATCATGTTCTTCAATGTTTGATGAAAACGTTCTAAGGCACCTTGAGATTCTGGATGGTAAGCACTTGATCTATACTGAGCAATCCCTAACTGGTACACGACTTGCTGAAATAAACCTGACATGAAATTTGAACCCTGGTCGGACTGTATAGACTTTGGAAGTCCTACTAGCGTGAAAAATTTGATCAGAGCTTTGACAATAGTAGGTGTCTTGATATTCCTTAACGGAATAGCCTCAGGAAAACGAGTGGAGGTACACATGATTGTCAATAAATACGCATTTCGGTCTTGGTCTTCGGTAAAGGTCCAACGCAATCAATGAGTACTCGGCTAAAAGGTTCTTCAAAGGCTGGAATAGGCAGAAGTGGTGCTGGTGGTATTTTCTGGTTAGGCTTACCAACAACTTGGCATATATGACCTATTTTCGGTATTCTGCGACATCATTTCTAAGTCTTGGCCAGTAGAAATGCTGCAAGATTTTAAGGCAAGTCTTCCTTATACCTAAGTGTCCAGCCTAGGGGTGTCATGGGCAAGACCAATAATTTCTTGCCTATAAATTTTCGGCACCACCACTTGGTATACCTCTCCATTCCTCCTCTGGGGTAGCATCAGGGGCCTCCACTTTCTCATTAAAATGCCGTCTTGATGGTAATAGCATTCGGCCACTTTGTCTGCTTCCTCCTGTGGTTGAGCCCTCTTGCTGAGCTGAAGAACTTCAGGGTCTTTATTTTGTTCTTTGACAAATTTCCTTCGGTCTAATGAATGGCTGTTTACGTCTGGCCATGGCATAATTACATTCTTGCTAATACTAGGTGGTCTTATTACGGCCTTCTCTGAGCTACCGGGACCTTCAATATCGGCTAGAAAGGTGTCAGAAAGGTCCATGTAATCAAACTGGTTTTCTTGCAAATCCTCATTTTGTTGTTTTCAGCCATCGCCCTAGTAACGACACAAGCTGGATACAGTTCAGCATCATCTTCAGGTGATTTAACATCCACCACCGGTTCACTGGTAACAATTGGTTCAGCAACCACTTTGTTCCTAGCTAGATCATTTCCTAGCAATAATGAAACACCCTCAACAGGGAGATTAGGACGAACACCCACAACAACTGGTCCAGTTATCAAATCTGACTTCAGATAAATACGATTGAGGGGAACATCTATACAACCTAACTCCACACCTTGTAACAAAACGGAGGCACCAACATAAGTCTCCTCGGACAAAGGCAACACACCTTCTAACAATAAAGACTGAGAAGCTCCAGTGTCCCGTAAAATCTTAATAGGCTGAGGAGTAGTATTATCAACAATAGAAACAAACCCACCAGACATAAAAGGTTTATAATCCTCCATGTAATCACAAAAACTGGACTTAAAAGCCTGACTCGCAGGACATTTCAACATATTGGTAACAATGGTGTCATACAAGCACTGGTCTTGGGCTTATTATCTCTCATTCTTCTTCTGGAGTCTAAAACAATCAGCCACCAGGTGACCATTCTTCTTACAATAAGCACAAGTCAGTGACTTCTTCTCAAAAGTTTCAAACTTTGGACTAGACATATTATAACTAGACTGACTCTTATTCTGTGCAACAGGCTTACTAACAGTACGCTCAGTGCTTTGATTCTTGTAATTTCCACTGAAGTATTAAAATTGTGACCTTTGAAACTTCTTTTATGTGAAAGGGTATAATTATCGGAAATAACAGCTGCATCTTGTAATGTCTCAACAGTTTTGTCATCTAAATGTGTTTTAAGTCTAAATGAACACATTGCTTGAACTCTTCTAATAACATCAGTTGTCTTAGGTTCTTAAAATTGTTATCTATTTTCTTTGACGTAAGCCATTTATCAAATAGGTCTTCTTTTTCCCTAGCAAATTCAACATAGGTTTGTGAATCAAACTTTTTATAAGATCTAAACTTCTGTCTATATGCTTCTGGCACTAGCTCATAAGCTTTCAAAACTTCCTTTTTAACCGTGTCATAATCAGAACTTTGTTCGGATGAAAGTGCTGAGTAAATTTCAGCGGCCTTGCCCTCAAAAACACTTTGCAGCATTGTAGTCCAAAAAGGCTTCGGCCATTTCAAATTATGAGCAATTTTCTCAAACTGTGGAAAATATTTATCGACTGTTTTTTCACAAAATCTGGGAACCAAACGTATATTTTTTGCTGCATCAAAATGTTCTGATTTCGACTGTACATTAGTGTTACTTTCTCCTTTGACCATTTCAATTTTATTTTCTCCATCTCTAACCTTTCCTTCATTTCAAGTTCTGCCTGTTTTAATCTAAATTCATCTTCTTTTCTTTTCTTTTCTCCATCTCTAACCTTTCTTTCATTTCAAGTTCTGCCTGTTTTAATTTAAATTCATCTTCTTTTCTTTTCTTTAAGTTATCAAACTTCTCCAGGTCTGGCGTTTTCAAAATTTACCGGCTTCAAATGCCATTTTGTAGAATTTTGTTGGCTATTTCTAATAAAATACTGAACAAATATTTTTTTAAAATAAGATATTAACGTTATCCCGGACTTGAGCCCCAATTTCTGTTATGTCAGAAAATCGCCTTTTAATTGTAGCCAACAAAGACACAAATCAATAATAAAATTTAACAAGATTTATTATACACTAGTTTACAAAAGTATTACACAAAAGAAATGTCAACTTAACTGTCAAAATATGAGTCCAATCTTTTATCTTTTCTTTATCCGGAAATCTTCACGGAATCCACAGAATATTATATCCAATTGGTCACAATCTAGTATGATGTAGTTTGTAAATAAAAGTGTCAATCCAACTGCAGAGAATGTTGATGTCTATCGATGTCTAAGTCTATCTATGTCTATGTCCAAATCTCTATATATTTTACTAACTTTTGGGTCTGCATTTAAATACTCAAACAGAAATTTCTAGACAACGCTAGAAATATAAATTACGCATCTTTGTATGATCATTCTGGAAACATTATGTAAGTGAAATAGAAAGTTCTAATCATTCCATGAGTATCAATGAATGTTCCAGTGAATTCTAAACTGCATAGTTGTAACACAATGTATTTTATTTTGTACACAATGTATATAAAACAATGTAAACATTCTTAGGCCACACAAAACAAATTAGGCCAACTAAATAAATATAATAGTTACAATATCATAACACCATACAAAAATTTGTTTTGAATTTTAGAGTGTTTTGTTCACGAGAAATTCATTTTATAGTCAAGCATTTGGTTGTGTCTGTTTTATGGACTTCCCCTTTTTTTAATTTACCTTGGAGTTCGTTTTTTTTTTGTCAATACTTTTTTTATTCACACAAGAATTTTTTTTTATTATTAAAGATTCTGTTCAAATGACATAAACTTTTCGATTTCCAAAAATTGCTATGAATAAAAAAGGAATTGTTTAATAAAACAGCTTCATTAATATGAAATCTCGCACTTCTTATTACAATGTATAGGCCTTTTGATTTCAACTTTTTGTCATTGAATTTGGACCTTAATATAGAAATCTAAAAAAAGGAAAAGAAACATGCTTTAAAAATAGATATTTCAGTAATTTTAAAGAAAATATGAGTATACTCAAAGTATGAAACAAGGTGATATTTGTTGCGTCTGCAGGGTAAGCGTCTCCTATGTATACATCACCCCAGGCGAATTCACAATCAGTCCTCAAAAATGCAAATACTTGATATAATGGTTTGGCAGTGAGTGCACCAACTAGTCTGGAGAAGAAAAACAAATTATGAAAAAGAGTTGTTAAGTTAATGAGGTACCTTTAAAGGAAACGAGTGTAATTCCTTCTAAATAAAACCAAAAAAAGGTTTGAAAACACGTTTTTATCCAATCCCACCCACATCTTTTTATTGACTGACAAAACGAATGCTAAGACGGGTCAATTTAGAAAAAAGAATTCTTTTAAGTTATCATACTTTCTCTGATTGCAATGTGGGCAGAACTATTGACATAGCTGTATGGGCTCAAATAAGAGTGTCTCGTGAATGTTTACAAGAAAAAGAAATATTGCTATAAAGCTCGTTTCTTTTTTTCAAAACACGTCGAACCTTGATAACATGGATTTAATTGACAAATTCTATACATCAAATTTATAGCAAATTGGGCTTTTACGTCAATCAGAAAGAAAATATTTAATATCAGCTATTTTAATACTTTAATAACATTTTCACTCCTACTGATTCTAAAAAATAATGAAAGTCATCCCTTCCAGCAAAGACTGTTGCAAGTTTACACGGTCTAATCAAATGGAAATTCGTCCTCAAAGATGAAAAATAGAATAAAATATGATATAAATGTAAAAGCAATAATAACTCAGTTAATAAAATGGTTACGTAATATTAGAATGAATATACGTAGTTACAGTATAAATACCTTCTAATTCTAGTTACTAGTACCATGACAAAATATATAAATCAGATCAAATTATGAATAAAAAAAGTAAGCTTCGGAAAACATTCATCAAGTTGGTCCAAGCTTCAATCTATAATCAGTGTAACAGATGATGCGCTCCAATCAATAAAATGAAAATACGGTATTTTTGCAACATACAAGAGAAGTACAAATAGAACATAAACATTTGAAAATGTTCAAAACTATAGGCCTGTAAATAATATGACTTAAAAATACAAAAATCAAGGCATGGTAAAATAAAAACCAGAACCATACAAACCCGAAAAAGCAATCAATAACATCAGTTTGAAAGTAATATACCGTTAAAACACAGTAGGAATCGCACTGTGAGACTAAATAAGCCTGTATAGAGTAAGCATTTCCTGCTTTGCCTGCATGATCGAATGAACAGTCGCATTAACAAATGTCAATACCAGGAATAGGATACAAATGGTTGGTTATGATATGAAACTAACGAAAGTGAGACTGTTGGAGCTATGATGGAGATAAAATGTTGCTAGATAGTTCAATCGAGCACCCGGCACAATTATTAACAAGCAGTTTGACAAAAGCACCGCGAATTGTTATCAAAAAGCTTTTGATGGGCAGATTTCCTTTACGGTATCATGTAGGTTAAAATTTATCACTGATAAACCTTAATAAATTCAATGTTTTTCCTCTTTCATACATTAAATAAAAGAGTAAGAACGGTGTACAATTCTAAACGACATTTTTCCAAAGCATAAAGAAAATGCTTACTTACTATCTTATATGTAGTTCAATTCGTAGTCTGACATAATCTATACTGCCCATCTATTTCATTCTTAATTAATCTTCTTCTAATCACAGCTGCTAGGTCACAAAAGATAAATGAAACAACCAATAACGGCGATGGAAACAATTAAATTCAGATTTGTTTTTTCGATTAATTAACGATCGCGTTAAACAGCTGGTCGGTTTTAATAGAATGATTAACTACCAAATATGTCTTTGTAAATGAAGATACAAATGATGAGAAAGAATATTAGGTAATTTTATAGCAGAAAAAATATTTGCATTGCAATATAAGATATATCATGTTAAATTGTATAAGGACAAAGAGGAAATTTGGGTTAAACATGGTTTGTACTTATTATATGAGTGTGTTAGTTGGAGGATCGGGGAGTAACTTGTGATTTATATTACTATTGTGGCAAATGGGCAAATGATAAATATCTAATGAATGTTTATATATATGAGCTACCTTCTTGTCGGCAGTATCAATCAGAGTTGACGTCTGTCTATAAAATACATCCAGACACAAAGGTTGTTTACAGGTAAATCAGTCAAACGATGAACTGGTTCCCGCTATCAGTTTATCGTTATTTCCGGTATGAGCTATTACCACACAGCCAACATATCACAGCGACAAAACCAATACAAAATTATTTCCCATTTAAGCAAGAGTAAACATCTCCATTGTATTCCACCATAAGACTCTATATTTATGTCCAAAGATTAAAAGTATTACAATAACAAAATGTTATATACTAGTAATCTAAAGGCATTCTCTGTTGTTATTCTGTCCACCTCGTCTGAAGAGACATTGTGCAGGTTAACTATCGTTTTAGCTAAATCTTTCACCAATAATGGAGTACCAGCATACGAACCATGAACACAATGTCTATCGATATGATGACCTACATGTAAGATTCCAGTGAGACAACTAAGGCATTCATTCCACAGGATTTTTTATGTTTTGCAATCCTTGCTTATTTTCTCAAGATGTCCTGTTTTTTCTAAATCTTTTGACGATAGCGTGTCAGTTATGTCCAACTCACATTCTCCAACTGCAATCACTTTTTGGAGTTCAAAAGTACATGTAAATCTTCCAGCCATATCTCTAGAGTTCTTTGGCTTACATAGTTGACTACTCTTGCGTGCAAGCCAAGGGTCATTCTTATCCTTTGATCTCCTCTTGTTCTTCCAAACTACTTGGCAAATGTTTAGGCAGCAGTAACTGGAAATTCCAAACTGTAGAAAGTCAGTTACCTGGTCCCTATCTGAGTTGAATCGTAGAAAATCAGAAGACCCGACTCTCCACCTTAGATTGTCCATGTGAAAATGTGAGTCCACATAATTGATAATAACTGGAGGTCCATATAGTTGTAATCTTTCTTCTGTGGTTATGTCAAGGTACTCAGAGTCCAAATGAAGTAAGGAAAGTACTTTCAAATGGAGAAGAGAAGATAAAGAAACTGCATGGTATGGTTTCATGTATGCGGTATCCAGTTCCCAATGGTTGATATTGTTGATTGCTTGATTTGTGATTGCTTTACGCCGCATCAGCACAAAAAGGCTATATTGTTGAATGTAAGAATAGAAGATTTTTACATCTTCATCAATAAATTTGGACTTGTAACATGACTCTCATTATTTCTTATTTTAATTGACATAGTCACAGTCTTGATGTATGTTTTTAAATCCTAATGCATTTGTTATATGCTTGCTTCAAATAGCCATTTAAAAACTCTACCCGCTTCTCTGGATACTGTTCTTCATTATACTTACAGCCACAATCATCTGAGAAATGTCCTTTCTTCGCATTTTCTGTACAAATGAATCTTGCATCTCCATCACGCTGTACTTGGAGCCAAATACCATGGTAAATCTGAGCGAAGAGTGGGCCTTTTAAGGTGTGTGAATTAACCTTTACAAAAAGGACAGTCACAACCTTTAATATAGTCAGCTACCGCTGGAAAATACAGACTTGTTTAGTAGGTTTTTGAATATTTTACCTGGAAACAAGATAATTAGTAGAATCATATAAAGGTTTTAAAGGGATGATGAGATGAGAGCTACACTCCATAATGGCACTTACAGCAGATAAAAAAACACACGTGTCTCTGTTCTGCGTTCTTTTAACACGTTTTACTTTTAGGACATTTCATTTTGACATATGCAACTATAAATGAGAGACATCGTATTTTAACTGAATAAATTGATTAAGGTCTATTGCATAGCAAGCAACAGAATAGCCTTTCCTGTGTCATTATACTCCATTACTGCAAAACGTGAATTTAATAAAGTACGATTTACCAGTTCCGTGTGTAGAAGCGTTAAGAATGTATTAACATCTTTTATAGGAAAATATCTCTCGGCAGTGATATATGCTGACATTTATGGTCATTCATTAGGTAAAACCTTTTGCTTCATATTACCATAATGGTGGCCTGGTCATAAATGTGTCTTCACCTCGGCGTTTGGATCTTTGTTTTAATCACTGACTTGTAAATTTTCTATCACACTAATATTCTTATTCAATTTTGGCAAAAAAAGTTCTAGGCTTTAAATAAAATAGTCTACATTATTTTAGTCTAAATATAGTCTGTAGAAGATTGTAATCTGTGCTTCGGGAGAATCCAGAATCTTGTACTTTTGTTTTATATACGTATAATGCGACCAAAAATTTAGATTACATGTACATAATCAAAATGTTAACCTATCCAATCGCAAAACATTATTAGAGTATTAAGTAACCTTTAGTAACATTAAGTGTGTTGTGTGTTGCAATATTTCCGACAACAAATATAATGGTACTACTTTAATCAATCTGAATAGTCTCGAATAATGTGCACTGTTTTTGGTAAGTAAGGTTGAAAATAGAGTATATTAAATAATAAGGATTCTCTTATGAATGTGGCCTGTTATCTATTTCTTGCACGAAGAGATTTTTCTCGTATCACACTGCGCAAAGTGTGATACGAAAAAAGTGACACGAAAACTGCGTTATTTTGATTGGCTTATTCAGCATCGTAAGCCGATATTACGACATGTCCATTGGCTATTCGTTAGGATCATTAAGTTACAATTCTCACTCGCCGTTGAGAGGGGGTTGGGGGGAGGTGGTTAAATATAAGAAATATTGAAAATGTTTTCCCTGTTTTCTATGACATCAAAAGCATTCCTAATACCAATTGCGAATGAGGAAAATGCTCGTCTTGTCAACGTCGAGCAAAATATATTTTAAACTGTTGTGGAGCTTCGTAATAATAAAATATTTCAGTAGAAGAAATGAATAATTTAAAGTTTTCCTCATGTTTAGGAATTTGACAAATATTAGATAAATAGATAATAACATGTCATTTTTTATATTGGCCTAAGTATGATACCGAGACCCATATAAATTCTCGCCTTGGGCTGATATCGGAGTCTCATTTTGATACAAGGGCCAATATAGAAAAGGACATGATATAAACTTCCATTTGACCCCTTCGTCCTGAACATGCATGAAATATTTGCCACTGGACGATAAGCAAAAATAAAATCAATCAATCCATTTGGTCCAATGTGACATGAATTATTTGTATATTATACTGAACAATTAATGTGATTAATCATAACAACGGGATTTCATCTCAAATACGAATCGAAATATTTTAAGCCATATGTATGATGAGTCTCATATTCAAACAACACAAAAACGCTTAAAATGTCAATGCAATTGATCTTGTATTGATTACGAGGTTATATAGAATGATTATGTTTTTTATTATCTTAAAACTTTTTTCAGTTTTGAAGCTATTGTTCTGAATCAATTTTGAATTCTTTTTTTAAACGATCTTTGGAGATAGTATTATCATCACAGTACGATATATCATCGACCCGCTGTCCCGGTCCAAATACGATTCTTGGACCGGCTTATGTCCAATGAATAAATAGGAGAAATTATCTGTATTTAGTATAATATACTGCCGAATATTGACCGGAATAAAGCATTTATTTATATCGAACGAGTTATTTATTCTTAACTTTTCTATTTTGTTCATTGCCTTTTTCCAAATGACTTCTTACTATATACATTTTCCATCGATCGAAAAATATATAAGTAATGGAATTTCACATTAATTTGTGGACATGTATGAAATAAAATATAAAAATAGAAACTGGTATTCACAAAAATACCAATTAACGTTTCTGGGAAGATTTCATTGACGATATCTTCCGAAATTTGACGCATCTGATGACATTTTTGAATGGTTGACCTTCCTAAGTGACATTACGACAATAGCCAACAATCCAGACACTAAGCAAACAATACTGTCACATTTGATTTATTACAGCAAAACTGGTTCATTGTCTATATGCGATTGCTAATATTAATTTGAAGTTATTGATGTTATGGAGAGATGATTGACAGAACTCAAATTGCGTTGTCAGTTTCAATATCATGTAGTTTGCTTCAATCGAGTTTTATCGTCATACCGTATATAACTAACTTGAGTAACTTGTTTGACAGTTTTTTAAGTGACTCAGCTGGGTGCAGACACATTCTCCGCCATAACTCCAACTGATTTTCACCGATATGACATTTGTGTAATATAAATCTTAGAACGTATGTTTCAACCTTGTCTACACTATATTTTAAATATTTTAAATCAACGGAATAGGAATTCTTTGTCTAATTTTTTAAGTGTTTGTCAGTCTAAAAAGTGCAATTAGTTTTATTTAAAAAGACAACTGTTGAAAAATGGATCAGTATTTTTTTTAATCCAAAAAAACATTGTCTCTCTTTTTGAACAACACTGAATATAATTCCATATGTAATTTGCTAATTCTTTGTTTAAGCTCTATAGCCTTACTTATTGGTATAACAGTGTCTATTGTTGTTTTTCAGTCATTGTGTCTGGCGTTATTTGAAGATTAATATCTAATTTATACTTTGAGACATGACTGAATGTTTCTTTTGTGTTTTGCATTGATTGTCTGCACAAGCTCACTATTTCCATTGCACAAGATCTTGTCGTCCTCTACTTTTATGACGTTGCTGTATGAAATCTTTTACGAAGTACAGTCGCCGATATAACAGTAAAGGATGACTTGATTTTATATTAGATGTTAAAATGTACTTTGGGCTTCCTTTTAGTAACTATGAGTATTTTTTATACCGTGTTGTCTATACCCGTTTTGCTTGTACTTGAATATTTTTTTCTTATCTTTCCGGGTATTACAGAGTTAAATTTTTAATAACCTAATTTTAATTGAGCTTTCTTATTATGTACTCTTTCCGATCCAGATAAAGGGTTGGGGAGGGGGGGGGGGGTAAATCTAAAATAAACTAATTTAACCCGCGACATGTTCGTCGGCCTTTCCCATGTCGGGAACTTCGTCAGTGGATCTCTTTTTTATATTTTATAGGGTTTGTTTTGGGTCATTTTGGAAGTATTTGGTGATGGCTGATACTCGATAGTCTCTGTTAACCTTACTCACAACTTTTCGGACTCGTTTGATTTTGAGCTTGATATAGTGTACAGGAAACATTTTTCTATTTGTCTTTTTCGTGTCGTCTTATTGATGTAGATCCCTCATCTTTTTTGATCTGTGTGTACATATTATCCCTTTACGTATGTATCTTAAAATAACAAACTGCAGATTTTAATTCCTCTGAGGACTTTCGTCGATCATCATGCAAGACAGTAAAATGATTTAATGCATGTATATCTTTGATGAGAGGGGGTGGTTAATGAAACGGGAAAAGAAAGAATAATAACATGTCAAAATAAAGAATCAGACATATTATTATCATTTGATCTCTCTGTTTCATTATTTTTTACTATATCATTTAGGTAAAGAATAAGTGGATTGACTTTGTTATAGTGAATTGACATTACTGCAACTAAATCATAAAACATCGATATATATGTAGGACTCAAATCTATGGTGGGTTCCAGATCTATGGCAGATTCCTAATATAAGGTAAATATGACGTCATGCCATCCCCAATCTATGGCAAAAATTTTAGAATCCTAATCTATGGCAAATTTTTAGTTTCCTAATTTATGGCAAATTTCTAGTTTTCAAATCTATGGCAGATTTTCTGCAAATGAAGGACCGGTCAGTACATATCTGACCAATGATTTCAAAGTTGCCTTGAACAAGTCGAAATGTCGATAGGTAGCGAAAAAGTTGCTTTTAAGTAAAAGTCAGTATAACAAAAACGACTAGTAAGCATATACATAACCATTTGTGAAATGAACACAGACTTTAGGGGCGGAATGATGTGCCCCGGAAGAATAAGCATTTCCTACTCTGTGCATTGTACCGTTTTTACCCTTCATTTAACCAAGTCCCTTAACAACTCAAAAGCAGTTTGACTTTTTACCTAATATTATTTTGAGCGTTAATAAATCTTTTTTAACTGATGACTACCTAAGTCAAAGTCCTGTAATGAACAAGCGGCTTTCTTAAAAAAATCATTATTTCTTCAACAGTAGTTATTCGACATAAATATAGCCATGATAGCTGAAAATAATGTAAATAGTTATTAGAAATCTATGACAGATTTAATTTAGTTTCCAAATCTCAAGAAAGATTATTTGCTACAATAGTAAAGGTAGTCGCTGTTATATAGCTGACAACATGCTATTGGTTATGTTAAAAGAAAATTAAAGAGTACCATAGGGATAAAAAAAAACAAATAACAAGAAAACAGCATTGCATAACGAAAAAATATGAAAGAAAAGCAAAAAACAAACCAAAATACACAGTAAAAACTCGTAAAATTAAGTGAGAGGGCAACACCAGGAACACGAGGACAAGAAAACAAGGAGCGCGAAAACAAACACGAAACATAAACACCAAAATACAATAAATATATTCATTTGCGTGAAATTGCCTGCACTAGCGATTTGCTGCTACGAATAACTATGTGTTTGTTCGCTAGTATTTTTATTTCATCCGAATCAGATGATTACACCTTCTCATTCGCAGGGATTTCCGTTAAAGTAAACTCGAATTCTGAAATTTAATTTAATTTAGGGATTAGGGTCCTTGAAAACTGGCCTTCTCTTTTCCTTCTATATAACAAAATTGTCATCGTTAGCGGCGGCGTGGACGTGATATGACGTTATTTAATTGTGACGTTATAATTTACTCTTTTCCCAGGAAAATTACGTAATATCAAAATCTGCCATAGATTTTGAGCAAACAACAAATTGCCATAGATTTATCATTTGTTTGGAGTTTGTGACGTCATTTTTACCACAGATTAGGAATTTGCCATAGATCTGGAACCCACCGTAGATTACTACTACTGGTAGTGTTTAACGACCTTGACTGCAGCTGTTCAGCCCTCGCACGGTCGGCTCGGTGCCCGAAGGCGTTTGGTGCGCGTTTAAATAATTTGTGCCATCGGTCAGGAACAGGTGGAGGACGCCATTTTGGTAGGCCGCCATCTTGGTTTTGTGAGTTGTTTTGGTTTTTTTTTTTTTTTACTATTTTAATGTTATGTCTTCACAACGGCTGCTTTCCGGGCCAGATTGGTCAGCTTCGCAGCCCGCTAACCTCGATGATGGAGTACTGGTAGATGAGTCTCGGACGTAGTATTAAAGATGACAGAAAGCATTATCAGGACCAAAGTCGTGAGACAGTGAAATGAAGGTCCATCATCTAACACCTAGGATACAGCCCTCGGACGTCAGTCGGCATAACACTCCCCCATCTACAATGGGTTTTGGAGTGCGTGTTGACGCGGGAATTTACGCACAAAACAAACGTTTGCTGTACATCGTTGAATTGGTTTCTGTCATCTAAAGTAGTAGGTCGTTGATCCATCTAAAAGTAAACCCTCATCGAAGATAGCGGGTAAAGGAGAGCTGACCCAGCACGTCCGTTCAGCTGTAATGACTGAGACGTGACCGGTGATGGATGTGATGTGATGAATGAATGATATGTAGATTTTAGTCCTACATATATATATATATATATATATATTTACTTACAACAAATTTCAGACTTGAGCTTTTTAAGAGCTTTGTTTTGGATCGCAATATAATTCCTACAAACAATAAAATGTTTGCGTGTAGCGGTCCAATAAAATCAAGTTTATGTTTAAAATGTGTGGTGAGTGTTTAATACATGCGTCTAAGATGATGTATCTGATCAAAATGTGAAATAGGTCGTTTCAGTAATAATATAAATGAATAACTAAAAGCAAAAAAACATGCCAATTTACTCTTTATCCTTTTTCCAATTACTTTAAGTGCTATATAAAACAAATATATCGTGATATATGGGCTTATTGTAGTGTCATTATGGCACACGATGTTTATTAATATCATTTATTACATATATGTGCATATTGTACTAAATTATTAACCATTGTAAAATCTTCCATTTTTACCGTGTTTAAAAAAAAAGGGTTTTTTTTAACTTTGAAATATGTCAACCTGTCTGGATCTCTCTTTTACTTATATGCCGTGCTTGATCCAGACACGTCATTGGTTGGTATTATTTATTTTTTCTGTAATTTTTTTCTATTTTCACGGTATACTAACGGATCGCGTGGACTTCAAAGGTCACCACCCTTGTTAATTATATTTTTTTAACGTAAAATACTCGGAAAATCCTTTAAAATTTGAATACCTTTATCTTGAATTTTAGTAAAAAAATATTTTAAACTCGTTATTAAAATTATAAATTGGTATAGGTATTGGTTTGTTTTGTACTATAGCTTGTATCTCGATACTGCAACAAAATGATTTGAAGGTCAATCGGATTGTATATTGAATAAAAAAAGACAATCTTTTAAATTCTTCTTACAAAATTAATTAACTTTATGATTTGACAGGATCATTTAGAACATATCCGTTGTGATACTGAATGTATTTTATAGATTTGTTATAAAGTACAATTAAACTTCCTGGTTGTTCTACAAGAGGAATTTTATGACACGAAGGAAAGGTTGATGTTCTATTCCAATGAAGGAGTACGATAGATATAGTGGTCAATTAGAAGTTAAATAAAGTGATCTACTAAATCGTCTGAAAGACAAGATTTCGTCAAATTCTGCTTTTGTCTGAGAGAGTAGTTTGGAAATTCATAACCAGCTTTATAAAGGTAGCTACCAATGTTAGCTTCACGCACAATAAATTGCATAGGGGGCTTTTAGTCTAACATTTGTCTAAACTTGCCTATTTTTTGGAGAAAAGCTCTGTGAACTACAAAGCTTTAATGGATATCCCGAAATAAACAATATCATTAAGATGATCTAAAAAAAAAATTATTAGGAATTTGGGCATATTTTACTTCACTTTTTAGAAGCATGAATGGTTTTTATTCAAATAACTTTGGTGTCATTAAACTTGAAATAAACAACTGCGTTCGTTTGAAAGTGCCCTGTCCGAATTACTGTTTTGATTTCCATTTTTATGGTTCCAGAATTCGTACGCGGACAATTCCGATAGTTCTACTATTCTTGCATTAAAATGTATAATTCTTCAAGTGACTTTACTTTTCTAAATTGAGTTTTTTTTCAATTTAGCTCTTACACTATAAAATATCTAAAACGTAGTTCTGATAAACGGATAATTATTTGTATTTATATAATTGATACTGTAAAATCATACTTATAGTTTATCTTACTCCTTTACAAAGTTGAAAATTAAGCATCTATCATATACTACTAAAATAACGAGGTTCAATTTGTTAGCCGGTATGACAGGCCCTTTTGTTTTCCCATAATTACCGTATCACCATGGTGATAGTCTGATTAGTCAAAGGCTGGACGTCTGGAATGTGGTAAATCTGTTAACGGTATTTCATTGGTTATAAATAACATTAAATGGCTGCATCTCAGCTTCTTCCGGGATGCTTCTGGGGGAAGTGAAGGATATCTTAACGTCTGATTGGCTATTATTGAGTTGTTAACGTCTGTTCTTTCAAAAACAAAACAATAATACATCTAATCTTCACTTTACAGTGCGTACTGAAACATATTTTGCTATATTTCTTCATAAACTATAATTTTAAATAGTAAATACACAAAACGTGTGCTCTATGAATAAAAATATTATCCTCATATTTTTCATTGCTTGAACATATTGCTTAGAAAATATTCAAATCACGGAATTTACCGTATTGATACGAAGATGTCCTTTCATTTCCCGCGCATTCACCGCTTCATTGATTCTGATGTAAACAAAACAGACAATTGCCGATAAACAGCTGATTGGAAGAATAGAAAACAAACAAGGTGAGTAATATGATTGCGTGTGTGCAAGGAAGCAAACACCAAGCATCACGGTTTAGTTATGGGCAAGGGTTTCAGTTTGTTTAATGACCCCTCTAGCTGGACGACTACGACTACAGATGAAATTATAATTGAAGGCAGCAATTTGAATTTATATCATCGCATCTTATTTCCTGAAAACCCAAGATACTTGCAACACAGCGAGGTCCCAAATGATGTTCGCATGTGGGGTAGACAGTTTAATGTACTCGTACATGATGATTAATTCTTTGGAGTCGTTGTACACCACAGGCGGATCCAAAGGGGGGCGTCCTCCCCTTGGTTGATTATATAGGCCCCCCTTTATGAAAAGTTCTGGATCCGCCACTGTACACAGTGGCGCTCAGCAGTCATTGTTAATTGATATATCAACAGCACTGCGAACTGCATTTGGTATAGATAAATCCAATTCTAATTTGTTCACATTACAATGTATCAGGTCTTACAATAAGTATATTTCGTTGTGATTATAATTACTATTTCTTTGATTCACATGCTCGAGATAATCAAGGTTTCCCATTTTCAGATGGTGCTGCTATTTTGCTAACATTTTCAAATCTGAATGAGCTGATACTATATGTATAATCATCAATATACAATGGTGCTGAGTTTAATCTATCGGCTGTATTTGTATAAGTATTTGTAATATGTGATATTGGCAGATGGAACTGACTATGTAAAGGCTCTAGTTTATGACTTGGATGCGTTAACAATGATGGTGGTTGATAAGGAAATCCAGATCCAGGATGTTATTGTCACAAATAAAAACTGGGTGTATCTTGTGACTGGGTAATGTGTTGGCCTGGAACCACACACACACAATAAACAGTACGAAGAGTCTGCACCGACTCTGACTCTGGGACTAGCTCTTGTAACAAAAGACGACTCTGGTTAGCGCGATGTATAATTTAATAAGTTCAGCATGGAATACAATTGTACAGAGTTGGAACTGCTCAGTGTAATACTAAATCCAATCTGCTATCTCGAAATAATAAAACAGTTTATATAACAAACCAAAAATTATTTGAAAAGACTTGACAAATAGTTCTCTAAATGAGTGACAAATGCAATTAACGGATTAAAGAAAAAAAAATAGCACATAGCTAATAATTAACAATAGGACTGACAGACCTTTTTAACGAATTAAATAGATAAAAGAATATTAGGTAAGAATAAAGCAAATGTCCTAATTGTAAAACAAATTGAAACATGAAATTAGATTAGCTTAATCTTCTAACTTGACTTAAACCTTTCACAATAAAAATAACAAAATCCCTTAGTGAAATATTGCAAATATAACAAAAACAGTGATTTTACAAAATCTTTTACAAAATGTCCGAAAAGTCTCAAAATCAATTTTTGTCCATTTTACCACTGTGACAACATGCCTCTTCTCCCTCTGAAGCACGACCCCGTGCTTCGAATAGATTCACCGAAAATATCCAAATTGTGGTTGAAAGTTTCTGTTTTGGATCTGGTATACGGTCCTTTGATTTAGCGTGGATCGCAACTGTTCTTTTTCAATCTCGGATGCTTTTAATTTAACACTTAATTCTCCAATTTGTTTGAAATAATCGTCCATTTTTAAATGTAGAATGGAATTTTCATTAAAGAACTGTCTTTTTTCTGTAGCAATTTCTTCATATTTTTGTTGAATGTCTAATATGAAATCTATTTTTCTTTGCAGATATAATTCTAATTCACTTATCCGTTTTACGTGATTTTGACAGTTGTCTACAGTAACGGATTGTCTTTTCTGGTTGTCTTGTAAGCGTAGAACATCTGCACGTAACTTTTCATTTTCAACTGAAACACTTTGTAAATGAAGTAACTGTTTGCGTAAAGTCTGAATTTCGTCTGTCTGACTTTCACCTTTTTTCTGTTCTAGTGAAAGTTTCTGTTTAACACACGTTAATTCGCATTTCAGTATGCTATTAGAGTCCAAACAACTTTTAAATGCTGAATCACGAAGATTGGCAAATGGCAAACTACGGGTCAATGATTTTGAATCGAAATATTCCTTTATCCGTCTCGAATCTCTATCCTTTTGCGATTTTGATTTTATTTTTGTTTGCGTTACATCTTTGCACTTTTGAATTTCCTGATTAGGACGAAAGACACACATTCGGGCGTAATGTCCTATGTGGTGACACTTAAAACATTGCTTACTTGTTGCAAAACAAAATGTCTGTCTATGCTGATTTCCACATCTGGCGCACGCTGGAATCTGACGCATTTGGAAAAACCATGATCTCCACTGTGGCCTGAAGTTGTATTCCATCGCTGCAACTCTGCTACATGTATATATGTACGTCTCTGGGGAACTGGTAACTCGCCTGCTGCTCTGAGGTATCAGGAAAGCGTGTTGAGCTAAAGAGTCAACACGACCCGGACCTGGCACCAAATGTCAGGAATAGAAACTGGAAGTATCTTGTGACTGGGTAATGTGTTGGCCTGGAACCACACACACACAATAAACAATACGACTAGTCTGTACCGCCTCTGACTCTGGGACTAACTCTTGCAACAAAAGACGACTCTGGTTAGAGCGATGTATAATTTAATAGTTCAGCATGGAATACAATTGTACAGAGTTGAAACTGCTCAGTGTAATACTAAATCCAATCTGCCACATCAAAATAATAACACAGTTTATATAACAAAGCAAAAATAACTTGAATAGCCTTGACAAATATTTCTCTAAATGAGTGACAAATTCAATTAACGGATTAAAGACAAAAACTAGCATATAGCTAATAATTAACAATAGAACATACAGACGTATCTATGGAATTAAAGTCTTGTCTTCTCATATACGAATAATAGATCAATTGAAGAAAAATGTCGCTAATTGAAAAACAAATTAAAACATGAAATTAGATTAGCTTAATCTTCTAACTTGACTTAAACCTTTCACAATAAAAATAACAAAATCCCTTAGTGAAATATTGCAAATATAACAAAAACAGTGATTTTACAAAATCTTTTACAAAATGTCCGAAAAGTCTCAAAATCAATTTTTGTCTATTTTACCACTGTGACATTATTCCAAAACCAAACAGGTATTTTATGATATATATTAGAATTCATCCTCCTGAACATAGTACCCATATATAATTACCATACACCTTATCGCTATATAGAATTCTGTCCCAGCTGACCTGAGAATCTGTACCGCTTCAACCATTGACATCATACAACAATCACTTTTCCATTGTGGAGTCAGATATTTTGTATTATGACGTCAAATTTTTACGTGAACCTTTGTGATGGCCAGTAATGACAGACAAATAGCAATAAGTAGGATTCAAAGCAATCTTTAATAAATCAACTCTAATGAAATATTCTTATATATATAGATGATCACATGACATCATGAACATAGACGTCCCTTAGCTAGTGCCGAAAATAAATTTTTCGAATGCATCTATTGAAAATTAATTATTGCATGCGTTTCATAAGTTCTGCTTTGGACATAACTGAATAACAATGCCGAATATAATGGAAGCATACATTAAGTTAAATTTCTTTATTTTTCACATAGCATCTGACAGTATTGAATGATACGATATGAATCAGCAGATTTTTTGTTGTTTTAGAAGTTCAACGAGAAGTTATATATTTTACTTAGCATGCTTAGTTGGGTGGATAACATAACATTTATCTTGTCATTATACATATAAAAAGAATATGAGGTATGATTGCCAATGAGACAACTCTCTAAAAAAGACCAAAATGACACAGAAATAAACAACTATAGGTCACCTTACGGCCTTCAACAATGAGCAAAGCCCAAACCGCATAGTCAGCTATAAAATGTCCAGAAATAACAATGTAAAACAATTCAAACGAGAAAACCAACGGCGTAATCTATGTTTGCTCAGCATTCATCATGAAAACGATCACATTATAAATCATTTTAGGAAAGCACTGTGTAAGCAGATATTTCAGGAGGCAACAAGTCTGTAGGCTGACTGTATATTATCTGAACAAGTTCATTTCTTGTCAACTTCATAATATTTCAAACATTTTAATAGATGTCACCCAAATTTGGTCTTTTTCTTTTGGCTTGATATTCTTGCTTTTCCAAAGTCATGTTCATTTATTTTTCAACCGCGCCCAGAAATATGCGGTTACCTTTAATTTCAGAAACGGATTGAAGGAAAGGCGACCTGGGTCCCCCTTTTAAAACCTACATTTAATGTTAATGCAGACATTTTACTTGTTCCACACAAAACCTTGTCAAGTTTGGGGCCCCCAGGCACCCCTTCTTTCCATAATTCATCCTACATCTACTTTTGAATGTGTTGCTTATTTGTTCTTTGGTCTATGAACATCTGTCTATATATTGACAATGAAACCACATCTTCATGGTCCCACAAAAATGTTGAAAATGTGTACATGTACATTTCATTTTTTTTCTAGCTCCTCTCAATCATATGATAGCAGTACCTTTTTGGTCACTATTCAGTGTTGCGTATAAATATTAATTGTAACACTTTATAGTGACTGAACAGGTAAAACAAATACTTCTCAAGAAACAGAAAAAGAAGACTACTTGGAACAGCACCAGACTACGTATTAATAAAAACTCAGATCGGAATAGCATGGATGATATATTTATACATCCTTGTGAATAAGCAAGGAAAGCTATTAATAATAGTGCATTTTTTTTAAAGTTTGTTGGGTTTTTCATTCATATTCTGTTCGAATTTTCACACAATCTGTCAAAAAGGCAAAACTAACTTTACTGAAACTTTCAAACAATTTGTGAAGTGTTTCATTCACCAAAACACTCTTGCGATTCTACAAAAAAAAATCATGCATGATTTTGTGAATAAAAGGGGAAAAAAGCCTTACACAGCGCACCCGTGCATGTCAATTGCGAACTGACCAAATAATTTATCACGACCAGTCAACTGATACTGACATTATCAGAGAGTACACATCAAAGGAAAAATGAACAAATTACCGATAAATTGTTATATATGATATTATAGAATTAAATATGTTTTATTACAAAAAAATGTGTTCTCAATCTTGTCGATAGATATAACAGAATGCCATATCAGTACCAAAGACAACTCTCCATCCAAGTCACAATTTGTAAAAGTAAACCATTATGGGTTGAAGTACGGTCTTCAACATGAATCCTTGGTTCACACCAAACAGCAAGCTATATAGTCCATATCAATCATGACAATCAACATAAACAAATAAAACAACTATCGCTTACTAATAATCATGACTATATGTATTACATGAACTGGTTGCTATCAGAAATGAAAATATAAATATTCCAACTAACAAAAGCATATGCTTACACATGCAACCAAATATAAAGCACTAAATGTTAATACCAATATGAAGCTCTCATCTATAGAACTTACAAAAAAAATGTCAAGATTACAAACCATAACAAAATATTAAAAAATATAAGAAGCCAGCTGACAACATGTTCTAGAAAATTATTTGCAATTAATATTTCATTCCAAATCCATTATCACAAAACATCTTACAGTAATACTACATCTGGAAATTAGTAATAACAACACGTAACCTGTACCTTCAAAACTAATTGCTTCTTCTAAGACAAAAGCCAGATGAGATATTCATCACTTCTATACATTTAAGATGTAATAGTCTCATATTTGAATGGCCAACTATAGTAGTCCGAGGCGGATTTAGAGAGTTTTTCAGGGGAACTGCCCCCCTCCTTTTGTGGGAAAACTTTGGTTGATCATATACATGTAGTGAATCACTGAAGCATGACTGGAGCGGGCCCCCTCTTATGAAAATTTCTAGATCCGCCACTGGTAGTCCATTTTGTAAAGCAGTTATCCTCAAAAGCAAATAATACGTTTTTCTTATCAGCTTGATTACAACCTTGCAAACTATTGCATAACAGTCAAGACACAGTATGCATGTTAAAACTACTTGCATTGTCATAAAGAGTAAACAATCATATTCCACAAAACAAAGAAAAAAGTGTTTGTATCGTTACTCTAGCTATTACAAACCATATATATATATTATCATGTGACTATAAAGCCTCCTTCCATGATAACCCTGAGCCACCAATACTACAACTAAAATCAAAAACCAGGAGAAAAAAGACACTATAAATTCATAGTGCTTGGAGTGCAAGATTTCAATAAAAAAAAAAAACCTATACCCACAAACCACCGATCTCAATATAAGCAGCTAAAAATACGGCAAGCTTTTTAGAAAAGGTATTACTTGTTACTATTACCAATAATTAACAAGTTCCGGATCGATTCCGATACCGATACCAATAGTACTTGTACCTGTTAACTAATCTGAACATTCCGCCTCTGTCAGGCGCACCACCAAACGGTGTATTTGGGATCAGATTTTGCTAAATACACGGGTCATAATCACACCTGATCTTTGTCATTACAGGGATTGACACTACTAAATTCATCCATTGACCCAAAAAATATATCTACAAGTACTTTCCGGTTGTAGTAAGAAAACCAGAACGAATTCAAACAGAAAGATTTTGAAAGCAGAGAAAACTGTGCAGCTTATAATCAGCATGACTTTATCAAATGACAATACGAATACTAAAAATCCAAGTTGAAAATATGGCGTAGGTACTTTAATTCAGTCACGGACCAGCGATGTCGTGGGTGTGTTCTAGTATTAATAAAGATAGTGTTTACAGTAGTAGACATAATTATTTGCCGTGAATGTAAACTGTACCGGTATTTATGGCAAGCCGTTTTACTTTTTGTATTACTTTAATTATCATACAGCTATATTTGCTTAGCAGGAAAATATCTTTCCCGTTTTTTTCTTTCATTACATCTTGGTTTTGTGTATTTAGACTTAATAATATTTCGATCGGATTCACTTTTTTTTTTTTGAGAGCAAGATCATATGGCCATTTCTTTATTCAACTGATAATATCATTGTGTGCAAAGTACTACCAATTAGTTAATATCAAATATATCAATGCTTTTATTACCCACTTATTCGTAAAAACTTACATCATACCATCCTCGTCTGGTCAAAGAATAGATTTGACATTATTAGATGTCTAGCTATAAAATGACATCTGCTTATTGTTATATAAGAGTTTTTGTGTTTTTTTTTTTTTTTTATTATTATTATTATCTAACACTGACGAAGACAATGCCCTTTTAGAACTTAAATACGAAACACAAAAAATGTTTGAAATCTATTGCCAAAAAAAGTGATAAATTTATCGTCACTCGTTGACTACTCTTTCCGAATCCATTCAGTACTTTTTATAAATTATCTGCTACCTAATAACACAAATTAAGTGATCGTTTGTTTAACTGTTTGTCTTGAAATTGATTATAAATTAAACTAAAAATTAACAACACACTATTACGCGATGATTTATTGACGTTGTAATGTAATGAATTTACTTGAAATTGCATAAATTGAAAACTGTAATTTATGTCATCTACATTTTTTTTAAATTTCTATCTAATAAGATTCGACCAATTTATACTCCAACAATCATATAATGCAAAAACATCAAGGAAGATTAAAAAACTGAGAGGGCTTTTTTTTTAAATCGAATATAACAGAAAAGAAATTAATAAGATACGGATATGGTATGTGTTTAATATGAAAACAGCGAAGATTAAAAATGAATAAAAGGTAGATTAATGGTATGAGTCAATGAGACAGCAAGCTAAGGACAAAATAAACAAAGAACATCCAGAGGGCAACATACAATCTTCGTCAATACACTAGTGTCAATACCATATATATATATATCAAAGAACATCCAGAGGGCAACATACAGTCTTCGTCAATAGACTAGTGTCAATATATATAAACGCTAAATCGTCCCATGTCTCAAATAAAACGGCTATAATACCCAGTAAATATAACCTAATCCTAAAGTATGTATAAACTTTCATGTTGCTGATACGACCTGTATACCAGATGTTTTATTATTCCAAAAGGACATATCTCCTCTAAATGCAGATAGTTCTCAATAATCTAATTGATTAAAGAAGTTTTGCTATACAAGCTGTACTCGTCGTTATTTGAGTGCATATCGGCATGATTTAATATCAACAACAGTTTCTGTGAACCATTTTTTTTATTGATTGGTTTTTATTTTTGTTTGCTTAACGTCTAGTATTTTGTAAGCTTGACATCTTGTATATATACATCTTTCTATTGTCGAAGACCGTATGTTGACCTCAAAATGTCTTTACTGTTGATAAACCTATGTCGATCTTCAGAAGTCTTGTTTTTTTGTGTTTGTTTCCTGTCTCGTTTAAGAATACCAGCATCTCCTCTTTTTCAAATTGAAAACATATGTGTCTTGATCTCTAGATAACCCTGTCTTTAATTTATATTTGAATTGATTTGTAAATTGTGTATAATATGTATGCACATGTAGATTCATTGGTTGCTGATAATAGTTTTATAGCAAAGAGTTCCCTATGAAAAAACTTAGTATATTGAACGTACGACCTCATTCGTGACTCCATAATTCTCCTGAACTAATATATTAAGACAAATCTTGTATAGATTGATTATCAACAGATTTTGGTATCACACTTCCTGTATTTTTTTTTTAAATGCATTAACTTGTCTGAATTGTTACCTGCTATACTTTTAATGTACAAAAAGACTTCTTAGCACGCATTGTGATTTTTTTCCCAAGAAAATTCATTGTTTTTGTGTTTGTGAACACTTTACTGAAATCGAAAATATTTGGAGATAGATGTTCTTAAATTTAATCAATTGTTCCTTGAATGTGGTCGACATTTTTCAGGAGACTACTGACATTTAAGTGGGCACAGATTTGAGTTACTCTAATTATAGTGTTTTTCCTCCGCATACTTCTACATTAAAAACGGACTTTAATTCGGTGCTTAAACTTTAGTATAATGTATATTTTTAGAATGCAGTGATTCAGTTTGAAAAAAATTAAACCAACTGAATTAGAATTAAAAACGCCGCATACGTAATAAATGACACTTATATTACAAATGTATACATCAGTTTACAGTTGACGATTGTTGGCCTTCACATTGTAGTAATAAACTGAAATAATAGCAAAATTCTAATTTATTCTTTACCTTTAAATAGCTTTATTACAAAATCTCCAGGAAGCTGTAACAAACTCTTCTTTAAGCGGCTTAAATAATAAATGATTAAAAACACTGTTTTAATTTGAAAAATATCTATGTTGATATTCATAGAAAACATAGAATATTTGCTATGAGCTGCACGAAGTAAGAACTCTATTTTCTTCTTTTGAAAAATTAAAAAACGATAATATAATTTCAGTCCAAAAGTACACTGCATGTAATTCGGTTTGAACTGGAAAGTATCAGTAACAGGGGTTTACAATGATATTTCTAGCGGTTGTTTAAGATTACAGTCATTTAAAATGCTAAGATAAATATTGGACTGCCCGGAAAGTCAATGATCTGATTAATTTACTATCAAAATGTATCGTTTAAATTTTATCACAAAAAATTATTTGTTATTTAGCGATTGCATCCAGGAATGACTATGATCTGATTAGTAGGGAATCGACATCAGTTCAAACGACACGTGGTTCACCTATTTCAATTTCTAAATTTGAAATTTTTGTATTCAATTCATTACAAGTAAGATCTAAAGATGTTTTTAGATCTTAACTTTATTAGTTTGTCGAAAACAAAATGTGTTTTCACGTCTTTTGATAGTAAGGTGTTCGTCAATTTCTAGGTAAATATCAAATTTCTGTTATTGGTGTGAAAGAATATATATAAATGATTTGTTTCTAAATTTGTGTAACATTAACGTCCAACTTGGTTGAATATAAAGCTCTGTGTATAGCTTTGCTTTACAGAAGTAAAAATTATTGCAAACGGAGAAAAAGGGGGTTAAAGTTATGAAAACAAAACGTCTATTAGAAACAGGTAAAACACCCCATCCTACATATACAAATGACTAAATCAGCAACAATTGGCTATAATGTTTACAAGTATTCCAAAAAATATAATAAGGGAGAGGGTTATGTACAGCACCGATGTATTTTACAAACAATTGCAATCAAAAAAGGCGTGAGAAACCAAAGGGACATTAAAAACTTATAAATTGAAGACAAGCTGACAACAGCATGGCAAAAACACGAAAAAAAAAAGAACAAATGCAAATAGAAAATTATGATCGAATCTAGTATTACCTACTACGTTCTATGGTCTCCTGTAGTTTAAGCCCACCAACCACGTCAAGGTCAGAGACCATATGGCAGGGTTTTTTAATTTTTATTTTACATATCTGTCCCCACTAGATAGATTATTACTTTATTTCCCACGATTTCAAAATTGAGTAGATGTTTTATTCATTGTTTAGAAAATATTATGGACTGCTTAATTTTCATTCGGTTGCTAACAATGATTAATAAGGTACAAACAGAAAAATGAAATCTTATACATCGTCATCTTTGTCGTCATTAATGTTTCTAACTGCAACCAGACGAGTATTTTACATTTTGACATATGTCATTTGCCTGACATGGGCATACATCTGTACATGATAGATTTTGTTCGAAGCAAATGCAACCCTTTGAAAACACA
Organism: Mytilus coruscus; assembly: GCA_017311375.1. NCBI lineage: Eukaryota > Metazoa > Mollusca > Bivalvia > Mytilida > Mytilidae > Mytilus > Mytilus coruscus. Next base: position 36,755,632 of record CM029603.1, on the reverse strand, counting down.
GTTTTCCCTTACAAGTACAAACTAAATCTTGCAGACATTCATATGACATCTGACCTTCGAGATAGACAGGAACAAGACATTCTTCTTTTCCCATCCGAACTGAAGAAGAGAATGTTAGGATAGTTTTGCTATATGGGAAGACATCAAATTTATGTCTGGAGTGAAGCTCTTATTACATATTGTTTAAAAGTAGATTCACAAGGAGGAAGTTTGACAAGGGTTTAAATTGTAGCCAATTTTACGCTCAATTTGTTTAGGTCACTATGATCTATTTTGAGTTTTGACTTGAGATCATTCAACCTAACTACAAGATCTCGAGCTGCATCTATAGATTCATCGATGTCACAATTAGAAAGGTTTGACAAATCGGTGAAATCATCTGGGTTGTCCTTCAAGACTAAAAAACAGTGCGCTTACCGATCCTAAACAGGGATGACGTTGTATCGCATCATGTTACAGCATGTGCGGCTGGTATAGAATGTTACAGCTGGCAAACCCGAGACTTTTTTTACAGACGAATAAGAACTTGAATCAGCTTTAAAATAACTGCAGTTGTGTCTGCTAGTGTAAGATTTATAGCAAGAATGGTATTACAATATTTTGTAATCATCAGTACGAAGATGGTCTAGGTCTGAAGCATCATGCAATATACTAAAATATACATAATCTTTCCGTGCTCCAACGATAAAGCTTTTTTGTGTGCTAATTCCTCGCATATTAATAAGCAATTCAGTAGAAGAACCCTGAAATATAACACACTTATCCCATTGTATTTCATTCCTACTTCGTTTAGGGCTTGGTGGGCATAGTTTAACAGGACTGTGAATGTGTGCCATATTCCTGGTCTGAAACTTGACCTAAGGATTTGATTTGTACATTACAATTATAACAAAACTATCAATTTGAAAAAAACAATTAAAGTTATAAAAACCAACAAAAAAAATATTCCTAAAAGAAAACAACGATCTTCAAACTAACTGGACTATTCAAAACATACAAATCGACCATACAACAAGCAAAACAGAGAAATGAAGTTAGTGACAATTGTCCTAGTTAATGACCTGATAGTGTAAGCTACAAAACGATTAACGGCACGAGAAAAGGCGTGTTTGAATCAAGGCAGAATTATCACTAAATTTGTGTTTTAAATTGCTATTTTCTTCGCACCGATTAACATTACACGAAAGATATTTGGCACACATATGAACCATGTCTATTTGATGTAATCAGAGTAAAAATCCCGTGAAAGTAACACGCAATAAATTTTCTTTCGTTCAAAATGTGGTAAATTTCAGCTAAAAAAATAGTCTTACTAAAATCATGAAATACTTATACTTTAATTATATAAATCTTTTCATCTTTCGTTATATAATAAATTTAATTTTTAAGCTAAATGATAAGTATCATTTGAACAAATGACACAGAAAGCAACAATTTTATTTTTCGTGTTGAAGATGGCCTGTATGATGAGGTATCTTTGGGTACCCTAAGAAACTACAAAATTTTGAAAAACGTGACCACGGGAGCTTACGACGACATTCATGATTGGAAAATATAATGATTTTCCAATAGTTTGCATATAAATATAGCCGTGTGTTATCCGTTAACTTAAACTCGTTAACTAGGCGCCTTTTTCGATACTGGGCACCCTACTATTCATTACGTCACACCATCTAAAGTTGAAACTCGCCATGACGAAATTGTGGACCTTATAAAAGAAGGATCTGTTGGACGATTGTCAAATAAAACAGCTTTTCACAGAGGACCACATGACAAGAAAGTAAAAATTTACAGGTAACCATACGGCATTCGACAATGAGCAAATCCTACAACGTAAAGTAATCTACAAAAGCCCCGGGATAACAAAATGTGAAACAATTCAATAAAGAAAGTCAACGACCTGATAATAAAATTCCTCCGAACGTTCACTTTTTCCTGATGTCTGACATGAGTACAGTGTAGCTGATTTTAGGACAAATGCATCATGTCTCCTTATTGTAAACTAAGATTATAATTATCTAGACCTATTTCAATTTCTAAATTTGAAATTTTTGTATTCAATTCATTACAAGTAAGATCTAAAGATGTTTTTAGATCTTAACTTTATTAGTTTGTCGAAAACAAAATGTGTTTTCACGTCTTTTGATAGTAAGGTGTTCGTCAATTTCTAGGTAAATATCAAATTTCTGTTATTGGGTGTGAAAGAATATATATAAATGATTTGTTTCTAAATTTGTGTAACATTAACGTCCAACTTGGTTGAATATAAAGCTCTGTGTATAGCTTTGCTTTACAGAAGTAAAAAATACTGCAAACGGAGAAAAGGAGGGGCTAAAGTTTTAAAACAAAACGTCTATTAGAAACAGGTAAACCATCCCATCCTACATATACAGATGAGTAAATGAGCAACAATTGGCTATAATGTTAACAAGTATTGAAAAAATATAAAAAGGGAGAGGGTTATGTACAGCACCGATGTATTTTACAAATAATTGCAAACAAAAAGGCGTGAAAAACCAAAGGGACATTAAAAACTTATAAAATGAAGACAAGCTGACAACAGCATGGCAAAACACGGGAAAAAAGAACAAATGCAAATAGAATATTATGATCGTATCTAGTATTACCTACTACGTTCTATGGTCTCACCAACCACGTCAAGGTCAGAGACCATATGTCAGGGTTTTTTTTATTTGTTTTGTTTTCATACCTTTCCCCAGTAGATAGATTTTACTATATTTCCAACGATTTCAAAATTGAGTAGATGTTTTATATATTGTTTAGAAAATATTATGGACTGCTTAATTTTCATTCGATAACTAACAATGATTCATACGGTACAAACAGAAAAATGAAATCTTATACATCGTCATCTTTGTCGTCATTAATGTTTCTAACTGCAACCAGACGAGTATTTTACATTTTGACATATGTCATTTGCCTGACATGGGCATACATCTGTACATGATAGATTTTGTTCGAAGCAAATGCAACCCTTTGAAAACACAGTTTTCCCCTTACAAGTACAAACTAAATCTTGCAGACATTCATATGACATCTGACCTTCGAGATAGACAGGAACAAGACATTCTTCTTTTCCCATCCGAACTGAAGAAGAGAATGTTAGGATAGTTTTGCTATATGGGAAGACATCAAATTTATGTCTGGAGTGAAGCTCTTATTACATATTGTTTAAAAGTAGATTCACAAGGAGGAAGTTTGACAAGGGTTTAAATTGTAGCCAATTTTACGCTCAATTTGTTTAGGTCACTATGATCTATTTTGAGTTTTGACTTGAGATCATTCAACCTAACTACAAGATCTCGAGCTGCATCTATAGATTCATCGATGTCACAATTAGAAAGGTTTGACAAATCGGTGAAATCATCTGGGTTGTCCTTCAAGACTAAAAAACAGTGCGCTTACCGATCCTAAACAGGGATGACGTTGTATCGCATCATGTTACAGCATGTGCGGCTGGTATAGAATGTTACAGCTGGCAAACCCGAGACTTTTTTTACAGACGAATAAGAACTTGAATCAGCTTTAAAATAACTGCAGTTGTGTCTGCTAGTGTAAGATTTATAGCAAGAATGGTATTACAATATTTTGTAATCATCAGTACGAAGATGGTCTAGGTCTGAAGCATCATGCAATATACTAAAATATACATAATCTTTCCGTGCTCCAACGATAAAGCTTTTTTGTGTGCTAATTCCTCGCATATTAATAAGCAATTCAGTAGAAGAACCCTGAAATATAACACACTTATCCCATTGTATTTCATTCCTACTTCGTTTAGGGCTTGGTGGGCATAGTTTAACAGGACTGTGAATGTGTGCCATATTCCTGGTCTGAAACTTGACCTAAGGATTTGATTTGTACATTACAATTATAACAAAACTATCAATTTAAAAAACAATTAAAGTTATAAAACCAACAAAAAAATATTCCTAAAAGAAACAACGATCTTCAAACTAACTGGACTATTCAAAACATACAAATCGACCATACAACAAGCAAAACAGAGAAATGAAGTTAGTGACAATTGTCCTAGTTAATGACCTGATAGTGTAAGCTACAACACGATTAACGGCACGAGAAAAGGCGTGTTTGAATCAAGGCAGAATTATCACTAAATTTGTGTTTTATTCATTACGTCACACCATCTAAAGTTGAAACTCGCCATGACGAAATTGTGGACCTTATAAAAAGAAGGATCTGTTGGACGATTGTCAAATAAAACAGCTTTTCACAGAGGACCACATGACAAGAAAGTAAAAATTTACAGGTAACCATACGGCATTCGACAATGAGCAAATCCTACAACGTAAAGTAATCTACAAAAGCCCCGGGATAACAAAATGTGAAACAATTCAATAAAGAAAGTCAACGACCTGATAATAAAATTCCTCCGAACGTTCACTTTTTTCCCTGATGTCTGACATGAGTACAGTGTAGCTGACTTTAGGACAAATGCATCATGTCTCCTTATTGTAAACTAAGATTATAATTATCTAGAAGTCACGTACACTGTTATGAAAAGGTTTCATTAGCGTTACCCTATGCTTTACAAATGAATTGTAGAATATCAGTTTAAACCATGCAATTAAAGAAATTAAAATACATTCGATACTCTTCCAAAACAACTTCTTTACAAAAATAATTTCTTAGTGATTTAATTATTGAAATGATACATTTTTTCCGTAAATTACCAGTTCAGAAAATTTTGTAATTTACTGATTTGAAACTTAGATTGATACTTCCTCAGGCAAGGTTGATATGATACGGAATTAACTCTTTAATGTTTGCCCTTTCATGCTCTCAAACGTTTTATATTTTTTGGCATTCCAAACTTTTGGTCTCGGGCGTACCTTTTCAAGGTTATTCCAGACCTTATTATACGGATCGCAATTGCCGCATGTTTACTCTTTCGGAACCCCAAGTTCAATGTAGGTTTTAGTGTAGTTTTAATTATGATGCTTGGTAAGAAGTCGTTCTTCCCTTTAAAATAGTTAATTGATATTTCTTCCAAGTGGTTATGAACTATATTAAGAACTTTAAAACAAATATAATTGATTAATAATTTACACATTTTCATGTGTCGGTTTTAACGTTAGTGTATCCAACACACATTTGTAAAGTGACAAACATTTTTTAGCTTGATATAGATTTGAAATAGAAAATATGAAAATTAAACATCAATCTTAGGATGCAGTCCATATGTTATGGCATACATATCCCATATTTCCTTTTATTCATATTTGATTAAGTAAAACTAATAGGCTTACTATTTTTTAGGGATGTACAAAGAAGGCTTCATGTATACCTCCAAAGTTGACTAGGTATCTTTACATCCCTGGCTTTCAAATGTTTCTTGTATACCTCCAAAGTTGACTAGGTATCTTTACATCCCTGGCTTTCGAATGTTTCTTGTATACCTCTAAAGTTGACTAGGTATCTTTACATCCCTGGCTTTCGAATGTTTCTTGTATACCTCCAAAGTTGACTAGGTATCTTTACATCCCTGGCTTTCGAATGTTTCTTGTATACCTCTAAAGTTGACTAGGTATCTTTACATCCCTGGCTTTCGAATGTTTCTTGTATACCTCCAAAGTTGACTAGGTATCTTTACATCCCTGGCTTTCGAATGTTTCTTGTATACCTCCAAAGTTGACTAGGTATCTTTACATCCCTGGCTTTCGAATGTTTGCGCGTTCCTGAAGAAGGTTCGGATGCACGAAATTTATAAAATGTTTTTTTATGTCCCACCTACGATAGTAGAGGGGCATTATGTTTTTTCGGCCTGTGCGTCCGTTCGTTCGTCCGTCCGTCCGTCTGTCCCGCTTCAGGATAAAGTTTTTGGTCAAGGTAGTTTTTGATGAAGTTGAAGTCCAATCAACTTGAAACTTAGTACACATCTGCTCCAAAACTTGACTTACACGTAGAAATCTTCTGTAAGGATCAAATGGTGACTAATTTTTTTCCCTTTTGATCTTTTCATTTTTAAATAACATCATCGGAGCATCGCATGCATTAGGAAAAAAATAGTGTATCGTAGTTCATTCGAGTTTACAATCAGGACCTCCTGGGTAGAGGGTTGCTACTTGTAAAGAAGACACAAAACCAAAGGTTTTTATGGTAAAGTTGGAGTCATATTTGACAGATTTACGGACGCACTCATGACGTGGTTCATGTCGAAACGTGTGTATCTTGTCCAAGTTTACTGATTTTTCTTTAAATTGACATTTTTAATGCGCCATAGAATTAACGCTCTATCCTATGACAAAAACGTTTTGATTCCTGCTTTCCCCTTGGAATTATATAAGCGCGGAACCTATTAATCAATCAAGTGTTATGTTGTTGCATTACTGGTTACTAGTATATTTTACTAAACAAAATTCCACGAACAATGTCTTATTCTAGATTTTAACGGGCCTTGTAATAATCGAACTTATATCAATTTTGAATTTAACTGCAAAATAATGTGGCAGTGATATCAAATGTATCATGCTCAAGCATCGAATCATTTCTTTCCATTAGAAACCAGTAATTATATTAACCATACATTTGTATCTATCCTTAAAGTTGTGAGAAAAAAAAAATATTCATCACTGTTTGCCCTTTCGGATTTCCAACATTTGGTTTCAGCTAAAGCACAACTAATGAGAAATAAAATTTTGAAAGTAGTACTAGTTAATGGCGCATCAAATTAATTTTGGAATCTTGTAAATGCTGGGTTGATGCCACTGCTGGTAGACAGTAAGTCATTGCTGGTATCTCTAATCAGGAAGACTGGACTTTTCTTACTAGCATAATATTACTTTTATATTGACACTTGGAAAATGTTTAGTTGAGAAAAGGATATAATTTTTTTTTATTCTAAGTTTTTATTTTATTGCCTTTATATATGAATCAGTACATTTTCACTTAGAAAAAGGTTCGCAAATGTTAAATTTTCAAATTCTGTTAAGAAACTACAAACATTAATTCATTACATTTGTACAGAATGTATAATCTTATTTGATGTTATTTTCAATCCGCAATAAGTCATATTCTTGTAAAATCCATGATTAAACTTCATGTTTCAAAACATGTAGATGCCATGCAATAGTCACAATCAATCAATTATTGTTTTAAACAAGATATACTCATTTGTTAAGGTTGAAAAAGCAAATGAGAAATTAACGAATTCTAATTCAGCTGATATTAATGGTTTTCGTGGTTTATCATGCAGTATAATTTAATGTCATTTTTAATAATCTTCATTATTTCAAAGTCAATGAACTCATAAATAATATTGTCTAAAACAAGATTATGTCCAAGATAATCAAATTTTTATTTCTGATACGATTATTTAAGGAATGACTGTAATATTTTTTCTGTCTATGAAGAAATAACCTCAATAATGTGGTGCACACTGGATAACCCGCGTAAAAGTGTACACCACATTTTAAAGTTATTTCGAATAAACAGAAAAACTATAACTTTTATTCCTTATATTTAATTCTAAATTCCATTTTTAAGGAGTAAATCATGAAAAAACGCTGATGACGTCACGGTCACATGACAAAATTATGTCTATGAGCCAATCAGAAGACGTGGTTCATCCAAAATCAAATTTTTAATTAATAACATTAACGATACTAAATACACTGCACCGTATGTGCATTTCGACAGGTTATGTCTCTTCAATGGGCCCCAGACCTTAATATCTGAAGATCCAAACCTAATACAAACGTTCATGAGATGATCAAACCAATAACAATTTCTTCGGTTATTATCCTATCTTAATACTGTATAGTAAATTGCACTTAAAATTTTACAAAAATGTGAAATCAACAATAGACCATGGTCCAGATTGATTTTGATGTGTTCATGATTTTTGTATAATTATGTAGATAATATGAGGAAAAATTTGAAAGTTGATTTGTAGCCAGCCGTCTTTGCTTTCATCGATATCTTTGGTTGAAAATCATTAATTTACATTATGCATTTTAAGATTTTTTGCCATTGGTTTAATGAATTAAGGGAGCAGTAGTTCGCTGATGTTCAAACCTTATCAATCGACTAAGAAGACATATATCAAGGCAACAAACAAAACTGACGCGAACGCATGATAATCAAAAGAAGCGAAACCGGGTAAGCGTCTATGTCTATGCATGTAGTACCCACCATGCGAATCTACACTCAGTCAAAATGTCACAATCGTGAAAAGGACACAATCGGATAAATTACCGATAAGACGACTATTCTTTTATCTAAAGATCGGAGACTGCGAACACATATTGTGAGTTAAGACATAGACATATCGTATCGGTCAACCAAGTTGTGATGATGACCGTGTAACTTATTACAGTCGTTCTTTCATATAACTTTTTTAGGGGAGTTGTTGTTTCATGAGCTTATCCCTGATAACAGGTCAACCAAGTGTTGATGTGACCGTAAAAAAACTTATGAAGTGTCGATTTCAGTTGTTCTTCCACATAACTCCAGTGGAGAAGTTTTTGTGTTAGTAAAGTCCATTTAGTATGAACATGCACGAGCGTAACGTATAAATTGAGATAAACCAGTATACGATGGGGCAGAGGGTATGTTACAGCTGTGAATTGGGAAGGTCACAATTGGAAAATTGATCATATATTCTAGTTTGAAGTCGTCCATCAGTGTCAATATCGAGGAAAGATAAAGATACACAGCAGACTTTCTACTTTTGGTAGTATTCTTAATTTTCATTTTACTATGATACATGAGATGCATGCACTCAATGAAATGTGGGTTATTCAGTGACAGGACATCTTCAATATATCTGAAAATGAAATTAAGGAACTTTGCAAGATGTTTTTGTTCCTTCCTTTGTTTTCTTTGATAAGGTTTTGTATGAATTCTGCTACATATGAGCACAAAAACAAGTCGACAAGTAGGAGTATACAATTAGTATCGATTGCAATACCGACTGTCTGTTGAAATATCAATCCACGAAACTCAACAAATATGTTGTCGATCAAAAAGTCTTGCATGTTTATATCTTTTTCGGTGTATATATTGTTTGGAATCAGTACTGTTCTTTACCATGTACGATTTTCCAAGACCTAAAACAAGAAATTTGTATATACCATACCTCTTTGGAGAAAAAGTCTGTTTAATGAGACGATGTATTCGATATTAAAACTGAACGTTGGGAAAAGTAGCTTGGTTTCTTGATTGACAACATGTTTGTTACGTTTAGAAGACGTATTTTCAACAAATAATCGGCATTCCCATGGGAACCAAATGTGCTCCTTTTCTTGTCGACTTGTTCCTTCATTCATATGAGGCTGACATCATATAGGAGCTTCTTGAAGAACGAAAATAAGCTAGCATTATATTTTATTTTACTTTCCGCTTTATAGATGATGTTCTCTCAGTAAATAATTCAAAGTTTGGTGACTATGTCAAACGCATCTAAACCATCGAACTTAAACTAAAGAATACAACAGATACAGTCATGTCTGTCTCATACATGACTTACGTCTATGAATAGACAATGAGGTTCCGTTGAGAACAATACTTTACGACAAAAAAGATGATTTAAGCTTCCCAATTATGAACTTTCCATTTCTATGTAGCAACATTCCGGCAGCGCCTGCACATGGAGTATATATCTCCCAGTTGAAACTATATTCCAGAGGTTGCTTTTCCTATAAAGATTTCCTTCATAGAGATGTGCTGCTTACAAGGAAGCTATTAAACCAAGAGTTTCAAGTAGTGAAGTTGAAATCATCCCTTCAAAAATTTTACAGACGCCATCACGAGTTTGTTGGCCGTTATGGAATATATGTTTGACAGATTACGACGAATATGTTCCAGTTATTACAATTCCGTCCTCTTTCCTCGAATGTGACTAACAGAATTAGACTTATCACCGGGTTAGTAGTTACATGAACAACACGAAGGGTGCCATATGTAGAGCAAGATTTGCTTATCCTTCCGGAGCACCTAAAATTACCCCTGGTTTTTGGTGGGGTTCGTGTTGCTCAGTCTTTAGTTTTCTAGTTTTTGTTTGTGTACTGTTGTTTGTCTTTCGTCATTATTCGTTGTCAGTTTGTTTTCGACTTATGAGTTTGAATATCCCTTTGGTATCTTTCTCCTCTCTTTTGCCGTAACAAGACTGGTGGAAGAACATTAAGAAAGATGTTTAGTCGAACGTTTCGACGACCCGGCTATATACTGTTATTTATAAGGATTTTTGCATGTGAAAATATTGTTAGAGGATTTGTCTGCTAGAACAACAACAATTTTTTTTTTGAAGAGAGAATAAAGCATTATTAGCCTTGTGCTTCTTGAAAGGGTTGGAAACCCGTGTGCTCATTGTTAATCGTAGAATTTAAATGTGCTTCTGAATACATGGCCGAACAGCTTTGATCCATTTAGATAAAGTGTCCACTTTTTGTACTTCTGACTCACACTTTACCCATTGTCTGGCATAGTCCTCAACTACATCCATCAGGAGGAACCTGAAATTATTCTTTCAGTTCATTGGCTTGGAAATTCGACATTTCGGGCCTTTGGCTAACAACTAAGTATTAGCATGACCAGCGGAACTATATTTGAATGGGGACAATGAACAAGAGCAATTTGGAGATCATTGAAAGAAAAGGTCTCTAATACCATCTTATGGTTGAAAATCTTGGATGCAATAGGTTTGGTGTAAGTTTATGAAATTGACTATTCTGTTTAGATCCTTTTTGAAAATATGGTTTCAATGTTTATGTTTGAGCCTTCCAGATGAAGATAAATTCAGAAAATCGCTAATGAAGCACGAAATTTTTTAAGTGTTTATTTCATTCATGAAATGACAGGTGTAGTTTAATTTTTGAACAAATCAGGTTTTGATTTCTTTACAGATTTTTGGTGTAAAATATTGCTTATATTAAAAGCGTCCAAACTCTTATTAGCGAATTCTACATTTAGGAGACTACGCTCTTCCTTATCTTGAGAGTAGTTTTCATGGGTTTCAATAGCTTGTGATTAGCAATGTCAATAAATATTGCAACCTATCTGTACTTTGCGAATTTTGAATCAATATTGGAGGTGGTGTATATGTTCGATGACCGTGACTAATCAGAGGTACTAAATAGTACTAATTTGTTGATATCACTACACCTGGGACTAGACAAAATACCTACATCATTATTGTGTCGTTACATCCGTAAGAAATCACCTTCTATTTCCTCTTCTTAAGAATCTTCTCTTTGTACGCGATAGTGTGTCCTCAATATCGGGTCAATTGTTGAATGACAAATTTTCCTCTATAATCTTGACTTTCATAGAAACAGTGGAATAGTCAGGCTGTTCAAAGTGTTTATAGAGAAATGTATTGCTTTCAGGATCATTCGTGAGTATTGCAAAAAAATACAAAACACTATTCCACTACTTTTTTTTTTTTTTTTTGTTATTTGCTATTTTTTTAAAGTGTATGATCAAAACCAGAACTAAGCGTTTAGCCCTTTCACCATGTTCGTGATTTTATGTTTTCAATTTTAGATAAATTGCCATTTATAATTAATTAAATTCATTCATTAACAAATCTAGAGACTTGTTGGTCATGATTCGTTTATTAATATTTATGAATCATTACTGAAACGATTCAAATGGATTAAGGTCAGCAATTTAGGTTAAGCAATTACATGATATACGACGATCAAACATATTTGTTAGTGCAATTTCCAATATTTTATCGAATTACGTTGATTATCTTGACATTAAGAACTGCTATGAGTCACCTTCCAAGCAACGAACTCGTAAATTATAACAACAGAATAAACAAGGTCATAATTGCTTTTAATAATATATATAATACATGCAAAAGTCACTGGTACAACAACACTAAAGAGATTGTTTAAATTCATATTGAATTCAAAATATATAAAAAAAAAAGTGTATTAAATCAACACAGATTTTTATTTAATATGGTATTCATTTGAAGTGAAAATGTTGGACTTAATTCAAAACAATCCACGCATAGTAAATAAGATAATCTAAAACTATCGCCTTAAATACTTTAAAACGAACAATTTCGTAATAGTTCCACCCTCAAAATCATCTTTACACTCAGATTTGATTATTAAGTCAACTCTCGAGAGACAAACTTACGAACTTTTTTTTACATCGTTCGACCAATATATTTAAGTCAATAGAAAACAACCAACCAGCAAATTTAACTCACTTCGGATCTAACGACGATTCAACACAAGCAGAAAAATTAATAAAAGTATCTTAAGATATGTGCAACGATACTGATGAAAAATACCAGAACAAATATACGTGCAAGATGAAATGAAATCGGATTTTTAGATATTTCGACACAACAAACGGCCTTCATCAGTATCAGTCCCTGTTCCAATTTGTGATAAAACAATGAGTTCTTTGTGTGTTAAAAGAGCTCACTCATTCATACAAGTAATCTTGCACTTTATCTAATAATAAATATATATATTATATATATGTTTCAGTCTCTGAAGCCGTGCAATGTATATTATTTAGGTGCGTTTATTCTGACCATTGCTTTGAATTTTAGATATGAAAGGAAATGAATATAGGGTATTATACAATATCATATTTGGTGAATTATGGGTTACGTATTGTATTATTTTGATGTACGAGCTTGTGATCAAATTTATTAATCTATGAGGGATAAAATTCACGAATGTAACCCTTGCTAGTCAGTTAATCTCTTTCAGTGGCTAGAACGCCAATTAACTTCGATATTTTCAAGAGATATCGAAAACAAAATAAAACTAAAACTCGGTTTCTTTGCCCCAAATTGATATTGTAGTCTCGGATTTATGACTTTCGAACAGCGGTATACTACTGTAGTCTCGATTTTTGACTTTCGAACAGCGGTATAAAGTAAAATCACAAAAATACTGAACTCCGAGGAAAATTCAAAAAGGAAAGTCCCCAATCAAATGGCAAAATCAAAAGTTCAAACACATCAAACGAATGGATAACAACTGTCATATTCCTGACATATTACTGTTGCCTTTATTGTTAGTTAAATTGATATGGAAAAAAACATGTTATGATCTGGGTTTTTTTTGGCATACAAAATTTTAAGCCTGGTATCTATGATCAATTTAATTAGATCTTTGTTTCTTTTGTCTTTTGTTAAAATAACATGTGTTTGCTCAACACCAGACTGAAGTATCAATCCTTTTCCACTTGATTTTTACAGTGTGTGGTTAAAGGGAGGGTTTAAGTGCTCACAAATATGCCTAACCCCACCAAACTCTTTATATACCTATCCCATGCTTTAGTCTGTCATCCAGTGGTTGTCGTTGGTTGCTGTCTGGCATAATTGTTTTTCATTTATTGGTGTAGAATAAATCAGGCCGTTAGTTTCCTCTGTTGATATATTTAACTTTCGTCATTCTGACGTTTTTAAACCATACTATGCGTTATGGGTTTTTCTCATTGATAAGCGCCGTAAGGTGCCCTGTAATTGTTCACATATTTATCGCACAATATATCAGTTTTTCTAGGTACTAAGGGGAAAAAGGAGATATGGTATCATTGTCAATGACACAGTCCTCATATCTCCTTTTTAAATAAGTACCTATAGAAAACATGATTTTTTGTACAAAAAGAAAGTTGATTAATTTGTACAAGTGCCGATACAATAAATACTTTCTCATATGAGCGCAACTTGTAACGGTTATTTCCGTCAATTGCTTTAAACTCATCAAACACAATAATTCGATGTGTCGACATTGTCATTAGGTATATAGAGTATTATATTTTATGTCAATGCAAGCAATTCCTCGAATGAATTATTGTCTGATATTTTCTTTTTTACATTTACTTGCATTACATTTTGGATAAGTGTAAAACTTGAATCTTCCAGTTTATAAATATCATCGTAACGATTCACTTCTGGTTTTATATGTGTCAAATGAAGTTGATATAACCAATGGTACAGAGAGAAGAAATAAATGTTTATAAACCCTCTCATAGAAGCCAAGAGTGGTACTTTTCTCAACAAAATCATATCCTAAATGGATCATAATTATATGAATAATTTTATGAGTAATCTGTTTCAATGAATAGAATGTATTAGAAAATGTGAAAAATTAGAACCTTCACATAATTATATGTTCATACTAAAGAAAAATCCGTCTTCTGTATTTATTCTGCTTTGGTATATATATAGGTATATATGTAAAAGCATATCAGAACATTGAAAATCAAAATGCGTATTTCCGACTTAATCAAAATGAACCTCTGTTTTCAGAGCACCTGTTCATACAGGAAAATACTTCGTTTCCCCATAATGCCTTTTAAATGTGCACTTGACTGGATATTGTGTATCTAAATATTGTAACACATATTTTATATATACAGATCAACCATTTATGTCTGATTGAAACCGAGATATTCTTAACACAAAAATGTCTCGTAAAGATGTTAAGATTTTCATTCATAATTGTCCATGTTTAAAGAAGGGCAGACGCAACTAAACAATAAAAAAGATTATACGACCAAAGTTGTCATAAAACTAAATCTGAGCAATACAAACCCCTCCAAAACCGATGGTAAAACCAGTTACTCTGAAAGAGACATAAGTGAAATTTCGAACATCCTTTAAACAAAACATTAATTCTAGTGAGTTTAGTAATTACTAGAAATTTTGCTTTGGTCATTTAAGAACAAAAAACCGAAGCATTACATAAGAACTTCATTCTGCATTATGGCTGATCAAAAAGGATTAACTCAGATCAACATGTTAATTCAAGACCAATGTTATTGATGTTGAAAACACCAATGGAGCCAACAAGAACTCTGTTATTATCCACGTGAAATTATCAGTGTGTATGCTTCAACAAGGCGCTGTTAGGATAATTCAGTACTCTTCAACCTAGTCTAGAAGCAGATTGGAAAAGCTGTTTTTGATCATGCATACAATTGCATGAATTGCGGAACAATTGTAAAGGTTTTCGTTTATTTTGGCGGTAAACTTGTTTACTTATAGATTTTAAAAAGACTCCAAGAAACAGTCCTGAGTGTGGATTGGCATTGCAGTTAGTACATGCATAGAGGAGACTATTATCCTGTCGACGCTTCCAGTCTCGCTTCTTTGAGAGTTCATTTGGCGATTCCCTCAGTATTTGTTTTTATACATTGATTTGTTTATGTTTCGGTTCTTTTTAATAGAATTATAATATTTGATCATCGTCAAACTTCTGTTAGCTCTTACTTACCAAAGAGCATAAAGAAGCTCAGAGATAGACTCAGGACATCTTACGAAATGGCATCTACAACAACTCAAACATCCAAAGAACAAATAGACGGCAGGATATTATACCGAAACTCGAGATATGATTATTGTACAGAATTTGCTCACAATAGCAAACACAAACACGCTGATAAGTAGAGAAAGGTTCCTTATGTGAAAGTGGCATACCCAACCGAGATATACAAGTATACGACAAACTGAAAGAAAACCCTGAAGGCAAAACGCAATCTTCGGAAAAATCTACTATTTCCGATTTGTTACATCCCAAATAGACTACAGAGCAACAATCCGCCTGTATTTAAACTCAGAGAGCAAAAATAGAAAGAAGAAAAATACAGGAATGTTCCGAAAAAAGACAAATACGCTTTGCAGTTCATATTAGCACAGAGGCCACAAGTTTAACAGAGCCCGAAGAGTTAGATATTATCATATGTGTTTTTCCGTCCGCCTGAATCAAAACCCGAAAGCAGAAACATTGACAAAAAAGACAGAACTTTTCCGAAGAAAAGAAGAATTCACTCTGCAGATGATATCTCCAAGAACGCCGCAATTTTAGCCGAATCTGAAGAGTCAGACATTATTAAGTATGTTATCCAAATAGATGTAAAACCTTCTTCCAACCTTACTGATGATAATGTTAACATGCATGACCGTGTCGACATGACGTTAATCGTTCTTCTGTTACTGGACCACAGGAGCCTGGTGATTAAGGGGAATCTCTTGCTCGTATTGGTCGTTATATAAAGTTAAACATTTTAAGATAAAGGAGAGAATCTATTGAAAAAACAGCCAGTTCAAACTAAAGAACACGAACTTGCAGTTTATAATGAGAGCGTAGTAGAACCATAACTTTATCGGAGGTATTGTAGAACGAGACTTAAAGGAGTATACAGTAACCTTAACTTTATCGGAGGTATGGTAGAACGAGACTTAAAGGAGTATACAGTTAACCTGCTATACAGGTCACTCTCATCGTGTCCCTTTGTAGTAATACTTACACATTTCGAACCTCAATTCAAAGGTCATCTTTCTTTAAGGATGTAATTAGGTGAGGTTAAAGAATTTTTTAACAGATGTTCGGACTTCTTGGTTTTTTTCCTACGATTTAGGCAGTAATGTACGATGTCCCAGGCAGAAAACCCTGGCCGTGTTAGGCGCAACTTTTTGGAAGTTTTGGTCCTCGGTGCTCTTCAGCTTTGTACTTGTTTTGGCTTTCAAACTTTTTTCATCTGAGCGTCACTGGTTAGTCTTGTGTGGACGAGAGGCACGTCTGGCGTATTAAATTTTAAACCTAGTACGTTTTGTTAGCTATTATTCGTGCGTTTCTTTGTCCTATATGTTCTCCCATTTATTTGTATTGTAGTCCTGTCAAGTAATGTTGTCATTTTAATGTTATATTTAACATTGCCATAAAAGCGGGAGGTTTTTCATGCCACAAAACTAGGTTCAACCATCCATTTTTTTCTTAAAATGTCCTGTACCAAGTCAGGAATATGGCCATTGTTATATTATAGTTCGTTTCTGTGTGTTACATTTTAATGTTGTGTTTTTTGGTGTCGTTGTTCTCCTCTTATATTTGATGCGTTTCCCTCAGTTTTAGTTTGTAACCCGGATTTGTTTTTATCTCTATCGATTTAAGAGTTTCGAACAGCGGTATACTACTGTTGCCTTTATTTATTACTGCATTACTTTAGCTAATCTAATCACAGTTAGGAAATAACCATACATTGATATCATTTTAACAGGTCATTGTATTCACGTAAGGAGTAAATGACGAAGAGGTTAACTTCTGGGTTGAATGATAAAGGGCGAGTTTAGCAGACATGATAATATGTGTATTAAGTAGTTTAAACTTAGCTGTATGAGTGTTATGAAAGATGAGATGTATCAAATATAACAATATACTTTCTACATTTTCTATTTTTTAAAATACTTATGCAGAATTATCAATATTAC
Organism: Mytilus coruscus; assembly: GCA_017311375.1. Taxonomy (NCBI): domain Eukaryota; kingdom Metazoa; phylum Mollusca; class Bivalvia; order Mytilida; family Mytilidae; genus Mytilus; species Mytilus coruscus. The sequence goes on along the minus strand of CM029603.1, from coordinate 36,738,402 downwards.
GGTTTTTTATAAGTAAATTATGGGTAGTTACTTTGAGGAAGCTGAGGGTTCCACCAGCCAAGTAGCTCAGTACTTCGAATTCAGTACTAGCATGACAATACGGATATTATTTTATTGCAATTTGCTGTTGTTAAACTTATGAAATCATTTAGAATTAAGGAAAGTATCTCTCTCATACATAGATCTGATTCCTTGTTCTGGTTAGATTATACCTTTGGTCCTTTTCAGTTATAAAGTATACCATATCTCTCAAAGTACACATAAGGTTAATTTTTATAATGTTAAAGACTCGGTTATCACTGTAGAGACACAAGTTGTCGAAATGCCATTTGTTATAGTAAAGTTAATACCGTTTAATGTTATTACTTAGATTGTGCCTAGTAAATTATGAATAACGAAATGACTTTAAATTCAATGAAAATTCCTCAAAACACTTTCAAGAGAGAATTTGCAGTCAACATTTTGGGCGATGGGAAATTTCTGTTTTCCTTATGACAATAATGGTTGATTGATTATCAGATGTATTTCAGAATATATTTTATACAGCAACGTCATAAACAGTCCAGGATGCAACTTTTTTGTTCAATGAAAGAATAGATAGATATGTACTAAATGTTTAAGCCGAAGCAATAAAGAAAATTTTTGTTATGTTATATCATTAACATACAACTAAATTAGTGAACTGTTGTTCTTCCAAAACGCAATGATTCAAAAAAAGTATTATACGTATAACCTTTATCAATAGATCTAGAAAGATTGCAATGTCACTTTCAACCTATTTGCTTTATGAATAATTCTTACATAAAATTTATAAATGTGAAATACGGCTTTTAATTCAATTCTTATGGGTGGAATTATACCTTTATATCGTAACAGTTTTGACCAATTCACTATCTATTTTCCTGTTTTAATCGTCTTATACAGAAAAGACACAACTACGTTAAATAAAATATCAAACATCATTACAAACACGCGATATCGAACGAAGGTTTAATTGTAGAAGGAACCAACGAAAAAACCTCAAAGATACATAATTGTCCAAGCAGTGCATTAGCCTAATTCCCCCCAAAAGACGAGACTGATGAGAAATGAACGGCAAATATTTGCTATTTTATTCCGGACGAAGCTCTTTCAAAATTTTTCATGGTATTGTTGACCACATGTATAGGAAATGATGTCTATCAAATAATGATATCTAGATGAAATAATCAGAATTATTCAGTTTTTTTAAGGGGTAACAATACAAATTCTTGCATCTATGCAAAGATACACGGTACAAAAAAAAACATTGTTCTTAAGCATAGTATGAACTCTGGCAAAATGTTAAATAGTTTATATATAAAAAACCATTTCAGAACTAATTTTGTAATGCTCTACCATCAGATACCAAATAACGAGGATGTAAACAACTATATCTAATCGTAGACAACATATGAAACAATTAAAAAAACTAAAAAAACAATTACAGTAATAGCTGAACATAACGTATATACATGTGTCTATTGTTGAAGGTCTTATTTTGACCTCTAGATGTTTATTTTGGATTTTTTTGTTGTTGGTTTGCAGTCTCATTGACGGTTACGTATTCTAGATGTGGCGTGAATCAGATGTGGATACTAAAAAATTCCAAATATCTTTTAGAATACATACCATCTAAGACTCTTTCATCTTGCAATAGTTTTAAAACATTTGACTTTTCTACTCTTTACACAAGTATTCCCCATTCTAAACTAAAAGACAAATTGAAAGAGTTGGTCCTGCTTTGTTTCATAAAACAGAATGGCCAACGTAGGTACAAGTATCTTGTCTTAGAGAGGGCCCCTGGTTGAATCGTACTTTGTAAAAATCACTCTGCTTCAAACAAAATATTCTCTGAAACTGACATTAGCAAGATGCTTGATTTCTTGTTTTACAACATATTTGTTACGTTTGGAGGAAGTGTTTTCAACAATCAATCGGCATTCCCATTGGAACCAACTGTGTTCCTCTTCTTGCCAACTTGTTTCTTTATTCATACGAGGCTGACTTCATACAGGAACTTCTTAGAAAGAAAGAAAAGAAGTAAGCAGTATCCTTTAACTTCACTTTCCGCTATATAGATGATGTTCCTCACTAATTAATTCAAAATTTGGTGACTATGTTGAACGAATCTATCCTATCGAACTTGAGATAAAGGATACAACAGATACAGTTAAGTTTGCCTCATATCTTGACTTACATCTAGAAATTGACAATGAGGGTCGGTTGAATACAAAACGTCACGACAAAAGAGATGATTTCAGACTCCAAATTGGAAATTTCCATTTCTATATAGCAACATTAGAGCAGCGCCTGCATACAGAGTATATATATCCCAGTTGATATTCCAGGGCTAGTATTTCCTATTCGAAGGTTAACTGATCGAAAAGTTTCCGGAGCATCTGAGATCACCTCAGTTTTGAATTTAAAGATTCATTTTTATTTGAGGTAGGAAGAATGAATATTAATGTAGTGCAAAACAGCAGTCTTTTATTTTCTCATTGTAATATTTTCCAAAACTACATTTTCTTCATACAAAGAAGAATATTTAGATCATTAAAACAAAGTCCCATCTCTAAAATCAATGCCCTTATAAAAAAAAGTTGCGTCAGTCTTATTTTTATTGGTATGGTCGATCTCTTTCGGATGTAATTTGTCAATATCAGAGTTACAACATCAGATGTAGAAAACTGTAGCAGTATTTGAAGAGATCATAACATCAAATTACGGGTGCAACGTAGTTTGTAGACAGAAAATTTGTTATTCATTAGATTTGTTTATTTCACCGATTAGTTTAAAAGCCGATATCAAATGATAAAATGTTTTGTTTATAGTTTGAATTATTTAAATCGTGTCGCACATTGGAATGAAACATCTTCCCTTTCTTAGATTATTTTTCTGCATGACCTCTAAGTGAACTACTGATTTGTCAATATGAGCAAAGTTTTAGCTAATATGAATTATAAATTACAGATTATGTGGCGCAATTGCTCTTTTTTTTCCAATTACTTAAATATTCATTTTCATCGCGATATTGGTGTTATTCTCTGTAATATGTGAAGATAATGTTAGCTTATAGGAAATAACGACATTTATAGCAACTTAATATTGTAAGAATATTGTAAGATCTTCTTAGATTTTATATCTCAATCAATGACAATCTCACTGCTACAGATTTGCGTCAAACTCCGATCCGTATTTTATATCTTAAATTCTTATACCAGCTGACGTCACGATTCAAAAAGTATTTGCAAGATGCGTTTTATGGTTTTTCTAAAATAGAGCAATGTTTATCTTAATAATGATAGACTGATAATAGTAATGGAAAACATAATCTGTTTAAAGCATCGAAATTGTTTACATAATCCAATCTATCTACCTATTATAGTTGTACTAAACAATATTCAAATATGGTATATCTATATTCATAATATAAATTATGTTTCACTCACAGAGTCAATGTCATATAGTCGATGAAACTGGAGCAACAGATTGAAATCAAAATAGCACTTGAAAGTAAAAACATTTGAGCATCATAAAGCGCTTTTCTTGACCTATACCTTCACCAGAACGCTCAAACATAACATTTGAAAGCCAAGGATGTATAGATACATAGAACCGTTAGGCGCTATATGACCAAAAGGCACCTAAAAATAACCTATTTAACATAGGGTCAACTTTGTTAAGGAATATCAGTTTCACAGATGATAGCGGATATGTTCCAAATGTCGTAACTACAATCCCGTCCCCTTTTCCCCGAATGTGACCTACCGAATTAGACTTATTACACGGTTTGTACTAACATGAGCAACACGACGGGTGCCACATGTGGTGCAGGATCTGCTTACCCTTCAGGAGCACCTGAGATCACCCCTAGTTTTGTTTTGAAGGGGTTCGTGTTGCTCTTGCTTAAGTTATAAGTGTTGTTCTTGTTCTTTTTAATTTTTCAATGTTTGTGTTGTTTATACCGGTAACAGTCTCGTCTATCCTTTATCAAGAAAAAATTAATTCAATTTCAAAATTTCACATTCAGTCAAGTTTCAGGGTTAGAAAATTTTACATGACCGATGGTCTAGAATTTGGTAATGTCGAAGGGTTAGATAAGGGTCAATTACCAATCCGCTATTGCGTGAAGTCTAATCACTTGAAATAACTTGTCAACGTATTTTATAGGAGTATACATGACGGGTGTCACATGTCGAGCAGAATCTACTTACCCTTCCGGAGCACCTGAGATCACCCCCAGTTTTTGGTGGGGTTCGTGTTACGCAGTCTTTAGTTTTCTATGTTGCGTTTTGTGTACTGTTGTTCGTCTTTTTCTTTTTTAGCCATGGCTTTGTCAGTTTATTTTCGACTTATGAGTTTGAATGTCCCTTTGGTATCATTCGCCTCTCTTTGTCTGAGGAAGCTGAAACCCTTTATACTCAATAATTTTTAATTCATCAACGGGGAATTTTTAAATAGTTATTACACATCATGCCAGTGCTGAAGCGCTGACTACTAAGCTAATGATACCCTCGAAGGCTAACAGTCATCGACAGCGGTATAAATATTCAAAATTTGATCTGTTTTAGCGAAATTTTGCATCGAAGAACATCTCAAACTAAATATGAATTAATCTTCATCTGTTTTATAACATTATACCATAATATCTAGCACGGTCATCATTGAAAAATCGACAATTATGAAATGTAATACAAAGTTTACATTCGCTTGATTAATGAATTTGGTTTTAAATATTCATTTCAAGATAAACACTCAAATTTTCTAATTGATCAACGCAGGTTTGAGTCATTCGTGATCTAAATGTTCAGAAATATAGTATGACAAAATGTTTTCAGAACTTAAAAGTACACAATGTGATATTTTATAGACTTAAGAATTATTTAAAAATGATCTTGCTGGTAAATCGAACACACGGATAATTGGGCCTACTGATGAAAAATAATATGTTTTCGTAGATTATTATCACAGTAATAAAAAGTATACATTTCTTATAATCTAAGTAAACGTTGTTATTGTCGCCAGTTGTTCAAAAGTGCACATGTATCTATATAAATCGTGGCCGTCTTCTCTGTCTAAAGATTTCTCGGGATTGTATTTGTTCTCTTAATTGTTCTTGTAACAAACTCACTAAGGTACTCGTTCAGAAGTTAAAAGCATTTACAAATACGGTGTGATATTGTTATTGTTTTTTCCATCTTCGTTTAAATCATTTCAAAGATGAAAAGATTTGTTTGTAAAATAGGGAGTACCAGAAACCAAGTAAATAATACCAAATAACAGTTCAAATGACTTTGTCGACAATTAATTTCTGTATTAGGGATATAATTGAACTGATTGAGTTTGTTCTGGTTTAATTATTAGAACTGCACATAACGGCAAAGTTTAACCAGCTCTTTCTAAGAGGAATTCTCTCTTCAATGTACTCATGTTGTTGAAAATCAAATTATATTTAATAGAAAGTCTATCAGATCTTGCACATAAGTTAAAAGGGCTTTAATCTATGGATATCCTTCAGACTTCCTATTTTATACCATTTTTTAGTCCATGAAATCACTACTTAACTTCAATATTTAAAAGTACTGTTCCTCCTCCGTACTAAATCAACGTGCAGACATCTTATAAGTTCAGGAATTTCACATCCAATCTTTTATGGCAATATTCTATACAAAGCACAAAAAATGTCGTCATTCTCCTCAAAAGCTAACCAAACCCTTAAACAGACTTATTCAGAAGGGATATAGTTACGATACTGTTGTCAGGTCATTACAGATGGCATTTCTTTGGAAATAATATTGATTCACTCATAGGGTCTTTGCATCGAAAATATTCTAAAACCAGTTGTTGGTATGATACGGGTTGTGTTTTTCTCATAGTTTTCATGACGGTATGATACTAAAACCCTAACGGGAGGGATTGTGCTTGATTTTCATATGGTGAATACATAATCTTTTAATCAGTTTAATTGATGTCTGGAGCTGGCATGTCTGTTACTCCTAGTAATCCTTTGTTAGTTTATGTTGATCATTGTCATTTTGCTTAGTTTCTTCTGTTACCTATTGTAACATCGGATTCGGATTTTTGAACTGAGTTTTGCTGTGCGTATTGCTGTGTGTTTGTTTATTCCACATTGGCTAGAGGTATAGGGGAGGGTTGAGATCTCACAAAACATGTTTAACCCGCCGTATTTATTGCGCCTGTCCCAAGTCGGGAGCCTCTGGCCTTTGTTAGTCTTGTATGTTTTTTTAATTATGATTTATTTGTATGTTTCGGAGTTTAGTATGACGTCCATTTTCACTGATCAATTAGTATACTTTTAGGTTTAGGGGCCAGCTGAAGCCCGCCTTTGGGTGCTGGTTTTTCTTGCTGTGTTGAAGACCCATTGGTGGCCATGGGCTGTTTCTGTACTTTGGTCGGGTTGTTGTCTCTTTGACACATTCCCTTTTTCCATTCTCAATTTTATTAATCTGGTTAAATATTTGTTTTCGTATTAATATTCTAGCCATATAGGATCGATACGTGTACCACACCCACCTATAACAACTCATGTATGATCTATTTTACAGGCAAAGGGTTACCAAAAATATCAACTGAACGCCGCTGAAGGACGGAGAGAAATTGTTATTCAATAGTGTCATTCTTTTGTTAAATAATTATCATAATCAACGTCATTTTAAATAAGGTATTAATAACTTCACTTTCCCGGATGAGTGCTTTCCCAGAATGTTTTTAAAAACAGGAAAACTCAACAGTTACCTGAATTTTTTATGCAAGATAAATATGTTTGTGTAAGATTTACGTGTAACTAAATCAGCTTAAACATCTGTATAACTCCTAATAGAGATCCTGTTTTTCTTCAGCACTTCGAAATATTTCTGACACTGCACTGCTGAAATTATGAATAATTACATCTGTTTCTTTTATCTTTCCTGTCCAATTCGTGAGAACATTAATTTTCTCCTGTCCTGGGGATTTGATTTTTATTTATCCACTAAGAAGGTTTTTAGGCTTCGGGATTTCCGTTAACATTCGCGGCTATTGGTTATGCATCATCTTTTGTTTCCTGTTATTTGCCTGTTTTGATGTGTTTAATATTCTTTTTGTCATAAATATAAAAAATTCTCCCACAATCTTTATAATGCATTTGAACTTTTGAAACACAAATGAAACAGATTCAATTCAGATTGTTAGTTCTTGCCAATTGACAGAAAGGGTTTCGGAAATTAAAATTTTAATCTGAAATTTTGGAAATTAAAATTTTTCAGAACTACATTTATGAAATGAAAGTCCTCGATTCAAAAATCATAGTGTGAATATCAGAAACACAGAAAGAGTGTTACGTGTCCTGTTGGTGTCTTTAGTATAAACTGAACCTTCTAATTCCAAAATGTTCATACCTGATACATTAGCTTTTATGGTGCCCATCTCTCTTTATACATCATTGGTTCGAAATGTCGGGTTTTGTATAAGAACAAGATAATGCCACGCAAAGTGGAAATGAGTAATATCTTAAGGTCAATCTTTTTCAAAATCTTGGGGTTTGGACGCAAAAAATTGTTTAAGACCTAAAACAATGTTAATGGTGCGGGCTTCCTTAAGCCGAATACTAGATATATATATTATTTTACTATAGATGTAAAACTTTAGTAGAGCGGAAATACTTTATATTTAAAATAATTTTCAAACATTGTTGGAGATTTGTATCAGTGAATTCATTGAAAAATTGTTAATCAAATTTAATGAACCAATTCAGATAATTAACATCCTTCCTCGTATAAACGATATAGCATTCTCGTGAATGGCGTCTGGACAAACTAGAACCAGTCCAAGACCAAAGCCATTTCCGAATCCGGACATTTAATTTTCAGGGGCGGATCCAGGATTTTTGATAGGGGGTGTAATTCCATAAAACGATCAAGGACGATTTTATATCAACAAATCATATAAATCGTGAAAAACATGATATAATAATTTTTGGGCGATCAAATGGGGACGGGGCGTACACCCTCTACGCCCCTACCCCTTGATTCGCCACTGGTTTTCATATTTTATTTTCTATAGGATAGATGCAGAGATTTACAGGTAACCGGTGCCGTACAGGGTTTCAGTAGTCGAGAACATAAATATAACATGGAACAATGCATTTTGTCATTAAAGCGAGTTTTTTTTAGCTCCCATGGCACCAAACGAAAATGTAATTTGATATAAAACTTAAACAGTTGTGTTGGGTTGCTAATGGTTGGTTTAAAAAGCTGTTTAACTGGTATTGACACTAGTATAAATGGTATTTTTTTTGAATGCAGATAAAGAAAGATTAAAACTTCTCATTTCTACAACTACAAAACAGCAAATCTAAGAAAGATACGATTCTCTAAGGAGATATAACCGAAAACAGACAAAATTGTCTAGAAAGTTTGAAGGCTGTGGACTGAGAATATGGTTACAGAAAATGTATATGTATTACTGTTAGAATGGTTTAGGTACGCAGTTTTCCTACGACCCAAACTCGCATCATATCCAAAAAACCTACTATAACAGTATAAGCCGAATTTTCATTTCTTGGATCCATAATATCGTAAATATTTAACTTCAGATTGTTATTGATATACATATATTAACTTGCACATTAGTATTACTCTTCTTTTATAAGTCAGCTGGAATGTTTATGCATTTTCTCGTCTACGAGCAAAATATTGAATTCAGAAATTGTGAGTAACTTTCAACACCTTGTGAATCTACATGGACTAATTCTACTAAAACTCAATCAGCACAAACAACCATCCTTAATGTAATTTCTATTTCATTTTAGTGTAATTTAATAAGGCGCTAAAATCTATCTCCATTTTAAGTGCTTCAATTAAAAGATGGATTTATTGAGATTTAATTCCAAACAAAGTTTCTAATTTTAAGCTTAATTTGACAACACTCAAATTACGTTATAAAGTCAGTGATACATTAAATCTCCGTAGATTTCCATAACGTCATTATTAATTCAAAGTCTTTTTCGAATAATACATTTTGAAGAGGATCTGTAGACTTCAATATTCTTTCCTTAATTGTCGTGTTATTGAATTTAATGAGACACCAAGGGAATAATCAGCTGTACACTTAACGTCTAGTGCTAAATGTTTCGTGCATATTCAGAACGAAAACAAATCAAAATGACTGTATGTCTAGATGTCTTCTGTTTCTTTGCGTCATTCAGAGGGTGTCTCATTGATGTGAACCCCACATATTTTATTCCTAACAATAATTCTTAATGGTAGGATCTGTAAAGAGGGTAAATCGGGATGACAGGTTCAACATTTAGACTGTCAAAAGAAAAAGGAAAAAGTATGTGTTGGATAGGAACAACTCTATTGCATTACAACGGGCCACCTACTGACCTCACAAAGAATTTTCATAACTGCTTATTTCCGACCGGACATTGCTGTGTATTTACGAATCACTCACAGCCAAACGCATGCTACCGCCTCCTAACATCAGTTGTAAAGCCGGACGGAATAGGTCCAATACCATTTTTCTATACATCCATTCAACCCTTTTGATACCATAAGCCTCTGATACCATAAGTCACTGATACCATAAGTCACTGATACCATAAGGACTGACAGACAACATCATGGCAAAAGAAAAAAATCGACAAGACAAACAACGGTTCACATAACATATTTCAGAAAACCAAATATTGCGCAACATGAAGCAAGATGTGAAAAGAGTATATTGTTTCAGTTATTCTTCGACTGATAAATAGTAAAAATATAGAAAAATTGAGTTATGATACTGAGGACGAAAATAGGTAATTTCACATGTACCACTCTCTAGCTCTCTTTTTTTTCTAACACATATTGTATCCATACATACAGAAACCTGTTCTATGAATATTCAATGAAATGTCAGGTACCTTAAAGGTAATTCATCAGGATGAACTATGTATTCTGGGACAGGTATTACAGCGACCCCTGAACGAAAACCTAATTTGGAATACGAGTCTAATCATTGATGTCAAACTGTCCACAGGATGTGTTAATGCAAAAATCGTTTTCTTTATTTTATTAATAATTTTATGATAATAATTTCATTTTTTTTTTTTTTGTAAAAGCATGTGAGGATGTTTAATCTGATGTTAACCCGGCTTTCCTATATATGTCAAAATTTACAGTATTCTCAGGTGATTTTCATTCATGGTGTATGAGACTAAAGAGATTGCTCGACTTCTTTTGATTAAATTTGAATGTTTTGGGAAGACAGATGGCAACACTTTCAAGTTTGTATGACCATGCATGACCACGTGACCAAAAAAGACACGACATTAAGAGGACTTCCGAAATTGAATAAAGTTTATAATAATCTTTTTCTTATATATCTAAATAGATATATTCAAAACTTGTATATTTTTATCACATGATAACTTTTCAAAACACATACGTACTGGTCTAGCAATTCTGAGCTTAGCATTTATCGTTGTCTATCATTGAAGACAATATGTTGCCTGAGATTGATTGTTTTGTTGGGATGCTGTCTCAATGACATATAACAAACATCTTCTTTATATAAGATAGCATAACACATTAAGGCACGTTGTCTTTCAAATTATTTCAACATAAGGAAGACAACTCTACGAGAAAATTAGTTTATGAAAATTGCTATGTTTTACGTACTGAACATCGACGCGCTACCTTCATATTTATTTTTTATAGTAGAAAAAGCAGTCGTTTATGCTATCAACTTTAATTTGAATTCTAAAGAAATTTCTGACATACTGCGCTCTTGTTGCACTTTCGTTGGAATAAAATAGTCTAGACGAAAAGCTAATTTAAAGAACAACCAAATCCTATTAAATCTAGTTAACTGATCCAGGAAAATATCTATTTGGAGATTTAATTTTATAGAGTCCGTTGTCCTATAACTTTGTATTTGCGGAGAGAAACCTAAATGTTATGTCAAATAAAGACAAATTAAATTCATTTACCGATAAAGTGGTCTGTTGTATTATGTCGTTTACTTAATTGAATAATATGAGTGAAGTTTTTCTTCTCGAAATCCATTCTAAATATTAAGATTAACGTCTGTGTATGTAATAATGTAAAGGCTGCTATAAATGAAATATACAGACGCCATATTGGTAATTTTAATTAATTAAATCATCTTTAGAGAGCACTTCAGGTGACATCTATGAAGGGCCGTTCGGGTCATAATTCATTTTATTACACGTACGCTAGAGGTACGCGTAACAGGTCGTTCACGTACCCTACAGGTACAAGAAACACTTTGTTCACGTACCCTAGAGGTACATGTAACAGTTTGTTCACGTACCCTGGAGGTACGCGTAACTGTTTGTTCGTGCAGCTAATCGCAACAGAAAACCTGTGATCTCTTTCCCTGATTAATGGATTATCTGTGTCAACATCATTTCATCATCCCCCCAACCTCAAACTACTTGCAACAGAAGAATACATGTTTTATGTCAGGAAAAGTATAAGTATTCCCCAGGAAAAATCCCCACGAAAAGAATGCAGATATCTAAAATTATAACGGAAAGAAATTAATCATACCCTTTAAGGATGTGTATTGGATAAGGGAGATAACTCTGTAAAAACTGCTTGAAATTTGGCAACAACTGACAACAAAACGAAGAATACTTTTTCCATTTACACAATCTGTTGCAAAATTAATGTTTGATATAAATAAACTAAGGTTTAAATCAATAATTTTAACCGAGTTTAAAATTTTTAAATCAAGTAGTTAAAATGTTGGAAAAAAAGGCCTGATTTAATTGGTCAATTAGTATTCTCCAGCAGACGAGTTCATTGTGCATAGAGTATAAAGGTTATTCCGCATACGTGAACAAACAGCCGACCGTGCGAGGGCTGAACAGCCAGTCAAGGTCGTTAAACACTTCCAGTAGTAGAACAAACAGTTACGTGTACCTCTGGGGTACGTGAACAAATAGTTACGCGTAACTCTAGGGTACGTGAACGACCTGTTACGCGTACCTCTAGCGTACGTGTAAAAAAATGAGTCAGGGATTGTTTTGCAAGTTTGGCTGTAGCTTTAGAAAACTTATTTCAAACGGAAAAGCACATCCTAATGTTTACGGTGATATTGTTTACCGAGCCAAAAAATTTAGATACGACCCAGGTAAACTTATCAATCCTTTAAATAAACCTATATTCTAAAAGGTTAAAAATTCAACAAAGTAATACGATCTTTGAATATTTTTTTTTTTTTTTTTTTTTTGTGTGTGTATAAATATTGATTTTGTTATCAGTATATTAAAACCATACTAAATATTATTGTTATGTATATATGCACATTCACAGTACTACAATCTGTCGATACCTATATTTTGGCATTGCACTAGGTCATGTTTTTCTCGGACTGTTAATGACGTCTTTATTCTAAATACGTTGGAAGTTTACAAATTGATATTTTAGGCTGCAATACATGATCTTTGTATTTGTTGTTATTGGCTTTGAACTAGCTGTCAGTAACTGCGAGTACTCTCGAATCTGCACTTTGTGTCTTTGAGTCTCTTTTTGTTTTTTTTTTTTTTTTTTTTTTTTTTTTTTTGTTTTAGGGATGTATAAATACCCTGCCACATCCGATCTGTGTTTTTCTGCTTTGTATCGATTTGATATGTTAAGCCCTTTTCAACTGGTTTTTATAGTATGTTCTTATGTTGTACTGTTACACCACTGTCTCAGGTTAATGGATGGTTAGCGCCTTCAAACATGTTTAACCCCGCCACATTCTTTATGTGCCTGTCCCAAATCAGGAGCCTGTAGTTCAGTGGTTGTCGTTGGTTCATGTCTGTCATATTTGTTTTTCGTTTATTATTTTGTTATGAATTTGGCCGTTAGTTTCCTCAATTGAATTGGTTGATATTTTTCATGGCGGGGCCTTTTAAAGACAACTATACGATATGGGTTTTTCTCATTGTTAAAGGCCGTACTGTTGCCTATAATTGCCTACATCCACTTCATTTAAACTTTGGTGGATAGTTGTCTCCCTGCCAATCATACCATATCTCCTTATTTTTATACAGTTAAACTGAAGGTTTAGAATTTGACCGCTGAGCGCCTCCATAACGATCCAAATATATAATCACTGAGAGGTATATTTGTCCAGTGTTGTTGGCGGTAAACTGCCATCATTTGTCTAGATACCACAAGGGCGTTGCTGGCCCCTTAACAGAAACGTCTACTAGTTTAGCGAAAATAGTATAGTGTTTATCACGTCATAATAATTGACTGTTTGTCTTTACACAATATTTTTTCTTTTCTTTTATCACTTTATAACTTTGATTGGAATCATGAATCTTATCTACGGCACAATTTTTACCAAGTATTAATATCGCGCTTGTGGATCTATTTGTTGGGTCAAAGCCATCCTTTTTACCTGTCTGACCAAGATAGTATTTTACGTCCATTGAAAAACCTCATCCAAGACACCAAGTAGAGCTGTTTAAACGAACAATCCTTTAAATTTTTTAATTGTTAAGACAACTTTGTTTTCTAACCTGAACTGTTTCACTTCCGCTATTTGTATAAATGAATAAATAAATAAATATCTTCGAGTACTCTCAGATCTGTACTTAGTGTCTTTTTGTTGTGGGTATGTATAAGTACCCGTCCACGTCCACTCTGTGTTTTTGTTAGATGTATTTCTATTTGTATCCTTCTGATGAGTTAAGCCTTTTTCAACTGATTTTAATAGTTTGTTTGTTCTTATGTTGTACTGTTACACTACTGTCCCAGGTTAGGGGAGGGTTGGCGCCTTCAAACGAGTTTAACCCCGCCACATTATGCATGTGCCTGTCCCAAGTCAGGAGCCTGTAATTCAGTGGTTGTCGTTTGTTGCTGTGTGACATATTTGTTTTTCGTTCATTATTTTGTACATAAATTAGGCCGTTAGTTTTCTCGCTTGAATTGTTTTACATTTGTCATTTCGGGGCCTTTTATAGCTGACTATGCGGTATGGGCTTTGCTCATTGTTGAAGGCCGTAAGGTGACCTATAGTTGTTAATTTCTGTGTCATTTGGTCTCTTGTGGAGAGATGTCTCATTGGCAATCATACCACATCTTCTTAGTTTTATATAGTTGAAGAACAATGAACACCAAATATCCAAAAAGTTGTGGCAAATCTAACAATATCCATCTAAAAAATGATAGCGGACTACTGGGCTGGTGATATCCTCGAGAACGTAATGCTACCAGCAATTTCCTCGCCACAGTGGTTGTAAAAACTAAATTATAAATTAGACTTATAATTTATTACGACACGTTACTTAAGACCCATTCGTTGCAATGAATTATTAATATAAAAATAAACATGTTTGTGAGCGCACCACCTTACCCTTACCTGGGATTGATTGATTGGTTGACGATAAACTTTGCTTTACGCCGCCGGAGCACAAAAAGGCCATATCGCGGCGACCTAACCTTGGACTGTGGTGTAACAACACAACACAAGAACAAACACTAAAAATCAGTTATTAATGAATTTCTTCAATAGATCGGTACGAAGCACACAAAAACACAATTGATACAAAACACCGATATGAGAGCAGTCACGGTAACTGAAAGCTAGTTCAAAGCCAATTATTCGACTTATACATAAACCATGTTCTCCCAGACTAAAGTTCAATTAGTACACACAACGGATTAAGTGTAAAGATCTCATAAACAGTTTGATAAACGCAAGGCCTTATGCAATGCCAAAATATAAGTAAACTGTATCGACATGATGGAGGATTACGAGTGCTCATAACTGTTCATATACCGGTATATTAAGTAATGTATCAATTTTTAAAACAAAATCAATGTTAGTACCGATAAAAACAATGTTTAAAGATTTTACGACGGTGTTAAATTGATAACCTTTAAGAATAAGTCTATTCAAAGGATGAATGAGTTTACATGGATCGTAATGAATTTATGGGCGCTATAAACATCATCATCTTGAAAATTAGGAAGTGATATCCCGTTTTTTTAATAAGAATTATACAGCTGCAGCCAAACTACAGAATCAAATCTTTGTATCCATGAAAGAATTTAGTAACAGTTTTAATTAATTTGTGAAAACTATATTTATGTTTTAAAATGTATATATTATCTGTATTGTGCATGATGTGTATGATGTATGAAATTATGTTTACTGTAGTGTCTATGTCGGTGTTTATGTCGGACTTTAAAGCTCTGTTGATCTTATGTTGTACTGTTTTGTATATGCACTTTAAAAGTAAAGCTTTTGATTTGATTTGCTGATTCAAACTAACGTCGGTGTACAACCTACACATTCATTATTGTATCTGCTAAAGGGATAAATAGTTATTAATGGTTAGTTAGTAAATGGATAATAATGTTGAACGCTAGATGTTGAAACCTGAAGCAAATCTAAACCACTTTCAAAAAGCTTGAAATTGAATCTAAATTATCCCTAATACTTTTTTTCTTACTTAGAAGTAAAACTTGATGGTAACAATGAAAAGCGACGATGAGAATCAGATTTTTCCATGTAATAAATTTGTTTATTTTAATTCTTAATAATCCTTAATCTACTCTTTATCATTACCCTTCATTGCAGCGTACACGTAAAGGGGTGGGATAACTCGGTCAAATAATAAATTATCAGTTCAATATCTTAAGCCAAGTATAATATCACAGTTCAGCTTTATTAAACAACTGTAATTCTAATACACATGGCTTTCACAAAGCTTGTGTTTGACATGTATCATGTTGAACAATTTGAATATGTGTTTTTACAAATAATGTTGAACAATGTGAATATGTAAGAACAATTGAGGAACAAACTATGTTGTTTTATTGTTCATCCAGTTCATGATCCCGAAGTTTTGACAATTCTCATCCACTGCCAAACGGTGAGTTTTTCACCACAAACATTTAGAACGAATAATTCTCTGGTAACAATTGCAAAGAACTCAACCGAGCTTTCAGAAGCTTATGTAAGTGTCACTTGATGCAGTGTCAAGACAGAAGGAGAATTTCAATATTGTTGGTAATGTTCTTCTGTTTATCCTTTGATTGTGTTGATTCATCTTTATTCAGTTTTCACAACTAACTTCCAGTTCGATGTCAGCAAGCCCATTCCTTAAAAAAACAAATTTGATAGCTTTATTTTCCAAGGAAAATAATAAACAGGTTTATTTCTAGGATTAACTCAAGTAATATAATATTATTATACAATTAGTCAGGAGAGGTTATTTCTTCTTTATTTTCTATTTCAATTCTCTATTTCTCTTTCATGCTAGCATAAGTGTCGGTTAGATGTAAAAGTTCAAAACTTTTCAAAATCTGATATATATGGCAATAGTATTTTTAAGAGTCTGTAAACCACATCTAAAAATTAAAACTAAACAGCTATCATAAGTATTTTAACACTTTTTGGTCACCCTTTCTTTATTCTTGTGAAATAAGTAATATAGAACCATGTCTTCTACTAAAGCCAACCTGAACTTAATGCAGGATATTAAATTGCCATATGAGGAGGACAGGATCTACTTAACCTTTTTGGAGCATCTGAGAAGATTGGCTTTTGCTGAGATTCGTGTTGTCCAGTCTTTAGCTTTTTGTGAAGTCTTTTTTAGACTGTTGTTTGTCTTTTCGTTTGTTTTTCGTCGGTTTACTTTTGTTTAAATCATGATGTTATCAGTTTTCTTCGAAAGATAATTGCTTATTATCCTTTGTTATTTTCTGTATCTTTTCATACAACCTGTCAGGTTCATGCTTGTAGAAAAAAGTTTAGTATCTTGTTGTAATAGAGCATTTTAACCATTGTCATAATAACTATTTAACATGATTTCTGAAAGCAAGACAGTAAAAAAAAAACAAATAATATTCTTTCCTTGCGTTTTACAACCCCATATCTTACTTACTTTCCAAAGTTCATCCAGTCTTCTATCGTCTCAGGCAAAGCAACGTTTTCGTTTCTGGTAATTTCAAGGCAAAAGTCCCTGCTACAACTGCAGTAACTCCAAAAATTATAAGTGGAGTTGCTTTTCCTATGTCATGTTCAATATAAGCAGCCTTAAAATAAAATCATGGCAGTTGAAAACGAATTTTTATTTGCACATTCTGCTTTATTTTGCTTATTGTAATTTGTTATTTGCCGATGGAAAAGAGGTTATAAGACCAATTTTGGTCTAATTTTTTTTAGTTTTTTCAATTTTGATATACATATATGTATTTAAAGTTTAATCTCATTGTTAATTGTAACTAAGATGCAAGGTTAATAGATTTACACATAAATTTGGTTAATATTTTGAATTTGCGAAGTTTTATAATAAATTTTTTAAATCAAAATAAGATGAAAATATTGCATTTTTACATTTTGTTTTATAGTTTTATAATGTAATCATACGGTTGCCCAAACACAGAAACTAATACCACCCATGAATTTTCACGTATATATAGTTGTTGACAAAAGTAGATTTGTGGAACAAGCTTTGAACAAGAACACGACTTTGTTTAATATAAAATCAAATAACATAGCGTCATCTTAGAATCATTTGTCTGTTCATTAATTATGTATTTGTACTATTATAACTTAGGTAATGCCCTCTCAGACAAAACGTTTCCCGAGACAATTTTGTTTTAATTGTTTGTTTAGGAAAGGTCTTTTTATTTTGATGCTCACAGACGTTGTAGCTTTAGAAAACTTATTTCAAACGGAAAAGCACATCCTAATGTTTACGGTGATATTGTTTACCGAGCCAAAAATTTAGATACGACCCAGGTAAACTTATCAATCCTTTAAATAAACCTATATTCTAAAGGTTACAAATTCAACAAAGTAATACGATCTTTGAATATTTTTTTTTTTTTTTCTGTGTGTATAAATATTGATTTTGTTATCAGTATATTAAAACCATACTAAATATTATTGTTATGTACATATGCACATTCACAGTACTACAATCTGTCGATACCTATATTTTGGCATTGCACTAGGTCATGTTTTTCTCGGACTGTTAATGACGTCTTTATTCTAAATACGTTGGAAGTTTACAAATTGATATTTTAGGCTGCAATACATGATCTTTGTATTTGTTGCTATTGGCTTTGAACTAGCTGTCAGTAACTGCGAGTACTCTCGAATCTGCACTTTGTGTCTTTGAGTCTCTTTTTTTTTTTTTTTTTTAGGGATGTATGAATACCCTGCCACATCCGATCTGTGTTTTTCTGCTTTGTATCGATTTGATATGTAAAGCCCTTTTCAACTGGTTTTATAGTTTGTTCTTATGTTGTACTGTTACACCACTGTCTCAAGTTAATGGAGGGTTAGCGCCTTCAAACATGTTTAACCCCGCCACATTCTTTATGTGCCTGTCCCAAATCAGGAGCCTGTAGTTCAGGGGTTGTCGTTGGTTCATGTCTGTCATATTTGTTTTCGTTAATTATTTTGTTATGAATTTGGCCGTTAGTTTCCTCAATTGAATTGGTTGATATTTTTCATGGCGGGGCCTTTTAAAGACAACTATACGATATGGGTTTTTCTCATTGTTAAAGGCCGTACTGTTGCCTATAATTGCCTACATCCACTTCATTTAAACTTTGGTGGATAGTTGTCTCCCTGCCAATCATACCATATCTCCTTATTTTTATACAGTTAAACTGAAGGTTTAGAATTTGACCGCTGAGCGCCTCCATAACGATCCAAATATATAATCACTGAGAGGTATATTTGTCCAGTGTTGTTGGCGGTAAACTGCCATCATTTGTCTAGATACCACAAGGGGCGTTGCTGGCCCCTTAACAGAAACGTGTACTAGTTCAGCGAAAATAGTATAGTGTTTATCACGTCATAATAATTAACTGTTTGTCTTTTATACAATATTTTTTTCTTTTCTTTTATCACTTTATAACTTTGATTGGAATCATGAATCTTATCTACGGCACAATTTTTACCAAGTATTATTATCGCGCTTGTGGATCTATTTGTTGGGTCAAAGCCATCCTTTTTGACCTGTCTGACCAAGATAGTTTTTTTACGTCCATTGAAAAACCTCATCCAAGACACCAAGTAGAGCTGTTTAAACGAACAATCCTTTAAATTTTTTAATTGTTAAGACAATTTTGTTTTCTAACCTGAACTGTTTCACTTCCGCTATTTGTATAAATGAATAAATAAATAAATATCTTCGAGTACTCTCAGATCTGTACTTAAGTGTCTTTTTGTTGTGGGTATGTATAAGTACCCGTCCACGTCCACTCTGTGTTTTTGTTAGATGTATTTCTATTTGTATCCTTCTGATGAGTTAAGCCTTTTTCAACTGATTTTAATAGTTTGTTTGTTCTTATGTTGTACTGTTACACTACTGTCCCAGGTTAGGGGAGGGTTGGCGCCTTCAAACGAGTTTAACCCCGCCACATTATGCATGTGCCTGTCCCAAGTCAGGAGCCTGTAATTCAGTGGTTGTCCTTGCTGTGTTAAATATTTGTTTTCGTTCATTATTTTGTACATACATAAGGCCGTTAGTTTTCTCGTCTGAATTGTTTTACATTTGTCATTTCGGGGCCTTTTATAGCTGACTATGCGGTATAGACTTTGCTCATTGTTGAAGGCCGTACGGTGACCTATAGTTGTTAATTTCTGTGTCATTTGGTCTCTTGTGGAGAGATGTCTCATTGGCAATCATACCACATCTTCTTAGTTTTATATAGTTGAAGAACAATGAACACCAAATATCCAAAAAGTTGTGGCAAATCTAACAATATCCATCTAAAAAATGATAGCGGACTACTGGGCTGGTGATATCCTCGAGAACGTAATGCTACCAGCAATTTCCTCGCCACAGTGGTTGTAAAAACTAAATTATAAATTAGACTTATAATTTATTACGACACGTTACTTAAGACCCATTCGTTGCAATGAATTATTAATATAAAAATAAACATGTTTGTGAGCGCACCACCTTACCCCTTACCTGGGATTGATTGATTGGTTGACGATAAACTTTGCTTTACGCCGCCGGAGCACAAAAAGGCCATATCGCGGCGACCTAACCTTGGACTGTGGTGTAACAACACAACACAAGAACAAACACTAAAAATCAGTTATTAATGAATTTCTTCAATAGATCGGTACGAAGCACACAAAAACACAATTGATACAAAACACCGATATGAGAGCAGTCACGGTAACTGAAAGCTAGTTCAAAGCCAATTATTCGACTTATACATAAACCATGTTCTCCCAGACTAAAGTTCAATTAGTACACACAACGGGTTAAGTGTAAAGATCTCATAAACAGTTTGATAGACGCAAGGCCTTATGCAATGCCAAAATATAAGTAAACTGTATCGACATGATGGAGGATTACGAGTGCTCATAACTGTTCATATACCGGTATATCAAGTAATGTATCAATTTTTAAACAAAATCAATGTTAGTACCTATAAAACAATGTTTAAAGATTTTACGACGGTGTTAAATTGATAACATTTACGAATAACTTTGTTCAAAGGATCAATTAGTCTACATGGATCGTAATAAATTTATGGGCGCTATAAACATCATCATCTTAAAAATTAGGAAGTGATTTCCTGTTTTCTTAATAAGAATTATACAGCTGCAGCCAAACTACAGAATCGAATCTTTGTATCCATGAAAGAATTTAGTAAGTTTTAATTAATTTGTGAAAACTATATTTATGTTTTAAAATGTATATATTATCTGTATTGTGCACGATGTGTATGATGTATGAAATTATGTTTACTGTAGTGTCTATGTCGGTGTTTATGTCGGACTTTAAAGCTCTGTTGATCTTATGTTGTACTGTTTTGTATATGCACTTTAAAAGTAAAGCTTTTGATTTGATTTGCTGATTCAAACTAACGTCGGTGTACAACCTACACATTCATTATTGTATCTGCTAAAGGGATAAATAGTTATTAATGGTTAGTTAGTAAATGGATAATAATGTTGAACGCTAGATGTTGAAACCTGAAGCAAATCTAAACCACTTTCAAAAAGCTTGAAATTGAATCTAAATTATCCCTAATACTTTTTTTCTTACTTAGAAGTAAAACTTGATGGTAACAATGAAAAGCGACGATGAGAATCAGATTTTCCATGCAATAAATTTGTTTATTTTTAATTCTTAATAATCCTCAATCTACTCTTTATCATTACCCTTCATTGCAGCGTACACGTAAAAGGGGAGGGGGGGGGATAACTCGGTCAAATAATAAATTATCAGTTCAATATCTTAAGCCAAGTATAATATCACAGTTCAGCTTTATTAAACAACTGTAATTCTAATACACATGGCTTTCACAAAGCTTGTGTTTGACATGTATCATGTTGAACAATTTGAATATGTGTTTTTACAAATAATGTTGAACAATGT
This sequence comes from Mytilus coruscus, assembly GCA_017311375.1. Classification (NCBI taxonomy): domain Eukaryota; kingdom Metazoa; phylum Mollusca; class Bivalvia; order Mytilida; family Mytilidae; genus Mytilus; species Mytilus coruscus. The sequence goes on along the minus strand of CM029603.1, from coordinate 36,717,008 downwards.
GAATATGTAAGAACAATTGAGGAACAAACTATGTTGTTTTATTGTTCATCCAGTTCATGATCCCGAAGTTTTGACAATTCTCATCCACTGCCAAATGGTAAGTTTTCACCACAAACATTTAGAACGAATAATTCTCTGGTAACAATTGCAAAGAACTCAACCGAGCTTTCAGAAGCTTATGTAAGTGTCACTTGATGCAGTGTCAAGACAGAAGGAGAATTTCAATATTGTTGGTAATGTTCTTCTGTTTATCCTTTGATTGTGTTGATTCATCTTTATTCAGTTTTTCACAACTAACTTCCAGTTCGATGTCAGCAAGCCCATTCCTTAAAAAAAAACAAATTTGATAGCTTTATTTTCCAAGGAAAATAATAAACAGGTTTATTTCTAGGATTAACTCAAGTAATATAATATTATTATACAATTAGTCAGGAGAGGTTATTTCTTCTTTATTTTCTATTTCAATTCTCTATTTCTCTTTCATGCTAGCATAAGTGTCGGTTAGATGTAAAAGTTCAAAACTTTTCAAAATCTGATATATATGGCAATAGTATTTTTAAGAGTCTGTAAAACCACATCTAAAAATTAAAAACTAAACAGCTATCATAAGTATTTTAACACTTTTTTTGGTCACCCTTTCTTTATTCTTGTGAAATAAGTAATATAGAACCATGTCTTCTACTAAAGCCAACCTGAACTTAATGCAGGATATTAAATTGCCATATGAGGAGGACAGGATCTACTTAACCTTTTTGGAGCATCTGAGAAGATTGGCTTTTGCTGAGATTCGTGTTGTCCAGTCTTTAGCTTTTTGTGAAGTCTTTTTTAGACTGTTGTTTGTCTTTTCGTTTGTTTTTTCGTCGGTTTACTTTTGTTTAAATCATGATGTTATCAGTTTTTCTTCGAAAGATAATTGCTTATTATCCTTTGTTATTTTCTGTATCTTTTTCATACAACCTGTCAGGTTCATGCTTGTAGAAAAAAGTTTAGTATCTTGTTGTAATAGAGCATTTTAACCATTGTCATAATAACTATTTAACATGATTTCTGAAAGCAAGACAGTAAAAAAAAACAAATAATATTCTTTCCTTGCGTTTTACAACCCCATATCTTACTTACTTTCCAAAGTTCATCCAGTCTTCAATCGTCTCAGGCAAAGCAACGTTTTTCGTTTCTGGTAATTTCAAGGCAAAAGTCCCTGCTACAACTGCAGTAACTCCAAAAATTATAAGTGGAGTTGCTTTTCCTATGTCATGTTCAATATAAGCAGCCTTAAAATAAAATCATGGCAGTTGAAAACGAATTTTTATTTGCACATTCTGCTTTATTTTGCTTATTGTAATTTGTTATTTGCCGATGGAAAAGAGGTTATAAGACCAATTTTGGTCTCATTTTTTTTAGTTTTTTCAATTTTGATATACATATATGTATTTAAAGTTTAACCTCATTGTTAATTGTAACTAAGATGCAAGGTTAATAGATTTACACATAAATTTGGTTAATATTTTGAATTTGCGAAGTTTTATAATAAATTTTTAAATCAAAATAAGATGAAAATATTGCATTTTACATTTTGTTTTATAGTTTTATAATGTAATCATACAGTTGCCCAAACACAGAAACTAATACCACCCATGAATTTTCACGTATATATAGTTGTTGACAAAAGTAGATTTGTGGAACAAGCTTTGAACAAGAACACGACTTTGTTTAATATAAAATCAAATAACATAGCGTCATCTTAGAATCATTTGTCTGTTCATTAATTATGTATTTGTACTATTATAACTTAGGTAATGCCCTCTCAGACAAAACGTTTCCCGAGACAATTTTGTTTTAATTGTTTGTTTAGGAAAGGTCTTTTTATTTTGATGCTCACAGACGTTGTAGGCTTTTTGATTCTAGCTCCGAGCATGCCCGATGAATGGTATTCCAGAAACTACACGTCTTGGAAACACTAAACTATGTAGCATATATTTATATTAGCATTATTTGGTTTGTCCCGTTGCTGTTGGACTCTGTGTCCTTGTGATCACTATTTATTTCAGTATCGACAAAATTTATGAATATATGCTAAAACTTAGGTTGCATCTCCATTACGCAAAGTTGAACTTAAATGGGATTTGTTCGTCGGTCAAGGTTCTTTTTCCAATTAACTTGTATCGAATATATAACTATAACATAAGACTTACTATATCAATTATGTATGGGGCTATCATACCACCAACTCGAGCAAAGAAAGCAGCAATTCCTAATGCAGAATTTCTTATAACAGTTGGGAATATTTCTCCAGAATATAAAAACATAACTGCAAATGCTGCCGATACGTTCACTTTTCCTAAAGTTGACAAAACCATGGCAGTCCATTGGTATTCTGAAAGAAAAGCATGCAATCTAAATTGTATGAACTAATTCTACGTGGTGATAACATATATAAGTTTTTAAATGGTTGAGTAACATAAGTATAGTTCCTAGTAGTATATAAAACTTCAGTTTGATGGTTCTATTTTAAGAGTTGAAAAGTAAAATATCGTTTTGCGCTTTTAGCAGCAAGAAAAAAGTCACAAGGGAATCGTTCCAGATTCAAGGTAACAAAGGCTTCCACTTTGTTTTACCAATGTTGCACTTTAAATGGGCTCTGAAAACGTCACACAATATCAACAGATTTGTGAAATTAAATATTTGTATGAATTTTACAATTAGAACGTGAAAATAAGACATTCTCATTTTTAAACAATTCCTTCTTTTGTCATATATCTCTTCAACTGTTTCGGTTCTTATACATCCTTGGCTTTCAAATATTAGGCTATCAGCATTCCTGAAGGAGGTAAATTCAGAAAAGCGTCGGACACATGAAAATTAAAGTGATTTTCATTTTTTTTTTTTGCGAAATTTTTTATGGTAACTGAAAGAATAAAATGTTTAAACATAATGCATGAGAATTATTCACAAGAGAACAAATGAAGAGTGCTTGTGTGTGTGTGTGGAGAGAGGGGATTGGGATGGTAAGCAGTTGTATGATATCGCCATTGGATGGTGAAGCATTGTCACGCTATCAATAAATGGAAATCGTTTTAAAGGTTTCTCCCTTCATATTTAATGCAAAATTTCGTTAATGAAACAATTTAGGTCATAACAACCCATCGAAGACACCAGGCTTATTAATTTCTATGTCAGACGTACGTTTCGTTTCGTCTACATATTAAGACTCGCCTGTGACGCTAGAATCAAAATAGTTGGAAGGCCAAATCAACGACGAAGTAAAGAGAATTGAAAACCTTAAATTCCAAAACGTAGTGCCAAGACAATCTATACCATAGGAGTAGAAAAATCTTAAGGTTTCGAATAATTCAACATTTTATAAACAGTAAATTTACAGACAAAATGAACATTGTTGATTGGTTCATAAGTGTTTTTTATATAGACTAGACCGTTGGTTTTCCTGTTTGAATTATTTCACACTAGTCATTTTGGGGCCCTTTATAGCTTGCTGTTCGTTGTGAGCCAAGGCTCCGTGTTGAAGGCCGTACTTTGACCTATAATTGTTTACTTTTTACACATTGTGACTTGGATGGATAGTTGTCTCACTGGCACTCACACTAAATCTTCTTATTTATATATCAATGATATTGCATATAGACATAAAAGTACTGACAACTCGGCTGGTGAACATAAACTTATAATATCATGTTTTCTTATAAACAGAACACCAAGGGGTCGTGATTATACATACCTATACTAGCATATAATACTGGAAATATAGTTAATAGACACGCAGCTCCGCTCATAAGAACAGATATAGCAAATACTGGTCTGCGACCTATCTTATGTAAAGCTGCTAAACATCCTGCAAATCCTATTAGTTCCGCAAAGCTTGACATAAAAAAGTTTAAATAAAGATTTCCACCAATATTCCCAGAATTCATAGCAAGTCCATAAAACACCATACTAACAATCATCCTAAAATCATAAATATTGTTAGATACATGTATTGGAGTTGTTTGCGATCATATTTGTTTCATTATTTTTTTCACTGAATGATTTAATAGTGCTCGCGTAGAAATATATGGTCTCGGATTTTTCACAATTTCATGAAAACGGAAGCTAACAAGTCTAATGTATGCTTTTTAAATGCGTACTTGTGTATATTGGCATCGGTAAGACACTAATTTTGGTATATGCCGTTTTTTTGGTGTTTTCTATTTATTTTGTAGCTCAAGAAGACAGTGGATTTGGCAGCAGTTTCAACAAGTCGCTACCTTCAGTGTAAAGTTTAAAGTATGTTTCATAAGATTATATCAAAAATATTTCAATATTTCAAGTTATAACAGTATATGCTTATTTATGTATCATAATCCACCTACCAACCAAACAGAATAACAGTAAGCTGGTACATTATTATAGGATGTGTACAAGCTTTCCATAATGGAAGGGCACGGTGTTTTGATGCAAAAGAAATTTTTTCTAATGTGTCACTTGGTAAAATTCTTTTGTTCAATCTCGCAGTTTTCTGTAAAATTGCTTCAGCTTCTTGTATCTTCCCTTTTATTAACAACCAACGAGGAGATTCGGGCACCAGCCTTCAATTAAAAACATTCAATGTCATCTACTAGTAATCAATTTATAAGAAAAAAATAATACAACAAAAATAACTAACTATTAACCCCCTTGAAAACGACATCTTTTCATGTTACACTCGAATCTCTTCGTGGACTATTTTTAAGACCTTTCATTATCTGTATGGGTTTTCTTTATCTGAAACATAAATCATCCGGATCCCTTCATGGACAATTTTTAGACCTTCCATTATCTGTATAAGCTTTTGTTATCTGAAACATAAATAGGATATGCCACATCAAATTCAGTCCTTCTTTCTTTTAACTACAAACATTTTCATTGAAAATTTAAGTTTTGCTTTATTTATTATTGAAACCATGTTGTTTCAATTCATTGCATGCAAAAATATCCAAAGCAATAAAAAATGCTTATCTCATCTTAAATATATACATGGTGTTATCATTTGTATTGGTAAAGTAAATACATGCACAATAAGGTGTATAAAGATGTTGCATATAGAGCTCGTAATTTAAGATGTGATCCATTGTCCTTTGAATTTCTTAAAGGTTATCTATTAAACATTGAAGTAGAATCTTTTAATGTTGTCTGTTTTTTTTACTGACATCGAATTTTTTCGATATTTAAAAATAAACTTAACTTAACATATATTGTTCTCCTTAAGTAATATTTTTAATCTTACATCATGTCGATTCTTATATTTTGGCATAGCTCAATGTAATGCTTTTCTCACACTGTTTATCCTGTAATTACACTTAATCCGTTGGAGGTGGTACATATTACTGATTAACTCTTTAGACTGGGAAAATATGGTTTGTTTATATGCTTAGTACCGATGTGATGAGTCAAGTCCTTTTTAGCTGATCTTTACTGTCTGTTCTAATCTCGTGCTGTAATACCCTGTCTCACATATCATATCAACCCCAAAACATTCTTTATGTGCCTGTTGCAATCCAGGATACGATAGGCTGGTGGTTGTAGTTGGTTATGTCTGTTAAAATTGTTTTTCGTTTTTTTGTTATGAGTTTAAAATGAGGCCATTACTAATCTCTTTAAATGTTAAATTGTTATCAACAGTTTCATTTTAATGTATGGGGTTTTCTGATTCTTCAGGCCTGATTGTAACTTTTAGTTGATTACTTCCTTGTCTTTGTGATCTTAGTTGATAGTTGTCTCATTGGCAAATAAACAACATCACCGTATTTTTATACAAATATGTTCCTCCTTTTCTTATACTGATATGCAGTGAGTACTTTTATTGCAGAACTGACAGAGTTGGTATTCTTACCATATATAACTGAGAAATAGTACAGGAGGGACTGACATAACAAGATTAAGATGTCTCCAATCTCTGATGAGGTAAGCTGCCAATGCTAGTATCATGGCACCAGCTGCCCAGAAAAATTCAAATACCAAACCAGCCCATGACCTTTTTGTTGGACCTACGATTTCCATTCCTGTAAAAGATATATTAAAACTCGTTAAATGAAGCACGGCAAGTGTTTCTATAACAACTTTATAAAGATACACTCAATTTAAACAACATAACAAAAATTATCACAGATATAAGGCTATTAATTTTGTAAGATATTGCAATAAATGCAGATTAAAAACAAAAGCTGCAAAACAGAGAGGACGTTCGAAATCCTCGTTTTAGTATTTTGCGAGGTTTTTAAGAGAGTTTTAAGGTCGTTGTCAACAAAAGATGTGTGATATTGAATGTGTCAATTTTTCATACATAAGTTTTAAACAACTCATTATAAATATTAATTTAAAGTCTGAAAATTTATGACACGCAATTGACATAATTTACCCAAGACGAATCCTGTTCCTAACAATCCTCCTACTGCAAATCCAGAGACACATCGTAACACAACAAATATCATGTAGTCCGTCACAAATGTCAGTCCAATATTAGGAAAAATTAGTAAACATATGCACATCATAAATGATTTTTTCCTCCCATAACTGTAAAAAAAATATGGTATTAGTGCAAATATAATGTATTATATATGATGTTTGTGTAGCATGTGATATCTGCGTAAATTCCGTGTAAAACAATACATACATTTTTAATTGCTAGTAAATATGAAAAAAAAGAAGTAAACTCGGTAACATTTAAACATCGGACAGAAAATTCTCACGTTTAAAAAAATCTAATTGATTATTCAAAATGTGCAATAAATAGATAAAGTGACTCTTTAATCATATGATGAAAACATTTCTCGTATGTATGCTTGTAACCAAAGTGACGAAATGCTTATATAACAAACATACCTAATTTATAATAACGTCTCATTTAAAATTAATTTATTTCCTAGCTATTTTCTTAGGATATCAGACTTTTTATCAGTATATTGTATTATAAAAAGGTCAAAATTTACTAATATTCTTGACAGAAGAGGGATTTATTGTGGAAGATTGATTTCATTTGCAGAAATTCAAAAACAATGGTATTCCTCGCAAAGCTTTTCATGATGGTAAAGAAAGCAAGTTTAGCAATTGTCATCTATACCTTCTCGTTAGGTTAGGCTTATTCAAATTTTTGATAACATTTAATATTAATTTATGTTTCTTTTTTTATAATTGATTTACGTACAAATCTGATATAAATCCTGTAACAAGAGATCCACCAGTTAATCCCGCCATATAGGACATCACGGCGTGTGTTCGGTCTGCTTTTTTGTCACATACAAGGTTACTCTGAAATCATATTAGTCCAATTTTAATATTGTTCAGGGAGGAATCAGAAAATCGAATTCAAAAGGACAATACGTAACAGGTGTATCAGTTAGTTCCTGAAGAGGTACGCATATCTTGCTTCGCATGCAACACCCGTCGAAGAAATTTCCAAGTGCCAGGTTAAAAAAAATCATCAAAGATACAAGGCTTATAATTTAAAAAAAAACGGTAACCAGTCAAATCCGGTCAAGGTCAGTTTGAAAATTGATAAAAAAAAAGATTAGTGTTGCAGATAGGGAAATATGTCTGCATACAATTTTAACGCTTTCAACTTAGTTAAACTTTTGAAATAGTGGTATAGTAAAAGCTAAATATAACTCTAACTGATCAATTTATGTGAAAGTGATTGTGTTTTCTCAACCTGCATATCATGTAAAGATACATATTTTTTTTTTTTCCTTTTTTGCTATTAATCTTGCAAGCATTTTATATGAAAATAGTTCAACTAAACCTTTCCGATCCTAGTTCCCTTTTTTAAAGTCCTTTTCATTTACGTCATATGACATAAATATTAACTTTTGATGCCGATTAATCAAGTCAACTATAACAATTGGGAAAATGGATGTACCAATGAGAGCTATAAAAGAAAGCCTCACGGTATTCGCAATTTGTCAGTTTTGAATTTCGCAGAACCTGTTGTCTGTATTACAAGCAGAAAGTGCAACTAGTCCATTTTTTGACTACTACAATACGAAAACCAAAAGGTATTATTGAATCTGTCAAATAACATCCTTAAACAGTAATCTGTAAATAATACATAAGTCTGTCCGATATCAATATGTCTTTTGATTGAGTTAAGCCATTGCAATTGATATTTTATAGTGTGACTTTCTATGTTGTGATGTTACGCTATTGTTTCAGGTTAGGGTGAAGGTTGGCGCCTATTAAAATGTTTAAACCGCTGCATTTGTTTGCACCTGTCCTAAGTCAGGAACCTGATGTTCAGTAGTTGTCGTTTGTTGATGTGGTTCATAAGGGTTTCTCGTTTCTCGTTTTTTATATAAATTAGATCGTTGGTTTTCCTATTTGAATGGTTTTACACTAGTCATTTTTGGGGCCCTTTATAGCTTGCTGTTCGGTGTGAGTCAAGGCTCCGTGTTGAAGGCCATACTTTGACCTATAATGGATTACTTTACAAATTGTGACTTGGTTGGAGAGTTGTGTCATTGGCACTCATACCAAATCTTCTTATATCTATATATTTGAATTATGTCTTACACATTTGTTTTAGGGATTCCATTATTGCGTTTAATGAAAAACTGCAAACTGCCAAAATTGCCACATTTGAGACCTTGGTATTTATATTCTTACTGCAAGAAATCATTTACAAAATTTAATATATTGAGGTAGGTAAAATATCTTTTAAGTTAGGCTCTTGCTTCTATCTATTTCAAAAAAAAAACTAAGCAAAAATATAAAAATAAGAAGATATGGTACAATTGCCAACGAGACAACTCTCCACAAGAGAGCAAATGACACAGAAATTAACAACTATAGGTCACCGTACGGCCTTCAACAATATGCAAAACCCATAACGCATAGTCAGCTATAAAAGGCCCCGAAATGACAAATGTAAAACAATTCAAACGAGAAAACTAACGGCCTAATGTATGTACAAAATAATGAGCAAAAACAAATGCGATACACAGAAACAAACCACAACCACTAAATTACAGGCTCCTGACTTGGGACAGGCACATTCAGAATGTGGCGGGGTTAAACATGTTAGCGGGCGCTCAACCCTCCCCTAACCTGGGACAGTGGTGTAGCAGTACAATATAAGAACAAACTAACAAAATCAGTTGAAAAAGGTTGAACTCATCAGATAGATACAAACAGAAATACATATAACAAAAACACAGAGTGGACTTGGCAAGGTACTTATATATCCCCACAACCAAAAGACACTACGTATAGATCTGAGAGTACTCGTAGTTACTGACAGCTAGTTCAAAGCCAATAACAACTAATAAAAAATGGCCAATTAAGATCAAGTTTGTCAATTCCGACATGTTTATGGCGTAAAAGTGACACATCTGACATTTCTGCCCAATACTACAGTGTCCAGCCTATATCATTCAATTCATTTATGAATACAATTAACACTATTTTTGAATACTAAGTACCTGAAGAATTTTACTATTTTTTGTAATTTCAGCTTTCTCATAATATACCTTCTTCTAATTATTTCTTATATATTTTTAGCAATACGGTGTATCTACTTTATTTATTTACTATTATTGTTTTGCTTTCTTTGCTTAAGTTTTGTCCGAGGATTGTTTAGGTCTCTTTTTGGGGTTAGCTTTATGTATGTCCTTTCAGCCTTGTCACTTCAAATTACATTTTGCGTTTACATAAATCATACCTGCATTGCAAATGTAAAATCAAAGTACGTCTTATCATATATCCACGTGTTACATTTGTCCTTTTTATATGTCGTAGCATTTTCGATATCATCCGATGTACTATTCATATCTATTTCTTCGTGCAAAATGTCACATTGGAAATACGTAGTTATCTTATTGTTATCTTCCCCGGATGTTATCGTATAATTATTGTTTGTGAATGCATTTTGATCGTTTAATGCAAATGATATTTGGCTTTCCACAGGTGATGCGCATCTGAAGTAAAGAAGTTTCTTATAATTAGAATATCATGTTCGCAAATTATTAAATGTCATAAACTGTCGTTGAAATTAATAAATATATGAAATTTCAAAACTTAATTAGTATTTTTTTTAATATTTTTATTGGGTTTAAGGTCATATATTAAAGTAAAAAAATATAACATATAAAAAGACATTTTCTCTTTTGAATAGTTTCGCATTTTGTCATATCGGTTCCTTTCCTGGCTTACTATACGGCATGAGTTTTGCTCATTGTTGACGGCCGTACGATGACCTGTAATTGTTCACCTCTTCGTCCTTTGGTCTTAAGGAATAGTTCTCACCTTTTTTATACATAAAGTAAATTTTTACCGATAACTTACCGATGATCGGGAACATGAAGAATGAACACCGGTAGAAATGTTTGAATTCCACTAAACATCTGTGGTAGACAGATCAGAAAGTATAAAAACTTCTGATACTTCCCAAACTCTCCCACATGACGGAAAGTATCATCGTAATACATTTTTAAAAATAACTCTTTTCTTTAATTCAGCCTTTAATGGTTGAATCTGAAAAGATAATCACCAATATAAGGATGTTAGCAGTTTTAAAGCGTTCAGTGTATTACGTCGATCTGTTACGGAGCCCAGTGCCATGTTAATATAAATATTTTCGTTTGCCGGATATATAACCAGTTTGGACGCACGACATTTTAAAACTGGTGCGCACGACTTTTAAACTCATGCTCAAGTTTGTATAGTCAGTCAAACTTTGTCTAAAAGCCGAGCGCACGAGTTTGAAAGTCGTGTTCGCCATTTTTGAAAATCGTGCGCACCATTTTGAAAACGAGAGGCGAAAGATACTAAAGGGACATTCAAAAGTTGTGCGCACCATTTTTGAAAGTTGTGCGCACCAGTTTATAAATGTCGTGTGCAACAGTTTAAAAATGTCGTGCTCGCCAGTTTAAAAGTCGTGCGCATGATTTTTCAACTGGTGCGCACCAGATTAAATTTCCGGCAATCGTAAATATCTATATTTACATGGCGCTTAAAGGGGCTTCGTAATATGTTTTTCATTCTATCATTGTTTATATACATGAATTGTAAGTAGTAAAATGGTGTTTAACTGAAACCGTACCTGTTATGTAATTTGTTTGCAATTATTTGAGGTTTTAAACTGTCGTTTTTAAATGAAATTCAAGATATTACCGATATATAGAATTACTCATGTCTACACTAAATATTATTTGACTAAAAAAGATAGATGTCGTTTTAGTATACTAAAAATTGGAATATCTATCATTATGAAAAAAATATTGTTTTAAAAGTTTAGAACATGAGCCAATGTTAATTTAGATAACTTTTATGCGGGACAATAAGTATTTTGTCTTTATGATAATTCACATTTCTGAACTTAAATGTGTTGACGTTCTTTCTCACAAATAAAGCATTGTAGAGGTCATTATTTGGAATTTTTAGGTTCAGCCGTCCTGGGTATGCCCACGAGTTAGCGCCTTTGAGCAACCTTTTTCCGAAACAATTTTAGTAGAGCCAGAATTTGAATAAGGTTCGTGTTGCTTCATGTTTTCTGTATTATTTTGTGAACTATTGACACACTTGACATGTACAAGGATTTAAAAGACGTGATATCTAGTTCCGTTTTAGGACAAGGTTACGTGTATTCTACACTAGCAATCAGATCAAATAATTATCAGATACTAGTAGGTCATATTAGGTCAACGAGTGGTTGCTATTTTTTTCTGTGTGTGCTAGAAATTCTGTTCTGAAAAAGGTTGTGACTTCAATATATATAGTTTGTATATATATATATATAATTCGTCTCAAATTCAGCCCAACAATGTTAGATCTGTAAATTTACGTTCGCAAATTTTGGTCCTCCCTCAGCGGGATTCAAACCCTTGCTTCTGTGACATCGTGGCAACTCCGTCTGCACTGTGTCCAGCGCCTTAGATATATATATATATATACTGCTAAAACTGTTTCGGAAAAGGTTGTTCGACTCCGCTAAGTCTTGGGCAAACAGGACGACTGCACTTATAAAACTTCAAATAATGACCTTTAACAAAGTTGTATGTGATATGATATTAAATCGAAGACTCGGTGTAACTTTGGGGCCTTTGATCGAATAGATATATATATATATTTATTGTCTGATAGAAATATATATACGGAAAAGAGTGAAAAGATATATCCGACCAAATTAATAGGCCAAAAGGTCACACCGGGTCATCGTTTTTATATCTTACCATGTCAAATAAATCTGAAACAAATATCCATAGTAAGCATAATTCATCGCTGACATTTTTGACGCATAAATTTTCACTGGCAAAAATATCACAAAGTAAATGGGGAAAATTGAAGAATAGAGAATAATGGAATGCTAAAATATGACGAATAGAGATTAATTGACCAAAATAAAGAATAAAGAAAATTAAAGAATACAAAAACAAGACGAAGAATCCCCAAAATCAAGACCGTAATTTGTAAGACACGCTAACAAAGTGAGATGCGTGATTGCCAAATCTAGATTGTATAATAAAATAGACAATAAATAACCTTTGGCAAGCTAAAAATGTAATCTGAAAAAAAACAGATATAGTGAATAGAATAAATCCTTCAAATATTTGTTTCCCTTTTATTCATTCTTATTACAGTAGGAACATTTTTTTTCTAAGCATAATGCAAATACATCAAATAAATAAAATAACTATCGAAAAATAAAAACGGATGCACATTTTATTAAAGCGACAAAAGCATAGTCTTCCTTATTTGAATTTACTTCATTGAACTATTCATTCTTCTACTTTCTAATAACTTGAATTTTAAGCATCTTACCACAACGACAGAGAAAGGCACCCCGTTTACTATTTTCCTAAATTTGATTTGTCTTATATATATATATATATCTATATATATATAGACCGTTATTTTTACTGATAAAGAACCGATTTGATTTTTCCATATATACGTGATACTGCAGATAAAAATAGATATCGAAGTGTCATTATCGGGTCAAACATTGACATACCTTAAAAGTTGTCGTTCAAGTTGTTTATGACATCTATTATTTCACAATATATATTTGATTAAGGCTAAAGCAAATTTGTTGTGTTTTTATTTCAGCGGCCAAGCAAACACGACACATGCATATATATATATATACATGTAAGCATGTGTACCCAACGTGATGCACGCATAACCTTGATTTTATTAATATTATAGACTAAATGAATAGCTTTTCAATATACATTTCATCGAATGTCAGTTGTATATAACAATATTAAGATAATTGAGTGCGACTAATGTCAGAGAGAAGAATACTGTTATGTAATTTGCACTTTTATAAAACCTAGGGCAATGCCCTACATTATTTTCCTCTATTAAAATGGAAAATCACCGATAGGTGAAGCACTCAGAAGTCTATGGTAACATTTACGATTGTGAGAAACAAAAGTCGTAGAAGATCAGAGGTCATTGACGCCTTTTATCTTATTTTTCCATGTCTATTATCAAGCTCTTTAAAAAGTAACTATACCGTACGGTGACCTATAGTTGTTAACTTCTACGTCATTTGGTCTCTGGTGGAGAGTTGTCTTGTTGGCAATCATACCACATCTTCTTATCTTTATATATTTAAACTTTCACCCGAATTTACCACGTCTATTTCTACTGCAAAACACAGAACACTATATAATTGCATAGTTTTTGGTCTTTTAGCTCAATTGCGTTAGTTACAGACGTTTAAAATCTGCTGGTTCTAAGTGTGATACATTTGCACATTATTAAAGAAAAAGATACGAGCCAATTTTCCTTGAATTTATTTCCACCAACCGGGATATTTTTAGATAGTGTTGCAATCTTGACAGCAATTCATATTATCACAGATACACAAATGGATCTAACAATAGCATTGCTTATTTCTAAACATAAATATGATTAAATTATAAATGCTTTAAGATAGTGCAAAGTTAGAAGTAAAAATTTTATACTATCTTTCGGATACAAGTTATTCTATTTTGGTAAAAGATGTTCTTCAATGTAACATTTTATAAAATTATTTCTTTGCAAAATTATACCAAAAGTTTCTTCCAACAGCAATATATGTAAAAGCTACACTTGTCTTTCTTTTATATTCAGGAATAATTCGAAACAGCAAATATAATCTATAAATAAGAGCTTTTATAGAGTTTTAGCTGCGGAACCGTAACTCTATATAATGGTCCTTATTATGTTTTCTGATTTATGCGGACAATAGATGTATGGTCCGCAAATTGTCAAAAAATTTCAAAAGGAGCTAAGAGCAACGGTTCCGCAGCTAGCAGAGTTTGAATTGAATTCGAAAAAGGGTACATTAGCTAGGAATGAAGCAAATAATCGTTCTTGCCTCCTCCATTAAAATAGTTTTACCTGACTGTTACACATAACAATTTTTGCTTTTTTATTATTCAGACAACTAAACTTTTTACCCGGCCAGTACTTTATAAACATGTTTTTGTTATGAACGTATTGTTAGACCTGTTATTTACTTTGCGTCAATTATACATAGATTTATAGTTATATGTAAATATGTTGAGTGATAATTTATATTATCTAAATAAATGACCATTGTCCAAAATAAATAAACAACTGGACAGTCATGAGATTACTACAATAACCCCATCCAATGGTCAGTAATATATCTTATTGCTAGTTAGTGAACTACCTTGACTATATAGGTTACTGGTTGAAATACTTATTCGAAATGCCTTGTTTCTGTTTACGTAGATGATATACAAACTCGTTACACTTTGAAGGAATCTTGCGTATGTGAGAAAGACTAATTACATATGACACATGAAGCATTGGTTGTTAATTATTCCTGTCCGATATTAAGATGCTTAGTAGATATTTTTAGGCGATGTACTTATTATAGGGTCTGTGTTAACCTGTTAGTGACCTACATTAATTCGTTTTCTACAATCCAGTTTTCGGCGGAAAAATTCTGTTGTACGAAATTACAAATAAACAGTATTGTTGAATTAATTTCTGAGGGCGGAAGGACCTTTTTCGGGAATTCGAAATTAAGCCTTTTAATTCGCGGGAATTCGGTAAATAGCAAGTTATTTCGTCGGGAATTCAGGATTTCATTATATTACGATGCGTGAACGCACACGTTATTTTAACAGGAAGTTTGGTTTTGACATTTATTTTTTCGGTAATTCCGGATGAGATCCCCTCCCTCCCCCTCATTTCTATCCCAGTTTTGCCTTTATCAAAAACATGTGAAGGGTTAACAGATATAGAGTAATCAGATACGAGCTGTCAAAGACAGATAAGATAAGATAAGATAAGATAATTTATTGGTTCAAAATCCAAAATTATAGGATTGTTACCAAGACAATAGACATTGACTATACATAAACATACAAACATAATCTAACCACATTTATAGACATTATTTATATAACTGTATATCCCCTCCATTATTAAAAGAAAATATTGTTACAATAATAAATGAATGTATATAATCTCTGCTGAGGAGGTGGTACCACAAAGTTATTAAGTACTCAATAAAGCATTTCTAGAATTATACATGGTGCTTATGAATTTTACAATAATTTTAATTATATCAGTCTCACCACAGGTATACAAAAATTTAAATCTTGCTTCATTAGTCATATTTAAAAAAGAGGGAACTATTTCACTAATTTTGGAAAATAATTGTTCTCTAATTGTATTTAGTTTTGTACATATTATAGTGAAATGAAATTCATCTTCTACTTCTAAAAGACACAAGGGACAAATTCTTTCTTCTACAGGTGTTTTTGTGTGTCGTCCTTGTTCAATTTTAAGAACACTATTACTTATGCGAATTTTGGCAAAATGTCCTATTACTTTTCTGTCAATATTTAACAATAAATAGGTTTCCAATTTGTAATTTTCTTTAAGCTGTCTATATGTTCTGAGCTTATTACCGTGCAATGATTTATCATCACAAAAAATATTTTCTTTCCAATAATTCAGATATCTTTCATTAAGTTTGGTATGAAGTGCATATAATAAACGGCTTTTTGAAATAGTATCATGATTTTCCCAAACATGTGAAAAATTTAATGTAGCAAGTAGCTGTTCAATCTTATTCGCAAATCCATTGGTTAATTGCAGGTTTGAACTATATACATCTTTAAGTAAACAATTATTACCAGATTTTATCACATGCAACCAGAAGCCAATTGATAGTTTTAATGCTTCTATAAAAATTGGATACATACCAAGTTCAGCTAGTACTGCTAAATTGACAGCTGTTTTATTTACTCCAATTAAAGTTTTTGCAAATTTAATCTGAATTTTATTGGTAGCCAAAGACCAATATTTTGACTCTAGATTTGTAATATCTTTAATCATATATAGAGACCATACTTCACTACAATAAAGAAGTATAGGTTTAACACAAGCATCAAAAAGCTTGAGGTGAGGTAAAACATTAATATCTTCAGAAAATAACAGTTTTCTGATACAAAATATAGCTTTTGAGGCTTTTTTACAAAGAAGTCTCACTGCCTCAGTAAAACTACCAGAGGGTTTAAACAGTATACCCAAATATTTATATTCTGTACAGTGTTCCAAAACATTATCATTAAATACAAACTTGTCTTTTATAAGTTTTTACCAGATTTGTTAAAATCATAATTTTGGTTTTGTCAAGATTTACTGTTAAATCCCAACTAGTGCAATATAAACTTAGCTTATCAAGACATTTTGTAGGCCATTAGCAGTTTCAGAAATAAGAACTAAATCATCAGCATATAACAAACATGAAATATCATTATCATTTAACTTGGGCGGATCACATGTGGAGTCAAAAATAGGGGGTAAATCATTAATATATAAAGAAAATAATGTGGGACTTAAAATACACCCTTGTTTTACCCCAACTGTGGAATTTAAAAAATCAGTGACACCTTCAGAGATCTTCACGGAGTACAAAACCTCTTTATACATATCTCTCATTATACCGAAAAAGAGGCCATCTATGTTGTAATAAGACAATTTGTAAAAGAGAGCCTCCCTGTTAATAGTATCAAATGCTTTCCTGAAATCTATAAAACAGGCATATATCTTAAGAAGATAGAAGACCCAGATCAGCTGGTAATTAAAGAAGAGAACAGAAAACTTTGAGCTACTGTCAACCAAACAAAGGAGCAATGTTATGAGGGAGTTTTATAATGCTGTGCTGATAATACACGGTCTAAGGGTCCTGTCAAGTGCTGATACATACACGGTCTAAGGGTCCTGTCAAAGTGTGGATACATAAACGGTTTAAGGGTCCTGTCAAAGTGCTGATACATACACTGTTTAAGGGTCCTGTCAAAGTGCTGATACATACACGGTTTAAAGGTCTTGTTAAAGTGCGGATACATACACGGTCTAAGGGTCCTGTCAAAGTGCTGATACATACACGGTTTAAAGGTCTTGTTAAAGTGCGGATACACACACGGTCTAAGGGTCCTGTCAAAGTGCTGATACATACACGGTCTAAGGGTCCTGTCAAAGTGCTGATACATACACGGTTTAAGGGTCCTGTCAAAGTGCTGATACATACACGGTTTAAGGGTCCTGTCAAAGTGCGGATACATACACGGTTTAAGGGTTCTGTCAAAGTGCTGATACATACACGGTTGAAGGGTCCTGTCAAAGTGCGGATACATACACGGTGTGAGGGTCCTGTAGAAAGGGTGAAATAAAGGGATACAGTCCATTTATGCTTTAACAAAAGAGCAAACCAATCTTGAATTATAAGCTAACATTTCAATACTTCCAAAGAAGTATAAAATTCCACAATTCGAAAATCTAATACTATATGGTTATTTGCGGCAATTCCACAGCTCTGAATACTGTTCAGCCTACACTTTGGATCTGCAACCATAACATTTGCCGCATTGCTGCATCTTCTATCATAATATAGACGCAACGGAACCCAAAAGGATTGATTCCAATTCTTATAAAGTCACAATAGACGGTTATGATACTTTTAATGGTTGTTTTGGTCTCACATTCCTCAAGCAAATAGACATTTCTGTCATTTCAAAGAACTACGGGTTTTGGTGTATAAATTCAGAAAAAAATCCCTACTAACACTGATTAACTTCTAAGAAAAGGAAAAACACTGGGATAAGGGGGTAGTTACCTCCCATTAATATTGTAAGTCCAGTAGTCGTATGTTTTCAGTACAGGAATAATGATTTTTTACATACACTTAATAAATCTGATATATTTTTATTTGATGTAATATAGGGCTTTTAACTGAGACAAATAATTCGTATAGTGAGAAATTCGCCTTAATTTAACAGGAACTCGTGCATTTCTGGTGCCAAAAAAATAAGTAAATTCCCGAAAGTTCTGTACTCAACAATATTTTATAACATTTATAAATAATTATTGGAAACAAGGTCAACAATCAAATGATTACATTTGGTACACGTACATGTATGTTAACTATACTGCTATCGAATTGAAGCTGAATTACAAACGATATCCGACTATAAAAAGGAGGTTAAACATAAACTTCAGAGAAAAGCTGTACAAAAATTGTTCTTCGTTGATATTTTTAAGGACAATAAAATTTTGATATATAATGATCTTTCTGTGGACTTTTAAGGGCTTAAATGTAGAATCCCAAGTTTTGGGCTGAAAAATGGGTCTCTTTCTGCCTATGACTGCTTTATTCATTTCAATTCAATTTCACGTCATATTTTGGAATCAAACTGAAAAAAACGCGTATGATATGAATACCATAGAACTTGCGGTTAAATATGTTAGCAACCAACACTTTTGCCCAAATAAGCTTTTTATGGTAAGGACTTATATAATCTATATCCAACAACTCATACCATGGCAATCTAGCTTTAGAGATCGCCAATTAGTTTAGAGCGGCTACTCAATCTTCATATGTAGCAAGTTTTTATTATTCCTATCTCTCATATTGAAAAAAAAATTAAATACTATAATCCTTTTAAAAAGTTATTTCGCTACAAGTCGAAGCAATTTATCTAATTTAATCCTGACGTAATTAAAGCATGCATATCACCCAGCCCATATAATTATTAAGCAAGCATCGATGAAAATTTACTATTATGTACACATCTTACCTTAAATGTTCCTGTATTGTAAATAAGCAAAGCCTCTCTTTATATAATGTCGTATGATAATAATACGTAGTTTTTGCTAGTATCATGCCACATTTCCTTTTTCTATTTTCATGAGCTTTTCACATGATAATACTCCACAAGTTTGCATGCACTAGGATGCATTATTAAAAAAGCATAATGTTTTGACATACTTTCATATCGCATCAATGCCAAACATATGACAGTGTATTTTCTCACTAACTTTACTTTGATTTGATGTACTTAAGTTTTGTCCTAAATATAAGACGGATAATGTGCGATATTAAAGACTCTCTTTTCAGGGTCATTGCCGATTATTATATGTGATATTTATAGAACTGTTTCGTAATTGTAGTTCATAATGGAATTTATTCATTTATTTATTTATTTGTTTATTTATTTATCTTCTGCTCCTAGACCAAATAACATATAAGACAAGTAAGTGGTAACTGCTTACGTACAATACTGATTTCAATCTAGAGGGGAACGTTTTGAAAGTCAAGTTCATGTAAAACATTAGCGGACGATCATTTGATTTTCGGAGGGAGTAGGTTTTTTTTTTAAATGAATATCCTGACCTGGTTAGAGTTGAAATTAAATAAGCTTGCAACAAACAGAGTGAAAATGAATATTCTGCAACACAAAATTATTTTTTTGTGTACAAAATGAAAATAGTTTTTGTGCAAATGAAAATGAATATTCAATCCGCATCTTGAATATCAAATAATCGTTCCCTTAAGAGAATCAAACTGGAGATGGACTGTTAATTGTATTTAAATTTTTCAACGTACCTTCTAGCGAAGCCTGCGAGGCATACAGCAGAATTCCCAAAACCTATATTGTGTATCCTTTCTGTTGGTGTATATAAATAGGAAGATTTGGTATGATTGTCAATGAGACAACAATCCACCAAAGACCAAATAACGAAGATATAAGCAACTATAGGTCACCGTTCAAATAAAAATTATGTTTTAAATCGAGTTGAATGGCGGATGCAAAGATGGACAAGAAAAGTATTTATATATTTTTATAAAGTGAACTTGTATAATTGGGTATTTGTGTTAGTTTAATCTGTGAATATCCTTGTAGGTGCGATTACATTTAGTGTTGCTTGGTGAAATTTATTTCAATAAAGTGTGTGTGTGTTTTGAGTAAAATTGCAGGTGTTTTTGTTTTTCTTTGTTTTAAGGGTTAGAGGGTTACTAGATATGACACATTAAAAAATAGTTATCTGAACTTTTAAATACAGTTACTTCTAGTGAAAAGATTGTTTTACATTGTTATTGTTATAACAGTTTAGAATTCTTGAATTCTTATTTAGAAGATATGTATTCCTTTATTAGTTAATTCGAAGTCATTTGACTAAAAAAAACTAAATGCTTGGTAAGGTCGTTGCTCGAACAATGCAAAAAAAAAAAAAAAACGCAATTCAGTTTGACCTTAGACAAACATATTCTACATGGGTAAGTTCTTATTGTAATTTCTATTGAGTTATCCACAGCTTTCTCTCGTGCAAATAGAATTGCTAGCAAGACCTATCTTATATATCAAAATAGTGGTGCGTAATAATTCAAGATATGTCACCTTTTCAGAATATACAAGTATATATATTTTTTCAAATTTAGGGTAGTGTTTATTGCTTCTAGGATTACCATCGTGTAAAGTCATAGATTTAGAACGGGATTTAAAACAACTTACAATTTTTATTTGATAGTAATATCAACTTTTTTTATAAAGAGGTTTTATTTATTTTCATAATAATATTTGGTTTATTTTTATAAAGAGATTGGATTGAATTCCCATGAATGATTAACATATGAATATATGATGGTGGATTGGTGGATTATGTCCAGTGGCAAATAGTACATGCTAATCAGCATATCTGGAGGATATCATGACAATGCTTTGTACTAGACCGACACATTGAGTCAGATCTTTAACGTTCTTATTCGAAATATAACATTCTGGAGGAAGAGATGTCCTCCTACCCGTGATATTATTCCGGCTGACACCAAGCTGACCAGTCTTTGCTCTTAATTTAAATGTCACGTGATAAGCTGAAGAGGAGTAAATACTAATTTTTTTATTTGACCTGAGTGGTGATCGAACCAACGATATCCCACATTCTAGACGGGCACGCTGCTACGAAAAAAAAACGAATACAGAAGAATCCGAACCCTAAATACCAATAATTCAAATAATATTTCAACAATTAAAAATACATTAAGGAAAAGATGCCGATATCTACGGAAGCGTATTAGCGCCACACATTTTTTTTTATATAATTCTTCCTATGTTTGCGTTGTAACGTAAACCTTTGCGAAATAACGCAAACCTTTGCATTATAACGCTAACCTTTGCGAAATAACGCAAACCTTTTGCGTTATAATGGAAACCTTTGCGAAATAACGCAAACCTTTGCGTTATAACGCATACATTTGTTTTATCTTATTTCTTATTTAAGTTTTAAGGGAATCAGCTGTTATAAATAAAGGGAGCTGTATGTATTAAAATTTACTTATTTCAAAGTAAAATGCTTGAGTGTTTAGCACATATCATGGCATAATAATGAGGAGGAGAATACATATATATGTATATATATTACAAAGAAAATTTTAGATTGAAGTCGTACCGAAAAAGAAATCAACCCTATTAATGTAGCCGAATTTAAATATTCTTCCAGAGTAAGCGCTCGTTTGAGCATTGTGTAAGATTGGTTAGATCCCAAGATTTTTTATTATTATAATTATGTACTCTACATTCAAAATGCTACCCAAGCTTCTTAAAAAGCTACCTCATTAGATTGAAATTTAAAACCCCATGACTTTTTTATTAAAGAATCTTTATCATACACTGAGATTTCAACAAACGATTTCTTACATCAAAACTCTATTTTGTCTCTTCAAAATAATTCATTTTTAAGCCGAAAGATCATTTTGTATAATTGACTTTATAGTTTCTAATTGTATGATTTTTTTTTTTTTTTTTTTTTTTTCTCTTCTACTTTGCCACTTCCCGTAAATCAATATTATCAAAACCTTGGCCTTTCAATTCAAATTTTCATATACCATGTATTCCCTTATTCCTATGTATATTTATTATAATGATTTGGCCTTGTGTTCATGGTCCTTCTCTTAACTATATCACAACCAAATGTTACTGGCAGACAGACATGCAAATGCCGGTATTTACAAAACACTTCTTTCAAATTATATAATAAACATATAAAATGTAAATTTAATATAATAGTTTTTGATTATTAAATATTCAAAACTTAATAAATAATCAAAATCAAAATGTTTGCGTTTAACGCAAACATTGGAGGAAAAAAAATGTGTGGCGCTAATATACGCTTCCGTAGATATCAAAATATCCCTTCTTGCACGTTTCTTTGCGTAGTCCTCAAATGAATTATTGCTACTGTAGATATCTGTACATATCAAATGATGGTGAAGCATTAGGTGTGTAAATGCAGAGGACATAAAAAGAATAACCTGCACATCTACGGTCAAGTTAACCTGGAATAAAAACCGAAGCACGGGAGGGGGTATTTGAAATACGAACTCTTTTAAATATGCTTCTGAAAACAATATTCTTTGATTTAAACTAAGAAAAGGTCGGATCAAAGTTTTATTTATTATACTATACTGAGCTACAGTAGCAACACAACCCTACATGTATTTTCCATTTAATAAAAATTGAAACCTTTGCATCTTCTTTGGAAAGTGATCAATCTTTCCAAGATATTTTAGATTTCTTTTATTAACATTAACAAATTCTTTCCGAAAAGCATTATTCAATACGAAATCAAAACAATCCCAAAACAATCCGATTCGAGTAACTCTGAAATGATGACGTTATGATGAGAAAGGAGTTTGCTCGATTTAAATACATGTTACAAACTTTAGTAATTAATATTGTTTTTTTTTTTTAGATACAAGTCAGTTTTTAAGGTGTGGTGAGAACTCTGATGAGTATAGATCATGCTCAGACACTCTTTGATTCGCCTTGAAGTTAGAAATGTCTCCTTATTATGTAATGGTTAACCAGCTATTGGCTGGCGATCATATTACTTCAATGATGATACGAAACTAAGAATATGATCTTATCATTACGATGTGGCCCATTAAACTTCTTCCGTTACGAACCGCCCCGGTGATATCGTGGTATCGTGCTCGTCTCGAGTACATGAGGTCGTGGGTTCAAACCTTGGTCAAACCAAAGACTTCTCTGTACCAGGTTTCAAAGATTTGTTATCAAAACGTATATATTCGGCAAAAGAACCAAATTTTAAAGATCTGTTATCAAAACTTTTCTGCAAAAGACCTAGTAAGAAGTTTTACATAGAAATAAGCATTTCATGTAGAAGTGAAAAGGAAGTCAAAACAACTATTTACCAAATATGACAGGTTTATAAATAGGTATGTAATCTGAAATGAACTTGATATCAAGTGTTGGTAATAACACTGGTAAGAATGTAACAATGTCATCGCGTACACACTCCGTTTGTCAAGTATGAGACAAAAACGTTGTGTAAAAAATTAATTATGTAATTTTTATACCGTTGCCAAAAAATGGTTCAGAGTTAGTTGTTCTAAATTAAGGCGACGGTAGTACATGTGTACCGATATCTAAATCTCGTAAATCGATAAGGAAGCGACGAATCAAGGTAACAAACTAAACATGTGGGAATGCCATAACTCCAAAAGGAGACCAGTTGTATCGACAGAGTATTTGTCTCCTCCTTTGCATACATCACCCGCCTTTTGAATTCACACTCAAAATGTCACAATCGGGAATAGAACAATAATAAAATTAAAGATCGGACGACTTTACTTGTATCACCCAATTGGTGATGGTGACCGAAAAAACTTATGTAGTGTTGATTTTAGTAGTTCTTCCTCGTAACTCTGATGGAGCAGTTTATATGTAAAGAACACACTCCCGTGATAGAAGTCTGTGTAATGTGAACATGCACGTCATAGTCTCCATAACTCTGATGGAGCAGTTTATATGTTAGGAACACACTCCCGTGATAGAAGTCTGTGTAGTGTGAACATTCACGTCATAGTATCCATAACTCTGATGGAGCAGTTTATATGTAAGGAACACACTCCCGTGATAGAAGTCTGTGTAGTGTGAACATGCACGTCATAGTCTCCATAACTCTGATGGAGCAGTTTATATGTAAGGAACACACTCCCGTGATAGAAGTCTGTGTAGTGTGAACATGCACGAGCGTAACGTATTAACTGAGATATGTACACGCCAAAGTCGCCATAGGATGAGGCATAAGGTATGTTACTGCTAAGAAGAAATTGGAAGTTGACAATTTGAATGTTGAAATCATCCCGTTTATCATGGATTCTAGTTTGAAGTCGCCCATCTGTGTCAATATCGAGGAAAAAGGATCAAGATATGAAGCAGACCTACTTTCAGTAGTTAAGTATCCTCAGTCTCAGGATCACAGGGATATTAGTTTATGAGATGTAAGCACTGATTGAAAAGAGCATCATTC
The DNA here is from genome assembly GCA_017311375.1 of Mytilus coruscus. Taxonomy (NCBI): domain Eukaryota; kingdom Metazoa; phylum Mollusca; class Bivalvia; order Mytilida; family Mytilidae; genus Mytilus; species Mytilus coruscus. The sequence goes on along the minus strand of CM029603.1, from coordinate 36,692,399 downwards.
GCCTAGTAGTTAGTGCACCTGTGCTGATATTTTCATAACATAATATACAATGCATAATGTGTTGTCTATACTTTGGTTCTTTTCAGTAAGATCATCTCTTTAACGTTTGCATAATGGTTTTCGGAACTTCAAATATTTTGGCCTCAAGCATCATTAAAGATATATTAATTTTTTAAATGCGCATCTGGTGCAGTAAAATTAGTTGCGTAAAGGTTTTTGGTTGAAGTGCACACTATTTTATTGGGATAGTGAGGGTATTTTCTGAAAAACAGATAGACTGACAAAACCAAGTTAAAATGGCTTCTTTTATGTTAAATTCGTTTTAGATTTCTTATCTGAAATAAAATTAGAGCAATTTCGAGGAGTCAAAATAAGGAATAATTGGCAATTCCATTTTTGACAAATTTTCAATTCTTAAACGCTTGGCATACTTTTTATTCTATAGTCGTATGTCAAATATGAACTTTATCTTAGGTATATGGGTGTATCACCAGAAAGTCAAAAACTAATTTGGATAAAATTGTTTTGATGACGTAATTGAAATTGAAATTTTGCTTATTTTTGACCCAGTTAAAGTTTGTCATTCACGACACCAAACATATGAATATGTGATGTCAACTGTTTTATTTTCATCACGAAGTTTTAGCATTAAGTTTCATTCATGTATAAGTCTTTTTAAAATGATGGTCTTATTATAATGCAGGACCTTTTGTCTTTTAAAGAAAACATCATTTTACTGTCAAAATATATTCATATTAAAAAGATTTCGTCGCGATATTCACTGATTAGACGTAAAGCATCAATCAATCACAAATTAATATATTTCTGTTTTTATTTATCAAACATATTTCTTGTTAAATGATTGATCGATTTTGAACCAATATTTTCTAAATGTAAAGTTGAAGTCACCTCTTTTAAAGTTTTACGGACACCATCGTGATATGGTTGACTGTTGTGGAATTTATGTGTCCCAAACGACCACAGTTGCCTATAATTACTTACATCCGCTTCATTTGAACTTTGGTGGATAGTTGTCTCATTGGCAATCATACGACATTTCCTTTTTTATACTGATATGTTCCAATTTTCTTAGCCACAGTTCCGTCCTTTTATCCTGGATTGAGACATCAACGAATGCGACTAATGATCTAATTTGTACTTGTCATTAGCAACACCATGGGTGCAGCTAGTGGTACAGGAGCTGCTTCCTTTTCCAGGGCACATGAGATCGTCCCTGGTTTTTGGTGGGGTTCGTGTTCCTCATTCTTTATATTTCTATGTAGTGTTTTGTGGACTATTATTACTTGTCTTTTCGTAATTTTCTGTTTTGGCCATATGTATGTCTGTTTTATATAAATCCAAGGGTAAACCATTATGTCAAAGACTTTATGAACCGAACAGTAAGTTAGGTCTGATAGCTAGCAACGGAATTGCTTATGAACAACATCAACAAACGACAACTACTGTGTTATACCAGTGCAAACAAATGGCTTACATGGTACCAAACCTTCAAGTTTTCTGAAACAATAGTGTAAATGTCTGCACGCCATATGTGTAGCAAATGCATATCGCTGCTCGTTATTAAATGTCAAATGAATTACTGTGAAATATTGAAACTTTTAACTCTGAGCATTCCTGGTGAAAGGACATGCATTGAACTGTTTTATATAAATAGGGGAATGTGTATGAACTAAGTCTGATAGCTAGCAGAAGCATGGTAGTTTTATACATCAAGCAATACAAGCAAAATATGGCATATCAAATTTCTTGTATTGAAACTTTTAACTCTGAGATATGAAAGGAATGCATTGAACGATGTCTTTGAAAGCTTTTTATGTCAATTTGAAATCTTCTAGACAAGTTTGGACAAATATGTAAAGTCGATGAAGTGAAAGTCCTTTCTGTGAGACCGTAAATTCGCATATTTAAAACTTAAAGAAGATTTTGAAAATGAAGATTTCAATTATCTGTCCGATGAACAATGTTATCTGGACAATATTGCAATATGGGAGATATGCAAACGGATTTTAAACGATGTACTTGTAGAAACAAAAAAAATATTTAGTATCCCAAAATGTTCACGTTTCTGGAGAAAGAGAAGAGGCAACCTATACTAGGCTAGAACTAACTTTCACGTTCAGCATAGTGTGGCAAGGTTGTTACTAAAAAGAGCTAAAAAATAAACATAGACCTTGTGTTAGCAATAAACTAGTTCAACAAATATTTTTGCCACTTTTCTTTGGAGCTGGTGAACATAATGACTTCATATTTGGTCAGCAGCTAAAATAAGATTCCACTCCCTCAGATAAAGTTGACCTTTACATGATTTTGGCTATCATTTCAGGTCCTTTTTGGTCATATAGCTCTTCAACTGTTTCGGTTCTTATACATCCTTGGCTTTCAAATATTATTCTTTGAGTATTCCGGATGAAGGTAAATCCAGACAAGCGCTTGGGACACATAAAATTTATAAAGTGTTTTTTTTTTTTTTTTTTTTTTTTAATTTTTTCAACAGTGATGAGTTGTTATTTATGTTCGCCTTTCGGATATGTCAGATATTTTCTTTTTATTTGCCGATATTTTGAATTTTCAAGTATTTTAAATGAAAACAAACTTTTTCATCACACTTTTTCTCCGGAAGTACCTTGTGCGCTTCAAATCAGTCTGTCCCCTTCTTCCTGTTTTCCGTTACTTTCAATTAATTAAGGGTTTGCTCATTACGACAACGACGCTTGCATTCTTGATGCATTTACCTTGTCCGTTTCGTCAAACAAATACTTTCGTCACACTCTTTTTAAATACTACTGAACAGAATGATTTCATATTCGGTCAGTAGTTTGACAGTGAAGAGTTGTTACATGTGGCCAATGTTTAGATCTGCAAGATACCTTCTTATTTGTAGATACTTTGTTTTGATATTTGTTCTGCGTCCAAGAAATATTTTAGTTATACTGTTCTCATGTACTTCTGGACAGAATGCCTTCATGTACGACTTATTTTGTCGAACACCTCCTTCCTGTTTGCCGATACCCTAATTTAAAAAATGTTTAAAAATTCCATATTTTTTGCAAAAAAAATGTTACACTTTGGGTTGCTAATTCCCATCTTATTGAACCCGTATCGCAAAGTTTTCAAAAATAATTTCCCTTTGCATTGATCCAGTGTGATCACATGCTGATGAAAGGTTGTGATTTTTTTTTATGTTGACCCCTATGGGACTAATCTTGAATTTCTGAAATGAAAAAAATCGAAACGAGACCAATCTGTTACAGTGAAATGTAGCCAAATGTTTAAGAAATGCATTGAAAAAAATTAGTATCTTAATTTGAAAAAAGGGAATAAGGTAGCCTCGTTTTATGAGTTGTTGTGTTTCGATATGCACTTAGTATATTAACTAACAAAAAATACCTTAGTCAAACCAAAGACTTTTCCGTACCAAATTTCAAAGCTCTGTTATCATAACTTATCCTGCGAAAGACCTTGTAAGAAATTTAACATTAACTAAGCGGCCTGATATTTCATGTAAAAGTGAAAAGGAAGCCAAAGTAAATAAACTCATTATAGATACCAGGATTGACGTTTTATACACCAGACGCGCGTCTACAAAAGACTCATCAGTGACGCTCGAATCAAAAAAGTTTAAAAAAGCCAAATAAAGTACGAATAACTGTTTACCAAATATGAAAGGTTTATAATATGTACTTGATCTGAAATGAACTTGATGTCAAGTGTTAGTCATTACACTGGTAAGAATAAGACCAATTTCATCACTATAAATAACACCTGTACATACTCCGTTTATCAAGTAGGAGACAAAAACATATTGTACAAAATAAATTATGTAATTTTTATACCGTTCCCAAAAAGGTTCAGGGTTAGTTGGTCTAAATTAAGGCGACTAAATTGATTAGGAAGAGACAAATAAAAACTGAGGGAATGGCATGAACTCCAAAAGGAGCGATACCGGGCCTTGCGGTAAAAAAAAAGAGTATGATTCCGGTACTCAGACTCAGAATTCAGACTGTGCCTTGGTGTCTTTATAACTTTACTACTCGTAAGTGGAAGCCAAAGAGCGAGCCATCAATAAATCCGCAGACCTTTAAAACTTGATGAAACTTAAGGCATTTCCGGACAATCAGGCAAACATCAGGGTTTTCGATCCTATATATGAATAATATTTGAAAAAATTCTTCCTTCTGAGATTCGTTTGAAACAATTGAAATCTGTTGTTCCTGGTCAGACTTGTGATTCAGCAATATCAGTCAGAAATGAAATCAACAAAGGTGACTAATCAACCATGTACATTGATTGATGGACGGACAGAGACAACATTGCATCTGCTGCTGTCTATTGAGAACGAGTTGCAACCCCCTGCTTTCCTTCTGCTGTACCAATCGTTACTGCAGAAGCGAAAACGACAATAGTGCTCGCCTTACAATTTATTTTTAATTTTGATAAATCAGATTAAAAAAAAATGTATATATTCTCAATTTCGTGTCTTAAAGGAGATGACAAAATGAAAAACACAGTAATTTTAAATTTCAAAATCTTCTACGTTACGAAGAAGTTAAATATTCTGAATAACGACAGCAGTATGTTTTTCTTTAAGTGCCAAATCATATTGGCATCCACGGAGACAATGGTGTAGTATATCTTGAAGCAAAAAATGACCTTTTCGAATGCCAAAAAATGGAGTAAAATGTTTAAAACAATTTACATAAAAACAACCAGATACTTGGTAGAATTTTGAATAATTTTGAATAAATAGAATGATCGGTATGTTATTTCTAGGTGTCAGAGTATTTTCAAAATGGTGTGCAACCACAATGTAAGCATTGCGATAGCAAGGATACGATTACAATGATTTATTGAAGTTTTGAACATTATAATATGTTCTTCTGTATTCTCAAATACCCAAGCTATTGAATTGTTTCAGTTTAAAATATATTCCAAAATTTTAATATGTGATATCAATTGTTTTATTTTCATCACGAAGTTTTAGTATTGTATTTTATTGGTATATAAGTTGTTGTTTTTTTTTTATATGATATTCTAAGTATAATGTAGGACCTTTGTCAGATTAAAAAATTTCATGCATTATCAAAATATAAAAAAAGCTTCCGTCGCTATATAGCCCTTTTCACTGATGCGCCGTAAAACATACATCAATCAATCACGAGTTTACATATTTCTGCTGTTATTTATCTTGTTAAATAATTGAGTAATTGAACCAATGTTTTGTAATGATAAAGTTTCACCCACGCCATCGTGAAATGGTTGGCCGTTGTATAATATCTGTGACACAGATGACCACAGACATGTTCCAACTTTCGTAGCCACAATTCCGTCCTTTTATCCTTGATTGTGACATCAACGAATGCAACTTATAACCGATTTTGTTCTTGCATTAAGCAACACCATAAGTGCCACTATTGGAGCAGGAGCTGTTTACCTTTCCGGGGCATCTAAGATTGCCCCTGGTTTTTGGTGGGGTTCGTGTTGATCATTCGGTAGATTTCTGTGTAGTATTTGTGGACTCAATTATTTGACATTTCGTCATTTTTCTTTTTTGCCATATTATTGTCTGTTTTATATATAAAGGATGAATTTATGACTGTATGAATGCAGGTAAAGTCAGATATCTTAGCAGAATTGTTTTGGCCATGTTATATCAGTGGGCTTTCATTTCAAGTTTTGCTCATTATCAAATATCCAATGAATTACTGTGAACTACTTAAAAATACTAGTATATTGAAAATTTTAACTGTGCGCGTTCCTGATGAAAGGAAATGCATTGAACGCTGTTAAAAATACTAGGTCTGTTTTACTTTGATTCATTACCACCTGATCGATGCTACTGCTGGTGGCGCCTCTATTGATTATCCTTTTTTACGTACATGCTAATACAATTTCAACTGGAGAATTTGATAGTATTTGAGAACAAGAACGTTGCAAATCCCTATGACAAAACTGAATTTTGACAGTTTTTGTACACTTTTTATGATAGTTTAGCAACCCTCTATTTTCTATTTTAAATATTTGAAGTACAAATTCTATAAGTTCTGTTTCAGTATAATCAATTAGTGTTTTCGATTTGAGGGTCATTTTCATTTTGCCTTAACTGAAACATATATATTTGTGAACATATCTTTACAATCCTAGGGCCTGTTTATCGAAACTGTCCTAAGATCGGCCCTAACAATTTCCTAAGACAGAAATTAGGATAAAGTTAGGACGGACCGACTTACGACATGTCGCAGCATGCACATCGAAGATAATCTAGCTAGGATGTCCTAAGTATTGGCGGAAAATATTGTATCAAATTTACCAATAATTATAATTTTAAAAGATTAATAATTAGAAAATAATTATTAGTTTTAAATTAAAGGTAATAAATATTTTTATATAATAATTGAACATTTAAACTCTATGAAACAAAATATAAGACAACAATTATAACTACGTTTTATATAACATTTGAACAAAATAATTCTAAAAACTAAATACTAGTATATAATCGGTAAAAATCATTATATGTTCTAAGTGAGTTGAATTCGAAGTGTCACGGTTTCATACTTTAAAAAGTTCAAAGGCAAATCTCGTGCTTCTTTCATATAAAAACGGAGTACTTCAACTACTTCATTACTGCAAAAAACAAATAGTGTGAATATGAGCAAGATACGAAATCCGAATTTTACCGACGCAGAACTACGGACTCTCCTGGACGAAGTGGAAAAGAGTAAAACGTTGCTTTTTAGTAAAGTGTCAAATGTTGCAACCAATGGTGCTAAAAAGAGGGCTTTGGATTCAATATGCAGTAAAGTTAATGCAACCAACACACACCACAAAAGAACCGTGGATGAAATAAGATAGAAATGGAGCACGTATACAAGTAATGCTAAAAAGCAGGCTGCCCGGATACGAAAAGAATCCGGGAAGACTGGTGGTGGATCGCCTCCTGAAGAGAGAGTGGGAGAGTCTATAGTTCTGCATCGGTAAAATTCGCATTTCGTCTCTTGCAGGATAAAGTTGTGGGAATAATAGGCAACATCCCCATAGATTGAATAGAAGGTGGGATTGACACGTGTCCTAGCGTGGAAATGGACGCAGTCCCCATTGAAGAACTCAGTAAAGTCCAGTGGATTATCATAGTCCCTAAGAAATCTATTTCTACGAATATTATTCGCCCTTCTTCTTATACGTACATGTATATATGCGGTGGCCATAATTGTTTATAAATTAACCATCCTAAATATATCCTAAAGCTAGGACCATCGTAGGACCATCCTAAGACACCTAAATTGGTATCCTAAACTTAGGACAATTCCTAGGATTATCCTAAGTTGCGACATGTTTTTAAACCCACTTAGGACTAAGATATGTCCTAAGTTGGTCTTAGTATACGTCCTAATTTTAAGACGTCTTCGATAAACAGGCCCCAGGTCTTGTATTTTATCAACATGTACACTTGAACATATTCGGGAATAGCACATAAATTTTGAGATGACGTAGGCATCACGTGCACACAATGTCATATGCTGTTTCTCAGCGTCTATCGCAAATTTCCAAAATATTGAAATAGTTACATCAAACGACTTCCCTATTAACTCCGATTGAAAGATTAAGCTCCTTGATCTGTTATGTTGTTCGCATCTTAGTTGGAAGATGGCCTAGCTCCGTATTCTGTGGCCGCCAATCTTTTATTCGACATGCTAACACAAGGTCTATGTTTATTTTTAGCTGTTCTCTAGAACGCAAACAAAATCAAATTCATCAGGTATTCCTCCTTTGGTATTTTTGCTTATAGGCTTCCCGATTTAACCACAGTGTTTGTAATTATTTTATCACTGCAAGACATCTCCAGATTTTTGTTATCAACTTATTTACAAATACTTTAATCATTATTCCTTCCTGTGTAAAAGATACACAGCCTATGTTTCCCAAATGTAAGAGTTTGGACTTCAAATGCATTCTGTATTTGCTGATACGATCTGTAATATGGGCAGTGTTTAATAAGAAATCTGTCTGACTTTTTTTCATGTCGACTTCTTTTCAAGATAAAAGATGTCCACGTCATGCACGTTTTGATCACACTGACACAAAGCATGGACGACTTCCTTATATCCACAATACAAGGAAATATGGCACTGTAAATGACCAAGTTTATCAGTACAAACTTTTACTTCAACATTTTTTAGAAAAGGGATAAATTCAACAATCAAAAATGTTTGTGTCTGCATTGTTTTGTAAAAGCAATTCTATTACTTCTAATTTTGATGCTGGTCGATTAAATGTGTATAGATTGGCTTCTGTCCATATTTATTACGAATGTTGGGGACGACCTTCATTTCCAAAAGTGTTTTCACACAACTAAAATCACGCGCTAATGAAATAGGCACTTGACCGTATACACCTTTAGCATTAATTTCTGCTCCTGATCTGACAAGAATAATCTCGTCCTTCATCTCACCATTGCTTTATGACATATTTCAATTGACACGGTGCAAACCAGTTTCGCTTCTGTTATTATGTATTTCTAAGTTCACGCCTGCTTCTAGAAATAAATTCAATGTCATATTTTCCAGAAAAAGGATATTACCGTCATTATTTTTGAAAAGAAGAGTTTTGGCACAAGCCTTTGAACAACTGTTTACTTCTTCACGGAGCAGAGACTTTAGTATATCAATGTCATTTGGTTCTTCAGATATTATAGAAGGAACGCTAGCGTGTAAAAAGTGTATCCCTGTTTATCCGCGATAAACACATTTTTAATTTTATTTAAAATATATTCCAAATGTTTAAACATATATACATGTGTTGTAACAATTTTTGCCAAATTTTTAAGAAACTTATATCAGAAATGTCTTGGACAAGTTCGAAAATCAGTTCCCCTCAATTATTTTTAAAAGAGTTATGTTCCTTGAAATATTCAATAATATGGAAAATAACATTTTAAGTGCTCTCTTTTGTACAGTTCTTGCCAGGTTGTAATGAAATGTATATCAAAGGTTCATATCAGCAATGTCTCAGACAAGTTCTTAAAATCAGTGCCGATCAATTTTTTTTCTAAAAGAGTTATGCTCTCATTTGTACAGTTCTTGCCAGGTTGTAATGAAATGTATATCAAAGGTTTATATCAGCAATGTCTCGGACAAGTTCTAAAATCGGTGCCGATTCATTTTTTCTTAAAGAGTTATGCCCCTTGGAAATGTTTATTGTATGGAAAATTGCATTTTCAGTGCTCTCATGTGTACAATTCTTGCCAGACATATATGAAATTGATATCAAAGGTTTATATCAGCAACGTCTCTGACAATTTCGAAAATCTGCCGATCAACAATGTTTAAAAGAACTATATCCCATGAAAGTATTATGGGTATGGAAAAAAGTGTATTGTTAGAGCTTTCAAACCTTCATTTCTCTAAGATGTTTATTAAAAGTTTTAAAAAAAACAAATAAATTTTTTTTCAGTTATTGTCCTGAGACAGATCAAATATATGCAGTGCGGGGAACAATGGAACTCTGTTCTTTTATTAAATATTTCTTCTGTGTCCAACAAATATTTTAATCACAGTCACACTTTTCTCATTGTACTTCTGGACAGAATGACTTCATGTCAAACTTATTTGTCGGACACCTACTTCTGCTTGCCCATACTTAATAAGAATAAACGTAATATTTCCATTTCACATTTCTCCAGTGGGTACTACTAAACAAAATGACTTCAAATCTAGTCTGCAGCTTTCCAACGATGACTTGAAGCGTTTAAGCAGTTTTCGGATTTGTCCGACAACTTCTTCCTGCTTTTTCGATACTTTAATTTACGCGTTTCGGTAAGCCTGCAAGTTCTTGTTCTTTTAGATATTGTTGATAACTTCCGGATTTACTTCGACCAATTTATTGTATTGGACCTAGGATGAGCTACAAGTTGATAATATGATTGACAAATACTAGTCTAATTATTAGTTTTTTTCATATCAAATTTTTATTTGCACCGGTTTATGTGATTGTTTATGTGAATGGAAAAGCGCGGTATTCCAGTAACTACTTACCGTTAACCATTAAGTGAAAAGAATTGAAGGATTAATTGATGTTAAACATATTACCTTTTAAAGTGTAAGGGTTGATAGATGCATTGGTGGTTAACCTCCAGTTGAAAATATTACATGAATATGAGGACAAGAACATGTTGATGTGAATGAATATGAACCTTGCTTTGTGCTACCACGTTACCACTGTGGCGGTTATTTGAAAAGGGAATTTTATAGCAATTTTAATTAAACAAGACGGTTAGGATCAAACGCTCTGTTCTGAAGAACTATTCTGTATGATTATGGCGATAAGCTTTGTATTACAACAACAACTACTTAAGCATTTTAAAAAACAATTACGGATTTCATGATACAAAACCCTACAAATCCGGCCTATACTATTCAAATGAACAGAGCATTTATTGGCGTTCTTCATCTCAAAGTAATGGTTAGGTCTTTGACAGGCAGCAATCACCCACGCCTTACTGTTTTGTGAACTGAGAGGTGCATGGGCATGCATCAAATGATATGGTAAGGTAAACGAACAGTCCACACAAATGGGATATAATTGATGGATAACGCAAATTTTTCCTGAAAACTGTTGATAATCTAATTCTTGAATACTTACGTTTATCTGAACTAAAAACAATTAAATATGGTGTCCTCCATGAATGTAAAAAAATGACTTGCCAGGTGAAAACCAAGATGATGTTTTGGTAACTTCCTCTCAACCAGTTTTTACAATTACTCTACAAGAGTGTATTTGTAACAAGCGACCTCACCCAGACAGCTCCGATACACTCCCAGCGACACTTAAACAGCGGACAAGACAGTTACGGAGGCTATGCAATTCGTTAGGTGATTTTACTGATTTAGATATTCCCAAAACATCGTCTTCACTAAGAAAATTCGAAGCTTGTAGTCCTGGAGGCCCTAAGTAGTCCAGAGGTCATAATCACAGTTAAGCCTATTTTGTCAAAAAACAAATTAGTGAAACCTTACTGCCAATTATAGAAACAGAGGTAAAAAATTGTGTGGTAGAAGAAATTGAACCACTTTTACAAAAAAATAGAAAATCATAAACAATTGAAAAACAACAGCAACTATCAGCTTTGCAAAGCACCACTAAAGATCAGACCACATAAAAAAGGAGCATGACAACGACTTCAACTTCCTCTACAATAGGGTCGCAGAACCTGAGAACAGACTTGAAATTCAAGAACAGTACTCTTGATGGGCAAGCCTGTGCTTCAACATCATTCCTATTCCTGTAGACAGACTTACTGGAGGTAAAATTGTTCATCCTGTCGATACTGACAACATCTTTCTAGATACCTGTCAATACAAACTCAAACTTAATATAGGAAGATCACATGTCAAAGGTAAAGTCAAACAAGGAAAGCCTCAAGTGATTGTACGATTCATTTCCAACAGAACAAATATTTTCAAACAAAAAGGCTCTGAAAATGACAGGCGAAAACAACAGAGGGATATTCAGACTCATTAATTAAAATAAACTGACAATGCAATGGCAAAAAACGGAAAACAACGAAAAGACAAACATCAGTACACAAAACACTACACAGAAAACTAAAAACTGAGCAACACGAACCCCACCAAAAACCGGGGTGATCTCGTCAAAAGGTTAGCCGCTCTAAATTTTAACAATGAAATCAATGCCTACTAGACCATGGACGGTCTAATCTTTGTCTAACTGACCGCTAACAGTGATAAGCGAATAATCAACGACCTCCAAGATATTTCTGATCTTGAGGCAGAAATCCGCCAAGATGAAGACAGCACAAACTCAAACAATTCTGGGGACTAGAATACATGGTTTCATCTGCCATTCAGAATCTTTAATAAACTCACTTTGTATTTGTTTTAGCTGATCAAAAGAAGGATGCCATTCGCAAATAGAGTACTCATAATGTCTGTCATCTAAAAGTAATAAAAGAAAGTGATCACATTCTGTCACATATCTTAATGAGTAAAGTAAATTAACGTTTTCCTTTATTTAAAAATGTACACTTATTTACTTTTAGTTATAAAGAAAACTGCGGTTAACTTTTTTTTTAAATAAACAGCAGCTGGTTCAGTTAAGTCAATGTATTTAGCTAAGTTGTAATCATTCGAAAGAGACCTATCTTAATATGCATCTAGCGTTTTGGGGCCATTTCTTGTTTTGTTTTTCTGTTAATCATGTATATTTTTGTCTTCAACTTCCCCTTACGTCATTACCTTTTTTAGTAAGCAGTAATGTTAATCAAAAAGCGATGACATGGACACTGTCCTGTTTATTGCCCGTATGAAATTGAATCAGTGATCACTTCTTTTGACTTTCAACATGGCATTCAAGTTTTATAACTGCAAGTCTCGTATGTTTTATTAATGTCTATCTAAATACCGTAATTATCTTTAATTGTACATGTATCAAATATATTGTATGACGATAGCTTACCGAAGGTACATCAGAACAAGACTTTTACTACCGGACGGGAGAAATCCTGCGGTGAACATATTTTGATACCCTAATCTTTTCCCCAAGCTATTTAAAAGTTTTTAAAATATTCCAAAATTTTGATATGTAATATCGACTGTTTTATTTTCATCACGAAGTTTTAGTATTTAAGCCTTATACATCAGTAAGTCACAAATATTTCTGTTATTATTCATGAAACACATTTCTGATTAAATAATTGAGCGATTGAATCAAGGTTTTCTTATAGAAGAGTTGAATCCATCAAGAAATAGTTAACCTTTGTTGAATTATCTGTTTCACAGATGACCATCGATATGTTCCATTTTTCACAGCCATAATCTCGTCTTTTTCTCTTTGACTGTGACATCAACATACTCGACTTATGAAAGAAGTTTTGCTTGCCATAAGCAACACTACGGGTACCATTAGTGGAACAGGAGCTGCTTACGTTTCTGGGGCACATGAGATCACCTCTGCTGTTTGGTCGGGTTCGTGTTGCTCTTTCTTTAGATCTCTGTGTAGTGTTTTAATTGTTGACTATATTTAGTTGTCTTTCGTGTTGCTCTTTCTTTATATCTCTGTGTAGTGTTTTAATTGTTGACTATATTTAGTTGTCTTTCGTGTTGCTCTTTCTTTATATCTCTGTGTAGTGTTTTAATTGTTGACTATATTTAGTTGTCTTTTCGTCGTTTTTCTATTTTTGGAAAATTATTGTCTGTTTTAGGGCTTGCAGCTGCTACTCGTCCTTTTTTTAAAAGTTCACCGTAAAGTACCAAGACCTAATAGATTAATATTCAGTGTCTACTACACTATTATTACAAGATGGTCTTGAGTTATAGATTCTAGTTCCTGAAGTTGTGCATCTTTTTATTTTACTTTAGTTCGCTCGTTATTTGTCTTTGTGTTGTTATGTTTCTTTTGGTCGTATGACTTGTGACGTGGCTCAGTATTTATGCATCTCGCCATCGGATGTTTTACTTTTTAACTTTGGGCATTCTTGGTGCAGGTGTGTCCTGGGCTGCGATACGGACACAAAGGGTTTTACAGTGTTGTTTCTATTTTGTTTACCCTTGTATTTCTATTTACTTAATTTTTACTTCATCGAGAAAGTATATACGTTATGTACTAACAACAACAAAAACTACTCTTTTGGTGATGTCGTTGTTTAATTTACGTCGCTGATGAGTCTTTTGTAAACGAAACGCGCGTCTGACATACGAAATTTTGGTCGTGGCATCTATTATGAGTTATTACTATTTACTACACCTTTCTTGTTGGCGTCTTTGTTAGATTAATTTGTATGTCTACTTTAGTTTTTAGTCTGTTGTGTTATATGTCTGCGATGTATGTTTACACGGTTTTAACTGATGAATCCCAATTATTATCACATTAACCTATTATGTCTGTTTGGGTTGCTTAACCATTTTTGTCAATACATGGGAACTATAAACAACTGTAATACAAGTGGTAGGTTTAGCTAGCTATATTACCAGGTTTAACCCACCATTTTCTTCGGATCATGCCTGTACCAAGTCAGGAATATGGCAGTTGTTTTTTCTCTTCTTCCGTTCATTGATAACGTTTGATTTTTTTTTAGTTTTATAGACTTCCCCTTTTTTGAATTTTTATTAGAGTTCAGTATGTTTGTTATACTTTTATATAGATATATAGGAGGTATCTATGACTTTATGAATGCAAGTAAAGTCTGATAACTTAGCAGATTTGCTCTGGCAAGTGTTATATCAGTGGGCTTACATTTCAAGTTTTTCTCTTAATGTCTGCACGCCATATGTGTAGGTAAATGTTTATCATTGCTCGTTATAAAATATCCAATGAAATAATGTGTATACTTAGTCTATTTAAAAATACTATTTTATTGATACTTTTAAATCTGAGCGTTCCTGGTGAAAAGGACATTATTGAATGCTGTAAACGATTTTACATTGATTCATTACCACTTGATCGATAATACTGCTGGCGGTACCGCCATTGATTATCATTGTTTACGTACATGTAAATAAAATTTTCAACTAACGACTTTTATAATATAATTTTTAACAACCTTTTGACAAAATTTAGTTTTGACACTTTTTTCTTGCATGTTTAATGATAGTTTAGCATCTCTTTTAAATTTCTTTACATTTGAATGTCCATATTTTTTTGGCACTGAGTACTTGTGTTGAGGGTAAATCAAAATGCCCTTTCACAGATAAATACTTTGCTCCAGCTAAACTGTCATCTTTTAACATTTTTCTATGGAGAAACTTATGGAGCTATATAGCATTTTTTACTGTTGATAAATTCAAAATCAAAACAGTGTAATTAAATAGTATGCATTAAAAACATCTAATCTGACTGACATGAATCTTCAGAGTCAGTTATGTCCCAGTATTTGGACATGCATTCGACATCGATATCATTAAACTGCTGTGTATCACCCAATACAGAAAGAATTAATTTCACAAAAACTTTGCGGTAGGTACATCTTATGTGCTCATATTCATAAACATTTTTCTTTATGAAAACATTTATCCACGGAAAGAAAAACGACGTAAGGTTTTCCCCAGACGCAAATTTCAGCAACAATCTAAATATTTGAAGTACAAATTCTAAAAGTTCTGTCTCCGTATAATCGGTTAAAGTTGAGATTTGAGGGTCATTTTCATTTTGCCATAACTGAAACATACACATTTTCAACATGTAACTCGTCAACATATCTTTACAGTCCTGGTCTTGTATTTTATCAACATGTACACTCGGACATATTCGAGAATCGCACATTATTTTTGAGATGATGTAAGCATCACGTGCAAGATTAGACACACAATGCATATACTGTTTCTCTGCGTCCATTGCAGATATTCGAAATTTTGAAATGGTTACATCAAACGACTTCCCCATCAACTCCGATTGAAATACTAACAAAGCTCCTTGATCTTTTATGTTGTTTCGTATATTAGTTGGAAGGTGATGTAGCTTCGTGTTCTGTGGCCACCAACCTTTTATTCGACATGCTAACACAAGGTCTATGTTTATTTTTAGGTCTCTGTAGTAACAACCATGCCACACGATGTTGAACGTGAAAGTCGGATCGAGCATGGTATAGCTTGTCTTTTCTCTTTCTCCAGAAAAGTAAACGTTTGAGTTACTAAATAATTCATGTTTCGACAAGGCATTGTCTAAGATCCGTTCGCATTTCTTCCATATTGCATAATTATCCAGATAACCTTGTTCATCGGACAGATAATCGAAATCTTCATGTTCTAAATCTTTTTTTAGTTTTAAATGTGCGAATTCACGGTCAGACAAGGTTTTCACTTCATCGACTTCACATATTTGTCCAAACTTCTCTAGAACGCAAACAAAATCAAATTCATCAGGTATTCCTACTTTGGTATTTTCGCTTATGCTGCCTGATTCTATCACAGTATTTGTTAGTATTTTATCACGGCAAGACATCTCAAGGCAGAGTTTTGTAATCAACTCATTTACAAATTGTTTAATCATCATTCCTTCCTGTGTAAAAGATACACAGCCTATGTTTGTCAAACGTAAGAGTCCGGACTTCATATGCATTCTGTATTTGCTGAAACAATCTGTAATATGGGCAATGTTTAATAAGAAGTCTGTGGGACTTTCTTTCATGTCGACAATTTTGTTTTCAAGACAAAAGATATCCACGTCATGTGCGTTTTGGTCACACTGACACAAAGCATCGAAAGCTTCTTTATATCCGCAATACAAAGAAATATGGCACGGTAAATGACCAAGTTTATCAGTACACACTTTTACTCCAAATTTTTTGAGAAGAGGAATAAATTCAACACCATTGCACCCAAACGCAATGTAATGTAAAACACTGCTTTGGTGGTTATCTAAAATATTTGCGTCTGCATTATTTTGTAAAAGCAATTCTATCACTTCTACATTTGATTCTGGGTCGATAAGATGTGTAAAAATTGGCGTCTGTCCAAATTTATTACGACTATTGAGATCGGCCTTCATTTCCAAAAGTGTTTTCACACTACTAAAATCACGCGCTAATGAAATAGGCACTTGACCGTATACATCTTTCGCATTAATTTCTGCTCCTGATCTGACAAGACATTGAATATTTTCGTCCTCCTTCTCGCCATTGCTATATGACATATTTCGAATTACACGGTGCAAAGCAGTTTCGCCTCTGTTATTATGTATTTTCAAGTCCACGCCTGCTTCTAGAAATAAATTCAATGTCTCAACATTTATTTTAATAGCCGTGTTTTCCAGAAAAAGGAGAAAGGGGGTATTAGCATCTTTATTTTTTAAAAGAAGAAGTTTCTTGATACAAGTCTTTGAACAACTGTTTAATTCTCCACGGAGCAAAGACTTTAGTAAATCAACATCATTTGGTTTTTCAGATATTATAGAACTAACATAAGCGTGTAAAAAAGTGTTTCCCTGTTTATCCGCGATAAAAACATCAAGATTTTCAATTTTGTTTAAAATATATTCCAAATGTTTAGACATGTATGCATGTGTTGTGGCATTAGAAACTGAGATCAAAGCAGTTTCTCCGTTTTTATTTTTACAGTTAAAATCAATGTTTAGCATCTCATAGTTGTCCAAAATCATTGCCCAGAATCCTTCAATTTCGGAAACATCTCTTGACCAGTTCATATTGTCCCCCAATATTATATGTAAACAAGAATTTCCAATATTATCCTTAAAATCATATGCCCTTTCCAGTTTTAATATATTTTCAATTGTGAAGAAAGATTTGCATTTCAAGCAATGCAATGGGCATTTACCGTCATTATTTTTTAGAGTAGGATTGGCGCCGCTTGAAACTATCATTTTCAAGATTTCTAAATCTGCATCCTTAGCTATGGCGACGTGAAGAGCCGTATTTCCATCAGTATTTTTGGAATTCACATCGTATCCATTTTTAATAATGTTTTCAACGGAGTTCTTGACTTTAATGTAATTGCCAGATCAATATCAATATTGCGGCTATAAATTAATTCGTCCATTTTATAAAATCATAATCTTATTACACTTTGCAGGTAGCCAACAACTAAAATGAAAAGTATAAGCTCGTCTCAGTTGAATTTACATTAACTGATTCAACTTCCCGGTATCGCCATTTTGTTTTACCATTTATGCACGGTCACTGAATTAGGCATATTCATTCATACATACTTTAAAAAGCAATGATCACGTGATATTATTGTTATACATGTAACTGTTTTAATGTTTTAAAGGATTATTCGTCTAAATATATTACAGTCTAAGAACACGGATAAGGATTACGCAAAAATCAAAGATGTTGCAAAAATTGTCTATCCCTAACTTGATTTCAAATATAAATGTCAGTATGCTGACCTTTCGTGGTAAATTCAGTATAGATTGAAAAGGACGCATAAAAAATACGAGGATTGTTTGTTGATTCCAACTTTTAAAGTAAGAGTGTCTTCTGATGCAGTATTTAGAAGTTCCAATGGCTAGTAAATAATGTTAAGTGGGCAAACAATTCAAAGTTCTAAGTATTTATTGGATGAATCAAAATCTTGAAAATATGGTCCTCAAATTTGATAGGTGAAAGGAATCTTATTCAATAAGGTTTAAATTTAAAAAAAGAATTTCGTGAATTATGCTTGTACCATAGAACAAACACTAGTTCTTATTTTATTGTTTCAATTCAGTTACCATGCTGCCATGATCAATCCACAGTGAAATAAATTTAACGGAGAATATTGAATTTTCTTTTGTGTGACATCCTATTCTTGAATATGTCGGAAATACGATTCCATGATTTCGTTTTTAAAACTAAGGAAAATATCAATAAATTTTGAAAGTTCAGCACCAATTCTGTTTTTAAACAGCTACGTTAAAGCAAGGTAATATAAACGCAAAAATGCCGAAGAAGAACAATTGTTTAGAACCGGTAAATGAGAGTAAAATTAGAAAGCATAGTGTTTGACATAGTTTTAAGTTGGATAATGCAGCAGGAATTATACAATTTCCTGCTGAAACCAGTCCATGTATTACTGTTTCAAGAAATCTAATGTTAACAAAACATTCTTTCATGTTTACTTCAATGGCAATATCGTATCAAGATTGGCATTGCATCGGCCTTATCCCATTCGGAAAGAGTGGTTTTAGTATCTACAACTTCTTTTTAACTTTTAGTCCATTGTCTGACAATAAATTTATTACTTTGGGATACCATACAGCATATTTTTTTAATAGTGAACAAAAAGGTAAAACATGCTACACAGAGGAACAAGTGATCAGTATGCTGGAGTTTCTTATTGACAACATATTTGTTGAATTTGAGGTAGACTTTTTCAACAAATTGTCTGCAGTCCTATGGGAACGAACTGTGCGCCTCTCCTTGCCGACCTCTTCTTATTTTCATATGAGTCGGAGTTCCTTCAGACACTTGTCAAAAACAAGAAGATCAAAGAAGCCAGATCATTCAATTTCACATTCAAATATATTGATTATGTACTTTCCATTAACAATCCAAACTTTTCTTATTGGGTTCCATTAATATCTCCTACAGAACTAGAAATTAAAGAAACAACAGACACGGCTTCCTCCGCCTCATTTTTAGACTTATACCTCGAATATGACATAAGTGGTCATCCCAGTACTAGAATCTATGACAAACGAGACGATTTTAATTTTGAAATTATCAATTTCCCCCACCTTAGTAGCAATATACCAACTGCACTTGCATATGAGATATACATTTCCCAACTCATTCGGTATTCAAGAGCCTGCAGCTGCTACTCAAACTTTATAAAACGTTACCAGTGTCTGATGAACCAGGGTTGTGTCAACGAACGTATCGTCCTTTTTCTGAAAAAAACAATCATCGGAGGATACCAAGACCTTGTTGATAAATATTCCGTATCAACTTCACAAATAATGCATGATGGTCTTGAAGTAAGGATTCTAGGTACTGACGTTGTTTATTATCTTAATAACATGTTATAGTGTTCTTTTATGTGTCTTTGTAAATTATCAACCTTTACTGTTTAGTCCATTTTTAGTAATATCCTTTTTGCGTTGCTCGGTACTTATACAGCCATTGCGTTATTGTCCTGTGGTCATTTTTGGGTCACCTGGCCGAATTTTTAGTTAAATCGCGAGTAAATTGAGCATCTGTTATTAAAATTTACAAGTTTTAAGTTAAGAAATGATACGATGTTGTTCATTCATTACAGTCCTCAATATCTTGTAGTAGAATTGAACACGACAGGGTGCGAAAATTATTGCTATTGTCATTAGTATGATGATATGAATGTGTTGTATTCGATGTATTTGTCATGTTTGATGATAAAAAGACACTTATTTTTATACTGAGGGAAGTCCGAGCTAGTATTCTCTTAGATCTTCGTCGTTTAATGCATTGTATGCTAGTCGGCGAATGATGTCCTCTGGGACAAATTGTATTCCAGCGGTGACATCAACGTAGTGGTTGTAAAAAAGGCAGAAAATACCAAAGGGAAATTCAAACTCAAGTCAAAGACCAACTGACACCATGCCAAAAAACAACAAGCAGCGAAAAGACAAGCAAGTCTAGAAAACACAACATAGAAAACTAAAGACTGGGCAACATGTTAAAACCGGGGGTAATATCAGGTGCTCGGAAGGGTAAGGAGATTTTACTCCACATGTGGCATCCGTCATATTGCTCATATACGTACAAATTCGTAAACAGTTTCTCTCTATCAACTACAGTTTCCACAAAAAACACAAAAGTGGTTAAATCTTACAATGACAGTAGGAGACCAGGAGTCAATTGATATTTCAACCATGTTGGCGTGCTTTTAAATCTTGTCCTGCTGAGAATTATTGCTATTCAAAGTTTCTGTCTTTCTACAAAAACACAAAAAATATCGTCTCTCAAGGCCAAAATAAGAATTTTTGCCATGGTAACTTATGCGTAGATCCTGATAAATTTTGTTTTTACAATTTTTCTCAATCTACTGTAGGTTTCGCAAAAATTAACAAAAATTGGTAAAAAACATTTATCAAGGACAATACCTCCTATACTGAGACGACTAACAATCTTGTCCTACTGATAATTTTTGCCATTTATAGTTTTACTTTATCTACTAGAGCAATAGCAAAACATTGACAAAAATTGTCATTTAAGGGCAAAATGGAAGGTAGGTAGATCTTCTTATTCTGAACATTTCTGTCTGTCAGATTTTCTCTTATCTATATTGGCGTTATCTATAACGGTGTTAAGATAATGGACAATACTTTCGTTTTATCCCCATGTTGTATTCTTATCCTTGGCGGCCATGTTGCCAGATAGATGGCAATTTGGATCATGAGACCCATTTTAGCTCACCTGACCCGACGGGTCAAGTGATATATCATCGTCACTTGGCGTCCGTTGAACGCTAACTTTTACAAAACTTTTCTCCTCTGATACTATCTCTAGCCTGTCAACACTTAGGTTGTCATTTCGATTCCAGAACGTGACAGGTGCGTTCGACTTCAATCTTAATTGACTAGGATTGTCAGTTTTCATACCGAAGGTCGGTGATTCTCTGCGAGCACTCCGGCTTCCTCCACCAATAAAAACTGGCCACCACGAAATAGCCAGCAGTGCTTAAAGTGGTGTTTAACACAAATCAACAAATCTATCCTCTGAAACTATTGGGCCAATTGGAATCAAACTTGGTAACAGTCATCAGTCGGGTATTTTGTTTAAAAATTGTGTCTGATGATCGCGCTTGCAAACCGATATGGCCGACATGGCTAAAAATAGAACATAGGGTTCAAATACAAGATTTGTTATTATTATATTGAGAACCACTGTATATACAGAAAATCTGACAAGGGCAGAAATGTTCAGAATGATGTAATCCACCAATTGTCCATTTACGTCAAATCTGAACAACTTCTTAGAAGATATTTTGCCCTTAAATGAGGAATTTAACATTTGTTTTAATTTGTGTCTAGTATCATGAAAACTACAATAAATAGGGAGAAACTTTAAATAGCAAAAATTACCAACAAGACAAGATCTACAAATAAGTCAAATGGCAGAAATTGTCAGTTTCAACCTTATAGGAGTTATTGCCCTTAAAGAAGTTTTTCTTTTGCATTATTGCCTATTTATTTTGAAAACTATTAAAAGATAGAAACTTTGAAACGCAAAAGTGATCCACAAAACATGATCTACAAATACAATATTGGCGAAATCGTAGTTTGAGTCTTTATTGGAGTTGTTGGCCTTCATTGACAATGCTTACCAATACTTTGTGTTCTTGCCTATTTTCTTGAAAATCATATTAGAAAGATAGCAATTCAAAAAGCAAAAAACATGGCCGAAATTGTCTGTCAACTCGTTATACCATTTCTATTTTGCTCTTTAGCTCACCACTTGAAAACTGTAATAGATAGAGAGAAAAGCTATCAGCAAAAATGATCAGCAGGACAAGATCTACAATATATCTTATTAGCCGAAATTGTCAGTCATCGTTTTAAAGGAGCTATTGTCCTTTAATATGATTTTTACTAATTTTTGCATTTTTAGGGGAAACTTTGGTGGATAAAGAAAAACTGTAATAAACAGATGTGCCACGAGCGCATGATACGCCCGTCGTCTTGTGTGTGAAGTTTTATGCAATAATCATAAATAGTTTCTGAAATACAGCGCGACATGTGAAGAACCTAAATAACTCTAAAATAAAATTTTGAATCATCACCAAAAAACAGATCAATAACTTGAGCAAAATAATGAATTTTGAATCATCACCAATAAAAATGAAATTTTAATCATCACAAAAGTATACAGATCTTTAGATTAATATAACTAAGAGGTGTGTAAAGTTTTAAGCAATAATCATAAATCGTTTTAGAGATATGGCGCGACATGTGAAAAAAACACACCCCTGTTTTAGTTACAAAGTCCCGTAACTCAAAAAGTTTAAATCTTATTTTCACCTAAAAGTATACAGATCGTTTGACCATCATAAGAAACAACTATGTTAAGTTTCATGAAATTTGGATAAGTTACGGTGCGACATGTTTACGACGGACAGATGGACAGACGGACGCCTGACATTTGTATACCATAATATGTCCCGTCAAAATTTTGACGGGCGTATAAAAAGCAACAATGATCAGCAAGACAAGTTCTACAAATAGGTGAAATAAGCTGAAATTGTCAGTCGACTCTTCATGGGAGTTCTTGCCATAAAATGACGAATTTTACCTTCTTTTTTTTTTTTTTTGTATTTTGGGCAAAAAGAGAGAAACTGTGAACAGTACAAAATGATCAATAAGACGACATCATCAAAAAAGAAATTTGAGTCATGAATGATATATTCTAGTCTACAATGTTGGAGAGTGGCCATAGTTGAAGATGCACATAGATCCAGGAGAGCGACACATGCTCTTAACAGCCTCTAGTTTAAATTAGATACACAAAGAATGATTGTGGTCTAGATTGGTTCCAATTGGCCCAGTAGTTTCAGCGGAGATAATTTTTGTATAAGTAAACAGACATCAACAGATGACACACGCTGGAGGTCGAGTAATGAAAAAAGCTCATCTGGTCCTTTAAAAAAAAAAAAAAAATAGCAACATCAACTCATTTCAGGGTTTGTAATATAAGAATATGGTCTAGAAATAACACTAATCTATTGGTACCAGCTGAGTGTTTTGATGACTAAAACCTATTTTCTTACAAGTGGTCAATTCTATTTAGACTGTTACAAAAGTTTTTGAATAAAATTAATTAATTACTGTGGGTTCATTAGTAGTAATGGGATACTAATTTTCGTGGATTTCATGGGTAAAGGTAAACCACCAATTTTAATGTTCAAAGCAGTACAAACTTTCTATAAACTTTAATGCAAACTTTGGCAATACCACAAATTTAAAGGGGCATTAGCTGTCAAATTCATGTTCACTGATTTGACCAAAATTCTCATATTTCATTTATTACATTCTAAAACGAATATCCAAAAGAAACAATTAACAATGCATGGGCTTGCTATAATGTATCAGCTATAATTTGTATTTTTGGCCATGGCGTTGTCGGTTTGTTTTCGATCTATGAGTTTGACTACCTCTGGTATCTTTTGTCCCTCTTTTTAATTATCCATCGAGATGATCTGAAGACTGCTAAAGGTCATATAACCCAATATTTAACATAAATATAATATCAACAGATAGTGAGTATGTGCAATCGGATTTTTCTAGGTTTGTTTGATTTCATATTACAGGTTAAAAATATAAGTAAATCGTCATTTTACGTGTATAAGAATGATTTTTGTGGGCCGGATCAGTCAAAAAATGGTTATTCCTGGTGGCTCCCTTGTTTCACTTTTCAATGTTGACATCAATGTAAGAGCCACATAATAAATCAATCTCCTCTAAAGGTCTCTAATTAAAAGGTTGCATGAATACAGATTCAAATGAGTTGAATTATTGACTTGCAATGCAATAAAACACTAGTAATGTTGTTTCGTTTATTCTGATGAAATTGAACCAAATAGACTACTAATAGTGAAATATCAATGATTTATTCTGCTTTTATAAAAAAAAATGTTTGAAACAAACCTGCCTTAACGGTCACCTCTTTTCAGCGGTCACCAGCCTCCAACTGCCACTTTCAGACCCTCTCAAGCATTTTTTCTATATAATTTAACTCAAATCAGAGGTCACCTGTCTAGCACGGTCAGCGGTCACCTATTTGTAGTATGAAATCTTCATTTTAACTTTTAACAACAGTCATTTTAACTACTGAAATAATCATGACGAAAAATAAATGTGTTCAGTATAGAAGTCAAAATGAAAATCGGAATCCGTTTGCAACCAAGATTGCGCAATAGGAGGTGAATTCGTGAGTTCCTCTTGTTTCACTCCTTTCCATTTCCATTGAAAACCGTGTCAGCGACTTATTTCTCCATGAATATTAAAATATTCTGAATGTTTTCTCAAATTTACGGCCGGAATCCGCCTTTTTTTTTTATTTCACTAACGCAAGTACCATAACTCTACGGACTGACAACACTAAAACAATTTGCCCTGATCCCGACCGTAGGCAATGTCTGAATAAGAATTATTTTCAGAACCTCATTTAAAAGGTCACCTCTCTTGAAATGTCATTTTTGATACTTCCCAAGAGTGACTGCTTAATACAGGTTTGACAGTAAATGAATCCACAGTAAATCAATATTTTCTATATATAGAGCCGAGTTATATCTATAAAGAGAAAGGTACCTTTATCAAAAGATACCAACTAAGTAATCCTTTGTTTAATGGTAAATACTTTCTCAAAACCTTATGTTAAAATTTGAATTAGCTGACCATTTACAAGAAAGACGATTCACACATTAGTGACTATAAAAACATATAGTAAAATAACTCCAAACAAATTTTCTCAAGTCTTATTTTTTATTATCATATTTTTGTATAAAATTGAATGATTTATTGATTGCTAATACTTTTCAATAAAATGTAAACAATTCTGACACATAAAACATCTTCTTTATCTAGCCTTTCTCTGGTATCATTGACATTTGAATCAGCCATTTATCCATTTTTTCACTTATGCAAAAAGCAGACCTGAATAATATAAATGGCTCATTCTTTGGATAGTGGTTATTTTATCAGTTTAGTACAAAATAATATAAAAATTAAACTTTAACTTAGGCAGTGAAATTAAAAACACCAAGAACTAGGAATAAAAGAGTCTAGATTTTTGTTTCTATAGACACAAAAATTTCTTCTCATTTGTAATACATGTACAAGGTTTGATCGTTGTTGCTTGGATAGTTGAATATTCCTTTTCTTTAACTTTTATCAAGCTGATAAAATTTATTAAATTAATAAGAAGAATTTTATAGCTTAAGATATAGGACATTCTTTGAATACTTAGGTCTCTTTCTAAATTGACGGCAAATAATATTTAATGTACATTAATTGGTTTTGGATTTATTCCTTCTTCATTCATCATGAAATCACTTTCACTAGCATGAGACATTATAAAATATTTACACAAGGTTTCTGTGTGTTAAATATACATTTATATACAATATCACTTCATTGGTAATCATTGTTTATAAAACAGCAAACGTATAAATATATAATGTGAACACAGAGTTTATTAAAATCATTCTTTTAACAAGTGTGTGGACCTATATAATGTTATATAATAAAAGAATACAAAAATAGTTAAAATCTAAAATATCTGGCAAAGCAACAATAGTAGAAATGCACTGAAATGACAGCACCATCAAATAAAAAGATATTCATATATACATGATTTAAAACTTTAAAATTATGATTTCTGAAATATTGAAATAAACAACATATGCCAAGCTCTAACATTTGTTGTAGTCCTCTAGTTCAAAGCTGGTCTATGTTTCAAAAGACTGGAAGAAAATTTCATATTTTTGCATTCGACTGCCAGAATTCTTATGACTTTTGTAATTTGTGTGGACAATGAATATTTGGAATAACACATATTTTAAGCATGATAGTCTCTTCAAAACTGCGTAATTTTTTTTCAAGTGTTTAAAAATATATAGTCCTGATTTTTTGGAGGACATAGCTATTAAACAAAATTCATCTCAAAATATCTTGTTTGTCAAAATATAAAATGGTATATCAGTTAAATTGCACACCAATCATTCAGTAATCTGGCAAAAAAAATTATTGACAAAGAAAAATTATAATTATTCATTCTGAAAAATAAACAATTATGAAATGTCTTAAAAACATACAGTAATAATCACAGGTCCTCTGACTTATTTTTTACAAATATAAAATATTGCACGGTTGTTAATTTTGTATAAACTGTTGACACAGAAATATGTTTTCTGTGAGTCTCATTTCCTCAACCCTCGTTGCAGATGTTACAAATATAAAGTCACTTGCAAGAAGTCTATCTTCAGAGATGCATACTTTTTTTATGCAATTAGTAAAAGTTTTTTAGATATCAGTAATTTTTCTATCTTTTTTCTGCTGTTAGGTTTTCTTAAAAAATCTATTGTAAAAAAATACTATTTGTTAGTGTGTTTATTAATTACTAATTGGATTTACAAGAGAATTGTTAAATCCTTCTCTTCTTTCAAATAACTCTGACAAGAAAGCATTTGATGATCAAAATCATGTTAGCACTTAATTTTATCAAAATCCGAGAGTGATAATCTCTAAAAAGAGAGATGGTTTCAAACTTAAAATGAGAAGAAATCCTAAACAAATAG
The DNA here is from genome assembly GCA_017311375.1 of Mytilus coruscus. Taxonomy (NCBI): domain Eukaryota; kingdom Metazoa; phylum Mollusca; class Bivalvia; order Mytilida; family Mytilidae; genus Mytilus; species Mytilus coruscus. The sequence goes on along the minus strand of CM029603.1, from coordinate 36,665,658 downwards.
CCTTTGATAGTAACTGCTTAAATCATCTAAAACTTGTAAAAATAATGAAAGTTGTATAATTATGAAATGTATTTAATGAAAGCGTAAACTGTAATTATAAAATTATGTGTAAAATGCAATTCAGTATTTTCACACATAAATGAAAGCTTCATAGTCATTTAGTTTTTTTTTACAATTCTTATATTAAAATCATATGATCTTGTCTTATCACATAAAACAATTCATTTATATCCCAATATATACAAATTATCCCTTGCATGCAGTTTTTATAATTATACATTCATACACACACATTTACACTGGTATGCATAGATTTTGGCACTGGAATGTTTTACTGCTGTAATTCTACATAATTAGCTGAAAAATTAAACATATCACATATAATATATAGGAAGAAAGTCCTGATTTACCATGACAATCACCTCTCCTATAAAGGGCCCCAAAATTACTAGTGTAAAACCATTCAAACGGGAAAACCAACTGTCTAATCTATAAAAAAGAGAAACAAGAAACACTTATGAACCACATCAACAAACGACAACTACTGAACATCAGACCTTCATCAATCTGAAAAATTAAACATATCACATATAAATACATTTTATCCTGCAATCAACCTTTCTACTATACAAATACAGGTTGAAAGATAATATGAAGTGATAAATGTATAGTAGACATATAGTCTCCTTGTATCCTGCTTCTATTGTCAGCTAACAAATATATTCAAATTACTGATTACCTCACAGTTCAATTTGGTTCCTCATTGCTGTCTGCGTTAAATTCTTGTTGATTTCTTTCAAAAATAAATTGAACTGTTGAGAAGTAAAAAACTATACTTTTAAGTCTAGATGGTAAATTGCAAGATAAAAACAATATCTGTACATTGTAGGAAAATATAAAATGTATTTGTACTCGCTACGAAACAGAAGAAAAGTTGAGTGACCTTTCCTTTTTTTCCATGTTTCTAAAGATTATACAAATAAATTTCATGTATGTGTGCTTTATAAATCTAAAGATGAGGTTTGTGTGCTTTATAAAGCAATGTGCTAAATTATACTTACAAATTCAACATTTGTAATGAGGTCTTCTGGGTCAAAGGTCAACTCATCATCATCGGCTGAAATTATAATATCATTTGTAATAATCAACAATAAGAAAATTTTAATGAAATTTCTACCGATTCAACGATAAATCCAAACATATATCCAATGGTATAGAAAACCATATTAGTCTATGCTAATAATGACATTTCTTATCATGATAATGGTGATTTTTTATTCAGATAGTATCATGCATTCAACATTCACAAAAGCCCTCTTCATTTATCAACATATTTTAAAATAGTGAAGGGAAAAATAAGATACCAATATAATTAAGAAAGACATAAGTAAGACATAGATGAACATTTTTTTTTAATTCTTAAAATATTATATTAAAAGGACGTAATCATAATTCATTTTTTTTTTAGATTTTGCTATAATTTTCAAGGGTCAAGGGCCTGGAAAGGTGCGTGTTTAATTCAACAATGCCAAATATGACTTTATTCTGAAGTAACTTAAACTGAGGAGAATGTTAAAATTATTTGGTCAAGCAGTAAATAAGACTTAATCATCTTGTAACCTAATCAATAACTATTTTTCTAATTTATCCAAGGTAATAACTTGTTTAACCAGAACTATAAATGTCAAATGCATTAGAAGCATACTAGATCTGTATTTTATGGTTCTTGAGACTGTTAAATGTTTAGCTTGGTAATTTATCATCCAGAATCTTCATAAATCACATTTTAAAGATAGCAACATTGATTTAAAATAAGAAATATGCCAAAATTTTAATTGACCAGCATTTGGTAGCTTAGGACAATTAAAATTTAAAATAATGTAATCAAGCATATAAATTATGACATCTAAAAACTGAAATACAATATTAGGAGTAAAATGTGAATGAAGATATATTAAAAATAGGAAAAATTATTTTAACAATATAACATTAAATATTGTTTGTAGTTTTAATGAATCATTACAAGGGGTTGTAAAACCTTCAAAAAATATTTACCAGCTTGGTAATCATATAAAGCAACAGCAGTTTTTCCACTCTCTCCCGATGAGACCTGTAGATCTGGTTCATACTCTTGTTCTGTTGACTCATCTTCTTGATGTGTTGTTTCTTCCACTGGTTCTTGTTTGTACTGCTGAACATCATCATATTCATCTTGTTCTTCCTCTTGTATGTCTGTTGGTGCTGCTACATCACCGTATGCATCAGGTTCATAGTCCTCCTGGGCACTGGTACCAGAATAATCTGGGTTCGGCACCATGACAGTTTCCTCCTCCTCCTCTTGTTGTGATTGTGCTGATGCAGCATCTGCTTGCTCCCTATCCCATCTTTCTTGGTTCTGCCTTTCCTATTAATTTGATAAAAGAAATTAGAAGAAACTGCTATGTTATTAAAATGTTTTATTCATACCAAACCTAACAACTACACTGATCACTACAGTCCCCATCATTTTCATTTATTTATGAATTTATACATATAAAATAATCTAAATAGTTTACATTCCTTAATTATCCTATCTGTGTCCTTAATTTTTAAGGTTCTTGTTAATAATATTTTTACATATTTTGCTTCAGCAATAATATTTCTTTTTGGTGTTGTTAACTTTTGTCGTACACATAATTTACATACTTTGTTCAGTTTTTATTTGTTCAATGCAGTTCTTCATAGTTTACATGTTACATGTGATTTTGTTGACAAAGACATTTGACATGTGGATAGATCTACTTGATCAAATTTCACAGTCAGTTTAAGGGTGATAATAAATTAAATTGAATGCCAGCCATGAGACAAACTTGGCTCAAATTTGGAGGTAAAGCATTTGTAAAACCCTGATAAACACTAAACTCTGCAGGAAGCTGTGTGCTGTATTAAGTATTATTTAGCAATGTTGACATTATCAACTTTAATTTTAATTTTGCCAATGTGTTGGTTGGATAGTGAGTTCAATTTTGCCACTAGCAATTTTATTTATCATTATGGATATCTTTTGTTGTATGTAGTAGCATTAGAAGTTTGTACCTCTTCTTGTTTTCTCGATATTTCCGATTCCCTCTCTTCTCTAGCCTTCCGTCTAGCTTTTTCTTCCTCTGATCTTTTCTTTGACTCTTCTTCACCTGCCTTAGCCATATTTTCAAATTTTGATCTTAAATTTTTAGCACCGTCTGAACCTATGAAGAAAATGAATATAATTATTACAGGAGGCAACCAATTAGAATGTGCAATTTGAAAGTCCATAAAATTACACTATATTAACTTTATTTGTATGAAAGTTAATAAATAGAAAGAGGCCTTTAATTATCTTCAAATGAGCCAAAAATAATTGTTTTTCAAACTTATCAATATTTTCTTTCAGACGTGAATTTGATTAACAAATTTTATAACATATAAAGTATATAAATTTCCTAATATATTTTATCTTTGAAAAAAGTCATATATTTATCATTAACTATTAGTCACGACTCGTGAGGTAAAATTAATAGCCGTAACTTAAAGTTGCAAGAAATTATGTCTAGTTTTGTTTCCATTGTCAAGAGTTGTAAAACAATATCCTCTCAAAACCATTTTAATGTACTCATTATAAAATTCAACTTGAAATAAGAATTGGTATACACATTCTTTATGCTAATACATAGATAAATGTTTTGTGTAACCCTTTGAAAATTGGACATGAAGAAATATTTCATTAAGATATAAGGTAACTAAAAAGTCACAAAATTCATTTAAAGTGACTGCTTTTTTCTATAAAAAAGGAAATTTTGAATTGGATTTGCCCAGCAATATGCTCTTGATGCCAAGATAGCATGAAAAGAATTTCATTGTTGCATGTCTTACAATTCCTTTTATTTTTTTAATTATCTCCCCTTATTTTAGCAATAAATAACTTGCAATTCTTTTTGTTAACCTTTAAGGCAAATCGTGATAAAATGTCCATCTATAACAAACCACATGATCAGTCATAGCTTTTAACTTACTAGAATTAGCTCTTGTCTTCTGATAGGTTGTTGATGCTCCTTGCATATCACCATAACCACCAGCAGACTAAAATATAAAGTCAACTAGTTATTTCCAATATGCATGGGGTTTCAAATTTAAATGCATTGTCTGTCTGCTATATGAGAGTAATACAACGCTATACACTGCATATGCCGCGATGACGTACCCCATCCGCCACTTCTGTCCGCGGCATATGCCGAGATGACGATGGATTTTTCATCCAGACTCATAAACCATTCAGTTTTCATTCAGCTCCTCTCTAATTTTTCCTGGTATGAATCGAAAAATACAAGGTCCCGTTTGCGCTTGAAATAGCGGGAATTTTAATGGTAAACAGGGATCACCACAGAATTTATTGTAAGGGTGGTGTTTACGAAAAAAATTATATTGAAATTACAATCACACAAGATCTTTATTGTAGATCATAATCTTTTAATTAGGAAAAGATAAACAAATTAAAGCCATTGTAAAAAAATGTAATTAAAGCATGAATTTATACTTTTGAAGTAAAATTGTCAAAATTTTACCCTTTCATCACATTTTCAAAAATTCAAGGGTGGTGCTGAGAAATTCAAGAGTGGTGCTGGAGATTTAAGGTGGAGGAGCTCCACCCTTGAATAACCTGTGGTGATCCCTGGTAAAATCATACAGTAGAAGGAAAATAGAAGGAAAATAAAAACAAATATTTTGACAAATGCAAATGGCGGAAATCGAAAAAGACGCTGTAAATATGGAAATATTTCAGCATTTCTATAGCGAAACTGACAACGAGGAATAGTTAAAAGGTTTACCTTTATCTCAATGTGTTTATAACATTCAATTCATGTGGGAAATAAGATCTGATTGATCTTTACGAGACATAGAACTAGAGGCTCCAAGGACCCTGTGTCGCTCACCTGATATTTTTATTTACAATTGATGCATGATAAATGCAACTGTTATACTGTCGTTTAGTTTCAGAGATATAAGACTAAAAGTGCGTTTGAAACCTATGTTTTATTTCAGCCATGTGTGCCATGTTGGCAGGCAGGGTCATCATACACAGTGGTCCCTGGATATCCTAGTGGTGATTTAAACCAAGTTTGGTTTAATTTGACAGTAGTTTCAGGGAGAATTTTGTCATTATCATAAACACATCTTAATTGGAAATATTTCACATTTTCTATTGAAAAAAAAAAAAAAAAAAAAAAATATAAAATTAATAAATAAATAAATAAATAAATAAATACATAAATAATGATAATTAACAGATTGGAGTTAAGAGTAAAGAAGAAGGAAAAAGAAAAAAACAAATAAAAAACAAAAGGATTATCCAGTTACATCCCTATCTATATTTTAAATATCAAATATTTATGTTGAAAAATATTTGAAAAATTAACTAGACATATTTCTTTCGTAACAGCCATCAACACAGATCAAGTACATAACATGACAATAATATTTTCTTTAAAATAGATTATAATTAAATAGTCATAAGTTATTGTAACAAAAATAGACATTAGCTGGTATTCAATAAAAGTTTTTCAAAAACATTCCATACATTGTCAAATTCAGTTATCTTTTTATTTTTTACAGCTATCATACTCTCTAATTTATACATATCTTTCAGCTTTATTATAGCTGCTTGCAATGAGAGATTCTTTTTAAAGCATCTAGAATTATACACATATTGTTTAATATAAAGGAAAATCATGTTGTATGGGTTGTTGGGGAATATCTTGGATAAGTCTCCAAAAAGAAAGTTTAATTTATTCATTGGGAGACTTATTCCACCAGAAAGGAACCAGTTATCAATATTCTGTAGAAAATTTTGTACAGTATTGCAATTCCAAAATAGGTGTTCTATAGACTCGTTCTCTGATTTACAAAATGTACATAAAGGATCATCGGTCAATTTTATTTTAACTAAATACTGATTTGTTGCAATAATGCAATGGTTTATCCTATATTGCAACCACTGTAATTTACTATTTTTTGTAACAGCAAAAGGCAGTCTGAAAATCTTTTTCCAGTTCAGATTCTGTTCACCTAAAATTTTAACCCACTTAAGCTGTCCAGTAGGAGTAACATTATTTCTTGTCAGTACAGAATACATATCTTTTGATCCTTTACAATGTTTTAAAAATACTTGCAGACATGATGGTATAAAAGGACAAAATAATTTGTAAGATCCTTTAGTGAAAGATTTTGATGCCTCTTTCACTGCCGAAATAACACTGTTAAATTTAAGAAAATCTGTGTTAATGTTATAGTTTTGCTTAAATTGGTCAAATGAAATATACAATCCATCTTGGTCAACTATATCATTTACAAATCTAATACCACTTTTGAACCATTCTTGATAAATTACTGATTTATGACCAATCTTAATATTATTATTTAGCCATAGGGGATTTGATAAAAATGAATCATAAGTCAAGTTTCTTTCTTTTTGAATAATCATTTCCCAGGATCTTAGTACATCTTTCCAAAAATGGTTGTTAACTGTCATGTAAAGTTGTCTAATATAATCAACACCACAACTGAACAACTTTCTTTTATCTATATTTGACATGAAAATATTTTGCCATTTACTATCTCTCCATAAAATCCTTCTAATCCATGTTGATTTAAGGGCTGTAATGAACATATTCAAATCAAGCATTTTCAAACCTCCTCAAATAATCTTTGATTAGGATATCCTTCTTAACTCTATGTATAGGTGAGTTCCATATATATGTATAAATAAGTTCATTTATTCTCTTAACAATATCATCTGAAGGATTTGGCAGAGAGATAATGAGATGGTTTACAATAGGCAAGACTAGAGTTTTAATCACAGTTATTCTACCTATTACAGTTAGATTCCTTTTAGACCATTGATTTAAAGTATTTTTAATCTGTACAATTCTTTCAGAATAATTTATCTTAACAATTTTTCAAGATCCACATCAAAATTGATTCCTAGTAATTTAAAAGTAGTTTCACCCCAAGACAGATTTCTGTTAGGACATAATGTATCTATACTATATTTTTTGCTCCCAAACCAAATAACTTGTGTTTTTGTGAAGTTAATATTCAGTCCAGATATTTTTGCAAACCAGTCTAATTCTAATAGTGATTCTTGCAGAGATTTTTCACTCCCATCCAAAATCAAAGAGGTGTCGTCAGCAAATTGTGACAATTTATGCTCAACCTGTGTGACCTTTATACCACTAATGTCACTATTTCCCCTTATTTTCAATGCCAGAATCTCAACACATAAAATAAAAAGATATGGAGACAGGGGTCCCTTGTCTACAGCCTCTACCAATAGTAAAAAATCTGAAAACTTCCCCTGGATGACAGCAGAGTTGATATTATTGTAAAAAACTCTGACCCAATTAATGATAGATTCGCCAAAATTGAAAAGTTTCATAACATTTATCAAAAAGTCCCATGATATGGAATCGAAAGCTTTTTCAAAATCAATCAATAGTAATAACCCTGGTATTTCGTGTTCCTCTGTGTACTGTAATATATCATAAATGAGTCTTATATTTTCCCCAATATACCTACCACTAATAAAACCAGTCTGGTCAAAATTTATCAATTTATCAAGGACACTCTTAAATCTGTTTGCAATAGCTGCTGATCCAATTTTATACACAGTATTCAGTAAAGATATTGGGCGCCAGTTTTTTAAAAAGTGGCGGGGTTTATTCCCTTTCGGTAAACAAGTAATAATCCCTTGTTTTTGTGTAACAGATAGTTCCCCTGTTTTTGCACCATAATTTAAAGAATTTACAATAAAAATTTGAAGATCCTTCCAAAAAAATTTATAGAACTCTGCTGAAAAACCATCCGTTCCAGGAGTTTTGTTGTTTTTCATTTTTTTCAATGCTTCTCCAGCTTCTTTAACAGTAATTATACCTTCCAAGCTTTCTTTTTCCTGAGATGAAAGTATAGGAACACTTAAGTTTATCAAGTCTTTTTTCAGATCGCTTAAAGTACTTTTAGTATCCCTTTTTTTATAAAGATTGTCATAAAAATATTTAACTTCATTCAAAATATCTTTTGTAAAATTTATCTAACGAGAAACACCCCCCAAAAAAAAGACAAAAGGTAATAAAAATTATCATTTAAGGGCAATCTTTCCTATTAATGATTTCTGCAAAATTCAGTTGATTGTGCAAGGGTTGTATAGCCAGCTGAGGTCGTTAAAACTCTCATTTGTTGTTGCAAAATTCAAGTGGTTTTGAATTGCTTTGTTGATCTTTTTGTTTTCAACTTTTAAACAACTGATACTCATGACACTGAAAATATGGTCTTCATTCTTGTGAAGAAAATGGTAAGGTTTGAAATATTTCTTAAATATTAATTCAATACCAATACTTTAATTTGTATTGGATTAATCCCAGAAAATGAGAACAAGGGACACAATTAAATTCAATTTTTCCCTAAATTTTTGATAAAATATAAAATGAAGAACTATATTTTTTAATGAGAATTTTTTTAATAATAATTTGAACAATATTAATTAAGTTTTAGATCTTGCATGGTTGATTAATTTTCTCTCAAAATTTCTGATATTCTATTAAAGTTTAAATATAATATGAGGCAGGCATTACCTGTGAAAGGGATGAAGTCTGTATAAATTAGTGTAGGAATTCTACCATCATTTGCACTTGAATCTGTAGAAAATGAAGCCAAAGTACTGAAACATATCTGACATTCGACCTATTGTTCGGGATTATAGTTGTGACATCATTTTCAATGTAAAGAAAGAAACACCATCATCAGGTATTAATGTGGTTTTTTTTCATGTTATAGAATTATCAATTATTTTTATTGCCAGTTCATTAGTAGATTGTTTTCTATATTGATTTTCTACTGCAGTTTCAGAAAAGAAGATTACAAAAGGAAAACATTTTGTAAAACTTATCAAAATTTACCAAATTAATGAAAATTGTTAAAATTGACTATAAAGGGCAATAACTCCTTAAGGGTCAACTGACCATTTTGGTCATGTTGACTTATTTGAAGATCTTACTTTGCTGAACATTATTGCTGTTTACAGTTTATCTCTATCTGTAATAATTTTCAAGATAATAACCAAAACGGCAAAATTTCCTTAAAATTACCAATTCAGGGCAGCAACCCAACAACCAGTTGTCCAATTCATCTGAAAATTTGAGGGCAGATAGATATTTACTTGATAAACAAGTTAATCCCTGTAAGATTTGCTTTAAATGCTTTGGTTTCAGAGTTACAAGCCAAAATCTACATTTTACCACTATGTTCTATTTTTAGCCATGGCATCCATCTTGGTTGGTTGGCTGGGTCACCCACACATTTTTAAACTAAATACCCTAATAATGATTGTGGCTAAGTTTGGTTGAATTTGGTCCAGTAGTTTCAGAGAAGAAGATTTTGTAAAGATTACAAAATTTACAAAAATTGGTAAAAATTACTTTAAAGGGCAATAACTCCTTAAGGGTTAACTGACCATTTTGATCATGTTGACTTATTTGTAGATCTTACTTTGCTGAACATTATTGCTTTTTACAGTTTATCTCTATCTATAATAATTTTCAAGATAATAACCGAAAGCGGAAAAAATCCTTAAAATTACTAATTCAGGGCAGCAACCCAACAACCCATTGTCCGATTCATCTGAAAATTTCAGGGCAGATAGATCTTGACCTGATAAACAATTTACCCCATGTCAGATTTGCTCTAAATGCTTTGGTTTTGAGTTATAAGCCAAAACTGCATTTTACCCTATGTTCTATTTTTAGCCATGGCGCCATCTTGGTTGGTTTGGCAGGTCACGGACACAATTTTAAACTAGATACCCTAATGATGATTGTGGCCAAGTTTGGTTAAATTTGGCCAGTAGTTTCAGAGGAGAAGATTTTGTAAAGTTAACGACGACGGACGACGACGGACGACGGACGCCAAGTGATGAGAAAAGCTCACTTGGCCCTTCGGGCCAGGTGAGCTAAAAAGAAACGGAGGTTGACTGAAAATTTTGAGGACCGAGCTACTTATTTGCACCACGTTTACATTATACGTTGTGTATGGTGCAATACGCTACGGAATCAAGCAACTGGTGTCTTTTTTATTATATGGCAGATAAAACAACAAAATAAATGAAGATTAAAAGTTGTTTTTATTCAAAATTCAACACAAATACAATTTACACCTTTCGCCTGTTAATTACCTGAAAATGCAGGTAGCCTGATGAAAATTTTTACTAAAATAATTGCATAACATTACAGTTCACGCTCTCCGGAGCATTTTTCATGCACTAACTTTGTCTGTATCTCAAATAATAAAAAAGATACAGAAGTCTGAAAAGGAATATACTGTTCTGATGATTGAACCCCAAAAAAATGCAGCAGCAGCAACCATTTTTCTATTTTTTTGTGTAGCACTGAAAGGGTTAAGCAATAAATATAACAATTTCAATAATATATGAAATGTGACTGATAAATATTTCAATCTAAAATTTAACAGACAGACAGGTAAACATCATGTTCCCATATCATCCTAGGCTGGGCATAAAAACCGTTAACATATACTGTAAGTTGGTAAAAAAAAAATACTAGTTTAACCTCACTTGGTATCCATGTTGCTGTCCTAAGTCGGGACCTTCTTCAGTGGTTGTCTTATGTCATATCTTTAGTATTTTATTATTTAAAGAATTTGAGTAAATGACAGATCTAAAAACATTTCTGTTTTGATTATTCACAACTTTTATAGACCCACAATTTAGAGCTCGGTACTGTATAGACACCGTGTGAATGCAGGATTTTGAAAAAAAAAGGGTGGAGGGGCCTGGTAGGCCATAGTTTGGAGTGTACTTGAAAAAAATCTATGCATTTATCATATATGAAGCTCCATAATGTGGCCCCTGCCCCCCATAAATCCTCCTCTGGTCACCTGTTAATTGTTAAAAACTGTATGTTGGTTTCTAGATGTCTTCTGATTATTCTTGTTATTAGGTTGCTGTTTCATTGACATATTCCTCACATCTCTCCATAAACACTAGGTTTAGATGAATTCAAGAGTTGAGAACAAATTTTTTTTTTATTAAATTGAGAAATGTAAAACATTTTTTTTTTGGGGGAGGAGGGGCTATATCATGTTTCATTACATAATTTTTCAAACACATACTCATATGATAACAGGAGTGTTAATCTAGAAGAAAATTTGAATGAATGCGATATTTATACCTGATCTCGTCTGTCCTCTTCTACTCCAAATTTGCCACCAAATCCTTTCTTTGCATCAGTTTGTGATGAATGTAAAGGCAAATTTTCTTTACTGTCATAACCAGCTGCTGATTGGTCAACTCTGTCTGTTTGTACACCATACTTTCCACCAAATCCCTTAGAATAATCTTTTAAAAACAATTACAGAAATTAAAAAAAAAAAATATCAATGATATTTTCAATTTCAAATCATCACATTTAATTATGATATATCTAGTTCTAATGTTATGAGTTTATCTCCTAAAGAATGAATTTTAAGAACTGTTTGAGTACCAACATAAAATCCATAAAAACAGTTGATAATATCTATATTCCTCAAAGTTGAACATATATCAATTATTTGGTTTTGTTTTTATAGTACATGTGTTTATGGTGTTTATAGGTTAGACCATCTGATTAGATATCTAAAATGAATACCGGTAGAATTTAATGTACAGGTAGTTTGTGAGTATCTTTAGTCATTCAAGCTGTTGCAGTTAAGTGTGCTAGTGGTTTATGCAAGTGGCTACTCCCATGAATGAGTATTGTATTATATTGATAAATGTTTTCATCACATGAATTGATTTTTTTATTATATTCTTCTTTACGTTAACATGCACTAAACTGTCTTTCCCTTCTTTCAAAACCAATAATTATCATATTATGATTTGAAAACCTATACAATCATTGGTCATCATTACAGGAGATTCAAAATTTAAAAAAAAAAAAAACAAAGAAACAAAATACTGGTCATGTTTTTTATCATTCAATGAACTAGGTGCTTAAGACAGATTTCTGATAGTCTATGTTAAATTTAATTATTTTCTTGACTTTGGGCACTTTAGAGTTTGCCATATTGTATAGCATGTTGATCTTGAGATGTCTTTTTTGCTTTGTTGGGCTGTTGTCTAATTGACATACACCAAATATTTCCTTTTATTCATGCAGACAGTATATGTGCAGGGATTTATTTTAGATAACCAACCTGTCTGTGATTCGTGTTTTCCTAATTTTTCATGATGATCATACCCTACAGCTGATTTATCAATTCTGTCTTGTTGTACACCATATTTACCACCAAAACCTTTGGAATGGTCTGAAAACATTGTCATAAACATTGTTTAAAATCCTGGAATTTGATGTATTAATAATACAATGCAGAATATTTTACATGGAGGCAAATTTATATTCTTCAAACCAATGTCGAAGCATGTCGAAGTATCCACTATATGAAGGTCTTATCTATGCATTGTACATGTATCAATTATCAGGTCTTTTGTGTATTGATATTTTGTATTATCATCCATCCCTTCCCCTATATCACCCTTCTCACTTGCTCTGTAATTTTTGTATCATGGCTTTGAGACATGAGCAGGTATTATCAGCAACATCACAATGTGTGAGGAGATGTAATCAAGCTTGCTTTCGTCAAGTGTAAAACAGTCTAAGGGAGGGGAGAACGTAATAGAACGATAAACAGTTTATCAGGTTTTCTGCATATAGATATTGTAAAAAATCAGCCACTCGACACAATGTGAAGCTTTTTCGCTTGTTCGCTGCCTCAAATGCCAAAAAGGTTCACATTGTGGCTCATCGCTAATATTTTACGATATCAATGTGTAGAAAACACAATAATCTATACATATCTATATTACGAAAATATTATTATCAATTTATTAAATTATATTTTTGTGGTTTTCATGTTCCAAACAATATGATAGTTTTTCTGTTTAATAAGCTTAAAGAAGACATGATAAAACAGGGTCACACTCGTTAATGTCAGGTCAAACGTTATGACATTAGTGATAAGTCAGGAGTCATGGTGATTTTTCCATAGGTATTGACCCCCAGTTAAATTTTTAGGGGGTCCAAAATACCATTTGACACTAGGTCAGAGTTGTTGAAGCCAAATACAAATGATGTCACAAAGGTGAGATACAAAACATTCGAAGAACTGAGTAAGGTAGGTGATGCAAGTGTATGGAGGACCCATTAAATATTTAAAGTATTTTCATAATGTTGATACTTAGGTCATGCTTCAAACTTGTTTTCAAGAATAAAAATATGAAGACTACATATATCTAGTAACTGAATGATGAAAAAAGCTGATGATGAATCTCACTTTTTTCAGATAGCAATGAGCTTTTAGTTGCAATGAAATGTTTTGTATGATAGCAATGAAATATTTTGTTCGATAGCAAAGAAATGTTTTGTTCGATAGCAATGAAATGTTTTGTTTGATAGCAATGAAATGTTTTGTTCGATAGCAATGAGCATTAAGTTGCAATGAAATGTTTTGTATAGTCAACAAATTATTGGCAAAGTGAAATTGAAGCTGGTTTTAGTATCTGCAGCAATATTGTGCACAGGGATATATCCTAAAGGAGATGTGAAAAATCAGCGATTTAAATCCATGACTGCATACACACTTTTCTATATAAATGTAGTAAAGTTTTTTATTTATTTGAAAAATCAAGCTACAGAATGTTTCGTAAAATAATCCAAATGTAATCTTGAATAAAAACGTATGAAAAACTTATACATTATTTTTACCTGCTTTTTAGGTGTAGCTAATTTTTTGTTCAACATTGGTTTTAACATGGGGATTTATGAGGAATACACTTTTTGGAAAATTAAAAATAATGAAAAACGTTAAACATATTTATTGTGTGATGCATGTCATGGATTTTTAATAGCAGAAGTGATAGCCATAAAAACAAATGCAAAATGTTTTGAAAACTTTTTAGGAATATCACAAACTATTCTGTTTGATGCAAATCCATACAATGATTACTTGCAAGACAAACAAATTTTTTTTCATATCATATCTTTATTGTACAGAATAATTACTCATTTAAAAGAAATATCATGTATGCAAAAATAATTTAATAACGGAAAGTGAAAAAGGTACCTAAACTATATATACTGCGGATACATTATTATTCGTGGATACCAATTTTCGAGGATTTCATGGGTATAGGTGAACCATGAATTAAAATTTTGAAGAAGTACAAATTTTGAATGCAGACATAGGTAAAAACCAAAAATCAAAACAGAAATACATTTTTTACTGAAACTAAGAAAAGTGGTACTCACAAAAATACATGAACCAACAGTATGTGATCAAATAAATTTGGTACATAACACATATAGTCTTTCAAACTTTTTCAAACAAATATATCAAGCAGAATATTCCTCTGATATTCTTCACTAGAACAACATCAAATCTAAAATCAATCAAACTACACACAAACACAAGTCCCAACAATACCTGTCTGAGATTCATGTTTTTGTAACTTTTCCTGGTGGTCCCAGCCAAGTGCTGATTTGTCCACTCTATCTGTTTGTACCCCATATTTACCCCCAAAGCCTTTAGAATAGTCTGAAACCATGTAATATATAACAGAATGATTATAAACAGATTTAAGAAAAGATTTTGAAAGAAGATTTTTTAGTAAGAAGCTCATTCTTCATTCAAAAGCATATTGGCAAGTCATTCAAAGAATAGATTTTTTTTGCAATAACATAAAAATACAAAAAATCCGGACAAAATTCTCTGAAATACCATATAACACTTCTTTATACCTTCTTATTGTATAATTATGCATAAAGTCTTATCATCTAAATGGTAAAATCTTTTATAAAGTGAACAGATAATGTGAAGGTCCTCAATCACATTTTTACAAACAGTGAAACCTGTCTATGCAGAACCATAAATTTAAATCTGTCTACACTATCTTTTGTACCAGGAAATACAATGAATATTTTGTAGTACTTAAACCTGCTTAAAACCAACACATTTCTAATTCAAACAAACTCTCAGTCCAAAAGGATTTGGTTTAGATAGGTTTCACAGTATAAGCATGAGGAGTTTGCATTTAAGGCAGCAGTACGAGGAATTTGTATTTTAGGTAGCTGCATGAGGAATTTGTATTTTAGGTACAATGTAGCTGATCATGAATGAGGAACTTGTATTTTAGGAGCTTCATGAGGAGCTGTTATCCCTTTTTATGTAGTATAAAAATACACAACTAAAGACTTTATATTACAGCAACAATCTTCAAATATAAAGACCATACACAAATACATATATAAAAATATTGTTGCTAATTAGATTTTAACAACTACTGATCTCAAAGTCATTGATAAGAATATACAATGTAGTTCTGATGTGCAACTTGACATGCTGCCATTTCCTTCAAGATAACTAAATATTATGCTTTGCCATATGGCCAGCTGTGCTTGAAATAATGATGAGAATACAATTACAATGTTTGACAGTTATTGCATAGGATACTTCACTAAGCTAGTGTTAATGTCCCAACCAATAGCAGCTAGTTTGTTAATATTCCTATGTCAGTAATGATTCTTAACTGTCTTTAATGAAAGCATGATCACTATGACTATTTAAATTATTTTTGTTAATCAACAAAATACTATGTCTACCTTTGATCTACAATCAAACTGATAAGGGAAAAAGAGCATGGGAGTTCAATTGTTTCTTTTAGACTTGTAAATGTATATTTTTTTGGTCATTAAACAGTAACTCTGTTTCTTGATATTATATCATACAAATTTCTGAAAAAAAAGATTTGTTTCATCCAAGACAATATTCCCCTATATTTGTGCAATAACCCTTTATCAACATTTTCATTAAAATTCTTATCTGTTTCTACAATTTTTGTCTATGATTAAATATTTTATAAATAAATGGGGAATGTGTCCATAGGACACAGATGATGCCCCCGCTTGCATATAACATTATAATAGACATAACTCAAGAACTGTAAAAGTGATGCAACCCAAATTTGTACTTGATCTGTGTTTTGTGGTAATAAGCATTGTGTTTAAGTTTCATAACATTTAGTTGAGGCAAACTTAAGTTAGAGAACGGAAACAAAAATTCAGCAAATTTTCCATTTGTAAAGGGGCATAAGTCTAGAACGGTAAAAGTGACGCCACCAAAATTCAAACTTGATTTGTGTTTTGTGGTAATAAGCATTGTGTCAAAGATTCATAACATTTGGTTGAGGCAAACTAAAGTTAGAGAAAGGAAATGAAAAATTGTCAAAGATTCATAACATTTGGTTGAGGCAAACTAAAGTTAGAGAAAGGAAATGAAAAATTCAGCAATTTTTCAATTTGCAAAGGGCCATAACTCTAGAACGGTAAAAGTGACGCCACAAAAATTCAAACTTGATCTGTATTTTGTGGTAATAAGCATTGTGTGTAAGTTTCATAACATTTGGTTGAGGCAAAAAAAATTGAGAACGGAAACCAATTTTTGGACGTACGAACGTACAGACGGAAAAGGGTAAAACTTAATGCCTCCTTCACTACGGCTAGGCATAAAAAATACATTTTATCATAGCATTTCATTTTATCTTACCTCCTATACACTTCTAGGAATATCATTAGTTAAAAGCAAATGCTTGGAGACCTTGTATATTTAATATGGAGCTAGTAGGCGTGGCTTATTTTAAAACACGGTTAGTAGTGGTGTTATGTCTTTTTATAAAAACCACATGGCATTTAGGAAAAATCTGAAACATTTCCCCTGGACAACAGATGAACAAATTTATGAGGAACAATTGAAATGAATGCAGAAAACACATTACAAGCTAACAAGTTGCTATTGTTGGCATTTGTTTTTGTATAAACCAATGGAAGTAAGTTCTTTATATTGAAGACTTGATCACTTTGATAGGCCACTAAATTAAATGTCACCTGTTAAGATAGTTGGTAAGATAAATTTGTTACACAGTGTGCTAGTGACCTAATACGATATATATGGGTCAGTAAATTCCACTTTAGGTCACTAGCACACTGTGTAACTAATAGTATAAGTCCATACAAACATCACAGACAGACACACATATAAATAATACCTGTCTGAGACTCATGCTTCTCAAGTTTTTCTTGATGATCATAGCCAAGTGCTGATTTGTCCACTCTATCTGTTTGTACCCCATATTTACCCCCAAAGCCTTTAGAATAGTCTGAAATCCATTCAGAACAGAAAAAGATTAGAAATAGAATAATATACTGTTATATGAATAGAATTAATACTAGTATAATGTTATATGAACAGAATACATATACATGTATGAATGGAATAAATATATTGTTACATGTACATGAATAGAAAAATATACTGTTACATGAATAGAATTAATATACTGTTACATGAATAAAATTAATATACTTCTACATAAATAGAATAAATATACATGAATGGAATTCAAAAGTTTAAAGACTGATGAAAACAAGGAGATAACAGATTATTCCGTATTGGTATTATTATTTAAGAAAAGTGATTTGTATGAATTGGATTTTGAATAAAAAAGTATATTTACCTAAAGAAATTTATCACGTTAAATGTCACATGCTTTTTTGTGTATAGTTATGGTAAAATGATTGATGTACAATTGGGTTTGGTAAACAATTGTCATTGACACATTGTTTTCTCTTGAAATATGGAATAAAACAATTACTGTCTTTTGCTTCAGTAAATATGTGGTTTACTTGAGTTTTGAAAAAAACTGATATTCACTTCGGTCATAGGACACAGTTGATATCAGTTTTTAAAAAGTCAATAAAAGCCACATATTTACCTCATTATGAGGCATGTTTGTATATAATGTAATATTATAATAGATTGTACTGTTATCTATTTTGTTCAGTAGCAATAAAATGAGAACTGTTTTAATAAATTGAATAAGTTGTTAAAATTATAGGCAATAACACAATATGTAACTTATCGATAAGCATTTTAAGCATATCTAATAATATGAAGAATGCCATAAACATGATAAAGACTGAGTAAGCTATACTACATTATTAAAGATAAAAAGGTCAGATCCACATTATTGCACTACATTACCTTTCTGTGATTCGTGTTTATCTACTTTTCCCTGGTATTCCCAGCCAACAGCACTCTTATCTTTCCTGTCTGTTTGAACCCCGTATTTACCCCCAAAGCCTTTAGAACCGTCTGAAAACAGGCAGTACATAGCAAAAGGTTGAAGCAGAAAAGTAAAATAATGCTATAAAAAGAAGGTACAATAAGGGCATTATATGGCCTAATTTTTGTAATTTAAAATAGTCTTTTTTTGTTTCAACATAATAACAATGAGTGTTGGAAAAGTATAAGGTTAAAGGAAGACATTATCTTGGTTAATCTTTGTAATTTGTAATTTAACCCAGATTATTTATCTCCTCTTGAATTGAAGTTATCTCCCCTGGCAAAATTTCATGATCGAGTAAGAAAACATTTAAATGTAAATTCAAGGTTTAAAGCATTAAGTAAGTGCCTTTAAAAGCTTGTTCTTGGTTTAAATTTTGTGTCATGATGTTTTCAAATTTCAGAAACAAAAAATAAAATAACAACTTTTGCTTTCCCTCCCAAATCAATAACCTGTTAAAAGTATCTTCTTGCTAAAAAAATCCTTACAGATCACAATTCTGGCAACAAAAGAAAGTTTTAGATATATTGTACCATCTAAGTTAATGAAAAGAATAGTCATTATTTAAAGATGACAGTAGTAGCACTGCAGCAAGTCAGATTTGCAGAAAGACTTTCATTATCAGATTAGGCATGCAGAATTATAGACACTTGTATAGTGTGTTGACCTAGAGATGTCTTTTAATTGAGTCACTGGGTTGTTGTGTAATTGACAACATATACCCAACATCCTTTTATGCAGATAGTATATGAGCAGGGAACCAACCTGTCTGTGACTCATGTTTTCCTAATTGTTCTTTATGATCATAACCAACAGCTGATTTATCAACTCTATCTTTCTGTACACCATACTTTCCACCAAAACCAGTAGAATAATCTGTAAATATTCATATAATTACTGTATTTTACAACAAAAAAATAATCCCTGTATTGATGTCATAGAGCGGATTAACTCTGCAGATATAATCAAACAAATTGGTCCTTTTCAGAGTTTGATATATGAAAGTATGGAACACTTTTTAAGTCTTCAATCTAGACATCTGATGTATGAATGATATATAAGATGGAGGAACTCTGAATTTTCAAGCATACAAAATTTATCTCAACTTAGATGTATTTTTGCAAATAAAAAGCTAAAGCAATGGCTGAAATGATTAGATTTCAATATACAAAAGATTAAAGATTACTAGATATCAATTTTGACAATAAAATAGATTTCTTATAGGCACCAGTTTGGAATCAAGACCTATAATTAGACAAGTCCATGCCTTTCGCTTACTTAACGTAGGACGGACCAAATTATCTACAAGCTTCATTAATGACATGTCTATTTAAACTCATTTTGCAGTAATATTTTGTTAAGACCATAAATATAAAGATCTGTTTTGTGTAGAAAACATGTTGAAATCATATAACTTTCAAATGCATGACTGGTTTAAATTCTTTAAGTGTAAGGGTTTGTGTGTACCCGAAAGTTAAGGCTGGTATTAAAAAAAACTTTCCAACAAACTTCCAGGGCCTAATAATTAAAATGCTTTCACACAAAATCCACATTAATTAGAACCTGATGAATAAAGATGAATTCACAGTATTCTTATAATGCAGTGTAAATAAATCATAAAGAAACAAACCTTTCTGAGAAGCATGCTTGTCTGTTTTTCCTTGGTAGTCATAACCCACAGCAGCCTAAATATTCCAATAGTTTTATCAATAAATAATTTTGGATAGGAATGAGGCCACTAATACTTTATATCATTTTTTATTGTGTTGATGAAATGTAAGGGTTAAAGATTTCATTTTATGCTTTTCAAAATATATTCATCATGTTCATAATGAATTTTGTAAACTTATCTGAAAATATAATTGTTTTCACATAAATAAACTAAAAGGACTACCTCAATTTACTTTTTTCACATCTTTTTCCTTTGTGTTCCTGTTATGATTTACCAACTTTTTACCATGAAGCAAAACAAATTTGTATTGGAGATCATTCATTTACTTCATGTATGTGTATGTATGTTGAATCAATCAAGTTCATACAATAAGGCAATAAGGACATTAAATACTGCTCACAAACATTTCATAACACAATCTAATTATCAATATTTCAGTGTATAATGTTTTTCTTAAACTACAAATCAAATTGCTCTTGCATTATTTTGTTTCAACCCATTTGTACTTATGAATAGTAACTTTTTAAATAACAAATATGAAACATCGTGAGTAATAATATGAGCAGTTTTAACCATGTTTTAATTCTATTTTTTTGCTGGCTTGCAAATAGCATGCAATAAATCTTATATACACTCATGCTCTGTCTAAATACATACAAGGTGTTTTCTGGGAGATGTCAGTCAGGCCCTGTCAGCCAAACCCTCCCCAAATTTTAATAAAATCCAGGGCTATAATTGGAAATGTTAGTAGTCTGGGTACAAGAATATAACATTGTTTTCTTTCCATTGTTATTGCTTAGTCAAAACCAAACAACAATGTTGTATTAATAGAAACACCTTGTTGTTTTGTATTGTTGTACAACTACTAGCATCAACTACAGAAAAACAGCTCTAAAGTGTGATGGAGGTAATAATTGTTAAAAATACTCAATGATTAGTACCATATTTATTGTAAATTTTACTTTAAACTTATGAATTTAGGTTGTGGTACAAATTTTCTACACTATACTCAAATTGAATAATAACCTGATTGTTGTATGTAAATCTGCAAGCTGAAAATTGATATACCTACATGTATTGTAAATGAAATAAAACTGTTTATTAAATTGTTAGATCACTCCCCACACTGAATGACGGTTTTTTTAAAAGAAAAACTAGAACTGTAACTCTTAATTGTTAAATGTCAAATCACAAAAATCAAACTTGACCTATACTGTATAATTCCTGATACTGTGTAAACTTTTGAAAGAATTGGTCCATTTGAGACAACAGTTCGTCAATTTTTTGTTGATTTTCTTATTACCTCAATTTTGTAAATTCCATGGGAATGGGCCCAACGTCAACACTCTACTTTACCTGCATTAATCGTGTAACACATATGAATAACCAAACATATAGGCACAGCCTCTTCTGGCAAAGGCATAATATTATTGAAGAGCTTACAGCTCACTTAGATCTATGCCCTATGGCTATGCCAAAAATTGTAAAGGGCCACATGTAACCAACCCTGGGTCTCGTCTATCTGCTATTGCTGTTGTCAGATTAAATGTGTTATGTTGACTGCCAAAACTACAAAGTCCATTTATCAGTAAAATATGGGGAAAAACTTTCTTCTTAAGATTCTATTCTTGATCTTGAATCAGCTTCTGTTTAAGTTTCATACATTCCCCAAACAACCCCATCATTATCCAGGTATGTAAGACCACTCTCCTACAATTTTCTTTCCTAATATAAATGAATTTACAGATATCTTACTTTATCTTTCCGGTCTTGCTGAACTCCATATTTGCCACCAAATCCTTTAGCTGCATCAGTCTGACTAGCGTGTTTAGATAAATCTGCTTGATATTCATGACCCACAGCGGACTAGTAAATGAATTAATATTGACTAGGTTATGAAGCAAAACTAGCAACAAATCAACATAGTAATGCTGAGTTATTTCCCCTCTACAAAAAAGCAATGTTTTCATGTATTATTATTCTTTTGAAAAAGTTTGTTTACTTAGAATCATTTCTAGACATTTGTTGAAAGATACTTTTATTCTTATATTTGATTTTATTGTTTTGCCAAAGTCCGCATACAAGCCTTTAGAAAATGTGTTCTTCACTGAACATTTAAGTTCCAGGTTCATGCATAACCCCAAAATCTACAATAATTGGTATCCCACAATTGATAATGAATCTACTGTAAACTGAAATTATTTAAAATAAATAAAAAAAGAGAAATATTACAATATAATAAAGACAAGCAGATCATTTAAAGTCATGGATTATGAAACATTAAAATGATTTTGGGAAATAACTCTGCATATCAAATTGTTGTCAATAGTTTAACATTATAACAATGTTACAAAGCGTGGATAATATTATAACACAGCAAGCATAAAAATGATTCAGTAAAATACAATTTTACTGGTGATGGATTTTTGTGGAAAAACTATTTAAAAAAAAACAGTACATTGTTTTTCTATTACAAAATGTTTTTTTTTTTCAATTTTTATCATATTCCTTTGATTTTAATAAAGTTGTTTTACCATTTGTATGTAAATTCACAAGGAATAGATTTACAATAGGAATATCTTGTAAGGGCTTATATAGAATGGAAATATAATCAGAAAAAGCTTCATGAGGTTTGACTGAACTCTGCTGTTTTTTGACTTTGCTCCCTTTACCCATTTAATCTAAAAACACAGTGTGTTTTAATTTAAACATATAAAAATAATCCTCTGAAAACTTTTATTCCACTGATAACCAAGTAATAACAGTTTAAAGCTTATTACTTGTTCCAAAAAAAAGAACCAAGTTCACAACCTAAATAAATTTTACTATAATGATGACTTTTGAATATAAAGAGGCTTTCATCCATTGCAATGTATTTCTATAAAATCAAGTGACTTTATTAAAGTCATGCAAATTATTATAAATCACTGAGATGTGGGTTAACTGATCAGTTTACCACCAGAAGGCTGAAAAATGGACAAGTTTTTATCAATTATATGCTGGATACTATATCTTATCATAAAGAACTTTCTGGTCAATCGTGGAATTCTGAAAAGATTCAATTAGTATATTTAAGTTAAAAAAAATTCCACATTGCCAAACAAAAACAAAATTTAGTGATATCAGTTATAGATATCTTCATTTTCAATTAGTCATTCTTCAGATTTCTTCTTTTGATATGAGAAATTATTCTAAATTAGCATATATTCTTGTTTCATTTTATGAAGAAACCTAAAAAATACAGTTTTTTTTTCTTCTTTTTAATACTTCCTGTTTTCAGGATGTAAAAAGGAAGAACTAATTAATTCTAAATGTCCTTATTGCACATTCCTGTTCAATAAATATCCTTCAAATATTTACTGCATGAAATATAAATATAATGATATTGCCTCAATCAAAGCACCATGCAATATGTTTGTAACATCATCTTATACAAAGTGTACAATACATACAATACACATCTAAACTTATACAAAGTGTACAATACACACAATACACATCTAACCTTATCCATTCTGTCCTTCATCACACCAAACTTCCCACCATATCCCTCGGATGCTTTGGGACCTTTTTCATACTCATCTTTTTTCTTTTTGTCATCATCAGTAGCTACCTGGTTCCTCAAATCCTTTAAACTAGTTAAATAATACAAAGAAAAGGATTAAAATAAAACTCAATAAATAATCATTTCAATATACACAGTCTGCAAAATAATTTTCCAATATATTAAATGTCCATATGATTTTGTTGAAAAGACATGACAAAAAAATGTATGTCTTGACCTGCTAAAGCATACCCCACTTGTAATTAAAAATCTGAAACAGGAAGTAAGTGTCTGACAAATCTGAAAAATATACACTTTATAACTCATCACTGTTGAGCTCCTCACCAAATATGGAGTCATTCTGTTAGTAATTTCTTATAAAAGTGTGACACTGGACAGCCATTCAAACGGACCAGCTCTCCCACACCCTACACCGAGGAAAATTTCGGAGTCACTCCGAGATACCCTGAAATTCCTCCCAAAATGTTGGGAGGAATTTAGGAGTAATCTCTCCCCAAATCGTGTAAATGTTAATTGTGATAGCGAGCTCACTCCCAACACCGAGGAATTAATTGCCCTAATCCTACTTTAATCTATGCCAGCACACGACTGATAGGGTAATTGGATTACCTGATGTAATAAACAATTATATTTCCGATCTACTGTACCAGTTTAAGTGTCAAACAAGTGTGTAACTTTAAATGTCTTTTTATATTGGTTAAGTTTAATTTTTGTGTTAAAAATATTTTTGTATTTCTTGCTTGCTAATCTAAAATTATCTTTACCTAAATGGACTCACTTTTTAAAATAAAATAAAATGCTCCGCAGGGCGCAGCTTGATACGACCGCAGAGGTCGAACCCTGAACAGTTGGGGCAAGTATGGACACAACATTCAAGCTTGATACAGCTCTGAATTTGGATTGTGATTGACTATTTGACACAGCATAGGTTTCTGACACAGAATGAATGTGGTCTAAGAACTTAAAAATTTTAAATTGGACATTCACCTATTATGGTCCAATATCCAAAATCTAAATACATGGTTAGATTCAGCATATCAAAGAACCCTAAGAGTTCAATTTTTGATGAAATCAAACAAAGTTTAATTTTGGATCCTTTTGACCTCAATGTGGACAAAGTTGATAACGGGGCCCAAAATCAAAATCTAAATACATGGTTAGATTCAGCATATCAAAGAACCCCATATATTCAATTTTTGTTGAAATCAAACAAAGTTTAATTTTGGACCCTTTTGACCTCAATGTGGACAAAGTTGATAACGGGGCCCAAAAATCAAAAATCTAAATACATGGTTAGATTCAGCATATCAAAGAACCCCATATATTCAATTTTTGTTGAAATCAAACAAAGTTTAATTTTGGACCTCGATTTGGACCAACTTGAAAACTGGGCCCATAATCAAAAATTTAAAGACATGTTTAGATTCAGCATATCAAAGAACCCTAAGAATTCAATTTTTGTTAAAATCAAATTAAGTTTAATTTTGGACCCTTTGGACCTTAATGTAGACCAATTTGAAAACAGGACCAAAAATTAAGAATCTAAATACATGGTTAGATTCAGCATATCAAAGAACCCCATATATTCAATTTTTGTTGAAATCAAACAAAGTTTAATTTTGGACCCTTTTGACCTCAATGTGGACAAAGTTGATAACGGGGCCCAAAAATCAAAAATCTAAATACATGGTTAGATTCAGCATATCAAAGAACCCAATATATTCAATTTTGTTGAAATCAAACAAAGTTTAATTTTGGACCCGATTTGGACCAACTTGAAAACTGGGCCTATAATCAAAAATTTAAAGACATGTTTAGATTCAGCATATCAAAGAACCCTAAGAATTCAATTTTGTTAAAATCAAATTAAGTTTAATTTTGGACCCTTTGGACCTTAATGTAGACCAATTTGAAAACGGGACCAAAATTAAGAATCTAAATACATGGTTAGATTCAGCATATCAAAGAACCCCATATATTCAATTTTGATGAAATCAAACAAAGTTTAATTTTGGACCCCAATTTGGACCAACTTGAAAACTGGGCCCATAATCAAAATCTAAATACATGATTAGATTCAGCATATCAAAGAACCCTAAGAATTCAATTTTGTTAAAATCAAACTAAGTTTAATTTTGGACCCTTTGGACCTTAATGTAGACCAATTTGAAAACGGGACCAAAAATTAAGAATCTAAATACACAGTTAGATTCGGCATATCAAAGAACCCCAATAATTCAATTTTTGATGAAATCAAACAAAGTTTAATTTTGGACCCTTTGGACCTGAATGTGGACCAATTTAAAACGGGCCCAAAATCCAAAAACTTAATACATGGTTAGATTCAGCATATTAAAAGAACCCCAAGAATTCAAGAATAAAACCCCATTGAAATTGGTCAAGAAATAAGCAATTTATACAAAGTATCTTCTTTTGCACAATACTGTGCAATTGAATATTTCTTGCAATTGCGCAATACTGTGCAATCGAATATTTCTTGCTATTGTGCAATACTGTACAATTGACAATTTCTTCCTATTGTGCAATATTGTGCTATTGGATATTTCTTGCTATTGCACAATACTGTGCAATTGAAGATTTCTTGCTATTGCGCAATACTGTGCAATTGAAAATTTCTTGCTATTGCACAATACTTATTATATAATAATTTACACATCCTGTTTGGTGTGTATCTCCTGCCATATCATTATTATTTGCTTTTAAATATAAATCAGAAATAACCAACTTAAAATGGAAAATTTTAAAGAAAAAAAAAAAGGAAAAAAGGAAGAAAAAGGAAAAAAAATCCCCCTCCCCAATTTTTTGAACCCCCTTATGATTCATCACCCCCAAACTCAATCCCAGCCTTCAATGAGGTATGGTACCTTGCAGTACAATTTCAGAGAGATCCATACACTTAAACACAAGTTATTGTCTGGAAACTAGAAAAATGCTTATTTTTGGCCCTTTTTGGCCCCTAATTCCTAAACGTTTAGGGCAATTACCCCCAAACTCAATTCCAGCTTTCCCTTTGTGATATGGAACCTTGTAGTACAATTTCAGAAAGATCCATACACTTACACACAAGTTATTGTCCTGAAACTAGAAAAATGCTTATTTTTGCCACTTTTTGGCCCCTAATTCCTAAAATTTTGAGGCAATTACCCCAAAATCAATCCCAGCATTCCCTTTGTGATATGGAACCTTGTGGTACAATGTCAGAGAGATCCATACACTTACACACAAGTTATTGTCTGGAAGTTACAAAATGCTTATTTTGGCCCTTTTGGCCCCTAATTCCTTAACTGTTGGTACCATAACCCCAAAATCAATCCCAACCTTCCTTTTGTGGTATTGAACCTTATGGTAAAATTTCCTAGAGATCCATTTACTTAAACTAAAGTTAGAGTGCGAAAACCAATGTGTCTTGGACTGACGACGACGACGCCAACGTCATACCAATATACGACCACAAAAAATTTTTTGCGGTCGTATAAAAAACCGGACATTACCGAAAAAGGTTTATAAAATTTTGTGCAAAATGTGGAAAAAAACGCGAAATTCTACTTCAAAGCTGAATAAATGTGAGCAGTTAAAAGAAAATTACGTGTCTCAAAGTTTTGTATATGCAATTAAAAAGGAAAATATTATTAAACCATTTGTTATGCTTAATAAGTCTATGGCATTTTCTTTTTACAATTTGTTGGCATTACTTAAGGATAATAATACATTTCGACTGCAACAGGAATACTTCCACAGCTGCATTAACTCGTCTTTGCATAATATTTATTTACGCACAATGAATGTAAACTTGTGTGTTGTATTTTGGACAGTGATCTTAAAAGATTTTAAAAGAAATTAATTTGCCGTGGGAAGACAATTCCACAATACACATCTCAATGATCAACAGTACATGTGGTTGAACTTGAACTTGACTTCGCTCACAATATTAAATGCTAAAAATAGCTGACATCAATTTTATCCACAGCACGAGATTTTTATATGGCGGGAAATAATATCACGTACCAGTAAACTCAGGTGACCTCTCTGAAGGACCGTGGGAAAATTCATTCAGGTTTTTAAAGTTGCTTTGTATTAATGATTGACATTTTTGTGTGTTAGTATTTAGGCTCTAGAAGGTCCTTTTACAATTGATTAACCGGAATCTAAAATGCAATCCTTTTCCGAATAAACGAACACACGTCTTCTTTGACTATTTTATTTGTATGTTTTATCAGTCAATAAAATTGAGAATGGAAATGGGGAATATGTCAAAAAGACAACAACCCGACCAAAGAGCAGACAACAGCCGAAGGCGTACAGGACGTAGACCTAAACATTAGTTATGTCTCCATGGTCAACAATATAAATTTATTGTAGATGAAAACATGATGCATGTTGTGAAGTTGGCGTTGGTAGAGATCCTCTGTGAAAATGTGTAGATTGTTAAAATCCTGTCCACTTATTTTTTCACATATTTTTTTCTTGAAGCATCTGGGTACACGATATAATTTCATTTTAATATTTTTCGTATATATATTTGATTTTTTTCTATAGTAATTATTGAAATAATTCATTTTTTTCATTTCGCCAAGGACTTTTAACGAGCAGTAAAATACACATTGCGCTCATCCAATTTTATTTTAAATAATTAAAGATCAATAAGAGAGATAAACGCATGATTTTTTACCATATAATTAATTAAGTTGTGAATATTGTGTTGTGCCTGGGTGGGGAATTTCTCTCAGTATTTTGTTTTTATGAATAAAGGGCATGCATACAAAACTTATTCCCTTTGTTCAACAGAGTTGTCACTTTAGAGTTTCTTTTCAGAATTTTTTTTTCTTACTGAGTAAGTCATAAAAGATTCTTATTGTGGTAAAATCGTCTATGTTGAAAAGTATGACCTGACCGGACTATAATAGAAATACAAAATAAGATTTTTCTTCGTATTTTTATTCATTTGTACGTTTTATTTCAAATGACAATGACATTGTGCAAAAAACATATAAGAATAATTATCTTATGCTGAATGATAATGTCACATCTTTATCTGTCAAAGAAAGGAAAACATTTGTTAAAATTTTAATACCGTGTATTTAAAGCACACAGGTGCAATCAAGATCGATTAAATGTACATAGGTAAATAATCTGGCTAATCCGATTATGTTGTCACGCGTCATTAATATTTGGGACATCCGATGGGCAATAAACCAATTAACAGCCATGTGGTGTTGGGAGAGAATCTTTGGAGGAAATTGGGAGTATAATCCGCTGTACGCAGTGTGATCCCGAAAAACACGGAAATCGGAAAAAAACGATCTCGGATCAATCCGTTTAAATGATACTGTATAGCCCCTAGAGTTGAGGTATAATATGCTATGTTTCTTAGCATCATTTTGACTCTCTTACATCGATACTCATACTGTAAAAAAGTTTTTTTTTTTAATCTACACCTATACTCATACTGATAATTTTTCTTGTAATTTTTCAGTTCTGTTTGAATTTTACTGATAGCTCTTTTAAAAAAACATGTTGGTTATTGAAATCAATATGGCTTGAAAAAAACAGCTGGTTTCTAGTGACTTTATCTCAAATTTACCTGAGTTGCGATAGGTTAAATTTGGCTTCAACATCATAAGACAACAGCACTTAATCAAATCACCATTAACCAATGTGTCTTCGGAACACGACGACGCCAACGTCATACCAATATATGACCACAAAAATTTTTGCGGTCGATAAAAACCGGACATTACCGAAAAGGTTTATAAAATTTTGTGCAAAATGTGGAAAAAGCGAAATTCTACTTCAAAGCTGAATAAATGTGAGCAGTTAAAAGAAAATTACGTGTCTCAAAGTTTTGTATATGCAATTAAAAGGAAAATATTATTAAACCATTTGTTATGCTTAATAAGTCTATGGCATTTTCTTTTTACAATTTGTTGGCATTACTTAAGGATAATAATACATTTCGACTGCAACAGGAATACTTCCACAGCTGCATTAACTCGTCTTTGCATAATATTTATTTACGCACAATGAATGTAAACTTGTGTGTTGTATTTTGGACAGTGATCTTAAAAGATTTTAAAAGAAATTAATTTGCCGTGGGAAGACAATTCCACAATACACATCTCAATGATCAACAGTACATGTGGTTGAACTTGCCTGGGTGGGAATTTCTCTCAGTGTTTTGTTTTATGAATAAAGAGCATGCATACAAAACTTATTCCCTTTGTTCAACAGAGTTGTCACTTTACAGTTTCTTTTCGAAATTTAAATAATTCAAGTCGGTCATGTACCGAGGTAGTGAAACATAATATTTTAGATTGCAAAATAAATATGCACTGGAAATTGCTTACTGAGAAAGTCATAAAAATTCTAATTGTGGTAAAATCGTTTTTGTTGAAAGAACACAAAGTATAACCTGACCGGACTATAATAGAAATACAAAATAAGTTTTTCTTCGTATTTTTATTCATTTGTACGTTTATTTCAAATGACAATGACATGGTGCAAAACATATAAGAATAATTATCTTATGCTGAATGATAATGTCACATCTTTATCTGTCAAAGAAAGGAAAACATTTGTTAAAATTTAAATACCGTGTATTTAAAGCACACAGGTGCAATCAAGATCTATTAAATGTACATAGGTAAATAATCTGGCTAATCTGATTATGTTGTCACGCGACATTAATATTTGGGACATCCGATGGGCAATAAACCAATTAACAGTGTTGGGAGAGAATATTTGGAGGAAATTGGGAGTATAATCCGCTGTACGCAGTGTGATCCCGAAAAACACGGAAATCGGAAAAAAACGATCTCGAATTGATCCGTTTAAATGGTACTGTATAGCCCCTAGAGTTGGGGTATAATATGCTATGTTTCTTAGCATCATTTGGACTCTCTTACATCGATACTCATACTGTAAAAAGTTTGTTTTTTTAATCTACACCTATACTCATACTGTTAATTTTTTTGTAATTTTCAGTTCTGTTTGAATTTTACTGATAGCTCTTTCAAAAAACATGTTGGTTATTGAAATCAATATGGCTTGAAAAAAACAGCTGGTTTCTAGTGACTTTATCTCAAATTTACCTGAGTTGCGATAGGTTAAATTTGGCTTCAACATCATAAGACAACAGCACTTAATCAAATCACCATTCAATGTTTACAAAATTACAAAAATAAAAATAACACTAAATAAATGCACTGCGTCCGAATCCCTTTTCTGGATTAACCTTCAACAAAAACACTCTAACCTAAAAATTGGAAATCCAAATAATTAATTAAATACTAGTGTTATATTTCTTTTTCCCCAATAAAACTGCACAGAACTTTTTTTGTTAATGTGACTAAAGTAGCCACTTAATTTTCATTTAAGTATCATTGCCATTTTGCTTAGTTTCTTTTGTTACCTATTCTGACATTGGACTTGGACTTCTTTTAAACTGAGTTTTACTGTGCGTATTGCTATGTGTTTCTTTATTCTACATTGGCTAGAGGTATAGGAGGAGGGTTGAGATCTCACAAAACATGTTTAACCCCGCGGCATTTTAGCGCCTGTCCCAAGTCAGGAACCTCCGCCTTTGTTAGTCTAGTATGTTTTTAATTTTAGTTCATTTATATGTTTTGGAGTTTAGTGTGACGTCCATTTTCACTGAACTAGCACACAATTTTAGTTAGGGGCCAGCTGAGGACCACCTCCAAGTGCGGGATTTTCTCGCTGCATTGAAGACCCATTGGTGGCCTTCGGCTGTTGTCTGCTCTTTGGTCGGGTTGTTGTCTCTTTGACATATTCCCCATTTCCATTCTCAATTTTAGACACATGTTCATGTTTATAAAAGTCAAAAGTCTTACTTTAATGACCCTTGATGACCTGAACCTTCTACTGTTTTAGCTCCCCATCTCTGTTCCTGTTCACTTACATCATTCTGGAAAAAAAGAAGTTGAACATTCATCAGTTATAATTATATTTGTAACTATAAAATATAGACACCTCTCTCTCACGGATCAATAAGGGATTTCAAAATAAAAGATTTAATATTAAAATACATCAAATTTATCCAAACATGTTTAATTGTCATGATGTCTGTGCAGCTTTTGTCCAGCTGCCATTATAATGATATGTAAAGACTCAGTGGTTGCATTTGGTTATCCAAATCTTTCTTTTCTGATAGTTATTTGAAATTACAACAAGAGTGCACACGCTGAAATGTCTCGCCTACTTTACTACCATTGATTTTATGTTGATAGCCATAATTATAAAATTTTACTACAAGTATCACATTAACTTATCATGATCCAAAAAAATAATGTCAAGCTCAGATAAACCAACCCAGAAATACATGTTCACCTTACAATCATTCCATACATTGAGTATAGTCGACCTATTGCTTATATATAGTATACAAGAAATAGACCAAATCATGAAAACTTTATTTTTACCAATGCAATGAACCATGGATATGAGGTCAAGGTCAGATGAACCCTGCCAGACAGACATGTACACTTTAAAATCATTCCATGGATCAAATATAGAATCTAAGGAACAAACTTAACCATGAAAACTTTTCATTGACCAATGAACCATGAAAATGAGGTCAAGGTCAGATGATACCTTCCAGACAGACATATATACATTACAATCATTCCATACACCAAACATAGTTGACCTATTGCTTATAGTTTAAGAAAAACAGACCAAAACACAAAAACTTAACATTGAGCAATGAACCATGAAAATGAGGTCAAGGTCATATTTAACCTGCCAGACTGACATGTACATCATAAACTAGAGGCTCTAAAGAGCCTGTGTCGCTCACCTTGGTCTATGTGCATATTAAACAAAGGACACAGATGGATTCATGACAAAATTGTGTTTTGGTGATGATGATGTGTTTGTAGATCTTACTTTACTGAACATTCTTGCTGCTTACAATTATCTCTATCTATAATGAACTTGTCCCAGTAGTAACAGTGGAAAATATTTTGTAAAATTTACAAAATTTACAAAATTTATGAAAATTGTAAAAATGACTATAAAGGGCAATAACTCCTTAAGGGGTCAATTGACAATTTTGGTCATGTTGACTTATTTGTAGATCTTATTTTGCTGAACATTATTGCTGTTTACAGTTTATCTCTATCTATAATAATATTCAAGATAATAACCAAAAGCTGCAAAATTTTCTTAAAATTACCAATTCAGGGCAGCAACCCAATTGGTCTGAAAATTTCAGGGCAGATAGATCTTGACCTAATGACAATTTTATCATCATCAGATTTGCTCTAAATGCTTTGGTTTCAGAGATACAAGCCAAAAACAGCATTTTACCCTATGTACTATTTTTAGCCATGTCGGCCATCTTGGTTCATGGCGGGGTCATCGGACACATTTTTAAACTAAATACCCTAATGATGATTGTGGACAACTTTGGTTAAATTTGTCTTAGTAGTTTCAGAGGAGAAGATTTTGTAAAGATTACAAAATTTACGAAAAATGGTTAAAAATTGACTATAAAGGGCAATAACTCCTTAAGGGGTCAACTGACCATTTTGGTCAAGTTGACTTATTTGTAGATCTTACTTTGCTGAACATTATTGCTGTTTACAGTTTATCTCTATCTATAATAATATTCAAAATAATAACCAAAAGCTGCAAAATTTTCTTAAAATTACCAATTCAGGGGCAGCAACCCAACAACATGTTGCGTGATTGGTCTGAAAATTTCAGGGCAGATAGATCTTGACCTTATGAACAATTTTATCATCATCAGATTTGCTTAAATGCTTTGGTTTCAGAGATATGAGCCAAAAACTGCATTTTACCCTATGTACTATTTTTTAGCCATGTCGGCCATCTTGGTTCGTGGGCGGGTCATCGGACACATTTTTTAAACTAAATACCCTAATGATGATTGTGGACAACTTTGGTTAAATTTGTCTTAGTAGTTTCAGAGGAGAAGATTTTTGTAAAGTTTACAAAAATTTAAAAATGGTTAAAATTGACTATAAAGGGCAATAACTCCTTAAGGGTCAACTGACCATTTTGGTAAAGTTGACTTATTAGTAGATCTTACTTTGCTGAACATTATTGCTGTTTACAGTTTATCTCTATCTATAATAATATTCAAAATAATAACCAAAAGCTGCAAAATTTTCTTAAAATTACCAATTCAGGGCAGCAACCCAACAACATGTTGCGTGATTGGTCTGAAAATTTCAGGGCAGATAGATCTTGACCTTATGAACAATTTTATCATCATCAGATTTGCTCTAAATGCTTTGGTTTCAGAGATATGAGCCAAAACTGCATTTTACCCTATGTACTATTTTTAGCCATGTCGGCCATCTTGGTTCATGGCGGGGTCATCGGACACATTTTTAAACTAAATACCCTAATGATGATTGTGGACAACTTTGGTTAAATTTGTCTTAGTAGTTTCAGAGGAGAAGATTTTTGTAAAGATTACAAAATTTCTAAAAATGGTTAAAATTGACTATAAAGGGCAATAACTCCTTAAGGGTCAACTGACCATTTTGGTAAAGTTGACTTATTAGTAGATCTTACTTTGCTGAACATTATTGCTGTTTACAGTTTATCTCTATCTATAATAATATTCAAAATAATAACCAAAAGCTGCAAAATTTTCTTAAAATTACCAATTCAGGGCAGCAACCCAACAACATGTTGCGTGATTGGTCTGAAAATTTCAGGGCAGATAGATCTTGACCTTATGAACAATTTTATCATCATCAGATTTGCTTAAATGCTTTGGTTTCAGAGATATGAGCCAAAACTGCATTTTACCCTATGTACTATTTTTAGCCATGTCGGCCATCTTGGTTCATGGGAGGGTCATCGGACACATTTTTAAACTAGATACCCTAATGATGATTGTGGACAAGTTTGGTTAAATTTGTCTCAATAGTTTCAGAGGAGTAGATTTTGTAAAGATTACAATAAAATGCTCCAGAGGCGCAGCTTGATACGACCGCAGAGGTCGAACCCTGAATAGTTGGGGCAAGTATGGACACAACATTCAAGCTTGATACAGCTCTGAATTTGGATTGTGATTAAATATTTGACACAGCATAGGTTTCTGACACAGAATGAATGTGGTCTAAGAACTTAAAATTTTAAATTGGACATTCACCTATTATGGTCCAACATCCAAAATCTAAATACATGGTTAGATTCAGCATATCAAAGAACCCAAGAGTTCAATTTTGATGAAATCAAACAAAGTTTAATTTTGGACCCTTTTGACCTCAATGTGGACAAAGTTGATAACGGGAACAAAAATCAAAAATCTAAATACATGGTTAGATTCAGCATATCAAAGAACCCCATATATTCAATTTTGTTGAAATCAAACAAAGTTTAATTTTAGACCTCGATTTGGACCAACTTGAAAACTGGGCCCATAATCAAAATCTAAATACATGTTTAGATTCAGCATTTCAAAGAACCCTAAGAATTCAATTTTGTTAAAATCAAACTAAGTTTAATTTTGGACCCTTTGGACCTTAATGTAGACCAATTTGAAAACAGGACCAAAAATTAAGAATCTAAATACACTGTTAGATTTGGCATATCAAAGAACCCCAATAATTCAATTTTGATGAAATCAAACAAAGTTTAATTTTGGACCCTTTTGACCTCAATGTGGACAAAGTTGATAACGGGGCCCAAAAATCAAAAATCTAGATACATGGTTAGATTCAGCATATCAAAGAACCCCATATATTCAATTTTGTTGAAATCAAACAAAGTTTAATTTTGGACCCGATTTGGACCAACTTGAAAACTGGGCCCATAATCAAAATCTAAATACATGTTTAGATTCAGCATATCAGAAAACCCTAAGAATTCAATTTCTGTTAAAATCAAACTAAGTTTAATTTTGGACCCTTTGGACCTTAATGTAGACCAATTTGAAAACGGGACCAAAAATTAAGAATCTAAATACACGGTTAGATTCGCATATCAAAGAACCCCAATAATTCAATTTTGATGAAATCAAACAAAGTTTAATTTTGGACCCTTTTGACCTCAATGTGGACAAAGTTGATAACGGGCCCAAAATTCAAAAATCTAAATACATGGTTAGATTCAGCATATCAAAGAACCCCATATATTTAATTTTGTTGAAATCAAACAAAGTTTAATTTTGGACCCCGATTTGGACCGACTTGAAAACTGGGCCCATAATCAAAAATCTAAATACATGTTAAGATTCAGCATATCAAGGAACCCTAAGAATTCAATTTTGTTAAAATCAAACTAAGTTTAATTTTGGACCCTTTGGACCTTAATGCAGACCAATTTGAAAACGGACCAAAATTAAGAATCTAAATACACGGTTAGATTCAGCATATCAAAGAACCCCAATAATTCAATTTTGATGAAATCAAACAAAGTTTAATTTTGGACCCTTTGGACCTCAATGTGGACCAATTTAAAAACGGGCCCAAAATCCAAAAACTTAATACACGGTTAGATTCAGCATATTAAAGAACCCCAAGAGTTCAAGAATAAAACCCATTGAAATTGGTCAAGAAATAAGCAATTTATACAAAGTATCTTCTTTTGCACAATACTGTGTAATTGAATATTTCTTGCAATTGCGCAATACTGTGCAATTGAATATTTCTTGCTATTGCAATACTGTACAATTGACAATTTCTTGCTATTGTGCAATATTGTTCTATTGGATATTTCTTGCTATTGCGCAATACTGTGCAATTGAAGATTTCTTGCTATTAGCAATACTGTGCAATTGAAAATTTCTTGCTATTGCACAATACTTATTATATAATAATTTACACATCCTGTTTGGTGTGTATCTCCTGCCATATCATTATTATTTGCTTTTAAATATAAATCAGAAATAACCAACTTAAAATGGAAAATTTTAAAGAAAAAAAAGGAAAAAGGAAAAAAAAAATCCCTCCCCCAAATTTTTGAACCCCTTATGATTCATCACCCCAAACTCAATCCCAGCCTTCCTTTGAGGTATGGTACCTTGCAGTACAATTTCAGAGAGATCCATACACTTGAACACAAGTTATTGTCTGGAAACTAGAAAATGCTTATTTTTGGCCCTTTTGGCCCCTTATTCCTAAACGTTTCAGGCAATTACCCCAAACTCAATTCCAGCTTTCCTTTGTGATATGGAACCTTGTAGTACAATTTCAGAAAGATCCATACACTTACACACAAGTTATTGTCATGAAACTAGAAAAATGCTTGTTTTTGCCCTTTTTGCCCCTAATTCCTAAAATTTTGAGGCAATTACCCCAAAAATCAATCCCAGCATTCCCTTTGTGATATGGAACCTTGTGGTACAAAGTCAGAGAGATCCATACACTAACACACAAGTTATGTCTGGAAGTTACAAAATGCTTATTTTGGCCCTTTTGGCCC
The DNA here is from genome assembly GCA_017311375.1 of Mytilus coruscus. Classification (NCBI taxonomy): domain Eukaryota; kingdom Metazoa; phylum Mollusca; class Bivalvia; order Mytilida; family Mytilidae; genus Mytilus; species Mytilus coruscus. The sequence continues at coordinate 36,628,746 of CM029603.1, read as the reverse complement.
CTAATTCCTTAACTGTTGGTACCATAACCCCAAAATCAATCCCAACCTTTCTTTTGTGATATTGAACCTTATGGTAAAATTTCATAGAGATCCATTTACTTAAACTAAAGTTAGAGTGCGAAACCAATGCGTCTTCGGACGACGACGCAACGACGCTAACGTCATACCAATATACGACCACAAAATTTTTTGCGGTCGTATAAAATTTACGAAAAATGGTTAAAATTGACTATAAAGGGCAATAACTCCTTAAGGGTCAACTGACCATTTTGGTCAAGTTGACTTATTTGTAGATCTTACTTTGCTGAACATTATTGCTGTTTACAGTTTATCTCTATCTATAATAATATTCTAGATAATAACCAAAACGGCAAAATTTCTTTAAAATTACCAATTCAGGGCAGCAACCCAACAACGGGTTGTCCAATTCATCTGAAAATTTCAGGGCTGATAGATCTTGACCTGATACACAATTCTACCCTTGTCAGATTTGCTCTAAATGCTTTGGTTTTAGAGATATAAGCCAAAATCTACATTTTACCCTATGTTCAATTTTAGCCATGGCGGCCATCTTGGTTGGTTGGCTTGGTCACCGGACATAATTTTTAAACTAGATACCCCAATGATGATTGTGGCCAAGTTTGGTTAAATTTTGCCCAGTAGTTTCAGAGGAGAAGATTTTTGTAAAGTTAAAGATGACGGACGACGACCGCCAAGTGATGAGAAAGCTCACTTGGCCCTTTGGGCCAGGTGAGCTAATATATCCATACACCAAGTATAGCTGACCTATTGCATACAGTATAAGAAAAATAGACTAAAACACAAAAACTTAACTTTAACCACTGAACCATGAAAACGAGGTGTGATGACACCTACCAGTTTGACATGTACACCTTACAATCATTCCATACACCAAATATAGTAGACATATTGCTTATAGATCTGAGATGTGGACTTGACCATGAAAACTTAACCTTGTTCACAGATCCATGAAATGAGGTCGAGGTCAAGTGAAAACTGTCAGAGAGGCATGAAGACTGTGCAAGGTATGCACATACCAAACATAGTTATCCAATTACTCATAATAAGAGAGAATTACATTACAAATTAAAGAACCTTAGTGAGCACGCTCACATACCCCACATTGTCACTGGAGAAATAAAATAACTGTAAGAAAAAAATTGAATCATAATGGCAAAAGGAAACTCAATAATATAAGGCATCTATAAACAAAGTATGAAGCATCCAGATCTTCTACCTTCTGTAATGCTAAGCTTTAAAGAAGTTAGTTCACCGCTGTGGCCGCCACCGGATCACTATCCCTATATCGAGCTTTCTGCAACAAAGTCTCAGACTCGACAATAAAAAAGAATGAAGACATGAATTAAGAGTTTACCGGTAAGTGATGAATATATATATCCAGAAATCCATAACTTTTTACTATTTAATATTTATTCAGTCAAACCAAAATCATGAATTTTGGTCTCATTATCATCAAACTAGTCACTCTTTAAATTTAAATTGTTTCAACTACGAGACTCAGTACAAAATTAAGTAGATATACAACTTAATAAAAAAATAAATGAGGAATGTCATTGTGTCCATGGGACACAGATGATACCCCCGCTTGCATATCATATAAAGTTATAAAGTGACATAACTGAAGAACTGTATAAGTGATGCTACCCAAATTTGTACTTAATCTGAGTGTTGTGGTAATAAGCATTGTGTATAAGTTTCATAACATTTGGTTGAGGCAACCTTAAGTTAGAGAACAGAAACGAAAAATTCAGCAATTTTTCCATTTGTAAAGGGGCATAACTCTAGAACAGTAAAAGTGACGCCACCAAAATTCAAACTTGATCTGTATTTTGTGGTAATAAGCATTGTGTATAAGTTTCATAACATTTGGTTGAGGTAAACTTAAGTTGTAGAACGGAAACGAAAAATTCATCAATTTTCCCATTTGTAAAAGGCATAACTCTAGAACAGTAAAAGTGACGCCACCAAAATTCAAACTTGATCTGTATTTTGTGGTAATAAGCATTGTGTATAAGTTTCATAACATTTGGTTGAGGTTAACTTAAGTTGTAGAAAGGAAACGAAAAAATTCAGCAATTTTTCCATTTGTAAAGGGGCATAACTCTAGAACAGTTACAGTGACGCCACCAAAAATCAAACTTGATCTGTGTTTTGTGGTAATAAGCATTGTGTATAAGTTTCAGAACATTTGGTTGAGGCAAACTAAAGTTTGAGTACGGAAACCAACTTTGGGACGTTTGTACGGACAGACAAGGGTAAAACTTAATGCCCCCTCTGCTACAGCGAGGCATAATATAAACCTCAATTTGTCATAATTTACCTCAAAATCTGCTTCAGTTTCCCAATCATCATCATCAGCACCATTTGATGAAGCCTTCACATCAACTCCAGCACGCCACATCGCTGAAAAAAAAGAGGAAATGTCTTGCATGTCTGATGCCACAACATTTTAACTTTTAGTCCTTAACACATATTTGATTGTATTTGATTTAGTCTGGTGTTTAGTTTATTCCTGATTAACAAGATTCTTTTACTATATCTATATGTGTCATTTACACTACATGCATACATGTACCACCATGACCAATAAATCATATATCCTTGACATTCCCTCCTCTTCATGTGGGTTAACTTCTGATTTGTGTCACAAATGTTTCAAATGCTTTATCATGTCTATGATATTTTTCACTTGTGCCTCAAGCATCCCTGCCAACTTTAGATACATGTAACCTTTATTATGGTTTTGTGCGACAACATTTTAATGGAAGGGTTTCAATGTACACTGCATATTTTTACTCTGTAATTATGATGTAAAATGATTTAAATTGTGATACAAAAATTCTTTAGGAACTTATTTGACTTAGAGTAATGGCAGACAAATTTGCATACAAATGGTAAATAAGTCTATATATGTATCTAAACTTGTAAACAAAGTCTGCCATTACTGAAAATCATACTTGTAAGTTCCTTCAGAATATTACATCACAGTTTTAAAAATTTGACATCATATTAATTAAAAATTAATGTTGCATGACGGTTATTCACAGCAAAATCTAGGGTCAATTGGAGTAAATTCAGCCAAATTCCCCAAAATGTGAATATGCCTACCCATTAAGTGCCTTATCCAAAACTTGCAGCGGAACCGTAGTTCTTATGTCCTCATGATAATTTTTGACAATATTTGGACAATAGATAGTCCCAACATAGATGTGGAATTGTAGCTCTTAAATCCTAAACATATTTTTTAGACACTGGCTATGATTACCCGCAAAAAGTAACAATCAGATATAGTTATTGTTACTTCCAAGACTAATTGCCAAAATGAACATGTATATCTAGACAGAGACCAGATTTCATACAGAAATTTCGGTAACAATATAATATCATTTGTTTATTGTTACTTGCAGCTATTGTTTTCTGCAAAATTTAACATTTGCAAATTAATATGTCTTTTTTGTGTCATTGTCCTGTATATGTTGTTTTACATATTTCAACAAATTTAAATGAATAAACATTATTAATTGAACATAGCAATGATAAATTGAAGTTTAAAGCACATTTATACATACATGTATATATTAAGAATTCGTTCAGCTATAATATCTAATTTGGTGCATTTCCTGCACATCCAGAATGTAGCCTTAGGTGGCATTTTGAGGCCAACACATTTCACGTAGTACCACTTGTGAGACAGTCACACCTGTTGCTCCTATTTCAAAAGAACTTACTTCTTCTATATATAACTGCACACAATTTTCATCTTGGAATGGTTGAAGTTTATCATTCAAATTTTAAAAGGATATACACTTTTCACTGACCACAAATTGAACATCTTGCTCCTTAAAAATAGCGAGTTGTTTCAATCAAATCCTTATGGCAAAAGTAAGAAACATTTTGGTCAATACATCTGCGAGTTTATTTATATTTAACTTAATGCTTTTTACATCCTAATTTAATTGTTTAAATTTATTTCCCAGATTGCTTGAAAATCAGACATCTGTAACGTGTAACGGGCGGGGACATTTTAATATGTTTATCCTCGGGTTCATACCAGTTTCCTGGGATCTGAAGAGCAAATGCAAACGTTCTGAATTCAAACAGTTTACGTTATACTACAAAATATAAAACAAACACTACATAAAATGATTTTCAACACCTATCAACCTAACCTGAACCTGATACATTGTAAATTAAATATGTTTAAAACCCTTCAAGTCTGATACTTGTTTAAACCAAATGTTTGGAACTATAGGCTGAAACCTAAATGTATGAAACCTATTACAAAACTAATGTTTGAAAACCTTATTAAACAAAAATGTGTCTATAACTGTCGGAACAACAGGGTAGCACTAAGGCATGGTATGTCAGCAAACACTCACTGCAATAGTGAGAGATGTGAGACATAAAACCTTAGCACCAGCCCTGTTTGGACAATTTGTACCGAACCAACTGTCTCAGCCTTTCTTGATTCTGACAGCAGGTTTCAAACACTTCACTTCACTTAAACTACACCTTATCCCTGCTGTAAACTATTTCAGGGTTCTCACTAGGAATTTTCATGGTGAGTCCTGGGACTCATCACTTTTAGAAATGGTGAGTCCCACTAAATTTTGATGAGTCCAGGATGCATGTAATTTTTGTGTCTTAATGAAATATGATAATTAAAACTAAAATGACGCGTGTTGGATTGGTAGTTTTATTATATCAATAAAATTTATGATCTCTTAATAGTTTTTGTTCATTACAACATAACAGACTTGGCTTTCTATGTCTATCAATTCTTGGTGTAGTGGATCATTGACTCTTTGTCTTTTACTTGGAACTGACGATTCAATGTCATCAGGTTTCTTTTTGAAGAAGGACTTTTAACTTTGACTGACTCATTGTGATACTGATGTCATTTTGTTAGACAAGCTAGTACCCAGTTCATCATTATTAATTAATTTTAATTATATTAAATAAGGGACTTGTTATCTTATAATTGAGTTAATAATCACTTTGATGTTTTTATCATTATAATTATTATAGTCTTTAATAAAAACAAGCAAATCTAAAGTGAACACTGTTCATGATAATGATTTTGGCTTTAATCATTTTTTAATCCGATCTGTTTCAATTTCAAAACATTTTTCACCTTTGTTTACGATCGCGATGTTCAACATGCTGTCGAGAAAATGTTAAGAGTAAAATTATTTTAACCGTAAAATTTTATATCTACACTGTTCTACGATCTATTTTATGCATAGTAGTAACAGTTATAAAATATTATATCATTTCATTTCACATTCTCAAACAAAATTTACTTTTTTGTTTCAATCGATATGTACGTGATGTTCAACACGTGGAAATATTCACGCTTTTCAAATAATCGTAAAATTTTTAAAACATCGGTGACTTTTACATATATAAATTTATTAATTAGTTTGACCAGAATTATTGTACTTTTAGGATGAAATACGATAATTTAAAAAATAATTATCAGTCAACAAAATATTAATCTACGCATCATGTAAATTTTGCAACATCGACTTCGGTTTAGTTTCTTGTCAACAATGTCGGAGATCATGAATCTCAAGGCAAAACAAGTGTTTGGGACTCAGCGATACAATGCGGACGCGTCCCAGGGACTCACAGGTTTCAAAAATGACGCGTCCAGCTCGATTTTCATGTGTCCAGGACCTTTCCAACCTTTCTGATCTGCTTTGTCTGCTGTCTTGGTGCAATGACAAATTAAACTGAATAGCTACCCACTATTTATACAACGAACGCGGACCTCAAGAGAGCATCCTAGCAACAACTGTACAGCTAACGCGTCTTATAGCAACCAAGGATAAAGGGATGATTTTCGATGCTGTTTTCAATGATAAAAGATCAAATGGAAAATTTATAGAAAACGGAAAATAAATAACTGTAGAAATATTATAACATTCTTAAACTGTAAATTTGTAACACATCTTTTAGATCAGTACCTGTCTGAATATATTTTGCAGATAACAATAACTGCAGGTAACAATAAAATGACATTATTGTTACCTGCAATGTCCATATGAAATAGGGTCCCTATCCGGAATTTCATTTCGGCAATACGTTTTGGAAGTATCAATAATTATTTCTTATTGTTACTTTTTACAGATAATAATAGCCAATGCCAATTTTTGAATGTGTTTTTTTTTTTTTTTTTTATTTTTGTATTTAATGACGTCCCAACGAGATACAAAAGGAAATAATTAGATAATAGCGTCAAGGAAATGAATATTCAAACATAAAAGGTATGTTCATATCATAGGAAAATATCTAACTAATAAACTATATAAATCCTTAGCTCTATGACCCCGCAAATCGTCAAAAAATATCAAAAGGACCTAAGAGCTATGGTTCCGCAGCTAACCCAACTTGACCAACTACTTTAGTTCACTCGGCCACGAAGATTATCTAGTGACTGTGTCTAAAGATGTTGTCAGTCAAAGTTATTGCACTATTGAATCCTCCAAATAAATTGTTTTATATCATAGAAAATCATTAAACAATAACGTGACTCATGCTGTATTAAAATGATTTTTTTATGACAGAGCATGTCATTCCTTTAACTTAGTCCATAAAAAGTAGGCGCCTGTTAACAAAATATCGTGCAAATGAATATTGTCGAATTAAATAAATTTTCCGACCGTTTATGCTTACCTATAGTAGACACTTAAGTGAATTAAATACAAATACAAAGAATAAACAGTGTACGAGAACTTTTCTTCCTGAATCAACTTCCCACTTCCGGCTAAGTCACATGACCAAGGCGTTCAATAACTCCGGGACATCACGGTAACGCACTCGGACATTTCCGACTTTCATTAACAAGGCTTGGCGAGAGAAAAAATACCGAAGAATTCGAGAAAAGCCTTCTGATAAATGAAAGAGAAAATTGAATATATGAACGTTACATTCCTTCATTTTGAAGAGATGTTTGTCTGCACTGACTCCAGATCTCAGTTAGCTGGGACCCTAATCCCACAGGGACTCGGTTAGATTAAAATTTTGTTAATCAATGTTTTTAATTTTTTTAGTATTTCCTGTCTATTTGTATTACTTTATTAACGTATTTGACGTTGACATCACTATTTCTTTGTTTTCTAGCAATGTGCAGTTTACTATCCATATCCGTATACTGAAAAATCCTAAAGGGATCTAAGTCGCCATCTTGAATTGCCTTCCGTACTTTAGATAAAAATAATTAAAAATATTAATAAATTGCTAATTACCTTACAAAGGCACTCATTTTCTTCCTAAATTATTCTTCTATCACATGCATATTTTGATTTTGGATCAACAGAACCCTTACGCAACTTCAGTTGCATTCGGTCAGAATATTCAAATTTCCGGCGAAAGCAACGTAACTGGCAAACATGTCGTTTTCAGTAAGATAGACGAAATGGGAGATAACTCTTGTCATTCGGAAACTTTCGGGTTGATGCATTTACTACAACGATAACTCCTCATAGACTGACGAGTGCTGTCCCTAATTTGATGATCAGATTTGAGACAGATTTACACGCCAAGAATCCTTCATAAAATTAAATATCAAACGAAAATTTCCTCGAACAGTCATTGTATGTGTTGTTTCAATATCAGATTATTCTCCTATCCTTCCGCCCATTGAAAATATCAAATGATTGTCCCCAAACTATCGGGTTTTTTTTCTTAAAGGAATGTGACTTTCTGTCAGACATCGTCCTGATATTTTTCACATCAAGGATTTATGTAGTACAACAATGTATATAATTAGAGGCGGATTTATGGGGACAAGGGGCCTCTAATGGAGCTTCATACATGCATGTATGATAAATGCATAGACTTTTCAAAGTATTAATCCAAAAGTTAGCCTACCAACTTGCCCCCCCTTTTTAAATCCTGGTACTGTTACTGAACCTGGTAAATCCCGTTGAACACGTTAATATTTTTATATTTTTAGTAACTACTTCATTTTATTGATGTGTCTACCAAAAGTCAGTGATTTATGTTACCCCGTTTGCAGAAAGGTTCTATTCGTTATTAAATTTGCGCTCAATATTTATGTCAGGGGACAGCACTCGTCAGTCTATGAGGAGTTATCGTTGTAGTAAATGCATCAACCCGAAAGTTTCCGAATGACAAGAGTTATCTCCATTTCGTCTATCTTACTGAAAACGACATGTTTGCCAGTTACGTTGCTTTCGCCGGAAATTTGAATATTCTGACCTGAATGCAACTGAAGTTGCGTAAGGGTTCTGTTGATCCAAAATCAAAATATGCATGTGATAGAAGAATAATTTAGGAAGAAAATGAGTGCCTTTGTAAGGTAATTAGCAATTTATTAATATTTTAATTATTTTTATCTAAAGTACGGAAGGCAATTCAAGATGGCGACTTAGATCCCTTTAGGATTTTTCAGTATACGGATATGGATAGTAAACTGCACATTGCTAGAAAACAAAGAAATAGTGATGTCAACGTCAAATACGTTAATAAAGTAATACAAATAGACAGGAAATACTAAAAAATTAAAAACATGGATTAACAAAATTTTAATCTGCTAACTGAGTCCCTGTGCCTAATCCGTGTATAGGGACTGTATAAATTCTTTTGCATAATAAGAAAAATTTCTTCTTCTTCTTCTTCTTCTTCTTCTTCTTCTTCTAATTCTAATTCTAATTCTAATTCTAATTCTAATTCTAATTCTAATTCTAATTCTAATTCTAATATAACTCCTTGGTTTTCCGTATTTGTTAGATGCGTTTTTAAAGTCAGCACTTTTACCTGTTTGAATGCCTATCAATTGAAATGCAGGTCCAATACGAAGTTTGTTTTTTTTAACATAATGTGTTGTCTTTTTTATTTTTTGTGGATAGAAATAACTGATCATTACTTTTATATGTAGCATATTAATAAGACAACACTTTTTTTTATTTTTAGATTTCCTTTTTAATGATGATGACGGTAAGATGATAATATTTGACTCCAAGCGATTCCATATTATAGATTCCAGAGTTTAAGTCAGCGTAATGTGCACGGGTGGGGTGACATGTCTACCTGTGGACTTTTATCATTTGAACTAGCATGTTAATATTCTGATTCAGCTTGTCTGTCTACACTGACAGGGATCACATATATTTTCTTCGTGATATGTTTTGTCCTTGTAAATCGAAAGTTTGATACACCTGCAAAAAAATGAAATCTTTCATGATAAGTTAACATACTTGTATCCAGTATAAAAATGACGACAAGGGCGAAGTAGGGTATAAACATATGGTAACCTTGAGTTCTCCCGTCCGACAGTAACCAATACAGAGGGGTGGTGTCTGCTGGGCGATGTGTCATGTTCTTATTTCTTGTCAGAATGGGACATTAAATCCGATGCCTCTTGTAGGGAGTGTGTTACGCTATCTCCACGTTAAAAAAAGCCCTTGCGACAGCTCATTGAGATGTCCCTAGGTGGCATGTTGCAGAGCAGTATTTCTGGCATTATCATGGCCAACATATATCCTCTTTTGAATGGCCGTCAAAATTTACCTGCACGCCCTTTGTCCCAATCCACCACTTTTTAAGAACCTCCCTACTGCTTGCTGTATTGTTGATTTGTTCTAGTATTGAATATATGTATGGAATATTTGCCACTGAACGTTGAGAAAACATAAAAAAAACACGACTTTTTGCATCTATAAACGCTGAAAATTCTTCTTGGACAGGGGATTTTCCCTTGAATCATGTCCCCCAAAGCAGCATTATATATACAAAAGAAGATGTGGTATGATTGCCAATGAGACAACTCTTCACAAGAGACCAAATGACTAAGAAATTAACAACTATAAGTCACCGTACGACCATTCAACGTTAACATTCAAACATCCAAAACCCGACTGAAAAGCTGACAAATTGGATTGAAGATATTATCAAAAATAATCACCAAGTTGTTTTTCAATTGTATTTCGGAAATATTTTGAGATAGCTTGGTATTACTCTTACTCGTCTGTAATTGCATTTTTCTGAAAATTTGTTTTAAGGATATGAACCACATGTACTCCCTTTAATTTATCTGGAAAGGTTGATGATAACAAGGATACATTCAGTTTTGTTGTTAAAGGCTTTATCTCTTGCTATATGTTTATAATAGTGCTTTCTGTTCATGTTGTGCATTTTTAATTTGCTATAACCTCAATGTTTTGTTTCAAATCATTATGTTTTTGTTTATGTTACAATTTTAAAGTTCTTATGATTCATGCGCTGTTTTATTTCATTTTAAGTCTTATGTGTATATAAAAGTAAGAGGATGTGGTATGATTGCTAATGAGACAACTCTCCACAAAAGGCCAAATGACGTAGAAGTTAAACGGCCTTCAATTATGAGTAAAAAATCATACCGCATAGCAAGCTATAAAAGGCCACGAAATGACAAACGTAAAACAATTCGAACGAAAAAACTAACAGCCTGCTTCTGTACAAAACTACTACTAGTATGTGCTTATTTTATTTGACGCTGATGTGTGCTTTCCATTTCTCTGAACTATATAGTAAACTTTATTGGTAAATTTAGGCCGGGCCAGCTAAAGCCCGCCTCCGGGTGTGGGATTTTCTCGCTGTGTTGAAGACCCATTGGTGGCCCTGGGCTGTTTTCGCTCTTTGGTCGGATTGTTGTCTCTTTGACACATTCCCGTTTGCATTCTTTCCTCTCATTTTATTCGATAATTATGTGTGCTGACTTTTTTTTTACGTCTTTGAGTATTGTTTTGTTTTGTATATATGTTGCAGTTGATTGTTGGAATTTTCTTAGTTCATATTTATTGTAAATTATATATATGTACCGACTCTAAATAAAATGTGTTTACTTACTTATGTACAAGTATACGATTATCAAATTTGTCAGTTTGCTATTTAAACACAGTAACAAGTTGTATATGGTAAATAGACTACCTATACACACCATACGGAATATTTTAGGACTTCGTTAATATTTTAACACTTTATTTTCCATCATATTCATCGTGAAATAAATGACATGACTTTTGTACGTATCCTCTGGTTACTCAATTTATTTACAATGCTTGCCATGTGGTATAGACACGTGTCTTTTAATAAAGACCATACTTGAGCTTCTTTTTTTAGTTGTACTTCTGTTTCGATCGAATTATTCAAAATATTAAAAAAGGGAGTTTTGTGGTAAACGTCAATAAGAAAAAAAAACAACGTTAAAAATAACCAAAAGACATCTAGTGGACAAAAAACATTCCTCGGCAATAGGCATGTGTCGATATACAATACGGCAATAGACATGTGTCGATATACAATACGGTAATAGACATGTGTCGATATACAATACGCCAATATACATGTGTCGATATACAATACGGCAATAGGCATGTGTCGATATACAATACGCCAATAGACATGTGTCGATATACAATACGGCAAATAGGCATATGTCGATATACAATACGGCAATAGACATGTGTCGCGTGTCGATATACAATACGGCAATATGCATGTGTCGATATACAATACGGCAATAGGCATGTGTTGATATACAATACGGCAATAGACATGTGTCGATATACGATACGGCAATAGACATGTGTCGATATAGTATACGGCAATATAAGCTCTAAATCTACCTGTGTCTGTGAACGTTGTAAATGAATTAAACAGTTACCATGGAAGATATGCCTTCTTCTGACGATTTGCTTCTTCTTGGCAATTATATATGTAATTTTTGTTCTTTTAATTTTTAAATTTGAAATTTCCTAAAAATATAATGTTCGACTGGAACATGTCTGTTCGTTGTGAAGTTGTGCGTAAGAATGACAATCTTCTGACACTGAAGAAACCGTTTTCTGTTATGTCCTGTTGACTGGAGTTTTTCACTTTTTTCTTTTGGACATATGGTGTTGTTTGTCGTTTTACTTTTGATTTTTATTTATCTTCTTTGTATCTTCATAGTATCTTCTTTATATCTTCATAGTATCTTCTTAAGTGATTTGAAACATGCCGTTAAAACATGCTGAAACTAAACCCCGCAAAAAAACTTGGAATATCATTCACATGATCACTCAAACGGGATAAATGGTGATTGTGAAAACAATAAAAACACAGGTGAATAGGAATGTCTTCAGTAATGCAACAGTATAAGAGCGAAGTGGCATAAGCCATTCAAAATCCAAACTGTATGTTAACCCATTGAAGTTTATTATCATATACAAATGATATATAATTGACAAAAATAATCAACATTTCGTCTTTTTTCTGTTAATGTTTGCGATAGGTTGCTACTAGAGCTGAGATTTGAAAAAAAGGAGAGAAGATACCAAGGGCATTTAAAATCACAAGTCCAACAGACAATACCTTGGCCAAAAATAAAAGCAAACTGACAAAAATACAAACAGCAGCCCACAAAACATTAAAAGAAAACTTAAAAGAAAGACTACCGTTTGAACCGCTCTTATTAACTAAATAAGCATGCATTTGGCTCCATCATACGGTGTTTATATATCCCAACTCGTTCGTTATGCCCGTGTGTGTAGTGATATCGTAGATTTTAACGAACGTAATCAATGCACCACTGGTAAATTATTAAGTCAGGGATTTCATTACCATAAATTACTTAAAACTTTTACTAAATTCTTTCATAGATACAAAGATTTGATTAGTTAATTTGGCTGTACCTGTAGAAAACTTATTAAAAACGGTATTTCACATCCTAAATTTTACGGTAATATTGTACTAAAAGCGCGGAAATTACTATGTGATCCATGTAAACTCATCGAACCTTTAAACAAACTTATTAGTAAAGGTTATTTTACCAATGTTGTAATTAGATCTTTGAATATAGTTTACATTGGCACAAATATCGATTTTGCCATCAGCAAATTAAGACATAACTAAGTTTGTATTCTTTTGAAACGGTTTTTTGGGACGTATAAATACACATCCATGTTCATTTTCTATATAGAGATTACTCTATCTATATATAACATGATTGTTTTCTGTTTGATAATAAATTATTAAAAGATCCATTTTGTTACATCTGGTGATCCGTTTATTTGGCAATCGCCAATGGCAGTCAGCAGGGTTTAAGAACATCAGTTGTTCGACCTGCTAATTAAATGCGTTTTGCTAAAATATACTTTTTCACTTTTTTGGTCTTTTGGAAAATGTTGTTTGTGCTGTATTTAGACCCCTCTACCAAGAAATTTGTTTCGCATGCACACGTATAAAAATGCGGTTTTTATCCAACGCAATCATAGGTTTGAACGTTGTTTTCAATTTAGACTTGTATAATTATATAACATTATACATATTTATTAAAAGTTTAACTCCTAACTATCCTACTGCCTGTCATTACTTTTATTTTGGTATTGCACAAGTCTTTTTTGACTGTCCATGACGTTAAAACACTAAATCCCTGGGATGTGTTGTAGTTGATTTTAGTCTCTGATGCATGATTTTTATAATTAATTGTTTTTGGCTTTTAACTAGCTTTCAGTAACTGCGAGTACTCTTAAATCGTACTTTCGTGTTATTTGACCTGCTGATACAATTTGTAATGTATTTTTGTTATTTAATGTTTACTTATTTAGTGTTATATCTCGTCTCACTATTTTTAATATTTACCTCCTTTGATAAGTGTTGAGTATGACGATAAGTTTTCACTTCTGTCTAGTACTATGAACAACAAAACTATTTATTTTGTAAAAAAATATTTCCGTACTCCATGTATACCTTACAACAAAATTATTTTCATTTACCTGTGTACGTAATTTTATTTGGCAGCATTTTGTTCAAGGTTATGGTTGTCTTTCTGATATTGTTTTACATCTAACCCCTTGTTTTATTAATTTTGTATTTATATTGTGTCATAGATCAAATTTATTCGTTCAGTGTATGTTCACTTGTTTTTGTTAATATGTCTTTTGATTGAGTTAAGCCATTACAATTGATATTTTATCGTGTGTCTTTCTATGTTGTGATGTTACTCTATTGTTTCAGGTTAGGGCGAAGGTTGGCGCCTATTAAAACGTTTAAACCCGCTGCATTTGTTTGCACCTGTCCTAAGTCAGGAACCTGATGTTCAGTGGTTGTCGTTTGTTGATGTGTTTCATAAGTGTTTCTCGTTTCTCGTTTTTTATATAGATTAAACCGATGGTTTTCCTGTTTGAATGGTTTTACACTAGTCATTTTTGGGGCCCTTTATAGCTTGCTGTTCGGTGTGAGCCAAGGCTCCGTGTTGAAGGCCGTACTTTGACCTATAATAGTTTACTTCTACAAATTGTGACTTGGATGGAGAGTTGTCTCATTGGCACTCATACCACATCTTCTTATATCTATTTACATGCATGAAAAAAGGTGGGGTCGAAGGGAAGTCTTGCCAACTAAAGATTCGGCAATTAGATTGATTGATTAGTTGTTGGTTGCTTAATGCCCTGTGGCATGTTCAGGGCAATTAGAACCCCACCAAGAGGGTGGACTCAGATGTCAACGAAGATTCAGCAGTTCCTTCTCCACTAGTGACATCCGCCATGTACCTCCAGTTAAAATGTATGTTGTCAAATCATATCCTGTGATAACGCGTCATAAAAATCGGAAGGTGTAACCCTCTTGTCTAATCCCAGACATCCGAAATTCAAAATCCGTGCATGCTAATTTTCCGTAAGACTAAAACTTGACCGAATGTGACAGTTGGAAATGAAAACATAGTTTTCCATGAAAATGGATAAACAAAGCTGTTTTATAGAGGAGAAAAAAAGACAATTATTGAAATCATAAAAATTGCTATATGAACTCAACACTGAGAACTAAAGCAAAAGGCAACCTTTAAACTTCAAAACTATAGAGGTAAACTCATGTGCTGAGAAAAGGTAAGCATTTCCGGCTACTATTTTAACCGTCGATTTGCTCATTACAAACAAATATTCGGCTATAGGTCACGTTCAGAGATATTACAATTGAAAGAAAAGAGAACGGGGTTATAGCTACGATAAGTTAGAAATATCCGTAGTCATCTGTCATATTGTGACATATTCCACAACGGTTAACTAAATCAGAATGTCCTCCGTAACACTTTCGAAGAGATGACCACATTTACCATTAGAAACCCTTGGTTCAATAGCTTCTTTGAAAGCAGCAATCCTCTATCAAGGAAATCATGATAGCAATCGCAAGTCGTAGAATGGGAGATATATATACCTTAAATGCTGTCACTGCTTGTTACAATAGAGTGGAAAGTAAACAAAGCATGTCGTAGGGGAATTGAAATCATCTCTTTTGTCGTAAGATTTAGTTCTCAACGACCGATCTTTTCAATTTCTAAATGAAAGTTCAGATACGAGGCGAACTTCACAGTATCGTATGTTGTATCCTTTATTTCAGATTTAATGGGATATAAACGTGCGGTCAACAAAGTCTCTAACTTTGAATTATTTAGTAAGAGGACATTGTTTATATAAATGTATGAAATCTGCCTCATATATATGACAAGAAGACGAAAAGCGCCGATGAAAGGTGAGCCGAGTATCTGTCCAAAAGAATGCCCATCAAACCAAGAAACTTACGTATTGTAATTTAACAACACGGGGGACCTAGCGCTAGATTTGAATAAATAAGAAATACACAGGTTGTACTTTCAATGTTCTATTGTTGAATCCAAACTAAATCAATAAAATTACATAAAACAAAGTTTCATATGGAAGCCCACAAAACAATAACAACGGCACAGTCCGCTGGAAAGTCCTTAAATGTAGCAATACGGGGTCCGTATTCTATCGTTCGTAAATACTCACTGCCTACACTTTCTTAATGTCCCTTTTTTATAACAAATGTTGAATTGTTCTAATATAAAATGACACTAATAAATATGAATTTGACATCTGATCTTAAGTCTTAATTTGGACTATTCACAAGTACTAAGCTTAATCCGTCATATCAAAATGACATTGACTCTTTAAGTTCCATTTTACTAATTGAACTTTAAGCTAACAACATAAAACAGTATTGAAAAATTATGAAATAAAATATAGAAATTTACACCATGACAACTTGATGTCTATAGAAAATCAAACATCTTGATCGTGAGAGCTTTGGAGAGCCTTTCGTTTGAATTTAACTGATTCGTCAAACCTGATACTGATATTAGTAACCACATTTGTTATTCTTTTTATGAAACAAAGTTAGACTAATCTTTGAATGAGGAATGCTTTCGTATTAAAAGGGTAGATAAGTCAAATGTTAAAAGAAAGAATATATTGCATGCGAGGAGACGGATTCAGATTGCATAACAAATGAAACAAGAGGTCCCTAAGATTCTGAATCGCTGACCTGGTAAAAAGATAAAACTTTAAAATCAAAAGCAACAGTGCCAGCAGCTAACTTTCCAACAACAATTAAGAATTTGACCAGGTTTGATCCAGATCCACTTGGGTCACTTGGAGAATATTTTTTTAATGTCAAGTCAATTAAGATGATTAGATTAAGGGCGATTTTCATCACAATGTTTTATCGGTGGTCTTGTCTTGCTGTTTACAGTTTCTTTTGCAAAATAACTTAATACAAGAGGCTGTTAGAGTGACAGAAAACCAGATTTTCCTGCAGAGGTCGAACCCTGAACAGTTGAGCAAGTATGGACACAACATTTAAGCTTAAAACAGCTCTGAATTTGGATTGTGATTAAATATTTGACACAGTATAGGTTTGTGACACAAAATGAATGTGGTCAAAGAACTGAAAAATTTGAAATCGGAAATTTACCTATTATGGTCTAAAATCCAAAATCTAATAACATTGTCATCATTAGCATATCAAAGAACCCCAAGAATTCAATTTTTGAATTGTTGATGAAATCAAACAAAAGTTTAATTTAGGACCCTTTGGACCTCAATGGGGTATTATCTAATTAATAATGAAAATAAATACAGGTTTAGATCCAGCTTTTCAAAGAACCCTATATATATTCAATTTATGTTGAAATCAAACACAGTATAATTTTGGACCCCGATGTGGACCAACTTGAAAACTGGGCCAAAAATCAGAAATCTAAATATATGTTTATTAATAGACAAACTAAGCTTAGTAATTAAAGGAGTTTGCTTCAAAAAAAATATATACAAAGCATTCAGAAAATAAGTTTATACAGAATAACAAACAAACCTACCACAAAATTCTTCAAACAATTTACAAAAGAAAAGATGAAAAAAAAAATCCAAAATGTCATTTATCAAGTTGGTTTCCGTTCTCTAACCACAAAACACAGATGAGTTTGAATGTTCCTCTGGTATCTTTCGCCCCTCTTTTATTGCCACATAATAGAGATCAAGTTAGAAATTGGGTGGCGTCACTTTTACCATTCTTGAGTTATGCCCGTTTATAAACATTAAAATTTCTGAATTTTTCGTTTTCATTCTCCAACTTAAGTATGCCTCAACCAAATGTTATGAAACTTATACACAATGCTTATTACCACAAAATACAGATCAAGTTCGAAATTGGGTGATATCACTTTTATCTTTCATGAGTTATGTCCCTTTATAAACATAAAAATTGCTGATTTTTTTTTTGTTTCCGTTCTCTAACATAAGTTTGCCTCAACCAAATATTATAAAACTTATACACAATGCTTATTACCACACAATACAGATAGGATTTGAATTTTGTTGGTGTCACTTTCACTGTTCTAGAGTTATGTCTGTTTACAAATGGAAACAATGCTGAATTTTTCGTTTCTTATCTCTATCTTAAGTTAGCCTCAACCAAATGTTATGAGACTTATACACAATACTTATTACCACAAAACTCAGATCAAGTACAGATTTCGGTAGCGTCTCTTTTTCCGTTCTTCAGTTATGTCCCTGTATAACTTGATATGATCTGCAAGCGTTTCCCATGGACACATTCCCCATTTATTTCCGTTCTATAACTTTATCCACAATGTTTATTACCACAAAACACAGATCAAGTTTGAGTTTTGGTGGTGTCACTTTTTACCGTTCTAGAGTTATGCCCTTTTACAAATGAAAAAAATTGCTGAATTTTTCGTTTCTGTTCTCTAACTTAAGTTTACCGCAACTAAATGTTATGAAACTTATAAATAATGCTGCTTATTACCACAAAACCCAGATCAAGTACAAATTTGGGTAGCGTCACTTTTACAGTTCTTGAGTTATGGCCCTTTATAACATTATATGCAAGTATGAAACTCATACACTATGCTATGAACCAAAACACACAGACAGACTTTGAATATGGGCAATGAGTAAATTACCGTTCTAAAGTTTTTTCCTTTAAATTACTGCACGCTTACCTAAGTTGGATTCTTCCAAATTTTAAGAAAATCCTACACAATGCTTAGAACTAAAACATGCAGAAAAAATTTAAATTTTGGCAGTGAGCCATTTACCATTATAGAGTTATGCCCCTTTATAACTTGGAAAATTGCAAAGCTTCAGCAGGGGATTTTTGGAATATTTACTGATAAAAAATTAACACCATTTAAAAAATTTTCCACTTAGGAATGTGAATTCTTTTCCAGGAATCATGCAGTGCAGGCTTTACTCCAAAACTTGAGTGTGAACGAATGTTGAAAACCATGTATGGAAGGTGTTTACAGCTACCTATCAACTACATAATTCCTAAGAAAATTCCTAAGAACAATCTGCAAGGTACAGTGGATTATTCTCTTGCATCTACAAATAAGGAGATCTCAAATAGTGCTACTAGAATAAGGTCAGAGAAAAAAAAATATGGTTATAAAAGAAAAGGCAAGACCCTATATTTAAATCACTGCAACAAAATAAAGATGCACAACGAAAACAGTTGAAGCGGAAAAATCCAGAAGTTTTACAGGAGGAAAGACAATACAAAAAAAAATCGACTAAATACAGAAGTCCTGCAGAAAGAAAAAACAGCACAAGAGAGATGTCCGCCTAAATCCAGAAGTCCTACAGAAAGAAAAACAGCACAACAGAAATCCAGAAGTCCTACAGAAAGGAAAACAGCAAAAGAGAGACGTAAGCCTAAATCCAGAAATCCTGCAGAAAGAAAAACAGCACAAGAGAAAACAGAAGTCCTACAGAAAGGAAAACAGAAAAAGAGAGACATCCGCCTAAATCCAGAAGTCCTGCAGAAAGGAAAACAGCACAAGAGAGACGTCCGCCTAAATCCAGAAGTCCTACAGAAAGAAAAACAGCACAAGAGAGACGTCCGCCTAAATCCAGAAGTCCTACAGAAAGAAAAACAGCACAAGAGAGACGTCCGCCTAAATCCAGAAGTCCTGCAGAAAGAAAAATAGCACAAGAGAGACGTCCGCCTAAATCCAGAAGTCCTACAGAAAGAAAAACAGCACAAAAGAGACATCCGCCTAAATCCAGAAGTCCTGCAGAAAGAAAAGCAGCACAAGAAAACCCAGCGTCAAAGCCTAAAGGCTAACAATATAGAAGAATTAATAAGGAACTTTCACAAAATAGTAAGTGAGGGACCACTATATATCAAAAAAGCAGTCCTAGAAACAAGTAAAGCAAAAATTAAAAAAGGAGATAATTTTAATTGATAAATGTGTTACTGGTATTAAAAGTGTTGACGAAAAAGAATGGATTTGCAAAACTTGTCATAGTCATTTAAAGAAATCAAAAATGCCACCATCCGCTGCTGCCATTGGAATGGAATTTCCTCCTCAAGGACTTCTCCGAAACCTTAATCCATTAAAAATTTACTTTTCTGTCACCATTGCTACCATTCATGTAGATCCATAAGACTCCTGTAGGAAAACAGTTAAAAATTCAAGGCAATATTGTTGTTGTCCCATCAGATACCGTTAACACAGTACAGTCTCTTCCACGACTTTCTAATAACACTTCCACTATAAAAGCACAGCTTAAAAGAAGATTGAGGCACAAACATTCTGTATACAGTTCAAATATTCGGCCAGAAAAGGTACGAGAAGGTGCAAAGTTCCTTTCACAAACAGGTACTTTATACAAGTTTTTAAATATTAAATACAACCTTAACTGGACAGAGTCATTTGATGAAAGTACTGAAGAAAACAAAACAGTGATAATTACAACACTCATAATAACGATGCTCCTGAGAAAAGTACAGAAAATACAACTGTTAATACAGAAAATGTTAATGTTGACAGCAAAGATGAATGGGAAGAAGAAAAAAATGATGAAAATGTTGCAGGATCTACTGATACGCTTTTAACTACACCTGATTTCTTCGAAACTAATGAAAGAGATTTAGTTTATAGTTTTGCTCCAGCAGAAAATAACCAACCAATTAGTATATTTACAGAAAAGACAGCCAAAGAACAGGCATACCCTGGCATCTTCTGTGGTCAAGCACGAATTCCCAATGACCAAAGAACTGTTCCTGTTTCTTATGGAGAAAAAGTTAAATCAGAATTAAGAGGTGTTTGAGAAATTTTGAAAAAAAAATTTAAACTAAAATACTCCAAATGAAGTACCTCATTGATCAAACAAACATTGCTTTGCGAAAGACTAAGACCGATGGGCAACACCTGACAGCCAAAGATGTCAAATAGCAAAATGTTTACAACCTCATCCATTTTAATAGACTAGGGTTACAAAGTTCTGAAAACATTGAGAGGATCCCCCCATACTTCCAGGCTATTTCCAAAGAATTATTTGCCATGATACGTACACTAGGACCAGCTGCATTCTTCCTAACACTATCTGCTGCTTGAACTCAATTGATCCATCTTCTACGAATTCTTGCAAAGTTAGTTGATGAAAAGGACTGTTCTGATGAAGAACTTCAAAATTTAACCTGATCAGAAAAAAGTCGTCTTATACAATCTGATCCTGTTACATGTGCAAGACACTTTGATCATTCCCTTCAGTCTTTTATGACAAATTTTATTCTATCAGATCTCCATCCTGTCGGAAATGTTACTGATTGGTTTTCCAGAATAAAATTCCAGCAGAGAGGATCACCACATGTTCATATGATGATCTGGTGTGATAATGCGCCAAATTTAAATTACGACAGCAATGAAGAAATTTGCAAATACATTGACAAATTTATTACTTGTTCGATCCAAAATGCAGATGCTAGTCTCACTACTTTAGTGAAATTACTTCAACATAAACACAGTCGAACCTGTAAAAAAAGGGGAAAAAAGTGTAGATTAGGCTTCCCAAAACCACCAATGCAACAAACAATTATTCTTCATTCATTGGAAGGCCATGACACATTAAAGGGAAAGCATAAACTTAATTGGAACAAAATACATGACACACTTGTTGCAATGAATGATGGAGAGAACATTTCCTTTCAAGAATTTTTAGAAAAGGTAGCCCTGAAAGACCCAGACTATATTCTAGCTGTTCGATCATCCATTGCAGCACCAATAGTTTTCCTAAAGAGATCTTTACTGGAAGTTAGAGTAAATAGTTATAGTGCAGCATGTCTGAAGGCATGGAGAGCAAACATGGACCTACAGTTTGTCATAGACGTATATGCTTGTGCCATCTACATAGCTTCATATATAACAAAGACTCAAAGAGGAATGAGTGAACTATTGACTGCAGCATGCAAAGAAGCAAACTCTGGAAATAAAACTATAAGAGAACAAGTACTTTTAATTAGCAAAAATTTTTAATGCTATTGAAATAAGTGCTCAAGAAGCTAGCTACCTTTCTCTCCAACTTCCATTGAAAAAATCCTTAAGACAAGTTATCTTTATCAATACATCACCTCCAGATCAACGTGTTGTTCTACTTAAACCTCAGAATCAATTAGAGTCTATGAATGATTATGATGACGAAATATAATGTAAAGGATTACTATCAAGATATTCTGAATGACCAAAATCAATGGAAAACCTATCATTGGCTGGATTTGCATCCTCATATGAAAGAGTTACATCTAATTACATTTCACTTGCAAAATCATTGTGTAGAAAGACAAAATATGGTTATATACCTGAAACACAACATCAAGAAGATGATGATATCTCAGACAATGAAACCACCCCATCAACTTCTACCTACAGGGAACGGCGTAAACCAAAAATATTAAGAACAGTCCACTTTAACCCAGACAAGGACATTGAAATTTACCACAGAGAACTCCCAATGCTGTATTCCACATGGAGAAATGAGGAATTAGACATTTTAGGAAAATTTTCATCATTCACTACAAGATTTCAAGAATTAGAGTCAAAAATTGATATAAAAAGGCAACAATTTGAACCCTTCCGTACAGCAGATAAGAGTGCAGAAGACTTATTGTCAAACCAGCCAGAATTAGAAGAAGGGTGGGATGGTATTGCACCTAATACACAGCACAGAGAACAACAAGATGCGGCACAAAAAGATAAAATAACTGACGACTTACCAGACTATGACATTGTACCTGACTTAGGAGTAAGAGTTTCAGCTACTGAGGATATGAACTCATACAATGAACTATCAAAGAGTGACTTTCGTGCTCATATGAGATCTCTTAATCAGCAGCAAATACAGTTTATTTATAATGTTGTCCATCAAATCAAGACAAGTGACAAACCAGTATACCATTTTCTCAGTAGGGGAGCTGGAGATGGCAAGTCTTTTGTCACCAAGGCTCTCTATCAGATGATTTAAAAATTTTATAATAGAAGACCAGGAGATGATTTCACTACTCCGAAAGTTTTGTTGATGGCACCAACTGGAAAAACTGCTTACCCTATCCATGGAAACACCATTCAATCTACACTGCGTATTCCATGCAATCAAAGTCTACAGTTCAGATCATTAGAATCTAGTTCTTTTAATACATTACAGACCAAGTTAGGAGATGTGCAACTTATATTTATTGATGAAATTTCCATGGTTGGATTTAAAATGTTAAATTTAATACATCAAAGGCTGGTGGAGATCAAACAGTCTACAGGACCTTTTGGTGGAATTTCCATTATTGCTGTTGGTGACCTGTTTCAGTTGAAACCTGTGATGAATTCATACATTTTTCAACCCCCAAAATCTGGGTACATGCCTTTATCTGTAAACTTATGGGAAGACCACTTCTGTATGACAGAGCTCAACATCATAATGCGCCAAAGAGAAAATAAAGAGTTTGCAGAATTATTAAATAGACTCAGGGAAGGAAATCGTACATCTAAAGATATAGTACTACTCAAAACTCAATGTATTGAAGAAGGCAATGAAAACTATCCACATGATACTCCACATGTATTTTTCTCAAATAAGAAAGTGAATGAACACAACGCTACAATATTTAAAAAATAAATCTGTGAAAACAACTGTCAAAGCCAAGGATAGACCAGTTGGTAACTACAAAGCAGAAGCAAGTACTAAAATTTTTGAGTCTTTTCGGAACAATTCTAAAGATGTTTCCTAATTTTCGACAATTCTGGAAGTAGCAGAAGTCCTAATTTATGAAATGACATTGAACCTTGATTGTGAAGATGGGTTAATCAATAGAGCAGCTTGTATAGTTCAAAAAATTAAATTAACTGAAATTCCATATGCATCAGGCATAATTTGGGTAAAATTTCCATCAGAAAACACAGAGAACTTTTTGCGACAAAATAAAAAACACTTGTATTCAAAAGAAATACATACCTCTTGGACACCTATTGAACCTGCAACAAGACAATTCGCTGCTGGCTATAAAAACGAATCTCAAATTCAAAGGATGCAGTTTCCACTACGGCCAGCTGCAGCTAAAACTATTCACAGATCTCAAGGAGATACATTGAATAGTAAGTCGTCGATTTAACTAGTCACTGCAAGATAGACCACATCCACTATGTTGCATTGAGAAGAGTAACAACAATACAAAGACTACAAATTCTTCATCTTCAAGAAAATAAAGTTAGCATTAATTCTGCTGTAAAAAAGGAGATGGAGCGTTTGAGAAAAAAACCACCTGCAACATCAGTGACTTTTTTGAATGAAATAACAAATAAATACAGAATAGTATTTCTGAATGCTAATTCATTACATAAACATATTGAAGATGTTAGGTCAGACTACAGTTTGATATCTGAAGACCTAACTTGCTTCTGTGAAACAAGAATTCTACCCAGTGACAATGATTATCTCACAAAATTACAAAACTTTCACACCTATAGACAGGAATCCATTGCCCCACAAGGTCGTGTAGACGGATATCCTATAGATGTTAATTCAAAAACAATAGAATCATCTCTAATTCAACTACAGTATCCAATTAATGATTTGTTAGTTTGTTTCCTGTACCGCCCACCAAAGACTCCGATTAAATCCTTGTTAACCCATTTGAATAACCTTGAAATAAAATACTTTACAAGGAAGGAAGTCATAATTATGGTTGACTTCAATGTTCACTGGTCCCGGTAAAATGCTGAAAAACAACAACTGCTGCAGTGTTTCCACTCAATTTCATTCAGACAACTGATTACAACTCCAACAACAGATGACAATACATGTATTGACTTGATATTCACAAACTTAAATACAAATTCATTTCAAAGTGGAACATTGGAAGTTTTCTTTTCACCCCATAAACCAGTTTGGATAGCAATTTAAGAAATGAACATTTTTTCTGACTTAATATATAATACAATTGTAAAAATGTACCTTGTGGAAAACCTTATAATCATCATTTATTTGTGTATTTTTTATTATTGTCTTCTACTTGTATGTGATTTATTTCAATGCAAATCCTGGAGGCTTATAGCACAGGATATAATTATATACATTTTTATTTACTTATACAATCTTCAGTTTTATTTCATATATAAACAAGAATCTTCACACAATATTTTGAAATTGGACAGTTGTGTAAAACCGATAAAACAAATATACAATTTAACTTCGACAATCAACAAATAGCATGACTTAATGTAACATTTAACACTCGTTCTCATTCCAATATCACACTCAGATTTTAGCAAAATTGAATGCTCTCCAACTATGAACTTTATTTGGCTTCCAATTATTTTGATTCAAGCATCATTGATGAGTCTTTTATAAACGAAAGGCGCATCTGGAATAGTAAAAATTACAAGCCTGGTACCTTTAATAAATACTGAAGACAAATCTCAAAGCATGTATGATAATCAATATAAATAAGATGTTGCATGGTATGAGTGCCATGCAGTGAGCTAACTCTCCATCCAAGAAACAATGTAGTTAAAGTCAACACAGAACCTTGACTCACACTGAACAGCAAGCTATAAAAAGCCCCTAAATAACCAGTGTAACATAATTCAAACAGAAAACCAATAATCAGGAAAACCAACAATACAGTATGCATTATATTTTTGAGACTAACATAAGCCTGCCACAGGGTGCAGGATTTTTGTTGTGTTGAAGGACCCACTTTATTATATAATAAAATGTACAAAATGTATAACAATAACAAAATATTCCAGCCATGAAAACACAAAGTCAAATATTTCCAAATATCCAAAAACCGTAATAATTACACATGAAGTTTAAATAATAAAGAATATTAAGCAAAAAAGAAAAAAACACAACTTGCTAAGATTTCAGCAAATTTGGCTGAAAAATTAAAGAGAAGGACTTGAACACCCTACCCTATCATAATTTAAGGTACCATCATTTAATTTTTTATGGAACAAGTGAAAGAAAGGCTCAGATGAAATTTGAAAAAAGGAGGACAAAAGTTTCGAGTAAATGCAAGACAAGCAACTTGCAAAAAATGCATGATAAAAATTAATGAAAAAATCATTATACACAACAACAAAAAACAGAACTTCTTTGATTGATTGTAGATAAATAGACAGGCCAGTGGTCACTCCTAAAAATGGAAGGACAGAGTATTAAACCCTAACCCCCTCCTTTTATACGACCGCAAAAAAACCTATATGATGTCAAAAATTTGATCTCAATCCAAATTCAGACTGTATCAAGCTTGAATATTGTATCCAAACTTGCACCAACTGTTAAGGGTTCGACCTCTGCGGTCGTATCAGGCTGCGCTCGGCAAAGCATTTTATTCCAGTTTGATCTTACATGTAGATATTTGTTGTGTGGCATTTGCTTCTTATAGATTGCATTATTTATATCTTAGTTCTGTACAGTATTGCACGTATATGTTAGTACTGAAAAAAATCACGGTTGTTTTATTTTATGAAAGATAAAAAATGTTTGTCCCAGTAAAATCAGTAAACCATGTTCACCAAAAAATATGAGCGGTAAACCGTTAATGCCTAAAGACAGGGATTTGTACAGTACAAATCCTTGCTTACGGGTTTTTTTTCGATATCACATGAAACAAATGGCTAATCGATGCGCGGATCGATTGATTGATTGATTGGTGGTGACCCGGAAAACCAGGTGCGACGGGAAAACCCCCGATGTTTACAAATAAAAACTTCATACTTCCTGTTTTGAAATGTTTGTTTATCATCTGCTAAAAAAAGAAATGACTAGATATTTTAAGTCTTAGATAAACCAAGGTTGATTAGTTTCTATTTTCAGTAATTACTTGACCGATAAAGAAAAGAAATAAGTTAGATTGTAAGTATTTGCAACAAAATTTTGTGAATTTCCAAACTGGCTATAATCGTTAAGGTTCATCTTCACTTTTAACAAAAATGGCTGTGTTTACACCATGAAATTTTCTCTGAGTACAGACACAACTGTGTAATTTTAAAAGTTTTAAAGTCTGGCAGCACCTTGATAAATAAATGTTACATCCAATTTATGACAAATTATGTCCTAAAAAATTAAAACACTTTATGGATTTTGATGAACATTTTCTTTCCTTGCCACAGAAGATGGTGAAAAAAACAAACACTTGAGTTTTCTTTGATACAGTCCACTCATTTACACTATTTAAATCACCTTTGTTGTGAGTAGATTTCTATTGTCCCTTATCAATCAATATGATACAATACAATAATTACCAGAGGGGAATCCGGGTCCGTTCGCGCCCATTCACATTCGCCCCCTATCATGTTCGCACCCTACATGTTCGCACCCTTTTTATTGATTTTGTGTTAAATATTTTTTCAATCGTATTTTGGTTAGTGTATTGCTATAAATATTTTTTTTGTTCATTGTTTTAAAATGAAGTAACTTTCTAAAAACGATTTTTGTGTTGAATAATTTTTTAATCGTGTTTTGGTTATTGTATTGCTATAAATAAGTTTTTTTTTTCATTGTTTCAAAACATGCAAAATAAAGTGACGTTTTTTGTGTTGAATATTTTTTTAATCGTGTTTTGGTTAGTGTATTGCTATATATTTTTTTTTCATTGTTTCAAAATAAAGTGACTTACTAAAAGGTTTTTGAGTTGAATATTATTTTAATGTTAAGATACCAAACCGCTATTAAACTCAACAACAATTACATTTTGAATCTTAATTGTTTTTACTCATACCAAGTTAAATACATGCTAACTACATGCAGAATTTACATCAAGTTTAGCTGTGTAAACACCATATATTAACAGTAATCATACATAATTAACATATAATAGTTAATCATCAAATCAATTTAAAACAATATTTCATTAAAAAAAATTTTAAAATTGCCGAATTTTTCTTTATATTGAGATAAACATCTTAAAAATCATCTTATAATTCATCAGGTTTTTTGATAAAAAATAGGGTGCGAACGGACCCAGGGGGCGAACGTGTGGGGTGCGAACGTGTAGGGTGCGAACGTGTATTGGGCGCGAACGGAACCCGATACCACCAGAGGGGGACCATCTCAAAGATTTCACCAGACTTTGTTTATTTTTACACCACCTGTGGCAAGGAAAGAAAATGTTTAGCAAAATCCACAAAAGTTTTTTTTCTTTTTAAAACACAAACTGAATACAACTTGTATATATCTAGGTGCTTCCAGGATTTAAAATCATTAAAATTACACAGTTTTGTCTGCATTCAGAGAAAATTTCATGGTGTAAACACTGCCATTTTTGTTGAAGTGTATAGATGAACCTTAAATGGTGGATTATTGATGTATAATCTTTATGTTTTCGCCTGGTAAAATCCACCACCATTTGACGTATAGTGTGAAATAGACCAATTGAGGTATAATGCAGTTTTTATCACACATTTTTTTAAGAGACAGTAGAGCATTGTTTTGCATATACTGTTATACATGTAGAAGTACCATGCCAAGCTTTGATGACCACTTTGGCACTTATTTATAGTGAGGTACAAAAATGTAGCTAGTTATTTTGTACCTTGACCTTTTCCTACCTCTACCATTTCGTGCCTTGACTATTTCGTACCTCTGTCAATTTGTACCCAAATTACCATTTCATACTCATAATCAAAACCATTTTGTAAAAAAATATATAAAAAATTGTTATTTGTTTTAGTTAAAATACATGTATGTTATAAAACATATTGAGATTTGAATTTAAAAAAAAATAAATAAAATGCTTCCTGCAGTAGAAAATTTCTAGTCCAAATAATTGTGACGTCTTGAAAGGCTAATTTAAATTTTTTTTTCTGTGACACCTTCCTACAACATCATAATGCTGAAGCCATTTTTTTCATCTGGGCTCTGAGAGAAAATTTTAGGCAGAACTTTGAGACCCAATTTTGCCATGAAATCTTCTTTGACAGCTAGAAATTTTTGCATCTATAGATACAGAGTCTTACCTTTTGTGTGCTTTTTGGTTCAAAATTGTCCAGAAATACATGTATACAAATTTAAAAGTCACAGAAAAAAAATAAAATAGCCTTTCAAGACGTCATAATTATTTGGACTAGAAAATTTCTGAAGCCCTATGGTTGGTTTAATTAAGTAGTACATGGAAACTTTAATAGTTTTAATTACACTTTGTTTGTTTGGAGGGTTTATCCTTAATTTGTTTTCAACTCTAAAATATGATGTTAATTAACCATCAAAGGGATAATTATCTGCAACTGTTTTTTTAGTTAACAGTTTTTTTGCCATGATGTGCAGTGAAAAGGGACACAAGATGATATTTTCTCAAGAAGAAAGCCGTGAATATGAATAGAATGTTTGCATAAGAATTTGCACCTTATGTGACCAAGCAAAGAACTTGCTATGGCTTTATCAAATTGAGAAATATGGTACAAAATGGCATACATATAAATCTTCCGTGAGGTACGAAATGGCACACATATAATTCTTCCGTGAGGTACGAAATGGTATACATATAAATCTTCCATATGGTACGAAATTGCATACATTCTAATCTTCCATGAGGTACGAAATGGCATGCATGAGATATGAAAATACATACATATAAATATTCCATAAGGTATGAAATGGGATACATAGAAATATCCCATGAGGTACGAAATGGCATAAGTGTACATATGAATATTGCATGAGGTATGAAATGGTCAGGGTACGAAATGTTTTTGCAAGGGTACAAAATAGGGGATACGAAATGACTTTAATTCCTTAGCAGGGCTCACGCTACCAGGCGACTAGAGCGAAGAAGTCGCTTTCCCGTCCGTCACTTCGCTTTGCCCGACCCTCAAAAGCGAAAACAAGTCGCCCTGTTGTTTACGATACTCGCTTTCAGTCGCTTTCGTCATCGGACATTTTCAATTTTTACCAAGTTGATAAAACATGAATTTTTTATTGGTTATTAAAGAAATTCAGACATAAACGATTCATTTTCTTAAGAAAAGAGGTTTAAACATTGACTTGACAGTGTGTAGCAGGTTATTTAATAAAAAGACAACTTTTTATCACTGCTTGCACTTCCGGTACTTGTTACTCAAAGAGCGTACATCAATCTAACTTTCGGTGGCAAAAAGTTTGTTACTTCATTTGAAAGTGATAACAGTTGCCTCCAGTAAATGTTTAATCCATTTATTGCATTAAAACGTCATATTCCTTTCCAAATAGCTTGTCAAACATCGTTATTTTTGTAAATTTTCTTCGCCGCCATTAATCGTTTACTAACTACGGATCGGAACCGGACGAGCTATGACCGAAATCCGTATTTTACAATAATAACTACAGACGCATGAATGGAAAAGCTAACAGAAGAATATTGATCCCAAAAGGAAAAATTACGCATTCCACACACATTAACAGACTTTTGGTTAGATCTAATTGATTAATGTATATAATTCCATATAATTTATATGGATTGTTTCAAAATATTGATTAAAGTTGCTTAACTACTAATATCAATATATTATGGCCCAGCTTAACTTTGTATATCTTTTGATGAGAAACACTGAATTTCATAACATGATAAACAAGATAGTTTTTAATTGAATTGTAATTCATATATTATAATTTCTTTACCTTTTTGACATAAAAAAATATTTTTAGTGCTAGATATTTAGTTGGTAGTTTCTCACAAGAACCTAAACTTAAACAACTTTGAATTTGAACTGTTAATTTCGTTGTATACTCAGATATGAATTGAACAATATAAAAAGAACATTATTTATATATGACCCTTTATACTATAGTAAAATCAAAACATTGTAGCGCAGCGCTAAGGAGCACTTCTCTTTCAAATCTCACCACTTCTCCCTATCAGTTTCAAAAGAGAAGTCACTTCTCCTATGATTCTGAAGTAGTGTGAGCCCTGCCTTAGTGATGACATGTAATTGCTTCTGACACTTTCATTTTGCATTTTGTTAGAGAAACACAAAAACTAATGTTACCCTCATTTTACTACTAATAAATTTTTTATTATCATATCCTCTTCTTTTTCTTGGGTGCCTCAGTGGCCGAGTGGTCTAAGTATTCCAGCTACTGTATCAGTAGCCTGTCAACACTGAGGTTGTGAGTTAAAATCCAGCATGTGGCAGGTGTGCTCAACTCCAATCTTAATTGACAATGATTGTTAGTTTTCCTACTGAAGGTCAGTGGTTCTCTCCGTGCACTCTGGCTTTCTCCACCAATAAAATCTGACTGCCAATACATTTTTTTTTTGTGCTGCTTAAAGTGGCTTTAAACACGAACCAATCAATCAATCAAAAAAACATTAATATTGTATACGACATATATGATGTTATTCCAGAGTTCTCCAAAAGTGGTGGTACAAAGGTTTTGACCACCAAAATTTACGAAGGACCAACACAATTTTGGAATTTTACATAGAAATAATAGTGAAGACCAGAAGATTTTTTTTTAAGGACCACCAGGGAAAATAATATTTTGAGAACTCTGTTATTCACATATATTTTATTTTGTTCTGTTATTTTATTATTTCTATGTAATAACGTTCTAAGTTGAAAACTTGTGTCTGATCCTATTCAGGCTATTGTCATTTTTTGGACAATAAAACATGTTAAAACTACCATGTTATGCATTCATTTACACATCACACAACAAGTTTTTAAGTTACTTGGGAAAAATTTCAAAAAAAATTAATTTGTTACAATATCAAGGCCATAGATAAACAGAAGGTGTGAATAAGATGTCAGCAAGAAGTCTTGGTCTATAGACATTGCATACACGATAAGCTGAAAAACTTACATGGACATCATAAGTTTCACAATGTTTCAGGTACCATTATATATTTAAGTATCAAATTATGGTTTTTGGGTAAAGATTGCATAAATGCAATCAAATCCCTATGGTTCTGACTTGATATCTAAATCTTCCAAGGTTTGTCACTAGTTTTGAGATACATGTACATGTATACAAAATATATTGTCATAACATTATAAACATCCTATCCGTGAACATTTCTAGAAATTTATCAATGAAATATATGCTCAAATATTTCAAGTTACAAAATGATGTTATACTTGTCAAGAAAATTACATACATTTGTAACTTGTGCAAGGTGCAGGAATCTAATACATGTATCTATTCTAAAAATATCAATGATGTCATTGTTTAAGTAATTTTTAAAATTGGAGTTATCTTCCTTTAACCAGTGCTTTATACAATGCAATGTTTTATTTTACTTCCCACTAATAAATTAGAGCAATCTTTACCCTTCAGTGCTTACAAGCGCTTTGATTCCTCAATGTCCCTGTCATAAGTGGTAAATGTATGTGAAAGCATGCTTCAGCCTAAAGTTTGCAGTTATTTATTTTTCAAATATTTCTTCACAGTTTAGAAAGCTCTGAAGATGGATTTTGGCTCATCTTTTGTGTATGTTTATGATGAACCAGAATATGAGGTTGTATCTGATGAAGAGTATGATGAAGGAATGCAAGTCAGGTAATCTATGTGGTATAAATAAGAAAAATAGAGATAAACCTTGGATCCTTGGTCATTGCTGATGGCCAGTTGTAATACTTATTGGATTTAAAAGAATGTACAATGATCCAGTACTACTTTTTCCATGTTCCCTATGGATAAATGCTAAATGTATGATGAATTTTTCAGATGGTTCCTTAGTCTTTGATTATAATTGATTAATATTTGTGATTTATAATATAAAGAGCAATATTTGTGCAAAATGAAATCACATTTGATTATTATATTGATTGCATATGTATGTAATATGTACATGTATACGTATACTCACTTTAAATTTGTATTCCACTTGGCTCCTTAATTTCTTTGGGTCATTTCAGTTATAACTTAATACAAATGTATTAATAATAATGAGTCAAGACATTGGATTGGGTCTGAAATTACAATTGCTTTCTTGCAGTTGTTATCTAAATAAAATTAAAGTTAAGAGAATAACTGATGTAATTTTGATTGCATCTACAACTCAGGACCAGCTGTCTGGTATTCTGTGACCTATTGCTTAGTAAGGGCAATAATAAACAAACTTTTCATGAAAGATAACTAGTCACTAGTCAGGTTAATTGATAAGTTTTTTACTAACTTATTAGTTTCAAAAATTAACTCTTTCAATCAAAAAGAAAAAACAACAAAATTAAATGAAAAAGAAGATGAATGGCCTAAAAAAATTTGTAAAGTTATGAGCTAAGGTAGTGGTAGCTTTGATTGGTATGATCAAAATTGCATGTCAGATCCAAAACCCATTTGACACTAAATTTTTTATGCAAAAATCAATGAATACCCTCTTGGCCATACACATTCTTAGACAATCAGGGATCAAATGTTACAATTGGAGATATTGATTAAATACAATGTGGCAGTTGCACTTGTCAAGATTCTGTTAGCTGTGTCTAGCAGTAATAGATTTATAACAAAAAGGAATTAAATTAGTAGCCTAATATACCTATTTTTATTTCTTAACAGTAAATATGAAACAATGGTATGCCTATCCATAATAATGTCTTTGACTCTTTATATCTACATGTATATACATGTAAAGGGTGTCCTAAACGTGTAGTCAATCACTGATCATGCTAAGCGTGTCCTTTGAGAAAACAATTACCCTGCTTTTCAAAACTTGCAGGAAACACCATATATAGATATAAGAAGATGTGGTATGAGTGCCAATGAGACAACTCTCCATCCAAGTCAAAATTTATAAATGTAAACCATTATAGGTCAAAGTACGGTCTTCAACACGGAGCCTAGGCTCATGTTTAACCCTACAACATTCCTTAAATGCCTTTACCAAGCCAGGTGCCTGTTATTCAATGGTTGTTGTTGGTGGCTGTGCCATAAGTGTTTTAATTTATTGTTGTAGTATATAGACTGTTGGTTTTCTGTTTTAAATTGAATACATTTTATCATCCCTTTATACATGTAGCTTACTATACCATATAGGTTTTTATCATTATTGAAGGCTGTACTTTGGACTGAAAATGTTTTACCCCAGCGGCCTGTCCGTATATTTGTACATCTCATTTTTCTCAGGAACTACAAATCAGAGCATCCTGAACTTCTTTATCAAGTATTTGTGAGCATGATGTACTGTATGATACGTTTTTTAAGATTCATTGTGCATCAAATTCCTGTCACTAGACCTGTTCATTGAATATTTATATATTTGAACACATCATGGCCTTGTATGAATATTTTGTCACATTTTTCTAGGGAACAGTATAAAAAAAAGCTTCCTGAAATTTTTCAGGCTGCATGTGATCATGTTGCACTGTATGATGCATTTTCTTATACATAGCTCTTCAACTTCCTATAAACAAAGTACTTAAAGGGGAGCAATAGCCAGATAACTCACAGTTCTACTTGTTTGAGTTTTAAACCTTTTGGGGATTTTGTGGTACATTATATATGTTAGAATTTAATTAAATGCATATTTTTCACAATGTCCAATAATCCATATTCAGGAATTAATGAATGTTTATTTAGTTAGTCAAATTCATGAGAATGTTATTGTAGTGATGAGGAGTCAGATGATGAAGAGGCTCTAGAATCAATAGCAGAGAAATCAACACTGAATAAAAGAGGAATGGGTGCAGATCCCAATGTCGCAGATGGAGCAAGTGGGTCAAATTTTACAGATGCTATCATGGAGACAGGTATGATAACATATATTTAGGACAATGTGCACCTCTTAATTTTTGATCCAGCCATCCTAGATCTGTGTGATCACTCTGGATTATAAGATAGTGCAGTATTATTAGTTGAAGACATACGCTATTAATGATGTGTTTTATGACTTGCAGAAAGTTTTAACGCCATTTTAATTAATCAGCTGCAAAATTTTGACATGCTATCTGCCCTTAAATTGAGAAAGAGAGGTTGAACAGCTACTTAATTTTAGATATACGCTTGCATATAGTTCCTTTGTAAATCAAAATTTAAAGTATTACTATTTATGAATTAAGGTGAAAAGGTTATATATATATCAAATTTAAGCAGTTCAGTTATCAGCTGAAAAAGATTATCATCTTTCTAAACTTAGTCCAATAGTGAAATATCAAAATTTTTTTGTTCACTACCATACCTGAGATTAAGATTTGAAGTTATGCACACAACTTTTCTAATTTGTCCATCAGTGATTTTGATTACTTGATTGTCAAAAGTACCTGAGAAGAAGTACACTTTTTTTCTCAAAATTTAATGAGCTGGAAGGGGTGATTTTAAAAAGGAAAATAATTCTGTCAATTTTTATGCCCCTGCCGTAGTAGTAGGAGCATTAAGGTTTACCCTTGTCCGTCTGTACATCTGTCTGTACGTACGTCCCGAAATTGGTTTCCGTTCTCTAAATTAAGTTTGCCTCAACCAAATGTTATGAAACTTATACACAATGCTAATAACCGTAAAACTCAGATCAAGTTAGAATTTGGGTGGCGTCACTTTTACTGTTTTGGAGTTATGCCCTGTTATAACGTTATATGCATGCGGGGGCATCATCTGTGTCCCATGAACACATTCTCCATTTATCTAGTTATAATAATGAAAATGATGTTCTACATTTTAATCCTTATGTTGTCTATTTTTATTAGACTTCTGGTTTTAGGTTGTCTCTTGGTATCTTCTCTCTCTCTCTCTTTTTTACAGAAATTTCATCCAAACACAAGAGTTACATTTTGGGCTAAAATCACCTGTCCCAAGTTTTAATGGGTGTCTTGAAATGTCTTACAGGAGTTTGTATAAAGAAAATAATAATATTTAAGAGCTATTAAAAGATAAATTTGTTGAAATCAAAATTGCTCAAATAAAAAGTATAATTGATAGCACTTTAGAAATTTTGTTTTTGACAGCTAACAGTATGAACAATTCAATTGTGAATTGACAACTTACAAAAATTATTTAGACCATTATAAATAAATTTAGATTCTCACCATCTACCCTTATTTCCCTGTCCCTATTTTTTCAGAGCCAAAAACACATTTAGTTTGATTTCTGGCTATTTTCTTTCATTTTGTTAAAAGATTTCACAAAAATTTTTAAAAAAATACAGGTATTTGTTATTCCCATATGCATGTTAGTCTGATATACTTGGGCTTTTAATACTACCAACATTCATTTTTTTATATTTCTCAAAACAGTTATAGTTTAAATCTATATTTCTTAACTCAACATGCTTCATGAGTAAGTAGCAACATTTTATCGAGAGAATATTTTTAAAATGAATTTAAAAGATACAAATGTGCTTTAAACATGGTTTTTGTCGATCCGGCAGTGGTGGCGGCGGCTAAGCTAACTTCTTAAAAGCTTTGTATTTTAGAAGGTGGAAGACCTGGATGCTTCATACTTTGTATATAGATGCCTTATGTTACGAAGTTTCCATCTGTCACATGTCCATTGTCCATGACCTCATTTTCATGGTTCAGTGACTACTTGAAAAAAAAGTTAAGATTTTTAGCTCACCTGGCCCAAAGGGCCAAGTGAGCTTTTCTCATCACGTGGCGTCCGTCGTCGTTAACTTTTACAAAAATCTTCTCCTCTGAAACTACTGGGCCAAATTTAACCAAACTTGGCCACAATCATCATTAGGGTATCTAGTTTAAAAATTGTGTCCGGTGACCTGCCAAACCAACCAAGATGACCGCCATGGCTAAAAATAGAACATAGGGGTAAAATGTATATTTTGGCTTATAACTCTGAAACCAAAGCATTTAGAGCAAATCTGACATGGGGTAAAATTGTTGATCAAGTCAAGATCTATCTGCCCTGAAATTTTCAGATGAATCGGACAATGGGTTGTTGGGTTGCTGCCCCTGAATTAGTAATTTTAAGGATTTTTTCCGTTTCGGTTATTATCTTGAAAATTATTATAGATAGAGATAAACTGTAAACAGCAAAGTAAGATCTACAAATAAGTCAACATGATCAAAATGGTCAGTTGACCCTTAAGGAGTTATTGCCCTTTAAAGTAATTTTTACCAATTTTTGTAAATTTTGTAATCTTTTACAAAATCTTCTCCTCTGAAACTACTGGACCAAATTCAATCAAACTTAGCCACAATCATTATTAGGGTATTTAGTTTAAAAATGTGTGCGGTGACCCAGCCAACCAACCAAGATGGCTGCCATGGCTAAAAATAGAACATAGGGTAAAATGTAGATTTTGGCTTGTAACTCTGAAACCAAAGCATTTAAAGCAAATCTTACCGGGATTAACTTGTTTATCAAGTAAATATCTATCTGCCCTCAAATTTTCAGATGAATTGGACAACTGGTTGTTGGGTTGCTGCCCTGAATTGGTAATTTTAAGGAAATTTTGCCGTTTTGGTTATTATCTTGAAAATTATTACAGATAGAGATTAACTGTAAACAGCAATACTGTTCAGCAAAGTTAGATCTTCAAATAAGTCAACATGACCAAAATGGTCAGTTGACTCCTTAAGGAGTTATTGCCCTTTATAGTCAATTTTAACAATTTTCATTAATTTGGTAAATTTTGGTAAGTTTTACAAAATGTTTTCCTTTTGTAATCTTCTTTTCTGAAACTGCAGTAGAAAATCAATATAGAAAACAATCTACTAATGAACTGGCAATAAAAATAATTGATAATTCTATAACATGAAAAAAAAACACATTAATACCTGATGATGGTGTTTCTTTCTTTACATTGAAAATGATGTCACAACTATAATCCCGAACAATAGGTCGAATGTCAGATATGTTTCAGTACTTTGGCTTCATTTTCTACAGATTCAAGTGCAAATGATACTTGAATTCCTACACTAATTTATACAGACTTCATCCCTTTCACAGGTAATGCCTGCCTCATATTATATTTAAAACTTTAATAGAATATCAGAAATTTTGAGAGAATATTAATCAACCATGCAAGATCTAAAACTTAATTAATATTGTTCAAATTATCAATTAACTATTAAAAAAAAATTCTCATTAAAAAATATAGTTCTTCATTTTATATTTTATCAGAAGTTTAGGAAAAAATTGAATTTAATTGTGTCCCTTGTTCTCATTTCCTGGGATAAATCCAATACAAATTAAAGTATTGGTATTGAATCAATATTTAAGAAATATTTCAAACCTTACCATTTTCTTCACAAGAATGAAGACCATATTTTCAGTGTCATGAGTATCAGTCATCATATTTGTTGTACTTTGTTGTTTAAAGTTGAATACAAAAAGATCAACAAAGCAATTCAAAACCACTTGAATTTTGCAACAACAAATGAGAGTTTTAACGACCTCAGCTGGCTATACAACCCTTGCACAATCAACTGAATTTTGCAGAAATCATTAATAGGAAAGATTGCCCTTAAATGATAATTTTTATTACCTTTTGTTTTTTTTGGGGGTGTTGTGCAACAACAAAACTTCACAACAAACTTTCTCATCACTTTGCATTTCTCGTTAGATAAATTTTACAAAATTCTCCCTGAAACTACTGTCAAATTAAACCAAACTTGGTTTAAATCACCACTAGGATATCCAGGGACCACTGTGTATGATGACCCTCCTGCCAACATGGCACACATGGCTGAAATAAAACATAGGTTTCAAACACACTTTTAGTCCTATATCTCTGAAACTAAACGACAGTACAACAGTTGCATTTATCATGCATCAATTGTAAATAAAAATATCAGGTGAGCGACACAGGGTCCTTGGAGACTCTAGTTTGTAAAGTTAATTTCTCTCTTATAATGAGTAATAGGATAACTATATTTGGTTTGTTCGTAGACTCCGTACCTTGCAAGGTCCTCATGCCCGTCAGACAGTTTTCACTTGACCTTGACCTCATTTCATGGATCAGTGAACAAGGTTAAGTTTTGGTTGTCAAGTCCATATTTCAGATATTAGAAGCAATAGGTCTAGCATATTCAGTGTATGGAAGGACTGTAAAGTGTACATGTCCAACTGGCAGGTGTCATCTGACCTTGACCTCATTTTCATGGTTCAGTGGTTATAATTAAGTTTTTGTGTTTTGGTCTGTTTTTCTTATACTGTATGCAATAGATCTACTATATTTGGTGTATGGAATGATTGTAAGGTGTACATGTCTAGATGGCAGGTGTCATTTGACCTTGACCTCATTTTCATGGTTCAGTGGTCAAAGTTAAGATTTTGAGTTTTGGTCTTTTTTTTCTAATACTATATGCAATAGGTCAACTATATTTGGTGTATGGAAATATTTTATGATCTATATGTCAGTCGCGCAGGTTTTATTTGACCCTGACCTCATTTTCACAGTTCATTGCTCAGTATTAAGTTTTTGTGTTTTGGTCTGTTTTTCTTAAACTATAAGCAATAGGTCAACTATATTTGTTGTATGGAAGAATTGTTAGCTGTACATGCCTGCCTGGCATGGTTCATCTGGCCTTGACCTCATTTTCATGGTTCATTGGGCAATGTTTAGTTTTCTTGGTTAATGTTAAGTTTATGTGACAGTTGTAATAAAGCTTTATATTTAGGACTATCAACATAATATCAATGATTTGTAAAGAAGGCAAGACATTTCAAGGTGTGCACTCTTGTTTGACTTCAACCTCATTTTCACGGTTCATAGCTCAATGTTAAGTTTTTGTGTTTTGGTCTGTTTTTCTATTACTATAAGCAATACTGCAATAGGTCAACTGTATTTGTTTGTGTTTTGGTCTGTTTTTCTATTACTATAAGCAATACTGCAATAGGTCAACTGTATTTGTTGTATGGAAGGATTGCAAGCTGTACATGTCTGCCTGGCATGGTTCATCTGACCTTGACCTCATTTTCATGGTTCATTAGTCAATGTTTAGTTTTCTTGGTTAAGTCTGTATCTAAGAAAATATAAGCAATAGGTCAACTATATTTAGTGTATTGAATGATTGTAAGGTGTACATGTATTTCTTGTTTGGTTTATATGACCTTGACCTCATTTTCTTGGATCATGTTAGGTTTATGTGATAGTTGTAGTAAAGCTTTATATTTAGAACTATCAACATAATATCAATGATTAGTAAAGAAGGCGAGACATTTAAGTGTGTGCACTCTTGTGGAATACATGTGGTATTAACATCTTTCTTATCAAGAAATTTGTATACCATGATAAACTGTGGATTCATTACTATTCATGGGATACCAATTTTCATGGACTTCATTGGTCCAGGTGAACTACAAATTTGAATGTTCAACAAATTACAAATTTTCTATGGGCTTGTATGCCGACTTTAGCAAAACCACGAAAACAAATATCCACGAAAATGCAAGTTTTCATCAATCCACGAAATGTGGTACCCAGTAAAATAAATGAATCCTCAGTACTGATAATTATTATGAAGCAATTTTAACGATAGATCAATTGTGTTACAGATAAAACAGATCCTCCAGCACCACCTGTGACCCAAACCTTAGATGTAATACCACCACCACCTGTGACCCAAACCTTAGATGTAATACCACCACCACCTCCATCTGTACCAACGAGGAGGACCACTGTTGATATACTGGATCCATCTGAACCAGCCAGATTTCCACATTTTCAAAAGAAGAAGAAAGGTCACTGGAGAAATGTCAAATCACATGAAGTGTGTAAGTAATAGTATGTATGCAGCATGCCATTGATATAATTGAAAAACTGATAGGGGAAAGGTATTATAATAATCAAGATTTATTGAAGGAGTATATTTATTTGTAAACTTAGCTGATTACTCACAAACTGAATAAAGTCTGAAATCTTTAAGTGAAAGGCCAATAAACACATCAATAAATTCTGTAAAAGAAGCTTTTATTAGTTCACCTGTTCCAATGGGCCAGTTTGAGCTATTTTCATCACTTGGCATATGTCCCCTGCTGTCATCACTTTCCTTTTACAAAACCTTCTCCTCTGAAACTATTAGGCCTTTTGCAACCGAACTTTGCCACGATAATCCTTAGAGAATGTAGTTCAAAAAAATTTATCCAATGAACTTATACAGCTTTCATGGCTAGAAGTAGAACAAAGGGGTAAAATGCAAATATTGTCCAACATCTTTAAAACAGTGATCATGGTGATATACAGAGAGAAAATCTGGCAGATGCAAAAATGTGTATGAAGTTCTACCTTCTGTCCATGCTAACCAAATTGAACTTGAAACTCAAAAGCAAAAATTATCAGCAAGGCAAGATCTACAATTGAGTCGACATTGCTGAAATTATTAGATGACTCTTTTCTGGAGGTATTATGTATACCTACTTTTGTGTTTTTTTTTTGACTCTTATTTTGAAACCTATAGTAGATAGAGAAGCTTTAAAAGCAAAAATGATCAAGATGACAAGACCTATTAAAAACAGCATGGTCAAAATTGTAAGTTTATTAGTTATTTGGCTATTATCTTAAAAATTAGAAACGATAGAAACTATAAAAAAAAAAAAAAAGGACCAAGTTAAGTCAACAAAAGGCTGAAATCATTAGTGTACCCTTGATTGCAATTGTTGCTCTTCAATGACAATTTTTACACATCTTTTCATTTTTAGCTCACCTTGCCAAAAGGCCACGTGAGCTTTTCTCGTCACTTGGAGTCTGTCATCATCTATTAACTTTTAAAAAAAATCTCCTCTAAAACTAATGGGCCAAATTTAACCAAACTTGGCCACAATCATTGTTAGGGTATTTAATTTTTAAAATGTCTATGATGACCTCACCTATCAACCAACATGGCCGACACAGCTAAAAATAGAACATGGGGGTAAAATGCAAATTTTGCCTATTATTGTGAAAACTGCTATTAATAGAGACAATCAGACATGGGCAAAAATGTTCAGAATATGAGCTCTACCTTTTGCCCATTTATGTCAAAACTGTCAGATGATTTCTTATAGGAGTTATTGCCCTTAAATGAAGAATTTTACCATTTTAAAAAAAAATTTGCATATTATTTTGAAAATAGTTATAGATAGACAGAAACTTTAAAAGGAAAAACGATCAGCAAGACAAGATCAACAAATATGCCGTGTTGACCTAAATCGTCAGAAGACTCCTTATTAAAATTATTGCCCTTTAATGACGATATTTACCATTTTTTGGCGTTATTGCCTGATATCTTAAAACTATAATAGATAGATAGAATCTTTAAAAAGCAAAAATGATCAGCAAGTCAAGATCTGATGATAATTTTTCACAATTTTGCCAATTATCTTGAAAACTGTAATAAAAAGATAGAAACTTTAGAGCCTATAGGTAATTGTGACACTCTCTCATCTCTTTGTCCTTATACAGTTATTTACTGTAACTATAAACAATCAAATCTGTACTTGTAGATAATTCCCTACTACCTCCAAACCAGTCTGGAAGGAGAGAGAGAAGAGCTGATACCAATGTGGTCTCTATCAATTTCTCTAAGCTGATAGCCCCTGGCCACATGTTTACAGGGGACCCTGCCTACTGCCAAGATTGTAAAGCTATATTGTCACATGTTAGTAAAATTACAAAAGAAGATGAACAACAGGTGAGACAATTAAAAAAAAAAGCTTTTAGTCATACCTTATATAATGATGAAATGAGATATATGCTGTACCTTTGATGAATATAAAGGAGAATTTGTCAACATTGCTGCACTAAAGACAGCGTTGAAGTAGGATGCAGTTCTTTACTGTCAAAGAAAATAAACTTCATCAAGTCATGTTTTAAATTATTGAAAACCCATCAATGTTCTGTATTTGACATCACTTCCAGAGGTAATTGTTTACTGCCTAATACTTTGCTTAGTTTATATAAATGCATGTATTTAAGTTAAAATTGAATTATCTGCAAGTTTTGGTTTACAAAACAAAGCTGTATTAGTTTAAAGTGAGTTGACATGAGATTTACTATTTAAGGTGTGGGCATGTGAATTTTGTAATAAAGTGAATGAGATTGATATAATGGAAGAAGAAATCCCTAAAGAAAGAGATGTAACCTTTATGTTAGAACCTGCTTTATCTACAACAACAGCTGGACCATCGGGAACAGATGAGTCTCTTGTTATCTTCTGTATTGATACATCTGGCAGTATGTGTGTTACTACTGAGGTAAGTACACTGGACCTCAGGAACAGATGAGTCTCTTGTTGTCTTCTGTATTGATACATCTGGCAGTATGTGTGTTACTACTGAGTTAAGTACACTGGACCTCAGTAACAGACAAGTCTCTTGTTATCTTCTGTATTGATACATCTGGCAGTATGTGTGTTACTACTGAGGTAAGTACACTGGACCTCAGGAACAGACAAGTCTTTTGTTATCTTCTGTATTGATACATCTGGCAGTATGTGTGTTACTACTGAGGTAAGTACACTGGACCTCAGGAACAGACAAGTCTCTTGTTGTCTCGCCTTGACGAAGTCAAAAAGCAAGACTTAGGTATGCTGTTTCCGGCGTCAACAATGTATTAGTTTGTGATTAGGTCTAGTTCATGGTGAACCACTAGTGGTAGGTCAATGATATTTGGTATGCAGTTGTACTAGCATTGGCACATCTCATTACCATGGAGATTATTTGGCCCCGCCCCCTCAGTCAAGGTCTATTGACTTTGAAACTTTCCATAGTTTACATGTATTAGTTTGTGATTAGGTCAATTTATGGGGAACCACTAGTGGTAGGTCAATGATATTTGGTGTGCAGTTGTATAAGCATTGGCATATCTCATTTCCATGGAAATTATTTGGCTCCGCCCCCTTAGTCATGGTCTATAGACTTTGAAAATTTTGCTAAGTTAACATGTATTAGTTTGTGATTAGGTCAGTTCAAGGGGAACCATTAGTGGTAGGCCAATGTTAATTTTGTAATCATGTAATTTTGTAATAATTTTGTAATCATCGAAATTATTTGGCCCCGCCCCCTCAGTCATGGTCTATTGACTTTGAAACTTTTGCTCAGTTTACATGTATTAGTTTGTGATTAGATCAGTTTAAGATGAACTGCTAATGTTAAGTCAATGATATTTGGTATGCAAATGTATCGGCATTTGCAAGTATCGTTTCCATGGAGATTATATAGCCCCACCCCTGATCATGGTTCATTGACTTTGAAACTTTTACATAGTTTACAAGTTAATGTTTGTGTTTAGGTTTGTTTAAAGGGAACGACTTATAATAAGTCAATGGTATTTGGTATGCAGTTGTATTAGCATTGGCACATCTCATTCCATGGAGATTGTTTAGCCATGTACCTTCAGTCATGGTTCATCGACTTTGAATATTTGCATAACTTACATGTTAAAGTATTTCTGTTTTAATTTCAACATTTGCATTATCAAAATTACAAGAAGGCGAGACATATCTCTGTGATAACAGTTTATCTTTTGTGTTGACATATCTGGCAGTATGTGTGTTACTACTGAGGTAAGTACACTGGACCATCTGGAACAGATGAGTCTCTTGTTATCTTCTGTATTGATACATCTGGCAGTATGTGTGTTACTACTGAGGTAAGTACACTGGACCTCAGGAACAGACAAGTCTCTTGTTATCTTCTGTATTGATACATCTGGCAGTATGTGTGTTACTACTGAGGTAAGTATACTGGACCATCTGGAACAGACAAGTCTCTTGTTATCTTCTGTATTGATACATCTGGAACCTAAACTTAAATAACAGTAATTGTATACTCAGATATGAATTGAACAATATGTTACATATGACCCTTTATACTATAGAAAATACTGCACTTCTCTTTCAAATCTCACCACTTCTCCTATCAGTTTCAAAGAAGTCACTTCTCCTATGTAACGACTTATAATAAGTCAATGGTATTTGGTACACTGGACCTCAGGAACAGACAAGTCTCTTGTTATCTTCTGTATTGATACATCTGGCAGTATGTGTGTTACTACTGAGGTAAGTATACTGGACCTCAGGAACAGATGAGTCTCTTGTTATCTTCTGTATTGACATACTTGGCAGTATGTGTGTTACTACTGAGGTAAGTACACTGGACCTCAGGAACAGTTATCTTCGGTCGACCATCTATATTGGTATGTTACTACGTTGGCAGGAACAGACAAGCGTCGTCGTCGTTGTTGTCGTCTCTTGTTAAGACACATTGGTTTTCGCACTCTAACTTTAGTTAAAGTGAATGGATCTCTATGAAATTTTACCATAAGGTTCAATACCACAAAGGGAAAGCTGGAATTGAGTTTGGGGGTAATTGCCCAAAACGTTTAGGAATAAGGGGCAAAAAAGGGGCCAAAAATAAGCATTTTTATAGTTTCCAGACAATAACTTGTGTTCAAGTGTATGGATCTCTATGAAATT
This sequence comes from Mytilus coruscus, assembly GCA_017311375.1. Lineage (NCBI taxonomy): Eukaryota > Metazoa > Mollusca > Bivalvia > Mytilida > Mytilidae > Mytilus > Mytilus coruscus. The sequence goes on along the minus strand of CM029603.1, from coordinate 36,583,802 downwards.
GTACTGAAAGGTACCATACCACAAAGGGAAGGCTGGGATTGATTTTGGGGGTAATTGCCCTAAACGTTTAGGAATTTGGGGCCAAAAACAAGCATTTTTGTAGTTTCCAGACAATAACTTGTGTTTAAGTGTACGGAACTCTCTGAAATTGTACTGCAAGGTACCATACCACAAATGGAAGGCTGGGATTGAGTTTGGGGTGATGAATCATAAGGAGTTTCAAAAAATTTGAAGGAGGATTTGTTTTTCATTTTTTTTCTTTAAAATTTTCCATTTTAAATTGGTTATTTCTGATTTATATATAAAAGCAAATAATAATGATATGGTTTGAATAGGTAAATTAAAAATTTTAAGTTCTTAGACCACATTCAGTCTGTGTCAGAAACCTTTGCTGTGTCAAATATTTAATCACAATCCAAATTCAGTGCTGTATCAAGCTTGAATGTTGTGTCCATACTTGCCCCAACTGTTCAGGGTTCGACCTCTGCAGTCGTATCAAGCTGCGCCCAGTGGAGCATTTTATTATCTTCTGTATTGATACATCTGGCAGTATGTGTGTTACTACTGAGGTAAGTATACTGGACCATCTGGAACAGACAAGTCTCTTGTTATCTTCTGTATTGATACATCTGGCAGTATGTGTTGCACTACTGAGGTAAGTATACTAGACCTCAGGAACAGATGAGTCTCTTGTCATCTTCTGTATTGACATACTTGGCAGTATGTGTGTTACTACTGAGGTAAGTACACTGGACCTCAGGAACAGACGAGTCTCTTGTTGTCTTTTGTGTTGACATATCTGGCAGTATGTATGTTACTACTGAGGTAAGTATACTGGACCTCAGGAATAGACGAGTCTCTTGTTGTCTTTTGTGTTGACATATCTGGCAGTATGTGTGTTACTACTGAGGTAAGTACACTGGACCATCTGGAACAGATGAGTCTCTTGTTATCTTCTGTATTGATACATCTGGCAGTATGTGTGTTACTACTGAGGTAAGTATACTGGACCTCAGGAACAGACGAGTCTCTTGTTATCTTCTGTATTGATACATCTGGCAGTATGTGTGTTACTACTGAGGTGAGTCCACAATTGATTAAAACTGATTCCTAACTTATTTTATATGCAACCATACTATTACAAATTATGTTTTTATACCTGACAAAAATCAAGATGTATTGCTTAACTATTAAATTATTATATGTAATGTTGTATATTTTCTGTAAACATTCAACAACATTTTATTGTCTGGTGAAAGTTGTTCCTCATTGGCAAGATAACAGATAAGTCAATGTTATAAATTTTATAACAGGTGCCAGGTAAAATAAACTTCAGAGGATCTCTAGCCTTGTCACGCATACAGAGAACAAGAGAAGACCAAAGAGACCAATACCTTCCTCATCAGAGAAGAGATGTCACTTTTGTGTCACGTCTTCAGGCTGCACAAGCTGCTGTTGATCATCAGTTAGAGGAAATGTTGAAGGAACATCCTAACAGGAGAGTGGCTCTGATAGCTTTCAATAATGAGGTTTGTTTCAACATTTGTCAAACTTACAACTTCCCAACACACATTGCTGTTTCATACTTTATTAAAGTGAGCAGGTATAAATGCTTAATTTGGGTTTATTCATCACAACTTTCATAAATTATATAAAGCAACTGGTCAGGTGTTCTACACCTAATTCTTAGCTATATTAATGGATATCATCTTGGTCAATGGTCTTTCATTTGTATTTGATTGAATGGTTCTGTTAAGGACAAGTTAATGGCTGAGGTGGTCATAAACTGTATATACCTCTGTATAGGCTGGATTGTGAAATACATGTTTACCATAGAAACCTACAGGTAACTTTATTATTTATTGACAAAAAAATTCTGACAATAATCATCAGAGTTCATATAACAATTAGAAACATAAGGAATATAATTTAGCTAACACCTATGAGATATGGATTTTTAATCATTTATTCTTTTAAGATATATATACAACTCAAATGGACTATATTAGTTTATATAGATTTCATAGTTTTATATTCTTTTTTATATTTCTATTTCTATAATTATATCATTTATTGACAAATGATGTAGATCTATTCTGTATGTATAGGTTACTGTAATTGGAGATGGAAAGGATACCCCAGTTACTATAGCAGGAAGTAAATTAACCAATAAAGAAGAGCTAAAAGATATAGGTAAAGATCTAAAAATGCCAGTGTCAATCAAGGATACAAGAAGACAACTTGGTGATCAGGTCTTTTCGTAAGTTTGAACTGTCATGAATAATTGGACATTAATGGTCACATTAACTTTTTACATTCAATGACAATGATTTAAGATGAAATGAAAACTGAAAAACAAAACAATCAACAAAAAACTTGTTTCAAATTTATAATAATAAGCATTCATTGTGCAACTGGCCATTCAATTTTTGTTATTTTTGAAGTGAATAAGTTGATTTTCTCCGGTTTTAATGAAAAAATGTTTCAAATTAGAAATGTTCTGCAACCTTAATTTTAAGTTAAATTTCTTGGCAAAGTGGATTGAAAAGATACATATACATTTGTTGTGTTTGAAAAACCTTTATTTTACCATACAAAATTATTAAAAACAGTAAGTCATTATACCAATATACAGCTTAGCCAAATTTGTTCTTGAAGAGTATCTAACATAATTAAAGACAGGCTCAGAAATAAGGCCTTGAGATAATAGTAAATATAGCAAAATTGTTATTATGAATTTTAGTTTAGAGGAAGGTGGAGCGACTGCATTAGGGCCTACTCTTTTGATTGCTGTTACCATGGCATCACAACATCCAGGGTCAAAGGTGATTATTTGTACAGATGGTATGGCTAATGTTGGCATGGGAAGATTGGACCAGGATGATGAATTACATGAAGGAGAATTTTATGAAGAAGTTGGATTGGATGCTGCCTCAAAAGGGTATGACTTCTTTGCTTTGATATTTTCTTTTTTGCTTTGGTACACTTTAAAATAAAATAAATTTTCCTAAAATTATTCAGATTTGTTGAAAGTGCAGTAGATAATAATATAAAAAAGATATTTCTGAGATACTTTCTTGGTATCCTGTATTTATATTATCAATTTAGTTATTAGATTATCTGTAAGATTTTAATTATACTCCCTCTCCAAAAAAAGATTGAAATTCCATCAACAAGGTCTACTGGCTGCTTTCAAGATAGTTTGAAAACTTTATCAAAGAACTTATCCTTTTGCTAACAATTTATTTTCATTGAAAATTCTAAAATTTTAATAATCTTATGGGAATAGGTAGGATATATTTAGGGGCTTTGCTAACATTATCTTTAGTTTTACTTTTATTTTCAATGTTTCAGTGTGACAATCTCAGTAATCAGTATTAAAGGAACTGATTGTAAGTTAGTACATCTTGGAAAACTAGCTGATACCACTGGTGGACAGGTATGTTATAGTTTTCAGTATCTATTACATTTTCAATATAAGTCCTTAGATTACATTTTATCACCTTGTCGTTTGTAAATGTTGACATACATGATTTACACAGATACTTGGGTATCTACCAACACCATGCTAGAACACATGCACACATCCTGTTCTCCTGATTTTTCATGTTTTTTAAATCCATTGTTAACATATCAAACAATACCAATAGAACAATACAGGAAATCTTAGACACCCTGTTGATAGATTTTGTTTGTAATCTAAATTGAACAGGCCTCACCAGGGACAGAAAATCTTTCCCCTGAGTGTCAGAGGTTCAGCACTTTAAGATTTCACCTACCTTTATTTTGTGGCGTGGTTACCAAGGCTACTGGGATGGAAAACAATTTGTTGGTCCATTTTATGAAGAAAAGAAAAAGGGATATAGCATCATAGATCAAAGTTATAAAAGTTGTAAAGAATGATTAAAGAATAATGACAAGAAAGTTTTAATGTGTCAATTCATAAGTAATGAAATTAGTTGTTTTTGCATTCTTTGAAAAATACAATCTTAGTCCAAAAAATTATGTAATATCTTCAATAACTTCTAGTTTTGATTTATATATATATTTCTCTGATTGATGACAGCTGTGAATGTTTTCCTGGAGATTTTTTTCTCAGATGGCTGTGCATTTTCTTTTTTCTCTATTGTAGGTTAACATTGTTGATCCACTCAAGTTAACACAGGAATTTTCTACCATCTTGGCTGATCGTATCATAGCAACCAATGTAGTGGCTACCTTTTTGCTTCATAAGCAACTGTAAGTCTGTTTTGCAAATTATTTCTTGTTTTTTTTTGTAAGTTTAACTCTCAACTACTGTGTGATTTATTGTGAATAAAAATGCTGCATTTTTACAAAGTTAATAACATTGATCAATGAATGAATTATAGATACCTGTGATTTCAGTATAATACAAAAGATTTTACTATAGGCACATTAAACAGAGCTGTTGAATTCAATTACCAAAGGGACCTTATTTCACATGGAACATGTTATTTTTTTGTTTCATCCAGGATTGAATGTTTTCTCCTGACAAGAGTTTTTATACGCCTGTCAAAATTTGCGGAGTCCGTCTGTCCCTCTGTCTGTCTGTCCGTCTATCTGTCGTAAACATGTCGCACAATAACTTGAGAACTTATCCAAATTTGATGAAACTTAACATAGTTGTTTCTTATGATGGTCAAACAATCTGTATACTTTTTGGTGAAAATAAGATTAAAACTTTTTGAGTTACAGGACTTTGTAACTAAACAGGGGTGTGTTTTTTTCACATGTCGCGCCATATCTCAAAAACGATTTATGATTATTGCTTAAAACTTTACACACTTCTTAGTTATATTAATCTAAAGATCTCTATAATTTTTGGTGATGATTCAAAATTTTATTTTAGAGTTTTTGAGTTTTTATGCCCCCGCCGTAGCGGAGGGGGCATTAAGTTTTACCCTTGTCTGTCTGTACATCCGTACGTACGTCCCAAAGTTGGTTTCCGTTCTCTAACTTTAGTTTGCCTCAACCAAATGTTATGAAACTTATACACAATGCTTATTACCACAAAACACAGATCAAGTTTGAATTTTGGTGGCGTCACTTTAACCATTCTAGAGTTTACAAATGGAAAAATTGCTGAATTTTTCGTTTCCATTCTCTAACTTTAGTTTGCCTCAACCAAATGCTATGAAACTAATACACAATGCTTATTACCACAAAACACAGATCAAGTTTGAAATTTGGTGGCGTCAATTTAACCGTTCTAGAGTTATGCCCCTTTACAAATGGAAAAATTGCTGAATTTTTTGTTTCCGTTCTCTAACTTAAGTTAGCCTCAACCAAATGTTTTAAAACTTATACACAATGCTTATTACCACAAAACTCAGATCAAGTTTGAATTTTGGGGGTGTCACTTATATTGTTCTAGAGTTATGCCCCTTTACAAATGGAAAAATTGCTGAATTTATCGTTTCCGTTCTCTAGTTTAAGTTTGCCTCAACCAAATTTTATGAAATTTATACACAATACTTATTACCACAAAACTCAGATCAAGTACAAATTTGGGTAGTGTCACTTTTACCGTTCTTCAGTCATGTCCCTTTATAACTTTATATGATATGCTAGCGGGGGCATCATCTGTGTCCCATGGACACATTCCCCATTTATTTGTAAAAAAAAAGGGGGGGTTTTCACATGTTGCGCCATATCTCAAAAACAATTTATGATTATTGCTTAAAACTTTACACACTTCTTAGTTATATTAATATAAAGATCTGTATACTTTTTGGTGATGATTCAAAATTTTGTTTTAGAGTTATTGAGTTTTTTGTAAAAAAAGGGGGGTTTTTCACATGTCGCGCCGTATCTCAGAAACTATTTATGATTATTGCATAAAACTTCACACACAAGACGACGGGTGGATCATGCGCTGGTGGCGCAGCTGTTTACTAACTGTTTTATATCAATAGATGTATACAAAGGTCTTACTGTTTCAGAAATATTAATTCAATTAGTGAAGGGCCCAAAATTAGATTACTTTTATTGTCTCACTTTGACATTTCTGGTGGCCAGTGAAATCCTTTATTGGACCAGTTTTATTTTTGGACTTGTGCATGTCCTTAATATGAAGAAACTAACAATCAATCAATTTTATATGAACATAGGTTTGTGCAAGAAGATGATAAAGCAGAGAGTAAAGTAGTCAGGAAGATAGGAAATGTTACGGCAGATACAGAAATCACTTTTGAATATGGTATCAGGACAGGTCAGAAAAAAGATGAGGACTCTTCACCCATGGAAACTGACAACAGAAAAGAAGGTATAACAATATTTGTATGAATATATGAAAAGAATTATCTGTAACTTTATCAGTATGCATGAAAAACGTTTTCTGATGTTGAAATATGTTTTTAGTCCCCTACCGACGAAGTCGAAGGGGACTTTAGGTTTGCACTCTGTCCGTCTGTCCATCTGTCAGTCCGGCAAATCAGTTTTCCAGACTTTTTTATACGACAGCAAAAAATTTTGCGGTCGTATATTGGTATGACGTTTGCAACGTCGTCGTCGTTGACATCGTCATCAGACACATTGGTTTTCGCACTCTAACTTTAGTTTAAGTGAATGGATCTCTATGAAATTTTACCATAAGGTTCAATACCATAAAACGAAGGTTGGGATAGATTTTGGGGGTTATGGTACCAACAGTTAAGGAATTAGGGGCCAAAAAGGGGTCAAAAATAACCTTTTTTGTAACTTCCAGACATAACTTGTGTGTTAGTGTATGGATCTCTCTGACATTGTACTACAAGGTTCCATATCACAAAGGGAATGCCGGGAATGATTTTGGGGGTAATTACTTCCAAATTTTAGGAATTAGGGGCCAAAAAAGGGGCAAAAACAAGCATTTTTCTAGTTTCATGACGATAACTTGTGTGAAAGTGTATGGATCTTTCTGAAATTGTACTACAAGGTTCCATATCACAAAGAGAAAGCTGGAATTGAGTTTGGGGGTAATTGCCCAAAACTTTTAGGAATAAGGGGCCAAAAATAAACTTAGTATTGTCCCGTTTTCAAATTGGTCTACATTAAGGTCCAAAGGGTCCAAAATTAAACTTAGTTTGATTTTCACAAAAATTGAATTCTTGGGGTTCTTTGATTTGCTGAATCTCACCATGTATTTAGATTTTGGATATTGGACCATAATAGGTAAATGTCCAATTTAAAATTTTTAAGTTCTTAGACCACATTCATTCTGTGTCAGAAACCTATGCTGTGTCAAATATTTAATCACAATCCAAATTCAGAGCTGTGTCAAGCTTGAATGTTGTGTCCATACTTGCCCCAACTGTTCAGGGTTCGACCTCTGCGGTCGTATCAAGCTGCGCCCTGTGGAGCATTTTATTGTAATCTTTTACAAAAATCTTCTCCTCTGAAACTACTAAGACAAATTCAACCAAACTTGTCCACAATCATCATTAGGGTATCTAGTTTAAAAAATATGTCCGATGACCCCGCCCGCGAACCAAGATGGCCGACATGACTAAAAAATAGTACATAGGGTAAAATGCAGTTTTTGGCTCATATCTCTGAAACCAAAGCATTTGGAGCAAATCTGATGGGATAAAATTGTTCATTAGGTCAAGATCTATCTGACCTGAAATTTTCAGACCAATCAGGCAACACGTTGTTGGGTTGCTGCCCCTGAATTGGTAATTTTAAGAAAATTTTGCAGCTTTTGGTTATTATCTTGAATATTATTATAGATAGAGATAAACTGTAAACAGCAATAATGTACAGCAAAGTAAGATCTACAAATAAGTCAACAAGACCAAAATTGTCAATTGACCCTTTAAGGAGTTATTGCCCTTTATAGTCAATTTTTTACAATTTTCATAAATTTTGTAAATTTTTACAAAATATTTTCCACTGTAACTACTGGGCCAAGTTCATTATAGATAGAGATAATTGTAAGCAGCAAGAATGTTCAGTAAAGTAAGATCTACAAACACATCACCATCACCAAAACACAATTTTGTCATGAATCCATCTGTGTCCTTTGTTTAATATGGACATAGACCAAGGTGAGCGACATAGGCTCTTTAGAGCCTCTAGTTTGATGACTCAAAGTTTAGGTAATTTTTCAAACTATCAAATTCATACTTAAAGTCATGCTTTCAAATATTCGGCTTTGAGCGTTCCTGGTGAAGGTAAATCCAGAAAAGCGCCTCAGACACATTAAATTTATAACATGTTGTTTTCATTTTTTTCATGGCATAAATTAACCTGTATTAATGATTTTACAGATTGATCTATTACAGCACTGGGTTGATACCGCTGCTGTTGGACTACTAATTCCTGATGGTATCATCAGCTTAGTGTTCAGTACTTCGGTACTGACATGATTTATTACAAACCTTTCTAAAATTGTCCGTTTATAAATTTAGAATTAATCAAATACAAAGGTTTCAACTCTCTCGGGCTAAGTCTACCTTAGGTGGTTATGGCAATTATTTTTAGGTCCTTTTATGGTCATATAGATCTTCAACTGTTTCTGATTCTTATATATCCTTGGCTTTTAAATATTCAGCTTTGGGCATTCCTGATGAAGGTAAATCAAGAAAAGTGCTTTGGACGATGAAATTTATAAATTGTTTTTTTTTCATATTTTATTCTTAACATATAAATCAAAAGAAATTTTTAGCCTGTTTTGTTTTTTAGCTATATAAAAATTTTATTCTGTTGTCATATTTGAATCATAGTGGAAAGTTTTGTTGCAAATTTTTTTATCACTACTGTGGAAGAAAGTTAAGACACAAAACTCCTGTAGCTAAAGTTTTCCAATTGACCATTGGCAAAACCAATGTCAGCAAAGTCCTGGCCATTTGAAGATTGCTTGTATGATAACTTGTCCAACATTCTGATAAAATATCTTTTTTAGCTAAATGAGAAATTTTATATTCTATTAATGTATCCAATAACTGTCTTCATTGTTGTTTATATTTTGATATTTACAGAATTAAAAGATAATTTGCCATCCACTGAAGGTGCTAGTGCTCCTAAAGATCAAGGGTCAAAGTTCAAAGTTGAAGTACCTGATGAATTACCCTTCCAGCTACAGATAAAATACACAGACACAGAAGGAGCAACAGCTCTGAGAGTATTAACACAGACTAAACCCATAACAAGAGATAGGAAACAAGCTGAAGGAAGTAAGAATTAAGGATGTTCGCTTGTCATGTTTTGGAATTTTTGTCTGATTTTCAGAATCCTCTGGTTTTATCCATGTGAATGCCTTAAAAAATTTTGCCCATTGACTCCCATTTTTGTCGAGCCTTCGACTTTTGTCGAAAAAGCGAGACATAGCGATCCTACATTCCATCGTCATCGTCAGCGGCGGCGGCGTCCACAAATATTCACTCTGTGGTTAAAAGTGTTTGAAATTTTAATAACTTTCTTAAACTATCCTGGATTTCTACCAAACTTGGACAGAAGCTTCTTTATGATCATAAGATAATATTCAAAAGTAAATTTTGTAAAAAAAATTCCATTTTTTCCGTATTTTACTTATAAATGGACTTAGTTTTTCTGCCAAGAAACATTACATTCACTCTGTGGTTAAAGTTTTTGAAATTTTAATAACTTTCTTAAACTATCCTGGATTTCTACCAAACTTGGACAGAAGCTTCTTTATGATCATAAGATAATATTCAAAAGTAAATTTTGTAAAAAAAATTCCATTTTTCCGTATTTTACTTATAAATGGACTTAGTTTTCTGCCAAGAAACATTACATTCACTCTGTGGTTAAAGTTTTCGCACTCTAACTTTAGGCTGGGATTGAGTTTGGGGTGATGAATCATAAGGGGTTCAAAATTTGGGGGATTTTTTCCCCTTTTTCCTTTTTTTTTTCTTTAAAATTTTCCATTTTAAGTTGGTTATTTCTGATTTATATTTAAAAGCAAATAATAATGATATGGCAGGAGATACACACCAAACAGGATATGTAAATTATTATATAATAAGTATTGTGCAATAGCAAGAAATTTTCAATTGCACAGTATTGCGCAATAGCAAGAAATCTTCAATTGCACAGTATTGCGCAATAGCAAGAAATATCCAATAGCACAATATTGCACAATAGCAAGAAATTGTCAATTGTACAGTATTGCACAATAGCAAGAAATATTCAATTGCACAGTATTGCAATTGCAAGAAATATTTAATTGCACAGTATTGTGCAAAAGAAGATTCTTTGTATAAATTGCTTATTTCTTGACCAATTTCAATGGGGTTTTATTCTTGAATTCTTGGGGTTCTTTAATATGCTGAATCTAACCGTGTATTAAGTTTTTGGATTTTGGGCCCCTTTTAAATTGGTCCACATTGAGGTCCAAAGGGTCCAAAATTAAACTTTGTTTGATTTCATCAAAATTGAATAATTGGGGTTCTTTGATATGCCGAATCTAACCGTGTATTTAGATTCTTAATTTTTGGTCCCGTTTTCAAATTGGTCTACATTAAGGTCCAAAGGGTCCAAAATTAAACTTAGTTTGATTTTAACAAATAATTGAATTCTTAGGGTTCTTTGATATGCTGAATCTAATCATGTATTTAGATTTTTGATTATGGGCCCAGTTTTCAAGTTGGTCCAAATTGGGGTCCAAAATTAAACTTTGTTTGATTTCAACAAAAATTGAATATATGGGGTTCTTTGATATGCTGAATCTAACCATGTATTTAGATTCTTAATTTTTGGTCCCGTTTTCAAATTGGTCTACATTAAGGTCCAAAGGGTCCAAAATTAAACTTAATTTGATTTTAACAAAATTGAATTCTTAGGGTTCTTTGATATGCTGAATCTAAACATGTCTTTCAATTTTTGATTATGGGCCCAGTTTTTCAAGTTGGTCCAAATCGGGTCCAAAATTAAACTTTGTTTGATTTCAACAAAATTGAATATATGGGGTTCTTTGATATGCTGAATCTAACCATGTATTTAGATTTTTGATTTTGGGCCCCATTATCAACTTTGTCCACATTGAGGTCAAAAGGGTCCAAAATTAAACTTTGTTTGATTTCAACAAAATTGAATATATGGGGTTCTTTGATATGCTGAATCTAACCGTGTATTTAGATTCTTAATTTTTGGTCCCGTTTTCAAATTGGTATACATTAAGGTCCAAAGGGTCCAAAATTAAACTTAGTTTGATTTCAACAAAATTGAATTCTTAGGGTTCTTTGATATGCTGAATCTAATCATGTATTTAGATTTTTGATTATGGGCCCAGTTTTCAAGTTGGTCCAAATTGGGATCCAAAATTAAACTTTGTTTTGAAATTTTAATAACTTTCTTAAACTATCCTGGATTTCTACCAAACTTGGAAAGAAGCTTGTTTATGATCATAAGATAGTATCGAGAAGTAAATTTTGTAAAATGAAAAAATCCATTTTTTCCGTATTTTACTTATAAATGGACTTAGTTTTTCTGCCAGTTAACATTACATTCACTCTATGGTTAAAGTTTTTAAAATTTTAACAACTTTCTTAAACCATCCTGGATTTGTACCAGACTTGGACAGAAGCTTGTTTATGAATAAAAGCTTGTATCTAGAAGGAAATTTTGTTAAAATTTTGTTCCATTTTTTCCGTATTTCACTTATAAATGGACTTAGTTTTTCTTCCAGTTAACATTACATACAGTCTGCAGTTTAAGTTTTTAAAACATTTATTAGATTCATAAACTATCCTGGATTTTTACCAAACTTGGACAGAAGCTACTTACAATCAAAAGATAGTATAGAGAGGAATATTTTTATCAATTTTTTCCTCATTTTTGTTGAGCCTGCGATTAACAGCAAAAGTAGGCGAGACACTGAGTTCCGCGGAACCCTTACAAATTTTTCTTTTTATATATCTTTTTCATGTATAATTATAAGCCATCTGTAAAAGTCTTATAAAATCTTTGTTATTTTGTAATAGTTTTTGAGGACTTGAACTTTTCAATGATAAGGCTATGAAAAATCAAGAGAGAACATTTTCCCACCAAAATTTCAATGGCTAATATAAGATATTGACAATAAAATAAAAACTCGGTTTTAATGTGCGTATTGGAAAATCTTAGTCCTTTCACAATACAAAATGACAAATATGTTTTCTATATTGCAGTTTGAACTGCTCAACTGGTGAAAATGTTTAATCCATTGCTAGTGAAAGATTGTAATTTTAATGGATGTGCAGTGTAATGAAAATATTATTGCCATCCAATTCCAGATTATGATATTGACTTTCTGATTAAAGAGAATGTTGAAACTTCAGAAGGAACACTAGTTAAAAATATATGAAAACTTCTATTATAATGACAAGTAATTTTAATTATAAACATTGTTTTATTGTGCAATCAATAATTGGGATTTTTTCTGACAAAAATTTATTGCATACTTGTTTTTTAATTTCCTTTTTATAGTTAGTACTGAAGTATATTGATATCAAAGGAGATAATTTACAACAGTAATGCTATATAATTGTATTATAAGCATAACTAAGATTATCTCCCTTTCATATAATGTTTTCAAATATTTTTTCAAAAATTTTCTAATAGAATTTTATAGTTTTCTTTCAAAACACATAACAATAATTTCAAAATCATTGAAACAATGGTTAGAACAAATTACCCATAAACTGTCTTTATGCTAGAAGTTTTCATATTCCTAATACTTATTTTTGTAAAAGGGTGTTGCAGATAAATAGATGTATAATCCTTCGAAATCTTGCCAATCACAATCATTTATTCTGTTTTAAAAATCGCTTTTTATTTCGAAGGAACCAATGTTCAGGTGATTGGAGCTCATGTACAAAAATCAACAGCCTCGTTAGCATTAGAAGGAAGATATACAGATACAAGGTCAAAGGCTATGATGAACCAACGACTCTTGTGGAGACATAAAAAGTAAATTTTCTCTCTGACCTAATTTTTATTTAGTTTTGGAAGCTATGGATAAATGTTGATGTAGACAGTCATGCTGAGTGTGGAATAAAATATTTTTGAACTTCAGTAAAAGACTGAATTTTATATTGTTAACACAATTATATATAGTTATAAATAAGTAATTTTATGATCATGATGTGTGACTGTTTGTCTGTATGGTTTGAATTAACACTGATATTTGAGCACACACCTCCTTTTAAAAATAGGCATGTAAGTTTTGATATTTTGATATTTTATTTAAGTTACAAAATGTAAATTAAAATATTTTTCTTTAGGGTTAATTGTGTGAGAATGAATAAAGATGGTAATTCATTGCAATGTCATGCATGTTAAAACATTTAAAAATGTTACCAATCTTTACCTGAATATTCCTTAGGGTATCTAGATTAAAAACTGTATCCAGGGATTTGATCCATCAACAAACATGGCTGCTGTTGCTTAAAGTAAATAAAAAGCTCTTGGGAGCTTCTTGTATTATGATCATGCAGTATGGGAAAATTAACTATCAATTGTCCATTTTTAGATCATGCCCTAAAGGATCTGAAACAAGATCAGAAGCAGGAGAAATGTATAACAATATCTTCACAACTGTTTCTAAACTGGAGAACAAAGTAAACGTAGCACAGAAGGTAAGGTTACTTCTGAATTTTATCATTAAGAGTATTCTTTTCATTGAAAGGGATATGGTCAATTATGTGTGACAAAATTTTAAATTTTTTAGTTTATCATTTCCTATATCAATTCTAAATAATAATATACAGTATCTCAGAAATTTTCTAAAATTACCAAATTATGTAGTAGCAAAATTGATCACATGAAGTGCTTTTATGTATTTTGTGACAAAAATTAAGCAAGACTAATTATATTGTTATTGTAGTTTAGATTTTAAATATGTTTAAAATGTGAATGACTTCAAAAGTAATTTTTCCAGTCTTATAATTAATTGATTATGAAAATTATGCATCTTACCTGGCAGCATGTTTCAATCTTATAAAAACAAAATTGTGTAACTTATTTAAGATATGTTTGAAAATAGAACAAATAATCAATTGATGAATATCTGTTATTAACTTTTAGAAAGAGATGGCATTATTTGGTCGTACTAGAAGTGATTCAGAAGGATCAGATGAAGAGAACCCAGTACCAAGCTCCAGTCTGTCTGCTCCTCCTGCTTCTCTTAAATCTAAAGGATTCTTCAAAGCCAAGAAAAAGAAGGTAAATTTGTTCATATAGTTCTAGATAAATGTATATTATGTAATAATAATTCATGAGTACTGATTTTCATAGATTCCGTAGGTATATGGATCAATGAACTTAAGTTTTCAACAAAATAAATTCTTTTTTTACCAAATTCCTGAAGATAAGTAAATCCACAGTATGATGAATTCTGGCACTTGTCCAAAAAGAAATTGGCCAAGTCCAATAAAAACAACCACTGGGTCATTTTATTGAGATCAATAATTTTATAACATAAATAAAATTTAATCAAGATTGGTTTTCCTGTTTGAATTGTTTTACACTAGTCATTTTGGGGCCCTTTATAGCTTGCCGTTCGGTGTGAGCCAAGGCTCCGTCTTGAAGGCCGTACTTTGACCTATAATTGTTAACTTTTTATACATTTTGACTTGGGTGGAGAGTTGTCTCATTGGCACTCATACCACATCTTCTTATTTATACCCAAGATTTGCTATCAACATCAAATTCTTTAATGGAATTGATGTAACTAAAGACAGTCAGTCATTGAGGAGATTCCTGACTTAGGACATGCAAGTGAAAAGATTCAAGGGTAAAACTACATTTTGTAGCATTCAACCCTCCCCTTTTTAACCTCCATACTAGTAGTGAGGGCTATATTGCAATCCCATTGTCGGTAAGTCCAATCTTCCATCAAATAAATTTGTCACATTTTTCTCAGGTACTGCTAAACAGATTGACTTCACATTTGGTCAGTAGCTGAATTGTAATAAGTTGTAATGTGTGAGCACTATTCAGAACCCCATCATCCTGTTTGCCAATACTTTGAATTTTTCAATATGTTCAATGAGCTTATTCTTTTTGTCATACAGTTTTCCAGTTCTGCAAACTTCAGAACTGAATAACTTTATATCTTGTCTGTAACTTGATACTAATGACTTGGACAGTGTAAGCCCTTTTCAGATCTGTCAGACAACTTGATATTAATGACTTGGACAGTGTAAGCCCTTTTCAGATCTGTCAGACAACTTGATACTAATGACTTGGACAGTGTAAGCCCTTTTCAGATCTGTCAGACAACTTGATACTAATGACTTGGACAGTGTAAGCCCTTTTCAGATCTGTCAGACAACTAATTCCTATTTTCAGATACTTTGAATAACAAAATTTTTTTAGTATTCAAATTAATTTTGGAGATGAGAATATGACAGTGTTTTTTGTGCATTATATTATAAGTATAAATGATTGGCATATATTTTAAAGGCTATGAGATCTAGGGATATGTCAGATTCATTCTCAGTTGAATTATACCAGCAAAAAGTAAAGAAACCACAGTTTAAGCCCAGTAAAAAGGAGGACTCTGATAGTGAAGAGGAGATATAAAAGACACAAAATTCAGCTTATGATTGGCAAAAAGAAACAATGGAATATATTGTACATTGTAACTGTATCAGACATTTTGCATGTTTTGATGCACAGAGACACAGGAAATATTTTCTCATTTTTTTCCCCCTGTTGATGTTGATTGAATTAAAATGTTGAACAATAATAATATTGCATAATTGTTAAACTGTTATAATATTGCATTACATTGTTATGATAAATTCAAAGAAAAAAGAGGAAAATTTGGCATGATCTTTGTGAAAATATGCATTTTTAAATAAAAATATATTTATCACATATTGAATTTCTTCAAAAAAAATTATTTTCACACCATATTCATACAGTGATAATAAAGTTTAATGATAGCTATTTCAAAAAGTGATTATTTAACTTTTTAAAATGTATTACATCTGTGCATTGATGTTACTGGAATTTGACCTGTTTATAGATTTCAGTGAATGAGATGATCATCTGAATTAACGTTTTTAATATGAGATGAATCAATATGTGATGTGAAAGATCTTGAATTTAAAGCATTTTTGAAAAGAAAAGATAAAAATAAGTCACCATTTCAACAATATAGACTACAACAATGTTGCCAATTTAGTAAAAGTGTGATATTTTTTTTACAAATATTGAAACCTTTTTCATAGTGTGTATTCCTCATATTGAAAACAACCTTAGTGTCAATATTTATAACCATAAAGCATAGCTGTTAAAATAAGGAAAGTGTTAAGTTTTCATATATTTAGTTAAAGTTGTTGAATGTTTATATATCTGGAGAAAAGTTATATCAATACTGTAAACTCAGAAATTAGTATGTGAATATATCGATAAGTTCTTAAATTAGAAATAAAATCTGAATAATTATGAAACATTACTGCTAAAATGAATGAAATAAAAATCAAATTTTCATTTTCTGATCCTATCACATTTTATTTCCAACAATTTACTACAATAATTGATGAATTTACAAACATTTTGTTTTTACTAGTATGCATTATCTGATTATTGTTTTTAACTGTGATATTAAATTTTGTTGTAAATTGTCAATATAAGTTAATATCAATATTGATAACAAATTTGTTAAAAATATGAAAGTGCATGTTATTATCTTTATATGTTTGTACATTATTTTTAGTTTTGTATTTTTATATGCACCTTTTACACATCCTAAACTGTAGGACCTTCGACCTGTATTGGATTTTCATAATATATTGGGATAAAGGTGTTTTTTTACATAAATATATTTTATGTTAAGTTCATAGATTTTTCATTTGATTTGCTAGCAATAACAGAAATTTTTGGAATTGCCAACCAGGCATTTCGAAATGGAAGCATATCAAGTTTTTATCACAATTGATCTGAAAAGAGCATTTACAAAATAAATGGCAGATACTTAGATACAAATATAGAGAACACACAAGTCAGATGAAATCTTTTCAGATTCTTAATATATTTTAACATGAGTTTCTTTCCATACATTTTAAATATAAAAATCCAGACACATCATTTCTACACCAGTAATTCTACTTTTTCAAAGTCTTGTATTTCAAATATAAGCACACATATGTATAATGGCTGCACTCTATTTTCAACGAAATCTTTGATGAAAATATTGTTATTTTGAATTGATCAGCTAACATCCTAAAGTGTTGATTTTAGACAAAGGACAATTTGACCTTTATTGGATTTTGCTTGTTACTTATTCTATGTTTCATGTATTGATAACCTAATTTTTGTATGTACTGTTTCATTGGTTTGCTTTATTTGTTATTTAAATTACATACTTAATTCTATGAGCACCTGCAAACAGTTTTAATAATGCTGTTTATTGTGCTTAAAAGATAACAAAATGTTAGCACACCTTAGAGATTTATAATAAAATTAAAAAAAAACAGCTAGAATTAACTAAAGAAACATTGTGACTTAAAGGTCATCCAGAATTAATGTACAGTCTTGCATTCTGTAAATTTCATATTTTTGTGGCAATTAATTTTTTAGTTTATTGGTAACTGTTAATTCAAGGACAATATTTATGAATATGCCACAGACAAATTGATCATAAAAAGAAAATATCATTCTGAGGATGTCAGATGGAAAACATTTATACTTATGTAGGACAGCCTAGCAAAATGACCTATATGTTTAAAATATACAACACATTCACAATTATATTAAAAATTGTCAGGGAACGTAGCTTTATATTTTTTATTTGAAATGCATGTAATAATTCATGAATATGTTACAATAAAGTTTGTTGAAAATTTATTTTATGTTTTATATTGTTTACATAGGGAATAATTCATTGTTTTGAAATGTAAATGAGTTTTGTCAGTTTTAAAATTGGTACTGTACCCCTGGATTTTAGTTGGGTTCGTTTTGATCAGTCTTTAGTTTTCTATATTGTCTTTTGGTCTTTTTCTTTTTTTGTGTGGTGTTGTCAGTTTATTTCTGACTTGTGAGTTTGAATTTCCCTTTAGTATCTTTTGCCTCTCTTTTAGCATATTTCAGTAAATAAAAAAAAAGTTTAAGCATTAGAAATAGTACAGAATTCTTTTGAATTTTTACCATAACAAAAAATGAATAGTGACATTCATTACACCATATGCTACTAGTATTAGAGAATAGCTTCAGTGGTCTCGTTATAATGTGCTCATATTTAGTTTGAAAGGTTTTTTGTTTGATCGCTGGCTAGATCAATCAAGCAAGTCTTTTAAATTAGTATTTGTGGATTTTCTACCAAGCATATGGCATTAATAAGTAAGAGAAAAGACTGATCTGCTCAAAGTAAGATGATATTTCTTTATTTATATTAGGTTTATGCCAACTAAACCTTGTGAGCTAGCATATAATAAATTTGTCTTGAGATGTTGGTCTAGTAAATAGCTGGGTTAATTCATAAATCTTTACCATGTTATGGACCTGAATATGCATCTTATATTTATCACTTGGCATTACAAGTTATTGACTATTCTGTCCACCAGTCCATCAGTCAATTTTGTTTTTTAGATGATGACATGATAATCTTACTTGGGATTGAAATCACATTTGGATATATGGTCACATAAAATGAGAGAAATGTCACATTTTTCAGTCAATGTCAGATCTACAATTTAACAAAAGTCAGTCAAGAAGAGTTCAAGAACCTTTGTTTGAATTGGAAACCATTCATAGACATTTGATTACATTTAATAAGAGAAAGATGCTTATAAATTATAGGATCATTATGTCCTAGGTTAAATTTATATATACCAGTTTTAGCCCAAATCAAGTTTGGCACGGTCAACGATATTGAAAAGTAAAATAACAAAAATACCGAACTCCAAGGAAAATTCAAAACGGAAAGTCCCTTAACAAATGGCAAAATCAAAAGCCCAACCACATCAAACGAATGAAAAACAATTGTCATATTCCTGACTTGGTACAGGCATTTGCTTAAGTAGAAAATGGTGGATTCCAGACTTGTGTATATAAAATAAAGACCTCACATTTTGTGCAGAAAAGTATTTTTTGTTCACCTCTCAAAAGAAAAATGAAGAGATGTGGTATGATTGCCAATGAGACAACTATCCAACCAAGTTCAAATGAAGTGGATGTAAGCAATTATAGGCAATCATACAGCATTCAACAATGAGAACAACCCATACCGTATAGTTGGCTATAAAAGGCCCAGTAATGAAAAATATGAAAAAATTCAATTGATCAAACTAACGGCATAATTTATAACAAAACAATTTATGAAAAACAATACGACACACGAACCAACGACAACCACTGAACTTCAGGCTCCTGACTTTGGACAGACACATAAAGAATGTGGCAGGGTTTAACATGTTTGTGAACGCTCAACCCTCCCCAACATGAGACAGTGGTGTTACAGCACAACATAAGAACAAACTATAAAAATCAGTTGAAAAGGGCTTAACTCATCAAATCGATACAAAGCAGAAAAACATGTCACAAAAACACAGACCAGACGTGGCAGGGCATTTATACATGCCTAAAAACAAAAAAGACACAAAGTACAGATCTGAGAGTACTAGCAGTTACTGACAGCTAGTTCAAAGCCAATAAAAAAAATAAAAGAAATCATGTATCTAAGACTAATGTATCAATCAGTACACCTCCAACACCCAATGGATTTAGTGTAAACTAAGACGTCATTTACAGGTCAGAGATAAACATGACCCTGTGCAATGCCAAAACATAGGTATCGACAGTCTGTAGTACCGTGAAAGTGTATATGTGTATAACAATACTATTTAGTATTTTTTAATTTACTAAAAACAAAATCAATATTTATACCAATAAAAACAATATTCAAAGGTCTAATTACAGTGTTGAATTGGTGACCTTTTAGAAGAAGTTTATTTAAAGGATTGACAAGTTTACCCGCATCGTATATAAATTTCCGGGCTCGGTAAACAACACCATCGTAAAATTTAGGATGTACTATTCCGTCTGAAACAATACTTTGGATTCGGTACTCAACTTTGTGTTGTTTTCTCATTTCTGTATGCCTCTCATTTCTTTGTACAAGTATATTATTGTTAAAAGTTGAACAAGTCTACTACTTTCTTGGAACAACATCTGTTACTTGAAACCACCTTTTATTCGTTTGATGTGTTTCAGCTTTTGATTTTGCCATTTGTTAAGGGACTTTCCGTTTTGAATTTTCCTTCGGTATTTTTGTTATTTTACTTTTTATTTGGTTTGTACTTGTTTGCACTTTACCACCCGATTCAGGTTTAATGGACCAATCCAGACTGGTGTATATAAACTATAGCCCAAGACAGTCAATCACTGTCAGTTTTGTGTTTTTGTTCTTCCCTCAGCCGGATTCGAACCCTTGCTTCTGTGACATCGTGGCAAAACCGCCTGTACACGGTGCAGGCGGTGCTACCATGAAGTCACAAAAGCAAGCTAGGGTTCGAATTCTGCTGAGGGAAGAACAAAGATTTGTTAACGTAAATTTGAAGATCTAACATTGTTGGGCTAAATTGGCGTCGAATTGTTTTTGTGCTCATTAGAATATTCACATGGTGATATTACATATTGGTAAATAAAGGCAACAGTAGTATACCGCTGTTCAATAGTCATAAATCGATTAAGCGAAAACAAATCCGGGTCACAAACCAAAATCGAGGGAAACACATCAACTTTAAGAGGAAAACAACGGAACAAAAGAAACACTGAACTGCAACAAAAACAAACGCCAACACACATAGAAACGGACTATTTGATAACAACTACCATATTCCTGACTTGGTACGGGGCATTTTAAGACAAAAATGGTGGGTTGAACCTGGTTTTATGGCTAGCCTCCCACTTATATGGCAATGTTAAAAATACCGCTAAAATGACAACATTACGAGACAGGAATACAGTAAAAATAAACGCAGGAAACTCAGGAAAGAGAAACACATAAATAAAAATATAATAGTACATTACAACATGTAAACCACAAAATAACAACGGACACCTCCCATGATTCAACGAAAGCAGGACACCACAAACACTGTGTGTAACAGGACACCACAAACATATTATAAACTGTGAACACTCAAAATATTAATATTGATCTGATCGACAGAAAGTGCTAATATCGCTTTTTTTTTAAACATTTTTCATTAAATTAAGAAATCTGCGAGATTAATGAATATTTATATGAAAATATAACCTTTATAGTAAAAAATGTTTTCTACAAAGTTGACCTGACGGATTTTACCGGCGCAATTCACGCTATGAATAATATTGGCTTGATTGGCAGAAAGAGTTTATATTTCTCATATGTAACTATTTTTCTGTGAAATTAATAAACCTTAAGACAATAAATATAATTTTTCATTTTAAACGATGGTGAACATCGTCTCACATTTTAATCATGATTTTTATTATTATAAAAGTTGTATTCTTGAAATTACCTGTAGTCAGTTATTAAAGGCCCCGACATGACAAAATGTGAAACAATTCAAACGAAAAATCAACGCGAAACAAACATGCCTTCAGAGTTACATGTGATCCATTAGCAAACAAGATTAGGCAACAAAGAGTAATCAGAGACAAGCAGTTGTATATATGTGCATATAGTTGTTTTAAACTAAAATCATATAAATGAAATAGCTGATTAATTATCTTAACTCTCTAACACACACACACACAGAAAATAAAAATAAAATAACTGTAGTATAAGGCAAGATCATGTAAGACCAAACAGTACACACACTTGAAAACTAACAACATAAAACAAAAACACAGTAGACGAACCACGAGTAACTCGACTATACTGACAAATAAGACATATGTGAAATGTACCGAAAATACAGAATTAAAACTACAAATGGTAAGACATATTAACACAGTTATATCCAACAAAAGAATTACAAAAGAAACATCATAACTAAATACATGAATGTTGGATGTATAAATACCGAGACACGTCGTATAGCAATGCGAGTTCACACTCGGCAAAACAGTCATATTCGAGAACAGGTCAGGTTCGGTACTTAGCAGACCAGACGACGTAGATGGTAAACCACAATCCAAGACGTGGTAAAATGTCGTTAGTTAGTTTAGACACATTTTAAATAAATGTTGTGTAAATGTTTTATTGTGTTCATATATTGTGAATGATACTTACTTGTTACATTGGTAAAGTGTACTGTTGGTGACATTATGAATGGTACCTGCCTTAAACATGTTTCATAGTGATCGCGTAATGACATTATGTATATATCTTCTGTTAAGATACATAGGTTTCATGCATTTTGAATGAGGTACTTAACCTTGCATTTTGACTTACTTGTATTGTGTTTTTTATAAAGTGAAAAGTGCTTTTATCTTTTTGTGCTTTTGCTGTGTAAGTATTGCACTGTGTAGTTATTTTAGAATGTGCTCATTGATTTATATAGGATAATTGGTTTGTGGTACAATTTTGGGTTAAGCTTTTGAAATCCTGATTTATTCAGGTACGGTTCCATGGATCGTCCGGTACACATTACGAATTTGGTGGCAGCAAATTGGCTTTCATGTGCTAATTTCGCTATTGTCCACGTTGTAAATACATACAGATATGATTGTACCGGCACTTGTAATAATTTTAAATTATTTTTTCTTGTACATATTTTCTAAAGTCAGAAGGAAAGTTTGTAAATAGAAAGTACATTTTGTCGATCATAATAAAATTGCAGAAAATTATCTTTGATTCGAAAATTACACATTTAACAAGTATCATTGAAAAAAAGAGGGTGGCTTAAAGCTGAGTTATATGCCGACACCTAAAAATGACAAGATTAAACCTCATTCTTTGTAAAGTGACAAAGATTCAGGAGTTACACGTGTCGTTGATATCATTAAGGATGAACATGAATTATCTTCAGATTCTGTAATGTTTGAAGGTGTAAAACCGAACATGCGAAAGTACGTTTTTTTCTGATAATATGACTGACAAAAGTGAAAGTTTTGCTAAAGAAGTGATTTTGCCTTCAGGCAAATTGTAAATTGACAATACTGAAAAAGAGGACACAGGTCGTACCGAAAAGGATAATTCATTTTCGAAGCTCTCATATTGTGTTTGGCTTTCTTTCTTTAAATGCGATAACTGCTAACAATTCATGTTCTGGGGGCTTTAACTTTATATTCTTTTCTTTATACCTTTGCAATACAGTTCTGACATTCTTAATGTGTTCTTCAAAGTCACCTCTGAACACCAACACATCGTCTAAATATGCTATGCATATGTTACCTCGGATATCAGATAGCGTTCTTTCCATGAACGACTTAAAAGCTGCGGATACCCCGGTCAATCTAAAGAGAATTCTTATCCATTCGTACTAACCCCAATGTGTACATAAAGACGTGAATTTTTGACTAGCTACGTCCATAAATCATTTATGATAGGCTTTACCCTGATCCAGGACGATCAACCATTGTTTCCCACCTAGCGAGTCTAACGTACATGTCTTACACTCTAGGAAAATGTTGACTGTCGTCTATAGTTTTATTGTTGCGCTCTCTGTAGTCGACACAGAGACATAGACTGTCATCTTTCGTCCTCACACATACCATACTACTTGGATAGGGTGAGTTGCTTCGCCGAACTTAATTCTTATGTATGAGATTGGCAAGACAATCCTTGACCTCTTGGTACAGTGGTTTTTGGTATCGTTGTTTATGCCCTATGTACGGGAGTATGATCAGCTAACTCTATATTCATTTGTAGGTCCGGTACACAACAAACTTCACCATCCTTTGCAAAAGCACCACATTCGTTCTGGAGTACGTAGTTGTTAAATTCTAATATTTTCGCTAACTGACAAGTTTGGGCCAAGATCGACAGGTGGATCCCAGAGATATTCTTTGTTATGTAGATCTTGTCGGCATGTGTCTTTTGTTTTATAGTTCTCATCTGGTATACTAAAAACGCCTTCTACGTTTTGAACCATTCCTATATTTACTTTCCATGGTAAACGACATCATGCGCTGGAGTGTTATCCACAACATTTATTTTTTCGAAGTGCGACCATTTCCACATCTTACAAGACTTTTTTTGGATTCTTAGTTCTTCGGGTAAATCAAAATTTCCTTCTGCCATGAAAAGAGCGGATTTATTATTGCTGGTATCTTTCACGTGCGATATCCCCTTAATCACTGACTGTGAATGTCCCGGAATAAAACCATTTTTTTTTTACCGTTACTAACGAAGCATATGTTCTCACTATTAGATTTTATTATTCTCATTACGGTGTTTATTTGATTGACTTTGATTGCATATTTTAGAATGTCAGCTGCATCTGTTGGTTTCTCCATATAATGATCAATAACATTATATCCAATAATCAGTTCATTCATGTCAGGATGTGAGTTGAGTAGGAATGGTACTTCTAAACTGTTTTTTAGTTTTTCATCTTTGCTTTTGAGTTTGAAATGAACTTGTACCTTTTCCTCACACGGAGCTTCCATTGGCTTAATGGACTATCAGTTATCCTTCATCAACTCATTTAGTGGTCTTATTTGAGTTTTGTTTATATTTTCTTCCAACCAGTCAATAGGAATGATGGATTTTCCATTCAAAGAACAGTCAACCTCACATTTCGACCACTAAAGTTCCTTTTTATTTTTATGATAGGTTAAATACGGTTCCTTTCATACACACAGAAACCTTGTATATACTGATATCCTGCCTGCCTTGTTTCACCTTTGATTTAAAATCTACTTTTACATCCCGCTTTGAAGTGTAAGAACCTCCACAAATCCAGCAATGAGAACATTGTCCTCCATTTCCATTTTTTTTTTGGCATTATGGACAACCTGGTTTCCTCCCTCGGTTTGCCTTACTTGCGGTATCGGTATCTGTATCTGTATCTGTATGGGTACGTCGTAGCAACCAATACTTTTATACAACAGGGTATGTTGCTGTTGTAGTATTGGCTTATAAGCATTTGTTACGAACTGTGTGATTTCAGCAGTTCTTTTTTAACTTCCTCCAAAAAGTCTCCTAAAGCATTACTTTCTTCGGTAATTTCTATCTTGTTGATTTTACCCCTGGAGCCCTTACGTTTTGCTTGTCGTTCATTTTCCATTAACACCATTTGATTTAACGAAGATATCAAAGTTTCATCACACACATTCTTATCACTGAGAATTGTTCTCTTTTGTCTGATGTTATCACTCTATATTCCTGTCATACTATGTAAAACATTGCTTGAACTAAATCGGGGTGATACTGATGTTCATCTTCTGTTTCTTTAGATGTAAGTATCACCTGTTGTCTATCATCTAGAGGCAGAAGCAGGAACTCTTGTAGATTTTTGTTTGGTGATTGGGATAAATTACACAGTTCTGTATATAACTCTGTTGCGGTCTTCTCGTGATAATAAGCTCTTTAGTGTTGATTATGTTAAGTTACTCCTTCCTTTGATGCGATTGCGTAGGCAAGATCCCACTGTAATATAGACCGTATGACGGCCTTGACTATTTACTGCTCATCGTATCCCTTTTCAATACCTGCCTCTATATGACGAGTAAGGCTGGTGAATGATATATACACTTTGGAGTCTCCTATTTGACCGGTAATCTTGAAATATTTTCTCCATAAGGAGCATTTATCCTTTAATAAGGGTGTTATTTCGTTAGTAGTTTTCTTTTTTAACAATATTTCGGGGTCATTAACTTTTGTTCTTCGTCTTTATTTATGTCTTCTGCTGCTTCTGCTTCAGTTAGTGTTTTACTCCCAACAAGATGATTTATTTATAGTAGCTCCTTTATTTTCTTCTTTCTGTTTATCTTTTAAAAACTGTATGATCAACTTTAAAGCCTTAACCTTGTGATAACAACTGCCATATTTCTGACTTGGTACAGGACATTTTAAGAAAAAAATGGTGGTTTTTTGACTAGCCAAACCTCCCGCTTATATGACAATGTTGAAAATACCGCTAAAATGACATATTACGTGACAGGAATACAGTACAAATAAATGCAAGAACATTCATGACAGAGAAATACATAAATAAATTATAATAGTACATTTCAACATGTAAACCACAGAATAACAACGAACACCTAAAATTAATTTACGACAGAACACAAATACAGCACAATAGAATAATGAACTATGCGTCACACGAATGTATCAACGCCACGAAAAGTGACGTCACAGGTAAATTTCTAAAAATAGAATATAAAATTGGACAAAAGATAAAATAATATCTGACATAATTGATAACCATGTAATTGTATTTACTAGTACTTAATACATTACTTAAACTCTGTTATGTCTAAGAGTTAATTGAACTTGAGTATTCACTATCATTTGTCGTAATATTCTTTATACGCATTACATTTATGGAATTAACTCAATTTTCTTAAAACAGTATATGTATTTCTATTAATCAAAGATGTTTCTTCTTCTCAAAACGTACATTAGAACATTTACGGTAATGTATTTTTGTGTCACTGATACCAATTCGTCATGAACTTAAGGGTCAATAATGGGGAAATGAAATAAGAAAATAGTACACTCAAATTGGAATAGTATTAACTCGTCACTTTCAGATATAAAAAAGGTACTGTTTACGGTAACTTACCTCTTACATTCATTGAAAACTAGATATTCAGGAGGAAAAGAAACTTGTTATGTTGTGGCTGGAATAGTGAGAATAATTTCTTGCTAGACTGTTTTGCCTTATTTCAACAACGAAACGAGATTTTCAAGAAATTGAAAGGGTATATAATAGACATTATTGGTCCACAAATTTTTGATATGCACATGTTCTAGTATTTGACTGGAGTATTTTGTATCATTATTTAGGAAGGAGGACATTATCAATATTCAAAAACTGACATCAAATCTATTTTATAAGCTGCATATTCACAGAATAGGGCTATTACAGTTATAGCTTTGAC
Source organism: Mytilus coruscus (assembly GCA_017311375.1). NCBI lineage: Eukaryota > Metazoa > Mollusca > Bivalvia > Mytilida > Mytilidae > Mytilus > Mytilus coruscus. The sequence continues at coordinate 36,556,868 of CM029603.1, read as the reverse complement.
ATGATTTATTAAGACAGATATAGTATCAACAGTGCTGATTAGAGCAGTGTACATATTTTACTTAATGATGTATGTAAATAGACCCAAAAAAATGGGAAAGAGACAGGGCACCGGTATTCTTTATTCATTAAATATATATATTTTTTTTAGATTTTAAACATATGTGTACATAAAATGTAATAATGTGTGGTGCTAAATGATTATGGTGTATGGGGAAGGATATATATATAGCACTGGCTACGATTACCCGCAAAAAGTAACAATAAGAAATGATCATTGTTACTTCCGAGATTAAATGTCGAACGGTGTCTCCTGACAGGGACCCAACTTCAAACGGAAATTGCAGGTAATAACAAATTTTGTTTTTATTGTAACCTGCAGTTATAGTTGCCTGAAAAATAAATAAATTGTAAATTAGTTTTTTTTGTGTATCATCGGGATACTTTGTACTGCCTTTGTGTCGTTCATTGTCCTGTATACGTTGTTTTCCATATTTGAACACTGAAATTTATAAGAATAGAAATTTATTGATTGAACATTGCAACAATAAACGGAAAGCGCATTTATACTTACATGTATTAAGAATTATTTCAGATATCTATTTTGGTGGCACTTCCTGCATGTACATCCAGTAAGTAGCTTTAGATGGCATTTCAAGGTCAACACGTTTCAAGTGGTACCACTCTAGACACTCATATTAAACTATAGATCTATATATATATATATATATATATGCATGGCTATACCTCACACTAGACAGTTCCATTCTGAATATACCTATTTCAAGTTGTTTTTTTTTTATGAAAGAGCTACACCGAGTCAATCGACGTAAACTCAGACATCGAACAATCGACTCTAATCGTACTGTGATGAAATAGCACAAGCAAAGTGGCATTTACGGAAAAGTGCACGAATTCTGAAAAATCGTCTATAGTGAGTTGTTTTAATCGACCCAGTTTGGAAAAAGTGAACATCCTATTGGTCAATACATCTGAAAGTTTAACTATGTTAAGGTGCATGTGGACCTTCTTGCTAAATTGATGGCTTTGTTTATACCTCAAAATTTACTCTGAGTACAGACGAACATGTACATCTGGAGTAGTTTTAAGGCATAGCATGCTCGTAAATCAAACATTTTTAAACCAGTGCCTGTCTTTATATATTTTGCGGGTAACTAACAATAACTGCATACAGGTAACAATAAAAAGTGATTTTATTATTACCTGCAATATCCGTATGAAGTTGGGTCCCTGTCCGGAAATAAATTTGGTAATTAGTCTCGGAAGTAATAATTATTTCTTATTGTTACTTTTTGCGGGTAATCGTAGCCAGTGTCATATATATATGTTACAGTACATTTGTATAATTAGGGATTATGCATAATCCCTGAACTTTGGTGTTTATATATAATAACTTAAATGTTATTAGTCCCCTACCGACGAAGTCGAAGGGGACTTTAGGTTTGCACTCTTTTCGTCTGTCTGTCTGTCCATCCGTCAGTCCGGCAAATCAGTTTTTTCACACCTTTTTTCTTTTTATGCTTTAAGATATTGATTTGATATTTAGTATATAGTTTTATCAGGACTAGTTACAGATCAAGTTCGAATTTTGTTCCGGTATGATGATTTTGTGCGGAGTTATGGTCCTTGGACTTAGAAAATTTACGCAAATAATCAGTTTTCCTCATTTTTTTTTTTTTTTTTTTTGTCATGCTTAAAGATATTGATTTGATATTTGGTATATAGTTTTATCATGACTAGTTACAGATCAAGTTTGAATTTTGTTTCGGTCTGATGACTTCGTGCAGAGTTATGGTCCTTTCAAATTTGATTCAGTTCGGATGATTTTTTTTGGCAGAGTTATGGTCCTTGAAATTCTCTCAAATAATCAGTTTTCCATATTTTCTTTTGTTATGCTTGAACATGTTGAAGATATTGATTTGATATTTGTTATAAAGTTTGCACCATGACAACTTATAGATCAAGTTAGCTTTTTGTTCAAGTAGAATGGATTTTTAACCGGAAGAGGACTATGTATTGACATGCAATTCTCTCAGAATGCTTGTTAATTTCAATTTTAAATATTTCTTTGTTTGATCAGTTAATGTGGTTCAACACAGTTAATGTGGTTGATCACAGTTGAAATAGAAGATCGCTGGAAATACTGTTCAATTAACGGATGTCAAGTTGGTTCAACATTCAATATTCAACATTAATTTTTTGTTTTGGTTTTTTGTTTCAGCATTCATTTTCAACATTCAACATTCGATTTCTACATTCGACATTCAAATTTTTTTTCCAACATTCGTTTTCAACATTTAAGATTCGTTTTCAACATTCGATTTTCAACATTCAACATTCGTTTTCAACATTCGATATTCAACTTTAACATTCAACATTCGTTTTCAACATTCAACATTAGTTTTCAACATTCGATTTTCAACATTCAACACTCGTTTTCAATATTCAACATTCGTTTTCAATATTCAACTTTCGTTTTCAACATTCAACATTCGATTTTCAACATTCAACATTCGTTTTCAACATTCAACATTCGTTTTCAACATTTGATTTTCAACATTCAACAGAAAACGAATGTTGACTGTTGAAAACGAATGTTGAATGTTGAAAATCGAATGTTGAAAACAAATGTTATATGTTGAAAACGAATGTTGAATGTTGAAAATCGAATGTTGAAAACGAATGTTGAATGTTGAAAACGAATGTTGAATGTTGAAAATCGAATGTTGAAAACGAATGTTGAAAGTTGAAAACGAATGTTGAATGTTGAAAATCGAATGTTGAATGTTGAAAATGAATGCTGAAAAAAAATGAAAAAAAATGAATGTTGAATGTTGAATGTTGAATATTGAATATTGAACCAACTTGACATCCGTGTTCAATTAAGATTTGATAAATGTACAAGGAATGAAAACTGTCCACTTGAACCATAAAAAGGTAATACCAACGATTTAATTGTCTATATTTGATTTATTTTTATCAAACGAAGGATATTTGTAATATTGATAATTTCTGAAATCATTTCAGGGAATTTGTAAAATAAATCTTAAAATTTTCTATGATTATGTAAAATCACTGGTCATTTTCAGTGATTACATATAGTCACTTATGATTTAAGTGATTATAATAATAATAAAATGATAAATTCTGTTTTTCAAAGAGGGTAACTCAATTTGAACTAGTGTTATTTTCATTGAGACCCTCAAACAGAATACATGTATAAAAATGAGTAAAATCACAAAAATACCGAACTCCAAGGAAAATTCAAAACGGAAAGTTCTTATCAAATGGCAAAATATAAGCTCAGACACATCAAAAGAATGGAAAACAACTGTCATATTCCTGACTTGATACAGGCATTTCCTTATGTAGAAAATGGTGGATTAAACCTGGTTTTATAGCTAGCTTAATCTCTCACTTGTATGATAGTCGCATAGAATTCCATGATATCGACAACAATGTGTGAGCAAAACAAACAGGCATAATAGGTTAATGTAAAAAATTGGGGTAAAACAGTCAACATTGTGTTATAATCTTAATCACTGTAAAAGCAAATAACTATTCTAATGCAATTTTATGTAACAATTTTTTCATTGGCTAAAAGTTACCGTCAAATCCACAGTTGACCAGGCGTAACTAAGGAGGGACCCACCATTTTGAATTGATGGATCAACAAATATTCGATTACTACAATATTATCGAAAATAAAATAACACCTACCTCGAATTCGCCGTTTTAATGTAATTTTATTCGAATTTGAATCGTAGAGGTAACGTAATAACCTCCAGTTTGTAAGTTTTCATTTGTATGACGTCACGTTTAGCCATGACGTCTTTGCGCATAAGTCATTCATGAAGTTTCGCGGAATTTGTTTGTATGTCAAATTTATACATTTTTTCAAGCTTTAACGTATCATTTCTTTTTGTAATGCATTAGAATAGGAATAACAGTACTGTAGTTGAAGAGTTGCCACCGTCAATTTTGATTTGACGGTCTCAAATATCCGTTTACTGTCTCGCCCGCGTCGCCAGTAAAACTGCATTTGCGACCGTCAAATCTACAATTGACGGTGGCAACTCTTCAACTACAGTACTGTTATTCCTAATTTTAACAAAGAAAAACAAAATGGCATATAAATACTCTTTAGACGAAGTACATAAGCAAAAATGAAAGACAAGAATACAAAAATGACCATAGCACAATAACACAATGGCGGGATGTATAAATACAGAGCCACGCCGAAAGTATACTACCAAAACAGGACTAAACAGTAAAGTTAAAAAATATACAAAGACAAATGAAAAAAAAACAACACTATAACACGTAATTAAGATGATAAACAACGTCAGTACCTATAATCTATACTCCAAGACCATCATGTATTATTTGTGAAGTTGATACGGAATATTTATCAACAAGGTATTGGTATCTTCCGATAAACTTTTTTTAACAAAAAGGACGAGACGTGAGTTAACATTCATTCATCAAAATATAACATATATATAAATCAATCATTCATACCATAGATACATACATTTAAATGGAAACAATTAATAAAGTTTTCATATTCTAACCATAAAAGAAAAAATATTTAACGTGCCTAAAATTTTCAAGAAAATGATTGTTACAATGTTTCTTGAATAATTCCACATTACGACAATTCATTTTTTTTTTATTGTGAATGGTAAATCATTCCATACCTTGGTTGCAGAATAATAAAAATCATTTTCTATAAAAATAAATAGATTGTTATTAGAGACAGATCGTAAGTTGTAGCAGAGACATATATACACATATATGTGTATATATGTCTCTGGTTGTAGTGTTGAACATCATTATTAATTAGCATCAATAAGTAATAAGTTGTTAGTCCATTTACAATTTTATACGTTAGAATTGATTGTTGGTATTTTATTCTTTCTGTGAAGGATAGCAAATTTGATGGAACAGAAATATCACATTCAAGTATAATTCTTGCTACTCTTTTTTTGAAGTTTAATGATTCTATCTGAATCTTTAAGTTTTACTTTATAAAAAAGTGATATTTTAGATGAGATAATCTTACATATACGATCAACTTGTTCTTCCCAGCTTAAATTTTCATCAATGTCAATTCCAAATAATTGGAAAGAATGGACATTCTCAATACAGGTATCGTTTATGGTGATACATAATTCTGATAGTTGTGTATGTTTTTGTTTTGAACTTAATTTCGTACACTTTGTTTTTTGTGCATTAATTTTCAAAACTGTTATTATCACACCAAGATTTTACAACATTTAAATCATTTTGCAATATGCTGTTATACAAATTTACTGTAACATATATAACGTGAGGGTACCCAAATTGCACCTATTTTGACAGTTTTTTCACCTACGTTTATTTAAGATCCAGACACAAGTTTCCATTCTGTGTTTATTTTGTAGATGTATCATTATTTACTATATGGTTCCACCAATTTAATTTTGAATCTATATTGAATCATAGAAAAATGGGTTTGAACAGACCTCCAAACGATTCATGATTCTGTTATGAGGAGTACCCAAATTGCATCCATGAGTAAATTCACAACCTTAAAACTCAAATAACAGATGTTTTGATTTATTTCTTCAAATATTTAGAACAATTTGATATTAGGCCATGCTTAGTATTCATTTTTTAAGAAATGGATGCTTGTAACATATTTTATTTGCTCATTTTTAAAAGATGACTTTTTATGGACGTCGCATTGCGACGTTTCCGTAGATTTTACTTTTTCAAGTGAATACTTCATCTGTTGATATATACTGTGAACGTTTTGTGTATATTTAAATATATTTACCTATATTGAAGAGGGGGGTGACACACTTTTGGGATGTGGGATATAGGGGGTAAAAAAAAGTGGGATCAGGGAAAAAGAAGGAAAAAAAAGAAGGAAGTGGGATATTACCATAATGTAGGATGTGGGAAAAACCAACAAAACAAATTTAAAAAACAAAGAATGGTGAAAATGCATGAATGGTCATGATGTGCCTGATAAGTGGTGTCCCCTAACTCTAACCAATCCCACTTTAATTTTAGAAAAAATCACTTCGGCAAAGTTTTTCTCCACACTAGAAACAAATGATAGGCAATGGCCTATGGTTGCCTAGACCCAAAGACCTAGGTGGGTAAAGTTACGGAACTTCTCAACTGAGGTTCAAAGATGGGGTATGGAGACCATACCCTCCCGATTTTAATTTGTAAAAATTCCTTTTCGACAAAGCTTTTGTCCACAATAAGTACAAATGATAGGCAATGGCCTGAGGTTGCCTGGATCTAAAGACCCAGGTGGGTAAAGTTACGGAACTTCTACAACTGAGGTCCAAAATTGGGATATGGAGACAATACCCCTCCAAATTTTAATTCGTTTAACATTCCCTACGGCAAAGTTTTTGTCTACGCTAGATACAAATGATAGAAAATGGCCTACAGTTTCCTGAATCCAAAGACCCAGGTGGGTAAATTTACGTCACTTCTACAACTTTGGTCCAAAGTTGGAGTATGGAGATCAGCCTACCCTCTCCCAACTTTAATACGTAAAAATTCCCCTATGACAAAGCGTTTGTTCACATTAGGTTGATATGATAAGCAATTGCCTAAGGTTGCCTGGATCCAAAGACCCAGGTGGGTAAAGTTACGGAACATCTACAACTGAGGTCCAAAGTTTGGATATGGAGACCATACCCCTCCCAACTTTGATTTGTTTAAAATTCCCTACGGCAAAGATTTTGTCTATGCTAGGTACAAATGATAGAAAATGGCCTACAGTTGCCTGGATCCAAAGACCCAGGTGGGTAAATTTACGGCACTTCTACGACTGAGGTCCAAAGTCAGGGGTATGGAGATCAGCCTACCTCTCCCAACTTTGATACGTAAAAATTCCTTACAGCAAAGCGCTTGTACACAATAAGTATAAATGATAGGCAATGGCCTGAGGTTGCCTGGACCCAAAGACCCAGGTGGGTAAAGGTAAGGAACATCTACAACTGAGGTCCAAAGTTGGGATATGGAGACCATACCCCTCCCAACTTTGATTCGTTTGAAATTCCCTACGGCACAGCTTTCGTCTACGCTGGGTACAAATGTTAGAAAATGGCCTACAGTTGCCTGTATCAAAAGACCCAGGTGGGTGAATTTACAAAACTACTACAAATGACAATGTGAGGTCCAAATTTGGGGTATGGAAATCCTACCCTCCGCAAACTTTAATATGTAAAAATTTCCCTATGACAAAGTTTTTGTCCACAATAAGTACAAATGATAAGCAATGGCCTGAGGTTGCCTGGATAGGCAATGTCATGAACCAGACCGAAGCTATCGAACAATAACTAGCCAACAATAAGGCGATATATCTAAAAACCGAAAAATTAAAAGACAGCAACAGCAACGGCCGCCGTTCAAAAAAAATATTTAAAAGGTAGAAATTCCGTCCAGAAATTGCAATTTACATCTCTATCATGAAATGGGATTTACCACTTCTGCCACTTCCCTTTTCATGGTAACATTCAGTACCACAGTAAATCTACACCTGTCAACGGATTGACCACCAATGCCACCACTTCAATTTAGAACATAAAAGAAGTCCTTCCCTGAAAAAATAGCACCTTTGTTGTCTTTATTTAATTGAACTAACAAACAAATAAGCAGAAATGGAACTTTTAATGATTGAAAAAAAAATTATAGACCATTTTGAGCCAAAATTTACTTACTCTTGATTTATTTGCTATGTAGGTCTTGTAGAGGAAAACAGGCGCATCGTTTGCGCAAGGTTTCGAGTGGCGCTATGTTTAGAAATTCGTAAGGGTTCTGCGGAACCCACTGTCTCGCCTACTTTTGCTGTTAGTCGCAGGCTCAACAAAAATGGGGAAAACAATATTAAAAATTTTCCTCTAGATACTATCTTTGATTGTAAGAAGCTTCTATCCAAGTTTGGTAAAATCCAGGATGGTATATGAATCTAATAAATGTTTTAAAACTTTAACTGCAGACTGTATGTAATGTTAACTGGAAGAAAAACTAAGTCCATTTATAAGTAATATACGGAAAACAGGAAATAAATTTTTACAAAATTTCCTTCTAGATACTAGCTTTTGATCATAAACAAGCTTCTGTCCAAGTTTGGTAGAAATCAAGGATAGTTTAAGAAAGTTATTAAAATTTTAAAAACTTTAACCACAGAGTGAATGTAATGTTAACTGGCAGAAAAACTAAGTCCATTTATAAGTAAAATACGGATAAACAGGATTTTTTTTTAACAAAATTTGCTTCTGGATACTATCTTTGATCATAAACAAGCTTCTGTCCAAGTTTGGTAGAAATCCAGGATAGTTTAAGAAAGTTATTAAAATTTTAAAAACTTTAACCACAGAGTGAATGTAATGGTAACTGGCAGAAAAACTAAGTCCATTTATAAGTAAAATACGGATAAACATGATTTTTTTTTTACAAAATTTACTTCTGGATACTATCTTATGATCATAAACAAGCTTCTGTCTAAGTTTGGCAGAAATCCAGGAATGTTTAAGAAAGTTATTAAAATTTCAAAAACTTTAACCACAGAGTGAATATTTGTTGACGCCGCCGACGACGACGGAATATAGGATCGCTATGTCTCGCTTTTGCGACAAAAGTCGCAGGCTCGACAAAAATCTGAAACTATGGCTCAAATTTTGAAAATTTAAAAAAAAACAGGGGTGGCCTTTTCCATGGCTTCTAGAGAAAAATATTGAGGGGGCACGGGGTATGGCTATATAGGTCTTGTAAAGGAGAAACAGGCACATCTTTTGCGCAAAGTTTCGAGTGGCACTATGTTCAAAAATCTGAAACTAGGGTTCGAAATTTGAAACATTTGGGGAAAAAACAGGGGGGGTTGGCCTATTCAATGGCTTCTAGAGAAAAATAATGATGGTTGTCAAGGGGTATGATTAAATTCCATACTTCAACAGACAGTAGTATCGACGTACCAGTTGGAATTATTATTGGGCAAGGTGTACACCAATAATTCTTGTTCATCAATTGTATCACACTTTGTGTCTGATATGAAGATTCCCTGCTTTGGGTTTTGTGTTTTGTTGGTTTTGTGTTCAGTTAAGTTTTGTGTTCTGTTAACTAAACGGGAGTTGCTTTAAGCATTGAAGGCATTTATTTTCATAGTCATCCAGGAGTGCTTTATTACCTTTGGTGTTTTTTTTTTCCTATTATTTTTTTACAAAAGCCTTAAATGACATTGTTTCTTGATGTTGTAGTAAGAATCTGGACCAGTAAAGTCTAGGTAAGACACATATGTGCTTATGCATAAGTTTTGTACATACTGAAGAACAAACAAGACAAGAAGACAGCTCTGGATGGCTCCAAATAGGATATTACGGAAAACTAAAATCTGGGATTCGGGAATATTTGAAAAAAAGTGGGAAGTGGGAAAAATGGTCTAAAAATTTGGGAAGTGGGAAAAATTTCCCAAAAAAAGAAGGATTTGGGAAATGAGCACCCCTGTGTCATCCCCCTCATTGAAAGCCGTGTATAATGTCAAATCATAAAAATACAACTTGTTTGGTCTCTAAGAAAACTTGTAAGATTTCAGCTGCTATTTTTGCTAAATAGGTGCAATTTAGGTACTCGGTGCAATTTGGGTATTGTGACTTTACATGCAAACGAAGAGTTGAAAATGGCCTCAAAGTAGAGATACCCTCTTTCTGTATGTCGCCCTCTGTCATGTATTGGTCTTATATTGTATTGGGTTATTAGATCTGGGAACAGTATATCTATAGTTAATATATATGTTCCTGATTAGATGTATCTATAGTTGTACTCTCTTATGTGAAGTCATTAAACATATCTACCATGCTACATTGAGTTATATGATACCCTCTAGGTGTGTTTTTGTTATTTTTCAATAAAGTAATAATTATTATGATTTTTTTTTATAAATTAGCAGTATGGCTGGGGGTAAAAAAAACATGTTTCGAATAATGAAGTCAGACAAGCTTTTTACGGAGCTAACTTTAGTTAGATTGATTGCTTCCAATCGGTAAACATCGGGTGAACTCGCTGCTGGATTACTTCCTGTTGTGAAATACTTTCGTTTCTAAAAATAGACGACTGGTATAAAAAGATGAAAACGTCTGTGGAACGTTATAGTTGATGGGAATATAGTCACACTCACATCGTAAGATCTTGGAAAATCACCATTCGTACAAAGCTTAAATTTAGCTACCTCTTCACAAACACAAATCATAATATATAACTAAAAATAGTCAAAGTATAAATTAAATTACAAATTAAAAAGATGTGGTATGATTGCCAATGAGACAACTCGTCCATGCACAAGAGACCAAATGACATTAGAAATTAACAACTATGTTCTTATTTCATTCATTAGTTTTGAGTCAACCATGCTTTTTTCTATAAATATGTTGTTTTAAGGATTATGTACCATTGTGTTGACTCAATGCTAAACCTGGGACTATTATACTAACAGTAAAATAGTCCCAGGCTAAACATATGGAAATTTTATAGAAAATCCACAGCCTTTCCCCTTGTACTCGCATATTTGTCAATTCGGTGCTTGATAGATAGAGGATTATTGCATGCAGTGCTAGCAATGATTTCCTTTAAACAAGTTTATAAATTTAGATATTGGTGAAAACAAATATAAATATTGACCAATTCAAGTACACCTTCTAGGGTGTGCTAGACTTTCGTGACTCAGCAGGAGGTTTTTTGGAATCTAAAGGTTGTTTAGGACTTTTTGCAAACAGTAAACGCTAGCACATCATAGAATAACAAGTGAGTAATCTATGTTTTGAATTTTATAACAAAATTCTCTGTATTAAAATCTGTGGATTTTCTACAAAAATCTCAGTTTTATTTGCCACAAAATCCTCTTTTTCTATTAAATGCAACAAACAATAAATAATAAATATTTTGACAGTTTTTATACGACTGCAAATTTTGCGGTCGTATATTGGTATGACGTTGGCGTCGTCGTCGTCGTCCAGGGTCGTCGTCCGAAGACACATTGGTTTTCGCACTTAACTTTAGTTTAAGTGAATGGATCTCTATGAAATTTTACCATAAGGTTCAATACCACAAAAAGAAGGTTGGGATTGATTTTGGGGGTTATGGTACCAACAGTTAAGGAATTAAGGGCCAAAAAAGGGCCAAAAATAAACATTTTTGTAACTTCCAGACATAACTTGTGTGTTAGTGTATGGATCTCTCTGGCATTGTATTACAAGGTTCCATATCACAAAGGGAATGCTGGGATTGATTTTGGGGGTAATTGCCTCTAAATTTAAGGAATTAGGGGCCATAAAAGGGGCAAAAAACAAGCATTTTTCTAGTTTCCAGACAATAACTGGTGTTCAAGTGTATGGATCTTTATGAAATTGTACTACAAGGTTCCATTTCACAAAAGGAAGGCTGGGATTGAGTTGGGGGGTGATGAATCATAAGGGGGTTCAAAAATTTTGGGGGATTTTTTTTTCCTTTTTTTTCTTTTAAAATTTTCCATTTTAAGTTGGTTATTTCTGATTTATATTTAAAAGCAAATAATAATGATATGGTAGGAGATACACACCAAACAGGATGTGTAAATTATTATATAATAAGTATTGTGCAATAGCAAGAAATTTTCAGTTGCACAGTATTGCACAATAGCAAGAAATCTTCAATTGCACAGTATTGCGCAATAGCAAGAAATCTTCAATTGCACAGTATTGTGCAATAGCAAGAAATATCCAATAGCACAGTATTGCGCAATAGCAAGAAATTGTCAATTGTACAGTATTGCGCAATAGCAAGAAATATTCAATTGCACAGTATTGTGCAAAGAAGATACTTTATAAATTGCTTATTTCTTGACCAATTTCAATGGGGTTTTATTCTTGAATTCTTGGGGTTCTTTAATATGCTGAATCTAACTGTGTATTAAGTTTTTGGATTTTGGGCCCGTTTTTAAATTGGTCCACATTGAGGTCCAAAGGGTCCAAAATTAAACTTTGTTTGATTTCATCAAAATTGAATTATTGGGGTTCTTTGATATGCATAATCTAACTGTGTACTTAGATTCTCAATTTTTGGTTCCGTTTTCAAATTGGTCTACATTAAGGTCCAAAGGGTCCAAAATTAAACTTAGTTTGATTTTAACAAAATTGAATTCTTAGGGTTCTTTGATATGCTGAATCTAAACATGTATTTAGATTTTTGATTATGGGCCCAGTTTTCAAGTTGGTCCAAATCGGGGTCCAAAATTAAACTTTGTTTGATTTCAACAAAATTGAATATATGGGGTTCTTTGATATGCTGAATCTAACCATGTATTTAGATTTTGGATATTGGACCATAATAGGTGAATGTCCAATTTAAAATTTTTAAGTTCTTAGACCACATTCATTCTGTGTCAGAAATCTATGCTGTGTCAAATATTTAATCACAATCCAAATTCAGTACTGTATCAAATTTGAATGTTGTGTCCATACTTGCCCCAACTGTTCAGGGTTCAACCTCTGCGGTCGTATCAAGCTGCGCCCAGCGGAGCATTTTATTGCCAAATAGGTGCAATTTGGGTACTGCGACGTTAGACATATTTTATTTGTTACTAAATCGTTGTTTGGATTTCACAGAATATTTCTTATCTAGTGCAATTTTTAACTCAATTTTAATTTCTGTTGGAATTATTCAGGGTTTCAACATTTTCAAGTAGCAAAACATGGAATTTGCCATATCTGCAAGAAAGTCACCCATTTAAATTTTTGTGGAATGATTGTAAGGTGTGCATGTCAGTGTTGCAGGTTTCATCTGACTGTGACATCATTTTCATGGTTCATTGATCAGTGTTAAGTTTTTGTGTTTTGGTCTGTTTTTCAAATACTATAAGCAATACATGTAGGTCAACTATATTTAGTATATGGAATGATTGTAATGTGTAAATGTCTGTCTGGTAGATGTCATGTGTCCTTAACCTCATTTCCATAGTTCATTGGTCAATTTTAAGTTTCCATAGTTTGGTCCTCTTCTCAGGTACTATAAGCTATAGGACAAATATTTGTATTGTGTAGAATGATTGAAAGGTGTACAATGTCTGTCTGGCAGGGTTTATCTTACCTTGACCTCATTTTCATGCTTATAGTCAATGTTAAAATTATCTGGCTTAGTCTGTTTCTAAGATACTTTAAGCAATTAGTCAAATATATTTGATGCATAGGATTATTATAAGGTGTACATGTCTGTCTGGCTGTGATCTATCAACCATCATGCATGACATCATAATCATGGTTCGAATTCATTGGTCAATGTAAATTTTTCCTGGGTTGGTATGTTTCTTGGACACTAGGTCAACAAACAGTATTTGGTGTATGGAATGATTGTAATGTGTACATATCTTTCTGGCAGGGTTTATCTGACCTTGACCTCATTGTTATGTATCATTGATAATGTAAAGTTTATATTATACTTGTACTGGGACTATTATACTAACGGGACTGGAAACTGTTACACCAATCAGTGTAATCATACTCAACATCACGGTCGTTAGAACGAGACTTTACCTCGCGAGATTTATCGACACGCCATATTGTTTTGACAGTGCCAGCGTGTCTTGATCGTATAATCTTTGTAATTTGTTTTATTTTTAATAGTTATTCGAAATGATACTCCTTAATGTAAACACGATTACTTTAATGATAAAAGATATCTCGATCTTTTACAGTTGTTATTAATCACCAAATCCGGCTTAAGTGTAAAAACGACATCTAAAGGTTGAATTTTTCAGGATAATAGCGTCGGGACGCAGGAAAACAAGTATGATTCATAAAATTTCTTAAAACTATTGATTGAAAAGAGATCGCGAGTTCGGTTTGTTGTAAAATCATATTTATAGGTTATAGGTTGGATTGGCCTATTTTTTATTGTCACTTTTAAAGTGAAAAGTGGAATATAAATCTCATTCTCATTACAAACGGAAACCGCATGCAGGGTTCAAATAAATTATACTGTTCCTATAAAATTGCTTACTCCTATTTATATGTGCAATATTTGTATTAAAATCGGGTGTTTTTGCTTAGTAATGGTCTTGGTGGCATAAGCATATGACTTCATGAAAATATGTTCAATAAGTTCCACAATCAGAACTACAAAAGTAGGCCCTTTCACTGCTATTTCTGCCATATTGAAATTTAGGTGTAAACACGAAATTTAGAAAAGTTCAAAACAATGTCGCTACGTTTTTATTAGACCACGGGTAACTTTTGTTATAGGGATTAATTATGAACTGAAATTGCCAACATTGTTTTTATTGCACATTTATTGTTTTTATTAGGATTAATTATGATCTGTTAACTTTCGCGACACGTTGTTTTCTTAGTGGTCAAGTAAAGCGCGGCATTTCGACTTTATTTGTTTTATTTTCAACACTAATATATTGACTACTTATTAATAATTTTCGTTAACAATAAGAAAAGTATTTATCTTTCAAAACTTGTCCCAGTTTTAACCGGCATTAGTTTATTCCTGTGTGAAAACATTTATTTCAAGTAAATATATTTAATTTGTTAAAATAGTTTTGTTATTGATATATTTTTATTTTTTTTTGCATTTAATTATTTTTTTTCAATTTCAAGTCCACCAATTTTAACGGTATTCTATAAGCTGACTTGTTCGCGAAATCAATTGTTTACATGTACGAAGGCTAATTAACCACGTGGCACGATAAGCTGTCAATCAAAACAAAAATCAATAATCCGTTATCGGGACAATGAAATCTCAACAGATCGATCAGTTTCCAGTCCGTTAGTATAATAGTCCCAGACTTGTAGTAAAACTTTTTCTTTTAGACTTCAACATTATGTACATGTAGATCTGCAATAAATAATACTTTCATTTCTATAAAGTGTTGTGTCCTTTAATTCTTAAGCTTATTTCAAACGTATTTTATATAATTATCGAAATGATGCTTGGAGATTCCCATTTCTATACATGCATAGACCTAACTATATCTATAAAAATGACGGAGGACGGTATCAATTTGTAATCTCAGCACACTGATTTTTTATTAATTATTTATAATTTTATTGTAAAATCATTAAGTATTGTTCATTTATTTGCATAAATCCTTATAATTACTCTGTCCATATATTGTCTCAATGAAGATTTGTATTCTGTTCTGATTTCAAAGTAATTGTCCTTACAGTATTTTTTATAATTTTTTTTTTTTGCAGAATCAATATTCAGGCAAACATGATGGATTTTGGATCATCTTATGTTTATGTTTATGATGAACCAGAGTATGAGGTTTTTTCTGCTGGTGAATTTGATGAAGGGATGGAACTAAGGTAAACTATTTTGATTTAGTATTGTAATTGAGTTGTTTAGAATAATTAATATAATATGTACAATAATGTACAAAAAAAGATTTAATTAATCCTAAATATGCCATTTGCCTTGGCTTTTATATGGATTTTCTCCTCCAGGGTATGTGCAAACCTGTAATAAAATATACACCAGAGGTGGAATGCAGAGATTTGAAAATAGAAGAGAGGCTAAAGATACCAAAGGGATTTTCAAACTGATAAGTCTAAAACCAACTGACAATGCCATATCGCAAAAAACAAAAAAGATCAAATGACGAACAACAGTATACAAAACAAAACATAAAAACTAAAGACTGAGCAACAGGAACCCCACCAAACACTGGGGTGATCTCAGGTGCTCTAGAAGGGTAAACAGATCCTGCTCCACATGTAGCTTCTGTTCGGTTGCCCATGTAAGTACAAACCAAGTAGATAGATATTAGATGTGGAGATCTACTACTGGAAACCAACATATTTTCGCGGATACTTTATTTCGCGTTTAGCCCTTTCTAGTCCACCTCGCGGCGATTTAATTTTGCGATTTTCTAATTTACTTGGTGTAGTTAAATAAGGAAAGATCAAAGTTTTACATATTTGCGATGATTTATATTTACATTATTTTTCTACTCGCGAAAATAAATCGCTAGCGAAAATTAGTTGGTTTACAGTATTTCATTCAATAGCATGTTTTAATTTCTATGACAATTCATATTAACACAATAAGATTTAGCTTACTTTATTTTTCTAAGGAATTGCATCTCCTATGATACTATGTCAATAAGACAATAATCCAACAACTATAAAAAACAATAAAAGACATCTAGAGGTTAGAACATGCTGTATTCATCAAGAGACAGATGTCTATATGTGAAGTTCTTTAACGTCATTATCTAAAAAGTTTGTGAATGAATTAAACAGACACTACCAAAGATCTTATATTAACACCAAATTCCTTAAATGAAAACAACAACAAATTTCGTATCTATGACAAATGACAATCTCTGACAAAATTCCTGACTTGGAACAGACACATGAAAATATTCATAGGAAGGAGTAAATATGGTCAAAGTCTTTTAATAAATGAAAAAATATAGGTCCTACTTGTTCCATCGAAAACTTAGCACTCTGGATCAAAACAGTATATTAATATTATATAAGGAAATTAACAATTTTACAGTAATAAATATAACAAAGCCAAGGATTTTTTTATGCCCCAACAAAAATATTTATTGTGATCCCAATAAATGCTACTGAAAATAAGTAATGTATGTTTTTGCATATATCATTTGTATATAAAGACACACAATACAAAAGATTTGCTTTACCACAAGCTAAACTATCTTTAACAGGGTACCTAATATACTAGTCCCTTATCTTTTATCTATTTATAGCGACTCTGGATCAAGTTCAGAAGAAGACAGTGGTAAGAATCGATTTTATCTTTATAGAGAAATGGCTTTTGCTGATTCCATGACGTTTTTCTTGCAAATGGTCACTTTATTTTCATTTTCATTATAACAATAGCCATTTAAAGGTTGTTACTTGAAAAAAAATTCTGCAAGCAAAACAACTTGAAAAAATATGGTTTAGGCAAAACAACTTGAAAAAATTGCTTTGGCACAACAACTTGATTCAGGCACCCTAAGTTCTGATCGAGTGTGCAATTTGTTTTCAATTATAATTTTTTAAACTAATTGTACACAATATAATAAAAACAAAGAATCATGGATTAAAAAAAAAAAAGAGAGAAAGGCTCATTTGTTGATCAGCAGTACACCAGAAGGAAAAAAGATATACAATGTAGAACACTAATTTTACATAAAAAAAACAACATAAGAAATGCTGCAAAAAATCATGATATCAATCATGAAGCAAAAAAAAAATGCTAACATTTCAATGTTTTTTTAAATTTTATGAAGAGTTGACAGTTTTTTTTATGCCACCGCCATACATGCCATAGGCATAGGGGACATTAAGTGTTGCCCTGACCGTCCATCTTTCCATCCTTCTGTCTTTCCGTCTATCCCATTTTTAATATAAAGCTTGAGCGGGGAATTCATGTCCCAAGAAACATTCTTTTTATCCCCCCGCCGTAGCGGTGGGGGCATTAAGTTTTACCCTTGTCCATCTGTATGTACATACGTCCCAAAATTGGTTTCCGTTCTCTAACTTGAGTTTGCCTCAACCAAATGTTATGAAACTTATACACAATGCTTATTACCACAAAATACAGATCAAGTTTGAATTTTAGTGGCGTCACTTTAACTGTTCTAGAGTTATGCCCCTTTATAAATGGAAAAATTGCAAAATTTTTAGTTTCTGTTCTCTAACTTAATTTTATTTAAAACTCCATTGTTCAGGTGGAACTCTGCAGATAAATGCAAGGTAAAGTCTCCTGAATACAAGGAAACTGTTTCATCTAGGCAATATTGGGATTTGGACTTTCAAAAGACAACACAAAGTTTATGAACCTCTACCCTATTGTACCAACAAAAGTACAGTTGTTTTTAGGAATCATATTGCACAAAAATTCTTTAAATGGTAAAAAATTGCACATCATAGAATATCATAGGATCAGTTTGACTTTAATACCAGTAATAGCCAGTTTGACTTTAATACCAGTAATAGCCAGTTTGACTTTAATACCAGTAATAGCCAGTTTGACTTTAATACCAGTAATAGCCAGTTTGACTTTAATACCAGTAATAGCCAGTTTGACTTTAATACCAGTCATAGCCAGTTTGACTTTAATACCAGTAATAGTTTGACTTTAATACTGGTAATAGCCAGTTTGACTTTAATAATAGCCAGTTTGACTTTAATACCAGTAATAGCCAGTTTGACTTTTATACCGGTAATAGCCAGTTCGACTGTTATACCCGTAATAGCCAGTTCGACTTTAATACCGGTAATAGCCAGTTTGACTTTAATAATAGCCAGTTTGACTTTAATACCAGTAATAGCCAGTTTGACTTTAATACCCGTAATAGCCAGTTTGACTTTAATACCGGTAATAGCCAGTTTGACTTTAATACCGGTAATAGCTAGTTTGACTTTAATACCGGTAATAGCCAGTGTGACTTTAATACCAATAATAGCCAGAGTGACTTTAATTCCGGTAATAGCCAGTTTGACTTTTATACCGGTAATAGCCAGTTTGACTTTAATACCGGTAATAGCTAGTTTGACTTTAATACCGGTAATAGCCAGTGTGACTTTAATACCAGTAATAGCCAGTTTGACTTTAATACCAGTAATAGCCATGTTGTAAGTACTGTGGATTCATTATTCTTCGTGGGATATTCATTTTTGTAGATTTGGTGCGTGAAGGTTATTATTAAACCACGAATTTAGATATTCAACACAGTACAAATTTTCTATAATATAGATATAAGAAGATGTGGTATGAGTGCCAATGAGACAACTCTCCATCCAAGTCAAAATTTATAAAAGTAAACCATTATAGGTCAAAGTACGGACTTCAACACGGAGCCTTGGCTCACACCGAACAGTAGGCTATAAAGGGCCTCAAAAATTACTAGTGTAAAACCATTCAAATGGGAAAACCAACGGTCTAATCTATATAAAAAACGAGAAACACTTATGAACCACATCAACAAACGACAACTACTGAACATCAGATATAAGCTTGTATGCCGATTTTGGCAAAACTATGATATGTAATATCCATGAAAGTACAATCAAGGAAAATTGGTACCCATGAAAATAACTGAATCCACAGTATATAGAGAACAAGTGGTATATTTTGATAAATGTCTTTTGGTTATTTTTGTTGTTGGGTTACTGTCTCATTGATGAATACACTTTAACTCCTTGTATTCATATTAGTATAAACAATATTTATTTAAGAAACAAATCCATACACATGTAAACAATAAATTGCCGTTAAAGGATGGGAAACAGTAAGGGACTATTTATATTAGTACATTTAGCACTTTGAATCTATCCTAAATTCAAGCTAAAACAAGGAATCTGTAAATTCAAACAAACTCAGAACAAACCCATTGATTACCATGATAAACTAATAATGATACTATAATGCATTGCTATCATAGAATATATTTCAGGTTTACCTGAGTGTCATAAAATGTATCTCAAAATATACATATATTTGTGAATGTTATCATTTTTGCAGCAAACTTTGAAAAATTCCTTCATTTTCATTTTAGACTCATTGACACATAATGACATTATATTTCACCAAGTGTGATAAATCATTACTAATGTTTCTTTAGATTTCTATCATCTCTTGTAATACATATGGCACATATCAAGGATTTTAGTTTATGAAGTAATGTTTAAAAAACTTAAATCCTTGATCTGCACCTGCTTAGTTTGCTTTTTAACACATTTTGTGAAAATTTTCTACTTATGTACATTTTAGTAACCAAACTTCATTGTATTGACCTGTACTCATACTGCCATTATATTGTGTATTTTAGTAACCAAACTTCATTGTATTGACCTGTACTCATACTGCCATTATATTGTGTATTTTAGTAACCAAACTTCATTGTATTGACCTGTACTCATACTGCCATTATATTGTGTATTTTAGTAACCAAACTTCATTGTATTGACCTGTACTCATACTGCCATTATATTGTGTATTTTAGTAACCAAACTTCATTGTATTGACCTGTACTCATACTGCCATTATATTGTGTATTTTAGTAACCAAACTTCATTGTATTGACCTGTACTCATACTGCCATTATATTGTGTATTTTAGTAACCAAACTTCATTGTATTGACCTGTACTCATACTGCCATTATATTGTGTATTTTAGTAACCAAACTTCATTGTATTGACCTGTACTCATACTGCCATTATATTGTGTATTTTAGTAACCAAACTTCATTGTATTGACCTGTACTCATACTGCCATTATATTGTGTATTTTAGTAACCAAACTTCATTGTATTGACCTGTACTCATACTGCCATTATATTGTGTATTTTAGTAACCAAACTTCATTGTATTGACCTGTACATACTGCCATTATATTGTGTATTTTAGTAACCAAACTTCATTGTATTGACCTGTACTCATACTGCCATTATATTGTGTATTTTAGTAACCAAACTTCATTGTATTGACCTGTACTCATACTGCCATTATATTGTGTATTTTAGTAACCAAACTTCATTGTATTGACCTGTACTCATACTGCCATTATATTGTGTATTCTATTGATATTATGTAGCACATGGAAGAATGATAAAGTTAATAGGGCATCTTAGTTGTTTGTTAGATGGCTGAGTTAAATTCCCTGTCAAGGCACTTGATATTGTTAATTTCAATTTAAGTTTATTGCAGGTAAGTTTCATCATTTTTTTTCCACTTTTGCATGCAATATTTTCTGAATTTGATTATAAAATAATTACCATGAACCAAAAGGTGTAGAGTCAGGAGACCTAAAGTTAATTAATTGTTGGTTACTTAATGTCCAGTGGCAAATATTTCATGTATGTACCTTTATTTGACAATTAGATACAAACTATATATATATTATTCCACTTTTAGGGCAATAGTACACACATTCAAACCAAGCGATTTTCAATTTACTTTTGTTTTGGACAGTGTTAATTCAAAAGTGTATTTGTATTTTAGGTTTCAGTCATATTTTTCTTTACTTCTTGTCTTGAATTTGTTAGAAAACATTTACCACAGCCTTACATATGTCCAAAATTGTCTAAAGCAACAAAATATATTGTTTGTTTATTTAAGTTCTAAAGAGATATTTATAAAACATTGTCATTATTACTGTATGCCAAAACTTGTTGATTTTATAATATTAGATATTCTTTACATATATTTTTATCATATTTTACATGACACTTTTAAATAACAATAATTTTCAAGAATTTTAACATGTTAAAAAAAATTAGTACTTATCTTTCATAAACTTACTCATTAGTAATGCCAGTGCTAGGGGCCATCTTAAACTTGCAGGTGAGAGTTTTTATGCTCCGTATTGAAGGCCTCACTGTGACTTTGAGATGAAGAACAGCAATAAAAGCACTGTTTTTTGCTTTTTATGTGTTTTTTGCTGTGCATGTACTGATTATTTAGTGTCATGGATGGATACCCCATATCCTTTGTTTTTCTATTCTGTTATACCTGTTGTACTTTTCATAGGTGCCTCATCATTTGAAATTAGTGTTATTTGGATGATAACCACTCACTGTTAGTAATTATATCATTTGATGGAATGGAGAATGAACTTATGAAATAGAGGCGATGTTACATTGTGTTGATCAATAAGCCCCTTTGTTGACAATAAATTAAAGCACTTTTAAATAAGCATTTTTTTCAACTAAAGGAGTAAATGGATGACTTTAAAAGCTTACAATTTTCATCATGTTTCTTTATCAACATGTTTCTGTACTTCTCATTTTGGTTTCAGTAAGGAATTTTGTATATGAGAATTTATGTTATTTTTTAATCAAATTTATTTGTAACGTCACATTACCCAAATTGCACCAAGTACCAAAATTGCTCCTATTTAGCAAAAATAGCAGCGGGAAAGTTTTCTTAGAGACTGAACAATTTGTATTTTTATGATTTGACATTATGCAACATAGGTAAATATATTTAAATACACAAAACGTTCACAGTATATATCAACAGATGAAGTATTAACTGGAAAAAGTCAAATCTACGGAAACGTCGACATGCAACGTCCACAAAAAGTCATCTTTTAGAAATGAGCAAAAAAAATATGTTAAAAGCATCCATTTCTTAAAAAATGAATAGGAAGCATGGACTTATGTCAGATTGTTCTAAATATTTGAAAAAAAAAGCAAAACATCTGTTATTCGATTTTTAAGGATGTGAATTTAAGCATGTTTTAGTTTATAGTTTACATGTATTAGTTTGTGATTAGGTCAGTTCAAGGGGAACCATTAGTGGTAGGCCAGTGTTAATTGGTATGCAGTTGTATGAGTATTAGCACATCTGATTTCCATGGAGAATATTTGGCCTCGCCCTCTCAGTCATGGTCTATTGACTTTGAAACTTTTGCTTAGTTTACATGTATTAGTTTGTGATTAGATTAGTTTAAGATGAACCACTTATTTTAAGTCAATGATATTTGGTTTGCAAATTTATTGGCATTTACAAGTCTCATTTCTATGGAGATTATATAGCCCCACCCCCTCATCATGGTTCCTTGACTTTGAAACTTTTACATAGTTTACAAGTTAATGTTTGTGTTTAGACTTGTTTAAAGGAAAAGACTTATGATAAGTCAATGGTATTTTGTTTGCATTTGTATTAGCATTGACACATCTCATTTCCATGCTCATACCTTCAGTCATGGTTCATTGACTTTGAATATTTGCATAACTTACATGTTAAAGTATTGCTATTTTAATTTCAACATTTGCATTGTCAAAATTACAAATAGGCGAGACATATCTCTGTTTCAATATTCATTTTAAGGTACAAATCAGATTACCAAGCTTACCCTTATTATTTTGTAGATTCACATGTTGGAAGAAAGAAACACAGTTGGAGAAATGTTTCATCAAAGGATATATGTAAGTGTAGACAAATATAATTTGCTATTTGAAAAGTTTTGCGTTTCACTAAAATTTCACTAAAATTTCTCTTCGATATCCTATAGTACCTTTGTAATCTTGTTTCAAATTATAAAGAAGTGAAGTGATATCAGTCCCAAAAGATACCAAAAGCAATAATTTGTAAAACACTAACAGAATGATTATATCTATTAAGAAAAAAGAAAGATTTGAAGACCAATAAAAAGTAGGTAATGATAAAACACAGAATTAATAGGGCCTGGTGATGATTCTTAGCCTGACCAGTTTCAATCTCTCATGGACCTTCTTTAGAGACATAATGATGGATTAATAGAGGCACACTATTTATATACTGGTAGTGTCTGATAGTTATTAGTTCTGGTTTATTATTTGTTATTTGTTTTGGATAATATTTATTCCTGTCTGGATAATTATCAGTTATCCAATCAGTTAAATATGAGGGGTAATTAGGGTCTACCTATTTGTTTGTCCTTTTTTTGGCTTTTTAGCTCACCTTTCCAAAGGAAATGTGAGCTTTTGCCATCACTTGGTGTCCGTCGTCGTTGTCGTACGTCGAATGTGTAAACTATTTCAAATATCTTCTCCTCTGAAACTACCAAACCAATTCAAACCAAACTTAAGCTGAAAGATCCTTAGGGTATCTAGAATAAAGTTTGTGTTTTATTTTCTGTTTCGTCAAAAAACATGGCCGCCATGGCTAAAAATAGAACATAGGGGTAAAATGCATTTTTTGGGCTATATCTCAAAAACTAAAGCATTTAGAGCAAATCTGACATGAGGGTAAAAATGTTCATTAGGTCAAGTTCTATCAGCCCTGAAATTTTCAGTAACTTTAAGGAAATTTTGCATTTTTTGGTTATCTTGAATAATATTATAGATAAAGATAAACTGTAAACAGCAAAAATGTTCAGCAAAGTAAGATCTAAAATAAGTTTTATATGACCAAAATTGCCAATTGACCCCTTATTGCCCTTTAAGGACAATTTTACACAATTTGTTTATCATGTTTTCTAATTTTTAAAAATCTTCTCTGAAACTACTGAACCAAATTAAACCAAACTTAAGCTGAATGATTCTTAGGTTATCTAGAATAAAGTTTGTGTTTTATTTTCTGTTTCCTCAGAAAACATGGCCGCCATGGCTAAAAAAAGATAAAATGCAGTTTTTATACGACCGCAAGAATTTTTTGGTCGTATATTGGTATCAAGTCGTCGTCGTCCGCGTCTTCCGAAGACAGATGGTTTCCAGATAATAACTTTAGTATACATAAATAGAAATCAATAAAATTTTAACACAAGGTTTATAACCACTAAAGGAAGGTTGGGATTGATTTTGGGGGTTATGGTCCCAGCTGTTTAGGAATAAGGGGCAAAAAGGGGCCCAAATAAGCATTTTGTAGTTTCAGACAATAACTTGTGTTAAAGTGTATGAATCTCTGAAATTATACCACAAGTTTCCATACTACAAAGGACAATTTAGCAAAGGAGGTAATCCAAATCAATTTTAATAACAATGTTTGATTACCTCCTTACACTACTTGTAAATGTATGTAAGAAATGATGATGGTCTGAGATACTGACCATAACTTGAGGGAAAGAATTATTTTTGGAATAAGGAAAGGGGAGGTGAAAAAATTGAGGGGACAATTTTCTCATTTCAGATATCAGAAATTAAAAGAAAAATTCTTCAAAAATTTTTTGGGGTTAATATTCAACAGTATAGTGTATTGCACAAACGCAAAAAACGGGTAAAATATTTTTTTTGGGGTGTCAATTAGCATAGTGTATTGCACAAAAGCAAAAATTGAACATAAATTCAAATCATATAACCAATTTGAAGTTCTTTGACTACAGTTATTATGATTTGATTTGATTTGATTTTGGTTTTTAACGCCACAGTTATTATTGGTGTCGGAGAAAAAATTTAATTACAATTCAAATTCAGACCTGTATCAAGCATGAATATTGTGTCCATTTTGGCCCCCAACTTTTCAGGGTTGGACATCTCAGACCTGTATCGTATCCAGCTGTGCTCAGCAAAGTAATTTATTGACTTATATCTCAAAAACTAAAGCATTTAGAGCAAATCAGACAAATTTTTTGGTTTTGAAGAAAATATGACAGATACAAAGAACATTTAAATGGCATTTTTAAGCCATTCATTATTATATTGAAAAGCAAAAATAATCATTGGTGAAAGATTTGTGCAAAAAACTACAGGTGAGCAATTCAGGCTCTTGAGAGCCTCTTGTTCTTTGAAACTATTATAGATACAGATAAACTGTTGTCAGCAAATATTATCAGCAAGGAATTATCTACAAGGAAATCAAGTGACAATATGAAAAGTTTTACCAATTTATGATATCTGTATACCTGTAGTATAATTTTCTTAATAAGGAAAATATTATCGAAGAAAAATGAAATGTCCCTGCATTAACCCATGCATATTGCAAAAGAATTACATGTTCACTTAAACATGAGTAGGTGCCAATGGAACAACGCCATCAAGAAAAGGAAAATTAATGATAGGAATGTAAAAGTTGTGCTGTTTGTCCTAAATTTTGATATGAAGAGGCATTCAAATGTGATTTTTAAATATTTTCAGATAATGCACCAGATCCAACTGTATCAGGAAAAAGAGAGAAAAGAGCTGATACCAATGTGGTCTGTATTAATTTCTCAAAGTTGATTGCACCAAGTCACATGTTCACAGGAGATCCTGTGTACTGCAAGGATTGTAAAGCCATACTGTCACATATTAGTAAAGTCACAAAGGCAGAACAGCAACAGGTAAGCTAAAATTCATTTAGTTTCTAAGCATCATTTATATGTAATGATATAGACTGTCAGAACTTACAGATGCCATTCTGTACTTTCTCTTGGCAAACTACAATAAAAGCAGTATATTCAGAATTATACTTTAACTTTAAAGTTTTAATTGCATAATATATGTGTACAAATCATTTCCTCACAATTTTATTTGTTAGATCTTAAGGTAGCTTGGGTGTCTAAATGTTCTACGATAGATTTTTGTTAAATTTCTGTAAAAGACTTCTGGGTCAATGTTCTTTCAAATTTCAATATAAAAACTGGGGGTCAAGGATCTTGTTTTTTCTTTGAAATATATTGAAATTAAAGAAATCGAGGTTATTTTATATTGGTTATATAGGGAAACCTTAATTTTTATGCCCAACCTAGGGGCATTATATTTTTCAGTCTGTGTGTCAGTCAGTCCATTCGTCTGTTGTACTGTCCATTCGTCCGTCTGTCCCGCTTCAGGTTTAAAGTTTTTGGTCAAGGTAGATTTTGATGAAGTTGAAGTCCAATCAACTTGGAACTTAGTACACATGTTCCCTAAGTATGATCTTTCTAATTTTAAAGCCAAATTAGAGTTTTGACCACAATTTCACGGTCCACTGAACATAGAAAATGATAGTGCTAGTGGGGCATTCGTGTGCTATGGACACATTCTTGTCTTATTGAGAAAACATTTAACAATAAAATTGGCTAAAAATTCAATAAGAGAATTGCTTTTCATTTATACTTATGAAATATCAAATAAAAATAGGGAGTTACAGACTTATTTCTTGAAAAATCCCCAAAACACAAATTGTCCTATCAAATTCAGTATAATTATATGCCCTTGATTTTAAAGGATTTTTTTCTGAAAATTTTAAATACACTTTACATCATTTAATTTTTTGATAGTTTAATCGTTAAATTTCAAGTTTTAGATATTTTTGTTGTATATTGAATGATGGGTGGTAAAATATTTTCAAAACAGAAAAGAGAATTTTTGTAACTTTCCTAAAAGGGATGCTCAGAAAAAGACACCCGCTCTACCTTAAGGATGACATTGGCAAAATTCTAGCAGACTAGTACCAGTAACATTATTAGAGCCCCACCGAATGGTGGACACCCTATAGTGATCAGTCTGTCTGTCCGTCTGTCCGTCTTCGTCCGTAACAAATTACGTCTGCTCTATATCTAGAGAACCGTTATGATTTCAAAGTTTATACTTGACATGTATATTAACCAACACCAGAGGGTGTGTCATAATGTATATGTACAACTTCCTAGGTCAAAGGTCAAGGTCAAAAACTTTGGTTTTAGTTGACAACCCCATGTCCTATGGTAAAGATCGTGTCCGCTCTATATCTTGAGAACCGTTATGATTTCAAAATTTATACTTGACGTGTATATATACCAACACCAGAGGGTGTGTCATAATTTATGTACAACTTCCTAAGTCAAAGGTCAAGGTCAAAAACTTTGGTTTCAGTTGACAACCCAATGTCCAATGATAAAGATACAAATTTTTTACCACACATTATTCACAGCATGGCCCACAGAGATGGCTCCCATCTCAATGATATCTAGTTTTTTTTTAAAACAACAAATATTGTGATTAAATTTTTTACAGATAAGTCTAATTAAAATCTTGTATAAATTTGTTTTCTGTTTTCTTAAACAAAAATGCATTCTTTGGAAAACAAAGCTTCTCGTACATAGAAATAAAAATTTATAAATTTTAGTTATGGACCTGCGAATTCTGTGGAGCATTAAATGAAATCAATGTCATGGATGAGGAAATCCCTAAGGAGGAAGATGTAACCTTTATGTTAGAACCTGCTTTATCTACTACTACAGCTGGACCATCAGGAACAGACGAGTCTCTTGTTGTCTTTTGTGTTGACATATCTGGCAGTATGTGTGTTACTACTGAGGTAAGTACACTGGACCATCAGGAACAGACGAGTCTCTTGTTATCTTCTGTATTGATACATCTGGCAGTATGTGTGTTACTACTGAGGTAAGTACACTGGACCTCAAGAACAGATAAGTCTCTTGTTATCTTCTATATTGATACATCTGGCAGTATGTGTGTTACTACTGAGGTAAGTATACTGGACCTCAGGAACAGACGAGTCTCTTGTTATCTTCTGTATTGATACATCTGGCAGTATGTGTGTTACTACTGAGGTAAGTATACTGGACCATCGGGAACAGACGAGTCTCTTGTTATCTTCTGTATTGATACATCTGGCAGTATGTATGTTACTACTGAGGTAAGTACACTGGACCTCAGGAACAGATGAGTCTCTTGTTATCTTCTGTATTGATACATCTGGCAGTATGTGTGTTACTACTGAGGTAAGTACACTGGACCTCAGGAACAGATAAGTCTCTTGTTATCTTCTATATTGATACATCTGGCAGTATGTGTGTTACTACTGAGGTAAGTATACTGGACCTCAGGAACAGACGAGTCTCTTGTTATCTTCTGTATTGATACATCTGGCAGTATGTGTTACTACTGAGGTAAGTACTTTGGACCTCAGGAACAGATGAGTCTCTTGTTATCTTCTGTATTGATACATCTGGCAGTATGTGTGTTACTACTGAGGTAAGTACACTGGACCTCAGGAACAGATAAGTCTCTTGTTATCTTCTATATTGATACATCTGGCAGTATGTGTGTTACTACTGAGGTAAGTATACTGGACCTCAGGAACAGACGAGTCTCTTGTTATCTTCTGTATTGATACATCTGGCAGTATGTGTGTTACTACTGAGGTAAGTATACTGGACCATCAGGAACAGACGAGTCTCTTGTTATCTTCTGTATTGATACATCTGGCAGTATGTGTGTTACTACTGAGGTAAGTACACTGGACCTCAGGAACAGACGAGTCTCTTGTTATCTTCTGTATTGATACATCTGGCAGTATGTGTGTTACTACTGAGGTAAGTACACTTGACCTCAGGAACAGATGAGTCTCTTGTCATCTTCGATATTGACCTACTTGGCAGTATGTGTGTTTTTTCTGAGGTGTGGTTTGTAAAATTTAATATTGCACTGTACAGTCGAACCTCGTTGTGTCGAAGTCGAAGGGACCGGACCAAAGTATTCGACTCGTCCGAGGTTCGACTCGTCCGAGGTCGAGTGTGTCATCATAAATTTTGAATGCATGAAATACGGTATGAGATTTATGAGAACTTGATACAATAAACAGTGTGCCTTTTTCGATATGACACTTTATGATAGTGTATTCAATCTCCATTTTTGGTCCTTCGTAATAATTAAAAACACAAGTACAGATACAAATCATGCACAAATAAAATCAATAGTCTACACAAATATTTACAAAGGTCAGTCGCTATAAATTATGAAATCACTCATGACACGAAATAAGTTCTGAACGGTCTCTGATAAGGTCGTCTGCTTTACATTAAATGATCATGAATTAATTATAATTGTCCTAATCCTTTTATCTATTGTAATTAATGAGTTTTAAATCTAACGATTCATTTAATCTCGGCTTGGGTCATTTAAATTGTTTCGTTTTATCTCAGGTGAAAATGTTCAACACACTAACATTCAGCTTGAACGATCAACAAAGGTGTTAATTAGCGGTCACCATAAACATGTCGTTTTAATTGTTATACAAACAAGTATGTTTACTAAGCTTTAATCTCTTTTGAAAATGATTAGGTGACATAAGAAATACATCCGATTTTAATTTTTATCATAAGGTCTGCATCTTGCGAAAATTCTTACTTTCGAAGTTCGAGACATCGGGGTCAATTTACATTAATTTTACTTAGACGGGACTATAAAATTTACTCGACTTAACCGAGTATTGAATCAACCGAGTTCGACTCATCAGAGGTAATTATGCATTGATCAAACGGGAATTTTACCTGGGCGAGAAATTACTTGACTCATCCTAGTTTTCGACACAACCGAGTTCGACACAACGAGGTTCGACTGTATATAAATTCAGGATTGCTTGATACGATGATTTATTGATAAAAAGAGAAATAATTGAGGCTAGATAAGGTATTTTACCAGTTTTTACGACCGCAAAAAATTTTGCGGTCGATATTAATATGACGTTAGCGTCGTCGTCCGAAGACACATTAGTTTTCGCACTCTAACTTTAGTTTAAGTGAATGGATCTCTATGAAATTTTACCATAAGGTTCAATACCACAAAAGGAAGGTTGGGATTGATTTTGGGGTTATGGTACCAACAGTTAAGAATAAGGGGCCAAAAGTGGCCAAAATACGCATTTGGTAACTTCCAGACATAACTTGTGTGTTAGTGTATGGATCTCTCTCACATTGTACCACAAGGTTCCATATCACAAAGGGAATACTGGGATTGATTTTGGGGAAATTGCCTCAAAATTTTAGGAATTAGGGGCCAAAAAGGGGCAAAAACAAGCATTTTCTAGTTTCATGACAATAACTTGTGTGTAAGTGTATGGATCTTTCTGAAATTGTACTACAAGGTTCCATATCACAAAGGAAAAGCTGGAATTGAGTTTGGGGTAATTGCCCAAAATGTTTAGGAATAAGGGACCAAAAGGGGCCAAATATAAGTATTTTCTAGTTTCAGACAATTACTTGTGTTCAAGTGGATGGATCTCTCTGAAATTGTACTGCAAGGTACCATACCACAAAGGGAAGGCTGGGATTGATTTTAGGGTAATTGCCTCAAAGTTTTAGGAATTATGGGCCAAAAGGGTAAAAACAAGCATTTTTCTAGTTTCAGGACAATAACTTGTGTGTAAGTGTATGGATCTTTATGAAATTGTACTACAAGGTTCCATGTCACAAAGGAAAGCTGGGTTTGAGTTTGGGGTAATTGCCCTAAACGTTTAGGAATTTGGGGCCGAAAAGGAGTTTTGGTCCCAACAGTTTAGGAATTAGGGGCCAAAAGGGTCCAAAATTAAACTTTGTTTGATTTCATCGAAAATTGAACTATAGGGGTTCTTTGATATGCGAATCTAACTGTGTATTTAGATTCTTAATTTTTGGTCCCGTTTTCAAATTGGTCTACATTAAGGTCCAAAGGGTCCAAAATTAAACTTAGTTTGATTTTAACAAAAATTTAATTCTTGGGGTTCTTTGATATGCTGAATCTAAACATGTACTTAGTTTTTTTATTATGGGCCCAGTTTTCAAGTTGGTCCAAATTGGGGTCCAAAATTAAACTTTGTTTGATTTCAACAAAAATTGAATATTTGGGGTTCTTTGATATGCTGAATCTAACCATGTATTTAGATTTTTGATCTTTGGACCCTGTTATCAACTTTGTCCACATTGAGGTCAAAAGGGTCCAAAATTAAACTTTGTTTGATTTCATCACAAATTGAACTCTTCTAACTAAGTATTTAGATTCTTAATTTTGGTCCCGTTTTCAAATTGGTCTACATTAAGGTCCAAAGGGTCCAAAATTAAACTTAGTTTGATTTTAACAAAATTGTTTTTAGGGTTCTTTGATATGCTGAATCTAAACATGTATTTAGATTTTTGATTATGGGCCCAGTTTTCAAGTTGGTCCAAATCGGGTCCAAAATTAAACTTTGTTTGATTTCAACAAAAATTGAATATATGGGGTTCTTTGATATGCTGAATCTAACCATGTATTTAGATTTTTGATTTTGGGCCCGTTATCAACTTTGTCCACATTGAGGTCAAAGGGTCCAAAATTAAACTTTGTTTGATTTCATCAAAATTGAATTCTTGGGGTTCTTTGATATGCTGAATCTAACCATGTATTTAGATTTTGGATATTGGACCATAATAGGTGAATGTCCAATTTAAAATTTTTAAGTTCTTAGACCACATTCATTCTGTGTCAGAAACCTATGCTGTGTCAAATATTTAATCACAATCCAAATTCAGAGCTGTATCAAGCTGGAATGTTGTGTCCATACTTGCCCCAACTGTTCAGGGTTCGACCTCTGCGGTCGTATAACATTGTGAATTTTTTTAGTAGTTAATAAAAATTCTTGCATCCACTGTGCCCATGTGCACCAAAACAATCTGTGCGAATCTGTTTAGGACTGCATGTCATCCAAGTTGTTGATTTATAAAGCACTTTACTGACGTAGATACTACGATTAATTTGGCCCCATTACCATGATTACTCTCTGTTCAAAATTTGACTATCCTGAACAATTTGATATATATAGATATAGTCATTAGTGCAGATGTCTTTTCTGATGTTGAAATTAGCCTTTCCACAATTAAATATGACAGAACAAAAGAATTCTTATATACTGTGAATTTGTTTATTTTCATGGGTACAAATTTTTGTGGATTAAGGAAAAAAAATTGTATTTTCGTGGATATTTGATTTCATGGTTTAACAAAAGTCTGCATACAAGCCCATAGAAAATGTGCACTTCCTTGAACAATTCAATTTGTGGTTTACATTTATCCACGTAATCGATGAAAATTGGTATTCCATGAATGATAATGAGTCCACAGTGGAAATAATGTAAAGAATAGTAATGAACTTATGTTGTATGAAGCTGGTGATACATTCCTCACAGCATTTGTCAAAACAGATATTACGTATCATCATATAGAAATTATCTATTGTCATAAAAATAGAAATAAGAGTATCATTTCATATTGTATATTTTAATTTAGGTTCCTGGCAGACTTGACTGGATAAAAAAAAGCTGGAGAAATAGTGGTAGATATGATGTAAACCGAGATGTAACTCAGGTCTCCCGTTTACAAGCAGCACAGGCAGCTGTAGACCACCAGTTAGAAGAAATGATAAAGGAACATCCAAACAGGAGAGTTGCTCTGATAGCCTTCAGTAGTGAGGTAATAGGATCTTTAAGGAATTTTTCTCATTTTCCAGACTTTTAGCAAAATTTATGAAAGAGGGTACAATTTTTCAACTTCTCCTACAGTTTTCAACTTAGATCCCTGAAACTTGACAGGAAGATTGCACATATGTTGACTTATGTTGTGCACCTGCTGTTATTTAATTGTGTGGATGAATTTTTCAATTTCATATTTCAAAAATTTATATGCTCAGTATTATAGTGCATTCTTCATTGTATAAGAAAAATTCTGTGCAGCCCAACGTTCTAGTCTTTGATCTATTTTCTCCATATTAAAGGTCCCAACATAAAAATGTGAAACAATTCAAACAAGAAAGCTAGTGGCCTAATTTATAACAATACAATTTAGGAAAAATAAATATGACAGACGTACACCAACGACAACCACTGAATCACAGGCTCCTGACTTTGGGACAGGCACATAAAGAAAGTGGCAGAGTTTACTGAGTTTACTGAGATTCAAAATCTACAGCAAGGTTGCAATATACAAAATCAAAATTATCATGATAAACATAAAAAAAAGTAGATTTGCTATGATTGCTGATATGACAACTATCTTTAAGTAACAAACAACAAAGCTGTGATTAAATTCATATTTGAAATAATGCACAATTAAAGTTGCAATCATTCCACTGTTGCTATGGAGCACTTTGATTTTTTTGAAAATGTAACACAGAGAACGGTTTTTATAGGTTATAGTTGTTGGAGATGGAAGTCAAAGGCAGATTAGAGTTAGAGGAAAAACTCGACTCAACAATCAACATCAACTCCTCAAGATTGGTAAAGATTTAAAAATGCCAGCAGCCATTAAAGACACCAGGAAACAGCTTGGAAAAGAAGTTTGGAGGTAAGAAAAAACGAATTATACTGCTGTTGATTTTATATCCATATATAATTACATTACATTGATGTTTCATGATGATTCATTCATTTTGATTGGCAGACAACAGTCACATGATCTGTATTTCCAATTCATGATTGCAATGCTCTCCATGACCACATTATAACAATGCATAGGAATATTGAAAACAAAAAAAATGAAATGAAATTAAGAATTGAAAGTTAGATTTAACCTGTTATTTACTGGTTAAAATATTGAAATGATATTTAAGAATTGAATGCATCTTTGTTTTTTTTTAGGTTTATAAGATTGTAAAAGCCCTGACCTTGTGCAAAACTTTCATTTGAAGCACTTTTTGCTCTTCATACAAAGTGTGCTTTATTCAACGCTATTGCTCTCTTGTTAGACTTTAAAAAGAAGAATTTCACTGACATTCTTTCTCACTATGCATATTGTGCTGTTTTTAGATAAATTAGATATAAGACGACAAATTCAATATATGATAGCATTTAACATGAGTCCATATAGTAATTCACTTTTAATTTATCAGTACAATCTATAGTTCATCTTTAAGCCAGGACTACACCTGAAAATATTTAATCTATAAAAGTGTTAAATAGAATTAAATTACAGTGTTCTCCCAGGATTTTGGATAGCACCAGGGTAACGCGTGTGGACAGCTTGGTGAAATATTTCATACAATCAATTGTGTCACGTCAGGTAGCGTCGCTAGCTCTATTTCTAGTTACTGTAGTTTTATGTCTCTTGTTTTGTTTTAATACTGTGGTACTGTGTTATGTAGACATTGAGTCAGAAAATTATTGGTAAAAAGAAGTAAATCAAAAACAGTTTGTATACTTTTAAATAAATAAATTATGATTCATAATAAAATATTCATCTGAATTTAAAGTAATTAAATCTTTTATAAAATCCAAAATCAATAAAAATAAAATATCATTCAAAAGAGAACAAAATGTTCAATTTAAAAACTTTCTAGTTTCTAGAAAGAAAGTTGTTGTATGTGAAAGGATCCTGTCATAAGAAAATATAAAATTAACAAGAACAATTGCAAATATTGTTTAATTATTTGAACCAGTTTCTATCTTAGATTTTAATAAAAGAAATTTTCATAAATTTTAGAACATTTTGCCATAGATTTCATGTAAATATTAACCTTTCTTGTCTTTGGTGATAATCAAACATAGATACAGACTTAATACTGCACTGAAATCTAAATCTTTATTTGTCATGAACCATTTAAAAAAAATTCCTAAATCTATAAATTTATTTCTGGTCTATAGATCTATAAGTAACCATATTCAATGTCAACAACTAAGTCTCCTATTTTCCGCCTAAATGACAGGAAGTAGATATAAATAGATTTTACATGTGCTTATGGATAAAATTTGCAAGATTACTTCTGTTATTCATTAATTATGGATATAGATATCCAGTTTGAAGGTACAGTCATGCATTTTATTTATAAAATAGAATAGATTGCAATTAATTGTAAATAAACTTGAATATTCATTTCTACGTGAACTAACTGGGTCATGTGATATGTACAGACAGATACTACAGTTTGAAACCCGACTATCATGCAATAACTATGTCATAATTAAAGATAATATTGGCCATGGTTTAATCAGAGACATATAATACTATTATATAAGAATTGAGAAATGTATAATTGTCAATTATACGTAATGAGCCACATTTATGATGTACAAAAAAATGTACCGATCGGGTCAAGACACTGTTTGTGTACAAAGTATTTGCCGACTTGTCACATGTCAGTGCTTGGGTGGTGAGTGAAGCCATGAAATAGTTATCTGTGATCATAAATTTATGAACTCTTAATTAAAACACAAAAGAATCATGTTACAAATGTTAATTACATCGATTAAATCCAATCAACAAGGTTAACCTCATAAGGTAAATCGATCACGTGATGTAAACAATCTGTGTTGAACTGGTTTGAACTGGTCAAATTTCACCTGGAATTTTAAACCGCACGGAAAAGATTTAACAAGTCGTTTAAAACTTTACCGATTTACGATTTTTAACTGAAAATTTTAGCACCACGGAGAAAAATTATACATCGCGGTAAGAATGATACCAACAGGGTAAAAATGATACATCAGCGGGCCCGCGGTCCTTTAAGGGCCTGGGAGAACACTGAATTATTTAATCAGAATTACACAAAAAATGAAAAAACTGAAATTGTTATAATTAATCGTGCATTTTTGTCAACAATCGAAATAATAAAAGCATGCATAAATTTTCAAATTTACACTATTATGATTTCAGTCTAGAAGAAGAAGGATGGACAGCACTTGGTCCAGCACTATTAATAGCTGTTGGCATGGCAGGAAAATGTCCTGGGTCAAAAGTCATAGTCTGTACTGATGGAATGGCCAATGAAGGAGTTGGAAGTGTGGACAATTCTCGATGTAGTCGAGAAATAGGAGCAAACAGTGAACAATTCTATGAAGATGTAGCAATGGAAGCAGCAAAACAAGGGTAATTTTTCTATCAGAGTTTTATTATATGATTATGAGCAGAAGATTTTGTGCTACTTGTGTTGAAGTATTCTTTCAGTTAATATATAATATGTAACGCCAGTTTTAACTGAACAAAATAATTGAATTTTCTGTTGAACATGTTAATGTAAAAGTAAAGTCAATATATCTATAAAAAAACTTATCTGTAATTACAAGAAATCTCTATTCAACTTCAGTATTTAACAACTCTTCTTCTTAAACTATTACATCTTTAGCCTTACATTTTGTACTTTGAAATAACAACTGGTTTTAAATGTATTTTAGGACTAGTATATCTGTCATTAGTTTTAGAGGAACAGATTGTAAACTGGTTTACCTGGGAAAACTGGCAGATAAAACAGAAGGACAGGTATGTTCAATAATAAGATACTAGGGTTTTTTCATTCTTATTTTAGAAGTTTTTGTAAATTTTAAAATTCTATTTTTGCCATAAATTTTTTTAATTTATTTTTTAATAGAACTAGGATTTATTTAGATAGGAAGACTGCAACAAATACATTTTTTTGAGAGTGGAAATATAAATTTTATGCACTCTGCTCACACTGCATGGAGTGTTCTCAATTTTCAATACAGAAAATATTTTAACAGCAGAATATAAGACATACAAATAACCAATAGTTCTGATGCTGCTAATGTAGGGTAATAATCATGAAGGTATTTTGTATTTGAAATTTGTCCTGCTTGTATGATAAATTTTCTAATGAATATTCTAAAATTCCAGGTGAATATTGTTGACCCTCAGAAGTTGACCGATGAATTTTCTAGTATTTTGGCTGGAAACATCATAGCAACCAATGTTGTAGCAACTTTTCTGCTTCACAAAAAAATGTAAGTATAACTGTTTCAAAAGAATTATTTTTTTTCCTGCTTTTTTGTGTTTTCCTTTACAACTGCCAAGCAGGTGTACTAAAATTATATAATTTCATTAAGATTACCTGTGCTATAAATGTTGATGTAAAATGATCAAATCTTTTTTCAAAAAGATATCCTGTCAAAACACAAACAACACATGTATTAAAGAGAATGAAATAAAGTTTACAGACAGCAACTCTTTTCAAAAAAAATATTTAACGGACTAAAATGGATCATAAGTTAAACTGAAATGATCATGACATACGAGTAAAAAAACTTGTAAGAATTTTTCTGAAAAGGATGATAGAATAGTTACATATAAAAAAAAATGCCCAATTTAGTATTGATAATTTTGTTAGAATTTCGAATTGCATCTGAGAGCTTTTAATATCAAAGCCCAGGAGTTAAAAATTCACCTTTTCTGAATCTAAATTACTGTGGGTAATTATATTGTCATACATCAAAATGCAAATTATGTCACATTATTCCAGTTGAATTTCCATTGTTTAGGATGTATTAAACAAATGACTGCTATTGGAAATATTTCTGTGATTGCTTCAGGTTGTGAAAACTAATATGCTGTAGAAGATATGTTCACATTATTTATTCACTTTTTTATGCCCCTGCCGTAGCGGAGGGACATTAAGTTTTACCCCGGTCTGTCTGTACGTCCGTCCGTACATGTTATGAAACTTAAACAAAATGCTTATCACCACTTAACACAGATCTAGTTTGAATTTTGGTGGCGTCACTTTAACTGTTGTAGAGTTATGCCCCTTTACAAATGGAAAAATTGATCAATTTTTCGTTTCCGTTCTCTAACTTTAGTTTGCCTCAACCAAATATTATGAAACTTATACACAATGCTTTTTACCACAAAACACAGATCAAGTTTGAATTTCGGTGGCGTCACTTTAACCATTCTAGAGTTATGCCCGTTTACAAATGAAAAAATTGCTGAATTTTTCGTTTCCATTCTCTAATTTAAGTTACCCTCTACCAAATGTTATGAAACTTATACACAATGCGTATTACCACAAAACACAGATCAAGTTTGAATTTTGGTGGTGTCACTTTTACTGTTCTAGAGTTATGGCCCTTTACAAATGGAAAAATTGCTGAATTGTTTCGTTTCCGTTCTCTAACTTAAGTTTGCCTCAACCAAATGTTATGAAACTTATACACAATACTTATTACCACAAAACTCAGATCAAGTACAAATTTAGGTAGCGTCACTTTTACCGTTCTTCAGTTAGGTCCCTTTATAACTTTATATGATATGCAAGCGGGGGCATTATCTGTGTCCCATGGACACATTCCCATTTATTTAGTCAAATATTGTTGTTACTTTTGACTTTTTGTAAATTTGAGAAATGTTCACATTTATTTTTAATTACTCAAATTCTTTACTTAATATTAAAATCCAGAGTAATGCATTCAATGTCTCAAAGACTTACAAATATAAGTGATGACTATAGATTGCTTTTTCTTGGTAGGTTTGTAAATGATGAGTGTAAAAAAGAAAGCAAAGTTGTGAAACAGATTGGAAATGCTACAGCTGATACTGAAGTAACATTTGAATATGGAATTAGGATCAATGAACAGAGAGATGAGGAAGACACTGTCACAGAAACTGCAGATAAAGAGAAACCTGTATCCATGGAAATGGTCGAAAAAGAGAAAACCATTTCTATGGAAACTGATAACAAACAAGAAGGTACAAACACATCCTGTAATGATATAAAGCTCATTTGCAACAGTTTTTATACGACCGCAAAATTTTTGCGGTCGTATATTGGTATGACGTTGGCGTCATCGTCGTCGTCGTCCGAAGACACATTGGTTTTTGCACTATAACTTTAGTTTAAGTGAATGGATCTCTATGAAATTTTACCATAAGGTTGAATACCACAAAAGGAAGGTTGGGATTGATTTTGGGGGTTATGGTACCAACAGTTAAGGAATTAGGGGCCAAAAATAAGCATTTTTGTAACTTCCAGACAATAACTTGTGTGTAAGTGTATGGATCTCTCTGACATTGTACCACGAGGTTCCATATCACAAAGAGAAGGCTGGGATTGATTTTGGGGGTAATTGCCTCAAAATTTTAGGAATTAGGGGCCAAAAAAGGGGCAAAAAATAAGCATTTTTCTAGTTTCAGGACAATAACTTGTGTGTAAGTGTATGGATCTTTCTGAAATTGTACTACAAGGTTCCATATCACAAAGGGAAAGCTGGAATTGAGTTTTGGGGTAATTGCCAAACGTTTAGGAATTAGGGGCCAAAATAAGCATTTTCTAGTTTCCAGACAATAACTTGTGTTCAAGTGTATGGATCTCTTTGAAATTGTACTGCAAGGTACCATACCTCAAAGGGAAGGCTGGGATTGAGTTTGGGGTGATGAATTCAAAAATTGGGGGATTTTTTTTTTCATTTTTTTTTTCTTTGAAATTTTCCATTTTAAGTTGGTTATTTCTGATTTATATTTAAAAGCAAATAATAATGATATGGCAGGAGATACACACCAAACAGGATGTGTAAATTATTATATAATAAGTATTGTGCAATAGCAAGAAATTTTCAATTGCACAGTATTGCGCAATAGCAAGAAATCTTCAATTGCACAGTATTGCGCAATAGCAAGAAATTGTCAGTTGTACAGTATTGCGCAATAGCAAGAAATATTCAATTGCACAGTATTGGGCAATTGCAAGAAATATTCAATTGCACAGTATTATGCAAAAGAAGATACTTTGTATAAATTGCTTATTTCTTGACCAATTTCAATGGGGTTTTATTCTTGAATTCTTGGGGTTCTTTAATATGCTGAATCTAACCGTGTACAGTCGAACCTCGTTGTGTCGAACTCGGTTGTGTCGAAACCTCGGATGAGTCGAAGTAATTTCTCGGTCCCGGTAAAATTCCTGTTTGATAAATGCATAATTACCTCTGATGAGTCGAACTCAGTTGATTCGAATACTCGACTAAGTCGAGTAAATCTTATAGTCCCGTCGATGTAAAATTCATGTAAATTGACCCCGATGACTCGAAGTTCGAAAGTAAGAATTTTCAAAAGATGCAGACCTAATGATAAAAATTCAAATCGGATGTATTTCTTATGTAACTTAATCATTTTCAAAAGAAATTAAAGCTGAGTAAACATACTTGTTTGTATAACAGTTAAAATGACATGTTTAATTAACACCTTTGGTTGATTGTTCAAGCAGAATTTTAGTATGTTGAACATTTTTCACATCAGATAAAAACAAAACGAATTTAAATGACCCAAGCCGAGATTAAATGAATCGTTAAATTTAAAACTCATTAATTACAATAAATAAAAGGATTAGGACAATTATGATAAATTCATGATAATTCAATGTAAAGCAGACGACCTCTGGCTCATCAGAGACCGTTCATAACTTAATTCGTTCCACGAGTGATTTCATAATTTATAGTGACTGACCTTTGTTAATATTTGTGTAGACTATTGATATTATTTGTGAATGATTTGTATCTGTACTTGTGTGTTTAATTATTATGAAGGACCAAAAATGGAGATTGAATACACAATCATAAAGTGTCATATCGAAAATAGGCACACTGTTCATTGTATCTAGTTTACACAAATCATTCCGTATTTCATGCATTCCAAATTTATCACGACACACTCGACCTCGGATGAGTCGAACCTCGGATGTGTCGAATACTTTGGTCCGGTCCCTTCGACTTCGACACAACGAGGTTCGACTGTATTAAGTTTTTGGATTTTGGGTCCCGTTTTTAAATTGGTCCACATTGAGGTCCAATGGGTCCAAAATTAAACTTTGTTTGATTTCATCAAAAATTGAATTATTGGGGTTCTTTGATATGCCGAATCTAACCGTGTATTTAGATTCTTAATTTTTGGTCCCGTTTTCAAATTGGTCTACATTAAGGTCCAAGGGTTCAAAATTAAACTTAGTTTGATTTTAACAAAAATTGAATTCTTAGGGTTCTTTGATATGCTGAATCTAAACATGTATTTAGATTTTTGATTATGGGCCCAGTTTTCAAGTTGGTCCAAATCGGGGTCCAAAATTAAACTTTGTTTGATTTCAACAAAAATTGAATATGTGGGGTTCTTTGATATGCTGAATCTAACCATGTATTTAGATTTTTGATTTTGGGCCCGTTATCAACTTTGTCCACATTGAGGTCAAAAGGGTCCAAAATTAAACTTTGTTTGATTTCATCAAAAATTGAATATATGAGGTTCTTTGATATGCTGAATCTAACCATGTATTTAGATTTTGGATATTGGACCATAATAGGTGAATGTCGAATTTAAAATTTTTAGGTTCTTAGACCACATTCATTCTGTGTCAGAAACCAATGCTGTGTCAAATATTTAATCACAATCCAAATTCAGAGCTGTTTCAAGCTCGAATGTTGTGTCCATACTTGCCCCAACTGTTCAGGGTTCGACCTCTGCGGTCGTATCAAGCTGCGCCCTGCGGAGCATTTTATTCAATATGTTAATATTTGTTTAATTCTTTAAACAGGACTTTGTGAAATAGTGCATATAAGATAGATATTTTCAATTTGAAATTTTTGTTCTTTGTTATAATTATTAACATGATTATGTCACCTGAAATTGCTCTTTTTGTATGAGGTTATGTGTACCCTTTGAGCAAACTGTGCAAATATACCATGTCAATAACTGAATATACTGTTACAATATTACATATTATATGTTACATAAAAAATGTCTATTTTTGAAAATACTATAAAAAGTTAGTTTAAGTGATAGTTGAAATAAATGACTTGTAATAATTGTTTGAAGATGTATTCTTTATCAAATATTAAATATTCTTTCAGAGAAAAAAGTAGATGATCAGCCTCCTAATGAAGCAAGTACTTCCTCAAAAAGTGAAAGGTCAAAGGTCAAAGTTGAGGTGCCTGATGATTTACCTTTTCAACTTCAGCTTAAATACACGGACACAGATGGAGCAACAGCATTAAGGGTTTTTACACAGATAAAACCTGCTACAAGGGACAGGA
Organism: Mytilus coruscus; assembly: GCA_017311375.1. Lineage (NCBI taxonomy): Eukaryota > Metazoa > Mollusca > Bivalvia > Mytilida > Mytilidae > Mytilus > Mytilus coruscus. The sequence goes on along the minus strand of CM029603.1, from coordinate 36,514,938 downwards.
AAGAAGCTGAAGAAAGTAAGTAAACTCAGCTTGACCTTTAGCTCTGTCCAATCATTGAAATCAAATCTGATTTCTTCAGAACAGAATTGTTTCCCTTCAAAATAGATGACACAATCTTTATGATTATTTGGTTCAATTTATTTCATTACATTAATTTGAAGTAAAAATTTGAAACTTAATGTGCTGATAGAGTTGATAGGTCAAGGAAATGAAAATCATCAATTTGGGCACAGTACTTACGTGTCTACTGGTTATGAAAATTTACTGTGGATTCATTTATTTTCGTTGGTACCAATTTTTGTGGATTAAGGAAAACTTATGTGTTCGTTGATATTTAATTTCGTGGTTTTGACGAAGTCTGCATACAAGCCTATGGAAAATTTGTTATTCGTTGAACATTTAATTTCATGGTTCACCTGTACCCACTAAATCCACGAAAATTAGTATCCAACGAATAATAATGAATCCACAGTAAAAGATCTGTTTGTCAAACATCTGTCTTGACTGTTAGTAGATAGTACATAAATTGTTATTTTGGCTTGTTTTGTTTGACTTCTTGGCAAGTCAAGCCTTTTGTATTATTTCTAGATATTTTGAATTTGCCTTCTCGTTATTTCAGAAATAAATGTGGAAGTGATTGGAGCTAATGTACAGAAACAGATAGGATCCTTAGTGTTAGATGGTTGTTACACAGAGTCCAGAGTAAAAGCTTTGATGAATCAAAGACTTGTATGGAGACATAAAAAGTAAGTTTCATTGGTCTAATCAGTCTTTTTTTCCAGAGGATGATAATTTTTATCTTTACTGACAATGGACTAAGATGAAAAAAAGAAAGTCATAAAAGTTTCCTTTTAGGCATATTGAGCTTTGTTAATTCACTATGAAAAAATTGTATGATGCTGTTATTAATCACAATTTTGAATGGGGTATGAATACAGCCTATAAAAAGATGTAAACATAGGAAATAATGCAGTGTTCTACCCTGAGCCATATAGTACCATGGTATCATAATGCTATTTGAAACAAATTTATAATAGAATGTATTATAGGTGTAGTAGTATAATTTTTAGTATGTGAATCAAACAGTTGATATTGTGTGTAATTTTGCAATTTTACTGTATTAACTGACATTTCATGATTGTAATATATCCACTTATGTGCAACATAGGTGACTTTGTGGTACAATGAAAATTCTTATGTTTTATTTGTATGACGTACATGGTAGTGTTGTTATATCTTGGTGATAAAGGATAGCAATATGTAGAAAATAGTGTAGTAGATGGGTATTAATCTTAAATGAAACTTTCGGAATTTTGTAATTGATATGGGGGCGCTACTTCAAGCACATGTTTCAATATTCAGCCTCTTTTTGGAAAAGCTGCTGAAGGAAGAACATACAGAAAATTAGTGACAATCAATTTTGTAAAAAATTTAATCCCCTCAGCCTCCCCATCTTCCACCTAAAAATAGTCGTTTCATTTACCTTTGAGATTTAGACGCTTGATTTGTTTATATTTACAAACATGGCATTGGCGGTATTTGCCCCCAAAAATTGAGATGTTACACAATTATCAGCAAATTTATAGTTAAGGGAGATAACTCTAATTATTTGATTTTTTAGAATGATAGATTTTAATAATTGATGACATTTGTCTTTTTCGCATATTACAAAATATGCTTTTATGGGTTGAGATTGTACTAAAAGTATTGTATATAAAATTTTACAATTGGTAGTTATAATTGTAGTGTATGCTAAATTTTATACATGTATCTTTTCATATTGAATTTGAATAATAACTGTTCACATTTGTGGCCTGCATCACCATAACTTGTGTTAGTTGTTTTTTACCTTCAGTGGACCATAACTATGTATAGTTTGATTTCTAAAGTGATGTTTTATAGAAGTTCAATTTAGATATAATTGTACAATTTGGAGAATGGTTGGAATTTATTTGATCTGAGGGCCAGTTTGTACTTACATGTTTAACATTGATAAATTTAATAGGAATATAATACCTTATGGAATGTAGCTGTTGTATATTTTATTAATATCATTTGTTTTTTTCAGAATTACTAAGCAGAAATCTGAGAAAAGGGAAGCAAGAAAAACATATAGGAGTATTTTCAAAAATGTCTCTAAACTAGAACACAGAGTGAGGGCAGCACAAAAGGTATAGAAATGAAGTCTTAATGAAGATATTTTCATAATCTGGGTTTGTCCTTAAATTTAAAGTAAAATTGTATTGCACTTTGATAAGTTGAAATATGAAAATCTGATAAAAATATTCAGCTTGGAAGCTAACTGTGAACAACACACACACTCTAACATTCACTTTCAGATTCTATGAATTTCACTCATTGTTTAGTGCATTCAATGTGAATCAACATTTTAATCCTTTTGATTCTTCAAACACCATTTTAGCAAATTACATGAAAAATTATATGGATATCCCATTGTACTTGTCTTCCTGTGCTGAACTAAAAATAAATATATCTCAATAATATTTCAAAATAAGTTTGAAATGGCAGTTAAACTCTCAAATTCTGTTCCTAAATCATTTTGAGCACCTTGTATCCCTTAGGTCACATTAAAAACCTATAGTCATTGTCAGTTGTTGATATTTCTTTCTTTGAAGAGATATTGAGAATAATTTTTCAATGTAAAACCATATTAAAATATAGTAAAAAAATGTACTAAGTAATATTTGATCTTTCTATTCTAACAAATCTGTTTTTTTTTGTTTTCAGACAGAAATAGCTACAAGAGGGAGATGTTTGAGTGAATCAGAAGAATCAGATGATGAAGACATGGGGAGGAGAAGAGGAAGGTCAAGAAGTAGAGAAAGAAGGACCAGAAAAAGGGTAATTATTGTCTTTTTATATGACCGCAAAAATTTTGAGGTCGTATATTGGTATCACGTCGTAGTTGTCCGAAGACACATTGGTTTCTGGACAATAACTTTTGTTTAAGTGTATGGATTTCTATGAAATTTTACCATAAGGTTTATGACCACAAAATGAAGGTTGGGATTGATTTTGGGGGTTATGGTTCTAACAGTTAAAGAATTAGGGGTCAAAATGGGGCCCTAATAAGCATTTTTCTAGTTTCCAGACAATAACTTGTGGAATGGTGTATGGATCTCTCTGAAATTATACCACAAGTTACCATATCACAAAGGGATGGTAAGAATTTGCTTTGGGGGTTATGGCTCAAACTGTTTAGGAATTAGGGGCAAAAAGGGGGGAAAACAAGGGTTTCCAGGTTAATGGACAATGTACAAAACATAATTTTAAAGCAGTGTAAGGGAGGTAATTCAAACACATATTGTCAAATTACCTCCCTTACACTGCTTGTAAATTATTTATAAAGAAATGTATTGTCTTTAGGTGATTAGCTGTCAATTTATTTTTAGAAGTTACAATTTTAAAAATGTTTAATAAAGGTAATTTAATTATATTCATGATTATGTATGTGAAGGAATTTTATTTTTAGATATTACTATTTAATGTTGCTGATGGAGGCTTTTTAATTTTAGGCATGATTATGATGTCATTTTCTATTTTAAAAATTATTTAATTTTAGCCATGATTATGTATGTGAATGAATTTTATTTTTAGATATTACTATTTAATGTTGCTGATGAAAGTGTTTTAATTTTAGGCATGATTATGATGTCATTTTCTATTTTAATACTTTTATGATGTATTTAAATGGGTTTTTATGGTTGCGAAGTCCTAGCTGTCAATTTATTTTTAGAAGTTACTTTTAAATGCTGATGAAGGAATTTTATTTTTAGATATTACTATTAAAAGTTGGTGATGAAGGTTTTTTAATTTTAGCCATGACTATGATGTAATTTTCTATTTTAATACTTTTATGATGTACTTAAATGGGCTTTTATGGTTTAAAAAAAGCATTTTTCTAGTTTCCAGACAGTAACTTGTAATTAAGTGTATGGATCTCTTAAAATTGTACTACAAGGTTCCATACTACAAAGGAAAGACTGCAATTGAATTTGATTGGTAATGCCAAAAGGGGGATTCAAAAAAGTTTGGGAGGAAGGGGGGGTTTCCAATTTTTTTTTAAAAAGGGTTCATATTTTTTTTTTCAAAATTTTCAAAATTTCAAATTTTTGAAAAGTTTCAAGAAGAAATCTTCAATTGCACAGTATTGCGCATTAGGTTTGTAAGATCTTTGACCACATTTATTTTGTGTCAGAAACCTATATTATGTCAAAAATTTGATCACAATCCAAATTCAGACGCTATCAAGCTTGAATATTGTGTCCAAATTTGCCCCAACTGTTCAGGGTTCGACCACTGCGGTTGTATCAGGCTGCGCTCAGCGAAGCATTTTATTTTTAGCTCACCTGGCCCGAAGGGCCAAGTGAGCTTTCTCATCACTTGGCGTCCGTCGTCCGTCGTCGTCCGTCGTCGTTAACTTTACAAAATCTTCTCCTCTGAAACTACTGGGCCAAATTTAACCAAACTTGGCCACAATCATCATTGGGGTATCTAGTTTAAAAATTGTGTCCGTGACCTGCCAAACCAACCAAGATGGCCGCCATGGCTAAAAATAGAACATAGGGTAAAATGTATATTTTGGCTTATAACTCTGAAACCAAAGCATTTAGAGCAAATCTGACAGGGTAAAATTGTTTATTAGGTCAAGATCTATCTGCCCTGAAATTTTCAGATGAATCGGAGAACCTGTTGTTGGGTTGCTGCCACTAAATTGGTAATTTTAAGAAAATTTTGAAGCTTTTGGTTATTATCTTGAATATTATTATAGATAGAGATAAACTGTAAACAGCAATAATGTTCAGCAAAGTAAGATCTACAAATAAGTCAACTTGACCAAAATGGTCAGTTGACCCTTAAGGAGTTATTGCCCTTTATAGTCAATTTTAACCATTTTTGTAAATTTTGTAATCTTTACAAAATCTTCTCCTCTGAAACTACTGGGCCAAATTTAACCAAACTTGGCCACAATCATCATTGGGGTATCTAGTTAAAAAATTGTGTCCGGTGACCTGCCAAACCAACCAAGATGGCCGCCATGGCTAAAAATAGAACATAGGGTAAAATGTATATTTTGGCTTATAACTCTGAAACCAAAGCATTTAGAGCAAATCTGACATGGGGTAAAATTGTTTATTAGGTCAAGATCTATCTGCCCTGAAATTTTCAGATGAATCGGAGAACCTGTTGTTGGGTTGCTGCCACTAAATTGGTAATTTTAAGAAAATTTTGAAGCTTTTGGTTATTATCTTGAATATTATTATAGATAGAGATAAACTGTAAACAGCAATAATGTTCAGCAAAGTAAGATCTACAAATAAGTCAACTAGACCAAAATGGTCAGTTGACCCTTAAGGAGTTATTGCCCTTTATAGTCAATTTTAACCATTTTGGTGGAAGAAGACTTCAAGTCTTCTGAAGGCCTATGGTGCCGACTTTAAAATCATTGAACCACCTCCGTATGCCGCATCCGTTTCTGTGTATTACAATTTCATAACAACTTCCGATTCTTGACACGATTTTACACATGATTAAGCATCTGAATCATTTAATTTGTAAATTAGGATTGAAAACAATCACTATCGTTAATATTTACCCTTTTATTTATGTAATTTATTAGATTTCATCTCATCTACATGAACGTTATTTGTTTACTTGTAACCGGATGTTTTAATGTAGATATTTGTAGTACCCATGCGTGAATTTGGTACCGGGACAACTCGCCCTGTTTACATGTTCGCCCTTGGTCTGTTCGTCCTGAGTTCTTTCGCCCGTAAAGTACGTTCACCCTGTGTTCATTCTCTTCACTCTTATCTTACACAACGTTTTATAATACGTCCTTGCATTTATTAAAAAATGTTGATATTAAGGGTATCGTTAAAAAAGCTCTAAAACACGATTTAGTGAAAATCATCTGTTCCTTATTTTGTTCCCAAGGTAAGACAATAGTGTTCAGCCAATCAAATTCTGTGTTTCTCATGATCAAATTAATAAGCCAATCAAAAACGTTTTCTCTGAAGATTATTCTAACATGCTAGATTTTGAACTTGTGTTGTTTTCATCTAGTACTTTAAAAATACTTTTAAATAATACAAGTGAAAACAACTCCGTTCTACTTGGTGTTCCTAATTGGAAGGAAATAATGAAGAAGAAGAAGAAGAAGAAGAAGAAGAAGTTGTAAAATCGTGAACATGGCATGTGAATTTTCATCTGCAAGGAGGTTCTTACACATCTTAAGGATAAAAGCATGACTGATTGACCAAATTCAATGATGCAGTACTACCATAAAGATAATAAATAGTATTTTTTCACTAATTTATTGACATTATACTTTTGTAACATATGTTATTTTGTATTCAATTAAATCATTTAAAGCCCAATGTACTATTCTTTTTCACAAAGACAAACAAACAGGTTGGGACCCCCACCCCACCCATTATGAGTGGTGTCCCTTAAATGAGGACTGTCCCTAAAAAAGGGTCATTTACTGTTGAAAAAAAAGAAAGAAAATTTTAAGATTTTTAACTCAAAAGTGGGAAAATTCATTATATTTGGAACAACTTTTCTAAATGAGGGTCAAATTAATAAAGAAGATATAAGTTTAGAAACATCACAAAATTCTTTTGACATGTTTTGACACTTTAATACTTGATAGATGCATAGTTCTTGGGGAAAAGTTTCATCAAATAATATGAATATAGAGGTGCTCATTTTTACAGTGGGTTGTAATGTTCTTCTAATGAGGGTGACACATCTTTGCATAATTCAAAATTGGAAATTTCAACAAGCATCTAATATTCTTACACAAGAAAATAAACCCTGGTCTGCTAGCTACATGTTCATCTTTTCTACTGATTTAAAACTTAAATCATGCAAACAGACTTAAGAAAAGGCATGTAAGCTCATCATACAAATATGACACTTTTCAAGACAATCCAGATCGTGCAAAATACTTCGCTAAAAATTGTAACCTTTAAAATTGTTGTCGCACACTAAAACCCCATGGGAAATTTCAAAAGTTGGCAGGTATGTAACAAGTCTTTCTATTTTATGCCCCATTTATGGGCATTATGTTTACTGGTCTGTCCGTCCGTCCTGCTTCAGGTTAAAGTTTATGGTCGTGGTAGTTTTAATGAAGTTGAAATCCAATCAATTTGAAACTGAGTATCGTGTTCCTTATGATATGATCTTTCTAATTTTACTGCCAAATTAAAGATTTTACCTAATTTTCACGGTCCACTGAACATAGAAAATGATTGTATAGATTGAAATCCATGTACTTATGACACATTCTTGTTTGAAGAAAAAATACATCATAGCGATAATGGAACAAAGCAGGCTGGGTTAGTGGGGCTGCTTTTATGGTAATTCAAGTTACCTTTTAATTTATTCACCTTCTTCCACCTCAGAGCTATCAGCTCTTTGATTTGTAAATTTTGCAATCTTTACAAAATCTTCTCCTCTGAAACTACTAAGACAAAATTAACCAAACTTGTCCACAATCATCATTAGGGTATCTAGTTTAAAAATGTGTCCGATGACCCGCCCATGAACCAAGATGGCCGACATGGTTAAAAATAGTACATAGGGTAAAATGCAGTTTTGGCTCATATCTCTGAAACCAAAGCATTTAGAGCAAATCTGACGTAGATAAAATTGTTCATTAGGTCAAGATCTATCTGCCCTTAAATTTTCAGACCAATCAGGCAACACGTTGTTGGGTTGCTGCCCTGAATTAGTAATTTTAAGAAAATTTTGCAGCTTTTGGTTATTATCTTGAATATTATTATAGATAGAGATAAACTGTAAACAGCAATAATGTACAGCAAAGTAAGATCTACAAAAGTCAACATGACCAAAATTGTCAATTGACCCTGAAGGAGTTATTGCCCTTTATAGTCATTTTTACAATTTTCATAAATTTTGTAAATTTTGTAAATTTTACAAAATATTTTCCACTGTAACTACTGGGCCAAGTTCATTATAGATAGAGATAATTGGAAGCATCAAGAATGTTCAGTAAAGTAAGATCTACAAACACATCACCATCACCAAAACACAATTTTGTCATGAATCCATCTGTGTCCTTTGTTTAATATGCACATAGACCAAGGTGAGCGACACAGGCTCTTTAGAGCCTCTAGTTTTGGAAAAGGGGAGGTGAAAAAACATTGGGGGGTAAAAAGAAATTGTGATGGGGAACAATTTCTCATTTCAGATTTTAGATTTTTTTTGGGGGGGTCAATTCGCAACAGAATAGTGCATTGCACAAAAGCATAAAAAAGGGGGGAATTTTTTTTTGGGGGGGGGTGTCAATTCGCAACAGCATGGTGTATTCCACGAAAGCAAAAAATTGAATATAAATTCAAATCATATAACCAATTCTAAGTTCTTTGACTACAGTTATTCTGTGTCAGAAACCTATTATGTGTCAAATATTTAATTACAATCCAAATTCAGACCTGTATCAAGTGCGAATATTGTGTCCATTTGCCCCAACTGTTCAGGGTTGGACCTCTGCGGTCGTATCCAGCTGCGCTCGGCGAAGCAATTTATTGTATAATGTTATGATGTCGTCATCATCATCATCATCAAATAAGTGTATGGATCTCTATGAAATTGTACCACAAGGTTCCATACCACAAAAGAAAGGTTGGCATTGATTTTGGGGGTTATTGTTCTAACTATTTAGGTATTAGGTGCCAAAAAGGGGCATAAAACAAGCATTTTTCATGTTTCAGGACAATTACTTGTGTATAAGTGTATGATCTCTATGAAATGGTACCACAAGGTTCCATACCTCAAAGGGAAGGATTGATTTTAGGGGTTATGGTCCAAACAGTTTACGAATTAGGGGCCAGAAAACTAGGAGTTTTTGGTTTCCAGACAATAACTTGAGTATAAGTCTATGGATTTCTATGAAATTGTACAACAAGGTTCCATAGCATAAAGGGAAGGGATTCATTTTGGAGGTTATGGCCCTAACTATTTTAGGAAAAAGGGGCCAAAAACAATGCTTTTCTAATGCTTTGTATAGATTGCTTATTTCTTGACCAATTTCAATCGGGTTTAAATCAAAGTCTTAAATTCTTGGGGTTCTTAAATATGCTGAATCTAACCGTGAATTTCGATTTTGGATTTTGGGCCCCGGTTTTTAATTGATCCATATTAAGGCCCAAAGGGTTCAAAATTAAACTTTGTTTGATTTCATCAAAAATTGAATTATTGGTGTTCTTTGATATGCCCAATCTAACCGTGTATTAAGATCTTTAATTTTGAGGCCTGTTTTCAAATTGGTCCACATCAAGGTCTAAATTGGGACTCAAAATAATTAAACTTTGTTTGATTTAAAAAAAAAAAATTGAATTCTTGGGGTTTTTTGATATGCCTAATCTAACCTTGTATTAAGATTTTTGTTTTTGGGACAGACAATTACATAAACAAAAATGTTAATGCAGTCATCACTTAGCTGATTTTACATTTGATATTCATCAACTTGTATGATACATGGCAAGTTCTATTTTCCCTATGAATTTCATAAAAAATTGACAAATATGATCAGCATGGCAAGATCTATCTACCATGAAAATTTCAGAAAAAATCCAGTGACCTCTGTTGGAGTTGTTATCCTTGAAATATGTATTTTTACAATGTTATGCAGTTTTTGTCAGTTACTTTGAATATTATAGTAGCTGCATTAAAAGAGTACTGGTAGGCTGCAAAACTGATCTGCACAACAAGATTTATCTATCCTATAATTTCCACACACAAAAATCTGGCAACCTTTACTGGAGTCATTGCTCCTGGAATATAACCATTTTGACAGATTTCTTTATGTTTTTTCTTTTGTTTTTTTTAATTACACTTTGTTTTATTTTTAACAATATTTGAAGTGAAATAAAAACAAATTATATAGGATTTGTACTTAGAAGTTTAACGAGAGGTATTGTAGTCCATTTAAAGAAAGGTCCAGTATGGACTAAGGTGTGAAAAGGTGTCTGATTGGTACAGAATTTTGAAGATCTCCCAAAGGAGTAGTGAAACAGTGGAAATAAAAAATGAACCTAAAGTTGCGTTTGAAGCTAATTCACATTTTTTGCAAGGTGAGCAAAACAGACTTTGACAAGCCTCTAGTTATGTTTCAACATTATTGTATACTAATGCATAGATCCATTGAAATCTCATTTAATAGTTTGTTCAAGATGGTCTTTGTGTTTGGTTTTGATTTATTTGAAGATGATGATAAATAAATAGATACTTTCATGGATAATAAAAATTAGAACTTTGTTAATAAACTAGGAGAAGATAAATCAACCAAAGATAATATGTGCTTCATACTAAAAATATAACCCTATAAAACTACAATCACCACCTTATATGGATGTAAAAAGATTACAATTTTCTTTAAAGCAAGCCTAATACTAAAGTGAATGATAAAAAAAAAGATAAATAAAGGAGTTAATTTCAACAACCTTTATATCAATTTAATGTGATATGGCTATTTATAATTGATTTTAGAACTTTTTTTAAGAAAAACTCAATGGGATAAATATTGCATAAATTTTGAAGTCCAATTTATAATTTTGATGGCGGTCTTTGTATTCTGTAATTTCTGATTTTGCACTTATTCAATGTATCAAATTTCCCCCAAATTACCATTAGTGAAATGTATGATTAAAAATTATTTATTTATTTGAAAAAATTGAAACAGAAATTGTAATGGCTTGACATTTCATTGCAGTATGTTTTTATTTTAGGCTTTGAGAGTCTCAGCCATGTCAGATTCATTTTCTGCTGCAATGTATAAAGGTAGACAATGTAGATCTATCAGTAGATCAAGGTCTAGAAGTATGTCACCAGTAAACAACATGAGAAGGAAATTGTCACAAAATGACAGTAGCTCATCTGATGATTCTAGTAGAAGCAGGTCACCAGTTTGGAAAAGGAGATCCAGGTCACTAGACAGTAGATCTAAAAGCAGATCACCAGCTCGCAATTCAAGAAGGAGAACATCACCAGATCGTAGGCCAAGAAGTAGGTCTCCAGGGTTTTGGAGAAGGAGAAGTCCACCTGTGTTCTCTACATGGAATAGTGGGTTCAATAACAGAAACAGGTCAACAGGTGTTAGACCTCAATGGGGCAGATTTTCAAGTAAAAGATACAGAAGGAGTTTGTCACCAGCTGACCGATCCAGAAGATCAAGATCAAGGTCTTTCACCAATAGGAGAAGAGGGTCCCCTGATTTTAGATGTAGAAGCAGATCTTTCAGTTACAGAAACAGGAACAGATCACCAAGCTACAGACAAAGGATCCAGTCACCAAATTACAGAACCAGGACCAGGTCACCAAGTTACAGAAATAGATCACCATATTACAGACAAAGGAACTTGTCACCAAGTTACAGACAAAGAAGCAGGACACCATCAACAGATACAAGCGATTCTGAGAGTTCTGATTATTGACGTACCTGTAATTGAAATCAGAATTTTATTTTGATTATTTCAACTTCAGACAAAGTTGATTATCTTGTATATTTTAAGTTGTAAAAATGTTCCTGAATTGAAAAAATGATTACAGTTTCTTCTGCTTTTAATTGAATATTGAATGAAATAATGATTTTCAAGTATATATGCACAAATTTTCAACTTTTTAAGACAAGTTTCATAATGCAATAAATCAGTCAAATTTCTTGGATTTTTTTCCAAAGAATAATGGAGTACAGGTATTCATTTCCACATTTACTGTAAAAAAAAAAATTCCAATTGAAGCATAATTATCAATATTGAATGATGTTGAATAAGGTTTTTATACATCCTAAGACCTTTGGTTTCAATGCAAACTTGTATATGAGTGTATGGATCTTTTTTGATTTTTGGGGCTATTGTTCTATCTGTTTTGGAATCCGGGGCCAAGAAGGGACCAAAAAACAAGCATTTTCTTGTTTCAGGGCAATGACTTGTGTATTAGTGTATGAATCTCTATGAAATTGTACCACAAGGTTGCATACCTCAAAAGGAAGGTTGGGATTGATTTTGGGGGATATGGCCAAAACCATTTAGGAATTCAGGGCCAAAAAGCGGCCAAAAACAAGGATTTTCTGGTTTCCAGACAATAATAAAGTTTGGGATTGATTTTGTGGGTTATGGTCCTAACTATGTAGGAAAGGGGGCCACAAAAACAATACTTTTCTAATACTTTGTATAAATTACTTATTTCTTGACCAATTGCAATGGGGTGTAATTCAAAGCCTTAAATTCTTAGGGTTCTTTAATATGCTGAATCTAACCGTGAATTTAAATTTTGGACTTTTGGCCTCATTTTTAAATTGGTCCACCTTGAGGTCCAAAGGGTCCAAAATTAAACCTTGTTTGATTTCATCAAAAATTGAATTAGGGTTTCTTTGATATGCAGAATCTAACCATTATTTAAATTTTAAATTTTTGGCACTGTTTTTAGATTGGTCCACATTGAGGTCCATAGGGTCCAAAATTAAACTTTGTTTGATTTCATCAAAAATTGTGAATTAGGGGTTCTTTGATATGTCAAATCTAACTGTGTATTAAGATTTTGATTTAGCTTGAATGTTGTGTCCATATTTGCCCCAACTGCTTAAGCTGTACCATGTGGAGCATTTTATTTTTATGCCCCCGCCGTAGCGGAGGGGGCATTAAGTTTTACCCTTGTCCGTACGTATGTCCCAAAGTTGGTTTCCGTTCTCTAACTTTAGTTTGCCTCAACCAAATGTTATGAAACTTATACACAATGCTTATTACCACTAAATACAGATCAAGTTCGAATTTTGGAGGCGTCACTTTTACCGTTCTAGAGTTATGCCCCTTTACAAATGGAAAAATTGCTAAATTTTTCGGTTCCGTTCTCTAACTTAAGTTTGCCTCAACCAAATGTTATGAAACTTACACACAATGCTTATTACCACAATATACAGATCAAGTTTGAATTTTGGTGCCGTCACTTTTACTGTTCTAGAGTTATGCCCTTTATAAACGGAAAAATTGCTAAATTTTTTTACCGTTGACCGTCTGTCCGTCTGTCGTCAACATGTCAGACATTAATTTAAAAACGCTTTAACCAATATGCATGAAACTTTGGTGAATTGTTTATATCTATTGATGTGAGCTCCCTTTCCTTTTTTATAAATTTCAAATTCACTATTTCCGAGTTTTGGGGTTTTATTCATTTAAAAAGGGGGGATTTTCCAGTTTTCAGACAATAGCTCAAAAACAATTTCACCAATTTGCATGAAACTTTTGTGAATTGTTCATATCTATTGACTTGAGCTCCCTTTTGTTTTTTATAAATTTCGGATTTACCATTTTCAAGTTTTGGGGTATTATTCATTAAAAAAAGAGGGGATTTTCCAGTTATCGGACAATAACTCAAAAAAAATTCACCAATTTGCATGAAACTTTTGTGAATTGTTCATATCTATTGACGTGAGCTCCCTCTTGTTTTTTTATAAATTTCAGATTTACCGTTTCCGAGTTTTGGGGTTTTATTTATTAAAAAAGGGGGGATTTTCCAGTTTTCAGACAATAACTCAAAAACAATTTCACCAATTTGCAAGAAACTTTGGTGAATTGTTTATTTCTTTTGACATGAGCTCCCTTTTGATTTTTATAAATTTCAGACTATACGTTTCCGATTTATGGGGTTTTATTCATTACAAAAAGGGGAATTTTCCAGTTTTCAGACAATAACTCAAAAATGCTTTCCGCATTTTTTATGAAACTTTGGTAAATTGTTTATATCTATTTTTGTAAGCTCCCTTTTGATTTTTATAAATTTTCGATTTTACGCTTCCGAGTTATAAGATTTTATTTGTTTATAGTCTGACAACAGATTTACTAAGTATTGCGCAACAGCACAGTGTATTGCACAACAGCAAGAAATCTTTCATATAACCAATTTCAAGTTCTTTGACTACATTTATTCAGAAACATATAATATATCAAATATTTAATACAATCCAAATTCAGACCTGTATCAAGCTTGAATATTGTGTCCATTTTTGCCCCAACTGTTCAGGGTTGGACCTCTGCGGGCGTATCCAGCTGCACTCGGCGAAGCAGTTTATTTTAAATTGGAGTTATCTTCCTTTGTCCATGATTATAGTTGAATCAACTACAATCAATGCTTTATACAATGCAATGTTTAATTTTGCCTTCCACTGATAACTTAAAGCAATTTTTACCCTTCATTTCTAAAAATATTTTAAAGTCTTCTTTGAAAATTGGAGTTATCTTTCTTTGTGCATAATGGCATTTGAATCAACTACAACCAATGCTTTATACAATGCAATATTCAATTTTACTTCCTACTGATAAATTAAAGCAATCTTTACCATTCAGTGCTTACAAGCACTTTGATTATCGTTCTAGAGTTATGCCCTTTACAAATGAAAAAATTGCTGAATTTTTCGTTTCCGTTCTCTAACTTGAGTTTGTCTTAACTAAATGTAATGAAATGCATATATAATACTTTTTACCACAAAATTCAGTTTGATTTGTTTCCGTTCTCTAATTTTAGTTTGCCTCAACCAAATGTTATGAGACTTATACACAATGCTTATTACCACATAATACAAATTAAGTTTGAAATTAGTTGGCGTCACTTTTACCGTTCTTTAGTTATGCCCCTTTATAAACATAAAAATTGCTGAATTTTTTTGTTTCCGTTCTCTAACTTTATATAATCAACCAAATTTATGAGACTTATACACAATGCTTATTACCACAAAACTCAGATCAAGTACACATTTAGATAGAGTCACTTTTACCATTGTTCAGTTATGTCCCTTTATATCTTTATATGATATGGAAGCTGGGGCATCATCTGTGTCCATGCATGGACACAATCCACATTTATTTAAAATTGTAATTCACCTATTTTTATACGACTGGAAAGTTTTTACATTAGTATATTGTTATGACGTTATCAGCGTCATTGTCGTCGTCTTAAGACATTTGGTTTCCAGGTATTAACTTGTATAAGTGTATGGATCTCTATGATATTGTAGCACAAGGTTCCATACCACAAAAGAAAGATTGGGATTTATTTTGGTGGTTATAGTCCTAGCTGTTTAGGAATTAGGGGTCAAAAACAAGCATTTTTCCTGTTTCAGGACAATTACTTGTGTACAAGTCTATGGATCTCTATGAAATTGTACCACTAGGTTTCATACCAAAAAAGGAAGGTTTGGATTGATTTTAGAGGTTATGGCCCTTAATGTTTAGGAAAAAGGGGCCAAAAAACAATACTTTTCTTATACTTTGTGTAAATTACTTATTTCTTGTTCAATTGCAATGGGGTTTAATTGGAAGTCTTAAATTCTTAGGGTTCTTAAATATGCTGAATCTAACCTTGTATTTATATTTTTGATTTGGGACCCGATTATTAAATTGGTCCACATTGAGGTCCAAAGGATCTAAATTAAACTTTATTTAATTTAAACAAAAATTGAAATCTTGGGACTTTTTGATATGCTGAATCTAACCATATATTTAGATTTTGAATATTGGACCATAAAAGGTATATGTCCAATTTCAAATTTTTATCACATTCAATCTGTGTCAGAAACCTATGCTGTGTCAAATATTTAATCACAATTCAAATTCACAGCTGCATCAAGCTTGAATGTATTGTCCATACATGCCCCAACTGTTCAGGATTCGACATCTGCGGTCATATCAAGCTGTGCCTAGCAGAGCATTTTATTTACAGTAGGCATTAAAGCTGCTTCTTTAGAGCATCTTGTTATACCCCAGGCAACAAAGTTGCTGAGGGTATAATGTTTTGACCCGTCCGTCTATCAGTCCTGTTCTTGTCATTGCAACTCCTCTGAGATACCCCATATCCTTTGTTTTCTATTACACAAATTAAGAGCATACTTTTGAAATGCAGGTATTCCAAATCGTTTTACAAAAATCTGCACATGTTTATCTTTTGAAACAAAACAGTAAAGTATGTCTGTCAAAGGATAGAAATGTCCAAGAAACTGAAATTTTAAGTAAATGTCTAAAATATCAACCCCATTTATCTCTGAATTTACCACATGAAAGTATATTTTTATTACATATTTGAATTAACTAAGTAAAAATAGCTTGTATGCAAACTTGTAAAAAAAAACACTATGGGATCAAAACTTTATCGTATGCCCTTAAGTCTAAAACGAACTGATAATGCTAGGTCAAAAAGAAAATGGCAAAATTATAAACAACAGTCTACAAATACACCATAGAAAACTAAAATCTGAGCAACATGAACCCAACCAAAAATAGGGGTGAGAAGGGTAAGCAGATACTGTTCCACATTTGGCACCTGTTGTGTTGCTCATGCAAGTACAAATCGGGTGATAAGTCTAACTGATAGATCACATTTGAGGAAATGAGGACAGGATTGTAGATATGACATGTGGAACATATCTGTTGTCATCTGTGAAACAGATATTCCATAACAGTTAACCAATTTGTGATGATGGTGTAGGTAAAATTTTCGATGGGATGAGTTAAGTTTTATAATTACTTAAAGCGGTTAGATTATCTATTATATTTAGAAAGTTCAGAGAATTGATGTTGTTTAACCCAGATCAGTAAAGGTTATAATGTCTCTTTTGTTATTTCTCTTAGAATATTAGCCATACATATAAAGGGAGAGAATTGGAGACAATAAAAATTAGTTCAATTAAACTTCAACTCTGCCACATGTAAATGTATCTGGCCAAAGTCAGGAACCTCATCATTGGTTGTCTTGTAGGAATTTGTTGTTGATAGCTAAATTTTGTTAGTCTTTGTCAAATGATATATAATTTCACTAGACTAGGGATGATTTAGAGCTTGGTATGTGAATTCAATCTGTGTCAGAAACCTATGCTGTGTCAAATATTTAATCACAATTCAAATTCACAGCTGCATCAAGCTTGAATGTATTGTCCATACATGCCCCAACTGTTCAGGATTCGACATCTGCGGTCATATCAAGCTGTGCCTAGCAGAGCATTTTATTTACAGTAGGCATTAAAGCTGCTTCTTTAGAGCATCTTGTTATACCCCAGGCAACAAAGTTGCTGAGGGTATAATGTTTTTGACCCGTCCGTCTGTCAGTCCTGTTCTTGTCATTGCAACTCCTCTGAAACCACACAACAAAATTTCATGAAACTTTGTAGATAATAAGGATAAAATTGAGAATGGAAATGGGGAATGTGTCAAAGAGACAACAGCCTGACCACAGAACAGACAACAACAGAAGGTCACCAATAGGTCTTCAATGCAGCGAGAAATTCCCGCACCCGGAGGCGTCCTTAAGCTGGCCCCTATGTAGATGTGCAAATCGACAGGAAATTATGATTCAATTTTTTTTCTAGGAGTTATGCCTCTTTGAACTTATTGGCCTCAATATACTACTGCAACAGTTTGTCAATGCAACTCCTCTAAAACCACACAACAGAATTTCATGAAACATTGTAGATAATAAGGACATACTATATAGATGCGCATATCGACAGGAAATTATGATTCAATTTTTTTTTCTAGGAGTTATGCCCCTCTTCAACTTATTGGCCTCAATATACTACTGCAACAGTTTGTCATCGCAACTCCTCTGAAACCACACTACAGAATTTCATGAAACTTTGTAGATAATAAGAACATACTATGTAGATGTGCATATCGACAGGAAATTATGATTCAAATTTTTTTCTAGGAGTTATGCCCCTTTGAACTTATTGGCCTCAATATACTACTGCAACAGTTTGTCATCGCAACTCCTCTGAAACCACACAACAGAATTTCATGAAACTTTGTTGTTTAAATGAGGACATTATATGTAAATGTGCATATCCACAAGAAAATTTTTATCAGTTGACTTTTGGTGAGATTTTTTTGTCCAGTGACAATGTGGGAGCATGGGGTATGTGAGCGTGCTCACAAAGGTTCTTTAATTTTAAGAAAGATATTGCAAATAAGACAGGTTTTAACTAAGTGAAAGAAATGCTTGAGAGAGGGTATATGTTTAGTTAGTCTTGAATGTGTGAGTGGAGTTCACTAAATACTAGAAATGACTTCTTTGGTCTGATTAATAACAGTTATATGTTGCCTGTATGTTTTGTTTTGAGTAAATTGCTTTTCTTTGTTTGTTTAGTAACAATAATTGTCATGTTTTCCTAAAATTATGTCAGCAATAAAAGTAATTTTGTACAAAAAAGTCTTATTTATTTCTATGTAGTTTACAGGACTTAAAAGAGAGGCGTACTAAGATACCAAAGGAATAGTCAATATCTTAAGGGCATACGATAGTTACAGGGGAGGTAATGACGTTGCTAACGTAATATGTTATTTTTGGCGATGTCAAATGGCAACATATCGGGAAAAGATGCATTATTCTAGTGATTTTAATCGTTAGCTTCAAAACGAGTACAAAGAGCCCTCTTTTTAGCTCACCTGACCCAAAGGGCCAAGTGAGCTTTTCTCATCACTTGGCGTCCGTCGTCTGTCCGTCGTCATCGTTAACTTTTTACATTTTGAACTTCTTCTAGAGAACCACTGAATGGAATGAAACCAAACATGGCATGAATGTTCCTTATGAGGTGCTGACCAAGTGTTGTTACTTTGTAGCCTATTCATCATCAAAGATGGCCCCAGCGGGGGACTTCTTTTAACATAGGACCCTATGGACAATACATACATATGTCTTCTTTTAGAGGTGCACTGAATGGAATGAAACCAAACATGACATGAATGTTCCTTATGAGGTGCTGACTAAGTGTTGTTACTTTGAAGCTGATCCATCATCCAAGATGGCCGCCAGCGGGGGACTTCATTTAACATAGGACCCATTGAACAATACATGCAAATGTCTTCTTTTAGAGGTACACTGAATGGAATGAAACCAAACATGGCATGAATGTTCCTTATGAGGTGCTGACCAAGTTTTGTTACTTTGTAGCCGATTCCATCATCCAAGATGGCCACCAGCAGGGGACTTCGTTTAACATAGGACCCTATGGACAGTACATACTAATGTCTTCTTTAAGAGAACCACTGAATGGAATGAAACCAAACATGGCACAAATGTTCCTTATGAGGTGCTGACCAAGTGATGTTACTTTGAAGCCTATCAATCATCCAAGATGGCTGCCAGCAGGGGATTTCATTTAACAAAGGACCCTATGGGAAATATATACTAATGTCTTCTTTTGAAGAACCACTGAATGGAATGAAACCAAACATGGCATGAATGTTCCTTATGAGGTACTGACCAAGTGTTGTTACTTTGTAGCCAATCCATCATCCAAGATGGCCGCCAGCAGGGGACTTATTTTAACATAGGACCCTATGGACAATACATACAAATGTCTTCTTTTAGAGAACCACTGAATGGAATGAAACCAAACACGGCATGAATGTTCCCTATGAGGTGCTGACCAAGTTTTGTTACTTTGTAGCAAATCCATCAACCAAGATGGCTGCCAATGGAGGACTTAGTTTAAGAAAGGACCCTATGGGAAATATATATGTCTTCTTCTAGAAAACCGCTTATTGGATTGAAACCAAACATGGTATGAATGTTTCTTTTGAGGTGCTGACCAAGTGTTGTTACTTTGTAGCTGATTTGTCATCCAAGATGGCTGCCAGCAGGGGGAGTAAGTTTAACATAGGACCCTATGGGAAATACATACAAATGTTTTCTTCTAGAGAACCATTGAATAGAATGAAATCAAACATGGCATGAATGTTCCTGTTGAGGTGCTGACCAAGTGTTGTTACTTTGTAGCCGAACCATCATCCAAGATGGCCGCCAGCAGGGGACTTAGTTTAACATAAGACCCTATGGAAAATAAATACAAATGCTTCTTCTAGAGGTGCACTGAATGGAATGAAACCAAACAGGCCACAAATGTTCCTTATGAGGTGCTGATGAAGTGTTGCTACTTTGTTGCCGATTTACTGTTCAAGATGGCCACCAGAATTTTTTATTAAATTACAGGGCCAATATTAAACCAAATTTGGCCTCAATCATTATTAGGGTATCTGTTATGGTTTTAATCTATATTTACATGATTTTCAAAACCAAAGTAGAATCAGGTGAGCGACACAGGCTCTTGAGAGCCTCTAGTTTAAAAGGACATTTGACTTGATACTATATGAAGAATATTTGTACCAATTTTATGAAAAAGTCACTGATGAACTTTTTTTAAATTAGATAAATATGCAGCAAAAAATGCCGTTTTTTACCAAACATCATGAAATTTTAATAAAAATGATTTATTTTCAAAGAATTGTAGCCGGTGCTAGGGGCTGTCTTAAACTTGCAGTGAGATGAGAGTTTTTTTGCTCAGTGTTGAAGGCCTCACTGTGACTTTGAGATGAAGAACAACAAAAGTGCTGTTCCTTTGCTTTTTGTGTGTTTTTTTTTTTGCCGTGCATGAACTGATTTTGTGTCATGGATGGATACCCCATATCCTTTGTTTTTCTATTACACAAATTAAGAGCATACTTTTGAAATGCAGGTATTCCAAATCGTTTTACAAAAATCTGCACATGTTTATCTTTTGAAACAAAACAGTAAAGTATGTCTGTCCAAAGGATAGAAATGTCCAAGAAACTGAAATTTTAAGTAAATGTCTAAAATATCAACCCCATTTATCTCTGAATTTACCGCATGAAAGTATATTTTTTATTACATATTTGAATTAACTAAGTAAAAAATAGCTTGTATGCAAACTTTCGTAAAAAAAAACACTATGGGATCAAAACTTTATCGTATGCCCTTAAGTCTAAAACGAACTGATAATGCTAGGTCAAAAAAGAAAAATGGCAAAATTATAAACAACAGTCTACAAATACACCATAGAAAACTAAAATCTGAGCAACATGAACCCAACCAAAAATAGGGGGTGAGAAGGGTAAGCAGATACTGTTCCACATTTGGCACCTGTTGTGTTGCTCATGCAAGTACAAATCGGGTGATAAGTCTAACTGATAGATCACATTTGAGGAAATGAGGACAGGATTGTAGATATGACATGTGGAACATATCTGTTGTCATCTGTGAAACAGATATTCCATAACGGTTAACCAATTTGTGATGATGGTGTAGGTAAAATTTTCGATGGGATGAGTTAAGTTTTATAATTACTTAAAGACGGTTAGATTATCTATTATATTTAGAAAGTTCAGAGAATTGATGTTGTTTAACCCAGATCAGTAAAGGTTATAATGTCTCTTTTGTTATTTCTCTTAGAATATTAGCCATACATATAAAGGGAGAGAATTGGAGACAATAAAAATTAGTTCAATTAAACTTCAACTCTGCCACATGTAAATGTATCTGGCCAAAGTCAGGAACCTCATCATTGGTTGTCTTGTAGGGAATTTGTTGTTGATAGCTAAATTTTGTTAGTCTTTGTCAAATGATATATAATTTCACTAGACTAGGGATGATTTAGAGCTTGGTATGTGATACACTCTCTTGTATACATCTATAGATAACATTTTGACCATTACCGTAGATGTCTTTGTTGGGTTTTTATTTTCTTGTCTTTTAAGACAAACATGTATACCCAACGTTTTCTTTTATTCATATACGATGACATTCATATGATTTGACCGCCTCAGTAGAATTGTGGTAGCTTTCTTGCCTCATGTACAGGAGGTCATGGATTTCAACCCCCAGCCGGGTCAAACCATTGACTTTAAATTGTTATTTGCTGCTTCTTTGATAAGCACGCAGCATTAAGGAGTAAGAGCAAAGACTGGTTGGCTTCGAGTAAGAATAATGTTACTGGGGAAGGTGACGTGTCTTCCTATGGACTGTTACTATGTTAACTAGCACGCTAAAAATCTGGTTAGCATGTCGGTCTAGTAGACATAGATATAGAAAATTTAATTTTTATTCAGCATAGCATAACACATACAAATATAGCTCTGATGAGCTTTTTGCAGAAAAAAAAATAACCCAGTACAAAGCAGGGTTTATATTTGTTTGGCATTAACATGTTCTTTTCTTGAATAATGCTTTCAATTTGTCCCTGGATTTTAAACAGCTAGCCAATACCAAAAGTAGAAGGTTGGGATTCATTTTGGGGGTAGTTGCCTAAACCGTTCAGGAATTAGGGGCCAAAAAGGGTCTAAAACAAGCATTTTTATTTTAATTTTCAAGCAATAACTTGTGTTTTAGTGTTTTGATTTTTCTTAAATTGTACCACATTTTGCAAATAGATAATTTTTTCTTCAAATGTTATTTTTTCGAATAAGTGCTGGGGGGTAGGGGGTGTATATTGTCTGAAAACAGATTTACTAAGTATTGTGCAACAGCACAGTGTATTGCACAAAAGCAAGAAATCTTCAATTGAATATAAATTCAAATCATATGACCAATTTCAAGTTCTTTGACTACATTTATTCTGTGTCAGAAACCTATAATGTGTCAAATATTTAATTGCAATCCAATTCAGACCTGTATCAAGCTTGAATATTGTGTCCATTTTTGTCCCAACTGTTCAGGGTTGGACCTCTGCGGTCGTATCCAGCTGCACTAGGCGAAGCAGTTTATTGTGAACTTGACCTAAACTTGATCCTTACAAGACTACTACAGCCAACCATGCACACAGTGCATTTGAAGTACATTTATATGTTCTTTAAGTTTGGACTAGTGCTACCAACATTGGTGATGTGACTTAATTTGGCTTCCCGCAGCATTGTAGTAAAGTTTATTTGTAACTGAACATTATGAAAATACAAAATGCAGATGTTTAAGAATGGGAAAGATTTTGATGCACGTCCTGAAATAGGTGAAGGGCATAATGTTTACCTGTCTGTGGGTCCTTCTGTCCATCCATTTTGTATCTGGTTAAAGATTTGGTTAAAGGTAGATTACAACATTGGTTTAGAGAAGTTTGTAGTCACATCTTCTTGAAACTTAGTTCACATGTTCATTATGAAGTGAACTCTTTTTAAAAAAACATATTCCAAATTCTCATCATTTCTACCATTAATTTGAGTATGAAACACTGAATTAACCCTGAGAAATCTTGTGTTGAAGATCAGAAAGGACACGCTTTTTTAAGATTAGATTTATGCACATGAATAAAAAGAGATGTTGGACAAGCTTAGGTGGATGTTTTTGCATTAGTATATTTAAAATCCCTTGGATTATTTCAGAAGAATTCGTCATCTGAATATCTGCAGTTTTTATAAAAATATGTGTTCAGTGCTAGCTATTTCATTGTGTCTGTATGAAGTTAAGGGATAATTTTATATTCTAAATTTGCCACTTTCTTCTATTTTTTTTTTTTAGGCTTTAAGAGTGAATGCAATGTCAGATGGTTTCTCTTCTGCTGTGTATAAAGGCAGACAATGCAGACAAATTAGCAGGTCAAGAAGCAGATCACCTAATCGTAGGTCCAGAAGTAGATCACCTGATCATAGGTCAAGAAGCAGATCACTTGATCCTAGGTCCAGAAGTAGATCACCTTATCGTAGGTCCAGAAGTAGATCACCTTATCGTACCTCCAGAAGTAGATCACCTGTCTACAGTGGAAATTCACCAGTATCACCAACTTATGGTGCATTGTCACCTAGCTGGGATGGAAATTCACTATCATCACCAACTTACAGTACAAATTCCCCAGCCTACAGTGCAAATTCACCTCCTTACAGGGCAAATACAGCTGATTCACCTTTATGCAACTCTCAAAATTCTAGATCCCTTAGCAGATCACCAGATAACAGACACAGGAACTCTAGATCAAGAGAGAACAGGCAAAGACTGAGGTCAAGGTTGCCACAATACAGACACCGTGAAGGATCGCCATATGGAGGAAGAAGTAGGTCTCCAAGTTCAAGTTCAAGTAGTTCTGATGATTCAGATTAAATTGTTAGTGAGATTGCTAAGTTGTATAAATTAAGTCTACGAAAATCAAGATATGATCAAGTATTAAAGTATTTATACAGCCTTGGCTTTCAAATTTGGGTTTTAGCATTCCTGATGAAGGTAAATCCAGAAAAATTGGGAATTGTCTTTTGATATACTGGTTTTGTAAAAAAATCCCCTGTTAGACATTTCCTCAGGCCAAACACTGATGACAAAAAATAAAAAAATAAACATGACTATTTTTTTTTTATATAAGATCCATCAAGCTTAATTGTAAGGGAAAAGAATGCGTATACTATACATATATATGGCTAATAATGGAAGTCAAGGCTGTAATTCATGAGATGTTTTTTCTTTCAAAAATGAATTATTTAAAACATTATATGATCATGAATCCATTTTTATTTGACCTCAAAATTTTTCTGGTCATATAATGTTGTGAAGCTGTTGTTGTCGTCATTGTTGTCATCTGAAGACATTTGGTTTCCAGACAATTACTTGAGAATAAGTGTTTAGATCTCTAGGAAATTGTACCACAAGGTTCCATACCACAAAAGGAAGGTTGGGATTGATTTTGGGGGTTATTGTCTGAACTGTTTAGGAATTAGGGCCAAAAAAGGGGCCAAAAACAAGCATATTTCTTGTTTCATGACAATAACTTGTGTATAAGCGTATGGATCTCTATGAAATTGTACCACAACGTTCCATACCTCAAAATGAAGGTAAGGATTGATTTAGGAGGTAATGGCCGAAACTGCTTAGGAATAAGGGGCAAAAAACCTAGTATTTTCTGATTTCTGGACAATAACTTGAGTATAAGTCTATGGATTTCTATGAAATTGTACCACAAGGTTCCATTCCAAAAAAGGAAGCTATGGATTAATTTTTAGGGTAATGGCCCTAACTGTTTAGGAAAAAGGGGCCAAAACAATACTTTTCTAATACTTTGTATGAATTGCTTATTTCTTGACCAATTTAAATGTGGTTTAATTCAAAGTCTTGAATTATTGGGGTTCTTTGATATGTATTTAGATATTTAGTTATGGGGCTCATTTTCAAATTGGTCCACATTAAGGTCCAAATGGTCCAAAATTAAACTTGTATGAATTAAACAAAAGTTGAATTCTTGGGGTAATCTTTGATAGGTTGAATCTTAACATGTACTTAGATTTTTTATATTGGGTCCAGTTTTCAAGTTTGCCCAAATCGGGATCAGAATTAAATTTTGTTTGATTTCATCAAAAAATTCAATTCTTGAGGTTCTTTGATATGCTGATTCTAACCATGTATTTAGATTTTGGATATTGGACCATAATAGGTTCATGTCTAATTTCAAATTTTTAAATTCTTAGACCACATTCATTCTATGTCAAATATTTAATCACAATTCAAATTCATAGCTGTATTGTACAATCAATAGAAATTGTAAGTAGAGTCATAGTTAAAATAGATACAGCATTAAATCTAATTTTAGAGAAGAATTATGTATAAACATGATAAATATAGTTTGAAATTTTCTGTTCATTATTAGATATTTTGAAAAATATTACAGCTAAGTTTTATAGATTTTTTAAAGACATTGTTTTAAATGAGGAATGAAATTTTTAAATTGTTATGTGTGAATTTTTTAAAGAACTTAGTGGTAGGTTTGTTTTATATGTATAAATTAATATTCAGAATGCTATATATATTTATATACACAAGTCTAAATTGAAAACAACGTTCAAACCTATGATTGCGTTGGATAAAAACCGCAATTTTTATATGTGTGCATGCAAAACAAATTTCTTGGTAGAGGGGTCTAAATACAGCACAAACAACATTTTCCAAAAGACCAAAAAAGTGAAAAAGTATATTCTAACAAAACGCATTTGACTAGCAGGTCGAACAACTGATGTTCTTAAACCCTGCTGACTGCCATTAGCCATTGGCAAATAAACGGATCACCAGATGTAACAAAATGGATCTTATATATATATATGTTATTTTTATGAAGCAAACCACTTAGCTAATATTGTCCATTAATGAATAAGTTAATTAAATTCTTGGTTTACTTGGATATGCTGAATCTAACCAATTTTAGATATTGGACCATAATAGGTAAAAGTCCATTTTCAAATTTTTTAGTTCTATTACCACATTCATTCTGTGTCAGAAACTATGTCAAATATTTAATCACAATCCAAATTCAGAGCTGTATCAAGCTTGGATGTATTGTCTATAATTGGCCCAACTGTTCAGGGTTCGACCTCTGCAGTTGTATCAAGCTGCACCACGCATAGCATTTTACTATATTAATAATTCAAATATAAAACAGAGTTGAAAAATGTTGACTATATCACTTTTATTAGTTGGATTGACCAATAGTCAGGATAAGATATTTGTCAAGTGTATGTTTTAATGATATTTATAGGATTGTTAAACAGTTAGGATTAGATTTTTTTATACTGTATATGTACTTTTTTTAGCTGTGCATTTATTTTCATGAATTTTCGGGTAGGTAAATTTCTGCGAAAATGAATACATGCAAATATAGATTTATATAGTTTACATATATATTTACTATCAGAAATACAGCTAAATTAAGAACACACGATTGAATCAGCAATATCAAATTTGCGTCAAAAAGTACATGTAAATATATGTGATATTTTGATCTGTGATAATACATTGTAATATATCAGTAGTATTGTATGACCTTATCATGTTCTGGAAAATTTTTATTTATGTGATAGTGATTTGATGTTAATTTTCTCCAACATTCATGGTCATGAATATTTATTTTGTTTATATGTAAATGTGATAAACATGACTTCATTTAGAAGCCTCCCAAAAATTCAACATATAATAACAAAATAAAATGAAAAAAAAAATTAATGATAAAACAAGACAAATCAAAACAAAAACAAAAAGCAAACCAAAACTTTATAAAAATGCACAAACATATGCATTTCCCTCTTTTTAATGTGTTGTTCTACTGTTGTCTAATTTAAATAATATTACTTAAACTGTTAGTTTTGTTCTTTAAAATGCAGTTTTATTCAATTAAATTTTAAAAAGCAAATATTCCATATTTCACAATGATGTATATATGTTTATAGGAAAAAAATAAGGCTGAAAATACACTAAATTTTTTATATTCAATATGAATAGTCACATTTAGTCGATTAAGACATCAAATTGTGCTAAAATGTTCTCTATAATTTCCTAACGATTTCACAGTTTCACAGATATTCATGGGATATGGTTGCTTTTGACATCGTCAGGGGTTACGTCTATTAGTGACATCATTATTAGATCCTGAAAGTCATCATAAAGTACAATGTAGGTACTTAAAACGAAAGTGAAAGTAACAATTTAGAAATGCCTTACAAATTCTCATTTTATCGATTTAATTTTGGACAATATTTCTTAATGAATTAATTTTCTTTATTAATTCTCATTGGTTCCATTGCTTTATCTGGACACTGATAAAATGCAAAAATAATGAAATTTGGATGATTTGATCCTGCGCTTAAATCAATATGTTCGCTAAGTGGGATTTGTCTTGTACTTGGATCTCGAATTGATATCTGTCTTCTGTCATTTGTTTTTATACGACCGCAAAATTTTGCTGTCACATATTGGTATGACGTTGGCGTCGTCATCGTCGTCCGAAGACACATTGGTTTTCGCACTCTAACTTTAGTTTAAGTGAATGGATCTCTATGAAATTTTACCTTAAGGTTCAATACCACTAAAGGAAGGTTGGGATTGATTTTGGGGGTTATGGTACCAACAGTTAAGGAATTAGGGGCCGAAAAGGGGCCAAAAAAAAGCATTTTTGTAACTTCCAGACAAAAACTTGTGTGTAAGTGTATGGATCTCTCTGACATTGTACCACAAGGTTCCATATCACAAAGGAAAGCTGGAATTGATTTTGGGGTAATTGCCTCAAAATTTTAGGAATTAGGGGCCAAAAAGGGCAAAAACAAGCATTTTCTAGTTTCATGACAATAACTTGTGTGTAAGTGTTTGGATATTTCTGAAATTGTACTACAAGGTTCCATATCACAAAGGAAATGCTGGAATTGAGTTTGGGGTAATTGCCTGAAACGTTTAGGAATTGGGGCCAAAAATAAGCATTTTCTAGTTTCAGACAATAACTTGTGTTCAAGTGTATGGATCTCTCTGAAATTGTACTACAAGGTTTAATATCACAAAGGGAAAGCTGGGTTTGAGTTTTGGGGTAATTGCCCTAAACGTTTAGGAATTTGGGGCCAAAAAGGGGCCAAAAAACACATTTTTCTAGTTTTCAGACAATAACTTGTGTTCAAGTGTATGGATCTCTCTGAAATTGTACTGCAAGGTATCATACCACAAAGGGAAGGCTGGGATTGAGTTTGGGGGTGATGAATCATAAGGGGGTTAAAAAAATTTGGAAGGGGGGGGGGGGGATTTTTTTTTTTTCCTTTTTTTCTTTTAAAATTTTCCATTTTAAGTTGGTTATTTCTGATTTATATTTAAAAGCAAATAATGATGATATGGTAGGAGATACACACCAAACAGGATGTGTAAATTATTATATAATAAGTATTGTGCAATAGCAAGAAATTTTCAATTGCACAGTATTGCACAATAGCAAGAAATCTTCAATTGCTCAGTATTGCGCAATAGCAAGAAATCTTCAATTGCACAGTATTGCGCAATAGCAAGAAATATCCACTAGCACAATATTCCGCAATAGCAAGAAATTGTCAATTGTACAGTATTGCGCAATAGCAAGAACTATTCAATTGCACAGTATTGTGCAAAAGAAGATACTTTGTATAAATTGCTTATTTCTTGACCAATTTCAATGGGGTTTTATTCTTGAATTCTTGGGGTTCTTTAATATGCTGAATCTAACAGTGTATTAAGTTTTTGGATTTTGGGCTCCGTTTTTAAATTGGTCCACATTGAGGTCCAGAGGGTCCAAAATTAAACTTTGTTTGATTTCATCAAAAATTGAATTATTGGGGTTCTTTGATATGCCGAATCTAACCGTGTATTTAGATTCTTAATTTTTGTTTCCGTTTTCAAATTGGTCTACATTAAGGTCCAAAGGGTCCAAAATTAAACTTAGTTTGATTTTAACAAAAATTGAATTCTTAGGGTTCTTTGATATGCTGAATCTAAACATGTATTTAGATTTTGATTATGGGCCCAGTTTTCAAGTTGGTCCAAATCGGGGTCCAAAATTAAACTTAGTTTGATTTTAACAAAAATTGAATTCTTAGGGTTCTTTGATATGCTGAATCTAAACATGTATTTAGATTTTTGATTATGGGCACAATTTTCAAGTTGGTCCAAATCGGGGTCCAAAATTAAACTTTGTTTGATTTCAACAAAAATTGAATATATGGGGTTCTTTGATATGCTGAATCTAACCATGTATTTAGATTTTTGATTTTTGGGCCCCGTTATCAACTTTGTCCACATTGAGGTCAAAAGGGTCCAAAATTAAACTTTGTTTGATTTCATCAAAAATTGAATATATGGGGTTCTTTGATATGCTGAATCTAACCATGTATTTAGATTTTGGATATTGGACCATAACAGGTGAATGTCCAGTTTAAAATTTTTAAGTTCTTAGACCACATTCATTCTGTGTCAGAAACCTATGCTGTGTCAAATATTTAATCACAATCGAAATTCAGAGCTGTATCAAGCTTGAATGTTGTGTCCATACTTGCCCCAACTGTTCAGGGTTCGACCTCTGCGGTCGTATCAAACTGCGCCCTGCGGAACATTTTATCTAATGGTGTTGCTGGTTTGTCGTATATAATTTTCTTCCAAGAATTCAGAAGGTGTTTCCAAATTGTTACTTTTGCTTTTGTTTAAAGTACCTACCTTGAAATATAAGATGACGTTCAGGATCTAATAACGATTTCCCTAATAGACGTAACCCCTGACCACATCGCAAGCAACCATATCCATGAATAGCTGTGAAACAGTGAATCTGGTAGGAAATTATGGAGAACATTTTAGAACAAGTTGATGTCCTAATACTAAGTTGGACCACTGGACATTAAGCAACCAACAATCAATTAATACTCAGTTGGAAAGATATAACGGCTAAAAATGTACTAATTACTTGTATTCAATATGAATAATTACTTTTTATACGACCGCAAAAAAATTTTTGTGGTCGTATATTGGTATGACGTTGGCGTCGTCGTCGTTGTCGTCGTCCGGCGTCGTCGTCATCCGAAGACGCATTGGTTTTCGCACTCTAACTTTAGTTTAAGTGAATGGATCTCTATGAAATTTTACCATAAGGTTCAATATCACAAAAGGAAGGTTGGGATTGATTTTGGGGTTATGGTACCAACAGTTAAGGAATTAGGGGCCAAAAGGGCCAAAATAAGCATTTTGTAACTTCCAGACATAACTTGTGTGTTAGTGTATGGATCTCTCTGACATTGTACCACAAGGTTCCATATCACAAAGGGAATGCTGGGATTAATTTTGGGGGTAATTGCCTCAAAATTTTAGGAATTAGGGGCCAAAAAAGGGGCAAAAAACAAGCATTTTTCTAGTTTCATGACAATAACTTGTGTGTAAGTCTATGGATCTTTCTGAAATTGTACTACAAGGTTCCATATCACAAAGGGAATGCTGGGATTGATTTTGGGGGTAATTGCCTCAAAATTTTAGGAATTAGGGGCCAAAAGGGCAAAAACAAGCATTTTCTAGTTTCATGACAATAACTTGTGTGTAAGTGTATGGATCTTTCTGAAATTGTACTACAAGGTTCCATATCACAAAGGGAAAGCTGGAATTGAGTTTGGGGGTAATTGCCTGAAACGTTTAGGAATTAGGGGCCAAAAAAGGGGCAAAAAACAAGCATTTTTCTAGTTTCATGACAATAACTTGTGTGTAAGTGTATGGATCTTTCTGAAATTGTACTACAAGGTTCCATATCACAAAGGGAAAGCTGGAATTGAGTTTGGGGGTAATTGCCTGAAACGTTTAGGAATTAGGGGCCAAAAGGGCCAAAATAAGCATGTTTCTAGTTTCCAGACAATAACTTGTGTTCAAGTGTATGGATCTCTCTGAAATTGTACTGCAAGGTACCATACCTCAAAGGAAGGCTGAGATTGAGTTTGGGGTGATGAATCATAAGGGGTTCAAAAATTTGGGGGTTTCTTTTTTCCTTTTTTCTTTAAAATTTTCCATTTTAAGTTGGTTATTTCTGATTTATATTTAAAAGCAAATAATAATGATATGGCAGGAGATACAAACCTAACAGGATGTGTAAATTATTATATAATAAGTATTGTGCAATAGCAAGAAATTTTCAATTGCACAGTATTGCGCAATAGCAAGAAATCTTCAATTCCACAGTATTGCGCAATACCAAGAAATATCCAATAGCACAATATTGCGCAATAGCAAGAAATTGTCAATTGTACAGTATTGCGCAATAGCAAGAAATATTCAATTGCACAGTATTGCGCAATTGCAAGAAATATTCAATTGCACAGTATTGTGCAAAAGAAGATACTTTGTATAAATTGCTTATTTCTTGACCAATTTCAATGGGGTTTTATTCTTGAACTCTTGGGGTTCTTTAATATGCTGAATCTAATCGTGTATTAAGTTTTTGGATTTTGGGCCCCGTTTTTAAATTGGTCCACATTGAGGTCCAAAGGGTCCAAAATTAAACTTTGTTTGATTTCATCAAAAATTGAATTATTGGGGTTCTTTGGTATGCCGAATCTAACCGTGTATTTAGATTCTTAATTTTTGGTCCCGTTTTCAAATTGGTCTACATTAAGGTCCAAAGGGTCCAAAATTAAACTTAGTTTGATTTTAACAAAATTGAATTCTTAGGGTTCTTTGATATGCTGAATCTAAACATGTATTTAGATTTTGATTATGGGCCCAGTTTTCAAGTTGGTCCAAATCGGGGTCCAAAATTAAACTTTGTTTGATTTCAACAAAATTGAATATATGGGGTTCTTTGATATGCTGAATCTAACCATGTATTTAGATTTTTGATTTTGGGCCCCGTTATCAACTTTGTCCACATTGAGGTCAAAAGGTCCAAAATTAAACTTTGTTTGATTTCATCAAAATTGAACTCTTGGGGTTTTTGATATGCTGAATCTAACCATGTATTTAGATTTTGGATATTGGACCATAATAGGTGAATGTCCAATTTAAAATTTTAAGTTCTTAGACCACATTCATTCTGTGTCAGAAACCTATGCTGTGTCAAATATTTAATCACAATCCAAATTCAGAGCTGTATCAAGCTTGAATGTTGTGTCCATACTTGCCCCAACTATTCAGGGTTCGACCTCTGCGGTCGTATCAAGCTCCATGCGAAACAGTGAATCTGGTAGGAAATTATGGAGAGCATTTTATTGTTAATTAAAACATCAACTCCTATCAAAAATGTAAAACATCAACTCCTATCAAAAATGTTCTCTATAATCACATGCCAGTTTGTCAACATCAAAAAAAGGACACAGTTAAATTTGTTAAACCAATCAAGAACATTAATGCTAAAAGAAAAACTGACATTGCCATTATAAGATTCAAGGACTATAGTTTGAAATGTAAGGGGTGCTTCACAATAATGAAAATATTTCAGTGGAAGAAATGAACATGTATGATTGTAAGACAGAGACAAAATTGAAATTTTTGCTGTTTTAATCATTTATTAAATATGTGATAAATAGATTATAACAGCAAATTACTTGGAATGAATTGTAATTCTCGAGACATTTAATGATCATGATTAAATTGTAATATTGGAACTTAAAAATTATATTGTAAATAGTTTTGTATAACTTTATCATGTTGTGGAAATTTTTATATATATATATACATCTAAACATGTGACAACTTTATGACAGACATTCTCCATCGGATAACACGTGGTTATACAGGGCTAACACCATAATATATATATAATTCGTCTCAAATTTAGCCCAACAATGTTAGATCTTACGCAAATTTTTGTTCTTCCCTCAGTATATGTATATGTGATAGTGATATGATGATTGATTTGAGTGTTATGTTCCTTGACAAACACAATTATGTATTTTTATAGTTTAATTTAGTTGTTATATGTGATGGTTATCATCCAAAAAGTCACATTTGAATGGACAAATGGAATCTGTCTCATAAGATAAACAAATCCATTGAAAAAAAACCAAAATAACTAAAAAATCTGTATGCTTTTCTTATAACTTTGATTAGCTGTTTTCTAACTTTTTATATCCAATCCAGTCCACATTAGTAGATGATGAATACTTGACCATTATAAAAATAAGGAGATGTGGTATGATTGCAACGAGACAACTATCCACCTAAGTTCAAATAAAGTGGATGTAAGCCATGGTGGTTCTCTAGACATACAGTATACATTCTGATGCTGTACTCGCCTCTTTGGGATAAGCTCTCCTCAGTTGAATGTCTTCACTTAATTCATATTGTTGTTGATATCATCTAATTTTATTTACTTATTTTTATCCTATTTCGCTACTGTATTTATTTGCATTTACAATTTGTTTTAATGCTATTAAAGTTATTATTTTATTTTTTTACCTTAAAACCTATATTATAAAACAGTTATTATCATTGTTTCTAAGTAAAATGTCACAATTACACTAAAGAAAATGTAGTTTTCATTGTTCTTTAATCATGTGATAAACTCTCAGTGGTTTATTAAAACTGCTGTTATATTAAATATGGTTTATTTCCTGTATAGCTGTGATATTGAAAAAAAAAATGAAAAAAATCAAGTTAGCAAATTAAAATTGGTACAAAATACTTTACTCATGTTACATTCCATTGATTGGTAAAAAGTTAAATAACAAAAATACCAAACTCCAAGGAAAATTCAAAACGGAAAGTCCTGTAACATATGGCAAAATCAAAAGCTCAACATCAAACAAATGGAATACAACTGTCTTATTCCTGACTTGGTACAGGCAGAAAACTTGGTTTTATAGCTAGCTAAACCTCTCACTTGTAAATGTGCTTGTCTGTTACCTACTGGCCAATGAATTTCTATAGAATTCCACTTAACGGTTTATATCTAAATCATCAGTAAAACTAACATTTACCTTGTTAAATATATATTCAATCATTTGGCACATGTATTTGTTTGTCACCGATATGCGAATGAATGTCGCTGTGTAATGATTTTTATATGAATTATGAATAAAAACATTCGCTTCCTTTTCCTGTTCTGGTAATTATTCAAGATATACTTTGGTTGTAATGCACCAGAAATTAACAATTAAGGGGAGCTAACTCCGTAATTTGCTATCATTCTAACCAAAAGTTATCTAGAGATTTCTCGAATTACCAGACACACAGAAATGAAAGACCTACCATTTCTAACATAGGATGAGGGTAACTTCAAAATAGGATGGTTAGGTTTGTGGGTTTTTTTGCGGCCATGTTTTGATTTTTTCAAAATTTCCTGATTCTTACAAAGACTTGCACTTAAATATCATCTAAAATACTTAAATTTTCCTATAACCAAAACAACCCTGTACATGGTAGATTTTTTGGTCTTTTGGTCATATCTATTTTAGAAATTTTATAATTTTGTTGTGAATAAAGACTGCTGGTTATGAATTCATTATTTAGCATTGTAATTATGTTTGTCCAGAGGAACTGTTAATACAAAAAAGAATGGGTATGGAGAATTCAGAGATTCCTGTGACCTTTATCAGCTCTTTTCAAACTAGACTTTCTGTGAGATGTCTGAGAAAATTCAGAAATTCTAATGATGTTAAACACCCTTTTTCAAATAAGATCATTGGGATACTTAAGAAAATTTAATGTGTAAAAATGTGTTGAAATTGGTTCCTCTCAAGGAATCATCAATTTCCAATGTTTTATGACATCCCAATTACTTGCTACATGAAAAAAACATGTGCATTTTGCTAAAATAACCACTGTTTACTGATAATCTAATTTTTGTCCATTTATTTCTCATATTGTATTTTCACTTTGGCAAAGATTATGACATTTTTGAAAAAACTGCTAAATTTTTAATCTGAATCCTGGGAATTATAAGTTTATGGACCAGGGGTGAACTTTATTTGATAGAAACATGGTTAGAAAAGGAAATGCACACTGAGTTTTATTGGTAAAAAGTATATTAAAAAGCAAATATAAATCTTAATAAGTGCTTACCAATGAGAATATGGGTACATAAGGGCTGACTACTCGGCTGGTGACAAAACGCCCATCCATCAGCGGTTGTAAAAACTCGCCAAAGCTGACAGACTAACAATTCGGTACTACAGACATGAATTTCATCCATATGAGACTAAGTCACTCATCAGTTGCACTCTAATTGAAACAGTTCGAAGGCCAAATCAATAACGAGTTTCAGAATGAGGGTCGGTGGAGAATTGAATTTTACGACAAAAGAGATGTTTTTAGCTTCCCAATTGTAGACTTTCTATTTCTATGAAACAACATTCCAGCAACGCCTGCAATCTGACATTTATATCTCCCAGTTGGTACAATATTCTAGAGCTTGCATTTCCTGTCATCATTTCCTTGATGAAGGGTTGCTAACAAGGAAACTATTAAACCAAAAGTTCCAAGAGATAAAGTTGAATTCATCCTTCCAGAATTTTATGGACGCCATCACGAGTTTTTATACTGTTAAGGAATATCTGTTTCACAGATGACGACGGATATGTTCTAATTGTTTTACCCACAATCCCGTCCTTTTTTCCTCGAATGAGACCTACCGAATTAGACATTACCAAATTTATAATTACACGAGCAACACAACGGGTGCTACATGCGGAGCAAGATCTGCATACCCTTCTGGAGCACCTGAAATCACACGAGTTTTTGGTGGGGTTTTTGATTCTCAGTCAGTTTTCTATGTTGTGTTTTGTAGACTGTTATCTAGCTTTTTTTTTTGGTCAGGTTTTTTTTTGCCATGGTATTGGCAGTTCGTTTTCGACTTATGAGTTTGAATATCCTTTTTGCATCTTCCGTCTCTTTTTTACACAGCATTGAAAACAGATAATTTTTAAAAGATATGTCAAATATGGTTAAGGCCATCTATGCCTATTGGAAGAAAGACCCCGGTATTTCGAATGATTTGGAAATTTTATGAGTATTAAATATGTAGGAAACGACTGCATCATTTCATATGTGCTGACTACTGGGCTGGAAATTCTCTTAGAAAGAAAAGGTTCACCAATAGTGTCATCGACCCTGTGTTTGAAAATCAGCTCATTGGTGTTACCAGACTTAATTTAGTAACGTCTACATTATTATCATCAGTAGCACTCGAATCACATTAGGAGGAGGGCTAAATCAATTTTGATTGCCAAGTTGATGAGCATTGAAACCTCAACTTTAAAAAAGTCAAGTTTTGATATTGCCATCTATGACTGGGGGTATAAAAATCAGAACAAAATGTATAATGAAGAATTGCTACATTTCATTTACAGTAAATTTATCCAAAATAACCGCAATTGAAGTGTATTTCATGTCGGTACAAGTTCCGACTACTGGATTGGTGATACCAACGGAGACGTGACGTCAACCCTCACACGTATCGAATCAGTGGATTAAAAGACTCATAAAAGATAAGAGAGCAAATTAAATTTAGATGCACAAGAAAAATCGTTTTATTGTTTGATTAATGACCTGCATAGAGGACAAAAAAAAAGATAAAAAATAAAGAAACTTAAAGAACGTAATAAAAAGATATTAGAAGCAGATTTATGGAATTGTATACTAACCATTGATCTGTTTATAATCTTTTATTGCTAGATCAAATATTTATGTGTATGCCTGTATGGCTTCATGTAAAGGTCCTCAACTGATCAAGGTGACATGCGAGTTTTGGGTTTCAACAAAAAATGTCGGAATAAAAATATTCGAAGTTGCATGTACTGTAAACGGAGCGAGATAATTTGAGTCGACAGGATAACTGATGCTTTGCATGCATCACTGGAGCAGCGATTCCATAGTTCAGTACGTAAGGAAGTGAACAGGTTATAAATATTAGAAAACCAGGAGTCGGTTTCCCAAAAAAAATTTCGACTAAGATTGATCGTAAGTATACTGAATTGTTCATCCTTTACGATCAATCTTAGTCGTAAGTTTTTTTGAGAAACCGACTCCTGTAGCATAAACATTGGCCGATTTATGCATTCAATGACTAAATAAATGTCTCCTCTTGTTAGACTTATCACCGGGTTTGTACTAGCATGAGCAACACGACGGGTGCCGCATGTGGAGCAGAATCTGCTTACTCTTCCGGAGCACCTGAGATCACCCCCAGTCTTTGGTGGGGTTCGTGTTGCTCAGTCTTTAGTTTTCTATGTTGTGTTTTGTGTACTGTTGTTTGACTGTTTTTTTTTTTTAGCCATGACGTTGTCAGTTTATTTCGACTTATGAGTTTGAATGTCCCTTTGGTATCTTTCACCTCTCTTTTAGAAATTGTATTCTTTGCATAAACATGATTACACATTTTTTTTTTGAACTGAAAAAGTACTGAGACAAGATGTATCATATCAATCATGCCCATACCGACGCAATATTTCGGGCATATGTCATCTTCGGGGACTAATAGTTCCCCGGCAGTAATATAGACCCATTGGAAGTAAAAAATATTGATTTTGTCTAACGTATTTTGACTTGGGCAACATTAATCTTAGATGATTTTTACTGTTCTATGCTAGTTCTTTTTAGTTAAGCACTCTCAAAATTGTATTTGTTTGGTTTTCTAGACATTGCTCAAGAACGTACAATACTCCCGGGCTTGCGTATCCTATCATGATTTGCTTGATAAATGATTGCTACTTACAAGAAAGTTATTGAACCAAGGGTTCCAAATAGTAAGTTTGAAGTCCTCCCTTCGAATGTTTAAAAAGTAAAACAACTAAAATACCGAACTCCAAGGAAAATTCAAAACGGAAAGTACATTATCAAATGGCAAAATCAAAAGTTCAAACATATCAAACGAATGGAAAATAACTGTCATATTTTTGACTTGGTACATGCATTTCCTTATTTAGAAAATGGTGTATTAAACATAGTTGTATATAGTTTTTAAACGGACGCCCTCATGAGTTGTTACGAAATATCTGTCACAGAAGACTTCGGATATGTTCCACTTGTAGCCACTATTTTCCTCGATTGTGACATCACCAAATTTGACTTGTGCCCGAATATCTACTTTTCATGAGTAACACGACTGTTGCAAAGGTCGATCAGCGACTGCTAACCTTACCGGAATACTGTGGATTCATTTATTTTCGTTGATTGAGGAAATACTCATGAAATCCACGAAAATTAATATCCAAATAATATTGATGAATCCACAGTACTTGGGTTTCCGCGGTTTTTATAGGGGTTCGTGTTGACCATCTTTTCTGTGTTGTTTTATAAAGCTGTTCATCCTTTTGTTGGTTTTCTTTGACTTACGGTTTTTGATTGACAAATGGTATTTTTTCCTCTTCTTTCAAATTTGTTCTCGTTGAAGAGGAAAGGAAACTTTATTCCAATGGCATATATGATAGTGAAATGAACGTGTTGAATATAAATTCAGGAAAGACGAAACACAAAAAATAATGAAAATTTTAAATACTTTGATAATCGAGTAATTTAATTTCTTTGATAAATTCTACCATCTATTTTTATCTCTGGAATGAATTCACAAAGATCAAAAATGCTATCCACAATGTTGAGAGTTAATCCAACACAGTTGAATAAATCTAGGCGATGAAGATCCGGGCAGTAGTTCAATATTTGTAAAATGGACTCATCATCCAGAGAATCACATCTTGCCAGGCTTAAACTTTTAAGATGACAATGGTCGTGTAATCGACGAGTGCGATTTGACTTCTGGTGTTGGTAGGAAGTAAATTCTAAGTTAGATATCGTATCATTTTCATGGTCTTTAGTATCTGACAACATTCTTGTATTCTTGTATAATAGATTTCCTGGTTCATCGCAAACAGAAATTGTAGAAGGATACAATCGAACATGTTTTAAATTTTTCAAAGACGCAAACGTTAGGTCATCCAGATATTTCAAATTACAAAGTATATGCTGGAATCCAGTGCTTGTCATTTTGTTATATCCGGTTAAATGTCCACTGAATTCAATACTTTTCAGACGGTTGCAGTTTGTCCCAATATTTATTAGTGATTTGTCTGTTATATTCAAGCAATCGTTTACTATAATGGTTTGTAAGTTGCTACAATTTTCAAAAACAGCTTGAAGACCAGTGTCTGTTATATGTTTAAGAGACTGAAATTGTATGTATTTCAGATATTTACAGTTTGAAGCTATAGTAAATAGATTCGAATCTGTAAGTTTGGGTGCATGATCATGGTCGTTTTTGAAAGATATCTCTTCAAGATATCTACAGTTCTCTGATATTTTCTGTATTCCTCTAGTAGAAATAGAGCCTAGATTACCTTCTACTGAAAAGGAGATGAGAAATGGTGCAAACTGAGCGATGCCAATTAAAGTATCGTCATTAATATTAACGTTATACAGGCTTAGATTCCTTAAATTAGTATTTTGTGGGATATCCATGAAACAACTATAGGTAGTATTTGTTTTATCGAGTTCTAATGTTGTTAAATTGCTACAATGTTGTAATATAGAAGACAACGTTTCGTCATTCATACGGTTTACCCCTAAAGACAAATTGTGCAAGTTCTTGCCTTTCGCAACACACAACTGAACAAAGCAATTTTTCCATTTTTCTTCTGAACATTGAATGCACTTATGCCTCAATCCTAAAGCAGAACCACCATGATTTATTTCTAGTTTTTGTAGTCTGAGGTTTGCTATGATATTAAAGTATTTTTCTAAATGCTCACATGCACCAAATTTCACAGACAGA
This sequence comes from Mytilus coruscus, assembly GCA_017311375.1. Lineage (NCBI taxonomy): Eukaryota > Metazoa > Mollusca > Bivalvia > Mytilida > Mytilidae > Mytilus > Mytilus coruscus. The sequence goes on along the minus strand of CM029603.1, from coordinate 36,475,139 downwards.
CACGATAGATTATTGTTTCGATTTGCCAGAAATTCTAAAATCTGTATAAATTTACTATTTCCGAAATGTGAATCTCTTAAAGTTAATTCCTTCAGCTCATTGAAATCATGTTTTGTTAACTTATCTAAACACTGGTCACCTTGATTGAAAAATAGGCTTATATACAGACTTTTCACAAATGACTTAACTGTTTCTATGTTTTCGTCTGACCACATAATTTTCTGGTTCTCTCCTCCTAGATCTACCATACAAAGTCGTCTCCATAATGTTGGTGAATAGGAAAGCCTTTTCCAACGAAGGCAAACATTTCTTATAACAGAAACAATATCTGACTGAAGCATGAAGTGAAAGATGTACAAAAAGATTTCATCTGGTAAAACGCCTATGTCTGCCATTGGAATACGTTATCAATCTTATCTTCTGAAGAAGAAAAAAATAAAAACAGTTGACAAGAATCTTCGTGGTAGATTTAGTTTGAGGAGGTTACTGTGTATGTGCTGGAAAACTATGATTAAACATGTATAATCAGAATACTTTATTGAATCGGATAAAAAAATTAAAATAACACTATAAATTTTGTGCGTCAGAGGGAAGGCTCAAAACTAAATATTTGAAAGCCAAGGATGCACAAGAACCGAAATACCTGAAAAGCTGTATTACCAATAGAGACATAGAAATAATATCCAATTCATCTAAGGTCCATTTTGTCAGAGAGAGTTGGAACTTTAGTTTCTGAATAATTGATAAATTTCAGAAAGGTTTGTTATAAATCAAACTGTATGCTTCCGAAGCGTTTTTATGGAATACCGTCATCAGGAACGCTCAAAGCAAAATATTTTAAAGCCAAGAATGATAATAATCGAAATACGATAAGAGTATGTGACCAAAAAGGACCGAAAAATAATAGCCAAATCCATCTTAATTCAACTTTCATTAGAGAGCTGGAACCTTAGTTTCTTAATAATTTATAAATTTATAAACGGACAATTAAAGAAAGGAATGTTAATAATCAGTTTAGTGACGAAGCACAAACTTCTCACCTGATAATACCCTAGGGGACTTAGTCCACCCGTAGCGGTATAAACCCAGTGCAGTAAAAAATGAAAACAACATTTTATAAATTATATACGCCCGAAGCGCTTTTCTGGGTATACCTTTATCAGGAAATCTCAGAGCATATATAATTATCAACACTTTGAAATGTCATATTAGTTATTAAAAAAAGATAACCTGTTATATTTTTCGATTAAAACAATCTTTTAAAACCGTTTATTCCATCGACAGAATATAATCTCCACTGATAGTTTATATCTTCGGGCCGAATTCTAGTTCAACAAAATAACCGAATGATATAATGTGATTGCAAACATTAATTTATTACTTAAGCACCTCCCTAAACTATAAGAGATATATTTTGACTTTTGATCATTTACTTGTTTGTTTATCTTAAAACAGTACGTTTGCACTCAAGAAACACAGATCTAAATCTCGATACACGTATATATCTGCATGGAATGTAATGTGTCTGAAAATATTTACCAATTAGATGTTTTGTAGTTTTACCTCAACATTCATTTACAATCTGTTGTGCAATGACTTGGTGAACGTATTGGTTAAGAACTGAATTCAACTTTACATAAAGGTTGTTGTTACTCGGTATTTAAAAGAAAATAGAATTTAACGCACCTCTTTTCTAATAATCTTTCGCCTTGCTATATACACATTTATTGTTTGCAGGAAAGGTTTTTCTAGGTATACAATGAATGTCTACAAAGTCTAATTCTTAAAGCAGAAGAAGGGAATTGAATTATTATCAATTTAGAAACTTGATGATATGGTTTAAAAATTTTTAGTCTATTACATACCTTAATTTGAAATTCTATAGAAACCTCAATATGAATTATTTGATTGCATTACTTACATTGGATATTTCAATGTCAATACTAGATCACCAAAACAACATATATCGAAGGTCAAGGAATAAACGAATACTGGTATGTTTATTTTCTATATATAGCAATGACCAATATTAAAGTCACGTGGATATTTAACTCAGGTACATAATGCAACAGTAAAAAGCGTTATCGAGGTGATTTTATGTATTGGTCTTTTAAAATTTATAAAAGAAAAAAAATGTTCTGACGCAATTCACTTGTTATACAAGTTTCTCCTTTATATTAAGTATTCTAGAATAGCAGACATTACAATATTTGATTTTTAGTAACTGACCATTACCGTTCACAATGAAGGTAAATCCAGTTAAGAACATAAAAAAATCTGTATGTTTAATTATCTCCGACTGATATCACAAAACACTTGCTCAGACTTGCATTTTTAAAGTTATATGAATCTTTCAACATAACGAGTGACAATGTAAAAAATATGCTCTCAAATGGTGATGCAAAGTGTAAAGGATAGATAAGTCAAATGTTTTAAACTGTGCATGTACACTTCGACTTAGATTGTGTACTCGTATCATAACATATCCTTGGATTTTTTTTTTGATTTTTTTTTTGATTTTTTTTGAAATAATGACACATCCCATAAAATATGTATTTTTTTATTATATAACATGTAATAAATAAGTTATACACAGTAGGTCTATTTTACTTATGAATCACCATGACAATAAAGCACCAGGAAGAATAAGACAGACTTACTATGGTAAACAGAAATTGAAAACCCAGTTCAAACATGAATGTCATCGGGTTATCTAGAATGCCCAAAACCAAAATTTATTCTCTCGCTTAGATACTAAGCATAGTATAAATATTCATCTTAAACACTCAAATGTTAAATGATCTATAAATAAAATGAATTTTACTATCACAAATAAGCTAAATAAAATTATGATATTTCCGATCAATCTATTACATCTAAATATTCTAACAGACGAATATCTCATAAAGTTTGCGAAAATATAATGTAAGGTTATGATTATGCTAATATTGTATAATAGAATTAATAATGTTTGTTTAAATGTAACATGGTCTGCACTTCAGTTTTTCTATCTGACTCTCAACAGAAGAACGACTTATGTGAGAATAGAAAGTAAACCATTTCATTTTAGGGAGACTAGCTGGTTGCAATGCCTGGGATGGTATAAGGTAAATTTTGTCGTTCAAGGTATAGAGATACATAAATACAAAGTCACGTAAAATGGATATCACAAAAACAGACTTAGCAGTAAAAGTATGATTAATAAATAAAATAATAGTGTAGTTCGATTATGACGGGATATATAAGTACAGAGTCACATCAAATGTATATCACAAAAACAGACTTAACAGTAAAAGTGATATTAATAAATAAAATAATTTTGTCGTTCAAAGTATGACAGAATACTTAAGCACAGAGTCACGTAGACTGGATATCACAAAAACAGACTTAACAGTAAAGTTATATTAATAAATAAAATAATAGTGTGGTTCAAATTGAGACGGGATACATAAGTACAGAGTCACGTCAAATGTATATCACAAAAACAGACTTAACAGTAAAAGTAATATTAAAAATGAAATAATTTTTCGTTCAAGGTATGACGGATACATAAGCACAGAGTCACGTCAAATGGATATATCAAAAAACTGGACTTAACAGTAAAAGTAATATTAATAAAGACAAATAAAAGAATACTATAACACGTTATTAAGATGATAAACAACGTCAGTACGCAAAATCTATACTTCAAGACCATCGTGTATTATTTGTGAAGTTGATACGGAATATTTATCAACAAGTTCTTGGTACCTTCCGATGAACTTTTTAGAAAAGGACAAGACGTTCTTTGACATACCCTGGTTCATCAACTTTCTGCTCAGACACTGGTGACGTTTTACAAAGTCTGAGTAGGAGCTGCAAGCTCTTGAATACCGAATAAGTTGGGAAATGTATATCCCATATGCAGGTGAAGTTGGTATATTGCTACTAAGGTGGGGGAAATTGATAATTTCAAAATTAAAATCGTCTCGTTTGTCATAGATTCTGGTACTGAGATGACTGTGTATGTCAAATTCGAGGTATAAGTCTAAAATGAGGCGGAGGAAGCCGTGTCTGTTGTTTCTTTAATTTCTAGTTCTGGTGGATATATTAATGGAACCCAATCAGAAAAGTTCGGATTGTTAATGGAAAGAACATCATCAATATATCTGAAAGTGAAATTAAATAACCTGGCTTCTTTGATCTTCTTGTTTTTGACAAGTGTCTGAAGGAACTCCGATTCATATGAAAATAAGAAGAGGTCGGCAAGGAGAGGCGCACAGTTCGTTCCCATAGGAATGCCGACAATTTGTTGAAAAGTCTACCTCAAATTCAACAAATATGTTGTCAATAAGGAACTCCAGCATACTGATCACTTGTTCCTCTGTGTAGCATGTTTTACCCTTTTGTTCGCTATTAACAAAATATGCCTTATGGTATCCCAAAGTAATAAATTTATAGCGTATGCTACCATTTTTATGATGAAAAGCATTGTGGATTATTTCTTTTAGACGGTTTTCAATTTCACATGGGAATGGTGGTATACAAGGTAGAAAAATCAAAAGTTTTGATAGAACTAATTTCAGAAAAGACCGAGATTTAAAATTATCCAGAAGTTCTTTAGAGTTTTAAGAATCCACATATGGTTAATACCACTACGCGAGTAAACCGTTTCACAGTATTTCTGAAGACCCTCTTTCACTGCGGACAAAATTTTAGTCAATCTAATGGACAATTCTTTAGTGGAACATGCAGATGAGCCGGCAATGTACCGTTGTTTGTACGGAATTTTGTGAAGTTTAGGTATCCAATACAAACAAGGTAAGTCCTCCGATTTGTTGTTCAATGCAATGTTCATTGAAGCCATGAAGGACTTATGATTCGCCAAAATCTCATCCTTGTCAAATGATATGTTTTTGTATGTGGGATTACCTGAGTGCTCATTTATTCCCAATTCTTTTACAAGACACTCGTAGTAATACGACTTACATACAAAGACAATATTATTTGAAGCTTTGTCCGCAGGAACAACAACATACTTATCTTGAAGAGATGATAGACATTTCACAGCCTCTTTGTCTCTGATAACGGACTTTGGTCGATCATTCACACAGTTTTTAACTTATGAATGCGTACTTTCTGTCGTTGTAGAGACAGGCCAGGATCGACTGACACCTATCAGGGAGAGGTTCGCATTTTTTAATAAAGAAAAAGTAGTAACAATACAAGATGAAATACAAAGAACGTCAAAACAAATTGAAGAACAATAATACAATTAAAAATACATTTTCAATTGATTTCTAAATATAAAACAGCAAGTACTTTTTAACTTTTGATTGATATTATATTAGTTATATTAATTATCAATGTTTTATTTCACTTTTCAATTTTTTAAAAAGTCATGAATATACCTATTTAGGCGAGGTTCACATTTTGGTGAGTCAGTTTTAATTCAAGTTTATATGGCAGAACGCACTGATGAAATGGCAACGTACCTTTCTTGGATATTATAGCCAAATATCGAACTGTCAGAAAGTTAGTCTAATTGTTAAGTTGTTTAACAGCTGTTTATATTATGTCCAAAGTTATATAATAAATGTTGACCTGCTTGTGATGAAAATATGATTCATATCTCATTGTAGATTTGTTCTATCAAGAAACCGTTAATAATTCATTTGTATTAATCTTGTAGTGATAAAGAAAGTGTCTTAGCAGATTATTTAAATTATTATTGACGATACCCAACTATAATTTGTAGTATTGATATTGATCCCTCAAAAATGGAAGTAATAGTTTCCAACCTAGTTTGTTATAAAGTTTTATCAAATATTTTGTCGAAATAGACGCTTTTCCTTAAAAAAAAAATTCTCCTCAGGTTTAGGACATAACGGAAAATGTGTTAAAGAAATTAAACGAAGAAAATCTTGTTACTACATTAATTTGTGCTATGGACTTACCTTCCAATTATTAACGTATAATAAATGATTAGTATCCATATATAAACCTCAAACTAATATAGTGAACGAGCAGATTAAGATTGCAATGCAATTTATGAAAAACAGTTGTGACAGAAAAATGTTTTTATTCAGAGCGAAAAAGAAGGGGGAAAATAATCCTAGTACTAATTTAATATTTTACTATTTTTTTTTCTTTTGAGAATTTATCCCATGAAATTTCATTGACCATGCAATGTATTGGTGTTATTATTATTATTTTTTTCATCAAGTTAACGATGTTACTTACTCTTTATTTTGTATGATTGTTACTTCGAATTTGATTTTGTTAAAGATATTTTGTCTACCACATAATTACAGTTAGGCATTAATAGTACAGTGATAATATTTGAATTGTTATAAAAGATATATATAATTGTTTCAACAAAATATTGCAAAAGATTATGAGTTATGAGTTGCAAAGTACTAGCGTCAAATTACTCAATTCATGATGAGGTTTCGCAAATCCTATCATGAATCAAAAAAGTATAATAAAAACACCAAACTCCAAGGTAAATTCATCGAAGTCCAAAAAAAAAAAAATTGCAAAATCAAACGTTATCAACCAACGGAACGAGTGGAATCAAGATTCGTTCAATGAAAAAAAAAGTAGTCATGTTTTCTTAGTTTCGAGCAAAGCGCATATATGTTCATGAAACAAAACAATAAAAAGATTATGTGCGGATTCCTAATTATAATTGAACACATTTTTTATTCAGTAGTTTTGCTGATAGTAAATGCATGATATCTGTTTGTTTATTGTGAGTTTGTCTTTTAGCACAATGCACGACATCTGTTTGTTTATTGTGAGTTTGTCTTTTGACTGTTGACTGATGTTCCCCAATTTTTGATATTTTTAACCGGATCAATCGGTTATTGATTTGGGGATGTATGTTGGGTGGGCGGGCGGGCGGCTGCCAAACAGTGTCCGTTCATTAACATGAAAATGTTTTGACGAAATTTTTTCAAATTTAGATATGATGTTTCCTGTGACTAAATGAAGGTCAAGTTCTATTTTCACGATTTTAGCTTTTCTCGTTGTTGAGTTGTAGACCTTTCAGTAGCGAAAAGCGATATTTATTATATGATTTATTTTTATTTTGAGTTATTTCCTTTTGAACAGAAATGATGTTATTAATAAGTATATGGATAGATAGTCTATCAATGATTGTATCTGTTCAATTTTAGTCAGGAGTTTTAAAAAAAATTTTTATAACTATTTTTTTCTTAAGTAATGTGTGTTTTGAAGGTAGATGTCACAGTTGTTATGAGGTATTTTATTTTTGTTGGGTGTGTTAATGTTTAATTTTTATAAGATCCTGTTTGGGGGTCCAGATTTGCAAATATCATTTTCATTAGATACTTATCTATTTTTATTAAAGGATATATTTCATTACATTACATTGTGTAGATAAAATTGTTGACATTGATAGATAAGTTGCAGATATTAGTTTGTAACAATTGAAAGAAAAAATATTGGGAACTATTAATTATATATATAAGGTTTGATTACACTAAGTGTTTTTAAGATAACAAAGCATGTGGTAATTATCAATCAACAATTATAATTGGAGTGACAGATTTATTTGAAAAATTTGTGTTTCCTAAGTGTTGTTGATGATAAGCTCTGTAGGATAGTATAAATATAGTTTGAAATTTACTGTTCATTATTAGACATTTTGACGATAATTACGGATAATTTTATAGATTTTGTAAAGACATTGTATAAATGATAATTATAATATTTAGGATTTTTTTTTTTTTTTCTTTTCTTTGGTAAATTGTTTGAAGGAATTTGTGGTAGGTTTAATTACCTATTATTTCTGTTTGTTTTGCACAAACATTGTTGTCAATATAATGGAATTCTATGCAAGATAAAACCAGTTTTAATCCACCATTTTCTACATAAGGAAATGCCTATACCAAGTCAGGAATATGACAGTTGTTTTCCATTCGTTTGGTGGTGTTTGAGCTTTTGATTTGCCCTTTGATAAAGGACTTTCCGTTTGAATTTTCCTTGGAGTTCGGTATTTTTGTTATTTTACTTTTTTTTATAACAGAACAAACATGCAAAGCAGAAGGTCCGGTAAGGTTTTTTTTTTTTTTTGCTTAAATGAAAGATTTTTGATAGGTTTTAAACACTTGAGTGTCTTCTTCAGTCGATCCGAGAAGTTTATGTTAAATATTTGAACTGATTTGGTCAATAAAGACGCCTAAATTCAAGTTTGAATATGACATTCTACCAAAATATGCCACAAAACGTCACTTTTCAGATGGTTTTTGTCTAAAATGGAAGTAGCCGAATTAGTGTTCAGTCTTAACCTTTATAAATGTCAATGCATCCGAAGCGGTTTTCTTGGTATACTTTCATCCGTAACGCTCAAAATCAACTAACATTAAATTCAACAATGTATAGATACTTGATGAGCTACACGAAGGAGTAGCCAAAACATTCGTAGTTAAACATTGCCTGAGGGAGTTATAATCTTAGTTTTTTTCTCAGTTGTTTCTAACTTTTTTAATGTAAAATTCAAACATGTAATTTATTTATCATGCCAATGCCACAGTACGATCACAACGAGTTTGAAATTAATCTTAACAATTATCTGAAAAGAAATTAGAAACAGCTTATGTTAACAACGATATAAGATCATGTAGTTCCATTTCCAAAAATGCATTTTATCAGTAAACAGTCAAAACTAATTCTGTCACTATTTACCTATTTGTCATTTTGACAGGCCAATTGATTTTTTTTTTGTATTAACGACGGAAGTTTTCTGCTTTTGTTATCTAACATTATTTCTGTATCGAATTCGATTCGAGTGAAAACGACTTAAGAGATCATAACTAACAAAACAAAATGGATACGCAATGTTTCAACATAACATTGCTTTTAATAGTGCATTGCCTTTGCGCTACTGCTACATATATATCTTCATTCAAAGTATGGAGTCCGAACTCGGTGAACAGGACCGATTTGCTATGTCCGTCATATTGTTTTGAAGACTTAAGAAATGTTCATCACTGCTGTCTGTGCACAGCTATACCTGAGTGGCATTTATCATCCAATTACTTATTGTTGTCATTGGAGTATTTTAAATGCGATGGCTCTGCAATAGTAATTGGTGATGTAGATAATTCTCTTCCTGCTATCCTCAAACATCGTGATGGATATCTTCAAAGATTACCATCCAATCTTTGTGATTTTACAAACATCCGGGAAATTGATCTAAAGGGAATAAGATAAGTACAATAGGTATTATTTCATGTTTGTCAAAGTTGGATACATTAGACTTAAGTTATAACAAAATATATCAAATATATAACGATACATTTTCTCTGTTGACTCAATTACGTATACTTATACTCACACATAATGGTCTTACAAAGCTTGACCCGTTTTCAGTTGCTGGAACATCCCTGTCAATCACGCTCCTGGATTGTTCATGAAATAATATGACAGAACTTGACGCTAGCAATTTCATTCCTGAAAAACGATTTCTGCGAATACAAATTCAATTCCAATAAAATCACAAAAATTGTGAACAAGGGTGGATTCACACTTAATCCCGATAAAATTTATAAAGGAGGACTTGTTGAATTGACTGGAAATTTATTTTCCAAATCTATTGATTTTGAAGAATTAGGAATAAAAGACATAAGAACTCTAGGTAAATTGATGTCATTTGGCTTTTTATTGAGTGATGCAAAGTTTGACTGCGACTGTCATATGGAACCGTACTTGGAACTAGCGGAACTAATTATAAATAAGATATGGCGTGACTATTTCAATATGTCGTGCTGGAATCCACTTGAATATCGGGGATTATCAATTCCATATTTAGTTAAGCAGAAAAAGTTAGAATTGTTCATCTGTAATATAACTGAGAAATGCCCAAGATATTGTAGATGCTACCACCAGCCACATAAACGAACAACAGTAGTCAACTGTACAGACGCTAATCTAGAAGCTTTGCCTGACTACGTTCCGGAGGCATCAAACTTGACCGTCTTATTAAAGAATACCAAAATTAAAACTTTTGAATCACGAAACTACCTCGGAAATGCAACTTTTATAGACATGTCTAATACTGGTTTTAGTGAAGTAGAAAATGATGTTTTTATGCAAATTCACAATGGAGTTAATTTTCTGATGGAGGGACATAATCTTAATGACATGCCTAGAGGTTTTCAAGTACTTAAACCTTGTATTGCACAACTAGGAAGAACTGTAATAAATTGTAATTGCAATCATTTGTGGATAAAAGTCTGACTCCATGTGAAAATAAAACATTAGTAATTTGTAATACTGATAACGGACATATTCCGATATTGTCAATGAACAAGGACGATTTATGCGCGACTTCAATGATAAATTTTGAAATTATGTCCATGACATTTGGTGTGATAGCGACTTTAATGTTTGTTTTATCCATCATATCCTATCATTACCGGTATGAAATATATCTTGTATGTCGTCAACTAAAATCAGTTTCCAACAAGGTCAGTGTGGTATGCAAATATGACGCTTATATTTCATTTGACGATGGCAACCCATTTTTGAGATTTTGGGTTCTAAATTTTCTGGATTCGAAACTTGAACAGGCAGGCTACTTGAATTTTATTCCATGCAGGGATACGATTCCCGGAGACGTGAAGGAAGAAAATATGATAAGTACAATTAATAGTTGTAAAAATTTTCTTGTAATACTTAGCAAAACGTATGAATATGACGACAATATTTGGTCGAAAGTTGAATGGAAGTATATTTGGAACTACTTCTACAATAACAAGGATCGAAGAATAGTTATCATTAATTATGACCTTATAGATCGCCCAGTTGACTTGAAGCTCAAAGCATTCATCCGACTTGGTTAAGATATAGACTGCTAATAGAAGGCATATTCTCTTGGATGAAATAAAACTAAAACTCGGGGTACCCTATTGTGGCAAACACAGTTATATAAGAAATACAAAACCGGAGTTTGTATCAGCCAAACATTCGGTCGTTGGACAAAGAGACAAATCGGAAGAAAATCATTCAAGGAAGATGTCCGTTGTGAGTTCGTCTTTGATGGTTTTGGAAGAAGTTGTGTAACTAATAACATACTATGACTTTTTGTGATAAGGAGTGTTTTTTTTTAATTTAAACGAGGACATTGTCTCTCAGTGTACACATTATTCTCTCCTTTAGAAAAGACGTATTAGAACACCCTTCAAGTCAAATTTTTGCAAAGCAATTAAAATGTTTCAAGCAAGTACCCTATGTTTCTATTAGTTAATAAAATTTGATTATTAGAAATGCAAATTGGTGTAGAAGAAGCAATGAATCCATATCTATTGTCTTCATTCTCATCAACCATAAATTACAAGGGGACAGATATAGGCATACGTCTTTAAAATAATATTATACACACAAACATACACACATGCATACTACACATATCAGTAAACACACACTTTCACAAATATGAACAATATATTCTGGAATGGGAAGTTGTGTTATTGCCTAGAGAACAAATGATTTATTTATTTTTCGTATAAATGTACAGTTTTTCTAATTCAAGATTATATTTTAAATTTTTAGTACAACTCATAATGTCTTTTCATGTCAACACGTTGGTCTTTACCACAAATTTTCATTCATTGGGTTTTTACTTCATTTTCAAATGTTTTGAAATTCAAGAACATTATCATAATTATCACTAATACATTTATCATAGCATTTAACAATTATTATATTTTTGTTTTACAGCTTTCCACTGTCCTATTCATTTGTTGTTTCGAACATATACATATCTTTATCTTTTAAATAATCTATAATTTAAAGATTTGGTTGAATTTACCGTACATGAATGCCATCCATGTCTAAATTGATCATTTAAACACATCTTTATTGAAAAAAATAAACCAGTCTGAGCTTGGAGAAACTTACCTTCCTTAATACAGGAAACGCTAGTATTATCAAACACTTTTCGTATGAAGTGTGCCCATGGCGATTCAAATTTATTGTCGAAAGACAATTTGTATAATAATTGATATGCTGAATAAGAAAGTTTTTAATCAATTCCAGATCAAAATCTTGTCCAATATTCAAATATTCATACTTTGATATATATTTCAACAGGAAAAATTCAACACATATAGTTTTTGGTTGAAGCTTTCAACTTTAGTAACCATTTACAAAATCGTAACTGTGCTATATCAATATACTGCGCGTTTTTGATAAATAACCATACCCTTTAACCATACAAAAAATTCGCTTTACCATTTTAGTAAACAGTGATAAATTGTGATGGGGAACTCTTTTTAAAACCTCAATTATTAATTCTATTGCCTTCTCTGTTTGCATTTTTATTGCTTTAGTACTTTTCCGGTCCTGCTAAATAGTATACCAAGATAATTAAATGCATGATTTATCTTTAGATCTGTCTCTTTTAAAGACAACTTTTAAAATGTGCATTAGGTCTTTCGATTGAAAATATCATAATTTTTAGTTTTATTCAAATTTACTTTCCGTCTCCACATATGACCATACTCACTAATTTTGTTTGATATGTTTTGTAAATCTTTTTTCGATGAAGATATCAGGCACGTGTCGTCTGCATAAAGGAATACAAAAAGTAAATGATTAGCTTATCTTCTAGTAAATCTGAAGTGATTAAGAACCTCAAGATTTTCTGTTTCTAAAATTCATCATTAATCATTCAGAAATATAGAAATCAGAAAGGGTTACAACTTTTCGACTTGGCTTACCCCGATATGATATAAGAAACAGTCGTCTTTGTAATTATTATGCGTGATACAATACTAGTACTTGATATATTCTCTTTAATACCATTTAATAGTATTCTTATCAGCGAACTTCTCTCCGATCCGTGTCAAACCCCTTTTTTGTTTCTTTTACTGTTTACCCCGATTAAAAAAATTATTTTATTTTTTTCAAGTATTGTCCATTTAGTCGTTCCTAGCAGAAGATACATTCAGTTGTAGAGTAGCCATTATTGAAAATGAACACCTGAGAGTAATACCCTGATCGCACGCATGCTTGATTGAAAAAAGTTATTATGAAATCATATTTATATCGGTATGTTTCATATTTGAACTGAATCCAGTTTCCGGATACCTGTGTTTCTGTTATATGTAATTGTTATCCTAGATTAAATTCTGCATAGGAAGTGGTTCGAACCTGGATTCACAAATACGCATTTAATCCGGAATATGTGTGCAAACTAGTACGGTTTTCAAATCAAATTTGATTTTGTTGTGTCGTTTAAATTTGATTGGGTATAAACAAAACATGCCCGTAACTGTAAGACTAGAAACATATATGGAAAATACAAATAAAGCAATTAATAACGCTGGTCAAGTTTATCCTCACCAATACGATCATTAGCAATAGAAAAATATTGCCTTGACATAATTCTAAATAATAATTTCTGACCAGAATGCGTTTTTGGCAATATTCATACTGTTTTTTTTTTTTTTTGTCTATTTTAAGAAGCCCCCAAACATGTTAGATTATATTGTTTCAATTCAGAAAAATTTGATTTGTTTGTTTGTTTGAAATACGGTAACATCTGGTTCTGGCATTAAATTGCTCTATAAAGAAATGTAATTTAAATTCTTGGGAAGAAGTAAATTCATCATTCGTTTTCAATTTGATGGAAAGTGTCTGGTTGGTGATATTGTGAACTTTCTAGGGATGTATATTATACCAGAGACAATATTCTCATTTTATAGAAAATTTGTTGGAGACAGTTTCCACCAAAAATTTATTTTGAATCTACTTCTAATAGTTCTAAATAATAATGAAATTGAGAATGGAAATGGGGAATATGTCAAAGAGACAACAATACGACCAAACAGCAGAATTCAACTTTAGTAACGTAAATATTTACAAAAATGTTTCTTTATTTAAATGCTAAAATGATTTTATTCTTTTTTTTTCCAATTTTTTGTCTGTTTTCATCATATTATATATCCTCGCAGTTTTATTGAATCTAAATTATCAGTCTTTGTTTCTTACAAACAAATATTTAAAAAAAAATTGTTTAGGGTATTATAAATGATTATTAAATGCACAAAAGGTTCGACTTAAAATGATTAGAAATTAACGATGTTCAAATCTCATTAATCGATTAAGAAGACTAAAATTAAGGTAACACAATAGTGAGTAAATCGCATAAAAGTAGCGAAACCAAGTGCGTCGAAAGGGTAAGCGTCTACTACTATATAGAAATAAAAGATGTGGTATAATTAACAATTGAGACAACACCAAATGCATGCATCACCCACCATGCGAATCCACACGCAATCAAATATCACAATCGGAAATAGGAAAAATCGGTAAAACTATAGATCCAATGACAGACAGTAAGTGTCACTTTTTTATATTTCAGAAAGAAATATTTAAATTATTTGGATTTCTAATGTTAAATGTACATGAAGACACATTTTCATTACTGGTATTTGTATCCACCAACAAAGAGTTTCTGTTATTGTTCGGAATTTTTCGATACATTTATCAATGTTACAATTGTAAATTAATATACATGAGTTGCAATCGTGGAGGTTATATTGTTCTCCAAGGCACCCCTATTGTTACCTGGGACTAAACAAACTACATATTGGCTGTTTGGAAGTTGCCTGGTGCCGCTATTGTTCGGTGTAGTCACAATGTCGTCTGTCGAACGCGACGGTTGATCTTAAGCAAAGTTTACCTCAGATGGATTTGTTATTTTTTGTAAAATTTATATAGCTTCCATTAGCTCCACTGTCTTGTCTCACATATAGTTCATTATCTATATAAATTAAAGCATTTACAGTAGTTTGGCCTGTTTAGCTTTTTTAATTCGAGCGTCACTGATGAGTCTTTTGTAGACGAAACGCGCGTCTTGCGTACAAAATTCTAATCCGAGTATCTATGATGAGTTTATTTACTATTCACAAATCTCATAAATCGATTTAGAAGAGAAATCTAGGTAACAAACATAATTATAGTTGTTAATGTCTGTGTCATTTGGTCTCTCGTGGAGAGTTGTCTCATTGGCAATCATACCACATCTTCTTTTTTATATATAAAACTGAGAGAATCAAATGAACTCTAAAAGTAGGGAAAGTAAAATCACAAAAATACTGAACTCCGAGGAAAATTCAAAAAGGAAAGTCCTCAATCAAATGGCAAAATTAAAAGTTCAAACACATCAAACGAATGGATAACAACTGTCATATTCCTGACTTGGTACAGAGCCCACAGGGTAAGCGTCTCCAATTTTGCATGCATCACCCACCATGCAAATCCACACCTGTCAAAATGTCACAATCGGGAATAGGACATAATCGTTAATATAACAGATGTACTGGTATCTTAATATCGAAGACTTGTAAAAGATATCACTTTCGAAACACTTGGAAACCGTTAAAAAGATCTGGTACTATCTTCATCTCAACATCTGATTAAATTCCCTATTCCGACCCACTGCGTTTGTGAATTCTAAACATCTTTTAAGGCAAATCGAAGTTTAGTTATGATCCCTATGGCGATGTAATTACAAAGGACCTCAACATCGTTCAAGACCGAGAGGTTATAAACTTTCTAAAAAGGACCAAAATATCGTCCGTAGTCGCAAATCAATTGGGAAGAGTGTCGTCAGGTTATTAAAGATGCTCTTTCATCCTATTGTAATAAATGGTGTAAACGGAAGAAATCTGACAAAAAGTCACTTGATTCCTATTTAAATAAATGTCTGAATATTGTTGATATTAAATATCACATTTTGAAAATAATTTAGAAATAAATAAAAGAGTAAGTAATACGCCCATTTCTAGGATTAAAAACAAAATTCAAGTACTATCAAAGCGTTTTGTGTGCGTACCGTCCGACAAAGCAGCCAATAATGTGGTGGTGGTATGACGTAAAAACTACAAGGAAGTTCTTAAGAATGAAATTATACATTCAACTACATTCAAGGCCGTACGCTCCACAAAGAGTCATATAGTAAATAATCATGTCACTACCACAGCTGCAGCAGAAACTCCCGCACCTGGAGGCGTCCTTCAGCTGGCCCCTAAACAAATAAGTATACTAGTTCAGTGATAATGGCCTCCTCTGAACATTTGAAGGTCCTTACTATGTATATATATGTTACCTAAACTACACAAAAACGCGTACACTATCGTTTCATCTCGGCCTCTAGTAAGTGTTCTACTACTTATCTTTCAGTGCTTTTAACGAGTTCCTTAACTACCATCAAAGAACTTATCATTAATTTTTGTAATAAAACATATGAAAACAGTGGAATTAACCATTTAAGAAGTGTGAAATTTTTTGGGATGTTTTAGATGAATTACGTGCTTTTGATTGTCCTTTTGATTTAGTTGACAGTTTTGACTTTTCCACTCTTTATACTACGCTTCCACACAATCTTTCAAAGTTTTCCTATTTAATTAAATGGTCGTTTAATAAATCTGGTTGCAAATTTATTTGCTGCAACTCATATAAAGCCTTTTTCTCTAATGATAAATGTAAATATGCTTAATATACTTACTGGAGGTGTGATGAGATGATTAAAGCACTAGATTTTCTCCTTGACAACATTTATGTACGTTTCGGCAATAAAGTTTATCGACAGGTTGTAGGTATCCCTAAGGGCACAATAGTATCAGACTTGATCCTTTACTGTTATGAATCACAGTTGTGGGCAAACTCAGTAAAGAACCGTCTAAATTCCATTATATTGACAAATTCAACACACTTACTGTATCTTAATGATTTTTTATTCCGTTAAATAATCAAGAATTCTTTAAATATACTGGTTAAATTTACCCAAAGGAACTTACTTTAAATAAATCTAATATTAACAGCAATAACTGTCCTTTCCTAGATTTAGATATTTCAGTATTACACAAGAAACTATACACAAAAATTTACGACAAAGGGGATTATTTTTCTTTCCTATTTTTTCCCTTAATTTTCCCTTTTCTGACGGTGAAGTTCCTTTGGCACCGTCTTACGGTGTTTATATATCCCAACTCGTTCACTATGCTCGTGTCTGTAGTGACGTTTTGGATTTCAATGAGCGTAATCTATGTATTACTAGTAAATTATGATGTCAGGGATTTCATTACCACAAATTACTTAAAACCTTTACCAAATTCTTCCATAGATACAAAGATTTGGTCCGCAAGTTTGGCTGTACATGTAGAAAACTTATTTCGAACGGAATGGCACATCCTTAATTTTATGGTGATGTTGTAAACCGAGCCCGGAAATTTAGATACGATCCGGGTAAAATTTTCAATCCTTTAGATAAACTTATTCTAAAAGGTTACCTATACAACACTGTAATAAAATCTTTTACTATTGTTTTTATTGGTATAGATATTGATTTTATTATCAGTAAATTAAAAACATACTAAATATTACACATATATACTTTCACGGTACTAAAATCTGTCGATACCTAAAGTTTGGCACTGCACAAGGTCATGTTTTTCTCTGACTGTTAATGACGTCTTTACACTTAATCTATTGGATGTTGGATATGTAATAATTGATAATTTAGTCTTAGATACATGATTTTTTTTATTAGTTGTTATTGGCTTTGAACTAGCTTTGAGTAACTGCGAGTACTCTCAGATCTGTACTTAGTGTTTTTTTTTGTTGTGGGGATGTTTAACTACCCGTCCACGTCCACTCTGTGTTTTTGTTAGATGTATTTCTATTTGTATCCATCTTATGAGCCTTTTTCAACTTATTTTTATAGTTTGTTCTTAATATGTTGTACTGTTACACCACTGGCCCAGGTAAAGGGAGGGTTGAGAGCTCACAAACATGCATTTTTGTTATTCAGTGTTTACTTATTTTGTGTTATATCTCGTCTCACTATTTTTGATATGTACCACCTTAGACCAAGTATTTAGTATGACGATAAATTTTCACTGCTGTTCTCGTACTATAAACAACAAATTTATTTATTTTGTAAAAAATATCTCCGTACTCTCAACAGCAAAATTATTATATTTTAATTTACCTGTGAACGTTATTTTATTTAACGCCATTTTATCCAAGGTTATAGTTGTCTTTTTGACATTGTGTCATAGATCAAAGTTATTCGTTCAGTGTATGTTTACTTGTTTTTGTTAATATGTCTTTTTGACTGAGTTAAGCCATTTCAATTGATATTTTATAGTGCGACTTTCTATGTTGTAATGTTACACTACTATTTCAGGTTAGGGTGGGCGGGCCCTTCCAAACAGTGTCCGTTCATTAACATGAAAACGCTTTGACGAAATTTTTTCAAATTAAGATATGCTGTTTCCTGTGACTAAATGAAGGTCAAGTTCAATTTTCACGAATTTAGCTTTTCTCATTGTTGATTTGAAGACCTTTCAATAGCCAAAAGAGATACTTATTATATGATTTTGAGTTATTTCCCTTTGAACAGAAAGGTAATTTCTATGTCATTTGGTCTCTTGTTTATTATGAGTTATTTCCCTTTGAACAGAAATGTAATTGGTATATATTTTTTACTTGATCCTGTTTGGGGGTCCAGATTGCAAATATCATTTTCATTAGATAATAATCTATTTTTATTAAAGGATATATTTCATTACATTACCTTGTGTAGATAAAGTTGTTGACATTGATAAATAAGTTGCAGATATTAGTTTGTGACAAATGAAAGATATAAAGCTTTATCACACTAAGCGCTTTTAAGATAACAAACATGTGGTAATTATCAATCACAATTATAATTGGAGTGACAGTATTTATTTGAAAATTTTGTGTTTCCTAAGTGTTTTGATGATAAGCTATATAGGACAAAAAAAAAAGGTTTGAAATTTTCTGTTCATTATTAAACATTTTGATTTTTCTTTTCTTTGGTAAATTGTTTGAAGAATTTTGTGGTAGGTTTGTTTGTTATTCTGTATAAAGATATAAGAAGATGTGGTATGAGTGCCAATGAGACAACTCTCCATCCAAGTCACAATTTGTAAAAGTAAACCATTATAAGTCAAAGTACGGCCTTCAACACGGAGCCTTGGCTCACACCGAACAGCAAGCTATAAAGGGCCCCAAAATTGACTAGTGTGAAACTATTTAAACAGGAAAACCAACGGTCTAATCTATATAAAAAAACGAGAAACGAGAAACACTTATGAACCACTTCAACAAACGACAACCACTGACGTCAGGTTCCTGACTTAGGACAGGTGCAAACAAATAAACTAATTTTCTGAATGCTATATATATATATATATATATTTTTTGATGAAGCAAACTCCTTTAAAACTAAGCTTATATTGTCCATTTATAAACATATATTTAGATTTCTAATTTTGGGCCCAGTTTTCAAGTTGGTCCAAATCGGGGTCCAAAATTAAACTGTGTTTGATTTCAACATAAATTGAATATATATATAGGGTTCTTTGAAATGCTGGATCTAAACCTGTATTTATTTTCATTATTAATTAGATAATACCACATTGAGGTCCAAAGGGTCCTAAATTAAAATTTTGTTTGATTTCATCAAAATTTAAATTCTTGGGGTTCTTTGATATGCTGATTCTAACAATGTACTTAGATTTGGATATTGGACCATAATAGATAAATGTCCAATTTCAAATTTATCAGTTTTTGACCACATTGATTTTGTGTCACAAACCTTTTCTGTGTCAAATACTCAATCACAATCCAAATTCAGAGCTGTTTTAAGCTTAAATCTTCCTCAACTGTTCAGGGTTCGACCTCTGCAGGAAAATCCGGTTTGTTGTCACTCTGACAGCCTCTTGTTTAAAAATATGATAACAAAAACAATGTGTCTGGATAAGGTTACAGACTAGAGAATAATGAAAAACTAAATAAAGAAAAGAGAAAAATGGCATAAACAATTAGAGAATACAGAAATGAAGACCCCATCCAGACTCTCGCCCTTAATAAGTCATAATTTAACTTTGTTGGCAGTTTCTCATATAAATGATTTTAAAATATACTTAAATTATATCCTGTATATCTGAACAACAGGTTAATTTGCATTTCTTTCTACACTAACGTGTTCAACAATTTAATAGAACATCAAACTGGACAACAGACGAGTTCATGTTATTTTATCAATGAAATCAAAGGTATGAAAATTTCGATTTGCCAGTTCTTACTTTTTCACAAGTTTTTTTGTAATTACAAAGAAAGTTTACAATATTAAAAAAGCGCACTCTTCAGATATTTAAGAAACTTCACAGATCATATGTTTGCATTCTTTCAAAAATATTATTTTTAAATGAAAACATTGAAATATTTTACGCATGTCTACGCAAGGTAAAAAGCTTGTGTGTCTTAACAAAAAATAACATTTTTCAGTCTTATAAAGCTGTCATCATTCGAATTTAATCCAAATGAAAACTGTCAGTCAATGAAGTCAAAATATGACCGATCTGCCTATTCTTGCACATAGTAGTCAATTTGATCATTAAAGGGATGGTTTCGACTCCTATAAAACACTGCCATAGCAAAAGTCTGATTTTAATTTAGAGTTACAAATTCAATTCAACTGGAATTTTGTTTTCTATTGAAACTCCTATGGTAGGTTACCACGAGAGTTTAAGCAACTCTTCTATCAGAAATTTAACATCCGTTTTTTCAACAATGTAGAAAAAAATGAATGTTTACATTGTGGCTGAAGAGTATGTATTGTGTAATTCATTTTAACAGCTACAATAAGTCATGTTATAGATAAGATCCAATTAGTTGACTCAAACAGCTTGGACCATGAACGATAATTTGTACATTTAAAAAGGCATGCATACAAAGATGCTCAAAGAATCAAATATCAGTCAATTTGATTGTCAAGACGCAAGTGAAATATAGTAGATCAAGGAATGTCTTATGTTTCTAAACTTCATGAATATCAAATCCTTTCAATTTAAACAAAGTTTAAAACGGCTTTACTATCAAAACAATAATTTTGTTCGATCAGTTCCCATTTCATTATTTTTTTCTGTTCTTTCATATAAAGATTGAAACTTAATAGACACTTTGTAACATGAAATTTCAAAAAATATGTAAAAATAGAGTAAATATACATAAACAAAACAATGCGAATATGACATGAATATAGTCTATATACATGATAAAATTCATACATTTTTCTACCGTATAATATTGTAAGTTATTAGTGTTTTTTTTCATAATTTGTTCAACATTTTACAATAGCTTTACCAATGTTTGATCCTTTGAAAAGTCCTTTGAATGCAGTGTACATGTTCTCTATTCCTTCTGTTATGGTTTCCCTATATTTGATTTTTCCCTAAAATAATAAACGTATAAAATTGATAAATTGTCGATCTTATACATAATTAATCATAAGCTTATTCATTACGTCATTACACGATAGTGCAATTTTACCATTAAACACATACGGACGCAGTTTTAAAAAATGATTGAATATGTTTTGAAAATAGTATGAGAATTTAATACTTATAGACATTTACATTGTTATTTCTAATTTTATTCATTTTTTTACAAACCGGTTCAATAAATGTATGATTGTCTTCATTTTAAGTCTTATTCTATAAGATTATAGCTGTATGAAATGAACCGCGTACTGAATATCTCAAGAATAATACCTTTTTAGATAAGGCTATCATTCATCAATCATTAGACTTCAAAAGAATGTTATTTTGGTAGTTTTACTTAAAGCTTGAAATTGATGAAACCTATAGTAAATATCAATAATGTCAATTTCGTCCATCATCGTGAGATAAACAAGATTACTGTGTCGTAGCGTACTCCGCCCTCTCGCCATTTCTCCCATGAAATGTATTTAACGACGCTAAAATATGATCAAATACACATTACTGCAAACAATGCTTCCACGTATTAGAGCCTTATGTCAAAACGATCTCAGAGGAGGTGCCTTCACAGTTTGTGTAATTATGATAGGATAATGAAAGCAATTAAAGTCCACCATAAAATCAATCAAATCCTAATAACAGTACAATATAATTAACTATTTATGATGGCAAACAATCCTACCAAGTATAAAAACTTTCTGTCAAACAATTTCAGGGAGTTTCGTTAACAAGGTGACATTATGGTACGATTATAAACACATGGTCATAGTCCCATAACTCCAATGGACATGGTCAAATCAAAGTGACAGCATATGGTCAACTACATATGATGGCAAGAAAGTGAGAATAGCTTCTAGATAAACGTGCCAGAGGAGTTGCCTTTAAAACGTCACGATGTCATTGTGGTACAATAGTCCTGAAACGGCCAATGTCCTATAATTCTCGTAAAAATAGTCAATTAAATATGATGTAATAATATGCTTTGAAGTCGAAAAAAACTGACAACGCCATAAAAAAAAAGGAAAAGACAAACAACAGTACACAAAACACACCACAAATAAAACAAAGACCGAAGAACACGAACTTAACACTTGGTAAACTGCACGCGAAAGCAAACACTGCTACCAAGTATGAGAGCTTTCTATCAAACAATCGCATAGGAGTTACGTTCACAAGGCGTTATTGCTGAAATCAAAATGACAATATAACATGGTCAAAAACATATGGCAGAGAACAATCCTAACGATATAATGTACTACATATGATGACAAACTATTCTGTAAAGTATGAGAGCTTTCGGTCAAACGGTCTCAGAGGAGTTGCGTTTACAAGAGAGGCGAAAGACAGTCAAACTCATAAGTCGAAAATAAACTGACACCGCCATGACTAAAAAGAAAAAAGACCAAAAGACAAACAATAGTACTAAAAACACACAACAAGGTTTACTAAACAAATATATTGTAGAAGTCCATAACTCCCGTAAAAATGGTAAAATCAACTTACATTACAGGATGGCCAATAGAATATGACGACTAGTAATCCTACCAAATATACAAGCTTTCTGTCAAATGGTCTCTGATGTGGATGTTTGTCGGGCGTACGGACAAATGGAGACCTTTATCATTCCCCTTGAAATCGCGACGAACGACGATAAGATACGTGTCATTCGCAGTAAGGTTAGTTATACATATTTTCCCAAAGAATAGTGGGAAACGATTGATTTACGACAGGCTGATTTTAATCATGTTAAGCTGAGAGGTTTATAAATCTATTCTTAAGAGTAATTTTTATGACACTGGGAATGTACCGGATATTTTTAAACAGTATTGGTATTTTGATAGTTGTAACATTTACGAAACATCTTTATGCCATCTCAACGGGGAGTATTTTCGCGTGGAAACCAAACAATTGACTATTATCTTACAAAAATCCATAGGTGTTATCGTGGGATATTTTCTAATTGTGAGCAACACGAAATGTGTTCCTGGTTGAACAAGAACCCATTCTGAAGCCGCAAGTCACATATGACTAAATAGCAAAAAATACAAAAAATTGTCACCACACTTCAACACTTTAACAAATACTTTTTTTATTTGGAATAACCTACTCGAGTTATGTTTAGTATCACCAATATTTATCCACAATTTATCTAGGTTTGTCAATGTTAAGACTACAGATTCGTTGTGAGCAAGGGTCTAAACCAGAAATAACTTGATGTCTTTCTTCACAATGAATATTTGATTTTTGATTTTTTGTGTTTAAACGCCACTTTTAAGCACTGCTTTTGAGCTATTTCGTGGCGGCCAGTTTTTATTGGTGGAGGAAGCCGGAGTGCCCGGAGAAAACCACCGACCTTCGATAGGAAAACTGACTTCACAATGAATATATTTTGTTACCAACATTAATCTAGAGATAGGCAGAAACCATCAGAAAAGTCAACAGTATAAAGCATGTAGAGGCTAAGTAATTTGATTTATTTATGTGTAATAATATTCATTAGTGTATTTGATAGCCTAGTCAGTATAATGTTTATGGTATCTACGACAAATGAAAACAAATATCTCAACAAAATAGTCTAAACGGAACCATAAAACTGGAAATGTTTTCAAAAATGGTTAATTCGGGAATAAGACAGTTGTTTTCCATTCGTTTGGTGTGTATCAGCTTTTGACTTTGCCATTTGATATGGGACTTTCCGTTTTGAATTTTCCTTGGAGTTCTGTATTTTTGTTATTTTACTTTTTGATATCATAAACTTAGGTCAGGCAAATAGCCACATCACTTTTCAAGCAACTTTGAAGTTTTTTAACAGTTAAACATTCAAAATCTTTAGTTTAGATCATATAACTCAACAAATCAATGTGTATTCTTTCTCTTATCCTCTGGTATAACATATCCTTGATTCCTACAACTTAATTTTCAATTAAGGAAATATCTATTGATACACTAGTATTCAAACTTATTAATAACACGAGGATGAATGAATACGCGGAAATGAATATATAAACCCTTTTCTTTCATGTTTAGCATACCTTTAATCCCTCATTTATTATTCCCTCTCTACCCCCTTTTTTTACTCTAATTTGTATCTTTTTAATGAATTCATGAGATTAAAACATATGTAGCCTACTATTGCCTCTTATTTACCTCTCTAATCCATTCTGCAATTTGTTTTTCTCCCTCTTTCCATTGCTCATCTGACCAGTTTTTGTTAACATCATATCCACTAACAATGAGTTGTTTTGAATCCATCACAGTACTAGGAATTGGATAAATATCTGAATATATATGCGCATAAACATCATACGGCTTTCATCATAAACAGTGTTATTTATCAACTGTTGCATTTTCAATTAGACTATGTAGAAATTAGAATTTAAATACTGATATTAATATTTTTTACTGTTAAAAAGCAGATTTCTTAATGCAGTTGTGCGTGCCATCTGTATGTGTGAGTTGAAAAGAGGTCCACGAGATATCCCGTTTACAATAAGACAAAGTTTTTGCTGCATTGTAAAACCCTTTATTTTTCTTTTATGGTATTTATGTTTTAATACTTGAAAACAATTGAAAACAAACCAGAGTCTCCTTGAACCGAATGACAAATATTATCGGCAGCATAACTGGTAATTTATATACAGTTCAACGAGCTCTAAGAGCAAACATCATTTCATGAATATCTGAAATACAGCTCAAATACGTTTACTCGACGGAATTTTAGAGCTTTTTATCTCTGACCTTGTTTATATTTAATATTTGAAGGCAAGGAAGCTAATAAACCAAGAGTTACAAGTGGTGAAGTTGAAATCATCTCTTCGAAAATTTTACATACTCCACTACGAGTTGTTTGACTGTTACTGAATATCTTTTTCACAGATGACGACGGATATGTTTCAATTTTCGTAACCACAATCCCGTCCTCTTTTCCGCGAATGCGACTTACCGAATTAGACTTATAATCGGGTTTGAACTTGCATGAGCAACACGAAATGTGGAGCAGAATCTGCTTACCCTTTCGGAGCATTTTAGATCACCCCCGGTTCATGGTGGGGTTCTTTTTGCTTAGTCCTTGATTTTCCTTGATGTTGTGTTTTGTATACTGGTGTTCGTCTTTTTTCCATGGCGTTGTCAGTTTGTTTTTTATTTATGAGTTTGAATGTGCCTTTGGTATTTTTAGCCTCTCTCCATGAAATGTTTCATCGAAATATATGATACAAGGCTGTCATGTTATTAAAGTCGTTGTAGAAGAAAGTGGCCATATCGTTCATGAAAGAAAATCATACCTGCCGAAGGACACAAAGCTCGAGGTAAATGAAGACTGTTTTTTCCATAATCAATAAATTCCAAAATGTGATAATGACAAAACTATTTGCAGACCCTGGTCGGTACTCCAATTTAGACATAGAAAAGGGAGATGATAATTTATCATTTTCCCCGCAACGCAATAGGCGGAATATTGTGTCACCTATATTCGTCCAATTGTCATTCCATCAGACAATTCTTTCGTTTTTCTGATATTCAACAGTTTTCCGGACATGTATTTGTTATACATGTAGAAACTGAGCTTATATTTTGATGTATAGCAGATCGAATTCTTTTCGGAAGACATTAATGTCACCACATTACAGCCCTTGAAAAACTACAGGGGGTTCGTATCATCCCGAATAATCCTTTTTAAGATAGATGTACAATCGTATGTTCAAGCTCTTTCCATCGATAATAAACTCATATTCATAAAGATATATAATAAAAATCACAAACCGGATTACATAAATGAGTAATAGCTTTCGTATTTTTAATGAATTTAGAATGAATCTAAATATGATATCAAAACAAGACCATTTAGATCTAAAACATATATAACTTGTTTCCAGCTTTATTCGATACCTTTGCAGGTAGACATATAATCAACGAGAATATTATCTAAAAGTTAGTTGCATGGCTTACCGTGATATCTGTGAAACATTTATAAAAAAAAATATTATTTCGAAGTTTTGTAACTTTATTAAAACCAAACGTCATGCTTTTCAAATAAAAGCAAGTATGAAATTAGTTTTAATATTGTGTAAAGACATTGTCGATGGCTCAATCATATTGATAAAAGTATGCATTGATAGGACTGATCTTAACATAATGTTCAATATAGCGAACTTCCAAATTAATATGCAATAACAAGTATAGTTATAAAATATTGTTACTTGAATTATCGTTTGATATTTGATAGCTTTTGGTTTTTTTTTTTTACCTTTTGGTTGTTCCTTGGCATTTGAATTTATTTGATTGGTGTTGTATTTTGAAATGATTCCACATACTGAAACTCGACCTAGTGATCTCATATTTTCTAAGACGGTTACAGAAAATTCACCACCAACCTGACAACATATGAGGAACAATAATCGATTAGTACACTTTTAGAAATTTAAACTGTCTTGTTTCGATACCTGTACACATGTTTCTTCGCTTTTTAGATTAAACATTTAAAAATAGATGTTGCAAAAAGGTTGTGACATTATGCCTGTATTACTAACCTTGCATCGTTACTAATGTTAAACTGACATTTAGCAATAGATGTTGCAGAAAGGTTGTGACATTATGCCTGTATTACTAACCTTGCATCGTTACTAAAAACAATGTTTTACCAAAAAGGTGTCTGCCATATCAACACTCCAAAACGTTTCTTTAGTTATATAGTGACATTAAAAATATCTTTTTTTGTGTCTAACATTATATAAAAAGAAGATAAAAAGTTTGTCGACTTTGGTAAAATAGAAATCATATTGTCCATAGTACAAAGAATATGATAAACTATGGATCAATCAAATTTCTATAATAAAAGAGAAAGAGATATCAGTTATGACACAAAACACCTATACACATTTGACAGACAAAAACAAAGGAATTATGCATTCATTCCTGTTCTTCCTCTAAGAATCCTAAAAGATGGCTTTTAAGGGTTTAAAATAGCCCGGAGAACATGATGTAGCGAAATTTTCTTTGCTGATAACGCTACATCTGTGACTCATTGCACAAAAAATGAAAATAATACTTTATAAACATTATGCCAGACTCCAAAACAGTGGTGACATAATGCTACACTTCTTTCTTTTTTTACCTTCGTCAGGAAAATACAGACTGTATCGGATAAAAAAATCTAACCTTAAATGTCATATTTTGCCCGCACTTTTATTATGAATTACAGAAACAAGATATTTGTTAGGCATATTTGCAGGGAAAAAATGGTATTAAAAGGGCAAATTATTAGCATAGACTTCATAAGAATTGTCATTAGCTTACATATTGACTTAGAAATGAGACCACAAAAAATGTATATAGGGGAGAAATTATCTCAGTGATTCCATCTTATGAAAAATACACAAAGACATGTACAAAAAAAACCAAAATAACATCACAAATACAGGCTAATATTTTTTTTCTGATTTTAAAATCTCTTGAATATCTATTGGCATTACCTAGATAGTTTTTTTTTAGAACAGACACAAAAATTTAAACGTCGTTTTACTCTGCAGACTAGTCCTTAAACAAATGATAGGTAACATAACCTCAGTTTAAAACAAAGAGATGTGGTATACAACAATCCACCATAGAAGAAGGACGAGGATGTAAACAGCTGTAGATCGCCGTACGACCGCTGTTAATGAGTAAAACGTATACCATAAAGTAAGTTATAAAAGGCCCAGGCATAACACAATTTGATACAATTCAAAAGAGAAAATCAACATCGTGTGTGTGTTCTTAAAAATAAACGAAAATCCAATATATCAGCCATCAATCAAAGAAAACCGATGAATTACAGGATCCTGACTTTCAACAGGAACACCAGAATGTGGCAAGGTTAAACATATTTGTGAGCACGCAACTCTACACTTATCTTCATGCAAAAAGATTTTTAGAACAAGCTGCAAATATAAGTTTGTTAAAACTTATAAAAGGAAAAAGACACAAAGTACCGATTTAGGTTTACACGCAGTTACTAAACGCTAGTTTAAAGCCAGTTTCAACAAATGGGTAATCCGTGTTTTCCCAGACTCGTTAGCCCAGGTACAAACAGACAACATGGAATGAATAGTCGAAATCGAATAACAATCAGTTGTGTCGATAAGTTAAGCACTGAAAAAACGTCAATTGTTTCAAACATTATATGTAGGAACATTTCAAGGCCAGAAGCAATACCAGAAAAGAGTAATGTGTTGTCTGTACTACGTTCATCCGATTCTTGATAGCGACCAAAACATTTGTGATGTTATAATTTAGATCATTATTCCTTGCTACACCGACAGTGCCGTTTTTGAGTAAAGAATAGAATTTACATGTGCCTTGGAATTTCCTACTAAATTAGATTCACTAGTAAACACTAAAGGCTGAAACAGATGGTATGTAATTAATCAAGACTGGAAAGGAAATTTGACAATTGGAAAACCAAAATCATAATGAAAGATGTTATTTTTTGAAGTCATTTAACTGTTCAAATAATTTTATTTCGTTCAACACTTGTCATGCTTGTTTCGTATATAATATGTTGTTGTTGTTTTTTTGTTTTTTTTCTTGTCTCATTTGTTATTTTCATTCATATACATTTTCATTTGCTTACATTATCAAAGAAACAATCAATGCCATCTGGAGCTGATTTCTTCAGTACATCGGCTAAAATCACCTTCTTGTAGTTATAAGCAAAATCAAATCCCAAATCTTTAATCCATTTACATTTCTCATCATCTCCAGCAAAGCCAATGACTTTACAGCCCTGTATATTTTAGAAAAAAGAAGTATTTATCATAGAAAGTTATTTTTGCACTTGGCAATCATAATGATACATTTAAGAACAAATATATGATAAAAAAATATTGTGCAATTTCATGGCATTGTCTTTTGAAGCTTTCAAGTAATAAAATGTTACGAATTTTAATCTTGTCTAACGACTGAAACTATGTTATCCTATTTTAACCAAAACGTATGTTTATGATCTTACACTAACAAAGTAACAAACAAAATCCTTAAAACCATTACAAATAATAAAAACATGAAAATTATATATTTATCTACAGTGCAATAACCTGTGGGGGAAAACGTGCTTTTTATAATATAACCAATTTTATTTGCTAATTGAAAATTAAGCTGAATAAAATCATTTAAGACAGCAGGGAAGATAATTCTGTATTAATTGTTTGTTACTCAGACTTAAATAAAGAGTGAGCTATTTTAAATACTGTAAATTTATGATGTCTCTGTACTGGTTAATGGGTCAGATTCGTCATACTTAATTTTACGATCAATTGTTGAAATTAGAGGTAGCACGGTTGTATTTGCATTCCGGAATTTAGGTTGCTCTTTTGTGTACTTAAGTCAATGTATCTGAACAGTGTGATTGGACAAAAAATACAGTATCAACTGAACATACTTTCCCAAACTGAGGGATGAATCAGGTATAGAAAATATGAAATAATTTTACATACAGGTGAAAATGAATTTTGAGAATTTTTTGATTTTGTATTCACTGCATGATAAAAGACCTAAAAGCACTAGTGGCCTTAGGTTTTTAAAATAGCAAAAAAGTAAACGGTCATGATACATATTCAAATTTATTTCTGATTAGTATAATGAAAGTACTTCAGTTAACTGTGTATGTAGAATTTTTTTCGCAGTGTTAGAAAGTGGTGAAAATCCTAAAAAGGCTATCATTATCCCTTATGGGCCAGGAAATACTACCGTGCCACCTAGATAACATGTTTTCACGTGTAGAGAAATTTCACTAATGACCAGTGCATGATTCGATTGCATCTTTCTTATTGGTCAATGATCTTGCGGGTTCAGCACGAGTTCACGTGTATGTGCGTCGTGGGCACTTCCTTTTATCATCAGCTCTTGACTTGTTAACTTGTAATTCTTATCAAACAATTTATGAAAAATTCCCATCCGCATACCTCCCTTAATTTTATATTAGAAGTAGATATGTATATATGTTTATTAGTGGGGCAGATTTTTCTCCCCACCTTTTTTATTCTTTGTCATTTATTCAATAAATATAATTTTAGTTGATGTAATTTCGTGTTGATTATGTATTATAATTTCATATTAATTATGAACCTTTATGTCAAATGTTTTATTTGCAAAATGTATTTTTTGCATTTTATGATTTTGAATAAATGACCTTTTTTCGTCAATTTAGTTTTTATATCATATAGCAAAACAAGCTCACACTCTGGCCTGTGTATACATTAGTGTGTTTATGTATCTAACTTTCTGTCTTGAATATAATGAAGTAACAGTTCTTTTGTATATTAATTGATTTATATTTATGACTTGTTCATACATTTGTTTTACTAGTTTGTCTTACTAAACTTTTATGTGTCTTTAATAGGTTTAAGTTTCCTAAACAAATACCTTAATCTTAGCAATCTGTCCGACCAAACTTCCTATAGCACCAGCTGCTCCATTTATTACGACTACTTCTCCTGTTTTAGGTTTACATATTTCCAAGAAACCGAAATAACCTGTCAATCTGAGATTTAAAAGAATCGAAATTATAATACAATTGAGATATAGAAAATATTCCTGATGCAGTGATTGTTGAGTCTCTTAGTCTTGTGGGTTTTTTAGAATTAACATACATTCGTTATTTACAGTTCTAATTACGTCTGAAATGTTTCAGTTATTTACGAGAGCTGAACCGAAAGTTCGCATGCATATTTTGTAAAATGCATACTAGTATAGTTCATTCAGGTTTAGTTAAATTTGAAATTTTTCTGAAGTTACTTTTGTTTTTGTTGTCCAAGAAATCATCTACTGGGGAGTACAGCGGCTAATACTGAGAATGTAAACAGCATGATTAACAGATTAAGAACTTTGAATTTATTTTCAGTTACTACAAGACTGCTTGGATGTGGTATTATTCATTTTCGTTTTACGGTATTATTTACCAACGTTTTAACTGTTCCTGTGTTGTTGTTGATTTTTTGTTGTTGTTATCTTTAATACAGAAAATATTGAGTTCAGTGCATTTTCTAGATAATTACTTAGTATTGTTATGTCCCTGAGATCAAAATATGATTGCGTACTCGATAAAAATAGTTTAAATTTGACAAATATTAATGCACTTGTTTTAAGTCAGCATCATCGTTTATGTTTGTCTCCTAATTATATTTAAATGCTATTTTTATTTTATTTTTAGAGATTTTAGTTCTGATGGCTGATATTTGGTAGTCACTGTTAAAGTTTTTTTCGCAATTTAGATGTAGTCGATGCGATTAAGTCTTTGACATAATTAGTGTAAACAATATTTTATTATGAGTTATACAAATTATAACAGAAATTCACATTCACAAATAGGATTCCGAAACAAGCAACAAGCGATTATAATAATCTGTCTCCTTGTCAAATTGGATGCAATATACAAAAATAAATCAAAACTACATGCTCTGTAACATAATAAAAATATTGATAATGTCATGCAGTTGAGTTTCATAATGAACTGGGGAAAAAAGGATAATGCAACTATTAAGATGAAATGCTTACAGGTATATTTGTGAATTATTAGTTTGTAAACCTTTTAGATTTGATAATGAACCTTTGTACCATGAGAAATAAACTAATATTTCTTTATTTGAAATCATAATTGAGCCATTTAATAGTAATTCAGTGTCCATTGGCACAGTTAATTGTAGGCTTCCAAATGACATTATCATCCTTGTCTTTTGTCTGCATATAATGGGCAAAATAATGAAAAAAAAAATGCGAGTTAGTTTCCAAGTCACCACAGCGACAGTTTGAAGAAGCAACCACATTTCTTGGAAACAAGTGACAGTTTAAAGAGCTACTATCCATTCTTAATTGCGCGTGAAGAATTTGACATTTTCAACATAAAGCATAAAAGTATAAAAGGACTCGATCGATATGATAACGAATATGTTTCTTACATACAGAGGGCGATTCACAATTTCTTACACTTAATGGTAAATGATTCCATAATTATGACATAATTATGACATAGACACTGTGTTTTCCTGTATATTGATAATATTGTTTTAATGATTGCTGTTTCCGATATGCTATCGCTACAAAATTAAACACACATAAACACCATTTGGCGCTTACCCAGGCATGCCCATAACTCCAAGAGTTGTCGATAAAGGTAAATCTCCAAGATCTGGCATTCTACGAGTATTTTCTGGCCTAATTATTGTTTTATGTCTCCACCCTGAGAAATTTCTGACAATAGTACCAACAGGATAGTTTTCATTTCTACTGTCAACAACTCTAATAGGAGTAAAAAGTATAGAAGGCAGGATTTGTATATCTTTCTTAAAACATTCTAAATAATTCGATACTGACTTAAACAACAAAAAATAGAAAAAGAAATACATTGTGTAATAATATGGTAAACTTAGATTGCATATGCGGTCTAAAATTGATGTGTCTAAAAAAAGTTTGGAGCAATGTCAGAAAACTTTTGTTGAAGTCCGAATACTTCATTCTTATATTGATATCTCATTAGATTTTCCAAGCAGTTTGTTCAGAATATAGATAACCTTGATCTTTTTTCGACTAAGAACTTTTTTAATGTAATTTTGTATTCTTGTCTTTCATTTTTGCGTATGTTCTTTGTCTATAAAGTGTCTTAATGCCATTTTTTTTCTTTGTTGATATAATTATTTGTTTTTAGAGTGATTAAGATTATAATGCAATGTTGACTGCTGTACCCACATTTTTGATATTTTTACCTATTATGTTTGTTTTGCTCACACATTGTTGTCAATATAAAGGAATTCTATATAACTGTCATACAAGTGAGAGGTTTAGCTAGCTATAAAACCAGGTTTAATCCACCATTTTTATAAAAGGAAATTCCTGTACCAAGTCAGGGATATGACAGTTGTTTTCCATTCGTTTAATGTGTTTGAGCTTTTGATTTTGCCATTTGATAAGGGATTTTCCGTTTTGATATTTCCTTGTAGTTCGGTATTTTTGTTATTTTCTTTTTAATACATTTAAATACATTTCCCTTTCAAGCTGATGTATTCTTGTATAGCGGTTTAACTTTTACTACGAGGTGACACGTGCAAAATTCAATTAATCAATTGATTATACATGATTTTCTACACATAACTTTCTCTGTCACACTTCACTGATCGATTTCGGATTAAATCTTAGAGTACCTGAGTGTTCAAAATACCACTATGACTGTCGGTGTATATTCTAAAATACCATTTGTTTAGTAGATTGTAGCTTGAAGACATTAGCTTCCTAATAAAATTTTAATAACATGACACATATATTATCAATTTTTGTCATTAGTCATTACATTTGATAGACACCAGATGATTTAGAATTTACACCAATCTCGGTTAGGACAGTCACTATAGATCAATCGATGATAATTTTTCTATAAAAACAAACTGTAGAAAGTTTAAACGCAGATATTGTGTCTTTAGTATAACCAAGAGTATTCTATTTAAAGTAAAACCCAAGGAGCATGTTTTATATTTTAAAGATCATAAACAAACTGTATGCTTATTTCCTTTTAGGTCCTGTTTGATCATATAGCTCCGAATGTATTCAAATACTTAAATACATCCTTAGCTTTTAAAGTTATGGTCTTGAGCGTTCATGGTAAAAGTCGCGTTGGACGTATCAAATTTATTAAATCAATTTTCATTTATAAACCAAAGCTCACTGTTTCTATTTTGTCATTTCAAGTATTTTTCTAATTCTGCGAAAGAAAATTTAGGCTTCATCAAGAGCGTGACATCATGGAAGATGATTTGAATTCGAATAAATATATCGTCAGAAGAGATAAATTGACATCATTTTGAGAAAAGAGATAAATACTGACCTGTTGTCTTGGTAATCTTCTAAAAATTCCAGCAACTTACCTCGAAATTTGTTCGCCTATCATGGTACGTCCAATGTGAGATTCTGTCAGACCTATTCTGAGATTGAACAGTTGAATTGAAATAAATCGACAATTCATCTTTTATCTTAAAATGATTATATTGATAAATCAAAATACAAATATCGTTATGATAAAAAATTATCACACTAATATTCTGATGTTTCTTCTGTGTTCTTTGATTACGAAGAAGTGGGTAATCTATAATCCAAAACAAACTGAGAATGAACAATTCTTTAGGTCCGAGATAGTCCGTTTACCGTGTTCATTTGAATATACACACAAACGTCACGTTCAAACGTCAGAAATCTATGTAGTGTTAGGATCAGTATAACATCGTCTGCATGAAAACATCAACATGTGGATGATCTCACTTTACGGTAGGTTTTCATCAGGATGAGGAAGTTAAAAGTAGAACAGCGTGGTCGACTTATTTTGGTCGAAATCAAATTAAATTATAACATTTGCTTAATTCGCCTTTTTACAAATCTAGGCATGTGCAAAGAAAAATGTCACGTGATACGACGTTTTCATTCTCCACATTGAAAAATTCTATCCCGGAACTCTCCTGGCTAAATATCGATAATGAACTAAAGCTATAGATGACATTAATAATCATTTCAAACGTTAATGAAAGTGAAATAGGGAAATAACAATTCGCTTTTAGCAGCCAGTTTGGTGTAATTTTGTAAAAATAAGCTAAGAAAGATCGCTGATGAATTATTCACTTGCAAGTGAATAATTCGACCTCAGTGAATTCGTATTCATGTGACCTTCTATTTGACCCCGTAGCTAGAAATGCGTTATGAATAAACTATGCGTGTTCAGCTATCATTGTGTGCCAAATGAAACTTTTCCACAAAGTCATCTCCTATTGGTCAATCTATTTAAACTTTTGTCAGTTCTACTGTCTAGTGTCCCATTGAATAATATATTTCCAATCTGTTCAATGTAAACAGTGATTCAAACATCAAAAGTTGTGATTTCTGACAAAATTTTCAACATTGTTCCTATTGAATTTTTTTTTTTTTACAATAAAAACTGGAAAATGACGATGTTTAAATTAAGGCCTTATTAAATGTATTCTATAACTAAACAAAAACAAAAAAAATGCAAATTTCAATAGGAACAATGCTAAACATTGTCAGAAATCAACTTTTTATGATTAAATCAGTGTTTAATCAAAGAATCAAGTTTCAGGCAAAAACATAAACAAATAATTAATGTGGAAATAACGGCCACAGTTCACTTTGAATGACGAGGTCTGACATGATAACAGAATGCCGACATGATTGATTTAACTGACAAATCTGTGCACCATTGGTAGCAATGGATGCTCAAGTTCCTCAAGGTTCATCCTAAAGAGAACGAGGGTTATGATCCCCAAATACGTCGGGTCTTATTCGCATCACCCCCTGGTTTCAGGGGAGTAAAGATTAACAGTTTCTATATCATAAAACTCCATATGCACGCTGAATACATAGTCCATACTATGTATCATAAAACAGTCAAGCTCGAACTGGTACCAATTCAGAACCGGCCACTCAGGGTAGACATGAGATGGTCTCAACAGAACTTCCTGCGGTACCGCAGGAAAGTAAAAACCTAATATGATCCGACGTACAATTACGGGGAACGATCATAGCCCCTTAATCTTGCCAGATCCCGACATCCTTTTTGACTGTGACGAATGATTTTATTACAAAATAATGAACAATTAGAATTAAGTAATCAAGATAAATGCTGATCTTTATCCAAATAAAGTCAAAAGTTAAATGCATTCCAGGCGAAGAACTAATAGCAGGTATTGATAATTCCATTTTCACACTACTGGTGTCTGAATATTTAGATAAAAGTGGTAGCCATTCATGAAAATTAGCATTAACATATATATTTCTCGAACGTATGATTCAGCAAGCAAATCCATCGTCTTGTTTGTCTCCTCTTTTTTGTCCAAAATGTTATAGATCCGGCCTGTTCTGGTCATTCTGAAAAGATAAATAAAACAGCAGCAGACAAAAGAATTGTTATTAGATGGAAGATTGCAGGGGGAGGTGGGTGGGTTTTTGAAACTTTTACATATCTACAAGAGTGGCTAGTTGAATGTAATGCTGAAGAGTCATGTGACGTTGATTATCGGGAAACGAGAACCGGATCCGAATGACGCAGTAATCATTTCTCTTTCATTAAATTGGTTTATCTTATAAATGAGATAAACCGTATTAATCAAAGAATCAAGTTTCAGGCAAAAACATAACAAACAAATAATTAATGTGGAAATAACGGCCACAGTTCACTTTGAATGACGAGGTCTGACATGATAACAGAATGCCGACATGATTGATTTAACTGACAAATCTGTGCACCATTGGTAGCAATGGATGCTCAAGTTCCTCAAGGTTCATCCTAAAGAGAACGAGGGTTATGATCCCCAAATACGTCGGGTCTTATTCGCATCACCCCCTGGTTTCAGGGGAGTAAAGATTAACAGTTTCTATATCATAAAACTCCATATGCACGCTGAATACATAGTCCATACTATGTATCATAAAACAGTCAAGCTCGAACTGGTACCAATTCAGAACCGGCCACTCAGGGTAGACATGAGATGGTCTCAACAGAACTTCCTGCAGCAGGAAAGTAGAAACCTAATATGATCCGACGTACAATTAAGGGAAACGATCATAACCCCTTAATCTTGCCACTTGAGTGTGTCTACACACACTCATCAGAATCCCCCCCCCCCCCTTTTTCCACAACCTAAAAGTCCATTTAAGTGAACTAGCTAAGAAGGCATTACTCTTTGTTAATACGTTTGAATCTTGGACAATAATATTTTTCCGTTTGTAATAGCTTTGTTATAATGGGGCTGTTATCCTTCCATGATATCCCCTCAGCAATATTTGTTTTGGACGATATCACTTCTTTTGTTGTATTATCCATGTTATATATATATATTTAATATCATCATAAAAACGCAATATTTTAGCAGTAATACATCCACTGATAAACAGATCATGAATTATCAATAGGTTTACTAAAAAAAATTATCTCGCCTTAACCAGCTTAGTTGAACAAATTTATTCTAAAACACATATGTTTGGTACTTGTTAAAATATTTTTAATAATGCGATAAATCAGGAAGTTTTCTTCATAGAGATAAACAGTCTAATCAATAACATTGAACATCTGTCTACAAATTCGGAGATTTGGGTAACAACTAGACTGAATGTTCACTGCAAAAGTACAATCCAAGATGGTGGTATACCATGAATCTACCTAATTGCTTTGTTAATCTGCAATATGCACTATTAGTTTTGCAAATCTATGTTCTTCTACAAAGTTTACGAAAATGCATTACCTGTATATATAATTCATGCTATTCTAGGCACCCCTTCGAAGTCGTGTACATTTGTATATATTTTTATTTTCAACAAGTATCGTGACCAATATTTTAAAACCATGGGTGTATAACGTACACTTTTAAAAATTAATTTATTCGTATCAATCAATATATAGAAAGTACCATACTTCCTGTACTAAATCGGCAACCACATGCATTCCTACTAGTACTTAAAATTCGGATACAACTAAGCAGTCCGTGCAGCTTTTTGGAAAGTTCAAACTTGAATAGTTTTACGTGGAATATATTTTGTGACCTAAAAGAACTAGGTGCTAGAGTGAAATTCCATGTATAACTCTAAGTAATGGGTGTATATAGATGCATAGTTGATTAATTCCGACTAGAATTAAAAAGAATGAGTCCATCAGCTCTGTGAATAGATAGGAATGCTAAATGTTCCTTTTAATAGAAGGAAATAGATCAAGAGTATTTGAAATAAATTTAAAATTCATTGAGGCTCCCGTAAAGTCCTTAACTTATATACCACATATTTGTTTTGTTTCTAAAAATAGTTGTGGGAAAGCCCATAGTTCGTGCTGACATGTAAAAGAAATGAGATAGTAAAATACAAAGGTATCCTCAATGTTCACATATCCGTGTTAGATGATGATGACAATCAAATATATTATAAACAATACATGTATATATACAATAACATTATCGCACTTCAAAGAAAAGAGGATATTGTGTACCATGCTCTGTCTGCTGCTTCGTGAGTTTATAAAGTAATTTAATAATTGTGTCAAAAGTGCACATAATTCCCTTATTTGCTCTAAGCTGACTTGTTGATAAATTAATTGACCTGTCCATAGTTGCCTATTAACTACTGGTTTGAAGAAGACGTAGTTTATCTTCGTGAACTGATTGAAGTGTGAATTTGGGCAAGGTATATTCTGATCGTATTAAATTCATTCGTAGCATGTTATGGTGTTGTTCTGGAAGTCCAGTGTCTGTTGTGTATATATATACTATCAAGAACAACGGTAAATGAGTTTTAGTGAGCTATCTGAATAACCTATACCAATAGTAATAACATATCATATGTTGAGGTCTTTTTTGAAAATATCAACTCAGCTTTGCTTGTATAACTATATTTGCTTGTATAACTATATTAACTCTATTTGCGTAAGTAAGAAAATTTAGGGTCGGGCATGATATGTATGATTCAACAACGTAAACATGAGCTCTGTAGACCTCTCAACTGACTTGATATTCAATATAAAAATCAAATATCAAATTATAAGCATATTATACAGCAAGAACACATGCATATAAATGTAAATAGCTAAGCAAACATGCATAAATTAAAGCAAGCAAGCTAACAAGAAAAGAAACGGAAATTGAAAAGTATATATATATACATGTAATTGAGTAACTCACTCATGTAAAAAAGAATTGGTATGATTGCCAATGAGACAACTCTTCACAGTAGACCAAAAGGCAAAGAAATCAATAACAATAAGTCATCGTACTGCCTTCAACAATGAGCAGGGTCCATACCGCATTAATAACAATAAGTAATTTTACTGCCTTCAACAATGAACAGAGCCCATGCCGCATTAATAACAATAAGTCATTTTACTGCCTTCAACAATGAGCAGGGCCCATACCGCATTAATAACAATAAGTCATTGTACTGCCTTCAACAATGAGCAGAGCCCATACTGCATTAGTGAGTAATTAAAAACCCCCAAAAGAAAAATGTTAAATAAGTCAAACGAGAAAACTGTAGGCATAAATTATGTACATTTCATTTATAGTAATGCCGATTTAAGTGTATCAAACAGTATTAGGTAATATTTATGACTGTTCAAAGAATTTGCACGTGTAAATACTTTAATCGAAGCCATCGACTCTGATTGGATTTATTCTAAAGCTATAGCGTCATCCGCCACAAAATTTGTCATTTGTCTTCTAAATTTCATTTACTATGTCAGCTGAACCATCTAACACATAGTGTATAATTGTGTATAAGAAGTGGTATAATGTTATTAATTGAGATAAAGGTTGACGAATATGCACTTATTGCCCTCGTGTGTATCTTGTGTGTAATAGCGCTAGGTGCGTCTTTCAAACGACTGCATGGTGATATAACATATTGTACATTAAAGCAGAGACATGTAAAACTTACTGTATTTATGTCTCTGATTAAAGTCACAGTGCGATCATATTGATCATGTGAAATTCAAATTAAATATATGACATCAAATAATAATAATAAATAATCCTTTCAGTAATCTTATCTTTATCACTATCAGATTAATCTTATTCATTATGAGATAAATATCAATTAGAATAATTATACGCCACAAAACATCAACTTTTTTATAAATTCAACATACCAAGATTAATGTTTGACGAAATCTGCAAACCGCTGGAACCAGGTTATGAATTCTTTGGATCAGTGGTTCTCCTATTCTTTGAATCGTGTTTTCCTTGTGCATGTTGTGCCGTGTGGAATTATAAATGGGGGCTCCTGGTGTGAAGATTTTGTTCTGCCATTAAATTGATCACCGGTCCATGAGCCACTGACAAATTGGAAGCTGTCCCTGTCATTGGTGCATGGTATAATTTTTATGGCGAAGATACAGTAATTAAATTGTTCTATGATCTTTACACATCCATACATGTCGAAAGAAGCTGGAGGTGTTCCTCGTGTTGATGGCATCGGATCGTATGGTGACAGTTCGGTTTACCTTTTAATTTCGTCATTTGCTGGCCCTTGCAAATGAAAATCCTTTCTTGGAGAATTACCTTGTCTCTTTGATAGTTTCATATAAAATATTGGAATATGACATGCGGATGTCAATGATTTTTTACGATTGCATTTTTGAAACTTTTACATATCTACAAGAGTGGCTAGTTCAATGTAATGCTGAAGAGTCATGTGACGTTGATTATCGGGAAACGAGAACCGGATCCGAATGACGCAGTAATCATTTCTCTTTCATTAAATTGGTTTATCTTATAAATGAGATAAACCGTATTATATTGAACAGATTGAAAATATACTATTGATATTGAATAAATACAATAACACATGCAGTTTTTGAGATAAAACATGTATTTTTGATCTTTTAGAAGATATTTTTGTTTACTCAGGTAAATTAATCAATGAATGATGGATTTCTTCTAGAAGAAATTTAAAGGTCCCATTGAATAAATTACATAGAGAATAGTTATTGTATTTATTCAATAGGACATTAGAACTGACAAAAGTTTAAATAGCTTGAACAATAGTAGACGACTCTGTGGAAAAGTTTCATTTGGTTCGCAAAAAAGGAAAAGAATATCAACATTGAAAGTGAAACAAGGGTTAACTATTTGGTTGACTGATTCGATCCTAAAAACTTATTCTTATACTGATAAAACAATGATTAACATATTTGTTTAACCTATAATATGAAATCAAACAGACTAGACAAATCCAATTGCACGTGTTTTTTATCTATATATATCTACATTTATGTTTATATCGGGTTATATGACCGTCGGCAGACTTCGGAGATCACCTCGATGATAAATTAGATGACGTCTAGACTAAAATACACACGAAATGCTTCTACATATTATCGAGGCCGTGCATCGTAAATTGTTTATTTTATATTTTTGTAGAATTTGGATATACGTTTTAGTATGTTATAAACCAAATATGAGAATTGAGTCAAATCGGGGAACATGAATTTGACAGCTAATGCTCCTTTAAATAATATTTAACTGACTTTATGTTATTACCAAAGTACTGAGGCTACATTTACTAATGGGAAAAACTAGACAGTTATCTCTTAGTATCACAAACATTCTATTATCTAAACAGAATTTAGTTTCGTTTATTGTGGCAACTCTTAGCTCAAATCAAATTTTGATGAAAGGACAAATCGACAGATACAACTGACTACTTAGACATAACAATTTTATGTATGAAAAATGAATATGAACAAACAATATTAATAGCACCTTGAATGTTATAAGACGATATGGAATGAAATGTTCTGATAAAAACAAATAAAATCTGAAAGATGGTACGTCTTTCTCCTAATCAAACAAAAACATTCTTGCTCCATTTTCAGACAAAATATGAAGACGGTACAACAAAGTAATAATCCTATGTTGTAATTTGTGACGATGACTTGATTTTATTTGATTTTCAAAACATATATTAACAAGCATTTATTAAAAAAAGAATTTTCAAATCGAAAAGTCATTAGTCTATCATTTACCAAACACCCCCAACTATCTTATGACAGGTATTTCACTGTTCCTGTTGTAATATCTGTAAATTAAGCGTTTTTCTACTTAATACATTGAGTTAAAGCATTCAAGAATTTTGGGAAGATTGTGCCCAAAAGATGCAGCTTTTCATCTTTGAACACCACTGGTCCCCATTTTAAATTGAAGAAAGATCGTCTACATCTTGGTATTAAATGGTGTTTTGATTTAATTAGATAAGTTTAATAATTCTACTTTGTTTAATAAAAAAAAACACATATTGATTCAAATATTAAATACAACAAGTAGAAATTTTGAAATAGCTAAACTTTTCGTTCACCAAATATTTTCGAGTTCGAGTTGAATGAATTGTCATTAAAAGAGACAGTCGGTTTTGCAGTTGGTCCTAATTATGCATATCTTGTATCTATATGGTGAATAAAAAATCACCTTAAAGATAAGAAAATAAAACATCATGATTTGTTTGGGCTATTCCAATCATACTCCCACGTCGTATGCTATTGCTCATGGTAAAATGTTTAGCATAAAAGGCAAACCTGGGTAAAATCAATATTAAAGATCAAGCCCCCATGAATTATTACTTAAGTGATGTCCTTTCAACCAATAATCCCTTTTCTTAGTAACTCCTTCCAACACATCCCTGCAAGCTAGAAATTAAGAAGTGTGAAGACACAGGGACTATGCCTCTAATAAAGATTTTTTTCTAGAAATAAGTGCTTACTGACTCCTGAAAACTAGGATTTATAACCAATCGCAATGATTTCAATTTTCCATTCTACATTTGCTATTCTTGAGCTGTAATATACTATCATCACCAAGACTATGGTGTTCCCATATTTCAGTTAATACTTTATGCTAGAGCTTGGTCCCAAAACGGCTTTTTTAATACACAGGAACTGAACATCGAATTTTGTCAATACAACAG
Organism: Mytilus coruscus; assembly: GCA_017311375.1. Classification (NCBI taxonomy): domain Eukaryota; kingdom Metazoa; phylum Mollusca; class Bivalvia; order Mytilida; family Mytilidae; genus Mytilus; species Mytilus coruscus. The sequence goes on along the minus strand of CM029603.1, from coordinate 36,432,351 downwards.
AACTGTAAACAACTGTCATACAGATTGGACATTTAGCTAGCAATAAAACCAGATGTAACCCACCATTTTCATCGGAAAATGCCTGTTCCAAGTCAGGAATATGATAATTGATTTCCATTCGTTTCGTTGGTTGATTAAGTCTAACGTTTGACTTTGTCAGTTTTTATGGACTTTTCCTTTTTGAATTTACATTGGAGTTCGGTATTTTTGTTAATACTTTTTTTTTCGAAACATTTTCCTTATACTTATAACTTAAAAAGTTTATAACATATATAATCAATAGCATGCCATAGCATGCCATAGCATGCCAAAGCAAAGCACTGGCTACCGATCATACGATGCGCTAAGAGGTTAATAGTCCGTCCTATGTCACATAACAAGTAATATTAATATTTATAAGCGTGATACTGAATTTATTTCGAACAATACAGGTTCAAATACATAAAACATTAAGGAGAGTATAAAACATTGATTGTTTGATTGCATCACAACAAAGTTAAACTCACTTGCTCTTTGTTGAAGGTCGTACTGTAACCTATAGCTGCTTAAATCCACTTTTGAACTCTGGTGCATAGTTGATTTATTGGCAATCAACCCACTATCTTTATTTAAATATCAACAGGACTAAGGTCATCAACTTTTAAGGAAGTTTCAACATGATTTTGGTACAATAACCTAGTTCTATAAATCTATTTGTTTTTACGAGAACTTGGTGGTTGCTCTCCTCTCACATGGTAAGGTACCTGATATCGTGAATGTGAGAAATCAAATTTTAGTAGACTTCTTCATATCGGATGTATAGATAATTTATCTAGTCAGTAAGCACAAATGTTTCCGTTGTTTGCACTTCTTTGTTCATTTGATTATTCAATTTAGACCATTTTAGACAATGAATTATCTGTGCAGCTATTATGATAGAAACTTTCAAATATTTCGCGGTATCTATGTTTAAATTTCTTGTAAAAATTTGTATAAAATTTTGAATCTGTATGCATAATAATAATGATATACCTCATGTAGGGATCTACACTTAAATATAGGGCCTCAATCAACATTTCTGAAAAATATACATATTCATGTAATTAATTAATGTTTCTAAATAAGGATTTCAGTAATTTAGCTTTTGATAACTTAAGTAGTAACTATTTCAGGTTAATAATACATATTTGCCATGTCATAGATCGTACAAGAATTCTATTGCATTACACAGTAATGTACACCCGATTCTACTTTCTCTCATTTGAGTTTTTATCAATGGTTGTTCTAGTAGTTCTCTCTCATATGAGTTTATTATCGGTTGTTCTAGTTCTTTCCCATATGCGTTTATTGTTGGTTGTTCTAGTTATCTCCTATATGAGTTTTTTTTTTTTTTTTGTGTTATCGGTTTTTTTTTTTTTTTTTTTTTGTTTCTTGTCGTTACACTTATACATCCATGGCTTTCAAATATTTGATTTTAACCGTTCCTCGTGAAAATATATCCAGAAAGCGCTTAAGACGCACAAAATTTATAGAGTGCTGTTTTCCTTTTTTTTATAACTGGACGTGAGTTAAGACTCCCATAAATTTACAGTAGAGGTTGCCACATTTTCGACTAACGTTGTCGCATTCTGTTTCCAAATAAAGTTATTTCCATTACCGATGACATTCAAATATAGTGTGTCATCTTTACCAGTTTCGAAATTATATGGTATACTTCTTAGTATGTACTTTATGACATTTTGAAAGATGAACAACATATGTTTCATTTTAAGAATTTTTTCCTGATCACGTTCATGATTTACTTTAACTTAATATATATTTTAGTAGATCCGAGTACAAATTGGGTACTTTGAAAAAAAATACTATAAGATTTAAATACCACAGTTTGCACTTGAATAAACATACAGTTTTATGGGGTAAACGACCTAACAATAATTTGGTCGGTTATTTACCTTTAAACAAGAACAAATATGTCTGCATAACACACCAAAGTAAAATGTACCAAATTTTCAGTCCAGACATCCTTTGGAAATCAATTTATTTAAAAATCTCTATTCTATCTCTTAAAACAGCGAGTTCACTTGATTCGAGCGTCACTGATAAGTCGTTTGTAGACAAAGCGTGCGTGTGGCATACTAACATTTTAATCCTATTATCTATGATGAGTTTATTTACAACCACTGGGTCGATGCCACTGCTAGTGGAGGTTTCCTCCCCAAGGATATCACAAGCCCAGTAGTCAGCACTTCTGTGTTAACATGAGTTATCATTGATATGGTCATGATTATTAATTACCTGTTAACAAAACTTTGAATTTTTGAAAAACTTTTCAAACCGGAAGGGAATTAAAAAAAACATAAGTAGGTTTGAATTTCCACATCAAAAAGAAAGTCAATTTGCAAAATGTTCCTACGCCAGTTGTAACGTGTGTCTGAATGCTGTAGGTAATCATATACACACCTCCGTCTTTCAAATCGGGCAAAATTTCTTCCACTAGTTCTAAATCATCATCTTTGGGTATGCCATCAAACATTTTCTTTATTTGCCAACATTTAGATCTAACCATTTTCAATCCTCTGTATTTTTGTAGTATTCTTCCTCAATTTTATTTTTTAACACTTCAAACATTAAACTCCTGGTGCTATCAAATCACAAACTATATAAAAGACACTGTTGATTCGTACAGGTAATACATATCTATACATCCATTTTTAGAGTGACGTAACACTGAATCGGGTATATCTACTAATTTTATTGCATAATAGTGTAAATACATTTATCTTATTTCCTATAGATTTATGGGGATATGATTGGTTAAAGGACTACATGTGGTGACTACATATATTTGATATAGGGTGTCCTAAAAAATATGGAGTTAGTAAGGAGTTACTTCCCTTTCAAAACTAAAAAGAAATTTGAAAGGTTTCAACAGACGAAGAAATTGATAATGAACGATTGAAATAAACTCATAAAACAAATTTAAAGCTAGCTTCGCTCTCACCCCATATGGAATTTACTGACCCCATATATATCGTATTAGATCACTAACACACCATGTAATTAATATTATGGTACATTATCGATTTTTTTTATTGTAATTTTCGAATAAAGACCCAGTGAATCTGCTGGAATCAGTGTTGCTAGTTTAAATTTATGTTTTGCGTTAAATATATTTTAGTGGCTTTAACTAAATAAGTAACGACCAAAACGTAAGAGATTATTACGTCTTAGCTGAAAAAGATTTTTTTACTTTTTGTAAATTCAGAAATCGGACTTTGAAGATCTTTCTAAGCATAACAAGTAATAGTAATTAAGTCATTTGCAGTGAATTCCTTCATAATCTTAATTGGTGATATTGATTAATCTTAAGAACAAATATTTAAAAAGTCTAAAAAGAAGATCAAATATTCTACATTTGACATAAATTATATCTGTTAAAAACAGACATCCTATAAATTAAGGCAACAGTACTAGCCTACCGATGTACAAATCTCACAAATCAATCACGAAGACAAATCAAGGTAACAAACAAATTCTTAGGGAATCGCATGAACTCAAGTAGGAGTGAAAGTGTGTACGCTGACATGGTAAGCGTCTCTGTTATGCATGCACCACCCGTCACAGATACTCAAAATATCCCAATCGGAAATAGGATACAACCGGTAAAATTTCAAATTAGACAACTATTTTGGTATCAAAAGATCTAAGACTGCGAAAACGTTTCGCTAGTGAATTGAGACACATACATATCGTATCGGTCAACTAATTTGTGATCGTGACTTTTTCCATTATTTTTACCAATAATTATGAAATAAGAATATGCATTCCTAACATCTTATTGAAAATATTGCAAAAAACAATGTTATACAATTTCTAAAATATTTATGTTTTTAATGTCCATCTTTTTCATTACATACTCAAAATTTGAAAACATTTATTGAAATTGCACTTGTATACCATCTTTACGTTTTATGATATTAACAAAAGTTATAAGAAATAAGACAAACTATTCTAACTATCTCAAAGCAAACGCGCAAAAAAGAGCCAAGAGATACCAATTTGACATTTAAAAATCATAATTGATGAAACAAAGACAAAACCATGAGTCAAGACTTTTTGAAAATGTCCTTGTTGATTACATAAATTCAAGTATTGTCCTACCTCTCTCCTGACGAACATTCAACCGGGTTTACTGTCAAAAGAATACAGCAAGTCATCCTATGAAATAAATTTATGCATGTTTGCTTAGTTGATTCACGGAAGTCTCCATTAAATTTAAAGTATCCGTTAAAATTTAAAGTACAAGTGTGACAAGCTTTTCCTTGAAAGGGCAAAATCCTGTGAAAAGCAGTAAAAAGTGCGTTTTTGATATGCAATCAAATAAAGTGTCAATCTAGTTTGCAGAAAATGTTAGTTGATTAATTAAGGAACATGTTGTTTGTTTATTCAAGCTTCTTCAAATTAAGCTACCATATATCTTTTTCTCTCTCACACACACATACAAGAATATTTGACAAATTTGCATTGATTAATTAAATCTCATATAAATTTCACCAATTTTATCTTCATACTGAAAGAACGAGAGCACTTACAAGAAATTCTTTAAAATAAGTCACATTTCCAAAGGTCATACCCCCAAAAACAAATTTCATCTCAGCGAGATACTGTGATAATGTGAACTTAGAATTGAATAAACAATTGTTCACATAGTTTGTATTTTCAATGAGCTTTTCGAACCTAAAAAAGTTGTAAAGTCATTACTCCATTAGTAATACCCGTCCTGTTGTTAATGGCAAGTATCAATCTAGTGATAAGTGGCAATCGGGGATGTCAAAACAATCAGAGAAAAGAGTGTTGGACTTTGCTTACGACAAATCGAGCATATCCGTGGTCATATGTGACACAAATATTCCTTACGGCCAACCAACTTATGATGGCGTCCTTAGAAATTTCGGAGAGATGACTTTAATTTTACCATTAATAACTATTGGTTCAGTAGATTCTTTGTAAGCAGCAATACTTCATTAAAGATCTCATGACAGGAAACGGAAGCCCTGGAATATTATATCAACTGGTTGACACAACATAGAAATGGAACGTTTACAAATTGAAAATTTAAATCGTGCTTATTTCCTAAAGTGTCGCTTTCTAACGGCCCTCATTATTAATTTCTTAAAGTGAGTCAAGTATAAAGCAGATAGTATCCATTTTCAGACAACAACATCTTCGCTATCATAAAAAGCATAAAAGACACATATTTTTCCACATTAAGCTGATCAATATGTTTTAAAATGATTATTACATGATTACATTTTGTGATCTTAGTAAAAAAAAATACCAAGGTACAATAAAAAAAAACCTACTTCGAAAACCAACAAACAAAACCATGACTAAAAGACAGAAATGAACAGACAGACATCAGTTTATAAAACACTACACAGAAAAATAATTATTAGTAACAAATATTTGAGTCAGTGCTCCGGAAGGGTTAGCAGTTTCTGTTTCTATCGTGACACGCTTCGTGTTGCTTATTCAAGTCACCATTTGGAAATAAATCGCATTCCATGATTTCATAAAGAGAGTGGGATTGTGGCTACATTGGTCATCTATTATACAAGTATTCCTTAAAGATTACCCATGTCATGATAACGTAAAATTTTCAAAAAAAAAATTCCTTCAACTTTACCACGAAGAACATTTGGTTCAATAACTATTTAAGCGGTCATCCTATATTATAGATTTCATCGTTATTTACAGAATAACGGAGTTAACGAAGAACTTTGTCACGAGGGAATATGATTAAGATGGAAAAAAATACATGGGAAAATACCTAACTTTAACTAAAAAGAGAATGACTAGCATATAATCCATTTGATAGAACCTATCAGAACAGAAGACAATACTGAAAAACAAAAGTTCATACTGTAATTCATGTTAGATGCTCTAAAAAGAGTTACGGAAAATGCCTGTACAAGTCAGGAATGTGACAGTTATTTTCCTCTCGTTCCGTTGGTTGATAACGTTTCATTTTGTCAGTTTTAATGGACTTCCACTTTTTGGATTTACCTTCGAGTTCGGTAGTTTTGTTATATTTATCCACTTTACAATGCTGAACATGCTAGATATCGCATCTTCCTAAAGAAGAAGGAGATATGCTCACCAATTCATGACTTTAGTTTTGTATCATTTTCAGAATTTTGGGTCATCAATGCTCTTCAAATCAAATTAGTATTTTATTTGGCCTTTTTAACTTTTTCGATTGGAACGTCACTAGGAGTCTTTTGTAGAAAAACGCGCGTCTGGCGTACAAAGTTTTAGTCCTGGTATCTATGATGAGTGTATTAATAAGTAGAAATTTATTTCAATTTAGCTGTTCTATAATCAACTGAATTAAGTACGGCATCTTAACATTAAAACAAATTTATAAACTTACCCTTCCGGAGCACCTGAGATCACCCTCAGTTTTTGATGGGGTTTGTTTTGCTCAGTCTTTAGTTTTCTATGTTGTGTTTTGTGTAATGTTGTTTGTCTGTTGGTCTTTTTCTTTTTTAGCCATGGCGTTGTCAGTTTATTTTCTAATAATAAGTTTGAATGTCCCTTTGGTATCTTTCGACTCTCTTTTATAACCTAATTGAATGCATTGTTGCCTTAATTGCGCTTTTTGTGTGTAACCATTCAAAATTGTTTCTATAGAAACAGCAGTGACTGGAAGAGCTACTTTGTATGAAGGAGATATTAAAACTTTGAGAAGCAATATAAAAGTTAAAAGCCAATACTGTGGATTGATTTATTTTCGTGGAGACCAATTTTTGTTTACTTCATTTCTCGGATGTTGGATTTCGTGGTTTTGCCAAATTCTGCATACAAGCCTATGAAAAATTTGTACATCGTTGAACATTTGAATTCGGTATCCACGAAATCAACGAAAATTTGTATCTCACAAATTATACAGTACATCAAAATATCTGATACCATAGCTGAACGAAGAAAAAAAAAACATTCACACAGAAACATTGCAAACCATGGTTCTCCATAAAATCTGGGTGTTCTAGATTGTTAAGGATATAATCCTACTTTACATACTGAAACTTTGTATTGTAAAATATATGGTAATCGGTGTGAGAACAACTTAGGTAATACGACCGATTGTTTTCACCTGCAATTATAGCATTACTGATTTCTTCATGCCTCATAGTATCAATCGTGTTTGTTATTGTAAATCTGAAAGTTTTCCTTGTATGGTCTAAATGATTATTATGTTATGTAAACGTTTATCAAATTTCTGTATCAAGATCAAAGTTGCTTAAAAGTAAACTCAACAATATGCAGAACTATTTTCAGTGCAAAATTTCATCAATAACTGTTAAACCAAACTATTATGTGATAAAATAAAGCTTCCACCAAGCCTATAAAGGAAAAGAGCAAGCCTAATCATTCTAACTATATATTCCGCTGTGTTGATGATTCCTTTCCCTTGATTACTATGTTAATCTCTCATATCCAAAAACGATAAATTGCAATGAGTCATACATAGTGCTTAGGCCTATAGAAATCGATAGCGAAAAACCGGTTGAAAATAAAATTACGAAAAAAGACATAACTTCAATTTTGCAATTAAATTACATGCATCAACCTTTCAACAGCACCAGAATATAAATTATACATTTCTGGGTTAATATGATAATCAACGATTTGTTTTTATTATCAACACAATACTTTGTTAACTGATACGTGAAAATCTTTTCCACAGATGACCATGGATCTGTTCAATTCATGATATTCAAAAGGCAGCTCTCCTTTCATCATTCTTGATTTTCCCTGAATTATGACTTATATGTGGGTTTTTACATTTCATGAATCAAAACGACGGGCGTCACATAAGTAACAGGAACTGATTAGCAACCCAAAGCAAAGTTTTCTCCCTTCATTAGTTTCGTTTGTATTGCTCAATATGCATTTCGCGAACAAATGTTAAAAAAAACTATAGTATTCATTGTATTTATTTTATATTAATACTATGAAGCTATAGTGATTAACCAATGTTCAAAACTTTATTTGGAATCAACCAATCAAGGGGAAAAAACCTGATGAACATCGTATGAATTCCAAACAAGAAATAATGGTTGCTTAGGTATGATATGAGTCTCCTATTGAGCATATATCACCAGCATTGCGAATCTAGCTTTAGTAAAAAAAAATCACGTAAGGGAAGAAACAATATCGGTATAATTTCTTATCAGAAAACTATTCTGGTGCCTTAAAATCTAATCACAACAAATCATATCTCTCGTGAGTTGATACACAGACACGTCGTATCGGTCCACCAATTCGTGATGATGGCAATAATAAGAATCAACGTTACCAACAGATAAGCATTTTGATAAATAATTCTGTGGAATTATGTCCGAATCCAAAATATTTGTAAATCCAAACGCTGAATAATCAAACCGTTAAACTTGTAGTGTCGATTTCGGTTGTTCTTTCACAAGTCCTGTCGACTTTGTGCTAGGATCACATATCTGTTAATGGAGTCTGTATAATGTAACCATACAGTCACGTGCGTTACATATCAAATTGGATAGTCAAACGTCATACGATGTTACGTTTGATTATTTAAGAAGTGGCACTGAGAAAAACGAAATTGTCAAGGATCCTTATTTGAAGGCGTCCATATGTGCCAATTTCAAGAAAAAGATCCAGATATGAAATATACCGCCTAGATTCGGTAGATTTCTTTATGTCAAATTCACTAAGATATACGAGATGCAATCACTGGTGCTGTAAAAAAATGTGCTATTAAGTGACACTATATCTGAACTCGTCCATGACCTTGCAGATATAAAACTTTTAAATACATTTCAGACAAAAAAGGAAGCATGAAAGTACTTACATATCATTTTCTATATAAGTCTTATACATTTCATAAAAAGCTGACAATATGCATACTGCAGTTTAGCAAAGCTAACAAGCTGGAAAAACCATGTACCCTGCATGCCTTTTATTGCCCCCCACACACACACACCCACACAAAATGAAAAAATCAACAACTCGTCATTTGTGGAAATTTACAGAAAATCAAAATACTGACAATATCCACACTTTAGTATTTTACTAACACCTTACATAATATAATAGTTTTTGTTTGAAAATGTACGAGGAGTTAGTCGGACGAACCATCTACCCTACATACCATATGTTACAATAAAATAACAAAGATCAACAACCCGTTATTTGTGGAAAATTGAAGGCAAATCAAAATTCTGAAAATTTGCACCTTTAATATGCACTAGCACCTTCCATAATATAAACGTTTTGCTTGACGACTGCAAGCAAAGTGAGCAGGACAAATAATATAACTTATGTTGTACGGACGGACGGTGGTAAAACAATTTGCCCCCGACATTTTGTCGCTGTGGCTTAAAAACGTGTCTACAGATCGACAGCGCCAACGACACATACAATAATACGACACCCAAAAATAAACAAGTCGTTTAAAAATATTCAGATATTTGAATTTGGTGACATAACACGTCTTCAATCAATTTCATCACGAACGCTTGATGCCAAAACTTTTAGAATGCCAAATTGTGTGTAAGAACATAAACAAGCCTAATCAGACGAAAACATATGGTATGATTACCAATGAGACAAAAATGTGAAACAATTCAAACGAGAAAACTTACGGTCTGATTGATTTATGACAAAATTAATAACTGAAAACGAATATGACAGACAGTAGCCAACGACAACCACTAAATTCCTGACTTTGGACATAAAAACAAGGTCATCAATTTATACGAAATATACTTTTGACACTTTTACTGTGAGAACGGTACGATTTTTTGCTTTTATTTTGTTGTGAAGTTTTGCATATAAATATGACCAAAAAAAAGTGATGCTTCTGTTGTTTTTGTTTTGTTTGTTTTGGGGAGGGGGTTAACTGGGGCTTATTTCATTTCAGCGTATATAATGGTATATGTATATATTGTTTTGTTTGTTATTAAAATATCAAAAGAACAAAGAAAAAGAGCGAGCATATATATGTACAGATAACCCGTTTAACATTGCTTACAAAAACACGTTATCGTACTGCTCATCCAATATCAACTATAAAGCATCCATATCCTTGGTATCAAAATAAAAAAAGGTCCAATTATGGGAACAAGAATAATATATTAGATCGTTTTCTCCAGTTTTATTTCGGCAAAAATATTTCACTATGTCATTAAAACATTATCATCTGTCCCTGTAAAAGAAAAAAATAGAGTCAGTTTAATAATGAAATTAATAAAGAGTTCAGAGATATTGTTGATAGCAATCTTTAGATCACTAACAAAAAAAACTGTATGGATTGGAGAGCAATTAATAGAATTGTGTTTGGTTCACAGGTCGATCACTCTTTTTGTGACAAATATTTTTAGACACTGGTCAAGATGTACAAATATGGAAAAAAATAGAATAAATTATAAGGTTTTTAAATGAACAGTGATGAAAGGCAGAAGAAAATTTAAAAAATGGTGTTACAAAGTTATGGAAATGTTGAAATCTTTTGATTTTGAAAGATATTGTAAAATAAATGGTAATTTTCTTGATAGTTATAGTATATCTCAGTTAGAAGAGAAAATGTTTGATAAATATAAAAAAGACTGGTGTACAAGAATTTTATCATATAGTACTGGTAGTAAATTGAGGACATATAAAATTTTAAACATACTTAAAACACTGAACAATATATGGTACAGAAAATGCCACTACGTCATCGTAGTGCTTTTTCAAGATTTTGATGTGGTGTAGCACCATTAAAAATTGAAACTGGTTGATATTAAAGAAAAAATCTTGACGACAGAGTTTCTTTTAACTGCAATATTTTAGAGGATGAAAAACATTTACTTTTAAATTGTCTATTATATGAGGATCTAAGACATGCTATGATTATTGATACATTCAGAAGTCCATTATTAGAGTAACTAACCTGGAACAGTAGACAATATATGCAATTATGAGCTAATAATGGAAATTATCAAAGTATGTGCAGTTAATAACTTATCGATTTTGAAAACCATGTATTGGCCTGTTCTTGAAAAATGAATCTGTGTAAATGTCTTTAAAGTGAAAAAAAAAATAAAATTAACCTTCCGTCACGTGGCAAGCACATATATATATTTTTAAATTTTGTATTCTATTTAAATACTCGGTCACCATAACATATGGAGGATAGAAAAAAAACATTCATTTATGACAATACATTAACAAATGTCTTAAAGAATTATGTGACCAACCTTCCGCTTCTTATCGCCACCTAATTCAAAATGCTTGCATCTTTTAAGTGAAATCTGTTTCTTTGATTTACATTGTGAGCATTCCATTCTCAACACAACTTTCTTTGTAGTTTTTGCCTGAAATATACGATTTCGGCCAATTATGCCGTATTTTGTCAATTAATGCATTGGCCAAATATACTGTACACGTGAATTAACAAGTCTTTTTCTACAGAGAAAACTGCTTGAAAATGTACTGGTTCAAGTCATATACATTTATCTTTTACTTAATCTGTAGATTTTGCTAGATCCAGCCAGGTTGTGAAATTAAAAACAAATCCATTATATAATACGAAAAGTCCATTAGAGGACGAATTGCTGTCAAATTTTGAAAATTTGAAGTGTGTTCCCTCTTGAAGGATTCATCAACCTATCAAATATTGGCACCACCGTCATGTAAATAGAAAATTTTACAAAAAGTCAGTAAAAATGGCCTATAAAAATTTCCAAATTGTTACCAAACTTTGAGAAAATAAAATATATCTATCCTTTTTAAAGTCGAGCAATACCGTTGAATTGGATATCTTAAAAAGTGTGGAGTTTCCTACATTTTTAAATTCAGTCCCGGTGTAAATTATAACAAAAGTTAGCTGCAATTATATTTTCTCAAATTTGTATCCATAGATGTTACCGACTAACCGAAAGAAATCGCCGTTTCTGTAAAATTCCGAAACAGATTCGTGAGAAATCAGGAGACAGGACTGACAGGTACCCACATTTCTAAACTAATGAATAAAATGATTTACATTCTAACTTCCTATTTTTATTAATTTTGAGCAATACATGAATATGAAACCTTACTAAAATTTTCGTGAAGACAACTTCATTCAGTTTATATTACAGCTTTTAGCGGAACATTAAAAAAAATGATTGAAGTTTAAGTCAAACAGTAAAGTATGTAAAAAGATATGATATTCAAATAAAGACAATAAGAATGCGTCATTTCGTATACAAATTAGGGAATGTGGTATGGTTTACATTCAGAAAACTATTTACAAGAACCAAAGGAAATGGATGTTCACAACTACAGGTCACTGCACGACCTTCAATAATAGCCCAAATTGGCGTTTTAAAGTTTCCATACCTTTTTGCGAAAAACGGGTTTTGTCTGACCGCCATAACCAGTCTGCTTCCTGTCATATCTTCTTTTTCCTAAACGTGTCAAAACAACAAGTTACAAAATTAATGTAAATTTTCAACTTTACTATTTTAATAAAGGTATTCTGTACGACCTAGAAAGTAAAATGTTGTAGTAAAGATTATTATGGAGGAGTTTACACATGTAAAACTCTGTAATATAACCTTTATGTCTAATAATTAAAAAAATTTAAATTAGGTCCAAATAAAAAATCCTTCGTTAAGGCATGTGTGTAGTGAAATCATACCGGTGACGTCATATAACATGCTTCCACATGAGGATCTAGATGGGGTCCTTCATTTCTGTATTCTTTAACTTTTTTTGTCATTTTTCTATATTTTTTGCCAATTATCCACTATTTTATATATTTTAGCACCCCATTATTCCATATTTTTGTAATTTGTTTACCCATTTTTCTGAAGTATTGGTCCATTATTCTTTATTTTTAAACCCCGCCCAGAACCTCTTACATGCATGAACTTTTTGGTTGCCTTGATGAAATAAAACTTAACATTCAACATTGGAGTAATTCGGTTATTTATATAACAATAATTTTACACTTTTTCTGATTAAAAACAATCTAATTATTTTTGTATCAACTTATACTTGGATAATTATATTTTATCAAATGATTAAAGTTATACTCCTTTTGTGTAAACAGCATTACAAACACAATCAACACTACAATTCACTATTTTATATAAAAATACAGATTAAAAGTGTTCAAGTTCTGAGAAAATCTTACCTGCAGCATATAAAGATGCTTTACCCTTCTTGTATTGAGTTACTTTGTGTAAGGTATGTTTTCTACATTCCTTACTTTTACAGAAAGTACGTCTTGATTTCGGAACATTAACCTTTAAATATAGAAAAATAAAATCCGTAATTTCGCAATTATATACAAAAACAGATTTAAGATCTTATATAAATACAAATATATAGTATGTGGCCGTCCTGCAGGACCGTGGAGTTTTTTTTTTTTTTTTTTTTTAATTGTGAGTTTTCACATTTTTTTATTGGAGTGTCACTAATGAGTCTTTTGCAGACGAAGGGAGGGTCTGACGTACAAAATTATAAGCCTGATGAAGGAATTTTGATGATTTTTTTTACTTTAACGACATATGATCAAGAAAGGAAAATAATGCAGCGGCTACACGCATATTTCAGAAGAATTGTGCACATCCTGCTACAAGCATGAAACTTGGCACAAAGCTTCCTCTAGTATTACTCTTTGATTTCAGATAGGGAGGGAATCTGAAAAAATGCACCACTTCCGGTAAAATCCAATATGGCGGACATTATACTTAAATCAGCCCAATATCGAAGACTGGTATGTGAAAAGGTGTTATAATCATGCTACTATCATTATATTTGGCACAAACCTTTTTTCTGTGCTACTTTTACAATCGTTATATAGATTATATGTCTTTACAAACCCTTCTTCCGGTATAACCAAATATAACGGACATTGTACTAAAATAAATGTATTTTTAGGGAGGGTAATTGAAATGTGTTTTAATGTATTGCTACTATCATTATATTGTGCAGGAACATTTCTTTTGTGCCGCTCATGGATACAAAAGGGACGAAAGATACCAGAGGGACAGTCAATATATAGGACATATATCTTTAAAACCCCTACTTCCGGTAATATCCAATATGGCGGACATAGAAATATCAATTTTTAATTTTAATATTCATCTTATTTCAAAATGGAAAAAAAAAGTGTTTTTGTGCCCGTCATTAAACTTTTGGCTTTAAGTTATCCTCAAACCACTAATTCATTATTTTGTTAAAAATGTTTTAACACAAAGTTTACACTTCCGGTAAAAAAACAATATGGCGTTAATTTCAGAAATGAGTACTCAATTTGTATCCTCGATGTAGAGTTTTGGATAGATTGATTAAAAAAAAATAAAGTCACTAAAGTACTAAAACATCTTTAAAATTACTAATATATGGCAGCAAATACATATCTATTCACAATCACCACCACAGGCACATAATGGAGTGTACTGGAGACCCGATTTTCGACATTTACAACGACCGCGGCATCCTTTCTTACATCCACAATGTACAAGCTCCTGACAAAATGACGAGGCCTCAGAAAGAGCTGTCCAAAAGGGTTCCCATTGATCATTTTTGTCCCTTCACCATCCATAAGCACCTGGACTAGGTAACATAGGAACCAATTCCGAGCTCGTTCCCCATACACACCCGCCTTGGTATATTGCACGTTTTACATTCTGGAAAAGACTAGACCGAATCGGCAGAATAGCCTCAATTAGTCTTCCCTTTTGCGCAAACATTTGTTTTCTTGATTCGTTAATCACATCGGATGAGTTTGTTCGATCGTACATTAAAACCCCGTATCGTTCTATGAATGGCATTATCAAATCTATATCTGGTTATGTAGGCTGATCAATCATCATTCTAAATTCTAAAGTCACATCTTTAAATGCCATCCATGTCTCCCATGCAGTCTTTTTTCCTTTTCCAGCAAACGAAAATACCATATCACAACCGGTAAAGGCATGGATCACAGGAAGTGTGTGTGATCGCTTAATGCCTAGTGCATTTGAAAGGTCATGGTTAGATATATATCTTAAGCTTTTTCCACTCCCAAACGCAACCCATAGTTCGTCTACCCCTGTGTCACGGAATAACAAAACAGTAATGAAAGCAACATCAGTATCGACTGTTCGAATCATGACTCGTTGAAGTCCGTGTTTCACTGCATCAGACACCTGCACCATAATTCTAGCGTAAGCCTCTGCATGTGAACATGGTGGTAAACTTGAAACGTCATCACGTGGTGGACAACATAGAACATGCTGAGCATGTGTTGCTACAACTAACTTTTCCTCAAAATTTTGTTGAGCAAGCTGCTGTGAAAGAAAACTAACCATTTTTTTCTTATTGTCGTCATCACTCAGAAAACTTTCCAATTTTGAGGAATTTTGTTTTGACCCTGGACTCGTCTGTGTATTCCCTATACCCTCTTGCTTCTTGTAGCAGCCTTCAAACTTTTGTATATATACGCATCCCAGACTACATCCACTCTTGTTACAGTTTCCAGGTGTTTCCTAATGTAAGGACAGAATACCATATCAGCATGATCGTCGAAGGTACGAGATTTTGATGGTTTAAGCATACTCACAATTGCTGCTCCGTCAATAACTAAAACTAACTTTTCCTCAAAATTTTGTTGAGCAAGCTGCTGTGAAAGAAAACTAAAAAGTTCTTTCTTATTGTCGTCGGAACCAAATCGGATATTCTCAGTAAGTGTTTAGAACCATTGACAACAACGACAGGTGATGTTCCTGAGGTGGATCTTTTGACGGAGCAGCAATTGTGAATACTAGTATGCTGAAGGCTGCTACAAGAAGCAAAAGAGGGATAGTGAATACGCAGACGAGTCCAGGGTCAAAACAAAATTTCTCAAAATTGGCAAAGTTTTCTGAGAGATGACGACAATAAAAAAGACGTTTTAGTTTTCTTTCACAGCAACTTGCTCAACAAAATTTTGAGGAAAAGGTAGTTGTAGCAACAAATGCTCAGGGTGTTCTAAGTTATCAACCACGTGATTATGTTTCAAGTTTACCACCATGGTCACATGAAGAGGCTTACACTAGAATTATGGTGCATGTGTCTGATGCAGTGAAACACGGACTTAAAAGAGTCATGATTCGAACAGTCAATACTGATGTTGCTGTCATTGCTGTTTTGCTATTCTGTGACATATGGGTAGACGAACTATGGCTTGCGTTTGGGAGTGGAAAAGCTTTAGATATATATCTATCCATGACCTTTCAAATGCACTAGGCATTGAATGATCACACACACTTCCTGTGTTCCATGCCTTTACCGATTGTGTTACGGTATCTTCGTTTGCTAGAAAAGGACAAAAGACTGCGTGGGAGACATGGATGGCATTTGAAGATGTGACTTTAGCATTTAGAATGATGATTGATCAGCCTACATCACCAGATATGGATTTGATAATGTCATTTATAGAACGATACGGGATTTTGATGTACGATCGAACAAACTCATCCGATGGGATTAACGAGTCAAGAAAACAACTGTTTGCGCTAAAGGGAAGACTTACTGAGGCTATTCTGCCGACTTGGTCTAGTCTTTTCCAGTATGTCAAACGTGCAATATACCAAGGCGGGTGAGTATGGGAAACGAGCTTGGAATTGGTTCCTATGCTACCTAGTCCAGGGGCTTATGGATGACGAAGGGACAAAGATGATCAATGGGAACCCTTTTGGACAGCTCTTTCTGAGGCCTCGTCATCTTGTCAGGAGCTTGTACATTGTGGATGTAAGAAAGGATGCTGCGGTCGTTGTAAATGTGGAAAATCTGGTCTCCCGTGCACTGTTTTATATGCTTATGGTGGTGATTGTAAATAGACATGTATTTTAGGCCATATATTAGTAATTTTTGTTTTAGGACTTTATTTTTTTTTAATCAATATATCCAAAACTCTACATCCAGGATACAGATTGAGTACTCATCTCTGAAATTTACACCATATTGTTTTTACTGGAAGTGTTAACTTTGTATTAAAATATTTTAAACATAATCATGATAATAGTGAATTAGTGGTTTGGGGATAACTTTAAGCCAAAGGTTTAAAGACGGTCACTAAAAACACTTTTTTACATTTTGAAAAAAGTTGAATATTAAAATTGAAAATTGATATTTCTATGTCCGCGATATCGGATATAACCGGAAGTTGGGGATTTAAAGACATATGTCCTATATATTGTATCCATGATAAACACCAAAGAAAGGTTGCTGCACAATATAATGATAGTAGCAATACATTAAAAAACATTTCAAATACCCGCCCTAAAAAATACGCTTATTTTAGGACAATGTCCGCCATATTGGATTTTACCGGAAATATGGTTTTTAAAGACATATAATCTATATAGTGTTTCCAAAGGTAGCACAGAACAAAGGTTTGTGCCAAATATAATGATAGTAGCATGATTATAACACCTTTTCACATACCAGCGATCGATATTGGACTGATTAAAGTACTAGATTTTACCGGAAGTGGTGCATTTTTTCCGATTGCCTCCCTATCTGAAGTCAAAGAGTAATACTAGAGGAAGTTTTGTGCCAAGTTTCATGCTTGTAGCAGGATGTGCACAATTTTTCACGAAGCCGCCGCACTAAAAGGATGAAGTGTGTGTATATGTAAACCACCTTTTTTAAAAAAAAAACGCAATAATTTATTTCATTTTTGGCGTAAATGATACAAGTTTTATCGAAAACTAGTGGCGCAAACGTAGTATCGACCCAGTTGTAGTAATACACCTTTGATTCCGATTTGAGTGCGATAATTTTCTTTCTTAGGAAAACCCTTCATTAGCCAAAAATCAAAAACTTTAAGTCATTTGGATTTCGATTTCTAACTTTTCCTTTCGTCATAGCTGATCCAGCTTCGTACATTAAAAGAATGGGTCTGTTGCAAAAATGCACAGACAGAATTATTTTATAAATATGTGAACGCTTGTGTATTCTGAAATATTTATATGAATGGGAAAATTCGCTTTAAGACAATAGTTTTGATTAGTAAAAGAGAATCAGAAATTTACATAGTTCTAAACTTAAGAAAATTCATTCTTTTAATAATTATTTGAGAAATGTATTGAATTGACCAAAAAAGTATAGCCAAATTTATAAACTGAATAAATCGAAGTTATGCACTTTTGTCTTGTCACAAATCCAAGGCCGCAATGCTGTTTTACATATTGTTAACTTAAAATAACGAAATGATGGAGAGGATGGATGCAGCATAATCCCTCTAAGTTAGCAGTCGTAGATTCTTATACAATGTAATCATTAAAATGATTTACAAAAAAATCAGAGCAAAATCCTTACTAAATAAATTTATATACGCATGTACTCACCATGTCGGACTGTCGACTAGGATGTTGATGTCTGATTGTGCAATGTTAAATGTCCTAAATACGATATGATAAACACAGTATTATCAATATACGGAGGACCCATTTTATGAATTATCTTAACTGATAAAAGTCTTTCAAGCTAAGTTCATATTACATATATTTTATGTTTAAACACGTTTTTCATTTGAAAATTTACTTCAGACGATCGATCTAAAAGTTGGTTCCTTTCTACAAACGAGCAGTCGAAGATCTTGTACGATTCTCGCAGATCTTGTATTGGATGATTCCTGGTCACATCACTCCCCTTACCGAGGTATGTCGCTTGTTATTTATCTTCATAAAGAAAATGAAAACATTATATCAAGGGCAGGAAAAAATAAACTATTGAAAGGAAACCTATGCTTGATTGCATGCAGAGAGGACAGAACAAAAGGGAGGGTAATGAACTCCAGAATTATTTTGGGGGTATTTTTTTAAAAAGATATTAGTAAGAATCCCACTATACCAATAACTATTGAAAAGATAAGTGATAAAGAATCGGAAGTTATTATTCAGGCATTGAACAATGAAAATGATGTGAAGGACATCAAGCATCTGTATGGAAGATGTGGTCTTTCTAGCTCGGCTTCTTTCTTTGATATTTAGCTTTGTACAAAACACCTTCACGATGTCCCAATCTGGGCAACGTCTCTATCGACATTCAAATTGTATATTGCTAAAATGTGCCTGTGTTTTCCCTTCCTTTTTGAGTGCGTCTTTGGAATTATGAATGAACTCGTACGAAGGAATAAAATTTCAGATTCAGTTTAACTTAGATATTGTGCATATTGAATATATGTACATGTATCATTGTGTCAACATTTTCCATGTATTAGCATACATTGCCGACACAAAGTCATTAGCATTACAAATCGTACCTTAGCTTAATATGTATACTGAATATTATAAAATGAATTGAATTGTATAAAATGGTATTTTAAACTGTAACAGATTTATGGTATTTATCAAACTAAAAGTATAGTCTTTTTGGCTTTGAACTAGCTTTCAGTAACTGTGAGAACTCTCAGATCGATACTTTGTGTTTCTTTTGTTTTTGTAAAGAGTTTTGGGTACTGGGTATTGATATAATGAGTTAAGGTGGCTCGGGCGTCTTCCTCCATCTTGGATTTTGAAGAAGCAGATAACGTTGGTCTAGATCTTTGATGAAATGTGCAAATTTTGAGAGTAGTATGTAATTTATGTGTAAGACTTTTGATATAAATATAGAAAATTGTGTGTTTTATCATAATTATGACTGTAATTTCTCAAAAACACCTTATTTGTGTTTGATTAATTTTTTTAAACTTTGCCAAATAAGGGGAGGTAACTCAGATAAAGTACTTTTTATAATAGAAAGTGTTGTCAATTTACCTATTTTAATCTGTAGCAAGAAACCAAGTTCCGTGACCCCATTTTTTCTTTTTCTTATCTGAAAGCATGTTATAAGACCTATCTTCTCACATTATATCTTAAAATTCTATCATGTAGTTTTCTTTTTATCACACAAAATTTGATTTTCTATGCATAATTTATACAAAATCTGACAATTTTGCACAACCTGTAGGGTGAAAAAAAGTCAGTGACCCATACTTTTTATTATTATTTTTGAAATAGCATGATAAAAACTCCATTTTGACAATTATAAAAAAACTCTATCAATTTTGATTAACACGCCCTAGTCACCTTAAGCCCTTTCCAAATGATTTTTATAGTTTGTTCTTAATATTTTGTACAGTTACGCCACTGTCCCATGTTAGGGGGGAGGTTAGGCGCCAGCTAAACATGTTTAACCCCGGCACATTCTGTATTTGCCTTTAGTTTTCTCATTTGAATTGTTTTACATTTATCACTTCGGGGCCTTTTATGAATCTTTTACAGCTTACTATGGGTTTTGGTCAATGTTGAAGGCCGTAGTATCGGGATCTTTAGTGGTAGAGAGTTGTCTCATTGGCAATTATATCACATCTTATTTTTATGATAGGTCATCTATATGTATACAAGATAACATTTTATACATTGAACTATCTTGAACCCGGTTATCAAATATGTATCCCTTGTCAGCAGTGAACATGTTGATGCATATGAAGTTCATGTTTGCGTCTA
This sequence comes from Mytilus coruscus, assembly GCA_017311375.1. Lineage (NCBI taxonomy): Eukaryota > Metazoa > Mollusca > Bivalvia > Mytilida > Mytilidae > Mytilus > Mytilus coruscus. Next base: position 36,411,844 of record CM029603.1, on the reverse strand, counting down.
TGTAGGACTTCAAGCATACAGAAGACACGCTTAAAAAGTCTGAAGAAAATGTTTTGAAACAAATGACATTACTAGCAGTCTTTCCTAAATACTCTTATTTTCTAAGTTGTGTGAGGACTTGATGCATTTTGTAATCACAAGAGTGCACAAGTTGAAATGTCTCGCCTGATTGATTTGATGTTGATAGTCTTAAACATAAAGTTTTACTTCAAGTATGACATTAATTTAACATCAGATCCACAATGAGGTTAAGGTCATTTAAACAAGGCCAAACAGACAGATACACATTACAATCATTCCATACACCAAATATACTTCAGTGGTCTCGTTAGCCCAAAATAGAAGGGCACCGCGCCCTGGGTGCCCTCAGCCGCGCCCTGGGTCCATCACCCGCGCCCTTCTGCCCTGACGCCGTTTATCAAAAAAACCTTGTGCCGTTTTAGTAAAATTGCCTTTTGTTTCATAGATTTCTTATCACGAAGTTAAATTACTATATGACACCTGGTGATTGTCCCCAAGTTAATCATGTCATTACAATTAATTACAGTGAATGAGACTTCAAAGGTGTCAATAACTAGGTATTTTAATCAAGACAATGTACCTTTTTGTCATAAAATTGATGAATGTGTCAGCGAGTGTTTTTAGCTTGGTCGGCATTTACGATCTCTTAAGTCACAATGGAAGAGTGTATAAATGAAGACTTTCATGACTTTAGAATAGAATTAAAGTCATCAAAATACAACTATGCTTTCACAGAAACGCCGTCCATCTCAACTTGTGAGCGACAAGCAGCAGTTGTTAACATGTTGGAAATTAAGTTGGGAGTTACTTCCCCTGTTTTGGCTTATTACAAATTTGTGCTCCTTAACTATTATCTAGTATTAAAATTAGGAAAGAATAACCAATTGAATACAAAACTATATAAGAAGTTAGCTTAAGGATATTAAGTGTCTTTGAACATACCAAAAAAAAAATATATTGCAATTTTTGTTTGATAATCATACTTTTAGCAATCCATGTTTTATACATTGACAAGTTAAAAATTTATCAGATAAGATGATGTATAGGTAATAACCTACTAAATTGATTTGTGTGAAGTTAAGCTATGATGACAGATCAACTTGATGAAGCTATATTAAGTAATTCCTAAACACCAGTAATGAAAATGATTTTGAAAAAAAAAACTCTTGTCACATGTATGCTAAACTATGAGATGTTTAGTTTATGTTGTTTTTTTGGAAAAGGCAGGGGGTAGTAAGTTTATTTTGCCTCTTTTGGTAAATAGTGATTTGATGTATGAATGTATATTGCCATGTTTTATGAACATGTAGTATGAATGACTTTTCTAATGCAAATTTTATAGAATAAATAATCAGAACAACGACTTATAATGCATCTTTATTAAAGACATATACAGTTAAAATAAAATGCTCCAGGGCGCAGCTTGATACGACCGCAGAGGTCGAAACCCTGAACAGTTGGGGCAAGTATGGACACAACATTCAAGCTTGATACAGCTCTGAATTTGGATTGTGATTGACTATTTGACACAGCATAGGTTTCTGACACAGAATGAATGTGGTCTAAGAACTTAAAATTTTAAATTGGACATTCACCTATTATGGTCCAATATCCAAAATCTAAATACATGGTTAGATTCAGCATATCAAAGAACCCTAAGAGTTCAATTTTGATGAAATCAAACTTAGTTTAATTTTGGACCCTTTTGACCTCAATGTGGACAAAGTTGATAACGGGTCCCAAAATCAAAATCTAAATACATGGTTAGATTCAGCATATCAAAGAACCCCATATATTCAATTTTTGTTGAAATCAAACAAAGTTTAATTTTGGACCCTTTTGACCTCAATGTGGACAAAGTCGATAACGGGCCCAAAAATCAAAAATCTAAATACATGGTTAGATTCAGCATATCAAAGAACCCCATATATTCAATTTTGTTAAAATCAAACAAAGTTTAATTTTGGACCCGATTTGGACCAACTTGAAAACTGGGCCCATAATCAAAAATTTAAAGACATGTTTAGACTCAGCATATCAAAGAACTCTAAGAATTCAATTTTGTTAAAATCAAATTAAGTTTAATTTTGGACCCTTTGGACCTTAATGTAGACCAATTTGAAAACAGGACCAAAAATTAAGAATCTAAATACATGGTTAGATTCAGCATATCAAAGAACCCCACATATTCAATTTTGTTGAAATCAAACAATGTTTAATTTTGGACCCTAATTTGGACCAACTTGAAAACTGGGCCCATAATCAAAAATCTAAATACATGATTAGATTCAGCATATCAAAGAACCCTAAGAATTCAATTTTTGTTAAAATCAAACTAAGTTTAATTTTGGACCCTTTGGACCTTAATGTATACCAATTTGAAAACAGGACCAAAAATTAAGAATCTAAATACGGTTAGATTCAGCATATCAAAGAACCCCATATATTCAATTTTTGTTGAAATCAAACAAAGTTTAATTTTGGACACTTTTGACCTCAATGTGGACAAAGTTGATAATGGGGCCCAAAAATCAAAAATCTAAATACATGGTTAGATTCAGCATATCAAAGAACCCAATATTTTCAATTTTTGTTGAAATCAAACAAAGTTTAATTTTGACCCGATTTGGACCAACTTGAAAACTGGGCCCATAATCAAAAATTTAAAGACATGTTTAGATTCAGCATATCAAAGAACCCTAAGAATTCAATTTTGTTAAAATCAAATTAAGTTTAATTTTGGACCCTTTGGACCTTAATGTAGACCAATTTGAAAACGGGACCAAAAATTAAGAATCTAAATACATGGTTAGATTCAGCATATCAAAGAACCCCATATATTCAATTTTTGTTGAAATCAAACAAAGTTTAATTTTGGACCCCAATTTGGACCAACTTGAAAACTGGGCCCATAATCAAAAATCTAAATACATGATTAGATTCAGCATATCAAAGAACCCTAAGAATCAATTTTGTTAAAATCAAACTAAGTTTAATTTTGGACCCTTTTGACCTTAATGTAGACCAATTTGAAAACGGACCAAAATTAAGAATCTAAATACACGGTTAGATTCGGCATATCAAAGAACCCCAATAATTCAATTTTGATGAAATCAAACAAAGTTTAATTTTGGACCCTTTGGACCTCAATGTGGACCAATTTAAAACGGGCCCAAAATCCAAAAACTTAATACATGGTTAGATTCAGCATATCAAAGAACCCCATATATTCAATTTTGTTGAAATCAAACAAAGTTTAATTTTGGACCCCAATTTGGACCAACTTGAAAACTGGGCCCATAATCAAAAATCTAAATACATAATTAGATTCAGCATATCAAAGAACCCTAAGAATTCAATTTTCTTAAAATCAAACTAAGTTTAATTTTGGACCCTTTGGACCTTAATGTAGACCAATTTGAAAACGGGACCAAAATTAAGAATCTAAATACACGGTTAGATTCGCATATCAAAGAACCCCAATAATTCAATTTTGATGAAATCAAACAAAGTTTAATTTTGGACCCTTTGGACCTCAATGTGGACCAATTTAAAACAGGGCCCAAAATCCAAAAACTTAATACACGGTTAGATTCAGCATATTAAAGAACCCCAAGAATTCAAGAATAAAACCCCATTGAAATTGGTCAAGAAATAAGCAATTTATACAAAGTATCTTCTTTTGCACAATACTGTGCAATTAAATATTCTTGCAATTGCGCAATACTGTGCAATTGAATATTTCTTGCTATTGTGCAATACTGTACAATTGACAATTTCTTCCTACTGTGCAATATTGTGCTATTGGATATTTCTTGCTATTGCGCAATACTGTGCAATTGAAGATTTCTTGCTATTGCGCAATACTGTGCAATTGAAAATTTCTTGCTATTGCACAATACTTATTATATAATAATTTACACATCCTGTTTGGTGTGTATCTCCTGCCATATCATTATTATTTGCTTTTAAATATAAATCAGAAATAACCAACTTAAAATGGAAAATTTTAAAGAAAAAAAAAAGGAAGAAAAAGGGGGGAAAAAAAATCCCCCATTTTTTGAACCCCCTTATGATTCATCACCCCCAAACTCAATCCCAGCCTTCAATGAGGTATGGTACCTTGCAGTACAATTTCAGAGATCCATACACTTAAACACAAGTTATTGTCTGGAAACTAGAAAAATGCTTATTTTTGGCCCCTAATTCCTAAACGTTTAGGGCAATTACCCCCAAACTCAATTCCAGCTTTCCCTTTGTGATATGGAACCTTGTAGTACAATTTTAGAAAGATCCATACACTTACACACAAGTTATTGTCCTGAAACTAGAAAAATGCTTATTTTTGGCCCCTAATTCCTAAAATTTTGAGGCAATTACCCCCAAAATCAATCCCAGCATTCCCTTTGTGATATGGAACCTTGTGGTACAATGTCAGAGAGATCCATACACTTACACACAAGTTATTGTCTGGAAGTTACAAAATGCTTATTTTGGCCCCTAATTCCTTAACTGTTGGTACCATAACCCCAAAATCAATCCCAACCTTCCTTTTGTGGTATTGAACCTTATGGTAAAATTTCCTAGAGATCCATTTACTTAAACTAAAGTTAGAGTGCGAAACCAATGTGTCTTCGGACGACGACGACGACGCCGACGCCGACGCCAACGTCATACCAATATCGACCACAAAAATTTTTGCGGTCATATAAAAATAGAATGTGAACTCGCGATACACACAGAAACATAGGCAAAAGAAATAAGCAGTGCCTTTTCCTATCATAAAAAAGAGCACTGCCCTCCACTGGCACCCTGCCCCTTTCTATTTCTAGCTGGAGCACTGTAGTTGACCTGTTACTCAGGTATTTTAGAAGAGAACCAACTACTGAAACTTAACAGTGACAAATGAACCAGGAAAATGAGGTCAAGTACAGATACCTGCCAGTTGATATACTGCTTAATTATCCGAGAAACAGACCTATTCACTTTAGCCTTTATTACTGATCCATGAAATGAGGTTGAGGTCAATGGAACCCTGTCTGACGAAGAAGTAGATCTTGCAAGGAACCCATAGACCAAATATAGTTATCTTATTACATATAAGTGAGAAATTCACATGAATCAAAAACTATACATTTTTTTTTAAACAATCACTGAACCAAGAAAATGAGGTCAAGGACAATGGACATATGAAAGAAGGAAACTTTGTAACATAAGGCATTTGTATACATGCAAGGTATGAAGCCTCCATGTCTTCTACCCTCTGAAATGTAAAGCTTTATACAATTAGTGTACACTGCCACCAGGATTGTAGTCTCAGTCTTCCCTTCTGTGACTTTTGTCACAGGCGCCACAAAAACCATTGTCCTGAATATGCTTCATTTGGAGTAGTTCTTTGTTATAGCAAATACATGTCCCTGTATTCTGTGCTTTCAAAGATACTGATGTATCAATTATGTTTTTCTGTACAAAAGTTTGTGAGGGGTCAATTTTCTAGTAAAAGGAGACTTCTTTCATAGGCTGAATATGTTCTAGATATTATAATTATCCATTCACAAACATTGAAATTATCTAAACAGATTCTACAGACACATAGCAAGTTGTTTACAATAACTTCTTTTGTGGAACTTATATTTTTATCATTGATGTAATTCTTCTATAAGCTACCAATGATTTGGCAACATTATAAGAAATTTTTGAATTTGTGTATTTCTGAATTGAAATTAAGTAAGAGAACAGAAACAAATAATTCAGCAATTTTTCCATTTGTAAAGGACTTAACTCTAGAATGGTTAAAGCAACACCACCAAAATTCATACTTGATCTGTATTTTGTTGTAATAAGCATTTTGTACAAGTTTCATAGCATTTGGTTAAAGCAAACTAAAGTAAGAGAATGGAAACGAAATATTCAGCAATTTTTCCATTTGTAAAGGGGCATAACTCTAGAACAATAAAAGTGACACCCCAAAAGTTAAAACTTAATCTGTATTTTGTGGTAATAAGCAGTGTGTATAAGTTTCATAGCATTTGGATGAGGCAAACTACAGTAAGAGAACGGAAACGAAAAAAAGCAATTTTTCCAATGCTAAATTTTTCCAATTATGAAGGGGCATATCTCAAGAACAGTTCAAGTGATGCCCCCAAAATTCAAACTTGATCTGTATTTTCTGGTAATAAGCATTGTATATGAGTTCCACAGCATTTGGTTGAGGCAAACTAAAGTAAGAGAACGGAAATGAAAAATTTAGCAATTTGTCCAATTGTAAAGGGGCATAACTCTAGAACGGTTAAAGTGACGCCACCAAAATTCAAATTTGATTTGTGTTTGGTGGTTATAAGCATTGTGTACAAGTTTCATTACATTTGATTGAGACAAACTTAAGTTAGAGAACAGAAACCATTTTGGGAAGTGAGTATGTACGAACGGACATGGGTACACATTAATGCCTCTTTGCCTAGCCGCTGGGCCATAAAAATGTAGCAGCTACCATGAACCTCAAATGAACAGCATAATTTTTTACTGAAATGGCAAACTTAAAACAGAAATTAAATTAAATTTATTATTATTTAGATCATGGTAGAAATATTTAAAAAAAAAAAAACAGAAAACCTTTAGATTTATCAAAACTTTTGAAGTATTTGATAAATTAGAAATGATAACTCAGATATGCTTATTTTATAACATGAATATTGCGCAGTGAATTAGCCTATTTGATACCATGCCAGAAATCAAGGTGGCTTTTATGATAATGAATTTATTTTTTCAATCCTCACAGAATGTGAGAATTGGTTATCTGTATTTTTAAAACATGCTTGGTGACATTTAGCTTTCATTATAATGCTGGAAAGTTTGATGTTAACTACATTCCTCATCATTCTATATGATTTAGTTTTAATAGTTTTTTCCTTCTTTAAGCCTCATTATGCTGATAATATTTTTTAAATGGTGTCCTTTCCACTCCAACTTTTTTTTTATTGAAGAGGCCATATGAATAAAATTGTACACAGTATTTTCTTTTTTTTCTTTATTTATACACAAGGATCTGTCCTCTAGAACATAATCATCTGTCCCTGTAAAAATAGAAAAAAAAAAATAATTGGTTTCATAAAAGTGAACATGAAAATTGTCAATAGAAACTAAATTGTACGTGTGAGATTTGATATACAAATAATAAATAAAAAGTATTTTGGATTTTCAGAAAATTTGGTTCTGAGCATATCTGAATGCAGTTTAAATATATATATACACAATTAAGGTTTACATTTACATGTTGAAATTAATACAGTAATAAATGGTAATGTAAGGTTGTTTAAGTCTAACTTATCTTAATATTAAAATATCCTTCACATTTTTTTATTTCAATTTTTATGAAGCAAGTTTTTTCCTAGTATGATTAAATTATGCACAACTTTCAAGTGTTTTCACATCTGCACATCTGAAACACTTGCTTTTAAGATTAAATTTTTCTAACCTAAAATACTTTTTTATCTATGTTACATAATTTAAAAAAAAACCTTCTCTCTCTCACTTTTTTACATGTTTTGTTTTTATTGGTGCTTTAAGAGCTTCCTGCATTAAAAGCATAAAGAATAATGTCTTAATCAAATAAATGTGCAGAGTGTCTACTCAATGAAAAGTAATGAAGAAACAAAAAATATTTGAATTGTTGGAAATTTAAACCTTGTTTCATGTAATGTAAAGCAACTTATTTTCAAGAGCGATTAATTTCCAGGGTAGAAAAATAACGTGAATTTAAATTGTCCCTAATATATGAAACTTGGATCTTCCCTTATATAAATAAATCAAGAAAATCCGAAGATTGCGGATATAAATCACTTCAAAGTTGGCTATAAAGAACTTAACACGAAATAAAGTATGCACAAAAATAAGTTGGTTTACAGTATGTTGCATTGGTGTGAATGCATGCATTTTTCAATGCAATATTCAGTAGGAAGTATTTCTATTTATTTTGTTTGAGTGTATAAGTATGACTATCCACAAAAGATTGATTTCGTGGGAAATAGGTAATAACTTGCTTTTTTCTGCCAATCGTCTTTCTGATTATCACATAAAGGCTATGTAGTTTGACATACTAATAAGATAGATGGGTCATATTGTTGAATTATTGAATATGACCCTTCCTCTTTGACAATAACAACACAAACCTTTCTCTTCTTTTCACCTCCTAATTCGAAGTGTTTGCATCTTTTAATGGATATCTGTTTCCTGTGTTTACAGCCAGTACATTCCATTCTCAAGGTGATTTTCTTTGTTGTTTTTGCCTATAAAATGAAATTAAATAGCATCCTTTTTTAAATAACCTTTCTTTGCTATCTAATAACATCCAGTTATAAACATGTCAATGGTCTACAATAAACATAATTTTTTTAAGGTAAGCTGTATGATAAATTTCTATACATAAAGCCAAATAAAAACATATGTTAGTTCCAGTTATGTCCTGAAAAAAAATAGGGTCTGTAGGTAAGCATTTTTTTTTTTTGGATTGTCAAAATCCAGGAAAAAAAATCATGTTTTTAATCATTTACATTATATGATTTCCTTTCCTTTGGTATTTAAACTTTTGTCTTTAAATTTGAGAAAATTTTTCTATTTAAACAAAAATTAATTTTTGAATATCAAATGTATAGTGGTGACAACATAAAACAACTAAAGTACCATTAAATTGACTCGCATGTGAGCAAACAATGAAAATTGGTTAATATATACATGTAATTTTTTTCAGTCTTGTCAGTGTTTTCTACATAATCAATGAATTTTATTTAAAAAAAAATAAATGGGGAATGAGTCCATGGGACACAGATGATGCCCCAGCTTGCATACGTTATAAAGGGACATAACTCAAGAACGGTAAAAGTGACGCCACCAAAATTCAAACTTGATCTGTGTTTTTTGGTAATAAGAATTGTGTATAAGTTTCATAATATTTGGTTGAGGCAAACTTAAGTTAGAGAACGGAAACGAAAAATTCAGCAATTTTTCCATTTGTAAAGGGGCATAACTCTAGAATGGTAAAAGCGACACCATCAAAATTCAAATTTGATCTGTGTTTTGTGGTAATAATCATTGTGTACAAGTTTCATAACATTTGGTTGAGGCAAACTAAAGTAAGAGAGCGGAAACAATTTCGGGACGTACGTACGGACGGACAGACAAGGGTAAATGCCCCCTCCTCTATGGCTGGGGCATTAAAAAAGTATCAAGCTCTTTTAGGGGATTTGTTGTCAGCAAAGATGGCTTAAGCATATTTAGAAATCAATACAATAATGACATATTTTTTCAGTTTCTTTCTTAGAAACTGTTGTGAATTTCTTCCATGCACTATTGCTTCATTGAATCGAACGTTTAGAAGAAAGAAAAACTTCTAGAGATGAAACTTGCTTCAAAAGTACTTAAACTGGGAATGACTTGCAAATACCTCTTGGGTCTTATCTTTCCTCACTTTTGCTAAATTGATGAAATGTGGTTTCCCAAAATGAATTGACCTCTGGACGTTTTTATTGTTGGTTCTGATAATTTGCTGTCTCATTACCTATATCCCATATATGCTTCTATTTATTTCTATTTATACTATGCATTCTTTTTTTTTAGAAAATTAAAATGCAAGTCTGCGATCTCTCTGACACATGGCATGTAAATTCTTGCTGAAATTTTTAACTACCTTTTTTCTGAAAATAGGCTTGGTTTGTCCACCGTACCCACTTTGTTTTCTGTCGTATCTTCTTTTTCCTTTGAAAAATAAATCAATTATGAAAGTTATTAGCAGTCATGTATAAATATTATTTAATATGAACTTAATTTACACAAGTTTGATAAAAGACAGGTACACATTATGACTTCCAGCCACTGCAAGAAATTAGCAGTTTTTTAACATGGTGATATGTTTGAAAAGCAGATTTCCAAATTAAGTACATGTACATTGTAGTACCATAATCCCTGTATTAAAGCAAGATCCAGCTTACTTCTGGAATCAACAGGAAGTTAATTTCTCTGTAGGTGAAGGGAATTACTAAATTGAAATTATGTCCAACTTTTGTAAACAGGAGTTATCTACCTTTAATTCAAATCTTAAATCACTCAAGACAATAATAAAATTTCCTTGAATACATACTATCCTAAAAAATTTAGATTTAACTGTAAAGTTCTCATATGTATCAAAGTTTTGACCAAAATGTTCTTTTTTTTACTTTTGTACATCCTTCCTGTTTCATGTCATGCATGTAGATGTCTAGATTCACTAACAAATAAATGAGAATACACTTTTTGTGTTTATATTCTTCTTAACTCTTTATATTGGGATATTTGACACTAATTTTAAGAATAAAATACCTTTACAAAGACAATAATTAACATTTGGAGGCTCAATGTGGGGCGCTATAGATTTCACTTTGTCTGTCTGTATGTCCATCCACAGTTATAGTAAACACAAAAACTCCACAAGTATAGGTAGGAGGCCAATGAAATATTGCACAGTTGTGCATAATCAGGGCTCACGCTACTAGGCGACTAGGGCGAAGAAGTCGCTTTCCCGTCAGTCACTTCGCTTTGCCTGACCCCAAAAGCGAAAACAAGTCGCCCTGTTGTTTACGATACTCACCTTCAGTAGCTTTCGTCATCAGCAATATTCAATTTTTACCAAGTCGATGAAACAGCAATTTTCATTTAAAAGTAAAGAAATTCAAGGCATAAACGATTTATTTTCTTTCAAAAAAGAGGTTAAAGCATTGATTTTTAAGCTAGTGGCATGTTATTTCATAAAAACAATTTGTTATCACTTCTGGTACTTGTTACACGAGAACGTACATTAAATCATTCTAACTTTCGGCAAAATAAGTTAGGCCAGACATTTTTTATTATCTGTTTAACAAGATCCGCCGACTCCACCTTTCCCGATTTAGAATAAAAATAAAAGTAGTGCTTCTTACTTTCATTTTTATTTTTCCCGCCGACTGTAACGAAATCCTCAGAACAAAATAAAATCTGTATAAATCGGTAATATTTAATTTTTACCAAGTCGATGAAACAGCAATTTTCATTAAAAAGTAAAGAAATTCAAGGCAAAACGATATATTTTCTTCAAAAGACTTTTAAGCCGGTGGCATGTTTTTCATACTTGTTTTAATACACGAGAGCGTACATCAAATCATTCTTACTTTCGGCAAAATCAGTTATTACTTCATCAGAACTTGATGAAATTAGCCAGGAGTAAACTTATTATCCATGTATTGCATTTAAAACATCATATTCCTTTCCAAATAGCGTATCAAACATCGTTTATTTTTGTAAATTTTACTTCGTCTGACATTTATATTTTTGGGCATATTATTCTAGAACTACGGATCGGAGTCGGGATTTCATCGGAAACGGACCCGCTATGACCGAAATCCGGATTCTTGCGATAATGACTACGGACGTATGAATGGCACTGCTGACATACAAAAATTGATCCAAAAGGAAAAATTACGCATTCCACACACATTAACATACTTTTGGTTAGATCTTCTTGATTAATGTATATATTTCCATGTATATGCATTGTTTCAATTTATAAGTTAATTTGCTCAAATCTGGGACTATTACACTAATAAAATTACATTATGTCCAAGCTTAACTGTTGAATTTATATATCTTTTAATGAGAAATAATTAATTTCATGAACATGATAACAGAGTAGTTTTTAATGGAATTTTAATTTTTTTATTGCCGATATTTAATTGTTTTTTCTGACAAGAGAACTCATTTGATTGTGCAACTAGATATGATAAACTTAAACATCTTTAAATCTGAACAGTTACTTTAATCATGTTAATTGTATACCCAGGTACAAATTGAAAAATATGAAAAAGATAAGATACATATGGCCCTTAATGTATTATAGTAAAATCCAAACATTGTAGCCCCGCGAGCAAACAAGCACTTCTCTTTCAAATCTCACCACTTCTCCCTCTCAATTTCAAAAAGAGAAGTCACTTCTCCCTTTGATTCTGAAGTAGTGTGAGCCCTGCATAATATGTAAATGTGCATAACATATTTGGGTGAATTTTTGCAATTATGAAATGATTCTCAGCATCAAAATTATTGGTTGCCCACCAAAATACATAGCGCTTGGATTTAAACAAAACATATATTAATAGAGAACACATCCTGAATTAATTGCTGGTGTCAAAATTTATGAAAATTGACAAACTTTTGAACATTTGCTTTGAATGCATCAGTCTCTTTGCCTCACATAAAATGTGCAATCGGGGCCCTTGCTGACGTGTCAGTTTTCTTTAGTTCACGTGATAATATCATTTAACAACTTCAGTTCGAGTGCATTTGTTGGAATTTTAATTAACTTCTTTAGTATAACATATCTTTTATGTCAAAAGGTGTATACTAATATCCTTTTAACATGCTTATAGACTCATGAAAGAAATACTCACTGATAAACCTAAATACATTTTGACAGGAGGAACTTTCTAAGCATTTAACTAAATAAATACCTTGTGCATATAATGAGGCTTTTCCTGCCTTGTACTGTGTAACTTTGTGTAAGGTGTGCTTTCTGCACTCTGTACTTTTACAGAAGGTACGTCTTTGTTTGGGTACGTTGACCTGAAAATTGCATAGAAAGTCATTCCTTTAGTTACAATTGTTGAGGTGAACATTTACCTAGTCCAAATAATTATGATGTCTTGAAAGGCTATTCTAATTTTTTTCTGTGATGCCTTCCTACATTATGCCGACGTAGAAAAAAAATTGAAATAGACTATCTAGTAGTCATAATTATTTGGACTAACATTTACATTAAATCACTTTGAAATAAAAAGATTCAAAAGAATGGAGGTATGATTACAAATCAATGTAAGGGACAGTAATTATGATGTATCTTAAAGAGTTTTTATACGCCCTGTTTCAATTTCAATGATGTATCTTGATTCAGTTTCTATCAATGTTTGGCATTTTTTTCCTTACAATTGTAAACAATTTAAGCAAGATATTGTTTGCGGTCATTTTAAATACAATGGTTGACAGATGTCATGTGTTTTTAAAGGGTTTCTACACACAGGCACTTGTCTCAGAAAAAAATTTCCTATATACCTTAATATAACACAAGGTACTTAACTCACAGTTTTGAGTTTTGAAAAATGTCAGCTGGTCGCGAAATTCTGTTATATGCCGATTTATCGGTTGTCAACCCCACTAAAACTTATGTCGTAAATCTAAATTGATTTTTCTACACAATGGTGTATAACACATCTACTTTTGTTGTCGGAATCATCTGAAGCAGGCCTACCCAAGTATGTCAATCGTAATTATTTCGTCTACCGACGCCAGATTGGAAACACAAAACTCGCAGTAAATGATTAATTATACAAATTATTCTAAAAAAAAACTGTTAGTTTTTGTCGGAATAGAAATTATCACCCAATTAGTAAAATTGTATAAGATACCGTGAAAAAAAATCTAACAAGTGTTATTTGTGGTATGTCTAATAAGTTATGAGTTTCTTTTTTAGACACAAATTTTCCCATTATGTCAATGTCATTCAGACTCTCTCTGGACTTTACGTATGATATGAAATATGATCAGATAACACTGAGAAACATTTAGACATTCCCATAAAATTTGACCAATCGGAAACCGAGATATATAAAAAGAGTGGAAAGATACCTTTTACTGCGAGACGTATGTTTCCAATTTAGCGTCGGTAGACGAAATAATTACGATTGCAGAGCTCCAGATAAGCTGCATATTTGCGTGATCAAGCAATAAAAATTATTAAAAACCCAATACAATTGCCTGTTGCAGCGTTCAAAAACCCAATTCATTCGAAGGAAAATCCAATTATATGCCAAAACCATGAGTTCTTAACGCTTTTATTCGCTATCGTTTGCGTTATTAACCCTTATCTATTACATAGTCGTCGTGTAAATCTATTTTTATAATATTTATAATTGGAAATGTCCTTTTGTTCTAAAAATAGAGCGTTGCATCAAGTAGTTGAAATGGGTCCTTGTTGGAATTTTCCGTTGCTCAAAAGGTACACGTGTTGATGAAAACATTCATCTTCTCTGCGTTTATCCAATTAGCGTTTGTTGTCAATGTTGCTCAGGATTTATCAAAAAACAATGTTAAAATGAAAGTAATGTCTGGTAAAATATTGAATAGAAGCATGTTTTCAGCTTCTTTTTGACAGCTGAGGGATAATTATAACAAGACGTAGCTAGTGTTCTTGAAAGCGTCCATCGAAAGCACGGGCGTGTTTGCGTGCCATAACGAGAAAATTGTTAGAACGACAAACACGGGGTTTCGTCAAGAACTATATCCTATATCAGTTGTAACAGTAAAAGGCCATATCAATTATGACATGATATGAAGTTGGAAAGCATCGAAACCAAAAGTTATAATAAGGGACAATTTAACCTAGATTTTATGTTAATTAAATTAAACAAAAACATTCAAGTATAATTTTAGTTTATATATTATTTTTTCATTTTAGTTGAGTGAACACGCATGCCTTAATTATATCCGTTTTACATCAATGCAGCTTGAACTTTCTTTGTTTTGGTCTACTTGTTCTGTATGCTTAAGATAGTTGTCTTCTTGGTAAGTGCAGTGTAACATTGTCATCTATTTATTTGATATTGCAGTATTATTTGTAAATTTAAATTGAATGTGGTCTCTGTCATTAAACCACCCTTAATAAACCTGGTCAAGGTTTTGGGGTATATCTTAAATCTGGGAACTTATCTTTTTTTTAAAGTAGGTCTGGCAAATAGGTGATAGGACTGGCAAAACTATCTTACATCACCTAATGTTCACATATATTACATAAAAATCAAAACACTTAGCCACACCTACCCCAACTAAACTGTAGGGTGATGATCATATTTAATCTAGAAAGGTAATTAGTTACTGTCCAACTAGTGACACCAGCTGCAGTTTATATAAGTTGTGAGAAAATACAAAACTGGCAGAACTTTAACCGGACACAAATTAAACGTACAATTGCTCGTCAGTGTATAAACCAAATAAAACAACTATCACGTATACAAAGAAACATATTAAAGATGGATTAACATCTCGGTTTGATATAATGTGATTATAACATGCCTAAATATTCAATATTGTGTTGATGAAAAAACCCAATACATTAAGGAGCTTGGTGGTGAAAAACTCAATTTGATATTTGATTGAGGGGTGAAATGGAATTGATAATGCAATTAAAAAACTTTTGTCACTCCATTACATAAAAAATGGTGGGTAAAAACCCCAATTTGTGAATTCTTATCTGGATCTCTGGGATTGACATACTTGGGTAGACCTGCTACAGATGATTCCAACAACAAAAGTAGACATGTTATACACCATTGTGTAGAAAATCAATTTAGATTTACGACATAACAAGTTTTAGTGGGGTTGACAACCGATAAATCAGCATATAATGGAATTTCACAACCGGCTGACATTTTTCAAAACTGCGAGTTAAGTACCTTGTGTTATATTAAGGTATATAGGAAATTTCTTTTCTGAGACAAGTGCCAGTGTTTCTACAGTACTTTGACGAGTAAGAGTATATGCAAGACTATCTGCAGGTTGAAATACTTCACTCAATAATTACTGGCATCCACAATGCTTTCTCCGCAATTACAAATCAGTAAAATGAGTTCATCAAATGTAGAGTGGCCGCTTACCGGAAGAAGAAGAGTTTAAATGTGAAAGAGTGATTTGACATACTGTCATACATTCCAATCAATTTATGTGCATGTTTGTATGAACTGACATCAACCTGTCTATTATTCATATTTACTGAAATGTGTCGGTTTATTGCATTGTCCAATATTTCGACAATTCCTCTGATCCTATCTTATCAAAATAAAGCTGCATTCTTTGCTGAATAATGAATATTGGGATAGCAGAAATTATACATAGAGTACAGACTATCAGAGTTTTATTTAAGAAAAAGAAATCAAAACTTCCCAAATTAATTGGAAAGAAGACGTATAGAATTTTATTTCTTAAACAAGCATCCCATGGAGCATAGAATATAACCAAGAGAGCGGATGATTAGGGATTTTAAATTTGCTATTTGCTTGCGTATTGCCTCACCATTTTGACCGATTTTGGAAAGGAAGTAAGTTACGTGGTCTTTCAGGTGTTTTAATATTTTCTCGGTAAAGTGTGTATTCACTGTATTGAAGAAACAAATTATCCTCGAATTGAAGTCAATACAATATCTGTCAAATTATAAAAGTGTATTTGTTAATAAGTATACTATATTCGTTTTCCAATATTTGTTTCCAGTTATTTACAACACAGTAGTTGCCAAGAAAAACAAGAAATTATCAAGAATAATTTTTGAAGCGTGTAATCGACACAGATTTTGAAAACGAAAGTGCAAAGTGAAAGAAATGTCTCAAGAACTTGAAGAAGTGATCATTTCTTCATGTAGAACAGCAATAGGTTACGATTTTAAGAATTATTCTGAAGTTTTGTACACAATGAAAATTACTTGAAGACAAATATCAATGATCTCAAAGACCCTATGAACAAAAGACAGAAAGCTCTAAATGGAAGGCAGAATAAACAACGAACTAATCAATTATAATCATTTCGTACCCTTGCAAAAACCATTTCGTACCTTGCAAGAACCATTTCGTACCTCATGGAATATTCATATGTATGCCATAGACGTATTTACACTTGTATGCAAATTTGTCCGTTATTACTTAAAATCACTCATGTTCCGTAAAAATTACATCACAGTTTAAAAATTTCACGTCATAATTAAAAAGTGATTTTTGCTTGACGTCAGAAGGTTATTTCGGAGACAGATCTAAGGTCATTCGAAGACAAAATTCAACTAAGTACCAAAATTGTAAATACATACTGTATTTTGTGCCTCATGGAATATTTATATGTATGTCATTTCGTACCTTATAGAATATTTATATGTATGTAATTTCCTACCATTTTTCTCAAATTAAAAAAAAAGAAACATATAGCATGTTAATTCTTTGATTGGTTTCATAAGGTGCAAATTATTGTGCAAACATTTTTATTCATGGCTTTCTTCTTGAGTGAATATCAGCTTGTGTCCCTTTTCACTGCATTTCCTGGCAAAACAACTGTTAATAACTTTAAAAACGATTGCAGATTATTATTCCTTTGTTGGTTAATTATTTTTTGGAGGTGAAAGAATAGTTAAGGATAAACCACCCATAATTAAAACTATTAGTGTTTGCATGTACTGCTTAATTAAACCAATCAAAGGTCTTTAGAAACTTTCTACTGCTGGAAGCATTTTATTTATGTTATAATATTTAAAACAAAATTATAATCATCTCAAAATGTTTTATAACATATTTTACCTATGTATCTAAAAAAACATTTTTGTTTTACAAAATCACCAATACTGAGTTTGGGACAAAATGTCAACGATTTACAAATGTATGATACAAAATAGTAAGCATGTGTTTAGTCTATGAGGTATGAAATGGTTAATGTAGTTGGCCCATAGGGTACAAAATGGTTTTTGGGAAGTTTGCTATAGCAATACTTTCCTTAGGCGTCGGCCTCAAACTTCCGGTGACAGACTATCGCAAATGTTCTGCTCCAAGATAATGTAGTACTAGTGTTTGAATACTGATTGTAAGAAGATTCTTTTGAAATTTTGAGTCCTTTTGAAAAGATTACAGCTTGAATAAAAAGGAATGAATGTTCACCGACAGTTCAGATGAATTTAACTTCATTTTGAAAATAACTATCACAAACACTACTTGGCGGATCTGCCATGCGCTGAAGAGAAAATCAAAGAAATCTACGCGAGACAGCGTTTAATTCATTCATGAATATTTCATGAATGAACATTTTCCGCTTTTTTTTACTATATACGATATTTACAAATGTTTATTATTAAATAAGTAAAAGTCCGAGTGTATTGAAAGAATCCCGTATGGCTGACATTACTGATATGTTTTGACCAAGCCTTCGGATAATTGACAAGTGATAAAAGTTTGATTGAACAATTATACACAGGTGACAGAAATACTCGATAATCATATGGCTTATGTCACACGCCATCGATGAGTAAAGGTAAATACCGGCTATGATAGAAAGGTGCATGTTTTGTTAAAACATCGATCAGAATGTTTTGATGCCAAAACATTTGAAAACTTTAAATTCTGCTATTTAAATACTAGCTATTTCACATTCCAATGTGGATTTAAGGACCTTCACTCGTCCAGCATGCTCAGTCACGTGGGTCAAACTGACAGCTGAAAAACATTGACTGAACGACAGTTCGTACATATCGCAGCCTCCTCAGCGTTACGATTAACAATTACATTTGTACACAAATCGTTACAAGGATATAAGGCAGACAAGTCAGCTACTACTTAGAATAACTCAGTGTATCAAGACAAGTGCTGTAGCAATTATTTACATGATTAAATAAAATCTGTCCATGTAATAGGAAAATGACTTTCTTTTTCTTAGTGCTAGTCCAAATAATTATGACAAACCAAAAATCTCAAATGTTATTGTCTCAATGCTAAATTTCACAGCATCAACTATAAAATGTGTTACAGCCGGGTTATTAGCACCTCTATGAATCTAGTGTATATAAACTTTTTATTCATGTCGTCATACTGCTATTGTTATGTCTCCATCGTATTAAGTTTTACCCTTTCTCTTCTGTAAGAATTTATCGTCCCTTACTTGTATGTACGTCCGTACATCCCATCTGTTCTCTAACTTTAGTTTTCCTAAACCAAATTGTATGAAACTTATACGCAATGCTTATTTCCACAAAACACAGGTCAAGTTGAATTTTGGTGGCGTCGATTTTACAATTCTAGAGTTATGCTCCTTAACAAATGAAAAGTTGCTTGAATTTTTGTTTACGATCTCTAATTTTAGTTTGTCTCAACCAAAAGTTATGAAACTTATACACAATGCTCATTATCACAAAACACTGATTAAATTTGAGTTTTAGTGGCATCAGTTTTACTGTTCTAGAGTTATGCCCTTTACAGTTATGCCCTTTACAAATTTAAAACTGATTGTTGTCGAGCCTTTTGTCGAAAAAGCGAGACATAGCGATCCTACATTTCAGCGGCGGCGCGGAGGCATCCACAAATATTCACTCTGTGGTTAAAGTTTTGAAATTTTAATAACTCTCTTAAACTATCCTGGATTTCTACCAAACTTGGACAGAAGCTTGTTTATGATCATACAATAGTACCCAGAAGTAAATTTTGTTAAAAAAAAAATCAATTTTTTCAGTATATTACTTATAAATGGACTTGGTTTTCTGCCAGGAAACATTAAATTCACTCTGTGGCTAAAGTTTTAAAATTTTAATAACTTTCTTAAACTATCCTGGATTTGTATCAAACTTGGACAGAAGCTTGTTTATGATCAAAAGCTAGTATCTAGAAGGAAATTTAGTTAAAATTTTGTTCTTGTTTTTCCGTATTTTACTTAATGGACTTAGCTTTTCTTCCAGTTAACATTACATACAGTCTGCAGTTATTTTTAAAACATTTATTAGATTCATAAACTATCCTGGATTTTATCAAACTTGGACAGAAGCTTCTTACAATCAAAAGATAGTATAGAGAGGAATATTTTATTAATTTTCCTCATTTTGTTGAGCCTGCGATTAACAGCAAAAGTAGGCGAAACACCGGGTTCATGGAACACTTACGATTTTTTCAATTCCGTGCTCTGACTTTAGTGTGCCTCAACCAATTGTTACGAAACTTATACAAAATACTTTTAACCACAACACCAAGATCAAGTTTGAATTTCGGTGCCGTCATTTTACTGTTGTTGTTAGGGTTATGCCCAGTTACGAATGGAAAAAATACTATAAAATCACAGGCCCTAGATATGGCATGGGCACATAAAGAAATTAACAGAGCTTATTGTATATTTGATTATTTTAGAACAACAGTTCAAGGTTGCAATAGAAAATATCAAAATTTTATATGAAAACTTTTATGAAAAAAGAAAATGGTTTAGTTAAAAATATCAAAGCTGTGATTGAATACATATTCAAAATAATACACATCTATAATCTATTTGAAAAAATACACATCTACAGTTGCAAACTTCCCAGAGGTGCTATCCAGCACTTTGATTATCTTGGGTATGAAAAGGTAAATGTTGGGTACGAAATGGCAGAGGTATGAATCGGTCAAGCTACGAAATGGCTGACAACCCCTGAGATTCATTTGTAACCTTCCATTCAGTTACACAGTTAAAAGCACCTATTGTTTTGAAGATTTCTATTGTCCATGTCAATCAAAACAGTTCAGTACAGGTATTATATGAGGGGAGCTTCAAATTCTCAAACATGTTTCCAAACTTAGTTTATTTTGGCACCTACTGCAGGAAATATAAAAAATGCATAGCAAAATCTAGTTAAGCTTTTAATATTCTGAAACTTAAAATGCATTTAAATTTTATTTATCTCGGTCCAGCCATGCACAGGTTTGTCTTAACTTAGATTATAAATGTATGTATATGCTGAAAATAAATAAATTTACTTATAATAATTACTTAATTGTTTACTTTCTTCTATGCTTCCATTCTAAAGTAAAGTATCAGCACTATCAATTTTGAATTCTTTACAGGTAGTTTTCTTGGTGCTTTTTCCAGTGTGCCTGCACATGAACTAGGAGCAAGTTGTATTAAGGAGGTGCTCACCAGGGGCAAAATACTACCAAAGGATGTGTCAGAGGTCATTTTAGGACAAGTGTATACTGCTGGTATAGTTCTTATTAGATTTAGAATATTGTGGATTCATTTTTATTCATGGGATACCAGTTTTCCTGGATTTAGTGGGTATGGGTAAACCACAACTTTGACTGTTCAACAAAGTGCAAATTTCCTATAGGCTTGTATGCATACTTTGGCAAAACCCAAAATCAAATATCCAGGAAAGTGCAACTTTTCCTTATAATCCAAGAAATTCAACTCAGGTACCCATAAAAATAAATGAATCCACATTATGTAACAGTTTAGTTTTATAAAGCAAACAGCATGTGACAGTGAAAGTTTTAATTTTTTTACACAAATATTTATAATTCAAGATGAACATTAGTAAATACCAATATACCAATGTTTACACACGAAGCACACATTTCTTTAATGATGAAGAAATATTTAGAATATTATAAGTTGAGGATATATATTTACCTGCAGCTTTGTTAAATATAATTCATTAGAAGCTAAAACACAACAACAGCCCTAAAAAAAATAATTTAGAACACCAACTGAGGTTGTTAAGATACTGCCAATAGCAAAAAAGGTTAAAGGTTAGATAACTAATAAGCAGAAATATGATTTTTTCAAACCCAAAATAATTTGCATTTTTTGTGCATGCATACATAGATATAAGAAGATGTGGTATGAGTGCCAATGAGACAATTCTCCATCCAAGTCAAAATTTATAAAAGTAAACCATTATAGGTCAAAGTATGGTCTTCAACATGGAGCCTTGGCTCACACCGAACAGTAAGCTATAAAGGGCCCCAAAAATTACTAGTGTAAAACCATTCAAACAGGAAAACCAACGGTCTAATCTATATAAAAAACGAGAAACACTTATAAACCACATCAACAAACGACAACTACTGAACATCAGATTCCTGACTTAAGACAGGTGCAAACAAATGCAGCGGGT
Source organism: Mytilus coruscus (assembly GCA_017311375.1). NCBI lineage: Eukaryota > Metazoa > Mollusca > Bivalvia > Mytilida > Mytilidae > Mytilus > Mytilus coruscus. The sequence continues at coordinate 36,390,123 of CM029603.1, read as the reverse complement.
TTAAACGTACTAATGGTACCAAACCTTCACCCTTTTTCTGAAACAATAGTGTAACATCACAACATAGAAAGACACACTATAAAATATCAACTGAAATAGCTTAACTCAATCAAAGGACATATTAACACCATTGAACATACACTGAACAAATAAATTTGACCTATGATACAATGCAAATACAAAATAAATAAACTAAGGGAAGAATAATAAAAGTAACATGTTATATCGGTATGAAATGTTAAACAATTTGTTCCTGTCTTTTTTTTCAAATTTCATCCTAGACCCCCATAAAAATCAAATGGTAGCTCCCTTAATATGGATGTAGATGTAAGAATTGTGCACACCTTTCATCATGTACATTAACATGAACTATTTATTTGAAAGGAAGAAGTGCTAATTCCTAATGTCAGTTTATGAACTGTAATTTTTTTTCCACACATTATCAAAATTAAAATTTCAAATATACTAGTCATGTATATAACTCTGGTGAATGTAATGGTAATCAATTAACAAAGTCAACATGGACTAAGTCAATTATGCTACCTTTAGGGTTGCCCACTGACTTGGCAACTAGAAAATATTGGGAGAATTGTTGCTAAATAATTCTTTTTCTCAAGTTAAGCAGGAATTAGACTAGGACAACTTTTAAAATTTGAACTATTGCCCTGCCTAATAAATTGCTATATACTGTCTTCAAGTAAATATCTTACTTATATAAATATTAAAATTCCTCCTCCTAAAATGTCAAGGCTATATTTAATCAAACTTGGATTATGGTATAAAAAGTAACACATGTGATATATTTTCTTATAATTACTAGTAATATTTTTCATTCTTCATCTGCATAAAAGCTAGGTAGGAAATAATGACTTCCAAGTTCTAGGAATCTCTTCATTTTCAGTGATTTATCTGTCTTGTTTGGCATAATGTAAATTTGGAAAATATTATTGTTTCCAGTTCAAGGACAAAATCCTGCGAGACAGGCAAGTGTAAAGGCTGGATTACCAGTTTCAATACCAGCATGTGGAGTAAACATGTTATGTGGATCTGGGTTACGGGCTGTTGTATTAGGATACCAGGCTATAAAGAATGGAGATGCTGATATTGTAGTTGCAGGGGGCCAGGAAAATATGAGCATGGTATAAAATCATTCAACTAATTCATTTTATTATATAAAGATAAGGAGACAACTTTCTAGCAGAGTCAAAATAATGTGAATGTTAGCTATAGGTAACAGTAGGGCCATCAACAATGAGCAAAACCCATAAGGTATAGTTGCTATAAAAGGCCTTGACATGACAAAATAGAAACAATTCAAGCAAGATAAAATTTAACAACTCATATCATAACAAAATAGTTTATATTTACTGATATCTGTTTTCTTGTTTTACACAATTCATTAAAAAAAAAAAGTTAAATTTTTTGGGGTATCTTTTTCAGGATTTTTTAAGGCAAGTCTAGGGATTCGTCATTTTTGGCCATGGCAAGTTCAACAGTACGAAGATGAAATTGTATTGCTATATAATATATTATTTCAGTCTCCTTGATAAAAAAGAGGGCAAGGAAATGACATTAAATTTAGACTATTTTTAAAATTCTGAGCTGATACAACGCTTTACAATCTTGATGCATCTACCAATTTATAAAATGATGAGTCCAGACAGATTTTCATCAGTCCTGGATTCATTGACTCGCCTTAGTGAGAACCATGAATTTACTACCAGGGTAGTTGTTAAGGAATACATAGATGAAAAATTACACAGAATATTGTTTCTTATAGTATGATTTGATGATGAAATATTTTTTTTCATTTTTACATGTCAAATTGTAGGCTCCTCATTGTTGCAACATGAGATCCGGTACTAAGTTTGGAGATGTATCTTTTGTGGATAGTATGCTGAAAGATGGCTTAACTGATGCTTTCCATAACTATCATATGGGAATCACAGGTAATTATACACCTCCTGTCTTTCTTAGAAACTACAAATCATAGCTTCCTGAAATGTGTTATCAAGCTTCATGAGAACATGATATACAATGTTATACAGATTCATCATCAACTCTCTTTACCAAATATTTAAATATTCTAACACATTATGGCCATGTATGAAATTTCGTGGCATTTTTCTTCGAAACTACAAATTAGAAATTATATCTTACAAAGGTCAGCTACAGGCTTTTAATATTGTTTAAAGTCTTTTTTATCATGCACAGATTGTGGTGCTCAACAAACAATAGAGTTTGGTATAATAAACTTCATTTAGTCTTAGATGCATGATTTTTTTATTAGTTGTTAGTGGCTTTGAACTAGCTGTCAGATAACTGCGAGTACTCTCAGATCTGTTCCTAGTGTCTTTTTGTTGTTGGGATGTACAAGTACCCTGCCACGTCCACTTGTATTTATGTCCATCTGATGAGTTAAGCCTTTTTTAACTGATTTTCATAGTTCGTTCTTATGTTGTACTGTTATATCACTGTCCCAGGTTAGGGGAGGTTGGGATCCTGCTAACATGTTTAACCCGCCACATTATGTATGTATGTGCCTGTCCCAAGTCAGGAGCCTGTAATTCAGTGGTTGTCGTTTGTTTATGTGTTACATATTTGTTTTTCGTTCATTTTTGTACATAAATAAGGCTGTTAGTTTTCTCGTTTGAATTGTTTTACATTGTCATTTTGGGGCCTTTTACAGCTGACTATGCAGTATGGGCTTTGCTCATTGTTGAAGGCCGTACGGTGACCTATAGTTGTTAATTTCTCTGTCATTTTGGTCTCTTGTGGACAGTTGTCTCATTGGCAATCATACCACATCTTCTTTTTTATATTCATCAGGTCGTACATTACAGTATAACTTTTTCAAAGTAAAGAAATTTTGAATAAAATAAAAGACTGAAATATGCACAGCCATGTGAAACATAGATAGTCAGCTAAGTCTTTGTTTTTATATTTCAGCTGAGAATGTGGCCAAGAGATGGAATGTAAGCAGAGAAGAACAAGACAAATTTGCTTGTCATTCACAACAAAAATGTGAAGAAGCTCAAAAACAAGGATATTTCACAAAAGAAATAATTCCAATATCTATTTCATTATTTTTCTGTGTATGCATTTACATATTCTTAATTTGATTTGATTTGATTTTGGTGTTTTAACGCCACTTTTAAGCACCGCTTTGGGCTATCGTGGCCAGTTTTATTGGTGGAGGAAGCGAGTGCCGGAGAAACCACCGACCTTGATAGGAAAACTGACAATCCTAGTCAATAAGATTGAGTCGAGTGCACCCACACGAGCGGGTTTCACAACCTCAGTGTTGACTGGCTAGTGATTACAGTAGTAACTACTTAGACCACTACATATTCTTAATCCATTTATATCCAGTGTAATAGGAGTATCTGGAAACTATAAAGGGGTCACTTATGCATTGCTCCTGAAAATACGACCTTAAACCAAAAATCTTGTTATTGAATCTGTTTAAAATAAAATTTGTAAATGAAGATATTTCGGATTTATAAGAGAGGATAAAATTGTTCATCTGGACCTACATTTGGCTCATGAATGAATTGTTAATTTTATAAATTGAAGCAACTGCATATTCTGCAGAAATGTCATTTTATCATTGCAATTATATTGGACTGGAAGGAAGTTCCATGTACAAGTTGGACCTTCAATCAACATTTTATATATATTAAAATGCATTAGTTTAAAAAAAACCAACACATTATAGATTCTTTATCTACATATTCTTTAAGAACTTAAATAGTTCTCATTAATATTTTTTATATATCATTGTTTGTTTGTATTATGAAAATTATTGATGTTGTAATGTTTATGCCCTTTGGGGCCCATAATTGGAAATAAAATATCTTCTTCTTCTTCTTCTTCTTATAGATGCCTCTGCTTTAGTTTTATATTCAAGTTGGTATTTTAGCTAGCTCAAATAAAATAAGAGTGATTTATTAGTCTTCCCTTTGTTTGTATCACTCTCCTCAGTTCTTTGTAAAATTTCATGTCATAGTTTTGTGGCTTCAAATACGTTGACCAACATCATTATGTTTGAACTGATGCTAAGTTTGACCCTAATGGATCAAGTCTACTTCCAGTTTGCTGGTAAATCAAAGAAAAAGTATTGTTTCTTCCATAAAAACACACAAATACAACCTGATCAACCGACTATCAGATTTTCTTTATATTAAAATTGTAAAATATTAGCTGTTCAGCACAATATGGACTTTAACTCATTCACTACTCTAACTGGACAAAAAAGCTTGACTCGCAGGTGATACAGTATCAATATGCAGAATACCTGATAATCTGTACTTATTGTCAGTAAATACAACTCATGAGTTATGTGTTAATAATTTTATCTAAGTAATTACAAGTCAAAAAGGATTGATATTTCATCAGTATGTACTTTTAGGAAAGTCCATCACCTCCATCTACTTTTCATCCAACAATGGCTAGTTAACTGTTGCCTTAAATCTAGATCTACACATCATTGCTGCCATATCAGTCATCCATCATGTCATCATCAACATTATCTTGTCAAAAAGTAAAGAAAAGGGAAGTCAGCATCACATTTTGATATCTACAACACAAACTTTTAACTCTTGTCTTCAATAATTTTGTCAACTTACCTTGAAATTATGTTATACAATGAAACAGATACGGTTAAATGAAAAAAAAGAATCTCCAAAAATTATTGGGATTCGGAATTAAATGCTCCAGGTCTTTTTTTCAACATTTTAAAGAAAATATTTGTTATTCGTTTTATGAGAAAAGTTGAAACGTGTGTATATTTTGATGTTTAAGGTACTAAAGAAATAAAACAGATGAATTCCCAAGAAATGGTTGCACAGTGGAAGGCTTTAGTAAATTGAGACCAGCCTTTGACAAATCAGGATCAGTAACTGCTGGGAATGCCTCAGGTATCAATTATATACCACTACAATTAACTTGTAATTTAACTTAATATGTGCACAATTGTCTAGTGTCTGTTGCAATTCAAGAAGAGAAAATGAAAATTCTCTGTACCTGTCAATAATTTCTGGTTAAGAAAATTAAATGTTCTCTACAAAAATGTTGGTTCATCAATCTACTGATCAGATATTAATTGTGTTCCACAACGTCAGAATTATATTTGCATACTTTTGCATATCAAAGGAACTGACTTATATATTCTAGCGCATTCTGTAATTGTTCTTTCAATTCTAGTTTTATCACAGCTTTAATCAGGTTTCATTGAATATCTTTACTCTCGAATTTGTTGGTTGAATACATTGGAATTGCAACAAAAACCAACATATTATGCAAATAACTCATAAATTGTTCCACATTCAAAAATATACATGTCATAGCATTTTTTATTTTTCAGGGGAGGTAATTTGGTCTTTTCCTTATTGGTCTGATAAGACAATAATCGACTGTAGCTATGACACTTGGTAAACAGTTTTCTAATACTCTCAGCTTTAATCATGTCAATATAATTAAAATTCTTAAGATTTTTACCCCTATTAGGCCCGATAACACAATTATTGCCCTTTGATTTTCATTGTCTACAATATAGTCCCTAGTGTCGACAGTCATATACTTCCAAATTTATTTCTTCATGTTTTATACCTCAAATATCAAGTAGGGGGATGAAATAACACTGTAAAAAAATTGGGTCATGAATTTTTAGGTATAGTAGTGATTTGGTCCAGTTGAGAAAGGTAAAAAAATTAGTATGTCCGAAGCTCTCAAACTGACTTCAAGACCACCTGAACATAAAATTGTTCACATTTTGAGTTAGGGCGGATGAATTTTGATAATATTTATCATATAAGTAGTACATCCCACTGTAAAAATAATATTGAGAAAGTGCAGGTGTGATTTTTATGCCTCCGCCATGGCAGAGGGGGCATTAAGTTTTACCCTTGTCTGTCTGTACATCCGTCTATTCCAAAATTAAGATTCCATTCTCTAACTTAAGTTTGCCTCAACCAAATGTTATAAAACTTATACACAATGCTTTTTACTACCAAACTCAGATCAAGTTTGAATTTGGATTGCATCACTTTCACCGTTCTCGAGTTTAACTGGACTCTAACTTTAGTTTGCCTTTAATTTGGGTGGCATCACTTTCATTGTTTTTGAGTTAAGTCCCTTTGTAAATTGAAAATTGCAGAATTTGTCGTATATTTACAAGCGGGGTATCTTTTCCATGGACACATTCTTCATTTATTTTAATTTATCTTTTACAGTGTTCCCACCTGCCCTAAATAGAAGGACGGCCCGCCCTTGGTGCCCTTACCCCCGCCCTTCTGCCCTCCAAAGCAAAAGAATGCACCCCTCTGCCTTTTCAAAAAAATACAATTTCCAAATTTCATGCCTATTGGAGTTTCCGGTAAAATTGTTACCTGATTGTGTAACACTAATTAACTGACAATGGGATTAAGTGAAATACATAATGCCTTTGGCAGTTTTATCACCTCTGTTAATGATTGTTTACTGCTAATTATTGGATTTAAGATAATTGAACAAATACTAGATATTTAATACAGAATTAAAAGTCCACATGTTATCCATTTGCAATGTTTATGTACAGCATGTACACCTGAAAAAATTTATTTCAGTAGGCAAAATATAAAAAATAAAATCTAAAACAATTTTAAAGGCATACATAGTTTTGACTAAATTGGTAAAAAAATGTTTTGTTTTATAACCATGAGTATGAAATTTAAAGATGAATCAAAGAAATTTGTACTTTGAACATAACTTCCTGTTTTACTTCTTGTATTTTATAATCCTCCTTTTATAGGAGCACTCAACAAATGCTTTTATTTTTAACAATGATGGAAAAAAGAAACTGTTTATACCTCCTGTAATATATGCAATATATTATTGCATCAATATAATATGATCATCATCTCCTGTCTCACCTGTTATATTTATAAAACTCCTTACTTAGGAGCACTTTGATGTGCACTTAAAAATACTTTTTGTAACAATTGAAATGATAATAAATAACTTTAATAACAATATACTATATGTTTGATCAAGCAATTTATTGTTAAAAGAAATGTACTACAAATAAATTTATTGCTTTAAAGAAATGCTAGACAAATTAATTGTGTTATCAGCCTATTGTATTTTTTATAAGGGCTGTTTATTTTAAACATACATGGTATATATATATACAGGGAAGGTACTTTGAAAAAGGGGAACCAACTATAGAGGCAATTTTAGAATTTCTCTTATATGCCTTGTATATACTGTATAAAAAAAGTATTTGATTTCAAAATGCCTTCCCTGGATCTCTTTCATGTAATTATGGAAGAGCAATGAGTACGTATGTTAGTGATAGGGGTATTTGTACAATACTCTTACAGTTTTACAGAATCTGAAATAAACTGACTTGTTTACTTATTGCAGGTTTAAATGATGGGGCAGCTACTGTATTATTAATGAGTGCCAATGAAGCTAAAAGAGAGGGGCAATTCCAAAATGCAGAATAGCATCTTGGGCACAAACTGGTGTAGATCCAGAAATTATGGGTACTGGACCCATATCTGCATGTAAAAAAGCAGTAAGTATGTCACCTGATTTATAATCAAACAATAATAATTGTAATACTGAATGTAAACAAAAAATTGTTGTGTAAAGATTTAAATGACAACCAAGAAATTTATTGTAACAAATTCAGAAAATTAAGAAAAGGACAATGTCAAAATTCTAAGTTCCATGCAGAAAGAGCTGAAAATAAATCTGAAGGTTTTTAAATGAGAAGTTTTCTAGAATTTGAAGTCCATCTTTTAAAACCTAACAGATATAGCTGCAAAATATTAATGTTAGCATGGCTCTTCAATGAAAAAGCGTGAATGATAAAATATTGTTTTTAAATATACCATGCTCGTTTTATTTCCATTTTTTTTCTCAATAATAACAATAAATGCCATGCTTTTGAACTTTTCCTGTTAAAGAACATTTTTAACTGAGTTTTTCGAAAGAAAAAAACAGTTATTAAATTGGTAAAGTATGGCAGGTCTCGGCTGCCAACAGTTTCTGTGCAATAACTCGTGACCTGCTCAACCAATGCTTTTCAAATTTTAATATGTTGATACTAATGACAAAATTGAGGTCAAATTTGATATTGACAATTTTCATCTTTGCGTTCAGGAGTTTTGGTCCTTGGTGGATTGGAAAATAATCATAGAATGTGGCAGGTCAAAAAAGCATGAAAGCTCCTTTCAAAGTACAGAAAACCCAGTTTGCTGTCAGTTTGACAGCTCAATCCTCGTTTTTCAATGATTCTGAAAATGTTCCTGAGTGTCACTAGTCATAATATATATGTGTGTATTCTCATTAGATTGTCGTTAAAGTTTAGGGAACATCAGGATTTCTACAAACCCACAGTATGTTTCTTTTTTCTATAGTTGGAGAAAGCTGGATGGTCAGTAGACAATGTTGATTTGTTTGAATTAAATGAAGCTTTTGCTGCCCAGTCATATGTAGTCGTTAAAGAACTAGGTTGTGATATCAATAAGGTATTGTGAAATATATATGAAATAAAATTGAACGTGAGGTTACAGTTGAGAAATAACAGCCCAAAAAAATAATCCGAAATTGAAAATAAAAAATCTATTGGTGAACAATCTGTCTTCAATGATAAGCAACTGGATTATATGTCAAGGTGTAGCCAGTCTAGGCAATTTATGAATGAATTCAACATGAACATAAAACAAATGATCACATATATATTTACAGAAACAATACCTTTATACTTCAACATGAGATACTTCCATTTTAGTTGAACAGTTTTATTATTACATAGCATGTTTTATTTCCTGGTTATTTCTATTTAATGCGGAATTTGACAATATGTTTTAGGTCAATATAAATGGAGGAGCTATTGCTTTAGGCCATCCAATTGGAGCTTCAGGAGCCAGAGTTCTTGTGACATTAATTCATGCATTAGAAAGGACTGGAAAAAAGACAGGTGTTGCAGCATTATGTGTAGGAGGGGGCATGGGTATAGCAATGTGTATAGAAATGTTATAACAGTGATTGTACTATTGTGAAGAATTATCTACTTAGTGGGACTTACAAAGGGATAGAGAACAAATGAATTTTATTTTTTGACAATTGTATTTTTGTCTTGCCTTGACAGAGTCAAAAAGCGAGACATAGGTATGCTGTTTCCGGCAGCAGCTTCAACAATGTATTAGTTTGTGATTAGGTCAGTTTTGTGGGGAACCACTAGTGGTAGATCAATGATATTAGGTATGCAGTTGTATTAGCATTAGCACATCTCATTTCCATGGAGATTATTTGGCCCTGCTCCCTCAGTCATGGTTTATTGACTTTGAAACTTTTGCTTAGGTTACATGCATTAGTTTGTGAATAGGTCAATTTATGCAGAACCACTAGTGGTAGGTCAATGATATTTGGTATGCAGTTGTATTAGCATTAGCACATCTCATTTCCATGGAGATTATTTGGCCCTGCCTCTTCAGTCATGATTGATTGACTTTGAAACTTTTGCTTAGTTTACATGTATTAGTTTAATTAGGTCATTTTATGGGGAACCACTAGTGGTAGAACAAATATATTTGGTATGCAGTTGTATTTGCATTGGCACATCTCATTTTCATGAGATTGTTTGGCCCTTACCTTCAGTCATGGTTCATTGACTTTGAATATTTTGCATAATTTTCATGTTTAAGTATTGCTATTATAATTTCAAAATTGGCATTTTACTATCGAAATTTCAAAAAGGCGAGACTTCTCTGTGTTAACAGTTTATTTCAATTAATCAATCATTTTGTCTTGAAGGTCTTTACAAGCAATTGTAAAATTGAACTCCTCAAAGTAATGATATGTAAAAAGAGACAGTAATTATCAAAAGCATTGAACATTATAACAGACCACATCAACAAACAACACCAAACTCCTCCAAAAAACAGATATACAAATACCAACAACTTGCAACACATGTTTTGGAATAGGCACAAAATTTTGTAAGGTAACTAGATTTACAAGAGCATAAACCTCCACCTTTGCTTATAAAGACCATATGTCGTCAACCTAAAAACCACATTAAAAAAAATTTTCACAATGCAGCTACCTACAGGATGACCACTAACATGAACAAGGAAATAAAAAACATCTCATATTTTGGAAAGCAGGATCAAAATGTATGTACTACTAAAAAAGTTAGTTGTTGGTTGGATATATTCTGTCTTTTTGTACCTTCTTTTGTGGTGTAAATATAAAGGAATCAAGATGAGGTATTTATCAGTGAGACAGCAATTCAACTTATATCAGCATTAACACCTTACAGAATCCCCAACCAATGGACACAATTGTCAGATGTATACATTGGTCTTTATGTTTTAACTACTCACTGTTCCAATAACAGGCATGAAGTTATACCACCATTATTTTCCTTTATATTGTGTAATATCTGAGGTTTCTTCAGACAGTTTAAAATTGTACAGACAAAGTCAATATTGTATGATGTATACTATGATAGAAAATCACCGAATTCTTGTTAACCTCACATAAATATTGGGTTCAATTATCTCCCTTTAAAGATGTCACAGTGGAATTATATATTTAGTTCAGAACTTCATAACAAGTTCTAATTTGGTGTAGAGTATCATTGAAATCCATCAGATGGTTTAAGATGACTTATATAATATCAAAATCACATGATGAATTAAATATATTCATTCAATTAAGTTTTATCCTAATCCCAATGTCTCTCAGATTTATGTTTATTTCATTGAAACTTATACAAGGGTTGAGAAGGAGTTGTATTTACAAGATTTATGGAGAGTTAGATAATGGATTGACAGAAAGATTCCTATTGTTTGGAAGTGGGCTTTAAAAGGGTAGATGGAACTGAAAATAAACACTTATATGTTTTCCTTGGTTGTGATTTATTGACTGTTCTTCATCTTCTCATGCCTTTTCAATAGGAGAGAGGCATTATGTTTTGTGACTTGTGGGTTTGTTAGTTTGTCTTATATTAAGTTTTAGGTTAATGTAGTTTACCATGAAGATGTTGTCACATCAACTGAAAATTTAGTACACATGTTCATTGTAAGGTTGACTTTTTAAATAAATGATAAAATACAATTTTGACCTCGATTTGATGGTTTACTTTACATGGACAGAATAGTGTCAGCAGGGCATGGTGTCATATGGACACATATTCTTGTCTATTTTGGGGGTCATGGGTGGTCGGGCTTTCTAGGACATTTGATTTTTTATTGCCACTTTTATTGTCTTGCTATATTGGAAATTTGGCAAATGAGATTGGGAATGACAGCAAACATAAAGCATTCCCTAAAATTTTGTTTTACATGTTTGTACAAATGGAGGGATCTAGTACAAAATTTGTATTCTGGTGAACTTTCACTGATTTTAAAATGTTCTCAGTTGTTAAAGACACATCAAATGAGAAAGATCTGACAATGAAATATAAACTATAAAACTCATTTTAACAGTTAAAACTTTTATTTCCAACTGTAATAATACTGACAAACATGAAATAGTACATATATGACAGGCAAAAACAAACAGAATGACAGTAAAATAAGTTCTGTATGTAAGTGTATCTATGAGAGGCAGTATAAGAATAAAGTAATATCCAATCTCAGAAATATAAATTAAGTTCTTTGATTTTGACTTCACAGACAACATTTATGACTGTGACAAAAAGGTGCAATATATAGATTTAAAATTGGTGTAAAATGAAAATTTGGTTACCACAATTCTCTCAATCAATGATCATTGATATTTGGAAAGGCACCATGTAAAATGTGTTCCCTACAATATTAGCAATATTCTTAAGTGTAAACCCTTGCATAACCAGAAACCATACAAAAATGTAAATATAACTTATTCTCCCCATAATAGAGATTCTAAAAAGACTAGTTCAAAAAGCTCAAGTATATATAAAAAAGGGTAGAACTATAACAGCAGTAATAAAAATAAAACTATCTAAAATAGTGAATATAAATATGTACAGAAGTCAACAATAAGTTTATCACAGATTAACATGATAATGCAATAAAATGATTGGTGCAAGATAAACATGTGTTTGACCATACAACACAATGTATTACAAAAACATAAAAAAATATACCTTTATTAGTTAAATTTTCAATGCTGAAGTCACAGACTATAATTATGATTTCTAGGGTAAGAGGTCAATATCACAGGCCAAAGAATTATTTGAATTTTGAAAGACGGCATACATAATGACACACTGATGTTATGCCAAGTAGCATGGAGTGAAATTTCAAATGGTTAAGGACATTGTGCTCTGCAAGGACCTTCTTTTGCATTTACTGTTATTGTAAGTATTTTCTTCATGATTCTACCAAATTGCCTCCTACTGTTTACTGTTCTACATATGTGAATGCAATTTAAATGGCAGTATACCTCCATTTGAGTGGGCCAATGGATAACAGGATGAAGGAATACCTTGTAGAGGAGTAGATGCAAACCCCTGGCTAGTGTTGGCATAACCCAAATGTAAGAACACATTACACCAATGCCATACAAAATAAACTGGGTTTTTGGGGTTTGGTTATTTCCATTTCCTAAACTTAAATATTGTGTTGATCAGCTTTATTTATCAAAAAGTAAACACAGCTCAAAATAAAACTAGAAGTAGGTGACTGTTTATCACATACATTAATGTTCCACCAAGAGGTTTTTCCAAATGTTAGTATACCAGTATGGTAATGGATTTAATGGGAAATATCTTTTATCTTCCTTCTTCTACTGCTTTGACACAGAAAACCAACTGTCAATATAACCATATGTTGATATTGGTAAGAAATAGCATAGTGACTATCATTAACAGAAGGAGTATATTTTAGAATTTGTGGGTTAGGTATTGAATGTACTTAGATACTCAGAAAACAAATAGGTCACTTGAAACTAAAATGTTCAGTACCTATATTGAATGGTCCCCCATTACTGGGATGAATATTTATAGCTAACTCACTCACATATCTTTAAACTATAAACATAGGTGTAAACATTGACAATTCAGACAAGTAACAATCTTAAACTTACAAATGAAAATGTCAAGTATTAAGCACACTTGACACTTAATAGCACTTTTTTTCAATTAAAGTATTATTTTCATAGGATTTTCCTAAAAAAATATACTTAGGATAAACTTCAATATTGCATATTTCAATATAAAATCCTAGAAAATTTTCCAAGCCATTTGTGCTTTATGTACTTCATGGTCTTGCCAAGGATTATAATAATCTCTCATTCATCTATATCATTCATCACTTTCAAATAGTTACACACATCTAATTATAATTCTTGCCTATAAAAATGGACAACGAAACACAACATGATTGCATTTTACACAATAGTTTTCAGTACATTTTTCTCATGCATGCTGTAAGTATGCCCGTATAAAGTCATTGTAACTAACTTTACCGTCCAAATTTTTATCATAGTAAGATAAAAGATGGAAAAATTCTTCCTCTGAAAGATTCACATTAAACTGACGTAAAATTTGTCTAAATTCTAATGAGTCCACTATTCCTGTATTACCACTATCCACATTTCTGAAAGTTCTTCTCATCTCTTTCCAGTTTTCTAGGACACAGTCCCTGACACGTATCATTGCATCAAAGAAATTGTTACTTGTGTGGCCAGCTGACATCTGAATAAGAAATTAATAAAATATTCATACACTTATTATGCCAGGTAAAAAAGAATGTCTTCAAAGCCACTTGATTAAAAATACATCAACTTTTACCTGAAATTTTGTATTAAATAACTGGAGTAAGAGATTATTTAGGCATAAAATATGTTGACTGCCATCAGAATTCATCCATTGTTTTTTTTTTTAATTAAATGCTTAAGTATAGGTTTTAAGATAACTAATAAAAGTTTTATCCTAATCATACACGATTAAATAATTTCTAGAATATAAATATCATCCTTGTTACTATGGAGAAAATATCTTACCGAAGCTCTTGTAGGTGGCAGTTTTCTTCTTGACATCAAATTGGTTTCCTCCTTTGGTTTCAGTGAAAGTATGAAATGGCGTAAGAATTCTACATATGCAAACGTTCCATTTTCTTTCAAATCATACTTAGTCATCAGATCAAAAAACTCTTCTTCTGGCATATCAACACCATTAGCAATCAAGATATCTGCAAACAAAAACAAAAAAACAATGTAATCTGTGTATTGTTTCATAATTTCCCTCTCCTTAAAACAAACCTGGAAACATTAGCATTTGTAACTAGCAACCGGCCTGGTTAAATTGAAAGAGATAAAGAAATAATCTCAAAACTATCCTTGCTTGGCAACATATAATGGCATGGATATGAGACTGAAAACTTGTCTATTATGGTCACACTTTCTGCAGATTTTCTTTTTATGAAATGTTGAGTTGATATTCAGGTTAAATAAATTTGTTGAATTTTATTTAAGTTAATTTAAGTTTGAAGACTTTTTAGGATATGTTGTATAAAATGTGGTGGCCTATAAATGTTAACTTTTGGTTAATAATCTTGTTCATCAAAGTTAAACATATCAAATGATGCATTCTGGATTAATCTGGAAAAGTCGGAATACAAAGTTTTGAAAGGAGAAAAAACACATAGGTAGCAAAAAACGCGGATTTTTCATGTTACAACATAAATTACTGTCAAAACTCTTTTAATGGCTAAATGTTTTGCTTAAAATTTGGGTGGATGAAATAATAAAAAATTTGAAGATTTAAAAATAAAAGAAAAAAAGACTAGCAGAAAGTAGATACCTCTCAATTGTTCAACTTTGATTGTTCCTGTATTTTGTTGGTCTTGGTTTCTACAATGTCTCTGAATATTTTTCCAGTTTCTAAATACAGTATTTTTAAGTATATTTTCTGCTGTTTCTGCATTAATCATAGGTGTTGATAGACGAGAACGTGCTCTAGACATCTGCATTCTACTTCCTGATCGGCCAAAATCAAGCTATAAATAAAAGAAACACTTTCTTCATCATTTTTGAAAAGCATTTCAATATATCTTAGGGCAACTTTGTTAATTCTTTCTGTTCCTTTAAACGTATCATCTAGTTTCACTGTATATAGAGCATTCCTTTATTTTAAAAGGAAGACTATAGCAATTCAGAAATTTCTTAGAATCTGATTTTCTAGGTCTCTCATTTTCACACACACCAGTCAACTCATTATGTAAGAAAGTAAGGCATAGTTGGGATCAACAACATGTTGCCTACATGAAATATCAACTTATGGGTGGCGTCACCTGACCATTGGTTTCAACATAAGCGGTTCAAATAGAAAAGAGTTCAATATTTCAAGTAGAAATCTGTAAAAATCATTCCATAAATTTAATTTTCCTGGGAGACAGACTAGGCACAAGCATAGAAAATGTCACATGATACAACTTTTCTATTCTCTAGGTTGAGCAGCCACTATCATGTAACTCTAGTATTGGTGACATCAGGTTCATACATTCACAATTTCTCCTATTGATATAATGTACTTGCATTTTCCTGCTTTTGAACTGGGCAGGGCTCCCAAACTTGACAAAATTTGGAGTGGAACAGGTAAAAAGTCTGCATTAACCATAAAGGTAGCTCCATAAGTGTGTTTTAGTTCTTCTAGTCTACACAATTTTTGCTAAATTTAACTTTCATATGTCTAGTAGCTTAATACCAGATGCTGTAGAGTATGATTTCACATCTATAATTTTCTTACTCACCTGTGTCATAGATCTACTCATTGCTCGACTGGGTGGACAAGCACGAGGCATGGTTGATGATGGTCTTTGCACACTTTGTTTAAGTTCTGGTCTATCTCCAGAATATCTTCGTAAGAATTCTTTGTAATCGAGATTTCCAAAATCATTTATTGGTAAACTGCCCCAAAGTTTTTCAAACTGTAAAAAAAAAGCATAAATGTATATTCAAGGAGTTAAATAATTTAAAAAAAAAAAAGAATTTTAACAGTATTTCCTTTTATATAAAGAACTAATATCTAAAAAAATGTGAATTGTTTTAATGTTAAGGCTTCTGCTCAAAGTTAAAATAAAATCTTTAATATAAATTCTGTTTATTCTGAATGAATATGTTAGTTTTTCCTACCAATATTTGTGAAGTGATAATGTCTTGTCAAAATTTAAATCACAAATTAGAGAAATTTTACCCAAATGAAAAAGGCTAAACTTAAAAAGTACCTTTTTTCATCTAAACAAATGTAATGTTTATACCTGTTCATCAGATGTTCTCATAATATTCTTAGTGAATAGATTTTTGAAATCCTCTTTGGTGACAGCACCAATTCCAGCATAATCAACATCTGTAAATGCTTGTGTAAGGAGGTAGAAATGTCCCTGAACAGCCTCTCTGATACAATCCTGGAGGTCATCTATCATTAATAGAGTTGGAGTCTGATCTCTGATAGATTTCTGAAGGGCTGCCAACCATTTTTCTGTATCCTGAAATCAGCATATTTAAAATACTATAAAATTTGACAATTAAACTGCAAATAACTTCACAGTACTGGTAATACAAATAAATCACCTTTGCTTTAAAATTATGAAACACAGCTACTGGTGGTTGGTTTCTCTTTGTCATATTCATTCAAATACATAACAAAAATCTTATACGTCTCAAATTATGTATGGGATTCAAAGTTTCTTAAATTAAAATGAATGGAGAATGTGTCCATGGGACACAGATGATGCCCCCACTTGCATATAACATTATAAAGGGACATAACTAGAGAACTGTAAAAGTGATGCCACCCTTATTCGAACTTGATCTGTGTTTATGGTAATAAGCATTGTGGATAAGTTTCATAACATTTGGTTGAGGCAAACTAAAGTTAAAGAATGGAAACCAATTTTGTAACATATGTACAGACAGACAAGGGTAACACTTAATGCCCCTTCTGCTGCGGCAGGGGCATAAACAAAACAACATTTCCATCATCTCTAACGGTACTTACAACCCAAATGATACAAGATATAATAAATCAATGTGATTCACAGTAACAACTATAATGAAACTAAATGGTCTTCAATAAAACCCTAGAATAAATTTCTATTGGTACTTTTGAAGCTTTACTTACTTCCTGTTCTGTTTGGTTATATTGGTCGAGGAACAAAGCATAGTTGATCATGTTATCTGTGGTTTGTAACTTTGATAACAGATGTTTCCATTGCTGATTTGTCATTTTAAATACAAAAATGTCAAGAATCCTCCTGAAATCTTCTGCTGGTATAAGATTTGACCCTGTCTTGTCAAAGGATCCAAATGCCTATAAAAATAAAAGTTAAACCTGTATGACTGTTTGTTATAGTATCAAACACACTAAATTAAAAACTGTATGTTACCCTAATTGTTTACAACCTTGCACTTTGGTTTCTGGTGGGTAGTTGTCTCATTGTCAATGGTACATTTCCTTATTTCTATATTACTAGTTATAATATCCACTGTATCAATTTCAAGTACTGTTAATTCAGAAATTATTGCATTTATTTCAGAATGGACAAAGATGTGAGATCAATTATTATACCCCACGCAACGAGTTGCGGAGGGTATAATGTTTTTGACCCGTCCATCCGTCCGTCAGTCCTGTTTCTTGTCATCGCAACTCCTCTCAAACCACACAACCGAATTTCACGAAACCTTTTCACATAATAAGGACATACTACATAGATGTGCATATCAACAGGAAATTATGATTCAATTTTTTCCAAGAGTTCGCCTTTGAACTTATTTGCCCAATATACTACTGCAACCTTTGTCATCGCAACTCCTCTCAAACCACACAACAGAATTTCATGAAACCTTTTCAGATCATAAGGACATACTACGAGATGTGCATATCGACAGGAAATTACAATTCAATTTTTTTCCAGGAGTTCGCCTTTGAACTTATTTGCTTCAATGTACTTCTGCAACAGTTTGTCATCGCAACTCCTCTGAAACCACACAACAGAATTTCATGAAACTGTGTAGATAATAAGGACATACTATGTAGATGTGCATATTGACAGGAAATTATGATTCAATTTTTTCTGAGACAATTTTATTTTCTTGCACTTATTTTATTTCTCCAATGACAATGTGGGGACATGGGGTATGTGAGCACGCTCACTAAGGTTCTTTCATTGCAATTGCAGTAAATACTGCATACAAATAAGGCTACAAAATTTAAAATGCGAGTTTTTATTTTTGCAACACCTATGTGTCAATTTTGGCAATACTAAAAACATCTACAAAATTTCTGAATTTACAGTATAAAAGCATACCTATCCTCTCTTATTAAACTAAAAAAATAAATGATATTAAAATTATATTTCAATCCTCTTACCCTTCCTAAGACATCTGTTTGTTGAGCAACAGTTTCTCTGACCCTGTTTTCAGCATCCTGTGGCGACAAACCATGATTTTCTACAATATCTATTTTGGTTGGTCGATTACCATAACTGGATTTCCTTCCATCCTCAAATGCATGTAAAAATTCCTCATAATTCAATCTACTTCGGTTTGTTCTCAAACCAATTCTAAAAAAAAAAACAATGGTATTCATTATTTAATTTTTCATGCAGCAAAAAGTTCACTTTTAAAAATGCAAGAGTTTAAGGCAAATTATTAAGTTATTAAGATAAAATTTTTGTTTACAAAAAAAGAGATATCACTTAAGAAATTAATTTTGCTAAGACTAGTACATTTTATGTCTTTTAGTAGGGATGTCAACAAGTACTTGAGTATTGCTCCGTAGCATCAAAAACCAAAATGATACTTGACTAATCGGTTTCTTGTTAAAATGTTGTTGCCTTCTTAAGAAATAAAAGAACAGAGTTCCCCGCGTTGCACATATTTTATATTTCCAAGGGAAATAACTCTTATAAAAAAAGTTGATTGTCCACCATTATAGAATTTGTCCGAGATATTGCTAAACCTATAGTATAAGTTTTATAAAAATCTGGCAAGAAAAGTACCCGTGAGAGCGCTAACGAGGCCATTTTCCATAAATTTAATATTTCCAAGGGGCATAACTCTTTTTTAAAAAGTCAATCGTCAACTATTATAAAACTTGTCCAAGATATTGCTGATATTAACCTATAGTATAAGTTTTATAAAAATCTGGCAAAAATTGTACCCGTGAGAGCGCTAATGAGAACATTTTCCATAAATTTAATATTTCCAAGGGGCATAACTATTTTAAAAAGTTGATCATCCACTATTATAAAACTTGTCCGAGATATTACTGATATTAACCTATAGTATAAGATTTATAAAAAGCTGGCAAGAATTGTATCCTTGAGAGAGCTAATGAGGCCATTTTCCATAAATTTAATATTTCCAAGGGGCAAAACTCTTTTAAAAAAGGTCGATCGTCCACCATTCTAAAACTTGTCCGAGATATTGCTGATATTAACCTTAGTATAAGTTTTATACAAAACTGGCAAGAATTGTACCTGTGAGAGCGCTAACAAGACCGGACGGACGGATGCACGGACGGACAGACGGTATTAAGAATTGTATCTGTGAGAGCGCTAACAAGACTGAACACACGGATGCACAGACAGACACCGGTATTTCAATGTCACCCACAATGCATTACGCGGGGGACAAAAATATTTTTATTGAAAGTACCTCCCAGGAAATTTAATATTAATCGAAATTAATCAAAAAAAAAAAGTTGACCTGATGATATTTCTAAATAAGAATAAATTTGTTGCACCCTGTGTCGACCCTCAGAAAATGGTTAAAGGCATCAATAAGTTCTAGTCATCACCCCTTTGTTGATCATTAAATGTGTTTCTTTACGATTCTCAAATACAGTTGTTTGAGTAATCATTTTTCTGTAGATGTTTATTAATTAATTGATTAGATTAATGCCAGTTTACATAATTAGTACATGTAGTAAATGAGCTATTAATTATGTTATAAAATTCCTAGGACTATTATCTAGTCCTAGGTAATAATGTTGAGGGTTTTACGTCCACAAGACATCAACCCACAATACCTTAAATGTGTACAATTTTGTGTCCTTTTTGTCAATTTTTTTCCGAGCAAGTACTTGAGTATCACTCGGTAAATATAATGAGTACTCGATTAGTAAATCATCACAGAGTTGACATCCCAACTTTTTATTCTTGATAAAAAAATATTGGGTCTTTAGTACAACTGCATATAAATTAACAACTAAAATAAATACATACGAGTCCATCAATCTGAAGAAATTTTCATCATTCATAAACAAGTTGTGATCATTGAGTACATTCTGTATTTCACTGACTGATAATGAACCCTTTTTCTTTGTGTCATACTTTCTGAAGGCTGAGTAGAAATCATTGTAATTATCACGAATCTTGTCCCTGCAATGTCAAAAAAATATATATTTACATGATATAGTATACAAACCTGCAAATTTAATTACTTTTATTGCATCTACATGTATATCAAGACAAATATTTTATATAATTTTTTTTCTGAATTAAGATGATGCATTTAGAATCAATCTTGATTTGTAAAAATTTCTAATAAAAAACCCCAAATTGTACAATGTATCTGTAAAACATTGATATTGTGATCTGCAAACAAAAAATATTTGGAAAAAGTACCAATTGGATAAAATGGAAAACTTAACACGTCATATCAAGGATTAAATATAGGTCATAATGCTCTAAAATGCTACAGACCCCAAACATAATGAAAATAAAGTGATAAAAAAGTAATATACAGTTATGGATATCTATAATATAAACCAAAACTTGAAATATCACTGATTAGGTTCTTATAATCTATATAATTTACATATGGTTTAGTTACCTTAACTGCCTAGCTACTTGTTCAGCAGACATAAATGCAGTTTTCTGTGCCTGATGGAGAGTTATCCTCTCTTGTTTCTTCAATTGTGTTTCATTATGATCCAGTAAAGTTCTTTTACTTTCATCAATGATTTTAGTACTAGTGCCTACATCATCAGATGGTGTAAAATGTTCTGACACTCCCATCTTTGCCAGTAAATCTGTATGTGTGATGTATCCTTTACCTGAATCATCATACCTAAATATAACAAGAGTTCCAGAATTAAATAAAGAATGCACTGAATAGTTTAATAAAATTAACTTTGGAATCATTAACATTGTTTTGTAAGATCTTTTTTTGATTTGAACATTCAAACTAATTATCAAGTCTCCATATGAAATTAGGTACTAAATGACAACACATAAACAATGTATATTTTTTTTTAACATTTTACTGGTATCTACAGCAGCAATGAAATCAACACATGTATTTACTTATTATTCAGCTTTCTGTTTTTGTTGCTTATTCTATATCTATTTAAGTTTTTTATGAACAAAGAAAATATAAAATTTCCAGAAATGTACCATTAATCTTTTTAAAAGTTTCTTCATGCCTGCTTTCTATGAACAATTTTAGTTTCTGATTATAAACATCAAGTCCTACAGTAACTTTCATTTACATATACAAATTCACTACTTTATAAAATATGATTATTTCTGTTGATACATAAACTTAACTTACATTTTCCAAAGCTTTTTGAATTCCTCAGGTCCCATTGGTAAAACAAATTTAAACAATAGCTCTCTGAGGTCTCTTTTGTCACTATACCTCTACCACTAGAATCAACAGACATAAAGGCCTGAAATTCAATCAAAAGTTATTTTAATACCATGTTTCTACTAATAAAGTTCATAGAAATATGATGAAACAATAGTGAGATTGATTCAATACTTTGTATTGCACTTACCCTTATGCCATTAAGATCTATCAATATCATTCAAATAAATTTTATTTTACTGCCATTTTAATTTATTGTTTGCTTTTAGGGATTTTGTTATAAAAAGTAATGCAAAGTCAATACAGAAATTCAAATTGAAAAGATAGTATTGATGAATAAAAATATATGAGATTCTAGATGCATATGTCTGGTTACCATGTATTGTTGTGGTTGCTAAGCTGTGAATAACATTGACCTTATACCTCTGTTTTCAGAATTTTTTTCTTCTCAATTTTCAATATTTGCTGTCGCACAGCTACCTGTATAAATTTTATAATGTTCAGAAAATGAATTAAACTAACTGTTTAAACTGAAATACCTTTGCTATATCTCTCCACTGTAAATGAACTTTTTCCCTTAATGCTTCAAAGGCATTTTCTGCAGTAAATTCAGGTGTGGGCAGTGTTTCATTCCATCTGTAATGAAATAAGTACATTTAATAGCTAAAATTAATTTGATTACTTGCCTTTGTCTATATACAAAATATAAATAAAAAATTGTGTTATTAAACACAAGAGTGTACATGCTGAAATGTCTCTCCTTCTTTACTAACCATTGATATTATGTTGAAAGTCCTAAATATAAAGCTTTACAACAACTATCACATAAACTTAACATGATCCAAGAAAATGAGGTCAAGGTCATATAAACCAAACAAGAAATACATGTTCACCTTACAATCATTCAATACACTAAATATAGTTGACCTATTGCTTATAGTTTCTAAGAAACAGACTTAACCAAGAAAACTAAACATTGACCAATGAACCATGAAAATGAGTTCAAGGTCAGATGAACCATGCCAGGCAGACATGTACAGCTTACAATCCATCCATACAACAAATATAGTTGACCTATTACTTATATTTTAAGAAAAACAGACCAAAACACAAAAACTTAGCACTGAGCAATGAACTGTGAAAATGAGGTCAAAGTCAAATAAAACCTGCGAGGCTGACATGTACATCATAAAATATTTCCATACACCAAATATAGTTGACCTATTGCATAAAGTATTAGAAAAAAGACCAAAACTCAAAAACTTAACTTTGACCACTGAACCATGAAAATGAGGTCAAGGTCAGATGACACCTGCCAGTTGGACATGTACACCTTACAATCCTTCCATACACCAAATATACTAGATCTATTGCTTATAGTATCCGAGATATGGACTTGACCACCAAAACTTAACCTTGTTCACTGATCCATGAAATGAGGTCGAGGTAAAGTGAAAACTGTCTGATGGGCATGAAGACCTTGCAAGGTACGCACATACCAAATATAGTTTTCCTATTACTCATAATATGAGAGAAATTAACATTACAAAAATTCTGAACTTTTTTTTCAAGTAATCACTGAACCATAAAAATGAGGTCAAGGACAATGGACATGTGACAGACGGAAACTTCTTAAGATAATGCATCTATATACAAAGTATGAAGCATCCAGGTCTTCTACCTTCTAAAATATAAAGCTTTTAAGAAGTTAGTTAACTCCGCGGCCGGATCACTATCCCTTTGTCAAGCTTTCTGCGACAAAAGTCGCAGGCTCGACAAAAAGTACTGTCTTATTACTTCATTGTCCTAGAGAACATCACACATTTGCTAGACACTTTCATAACACCATAAATTATTTAGGTATCAAATAGTTCTCTTGCAAGTGCCCAATTCATTTTTTTTTTTTTCAATTTCTTTAGATTAACTTTTCAGCTCTGGGATAGGCACAATATACCCTATATTTTATGATTAATGTTATAAGTAACTCTCTTCAATTATGAAAAAAACAATATATTTATAGTATTACCTGTGAACAGAATTGAGCCACTTATGACCTTCAGCTGTATCTCTGACCTCAAATCTCTGTAGAAATTCTTCATATGATATCTTAGTATTTTTACTGATTCCTAACTTTTTACATAAAATTTCAAATTCACTTTCTGACATAATGCACATAAATGAGTCTAATATTCTTCTGAAATTTCTTTTGTTTATTAGTCCATTGTGATCATCATCAAATTTATAAAATGCTGCTCTTAAGTTCTGAAAATAACAAAAACACAAATTAAATAAGTAATTCAAATTAAGTATTGATCCAAACACAAACAGCATTAAATTTAAAATGAAAGCATATTTTATTCTAAGACAAAGAGATGAAACTGCTCAATTTCTCATGTTGGGAGGTGGAACACATTTTAGATATATATGGTTTGCCAGTCAATTTTTTTTCATCTTCCATAAAGTGATCTATTTTTTGTATTATCTTTTTTCCTGAACAAGACAGTAATATACATATATATATAGTTATTATTACAATTCCATACCCCAAAAAAAACATGGTTAAATAAAAAAAAGCAATTTAATATACACCTACAGCAAAGTTTTCTCGAAGTTTTTGCCTTAGTTTAGCCTCCACCTGATCAGCAGTCATTCCTTCCTCATCACCACGAATTGGGTTGACTCGATGGTTTCCACTTCTTTGTATATCCTCTCCAGGCCCTTGTATACGTGGATCTTCAAAAGCTTGGATAAAATCAGTGTATGACAAAGAACCATTCTCAAATCCCAACATTCTTGTCAACTCTTGAAACTGTTCATCTGACATTACCATACCATAACTAGCTAATACCTAATATTCAAAAAGGAAAGAAGTGGAATTTCTTTACATTAGTCAATTAAAATATTTAATTTATACGAAAACAGATGTGTTCTTTAATCATAAATAAACATTGAAAAAAGGTTTCATTGATATTATAACAATTTATCTTTTATGTTTTGTTGTGCAAAAGTTAAAATGTTTTACAACTTCCTATTCAAATTTTCTAATCATATCATATATATATATATAAATATATAAAGTATATATAAAGGAGAGAAGAAAAGTTGAAAACTTAGAGAATTACCAATCTCAAGTAAGGGAGAGACAAGTAAAATTAATAGTCAAAGAAAATAAAATTGTAATGACTGAGGCAAGACAAAAAATCATACTTTATAAAAGCCTTATATCTTTTTGTATATCTAAAACTAGCTGTGAAAACAAGTTATTGGTTTAAAAATTGTATAGATTCATATCATGTCATTTATAGTTTTTTCAAGTTGTTGCCCAACATCTCCTTTTATTCATTTCTATGTTGCTTTATATGGTAAGATCTTCAATATTTTACCTCTCTAAAATGTCGTTTGAAGACTTTTCCTCGCCCACTTTTATCAAATGACAGGAAAGACTGACGTATCTGTATTTGGTGCTGTGACATTCGATCTTTTAACCTGATGATGACTTCATCAGCAGTCATCATTCCAGTTCTATCTTTTTCTCTCTTAGAATTCTTATATTGTCTGCATAAAGATAAAATTTTTATAATAAAACAAAACAGTAAATAGGAAAATGTGCAGATATAGAGCCTTTCTTTATTCAAATAAAACTACATTCTTCGTGCCGTAACTGTTTAAAAAAATATATTATTGGTAAACAAAATTGTACAGTTGCTGTTCAGTATAATCTATATGTTTTAATTTCAGTATTTTTGTTTCATCACTACTATAGCATTAGTACCACTGCTTATCTAGAAGGTAGTCACAGCCAAGTTGTTCTATATTGGTGCCAAAATGTTAGTACATTGTAAATTTCTGAATTCTTTATTTACTGATATGAGTTGTTTTATTTATAAGTCAGTAATAAGGATACAACAAAAGGTTTGTTCTAATGTGTATACTGTGGAATCTTTTATATTTGAGGATACCGATTTTTGTGGATTGAGGAAAACTTGTATTTTCGTCACTATCTGTTTCGTGGGTATGCTTAAATCTGCATACAAGTCTACAGAAAATGTATACTTTGTTGAACACTTTATTTTTTGTTGTTGAAAATTTTAATCTCTGATTTACCTATAGATATAAGAAGATGTGGTATGAGTGCCAATGAGACAACTCTCCATCCAAGTATACCCATTAGTCCATAGAAATTGGTATCCCATGAATAATAATGAATCCACAGCATAACATTTTCCTTCATTATGATTGTTTAATTATTTACCTTACAACTTGTTCTCCTAGTCGATCATTTTCCCGCTGGTCACATCCATTAGTGATCTGATGGCTGAGACCAATAAGATCACCAGGGCGTACATCTACTTTCAAATTCTCTAGAAACTCTATATAATTAACTTTTCCATCTACACAATCTTTACATCTACTCAACATACTGAAATATACAAGGTTAAAAAATAGTAATAATTAAATAGGACGGGTTTCTGCTCTGTCATTGTTCTATAATTAATATAAAAATAAAGAGATGTGGTTTAATTGCCAATGAAACAACTATCCATCAAAAGAACAAGGATGTAAACAACAATAGATATCTGTACTGCCTTCAGCAATGAGCAAAACCCACATTGTAAAGTAAGTTGTAACAGGCTAGAGATGGGTCCGATTACTTTCAATGTAATTGATTAAATTACAATTACTTTGTCAATTGTATGATTAAATTAAATTAATGATTACATCATTTCTGAAAGTGTCTGATTAAATTAATGATTACATTGGCAAAGTAATCCTGATTACATCTGATTACAATGAATTTAAAAAACATTTTGAATGATGTGAATGAATAGGCGTTTAATATAACTATATCATTTTTTAGAAAGGATTTTGTTTGATATATTATAAAATGATAACTTCAAACTTCATCTATTTAATAAACCACAAAGTTCACTACATACATACATGAACATTGTGTCACTGGGTATGAACCATTACACTTTATCATCATGCATTGATCTCTGAATTATTTTGACTTCAATTGAATATAGCTTTATAAAGAGTTTGCTGTTTTCAGACTTTATATGTATTTCAATGTGCAGTTTATGGAAGTTAAAATATGGATGAAATAAAGTTACCAGTTAAAACTATGTAAAATTGTAAATGAATTATTAAATCAAATTGTAAACAAAATACAAGCACTAAAAATCATTGCATTTTAAATGTCCAGTCAATACATACAAAATTTGCTTTATATTTTAAACAAGATATTTGTCCAGCTTTTAATTTAGTTTGTGCTAATTAAATAAATTTTCGCATGTCTGATTCATAAATGTTATCATATATATTGTCCTAAAGCTATACTAAATTGGTAATTGCAATAAAACAAACCTTAATTGGTTTCCTACTTGTCAATTCAAAGTCGACAAAATCACAATATTAACAAATTTAAAGATTAAAATTCAGGGTTAAAGAAAAGTATTACTTGAATATAACAGTTATTATCAAATTTATATATGTACATCTTTAAATTGTGAATTAATATGCAATATCTTTTACTAAGGCCAGAGACATATAATTGTATTATATGTCTCTTCTTACTAATGACGACTTTTCAATACTGTAACAGTTTATTTTTACTGAAGTATACAAATTAATTAACATGCTTTATAAAGTAAACCAAACTATCTTAACATGTTAAATATTTATTAAATAAGAATAACAAAAGTTCATTTATTGACCATAAACACAGTTTAAGATTTTTCATTGTAATCAGAATGTAATCAAAAGTAATCAGGATTACAGGGTATTTTGAAAAGTAATTGATTAAATTAAATTACATGTAATCAGATTTTGGCTGATTAATGATTACAATGATTACTTGAAAATTGTAATCAATTACAGCTGATTAACGATTACAATTACAATTACCCCAAGTCTGTAACAGGCCTAGGATGACAAAATATGAAACAATTCCAAAGTGAACACCAATGGCCTGATTTAACTAATAATATTGAACAGAAAACAGTTATAACAAACAGCAACCATCAACAACCACTAAACTTCAGGCTCCTGACATGGGACAGGCACATGAATATGTGGTCTGGTTAACATGGTTGTGAGTGCTCCCCTTACCTTGGACAGTGGTGAGTTCACCAATACTTATCATTTGTACAATGAGAAAGGGAATTCTTGAAACTATTGAACAACAGGTTTTAATTCCATGGAAATACAAAAAATTTTTAGTCTGACTCAATTTTATTTTGCAATAAGTAATTCATATCTTTTCTATATTGCATTACTAATAAACAGAATATTTAAAGAAAGAGCTGGTCTAATTAAACTAGTAAATTTTATACGTTGTAATAAATGATCCTACATAAAATCTCTATTTGCAGTATTCAGCTTATCTCATTTGGGCTTAAATGCAAAAAAAATTCCTTCTTCAAGCCTGGTTCACATTGGATTTTATTAGTGGAGGATGGGGTGTATATATTTCTTACTTTTCAAAGTGACTATCGGATACAGGTAGTACATATAAATCTATAACTTTCTTCATTTTAGAGGCAGCTATTTTTCCTTCCCTTCTATGATCATAGTCCATAATTGCACCACTAACATTCTTCCAATTTTCAGTTATTTTTTCTCTTAATATTTCTTCAATCTGAAAGTGAGAGAATTAAATGAGGTATGATGTCACTTTAATTTACTTATATAAACTTTGGCATTTTTTATTTGGGAAAAATTTCTCTATTGCATTATAAACCATGAGTGAACTTTCTCCTTAAATCTGTTTAAATCTTTTCAATTTTCTATTTAATATACATGTACTGACAGGTACAAATCTGATATAAACTGTGTTCTCTGACATGCAAATTGAATGCTAAAAAAATCTTTCAGTTTATGAAATATTCTTGAGCCTAAATAGTGCAATATTGTTATAATTTCATTTTAACATTTTAACATATGACCTGAGAAGTCATTTCACAATATATCATTGTTACTTTTGAGAATTTATGATTTATCTAGAAGATACTTACTGTTTCCCATGCCATTACAACAGGTTTTGTGTTTTCATTAAATCTATGTGTTGATCTTAACCATTTATGACCTTCCTGTAAAAGAAATCATTTCAATAAATTTCTATAATAACAGGCATTCTTGATTTTTTTCCATTTCACATCCAGTCTATTATTCCTTAATATTTCCAACATCAGATTTGTTTCCAATAGTATTGTACTAATGAAGTTAACAAATTTTGAATTTTGGCTATTTTCTCAAAAAATTTCATTATAAATGCAGAAACAACTTCATTTGTAAATTCAAAGAGCACCACTTTGATGCAAACTTGATTAAATTTCAAATACAGAAATAATTATGACATTACAAATGCATTTTTTTTTAAAGTTCTTTGGAAAAAATGCTTCATATATTATAAAATACATTCAGTATTTTTTTAATTGCTTTACATTTTTTTTATCGTACTAGTAACATTTGAATTGGTACTTTTATTGAACATTTCACAAGTATATTTGTTTTCCATCATTATTATACTGTATCTGTGACCTAACTTTCACCTACCTTCAAATCATCTGTTTCTTCAAACAGTTGTAGAAACTGATGATAAGAAATGTTGTTGGTATGAAATGGATCTAATTTCAACATCAGTTGTTTAAACTGCTCATCATCAAGACGGAATGTGAATTTCTCTATAATATTTCTTAGCTCCTTCCTGGTAATTCTCCCCTTCCTGGTCTGTAATGTAACAAATTTAAATAATGGAGATACCTTTTACTTTTCATGTAGCAACAATGTTTGTTTTGATGTTGAATTTCATGCATAAGCATATAAGAAAATTTTGTTTCGATAATGCATGGCCATAAAAAGAGTTAAGTAAAAACAGACCAAAAGATGAGGTATACTGCCTAAAAAGGGTTGTAATTGGTTGAAATATCAAGATTTCTGAGAAATGGGCTTTAACAAAAAATGTTATCAAAGTCAAATGTTATCAAAGTCGTCCAAATGCAAAATGTAGGTCATAGCCACTAAATTGTTAAAGAATTATATTGTATGATTGAAATATCATGTTTATGAATCATAAAATTAAGTCAGTGACTCAAATGTTTTGAATGATGTACTTTATAAAATAGGATGCCCCTATTAGTGAAATATTACTGATGTACCATATTCCAGAAAAAATTGACTTTTATGTAAATTAACTTAAAAAATTCAGGTAGATGTGAATATCATATATATGTGGATGGAATGAGTAAATTTATACGCCCCAGTCTCATACAATGTCTGGCCATACTTGATCTGCATAATTATCAAATATTATTTTCTAGAAATGCACAACAAATTCATTTTATAAATCTGAAATTATGTTAACAACCATATCCACAGTAAAAGAAAACATGAAAATATAAAACATTTCTGGTTATAGCAGAAAGATATCTTTCAATAAAAAAATAATTTCATAATCATGATCCCCAATACACCCAAATTACAATTTAAAATACTTACTGCATCAATTTCAAGGAAAGCCTGTTTTAATGATGGGTAATGATTCTGTACATGTTTGTACAATAGCTTCCAAATATCTTCTACCTCTATTGTCTTCATACCTTCTCGGATTGGGAAAAATCTACAACAAAAAATGTATATGCATGTTCACAAAATAAAACTTATACTTAAAAGAAGCTCATGTTAAATATGTACTTACTGATATTGAGAAAGTCATTAGGTTTTCTCATTGAATTGTTTCGTATTCTTCATGTCGGGGCCTTTTATAGCCAACTATACAGACAGTATGGGGTTTTCTCATTGTAATTGCTTACATCCACTTCAGCCAGAACTTTGGTTGTCTCATTGGCAATCATACCACATCTCCTTATTTTTATATACAGAAAATGATATCAAAAGTAATGCAAATTCTGTGCAATATGTCACAAAAATTGCCATGATAGAATGTGAAAAAATTTAAGGTTTCAGTTGACTTAGTAGTAGTCAAAACACTGCTTTCCTGCCAAAAATATTTGTAGTAAATTATTTCCCAGTCTGTAAATATTCCTTATAAATTAACTCAACATCAATCAAATATACTTTTTCTGCAGAAACATTTAAATCTAGTTAATCATTTACATAAATATCTTTTACAACAACTAGTTAGACATCAAATTTGTTTGCCCAAAAATAGTGAAAGATGAATTTAATAACCGCTGTAAAAGACAATACATACTTGTGAGCAGGTTTAATTGGCAGTGTTTGTCCATTCCCATTGGATTGTGCATCTTGGAACTTATCTAGAAATGCTTCCCATGATATCTTTGTGCTTCCTCTCACACCACATCTGAAATGTAAACATAAATCAGAACAATGCCAAATGTACATGCAAATTTTCCTGCAACTTGTAAGGTTGTTTGATTTCAGGTAAAAACATATTCTGAGCTTACAACCTCTCTCCCATTTAAAAAAAAAAACATAATGATATGTATTTGAAAACCTAGGTTTAATATTTCTTACACAAGTTTTTTTAAATCTTACTGCTTTAAAAAGGATGTAATTATCTCCATTGAGAACATTTGAGTTTAAAAGCCATGCAAAATTTTTATCTTCAAATGGTCATTGTTTGTGGCCAGTTGAAGAAAGGTAGGAGGGTAGAACATTTTTTAAATATTTTACAGACTAAATAGGGAAAGGTGCTGGACTTAAACAGTACTTAACCAAAAATGTCTGGAATTTAATAGCACTTTACAAAAATGTCTTGACTTACTATCAGTGCTGAACCAAAAATGTTCATAAAATGTGTTTGGGTTGGCATGAAAGTTTAGGGTAGGTATATGAGGGAGACAGGAAACAGACAAGAAACAGCACTATATTTTTTGGCCAATGTAACATAGAATAATATTGTGATATCATCGTCTAAGACATTGCTTACCTTTCCATGAGCTGTGTAAACAACTGGTCAGACATAGGGATTGTGAACTGGATCAGGATGGACTTCAAATCATCTAAGTTAATAAAACCATCTAAATGTCGGTCAAACGATAAAAATATTTTCTTCAAATTCAAGTGGTTTACTCTCATCTACAAAATATATAAACAAAAATAACTACTGAGTAATAATAACAAGCGTATGTAAACATATAACATTTCAAAGAAGAAACTTGAGATTAATATTTCTTTTCTATTACGGATGAAACAGCCTATTCTTATGTGGATTTGGCTAATTTTTTAGGCCCCTTTTGTGATATACATCCTCATGTATTCAAGTACTACTACATTCTTGGATTATCGTTTTTTATATAGATTAGACTGTTGGTTTTCCTGTTTGAATTGTTTAACACTAGTCATTTTGGGGCCCTTTATAGCTTGCTGTTCCGTGTGAGCCAAGGCTCAGTCTTGAAGGCCGTACTTTGACCTATAACTGTTAACTTTTTATACATTGTGACTTGGATGGAGAGTTGTCTCATTGGCACTCATATCACATCTTATTTATATTGGCTTTCTAATTTTGGGGTTTGAGCGATCTTGATGAAGGTTAATCTAGAAAAATGCTTCAGACACACCAAATTCTAAAGTGTTATTTTCAAAATATATCTGCAACAAAATAACGTTCTTTTTAACAGAGAGCTAAGAACAACCTCCACATGCAAATTGTATGTATCAGTTTGTGTGAATAACTAGAAATAAAATTTGAAAATTAATACTGGTGATATATTTACCCTATTTCTGAATTCCAGTTCTATCTGATTAAAATTCATTTTCTGTAAGGCAGCTTCATCATCTCGCCTCTGTTTAAAGTGTTTTCCTGACTGTTGGGGTCCCTGCTGTTGCCATACTAAGGCTGAAGAAGAAACATATTATCATTATCACAATAAACTTTATTCTTGTCTACTTGGCAAATCAGAAATCAGAACAATCCAGAATTCAAATTAAATGTTTTCTTATGTTTGATGATATAAATGCAGGTTATACATAAATAGAGCATTGGCTGTATGCTAACAGATTATTTTTATTATGATGCACACTTCTACTACTAAAAATCTTCTATAAACAATCAACGATATTTGGTGTAACAAGTCCTATTTAGTTAATTGCTCCAGGAGTATTTCAATAGTTGTATTGTGAACAATCAGCAGCCCAAAATCACTGTTTCTATAAATAGAAGTATCAAATAAAGTATCTGCATTGACATAAGCGTTTCCTAAACCCAAAACATCTCAAATAATGTTTGTATTTTCAACAAAATTTTTGAATTACTTATTATAACCTGCGTTCCCATCCTTTAGATGGTCAATCACATCAAATAAAGGCACTGCCCAATTATAAAGCATCAATAGGATTTAATCCATTAAAATCCTCTTTAATACTGAATTTATGGACTAATTCCAATGAATTTACTCTGGCACTTGCAAATTCCTTTGTGTGACAATGTTCAATAATTAGCTAAAATTAAACATGCTTAACTAGCATTTAAATGATACTGAAAAGTCTACTCCTATATCTATTTAAAAAGTTGATTTGTTTCTGACCCCTTATACTAAACAAACAATTCAAAATGTTTTTTTTTCCCAATAATATTGTAAGTTAAAAAAGTTTTTTATTCTCTCAAAATAATGACTTTTCATTCATAATACTTTTAAATTTTTATTCAATTAAAATCACATGCCTGTGAAAAATAACATGCAATAGCCATGTGAAAAACAGTGTAAACATGCTTATTCTAAAGTCACATGACCTATCAGTGAATGAACATGCTCATCTCTCAATTACTATCATCGATGTAATCATAATAATTACCAGCCTTCAAAAGTGATGTCAACACTGATGACCAAATATCACATAAAATATAACTGAAAATGTTTAAATTCCATTAGACAACAGAACTACACCAAAATGATAGGAAAGGGAAATAGTTGCGAGACATTTTCATTGTTTCAGTACAAAAATTTAAGTTGTATGGAATAAACAACATGAACAAAAGCTTACTCTCAAATATATTTTTTTAATTTAGACATTTCTTACAAATAACATAAGATTTACAATTTGTTTAAATGTTCCGTAGACCTAATCAAAGTGAATTCTATAAACATGCAGTATGTATGATGAACAATGATCAA
This sequence comes from Mytilus coruscus, assembly GCA_017311375.1. Taxonomy (NCBI): domain Eukaryota; kingdom Metazoa; phylum Mollusca; class Bivalvia; order Mytilida; family Mytilidae; genus Mytilus; species Mytilus coruscus. Next base: position 36,356,452 of record CM029603.1, on the reverse strand, counting down.
CATGCTTCAGTGATTAACACTTCACCTGGTTTCTTTGGCATAGGACTGAAAAAGAGTCACTCACACAATTCAGTTACTGTGTAGCAAGGACTTCTGTGAGACAAAAATCTTCAAGTGCATGTGAAAATTCAATACGTCTGTGAAGCTTGAAATTGGACATCGGTTATAAATATAGATGCACCAAAGAGGTCTATGGTTAACAAAGTTGGACTTTCAGATTGTAAAAAAAAAAATCGTAAAAAAAAACTGATAAAGTTATCTTAAATTTTAGAACTGAAAAACCTTCATAAATTCTTATTTATAATTAATTGTAAAACAAAAGCTGTTTAATACTGGACTCATCTAATTAAAAATAAAATGCTCTGCAGGGCGCAGCTTGATACGACCGCAGAGGTCGAACCCTGAACAGTTGGGGCAAGTATGGACACAACATTCAAGCTTGATACAGCTCTGAATTTAGATTGTGATTAAATATTTGACACAGCATAGGTTTCTGACACAGAATGAATGTGGTCTAAGAACTTAAAAATTTTAAATTGGACATTCACCTATTATGGTCCAATATCCAAAATCTAAATACATGGTTAGATTCAGCATATCAAAGAACCCCATATATTCATTTTTGTTGAAATCAAACAAAGTTTAATTTTGGACCCGATTTGGACCAACTTGAAAACTGGGCCCATAATCAAAAATCTAAATACATGTTTAGATTCACCATATCAAAGAACCCTAAGAATTCAATTTTGTTAAAATTAAACTAAGTTTAATTTTGGACTAATTGGACCGACTTGAAAACTGGGCCCATAATCAAAAATCTAAATACATGTTTAGATTCAGCATATCAAAGAACCCTAAGAATTCAATTTTGTTAAAATCAAACTAAGTTTAATTTTGGACCCTTTGGACCTTAATGTAGACCAATTTGAAAACGGAACCAAAAATTAAGAATCTAAATACACGGTTAGATTCGGCATATCAAAGAACCCCAATAATTCAATTTTGATGAAATCAAACAAAGTTTAATTTTGGACCCTTTGGACCTCAATGTGGACCAATTTAAAAGCAGGGCCCAAAATCCAAAAACATAATACACGGCTAGATTCAGCATATTAAAGAACCCCAAGAATTCAAGAATAAAACCCCATTGAAATTGGTCAAGAAATAAGCAATTTATATGAGTATCTTCTTTTGCACAATACTGTGCAATTGAATATTTCTTGCAATTGCGCAATACTGTACAATTGACAATTTCATGCTATTATAATATTGTGCTATTGGATATTTCTTGCTATTGTGCAATACTGTGCAATTGAAAATTTCTTGCTATTGCACAATACTTATTATATAATAACTTACACATCCTGTTTGGTGTGTATCTCCTACCATATCATTATTATTTGCTTTTAAATATAAATCAGAAATAACCAATTTAAAATGGAAAATTTTAAAAGAAAAAAAAGGAAAAAAAATCCCCCTCCAAATTTTTGAACCCCTTATGATTCATCACCCCAAACGCAATCCCAGTCTTCCTTTGTGGTATGATACCTTGCAGTACAATTTCAGAGATCCATACACTTGAACACAAGTTATTGTCTGGAAACTAGAAAATGTGTTTTTTTTGCCCTAAATTCCTAAACGTTTAGGGCAATTACCCCCAAACTCAAACCCAGCTTTCCCTTTGTAATATGGAACCTTGTAGTACAATTTCAGAAAGATCCATACACTTACACACAAGTTATTGTCCTGAAACTAGAAAAATGCTTGTTTTTTGCCCCTTTTTGGCCCCTAATTCCTAAAATATTGAGGCAATTACCCCATCATCAATCCAAGCTTTCCTTTGTGGTATGGTACCTTGCAGTACAATTTCAGAGATCCATACACTTGAACACAAGTTATTGTCTGGAAACTAGAAAAATGCTTATTTTGGCCCCAATTCCTAAACGTTTCAGGCAATTACCCCAAACTCAATTCCAGTTTTCCCTTTGTGATATGGAACCTTGTAGTACAATTTCAGAAATATCCAAACACTTACACACAAGTTATTGTCATGAAACTAGAAAATGCTTGTTTTTGCCCTTTTCGCCCCTAATTCCTAAAATATTGAGGCAATTACCCCATCATCAATCCCAGCCTTCCCTTTGTGGTATGGTACCTTGCAGTACAATTTCAGAGATCCATACACTTGAACACAAGTTATTGTCTGGAAACTAGAAAATGCTTATTTTGGCCCTTTTGGCCCCAATTCCTAAACGTTTCAGGCAATTACCCCAAACTCAATTCCAGCTTTCCTTTGTGATATGGAACCTTGTAGTACAATTTCAGAAATATCCAAACACTTACACACAAGTTATTGTCATGAAACTAGAAAATGCTTGTTTTTGCCCCTTTTTCGCCCCTAATTCCTAACATTTTGAGGCAATTACCCCCAAAATCAATTCCAGCCTTCCCTTTGTGATATGGAACCTTGTGGTACAATGTCAGAGAGATCCAAACACTTACACACAAGTTATTGTCTGGAAGTTACAAAAATGCTTATTTTTGGCCCCTAATTCCTTAACTGTTGGTACCATAACCCCCAAAATCAATCTCAACCTTCCTTTTGTGGTATTGAACCTTATGGTAAAATTTCATAGAGATCCATTCACTTAAACTAAAGTTAGAGTGCGAAAACCAATGTGTCTTCGGACGACGACGACAACAACGCCAACGTCATACCAATATACGACCGTAAATTTTTTTTGCGGTCGTATAAAAACCAACAAAGCTTGAATTTCTTTTGTGTTGGGTGGACAAATTTTATGATTCCATTTGATATTTTTTTCAGTAAAATATTAGAGCGAATTTTATAAACCATAAATTCTTTTTGGAGGAGTAAACATAAGTTTTATAATTAAAAGAATCATAATGGCAATTTAATATCACTTTATTATCCAGATTATTGCTGACTAAGTATCATTTGTGATAAAATAGAATGTACGCATCCGAAAATGTTTTTCAAATTGCACGCAAGAAATAGAAAGAGAGAATTACTAACCTCCTTTAGCATTGTCAGGTAATGGTCTAATTTGATTGGCTACAGCTATACCTAATCTGTGTAAAAATTCTTTGTAATTCACCATACCAGTGTGGTGAAAATCATATCTTTGCCACAATCTGTAAAACATTATGAAACCCATTTTAAGGCAAAATTGCTTTGGTGAGTTTTAAAACCTAGCTACAAATTAAGCAAAAGTAGATAATTTATTAAAAGAAAGAAAATTTCATATTTTTTTTTTCATTCGTAAACAGAACTGATGTCTTTATCATTTCAGTACTATTGTGAAATTGAGGTTCATAATTTTGTATTGTTTTTGTAGTAGGAAAAAAACTGACAATACAGAGAATCAAATCTGTCAGCATGTGTGCAGTATGGATTAAAGTAGATATGGGGTATGTGTCAATGTTTTAGACAACAAAAAACAGAGATAGAAAACATGGCTGGGCAATAAATAACTGAATGATTGTTAGCAGATTTCACTAGTTAACCAAAGAAATTTAATCAATGTGTAGCTTTAAAACATTGGAATCAATGGTTCCTCACAGCAAGACCATATCTCTTGATTTATTTTCGATGCATCGATGTTTTACCAAATTCTGAAGATATTCCTACAAGGTTCAAGATGAAAAACAGCAATAAAAGCAATTCTAACGATAAGGTTTTTTTTTCCTTGTTCATTAAATTAAATACTGTCTTTTTGGAAAAACATAGGTTCATATCTGTCATATTTGTTTTTCGTAAATTGTTATAAATTAGGCAGTTAGTTTACTCAATTGAATTGTTTCATATTTTTCTTGTCTGGGCCTTTTATAGCCAACTATACATCATGGGTTTTTCTCATTGTTGAAATCCACACGGTAGCCTATATTATTTGCTGACATCCACTTCATTTGAACTTTGGTGGATAGTTGTCTCATTGGCAGTAATGCCACATCTCCTTATTTCTATATAGCTAACTTCCTCAAAATAAACCTACTTATCAAACTGTTGATCATTCAGTTTAAAGCAATAGTTTTCTATCACACGTCTCATTTCATGTCGCTGGATCTTTCCATCCCTGTTGTAGTCAAATAACTGTAAGGCTTTAATAACTGGCTTCACATTCCCACTTATCTGGAAAATAATACAAACTGAATGAATATATTTATTTTAGATTTTCTTGGTGACAAGAAAAACTTTTAATGCAATACCAAATTTGGTATGTATAATACACAGGTTTTTACCCCAAAATTCAAATAGACCCAGGCAGGATTTCAAATTACAGATTTAGATTACTTGAAGCAAGAAATCAGAGAAAAAGTCATTTTCACAATGTTTTTTTTACTTTCCTCCATGTTTGTTCTTTACAAAGTAAAGGTAGCCCTTATTTCTTGTCAAAATCTTTAATCAAAGGTAGACATGACAATAAAACAAAACAAAAACCAACATTTCTATATTAATATGTTTACAATGTCACATTATTACCTTATCCCTCAACATCTTTTCTATCATGTCAACGTTTATCTCTCTGGCTGATGCAGGTGGCAACATCATCCTGTAAAATACATTAATACACTGTTCATTCATGTTAAGAGTAGTCATCATTTGAGATTTCAATAATACAACTGACATCATTAGAACTTTCTACTGTTCTCCTATTCTTGCTTTGAGAAGGAGATTGGAAAAACATTAATGCAGAAACTTTTATCAAAACGTTGTTAAGACTTTTTGAAATATATATAAAAAAGAGAAACACAAACAATTCTGAAGCCAAGGGTAATAAGCAGCAGTTAACAAACAATTCTGAAGCCAAGGGTAATAAGCAGCAGTTAACAAACAATTCTGAAGTCAAGGGTAATAAGCAGCAGTTAACAAACAATTCTGATAAGGGTAATAAGCAGCAGTTAACAAACAATTCTGAAGTCAAGGGTAATAAGCAGCAGTTAACAAACAATTCTGAAGTCAAGGGTAATAAGCAGCAGTTAACAAACAATTCTGAAGTCAAGGGTAATAAGCAGCAGTTAACAAACAATTCTGAAGTCAAGGGTAATAAGCAGCAGTTAACAAACAATTCTGATACCAAGGGTAATAAGCAGCAGTTAACAAACAATTCTGAAGCCAAGGGTAATAAGCAGCAGTTAACAAACAATTCTGAAGTCAAGGGTAATAAGCAGCAATTAACAAACAATTCTGATACCAAGGGTAATAAGCAGCAGTTAACAAACAATTCTGAAGTCAAGGGTAATAAGCAGCAGTTAACAAACAATTCTGAAGTCAAGGGTAATAAGCAGCAGTTAACAAACAATTCTGAAGTCAAGGGTAATAAGCAGCAGTTAACAAACAATTCTGAAGTCAAGGGTAATAAGCAGCAATTAACAAACAATTCTGATACCAAGGGTAATAAGCAGCAGTTAACAAACAATTCTGATACCAAGGGTAATAAGCAGCAGTTAACAAACAATTCTGATACCAAGGGTAATAAGCAGCAGTTAACAAACAATTCTGAAGTCAAGGGTAATAAGCAGCAGTTAACAAACAATTCTGGAGCCAAGGGTAATAAGCAGCAGTTAACAAACAATTCTGAAGTCAAGGGTAATAAGCAGCAGTTAACAAACAATTCTGAAGCCAAGGGTAAGAAGCAGCAGTTATTATATAATGGCCTGAGGGGGCCGGGCCATATAATCTCCATAGAAATGAGATATGCCAATACTTATACAACTGCATACTAATTATCATTAGCTTACCATGGATTTTTCTAGCATTCCACAGGGTCCGGTATTTGGACCCATTCCCAACGGCAAAAACCCAACATTTTTCCCAATTTTGGGAGCAAAATTCCCAAACGAACACAAAATTTATTTTCATCTTTATTATTCATGACAGAGATGTTTATTTTGTTCAACCGCTAGCTTTATGCCGAAAATCGCTAGCAAGTATTGTGTAAATCCGAGTTAAAACATAATGACTGACAGAACAACATTGACAAACAATGGCTGCCATAAACAGGAAGTGAAGAAAATTACAAAACCAGATCAGATTCGGAAGCGGATAAGGCTACAATTCGGGTTTGCGATTAAATACAATAAATAAATTTTTAAAATCCAAGAATGTGACAGCTTTGAAAATCCAACATTAAAATTGAAAAGAAAAAGATATATAAAAAGAAAAAAGAAATGGGAAATATTTTATACAGAAACTCAAAATTATTTTAGTTCACAAATTTTCATGTCAAAATAAAATAAATGTGACAATACTTTTCTTTATCACTAAAGACTGTTGATATTATATGATTTTATAAGGTAAACTACAGATCCAAGAGGTAATTTCTTCTTAATTTTGAACTGCCAGTAAAAATCGGGAAGAGCAAGTGGATTTTATAAAATGTTAGCCTGCTTGGCCAGTTAAAATACATCTTATTTCCATCCTGAATTATTTATTATATTAACCATGTTTATTGTTAATGCCTTTCAGTTTGTAGATTAAAAAAGGGAGGGTAAATATTTATCACATGTGTGCTTTAAGAACTTGTTGTTTTGACACTAAATAAACTTGACTGGCTTGTTAAATTTAAAACAAAAGGAACAGAAAATTGAATTATTAATAGCATTCATGTAGTTTCTTACTTTATTTTCACCAAAAAGAAAATTTTTAATGAACTAAACACATTTAAACTAACATCTGGTATATTGGTTGTTTTCCCAATTTCATTGAAAATCGTTAAAAATTCCCAAAACTGGCCAGGTCCTTTTCCCAAAATACCCAGATAAACCCCTGCTTACCACTAGTAGTTCCCCATAAACTGACCTAATCACAAACTAATACATTTAAATTAAGCAAAGTTTCAAAGTCAATAGACCATAACTGAGGGGGCGGGGACAAATAATCTCCATGGTAATGAGATGTGCCAATGCTTATACAAATGCATACCAAATATCATTGACCTACCACTAGTGGTTCACCATAAACTAGACCTAATCACAAACTAATACATTGTTGACGCTGCCGCCGCCGCCATCGACAGCATACCTATGTCTCGCTTTTTGACTCTGAAGAAAATAAAATAAGAGTCTACCAAAACTTACTTCTGGAACCCACCAATCCTACTCTGTGAGGTAGGAGGTCTGTGTTGACCATAAAACTTGTTCAGGAAGTCACCATACTTCACAGTGTTATTAGAGTTCTTTTCAACCTACAAAATTAGAAAAAAATTACATGATGTGTTTATTCTGTGTAGTAATATATACATATCTTATAACACTGAATTCAGTTTTAGTTTGAAGACTATAATAAGTAAGGCAGTCATTTTCTTTAATAAGATAACTTTTGAAATATATAATGTATATTATGTTTTAATATTGTAGATATAGGAAGATGTGGTATGAGTGCCGATGAGACAACTCTCCATCCAAGAAGATGTGCATATATACTTGTCTCAAAACCCTTTTTGTCACAATTTAACTACTTAAATATTTTTTGTGAATAAGACAACATTCCATGGGTGAGTCAATGAAGTTGCAATTAGGGTAAAAAATATTGAAGCCATATTTCTATTTTGCTATTTTTAACTTTGTCTTCCTCTATTAGTTTCTTTTCTTTTTACTTAAAAAGTGCTTTAGAGTGGAAACATATATATATTTTCATACAACCCTCAAGATGCATTTCAATTCTTTTTTAAATAAAAGCTTTCAAAAATTCTACATCCCTGTCATTTAACATAAAGTATAATTATAATCTATTTTCGGAAACATTTGTGTTATGTTAAATTCTTTTGTTTCTGTTTAAATCCTGTCTTACATTTATCATAATAATCTAATCATATTTTAGCTGCTCAATTAAATTGCAGAAAGACATGTAACCATTTAAATAATTTATCAAACAGAGATATCTTGATAAGCTCATCTTGCTTAATTGTCTATTTAAATTAAGGCTTTGAATTCTAAATGTTCAGTAATAATTGATAAATATCATTTTGACAACATTTAAGACTTTTTATGATTTGACTAGAACTTTAAACATCTGCATCAACCTTTAAATCTGAAAATTTGACCCAAATAAAATAATTGTTTGCCATTTACAAAAGAAGGAAAAAGATGTAACAAATAACCTTTACTTAATTTAAAGCTTTACCAATCTAATATTCTGGCCTACATCTAAATAAATTAACAAACCCCTAAAACTATATTAAACAGGGTAAAATTTTAATTTAAAAAAAAAATGTGAATTTGGGCATGACTAACTAATTTACCTGGCCTACCACCTAAAGTTTTCTATACCTAGATGCTCTAATAGCACATTTAATAGCTAAAAGGAAAAAAAGTTTTATCAAATTTAGAAGAACAATATGATGTCAGTTTCTTATTTATTTAGAATTCATGATTATATTTGCACACATTATTATTTAACTCACTGATTAATATTAGAAATGAAAAGCTGCTTTTATATTTATCCAAACATGCTATTAGAAAATTAGTTGTTAGACTAAAAATCTAAACTTCAAAACGAAAAAATCAGTCAAATGTTAAATGTGCTATCATGCAGTATTATTAATGCAATATCAAAATTAAACATTAAATTTGGATGAACATGCATGCATGAAAAACAAATGATTGCAACTTATTGAAAAAATTGATTTTATACGTAAAAAGATCATTAATAATATGCATCAGTGATTTTCTTCTATTTCATAATATTCAAATAAAACTATATAACAAATAACTGACATCGCATTCAAATATTTCCTAAGTTCGAAAGCTTTACAACAATAAAAAGTATATTTATAGTTTTGAGTGAATAGCTAGGACAAAAGTACAACAGTTAAAAACACCCAAGATGGAGAAGCCTTATAATTTTATGAAGCTTTATAAATCAGTACGACATTTCCAAATCACACTTAGTTTAATCAGAAGCAAATATAGATCAAAATATAATAAGTTCCAAAAAGATATGTGATATGTGTATGGTGATATTATATTTCAAACAATAAAAAGCTTAGTTTTTCCAAAGGAAATTTTTTTGTATGAAAAATATGTAGACTGCAGGATAAGATAAACTTATATGACAGCTTCAATTTCGCATAGAAAGACATCACAAAAATGGTTATATGGCAAGGTGTAAAACAAAGGTATTGCAATAAATAGAAATGTGTCGTACAAAATTAGAAGGTGTTTTAATATAAAATGTGTAAATAAAGCTACAACCAGAAATCGTGAAGTACACCAAGTGCTGAAGGTGAATAGCCATCACACCACTACACACTGCAGGCCGCGTATGATACCTTTGCCACGACCGCATCGAACTGTTCAGTGGTCAGGGGGAAACAAAAGGATTCTAATACCCTTCTAAATTCTCCTTTTGTTACACCCCCATTGTTTTCAATATCATAGGTCATAAAGGCCTGAAAACAGAAATAGAAACAATCAAGGTTGGGAATAACAGAATTCACAATTACAGTGCACAGACATAAATATTTGTCACTTTCAATCTTGCTATATATTTCATTTTATTTTGAAAAAAAATTAATTTTGAAGTCGTTTATGGTTGAAATTTACAAACCCAGATGTAGTATTGTCTAAAAGTTTATTTGATCATTATTTTGTCTCCTGATGTATTTGTTTTCCTCTGATGTAATTTAGTTAAAACATACAGAAAATTTCAAGACAAAATATCATACTTGTGTAAATACATCATCAAAATAAAAAAACTCTCCCCAACAAATTTATAACTTTATTACAACCTAAACCTGTGATAATGCTGCTTCAAGTTGTACTACTGTAAGTTGATACAAATCTGATCAGAAATAACCAAAGGGATATTTTAATGAAAAAAATATATGGTTTTATGAAATATACTGTGACAAATACGAATGTCTATAGGTGCACTGGAATTTTTCTGTTTTGTGCTTTGAGAAGGAATATTAAAGAAGTTTAGAAAAATAGTTTAATATTTCTCTGTGTTAGTTAAGGTATGTAAAAATATATGCTTCTCACTGTAATTAACAAAGTTAACTTTCTGGCTTCTCACTGTAATTAACATAGTTAACTTTCTGAAGGAACAGTCTTTAGGATGTGGTTAAACTGAACAATATTTGATTTGTACATGTACAGAGACATTTTTCAAATTCCCATGATTTTGACATTAATACATATAAAATAAAGGTACTTCTACTTCATATTTGTTAACTACGAAAAATGTTTACTTGAAACTATTAGTATACTGGCTAATAACAAGAAAAATGAACTTATAATTTGAACTTAAGGGATAGTGATGTACAGAATTAATGATCTCTTTTGTTTATACTTGGTGCTTGTATGTATACGTAAGACCCCAAATTCCAAATGAGTGTTGTTAATACAGTTTAAATCAACAACAATTCCTACATTTCTGGTATGTTGTGGTGTATCATACAGGACTACAATGTGACAAAACTGTGATCAACAGTGCAATCTATATGTGTATAGTTGGCTATATGCTGTACAAACACATGAAAGACATTTATCATTATTACAGATTCATCTTCTTTTATAATATATATAGCTTCATAAAAAAAGCTAAATAGAAAACCTATTTAAGCACTTAAAGGGCTTAAAAATATCATTGTGTATGCTTCTGCTAATACAATTTTATTACCACAACAAAGTTTCATATTCTATGCAATGTTATTCAGTTTTTAACAGGCAATATTAAGTTAGTATGTGTTCCAAATATTTTTTAGTCTAATATTTAAGACCGTTGTTTTTAGAGCATGTTCGTTGCAGAAGCTCAGATATGATTATTTTGATTCTGGTATGAAAACAAATGTTTACAATACATACCTTAAGTCAGACAAAAGAAATAATTTTTAAAATTCCTGAATCGGTGCTAACACCATCTGAATGGCAGTAAAAAATCCTATAAAGACTTTCATTTCATGTGTTTACTCAAACAAGTTATATTTCAGTTAAATGGTGCGATATTGAGAAAGACAAATTTATTTATTTATTTCACTAATGTTTGATAAAGGAGTTAGGCCAGAAGATCCATATAAAATTTGAACTTTGTCATCTCCCATTTTATTACTAATTTTAATATAAAATATGTAAATTAAAGTATACCACACTTTTCTGTTTATTGTTTATTTTAGATGATATGATAGCTTCACAAATATGACATTACTTAAAATGTATTCAAGTCTTTTTTTATCTAGATATGCTGTATAAATGCATAACATTGTAAAAGATTATCCCTTCTTGAAAACACTGGCTACAACCATGGACTAAAAGTATTTTGCTGTAGAAAGATGCAATTGCCAAGAAACACATATGAGCCAAAATTATGTAGTCAGTTTTTGAGGAGCAAACAAATCATGATAATTATCATTAAAAGCACAACTATGACATCATTGTTTAGGAAGTATCAATCTTTTGTTTTTGTCCTTTATTTTCCATTTTTCCTTTAAATGTTTACAATAATTTTTAAGTTAAAATTTCATGCGACGATATTGATTCTTTGTGAACCTACTCCTTTCTATATATTTGTTCAATTTCAGGTGCAGACATTTTAGTTTGGCAATATTTTCACACATTAAAGCACACAACAACATATACACAAAGTGTTCCATACCTGCATTATGTCTTGGTGTTTGGTCCTCACCTTCTCTCTCATTAAAGCCTCTATCTCTATACTAGATAGACTGGCATTTGGAGATTGAACAGAGCTTGGAGAACCTAATAATAAAACAGAAATTTTACAGACTGTGAAGAACATTAATCTTAGATTAAATATATAAATACAATTGTATATACGCTACTTTCATTATGACTTAACTGGCTATTAAAAAAACGGAATGCATGCTATGTGAATTTGGTCATACAACATACAGAATTCTAACATTATTGTTGTTGGTAATTATCATATTTTCGTAATTGGTGATATCACAATCAATCAACCATCAAACACCATAGCTCTAATATACATGACAAATATTTTGATATTCAAAATTCTAAAATTCATGAGTGCTGATGCATGTTAGTTCAAAGATTAAAACTTATGCTAGATAGTCTAAATACTGAGAATTAGTTTTTTCTTGATTTAATAGTATTGGTTACTTCAAAAGATTACATTTCAAAGTTGAAAGAAAATTTTATCACAAACAACTAGTTAAACTCAACATATGTGTATGTTGTACCTACATGTATAGCAAGACAGCCTATCCAGACAATATGTTTTTGTGTGTTTCCTTTATTTTTCAAGCTGTGTGATGTGACTGATGCAGTTACAAACAAAATGTAGCTGTTGCATCTCATATTTTTTACAGTATTTCAGTCACCATTTTGGATTTCAATAAATACATGCTAGTATACTGTATATAAATTTCTTATTCTTAATTACCGAGAGAAGAGGGAGGACCATTCCGCCCGGATCTAAGTCTGCTTCCACTGTTTTTAACAGATGGTCTCTCTGTTAAAGGTGCACCCTGTGAGTCAGGTAAAAAGATTGGCATGACAGCTGCAGATGACATCCTAGTAAATAGAAAATTATATATTTTAAAATATAATTCCAATCAAAACAAAAGAACTCTTCCCCTAAAATCAATGGCATCTCTTGTTCTTTTGGTCAGTTTGGTTCACAAGTTGGTGGTGTTAACTTGAAATTTTCTTACTACAGGAAACAATTTACTAGATAGATACAACATACGAATATACATGTATTTGAACCTTAAGATCCAATCTTTTATCAATATTCATTTTAGGTATTTTATAGGTTAAGGTTCACAAAAAAATGGTTCACATAAACTAAAATAAAAGTCACCTGTCTATAGTAGGTCATCTCTAAATGACATCAATCAACTTTGGTTTCAGCATGTTCATTCCTTAATTTAAGGATGAAATCGCATTGACACATTTATACCTTATATCTCTAGTTAATATTGACTACAGTAATCATGGTAATCTACAAAAATTTTGTATATCTGATTACAAAAAGTGTGATGATATGTAAAACAAAGATGTAAAATCCTATACACCTTATGGATATTTGTACACCATTACTGGACATCACCGACGTTTTAGAAAATTTCTGCTTTACAAAAGAAAAGCAATTGTTGTATTAATTAAGTCAATAGTTCAAGAGTTTTAAATTTTTGGTCAACTCAAGTGTCACAGAATCCCAAAAAGCAAAAAGGTTTATACACACTCATTATTTGTATGCCCTTAATACTGGACATCACAAAGGTTCCCGTAAAATGTTGACGTCATAATGGAAAATGTCTGACGCCACAAAGGAAAAGTGAATGTTGTATGACGTAAATAGTTCAAGTGGCGCAGATTCCCAAATAGCGATAAGGTCTATTGATAATAGTATATAAAATTGAGAATGGAAATGGGGAATATGTCAAAGAGACAACTACCCGACCAAAGAGCAGACAACAATATAATTATATATATACAGTTATCAATATCACATGGTCTACACTTTCTGAAATGTGAAGTAACTTGCAACTATATTCCAATGATTGGAAATTAAATGATTCAGATAAATTATGGGTTAATGTGATGTGTCAAACATTAAACTTGTATTTAAATTGATTTATCCTGTGTTAGCAATGCCTTAAATTTTAACATATAATCAGTGAGTAGTGCATCTATTTCATTGACAGTAAATAAAGTGAGTATAAATAGGAATGGGTGAATGTGAAAAGGCAAACATTGTACCTGACATCTAAATGTATTTATCCTGTATTATCAATGATAGGTGCCATAAATGTTAAAACATGATCAAAGAGTCCAGCGTATCGTTGCCAACTGTTTTCACTTCCGTTGTCATGAAGCGATAGGGGTGTCCTCTATTGGGGCGACAACAATTTTAAAGCCGGAACAAGATAAATTCCGGGATTTTTCTATGTCAAAAAGAAATTTTTTGTTCTATCGGATCCTATCTATTAAAGTTAATTGTCATTATTTAATCACTTCAAATTACTTCGGTAAAATTGCTGGATAAAGGTTATTTTGAAACCACAGACATAAATATTACATGTTACACTGGTTTTTCAAAACTTTAAATCTTTGCTGTAACGTTACATCTTGACTGACTGATTACACAGGCGCTTTCTTAATTTCCTTAGTGTTTTAACTTAGTAACTCACTTTTTAAAGTATTCTTGCAAGTATCTTTACGATTTAAAAGGGTCTGGATGGGTTTTACAGACTAGAGAATAATGGATCAATACTACTACACTGACTACAGAAAAATATAGCCTGAATAGAGAAAAATAGGGTGCTTTTCAATATAGACTAGAAAAAAATGGGCAAAATTTATAAAGAATAGAGAGAAAAAATGGCTTAAAAAATTGTGGTTATAAACCTTGTGTTAAAATTTTATTGATTTCTATTTACTTATACTGAAGTAATTATCCGGAAACATTAAAGAATACATAATTGAAGGACCCCCATACAAACCCTCATTTGACAATAACAGTATGTTTTACCGATGCCCCTGTATTCGGCCTTTAGTTGGAAAATAAGCCAAGTAGATGGACATCGGTAAAAAAAACATACTGTTATTGTTAAATCGCTTAGATAAATTGCAAACATACGTTAAAAAGAAGGAAAATAAGTTACAATACAAAAGAAATTATAAGAAATTTTACTTTAAATAATTTTTTTAGGATTACCTATGGTATAAGTTTTATAAAAATCTGGCAAGAATTGTACCCGTTAGAGGGCTAACAAGGCCATTTTCCATAAATTTGATATTTCCAAGGGCATTACTCTTTTAAAAAAAAGTCGATAGGCCACCATTATAGAACTTGTCCGAGATATTGCTGATATTAACCTATAGTATAAGTTTAATAAAAAATCTGGCAAGAATTGTACCCGTGAGAGCGCTAACGAGGCCATTTTCCATAAATTTAATATTTCCAAGGGGCATAACTCTTTTAAAAAGTCCATCGGCCACCACTACAGAAATTGTCCGAGATATTGCTGATATTAATCTATAGTATAAGTTTTATAAAAATCTGGCATGAATTGTACCTGTAAGAGTGCTAACAAGACCAGACGGACGGACACACAGACGGACGCCCGGTATTTCCATGTCCCCTGCAACGCGTTTCGCGGGGGACAAACAAAAATTTGTTCTTACTGACACCTCCTCAATGTTTAAACAGTAAATCTTCTAAACTAGCGCCTTTATTTTTCACGATAACAGCCAAAAAACCGCAAAAAACTGATATTTTTCAGGGGAAATAACTCCAAAACAAGGACAGAGATATTTTTCCAATTTTCAGAATATATACATCTTGTCGTGCTGATCATTTTTGCAATTAAAACTTTTAACCCAGCTTCTATAGTATTCATAATAACAGCCAACAACTGCTAAAAATGGAAGAACAATGATATTTCAGGGGCAATAACTCCAAACTGAGTGGTTAGATTTTTCTCCCTTTTTCAGGGTGGATACATCTTGCCATGCTTATCATGTCTATGCAATTAACACTTTTTACCTGACTCCTATAGTTTGTGAAACAATGGCAAGGAAATGGCAAAAAAATTAAAAATCGACACTTCAGGGGCAATTACTTAAAAACAGGTGGAAATTTTTTTCCGAAAGTTTTGGGTAGATAGGAATAATTATGCAGACCATTTTAAACTTGTCAGCTTTTCTCTAATTGCTATAGTTTTAGAGATAATAGTCAAAACTGTAGTTTACCCCTATTTTGTATTATTAGATATAGAGGCCATGTTGGTTGATCAACTTGGACGAACATCACAAACTTTGATAGTTAACATATTAAAGATAAAGGAGACACACTTAGGTTTTAATCCATTTTGCAGTTTCAGAGGAGAAGATTTTTAACGAAAAGTTAACGGACCACGAACGACAGATGACGAACGGACGGACGTAAAAAGATGGCAAAAGCTCAAATGGCCATTTGGGCCAGGTGAGCTAAAAGGGGATCTAACAGGCAATGATTAGCAGTCAATAACAACCTTGAGAGTGAAAATGAGGTGGAAGATACCAAAGGGACATCGAAACTGTTACATGGATTACAGTGAAACCGCTCAAAATAGTAAACCATGTGAAGGAAAATAATTCTGGTCAATTATCATCAAGGGGTCATAAATTGGTCACACATTTATTTGATTCGCAAGGATTTAATGGCCTTATAGAGACACTGCTCCAAGAAAAATTAACAGTTGGGTCAAAAAAATATGTACCAATGAAGTACTTAATCGTAATGTATCAAATTAAACTGTTACCATTACATTACAATATAAAACCTTCTGCAGTACGCGAAGTAACTTGACCAGGTGAGCACTTCAGGTTTGTTGGAACCTCTGGATTTAAAACTTCAAGGTGTCCGGCTCAATTATTGCATATTATATAGTTTTGTTATGACTAAAATCAGCAAAGACCCATCGAAACAACATCTGATACAAAAATTTAATAACTTTTAGATATTTGGATGATATATTGGCTCTCAATAATGACGACTTCAGTATCACTAAAGAGATTTATCCTGCTGAACTGACTTTAAATAAAGCTAATACTAACAACGAACACTGCCCTTTCCTGGATCTTGATATCTATCATAGCAACATTGTGACGTTTTAATTTTCTCAACCCGATTTTGTACATCAGCATGATTTTATGTATTGTTTTCTATCCTGATGACGGTGGCCTAGCCACCGAAACATGTCGATCTCAATAAATTACTGAAGCATTCCTTAAAGTGTTGTTGTTATAGGACCTTCTACAATTATGAAAAACATTACATGTACGACGATGCACCTGTGATCACCTGTTTGAGTGTCATTTTTTGGTGTGGTTCGTGTTGCATACTTTTACTTTTGGGTGGATAATTGTTTATCTGTTCTGCATCGTTTTTTCTAGGAAATGTTTTTGTCTGTTTTTTCTTCGGATTATGGTTTTTGATTGGCAATTGGTATCACCTCATCTTTTTTTAATTTATATGTAAGACTCTTTGTTTCCCTATAACTTCACTTCAGTAAAAACAAAAGCTAATGAGAATCCTTACTAAAAAAAAAAGACCAATGTCTTCATTATAATGATAAAAAAACGTGTTTCTTAATTGAAAGCATTAATTTTTCTAGAACGATAGGTCAACAAAACGTTACCATCAACTGCTTTGTTGTATGAATCAATTCATTGATTAATACACATTGAAAAAAATAACATTAATTTCAAGATTAAAATTCCTAAAACCTGGATTTTCATACAGGATTTACTGCTAGACTATGGCCAGTCGAAAAGGCAAAAATAAAAGATTGAAAAAAAAAAAACAACATGACATTGGTCTGAAATGATGTTTGTCCACCTTTGTCTCACTAGAAATGAGGGTCAAGCTACGCCACTGAACAGATCGTTGCTGAAAAGAGTACATATTCAAAACTGATTTATGAAGTCAAATATAAATGAAATGTGCCAGACAAAAACTTCAAACCACAAGGCATCTTAACATAATGTGGAATGTCTTTAATCTTCTACTTTCTAAAATATTATAAATATCATGGAAAACAAAACCATATTAAAGCACTCCTGATCACTAAGTGGATCAAGATTGCTTTCATTTTACATTGTGAACTTAATGTTAAAGATGGCATTATATTAAGCAAAGAAATATATTTAGGCAATATTATAAATTGAGTTATCTTTCTATGTCCATAATTGACAATTTGTTGGTAGACAGATTCATACTACATGCACTACTTAATGCAAACTAGGATATTTCTAATAAAATGGATTTCTTGACAAGTATACTAATATTCATCCTCATGACTTTCAAATTGAATATTTTTGTATATAATATGAATAGTTTACTCGACATGGACAGCATTTAAATAATGTTCACCTCATTGTGTTGTCTTCCGTGTGCTCAAAAACATATGTAGCGATGACTGAAATGTAGCTATTAAACCAGTGTGACTATAGGTTTAATTACAAAAAAATGTAAAATTATTTCTGATAGTGGTAACCAAGCTAGTATCTATGATATGTTTATTCATAAAGTAAGAAATATTCAGAATACTAGGTCTTTGGTCAGGTAAGGTTTAAACTATAAATATATCTTGCCTGCTGATGACAAAATAAAAGAAGAGGCTCCAGGGAGCATGTTTCACACACCTTGTACATATACATAATATTGATCAAAGCCCAATTAGGAGTTTGTAGAGGTCATTTATACATCATTCCTCCATAGTTAATTTAACATTTGCCCAGTGGTTTCAAAGATGAGAATGATATTTCTAATAGGGTAAATTGGCGGGTTTCAAAGGCAGTAGAGGGTCCCCCAATTATCAGTCCCATAAAGTTTCAGGACATTTTGTGTTGTAGTTTTCGAGAAAAATATTTTTTTAAACTTGGCAAATCAGAAATAAACGTTGCCTCTGTCTTCCAAGTCTTTTTGTCTGATCAGAATCAAATGAGGACAATATCTAGAGTACCATCCATACATTACTCCTGCCAAGTTTTATTAAAATGGTCATGCAGTTTCAAAGAAAATAATGGAAAAGTCTTTTTCTCATAGGATTTCAAAAGTTTCTGTCTCACCAATGCTACCAAATCAAGATTAAATGAATATACATATACATAATATTGATCAAAGCCCAATTAGGAGTTTGTAGAGGTCATTTATACATCATTCCTCCAAAGTTAATTTAACATTTGCCCAGTGGTTTCAAAGATGAGAATGATATTTCTAATAGGGTAAATTAGCGGGTATCAAAGGCAGTAGAGGGTCCCCCAATTATCAGTTCCATAAAGTTTCAGGACATTTTGTGTTGTAGAACTTGTAGTTTTCAAGAAAAATATTTTTTAAAACTTGGCCAATCAGAAAAAAAGGTTGCCTCTGTCTTCCAAGTCTTTTTGTCTGATCAGAACCAAATGAGGACAATATCTAGAGTACCATCCATACATTACTCCTGCCAAGTTTTGTTAAAATGGTCATGCAGTTTCAAAGAAAATAATGGAAAAGTCTTTTTCTCATAGGATTTCAAAAGTTGCTGTCTCACCAATGCTACCAAATCAAGATTAAATGAAATAAGTATCACTTTTAGAGGGTCTCCCAATCATCAATCCTGTAAAGTTTCAAAACATTTTGCCCTGTTATTTCAGAGATTTTTTAAAATTCCCTAAACAGTCTCTGACAGCCATGTTCTGTTTATCCAACTGGAACCAAACCATGCTCCTTGTACAGAACCTTTCATTTATATTCTTGCATATATATAAAACAAGCATTCTGAGAGTATTGCATGGCAATAAATAGTCCACTACCGGTTAAAAATTCATTATACTGGAACAAAATGCTAACTTGTTCTATAACTTGTCATGGTGTAAACAATCAGAAAATATCAAGTCAATATCTTCAAGCATGACTAAAAACAGTGTGGAAAACTGAATATATGAGAGAATTTTTTCAAGTCCAAGGACCATATCTCTGCACAAAATTATCAGACTGAAACAAAAATTTGAACTTGATCTGTAACTTGTCATGATAAAACTATATACCAATTGTCAATCAATATCTTCAAGCATGATGAAAAAAAGTGTGGAAAACCTATAAACACTCTAACATTAGATATTATGTAATACAATGTATATCTATTTTCGAATTACAATCAAATATATATAATAGTTCCAAATATTTTTTTTTCATTTGTCACAAACTAATATAGATTTGTAACTTATCTATAAAATGTCAACAACTTTTATCTACACAATGTAATGTAATGAAATATATACTTTAATAAAAATAGATTATTATCTAGTTAAAGGATTTCACTTAATAAAAAAGGAAAATATATATACATGTAGCATTCAGAAAATTAGTTTATACAAAATAACATATAAACCTGCAACAAAATTCCTCAAACAATTTACCAAAGAATGTCTTTTAAAAAATGAGTTATCTCCCTTTGTACAGATATATGGTTGAACATAGTACTCTAACATTAGTTATGGATTTTTTTTATGGACCATAACTCTGGACTAAATCATCAGACCGGAACAAAATTCGAACTTGATCTATAACTTCATTATAAAACTATATACCAAATATCAAATCAATATCTTCAAGAACGAAGAAAAAAAGTGTGGAAAGCTGAGTTGCCGGACTGACGGATGGACAGACGGTACGACAGACGGACGGACAGAGTGCAAACCTAAAGTCCCCTTCGACTTCGTCGGTAGGGGACTAATAAAGAGATATGGTATGATTGCCAATGACACAATTATCCACAAAGACCAAAAGACAAAGCTGTAAATAACAATTACTACAGGTCACCATACAGCCTTCAACAATGAGCAATCCCCAAACCGTGTAGTAAGCTATTGAAGTCCCTAGTATGACAAAATGTGAAATAATTGAAGAGAAAACAGTCTGATTTATACTACAATAATGAATGAATAACTTTGTCTATAACTTGTCATGGTGTTAACTATATAACAAATATCAAGTCAATATCTTCAAGCATCACGAAAAAAAGTGTTAAAAACTGATTATTTAAGTGAATTTTCTAAGTCCAAGGTCCATAACTCTGCACAAAATCATCAGACCGGAACAAAATTCTAACTTGATCTGTAACTTGTCATGATAAAACTATATACCAATTTACAAATCAATATCTTCAAGCATGCACAAAAAAAGTGAGGAAAACTGATTATTTGAGTGAATTTTCTAAGTCCAAGGACCATAACTCTGCACAAAATCATGAGACCGGAACAAAATTCAAACTTGAACTGTAACTTGTCATGATAAAACTATATACCAATTATCAAATCAATATCTTCAAGAATGACAAAAATAAGTGTGGAAAACTGATTATTTCAGTGAATTTTCTAAGTCAAAGGACCATAACTCTGCACAAAATCATCAGACCGGAACAAAATTCGAACTTGATCTGTAACTTGTCATGATAAAACAATTCACCAAATATCAAATAAATATATTCAAGCATGAAGAAAAAAAGTGTGGAAAACTGATTTGCGGAATGACGGATGGACAGACAGACAGACAGACATACTGAGTGCAAACCTAAAGTCCCCTTCAACTTCGTCGGTACGGGACTAAAAACAAGCACCAACAACTACTGGATAATAGGTTCATGGCTTGGAACAGGCAAATAAAGAATGTTGGCAGAGTTTAATATGTTTGTGAGTGCTATAGGTCAGCAAAGGGATAAATATCTAGTCACAGTAGTAGTATTTTTTTAAACGAGATATGTCTGTTAAGGTATTTCTAGAAAGGTTCCACTGTGTGTCAATGTACAATTATGTGCTTTATAATGACTTTCAGATATTATCTTTCTTGAATATGTACTTACCTCGTTAGACCATGCAATTTATTATGTGGTGCTTATGTAGTTTTTCTAGCCAAAGAATTTCAAAACCTCTAGTTGTCATTGAAAAATATTGTACATCTCTTTTCATGTATTTTTTAGTGATGACCAAATTAAAGAAAAAACTAATCATTCCATACATCAAATATAGTAAATCTAGTGCTTAAAGTATCTGAGATACAGACTTGACCACAAAAACTTAACCTTGATTACTGAAACATGAACTGATGTCCAGGTCAGGTGAACCCTATCTGACAGACATGTTGACCTTTCAAGGATCCTATATACCAAATTTAGTTATCCTATTACTCGTACTAAGAGAGAAATTTACATGAAAAAAAACTTAAGCAGTTTAACCCAGCCGCATTTTTGCGCCTGTCCCAAGTCAGGAGCCTCTGGCCTTTGTTAGTCTTGTATCGTTTTAAATTTTAGTTTCCTGTGTATAATTTGGAGTTTAGTATGACGTCCATTATCACTGAACTAGTATACTTATTTGTTTAGGGGCCAGCTGAAGGACGCCTCCGGGTGCGGGTTTCTCGCTGCATTGAAGACCCATTGGTGGCCTTCGGCTGTTGTCTGCTCTATGGTCGGGTTGCTGTCTCTTTGACACATTCCCCATTTCCATTCTCAATTTTATTGAACAATCAAAATTAGGTCAAAGACAATGAACACATGACTGATGGAAACTTCATAACATAGGGCATCTGTTTATAAGGTATGAAGCATCCAGGTCTTCAACCCTCTGAAATAAAAATCATTTAAGCAACCCACTCCACCAGATAAGCATCCCATATTCTTCTGGACTTTAAAATATCGTCTATTCTGCCAATATATTGTGGTCTACCAAGACAACTTATCACTGTGAACAATTTATAAACTACGAAGATTTGTATTTCTGTGAAGTAATTTTTAAACAAGATATCTCGCATTCATTGCTAAAAAGATTCCACTGTGTGTCAATGTTCAATTTTGTAAGACTGTAAGATTTTGTTCTTTCTTGAACATGTTCTTTACTCCTTAGAAAATTATCCATCATTTCTTTTAATATATTTTTCAATATAACCAAACTGAAGGAAAACTAAAATAAAATGCTCCAAGGCGCGCAGCTAGATATGACCGCAGAGGTTGAACCCTGAACAGTTGGGCAAGTATGGACACAGCTCTGAATTTGGATTGTGATTAAATATTTGACACAGCATAGGTTTCTGTCACAGAATGAATGTGGTCAAAGAACTGAAAAATTTGAAATTGGACTTTTACCTATTACGGTCAAATATCCAAAATCTAAATACATGGTTATATTCAGCATATCAAAGAACCCCAGAATTCAATTTCTGATGAATTCAAACAAAAGTTTAATTTTTTACCCTTTGGACCTCAATTTGGACCTATTTGATAATGGGGCTAAAAATCCAAAATCTAAATACATAGTTAGATTCAGCATATCAAAGAACCCCATAAATTCAATTTTTTTTATCCCTATTTGGACCATATAAAAAAAAACCCTTGATTCAATTTTTGTTAAATTTTGGACCCTTTGGACCTTAATGTGGACAATTTGAAAACCAGGCTAAAAACCAAAATCTAAATTAGATTCAGCATATCAAAGAACATCAAGAATTCAATTTTTGTTGAAATCAAACAATTGGACCCTTTGGACCTCAATGTGGACCAATTTAAAAACGGGGTTCAAAATCCAAAATCTAAATACACAGTTATATTCAGCATATGAAAGAACCCCAAGAATTCAAGACTTTGAATTAAACCCCATTGCAATTGCTCAAGAAATAAGCAATTTATACAACATATAAAACAGGGGTGCCACTCTTTTTCAGACATGAAATTCAAGGGTTTACATGGTTTTTTCCAGGTTTATCAGTAGTTTTCAAGGATAGCAATTCTTGCATTGTGGTTGAAATTGATCTTGATAAATAACATTGTAAAACATTTCAAGACCATTTGCATCAAGCATAATCGAGATCAGGATTCACCTCTATCAAGTCTTCCCATTCGTATTCTCCCGTGAAATGCGCTCACAAGTACCTGTTTCACATACGGGTACCAATTTTCAAGGGAAACTAATCAACGCAATCGTAACTACTCGGCCATACTCACTACGCCTACAATAGGCATGGCGAGAATGGCCGAGTAGTTACGATTGGAATCAATGAGCACAAGGGAGGTAATTCAATTTGTTTTAAACTTCCGGTATTTTAACTTTCAAAGATTTTCCCCACATTTTGTGGGTTTTCGTGTTTTCCCAAGCCGGGTGCACCTCAAATAAAATTTCTGGGTTTTCCCCCAAGTGCATGGCAACCCTGATTAAAACAGTAGTGTTTTGGCCCTTTTTCCAAACAATTAGGGCCACAACCCCCAAATCATACCAACCTTCCTTTTTGGTATGGAACCTTGTGGTACAATGTGGTAGAGATTTAAAGACTAATACTCAAGTAATTGTCTGGAAACCAGAAAATTCTAGTTTTTTTGTCCCCTTTTTGGCTACTAATGCCTAAACGGTTTGGGCCATAATCCCGAAAATCAATCCCAACCTTCCTTTTGTATTAGGGAACCCTGCGGTACAATTTCATGGAGATCCATACACTTATAAACAAGTTATTGTCCTACAAGAAAAATGTTTCTTTTTGGCCCCTTTTTGGTCACCAATTCCTCAACAGTTAGGACAATATAAACCCCCAAAATCAATCCCAACCTCCCTCTGGTGGTATGGTACCTTGTGGTACAATTTCATAGAGATTTAAAGACTAATACTCAAGTTATTGTCTGGAAACCGGAAAATTATAGTTTTTTCGTCCCCTTTTTGGCTACTAATGCCTAAACGGTTTGGGCCATAATCCCGAAAATCAATCCCAACCTTCCTTTTGAGGTAGGGAACCCTGGGGTACAATTTCATGGAGATCCATACACTTATAAACAAGTTATTGTCCTGCAACAAGAAAAATGTTTCTTTTTGGCCCCTTTTTGGTCTCCAATTCCTAAACAGTTAGGACAATATAAACCCCCAAAATCAATCCCAACCTCCCTCTGGTGGTACGGTACCTTGTGGTACAATATCATAGAGATCTATATACTTATACTCAAGTTATTGTCTGGAAACCAAATGTCTTCGAACGACGACGCTAACAACGTGATGACATTATACTTTGCGGTCGTATAAAAATTAGTGTAATTTTTCGAATACTTTGAAATTTACAACTATGAGTGCTGCCACAAATCTGAATGAAATATGCAGGCAAGGAACTTCAAAAAGAAACAAATATCAGAGTTGGTCAAAATCTATTCAACAAATGTTAAATACAACTTCACTTCTAAATAAAGTTTGATCACAAATATCTACAAATGTCGGTCATTATACAGCTTGTTTAATTAATTTGGTATATGTGTTGATTTTTGATGCCATAGACATGTCAACATATTTGTCTGCGATTGTAACCACCATGCCACCAATCAATTTGGGATCAGTCTGTAATTATAAAGAATTATTTATCATAATAACTTGCATCTGGAACATTCTATGTCAAAGTATATATCCACAAGAAAAACCTTCTTCAGACAAATCAAAATAAAACAACATTATTTATCGTTTTCCCTTTACATTTATTTTCTGCTTAAATCCTGAATTAAAACAGTTTTATTTGCCCAATAGCTATATATCTGCATTGTTTTTAAGAAGAAATTTTTGTTTAGACAGAAATATATCAACTTCCATCTTGCAGTAAGTCAGCACTTTACAAATCCATTTTTCTAAGACTTCTTTCAGCAAATTGCAATACCTCTGGTGTTTGTGTGTTTGTATCAGAATAACTTAAGTACTCCAAATTTTGAATTTTAGCACACTTAGGTAGAATAATGGTTTGAAAATAAAATGCTAAACAATTCTCTTGTTTTTTGTTGTTGGTTTCAATGCCTTTCATCTTAATAGTAAATTTGACCTTCAAACTGTTTTAGTTGGAGCACCACTGACGAGTCTAATGTAGATGAAACATATATATGGTGTGTACCGATTATCAGGTTGTCTGCATATTAATATTGTAAAATGTCAGCTGCAAGTCACAATATGAAGCTTTGTGTGAAGTGAGCTCAGCAAACGAGTTCAGAAAGGTCTAAATTGTGATGAGCAGCTGATATTTTACAATATCAATATGCAGACAACCAAATAATCGATTTATCTGGTTGTATTTGCATATTTTACATGATAGAAACAAGTGTTTTCTTTGTTTCACTAGCAAACTGGAAGATGACTTGATAATTTCAGGTCAAAATTATAAAAGTTCGTTCATACATTATGACGTCGTTGATATGTCAGTGTCAAAGTTATTAAGGCCAGGCCAACATATTTTCTTTACAAAGCCGTGATATGTGAAGAAGTTTAGAAAAAAAGTCCACAGAACTGTTATTTTCATGAAATTTTCAAAGTCCAAACCCCGTAATTCGGCAAAATCAGCGGAGCGGAGCAAAACAAAATGTAATATTTGGTCTGTAACTCATCATAGTAGACTCACATACTAAAAATCAGATCAATATGTGAAGGCATTAAGAAAAAATGGATTTCATTCATTTTCCAATAATTTCTTGTAAAATAGTAATTTGTCATGTTAATATCATACCTTCAAAGTTAAGAACAATTTCTCTCCTGGTTTTAAGAAACTTTGTAGAACTGTTC
This sequence comes from Mytilus coruscus, assembly GCA_017311375.1. Taxonomy (NCBI): domain Eukaryota; kingdom Metazoa; phylum Mollusca; class Bivalvia; order Mytilida; family Mytilidae; genus Mytilus; species Mytilus coruscus. The sequence goes on along the minus strand of CM029603.1, from coordinate 36,330,421 downwards.
TTAATTCTTTCTCATTTGATGCATTCATAGCCTGCAAAAGTTTATACAGATCAAATTCAAAATCTAAAAAATAATAAGCCTGCAATATACATTATTTTCCAGAACTTTATAAGATACATTATATAAATGCTTCACTGAGCGCAGCTTGATACGACCGCAGAGGTCGAACCCTGAACAGTTGGGGCATATTTGGACACAATATTCAAGCTTGATACTGTATAAATTTGGATTGTGATCAAATTTTTGACATAATATAGGTTTCTGAAATAAAATAAATGTGGTCAAAGATCTTAAAAATCTATTGAAATTTGAAAAATTTTGAAGAAAAAAAAACACGAACCCCTTAAAAAAATTGGAACCCCCCCTCCTCATTAGAGCAATTACCCCAAAACTCAATCCCAGCCTTCCCTTTGTACTATGGAACCTTGTAGTACAATTTTAGAGAGATCCATACACTTAAACACAAGGTATTGTCTGGAAACTGGAAAAAATGCTTGTTTTTTGCCCCTGATTCCTGCATGTTTGGGAGCAATTACCCCCAAACTCAATCCCAGCCTTCCCTTTGAGATAGGGAACCTTGTGGTACAATGTCAGAGAGATCCATACACTTACACACAAGTTATTGTCTGGAAACTGCAAAAATGCTTGTTTTTGGCCCCTTTTTCCTTAACAGTTGGTACCATTTATTACCCCCAAAATCAATCCCAACCTTCCTTTTGTGGTATTGAACGTTCTTGTAAAATTTCATAGTGATCCATTCACTTAAACTAAAGTTATTGTCCGGAAACCAAATGTGTCTTCAGATGATGACGCAGAAGACGACATCATAGCATTATAGGAACCCATAAAAATTTTTGCGGTCGTAAAAAAAATTAGTCATGGTTGATATTCATATTTTATTGTGCATAACGTTGATCCAATCAGTGAATATAGGTTGATATTTTTCTAGCAGCATCACTGAATTTTCTTTAAGTTTCATTTTCCAAATAATTTGACAAAGCTAAACTAGAGGCTCTCAAGAGCCTGTGTCACTCACCTGTAAAACTGTGGTTTTGGAAATCATGTAAATAAGGTTAAAAGGATAATAAATAGTATTAGATACCCCAATAATAATTGAGACCAAGTTTGGTTTAATTTGGCCCAGTAGTTAAATTAAAAGCAGGTCATCCCATTGTAGTCTTACAATAGTTACTGAAGACCCCTTATCATTATTTAAATTAGTTTTCAAGTTGTGACCATTTAAAATTGTTTTTTTACAATTTTCCCATAGACTTCTATAGTAAACCCCTATGTTCTATTTTTAGCCATGGTGGCCATGTTGGTTGGATGGCAGGGTCACCAGATATATTTTTCAATCAAGATACCCTATTGAAAATTGTGGCTAAGTTTAATTCTATTTGGCCCAGTAGATTAAGCGGAGAAGATTTTTGTAAAAAATCACAAAAATTTACGAAAAATTGTTAAAAATTGACAATAAAGTGCAATAATTCCTTAAGAGGTCAATTGACAATTTTGTCATATTGACTTATTTGTAGATTGTACTTTGGTGAACATTATTGCTGTTTACAGTTTATCTTTATCTATAATTATATTTAAGATAATAACCAAATACTGCAAAATTTCCTTAAAATTACCAATTCAGGGGCAGCAACCCAGCAACGGTTATCTGATTCATCTGAAAATTTCAGGGCAGATAAATCTTAACCTGATGAACAATATTACCCATTGTCAGATTTGCTCTAAATGCTTTAGTTTCAGAGATATAAGCCAAAAACTGCATTTTACCACTATGTTCTATTTTTAGCCATGTCCGTTGGCTGGCAGGGTCATCGGACAGATTTTTTAAACTAGATACCCTAATGATAAGTGTGGCCAAGTTTGGTTAAATTTGTCTCAGTTGTTTCAGAGGAGAAGATTTTTTGAAAACGATTACAAAAATTTATGAAAAATTGTTAAAAATTGACAATAAAGGACAATAACTCCTTAAGGGGTCAATTGACCATTTTGGTCATTTTGACTTATTTGTAGATCTTACTTTGCTGTACACTATTGCTGTTTACAGTTTATCTCTATCTATAACAATATTCAAGATAATAACCAAAAACTGCAAAATTTCCTTAAAATTACCAATTCAGAAGCAGCAACCCAACAACAGGTTGTCTGATTCGTCTGAAAATTCCAGGGCAGATAGATCTTGACCTGATGAACAATTTTACCCAGTAACAGATTTGCTCTAAATGCTTTGGTTAGCGAGATATAAGTCAAAATCTACCTTTCACCCCATTGTTCTATTTTCAGCCATGGTGGCCATCTTGGTTGGCCAGCTGGGTCATCCGACACATTTTTTAAGCTAGATATCCCAATGATGATTGTGGCCAAGTTTGGTTAAATTTGGCCCAGTAGTTTCAGAGGAAAAGATTTTTGTAAAAGTTAACGACGGACGACAGACAACGGACGACTGACGCCAAGTGATGAGAAAAGCTAACTTAGCCCTTTTGGGCCAGGTGAGCTAAAAATACATAAATAAATGTACAAAAAATATATTATTGGGTGCTTATGTCTAGTGGTAAATATTTCATGCATAATCAGGAGAGACAGATGTAAATATTTATAGTGGATCTTTTCAGAATATATAGTAATGTACTCAAACAACATGCATAGTAATACATTGTCTTAATAAATGTATGTATACTATAATAATGCACTGCAAAACTGTTCAATAAGGGGAGATAAGTCTGTAACTGTAACTTATCCAGTAACATTCTCATTTTATGAATGTTAAGGGCATTACAAGGCTCGGAATGAGTAATTGATATTCCAGACTTTTTCCAGATTTCAATGGAGTGTGTGGGTAGACTTTTTCAGTCTATTGTCTTGTTAGGTAGAGGTGTCAAAAATATATCCAAACAACATGTATTTATGCTAAGCAGTTGATATGTTTTAATAATCAAGATGAAATCAAACCTGGGGTCAATTACATGCTAAAGTAATTAATTACAATTCAATTACATTGATTTTTAAATGTAATTAATTACATCACCATTACATTGATTTTCAAATGTGTAATTACATTACAATTACATTGCCAATGTAATTAATTACATTTCAATTACTTTTGTCCAAAGAAATGTAAGAGCTACATCATTTAGAATAAAATCATAAAAAAAGGCAACGGGTTAGAATAGAATGCAACTTTTATATATTCATACACTTTTACATGTTTTAACAGTAAAAACATTAGTAAAAGATTCAAATTTCAAACGTCATTGTTACATTTAATCACCATTAGATTTTCACTGTGATTATTTGATTGCATTTCTTATTTTTATTGGAATAAATTTATATAATATATATAGAGATTAAGGAAATTCATTTTAATTCTTTAAAAACTCTTTCTTAAAAATTTCTAGTTTATACTTAAAATGTTTATTTAGATGTTGATGGTGTTCTTATGTACCACATGTGATATTTGAAGTAACTTTCAAGCTTCCATTTATTACAGAATAGTAATGGTATCTTTTTCCAGACTAGCCTTTTGGCAAGTCAAATCTGTCAAGTACAAAAACATGTAAATTAAACTACATTCTTGTATGTTTTGATTGTTGCATTTACAATTTTGTAGAAAATATTTAAATGATATCCATCTAAACATATTTAAACATATAAATAAGATGGTTTAAAATAACAATGACCTTTGGCATTCTAATCAAGGGACCTTCTTGTACTTCATAATTAGTTAATGAAAGGAATAACCAGAGGCTAAGATTATTGTTAATTGTTACAACAACAATGAACACACTTACAATTTATATGTATAAAATGAATCAGTATTGTTTTTGACTTTTAGATATTTATGTAAACATGTGAAAAGTTATTGAATCAAATACATATAAAGATAATTATATATGCTACATGTATAATGATTAAGAAATATAAAGGAATGTTATATTTTTTCATCATGGTAAAAGTTGAAAAATATTTAAAAATCAAAGTACCAAGTGTATACTAAACTATAATTTGCATCAGAAACCCCAAAATGTTTAAAATTTCTAAACAAATATTTAAATGTAATTCAAAGTAATTGAAAAGTAATTCATAATGACATGGGAAAAAGGCAATGTAATTCAATATTTTCAATTACACGTAATTGAAAATATGCTCAATTACACATTACATTGAATTACTTTCAAAATTGTAATTAATTACAGCTAATTACAATTACATTTTTAATTACCCCAGGTCTGGATGAAATAATCACCATATTCATCAGAACAGGACTATTTTTGTGCGAGTTATTTGGTCATCATCTCATCAATTGTTATCCCCACATTGTCTTTTATTCATTATTGTATTATCTATCATTTTACAATTAATCTTGTATACATGGTATATTTAAAAATATAAAATGTATCAAGCCACATCACTTCAATAGCCTTTGAAAAGCTTAAGATAAAAATAAAGCCCTATGTGAGCCTGACATTTGTTTGTTGACTATTTTATATCTTTACCTTAGCTGTGGTGACAACACAATCTACCTCGCCTTTGTGAGCACTCATAATTTTCTCAAAGGCATCCAAAACACCAGATAATTTATTTAATCTACCATTTTCTGCTAATGCTCCTATCAAAATAAATTGAATATTTTCTTTTGTCATTCAGATAACAATAATAATACACAGAGAATCTGTGCTTAGCACAAAAGAATAATGCTTTTAATCTGTTCTAGAAAAGATGGCTGTTGGATTCAATCTAGTTATTTTTCTCTACTTGTTGGAGTAAATGGGGTAGTGTGTGTGTGTTTCCCCTCTTTTTTTTTCTTCAGGGTTCAACAACCATTCAGTTATGATAAACATTAAGAATTTACTTACAGACACATAGCCTGTATATTGAGTGCCATCTATTTTGACATCCCGATGTCTTTCAAAATTACTTTATTTTTATCAATAGTACCGCTTAAGTCGACGCTAGGGGCCGTCTTGACCTTGTTGTAGGGTATGAATGATTTGTTCATTGTTGAAGACCCTACATCAACTGTCAAGATGAAGAACAGGAATAAAAGCCCTCTTCATTGATAATTTTCTATGTTTTCTATGTATTGTGTGCGATTTTGTCCCATGTACATTTACTCCATAACCTTTCATTTTCTATATGTCATATAACTGAATGAAAAGTTTAGCTTCCAATATCAAACATAAATTATTTTTCCTCAAACCAAGTATAAATGTAAATTCGGCTTTTACATAACTCATGAAAAGGACCTTGATCCATAAACCAATATATACTGTATTTGTTTTTTTTTTTGTGAATTACAGATAAATTTGTGTGTATTAAACTTTAAGGTATTCAAAATAAATGGGGAATGTGTCCATGGGACACAGATGATGCCCCCGCTTGCATAAAACGTTATAAAGGGACATATCTCAAGAAAATGATGCTACCCAAATTCATACTTGATCTGAGTTTTGTGGTAATAAGCATTGTATATAAGCTTCATAACATTTGGTTGAGGCAAACTTAAGTTAGAGAACAGAAACATATTCAGCAATTTTTCCATTTGTAAAGGGGCATAACTCTAGAATAGTAAAAGTGACGCCACCAAAATTCAAACCTGATCTGTGTTTTGTGGTAATAAGCATTGTGTATAAAATTCATAACATTTGGTTGAGGCAAACTTAAGTTAGACAACAGAAACATATTCAGCAATTTTTCCATTTGTAAAGGGCATAACAATAGAATAGTAAAAGTGACGCCACCAAAATTCAAACCTGATCTGTGTTTTGTGGTAATAAGCATTGTGTATAAAATTCATAACATTTGGTTGAGGCAAACTTAAGTTAGACAACGTAAACGAAAAATTCAGCAATTTTTGCATTTGCAAAGGGGCATAACTCTTGAAAGGTAAAAGTGACACCACCCAAATTCAAACTTGATATGTGTTTTGTGGTAATAAGCATTGTGTATAAGTTTCATAACATTTGGTTGAGGCAAACTAAAGTTAGAGAACGGAAACCAATTTCATGACGTATGGACATACGTACAGACGGACAAGCCACAAGGATAAAACTTAATGCCCCCTCCGCTAGACGGGGCATAAAAATATCAGCATATAAATAATAGTCTTTTTTACTTATCGATTAGGAAAAGTTGATGTATTGAGTCTAAGTTAATGATTTGAAATCCTATTTTTATTTCAGTCATATTCCTTTTGTTTCTATCATGCTTAAGGACGATCTTGTGTCTGTAATACATATATGAATTAGAAATAAATAAATCTAAACTACTATTTTGCATCTTTTAGTTGTGTTAAAAAATATATGACAAATGTATTAAATCAAAGCGTCGTTGATGCTGTGTTTCCAGCCATTTTTTTAGCTACAGTTCATACCTGCCAACTTTTCAAAATCTCCATGGGGATTTTAAGCACAAGAGAACCTAATGCATACCTATAGTATACATGATATTAGTGTACTTAATTAGAACTTCTAATGTTTTGAATGAGTATACATGTGTTCAAAATGTATTTTTTACTCCTCTGAACGCTTTTTTTAAAGTATTTAGTCTATATAATCAAGTTTTATAAGGATCAGGTCAATACCTCTCATGGGTGATATCCCCCATAAAAGGGGAAAGTTGACAGGTCTGGCAGTTAGTTTGACTTTTTTTTAAAATCATTTTTAATATTCCTTTCTTTATATAAGCTTCTGTTAGACATTTATATAGAGACAAACATCACAACTTTGGATAAGTGATTTTAGCCCAAAATGTTTGAACTTGTGTTAACACTTTTAACAGAGAAGAAACCAAGGAACTGAAAAAAAACAGACAACACAAGGATTGAAATGTAGAACAATGTCATCATTTTCATAATTATTTCTCTAAAAAATTACCAGTGTTATTTTTCCTTTTCAAAAGAACCCTTTCTGCTCATGAAATTCTCAGGAAAATATGAACTTCTTCTAAATTACTTCTGACCATGAAAGTACTAGTAATTGAAATCACTGATGGAAAGACTGGAAGAGTTCAATGTGTGCATAATTTCAAACCATATTCTCAGGTATCGCGGTGAACAAAAAAAAACTTGATATATATTACTCTTGCATTAAATTCAGAAAGATAATTGTTTTTTTTTTATGTTAATAAAACAATATTGTCTCCCTAAATTTACTTGTGAATGGTTGCTTTTGGAAATATTTCTATGTTTAAAGATTGGATTTATCTAACTGATCTTAGGATCACTTATTGATTTTTGATAAAAAAAATTGTATGACACTGAAGATGAAGAGTTTTATTTTATTTTCATGTTACTACTAAAAAAATTGTATGCAACTGCCCAAAAATTGAGAATTTCTCAATATTGATATAACTTCTTTTGATATTTCAATTTTAAAGGGATACCGATTTTAATATCTTCTTTTTTTTTCTTCAATTAAATGATTTTGATATGATTTGAAATCTTCAAAGAAAGGTGTAGTATATTTTTTTATTGTTGTTTGACTTAATAATTACCAGTAAGAGGCATTGAAAATGCACTTTTTCAACAACAAAAATTAAATAAATAATTTTTATTTAAATTGGTGTTCATTCTTCATTGAGAAAAAAAAAATCCTGTTACCTTACACTGTTGAATAGCAATATAATGGGGAATAAACAAATAAATGCCCAGGCTAGAGTTACGCATATTTTTTTCTTGTTTCCAGCAAATTAATCATAATTGTAACTTAAATAAACCTAAATTATTGAATAATATCAGATGATTCTAACACTGATTTAACAAGTATAATAGACCCTGTCTGCATTTTAATACATATTTTGCTTTTTGTCTTTTCTTTACAAAAAAAAATGTATCTTTTTAATCCTTAATCATTCATCTTTGAGACATAATGTACATAATAATTTTATGTAGTGAAGATCGAAAGTAATTATAGGTATACTATTGAGGTCAAGTATATTAGCACTTTCTTTACGGGATTGAACTGGATTGTGTAATAAAGTGTGTATTTAGTATATAAACTGTGGTCAATTAAGATTGACATTGCAGTGGCAGTGAGTTGATTCCAATTAATACTCCCACCTTTGAGTGATATTGTTTGTAAAAAATGACAATTGTCTATCATACTGTATTGTATCAGTACCCTTACATGCCTAATGAAAAAATAATGGCATTTCAAACTAGAGATTGTCGCTCACCTTGGTCAATGTGCATATTAAACAAAGGACACAGATGGATTCATGACAAAATTGTGTTTTGGTGATGTTTGTGTTTGTAGATCTTACTTTACTGAACATTCTTGATGCTTCCAATTATCTCTATCTATAATGAACTTGGCCCAGTAGTTACAGTGGAAAATATTTTGTAAAATTTACAAAATTTACAAAATTTATGAAAATTGTAAAAATGACTATAAAGGGCAATAACTCCTTCAGGGTCAATTGACAATTTTGGTCATGTTGACTTATTTGTAGATCTTACTTTGCTGTACATTATTGCTGTTTACAGTTTATCTCTATCTATAATAATATTCAAGATAATAACCAAAAGCTGCAAAATTTTCTTAAAATTACTAATTCAGGGCAGCAACCCAACAACGTGTTGCCTGATTGGTCTGAAAATTTAAGGGCAGATAGATCTTGACCTAATGAACAATTTTATCCTCGTCAGATTTGCTCTAAATGCTTTGGTTTCAGAGATATGAGCCAAAACTGCATTTTACCCTATGTACTATTTTTAACCATGTCGGCCATCTTGGTTCATGGGCGGGTCATCGGACACATTTTTAAACTAGATACCCTAATGATGATTGTGGACAAGTTTGGTTAATTTTGTCTTAGTAGTTTCAGAGGAGAAGATTTTTGTAAAAGATTACAAAATTTACAAAAATGGTTAAAATTGACTATAAAGGGCAATAACTCCTTAAGGGTCAACTGACCATTTTGGTCAAGTTGACTTATTTGTAGATCTTACTTTGCTGAACATTATTGCTGTTTACAGTTTATCTCTATCTATAATAATATTCAAGATAATAACCAAAAGCTTCAAAATTTTCTTAAAATTACCAATTTAGTGGCAGCAACCAACAACAGGTTCTCCGATTCATCTGAAAATTTCAGGGCAGATAGATCTTGACCTAATAAACAATTTTACCCCATGTCAGATTTGCTCTAAATGCTTTGGTTTCAGAGTTATAAGCCAAAATATACATTTTACCCTATGTTCTATTTTTAGCCATGGCGGCCAGCTTGGTTGGTTTGGCAGGTCACCGGACACAATTTTTAAACTAGATACCCAATGATGATTGTGGCAAAGTTTGGTAAAATTTGGCCAAGTAGTTTCCGAGGAGAAGATTTTTGTAAAAGTTAACGACGACGGACGACGGACGCCAAGTGATGAGAAAAGCTCACTTGGCCCTTTGGGCGAGGTGAGCTAAAAGTGTAGGAATCAACTTTGATATCAATACACATCTTGCACCAAATTTTATTCAATAACTTATAATTACACAAGCATAAGATGCTGATAAAATACTTTCATAATTTTTATCAATTGATTAAATTTGATTTATTACTTTTTGTACATTAATTCACAAATAGTAATTTATAATGAATTTTGATTTACAAAGGAACTTTATGCAAGTGTATATCTAAAATAAAGTAGCCATTCGACCAATATTTTCTTAATATTAGGGCAAATAACATGTCAAAAGTTGGCAGTAGACAATTAAAATGGTGTATAAAGTTACTGCAAGTCATAAAACACCTAATTAGTTTCATGATATGTCTTCAACTTAGAATTCTGCCCGATATCAAAATCCAGAGTAATCACATAGATCCAGCATGGCTGAATCAAAAATGAAGAATAATCAATTATACCTGTTTATTATTCAGCTATTCTATTATCTTTTTTCTTCGATTGTCCAACAATATATACAATTCTCAAGTTTTTTTAAGGTGACTTTTGATAATTTTGATCTTAAATCAATTTAATTTACTTACCGAATAAGTTACTTGTTAGAGCTGATAATTTTTGTTTCTTTGCTATACCTGCCAGTGTATCTGCAATTTAATAGTAAAATATTAGACAACCCTATTTTACAAAATTGATTATCCTTTATAACATAACATATATAAATGTCAGTTGTTAAGTTCCAGAACAGTTTTTAAATGTGATTTTCTTATATTAAAACTGACATTTTTGTTTAACTTTCCAACTTGAACTGGCTTTAAACCCACATAACCAACTATTAAGTTCTTTTATCCACAAGAAAGTTTTATTTATCTGTCAAAAAAACTATACTTCCTTGAGTGACCACTAATGAGGAAACAGGAATAACAAAGCCTTAAAGAATTTATTTATTTTGATAAAATACAACAGTAATTTAACATAAAAAAAGAACAAAAGTGAACATCACGGTACATTTTCTATTGTTTTTTTCTCCTTTACAGTAACCAACTATTAAATTCTTTTATCCACAAGAAAGTTTTATTTATCTGTCAATAAAATGCTCGCAGGGCGAGCTTGATACGACCGCAGAGGTCGAACCCTGAATAGTTGGGGCAAGTATGGACACAACATTCAAGCTTGATACAGCTCTGAATTTGGATTGCGATTAAATATTTGACACAGCATAGGTTTCTGACACAGAATGAATGTGGTCTAAGAACTTAAAAATTTTAAATTGGACATTCACCTATTATGGTCCAATATCCAAAATCTAAATACATGGTTAGATTCAGCATATCAAAGAACCCCAAGAGTTCAATTTTGATGAAATCAAACAAAAAGTTTAATTTTGGACCCTTTTGACCTCAATGTGGACAAAGTTGATAACGGGGCCCAAAATCAAAAATCTAAATAATGGTTAGATTCAGCATATCAAAGAACCCCATATATTCAATTTTTGTTGAAATCAAACAAAGTTTAATTTTGGACCCCGATTTGGACCAACTTGAAAACTGGGCCCATAATCAAAAATCTAAATACATGTTTAGATTCAGCATATCAAAGAACCCTAAGAGTTCAATTTTGTTAAAATCAAACTAAGTTTAATTTTGGACCCTTTGGACCTTAATGTAGACCAATTTGAAAACGGACCAAAAATTAAGAATCTAAATACATGGTTAGATTCAGCATATCAAAGAACCCCATGAGTTCAATTTTTGATGAAATCAAACAAAGTTTAATTTTGGACCCTTTTGACCTCAATGTGGACAAAGTTGATAACGGGGCCCAAAAATCAAAAATCTAAATACATGGTTAGATTCAGCATATCAAAGAACCCCATATATTCAATTTTTGTTGAAATCAAATAAAATTTAATTTTGGACCCTTTGGACCTTAATGTAGACCAATTTGAAAACGGGACCAAAATTAAGAATCTAAATACACGGTTAGCTTCGCATATCAAAGAACCCCAAGAGTTCAATTTTGATGAAATCAAACAAAAAGTTTAATTTTGGACCCTTTTGACCTCAATGTGGACAAAGTTGATAACGGGCCCAAAATCAAAAATCTAAATACATGGTTAGATTCAGCATATCAAAGAACCCCATATATTCAATTTTTGTTGAAATCAAACAAAGTTTAATTTTGGACCCCGATTTGGACCAACTTGAAAACTGGGCCCATAATCAAAAATCTAAATACATGTTTAGATTCAGCATATCAAAGAACCCTAAGAATTCAATTTTTGTTAAAATCAAACTAAGTTTAATTTTGGACCCTTTGGACCTTAATGTAGACCAATTTGAAAACGGGACCAAAAATTAAGAATCTAAATACACGGTTAGATTCAGCATATCAAAGAACCCCACGAGTTCAATTTTTGATGAAATCAAACAAAGTTTAATTTTGGACCCTTTTGACCTCAATGTGGACAAAGTTGATAACGGGGCCCAAAAATCAAAAATCTAAATACATGGTTAGATTCAGCATATCAAAGAACCCCATATATTCAATTTTTGTTGAAATCAAATAAAGTTTAATTTTGGACCCTTTGGACCTTAATGTAGACCAATTTGAAAACGGGACCAAAAATTAAGAATCTAAATACACGGTTAGCTTCGGCATATCAAAGAACCCCAACAATTCAATTTTAAAAGAAATCAAACAAAGTTTAATTTTGGACCCTTTGGACCTCAATGTGGACAAAGTTGATAACGGGGCCCAAAAAACAAAAATCTAAATACATGGTTAGATTCAGCATATCAAAGAACCCCATATATTAAATTTTTGTTGAAATCAAACAAAGTTTAATTTTGGACCCCGATTTGGACCAACTTGAAAACTGGGCCCATAATCAAAAATCTAAAACCATGTTTAAATTCAGCATATCAAAGAACCCTAAGAATTCAATTTTTGTTGAAATCAAACAAAGTTTAATTTAGGACCCTTTGGACCTTAATGTAGACCAATTTGAAAACGGGACCAAAAATTAAGAATCTAATTACACGGTTAGCTTCGGCATATCAAAGAACCCCAATAATTCAATTTTAAAAGAAATCAAACAAAGTTTAATTTTGGACCCTTTGGACCTCAATGTGGACAAAGTTGATAACGGGCCCAAAATTCAAAAATCTAAATACATGGTTAGATTCAGCATATCAAAGATCCCCATATATTAAATTTTGTTGAAATCAAACAAAGTTTAATTTTGGACCCGATTTGGACCAACTTGAAAACTGGGCCCATAATCAAAAATCTAAATACATGTTTAGATTCAGCATATCAAAGAACCCTAAGAATTCAATTTTGTTAAAATCAAACTAAGTTTAATTTTGGACCCTTTGGACCTTAATGTAGACCAATTTGAAAACGGAACCAAAAATTAAGAATCTAAATACATGGTTAGATTCGCATATCAAAGAACCCCAATAATTCAATTTTGATGAAATCAAACAAAGTTTAATTTTGGACCCTTTGGACCTCAATGTGGACCAATTTAAAATGGGGCCCTAAATCCAAAAACTTAATACACAGTTAGATTCAGCATATTAAAGAACCCCAAGAATTCAAGAATAAAACCCCATTGAAATTGGTCAAGAAATAAGCAATTTATACAAAGTATTTTCTTTTGCACAATACTGTGCAATTGAATATTTCTTGCAATTGCGCAATACTGTGCAATTGAATATTTCTTGCTATTGCACAATACTGTACAATTGACAATTTCTTGCTATTGCGCAATATTGTGCTATTGGATATTTCTTGCTATTGCGCAATACTGTGCAATTGAAGATTTCTTGCTATTGCGCAATACTGTGCAATTGAAAATTTCTTGCTATTGCACAATACTTATTATATAATAATTTACACATCCTGTTTGGTGTGTATCTCCTGCCATATCATTATTATTTGCTTTTAAATATAAATCAGAAATAACCAACTTAAAATGGAAAATTTTAAAGAAAAAAAGGAAAAAAGGAAAAAAAAATCCCCCAAATTTTTGAACCCCTTATGATTCATCACCCCAAACTCAATCCCAGCCTTCCCTTTGAGGTATGGTACCTTGCAGTACAATTTCAGAGAGATCCATACACTTGAACACAAGTTATTGTCTGAAACTAAAAATGCTTATTTTGGCCCCTTTTGGCCCCTAATTCCTAAACGTTTCAGGCAATTACCCCAAACTCAATTCCAGCTTTCCCTTTGTGATATGGAACCTTGTAGTACAATTTCAGAAAGATCCATACACTTACACACAAGTTATTGTCATGAAACTAGAAAATGCTTGTTTTTGCCCTTTTTGGCCCCTAATTCCTAAAATTTTGAGGCAATTACCCCAAAAATCAATCCCAGCATTCCCTTTGTGATATGGAACCTTGTGGTACAAAGTCAGAGAGATCCATACACTAACACACAAGTTATGTCTGGAAGTTACAAAATGCTTATTTTGGCCCTTTTGGCCCCTAATTCCTTAACTGTTGGTACCATGACCCCAAAATCAATCCCAACCTTCCTTTGTGATATTGAACCTTATGGTAAAATTTCATAGAGATCCATTCACTGAAACTAAAGTTAGAGTGCGAAACCAATGCGTCTTGGACGACGACGACGCTAACGTTATACCAATATACGACCACAAAATTTTTTGCGGTCGTATAAAAACTATACTTCCTTGAGTGACCACTAATGAGGAAACAGGAATAACAAAGCCTTAAAGAATTTATTTATTTTGATAAAATACAACAGTAATTTAACATAAAAAAAGAACAAAAGTGAACATCATGGTACATTTTCTATTGTTTTTTCTCCTTTAACACTGCAAAGGGTTAAAAATTGCACATATTATTCTTTGAAATAAGAACTGTGATATATTGCTTTGATATTACTCCAGCAAGCAGCATACTTTGTAAAGGTTCATCAGATTTTCAATGCAAAATTATGAAAGGGCTACACAAGCCATAAAAAAACATGGTGGACTTAGGGCCCAAAACATTCCTGAAACCTTTACAATATGATCTATTTTTATTTTTATCATACCAATAATACCCTCAAACCACTCTTTAAAAAAAGCAACAAAAACAAGCATTATGAGAGTATTGCATGGCAATACATAGTCCCCTACCGGGTAAAAATTCATTATACTGGAACAAAATGCTAACTTGTTCTATAACTTGTCATGGTGTAAACAAAAAGTAAATATCATGTCAATATCTTCAAGCTTGACTAAAAACAGTGTGGAAAACTGTGAATTTTTCAAGTCCAAGGACCATAACTCTGCACAAAATTATTAGACCGAAACAAAAACTTGAAATTGATCTGTAACTTGTCATGATAAAACTATATACCAATTATCAATTAATATCTTATAAGCATGATGAAAAAAACATTAGATATGATTAATAGTTCTCTAAAATTAGATATGATGTAATACAGTGTATATCTATTTTCAAATTATAGTCAAATATAATTAATAGTTCCAAATATTTGTTCTTTCATTTGTCACAAACTAATATAGATTTGTAACTTATCTATAAAATGTCAACAACTTTTATCTACGCAATGTAATGTATTGAAATATACACATTAATAAAAATAGATTATTATCTAATTAAAGGTTTCTCTTCATAATTTTTTTATATATATATAGCATTCATAAAATTAGTTTATACTAAATAACAAACAAACCTGCCAAAAAATTCTTCAAATAATTTAACAAAGAATGTCTTTTAAAAAATAAGATATCTCCCTTTGTACAGAAATATGGTTTAACATAGTACTCTTAACATTAGATATGGTCCAGAGTTATGGTCCATAACTCTGGACTAAATCATTAGACCGGAACAAAATTCGAACTTGATCTATAACTTGTCATGATAAAACTATATACCAAATATCAAATCAATATCTTCAAGAACGAAGAAAAAAAGTGTGAAAAGCTGATTTGCCGGACTGATGTATGGACAGACGGACAGATGAACAGACGGACAGAGTGCAAACCTAAAGTCCCCTTCGACTTCGTCGGTAGGGGACTACAAAACAGCATACACTGTACTGGTTAATTCAGTTTTACAATAATCTACCTGTCCTTTCCTTGAGGCTAAATGTTGGGTTCTGTAGGAATTCTGCAAAAGGCTTATCTGTTTTAATAATGGTCTGAAAAAAAAAGCAAGATAAAAATGTTCAGTTTAATAATAATTGTTAACAGCATCTATCCTGTAAACACAAAACATTGCTTCAACCATTCTGTGATTTTCTGTACGTCACTCACATTACACAGACATTGTTGTAACTTGATGATTCACAGTAAGGATTACATGATCTAAATCCGTAATTATACTGAAATGTGGATCAAATTAGAGCGCAGTAAATGCAGCTCCATCCATGTTTTGTATTTTAGGAATCAGAGTAAATCAATGTATAATAGCAATATATGGTGTACTGGGATAAATGCTGTCAGGTCTAAATAACTCAGCATATTTGCTGACTGTCCAGCTTCCATATTGGCATTTCAAAATTTCATTTTATCAAACCCTGTCTAATCAACCTGGATCATGGATCATTTCAATTGTCAATGATTGCAGAACGTTAAACAAAATCACAAAAATTTACCACTCATTACATGAATATTTGACTTAGTTATGTCAGTATATAAAATATCTTTAGAGTGTACTGTAATTTGTTACCTTCAAAGTCTTTAATTCACTTTCTACTGAATCTAACTGTTTCTGTTTTGTAGCAGCAGAGTACAGTGCTGTTGCATATCTGCCCTCAATACCAAACACCTGAACTGGTGGCTGCAAAAGTAATTTATAATTATAATTTGCTTTCAAGGGATTCTGTATAAAATTTATTCTGCTTAGACTTTGAAACTAATAATAGCAAAATCAATGAGTGTATCCATATTAAACCTGCAAAAGAAATTTGGGATACTCTATATAAATATATACAAACATTTTGTTCTAAAATCAATATTAAGGTAACATATTTTTGTATGAGTCTTCAGAGGTTCCTTAGATTTAGAGCTGAAGAAATTCTACACTGTATGTAACACAATTTGTATTGGAACAATACTTTAACTACTATTACATACTTCATTGATCGACTATAGTGTGTCTTTCTATGTTGTGATGTTACACTATTGTTTCAGATAAGGGTGAAGGTTTGGTACCATTAAACATTTAAACCCGCTGCAATTGTTTGCACCTGTCCCAAGTCAGGAATCTGATGTTCAGTAGTTGTCGTTTGTTGATGTGGTTCAGAAGTATTTCTCGTTTCTCGTTTTTTATATAGATTAGACCGTTGGTTTTCCCGTTTGAATGGTTTTACACTAGTAATTTTAGGGCCCTTTATAGCTTGCTGTTCGGTGTGAGCCAAGGCTCCATGTTGAAGACCGTACTTTGACCTATAATGGTTTACTTTTATAAATTTTGACTTGGATGGAGAGTTGTCTCATTGGCACTCATACCACATCTTCTTATATCTATTAACATTTTGTTATTCAATCATATTTGACATTTGTACATGCATGACATATATTACTTCAATTGCCCTGATACTTGTATCCTGCAGCAAATTAATAACCTTGTACAGACAAGGAAGATTAAACAGTATAAGACTAAGAAAGAAGTAGAACATTAGATTCCGCTAGGTCTCTCCCCCCCCTCGTGGGTAAGCAAAGGAATTTATTCACCACCACAATTCATAATCATCAAGAGCTAAAATATACTATACTATCACGTGTCAAGTGTGACAATTTGTGAACTTTCAAACAACTGAACCACTGAACTTTTGAAACATTCTTAAATTTGTGTTTACATAATATTATTTTATTCCTAAATCAACTTCTTTATACATGTTATATGTACAGACAACACCTAAACCCTACATGATTAAGAATAATAAAGGTGTTCCTTAATAAATGAATAAACTTACTGTAACAAGTTGTTTTCTTACAGCTGAAGAGCTAAACTGTCTCACCTAAAAAAAAACATACAGATATAACTATGAATTCAATGTATCCATTGACAGGTATGTAAAATAAATGTATAACAATGGTATAAAGATGGACAGAAGGAATATCTTAAAGACTTACTCCAAGCTAAATTTTCAACCTGTGCAAAGTTAACTTTTGATACAAGTAATCCCTTGGTGCTTGAACATTATCAACTTGAACTGGTAACACATAAAGCAATGGGTTAAAACTAAACTACATTAAAAGGTGTTTGTAAAAAAAACTTGGGTGTACCGATTAATCTTTTAGTATGGGAGAACATGCATGGTTAATTATTTGTTTAAATTGAACTTTCAACCTACTTTCAGTATGATAGGGTACTTTTAGAATTGTAATCTGAGTCTTTTATCATTTCATAATATTGTTTGTTTTTGTGCACAGTTCAATTTCAGTGCTCCAGCTTGAATCTCAGGGCAGAAGGGTGCTAGTTTTCTGAAAGGTTTTAGCACAATAACCCAGATTGTAAGGGCACTGTGTATAAAATTGAATTTTTTAAATCAGATAAATTGTCTACCTTTAAATTACTTGTTCAAACATATATTATATATGTTATTGAAAGTTACTTTAGTTATTATCATTTAAATTGTTACAAAAAAAGTATTTTTTAAGTACACACCAACATGACCAAAGTGCTCCTCAGTAAGGAGTTTTATAAATATAACAGGTGAGACAGGAGATGGTCAAATTATTTTGATGCAATAATACATTCATTGCATATATTGCAGAGGGTAAAAACTTTTTTCTCCATATTGTTAAAAATAAAAGCATTTGTTAAGTGCTCCCATGTAACATGTGTAAGGAGGATTATAAATACAAGAAGTAAAACAGGAAGTGGTGCAGTCTTGTTTAGGTTCAAATACAAATTTCTTGGATTTCTTCTTTAAATTTCATATTCATGGTTATGAAACAAAAGATTTTTATACCAATTAAGTCAAAACTCTGTATGCAGAGATGCAACTAATCGTTTGACCTATCAGCCCGAGGGAGCAGAAATTGAGCAGGTCCGCAAAATGCCCTTTGTGCAAGACCTAATGAACGGCAGGCAGTTCTCTAGGATTTTAGTAAGATTTAGCATTTTGGTGCTAACCTATTAGTGGGGAATTGAAATTTGCCTTGTTGAAAATTTATTAATTAAAGTTAGTTAGTATGTTTTCTGCAGATGATTCAAACATCAATGCTTTGTAGGTCAACTTTCATGTAAACAACGGGATACATGAGATTGGGGAGAAACGGCAGTTTTCATTCTTTCTGTAACTGTAACTGTATTGCGAATCTTTTTCAAATAAAGGAGCACCTCAATTGATGAGTAATTATCCACCAATATAAAAGTTGATTTATTATATGAAAAGTAGTCTTCCACTAAAACAAAATTTTGTGTACCAACATAATGGTAAAAATTATAAAATTTTCAAATGTTGCTTTTTGAAGTTTAAACATATTTATTCATGCAATTTACCAATATATCAAAATATACAAGGATAACAAAAGTAAGATCTGGAAACAAGCTACACACAGCTTATATCAATCTGATTGATTTTGTAAGTACATGTACCCCTGTGATGAGAGTTGTAACTGGGAACTTTAAAGAGGGAAATTTAAAACTGAATTGACTTTTCAGTCCTCACTTTCCTGAGAAAGTTGTAATCAATTAAAAATCTTAGAGCACTGTCAAAAAATGGAGAATGGCCCTAGCCTGCAGTTCAGTGGTACACAATAAAAAAAATTAAAAATATATTGTAGTAATTATTCAATAAAAGAATTCAATTGAATTTTAGATATTTTCTAAAAACAATCCACTAAAGCAGCTGTCACTGTAAAGACATCCTATCTTCGTTCTCTTACTGTATAAAAAGCTGATATAAAAAAAATGTAGGTCTGGCAAAAAATTGATGGGTCTGACAAAACTTGCTACCCTGTAGGCTCCATTGTCTGACAGAAAAAAACTGTTTGCATCTCTGTGTATGCCTTTAAAATTGTTTTAGATTTTATTTTCATGTTATGCCTACTGAAATAAAGTTTTCAGGTGTACATGCTGTATGAAAACATTACAAATGGATAACATGTGGACATTTTCATTCTGTATTAAATATCTAGTATTTGTTCAATTATCTTAAATCCACTAATTAGCAGTAAACAATCATTAACAGAGGTGATAAAATTGCCAAAGGCAATAGGTATTTAACTTAATCCCATTGTCAGTTAATTAGCGTTACACAATCGGGTAACAATTTTACCGGAAACGCCGATAGGCATGAAATTTGGACATTTTTTTTGAAAAGGCAGAGGGTGCATTTTTTGTTTTGGAGGGCAGAAGGAGGGGGTATGTGGTATGTATAATGCGCACATTTATACCCTGGTTCATGTTTCTTGTAAGAGGGGTGCGCGTTATACATGCCTACAGACATTTTTTTAGTCTTTTTTTCAGGTCCAAACTCTGACAAAGAAATTTCCAGGAGAAATGAAGAGTACGGATTTTTTTTGCTAAAACCTCGATTGCTATTATGTTTCACATGTTATATTTGTAATATGTATCTTATTGTGCTTGATTTGTCATGTTTTATTCAAATAAAATATATTTTATATCTCTGTAGTTACGTTTATAGTGTAAATTTGTCCATCTGTTTGCAATCTGGAAATTTGCCATGTCTTAATAAAGACACAATAAAGCTTTTGTTGTCAGTTAAATTAGTCTCTGTGTTTCTTGTTGTCATAACTTACTGTTTTTGTGTGTGTTCATCATGGAGAGTAGAAGAAAAGTGTATGAAAATTGAATAAACCACGCTCGTTTTGAAAAGATAAACCACCATTTTTCTAATGTATCAGGTGATCGTCAGTCATGTGACTTGATATTGTAAAGTGATGATTTAGTCTATGAGAAGTTTATTTTTATAAATACGTTTCTACTTTGTAACTTTTAAACAACTGTTTAAAACCGTTCAAGAAATTATGATTGAAAACATGATAATCCCATAAATGTAACCTGAACGAATTTAATTAGGAACAAGGTGAACCTGTCACTGATTTGTTTTGACATCGATTAGACCCGTTGATTGAGGTGTGATAATCCCGATTAACAGCTAGAATCAACAAACAAAAAATAAAAATAATGAGATTTTAACAATTTATTACAGCACTAATGATGTTAATGATAATCATTTGACTGATTCATAATTATGTTATTGTTTCAATCAGAACATTAATTTGGATATTTAATCTTGTCCTTGATACTCATACAATTTATTAAATTTGGTTTTAAAAAAACAAACTTAAATGTAGATTTATCTCAATCTAATAAAATTCTTATCATGCTTATTCTTTTGTCAGAATATTTGCAATTTCATTATTAATTACGTATTCCGTACAGAATTCTCCGACATCGGTGTCCATTTAAAAAACTTCCTGTTAACCGATAGACTTCCTGTTTGCCGATTTTGGAGCTGTAACTTTTCCTAAAAATGTCTACGAGTCTTATACAAACAATAAACTTTTTTTCTCATGATTCTTGGACCAAAAAGGGGGTGCGCACTATACACCCCAAAAAACGGTATGCCCCTTGGAAATATTAAAATTTATGGAAAATGTCCTCGTTAGCGCTCTCACGGGTACAATTCCTACCAGATTTTTATATAACTTATACTATAGGTTAATATCAGCAATATCTTCGACAAGTTTTATAATGGTGGACGATCGAATTTTTTAAAAAGAGTTATGCCCCATGGAAATATTAAATTTATGGAAAATGGCCTCGTTAGCACTCTCATGGGTACAATTCTTGATTTTTATAAAACTTATACTATCATGACTATAGGTTATTTAATATCAGCAATATCTCAGACAAGTTCTATACTGGTAGACAATCGACTTTTTTTAAAAGAGTTATGCCCTATGAAATATAAAATATGTGCAACACAGGGGACATTAGAACTCTGTTCTTTTATAATTTTGGTTTATTGTTACAAGAATGATTCTTAGTCAAAAGATTTTTACAATGGTTAAGAATCTTAGAACAGGTCATCTAAATTTTTGTACATCCATGCGCAGTCTTCTCAATATATTTGCATTAAATGTTTACATTGGAATTAGATCTGTTTTAATTTGCATTCAGACTAAAAATTTAAACTTAAAATTTGCAGCAAGATCAATGGATTTAGTTGATATTTTTTTTCCCAGAACCTCTCTGGACTATTTGCTTATGTATACAGATAATTGATGTGTGCTAGTGACATTTACAGTCAGTTAATATATAAATGGCACTGGCTACGGTTACATGGAAATGTAACGATAATATAAAAATTATTGTTACATTGTAGACTAATTGCCGGAATGCAGGGTTGGGTAAGGAACTGATTAATTACGAATGTAACAATAATATTTGGGTCTACGGTTACATTGCGTTATTGTTACATTAAAGACTGTAATGTATGATAGATTTATTAAACTTACACCTTCTATTGTTATGTTGGTTAATTCTTCAATATGTACTAGATAATATTAATAATAATAATATTATTCAGCGAATAAGTATTGATTGTTTTGGTGTTGTTAAAATCATTACTACTAAAGTTTAGTTCAATATCACTATTGATGAATACTTAATGAACTGTTCAATAGAGCATGTACTGTCACGACTGATAAGATCACAAAATATCTGGACTCTGAAAATGAAAACACTGTTTCCACCAATTTCAATCTGTCGGCAAATGTCAACATTAATCATGTTAATTGCTTTCACAATTGACTTGTATTTAAACAATTCAACCTAACATGCTTCCAAAAAAAATATTGACGAAAATTGTAAACATCGCAAGAGTAACAAAATATTTTTCACCTAAAGCATGACATTCAGACATTGAAAGTTTCTTAAACTTCATAAAGGGATAATACAGAATGGAATTGTACGGTATGCAATATAGAGCGTGCACATTGCTGTATCATTGCTGTATCACTGGTTTGTGATGGCTGCTTAGAGTGGTTTCACCGAAAATGCGTCGGACTAAAACATGCTCCAAAAACAACATACTGGATTTGTAGAAACTGTCACTGTAAATAAAACTTGAAATCAAAATATTGTATGCAATATTGTAAATATCAAATAAAAGTTTTCAAGTTTTATTTTAATACATATTTATTACTATTCCCATCGTACATTGCAGTGCGTTAACGTAACAATAACGCAATGTAACCGTAGATTCAAATATTATTGTTACATTCGTAATTAATCGGTTCCTTACCCAACCCTGCATTCCAGCAATTAGTCCCCAATGTAACAATAATTTTTATATTATTGTTACATTTCCATGTAACCGTAGCCAGTGCCTATATAAATTGAGGTCATGTGTGAGGAATTTATTCCCATACTAACGTTTCAAACCAATTTAACACCAACTCATATAGTGATTTACCCCACTATACTCATAATTTGCATGCTACCAAGGAAATGAAAACATTGTGTAGTAACTTTTTATACTATTTACTGCAACAGTTTCTAGTGAAGTATAAATCAGTTTTTAGCCACCTTGTGGAGAACAGTCGGGAGCGATTGGTACTTTTACAGACATCGGTACTTTTAACGTGGTCGGTAATTTTACAGATGCTGGAACGGTACTTTTACCGATGTCAAGGGCGACCTTTCTTTCCTCTCAATAACAGAGTGTATACAGCAAAACACAGTGCATAAATTTTTCTATAAGTATAGACTAAAATAAAATTTGTACCAGGAGAAAAGAAAATCTACCGGTATTTTTAAAATATTGCATTTCTTAATCCATTAGTAAGAAAAATGAATCAGCGAGTCTGATATTGACTTGGAAATTCTGATACCATCTTGTGCAAAATGACCATTCACCATTGTCTTACGATTATCTCCCTTATTTACTGTTTTAAATAATTCCTCCAATACAAAGGAGCACACTGTCGTGCTGAAACCATGGGAGATTCAGAAACTTACTGTACATAATAAAAAAAATTTGTGGGTAGATGTGATTGTCTTTATATACAAGAAAAACATATTTTTTGTTTTAATGAAAGATTGAAAGATAACAATACCAAGGGTGACAGACGGTTTTGGGTGGGGTGCAAAGGGGTGGGAAAGATTAATAAATTGCTTGGAGAGGAAAGATTAAATTGAACAATGCAATTGCAGTTTGAAATATATACGATAGATATGTGGACATTGGTCATTTATTTATTTTTGTTTCAGATATGCCGAAAAATCAGCCAACCCCAGAACAACCCCTACAACAAAGTGAATTTCACAGCTGAGGGGTTTGATACAAAGAATAGGAGGACCGGCAAGGCAAGAGCTGATGCATATTTTACGAGGGCAATAACATAATTTCTAGATCTGAAGAACTTCATACCATAACAGGGCAGAAATCAAAGTCATCATCATTCCTACCTGGACAGGAGGAAGCCTAAGGTACATTTTTATGAACATTTGCGTAGTTGAAATAGAATCTTGGGAATCTTATGATATCGTTGTTAGTAGGGGTCTCATTGGGGGTTCTGATCCCGGATCCCGCTTACTGTTTTGTCAGATTCCGTATCCGCTTACACTATGTGCGTAAGCAATTCTCATTTTTGTAATTTCCGTGTCCCGCTAGACTTCATTTCCGCTTTCACGACACAATAATTTGACTTTCACGTGTCACGCTTACAAAAATCGGCAATCCCGGTCACGCTTAGACCCCAATGAGACCCACTTAGTACGTTGATTATCTCTATCAATTGGAACAATCATATACTACATATCACCAGTCGAAACTATTACATATACACTCATTATAAATTCATATATTTTGCATGTTTTCAAATTTGATATGATCATTGATGTAACTATTATAACCACTAAAGGAAGGTTGCTTTTATAGCATCATGCTGGAATCGTGTAGCTCTTTATTTCACTATTTACCAATCAATCAAAATACCTCTTTGTTTCGTAATACAGGTATGGCAGTCCAATGATTTCCTGACCTACAGGAGGTCACTGTAGACCCCACTGTGAACGAGAAGGAGAATGCAGAAACTGTAGAGATGGCAGCAGTGGGAACAGCCCCAGTCCAAGGAAGGAGCCTTTGTCGGAGATCCAAGCCACCAATATACCTTCAACTTCAGCCTCAAAATCAAAAACAGGTGCGCTATTTGCCACATTGTTTATGGTTCTGATGCTGATATTGAGTCTCTCTGGGTTCAGTGCTCTAGGAATGGCTGCAGTTGGTGGGTACATTGCAGGTGTATCTGCATACAGTACCCAGCAACTGATGCCGGACATAGAGCACTGAAAAAATGGTCTATTAATAAAGTGTTTTGTCCCAAACATATTCAGTGAACTTATCGTTGTAATATATTTTTTATTGTTACTTTTTGCTGTTTGAATCTGTTTTATTTATTTACTGATCTCGACGTTTATTTAGATTATATGTTTATGTTGAAGTTGTTATAATGAACGACCGTTATATTATTGTTTTATATATAATAAATGTGCCGTATTATACCCTTTATTTTATGTGTGCCAGCTAAGAAGTACAAAACAAAAGATTATAATCAAGAGTGACACTTAAACATCAATCACTTGTTCTGCTTCGTGCTGAATTGTTTCGTTTGCTAATTGTTCTTGCAGTTCATGGCTCACGTCTGAGTAGAATTCAACAAATACAACTTTGTTTTTCCTGGTTTTGGGATAAGAGATCTAAACAAAGATTGAACTGAAACATCAGGCATGAGACTTATCAAGGCATTTATCATTGTCCGTATTTGTCTTTTGTTTTGCTTTCTATTTTAGAAAATTCGTCTCTGTCGATTTTAGTTAGGAACACTGGGTCAAGTTTCACCCGCCAAACTGACCAGATTCTGCTAAATGGGATTTATATGTGGCATAATTGTCTCGCCCTGTTTGTTTTATATTGTGGAGTATGGGATCTAAAGACTCTCCGTCCATAGATGAATGAACGTTTAGACTTGATTTCATAAGATATCCTCTTACATGTATCTCCGCCTCATCATTAACTCCTCATTGTCTAATCTTGGACGACGCGACACGAACTGGAGTATGATGAAATTGACATTTCTTTAAGTGATTTCAGTTCTTCGCACTTTCGCGACACTCGTTTCCACACCTCTGAATTAGGGACACCCGGTGGTAAAAGGACTTTATGAGTTTGTTCTTCTCTTCATGAACAAAGTCTGCACCTTGTCCTTTGTTATCAATTTCAAACGGAGAAAGACTCATTTTCAACCAATACTGTTGATAAACTATCGGGTATTGCATTCGATCACAAAGATCTCGAACGATAAGTTCCTGGTATTTGGGGTGATTTCCTGCAAAAACATCGGGTAAAGAACAACCTAGCAGCCATCATATTATTATGATGGTTTTTTCGAACGGCTTCGTTGTACATCTTAAACGACAAAAGGAATGTTGTACATAGATCATATAGATAAAGAATACTTGGACTTTTGACGCTGTCTCGTACTCCACTCGTGAAATGAACTTGCAGAAATGTTTTGCGGCGCATTACGGATGAAGAGAACTAGTAGCTCTTTTAAACGGAATCAAAGAAGGTAAAAGGATTTGCTTTGAACGGTGGTGATTTGCTCCATGTTTCATGACATCTTGTGCCTTTTAGTTCTGAACCCAAGTAACTGAACAATCGATGACAATACAGGCCAACTGAAATGTAATAAAGTTTTGGCCATGTTTAACTCTATGTGACCTGGTCCTGGACGAAATACAAAATCCCCAAAATACTTTTTCAGAACAGAATCAATTGGATGGTTTTGTTTTTTGACATGATCTTGAAGAGTTTCTGTTCGCGTGTCTACTATGTTATCACATGATGAACAAGCATATAAATGCTGCTGGAGTCGCATCGCAAAAAGGTAAGGAATGCCATCAGACCATACTACCACCCATTTCCTTTCTTCGGAATGTTACATGTATTGCGAAGGTGGTCTAAAACAATTCTGATATTCTTTTCATTGCAAGGATTTACCATGCATGGCTCTCAACGGTAACAACGGGGTTTTGGTGGATGTTTTGATGGTGTTCTTCTGTAGGATCGAAATCAAGGGGTAGAATTTGTGGTCATGTTTGCATTCGGACATTTGTCATCTTTAGATGGATACACAAATTGCATTTAGTACAAACAGAGTTTTAAATCCCATTTGATTTTGTTTCGATGCAATATCTATTTTATCATATTGTGCACCGCATATATCCACCTTTTGGTCAATTTTGGTTTCGCCAAGTATTCGGTAATTATATTGTTTCTATATGATCTAAATATATCTAAATATTTCAATTAGTATGCATTAACTTGGTCAACTAATTCAGAAAAATCGTTAGTTTGCCACTGCAAGGCATTAATGTTTCATCTTTTGTATTGTGCTTTCTGATATTTGAAAGTTTGAAATAGAAGTACAAATATCAACAGGCATTTTCGATCCGACCATTATGCGACCAGATGATTTTCCTAATTTTTGATTGTTATCAATAGCACATTGCACGTGACCAATAGGACATTCAACTTGCTCAGAAGGTGAACAAATATAATTATGAACTGTAGAGTAACTCCCGGATGATTCCCAACAGCCTGTTAAAGAGGCACAAAGTTTTGAATTTGTAAGGCTAAATGCAACTACATTTCGCTGGAAGGCAAACGGGGTTACTAGTTTTATATTTCGTGTGTAGTAAATCTGTTCGATTGAATGGACTATCGCATTAACTTTCTTTTCATTTCTATTGCTAATGTCATATGCAGTAGTATGGTTAACAAAAGATGACAACAATGGATTTCTTTGTTCTAGCCACTGGATTTTGTCTATGTTCATATCTTTATACTGATTACTTATATTATTTCTGCCATCTTTATATATAGCAGGATTAATAATGTCACCCAAAATTTCACCAACTTTACATAGTTTGTCTTGAGTTGACTTATCAAGAGCATCCCATGTGTCGAGGATTCCAGAAAGGACAGAACCCCATCAAAAGAAATATGGGTACCTATATCATTATTTTGATTGTCAGTTTCTATAGAAGAAGGGTTACTTCATCAACAGATGGGTCTATACTTCGTAGGTTACATTAAGGGTGTCTTCCAAAGCTCTTCATTGCCATTATTTGTAATGTCTATTGTTTCATTGAAACTACTTTCCAGAGTTTGGTTTTGAATGAAATGGTCCTGTGAATGTTTCAGGCAATCAGGGACCGCTGTGCGTCGCCAATGTCGCAATTTGCGATTTTTATTTCATCTGGCGACAAAATACGGCTGCTGGCGATATTTCTGGCACCAACATTTTACTATGTAAAATTTTCATTTCTTGACAATATCGATCTTCATTTTAATTGGTAAAGTTAAAAAGAAATAAGTTGTAAAAATTTTTACCTGGCGACAAGTTTATGACTTTTTACGACCCCAAGCTAATCAACAGTTACAACAGGTGCCATAATCTGTTGTTACAGGTAATCCATTTATCAGATGGGTCATTAATGATCATCAACATTAATTAATTCAAATAGAATTGGTCAGTCGGCATTTTGTCTTTGAAGAAATGGTCATACCGCACGACTCCACAATTTGCAATGTTTACCGTATAAAAAAATAGTTGTATGAAGAAAGCGTAACTGACAGGAAATCGAAACCATAATCAACTTGTTAAAAACATCGTTTACTTATTTCCGATGAAAAATAGCAAATTCAGACGAAATTTGTCTTTGACTGCCCTCAGTTATGATACGAAAATAACAAAACCGACCGCCATTGTTCACCTTGTGACTTGTTCTACGTACTGTTTATAATCCTCCAAAGAAGGAGCACACCGAATAAAGAAAGATAACTCAATTTTACTTTTCTAATCATTGAGATACCTACTTTAGACATGTCTAAGATATTTCTACATAGTTCTTGCTTTAGAATTTACATGTTTAGGTCATTTGAGTTATGGGAAGAGTTAAAGAGGGTCTTAGTAGCAGTATGGGTAGGATGCCTTTTGTCATCTTTTTCTGTCATCTTTTTTTTTTAATACAAATTTTCACTATTCTGTAAATTTAAACACCTCTTATTTTATTTTCTTCATTCAATTACCCATTTTTCTATACTTTATAATTTAATTTAAAGACATTTTCTCTAATTTTGTAGAGTATACAGACCATAAGCTAATTTATATTCTTCTACATATGAAATACTGACACAAGAAAATAAACATGATAAAGTACACATGTTGTTTTGTTGTATGTATATAAACCCTATGCAATAACTTACTTAGTATTACATGTTAAATTATGTAAAGTGCAGGCTGAGTGCATAAGAAATTTAAATTGAACATTGTTTAAATTTTGGTAGACTAAATAAAGACTCTAGCTGGTTCTAAAGTTTTCAAAACTGGCGACAAAATATAGGAGCTGGCGATTTTCTGGCTCCAGCTTTTGGGAGCCAGAGCAGCCCCTGGGCAATGGGTGCAAATGTGTTTTATTCTGGCAGTAATAAGACCACGAGAAAGAAGTGCAGTGTATGATGCACGACGAATCGAACTTGCTAGTAACAGGCTACATTTGTAATCGTCTGGACAAAACAGTTCATGATTGAGACATCCACACTTTCTAGCATATTTTCCTTGTATCTTTGGAATTTTAGATGACCTTCTAGTTGCCATACCTATAAGAAAACAAAACAATTTCGTAGATTTTTTTTAATGTGTTATAAAGATTAACATTAAAATGTATTGATAATGTTATTGGTTCATGGTGTCAAGGATTTCCAGTCTGGAGACTCTTTGAATGTCGCAGCTGGGGATGCTGGTGGCGTGTAATCGTTAAAGGTCTTCACAATGTCCTTTGCTATATTTTCACCAACACATGATTGTAGAATGTCATTGATGGCTGAAACCATTAAGCTTGGTACTTCCAGGGTATACCTACATGGGATAACAGTACCAGGATACCTTGCATTGCTAACCCACGGTTCATACGCTCTGACAGGAGCACCAATAATTTCACTACAAAGCATGAAAGTATAACTGTACATGCAACTTAATGCAATTCATATATATAATAAAATTACAACGACTAAACTATATAAATCATTTAAAATGCAATATGTATGTTATTATTTGTAAGGTTTTTGTCACAACCATATTTTCTATCAAAGTGTAATAAGAAACTTTTCTTTTGGTGTGTCACATATTGATTACACAATATAAATATAAGTTATAAACGCAAACACCAATCAACATCCAGCCACCAATCAACATCCAGCCATATCAAATATGCATCCCCTTTTTATTTTATTTTAACTTTCAACATGAATCACGAAAAAGATGGGTAGTTTAATATACCAAAGTGAGTTTATTAAGAGACAATCGGTAAGGGAACTGATTAAGTTAGTGTTAAAGATTATTACTGATCTTACCATTTGATTTCAATTGATCCAGAAAGATCTACAACATCAAAGAATGCACTTCTCAGTGGAACAGGTTTGGCAGGAACATGCCCAATAATGCCATGGTTATTATGATGTACGGAAAAGCTCATGGAATCTGCTACATTGTTTTTATCTTGAACTACTTCACAAATGGAACCCACGTTTTGTCTATATACATGGTATCCAGTAACAATACTTGTTATTTGAATTTTGTCAATTTAAACATGGCTACTACGTGTATCTAAGTCGATAAATTTTCTGATTTCCGACCGATAAAACTACCGATTTCCGATCGGTAAAAGTACCGATGTAGCGGAACGCCGTTTTTCTGGGAAAATACGATGGTAAACGATCCCATACTATCCTAGAATGCTAAATAAGTCAAATGCAAGTACTTACCTTCGAGATGAACATAAACACATAGGGTTTTTTATTAAAAATAACAAATAATGCTCCATATCGATAAATTTACCGATGTCGGTAAAAATACCGATCGGTAAAAGTACCAATCGCTCCCGACTGAGAACTTGCAAAACATTGATGTGCTCTTTTTTCTTAGTGTATGTAGCCTTTTTTTTGTAAGGGAGGTAATTTTTGGCAACTACAGTTTGAAAAATTACTCAATGCTACTATAAATAGTTACTTAAACGAACTTCGTTCTCTTAAACTTTTAAACACAAGCTTTATATGTACAAATGTACATCCTATTAGGGTAAAAGGTCTCAACATGCTCAACCTTACAAAACATTTTTGACTTTTCGAGGTCAAACTTTCAACATCGTTATCTGTGTTAGTATTTGACAGATAGCTAAAATTGTTTGGTAGAATATTTCTTTCTCTCTACTTATTTCGATAACAAGCAAATAAATCATCAGATTGCATTCAGTAACGAGACATTCATAATTATATTCTTTACCAATGTGCTGAATCGTGAGGCAGCCATGATTGCAATTCGGAGAAGGTACGGCTAAATGTCTTACGACATTTCCGTAAGAAGAGATTTAAAGTACACAATTAAAATACATATAACGAAATAAAAAGCTTAAAAACCAGTAACTATGGTTTACAATACTTATCTTTGATATCTCATCTATTTCGAGCTTTAATGATTTTTTTTAATTTATATAAGAAAGTGTCTTTTCCTTATTTTAGGTTGTCCATTCCAGCAATGAGAAGCTGAAGGACAAAAGTTGTTGAGATTGAGACCACAAAAACTCAGAATGCCTCCCTATGAAATGGCTCTCATCTTGCGAGGAACACTTGCACGAGTAAAAAATAGCATTATTTTGAAAGATAATTCATATCTGTTATCCCTAAAGCCAAACTATTATCATTAACATCATCAACCATAACTAAGGCACCTTAAAAAGATATTCGTAAATTGGAATCTGTCCAAAGAAGGGCCACTAAACTCGTAAAGAATATAAATCATTTAAGTTATGAAGAAAGATTACGCTCATTGGGATTGCCAACCTTGGAATATCGTAGGGATAGAAATGATATGATACAAGTGTATAAAGCGTTGCATGGTATAGATGATATAAACTGGTTGAGCCTATTTACTTTTGCACCATCTAATAATACTAGAGGTCACTCCTTAAAACTCTTTAAGAAACAGTGTAAGACGACACATAGACTAAATACTTTTCAATTAGAGTAGTCATGGTAGTGGATCAGTGGAATAACCTGTCAGATTTAACAGTGACGGCAAAGACTTTGAATAATTTTAAGTCTTCGTTAAATGGCGAGAATTGGAACCCGTATAAATTTATATGTTCATGTTAATTGTTAAGCTACGCACACCTAAATAAGTTCTATTTTTGGTGGAAGAAGACTTCAAGTCTTCTGAAGGCCTATGGTGCCGACTTTAAAATCATTGAACCACCTCCGTATGCCGCATCCGTTTCTGTGTATTACAATTTCATAACAACTTCCGATTCTTGACACCGATTTTTACACATGATTAAGCATCTGAATCATTTAATTTGTAAATTAGGATTGAAAAACAATCACTATCGTTAATATTTACCCTTTTATTTATGTAATTTATTAGATTTCATCTCATCTACATGAACGTTATTTGTTTACTTGTAACCGGATGTTTTAATGTAGATATTTGTAGTACCCATGCGTGAATTTGGTATCGGGACAACTCGCCCTGTTTACATGTTCGCCCTTGGTCTGTTCGTCCTGAGTTCTTTCGCCCTTATAGTACGCTCACCCTGTGTTCATTCTCTTCACTCTTATCTTACACAACGTTTTATAATACGTCCTTGCATTTATTAAAAATATTGATATTAAGGGTATCGTTAAAAAGCTCTAAAACACGATTTAGTGAAAATCATCTGTTCCTTATTTTGTTCCCAAGGTAAGACAATAGTGTTCAGCCAATCAAATTCTGTGTTTCTCATGATCAAATTAATAAGCCAATCAAAAACGTTTTCTCTGAAGATTATTCTAACATGCTAGATTTTGAACTTGTGTTGTTTTCATCTAGTACTTTAAAAATACTTTTAAATAATACAAGTGAAAACAACTCCGTTGTACTTGGTGTTCCTAATTGGAAGGAAATACGAAGAAGAAGAAGAACAAGAAGTTGTAAAATCGTGAACATGGCATGTGAATTTTCATCTGCAAGGAGGTTCTTACACAGCATAAGGATAAAAGCATGACTGATTGACCAAATTCAATGATGCAGTAGTCAGTACTACCATAAAGATAATAAATAGTATTTTTTCACTAATTTATTGACATTATACTTTTGAAACATATGTTATTTTTGTATTCAATTAAATCATTTAAAGCACAATGTACTATTCTTTTTCACAAAGACAAACAAACAGGTTGGGACCCCCACCCCACCCCACCCATAATGAGTGTTGTCCCTTAAATGAGGGACTATCCCTAAAAAGGGTCATTTACTGTTGAAAAAAACGAAAGAAAATTTTAAGATTTTTAACTCAAAAGTGGGAAAATTAATTATATTTGGAACAACTTTTCTAAATGAGGGTCAAATTAATAAAGAAGATATAAGTTTAGAAACATCACAAAATTCTTTTGACATGCATAGTTCTTGGGGAAAAGTTTCATCAAATAATATGAATATAGAGGTGCTCATTTTTACAGTGGGTTGTAATGTTCTTCTAATGAGGGTGACACATCTTTGCATTATTCAAAATTGGAAATTTCAACAAGCATCTAATATTCTTACACAAGAAAATAAACCCTGGTCTGCTAGCTACATGTTCATCTTTTCTACTGATTTAAAACTTAAATCATGCAAACAGACTTAAGAAAAGGCATGTAAGCTCATCATAAAATATGACACTTTTCAAGACAATCCAGATCGTGCAAAATACTTAGCTAAAAATTGTAACCTTTAAAATTGTTGTCGCACACTAAAACCCCATGGGAAATTTCAAAAGTTGGCAGGTATGTAACAAGTCTTACTATTTTATGCCCCATTTATGGGCATTATGTTTACTGGTCTGTCCGTCCGTCCTGCTTCAGGTTAAAGTTTATGGTCGTGGTAGTTTTAATGAAGTTGAAACCAATCAATTTGAAACTTAGTACTTACACATGTGTTCCTTATGATATGATCTTTCTAATTTTACTGTCAAATTAAAATTTTACCTAATTTTCACAGTCCACTGAACATAGAAAATGATTGTATAGATTGGAAATCCATGTACTTATGACACATTCTTGTTTGAAGAAAAAAATACATCATAGCGATAATGGAACAAAGCAGGCTGGGTTAGTGGGGCTGCTTTTATGGTAATTCAAGTTACCTTTTAATTTATTCACCTTCTTCCACCTCAGAGCTATCAGCTCTTTGATTATAAGTATATATATATATATATATATTATTATGAGAGGAGAAATTGCATTACGATAATCCAGGATGAGGGTCAGTAGAAGCCTTTGGCTTATTTTAAGGACCGAAGATAAAGGTATAAAGGTATAAAGGCATAAAAAAACTCCAGGTTTCATGATATCAAAATAATTGTCTCACAAGACTGAAATAACATGGAGAGTACCACCTACTCTTACTTTTATTATTTTGGAACTAAGCTGGTCGTCACGGTTCCATTGGCCAATATGTACATTCGTCCAGGGTCACAATTGCCCACCATGCATTGTTTCTGTATCAGATTATTCATTGGTAACAGTATGTTACATGTTGAAAGAATCAATGCAATCTC
Source organism: Mytilus coruscus (assembly GCA_017311375.1). Taxonomy (NCBI): domain Eukaryota; kingdom Metazoa; phylum Mollusca; class Bivalvia; order Mytilida; family Mytilidae; genus Mytilus; species Mytilus coruscus. Next base: position 36,296,350 of record CM029603.1, on the reverse strand, counting down.
AATTCTTAATATAGTCTTAAATTTTTCTGACTGTATTTTTTGTACATTGTTTTTGTGAGAAATGTAAGAAAATTATTGTTGATCGTAATAGGATATTTATAGACATTTAAAATGATTTAATCCAATTCAAATATATAAAAATATTCAACCAGTGACTGAACAACACATTTATTCACGAATGTGTGTAGCGCATGAGTTAATTATCAGTGTTGTTCTGTCATGATTCAGTGATTTTCCTGCCTTTATTTTAGGGCCGAATATCGGCCCTGCTCCCAATCAGAAAATGCCTAAAATTTTTCCCAATTTAACCCGTAAAATTCCCAATTCAATCAAGTTGTAGCGGAAAGGTAATTGATAATTTTATTGTTCGTGGGATTTGGTTCAAAATATAGGTTGTTGTACTGTTCCCGTGTAATCATGTCGAATATAGACAGGTAACTATCATATTTCGACCGTAAACCAGTTTTACAATGGATAAACTTAGTTCAGCATTTGGATGACGTCCGGTGGTTAACAATATAAGTGTCTGTGAGAGAAATCTTACTGACAAGGAAACTTGCAATAATTCTCAGGGTTGTATGACTGAGTTGATATGTTCAAATTAAAACATGAAAGAAAATTGAATTTTTAAATAATAAATAACATGCACATCCTTAAAATATGTTGAACACAATGATTTATTTCTTCCCAATTCATACGTTATACGACACATTTTTCCAATTGCCTAGGGCCCAGGCCCCATTTGAAAAAGGGTAGGAAAATCACTGTGATTTGAATATTTTTCAATATTTTAATAGACCACTTTCGAGTTTTAATGTCCTTCAACGGAAAAGTTTGTCAATTATGTGCGGCTTTATGAAGCATTTACCAGATAAAGGGACCGCCTGTATCCCTGCACTTTTAAAGTTCATCAAGCGTCTTCATGATCGTCATGCATAATCGACTAGAAATAATGTTTGTTCCGTAGGTACTTGATCACAATTCCCCAATGACAGCGATTGCTGATTATCAATTATAAGAATTTAATTTGCAATATAGCATCATATTTTTTCAACCGCTTGCTCAACATGGGAAGGAAGTGACAGTGCTCCTAAACGCATGAATGATGTTCACTTAAAACAAAGTTTTTGACTTTTGATGGAAATGCAATGAACTAGAAAGTGGTCTTTTGTTTGATTAGTTATTCTTTTTATTGCATTGAAAATGGGCTTTTTAATGGAAATGAAGTAAAAAATGCAAGGAACTTCATCTTTTTCTATGCATTTACAATTTGCTTTCATGCAATGTCATCAACAAAACCTATTGTTGTATGACGTCTGAGGAGTAAATTTATTGAGTTTATTTCACATGTGAAATTATAGGTTTTTATTTCACTGGGAAATCACTGTAATTCATTTCAACCAATGTAATTATAAATGATATTGTAATATTCCTTTCATATTTTTTCATCAGAAGCATACAGTAATATAATATTTGATCTTTTTATTTTCAGCCTGAACTTGCACAAGCTTTAAAGAAAGGCTGCCAAAATTTGTTGAGCAATGGTTCAGTTGTCCGTAAAATAGAAAATCTTGGGCAAAGAGAACTTCCTTATTACATGCGTGCGCATAATACCATTCACAAAGAAGGACAGTAAGTATGTTTCTTAACCTACTATTCATTAAAAAAAAATTCTGGTAAGCACAAGTATTATTTCTGATTGAACAAAAAACATTGTGAAACAATGACAAGCTTTGAGCAGGTTCATTATCATATTGGGAATTTGGTATGAAGTTTTTATGCCTTCCTATCCTGCTTCCTATACAGATAGTAAAGGGGCATTAATTATGTTTTCTGGTCTGTGCAGTTCACCCTTTGTCATGAATTGGGTTAAAGTTTTTAGTGAAGGCAGTTGATACAGTTGTTCATTATAATGTGAACAATTTAAATTACATTTATATACCAATTAAGAGTTTTGACCTTTATTTATTAAAATTACAGTTTTTATACCCCGCTTTAAAAAAGGGGGGTATACTGTTTTACCTCCGTCTGTCCATCCGTCAGTCCATCCGTCCGTCTGTCCTTCCGTCCCATGAATATTTGTCGTCACATCTTTCTCAGGAACTACATTACAAGGATTTCTGAAATTTGGCTTCAGGGTTTATATGAGTCAGCTATACCATGTGATGCATTTTTCGGATTCATCACTCAACAACTTCCTGTTTACCAAACACTTGTATCATTTTACACATGATAACCAATTTGAAAATTTTCATCACATTTTTCTCAGGAACTACAATACAAGGATTTCTGAAATTTGGTTTCAGGGTTTATATAAGTCAGCTATACCGTGTGATGCGTTTTCAGATTCATCACTCAACAACTTCCTGTTTACCGAACACTTACATATTTTTACACTATTAAAATTATCCACTTGCGGTGGGGGTATCATCAGTGAGCAGTAGCTCGCAGTTTCACTTGTTACTCCAATTTTGCAGTTCACTGAACATCAAATTGTGATAGCGTGAGTTGGTCACAGTGTCCTATGAACACATATTCATGTTTTACATGTAAATATATACTGCATGATGTACAGACAGGACTACATAAATAACTAATGAAATGATTTTAGTTGCTTTCTAAAAGTCTGTTTCGAAAGTAAAGATCTTGAGACTCAGGTTTTGCCTCATTTTTGTTGAGCCTTCGACTTTTGTCGAAAAAGCGAGACATAGCGATCCTACATTCCGTCGGCGGCGTCCACAAATATTCACTCTGGTTAAAGTTTTTGAAATTTTTATAACTTTCTTAAACTAACCTGGATTTCTACCAAACTTGGACAGAAGCTTGTTTATGATCATAAAATAGTATCCAGTAGTAAATTTAAAAAAAATTCTGGTTTTTCAGTATTTTACATATGAATGGACTTAGTTTTTCTGCCAGGAAACATTACATTCGCTCTGTGGTTAAAGTTTTTGAAATTTTAATAACTTTCTTAAACTATCCTTGATTTCTACCAAACTTGGACAGAAGCTTGTTTATGATCATAAGATATAGTATCCAGAAATTAATTTTGTAAAAAAGAAATTCTGGTTTTCCGAATTTTACTTATAAATGGACTTAGTTTTTCTGCCAGGAAACATTACATTCACTCTGTAGTTAAAGTTTTAAAATTTTAATAACTTAAACTATCCTGGATTTGTACCAAACTTGGACAAAAGCTTGTTTATGATCAAAAGCTAGTATCTAGAAGGAAATCTTGTTAAAATTTTGTACCTGTTTTTTTGTATTTTACTTATAGATGGACTCAGTTTTTCTTCTAGTTAACATTACATACAGCCTGCAGTTAAAGTTTTTAAAACATTTATTAGATTCATAAACTATCCTGGATTTTTACCAAACTTGGACAGAAGCTTCTTACAATCAAAAGATAGTATCGAGAGGAATATTTTTATTAATTTTTTTCCTCATTTTTGTTGAGCCTGTGATTAACAGCAAAAGTAGGCCACGGAACCCATACAAATTTTTTTTAATGAAATAAAGACTTCCTGAATTCAAAATCATTGTGACAATGGTTAAAGTATAAACTGCAAGAAGAGAAACTCCTTTCAACAATAGAAAGTTTTCTGATATTTAGATGAACTATATTTCATGTCTGTAACTGAGACCAAATATGAGCATTAAAAATAATTACACAAAAAAGCCTTTACACCTGTACACTGCAAGATTATACTGTGAGAATTGGTCTGGTTTGTTTCACTTGAGAATAGTTGTGATTTCTTTTCTTGATAGAGAAATTTTTAGATTAGTGCAAAAAGTATATACTTACATTGTTTATTTCAGTTATTTTCTGGTTAACTTTGATTCACCTGTTGAAGCTTTGAAACCAATCAAGCAAGGATTTAAAGAGAACAGAGATGTTGTCAGAGCTGGCTTAGAAAGAACTGACCAAGAGTTGATAAGACCTTGCCTTCATGGACCTTGTCAGTTTGGTGAAATTCCAGACCCTTTACATGAAAAGCGTATATATAGACAAAAAGTGACAAAGAGATTAGCAAAAACATATGGAAAATTCTCATTAAATTTAAGATGGAAATAAATGAAAATAAATTGGAATGTGTTCGACATTTTTAAATATCTAACTAGCATAGAAAATATAACAAACATAAGTAACTAATATGCCAATATAAGAATCTTCATTTAGTTCAGCCAATCATTTTTTTTTTTAGATTACATGGCTGAAGATCATATGAGGCTATTGTCATCACTTGGCTCCAATATAAATGTTATTATAAAACTTGGTCAATATTGTTATAAATCAGATCTTAACCAATTTTTGGTGGAGGTTTCTTGGGATGAAAAAGAACTCTAGTGAAGGTCACAGCACTGAAAGCAGCCATTAGTTTACTGAGATTTTGCCAAATATTTGGCTTTAGAATTATATTATTTAAATCATACATCCAATCATTACCAAAGTTAGTTTGATATCTTCCTTTTGTTGAGAAAAAGTTAAGGTAAAAGTATTGTTCCTGGAAAAAAACCTGCTTCTTCTATCCATTAATATTGCAACTGGGCTTTAACATCTATGGTGTTATGGAATTACTTGAAATTTGTAAATAATGTAGATATGGGGTAACGTACACATCAATGAGTCAGTAAGCCAAAATCACATACGGTCTTCGCCAATAGACAAATGTCTGTACACTATACATCAAGGTCTAAATCAACAGTGTAGAGCAATTGTGAAAAATTTACAAGATCTGTTATCAGGACCAAAATTCCTAAACAACTAAAAACATAAAGGTAAATCAACAGACAACCCTTGACACAGTTTACAACAGGCACAGGGTTAAACTATTAATTTTTATACGACCGCCAAATTTTTTTTGTGGTCGTATATTGGTATGACGTTGGCGTCGTCCTCGTAGTCGTCCAGCGTCGTCGTCGTCGTCCGAAGACACATTGGTTTTCGCACTCTAACTTTAGTTTAAGTGAATGGATCTCTATGAAATTTTACCATAAGGTTCAATACCACAAAAGGAAGGTTGGGATTGATTTTGGGGGTTATGGTACCAACAGTTAAGGAATTAGGGGCCAAAAAGGGTCCAAAAATAAGCATTTTTGTAACTTCCAGACATAACTTGTGTGTTAGTGTATGGATCTCTCTGACATTGTACCACAAGGTTCCATATCACAAAGGGAATGCTGGGATTGATTTTGGGGTTATTGCCTCAAAATTTTAGGAATTAGGGGCAAAAACAAGCATTTTTCTAGTTTCATGACAATAACTTGTGTGAAAGTGTATGGATCTTTCTGAAATTGTACTACAAGGTTCCATATCACAAAGGAAAAGCTGGAATTGAGTTTGGGGGTAATTGCCCAAAACTTTTAGGAATAAGGGCCAAAATAAGTATTTTCTAGTTTCCAGACAATAACTTGTGTTCAAGTGTATGGATCTCTCTAAAATTGAACTGCAAGGTACCATACCACAAAGGGAAGGCTTTGATTGCTTTTGGGGGTAATTGCCTCAAAATTTTAGGAATGAGGGGCCAAAAAGGGGCAAAAAACAAGCATTTTTCTAGTTTCAGGACAATAACTTGTGTGTAAGTGTATGGATCTTTATGAAATTGTACCACAAGGTTCCATGTCACAAAGGGAAAGCTGGGTTTGAGTTTGGGGGTAATTGCCCTAAATGTTTAGGAATTTGGGGCCAAAAAAACAAGCATTTTTCTAGTTTCCAGACAATAACTTGTGTTCAAGTGTATGGATCTCTCTGAAAGTGTACTGCAAGGTACCATACCACAAAGGGAAGGCTGGGATTGCATTTTGGGGTGATGAATGATAAGGGGGTTCAAAAAATTGGGGGGGGATTATTTTTTCCTTTTTTTCCTTTTTTTTTCTTTAAAATTTTCCATTTTAAATTGGTTACTTCTGATTTATATATAAAAGCAAATAATAATGATATGGTTTGAATAGGTAAATTAAAAATTTATGAGTTATTAGGGTACATTCATTCTGTGTCAGAAACCTATGCTGTGTCAAATATTTAATCACAATCCAAATTCAGTGCTGTATCAAGCTTGAATGTTGTGTCCATACTTGCCCCAACTGTTCAGGGTTCGACCTCTGCGGTCGTATCAAGCTGCGCCCAGCTGAGCATTTTATTAAATCTCAATTTCTGTAATATTTCTGTTAAAAATCTGTTGATGTGAAATACATTTTTTTATTAAACTCCTGCAGATTGATTCATATTTTACAATTAAATTGAATGAATCCCTTTTTATACGACCGCAAAAAATTTTGCGGTCGTATATTGGTATCAGGTTGTTGTCGTCGTCCGAAGACATTTGGTTTCTGGCCAATAACTTTAGTATAAGTAAATAGAAATCTATGAAATTTAAATACAAGGTTTGAAACCACAAAAGAAAGGTTGGGATTGATTTTGGGGGTTATGGTCCCAACAGTTTAGGAATTAGGGGCCCAAATAAGCATTTTTCTAGTTTCCAGACAATAACTGGTGGAACAGGTTATGGATCTCTCTGAAATTGTACCACAAGTTTCCATACCACAAAGGGATGGTTAGGATTGGCTTTGGGGGGTTATGGCTCAAACCGTTTAGGAATTGGGGGCAAATAAGGGGGAAAAACAAGGGTTTCCTGGTTAATGGACAATTACTTAAGTATTGGTCTTTGGATCTTTATGAAATAGATATTGGACCATTAAGCATTATATAAGGGATAGCATTCGATTGATTCATGATATTTTACAGTATATAGAAGAGAACAATATTTTTGGATTACTGCTCTTTATTGATTTTGAGAAAGCTTTGATTCTTTGTGTTGGGACTTTTTGCTATAAGTATTACAATTTTTCATGCTATTAGTATTACAATTTTTTTCATATGCTGAATTTAACTGTGTATTTGGTTGTTGGTCCCATTTTCTAATTGGTCCAAATTTTGGTCCTAAGGCTATAAAATTTGTTTTGTTTGATTTAATTAATATTAAATTTAAAAGATAATAAATACAATGTTATATTTGAATTACCTCCCTTACATTGCTTTTAAATGAAGTATAGTTGTCTGCTAGTTCTAGTATGAATTATTTTTTAGCTGTTTCTAGAAACATCAAATACTGCGATGGAAGTATATATAATATAATAATAGTGAATATCAAAGGGTTCAGTGGTAATAAATTTGTTTATTTGTGATCAATATCATTTGTTTGGGTTTTTTTGGCATAAAGAGTTACCTCCCTTACAATAGTTTTGTTATAAAGAAATTTTGTATTGTCTTGAGGTGATTAGCTGTCAGTTTATTTTTAGAAGTTACTATTACTGTATCAAGTGCAAATATTGTGTCCATTTTTGCCCGAACTGTTCAGGGTTGGACCTCTGCAGTCATATCCAGCTGCTCTTGGCGAAACAATTTATTAAATAAATTTTATAAGTTTTAACCATTTGATGATGTTTATATTAATATGGTATTGTTTTCAGTATAAAAAAAAATTATGATTTACTCTAGGGAAGTCAAAGCAAACATGCACATATTAAAACAAATTAACAATGTACTCTCTAAAAGGCCCCAACAGAAAACCACCATCAAGGAAGTAAAATTAAGAATAGGAAAGAAAATGATGTCCATTTAGTCATAAGTTTCGGTTTGAATTTTACCATAAGAACATCAAATTTCAAGGTATGAAAAACATTGTACATAGTAATAGTTGAGAAATATTGAAATAAATCTGAAATGTTTACATAGAATTAGACTGCAGATGGCTTTTATCATGTATTTGCATACACATTTAGTATGTTTGAGCTATTACTAAAAAGGGGTTAGTTATAGCAATTACAACATATAAAGTTAAATTTAAGCTTTTTGAGTGACAATATTATAAAAAAAAATCTGTTTGATGACATTATGTGGTAAAATGTAGAGAAATCAAAACAGGTACAAGCTGACCCTTAAAGGAGCAAAGTTTATCCAAGACTTCTAAAGAATACAAAACACATAAATAGTAAATACCACTATCATGATATCATCATAATCTTTTGTCACAATATTTAATAACAAGTACCTTAACAGTTGTAAGAGCACTAGTCAAAACACCAATATTTTTAGAAAAAAGGTGAGGATACCAAAAGTGGCAATCAAAGAAAGACAAACAACAAAATCACTAAAAGTAAAGAGCACGAACAACAAAACAATATCTAATAAAACACCATACAGAAAACTAAAGATACGTAACATAAACCTCACTAAAAACATGTAGGTAAACTCAGGTGTCCAAGAAGGAGGGTCTTAAAGGGGTTTATAGAAAAGAGAATAAAAGGCTAATGCTACAGAAAAATGTGCAAAAAAAAAGTAAAGAATAGAGAATATAAGAAATAGGCTAAAATAGATAAGGAGTAGAGAATAATGGGGTGCTAAAATATAAAGAAAAGAGAATAATGGGCAAAACTTATAAATTAAAGCATCGTCAGTGCTGTGATCCAGCCATTTTTTAGCTACAGGTAGTCAAACATTTTTTTTATCTCATTTTCAATATTTTTTTTCTATATACAAGCTTCTTTATGACATTTATATAGAGACAACCATTGCAACTTTGGATAAGTGATTTTAGCCCAAAATGTTAACTTGTGTTTAAACACTTTTAACAAGAAATCAAGGGACTGAAAAAAAAAACAGACAACAAAAGGATTGAAATGTAGAATGTCATCATTTTCATAATTATTTCATTAAAAATAAACCAGTGATATTTTTCTTTTTTAAAATCACCCCTTGTGTACTTCTTCTACAGTACTTCTGGCAATTAAAGTAATCAAAATCACTGATGTAAAGACTAGAAGAGTTGAGTGCATAATAATAGTTGGTTGACCGTTATGGAATATCCATTTCACATATGATGGCGGATATGTTCCTAATGTCGTTAATATAATCCCGTTCCCTTTTCATGAATGTGACCTACTGAATTAGACTATTTACCGGGTTTGTACTAACATGAGCAACATGATGGGTGCCACATGTGGAGCAGGATCTGCTTACCCTTCCAGAACACCTGAGATCACCCCCAGTTTTCTATGTTATGTTTTTTGTACTATTGCTTGTCTGTTTGCCTTTTTCTTTTTTAGCCATGGCGTTGTCAGTTTATTTTCGATTTATGAGTTTCAATGTCCCTCTGGTATCTTTTGCCCCTCTTCAATCATATTCTCAGATATCTTGGGGTGAACAAAAAAAAAAAAGAAGATTTATCACTCTTTATTTAAATTCAGAAAGATAATTGTTTTTTTTTTCAGTTGATAAAACAAGCTTGTCTCATAAAATTTACTTGTAAATGATTGTTTTTGGAAGTATTTCTATGTTTAACTTAGGAATCCAATTTTTCTAACTCATCTTAGGACCATTTGTCATCATAAGACACTGAAGATGAAAAGCTTTATTTCATTTTCATAATTTTACTTAAAAAAATTGTATTCAATTGCCCTAAGACGGAGAATTTCTCAATATTGATACAAATTCTTTTGATATTTAAATTTTTAGAAGGGGTTCTGATTTTGAATATCTTCTTTTTTTCAATTAAATAATTTTGACATGAATGGAAATAGAAATCTTCAAAATTTATTTGCGTTCATATTATGTTATTGTGTTGTCTGCGTCTGCGTCTGAAGACATTTTGGTTCGCAGACAATAACTTGAGTGTAAGTTCATGGATCTCTATGAAATTTTAGCACAAGTTTCATACCACTAAAGGATGGTTGGGATTGTTTTTGGGGGCTACTGTCCTAGTGGTTTTGTAATTAGGGACCAAAAAAGGTCAGTTTTACTGGTTCATGGAAAATAAATTGGTTCGCAGACAATAACTTCAGTATAAGTGTATGGATGTGTAAGAAATTTCAGCAAAAGGTTCCATACAACAATAGGAGGATTGCAATTGATTTTGGGGGTTATTGTCTTAGCTGTTTCGTAATTATGGGCCAAAAACAATAATTTGTCTGGTTTTAAGACAATAACTTGAGTACAAGAGATATTTCTCTGGTCGAAAATTTTAGCACAAGGTTCCACACCACAATAGGAGGATTGGGATTGATTTTGGGGGTTATTGTCATAGCTGTTTAGGAATGAGGGGCCAAAAAGGGCCTAACAAAAACAAGTTTTGTCAGGTTCACAGATAATAACTTGATTATAAGTGTATGGATCTCTATTAAATTTAAGCACAAGTGTCCATACCTCAATAGGAAGGTTGGGATTTATTTTGGGGTTTATTGTTGTAGCTGTTAAGTAATTAGGGGCCAAAAAGAAGTATTTTTCATGTTTCAGGACAATAATTGGTGAATATGAGTATAGATTTTTTATGAAATTTTACCACTAGGTTCCACATTTCAAAAGGAAAGTTTTGATTGATTTTTGGAGGGTCATGGCCCATACCGTTTAATAATTAGGGGTGGAAAAGGGACCAAAAACAACTATTTTTCTAGTTTGCATGCAATAACTTAAGTATAACTATAGACCTCTATTAAATTTAAACACAATGTTCCATACCACAATAGGAAGGTTGGGTTTTATTTTGGGGGTTATTGTTGTAGCTGTTTAGTAATTAAGGGCCAAAAAGGGGTCAAAAAGAAGCATGTTTCATGTTTTAGGATTTGTGTATTAGAATATGGATTTCTATGAAATTTTACTAGAAGGTTCCATACTTCAAAAGGAAATTGGGATTGATTTAAGGGGTCATGGTCCAAACTGTTTAATAATAAGGGGCAAAAAAAAACTGGGATTTTCTGATTTCTGGACAATAACTTGAGTATAAGTCTATTTATTGATATTTAATTGGGAACATTTAATTGTGCCACAAGGTGTTTAACCATAAAAATAAAGTGGGATTGATTTTAGGGGTTATGACCCTATTGGTTTAGTTAAAAGGGGCTAAAACCAATACTTTGTATACATTGCTTATTTCTTTGGCAATTTCAATGGGGTATAATTCAAAAATCTTGAATTCTTGGGAGTCTTTAATATGCTGAATCTAATTGGGTATTTAGAATTTGGATTTTAGGGTCAGTTTGAATTGAACCATATTAAGGTCCAAAGGGTCCAAAATTAAACTTGGTTTGATTTCTTTAAAAAAAATAAACTTTGTTTGATTTCTTTTAAAAAATTAAATTATTGGTGTTCCTTGATATGCTGAATCTAATTGTGTATTTAGATTTTTTAATTTTGAAGCCTGTCTTCAAATTGGTCCACATTAAGGTCCAAGGTGTCCAAAATAAAACTTTTTTTGATTTAAAAAAAAAAATGAATTCTTGGGGTTCTTTGATATGCTGAATCTAAGCCTGTATTTAGATTTTTGATTTTGGGCACATTATTCAGGATTGTCCAAATTGTGGTCCAAATTAAACATTGTTTGATTTCATCAAAAATTTAATTGTTTGTGTTATTTGATATGGTCAATCCAACAGTGTTTTAGATTTGTTGATTTTGTGCTTGGTTTTCAAAGTTGGTCCAAATTTGGGTCCAAAATTAAACTGTTTGATTTCTTCAAAAATTAAATTATTGGTGTTCTTTAATATGTGCAATCTAACAGCGTTTTAATTTTTTTATTTTGGGCCCATTTTTAAACTAGGCCCCATAAAGGTCCAAAGTATTCAAAATAAATCTTAGTTTGATTTTAACAAAAAATGAAACAATGTGGTTATTTGATATACTGAATCCAACCATGTATTTAGAATTTGAATATTGGACTATAATTGGTAAACATCCAATCTTAAAATTATTTAAGAACTTATAACACATTCATTCTGTGTCAGAAACTATGCTATTTTACATATTTGCTCAGAATCTCAATTCAGAGATGTTATTGCAAAATTAACAGAAATTTTAAGTTGGGTCATAGTTGAAAATAGATCAATATAACATCATATCTAATTTTAGAGAACTATTTTTGTGGTTTACATCACTGGTTCATGGAAAATAAATTGGTTCACAGATAATAACTTAAGTATAAGTGTATGGATGTGTAAGAAATTTTAGCACAAGGTTCCATACCATAATAAGAGGGGATATTAAATAGTTACTCAAGCTCTACATTTATAGATTTATTGCACAACTAATAGAAATTTTAAATTGAGTCATAGTTTAAAATAGATTTGCTGATTCAGATATATTAATTGTGGTCATAATTGTGTATGCATTGTGTTCTATTTACAGATTGTTAACATGTTTGAATATTTTCTCTTGGTTGAAAATTCCCTTGGAAATTAAAATAGACCTTTGTCCATCTGTTGAAGTGGAAGTGTAGGTAAGTGAAGTTTTTAAATAGAATTGTGCCATACATTATGTTATGTTACATCTTAATAAAAAAAATGTTATTTTTTTATGACCGCCAATTTATTTGTGTTCGTATTATGTTATGGTGTTGTCTGCGTCTGCGTCTGAAGACATTTTGGTTCGCAGACAATAACTTGAGTATAAAATCATGGATCTCTATGAAATTTTAGCACAAGGTTCCATACCATTAAAGGATGTTTGGGATTGTTTTTGGGGGCTATTGTCCTAGCGGTTTTGTAATTAGGGGCTTAAAAGGTCAGTTTTACTGGTTCATGGAAAATAAATTGGTTCACAGACAATAACTTTAGTGTAAGTGTATGGATGTGTAAAAAATTTTAGCACAAGGTTCCATACCACAATGGGAGGGTTGGGATTGATTTTGGGGGTTATTATCATAACTGTTTTGTAATAAGTGGCCAGAAAGGGACCAAAAACAATTATTTGTCTGGTTTTAAGACAATAACTTGAGTATAAGTGTATATATCTCTGTTAAATTTTAGTACAAGGTTACACACCACAAAAAAATGTTTGGATTTATTTTAGGGTTATTGTCATAGCTGTTTAGGAATTAGGGCCAAAAAGGCATAACAAAACAATTATTTGTCTGGTTCACAGACAGTAACTTGAGTATAAGTGTATGGATCTCTATGAAATTTTAGCACAAGGTTCCATACCACTTAAGGATGGTTGGAATTTTGGGGTTTATTGTCCTAGCGGTTTTGTAATTAGGGGCGAAAAAAGGTCAGTTTTACTGGTTCATAGAAAATAAATTGGTTTGCAGACAATAACTTCAGTATAAGGGTATGGATATGTATGAAACTTTAGCACAAGGTTCCAGATCACAATAGGAGGGTTGGGATTGATTTTGGGGTTATTGTCCTAGCTGTTTTGTAATAAGTGGCCAGAAAGGGACCAAAAACAATTATTTGTCTGGTTTTAAGACAATAACTTGAATATAAGTGTATATATCTCTATTAAATTTTTAGCACAAGGTTCCACACCACAATAAGAAGGTTGGGATTAATTTGAGGGGTTATTGCCATAGCTGATTAGGAATTTGGGGCCAAAAAGGGCATAACAAAAACAATTATTTGTCTGGCTCACAGACAATAACTTGAGTATAAGTGCATGGATCTCTATTATTTTACCACAAGGTTCAATACTTCATAAGGAAAGTTTTGATTGATTTTTGGGGGGTCATGATCCAAACTTTTTAATAATTAGGGGCCGAAAAAGGGCCACAAAAATAGGATTTTCTGGTTTCTGGACAATAACTTGAGTATAAGTCTATTCATTGCTATTTAAATGTGCCACAAGGTGTTATATCACCAAAAAAAAGTTTTGGATTGATTTTAGGGTTTATGACCTTAATGGTTTAGTTAAAAGGTGTCAAAATAAATTTTTGTAATACTTTGTATAAATTGCTTATTTCTTTAGCAATTTAAATGGGGTTTAAGGTGTAATACCACCAAATCATTGTATGTCACATCCGGATGCATACGAAAAAGGGTCGAAAAAAATATTCCCTTGAATTTGACAGTTGTAGGAAATTTATCCTACATTTCATTGCAGTAAAACAAATCTGTGTCATAGACATATATCTTGGATGTTTCAAAGCACCATTATTTTTTTATTTGGTGTTTCTATAGAATATTTTGGAAACTTGAGGTTACATGGTTACTAAAGCTTGTACACAGGAAGAAAAAGGGTGAAAATTTGATTGGTTAACTTCCAGTGATGGTTATTTTCTTATATGCAATGAAACATTATGTGAAATTTTTTCTATAGTACTGGACAGGATAAAACTTTACTCATGCCAAGTATTTCTTTATTTGAAACAAAGATAAATTCTGCACAATTTTTTGAAAAGTGCAAATTTAACAAAGACTAATAGGGGAAAATCAATGGTGGTATTACACCTTAATTCAAAGTCTTGAATTCTTGCATTGGGGTTCTTTAATATACAGAATCTAAATGGGTATTTCAAATTTGGATTTTGGGTCTGTTTTTGAATTGATTCATATTAAGATTCAAAGGGTCCAAAATTAAATTTTGTTTGATTTAAAAAAAATGAATGGCTGGGGTTCTTTGATATGCTGATTCTAAGTGTGTACATTGTACTTTTCTAATTACTTTGTATGAATTGCTTGTTTCTTGACCAACTTCAATGTGGTTTAATTCAAAGTCTTGAATTCATGTGGTTCTTTGATATGCTGTATCTAACCGTGTATTTAGATTTAAGATTTTGAATTGGTACAAGGGTCCAAAATTAAACTTTGTTGATTTCATCAAATATTGAATTATTGGTGTTCTCTGATATGCCGAATCTAAGCATATATTTAGATTTTAATTTTGGGGCCTTCTTTCAAATTGGTCCACATTATGGCCCAAAGGGTCCAAAATTATACTTTGATTTTTAAAAAATTTGAATTCTTTGGGTTCTTTGACATGCTGAATCTAACTAGTTTTAATTTTTTTTATTTTGGGACTGGTTTTCAAATTGGTCCACATAGTCCAAAATTAAAATTATTTTGATTTTATGAATAAAAGAATTCATGGGGTTCTTTGCTAAACCAAATCTAAGCAAGTATTTAGATTTTTTGATTTCTGGCCATATTTTCAGTTGGTATAAATCAGGATCCAAAAATAAACTTTGTTTGATTTCAACAAAAATTTGAATATATGTGATTTTTTGATATGCTGAATCTAACAATGTATTTAGATTTTGGGCCTCTTCATCAAATTGGTCCACATTGATGTTCAAAGGGTCCAAAATTAAACTTTGTTTGAATTTTAAAATAAAATGCTCCATGCAGGGCGCAGCTTGATACGACCGCAGAGGTCGAACCCTGAACAGTTGGGGCAAGTATGGACACAACATTCAAGCTTGATACAGCTCTGAATTTGGATTGTGATTGACTATTTGACACAGCATAGGTTTCTGACACAGAATGAATGTGGTCTAAGAACTTAAAATTTTTAAATTGGACATTCACCTATTATGGTCCAATATCCAAAATCTAAATACATGGTTAGATTCAGCATATCAAAGAACCCTAAGAGTTCAATTTTGATGAAATCAAACAAAGTTTAATTTTGGACCCTTTTGACCTCAATGTGGACAAAGTTGATAACGGGCCCAAAAATCAAAAATCTAAATACATGGTTAGATTCAGCATATCAAAGAACCCCATATATTCAATTTTGTTGAAAATCAAACAAAGTTTAATTTTGGACCTTTTGACCTCAATGTGGACAAAGTTGATCACGGGCCCAAAAATCAAAAATCTAAATACATGGTTAGATTCAGCATATCAAAGAACCCCATGTATTCAATTTTGTTGAAATCAAACAAAGTTTAATTTTGGACCCCAATTTGGACCAACTTGAAAACTGGGCCCATAATAAAAATTTAAAGACATGTTTAGACTCAACATATCAAAGAACCCTAAGAATTCAATTTTGTTAAAATCAAATTAAGTTTAATTTTGGACCCTTTGGACCTTAATGTAGACCAATTTGAAAACAGGACCAAAATTAAGAATCTAAATACATGGTTAGATTCAGCATATCAAAGAACCCCATATATTCAATTTTGTTGAAATCAAACAAAGTTTAATTTTGGACCCCAATTTGGACCAACTTGAAAACTGGGCCCATAATCAAAAATCTAAATACATGATTAGATTCAGCATATCAAAGAACCCTAAGAATTCAATTTTTGTTAAAATCAAACTAAGTTTAATTTTGGACCCTTTGGACCTTAATGTAGACCAATTTGAAAACAGGACCAAAATTAAGAATCTAAATACATGGTTAGATTCAGCATATCAAAGAACCCCATATATTCAATTTTGTTGAAATCAAACAAAGTTTAATTTTGGACCCTTTGGACCTCAATGTGGACCAATTTAAAATGGGGCCCAAAATCCAAAAACTTAATACACGGTTAGATTCAGCATATTAAAGAACCCCAAGAATTCAAGAATAAAACCCCATTGAAATTGGTCAAGAAATAAGCAATTTATACAAAGAATCTTCTTTTGCACAATACTGTGCAATTAAATATTTCTTGCAATTGCGCAATACTGTGCAATTGAATATTTCTTGCTATTGTGCAATACTGTACAATTGACAATTTCTTCCTATTGTGCAATATTGTGCTATTGGATATTTCTTGCTATTGCGCAATACTGTGCAATTGAAGATTTCTTGCTATTGCGCAATACTGTGCAATTGAAAATTTCTTGCTATTGCACAATACTTATTATATAATAATTTACATATCCTGTTTGGTGTGTATCTCCTGCCATATCATTATTATTTGCTTTTAAATATAAATCAGAAATAACCAACTTAAAATGGAAAATTTTAAAGAAAAAAAAGGAAAAAAGGAAGAAAAAGGGGAAAAAATCCCCCATTTTTGAACCCCTTATGATTCATCACCCCAAACTCAATCCCAGCCTTCAATGAGGTATGGTACCTTGCAGTACAATTTCAGAGAGATCCATACACTTAAACACAAGTTATTGTCTGGAAACTAGAAAATGCTTATTTTTGACCCTTTTGGCCCCTAATTCCTAAACGTTTAGGCAATTACCCCAAACTCAATTCCAGCTTTCCTTTGTGATATGGAACCTTGTAGTACAATTTCAGAAAGATCCATACACTTACACACAAGTTATTGTCCTGAAACTAGAAAAATGCTTATTTTTGCCCCTTTTGGCCCCTAATTCCTAAAATTTTGAGGCAATTACCCCAAAATCAATCCCAGCATTCCCTTTGTGATATGGAACCTTGTGGTACAATGTCAGAGAGATCCATACACTTACACACAAGTTATTGTCTGGAAGTTACAAAATGCTTATTTTGGCCCTTTTGGCCCCTAATTCCTTAACTGTTGGTACCATAACCCCAAAATCAATCCCAACCTTCCTTTTGTGGTATTGAACCTTATGGTAAAATTTCCTAGAGATCCATTTACTTAAACTTAAGTTAGAGTGCGAAAACCAATGTGTCTTTGGACGATTGACGACGACGCCTAACGTCATACCAATATCGACCACAAAAATTTTTGCGGTCGTATAAAATGAATTCTTGGGATTCTTTGATATGCTGAATCTAACCGTGTATTTAGATTTTGCAAATTGGCCCATGATAGGTAAAAGTCCAATTTCAAATTTTTCAGTTTTCGACCACATTCATTCTGTGTCAGAAACCTATTTTTTTGCTATGTCAAATATTTAATCACAATACAAATTCAGAGCTGTATCAAGCTTGAATGTAGTGTCCATACTTGCCCCATCTGTTCAGGGTTCGACCTCTGCGGTCGTATCAAGCTGAGCCCAGCGAAGCATTTTATTTAATTGAAGTATGACTTAATAATTTCTAGAAAGAGGCATGCCCTGTTTTCAACAAAAAAATAAATAACTTATTTTTATCTAAATTGGTAATCATTCTTCATTGAGAAAAAAAATCCTGTATTCAAATACATCTACAAATACCTTATACTGTTAAATAACAATATAATGGGTAATAAACAAATACATTTGATTGCAGAAAATGCTCAGGTTAGAGTTATGCATATTTGTTTATTGTTTCCAGCAAGATTATTATAATTTTAACTTAAACAAATGAAACTGCGAGCTACTGCTCACTGATACCCCCGCCGTCCAATGTAAGTGTTGGGTAAACAGGAAGTTGTTGAGTGATGAATCTGAAAACGCATCACACAGTATAGCTGACTTATATAAACCCTGAAACCAAATTTCAGAAATCCTTGTATTGTAGTTCCTGAGAAAAATGTGACGAAAATTTTCAACTTGGCTACTTATGTGTAAAATGATGTAAGTGTTCGGTAAACAGGAAGTTGTTGAGTGATGGATCTGAAAACGTATCACATGGTATATCTGACTTATATAAACCTTGAAACCAAATTTCAGAAATCCTTATGATGTAGTTCCTGAGAAAGATGCAACGAAAAATATTCATGGGACGGACTGACGGACAGACAAGGTAAAACAGTATACCCCCACTTTTTTAAAGCAGGGGTATAATTAACCTAATTTATTGACTAATATCAGGTGATTATAACGCTGATTTTACAATATAGACCCTGCTTGCATTTTTTTATACACATTTTAATTTTGTCTTTTCTTTGGAAAAAATAAATCTTTTTAGTTCTTAAATCATTCATCTTTGAGACATAATTTACAGAGTAATTTTATATAGGATAAATCAAAAGTGATTATAAGTATACTACTGAGGTAAATAATTGACAATAAATCGTGTATTAAGATATAAATAGAGCTGTATAAAGTTGATTCAATTATGTAATACAAGAGATATTAACTGTGGTCAATTGATATTGGCATTAAAGTGGAGCTGATTCCAATTAATATCCAACTTTTGAGTGAAATTGTTTGTAAATAATGACAGTTGTCTATCATACCTTATTGTATCAGTACTCTCACTTGCTTAAGGAAAGAATTGGGATAATAGCATTTCAAACAAGAGGCTCTCAAGAGCCTGAATCGCTCACCTTAATTTTTTGCTTAAATCTTTCATCAATGATTATTTTTGCTTTTCAGTATATATTAATGAGTGGCTTAAAAATGCCATTTAAATGTTCTTTGTATCTGTCATATTTTCTTCAAAAGCAAAAAAATGCATTTTACCCATATGTTCCATTTTAGCCATAGTGGCTATGTTTCTTGACGTACAAGGAAATAAAATACAAAATTTATACAAGATACCTTGTAACTCATTTAGCCCAAGTTTGGCTGAAATTGATTCAGCAGTTGCAAAGGAGAAGATTTTTTAAAGTAAGCAAACTAGATTAGATGAACAAATGTGTAAAATTGTCTTTAAAGGACAATAACTCCTTAAGGGGTCAATTGACAAATTTGGTCATATAAACTTATTTGTAGATCTTACTTTGCTGAACATTTTTGCTGTTTACAGTTTATCTTTATCTATAATAATATTCAAGATAATTACCAAGAACTGCAAAATTTCCTTAAAATTACCAATTTAGTGGCAGCACTCAACAATGGGCTGTTAGATTCATCTGAAAATTTCAGGGCTGATAGAACTTGACCTAATGAACATTTTTACCCCATGGCAGATTTGCTCTGAATGCTTTAGTTTTTGAGATATAAGCCAAAAACTGCATTTTACCCCTATGTTCTACTTTTAGCCATGGTGGCTATGTTTTTTGACGAAACAGAAAATAAAACACAAAATTTATTCTAGATACCCTAAGGATCATTCAGCTTAAGTTGGGTTGGAATTGGTTTAGCAGTTTCAGAGGAGAAGATGTTTGAAATAGTTTAAACCGGACGGAAGACAACAGACGCCAAGTGTGGCAAAAGCTCACCATTCCTTCGGAACGGTGAGCTAAAATGTGTGGGAATTAACTTTGATATTAATACACACCTTGTACCAAATTTTATTAAACTAACAAAAGCTTAAGCTACCGATAAAATACTTTCCTAATTCTTATCAACTGATTTAATTTGATATATATTACTTTTTCAAATGAATTCATATTAATAAGAAAATTTTGATTTACATAAGAACTGTGTGCAAGTATATATTTAAAATAAAGTAGCTGTTTGACCAATATTTTCTTAATTTAAGGGCAAATATCATGTCAAAAGTTGGCAGTAAATGATTAAAATGGAGTATAAAGTTTCTGCAAGTCATAAAAACTTGTAATTAGTTTCATGTTTTCAACTAAGAATTTTGCACCATCTCAAAATCCGGAGTGATCACATAGATCAAGCATGGGTGAATCAAAAACCAAGAGGAAAAAGGCTTAAAAAAAAAGAATACAGATTTGAACGACCCCAATCCAGACCCTCCAGAAGGTTAACAGTTTTGGTTGCACAGGTGGCATTCAGTAACACTTACTGGATGCAGATATAAATGGAATTTGTAAGATGTGTTGTTAAATTGAGCCAATACATACATACATTGTGGTGTTCAATAACGGCTTTCAATAACATGTCACGCTGCTAGGGAAACACATCAATACTTACCAACCATTTGACTTACAGCTTTCATACTTGGTTGGATTATTTGACCTTGTATATGGTCAGTTTGATTTGCCATTTACAGGAATTATTGAACTTTGACCATAGTACTCTAAACAATGACACCTTGTGAATGCTACTCCTCTGAGTCTGTTTTACAGAAAGCTCTCATACTTGTTATGATTGTTTGCCATCATATGTAGTTGACCATATCTAACTTCCATTTTGATTCAACCTTTTCATCAGGAATTATGGGATTTTGACCAATTTTTGAAATATTGTAAAAACATCTTGTGAACACAACTCCTCTGAGACCTTTTCACAGAAAGCTCTCATACTTGGTAATTTTAAGTGCCATCATGTGCAGTTGACTATATGACACTGTCATTTTGAAATGACCATTTTTACAGGAGTAATGGAACTTTTCTTTTTGAAGTATTGTAATAGTGTCACCTTGTGAATTTAAATCCTCCATGACGATTTGACAGAAAGCTTTCATACTTAGTAGGATTGTTTGCCATCTTTTGTAGTTGACCGCGTTTTACCATTCTTTTCATTTTATTATTTTTATAAGAGTTATGGACTTTAAACATATTTTGACTATAGTACATGTACCACAAAGTCACATTGTGACACACAATTTAATGCCTCATTCAGACAGTGTGGGGGACATTCTGCTACTGCATAGCAATCATGTTGTTCTATTGACTACAAATAACTTGAATTTTCATATATCAGTATGTATTATATGTAACCAACCAGATTTATGTATTAAGTCAATTGGTTTTCTATCTCATTTCACAAAGTTTGAAGAAGATACATTACTAGCATTCGCATAAGGATGAATTTTCTAGCTATTAATATTTCCAATATGATATCCTGTTTTCACTGTGTGGTATTTTCAATGTAAAAATACTCATCAGTAAACCATGAATGATGGAAAATTGTGACCCATAGTATCATCAAATATCTACACAAATTCAGAAGATTTTTTTCTATCTATATTCTAATATAATTGAAAAGAATATGTGTCCATTGGACACTATGCCAACTTGCACAATCACATTACCATGTTCAGAAATTGTGAAATCTGTGTCAAAACCCTTAATTAGGCATATCATTTTAAAGTTCATATGATAATGAGCATGTCCACTAACTTCATGGTAAACAACCAAAAACTTACTCTAACATGGAAAGTGACAGACAGACACAAAAAAACTATGTGCCCTACGTTCCTAGGCAGGGCATAAAAATTATGACATAAATTGGTTTAAAATCAATGAAAATCTTAAACAAACCACATGGTGCCCAAAAATATTTCTAAAATAATTTATTATGTAACTGTTAACAAGCTATTGAATTCCACTTTATTTAGCAAGTGGACTTGCTTAGGATATTAATTGGTTTAATTGGTCATTAACTCATTAGCCCATGAATCCATAAAACGAAAAATAATATAAAAAGACATAAGTAAAAAAAAAATGTAATATTTATTTTCTATATTATATATGGTAAAATTATATGAAATAACAAAATAAGTTTGTCATCTACAATTGAAAAGAAATGTATTTCAACATAATGTTGTATCCTATAAAATATAAAAAATAACAAGATGTAGTATGAGCTATTGCTCCCCAATTTACACACCCACTCTTTCTTTTGAGTGAACGGAAATAATTATACTAAACAATGTAGAAGCTGACAACAAAAAGTAGACAGTTTAGTTTACCAATATCAAAACTAGGTCCCAAATAGCAAGAATCTATGATTTGAAGTTGCTAAGTAAAATGGGACAGAAATGTGTCTGACAGACAGACACATAATTGAATAGACAGACGGAGAGAGGTCAACCAGTATAATTCCCTTGAAAAATTTGGAATACAATGTAGGTAAAAACATATTTAATGTATAAGATAGGTCAAACAAAGTTGCAATTCGTATAAAAGAGGCTATCTTTTTATGTTGTAATGTTATACCACTGTTTTAGGTTAGGGTGAAGGTTGGCGCCTGTTAAAATGTTTAAACCCACTTCATTTTTATGCACCTGTCCTAAGTCAGGAGCCTGTTGTTCAGTGGTTGTCGTTTGTTGGTGCGGTTCATAAGTGTTTCTCGTTTCTCTTTTTTTATATAGATTAGACCTTTGGTTTTCCTGTTTGAATTGTTTTACACTATTTTTTTGGGGCCCTTTATAGCTGTTCGGTGTGAGCCAAGGCTCCGTGTTGACGGCCGTACTGTGACCTATAATTGTTTACTTTTTACACATTTTGACTTGGACAGATAGTTGTCTCATTGGCACTCATACCACATCTTCTTATTTATATAGAGACATTAACTGCACATGTTGGTTGTGTAGATGTGGTCTGTTGTAGTGTTTAATATTTTTGGCGTTTCCTGTAATCTTTATAAGTGTTAGTCAATATTCAACACACTGAAATTAATTATATTAGTTTATTATTTGCTTGCTAAGTTACTGGTCTCAAAGAAAGTTTTAAACCTATCCAATGTGATACATTAACTTGATTAAGTCACATGTATATGAATTATAATTTCTAATGTATATAAAATAAACTGCTTTGCTGAGCGCAGCTGGATATGCCTGCAAAGGTCCAACCCTGAACAGTTGGGACAAAAATGGACACAATATTCAAGCTTGATACAGGTCTGAATTTGGATTTTAATTAAATATTTGACATATTATAGGTTTCTGAATAAATGTAGTCAAAGAACTTGAAATTGGTTATATGAAATGAAATTATATTCAATTAAAGATTTCTTGCTGTTGTGCAATGCACTGTGCTGTTGCGCAATGTAACTTAGTAAATCTGTTGCCAGACTATAAACAAACAATAACTTCTTAATGTTATATCAGAAATTTATAAAAAACTAAAGGGAGGTTATCTTAATAGATATAAATCAGTCATCAAAGTTTAATGAAAACTGCTCTAAGCACTTCAAGGATATTGTCCAAAAACTTGAAAATCAACCCTTTTTTTTTAATAAAATCTTATAACTCGGAAACGTAAAATCTTAAATTTATAAAAATCAAAAGGAAGCATACAACAATAGATATAAACAATTTACCAGTTTCATAAAAAATGCTGAAAGCATTTTTGAGTTATTGTCCGAAAACTGCAAAATCCCCCTTTTTGTAATGAATAAAACCCCATAAATCGGAAACGTAGTCTAAAATTTTAAAAATTAAAAGGGAGCTCATGTCGATAGAAATAAACAATTCACCAAAGTTTCTTGCAAATTGGTGAAATTGTTTTGAGTTATTGTCCAAAACTGGAAAATCCCCTATTTTAATGAATAAAACCCCATAACTCGAAAATGTACAATGTAAAATTTATAAAATTCTAAAGGAGCTTACATCAATACTGAATAGATATAAACAATTCACCAAAGTTTCATAAAAATGCTGAAAGCATTTTGAGTTATTGTCCGAAAACTGGAAAATCCCCCTTTTTGTAATGAATAAAACCCCATAAATCGGAAACGTATGGTCTAAAATTTATAAAAATCAAAAGGGTGCTCATGTCGATAAAAATAAACAATTCACCAAAGTTTCTTGCAAATTGGTGAAACTGTTTTCGAGTTATTGTCCACAAACTGGAAAATCCCCCTTTTTTAATGAATAAAACCCCAAAACTCGTAAACGGTAAACCCGAAATTTATAAAAAACGAAAGAG
Organism: Mytilus coruscus; assembly: GCA_017311375.1. Taxonomy (NCBI): domain Eukaryota; kingdom Metazoa; phylum Mollusca; class Bivalvia; order Mytilida; family Mytilidae; genus Mytilus; species Mytilus coruscus. Next base: position 36,272,330 of record CM029603.1, on the reverse strand, counting down.
AGCTCACGTCAATAGATATAAACAATTCACCAAAGTTTCATGCATATTGGTTAAAATGTTTTTGAGTTAATGTCCGACATGTTGACGACGGACGGACAACGGTATACCATAATACGTCCCGTAAACGGGCGTATAAAAACTGAGCTAAAATATAATGATACTGAAAGTATATTCAACATTTTTTTCATATTTCAGAAAAGAGCATACTGTGGTTTCATTCTTATTCCTGTGATACCATTTTTTTGGATTTTGTGGGTATATGTGGACCACAAATTCAAATGTTCAACAAAGTACAATTCTCTTTATAAAGCTTGTATGCAGATTTTGGCAAATCCAGGAAATCAAATTAATATCAACGAAAATGAAATATTCCCTCAATTTATGACAATAAATGAATCCACAGAACTCACGAATATATTGGAAGTAAAATAATAAGTGTTGAGAGATAGATCAATACTTTTGTCTACCCTTTTAAAAACAAATGGTTCTCATGGCAGTTGTAATTGTCAGATATGATATATTTATATTAATTTACAAAATCATATTTGCTCAAACATATACAAATGTCTGATAAAAAATTACCATTTCACTGAATACAAAGAACTGATACATGTAACAAATTACCTACAATATTTGCAGTATTTGAACAAAACTTTTTTTTTCTTGTTTGAAAACAGAATTTGAATTTGCTTCCTTTTTACCCTTTTATCATGTTTGCTTTTAATGTGAAAAACTGGGATCAGATGGAAAAAAACTTCCATTCTCATTCATTTAAGGTGGTACATAACACTACAGGGAGATAACTCTGTAAAAATCAGCTGAACGTTTTAATCACATTCTATTGTTAAGGAAATATTAAGCTTCTCAATGATTAAAATTAGTGGTTGTCAAACTGCTATATATCCAATGAAATTTTTCCAATAAAGTGTGTGGTTCAAGTTTTTTGAAATTTTTATATTTTTATCAAGGGGTCAAAATAAAATATTTTGTCAAAATTTTATGAAAATTAAACGAGCCATACTAATTTTAGTCAAGGTGTTTGGTACCACCTTAACAATAAAAATTTAAATCTGTTATTCAGGTAGCAAACATGTACAAAAATTTGTAATGTGTAATGATAAATGTTATATCAAATTATTTAACAGCATTATCAAATATATCAAAGTAAAGTTTTTGTAGGACTACACCACATAAAATAAAATGTTGGGTATACATTAATGAGACCATAACCCAACAACACAACAATATAAAATAAAATGCTCCAGGGCGCAGCTTGATACGACCGCAGAGGTCGAACCCTGAATAGTTGGGGCAAGTATGGACACAACATTCAAGCTTGATACAGCTCTGAATTTGGATTGTGATTAAATATTTGACACAGCATAGGTTTCTGACACAGAATGAATGTGGTCTAAGAACTTAAAAATTTTAAATTGGACATTCACCTTTATGGTCCAATATCCAAAATCTAAATACATGGTTAGATTCAGCATATCAAAGAACTCCAAGAGTTCAATTTTGATGAAATCAAACAAAGTTTAATTTTGAACCCTTTTGACCTCAATGTGGACAAAGTTGATAACGGGCCCAAAAATCAAAAACTAAATACATGGTCAGATTCAGCATATCAAAGAACCCCATATATTCAATTTTTGTTGAAATCAAACAAAGTTTAATTTTGGACCCCAATTTGGACCAACTTGAAAACTGGGCCCATAATCAAAAATCTACATACATGTTTAGATTCAGCATATCAAAGAACCCTAAGAATTCAATTTTTGTTAAAATCAAACTAAGTTTAATTTTGGACCCTTTGGACCTTAATGTAGACCAATTTGAAAATGGGACCAAAAATTAAGAATCTAAATACACGGTTAGATTCGGCATATCAAAGAACCCCAATAATTCAATTTTTGATGAAATCAAACAAAAAAGTTTAATTTTGGACCCTTTTGACCTCAATGTGGAAAAAATTGATAACGGGGCCCAAAAATCAAAAATCTAAATACATGGTTAGATTCAGCATATCAAAGAACCCCATATATTCAATTTTTGTTGAAATCAAACAAAGTTTAATTTTGGACCCCGATTTGGACCAACTTGAAAACTGGGCCCATAATCAAAAATCTAAATACATGTTTAGATTCAGCATACTGTGAAAGTACTTTAATTGTGTGTATCAATTTTCGTGGTTATAGCAAAAGTTACATGTTCGTGGGTTTTAATTTCGTGGATTTTAGTGTTTTCTAAAAAAAAAAAAAAAAAAAGACAAACAGTGTGTAGAAATGAAGCCATTAGAAACGAATATTACAAATTGTCTCGATTGAAGGAAATTGCAAAGTAAATTTAAATTTAAATTGTTGAACCCGTGTAGTGATGACACTAATTAACCTGAGATCGAGTGATCAACAGATTAAAGACCATCAAAGGTGTTAATTAGGCCATAAACATGTCACTTAAAGAAAACAGTTACATAAACAAATGCTACAAATGTACATTGAATTGTAAAATTAATTCTTATCAAAAGCAAGCCCAGCATGAAATTGTTATTTCCCGTACAAGAATTATGAGGATATAAAATGAACACTTTATCATAGCATATCATCACCGGAAATCTGACTTTCATCGATCAAAAATATTTTTTATGAGAATTAAAAGATCAGAAGTTGTACAGTTTAGGTTTTTAAAGATTAAATGGGTATAATCCTGCCTGCAGTTGTAGTTCATAGTGCATTTGCCCTGAGACGACTATTATAGTAGTCTCAGATTTGCCGATATTCAATGTATTCTCTAGATTATATCGGTAGTCCTACATGGGAATCTTTTCATGTCTTGATTTGGACAACAGTTGTTATATTTCGTTGGACACTTAAATTCGTGGATAAAGTCATCCACGAAAACCACGAAAATTGGTTCCCCACGAATAAAAGTACTTTCACAGTATCAAAGAACCCTAAGAATTCAATTTTGTTAAAATCAAACTAAGTTTAATTTTGGACCCTTTGGACCTTAATGTAGACCAATTTGAAAACTGGACCAAAAATTAAGAATCTAAATACACGGTTAGATTCGGCATATCAAAGAACCCCAATAATTCAATTTTGATGAAATCAAACAAAAAAGTTTAATTTTGGACCCTTTTGACCTCAATGTGGAAAAATTGATAACGGGCCCAAAAATCAAAAATCTAAATACATGGTTAGATTCAGCATATCAAAGAACCCCATATATTCAATTTTTGTTGAAATCAAACAAAGTTTAATTTTGGACCCGATTTGGACCAACTTGAAAACTGGGCCCATAATCAAAATCTAAATACATGTTTAGATTCAGCATATCAAAGAACCCTAAGAATTCAATTTTGTTAAAATCAAACTAAGTTTAATTTTGGACCCTTTGGACCTTAATGTAGACCAATTTGAAAACTGGACCAAAATTAAGAATCTAAATACACGGTTAGATTCGGCATATCAAAGAACCCCAATAATCTAATTTTTATGAAATCAAACAAAGTTTAATTTTGGACCCTTTTGACCTCAATGTGGACAAAGTTGATAACCGGCCCAAAAATCAAACTAGAGGCTCCAAGGACCCTGTGTCGCTCACCTGATATTTTATTTACAATTGATGCATGATAAATGCAACTGTTGTACTGTCGTTTAGTTTCAGAGATATAAGACTAAAAGTGCATTTTATTTCAGCCATGTGTGCCATGTTGGCAGGAGGGTCATCATACACAGTGGTCCCTGGATATCCTAGTGGTGATTTAAACCAAGTTTGGTTTAATTTGACAGTAGTTTCAGGGAGAATTTTGTAAAATTTATCTAACGAGAAATGCGAAGTGATGAGAAAGTTTGTTGTGAAGTTTTGTTGTTGCACAACCCCAAAAACAAAAAGGTAATAAAAATTATCATTTAAGGGCAATCTTTCCTATTAATAATTTCTGCAAAATTCAGTTGATTGTGCAAGAGTTGTATAGCCACCTGAGGTCGTTAAAACTCTCATTTGTTGTTGCAAAATTCAAGTGGTTTTGAATTGCTTTGTTGATCTTTTTGTATTCAACTTTTAAACAACAAAGTACAACAAATATGATGACTGATACTCATGACACTGAAAATATGGTCTTCATTCTTGTGAAGAAAATGGTAAGGTTTGAAATATTTCTTAATTATTAATTCAATACCAATACTTTAATTTGTATTGGATTTATCCCAGGAAATGAGAACAAGGGACACAATTAAATTCAATTTTTTTCCTAAATTTCTGATAAAATATAAAATGAAGAACTATATTTTTTAATGAGAATTTTTTTTAATAGTTAATTGATAATTTGAACAATATTAATTAAGTTTTAGATCTTGCATGGTTGATTAATTTTCTCTCAAAATTTCTGATATTCTATTAAAGTTTTAAATATAATATGAGGCAGGCATTACCTGTGAAAGGGGATGATGTCTGTATAAATTAGTGTAGGAATTCAAGCATCATTTGCACTTGAATCTGTAGAAAATGAAGCCAAAGTACTGAAACATATCTGACATTCGACCTATTGTTCGGGATTATAGTTGTGACATCATTTTCAATGTAAAGAAAGAAACACCATCATCAGGTATTAATGTGGTTTTTTTTCATGTTATAGAATTATCAATTATTTTTATTGCCAGTACATTAGTAGATTGTTTTCTATATTGATTTTCTACTGCAGTTTCAGAAAAGAAGATTACAAAGGAAAACATTTTGTAAAAATTCTGAAATTAATGAAAATTGTTAAAATTGATTATAAAGGGCAATAACTCCTTAAGGGTCAACTGACCATTTTGGTCTTGTTGACTTATTTGAAGATCTTACTTTGCTGAACATTATTGCTGTTTACAGTTTATCTCTATCTGTAATAATTTTCAAGATAATAACTAAAAACGGCAAAATTTCCTTAAAAATTACCAATTCAGGGGCAGCAACCCAACAACCAGTTGTCCAATTCATCTGAAAATTTGAGGGCAGATAGATATTTACTTGATAAACAAGTTAATCTCTGTAAGATTTGCTTTAAATGCTTTGGTTTCAGAGTTACAAGCCAAAATCTACATTTTACCCTATGTTCTATTTTTAGCCATGGCAGCCATCTTGGTTGGTTGGCTGGGTCACCCACACATTTTTAAACTAAATACCCTAATAATGATTGTGGCTAAGTTTGGTTGAATTTGGTCCAGTAGTTTCAGAGGAGAAGATTTTGTAAAGATTACAAAAATTTACAAAAATTGGTAAAAATTACTTTAAAGGGCAATAACTCCTTAAGGGTCAACTGACCATTTTGATCATGTTGACTTATTTGTAGATCTTACTTTGCTGAACATTATTGCTGTTTACAGTTTATCTCTATCTATAATAATTTTCAAGATAATAACCGAAAACGGAAAAAATCCTTAAAATTACTAATTCAGGGCAGCAACCCAACAACCCATTGTCCGATTCATCTGAAAATTTCAGGGCAGATAGATCTTGACTTGATCAACAATTTTACCCCATGTCAGATTTGCTCTAAATGCTTTGGTTTCAGAGATATAAGCCAAAATCTACATTTTACCCTATGTTCTATTTTTAGCCATGGCGGCCATCTTGGTTGGTTGACGGGTCACGGACACAATTTTAAACTAGATACCCCAATGATGATTGTGGCCAAGTTTGGTTAAATTTGGCCAAGTAGTTTCAGAGGAGAAGATTTTGTAAAGTTAACGGACGACGGACTGACGACGGACTGACGACGGACGACGGACGCCAAGTGATGAGAAAGCTCACTTGGCCCTTTGGGCCAGGTGAGCTAAAAACTAAATACATGGTCAGATTCAGCATATCAAAGAATCCCATATATTCAATTTTTGTTGAAATCAAACAAAGTTTAATTTTGGACCCCAATTTGGAACAACTTGAAAACTGGGCCCATAATCAAAAATCTACATACATGTTTAGATTCAGCATATCAAAGAACCCTAAGAATTCAATTTTGTTAAAATCAAACTAAGTTTAATTTTGGACCCTTTGGACCTTAATGTAGACCAATTTGAAAGCGGGACCAAAAATTAAGAATCTAAATACACGGTTAGATTCGGCATATCAAAGAACCCCAATAATTCAATTTTGATGAAATCAAACAAAGTTTAATTTTGGACCCTCTGGACCTCAATGTGGACCAATTTAAAACGGGCCCACTATCCAAAAACTTAATACACGATTAGATTCAGCATATTAAAGAACCCCAAGAGTTCAAGAATAAAACCCCATTGAAATTGGTCAAGAAATAAGTAATTTATACAAAGTATCTCCTTTTGCACAATACTGTGCAATTGAATATTCTTGCAATTGCGCAATACTGTGCAATTGAATATTTCTTGCTATTGCGCAATACTGTACAATTGACAATTTCTTGCTATTGCGCAATATTGTGCTATTGGATATTTCTTGCTATTGCGCAATACTGTGCAATTGAAGATTTCTTGCTATTGCGCAATACTGTGGAATTGAAAATTTCTTGCTATTGCACAATACTTATTATATATAATAATTTACACATCCTGTTTGGTGTGTATCTCCTGCCATATCATTATTATTTGCTTTTAAATATAAATCAGAAATAACCAACTTAAAATGGAAAATTTTAAAGAAAAAAAGGAAAAATAAGAAAAAAAAAAATCCCCCAAAATGTTTTGAACCCCTTATGATTCATCACCCCAAACTCAACTCCAGCCTTCCCTTTGAGGTATGGTACCTTGCAGTACAATTTCAGAGAGATCCATACACTTGAACACAAGTTATTGTCTGGAAACTAGAAAAATGCTTATTTTGGCCCTTTTTGGCCCCTAATTCCTAAACGTTTAAGGCAATTACCCCCAAACTCAATTCCAGCTTTCCCTTTGTGATATGGAACCTTGTAGTACAATTTCAGAAAGATCCATACACTTAAACACAAGTTATTGTCATGAAACTAGAAAAATGCTTGTTTTTTGCCCCTTTTTTGGCCCCTAATTCCTAAAATTTTGAGGCAATTACCCCAAAATCAATCCCAGCATTCCTTTGTGATATGGAACCTTGTGGTACAATGTCAGAGAGATCCATACACTAACACACAAGTTATGTCTGGAAGTTACAAAAATGCTTATTTTTGGCCCCTTTTTGGCCCCTAATTCCTAAACGTTTCAGGCAATTACCCCCAAACTCAATTCCAGCTTTCCCTTTGTGATATGGAACCTTGTAGTACAATTTCAGAAAGATCCATACACTTACACACAAGTTATTGTCATGAAACTAGAAAAATGCTTGTTTTTTGCCCCTTTTTTGGCCCCTAATTCCTAAAATTTTGAGGCAATTACCCCCAAAATCAATCCCAGCATTCCCTTTGTGATATGGAACCTTGTGGTACAATGTCAGAGAGATCCATACACTAACACACAAGTTATGTCTGGAAGTTACAAAAATGCTTATTTTGGCCCCTTTTGGCCCCTAATTCCTTAACTGTTGGTACCATAACCCCCAAAATCAATCCCAACCTTCCTTTTGTGATATTGAATCTTATGGTAAAATTTCATAGAGATCCATTCACTTAAACTAAAGTTAGAGTGCGAAAACCAATGCGTCTTGGACGACGCTAACGTCATACCAATATCGACCACAAAAATTTTTGCGGTCGTATAAAAATGGATCAAAGACTCTTAACAGCATAAAACTTTTCTTAAACAATGAAATATGGTCCATAATGAACAATTTAAAAAAAAATGGGAGATATATTATTAAATGAAAAAAATGGGGTAATAAAGAAGAAGGTCACTTATTTGGTTCCATGATGGCTTGAATTAGGAAATCAGAAATTATTATAAATCTACCAAATTATATCCTTCAGTTGTTCACAAGACATTAGTGTGTCTGATATATCAGTATTCATATGTTAGAATGTTGTGGTACATATTGGCTTTATGGCTTCAAACTTCTTGCATCTAGTGTAAAACTGTAAAAAAAAAAGGCCTCATTTTAAGATAGTGTCATTAATATTTTGATATCAGACAAGGCTTTACCAAAAAAATGTATTTTACAAAAGATGGGTGTAAAATATGTTTTTCAGTAAGGCCTTGGCTCATATTTATTTTGTTCAAAAACTGTGTGTAAAATAGTCATTTTAGGTCAAATATTTCAATTTCAACAGTTTTGAAATAATACTAATAGTGACATGACAAGTCGCCTTTCTGCACTTAAGTTTCCAGATTATATAAAATGCAATAAAATTAACACAACTTTGAAAGGATTGAATACAATTACTATTTTTGCAATTTCAGGGACCAAATAATGGCCCTTGTCATACCTTCTCTTTTAAATAACTCCATGATTCAAGGTACACAACTCCAAAAGATGTGAAAACTTTCTGTGAAGTTTCAAAGACCTAGGTTGAAAACTGCAGGAGAAGAACAAAATTGGTAGTCTTTTTTTGTAAAACTTTTCTGAAAGTTCCAAAGTCTGGATAACAATAGGAAAAATTTCTTAAATCACTATTACGTATACAGTTGTATTATTTAAGTATCATACATTTTATTCAAACATCATAAAGATTTATCAATAAGGAGAACCAGTAAAAACTATGGTCAACAGGTAAGTTATTTTTTATACACTGAGACACCTTTGATCTAAAATTTCTTTAAACATCATCTAGTTTAAAGATATTTAACCGTTAACACATTGTACCCAAAGTATGTCTGATACTAACACAAAATTATTATGTTTTACATTAGTTCAGCTATAAGAGATTTTACTGTTCTTCTTCCAACTACATTCATAATGCCACATCAGCCTGCACACATTCCATTTCATACAGATGTTCTTTGTCAAAGAGAAGATTACATGCTAAACCAGGTTTATCACAATTGTCTTGCAGGTAAACAGTAAATTTTGATATGCTGCAGTTTGGACATATCTTCATTACCACACTCCTCCCACCTGGGAGTTTACAGTCAAGATCATCCACTAAATGAAGAAGCAGTTCTTTCATCAAGCCACCATGGCTTACAATTAAAACATCTGCTAGGCTTGGTGGGCTTGTATCTACATCATCAAAACTACTATTACGACCTGAGCTTATACTTGATATACTTGGAAGTCTGTGTTTTATCAAAGGAGAGATAGTCACATTTGGACAACAACCATATGGCACTGAAGAAAGAGGACCTTTAACATTAGAGATGTATGAAAAGCCATTATATCTACTTTCATCCTTCTCACTTCCCTGATCAGATGCCAAAGTTTCACTCTGGCTAGTATATCCTGAGCTATTGGAGTCGGAACTTTCAAACGGTTTGAATTCTTCATCAATTAAAGTTAGGTCTTTGTCTGTATTTTCAGATTCAGAACTGCTAACAAGACTGATACTAGAATTTGAAGAAGAACCACTTTCATTTTCATGCTTGGGTTTCTTTTCATAGTCAAAATTTTGTTGAGTACTCAATATTTCATTCTTGTTTTCAGCGGAGGATATTCCACAAAAGGACTGACTTCTTTGACAGTACAGCTGATGTCTGTATTTACGGTTGCTATTTCGTCCCAAGCTTCCTCCATGTCTTCTTTTTATAGAGCAAGGAGTGTAATCAGTGTCTTCTTTTTCATTGATAAAGGCAAAAAGTTGCTTGCATAGATCAGTAAAAAATGATTTTGCTCGTTCTCTTAACTGTAAATATATAAAACAAAAGTCATCACTTAAACACTGATAATGGTTTTCAGTAAATTTAACATCATGTCTGTTATATGTCTAAGTATTTCTTTTGAATACATCTTGATTTAAGATTATTGGATAATCAAAACAAGTTGACATGAGCAGTTTATCTGCCTTATCTTTTAACATTCATACCTTATGTTGCTTACCTAAAATTCTGTCAACAAATATTGATTTCCTTTAAATTTTCACTACTGTACTAAAAAACTGCCATTTTGTTATTTTTCATTTATCATAGTGAAGTTCTTTTTTTTTTATCTTCATGTCTATCAATTCCATGCAAATCAGTTTACAAACATGAAATTTTTTCTAAATGTTTCCGACTTATTCACTGATGCAGGACTAAGGAATCATTCATCACAATTTTCTTGAAAATGAGAATTTCATATAATATTAAGTATGCAACAGCAATCCCAATATCAATGAATGATTCTATTTACTTTTTAATAAAAACATTTATTAACCATAAAACTAAAAGTCTGAACAGTCCATGATTTCTTGTCACTGAAGCACAACTTATGATGGTGCCCTTCTTATTTTACCTCAATAAATGAAATGTACTACCGTAATGTAATGCAACAGAATATTAAATATGTTTATGCTCTATCATAAGTACTTATTCATAAACATGCAAGTACATGCTTTACTTAGACTGCTTATGACATCGTTCATCTAAATCTGTCCATGGTGTACTGGTTGATATTTTTGTCTAGGAAACTTGATTTATATACTTGTTGAATTTGGGCTTAGAACTAGCTGCAGTAACTGAGAGTACTCTTGATATCAGAACTTTGTGTCATTCTTTTTTGGGGTGCTTAGTAGTAATCTGATGAGTCAAACCCTTTCCAAGTGAATTTACATTTTGTTCTAATGTAATGTTGTAACACCACTATTCTTTGTCAGGGTAGATGTGAGTGCTAACAATAATGTTAAATTCTTTACGTGCCTGTCCTGTGCCAGGAGCTTGTAGTCCAGTGGGTGCTGTTGGTTTCTCTGTCATAAATGTTTTTTGTTTCATAGTATAAGCTTAATAAGGCCATAAGTTTTATAATTTCCTACCTTGGGCTGTTTATAACGGAAAAGAAATGATATGTATATGAAATAATGACACAAAATCACTACACGCACATGGAAAAAAACAATAGCATATGAACAGTGCTTTATTGCTGTTCTTCATCTCATATTCACAATGTGGCCTTCTATATGGGAGCAAAAACTCTCACCTCACTACAAGTTCAAGACATCCCCTAGCACCAGTTTTAGCAGAATTCTATGTTCCATGTCGATCATATTAATTTGTATATTGCAGAACAGAGCTTTAGGGTAATATCAACAAATCATAAATTATATCTGGCAAAGAAATTTAACAAATGATTTTGTTAGCCACACTATGCAGGTTAGTTTTTGTGTGATTTAGATTTTTGATGTATGATCTAGATGGGCAATGGTAGGTTTGTGCCATCGTAAAACTGTTTTTTTTTTGTCTGTACCAAGTTCTTAAAACTGTTTTTTTGTCTTTACCAAGTCAGGCTATCAGGACAGCACACTGTGTTTTTTAAGTTGTTTTACTTTGTATGTTTGTTTGTTCAAAGGACCCAGTTGTTGCAGCTTGATGTGGCCGGAGTATTGTGGGACATTTTTGGCCATTCCTGTTATTCATTTTTATGTTTTTTCTATGTGGCGTAGATTTTGCTTATTGTTGAATCCTGTACTGTGATCCCTATGTATTCACATTCTTGTCATTTGGTCTTTTTGGTGGATAGTTGCAATTGTCTTTTTACATTAATACTAATCCTGAAACATATTATTTAAACAATTTCATCAGACAATTGAACTTACCTGTTCTAAAGTTTCTCCACCAGGTGGAGTATAAGTGTGAACAGGCTTTTTATTTGCTGCTCTAGCTGCCTCTAGGTAATCTTTAGAACATTTTCCTTCTAGCATTCCGAATTTCTGTAATGAAAAATAGAAATCTGTCAAACATACTTACATCTTGTTTTTGGTAAACATGCATAATTCCAATTATAATTTAATTAGCTTATTTTAAAAGCAGTTTTTGTTAATCCGCTCTGCTATTCATTATTTTAAATCTAGAACCAACATCAGATGTATGAAAATACTTTGTGTGACCAACATGCTGCTTTTCAAAACACAACACAGAATCTGTATGTATTTAAGATCAGCATACATTTAATGTTAATCTGAAACATAAGAGAGGAGCTATTATCTGTAATTTAATTTTGTGATTATGCATTAAATTTGTTTATCACCGATACCATTCTTAATGTAGAAAAGAAAAATAGTTTATTGTAACTAAGAATCATTCTCTTGGAATCTGCAAACTGAACTGTCTCATTAAATAAATACAATAGCTATTGTTCTGATATATATAAATTTGCCTCAAAAATTTATATACATGTATGAGACAAGACTACAATTATTATTCAACATTGTGAAAAGGGACCAATATTCCCTACTGGCACATGTATCATTGGGTGAGATTAGAGTTCAGTTGAAGAAAAAAAAAATGTGGATTGTGTCCACATGTGGACACAGATGATGCCCCCTGCTTGCATATCATATAGTTATAAAGAGACATAACTGAAGAACGGTAAAAGTGACGCTACCCAAATTTAAACTTGATCTGAGTTTTGTGGTGATAAGCATTGTGTGTAAGTCTCATAAGTTTTGGTTGAGGCAAACTTAATTTAGAGAACAGAGACTAAAAGTTTTGCAATTTTTTCATTTATAAAGGGGCATAACTCTAGAACCGTTTAAGTGACGCCACCAAAATTCAAACTTGATCTGTGTTTTGTGGTAATAAGCATTGTGTATAAGTTTCATAACATTTGGTTGAGGAAAAGTTAAATTAGAGAACGGAAACCAATTTTGGGACGTACAGACGGACGTACGGTCGTATGTACAGACGGACAAGGGTAAAACTTAATGCCCCCTCTGCTACGGCCATTTTTAAAAGTCATATGAAACAAGTTTCTGTTGATTATATAATTTAATGAAATTATTGAACCAATGCATGCATATGCTAAACTAAGTCCTTTGTTGATGTTTTTTACATGAATTAGGAATCCATAAGGTATAATCAACAACAAAATAATTCATTCAGTGATTGTTAATAGAAAATTTTGGCTTATGATTAACTTTCGCATTTTGATGAAGAAGTTTACCAAATGGTACCTAAATAAAAAATCAAAACAGAATCATGGAGCAAAAGAAAAATAAGTAAAAAGATAAAGCATTGTTTATTTAGTTTTTGTTTTTATATTTTCCATGCATTTCCATTTACTATCAAACTTTGTCATAACAGTTGTTAAATGATTTGATGTATCAAATGGTTTTTTCAGAATCAATTAACACTTTCTAACTTCCGCGTTTGTTGACCTTTTCTTTCATAACTAAAGGATGGTCTGACTGTATGGGATGATTTGCACTATTATTTTGTTAGAATATGCATAAATTCAATACTGTTAGTTTGATATCACTTTATTCATGAAAATTTTCTGACAAAGTTGCCCCAAGCATGATGCTGGTTTCTTATATTAGTAAGAAGCATACAACACTTATAAAATGTAACTGCAAAATATGTCAAATCAAATTTGAACTGGATGGGGCTTTTCCTAACATTACCAGCAGTATGTCAAACTTTCAATGAAGCCTATTAAACTGTACACTCAACCTGTACTCATTGATCCAACAAACATTTTAAATCATTTAGTTGCATTTACTGAACTTATTTAATGGAAACAAATTTTGTGACATGCAGAAGTGAAAAAAGAAGCTTAATGCCTCAAAATTGTTTTGAGTGATTCTTATAATGGAAACATCTGATAAGATTGAATTTAATAAATTTAAAGTAAAGTCTTCTGAATTAAAGAGTTTCACCCTAGCCATTTTGAGTTCAATAAAATCATAAAGATGTAGCAATATTTTATACAGATCATGATAAAATATAAACTGAACTGTATTACTGTAAGAACTCCAGATTTAATCAAAACATTTTTACCCTTTCTCTCAAACGTTTATCCTGTAAGATGTCTGCCTTTTTAATTTTGTTAACATCTAGTATAGTCTGTGCTGTTTGGCTTGCTCTTGACAAATCACTTGAGAAAATGTGTGTGAAGCATTCGTTTTGAAGTCTTTTTCCGACTAGTGCAGCTTGTTGCAATCCTACATCTGACAAGGGAATGTCCTGCTGACCTTCAATTACATAAACAGTGATTTATTCTTTCATGAGGAAAACATAAATAAAAGAAACAATTGCATATTATTCAATTTTTAAATTTTGTTGGGTTTCTTGTTTGTCTGTATTCTATTGATTTGCCTTTATAATATATTGTGAATTGCTGACTTAACGAAGTTAAAACTTCCTTATCACCGACTCTGTATGGACCGAGAATGGTATATATATTGAATAATATCCTAAATCATTTAATTCTATGTGTAAATGAGCTTAAAAAGAAAGTTCCTGAGACTGTAGCATGGATAAGCATATATAGAATTCATAGATAAGCATATCTGCCCTATAGAATTCATAGCCACTTGGGAAATACATCAGGCAAAACAGTTAAAGAAAACTACAATAACTAAATCATTTTTAAATCATTTTCTCAACCAATTGTGTATGATGTTCTTTAAAGTTGACATGGTAAATGAATTTATTCTAGATACATTATTTTTAAACTAGGGGGTTAACAGTGGGAAATCTAGTGACAAAATATTACCTCCCCTGTAAACACTGAAAATTAGATCTTCTCAATGTTTGTCCCATTCTAGAAAGGACGCTATCAATTATGGATTGACTGGAAAATGTTCAGGTAAAAATAGAAATAAGTTGAAATAAAAACAAAAATTCCATTTAATGTTATCATTTCCCTCCTTAAGTAGCAAACGAGGCTAAAGAAACTTGATGTAAAATTGGTTATATTTGGTGATATGCAGCAAAGATTGGCACTTTTGAAATTAATTTACTAAGCAAATTCAAATGGACCTTATCTTGATGTAAACGTTGAATGTGAATAGATGGAGAAGACCGCAAATACTTGTACAAAAATCAAGACGACCTTTTCTTAAAATTGTATAAAAAATAGTAGAAAGATACCTACTTTATAAGAACAGTCATCTTTAATTTCTTAACCTGCACAGACAGACTTTTATAAATTTTTATATTCACGAAAAGACAATATTTCTGTATTGAATGTACATGTGACAAGAGCGGACCGGTGTCCTCAATAACTTAGGTGTGAAAAAATAAGTATACTTTGGGAAATTGTAACATGCTAAGGACTTTGTGGAACACTCCGAAAATTGGTGACCCCAAAAATCTTTAGATTTTGTATGTACTTGATTTTTTCCAATTTTTTTTTATCAATATGCAGCAAAGATTGGCATTTTATAAATTTCAATTTCACAAGCTTCTAATGCAATTGTCTCGATAAATACTGAACATAAAACATTGAGTATTTGCATGTATATTTCTAATAACACAGTTTAACAAATAATTTCTTTAAAATGTACAATTATTATTTAGAAATAACTTTTGAATCAGTATCGTCACCAGCATTGTTTTATTATTGACTTTCTCAATTCTATCATAAGAAGAGTGAATTTTCTTTCGTTTTCTTTCACTAGATTTCCCACTGTTAATATCTGTCTTCATTTGTACTTAAGCATTCTTAACATTTGGTTATAACATCTAATAGCTCCGATTACTAGATTACTTGGTTAGTAATCAGAGCTTCTGGATGTGATATCATCATGGAAATGATGCTTGGGTATGAATGAAGACAAATATTAACCCTCCAATTCATTTAACTATGAGCATTAAGCATGTTTAGTTTAAACTTTATCTAACAAAAATAAAAAAAAAAACATCACAAAAATGGGTTAAGCAAATGCTTCTTAAGGGAAATTGCTTTTATTCTTTTTATTTAGAAACAAAATCTACAATGTTATTCAATATAATTACCATGATAAAAGTGTACATCCACTTTGATACAATGCATCACCCATGTATGATAAACTTGAAAAGTATATGAATAAATACCTACTTCATCGTATTTCAAATGGATAAATTTCATAATCAATGACTCAATATTGTAAAATCTATACATATTATCATATTTACCTTGCATAATCCTCTGTCTGTTGTATAAGGTCTCCCCACTGAAATGAAAAATAGGCATCAATAACTAGAGGCTCTCATGAACTGACCTATTCATATGAAGCAGATAGCAGTTATTTAAGCATGTTGAATGTGAATTTTTTAAATAGGCACATGACAACATATTCCATAAGTAAGTACTATATTCTCAGAATATTGTTACTGTGAACTT
The DNA here is from genome assembly GCA_017311375.1 of Mytilus coruscus. Lineage (NCBI taxonomy): Eukaryota > Metazoa > Mollusca > Bivalvia > Mytilida > Mytilidae > Mytilus > Mytilus coruscus. The sequence continues at coordinate 36,256,235 of CM029603.1, read as the reverse complement.
ATTAAGTAACATAATAGGGTCTTTGCATTGGAAATAAACACATTTATTCTAGAACCTGTTGTTGGCATGATACGGGTTATGTTCTTCCTGTATAATTTATGATGGCATGATACTAATTTTTACCTACATGTATTCTAACATCAGATTCCGACTTCTTTAAACTTAGTTTTACTGTGCGTATTGCTGTGTGTTTGTTTATTCCACTTTACCTAGAGGTATAGGGGAGAGTTGAGATCTCACAAAATATGTTTAACCCCGCCGTATTTTTGCATCTGTCCCAAGTCAGGAACCTCTGGCCTTTGTTAGTCTTGTCGGAGTTTAGTGTGGCGTCCATTTTCACTGAACTAGTATACATTATTGTTTAGGGGCCAGCTGAAGCCTGCCTCCAAGCTTGCGGGATTTTCTCGCGGTGTTGAAGACCTTTTGTGGCCTTGGGCTGTTTCTGCTCTGTGGTAGGGACCTGGGTTGTTGTCTCTTTGACACATTCCCTGTTTCCATTCTCAATTTTATGTAGATGAACACTAAAAACTGAGTTTCAAGCATTCTTGTCTTGATTTTCTAATTTGTCAGCTTGCTACCCTGGTGGGGATTTGATAATACATAAGAGTACCTTTCTGAAAAAAATCCAGATTTAAAAATTTAATTGGCTGATTTTGGTTTTTTTTCATACGTTGGGGAATGAGGCTGCAAGAAGAGGAAGGGCTGTCAGGAAAGCAAAATACTATAATAGTCTCATCCTTGTGATCACAATGACTTTCATTTTTCAATGCTATCTTTTAAGATATATGATTTGCAGTGTCTGACTCCAGGGTAAATGTGTCCATTTTAAGTCTAACTTATAGCTCAGCAGCAGCTAAAATATGTTTTATGAATAGAATCTATAATAAGAGTATATTTCAGTGTCTAACATTAGGGCGAGTTACCCTACATTTTAAACTCTATTACTATTGACCTCAGAGCAGAGTTTCTTCATGTGACAAGTAGGCATGTACAATGCATTAATCATAATCAGCTATAATCAATAGACCACTTTCGAGTTTGTCCTTCACCGGAAAAAACTCGTCAATTACTGTAAATTCAGAAATTATTGCGATGTTTTTATTATTGCGAAAAATGCGACAGGGTTATAATCGCAATAATTTAAATTCGCATTTTGAAATTTTTTATATGAATTAAACAGGATTTTTCTCAATATCGCAAAAATTAAAACCGCATTTTAGTCTAAAATGATAAAATCGCAATAATAAATGCATTTCTGAAATAATTTCTGAATTTACAGTATGCACGCCTTTATGATGTCATTTACCAGATAGAGGGGATCGCCTGTATCCCTGCACTATTAACGTTCATCAAGCGTCTTAGTGATCCTCATTGTGCAGGATAAACTAGAAATAATATTTGTTCTGTAGGTACTTAATCACAATTCCATAGTGACAGCAGTGCTGATTGTCAATTATGAGAATTCAATTTGCCGAATGATTCGTGCAATATAGCATCATAGTTTTCCAACCACTCGCTCAACATGAGAACAGAAGTGACGATGCCCCTAAACGCACGAATGATGTTCACTAAAACCAAAGTTTTTGACGGAAATGCATCGAACTCGAAAGTTGTCTATTATATTTTGCAATGTAATCACATGTAATCAGTAATCATGCATTTTCTGATTACAAGTAATTGTAATTTTAATAATTTACTATAATGCACAAACAGGTGTAATATTGATTACCTTTTTAAGATTGCATTCATCATGTTCATAGGATTACTTGCTGATTACAAACTTTGTATAGGAAAATTGTTTTTATATACATTTTTCTTACAAGCATGAATAAAAAAATTCATCAAACTAATGTCCATGGTTCAATATGATTGATCCTATTTACCATGTTTACTTTTAAACAATTTCAGGTTTTGAACTGTCGCTACATATTTTAACAAGGGCAAGTACAATCAAATGGCTGTCCCATTTTATAACACAACCGATTATGTGGTACGAGACCAAGGATACTTGATAGCAGGTCCTTTCGTCAGACTGCATGTCAAACTTTGGAAGGCCCCACTCCCTGTGGAAGGCTTAAAAGAATCATTCACTAGTGTTTACATACTGTCTAACGAGGATGATTGAGAAAATGACCATTCTTTTCACTGTTTTAGAATTCTTCTTTAATAGTAGTACTACTGCTAATAGGTATAGGGTCTATTCCCTCTACTTTAATGAAAAATTCGTAAAGGTTCCGCGGAACCCAGTGTCTCGCCTACTTTTGCTGTTAATCGCAGGCTCAACAAAATGAGGAAAAAAATCAATAAAAATATTCCTTTATATACTATCTTTTGATTGTAAGAAGCTTCTGTCAAAGTTTGGTATAAATCCAGGATAGTTTATGAATCTAATAAATGTTTTAAAAACTTTAACTGCAGTCTGTATTTAATGTTAACTGGAAGAAAAACTAAGTCCATTTATAAGTAAAATACGGATAAACAGGTACAAAATTTTAACAAAATTTCCTTCTGGATACTATCTTTTGATCATAAACAAGCTTCTGTCCAAGTTTGGTACAAATCCAGGATATTTTAAGAAAGTTATTAAAATTTTAAAACTTTAACCACAGAGTGAATGTATTGTTTCCGGTAGAAAAAAAGTCCATTTATAAGTCGGAAAAATGAATTTTTTTTTGACAAATTTATTGGATACTATCTTATGATCATAAACAAGCTTCTGTCCAAGTTTGGTACAAATCCAGGATAGTTTAAGAAAGTTATTAAAATTTTAAAAACTTTAAACAGAGTGAATGTAATGTTTCGGTAGAAAACTAAGTCCATTTACAAGTAAAATACGGAAAACAGGAATTTTATTTACAAAATTTACTTCTGGATACTATCTTATGATCATAAACAAGCTTCTGTCCAAGTTTGGTACAAATCCAGGATAGTTTAAGAAAGTTATTAAAATTTCAAAAACTTTAACCACAGAGTGAATATTTGTGGACGCCGCCGACGACGGAATGTCGAAGGCTCGACAAAAAAAAATATTAATATTTATGGTAATTATGTTTTATGAACCTATTCTGATATTTATATGATACATATTTAAGAAAACATATTCCTCAAAATTCATGAAACATCATGGAAACATTTAAAACTTAATTGCTTGTTGGGAGCATTAATTTGCTTCATGGTTATGTTTGTTTTTGTTTAGAATTACTTAAAATGACCGTTAATTGTGTTAAATGGTACGTTAAATTGTTCTTTAAATTATCAGCCTGGAATCGGGGATTGGTGAGATCGGAAGCTTTGGATTGCCGTCTGGAGAGAAAGTGTGAAGCATATATTGAAGGCGATTACGATTGCTAACGTTATGAATTAAGTTGAAACATTAATTAACACTCCAAACTGTTATTTGTTGTGGTGTCGGGTCCGTTAGCCCTGAGTCCATTCGCCCATAGAGTCTGTTCGCCCTAGGTTCCTTCGCCCTACTTAAAACAAATTTAATATAGCGGCGTTAAAGATAAATAAATTTATTCAGATATTTATATGATCAATATTAAAGAAAATATATATTCTCGAAATTCATGAAAAAAAACGTGGAAATATTTAAAAATGAATGGCTTGTTTTGGAGCATTAATTGGGTTCATTCTTACTTTTGTTTTATTTAGAATTAATTTTAATGACTTTTGATTGTAATTTAGAATACTGATTAGGTATAATTTTGATGTCTTTGATCTCACTTATGTTTGTATTAATAGCCCTAGGTGGATTAATTAAATGAAAGTGACATTTTTTCAAAATAAACTAGTCAGCTTGGAATGAGTAATAACAAAGATGTACAAATTGTAAGATATCAAAGGGTTTTTTTCGCACGCAGCTTTGGCTTATTTGATTTCTTTGATCTCAAGTTTGTTTTGACACATTTCCTATATATGTGCTCTTTAAAATAATAGTCGGTAAGGACATAAGGCCAAAAATAAAATATTGTTTGTTTCCCCTCCCCGACCGACCCGGTAAAATCACTGCGACTTGAAAAATTTTATTGGCCATTCTTGTCCAAAATTTTTTTTTTGCTATGTTGGTTTTAGGTGATATCTTTCCGATGCTGTAGTCAACGAGCGTTGTTTTTTTTTTATACCTTTCCGATGCTGTAGTCAACAAGCGGTTTAAATCAAGGCATTTTTGCATTGAAGCGTCTATATGATTCGGAATCAAGGAAAACAAACATAATGCCTTGCCACACGATTGGTGTTGTGTGCAAGGGTGATCTTTGAAAATAAAAAATCTGAAGCATCTTTCAACCCAGTGAGTGCACCTTGATTTGCTTTGTCTTTAACCTCTGTTCCTGTTTAAAGGATAACATCTTTGAGTAAAAATGGTCTGAATCGTGCTTGAAATCTATCTACTTTGTCTTCGAACAGGTTGGGCACAAGTCAGGAAAAGTGGGATACATGTATTCCCTGCTTTCAGGGAACGTCCCTGATTTCTGGTGTAAAAAAAACAGTTTACATGTGATTTTATTTTTCAATTTATGGCATGAAATTTACAAAAGGGCACGTTTTAACGGTATAACTGCATCAGTTGAATTTGTAAATACTTTAAGTATTCTACGAACAACAAAACATGAATAAGTGAAGCCTTGTTTTTTCTAGAACTCGAAAAAACATACAAATCTTTTGTTTAGGAATCAATTGACCAAACTGCATGATCCAGGTGTAACTGAACGTAACTGAATTATGTTCACTTCTATTGAAAATTTTTATTCATTGAATTTTAATTCCCAAGTGATTAACATATCTTTTTGTCATCTCATAATTGATGATCAAAGTATGAATTGGTTAACAAAGGAATTGTTTTGTTGTGAGTTATGCATCAAATTAGACTTGAAACAAGTTTGATTTTTAACTAATAAAACACTTGCTATCATTAAACATTGTTATCACATGTAGAGTGTGCGCTTTTTGTAGATTTCATACCATAAAATGAATAGGAAAAAAGGAGGTCCCTGTATACTGTTTTTAACACCAGAAAACTGGGGTGTACACTGAATACATGGAATACCCCACTTTTCTTGACTTGAGCCTTACCTGTTGAATTTTTTACAAATTCAATATAGAAAAACCATATCAAGAAATAAAATAAAATAACTTGCCTACCTACCTACCCATACCCTGACAACCTCAGTTGGGGGAGGGGAAACAAAGATATTTTTAATGTTGGCCTAACCATGCTAACTGGTGTGTGATGCGAAGTTCGAATTTGATCTTATTATAACTGTTACTGATTTGTTATTTATCTAGTTATATACATGTACCACTTCTACCAAAGTGAGAATGAATGTTGAGGGCCTCATCCAAATATTATTCTTATTATCTTAATTCTGATTATTTCGTTAAAAACTTCTTCATACTCTATTCAAATAATATACATTTAACAACAAAATAAAATAAAAACTAGTAATTAATAAGTATTTCATCAAAAATTTAATTCTAGGGAAAGGGCTTTAACTGAACAAGGAGAAAAGCTAAAATCTTGAAAATCGAACTTGACCTATAACTTGTAATGATAAAACAATACACCAAATATCAAATCAATATCTTCAAGCATGAAGAAAAAAAGTCTGGAAAACTGATTTGCTGGACTGACAGTTGTACAGACGGATGGACGGACAGACAGACGGACAGAGTGCAAACCTAAAGTCCCCTTCGACTTCGTCAGTAGTGGAATAATAAGGGCCAACTGACCAGGGCAAACTGGTACCAGGGCGAACATACCCAGGGCAAACAGGTATTCAGGCGAAAGGTACTAGGGCGAACGTTAATAAGGGCAAATACAATCAAATGTCTGTCCTGACTCCTGGGATACTGATATCATTATCACTATCAGGTCCTTTCGTCAGACTGCATATCAAACTTTATAAGGCCCTACTCCCTGTGGAAGGCTTTAAAGAATTATTCACTAGCGTTTACATACTGTCTAACGAGGGTGATCGAAAAAACGACCATTCTTTTCACTTTTTTAGAATTCTTCTTTAGTAGTAGTAGTACTAGTAGCCTTCAACTTCATTTTCGGGGACATCCCAGACAGAATTGACAGACGATATAGATTTAATTAAATTGTTTTTCATTGGTCAAGTAAATAAAGTTCTCCAATAAAAAGAGGTTTTACTAAATTAAAATCCAGTGACGAGTTCTTCCCCTTGGCGTGGCTTTCGACCCACACAGATTGTCCCAATTTTTCTATTTTCTAGTGCCACTGCAGATTTTATCATAACAGCCAGGTAAAGATATAACTCAGAGAACAATAGGTTTAACCAAATTGCCGATGTCTAGCTTATATCACGACATGAACTTCTAATTTAAATGTTGTGGCTACAAACAAAGGAATTTCTCTACAAAACAGGTGGTTCGCCCCGGTCAATTTCGCCCTACATATAAATTTATCATTGTCTTAAACTAGGCTGAATATAATAGTGATACTTTTTGCCCACAAACTCATTTAAAAGGCAACTATCTCTTTTTTAGTCATGGGAGGTTGAGGCACTGAGTGCCTAAGTCAACCTTTGAACTATTTCTTTTGGATAAAGGTTGTGTGCTCATGCTGCTGATGAAAGTTATGAGGTGATGTTTATGGTCTATACACATGATACATGGGATGAAATTGGGACTTTTCTAAAAGGACCCTCCAAGCATTATTCCAGCCAAATTTAGTTAGGTAACTCGTACAGATGAAAAAGTTATTTTCAAAAAGCATGAATACATGTGGAATTTCATGAATTTAGCAGTTATGCAGAGCTCAGGCAAAAATAAGTCCAAATTTTACATGACTAAGGGAGCTACCATTTGATTTTTATGGGGGGGGCTAGGATGAAAAATTTTGTCCTGCCTTTTTATTTTTCCCTCTATTCGGTCCTGCCTTTTTATTTTTCACTCTATTCGGTCCTGCCTTTTTTTTTTAGTTTATCCTGACTTTTTTTTTTACATAAATTGTCATCCTGCCTTTTTTTTTTTGCAAATAGTCTCATCCTGCCTTTTTTTTTACTCAAAACTCCTGTCCTGCCTATTTTTTTCAAATTTCATCCTAGCCCCCCATAAAAATCAAATGGTAGCTCCCTAACAGATGTTTCATGGATTGCCTCCTGTAACAATACTATTAATATTCCAATATCAGAATTCAGTCAGAATTATTTTAGATATACCTGCACAACCAAAATGTATTAATAGATTGCTGATGTAGCATGAGCTCTCTTGTTATCATGTAGCTAATTAAATATGTAGAATGAAACTGACTTTGTGTTCATCTCCTCACACCATTATGAAACATGGTAACAGATGTGCTAAAAGAAGCGAAGTAAAGAGAAAAGACATTAGTCCGGCATCTGGACAGAAATAAATAAGTCAGGAGTACATATATATTCAAAACACTGCCCATCGCAATTGACCTCGTTCGTTTCCTTTGTCTATAAAACGTAAACAATGGAGAAACTGAGAGCCCCAGAAAGATTTAACTTAGACGCTCATGATCTTGCCGATGCATGGAAGAAATGGAAGGAAGAGTTAAATCTATATATTGATTTGGTAATGGACAGTGAGGATGAGCAAGCAAAGGTTAAACTGTTTCTGTATTTAGTCGGTACGAGAGGCCGTGAGATATACCTTACAATGGCGTTCGACCAAGAACCACAAAATAGGACGCTGGAAATGGTCCTACAGGCGTTTGATGGGTACTGCAATCCAAAGCATAACGAAACGGTAGAACGGTACAGATTTAATATGAGAAACCAAAATAGAGAAGAGACATTTGACAAGTATGTCACCGAGTTAAAAATCTTAGCAACGACTTGCAACTATGGAGCACTGCAAGAGTCACTTATCCGAGACAAAATTATCTGTGGTATACAAAATTCACATCTGAGAGAAAGATTATTAAGAGTTATAGACTTAGACTTGCCGAAATGTTTGCAAATTTCAAGAGCAGCAGAACTGTCTAAGGAGAGAATAAAAACACTAGAAAACCCAACTTTTTCTGACTTGGAAGTACATGGTGTAAAACACAAACAAAGAAATCCTAATTATCAACAGCAAAAGCAATATACACATAAAACTAAACCATCTTATGCACAAACTTCATCTGCTTGTAAATATTGCGGAAGAAAACACGAATTTAACAAGGCAAAATGTCCCGCTTTGGGGAAGGAGTGTAGGAAATGTGGTAAAGCTAACCATTTCGAAAGTATGTGTAAATCAGAACAAAAATCAAGGCAAAGACGTCACCCAGGACACAGAGTACGAGCAATATCTGAAGAGTCCGACGAAAGTAATGATTATTTTGAAATAAACACAGTAAAACTCACCAATGTAAACTCTGTTAAAGAAAAGCACAGCAGGCACATATATGCATCTATGAAGATAAAAGGCAAGAATGAGAAAAGCAAATTAACAAGATTTCAATTAGACATTGGAGCAACATGCAATATAATCACTGCAAGAACATTGAAAGAGCTTGATATTAACCAATTACAGAAAACAAGTCAAATATTAACAATGTACAACAATACCACAATAAAACCTATAGGAAAATGCATTTTAAAATTGGTCAATCCAAAGAACAATGATAAGTTCAAGGCAGAATTTGTAGTAATAAAAGATGGCACTTTGACTCCGTTGTTAGGTAGCAAAGCAGTGCAAGCTATGAATTTGGTAACTGTAAATTATGAAAATATTAAGGCAGTGAGACAGGGTGCACTTACTAAACCCTTTCAAAAGAAATAGTTATGAAGGAATATGCAGACATATTTGAAGGACTGGTAAATTGGAAGGAAAATATCATTTAGAATTGGACAATACTGCAAATCCTGTAGTACATCCACCAAGAAAAGTACCTGTCGCTATAAAAGAAAAGCTTCATTCGAATTGGAAAGACTGACAAAGTTAGAAATTATAAAACCAGTTTCAACGCCAACTCCGTGGGTTTCAAGTTTGGTAACTGTCGTAAAACCAGACAAACTTCGGATATGCATTGATCCGAAGCATTTAAACCAGCAGTTGAAAAGAAGTCATTATCCGCTACCAACTATCGATGATTTACTACCCGAACTGAGTAGGGCAAAGGTATTTAGTGTCGTTGATGCTAAGAATGGATTTTGGCATGTGGAATTGGATGAAGAAAGCTCGTTGTTGATGACATTCAACACAACGCTCGGACGCTACAGATGGTTGCGAATGCCGTTCGGTTTATCGTCTGCACCAGAAGAATATCAAAGAAGGCAAGACCAAACTGTTGAAGGTTTGCCAGGTGTACGAAGCATAGTAGATGATATTCTTATCTATGGCGAAGGCGATACAGAAGAAGAAGCTATTGATGACCACGATAGGAAATTTCGGGCTTTAATGGAACGTTGTCGGGAAAGAAACTTAAAACTTAACAAAGAAAAATTGAAGTTAAAATTGAAGGAAGTTCGATTCATAGGACATCTAGTAACCAGCGAAGGTTTGAAGCCGGATCCAGAAAAGATTCGAGCCGTAATGGATATGCCAAAACCAACAGATGTTTCTGGAGTAAGAAGAATTATTGGATTTGTCACATATCTAAGCAAGTTCTTACCAAAACTTAGTGACATTTGCGAGCCACTGCGAAAACTAACTTTGAAGGAATCCGAATTTTGTTGGATTGAAATCATGATAAAGCACTTGAAGAAATTAAAAGGCTAGTGACTGCTGAGCCAGTTTTAAAATATTATGATCCTAAACTACAGCTAACAGTTCAAAGCGATGCGTCACAAACTGGACTTGGTGCTGCAGTTATGCAGGAAGACAGACCAGTTGCATATGCGAGTAGAGCTCTCACTGATACCGAAACAAGGTATGCTCAGATAGAGAAGGAACTATTATCAGTCATTTTCGGACTTGAAAAATTTCACTCGTATACATATGGTAGAACAGTAAATGTAATATCTGACCATAAACCTCTCGAATCAATCATGAAAAGCCGCTCATGCTGCACCAAAGCGTTTACAACGTATGCTTTACGTTTACAAAAGTACGACATAATCCTGCAATATAGACCAGGAAAGGAAATGTACTTAGCTGATACTTTAAGTAGAGCTTACTTAAAAGAGACTTCAGATACTAGTATAACAACAGACGAAATTGAAAGTATTAACATGATAGATGAGTTGCCGATATCTGAAGAGCGAATTTCTGAACTTCAAGAACATACTAAGAATGATCTTCAAATGCCAGAAGTGAAAGAAGTTATTCAGGAAGGATGGCCGATTAATAAATGGAATGTACCATCGAGTGTATCAATATATTTCGACATTCGAGATGAACTGACACTACAGAATGGTCTTTTATTCAAATGAGAGAGAGTTATTATTCCTAAATCTCTAAGAACTGACATGATTAAAAAGATTCATTCATCACATATAGGAATAGAAGGTTGCTTACGTAGAGCACGTGAAAGTCTTTATTGGCCAGGAATGAATGCCGAGGTAAAAGATTTTATACACAGATGCGAAACATGTCGAACATTCGAACGTAAACAACAGAAAGAGACACTTATATCACACGAAATACCAAGTCGTCCATGGTCAAAAGTAGGAATCGATCTAATGACATTTCAAAGTAAGAACTATCTAGTGACAGTAGATTACTATTCTAACTACTGGGAAGTCGATTATCTTGAGGATACTCTTGCGCTAACAGTAATCAGAAAACTCAGAGCTCAGTTTGCAAGACACGGTATACCAGATGTGTGTTTTACAGACAACGGTCCACAATTTGACTGTGGAGAGTTTAGAAAATTTAGCAAACTCTGGGAATTTAAACATGACACTTCATCTCCATTGTATTCTCAAAGTAATGGAAAAGTGGAACAAGCAGTACAAACAGTAAAAAGGTTAATGAAGAAATCAAAATTTGACAAAAAGGATCCATATTTAGCATTTCTCGATTTTAGAAATACACCAACAGAGGGTTTTGACAATAGTCCAGCAGAAAAACTAATGAACAGAAAAACACGAACACTATTACCGACGAAAAAAAGTCTTCTGAGACCGAAAGTGGTTGCTCCGAATAAGGTACAAATAGAATTAACGAAACAAAAACAAAAGCAACAATTCTATTACAATCAAGGAACAAAAGATTTACCAACGTTAAAAAATGGAGATATCGTAAGAATACAACCATCAAAATTCAACAAAGAGTGGAAGAAAGGGACTATCAAACAACAGGTCAACATCAGATCGTACGAAGTTGATGTTGGAGCCGAACCATACGTAGAAATCGTCGCCAACTTAAACACACACTAGAAGACGATAATAATGAACCTGCAGAAATTGAAAGAGACAATTCCGACTTTGAACATGGAGAAATAAACAATCAAGACCATTGTGAAAATGCGCCAGAAATCGAAAATGCAAAGAAACACCGATAATAACACGATCAGGAAGAGTTGTAAAACCACCAGCACGATTTAAGGATTTTGTGCGAGTAGATCACAAGTGCGTACAGGGCATAATAATCCCTGAAGTGATCTCGTGTAAATAATGTAAAATAATGATATACTCGTCTATTAGAGAAGTAGTGTTTTCAAACAACCGATATATTTTATGTATGCAAAGCGATCATTAAGACAATATCTTTGACTTTAACTACACATTTAGACATTAAATTTCTTAGGTGTTGAATATGACTTTAATTGGTAAAACAAATTTTATATATGACTTTAATTGGTAAAATAAATTTTATGTAATTATTTTATTTAAAGAAGAAGGATGTAACAATACTATTAATATTCCAATATCAGAATTCAGTCAGAATTATTTTAGATATACCTGCACAACCAAAATGTATTAATAGATTGCTGATGTAGCATGCGCTCTCTCTTGTTATCATGTAGCTAATTAAATATGTAGAATGAAACTGCCTTTGTGTTCATCGCCTCACACCATTACGAAACACCTCCCTGTCAATGTATGTTTGTTCAGCCTTACAGAAGTTCCCTTAACATTTATTCCCACTTCTATTTCATGACATGCCTTTATATATCTTAAAACAAAATATGACTTTAATTTTCTTGGAACAAAATGTTTCAAATTATATTAAAACTTTGTTAACTTGAAGACCAATATAAAAATTGTGCATATATATGAAATTGTGACGACATTAATTTTAGCCAATGCCTCATCTTTTGAAGAAAAAAATATGAGTAAGTCGAAGAAAACAGAGAAAAACATAAATGTTCAATTAAATAACTTAAGAGGACTCCTTAAGAGGACTCAAGTCCTTGTAAATTCTCAGAAAGTTATAGGTGATGTATTTTGGCCACACTTTAGGTCAAATGAAGTGTTAAAAAAAAAGTTATATACACAAAATTTGACTTCTGATCGGAAACAAGAACAGTCTAGTTTATGTCTTAGCTCTGACTGAATAGGCATTTGGACTGATGGAAGAATCCAGGTCTGTTTGCCCTAGTACCTGTTCGCACCAATACCTGTTCGACCTGGGTCCGTTCGCCCTGATTTTTATTTTATTTTGTTGTCTTATAATATATATTATATTCTAATTCGTTACCTCAAACGAATATAAAGTATTTATAAAATAAAAACAAACACTTGTTTCTTAGGAATAGCTCGCCAGCATGTGCAGCTTACTTTGATTATTTTATTAAACAAAATGAAATAATTTGAGTCCCGATGTCATCATGATACGGCGACACCGCTGCATAGTACACGACAGCCTACAAAATAGAAAATCAAAGTGAGAAATCATGTAATATAAATATGTCTAAAAGATTAACCAACGAATGTCATACTGGTAGTATAAATATATATCTATATATGCGTAAAAACATTACAAAAATACAAACATTCATTGGGGGGAGGGGGAGGGGGGCTCCTTCATCTAAACTTAACTGCACTATACTGTATATGAGCTTCAAATGACATTATTCCTAAACTTACTTTAACAAGAAAGCTATTTGCGCTTAAAATATCCTGTGTTATTTACATATCAAATATCATACTCAATATATTTACGCACTGCGACAAATATTGACCAATCAGAAATATATATTTAAAACACACACCTGTTTATTTAATATAAAACACCAATAGATGACCCCTATAAAGACACACTCTCACGCATGTTTGTTAACATAAACAGAAACACATGTATGCTCAACTTTAATAAATACATTTATTTGAATAGAGAATGTAAAATATTTTTGATAATTTCGTCGAATATATATGTTGCATTGCTGCTATCAGATAATTATTTTTCATTGATTTATACTATAGTGTACAGGAATACAAAGGTATTTAATATAGATATAAGAAGATGTGGTATGAGTGCCAATGAGACAACTCTCCATCCAAGTCAAAATTTATAAAAGTAAACCATTATAGGTCAAAGTAAATCTTCAGCACAGAGCCTTGGCTCACACCGAACAGTAAGCTATAAAGGGCCCCAAAAATTACTAGTGTAAAACCATTCAAACGGAAAACCAACAGTCTAATCTATATAAAAACAAGAAACGAGAAACACTTATGAACCACATCAACAAACGACAACTACTGAACATCAGACTCCTGACTTAGGACAGGTGCAAACAAATGCAGCGGGTTTAAACGTTTTAATGGTACCAAACCTTCACCCTTTTTCTGAAACAATAGTGTAACATCACAACATAGAAAGACACACTATAAAATATCAACTGAAATAGCTTAACTCAATCAAAGGACATATTAACACCATTGAACATACACTGAACAAATAAATTTGACCTATGATACAATGTAAATACAAAATAAATAAACTAAGGGAAGAATAATAAAAGTAACATGTTATATCGGTATGAAATGTTAAACAAATATAGAACAACTTAAAATCCACTTCCATATGAAAAAATTGGTCAAAATAAACTTGGAGATGAAAAAAGCATAGCTGCAAAACAAATTTCGCCTGGAAATATCTCTACTTTATTTAAAAAAATTTTAATTATTAATCCACCTATCAGTGAGATCAAAGACACTCAGTTTAATTTTACCTAGTAATCAGAATTCTTAACAATGTAACAATGAAACCTATTAATGCTCCAAAATACCAATAACATTATTTTTTTTAAATAAAAGTAGGGCGAACGAACCCAGGGCGAACGGACTTAGGGCGAACATGTGATCTGGGCGAATGAACCCGATACCCTGATGGAACCTATGTGCAACCTAATCAGCCAAAATAATAAATGAGCTGTCTTTGGATAAGGTATTATATACCTGTCAACTTTTCAAAATCTGCATTAAGCACAAGAGGACCTAATGCATACCTATATAAAAATAAGGAAATGTGGTATGATTGCCAATTAGACAACTATCCACCAAATTTCAAATGAAGTGGATGAAAGCAATTATAGGCAACCGTACAGCCTTCAACAATGAGATAAATCCATACCGTATAGTTGGCTATAAAAGGCCCAGACATGAAAAATATGAAAGAATATATGTTATTACTGTACTTAATTAGAACATCTATTGTTTTGAATGAGTATTTAATTGTATTTTTCACTCCTCAGAATTCCTTTTTAAAATTATTTAGTCTAAATAATCAAGTTTTATAAGGGTCCTGTCAACACCTCTCATGGGGATATCCCCTATAAAGCAGGAAAGTTGGCCATTTTTTTGTTGTTATAAAACAGTTGATATGGTTTTCTCGTGTAAAGTTAGGAAGTCACTGTTGTATTCACAACATTTTGATTCAGGTAAAATATTTTGTTTGCCATAGTAATACATTTTGTATTTTATTTGAAAATAAAGGGAGACCACCCATGCAATATAAACAAGAAAAATTCATAGTTAGGCTTATTTATGTCTTCTGACTGAAAGTTCTTTCAGTTTCAGATTCCATTTTTAACTGGATTTACAAAGGAAATATCAGTTATTAATTTGGGGATGTAGGGCGGGCGGGCGGCTGCCAAACAGTGTCTCCACAGTAACATGAATACTCTTTGACAAATTTTTTTCAAATTCAAATATGTTGTTTCCTGGGACTTATTGAAGGTTGAGTTCAATTTTCAAGATTTTAGTATTTTTCCTTTTTGAGTTATCACCATGTTTAATATCCAAAATTGGTATTTTTGAATATTTTTCTCTCTTGTTATCATATTATGACTAAGGTAAAGCATACGGTAAAAGTCTTATCTTACAATTATAATTGGAGTGACAGATTTATTTGAAAATTTTCTGTTTCCTGATAAGATCTGTAGGACTGTATATATAAAGTTTGAAATTTACTAGTAGGACTGTATAAATGAAGGTTGAAATTTTCTGTTCACTATTAGACACTTTGAAGATTATTACAGATAAGTTTTATAGGTTTTTAAGAGATAGACATTTTGAAGTTAATTACATTACTAATAATTATATACCTAATGTTTGAGTACTTTGTTAAAAGTTAAACCATAGTTCTGTTCAAGGGGAAATAACCCTTCAATTTGCAAGCATGATTTTCATTATTAATTTTTCTTTTCTTTGGTAAATTGTTTGAAGAATTTTATGGTGTGTTTGTTATTCTGTAAAAACTAATTTTCTGAGTGATATATGTATACAATTGTTTTGTTGTGTCTGTAAATTTTAATTTTTACTTGATCCTGTTTGATGTTCCAGATTGAAAATTCATTAGATAATAATCTATTATTTATAAGTTAAAAGCTAAATTTAAGATAAGATAAGTTGCAGATCTATATTAGTATGTTACAAATGATAGAAAATTATTGGGAACTATCAACTATATATATAAATTTTGATTTTGATTTATACACTAAGTGATAAGATAACACACATCTGGTAATTTTCAATGCAATCACCCAATTAAAATTGGAGTGACAGATTTATTAGAAAACTATTATTTATATTTGATTATAATTTAAAAATAAATATAACATCATATCTCTTTACATCATATCTAATTTTAGAGTCCATGGTTAAATCATATTTAATTTTAGATTAACATGATTAGTTCATGGAAATAAAGTTTAGGTTATTTCCATTTGAACAGAAATGGTTTAACTAAGAAGTATTTCATCAAAAATTGAATTCTTGGGGTTCTTTGATATGCTGATTCTAGCAATGTACTTAGCATTTGGATATTGGACCATGATAGGTAAATGTTCAATTTCAAATTTTTCAGTTCTTTGACCACATTTATTTTGTGTCACAAACCCATGCTGTATCAAATATTCAATCACAATCCAAATTCAGAGCTGTTTTAAGCTTAAATATTGTGTCCATACTTGCTCAACTGTTCAGGGTTTGACCTCTGCAGGAAAATCCGGTTTGCTGTCACTCTGACAGCCTCTTGTTGTTTCTGGATGATGTCAGAATTTGTCAAAAAATTATGCAATTTGATATGAAGAAATGCCTGTAAGACTTTAATAGATTCATTCATTATTATTATAGGTAAACTTCCTGTTTTAGTTTATAGGTCTTTACCAGTATATAAAAAAAATGATTTTGTGAATAGATTGAGCAGTTTTTTGTGTTACATACATTGTATATCCAAAAACTAGGTAATAGGGCAGTTAAAAAAAAGGTGGAATTTATCAAGGGGACATTGAAAACTCTAAAGTCTAAGAAAAACTCAGACAACACCATGGCAAAAAAAAGGCAAAAAAAAGGAAAGATGAAGAAAGGACAAATAAGTCAACAAAAGACTAAGCAACATGAACCTATCCAAAAACTATGAGTGATCACAGGTGCTCTGGAAGGGTAAGCAGATCCTGCTCCCCTAGTGATACCTGTCATGATGCTCATGGTAAGTTCAAATTCACCGAGCTATCACCTGCTGTACATAAGTCATGTTTACATGTATTATTCACCTTATATTTACAGTATATTAAAATGTCTGATCACGAGGAAGATGATACAGGTGAAGTAGGAGAAGATGATATGAGTCAAGATAATGGAGAAGCAGAGGAAGATATAACGTTCCAGATTATAGTTGGTGGATCATTACGTGGAAAGTGTCTACTCAAAGATAGCAAAGGATACAACTATACACTCAAGGTGTTTTTTTTTTCTAGATGAATGAATTTCCTTGACCAGAAAAATTTAATATCTAATGAGCATAATGAAGTTAATGCCACATAAAATAATTTTTGCACTGTTTCCTCTTATTTATTTTTTTTATTACCATGATTACCTATTCAAATATTTCTCCATCAATTCTTTTCAGTTTAAGAGAAAATATGCAAATTAATAAATAGAATAATATAATCCCTCCATCTCGATGGATAATGTTTATATACTACAAAATATTCCTGTATTAATGTTAACTATTTGGCTTCGGCTAGAGATGAAAAGTGTAAGATAATCTTTCAATGGATTGAAAGTTTTGAAGTTTAAAGAAATGAATTTATTACACTTTGCAAAGTGTTTGTTTCATAAGCAAGAAAAATGTACCTTGCATAAGCACAGGAAATATAAAATATAATAGTTGGATAATAGCATATTTTATTATAAGTTGCAGTTTTGATAACATGTGTTGTAATTTTGAATAACATGTATTCTCTAGCAAAATAGATGTCACTTGAAATTTGTAGATGAATTGAAACATTTATATTTAATTTCTTTTTATTTAACAGTATGCAGATAAACTTTAGAGTTAAGCTATTCAAGTTTTACCATTTATACTATGGTTGCTATGAAAATAAAAATTAAAAAAATGAACTAGTCAATAATCTAGAAATTGTAATCCTATAGGCAGAAAAGGGAGAGAAATCCTGGTGGAGATGTAGTAAAAGAACCAATTACTTCCGATGTGGAGCTTCAGTGAGCCAAGTTGGGAACACCTTTACTATTGGAAGATATCCTCATGAACATCCTCCAGATCCAAAGATAAATCCCTGTGATAGAACAAAAAAACGTAGATCTTTTAAGGTAAGATATTTTTTGATAAATCCCTGTGATAGAACAAAAAAACGTAGATCTTTTAAGGTAAGATATTTTTTTTATTTATACAACTCTACAACAGATTTATCCATCGGATCACCAGCAGTGATGGTGATACATGGCTGTGTACATTATGTATATACAACTCGTCTAAACATCTGGGTTGATGTTTAGACGAGTTGTATATATATATATATATATATATATACCATATGAAACTGTAGCATGGTTTTTGTCGAGCCTTCGACTTTAGTCGAAAAAGCGAGACATAGCGATCCTACATTCCGTGGCGGCGTCGTCGTGTGGCGGCAGGCGCCCACAAATATTCACTCTGTGGTTAAAGTTTTGAAATTTTAATAACTTTCTTAAACTATCCTGCATTTCTACCAAACTTGGACAGAAGCTTGTTTATGATCATAAGATAGTATCCAGAAGTAAATTTTGTAAAAATAAAATTCCTGTTTTTCCGTATTTTACTTGTAAATGGACTTAGTTTTTCTGCCGGTAAACATTACATTCACTCTGTGGTTAAAGTTTTTAAAATTTTAATAACTTTCTTAAACTATCCTGGATTTCTACCAAACTTGGACAGAAGCTTGTTTATGATTATAAGATAGTATCCAGAAGTAAATTTGTTAAAAAAAAAATTTCATTTTTTCCGTATTTTACTTTTAAATGGACTTAGTTTTTCTGCCAGGAAACAATACATTCACTCTGTGGTTAAATTTTTTAAAATTTTAATAACTTTCTTAAACTATCCTGGATTTGTATCAAACTTGGACAGAAGCTTGTTTATGATCAAAAGCTAGTATCTAGAAGAAAATTTTGTTAAAATTTTGTACCTGTTTATCCGTATTTTACTTATAAATGGGCTTAGTTTTTCTTCCAGTTAACATTAAATACAGTCTGCAGTTAAAGTTTTTAAAACATTTATTAGATTCATAAACTATCCTGGATTTATACCAAACTTTGACAGAAGCTTCTTACAATCAAAAGATAGTATCTAAAGGAATATTTTTATTGATTTTTGTCCTCATTTTTGTTGAGCCTGCAATTAACAGCAAAAGTAGGCGAGACACTGGGTTCCGCGGAACCCTTACAAATTTTATATTTTCTGTTTGAAATATTCCTGCATTCTGTCCTTTACTATTTTATGTATTTTTATTGTAAACTTAATGGAATCTGCTATAAGTAAAGTGTATGATTACACTGGATTGCAAAATTTGAGTTATTACACATTTGCTTTGTATGAGACATGTGAAAAAATGTTCATTTTGAATTATAAAAATTACCATTGCCCTTTATTGGCAAATTGACACAATATAGAAAAATCTGTATATTTTTTATGAAGTAAGTCTAATCAACTTATCTTACTACTGAAGTTAAAATGGTAAAAATTGAAAGGAAGCTTTTCATCAAGAAAACTGACATTTCATAACAAAAAAAATATTAGGATTGGTTAAAGGATACTAAATTTATCAATGACATGTTAAACAAATGTCCATTTAATGGAAAAAGTTGTGTATCTGTCTCTGTAACGACAAAAGACAAAATTGTACAATTAAAAGGTTCCAATCCATTACTGAGAATTTGCCAAAACTAGTAAGGATGAGTCAAGGCAATCTAGTTACTATGTTATGTGCTTGTATATAAGGACGGACAATGTTATAGGATAATATGTTGCATCTTCATGAGGCTTATTAATAACTTTTTTTTATACTTTGTGAGAAAAATGAATGAATGAAAATAAATCATTTGTTCTTTGTTTTTGTGATATTATCTCATTTTGTTTTTCTTAAATTTTTTTTTAGAAGGAATTGGAAAAGGAAGTAGAAAAGGCTTTGGGAGACACATCATTGTTGACTTGCTCTGGTGTTGATTCAGACAATACAGATGATTCACCATTAAAAATAAAAATATCTCCAGCAAAGAAGTTTAAATCTAACCCAAATACCAACAACAACTCAGAAAGGTATATATATGGAATAAGGTGCCTTAATGTCACTCAGCAGCCTAGCTTAAGGAAATGAGATTCTATTACAAGGCAGCTTTTTTGTCCCTTGAAAAGGCCTGGGCTCATTTCTATTATGACCAAAAACTAAGTGTTAAATTGCTATTTTAGGTCAAATATAACAATTTCAAATTTCAACATATTTATGGGTCATAGTGATATCACAAATGATCTTTCTGCACTAAAGTGTTATATAAACGTGTTCATTTATCCTATAAAATGAACATAATTTTGAAAGGCATGAATAATTTTACTAATTTTGCAATTTCAAGGCCAAATAATTGCTTTTATTGTTCCTCCTCCTTTAATGTCATTTTGAAGGAAGTGAAGAATTTTACTAATTTTCCAATTTCCTTTATGTTACCTCTTCCTTTGTACTCTAATTTATTAATTCCAGTTAATCTGTTTTAAAGTTAATATTATACTGAATTAGAATTCAGGTACTTGAGGACTTATCATGTCACAGGTAAAGTAATTATATAAATGTCAAAGTAAATCTTTTCATATTGATCTTTTTTAATTACTTACTAATGTTCCTTTGGATTTGCATTAGCTTTTGTATCTTGGTCCTATAAAAGCTCATTTAAAACTTCCATGATGGTTTTTTCTTCAAAATTATATCATCATCCAGGCAATGATAGATTAGTAAGACATACATGTATGTTTTACTGATGTTGGATAAAAAAGTTCATACATAGTGCATAATTGAGGCTCATTAAGATAAAAGATCCTTTCAACTTGCATGCAGGTGACTTTAGAAAGTAGGTCAACTTTCAGTCATGAAAAGGACATTTTTACTTTTCTATGCTTTTCTAACATTGGTTAGAACATTTATATCTCAAGTTGTATGAGCTGCATGATCATCTGAACTTGTCTGAAGGAGTACTATAAGTGAAAGCATAAAAGATGACCTACTTTTCATGCTTCAGTGACCAGTGTTTTTAAAGTACATATAAAGTATATATTGGTTTTAGAGGATATAGAATCGTATAATATTTTTACGGAATAACAAGGCAAGTTCAACAAGCTTAGATTATATATTGTTTATTCTCTTTTTACTCAGCCAATATTGATTGGTTTGTTTTTTTAACCTTTTTTCAAACTTCACAGTTTGCATTACCTTAAACTGTTGTAAATGAATGGAACTACTAAAAATTTGTACAAATATGTAGAGTATAGTAGTAAAATGTAGATATCAATCAATCAGAATTTTGTGCGAAATCATCACATTTTTTCACCTTTTCTTCTTTTACTAGGGACATCCAAGATGAATTACTCAAGTTAGAAAAAGAAAGACTGCAAGTAGATAAGGATAGACTGAGAGTAGAAAGAGAAAGACTAGAAGTATCAAAGCAAATACTGGAAGAAATAAGAAATCATAACAGTCGATGTAATTGCATGAACCCATCAGTGACTTCAATGGTTATGTGATAGTAATATTTTATCCTGTTATTATCTTGTATAGTGACCGTTATATACTAGCTGGTATAGGGCGGCCTAAATGTTCAACTTGTGGTTAGCCTTAAGTCGGTTATAAATGCCTGTAGAATTGGATTTCTTCTACCATAACTACTGGATGAAGATTAATAAGAAGTAATGCTAGGTAAAGGTTTTGAGATGTCAAGTCTAGCCAAGATGTTTTGAGCAGATAATTATACTGGTAATTGTAAATCTTATAGATAAAAAGGAACAGAAATTAACTATCTACTGGTAAAAAATTCAGTCATGTACATGAAAGGCTGTTAGTTTTAAAAGTTTGGAAATCCAACACTTAGTTATGAGAGAATTTTTCATATTAAAGTCATCATATATTTTATTCAAGTGTGTCTGATTTGTATTTACAATGAAATTTCTCTAGAATTGGTTAGAAATTTTTTCACGTTGATCAGGTTGAAGAAATGAAATTCACACTGCAATTCAAAAAAGTATTTTTCCGAAAACTATTCTGAAAGGGCAAAGCATATTGGATAAGCACAGTTATTTGATATCTAAATATGAAAGTGTTTAATACTTACAATTCTTAATTATGAATTACTTGAACAGCTCAGTGACTAGAAAATGTGGCAATATTAAGATGTTCTGTTGTATAAAAACTTTATCTTTTTGTGTTCAACTGAAGTACGAATTTGTTAACTGTTTTTAAATTGATGTAGATATTTAGCATTACTTAAACTGTTGTAAAATATATATGTGTAAGAATTATTTTGATCATGTGAAATATCTTTACTGCATAACACCCTCTCCACATTATAAAATCTATCTTAACATGGTGTGCATTATGAAAATTATAAGTTTTATTGTATATCAACAAGATATTTCATACTGAACGTAACCAAAAGTTAAGCATTTAATAATATATCATATTGAACTAGTGCAAATAATGCAAAGTTGCCTCATCAGTGACAAACACATATTTACAACAGTTTTTTTTTTCAAACTTTGCTATACAATTAAAGGGTTATTGCATGAATTTTGGTGAATATTATCCCTAAAGACTATATAATTCACTTGCAAATTCATGAAATATAAAATCTACTCAGAACAATATTTATGCAGTAACCCTATGTGCTAGGTGGAGATAATTTGAAGATTTTTTCCCCTATTCATGATCTTTTATGTTTCATTATATGGGAACAAGCTAAATGCATGTGTATTTGAATACCTGTACTGTGGATTCATTTGTGTTTTGTTGATACCAGTTTTTGTGGATTGCGGAAAAATTGTTTTTTCATGGATATTTGATTTTGTGGATTTGCTCAAGTATACATAGACAACTATAAAATATTTGTATCTCATTGCACATTAAAATTTGTGGTGTACCTATACCCAGGAAAGTTGGTATCCACGAATAATAAAATGAATCCACAGTTTGCTATAACTTTCTTCAAAGTGGCACATATATCATATCTTATATACTGTTATATATACTTTTCATTTATTGTAAATAAAGTTACTAAAACAGAAGAAATTTATTTCTATTGATAAAACTCAGAACAAAATTTCAATGAAGAAAACATTGAAATAGACATAACAGTGTAGGGTTTTAAACTTTCCATACAGTATTTCGTACCTTTCATTGTTATGTCGTAAATAGAACCCAAACATTGAAAAATGCTATATATACTTACATCTTTCAGATTTCTGTTTTCAGTTGAATTTTATGATGAGACTTCAGAAAACCTGTTAGGAGTGTTGTTTCTGACTCTTTTGTTTTCTTGAGTGGCAGTGTTCAACCAATAGCTGTGGCTAATTTAGCTAGCTTCCTATAGAAACGAGTACATTTTGACCCTGCATTCCAAATAACTGGTATGTGTTTGTCATCTATATTTCGGGAGGTGCTTTAGGTTGTTGTAATCTGTTATGATGATCAATATTTTTGGCAGTTTCCTGTTATCCTTTTAATGTATCATGCCTAAATAGTTGATTTTACTACACATCAAGAGTTTCAGTTTATCTAGATTTTCTCTCAAAGGGTGATTTTCAGATATTTTTTTTCCTTTACTTTAGCAGTTTTCCCTTTATTAGTTTGTGTTGTTATGTCCCTTTTAGTTGTATGGCTTTTGATGTGGATCGGTATTTAAACATCTTGCTTTCCCTGTTTTGGCTTAAGACATTCCTGTTACAGGTGGGTCCCAAGGGAACCCTTGGACCCTGAGATTTATATAGTGTTAATTTCATTTTGTTTACCCTCATATTTATTTAAAGTACACACACTTTTTTTGTTGTAGTCTTTGTTAGATTCAATTGTATGTCTGTTTGGATTATTTAAACAGACATACAATTGAATCTAACAATGTAGTATGTTTATGTAATTTTCGCTGCTGGATCTCAATTATTGTCAATATAACCAATTATGTCCGTTTGCTTAAACAATTTTGTAAAAATCACAACTTTATACCTATACCTATATACCAAATATGACAGTTGTTTTACAATTGTTCTGCTGGTTGATAAACCCCTGGTAGTCAAGCATTTGGTTTTGTCAGTTTTCATGGACTTCCCCTTTTTGATCTTGGAGTACAGTATTTTTGTTGTTACATTTTTTACTTTTGCATTAGTCAAATGAAGATTTACATCTGCAAACCTTAAAATTCTATACAGCTTTTCCCATGATGATTTAATACTCAACATGATCTTTTCATTTTGTTTTTGTTAGGGCCTTAAACTGCACAAAATGAAATACAGTGAAATGTTGTCATTGACAGACACAGAAATGTTATAATACCAGAATATAGTGCGAACACATATACACCACATAATTAATGACCTTGTAACACCTCAGATTTAAATATTTTAAGGTCAGCATTTTATCTGACTAAACCTAGTATGCTACTGGTAGATGTATGTTGCAAGTACTACACATAAACATGTTTCTCCAATAATTTGCTTACTATTTATTGTTCCATATGCCAGAACTGTAGCCTTGTACCAATGCCAAATAATGAGAAAATGAAAGCCATTCCATATTTAACTCCTCGTTTATTCAACCAAAAATGAAATGCATACTAGTAATCTTTTGTGTTTTTGAAAAACTTATATCGTTACCTTATTTGGCATAATTTCCATGCACTGATTAGTGATCTTTGTGTTAATATATATAATAAAATGCTCCTGGGCGCAGCTTGATACGACCGCAGAGGTCGAACCCTGAACAGTTGGGGCAAGTATGAACACAACATTCAAGCTTGATACAGCACTGAATTTGGATTGTGATTAAATATTTGACACAGCATAGGTTTCTGACACAGAATGAATGTGGTCTAAGAGCTTAAAAAATCCCCCTCATATTTTTGAATCCCTTATGATTCATCATCCCCAAACTCAATCCCAGCCTTCCCTTTGTGGTATGGTACCTTGCAGTACAATTTCAGAGAGATCCGTACACTTGAACACAAGTTATTGTCTGAAACTAGAAAATGCTTGTTTTTGGCCCTTTTGGCCCCAAATTCCTAAACGTTTAGGCAATTACCCCAAACTCAAACCCAGCTTTCCTTTGTGATATGGAACCTTGTAGTACAATTTCATCAAGATCCATACACTTACACACAAGTTATTGTCCTGAAACAAGAAAAATGCTTGTTTTTTTCCCCCTTTTGGCCCCTAATTCCTAAAATTTTGAGGCAATTACCTCCAAAATCAATCCCAGCCTTCCCTTTGTGGTATGGTACCTTACAGTACAATTTCAGAGAGATCCATACACTTGAACACAAGTTATTGTCTGGAAACTAGAAAAATGCTTATTTTTGGCCCCTTATTCCTAAACGTGTTGGGCAATTACCCCAAACTCAAACCCAGCTTTCCTTTGTGATATGGAACCTTGTAGTACAATTTCAGAAAGATCCATACACTTTCACACAAGTTATTTTCATGAAACTAGAAAAATGCTTGTTTTTTGCCCCTTTTTTGGCCCCTAATTCATAAAATTTGGAAGTAATTACCCCAAAATCAATCCCAGCATTCCCTTTGTGATATGGAACCTTGTAGTACAATGTCAGAGAGATCCATACACTAACACACAAGTTATATCTGGAAGTTACAAAAATGCTTATTTTTGGCCCCTAATTCCTTAACTGTTGGTACCATAACCCCCAAAATCAATCCCAACCTTCCTTTTGTGGTATTGAACCTTATGGTAAAATTTCATAGAGATCCATTCACTTAAACTAAAGTTAGAGTGGGAAAACCAATGTGTCTTAGGACGACGACGACGCCAACGTCATACTAATATACGACCGCAAAATTTTTTTTCCCTTTGTGGTATGGTACCTTGCAGTACAATTTCAGAGATCCATACACTTGAACACAAGTTATTGTCTGGAAACTAGAAAATGCTTATTTTGGCCCCTTATTCCTAAACGTGTTGGACAATTACCCCAAACTCAATTCCAGCTTTCCTTTGTGATATGGAACCTTGTAGTACAATTTCAGAAAGATCCATACACTTTCACACAAGTTATTTTCATGAAACTAGAAAATGCTTGTTTTTGCCCTTTTGGCCCCTAATTCATAAAATTTGAAAGTAATTACCCCAAAATCAATCCCAGCATTCCCTTTGTGATATGGAACCTTGTAGTACAATGTCAGAGAGATCCATACACTAACACACAAGTTATATCTGGAAGTTACAAAATGCTTATTTTGGCCCCTAATTCCTTAACTGTTGGTACTATAACCCCCAAAATCAATCCCAACCTTCCTTTTGTGGTATTGAACCTTATGGTAAAATTTCATAGAGATCCATTCACTTAAACTAAAGTTAGAGTGGGAAAACCAATGTGTCTTAGGACGATGACGACGACGCCAACGTCATACTAATATACAACCGCAAAATTTTTTTGCAGTCGTATAAAAATAAGGTGTGGTAAGATTGCCAATGCGATAACTCTCTGCCAGAGACCAAATGACAGAAGTAAGCAACTATAGGTCACCATATGGCCTTCAACAATGAGCAAAACCCATACCGCATAGCAAGCTTTATATTAAAGGCCATGAAATGACAAATGTAAAACAATTCAAATCTACTCCACACTTTGTTTCCACAACTTCTAAATCAGGAATGAATTTAAATATCACTCTCAGAAAAAACCTTTCTATATGTCATATTGTAACAAATGGGGACGAGTTGGGCATTGATTTGTGAACTCCATTTAG
Source organism: Mytilus coruscus (assembly GCA_017311375.1). NCBI lineage: Eukaryota > Metazoa > Mollusca > Bivalvia > Mytilida > Mytilidae > Mytilus > Mytilus coruscus. The sequence continues at coordinate 36,229,643 of CM029603.1, read as the reverse complement.
TTTTCATAGTTAATCAATAATTTATACAAACAAACCAAGTTTGTATTCTGTTGTCTTGTATTGTAATATTTTTCTGTAGTCTCATATTTTTAATTTTTCTCCAATCTAATGTTGTATATTTATTGAGTCTCATAAAGTGAAATATTGTTTCTGTACTTTTAGTGCGAGGTTGTCTTATAGTTGTTAGAGTGGTCTGCAAATACTCCTTGTTTATGCCTCTAGTGTCAGTGATCAAAACATTCCAGGTCACCAGTGGAAGGCTTACTAAATTTCTAGAGACATTTTATTTACCTTTTCTAAAGATCAAGGTAGGTAATGCAAGCCTTCCATTGATAAGATGAAATGCTTAATGATCACATCAACCTATATTTTAACTGATGTAACTTTTCAGGTAAAATTATGTTCTGTTTGTATTGATGAGCAAGTCCTGACAACCCACAATTATTTAAAGTAAAACTCTCCTAATAGAGCAAATCTCATTAAAGTCCCGATCTCATCCTTGTAATTGAGCAAAACTATACCAAATGTCACAAAAGGGGTATCTGTGTGTAAAACAAAAACATAGTCTCAGCAAAATCATACTGGCTTAAAGCAGAAAATATTTTAGAATGAATAATCATTTTATTATAAAAACAATTAATCAATCTGGTTTTGGCCCTAGGAAACACTCAGCATACAAGACAATTTTGAGTTCCTGCCTGAGGAAGTCAGCTTGCAACCTCCAGTGTGAGGAAGAACCTGCCTGCCCGACAATACGCCAGCCGGGAATGTGAAGCGAGGGTTCTCCACTTTGGTGATGAGACTAGGCGTCTCATCTGAGGCCGGGAATGTGAAGCGAGGGTTCTCCACTTGGTGATGAGACTAGGCGTCTCATCTGAGGCCAGGGAATGTGAAGCGAGGGTTCTCCACTTCGGTGATGAGACTAGGCGTCTCATCTGAGATCAAACTGGCGCTGGAATAAATTTGATAAAATTTGTCCCAAATGCTTGGGATGAATGAAATTTTAGAAATAACCAGTGATAAAATTCCATCAAGGAATTAAAATTAATTAAATAAAATATATATCACTAGTTAAAGCTGAAAAGTTTCCTTGTCATGAAACATTATTGAAGGTGTTAGGAAGGTGGATGGTGGGCGGTAAATTAAATAATAGCACTGTAAAACTATATCAACTAGTCAAGACTGCTATGAACCAAGAAAGTGATTATACAAAGACCATGCATATGGCTTTACACACAGATAGGGTACATTAACCATTCAGTGGGAGGAGTCTGGCCTCACTGATCTTTAGATAATATATTAATTGTTGTGTAATTAATTTTTTATAAGATCTGGTATCATAATCTGCATTTCCTCACCAACAGAAATCATTTATGACATGTATCTAATTAAGAAAGGATTAGTGTGCCTCCTAGTGAGATTCCAGTTGTAACTCCAAAGCGTCAAATGCCAGGGAAATTAACCTCAAGATATAACAAGTGGTCAGTGTATGTTAATTAAATGTATCCAGAATGTCAGCATCTTTATTATCACATTAATTATTAAGTGTAAGCTGGAATGGCTGTTTGTATAAACAGTACTTATATTACATATAAGTACAATATTTATACAAACAAACCAAGTTTGTATTCTGTTGTCTTGTATTGTAATATTTTCTGTAGTCTCATATTTTTAATTTTTCTCCAATCTAATGTTGTATATTTATTGAGTCTCATAAAGTGAAATATTGTTTCTGTACTTTTAGTGTGAGGTTGTCTAATTCTTGTATAGTTGTTAGAGTGGTCTGCAAATACTCCTTGTTTATGCCTCTAGTGTCAGTGATCAAAACATTCCAGGTCACCAGTGGAAGGCTTACTAAATTTCTAGAGACATTTTATTTACCTTTTCTAAAGATCAAGGTAGGTAATGCAAGCCTTCCATTGATAAGATGAAATGCTTAATGATCACATCAACCTATATTTTAACTGATGTAACTTTTCAGGTAAAATTATGTTCTGTTTGTATTGATGAGCAAGTCCTGACAACCCACAATTATTTAAAGTAAAACTCTCCTAATAGAGCAAATCTCATTAAAGTCCCGATCTCATCCTTGTAATTGAGCAAAACTATACCAAATGTCACAAAGGGGTATCTGTGTGTAAAACAAAACATAGTCTCAGCAAAATCATACTGGCTTAAAGCAGAAAATATTTTAGAATGAATAATCATTTTATTATAAAAACAATTAATCAATCTGGTTTTGGCCCTAGGGAAACACTCAGCATACAAGACAATTTTGAGTTCCTGCCTGAGGAAGTCAGCTTGCAACCTCCAGTGTGAGGAAGAACCTGCCTGCCCGACAACGCCAGCCGGGAATGTGAGCGAGGGTTCTCCACTTTGGTGATGAGACTAGGCGTCTCATCTGAGGCCGGGAATGTGAAGCGAGGGTTCTCCACTTCGGTGATGAGACTAGGCGTCTCATCTGAGGCCAGGGAATGTGAAGCGAGGTTCTCACTTGGTGATGAGACTAGGCGTCTCATCTGAGATCAAACTGGCGCTGGAATAAATTTGATAAAATTTGTCCCGAAATGCTTGGGGATGAATGAAATTTTAGAAATAACCAGTGATAAAATTCCATCAAGGTCCAAAACTCAGATGGAAACAGCTGAGTGCCCCAAGGATTTAGGATTAAGATTTATTCACCTTCAATAAAGTCATGAGAAAAATAAATTAAAAAAAAAAAATTAATTGTTGTGTAATTAATTTTTATAAGATCTGGTATCATAATCTGCATTTCCTCACCAACAGAAATTATTTATGACATGTATCTGATTAAGAAATGATTAGTGTGCCTCCTAGTGAGATTCCAGTTGTAACTTCAAAGTGTCAAATGCCAGGAAATTAACCTCAAGATATAACAAGTGGTCTGTGTATGTTAATTAAATGTATCCAGAATGTCAGCATCTTTATTATCACATTAGTTATTAAGTGTAAGCTGGAATGGCTGTTTGTATAAACAGTACTTATATTACATATAAGTACAATACAAAACAAAACTTAAAGTACTGTGAGCAAAGCTAACAAAATTTTACCCCCTTCCCAGTCCATGATTTGCAAAAATAAACACTTAAAATTTTGATAAAAAATAAGTTTTTTTTTAAAGTTTCTGTCTATCTTCTATTGTTTTTTTTTGTTATTTTTTATTTAAGGCAAAATTGGTAAAATTGTCATTTAAGAGCAATACTTCCTATACCAACATGTATAAGGAGTCAAGTAACAATTTAAGCTAAGTTGACCAATTTGTTGATTTGGTTTAGCTGATCATTTTTATACAAACCGCAAAAAATTTTTGCAGTCGTATATTGGTATGACGTTGGCATCGTCGTCCAAAGACACATTGGTTTTCGCACAATAACTTTAGTTTAAGTGAATGGATCTCTATGAAATTTTACCATAAGGTTCAATACCACAAAAGGAAGGTTGGGATTGATTTTGGGGGTTATGGTACCAACAGTTAAGGAATTAGGGGCCAAAAATAAGCATTTTTGTAACTTCCAGATAATAACTTGTGTGTTAGTGTATGGATCTCTCTGAAATTGTACCACATGGTTTCATATCACAAAGGGAATGCTGGGATTGATTTTGGGGGTAATTGCCTCAAAATTTTAGGAATTAGAGCCAAAAAAATCTGGGAGAAGACTTTATAAGTTTGATTAACTTGTGTCTCATCCCTTTTGCATATTTAAGCAAATAAAATATGTTTAAACTAAAAAAAGGGCAAAAAACAAGCATTTTTCTAGTTTCAGGACAATTAACTTGTGTGTAAGCGCATGGATCTTTCTGAAATTGTACTACAAGGTTCCATATCACAAAGGGAAAGCTGGGTTTGGATTTGGGGTAATTGCCCTAAACGTTTAGGAATTTGGGGCCAAAAGGGCCAAAAACAAGCATTTTACAGTTTCAGACAATAACTTGTGTTCAAGTGTATGGATCTCTGAAATTGTACTGCAAGGTACCATACCACAAAGGGAAGGCTGGGATTGAGTTTGGGGTGATGAATCATAAGGGGTTCAAAAATTGGGGGTATTTTTTCCCTTTTTTCCTTTTTTTTTTTTCTTTAAAATTTTCCATTTAAGTTGGTTATTTTTAATTTATATATAAAAGCAAATAATAATGATATGGTTTGATTTCATCATTGAAATATTGGGGTTCTTTGATATGCTGAATCTAACCGTGTATTTATATTCTTAATTTTTTGTCCCGTTTTCAAATTGGTCTACATTAAGGTCCAAAGGGTCCAAAATTAAACTTAGTTTGATTTTAACAAAAATTGAATTCTTGGGGTTCTTTGATATGCTGAATCTAACCGTGTATGTATTTAGATTTTGGATATTGGACCATAATAGGTAAATTAAAAATTTTTGAGTTCTTAGACCACATTCATTCTGTGTCAGAAACCTATGCTGTGTCAAATATTTAATCACAATCCAAATTCAGAGCTGTATCAAGCTTGAATGTTGTGTCCATACTTGCCCCAACTGTTCAGGGTTCGACCTCTGCGGTCGTATCAAGCTGCGCCCAGCAGAGCATTTTATTGTTTCTTTTTTTACTGTAGTTTTGTCAAAAAAGTAAAAATTGGTAAAACTCATGAAAGTCCATGTTTTGGTAAGGAAAATCCCATAAATAATTCAGACCAAAAACAAAATAGGAGGTGCACAATAGCATGATTTGGTTTATTGTTTCAAAAAATTGTAATAAGGGTTTGTGAGAAAGTTTCAATTTTAATGAGGAGTTAAGGTGGACTGAAAATGGGTACCCTCCAATTGTGTACTTTAGTGTGCAGCTATGACAAAGTCATGTCATCCCAAAGTAAACTCCAAAAATAATTCCAATGTAGAAATGAAATAAGGTGCAGAAGTACATCATGTGACAAAGATTCTATAAAAGTTTCACAAAATCTGTTGAACAGAAAGACTAAACTACAGACCAATGAATGGATGGGGAGACTCCCCCATTACTTTAAACTGGCTGCTTTAAAAAGCAGGGTATTATTAAACCAAATATGGCCCTTTTTAGCACCTTGACTTTTAGCAATAATATAAGATTTCAGCAATTTATTTATGTTTTAATGGACAAAATTGCTTTTTTCTTTTCTTTCTTCTTCTTCTTATTAAATTGTCCACTAGCATCCATAAAGAACTGAACCTCCTGAGATTCTTCTATATGTCCTTTCATAAACTGTAATCCTGCAATATTGAAGCCTATCTGGTCCTGCAAAAAAAACAAAATCCAAATATGTTTAGATATCTACAGTGGTGTCTATCGTTATATGCCTTAATATAATAAAATGTGTTTAACAATCCTGCCATCCCGATTCCCCATTTAAAGATTGAACAAAGTTATAATTATCTTGGCGGTATTGTAACACTTGTGATTATATTTCATATGTTTGGGAGCATATCTTTGAATGTTAGCAAGCACAGGAGATATTTACTGATTTCCACAAATAAGCATATCTATGAACACCGATCAGAAGATTTTAGCTAAAACAATATCCAATTTATTGTTCCTGATAACTAAGTGTTTGATTTTTTCAAATTTCTCAAGAGAAAAGGTCAGAAATTGGAATTGGATGGTAAGAATATTTTATTACACTGCACATGCTTTATACTGACAAATTTTCTCTAGTTATGTGCTGAGAAAAAAAAAATTTTAACGGTTGATCAGTTTGAAGAAATGAAAGAGCAAAGATGAGCACAGTAAATGAATTTTTAAATGTTTTTTTTTTCTCTCCAGTTGGCATATGTTTGATTTATTAGAAATGAACCTGATTGCACAATGGATTAAGTAAAATTTAGGGGAATTAACACCAATAAGGAGTCGAATGACAATTTTGGCCATTTGATAATTTGTCTAGTTGATAATTTTTGCTATAAAAAGTTTCTATCTATCAAAATTTTCAAGAAAATAAGCAATAATGAATTTTTTTGGTAAAAAAGTCTTTAAGGGCAATTACTCCTATAAGGAATCCTCTGACAGATTTGGAGTTAAAAGACAGAAGGTAGATTTCAACTTTTTGCCCCTATCAGATTTTCTCTATCTATAGCCCCCCCCAAGGGTGACTGGGGAATAGAAATATGGTCACCATTGGTCTTCCTCCGACCGGCGGTAAAACCCTCGCTAAAGTGGGGCGTCCGTTTGGCTGTGCGGGATGTAGAAGTTCGCAGTCATGTCCGGTCAGAATGGGGACGTTAAATCCGATGCCTCGTGTAAAGAGAGTGCCACGCTCTTTGCACGTTAAGAACCCTTGTAACAACTCTTTGAGGGGTCCGTAGGTGACCTGTTGCAAGGCTAAATTTCTGTCCCTATCCAATTTGCCCTCATTTCCCGTGGCAGTCTAAATTTCTCCGACCTCAATCCCAGACGCCTCTATTACAGAACCTACCTATTGTATTTATTGTTAATTTGTTCTCGTCCTGAATATGCATGAAATAATTGCCACTGGACGTTAAGCAACCAACAATCAATCAATCTATCTATAGCAGTTTACAAGATTATAGACAAATTGCATTTTACACCTATGTTCTATTTCAACCTGTCAAATTCATGTTCATCAATTTGACCCAGATTCTCATATTTGATTTAAAACATAATAAAACGTATATCTAATAATAGCGAAATAGTATTTCTATATTCTGCTTTTATAAATGTTTGAAACTAAAATAAACATATTATAATTCATAGGTAATGCCCCTTTTAGCCATGTCAGCCATGTTAGTTGGCAAGTGAGATAATTGTACACATTTTTAAACAAGTTACTCAAATGATGATTGTGTCCAAGTTAAGTTCGATAGACCACTTTCAAGTTATGCCCTTCCCCGGAAAAGTTTGTAAATTATGCGTGCCTTTATGACGTCATTTACCATGGGAATGCCTGTATCCCTGCACTATTAAGTTCATCAAGCGTCTTCATGATTGTCATTATGCAGGATAAACTAGAAATAATGTTTGTTCAGTAGGTACTTAATCACAATTCCCTAATGACAGCAGTGCTGATCATCAGTTATAAGAATTTAATTTGCCGAATACGTCGTGCAATATAGCATCATATTTTTCCAATCGCTCGCTCAACATGGGAAGGAGGTGACCATGCCCATAAACACGAATGATGTTCACTAAAACCAAAGTTTTTGACAGAAATGAAACGAACTCGAAAGTCTATTGGATTAGAAGGTTCAGAGGAGTAGATTTTTGTTAAAGTCAATAGACCATGACATACTCCAAGTGATGAGAATATCTCATCTTTCGGTCAGGTGATCTAAAAGAATTTTAGAAGAAATCTATTGCAGTGCTTACTCTAAGTTTGTTGACTTGGTCCACTGTTTTTGTCCTTAGTCTATCTATGACAGGGAGTAAGACCTGATTGGATGTTATTTGTCCATGATGAACTCTGAAAAAAAATTAATCATAAGGTAAAATTAGGCTTAAACTCAAAGAGAATAAAAAAAGTAAAAATGTGAGCTACTGCTCACTGATGATACCCCCGCCGAAATATTTCTGTAAACAGGAAGTTGAGAGTGATGAATCTGAAAACGCATCACACGGTATAGCTGACTTATATAAACCCTGAAACCAAATTTCAGAAATCCTTGTCAAGTAGTTCCTGAGAAAAATGTGACGAAAATTTTCAACTTGGCTATCATGTGTAAAATAATACAAGTGTTCGGTAAACAGGAAGTTGTTGAGTGATGAATCTGAAAACGCATCACACGGTGTAATGTACTTATATAAACCCTGAAACCAAATTTCAGAAATCCTTGTCAAGTAGTTTCTGAGAAAAATGTGACGAAAATTTTCAATTTGGCTATCATGTGTAAAATAATACAAGTGTTCGGTAAACAGGAAGTTGTTGAGTGATGAATCTGAAAACACATCACACAGTGTAACTTACTTATATAAACCCTGAAACCAAATTTCAGAAATTCTTGTCAAGTAGTTCCTGAGAAAAATGTGACGAAAATTTTCAACTTGGCTATCATGTGTAAAATAATACAAGTGTTTGGTAAACAGGAAGTTGTTGAGTGATGAATCTGAAAACGCATCACATGGTGTAACTTACTTATATAAACCCTGAAACCAAATTTCAGAAATCCTTGTCAAGTAGTTCCTGAGAAAAATGCGATGAAAATATCATGGGACGGACGGACTGACTGACTGACGGATGGACTGATGGATAGACAGACAGAGGTAAAACAGTATACCCTTTTTTAAAGCGGGAGTATAATAATAATTTCAGTAACACTTTCATTTCATTCAATAAAAGGGAAAGCAGTTGGAGGCCATCAACCATATTTGGTAAAGTGATTGTAGATGTACCACTTCCTAAAAGCTTAGTGACAACTGGCGCTTAACATAATTCACTTTTTTCCTTTGATTTTTTGGTAAAATTTTTAATTCAAATAACAGCAGCAATTGGGACTGTCAAACATAATTCTAAATGGGAATCATCAATGTATCATTTAACCAAAGTAAGTAGCAAAATTTGTCTTTCACATAATTTTTCTGTTCATGACAGACCAAGGAAGAAACGTGATGACAAAAGCTCTTAGATGACAAACATAGATAAACAGCTATAGATGGACAGAGTACAGTTAACTCTCATTGTCTCGAACTCGGCTGACTCGAAATTTCGGATGAGTTGAAGTTTTCCCGTGGTCCCGAACTTTGTTCCATATAAATGTATGTATTTCAACTCCTGATGAGTCAAAATTGGATGAGTGGAAATTTCGGTTGACTCGAACTAAATTTACGGTCCCAAGGTTAACAAAAGCCTTCAAAATTCATTATTTATCTTGAACTAATACACATACGTCAAAACATGACCTCAGGGATTTAAATGGATTGAACAGTTAATCTGACATTACAGGTATTATTAAATTTCCGGTCACTGACCACTGTATTGATTTATGACATTCTGTATCCACGAGTGTTTACCTAAGATTATCTTTGATCACCATGATGAATAATTAGTGATACTTTGTTATAGTTTATGAAAAATTGTTCAAAATGATTTAAAAACAATTAACTGTAATCATACACTAATGAGCTTTGTTGTGTATAAAGTATGAAGTGTATAAAATATGACTTCCGTTGTTGATCAACTCAAAACTACTCAATCTGCGTCTTTAATCTTTTTGTATTATCTCTTGCGGAAAAAGATTGAAATAAAAGAAAATGAAAACAAATCTAAATTTTCTAAATCTCTTGTATACGAGAATGAACAATTTTGTCAATTTTAAATAACGCTTATATCGATTGGAAATTACTCTTTCCGCTCAGAAACCACCAGACAAAATTGTAACTATAAAAAGAAATAAATAAGAGATGAAAATGTTATTATAAAAGACCATAACATACAGATACATCGATCTGAGACCAGAATATCGATCCCCAACCCATATTCATTTGGATTTATTTTAGCTTTACCAAGCTAAGCAAGAGTTGTGTCCCTTGGTCTGTCAAACTTCCGGTTTTCGTTTGAGTCGAACTACGGGTATCTCGAAACATTTCTCTGGTCTGGCGGACTTCAAGATAACGAGAGTCGACTGTAATTATTACTGGGCAAACATATCTTGGATCCTATGATTTCAACCAAAATAAATAGAGATAAAAGTTTGTGATATATCTGTGCAAATTACAGATCTAAAAACTTGGAACAATTTCAAAATACACAGAAGATCGAATTTCCAATGACATAAAAATATTCTACCAAAAAATGGAATATTTAATGTAACTTACCGTAGAAGGAAGAACAAGCATCTACAAGAGAGCTCTATTTCCCATCCTGAGTCTATAAAAACCTCTAACACTTTGAGCATGTCAATCACATAGGAAAAGGGTAGTACCAGTAGAGATTCCTCAAGTTCACTGAAATAAAGTTCACAATTGCTTTAATGAACTGCTCTTTTCTTAATTCAAAAGCATGCATTATTGGACATATGAGAGGGTTTAATGGATACTTAAACAAAACTTTAATGATGAAATCAATGATTTTTTTATAAGCAGACAGTGTATGTTGTGTTTTGTAGACTGTTGTTTGTATTTTGGTTATTTTGCCTTTGGCTTTGTCATTTTGTTTTCAATTTTCAATCTTCTCTCTATTAAACGAAGATATGTTATACTACATTACAAAGACTTAATATTGATCAGGCTTTTAAAACAGTCAACAAAATCGAGCATACAGAAAGATGATCACTGGCATTTTATCATAGTATTCAATGGTCTTTTCTAAAAAAAAAAAAAATATTCAATAATTATCGCCAATTAAAGTAAGAGACAAAAGAGTAGACATGATGCAACCCAAATTCTTTTAATTGTGTAACAGCATTTGATTTTACTGACTAATCTATATACTATGAAAACATACTGAGGATTCCCTTATTTTTGTGGACACACAAGCCTATAGAAAATGTGTACTTTATTATACATTTGAATTTCGTGGTTCACCTGTACCTATGAAATCCACAAAAATTGGTAACCCACAAATAATAACGAATCCTCAGTAGATAAAGGTAATGATGAATTATCTCCATGACTTACCTTGATCTAACTTTCTTTAACATTACTAACATAAATCTGGCTGGTGATGAAACATTATGGGCCAGTAACATGGGATGTGGTGTTGGCGGAGGTAACTAGAAACAGTGGATACAGTAAATATTGTGATAAAAAAAAGTATCCTTAAGTCAACAGCAGCAATTAGGTCAAAATTATGGCAACCCAGAACTAAAGTCACATTTGATGTTTAACTATTTAATAGTTCATAGGAACAGTCGTTAAAATTACCTTTTGCCTATTCTATCCCTATGTTCTTTCTTATGTAACACGAGCCATATTAGGTTTATATATTTATGATTGAATTACCAATATAAATAAGAAACATAGATTCGACCAAAATACTCCATTGATGATCATATTTATCTACTTGATAAAGTTTAATATTCCTAATGTTATAGTCAGGTTATGAAGAATGGATAAATATCATATTTAACGGGTAGAGTGTCAGAATTTGTTCCTTTCATTAAAAATGAAAAACTCCATGTATCTTACTCCAAAAAAGATTTGGCAGAACATCATAAATAATTTAATTAATTTTTTATATAAATGGTTGGAACTGGTTATAAAGCGTGAAAAATTAGCGAGAGAAAGTTATGCATCAACAGACTCTAAACTTTATAATTTTCCAAAATTAAATGATACATTTCAGCAACTCTTTTTTATATTGGTACTCATAAATTTCTTTCATGAATAGGTTTTAACTTAGACATATTTTGAAAAGTGTACACAGTTTTAAATCTTATATTAAATCATTTGTAAGGATGCTTTTTGTCAATTATAAATACATGTTCAAACTAAATTATCACAACTTATGTCATACTTTGGAATGAGCACATCAATGCCTAACAAAATCTACTTTATAAGTCAATTGGTATAGGGTAGGTTTAATAATTGAGTTTATGTAATCAAGAACAGTGTTAATCTAATAACTGACCTCCTTTCCTTTAGCTTTACATTCTTCTGCATGTTGTTCCAACTTGATTGTTTCCTCTTTATATAGTTCTAAAGCTTCCATAATTTTTTCTGCCTTCATAAAAATAATAAGTTCATATACAATCTGTTTGTGTAAACCTAATTCTATGTTGAAAACATTATATACGGTAATGCTACAAATAAAGCTCTGAGAGCCGTAAAAATCTTTATCTTGTTGCAAAAAATTCAGCAAAATTACTTATTAACCTACATTTTACCTTGGTATCCATTAGTTTTATATACATGCGGCATTTTAACAAGATACACAAAATAATAAACAAATTTCAAAAGTGAGCATTTTACTATGTAGTAATTTATTTCATTGAGTTACCCTGCAGAGTTAAATTGAATCTTTCAAATTAAAGGTAATAACATATGAATATGATAGTAAGATAGAAAATAGGATTGTTAAGTTACAAGAAACAAGAATGTTTCTCTGAGTATACGAATGCCCCTGCTCAAGCTTTGCAATTTCCAAGTTGAAAAGGGGCATAACTCTAGAACAGTAAATGACTCACAACCCAAATTTGAACACTGTTTGCATGTTGTGGTTCTAAGCATTGTGTAAGGGTTTCATAAAATTTGGATGAGACAAAGTTGTTAGAATGTGGCAACATAAAAATTAGCAATTTTCCAAGTTACAAAGGGGCATAACTCTAGAACGGTAAGTGACTCACTGCCCAAATTCGAACTTGTCTGCTAGTTATGGTTCTTAGCATTATGTATGAGTTTCATAAAATTTGGATGAGGATAACTTAAGTAAGAGTGCAAAAGCCAAAATGGGACTGTCGGACAGAGGGAAAGACTGAGGGTCAAGGGTAACACTTAATGTTCCTGTTGCCTGGATGAAAACTCTGTCGATGGTCTAAAATTTATGAATGAAAAATTTACAGAGAATCTTGATTTGTATATCAAGTTATTTATTCTTCTGTACGCCGATGACACAATTATTTTATGGAGTCGGCAGAAGGGTTACAAAAGGCTCTGGATGTGTTTGGGCAATATTGTTTGAGTGGAAACTCACTGTTAATGTATCAAAACAAAGATTGTGATTTTTCAAAGAGAAAGTTTAATAAGAATGTTACTTTTAAACTATGTAATGAAATTACTGAAATTAAAGATTCAGATGTTTATCTTGGTCTGCTGTTTAATTACAACGGAAATTTCTTTCAAGCTCGGAAAAAATTGGTACACCAAGCTCAAAAAGCACTTTATGCTCTTTACAAGAAGATACAAAATATCTCACTTCCGATTGATTTACAGTTAAAATTATTTGATGCATTGGTGGTTCCTATTTTGACCTATTCCTCGGAAATATGGGGGTTTGAAAATAAAAATAATACTGAAAAATTGCATCTACAGTTTTGTAAGCGCATTTTGGGGGTGCGATCATCTACGCCAAATTTTATGGTGTATGGGAAGCTTGGAAGATTTCCACTTGAACTGCAGATCAAGTTAAAAATGGTATGTTTTTGGCACAAGCTAGCAACAAATGATAAAAAACTATCGGGTAAACAGTATAAGTTACTTTGGTACATGCATGAGCATGAAGGTTATAATTTCAAGTGGTTTAACCATGTTAAATCTGTGTTTAATGATAGTGGCTTTTGTGAACTATATAATATTCCAGGGCAAGTTGATTATAATTATATTAAAAGTAATGTAAGGCAGCGTCTCAAAGACCAGTTTATTCAAAAATGGTTCTCTGATATAAACAACTCATCAAGGGGGGATTTTATTTACACTTTAAGGAAGAGTTTTGCTTAGAACCATATCTGTTAAAATTAAGGCGGGGTCATAGAGTAAATATATGTAAATTAAGGGTATGTAATACAAAGTTTCCCATCGAAACAGGAAGATGGAGAAATGTACCGCAAAATGAGAGAATTTGTCCACTTTGTAAAGCTGGTCTTGGGGATATATACCACTACATATGTAAATGTACTAATTGTGAAGTTAAGGATTTAAGGGGGAAGTTCATACCTCCATATTATTTAAAATATCCAAATGTAAAAAAAGTACTAGGCATGCTTAAATATTGTAATACTAATGTTCTGTCTAAGCTGTCAATTTTTATTCAAAAGGTCTAATTTAAAACTGTAATATACAAAGACTTATTTCTGAAGATGTATAATTCAACAATGTATACTGTTTGTATTATGAACTATGTTGTAATTAATATTGTGTATAATATGCTCCTCTTACGCAGACTTCTGCGGCTGAGTTTTCTTTAATAAACTAAACTAAACTAAACTATGGCGGGGGCATAAAAAAGCAATTAATGTACTAAAATGCTTCTTCGTTTTAAATATTTTTTAATGAGCAAATGATTGTTTTTGTTTACCAATCATTTTATGTGACCTCTTGTTGCTTCTTATGCGAATATTTGGGTGATTCTGGGACATTGCTTTGTTGTATCCTTTAACACCATTGAACTTTTCTGCATAGAAAGTAAAAAACTTACCCCTTTTACTGTTTCTATACTTTTCTTTCCTGCTAACCCTACTTCAGTGTTTGTCTCCCCTGCTACCTATAAAATAATTCACTTCTTTTTGGAAAACCATAATCAAAGAGGCCAATACGCCTACTATGATTTGATTTCTGTACATATTTTAACTTTTTAAGTTTGTTTTCAAGTTACTTCTAATGGAGAAAGCATAATAAAGATTAAAAATTACTGTTGACATTTTGAGTAAGGGCTATTCCATTTAAATGAATGTGGGTGGGTAGGAAGGTAATGGTTTATGGGGTCATTTATGGTTGCATGTCCATTTGATGTATGCAGAATCACTCAAAAGAAAGTATATTGGTTGTGAAAGTATTTTGGAAGTTCCTTCCAACCTTCCAACATCCATTTTAATGAAGTAGTCATAATATACCATTTCCTATATACCCATTTAGATTATATGTGTTTCATTATTTTATTATTAGACTCTGGTAAAGATAAAGTTTACAAAATTAAATCTAGGAATGATCCTCATTATCAGAGTTCGCGAAAATGGTCGGTCCTGTCGGTCAAAATAAGGCTCGGACCAGTATTTTGAAAGCTAGTGCCGGTCCTGATGACCGATGTAAAACGCCATTGCAGTGCCTTTTTATAGGTAATTAGTTGTACCGCAACTAATTCCAATACGTTACATCGGTCATCAGATGTACCTGCTGCTAATTTCGGTACTGGTTTCCCATTATAAACAAACGGGGAAACAAGACATTTCGGCACCCAGACAAATCGGCACCCAAGTCCGAAGACATTTCGGCATCCATTTTGGACATTTCGGGACCAAGACAATTCGGCACCTCATTTTTTTAAATATATTTATTAGGAAAAATAAAATAATTGTTGCAGTAATATTATAATTCATAGATAAAATATGCATTACAAAAAAATAATCATCATTTAATTAAATCCTAATTGAAATAAATGTCTTGTATGTCGGTTAAAAGTATACTTTGCCGACTCTAAATAAAGCTTATTTATTATTATTTTATTATTATTTATTATATTTATTACATGTATCTATAAACTGTTGAATATAATTATAATAAATATAATAAATAGATATTATTAATATGCTACATGTGTCTTATTGATTTGGGATAATATCGGAATAGAACTATTTACATTAAAACTAGTACATGAATTGTGAAATCTATAAAATCAATGTTCATTGTATCAGGAAAAAGAATACACACAAATAAGACACCTATCCAAATGACTAAGCTGCAGTACAGTCTTCACAAATAAATAACAAAAAGAATAAACCACTTCATAAGATACTTCTTCGAAGATACCATATACAATATTGACAATAATGTCGTGCAGGAATCAAATTAGTAATTTGTAAAAACAGTCAAAAATAATTGCTATATTTACACTAAACTTGTAAATTGAGTTCAGGCCCTCATACATATATCAGTGCCAGGTAATTTTTATTTTTGGTTCACTATATTTAGATCAAAGATAAAATAATTTATATGGTGCCGATTTGTCTATGTTAGGTGCCGATTGGTCTGGGTGCCGAAGTGTCTTTCTCGGGTGCCGATTTGTCCAGATGCCGATTTGTCTGGGTACCGAACTGTCAAGAATTCAACAAACGGAAACCTACGGAAACCAAAGCGCCGATCTACACATGGCCTGCTAAATTTGTTCATGTAGCCATCCCAGGCAAACAATCGGCGATTGAACCCTTCGATGGAGATAACAAATACTGAGAAAGTGATTCAGATGATGAAATGGATAGTAAAGATTACTTTAAATAAGAACAATCAGAAGAAAAGAACTGGTCATTCATTGTTTATTTGTCCGTGGCTGTGAAAAATAAAACTAATAATAATAAAGTTATTTTCGATAAAGTATGTTATTAATTTTATTTCAGAATAAAATTGACAGATTTTTTAGGACTGGCTAAAATTTTGTAGGACTGACAAATAATCTTGCTTTGTCGGTCCCATGACCGACGGGTCAAAACAAGTTTTCGCGAACTCTGCATTATCAGGGCTTCCAAAACAGTCGTATTTTCCGGACTTGTCCGGTATTTTATATAAATGACTTGTTGGGCCAATGCTGAAACAGACATTTTAACATAGTTCAGAAAAAAAATTGAAGTTTATCCGATCTTTTTGACCTGACCTTTTGCCTTAAACAGCCACACATTTCCGGTCATGTAAGTGACATGAATAATAATTACTATCAAAACAAACCCTGCTTTAATACCCTCTCATTACAATCAAGGTTAATTAGTTCTCTGACAGCTGAAATTTACCTGTGCAGGCGACAGGTAAACTATTTTGTACCGGACAATGATCGGTCTATTGAAAGTTATTTTCTTAAATTTCAGCGGTTTGCATCTAATTAATTTAGACAATTAGATTTAGATTATCAGAAAACGTAAATAAATACGATTTGATGAAAATTTAAAAAGGTAGTAATTAACGTCTCCTCGGAGACGTTATTAAGAATTGAACGATGGACAGTCAGTGCGTGAATGCCTCTTACTACCTGATTGGAAGATATTACGAGACGTGAATAATCAAAGTTTGTTGATTGGTTAGGACAATCCAAACCTAGTAAATGTCTTTCAATCCCGTAGAGTATTGGATTTGTCCTCTCTATTTAAGCAATTAGATTTTGCCTGGTCATTAATCAAGCATATTCATGAGATTGGAACACAGGTAACTTTTATCTATAAAAAGCCGAATCTTCTGGAGTTTTGTAAACACACACAACGTTAAACGATATACTCCTTCATAACGTGTGACCTCACGTGAGTGGTAAAATTTGTTGATTGATATGCAAGACTATTCTGAATGAATTAATCTACAAAGCGAGAACACTTTCCATTTTCATCAGCTAAGAGACTGCTAGCCTTTTTTTGAAAAGCTATTACTTGTAAAGGTTTTTAAAAGTGAATAAAATGCTCCACAGGGCGCAGCTTGATACGACAGTTGATTGTTGATTGTTGCTGAACAGTTGGGGCAAGTATGGACACAACATTCAAGCTTGATACAGCTCTGAATTTGGATTGTGATTAAATATTTGACACAGCATAGGTTTCTGACACAGAATGAATGTGGTCTAAGAACTTAAAATTTTAAATTGGACATTTACCTATTATGGTCCAATATCCAAAATCTAAATACATTGTGAGATTCAGCAAATCAAAGAACCCCAAGAATTCAATTTTGTGAAAATCAAACTAAGTTTAATTTTGGACCCTTTGGACCTTAATATAGACCAATTTGAAAACGGACAATACTGTGCAATTGAATATTTCTTGCTATTGCGCAATACTGTGCAATTAAAAATTTCTTGCTATTGTGCAATAGGATATTTTTCTTGCTATTGCGCAATACTGTGCAATTGAAGATTTCTTGCTTTTGCACAATACTGTGCAATTGAAGATTTCTTGCTATTGCGCAATACTGTGCAATTGAAAATTTCTTGCTATTCCACAATACTTAATACAACAATTTTCATATCCTGTTTGGTGTGTATCTCCTGCCATATTATTATTTGCTTTTAAATATAAATCAGAAATAACCAACTTAAAATATAAAAAATTTTAAAGAAAACAAAAAGGGAAAAAAAGAAAAAAAAAAGGAAAAAAATTAAAAATCCCCCCTCCCAATTTTTTGAACCCCCTTATGATTCATCACCCCAAAACTCAATCCCAGCCTTCCCTTTGTGGTATGGTACCTTGCAGTACAATTTCAGAGAGATCCATACACTTGAACACAAGTTATTGTCTGGAAACTAGAAAAATGCTTGTTTTTGGCCCTTTTGGCCCTAAATTCCTAAACTTTTAGGGCAATTACCCCAAACTCAAACCCAGCTTTCCCTTTGTGATATGGAACCTTGTAGTACAATTTCAGAAAGATCCATACACTTACATAAGTTATTGTCCTGAAACTAGAAAATGCTTGTTTTTGCCCTTTTGGCCCCTAATTCCTAAAATATTGAGGCAATTACCCCATAATCAATCCCAGCCTTCCTTTGTGGTATGGTACCTTGCAGTACAATTTCAGAGAGATCCATACACTTGAACACAAGTTATTGTCTGGAAACTAGAAAATGCTTATTTTGGCCCCTTTTGGTCCCTAATTCCTAAACGTTTAGGGCAATTACCCCAAACTCAAACCCAGCTTTCCTTTGTGATATGGAACCTTGTAGTACAATTTCAGAAAGATCAATTAACTTACACACAAGTAATTGTCATGAAACTAGAAAAATGCTTGTTTTTGCCCTTTTGTTGCCTCTAATTCCTAAAATTTTGAGGCAATTACCCCCAAAATCAATCCCAGCCTTCCCTTTGTGATAAGGAACCTTGTGGTACAATGTCAGAGAGATCCATAGACTAACACACAAGTTATTGTCTGGAAGTTACAAAATGCTTATTTTGGCCCCTCATTCCTTAACTGTTGGTACCATAACCCCCAAAATCAATCCCAACCTTCCTTTTGTGGTATTGAACCTTATGGTAAAATTTCATAGAGATCCATTCACTTAAACTAAAGTTATAGTGCGAAAACCAATGTGTCTTCAGACGACTACGACGACGCCAACGTCATACCAATATACGACCGCAAAAATTTTGCGGTCGTATAAAAATCGTCAGAACCACGTTGTTTGAACTAGTACACTTGTGCCCATTTGCGCATGTGCGCAGGTGTGAGATTTAGTTATGCATCCCAATTTTCAAAAATTCTAAAAATATCATTGATACCTTTATCTAACGTTCATTTCGATAATTTTCCTGAAGAAATAACAAGGAAAGAGCTACTTAAACTCAATCATGCTTTGTCAACGTACACGGATTTTACGTATCAATCTCTGGTCCGTGTTTTACCATTATCAAGTCAACATCCGATATTAGGAAAATGTACTTTTTAAAAAACAAAAGTGAAGTTATTGACAGTGTAATTTTGCACAAATAAAGAGTCTAAGTCAGATATTAGTATGCTGATGTTACACAATTCGAATGATGCACTGTCATTTCAACAGGTAACGCCAGAACATCGAATTTCTTTAAAAAATCAAGTTAAATATCGTTTTTGTGTCAATCATAATTTATATGATGCCCAACTGATTACTATGGTTGCCTTTTATTACTATGTCTTAAGGGATTAAAATCGGGATAAGACAAAAAAAAATGTCCGGCTGGCTAAAATATTTTCTGGAAGTCCTGCTCAATATGCACATTGTTTATTTATACTTATATCACTGTTTATATACCCAGTTATAGAAGGAGTGTCTATTGAATTTTAAAACTTTTAAACAATTCAAAAGCTTTTTCTTGATTTTCTTGAAACTGGTGAAATATATTCTGATATTACTGCACCCGAACTTAAATCAAGGCTAAACCGAGACATACAGACAGACAGACCAATAAGAACATACCACAGGTTCTCCTGACTGAGCGACAGAATCTTCATACTCTTCTTCTCTTTCCTGAAATGAATTAGGATATTTACAATACATAATACTTTTGTGTTTCAAAATAGTAATTGTTAAAAGTAAGAAAGAAAAATCTGCATTGAAACTAAAAAAATACATGCTGTAATGTACCAAAATGCTTTAGAAGTTAAAAATTGACACTAAGGCTTGGGGTTGATTATGTCATGAGGTGTGATTACTGAGGAGCATCCAGAAAGTATAAAGATGAAGAACAGCTGTTAGTAGCTGGACTGTGCAGAATTTTTATAGTTGGTTTAGTGTGTTTTATTTTAGCGACATATAGTTTAAATAGTCAAAGGAGGGGGGGAGGGGGGCTTTTGTTTTCAGTAAAACTGGTCTCACCCTTCCACTTTTTGTGCCTGTACCAAGTTAGGCTAACTGGACCAAGTGTTGTTTGTAGTTGTTTGCCCATCTAATTTTTCAACCGAGTCTGGTGTTGGTGGTTGGAGTGGTCTGTCATACTTTCCAATAAATTTGATACTTACTGTTGTTCTTTTTATGTATTTTACTATAAAGCAGCTTTACAATCCTTTGATATATTGTTTTTATTCCTCGTTATTTAATGGAATTTTTCTCAAATAAACACCCTTAAAGTTTGGGATAATAGCTGATATAATATGCAGAATGTTAAGCTATTGCATACTAGTATATATATGCTTTTAAGAGATTATGTCTCTGAGAAGCACATTTCTTTTCTTATTTTTCTGTTTTTTCTTCAATTTACAGAGAAATTAAAAAAAAAGTACCATTTCTCTTTCCTCCTCTAAAACTAATGGTTCTTTTGACCTTTCCCACAATCTTAATGACTTGTCGTGTGATCCACTGACCATGAAGTGACCTGCTGAACTAACTACCAAGCTCCATACTTCTGCATGATGAGCCTAAAATGATATAAAAGAACTTCAACTTATAATAGTTACTTACATGTTTTTTATTTTGTTTTTGTGTCATTGCATTGCCATCAGGGTTGGCAAAAACTTGGGTTTTATGAGTATTGCCCATCCCAGTGGGAAATACTGGGAAACCCCAGGTTTTTTACTGGGCTTAAAGTCAAAGAATTCAATTTGATTTTTTAATAAATATAACTAATATAAAATTTAACAATTCTATGTAAGAAAATTACTTTTGAACATTTTTGTTCATTACTAAAAATGTTTACTAAGTTTTAGCATATTTTTATGTACATCACTTATTAATAAGTAATTATTCAGATTATAATACAGATTTGTTTATATAACAATAATCAGCCTTTTGATTTCTATAAGTGTTCATGGCCTGTCCCCTTTAGGCCTAAGGGTGTTTTATTTGCAATATGATTGTATAACAATTAAAATTTACAATTCACTTAAACACTGCAATAAAATGCATTTTTTCAATTGGATTTAATATTGAAACAAAGCTTGGAAATTAACAAGGTATCCTGAAATGTCCAAAACTTGTATTCTCCCTACATAGAATTAGTAGAGAAAAGGAAGAAATTGAATTTTCAATCATCAGGAATGACTCTCAATGGTTACCTATATAAAATGTATATTTAGCTATAATACTATTAAACTACAACAAGTCATTACTATTTTGTGTAAAAATAAGCTTCAATAAAATGGTCCGCAGGGCGCAGCTTGATACGACCGCAGAGGTCGTACCCTGAACAGTTGGGGCAAGTATGGACACAACATTCAAGCTTGATACAGCTCTGAATTTGGATTGTGATTAAATATTTGACACAGCATAGGTTTCTGACACAGAATGAATGTGGTCTAAGAACTTAAAAATTTTAAATTGGACATTCACCTATTATGGTCCAATATCCAAAATCTAAATACATGGTTAGATTCAGCATATCAAAGAACCCCAAGAATTCAATTTTTTATGAAATCAAACAAAGTTTAATTTTGGACCCTTTTGACCTCAATGTGGAAAAAGTTGATAACGGGCCCAAAATCAATAATCTAAATACATGTTTAGATTTAGCATATCAAAGAACCCCATATATTCAATTTTTGTTGAAATCAAACAAAGTTTAATTTTGGACCCCGATTTGGACCAACTTGAAAACTGGGCCCATAATCAAAAATCTAAATACATGTTTAGATTCAGCATATCAAAGAACTCATATATTCAATTTTGTTAAAATCAAACTAAGTTTAATTTTGGGCCCGATTTGGACCAACTTGAAAGCTGGGCCCATAATCAAAAGTTAAATACATGTTTAGATTCAGCATATCAAAGAACGCTAAGAATTCAATTTTTGTTAAAATCAACTAAGTTTAATTTTGGACCCTTTGGACCTTAATGTAGACCAATTTGAAAACGGAACCAAAAATTAAGAATCTAAATACACGGTTAGATTCGGCATATCAAAGAACCCCAATAATTCAATTTTGATGAAATCAAACAAAATTAATTTTGGACCCTTTGGACCTCAATGTGGACCAATTTAAAATGGGGCCCAAAATCCAAAAACTTAATACACGGTTAGATTCAGCATATTAAAGAACCCCAAGAATTCAAGAATAAAACCCCATTGAAATTGGTCAAGAAATAAGCAATTTATACGAAGTATCTTCTTTTGCACAATACTGTGCAATTGAATATTTCTTGCTATTGGGCAATACTGTACAATTGACAATTTCTTGCTATTGCGCAATATTGTGCTATTGGATATTTCTTGCTATTGCACAATACTGTGCAATTGAAGATTTCTTGCTATTGCGCAATAATGTGCAATTGAAGATTTCTTGCTATTGTGCAATACTGTGCAATTGAAAATTTCTTGCTATTGCACAATACTTATTATATAATAATTTACACATCCTGGTTGGTGTGTATCTCCTACCATATCATTATTATTTGCTTTTAAATATAAATCAGAAATAACCAACTTAAAATGGAAAATTTTAAAAAGAAAAAAAAAAGGAAAAAAAAAAAGCCCCACCCCTCCAAATTTTTTGAACCCCCTTATGATTCATCACCCCAAAACTCAATCCCAGCCTTCCCTTTGTGGTATGATACCTTGCAGTACAATTTCAGAGAGATCCATACACTTGAACACAAGTTATTGTCTGAAACTAGAAAATGTGTTTTTGGCCCCTTTTTGGCCCCAAATTCCTAAACATTTAGGGCAATTACCCCCAAACTCAAACCCAGCTTTCCCTTTGTGATATGGAACCTTGTAGTACAATTTCAGAAAGATCCATACACTTACACACAAGTTATTGTCCTGAAACTAGAAAAACGCTTGTTTTTTTGCCCCTTTTTGGCCCCTAATTCCTAAAATATTGAGGCAATTACCCCCATCATCAATCCCAGCCTTCCCTTTGTGGTATGGTACCTTGCAGTACAATTTCAGAGAGATCCATACACTTGAAAACAAGTTTGTGTCTGGAAACTAGAAAAATGCTTATTTTTGGCCCCTTTTTGGCCCCCAATTCCTAAACGTTTCGGGCAATTACCCCCAAAATCAATTCCAGCTTTCCCTTTGTGATATGGAACCTTGTAGTACAATTTCAGAAATATCCAAACACTTACACACAAGTTATTGTCATGAAACTAGAAAAATGCTTGTTTTTGTCCCTTTTTGGCCCCTAATTCCTAAAATTTTGAGGCAATTACCCCAAAATCAATCCCAGCCTTCCTTTGTGATATGGAACCTTGTGGAACAATGTCAGAGAGATCCATACACTTACACGCAAGTTATTGTCTGGAAGTTACAAAATGCTTTTTGGCCCCTTATTCCTTAACTGTTGGTACCATAACCCCAAAATCAATCCCAAACTTCCTTTTGTGGTATTGAACCTTATGGTAAAATTTCATAGAGATCCATTCACTTAAACTAAAGTAAGAGTGAGAAAACCAATGTGTCTTCGGACGACGACGACGCCAACGTCATACCAATATACAACCGCAAAATTTTTTTGCGGTCGTATAAAAATCATGTCATCCAGTATTAACCAGTATTACCCATTTCTATGAGTATTGCCCAGCCCGGGTAATACTTTGCCAACCCTGGTTGCCGTCTCATTAACATATAATCATATGTCCTTTATTCATATATAAAATATGGTGCTGATTACAACAAGTTGTCACAGCACTGGAAAGTTTTAAGTTGCTCAGATACAAGAATGCTATCAAGATTTTTGATTTTTAATCTTTCAATTTCAAGTAATAGGAGCAAGGAACTTTTAAAATTATTCTATTTATTTTCAAATGATAAAATAATACCTCTATCTTACTAGTTCTTAGATTTAAAATAATTTAAGAAATTAACTTTTATATTTTAAGAAATTAAAACTTTTATATTTTAAAAATTAAAAGTTTTATATTTTAAGAAATTAAAACTTTTATATTTTAAGAAATTAAAACTTTTATATTTTAAGAAATTAAAACTTTTATATGTGTGATGCATTTTAAGTTTAAAGTTACTACATGAATAACAGGAGATGTGGGGTAAATTTAAAATGAAACAGCAACCCAACAGCACAAAAAACACCAGACGTCATTACACTTGATTTACATCTAAGGTACTAACATTTATATTACTTGCATTTCACATACTTTTATTTAGAATTCTTCTTGTTTAGAGTAGTTAAATTAAGAGTACTTACAGTAAGAGTAGTAATGTGTTCAAAGTTATCAGCATCCCATTGTTTAATCTTCCCATCCTTCCCTCCAGTGAAGAACAGATGTGTTTTAGCTACAAACTGTAGACACATTATACTGAAAAATAAATTAAATGAAACATAAATTAATGATGTGTTTAGCCATTTAATAATTTTCATGGAACAGGTAAAATCTATTTCAAACATCCAAATATATCCTCTGTTATTTGTCCTTTTATTACAAGATCATCATATAATCAAGCAGCTCTAACACTATTGACAAATTAACTTACTTCTAGGTGACCCCATATTTTCCCTTTCTAACTATAGCCAATTTAATAAAATTGACCAATCAGATTATGTTGTTGACGCATATTTTAATAGACTGACCATATGAGAACTAACTATTTAAGAAAACTATTAAAGAATCCAGGAAACAAGGACATAAAATCAAGATCACCTTAATTGGCTTATACCATCTATTTTTTAATCTAGAACAAATGAGAATTAAGGAAAACTATATAAATGGTCTATGCCAGAAAAGTGTATTAATCAAGACTCATAGGATTTTCTTTTATTTCACTGCAATAATTCCACTGCAAAAGACATCTGATGGGAGAGATACTAAAAAGTAAACAACAAATCAACTACTTAAGAAGTAACACCTGCTATTAAACCAAGTAAAAAGAAGGCTGTTTATTGAGTCACTATAAAGTACTCAACCCAAACATCTCACAGAACTTTGCAATGACTTAAACTAAAACAAAAGTTGAAGCAAAATTGTGAAAACTTATACCCTACTTGCTATTACACTAAAGAAAGATACCATGCTCATAGAGTAAAATCAAAATTCAAAGTTTGAACAAACAAACAGGGACTGCCCGGCAATTCTGAAATCACTTACCAGTTAACTCATCATAATAAATAAAATGCTCCGCAGGGCGCAGCTTGATACCACCGCAGAGGTCGAACCCTGAACAGTTGGGGCAAGTATGGACACAACATTCAAGCTTGATACAGCTCTGAATTTGGATTGTGATTAAATATTTGACACAGCATAGGTTTCTGACACAGAATGAATGTGGTCTAAGAACTTAAAAATTTTAAATTGGACATTCACCTATTATGGTCCAATATCCAAAATCTAAATACATGGTTAGATTCAGCATATCAAAGAACCCCAAGAGTTCAATTTTGATGAAATCAAACAAAGTTTAATTTTGGACCCTTTTGACCTCAATGTGGACAAAGTTGATAACGGGCCCAAAAATCAAAAATCTAAATACATGGTTAAATTCAGCATATCAAAGAACCCCATATATTCAATTTTGTTGAAATCAAACAAAGTTTAATTTTGGACCCCGATTTGGACCAACTTGAAAACTGGGCCCATAATCAAAATCTAAATACATGTTTAGATTCAGCATATCAAAGAACCCTAAGAATTCAATTTTGTTAAAATCAAACTAAGTTTAATTTTGGACCCTTTGGACCTTAATGTAGACCAATTTGAAAACGGGACCAAAAATTAAGAATCTAAATACATGGTTAGATTCAGCATATCAAAGAACCCCATATATTCAATTTTTGTTGAAATCAAACAAAGTTTAATTTTGGACCCCGATTTGGACCAACTTGAAAACTGGGCCCATAATCAAAAATCTAAATACATGTTTAGATTCAGCATATCAAAGAACCCTAAGAATTCAATTTTTGTTAAAATCAAACTAAGTTTAATTTTGGACCCTTTGGACCTTAATGTCGACCAATTTGAAAACGGGACCAAAAATTAAGAATCTAAATACACGGTTAGATTCGGCATATCAAAG
This sequence comes from Mytilus coruscus, assembly GCA_017311375.1. Taxonomy (NCBI): domain Eukaryota; kingdom Metazoa; phylum Mollusca; class Bivalvia; order Mytilida; family Mytilidae; genus Mytilus; species Mytilus coruscus. The sequence goes on along the minus strand of CM029603.1, from coordinate 36,203,694 downwards.
AACCCCAATAATTCAATTTTTGATGAAATCAAACAAAATTTAATTTTGGACCCTTTGGACCTCAATGTGGACCAATTTAAAAACGGGCCCAAAATCCAAAAACTTAATACACGGTTAGATTCAGCATATTAAAGAACCCCAAGAATTCAAGAATAAAACCCCATTGAAATTGGTCAAGAAATAAGCAATTTATACAAAGTATCTTCTTTTGCACAATACTGTGCAATTGAATATTTCTTGCAATTGCGCAATACTGTGCAATTGAATATTTCTTGCTATTGCGCAATACTGTACAATTGACAATTTCTTGCTATTGTGCAATATTGTGCTATTGGATATTTCTTGCTATTGCGCAATACTGTGCAATTGAAGATTTCTTGCTATTGCGCAATACTGTGCAATTGAAAATTTCTTGCTATTGCACAATACTTATTATATAATAATTTACACATCCTGTTTGGTGTGTATCTCCTGCCATATCATTATTATTTGCTTTTAAATATAAATCAGAAATAACCAACTTAAAATGGAAAATTTTAAAGAAAAAAAAGGAAAAAAGGAAAAAAGGAAACCCCCAAATTTTTGAACCCCTTATGATTCATCACCCCAAACTCAATCCCAGCCTTCCTTTGAGGTATGGTACCTTGCAGTACAATTTCAGAGAGATCCATACACTTGAACACAAGTTATTGTCTGAAACTAGAAAATGCTTATTTTGGCCCCTTTTGGCCTTAATTCCTTAACGTTTCAGGCAATTACCCCAAACTCAATTCCAGCTTTCCTTTGTGATATGGAACCTTGTACTACAATTTCAGAAAGATCCATAGACTTACACACAAGTTATTGTCATGAAACTAGAAAATGCTTGTTTTTGGCCCTTTTGGCCCCTAATTCCTGAATTTTGAGGCAATTACCCCAAAAATCAATCCCAGCATTCCCTTTGTGATATGTAACCTTGTGGTACAATGTCAGAGAGATCCATACACTAACACACAAGTTATGTCTGGAAGTTACAAAATGCTTATTTTGGCCCCTAATTCCTTAACTGTTGGCACCATAACCCCAAAATCAATCCCAACCTTCCTTTTGTGATATTGAACCTTATGGTAAAATTTCATAGAGATCCATTCACTTAAACTAAAGTTAGAGTGCGAAAACCAATGCGTCTTGGACGACGACGACGACGACAACGACGACGCCTAACGTCATACCAATATACGACCACAAAAATTTTTTTGCGGTCGTATAAAAAGCTGAGTAATATGTAATTAAGATACGGTAATAGACAGAAGAATAAAAAACAGACAGAAATGGGCATGATGAATGCAGTATACCACTCATAAACAGGGAATAATTTTGTCAAATCAATCCTTATAACATTGTACTTACCTATCATCATGAGCAAATATTGATTTATGGCAGTCACCAAAATCCATGCCCCAGATTTTGACATTACGATCAGCTGATCCAGTAATTAGAAGTGTACTATCTGATGATATATCTAAACACAAGACTGGTAGTTTATGTCCGTACATTGATAGGAAAAACTACAAAATATTATTTGCACACATAAAATTTAAGCTTTTTAATGTTCAAATAATCTTTCTGATAATCAATTACATTTTTTGTATCAGCTAATTATACATTTCACATACTACAAACTGAATATTTTCAGTACTTAGACAAATAGCCCTCTGGATTAACATTTTACAGCCTAGCAATGCTGATACAATATATAAATATAACAAGAGTGCACACGCTGAAATGTCTCGCCTGCTTTACTGACCATTGATTTTATGTTGAAAGTCTTAAAGATAAAGGTTTTACTACAAGTATCAGATAAACTTAACATTTTTAAAGATCCATGACATAAGGTCAAGGTCAGATAAATCCTGTCAGACAGACATGTACATCTTACAATTATTCCATATACCAAATAGTGTTGACCTATTGCTTAAGGTAATTGAAAAAAAAATGCTCCGCTGGGCGCAGCTTGATACGACCGCAGAGGTCGAACCCTGAACAGTTGGGGCAAGTATGGACACAACATTCAAGCTTGATACAGCACTGAATTTGGATTGTGATTAAATATTTGACACAGCATAGGTATCTGACACAGAATGAATGTGGTCTAAGAACCTAAAAATTTTTAATTTACCTATTCAAACCATATCATTATTATTTGCTTTTATATATAAATCAGAAATAACCAATTTAAAATGGAAAATTTTAAAGAAAAAAAATGAAAAAAAAATCCCCCCTCAAATTTTTTGAACCCACTTATGATTCATCACCCCCAAACTCAATCCCAGCCTTCCCTTGGTGGTATGGTACCTTGCAGTACAATTTCAGAGAGATCCATACACTTGAACACAAGTTATTGTCTGGAAACTAGAAAATGCTTGTTTTTGGCCCTTTTGGCCCCTAAATTCCTAAACGTTTAGGGCAATTACCCCAAACTCAAACCCAGCTTTCCCTTTGTGATATGGAACCTTGTAGTACAATTTCATAAAGATCCATACACTTACACAGAAGTTATGGTCCTGAAACTAGAAAAATGCTTGTTTTTTGCCCCTTTTTTGCCCCTAATTCCTAAAATTTTGAGGCAATTACCCCTAAAATCATTCCCAGCCTTCCCTTTGTGGTATGGTACCTTGCAGTACAATTTCAGAGATCCATACACTTGTACACAAGTTATTGTCTGGAAACTAGAAAATGCTTATTTTGGCCCTTTTTCCTAAACGTTTTGGGCAATTACCCCCAAACTCAATTCCAGCTTTCCCTTTTTGATATGGAACCTTGTAGTACAATTTCAGAAAGATCCATACACGTACACACAAGTTATTGTCATGAAACTAGAAAAATGCTTGTTTTTTGTCCCTTTTTTGGCCCCTAATTCCTAAATTTTGAAGGCAATTACCCCCCAAATCAATCCCAGCATTCCCTTTGTGATATGGAACCTTGTGGTACAATGTCAGAGAGATCCATACACTAACACACAAGTTATGTCTGGAAGTTACAAAATGCTTATTTTGGCCCTTTTGGCCCCTAATTCCTTAACTGTTGGTACCATAACCCCCAAAATCAATCCCAACCTTCCTTTTGTGGTATTGAACCTTATGGTAAAATTTCATAGAAATCCATTCCCTTAAACTAAAGTTCGAGTGCGAAAACCAATGTGTCTTCGGACGACGACAACGACGTCAACGTCATACCAATATACGACTGCAAAATTTGTTTGCGGTTGTTTGCGGTCGTATAAAAAGACCAAAACACCAAAACTTAACATTGACCAATGAACCATGAAAATGAGGTCAAGGTCAGATGATACCAGCTAGACTGACATGTACACCTTACAATCATTCCATACACCAAATGTAGCTGACCTATTGCTTATAGTACTTGAAAAACAGACCAAAACACCAAAAGTTAACACTGACCAGTGAACCATGAAATTGAGGTCAAGGTCAGATGAAACCTGCCAGACTGACATGTACCCCTTACAATCATTCTATACACCACATATTATTGACCTTCTGCTTATAGTATCTGAGAAACAGACCTAATCACGTAACTTTAACCTTGATCACTGATCCATGAAATGAGGTCGAGGTCAGGTGAACCCTGTCTGACTGACATGTAGACATTGGAAAGAACCCATATACCAAATATAGTTACTCTATTACTCATTATATATGAAATTCACATGACAAAAAAACTATAATTATTTTTCAAGCAGTCATTGAACTATGAAAATGAGGTCAAGGACAATGGAAATATGAGACGGAAACTTCGTAACATAAGGTATCTGCATACAAGGTATGAAGCATCCAGGTCTTCAACCTTCTGAAATATAAAGCTTTATACAAATAGTTTACGCCACTGCCGCCGTTGCCGGATAGTAATACCTATGTCTTGTATACTGCGACTTTTGGCGAGACAAAAATCCATTTGATGTGAAAATAACTAATTTTAAACTGTAAGGTATAATTGAAAATGTGAATAAATTACTTATCATCAATTCAGGGGGAAATATTTAATGTAATTTTATAAAAATTTTCTAGAAAAATAGAACTGTTTAGGAGGCATTCTAGGCACTGAGTTTCAGGATAAACTTACCTTTAAGGTATCTGTGAAGAAAACCTTGACAGTATTGTCCAATAATGCCACAGCTATATATCTTTGGTCTGGACTGAAATTCAAAATCACACATTCATGTGAAAGGAAACCAAAAAATATTTTTTGACTGCAGAAATTTATACATTACAGATGGCTAATAGCCATGAAAGACTTGGATCCATCATTGTCCAGTAAATCACATGAAAATACAAGCAAACATTTTTCTACACTTTTAAATTTAAAGGATTCTAGATGTGAATCAACACACTTTTGGTAATTCTTTTACAATGTATGCAGATATATATAAAATATGCTGACAATCTCAGAAAGGAAATCCAAACACTTTCCAATTTTTGAGTGGATCATTTTAGTCTAATCAATATTTTCCTCTTTTTATTACAAATAAAACATTAACAATTCCTTATAATTACAAATCCCTTCAATCGAAAGTGGACATACCACCACTCAATGCTAGTTTGGTATTATTCTTAGGATGTTGGAATTTGAATATTTTACACTGTTGTGGAACCACTGATAAAACTTCAAATGCACACAAAATTATCAATTTTGTCCTTCCTTTTCCAGGTGTCAATCCTTCTTTGTGTGTGTGCAAACATAAACCATAAACTTAAAACAAAGACAGGTTTGTTCTTATGTACCTATAATTCAAACCTGTTTGAGAGGTTTAGTTTTTTTCATTGTTCTTGTCCTTAATCATGATTTGCCTTTAAAATAAAATTTACACAGGGTATATTTTCCCAATTTTATCTTAATCATGATTTTGTAAAAATAAACCCCCCATAAAAATTTCTCCCTTTACAGTACATTCTATGGTCAGAATCAGAGTTATATTATTTTATTATTACCTGTATTTTACACCTAGCACATCTTCATCCATCTGAAGTGTCTTCACATGCTCCAAACTTAATCTTTTACTGTAAAATCATTGTAAAATATTATACACAATCAAATTCATATTAAACCACTTTAAAAAAATGCGCTCCGTCTGGAGCAGCTGGATACGACCGCAGAGGTCGAACTCTGATTATGGACACAATATTCAAGCTTGATACAGCTCTGAATTTGGATAGTGATTAAATATTTGACACATTATAGATTTCTGACACAGAATAAATGTGGTCAGATAACTTAAAAATTTGAAATGGGACATTTAATCTACTTAATGGTCTAATATCCAAAATCTAATTCCATGGTTAGATTCGGCATATAAAAAAAAACCCATGAATTCAAAAAAAGTTTAATTTTGGACCCTTTGGACCTTAATATGGACTAATTTGAAAACAGGGCCCAAAATTAAAAATCTGAATGCACAGTTAGATTCAGCATATCATAGAACCGCAAGAATTCAGTTTTTGATGAAATCAAACAAAGTCTAATTTTGGACCCTTTGGACCTCAATGTAGACATATTTAAACATGTCCAAATATCCAATATAGTAATACATGGTAAAAACCTCAAACAATTCAAGACTTTAAATTAATTCTCACTGAAATTGGTTAAAAGATTTGTATTTATTTTCAATTGAAGATTTCTTGCTGTTGTCCAATACTTTGCTGTTGCGCAATACTTAGTAAATCTGTTTACAAACTAAATATAATAATTTACACACCCTGTTTGGTGTGTATCTCCTGCCATATCAGTATTTGTTGTTTATTTATATAGATCAGAAATAATTTATGTTAGAACCAGCTTAGCCAGTATTAGAAAAGTCTTGTTTTTGGCCCCTATTTGGCCTCTAGTTTCTAAATGTTAAAGCCACAACCCATAAAATCGATCCCAACCTTCTGTGTGTGGTATTGAACCTTGTGGTACAATTTTATAGAGATCCATTGACTAATACTTAAGTATTAGTCCGTTAAGTATTAGTCCGGAAACCAGAAAAACCTTGTCCCCCCCCCCCTTTTTGCCCCTTATTCCTGAACTTTTGAGCCATAACCCCCAAAGCAAAGTCAAACCCAATCTTCCCCTTGTATTATGGAACCTTGTGTTTCAATTTCATAGAGATCCATAGACTAATACTTAAGTAATTGTCCATTAACCAGAAAAACCTTGTTTTTCCTCCCTTTTTTTGCCCCTAATTCCTGAACAGTTTGGGCCATAACCCCCAAGTCAATCCCAACCTTCCCTTTGTGGTATGGAACCTTGTGGTACAATTTCATAGAGATCCATACACTTATACACAAGTTATTGTCCGGAAACTAGAAAAATGCCTTTTTTGGCCCCTTTTTGCCCCCTAATTCCTAAACAGTTGGGACCATAACCACCAAAGTCAACCAACCTTCCTTTTGTGCTATTGAACCTTGTGGTTAAATTTCATAGAGATCCATTCACTTATACTAAAGTTATTGTCCGGAAACCAAATGTCTTCGGACGACGATGACGACAGCATGATAGCAATATATGAATGCAAATTTTTTGCGGTCGTATAATTACTCTTCCAACAAGAAAAAAAGAAAACATTCAGCCATAGAAAACCCTCAGCCACCCCCTTCCCCCACCAACCCCAAAAAAAGAAAATGTATGCAACAAAAATAAAACGAAGTCAAGTATTTTAATTCATAATCTTTAAAAAAACATCATTGTTATTCAATATATGTTCAAAATTTTATTTGTTTACAAATTTTAAACTGTTCCTTGTATAACCTCACCTTGAAGTGGAATATTTCTCATCAGATACCATCTCAAAGTTCCAGAATTTGACAGTTTTATCTGCACTACCAGTTACTACACCTCTCTGAAAATATAATATTGGTACAGACACCTATATTTTTTGCTCTCTCAAATACTTACTTGATAAAAATAAGACAATATTTACAAAAAGAATCTTCTTTCATATGCAGAAATTCTACACTAAAATATTTTGGCTAAGAACTTGTGTAATGTCTAAAGAGTTCATTTGTTAATCAATTATATCCCTATCGTACTTACTAAATGAATGACTAGTTAAAAGCGCTATTTCTTGACAATTAAATCATGTAATGCTTTTGTTTTTATCTTGTATCAAAATTACTTCCTTTAATTAAAGAGCTTCCAGTACTAATAAAATTTGATTTTGATTTTTGGTGTTTTAACGCCACTTTTAAGCACCGCTTTTGGGCTATTCGTGGCGGCCAGTTTTATTGGTGGAGGAAGCGGAGTGCCGGAGAAAACCACCGACCTTCGATAGGACCAGTACTAATAAAAGCTCTGCAGTCTAATGTATTTGTTGAACATAACAATATTTAAAGGATTTTTTTATGCTTTATAACCAGAGTAGATTAACAAAATCTGTGTATTTTTCTTTTTTCAATTGATATATCATTATTGTCTATATTATCTTATGGGATTCATAATGTATAAACTACAAACCTTATCTGGAGCCATACATATACCCCATACAGCACTTGTATGGCTATCTATAGTCTCAAGCAAAACACCACTTGCTACATCAAACAACTGCAATTTACCACCCTGGAAACAGTATAAACAAGTAAAGATACAGGTATTCTTCTCCAATAAAATTATACTGTAAAGTGAGAAATTTTTGTGAGAGGTTTAGTTTTGCCAATTTCGAGATGAAGATAAAATCAAGAAAATTTAGGTCCCATGTAAAGTGATTTTGTGATGAAATAAACATCTTGATGTCTGCTTTTTTATCTGACAACAACACACCAAACTTATGGAACATATGTTGACTTATTTTTTTTTTTTTTTTTTTTAAACATGAGCAAAAGAAAGGTTATTTTGAACACAATTTTTTTAAGCAAGAATTATTTCCTTTCAATATTTCAGATGAATATACTAACTATCATTGTTCGAAGACATGATTGTTGTTGACTTTAATGTTAAACTGAAGCAACAGATGATACATTTACCAAGTGACTGTACTTTGTTTACTTAATCAGACCATTTTTTATCTGACTCAGGGACTGTGCTGGCCTCTAAAAAGTTTGTTTACTAAGCCATTAGGCTACATCAATGACATTTTCCTTGTTTAATTATAAAAGGAAATGGAAGCCATAACCAGCACATGCTAGCAGACAACAAAGCTTACTGGTATTGGTCACTGATATTGATTTTATTACTGTTAGTCAAGAATGAAACAGATATTGGGAAATAGTGGCACTGGAAATATCGCCACTAAGCAGCAATATTTAGTTGCCAAATGAAACTAAAACTTGCATTTTGTGATATTGCTAAAGCCCAAGGCAATCTCTGCTTACTGATCTACTAACCTTTGTTCCCACAATAACAATTCTGTCACCTGGTGCAAATAATGAACACAAAGCATAATCACACTGCATGGTTCTTATACACTGTAATGTTGATCTAAATAAAAAAAAAAAACAATAATACAGACCATGTGTGGATATACATGTGCTGCAACAAATACACAGTGATTAAAAATTTTGTTTTAATGAAATACTTTGCATGTTAGGAATTTATAATAATTTTCCATTCTACATGCATCAATAGATATTTTGCTAATTGCAATTTTATTTTGATAAATGCATTTTAAAAACTGAATCATCTAATGTGAAGAAAATCAGTTGTCATCATGTCACTGAAACTCTATGCAGCCCCATCACAAATGGTTGTTGATATATTGTATTATGCAAGTACACATTTACCGGCAGTATCAAAGGACCATTTTACTCCTTAATTTGTATGATTATTAATATTTTTGCATGTCAGAACAAAATAAGGTTTCCAACCTTATTGTGTATTCTGAATGCTGTACATGCTTTCAGCAACTATTCTAGTAAAGATAAAAGAATGTGTATACAATTTTGGTATCAGAGATCATAAAACATACCTATTCCATATTTTAACTGTTTCAGCACTTCCAGACAGAATAGCAGTATTATCAGAACTGGTACATATTGTCCTTACATCAGTACGATGACCAGCCATCATTAACTTCTGACTATTTGTCATCTCACCTTGTTTATCATGCTGATTTACACAACAAGTTTCAATGGTATTGTTATTCAACAATGCAAGAACCTAGAAATATTAATATTCTATATGAAAATCTTAATATGAGATATAGTTTCCACATCATAAAAAAGTAAATGGATTTTCCTGTATTTACCAATCATCTCTTGAAATTTAAGTAAGCATAAGGAAATATCTATCTGTTAAAGAAGTGTAACTACTTGGTATAGGTATAAATAATAATTAATAGTAATGTAACGAAATGTGGGTCCCCTGAAATGGAACTTGTTTTCCCTAAAATAGTGTGATGACGTTGTTTAAATCTTACCGATTATTGACTTTTCTTATTATATATTTCTTGTATAACTATGTTTAAACATTGTTAACTCTAAAACATTTTATTATTCTTGCCTATGTTTTTACATTCGGAAAACTTCTGAATTGTTTATTTCAATTGACGTACAATGACGTCAGTTCCGGTTTTGGTAATTTAGGTATTTTCCGAAATGGTAAACGGTAAACCAAGTCGGTAAATTTGGTTTACCTAAGTATAAATACGGCGGAGAATACAGATAAGTCTTTAGTACGACTTTACCCTGGGCAAGTAACACAAGTTAATTCCAAGCGATTTTGATATACATACAGATACCATGTTCCAGACCAAGTAGTAACCAGACAGCCAACACTATTACAATGTCCGAGGAGACTACGTCCGTATAATGTGGGTTTGTTAATTCCTTTCCAAGTTGCATTTAGAGAATAACTTCTCGAGAGAAACTTTATCTTTTGGCATTGAATTTGATTTACCATTTGCCGTTTGGAAAATACCTAAATTACAAAACCGGAGCTGACGTCATTGTCGTCAATTGAAATAAACAATTCAGAAGTTTTCCGAATGTAAAACATAGGCAAGAATAATAAAATGTTTTAGAGTTAACAATGTTTAAACATAGTTATACAAGAAATATATAATAAGAAAAGTCAATAATCGGTAAGATTTAAACAACGTCATCACACTATTTTAGGAAAACAAGTTCCATTTCAGGGGACCCACATTTCGTTACAGTAATATCATTCCAAAATATGAAGTCTAAACAGAATCTTAACCCTTACCATGCTAAGCCCGTCATATGACGGGATGACCCAGACCACCGTTATTTGGCTCTAATGGCTCTCCATACTTTTAGAGGTCAACTTTATGATACTTATTTCGAAATTGATTCATGTTCCCTCAACCTGAGGCTATCTATTGTCATGTTTCTCATGTTTAAGTAGCATTTTGAGCTCAAATACGAACTTGGAAAATTGAAATCGGATAAAACTGGTTTTTCTGGAGGGGTGGGCTTCCCTTCTGTGTCTTACACAGGAAGTTCAGAGACCTAAAACTTTCAAAAATAGTGTAAACCTGCAGGCATATATCTACTGATCATAATTATTATTGAAATACGCAGAGGAAACGACTACTTCCGGTTTCAGGTCCAGTTGAAGTCCAAAATCGGAAAAAATCGTGAAATTCCGTATTTTTTGTCCAAATGACCTTCTTTAGACTGGTGTTCCAAAATCAGTTTCACTCCAACCTAAGAAATGTTAGGGTTAAAGTGTTTACTGGGGTCCACTGTACATGCAGACTACAGCTGGATACCTATATCAGCATCCCTCGGTCTTTGGGGTCAAGAAATAGGACGAAAAATCGTCAAAATGACGCTTTTTGCACCTGTTGACCAACTTTGGGGCAAATTCCCGCCCACCCACCCCCACCTCCTCACCCCAACCATCCTGCCCCGTGATCCCTACCTTAGATTTAAAGAAATCAATATGCTTCAGCAGCAGGGTAAAGCTCATTTGCATATAATTTGCATATTTTGCAAATAAACGAAAATTAGACTTTTTCTGAAAACAATTCAGCATGGTAAGTGTTAACTAAAAATTACAACATACTTTTGATTGTGTTGGTCTTTTTATATGATATCAAATGGGGATTGGACCACATACCTTTGATGTGTTGGTTCTTCTAATATGATATCAAACAAGGAGTGGACCACATACCTTTGATTGTGCTGGTCCTTCTAATATGATATCAAATGAAGGGTGAACCACACACCTTTGATTGTGTTGGTCATTCTAATATGATATCAAATGAGGGGAGTGGACCACATACCTTTGATTGTGCTGGTCCTTCTAATATGATATCAAATGAGGGGAGTGGACCACATACCTTTGATTGTGCTGGTCCTTCTAATATGATATCAAATGAAGGGTGAACCACACACCTTTGATTGTGTTGGTCATTCTAATATTATATCAAATGGGGGGAGTGGACCACATACCTTTGATAGTGCTGGTCCTTCTAATATGATATCAAATGAAGGGAGTGGACCACATACCTTTGATTGTGTTGGTCATTCTAATATGATATCAAATGAGGGGAGAGTGGACCACATACCTTTGATTGTGTTGGTCCTTCTTATATGATATCAAATGAGGGGAGTGGACCACATACCTTTGATTGTGCTGGTCCTTCTAATATGATATCAAATGAAGGGTGAACCACACACCTTTGATTGTGTTGGTCATTCTAATATGATATCAAATGGGGGGAGTGGACCACATACCTTTGATTGTGTTGGTCCTTCTAGTATGATATCAAATGGGGGAGTGGACCACATACCTTTGATTGTGTTGGTCCTTCTAATATGATATCAAATGAAGGGTGGACCACATACCTTTGATTGTGTTGGTCCTTCTAATATGATATCAAATGGGGAGTGGACCACATACCTTTGATTGTGTTGGTCCTTCTAATATGATATCAAATGGGGGAGTGGACCACATACCTTTGATTGTGTTGGTCCTTCTAATATGATATCAAATGAGGATATTTTGGCTGATAGTTTTACATTATTAACATGACTTATTTCATCTTCTAATTTCAGGTCTGCCTTTACTTCTGCATCTTCATCCCTAAAACAGAAAATATTATGCCATTACCAAAATAAAACTATTTGTAAATAATCATTTATGTAATAATTTCCATTCCATGATGACAAGATTACCAATTGAGATGGAAAATGTAATCCACTGGTACAGAAAGTTCCATTATACTACAATGTTTTAGTTATACTGTTTTATAACTAGAGGCTCTAAAAGCCCGTGTTGCTCACCTGTATCTTCAACAATAGCCAATTTTTAGTAAAAATCATCATTAAGGGAAAGGGAATAACTCTATTAAGAGATAAATGACAATTTCAGTCATGTTGACATATTTGTAGATCTTATCCTGATGATAATTTTTGTTTAAAGTTTCTATTTATCTAATACATGTATAGTTTTTAAGATATTAGGCTAAAATGCAAAAAAAAAAGGTAAAAATCATCATTAAAGGACAATAACTCTAATAAGGAGTTGACTGAAGATTTCAGCCAAGTACACTTATTTGTAGATCTTCTTGTCTTGCTGGTCACTTTTGCTTTTTAAAGTTTCTGTTTATCTATTATAATTTTCGAGATAATAGATATTTTTTTTAATAAACTGTTATCACAGAGATATGTCTCGCTTTTTTGTAATTTCGATAATGAGATGTGCCAATGCTAATACAACTGCATAACAAATATCATTGACCTACCATTCATGGTTCCCAATAAACCGACTTAATCACAAACTAATACATGAAAACTAAGCAAAAGTTTCAAAGTCAATAGACCATGACTGAGGGGGCGGGGCCAAATAATCTCTAGGGAAATGAGATATGCCAATGCTTATACAACTGCATACCAATTATCATTAACTTACCACCAGTGGTTCCCCATAAACTGACCTAATCACAAACTAATACATGAAAACTAAGCAAAAATTTCAAAGTCAATAGACCATGACTGAGGGGGCGGGGTCAAATAATCTCCATGGAAATGAGATATGCCAATGCTTATACAACTGCATACCAATTATTATTAACTTACCACTAGTGGTTCCCCATAAACTGACCTAATCACAAACTAATACATGAAAACTAAGCAAAAATTTCAAAGTCAACAGACCATGACTGAGGGGGCGGGGTCAAATAATCTCCATGGAAATGAGATATGCCAATGCTTATACAACTGCATACCAATTATCATTAACTAACCACTAGTGGTTCCCCATAAACTCACCTAATCACAAACTAATACATCAAAACTAAGCATAAATTTCAAAGTCAATAGACCATAACTGAGGGGGCAGGGCAAAATAATCTCCATGGTAATGAGATGTGCCAATACTTATACAACTGCATACCAAATATCTTGACTTACCACTAGTGGTTCACCATAAACTAGACCTAATCACAAACTAATACACTGTTGACGCCGCTGCTGCCGCCAGCCCAGTAGTTTCAGAGGAGAAGATTTTTGTAAAAATTAACAACGATGGACGACAACAGACAATGACAGACGCCAAGTGATGAGAAAAACTCACTTGGCCTTTGGGCCAGGTGAGCTAATAATAATAATAACTGATTTCTGTTCATTCCAGTTCAATGTTTTATACTGTACTTGTGAGCTTTGTGTGGTATGATAATAATATCATTAATATGTAAGCTTACAAATGTTCTGGAATTTGCTATTTGCATTTACATAAGGTATAGTCTCTCTTTACCCACAACTTATTTAACCTTATCAAACATACAAAACCTTGTCCATGATATTCCTTTTAAAGAAGGCCTCGGCGGCTGTGTGGTCTAAGTAGTTCATCTACTGTATCCCTAGCCTGTCAACACTTAGGTTTTGAGTTTGAACACCGTATGAGACAGGTGCATTCTACTTCAATCACAATATTGACTAGGATTGTCAGTTTTTCTGCCAAGGTCATGGTTCCCTCTAGGCACTCCAGTTTCCTCTACCAATAAAAACTGGCCAACAGCGCAGAAAGTGGTGTTAAACACTAACAATCAATCAATCATCAATCCATTTTAAAGACAATCACTGATGATGTTCCTGATTTGGGACAGGTGCATGTACATATGCAGGGTCAAACAAGTTTTTGAGATCTCAACCCTTCTCTATATTTAATTTATTAATGCTTGAATGATTATGAAAGTAATGAATGGGCTATATCATTTACATCATTCTTTATAACTTACTTCAATTTTTTGTTTAATCTTTTCTGTCTTTTGGCTAAATGTTTCCTTAATTCTTCAGTGCTTGGTAAACTGAAGACCTCCAAAATGTGATCTGTTCCCTAAGACAAAAGTAATGATAAATTATACATATATGTCTGAAAATATGACAGAATAAGGAAACACAACACTAAAAGAGACTGACCAAATGTCTAAAAATAAATGCAACATGAGTAACCTATTAGATGTTTTAATCTATTGCAGTTTACAACAGGTCCAATATTTTATGTTTTTTTTTTAAATATAACAACCTGCCTTAGGTTGAACTTTATTCTGACCTTGTCTCAGCCCAGGACTTGCACCAAATAATTTTGCAAAGTCAGGACAAAAAAGAGTCAAGCCCGGTTATTTGAAAAATAAATTGAATGAAATTGATGAAAATTTATCTTAATATCAACACTTCTTTTGCTTTACATCCAATTATCATGATTACAATATATTATTTCTAATGTGATTGGAAGAGGAACTAAAATCTTTTCGTAACAGGTTTGTACAGAGGAAGAACAGTTGTACTACTACTACGGGGTGTTTAATGACCTTGACTACCCATGAGGGTCTCGCACGGTCAGTATAGTACAGTTCTGGGATTTTCATGGTTTTTTTTTGTTTTTTTTGTTCCCCTGGTCAGTGCAGTGTATCTGTCTGAATATTGCTAAAGTATGGTAAATATATGACCAGCTTGCTTGAAATCTGTGTACTGGCTTGTCACGAGTCATTTTTCATTTCATTTGACAGCTTGTGATGAATCTAATGCCCTCTATTGACCTCCGTTCCAGTAATTTTGTCCAGAACTTTTTATACCAGTAATGTTAAACTCCTGTTACTTTTATGTGACTGCAAACAATCTGTAAAATTCATTTCAGATTTGATTTCGAAACTTACATGGCATGCAAGTACACTTCCTGTTTCATCTGTTGCCATGGAAACCACTCTGTGCCTGCCTTTCCTCATTACTGACCCAATCTTTTTGCATTTTAAAATATTCTAAAATGTGAAAGATAAGATTAAAGCAATTACTATATTAAGCAATTAGTTTGTTTTAAGATTTATGCTTTTAATAAAAATTGAGATGATGATGATGATGGATGGCTGTTTAACATCAAGCTTAAATTCATATTTAGAAAACATGCCATATGAATATGAAGCCTGCTTTATACTTTACACACTGTTGCAGATATTTAACATGCTAGTTCACAATATATCAGAACTCAGGTCTTCAATCATCAGGTTGATACAACATGTGACACAAATTTTGCAAAGATTATCTCTATTTGAATTGTAAATCAGTTAATATTAACAATTCATACACAAAATAGTTTAATTTTTTTAATTAAATAAATATATTCTGCAAAGAATTTTATAACAGATATTATAATATGAATTGAACAACAGGAATTTTTATCCATCAAATTATCAAGAATTACCTTACAACATTTTTCAAAATCCATTTTAACTAGACAGAATAAATTTTTCCTTTCAAGATAAAATCGTTATCTTTGAAACAAATTACCATTATAATTAGGTTCAGAATGATTTTCTTCAAATTTTCTCTCATGTAATTCCACATAATAGTGATTTATAATAACCTGAAGACAGAAAAGACCCTTTCACTTTATGCAGAATGTTAAAGCAACGAAGAATGATTCAAAAACTTTCTGGAATTATGCATCCTTTTCATGATACTTTTTTGCATCTAACATTGTTTCCCAGCAGATTAAATTTACCATTTCTTCTTCCTCCTCTTCTTCATCTGACATTGTCTCAACTCTAGGTCTCTTTGCTTCGGGTTCTTCATCCTGCTAGTTTAAACAATTTATAAATTATCAGGATAACATTCACATTTCAAATAGGGGCAGAAGAGATGTGGATGGATATTCATTTATTACATAAAAAATTCTGCTTTAAGTGGTTGCTGTTTGTTGTTGTCTGCTCTAAGTGGTTGCTGTTGGTTGTTTTCTGCTTTAGGTGGTTGTCATTGGTTGTTGTATACCTTAAGTAGTTGTCATTTGTTGCTGTCTGCTTTAAGTGGTTGCATTGGTTGTTGTATACCTTAAGTAGTTGTTGTTGCTGTCTGCTTTAAGTGGTTTGTTGTTGTTGTCTGCTTTGTTGCTGTTGGTTGTTGTCTTTAAGTGGTTGCTGTTGGTTGTTGTCTGCTTTAAGTGGTTGTCATTGGTTGTTGTATACCTTAAGTAGTTGTCATTGGTTGCTGTCTGCTTTAAGTGGTTGCTGTTGGTTGTTGTCTGCTTTAAGTGGTTGCTGTTGGTTGTTGTCTGCTTTAAGTGGTTGTCATTGGTTGCTGTCTGCTTTAAGTGGTTGCTGTTGGTTGTTGTCTGCTTTAAGTGGTTGCTGTTGGTTGTTGTCTGCTTTAAGTGGATGTTGTTGGTTGTTGTCTGCTTTAAGTGTTTGCTGTTGGTTGTTGTCTGCTCTAAGTGGTTGCTGTTGGTTGTTGTTGGCTTTACGTGTTTGTCATTGGTTGTTGTATACCTTAGGTTGTTGTCGTTGGTTGTTGTGGTTGCTGTTGGTTGTTGTCTGCTTTATACCTTAAGTAGTTGTTGTTGGTTGGTCTGCTTTATCTATATTTAGGTATTTTTAGCATCAATCAGGTCGTAGTTTTAAACAACGAATATAAATGGAATGTTGTTTTGTTATATACCTGTTGCTGTAAAATAGACATATAATACCTGATCTAGAAATGTATACTTCTAATGAAGGTAAAACATTGATTCCACAATAATTAAGGACAAAACAAAATGTTTGAATACCTCTGTATCTAAGTAATCTATATCCCAAACTCTAAGTTCACTATCTGCTGAACCTGTAATTAATCTCTGTCCATTACGTATAACCACAAAATCATACATCACTAAAATGAATAAAACTAAAGAGATAAAATATGCACAACATTCTGACAGTTTTCTTTAAAAAGTATCACTAAATAATTCTGAAATATTTAACTTAATTCAGTTACATACATGGATATATATAATTACCAAATAAGGAATTTTTCTACTTTACAGTAAGGAATTTTTCTAGTTTTATGATTTTGATGTCATTCATAATTCCACTTGCAGACAATATTAAATTGTTATCACAAGATTTTTATAACCTTGTGTGATTTTACATCTTAGTTTAAAACAATTTCTTTAGAATACTATTCCCTTATATCACTCGTTGTGTAGACTATTTTTGTTGATGGTTTTGTTGAACATATTGGTCTGTTGTTGAGATACTGTTTACCAATTGCAAGAGGTGGCTAGTAATTTTTCTCATTCTTTAAGTCTGTTCATTTAACATTGATGGAGATGCACAGACTTATTGGACAAACATTACCAGGCTTGACTATGTCTTCAAACTTATCGACAGGTATTTTGTACCACCATCTTACATTTAAAGTTGAGTCTCAACTTTTGATAGAAAAGTTGTGCAAATGGTGAGCATCACTCCTACATCAGGAAGTGACCTTCATGTCATACCACAACTACAAGTAAATGTGGTCACTCAGACGACTGAGAGACAAAGACAAGATGAAAAAAAAAACCTAAAATGTTGGACAGTATGACAGAGATAAATTTCTGATGAAGGAATGACTTCAGCCTCATGAATAGTAATGTCCTATATTATGACTCCAAACTTACCTCACTTCTGTGTCCTACTAATGTTTTAAAACAATGCTGAGTCTCCAAGTCCCAGAACTTTACAAACGTATCTTTAGAACTGAAATAGTAACAATTTGGACATGAATTATAAAAAGGAATAAGACTAAGAATTGCTTGACTTTAATTCTTTTAAATACTTGAAAGATAATGGGAAAATTACTTAATTTTGATATACACATTTGTGTTTTTGTATTTGAGAAGCACTGAGTGCTTGTGAGAACCAATTAAATATGTCTTTTCAGAAGGTTTAATACATTTGCTGTGGCAGTTTAATTTAGTTGGTTTTAACACAGACTTGATTTTTGTGAATTGAAAAAGCATTTGAATAGCAGAAAAATCTAGGTATCTTCATAAAAAAGCATACTGTGACATCTTAATTACTTTTATTGTGATGCCATGTCTTTTTTAGTGCCTGTTTTATTTTAGCAAGATGTTAATACAGACGTAAAGGATAGAAAATTTAACAAGAAACTTTATTATACCTTAGTACTATTTGGGAAAATTATACAAGAAAATTGAAATGTTAATAACAAAATTTATTTATACCTGGTTATCAAAACATCTTTTTGCTTCAGAAATGACAGTTGAGTAATTTGACCTTTGTGACCTTTCAATCTGTAGAGACCTGCTTCATTCACAATATCCCAAACAATAACATCTGTGTCCTACAATAAGGAGAAAATGATACACAATTTTACTAATTAATGGTTGTCACTTTTAATAAAACCTACAATAAATTTAAAAGTGAATTCTATTTATAACAAATTTCAAGCCACCAAACAATATAAAATCAGCCCTGATTGATTAGATTCAGCATATCATAGAACCACAGGAATTCAGTTTTGATGAAATCAAACAAAGTCTAATTTTGGACCCTTTGGACCTCAAAAAGACCTATTTAAAATGTCCAAATATCCAATATAGTAATACATGGTAAAACCTCAAACAATTCAAGACTTTAAATTAATCCTCATTGAAATTGGTTAAAAGATTTGTATTTATTTTCAATTGAAGATTTCTTGCTGTTGTGCAATACTTTGCTGTTGCGCAATACTTAGTAAATCTGTTTACAAACTAAATATAATAGTTTACACACCCTGTTTGATGTGTATCTCCTGCCATATCAGTATTTGTTGTTTCTTTATATAGATCAGAAATAATTATGTTAGAACCAGCTTAGCCAGTATTAGAAAATTCTTATTTTTGGCCCCTATTTGGCCTCTAGTTTCTTAACGATTAAAGCCACAAACAACAAAATTGACCCAAACCTTCTGTGTGTGGTATTGAACCTTGTGGTACAATTTCATAGAGATCCATTGACTAATACTTAAGTACATGTATCTTTCCAGAAACCATAAAAACCTTGTTCCTCCCCCCAACCCCCCTTTTTGCCCCTTATTCTTGACCGGTTTGAGTCATTACCCCCAAAGTCAAACCCAATCTTTCCTTTGTGGTATGGAACCTTGTGTTTCAATTTCATAGAGATCCATAGACTAATACTTAAGCAATTGTCCATTAACCAGAAAAAAACTTATTTCCCCACCCCCACCCCTTTTTTGCCCCTAATTCCTGATTGGTTTGGGCCATAACCCCCAAAGTCATTCCCATCCTTCCCTTTGTGGTATGGAACCTTGTGGTACAATTTCATAGAGATCCATATACTTATACACAAGTTATTGTCCGGAAACTAGAAGAATGCCTTTTTTGGCCCTTTTTGACCCCTAATTCCTAAACAGTTGGAACCATAACCCCCAAAATCAATCCCAACCTTCCTTTTGTGCTATTGAACCTTGTGCTTAAATTTCATAGAGATCCATTCACTTATACCAAAGTTATTGTCCGGAATCCAAATGTCTTCAGACGAGGACGACATGATAGCACTATACGGTCCTATAAAAAGTACTTGTCCTTGTTATTACATTGTATTTGTATCTTTTAAGGTATACTCAAGTTTACTAATCTACTATATGGACATTCATATATATGCCTAACCAAGGTGCCTTTGTCCACACATTGTAGCTGCAAATGTAGCTTTTGCTAATTGTTCATTAACAGTGTGCCATGTTTATCATAATACTTTACACTATTTAACTGTATCAATGCTTGAATGATTATGAAAGTAATGAATGGGCTATATCATTTACATCATTCTTTATAACTTACTTCAATTTTTGTTTAATCTTTTCTGTCTTTTGGCTAAATGTTTCCTTAATTCTTCAGTGCTTGGTAAACTGAAGACCTCTAAAATGTGATCTGTTCCCTAAGACAAAAGTAATGATAAATTATATATAGATGTCTGAAAATATGACAGAATAAGGAAACACAACACTAAATAAGACAGCCCGAATGTCTAGAAATAAATGCAATATGAGTAGCTTTATTAGATGTTTTAATCTATTGCAGTTTACAACAGGTCCAATATTTTATGTTTTTTTTTAAATATAACAATCCTGCTTTGGGTTGAACTTTACTCTGACTTGTCTCAGCCCAGGACTTGCACCAAATAATTTTGCAAAGTCAGGACAAAAAAGAGTCAAGCCCTGTTATTGGAAAAATAAATTGAATGAAATTGATGAAAATTTATCTTAATATCAACACTTCTTTTGCTTTACATCCAATTATCATGATTACAATATATTATTTCTAATGTGATTGGAAGAGGAACTAAAATCTTTTCGTAACAGGTTTGTACAGAGGAAGAGCAGTTGTACTACTACTAGGGGGTGTTTAACGACCTTGACTACCCATGAGGGTCTCGCACAGTCGGTACAGAACAGTTCTGGGATTTTCATGGTTTTTTTGGGGTTTTTTTTGTTCCCCTGGTCAGTGCAGTGTATCTGTCTGAATATTGGCTGAAGTATGGTAAATATATGACTATTTTGGTTGAAATCTGTGTACTGGCTTGTCACAAGTCATTTTTCATTTCATTTGACGGCTTGTGATGAATCTAAGGCCTTCTACTGACCTCCATTCCGGTAATTTTGTCCAGAATGTTTTATAATGTTAAACTCCTGTTACTTTCATGTGACTGCAAACAATCTGTAAAATTCATTTCAGATTTGATTTTGAAACTTACATGGCATGCAAGTACACTTCCTGTTTCATCTGTTGCCATGGAAACCACTCTGTGCCTGCCTTTCCTCATTACTGACCCAATCTTTTTGCATTTTAAAATATTCTAAAATGTGAAAGATAAGATTAAAGCAATTACTATATTAAGCAATTAGTTTGTTTTAAGATTTATGCTTTAAATAAAAATTGAGATGATGATGATGATGATGGATTACTGTTTAACATCAAGCTTAAATTCATATTTAGAAAACATGCCATATGAATATGAAGCCTGCTTTATACTAGAGGGACACACTGTGCCAGATATTTAACATGCTAGTTCACAATATATAAGAACTCAGGTCTTCAATCATCAGGTTGATACAACATGTGACACAGATTTTGCAGTTTATCTCTATTTGAATTGTAAATCAGTTAATATTAACAATTCATACACAAAATAGTTTAATTTTTTTAATTAAATAAATATATTCTGCAAAGAATGTTATAACAGATATTATAATATGAATTGAACAACAGGAATTTTTATCCATCAAATTATCAAGAATTACCTTACAACATTTTTCAAAATCCCTTTTAACTAGACAGAATAAATTTTTCCTTTCAAGATAAAATCGTTATCTTTGAAACAAATTACCATTATAATTAGGTTCAGAATGATTTTCTTCAAATTTTCTCGTGTAATTCCACATAATAGTGATTAATAATAACCTGAAGACAGAAAAGACCCTTTCACTTTATGCAGAATGTTAAAGCAACGAAGAATGATTCAAAACTTTCTGGAATTATGCATCCTTTTCATGATACTTTTTGCATCTAACATTGTTTCCAGCAGATTACATTTACCATTTCTTCTTCCTCCTCTTCTTCATCTGACATTGTCTCAACTCTAGGTCTCTTTGCTTCGGGTTCTTCATCCTGCTAGTTTAAACAATTTATAAATTATCAGGATAACATTCACATTTCAAATAGGGGCAGAAGAGATGTGGATGGATATTCATTTATTACATAAAAAATTCTGCTTTAAGTGGTTGCTGTTTGTTGTTGTCTGCTCTAAGTGGTTGCTGTTGGTTGTTTTCTGCTTTAGGTGGTTGTCATTGGTTGTTGTATACCTTAAGTAGTTGTCATTGGTTGCTGTCTGCTTTAAGTGGTTGCTGTTGGTTGTTGTCTGATTTAAGTGGTTGTTGTTGGTTGTTGTCTGCTTTTAGTGTTTGCTGTTGGTTGTTGTCTGCTTTAAGTGGTTGCTGTTGGTTGTTGTCTGCTTTAAGTGGTTGCTGTTGGTTGTTGTCTGCTTTAAGTGGTTGTCATTGGTTTTGTATACCTTAAGTAGTTGTCGTTGGTTGCTGTCTGCTTTATCTTTTTTTGGGGTATTTTTTTAGCATCAATCAGGTCGTAGTTTTAAACAACGAATATAAATGGAATGTTGTTTTTGTTATATACCTGTCGCTGTAAAATAGACATATAATACCTGATCTAGAAATGTATACTTCTAATGAAGGTAAAAACATTGATTCCACAATAATTAAGGACAAAAACAAAATGTTTGAATACCTCTGTATCTAAGTAATCTATATCCCAAACTCTAAGTTCACTATCTGCTGAACCTGTAATTAATCTCTGTCCATTACGTATAACCACAAAATCATACACCTAAAATGAATAAAACTAAAGAGATAAAATATGCACAACATTCTGACAGTTTTCTTTAAAAAGTATCACTAAATAATTCTGAAATATTTAACTTACACATACATGGATATATATAATTACCAAATAAGGAATTTTTCTAGTTTTTATGATTTTGATGTCATTCATAATTCCACTTGCAGACAATATTAAATTGTTATCACAAGATTTTTTTATAACCTTGTGTGATTTTACATCTTAGTTTAAAACAATTTCTTTAGAATACTATTCCTTATATCACTCGTTGTGTAGACTATTTTGTTGATGGTTTTGTTGAACATATTGGTCTGTTGTTGAGATACTGTTTACCAATTACAAGAGGTGGCTAGTAATTTTCTCATTCTTTAAGTCTGTTCATTTAACATTGATGGAGATGCACAGACTTATTGGACAAACATTACCAGGCTTGACTATGTCTTCAAACTTATCGACAGGTATTTTGTACCACCATCTTACATTTAAAGTTGAGTCTCAACTTTTGATAGAAAAGTTGTGCAAATGGTGAGCATCACTCCTACATCAGGAAGTGACCTTCATGTCATACCACAACTACAAGTAAATGTGGTCACTCAGACGACTGAGAGACAAAGACAAGATGAAAAAAAAAACCTAAAATGTTGGACAGTATGACAGAGATAAATTTCTGATGAAGGAGTGACTTCAGCCTCATGAATAGTAATGTCCTATATTATGACTCCATACTTACCTCACTTCTGTGTCCTACTAATGTTTTAAAACAATGCTGAGTCTCCAAGTCCCAGAACTTTACAAACGTATCTTTAGAACTGAAATAGTAACAATTTGGACATGAATTATAAAAAGGAATAAGACTAAGAATTGCTTGACTTTAATTCTTTTAAATACTTGAAAGATAATGGGAAAATTACTTAATTTTGATATACACATTTGTGTTTTGTATTTGAGAAGCACTGAGTGCTTGTGAGAACCAATTAAATATGTCTTTTCAGAAGGTTTAATACATTTGCTGTGGCAGTTTAATTTAGTTGGTTTTTAAACAGACTTGATTTTTGTGAATTGAAAAGCATTTGAATAGCAGAAAAATCTAGGTATCTTCATAAAAAGCATACTGTGACATCTTAATTACTTTTATTGTGATGCCATGTCTTTTTAGTGCCTGTTTTATTTTAGCAAGATGTTAATACAGACGTAAAGGATAGAAAATTTAACAAGAAACTTTATTATACCTTAGTACTATTTGGGAAAATTATACAAGAAAATTGAAATGTTAATAACAAAATTTATTTATACCTGGTTATCAAAACATCTTTTGCTTCAGAAATGACAGTTGAGTAATTTGACCTTTGTGACCTTTCAATCTGTAGAGACCTGCTTCATTCACAATATCCCAAACAATAACATCTGTGTCCTACAATAAGGAGAAAATGATACACAATTTTACTAATTAATGGTTGTCACTTTTAATAAAAACCTACAATAAATTTAATAGTGAATTCTTTTTATAACAAATTTCAAGCCACCAAACAATATAAAATCAGCCCTGATTGAAGTTCTTCTGTTGTACTAGGGGAACAAAACTGTACGAATACGATTTTTATGAAGCAGTGCAAGAAAGTTCTTGTCTTGGTTGCTGTTGGTTGTTGTCTGCTTTAAGTGGTTGTCATTGGTTGCTGTCTGCTTTAAGTGGTTGCTGTTGGTTGTTGTCTGCTTTAAGTGGTTGCTGTTGGTTGTTGTCTGCTTTAAGTGGATGTTGTTGGTTGTTGTCTGCTTTAAGTGTTTGCTGTTGGTTGTTGTCTGCTCTAAGTGGTTGCTGTTGGTTGTTGTTGGCTTTAAGTGTTTGTAATTGGTTGTTGTATACCTTAGGTAGTTGTCGTTGGTTGTTGTCTGTTTTAAGTGTTTGCTGTTGGTTGTTGTCTGCTTTAAGTGGTTGTCATTAGTTGTTGTATACCTTAAGTAGTTGTTGTTGGTTGCTGTCTGCTTTATCTTTATTTAGGGTATTTTTTAGCATCAATCAGGTCATAGTTTTAAACAACGAATATAAATGGAATGTAGTTTTTGTTATATACCTGTCGCTGTTAAATAGACATATAATACCTGATCTAGAAATGTATACTTCTAACGAAGGTAAAAACATTGATTCCACAATAATTAAGGACAAAAACAAAATGTTTGAATACCTCTGTATCTAAGTAATCTATATCCCAAACTCTAAGTTCACTATCTGCTGAACCTGTAATTAATCTCTGTCCATTACGTATAACCACAAAATCATACACCTAAAATGAATAAAACTAAAGAGATAAAATATGCACAATATTCTGACAGTTTTCTTTAAAAAGTATCACTAAATAATTTTGAAATATTTAACTTACACATACATGGATATATATAATTACCAAATACTGTAAATTCAGAAATTATTGCATGCATTTATTATTGCGATCTTTCAGGAATGGACAAAATGCGAGTTAAATTATTGCGATTTGAAAAAATCTGCCTACAGGTCTATAATTCAGTTATCAGAATGCGAGTTCTTATTATTGCGATATTTATCCAGTCGCATTATTCGCATTAATAAAACCTTGCAATAATTTCTGACTTTACAGTAAGGAATTTTCTAGTTTTATGATTTTGATGTCATTCATAATTCCACTTGCAGACAATTTTAATTTGTTATCACAAGATTTTTATAACCTTGTGTGATTTAACATCTAAGTTAAAACAATTTCTTTAGAATACTATTCCTTATATCACTCATTGTGTAGACTGTTTTTGTCGATGGTTTTGTTGAACATATTGGTCTGTTGTTGAGATACTGTTTACGATTTGCAAGAGGTGGCTAGTAATTTTGCTCATTCTTTAAGTCTGTTCATTTAACATTGATGGAGATGCACAGACTTATTGGACAAACATTACCAGGCTTGACTATGTCTTCAAACTTATCGACAGGTATTTTGTACCACCATCTTACATTTAAAGTTGAGTCTCAACTTTTGATAGAAAAGTTGTTCAAATGGTGAGCATCACTCCTACATCAGGAAGTTACCTTCATGTCATACCACAACTACAAGTAAATGTTGTCACTCAGACGACTGAGAGACAAAGAAAAGATGAAAAAAAAAAACCTAAAATGTTAGACAGTATGACAGAGATAAATTTCTGATGAAGGAATGACTTCAGTCTCATGAATATTAATGTCCTATATTATGACTCCAAACTAACCTCACTTCTGTGTCCTACTAATGTTTTAAAACAATGCTGAGTCTCCAAGTCCCAGAACTTTACAAACGTATCTTTAGAACTGAAATAGTAACAATTTGGACATAAATTATTAAAAGGAATAAGACTAAGAATTGCTTGACTTTAATTCTTTTAAATACTTGAAAGATAATGGGAAAATTACTTAATTTTGATATACACATTTGTGTTTTTGTATTTGAGAAACACTGTGTGCTTGTGAAAACCAATTAAATATTTCTTTACAAAAGGTTTTATATATTTAGCTGTGGCAGTTAAATTAAGTTGGTTTTAACACAGACTTGATTTTTGTGAATTGAAAAAGCATTTGAAAAGCAGAAAAATCTAGGTATCTTCATAAAAATGTATACTGTGATATCTTAATTACTTTTATTGTGATGCCATGTCTTTCTTCATGCCTGTTTTATTTTAGCAAGATGTTAATACAGACATAAAGGATAGAAAATTTAACAAGAAACTTTATTATACCTTAGTACTCTCTGGGAAAATTATACAAGAAAATTGAAATGTTAATAACAAAATTTATTTATACCTGGTTATCAAAACATCTTTCTGCTTCAGAAATGACAGTTGAGTAATTTGACCTTTGTGACCTTTCAATCTGTAGAGACCTGCTTCATTCACAATATCCCAAACAATAACATCTGTGTCCTACAATAAGGAGAAAATGATACACAATTCTACTAATTAATGGTTGTTACTTTTAATAAAAACCTACAATAAATTTAAAAGTGAATTCTATTTATAACAAATTTCAAGCCACCAAACAATATAAAATCAGCCCTGATTGATATAAAACAAACCACCAATCAATAGACATGTACGATCAATTGCGACATAAAGCAGAACAAATCTGAATCACTTGAATATTTAAAAGCTTTAAGGAAATAACCAAGTCTTGGGATTATATATAATTATTGTGTTTATCCTGTAAAGTGAAATATAAATATTGAACTGTAAGATTTAAACAGTTTCTACTGTTTTTTATTCACTAGAAAAGGTTGGTTTCATGTTTGGTATACATACAAATGCAAGTGGATAGTGGCATGGGGGCTGGTTTTAATCAGACTGAATGTATCATTTCTTTAAATAACTTGTTTTACCTGTTAATATGCTGGTACCTACCTTTCCTCCCGACACAAGCCTCATCCCCTGATGATCATAAGACAGTGTGGTAACAGTCGACTTGTGTCCACTAAAATTGACAACCAGATCACCACTAGCCACATCAAATATTTTGACCATTCCATCATTATAACCTACAGCTATGTGTTTCTTATCTGGAGACTTGGCTAAAGCTGTTACTTCATGTTTATCTCCCTTTAGTGTGTTGAACTACAATCAGATTGTAACTGGTAAGTT
This sequence comes from Mytilus coruscus, assembly GCA_017311375.1. NCBI lineage: Eukaryota > Metazoa > Mollusca > Bivalvia > Mytilida > Mytilidae > Mytilus > Mytilus coruscus. The sequence continues at coordinate 36,176,472 of CM029603.1, read as the reverse complement.
ATACCTAGTAACTTTATTATAAGTCTACAAATAATTTTCATTATATAAACTCTATGACTTTAAAATTTAAATTGTCCAACAAAGTAAAGAACTACATGTAGTATCCTCTTAAATAAAAAATGTGATCCACCTGGAGCAGCTGGATACGACCGCAGAGGTCGAACTCTGAACAGTTGGGGCAAGTATGGACACAATATTCAAGCTTGATACAGCTCTGAATTTAGATAGTGATTAAATATTTGACACATTATTCATTTCTGGCACAGAATAAATGTGGTCAGATAACTTAAAAATTTGAAATGGGACATTTAATCTACTTAATGGTCCAATATCCAAAATCTAATTCCATGGTTAGATTCAGCATTTAAAAAAAAAAAAACATGAATTCAAACAAAGTTTAATTTTGGACCCTTTGGACCTTAATATGGACTTATTTGAAAACAGGGCCCAAAATTAAAAATCTGAATGCGCAGTTAGATTCAGCATATCATAGAACCACAGGAATTCAGTTTTTGATGAAATCAAACAAAGTCTAATTTTGGACCCTTTGGACCACAAAAATGACCTATTTAAAAATGTCCAAATATCCAATATAGTAATACATGGTAAAAACCTCAAACAATTCAAGACTTTAAATTAATCCTCATTGAAATTGGTTAAAAGATTTGTATTTATTTTCAATTGAAGATTTCTTGCTGTTGTGCAATACTTTGCTGTTGTGCAATACTTAGTAAATCTGTTTACAAACTAAATATAATAGTTTACACACCCTGTTTGATGTGTATCTCCTGCCATATCAGTATTTGTTGTTTCTTTATATAGATCAGAAATAATTATGTTAGAACCAGCTTAGCCAGTATTAGAAAATTCTTATTTTTGGCCCCTATTTGGCCTCTAGTTTCTTAACGATTAAAGCCACAAACAACAAAATTGACCCAAACCTTCTGTGTGTGATATGGAACCTTGTAGTACAATTTCAGAAATATCCAAACACTTATACACAAGTACATGTATCTGTCATGAAACTAGAAAATGCTTGTTTTTCCCCTATTTTGGCCCCTAATTCCTAAAATTTTGAGGCAATTACCCCAAAATCAATTCCAGCTTTCCTTTGTGATATGGAACCTTGTAGTACAATGTCAGAGAGATCCATACACTTACACTTAAGTTATTGTCTGGAAGTTACAAAAAACTTATTTTGGCCCTTTTTGCCCCTAATTCCTTAACTGTTGGTACCATAAACCCCAAAATCAATCCCAACCTTCCCTTTGTGGTATTGAACCTTATGGTAAAATTTCATAGAGATCCATTCCCTTAAACTAAAGTTATACGAAAACAATGTGTTATTGTCCGAAACTATAAAAAGTCATATAAAATGCCTTTTGGCCCTTTTGACCCCTAATTCCTAAACAGTTGGAACCATAACCCCCAAAATCAATCCCAACCTTTCTTTTGTGCTATTGAACCTTGTGCTTAAATTTCATAGAGATCCATTCACTTATACTAAAGTTATTGTCCAAAATCCAAATGCCTTCGGACGATGACATGATAGCACTATACGGTCCTATAAAAAGTACTTGTCCTTGTTATTACATTATATTTGTATCTTTTTTAAAGGTATACTCCAGTTTACTAATCTACTATATGGACATTCATATATATGCCTAACCAAGGTGCCTTTGTCCACACATTGTAGCTGCAAATGTAGCTTTTTGCTAATTGTTCAATCACAGTGTGCCATGTCTATCATAATACTTTACACTATTTAACTGTATCCCAGCTTACCATTTGTATGGCTTATTCAAAGCTCACTTTACAGTTTATAACAGTGTTCTCATTTTTTGTAATAGGATGCAGTCCCAATGATCTTTACCTGGTATTACTTTAAGCAAATGTTTATATAAAAATTAAGACTAACCTTTTCTCCAGTCCTTAAATCCCACACAATAACATCTTCACAGGCTCCCACTGCACAATATTTTCCTCTGACTCCTCGGATGTCAAGGAATAAAATGTTGGCTTTAGGACTACCTATCACACCAAATGATGGCCCTGGTATATACCTTAGGTACTGCTTAGTCACACCCATCTTATTTCATTGTGTTTTACCTGAAAAATATTATACAAGAGGCTGTCAGAGTGACTGCAAACCGGATTTTCCTGCAGAGGTCAAACCCTGAACAGTTGAGCAAGTATGGACACTTCATTTAAGCTTAAAACTGCTCTGAATTTGGATTGTGGTTGAATATTTGACACAGCATAGGTTTGTGACACAAAATGAATGTGGTCAAAGAACTGAAATATTTCAAATTGGACATTTATTTAATTACCTACTATATATAGTCCAATATCCAAAATCTAAGTACATTGTCAGAATCAGCATATCAAAGAACTCCAAAAAATCATTTTATAATGAAATCATACAAAAGTTTAATTTAGGACCCTTTGGACCACAATGTGGACCAATTTGATAAAGGAGCTCACAACCCAAAATCTCTCAATACATGGTAAGATTCAGCATTTCAAGGAACCACATAAATTATATTTTTGTGAATCAAACAAAGTTTAATTTTGGATCCTGATTTGGACCAACTTGAAAACTGGGCCCAAAAATCTAATATTTAAATACAGGTTTAGATTCAGCATTTGAAAGAACCCTATAGATATTTAATTTAAGTTGAAATGAAACACAATTTAATTTTATCCATATATTTTCCGTGCAAAGGGAAATAACTCAAACTTGATAAATAGATATGAATATAATGAATAAAGTGATGACTAAGTTCTATAAAACTAGATATGATATAATTTTTCAAATTATAATCAATAATATAATAACAACAACCAGTGATGACTAAGTTCTCTTAAATTAGATATGATTTAACACTCAAACATTGTTAAAATCAGCATATCAAAGAACCAAGAATTCAATTGTTGATGAAACAAAAGTTTAATTTAGGACCCTTAGTACCTCGATGTGGTATTATCTAACTAAAAATGAAAATAAATACAGGTTTAGATTCAGCATTTCAAAGAACCCTATGTATATTCAATTTATGTTGAAATCAAACACAGTTTAATTTTGGACCCTGATTTGGACCAACTTGAAAACCGAGCCCAAAATCAGAAATCTAAATATATGTTTATTAATGGACAATATAAGCTAAGTTTTAAAAGGAGTTCACCTAATCAAAAACATATATATATAGCATTCAGAAAATTAGTTTCTACAGAATAACAAACAATTTACAATTTACCACAGTAAAGGAAATAAAATGCTTCGCTGAGCGCAGCCTGATACGACCGCAGAGGTCGAACCCTGAACAGTTGGGGCAAGTTTGGACACAATATTCAAGCTTGATACTGTCTGAATTTGGATTGTGATTAAATTTTTAACATAATATAGGTTTCTGACACAAAATAAATGTGGTCAAAGATCTTACAAATTTGAAATGGGACATTTAATTTACCTACATGTAGAATGGTCTGATATCCAAAATATAACAACATGGTTAGATTCAGCATATAAAAAAACACCAATAATTTAATTTTCGTTGAAATCAAACAAAGTTTAATTTTGGACCCTTCAAACCTTAATATGAACTTATTTGAAAACAGGGCCCAAAATAAAAATCCAAATGCACAATAAGATTCAGCAAATCATACAGCCGCAATAATTCAGTTTTTGATGAAATCAAATAAAGTTTAATTTTGGACCCTTTTGACCTCAATGTCGACCAATTTGAAAATGGGGCCCAATATCCAAAAAAAATATACAAGGTTAGAACCCCCAAAAATTAAAGACTTAATTAATCCCATCTAAATTGATTAAAACATTTGTATTTGTTTTCAATTGAAGATTTGTTGCTATTGCGCAATACTGTGCAATTGAAGATTATTTGCTATTGCGCAATACTGTGCAACTGAAGATTTCTGGCAAATTTCCAATGAAGTTTATTAAACTTAAGTTATTGGTAAATTTCCAATGGAATTTATTAATAATAAAGTTTTTGGTAAATTTCAAATATACATAATTTAAAAGCAGTTTAGGTGAGATAAACAAAAAAGCTTCATCAGCAACATTTTATATTGGAAAATTTCCAATGAAGTTCATTAAACTAAAGTTATTGGCAAATTTCCAATGGAATTTATTAATAATAAAGTTTTTGGCAAATTTCCAATGTACATAATTTAAAAGCAGTTTAGGTGAGATAAACAAAAAGCTTCATCAGCAACATTTTATATTGGAAAATTTCCAATGAAGTTCATTAAACTAAAGTTATTGGCAAATTTCAATGGAATTTATTAATAATAAAGTTTTGGCAAATTTCCAATGTACATAATTTAAAAGCAGTTTAGGTGAGATAAACAAAAAGCTTCATCAGCAACATTTTATATTGGCAAATTTCCAATGAAGTTCATTAAACTAAAGTTATTGGCAAATTTCAATGGAATTTATTAATAATAAAGTTTTGGCAAATTTCAATATACATAATTTAAAAGCAGTTTAGGTGAGATATTCAAATGAGTTTCAATTACCAACCTTACACTGCCTTTTAAATTATGTTTTGTATAAGTAATTGTCCATTTACCTGGAAACCCTTTTCCTCCTTTTTGCACCTTATTCCTTAACCGTTTGAGCCATAACTCCCAAAGACAATTCTTACCATCCCTTTGTTGTATTCCAATATCCAAAATCTAAATACATGGTTAGATTCAGCATATCAAAGAACCCCAAGAATTCAATTTCTGATGAAATCAAATAAAGTTCAATTTTGGACCCTTTAAACCTCAATGTGGACCAATTTGATAACCGGGCCAAAATATCAAAAATCTAAATACATGGTTAGATTCAGCATATCGAAGAACCCCATATATTCAATTTTTGTTGAAATCAAACAAAGTTTAATTTTGGACCCCGATTTGGACCAACTTGAAAACTGGGCCCATAATAAAAAAACTAAGTACATGTTTAGATTCAGCATATCAAAGAACCCCAAGAATTCAATTTTTGTTAAAATCAAACTAAGTTTAATATTGGACCTTTTGAACCTTAATGTAGACTGTTGGGACCAAAACTCTCAAAATTAATCCCAACCTTCCTTTTGAGGTCATAAACCTTGTGTTTAAATTTGATAGATTTCTATTTACTTATACTAAAGTTATTGTGCAAAAACCAAGAAAAATGCTTATTTGGGCCCTTTTTAAGCCCCTAATTCCTAAACTGTTGGGACCAAAACTCCCAAAATCAATCCCAACCTTCCTTTTGTGGTCATGAACCTTGTGTTTAAATTTCATAGATTTCTATTAACTTATACTAAAGTTATAGTGCGAAAACCAAATGTCTTCGGACGACGATGACGACGACGACAACGACGACGACGCCAACGTCATACCAATATACTACCGCAAAAATTTTGCGGTCGTATAAAAAAAATCTAAAATTTTATTTATCATTAATACAATGTCTTTTAAAATCTATAAAACTTATCTGTAATTATCTTCAAAATGTCTAATAATGAACAGTAAATTTCTAACTATATTTACTACTATATAGCTTTTAATCATCAACACTTAGAAAACAGAAAATTTTCAAATAAATCTGTCACTCAAGATAAGACATTAACCATATGTTTAGTAAACTGATTACAGGACATATAAACAGGTGAAAATTATCTATAAAGGCTTAGTGTAATCAAACTTTATGTATATAATTAACAATTTCTGTTCAAAGGAAACTAACTCAATCACAAAATAGACCCCAGGTCTCACATTTATTTCATTTGATTTGTTTTATTGTAATATACAAGAAGAAAAATGGTTTCAGGGTGGAGATCTTGAATGTTTACAAGTTTTCAAAAAAAAAGGGGTGGGGGTTACTCCAGGGGACTCACCTTTTATTTCATTTGATTTGTTTTATTGTCCCATAAAAGATTACATATGGTTTAGGGGTGGGGATCTCAACCGTTTACAAGTTTTCAAAAAGAAGGGGGTGGGGTTTACCCTCGTGGACTTCCCCTAAATTTCATTTGATTTGTTTTATTGTTCCATACAAGAATATATATGGTTTAGGGGTGGGGATCCCATCCATTTACAATTTCTCAAACAGAAGGGGGTGGGGGTTACCCCAATGGACTTCCCCTATATTTCATTTGATTTGTTTTATTGTCCCATACAAGAATATATATGGTTTAGGGGTGGGGATCTCAAACGTTTACAAGTTCTCAAACAGAACGGGGTGGGGGTGACCCAGGGACTCACCTTTTATTTCATTTGATTTGTTTTATTATAACATACAAGAATATATATGGTTTCAGGGTGGGGAGCTTGCACATTTACAAGTTTTCAAAAAAAGGAGGGTAGGTGTGAACCCGAGGACTATCCCAATATTTCATTTGATTTGTTTTATTGCCCCATACAAGAATATATATGGTTTAGGGGTGGGGATCTCGACTGTTTACAAGATAAAAGCACATTCTCAAATTGAAGGGAGGTAGAGGTAAGAATATATATGATTTAGGGACACTTAATTATATACAAATTTTTTAATAATGAACAGTAAATTTCAAACTTCATTTATACAGTCCTACTAGTAAGTTTCAAACTTTATATATACAGTCCTACAGATCTTATTATCAGAAAACAGATAATTTTCAAATAAATCTGTCACTCCAATAATTATCATATGCTAAAATATTTCCAAGATGTAATTAATAATGAAAATAAATCATTATCATATGCTACAATATTTCTCAGATCTAATTGAACAGAACTATGGTTTAACATATTACTCTAACATTACATATATAATAATTAAAATGTAATAATCTTCAAAATGTCTTATGATAGAGCTTATAATCATTACCACTTAGGAAATAGATAATTTTCAAATAAATCTGTCACTCCAATTTTATTGTGAGACAAGACAAATCATAACATGATAACAAGAGTAAAATATTTAAAAATTCCACTTTTGGATATTAATCAAAGAGCTGATTGCTCTGAGGTGGAAGAAGGTGAATAAATTAAAAGGTAACTTGAATTACCATAAAAGCAGCCCCACTAACCCAGCCTGCTTTGTTCCATTATCGCTATGATGTATTTTTTTTCTTCAAACAAGAATGTGTCATAAGTACATGGATTTCCAATCTATACAATCATTTTCTATGTTCAGTGGACCGTGAAAATTAGGTAAAATCTTTAATTTGGCAGTAAAATTAGAAAGATCATATCATAAGGAACACATGTGTACTAAAATTCAAATTGATTGGATTTCAACTTCATTAAAAACTACCACGACCATAAACTTTAACCTGAAGCAGGACGGATGGACGGACCAGTAAACATAATGCCCATAAATGGGGCATAAAATAGTAAGACTTGTTACATACCTGCCAACTTTTGAAATTTCCCATGGGGTTTTAGTGTGCGACAACAATTTTAAAGGTTACAATTTTTAGCGAAGTATTTTGCACGATCTGGATTGTCTTGAAAAAGTGTCATATTTGTATGATGAGCTTACATGCCTTTTCTTAAGTCTGTTTGCATGATTTAAGTTTTAAATCAGTAGAAAAGATGAACATGTAGCTAGCAGACCAGGGTTTATTTTCTTGTGTAAGAATATTAGATGCTTGTTGAAATTTCCAATTTTGAATTATGCAAAGATGTGTCACCTTCATTAGAAGAACATTACAACCCACTGTAAAAATGAGCACCTCTATATTCATATTATTTGATGAAACTTTTCCCCAAGAACTATGCATCTATCAAGTATTAAAGTGTCAAAACATGTCAAAAGAATTTTGCGATGTTTCTAAACTTATATCTTCTTTATTAATTTGACCCTCATTTAGAAAAGTTGTTCCAAATATAATGAATTTTCCCGCTTTTGAGTTAAAAATCTTAAAATTTTCTTTCTTTTTTCAACAGTAAAATGACCCTATTTTAGGGACAGTCCCTCATTTTAGGGACACCACTCATAATGGGTGGGGTGGGGGTGGGGGTCCCAACCTGTTTGTTTGTCTTTGTGAAAAAGAATAGTACATTGGGCTTTAAATGATTTAATTGAATACAAAATAACATATGTTACAAAAGTATAATGTCAATAAATTAGTGAAAAAATACTATTTATTATCGTTATGGTAGTACTGCATCATTGAATTTGGTCAATCAGTCATGCTTTATCCTTAAGCTGTGTAAGAACCTCCTTGCAGATGAAAATTCACATGCCATGTTCACGATTTTACAACTTCTTCTTCTTCTTCTTCGTATTTCCTTCCAATTAGGAACACCAAGTAGAAACGGAGTTGTTTTCACTTGTATTATTTAAAAGTATTTTTTTAAAGTACTAGATGAAAACAACACAAGTTCAAAATCTAGCATGTTAGAATAATCTTCAGAGAAAACGTTTTTGATTGGCTTATTAATTTGATCATGAGAAACACAGAATTTGATTGGCTGAACACTATTGTCTTACCTTGGGAACAAAATAAGGAACAGATGATTTTCACTAAATCGTGTTTTAGAGCTTTTTTAACGATACCCTTAATATCAATATTTTTAATAAATGCAAGGACGTACAGGGCTCACACTACTTCAGAATCATAGGAGAAGTGACTTCTCTTTTGAAACTGATAGGGAGAAGTGGTGAGATTTGAAAGAGAAGTGCTCCTTCACGCTGCTCTACAATGTTTTGATTTTACTATAGTATAAAGGGTCATATGTAAATAATGTTCTTTTATATTGTTCAATTCATATCTGAGTTTACAATTAAATTAACAGTTCAAATTCAAAGTTGTTTAAGTTTAGGTTCTTGTGAGAAACTACCAACTAAATATCTAGCACTAAAAGATTTTTTTTGTCAAAAGGTAAAGAAATTATAATACATGAATTACAATTCAATTAAAAACTATCTTGTTTATCATGTTTATGAAATTCAGTGTTTCTCATCAAAAGATATACAAAGTTAAGCTGGGCCATAATATATTGATATTAGTAGTTAGTAACTTTAATCAGGAACATATATATTGTTAGATATACTGTTCCCAGCTTTAATCAATATTTTGAAACAATCCATATAAATTATATGGAATTATATACATTAATCAATTAGATCTAACCAAAAGTCTGTTAATGCGTGTGGAATGCGTAATTTTTCCTTTTGGGATCAATCTTCTTCTGTCAGCTATTCCATTCATGCGTCCGTAGTTATTATTGTAAAATACGGATTTTGGTCATAGCTGGTCCGGTTCCGATCCGTAGTTAGTAAACGGTTAATGGCGGACGAAGAAAATTTACAAAAATAAACGATGTTTGACAAGCTATTTGGAAAGGAATATGACGTTTTTAATGCAATAAATGGATTAAACATTTACTGGAGGCAACTTTTATCACTTTCAAATGAAGTAACAAACTTATTTTGCCGCCGAAAGTTAGATTGATGTACGCTTTCTGAGTAACAAGTACCGGAAGTGCATGCAGTGATAGAAAGTTGTCTTTTTATTAAATAACCTGCTACACACTGTAAAGCCAATGCTAAAACCTCTTTTCTTAAGAAAATGAATAGTTTATGTCTGAATTTCTTTAATATCAATAAAAAATTGATGTTTTTTCAACTTGGTAAAAATTGAAAATGTCCGATGACGAAAGCGACTGAAAGCGAGTATCGTAAACAACAGGGCGACTTGTTTTCGCTTTTGAGGGTCGGGCAAAGCGAAGTGACGGACGGGAAAGCGACTTCTTCGCCCTAGTCGCCTGGTAGCGTGAGCCCTGACGTATTATAAAACGTTGTGTAAGATAAGAGTGAAGAGAATGAACACAGGGTGAACGTACTATACGGGCGAAAGAACTCAGGACGAACAGACCAAGGGCGAACATGTAAACAGGGCGAGTTGTCCCCATACCAAATTCACGCATGGTACTACAAATATCTACATTAAAACATCCGGTTACAAGTAAACAAATAACGTTCATGTAGATGAGATGAAATCTAATAAATTACATAAATAAAAGGGTAAATATTAACGATAGTGATTGTTTTCAATCCTAATTTACAAATTAAATGATTCAGATGCTTAATCATGTGTAAAAATCGGTGTCAAGAATCGGAAGTTGTTATGAAATTGTAATGCACAGAAACGGATGCGGCATACGGAGGTGGTTCAATGATTTTAAAGTCGGCACCATAGGCCTTCAGAAGACTTGAAGTCTTCTTCCACCAAAATGACGATAACTCAAAAGGAGATATACTAAAATCTTGAAAACTGAACTAGACCTTCATTAAGTCCCAGGAAACAACATATTTAAATTTGAAAAAAATTTGTTAAAGCGTTTTCATGTTATTGTGCTGACACTGTTTGGCAGTCGCCCATCAGCCCGCCCAGCTGCCCGCCGTACATCACCATTTTAATAACCGATATTTCCTTCTAAAAACCGGTTAAAAATTAATAAATTTGGATCCAAATAAATGTTATGAATAAGATATTCCTAACCACAAAAGGATTCTCACTTAGACGAATCCATGAGGCCTGGACTCATGAAAATCTGTATTGACTTATCATTTTCTGAACTCCCAAGTCCAAAGATGCATCAAGATTGTATCAAATGAGTTAATTTTTCATCATTTCATAGCAAAATTCAAATGATTGTCATTTATCATGTTTATTCCAATGAAGACTTTAATTCATTTAAGGCATTTCTTTTATTTCTTCCCACTGTTGTACTTGCCATGGCAAAATTGTGTGTCCCTGGACTCTCCATGACCAAAATTGGTGAGTTCATAGACTAGTCTACAATAAAATGCTTCACTGAGCACAGCTTGATACAACTGCAGAGGGTGAACCCTGAACAGTTGGGGCAAATTTGGACACAATATTCAAGCTTGATAACTGTCTGAGTTTGGATTGTGATCAAATTTTTGACATACATGTAGTATAGGTTTCTGACACAAAATAAATGTGGTCAAAGATCTTTAAAATCTATTGTGCAATGCTGTGCAATTGAAGATTTCTTCTTGAAACTTTTCAAAAAATTTGAAATTTGAAAAATTTTGAAGAAAAAAAAATTGAAAAAAAAATCCCCCCCCTCCCCGCGGTTGGAGCAATTACACCCAAACTCAATCCCAGCCTTCCCTTTGTAGTATGGAACCTTGTAGTACAATTTTTTAGAGAGATCCATACACTTAAACACAAGTTATTGTCTGGAACCTAGAAAAATGCTTGTTTTTGGCCCCTTTTTTGCCCCTAATTCTGCATGTTTTGGGCAATTACCCCCAAACTGAATCCCAGTCTTCCCTTTGTGATACGGAACATTGTGGTACAATTTCAGAGATATCCATACACTTACACACAAGTTATTGTCCGGAACTACAAAAATGCTTGTTTTCGCCCCTATTTCCTAAACTGTTGGTACCATAATCCCCAAAATCAATCCCAACCTTCCTTTTGTGGTATTGAACCTTCTTATAAAATTTCATAGAGGTCCATTCACTTAAATTAAAGTTATTGTCTGGAAACCAAATGTGTCTTCGGACGACGACGACATCATACCATTATATGAACCCCTAAAATGTTTGCAGTCGTATAAAAATCCTAAGTGAGAACCCTGGTTCTGTTAAGACTTAGATGCCTCCCTTTCTTTTTTTTATATACATTTATAACTCAGCTTAAAAAGAAACAACAAATGTTTCATCAATAACCAGATACATGTATGGTTGCAATCCAACATAATTCTGAAAGATAGTCATCATCATAAATAACTCAAGTCGATGTGCTATGTCATATATATATTAAACAGACCACTTTTAGAATTTACTTCAACCCACAATCTTCTTTCATGCTACTTTTTCAAAACTTAATGAAGAAGTTTTGGTAAAATCCCCACTTTCTGGTAATTTATGGCTATGTTTGATGGCTGTAGGTAACATAAACTATAATTCTCAAAAGACCATTTACATGTACAATGTACCTTTCTACAAAAGTTATACAGCAATACAATACAATACAATATTTAAAAACACTGTCACATTCACATGTGAAACAAGAGGTTAACATATACAAAATACAATCACATATGATCATGCAAATGGCCTCTGCAGAACTTTTTATATCTTTTTTATTATTTCTTCTGAGTAATGGGCCTATTCAATATTCTAGTTTTGTTTTATCATGTTTATATAGAAATTTGATATCACTTCCCTCTCCTTTACAATAGGTACTTCGAATTCATATCTTTTTCTTCCTGATTGTGAGTTAGACTCTGAATTCCAGTGTAATTGACTCTTGTTCTACTTGTTCTATCAAAGTTTTTAATTACCAATTTTTATAATTCATACACTAAAAAAAAATGTGACACCTTACTCATGTAGCTAAAAGCAGAATTTATTAAACATATAAATGTAAAAAGTGATGCAACTCTTACAATTGTCTTAATTACTGTGTAAATGAGATTCTTTTAAGGATTCTTAAAGCCAAGTATGTCTTCTTCTTTTCAATTTTTGCCTGCTTCATGTGCATGATGTGTACCGAATGGTGCTGTAGAAATACAAAAAAAAAATGAAATAATGGTACTGGTTCGAGGTGAGGCAGTTGGTAAATATTTTTGTGAATGGAGTTAATTGTATGATTAGAGGCAACCACAAATTTAGACAATCTAGAGTGAACATGGTGAAGAGGGACGTCTTCTATCATTCCTTCTTCCCAAGAACAACTAGAGAATGGAACAAACTTCCCAAATCTGTAGTGGAGTTCGGATCATTAGAGGACTTCGGGACCACAGTTAACACCATCTCCTGGACCCAGCCACATCTTAACTAGACAGCAGGATAACCAGTGTACATAGTTTTAAATACGCATTCACTTATTTTATTGTAAATATACCATCCAGTTTTCCTGGACTTTTACTCTTGGCCAGAGGAGTGGCCTCCTGTCTGTTTGAGATCGATCGCCCGTCAATTACACAATTAGTTAGACTCGTAACCGGGAAGAAGAAGAATTTGGCTTGATAAGGGATTCTGAGTGCGACCAAATATTGTAATATCACTCCAGACACAGATTCCAACACGGATAAGTTAGTGACTGCCTTCATGGAGCCAAGAAAAATATCATTTGTATTATTATTTTAATAGATAATTTTTTTTTGCATTGTTTTTTTTTAAATACTACTATTGACCAGTATTTCTCGGTATTAACCCTCTGCAAGTCTATTTAATACTAGTATTGACTGGTTTTTGCAAACCTTGGGTTGTGGTCAAGACTCAATTGTCAAGAGTTCATTGTGCGTCTTAGCTTGACCTTTTTGGAATTCTAAACATAAATATTTTTTTTATTTGACTGCCATATACACTTACCAAATATGTAACAAAATCGAAGTCGGGGTGTACTGAAGGAATTTACATTGAACACGTGCAGTAGCAAAAATGTAAACTTCCGTTTTAAACTGGTCCCGACACCCCATGAATCTTTATCGTGTAGAGCTAAGTCGAGAGCGCAGTTTGTAACTTCTCGGTTATTTCCATAGGATAATTCTGCATCCGAATAGAAAAAGATTCGTCTAGTAACCACATAATATTCTACCACTGTATAACAGGAGAAGGCACATGAAATGCAATACGACATATGTTTAAAATGGAAGTGAATTTATTGAAATATGTATTGCACCAACCAGGAACATATATATTGTTCCCAGCACCAACTCTATAAGGGGTCCGTAAGTGGCCTGTTGCAAGGCAAAATTTCCACCCCTAAATTTGCATGAAATATTTGTCACTGGACTTAAAACACGTGACAATAAACATTCAACTTTTCACTGACGTTTACCCTCTTCCTCCACATCACCTTTCGTTCAATTTTATATACAATATATATTAGACGAGTTGTATATATATATACAATCAAATGCGTTTTGTTAAAATATACTTTTCACTCATGTACAAGAATTACGGACATTTCAAGGCGAGATAACTCGTGTTACTTTTCTATTCTAGCCAGGCATCCTGACCCAATCTAATACTTCGTCGATAGGGCCAGGCGTAATACAATCCACGTGACCAACTATCAGCGCTGAACAGGACTGAATTACTGCGCATGTGCATGTTCTATAAACGAGGAATATATCTATCGGATCGTTAATTAACAGTTGATTCTACTGTCGAGCAGTGAGCCAGGATCCCAGCTATTTTCTATTCTGCTTCCCATCTTGTTCTCATCGTCTGGTGACCAGTAGATAAGAATAGATAACTCCCTAAACGAACACCCCGCCAATAGATGTCACTTTGACGTTATGCCTACAGGGTAATTTATGATATTAGCAGTTATACGATAATTCCGAACGCAGTTGGATTTAAGAAAGAAACCCCGCATACACTATAAACAGATGAATGATAAAGAAATTGCCGATAGAAAAGAAATAATTAAAAAAAAGAAAAGTTTTGCATGCCCTATGATGTAGAAAGAATATTTTCTGTTAACGATGGTTCAAAAGAGATACGTTTACATGTTATCATATTTCCTATATTTATAATATATGTATATCTGTTGATCAATACTTTTTTAATTTTGTTTTTCTTAATCTATTAAATTTTCTTATTGTATGAAGTTTGTAACCCCGTTTATACTACACGACCTTTTCGGAAGCTTTAAGATAGTCCAAACAATTTATCATCGGTGTTTCTGATTTTAACAAGTTCAATAAAAGAAACCTCTTAAAGCCGCAGGCAAACTGATCTATCCCTGTATATTTCTTTTTAATTGAGTTAGATGAAAATCCAATATACAAATCCTTTCAACATCAAGCAGGCTCGAGTATTATCTAGATTATGTTTTATATAAAATAAAAAAAAAGCATTTAACTATTCAACGTGATTCTGGAAAAGGATAGACAATTTATGAATATGACGAAAACATAATCTTTCAATCAGTTTAATTGAAGTGTGGAGCTGGCATGTCAGTTATTGCTAGTAGTCCTTTAGTTAATTTATCAGTCATGTATCATTGTCATTTTGCTTAGTGTCTTTTTATCTACTCTGACATCGGACTCGGACTTCTTTTAAACTAAGTTTTACTGTGCGTATTGCGTGTTTTGTTTATTCTACATAGGCTAGAGGTATAGACGGAGGGTTGAAATCATAAAACATATAAATAAAAGCTACAGAAAGGCAATATCATACATATGACAAGATGTACATTACTGTCAATTTTAGATTTTATTTGATATGGGTAGGTCACATGTATTCGATTGACATTGTATAAGCCAGATGTATACTCCATGCTGAATTTTATTTGATCTAGGTAACACGTAAAATCATTAACACCTGTGGATTAAATTGTAATATTTTTCTGTCCTCTAGGAACATAAAATTTACACAATTCACTACCCTTAATTAGACATAGATATCAGTAAATAAAACCGCAGACTTTCTCCTTAAAGTTGGGGCATATTGTTTTACCCTGTCCGTCCGTCCGTCCCATTATGGGTATTTAGTTATTAAATTTAACTCCTTCTACAGTTTGAATGCTAGTCAATTGCTGGCTGGTATAGTGGTTTGTACATATATTGAAGGTGTGCATGTGGTCAGGGTTTAATATTTGCTCTTTTGGGAGATAGTTGAAATTATTTTAAAATAACACTTTGCATCTGCGGAGGGCATCATTTGTGTCTTCCAGACACAATTAAATCTCAGATAAAGTTCTACATTGTCTTTGTTATGATACAGTTACTTGTAATTAATCTTATTTGAAAAAATATTTGTTCATATTTCAGCCGTATCTTAATTTTTTTTAACTTTTTAAAATTAGTTTATATGTGTTACCCTATATTCTTATGTGTAGAATACTCTTAAACATAAGAATAGAGGGCAACATATATAAATTATTATTGTTAAATCGCATTGATAAGAGTTTGAACACTTTAGACAATGTAAAAAAGTTGATGTGAAAAGACTATTTTCAAATTATAAATTAACTGCAAAAAAAAGGGGGGTCTCCCAACAAGCTCTTGTGCATGGACTACTATATTTTCAATATTATACTTCAATGATAAGATAAAATAGTAACATATGGTATCGAATAGTGATACAGCACCGGAAAGGATTCGCCGTGGCACCATGGGACGCTTATACAATATACTATGTAAATATTGACACATTCGTGTTTATATTTTAGCTGAGATCGATAATTATGGAGCTTTTCTTAAAAGGACTTCGATGTTTTCGTCATTTGTATTATTAAACGACATTTTATGAATATACTAAACAAGGATTTGTATAGTACCATACAAATCCTTGTACTAAATAATAAGATTAATCAAGGATTTGTATAGTCTCACTATAGAAATCCTTGGATTAATGTATGAAGGAGAACATAAAGATAGCATATCCTAACAATGATTTTGATGCTATAATATCTTACTCTATACATTCAAAATACTTGCATTTACTTATTTGATCATTTCTTATAATGATAAGAATAATATTCCTATACCTTTTCATACAAAACTTGTATAAAATTTTGTATGTTTTGAATAACATTAAAATTGCACGTTTTCATCTTTTCTATTTCAATTTAGTTTTCAGATTTCGTAGACATTTTTTTCAATAATACAATCATGCAATTGAGTATTCAAATATTTGATAATAATAATATAATTACTTAAATCAAAATAAGATTAATTAGACAGAGCCTTTAAAAAAAAGAAAAAAAACTTTTGCATCTTTTCTTCAAGATGTCAATAAAACCACACTACTTTTAAAATTTTGATGTTTAAAGAACTCTTTGGTATAATAGAAACTAATATATTGTTTAAAACCTAACTAGATATTTAAAATTATGGATGTACATGTAATTAGAAAAGAAGTTCACATCATAAAATGAGAATTCAAATAAATAACAAGACCAATTTGTCTTTGAATACGGTCAATCTTAGTTGAATGAATATACGACGTATTCATAAATACTGAAGTTTCACTTTCAAATGCTAAGGGACACCAGTAAACATTATTTTAAAATGACGATTCTTATACCATTTGATAGATAAATTATTTGCCAATACTGTAGTATTTGTTAATTTGATTTACAATAAAAATGAATTTACTATGATTTTTATAAAATATGTATACCTCGTAATTTAACATATCTCAAACAAAAGAGAACCCGAAGTTCAACATGATAGGGACAACAGTAAATATCAAGATAAAGTGGATTTTATTACACCATTTCAAAGCTACAAAAATGGTGAGATCTCTATAATTTATTAATTTTATATGAGATTTATAAAATAGACATAGTATTCGTTTATTTAGCTAGTGGTCATAATTCCCCATAGACAATAACGTTAAAATTTTTTCGATGATTACGGTTCTCTGTGTGGTAGCTGATAAAGCCATCCAGCTGAGCTGTCCGCAATTCTTGTGTATGTTTTTGGTCTTTTGGAAAATGTTGTTTGTGCTGTATTTAGACCCTCTAACAAGAAATTTGTTTTGCATGCACACGTATAAAATTGCGGTTTTATCCAACGCAACCATAGGTTTGAACGTTGTTTTCAATTTAGACTTGTTTATATTTTTCGTTTGGGCTTGTATTATATTTGCCTTCGGGTTTATATGATCCGTTCATCCTATTTTAACTCCTCAAAATTCAAGAGTCTATCCTAAATTGAGGTAAATTGTATGGCTTTCCAAATACCGTTTCGATTCCTAACATCACTGAAGAGACATTAATTGTCGAAATCCGGATATGGTGTACAAAACCTTTGCACCTTTTGTCTGCGGTATATCATCTTTTCCGCAAGTTTATTGTTTTCTGTTTAGTATTAAAATTTTAATTAAGATCCATTTATTACATCGGTGATCCGTTTATTTGGCAATCGCCAATGGCAGTCAGCAGGGTTAAAGAACATTTGTTGTTCGACCTGTAAGTCAAATGCGTTTTGTTAAAATATACTTTTCACTTTTTGGTCTTTTGGAAAATGTTGTTTGTGCTGTATTAAGACCCTCTAACAAGAAATTTGTTTTGCATGCACACGTATAAAAATTGCGGTTTTATCCAACGCAACCATAGGTTTGAACGTTGTTTTCAATTTAGACTTGTTTATATTTTTCGTTTGGGCTTGTATTATATTTGCCTTCGGGTTTATATGATCCGTTCATCCTATTTTAACTCCTCAAAATTCAAGAGTCTATCCTAAATTGAGGTAAATTATATGGCTTTCCAAATACCGTTTCGATTCCTAACATCACTGAAGAGACATTAATTGTCGAAATCCGGATATGGTGTACAAAAACCTTTGCACCTTTTGTCTGCGGTATATCATCTTTTCCGCAAGATTATTGTTTTCTGTTTAGTATTAAAATTTTAATTAAGATCCATTTATTACATCGGTGATCCGTTTATTTGGCAATCGCCAATGGCAGTCAGCAGGGTTAAAGAACATTTGTTGTTCGACCTGTAAGTCAAATGCGTTTTGTTAAAATATACTTTTTCACTTTTTGGTCTTTTGGAAAATGTTGTTTGTGCTGTATTAAGACCCTCTAACAAGAAATTTGTTTTGCATGCACACGTATAAAATTGCGGTTTTATCCAACGCAACCATAGGTTTGAACGTTGTTTTCAATTTAGACTTGTTTATATTTTTCGTTTGGGCTTGTATTATATTTGCCTTCGGGTTTATATGATCCGTTCATCCTATTTTGACTCCTCAAAATTCAAGAGTCTATCCTAAATTGAGGTAAATTGTATGGCTTTCAAATACCGTTTCGATTCCTAACATCACTGAAGAGACATTAATTGTCGAAATCCGGATATGGTGTACAAAACCCTTTGCACCTTTTGTCTGCGGTATATCATCTTTTCCGCAAGTTTATTGTTTTCTGTTTAGTATTGAAATTTTAATTAAGATCCATTTATTACATCGGTGATCCGTTTATTTGGCAATCGCCAATGGCAGTCAGCAGGGTTTAAGAACATTTGTTGTTCGACCTGTTAGTCAAATGCGTTTTGTTAAAATATACTTTTCACTTTTTGGTCTTTTGGAAAATGTTGTTTGTGCTGTATTTAGACCCTCTAACAAGAAATTTGTTTTGCATGCACACGTATAAAATTGCGGTTTTATCCAACGCAACCATAGGTTTGAACGTTGTTTTCAATTTAGACTTGTATATATATATATATATATATATATAAACAATATTTATATATATATAAACCATAGGTTTGAACGTTGTTTTCAATTTAGACTTGTTTATATTATATATAACGTTGTTTTCAATTTAGACTTGTTTATATATATATATATATATATATATATATATATATATAAACAAGTCTAAATTGAAAACAACGTTCAAACCTATGATTGCGTTGGATAAAAACCGCATTTTTATACGTGTGCATGTAAAACAAATTTCTTGGTAGAGGGGTCTAAATACAGCACAAACAACATTTTCCAAAAGACCAAAAAAGTGAAAAAGTATATTTTAACAAAACGCATTTGACTAACAGGTCGAACAACGGATGTTCTTAAAACCCTGCTGACTGCCATTGGCGATTGCCAAATAAATTGATCACTAGATGTAACAAAATGGATCTTAATATTAATTTAATACCAAACAGAAAACAATAGACTTGCGGAAAAGATGATATACCACAAACATGAGGTGCAAAAATGTGTTCACCATATCCGGATTTCGATAATTAATGTCTCTTCAGTGATGTTAGGGATCGAAACGGTATTTGGAAGGCCATATAATTTACCTCAATATTTAGGACAGACTCTTGAATTTTAAAGAGTCGAATATATATATATTTCTCTAATTCTTCGTCAATTTATCCCTTTCTGTACCCATTGTATAAAAAAATTTAATCAACGTATGGATCGTTTGATCTCAGTTCTTCATTGGTTAAAATCCGATTATGACGTCGAATTTTCTTGCTTTCCTCTGAATTTCCTATTGTGACGGCATGAAAAAAGGCGACCATGCCTGATGACGTCACATTGAAAGAACACATCTTTTTGCAGATCATTCGAAAAGAAGGAACGAGTTTGCCTGCATATTGATAGAAAATCATTAGAGAAACAGATTCCACCACCAAATCTCGTGTAATACGATATTTATCCACTTTCGACAGTTAAATTTTAATTATTTAAAACGCTCGGCGAGCCTCGCTTTTTAAATTTGAAAATTTAACTGTCTCAAGTGGACCAGAAATACTTTATAAGAATATCAAGTTCCTCCTTTGTTGCAGTTTTGTCACTCCACCTTGCAGATGTTATCTGCGTATAGATTCTGGTTCCGTGTAGACTTGTTCTATTAAACAGAACATATACATTCTTTTAATAGAGTATGATAGAATAAGATGGTGAAATTGTTCTAATGCGGATAACAGATAACTACTTTCTTAATTTAATTTCTTTATCTATTTTTTTTTTAATCAACTTAAACGTTATGAAAATCATTACTGACAGTCTTAAACGGCTTCACCATAATTCAACCTATTAATCACTTGGTGATCAAGTTGAACACCTGATTATTATAAAACTTGAAATTGAGCTTTCCACCACTGAAATATAAAAATAAGACCATATTGATGGTTCACAATTATACCTACTAAAAATAATGCTAGGATTCCTCGAGCAAAGGTTCAGATATCAAAACTAAAATTAACTCGATAAAGTATGGGGAAATGGATCATATTATTCGGACATCAATATTTAATGCAAATGGTAAACCGAGAATACCTGATTTATGTATGTGCAATTACCGAAACGACTTAAATAAATAATTTTTCAATAAATACTGCTGTAACTTGTATTTGTGAAATATACTTGTAAATAAAGTGTCCGGTTTTTTAAAGTATAGCACGAACAGATACTTTTTTGCAAGATTGGTTGATTGTTTTTTGCCTAAAGTCCAGGGAGTGGCGAATATTTACGCAGGCGAGCACCAAGTTAACAATATTATTAAATAGACTTTGTTAAGTAAGCCAATTGGTATTATAAAGGGTGGAACATCTTGCTAAAGCTAAAAAGGATAGTCTTTACTTGAGCCGGGCAGTAGTTTTGATTTCCAACAGGACGTATAGAAACCACAAAGGAATTGTTGCACTGGGAGTTCTTTAATGTGCAAAGAGCGTGCATGGTACTATCCATCCCTGGCATAGGATTTTGCGTATTTCAAGAATCAAATGCGGTCGTATTTCATACTAAAAGGTGCTTTGCTGCAAATGTTCACAAAACTACACCCACTGCCCCTACGAACTCCCAACAAAAATGCACTTAGTCCTTACAATTAATATTACATATTTATAAAAAGGAATTAGAATCCTAATTAAAGCAACCAACCAAACAATTTCATTCTTTCTGTTTTGTGTTGTTGAAAGTCTATCCCACATCACCTTTTATTCATATATGAGACCACATACATTGAATCAAATGACGAAAGTTGCATGATTTCTCAATCAACAGGTATCAGTACATTTAGCTCTTTTTCCAGTAACTGTGAAAATTCTATAAATTTCTATATAGTTTTACGACATGCACGTGATTTGAATGGAATGGACCATCCAAGAATTTGTTGGCTTTTCATGTACTTGGGTTGATGTTTCAGATTACAGGAGGGTAGAGTATTTCAGAAGATTGATTGGTAGTTTAACCTCGCCACATGTTAATGTACCTGTATCAGGAATCTCGTCATTACTGTTGTCGCTTGTTGTTTGCCTATTGAGATTTTTTTTTCTGTTTCTTTTTCCATGTGTAGTCTCGGAGCTGTTCATACGGCTTCAGCAATTGCCTATTGTAGATGACTGTATGCTGAACTCTAGATGTTTATTTGATAAACTGAATAATGATATGAATAAATCATAATCTTGAAATTTTACGACAACTATGTGTCGTATAATAAACGATACAAAGAATCACTAAAATTTCTAAGTACTTAGGTTAAAAAACGACTACAAGGGAAAGAGGGAAAGAAAACAACCACACGTAGAAATTATTCTATATAATCTATCTTATCTGCAATCATTTTATTAAGGTGATTGACATGTTTCCAACCAAAATATTAATGTGCTATCAAATAAAATATAAATGAAGAAGACAATATTTATGTCCACTCACTGTATGAAATATCAGAGATACGGAAGACCTCGAGATACTAATATAATTTCGATATGTGGCACCAAATGCCAACTGTCAACCCTTACTAGCTGTCCTTATCAAACAGTACTGAATTATCACCTCAATTTCACCTCGTTTCTTGTTTTGTATAATGGAATTATTACAGTCATTTTATTTTCTGTTTATCATCTTTGAATCTAAGATTTTTTGTACCGATCATAATATGTCTTCGGATATACAGGAAATAAGGAAACTATTTTCTAAAGAAATGTTGCGGTTGGAAACTGAAATGCAAAATCGTTATGACAGAGCTGCGAATGAAATAAAGTGGTTAAAAGAGCAAATGAAAGACTGTAAATGTAACGAAAGAACAAACGAAACAGAATATGACCGTGAGTAAAATCATAAATCGCCAATGATTAGATTTTTGAGAATTTATGTTATGTTATTTCATTCATTTATTATTTTAATGTAGATATAAGACAAAAGTTTAAGATATACTGACTAGTTCACAAGTAATCATTATGTTATGTAGTGTTACCAGACAAGATAAGACAATTCGGTGCTTTGAAATGGTGAACCTATCCAGACTGCAGCTCAGTATAAAATTACATTTAATTCAAAACATAAAATTTAAATGAATCAAATATGGACATTTGAGGCATAAGTCAATAATACAGCAACATAACAACACAAATAACCAAAAGACATCTATAGTGGTCTACATTCTGTGTTCAACAATAGACAGATAACGGCAAAATAAGTCACGATATAATTCGTCCTGAGTTTAAAAAAAAAGTTTATGGGCACGCATATTGATTCATATGAATATTTATTTTTTTCAATAAAATCATGAAAAAAACTCACCAAAGATACCGGGCTTATAATTTTATACGCTAGACGCGCGTTTTCTTCTACTAAAGACTCACCAGTAACGCTTGAATAAAAAACAAATAATTGGACTTAAATCATTTTGAGCCGTAAACGGGGATATACTGTTCTAGTAGACTGGGTTCCAGCTATGTATAATCACCGTGTTCTATACATAATATGAACATTTATCTAGACAGGAGAACCAGTCTAATTATCAATACTGTTAGTATATACGTAAATAAGTCTAAGGGACAAACTAGTATGCTTTTTGCTTGATACTGTGCATGCTGTTGACATAAGACACCAACCACTTTATAACTTTGTTTCTTGTTTTACTGTGGATTTTTTTTTTCAAATTTTGTTATGCTAAATATAGAAAAAAAATGGAATTTCGCTACATTTTACGAGGCCTCACTTTATTTGTTATGCATTTTTATGAATAATATATTTTCAATGAATGCTTCTATTGAATAATAATGTTTTTTAAGCTAATGCGAAATTACCTGTCTTATGCAACATAAAAAATAATAACAAATAACCTCGACGCTTTCGAAAAAGGGTTGGTGTTTAATGAATCTTTTTTTTTCATTTTTGCAGGAAACAAACGACTCCTACTAAATGCTCCTACTGACACACAAGGATCACCAAAGATAGCATTTTATGCTCATCTGTCTAAAAATATCGATAACTTGGGCAATCATCAACCAATAGTATTTGACAAAGTCAGATTGAACCTTGGAAATTTATATAAATCTGTTGACGGCGAATTCGTTGCCAATGTCGACGGGACTTTTTTCTTCATCTGGACAATCTCTAATAGCGATCGTACATATATGCAGTCCGAACTTGTCGTTAATGGTCAAGTCTTTGGACAAATCATCAGTGATGCAGCTGATCATACAGATTGGGCAGTATCAACGTCGTTTGCAATCGTTTCACTTCATCCAGATGACCGTGTATGGATCCGATCAGGGGATGTGCATAGTGGCCATGTCAATGGAATAGGATATGGAACATCGTCATTTGCAGGATTCCGCCTGTGATGAACATAAAGTAATAAAAATAAAATGCGTCTTTATTTCTCTCTATTTAAATACACACAGCCTTCTTATCATTTAGAGTTGTCATTAGTTTAAAATTTATGTACTTTCTTTTTTATATCAATCGTCTATTTAAGAAACGCAAGGTCTTGTTCTTTTAGTATTTTTGGTGCTGACCCTTTTCGTTTGCCATAAAGCATATGAACACATCTTTTTATAATTGTTTGTTTATTTTGTCTTTTTATTTTATGGTCTAGTTTTCTGTCTGTATTCCTTAAATCATAAAGTTAGCACCAAGAATTCAGTGGCGGATCCAGATATTTTCATAAGTGGGGGCCCACTGACTGCCTAAGAGGGGGCCCGCTCCAGTCATGCTTCAGTGATTCCCTATATAATCAACCAAATTTTTTCCCCACAAGGGGGGGGGGCCGGGCCCCCTGAAAAACCCTCTAAATCCGCCTCTGGAATTATACGTTTACTATGAATGTACGGAATACCCATTCCCAGACTTTTCAGTATACAGAGTTGGATAGAATTCTGTACATTGGTATAGTATACATACATAAATGTTGGTGCTAAGCTTGTAAGTATTTGATAAAAATAGACAGAAAAATATAGTGATAAAAAATGTATCCAAGCCTTTGTGATTAGAAGTTGGACACTGTTTCGGTTCTTTTTAAATTTCGCTTAAATATTCTACGGTCCATTTGATGTCCACGTCTGCATGGTGAATTAAAGCCGACTACGGTATTTTTTTCATAATATAAAATTAGGGCGGATGCTATTTGGATATGCGAATATATTTTGGTTTTCAGGCCCTCCGTAACCTTACGTGCAGGTTTTGTGAAAAAATATTGACTATAAACATCTTTTTCCTCATTAATCAGCGTTCGATTGATTTATAATTTAAATCCGTAATTTTGAGATGATGGATTGCAGTAGTCCGTTCAAAAATCCCACATAATGGTTTTCTTTTTTTTCAAGTATTTTTTTTCAGGTCCTCGGTAACTTTCAATGCAGGTTTTGTGTAATATATTGACTACATACATTTTGTTCCCCTTTAAACAAGCTTTCGATGGATGTATAATTAATTCCTTGTAGGTTTTGCTCCATTTTCAATATAATGATTTTAAAATGGCAAATTTTCGGTATTTCTGTTTATTTCTTTTTAATTACCTTCCTTGTTTATACGGTATAGTAAAGAGAGAATATATTTCATAATTCTCTAATGCACTTGGGTAGGACTGGGAAGGGTTTTTTGGTACAAGTATGACCCAAAGCACTCAAGGTTTGAAAAACAAAACAGATATAGCGCAGTCCTTTAAGTTAGCTGAATTTCATTCATTTAATATTTTATGTATTTGTATTCAACAGATTTTATTCCAAATGAGATATGAATTAAGGACACTAAACGGAGCAACAGTGTCTTCATCCTTTCTGGATTTTAACTTATAAGCACACACACAAGACGTTTAAACACTGACAAGGGTGATGATTCTAGTTTCCTAATAGTAAATTTTCCTTCTCCGAGTTAAATCAATGCCTACGTACCGTACATAAATACCGCAAATGTATCACAAAAGATTGTATACAAAAATAAGGAGAAGGATTACCAATAAGATAACTGTTCACCAGAGACCAAAGGACAAGGAAGTAAACAACTATAGGTCACCGTACGGCCTTCAACAAAACAATAAGGGGATGTGGTATGACAGCTATCTACAAGAGACCAAAGGATCGACTACAATGTTAACAGCTATGTGACACGGTACCTGTTTCCATGTGTTTTACACGTAAATGAATTTGCCTCATTTCTGGATGTGACAAGAAGCAATATGACTTATTTCCGTTCAAAGGAGTATAAACCTACATTTCCGGGGCACCTGATAAGACTCTTAGTATTGAACGGGAGTTTGGATAGCCATAACTTTACTGAGTTTTAACATGTTTGAATGGTTGCTAATTCTTTTTTTTTTTTTTTTTGTTTGTCTGTACACCTGTATCATAGATAGTTGGTTTACGTCTACCTGTATTTACATTAAATAACCTTTGCAATTCATATAATTCTCAAACTATAACTTCATGGTGTTTCCATTTTAAAAGAAATGTTAAACAATGATTCTTTCAAACAAAAGAACACTCACCGACAAGATATGAGACAACATGCAACTATCAACCAAAGGACCAGAAATTTACACATCTACAGCATTTGTAATATATGTACATCGTATGCCGTTTAACGGATCTTTTACCCTTCAGGCTCGACTTTGCTGGCTGGTGCTGATGGCTTGCTCCTCAAAACTCTCTGCATATCTGCGTGATTCTGTCACCGAGAAATATCTGACTCTGAAGATATCTTTGAAAGCATATGTACTAAATATAGAATCAAATCCAAAGTGTCTACTGGATTTTTTATCTTTTTCTTTATGTCGACGATGGAGTTTTGATTTATTTTCAACTGGATAAGAAATGTCCTATTTTTTACACATTTTGTATAAATAAATGTATTTATGATTGAAATGTTAACTGAATCTTAAAACAAATGATTTAAGCTCGTTCTTGGCTGGCTCATACAAGTTTTAACCATATCTATTTTTAAGATTAAAATACTAGTATAAGATTTTGAAATGTTTCAATTTAAAGGTCAACAATTCAAAAGAATAAACGCACAACTAAGGAAAAGGAGGACATAGGCAATTCAGGACTCAAGATATATGATCGTATATGTCAAAAGACAACCACAATATGCACGAGGAGGGATTTAATATGTACCAAAACTGGAATAAGGGGACAATTAATCAACCCACAAGACCCACAAATAAGGGACGGAGAATATGCTTGTTTCCTTACGTTTAAGTAAAACATCAGTACAGTAATTCTTATAGTATCATACATATCATACCCTACTACTACTGAGGTAAAAAAATTCTATGACTACTTAAAATGATGTAACAATACTATGACAAATCAAGGCTACAGTCAGTACTTTATTTATTTGAATAGAAACACACATTATCACTCAGATAACAGGTCTGACGAGGAAAAAACAAAGTCTTTGACTGTAAGAAGTTCAGAAAGAATCAGGCGAATCAGCGCTGTAAAAACTTGTTCGCCTCTCCTGTCGGCTGCAATATCACCACCCATTATTCGATAACAGTCTAAAGTGGGCTGTAAGATTAATAGTATATTACATAATGAAGTAGTGACTTATTTATAATAAAAGAAGATGTGGTGTGACTGCCAATGAAAAAACTCTTCAACAGGGACCAAATGACGTAGAAGTTAAAACTATACGTCACTGTAGTGCCTTCACTTATTTTTTCTTAACGACATAATTTGTTTTGAATGAAGAACTATACATAATTTAGTTCACAGTGTAAGTACGTGTTTTAGATACTAATTTTGAAATTATAAAGAAACTAATGTTTCAACTCCCTCAGGCAAAGTTGACCTTAGATGGATTTGGCTATTTTTTTTTTTTTGTATTTTTTGTCATAAAGCTCTTCAACTGTTTCAGTACTTATACATCCTCGGCTTTCAAATATTCGGCTTTGAGCGTTCCTGATGAAGGTAAATCCAGAAAAGTGCTTCGGACGCATGAAATTATTTAACGTGTTGTTTTCATTTTTTACAGCACTGGGTCGATACCTCTGCTGGTGGACTATCAGTCCCCGAGTGTATCATCAGCTCAGTAGTCAGTACTTCGGTACTGACATGATTTATAACAAACCTTTCTAAAACTGTCCGTTTATTAATTTTGAAATTATAAAGAAACTAAGGTTTCAACTCCCTCAGGCAAAGTTGACCTTAGATGGATTTGGCATGAAATTATTTAACGTGTTGTTTTCATTTTTTATTACCAGGCCAGAATATTCATTTTTAAAGTCCTCCTCCTCCCTATCCCCCACCGACTATCAAATGGTCATCCCCTTATGCTTTTGTTATTTCAACTCTAAGGTTGCATGTCTGGTATTAAGTTCTTTCGCTGTCAGTAAAATTTCCTAATTCGAGATGTAACAAATTCGGGGTATGCTATTCCATCTATCATCCTCAATGACCGATAATCTGTTTTGGTGACTGTTAAATTAATAGATTTTTACTTAGGCATTTCATTTACAGTATCATTTTAAGGTGAAAAATCTATAATAATTGTACAAATATAAATATTTTTACTTTTACTAGTTAATTAAATATTTGTATTGAGGAATAACTAGCTGGAAGTGCCTCATAGATATAATGAACAGCTACTGAGGTTGAGGAATGTATATTTCTACAGCGGAGATGCAGTATTCGGAACTTCCGTTTCTTGCAAGTGTTAGTGTTAAATGATTAAATTACATTTTTATATTTTGTCAAACCTCTGGTTGAGGTTGACAGTTGTTTTCCAGTCGTTCCGTTGCGAGACTGGTATATCCGAGAGTTTGGTTTTGTCCAGTTTTATGGACTTCCCGTTACCTTGGAATTCAGTATTTTTGTTAATACATGTTTTGCATGGGCGATAACTCATGATGCCTTAAGAATTCTACTAGATAAATCTGGTTTCTGCTGGTATAGGACAAAATCGTAAACAATAAGCAAAAATGAGCAGATTATGTTAAAAATCAAGGATACTTAAAGTATTCTTCACACGCACGTTAATCATGGTGATATGGATAGCTCCGTGAGGAAAAGAGTGACAAACGCTGGTAAGTGTGCCTGTCATAATATAAGTTTGCATGAATGCTTCCGGGGAAGCAACTCTATTTGAAATTGGCTAAAAAAATGATAAAGCAAGGAAATCAAATTTAATTTATACAAGGACAATCAGTATTTCATAGAAATAATATAATGAAATAAATAACCGAAAAATAAAAAGACGATATTCAAGTGACTCTGGTAGGAGATTGCTGGTTGTTGAAACTTAATAATAATATAACATTGGTCGATATAACGTTATGTATACGATTTCTATACAAATCCTTGATTATATACGCTTATGAAAAAAGTAAAGCACCACCAATTTAATTTTTAGTGTCTTATCTGAAACTTGCAAACAAAAGAAAACGGACCGATACAGTTTAACATTCATTAGATCGATTTTGATTGTTTAAAGCGGGGGTTTTAAAACACGTGTTTACCGGTAATTTTCGTGTTACTGATTTGTGACAATATAAGCACATGCATTTTTGATGGGACTGATTAAATTGGATAGCATATGAAAACATTATCAGAACCAATCAAACGACCAGAACTTACTTTATGACATCATTGGGAACGCATGCACGATGCAGTGGGCTACAAAAAGATCCATTGGTCAGACGAGAGTCGATCGATTCTTGTTAAAACTGGTAGACATGAGAGACAAAAATACGCTGTATCGAGACAAAAATATTCTTTAAACAATAAACATGTATTTGCCTTGTGTAAGGGAAGATTTCACACAAGAAACTATGTCTTTTCGAGGGTGAACAAATCTTTACATCCCAATTACTTAAGCCAAAGGAAATTAATGTTTTATTCCACTACCTATACTTTTTAATAGCTTACATGACCTGAAGGGCCATGTGAGCTTTTGTCATGACTTTGCGCTCGTTGTCCGTCGTCTGTAAACTTTTCCTCAAAAACAATTCTCTGAAACTACTCAATGGATTGAAACCAAAATGTGTTCAACTGTAGGATGTCAACTATCAAGTCGAGGTTGATCAACCAACACGGCCACCATGTCAAAAAATAGAACAGAGGGTTCAAACTACAGTGTTGGTTAATATCTCTAAAATTATAGCAATTAGAGAAAACTGACAGGGTAAAAATGGTCAGCATAACAAGTTCTATCTACCCTGAAAATTTTGGAATCTGTTTACCTGTTTTGGAGTTGTTGCCTCGGCTGAATGTTGATTTTGAACTTTTTTTAAATGTCCTTCTAATTGTTTCTAGAACTGTGGAAGCTATGTTACCAGTGTAAATTGCAAAAAGTGATCAGCATGACAAGATATATCCACCATAAAAATTTGAGAAAAATTTAACTACTTGTTTTGAGTTTATAGGCCCCGAAATATCGATTTTTTTCCAATTTTTAGTAGTTATTACCTATTCTGACATCGGACTCGGACTTCTTTTAAACTGAGTTTTACTGTGCGTATTGCTGTGTGTTTGTTTATTCTACATTGGCTAGAGGTATAGGGGGAGGGTTGAGATCTCAAAAAACATGTTTAAGCCCGCCGTATTTTTGCGCCTGTCCCAAGTCAGGAGCCTTTGGCCTTGTTAGTCTTGTATGTTTTTTTTTTAATTATAGTTCATTTATATGTTTTGGAGTTTAGTGTGACGTCCATTTTCATTGAACTAGTACATATTTTTGTTTAGGGGCCAGTTGAAGCCCGCCACCAGGTGCGGGATTTTCTCGCTGTGTTGAAGACCCATTGGTGGCCTTCGGCTGTTCTTTGGTCGGGCTGTTGTCTCTTTGACACATTCCCATTTCCATTCTCAATTTTTTGGCTGTTATCGTGAAAATCACAGGAGCTAGGTTAAAAGTGTAAATAGCAAATAGGATCAGCACGACAATTGAGCTTTTCTCATCACTTGGCGTCCTTCGTTTGTCGTCGTTGTCCGTTGACTTTTACAAAAATATTCTTCTCTGAAATTACTGGGCCAAATTTTATCACTTGGGTATCTAGTTTTAAAAAAATATGTCAGATGACCCTGCCTGCCAACCAACATGGTCGCCATGGCTAAAATAGAACATAGGGGTAAAATGTAAGTTTTGTCTTATATCTTGAAAACTGCAGTAAATAGAGAAACTGAATCTGACGGGACAAACATGTTCGAAATGTTGAGATCTACCTACTCTCCAATTATATCAAAACTGTAGACGACTCATATGAGTTATTGTCCTTAAAAACGAATTCTACCATTTTTTTTTTAATGTTTGCCCATTATCTTGAAAACAATAATAGATAGAGAGAAACTTAAAATAGCAAAAATGATCAGCAAGACAGGATCTACAATTAAGTCCAGGGCCGAAATCGTTTGTTGACTCGTTATTGGAGTTATTGCGCTTGAATGACAATTTTTAGTGTGTTTGCCTATTATCTTGAAAGCTATGATAGATAGACACTTCTAATAGCAAAAATGCTCAGTAAGACAAGATCTACAAATCAGTCAACAGGGTTGAAATAGTGAGTCGACTCATTATTTGAGTTCTTGCTTTTTAATGATGATTTTTACCAATTTTTAGTGGTTTTGACTATTATCTTGAAAACTATAATAGATGGATAGACAATTAAAATAGCAACTAAGTCAACATGACCGAAATTGTCCGTTGGCTCTTAATAGAGTTATTTCCCGATACTAATGATTTTGTTTTTAATAAAATGTAGCGATTGTTGAAAATGCAGGTGAGCGACACAGGCTCTTTAGAGCCTATAGTTTAAGTTACATTTCGTCCAATTTTTTAGGAACATGCATTTATATATACTTATAATTTGTCCCAATATACCTGAAGTTTAAAATTTAGAATAAGACCCCGTTCACTCTAACATTTTTTGAATCGATCTAGATTTGAATTGATCTGAATAAAATCAGTTAGTGTTCCCATTATTTTTAATACTAACGATCTCTATCGGTATAATCTGAACCACTGCGTTCACACTACAAGTAATCAAAGTACTGAAGTACTGAACATCGGATGACCGCAAGTTCTTGTGGATGTTCACAAGCACTTGTCTCAGAAAAAAAATCACATATGTATATCTGAAAGTGAGGTTAATGTACAGAGATATATTTTTTTCTGAGACAAGTTCGTGAGTGGATGATGAATAAATGACAGGGAAATTAACGTCATCATAATAACTATTATATTGAAATGATACAAATCAGTATACTCTGGTTTGTTGTTATATATTATATTAATGTTTGTATATAACAGTTACATGTATATATAATTTCATCCATTTGTATATCATTTTATTCTACTATTCTAATAATAGTGCAGTGCAAGTGCACGGTGTACACTCTTCTGTAATAATTCGATTTTTCCAATAGATTGGATTTGAGCAGGGATTCATATTTTCCCGCAAAACGTTCTTGAGATATTCTTCCGTATGCGTTAACCCAATTTTTCTGTTCGTGTGCATAGATATTATCAATGAGTTTTACTTATAATATATATATTTCTAACGACAAAACATTTTCATTTTATTAATTTATGTTCTTAACAAAAATATTTTTATGAGTATTCATTGAAAAAATGAATTTATAACAAGCGATAAGGAATGTTATTTTGCACTCGATAATGTCCGCGTATTTATAGATCGGTTACCAGTCAAAAACGAAAGATACGTAAGAAGACATCTCGTCAGCAACAATACATCGGAATGCCCTCACGGTCATAGCGATGTAAAAATGCAATCGACCTGACCTTATTACCCGTGAAATTGTAAACACTGTGTATAACTAGATGTATTTAATCAAATCAATGTGTTGATATAAACGCTTGCAAAAAAATAATGGATGAGGTTATTGTTTCACTTGAATTACAAGTTCAAATGTTGATACTGCTGTTCGTATAGTTTTCGTTAATTTTGAAATAAATTACACGTGTACAACTTTGCCGCCATTCATGCGCACAAATTATTTTCGCTTCAATCGTACTAGTTTAGATCGATCTCTGCGTTCACATTTAAAGTTAGATCTGTTCACTTTAGATCGATTCAAACTAAACTACCTATATTTATGGGGTTTTAGTTTAGACCGATTCAAGATCGATTTAAAGCGTTCACATATAATTTGGCTTAAATCGATTTAAAGTGAACCGATCTAGTTTGAATCGATCTAAATGTCCAAGTGTGAACGGGGCCTAACTTTCTGGAAATTTTAGTCAGTATACTTTTAGTGCGTACGATCAATCGCTCTCCGGGTACGTGCATGGTATCTTTTAAACGAACCAATATTTATTCATTTGATCTCCTATATATGATTATTTCACTTTGCCCATTTCTGATTATACTTATAAAATTCAAGATGCTCTACACTTTTTAAATTTGTTTTATTGCACCCAATGAATGCAAAGCTGTACATTTCTATTCACCTAAAGACGAAAGATTTCTCTTACGTAATACATGTGAGAAATCTGTTTTTTTCATGGATAGTCAAGGTCAAACACCCCCTAGTAGTAGGTTTTTCACTTGAACAATCATGTATCTTACTTCGAAAACAGTGACAGAAATATGACGTGTAAGTCAACCAAGGTTGTCGTAAATATTTTATAAGTATACAAAGAAACGTGTTAAATGCAAGGTTAAAGCCAAAAGAATTCGCATTCCACCATCTTGAAAATACATGTACATGTGTTATTTCCACAAATCAGAAATTATACCGTTGCATCTCCGAATACATTATATTACAAGATATTTATGACATTCGTGTACTTGGAAATCCATGATTAACTCCTTCACTGTCTTTTCGTAGGGTGAACGCACAATCTGTTATTAATCATGTAATGACTGGAGTATTGGGTATTGGGTGGATAGATAGTAGTTAAATTTTAATAACCCACTAAAGAATAGACTTTATAAAAACATTATTTATTCCTATTAAAAGACATTTATTACTTCCAGTGTTTTATTTGTGAACAAAAAGAGATGTGGGAAATTCGTTTTTTAGATAACAAACAATACCAAAGTTAAATACTTGTATATTATAAAGGTCTTCAAAAACTGACAACTGCATGCACCATTGCCAACTTTAATACATACTCCGATTTAGGACGATGGAAATGAATTCCACAGCCAACATTGTCCATCAAAGCGAAATTCTTTCAA
Source organism: Mytilus coruscus (assembly GCA_017311375.1). Taxonomy (NCBI): domain Eukaryota; kingdom Metazoa; phylum Mollusca; class Bivalvia; order Mytilida; family Mytilidae; genus Mytilus; species Mytilus coruscus. Next base: position 36,142,661 of record CM029603.1, on the reverse strand, counting down.
TCGTTAACGGTACTAATAATATATATATAAAAAATAAGACAAAGCCATGGAAAAAAAACGAAATTCGACGAAAATGCAAACGACAGTCTCCCAAACACTACACAGCAAACTAAAGACTGAGCAACACGATCCTTACCAAAAAAATTCACAAGTAAATTTCAAATAGCTAAGAAAACAATTGAATGTTTACCATTATATACATAAACGATTTGTTCTCCTCCCCCTTTCTTAGGTTCAGACCAGATAAACATGAGTACAGATTTGGAATATGAAAATCTTGAGGATGAAGATGGAGCACATCGTGGTGGATGGTTCGACAAACTGTAAGTTTCATTTTTTTTTTACAGTTTTTGCCTTTATAAATGTATATGTATATACTTTAGAAGTCTACCCGTTTGCATAGCAGGGAAAGAGTAGCTGGGTCTCCCTTGTATGCTAGTTGCGAAGCTATTTTTGAAACCGATGTGAAATTGATAGCAGATAGATGAACGGGTAAAAAAAACTTAATATGTTCTATTTCCTACATTATTTCCTAAACACTGATTAGATTTGTGATTTAATTATAATAATGATACCCTCATTCGTCTGTCAGGAATTAGTTTAATAACTACTGTTGAGCGGAATCGCCTAAATAAAGACATATATATAGTCCGCCAAAAGTTAAGCACCACCTAAATATAAATCGCAATATTTTTTTAACCATCGCAAAAAAAATATTTATGTTTGGTGTTAAGAATTGCCTATAACATACACTAAGAAAATTCATTACGACCAAAAAAATTAAACTCAGATAAACACGCCAAGCAACTTTTTATTAAAGGTCATCTGCACTTTTTCGAATACACTGTTTCGATGCCTTTAAATCATCTTCCTACTGTCGCGCGGTACAGGTAAAATTTGACTTCAACAAGTCACTCAATCTAATTAAAATATAGAACTCGGATTTCGTTATATTACATACTCGTATGTAGTATAACGAAATCCGAGTTCTATTTTTTAATTAGATTGCAAGTCACTGTGAAATATGGCAAGGCGTAAGTTATCTGTGACTGAACGTTGACAAGCAATTGACATGTCAAATGCCGGTAGGAGCACTAGGAGCATAGGTAACCATTTCAATGTTAATCACACCGTCATTGTCAGATTTTTACAACGTCATGTTGACACAGGAACTGTAAAAGATAGACCAAGGTCCGGAAGACCCCGTTTAAATACCGATCGTGATGACAGACTGCTTATTGGTCGTGCTAAAGCCAAACCATTTACTCCTGCCCCACAGCTTATATACCATTGACCTCAAGGTGGTCGTGTTAGTGTTCGAACATTGTTATGACGACTTCATAGAGGCAACCTAAGAGCACGTCGTGTTTTCAAGGGACCTGCCCTAACAGCCAGGCACCGTATACTCAGGTTTCAAAGGGTTAATGACCATCGACGCTGGAACATGAGAAGCTAGCAAAATGTTCTTTGGTCAAATGAGAGTCGGTTTCTGTAACGACCAATAGACGGCAGAATACGAGTTTGGCGGGAAAATAAAAACTTCTTATAACCAAAACAACATTTGCCCAACGACTGCATACGTTCCTGGTGGTGTTACAGTATGGGGTTTCTTCTCATACTGTTGTAAGGTGGGTATACATAATCTGCATGGTAGCATGAACGGACAGACATACAGGGATTTGGTGCTTAGAAACATTGCAGTCCCTCATTTTGATAATCCTCCACTTGCGTCAAGACCCTTGTACATGTACGACAATGCTAGACCACACAGGGCAAGGATTGTAACCGAGTACAAAGAGCAAGAAGCCATTGACACTATCTTTTGGCCTTCCATGTGTCCAGACATAAACCCTATCGAACATGTCTGGGATGCCATTAGCAGAAATCTCAATCGCAGTGATCCACCTTTGCAAAATCTTAGCGATTGAAGAGGGTCATTTGTTGCTGAATGGAATTAATTTGCTCAACTAAAGTTCAGAGGGCTTGTACAGAGTGTGAGACGCCGTGTTATGGAACTGTACCGGAAGAGAGATGATTACACATCCTCTTGACTCAAATATTGACATTAAATTTGCCGAACATACCAAAGATTAATTGTAGAGACTTTTAATGATATTGGGTGATAAATTGTTGTAAAAAAATAAAATCACAGTGAAACTTAAATTCCGTTTCTGATTTGTGTAATTTTCACCATTTTTATGAACGCAAAATTCAAATGCATAGAACCTGCATTAGTGACTAAACTTAAGTTTATGGTATATGTTAGCAATATTGTTACATGAATATTTTCTATTTTCGAGGATAAACTGATTTTTTAAATGAAAAAATCGATGCAATAAAAATAGGTGGTGCTTAACTTTTGGCGGACTGTATATTTAAAGATATTCAACCTGTTTAAGTTTAAATGAAAACAACTCAATACTTCCACCTTCTTACTTCTGTTGTGGTTATAGAAACACACGATTTAGAAAAATGTGTAGTTTTTGTAAAGTGTTAATACCCAATACAAACCCGTCTTCAGCTGTGACCAAAGATTGCATTAAATAGATATAGGAAGATGTGGTGTGAGTGCCAATGAGACAACTCTCCATCCAAATAACAATTTATAAAAGTAAACCATTATAGGTCAATGTACGGCCTTCAACACGGAGCCTTGGCTCACACCGAGCAACAAGCTATAAAGGGCCCCAAAAGTACTAGTGTAAAACCATTCAAACGGTAAAACCAACGGTCTAGTCTATATAAAAAACGAGAAACGAGAAACACGTATAAATTACATAAACAAACGACAACTACTGTACATCAGATTCCTGACTTAGGACAGGTGCAAACATTTGCAGCGGGATTAAACGTTTTAATGGTACCAAACCTTCTCCTTTTTCTGAAACAATAGTATAACATCACAACATAGAAAACACACGATAAAACATCAATTGGAAGGCTTAACTCAATCAAAACGTAAATTAACACACTATGAACGAATAAATTCGATCTGTGATACCTGAAAGTAAATACATAGTTAATAAAATATTAGGGACAAACATTCAAGGCCAAAAGCAAACAAACAAGTCCAAATAAAGCCATGGCAATACACCACCACGAAATATTTAACCCTTAGAAAATAATCACTTTTGAAAAACCGGTTTTCATAATATATACAGGTAAATGAAAAATAACTTTGTCGTTTTAGGTATACTTTTTCTGTCTATATAAAATCTTCCAATAATTAGGAATACCAAGAAAGGTCTGTCATATAAATACCTAATTTAACACTAGATACATAAGGGTAAATATCAACAATAAAACTTCCTGTACAGATTAAAGGAGAATAATCTTGATGTTCATACAAATGTAGTATGAAGAAGTGAAAATTAGTAGATATTCCAAATAATCAAAGCTGGTATACAGACAAGATCCATATTAATATAAAATAACAAAAAGTATTAAAAATAGTATCAACAGGTCGAATTAAAAGAAAGTACGATTTGAGAGTACTCGCAGTTACTGACAGCTAGTTAAAAGCCAAAACAATTAATGATAAAAATCATGCATCAGAGACTAAAATCAACTAAAACACATCCCAGGAATTTAGTATTTTAACGTCATGAACAGTCAGAGAAGACATGACTTGTGCAATGCCAAAATAAATGTATCTACAGGTAGTAGGATAGTGAGGAGCTACTTCTTAAGAGATAAAAATAACGTGTGTGTGTCTCTAAACATCCCGCCTCAAAAGAAGATACAACTTAGTTATGTTTTAATTTGCTAATGACAAAATCGATATTAGTGCCAATGTAAACTATATTCAGAGATCTAATTACAATATTGGTACGATAACCCTTACTTATAAGTTTGTTTAAAGGTTCGATGAGTTTACACGGATCACATAGTGATTTCCTCGCTTTAAGTACAATATTACCGTAAAATTTAGGATGTGAAATACCATTTTAATAAGTTTTCTACAGGTACAGCCAAATTTACTAATCAAATCTTTGTATCTATGAAAGAATTTAGTAAAAGTTTTAAGTAATTTATGGTATCGAAATCCCTGACACAATAATTTCCCAGTGATGCATTGATTACGTTCGTTAAAATCTATGACATCAGAACACACACGGGCATACCGAACGAGTTGGGATATATAAAACCGTATGATGGAGCCAAAGGCACATCGCCGTCTAAAATGGAAAATTAACAATAGGAAATGAAAAATCGTCTCTTTTGTCGTAAATTTTAGTATGTAGTTTCCGTTAGAAATTGAAATGTCTAAATCTAGAAAAGGGCAACTGCTGCTGTTTATGTTAGATTTAGTTAAAGTAAGTTCTTTTGGGTAAATTTCGGAAGTATATTTAGAGAACTCTGGATTATTTAACGAAAAATATCATCCAGGTAACGGTAGGTATTGTTGAATGTATCAACTAAATATAACAATGATGGGTCTTTACTGAGTTTGGTCATAAAATGAGATTCAAAGCAATATAGAAATAAATCTGCTATTAAAGGGCACAGTTAGTGCCCATAGGAATACCTACTACCTGACGATACACTTTATCGCCGAAACGTACATAAATGTTATCTAGCAGAAAATTTAAAGCTTCAATCATATCCTCACATTTCCAGTAAGTGTATCTAGCATACTTTCCTTTTCGTTACAGAAAAGGCTTTAAACGAGTTACAGCAAATAAAATTACAATGAGATTTTCGAAAGACCATTTTATCAAATACAAAACTTTTCTTTATAAGATTGTGTGGAAGTGTAGTGTACAGAGTAGAAAAATCATAACTGTCAACAGAATTATAAGGACCATCAAAAGCATGTATTTTATCTAAAACCTCTAAAGAATTTTAACACTCCAAAATAATTAATACCATTATTTTCATAAGCTTTATTACAAAAGTTAATAACCAGTTCTTTGATAGTAGTAAGGAGGTAGTTAGAAGAACTGATAGATTAGTAGTAGAACACTTACTCGATACGGAGATGAAACGGAATTTAAATGGTTTTTGTGTAATTTCGGTAACCAGTACATGGTAGGGACTTTCAAATGTTCGGAAGATGCTTTAAGTTGGGTAGTGGCAGTGGTATGCTTGTTAACGATTTGACTCTCTGTGGTGCGAACGGACCTAAATGTAGAGGAATTGATAATTTCGTTTTGAAGAACTTCCGTGTAGTATATGCGTCACACCACCACTACATTATTGGCTGCCTTGTCTGCCGGTACGAACACAAACCGCTCTGCGAGTACCTTGAGTTTATTTTTCTTCTTGAAATGGGAATATCATGGATCCTATTATTAATTTCAGAATTGTTTTCTAAATGAGATATTCGAATATTAACAGTATTCATAATTTTATTCAAATAACTGTCTAAAGATTTTTTATCCGATTTTTCACGTTTGCACCAATTTTACAGTAGGCAAACAGAGCGTCTTTAATGACCTGACGACACTGTTTCCAATCTATTATAGATGGAGGACGGTATTTCGGTCCTTTCTTTAGAAAAGTTATGACCTCACGGTCTTCGACGATGTTGAGGTCTCCTGTAATAACATGACCATAGGGAACATATATAAAACTAGATGTTTCGCAGTCTCAAGTGGAAGGAACATTATTTTCTATATTGACGTCTGATGTAATTGACGTATAATTAAAATCAAATTTCTGCTCGGTTTTTATAAGAATACGAAATAATGGGTTGTTCTATATTATCAAAATATGGAGGTATTAAGCTATATACGGAAGAGTCATTGAATATGCTAGACAAATTAATAAAATCAATACCTCTATTTATATATTTTAATTTAAGAAAATGTCGTTTATGATTTTCAGGTTTATCAATACTAGGAAATAGCCTGTGATGACAAAAGGCTGTAATAATACGGGTGTATTCATAAAACGGGCTAAAAAGAAATTTTATCACACTCCAGAAAAATAGCATATAATTTACTTATAGGTATCTGACCCAGTTTGCATAATACTTGATGTCTACCATTATTCTTTATTATAGATAACAGATCAGCAAGTGTATAATTTATACGATGTTTAATACGTTGATTACGGTTTTGCGTTTACCATGAGACCTATTATTTCTAAGTCGTTTATCAACAATATTAATGACATCGATAGAAGTTTTAGATATGTTCCTTGCCCTAATATTTTGTCATTGAGACCGAGAGGATAAGCTGTTTGAAGTCTTTTATCCAAAACAATTCGCGAACTTCGCGTGATTTTTCAAACTGCTTGTGTGATTCTCCTGGTTGTTTCTGAACGGTTTCGAGGGGTTGGAATTTTATATATTTAAGATTGTGATTATGCTTATTTAAATGTTGATATACTAAACTTTTGAATTTTTTGGGTCTACGAAAGCGGTAGAGATGTTCTTGATTTCTTTTGTAATACTCTCGTCCCGTCTGTCCCACATATTGAATACCACACTTAGGTTGGGTTCAAGTTACCACATATATTAGGTTTTGAGTTTTCAGGTAATATCACAGGAAAAGGAGAGCGAAAAGGTTCTCCCGTTCACTGTTGACCGTATAGTATTTTGAGAAGTTAATCTAAAACAGGTTAGTCATTTTTGGCATTGCACGGGAAAATTTGTGGATATCCACGTGCATTTTGTTAAATAATCTGGCTGTAGTAGCATTACCAATACGTTTATTTATGCACGTAGATAACCTACAAGATGTGTTGTTTATAATTTTCTTTCCATTCCGTAAAATCATGATTATTAAATAGGGTATAGGAACAATACAAAAGACCGGAGGTTATGACATTGAATGAGGATCACAGTTACGGAATAGGGAATAAAAGGGAATGCAGTAAAGAACTCTTACAAAACTGTTATAAAAGGCCCGACGTAAAGACTTAAATATAACAAAACTGACATATATAACAAACACAGGGCAAAACAGAGGTTGTAAGAAATCTTAGTAAAACCATAGCAGGGGCAATAATAAAAAATAGCAGGCGTGGATGAGTATCAATACATCCAAACGCCGTAATATTGAATACACAATAAAGGTTTAATACTAAGATAAAATAAACATGTGAAAGCTCTCTCACAGGCAAACAACCAATAACTGAAAAATATAAGGTAAGCATTTGTCGAGTATCCTTTCCACAATGGAGCAAAGATATCAAGGATTTTTTTGTGCGTGTTTTTTTTTTCAATTTAGAAAAATATTTTATTAGTAGAGCTTTAATCGACTGGTGATGGAGACATAAACTACTATTGGGTATAGAAATGTTTATTTCTGTACACTCTTTTATTTTAAGTAAAAGATTCAAAATATATAAGGGGACGACCACATAATATTCAGGGGAAGGATGGAGATAAATAACCTGACAATGCAATTGTTAATTTTTGTTTAAAACTTACCAAAGGCAGCTTGAGAAATAATGACCTGGTTCACAAAATGTTGGAAGTGAAAATAAATATTCATGCAGCTTTGTCTCAAAAAGCTTATGTAGATTAACATTTATTGAGGACCATTGATGACAAATGCTTCAAAACCACCATCAGGAAAAAATTAACCACACACCAATTGTTTAATGTGTTCTATACCCGAGAGAGATGTTAACTTGGGGGCAGAAGACCAACATTAAATTCTTAACTCCGAATGTGCATCAGAATGTATGTAATGAGAATACTCAGTTTTTGTTGTATTGTAATATTAATATTTTGTATATTCTAATTCGATTTGTTCCGAAAAAGTCACGTTTAACTGTATTATCAAACGTAGACCGAAACCGGCAGATAGAAAACTTATATTGCACGTATATTAAAAAAAAGATAATAAAATTGAAATTCAAAAACCTCAATACTTTTTGACGCAATCATAACAGTCAGTCAAATGAATGTCTGCTGAGTATCCGGCGTATTGACGAAACACGACGACATAAAGTAGTATATCAATCTCGGACTTCGTCCTCAGTCTATATACCTTTTTCAGGTCGATATATATTTGTACCAACCTCATACGAAGGCTATAATAGTATAATATCGAGGAGTATCAGAGCGTTTCAAATACTTTCTGTATCAAAGTATACCAGGAATACAGAGGGTTAAAAGATAAACAATAAAAACAATGTGTATAAAATGAAGCAGTAAGAGTACTCTGAAGCTCAGTCAAATATATGTTCCTCGTGGAATTGAAACCTTTGGTGAAGTAAAAATTAAAGAACATACTCACGGAGAATTTCAACCATAAATGTAACCACCATCGATCACATCGATGAAAATATATATAGATATAGGAAGATGTGGTGTGAGTGCCAATGAGACAACTCTCCATCCAAATAACAATTTATAAAAGTAAACCATTACATCTGACTTGAAACGACAATGCGTAAAACAGCAACAGTATGTTAAACATAAGAGCTCGCCTTTTTTAATTTTTACCCTTCATATATCATACGCAAAAACGTAAAATAGCTGATTCAGACTTAATATAAACCTGCATTGCTGTTTCCTTGATTTACTGATGATTAGGCAACTAAATAGGCTTATGGTATCACCTCGTTACCTTGCAAAATGTATCAACGAAATTATTCCGTCTGAATTTCTTACACAGCATTACGTAACGTTGCTAATAGTTTGTTTATTTTACATAGTATTAAATTTACAAATCGATAAAAAAAAATAAAGTCAAAACGTGCTTTGTTGTAACACCTTGGTTGTTAATATGCAAGTCACGAATTTCAATTACAACGCAAATAATTGTTTTTCGCTAAAAGAAGATATTATGGGGAAAGCTTTGTTACAACTAGCATTTCTTCCAATCATGATCACAAATAAAAAGGTTAATTCCTTTAAAAGCCACAAAAATCGATAAAATATACTATACTACTCTAAAATAACAATTACAGATGAATAATACCCCAAGGTTTAAAATGGAAGCCTTTCTTAGAAATGCGTTGATATTACCAGATGTTATGCGTTTGTTTTTAAATACCAATGCCCAATCTCTGTGTGTTACCCTTTTTCTTTGAGTATGATGTTTTCTGTCGATTTAGGACTTTTGATTGGTTCATCAGTATCTTTTTATTTTTCTGACTGCATGAGAATCGCTTCTCTGAGTTATCTTCTATTATGTGAAATCGATCATACGTATGGAAAGGCCAAAAAATATGAATATGAATACTTTGGTAGTTACTTTCCAAAGAAGAAAATATACTATATCCCGAGACCAAATGTCATCATACAATTCACTGTCTAAAAAATAAATTTTTCACTCTTCAGCAACCTATTATTCAAAACTGCGTTTTTTTCAAAAAGAAATTCAAAGTCCTCATGGTTTCTGTACGTTTGAATTTGTCCAGAATATTTTTCAAGTACAATAGGAAATAATACAGGAAATCTAAATGTTTATCTTGCATATTATTTGCAAGAAGATTATGAATTGAAAATTCTTATGCAAAAAAGTCATACCATATCGTTCGTGTTATTAGAGACCTAAATTTTAAATATCAAAGCTAGTATTAGAGAATTATACAGAAACTAGCAATTTTCTTTTATTGAAAGCAGTTTTTTTCTGCATAAAATTAGTTTCTAAAGAATATTTGTATTATTTTATTTCAAAAGAATCTTTTGAGCAAAACTGGGAATTTTATCATATTTTAAAGAAATAGAGAACCTCGATAATTTGATTTTATGAAAATTTACCAATTTTTAACGTAACAAGATAACTGATCCCCAGTGTTCTATTAATTTCTTTAAAGACTGTCTGTTCTTTCTTTTCATGCATTTAATTTTGGTTTCCCCACATAAAACTTACAAATTAGGAATGATTAAAAAGAGACTTGGTGACATACTTTTATATCAAATTTTAAAAATATAGCATGATATTATCTTCACTTTTCAATATTCATATATTTCAAAAATATATATGTATATCAATATAAATATATCCAAGCTATCATATGTGAAAAATTTCTATTACTAACTTTTGCTATGGTCTAGGTTGTAAAGTTCGCTGTGGTCTGGGTTGTATATATTTCATGATTTTCCGATATCGAGGGTTGTTAAAACGTTCCATGTTAACTAGTTATACAGGAATGATCACGGAGGACGTGATATTATATCCTGAGATATCTCTAGTTTTTTGTTGTAATTATGTAATAAAACTGTCATCGTATAAGAACTTAATAGGGATGTTTTGTAGATAAATTCGCATTTAAAAAGTTCTATCGAAACGAAGAATAGATAGCAGTGTGACTATTATATATAGCTACCTCATTTAAAGTCTCGTAGTAAATCATTCACCTACATAAAGATGTCGTCGGATGTAACAAATGACTTTAAAAAGTAAGTATTTTTAATATGAAATTCTTACCTTTTTATAAAAAAGACATAGCAATGGTCACTTTTTCCATTCCCTTTTCTACAAAAGAGCAGAAATCAACATAAGTTATTTTTTGGAAATACAATACTTATATTTTACAAAGTTTAATGTTTGTTGTTTTCATGTATTCTATATCATGTTTGCGTGACACCAATAAAATTAAAGTTGAACTTAACATGGTAGTATCACTTCACAAATATGTATATGTATATTTACTTTATCAGTCCCTATTCAGGCTATATTGCAGACCCTGTAAGACAAAAGTGATAGCTAATATTCTGTTTTTGAACGTTTTGAGTAATATTATAAGAAGGAATTCGGAAGATTGGATTTGTAGGATGTCCATTTCTCAGTGTTGTTGTGTTTTACGCTTCAGCAATTTTGCGACTCATATTTATTTATATTATATAATATAGATAATACAGCACAATAACAGTTTATATCTCGACGAAGCCCGCGGAGGATAGACTAAGGCGTGCCGTTTCCTGCGGCGTCAAGAATGTATTAGTTTCTGTATATGATTAGGTCTACTTAAGGGAACCAATAGTAGTAGGTTAATGATATTTGGTATACAGTTGTATAAGCCTTGATAAATCTCATTTCCATGAACATTTTTGGCCCGTCCTCTCAGTCATTGTCGTATTGACTATAAATCTTTTAGTTCGTTTACATGTTTTAAAAGTTTGAAATTAGGTCAGTTTATGAGGAACCACTAATAGTAAGTCAATGATATTTGGTATGCAGTTGTATTAGCAATTGCACTTCTCATTTTATGGCGATTATATCATGTATATGGCACCGCCCCTCAGTTCACTAACTTTGACTCCTCTACATAGTTTACATGTTAAAGTTTGTGTTTAGTTTCAGGGGAACCACTTGTGGAATGTTTTGCCACGCACCTTCAGTCATTGTTCATTGACTTTGAATGTTTTGCAAAGTTTACATATATTGCCATTTTAATTTCAAAATTTGCATTATATTATTAAAATTACTAACAGGCGAGACACATCTTTGTGTCAACAATTTATATATTTTTTCAAAGTCCATTCCAAAAGTAGCTATGTGATCTAAAAGTCTAGAACGCGATTTTCATATAGATTGTTCGACAATAAAAAGGAAGGAAAGACTTCGGTTAACCTCTTCTCCCTTTTTAGCAGCACAATAACGACTGTTTAGATTACTCTCACGTACGATAACAGTTCTTATGTTGTACTATTACACCACTGTCCCAGGTTAGGGGGGGGGGGTGTGGATTGACTCGCCTTCAAACTAGTTTAACCCCGCCACATTCTGCATGTGCCAATCCCAAGTTAGGAGCCTGTAATTCAGTGGTTGTCGTTTGTTGCTGTATATTATATTTGTTTTTCGTTCATTATTTTGTACATAAATCAGGCCGTGAGTTTTCTCGTTTGAATTGTTTTACATTTGTCATTTCGGGGCCTTTTATAGTTGCTTATGCGATATGGGTTTTACTCATTGTTGAAGCCGTACGATGACCTATAGTTGTTAATTTCTGTGTCATTTGGTCTCTTGAGGAGAGTTGTCTCATCGGTAATCTTACCACATCTTCTTATTTTTATCTTCACATTAACATAACTGACCGATTACTTAGGCGTGTATGCCTTTTTTCATCGCTATCCATTTCGTTTCAACAGAGGTTACAACTGTGACAACCAAGACATTAGTGTCATAAGTCATGTTTATTTGATTGGGTTATATTTATTTGGGTTGTTTTTATTGAGGAAGTTACCTCTTACTACATCCTACTAACGTTTCTACAGATCTTATATCATGCGCTTCTACTATTTTGAGATGATGATATTTCATACTATGTTAGAATCATAAGACGATGATTAATACTTTATGCATATGATGATAAATTTTGTTTCATCTAATCGCTTCAAATTTCATACTTTTTATGATACGAAACTAATGGGTTTTTTATGTGAACATCTTCTCGTCATTTTTCCATTTTACTCCCCACTAACATATTTTATGTTGACATTTTTGTACTTTTACTTGTTACTGCTGCAATTGAATTTTATTTTGATACCATTACATACAAATCTATTGAGTTCAGCCATTCAGAACCGATTTATACTGGTTGTTCTCATGTCGTGCTGTTTCCCACTGTCCCTGGTTAAGGGGAGGATTGAGCACTCACAAACATTTTAACCCCACCACATTCTTTATGTGCTTGTCCCAAGTCAGGAGCATGTAATTCAGTGCTTGTCATTGGTTCGTGTCTATCATATTTACTTTTTGTAAATTGTATTGTTATAAATTAGGCCGTTAGTTTTCTCATTTGAATTGTTTCACATTTTTCAGGCCAGAGACGTTTATAGCTGACTATACGGTATGCGTTTTTCTCGTTGTTGAAGACCGTACGGTGACGTATAATAGCTTACATCAACGTCATTTGAACAATAATGAATAGTTGTCTCATTGGCAATCATACCACATCTCCTTATTTTTATAATGTCATATATTATCAATGTACGGCTGAGACTTTCTATATTAGTATAGAAAGTCCCTATGTGAGGTTACACGATAAACAAGTCACACAGAAACGAATAGCTTTTTTAACAAACCTTTCCATTCGCCTTCAGTTGCTTGGTAGGCACGATGCCTTATTCAACAAGCTTTTTATATGACAAGATTCCTTAATCACAACAATCCAGAGAGAGAGAGAGAGAGAGAGAGAGAGAGAAGTCTTTTTAATGATTTCCTAATAACACTATTATATATAGACAAATTGGTTAACGAGACTTAAATAAAGGAGTAGTATCAAGGTTAGATAAGTTTATGTAAGAACTCTTTTAAGTTTCTAAACTTAATTTGGCGTATATTTGTATCAACAAAGACTAGCACAACCCTTCTTCTATATACATATGACATGATGTCACATCTACGGTAAATTATGGCAAACAAAAGACTATTTTTATGTTCTCAATTTAAACGAGAAGTAATTTGCGAATACTTTTTAGTTATGCTTTAACTAAATCAAGGTTACTTTTAAATAAACATTGTTCAATGTTAACAAATCGAAATGTTTCCTTTACAAATGTGTTTTGAAAGCATGTGAACCGTCTCTATTTTTAAACAAAACCCAAAATATTGTCTGTATGGTTATTTTGTAACCAATATAAAATTAAAACAAGCTTTACCTTAGATATATCTGGTTATATTCTGATGACCATAAATAGTTTTACAATTTATCTTATGCCGTAAGTAATAAACTTGAAGTACTTAAACAGACTTTGTTGCTGTAGCATAAGTAAATGTTCCATAAGTTATATCCATTGATTTAGACCCATTGTCAAGAAACACGGTAGTTATAGTGTCCGGCTAGGATCGTGGTTTTTTTCGAATGTAGATCGGGTTTTTTCGAGTGATAAAACATGCGATAAGGTCAATTAACTGCTATTTCGTAATTATAATAGTTTTTCAACAAATGGTCCGGGTTTTTTTAAAGAAAATTTTAATAAGAAAAAAGGTATTTTTGACTTTAAAAAATGACTTTTTCTAGTTTATAACTGTAATTAAGTGAAGGACAATATTATATATTCCCAACAAATTACCAAAACCAGGGGTGGATCGAGCCATTTTTAAAGGGGGGGTTCCCAACCCAGGAGAAAAGGGGGTTCCAACCATATGTCCCCATTCAAAATCATTGATCGTCCAAAAAAAAGGGGGTTCCATCCCCCAGACACCCCCTCCCCGCGGATCCGCCTCTGAAAACATATTACTACGTTGATCAAAATTAACCTTTTTCAATTTAATGCAAATTTTCTGTTCGGAAAACGTTCTACCACAACTTTCCAGTGTTATATTAGAAATTACTGGATCCTTTATAAAACGGTCTTTAGAACATAGTGCAGAGGACTCATAATTTTTTTAACTTCATTTAATGCTACTTTTGTTTTTTCAGTTAATAATGTTTTTTGTGGTGACCTCTAGAGTCTTTTTAAAAAAGGAGTAAGAAACCTACTGCACTGCAGTGAAGAATCAGAAAAATGCTATGTAATAAAAAATATTCTACTAAAAGAGGTCTGCCCCCACCCCCACAAAAAAATCCATTAATATAAAAAAACCACACACACACACTTAATCCGTCCCCTTTTTATTCCCATTGACAATAAAATTTGAATTAAATTTCATATATAATTAACAATGAAATGAATAGTTCACCAGCTTAACACACTATATGTATGTACGTCTCAATCTAAATTGTCTATGCTTACATTAGATTGTTGACATCACGAATATATACTGTCTTTACACTAAATCCATTGGATGTTGGATGTGTACTGATTAATAATTGAGTCTTAGATGCATAATTGTTTTCATTAGTTGTTAGTGGCTTTGAACTAGCTGTCAGTAACTGCGAGTACTCTCAGATCTATAATTAGTGTATTTTTGTTGTTGGGATGTACAAGTACCCGGCCACGTCCATTCTGTGTTTTTGTTAGATGTATTTCTATTTGTATTTATCTAATGAGTTAAGCCTTTTTCAACTGATTTTTATACGACCGCAAAAAAATTTTGCGGTCGTATATTGGTATGACGTTGGCGTCGTCGTCGTCGTCGTCGTCCGGCGTCCGGCGTCGTCGTCGTCGTCCGAAGACACATAGGTTTTCGCACTCTAACTTTAGTTTAAGTGAATGGATCTCTATGAAATTTTACCATAAGGTTCAATACCACAAAAGGAAGGTTGGGATTGATTTTGATGCTTATGATACCAACAGTTAAGGAATTAGGGGCCAAAAGGGGCCAAAATAAGCATTTTGGTAACTTCCAGACATAACTTGTGTGTTAGTGTATGGATCTCTCTGACATTGTACCACAAGGTTCCATATCACAAAGGGAATACTGGGATTGATTTTGGGGTAATTGCCTCAAAATTTTAGAAATTAGGGGCCAAAAGGGCAAAACAAACATTTTTCTAGTTTCATGACAATAACTTGTGTGTAAGTGTATGGATCTTTCTGAAATTGTACTACAAGGTTCCATATCACAAAGAAAAAGCTGGAATTGAGTTTGGGGGTAATTGCCCAAAACGTTTAGGAATAAGGGGCCAAAAAGGGGCCAAATATAAGTATTTTTCTAGTTACCAGACAATAACTTGTGTTCAAGTGTATGGATCTCTCTGAAATTGTACTGCAAGGTACAATACCACCAAGGGAAGGCTAGATTGAGTTTGGGGGTAATTGCCCTAAACGTTTAGGAATTTGGGGCCAAAAAGGAGTTTTGGTCCCAACAGTTTAGGAATTAGGGGCCAAAAGGGTCCAAAATTAAACTTTGTTTGATTTCATCGAAAATTGAACTATAGGGGTTCTTTGATATGCCGAATCTAACCGTGTATTTAGATTCTTAATTTTTGGTCCCGTTTTCAAATTGGTCTGGTAAGGGATGGTAAGAATTGTCTTTGGGAGTTATGTCTCAAAGTGTTAAGGAATTAGGTGCAAAAAAGGGGGGAAAAGGGTTTGCAGGTTAATGGACAATTACTTAAGTACAAAACATAATTTAAAAGGCAGTGTAAGGTTGGTAATTGAAACTCATTTGAATATCTCACCTAAACTGCTTTTAAATTATTTATATTGGAAATTTGCCAAAAACTTTATTATTAATAAATTCCATTGGAAATTTGCCAATAACTTTAGTTTAATGAACTTCATTGGAAATTTGCCAATATGAAATATTGCTGATGAAGCTTTTTGTTTATCTCACCTAAACTGCTTTTAAATTATGTATATTGAAATTTGCCAAAACTTTATTATTAAATTTCTGATTTATATAAAAAGCAAATAATAATGATAAGGCAAGAGATACACACCAAACAAGATGTGTAAATTAATATATTAAGTATTGTGCAATAGCAAGAAATTTTCAATTGCACAGTATTGCGCAATAGCAAGAAATCTTCAATTGCACAGTATTGCGCAATAGCAAGAAATCTTCAATTGCACAGTATTGCTCAATAGCAAGAAATTGATATTTGGGCCCGGTTATCAAATTGGTCCACATTGAGGTTTAAAGGGTTCAAAATTGAACTTTCTTTGATTTCATCAAAATTGAATCATCAAAATTGAACTCTTGGGGTTCTTTGATATGCCGAATCTAACCGTGTATTTAGATTCTTAATTTTTGGTCCTGTTTTCAAATTGGTCTACATTAAGGTCCAAAGGGTCCAAAATTAAACTAAGTTTGATTTTAACAAAATTGAATTCTTGGGGTTCTTTGATATGCTGAATCTAAACATGTACTTAGTTATTTTTATTATGGGCCCAGTTTTCAAGTTGGTCCAAATCAGGGTCCAAAATTAACCTTTGTATGATTTCAACAAAATTGAATATATGGGGTTCTTTGATATGCTGAATCTAACCATGTATTTTGATTTTTGATATTCTGGCCTGGTTATCAAATTGGTCCACATTGAGGTTTAGAGGGTCCAAAATTGAACTTTATTTGATTTCATCAAAATTGAATTCTTGGGGTTCTTTGATATGCTGAATCTAACCATGTATTTAGATTTTGGATATTGGAATACCACAAAGGGATGGTAAGAATTGTCTTTGGGAGTTATGTCTCAAAGTGTTAAGGAATTAGGTGCAAAAAAGGGGGAAAAGGGTTTGCAGGTTAATGGACAATTACTTAAGTACAAAACATAATTTAAAAGGCAGTGTAAGGTTGGTAATTGAAACTCATTTGAATATCTCACCTAAACTGCTTTTAAATTATTTATATTAAATTGCCAAAACTTTATTATTAATAAATTCCATTGGAAATTTGCCAATAACTTTAGTTTAATGAACTTCATTGGAAATTTGCCAATATGAAATATTGCTGATGAAGCTTTTTTGTTTATCTCACCTAAACTGCTTTTAAATTATGTATATTGGAAATTTGCCAAAAACTTTATTATTAAATTTCTGATTTATATATAAAAGCAAATAATAATGATAAGGCAAGAGATACACACCAAACAGGATGTGTAAATTAATATATTAAGTATTGTGCAATAGCAAGAAATTTTCAATTGCACAGTATTGCGCAATAGCAAGAAATCTTCAATTGCACAGTATTGCGCAATAGCAAGAAATCTTCAATTGCACAGTATTGCTCAATAGCAAGAAATTGATATTTGGGCCCGGTTATCAAATTGGTCCACATTGAGGTTTAAAGGGTTCAAAATTGAACTTTATTTGATTTCATCAAAAATTGAATCATCAAAAATTGAACTATTGGGGTTCTTTGATATGCCGAATCTAACCGTGTATTTAGATTCTTAATTTTTGGTCCCGTTTTCAAATTGGTCTACATTAAGGTCCAAAGGGTCCAAAATTAAACTAAGTTTGATTTTAACAAAAATTGAATTCTTGGGGTTCTTTGATATGCTGAATCTAAACATGTACTTAGTTTTTTTTATTATGGGCCCAGTTTTCAAGTTGGTCCAAATCGGGGTCCAAAATTAACCTTTGTATGATTTCAACAAAAATTGAATATATGGGGTTCTTTGATATGCTGAATCTAACCATGTATTTTGATTTTTGATATTCTGGCCCGGTTATCAAATTGGTCCACATTGAGGTTTAGAGGGTCCAAAATTGAACTTTATTTGATTTCATCAAAAATTGAATTCTTGGGGTTCTTTGATATGCTGAATCTAACCATGTATTTAGATTTTGGATATTGGAATACCACAAAGGGATGGTAAGAATTGTCTTTGGGAGTTATGTCTCAAAGTGTTAAGGAATTAGGTGCAAAAAAGGGGGGAAAAGGGTTTGCAGGTTAATGGACAATTACTTAAGTACAAAACATAATTTAAAAGGCAGTGTAAGGTTGGTAATTGAAACTCATTTGAATATCTCACCTAAACTGCTTTTAAATTATTTATATTGGAAATTTGCCAAAAACTTTATTATTAATAAATTCCATTGGAAATTTGCCAATAACTTTAGTTTAATGAACTTCATTGGAAATTTGCCAATATGAAATATTGCTGATGAAGCTTTTTTGTTTATCTCACCTAAACTGCTTTTAAATTATGTATATTGGAAATTTGCCAAAAACTTTATTATTAAATTTCTGATTTATATATAAAAGCAAATAATAATGATAAGGCAAGAGATACACACCAAACAGGATGTGTAAATTAATATATTATATTCAATTGCACAGTATTGCGCAATAGCAAGAAATCTTCAATTGCACAGTATTGCTCAATAGCAAGAAATTGATATTTGGACCCGGTTATCAAATTGGTCCACATTGAGGTTTAAAGGGTTCAAAATTGAACTTTATTTGATTTCATCAAAAATTGAATCATCAAAAATTGAACTATTGGGGTTCTTTGATATGCCGAATCTAACCGTGTATTTAGATTCTTAATTTTTGGTCCCGTTTTCAAATTGGTCTACATTAAGGTCCAAAGGGTCCAAAATTAAACTTAGTTTGATTTTAACAAAAATTGAATTCTTGGGGTTCTTTGATATGCTGAATCTAAACATGTACTTAGTTTTTTTTTATTATGGGCCCAGTTTTCAAGTTGGTCCAAATCGGGGTCCAAAATTAAACTTTGTTTGATTTCAACAAAAATTGAATATATGGGGTTCTTTAATATACTGTATCTAACCATGTATTTAGATTTTTGATATTCGGGCCACGTTATCAACTTTGTCCACATTGAGGTCCAAAGGGTCCAAAATTAAACTTTGTTTGTTTCATCAAAAATTGAATTATTGGGGTTCTTTGATATTATTGGGCCCGGTTATCAAATTGGTCCACATTGAGGTTTAAAGGGTTCAAAATTGAACTTTCTTTGATTTCATCAAAAATTGAATCATCAAAATTGAACTCTTGGGGTTCTTTGATATGCCGAATCTAACCGTGTATTTAGATTCTTAATTTTTGGTCCCGTTTTCAAATTGGTCTACATTAAGGTCCAAAGGGTCCAAAATTAAACTTAGTTTGATTTTAACAAAAATTGAATTCTTGGGGTTCTTTGATATACTGAATCTAAACATGTACTTAGTTTTTTTATCATGGGCCCAGTTTTCAAGTTGGTCCAAATCGGGGTCCAAAATTAAACTTTGTTTGATTTCAACAAAAATTGAGTATATGGGGTTCTTTAATATACTGTATCTAACCATGTATTTAGATTTTTGATATTCAACACGTTATCAACTTTGTCCACATTGAGGTCCAAAGGGTCCAAAATTAAACTTTGTTTGTTTCATCAAAATTGAATTATTGGGGTTCTTTGATATGCCCAATCTAACCATGTATTTAGATTCTTAATTTTGGTTCCGTTTTCAAATTGGTCTACATTAAGGTCCAAAGGGTCCAAAATTAAACTTAGTTTGATTTTAACAAAAATGAATTCTTAGGGTTTTTGATATGCTGAATCTAAACATGTATTTAGATTTTTGATTATGGGCCCAGTTTTCAAGTTGGTCCAAATCAGGGTCCAAAATTAAACTTTGTTTGATTTCAACAAAATTGAATATATGGGGTTCTTTGATATGCTGTATCTAACCATGTATTTAGATTTTTGATTTTGGGCCCTGTTATCAACTTTATCCACATTGAGGTCAAAAGGGTCCAAAATTAAACTTTGTTTGATTTTAACAAAATTGAATTCTTGGGGTTCTTTGATATGCTGAATCTAAACATGTACTTAGTTTTTTATTATGGGCCCAGTTTTCAAGTTGGTCCAGGGGCCTCGGTGGCCGAGTGGTCTAAGTAGTTACTACTGTAATCACTAGCCAGTCAACACTGAGGTTGTGAGTTCGAACCCCGCTCGTGCGGGTGCACTCGACTCAATCTTAATTGACTAGGATTGTCAGTTTTCCTATCGAAGGTCGGTGGTTTCTCCGGGCACCCGGCTTCCTCCACCAATAAAACTGGCCGCCACGAAATAGCCCAAAAGCGGCGCTTAAAAGTGGCGTTAAAACACCAAAATCAAAAAATCAAAAATTCAAGTTGGTCCAAATCGGGGTCCAAAATTAAACTTTGTTTGATTTCAACAAAAATTGAATATATGGGGTTCTTTGATATGCTGTATCTAACCATGTATTTAGATTTTGATTTGTGGGCCCCGTTATCAACTTTGTCCACATTGAGGTCCAAAGGGTCCAAAATTAAACTTTGTTTTTTCATCAAAAATTGAATTCTTGGGGTTCTTTGATAAGCTGAATCTAACCATGTATTTAGATTTTGGATATTGGACCGTAATAGGTGAATGTCCAATTTAAAATTTTTAAGTTCTTAGACCACATTCATTCTGTGTCAGAAACCTATGCTGTGTCAAATATTTAATCACAATCCAAATTCATAGCTGTATCAAGCTTGAATGTTGTGGCCATACTTGCCCCAACTGTTCAGGGTTCGACCTCTGCGGTCGTATGAAGCTGCGCCCTGCGGAGCATTTTATTATAGTTCGTTCCTATGTTGTACTGTTACACCACTGTCCCAGGTTAGGGGGAGGGTTGGGATCCCGTTTACATGTTTAACCCCGCCACATTCTGTATGTATGTGCCTGTCCCAAGTCAGGAGCCTGTGTAATTCAGTGGTTGTCGTTTGTTGCTGTGTTACATATTTGTTTTTCGTTCATTTTTTTGGTACAAAAATTAGGCCGTTAGTTTTCTCGTTTGAATTGTTTTACATATGTCATTTCGGGGCCTTTTATAGCTGTCATTGTGGTATGGGCTTTGCTCATTGTTGAAGGCCGTACGGTACCCTATAGTTAATTACCTATTATTAATTTCTGTGTCATTTGGTCTCTTGTGAATAGTTATCTCATTGGCAATCACACCACATCTTTTTTTTTTATATGTACATGTAATTTATAAGATGTGACAAACAACAATATATACAAATGGACGATACTTGTTTATAAAATGTAAGTGTTAGTATACCATTATCATACTGATGAATGCATTGGTTTCGTGCCTTGAAAAGTACTTAATTTGAACCTTTTTTTATTGTTTTTAAACGAATATACACTGACACATTACCTTTAAAGCTATAGAAATTTGTATAATCACTCGAAAAAACACGGACGCACTCGAAAAAACCCGGACTGCTCTCGAAAAAACCCGGACATATAGAAATGAATTTAGTCTCAAAGTGTCGTTTTCAATGCAATAACAAGAACTTTTGTAAAGTGTCTGTATATCTAATGATATATAGATTCCGTGGATGCATTTCCTTCGACATTTGCATTGGTATGTGTAAAAAATGGCTTTATCTGTATTTTGGAATAAAAGCATTGTAAGGATAAATTTAGCTTTTTTAACGAAGAATAATGGCGGATTGATAATATCTTTTTATCTCAAATACTATCATACCTTCTATAACCTTTTATATTAAACACAAGCTTCTATATCACGTCTTGTCAGAAAGTTAGTCTGTTTGTTTACATTTTTGATCATATTCACTCGAAAAAAAGTGGCCACACTCGAAAAAAACCCGATCAAATCACTCGAAAAACCACGATCCTAGCCGGATACTATACCCACCGTGAGATAATTGTTTTGAAAGTATAGTATACTTTTTTCTCTCTCAAGGAGAGGGTATACTTATAAGATTCACACCAGGGAGTATATATAACATCTAGGTGACCCGACCGTATTCTAGTACATGTTTTTGGTATTTTGTCAATTGACACCAAAAGTTATTGTAGAGAACAGCTGTTAACCGTTTGTATAGATCAGCGACCGAAATAAAACGTGATTATCAACTGAACTTTTGTAATTTATAGCTCATCTAGCTTTTGTCATCATTTTTGTGTCCGTCGTCCGTCGTCCGTAAACTTTTCTTTAAACATATTCTTCTCTGAAACATGCTGTCTAATATTAGTATAAAACGAAGATGTAGTATGATTGCCAATGAGACTACTTTTCAATACTGAGAGACCAAATGACGCAAAGGTAAGCAAATATTAGAGTTCATCGTACGGCTTTAACAATGAGCAAAACCCACACCGCACAGCAAGCCCTGACATTACAAAATGTAATACATTTCAAACGAGAAAACAGACGACCTGATTTATATACAAAACAACAAACCAAAAGCAGCAACAAACGACAACCATTGAATTACATTCTCTCGACTTTAGGCAGACACACACAGAATGTAGCTAAGACACTTTTCAAGCGCCTACCCCCTTGATTGATTGATTTATTGTTTAGAGCCACATTCAGCATTCTTTGACTGTATCACATCCCGACCAGTAATTATTGGTGGAGGAAACCGGAGTACTCGAAGAGAACCACCGATCTTGGGATGACAAAAGTCAATCAAGATGGAGTTGAACGCACCTACAACGAGCGAGATCGAACTTTAATATTCAGTCTTGACAAGCTTGTGACGACTAAATGACACTAGGGACAAACAAGGGGAGGGCAAAATATGTAAAATCTACAAAACAAATTACTTCAAACCAAGAAAACGTCACTTTCATTTTTTTTTACTATTTCTGCAGAAAGAGTTATAAGTGAAAAAACCAAACAGTAAAAAAATTCATCTATTTAAACCATTTTTGTCTTGACTGCGACGAAGGTGTTGCTGTTCCGGCTGCGTTGGCGGCGGCGTCAGCAATTGTTAAATTTTCTGCTTAAGTCAGTTGATAGGAACATCTTGTGATAGATCAATGATATTTTTTATAAAGTTGCATTACTATCAGTTCATATCAGTTTGACAATTATTTCGAGGCCCTGTCCCCTAGGTAATGGTCCACTGACTTTGAAATAATTATCAATGTTGCTGTCCATTAGATTGTCTTTTTTCGATTTTTTTTTTGCCAACAGGCGAGACACTTCTCTGTGTCAATAGTTTATATAAAGTCTAAAAAAGAAAAACAGTGTTCAATTTTGATTCATTGTTCAGTTATTAGTATGCTATTTACTCGATTGTAACCTAACATTAATGATTTTGGTCAGTCTATGTTTAAATTTAATTATAAATGAATGACATTTGGACAAAAACTTGTTTTACTGATAGTCAGATGCTAAATTTATTAAGCATGTTCTTTATTCCCTTGATCAATGATCAAATAGATTATGTCGGTATTACAACTTTTAAGCTGAATGATTTCATATATTTATACTTAGAATCAATAAAGTAGATACAATGGATAAGCGTTGGTTCGTTAAAAAGATACCACGAACCCGCAGGGTGAGTGGCATTTTTTTAACAATACAACCTTATCCATTGTGTCTATTATTTAAACTATTGTTGAGACGTCTTTTCAAAATAACAGTTCCTTCGTTAACTGGGTCCTATTATCAGTGAGTTTAAATATCCACCTATTTATCTTGAACGATTCACAAGAAACAATCAATAATTAGAAGTGTACAGGTTGTGGATTTTAATTGAATTAATATTAAAAATCAAAATCGCATGCACTTTCAGTATACTGTACTGAAATTTCAATTCAATTATTCCTGGGACTATAATAATAACAATAGTCCCAGATTATTGTGAATCTGACTGAACATTATCCGAAATTCACAAAATAAGGCACATTCGAACTAATTTCGAAGTATATATAATATGTATGCTACCGAAATTCTAGCAAGAAACCAAATTCTATGCAAATCACGATTTACTCTCATTTAGATTTGCGAATATGCATTTGTAAAGATATGCATTAAAACAGATGAAATCCACCTATATTTATAAAAAACAAAATGGACAGATTGAATGTTATCATTTTCTTTTGAAAAACGTGAAATAGCCAATAATAAACCAAAAATAATCGTGAATTCCGTTCTTGATACAAAAAAATCAACAATAACATACAAGAAAAAGAAAAACGGAAAAACGAAAGAAAAGGGACAACAAAGAGAAAACTGGCATTCGAACCTAAACCGACCCGACAAATCTCTACTAACTTTGACTCTACAACTTATTCATCTAAACCTTGCGGATACCAACTCATACTATACGATTGTCTATTGTATATATATAGAAACTACGGTAAATGAATAGGCTGACGTCACGGCTATGGTTTAAACCAAATTATACACTATCATGTGCAATTATATAACACTGATTAATTCGGCAGTTCATATTTCGTCTACTTCATGTTATAGAATTTCATCTATTTTTGCACAGTTTAACAGACTCTTACAGTTTTAGTCAGTATAATTGAAGTGTAAGAATATCTTTTCACACGGCGTTTTAAAAGCTTGAAATTCTGCACGATTTTACAAATGTTGTAGATGAATTGGAGTTGAAACATGACTAAATGTTCAGTACATTGACAGTAAGATAAATGTACAAAAACTTTAAACAATTTATTGGCAGTGGCTATTTTGCCGGCAAAATAGCAACTGCCTTTTAAATTTGTCTTTACCATAAATGAGAAACAATGACTTACATTATGATACTATTAATTTATGTAAAATTGTTAGAAATCCTCAGTTTTTGTATATTATTTAGACTCTGATCAGAGCTCTAGACTCTGATATTTTCATTTACTTTTCTACTTTGACAATGTGAGTTAAACAAATACATGGCATATTGACCATGTTTTCTACTTTGACAATGTGAGTGAAACAAATACATGGCATATTGACGGCGTTTTCTACTTTGACAATGTGAGTGAAATAAATACATGGCATATTGACGGTGTTTTCTACTTTGACAATGTGAGTTAAACAAATACATGGCATATTGACCGTGTTTTCTACTTTGACAGTGTGAGTGAAATAAATACATGGCATATTGTCCGTGTTTTCTACTTTGACAATGTGAGTGAAATAAATACATGGCATATTGACGGTGTTTTCTACTTTGACAATGTGAGTGAAATAAATACATGGCATATTGACGGCGTTTTCTACTTTGACAATGTGAGTGAAATAAATACATGGCATATTGACGGTGTTTTCTACTTTGACAATGTGAGTTAAACAAATACATGGCATATTAACCGTGTTTTCTAATTTGACAATGTGAGTGAAACAAATGCATGGCAAATTGACCGCGTTTCGTTTTATAAGACACTCAACACAATAAGATTACATAATTAAATTAGTCTGACAGTAAAGAAAATAAAGCGTCTATCTGCAGGCTATTTTACGTCTTTATACTATTTAGAATATGTCTTATTTGATGCACATTTTGTATGGCAGTGGATGGATATATCATTATCAGGTTAAACAAGTAATAAGTACTTTATGTTATTAGATCATTTCCTTGATTAATTATAAATAAATATTGTTAATATATAATTTTCTTGTACAACTTTAAACTTAATATCTTAATAGTATTTGAACGCAAAATCAAACAAATTATTCCCTTATATCATGTGCAATTATATAACATTGATTTATTCAGCAGATCTATACATTAGGTTACAGAATTTAAAGTTATAATAAAGTAAAGTTTACATTATTTAAGATCGTATGTTGACCTCTAGACGTCTTCGGTTTTTTGTGTGTTCTTTTGTTGCTGTTTCGTTAACGTATACCCCGCGTCTCCTTTTATTGTTTCACCTGCGACAAAGTCGCAAAGGCGAGACATAGCGAGCCTATATTCCTGGATTGGTGGCGTCAACATCTAGGTTCAGCCTATTGTTAACGTTTTAAACCTTAATTGAATTTACGTTACTTGGACCGAAGCTTTTCATTATCAAGAGACAGCATCTTCTCCAAAATTTTGTCAAATTTTTTTTTCTTTTCCCATATTTTACTGATTTTGTGGAATCATTTTTTTAGACATCAATCAATAACTTTATCAAATCTTCTTGGAATGTTATGAAAATTAAGATAGGGGCTTCTCCATAATCAAGAAATAGGAGCTCGAGCAAAATTTGAAAATAAAATCCACCATATTCCCATTTTTTACTGAAAGATGAACTGCGTTTTTTTTTTTTTTTTTTTGTTTGTTTTGTTTTTTTTGTTTTTTTTTTTTGTTTGTTTTTGCAGTTATCAATTGAATACAGTCTAGGGTTACAGTTTTTTAAACATAAAAACATGGCCTTTTCAAACCTGCATGAAATTTTAGGAAACTTCTGCAGAAGCTTCCTCATAATCAATAGATTTCATGTAGACTAAAAGTTTGACCATCCACATCCCCAGCCCTTCATTTGCCGTAATTTACTTATAAATGGGCTTACGTGTTATTTCATTTTTGATTTTGCGGTCAACATTTATGTTCATTTAGGTACGATATATGGTTAAAGATTTAAAAACTTAAATTACTTTGTCGAACCTTCATGGAATTTTAAAAATCTTGGATAGAAGCTTCTTCATAACCAAGAAATAGTATCCTGAGCGAAATTTGGATTTTTGTCTTATACAATTTAATTTTTGTATTTTTTTTTTTTTTTGCGGAAACTATAGTAGATAGAGAGAATCTATCAGTTGTGAAAATGTTCAGCAAAATATGATCTACAAATAAATCAAATGGACGAAATCGTCAATTGATTCCTTATAAGATTTATTGCCCTCGAAAGACGTGTTTACCCATTTTTGCGTTTTTTGCAGAAACTATAAAAGAAAGAGAGAAATTATTAAGAGAGAAATTATTAACTAAATCATATTCTTTTAGAAAAATAAGATCTACAAATAATTTAACTTTTGCTTAAATCGTCAATTGAAACCTTATTCCAATTATTGCCCTTTAAAGATGATTTTTACCCATTTTTGCAGAAAATTTAATAGATAGAAAGAAACTGTGTAAATAGCAAAAAAGTTCATAAAATCAGATCAACAAATAAGTCAATTTGGCTGAAATTGTCAACTGATCCCTTATAGGATTAACTGCCTTTGAAAGATGGCTTTTACCCGGTTTTGCATTTTTGTAGAAACCATTGTTTTGATAGAATGTTTTGGATCACACAAGGCAGATTAAGATCGATTTTCATCATTTTCGCTTTTACCAGAGGTACTTTATTGTTGAAAAGAGAGAAATTGTTATGAGCACATATGTTAGGCACACAATGATAAGAGCTACAAATAAGTCAACATGGCCGATATTTTAAACTGACTCATTTTAGGAGTTATTGCCCCTGAATAACATTTTTTTACCCTTTATAGGATATTTTGGCAGGAATTATGGTAGATTGAGATCAATAATGAATAGCAAAAATGTTCAGCAAAATAGGATCTACAAATAAGTTAACATAGATGTAATCATCAATTTACCTCTTAAAGGAGTTATTGCCCATGAAAGATGATTTTTCCAATTTTTGCGTATTTTGCAGATACTATAATAGATAGAGAGGAATATAAATAGCAAAAATGTTCAATACAATAAGATCTTCAAATTAGTCAACATGGTCCGTTGTCATCTGTGCACAGAAATTCCATAACGGTCAACGAAATTACGACGGCGTCCGAAGATATGGCGTCAATTTTACCATTAAGTCCTTGGTTAAGTAGGTACGTGGGAAGCAGCAATCTTCAATCAAGGAAATCCTGATAACATTTGCTTCTAATTGGTTTATTCAATAGCATCATTGTCAGCAGTAATTATATATAAGGAAATTCTCAAGATTGTCGAACGAAGATTTGCAGTCTACCATATGTAATGGTTTAAGTAGATATATTATACTGGTGTGAAATATCCCGGATAAATTTAAAATTTGATAGGTAACCTTGACAGGGGATATAAGCACATATCGCCTGTGATCATATTGGTAATTAATGTTAAAACCAGGACACTTAATTATATTGTAATTGCAATTCGGGCTTCACAGGGGACATGAGCTAATATTCCTCGTATGTGTCCTATTTCCCCTTTGCCTGACGGCTTAGGGGATATTACACATTGACAGGGATATGAAGACCATGTCAGGGAATATAATCCCATATCCCCTGTGATGATCCCGAATAACATATAGTATACATTTTACACCAATACATTAACGTATAAACAAAAGGTAACCGATGATTTATTTACAATGACCTTGCTAGACAATCGTAAGATATAAAACACAGAAACAGAAAGGCAAGGAGCAAAAGTACCAATTAGTTCCTCTTGAATACTGGTTGGTTTAAGGTTCATGTGGACCCTTTGGCTAAAATGGCTGCATTTTCATCTCAAAATTTACTCTGAGTACAGACAAACCTGTGTATCTGAAAAGTTTTAAGGCATAGCATGCCCTAGATAAATAAAATTCAAATATATTCTATTTTTAGAAAATTAAAAATTAACAGGATTTTGAAGTGCACTTTTTCATTTCTCCAGAAGGTGCCAAAATAAACTAAGTTGGGAAAGAGGTTTGAGAACTTCCCATATGTAATAACTGAAGTGAACAGTATTGATTGACATGGACAATAGATACCTGACAATAATTGGTGATTTAAACTGTGTACCTGAGTGGACCATATCAAGTGAAACTCCACTGTTTGTTAATTTTATCATCTTCTGCAGGGACGAAAAAAAGTGCACTGCAAAATCCAGTTAAGTTTAAAATTTTCTAAAACATACATTGCAGTTGGATTTTATTTATCTAGGGCATGCTATGCATTAAAACTTTTCTAGATGCACAGGTTTGTCTGTACTCAGAGTAAATTTTGAGGAGAAAACGCAGCCATTTTACCCAAAGGGTCCACATGAACCTTAAATACCACCAATGAGATATACTTTACGGATTTTAAAATATGACTGGGTGGTTTAAATACCACTAATGTGATGTACTTTACGGAATATAATTTTGACTGAGTGGTTTAAATACCAACAATGTGATGTACTTTACGGAATATAATTTTGACCGGGTGGTTTGAATACCACCGATGAGATGTACTTTACGGAATATAATTTATCCTCTTAAGGAAGTCCTTTTTTATCAGCAGAAGTATTTCAAACACAAACACTTTGCAGTTTTTGCATATTGATTGATGAATGAAAAGTACGTTTTGAATTACTAGTAATACAGAATAGTACTTTTGAAGTGGAAATTCTTAAATTTATATATACTCCTACCGAGTGTATGACCGTAATCCTTCCTTTTCTTATAAAAGGAACAAAAAGGAATGTGCCAGCTTTCAAAGTCGTTTACATTGTATTTGGTGTTCTAAATATTACATGCTGTGGTCAACGGTTAAGCAATAGGAACAATTTCACGTATTAGAAAGTTCAAGGTCTAACTTAATAAGATATAATAAGCTACTTCATTATTCAAGTTGGGGTCAAGATGTTGAAGAACCTACTTATGAAATCGTTATTGTACATGTGTCATGCACCATCTCATATGCCTTCGCAGTTCAAAATGCCTCTGTGAAAGTTTGTTAAATAAAACGTTAGTGTTCTTAAAGAAGCGCTGTTTATTTTGTAACTATCCATAATTTTTTTTTCTTTTTGTTTACTTTTTTATGCGTTTGTTCCTTATTAGCTCACCCTGTCCTAAGAGCCAGTGTGAGCTTTTCCAATCACTTGGCGACCGTCGTCTGTCGTCGTCAGTCGTGCGTTAACTTTTACAAACAATTTCTCTAGAACTACTGAGCCAAATAACCAAACTTGGCCGGTATCTAGTTTTTAAATGTGTCCGGTATCGAGTTTAAAAAGTATTCGATGACGTATTGTATGTTGATTGGCAGGCGGGGTCATCGGAGCCCATCGGATGTTATGTTTATGTTTTTGTTTTTGTTTTTTTAATTTGCCTGTATAAATAGTTGAACTCAACGACAAAATAGGGTCTGAAATAGTCCAAACAAACTTCAGTCCACATTGCCGTATGAGTTGCAGCTTTATTATTATTATTATCATTGTAAAATAAAGGATATATCGAAAGTATAAGCAACACTATATGCAAGATTTCATACTATATAAAAATAAAGAGATGTGGTATGATTGTCAATGAGATAACTATCCACCAAAGTTCAAATGAAGTGGATGTAAGGAATTATAGGCAACCGTACGGCCTTCAACAATGAGAAAAAACCCATACCGTATGGTCGACTCCAAAAGGCCCCGAAATGAAAAATGTGAAACAATTCAATTGAGAAAACCAAGGAGGTCTAATATAACCTCCTTGAGAAAACTAACGGCCTCATTTATAACAAAACAATTTACGACTAACAAATATGACAGTCTACATTAGCATGTTTCTGTATAATTGGAAGTAGAAAGGTATGTTTGGATTGTGTAAATCTGTTTGACCGTTTAAGGTTTTATTGTTATTTTTTCCACGAAATCTGTTTATACAATTTTGTTTTACAACGTTAAGACCAGTTCTGGATCACTAAGTATAGGGCGAAAACTATCTTTGCAGGTCTGCCTGGGAAGTAATAGTAAAACGTATATAATTCGTTGCGGTCCATGTGCATTTTTGAATTTATCATGATATAGAACCTTCAGGGCTTAAATCTGGGAAGTTAAAACATATATTTGAAATGAGCAAAAATCTGCATGTGTGTGCTGTACCGACTTAACATAACAAAAACTAGATGAAAATACAGAAAGTGTATCTGTTAACGTAAGAGTTGGTGGTAAACTGCATTTTAATATGACGTGCCTCTTTCGCTTGATATATCTATACTTAGCGCAGACTCAAAGATGTAC
Source organism: Mytilus coruscus (assembly GCA_017311375.1). Classification (NCBI taxonomy): domain Eukaryota; kingdom Metazoa; phylum Mollusca; class Bivalvia; order Mytilida; family Mytilidae; genus Mytilus; species Mytilus coruscus. The sequence continues at coordinate 36,111,795 of CM029603.1, read as the reverse complement.
ATAATAATGGCTGTTACAATATGCCTCCCACGTAAATCCACATGTATCGTAACCTATGTGCAAACGCTATGCCGATTTCGCTGTGTTAAAAATTGCAATTGAGAAAAAAAACTACAGAACCTTTACTCTTATTATGATGCATAACAAAAAGAATTAATGCATTAGAGCTCGGAAAATGTACAAAACAAAATAAAGTAAAATTCCACGAAATTACATTAATGTTTTTGGCGCATTAAAGTCATTTCAAAACATATGACGTCATACGAATGAAAACGCTAAAGCTGAAGGTTTTGCCGTTGCGTGAACCCTCCAAATTCGGATAATATTGCATTAAAATGGAGTTTTGAGGTAGGTGTTGTTTTATTTTTTATTCTATTGCATTATTCGCACATTTACTGATTTCAGTAAGTCAACATGGCGGCTCCTTAGTTACGAAATGTCAACTGTGGAGTTGACGGTAGCTTACGAGAAAAAAATGTAAATTAGAAATGGCAAATGTTTAGGTTGAGAATTAAACGAATTAAACACATTTTTTCTAGCAGTTATTTAAGAAATAATTCATGCAAGCTATAGATTTATTAGAAATATTTAGCTATATCTAATAGGGTAAAATAGCACAGCCACACACACGGCATACCCACCCTCGCTTCAGTTTTTAAATTACCGTATTTGTCCTATTAGAATCGAAATAATTCATGAAAGCCATAGATTTGTTGTAAATTTACATGGCTTGGGCCGTGATATTCGGTAATTGTATCCTCGCTAACGCTCAGGATAAAATTCGAATATCACGGCCCAGGCCATGTGTAAACCAACAAATCTATGGCTTTATCGGCCCAAAGTCATACTCCTGTCAGTGCCAAAGGGCCGATTCATCGGCCAATTCAAATAATGTTATGAACTACGTAATGTACTATGACGTCGCCGTTTTTGCGCTAAATTTAATTCCTCCATCTTGTAATTTTCGTGCGTTCTTTTACCAAATTTAAAAAAATATGGATTATGAAATTTATGGAAATGAAATTATGTAAGGATTCTTTTATAAATATTATAGAATAATAGATATAATAATTTTATTATATTTAGAAGTATAGAGTCTCAAATTTACTCTCTTTTTTTCGGCGCTTTTGCAGTATATTTTATATATGCATTTTAGGCTTACTTTCCTGAAATTTTCAAGGGTTTACTTTAAAAAATGTATCATAGTAAAAAGAATATAAGTAAAAATGTAAATACATAAAATATAGAAGATAGAAATTATTCAAATAAGAACAAAATACCTTTACAAAGAACGGGTGAGAAAAAACGCAAGTAAAAAATTTAAAAAACCTCAAAAACGTGAAAAGATGAAAAGTACGCAAAAAAGTGCAGTACACATTAATGACGTAATTGAGCTAATGACGTCATCCATTAATGCATCCATCGGATTATGGCTTATCCTAACCCTTGGTTTCGAGTTTATCCTCTGGCCGAAGTTAGGGATCACACACAATTTTAGAAATGTAGGACATAAAAGAATGCTGCCGAGAAATTCCAGACCCATTGCCTATTTCATGCTGATTTTCAACAATTCATTCAATGAAGAAGTTTGTCTTGAAAACAAACAGGTAGTTTTAAGCCCATGTTCCTTTAAAAAACACCAGTGAATTTTTATGCATGGAATAAATTTTAATGAAAAAACTTTACTGCGTTCAAATTTTTATACGACCGCAAAACATTTTGTGGTCGTATATTGGTATGACGTTGGCGTCGTCGTCGTCGTCTTCGTCGTCGTCGTCGTCTTCGTCGTCGTCGTCCGAAGACGCATTGGTTTTCGCACTCTAACTTTAGTTTAAGTGAATGGATCTCTATGAAATTTTACCATAAGGTTCAATACCACAAAAGGAAGGTTGGGATTGATTTTGGGGTTATGGTACCAACAGTTAAGGAATTAGGGACCAAAAGGGGCCAAAATAAGCATTTTGTAACTTCCAGACATAACTTGTGTGTTAGTGTATGGATCTCTCTGACTTTGTACCACAAGGTTCCATATCACAAAGGGAATGCTGGGATTGATTTTTGGGGTAATTGCCTCAAAATTTTAGGAAGCATTTTTTAGTTTCATGACAAGAACTTGTGTGTAAGTGTATGGATCTTTCTGAAATTGTACTACAAGGTTCCATATCACAAAGGGAAAGCTGGAATTGAGTTTTGGGGTAATTGCCTGAAACATTTAGGAATTAGGGGCCAAAAGGGCCAAAAATAAGCATTTTCTAGTTTCAGACAATAACTTGTGTTCAAGTGTATGGATCTCTCTGAAATTGTACTGCAAGGTACCATACCTCAAAGGAAGGCTGGGATTGAGTTTGGGGTGATGAATCATAAGGGGTTCAAAAATTTGGAGGGGTTTCCTTTTTCCTTTTTTTTCTTTAAAATTTTCCATTTTAAGTTGGTTATTTCTGATTTATATTTAAAAGCAAATAATAATGATATGGCAGGAGATACACACCAAACAGGATGTGTAAATTATTATATAATAAGTATTGTGCAATAGCAAGAAATTTTCAATTGCACAGTATTGCGCAATAGCAAGAAATCTTCAATTGCACAGTATTGTGCAATAGCAAGAAATATCCAATAGCACAATATTGCACAATAGCAAGAAATTGTCAATTGTACAGTATTGCGCAATAGCAAGAAATATTCAATTGCACAGTATTGCGCAATTGCAAGAAATATTCAATTGCTCAGTATTGTGCAAAAGAAGATACTTTGTATAAATTGCTTATTTCTTGACCAATTTCAATGGGGTTTTATTCTTGAACTCTTGGGGTTCTTTAATATGCTGAATCTAACCGTGTATTAAGTTTTTGGATTTTGGGCCCCGTTTTAAATTGGTCCACATTGAGGTCCAAAGGGTCCAAAATTAAACTTCGTTTGATTTCATCAAAATTGAATTATTGGGGTTCTTTGATATGCCAAATCTAACCGTGTATTTAGATTCTTAATTTTTGGTCCCGTTTTCAAATTGGTCTACATTAAGGTCCAAAGGGTCCAAAATTAAACTTAGTTTGATTTTAACAAAATTGAATTCTTAGGGTTCTTTGAAATGCTGAATCTAAACATGTATTTAGATTTTGATTATGGGCCCAGTTTTCAAGTTGGTCCAAATCGGGGTCCAAAATTAAACTTTGTTTGATTTCAACAAAAATTGAATATATGGGGTTCTTTGATATGCTGAATCTAACCATGTCTTTAGATTTTTGATTTTGGGCCCCGTTATCAACTTTGTCCACATTGAGGTCAAAAGGGTCCAAAATTAAACTTTGTTTGATTTCATCAAAATTGAATTATTGGGGTTCTTTGATATACCGAATCTAGCCGTGTATTTAGATTCTTAATTTTGGTCCCGTTTTCAAATTGGTCTACATTATGGTCCAAAGGGTCCAAAATTAAACTTTAGTTTGATTTTAACAAAATTGAATTCTTAGGGTTCTTTGATATGCTGAATCTAAACATGTATTTAGATTTTGATTATGGGCCCAGTTTTCAAGTTGGTCCAAATCGGGTCCAAAATTAAACTTTTTTTGTTTGATTTCAACAAAATTGAATATATGGGGTTCTTTGATATGCTGAATCTAACCATGTATTTAGATTTTTGATTTTGGGCCCTGTTACCAACTTTGTCCACATTGAGGTCAAAAGGGTCCAAAATTAAACTTTGTTTGATTTCATCAAAATTGAATTATTAGGGTTCTTTGATATGCCGAATCTAACCGTGTATTTAGATTCTTAATTTTTGGTCCTGTTTTCAAATTGGTCTACATTAAGGTCCAAAGGGTCCAAAATTAAACTTTAGTTTGATTTTAACAAAAATTGAATTCTTAGGGTTCTTTGATATGCTGATTCTAAACATGTATTTAGATTTTGATTATGGGCCCAGTTTTCAAGTTGGTCCAAATCTGGGTTCAAAATTAAACTTTGTTTGATTTCAACAAAAATTGAATATATGGGGTTCTTTGATATGCTGAATCTAACCATGTATTTAGATTTTTGATTTTTGGGCCCCGTTATCAACTTTGTCCACATTGAGGTCAAAAGGGTCCAAAATTAAACTTTGTTTGATTTCATCAAAAATTGAATTATTGGGGTTCTTTGATATGCCGAATCTAACTGTGTATTTAGATTCTTAATTTTGGTCCCGTTTTCAAATTGGTCTACATTAAGGTCCAAAGGGTCCAAAATTAAACTTAGTTTGATTTTAACAAAATTGAATTCTGAGGGTTCTTTGATATGCTGAATCTCAACATGTATTTAGATTTTGATTATGGGCCCAGTTTTCAAGTTGGTCCAAATCAGGGTCCAAAATTAAACTTTGTTTGATTTCAACAAAATTGAATATTCGGGGTTCTTTGATATGCTGAATCTAACCATGTATTTAGATTTTTGATTTTTGGGCCCGTTATCAACTTTGTCCACATTGAGGTCAAAAGGGTCCAAAATTAAACTTTGTTTGATTTCATCAAAATTGAACTCTTGGGGTTCTTTGATATGCTGAATCTAACCATGTATTTAGATTTTGGATATTGGACCATAATAGGTGAATGTCCAATTTAAAATTTTTAAGTTCTTAGACCACATTCATTCTGTGTCAGAAACCTATGCTGTGTCAAATATTTAATCACAATCCAAATTCAGAGCTGTATCAAGCTTGAATGTTGTGTCCATACTTGCCCCAACTATTCAGGGTTCGACCTCTGCGGTCGTATCAAGCTGCGCCCTGCGGAGCATTTTATTGAGAATATATTTATATAAACGGCATACAATAGGAAAGGCCAAACAGTTAAACAGAAATAATAAATCAAGGGGTTGGATACAAGAGATACAAATAATCTAACAAGAGCAAAACGCGGGGACGGAGCTATACACTCGATTTCATCATACAATTTATATAGCATTTATCGTGGGAAAAACCAATGTCCTGTATTGCATCGTAAAAAAAGATTCTTGAGCGTACCGGCCAAATTGAAATTCCAGGCCAACATGACACTTTTAATGGATACATGTAACAGGTTATCTAGTAAAATATATGTTCTTCGATCGGTTCTTGTGTTTATTTGTTTAAACTTATTTTATTGTCTAAATATACAATAGGATTGGATACAAGTTATATCAACTTAAGATAATCCTCTCCAAATAAGTACAATATACAAAATTTCAAGATGACAGCAATTATATAATTCAGTACAATATGAAAATATATACAATAAATATATTATGTTTAAACAGTTACAGTTGGATACGAGTACACTTTAAGATACTGCAATATTAATCAAAGAATCTTTTGTATGGCGTATATAAATATGTACATTTCTGAAAAGGATTGTGTTTTGTTCAACAGTAATTTCGTCTGTTCCAAATAAAATATGTTCTATGGAGATAGCAGCTAAGTGTTGAATGGATTCAAAGAGCTGATTTCTAAAATTTATGTAGAGTGGACATTCTAAGAAAAAATGAATCGAATCTTCTAATGGACACCCACATTCACAACTTGGGTCATTTACTAAATTAACTCTGTATAAATCAGCTTTTAAAGGACTACATCTATGTCGTAATTTTGTATGCAGTATATTTTCCATCCTGTTCCCAATGAAATAATATTTAGGTACCAAAAATGAAATATCATTTCGCCGGATTGTGTTTTTGAAATTTGGAGATGATTGTATGGATCTAATATCTAGCGGTAATAAATTCCATGCACGAATTGAAGAAGGGAAAAAAGATTTAGAAAATATGTCCAATCTACATCTCGGTACTCTATAGTGAGAACGGTTTCTAGTATTATAATAATTATCATCTGTATAATCCGAGATACAATCCATAAGATATTCTGGAACATTATTGCTGTGTATTTTATGAAATAAACATAATTTACGTCTATTTCTTCTAGAACTCAAAGTTTCCCATCCAGTTTCAAAAAGTAGGGACTCTTTACTTGCAAATTGTGGAAGTCCAGTAATAATTCTGGCTGCCTCAAACTGCAAGCGCTCAATTTTTTCAGAATCTCTAACACAACATCCATCCCATAGCTCGCATGCATATTCTAAAAGTGGAAGTATGTATGCAAGATATATCTTATTAAGATTGTTTCTGTTAAGAATATATTTCAATTTTCTCAGAACAAAAATCTGTTTAGTGGCACTACAGCAAATATTATCTATATGTACTGACCACTTGCAATTATTAGAAAAGTAACACCCAAATGTTTGTGGTCATCAACTTTTTAATAAATTGTCCATTGAATTTCAAATTACTAGGCTGGGAATCCTTACGGAAATTAAAACCATATATTCTGTTTTCTGAGGATTAAAATCTACAAGCCATTGTTTTGACCAATCATTTAATGTTTCTAGATCCATATTTAATCTCCTTTCAATATCTATAGCATCATTCGAGGAATACATAAGTGAACTATCATCGGCAAAAGTCTAACTAAACATTGAATTTCATCTGCTATGTCATTTATAAACACAAGAAATAATAAGGGCCCAAGTACTGAGCCTTGGGGCACACCTGCTTTAATGTTCCAGATGCAGATTCTGAATTTTTAGAAGCACTTTCTGTTTCCTATTACATAAATAATTTTCAATCCACACCAATAATTTGCCTTTTATGCCATAAGTTTTGATTTTGCTAATAGACCTTTATGCCAAAGTCGGTCAAAAGCCTTCGAGATATCACAAAAATCATACACATAATTTCTTTATCTTCCATAGCCAAACAAATTCTGTGATAAATCTCAATCATTTGATGAAATGTTGAATGACCAGGAACGAAACCGGACTGGAATTTATACAATAGCTTGTGTTCAAAATGAAATTAAAAATATGTTTATAAACTATTCTTTCAAAACTTTACCCACACAGCTTAACAATGCAATAGGACGATAGTTTGAAACCATCGATTTATCCCTTTTTAAAAAAGCTAAAACATTAGCAACTTTCCAGCAACTTGGAAATTTTGAAGTTCTCATTGAACAATCAAATATATATGATAAAGGTAAACACACACTATTAGCAGTATATTTCAGCATTTGATGACTAATACAATCTTCACCGGATGCTTTACCAATTTCCAAAGATTTGAGTATGTCTTTAATCTCATCCTCCATTATTTCATCAATATCTAAGCTATGTTGGGTACGAAGTGGTAGATCTGGAGGTAAAACTCCATCATCAGAGGATGCAGAAATGTTACAAAAAGTTAAGCAAATCTGCTTTTTGTCACCAACAGAAATTTCATTTGGATTAAATAAGGGAGGAATCGACGTGGAACGACAATTACCCATAACTTTTTTAACGAGAGACCAGAATGCTTTCGGGTTTTGTTTGACTTTTCATCTAAAAGACCATTAGCGTTTAAATAGAACTGTTCCTTTGCATAAATAATCATGTTATTTACTTTGTTACTTTGAACTTTAAATTTATTAGTATTTTGCACAGTTCTCAATTTTCGTAATTTTTATGAAGTCTATCACGTAGTCTAATCTCTTTTCGAATTTCCGAGTTAAACCACGGTTTATCTGATGATCGAATAGTCACGGTTTTAGTAGGTATAGAATTTTAGCCATTTCTATATATTTTCTGTGAAAAACTGCCATTCCGTCTACGTCGTCCTCAAAAGCAGTCAAAGAAGTTTGCCAATCAAAATTCTTAATATCATTATTAAATCTAGTAAAATCTGCATGTTTATATAACTAAATAGTTCGTGTAAAATTTTTTCGCTAAAATTCGGAATTCTTAAATATACTTTGGTAGCATTATGGTCACTCATTTGTCTATTTATATCAATAACTTCAGTAAAGGTAGCACAACAATCTTCAGAAATTAAAATCGGATCTAATAAAGTAGCTCTTCCAGATCTGTGATCAAATCTGGTCGCTTCTTTTACAACATTTTGTAAACAAAAAATATTCATTAGATCATTTAAAACATGATTGTGTTCAGTAAATAAGTCAACATTTAAATCACCTGTAATTACAATTTTAGTTGTATAATTATATGCTTGTTCTATTGAATGTTTAAAATTTTGCCAGAAGGGATGACTTGAACCTGGTGATCGATAAACAGCACAAAGTAAAATTTTGTGTTGAGGAAAATCAATTTCTAGCCATATTAGTTCACCGTTTTCAAATTCTAAATCCAATCGTCTCTTAGTTTTAGTATTTCAGATACATAAACCAAAACACCTCCGCCAAAGCAGTTCCGATCATTTCTATATAATTCCTGATGGTACCCATCTATATGTATATCTTGACTAAAATAGTTTCATCAAGATGACTTTCTGTGATACAAACTATGGAAGAGCCTAAGGCTAGAGTTTCAATGTATTCAAGTTTTGTTCGGACACTTCTGGCATTCAAATGAAATATCGAAATTTCGTTTTCATAGGGGCCGGGGTTTTCAGCTACATCATTACAAAGCAGTAGCAAAAGTAACATGATAAAGGTAAAACTAATATCTACGCAAAATTACAAAATGCAAACTTATAGAGATAATCTAAGCTTATTTTAACACTATATAAAACAAATTGAACAAACTGTGAAAACAACGAAAATGTTTTCATATAATACAACATTTTCTTTTTCAGAACTGAATAACACTTATAATAAAATGTGCCTATTGAGATCCTGTATTGAATTAAATCATTACCCATTGTCTATGATACACACATCTTCTATTGATTTATATGGGATCTCTAATAGGTAATAGCCACATATGATGACATGTAAATGAACAAGTTTGTGTAATAATACACCATAAATACACGATTCTATAATTAATTAAATTTGTACTCGAAAATGAAAGAAAATAGAACAAAACAAACAAACATAAGCAAAAATTGTATTTACATAAAGACATTGCGAAAACGTATGAGTAAATTGGTATCAGGCGTGTCTTTTAAGAAAAAAAAATAAATTAATAAATTGATCTTATCACATAACAGATGTGTTGTTTCAAAAAAAAAAAAAAAAATTTGATCGAAAACATTGGTGGTACTTCAGAAACCAAAACAATTAAATTATCACACCAATCAAGTAGACCCTAACACAAAACCCAATGACCTAGTTATAGGTTAAATAAACAAACTGTGTATTAGATACGATTTAAACTGGATTAAGTATTATATTAATATCTCATTTAAGGTAAGTCTATATTTTTACTTCGTGGTATTCTAATATATTCTTTACAAGTATGTTATAATCTGAAATATGATAACATATGCATATAATTAATAATCTGGATTTCAATTTATAACATAGTCAGTACAAATATAAGTTATTGATAATGAATAATTTATTAGTTAGAAAAAATAGTTCACTCAAGTCATCCATTCCTCCAATAAACTTTTGGTAGCTTCGGGTGTCTTTTAGCAAATATACGTCCATCCATCGTCCAGAACGAGTCAATTTCGTGTCTTTTCCTGGCATCATTTAGCTTTTCATCAAGTACTGTCGATATTGTGTCAGATCTTCAGTAATAACTGTTTTATCCGGATTATTCTTAAGCTTTCTCTTCTGTTGAAATATAGAGTTCTTAATTTTCCAATTCCTAAATCGACAGATTAACTGGGCATTACCATATTTGTTTATAGATCCTATTATGTGTGACCTGTCAATATCATCAACTGTTATATTTACACCAAGAAGAGATTTGCATAAACCAACTATCTTATCATCTGTTGAACCAAGCTCGGTTTTCTTCAAGGAACATTATGGAAACGCAGAGAATTTCGCCTCCCATATTGCTGTAGTTCCTCTAAATCAATTTCAATAGATTCGACTCTACCATCCATTTGCTTATTGCTTTCTTTAAGTTCTGAATTTTTAACCATCAAATCGGAAATTATTTGCTCCTGTTTCTCTATTTTGGCTTCGAGATTAGAAACATAATTTGATAGAGCACTGTCTACACTAGCTTTAACAACATTAGCAATTAATGGACCGATACAATCAACAAAATCTGGACTAGCAATAGTATGTTTAATAACTTTGATAAATTAACTGACTGGCCTTCATTCTTGTGTTTACTCATTTATTATTTTGTCCCTTCTCTCAACGTATTATCCCTCCATACTAGTCTTTATTAAAAAAAAGAAAGAAAAAGCGCACACAACCCTCAGAACTTTGTGAACAATTATAAAATTTTAAACTACAATTACAGTGAATAATTATTGTACGCCTGTCAAGAATTAAGAACACATTATTTTTCATATTAAGGTACGATAGAAGTTTTATATTAAGAGAACTCTCACAATGTTAGACTCTCGCCTCCATTTTATACAATTATTAATTGATGACATTTTCCGAAGATCATTTGACAAGAAATCGTGCCTCTCTTGGGGTCTTGAATGATGAAAGAAATAACCAACATTTGAGAAAATTGCCGGGTCGAAAAGAAAGAGATTGTTCTGTATGTTCTGTACGATATGTCCCTGATGGCAGGAAGAGGTCGAAACATATATAATTATATGTGTTCTCTGTCGTAAAGTTGTTCATAAAACATGTTATAAGAAACACAGCAGACGATGTAAAGCTGATGAATAAAAAATCTTTCTTGATAAATGATTATATGATATGAATCTTGACTTTTGTATCCCAAGCTCATATACTGAAATTTTTCATAAAGAATAATCACAAAGTGATAACTTAATTTGCAATAGTTCTTTTTTCATATTACCGACTTTTGACTCGGAAGTATATGATTTTTAGACAGATTACCTTCTCTGGTCTCTATTCAAGTAAGAGCAACTGAAAGAAGTAGGGTCAAGCTTACAATCAGTGAAATTAGTTTGTCATGTATAGAAAACATAAATCAGTTTATCCCCTCCTCCAAAAAAAAGTTTTACCAATTGTAAGCTTGATTTTACTTTATCTGGTTGCTCTTACTCGAACGGGGACCAGAATATCTTACAACAGAGTAGGTAACCTGTCTAAATATTATTAACTCCGGAGACAAAAGTCGGTAATATGAAAATAAACTATTAAAAGGTTGAATTCCCGCCAATTTTCAGTTAAAATTTTTAGGCGCTATCAAACCTGTACTATGACGTCGACGTTATTTGCGTAATCGTAAAGACAATCAAAAAAGCCTTGGCATTGAAGGGGTTTTGTTTACAAGTTGTTTGGCAGCGAAAGGGTTAAATTACCTTGTCTGTATGTTCGGTCGTCCATTCGTAACTTACGTTACATATTTAAAAATGTTTTGTATTATATAATGCTTTGTTATTTGGTCTGAAACTTTATAATGTTGAGTTGTAATGTGAAACCTATTTTCAGATTTGCGGGGAGTTATTTATTATACCCACTTTAGCATACACATTTTCGTCCTTTTCTCATAACGACTTGTAATATACTTTGCATGACATTGCGTGCAATTTCTTATTCCCCTTATTGTGACCTGTATAAACTCGTATGAATAAGAATATATGACGAAGTTAATTTTATTATAATAAAATAAAACAAAGAGAGAATAAAATAAATCCACTTCACGGGTCTAAAATCTTTTGCTGTTTCACTTTGAAATATAGAAGATACTAGAAAGTCTGCTTCATATTTATATTTTTTTCTGGAATTAAACATACATGTGAATATGATAATCAAGGGAATGTAACAAAGTTTATAATTGCAGTATTCTTCACTGGGGTAAAGCTGATGACCGTAATTCGATTCACGGTCATCCCAAGATGGCGGACGCAGAATTAGGTAAGAATATGTATTGTCTGTTAAAGTGTTTCTATTATATATTCTATATAAAGCATACATTGGTATGATATAAACTTATTAAAGATTCACACGGAAATCACAAATTACTACCGAGAAATGTATATGAAATAGGAAATTCGATTTGAAAAAATCGCTAAGATGACCGTAATTCACAATCGAGATGACCGTAACAGTACCAGAGATTCAAAACAGGGATGACCGTAATTGGTAAAAGATGACCGTAAATTCTAAGAAATATCCGTAATTGTATTAACAGCTGTTCAACTTTTTTTGTATCAAATAATTATACCCCACGCAACGAGTTGCGGAGGGTATAATGTTTTTGACCCGTCCGTCCGTCAGTCCTGTTTCTTGTCATCGCAACTCCTCTCAAACCACACAACAGAATTTCACGAAACCATTTTAGATAATAAGGACATACTATGTAGTTGTGCATATCGACAGGAAATTACGATTCAATTCTTTTTCTAGGAGTTAAGCCCCTTTGAACTTATTTACTTTAATGTACTACTGCAACAGTTTGTCATCGCAACTCCTCTGAAACCATACAACAGAATTTCATGAAACCTTTTCAGATAATAAGGACATACTACGTAGATGTGCATATCGACAGGAAATTACGATTCAATTTTTTTCCAGGAGTTACGCCCCTTTGAACTTATTTGCCCAATATACTACTGCAACCTTTTGTCATCGCAACTCCTCTCAAACCACACAACAGAATTTCATGAAACCTTTTCAGATAATAAGGACATACTACATAGATGTGCATATCAACAGGAAATTACGATTCAATTTTTTTTCCAGGAGTTACGCCCCTTTGAACTTATTTGCTTCAATGTACTTCTGCAACAGTTTGTCATCACAACTCCTCTGAAACCACACAACAGAATTTCATGAAACTGTGTAGATAATAAGGACATACTATGTAGATGTGCATATTGACAGGAAATTATGATTCAATTTTTTTTTCTAATACAGTTTTTTTTCTTACACTTATTTTAATACTCCAATGACAATGTGGGGACGTGGGGTATGTGAGCGCGCTCAATAAGGTTCTTTCATTGATCATGTTTTTCCTATAGGAGTACTTGTACTATGGGTCTTGGGGTCAAAACTAAGAATTGACCCCTCATGACCTGATATGTCCTTTCCTGTAAAATATAAATGAGATCACTGTCAAAGTTTCAAAAACGTAAATACTGATATGTATATCAAGAAGAAGATCATAGATTTTGAATAAGGTTCAATATATTTTAAAAGTTATGCAGGGATTTATTTATCAATTTTGGAGTTCTGATCAGAGACTTTTAAAGTCTCATAACTGTCAACAAAATATAGAAAACTACTAATTTGATTTGAAATTTTCCTTAAACGAATGTTATGAATAATCAATTATATAATATAATTTCATCAGAAATATCAATTATGGATTATTTTTTGCTAAACAAACGAAACAAACGAAAACTCATGAATAATGAACCAAAAAAGAACATTTTAAGATAGTCAGAAGGTTTATCACTGAACATGTTGTAAAAGTTATACCCTTGGACTACTTATAGTGCATCTCTATATAAAATCCAGATGATTTCAAATTATAGTCTGGCTAAATAACAAAGATGTGTTGTGTTCAGGGGTGATGCATAAATTTCCCGAACAATTAAATATTGAAATTTTGCAAAATTTTTCAGGTAAGGGAACGATCATTTTTATTCTGAGGTGAGGGCCGGGCAGATTTGATCGGGTCAGAAAATTTATTTCAACCATTGTAGAGAAGGATTCTTTATTTCTTATTTTTTTTACTTAAAAATATACATGGCGGTAAAAATATTTTTCTAGGAAGTTAAACCAGAATATTTATTTTCAACTTTATCGAGGTCAGAAAATTTTTATGAAAAATCTGACAGCACCCCCACCCCCACTGGAGTTTTATCAAGAAATGTACTTTGCAAGAAACAATGTAAATTCCCGAGGATGAAAATACAAATAGAACATAACTCCAAGATGAATCTGTCTCCGGCGCTTTCGCTATGACATGTATGAAAAAAGGGTTCATAATAGAAAACCAACAGAGCGAGTCAAAAGTTTTGCATGGACTCAAATTTTGGACAATTGATAGCAAAAATAAAATTGCTAAAATTATGAATGGTTCATGTCTTTATATGTGTAGGTGCCCAGACACAAAATGTTTTAAAAATTTCAAGTAACTTGGGTTAATTAAACTATATATACTATTAATACTGTTCAACGATATATCCTTTAAAAGTAATGATATCTCAATGAAATAGAACAAATCTTTAAAAACAAATAATCGTTTTCTTTAAGAAAAAGATACCAATTGATTAGTGTTCAGTTGTCGTGATCCATTGCATGCTATTCGCAACTTAATTTACAGAGAATTAGATAATTTAAAAAGTACCTCAAACATTTAAGAATTATTTCAATAAAATATTAACAAAAAATAAAGTTTCACTGTCTCTGTTGATTGGTCTATCATTTTGTCTTGCAAGTAAAATAAGAAAATGTTTTTAAAAAACTACGATGAAACTAATGAAAGTGAGCTCAGGCAAAATATTACTAAATTTATAATTTAGTCTTCCACTTAGATCCTTGAAATAGTCTTTTACGATTAGCGTATTACAAGGAGGAACCTTGTCAAATTGTATAAAAAAATGTTATTCATACATCAAGATAAAGTCAGCTTTTAATCTGCTTCCTGTGGAAACATACATATGGGCTCGGTTAGCTGATAAAAAATATGTTCAATCAATGTTATTTTCTAACTTTTTGTTGTATCTCTGCTAGTATCTCTGTCAATTTGTATTAAAAGGTTAACGTTGCTATCAATATTTCATTGTTTACAAGCAATATGCAATTTACTATCCATGTCCTGTACTGAAAATACGGCAAAAAGTTGAAAAGACATTGATTAAACATATTACATCCGCTAACCGAGCCCCTATTGAGACAAACTCAACATTTACTGTTGCTAGGATTATGGAATCACGGTCATCCTTGTTATATGTTACGGTCATCTTGAAAAAAAAATGATGATGAATTACGGTCATCTTAGCGATTTTTTTCAAATCGAATTTCCTGTTTCATATTCATTTCTCGGTAGTAATTTGTTATTTCCGTGTGAACCTTTTATAAGTTTATATCATACCAATTTATGCTTCATATAGAATATATCATAAAAACACTTTAACAGACAATACAGATTCTTACCTAATTCTGCGTCCGCCATCTTGGGATGACCGTGAACCGAATTACGGTCATCAGCTTTACCCCAGTGATTCTTGATGTGAACTTCTCAATTTCGAGCAAAAACATGTCATCTGCATTCAAATATAGCTGGTATATCCAACTATATATCAGATATATGAGAAATTCTAATCAGTAAACTACTCCAACGAGGTTAAGATGAAGGGAAAGGGAAATCCATGATCATCACAGCGAGTGAACTAGATAAGGTTTCAGTTGCTGATATCGTTACATCTCTAAATCACTTTCTCATTCGGACGATTTTTCTTAAAGCATGTGTGTAGATTTAGGTACCAGATCGCCAGTATCAAGAATGGCTGGACAGGTTTGCCCGCAGGTGATTGTAACCATCTATAAGCAGTTTATTTGTCTTGTTTTTTGGAATCGATACCACTTCAATTGATTTCATAATTTTTTGTGGTTCCGTGAACCGTTATGGGATAGGGAATTTTTACTTACTTTTGCCCTGTTTATGTTCCCGCGCTTTATGTTTATGTTCCCTCGCTTTATGTTTATGTTCCCGCACATTGGTCATTTCTGTTGTGACTATTATACGTTCACTTTGATGAATGCTTCCTTAGAAGACACCACACATATTCTAATAGGCTGATCTGATATTGTTGAAACACAAAGACACAAACACAAATATATAATATCTATCTAGTTTGGTGATTTTCAGAGTTATGGGACTTTAGTCGTTAGAGAACTAGACAATTTTTCATAAGTTTCTGGTAATAACTCGAGTATCATTTTACATAATCAAATTAAAGAATTTGATTTTCATATTAGTCATTTCTGGGTTGAAAATTTATTTGTAAAAAACTAGACAATAACATCCATACCTATTGATTGTTTCGCGAGATTTGTTACGATTTTCTGATTAGAGATTCCAGAGTTTAAAAGTAATGATTCTTACTGTAAAAACTAGGCTTTTCCATCTGTACATGTTCCGCGCATGTTTGATTTAATACTTGCAATCTTAAATTGCCTTTTGACCACAAACCAAAGGAAAATTACTGTCCTTTGTTGTTTGTACACTTACTGTATAATATGTCTCAGATGTAAATACCGTCCTTTTGATAAGTTAATTTGTTGTGTCTTTTTTTTTCTTGCAATTCATACACAAAAATCAACGTCGCATCAATGAATGGAGCTGCTTTATCATTTAATAACTTGTATAACAAGAGGCTCTCAAGAGCATGAATCGCTCACCTGTAATTTTTTGCTTAAATCTTTCATCAATGATTATTTTTTCTTTTCAATATATATTAATGAATGGCTTAAAACTTCCATTGAAATGTTCTTTGTATCTGTCATATTTTCTTCAAAATCAAAGAAATTCATTTTACCACCATGTTTCATTTTAGCCATAGTGGCTATGTTTCTTGACGTACAAGAAAATAAAATACAAAATTTATACTAAATACTCTGAAACTCATTCAGCCCAAGTTTGGCTGAAATTGATTCAGCAGTTTCAAAGGAGAAGATTTTTTAAAGTAAGCAAACTAAATGAACAAATTGTGAAAAATTGATTTTAAAGGGCAATAACTCCTTAAGGGGACAATTGACAATTTTTCTCACACGAACTTATTTGTAGATCTTACTTTGCTGAACATCTTTGCTGTTTACAGTTTATCTTTATCATTAATAATATTCAAGATAATAACCAAAATCTGCAGAATTTCCTTAAAATTACCAATTAAGTGGCAGCAATCCAACAATGGGTTGTTAGATTCATCTGAAAGTTTCAGGGCTGACAGAGCTTGGCCTAATAAACATGTTTTACCTCTCATCAGATTAGCTCTAAATGCTTTGGTTTTTGAGATATAAGCAAAAAATTGCATTTTACTCCTACGTTCTATTTTTAGCAATGGCGGCCATGTTTTTTTACGAAACAGAAAATTAAACACAAACTTTATTCTAGATACCCTTAGAATCATTCAGCTTAAGTTTGGTTGGAATTGGTTCAGTAGTTTCAGAGAAGAAGATTTTTTAAAGTTAGAAAACATGATAAACAAATTGTGTAAAATTGTCCTAAAGGCCAATAACTCCTTAAGGAGTCAATTGACAATTTTGATCTATGAATTTATTTGTAGATCTTACCTTACTGAACATTTTTGTTGTTCACAGTTTATCTTTATCATTAATAATATTCAAGATAATAACCAAAAACTGCAAAATTTCCTTAAAATTACCAATTTAGTGGCAGCAACCCAACAATGGGTTATCAGATTCAACTGATAATTTCAGGGCTGATAGAACTTCACCTAATGAACACTTTAACCCCACGTCAGATTTGCTCTAAATACTTTGGTTTTTGAAATATAAGCCAAAAACTGCATTTTACCCCTATGTTCTATTTTTAGCCATGGCGGCCATGTTATTTGACGAAACAGTAAATAAAACACAAACTTTATTCTAGATACCCTAAGCATCATTCAGCTTAAGTTTGGTTGGAATTGGTTCAGTAGTTTCAGAGGAGAAGATGTTTGAAATAGTTTACACCAGACGGCGCACGACGACAGACGACGACGGACGACGACGGACGCCAAGTGATGGCAAAAGCTCTCATGGATTTGTCGATTAATGTTGCTCTCTTGTCACTGCAAACAGAAGTATTAGAAAGTAAACTTTTCGAAAATAAAGTCGTGAAATGTTTTAAGTGCAAATACAAAACTTTGTCTATTTTAGAAAGGTAACTTCTTGAAATAAGCATTGAATTGTTTTCGGTGCCCATACACAATGATACGAAACCGTTACTATTTTTGACAGGATTTTCCAGGGCTACCGATTGACGTAGCTAGCCATTGATTATAATTTGACACGATTTTATTTAATTTAAGAACTAACAAATTATTACAGGGAAAACACTAATTAACTTCTTGACCTTACACTATAATGGTTTACTAGTTAATGATATATATAATCAGCTGCAAGTGAAACATGAGACTGGTTTCCTATAATAACCTGGCCAGTATAAAGTCTACGAGCCAACATCATGTTTTTGTAATTTATCGTGGTTATTGTAGAAGTCATTACGGTAAGGACTTTTATATTGTTTTATGTAAACACAGTCCTTCCTGTAATTGATTTGTACCCTATGGTACCCATTGTGTATTAGTTATGATTAAAATTATTTAAACAAAATTACTTTAAATAAAATGTCCTAACGAAAAGATAATTTACACGTCTATGATATATGATTGTTAAGTATTATATAATCTTTCCCAAAATAATACTGTAAAATTGTTATAATGTCATATTTATTTCCCGTTTTATGTAACATTCAAATGCTGAACTCGGTGAACTGATAAAGAAAAATTGTCGAAAAATCATTTCAAATTTGAATTTCGTTCCACGTTTTATGTATAAAATTTCTTTTAGATGCTAACGATCTAAATACATCAGTAAGTAACTAACTTTATATACAGTAAAATTATACATACTTAAACACGATATATGTATGTCACTGATGGCAGAAGATTCAGTTTTACTAATAACATTTGAAATCAAAATTGCTCAAGTTGGTATCCATTATAAAAAAAAATTATTAGAAAAGGTAATTTTGAATTACCTAATAATCTTATATTTCATGAAAGGCTTTTACCTTAACATGCTTTAACGTTTACTTCATATGAAGAAAAGTTTACTGGAGCCCGATAACTTCATTTTTTTTAATATTTCGAAATGATTATAATTATTATGTCAAACGGATCGGAGATGGCGGCCATTCTGAATTTGGAACGAGCATTTTTTTTAACAGCACAACATCCATTAAGCAATTACATAATTCATATTTCGTACACGTATTTTTCATTCGGGAATACTTTCAATAATTACTTTATTGTTAAAAAAAATCTATTTCCCAAAAACGTATACACCTGTATTTCATAGAAATCTTACACTGAGTAATATATATACTCACTTGTTCATGACTTATGTGTGATTTTTTCTTTGAAACGCAGGACTCGACCATCAAAGTTCTTATGACGTGTCGAAACCTAATGCATGTACAAAATTCTTTGACGGTGAACTATTTAAGAATTTGTGGTCGTCATTATATATACACGATCTGGCCTCCTGAAGGTGTTAATACATCCCACTGGTAATATAATTTACCATATATTTATTCAATGTTACCATAGGCGGATCCAGGGGGGGCCGGACCCCCCTTTTCGTGGGAAAAATTTGGTTAATTATATAGGGAATCATTGAAGCATGACTGGAGCGCCCCCTTTAGGTCAGTCAGCGCCCCCGCCCTTATGAAAAGTTCTGGATCCGCCACTGGTTACCTCACCAAAACTGCGAGCGTTTCTAATAAAATTTACTTTAGAATTGCGCCCTATGGGCACGGCGGTCATTCTGTATTTCGAGACAAATGACGTACAATAAATAGGTAACGACGGTCAAGTATTGTATTCGAATAGTGAGTGATCTGGCATTGGATCGATAAAGAATTCACCCCGAGAAGACATTTGCAAGGTCAGTATCTATTCCTATTTATTGAATTATAAGAACAAATGTTGAGAAAAATAAAACAGTATCGGAGTGAAATTGTAAACATTAAAATTCACCGTTTTTTTTTTTTACAAAACTTCACAAGGCAGATTGCTCATCATTATTTCAATGTCACAAATGTAAACAAAAGTAATTGTTTTCATGATGTGAATGACAGATGTATTTTCCCTGAACAATGTTGTTCTATGTATTACTATTTTCAAATGCTCCTAAAATTTCTTTGCAGCAGCGTATGTCACAATGTTCCCCAAAAAGCGGAATATTTAAATAGATATGCCATTTTGCTCGTGAGAGACCAGGTACCACTTATTTGTTTTTGAAAGTATTCTTGAAACTTATCGTTCTAAATGTTTAAGGTATTTTATCATTGTAGTTGGTTTATTTGAAGATTGGCCTTGCATGACTTATTCCTCTTCACTTTTGTTGGGGTATAGGGTACGAAGTTCCAATGCCTATTGGTCAGGTTATTTATTCAATGCATTAAATAGTACATAGATGCCCATAGAAGACACCAACATCAAGTTTGCAAACTATAGTTTGACCGCCTATTCCTATTCATTCACGATCATTTGTCTCGATATACCGAATGGCTACTGCGACAGGGAAGT
Organism: Mytilus coruscus; assembly: GCA_017311375.1. NCBI lineage: Eukaryota > Metazoa > Mollusca > Bivalvia > Mytilida > Mytilidae > Mytilus > Mytilus coruscus. The sequence continues at coordinate 36,091,641 of CM029603.1, read as the reverse complement.
AACGTGAGCACTTGTTATAATTTTCTGACAAAAATCTGACTAACGTCAAGTTAAAAGTAAATATACAAAGGGCTAACACTTCAGAATATCGATGATCGAGTTTTGATTTGAAGTGATTTTTAACTTGTTTATACTAAGGTCACGACGTTTCCTTGTATGACTATTAACTAAGAAACACATTTCCTGTCAACGTTTCAAAATGACACACTTATTAATTATTAGCCAGTAAACATTTTACCAGAATAATGTGATGACATATAACAGGAAAACAAGGAATCTAAATTTCTGAATATCCCATATGTAATAGAATTTCATCCATATATAATATATGGCGAGTAAATCTAAGGTAAGTTCATGGTTTTTTGTTTTAGCGAACAATTTTTGTAGTGTCTAATACAGTAGACTCACGATAAAGGTTTTGCCCGTGAATGTGCCAATCAGTTTTTCTCAGTCACACTGAAGTTTCACTTTTGTTTGTTGAAAATGCAAAGATGCTGAATTGATTTATAATATGAAGCTTGGTCACGAAATATTCTAGTCGGCATGTCAATTTTTCCTTGTTTGTGAAATTATAAATTTTGCTGGGACTGAAAATTAACAGTTTCCACATTTTTATTTTATTTTGCAATGGGTAAAAATGATGTTGTGTAGTTGATTATATTGGTAGCTCTGATCGTATTCGAGTTGCATTCGTATTAACGAAATTTAAACAATACGACTCAATACTTATAGGACTGGCTGGTAGGGGATATATATTAGTTACATAGTGTGCTAGTTACCTAATACGATATATAATATGGGGTCAGTAAATTCAATATGGGGTGAGAGCGAACCCCGTATATATCGTATTAGGTCACTAGCACACTGTGTAGCGAATTTATCTTACCGACTATTTTAACATATGTCATTTAGACAAGTGGCCTATCAAAGTGATCAATTTTTCAATATTAAGAACCTACTTTCCATTGGTCTATACAAAAACAAATGCCAACAATAACAACTTGTTAGCTTTTAATGTATTTTCTGTATTTATTTCAATCGTTCATCATCAATTTCTTCGTCTGTTGAAACCTTTCAGATTTTTCCTTAACACCGTGATGGTTTTACAAAGGACGTAACACCACTACCAACTGTGTATTGAAATGAGCCCGGACTACTAACCCCATATGAAATATACACGGTCTCCACGCGGTTGCTTTTAACCAATCATATTCCTAGAAATGTATAGGAGGTAATATAATGTATGATATGTACACGTCGGAACATAGGAAAGACATGTGACTCCAGAACAATCACAAAACAATATTTGTTCATGTGATTTATGTAAATAAGTTAGTATTTTGTTTACCCCGATAACCTAGTTTATACTGATTAAATATTGTTATAAATTTCTTCCATTTATCTGTTAAACTGTCTTATTTAAAAATATACCTGCATATGCCTATTGCTTTACGTAATAAGAAAATGCATTAATTGCATGCATGTTGCATTGATTTAAAAAAAAAATATCGTATCTGCATATGAATAAAGAAATGTGAAAAATGCACCATCTTATCGGTTTCAGCTTACCCCATGTCTCGGTATAAAATACTCAGCAACATAAGAAACACACCACATCTGTTGTGATTCTAGTTTTCTGTCTTTTGAATGCTTTAACTTTATTTTTTTTGTTTAGAAAAAACTTTGTGCAGAGTCTATTATTAGATTTATTGTTAATCTGTCCTCTTCCTGAATGTGCATTGAATATTTGTCACTGAATGTTACGTAAAAAATAGTCAGTCAATCAAAATACGTCTTATACAATACACAGTTTGTATGAGGACGGAGGAGTATCATTGTCAGATAACTTTATCAGTTTTTAACAAGTTTCAAGTTATGATAAAGTATTATACAAGTACTGTTCATAGTGACTGTCGATAACTCACAAAACAGTTATCTAAATTATCAGTACAATTACAGAGTTTTAAGAGCTTACTTGACTAATGGATAACCCCAGTCGACCCACTTTGAACAGCACTCCATTTAAAAAAGTAGTGAATTTGCTCTCTGAATAAGCATGTAATATTCACCACTTGATTTTAACAAATAATCAATCAACAGTTTTATAGGGTAAATACGCCCAAGATAATCCTGATAAGGCTAGGTATGTGAAACATAATTTTTCTGAATCAAGTTTAAAAAGTTTGCTTTTTTCTGCATTCTGAGGCCTGTCTCCTGTTTCTTAGAAACTACCCAATAGATCAATAGCATTCGGCATGTGAATTTCTTATTATAAATAATATAATTGAGCTGCGTCGGATGGAAATCGACGTTATGCAAGTGCACGTAAACATGTACATGTATAAGACTTTGATTCATTTTGGAACATTCAAATGCGAAATAAAAGATGAATTTTGGTCTGTTTTTGTAGTGATCTTATAAAACAACTCAATTTTCAAACAGTTACAGACTTTCCGTAGAGATTTTTTCAACCCGGAATATATCGTAACAGATGTATTTATATTCATTTGCATAATGTCGGTTTCTATCCGACACAGTTCAATTATAATGTATGGGAGATGTGTCGTACAACGAAAATTTAAAAAGTGTTTAGTAATTTGTTTTCCTTTCAACAGTTGTTATAATGGGAGTTAACTCTGTCATAACTACTACTGAAACGATAATATTCCTTCTGAACAAAGTAATCGATTGAAAGGGTGTTTTCAGTCCAAGAGACATCAATGGTATTTGCATATACTTTCGCAATAACCAGAAAGACCTTCTACAGATTAACATTATATTTAATTCTAATTTGCACCCGTCAGAAACGACCACATTTCCTAATGACAAAGACATTAAGGTATAGATATAGAAAAACACTGCATAACGAGGTTCCTGACTTGGGATAGCTCATGAGCATTTTTTTAAAAGATCTTAACCACTTTGTAATCTTAATATTGACCTTGATCAGTGAAATAACAAAAGACACGAAAACTAACGATTAAAATAAGTAAAGACAAAGTACTTAACTCTAAAATGCCCGTATTAGAGATACAGTTACAGAACCCAGGTTCAAAGTACTTCAGTAAAGTACATGTAGCTAGTGTTATCGTTATCCCATTACACACCAATGTTGTACTACAATATATGCTTTGATCATTTCTGACAATGTGCTGTCCGTGATCATCGTTTACATAAACTGAGATAAACTTTATGATAAATACACCCTTTATATAAAAAATGAAAACAACACGTTATTAATGTTCATGCGTCCGAAGTATGTTATCTAAAGGACATACAAATTCCGGTTTAATTTAGAGCGAAATGTGATTCTGTTAAAAAGGATATTTCACTAGGTACGCACAAGGCCAACATTTAAAAACGAGTACATTAAAGTGCTTGAAGGACTTAAGCAGTTCAGTCGAATCCGAGTCTGTCTTACCTTCGAGAGATGCAGTTCTAGTTTAATTGAAATTAAATGGTTTGTGAACAAAAAACAAAATCAGATTTGCTCGTGCAAGTATTGAAACACGAGCTCGTATTGGGCTTGTAGTACCCTCGAGGACTAACACTCGGTCGATGCCACTGCTGGTGGAGATTTTCTCCCCGAGGGTATCACCAGCCAAGTGGTCAGCAATGCTGTGTTGACATGAATTATCATACATATGGTTATAATTATAAATTAACTGTTTACAAAACTTAGAATCTTCAAAATACTAAGAATGTTCTACCCCAGGAAAAGATTACCTAAGCTGTATTGGGAAAAAAACTTTCGGAATTTAAGGTCCTCAATGCTCTTCAACTTCGTACTTTATTTGGCCCTTTTAACCATTTTGATTCGAGCGTCACTGATGAGTCTTTTGTAGACGAAACGCGCGTCAGGCGTACACATTTTTAATCGTGGTATCTATGATGAGTTTATTTCAAACATGCTCGTTACCCAACAAGTAGTAATGTTATAAACGTACGATACTCATGTCAGTTAATTTAAACATGCTCGTTACCCAACAAGTAGTAATGTTATAAACGTACGATACTCATGTCAGTTAATTTAAACATGCTCGTTACCCAACAAGTAGTAATGTTATAAACGTACGATACTCATGTCAGTTAATTTAAACAGGTCGCAGTGTACGTGGTTCAATCTGAGATTTTATTTAATCTGAGATACACGAAAGGAAGCAGATGGATGGAGGATGACATAGAAAACTGATTACATCAACTATGTTTTCACGATTTTAAATGAAGTAATTGAATAACTGATAACCTCAATAATCTGGAAAGGCGGAAGTGCTTTAAAATTTTTGTAGTTATCAAAGAAGGTTGCCTTTGATCACAAGTTTTATTTATATATCAAGTTTTTTGTATTATTTATCTTTACCTGAACTTTACAACGTTTTTTTGGAAATAAAAAAAATCATATTTCAACAAAACATAATAGATATGCAGAAGTAACAACTACTGAACTAGCATAAATCAGTCTCTGTAAAAAAAGAAAAAGGATAATTTTCTATTTCCCCAGATTTTTAATGCATGTCATTGGAAAAACGAGACTATACGTCTCAATTGTCGGGTAAATTAACAACAAAGCATATATAGCTTATTATACGGTAGGGGTTTTGCTCATTGTTAAAGGCCGTACAGTGACCAATAGTTAAATTCTACGTCATTTGGTCTCTGTTAGAGAGTTGTCTCATTGGCAATCTACTTATATTTATAGGGCCTTCTGTCTCAATTGTTGGATAAATAGCAACAGGACCATACATTTTGAAACGGCGAAATATGATGCGAGAATTTCCACTATAGAAATCATACATTTCTTTTATTCAGAGTTAAGATCACTGGATATTGATATAACAGGAAAAGGGGGATGCCCTTATTTTCAAAATGTATTTCCCGTAAATGACATTGTCCCAATCTTGTCCGTTCATACTTCCTCCTGTGTGTATGGTTGTGGTTTGAGTTTCCTACAAACATAATAAGATATTTAACAATGTTGTTCCAATCTTCCTCTACTCTTGATCACATGCGTTTGTGGAGTGAATCCCCCCTTTTTTATTTGTGTGTTTATATTTTATTTGAAAACATTTTTTTCATATTTCAACTTATATTAATTTAGTTTTACTTATTTAAGGTGTTCAAGTCATTTCAATGTGATTTAACAATATTAGAAAAAACTAATATTGTTAAATCGCATTGAAAGATTTTGAACACCTTAAATAAGTAAAACTAAGTTAATATAAGTTGAAATATGAAAAATATTTTCAAATAAAATATAAACACGCAAATAAAAAAAAAGGGGGGGATCCACTCCACAAACGCCTGTGCTCTTGATAGTTAATTTCGAGTAAGAATACCGATGTTAGAAGGACGACGCTATAGGTTACTAATTAAGAATAGGAAGTTGAGAATCGGAAAATTGACATAAGGGTTTTGATTAATCTTATAGTGTTGATTTGTCCAGAGTTTAAATTTCACGAAAAGGTGCAGTTTTTTTTCTGTCTCTGATGTAACTTTGATTTCAATTGCACCAGGAAATGTAGAAATATAAAATGTACTAGGATTACTTGGTAAATAAAGTCAAATAACTAAATAGGAGAGTACAGGATGTTTTTCATTACTGTAAAAATGTTTTGTAAAGGATCTTTTCAAACGATTACAAGAGCAAACCGGCTAGTAGTGGCACCCAATTAATACAACTCATCAAAGATGGCTTATAATTGTGTACGCCAGACGTGCATTTCGTCTACAAAATAATCATAGTAAATATCGAATAAAAAAGTTAAAGGGCCGAATGAAGTACGAAGTTGCAGAGCATTGAAGATCAACTTTTTGTTTGTGGTTTTAATGGATTATTGACTTTTTGCTTATTTGTCGTATTTGTTTTTGGAATCAAAGTGATTCTGAAAGAAGAAGGATTTTCTTGACTAGCTGGGATTGGAAACTTGTCTCTTGTCACTTACTATTTTTAGCTCATCCTTGGAACTAAGTTCAATGTTAGCTATTGCTATCTCTTTGCATCCGTCATCTTGTTTAAAAATAACCTTTCGCCTCAGCAACTTCAGGCTATTCTGAACAAAACTTGGCCACAGTCATCCTTAGGTTATCTTGTTTGTAAATAATGTCGTGTATGCCTGCCCAGCAAAAACAGGCGGCTGTTGCCAAAAACAAAACCTGTCGGTCAAATTATATTTTTTGCTTAAATTTCAAAAATTAAAACAGCTAGAGAAAAAAAAACCGTAACCTCAAAACGTTCAGCAGTAATAAACTAACACTAGAACACACCCGCCAAATATTGCGGGCATTTAGAGCGTGGTTGAAAGTTTGTAAACTGTTGTAGGATGAATTTTTGTAAAAGATTTTATGACTGGAGAATTTCAGGAAAGGTATCAAAAGTCATAGGTACTTGGGGACAGGACAATTGTTTAAGCCCTCCCCTTTTTTTTCAAAATCCTTTATTTTTTTGTTTCTATTAATTTCAATTATTTTCGTGTTTTCTGTATACTATGAACAGACATATACTATAATCTCTATATAATATATGACAGCCGTTAATTGTAAACTTGGAATTGATAGTAAATAACAAATACAATGTACACTTTATTTATAGTATATGTATGTTCATAGTATACAGAAAAAGCGAAAATAATTGTCCTGTCCCCCAAGTTTTTTTGAAAATTATGTGTAATTTTAAGTCCTAAGGGAGCTACCATTTGATTTTTATGGTGGGGCTAGGATGAAAAATTTTGTCCTGCCTTTTATTTTCCCTCTATTCAGTCCTGCCTTTTTTTTCACTTTATTCGGTCCTGCCTTTTTTTTTAGTTTATCCTGACTTTTTTTACATAAATTGTCGTCCTGCCTTTTTTTTGCAAATAATCTCATCCTGCCTTTTTTACTCAAAACTCCTGTCCTGCCTATTTTTCAAATTTCATCCTAGCCCCATAAAAATCAAATGGTAGCTCCCTAAACAGAAGTCTTGTCTATGACTCAAAAGTCCGTCCGATGACGGAAACAATATCCGGACGCCTTTATTTTCGTTTTCCTCCCAAAATAACCCAAACGGAATAATCATAAGCGAGGATGACAAATGCGACTATGCATGGTACCTATAGGACACAAAGGCATGATGATTAATTTATTGTGGAAGGAAGAGAAGCGACACACAAAATGAGGTCTTCTCATTTATTAGTATAGATTCCTTTTTTTATTGATTCGCATTGGTCAATCAACTCCTTATAGAAGTTATGGTTCTTATATAACAGTTAATAAAATTATTAAAAACTCAGAACTACGAATAAGTCAATACGAAATCGTTAATCGACTCCTTACAGGAGTCATCGCCTTAAATGATAATGAATATCCATGTCTGCATATTTTTGCTATGATCTATTAACTATTTAAGAACAAGCGCAACTGTACACCGCAGAAATTATCAGAATGATAAGGCATACAAATAAGTCCATAGCGCAATTGACGATCGACTCTATATTGTTGTTTACCTTAAATGGTGATTTTTACTCAGTTTGTACGATAGAGAGTAACAGCAAACAGCAAAACTCCTCATCAAACCAAGATCTAAAAATAATTCAGATGACTGAAATCGTTAATCGACTCCTTATAGGGGTTATTGTCCTTAAATGAAAATTAATAATGATTTTTGAATTTTTTGCTACTATCTTGATAACAATTATAAAAAAGAGAAATTGTCCCAGCAGAAATGATGTTTCTTGATGACTACTTGAGGACATTTGTTGGATTTTGATCACACTTGTACAAGTTAAAGGTTAATGTCTCAATAACAAAAAGAGACAGCAGTAAATTGTATGTAAATCTTTAAAGTCTTAATTTCTGGATGGTATCTCTTAACTATGACTTTAAGTTTTCTTCTAGAAATATTTCCATTGGGCATGTGTCTCCAAAACCCGGTGCGACAGGCCATGATCAGGGGAAACCCATGTCCAACTTTTATTTAAACGGAGTGATCCAAAAGGTTTTTGTTTATACTAAGGCATAAAAAGTTTGTAAACAAAATATTGATAAGATTTCAATTTAATTTTGCAGAATTATTATTGCGTGAGCTTTTGTTAATATTCTCAACCTGGTTTGTTAACGTAAATATCAATACGGCATATGTTTTGCCAGATGTACTATATATTCAACCTTGAAGATTTTATTATCGAAGTCATTACGGCTCTAAACAGAAAGAATCATACAAAAAACTTGATATATATTTGTTTGTGTGCAAGTATAACTTGTTTAATTCAAATTGTATGCCTTTTCGTTATAGGAGTCGGATGTCTGTGGTTTATTGTGGGGTCTGTTGTAATCTCCAATACTATTGATGATTCCTGTTATCCTTTTTATTATGTTAAGGTTGAACATTGTAAATCAAATCTAGCTTTAAAATCTACAGTTATATTTAGCTTTATTTTTCTTACTCTTCGCGTGAAGTTCAGTGTTGAGATCAGCTAGGTATTTTTTATTGTAACTATAAATATATATATATGCATGGCAAATCAATCTTGTTTAATATGTATGCTGATTCCTCAATGAACTGTCACTCTTTGTAGCATAACAGATAAATGAAGCGTAAACTATACTGTGTCATTAATGTCATAAGAAATCAACCACCGTAGAAATCAACACCATGGTATTGCGTTTATCGATACAATAAACACCATATTTTAGAATAAATATCAACAATTATATAAACTTTGAAGCTCAGATTGAACTTGAGTTCAAATATGAAGGCACACTCTAGAGTTCCCTAAACTATATGGATGGTGGATTTTTCATAAGGTTAAACTCCTTTATACACATATATATCTTGTTGCATTTATCTCAAATATTCTGAATAAATAAAAAAAAAAAATAAACTGAGTGTAACGGAAATCATATAGGAAAGGACTGACAACACACAAAACCGGAAGAGAAACACACGTTTACAAGCATTAGACAATAAAACAATGAACAAAGAATTAGCTACACAAACCCCATCAAAACTCGGGTTAAAAAAAGTATACTCGAATCACCATTGTGTTTTGCTGGTGTCAAGTAAAAACCAAGTAGCTACAACTAATGAAACATTGCCATGGTCATCTGTGTCACAGATTTTCCGTCACGGTCGACCAAACAATGTTAGAATCTTCAAAACTTTCGAATGAGTAACTTCAACGTTACCATAAGCAACAATCAATTGTTAAAGTAATTCTGATATGAAACTCAAGCACTGCTATTTGAATATCGATACATTTCAACGATGAATTAACAGTTTAAAAATATTGCAATTGTAAAAAAGCTACCTTTTCAACTCTCTCAGACAGTTAAACTAGGGCATTTTGGCAGGACAACAATAACAGACCCTAATATTTTTCTAGGATTTTATTTTTCATAATGCACTGGTGGTCATACCATACAATCCACCAGCAGTGGTGGCATCGGCTCGGTGGTTATACCATACGATCCACCAGCAGTGGTGGCATCGGCTCGGTGGTTATACTATACAATCCACCAGCAGTGATGGCATCAACTCAGTGGTTATATCATACAATCCACCAGCAGTGGTGGCATCGGCTAGGTGGTTATACCGTACAATCCACCAGCAGTGGTGGCATCGACTCGGTGGTTATACAATACAATCAACTAGCAGTGGTGGCATCGACTCAGAGGTTATACCATACAATCCACTAGCATTGATGGCATCGACTCGGTGGTTATACCGTACAATCCACCAGCAGTGATGGCATCAACTCAGTGGTTATATCATACAATCCACCAGCAGTGGTGGCATCGGCTAGGTGGCTATACCGTATAATCCAGCAGCAGTAGTGGCATCGACTCGGTGGTTATACAATACAATCAACTAGCAGTGGTGGCATCGGCTCAGAGGTTATACCATAAAATCCACTGGCAGTGATGGCATCGACTCGGTGGTTATACCATACAATCCACCAGCAGTGATGGCATCAACTCAGTGGTTATATCATACGATCCACCCAGCAGTGGTGGCATCGACTCGGTGGTTATACCATATAATCCACCAGCAGTGATGGCATCGACTCGGTGGTTATACAATACAATCCACCCAGCAGTGATGGCATCGACTCGGTGGTTATACAATACAATCCACCAGCAGTGATGGCATCAACTCAGTGGTTACACCAAATTACATAACACCGAAATTAATTTTATGCACCGTTCGTAGTAAGTGTGTTTAGATACATGTTGAAATAATTGTTTCTTTTTGAAATTGAAAATAGTGGTTTTGTAAAATATTAATCTTAGCTTTACATAATAGAGACGTATGGTCTTTTGATTATATTGCATTATATACAATTAATACTTTACTGTTTGTTTTAAAAAAAAATGTCATCGAATACAATATAAAGTGCACGTATTGGATATAACAAAGTTAAATGTATTTCCATATACGATTTGCGACGTTGTATTTTGATATGCAGTTACACCCTTCAGTTTCCAATCTTTAAAAGAATCCGAAGTAGTAAGGCGGACCCCAAGTGATAACTTATTTTATATATCCTCTCCTCTTATTACGTATTCTGAAACTAATTGTATCGCGCAAACAATTCATAAGACTCTAGAAAGGTTAGATTATAATTCAAATAATTAAGTTGTCATTTCCTTATAAACCGAATCACGTTTGTCCAGTATTTGGAGAATGGTGTTCAAAGTAAGATGTACACCCAGAGTACAGCAGGAAAGGTAATTTTATCGAATTTTTTTTTTTACTTATTTAGCATCAATGGTATCTCCTGCAAGTTATTTTTTTTAAATATAAAATAATATGATACAAATCATTGATTGATAAATTGATTGATCGATTGGTTGGGTGGTGGCTGGTTAAGTCAAGCCAGAAATAACATATGCTACTAGTATATAAAATGAAAAAAACATTTTATAAATGACATGCGTCCGAGGCGATTTTCTTCATTTACCGTCATCAGGAACCTCCAAAGCCGAATATTTGAAAGCTAAGGATGCCAACTTTGACTGAGGGATTATCGATGCAAATGAAATATGGGTATTCTCTGGTTTGTACTAGATTAAATTGCTGAACCTGATAAGTATTATTTATAACATATTTTGAAAGTTCAGATATATTGTAGTGTAATAAATATATTTTACCATTAAAATATACTTTATATTACGCAAGATTTCCTAATTATTTCTTTTTACTTGTTTTACAAAAGCTGAATTATTATCCAAAAATTATTTCGTTTACTTACATAGATAAAGAAATAAACCTCACAGTTTCAATGTTGTCGTTTGTTATTAAATTCGTGGACCAAATTAATAAAAAAAATCCTTCGTCTCAATTTTTAGTAAGAGGAAAAGTACCATTAAAGGGGTGCTGGTTGCCAAATGATTTAAGTAGTCGTTCATGATCACAGATTTGACTCAAATTCTCATATATTTAGATTTATAACATTAACAATTTACAATGCATTGACTCGTTATATTGTATCAGCATTTCATGCGTATTTAAGACTACACGCCATCTATTTAACAACCGAGTTGACCTTCGAAGACTGCCGATGGTGATACGATCCGATATAAAAATAAATATAAATAGACAGACAAGCACGAGCAATCGTATACATACGACTTTTCTAGGTCTGTTTGATTTCATGTCATAGATTAGAAAAATGTAAACCATCGTATTGCCTAAATATGAATGATTTTTTTTTGGGGGGGGGGCGAATCAGTCAACGAAATGGGGTTTTCCTGGTGGCTCCCTTGTTTCACTTTTCAATGTCAACATTCTTTTCTTTTTGATAACCGAACGCGCTTAGCACATGCGTAACGGATTTCCAGCTAAGGGTCACATTAAGGTGACATGAATACGGATTCAAGTGAGGTTGTATTATTGACTTGCAAGCCAATATTACTTTAGCAATGTTTTTGAGCTTATTTTGACAAAATTGAACCAAACTGACTGCTAATTGCGAAATATAATTTTGATATTCCTGTTTTATAAATGTTTGAAACTACGCAATATCTGTTATTATATCTTTCAAATCCAATGATACAATTCATCTATCATCGTGTCTGTCGTTTTTCTGGCAGATTCTGTACACGTCTACAGCAGATTAAGAGATAAATGGTAACTGATGTTAAAAGAACATGTACTTCGCCAGAAAATCATTTATCACGAGGCAGTATCCCAAATTATTGAAATGTTATATGATATCAGTAAATTACGTATTCTGATTACCATGGATGTATCGGATTTGAAAGGATTGTAAATTAGATCTGCCTAGGATATCATTCAATATATGGTATGTTTTGACAATGAGACAACTACTAGTAACCATCAGAGACAAAATGACGAAAGTGGCTGCATATCCCCCCCGCAAAGACATCATTATTTTAAGTTGTTTTTTGCTCCCAAAGACATGATTATTTTAAGTTGTTTTTTTGTCCCAAAAGACATTATTATTTTTTGTTGTTTTTTTAACATTTTAAAATCACCCCAGTAGCCAGTGCTTCGGTTCTGACATCTTTTTAATGATACATTGTGATTGTGAATTTTCAGTTCCTAAATTGGGTGATATTATTTAAAACTAAGCTTGCAACTCCTCAAAGCAAAACTGTCCTAAGACGGTTGTGACTGGTCTGGTTCGGTCCTTCTAAGGTTTTGTCCTCTCAATGTTTAATTCATTTAGCCCCCTAAAGTTGTGATCTCGAGTGAACTTTTTGAAGATTATTCGAGAAACACGTAGTGTATGTAGTGATATTTATCGCTCGAACGCATTAAGTTCAGGAGGTTTGGTTTTTAATGACTACTATTGCATTTATTCCACTGCCTGTGGACTTTTAGTCCCCGAAGGCATTATCCGAAGTATCAGTGCATTATTAACGACGTACATACATTTGATAAATCCTCAGTTGTTAAATTGATATTTGCATTTGATATGGCAATGTTGATTTTACACGGTTCAAACTATTCGTTAGACTACTTTTTGTAGTGGTTCCCCATGTTTTATACGTATGTTATTCCCCAAATGTTGACTCAGAGCGTTGTTTTATAATAATTATGCAGTTTAATTCACAAAAGTACCATTCGAAAGGTTTTGAATTTGATACTCTTTGAACAATGAATAATGAACAATGGCCAATATTTCACGCGTTTTCAGGACGAGACCAAATTAAACAATACATGTACATAAACAAGTAGGTTCTGCAAAGTGGATGGATTGTTGTCGGTTCCACTACTGGAGAGAGGGAATGGTGGATAGGGACAGAAATTAATCCTTGAAACAGGATACATACGGAGCACAAAGACTTGTTGCAAGGATTCCTCAATGCACAGAGAGTGTCCACTCTCCAAACACGTTGCATCGGATTTAAGGTCAAGTAACAGTAAATGGGCTATGTCACAGATTTTCTTAAAATTTTGCATACAACACTGGCTCGTTGAACTGTTTCTGAAAATCGAAAAAATAATGCCTTTATCTCTTTTTTTTTCTGAAATATCACTGATTGAATTCTTTCAAAATAGGTACCCATTTGTATAGAAAGCACATAAAATCGGCTAAAAAAGTTCTTGAATTTGTCTTTAAATCATCGAATTTCCAATTTTTAATACATTGATTTTTCTTAAAAACTGTATGTTGTTCGTACAGAAGTTTCCGTTTTAATGATGTAAAATACTAATAGGGTCACTGACTTCGTTTTTGTCGAGCCTGCGACTTTTGTCGCAGAAAGCTCGACATAGGGATAGTGATCCGGCGGCGGGTACGGCGGCGGCGGCGTTAGCTAACTTCTTAAAAGCTTTATATTTTAGAAGGTGGAAGACATGGATGCTTCATACTTTGTATATAGATGCCTCATGTTACGAAGTTTCCGTCAGTCACATGTCCAATGTCCTTGACCTCATTTTCATGGTTCAGTGACTACTTGAAAAAAAAGTTAAGATTTTTTGTAATGTTAAATTCTCTCTTATTATAAGTAATAGGATAACTATATTTGGTATGTGCGTACCTTGCAAGGTCCTCATGCCCGTCACACAGTTTTCACTTGACCTCGACCTCATTTCATGGATCAGTGAACAAGGTTAAGTTTTGGTGGTCAAGTCCATATCTTGGATACTATAAGCAATAGGTCTAGTATATTGGGTGTATGGAAGGACTGTAAGGTGTACATGTCCAACTGGTAGGTGTCATCTGACCTTGACCTCATTTTCATGGTTCAGTAGTTATAGTTAAGTTTTTGAGTTTTGGTCTTTTTTTCTAATACTATATGCCATAGGTCAACTATATGTGGTGTATGGAAATATTTTATGATCTATATGTCAGTCGCGCAGGTTTTATTTGACCTTGACCTCATTTTCACGGTTCATTGATCAGCGTTAAGTTTTTGCGTTTTGGTCTGTTTTTCTTATCCTGTATGCAATACGTCTACTATATTTGGTGTATGGAATGATTGTAAGGTGTACATGTCTAGTTGGCAGGTGTCATCTGACCTTGACCTCATTTTCATGGTTCAGTGGTCAAAGTTAAGTTTTGAGTTTTGGTCTTTTTTTAATACTATATGCCATAGGTCAACTATATTTGGTGTATGGAAATATTTTATGATCTATATGTCAGTCGCGCAGGTTTAATTTGACCTTGACCTCATTTTCACGGTTCATTGATCAGTGTTAAGTTTTGCGTTTTGGTCTGTTTTCTTATCCTGTATGCAATACGTCTTCTATATTTGGTGTATGGAATGATTGTAAGGTGTACATGTCTAGTTGGCAGGTGTCATCTGACCTTGACCTCATTTTCATGGTTCAGTGGTCAAAGTTAAGTTTTTGAGTTTTGGTCTTTTTTTCTAATACTATATGCCATAGGTCAACTATATTTGGTGTATGGAAATATTTTATGATCTATATGTCAGTCGCGCAGGTTTTATTTGACCTTGACCTCATTTTCACGGTTCATTGAACAGTGTTAAGTTTTGTGTTTTGGTCTGTTTTTCTTAAACTATAAGCAACAGGTCAACTATATTTGTTGTATGGAAGAATTGTTAGCTGTACATGTCTGCCTGGCATGGTTCATCTGCCCTTACCTCATTTTCATGGTTCATTGGTCAATGTTTATTTTTATTGGTTAATGTTTAGTTTACGTGACAGTGTAATAAAGCTTTACATTTGAGACTATCAACATAATATCAATGATTAGTAAAGAAGGCGAGACATTTCAGCGTGTGCACTCTTGTCACGGTATACATCAATCAAAGTGGTGTACTAGGTGAAAAAATACCAAAAAACGTCGAATGATCGTAACGTCATCGCGTTGTAGACCTAAAACGTCATTTTTTGGACGTTTTTCACTACCTACACGGTAACGGATTGGTTAATACACAAAAAACGAAGTCGGTGATCATATGATTATTTAATATCATTAAAACGGAAATGTATGTATCAACAACATATAGTTTTTTAAGAAAAATCTATGTAGTAAAAATTGAAAATTTGATGATTTTATGGTAAATTTATGAACGTTTTTCGTGTGCTTCGTATACAAATGTTCACCTATTTTGAAAGAATTCAATCAGTAATATTTAAGAAAATAAAAGAGATAAAGGTATTATTGTTTCGATTTTCAAATATAATTCAACGAGCCTAAGTTATATGCAAAATTTTACCAAAATCTGTGTCATAGCCCATTTACTGTTCCTTGACCTTAACGTCCAAATTTCAACAAGACATGGAGTCATGCGTAGCGCTACGCACAGCCAAACAGACGCTCCCATAGTTTGGGTCTTACTGCTGGAATGAAGAAGTCAATATGACCAGATTTCTTCACGCGAGTCAATACCTCGGGTGTGACTATATATTTTGAACAAAACACATTACGGAAAAAAACTTGAAAGATAAGGTGAACCATCTGCATACTTTCTGTAAGTAAGGCATCACCCATCTAATAATAACATCTGCCCGATCTGGTTTTCTTCCACAGCTGTGTTGAAATTAACCTGGATACTATATTCATAATTTGGCTATCAAATGGCTGTCAACAATAAATCTAATATTTTGACACTCTGCTTCAAAGTCAATCAGTTGACGGGCAACAATTTTGCTATTTCTTCCTCCAAACCGCTTTAATAATTACACAACTTATGACATAATACCGCATTAATATTCCAGTTCTATCATATATTACGCAATCCTCTTTTTAGTCCCGAAGCGACGAAGTCGAAGGGGACTTGAGGTTTGCACTCTGTCTGTCTGTCTGTCTGTCTGTCTGTCTGTCTGTCCATCCGTCAGTCCGGCAAATCAGTTTTCTTCATGCTTGAAGATATTGATTTAATATTTGGTATATAGTTTATCATGACAAGTTACAGATCAACTTCGAATTTTGTTCCGGTCTGATGATTTTGTGCAGAGTTATGGTCCTTGGGCTTAGAAAATTCACTCAAATAATCAGTTTTCCACACTTTTTTTGTCATGCTTGAAGATATTGATTTAATAATTGGTATATAGTTTTATCATGACAAGTTACAGATCAAGTTAGAATTTTGTTCCGGTCTACTGATTTTGTACAGAGTTATGGTCTTTAGACTTAGAAAATTCACTCAATTAATCAGTTTTCCACACTGTTTTGTCATGCTTGAAGATATTGATTTGATACTTGTTATATAGTTTACACCATGACAAGTTATAAATCAAGTTAGCATTTTCTTCCAGTACAATGAATTCCTAACCGGTAGGGGACTGTGTATTGCCATGCAATACTCTCAGAATGCTTGTTTTCATTGCTATCTGTAATTATTATAATTGATTTTGGGATTCAATTAGTTAAAAGTGTAAGTTACGTTGTCACTTTTAACCGATTCTATCTCTTTTAGATGCTAGGTAAACATTGGTATTGTTTACATATTTCCTTACCAAACATGTGTAGGGACGGCGTAATCATTTCATGATCAAATTCAAATGTTTTATTATTCTGGAAGATTTTAAATACATTATTCATGATTTCTATTGTTGAAACCCGTATGTTGACCTGTGATTTGTTTTGTGTGTGTTTGGTTTGCTGTCTCTTTGACGTATAGAACACACCTCCTGGTTTTCATATTCAGAAGGTTCTTATGTTAGAGAGTTGTTATTTGTATCGGTAACATTGGTTGTAACATAGATGTATTGTATAAACTTAATCTCCAATATGTTTTGGTATATTAAAGAAAATGTAGTGTTAATAACGTTGCTATTGTAAAGGAAAGTTGGTGGCTAATCAAACTTTTATAGGAGTTAGGTAGGGGGCACTGTATAAGATAATTGGGACCTTAATTAAACTTGTATATGGACAATGTTATCCTTTCATCACGAATTAAAGTGTTTTATAAATCTTGGAGATTTTTTTTACATTCTTAGATTTTAGATTCTATTTTTGTAAACTGCATGTTGATAATGTAAATGTTTTTTGCTTTTTATTGTTTTTTTTTTGTTCTTGGTTAGCTGTCTAATTAGCGTATACCCAGACCTCATTTTATTCCTATGAAAAAAGTTCTCATATTAGCCAGTTCTAATCTGCATGTATTGGTAACATTAATTAGTTTGATATGCGGTATTGGGTTTGTTTGTTGTTGAAGCCGTTATAATAATGAATTAAGATTAAAGCTTATTCTCTAACATATTTGTATTATCGTATCATAATTATTTATATATTTACTTACTGTTCCTTTCATTTGCCACAGTTTGTGTCATTATTGTAAGTATTTATCATACATATTAAAGTCAGGAAAACCGAATAAACTCTGATTGAAGTACTCATCAGTTGTTTTTTAGTCCCAAGGATTGACTGGGTTACAGAAATATGGTCACTCCTAGACTTCGCAAATCTAGCAGTAAAACTCATACCAAAAAAGGGTCTCTGTTTTGACTGTAAATACGTAGCCACTTCCTGTCAGGATAGGGACGTTAAATCTGATGTCTCATTTGGTGAAAGTATTACGCTAATGTACGCGATAGAACTCTTATAACAGCTCTGTGGGGGTCCGTTTTGGGCCTGCTTCAAGGCAGAATTTCTGCCCCTTTTCAAACATACTTGCATGTTTCAGGGGCAGTCGAAAATCCCGCCCTTCTTCCCGATCGACCCACCTTGCAGAATCTACGTATTGGATATAGTTAACTTCTTCTCGTCCGGAATATACACGAAATATTTCCCACTGGACGTGATTCTAATAGGTGTGGTTTAACCTCAGTTATCTCTATTATTATATCCCAATTCCGCATCAGTCAGTCAGTCAGTCAGTCTGTCTGTCTGTCTGTCTGTCTGTCTGTCTGTCTGTCTGTCTGTCTGTCCCGTCCGTCCGTCCCATGAAATTCCGACGCAATTTTCTTAGGAACTACAAATCAGATCTTTCAGAAATTTGTTCAGTCTTCACATGAACCATGTGAATATGCTATACCGTGTGATGCAGTTTCAGATTTATCGACCGTCAACTTACTGTTTACAGAATACTTATATATTCTAACATATGATGACCATGTATGGAATTTTCGTCGCTTATTTGTAGGAAAATACAAATGAAAACTTCATGAAACTTGTTGTTAGGCTATATGTCCGCATGCTTACTTATAACTATGCGTTTTCAGATTAATCGCTCAACAACTTCCTGTTTACCGATTACTTATATATTCTAACACATAATGGTCATGTATGAAACATTCGTCACTTTTCTGTAGGGAACTACAAATAAGAGCTTCTTGCAAATGTTTGTTAGTCTAAACAGGAACTTGCTTTTAATACTGTGTGAAATGTTTTCAGATCCATCGCTCATAAACTTCCTGTTTGTCGTATTCTAAAGGCGGGGGTATCATTAGTGAACAGAAGATCATGGTTTTACTTGTTAGTTACAGTCTATGTTATTTTTGTAATTAAACAAAATGTGGTTAATAATTATTGATCTACGTACACTTTTTATTGACCTGCTTAATCTACTGTCAACAAGTTAAGGAAGTAATGAATAATCTCAATCGACCCGATATCCTTTGTGGTTTTTACAAGCAAATTGATCATTTACGTCCGTCTTATAGTATGCTATTGAAGAAGTTAAAAAGCTTTTATATAAACAATCACACCCAATCTAAAACCAAATATTTTATTAATCATAAATTTCGAAGTGACTTTAGCATATTTTAGTAGGTGGGCCGAATGTTATGCAGTTGAAATGCATGGATGCTAATGTGACTGTATATCAAACATCAATTACCTGTCATAAGTAATTATTCTGAAATGATCCTTATGAGATAACTTATATTTGGTGAAGACACCCTTGTCGAAAAATGAACACTTATGTATAAACACAAGAAGATGTGGTATGATGATTGAGACATATATCTACAAATATCAAAGGACAAAAATATGAGCAATATCAGGTCACCGTATGGCTTTCAACAATGACCATAACCCAAACCGTATAGTAAGCTATAAAAGGCCCGGTACGGCAAAATGTAAAACAATTCAAATAAGAAAACTAACGGCAAAGAGCGAAACATAAATTTGGCATACAGCGACCACTGACTAACAACTGGATTACAGGTTCCTGGTTTTGGACAGGCGAATATATATAATGTCGGTGTTTTACATTTTGTAAGCGCTCCCCTTAAACTGAGACAAGTGGTTTACATGTAATAAAACAAACATAAGAAACCGAAAACATCAGCTGGAAATGGCTTAACTCATCGGATCGGTACTTAGCACAGAAACATTGACAAGAAGACCGATCTAAGTGTACTCTCAGTTACGGTACTTAGCACAGCAACAATTGACAAGAAGACCGATCTAAGTGTACTCTCAGTTACTGTACTTAGCACAGCAACAATTGACAAGAAGACCGATCTAAGTGTACTCTCAGTTACGGTACTTAGCACAGCAACAATTGACAAGAAGACCGATCTAAGTGTACTCTCAGTTACTGTACTTAGCACAGCAACAATTGACAAGAAGACCGATCTAAGTGTATTCTCAGTTACGGTACTTAACACAACAACAATTGACAAGAAGACCGATCTAAGTGTACTCGCAGTTAATTTAATTCCAATTTCAGCATTTAAATGAACCGTTTTGTCCCAGAATAAAATGTATTCTTTTTTGACGTTAATTTTAGTATAGAGTTTCCCGTGTAAAACTGGGATATTAAAATCAAGAAAAGAACACTTATTGCTGTTAATAATAGATTTGTTTAAAGTCAGTTATTAGGGGTTAATTTCCTCGGTATGATCAGCAATTATACATTTTATTATTTATACTTTCAGTCTTGTAAAAGAAATTACCTGAATTATATAAGCCATATTAAAGGAAATTACTAAATTAAACACGCTGAACCGACGTCTACTAGACGGGTTGTAACAGTTAAAGATTTGGCACCTTGTTTATAACTCTCTCTCTAGTTAAAAAAACCGTGATAATTACCACCTTACATTGCATTCAATTTAAAACTCATTTAGTAATGTTACTAAATATGGCCTTTTAAGCTATATTAGACACTCTTACTATTAACTGATAAGTTATGAAATACTGGAATTCTTTGCATACCTTCCATTTAAATCAAATCGATACATATTAATATGAATATAGTAGGACAATTTTGAACAGGTCAGGTGATGTAATACAGGTTGATCTAATATCAAATAAGATATGAAATCTATTTTTGCACCTCATATGTAAAATATATTGATTAGCATATGTGAATGATAGGCGTTTTTTTTTTTTTTTTGTGTATTACGAATCGATTTTCACCCGCCCTTCTTAAATGCTATAATTAATTCTAAAACATTGCAGCGGTTAATTGTAGTTATTGGTTCGCATTGATGCATTTCAAGATCCAACCTTGTGTTATAATAGGTTGAATGAACACACACATGAGTCAATGTTGTATTACAATATGTACTGAATATATTTAGATACTTGTATTTCATATCTTGCCAACATGTCTCGTGGAAAGTAAGTGTTTTACCTTAATTAATTATACTCTTCAATCATTTCATAATTAGTATTGTATGTTTTTATTAGTGTCAATTGGTAATATATTGTTTCTATGATTTAAAATTAAACTTAAATTTTTAAGACCAAAGTACAGTTTTATATCACATCATATACTTTGGAGTATTTGATAGACGAATATGAATGTAAAACGTTAATTATTTAATAAAGATATTGTGAAAATATCATTATAACTTGTCAAATAATCTCTTGCAGAGTTCGTTTTTTTTGTAAGAGTTCCGTAAGGAACCACCACCTTACAAAAAAAAAAACACAGACCTCCCCACAAACAATAACACAATAACAAATTAGTGTGTATTGCGTGGGAGAGTTTTTGATTTATTCCTGATATAAACAGTAGAATAGAATGATCCAGAACGTAGACTTGCTTTTTTGTCCCCAGAAACGTTTATCGGAATATGATAATAAAAGTTAGACTGTATAAAATGCAGTGGTATTTTTTAAGTGACACAAATAATTAGAAATTATGTATTTGGTTTGGTAACACGTAAATAATAATTACTTGATACATCCAAATACACATCTAAGAAATAAATTAAAATATGCAAGCAATTGAAATTATATGTTGCAATTGCATTATTTAAACATTTGTTCGTTTTATCTAATGGGTTAACTTCCTAATTATTTAAATGTTACCCTTTCAAACATATTTTCAATATTAACAAAAGATCAATTCTCATTTGCACACTTACAAATTAGTAATTTTAATTTATTAACGTGTTTTTGTTGATCATAACATGATTTTTTTTCAGGTTTGTGGTTTGATCGATATTTTGAAGTGACAAAAAAAAGGTCACCGGTGATTTTTATCTTTATATCAAGTCTTCTATAAACCATAACATACTTATTAACCTTTTAGTGTAATTAAATGACGTATTTAGATCTTGTAAATGATTTTATTATACATTGCTCTTCATTATCTAAATTTTAAAAGACTAATAAAAAAATGTCGAATATAAAATGATAATTTTTGACCCAAATATACGACTACAACTTATGATTCTATGTTCTCAAATAACACACTGGTTTATATTGTGTGTTGTCATTCTCTTTATTACAGTTCCACCTTATTCCTTGGTAGTAGTTTTCAAATATACCATGTGCTAAATTTGTCTGACAGGAATCTTTTTCTATCAGAAGTTGGTTCTAAACTTTTGAAATTATCAGAACTCAAATCTTTTTTTTTCAGATTTTCTAATCTGTCGTTGGCAGATGATCCAAAGATGGTTATCAAGTCGAATCGGTGTAACCGATGTTACTTAGCAACGCTTCTTATATCTTGTCTTTTGTTTTTGGCTGTTGGAATTGTAATTGGCTATTTTGTATCAAATAATACCAAACTGGATGATAACCAAGCAAATCCAGCATCAGGACTTGGAAGCCAGCCAAGGTGAGTGGAGTAACAGAAATATAAGCAGCCCAAGACACCAAGGCCCAATCAACTCTACATGTTATTAACAACTTTTGCACTCGAGTATATCTTTCATGGTTTATTCCAGAAACAAGAACGTTCAGACTAAAATCGTTATCGGTCATTTATATTAGATTGAGATTTACCCAATAAAAGAAATCCTGTCGTATTGGTGTGCTCGAAACCTGCATTGATACAATTCAGGTCATCTTCTGAAAACTTTAAACCATATATTTGAAACCGATTAAGTGGACCATGATATGTAAAGACGAATACGCTACACTTTATGTTGTCATACATGGACACAAAATATAAATACTGATAACACGTTTTGAAAGGATATATTTCCTACAAACGTTATAAATCATATATGATCAGTAAGAAAAAAAAATGAAAATTAGATGATGTAACAGAGACAAATCACCCCACAAAATTATATGAAATATCAGTTGATAAAAACATAAATAGACAGTCATGGAAACCTGTTTAAATAGGTTAGACCATTGATTGTCTGATATGTAGCAAGCAAATCAGAAAAGTCCATTCACAAATCATATACCGAACTTATTAGCTATGTTTGATACCAAGCTTATTTTCATCTCTAATTTGATACTGAAATGAGAAGGAGAGGCGAAAGATACCAAAAAAAGAAAAATCAAGAGACAGTATACAAAACACAACATAGAAAACTTAAGACTGAGCAACACGAACCCCACCAATAACCGGGGGTGATTATAGGTGCTCAGGAAGGGTAGGCAGATCCTGCTCCACGTGTGGCACCTGATTTGTCAATTGACGGTTCCAAGTTCAAAGTGTGATGTGTTTTAATCACACATTTATTTTAAAAAATCATATGTTTTTTAATGATTGAGACGAAAAAGAAGAGTTCTCCTTCAGATGTTTAAATTGCTCATCTTTTTCCCATTACAGTGTAGAAGAGGCCATAAGGAAAATTATAAACAGATTAGATAAATCAAAGATTAAAGAAAACCTCAGGTATTTATGATGTCTAAAGGTGTAATTGTACAAAAAGAGAAAGATAAAATTTATGATTTAAACAAAACATTGAACGAAGGACATTGACAATATTGATGTTCACTGATGTTTAATTGTCAAGTTTAACCTTGACAAGGGCAACAGGTGGTGTTGTCAAGTACACATACATACATATCATATATATTTGGTAACAGTACATGCAGATGTAATCATGAAAACAACTTTGTTCTACATAAATTTATCTGCCAAAAAATTTTTATTAGATAATATATGGTTCAGTTGTGCTACTATAAGGTTGCGTTTTCATGGTTATGTAAAAATCAAATTTGAAAATAATAATGACTCTTTATTAATTTCGTGTGCTGAAGCGATTTTATGCATTTACTTTCATTCGGAACGCTCTAAGCCAAATATTTGAAAGCCAGTGATGCATAAATATTTGAAAACTAGTGTTATTACACAAGAGTTTTTGATTTTAAAATTTACACCACCCTCGCCTGGACCAAAATTACGTAATGTATTTATGTTCTATTTGACATAAGGAAAAATGTTGTAGGGAACAGATGGGAAAACTTTTTGAATTTGTTATTTAATGAGTGTTTTACATCACAGTAGTAACCTTTTGTAGTTCATACAAATCCATGATGATTGAATTCAATTTCTTTTTAAACATATATCAATTTTTTTATTAAACATAACATGTTTCAGGTTTTCTTTAATACTTTGGGATTAATAGTTTGGAATCAAATAATTAACTTTATGGCTGTTATATTTTTGTCGCTTCCTGTGTTTTGATAGAATAACATACCAATTACTTAAATGATGCATACCTCACCTAAAGGAAAAAGCCAATTTAAATTAATATTTCAAACTTATTTACAGACTGTTCGCTAGTGAAACACGTATGTCTGGTACCCAAGGCGGAAATGAACTGGTACACCTACTGGAAAAAAGTTGGAAAGAAGCTGGAATCGACAGTGTCAAAACTACCCCTTACGATGTACTTATGTCTTACCCTAATGATACAAACCCAAATAAGGTATGATAAAACAACAGTTATCTTTATTAAGGGATTTGCTGTATGGTTTTAGTTTAAGACTCAGTCATAAACAGCTAATATCATTTCAAATTCTCTTTCCATAAGTATTGATACATTGATTTTGTTTGTTCATGTGGTTTTATCACAATAACACATACTGCTAGCAGATATTCAATATTAATTCTTTTATAGTTTTTATGATATACAAATGTAATGTTAACACACAGCCCACGAAGTTTTGACCATGATACTGTTAGGTATTAGATATGACACTGTGTTATTGAAAATACATGATTTTTTAACGTTTTAATAAAAACATATTCTTCTCAATTTTTAGATTCAGTTAATATCTGGGAACACGGTTTTGTTTGAGTCTGCAACAGCAGAAAAGGCATTGGATGCTGACAGTAACAAGAAAACAATTGTAGCGCCATTTAATGCGTTTGCCTCCGCTGGAGTAGCAGAAGTAAGTTCAAGGTGTTTTGAATTAACCAACTGAATTTAGTGTTTAATTCTGATATTTAACATTAAATTGATGCATAGTGAAAATGATATTCTATATCATACACGATGGAAGATAGTGTGTCAAATTGGAATCAGAAAAGTTTTCTACTAAAATTATTATGTATTCATCAATTTTTTTATCTCTTTTTAAAAGAAATTCCTTTTCTGTGATTTTTTCAAGCTTTTTTTTTGCGGACTTCTAAACACATTATTTATTTGTTGATATTTTTGTGGCTATTAAAACAAATTTAACTTGAAAAGAAGGAGTGGGCAAAAACACAGAGTGCGATTGCTTTCTTGCTATCGCCCCTGTACAACCTCTGCAGTTTTATAACTGTTGACAATATGATATGCTAAATATATTGATTTTAAAAGGGATTATATATAATCCCATCTCATTTACTTTGTAGCAAGTTGTATACTGGAATGTGTAGGTGTAGGATTGAAAGCTTTAATTTGGATGTATCCAAGGTTTTCATTTCCTATGTTTTCTAAATCGAAAATAGTTGTATTCTAATCATGTAAGCAATCGTAAAATGATGTAAAGCGAAGCCTGATGATACTTCTCTATGATTCAGTGTATTTTTATTCACGTCATATTTATTCAGGAATAAAATTGATGAGAATAGCTTACTGCTACACATGCTGCTAATTCAAAATATATATTTTCTCACAAAAGTCGTTTGCCTTGAAATAATTGACATGTTTCTTTAAACGTAATTTCATGTTCCATGCCTCTAGGATGATTCAGCCAAATTATTTTTTAACGAAATGTAATAAATTTTGTTTTCTGTTTCACTAACAAAGTATATTCAATTTAATTCGCCCTTTCCATTTCCTTTCCTGTCACATGTCAAGATGATTTGATCAAATGAAACAGAATCGTCAAGTTATTTTAAAATTTTGTTAATGTGTAGATTTTCTGGATGCTTCTGACATGATGCATTGAATGCATATCACAGAAATGTAATGGATATCTCTCCCATTAATCGAAATCTTTGTAATAAATTATTATTAAATTGGAGAATTTAGTATATCAGTTTTAACTACAGATGAAAAGAATGTGTATGCATATAACAAATGTAGTTTACAGTTTCAAACATCTTTTTTATGATGTTGACATTTTAATTTGCATTTGAATGATTTTAAGACTATATGGACATAGAGTGTGAATCAAATTAACTTCTTAGTCTTATTATTTTGTATATTTAAACATACAGTCATTATTAATTGAATTCAATATGGGTAGTTTAGAATGTCATTGTAGTTTATATTGTCTCTTTTTATTATGATATCTATTATTAACAGTTAGGTCAACACTATGTACGCCTGGTTGAGTTCCTTATAAATTTAACTTATATGTTTGATGTTTTGTCTTCAGACCACTGCCAAATTCTTTCCTTGAGTCAAAATTGTGTAAAAAGCTACCGACCGTGCAAGACCCTCATGGGTAGTCAAGGTCGTTAAAAACCCCCCTCGTCGTGTAAAAAGCTTATATTTTCTGCTATGATTTTAATGAAAAGGGTATCATTTCTTATTGCGAAATGATCTTCTGTGGAAAAATTATTGGTTGCCCACCATTAACGAAAATGCCCGCCAATATACATAGTTCTTGAATTATATAAAAACATATACTTATCGAGAACGCATTCTGAATTAATTGCTGGTGTCAAAATTTATGAAAACTGACAATCTATGAACATTTCCTTTGTATCAACGGTTTCTCCGAGGAAGATGAGCAATTCAAGTGTTAGTGAAACTTTATACACGACTATTGTAGTTTTGATTGACAAAACTTACGCTTGTCACTGCTTAGGGTGGAGAACCTATATATCTATTGTAACCTTAATCTAGCAATAACATCATTAGCCAACCGCTGAGATATATTTTTATACCGTGCTTTGTTACGATTTTGGACATCTTGGTTTACGTCAATAGGTGTATCTTTTTTCTTCTCAAACTAGCGTCAGGTTAAGTGTATGTTTCAACAACCTACTCAAAGTTTTTTCACGCGTAGTAACCATTGGACTTTATTCAAGTTATGACGTCTTTGATAATTTATAATTAGCTATTACCTAACTCACCCTAACCCTAAAATTGACCATAAGATATATATAGCACTAACGTTGGTGCCACTGATGAGTTTATTCATTAATGATACCAGGCCTATAGTATTAATTTTTTATTAACCACTAATGAGTATTATGCAGACGAAATGCGTGTCTGGCGTACCAAAGTATAAGCCTAAAGTCTTTTTTCAGACAAAATGCGCGTCTGTTTTACCAAATTACAAGCCTGGTATATTTGTAAGAGTTTTAACACTGTTGGACGTTTCGTTCCTAGGGTATCACCAGCCCAGTAGTCAACACTTTTATTGATATATCATTGATATGTTTATTTTTGTAAATATACAGTTGGGGGCCTCGGTGATATAATAGGTTTGTATCTCTCGGACCAGTTCGAAAATCAGTGCCGATCAATTACTTTTAAAAGAGTTATGCCCATTGGAAATATTAATTATATGGAAAATTGCATTGTCAGCGCTCTCACATATACAATTTTTACCAGATTTTATCAAATGTATATCAGCAATGTCTTGGACACGTTCGAAAATCAGTGCCAATCAAATATTTTTAAAAGAGTTATGCCCCTTGAAATATTAAATATATTGCGGAAATTGAATTTTATATTCCCTCAAGCCTTCATTTGTCTAAGATATTTAAAACAATTGATAGAACAAAACAATTTTTTTATTGTCCTTGGACAGATAAAGATGTACAAGGCGGGGGACATTAGAACTCTGTTCTTTTATTAAAATTATTTTTTCATGCATTGTTATTTACAATTCCTTTGTCGTTTGTTTATTGCGTCGGCATCTGGGTTGATATGTGCAAATTATTACAAGTAGGCGATAAAAGTAACATTTTCGTCAATTCCTCTGTCAATGTTGTAAACCTTGATGTCGTCGTCGTCGTCCGAAGACGCATTGGTTTCGCACTCTAACTTTAGTTTAAGTGAATGGATCTCTATGAAATTTTACCATAACGTCCAATATCACAAAAGGAAGGTTGGGATAGATTTTGGGGTTATGGTACCAACAGTTAAGGAATTAGGGGTCAAAAGGGGCCAAAAATAAGCATTTTGTAACTTCCAGACATAACTTGTGTGCTAGTGTATGGATCTCTCTGACTTTGTACCACAAGGTTCCATATCACAAAGGGAATGCTGGGATTGATTTTTGGGGTAATTGCCTCAAAATTTTAGGAATTAGGGGCCAAAAGGGCAAAAACAAGCATTTTCTAGTTTCATGACAATAACTTGTGTGTAAGTGTATGGATCTTTCTGAAATTGTACTACAAGGTTCCATATCACAAAGGAAAGCTGGAATTGAGTTTGGGGTAATTGCCTGAAACGTTTAGGAATTAGGGGCCAAAAGGGGCCAAAATAAGCATTTTCTAGTTCCAGACAATAACTTGTGTTCAAATGTATGGATCTCTCTGAAATTGTACTTCAAGGTACCATACCTCAAAGGAAGGCTGGGATTGAGTTTGGGGTGATGAATCATAAGGGGTTCAAAAATTTGGGGGATTTTTTTTTCATTTTTTCCTTTTTTTTCTTTAAAATTTTCCATTTTAAGTTGGTTATTTCTGATTTATATTTAAAAGCAAATAATAATGATATGGCAGGATACACCAAACAGGATGTGTAAATTATTATATAATAAGTATTGTGCAATAGCAAGAAATTTTCAATTGCACAGTATTGCGCAATAGCAAGAAATCTTCAATTGCACAGTATTGCGCAATAGCAAGAAATATCCAATAGCACAATATTGCGCAATAGCAAGAAATTGTCAATTGTACAGTATTGCGCAGTAGCAAGAAATATTCAATTGCACAGTATTGCGCAATTGCAAGAAATATTCAATCACACAGTATTGTGCAAAAGAAGATACTTTGTATAAATTGCTTATTTCTTGACCAATTTCAATGGGGTTTTATTCTTGAACTCTTGGGGTTCTTTAATATGCTGAATCTACCCGTGTATTAAGTTTTGGATTTTGGCCCCGTTTTAAATTGGTCCACATTGAGGTCCAAAGGGTCCAAAATTAAACTTTGTTTGATTTCATCAAAATTGAATTATTGGGGTTCTTTGATATGCCGAATCTAACGTTGTATTAAGATTCTTAATTTTGGTCTGTTTCTAAATTGGTCTACATTAAGGTCCAAAGGGTCCAAAATTAAACTTAGTTTGATTTTAACAAAATTGAATTCTTAGGGTTCTTTGATATGCTGAATCTAAACATGTATTTAGATTTTTGAGTATGGGCCCAGTTTTCAAGTTGGTCCAAATCGGGTCCAAAATTAAACTTTGTTTGATTTCAACAAAATTGAATATATGGGGTTCTTTGATATGCTGAATCTAACCATGTATTTAGATTTTTGGGCCCCGTTATCAACTTTGTCCACATTGAGGTCAAAGGGTCCAAAATTAAACTTTGTTTGATTTCATCAAAGTTGAATTATTGGGGTTCTTTGATATGCCGAATCTAACCGTGTATTTAGATTTTAATTTTGGTCCCGTTTTCAAATTGGTCTACATTAAGGTCCAAAGGGTCCAAAATTAAACATAGTTTGATATTAACAAAATTGAATTCTTAGGGTTCTTTGATATGCTGAATCTAAACATCTATTTAGATTTTGATTATGGGCCCAGTTTTCAAGTTGGTCCAAATCGGGGTCCAAAATTAAACTTTGTTTGATTTCAACAAAATTGAATATATGGGGTTCTTTGATATGCCGAATCTAACCATGTATTTAGATTTTTGATTTTGGGTCCGTTATCAACTTTGTCCACATTGAGGTCAAAAGGGTCCAAAATTAAACTTTGTTTGATTTCATCAAAATTGAATTATTGGGGTTCTTTGATATGCCGAATCTAACCGTGTATTTAGATTTTAATTTTGGTCCCGTTTTCAAATTGGTCTACATTAAGGTCCAAAGGGTCCAAAATTAAACTTAGTTTGATATTAACAAAATTGAATTCTAAGGGTTCTTTGATATGCTGAATCTAAACATGTATTTAGATTTTTGATTATGGGCCCAGTTTTCAAGTCGGTCCAAATCGGGGTCCAAATTAAACTTTGTTTGATTTCAACAAAATTGAATATATGGGGTTCATTGATATGCTGAATCTAACCATGTATTTAGATTTTTGATTTTGGGCCCCGTTATCAACTTTGTCCACATTGAGGTCAAAAGGGTCCAAAATTAAACTTTGTTTGATTTCATCAAAATTGAACTCTTCGGGTTCTTTGATATGCTGAATCTAACCATGTATTTAGATTTTGAATATTGGACCATAATAGGTGAATGTCCAATTTAAAATTTTAAGTTCTTAGACCACATTCATTCTGTGTCAGAAACCTATGCTGTGTCAAATATTTAATCACAATCCAAATTCAGAGCTGTATCAAGCTTGAATGTTGTGTCCATACTTGCCCCAACTATTCAGGGTTCGACCTCTGCGGTCGTATCAAGCTGCGCCCTGCGGAGCATTTTATTACTTGTTACCTTGATTTGTCTCCTAGATTGATTTATGAGATTTGAACATTCGTAAACTACTGTTCTCTATATATATCTATGATAGCTCGTTTTGATGCTTAGATATTTTTTAATATGTGATTAAAATTTTCGGGGTAGCATGTGCAATTACATATTTGCAATTTAGTAAACCCCGAATGTCCCTTTGTGATGCATGCTTCTGCGATAAAAAAAAAATCTGAATTTCACAAAATTGAATTCCTTGCAAAATTCAGTTCCTTTTCTGGTAACCACTTGATCCCATGTCCAACCGATATTACTGCAAACAGGGTACTTAATTTTCATTCAACTCGTATATTGAATTTTATGGAAAGTATATAAACAAATCATCTCGAGAACACTTTAAATGTAACACATTAGAGTGAGAATTTCTGGTTTAGTACTGAACAATTAATGTTGATACAAATTGACTGCTTAACAAGTTGAAAAAACATCACTGAAATATTCCTTGTGAGGTGCTTAGTGTTGTTACTTTGATGTCAATTCGTCTACATTTAGAATTTCTTACAGGACATTGCACATATTTGTAAGGTTTTACATCGGAGCCTTGAGTAACTATGCTGAAACAAATTAAACCAAAATGACGGAACCAGTCCTTTTGAACTACTTTCCTAATGGTTGTTCTTTAGTATTTCTCAACCAACCAACCTGGCTTGCATTTGGTACTTAATGTTACAGTAACATTACTACCTCATGAAAATGTAGAAAAATCCTCCATTTAAGAACTATAATATTATTTGAAATCAAACACTCTTAAACGAATTTTGGTCAATTCAGTACTGTTTAGTAGCTTTTCAGACAATACAGTATGTTTGTTGATGTGTACAGGTAAATAACAACTACTGAACATAGACTGGACAGATCTTAACTGACTGCAAGCAAATTATCTGAACAGTACTGAATTTACCGCAGTGACTCGATAATTTATTGTTCAGTCTTTTCAGAGCTGTTCAGATCAAAATGATCGTTTTAGATCAAAATTGGTTTACTAGTGGTATATGTCAGTAAGGTTATAGACTTGCTTATCAATTGAATAAATTGGTAATATTTGTAAAAATACTTTTCGTGAGATAGTTTTTACCACTTGATACCAGATATATAGGTATATATGTTGGAATATTGACACAAATTGGTTCATTGTTTAGCATAGTCAAGTCAATGTTATCTCTAGGAGGAGACTATCTGTCGCGGCCTTGCAAAATGATGAGGTTTTAAACACCTGTAGTTAAATATCAGCTTATAATTGCAGTTTATGAATATTCCGACTTAATTTGATAATCATCAACATTAACATCTTCATTTGTAATAAAAAAAAATGAAACCTTGAATTCCAGAAAATCATGATTACTTAAAATTTCATTTTAGGGCGATCTCGTCTATGTTTACTGTGGGAGAATAGAAGACTTTATTGTAATATTGAAAAAAAAACCAAAAACCTTGAATTCCAGAAAATAATGATAACTAATGATTTCATTTTAGGGCGACCTCGTCTATATTAACTATGGGAGGATAGAAGACTTTATGTATTTAACAAAGAACCTCAGTATGGATTTAACTGGAAAAATATTAATTGCTAGATATGGGAAAATATTTAGAGGCTCTAAGGTAAATATACACTCATTATTTTATCATGAAATATATACTGGCCGTTAATAGACAAGTCACAATAAAAGTAAGTGTCATGACTAGACCCAGATAATAATGTCATGTAAACAGTAGTGGAAAATTGGGATGAATGACAGAAATAATGTGCTCGGAAGTAAAAATGTCTTTAATTATTTTGGAACTGAGACACAGTATTCATAATGGAGACTGTATTGAGAAGAGCTGAATAATCCCCCCTCCTTTACAAGCCTGTTTGAGTAAGTTTTTAATACACAACAACCCTTTCAATCATAGAAGATAAATAAATGAATTAGGCTTCAGCAGTTGGTATTTCAGTATTATAAATGGAGAGTTAATAGTAGGAAAACTGAATTCATCTTTTTTGTCATATATCCCTATTTTAGCCTTCAATCTGTTTCAAATTCTAGAAGAAGATTTAGATATGACGAAGACTATAGTATTCATCGTTTCCGGTTCACTAGGCTATGAGATAAACGAATTCACTGAAGATAAAGATTATGGGTAAAAGGACGTCATCATTTCGATTGAGATGTCAATTTAATGATTTTGCTTTTATAATGTAAGGTGTTGTGTACAACCGTACTTAAACCAGTAACAACTACCTCATACTAAGAAAAGTGTCAAAATTTACTCACAAATACTTATGACTCAGCAGCTATCTAACAATATGTATCAGTAAAACACCAAGCATGTCAATTTACCACAGAAATATGGAACATTTATAAGGAGAGCCATCAAATGATGGTTCAAGTGAAGATTCAGACCATTTAGGTTATTGGATTCTTTTGAATATAAATTTGGCAAATGATAACCAAAAAATTACTGGTCTAACCTACATTAAGTATCTTTGTAAAGATTGTTTTCCACATTATTAGTGCCATTTATATTCAGTTGGACATGTTTGGACAGAACACAAGATAAATATATGCAATGTTTTGGTTATAGTGGTCTTAAATGTTATATGCCATATTTACATTTTAGGTAGAAAATGCACAAAAACACAATGCCTCAGGAATTGTAATGTACACAGACCCGTCCGATTTCAATATGGCAGGAGAAGCTACATATCCTAATTCTTGGTGGATGCCAGAAACTGGTGTCCAACGTGGAACTGTCGGTCCTGATGGAGATTTTCTTACACCATTTTATCCTGCAAAAGGTACACATATTTAATGTTTTAAAGAAGAAACAACTACACAAAACGCATCCACAAAACCGAAAATAAGGCTTAAGCAGTTTAACTTCTAAATAATTTAAAACGAAAATATCTTGACCTGATGTTCATTATACAAACATTCTTAAACAATATTATTAAAAAGAGGCGGATGATACCAAGAGGTCATTCAAAACTTATCAGAATCTTGCAATACAATGGCAAAAAACGAAAGACGACAAAAAGTTCACAAAATACTACGTAGAAAACTGAAGACATGGCAACATGAACCACAGCAAAAACTGCAGGGTAAGCAGATCTTCAAGTGGAACCAGTTGTGTTGCTCGTGGTAAGTACAAATTCGTCATTCGGTAATGTCACAATCGAGGAAAAGAGGACGGGATTTTGATAACGAAAATTTGAACATATCCATGGTCATCTGTGACACAGTTATTCAATAACGGTCAACCAAATCATGATGGCGTCCGTTAAATTGTTGAAGGAATGTCTTTAACATTACCACTTAGAACCCATTATGAACAACATTATGTACATTACACTTTGATAAAGATTAGTATTGATTTCTATTTTATTTTTAAGATTTTTTATTATTATTTAAATCATTTTCAAACTTTCCAAATCTGCATAAATTCATGGGGATTAATATACGCAAAACAGCAGCACAATGTATAGTTGAAACTGTCAACTTAAACATTGCCTAATGGAAATGTAAAGCTAGTTTTGTAAAAATTACAACACGTTGAAACTATAAATTTATTAAAATAAACATGTTATCATTTATGGCAACTGCCTTGAAGCCCGAACGAAACCTTAGTAAATATGTAGAACGATTCCCTCAGTAAGAAATTAAAATGAAGTCGAATAACATTGACGGTACCAATTTTACTGCAGCAGATGCCCATTTTGACAATAAATGTCTCTTCAGTCATGCTCGGGGCATCAGTATTTGAAAATCAAAACCTTATTAAAAAATTGAAGAGCCGATAAAACCAAAAAAGGACAAGAAGTATAGCAAAAGCCGGGCAAGAAATCAGAGCTTTGCAGGAGGGAAATATATTCTTTAATTTAAAATAATATAAAAAACAATTGTAAAAGCAAATTTGAATAACACAATATTCGTATTTTCATGTCGGAAATGTAAAAAAAGTTAAAATATATTCAAACAAAAGTATTAAAATGAAATGTCAATTGTATACTTAAGAAGGAAATTGCAACTTTTTATGTGGATATGAAACCGTTAAGAGGAAAATTGTAAATTTATTAAGACAAGTCTATGTATATCCTGTAATATAACTATTTAATGTTACTTTTCTTTAACGTAGCGCAGTTTTCTAAGGTTTGCTTACATCTCATATGTTTTTAAAGGATTTTATACATAAACCAGATTGAAAAATAAGCAATTGTTTATAGAAGTAATTTGAATATTTAGTGAGATATCATTAGATACCTACATTTCTTCCATATTACATTAAAAAAATAATGCTTTCCCTTGCAAGATTGCATGCATTTAAGAATGTATATTTTTTAAAGATTATGCTTATCGTAAAGCGGAGAAAGACATAGAGGAATTCCGCATACCTGCGCAACCTATTAGTTATGGTGATGCTGAGAAATTTCTCAGGTATGTTATACTTTGTAACAAAAATCCTATATCTAGATGTTTTAAATATCATCTTAAAATTGTGCTACCATTTGACTTGTCTTTGTTTGGAATTTATTGCTGCCTTATTGCGAGACGTTCTATTTAAAACATAGAAAAAGTAGGTGGTGATTTCAAATAATTTTATTGAATTACGACATATGAAAATGTTACAAATTGTTACTTAACAATATTTGTTGAATAATATTTTTCAGTAAGGTGGATTGTAACTTACTTGTTACATATTTTTGAATAAAAACTCATTATTCATTAAGTTGGATTTACCCCATTAGTCAAACATTTGATGTAGTGTTCTTATATAGCAACTTATTTTAATGAAGGTCAATAGCCCATGCTTAGAGGACAAAACTAATGTTTTGAATTTTGTATACCAAGATCACTTTATATTCACACAACATTATTTCCTTTTTATCAGGATTAAGTGATTAAATTTGTTTTACCTGTTAGTAGGAGGTTATATGTCATTAAATAGAATTTACATTTATTTTTTATTTTTTTCCAAATAAAACAAGAATGACAATAAACATGTAGATTTGTTCTTCTCAAATGCTGTACTGCTGCATAAAAGAAACAGAGACAACAATTATTACCGAATGGTTATAGCTTTGGCATAAAACTTCCTCAATTGAAATTGCAAAGTCAAATATTTCAAGCTATATGTATCCGTTTAATTTTTATAAAAATGCATACTCTATTTAGGTGTACTTTTTAGTTATGATAAAATTGAGAATGGAAATGGGGAATGTGTCAAATAGACAACAACTCGACCAAAGAGCAGAAAAAAGCCCAAGGCCACCAATGTGTCTTTAACACAGCGAGAAAATCCCGCACCCGGAGGCGGGCTTTAGCTGGCCCCTAAACAAAAATGTGTACTAGTTCAATGAAAATGAAAAAACTCCGAAACTTATAAATGAACTAAAACTAAAAAAAACAAGACTAACAAAGGCCAGAGGCTCCTGACTTGGGACAGGCGCAAAAATGCGGCGGGGTTAAACATGTTTTGTGAGATCTCAACCCTCCCCCTATACCTCTAGCAAATGTAGAATAAACAAACACACAGTAATACGCACAGTAAAACTCAGTTTAAAAGAAGTCCGAGTCCGATGTCAGAATAGGTAACAGAAGAAACTAAGCAAAATTACAATGATACATAAATTAACAAAGGACTACTAGCAGTTACTGACATGCCAACTCTAGACCTCAATTAAATTGTTTGATAGATTATGTCTTCATCATATGAAAATTAAGCACAATCCCTCCCGTTAGGGGTTTAGTATCATACCATCATAAAATAAATGAGAAGAATATAACCCGTATCATGCCAACAACTGGTTTTAGAATAAATGTGTTTATTTCCGATGCAAAGACCCTATGAGTGAATCAATATTAATTCCAAAATATGCCATCTTTAATGACCTGACAACAGTATCGTAACTATATCCCTTCTGAATAAGTCTGTTTAAAGGCTTGGTTAGCTTTTGAGGTGAATGACGACATTTTTGTGATTTGTATAGAATATGATGCAGTGTCATTAAAATTTTCACTATAAACTAACCTTCTTTAATTATCTGATACTTTTACAGGGAATTAAGCGGAGTAGAGGCACCACCAGACTGGAGGGGAAAACTAAATATTACATACAGAATTGGAACTGGATTTTCAAATTCCAGCTTGTAAGTTATCAAAACTCTGTATCAATTATTACCATGTCTGCAAACTATGTCTTGTCATTTCCTTGATACGAAATAAGCGGAGAACAATATAGTATGTAATATTTGTTCCTTCTTTGACTTTTCTGAAGGTTCTGTCTGTAAACTCATCATAGATACCATGATTAAAGTTTTGTACGCCATACGCGTGTTTCTTCTACCAAAAACTAATCAGTGACGCTCGAATAAAAAAGTTAAAAAGGCCAAATAAAGTACGAAGTTGCAGAGCATTGAGGACCAAAAATTCCGAAACATTTTGCCAAATACAGCAAAGGTAATCTATTTTTGGGTAGAACATCAGCAGTAATTTGTTAAAGTATTTTGAGGGATACACAATGTAAGATAATTGCTCTTATATGTGTTTTTGCTTTTGATCAGTTGTATTAAAATCAATTGGAGAAAATAAGTGAGGATAAAGTATGGAACCTACAGGACAAAAAAGCATCAAGTTACACATTTTAAATATTACCTTTACATCATAATGACTAAAATCCTTTGTCATATGTCGTATCCATGATGACCGGTTGTGTTTAAAAATGCAATTTTCAGAGAGATCATTGTCTCCTCTCCTATGCTCTCCAAGCACGTATTTGACGATAAGTTGTCCTTTCATCACGTTTTACAAAATCTTATAAAGGAACAAAATCACGTAAATAATTTATCTAAGTATCTAGTTTGCTATCCAAACATCAACATGCAGTAATTAAATGTTATTTTTAAGCAATACGAACAGAGGATTGCTTGGGTTTGAAATAGCATTTGATGATTGATAGAAGAACCATTTTGGTCAAAAGTAAAACAACAAAAATTCCGAACTCCAAGGAAAATTCAAAACGGAAAGTCCCTTATCAAATGGCAAAATCAAAATGTTAAGAAGGAAGTTGAAGGGAGACAATTTTGGTGGGAAAATGTACTAAAATCAGAATGTCAAACATATAATTTATTTTCTGGTGGCAATTATTCATATAATATTTCACACATTATCTTAACATGTTGTAGTATGTTTCTATTGACAAACAGCATTTTTTTATTGATAATCCACCTTTAAGAAAATCAAGAAGGAGAAGTTGTATTTATATCTTTTTAAGCAATTTGCTCAGTTGCTTAAAAAGACGTTTTTTCGTATGTTTGTTTTTCTTGAACACTTTAATCAAATGGTTATATATCTGTATATTGTATATAGTAATATCAGAGGATGTTTTAGATCAGGTTATTGTTTAATTTCGTTTAAGCGATTTCTGCAGAAGTTGTGATCTTCTGACAAAGAAAATTGCATGAAGCGCTTTTTTTTTATTTACCTTGACCCCCAACACTTAAAGTCAGGGATGTTAAAATACGTAGAAACATTAAGAGCTGTATTAACAAAAGGGGCCTTTAAATATTTTTAAATTTCATTAAGGTCAACTTTGCCTGAGGCAAATGGAACCTTAGCTCCTTATTTGTCAAAGGGGAAATTTAGAGAAGAAGGTATGAAATTATGTGTTTCTCACGCTTTTTCCAAACAGATGGAGCAACTGATTATATATTTGATATATAGTCATTATAAGAAGTATCAGATTGAGTTGGAGTTTCATTCTGCTTTCGCGATTTCCGCGGAGAAAACTGCTTAAAACTTGCTACAAAGTTAAACATAACTTGATTCTTAAGGGATGAGTTGGTCTGGCAGTTATTAAAAATATTCATATCTTTAAGATTATCGTCTGACAATATGAAATTTATCCTGAAAATTTTAATATCTCCAGTTATGTAAGCAACAATCCTTTTTAAGTTTGGTTGGAACAGTCACTAGTCCTTCCTAATAATGAATGCTTTTCCCATATAAGTGTAAACGCGTCCAATATTCTTTTTAGTGAATGATTTTGTATTTCACATGAAAAACCTTTAGAATGATTGTTCATTCGATGCTTGTGTGATAATGTCAATTCAGTCTTGAACTTTATTTATATTTGATTACGTGTCTGGCATTCAATAAATATTTTATTAATAACATTATATCTTCACTTTTATACAAGTATATTGTCTCCTTTATTACCCGTTTTAATTGTATTTTAGGAAAGCCAAGTTAATTGTCAACAACTTTGAAGAAGTAAGGACTATATACAATGTCATTGGATACATAAAAGGATCTGTTGAACCGGGTAAAAAAATTTTCATTTTATCATCAACGATAACCATGAGAATGTATAGTGTTCATGAAATAAGCCATTTAATTAGTCTTGTACTTACCCAAGTTAAACTTATTATGCAGATTGACATAAACTTTACAGCAATACTTTTAGACATGAACGTGTCTTTTGTGTGATAAAAGTCTTTTCAATCGTCAGTCTTGTCTGATATTTGAAATCTAGCAATCATAAACTCTTCTAATATCATTCTTCTACAATTTTGCTGCATGATTGACTGTACATCAACACTTTAGCAATGCAATTTTTAGAAATAGTTTTATGACCCACGATTTTTCGATAGATGACTTATGTGTCGGATTCAGGTTAACTAATACACTTTTTGATAACCTGTTTTATTTATTCCTTATCCCTGTTATCAAGTTATTTAAAGGAATTACAGTATACTGTTCATCTGTACTTATTACGTAAATAGTTTATAGTAGGAGGAATACAGCAGTTTTAATTCAACATATGATTTACAATCCAATTTAGAAAAAAAAAGAATATACAAACAATCTACAGATAATCAACAAATACGTTTAGGCAATATTAGAATTGCACAATATGGTTAAACTCCTTGTTCCATTTCAGATCGGTATATATTACTGGGAAATCACTACGATGCCTGGGTATTTGGCTCTATTGATCCTTTATCCGGCACAGCAGCATTAACAGAAATTATTCACAGTCTTGGTGATATGCTCAAGCAAGGTAATTATGACATCACTCATAAATGAAATGACATAAATATTACTATCGGAATTACTCTACAGTGCTCATTGATTCAAATGTCTCATTATAATATGAAACATATATTAATATTGAAAATATTATTTTAGGTATAAGACCAAAGCGTACCATTGTGTTCTGTTCATGGGGTGCTGAAGAGCATGGTTTATTTGGGTCAACAGAATGGGTTGAGGTAATAATTTTATATGCAATTACATTCGAATTGACATTTTATCACTTATAATACTGTTTATTTTCAATCGAATAATGCTAATACAAGTTGAATTAAGTAAATATACTACCAGTAAATGAAACATTTAATTTTTAGAGTATAGTACATGCATTTGTTATAATTCTAAGACAGGTGTACTGTTTCATTTTCCTATTATTTCAGTGATTACCCAAAATATGTTTTCTTATATAACATCATCTATTAATATAAATACAGTTACATAACATTTGAATTGTTCATTTTGCATAGTAGAAAATTATTGCTATAAATTTCCTGAGTGTAAAAGATGATACATCACTTTATAGAGTTCAAGGAATTTACTACAAGTTATTTTTTATTGAATGAGATAATAACGTTGCAAACCAATCACTTATCTGTGACGTTCAATTTTGCTGTGTTGATGTAACAGTATTACGGAAAATGTATTAGTTTCTTCAATGGAGACAAACTCAAAATTGTTGTAACGATTTACGGTCTGTTTTTTCATTGAAAGTTTGTTTATTGTGAATATGAATGAATATCACAGCCATTACTTCTCTGTTATGGTCAAGTTATGTAAAGTAATGTGTTAATTACGATTAATAATCAACATATATGAATACATGTAATAGTTAAGACACTGTAATTGGCCATAAGAAATAAATTAAATGGGAGGAAGATGATCAGCAGCGTTCTTTATGTTTAATAAACTGTAATTCATGTCCTCGTAATAACTTTATGTTGTTAATCTAAGAACCACTGGAGGTTCAGAAGTTTTTTTGTGTGTTAGTTTTGTTTAGAGATGATATTACATATAGGTATATAAGTGAAGGAGTGAAAGTATGATATTGATATTTTGTAGACCATTGAACTTGAAAACCAAAGTGTATAATATTTATAGAATAACTAATAGAAGAATTCAAATAGAGAAAAATATTCAACGAGTGACCGAACAACACATTAATTCACGAATGCGCGTAGCGCATGAGTTAATTATCAGTGTTGTTTGGTCACGAGTTGAATATTTTTCGACATTTGAATTCTTTGATTAGTTATTCTTTTTATTACATTGGCTAATAGCTTTTTTAATGAAATTTATGTAGAAAATGTAAGGAACTATATCTTTTTTCTACGCATTCACAATTTGTTTTGATCCGACGTTATCGACGTCTTGACAACGTAAATAACCACGTTTACCTTTTTGCTTTATATGCAAATCTGCCAAAATTCTAAAATAACCTCATTTTGAGATTTTGTAATAAAGAAATGAGCTAAGGCATAACATATTTTGCTACCTGATGTCTTATACAAAGATGTAGGTGTTGGTACAATATCTTTTTGTTGGAAAGACCTTTACTTATATTAAATATTGCCAAAATCTAAGTATGATTTGGGACAACAGCAGTTTGCAGATGTCCAAATCACATAAATCGGTTTAGAAGACAAATCAGGATTTTAAAAAATGAGGTAATTGCATACACTTTTAAATGAGGGAGCACAGGTTTAAAACTCATCAAGGATACCCGGTGATTTGTCTTAATGGAGGGTATGATCAGTTATGCTCTAGTATATATGTTACCTTAATCAACTGCATGCAGCGACTCAGGTCCAGACCAAACATATGTTTTTTTTAGAAAGAACTTAAAGTATTTTCTACATTTTCCAATTCTAGGAGTACATGAAAGTTCTATATGAGAGAGCGATTGCTTACTTAAATGTAGACTATGCTTGTGACTATAACTATGTCCTAACGGCAGGCACCAGTCCATTGCTGCAGGATACGTTATACGAAACCACAAAATTAGTAAGTTAATGATTTTTTTTATAAACCCTGTTTGTGTCGTGGAAATATTCAACATTGAACTGTCACATATACTTCAAGATAAAACCCAAATAATTAATTAAAATAAAAACAATTGGAACATACAACCAAACTGTACAGAAATTTGTAATAGTAAAGAGAGTGTGAACAGCGTTCCTTATTAACAAATTTTCATACGTTTGATAGATTCTTGCCACTCATTTAAATCTTTTGAAAGAATTTGATAATAATGTTAATTAAAAATAACTAAAGTTTTGTATAAAAACTTTACCATGGTTATTAAAATGTTGACTTCTTTTTAAGATTGCTAATCCAGATAAAAAAAGTTCCTATAAGACTTTATATGATATATGGAATAAAAGAGCACCAGGGGACAATGGTGAACCCAGGTTTGTATATTGTATTGTCTATATTATATTTAGAGCCTTTATTGTTTGAAAATGTATTGATGGTTGTATTATGATTATAATTTCTATGGCAACCATTTCGTTAATTGTATTACTCCAATTTAAATACTAAACCAATGATTATGTCTTTAGATGTTTCACTAGTAAGCCATATCAATGCAATATGGTCAAGACACTTAACTTTTCATAGTTAGATACTTCCATACATGCCGCGTTCTTTTGCATCATTCCCAATGTTATTTTCTTATGATAGAGTCTGGTTCTTACTCAATATAAGTATATGTAATTTATATTTATAAGTCTATGTGTAATTATATCCTAAGAAGGAACGTATTCTTGACCAATATTTATTCAGAAATTCATTCACATTATTTTAATAATTGACCAGTTTCTCAATAACTATAAGCCTTTTATTTAGCTGTTTCAGGTCTTTTTTTAATGTATACGGTTCTAAAACAATTTTGATTTAAAGGCATTCGAATTAAGTATCTTATCCCAAAGTTTGAAAATGTACAGTTTTGCTTTATAGCTTATCAGACCATGTTAAGAAAGTCAATCATTTGCATAAAATTGTATTTAGTTATTTCATCAACGATTCTTATGTCATTCTGTTGTAAAAGACCCAGACTTAATTTTGTTTTGGAAACATTCTTTGCAGTTAAGTATGTTTTTATATACAGATGGCTGAAATAGCTTAAATTCAATGGTTTTCATTGGTTGCTGTATGCCATGTTTGTTTTCGTTTATTTTGTTTAGCATACAAAATGGCAGTTTGTCTTTGAATTTTTTCCATTTTGTCATGCAAGGGCCTTTTAAAGTTTTCTATACGCTAAGGGTTCTTCTCATTTTGAAGCCCGTAAGGTGAACTATAGATGTTTCTGTCCTCATCATTTAGTCTCCGATGGATAATTGTCTCATTGACAATCATACCATATCTCAGTTTTTTTTTATAATAATATTTAAATGTTTTCTGTCCTGCATACATGCGTAACACCCACCTTCTATACTACATATGTAATTGTTTTTGCAGTGTCTACTACTCACTTGGTTCTGGTAGTGATATGGCCACGTTTTACCAGAGAGCAGGAGTTCCTAGTATTGATATGTGGTTTACCTACAACTCTGTAATTACAACTTATTTATATTTAATTCAACATGATACAAGTTTGTAAATTGTAAAGAGAAAGTTTTAAGACCTTGTTGATATATACTCATCATTCTGTGTCTGTACCTCCCTGATACTCTTGTATTTGATAAACATATAGTAAAGATTTTATGCATTTGAAAAGGAGATTTTTATCATACTTTCTAGACTAAAATTTTGATCCCAAGCATACCTGACTAAGATTTTTTCAGAAACATGTGTGGTGTTAACCGAAATCGGTATAAAAAAAAGTATTAACAAAAATAACCAAACTCCAAGGTAAATTTAAAAAAGGGAAAAGTCAATAAAACCTGACAGAACTAAACGCTCGACTATATCAACCAACAGAAAGAATGTAAAACAACTGTTATAACCACTTTATAAAACAATTACATTACTTCAAACGGGTCAATGCCGCGCTTCTGATGGAAAAGCAGGCTGAGGTTTATTATCAAAGTGTTTAGTACTGTCATCATTAAAATAATAAATTTTCATTATAAATCACGAAATCCTGCAGATTGCCTACCTATGAGGCACAGTAGACATAAGACGATATTAGTTGTTCTTTTTAGACTCTTTATGGGTCTGAGGCTCGTAAATGATTTATGTTTTTAGTTTTCCTGAACATTTGGTTTTGAGCGTCCCACAATAAAGTGCATTACATGTAGATGTGTCACTCCTTTGTGTTAGTATGCAATATTCAATATTATTGGACAAAGATATTTTTTCTGGAATTTGTTTTTTTTTAAAGCTGATGTTTTGAAAAATAACCATAACAACACAGAATTTTTTTTCTATTTAAAAGGACAAATGGCCAATTCTGTCATATCCCGTATATCACTCAGCATATGAAACAGTTAACCTTTACGAACGCTATATTGATCCAGATTATACATATAACTTAGCCATGGCCCAACTTTGGTCAGGAATGGCATGGTAAGTAAAGGGTTATCAATACTGCAGATATAAATGTACAGTGTATTACCTTTGTACAATTTATAATTTTTTTTATTGTTAACTCAATATTATATATATATGTTTGTTCTTAACATGTCTTTCATTTTATTTAACTTTAACAAAATCAAATTTTAACTTTTAAAAGCTATTATATAAATCCATGTTGACAAAAAGTTTGATTGACTTGCTTGCAAACTTTGTTGGGATGTTTGCTCAAGAATTGTTATTAAGACAGACACTTGTAGACTGTGGAAAGGTGGGATTTTAGTCTATTCGTAGTATTACAAGCTCAAATTAGGTGATTTATTTAATTTGATA
Organism: Mytilus coruscus; assembly: GCA_017311375.1. Lineage (NCBI taxonomy): Eukaryota > Metazoa > Mollusca > Bivalvia > Mytilida > Mytilidae > Mytilus > Mytilus coruscus. The sequence continues at coordinate 36,047,176 of CM029603.1, read as the reverse complement.
TGATCCTTGAAAATCACATAACAACAATTGTTTTATTAGTTAGATTTACTAAATATTGAAAGACGGAAAATCATTCGTCAGTCTAGTAACCGCTTGACTCTTTCCGTCCGAAAGAAAAGTTTCGTGAAATTTTTTTGGGCTTCTATGAAAGGAATGATTTGATACTTAGTCTACATCTTTATAATGTTGAGTTGTTTCGTGATGGCAATTTTTTATATCTGCCGTATAGGTACTTCCTGTTTGCCGATGGTTTGAAATTTTGAATCACTCATTGTACAAAGAAATTTTTGTCAAATTTTTCTTGACATCAGTGAAAGGGAATGATCAGTTATGGTCCAGTATACAAATTACCCCCAATCAATTGCATGCAGCGACGCAGATCCTGACCCGGTATTGGTCTTGTTTTAATGAAGGCAAATAAGAGTTTGAGTTTTATAAATATTGTTACTATTGTTATTAATATATACACGAGTTTTACACAAATATTTGTATCTATCGGATAACGCCTTTATACAATTGCTTGTGTGAATCCCTTTTTCTACCACTGCATTGACCCTGAAAGGTTTTCAAGCCGCTTGTTTCTCAAAAAATTAAAATTCACTTACCAACAAATTAATCCGAAGTCCCTATGTTGAACGCATCTATCCCATTGAACTTGAAATATAGGATACAATTAATACAGTTAAGGCTGCCTCATATCTTGACTCACATCTAGAAATTGACAGTGAGGGTCGGTTGAGAACAAATTTAAACTTTACGATAACAGACATGATTTCAGCTTCCCAATTGAGAACTTTTAATTTCTATGTAGCTACATTCCAATGGAGTATATATATCTCCCAGTTGATACGATATTCCAGAGCTTTCATTTCCAATCTTGATTTCCTTAAAAGAGGTTTTGCTGCTTACAAGGAAGCTATTAAATCAGGAGTTCCAAGTGATGAAGTTAAAATCATCACATCAAAAAAAATTTAGGATGCCATAACGAGTTGATTGACCGTTATTGAATATCTGTTTCAAACTGTCATAACCATAAATCCATCCTCTTTTCTTCGAATGTGATCTACCTAATTAAACTTATCACCTGGTTTGTACTTACATTAGAAACGAGACGGGTGCCACGTGTTGAGCAGGATTTACTTACCCTTCCGGCGAATCTGAAATCCCCCCTGGTTTTTGGTGGGGTTTGTTTTCTCAGTCTTTTGTTTTCTATGTTGTATTTGTATAATGTTGATTGTCTTTTGATCGTTTTTTTTTTGCCATGACACTCTCAGTTTTTTTTTTTTTTGACTTATAAGTTTGAATATCAACTTGGTATGTTTTGCCTCTCTTTTACAACCACTGGGTTGATGTCTCTGCTGGTAGCCATTTGGTTTCCGAGGACATGATCTCCTTAGTAGGATACCCAAGAGGGATGAAACATGCACTTGCAGTGGCATCGAAATATATATCCTCTTCCCAGATTTATCTTACAGAATTTATGCTGTTAAATGTGCAAAATTTCAAACATTTAGTTACAAAAAAATGAAATTTGGCAATTTTATATTAATCAGTTAATTTAAAATTCAAATTTGACATTACAGATGCATCTGATTTACAATTTAGTCCGTTCAGGAATTATTTAAATCTATTATGTAAAGAATTTGTGAAAGAACTAAAGTTTGCCATTCCTTAAAGTGATTCATAGGTTTGAAGAACTTTAGTTTTTACATAATTTCATTGAACATTTGCAATTTGATTTTTCCCGAAATAAAAAAGAACGATAGGTTTACAATATGTTAATTGAAAAAACTAGATCAAGGAATTATATATCCGAGAAATACAATTCCATTATTAACCTTAAAAAATTATATCAACTGGCGGAGGTGAGAGTTTGAGGATTGCAGATACATCATTTTTATGTTAAGCTTCATCAATTGGGTCAGATTTGAAAAACAATTTCATTATCCAATACCCCCTCAACTATTGCTTCTTTTCCCCTTATTCAATTCTACAATCTTTTGGTAACGGTTAAAAGAATGTTTAATATTTTGTTTCAGGGTCAAGTTTCTGACTAGACACCTTATTATATAATAGTTATACTCATTGTCAACAAATCGTTGTGTATTTCAAACATACTGGAGCTCCGCCTATCTATTGTCTTCTGATGTCAATGTTAACTACAACCTTGAAAAAAAAACATCCGATCAAAATTTGCAAACAAGTTAATCATGTTTTTGGTCAACGTTGGTTTTCATGATAGCTCTATTACAAGTCAAGCTCTAATAAGAAATGAATATAGTTTCCTGAGCTGTCCATAAATAGATATTGAATTCTTGGTTTGGTTTATCTTTTGCTATAAAAATACTGGTAAACATATTACGTACATTTCATAGACCATTAAAATGTAAAATGTTGACAACTAATTTTCAGTTATTAATCATTTTCCAAAATGTAGAAATCTTGTTAATATTTCATATAGATACGTATGGACATGTTACATTTAACTCTTGACGAAAAGATGATTTAAGGCGGAAAGGATATTGAAAACATGACTTAATGATGTCACCGACGATCAATCTTTATTTATCTGTGTTTTATTTGATGATCATTTTTGAACTCCCTCAGGCAAAGTTGACCTTAGATGAATTTGGCTATTTTTTTTAGGTATTTTTGTCATATAGCTCTTCAACTGTTTCGGTACTTATACATCCCTCGGATTTCAAATGTTTGGCATTGAGCGTTCCTGATGAAGGTAAATCCAGAAAAGCGCTTCGGACGCATGAAATTATTAAACGTGTTGTTTTCTTTTTTTTTTTGTTAGTATCTTCTTACTTATCATATCACCAGCAACTAAAATAATTTTGTGTTTTGATGTCGCTCATATTTTATTAATGTATACATGGATTTTTCAGATGTAACATTTATTTACTACAAGGATACGGAATTTATATCAAAATTGTAGTCGCAAATTGAAAGCTTTTATGTCCTTGTTGAACTTTTGAAAGATAGCTAGCTTTAAGTTTCTGAATTCTCTTAACCATCAGTCTAACTTCTGATGATTAAATAAGAACTGACCAATAAATACATTTTAAAAAAGTCAGGGTTTCCCTCTTTTATTTTTATTTTTCATTTTCTAATCTGACAGGAAATTAGCAAATGATGATCTTTTAAAATTTGATGTGCGGAGATATTCCACTGCTATAACTCAGTTTGTATCGAAGTTAGAAAGCCAGTTTAGTAATAGCTGGCAGGCACAGAATGTCAACATAGGTAAGCATTTACTTCTTTCCCATTACCTCTATTCAAAAACATAAAAACTGCCTTAATTATTATATTTAACATTTCGAAAGTGTAGCTTTATACTAAAACGATTTCAAGACTGAAAACAAATTAGATACTCAACGGAAACATTTTATGTTTCTACCAGTGGACGAAACAGTCAACAATATAGTCGTTGCAAAAGAAAGTAATAAAATGACATTCTCAAAACCGAGTTTTAAAATTCTAGTTTTTCACACTAATACCGAAAAAAGGTCTTCGACATATATGCATCAACAAGGAATAATTTGAAAAATGATACTAAATCAGAATATTATAAGGTTCCTAATATGATGAACAGTTACCACTAACCCTTCCAGAAAATCGGACTTCAGTTCCGGTTTTTGAAGAGGTTAGTGTTGCTCGATTTTAGGTATCCTGTGTAGTGTTTTGTGGACTTGTTTGTGTTTTTTTCTTCACTAGACCATGATGTCTGCCTTTTTACCAGTTATTATTTTTGAGTGCCCAATTGAAATCACTTCAGTTATATTTGAATGTATGTTCTTCTAAAAGGTGATGCTCACGCAGCAATCGTTCAAAAAACGTTATCAGTCTTTATTTTATTTCGTAATGTTTAAATAATCTGTATATGTTTATTGTGTTAATATCTATTTTTGTTTCTTACCTGGATTTGCCACTTCTTAATTCATTTACGAGATTTGAACATTGGTAAACTAATGTTGCCTTATTTTTGACTGTTGACATTTATCGGTATTCTTAGGTTTTTGACAAATTTTGATTTCTCTATTCTATATTCGACACTTTAGCATGATCTTATATAACAGAAATAAACTTATTGCAAAAAAATAAAATGGTCTTACGATAAATATCAGAACAAATTTTGGTTACGTTATTACGGGCCCTTTTGTAGTTTAAAACAATATACTAATGCAAAAGTTGAATAATACTCTTTATATTTTGCTTGATAACATTAGTATTCGTTTTTCTGATGACAAACTATCTGTCAGTTGATATATATGTCGAAGGGGCTACACTGCACCCATTCTGTCGAAAATGTGTCCCCATTACTGATCAATAATATTATTAATCAATAGCTGAACGCCACAAAAATGTACGAAATGCCACTTCTTAGATATTTTCAATAATTGCATGTATTCTCTCAATGTCATCTGGATTTTTCCAAATATACAAATGAAAATTATCCTCATGAACCTACCGATTCTAACATTAAACTGGTCGTTGTCCATCTGGTGACGATAAAATTTCTCATGTTAATCTTCATGTGAAAGTTTATGACTAACAAGACTACCTTTCCTGACTTTTATGAAGCATTTGCTTCCAATGATGGTTATTTTAAGTTGACTTTTTTCTAAAAGGAGTGCATTTTCTACTTGATTTGATACGTTCAATTTTGCAATGACGTCTCAGACTTTTATTCTCGTAATATTTGTATGATAAAATAATTTTTAAAACAGGTATACATATATTCTTAATATGTTTAATCTTTTAATTTACATTTGGTTGAATAAAAGTCCAAAATAATTGTTTAGTACAAGTCTAAAGTTAGGAACCTTGTAAGTGGTAATTAGATATAATAATTGTTTAGTACAAGTCTAAAGTTAGGAACCTTGTAATTGGTAATTAGATATATCTTAACGTATTTGTCTTTTATGAATTACATGTTGATGGAAAATCTATGATGGTTCTTTGAATTTATTCAGGACTGTGAAGTTATAACTTGACACTTTAAATAGACAATTGCCTATTGGGGAATATGCATGTTGACTATATACTAAATGTCTTTTGTGTGCTTTTGTGTCATATGGTAACTGTCTGGGTGATGTGTAACCTTTTTTATTCATATGGTTAGTCTTCTAGAAGTTTGTTTGTCCCCAAAGTCGGCTGGTTCAAACCAAAGACCCTAACAATACTTTTTGGCTTTTATGACAATGAAATAATTCAGTTAGAAAGTGTGGCTAGTCTTTCTGTTGACTATTACCTACAGCGTTTGAACGTTAAAATTTTGATTCAGTATGTCGGTTTAGCTCAAAGCATGATGCATTCATAGATCAATTTGTTAGCATCCTGAACAAAAACAATAGAAGAGACCAAGAGGACAATAAAAAACTAGATGGACAACACCATGACCAAAAAAAAACGAATTGAAAAACAACTGTTCATCATATAACACTACACAGATAACTAGACATTGAGCAACACAAGATCCTACAAAACTGGAAGTGAAATATATTAACACAGCAATTTGGAAAACTGTAGAAATTCTTCTGACAGGTAATTGCTCTTTTGCTTAATTGATTCTTAATTCCTAACTGTTTTGTCAGGGAAAGATAGCTCACTAGATTATGTAGAAATTTTCTTTATATTTCAGAAGCTTTAAAATCAGCAGCACAGAATTTAACAGATAGTGCGAATAAATTCCAAACTTACGTTAAATCTGCAAGTATTAAAAGTATGTGATTAAAAAATGCTAGTTGTTTCTTTCAATTGAAATATGTATTTTAATACAAAAAAATGACTTGTTCATAAATCTTTTATTAAAAACTCAACAAAAAGTTGATTTGGTCATTTTTATTTTCCTCTAATCAGAAAATTCTTTTTTTAAATATGAGCAACAGTTGTGTACCTTTGTTCAAATCTCATAAATCTATTGAGAAGATACAAATCTAGGTAAAAATACAAAAACTGAGTGAATAACATGAACTCAAAAAGGAACAAGGCTAGTTGCGTTAACAGTGTAATCGTCATGCGTGAATTCCACACTCGGTCAACATGTCAAAATCGGGAACAGGACACAATCTGTAAATTATAGATCAGACAACTATTCTTTTATCTAAAGATATAAGACCGCAAAAACATGTCTGTATTGAGTTGAGTTGAGTTGAGACACAGACACATCGTATTGGTAAACAATTTAATTGAGAATAATTCTTTTTCAGTGCTATTGACTATAGAATTATTAATGACAAAATGATTCAATTTGAAAGAGCTTTCATAGATCCTGAAGGACTTCCTGAGAGACGTATCTATAAGTAAGTTTTAATATTTTTTAATTGTTTTTACTGCATTTGTATTGTAACCCAAATTTTGCATTTGCATTTAGTAAGAAAAGTAAGATTTGTATTAAATGAACAGTATTTATCTTTCTGAAAAAAGAAAACATGTGTTAATTTTAGATCTATTAAAGACTCTCATAATGGCCAAACAGAATGTCAATAAAAATGTAAAACACGACTTTGTTAAAATTCGAATTTCTTTGGTAATCTCTTTTAACGTTTGAAAAAGTAGTGAACTTGTACTTCGTTTCATGTTATATCATTACTTTAAGTCAAAAGCTTTTCTTGTACTGATTTACTTGTATATCATTTCTGTACCTTTTGTTTAGTCACTGATCTAGACGAGGGTAGAAATCTAAAAATCTGCCGCAAGTGATGACAGATCATTCATAGTTCTGTTTAGATTATTTATATATTTTGTATTTGGACACTTAAGACCTTGACATGTTGTATAGAATCCTGTATATGTTGTTGAAAAATGTTGCCATCATGATGTCTATTAGTTTTTTTAGTCCTTGGTTTGCTGTTGATGTAAGGTCCATTGGCAATTGCTTGAAAACATCCGTTTTCCAAACTTCGGCTTTGCTTGAATCAATTCATGAGGTTATGGTATATAGTCATGTCATCACGACGTTTTAACATACTAAAATCATTTTATAGTTTTGTTATCTGTTAGTTACGAAAACAATGTGTTGAAAAAATATTTGAAAAATTATAACAAAAATTAATTCCATGTAAATATCTTGATGTTTTATTTACAGGCATGTGATATTTGCACCTAGTAAATATGATTCGTATTCAGACAATGACTTTCCAGGAATTGTTGATACAATGTCTGAAATAGAAAACAATAAAGCAGGTGATAAATGGGAACAATTAAAGCAACAAGTATCCATAGCAACATTTACCATTCAGTCAGCTGCTAATACATTAGACGATGTTGGTCTTTGATGGTCATTTAAAAATTTAGAAACTTGAATCTCAGGATAGAACTTAAAAGTCCTATACAAATGGACATTATCAAATTCAAGATAATGCCTAGAGAAAAGATAAAGAAATCCACAAAGAAATTAAATATACAGCAATGGAAAATTTACAACTATACAGGAAAGCATCATATGCCATGCTAATAAAAGGTAAACAGAGTTAAACATTACAAACGGAGGAGTGCTTTTCAACACTGTTTATATTCAGAAAAGACTACCGCCTCTTTTGTGACTATAAATTAATAAACATACATAGATTCGTGAAATTCGCAGAGTTAAGGGCGGACATTCTGGCTATTCCAGTTTACTACATTTTACGACCTACTTATTAGTATTTGATGATATTAAGTACACTTATGTCTATTTTTATTATTTATTAAAAAGGTTCACAAGAAATAATGTTATATAAATGTAAATGCGATTTAGTGCTATTGAATGTTTTTCATTTTTGTGATATCTTTATTTATTTATTTAGCTTTCAGATCACTGATAGCCTTCCCTTTTTCAGTAAATAAGACAGTGGAAATAATGATGTGCAAAATATTTATCACATTTGCAGAAATCATTTGTTCCGATTATTCCTTTTGATTCACATAGTAACCAGGATATAAAATCATGTATGAAGGGAATATTGACAAACGTAGGAAACTTACAAAGTATCAGGATCGTCAATGTTACTAAAATTTCTAAAAATGTGTGGTAGGAAGGGGTGTATGATACCATTGTCAATTTTTTAATTATGCACTGTACAATTATCATAGCCTACTAAGATAAGACTGCTTGTCAATTCCTTTGCATCGTTCACATTACTGTATTTAATTATTCATTTGTTATTTGATCTATTCATATTTTTTTTAAATTTATTTTGCTATCAGTTAGAATTTTTAATATGACACGGATTGTTTCTCGCTGTTGTTTAAGAGGACTGTATTTTACAATTAACACACCTAATTAACTGATGATTTTGTGTGTCTTTTATAAATTTGCATTTTAGAAAATAACTTGCTATAATACATTACTTTGTCGTTCCTATAGAAGCTATATTAAACACTCTAATCAAGCAAAATATTATTTATCTTAAATCAATTAAGAGAAACCTGTACCATATTTGGAAATCCTGCTTATGGTTTATAAGGACAAACACAAATTTTGCTCTTGAGAAACTCTGTGTGTGTGTGTGTGTGTGTGTGTGTGTGTGTGTGTGTGTGTGTGTGTGAATCATTGCATTCAGATATTCCATTTTAGCTCAGATCTCGATTGCTATTGTCATCCTTGTGTCAATAATATATATTTGTTAAACTTTCTCAATTCGACATACTCCAACGAACATCGTCTACAAGGAAAAAACTGTGATTGTCATTTTCATTCTTTTTTACATCTAAATGATCTTCAAATTTAATCCTTTTTGTGTCCACTGTGTACTTAGACAAAAAAAGATTCACACCGTTTTCATGTTATGTATATGTTAAACTTTTGACTTTCATTTGTATTAATTGAGTTAATTCCATGTAATTTTTTTCACTGGTCACACTATTTTAAATTTTGTTTATCAAAATAAAGATTCAAACATATTAAATCCTATGTATTTTTATTATATTTTTGGAAGAAATTTGTTGAATGTGTGTCTGTTTAGTGTGTTAGGACCATTAATGTATTCAGTTTGTTGTAGTTTGGATCCTTGGTTTTTCTAAGGGATGCCACTTTGCTCGAGTCTTTTGAGTAACTCCTCAAATGTTAAGGGGTAAAATCTTTCTTTAACATCTAAACCCGTGTTTTTTTTTATTCGGAAGCGAAAAAGTTTTATGTAGAGCATCTGGCGTTCTGAATTATAAGCCTTGTATCTTTGAAAAATTTTTTACTCAATTTTTTAGCCCATTAGATTTGTTGTTTGTCAGTAACAGTGCTTTTTCTTCGGCCATGGTCCTTAATCTTTATATTTCTATGTTGTGTTTTTAAAAATTATTGTTTTAGTCAGTTTTTTTTTGTCTGTTTTTCTTAGATTTAATATTTTTGATTGTCTACTTGGGATCTTCTACCTCTTATTTAATCCACTTCTAGATAAGATATCGGATCTTAAAATGAAAGAACCTACTTCTCGCTCTTTACAGCAAAAAAGATGTATTTCTTGACATTTTCAGAACTTACAAATGCCTTTATGATACTGATATAAACGGTTACTATGTCTTTATTTCTGTACTGACGTCATGAACAACATCCGAAATGCATATTGCAGATTTTTCTTATGTCAAAAGAAAAAGAAACAAAAATGGAAACAGAGTTAGTCAAATGTCTTACCTAAGTTAACTTGGTTCATTTTGTTATCTGTTATTCATATGATGCGTGCCTCTTCGTTTTCCAACAATGTATCAATATTAACCTTTGTTCTGTAACAGGAAAACTATGGTACACACATCTAATTTACATCGTTCCTATAGTAGGTATATTCACAGTATCTGTGAAGTCAGTTTTCAAGGAGAAGGAAGGAAATCAAATTATATTACATATTAGAATTGGAATAAAACATCTCTGCCCGTTCAAAGAATACCAGAAGGCCATTTAATTGTTATATTTAAATAAAGCTTTTTAAAATTTTCCATCGCAGATGCAGCTGACATATTTCTCATACTTGTGCCATCACTATTACTTTATGTTTCACCTATCATTAGTATAAACACATTTTACAACTATACAGGAAAGCATCATATGCCATGCTAATAAAAGGTAAACAGAGTTAAACATTACAAACGGAGGAGTGCTTTTCAACACTGTTTATATTCAGAAAAGACTACCGCCTCTTTTGTGACTATAAATTAATAAACATACATAGATTCGTGAAATTCGCAGAGTTAAGGGCGGACATTCTGGCTATTCCAGTTTACTACATTTTACGACCTACTTATTAGTATTTGATGATATTAAGTACACTTATGTCTATTTTTATTATTTATTAAAAAGGTTCACAAGAAATAATGTTATATAAATGTAAATGCGATTTAGTGCTATTGAATGTTTTTCATTTTTGTGATATCTTTATTTATTTATTTAGCTTTCAGTCTATCAGATCACTGATAGCCTTCCCTTTTTCAGTAAATAAGACAGTGGAAATAATGATGTGCAAAATATTTATCACATTTGCAGAAATCATTTGTTCCGATTATTCCTTTGATTCACATAGTAACCAGGATATAAAATCATGTATGAAGGAATATTGACAAACGTAGAAACTTACAAAGTATCAGGATCGTCAATGTTACTAAAATTTCTAAAAAATGTGGTAGGAAGGGTGTATGATACCATTGTCAATTTTTTAATTATGCACTGTACAATTATCATAGCCTACTAAGATAAGACTGCTTGTCAATTCCTTTGCATCGTTCACATTACTGTATTTAATTATTCATTTGTTATTTGATCTATTCATATTTTTTTTTAATTTATTTTGCTATCAGTTAGAATTTTTAATATGACACGGAATGTTTCTCGCTGTTGTTTAAGAGAACTGTATTTTACAATTAACACACCTAATTAACTGATGATTTTGTGTGTCTTTTATAAATTTGCATTTTAGAAAATAACTTGCTATAACACATTACTTTGTCGTTCCTATAGAAGCTATATTAAACACTCTAATCAAGCAAAATATTATTTATCTTAAATCAATTAAGAGAAACCTGTACCATATTTGGAAATCCTGCTTATGGTTTATAAGGACAAACACAACAATTTTGCTCTTGAGAAACTGTGTGTGTGTGCGTGTGTGTGTGAGTGTGTGAATCATTGCATTCAGATATTCCATTTTAGCTCAGATCTCGATTGCTATTGTCATCCTTGTGTCAATAATATATATTTGTTAAACTTTCTCAATTCGACATACTCCAACGAACATCGTCTACAAGGAAAAAACTGTGATTGTCATTTTCATCTTTTACATCTAAATGATCTTCAAATTTAATCCTTTTGTGTCCACTGTGTACTTAGACAAAAAAGATTCACACCGTTTTCATGTGTATATGTTAAACTTTTGACTTTCATTTGTATTAATTGAGTTAATTCCATGTAATTTTTTCACTGGTCACACTATTTTAAATTTTGTTTATCAAAATAAAGATTCAAACATATTAAATCCTATGTATTTTTATTATATTTTTGGAAGAAATTTGTTGAATGTGTGTCTGTTTGTGTGTTAGGACCATTAATGTATTCAGTTTGTTGTAGTTTGGATCCTTGGTTTTTCTAAGGGATGCCACTTTGCTCGAGTCTTTTGAGCAACTCCTCAAATGTTAAGGAATAAAATCTTTCTTTAACATCTAAACCCGTGTTTTTTTATTCGGAAGCGAAAAGTTTTATGTAGAGCATCTGGCGTTCTGAATTATAAGCCTTGTATCTTTGAAAATTTTTTTACTCAATTTTTTAGCCCATTAGATTTGTTGTTTGTCAGTAACAGTGTTTTTTCTTCGGCCATGGTCCTTAATCTTTATATTTCTATGTTGTGTTTTTAAAATTATTGTTTTAGTCAGTTTTTTTTTTTGTCTGTTTTTCTTAGATTTAATATTTTTGATTGTCTACTTGGGATCTTCTACCTCTTATTTAATCCACTTCTAGATAAGATATCGGATCTTAAAATGAAAGAACCTACTTCTCGCTCTTTACAGAAAAAAAGATGTATTTCTTGACATTTTCAGAACTTACAAATGCCTTTATAATACAGATATAAACGATTACTATGTCTTTATTTCTGTACTGACGTCATGAACAACATCCGAAATGCATATTGTAGATTTTTCTCATGTCAAAAGAAAAAGAAACAAAAATGGAAACAGAGTTAGTCAAATGTCTTACCTAAGTTAACTTGGTTCATTTTGTTATCTGTTATTCATATGATGCGTGCTTCTTCGTTTTCCAACAATGTATCAACATTAACCTTTGTTCTGTAACAGGAAAACTATGGTACACACATCTAATTTACATCGTTCTATAGTAGGTATATTCACAGTATCTGTGAAGTCAGTTTTCAAGGAAGGAAGGAAATCAAATTATATTACATATTAGAATTGGAATAAAACATCTCTGCCCGTTCAAAGAATACCAGAAGGCCATTTAATTGTTATATTTAAATAAAGCTTTTTAAAATTTTCCATCGCAGATGCAGCTGACATATTTCTCATACTTGTGACATCACTATTACTTTATGTTTCACCTATCATTAGTATAAACACATCTTGCATATCGAAGAAGTCGAACAAAATAAACTGTCACCGAATTTTCATGGAGACAGTTTAAGATAAATATAGTAAGTTTTAACTTCGAACCAAAATTTTGAGTAGAAGATATAACGTCATAATTCCGTCAGCATTGAATTCATCAGCTGATATATTCATGACTTTCAAAAATGTTGCGGTTTTAAAATCTGCCAGTAAATGCCGTCAAAGAGGGGCGAAAGATACCAAAGGAACATTCAAACAACAAAGCATTGTTTTTTTTAATTCAACCAAAAAGTCAACCAAATTTAGACGGTCATCAAAGTATTGCACAAATTCAATTTAACGAAAATCGTATCCTAACTACCATATAATGGATTCCGAGGCAACAGTAGTTTACAAAGGTTCAAATCTCATAAAATTATGAAGATACAACTCATCTGAAAAACAAAAACAGAGATTCGCTTGTGCTCCATATAGTGCGAGGCCGGGTGCGTCGATAGGAAAATCATGTGGTATGTATGCATCACTAGCCGCTCGAATCAACACTCAGTAAAAATGTCACAATCGGGAATAAGACACAATAGATAAATTTACAGAGATCAGACGATTATTCAAGATCAAAGACTGCAAAATCATGTCACTTGTGAGTTGAGACACAAATTCATCATCTTTGTCAACCAATTCGTGATGTTGATCGTTAAACTTATGCAGTGTCGACTTTGACACAGAGTCGTTTTTCTTCATAACTATGTTTAAGCAGATTTTGTGTAAGGAAACACCCCTGTTAATGAAGTACGTATAGTGTGACTACGCGACTAGCGTAATTGAGATATGTTAACGCCATGCGATGTTGCAGTGAGTATGTTACTGCTGAGAAATGTGATGTTCACAATTGTAAAGTTGAAATCATCATGGTTGCCATATATTCTAGTTTGAGGCCGTCCATTTGTGTCAATATATAGGAAAAGATCAGTATGCCTTTTAGTTTCACTAGTATACTTAATCTTAAGTTCCTTCGGATATATAAGATGCAAGCACTCACTGAAATGTGGGTTATTGAGTGATAGGAAATCGTCAATATATCTGAAAGAGAAATTTAAAGATTAAGTATGAATTATGCTTCATATGAGTACAGAAACAAGTCTGCAAGAAGGGGCGCACAATTAATTCCCAATGCAATCTCGACTGTCTGTTGTAATATCATTCAATTCAATTAAACTCAACACATATGTTGTCGATCAAAAAGTCCAGCATTTTGATAAGATCATATTTTGTATATTGTTTAGTTTGAATCAAAGTGGTATGCTGAAGGTGAGATTTTGTCATGACCTAAAACAAAGAACTTATATCTACGAGGAAACAAGACAACCGGAACGGTAGCTGGAACTTACGAAAGTACACTTTTTGTGCACTTTAATATAAAAAAGCTGCACAAAATGTCCAACCCACAAAATAGCGATAAATTAAAAATCGAAAACTTCATTTTGTGTTTACAACTTACATCAATGCTCTAAAACTGCGTACTTTCTTTTGCTTTTTTTCTTTATTGATTCGAGCGTTAGTAATGCGTCTTATATAGACGAAATGCTCGTCCGGCGAACAAAATTTTAATCCTTGTATTTATGATGAGATTATATATGCGACATATCAAAATAAGAAACGCGTACATTATTTATGTTACAGGCAAATTTCAAAATGCTTGTAAAATTCGGGTTATTTTATATATTGACTAATTTTGTTAGGCATTTTGAAATTGCCTGGAAAACATAAATGCCTGAAATTATTAAATAATATTATGAAATATTCACAAAAACGGAGCAACTGGAAGTATTGAACAACAGAGCAGTTTAATCTTTGATATTTACAGAATTCAATGCATGCATTTTAAGAGTTAAAAATTAGAAATAAATCCTTTTGAATAATTTACAAAGTTATAAGTGAAAAACAGGGGCTTTCGCAATCAGCACACTCATGAATATCATATTTTTCATGTATTTCCAAAAGATTCAAAGTAACATTAGCATTATTAGGTTGACTTACATCTGTTGGCTTATCAGAGTATTCAAGGGGCTGAAGCAGATCTTTTTCAGATTGTAGAGACCCAAAAATCCCCTGCGACAGTGAAGATGAAGATAATCATATATTTACATCACAAACAAACACGGCCTTGTATGGTGATCTGTAAAATTTGAAAATATTTTTAATCCCAAGGGCTGACTTGTTTATAAAAATACAGATGCCCATCCGCACGTAAACCGTTAGCTATACATGGGTCCGTTTGGCTGTGTAGGATGTATAACTGCTTACCCTTCCGGAGCACCTGAGATCACCCCAGTTTTTGGTGGGGTTCGTTGTTTAGTCTTTAGTTTTCTATGTTGTGTCATCTGTACTATTATTTGTCTGTTTGTCTTTTTTTTGGCCATGGCGTTGTCAGTTTGTTTTCGATCTATGAGTTTGACTGTCCCTCTGGTATCTTTCGTCCCTCCTCATGTATAAATTTGAATCGTTTTTAAATTGGGACTTTAAATCTAATGCCTCATGTAGGGAGAGTGCCGTGCTCTCTGCACGTTTATAACTCTTTTCGTAGTTGGTCTGTGAAAGGTAACATGTATATCCATATCCAACATACCCTCATTTCAAGTGGCAGTTAAAATTCATGTCATTAATCCCGGCCAATCCATTGCAGAACTTACCTTTTTGACTTGATATCAATTTGTTCTTATCTTAAATATGCATGCAATGTTTGCCATATAGCACACTTCAATTTTGAATCTAGACTTTCAAGTTCTTCTGTAAGAACAATTCGTCTTTCTGCCATCATGACAGGAAAATCTTAAATGACCATCTGAGTGAACATATACTGAAAAGTACTATTTACAGAAATACAAACTTTCATTGCAGGTATTTGAAGAATAAACTTTATTTTTAATAAAACAATTAGTTATTTGGTTTAGAAAATATTGGTGTTTTGGTCATTTGTATCTCAATCATATCGTTTTTCTACAAATTACCCGATTCTGAACAGACAATTTGTTGAATTTTGTTTTAAAAAATCAGTCATTTTACAAAGTGACTATGAAATTTTAATAATTTTATATAATGCCTGTCACGATCGGGCATTTTACAAAATGCCTTAATTTAGAAAATGCCTGTAACATTTGCTTGTATTTAACATAATCCTATAATTTAGGATAATCCTCGAACATTTTCAAGTTTTTAACATCGGTTGTGTCTTGTTTATTATCACTGGGTAGGAAAATATGATGGTGGACAAAATTGTTCCAAAATAACATCAGCCCGATTTTCTAAACAGCATGCTTTAAATGGAAAAAAAGAACAAATATACTTGATAACACGTCTGCCAGAATAAAAAAGAAGTGTTACGGACAAAACAAGTGAAAATAAAATAGGTTTCCCAATTTACAAGTTTGAACAGCAGTTCAGTTGTCAACTTTTTTGTGTGTTGACATGAAATATCATTGATATGATCATTTTCTGCGAATTAACTGTTTATAGAATGTTGAAGTATTCTAAGCACTTAAGTTTTCTACATTCTACGAATAAATTGCCTGACCCGTAAAAGCTAGGACTATTTTATGAGTTTTCTTAACATCGGTAAACTACTACTTCCTTATCTTTCGGTCGTTGTCTAGCATAGTCCTCCGCTGCATCCATTAATATTTCAAAGTTGGTTTTCAAGTTTATGTAGTAAAGTTACTCAAATTCCGCCAATTGGCTGACAAACGTAGAAAGGTGTTGTTAATAATGAAAACATCACTTATTATTAATGAGAAGCTTGAACATGTGTAATTAAAGGTTGTTTTTTTAAAGTCATCAATATTGGGATCCTATAAAAATTAAAACGACACGTTATTAATTTCATGCGTCCGAATCGCTTTTTTTTTATTTACCTTCATCAGGAACTGTCACAGCCGAATATTTTAAAGCCAAGGAAGAATAAGAACCGAAACAGTTGAAGAGCTATATAACCAAAAAGGACATAAAAATAGCCAAATCCATCTAAGTTCAACTTTGCCTGAGGGAGTTGAAATCTTAGTTTCTTTATAATATCAAAACTCATTTTATAGGTAAAGAAAAGACTGAACATAAAAGTTGGTAGATTTTTTTTTTTATTTTGTCAGACTGATATATCGTTCTTACATAAATGTATGGCATCTAAACCTTTGTTTGTGAAGGAAAGCTTACGAAAAGTGAGTATTTCCTCAGTTATTGATACTTCAAAAGGAAGCGTTTTAACAAAGGAGGAAGCTGTTCGAAACTTTCACGGACGCCATCATGACTTGGTTGACAGTTTTGTACCAAAAACTTATAGACTGCCTGCCTGATTGTCTAGTGTCGTATAATCTAGGACCGCAAATACATGTTTCTGTATTATAGATACAATGAATAAGCGTTGATTCTGGAAAAAGAAACCATGAGCCCGAAGGGCGAATGGTTTGTTTTTCATGAAACAGCGCTTATTCATCGCAACTCTTACTTAAACTATTGTGTTGATGTCTTTTCAAAATTAAAGCCTTTTCTTAATTAGACGGTATTGTGAGTGAGTTTAAATAACCATGTTATCATGTTCAAAGATGCATTAATAAATCTAAGTTCACAATTAATTGGTTAGAGAAATACAAATAAAATCTAACACTTCTGTCTTTAAATGATCTGGCATCTGAATATTATCCGTAATTTACAAAATAAGACATATTCGAACTTATTTCTAAGTATATATATTAAGTACGTTACCAAAATTTCTAGCAAAAAGCCTAATTCTAGGCACACCACGATTTACTCACATAGGGATTTGCGAATAAACATTTGTAAAGATAGTAGTAAAACAGATGAAATCTTATTATATTTATAAAACAAAAATAGACAAATCGAATGTAATCATTTTCTTTTCAAATATGTGAAATAGCCAATAACAATCCAAAAATAAACGGGAAAACACGCTATTGTTGCAAAAATATTTAAAATAACATACAAAATAAGAAAAACGGAAAAACTAAAGAAAAGAGACAACAAAGAGAAAACAGGGATTCGAACCTAAACCGACAAGTCTCTACCTTTAACTTGACTCTTTAACTCATTGATTTTAACCATGTTAACCTCGAGGCTACCAACTCATACTATACGATTGCTTATTATGTATATATAAAGGTACAAGCCCTGTGTGTCCGTTGTACCGATGTGCATCATATGTTCACTTATATATATAACATAAACATCTGAAATGCAACCCATTGGTAGCCGAAATGGTTTCGTCGATGTGTTGATGTCCGTCATACATCACATAACAGATTTCAAGGAGGGGTTCGATTCCCAGTGAAGGCAAATAAAAGTTACAAGAATTGAAGGTAATTCCATCAGTGAACAAAAATCAGTAAATTAGCCAATTCAAACTTAATGAAATTAGGCACACAAAGGAAACAATTGAAAATAATTTGGTGAGCTCATTTCAGCGACAGATTTAGGAAGCGTTGATTCTACAAAAAGAATCCACGGCAAATGAATAGGCTGACGTCACGACAATGGTTTAATTAGAGTTGAGACACCGTTTCAATCAACCAATTCGTTATGGTGTCTGTAAACTTTGTATAATGTCAGTTTTAAACATTCATTCTCATAACCTTCGACGTATTTTTTTTCATTAAGAGCACATCCCTGTTAATGAAGTCTGTATTGCGTAAAGATGCACCCCGTAACGTATCAATTTAGACATGCAAACACTATACGATGTGACAATGGGTACACTGCTACTGAGAAATGGGAATTTGACAATGAGGAAACTGAAATCCACACTGGTGTCAAAAATGCCTATTTTCAGTCGTTCATTTATTCCAGCACAGATCGAGATATGAAGCAGACCTTCATGTTTTGTTATGACCCTTTATGATATCAGGTCAAACATTCACTAAAGTGTTGGAAATTGACTAATTGGACATCATCAATATATCTGAACATGAAAATAAATAATTTGTCAGTATGTTTTTTGTTTGTTTCAGAGAAGATTTGGTTTAAATTCTGCTTCCATTTTTTTAAAAACAAGTAATCCAATTGGTGTTCATAATAAGCATTCATTAGAATACCAATTTTTGTATAAATATAATTTCACCAATATGTTATCGAAGTCAATCTAAAAGCTCATTAAAGATTCAAGGCGTACAATTCAGAACGGCTTTCGTATACATAAGACTTCTCAGAGGTGCTCGAATAGATAAAACTGGAAAATCAAATCAATTTCGAAATTGAAGAGAGTTGCAAATAAAAACTCCAAAAACGTTGCGCCAAATATGGCAAGGACCATCTATTCCAGGTGGAGAAAAGCCTTAGTGTTTCATATATTTCCAACGTTTCATTAACAATAAATTTACAGAAAATAAGTAAATGAACAATATTTCATGTGCTGTCTTCTGAGCTCGTGATATTTTTGGGGCCAAGAAGATTTAAATTAAAATAAAATGTCTTTATGGAAACAGTGACTAATTACTTAGAAAACTATATATTCTTTTTCGTGAAGTAATCAGAAACGATAAAATGTTTTAGGTAAATAATATCAAATTTACAAAAAAAACTCACTTTTAGTAAATACTACTAAATTTCTCAATACATATTTTTTTCGGGTTTATTAACGCATTTACTTGATTTTCATAGCTGCAATTATATCGTACTATTATTTCTCGTCATTTATTCTTATAATGAATTTGCCAAATGTCATTCAAACTTAGCTTACAAAGAACAGGGTGCATTGAATTGATGAAAAATGGAAAAACAAAATTACTATCAATTCCTCCCTACAATGCCCAAAATATAGTAAATGGGTCACATAATTTTCTTTGATTGAAATACTACTGCTACCGACATAATTTCCTCTTATTCGAACGTCGTTACATGAAAACTAGCTAATTTAAGTAGCCATCGATGTAGTGTTCATGACGTAGAGCGCTTTTTACAAACACGCAAAAGGACATTGCTACCTGGTTTTTAAAATGTAACAAGTTTACTATCTATAGTTTGCAAAAATTAAAATACACTACTTCCTTGAATTTCTTTCATTGAAGTTTAATATTTGGATTTTGTCTCAACAAAAATGACAATTTGAAATTTGAAAACAAGGTCAACGGACACAGTTATCGTCCTTTGATTTTCGTTGTCCACAAATATAGTCCCTAGTGTAGACAGTGTGTTACTTGCAGATTTTTTTATACCCCTTCCAAATTTATTTCTTCATCTTTTATGCCTCAAATAGCAAGTAGGGGATGAAATTACACTGTAAAAAATTTGGGTCATGAATTTTAAAGTGAAGTAGTGATTTGGTCCAGCTGAAAAAGGTCAAAAATTAGCATTTCGGAAGCTGTCAAAGATTTCCTGACCCCTTAACATAAAAATGTCAATATTTTGAAAATGAGCTGATGAAGTTTTCTATAATTTTGATATAATTTGTCCCAAAGTGAAAATCTTTGTATCAGACCATACTGTCTGCAAAAAGTTGTATGCAAGAGTCCTTTGTACTCAGACTTCTTTTATCATGTAACCTGAGTGTAGAAATGAAAAAAAGAAACAGATTTTTATTTCTTATAGCTTCAGTATGCATTTTAAATGTAAATATGTGCTACTGCTTAAATTGACCCTAAATTATTTTCAGTCTTACTTGGCCTAAGACCATTTTATGTTCATATGATATGCTATTTGTAATTTTTCTTTCCATTTAAAGTACATTAAATACATATGTAAGGATTATTTATAACCAAAACACTTCACAAATTTAAAATTGCCGGAAAATATTACATCTTCATATAAGGTCCCCTTCATTGGAAAACCTCCATTTTCAGGCACAGGCTCATATAAATTTGACTTTTAAGTAGTTGTTTTAAATCTGTCACATCAAATGAGTATTCAATTGCTTTAAATACATGATATGTGAACTATTAAGGCATTTAAAAGCCAAAAGTAGAACAACACACTGTAAAAATATTATTGAGAAAGCGCAGGTTGGATTTTTAATTTTCATTTATTGTCTAAAAGAAATGCACAACGAAATAACTGTGTTCTCGGACCACATGATCAATTCAAATGAAAAATGTATGCATGCACAAAGAGGAATAACTCATTGTAGGAAATATTAACTACTTAAATATAACATGGAAACTGCTAACGTAAATTCAGTGAAGTAATACAAGAGTATTTCTTCGTTAAAATTTGATCATCAGAATAATATGCTTTTATTAAACCAAAGAAATGTATAAAATTATATTGACAATTAAATACAAATACAAATATTTTATTGGCACAAACACAATAATTTACAATAATTGGCAAAGGCCCATATTTCAGTACATTGTTACAATGAATACAGCATAATGAAATAATATGTTATGATTAAGAAGATAAAATCTCATTTCTATAATCCAGACATTTACGTATATAAGAACAAGTCACTTTCAGGACTTTTAAAGAATTGCTATTAATGCAACATTTCATATTTACCTGATTCTCACTATAACTTGTAGGAAGTATATTTAATATAAAAGTTTTAAAGTTTATTCTGTAGTTAGAATATTTTTCACAATTCAGTAAAAAGTGATTTTCATCTTCTACCTAACCCGATTTACATACATTGCAAACTCGTTCATTGGAGGGTAAACCTAAATGTCGCCCTTTTTCTATAGCAAGATTGTGTGCACTCTATCTTATTTTACACAGAGATGACCTTTCTAATTCGTTCCTTAGAACATCGACATAAGAACTACGCTGATTTGAACAATATTTTGATAAGGAAAAACTTTGGATACAAGGGTGTTTTCAGACCTTAAAATATGTTCAAAACATTTAATACAAGAAAATGAGATTTTTGACCACAATGGTAGCCTGCCAAGTTCAACTCTACAAGCAGCATTAATTGCTTTGCAATGAACACCTAAAAATTCTTTTATGAACTTAATATGGATTTTTTCCAAAATGAAATTGTCTCCCGAATTATCAAATACAAATACAAATACAAATACAAATACAAATATTTTATTGACACAAACTCAATTACAATAATTGGCAACGGCCCATACAACTAGTATACAAATAGTAATCAAAAACGCCCCAAACCTCACTACAATACTGCAAGATCGGGCTTACTAATGAATCAAATAATTTTTCTAAAAGTTTACAAGGATTATCCAATCCAATTGTTTTCTTAATCTTAAAACATGCTTTTCTAGCTTTTTCCACAAGTAAGGATACAGCCAAATTAAAGTTGCCATTACACTTTAACATTATTCCCAAATAAACAATATTTTGAGACGGTTTGTATGACATTATCATAATAAATAAACTAATTTAAATGTGTTTTCCCATTAGAATTTAATACTAATACCTTTGATTTTTGTACATTAACATGTAGTTTCCAGTTCGAGCAATATGTACCAAGAATATCGAGGCTGGTTTGTAAACCAGTTTTGCTTTTTGATAGTAATACAATAAATCATTAACAATTTTCTGTTTTTGTCAATCAATGTATCATAGAAACGATCGAGATATCAATAGAGATAATTTCATATTTTTCCACAAATAAGGATACAGCCAAATTAAAGTTGCCATTACACTTTAACTTATTCCCAAGTAACAATATTTTGAGACGGTTTGTATGACATTATCATTATAAATAAACTAATTTAATTGTGTTTTCCATTAGAATTTAATACTAATACCTTTGATATTTGTACATTACATGTAGTTTCCAATTCGAGCAATATGTACAAAGAATACTGAGGCTGGTTTTAGCTTTCTGGTAGTAATACAATAAATCATAAACAATTTTCTGCTTTTGTCAATCAATGTATAATAGAAACGATCGAGATATCAATAGAGATAATTTTATATTCTCAATGATCATACAGATAAAGCAACAATAATAAACAGAGCAATAGTTAAATAAATAAATAAAATGAAGTGCAGATACAATGTAATACATATAAACGTCATAACATCAGTGATGCATGGATGTCATATCAGTAATTCTATTTTTAAAAAGGCAAATAAACCTAGAGAAGAAAAACAAGTTCACAAAACACTACATAGTAAACTAAAGACTTAACAACATGAACCCACCAAAAAGGGTAATCTCAGGTGCTCCGAAGAGTAAGTAGATCCTGCCAACTAGTGACTATTGTTCTGTTACTCATGGTCAATACTAATCTCTGACGAGTCTCATTCGGTGATGTCACAACCGAAGAAAACTAAAAATAAAAGGATATGTTGGGTAAACGTACAATGAGACAGTAACCAAACGGCAAAAAAAAAATCGCCTCTATTGGTCAATAAAAACGTTGTTTTTTACCAGATGACAAAGATCCCTTTGTTTATCAAAAGTACTTTATCAGTATACTCAAAATCAGTATAAGCTTCTTTTTCCCTTTGTTGGTATATTTCAAATGGATTTACTAGTTTTAAACATATGTAACCTGATATTGCCTCTTATTTACCTAACAACGAATCAACTTAAAGCTTTGTGTATTGACTTCGGATAATAAATAAAATAATATTAATGGTGATAATAAAACTAAAAGTGTTTTGCTTGATGAAGATTTTAGTTTGGATGAATTGTAAATTTTTGATGATTGATCCTGCGTGCACTGATCAATCACTCGTTGTTTAATACTTGGTAGATATTGTTTAATAGAACATTTTCTCCCAGCTAGGTTTGAAAATCCTGGATTGTTTAAAATAGAATAAAGTTTCTTTGTCCAGGGGTTATTTTTTTCAGTTGCCAGAAAAATTTTGGATACAAGGGTGTTTTCAGACCTTCAAATATGTTCAAAAAATTTAATACAAGAAAATGAGATTTTTAACCACAATGGTAGCCTGCCAAGTTCAGCTCTACAAGCACCATTAATTGCTTTGCAATGAACACCTAAAAATTCTTTTATGAACTTCATATGGATTTTTTCCAAAATGAAATTGTCTCCTGAATTATCAAAAACGCCCCAAACCTCACTACAATACTACAAAATCGGGCTTACTAATGAATCAAATAATTTTTCTAAAAGTTTACAAGGATTATCCAATCCAATTGTTTTCTGTATCTTAAAACATGCTTTTCTAGCTTTTTTCACAAGTAAGGATACAGCCAAATTAAAGTTGCCATTACACTTTAACATTATTTCCAAATAAACAATACTTTGAGACGGTTTGTATGACATTATCATTATAAATAAACTAATTTAAATGTGTTTTCCCATTAGAATTTAACACTAATACCTTTGATTTTTGTACATTTACACGTAGTTTCCAATTCGAGCAATATGTACCAAGAATATCGAGGCCGGTTTGTAAACCAGTTTTGCTTTCTGATAGTAATACAATAAATCATTAACAATGTTTTTGTCAATTAATGTATCATAGAAACGATCGAGATATCAATAGAGATAATTTCATATTTTTCCACAAGTAAGGATACAGCCAAATTAAAGTTGCCATTACACTTTAACTTTATTCCCAAGTAACAATATTTTGAGACGGTTTGTATGACATTATCATTATAAATAAACTAATTTAATTGTGTTTTCCCATTAGAATTTAATACTAATACCTTTGATATTTGTACATTAACATGTAGTTTCCAATTCGAGCAATATGTACAAAGAATACTGAGGCTGGTTTTTGCTTTCTGGTAGTAATACAATAAATCATAAACAATTTTCTGCTTTTGTCAATCAATGTATAATAAAAGCGATCGAGATATCAATAGAGATAATTTTATATTCTCAATGATCATACAGATAAAGCAACAATAATAGACAGAGCAATAGTTAAATAAATAAATAAAAATGAAGTGCAGATACAATGTAATACATATAAACGTCATAACAACAGTGATGCAGGGATGTCATATCAGTAATTCTATTTTAAAAAAAGGCAAAATAAACCTAGAGAAGAAAAACAAGTTCACAAAACACTACATAGTAAACTAAAGACTTAACAACATGAACCCACCAAAAAAGGGTAATCTCAGGTGCTCCGAAAGAGTAAGTAGATCCTGCCAACTAGTGACACTTGTTCTGTTACTCATGGTCAATACTAATCTCTGACGAGTCTCATTCGGTGATGTCACAACCGAAGAAAACTAAAAATAAAAGGATATGTTGGGTAAACGTACAATGAGACAGTAACCAAACGGCAAAAAAAAAATCGCCTCTTGGTCAATAAAAACGTTGTTTTTTATCCAGATGACAAAGATCCCTTTGTTTATCAAAAGTACTTTATCAGTATACTCAAAATCAATATAAGCTTCTTTTTCTCTTTGTTGGTATATTTCAAATGGATTTACTAGTTTTAAACATATGTAACCTGATATTGCCTCTTATTTACCTAACAACGAATCAACTTAAAGCTTTGTGTATTGACTTCGGATAATAAATAAAATAATATTAATGGTGATAATAAAACTAAAAGTGTTTTGCTTGATGAAAAATAATATTCCTTCTGAGATAAAGTTTCTTTCAAGTGATTAGTTAATTAATGTTGAAGATTACGTGAAGTTTTTTTTATAAGTTGCATGAGTCCTACGCGCTATAAATACATTATTTTCATTTTTAAATTGTTGGAAAGAAAATATGTTTCCCTCTGTATATTAATTATGGTTCATCTAGTTGTTCGTATGCTGTCTCGTTAATTTATCCGACATCTCGTTGCATTCATATACAAGGAATGTTATTATTTCTTTCTTCGTCGGAAATTTTGGGTTTTAATGCTCCTCGACTTCGCATAAGATTTTGGATAACAGCTTTTTTTATTACAGCGCCACCAATGAGTCTTATAAAAGAAACGCGCTTCTGTCGAACAAAATTATAAGTTTGGTATCTTTGATGACTTTTTAATCCAAGCTTTGAAGGATGGATGTAATTGTTGATATTATAAAGCATTCTTTCCGGATGGTTTTGGAAATCTGGCACAATTTGCAATTGGGTCTTTATTTATGAAGCTTTGGAAAAATATCGTGATTTCCTTTGATAAAATGACCACAGGATATATGATTGATGTTAGAATATAACATCACTTAAAAGAATTCAGATATAAATGGAATCTGATGTAAATAACATGCAATTGGAAATAGTATTTCACTATAGTTTAGTGTTGTTAAAATATTGAAACACTTTTATCTTTACATTAAAATCATTTAAACAATCAGGCAATTTTTAAAATCAATCCGTCAACAAACATACTTTTACCTTAAAATGAAGTTTATGATCCTCATGTCTTTCAGTTTTGAGCAAAAAGCTTATAATAACAAAATCTTCTAATGATATGAGTTTTCACAAAAAATATGCTGGAAATAATGTATAATCGCAATCTTTCAAGATATAATTTTGTACTATGAAGAATTCGTTTACTATAAATTTTCTTGTGATCATCGATTTTGATTTCTTTCCCATTATCAAATGTGCCAAAAAGTACAAACGACAAGGTTCGTGTTATTACTAGAGAGGTATAAGGTACGTTTCCCGTCCAATGATGTTATCAATAATAATAACGGAATAGTCAGTTCCCGCATATTCATCGCTTCGATTGACATTATTATTTTCTCTTTTAAAATATTCTTTAAGGGGCACGGTAGTATTTCCTGGCTCATAGGGATAATGGTAGCCTTTTTTAGAATTTTCACCACTTTCTAACACTGCTCAAAATTCTACATACACAGTTAACTGAAGTACTTTCATTATAATTGTTTTGCTATTTTTATAAACCTAAGGTCACAAGTGCTTTTAGGTCTTTTATCAAGCAGTGAAAACAAAATTTAAACAAATTCTCAAAAATTCATTTTCACCTGCATGTAAAATTATTTTATATTTTTCTACACCTGATTCATCCCTCAGTTTGGAAAAGTATGATCAGTAAATACTGTATGTTTTGTCCAATCACACTGTTCAGATACATTGACTTAAGTAGGGTACACGAAAGAGCAACCTAAATTCCGGAATGTAAATACTACCGTGCCACCTTAACCAAGACATCACAAACTTGAAACCAGTAATGACACCTATGATGCATAGACTTTTTACTAGGAAACATATTACAATAAAGAATACTAGTCTGCACCTATTTCTTACCCAAAAAAATTAAAAGAATATACCCCTACCCCAGCTGGCAGATTTTCACTTTTTTTCATCTTACCACTTTTACTTAAGGAGTGAACAAAAACCAAATATATAATGTTTCAAATCAGCAAAAAAAGTAAAACATAGTGATTCAGGAGGAATTTTTGAATTGCCAACTTTGTTTCTAGTTAATCTGACTGAAAGAAACAGCATAAGTACCAAATCATGAAAAAATGTAGTAAAGTCCATTCCACATTTTACAGCATGTCTTGCATTCCTTTAAGCATTTCCCCGATTATGTAGGCAACATATAAAGATTCTTTAGATGACAGTAAACTATTATTTTAAAATACATGTACTAGAATATATCTGTAAGTTGGCTGTTTGTCTCTAATTCATATATGCATTTAGTTATATTATGTCCCTTTACATAACCAATTTACCTTTTTTGTGCTTTTCAGGGTCAGAAAATTAAAACAAATCATGGCATTTGCATAGAAAATGAATTAACTATCTAATCTATCTGACATACAATCATAATCACATTCTTTGTCCAAAAAAAATGTCTTATCAATGTAAAGAAACTCCTAATGCTAACTATATTTCAGCTAAATATGGGGGCTAATTGAATAAGTAAGGACCCCTTAACCACTTACTAGTCCCAAAAAAGCTCATACTGGTGCCATGTTACCACAGAACTACAAATTAAACCTGAAGAAAACTAGTATAGCTGTACTTGTGTAGAAAAAAATAAAATATTATGCACTTTATTTATTTCGGTGAAAATTATACAATGTACAGTCAACTAAAATATGTCGCATCTCAAATTCCAGTGGTTACACATGTGCCAGACACTGCGAAAAGTTAAAGCGACCATTTATAATTAAAAATCTATTGCAAGTTACATAAAAATTATAAAATTCTACCTTATAGGTAAATTTTGACATTATAACCCACATTTCAGGCAAAATTTGCTGAATCAGCAATTTTCACTCCCAGGGGTGGAATTTAAGGGTTGTGCTTATTCTAATTGCCCTTAAAAAACTTTTTATTGATAAACTTACAAATTGAATATTTAAATAAATACCTTTATTAATTTAGTGTACATCAATTTAAGGGGGCACGGTAGTATTTCCTGTCCCATAGGGATAATGATAGCCTTTTTAGAATTTTCACCACTTTCTAACACTGCTCAAAATTCTACATACACAGTTAACTGAAGTACTTTCATTATAATATTCAGAAATGAATTTGAATATGTGTCATGACCGTTTACTTGTTTTGCTATCTTTATAAACTTAAGGCCGCTAGTGCTTTTAGGTCTTTTATCAAGCAGTGAATACAAAATTTTAAAAATTCTCAAAATTTTTTTTCACTTGCATGTAAAATTATTTCATATTTTTCTACACCTGATTCATCCCTCAGTTTGGAAAAGTATGATCAGTAGATACTGTATGTTTTGTCCAATCACACTGTTCAGATACATTGACTTAAGTAGGGTACACAAAAGAGCAACCTAAATTCCGGAATGTAAATACTACCGTGCCACCTTAAGGATTATTTTTTTTTTTATTTTCCAACTGTTACAAATGTAATATAACAATGGAGTGTTTAACTCGATGTACATAGATAAAGAAAGGCAACAGAAGTATACTGCTGTTCACTAGAAGTGTTATCATCTATCAGGAAAAAGTTCCGGTTTTTGCAATTAAACCAGGAAAAGACAAGATAGAACAGGGATTCATATTGCCATTCAAAAGCAGTGATAAGGTATCAATTTGATGTTAAAAATAGACGCAATTAAGATGTCATTCCAAATCCATAACAATGAAGCATCTTCTGAAAGTGTTACTGCATCTGGAAAATGCCGGAGCCAAGTACGGAATATGACAATTGCTTTCCATTCGTTCTGTTGGTTGAACGTTTGATTTAATCAGGTCTAATGGACTTTCCCCTTTTCTAATTTACCTTGAAGTTCGGTATTTTTGTTTATACCTTTTTTACTATTCTTCTTTATAAGATTTATTCTCGAGGATGTTTAGGTTTTGTTGTAACATAAGTATTTGTAATTAACTTTTGCACTCTTACAAAATGGATGTTTTATTTATGCATATTTGAACATTATATAAGATATATACATGACGAAATAAACTGTAAATTTACAATATTAAAACATGACATAATGACAAATGACCATCCGTATGTTGACACTTGCAATTTTGGCATACTTTCTTGAGGCTACCAGACTTAACCGTCAGTTGAACTGTAATCTGGTGTATGAATTCATAAGTTTTTATAAGTCATAATTATGTAGTAAAGTCTGGTATTTAGCTCCTCCCAAGTTATTTCATACCAGAGGCAATATCATTTTTGCTATACGCTTTCTTTACGAAAAAAGATTAAGTAGCCAGGTTAGAGTCCGGGAGTTTCACACTAACATTAATAAAACCATTAATAAATGATTAGGACGCTGACCATTACCCGGTTGTAGGTTAATTTCAAACAAATGTTACCTGTATTTTTGCACACGTAATAAATAAAGTCTAAGCAGAAGCTTCAGAAGTTTATAATTGTTACGTTTGCACCATTCAATTTGTGTTTTCTTTTATTTGCATGGCCTGTCACAAGTTTCCTTGTGAATTTTTTTATGGCTTGGTGTTCTGTGTTAACTTATTTTAAGAACGTTTGTATCAAAAATCAATAAAAAAGACGGCCTCTTACAAATGTGTAGACTATATATATATATATATGTTTTTTTTTTCTTTTCCTCTAAGTATAAGTAATTTAGAGAACTCTTAACGGCTATAGGTAAGAATAAGGTGTCCATTTTTCCAGTGAACTGTTATTTGCCTAGCTAGATGTTTTAAAATGTCGCTCTTGTACAAAGAGTCGATTCAGATCTGTATAACGTGTCCAAAATGAAGTTGAATAAAAAGATTGCTTAACGGTAAACCTCCTTTTGTCGAAATTAAAAGAGAGGCGAAGGATACCAAAGTGACATTCAAACTCATAAGTAGAAAAACTGACATTTATATGCACTTTCTATTTGAAAAAAAAACGTCCCTATTTTACTTGCATTCTATTACAGAAAATAATTCCAACTTTTAATTTTGATTTTAACTTTTAATGCTGTTTCGTTGTCAATGTGCAATCTTATCAAACACACAGTACTTGTTTAACGTCAGCTTTAAGTTATTTCTTTACACTGACACTGTCAAATATACAAATGTACGAATTAATATCCCACCTCAAAGGGCGAAAAAAGTAATATTAGATGTTAATAAAAGTGATAAGTAAACTTTAGAAATGCCTACTGAACGCTATAAAACATAACCAAAATGACAGAGGGAGGGGAAATTTATGATAAATATCAAGTATTATGCATTGAAAATTAAATAATATAAAACAGATTTACAAGATGATAAGTTATTTATGTATTCTGTGTTGTAATATAGTTATAAAAAATCAACGATTGGCTAATATTTAGAGTAGACTCTGAAACAAACTTTGAAAATTATTACCAATTCTCTTAATTTTGTGGATTTAGACATCAAAAAGGGAAGATATACATTTTTAATATACCCAGTAACTTTGAATTTAAATTACTTTCATAAGTAGTTACCAATCTTTGGGCTTATTGTCTATGGAATAGCTAAGTGTTATGAACTATACTAGATATTAAAACAAACTTAAAAAATATTATGACTTGGAACATTTATTGAACTAAGAACTTCACAGGAGGCATGCATGCTAGTACAATTATACTCTTCATTTTGTTCTTTTTTTATATCAGAAGTTGTCGCTCTTTATCTTATATAAAGATTACCAATAACTCGAGCATGCGGGACTACAAGGTTTGATAGTAATCATATTTCAAAGCTTCTGTGACTATTTTTCCGAATTATGTTGAGATAAAACGCTTGTTTAGGCGTGTGCAATTTAGATGGAATAAATGTGCGTTATAAAAAAATTGTCCAAATAGATCGTATGTTGACATCGATATGTGATGTTTATTTTTCCGTTCTGATTTAAAATTGCTCAAGGTTCTATACCTTCAATTGTTCCCGATGATGGTCGATAAAAGCGCTTCAAAAGAGACAAAAAGTTGCACGATTTCCTACGACTACTGCATGGGGCTGTTGATTCTAAGGGTATCATCTACCATTCTTTTAGACATTCAGCAAACGTCCTTTACCATTTCATACATTTATTCAGATGGATTTAATTATTATTTTTATGTCCTTTTTGGTCAGATAACACTTCATCTGTTTCGGTTCTTATACATCCTTGGCTTTCAGATATTCGGATTTAGGCGTTCCACGGATGAATGAAATTTATAAAGTGTACTTTTCATATTTTTTTTAAGGATTATGGATCATAAACTTGGTATTTTTTTCAACACACAAATATATTTGCAAAAATAATTATTTTGTAACTTTTTTATATTGAAACACATGAACATTTGAAGGAATAATAATCAACTCATAAATTTTATCGTTTTGACAAACAACGAAACTATAAATATCAAAGAAAGTGACTTAAAAATCTTTTTACTAATTTTGAACCTTTCTGTGTTTTATTTCCTTTTATTTTAATGTTGTTTTGTTATCGAAACTACTGGCACTGAGCTAACGTTAACTCCATAAAAGCCCTGGGAAGTTCAAAAAAACATAACATGTGTGATTTTTAAATTTCTACCAATGTCAATATTTACAAAGAACCGACTTTTTACAAGTCATATTCTTCCAAATAAAAGTATGATTTTCTCATCTATATACTGTTGTGTTTCAGTGTCCATATTCGAACAATACATTGCTTTATTCGATATGCTTGTAACTCCCTTTTTACCACATCTGCAATGGCTTTATTCCAATTGAATTTTTTTTTTATCACATCGATTATCACTGACTTTTTAACAAGAAAGAGTCTATTGTACACGGATGCCCCACTCGCATATCATTTTCTATGTTCAGTGGACCATGAAATTGGGGTCAAAACTCTAAGTTGGCATTAAAAAAGATCATATCATAGGGAACATGTGTACTAAGTTTCAAGTTGATTGTTCTTCAACTTCATCAAAAACTACCTTGAAGAAAAACTTTAACTTGAAGCGGGACAGACGGACGAACGAACGGACGAACGAACGGATGAACGACCGTACGGACGGACGGACGAACGAACGTACGCACAGACCGAAAAACGTAATGCCCCTAGGTGGGGCATAAAAATCTCGGATTGTTTTTGTTTACGATTGACTGCGCGTACTCTTCAATTTGTACTTTGCGTCTTACTCTTTTTGTTAGTGTTTTCTATGCTTTGTGTCAATCTGATGAATTAAGCTTTTTCGACTTACTTGTGTAGTTTGGTCTTATGTTTGGGTAATTCAGAGGTTCTCCTTGGTTGCTGTCTATCATATTTGTTTTAAAAATGTTTTACATTTTGTCATATTGGGGCCTATTATAACATAATAAAGGGTATAGAATTTGCTCATTGATGAAGGCCGTACACTTACTTACAGTTGCTTAATTCTATGTCATTTGGTCTCTGTTGTATAGTTGTCTCGTTGGCAATTTTACCACACCTTTGATTCTTATATGAATCCACTTTATCAGTAGCACCTTCCACCATTTTCTACATAAGGAAATGCCTCTACCAAGTCAGAAATATGACAGTTGTTTTCCATGCGTTTGATGTGTTTGAGCTTTTCATTGTGCCATTTGATAAAGGACTTTCTATTTTGAATTCCAATCGATATTTTTGTAAATTTACTTTTTACATTTATATTACACTAAACTACTCCTTTTTTCTTAAATTAGCGTGAGGGAGTAGTCTACTAGTTATCATTTTTTTTTTTTTTTTTTTAGTTTTTCGCATTACGTTATTTTTTAATTTTTGGTTTTATTAAGTTCTTCGCTTATGAACTGACCAACGAATCTTCGATGTAATAGGCATAACGTTTCATATAATCTTATTTCTGGATACTTTAAGTAATGATGAGATGAACGGGACACTTGAACATCTGTGATGATAGTTATATGCAGATTAAAATATCTTATAACTTGTAATAAAGCCGATCAAAAGATGATATTATAAGGCGATTGTCATTTCATGTCATCAGTATGTTAAATGAATTACAAGATGACAGTTTTTGGATTTTTTAAGAACATTTAAGAGGTTTAAATGAAGGTTGTATGCCTTGTGGTTAAAAAAAATTATGACTATTTGTGTGGCGTAATAATGTGAATTGGTTTTTGAAGTGCTTTCAAATTTCAAATAAAATGAAACGTTTTGAAAGTAAACATTGTTTCATGCATTTTTATAATTGTTAATGTATGACATTGCATCGAGTTATTTCATGTACTTTTATAATTGTATCACTAATGTATGAGGGTCTGGATTGGAGGTCCTTTATTTCTGTAGTCTTTAATTTTTCAGGTTATTTTTCTCTATTATTTTCTAATCTTTTTATTTTAGAACCCCATATTTCTCTACTATTTACTTGTTTTACCTCTTTTTCTATATTCTTTATACTTTTTGCCCATTATTGTCTATTCTGTAAACCCCATCCAGAGCTTCATGTATGATATTTCATTGAGTGCAGTTGCTATCGATGAGAAAATTAAAACGAGGCATTTTCAAGGTTTTATTTTTTGGTCCGCGAAGACTATACATTGATTTCTGCCGTTCTCACACGACCTTTTCGATTATCAAAAATGATATAGGAGCGATGACCAACCATAAAAAAATTTAAAATAACTTAATTATCTTGTTCAGAGCAAATAATCTAAAGAGAAAAAAAATATTATTCCCGATTCCGAATAATGTTGTAAGAACTCGCAATTTTTTTTTTTATACAAGTTACTTCTTAAAACTCTTGTTTGCCATATTGATAAACATTTACATGAACAGTTTATATTGACCACCATATCATGCATCATACTGCACATCTCGACACATCTAACAACCTTTTTTCTGATTGCCATCTCAATATTCTTTTATCTGAAAATACCACATGACGAGTTGTATGCATTTGCTGTGTGCCGTCTTAATACTGTTTGCATATATTTCTATTTTTACTAGGGATGTCAACGAGTAATCGAGTACTCGAGTATCACTCGGTAGTATCGAGTATCGAATACAAAAATGATACTCGACTAATCGGTTTCTGTTAGAATGTTGTTGCCTAATTCTTAAAGAAAAAATATTTTTATTTAGAGCACCTCCCGAGAAATAAGATATTTATCAAAATTAGAATACGTTTCGACTGTTTGCGTTTAATTGTCATTTAAAATTCCCTCGCACAGATGCAGGTTATGAACAAGAGCACCTTTTCAAGGCTTACACTTTTAACTAATCGTCTCTTAGTCATTCCATCACCTCTGTACCGTCAGAGCAAATATTTTTATCAGCAGGACTATTAGTTACGTAACAAAGTTGAGAAATCGACTCGTCCCAGAAAAGGTTGAAAAGATAATATTTCTAAATAAGAACAAATTCATTGCAACCTGTGTCGGCCCTCAGAGAATGGTGGTTAAAGGCATCAGTAAGTTCTAATCATCACCCCTTTGTTGATCATTAAATGTGTTTTTTTACGATTCACAAATACTGTTGTTTGAGTAAAACATTGTTCTATAGATGTCTCTTAGTTAATTGATTAGATTATTGCCAGCTTACATAATTAGTACATGTAGTAAATGAGCTGTTAATTATGGTATAAAATTCCTGTGACTATTATTATCTAGTCCTAGTAATAATGTTGAGGGATTTACGTCCTGAAGACAACGACCCACAATACGTAAAATTGGTATAACTTTAATTTGTGTTTCCCATTTGTAGATGTTTTTTCCGAGCGAGTACTCGAGTATCGCTCGGTATATCCAACGTGTACTCGATTAGTAAATCTTCACCGAGTTGACATCCCTAATTTTTACATTGCGTAAGGAACATCCCATTTATGAGTGTTATGTACAGTACACTGTCATTATAGTACAAAATGGTCAACTAAAAAGTTAAATCACAAAAATACTGAACTCCGAGGAAAATTCAAAACGGAAAGCCCCGAATCAAATGGCAAAATCAAAAGCACAAACACATCAAACGAATGGACAACAACTGTCATATTCCTGACTTGGTACAGGCATTTTCTTATGTAGAAAAACATGGTGGATAAACCTGGTTTTATAGCGCAAAAACAAACAAATATTTCACAAAGAAGCACAAAAAAGCTTAATATCACATTTAGCAACCTCGTTCATTGCTTACTTAGTTTTGTATTGTATTTATGTATGCCAAATCAACCCATAAAGGCTCGAGGGATTTCAAGCAATGGGACCGTATCGTAATTTTAACATTAACTCTGGCGGAGAATCGCGTCAGAATGGAAACGTTATACAGGAAGAGATATAAAATAATTTTGTCGTTCAAAGTATGCAAAAAATATAATAGAATAATAACACAATGGCGGGATGTTTAAAGTACAGAGACACGTCATATGTATCATAGAAACATAAAAAGGCACACGGACAAAGCAAGTGAAAAATAATACAAACAACACAATGACGGGATACATAAGTACAGAGCCACGTCAAATGTATATCACCAAAACAGACCAAACAATAAAAGTAATATTAATAAAGACAAATAAAAGAACACTTTAACACGTTATTAAGATGATAAACAGCGTCAGTACGCAGAATCTATACTTCAAGACCATCATGTATTATTTGTGAATATTTATCAACAAGGTCTTGGTACTCTCCGATGAACTTTTTTAGAAAAAGGACGAGACGTTGTTTGACATACCCCTGGTTCATCAACTTTCTGCTCAGACACTGGTGACGTTTTACAAAGTCTGAGTAGGAGCTGCAAGCTCTTGCATACCGAATAAGTTGGGAAATGTATATCCCATATGCAGGTGAAGTTGGTATATTGCTACTTAGGTGGGGGGAAATTGATAATTTTAAAATTAAAATCGTCTCGTTTGTCATAGATTCTGGTACTGAGATGACTGTGTATGTCAAATTCGAGGTAGATAAATTATAATTATATACATTTTGTCAAATTAAAAAAAAAATATGTTAATTAAATGTTCTGATAAAAGCACAAAATTAGTTGACAGATGAGGAACTGCTACACAGAATGTTTTAGAATGATACATATTTATGTATCAATGATCCTCCGTATTATGGCTCTTCCGCAAAACATGTTGTACAAATGGAAGTACTGTTTAGTTCAGTTTTGTTTAGGATATTGTACTTGGCAATGTTTTACATGCTATATATTTGCATTCAGGTATCACAGATCAATATTATTCGTTCATTGTGTGTTAATTTACGTTTTTTGATTGAGTTAAGCCTTCCAATTGATATTTTATAGTGTGTCTTTCTATGTTGTGATGTTATACTATTGTTTCAGAAAAAGGGAGAAGGTTTGGTACCATTAAAATGTTTAATCCCGCTGCAAATGTTTGCACCTGTCCTAAGTCAGGAATCTGATGTACAGTAGTTGTCGTCTGTTTATGTAGTTCATGCGTGTTTCTCGTTTCTCGTTTTTATATAGAGTAGACCGTTGGTTTTCTCGTTTGAATGGTTTTACACTAGTAATTTTTGGGGCCCTTTATAGCTTGCTGTTCGGTGTGAGCCAATGCTCCGTGTTGAAGGCCGTACCTTGACCTATAATGGTTTACTTTTATAAATTGTTACTTGGATGGAGAGTTGTCTCATTGGCACTCATACCACATCTTCCTATATCTATATAACAGTCCGCGTTTTTTGTTGCAAGTCATGAATATGTAAGACGTTTGTATTGTTTGATATGTTCTTACAGCATACATTGAAAGGCATAGTAAAAAATAAAAGCTTATGAACTTGGTGTGTCTGAAGCGTTTTTTTTTCTGGATTTACTTTCATCAGGAACGCTTGAACCAAATATTTGAAAGCTTAAGATATGAACATAACTTATATATACAATATTATATTTCAATATAAATATTTTAATACGAAATATATACCTAAATAATGTTTAACTGAAATTGCGCGGCTGTGGGAATTTTGTTGAATTTAACATTATCTATTGAGGTTTTTTTAAATGAATAAAAAACAAATATTGAAGGAATTGTCCAACTGCCATTTTGGAATCCTCAGAGGAAATATTTCCAATATTTATAGACTTTTAAACTTTTTCAGCAAAAAATTACGAACAAAAGTTTCCTGTTTTGCGTAATCAACTCCCCCTATACAATTTTCAATCCAGATTTTTGAAATTTCACAGAAAGTTTACAGCTTATTGAACAAAAGTATGATGCACCTCCCATTATGGAGTTGTATAAAGACTGTTCCCACTTTTGATATATAGTACTACGAACTGCTGTTTATCTTTAAAAATGAAACTTTCTTACTTCCGGCACTATCACCTATGATGAAAATAATAACATATCATTCTTACGGCAGTATTACAATACATTAGCAATCTTTCTGTTAGGTTTCGAGGATATGGATTCAAAACTCTAGAGGGAGTTGATAACACAAATTAAGTAAAGCATTTTGCAGCTTCTGCTGTAAAATGACTGTTCCCAGTTCTGTGTAATCAACATTTATTACTAACTTATTATATTAATATTTTCAAAACAAAACCAAAGTTGGAAAACAAAAATTAAACTTTCTGATATCAAATTGTAAAACCATATACAAGTAGTAATCGTGTTCTATTCTTTTAAATGGGATTTTTTTTATTGTATTTTTCTTCAATGTTTGAAGACCTATTCGATCTCATACCTTCAATTTTTTTCTAAAGTGTAAAATTATTTCGCGAGGTTATAATTCAAACACATCGTTCAGAAAACTACCTAATTAACTTTTGTATTTCAATGCAATTTATTTATTTTTTTCAATAAATTGTAACATAAGTCATAAGAACTTGTTTTTTTTTTTCCTTAAACTAAATCTTTTCTACAGATTTTATTCCAGCACATATTAAAGATGTTAATTTAAACCCGCCTACTTTTTAATATCTACAAACAGACCTTATCAGATGATCAGGTTGACAAATTGCTCAGGGCAGCTTTAGTATTTGAAACATTTTCTTTAAGAAGATTGAGATATCACCTCGCCAATCTAAAGCTACCCCTAGTCATCCTTCCTTTATCAACAAAGTCTATGTTTTTATTGATATATGAGTAGGGATTCCTTAAGTCTGACATTCTTATTATGAAATGATATTTCACATTTTGACGTCTCTCATTTACGGGTAATTTGATTCAAGATGTCTGCAGTCATGCTGTGAATAAAAAGAAAATATGGGCCTAATTTGTTGATCTTAAATGATATTGTAATCTAAAGATGGGCTGGGAACTTTTAAAATATTAATTTATATATTACCATACCTTTTTTATGTTAAATGCATGGTCAAAGTGAATAAGTTAAATAAAACAAGTAATATATTAAAATCTAGCTGTAAAAAATAAAAACAAAATTATCTATGACTGATTGCATATCGAACGGAAAAAAAATATTTCTTTGGACTTGCATGCCTGCGTTGGCCATTCTGTTTTATAAAACAAAGTTGAAGCAATTTTATTAATCTGTCTTTAATTTTAGAATAAGGAATGCTAGGGTTCAGAGAAGTCATATGATTTATACTATTGCATGAAGAGAGTGACTTTGGTTGTATGTAAACTACCTTTTCATTTTTTTTCTTTTCTTTTCTTATTCATTTATAAAGTTTGAAGACTTTTCTCAACCTTACTTCAATAGCTTGTAAGCAGTAAACTTCAATTGACGATATTAAATATATAAAACAGAAGCACTTGAATATCGAATAATAACTTCGCATGCCGGAACTGCTGAAATGTTGCTGCATAAAAATTAATTGAAAGTTCACAACAACAAAAATGAGGTTATTTATTTTTGTCTTCCAGGTTTTATTTTACCCAGCCTTCATATTGCTGTCTATTTCTTGATCTAATTGTAAATGTCATATTCTTGCGTAGAAGGTAACGCATACCCTATCGACACACCTGTTCTCGCCCTCAATTTTTTTTTGTTTTGATTTTTATATCATGAATTACTTTACTACTTTTGAACATCAGTATACTACTGTTGCATCTTACTCATGTACAGCTCAATTGGATAAGTGTCCTAAAAAAATAGTAGTTAACAAAATTTTAATTCTTCAGTGAGGGGATAGCAAAGTTACTGACCTTGAGGGTTATGATTGATTCTTTTTATTCGCCGTGAGAAGCCTCTTTGCTCTGGGAGGGTCACCATTTTCTGCTCCACTTGTTACACCTGTCTTCTTGGTGTTCCTTCTAGTCAAAATCCGAAAGGTTTCACTCAGTGATATGGCGTCATATCATAGCAGATTGAAAAAAAGTTTCCTGTTTTGCGTAATCAACTCCCCTATACAATTTTCAATCCAGATCTTTGAAATTTCACAGAAAGTCTACAGCTTATTGAACAAAAGTATGATGTACCTCCCATTGTGGAGTTGGAGTTTCCTAACAAGACGAATCTAAAACATATCTTATTATAATTAAAATAGATAATACTACGATTAATATTAATAGCAATATAAGAATAGTCATAAATAATTGCAATTTAAATATAGTACTACGAACTGCTGTTTATCTTTAAAAATGAAACTTTCTTACTTCCGGCACTATCACCTATGATGAAAATAATAACATATCATTCTTACGGCAGTATTACAATACATTAGCAATCTTTCTGTTAGGTTTCGAGGATATGGATTCAAAACTCTAGAGGGAGTTGATAACACAAATTTAGTGAAGCATTTTGCAGCTTCTGCTGTAAAAATGACTGTTCCCAGTTCTGTGTAATCAACATTTATTTCTTACTAATTATATAAATATTTTCAAAACAAAACCAAAGTTGGAAAACAAAAATTAAACTTTCTGATATGAAATTGTAAAACCATATACAAGTAGTAATCGTGTTCTATTCTTTTAAATGAGAACTTTTTTTGTATTTTTCTTCAATGTTTGAAGACCTATTCGACCTTCAATTTTTTTCTAAAGTGTAAAATTATTTCGCGAGGTTATAATTCAAACACATCGTTCAGAAAACTACCTAATTAACTTTTGTATTTCAATGCAATTTATATTTTTTTTCAATAAATTGTAACATAAGTCATAAGAACTTGTTTTTTTTCCTTAAACTAAATCTTTTCTACAGATTTTATTCCAGCACATATTAAAGATGTTAATTTAAACCCGCCTACTTTTTAATATCTACAAACAGACCTTATCAGATGATCAGGTTGACAAATTGCTCAGGGCAGCTTTAGTATTTGAAACATTTTCTTTAAGAAGATTGAGATATCACCTCGCCAATCTAAAGCTACCCCTAGTCATCCTTCCTTTATCAACAAAGTCTATGTTTTTATTGATATATGAGTAGGGATTCCTTAAGTCTGACATTCTTATTATGAAATGATATTTCACATTTTGACGTCTCTCATTTACGGGTAATTTGATTCAAGATGTCTGCAGTCATGCTGTGAATAAAAAGAAAATATGGGCCTAATTTGTTGATCTTAAATGATATTGTAATCTAAAGATGGGCTGGGAACTTTTAAAATATTAATTTATATATTACCATACCTTTTTATGTTAAATGCATGGTCAAAGTGAATAAGTTAAATAAAACAAGTAATATACTAAAATCTAGCTGTAAAAAATA
Source organism: Mytilus coruscus (assembly GCA_017311375.1). NCBI lineage: Eukaryota > Metazoa > Mollusca > Bivalvia > Mytilida > Mytilidae > Mytilus > Mytilus coruscus. The sequence goes on along the minus strand of CM029603.1, from coordinate 36,006,861 downwards.
AAACAAAATTATCTATGACTGATTGCATATCGAACGGAAAAAAATATTTCTTTGGACTTGCATGCCTGCGTTGGCCATTCTGTTTTATGAAACAAAGTTGAAGCAATTTTATTAATCTGTCTTTAATTTTAGAATAAGGAATGCTAGGGTTCAGAGAAGTCATATGATTTATACTATTACATGAAGAGAGTGACTTTGGTTGTATGTAAACTACCTTTTCATTTTTTTCTTTTCTTTTCTTATTCATTTATAAAGTTTGAAGACTTTTCTCAACCTTACTTCAATAGCTTCCTTGTAAGCAGTAAACTTCAATTGACGATATTAAATATATAAAACAGAAGCACTTGAATATCGAATAATAACTTCGCATGCCAGAACTGCTGAAATGTTGCTGCATAAAAATTAACTGAAAGTTCACAACAACAAAAATGAGGTTATTTATTTTTGTCTTCCAGGTTTTATTTTACCCAGCCTTCATATTGCTGTCTATTTCTTGATGTAAGTTGTTGAGGTATGCAGTAGATCTAATTGTAAATGTCATATTCTTGCGTAGAAGGTAACGCATACCCTATCGACACACCCGTTCTCGCCCTCAATTTGTTTTTGTTTTGATTTTTATATCATGAATTACTTTACTAGTTTTGAACATCAGTATACTACTGTTGCATGTTACTCATGTACAGCTCAATTGGATAAGTGTCCTAAAAAGATAGTAGTTAACAAAATTTTAATTCTTCAGTGAGGGGATAGCAAAGTTACTGACCTTGAGGGTTATGATTGATTCTTTTTATTCGCCGTGAGAAGCCTCTTTGCTCTGGGAGGGTCACCATTTTCTGCTCCACTTGTTACACCTGTCTTCTTGGTGTTCCTTCTAGTCAAAATCCGAAAGGTTTCACTCAGTGATATGGCGTCATATCATAGCAGATTGAAAAATGCATCTTGTATTACCCAAAGACATTATCGATTCATAAAATATGTGAATTATCGTACCCTAAAGTATGACTGAATGTGAAATTTGTTTATACAAATACGTCAAGTTTTCAGGACAGAGGAATGACAAGACTATTACCGACAGAAAAAACACAGACAAAGTGAAATAAAACTGTTAATACACAAAACTGTAGCAGAAGCAACACGAACTTAACAAAACAATAACCCATTCAGCGGTAAAAAAATTACACACACAAACAAAACTCAGGCTTTCGAATTACGACAAGAACACGAGTATGAGTGTCTGCGGCTGATACATGGAGCACTATGGAAAATTGCATATTACAATTTTTTGTTTAATTTTCAATGATAAGCCTTTCCCGCAGTCAGGAGCTTCAGTTGTCGTTGGTTTATGTCTATATTTTTTTTTTTCGAAAATTGTATTAGTATAAATTAAGCTGTTAGTTTTCTCGATTGAATTATTTCACATGTTTTCATGTCAGTCCTTTTATAGCTGACTATACGATGCAGTTGCAATCATACCACATCTTTTTATTTGTATACTTATATTTAATGCAATGGCATTTTTAATTCATAGACAAATAATTCAAAAGGTTTTGTAAGAAAATAACGAGCGTTTTTGTTGTAGCGTTGTCATTTTAGCGATATTTTTTAACATTGCCATATAAGCGGGAGGTTTGGCTAGCCATAAAACCAGGTTCAACCCACCATTTTTCTTAAAATGTCCTGTACCAAGTCAGGAATATGGCAGTTGTTATCTAATTGTTCGTTTCTATGTATGTTGGCGTTTGCTTTTGTTGCATTTCAGTGTGTCTGTTGTTCCGTTGTTTTTCTCTTATAGTTGATGTGTTTCCCTCGGTTTTAGTTTGTAACCCGGATTTGTTTTCTCTCAATCGATTTATGACTTTTGAACAGCGGTATACTACTGTTGCCTTTATTTGAGTATTAGGTATATGACACAAGAGCTTGGTGTACTCAGTTATAAGCCAGGGGTCTTTGATGACCATTTGTCTTGATATTGTTGACATTGTGTATGTTCAAATAATGTGCAAAAACTGTTTCCATCTACTGATTGGTATCATTGTTTTAAGCTTAGTAATTTCCATTTAGGTATTCAGGCATTTAGGCATTTAGGTATTCAGTAAAGACACATAATAACAGGTCAAACGAAAGTTCAAAAACTTCCTGAAGTAAATTCACGTAATTATTAAGAAAAGTCAGAGCGCGAATGTTCTTTTTCATGTTCAACCGACTTCATATAGGAACTTCCCATGAAAAATAAAAGGAAGCTAGCATCATCCTTTAACTTAAAGTTCCGCTATATAGCCTCTCTGTATTACTCTCACTGTCTAATAGAAACTTTGATTACTGTTGAACGATCACATTGAACTTTGAATAAACAATACCACAGTTACAGTCAATATAAAAGGAGGAGCTGTGGTATGATTGCAAATGAAACAACTACAGTTAAATTGAAGTGGAATTATGCAATTATAGGCTACCATACGGTCTTCAACAATGAGAAAAATCCATACCTTATACAATGTAGTCGGCTATAAAAGGCTACATGCATAGACATTGACAATGAGGATCCGGCAAGAGCTAAACTCTATGAATAAATGTTGATTTATTTTTTTTATTGCGATCTTTCCTTTAAAAATCTATTATGAATCATAATACTGAGAACCGAAAAAAAAACAATATTGAAAGAGTCGTTAAAAATTTCAGGCCCAAAATTTTAGTTCGCCAGACGTGCATTACGTCTACACAAAACTCATGAGTGGTGCTCAAATCAAAACTGTTCAAATTAAGGTGATAGTAATTTAACGATGTTCAAATCTCTTAAATCGATTACGAAGTGACAAATCATGGTAACAAATATAAACTGAGGGAATCGCATCAACTCCAAAAGGAGTGAGTTCCAGAAAGCCAGATTCATAGCATAGTTAGAGAGCTTAATATAAAACAATCCAAAACATTCGGCCAAAATTATTTAAGCTTTTGATTTTGCCACTTGATAAAGGACTTTCCGTTTTGAATTTTCCTTGGATTTCGGTATTTTTGTTATTTTACTTTTGACCCTCCGTGCCCGGGGGTACAAAATACCATTTCATTAACTGTAAATTTATTTAATATGACCTCATTTCATGTCAGCACAGTAGTGCTGACTACTGGGCTAATGACACCCTCGGTAACGAAACCTTCACTAGCAGTGGTTTCAAACCCAATGTTTGTTTAAAGTCATCTAAGGTACTAGATTTGTAATTTCAGTGGACTTGTTATTCAAGGTTTAAATTTGACAAACTAAGCAAAGAAGCAAATATCATTTCCCATTATTTCTTCTCAACATATTTTAAATACATTTTTTTACAACATTGACAGTTTAATATAAATTTGCATTTATAATTAGTTTAGAAGTGAGTAATTTCAATTCCCTTTATTCGTAGCCTTCATTATGTAACGCTTTAAGCAATTATAATCAATTCGCAGGTGCAAAGTATTTCTGGATAATTGTGGTCACTTCAAGGTCAAAGGTAAATAAAAACTGTCGTAACAAATCTCCATACAATTCGTAACATTTAAATTTAGCACTGAAGTAACTGCTTAAATACTTTTATGATGGTGCTTAAAAATACTTCAGGCGGCTTTTCAAGATGAGGAACATTTTAATGAATAATTAATCGGTTGTGCCTAACTTCTTGCTTTCTGTTAATAGTCCTTGAATTACTTACAACATTTTTGTTGATATACTCTTCCAAGCCTGTGTCAAAAATCTAGCACCTGCAAATGAATGAATAAATTTGAAGAACTATAGCATTTTCTACTTAAGGGTGGTCCCTATTGATCAAGATGTTTTATAAAAGTAGGTAGAAAACATCTCTTGTCATTGATTTCATCGCAAATTTACCTTTATCACGTAAATAAACAAATTCTTACAAGAATCATTAACTTTGTAATTTGGTACATTTTGTTGTGCGGATGAATAAATAAAGTAAACCTGACAAGGTGATTTGACACATACCTTTGGCCAACCATGTTGATAATGGTCACTTGACGAACAAAACGGAAAATATTTTGCATGTAATGAAGTTAGAATTATGTCAAGAAATTGACAATAGAAAGATAACAAAGTTCTGACAACATCATTGTTACTCATCATACAATACGGTATGTAATGCTAAATCAGATGGAATGTGTGCCACGAAATTTACTTAAGATTTTCTGAATTGCAATGAATTGCTATATGACCAGTCTTGGATAAAAAAGAGAAATTCAAAGCAACTCATTTCTTTGTAATTTGTGGTTGTTGCGCGTTCTTCTCTCTAAATCTCTCTCTCTCTCTCTCTCTCTCTCTCTCTCTCTCTCTCTCTCTCTCTCAAAAGTGTTAAGTATACTTTAAAACATCAACCTTTTTTCAAATTTGATATAAAAATCCAATTTTGTTAATAGGCTACCTTTCTAAATATTGAATAAGTTTACGAGAAGAATACATTTGTTACTATATCATAATGTTATTTGTTACTATGTATACAGTCGATGTGTGTTAGCATGGAGGTATGTAATACTTGCATGGTTGAAGTTCTAGTTTAACTATAAGATTTGACCTAGACGTTCTTTCCATGTTTAAGAAATGTTATTTTGGAAAATAAAAGAGTATAAAAATATACACTCATATGACGTATAAAGCGAGTATGCTTGCACTTGAATTTCAAGATATAATATATGCCTACCGCATTTATTTCAAAATTTTCCCACTGAGTATTCAAAAAATGAACTTTTAACTTTTAACACTATAATGATATTCCTTTTTCTCACCACTTAATAATAGACTGCAAATATTTTATTCTGCTTTTAAAAGTTGTGATCAATATTAGCTTAAGTATATGTATAAATATTGATAAACTATCGGATTGTCATTAAAAGGCAAAAATAAGGCGATATTAATAAAGTTATACATTTGACTTTAAGTGTGGCTTATTCTTTGTTTTGTCTGGTATCTGTCAACGTCTATCGCATTACTTTCATAATAATTAAAGAATAATTCAGACAGAAAATATTTAATACTTATATTTGACAGAACTTGTGTATCTCAGAAGAATGCTTTTAGCATTTTAATTAGGAAATTTGTTATTATAAGTTAGGTCCACAAAACAAAACAAAAAAACTCTCGCGTTAAATAGAATGGCTTGTTAAGAATATTTGTATTTTCCTGGATAACATTTATACCAATTACAACTTTAGGTTGACTTTATCCAGGGTTTTGTTACAGTTTATTGAAAATTACGTTTGATATAGGGAAAGACGAAGCAAAATATTGTTGAAAATTCCTTTTCCCTTTTGGGGATATGTGACAAATTTAGTCTTATATTTGTATGACAGCGTTTAAAAAAGATTGAATTCGTATATAGAATTTAAAAATTATTGTTCGGTACGATGCTTTCAAATTTCTTAGAATTGATATTGTTATTGTTTGAAACTTAGTTATTGTTTAAAATTATAGCAATTTATTTCATGTTGGCTTTGTATTTGAATATAACTGAAATTTGAATGCGATTGTTGAATAAGAGAACAACACAAAATATTAAAAATAGTAGTGTGTCTTATGTTTTACGTATTTGAACCATACCACAACTGATACTACAATATGTTCCTAATCCAAATTCAAAACACTACGATAATTTGAACACTAGACTAATTTCAAATGATCAGTATTCTGCATAGACAAAGCTTAAACCTTTTATCGCTTGCTGAAAACAATAGACAGTACATTTCAGCTTATTTTCAAAATCTTTATACAAAAGAATTGGCGCTTTTAATCCCATTTGGATAACAAAAATTGATGAAAGTATTGATTTAATGTTTTTGTCCTACTCGAAGCTGATAAACTAGCTTCGACAGGTTGTAGGTATTCATATGGGCACTAATTGTGACTTTTAATATCAGACTTATTCCTGTACTGTTTTGAATCACAGTTTATGACCAAACTCATGCAGTAAAGATCCGTCTAAATTCCATTTAATTGATAAATTCAACAGCACTTAGTGTTATCTTGATGATATTTTATCGTTAAATAATCAAGAATTCTCTAAGTATAAGATATGTGTTTCTGATCTATTGCTTGTTTCGTACATTGTTGAAAACTTTTAAGCTTCTTTGTCCGGACCGATAACAACCAACAATTACATATTTCTTCGTTAAATTGATTTTTCAACTATTGCATTGTGTTTTGTCTCATGAATATAGTTCCATATCTGATTGTTTTTTCTGAATACATAAAAATCATAACTTTCATCATCAAATATATATACAGTATAAGAAATAAAGTCACACATTCATCTTAGAATAGAATAAAATTGAAGTCTTATATAAACATGACCTCGTAGTTATACAAATTTTTTGAATTATTTTATATAAAGTACAGACTAATTTAGAAGAGCAAACAAAAAATTAACAGCTTAATAAAGTGATAGAAGTAACCTTTTAAATAAATATGATTCATACATTTGACAGAAGAGCGGGTTTCCAGACACTTTAAAGTAAAAAGCCATCTGAAGTCAATATTTATACTATATATTATATCAATATTTAAACTATGATTTTCTAATAAAAGTGCCACAAAGGTTTCATTTTGACACATTTATTCGTCCACCCAAAAATAAGATTCTTAATTAAACAATCACACCTTAACCCAAATAATTTCGCATTATGACCTATAGAATTATAGAAATATGTTCTTATACTAGTTGATGTTTCATCTGTAAATTTCACTTCTGGTTATACTTCTGATTTCTAGTCACTTAAGTTTTGTTTTTAGCGTTTTGTACATGTACTTATTTATCAATTTATCAATGTCTTTAAATTTATCTGTTTCCTGTAGTGACGATGGAGTTGGACATTTCCAAAGCGTTTGTCTGTTATACCATGGAAGACCATGGAAGTATTATATTGACCTACGATACATAAAAGAACGTCAGTATACTTTCTTCATAGCAAAGCTAGTTTATATGGCAATCATTTTATTTTTTTTTGTATATAGTATTGCATTTGGTGAACATCCAGGAAAACTAGTCTCTAAATTTACTCCCAAAGTTTTCAGATTGAACAGCAAACCCCAAAACAAAACAAAACATTTTCGATTTAAGCTGTGTATAGACACAAGGCCTGTTGGATAACTGAGAAGAATTTTAGCAAATCAGATAGATAAAACAACATTCAAACTGTATCTGTTGATATGAACCTTTTTTTTAATTCATTACATCACTCTAATTCCCAAACTTTAATCTCCAAAAAACTCCCCACTTCTGAGGCTATAAAGAGCGTAAAGAAAACTATCTAAACCTATATTTAAGTGATGACAGTAAAATTTCTACATCTGGTATAAGAAAGGGCTTTTGACTTATTAGTAGCTTAAATACTTTTACCGTCATCTCCACCTACATTTTCTATTAAGGTGGATCATCGGTATATATTTTCGGTATATAGAATTTTCTTATACTTTGCCAAAATGAAGATTTTACTATCATTCCAGTATAAAACTGTTACTATAAGAATTATCTCCCCTTAAATGGCTAAGTTGAAAAATTGATTCTAAAAACACAAATATTTGGTATTTGTTTAAACATTTTTGATAATGCAATAAATCACCTTTTTTTTCTTTATACAAATAAACAGTCTTACACATAAATTGCAAGTCTGTCTCAAAATTTGCAGATTTAGGCAAAGAACTAGACCGATTATGTACTGCTATTGTACAATCCAAGATGGCGGTATACGGTGAATCTACCTTAATATGTAAATTAGATCAACAAATTATCTTTAATTTTATGCATAACTTACAGCTTTCAAAATAATTAAGGGATTGTCATAAATGTTCAATTTCCCAAAACTTTGCAGCTTTTTGTCCTTCCTGTGATTTTTCTTAAAAGTGGGATTAGTAAAAATGTGTAAATCTACTAAATCAATAAATCTATCTATCCTTCCAGTATTGAATCACTGATTACTGAGCCTATGTTACAACCAAGGATGTAAAGTTCCACCAATAGCGTCACCTATTCAGGTTGTAGCATAACTGTAAAATATATTACTATATATATTAATATATATGCTAAATAATAAAGTGTAAAGTCTGAAATGATACTGTAATTTGTAAAATCTGAAATGCAACAGAATGTTCAAACCCTAACGGCATGAAATACTTCTTGTGTAAAAATGGTAACAACTGAAATTGTATCAAATAAGGTATTAATCGCTGTAATTCCCGAATAAAACAAAAGATAGGATAAACTGTGTCGCAGTACAAAAACAAGAAAGAATCTTGCAAACCATTGCTTGGTCGCACCTATCTGAAAGGGATAAATAGTCTTTGAAAATATTGAAATGTAACTGAAAAATGAAACTTTAAATGCTGAAAAATCCGACACCGAAAATGGTGTAATTAAACGAAATTGTGAATCTGGATTTAAGATAAAACAAATATCACAGAATTGATTTTATAAGAGTTACGGTGAAGATACGTAGCAAGCCTGATAAAAATTGTTTAACAAAAGTAAACCATGTCATAAAAATATTTATTTTACTACTATCCCATAATACTTGTAAACGAAATTATATTGTACAAAAAAATAACTTTCAAATCCTTCATGCAAGTTCTTCTTCGAGGATCACTCAGTCGAAACCGATGCTGGTAGACTTTTAAGGTAATCACTTTTTACTGCATTACCCATGATTTGTTGCATATATATTTATAAATTCACAGAACATTTAACAAAATACAGGATTGAACTTCCTTTGGATAAAGTGATGTACGTTTATTTTTCATGCCCCCGCCGCTAGGCGAAGGGGCATTAAGTGTTACCCTTGACCGTCCGTTCGTCCGTCTTTCCGTCCGTCCCAAAAGTATTTTCACATATTATAAGCAAGCTTGAGCGGGGTCATTCGTGTCCTCAGACACATTCTTCTTTTATTTGTATTCTTCTTAGCCCGTGCCTTTTTGGTTATACAGTTCTACGTGTGTTTTACTGATTCATATTGTGCTTAATACAGGTTAATCAAGAAACCGGTTATTCAGCTCCCCGTTTGTTAAATCCCTCTTTGGTTTTCACAACGTTTAGTTCTTAGAATCTCGATGAAGATTATTCGAGAACTGTGCATCGTATGCAGCAAAACGGTACGCTACATCCAACGCACCAAAACGCTAAGATGCTTCCAACGTAAAAACACGCAACGAAGCAAAACGGTTCGTCGCATCAAATGCAGCAAAACGATACGTCGCATTAAACGCACCAAAACGATACGTCACATCCAACGCAGTAAAATGGTAAGTTACATCCATCGAAGCAAGACAGTACGTCACATACAACGCAGCAAAACTGTTCACGTCACATCCAACGCAGCAAAATGGTACGTTGCATCAAAAACAGCAAACGGTGTGATACATGTAAGGCATCAAAACGGCACGTCTCATTTAACGCAGCAAAATGGTACGTTTCATCAAAAGTATCAAAATGGTACGTTACCTCAAAGGCAGCAAAACGGCACGTCTCATTTAACGCAGCTAAATGGTACGTTGCATCGAAAAGTTTATAGGTTTTGTATCTCCTGTTCACATTTCAGTCGTCTTCATCTTTCATTCGAGCACCTGTCACTGAGGATTGCTCATAGGAATCTCTTTCCGTTGTTAAAGCATTTTTGGACAATTCTATTCATTATCAACAAAACTGACTTGCAAATGAAGTCTCTATCTGTCAATTTTCAACTTAATAACACTGAATGAAAAAAATGATGTATTCAATTATATTTACTTGAGATCCGTATTTTACAATTGAAGCAGTGTTTACCACGCCTTAGGTGAACCTTTGTATAACAGAACTATTTGCTTTAATGCTAAGGGCATCCATGTTTATACGTGATATGAAATAAATTATATTCATCTTTACCTTCAAAGTGACTTATAGAATAAACATTTGTTTGTTTTCTATGGTGGCGATAATTCTTGTGTGGTAATAAAATCAAATATAACTTAGTCTAAATAGGCTATGTAATTAGTCATTATCACATTCGGAATTCGCTTTTTGGGGGGATATCGAAGACGTTGATCTGATTAACAACTAGGTTTCAATGTAGATAAATTCGTTGAATTTAGTTTTGTCGGAGAAATATTAGGGAGAAATAACACTTTAATATGCTTATTACCTTCATTTTGATAATAATAAATGAAAATAACTCTTAATAAACCTCGTTCGTTCGAAGCGTTTTTCTATATTTACCTTCAACAGGAACATTTGGAAGCCAGGGATGTATAAGTACGTAGAAACATTTGGATATATATGATTAAAAAGGATATGAAGAGAATAGCCAAAATTAACCATAGTCAATTTTGCTTCAGGGAGTTAGAACCTTTGTTGCTTAATAATTTCTAAATAAGTTAGATGGTTAGCAAAAGAGTAAGTATAATAAACAATTTAATGCAAAAGAAAGTTGGGTTTTATTGTACAGTTTTATTAGAACATAAAAAAAGCCAAACAATTGCATTTTAAAAATGTTTTCACTACGCTTTGTTGCATTGAAAATCACATATATGAAATCTGAATTTTTTGTTCGAATTATTTATTTAAGCTCAATATGATTTTGCGAGACATATGTTTTATCAAAAGAATAAATATATAACTTGTTCAATCTGCTTTTCGAAAACATTTCACTCGGTAAACTTCCCAAATCTCCTAGAGACTCCCGCAGGGTCAAAAACGACCTGCGACCTCCGGGCTTTTTAGAGGCGACTTCCGACCTGAGGGACTTCTAAAAACGACCTGCGACCTGTAAAATTTGGAAAAAACGACCTCCGACTTCACCCACGCTAAAAACGACCTTGCCATTTTGGGCGCGATGTTTTCCTTTGTGGTCCTTTGTCGCCATTTCGGTTATCTGACAGATCGACAAAACGGCGCGCTGTTAATGAAGATGACTACAACATTCTTCTTGATCAGTGTCAATTGGTTCGCCCTGAAGAAGAATCCGACGAGGACGAAAATGAGACTGACAATGTTGACCGAGTTGTTCCTCAGAGAATTGTGTTGGAAAACTACGTTCTTCCTACCAGTAGAACTAGATCGGGAAGAACAATCGGCTGGCGTCATGACCGATTAGGATGGTAGATCTGATAAAATAAAATGTCCAAATCACATGTCTGTTATTAAACATAAACTGCTGACTGTTGATCCCACCAACCTGATCAGCCATACTGTTTTCCCGGCCATCTGTCACACGTTTGTCTACTTTATTATACTCCACCACACGCAGTAGAGAAGTATTACATGGTTGGTTATCCGTCCGTACTTCCATCTGTCTGACCGTCCCATGGTGGTATCCAGATGAAAACTTGAGGACGGATCAAAGATTTATTTCATTTGTTCCCAATTGTTTAGCACTATAAAGTACAAGTTAAGTTCGATTTTCATCTTAAATCAACATGCAGTTTTCAAATAATCAATTTTGAACTATTTGTGACCATTTGTGACCCTTTTTGTATCTATAGTCGGTTAGAAGTCTTCGTTTCTTTGTTTCTAGAGCCTGATAAGCTATCAAATTGTCAAGTTATGATCATTTTTGGACCATTTTTGTTTCTTAAAAAAAATTTAAGTTGGTCTGGGTTATTGCTTCAAATACACTATGGACACTATGGACGATGGTCATTCACTAGCGCATAGGGCACTAGCTACTAGCGTCTCTGTGTGTGCTCCAAAGAGACAAATGTATCCAAGTAAGGTTGATGATCAGTTTCATGTTTTATGTCACGACAACATTGTTGCGGTAAATATAGTTTTTCGGTCTGTTCGTCCATCCATTCGTTCGTCAGTTACACTTTGGTTTACCTTTGCGTTTAAGATGATTTCCTAAAAAGTTTCAAGTCGAATCTTCATGAAATTTTGTACCGTACTCTTAATTTATCATGAGATGGACTAACAACTGTGTAAAAATGGGGGAGTTCCATCGAAAATGGAAATAAGCGCCGAGCTGGACACCCCTGTCTTCAAGACATTTCCATGTTGCCATCAGTCTATAGATCGTGTTCAAAGTATCTCAGTAGGAAAATCCAGCTCTACATTCCCGGTGATTTTATAAGAGTTCTGGGGACTTGCTCAATATGAATATTGAGTTGGATTAGTGAAATACTGAATGTTTTGTTGAAACTACTGTTCTGAAAAATCGAAAAGTTCAAGTCCTGTTTTGGTCTCAATATGGAAAAGGACGGATATGGGTTAATGGCACGAAGACATCACATATTGATCATTAAATTCCACACAAAAATAAATCTAGAGCTGACGATACGAACTTCAATAGAGCAGGAACTTCCCACTTACAGACAGCTATCTCTGGATGGCCTCAAACAAAACAAGAACATACGAACCCAAGGGCACAGTAAAATGTCCAAATATCTTATTTAAAACTAAAAGGTTTAAACAGGAACATATATGTCCCTGGTTTAATAACACAAGAATCGACACAACAATGACTTAAATGGATGCTTTAAATATAAAAACGACTTCCGACCTCTATGTTGGGAAAAAACGACCTGCGACCTGTACAATTCCATTAAAAACGACCTCGCGACCTTGCGACGAATTTAAAAGCGACCTTGCGACCTTAGGGGGTACCCTGTGGGAGCCCCTCCTAAGCAGCCACAAGTAAAGTAATATCAGACAGGAGGCTCCATAAACCGAATGACGAATGAGGTTGTAGTAACTGTATTTTCAAAATGAATTATTCCAATTAAAAATACTGCCATGCCTTGTCTACTGATTCTTATTTATATCATAATAAATATTTTATTCTACAGAACATTAAAAAGAATATTTCTTTTACAAATTACTTTACAAAATGGATGCTTGTTACAAAGTTAAGAGTTTCAAGTTTGAAATTCATATCATAAATATAACAATTCCACGAATAAACTTGATTATTAAAGCAAGCAACAACAACAAAACAACAATCAAAAAACCCTCCTCAAATGTTCTTTTCTGGATTAACCTTCAACAAGAAAACGCCGTGTAAGAGATAAAAATGTCGAGTCAGGAATGAATTACTTATTGGGAAGTTAAATAAGCAAAATTCGATAAATAAATTAACCAAATTCGTTTCAAATCATTTTAAAGCGAAGGAATAGCAGCGCCATTAGTTTTCGAAATGTTACAGAGGTTATCATCTGAGAAGTTATCAAAATGCATACGTCATATATAATGGCCACTGTCACAACCCTAACTATTGGAACCGGCGCGTTGATTTTGCGCGAAAAAACAACGTCCACGTTTGTGCGACAAAATACATAACGTTTGTGCGAAATTTGCCTGTTGAAAGTAACTTCGGTTGCACGGATTAATAAATTTACATTTGAAATAAACTGAAATATATTTGAACTGTTAAATATACCGTGGTTACCGGAACTTTGGATACACCAAACAACTACTTCATATCTGAGAAACAGGCAATATATATGTCCTCAATTTTTGAATCATTCATACATTTTTGTATTATTCAAAATTATCAGTCAATATGTGTTCTACACAAAAGGATCACCAGTCCTTCACCTTTCATTTGATACCTTAATTACTAAAATATATTCTACATAGTTTGATATTTACACCTATGCGTAGGGACTACTTTGTTTTAAATACGACTACTTTCCAGTATGTTCTTTTTTGACCGGGCTCGATTTGGTGGTGTTACATCTTACAAAGTCTTTCCGAATCATTTTGCAAGAGTTCCGCTCAAACCGGTGTTAGGGGTCGTCTTAAACTTGCAGTGAGGTGAGAGTTTTTTGCTCCGTGTTGAAGTCCTCCTTGTGACTTTGAGATGAAGAACAGCAATAAAAGAGCTGTTCCTTTGCTTTTAGTGTGTATTTTGCTGTGCATGTACTGATTTTTGTGTCATGGATGGATATCCCATATCTTTTGTTTTTCTATTATGTGAAGGATTGAGCTTTACTCTGTAATTGTTCATCCATAATAATCAAGATGGAGTTTAGCATCTATAAGACAAACAAAGATAATAGATATAAGAAGATGTGGTATGAGTGCCGATGAGACAACTCTCCATCCAAGTCAAAATTTATAAAAGTAAATCATTACAGGTCAAAGTACGGTCTTCAACACGGAGCCTTGGCTCACACCGAACAGTATAAGCCTTGATATTCAATGGATATACTTTCCGTGTAGATATAGAGTTAAAAAATTGAGACATTTCACGGAAATGCACCAAGAAAATGTGCAAATGTATAGGTTAAGAACTGATCGCGAATGTTTGCTCATGGGGACAAATGAACTTCATCATGAAAGTGATGAACTATATTAGAAAGATAAAAAATTCGCAACAAAATAAAGAGCGCTTCTGAGTGTTCCTTTCCACGAAGTACATTTTGTGTTTTATTTAAGCCTTTGCTTTTACATACATGTAGTGCTTAATGTTTATATACACAAATAAAGATTTCAATCTTTGATTATATATTTATTTTTTTAGAAAAAATACGTGAAGTTACGGTTCCGATTCTCATGAATAAAACACTGGTAAAACTGAGGTAGATTACATGTAAATTCGCGCAAACGTGTTACCATTTGTTCGCGCAAACGTAATGCCTGTTAAAGTTCAAATTCGCGGATGCGCATTTGACGGATGGTATTTTTTAGGACTGACGTAAGGTAAATTTGTCCCACAGGAACTATTTTATCCTTTAAAATGCTTTCGCGAGAACTATTTTAATATTTAACCGTTAAGCTTAACTACAGGAACATCTGACAAAAACTCATATAAAATGAAAAGGACCAGGATCACTTTGCCCCAATTCGGCCTTTAGTTTCAATTGTATCATAAAGTAACAAAAAGGCCAAACTTTGGTTCTTAAACCAGTTTATCACATAAGATTTAATGTTAAGTAAAACAAGTGTCTTCATAAGAGTATAGTATATGCTCCAAGAGCAGCACGTCTTGAATATGTTGTCCAAACATGATGATTTTGTGCTATTTTTAGACTCTAAAACTTCATAAAAACCCTGACAACAACCGACCCAAAATGTTCTGTTACCGATAGTTGCCAATGTTTATATTGAATGCCTAGACAGAATAATAAACTGGATCAGCGATGGAGGCCTAAGTTATCTATGCGAAAATCTGTTATTTAGCTATAGTGAAAAATTGGACAAAAACTGATGATCATGTTGCAACATAACTAATGCATGTTCATGGGGTCATAACTTCGTAATTTACAATGTGAGGTGCCAAAAAGAAGTAATTTGTATTACCGGTTATTTCAAAAATACTCCTATGTGATATTTATAGTATTTTGCCCAGATCAAAAAAATATATAAAAATCTTAGGGACAATTTTTACGCTTCGTGAAACTTCTCCTTTATGTTGAAACAACTCGTGCATTATGAAGTTATCTGTTCTATTCTAAAACTGTAATTCATGAAAATGTTCCTACAGCATAATTATTCTAGCTGGTACTGTCATACATGTGGGAGATTTAACTAGCTACAAAACTAGGTTTAGTCCACCATTCTCTTCAAATATGATATACAGTAACAAACGACAACTACTGAATTAAAGACTATAAAAATCCATTGATACAAAGCAGAAATACATCTACTAGTAACAAAAACACAGAGTGGACGTGGCAGGGTACTTATACATCCCCACAACAAAAAGACATTAAGTACAGATCTGAGAGTACTCGCAGTTACCGACAGCTAGTTCAAAGCCAATAACAACTGATTAAAAAAAATCATGCATCTAAGTGTTTAATAGTCAATAATCAGATATTTGTTATGTTGTTTAAAGTCGGAAAAGCAAAACACAAGTCTCTTGCATTCCCATCAGTTGTAATATTCTCTGCATAGCTGAAAAAGGTTTTTAGTCTTAGATACATGATTTTTTTTTATTTGTTGTTATTGGCTTTGAACTAGCTGTCAGTAACTGCGAGTACTCTCAGATCTGTACTTAGTGTCTTTTTTGTTGGTGTAGGGATGGCTTAATACCCTGCTTTTTCATGTTTTTTTACCCTGTTTTTGTTACTTGTTTTTCTGCTTTGTATCGATGTGATGAGTTAAGACCTTTTCATCTGATTTTTATAGTTTGTTCATATGTTGTGCTGTTACACCACTGTCCCAGGTTAGGGGAGGGTTGGGCGCCCGCAAACATGTTTAACATCGCCACTTTCTGTATGTGCCTTGCTTACATCCACTTCATTTGAACCTTGGTGATAGTTGTCTTATTGGCAATCATACCACATCTCTTAATTTTTATATTTTATACACGTTTGACTTTCGCAGATCCTAATTGTCACTAAGAAGAATTACAAAGAAACGAAGGTTCCAACGCACTCCGGCAAAGTTGACCTTAGTTGAATTCAGATTTTTGGGGTTTTTTCTGTTCGTGTCTACGTATTTATACATGCCTGGCTTTTAAATGTTTGGGTTTGTGTCTTCCTAGTGAAGATAAACCCAGAAATCTTTTCGGATGCACGAAAATTTATAAAGTGTTATTTTTAAAAGATATCTTTTACTTGGATATTATTTATATAAGGTGAATGTGTTGTTGGTATCCTAAGTTCGTTTAATCTGGTCTATTTCATCGGGTAAAATATCCAAAAGGTATAAAAGGCAGTGGATCACTTTTTGAAAAGCGATTTTTCTCCCGATTAACCAGTTGCATGTGGTGTTAGTCATGCACTGTCACTGTCAAAAACACAACAGAAAAGGGCTCTAAAAAGAACGACACTGCTATAACTCTAAACCTAAACAATACTTTGTCAGTTCAAATAATTAAAACTTTATTGAATTTAAAAACAAAATCGTTGTAGTTATAACCGATTAAAACGTCAATGCATTAAAACGAGGATATTGGGTAGAACAGCAGTATACATTTCTGTCTTTCACGAACACATGGCTTATGTCTGTTCTTTGAACTGACTACTTTATATTAGAAGAATAGGTCTATACAAATCTGAAGGTGTGGTTAATTAATAATTAATAGAAAAAAAGAATTGATTAATTACTTTAATTTGCATCAACAATACAGCTGACAATAATAAGTGAAGTTAAAATGAGTAAAGTCAATGAAAGAAGAATAAAACACCTAAAAAGTTCAAAGCTTTATTAACGTTTAATGTGACAAATTCAAGATGACAGCATTTCTAATATTTCAATCTACCTTTAATCATCAATTTTCTCCTTTTTGTCAATTAAATATCATATTATCAGTTTAGTGACATTTTGTCAAAACATCACTCGGGAGTACCGTATTATCAATGCTATTGAATGGTGCCGTCCTTGGCTCACGAGGAGTTAATTAAAGTTTCACAAACGGCATATAAATGTTGTTTTATAGAAATTAATTAAACGTCAGTCAAGTTACTTGTTCGACTGGGTATTTCAGAAACACCTACAGTTTCAACGTGTGTGGTTCTACTGCCACAGGCAGCTTTACTTTTTGTGATTTTTCCCAATAAAAGCATGTTACTGTATATACTTTATATACTTATAAAAGGCATGTTACTGGATACTTTTGTCAAATGATCGTGGTACATCTGAAACGACAACTAATTGACACAAGGTTAATAAAGAATTCGTGCTGTCGTCTGTTGACAGGTCACTCACTGGGTTGTACTCGGTAATGTTTTGACTATGTTCTTCTTTCTAACTAAAAGGAGGATCGGCTTTGTATTTTTCCGGTTGCACTGGTTATATAAAACAGGATGAAATGTCCACTTTGATTTCAGTAAAACTAAAAATTTGGTGCGTTCATTGATAAATATGTACAAGATTGTTACATGGCAGTTTCCCTATCAGATGTTTTATCAGCTCTGAGTCTTGATATCAGCCAAAGAGCCGTAGGCTCGATGGTTGATATTGACCAAGGGTTGATAATACATCTGATATGAAAAATGTTTTAATTCAATCCAAAATGGAGCAAAAGGAGTCCATCATATCAAGACTGCTCTTTTGTTTTAACAAAATGATTTTTAAATACGCTGATGTACCTTTGCCTGCTTTTAAAAGCAATCATTTTTTGAACTTTTTTCAATGTTGTTCGATACATTTTTTTAAATACCTAATGCAGCAGGGTCAGATGTACTAGATGTTCTACAACCATAAAATTCATACCGGAAGTGCATCTAATTTCGGAGACTAGACCGGATACTCCACGGCATGTTCGTAATTTGAGTTCAACAAATTTAGAATCACTTTTTAAAATGACATAATTTCATAAAATGTTTTTGACTATTTGACTATTTACATATCTTTCAATTGTAAACGACGAAGCAATATATTAAAGTTTAAGCAAACAAATTTAATTGAAAAAATCATATTGAATATTCTTTTGTAGAATTTCATATGTCAGTTTCAATTGTCTGTACATTTAGCTCTGTTAGATCTTTGTTTCTATGTATTCAACAATAGAATACAATAGTTAAAATTGAATATTTCAATTATCACAAGAATAAACTTTATTTATTTTATTTTCATTTTCCGTTATTTCACATTGTTTGATGCAAAATAGGAAAAGATTAAAGTCAAAATATCGTGTCTGTTTTTAAGTTGAATTCATGATGTAATTTTAATAAGTAATAAATCCATCAATATTCTGTAGACTTTGTATTTCAAGTTTTTAATTCAAATTGCCATTAAGTGAACGGTAACAAATTAATAAAGTATAATATTATAAGTCATTATCTTTGAACTTTCCCAAGACACTTGAAACCAGCTGTTCGAATTATATCACTTTAGCCAATTTAAATCGGCATGTTGTCCATACAAAACCCATTAAAAACCATGCTAATGCTTTTTAAAAGTCAATTAGAGTTAGATGTAGGTGACAAAAATACCCGGAGAGATTCTACAATTTTTCTAAAAGCTTTTCTTACTGTTATTTAGCGGCTCGTTAACTGGTAAAAGGTGTTGACAGGCGGAACAATTTAGCAATTTAGAATAAAATAGAGTCACTAAAATCAAATTTTCTCAAGTGATATGGAAATCACGGTTACTTCTTAATGTTCTCTATTTATACTAATTTGACATCTTGACGCTCTATTAGGTCTGGTGCAACTGTCTGAATGAATTGGATATACCAGTTGCAGTGGTCATGTAAACGCCAAATATGGATTTGAATGTAAACATTTAATTAAGTTTGTGTGTACTAAATAATTTTCATGTTAATACAGTACATTAATATTTTAATAAAGTGTTTTTGTTCACATTATATTCTTAAGATATTTTTGGTATTCAAAATTTATCAAAACAAGGAATAAACATAACGTAGTGACTTAGAAGAAAGATACCCCCCTTTTTATAGCAAATTTACGCATTCATGATACATGTAGAATAATAAAAAAAAATCTCTTGATTGACAAAAGTTTTGCATCGGCCTGGAAAATTTTATAAACTCATACTGCATATTGGGAAATTTTCACACGTGTCCCCCCTCCCCCCACCAAAAAAAAAACACGGAGAAAAGTGTCTGATTTTATAGAAACTGTGCAACTCTAATGTTTCCGACGAATTTCTTAAAATTCCATAAAACAGTTGAGATAAAAACCTGATTAAATAGGAAATAAGTCTTATAAATAGACACAAAGGCCGTATGAACGCGTCCTGGATCATACAAGAGACATAATTCCAATTTTGAAAAGAAGAAATAAAAAAAATCTTCTAGATTAAAGGCATAAACTTAATCGGCTGTAGATTTGTCACTAAAAAAATGTGTACAGTTACCACCTACTATGATCTACTATCAAAAAGTCGACTAGGAATAAGATATATGATCACCACGACTTTTCCAAGTTGGCAGTTAAACCCATTCTAAAGAGGGGCGTACGTTTGACTATGTGGGATGTATAAATACGCAGCCACGTAAGGTGTGAATGGGGCAGTTAAATCCGATGCCTCGTCTGGTAGAGTGCTACGTTCTTGCACGTTAAAGAACCATTGCAACAACTCTTTGGGGTTCCGTAGTTAATGGCTTGTTGCAATGCAAAATGTCTGTCCCTGTCTTACATATGAATCCTCAGTTCCAGTGGCTGTCTTAATATATACCATCATCGTAGTCGACCTATATATCCATAGAAAAAAATACATATGCACATAATAACTCAATTCAAATTAAAAATATACAAAGCTTTAATTACTTACTTATTTTTATTTAAGTTTAAAAAAAATACAAATAAGAATGCACGCTTCAACACTGGTAATTAAATTTGTTCATTTTTCTTTTAAATGTTGGGAGCAGGCACCTGCAATCTTCCTACGGGCTACAAAATCAGTCGGTCGGGTTTTTTGACTTGTTATGTATCTATAAAAACAAGTTAACGGCAACAGATTAAGATTAAGGGGCCCCTTAGGATGGTTTGATGAGTTAGTGGAAATGGAAAAATTTGAAGAGGAAAAACAAACAAAAATATATATATATACTGTCAATAAAATCTGAATATTTTCCATATATCTAAAATGTTAATATTAAAATCTCAAAATTGATAATATTTTTAAAAAACTAAGAAAATTATGCCGTCTTCCCATAGTCACGAAATTTCTGAAATAGGATTATATTAATCAAAATATTAAAATAATTTATTGAATAAGGATAAATGTAAGTCCTTTTTAATAACTTTAGATTTAACTTTTCATAATCGTTTTAATATGAAATTAGACCAAATAGACGTATGATTTCAAAAATTAGTTGTATTTAACAAAGTCGTCACCTTAAAATATTTACAAGCTTGTTGATAGTTTTGCTTTTAACCTTTAAAATGATTGTTATAATCAACTATTTGTCTGCTACAGTGGTAATCTTCAAAATAATGAGAACTTTGAGAATTAAGAAAGCCTGTAGGTTCGATTTCCTTAAATAAAATGACTTTCATTGCGCTATAAACCATTTACATTTTTTGACAGTGTTTAGTTTCTTGCTCATGCCCAAAATAAAAATAATAATAAATATAATAATAAAAGCAATAATAATAATAATAATAATAAATGAAAATCATGATGAAATGATTTATTGATTGTTGTTTGCTTTACGTCTATATGTTTCAAGGAAAATACATGTTACATGTGAAAAGGCTCTGACAGTGTTTGGTTTGGCAGATATTTATATGAACTTTTTTCATCTTCTTCAACTCATTCATTTTCTGTAAAAGACATTTAAAAGAGTTCCATCGCTTATAGGAATGTCTCGTCTGGATATTATTATGTACATGGTCTGGATCTGGAACATTATGGTTCAATGCCATAACACAGAAGCAGCCATGCAAAATGAATAATTTAATAAACAAGATGTAAGCTTCAAATTTTGAAGTTTCCATTTACGTAAATTTAGCCAGACAGATTAATCAATATTTAAGTCGCTAAAAGCTAAATCATTTTATGAAATGGTTGAACTCTGTCTTTCAGGTTATGTTTAGACAAGGTCCAAAATTAAAAAGCAATAAATTAAGTTTACGTAGTCGGTGACTTTGCAATCAACTGAACATATTTTTGTAATCATTTTGACTTCATATGACTAATAACAACATATATGAAAAGACTATAGAAAATTTGGCCTTAAAAGTCTTGAAAGTGTTAATAACTAAAGGCTTTAGGTTAATAAGCCAAACAAATATTGTGTATAACAGATAATATGTATTATCAACAAACATTTATTGTGTCCGAACTTTCGTTATTCCTTTGAAGTTAAGTTTTGATCACTTGTGTGTATTCACTTTACGGTTCCCATCAAGAATCGCGACTAATAAGGCCTCTGTTTTGCTAAATATTTCCGCTTCAATGTCAAAGGTTAAAATTGGTTGATTTATAAATATGGAACCAATCAATATAAAAAATTAACTTAGATATTGAAATAGTGTGAAATACAGCGAAAATATTTTTTCTCGTATGTTTTGGTGATCAGAATATGATATTAAGCATGCCTAACGACAATACTCATTCAACAACTTTATATTATAATGCCATGCTGCATTATTTACAAAAATGTCTTATCTTCTTATTTCTACTTTCATGGAATAAAAAAGGGGTAAAATAGCATTTACTTATTTCAAATCTGTCAAGAACCACACAACTACAATGACACCAAAGGTGATTTCAGAGCGTTGAAAGTCCCGAATCTTTGACCTCTTTAAAAGAAACAAATGGTAAAGCAAAACTTTATTAATGATAACAATATGTTCATCAATAAAAATAAAACAAAATATATGATCATTGGAACAAAGCAAAAAGCAATGCCACAATACAATGAGAGTTGTTTAACTATTAACAATCAAGTGATACAATCTTTCCACATGCGAAAGTCTCTTAGGCATTAAAATTGACCCTTCCTCACATGGACAAACCAAATTGATGTGATCTGCTCAAAATTTCATCTAGGCTATATCTACTATTAAAGATTAAGAAATTTCTAAATCTAGACTGCAGAAAATTATTCTATAATGGTTATATCTTGCCACTAATTGATTATTGGTGTATAGTGTGGAGTAGTTGTAGCAGTGAGGGTTTAAAAAGGATATTAAAATTACAAAAGAGAGCTGCTAGATTAATACTAGAAACAGACCCTTTCGCTCCTTCCGAGCCCTTATTCCTTACTTAAACTGGATGACAGTTGAACAGAGAATAAAATATCATAAGTTTGTGATGACATTTAAGTGCTTAAAAAATGACGCACCATCATATCTTAGTAACTAACAAGTTTCATTATGTTTCAGACAGAAATCCATACCCCTTGAGAAATGCTATTCAAGGAAACCTCATACTCCCTAAACCAAAAACAGAATTGTTAAAAAAACCTTTTATGTATTCTGGACCATTATTGTGGAATAATTTGCCAATACCGTTAAGAAATTTAAGAAATATTACAAATGTTAATTCTTTCAAATACAAAATAACAGATCATTTATTGAAATCAACCTAGCTGTATAAAAAATATTGAAAACTGATTATGTCATCACGTTTATTTTTTCATAATATTTTATCAAGTTGTATTGAACATTATTATCATACTTGTCTTTTTATACTAATGTATGCAATGTATATGTTTGCATTTTGTTTGATTTTTTATGATGAGGGCCTCAGGGAAGATTAGTTATATAGCTAACTGTGTAACCCTCTTAAAATAAAGTGTTGTTGTTGTTGTTGTTGTTGTTGTTGTTATTAAGAACTTTAAAATTTTTACCAAAAAAGACACTTATTCCTTTTATTATTCATACAGTTCTATAATTATTCATTCTGTAAACGTGAGTGTAAAAGTTATGTGAAGTGCAGCAATTAAACATCACTACTATAGTCTCCAACTAATTGTCATAAGGCTTGATTGTCTAAAAAGTAATAAGAAAGAAGATTCAACTATCAACGACCCGAGGACTTTGTATACCAGAACAAACTATGCCTAAATAAAACAAGGAAAGCTGTCGAATTTATGCAAATCCAAAATCTAAGGAGAATTGGGTGTTTAGATGTTGTTTTGTGGTTTGTTCCTTTGTTGTAATTTATATTGGTAGTTATCAGTATTGTTTATTTTATCTTTTGCACACAACCACACTGTACTCGCTAAAAACTGTTTCGGAGGCTTAAAGTGATCCATTTCGTTTCTCTATTATGGGAATTTTGTTTCATGAATACCTTCATAGTATTTCTTCATTTATACGTGTGAAGACGGATACACATACAAACAAGTATCTATGCAAGTACCACCAAGAAAAAAACGATTCGAAATATACAGACGGAAAAATAATACTAAACCCATAGATTGGACAAAACCGATGTATGACCGGGACATAAGTTAAAAGAAATCATGTTTCTAACAACAGCCCGTGTTTGTTATGCATTGATTTTGTTTTTTCGCCCTTTTTCATGGACGATTTTCTGTTTAAGAAATCAAACTGCACTCATTGTAGCCAGTACTATGATATTTTTCTTTCAATCTGGCGTATCCTCAAATCAAGATATAAAATTATTATCATAGTTCGTACAATGCCATCATGTTCCATTGTTAAAGAGGCAAAAGGTTTCCAATAAAGGATAGCACTACTATGAAAAGAGTAGACTTTTAAACTAGGAGCTTAATTAACACGATCAAAAGCAAAGGATACGGCCAATTAGCAAATCGGTATCAGATTTAACGTCAATCTATCGATTAGCTAAGCAGAATGTGATTGGCCGAACATTGCGATCACGTTGAGTAAATACGAAGTCTGACTCTTGTATTGAAACTATAATTTAGATTTCGTCCAAAAGTCAACAGTGCCCTCAGTATGTCAACATATTGGCGACAGAAGTCGATAAAATACTGTAATTACAAAAGACACCCATTTGGAGAATAATTGTTTGAATTGTTGCGATTATTTAAGGAACATAACACGTTTGATATTGATAAAGGCCACACAAGAGACTAGGTTGAGTGAAGATTTGTTACAATTGGATAAACTTCAAAGCAGATGTTTCTTTTTGTACAGAAATTGATACAAAATATCGAAGAAAATGTAATACAATATGAACGAGACGCCTTGTAACAAACAGTTGGTCACTATTAAATAGTACAGTTTCACTACATTGTACATATCAAAATAGTGAAAATAAATTGGTTTCAGTAGACCACTTCTTAATTTCTTGTTTCAAATGCCTATTTCGTGTTTGGTTTTTCCAGGTCCAAGGTCAATCAAAACTATGTGCAAGCTGATTTTTAAAATGCGATTTTATTTACGTCTTGTGCTATCTTACAGCGAATATAGAAATGATCAAAATCACGCTTTAACGTTTGGTCTAAGCTTAATTTACAGTTATCATCTAGGACGTAAATTATGTAATTCAGTATAAAAAGCAGGCGATGTCGGAATTTTGTATTACAGGATAGAAACACATCATCAATAAGATATAGATATAAAAATAAGGAGATGTGGTATAATTACCTATGAGACAACTATCCATGCATGCACCAAAGTTCAAATGAAGTGGATGTAAGCAATTATAGGCAACCATACGGCCATCAACAATGAGAAAAACTCATACCGTACAGTCAGCTATAAAAGGCCCCGACATGAAAAATATGAAACAAATTGATAGGTTGCCTATGTATATTAGTTTCTCCTAATAGAAGTTCCTCTGGAAACTTTGTTATAAACAATGCTTTAATGCTATATATACCCTTTATTCCGTCAGAAACAAATATTGTAATATATTATACAGGAACTTCTATGCCATGACAGGTAGGGTATAATACTAGCACATTGATGTATAGATAAGGAGAGGTATACTTCCATATTTTTTTACCAATGCTGATAGATTAATAATTACTTATAAATATCAATAATAAAATATCAAAACTATCTTAGTAAGAAAAAAAAAGAAATTCTGACTTGAAAAAAGTAGCATGTTCATTTCTATGTGTTCTTGCATTTGTTCATCAAAATGTTGATAAAGTTTTAATTTTCTAACGTTGCTATGGCAGTTTTACACAATCTATAATCTTATGAAAGATTGTACTACAAAATAGCAGACGGATGTGTTCTCTAAAGCAATCTCTTTCTTCTATTTGAAATAAGAGTTGTAAAAGTAAATCCAAACCCGCTGCAAAATGTCCTCTGTCTTTCTTACTTGTGAATGAAGACTTCAAGGTGCTGAACACAAGAGTTGACTAGGCCGTATAAAATATGGTAAACTGAACTTTTTCCAATCTTTTATAAGACCCTGCGGGGGTAGTCCGTCTTGTTGTGTAGGATGTATAAATACACAGCCTCTATCCAAACCTACTATATTGATTCTCATCCTAAATATGCATGAAATATTTGCCACTGGACTTAAGCAGATATCAATCATGATGAACTAAGACTTCAAGGTGCTAGACACAAGAGTTGACTAGGGTAAAGAATTATGTAAATTGGACTTTTACTGCCCGTCATTATGATTCTGCAGTGAGGAGGGAGTCCGTCTTGTTGTGTAGAATGTATGAATACGGAGCCACTTTCCAAATCTACTCAATTAATTCTCTTCCTGAATATGCATGAAACTTTGCCACTGGACTTTAAAGCAGATATCAATCAATATGAAAATGTACAATAACATTCAAATAAGACTATAAATGATGATGTTTAAGTTTTTGCAAAACTGACAAAACATATAAATAGAATCTTGCACATTTCTGTTAGCCTTTTGTTTTCACACGAAATCTGCTTTAAATGATTATCATTAAAAGATCAAAGGTTGTGTAACAAGATTAAAGTGTGGCTGTCATCTCAACAGAAAAAATATCGGTTTAGAAATTAGATTTACGTTTTATTCGTAAGAATGCGTATTAAAAAAAAGACAAAAAAATAAATATTATTTAATCCTATGAAAATCACTTCTTTTGACGATTACAGATACAAATCGTAAACCGAAGAAGGACAACACAGTAGTCAAAAAGAAAACAGATGAAAATACAAACAACAGTCAAGAAAACACTACGTTAAATCCCATGTCTCGTGTAAAAAGAGTGTCACCCTCTATTTATGTTAAAGAAGCCTTGCAATTACCCTGTGAGGGATCCGTACGTAGCTTGCTGTAAGACAAGTTATCTGTCCCTATCTAACATACCCTCATATTCCATTGGGAGACTAAATTGCTATTCTGCTACCCAGACTTTGTAAAACGTCACCGGTGTCTGAGCAAAATATTAATGAGCTACGGTTTTGTCAAAGAACGTCTTGTCCTTTTTCTCAAAAAGTTCATCGGAAGTACAAAGACTAAATAAATAATATTATGTGTCTACTACACAAATAATACAAGATGGTCTTGAGTCTTGGTGCTGAAGTTGTGTGTCTTCTTATTTGCTTTACAGTTTTCCCTTTGTTTGTCTTCGTGTTATTGTGTTTCTTTTGGTCTAATGACTTTTGATGTGATTCGGTATTCATACATCCCACTATCGGGTTTTTTACTTTGTGCGTTTCTGGTGCCGGTGGGTCCTGAGGAGCGATTCGGACGCAAGCGTTTTTTAACAGAGTTGTTATCATTTTGTTTACCCTTGTATATATTTTACTTAATTTGTGTTTAATCAAGAAGGTGTGTGCTATATATACGGTATGTACTATCAACTACAAAATCCTTTATTTATCGGGGTCTTTGTCAATATACTATAAACTACAAAAACTTCATTGTTGGCGTCTTTGTAAAATTTACTATCAACTACAACACCTTTTTTGTTGGCGTTTTTGTTAGATTTATTTGTATGTTTGTTTGAATTTTTTAGTTAGTTGTGATGTATGTTTTCACAATTTTGGCTGCTGGAATCCAATTATTGTCACATTTACCTATCATGTCTGTTATGGTTACTCACCCAATTTTGTCAAAATGTATAACGGAACTATAAACAACTGTCCTACCGTATAAGTGGGAGGTTTAGCTAGCTATAAAACCAGGTCTAACCCACCATTTTCTGAGGAAAATGCCTGTACAAAGTCAGGAATATGACAGTTGTTTTTCACTCGTTCCGTTGATTGATAAAGTTTGATTTTGTCAGTTTTTATGGACTTCCCACTTTTTGAATTTGCTTAGAGTTCGGTATTTTTGTTATACTTTTTCTCTTGCCCTTCATTCCGTAAGACCCAATTTACAGAACATATTCTTTTTGTATTAATAGTTAATTTGTTCTCGTTCTAAATGTAACTGAAATGGTTGCCTCTGTGCTTTAAGGGCATAGGATACAGTTACAGGGGAGGTAATGACGTTGCTAACGTAAATTGTTATTTTCGCGACGTCAAACTGTAACTTATCGGGAAAAGATGCCGTTTTCGACTGACTTTTATCATTCAAACTGATTTAACTTGAAAACGAGTTCATGGACCCCTCTTTTTTTAAATGATATTTAGTTTGATTACGTATGAAGATTATTTGTACCAATTTTCATGAAAAAGTCAATAGTGCAATTTTTTTAAATTTGATAAATATACAGCAAAAAATGACGTTTTTTTCTACATTCATGAACATTTCATAAATATGAGTTATTTGTAAAAATAAAACGTACAAATTTATAGAATATTTATATAAAACAGAAATTACAAATGATTTAACAAAAAACAGCTTGTGTTTATCTTTTAAAACAAAAAAGTTATGTATTACTGTCGAAAGGAAAAATACGTCCACAAATCCGAATTTTGAGGCAATATCTGAAATTTCAACCTCAATTTACTCAAAAAGTAGCACATGATGGTATATTTTTTATTACATATTTGATTTAATCAGGTAAAAAATAGCCTATATGCAAATTTTCATCAAAATTTCATTATCGGATCAAAACTGTATCGTATGCCCTTAAGCAAACAACAATCAATCAATTAACTCTAAACTCTTATGCATGCATCAAAATTACTATTGTTACAGAGTCACCTGAATCTAACTCATTATATTAGTCTTTGAAAAACTAAAGTTGTTATCAAAACGAAAGAGTTCCTATTGAAAAATTGAAATACTATATAAATTGAAGACCGCGTAAATCTTCACATACAAATTAGCGCGTACACATCCTTTCTTGTGTTATAAATATATCTAGACATTCAATATAAATATACATTCACCTTTTGAAGAATAACAACTCTTCGTTATATGTAAAAATATGTAATAATTCATACAAACGATAGCTATATTTAATAATGTTATTATATATTGCATATAAGTCCAGTATATGAAGTCTATATTTTCAAAGGAAATGATTTTTTGTTGTTTGACACAGTTTTTCGTAATGACAACTTTCTGAAACTAGATTATTATACAGTGTCATAATAAATTATGATGTAATTGAGACAAAGAGGCTTATATACCTGTCCTACTTCTTTTGTTACCTGTTCTTCTTGTCCTTAGTCAGAATACAACCAATTGAATTACATATCCAGCGGAGTATTTCGATTACGTCAATTGACTCCACACAGGAAGTCACTTATCATAACATTAAAGGCCAGATCACGTTGCGAATTACTCCATCTTTTTATTTAGCTTTATGACCTGACCCGCCCATCTTAAAGATTATTTCGTAACTGCCTTTACAATACGAGGTCTCAATGAAATTGCTCTCGGTTTAGTATGCTTTAAAGAGGTGTAGTGGTCAGTCATAAATCTGTTCTGAATAGTTTTGGTGCAATATTAGGATTGTTTGGTTTTTTTTTCAAATGTAAGGTTTTTTGGAGAAAACACTAAGTGTCAGTGAATACTGTTTAACGGATATTTACGAAAATTAAAAGTACAGTTTTGTTCTGTTTTCATCTGACCTTAAAGCCGATTTAAAATGACCCACTTCCGTCATTGCGCAATGGCCCACCATCACTTGTTATTTTCAAAAGATAATTATTAAGTCCCTATCAATTGACCGAAAAGTAATTGGTGTGGGGCCTTATAAGCTTTGTGGTACGTTGGGATTGACTAATTCACTGATTTGTTTAACGTAATCCTCATGAATTCGAAGTGGGTGTTTTTCTTGAGCTATACTATCTTTTGAGCAATATTTCAGTCCTGCTGGTTTTTCTATTCGTTTCTATCCAAAGTATATTATATAATAATCTTTTAATTTTTATTTGTATGTGTTTCCCTCCAAAAATATTGGGATTGTTAATACACACACAGGATCTTCGCGGTTACTTCAACAGCTTTCTAATATGGAGCATTGAGATTCTTTCTTAAATTTGTTTTAAGGGGCAAAACAGGAAATATTTTGCATAGTTCTGATTTTTGGGGTTTTTTTTTATCAATAGTATGTAACAACCGATGTGTGGCTACCTTGACTTTATTTATTGTTTGTAACAACCGGTGTGTGGCTACCTTGACTTTATTTATTGTTTGTAACAACCGATGTGTGGCTACCTTGACTTTATTTATTGTTTGTAACAACCGGTGTGTGGCTACCTTGACTTTATTTGTTGTTTGTAGTTACTATGAACTGAAATTTCTAGACCAAAAGTTTTATAAACCATTAATACTGAACGTTTGGAACTAACTTGGCATCAAAATCAAATTAAATGAAACAAAACAGCCAGAAAGTATAAAGACCACTTTCCTTGAGGGAGTTGCAACCTTAGGTTCAGTACAATTAAATAGTTACTTACCCCGAATTATTAAATCAAAGTTTTTTTTTTTTTACAGGGCATATTGTTGACAAATGTTGATAAAATGATCAAACAATAAAATCAATTTCAAAGTAATGCTTTCGAATCTCCGCCCGCAAATCGGGGCTGTTGCTTTTACAGAAATTTTCAGGAAAATATCCAAATTATAATATTATATATCATTTGCCCGACCAATTTGAACTGATATTGCTATTATGTCTACACCTAATAACTCTAATTAAACAAATCAAAGTACTGAAGTACTGAACATCGGATGACCGCAAGTTCTTGTGGACGGTCACAAGCACTTGTCTCAGAAAACAAAATCTCATTTCTGTACCTGAAAGTGAGGTTAATGTACAGAGATATATTTTTTTCTGAGACAATTTCGTGCATGGATGATGAATAAATGACAGGGAATTCAACCTCACCGTAATAACTATTATAGTGTAGTGATACACATTAGTATACTCTATTTGTTGTTATATATTATATTAATATTTGTATATAACAGTTACATGTATATATAATTTGCATCCATTTGTATATCATTCTATTCTACTATTCTAATAATAGTGCAGTGCAAGTGCATGGTGGACACTCTTCTGTAACAATTCGATTTTTCTAATAGATTGGATTTGAGTAGGAATTCATATTTTCCCGCAAAACGTTCTTGAGATATTCTTCCGCATGCGTTAACACAATTTTTTTGTACGTATAATGATTTTTTACTTATATATATATATTTCTAACGACAAAACATTTTCATATTATTTATTTATGATCTAACAAAATTTTTTTTATGAGTATTCATTTCAGAAATGAATTTATAACAAGCGATAAGGAATGTTATTTTGCACTCTATAATGTCCGCGTATTTTTGGATCGGTTACCAGTCAAGAACGAAAGTTACGTAAGTAGAAATCTCTGTGGCAACAATACATCGGAATGCCCTCACGGTCATCGCGATATAAAATGGCTCCAACTTCTCAACAGACAGTTTTATATATAGTATGACTTATTAGAAAAAAAATCATTATTATTTTTTCTGTTATCTTTAGAGTCTTATCTATTATTTTTTTCCCGCCAAATAATCAAAACTATATAAAAAAAATGTTGGAGATGATTGATATAAGATTGGGGCCTTGTAATGAGTTTGGTAAATTTGATTTATTTTTTGCAGATAAAAGAGATAGGTTCACCTTTAAAAATTCCGATGTTAGCCACAATTTATATAGGTAAACCGTAATGCCTTCAACAATGAACAAAAACTCATACCTACAGCCAATTTTAAAAGGCCCCAACACGACAAACTGTAAAAAAATCAAACGAGAAAAACAAACGGCCTGACTTATAACATAAAAGCTTACGAAAAACATATATATGACATGTTACCCATATTGGTTACAGGCCCTTGACTTAGAACAGACACAGAAAGGTTGTGGTGGGTTTAGTTAGTCTGTGAGCATTTAACACTCCCCTAAACTGGGACAGTGGTGTAACAGTATAAGAACAAACTGTAAAAATCAGTTGTAAATGGTTTAACTCAATAACCCCCAAGGGTAAATGGGGAATAGAAATATGGTCACCATTGGTCTTCCTCCGACCGACAGTAAAACCCTCGCCAAAGTGGGGCGTCCGTTTGGCTGTGCGGGATGTATAAGTCACGTTCAATCAGAACAGGGACGTTAAATCCGATGTCTCGTGTAAAAAGAGTGCCACGCTCTTTGCACGTTAAGAACACTTGCCACAACTCTTTGAGGGGTCCGTAGGTGGAATGTTACAAGGCTAAATTTCTGTCTCTGTCCAAAATACCCTCATTTTCCAGTGGCAGTCCAAATTTCCCCGACCTTCTTCCCGGACGGCCTCTATTACAGGACCTACCTATTAATATCATTTATTAATTTGTTCTCGTCCTGAACATGCATGACATACTTGCCACTGGACGTTAAGCAACCAACAATCAACCAACAGTCAATCAGTTTAACTCAATAGATCTGTTTGTCAGATTATCTGTTGCTATGTTTCAATACACTTTTACCATAGTAAGTTCGTCTTAAACAGTTGTTGACTCTTCCGCAGAAAAAAACAAGGTATCATTTGTCTGAACTCGTGAGATGCTGATTAATTAATATACAGGCATGCATACTTTTGCTGTGAAAAGACCATTTTCCATTAAAAATTTACTTATGATACACTTTGTTTTCTGCATTTTTGTGGCTGTGACATGTTATTTTACATAGTAACTGTATTCCTACATTCCCTACCTTACCACCTACTCCCATAAGTTCATCTGACGGTTACATATCATATTACATACAATTAAAAAGAGTGTATAAATATAAAGTCAATTTTAAATTTGAGCTTCAGCAAACACTTATTCCACACCTGTACAAACCGGTAGAAAATGATGGCATGTTATCTCACGGATATTTTCAATTGGTTTTTCTTTACGTTCATATAAGGCTTCCTTTACCACAAACATTCCAGCTGTGTAATTTGCAAATCATTTCGATTATAAGGGACCTTTTTAATATTAGTAAGACTATGATACAATTTAAGTGAATCGCACAATTAATGTTATTCTTGAAAGCTGAAGTAAGAAAAATAAAATTCATTCTTTTCTTCCTCTTTTTTTTTTTGGGGGGGGGGGAGGGGTCAATAAACGTACTGTGTATACTCATATATTTGACAACAAATAAATAACAAAAGTTACTTAATATCCTGAAATAATTTTTAAAGCATAACTACGGGGAAAAAAGCCTTGTTTTGACATCTACCCTTAAAAAAAAATCAGCGTGATGATTGAAAACATGTGAAAAATTGTGGAGACACTTGACTATGGATTTCGACATTCAGACAGTCTTTCCTTAAGCCGCATTTGTAAGAACACAATCCAATATCATGAAGTTAATGACACATATTAACTTGAAGATAGTTTATTATTTTTACTCCCATTAGATATCTATCAAACTGACTACTATTGCATGCCACATCATCATAAGTCTGAATTTAAAATTGACCTCATTAATTTTATGGTCTGAATAGAACTTTTGTTTCCGTTTCCATTTCCTAATCAATTTTTACAAATTAACTTATTGACAAACATTTAAAAACGCAATTAGTGACCGGAAATTAACAGAGTAAAACGTGTGTTGAGTTTTATTTTAGATTCGAAGTGACGTTTATTTAAAGTATTACTAAATCAGCACATAATTTCCTACAATGAACTATTAATGAACAAAAAATGCAATAATTACTAACTTTTCAAAGGTCATTTCATTAAGCATTTCAAGAGTAGCAATGTCTTCTTTATATGCCTGTAGCGAATGTTATTCATCTTCTTTAAATACTAATGGCGGTGTTACTGTTCAATGAAATAAAATTTTGTAAGAGCACCGTTAGTCTGGCACACTTTTTTCGATAGTTTACGGAATACAATCCATTTTGATAGAAATTATCTCCCTTGACCAAATAATATAACGTCAAAATGATACTAAAATTATTTCAGATTTGATGGGAAATTTGTTCAGAAGTACCAAAAGATGTTATTAAGTAGTTTTTTAAAAGGTATTGATACTATATACAGAATAAAAATGTATGACATGACTATATCAACATAAATATCATCTTTACAAATAAGTAAAGTAAAATAGCACCATTCGTGGTATAAACTTAATGTTTTGTTTATATAATGGTATTAAATACTGGGAAATATATTGAATGAAAAAGGCAAGGAGAGTTTAAAAGCAATCATTAGGATATATCGAAAGATTACACAACCAGTAAAGAAGCGTTCGATTTATCAAAAGGACAAATAAGAATAGTAAATACTGAAAAAAAGCTCTCTTGCAAAAAAAACCTTAGTAGCAAGCAACATGGGCAACAGTAAAAGAACAAATCAAATATCTTTATAGCGGCAAATGAAAAATCACCAAATTGAGAATGTAATTGGACCACCAATGATATCTTTCAATGAAATACCAACAGAAAAGGAAATAAAAATGGTGAAAAAACATATAGACTACAAGTTTAAGGAAATGTGGATCGGTAAAAAGGCGAGAAAGGATCAGAACCAAACATTATTATTGTTTCAAGAAAACAACAACCTAGTAAAATATGTTATTAGTCAGTTCAAAAGATCGTACAGACATAACAGAGAAACACATCGGATGAATATACGAGAGGAAAGCATTCCACAATATCAAGGACATGTATGAGCAGATAATTATAGATTATCGTTGATCATCTCAACGAGATTGATTTTCTCGCTTGAGCCGGTACGGCGAAAGCGAGAAATGCAATCGAGTTGAGATGACCAATGATAATCTGTTTATCGCTATTTTATCTATGACGACGTTGTCACTTTCATGTCAATTTCATTAGCAACGCCACGTGCATGCATAGTTTCTAGCGATAATTTTCCATCTCAATCGAGTAGCATGATATGAAAATTATCACAAAAAAAGATCAAAGGAAAAATGAACAAAATAGCGATAATAAGACATATGTGGAAATATCAATAAAAGAGATATATAAACTCATCATAGATACCAGGACTAAAACTTTGTACGTCAGACGAGCATTTCGTCTACAAAAGATTCATCAGTGACGCTCGAATCAAAATAGTTAAAAAGGGTTAAGAGCGTAGAGGACCCAAATTTCCGAAAGGTTTTGCCAAAAACAGCTAAGGTTATCTATTTCAGGGGTAGAAAATCCTGAGTATTACGTAAAATTCAAAGTTTTGTAAACAGTTAATTTATAATAATGACAAAATATCACCTAGAATTTCTGGAAAATGAGAAAATTGATTATCTGAAATTGAGATAATTAATTATCTGAAGATAAATAAGAATTATCTGAAAATCGCTCAGAAAAACCTAGATTTTCTTAATTTTTTTTAGATAACCGGGATTTTCTCCAGATAATGAATTTTCAGTATTTTCTGAGATGAACTAGGATATTCTCGAATTTAAATTAAGCTGAGAAAATCTTAGTTTATCTGAGATAAACCGGGATTATCTAAGAAAATCCTAGTTTATCTGAGATAATCTAAGATTTAGTAATAAAAGTGATTCAGGCGTGCCATACAAAATATCATTGATTCTTCATATCAACACAGAAGCGCTGACTACTAATAAACATCATTGGCATTTCAGAGAATTGTCTATGATAAATATAGTTCTATTACATGTAATAGTAACATATGCGCTACATATATACTTTTATATACGAACAGTTTTCAAGGCCCCTTTTCAGTTTGGAGAAATTAATTCAATATCATGCTATGCACAACTTGATGATTCTGTCTCACGGATTTAGTGCAAATACTTCAAACTTTTGGCATTTGTAAAGAAATTTTGCCTCACACCTCGGATATAAATATTCAGTAATCTGTCCACGTACAAAGTAATGAAAAATAAATATTATTTTCATACAAATAAAACAGTTATCAATATTAACATTTGTCTTTTGTAAATATTTACCAAATGAGATGTAAAAGATAGTTCTTTAAAAAGGCAATTATTAAGAATATGATTCTGCGATATAAATATTTGACTCTGAACAATTCTAACACCTAGTGTTTGAATAGCATGTGACAGCAAACGACTTTTATAAAAACATGACAAACAAAATATAGTGAGGCTAAAATATGGCGGTTTCGGATTGCAACATTTTGACAATGCATGGTGTTTAAAATGACACTTGATCGTGCTTCTGTTTCACACAAGTGTTTGTCAAATAGGTTTTGACTTTATTTTTGGTGTTCTTGTTTGAAGAAAAAGAAAATCTGTCTGATTAAACATTCTCTTTCATGACAACACATGTATATATGTCTTACCTTTTGGATATAAATGTTGTTCTATAAATGGCACCGACATGAAAAAATGAAACACAATTAAAACGTGAATTCCACCCCTACATTCTATAAACAGTAAATTTACAGAAAATAATTATATCAACGATATGTCATGTCAACACATAAGTAAGGCTGTTAAGCCACTGTCCAATGTTAAAGGGGGGAGGGGTCCGTATTTCTATTTTTGTTTATTGTTTTGTACAAAAATCAGGCCATTTGTAGGCCTTTTGTTTTTTTTGTCGTCTGAATTGTTTTACATTTGTCTTTTCCGGATCTGTTATACCTGCTAACCGGTATGGGTTTTGTTCATTGGTGAAGGACGAACGATGGCATATAGTTGCAACCTTCTAAGTCATTTGGTCTCTAGTGGAGAGTTGTTGCATTGGCAATCATACCACATCTTCTTTTTTTATATCGACTACTTGGCTAGTGTTACCTCTGGTTTTGTGCCAAAGTTTACCTATAGTGACATTGACAAACAATCAACAGAGAATCATGGAGCACGTGTAAACTAAGTGAAATGATAGAACGATGTTTATTATTATAAAGTCTTGCGTTCCCATGTGTTAACCAATTTTGTCATGAATTGTGTATAAAGATTTTTCTTTCGGAATCGATTAATACTATCTTCTTTCCACGTTTGTTTACCTATTCTTTCATCATGGGTTTTCCATTCGCATTTGCTCTATGCAGTTGCCGAATTTCTAACTTGAGATGTTATTATTAAGGTCACTGCATACGGAAAAATTAAAGTACGGGAAGACAACAATATAATAGCAGTACATATTTGAAGATTTGGATAAGATAAAGGATTTTCTTTCAAAAGAAAGTCTATATACACGTGTTTTATGGTAAAATTTGAACCATTCGAGTATATAAAACAATGTCAACATTTTTTTGTTAAAATTGAAGTATCTTATGACTCATAACAGTAAAAAAAAACTTAGTCAGTGAACTCTAAAAATTGAAACCCGAGAAAAAAAGTTTGAGATTGACTATTAACATTTTATTTACATCTACTAATAGATTTTCATCGTGACACTATAGTAAGCTGAAAGCAAAAACGAGGGTCGTCTCAAAGTTTTTTTGGGCTTAATTTCTGAAATACAATGTGTTTGTCCATCAAATACTGTTTTTTTTTTCCAATTTCCACTGAAACAATTGCAATTCGTGTATTCAATTAAAATGAAAACAACACTGTATAAATTACTAGCGTATGAAGCGTTTTTCTGGATTTACCCCCACCAGGAACGCTCAAAGCCGAATATTTAAAAGCCAAGGATGTATAAGAACCGAAACAGTTGAAAAGCTATATGATCCAAAAGGACCTTAAAATAATAGCCAAATCCAACTTAAGTCATCTTTGCCGGAGTGAGTTGAAACCTTTAGTAGTTTTTAATAATTTGAATTAAATTCGTAATATAATATGTCTCGTCTTTACTGTTTGATATGACCCCTCTGAGTTGTATATGGTAAGTGATTTTCAAAGCAAGTAACATCTGGACGACGTTGCCAATTGTTGGGAGTTTTGTTTTGTCACATATCTAATTGTTATTTCAGCTTCATTACTTATATAAACAGAAGTTATTAACTTCCAGAATGTCACACATTGTTAGACGATGTAAAATGACACTGAATCAACCAGAGACATGTATACAATTCAAGCTTGAAAATTTAAAACATAATGCTCATGACTATTGTCATTGAATGACATTTCATCTGTATGTAATATAGCATTATATATTACCCAAAGAGTTAAGGTCCACTTCCAAATTATTTTTAGTTATGTATTGTTGTACAAATCGAATACTTAAAATAAGTAGTTTATAATTGCTTGTATATATGATGTACCTGTTTTATTTCTTTTTATCTATTTGAGATTAACCCTTACACTTGCTTTTTTAAATCCAAATGCACACGATTGTGTCAATAGTTTACATCGATGCCAGGAACAAAATTTCGATTTTGTTTTATTGTTATTCTTTGTCGAGATATAAATATCTTTTAAACCGAATTTCGACTGAAAACTACGTATGGTATTAGCTAAATTAGAAATAGAGTCGAATTCTTTTTTTGATTATTACACAATATTTAGTCAATAACTGTCTTCCTTATCTTTATGCCACCCATTTTGAAATTTAATAATTGCCAATTTATTTGAAATTTAAAACTCTAGAAGTATTTAATGAAAAGTTTAATGATCTTTAATGTAATTCAAATTTGGCAACATATTTAATAATTTTAGTTTTCAATAGAAAAGATTTTGATTTTAAATTTAACTTATCGGAGTTTGGATCATTTCATATGATATTTAAGAAGAAAACCCGATTAAAGATGACACCAAGAGGTCATAAGGAAATTAATCCGTCTTATATATATTTAATCAATTAAAGATTAATTGAAAAGAATTTGATATAATCGAGTATGGATATTTCGTGGCTTTTATAAACTTAACTTTACATTGAACACCTGCAAGTCAGGTTACATATAACAGACAATAAACATTGAATAACAAACAACTGTTGAAAGATGTTATCTTGTAAAAAGAATTCTTACATCAAAATTAGATTAATAGTTATAACCAATATCTTGTAATAATAGATGTCTTAAAACAATTATAATCCGTCAGCTGTAAAGAAAGACAGACCTAGGGAATGTGTGAAAAAGTTGAAGAATATGAAGGTGTTTAGAAAGCGTTAGCAAATGATACTATTACAAAAATCAACACGAACAGGTGCTTAGGGGGTTGCGTGCGCAGTTTATATTTTTTATTATTCTTAACATGTAGAGAGCCTAAAACTATCTATACAAGACAGTTTGGAAAATTAAAAAAAAGAGCAAAATGAATAACAGAAAAAAGGCGATCTCTATCTTGAATTCGTTGTACAATGTCGTCAATGGTTAACTTATAAGCCTACATTCGTACATGCTGAGCGATTTATAAATTATTGACAAAACATGTCTTTTACCACCAGGTTTGTCATTGACAGACAAAAGACTATTATCATAACAACCACATACAAAATCCACAAACACAGAGCACCATCAAGCCCTTTATTAAGACAGTACGTATGAAAAAAAAAACAATTAAAACGCATGATGCAAGCTAAATTTTGTTTTACCAGAAACGTGCCTTAAATGAGATATGATGAAGTGGTACATCTATTCAACCATGAGAAATTATCCCATGAAAAGAAACCAGTAAATTATAGAGAGAGTATTCACGTTGATATCTTTATCTGCATCAACACAACAAAAGAGACAAACTTCGATGATATAGGAAAGAAAGGAAGGATAGATGGACATTACCCGAAGTGATGAAATATCAGGAAATAAGTTACCCATCAAAAGGACAGCGCTTTTTAACTCGACGATCTCTGGGACGTCTTTAACGGTGAATTATAAACTCATTTATTCATACAGCAAAGTTAAGATGACCCACAGCATCAACTGAAGGTGTTATATCGGATATCTATCGATAAACGAAACACATTTGATTAGTTTGATATTGCTTTACGATATTTACTTCATTAGGTCATGAACAAAATGATGGAAACATAAACAACTTAAAAAAAATTATCCTTGATTTCTCTAAATCAGAATGTACATTAACTGCAATTTGCATGAAAATACACTGCTACCTTACATTATGAAAAAAATATGCGGGATGTTTGACGATCTCATATGAATATTATTATGAGTTCAAGTGTACGATGCATATTTTTCTGTAAACAAAACTGCATTTGTTACTATATGCACAAATGATATACGGATTACACTTTGTTATAATTATAATACAAATGTAATAAGTATTTAAAACTATTTATTTCGATCAAAGATTATTAAAACCTATATTTTCAAATTTCTTTTGATATTCTTTTGAACAAAACACCGTTTTCTTTTTAAAATACAATAACTATGAAACTTGATCGAGCTTTTTTAATTCGCACATGACTATCTAATTGTTGTGGTATATCTATGCAATATATAAAATGGAACATTCAATGGTTAATTCATAAAATTTTACCCTTTGCGGTATCTTCAAGAAAAAAATCAGATGCAAAGTGGTTTATCACAAGCTGCAATTTGAAGCAGGACACAAAAGCAAAACCATAACATAGACAAGATTTGTTTAACCGAGATAACAACAAACCCATTCAAATTTAGGTTCAATTTTTCCAGATGATAGGCGAAGTTGAACTTTAGAAGAATTTGGCTTTTCTTTTAAGGTCCTTTTTGGTCATAAAGCTCCTAACGTTTCTACGTATTTATACATCCATGGCTTTCAAATGTTAGGTTTGAGTGGTCCTGATGAAGATAAATCCAGATAAGTATTTCCTAGTTTCTACTACAGACATGTTACGTTTTGTTGTTTTCAAGATAAACTCCGGTTATAAGTCAGTACAAGAAACAAATGAGCGTGATTGTGATAGTAAGGGACGCAAAATTTCCTGTCATTGTGAAATACATGGGTTTATTGCGATCATTTTGTTATCTGGGTATACATGTGAGGTCTGTTAATGTCATTTCTTAGAAGTATTAGGTGCACCTTGAGGGCGTTAGACCGAATGGATGTATCTAATTTACACCATGATATTATTGTCAATGCAGAATGATAGTTTTCAATAATTTAGGAGGGGGTCTTTCAGCGATTTGACAATATGTTATTGAAAAGTATGATAAGGAGGGGTGTGTGTGGGGGGGGTGTCTTTCGGCGATTTGACCATATGTTATTGAAAAGAATGATAAATGCATGCAGGGTATCCAATTTCATTTAACGACATCTTGGTACCAGTAGATTTAGTTGCGTCTTTAAACTATTGTGTTTTGATTGTCCGCTGATTTTTAAAACGATAACATGTGAAATTTGTGTTTCTGTTTTTGGAATCTTTCATTTTTAAACTATCCTCTAATTTTTTGCTGAACAAGTGGGCATTTGTTAAACCAGTGTTTCATTAATTTTCAAGTAGAATTTATAAATAGTTAAAACTCCGATGACCTTTGAAATCTTTGCGAGTTCTAATTAATTTTTGACTCTCAAATAAGTCGAGAGTTATTTTCAAAGGTGTGTTGAACAGTGGGATAAAAGAGATCAACTTTGTTTTGATTAAAAAGCCACTTATTTATATATAGTTCACTTGTTTTGCACTAACATGAAGAAAATATTATCAATGAATTATATACAGCAGTTAAAATAGCTCCAAGATATATTCCACTTTAAATTCTAAGTATTTGTAACTGTTGAAATAATTTGAATAAATATACTGTTGCTTAAAAGTTCAACGACAGAACGTTTATGTTTTTGTGTCAATAAGGACACTTTTTCAAGTGGGAGTGAATTCTTTTCCAGAAAATAACAAAAAAGCAAGAGAAAGAAAAATAATTGACGCCTTTATATGAGGTCCAGTCATTTCGTGACTAATGGTAAAGTCTTCTTATTTGTGTTATACATCAACCAAAATCTGCTATCTTAATATTGCCGTAACCAATCCAAAATGTATATACATTTTACATTTTAAATTGACAATTATTTAGAGATTTAAAAATTTTGAAAATTTTGAATAATAACTGCCTATCTCATTAGATAATCCTCTATTTTTTAACCATAATGGTAAGATCTAAAACATTAAAAATTTATAATTGAAAAAAAAACGTTGTCTTTTACATCGAGTAAAACTGCATATGACAGTCCAACAGAGACATTGGCAAGTATAGACATATAGATAGATCGTTTGCAATACAACTTAATATGTCTTTTGTCTTCTTTTGGGCAGCTTTCCTTAATTTATGGTTTGTTTTATTTGATTTTTATTTGCAAAAAGTGCAGGAAGGACTCCGTCGAAGAATATATATTTAGATGAAATTAACGAAAATTATGAAAAATACAGGCAATATTATAAAAAAGAAGGGATACAGATTAAATATTCATTATCTGATATAGTTTTGAGTTATTAATAATGTGAGGTACTGTCTTCAATTAGCTTATTTCAAAAGATATCAAAATAACCGTGATAAGATACTTATATCTGAAATCGAAGTTGTGACCAATAAATTCCCTCAGCTACTAATACAGCTGATTTTTAATGTATAATGACAAAGGGACAAACACTCAAACTAACGTTTCCATTCCATGTAGACCCATGTAGCATCTGGTGTTGAAAGGGCAACAGTACTTTGTATTGCATGAAGTAGTTCATGCAATACCAAGTAGTCGTAAAGTTTACTCCCTTAAAAATGTGTCGGAAGATTTCCCCCTTCAAGCAATATTACTACTGCATTTCGTTTGGACATGATTTAATATATTAAATTGCAATAAAACATTATCTAACATCCGATTTTGTTCTTTCCCCCATCCCCCCCTAAAAAAATGTCCTAAAATAATTTCATTTTCCTAAATATTCAAAATTGTCGCCTTAATTGAATATTGTTTTACAAAGAACACAGTAGATTAATGTGTTGACATGTTTTTTTATTAAAAGCCTGTAAAGACTGAATAAAATTTGACTATGAATAGTCTGGAATGTACTCATGAGTCCATTTGATATTCCATGCATTTAAAACCCGATACTGACCATAAAGTTGCCAACGGCATGTGTAACATGTCACATTTCAAAAAAAAAGATAGTTTTCATGCAGCACCAGGGCCTTTTATAGCTGACTATACGGTTTTGGTTTTCTCATTGTTAAAGGCCGTACTATGACCTATAATTGCTTATGTCAATGCACGTCATTTGAACTCTGGGTGATAGTTATTTCATCGTCAATCATACCATATTTCCTTATTTTTATATGAATCGGTTCCACTCTGGGAACGGCATGTCCTTGAAACACGTTCTTGAATGGATGGCAGTCAACATTTCACAATACAAAACACAGAAAGGTAAAGATTGAGCAATTCAAACCTCTAATAAAAGCCAGAGATACACTCAATAATAAATGAAAGCATAGTTAAAATAAATTTTTTGCTGATGTCAAATCAAGACTTTCTCAATTCTTATATTGGTGGCTGTTCTTCGGAGTCTAAATCATAGGAACTACGTCTTAAACAGTGCAAGTAAAAACACGATCTTGTGCAACACCATAAGTTGATATATTCATTATTTCAATGCAGAAGAAATAAAAAAAATGTTTAAATCTAGCTCAATAAGTCTTTTAATCAAATGAAGGACGATTCTGAATTTGTTTTCTTTATTTATAA
Organism: Mytilus coruscus; assembly: GCA_017311375.1. Taxonomy (NCBI): domain Eukaryota; kingdom Metazoa; phylum Mollusca; class Bivalvia; order Mytilida; family Mytilidae; genus Mytilus; species Mytilus coruscus. The sequence continues at coordinate 35,963,760 of CM029603.1, read as the reverse complement.
TATTATCGTATAAAAGCTTTATGTGTAATACTGCTTTTTGTCAAGTTCCGGCATCATACTTATAGGACAAAAGAGATGATTCAATGTTACCATTACGAACTTTCTTTCTTGTAAAACAACATTCCAGTAGTACCTGCACACAGAGTATATATTTCACAGTTGATAGCTATCTTACATTTCCATATGCTTGCTACTATCAAAGAATTAAGCTATGGAACAAAGGGTTCTAAATGGTTAAAGTTGAAGAAATCTCTTCGAAAGTTTTACGGACGCTATCTTGATTTGGACGTCCGTTATAGAATATCTGCGTCACAAATGACCATAGGCCGTTAGTTTTCTCGTTTGAATTGTTTTACATGTGTCATTTCGGAGCCTTTTATAGCTAACTATGCGGTGTGGGTTTTTCTCATTGTCGAAGACCGTACGGTGACCTATAGGTGTTAACTTCCATGTCATTTGGTCTCTGGTAGAGAGTTGTCTCATTGGCGATTATACCACATTTTCTTATTTTTATATAGATATGTTTCACTTGTCACTTTAGAAATGTCGTCTTCCTTATCTCGTTTATAATATCATCGAATCTTAACTTGCAATGAGTAACACTACAGGTGACACTTGGTGAGAAATAACTGCTTACTCTTCGAATGCATAGATATGAGTTCACCCTTGGTTTTGTTGGAGTTCGTGTTGCTCAATTTTTTATATTCTGTGTGGTGTTTTGATAGTTTGTCTCTTTTATTTTGTTTTTGTTGTTGTCTGTCTTTCTTTGACTTTTGTATTGTCCCCTTTGAATGAATCTTCTTCATAATTTTTTACGTCAGTCAACAAATGTTGTTGGCTGCTATGTCAGATGACACAAACACAAAATTCATTCCGAGAGAATTTAATTTTTTTTTTTGGTCTGAGCATTGTTTTAGTCAAATGAGTTTGCAAAAATTTAGTTTCATACAGTTTTAAAAAAGAATCCAACGATTTTTCATCATAATTCCATCTTCTGTACCAAGATTTGATATCAGTCTTGAAAAGTTTTAAAGGAGATTCTTTTATAGTCTAAAGTTTGATTTTGTCACGTTTTTTGGTCTTCTCCGTTTTTGAATTTGAATGCGAGTTTCGGTATTTTTGTTAATATTTTTATCTTTCAAGAAAGAATCACATTTGAAAGATTTGTATCAACTTCTCTCTTCTGGAAAATATTTGCATTTGAAAAAAATAAAAGGAGACGCTGATGATGTGCGATTTTTTTCAAGTTGATTCTAAAAGACGGGCGATATTTCTGTCCATTTTGTAGAAAAGTCGTGACCTCCCGACCTTGAATAATGTTATGTTTTTCTGAAAGAAGCTGGCCACAAGGATAAATTGAAAATAATATTTTCTGCTTGCCGTTTTAGATGCATCGTTTCAAAGCAATACAATGGATAACTTCACCTATTTGTTTAGATAACACCATTCGTGTCAAGAAACCATACCTATGGAAAGTATTCGCATTTTGAAATACGAAATTATGGTATCTGAGCTTAAATTCATCTATTTCTGTGTTTGAAATCCCCTTTGAGAACTTTGTTCCCTTTTTATTGCAAGAACTGAATATATATGTACAAGACAAAATGTTGTGTTGCAACTATATTTGGACATTTAAAAAAAAAATACGACTTTAAGGAAAGTGTTAAGATGTTAACCACGTCAGAGACATATCATACAATTGAATTTTCAACACTTAAATAGATACGTTTTTTGCAAACCTTCTAATCCACACCAGGACAAGTTATGAAAATGAGAATAATTAAAAGAGAAGGAATATGTCTTTATATGAAAAAAAAATCTTTAGATAAATAATGAGAGAGCCGTATGTCATTTAATAAATTATGTGGTCATTCAAATGAAATAGCACTCTTGTATCATATGTCTCGGACCATGGATGTTGTCTTCTTGACCTATAATGGTTTACTTTTATAAATTGTTATTTGGATGGAGAGTTGTCTCATTGGCACTCACACCACATCTTCCTATATCTAAATCTGCTACAAGTCTCAACACTTTTCTGTATATCACACATAAATATAGAAGTTTAACACTTATTTCGATCTTTACATACAGTAAAGTATTCCAACAAAAAAACAAGTAAATGTAAATATTTATATTTATTAACAACAATTAATTATGCATTTAACAAAATTGAGCACATATATCTCTGAGACTTATGACTTAATGACAATGTACTATATATTGCACGCAAACACTTCAAGATTGTGATTCGCAATTTGATTCAACTAAGTATCTAAGCGTTTTAGTGCACCAATCAAAACACGTTCTAAAGCATCAGGTGAATGGATTTGTTTTTATTTATGTAGATAACATTATAGAATCATAAAAAAAAATATCAAAGAATGTGTTTTATAATCTGTACTCCATGAATGAAACATGGCGGCTCATGTAGTGTTTGGAGTTGGCATTTTACTTTTATACTTTATTCTTGTATTTTCCATTTTTAATTATTAGAAAATCTAAATGATTCAAAACAATTTTTAACAAAAACAACCAACTTATGGTATTAAAAAGGGAATATTCGTCTGATGGTTAACATTAATGATAACGATTTCTTTCATTTGGATAACGGTGAAAAGTAATTGTAACCGAAGAAGAAGAACATCACAATTTTAACGATCTTGAACAAATGAAAAAGAGGCTTAAACAAATGAAGGAAAGGCTTGTTTGAACAAATAAAAGAAAGCAATAACAAACAAAATATATCCTATCCACCTGATAAAAATGATAACAATGAATTGCATAGATATTGTGATTAACATCAATACGAATAGACAGATCTACTGAATAATGCGTATGCACTGAGATTCAACAACGAATATTTATATAAATAAAAAAATGGATTTTACGATCTGTTTGCACCAAAGTCAGAAAAAGTTTGTACCAAGTCACCTTCACAAGATATCTACCAAATTACGTAAATATTCAAATTTTCAATTAATAAGCTCGCGTAAAACATCAATATTTAACAAGTATATAAGTATAATTTTGATTAAAATGTGACAAGAAAATATATATATACAGACTATAACATCGGTTAAATGGTTGAATAATGATTGTATGATAGAAATATGTATAGTATAAAATTGTAAAAGTATAATAATTATGCATAGAATGATAATTTATCTCATAAATATACATGTACAAAAATGATACAGCACTGATCACGTGAACACAAAATCATGGTAAAATTCGCCCTACTTTTCTGCACCACATAAAATAAACATCTAATATGCAAAGTTCACAAATTAGCACATAAGAATTAGCAAGAAAATCAGTAAACTCAAGCACTAATTTATTTGAACAAACAAATAAAAAAATTTAGAGGTCAGACCGTCTGCTTTAATTTGAATTAATGGTCGTCTGATCTAACCATGATAGAAAAATAAGAGCCTAATACATCATATTAATTAGGTTAAAAAGCAAACATCCTTTTCCGTATATATTTCACACAAAATTGCATAAACAATAAAAAAAATAAATATTAAGAAATTCCAGGTATTTGTATTGTCATGTTGCTAAAAAGATTCTCAACCTTTTGTAAGTCTCTAAACCTGTGCAAGGTTTTTTTCTTCATTTTTTTAGCACGAACCTTTTCGCACTAAACCGTCATCGCGGACTGCTTTCTCTGATAAGGTATCATTGACTCATTAATCTTACTGGTCAAAAGTCACTAGATTTGAACATATCTGTAAGGAGTCTTTCTATGGGAATACGCCCTATTGTCTTTCTAAAGAAGAGATCAGCAATGGTGTTTGATGATATTGTTTTTAGGGTCGGTATTGATAAAAGCAGTTTGCCGAATCTAAATGGCTGTGATGGATAAGTTGTTTGAATGTATTTACTTAATGTTAGTTGTGCTTGGTCTTGTAATCCTGCCACTGTATGGAAGTCTCGTAATACTTTTGGGTCTGAAGAACTGGAATCTGGAAACGCTAAATAAAAAAAAATAAAAACATTGAACATTTATATAATAGGTATAAAATGTCCATCTGTTACAAATATCGTTATTTAAAAAAAAACACACTTAGTTGCATGGTAAACAAAATCTTTTTATAGGGACTAAAACCAATTTGACAACATCAATATAACTATTTTATTTCTTTTAATTCAATAAATATAGCATTAGCGAAGTTTAAAAAAACACGATAGAAATTACCTGTTTTGAATAAAACTATTCCTTTCAAGCAAGCGTACTCTGTGGGATCGACTTGTAGACTTTTAAGTTTGCCAAGAATTTCTTGAAATGCTCGAATTTCTGTCATCAAGTTCACAACCTTTTCTGAAGTTGTGTCTTCGGCAGAAACTCCTGAAATTGGAAAAGTAATTTGTGTTTTATCTGTGTTTTTTAAACACTATTTAGATTATTTAGAGTTATAGTAAATAAAAAAAAAAATGTATGAAATGTACTAAAACTAATCAAGTGGATGATGTTCTTGCACAAACTGTGCTGCAGTAGTTTTGTGTTATATTCACTTGGGCTTTATTTAATCAATTGATTTATTTATGAAGTTACTGAGGAAAATATTGAAAATACAATGTATACCTTTCTTTTTAAATGTAGCTTTTTATCGTAAACATGTATAAATTATAGATTGTCGAGAAGCTCTTCAATTTGTATATGGACCTACCTGCACTAGCTAAAAGAGCACCAGGCTCGAGCGGTAGCTGAAACTGAGCAGCACCTAACACAAATAGCTCCCTCCATCCTTCTTCCAATAATAAAACTTGATCACGATAAGGTAAACCAACAAAAGCTGGTACACTTTTTGTCCATTTTACACTCATAAAGAGAAGTCTTGCAGCTACTTCACATATAGCATCTGGGCTAGCCATAGGATACACAGGCATTAGCTCATGTGGATACTGAAAATGAAAAACAAAGTTTTAAATTATTATACACTCGTCTGACATAATTAATACATAGTTCTGTGCAAAATGTTCATTGCATACTAGAATTTGTCTCATATACATAGACATATAATTTGTGATTTTAAGCTTAATTGTGCATGTAATAGGTCTTTCGTGTCGATTAAATCATGGAATTAAAATGAGTATAATACTTCCATGATTAAACGAAGAAAAATAGAATGTTTTACAGTACCATGAAACTAGTTTACAAAATAAATTATGATATAAATGATATAATAGTTAAAGCAGAACTTACTTTTGGAGTTGGTTGACAAATCGACCCTGGTGTGACCGGTGATGGTGGTTCAGAAGGTGAATATGCAGCAATGTGTTCTTGGATTGGTTCAATACCCATACATCCGGTAAGATATGGTGGTCGATAAGCAGAGTGCATCATCATTGCGTTATATTCACTTGACTCTTTCAAATACATGGCAACTTGTCGTCTAATGGTTGAATTTCTAGGACCACGTTCATGTTGAACAGCTGAAGATTAAACATACATACATGAAAATAGTGATCATCATTATAATTGCTATTATCAGTATTGGTATTATTGATATTATTACGATGCTGCTATTGTTGTTTGTTTTTTTTTTTTTTTTTAGCTGTTTTTATTGCTGCTGCTTTGGTAACAAGGTCAGTTAAAGTATATTTTGAAACAAGGTTAAAACGGGTTTTTTTTATAATGACATAATGTGCGGATCGAACAAGAGCATGTCTTTCTATACTGTTTAAACATTGCCGTATGAAATCTGTATTGCAAAATAAAGTACAAACGCCGAAATGAACAAATATATTTCGTATAAACAGGTTAGTTGAACTTGCTTTAAGCAACTGCGAGCATTATTTGATACGGAACTTGCTTTAAGCAACTGCGAGCATTATTTGATAAGGTATCATTCATTATTGTTTTGTTTGTACCTATGTTTTTGTTGCCTAAAACAATAGACAAATGTTTTAATAATATGTCAAGCTCTAGAAAAAAATGTGAATAAATTTAACAGAGACTAAATATCAAGATCTGCTTTCATCGCCAAATTTCCCGAAGAACGTAAAATAATAATCAATTCAGGAAAAAGTATCCAACCAGACATTTTGAGAAACCTTTAACAAATTTCGATTTTTTCATCAGCCTGATAGCTTCATCACAGACATATTTTTCTTGAAGACAGCGACATAAATCATTTAGCCATGTAACGACGCGGGCGTTAAACCAATTCCATTTATTTTTTTCTGGAAGAAGTGTTAAATAATTTTTGTGCATACCATCTTTATTCATTCCTGCATCAACACATTTCTTTAGCCGGCAAGCTCGACATTGATTTCTGTGAGTTTTATCTACTGGGCATGCACCCTGCCCTCTCGATTTGCATACATACTGCCTGTTTCGTCTAATAGACCTCTGAAAGAGAAAAGAACATTTTTAATCCCGTATTCTACACATAAAATTTTGACGAATTTGCAAATTGGGTTTTTGAGCATTTTAAAGTTTTTCGACGTTTTATTATTCAAAAGTTGTAAAGATGTTTTAATGAAATCCTACAGATACTGTAGAAATTTTATCATAAAACGAATGTGAATTAATGTGACTTTCTAACTAAGGAATAAAGCTATTTTCACCAACATGAAAGAAAACAGGATTTAGACATCAAAACTCGCGGATTATCGTTGACACGAGATTTTGGCGTATCGATTAAACCCTAATACCATATAGTGGTTATTTAAGTTTAACGAGTTACAAATTGGTTAAATGTTGACTTTTGTATGAAATATAAGCCTAAAAAGGGACGAAAAGTTATGATCGGGATAAATTCATAGTGTTTAAGCCTTTTATTAGATAATAAAAGAAGACTTTGAAATCTTTTTAAAACCTTTGGTATGATGATCCTGCAGTTATTTTATTTTCAACACCTTATTTAAAGATGCACCTCAGAAGAATGATAAATGGTTATCCCATATGAGACATCAGATTAATTTTAAGTTGATAAATTGATAAGTGCGTGAATAAACTATCTAAAATAATCATGATAAATTGTTGTTCTCTTTTTCAAAATACGTTGAGAGGAAAAATGTTCTTGGTTAAAAACTTCAGAAAATAGGAACAGGGTTGGTCCCTGGAAAAGTGAAATACGGACACTGACTGCATCAACAGCAATCCTCGGTAGATAATAAACACAAAATGCACCAGGATGCAACAGATTCATTTCTCGAATATTTCTTTATGAACAGGAGTCAACAACCATGTGTTTATATGGTTCTCAGGTCATACAAATATTTGAATTTGTTACTTTAAACTCTTGACAAACATAGACATCTACTTTTATTTCTTTAGGAAATTAAAACAAAGTTACAGAACGTACCTTAAAGAATCCAGCACACCTGTAAAAGATTAAAGTTACGTTAAATCAGCAAGTCAACTATTATAGTATATCAACAACCACCGAATGTGACAAACACGCGACCGTATGATAACAAAGTCAAACAGTACCGTTTACAGTAAAACTTATACTTGTTTATTCCCTAAAAGTTTCAAACTGAAATTTACTTTAAAAAGGCATTTCATGAACAGATTTTTTGAAATGCACTGTAGCAGGTTCCTAAGTTTAAATACTTTTCTTTTGTGAAGAAAACTTTCGAAAAAAAATGATACAATTTCTTTCTTAATTCGAATTTTCATTTTCTGTCTCATTACTAGTTTCTATATGTTGGATTTTACATTTGTCCTAATTTGAATGGCGATTTTCAAATTTCCGAAATCTGTATAGTGTTGAAATAAATTCTGACAAAAACGTTTCTTGAGCAGTTTAAAAGTACACACTTACCCATCACAAGCATATATTCCATAATGTTTCCCTGAAGAATGATCTTGACAAACTTTACATGGTACATCTGTTAATATTCGACCTGTAAAGTTAAAACTTTTTTAACCAAAGATAATTCAAATGAAAAGTTAAAGGTCATACAAAGTATATAAAATGTATAGTCATTTTTCCATCATATTTTGAAAAACCTAAGTCGACATTTTTTAAATATGGCAATAATGGCATGAAAATCCTTTCATTATAAATGAAGAATGGTACTTGAAAAATCCACCCCAAAACATCATACAAAAGACAAGACTGAGCAATCAGAACAACACCAAAAACTATAGGTGAGTTGAGGTGCTCCTGTAGGGTAAGCTGTTCCTGTGGTACTAAAGTCGACATTCGCCGTTGTACTCATGACCAAGGTTTCCCCAGTTAGAACTAGTTTGTTTTTGGTGACAAGTCATGCATGAGAAAAAGGAGGACGGGATTGTTGATGCGACAAAAGGAACATATTTGTGTTCATCTGTGACACAGATATTCTGTAACGAGAAACTAAGTCGCGAAGTTACTTCTAAGTCGGTTTGTATGTGTAAGTAATGATTTGAAGCCTTCCTAGTATAATGACTTTTAACAAATCTTAATAGTACCAAAGCAACTGCAACAATCAGAAACCCAATATCCAATTTTTAACAATGTTAAAAAACGAAAAACTTAAATAACGACATTCCATAGAAAACAACATGGTCCGATTTTGTATTTCATGAAATGAAATACTGTGCTTGTGACAATATATATTCTATAGAAGATTAAATGGTATTTATTATACGTTCTTAAAACAGACAACTTTGTCTTGTCACATAGTATCCTCTAAAGAAGAATCACAAAAATAATGTCTTCAACTGTCATGACGTTGTGATTTCTTGGTTCGTATAAATGTATATGTTATAGATTTATTATTTAATTTAAAGTTTTGGTATTTAATCTTCGTCAATATAATTATGTTCGTATTCCTATAAATTATGTAAACATCCTTTAATGGCGTGATAACTCTACTAATATATCACTTGTAAGGTTAAAAGTTAATCTCCCTCAAACACACACAGTGAAGGTTTATACCGTCTTCCTGTTTTTCGCTTTTGAAGCGAGCATTTAAAAGTATTATCTTAGAAAAGTAAAAATTTGACATCGAAAGTTGTTTTTCTGATCTAAATACGAAATTGTTTTTTTTTTTTTTTTTAATTGTGACTGGGAAGAGATTTGGTGCAGTAACAGCTGATTAATCTTTTGGTAAGATATCACAACCACAAATTGGTACAGGCATTTGCAGAGATAATAAAAAGAAAGCAATTAACTTTTGCATAATATATTTGTTTGATCAGGTTATGATAATGAAAAATATATATTGTTTTCATTATAATTAAACTTGACCACTTGTTTTTATATTTCTATGTTTAAAGATAATTTCTTCTGCATCGCATTGCCAGGTATTCCAATTAGTTCAACATTACGAACAGTGACAATCAATTTGATAATTTTCAAAATACCACTACGGAGGGTATATAAAGAACTTGACTACTTATAAGGGTCTCGCACAGTCGGTTATAATTTTCATCCTGCAGATTTGGGTTTTATATAATATATAACAACAACTAATAGCATAAGTCATTTCGATATTGCATATGCGTTAGCAATGAATTAAATGTGTTTACTTAAAATTAATAAATTCAAAGACCCATAGACATAAATTATTGTGTAGCATAATAACAAAGACGAAAATTTCAATTTAGCCACAGTCATTTATTAACTAATCGTTCATTGACAATTTCGACGTTATATTGCAACCATCTTCAAATATTTGACATTTACTTTCCAATGCTTTTCAGAAGAATCATCTTTATGACATCGAGGTAATTTTTACTTTTGCAGGCAGGTGTTACAATATTTTATCTTTCAAGGAATTTATTTCATTTAAAATTCCAGAATTAAACACATGTTTTTTGTACGTTATCCAATGTATTCACCATTGTCACGTAATATAAAACAATTTGTTAAAAGTCGACAATTTGATTAACGTAGAACGTGTCAAATCCACAAATTGGTCATTTATATTGGTGTAAAATTTTAGTGTATTACGACAGTCTTTTCAACGGGGATATAAGGGTTGACTCCTTTAATGTACAGTAGATTCAAAGCCGCTTAGCTAGGACACGATTGCAACGTAACAAATTAATATCTGTTTTTCAAAATAATAGATTTACACCAATCCACAGTCAAAAAGGCAAAAATATTTAATACCTATGATCCTCTTTGCCAGTCTACAAAAATATTTAATTTTCAACTCGATTCAAATAAAAATTGGAATACAAATATTACTCAACTTGTCGTAGTGGCTTATTCAATGACAATTGCCTTTAAATGATAGCTCAAGTACACGACATTATATTTTATTTTTTAAGACTTAAAAAAATAATGTATAAGATAAATTGTTCAACAAAAAATAGAATTTAAAAGTAAATCACAGAAATACTACATGTATGCTACACAATTGATACACATATAAATAAAAATATATGTGCAGAATAAATAAATAAATTATATATAATATTACTAGACGTTTTTTTCTCTCTCTTTTTCTCTATTTTTGTACTACAGTTGAGATCAACAGATTTGTGTAAAAAATTTTAATTGTACTAAACGCACATTTCACTTTATATAATAAGAAATTGCTTTAAATGATCAAAGTACTTTTAATTTGTGTACCTTGATGGTACAATTTCTACACCTTTGATGTTACAAAATATATACATTTTGTCCACTCATTTGATTTTAATTTTGTCGTTATGATGCAAACAAAATTTAGAAAAAGGCCTTCTAAATCCTCTAGTGTTGTCTATGACGACTTAGAGAAGCAGTAAACTTTATCGTCTGCAAATAATGTGCTCGCGTGCAAAGATAATTAAGTACAATTTGTTATTTCAATTATCTTGTTAATTTCCTTTGGACTTCCTTTAATTTCTTTTGTAGTTGAACTGACTTTCCGGAGTCGATGTCTACGTGTATGTCTCAGGATTCTATTATCCAATTTTAAAGTGAGGTAAACACTTTCCAGATGAAAGGACTCCCTTCATGTTGAAAAGTTAAGTTTGCATGTTTAGTTAAATGGTTCTGGCAAACTTTGCTTTTTCGTACGAAATGGACATCCCCCTGGATATACTGAGATGTAAAGTAGGTAATAATTAGATAAAGGCTTACGTATTCAAATACACATTTGTTGACATAGCATCTCAGATCCAAAAAGAATACTAATTAAACAGAAAACTGAACCAGGAAGATTTTTTTCCGCGAAAAGTTGTTTTTAAGAAAAGAGGAAAATGGAAAATATGTAAGCCAAACGTCATTTACTAGATATAAAACTATATCAGTTAAAAGGATGCATCATACAACTTTATTTCAATGATTTGCAAAGTCCTATAGATTTATTTTCTAAAATTGATATACTATTATAATTAACGTAAGAAGCTGAACATTGTATTAGCTTGCATAAAAAAATTCGCAATAAAAAAGCATACTACGAAAATTAATACAGATATAAAACAAAAAAAAATATATACTCAGTATAAAAAAAAAAATATATACTGCAGATATAAAAAAAAAAGTATTTTTCTATAACAGGAGATTTTTTTTTTTAATTTGTTGAATATATTACTGTTGAATTCAATTTCAATCTAATTAAAAATAATTGCCTTTCAAACTCCTTAAGTTTCAGTAGTAAATATATGCATATAAAAACTTATTACTGTTCATGCCAAAACTGCGGATTAAAGATAGAATTGCACTCTTTGGCAAATAATTGCAATTATATTGATAAAATGTTCAGATTTTTTTTTCAGAATTCAACCGTTTCAACTGTTTACTCTCACCAAAAATGTGCATTGTTCTTATATAGTTGCATCAAATTATCAACTCAAATATAGCTCTATTTGACAATATTTTGTATCAGTTATTTCATGTTTCTTGTACAAATTATTAGTAAAGCCGATTGAACTAGTTTGATTGCTTGCATTCGATCTTATTTTTATTTTTATTTTTTTATTTTATATTTTTTTTTTCCAGACTTATTTTTTACAACTATTTTCACTAAGTATTTATTAAGTATATAAGAATGTATTTTGATATTAAGAATAAGTTACTGTTTATCAAAGAAAGTACAAAGTAGTCACCAGAGCTCTCTAGAAATCATTACCTCTAAAGTTTATAAAAGTAATTAGTAAACATGAAACTTTTGTTTTTTTCACTACACCTGTGTATATTACTTCTACTTACTAGAAGTTCCTGCAGGTTTATTCATCATGGATGCTGTCAGCTTTAAGTCTGTTGATGAAACCAAATATCAAACTCGATCACTTGTTATAATTCCATAGAAAGTTGATTTAAATGTCCGAAGTCCCTTGACTAACTTTATAAAATGACCAAACGTTTTTGTTATTCACACTTTTTAAAATGCTATTTGATTGACTACCCGTTTTATTATTCCGTTTGAATACCCGAGTCAAATCGACGAGCGATTGGCTGTTTTACAACAAAGGTGTTGCGTATTAGAAGCATTGTAACGAGTCGTTTTAAGGACAGGTGAAAATTTGTTTGCATTTGATTTGTCAATAGAATACAATATATTGTGGATGATCTACCCTCCTGTTACCTTAACTAAATATTGATAAGAGTAAAGCTGTATCAGTTCAGAGATTTAAATTAAATATCCTTTCCCTTTTATGCTTTATAATCGGGTATTTTACAAATACAGATGTAAAAAATGATTTTTTTCAATAGGATAAAATTAGATTCATTGTAGTAGACTTGTCTCGAAAATCGTAAGAACAATAAAAACTTTTATATGTATTATAATTATTATTATTACATTGCACATTGCATTATATTATTTATCGTTTAATTGATTCAATTGAATAATATTCGTATTACCTATTTATTCGATATTTTCTATTTATATTGATATTTAAATTTAGATTGATAAATTTTGCGCAAATTTAAAATGCAATATATAAGTATGATTTAAAAAAATGTTGAGTGCTTGTAAAATGTATATAAATTCCACCACTCTCAAAACGATATACAGTTACTATTGATTGTTATAAATTCCATTTAGGTATTTTCTTAATTAATTTAATGCCCTCAAACATTACAGTTTTACAAAAATAGCTGTAACTGGCAGGTTAAAAACTAGCAATTAGATTTAATTTATCTACTCTGCATTTTATGCAAAATTGTACATCGACATGAAGATGGGCAATATTCATCATTAAGATTTTTTTAAATATCATTAGATTTGTTTTAGTACAACTTTACTGAGTAATTAATTGACATTTTCATAAAGCCATTTAAATGCACCATAACATCAATACAATTCTTTTAACAGTCTTGTTTGCGACAAATGTCGCGAGACGATGCATAGGCGTTATTTTTCCAGGTATCGCGAGAGTGTACACCCATTGTAGAATTTTTTGATGATGTTCATTTATGTAAAATTAATGATATCAAATATACTGTTGCATCAGCATCGTGAAGACTCGTCCATTTGGTCATGTACTAGTGACTTCAAAATTAAGATGTTTCTTGTAAAGTGTGGTTATATTTTATATATTATTTTTAGAATAAATTCTGCCGATGGTTTTCTGTTTTAAATTGTTTCACATTTTGTCATGCCGGAGCCTTTTAGAACGTTGTACAAGATGTGGGTTTTGTCATGCCGGAGCCTTTTAGAACGTTGTACAAGATGTGGGTTTTGTCATGCCGGAGCCTTTTAGAACGTTGTACAAGATGTGGGTTTTGCTTATTGCTCAAAAGCCGTACAGTGCCCTAAAGTTGTTTTCCCCCTCGTTCTTTGGTTACTGCTGGAAAGTTGTCTCACGGGGAATCATATTACATCTCCTTATCTAGTGTATATATAAAAGGAGATATTGCATTAGTATCAATGTCTCACGGGGAATCATATTACATCTCCTTATCTAGTGTATATATAAAAGGAGATATTGCATTAGTATCAATGTCTCACGGGGAATCATATTACATCTCCTTATCTAGTGTATGTATAAAAGGAGATATTGCATTAGTATCAATGTCTCACGGGGAATCATATTACATCTCCTTATCTAGTGTATATATAAAAGGAGATATTGCATTTGTATCAATGTCTCACGGGGAATCATATTACATCTCCTTATCTAGTGTATATATAAAAGGAGATATTGCATTAGTATCAATGTCTCACGGGGAATCATATTACATCTCCTTATCTAGTGTATATATAAAAGGAGATGTTGCATTAGTATCAATGTCTCACGGGGAATCATATTACATCTCCTCATCTAGTGTATATATAAAAGGAGATATTGCATTAGTATCATGGGGAATCATACTACATCTCCTTATCTAGTGTATATATAAAAGGAGATATTGCATTAGTATCAATGTCTCATGGGGAATTATATTACAACTCCTTATATAGTGTATATATAAAAGGAGATATTGCATTAGTATCAATGTCTCACGGAGAATCATATTACATCTCCTTATCTAGTGTATATATATAATGAGATATTGCATTAGTATCAATGTCTCACGAGGAATCATATTACATCTCCTTATCTAGTGTATATATATAATGAGATATTGCATTAGTATCAATGTCTCATGGGAATCATATTTCATCTCCTTATCTAGTGTATATATAAAAGGAGATATTGCATTTGTATCAATGTCTCACGGGGAATCATATTACATCTCCTTATCTAGTGTATATATAAAAGGAGATATTACATTAGTATCACAGGGAATCATATTACATCTCCTTATCTAGAATATATATAAAAGGAGATATTGCATTAGTATCAATGTCTCACGGGGAATCATATTACATCTCCTTATCTAGTGTATATATAAAATGAGATATTGCATTAGTATCAATGTCTCATGGGGAATTATATTACGTCTCCTTATCTAGTGTAAATATAAAAAAGGAGATATTGCATTAGTATCACGGGGTCTCATAATACATCTCCTTATCAAGAGTATATATAAAAGGAGATATTGTATTAGTGTCAATGTCTCACGGGAATCATATTACATCTCCTTATCTAGTGTATATATAAAAGGAGATATTGCATTTGTATCAATGTCTCACGGTGAATCATATTACATCTCCTTATCTAGTGTATATATAAAAGGAGATATTGCATTAGTTTCAATGTCTCACGGGGAATCATATTAAATCCATTTATCTAGATAGATATAGGAAGATGTGGTGTGAGTGCCAATGAGACAACTCTCCATCCAAATAACAATTTATAAAAGTAAACCATTATAGGTCAATGTACGGCCTTCAACACGGAGCCTTGGCTCACACCGAACAACAAGCTATAAAGGGCCCCAAAAGTACTAGTGTAAAACCATTCAAACGGTAAAACCAACGGTCTAGTATATATAAAAGGAGATATTGCATTAGTATCACGGGGAATCATATAACATCTCCCTATCTAGTGTATATATAAAAGGAGATATTACATTAGTATCACGGGGAATCATATTACATCTTCTTATCTAGAGTATATATAAAAGGAGATATTGTATTAGTATCACGGGAATCATATTACATTTCCATATCTAGTGTATATATAAACGGAGATATTACATTAGTATCACGGGGAATCATATTACATCTCCTTATCTAGAGTATATGTAAAAGGAGATATTGCATTAGTATCAATGCAATTTAGTTTCAAGAAGATTCTGTCTCCTTAGTCAGGATTCGGTCACCACGTGTCAGTCATTCTTTTCTACATTGATTAGGACTAGTTTACTGGCTATATGGTTAAAAGGTTAAGATTCTGTGATAAATGAAAAGGACAATTTATAAATTTCGTTCGTCCGAAGCGCTTTTTACTATCAAAAAATGTTGAAACTGAAAACATTGAAAGCCAAGGATGTCTTAATACTAGAACACGTGAGGGGCTATAACAAAAAAAAAGAGACATACAAATGATTATTCATTTTATACTGATAAAGTATTGTGAAAAGAAGACCTTATACTGGACTATTGATATTTTATATGCAGTTTTACGAGCAACGTACTTTTCACTTTTGAGAAGAAATTGAAGGACCGCCACCCTAAATAGTTCTTCAGTGAAATTTGGAGTTTTGATATGAAATTAACAAGCTGTGGTATAATTGCCATTTAAACAACTATTTACCAGAGACGTAAGCAACTATAGGTCACCGTACAGCCTACAATGAGCAAAACCCATACCGTATAGAAAGCTAAAAAGCCCCCGAAGTGATAGAATGTAAAACAATTCAAACGAAAAAAAAAAAACACAACGGCCTGGTTTATGTGCAAACGACAACCACTGAACTACAGGCTTTTGATTTGGGACAGGCACATCCAGAATGTGGTGGAGTTAAACATTCAAACGAGTATTCAACCCTTTCCTTCCATGGGACAATGTTGTAACAACATGAAATAAAAACAGAAAAATGACTCACTAAATTGACAACAAAGTAACAAAAACAAAACAATTATACTAATGACAAAAAGTACCGATCTAATAGTACTCGCAGTTACTGAAAGCTAGTTCAAAGCAAATTGTGTCTATGAAGAGGTATCAGTTTATTTAAAGAGTCCAACGAAGGATCCTACTTTTGTCAAAAAGGGTCGGTCGTGATATAATTAAGGAATTAACATTTTTATGGTGATTTTATTGTTACTAGAATAAGATTTATTTGAATATAAATAAATTTGGTGTATTAACTGTCTTCTGATTGTCAATTTTTATGGCGCATGCCCACTCTGACGTTGTATATTCATACGCCAACATGTGTGTACGTTGTTATTGTTAATATAAATAATATAAAAAGTTCTTTGAGCCTTATTTTTGATAGAAATTTATTTATAATGAATGGCAATAATTCATTTTGAATTTATTGAACCATAAAATGAATTCTTGACTCTTCACATTTTATATAATCCGCTTCGCGGATTATTCAATGTGAAGAGTCAAAAATTAATTTTATGGTTCAATAAATTCAAAATAAATAATAGCCATTCATTAAATATATCTTTTCGTATCTTATAAACCAAAGGTTTACATCTTTAAATCCCTTTGAATGTATTTTTTCAGATATCGCTAAATTTACGATGCTACCTTGAATTATTTCATTACAAATTAAAGGAGATGCGGGTATGTCCCGATGTTACAGCAACCAAACGACACGACAAACAAGAAGCCAGTCTCGTTGAAATCTCGTTCGGGAAATATTTCCAAAACATGTGATATAAGTGGATAATATTAATGAATCTAAGAAATATTATAATCAAATTAAACTGTGTGAAAAAAAATTGTGTACTTCAAATTAGTAGTTTTTGAGTAATAAAATTTTCAAATTTGATAACCAATCCAGTCAGTGTTATCAGCCAAAATGTTGAGAAAATGGGTGAGGGTACAAAGAAATGATTTTACCAAAAAATATGTACATCCCATATCAATTTTTTCTTTTCAAAATTCTTAGATATGTATTTTTTTTCAATCATTTATAACAAAGAAGATGAAATAATATGCTTTTTGTTCTAAAAAAAGAAAAAAATCCCAAATTTACCAAAATGACAGCATGGTCAATTTGACACGAAAAAGCAACAAAATTTTATAAAACTTTCTAATATTAACACCAACCTATAATTATTGTAAGTTGAATTTATTCAGATTGGTCCATTTCATTTATATGAGAATGTATGAAAAAAGTTTAATTGTGAAACTGGATTTTTTCATGATAATTGCCCAAAATGGGTAAAATTGTTGAAAATGGAAAACTATCAATATGATTATTATTGTTTTAAATTTTAAATGGAGGTACTTGGCACTTAAGAAATCAAAACGTGTTTCCAGTGCTTCAAATATTCGTTTCAAGTGGTCATTTTATTAACATTAGTTTGTTCAACGTCGGTTGTTAATATTTAGCATGATTGCAAGTCAATTTGCAACACATACATTTTCTTGACTGTTGTTTGCTTAATGTCCAGTGGCAAATATGTCATGCATATTCAGAGCGAACATAAACATTGCAATTTATTAGTTTTATTTTTGTACAGTTACATTCATCGTATAACTAAGTGAATTCTTTTGGACTAATATACTTCATTGCTGTCTAACTATCTTAATAATGTATGAGGATATAGCACAGCCTGCTTCCTACTGAAGTGGTGTCTAGGCTTTTCTCGAATTACTGGCCCATTTTTACAGCAGCAAAACAAAACTAAGGTTCCTTTGATGATATCGATTGGATTTGTATTTAAACAATATATGAGATTACAAATCGCTATTTATTGACGGTGAACTTTTTTTTAGAATATGGACTCTATTTAGCGTTCATAAAAGGAAAATTTGTCCTCATATGGACACGTTTTGGGGATTGGATACGTTTGGCCGTTCATAAAAAGGCTATAATTGGCGCCCTTTAGCAAATGGACATGTTTTGCAGTACAGTGACGTCATATGGACACGTTTGGGGGAATCGGACACGTTTAGGGGGATGGACACGTTTCTGAGTGTTACATATATAATGTTTATAGAATAAATTCTGCCGATGGTTTTCTGTTTTAAATTGTTTCACATTTTGTCATGCCGGAGCCTTTAATAACATTGTACAAGATGTGGGTTTTGTCATGCCGGAGCCTTTTATAACGTTGTACAAGATGTGGGTTTTGTCATGCCCTTTATAGCGTTGTACAAGATGTGGGTTTTGTCATGCCGGAGCCTTTTAGAACGTTGTACAAGATGTGGGTTTTGTCATGCCCTTTAATAGCGTTGTACAAGATGTGGGTTTTGTCATGCCGGAGCCTTTTAGAACATTGTACAAGATGTGGGTTTTGTCATGCCGGAGCCTTTTAGAACGTTGTACAAGATGTGGGTTTTGCTTATTGCTCAAAAGCCGTACAGTGCCCTAAAGTTGTTTTCCCCCTCGTTCTTTGGTTACTGCTGGAAAGTTGTCTCACGGGGAATCATATTACATCTCCTTATCTAGTGTATATATAAAAGGAGATATTGCATTAGTATCAATGTCTCACGGGGAATCATATTACATCTCCTTATCAAGTGTATATATAAAAGAGATATTGCATTAGTATCAATGTCTCACGGGAATCATATTACATCTCCTTATCTAGTGTATATATAAAAGGAGATATTGCATTAGTATCAATGTCTCAAGGGAATCATATTCCATTTCCTTATCTAGTGTATATATAAAAGGAGATATTGCATTAGTATCAATGTCTCACGGGGAATCATATTACATCTCATTATCTAGTGTATATATAAAATGAGATATTGCATTAGTATCAATGTCTCACGGGAATCATATTCCATCTCCTTATCTAGTGTATATATAAAAGGAGATATTGCATTTGTATCAATGTCTCACGGGAATCATATTACATCTCCTTATATAGTGTATATATAAAAAGGATATTGCATTTGTATCAATGTCTCACGGGAATCATATTCCATCTCCTTAACTAGTGTATATATAAAAAGGATATTGCATTTATATCAATGTCTCACGGGGAATCATATTACATCTCCTTATCTAGTGTATATATAAAAGGAGATACTGTATTAGTATCAATGTCTCACGGGGAATCATACTACATCTCCTTATCTAGAGTATATATAAAAGGAGATATTGCATTAGTATCACGGGGAATCATATAACATCTCCTTATCTAGTGTATATATAAAAGGAGATATTGTATTACTATCGATGTCTCACAATGAATCATATTACATCTCCTTATCTAGTGTATATATAAAAGGAGATATTGCATTAGTATCACGGGGAATCATATTACATCTCCTTATCTAGAGTATATATAAAAGGAGATATTGCATTAGTATCACGGGGAATCATATTACATCTCCTTATCTAGAGTATATATAAAAGAAGATATTGCATTAGTATCAATGTCTCACGGGAATCATATTACATCTCCTTATCTAGTGTATATATAAAAGGAGATATTGCATTAGACAGTATCAATGTATCACGGGGAATTATATTACATCTCCTTATCTAGTGTATATATATAAAAGGAGATATTGCATTAGTATCACGGGGAATCATAATACATCTCCTTATCTAGAGTAAATATAAAAGGAGATATTGCATTACTATCAATGTCTCACGGGAATCATATTACATCTCCTTATCTAGTGTATATATAAAAGGAGATATTGCATTAGTATCAATGTCTCACGGGAATCATATTACATCTCCTTATTTAGTGTATGTATAAAAGGAGATATTGCATTAGTATCACGGGGAATCATATTACATCTCCTTATCTAGAGTATATATAAAAGGAGATATTGCATTAGTATCAATGTCTCACGGGAATCATATTACATCTCCTTATCTAGTGTATATATAAAAGGAGATATTGCATTGGTATCAATGTCTCATGGGGAATTATATTACATCTCGTTATCTAGTGTAAATATAAAAAGGAGATATTGCATTAGTATCACGGGGAATCATAATACATCTCCTTATCAAGAGTATATATAAAAGGAGATATGACATTAGTATCACGGGGAATCATATTACATCTCCTTATCTGGAGTATATATAAAAGGAGATATTGCATTAGTATCAATGCAATTTAGTTTAAAGAAGATTCTGCCTCCCTAGTCAGGATTCGGTCACCACGTGTCAGTCATTCTTTTTACATTGATTAGGACTAGTTTACTGGCTTTATGGTTAAAACCAAGATTTTGTGATAAATGAAAAGGACCATTTATAAATTTCGTTCGTCCGAAGCGCTTTTACTATCAGAAAATGTTGAAACTGAAAACATTGAAAGCCAAGGATGTCTTAATACCAGAACACGTGAGGGACTATAACAAAAAAGAGACATACAAATGATTATTCATTTTATACTGATAAAGTATTGTGAAAAGAAGACCTTATACTGGACCATTGATATTTTATATGCAGTTTTACGAGCATCGTACATTTCACTTTTGAGAAGAAATTGAGGGACCGCCACCCTAAATTGTTCTTCAGTGAAATTTGGAGTTTTGATATGAAATTAACAAGCTGTAGTATGATTGCCATTTAAACAACTATTCACCAGAGACGTAAGCAACTATAGGTCACCGTACAGCCTACAATGAGCAAAACCCATACCGTATAGAAAGCTAAAAGCCCTGAAGTGACAGAATGTAAAACAATTCAAACGAAAAAAAACAACGGTCTGGTTTATGTGCAAAGGACAACCACTGAATTACAGGCTTTTGATTTGGGACAGGGACATCCAGAATGTGGTGGAGTTAAACATTCAAACGAGTATTCAACCCTTTCGTACCATGGGACAATGTTGTAACAACATGAAATAAAAACACAAAAAATGACTCACTAAATTGACAACAAAGTAACAAAAACAAAACAATTATACTAATGACAAAAGTACCGATCTAATAGTACTCGCAGTTACTGAAAGCTAGTTCAAAGCAAATTACAATTAATAAATAGATCCTGTTTCCCAGAGACTTAAATAGCAATCAGTAAATATCCAATGAATTTAGTATAAAGACATCAGTCATGAATAGTCCGAGAAAAACATGACCTAGTGCAAAGCTAAATTATAAGTATCAACAGGATGAACCGGGAGAGTTCATAACTGTATAGGAATACATATTTAGTTATCTTTTGATTTATTGATAACAAAATCAATGTCTGTACCGATAAAAACAATATTCAACTTAACTGTCCTTCTTATCTAAAGCCACTATGATGTCTTCAATATGGAACAAAAACTCTCACCTCACTGAAACACTTTCTTTATCCAGCGACAACAGTGACAGTGTCATGGAAAAGAAGATCCTTTAAAATTCCAAATGGAAGCAATATTTTGGAGTATTATTTACACTTCAAAATATTTCATATTTGTTCCTAACGGAATAATGACATAGAATATGTGTTACAGCAGGAACAGATATTATAGTATTGCATGTTTATCGCAAAGTTTTCAGATAATCTTCTGTTAGACGGAACAAATATACGTAGACAACAGATGTTCATTTTCAACTTTATAGTAGAAAGAAATCTACGATAACGGGAAAACATTTTCTTTCCTATGGTAAATTTTCCTTTCCTTGCTATTGATGTTCCGTTGATTTCTTATAGAATTTACATTTCTCAGTTTGTTCGATATGCGCGTGCTTTCAGTGACGTCCCAGACTAGAATGAATTTAATATTTTCATTACTATACAAATCTTATTACATATAATATATAATAGTATAGACCAAAACCAAGAAAGAACAGCTGTATGTTTATTTTAACCAAAAGATTGTGTCTATGAAGAAGTATCAGTTTATTTAAAGAGTCCAACGAAGGATCCTACTTTTGTCAAAAAGGGTCGGTCGTGATATAATTAAGGAATTAACATTTTATGGTGATTTTATTGTTACTAGAATAAGATTTATTTGAATATATATCTTTCGTATCTTATAAACCAAAGGTTTACATCTTTAAATCCTTTGAATGTATTTTTCAGATATCGCTAAATTTACGATGCTACCTTGAATTTATTAAAGGAGATGCGGGTATGTCCCGATGGTACAGCAACCAAACGACACGACAAACAAGAAGCCAGTCTCGTCGAAATCTCGTTCGGGAAATATTTCCAAAACATGTGATATAAGTGGAAAATATTAATGAATCTAAGAAATATTATAATCAAATTAAACTCTGTGAACAAAAATTGTGTACTTCCAATTAGTAGTTTTGAGTAATAAAATTTTCAAATTTGATAACCAATCGAGTCAGTGTTATCAGCCAAAATGTTGAGAAAATGGGTGAGGGTACAAAGAAATGATTTTACCAAAAATATGTACATCCCATATCAATTTTTCTTTTCAAAATTCTTAGAACTGTATTTTTTTTTTTCAATCATTTATAACAAAGAAGATGAAATAATATGCTTTTGTTCTAAAAAAAGAGAAAATCCCAAATTTACCAAATTGACAGCATGGTCAATTTGACACGAAAAAGCAACAAAATTTTATAAAACTTTCTAATATTAACGCCAACCTATAGTTTTGTAAGTTGAATTTATTCAGATTGGTCCATTTCATTTTTAGTGAAAGTATGAAAAAGTCTAATTGTGAAAGTATGAAAAAGTCTAATTGTGAAACTGTGATTTTTTCATGATAATTGCCCAAAAATGGGTAAAAATTGATGAAAAATGGAAAAATCCTTTAAAATGGGGTACTTTCAAATGGCCGTAGCAAAAAAAGAAGTGAACCACCATATAATTTTTCTTCCTCAATTACTTTCTTACAATCATATAAACCCAAAAATCAGGTTAAGAAAAAAAGTTTAATTCTAGAAATTTTTGGCTCCTCAGAGGTGTACATCCTTAATGTCCAAATTCACAAAAATGACAATACATTAAGATATCGCACAAAAAAACAACCTTCCACGAACGAGGTCCTGGCTTGGGACAGACACATGAACACAAGGAGGGGTCAAACAAATTTTTAGATTTCAACCTCCCCGTATTTAATCACAATCAGTGGCAAGCACAAGGTACATAAAAGTGTGTACAGCAAAGCACTTTTCAGCAACAATATAATTAAAAAAACACAATTATTAGCAAAACAATAATAAACCATTCTGTACCAAAGAGTTTTCTCGTTTCAATGGTTTTACATTTGTCATGTTGGGGCCTTTTATAGCTGGCTATGCGATATAGATTTGCTCATTGTTGACCGCCTTACGGTGACCTATAGTTGCTAATTTCTACATCATTTGATCTCTGATGGAGAGTTGTCTCATTGGCAATCATACCACATCTTCTTATTTTTATATTCACAGTTCATGAGATTAGATCTTTGAACAACGCCAGGTTCATCCAGACAAATTAACACTGTGATGTCTTAGCAGTAAAAGAACTAATTTTATTTATAAGATTCTAACCTTGATTCCCTTACGACTGGCAATTTATGTCAGATTAAACATAATCACATTTGACAATGTCTGCCGTTTAGTGGCAATTAGAAATAGATTATACCATCTGTAAGTTTTAAACAAAATGACTATAGGAATGATGTCGCATCATCTGAAAATACGATAGCCACTTGTACCACACTCAACCATTTGATCCGTCTTTTCAATACACAATAGTTATGGAAGAAAGTATTATATATCCGTAACGCAGACATCCCATTTGTGTTTTATAATCCCACTTCATCAACTAAGGTAGAAGATAACTTGCAGGTAATTGGTATACGTCTATACAAGTTATATTGTTAAAACTTTCAATTAGATATGATAATGCTTGTTTCTTTTGTTATTTAGCAAATAATAGCTTTGATGTCTTTTTCACAGGTGTTACAGATAGGACAAGATATAGGAAAGATTCCCAAAAGAACTTCACCGACTAAACCTTTAATGTAGATTTAAATTGTTTCAAGAGCTAAGTTTTGGTAGTTTTTGGAATATTATTTTCAAGTAGATTTACTATGATTCAGTTTAATCTTTGTTGTTTCTTAAACCAATTATATTTCAGCACTATACAAGGCATATTTTGAAATAACTAAAATAACTATACTATCTCAATTTTTATCTGAATTGCATAAAAGAAGTCATGTTTTAGCTAAAGTTGGTGGGTTTCATGCAACAGATAGGATTTCATGGACAGCATTTGTGTCTGGGAAAGTCTATGGATGATTAATTGGAAAAATAAATAAATGATATGAAATACAAATTTATTACAAATCTGTTTGCGTCTACAAGTCCGAATGCATCCATTCTCTTGTAAATGAAAACAAAAAGATATATACAATTCTTAGTAATGTCAGTTCATAATCATAATAGGTTACTTTTGATGTAAATAATCATGCAAGTCAATGACTGGAAAGTTAACTTTAGTGTCAAATACAGACCTCAGATTGCTACACTATGCTTTTTACTCTTGGGTCCATATACAATAAACAACCTTTTAAGAATCAACATTAAACTAAAATGTTTGCATTCTATTTTATAATCCAGTGTAACATGTGTGTTGTGACAGTTTCTATATTAAAATAGAAGCTTTGCAATTTTCTTCGTGTTTTTATAATGGCATTTGTTGACTTAGGAATTTAGGGATACATCCTGATATGAATTCTAACGCCTGATTCTAAATTTGTTTTCAAGACAATAAAGTAAACTAGCTCTGTAATCTAGCTGCTATATTTACAAGTCCCGAATTCAATGTAAAGACAACAGTGTGGATGGACAAATTTCTTCATTATTTATGTTTTACATTAAACCTGTATTTCGCTTACACTGTTTTGTAAAAAAGTTATAGGAACCATTTTTCTGTAAAAGAAATAACAAATAATATTATTTAAGAAAAGTCTCACAGTGGTTACAAGTAATATATAGGGGCAGGTTTCCTTGTATGTTCCATATGATACCAAATATGTATACCAGTTCAGTTTTAGCTTGTTTGGACCAAAGCGTTATATATTTTCATTTTGTAAGAAAAATCAAGTATAAAATCTGATACTAGTGGAATCACAGATTAGGAGGCACGACTTAAGAGCATACTTTAAACTAGTGCCTTTTCATACAAAGAAGAGCTTTAAATTCATTTCGGTAAAAAAATTTGAAGCATGAAATATATGACGGATCTATAAACAACTGTCATATAAGTCAGAGGTTTAGCGTGCTATAAAACCAGGTTTAAACCACAAATTTCTTCGGAAATGCAAGTACCTAGTCAGGAATATATCATTTGTTTACCATTTGTTCCCTTGGTTTATATAGTCGAGCTTTTGGTTTTGTCAGATTTTATATACGACCCCTTTTTGAATATACCTTTGAGTTCGGTATTTTTGTTAATACTTTTTTTTTATTTATATAACTTGGTATCAAATATAAAGTTCAACATGTATGTTCAAATTATAAGTTCAAAGTACAGCTTCATGGATTAATTTGCATATGTATGCAATTTTGTAAACTGACATGCTAAGTATATGTGCATGGTCGAATTTCCTGTCGGAAGCATCTGTTTCAACATCTTTTGAATTCTGTGGACAAGTTTGATCTTTTATGCCATTTACAAAAATGTTTGCTGATTTAAAAAAACAATTTAGCAAGAATGAAGTTTTCATATGATGGAAATGAGACTTGAGTTAAATGAAGGATGAATAGTCAATATAGCTGCTCTTGAATTGTAGAATTCAGCATAGGAATAAACGGGAAAACATTTGTTGTTTTGTCCCAAAATGTTAATCAGTGTGTCGTTTGGAGAATCGTTTGAAAAATCTCATATTGGTATGACAGTCATTCATAGTATAATTATTCCGAATTAATTGAAATGAAAAAAGCAATACACATACAGCGCTAAGGCTTCAGCTTACAATTCTTAAGGATTACCATAAATAAAAATAGACGATAACAAGAAATCAGATAAACAATCAAAAACCGTAAAAGACAGATAAAACCAATGGGGAGAAAGAAAAATACAAGAGACAAACAATATACTCTAAAAACAAGAAAACTAAACACGAGTCCCACTGAAACAAAGAGGGAACGGAAAAGTGTCAGTGGAGCATGTGCCATTATTGGTCGCCGTCGTGTTGTGTGTGATTCCTTATTTTTCATTTATTATTTATTAATCATTTATTACATTATATATTAAACGCCTAAAAAGCGTACAAAACAACACAAAATTAGATTATCGGCTGATGTTGTTAGCACGAGAGAAACCTTTATCAATGCCTTTTCTTCTGTATACCGATTTTTTGTATCGTGCTAACAAAATCAGACGAGATGAACTTTTACAATATAATGAGAAAAAGGTCAACAAAATAGTCTCGTTTGTGATGACTCACCATCCTAAATTTCACAAATTATCACACCTTATCCGCGAAAATTGGAAAGAAATCTAAAAAAATCCTAAACTATCCAAGATTTTCCCCCGAACCACCTGTACTGGCTTTCCGTATAGGCACAAAAGCTTTCAAGACTTGCTGGTGAGAGCAGATTTATCCTCTAGACCAGGCTCTTTGTCAGTGGGCTCTTGCGCGGGTTGTAGAAACAAACGATGTCTGAATTGCAAGCAAATACTGATAATCACCCCACTGGCACGAAATGCACCATATTTTGCAAGGCTAATTGCAAGACTACATATACCGTGCATCTTCTACAGTGTAAATGTGGTAAACAGTATGTTGGTGAGTCAGTACAGCCATTTCACAAACGTATGAACGGCCATCGTAGTGAGTATGAATGTAAGCCAGACCTTCCTCTCAGTTGACATTTGAGACCCCCTGGCCACACTAAGGCAGATCTCAATCGACTGACTATTGACATCATAGACCCTACTTGGACTAGGGAGGAAAGAATCACTCGGAAAAGATTTTGGATTAGAAAATTAAAAACTTTTGCACAAAATTAGATCAATGAAAATATGTAGTTTAAATCGCGCAGGACTAACCACCGCAGCTGGATGCGTAAGTTTCATTTGGGATACATTATATAAATAACACACAGCTGAGAGATTGATAGAGCAGATTGTTACCCCTCGAAAAAACATTGTCAACTGAGGCAAAGGGTAACAATCTGCTCTATTACCCTCTCAACTATGTGTTATTTAATTTATTATACCTAATATACTATCATTATTGTCTTTTACTGTTAAATTTTAAATTGAATATATATATACAATTATATTTACTGGTGATCAATTTATTTGGCAATCGCCAATGGTAGTCAGCAGGGTTTAAGAACATCCGTCGTTCGACCTGTTAGTCAAATGCGTTTTGTTAAAATATACTTTTCACTTTTTTGGTCGTTTGGAAAATGTTGTTTGTGCTGTATTTAGACCCCTCTACCAAGAAATTTGTTTTACATGCACACGAATAAAAATTGCGATTTTTATCCAACGCAATCATAGGTTTGAACGTTGTTTTCAATTTAGACTTGTTTATATTTTTTCGTTTGGGCTTGTATTATATTTTCCTTCGGGTTTATATGATCCGTTCATCCTATTTCGACTCTTTCAAATTCAAGAGTCTATCCTCAATTGAGGTAATTTATATGGCCTTCCAAATACCGTTTCCCTAACATCACTGAAGAGACATTAATTGTCGAAATCCGGATATGGTGTACAAATTTTTTTACCTCATGTTTGTGGTATACGATCTTCTCCACAAGTTTATTGTTTTCTGTTTGGTATTAAATTTATAATTGAGATCCATGTTACATCTGGTGATCAATTTATTTGGCAATCGCCAATGGCAGTCAGCAGGGTTTAAGAACATCCGTTGTTCGACCTGTTAGTCAAATGTGGTTTGTTAAAATATACTTATCACTTTTTTGATCTTTTGGAAAATGTTGTTTGTGCTGTATTTAGACCCCTCTACCAAGAAATTTGTTTTACATGCACACGTATAAAAATTGCGATTTTTATCCAACGGCAATCACAGGGTGAACGTTGTTTTCAATTAGACTTGTTTATACAATTATATATATATATATATTAACAGGGATAGCATGTGATACGCCAAAGGACAAATAATAAAATACAACTTTGTACATTTTTTTACCTGAATGCAATTTAATGCTTGTTAATAGTTTCTTTTTTGACACGCCCATCTTTGGTACCACGTCCGATTTACTTGTGTGTGAATGAAGCTTTAGTAGATTTACTGGGATCATGGAAGTATTGTGTAATATTTCCATGTTGGGATGTAATAGTGTCCGTATAAATCAGTTTGTAACAAGCTGGTTTTGAATGAAAATTAAGTTGCTTTTGTTCAACGCTTAACCAGTAACCCTCTATCCATCGGAAAACACGCTGTGAAATACGACATGAAGCTTGTAATCGTTTGATTTGATAAATCGACAGCAAATTAATTGCATCATTACAATCATGATTTAATCAAAACAACGATTCAATTCTTAGACAAACATATTTTGGCAAATGTAGTTATCGTGGAAATAAATTAACAATAAACCAACAGTGGTGTCATTTTAATGTGATTACCATCACCACGTTTAGGATTAAATTGAAATTATCCAATCAAAACACATATTTTGCCTCTGGCTTTTACATCGTTTGATAAGCCAGGTGACTTTTGTTTTTCTTGTATTTGCCTCTGTTTTTCTGATATTTGCACAAATGCTGACGGGGGTTGATGTCTAAATAATCTATGTGAAAGTAGAATATTTGGCATCAATTACAAAAATATCTTCTGGTTATGTCAAATATTTAAACGGAATAGATTAACAAACTGATGGGAAATATTCTTGGATATTAAACTAGAAACAATAAGAAGTCTGTGGTCCATCACAAGATTTAAGAAGGTCATATTTAAATATTTACATTTAGTTATATCAAAACGGGTGTAAATAGTTTTACGTTGTACTATTCTAAGGATTAGGAGCAAAGTATCATTCAAGAAGATTCAATTTCAAACACTTTTATGAGTTTTTACACTATTTTTACATGAAATTATAAAAACCATATCGTTATTCGCACAATTTGTTTCAATTCTTATTTATTTATAACTTGTTTAATATGTTACCAAGTATTAAATCAATTTTAGCCTTTTCTGTGTTGAAATTAATATTCAGGCTTTGCTTTTCAGGCTTTGCATTTTATCACTCTTATTATGCTAAAAACAATAAAGTTGTTACGATTTTCACATTGTATATTAATTCCTCTTAAGAATGAATAAGTTCGTACACAGTAACTTATTTTCTTTCACAAGCTTTTAATTAAATAATATTATACTGGCCACTGGACACTTTTCCTTCTGTCAGAAAGTGAAGAATGTGCATGCTAAAGGAACGTTTTTGACTGGTCGGCATGTGTCGGCAAGCAATCCTGTCCTGTCGAAATGGGGTGTTAAAATCCGATGCTTCTGAGAGTGTCACGGTATCTGCACGTAAAAGAGTCATCTTGGATTGATCATTTTGTTTTTTAACTAGAACTAAACTAACGATCGACGAATTTGTTTGTCAATTGTAGAAATTGTGAAAAAAAAATGAAAACAACACGTTATAATTACATGCGTCCGAAGCACTTTTCTGGATTAACCCATATCAGGAACGCTCAAAGCCGAATATTTTAAAGCCAAGGATGTATGGGAACCGAAACAGTTGAAGAGCTATATGACCAAAAAGGATCTAAAAAAATAGCCAAAAATCCTTCTAAGGTCAACTTTGTCTGAGGGAATTGAAACCTTATAGTTTCTTTCCGCTGTTGGATTTAATGACCAGAACTTATAGAAATCTTGTATGGAAGTGTCTATTTATGTTAATGATTTTATGAACATCGAATTAAATTAATGGAAACATGAAACGCAATGAATATTAATTAATGAACTTTTTACTAGTCGACACATTTTTGCCTATACGAGCTACAACTTATACTCTAACTTAAAAGTGTCATTCCGGTACATTCCCTTTTTATATATATATCTAATAAAAGAAAATGTGATTCATTAATTGTTCTTGGCTTAACATCCAGTGGCAAATATTTCATGGATATTCCAGAGGAAAACTACCGTTGTAATTGAACAATTCAGATTGTATAATGAATGTCGCAGAGATTTAGCCTGCTACAGGCGGCCTACGGATACCTTGATAAGATATTACAAGGAATTTTAACGCGCAGAAAGCATTAAACTTTCTCAACAATGGACTTTGGATGTAATGTTCCCAACCCGACCGGACTGAAAGGAGATGTTCTGTATATATGTCGATGGGAAAGCAAAAAAGACAAAAAAAAACAGAGGTCAATATGCGCGAAATGACGTCTTCGGCCTCCGAATTGCCCTGAGTGACAAAATAAAAGTATTTAATGTTAACATATAGACCCTCAAAGATATGTCAAATAATAGATGGATTACTAAAAACGGTTTCATACATTTAGGTGATGTACTTTCCTCATTAAATCAACCGTCGACTCGCTTCTTGTAAATCATCATGCAGTCTAGAAATATACTCTGATTGTGCGAGGAGTTTAAAAAAAAATAAATAGTTAAACATACTCATTATCCATTCGAACTGTTTGTACATATATATCTGTAAAAATACGAAGGGTGGAAATGCTTACCATGAATGCGAATTGGTATTACATTGTTATAAAGTATTTATGTGTGTTGTTAAAGTATTTGTCATATGTTAAAGGAAGATGTGTGAATCAGTCCACTCTTTGGACCCTTGTATTCAAAAATAAAAAAAGTATTATAAATCTACCAAATACCATCTTGCGGGTGTTCATAGAGCATTAGTCTGACAGATATCAGTATTCATAGTTTTGAATTTTGTCTCGCATAATTTAGTGCCGGAAAACTGCAAAACCGCTGAAATATATGCCTTTGAAAGATATATTTCTACAAAATGCATTTTATAGACATGTCAATGTGTGTACAGTAGCATATCTTTTGGGTACCCAAACCTTAGCTCATACATATCTATAAATTAATGACACGATCTCAATATGTATTTGATAAACATGTCAATTTGTGTAAAATATCTTTTTGTGTAAAGCCTTTAATCATATCTATTTTATCCAAAAACTATTTGCCCTTTTTTGTAAATATGTCAATCTAAACAAGTTTGTGACATTAGAGTGACAAAACAGATGACCTTTCTGCACTAAAATGTCCAGATTAATTTAATTTGTTAATTTGTCAATAAAATTAACAGAATTTTTAACAAAGTCTGTAATATTTTTAACGTTTTTTCAATTTCAGGTGCCAAAAAATGTCTCTTATTATTCCTCCTTTCAAATATTTTAAATATGAAGATCTTTCTTTGTATATCCGCAGTTTCTAAATCTTTTATTACCTATTCCTCCATTTACAGTATTAATTTTTAAATACGCTGATAATCTCTGTTCAATTTCTTCAAAACTTTAATATCATGATTTTGTGCTTTTAATTCTATGTTGGTATACATAAGATGAGATGTAAATAAAATATTGAATTGGATTGCTTGACATTTTGCTTAATATATACCTGTCTATTGTTGAGGACCGTATTATTAAGTTTTAAGTTTACCATTATATGTTTTTGGGTTTTTTATGTTGTTTAGTTGCTGTCTAATTGACATATATAGCAGAACTTCTTTACTTGACTTCTGATATCTTTTAAAAATCTACACATGTAAATATAAGGTTAAGGGGGACGACCATTTGTTAATGGGGGAAAGGATTTTTCTCGACTTATCATTCATTTTGATCTGTTGCTACGTTCATACATATTTTTTCGCTCGATAATATTTATTACTTTTGTCCACATTTGTTTCTGCATGTTGTGTTGCAGAATATTCATTTTTATCCAGTCTCGTGCAAAGTTATTTATTTTCAGTTCTTACCAGACCAATTTATTTGTTTAAAAAAAAAATCTCTACCACCCTCCCCCACCTGTTCCCCACCGCCCCGGTCCCCAGACCAGAAAATCAAATGGTTGTCCCCTAATGTACATGAAGAATGTCGATATTTTTATTTGAAAATTATTATATCCCCAAACTTTCGACTATAGTCTATTTGTTAGATTTACATTAAAACATTTTATTTGAGTTCATTAATCATTTTTTAAAACAAATTATATTTATATTATAGAAATGATATATGTATAAGGTAAAAAGAAAAGTAACATTTTTAGCTCTGTGGTTAAAAACCACTTAGATAATTCACTGACCACCTGCCTGATCTTTGACTATAAGTTAAGTAACTTAATTGGATATAGTTGCTAGATTATTGACGTAAACCATGGTTTTTAAGCTGCTAATAACATTAGTATTAGGATAAGAACCGTCGTCTATATGCAATAACTTTTGGCTTACTGCATAACTTTTTCTTAAAGTATCAAGAAGGCTGGTCTGGATTAATATCGCTTTGGGTTATCCAGAGGTTAATAGGGATTATGACGTTAATAAATCAGTAATTAATTTGGAGTTTGAAATATTTTAAAGCTTTTCTAAAAATTATCGTAATTTGTAAAATAAAAGATCATATTTTTTCACATTGGTTGTCATGATAATAACTATGGATGGTTATTTAAGCTGTTAAATCAGTTTTGTATGAACTCGATATCAAATGCTTTTATTACATTTCTTTGACGGTGAGAAGAGCACTGACTTAGGGAGCATCTATAATAAGTTAATACATTATTCGATACCAACATGTTGTAAACCTAGATAAGCCGACGGTGAAAGACATTACTCGCCTTACGAAAGCCATATTTTTATATAGCCTAGTTGACCGAGTGGTCTAGGGCAATCAATACGTTCCAGACGGTGATGCCTCGATGACACAGAAGCAGAGGTTCGAATCCCGCTGAGGGATGAAAAAAAATTGCTGACGCAAATTTGCAGATGACGAAATATGGATATATATATATATATATATGTATATATATATATATATCCATATATGTGGGTGGGTGTCTTTGTTCTTATTTAGTTGTTGTATTGTTTTATTTTCGAAACTGTTACTGTTTCTTTAAAACAGCCACATTGATTGGATGTGCATTGGCAACAAAGCTCTTAATACAATCCACTTTTTTTTTTCGTAGGAGGCGTCTGTACCAAGTCCAGAAAACAGTCCTCATTTTCATGTTTTTTATATGTTTCCCTGTTTTTACCAGTAGTTTTGGTCTTTAGATCTTCATACTTTATTGGAGTTCAGTTTGTATGCCAATTATGTTTCTAGCCTTCTGCATTTGGAGAGCGTTTCAAAAGTTTTCTTGTTTTGTTGAAAAATTTCAGCTGCTTGTTAATATTTCTCAAATATATTTCAATTTTCTGAAACCTCTTTTATCTGAAAAAAAGAAATAAGTATTCAAACTTATATTGAATCTTCTTTTACAACAATTCAACTTGTTTTATGTGAGATTACAGTACAGTTTCCGCTTGACCCTTTAAATTGTTTTTTTAACAGGTTTCAGTGATTGCAACTTGTTTTTTTTTTGTGTATGTATCTAATATACTAATAGCCTCGAAACATAAAAGGAAAATATGAAAACCTTGAGATTTCTCTTTGGAATAAGGAAGCCAACAAATAATCACATTACAAAACAATTTTCGCCGCCCATGAAGAGAAGCAATGTTTAGCTAATTCTTCGGATGCCATTCTCTGACAATATTGCTAATAAACAGAAGAATGATATTCTCGAACTGGCTTAAGGATCAATTAATACAAAGTTTCAGATTAACGGTTTGTTGATTTTGGCTATTTTGATCTCCTTTATAGAAGATCAGACCAGTAAACTTCATAAAACAGTATGATTTATTGATTTGTGAAAAACAAACGTTTTATTTGATTTTTTTCTATACTTTGACAGCTTGTAGACATTTAATTTTTGATGTTGTATTCAGAATTAACGTATCTAATTTTTCCCTTTTCAACCAAATAGTATCAACGACATTTTGTTTAAATTGTATTTTGCTGTCATTATGTTAAAAGTAATGACAGGCATCAACCTTATTTTTTATTGCCGACTAATGCTCAATTATTATCAGTGTTATTATTATTATTTTTATTATTATCATTATTATTGTGTACTTAGTGTCTACCTGATGAGTCAAGTCTTTTCCAACTCACTGTTATAGTTTGTTCTTAGGTTGTGATGTTACACTACTGTCTCAGGTTAAGGGAGGATGAAACGATCACAAACATGTTTAACCCCACCACATTCCTTTTAGTGCCTTTCTCAAATCAAAAGCCTGCAATTCGTTGTATGCTGTTTCCTTTTTTTTTTTTTTTTTTTCTTTGTCGTTTTATACATAAATCACGCCGTTGATTTTCTCTCTTGAATTGTTTTTCATTTTATCATGCCTAGACCTTATAATTGCCTACGGTATGGGTTTAGCTCATTGTTGAGGTTCATTTAGCCCAATATCTATAGTTGCTTACTTCCTCGTCCTTTGGTCTCTAATAAAAAGTTGTCTCATTGGCTAACATACCACATCTCCTTACTTTTATAGAGAAAATAAAGATATGGAAATAAATGCGGCGGAGAAATCCAACAGGTGAATGTATGAGTATTTCTGCTAAACATAAAAAAACTGTTCGTTATTGTTTATTATAGTTGAAGGTCTGGATGGGGTTTATAGAATAGAGAATAATATACAAAAAGTGCAGAATAAAGTGTAAACAAAATAAATAATAGAGGAAAGTAGGCAAAAAAGATGGGTGATTAAGAATTTAAAATAATAGGCAAAATGGTGAAAAATGGTATAAAAAATAAAAAATAAAGAAATGAAGGAAACCCCCATCCAGACCCTCATACATAGAAATTGTATGAATGGTTTATTATGGGATCGGTGTTTGTTTTGTTTTTTTTTTGTTTTTTGTTTGTTTTTGTTTTTTTTTTTTTTTTTTTGTTTTTTGGGGTTGTGTGATCTGTTATCAGATATCAATGATCCTGAGAAAAACACATTTTTTTTGTTATGTTTACATTTATTTCTACATCATAATTATATTTAAACCTAACCGAAGGGGTATTTTTTTCATGAACATTCAATAAATGGTTTAACTTGACCAGGAACACCTGGGTAAGAGGACTTATAACATAGTTGCGAATTTAAGCCGACTTTATACCCTATCAGATGCCAGACTGAGGTCACTGACGTTTTAAATGCACGATTAACATAATATAAAAATTGGTATTTATTAACTGCATTGAAAATTTAAACTTCCTTTTTGTGTTATTAAAATTCAAATAATACTTGGTAAGTTATATGGAGTCAATCCCAAAGAGGTCTTGAAGCAGGGATTACTGTCAGTGGAGCTTATATCAGGCAGGAATGTTGTCTTTAGATATACTGATAAACGTCAAATTCCTTATATTTTGGCACCAAACATTCGATTTCAGCAAGTGATTCTGACTTGCTTGTTTTATTAAGTTAAAATAGTTCAATTTCACTAACTTGTTGTTGATAATACTGAAATACGATTCTTCGATTTTCAACTGTTCGAAGGGAATTAGATATGTTTCATTAAACTCAATGCATGAAGTGGTTAACAACAGTAAATAAATAACAAAAGAAAGATGAGAATAAAAGAAGACAACAACCTCATAATACCATACTAACTGTACAAGACATCTAGACGGTAATATACGACAGACCTTGAGAAATTTTAAACAAACAATACGATTTGTCTTGTATTTCTGATTAGTTGCATTGTGCAAAACTTTTACTTTTAGTAATTTGAAAGTCGAGTTAAAACAGAAATTATTAAAAGTTCAGTAGCTAGCATCCAATTTTTTTTTTTTGTTGTTGCTCAGAACGAATAAATACTTAAATAGATGCATCAAATCTGTAACTTACAATTCTAAAATGTGGTATAATATTCAATTTTTTTTTTACCCGATTTTAACTTATCATAAGAAGACATCAATATAACGTTTAAAAATTACCAGCTGTTTTATCTGTCTTTATATGTTATAAAAAGTACTTTTTATATGGCATGTTTCTATAAAGAATATTCTTCAGCCAAAAATGGAAACCCACAATACTTGTTTCAGATTGTATGAGCATACAAGGAGAGACAGGGAAGCTATTTTCACAGCTTAATGTAAACTTTATAAAAATCCTTAGATTTAAACAATTCCATATTTAATGTGCAGTTTTAAAAAACATAAGTTTTGGATTTCATACCCCACACAATGTTGGGAATGATTTTGTTTCATGAATAGTAATGAAAAGTAAATAAAGTGATACTATATGTAAAAACTAATACCATGAATAGTAGTTCAAAATCAATATTTGACTTGATAGTGCTTTGTGTAAAATTCACTTCAGATATAGTTTTGTTAAGTTAAAATTTGTTTGACTTTTCAAAGTCTTTTTACTTTATTTTACGATTAGAGTTGACATTTGACGGTTTATTTCAACTAGGTAAACACTTGCTGAAAACTCTTTAAATTGGCTCTAAGGCTTCCTGCCGTCTTTTTTCTATATCTGTTACAAAATAAGCAAAATATTAGATTTTTTTTTATATAAATATCATTGAATTCGTAGTTATAGTAGAAATTATCTGAACTTCGTGGGATGAAAAAGATAATTATATACACTATATTATGGGCTAGAACATAATTTAGGAGGTTATACTATGAAATAGGCATGGTTAATGTTAACGGCGTGCAAAATAAACTTTTGATTCTAAATAGCACATGATTATCATGAAATGACTGCGCACATGCTACGCAATGATTTGGTGTATTATAAAATGAGATAACCGAAATACACACACATTTATCAATGAATGTTCAATGGGTGAAATTATTGATGGAATATTCATTCAACTTTAATTGTTTATATCGCTCTAAAATGACATGAAATAAGGGACAGAAAAGATCATATTCGCCGGCTTACCACACTTACAAAAGAAAGTACATCATTCAACAACTACAACCTCATCCTTAGTACAATAGCATCATTCATTAAATCAAAACTTACATATTTTAAGTCATGCTAGCTTGACAACAAACATTTGAATGCCAAATACATATAACATTTATGAACACCAGAACCAAAATGACATAAATAGAACACCAAACTCATCTAAGTCAGCGAACACATTCTAAGTCAGCAAACACAGTTTAAGCCAGGCATCGGGAATTGGACAACATATCATCAATATTGCTGAAATGTTTGGTGCTGTGTATTATAAAAGGGTTGTTGCTCTTAGATTGAGGAATATTGTACCTCTCAGAATATCATTTTGAACTCGCAAGCTCCTGTACACTAGTAAATGACTTTTAATCTTAAACGGTCATTTTGATCTTAACATCGTCTGAAAAGTCTTTAACTGAAAACGCTAAGTCTTTTTTAAAGAGTTTACTTAAGTTAATTTGTAGATATTTTCTTGCTGTTAATAAAGTACTGTTCAGATATTTTGCTTGCAGTAAATCTAGTACTGTTCATGACAATTTCAGACAATTCAATATGTTGTTGTTTTGTACTTGTAAATAATGTGCTTCCGTCAATATCTTTATACGAATGTCCGTGTTTTACCTAAGAGCAAATAATAGACCTTCGTTACTTGTATACCAGTCCCATCATAAAAAGCAATTTCATAGCAGTTACCGGACATTTAAATTTTACTTGTCTTGATTCAATCATCAACTAAAAAGGGCATCCATAACTGAGAAGTATATTTATGAATCTGCACCTCAATCCAGCCAAAGAACAGTTCTTTCTGCGATTCTATGTTCAAAACTATATAAGGGATACCCAGTATACGACAAGAATTCATTATGAACGATCACTGTTATATATAAATTCCAGGCTAGAACAGATTTCTTCAACAAGTATTTGTGTTCATGCAGAAACGAATGTTTTAAATGAAATCCATGGTTTTAATTGTGCCAGTATTCGCATTTAAACGATTACACATTTCGATATTGTGCTATTTTGACCTCAAAATCTATCATTCTGTATTTTTTGTTGTTAAAAAAATATTAATTATCTATTACTTAAATAACCATTAATAATTTTAGGTTTCCAAAAATGGTTAAAAATCTGGCGCTAGAATGGGTTATACTTTGTTGCTAATATGTCCGATTTTTTATCCCTAAAATGTCCTATCGATTCGCTAAAAATGTCCTCCACCGACCACCATGTATGTGGTCTTCAAAACAGACAAGTGTCTACACAATGCGTCGATCTCTAACTCGTCCCAATTATAGAATAAGAAAACAGAGACCTCTACAAATATAGTTGTTTTAGAAACCATATTTAATTGAAAAACCATAGCAATGCAAACGATTTCATTGATTTTGTCTCTCGTGTTGCAGAGTCAAAAGACAGTGTAATGACCAATGAATGTAATTATAATGCCGGTGCCTTTAATAGCTTATTGCATCCTCGTACTTTGTATCTGGTGGATAGATAAACTGGTCCGCCATTTCATCTTAGCTCCGCTCCGAAGGTTAGTGTAGCGATAAGTGTCCAGTTTAGTGAATAGTTGTCTCATAGGCAATCATGCCACATCTCTTTGTTTAAATAGAGACAGGATTTTTTTATCATATTTCACAATTAAAGATAAAAAGGATAACAAGACATAAAAAAATATAAAAGTACCACATCAACCACCAACATTAGACTCCTCAGAAAATATAAAGGTACAAACAAGGAACAACACATGGCCTGGAATAAGTAGAATGCAGCGAACTATATATTTTTGGTTGAACTTGTCCCCTGCACACTGCAGGAAATAGTTTTCAGTTTAGTTGTATCTCACTTGTATTAATATTCACATTGATTATATAGTATTCTCATTTTAAATTTCAATCGACAGTTTTGTCGAAATACAGATCCTGAGCAGTGCAATTCTGAAGAATTCATTGAGTCGCTTATTTGAGAAATGCATTTGAACTAAATTGGATATAACATGACTTTTTGATCCTTTGTTTAAAATAAGGATTTTTAAAAACGACAATAAAACTCTGGTTCAGTCAAACAAGTTTATGTAAACATATTATCATTTAATACATCATGAACGTGTTGATCGTTTCTATATATGAAATACAAGAACAGAGGGATCTAGCTTAACTTTTATTCTGTTTAGAAGTCAATGCGTTCAAAATGCTCTTCAAGCGAGAAAAAGGGAGATGAGAAGAGAGAAGCTTGACATATTACATGAATGATGCTTGTGACGTCAAAAATAGATTCATAACTATTTGTTTTTTTTTGTGCTCCTGGTTACCGTGAAAAACTGAACAATGAAACTTTGATTTGTATACTCAATTTCAGATATATTTTGATAAACGCAGTTTTTTTTTTTTTTTTTTTTTTTATTAAAGTAAAGGATTTACGA
The DNA here is from genome assembly GCA_017311375.1 of Mytilus coruscus. Lineage (NCBI taxonomy): Eukaryota > Metazoa > Mollusca > Bivalvia > Mytilida > Mytilidae > Mytilus > Mytilus coruscus. Next base: position 35,924,098 of record CM029603.1, on the reverse strand, counting down.
ATTTAGTCCATCCACTACCCATAGATTTACGAAACTAGTCTATCCACTGCCCACAGATTTACGAGTCTAGTCCATCCATTACCCATAGATTTACGAATCTAGTCCATCCACTACCCATAGATTCTCTCCTGGTCATTTCTTATAACATTGCGCAAATAATATACCGTCATAAAATTCCATAAAATTGTTGTATTTGGAAAAGAGTATTAAAAATCTGCTGGAATTAATGTATACTATCTGGATATTCTTATTGGTCGCAAATAATTTCATATTATTATTAGTAATAGTAGTAGTAGTAAAAGTAATGGTAACTTTTCTCATAAAGAAAAGCTGAGTTAAAAGATATGTATACTATGCTGGAAAGGTTATAGATTATACCCAAAAAAAAACTATAATCGCCTCGTGATGTTATTTGTTGATGAAATGGTCGTTTTACGGGAGTTGTTCCGGTTTTTGGTATATTTTCTGGATTTTATAATTTCACTCCGTTAGAATAAGTTCGGCAGTCTTCTGCTTCTTATCTAGTTTATTGGAATGGAACTTCAAAAAAGTTACTGCAAGAGATCTGCTTAAAGTGAAATACATATCAAATGAACTTTAATATGCGAATAGATTTTAGTTCAGACTGTCCACTTGATAGAATTTGCCGGTTAAGCTACTGTCATAACACAATTTAAAGGTTAACGGTCGTTCATACGAAAAATTGTATCATATTTGAATGGTAAGGTTTGTTTATGTGGTTAATTAGATGATTCCTCGCCTGCGGTCTAGTACCAAAAGGATTAAAGCCAGGTGACTTTTGTTTTTCTTTAATTTTCTATGTTTCTGAATTTTAACAAAGGACTTAACCTTACGAAGCTTTGAAATATTTAGAAACGCAACCTTCTTATTTTATAATTTATCTTGGGCGTGGATTTTGTATTTAATTTAAATGTTCGTTACAGAAAAAAATGTTTTGACTAAGAAGACGATTGATAAGATAACGAACTTTCAAATGTAATCTTTTGTCGAACATTTTATTTAAAATTTCCAGATATTACTGTAGATTTGAAGCAATTTAATATAAAGCCATACACAATTCCCAAAATGAAATTACAATATCTTTCCACTGAAAATATTTATTTCAAGAAAAATTCAAACAAAATAATTTTACATTAACAATATACGTAACTATTTTAATTGTTATTCATTACAGGGATTGAAAATTTTACAAAAATCATAAATACAAGAGCAATTTATATTACAATTTTCCAAAAAAATCCTTTCTGTATAGGAATGTGAAAAGTTAAACACCGTGATATTCTGAATAAATCACAATTTGAAATATGTCTGGGAAGATAACAATAAAATTGCAATGATAACATGTGCGTTGAGCAATTCCTCTTCTATCCTCCATAACTAACGTAATCAAGTATCTATGATGGCCAGATTATAAGTGCAACATAGAGTTCATAATGTCTTTTTTTCTATTGCTGATTTCACGAATAACACAACGGATGTCAAAAGGGAGCAGGCTCTGCTTATTATTCCGGAACACCTAAGATCACCCTCGGTTTTTTGTTGCTCAATCTCTAGTTTTCTTTGTAGTGTTTTGTGGACGTATTTTAAGGGAACGACCATTTAACTTTGAGGGGGTGTTAAGGTTGTTTTTTGTTTTTTTGTTCTGAATTTTTTTTGTACCACGCAAGCATCATATAACTATTTTCTTTTTGTCGAAGCACGGATTTTTTTTTAAAGAACTAAGCATGAAATTTAATCGCAAATACTCACAATCATTTTTTTTTCATTCTCCCCGATCAAAAATTATTTTTTCTTCAAAGTTGGGAATCAGAATTTTTTTAGGTAAAAAACTTTATCTCAGACTTAAATGGTCGTTCCCTTATCTTTTCGGCATTTTATCAGTTTCTCTTCGACTTATGAGTTTTGAATGTCCCATTGTATCTTCCGCCTCTTTTTCCAGAATAAAGTTAGTCCAAATAATTCTGACGTCTTGGAAGGCTATTTTAAATTTTTGCTTTGACGCCTTCCTGCGACGCCTTCCTGCGATGTAAGGCGTCAAAGAAAAATAATATAATAGCCTTTCAAGACGTCATAATTATTTGGACTAGAATAAAGTCAGTACATTTCATATATTAAAAATTACAGTAAGATATCAACCAGTACGTTAATAGAATCAAACTGAGGTGCAATTAACTGGGGAACAAAAAAATGTGCAAGTTTATATAAATAAGGAGACGTGGTATGAGTGCCAATGAGACAACTCTCTATCCAAGTCACAATGTATAATAAGTTAACAATTATAGGTCAAAGTACGTCTTCAACACGGAGCCTTGGCTCACACCGAACAGCAAGCTATAGAGGGCCCCAAAATGACTAGTGTAAAACAATTCAAACAGGGAAACCAACGGTCTAATCTTTATAAAAAAAGAGAAACGAGAAACACCTATGAACCACACCAGCAAACGACAACCACTGAACAGTTTGTTTTCGACTTCGAGTTTGAATATCCCTTTCTTTTAAAAGTTGTATAACAGGAATTTCTTTTTCAAACTATAATTATCACTGGTAGTTCACATTGAAGTTTAATGATTAAAATGTCGACACTATAAAATAGCCGTTTAAAAGTGCAAAATAGAAATAAAATATTCTAAGAAACGAAATAAAAGACAAAGGGGAACTTTAAATCAATACATTAATTTCACCTTCAAAGTGTACGGTGTGAAAATCGAAAAAATTGTCCAATAAGGTAAACATTCATTAAAGTTGAGAATAAGTCTATATAAATAAACATCCATATCTTGAACTCAGTCTTAATCACCCCACGAAAGAACAAAAAGGCAGATTTAATCAAGTTTGTTTTCTGCCTTGTTAACCGTGTAATTGCCATGTGGAATTGGTTGACAGAAAGTTGATGAATTTATTTGATAAAAGCTACCACAGAAGGTAAAAAGATGTAAATTTCCCAGCAATTTGTTGTTCATTTCTTACCGAACTATCGGTTATCAATGAAATCTGAAAGTGTTAATAGATCTCCCGCATTGTTTGGTGTATTGGGATATTGTTTTGCCATCTCTCATCAAATATTTGAACAACTTTTGAAATTTTCAAAATTAAGAAAAGTAAAGAAAGTGTCATATTTTGATAGCAAGGTAAGAAGCATACCTTTTGTTATGAAATATGAAAATGGTACCAAGTATCAATGTTAAAGGGATATATTAATTATTTTCTTCTTAGACATCAGACACAGACACAAAGCTTATCCAGTTCGTACGTACGAATATTGCTTTCCGTTCAAACTCTATCAGTTTTGAAGTCCGAAAAATGATAGGGTATTTCGTAATTAATTTATGATGATGATATGTTTACTTGAGAATGGAGCAAAATCTGGTTCAGAAAAAGAAAAATAGACCCATTATGTGTGTCTTCACTGGGACAGGTAATCTCAAGATGAAATCCCATTGAAAAGTTAACAAGACTGTGCAAATATGTGGCATAAGGACAGGAGTAAATGGGATGGATGGAAACTAGCCCGAAATTCATTATCGGAAATAACACTTAATCAACAGAAAACTTTTATTGCTATTCTTCATCTTAGCATCTCATTAAAGCTTTACAGCGATGAGTTACTAATTTCAAATTTTACGGCTTCTTGATTTTCTGCAATATTCTCTGAAAACCGATTCAAGCATTGCCCTGGTCTGAACTGTTTTCTTTCATTAATAATAATGAAGAATGGAAATGTAAATAAACTTTTTCTATTTGTTGCAAACATAAAGTTAAAAGTACATAGTAACACTTTCGGACAAATACTTCTGAAAATCATTTCAAAACGAAAGGAAACGAAACATCCTGTATGTCTTTACAAAGTAACCAAACGCCTTAACCTTTGTCTCCATTGACGCATATAATTGAATTACTTAACTTGCAGTGATTTCTTTCAGAAAAACTTAGACACCAGATATAAACTCTAAAATTAAAGAACAAATATTGAAGCCTTTGGCGGTATACTCGATTTATTGATATGATTGTTATGTTAACTATTCATTAAAGATTTAGTCAAATCAAATGTGTAAAATTCGTATTAAAGTATTTAAAAAGTTGTTAAAATTACCTCGGAACTTTGCATATGTTTGATTTTGGTTGACGCCATAACAGAAGACGTCTGATTCGAGTTCTTTTGAAAATGGCGGCTTTCTGGTAATTAGACTTAATCGCCAGACGCCTCCCAAATAAGTGACTTAATGCAGCGGAAATAAAAACTTTAGCTCTATGTGTTGACAGTTATGTTTGGAGTTATTTTTAATAATAAAGAATAAGTACACTAGTTTGTACCATAGTGTACCAACAAATAGAGAGTGAGTGACCGTATATTTAACAGAAGTTGGATTTTAAGCATACAATTATGAATCGGTAAAAGAATTAATTCTCTTATAAATAGAACTGAAAATGGAAACGGGGAATGTGTCAAAGAGACAACAACCCGACCAAAGAGCAGAAAACAGCCCAAGGCCACCAATGGGTCTTGAACGCAGACAGAAAATCCCGCAACCGGGGGCGGACTTCAGCTGGCCCATAAACAATAATGCATACTAGTTCAGAAGGTTATACTTCTTGGTAAGGAGACTTTTCTATTGTTGAAGATTGTATGTCGTTTTTATGTTTGATAGGTTTAATAAGTATCGGTGTGATTTTGTTTCATCCATAAATGCCCGTAACTCCTGTTATTAATTTCTATAAGTTTTATTTTGCTTTAAAAAAGCTAGCTGACATTCAAACAGGACAACACAAATTTTTGGAGTATAAATTCGTTTACAGTGAAGCAGATAGATTTAGTATGGATACGACATCTTCTGGTTTCTTGCAATTATGCCAGCAGAATACATTTTTTCGGGTGAATTTACTTGGCAATGAAAAATATTTCGGTTGCGATTTTGAAATTGGTGACAAATTGGTAAAATCGCATATTTTTGTAGGCAATGAATATTCATAGAAACAAAACGCCAATCATTTCAACTTTAAAGAATACATTTTTGAAGTGTGTTTATAAAGCTTGACTCCTTGTATTGGTTTTAAGTTTACATAGTGAAGGGGCTTAAGTAAATTGATTCTTTGATTGAAGAAAGTTCAAATATTCGTCAGAGGTTCTGGCAACTCGTCTTACAACAAAGACATCAAAAAGTCTTATGATACTATACTCGTATTTCAAACGAAAATACTAGTTTCGTATTGAAACGTGTCATACTCATCAATTTATTAAATATTTTACCGTCAGCTAGAAATTGTGTAGAAATAAATAGACATCATATTGAATTTAATAAATTATTGTTTTATTATCACTTAACTGGATTACATTTATCTATTGTTTCTGCTATATATATATATATATATATCTTTATTCTAACTAAACCATATGCATAGGTATAGAGAAGACATTTATGTACAATATTTACAATAAGGCAGGAAAAAATTTTGCTATGACTATATATGAAGTAAAATTTTAACCAGGGGCACATATACCTGTGTTGATATTGCTTTAAAGTGTGAATGTAAAGTATAGTTGATAATCAAGATAAGTATGCATATTATTGTTCATAGATCAAAGGTGAAAAAGGAGCGAGATTTTCTGGAACATTTAGAGCAGCAAATCATTTTTTTTGGTCTTCTTTAACAAGAAAACAATTATAAGACTGAAGTAATAACTTTTGTGATCCAGGACTTGTTTTGAATCTAATTATTAAAATTGTCACATGCCTGTATTTCTTTTGAAGCTTTGTTTACAAATGTAGTTAAGTGATGCTATGGCATATGGGATCATTTTTCATTGTTATTCTCTGCTATAGCTGGGAAAAAATTGTCATTAGCCATGTTCTTATATAAAGTTTCTGAATTTTGAAAATATCCTACAAAGTTATATATCGTGGGTTTCAATTCTCTTACTTTGGATGTTCTCTTCCATTGGCATGATTTAAGCGTTAAGACATTTAAATTACACTTATGACTATAGTATATATGATGTAACAGTTATGAGGGTATTTAGCACCTTTGGAATCATACCAACATATGCTAAAAATGTAAAGTTATTGAATAATTGTAGGATCAGATATACCACATTTTGTTTTCAGGATGAGGCGAGCTGTTCTACACTTACCTATTCTGATACTGGCGCATGATAAAATGGACTTTGTTTATTTAGGTAGGTTGACTTTCAAATTTATAAAGGTAAATCTTCTACAATTATCAAAAAAGAGCTAGAATATTTAAATACACTTACCTATTCTGATATTGGCGCATGATAAAATGGACTTTGTTTATTTAGGTAGGTAGACTTTCAAATTTATAAAGGCAAATCTTCTACAATTATCAAAAAGAGCTAAAATATTTAAAAGATATAGGTCACCGTAAGTTTCCAGTAATATACGATTATAAATTATGTTATTTCATTGTCACAACTTAGTATATCGTACTACCTAATTAGGAAAGTAAACTTAAATACAGGACAGAAGTAAACAATCAGACAACTAGACAGAATTCACTTCAAAAAGAACATAGGAGCATATATATAGGAAACTATAGACTGAGTTACTTTGTATTCTGTTTTCAATGTTCTGGTAACTTTGTGTTCTGTTTTCAACATTCTGGTTACTCGGTGTTCTGTTTTAAATATTCTGGGTACTTGGCGTTCTGTCTTCAAAGTTCTGGAAATTGGTGTTCTGGTAACTTAGTGTTCTGTTTTCAATGTTGTGGTTACTTGGTGTTGTATCTTCAATGCTTGTGTTACCATTTATTATATTTTCAGTGTTTAGGGTTGCCATATGTATTTATTTTAATGTTTTTGGGTACCATATGTTTTGTTTTAAATGTTTTGGGTACCATGCGTTATATTCTCAGTGTTATTGGTTGCCATGTGTTATGTTTTCAGTGTTATTGGTTGCCATGTGTTATATTTTCAGTATTTTGGGTTGCCATATATCAAGCTTTAATGTTTTTGGTTACCGTGACTTTTTTCAGTGTTTTGGGTGGCCATAAGTTATGTTATTAATGTTTTTGGGTTACCAGGTGTCATGTTTCAATGATCTGGGTACTAAGGGACGACATCAAAGTTCAGGATAAAAACTTAATTCATAGTTTTTCACTGACCCCCATTCACCACCCTCTTAACTTAATTTGGGAAAATTGATTGATCAATATGGATATATGTAAAATCGATAAACACTGTTTTACCAAACTATTTGATTTAAGTTTTTATCCTACATTGATCTTTTGATGTCGTCCCTAAGTGTCGTGTTTTCTAGAACTAAGTTATTTATTAAATGAACATACACGCAGTAACTAGTATCTACACTATAATTACAGATGACAGGACAGAATTTCAAATTAAAATTCAAGCTAAAATTCAATCACCAGTTTTACCATTTGCTATTTTTTTAATGTTTGTGTAACTTGGTTATATGATTTGGATATTCTTAGTTCTTTGATTTTTAGCTTTAAATATTCTTGGTTAATAAGTCTTTTGTATTTTTTTTTCAGTTTGTGTCTAAATTTTTTCTGGTAGATCTGGGTTTAAATCTTAAAACATAAACATATTTACGTTGGTGAAGATATACCCTGATCACTCGGTGACATTTAAATTGTTCTTCTGGTTAATCAAACAAATATAATAGGACAACATTTGATTTAATCATGTCAGACAACAAGAAGCTGTAGAGATTGGCAGCTAACATATTTTTCAAGTTTTATCTCACCACGACACCATTATAATTGATAAATTTATGCTTAATCTGTTTACAAAAGGATGATCGTGGTTCGTCGACACAAAAGAAAGTTATTCCTTTTAAACCACATTGGTCAGTTTGTTTAGGAGACTAGGATGACAGATAGATGACTACTGATATGATTTCTCAGGAATTATATGTATTATCATTTGTCATTTACTAATCCACATCTCTGTGTTGTAATTATTTGTGAATAACAATCTATTAGTCATGCGTTTTCTTTTCTATTTACATCAAGCAGTGCATATGAACGATAATACAAACTCTTAAATTTGTAGTACCTTGCATTTTGTGTCGGTTCAGAAGAGCGGTAATGAGCTACTTCACTATCCTTAAAATTATAATTGTAACGTAACATCATTAGTATTATTCAAATGAAACACAGCGACTTCGTACATGTTCGAGACGATTTTCAGCGTCAACATTCATCTGGAGTGTTGGCAACCATAAGATTGGAAAGCTAAAAATGTATAAGTGGACGAGAATCATATGTCTTATAGGACCAAAAAAGCATATCCAAATCTGTTCTAAGGTGAAGTTTTTTTCAACAGCTGGTAGTAAGCAACCTGTTGCCGAGTCTATTTTCTATAAACAGTTTTCCTGCGGTAAACAAGAACATGTTATATAATATTTTTAGCTTTAAATTATCACATACCAATTATTTTTTCGCAAAGTGTTCTGAGATATAGTTTGCTTGACATTATTTCCTTTTTCTCATATCACAGTCATTTCATGTCTATTTACTTAAATTACACATATATTCTCGTCGTAAGTGAGGGATATTTCGATTCTGTTGTTATTGTACAACGCAGTGGCGTAGCCACTGGAAAATAAATTGTAAGCAGAGGGTCTGGGGGCGATACCCCCAGAAACTAAACGATTATAGTAAAATTCTTATTGAAAAAATAAGTTTTATTAAATTATTTGTAAGCACATGCTTACAATGCTACATTGGTGCTACTCCACTGCAACAAACGTAACTAGTAAAAGAGAAGCGAAAGATACAAAAGGGACATTCAGACTCATAAGTCGAAAATAAACTGACAACGCCATGGCTAAAAAGTAAAATATTTTTTAAATTTCATTTGATCCTGTGTCATTTATTTACTAATTTACTGAACAATAATTAATTTTCAATTTGACAGTCATTTGCAAGTTATTGCGATTTCGTCAATCTAAATGTTATCAAATTATGAATAAGTTTAAAAAAATAAACATTCAGTTTGATGCTAGAACATTTAAAAGTCCTGTTTTTCTTCGTATCTATCGCTGAATTCATTTATTTATCAATTGATAAACACAAACTATTAAAAAAATGTTTTGATGTATTTAGCTGTCATAGGAGTGAAATCAGTGGTAAGAGTTTGCTTCGGGGTAAGATCAAATACATTTTGTTTATTTTTAAATTTTATTTTATTTATCTTTTATTATTATTATTATTATTATTATTATTATTATTATTATTATTAAGAGAAACCAATTCCCAACAAGGGCACCTTATACAATTAAACATAGCGATCTTAATTAGTTATTCTTCTCCAGAATCTTTCACAAAACCTTAATTGCCTTAACAGCTAGATTTTCTTTGATAAAGCAAAGTATAAATGTGGTATCATTTCATGTAAATGAGCATAGGATAGGCGTAACTGACCCTTGAGGTAGAACCTCGCTGAAGTGTGTTAATTGGCTACCGCTTTTAAATTTTCCTGTTGGAAAGCACCATCCTTGAAATGAATAATTATCAACTTTAAAGTCATTCTTTTATTGCAAACACGGGTAAAACACCTTGCAATTTAATTTAGGATATTTTCCGTTCCCCGCCTCATGACAACGTTTTGCCCGTAAGTTACTAACTTGATTCTGTAATTAGACTCTTCGGTATTCCGGCAACAATAACTATTGTGTTAATTAACGTATGATATTATGGTAATTGTAGGGTGCACTTCTAATCTTTAATTCCGAAGAAATGAAACGGAATAAATATAACACCCGCTTAATGCTCAAGAAATAAGTGGCACTTTCAAATTTCATCAAGTTTTATTGACGACATCATTAAAAAGTTTCCAATTTTTTTCTATATATACGGTTACCCCAACTACTGTTAAAGATAAATGCAAACGGCTTCTTTTCTTTATTTTCTAAAATTTTTATTTTGAATGGTTCGTCATCACTAATTGTGTCTTAAAATTAAATTTAATATTTTACGGAGGAGTCAAGTCTCTGATATTTTTTAAAATAAAAGACTAAATATGTTGTTAGATCTTCTCTTAATTAGTGTACAATGCTTTGTTTTTGTTACAGATTATAAAAGCAAAGCTGAAAATTACCAATGTGTCAGGATTCAAAGGATTTATGGACTTATTTTCAATGCTTATTCAAGCGGCTTTGCCATGTGAAAATACAACATAACCACTATAAAAAAAATCGGCCAATTGCAAGAGGAAGCTTATATAGCTGGTTTAAGTAGATACAGTGTAAAAATATTTTTAACATCCAATTCCAATAATCGACTTTCTGTTTCTAAAGAGTTTGGTAATTTAAACACATTAATAATTGTTATGATCGAAATTTCACATCGACATTTGAATACTATGAAATCTTTCCCAAAAAATGTATTGCCATGACTGTCTACTCAGAAATTGTAAGCATGCATACATCATAAGCTGAAAATCCATACATGTATATTTTTAATGCTCCATCTGTCTGTGACATCATTATTTTATTTTGAGCTGATTTTTTTATCCTTTTTCTTATTGTATTCACTATCAACACCGTCACCCTGCAAAATATTTAAGCCAATGGGAAGTTTGAAAGCAATTATGATTTGTCAAACAATGAGCTTAATACAAAATTGATTCTCCCCCACTTCCATTTTCTATTGAAAACAATCATCTCAAATTTCAATGCGATCTGTTTAACAACCTTTTTGGAAGTCAGCTAGTGCTGTATTTGAATAAATACAATATTTCACTTACAAACCGATTAATACGTCTAACTCTTGATTTTAGTTGCATTAAGTAGATGGAATACATTAGAATAATATGTTTGAGAAATTATTTTCAAAGGGTTTTTGGAACTAACTTTTTTGAGTAGAATTGACTTTTGAAAAGGGGACATTTTAAAAAATGTTTTTGGAAATGTATACAGGAAATTTGATTGAATACGTTTAGGTACATGTAAACAACTCAGTATTCGGTTTTAAACCCATTAACATTATGACTTTCACTTTATGTAAATACATACTAGATGAAAATAGCACATCTTTATTAATCCATTGAACGAAAAATGATGCAGTGATGTACCTATTGAATATTTTTATACTCGTGTTTTTATTATTTTTTTATTTTAGGTGGTTCAAATGTAAATTAACCCACACTTTAAAAATAAATATACAAAAGGTCCACGAAGCTCCACAGTAATTTTCTAAAATCATGAACATTCTTTGTAGATCAAAGTTGAAGCACCTGAGATCACCCCCAGTTTTTGGTGGGGTATGTGTTGCTTAGTCTTTAGTTTTCTTTGTTGTATTTTGTGTACTGTTGTCTGTCTTTTTGTCTTTTTCTTTTTAGTTATGGCGTTGTCAGTTTATTTTTCGACTTATGAGTTTGGATGTCACTTTGGTATCTTTCGCCTCTCTTTTGAAATTGCAATAAAAAAGTGTCATTTCCTGCATTTAAGATTTTTCGCAACATCTTTGATGTATGGTAAAGATGACTAAACAAATACTGACTGTAAGTGTTTATTTTCCATTAAGACAATTGTGGAACCCAATAACTCAGCGTTTAATTCTTATACCAACGGGACAATCTCTTCAGTAGTTATTGCCGTTGCAAAGTCAGAAATCTCTTCAGAAGTTGTCGCTGTTGCAAAGTCAGAAATCTCTTCATTAATTGTCGCTGTTGCAAAGTCAAGAATCCATTCAGAAATTGTCGCTGTTGCAAAGTCATGAATCTCTTCAGAAGTCGATGATGCAAAGTCAAAAATCGCCCCAATTTTCGCTGTTGCCAAGAAACCAATCTCTTCAATGGTTGTCGCTGTTGCCAAGTCAAGAATATCTTCATCGGTTATTGCTTTTGCCAAGTCCGGAATATATTTAGTAGTCGACGGTGTAGCCAAGTCAAGAATTTTTCCAGTAGGTGTAAATATTGCCAAATCAGGAATCTCTTCAATATTGTTGTCGCTGTTGCCAAGTCAGAAATCTCTTCAGACACTGTCACTGTTGTCAAGTCTGGAATCCCTTCAGCAGATGTCCCTTTTGTCATGTCAGAAATCTCTTCAGACACTGTCACTGTTGCCAAGTCTGAAATCTCCTCAGTAATTGTCACTGTTGCCAAGTCAGAAATACCTTCAGTAGTTGTCGCGGTTGCCATGTCAGGAATATCTTCAGTAGTTGTCGCGGTTGCCAAGTCAGGAATTTTGACAGTAGTTGTCGATGTTGTCTAATTAAGAACCACTTCAGTAGTTGTCTGTGTTGTCAAGTCATAAATCACTTAATTAGTTGTGGCTGTTGTCAAGTCAGGAATCACTTCAGTAGTTGTGGATGTTTAAAAATCATGAATCACTTCAGTAGTTGTCACTGTTGCCAAGTCAGGAATCACTTCAGTAAGTGTGGCTGTTAAAAAGTCAGGAATCACTTCAGTAGTTGTCACTGTTGCCAAGTCATGAATCACATCATAAGTTGCGGCTGTTGCCAAGTCAGGAATCCCTTCATTAATTGTTGCTAATGCCATGTCAGGAATATTTTCATTAGTTGTCTCTGTTGCCAAATCAGGAATCACTTCATTAGTAAAGACTGTTGCCAAGTCAGGAATCACTTCAGTATTTGTCGCGGTTGCCAAGTCAGGAATCTCTTCAGTAGTTGTCGCGGATGCCAAGTCAGGAATTTCGGAATCCTTCATTAATTGTTGCTGTTGCCATGTCAGTAGTTGTCTCTGTTGCCAAATTAGGAATCACTTCATTAGTTAAGGCTGTTGCCAAGTCGAGGAATCACTTCAGTATTTGTCGCTGTTGCCAAGTCAGGAATATCTTCCGATGTTGCCAAGTCAGGAATCAGTAAGGAATCTCTTCAGTCGTTGTGGCTGTTAAAACGTCAGGAATCACTACAGTAGTTGTTACTGTTTCCAAGTCAGGAATCACTTCAGTAGCTGTGGCTGTTAAAAGTCTGGAATCACTTCAGTAGTTGTTACTGTTGCCAAATCAGGAATCACTTCAGTAGTTGTGGCTGTTAAAAGTCAGAATCACTTCGGTAGTTGTCACTGTTGCCAAGTCAGGAATTACATCAGTAGTTGTCACTGTTGCAAAGTCAGGAATTACATCAGTAGTTGTCGATGTTGCCAAGTCAGGAATATTTGCAGTAGTTGTCGATGTTGCCTAGTCAGGAATCACTTCAGTAGTTGTCGGTATTGTCAAGTCATGAATCATTTAATTAGTTGTGGCTGTTGTCAAGTCAGGAATCTCTTCAGTTGTTGTGGCTGTTAAAAAGTCAGGAATCACTTCAATAGTTGTTACTGTTGCCAAGTCAGGAATCACTTCAGTAGTTGTGGCTGTTAAAAAGTCAGGAATCACTTCAGTAGTTGTCACTGTTGCCAAGTCAGGAATAACATCAGTAGTTTTCGCTGTTGCCAACTCGTGATTCACTTCTTAAGTTGCAGCTGTTGCTAAGTCAGGAATCCCTTCATCAATTGTCGCTATTGCCATGTCAGGAATATCTTTATTAGTTGTCACTTTTGCCAAGTCAGGAATCACTTCCTTAGTAAAGGCTGTTGCCAAGTCAGGAATTACTTCATTAGTTGTCGCAGTTGCCAAGTCAAGAATCACTTCAGTACTTGTCGCGGTTGTCAAGTCAGGAATCACTTCATAAGTTGCAGCTGTTGCCAAGTCAGGAATCCTAAATTAATTGCCGCTGTTGCCATGTTAGGATTATCTTCATTAGTTGTCTCTGTTGCCATGTCAGGAATCTTCTCAGTAGTTGTATCTTTTACCAAGTCAGAAATCCCTTCATTAATTGTCGTGGTTGCCAAGTCAGGAATCACTTCAGTAGTTGTGGCGGTTGCCAAGTAAGAAATTTCTTCAGTAGTTGTCGCAGTTGCCAAATCAGGAATTTAGGCAGTAGTTGTCGAAGTTGCCAAGTCAGGAATCCCTTCATTAATTGTCGCTGTTGCCAGGTCAGGAATATCTTTATTAGTTGTCTCTGTTGCCAAGTCAGTAATCTCTCCAGTAGTTGTCACTGTTGCCAAGCCAGGAATGACTTCCGTATTTGTCACTGTTGCCAAATCATGAATGTCCTCAGTAGTTGTCGCTGTTGCAAAGTCAGGGATCTCTTCAGGAGTTTCCTTTGCAAAGTCAGGAATCACTTCCTTAGTAAAGGCTGTTGCCAAGTTAGGAATCCCTTCATTAGTTGTCGCGGTTGCCAAGTCAGAAATCACTTCAGTAGTTGTCGCTGTGGCCAAGTCAGGAATCTTTTCAGTAGTTGTCGCTATTGTCAAGTCAGGAAACACTTCATTAGTAAAGGCTGTTTCCAAGTCAGGAATCACTTCAGTAGTTGTCGCTGTTGCCAAGTCAGGAATCACTTCATTTATAAAGGCTGTTGCGAAGTCAGGAATCTCTTCAGTAGTTGTCGCTGTTGGTAAGTCCAGAATCTCTTCAGTAGTTTTCACTGTTGCCAAGTGAGAAATATCTTTGGTATTTTTGTCGTCTTTGCAGAATTTGTTGACAAAATGTTTAGGCTTGGTGACGATTCAAAACGTTTCTTATTACAGGTTTGTGTCCGCAATTTGAGAGTGTCTTGTAACTTCTAAGTATCAATTTTAGATAATTTATGTTGGGTTGCCGAATCATTGATTTTTACCCAGCTGTATGATCATCTTTAATTCATGCTAATAATATCATTGTAGTTTACTGCACATTTATTCAAGTCCATGAGCTCTTATAAGTAAATGCGTTCGTCAAAATGATATATGAATCGATTAAATACATGAAAGTAATAATTGTACAGTAGCGATCTGTCTTCAAAGTTGTTTAAAATATATGAATATACAAATAACAAATGCTATCAGTCAGAGTCACCAAGTCAGGAATCCCTTCATTAGTCAGGAGGTTGCAAAATCAGGAATCACTTCAGTATTTGTCGCTGTTGCCAAGTCAGGAATATCTTCAGTAGTTGTCGATGTTGCCAAGTCAGGGATTTTGGCAGTAGTTGTCGATGTTGCCTAGTCAGGAATCACTTCAGTAGTTGTCGGTGTTGTCAAGTCATGAATAACTTAATTAGTTGTAGCTGTTGTCAAGTCAGGAATCTCTTCAGTCGTTGTGGCTGTTAAAAAGTCTGGAATCACTTCAGTAGTTGTTACTGTTGCCAAATCAGGAATCACTTCAGTAGTTGTGGCTGTTAAAAAGTCTGGAATCACTTCAGTAGTTGTTACTGTTGCCAAATCAGGAATCACTTCAGTAGTTGTGGCTGTTAAAAAGTCAAGAATCACTTCGGTAGTTGTCACTGTTGCCAAGTCAGGAATTACATCAGTAGTTGTCACTGTTGCAAAGTCAGGAATTACATCAGTAGTTGTCGATGTTGCCAAGTCAGGAATATTTGCAGTAGTTGTCGATGTTGCCTAGTCAGGAATCACTTCAGTAGTTGTCGGTATTGTCAAGTCATGAATCATTTAATTAGTTGTGGCTGTTGTCAAGTCAGGAATCTCTTCAGTTGTTGTGGCTGTTAAAAAGTCAGGAATCACTTCAGTAGTTGTTACTGTTGCCAAGTCAGGAATCACTTCAGTAGTTGTGGCTGTTAAAAAGTCAGGAATCACTTCAGTAGTTGTCACTGTTGCCAAGTCAGGAATAACATCAGTAGTTTTCGCTGTTGCCAACTCGTGATTCACTTCTTAAGTTGTCTCTGTTGCTAAGTCAGGAATCCCTTCATCAATTGTCGCTATTGCCATGTCAGGAATATCTTTATTAGTTAACTCTGTTGCCAAGTCAGCTATCTCTTCAGTAGTTGTCACTTTTGCCAAGTCAGGAATCACTTCCTTAGTAAAGGCTGTTGCCAAGTCAGGAATTACTTCATTAGTTGTCGCAGTTGCCAAGTCAGGAATCACTTCAGTAGTTGTCGTTGTTGCCAAGTCATGAATCACTTCATAAGTTGCAGCTGTTGCCAAGTCAGGAATCCCTAAATTAATTGTCGCTGTTGCCATGTTAGGAATATCTTCATTAGTTGTCTCTGTTGCCATGTCAGGAATCTTCTCAGTAGTTGTATCTTTTACCAAGTCAGAAATCCCTTCATTAATTGTCGTGGTTGCCAAGTCAGGAATCACTTCAGTAGTTGTCGCGGTTGCCAAGTAAGAAATTTCTTCAGTAGTTGTCGCAGTTGCCAAATCAGGAATTTAGGCAGTAGTTGTCGAAGTTGCCAAGTCAGGAATCCCTTCATTAATTGTCGCTGTTGCCAGGTCAGGAATATCTTTATTAGTTGTCTCTGTTGCCAAGTCAGTAATCTCTCCAGTAGTTGTCACTGTTGCCAAGCCAGGAATGACTTCCGTATTTGTCACTGTTGCCAAATCATGAATGTCCTCAGTAGTTGTCGCTGTTGCAAAGTCAGGGATCTCTTCAGGAGTTTCCTTTGCAAAGTCAGGAATCACTTCCTTAGTAAAGGCTGTTGCCAAGTTAGGAATCCTTCATTAGTTGTCGCGGTTGCCAAGTCAGAAATCACTTCAGTAGTTGTCGCTGTGGCCAAGTCAGGAATCTTTTCAAGTAGTTGTCGCTACTGTCAAGTCAGGAAACACTTCATTAGTAAAGGCTGTTTCCAAGTCAGGAATCACTTCAGTAGTTGTCGCTGTTGCCAAGTCAGGAATCACTTCATTTATAAAGGCTGTTGCGAAGTCAGGAATCTCTTCAGTAGTTGTCGCTGTTGGTAAGTCCAGAATCTCTTCAGTAGTTTTCACTGTTGCCAAGTGAGAAATATCTTTGGTATTTTTTTCGTCTTTGCAGAATTTATTGACAAAATGTTTAGGCTTGGTGACGATTCAAAACGTTTCTTATTACAGGTTTGTGTCCGCAATTTGAGAGTGTCTTGTAACTTCTAAGTATCAATTTTAGATAATTTATGTTGGGTTGCCGAATCATTGATTTTTACCCAGCTGTATGATCATCTTTAATTCATGCTAATAATATCATTGTAGTTTACTGCACATTTATTCAAGTCCATGAGCTCTTATAAGTAAATGCGTTCGTCAAAATGATATATGAATCGATTAAATACATGAAAGTAATAATTGTACAGTAGCGATCTGTCTTCAAAGTTGTTTAAAATATATGAATATACAAATAACAAATGCTATCAGTCAGAGTCATTATTTTTGTCTGATACCTGCGGTCACCCATGTTGATTACATGAGACTTTGTGAGCATTGTCGCCATCAAGTACATTTTGACTGACAGAGAACAAAGCAATGCAAAGGAGCAATGTCTCTGTACTATATTACGTCTTTTCAAACACAGTATTATGGTGTTAAACGACGTTAACTAATTGGCAATTGTGAGGGGATCTATTTTTTGATAGAAGAGTCAGATTAATAATTAAATTCTACACTTTTGAAAATCAAAAAGCCAAACTTTTAAATTTAAATTGTGATATTTGTATCGTTGTCAAAGCTAACTTGTCAATGAAATAAATATTCTCTTTGTAATATGAACATGTGTTTTGTATAAACTAGGACATTTGGTTCATACCTTGTAATAAATAAGTTTAGATTGGCTGACTAACGATTTATATTAAAAATCAAGTTACCTTAATATCGTTTGGTAACAATGTGATGCACAACGTCGATAAAAATGTATTGTTTGAATTTGATAATCAAAATATCGTATGACATTCGATTTAAGGCATACAATTTAAAGGTTGAAGCAAATAAAAGGAATGAAGTCAAAACATAACATGTTAAAATGTAAACAAATGAAATTTGAATAAACCGTGAGTTAACGTATAAAATACTTTTTAACCATTGTCCTAAACGTATAAATACAAAAAAAAAAAAAAAAAAAAAAAATGGCAATACTGAGTAATTGACTGCAGGAACTGACCAAACAGCTGCAAGTATATTAATATTTCTGACTTTATTTTAAGCTTTTACTATACCGATTTTTATTTCAATAATAAAACAGAGAAAATTATTGAATAGGACACCATGTTTCGCTCAGATTTGTCACAGCAACTAGGGCTGCAGTACATACACATACTTATACGTTACGATTCTATACCTATTGATCTACAATTTAATCTGTCCGATTCTATGATATTACCCATCTCACGGAAAATTTGAATTACTCGAAACACTAAAGTTTTCGAGGCATATATGTTTTCAGGCCTATTTAGCACAACTTCACGGTATTTTGAGCATCCAATGCTCTCTAACTTTGTGTTTGATTTGGCCTTCCAACTTTTTTATTAGAGTGCCACTGACGAGTCTTATATAGACGTAACATGCGTCTGGCGTAACCAACCATAAGCCTGGTATCTTTGATGAGTATCTACTGTACTGTTGTGAAGTTTGGGGTTTTGACAATTTGAAAATAATAAAAAAGACTCGCTTGAAGTGTTGTAAAAGCGCAATAAAAGTAAAAAAAATACTAACCCAAATTTTATGGTTTTTGGAAAAATGTGTAGATTTTCTATTTATTAGTAGTTTAAGATAAAAGTTAAATAATTTTATATAGATGTAAACTTGTTAATAATGAATCAAAGCTTTCTAGATTATTGTATAGCTTGGTGATTGGCTTAAAGCCTGGAACTCAATACACCTTTAAATGGGTACACTTCATAGAATCAATGTTAAACTATTAAACTGCAATGGCATTGAATATGTTTGACAAACCAACGGGCTACTTATAAACCAACACGTTATGATCATTATAAACAACAGTGGTTTAAAGATACCAAAAATTCACCACGTCAACAATTTTACACAATATATAAAAAAAAATCCTGAAACTTCGTTAATATTGCAGGCTTTAGATAATATATTTTCGGCGTTCAAATTTGCGTCTCCTATTGAAACTGGAATATTGCAAAATATTGTCAGGCAGGATAGAATATGTACTTTATAAAGGGATACTATTGCGGAGGAATTTCACTTTTTATCTAAATGCATTAATTAATATGTTTTGACTTGAGGGAAAAGTTTCTACCGAGATACTATACTGTACATTCTTAATGATAAAGAAATAGAAAGGTCTTCTTTCAATGTACATTATATGTACAACTGTGTAGATGACGTTCTGTATTTATCAAATTAAACAAAATTGCAATTATGTTTTGTAATGTTGAAATATTTATGATAAAATTGAGAATGGAAATGGGGAATGTGTCAAAGAGACAACAACCCGACCACAGAACAGACAACAACAGAAGGTCACCAATAGGTCTTCAATACAGCGAGAAATTCCTGCACCCGGAGGCGTCCTTAAGCTGGCCCCTAAACAAATATATATACTAGTTCAGAGATAATGGACGTCATACTAAACTCCAAATTATACACAAGAAACTAAAAGTAAAATAATACAAGACTAACAAAGGCCAGAGGCTCCTGACTTGGGACAGGCGCAAAATGCGGCGGGTTAAACATGTTTATGAGATCTCAACCCCCCCTATACCTCTAGCCAATGTAGAAAAGTAAACGCATAACAATACGCACATTAAAAGTCAGTTAAAGAGAAGTCTGAGTCCGATGTCAGAAGATGTAACAAAAGAAAATAAACAAAATGACAACAGACTACTAGCAGTTAACTGACATGCCAGCTCCAGACCTCAATTAAACTGATTGAAAGATTATGTCTTCATCATATGAATATCAGGCACAATCCCTCCCGTTAGGGGTTTAGTATCATACCATCATAAAATATATGAGAAGAGCATAACCCGTGTCATGCCAACAACTTGTTTTTAAATAAATGTGTTTAGTTCCGATGCAAAGACCCTATAAGTGAATTAATATTAAAGCCAAAATATGCAATCTTTAATGACCTGACAACAGTATCGTAACTATATCCCTTCTTAATAAGTCTATTTAAAGGTTTTGTTAGCTTCTGAGGTGAATACTGACATTTTAGTGCTTTATAAAGAATATTACCATAAAAGATTGGATGTGAAATACCTGAACGTATAAGAAGTCTGCATGTTGAGCTATATTTACGAATGATGTCCTTATACCGATGATAAAATTTAGTAAATGTTTTGACTAGTTTGTGATATCGAAAACCCTGGTGTAATAATTTTCAGTAATACATAAATTTCTTTCGTTAAAATCTGAAACGTTGTTACATACACGAGCGAATCGTACAAGTTGAGATATATAACACCGTAAGATGGTGACAAGGAACGTCACCATCTAAAAATGGATAATTAACGATAGGAAATGAAAATCATCTCTTTATCATAAATTTTGTATTAAGCTTTCCGTTAATGATATGGATATCAAGATCGAGGAAAGGGCAGTGGTCATTGTTAGTATTAGCTTTATTTAAAGTAAGTTCAACAGGATAAATTTCTTTAGTATACATACTGAAGTCGTCATTATTGAGAGCCAATATATCATCCAAATATCTAAAAGTATTATTAAATTTTGTATCAGATGTTGTTTCGATTTATTACTGATACTGTTTATTTATTATGTCGACAAACAGAGAGAGAATACGAAACCACATATGCTGTGTAATAATTCAAGACTATTCAGCAAACATTTAGCTGTATTAGCAAAATAATTATAACATTTATACGTTACAGACATATATTCAAACAACATTCGGGACATATTCGAGAAAAAGACAAAAACAAAACCCAACTTATACTGATTTCTTTTTAAACGAATAAAATTATAAATTCTTCTTCATTCAGGTCTGTACGCTCCACAGATGGTAGAATAGTAAATACGCACATCAGTACCACATCTCAGCTTTAGGCCTCCTATGAACATTTGAATGTCCTTACTATATATTGGCCAACTATAAATTATACAAAAATACGTCAAATATCGTTTCAGCTCGACTAGGTGTAAGTGGTCTATACACCTAATCAGTTTGTGCTCTAAACTAGGTTCCCAGCTACTATCAAAGAACTTTATACTTTTTGTAACGAAGCATATGAAAATAATGGATATTACTTTTTTTGGAGTATAAACAATTCTTTGGATGTTTTACTTTAGACAAAGAACGTGCTTTTGATGGTACTTTCAATTCGTTTGACAGTTATGAATATTTGACGCTATACATTACACTTCAACACAATCTCATAAAACAAAAGTTTACAAACTGGTTATCACATCCTTATTCTTACGGTGATGTTTATAAAGCCCGCAATTTTAGATACAATCCATGTAAACTTATCGATCATTTGAGGAAACTTATTCTAATAGGTTATCAATTAAACACTGTCTTTGAATATTGTATTTATCGGTACGAATATTGATTTTGTTATTCATAATTATAAATTAAACATAGTACAGTTATGAACATTTGCGGTCCTTCCTCCTGTCGATAATCATACTTTGGCATACAAAAGGTCATGCTTTTCTCAGACTGTTCATGGCGTTTACATTCAATCTAATGTTTGTGTACTGATTTAATTTTCGGTCTGGGAAATATGATATATATATTAGTTTTTGTTGTTGTGCATTGTGTCGGTCTGATGAGTCAAGGCTTTTTCAAATGATTTTTATAGTTTGTCCTTATGTTGAGCTATAAATCCGCTTTCAAGGGTTAGGGGGAAGTTTGAGCGCTCGCAAACATGTTTAACTTCTCCACGTTTTGGAGCCTGTAATACAGTGATGATCGTTTGTTGCTATCCAGCATATGTGTTTTTCGTTTATTGTGTTGTACATAAATCGGGCCGTTAGTTTTCTCGTTTGAACTATTCTGCATTTTTTCATACCGGGGCCTTTTATAGCTTACTTCATGTATATACGGTACGATATGGGTTTTGCTTATTGGTGGAACCATACGGTGACCTATAGTTGCTTATATCTACATCATTTGGTATTTGGTGGATAATTGCCTCGTTGGCAATCATACAACACCTTCTTATTCCTACCTTTCAAGTCAAGACTATGAGATAAAACAAAAGAAGACTATAGCACATAATCTAGATGTGCTGTATGAGGTATTCAAACTGAAAACATATTCGTTCATTTATGAAACAGTATCTTCCCATAATAAGATGTCTCGGATTATAATTTTCATTCATTGTCAGACCGTATAATCTGTGCTTCTGGGCAAGACATGTAGATACTATGGGCGGAGATGTCAATAAAACACCATATGATTCTTACTAAGACCCTTGGCATAAACTGACCTCCTAATTATTATTTTTGTCACTTTAAGTATTACTTCTCGTCATTATTATGGTTCATGTACAGGTTAAAATACAAAAGAGAGCATCCCAATTTTCATATTGTCTACTCCAGTAAAGTGTGATTTTTTTGGGGTAACCTAAATAAAAAGCAAAGTCATGATTGAAAATGTTTTACCATTACTTCATCTGTTGTTATTTTAACGCTTATGTAATTTTGCTCTTTTGATGGTTAATTTGGATTACATCTTTTGATGGTTAATTTGGATTACATCTCTTTGATGGTTAATTTGGATTACATCTTAGCCATAACGATTTTATTTAATCAGAAAAATTTAGCGTAAAAACGCATCAAAGATAACAAGCTTTAATTTTAATACACCAGACGCACCAGTAGCGCTTATCTAAAAATAAGTTGGGAGTCCTTAATCAAACACGAGCATTGCAAAAAATTTCAAAACATTGTGCCAAATACGACTAAGGCCGACTATGCCTTGAGGTAGAAAACCGTAGTGTTTCGAGTAATTGACAATTTTGTAAACAGAAAAATTTATAGTCATGACCATATAAGTGATGTTTCATGTCAACACATAGTGCTGAGAAATAGGCCGGTGATACCCGCGGGGACGAATGTCCAACAGCAATGCCATTTAGTATGTGGTTGTAAAATCTCATCAAAGATACCAAGCCTAAATTTCGTTAGGCCAGACGCGTGTTTCGTCTACATAAGACTCATCATTGGCGCTCAAATCAAATAAGTTGGGAGGCCATGATAAGACACACTTATGACTCCAAAACACACTCACCCAATTGTTCATTGTAGCACGGTAAATTGTCGCTATTTGTTGTGAGCAATAAACAAAATATATTGCATCGACTCGGATATTTTGTTTCGCAGAATATGTCTAATCTGTTTTATTTCAGAAATTTGTTTTATCTAAACAGTTAAACTTTAAAGCCTTGAATAACTATATATTCATCATTTATCAATTGAAATTAGATTCCTCAGCTTAGATTTCACATTATATACTGAAATATCCCAATTTCTACGTAAATAAGGACTTCTATAGTACAGTACTATAGTATTGAAGTATAGCAAATGTTACATATTTTTATTTTCCTTACTACATACAGCATCAAATCGAGTTTATTTTTGGTAGCGCTGAAACGGAACAGAAAAGTCGTTGTAATCACCTTTCGCCAATCAGACGTTTGTCTTACTTAATTCGGAATGAACATATATAAGGAAAGGCCTATCACATAACTAAAGATACACCACTGGGTCAATGCCACTACTGGTGGACGTTTCGTCCTCGAGTGTTTCACCTGCCTAGTAGTCAGCATTCTTTGTTGTCACTAGATATCAATGAATAAAAAGGACAACAGTAGTGTACAGATGTTCAAATAAATTAATGAAATCATACAAATCAAGGTAACAAACAACAACTGAGGCAATTGCAAGATACCTAATTTTCTGTAAATGTTTTGTTTACAACATTTTGAATGATTTAGAAACACTAAGGTTTTTCTACCCCAGGCGTTGATAGACTTAACAGTATTTGGCACAATTTTTCGGTACATTTGGTTTTCAATGCTCTTAAACTTCGTTTTAGATTTGGCCTTTTAACTGTTTTGATTCGAGTGCAACTGATGAGTCTTATGTAAATGAAACGCGCATCTGGAGTAACACATTATAAGCCTGGTCTCTTTGATGAGTTTTATGCATGCTATTTGAATATCAAATGTACAAACTTCGTCAAAGCCATTTTTCATATATTGTTATTGAAATGACGCAATAAACATGGTGAAAAGTTGCTCCTTATATAAAGACCTTCATTTTCTGTTACGCTATATTCATGTTGCTGTCCGTTTTAGCGTCTTATATACACCAGTAACATACCCTCTACCCCAAAGTATGGCTTTTACATATCTCAATTGATACGTTACGCTCGTGCATGTTCACACTTTACGGACTTCACTAGCAAGGGTTTGTACCTTAAACGATTACTGTTCCAACATTGTTAGGAGATAGAACAACTAAACACGGTACTACATAATGTTTACAGTCACTATTGTGAACTAGTTGACCGATAAGATATGTTTGTGTCCCAACTCATCAGCGGCATGTTTTCGCAGTCTTTATTCTTTAGATACCAGAAAAATCGTGTAATCTGTAATTTTACCTCTTCAATTCCCAACTGTGCCATTTTTACTAAGCGTGGCTTCGCATGGCGGATGATGCATATACAGCAAGAGACGCTTACCCTGTCGACGCACCCGGTGTCGCTTCTATTGAGTTCCTTGGATTCCCTCAGTTTGTGTTTGTGACCTTGATTTGTCTTCCTAATCTATGTATGAGATTTGAACATCAGTAAACGACTGTTGCCTTTATACATATATGGTCATAGAAAATCCACCTGTATGACTCAATATTACTTATTTCATTTAAAATTAAAAATGTATCTCCCCATGCAAAGCACAGATACAGTTAAGTGTGCCTCATATTTAGATTTAAATCTAAAAATTAACGATGATAGTCAGTTAAGAAATTAACCCCATCCAAAAAGTGATGATTTCAATTTTCTCATAGTGCACTTTCCATTTCTATATAGCAACATCCAACAATGTTTCATATGAACTATATATATCCAGTTGATACGAAATTCCAGAGTTTTTTCCTATCATGATTTCCTTGATAAAGAGTAATTGCTTATAATGCAAAACGGAAGCGCTTGCACCAAGGGCTCCAAGTGGTAAAGTTGAAGTCATCCTATTGGAAGTTTAACGGATTGGCTGACCGTAATGGAATATCTATGTCACAGATGACAACGGATATCTTCCACTTGTTATAACCACAATCATTTATTCTTTTCCTAGGTTGTGACAATACCGGATGCGACTTATCAACGGATTTGTACTTGGGAGCACGACAGGTGTCACTTATAGAGCAGAAATACCAGGATTATAAGTTGGTACACTTGAGAAAATAAAACGCAAATTGGTGCAATTTGGGGAAAAATAATAGTTTCATGTTTTCTGTACACTACAAAATTAAAACAGTTATTTTACCCATATTACACCGATTGTAAGCTTAACTTTACTTTTTCTATTTCTTCTTACTTGACCGAGTACCAGAATATCCTACCACAGAGTAGGTAATCGGTCGAAAAATTAAATACTCCGGAGTTAAAAGTCGGTAATATGAAAAAGTCTATCGAGGCAACTGGTGCTTTTATTAGAGAAGTTCAATAGCAAGTCTCTGTTCCATTTTCAACCTGGAGGATGCATATGCATATGTCCGCCTTAATATAGCCGTTGTAGAAATCTTGGTGTAGATGAGATATCATTCGTTGACTGTCGAATGAATTGAATTATATTAAAGTTGCCGGATGCAGAATAAATGAACTATAAAGGTCAGATTTGATAAAAGTATATTTTCTTTCTAGAAAACCTTTTTTTGTTGAAGATTCTCCCAATAAGAATACTAGAAGAAAAAATCAATACTGGGTATTCAATTATAGGGCAAAACATAGACTGTTAACTGCTGGATTTATGATGTTACAATTGTAACGGGCACATTCCGCTGGGTGACCGTTATTATAATTTTCAAACAAAAATTGCGCAATCTGTAAGGAAATATAATAAATTTGATAAATTTCTGTTGTTTTTATGTTTTTTTTTTTTTTTTGCATACAATTAATTACTTCTTTGATTTAATCTACAGTGTATAAAACGAATATAGGACTTGTAGTCGACTTATTTTCTCGTTGTATAAATAAAGGCAACAGTAGTATACCGCTGTTTAAAAGTCATAAATCGATTAAGAGAAAACAAATCCGAGTTACACACTAAAACCGAGGGAAACACATCAACTATAAGAGGAAAACAACGGAACAACAGAAACACTGAACTGCAACAAAAACAAACGCCAACATACATAGAAACGGACTATTTGATAACAACTTGTATCATTTGAATCTCGAAGTCGTACCTGAAAGGTCCTTATGGATCAAGAAATGCAAAACCCTCCTCGGTACCTGAGTTCCCATTCTTCTTTAACGGAGGTTAGTGTTACCCTTTAGTTCTCTAAGTAATATCATCTTGATTTCTAAATTCTTTTCGTCTTTTTTGTTTCATTGTTTCATTGTGTTATTGTACCTTAACAATTTTTATCTCATTGGTATCATCCTATATTTATTATACTTAAAATAATCATCCTCTTTTGTCTTTTTGTGACGCAACTGATCTCCAGAAACAGAATGTGAGGAATTTCTATCTTCTTGAACTCAGATTTTATTGTACCAGCAATAGTTTAGTAGGCTAAAGATCGACTTATAATTTTCGATTTAGTCCCTCTTCCAAAGTTAATTGCAATTTCTCGTACATAATCAACCGCGTTAGTCAGTTCAGACAATTTGTTTAACATGTCGAAACTGAATGCCTTCTCAAAATTTTTGCATCGATATAAAAATAAGGATATGTGGTATGATTGCAAATGTAACAACTATCCATCATAGTTCCAATGAAGTGTAAGTAAAAAATTTAAGGCAACTGTACGGCCTTCAACAATGACAAAAACTCAATATTGTATAGTCGGCGATAAAAGGCCCCGGCATGAAAAATGTGAAACAATTCCATTGAGAAAAGTTACGGCCTAATCTATACCAAAAACATTTACGAAAAACAAATATGACAGACATGAACAAACGACAACCACTGAACTACATGCTCCTGACTGAATGTAGCGGGTTAAACATGTTTGTGAGCTGTCAACCTCCCCTAACCATGGAAAGTGGGGTTACAGCACAACATAAGAACAAACTGTAAAAATCAGTTGCAATTGGCTTAACTCAAAAGATCGATACGAGGCACAACTACCATAAAAACAATAGACACAAAGCACCGAAATAAGAGTACTCGCAGTTACTGAAAGCTAGTTCAAAGCCAATTACAACTAATAAATAAATCAAATTCTCCCAGATTAAGGTGTCAATCATTACACATCCAACTGATTCAGTGAAAATAAATTAATGACGTAATAAATCAAAAATAACAAAATGGAGGTAAGCTTAATTTTAACGATGAATAATATTCCATACGAGGTGCTGAAAACTGAAAGTGATGATTTCAATTTTCTCATAGTGCACTTTCCATTTCTATATAGCAACATCCAACAATGTTTCATATGAACTATATATATCCAGTTGATACGAAATTCCAGAGTTTTTTCCTATCATGATTTCCTTGATAAAGAGTAATTGCTTATAATGCAAAACGGAAGCGCTTGCACCAAGGGCTCCAAGTGGTAAAGTTGAAGTCATCCTATTGGAAGTTTTACGGATTGGCTGACCGTTATGGAATATCTATGTCACAGATGACAACGGATATCTTCCACTTGTTATAACCACAATCATTTATTCTTTTCCTAGGTTGTGACAATACCGGATGCGACTTATCAACGGATTTGTACTTGGGAGCACGACGGGTGTCACATATAGAGCAGAAATACCAGGATTATAAGTTGGTACACTTGAGAAAATAAAACGCAAATTCGGTGCAATTTGGGGAAAAAAATAATAGTTTCATGTTTTCTGTACACTACAAAATTAAAACAGTTATTTTTACCCATATTACACCGATTGTAAGCTTAACTTTACTTTTTCTATTTCTTCTTACTTGACCGAGTACCAGAATATCCTACCACAGAGTAGGTAATCGGTCGAAAAAATTAAATACTCCGGAGTTAAAAGTCGGTAATATGAAAAAAGTCTATCGAGGCAACTGGTGCTTTTTATTAGAGAAGTTCAATAGCAAGTCTCTGTCCCATTTTCAACCTGGAGGATGCATATGTATATGTCCGCCTTAATATAGCCGTTGTAGAAATCTTGGTGTAGATGAGATATCATTCGTTGACTGTCGAATGAATTGAATTATATTAAAGTTGCCGGATGCAGAATAAATGAACTATAAAGGTCAGATTTGATAAAAAGTATATTTTCTTTCTAGAAGAACCTTTTTTTTTTTGTTGAAGATTCTCCCCAAAAAGAATACTAGAAGAAAAAAATCAATACTGGGTATTCAATTATAGGGCAAAACATAGATTCTTAACAGCTGGATTTATGATGTTACAATTGTAACGGGCACATTCCGCTGGGTGACCGTTGTTATAATTTTCAAACAAAAATTGCGCAATCTGTAAGGAATTATAATAAATTTGATAAATTTCTGTTGTTTTTATGTTGTTTTTTTTTGCATACAATTAATTACTTCTTTGATTTAATCTACAGTGTATTAAACGAATATAGGACTTGTAGTCGATTTATTTTCTCGTTGTATAAATAAAGGCAACAGTAGTATACCGCTGTTTAAAAGTCATAAATCGATTAGGAGAAAACAAATCCGAGTTACACACTAAAACCGAGGGAAACACATCAACTATAAGAGGAAAACAACGGAACAACAGAAACACTGAACTGCAACAAAAACAAACGCCAACATACATAGAAACGGACTATTTGATAACAAATTGTATCATTTGAATCTCGAAGTCGTACCTGAAAGGTCCTTATGGATCAAGAAATGCAAAACCCTCCTCGGTACCTGAGTTCCCATTCTTCTTTAACGGAGGTTAGTGTTACCCTTTAGTTCTCTAAGTAATATCATCTTGATTTCTAAATTCTTTTCGTCTTTTTTGTTTCATTGTGTTATTGTACCTTAACAATTTTTATCTCATTGGTATCATCCTATATTTATTATACTTAAAATAATCATCCTCTTTTGTCTTTTTGTGACGCAACTGATCTCCAGAAACAGAATGTGAGGAATTTCTATCTTCTTGAACTCAGATTTTATTGTACCAGCAATAGTTTAGTAGGCTAAAGATCGACTTATAATTTTCGATTTAGTCCCTCTTCCAAAGTTAATTGCAATTTCTCGTACATAATCAACCGCGTTAGTCAGTTCAGACAATTTGTTTAACACGTCGAAACTGAATGCCTTCTCAAAATTTTTGCATCGATATAAAAATAAGGATATGTGGTATGATTGCAAATGTGACAGCTATCCATCATAGTTCCAATGAAGTGTAAGTAAACAATTTAAGGCAACTGTACGGCCTTCAACAATGACAAAAACTCAATATTGTATAGTCGGCTATAAAAGGCCCCGGCATAAAAAATGTGAAACAATTCCATTGAGAAAAGTTACGGCCTAATCTATACCAAAAACATTTACGAAAAACAAATATGACAGACATGAACAAACGACAACCACTGAACTACATGCTCCTGACTGAATGTAGCGGGTTAAACATGTTTGTGAGCTGTCAACCTCCCCTAACCATGGAAAGTGGGGTTACAGCACAACATAAGAACAAACTGTAAAAATCAGTTGCAATTGGCTTAACTCAAAAGATCGATACGAGGCACAACTAACATAAAACAATAGACACAAAGCACCGAAATAAGAGTACTCGCAGTTACTGAAAGCTAGTTCAAAGCCAATTACAACTAATAAATAAATCAAATTCTCCCAGATTAAGGTGTCAATCATTACACATCCAACTGATTCAGTGAAAATAAATTAATGACGTAATAAATCAAAATAACAAAATGGAGGTAAGCTTAATTTTAACGATGAATAATATTCCATACGAGGTGCTGAAAACTGTAAATTGGTAAACATGATTAAAAATGAAAACAGACATTCGGAGCACAATACCTGCAAATGTGAAACCTCAACGGACCAGTTAAAACATCTAAGGCCAATTATTATTGAAGGATTTGTTCCTTTTAAATTTTTATATTTCAATTGAATACTTTTCTTTGTGAAAAGTGTTTTGTAGACCAAACGTGTGTACAGCGAACTGAAATGGCAAGATTTGTCTCTTTGATGACTTTTACAACCACTAAATTGACACCAATGACTGAGTGATTTATTACTTTATTAATTTTAAATACTCCAAGATGAATATTTTACTTCGTACAAAGAACGATAATCGCTGACACCTAAATGTGTAAGCCTTGTATCTTTGATGACTAATTTACTCTGCATCCAGTACAATACTGGTGGAAGTTTCGTCCCCGAAGGTATCACCAACCCAGTCGTCAGCATTACTGTGTTGACATGAAATCGCATTGGTACGGTCCTTTTCTGTAAAATAGCTGATTATAAATTGTTAAAATAATTCGAAACACTAAGGTTTTCTAACCCGAATCAAAGATAGTCTTGGTCTTGAGAACAAAGTTTTACGATTAAAATGATAATTTCAGCTTTCCAATTATGAACTTTCCATTTCTATGTAGCAACATTCCAGCAGCACCTACATATGGAGTATATATCTCCCAGTTGATACGATACTCCAGAGCTTGAATTGCCTATCATGATTTTTTGATAGAGGGTTGCTGCTTACAAGGAAGCTATTGAACCAAGAGTTCCAAGTGGTTAAGTTGAAATCATCCATTCGGAAATTTTACGGACGCTATCACGAGTTGGTTGGCCGTTCTAGAATATCTGTTTCCCAAATGATGACGGATATGTTCCAATTGTCGTAACCAGAATCCCGTACTCTTTTCCTCGAATGTGACTTACCGAATTAGACTTATCACCAGGTTTGTACTTACATGAGCAACACGACGGGTGTCACATTTGGAGAAAGATATGCTTAATCTTCCGGAGCATCTGAGATCAAATTACCAAATGATAAGCCTGGTATCTATGATGAGCTTGTATTTAATTATACAACTGGTATCTTTGTTAATTTTTTATACCTTGACTTACCGAAATATTATTTGAACATCTACTCACTACTATCATATTAAAATTTATTATCAATCGATTCCCTTGTCTCACATATCAACTGAGTGCTCCCATGTTTATGATAGTATAAGGGTAAAAATCGAGAAAAAAACCCCCATTGTTCTGCTGTTTGTCCCGAGTTAAAGGCTTATCTTTAACTTTGAAGCGATGACCAGCTATGCCTAGTTCTGTTCTTTTGCTTTGGTTTATTTTAAGTGATGGCAGGAATTTTGTTCGTGGATTAATATCTTATGTCCCTTCTTTTTATTTCGTCTTATGTTCGTGATGTCTCTTGATCCTTTTCGATTTCTGCATCTATAAATCAAACAAAATTATCCGATTTGCACTGTCTTTACCCTTAATTTCAAAACTGGCGTCAACGGCAACATTCTACCAATAATCATCTAGTATGAATGATATCATTATCTTCAACGCTTACAACAAATGATTTTTCTCACAAATATTATTTAGAGTACTAGAAACTATGGCAAACGAGACGATTTTAATTTTGAAATTATAAATTTGCACCACTTTAGCAGCAATATACCAATTTCACCTGCATATGGGATATACATTTCCCAACTTATTCTGTATTCAAGAGCTTGCAGCTGCTACTCAGACTTTATAAAACGTCACCAGTGTCTGAGAGCAGAAAGTTCATCGGAAGATACCAAGACCTTGTTGATAAATATTCCGTATCAATAATACATGATGGTCTTGAAGTATAGATTCTAGGTACTGACTTTGTTTATCGTGTTAATAACGTGTTATAGTGTTCTTTTTATTTCTCTTTGTATATTTTTAACTTTTCCTGTTTAGTCCATGTTTGGTAATATCCTTTTGACGTGGTTCGGTATTTATACATCCTGCCATTGTATTATTCTTCTATGGTCAGTTTTTATATTCTTGTCTTTCATTTTTGCATATGTGCTTTGTCTATAGAGTGTCTTTATGCCATTTTTTTCTTTTTGACATAGTTGTTTGCTTTTATAGTGATTATAACACAATGTTGACTGCTGTACCCCAATTTTTGACACTTTTACCTATTACGTCAGTTTGTTTTGTACACACATTGATGTCAATATAATGGAATTCTATGCAACTGTCATACAAGTCAGAGGTTTAGCTAGCTATAAAACTAGGTTCAATCCTCCATTTTCATAAGGAAATGCCTGTACCAAGTCAGGAATATGACAGTTGTTTTCCATTTGTTTGATGTGTCTGGGCTTTTGATTTTGCCATTTGATAAGGGACTTTCAGTTTTGAATTTTCCTTGGAGTTCGGTATTTTTGTTATTTTACCTTTTTAGATAATTTCCCAGCAAAGATCTATTATGCAGTGGGTATTTTTATTTTATTTTCTCTCTCAAAAGAGGTTAAAGCAGTTTTTCTGTAGTTGAAAATCTTTCAAATGACAAAAAAAATCATCCATCATATTGCAAAGACGATTTAAGGAGATCAATGACCAACATAAGACTATGACAGTGTTCGAGATAACTGAACAAAAGCCCAACGAAGTGTAAATATGTAGACATATGTCGAATTTTTCTCATGTACAACTGCTATTGAAATAGACAAACACGGGAAACTTTTTTCCCAAGGCAAATGGAAAGTAGTTTTGTCATGGCTTTCAATAAATATCTCGGAATGAAATTTATGAGTGTAGAACCTAAAGTTGTATATCAGCAGTATAGTGCGCCATGATAGAATAGATTTAGAAAAACGCTTGCGAGATAGAATTAATTCTGAATTTGTCAAAATTCTATCCAAACCAAAAAACCGTGCTTTTAATAACCAAATCAGTTCTGATATTGCATTTGGCACACAGGTTACAACAGACGTGTGACAAACAAACCCTACAACTGGACATGGAAACGAAGAACAGCTCTTGATACGAAAGCCAAAAAAATAAACCCTAAAAGTAGATAAAAATGGACCCGTTTTTATCAATTTAGTAGGGAACCCCCTTGCTTGTATTTTAAAATTTGGAAGTCTAGACATAACAGTCAAATTCTAATTTCCGACACCATGAATACACTAAGATTCAGGACTTCTTTGTAACCGGTGGTTTTAACAGTAACTTCATATTGGGACGTGACTGGTTCAAAGAAAAATGGGGTTTAACTTTATTTCGATTTTGGCATTTGGGCATCGGTTAGAAATGTTTCACATTTTCTCAATCTTAAGACTGAATACAAAAGTAGTAGAACTCAAGCATAAGTTTGATGCTATATAGTACGCACGATTAAACAAAGGCTTTCAAACACCCGATTCAAGACTGGTACAGATTACCAATATAGACTAAGGGTGTCTTCTAGTTGAACCAGGTTCACTGATGAGTCTTTTGTAGAAGAAACGCGCGTCTGGCGTATAAAATGTTTGATATAAAAATAAGGAGATGAGGTATGATTGCCAATGTGACAACAATCCACCACAGTTCAAATAAAGTGGATGTAAGCAATTATAGGCAACCGTACGGCCTTCAACAATGAGAAAAACCCATACCGTATAGTCGGCTATAAAAGGCCCCGACATGAAAAATATGAAATTCAATTGAGAAAATTAACGGCCTAATTTATAACAAAACAATTAACGAAAAACAAATATGACAGACATGAACCAACGACAACCACTGAACTACAGGCTCCTGACTTGGGACAGGCACATAAAGAATGTGGCGGGGTTAAACATGTTTGTTAGCGCTCAACCCTCTCCCTTACCTGGGACAGTGGTGTAATAGCACAACATAAGCCTGGTATCTATGATAAGTTTATTTACAACCACTAGGTCGATGCCACTGCTGGTGGAGGTTTCCTCCCCGAGTGTATCACCAGAACAGTAGTCAGCACTTCGGTGTTGACATAAATTATCATTGATATGGTCAAAATTATTAGTTAGTTGTTTACAAAACTTATTTTTCGAAATTCTAAGGATTTTCTATCTCAGAAACAGATTACCTTAGCTGTATTTGGCAAAAAAAAAACTTTAGGAATTTTGGGTCCACAATGCTCTTTAACTTCGAACTTTATTTGGCCTTTTTTTTCAAAACTTTTTTGATTTGAACGTCACTGATGAGTCTTTCGTAGACAAAACGCGCGTCTGGCGTACAATTTAAAAAAAATTGGTATCTATGATGAGTGTATTGACACGTGATGAATCTATAAACAAAGTAGGGGTTAGAAACGGAAGACTCTTGCAAGAGTCCTTAGGTGTTTATATATAAACCAACAGAGAATACGCCTGCCGATTTCAGGGCAGACAAAGAACTAGGCGAGTTAAGGTCATCGGACTCAAGACTGTTGAGAAACAAATGGTACAAGAGACAACCCATCAATTAAGAATAGACAATACAAATCAATGTTAAACAAATGAAAGGTGTTATGCAAAGTCATAGAAGAAATTCTTGAGGCTAAAACCATTGATGGGTTAAAATCCTCTTGATTGTTTTCAATGAGATGGTTAAAAGAATCTGCGTAGATTTCAGAAGATGGAACAAAATATTCAGACCTATTTCTTTTCGTTTATCTTTGATAAGATCATGAAACTCTTAAGGATATCTTCGTGTTTCATTACATTTGATTTGAAAAGTCGTAACTGTCAAGTTAAACTATAAAAAAAAGATAGTAACGAAGACTGTGTTTGCTTGCCAGAAATAACTGTCAATTATATGTTATGCCTTTCGTTCTCATTCAGTCTGCCAAGAATTGACGGACAGTCTTACAGGGGTGGGAAGATTTCGTTATTACATGTATTTATTTGGACTACATTCTAGGATTGAAATTGAAAAAGTGTACTTTCTTTTAAGAATAATCTGAATATTTGGCTTTCTTGGGCCTGTCAAAACAGTGAATTCCACTAGAATCCTGGTGCATCTCTGGAGCAAAAACATCAGAACTGGTTGACTTGATTGAGCACAGAATTTCCAAAGCAATCAAAAGACATTATCACATCATTATTTACCTTTGGTCAGGAACCTGTGATTTTACCCTAAAAGAGGAAATTTATTAGACTTAGACACCAAAGTTCTATAACTGTAAATTCCATACTAAGAGAATACGAAAGAGCAATACACATTGTTGAGCAACATCCAGGTGCCGAGATAAAGTTTGTGGATTGTCCCATACTGTCAATCACCAAGTACAATAAGTTCAAAGGACATAAACAACCTGCATCATTTAAAGTTGAAGACTTCAAGTAACTAAACAGATCCAGAAGCTTAACTCTGAAATCATAGACCTAAACCAGCAATAAAATAAGAACACTATAAAAGTTAGCAAATACTTCATCAGAGGCAGAAAAATAAAAAGGCGGCTAACATCTCAATCAACAAAAAGACGTCCTACACCCAGGAAACTTATTTAGCCTTGCCATCACCAAACAACTATTGCTTGACACCTACAGTGAATGCTACAACGCAACACAAGAATCAGAATTTGTCCAACTAAAAGTCGAAGAAGCAGAGCTATTGACAATATTCTAGCGCCAAGACGAAAATACTGTAGTAAAGGGCTTAGGTGAGTTTATCTTATCAGTCTTTACTACACCGTTTTATAATCGAAACAAGTGCTATAGAATATATTCAGCAAATGACATCTGCATTAAATATCAACTTCAACTTTTAAAATGCGGTTTATCACAATTTCTATCATCATTGCAAGCACCATTATGAACATGAAAAATCAGCTATGACAAACACTAAAGAAGAAGAGGTACAAATAAAACAGGATAAAATATCTCTGTGCGATGGGATTGTATCATTTGTGACAATCCAAATTACAATTCCTTATGTTATGGTTCAACAGCTATCTCAATAAACAATAGCTTTAACATACTACTAGAAAGTACACTTGATATGAGTACAGCATCCCAACAAGAAAGTGTAAAACCAAAACACACATCAACTCCAAAGAGAGAAAAACAAGAAAAACAGAAATAAACCATTTATACCATTAAGGATACTAAATGTGAACTTTCAGTCCATAAGAAATAAACAACACCAAGTCCAAAATCTTATAGATAGTACAAAGCCAGACGTAATGATAATGAAAGAAACCTGGTTGGATTCATCAATCACCAACAGCCAAATATTCCCACCAGAATATAACATCTATCGAAAGAACAGAAAGGAAAATAAAACTGGGGGTGGAGTCCTTATCGCCATACACAGCAAGTTCTTAAGCACTGAAATACCAGAACTAGACACTAACTGTGAAATAATATGGGCACGAATACAACAAAAAGGCACAAAAGACCTCTACATATGCTCATATTATTATCCTAAAACATCTAACAAAGAAAGCCTCTCTGAATTTGAAAAAGCTGTTAATAGAGCTTCACAAAACAATGCATGCTTAATGATTGGGGTGACTTCAACCTACCAGGATGGAATTGGACAAACAAAACAGAACGCCAAGGAACCCAACATGCAGAACAACACTTCCAGCTTACAGATATTCTTGATGACAATGGATTAACTCAATTAGTTCAAGAGCCAACTAGAAATAATAACACATTGGACCTTCTTATCACCAACTGTCCTAGTAAAATGATGAGACTTGATGTCATCCCAGGAATTTCAGACCATGATACTAGTATTGTGTATGCAGAAAGGAACTCCAATCCAATGACAAACAACCAAAAAGCCAAGAAAAATCCAACTGTATAGGAAAGCTAAATGGGACAGCATAAAAGAAGATATGAAATTGCTTTATATTAAAATTAAAAAAGAAAGCCTGAACAAAAAGACAAACATCAATATACTCTGAAATATGTTCAAAAAGACCTAGAAAGCAGTACTAACCAGCATATGCAAGACTAAGTCTAAAGACAAAACCCATGGTACATTCTAGGATTGAAATTGAAAAAGTGTACTTTCTTTTAAGAAGAAT
Source organism: Mytilus coruscus (assembly GCA_017311375.1). NCBI lineage: Eukaryota > Metazoa > Mollusca > Bivalvia > Mytilida > Mytilidae > Mytilus > Mytilus coruscus. Next base: position 35,887,320 of record CM029603.1, on the reverse strand, counting down.
CTGAATATTTGGCTTTCTATTTGGCAAGATAAGTGTCAAACCAGATTCAAAAAATTGGAGCGATTAAGAACTTGCAAAACCAAAAAAATGTAAGGGAGGCATATTGATATGTCATTTTCTGTAAATGAATGCTGAATGGAGTCTTATGTAGACAAATTATGTTGAAAGTCTGTAATATGAAGGTTTTTCTATAAGTATCATATAAACTTGATATTATCAATGTTCTATGAAAATGAGTTCATGGTCAGATGAACTATGCCTGACAGACGTACATCTTACAATCATTCCATACACCAAATACAGTGTTCCTATTGCTTATAGTACCTGAGAAACAGATCAAACGACAAAATCTTAACATTGACCATTGAACCATGAAAATGAGGTCAAGGTAATATGACCCTTTCTAGACAGACATGTACACCTAAAAAAGAAATATATTGCTGAACAACCCCAAATTCCAAGCGGATTCAGATTCAAAACACCAATACTAGTATCTGACAGCAAGGGCTATACCGTACGCAACGCCTGTCAAAACAGTGAATTCCCACTAGAATCCTGGTGCATCTCTGGAGCAAAAACATCAGAACTGGTTGACTTGATTGAGCACAGAATTTCCAAAGCAATCAAAAGACATTATCACATCATTATTTACCTTTGGTCAGGAACCTGTGATTTTACCCTAAAAGAGAGGAAATTTATTAGACTTAGACACCAAAGTTCTATAACTGTAAATTCCATACTAAGAGAATACGAAAGAGCAATACACATTGTTGAGCAACATCCAGGTGCCGAGATAAAGTTTGTGGATTGTCCCATACTGTCAATCACCAAGTACAATAAGTTCAAAGGACATAAACAACCTGCATCATTTAAAGTTGAAGACTTCCAAGTAACTAAACAGATCCAGAAGCTTAACTCTGAAATCATAGACCTAAACCAGCAATAAAATAAGAACACTATAAAAGTTAGCAAATACTTCATCAGAGGCAGAAAAATAAAAAGAGGCGGCTAACATCTCAATCAACAAAAAAGACGTCCTACACCCAGGAAACTTATTTAGCCTTGCCATCACCAAACAACTATTGCTTGACACCTACAGTGAATGCTACAACGCAACACAAGAATCAGAATTTGTCCAACTAAAAGTCGAAGAAGCAGAGCTATTGACAATATTCTAGCGCCAAGACGAAAATACTGTAGTAAAGGGCTTAGGTGGGTTTATCTTATCAGTCTTTACTACACCGTTTTATAATCGAAACAAGTGCTATAGAATATATTCAGCAAATGACATCTGCATTAAATATCAACTTCAACTTTTAAAATGCGGTTTATCACAATTTCTATCATCATTGCAAGCACCATTATGAACATGAAAAATCAGCTATGACAAACACTAAAGAAGAAGAGGTACAAATAAAACAGGATAAAATATCTCTGTGCGATGGGATTGTATCATTTGTGACAATCCAAATTACAATTCCTTATGTTATGGTTCAACAGCTATCTCAATAAACAATAGCTTTAACATACTACTAGAAAGTACACTTGATATGAGTACAACATCCCAACAAGAAAGTGTAAAACCAAAACTCACATCAACTCCAAAGAGAAAACAAGAAAACAGAAGTAAACCATTTATACCATTAAGGATACTAAATGTGAACTGTCAGTCCATAAGAAATAAACAACACAAAGTCCCAAATCTTATAGATAGTACAAAACCAGACGTAATGATAATGAAAGAAACCTGGTTGGATTCATCAATCACCAACAGCCAAATATTCCCACCAAAATATAACATCTATCGAAAGGACAGAAAGGAAAATAAAACTGGGGGTGGAGTCCTTATCGCCATACACAACAAGTTCTTAAGCACGGAAATACCAGAACTAGATACAGTGACTAACTATGAAATAATATGGGCACGAATAACAAAAAGGCACAAAAGACCTCTACATATGCTCATATTATAATCCTAAAACATCTCACAAAGAAAGCCTCTCTGAATTTGTAACAGCTGTTAATAGAGCTTCACAAAACAATGCATGCTTAATGATTTGGGGTGACGTCAACCTACCAGGATGGAATTGGACAAACAAAACAGTACGCCAAGGAACCCAACATGCAGAACAACACTACAAGCTTACAGATATTCTTGATGACAATGGATTAACTCAATTATTCAAGAGCCAACTAGAAATAAAAACACATTGGACCTTCTTATCACCAACTGTCCTAGTAAAATGATGAGACTTGATGTCATCCCAGGAATTTCAGACCCAATCCAATGACAAACAACCAAAAGCCAAAAAAATCCAACTGCATAGGAAAGCTAAATGGGACTGCATAAAAGAAGATATGAAATATTAAAATTAAAAAGAAAGCCTGAACAAAAAGACAAACATCAATATACTCTGAAATATGTTCAAAAAAGACCTAGAAAGCAGTACTAACCAGCATATGCAAGACTAAGTCTAAAGACAAAAACCCATGGATTACCCAGGAAATCAAAAAAACTTATGAAGCGAAGAGACCGAGCCTATAAAAAGAAAAAGAAATCAAACCATGCTACTGATATTAAAAGATTTAAACTACTGAAACAAACCATCCAAAGAAAATCAAGACAAGCCTATTGGAAATATATAGAAGATATAATAACTCCAGAAGATAACGAGGACATCCGTTCACCAGAAAAAAGATTCTGGACCTACTAGTACATCAAACACAAGAAAAGTGATAAAAATGGAGTAGCACCACTTAGAAGAAATGGAAAATTAGAAACTGGTCCAATAAACAAAGCAAATATACTAAACGATCAATTCAAATCAGTCTTCTCCGCTGCATGTCACATCAGTAAAAGAGATTTTGAAAAGAAAAAACACATGACAGATCTACCAAAAACAATCAAGACAGCGAACAAATAATCATCACTAACAATAGAGTGGAAAACAACTGAAAAATCTAAAACCACACAAGGCTGCTGGACCAGACAACACCAAACCAATGATACTGAAAGAACAAGCCAGTGAAATTGCTCCGTTCTTAACCATCATTTACAATTTTTCAATGGAGAAAGGAAAGATACCCTATGACTGGCGAACTGCAAATGTCACTCCGGCATACAAGAAAGGCCAGAAATACATACCAGCTAACTATAGGCCAATATCACTAACATGTATCTGTTGCAAAATAATAGAACATATAGTCACCAGTAACATCATGAAACATGCAGAAGTAAATAACATCCTATACCCTCTACAACATGGCTTCAGGAGTAAAAGATCATGCGAAACACAACTCCTTGAATGTATCGATATCACAAAAAATCTGGAGAACGGAAAACAATCAGATCTGCTAATACTGGACTTTTCAAAAGCTTTTGACAAAGTGTCCACAGTTTCCACCTCCATAAACTACATCATTATGGCATTCGAGGTAAAACAATCAAATGAATAAAGAATTTCTCACCAACAGAACCCAAGTAGTAGTTGTTGAAGGTGAAACATCAGACAGATTGAAAGTAGAATCCGGATTACCTCAAGGATCGGTCTTAGGACCCAGTCTCGTTCTGTTTTACATTAACGACCTACACTCAACAGTGAGCAGTTGCGGATGATACTGTTGTCTATTTGACCATTTCCTCAGACAACGACTGCCACAAACTCCAAGAAGACCTGAACAAACTGGCAAAATGGGAAAAACTTTGGAAAATGGAGTTCCACTCTGAAAAATGCAGCGTCCTCACAGTAACAAAAAAGAAAAATCCAATCAAGTGGGACTACAAACTCCACGGCCATACTCTGGAGCATGAAACATCAACTAAATACCTAGGCTGCACCATTGCAAATGATCTAGATTGGGGAGAACACATAAACAACATCACTAGAAAAGCCAGCCGAAGCCTTGGTTTCTTATATAAAAACCTCCACATCAGCTCAAAATCCACCAAAGAGCATGCCTATAAAATATTAGTAAGACCGCAAATGGAATGCTCCACGACAGTATGGGACCCGTACCAGCAAAACCACATAGATGAAATTGAAAAAGTACAAAGACGAACTGCACGATATGTAACCAGCAGACACAGAAATAGATCAAGTGTCAGCAATATGATAACTGAATTAGGATGAAAAAGTCTACAAACAAGACGAAAAGAAGCTAGACTCATCATGTGTTACAAAATAACAAACGACCTTGTAGCCATAGACAAGAGTAAATACCTACAAGAGTGCACACGCTGAAATGTCTCGCCTTCTTTACTAACCATTGATATTATGTTGATAGTCCTAAATATAAAGCTTTACCACAACTATTATATAAACTTAACATGATCAAAGAAAATGAGGTCAAGGTCAGATAAACCAAACGAGAAATACATGTACACCTTACAATCATCCAATACACTAAATATAGTTGACCTATTCCTTATAGTTCCTAAGAAACAGGTTTAACCAAGAAAACTCAACATTCATGATTTACCATGAAAATGAGGTCAAGGTCAGATCAATCATGCCAGGTAGACATGTACATCTTATAATCAATCTATGCATTAAATACTGTTGACCTATTGCTTATAGTATCTAAGAAACAAACTTAACAAAGAAAACTGAACACTGACCAATGAACCACCAAAATGAGGTCAAGGTCAGATGATACCTGCCAGACAAATATATACAGCTTACAATCCTTCCATACAACAAATAAAGTTGACCTATTGCTAATAGTTTAAGAAAAAAGACCAAAACACAAAAACTTAACACTGAGTAATGAACCATGAAAATGAGGTCAAGGTCAGATGACACCTGCCAGTTGGACATGTACACCTTACAACCCTTCCATTCACCGAATATACTAAACCAATTGCTTATAGTAACTGAGATATGGACTTGAACACCAAAACTTAACCTTGTTCACTGATCCATGAAATGAGGTCGAGGTCAAGTGAAAACTGTCTGACGGGCATGAGGACCGTGCAAGGTACGAACATACCAAATATAGTTATCCTATAAGAGAGAAATTAACATTACAAAAGATCTTAACTTTTTTTTCAAGTAATCACTGAACCATGACAATGAGGTCAAGGACAATGGACATGTGACAGACGGAAACTTCGTAACATAAGGCATCTATATACAAAGTATGAGCATTCAGGTCTTCCACCTTCTAAAATATAAAGCTTTTAAGAAGTTAGTTAACGCCGCCGCCAGATCACTATCCCTATGTCCAGCTTTCTGCGACTAAAGTCGTAGGCTCAACAAAAGCCAAAATTAAGCTCTAGCCGGACAGGACATCATACTTACCTTTTACAGCCAGCCACCAAAGATTGTAGGAAATGGTCCTTCTTCGTAAACACCGTAAAGGATTGGAACAAACTGCCTCCAGATATCGCCACAGCAAAGTCTTCTCAAACCAAAATCAATCCATAATTTGTTTTTAACCAGTTTTTAATCATGCGCAACTTGCCAGAATATTCATGATGTTGAATGTGGGCAGTATTTGGAAGAAGAAGTAGGAAGATACCAAACAAGTTCACAAAACACTGCATAGAAAATAGACTGAGCAACATAACCCCAACAAAAGAAAGGTTGTGGTCTAAGGTGCTGTGGAAGTGTAAGCAGATCCTGCTCTCCCGGTGGCACACGATATCTGTCATATTTACTGATTTGTAGATCATTGAGCCATACATATTTATTTCTATCAACTATGCTATTGGCAGAGAACGCAATAATGGTAGAAACTACCATTGAAGGGAAAAAGCTCCTATTTGGTCATGTTTAATTATGTGCAGATCCTATTATGCTGTTTACATTGTGGTTTTCCCTAAAAATGAAAAGAAATGATAATGAAAGATTGTAAGTACTGAAAGGTAAAGATTGCTTTAATTTATCAGTGGGAAGTAAAATTAAACATTGCATAGCATTGGTTGTAGTTGATTCAACTACAATTATGGACAAAGGAAGATAACTCCAACTTTAAAGATTACTTAAACAATGATATTTTTAGAACAGATACTAGATTCCTGCACCTTGCACAAGTTATGTAATATTCTTGACAAGTATAACATCATTTTGTAACTTGAATATCTGAGCATATATTTCATTGATAAACTTATTGAAATGTTCATGGATAGGATGTATATAGAGTGTTATGATCAATGCACTATATTTTGTGCATCTCAAAAGAAATGACAAACCTTGGAAGATTTAGATATCAAGTCAGTACCATAGGGTTTTGATTGCATTTCATGCAATCTTTACCCAAAAATCATCACTAAAGGGCCGCAACTACTATAAAGAGTTAACATGACAATTTCCACAATGTTAACTTATTTGGTTATATATCCAACTGATTACTTTTGTTTTAAAATGTTTCTCTCTTACAAATGTAGTTTCAAGTTTACAGCCAAATTAACACTCATAAATAGGTAAACATTGTCATTTAAGGGTATTGAGTACTAAAGGAATCAACTGAAGATTTCTGTAATGTGATTGATTTGTAGATCTGGTCTTCCTGGTCAATTTTGCCATTAAAGGTTTCACTATATCTATTAAAGTTATCATGATAATAGCCAGAATTCACTTAAAATGGACATTTCAGGGGCCACAACTCAAAATGGGTTGTCTGGATTTTTCTAATCATTTCAGGATAGAAAGATCCTGCTAATAACTTTTTAAATGAGTTTTATTCTGACTGCTTTCGTTTGTAATAAAAGCCAAGAACTGCAGTTTTGACCCAATGTTCTATTTTTTTTAGTAATGGCGGTCATGCTTGATGTTGAATCAAACTCTTCAATATAACTTATTAACTAGACATACAAAGGAACGTTCACAAAATGTTTGGTTCAAATCTGTTATCAAGCAGTTTCAGAGAAGATTTAAAGAAAAGTTTAGGCTAATGACAACAAGAGATGTCAAGTGCTGCAATAACTCACATGGACCTTTCAGTCCAGGTGATATGTTAAAGGAATGTGGAGGTGAATCAACAACATACCAGTCTACAACACATGCTAACAGCCCAAGATATAATTGTATTGTGATTTAATTACATACAAACCAGACTGTCAGCTTTCCATGAACTACCTGAAAGAAAAATATCATCTGGTATACATGGAATTTGTATACCAAGAACGAAGACGCTCATGGTCAACTGAGATGGAGATCTTAAATTTACAGGGAAATCTAAGATCCTGGGCACATGATGCAGGCAATCAAAATATAAAAATAAGATGATGTGGTATGATTGTCTATCAGAGACTATCCATCAGATAGTTTATGATACAGATGTTTCAACTGTAAGTCACTTTATGGCCATCAAAGACGAAAATCAATACCATATAGTAAGGGTTAAAGGGCCCCACCATGACAAAGTGCTAAACAATTCAGATGAGAAAACTAACAGCAGTTAATGTACAAGACAAGAAATGAAAATCAAACAGCGAACAATGACAACCACTGTAGTACAGTTACCGGATTTGGGACTTGCACATACAAAATGTGAAGGGCTAAACATGATTGCAAGCACACAACCATCTTCACATGCAGCGGTTTGTAGCTCTGGGACATCTTTATCTGATTATTACTGAGATTTGTATAGTTACAATAATATCAAGCTTCAAAATTGTGCATAGATTTATGACAATTTGGCTAAAGTCCAACAAAATGCTCAGCTTACCCTGTAGGTATCACTAGCCTAGTAATCAGCACTCCTTTGGTTACATGATATATCATTGATGCAGTCATTTTTTGTATTTATTGTTCATAAAATGCTCAAATCACTCGAAACACTAAGGTATTTCTACCCCCAAGCAAATATGGGTGTAGCAGATTTTGTATAAGTGTTTGGCAATGACTGCAAATTGTTCATTATTAGGTCTTTAATAAAAAGTATTATTTTCCCAGCAAAATTGATAACATGGACTCTTGAAGTCTTCTTATGGCACTTAATCATCTAGTAAAATTCTGAACATGAACTTGCTAACATTATAAACAAAATCCAAGAAACACATTATACTTCCAGACCAAATTTACTGTTATCTAACCAACCAACTTTAATAATAAATAGCTTTATATATCAAGGCTCATGTTTCTTGATGTTATATACAAAAAAAAAAGCTTTTCATCCTGTTCCATCATTTATTTACATATGATTAAAAACTGTAAAAAAACACATTTTTATTGAACAAGAGTAGAGATTTTAAGGAATTTGTTATCATATAATGTATAGTAAAATTATACTTTTAACAAAATTTAACAACTAGCAACAATAACAACAATGACTAGATAAATGTTACCTGCACTGCAGTTTCAAAAGAAATAACATATCACAGATTACCTTGATGAGCATATCAATAACTTTAAAAAAATACATAATTCTGTCAAATAAGCTAGGAGAAAAACATAAAAAAAAAATGACATTTCAGTCTTCAAAGCCAAAAACAGAATCAATGTCAAACCATGTCTCTTCTTTATGCTTTGCTTTATGTGATGGTCTATCTTTTGGTGATGATTTAAAGAATTTCCCTGGTGGTTTACTTGGTGTTTTTCTGATATTTGGTGTCCTTGGTACAACCATTGTCTGAAAGAATAACCAAACATATTCTTCATAAAAACAATTGATTGTTCATCATTAAAAAAATTTTTAATATTCTGTACATTTTTGATGGCTCTATCTAAAGATAACTCCTCAAAAGTAGCTTTAGATTAATTACCTGAAAATTTATCCTGCATTTTAACTGCAAAACTTGTTGTTGTAAATGGGTTAAAATAACACATTTGGGATATAAATTTACAGTATAAAACATCTCAATTTTGGATTTCTTCAAAATCATTCAATATTGCATTTGTTTTGACAAATAGAACGAACTTTTAGTAAATGACTTTTACGGAAACTTAAAAAATTACTGAATTGAACCCTCTTCAAAGGAATCAATCTAAAAAACAATCAAGTATCAAGAAAAGTTGCTAACCATAAGTTATTGCCTTTTATCTAACTATTTGCCCTTCCTAATATTTTCCTCAAAATGATATGTGTGAACAAAAGTGAATTCATATCCTATTTTAGATATTATATCTCTAATCAGTTATTATACCCCATCTTACCAATGGATATGGTTTTTAACAGGTGAAAATTTTGCATCATAACACTAATATATAACACATTAAAAGGTACTTGACCACCTAAACAAAAATATCATACATGTCCAATAGACTATGAAAAGGAAAGAAATTTCATGCATGTCTGATAGACCAAGAAAGGGAGAGTTTTTGCCTGGCAGCTTACCAATTCACTAAAGTTATTTCATGTTCAGATGATCTAGAAATAAGAATATAAAAAAAAACTCCTCAAAGATACCATGCTGATAACTTAGTAGGGCAGACAGGCGTTTCATCTACATGAAACTCTTCAATGTCGATAAACTAAAAATTAAATTAGAAGGCCAAATCAATTTATGAATTGAAGAGTTTGAAAACCAAAAGTTGTAAAAAAGTATAACCTCATATTAACAACGTAACAATATTAAAAACAAAATGACTATAGCATCAAATATAGGTTCTATATTATACAATTTTGATTGCAAATTGAAGATGAAATGGATAGTTTGACAAAAATGCCTGAATAGAAATAAGAAATATAGAATTTTTCCATCCTCAAGGCAAAAGAAGTATATAGACATTTAAACATTTTAATTATTTTAATCACAAATAACCTAATCTGACTTAGTTCAACCATCTTCTGAAAATATATTTTGGTTACAATTTCTCATCTTTTTTAGACTATGAGGTACAACTATAGTAATACCTTTTCAGCAATATCAAATTTTTGGTTAACATTCTCTTTATTTTCAGGGTTCAGTGATAAATTAACTCTTGCCTGAAAAATTCATAAAATTATATTAAATTTCTTTTATTAAACCTACCTTAAGCAATTTGATATACTAGATCTACATAATTTAGAATTTTATATAGTTGCAAGTACTTTCCAAGAAAATTTTGTCAAAATTCTTAAATTTACTCCATGTTAAATGTAATTAGGAACTCAGATGAATTGAATGTTTATTAAACAACATAAACAATAAAGACCACAAGAAAATAATACAGGCTATATTGTTTTTAAATTTTGAAGAAAAAAAACCAATACCTAAATTACTGTAAAACAAATAAACTGAAATGGTTAAACTGAAATAGAAAAAGGTAGAATTTGGCTTAAAAGCAGAAAAAATAATTAGTAATGCAGATGTCTATTTTGGAAAACAAGTGTTGTGTTGTTATCTCATGAACAATTACCCCACTTCTCATTTTATGTATATGTCTGCAGTTATCAGAAAAATGATTTATAAACTGTTTTACCTCTTGTTTAGGTGTTTTAGGTACAGGTGGACCTCTAGGTTTCCTCTGTAATGGAATTCTACTTTTATCAATCATATCATCATCATCACTACCAACACCCCTGATCTCTGGTGTTTTAATTTTTGGTGAAGGTCTAACATGCAGGGGCAGATTTTTCTGACCAGCTTTGTATCTGAAGTCTACTTCTCCTATCTGCAAATCAAGAATCATATAAATGTACTATCATTCTTGACCATGTTAAGTTAAAGCAATTATATTCTATTATTTCTGAAAATCAATTAAATTGTGACTTATGCAGTCAAATATGAAAAAAAAAACACTTGTATTTTATGAAACTTCATTTGAATGGAGGGTAGAAATTATATTTAGCTTCATTAATTCCAACATTCTTGTTTCATCACGGTTTGATATGACCGCAGTAGGCTGAATATGTTTGTCCTCTTTCAGTATAATTTCAATATATTTTCATAATATTTTTGGCACTTAAGTAGCTGGCACCTGAAAGTCCTGCAGGTGGATAACTGCCAGCAAAAGGTTACTTTTAAAACCTTGAATATCAGGGAATTCATTCAAACTTTGGTAACTCAAACCACAGGTAAAACACAACAGATTATTCCAACTGATCTGAAAGTACTGACTATTTTCCATATATGTTCATCAACGCTTTATGTTTGCAAGAATCATTTTCCATGTTTGCATGACAAAACACAAAGTACCTTACCTCAACTTCCATCAGTTCAGAAGAAGAAGAACAGTCAGATTCAGATCCATCGGATTCAAATGCTACTCTCCTTTTCTTCACTGCTGAATTTCTATCGGTATTCTTTAAGATACTTCTCTGTGGAGTTCTCAAAGCAGACAATGGTGTTTGGGCTGTAGGAGTTTTGAACAAAACTGGTGTACATGGAACCTCTGATGGAGTCTTTACATCCATTTTTATATGGTTTAACTAGAATAGTGATATTATTCATCATTTCATAATCTAAAGTGCAATTTGTACTTTACCAACATCAAAATAAGAATCATCATATCATTGGTTGAAATAGGTTAATCATCATATCATTGGTTGAGACTGTGTGTCGTCGAATTTTAGATATGATCCCTATGGCCATTTTATTACGGGGGATCTCAATATTGTTCAAGACCGAGAGGTTATAAACTTTTTGAAAAAAGGACCAAAATATCGTCCTCCATCTAAAATAGATTGTAAACAGTGTCATCAGGTCACAAAAGACGCTCTTTCATCGTATTGTAAAAATTGATTTGAATGGGAAAAATCTGATAAAAATCTCTTGATTCTTATTTAAATAAATGTATGAATGTTGTGGATATTCGAATATCATATTTTGAAAATAATTCAGAAATAAATAAAAGAGTACATAATAAGCCTATTTCAAAAATAAGAAACAAACTTCAAGTACTTTCAAAGCGGTTTGTGTTTGTACCGGCTGACAAAGCAGCAAACATTGTGGTGGTGGTATGCCGTAAATACTACACGGTCGTTCTTAAGAATGAAATTTTAAATTTTCTACATTCAAATCTATGTGCTCCACAGAGAGCCATATAGTAAACAAACATATCATAACCACATCACAGCTTAAGGCCTCTTCTGAAATTTTGAAGGTCCCTACTATGTATTGGTTACCTAAACTACACAAAATACCAGTAAAATATCATTTCATCTCGGCCTCTAGTAAGTGTTCTACAACTAATCTTTCAGTGTTTTAAACTAGTGCCTTAACTACTATCAAAGAACTTATCATTCACTTTTGTAATAAAATATATGAAAATAGTGGAATTAACTATTTTTGGAGTGTAAAAAATTCTTTGGATGTTTTAGATGAATTACATGCTTTTGATGGTCCTTTTGATTCCGTTGACAGTTTTGACTTTTCAACTCTTTACACTACACCAAACTCAGTAAAGACCTGTCTAAATTGCATTGAATTGATAAAACACTTACCGTTATCTTGATGATATTTTTTCGTTAAATAATCAAGAATTTTCTAAATATACTGCCGAAATTTACCCAAAGGAACTAACTTTAAATAAATCAAATATAAACCGTTATAACTGTCCTTTCCTAGATCTAGATATTTCAGTTTTTACACTGGAAACTCTTCACTAAAATTTACAACAAAAGGGAAGATTTTCGTTCCTTATTGTTAATTTTTCTTTTTTGGAAGGTGATGTTCCTTTGGCATCATCTTACGGTGTTCAAATATCACAACTCGTTTGCTATGCCCGTGTCTGTTGTGACGTTTTGGATTTCAATGAACGTAATCTATGTATTACTGGTAAATTATTAAGTCAGGGATTTCGTTACCACAAACTACTTAAAACCTTTACTAAATTCTTCCACAGATATAAAGATTTGGTTTTGAAGTTTGGTTGTACCTGTAGAAAACTTATTTCAAACGGGAAAGCACATCCTCATTTTTACGGAGATGTTGTTTACCGAGCCCTCAAATTTAGAAACAATCCAGGTAAACATATCGATCCTTTAAATAAACTTATTCTAAAAGGTTACCAATTCAACACTGTCATTAGATCTTTGAATACTGTTTTTATTGGTATTAATATTGATTTTGTTATCAGTAAATTAAAATCAAACTAACTATTATCTTTATATACATATGCACATTCATGGCTCTACAATCTGTCGATACCTGTATCTTGGCATTGCACAAGGTCATGTTTTACTCTTGACTGTTTATGACGTCTTTACACTAAATCCATTGGATGTTGGATGTGTACTGATTGATATTTTAGTCTTAGATGCATGATTTTTTTATTAGTTGTTATTGGCTTTGAGTACTCTCAGATCTGTAATTAGTGTCTTTTTGTTGTGGGGATGTATAAGTACCTGTCAACGTCCACCCTGTGTTTTTGTTATATGTATTTCTATTTGTATCCATCTGATGAGTTAAGCCTTTTTTCAACTGATTTTTATAGTTTGTTCTTATGTTGTACTGTTACACCACTGTCCCAGGTTAGAGGAGGGTTGGCGCCTTCAAATGAGTTTAACCCCACCACATTCTGTATGTGCCTGTCCCAAGTCAGGAGCCTGTAATTCAGTGGTTGTCGTATGTTGCTGTGTAACATATTTGTTTTTCATTCATTATTTTGTACATAAATTAGGCTGTTAGTTTATTCGTTTAAATTGTTATACATTTGTCATTTCGGGGCCTTTAATAGCTGACTATGCGGTATGGGCTTTGCTCATTGTTGAAGGTCATACAATGACCTATAGTTGTTAATTTCTGTGTCATTTGGTCTCTTGTGGGGAGTTGTTTCATTAGCAATCATACCACATCTTCTTTTTATATAATATGAATAATATCTGACAGCCAATTACAATGTTTTTCTTTAAAATCATTTATAACCAGGTGGTTTTAAGTTCTAAAAAGGAAGAGTTCATAGTTATCTAATAATCAATCGTGCATATTCTTTTACAGGGATAATAATGCATCTTCAATTTTAGACAATTAAAACTGCAATTCTTTTTTAAGTCATTATGATGTCAAAACATTACAAAGGATCTTAATAAACAAGATCTAAATGTTTTGTGAAAGGTGAATGATCTACCATGTAGGTTGGAGAGATAACAGAGAAACAGAAGTTGACCAGTTGCTAAAATGTCTTTAAAATTGTATTTATACTACAATAATGAAATTCTTTATACCTGAGGTGTTTTTGGTGCTACTCTTATATTGGGTGTTGTAGATTTATTGAAGTCAGTTCTTTCTTTTGGTGTTTGCTTCATTACATTGTCTGTTCTTTTCCTTGAAGGTGACGTAACTGGTAATTTTGAATTCTGAATTTCAAGTTCTACTTGTACTCCTACATTCTCTGTTTTCTTTGATTTAATGACATCTACTATTTCTTGCAAACTCTTTATTTTTGTCTCCTGTACATCAATTTTACAAAATGATATGTATACAACCAATAAAACTAGTAACACAATGCTAAGTTATATATTATTTCTCAATCTTGTTGCAGAACCTATCTTTAATAACTGATTTCAGATTGTTTTGAAAGCTTTACAACATTGAAATTTATAAATTGGCAAGCATGTAATAAAAGAATGAAAAGGTAAAAACTGATGTTCTACAAAAGAATTTTCAAAATTGTAAAAGTACTTTTTTATGGGCATTCTCTATATTATCTGACATTAAAATAAACCTTTGATATAGTTCCTTACCATTTTTGAGATATCATTTTCATATTTTTTTACTTTCCTTTCCAATTTTGTAACCTTCTTATCAGCAGATACCTATGGATATAAAATAATATATGTGAACTCTTCATAGCAATTTTTATGTTATATTTATAATACAGAGTCAGTTTATGAATCAAACTTATTTTCACTGTACTCCCATCTTTATATGAATTGTAAAATAGTAATGCCATCAAAGTATTCAACATTCGGTGTAATAATGTTGTCATGGAAAAGAAGCTCCTTCATAATATGAGTTCCAAATAGAAGAAATATTCTGGGATAGTGTTCCCATTGGAAGAAATATTACAGTATTTGTTTTTGATGGAAAAAGGGTATAGAATATTTGTTCAAACAGGAATAGATATTATAGATCTATTTATAGCAAAGTTTCCAAAGAAACTTCTGTTAGTGTACAGGAACATATATACAGTTAAACCTGCCTTAACTGTCACCTCATTTTAGCAGTCACCTGCCCCTAACGGTCACTTTTAGACCCTCCCTAACGTTTTCTCTATATAATTTAACTCATTTCAGCAGTCACCTTATTTTCGAACAAAATAGTCAATTCAACTTTTAATGGTCATTTTAATGTTTTAACTACCAAAAAATCTTCATGACAAAAAATACATGTTATCAATATCGAAGTCAAAATGAAAATTGAAACCCGTTTGCAACCGAGACAGCGCCTGGATTCACCAAGTTTTATTTCACTGCTCACAAGTATGATAACTTTTTCTCTATATAATTTAACTCATTTCAGCAGTCACCTTATTTTCGAACAAAATCGTCAATTCAACTTTTAACGGTCATTTTAATGTTTTTAACTACCAAAAAATGTTCATGACGAAAAATACATGTTATCAATATCGAAGTCAAAATGAAAATTGAAACCCGTTTGCAACCGAGACAGCGCCGGGATTCACCAATTTTTATTTCACTGCTCGCAAGTATGATAACTCTACCGATTGAAAACAATAAAATAATTTGACCCGATACCGGCCACAGGTGGTGTCGGAATTGGTATTTTGGAACCTTGTTTCAAAGGTTACCTCTCTTGAGCAGTCACTTTTGATACTTCCCAAGAGTGACTGCTTAATACAGGATTGACTGTACATTGACAATGTCAGCAATTTCTGTTGATAAGCTGCAGAACATGCATCACAGTGGTTAATAGACATGTATCTTACATGTAAAAATCAATCCATTCATCAGTACTTTCTTAAACAATTTTATTCTTCCGTGGTTGCTTTTTGTCATATTTTAACGTTTTATGTTTGTGTAGAATTTGGTATTGTAACCTCTGTTTAATTTTTCACTCATATTGATTTAAAACTTGACATTAACCCCATGCACACCTCTTTTTATACATGTACATATGCATGCCAGTATAAACTGTCAAGATAACCATAACTATCAAAATATCACTTCTTGTTATATACTGTAGTAAATAGAGAATATCATATGGCTTTTTCAACATCACACCGATATCAACACTAGACACCAATTTAATCCAAGAGCTCTGCTCAAGGGTTGATACTGTTTTGTTATTGAAAAAACCATTACATATTTACTTCATGATGTTCTTTTAACAGACTTTTTTTATGTGACATGACTAGATACAGATAAAGCTTCTGCAACAGTGATTGATATCGATATAATCACAGATGGCTGCTCCAGACCATTTGACATTGATTGAATTACATAACATTTACTTGTATTTACTTCTAAGTATACATAATAAATACTCATAACATACCTTTTCTCCTTCTGTAGAACTTAATTTTTTGCTTAGGTCTTGCATTTTATTATTCAAATCAGAAATAACATCATTTGTCTGGAATGCAAAGTGTATATAAATTTTGGTATCTAAAAGTATATATCAATAGTAATCACAATAAATTGGCCTCTCATTGAATACTGTAAATTCAGAAATTATTGTGTGCATTCGTTATTGCGATTATTGAAAAATGGACAAAGATGTGAGATTAATTATTGTGATTTCAGGAAAAGCAGCATACAGATAAATACATCAGATATCAGAATGTGAGATCTTATTATTGTGATACTCACCCAGACGCATTATTCGCATTAATAAAAACCTTGTAATAATTTCTGAATTTACAGTATCAAGTTAATAACGAAATTGGAAGTCAAGTCTAATGATATCATTATAAATTAAATTGTTGAAGTAGGAAAACAGGTCATAAGTTATCATACATCATAAACAATACTAAATACTATTGTATGGATGAAGTTACTGAAATCAAGCTCAATGTTCTTAATAGATTTCTTGCCTTCTTATACTCTAATACTGGTCACTTCCAAGTAGATTTAATATAATGAACAGACCGAAAAACAGGATCTTTTGTGGTTAATTTTGCAAAAACGAAGGATGATGCCATTGACACTTCTTTTACTCTATTTCATTTGATATTGCTACACTTCTCTAAAAAATGTGAAAGAAATCACTAACATATTCATTAATGAATGTTTACCTCCATTTTTGACCTGCTTTCACTTTGTTCCACTAAAATTCTCATTTCTCCAATTTCTTTCTCCTTTTCAGCAACAATTTTTTGGTTTTCCTGTTGATATTTTTCTAATGTTGACATCATTTCAGCAATCTGGTGCTCACATTTTTGTACAGTCTCTTCTTTGTCCTTGAAAGCTTTCTCAGACAGTTTTTTCATTTGTTTTTCCTGCAAAAGTAAAAATGAATCAAACTGAAGATAAGACAACATGGGAAAAGGTCACAATTGCAGTTTTTAAATTGATTTAGAAAATTCAAATCTAGGCTGATTGAATATTATACTCTACCAAAAGCAGCGTTATCAAAAAATATCAAAATGGCCATAATTTGGTTCTTAAATGGATCTACATCAAAAGCATTACTACTAAGGTTAAACAAATCTCTTCATAAGAATACATTCTAGGCTTCAAAATTGGCACCTATTTTATATATTGTCAAAAAATGATGATTTTGTGCATTTTTTGGACCTAAAAGCTTAAGGAAACCCTTAGGATCCAAAATTTTATGTAGTCAAAAGTTGCCAATGACGATATTGAATCCCTAGACACACAAACTTTCTGGATCAGGGTGGGGCCAAATTAAATTATGTTAAAAAGTGTTAACAATAATTGAAAATATTACCAAACCTGACGTTACAACACAAATAATGCATACTTGAGGGGTCAATTCTTCATCATTTTTAATGTGATGTGCCAAAAAGACGTTAGTTTGTATTAATAGTTATATCACAACTATTTCTATGTGAAATTTGTAGAATTTTGGCCTGATTTGAAAAAAGCATCAAATTTTTAGGGCCAATTTTAAGCCTTCATGAACTTAGTCCTTTGCTTTATCAAAATTATTATGGAGTTCTAATTAAAAATACATATTAGATGAGAAATATCTTTTCTGTACAAATTTTTCCTTTCAACTGGATCCTCCTGAAGATATTTGTTAAGAGCTGTTCCATAAAAACATACATAGGAAACAGGGAAGGCACTTTGAAATCATAACTTTGGGTGGGTGTCAATTATGTTTTGCTTGAAATGAATACGTATGTGAATTTTCTGAAACTGCCTCTATAGGTGGTTGCCCCATTTTCAAAGTACCTTCCCTGGGTACCATGTATGCTTTAATTGGAACAGCCCTTAAAATGTTTTAAGTCCTGAAAATAATTGTTTTAAGTTAGCAACCTTTTTCAAACAGCTACTTGTCTTTTTATTTGGCTTATTATTCTTTTAAAATAGATATTGAATATAACAATCATTCTGAGAGTATTGCATGGCAATACATAGTCCCCTACCGGTTAAAAATTCATTGTACTGGAACAAAATGCTAACTTGGTCTATAACTTGTCATGGTGTTAACTATATAACAAATATCAAGTCAATATCTCTAAGCATGATGAAAAAAAGTGTGAAAAACTGATTATTTAATTTTCTATGTCCAAGGACCATAACTCTGCACAAAATCAGACCAGAACAAAATTTGAACTTGATCTGTAACTTGTCATGATAAAACTATATACCAATTATCAAATCAATATTTTCAAACATGACGAAAAAAGTGAGGAAAACTGATTATTTGAGTGAATTTTCCAAGTCCAAGGACCATAACTCTGCACAAAATCATCAGACTGGAACAAAATTCGAATTTGATCTGTAACTTGTCATGATAAAACTATATACCAATTATCAAATCAATATCTTCAAGCATGACGAAAAAAATGCGGAAAACTGATTATTTGAGTGAATTTTATAACTCTGCACAAAATCATTAGACCAGAAAAAATTCGAACTTAAACTGTAACTTGTCATGATAAAACAATACACCAATTATCAGTTCAATATCTTCAAGGACGAAGAAAAAAAACATGGAAAACTGATTTGCTGGACTGACGGATGGACAGACAGACAGACAGACAGACGGATGGAGTGCAAACCTAAAGTCCCCTTCGACTTCCTCGGTAGGGGACTAATAAATTAAATCATATATTTCATAATAGGTAAAAAAACGTTGTTTTGCAATATGTTTTCCAATTTTGACCTAAAACTTTCTTTAACATCCTGCTTTTAGCAAATCTACAAGTCTAGCTTATATTGCTCCATTGTGTTACAAAAAAAATATCTTCCTTGGCATTTCAATTTAACTTCTGTTTCTTGCTTGATAATCAACAAATTGATGCATAACTTCTTCTATAATAAACAAACACTAAATACCTCTTTTCTAGCTTCATCTGCAGCTTTCTTTTCTTCATTTGCATGACATCTCAATTCATTATTTTGAGTTTCTAAGTCTTGTTTTTCTTGGTTGATGTTTCTAAGTTCTTCATTTAATTCTTCAGTTTGTTTTTGCTGGTTTTCTGTATCTTTGGTCTGTGAGGTTAACTTTGACTTTAATGTACGCATCTATAATTATTTTAAATTACTGAAGATAAATGGCTGTATGAGCCAAATTTATGGATTTGCAGTAAAAGCAACATGCTTAAGTGTCGGGTATTTTAAAAAGAAAAAGTTTTGATGATGAAGACTCAAGTAAGCTGTCAATTAATGTAAACTGATGGTAATTGTTGACATTGACTTTGAGGGACATAAAAATCCAGAAACAACTATTTCTTAAAGAAAAAGGTATGATAAAGTCATTTATTTGGTCCTTTGAATTTGAAAATTGAAAGGGAAAAAGTATTGCAAATATACCAAATGATAGCCTTTAATCATTAGTCTGTCACATATCAGAATCTATAGTTTTCAATTTTGTCTAACAAGTTAGTATTAGGGCTTAAAACATCATGCATTTAGTGCAAAACTGCAAAAAATACAAAAATAGCCTTGCAAAGTTTTCTGTTTTTATTTCCTTTTTTAAATGCCATGAATTATCTACTTGGTATCTTTTCTCAAATGATCAACATGTGTTTCTATAAATGTTTTGTGTACATCTCATCTCTGAATAACAAGATACTTACCTCTTTTTCAAGTTCCTTTACTTGTTTAGTCTTTATTGAGACATTCTCTTTTAGATTTTTTATTTTAGTATCTAAGGCATTGGTTTCCTTTGCTTTATGTTCCAATTCATCATTTAACACTTTATCCTGTTGTAATTCAAAACTAGAGGCTCTAAAGAGCCTGTGTCGCTCACCTTGGTCTACGTGCATATTAAACAAAGGACACAGATGGATTCATGACAAAATTGTGTTTGGTGATGGTGATGTGTTTGTAGATCTTACTTTACTGAACATTCTTGTGCTTAATTATCTCTATCTATAATGAACTTGGCCCAGTAGTTACAGTGGAAAATATTTTGTAAAATTTACAAAATTTACAAAATTATGAAAATTGTAAAAATTGACTTTAAAGGGCAATAACTCCTTAAGGGGTCAATTGACAATTTTGGTCATGTTGACTTATTTGAAGATCTGTCTTTGCTGTACATTATTGCTGTTTACAGTTTATCTCTATCTATAATAATATTCAAGATGATAACCAAAAGGTGCAAAGCTTTCTTAAAATTACCAATTCAGGGGCAGCAACCCAACAACGTGTTACCTGATTGGTCTGAAAATTTCAGGGCAGATAGATCTTGACCTAATGAACAATTTTATCCTCGTCAGATTTGCTCTAAATGCTTTGGTTTTAGAGATATGAGCCAAAAACTGCATTTTACCCTATGTACTAATTTTTAGCCATGTCAGCCATCTTGGTTCGCGGGTGGGGTCATCAGACACATTTTTAAAACTAGATACCCTAATGATGATTGTGATCAAGTTTGGTTAAATTTGTCTTTGTAGTTTCAGAGGAGAAGATTTTTGTAAAAGATTACAAAAATTTATGAAAAATGGTTAAAAATTGACTATAAAGGTCATTAACTCCTTAAGGGGTCAACTGACCATTTTGGTCAAGTTAACTTATTTGTAGATCTTACTTTGCTGAACATTATTGCTGTTTACAGTTTATCTCTATCTATAATAATATTCAAGATAATAACCAAAAACGGCAAAATTTTCTTAAAATTACCAATTCAGGGGCAGCAACCCAACAACGGGTTGTCAGATTCATCTAAAAATTTCAGGGCAGATAGATCTTGACCTGATAAACAATTTTAACCCTGTCAGATTTGCTCTAAATGCTTTGGTTTCAGAGATATAAGCCAAAATCTACATTTTACCCCTATGTTCTATTTTTAGCCATGGCGGCCATCTTGGTTGGTTGGCTTGGTCACCAGACACAATTTTTAAACTAGATACCCCAATGATGATTGTGGCCAAGTTTGGTTAAATTTGGCTCAGTAGTTTCAGAGAAGATTTTTGTAAAAGTTAACAACGCCGGACGCTGGACGCCAAGTGATGAGAAAAGCTCATTTGGCCCTTTGGGCCAGGTGAGCTAAAAAGGAAAAAATAATCAGATGTCAAATAATGCAAAATCATTGCTCTTAAATATTTCTTTAAATGGAAATACATATAAATCAAATTCAAATATTAAGGTTGAAAAGAAAGGATTATTGATTGATTGATTGTGGGTTGCATAACGTCCCATGGCAAGTAGGGATAATGCAGTGTTTAATAATTACAAGATAATTCATACATTGTAGTTAAAAATTCCTGCTGTATATAAAATTTCTATATTTAGGCGGTCATTCTTCTTATCCAAGTTACATATGGTTGCTTAAACAGGTCATGTCACAATTTTTTCAATCCTTCTGATTCATACTGCAGCAGTTTTTAAAGTCTGTCTTAAACTAGACATATTTTGGTATTTCATTGAGCCTCTGTCAAACATGGTACAAATGCAAGAGAATGGTTAGATCAAAGTTCATAAAACTTGTATGTAATATTTGAATCAGTAGAGGAAAGCTTCCTTTCCATTTAAACATTGTTTTTGATTTGTTTTTCCAGTTAGTTTAACCATCAAAATAAAGGCATTTTCCCCCCGCATAGTTCTGAATAACATGAGAATGCTTTGATCAATTCACTTTAAACTTTACATTCTTGTTGGTATAGGTAAAAGTAAACTCATTTTGATTTTGAACATTTTCTTGTTCATCATTCCAGATTTTTTCGATTTTTTAAGATTAAAATCAATTTTGCACATGTCATGCTGCTCATGCACTATAAACTCATGCATGCTCGAAATCCATTTACTACAGTTTTTGGGGGTGGGATTGCTAAAAGTAAGCTTTTTTAGTTTCCAAAATTTTCAATTTGTCATTCTAGAGTAATGAGACTTTAATCATGAGATTTATGGCAACATTTATACATTTCATTCACGAACTTGAGAACAATATTAAGGTAAATTTACTACAAACTGAGAACAATATTAAGGTAAATTTACTACAAACTGAGAACAATATTAAGGTAAATTTACTACAAACTGAGAACAATATTAAGGTAAATTTACTACAAACTGAGAACAATATTAAGGTAAATTTACTACAAACTTTATACAGTTTTTGGGATTGGTAAAAGTTAACTTCCTTTTGATTTTGAAATTTTTCTGATTTGTTATTTCAGAGTTATTGGTCTTTGTCAAATCTATGGCAACATTTCACATGTTGTGCACTAGCTGAAGTATGCTTGGACCAATGCACTTTGAATTTTACTCTGTACTTTGGATTGGTGAAAAAAAGTTCCTATTTGATTATGAAAATTTTTGGTTAAACTTAAGGTGGATAAGGATGTTTTGTTAAAAAAAAAATTCCCCAATAGATTTCTACAATATTTATCATTTTGTAAGATTGGGGTGTCCTCAGCAAAATATGAAAGTATTATGACCACTTTCTTGGTAAATAAGGGAGATAACCCACCATGAGTTACCCCCCTAATGATGATTTCCTCAATTTTCCAATAAAACACTAATTTCATGGTATTTTTTTTTATTTTTTACAGTATTAACATTTTTTTCTACATAATCATAAAAAATACATCTCTTTCTTATAATAATAATTGGATGTGTGCTTTACTTTCAGTTACAATCTGTGAACGGGGTAAAAATAACACATTTTGATGAAAATAAGCACTTCTGTAGGAGCAATTATGCAAATTAGGTGACCCTGTACAAAAAACCACTCAATAGATTTTTTTTAAAATACAAGCATTTTGAAGGTCTTTACCTAAGCATTGTTTCAGCATAATATGAACATACATTTCTTACCCCCTTTATTGTCTATACCTTATACTGATAATTGAAGTAAAGTGGCAAAATTTGGAAAATTGACTTAAAATACCATTTAATAGATAAAACATCATAAATCAGTAATTCAAATTGATGAAAAAAGTATGGTGAAAGGGAGTTTGTTCTGTCAGTCATTCAAAATAAACAAAACCTTATCATGGACCCGCCAAAAAAAAGGAGAAGATGCCCTTTAGGTATCAGTCTATCCGTAGATCCATCTGTAACAGATCTGTTCTGGTTGTAACATTTTGTCTTTTATGTAGGCTATTGATATATGGTATAAGGGTAGCTCAGCTCAAAAGGTTGTGTTACTACCATGAATAGTGACTTTTGACCTTGAACTTTGACCTCAAGGTCAATTTAATGATTCTTTTTTTTTAATAAAAAGTTTGTGCTAGAACTGTAACTTTTGTCTTTTGATGTAGGCTTAACCGCCGCTTTTGATATTTTGTAAGAAGGTAAATCAATTCATGAAGATGTGTCATGCACCACAGTGACCATAGTATTGTTGACCTTGAACAAAGACTTCAAGGTGAAAATGATTTGATTTTAGCCCGAACACCAATGAAGCAACACCAATGAATAATAATTTTCACTAAATACAGTATGTGGACAACTGGAACAGACAAACAGACAGGGTCATTTCCATACAAACAAATTTTTGTTTGCAGGTCTTATGGTGACAAAACGTTGCACACGTGATAATGCTATGACTACCCCACACTTGTAAAATTCAAAGTATTGCCAAACAGGAAGAAGGTATTGGACAGACCCAAAAAGTAACTACACGTTTCAACTTATCACTGTCAGGGTGTTGGCCAATTATGAATAATGAAGTCATTAATTCTGCCAAGTATTTTCTGTAAGAAAAAATATTCGACCTTAAATGTTACAAGTATCAGCAATTAGGAAGTAGTTTTCAGACACACCAAAAAGTGACAACATGACAACAGACAACTCATCACTGTTAAGGTGCTGGCAAAATTGATATTTTTATTTTAGTGGTCCTCACTTCTATAGATTGAATGTAATAAACAATTAATTTCTCCATAGGCAACAATGGCAGCCTTTTTCAAGATACAGACTTTATATTGTTGTTTTTATTAACAAAACCTTGCTAGCATTAAAGAAAAGTTATTTTGTCAGTATCATTTGGTACAAAAAATATAAGTTTGCGTTGCTTTTCTTAACGTTATTTGAACTTATCTCTCATGCCTTTCAAATTTGCACTTAAACCCACTTGTCTCATCCTAGCATTGAAAAGACATCTCAGTTCCATTAATAGGGCTAAAGAATATAATTTATTTGGCTTTTGGTATAATGCAGAGTGCACAAAGACTTTAATAATTAAAAATAACATGCACTCATATGGACCAATCAGGATTAGCCATAATCTTAATTCTGAATACCATGTTATGTTCATAAAATGGCTGTGCCAATACAATCTAGTGGTTAATGGTAACCTATAGATGTAATACCACCATTGATTTTCCCTACAGTCTTTGTTAAATTTGCACTTTTCAAAGAATTGTACAGAATTTAATTTTGTTTCAAATAAAATATACTTTCCCTGACACATTCTGTATGTATGTGCCTGTTCTAACTCAGGAGCCTGTAATTCAGTGGTTGACGTTTGTTTATGTGTTACATGTACATATTGGTTTTTCGTTCATTTTTTGTACATAAACTAGGCCTTTAGTTTTCCCCTTTGAATTGTTTTACATTGTCATTTGGGGCCTTTTATAGCTGACTATGCGGTATGGGATTTGCTCAGTGTTGAAAGCGGTACAGTGACATATAGTTGTTAATTCTGTGTCATTTGGTCTCTTGTGGAGAGTTGTGTCATTGGCAATCATACCACATCTTCTTTTGTCATATTTAGCATGAGTAAGGTTGTATCCTGTCCAGTCCTAGTACTATAGAAAAAATGTCACTGTACATTGCATTGCATACAAGAAACTAACCAACACTGGAAGTTAACCAATAAAGTTTTCCTCTTTTTAACCTGTGTACCAGCTTAACTAACCATGTAACCTTAAGTTTCAGAAATATTCCAAAGAAACCCCAATTAAAAAAATAAATATGCTTTGAAATACCCCAGATATATGTTTATGACCCATAATCGTTTTACTGCAATGAAATCTACAACTGTCAAATTTTCATATGCAACCAGATGTAACGTACTATGATTTGGTGGTATTACATCCATAACAAGTTATTCCTCAGTACATGTAAAATATTTAGTAAAAGATGTGACTGTTTTGGCATTAAAGCCATGCTCTAACAAAATAGATTTGAGGCCATTTTCACTGTCTCTGTTAAATGCTAACTGTAGATGTTTCAGACAAAGTCCACTGTGTGCTAATCGTCTAGCTGTTAGCTTGGTTATGTGTGATGCCCTTATCAACGGAATGTAAGAATCTGTTAGCAAAGCTGCATTGAATGGAAAACATCCTTTTCTGAATATTCAAAGTGCTCAAGAAGTTGGAACAGACTTGTTACATCAGCACATGCATTGTGAGCATCATATTCTATGCCAAGTAATTTTGTGACCAAGGTTTGTTGTTTATGGTTTCCTATGTCTTTAGTTTTGAATTTCCTTTTGCCAGTTTTATGGTATCAATGCACCCATAGATATGTAACAAGAATTCTGAAAGCAGACTGTGCTGACGTGATTTGTTCATCAATATGGGAATGTCAAACGCAGCAATGTTATGACCGAAAAGAATGGGTTTCTTCTTTTTGCTGATAAAATCAATAAACTTCAGTAATACAATCTGAATATCTCTGCTTTCAACTGGTATACCATGATGGTACATCTGGTCACAAGAAAAATCAAAAGTCAATCCTGTTAATTCTGACACTTTGGGTGAAATAACCTCCCTAGGTGATACATACTCATTAAATACAGTGGTTCCGTCAAATGCAGCCAGCTGAGTTATATCAGACTTCCTTGATAATCCTGGAAAAAAAAATTAAAATTGCATTAATTATTAAAGTTTATGTTTCCCAAAATGTGAGATGACTTCTTCCATATCAAGTTTGGTTAAATTCTGCTTTACTGTTTTGTTGTATTCATTTTATAAATTTAAGCGGTAGCAAGTATGAAATGGTGGCCACTTTGAAAACTTATGGCTTCTTGAAAAGTACATCCATATTTATGGGAGTCAAATTTCTTGATTACAAGAAAAAATGTTTCAATTTCAGCAGGTTCTAATTTTAGCAGTCCACCCTATTTTCACATGAACATTATATTGCGATTTAATTTTACCTATCAAGTTCCTCAGGAATAAAGCAAAAATTAAATCATCACCTATAGTGTATGCTGTCAAACTGTACTCCATGTCAATTTTATTTTTCATGATCGAAGGGGCATAACTCCCAACAAACATCAGTAAAATATCACTTGTATTCCAAGACTATCATTGAAGTATTGCCAATACAAGTTTTGTAAAAACCACACAATGGACGTTTACTATGTACTGCGCTGTATGTTATGTCACTTTCATCTATTTCACTGGCTTACAATAACAATGTAAGCTTATTTCACTTACTTACAATAACAATGTAAGCTTTAAGGTCATAGTAACCTTATTCCAAGCATCTATATTTGATTAAAGAATCACTAATGAGAAGGCGAATCATGTGTCTTGGGCGCCATTTTTTAGCCTGATATCTGTGATTAAATTTGTTTGTTCACACTTACCTGTTGTTTCTAAATCAAAACTACTACTGATTCTTCTCCTTCAAACTTCATCTTAGATGGAATAGTTTCTGTGTCAATATGTTCTTGCACTTCTATTTCTCCTCCATAGGTGTCTCCCTCTTTCACTGTTTCTCGCTGATTATCTTTCAATTTCTTGGACTAGAAATAATACAAAAAAGTTAAGAACAATTATGGAAGAAGTGATTCAGATGCAAATGTACAGTGGGATCTTTAGAACAATTACTATTCTATGTTGAAACAATTAATGTTAAACTTTTGTACATTAGAACAAATGTCTCCTTCTTATCATAATTAAGAGCCAGAGAATCCTCCCTCTGTGGGTTTTCAACTAAAATGTTAATATACTTAAAGGCTTAAGGTCAAGGTTGGCAAAAGCGGTCAATACTAGTATTGACCATGCCGTGTAAATACCGGAAATACTGGCAAATACTGGTCAATTGAAATTTTGATAGGACTTTACTATAAGACTAGTCCCTACCTCAGGTCAATTACTTGGTAAATGGATAGATATAGTCACAGGGCAGAAAGTCACTTATTTACTACATTGTAATAGGACAAAAAGTCACAAATAATTAGTTCATGAACATGGTTTAATGAAGATTTATCAAATGTAATCATACAACAGATATAGTCATTAACACCATGAAGTCAGTCACTTAAGAGAGACTATATAACATCTGGTTTTCTTAACAGTTGTTTTGAAAGATGCAATTAAAAATTTTGTTAAAATATACTTTTCACTTTTTTTTTGTTCTTTTGGAAAATGTTGTTTGTGCTGTATTTAGACCCTCTAACAAGAAATTTGTTTTGCATGCACACGTATAAAATTGCGGTTTTATCCAACGCAATCATAGGTTTGAACGTTGTTTTCAATTTAGACTTGTGTATATATATATATATATATAACATATATATATATATATGTTGTATATTTATTAAAAATATTAAAACATTTCCTGCATTTAGAACATTTTATCATGCTGTTGAATAGTCAGGAATTAATTCATTGTTTAAAACAATCTTTAGAAATCACTTTTATGACTTTTTCCTGTTATGTCAACATTTATTAGGGGACAGTTGTTATAGTAATTAAACTTTTGACACCTGTTAGCCATATAATAGGTAATGCTCTAATAATCTATATTGCTAGTCACTTGTAATTCTATTTATCTGTAAAATTCAAACCTTTTCAAGAAAAAATATCTTGATTTATACATGTTAAAATAACTGAATAGATATAGCTGCTCAATTTTATATATATAACCAAAAGTATGCAATATCATTACCCCTAAGAACTAAATTAGTCATTTTTGATGTTTTAATAATTAATAACATACCAATATCATTCATTTTAATAAACTGAATCATGCCAAAGGAATAAAGTTTTCCCTCATCAACCAATTTTTTACTAGAATTGATAGATAAGTCAGTCAAAAGAAGCATGAAAATTTCAATTGACCAGTATTTGCCAGTATTGACCACTTGGAGAGTATTGTCCGGGGCGGTAAATACCGGTAAATACCACTGGTAAATACCGGGGGTGGTAAATACCGCCCAACCTTGCTTAAGGTTACTCCTAGATCTGAGGATTCCCCACTGTTCATTGAAGACCCATTGGTTGTCCTAGGCTGTATGTCTATTTTCACTACCTTGTTGGGTTCTTGTCTCTTTTACACATTCCCAATTTCCATTCACTTTTCTATTTACAGAAATATTCCATACTTCCATTGCTAGGATAAAGGTACAAAATGATGTGATCCTCCTCTGAGTTTCTATTTATTGCTTTCATAATAGTAATATTTTGTTTGACTTGGATGACTAATACCAAAAAAGGCCTACCTTTATTGTGAGTCTTTTTCTTTTGAAATTAGTAGTTGACTGTGTTTTCCTAATCTGTTTACGCCTTCGATCCTTTCGAATTCCATGAAGTATGGTTAAATGTCCAGGAGAGAGTAGAGACTTCTTATTCACCTGAAAAGAATGAAGACATTTGCATGTAATGTTTTAACTTGAACTATTTTGAATGATTCATTTACTTTATAGATATAAAATTTAGAATGTAGAGAAAAAAGTACAGATCTGAAAAAAAAGATCTAATTATAGAATAACTACACATCAATTCACGAATGTATGTAGTGCATGAGTTAATTATCACTGTTGTTTGGTCATGAGTTGAATATTTTTTTCTATTTGAATTTTTGTATTAGTTATTTTACTTTTTATTACATTGGCAAATGGCCTTTTTTCTACTGAAAATAAGGTAGAAAATGCAAGGAACTATATCTTTAACAATTTGTTTTGATCCAATGTCATGACAAAACCTATTGTTGTATGGCGTCAGGGGAGTGAAATAACCACATTTATTTCACAGGTGAAATTATCGGTTTTTATTTCACTGGGAAACCAATGTAATTTATTCAACCAATGTAATAAATTTAGTTAAAACTGTTCTAGACATTTTCCAGATCTTTTTATTTTTTTAAATATTTTTGAATACACATGAAAAAAGAAAAAGTGTCTGCAGACCAGTAAGCAAACTAAATATAAACCAGATGCTCCGCAGGGCGCAGCTTTATACGACCGCAGAGGTCGAACCCTGAACAGTTGGGGGAAGTATGGACACAACATTCAAGCTTGATACAGCTCTGAATTTGGATTGTGATTAAATAGTTGACACAACATAGGTTTCTGACACAGAATGAATGTGGTCTAAGAACTTAAACTTAAAAACTTAAAAATTTTAAATTGGACATTTACCTATTATGGTCCAATATCCAAAATCTAAATACATGGTTAGATTCAGCATATCAAAGAACCCCAATAATTCAGTTTTTGATGAAATCAAATAAAGTTCAATTTTGGACCCTTTAGACCTCCATGTGGACCAATTTGATAACCGGGCCCAAATATCAAAATTCTAAATACATGGTTAGATTCAGCATATATCAAAGAACCCCATATATTCAATGTTTGTTGAAATCAAGTTTAATTTTGGACCCCAATTTGGGCCAACTTGAAAACTGGGCCTATAATAAAAAATCTCAATACATGTTTAGATTCAGCATATCAAAGAACCCCAAGGATTCAATTTTTGTTGAAATCAAACAAAGTTTAATTTTGGACCCCGATTTGGACCAACTTGAAAACTGGGCCTATAAGCAAAAATCTTAATACATGTTTAGATTCAGCATACCAAAGAACCCCAAGGATTCAATTTTTGTTGAAATCAAACAAAGTTTAATTTTGGACCCCGATTTAGACCAACTTGAAAACTGGGCCCATAATCAAAAATCTAAGTACATGTTTAGCTTCAGCATATCAAAGAACCCCAAGAATTCAATTTTTGTTGAAATCAAACAAAGTTTAATTTTGGACCCTTTGGACCTTAATGTAGACCAATTTGAAAACGAGACCAAAAATTAAGAATCTACATACACGGTTAGATTCGGCATATCAAAGAACTCCAATTATTCAATTTTTGATGAAATCAAACAAAGTTAAATTTTTGACCCTTTGGGCCCCTAATTCCTAAACTGTTGGGACCAAAACTCTCAAAATCAATCCCAACCTTCCTTTTATGGTCATAAACCTTGTGTTTAAATTTCATAGATTTCTATTTACTTATACTAAAGTTATTGTGCGAAAACCAAGAAAAATGCTTATTTGGGCCCCTTTTTGGAACTGTTGGGACCAAAACTCCCAAAATCAATCCCAACCTTCCTTTTGTGGTCATAAACCTCGTGTTTAAATTACATAGATTTCTATTTACTTAAACTAAGGTTATAGTGCGAAAACCAATGTGTCTTCGGACGACGACAACAACGACGACGCCAACGTCATACCAATATACGACCGCAAAAAAAGTTTGCGGTCATATAATAAACTGTTATCACAGAGATATGTCTCGCCTTTTTGTAATTTTGATAATGCAAATGTTAAAATTAAAATAGCAATACTTTAACATGTAAGTTATGCAAATATTCAAAGTCGATGAACCATGACTGAAGGTACATGGCTAAACGATCTCCATGGAATGAGATGTGCCAATGCTAATACAATTGCATACCAAATACCCTTGACTTATTATAAGTCGTTCCCTTTAAACAAACCTAAACACAAACATTAACTTGTAAACTATGTAAAAGTTTCATAGTCAATGAACCATGATCAGGGGTGGGGCTATATAATCTCGATGGAAACGATACTTGCAAATGCCAATAAATTTGCATACCAAATATCATTGACTTAACATTAACTGATCTAATCACAAACTAATACATGTAAACTAAGCAAAAGTTTCAAAGTAAATAGACCATGACTGAGGGGGCGGGGCCAAATATTCTCCATGGAAATAAGATGTGCTAATGCTTATACAACTGAACACCAATTAACATTGGCCTACCACTAATGGTTCCCCTTGAACTGACCTAATCACAAACTAATACATGTTAACTTAGCAAAATTTTCAAAGTCTACAGACCATGACTAAGGGGGCGGAGCCAAATAATCTCCATGGAAATGAGATATGCCAATGCTTATACAACTGCATACCAAATATCACTGACCTACCACTAGAGGTTCCCCATAAATTTACCTAATCACAAACTAGTACATGAAAAGTATGAAAAGTTTCAAAGTCAATAGACCTTGACTGAGGGGGCGGGGCCAAATAATCTTTATGGTAATGAGATGTACCAATGCTAATACAACTGCATACCAAATATCATTGACCTATCACTAGTGGTTCACCATGAACTAGACCTAATCACAAACTAATACATTGTTGACGCCGCCGCCCGACGCCGGAAACAGCATACCTATGTCTCGCTTTTTGACTCCGTCAAGGCGAGACAAAAATGAGGACTTGAAATTTTAAGAATTATTGCAATGAATTTATTCATATTATTTAATAGTCTGTTTGCCATACTAACTTATTTGTATTGACTCCCAACATTATTTTTTTAAGGGGGGGGTGTTTATTGACACATACATGTATCTGAAATACTATCTAGAATTTGAATCTCTCACAGTTATCTCTAGTTCAATATGTAGAGAATATGTCAATATGTAACACCTCCATCAACAGCATACATAATAAATAAAGCCCCTAAATACATTTACCTTGCTTAACCAACCATAGCCTTCGTTCTTTTGCATCACAGCTGAAGACACCCTAGCTTTTAATGATTTAGTCCCTCCATAAAACCTGAAAAAATTCCATAAATAAATGTTCAACATACAAACAAAATGGTTTATGCTCCACAAAATTAAAACACATAAATATTTCTCTCTGTTGCAGCTTGTCCTGGAAAATGACAGTTAGTGGATCGTAACTGTGGGGCATATGCATAAAATGGTAAAGGAACTAAGATGAGCTTGAATTCAGAGCTGTCACGGTCTTCAACATCAAGGACATTGACATGATTTTACAAAATTTGTATTTATTTGTTTTCCATTTTTAATGACAAAGTTAGACATTAAACACCACAGATTGCCTTGAAATCACAGTTACCACACATTATTTGAATACCAGAGGGTGTGACTGACAATTTTTATGTGTCTAATACAAAAATATCTGTTTAAAACTGGAATTGTTTTACTTTGAATGTTTTAAATTATAACATTGAAGCTATGGAAAATTTGTGCAAACACAGACTTTTATTTTATTTTTTTACAGTTGCTGAGATTTTGACCTTAATCAAAAGAAATCCTAAAGTAATGTAAGGCATACCTGTTTTTTGGGGCAAAACTAGCAACACTGTTGTTGAAACTTTCGTTCGACTGTGTTGATCCTAGGTTTAACAGCCTATCTGCTCTTTCAATATAACTTTGTGCCAACTTGTCCAGCTCTTCCTTCAGCTTGTCTCCAGAAAGGGCTTTCCCATTGGGTAAATGTTTGAATCTGTAATATAAACAAACCGAAAATGAGATTCTACTGCCACTGGGTTTTTTCTACACTTATAGCAAAATTCTAAAATGTCATTCAGTCTAGTGATCTTTTTTGTTCTGAACACATCTAACTGTAGTAAATATTAATATGACATGTGATCAAATGTGAAAAATTAAGTTCTTAACATTAAAGTGTATTTGCAATCCACACAGTACTTTTAGAAGAAAAGAAGTTTTGAAAGTTAACAGATGGGCCAAGACAAAGATGGATAGTTGATTAATACATAATGATGACAATAGTTCACATGGCCCTACAATTGTGTTAGTTATACATATACTTTACTTAACTCTAGGAAATTAGAACTTGTAAAAAAATTATTGCAGCATTGAAATATTAAATGATCACTTCATCAAGGATCAATGTCATGGTATTAATTACCTAAATTTAGTTGGATCTTTAATATATGTACACCAAGTTGGACTGCACTGTTCATGGTGTCCAAAAATATGTGGCACTATAGTGGCAAGTTCTGCCTTCATTGATTGTTTACAATTTTGGTGTCTTGAAATAGCATACATAAAACACCTCACTATGTAGGGGATGACTTTTGCTGACTTTAACTGTTTGTAGTTTTTTGAAAGACCATAGAGACGTTTGGAGAGATTTTTCTTCACATGTGTTTTATCATCTTTTTTTATTATTGAACGAGGTAGTCTTGACTGAGTAGTAGCATCATTATCAGCATGTAAAGTTCCAACCGTATATCCATCCTCAGCAAGCCTTTGGATCATTGAACATGCCATGTCTGGCTCCATACCTTTGCTTGATCCTGCAATACAAAATAAAAATAAAGTGATTGTGTCCAATAATTTGTAATACTGTGAACAACTGTTGACAAATTAGAGGTACATTATACCAATGATATACATTATAATTATTGACTTTTCTTGAGGTGTACTCAAGGGCTATACAGACATGGTCACTGGTTTCTTCTGTGGCCAAAGTCTGAAATGAACCAATGTCTTGTCAGGTAAATATAGTCCTTAGCATACCTCAGAATGAGTCAGTTACAGATATATTAAATGATAAGGATTTGTTTCCTTAATTGTGTTTACTGTTATTATTTCATTAAAAAATAAATAAAAATTCTGTTTTTGAAAATGCTTTCCACTTTTTCCAAGGTCAAGCAAAAAAAATAATGAACGATTATGTGATTATATTGGCAAACTTTTTGTGAATTTATGATTACTTGGACACCCCCATGAGTGGCCTGTATTACAGTAAACATGAACATGGGGAACAGGAAAGTTAAATTATGTAACTGTCAACATCCCTATACCATGTACAATGTGTAACCTTTCATTACATGACCTTTTAGTCAACACTTACAACAGGTCAAAGGTGTTGAATTTTTATACAAACAACTATCTAAATTCAAGATTATACATCTTTTAAATCAAATAGCACTTTCAATTCGTCTTAAAAGGGTTACAAAGACATTTTTCAAAGTTGTCAACTCTTCCCACTACAAGGGAAAATTCAGAACGGGGAGGGAAACTGTATGACAACTTGTTCTTTCAGAAGGTGTCAATTCGTCCCTTTACATACTTCATCCCATAAGTTACATTTCTCTTTAAAAATATGACAGATGACCTTCTCAGTGTGTTTAACCATGTTTGTTTACATTTCAGAAATACCAAACTATATGAAATCTTGTCTTTGATAAGAACAGTGTAAAATTTCCATATACTGTAAAATGTGAGCAAAACTCATTAAAAGAAAACAAAAATGTGTCCATATTTTACGGATGCCCCACATGCACTATATGCTTATGTATGTTCAGTGGATCATGAAATTTGGGTTAAAAATATGATTAGGCATTAAACAGAGAGACCGTAAAACATAATGCCCCTATAAGTTGTAAGTGGAGTATAAATAATATGAAAAAATAACAAAGGCCCTATACATATATTATAGTTGAACGGTCCGCCCCTTAATTTCTATGAATTAATCATTATTCTATACCTGTCCAGTTAACATTACACTCATGTGGTGGCTTTGGTTCATTTTTTCCTATGTGATATTGGCAAATACTACAATTTCTGGTTCTGACGTCAAATTCTACAACTTTCCCAGTATTGACTCCAATTAGACTTGCATGACCTGAAATAATATGTAGAAAAGGGAGACTCAATATTATATCATTTTATTTTTAGCTAACATATTCAGGAAAAAGAAGATATCAAATTAAAAATCTTTGGTGATTTAATAATAAACAGCTGGCCATGAGTGCATGATACACCGGTCATTTTTTTCAAAGAATAAATTTAAGTTCAATTTTGTGACAATAACTTCTCAATGTAATTTCATAAATTCATAAAAAAAAACTAAAGGGAGTTTATCTTAATAGATAAATCCCAGTCACCAAAGCTTAAGTTTTATAGTAAATGCTCAAAACTGGAAAATCCCCCTTTTTAAAACTTAAAATCTTAAATTTATAAATTAATTGCTTCGCCGATCACAGCTGGATACGACTGCAAAGGTCCAACCCTGAATGTTCAGTTGGGACAAAAATGAACATAATATTTGCGCTTGATCATGTGATACAGTAACAGGTCTGAATTTGGATTGTAATTAAATATTTGACACCTTATAGGTTTCTGACAGAGAATAACTGTAATCAAAGAACTTAGAATTGGTTAATGATTTGAATTTATATTCAATTTTTGCTATTGTGCAAAACACCATGCTGTTGCAAATTGACCTCCCTCCATTTTTTATTGGCAACAAAAAATTATTTGAAGAAATTTCCTTTTTAGTTTTTGAAATCTTAAGAAAAAAATTTCCAATGGAGATTGCAACCGTAATTCCATAATTACTCATTTAATAATAACCCCTCAGAGAGATCCATGGACCAGTCTGGAAACTAGAAAAATGCTTATTTGGGCCCCATTTTGGCCCCTAATTTCTAAACTGTTAGGATCACAACCCCAAAACCAATCCCAACCTTCCTTTGGTGGTTATAAACCTGGTGTTTAAATTTCATAGATTTCTATTCACTTATACTAAAGATATTGTCTGAAACCAAATGTCTTTGGACGACGACGACAAGGTCAATGTGATACCAATATACAACCGCAAAATTTTTTATGATAATATAAAAATGAAATGCAGCTCAAGTCAATAGATATAAACAATTCAACAAATTTTCATGCGAATTGGTTCAAGTGTTTTTGAGTTATTGGCTGACATGGTGACGATGAACGGAGGGACGGACCGACAGACAATGGTATTAACGGGTATATAAAAAGAAAACAAAACAATGAATATTATTCATTATAATCTTAAAGTAATATCCAGGTTCACAAAGATCCTGTACACAGAGGTTGTTTTGAGCAGGCCCCAAAGGCTAAAACCCTAATGTATACTAGATCAATAAAATGGAAGCCCCTCTACACTCCATATCACAATAACTGATAATATAATTTACCTGTGTGACTATTGTAAGACCAACCAGAACCTCTCTTCTGCCATCCAGCATCAAAGCTTCCCTCTAATTCACTGGACTCTGAACATTCCAGCTCCTCTCTCTGTGCTTCTTTACATGATGCTTCTGCTGCTTCAATAATAACCGGGGCTAGTTCCTTCTGTTTTTTACGTAATGTAGAGGCATCTACTGGAGGAATGCTGCATCCTGTCAGGAAGTTGTTCACGTGGCTGGGTCCCATACCTGCATTAATCATGGCTGAAAAATGAAAGATTTAAATATTATTTAGTTTCCAAAAAAAACCATTTACTATATTTGGCTATGTCCACTTTTCAAATTGTAATTTTTTACCCTTCCTTAATTTAAGGACAATAAAAGAAATATTGATTTGTGAATACATTTTATATTTCTGACAATGTACATGTATTGTTTTATCTTGCAATTTACACTGGGTATACGTATTTGAGTTCAGAATTAGTTGTTTATTACCAAATGATTGCCTCTGATTTTTGAAAGAAATCAAGATAATTGAAACATGAACTACGGAGTCAGAGGGGACCCCAAAAATTGAAAATGAACAGAAAGAAATACATGTATCCATATTTCTGATTGCTCAACATGGAAACATGTACAAAAAAAGGAAAAAAAGGGTGTTGATAGTTCATTAGTTGCTTTATAGTTGCAATTGGGCCCCTGAAAAATTTGTATGAAAAATGTTTAGATTGATTATCTTTATATTTTCCCATGATCATAGTTATGTAGTTGTCTCTTGAAAATAATCACTATTTGCATTCCTTTTCTATGTATATTACCTAAACAAACTTTGTAGTTGATATCAAAGCCTTTGCCGTTGCTCTTCTTCCCCGTTGGTACCAGACTGATGTGTTGGCAAGCACTGCTTGGACACGAGATATATAAAAAACTAGCCATCCCATAAATCACCTCATCTTTAATATCAGAAAGTCGGAGCCATGAATTGCATTTCTCACAGTTCATGGACCTGGCCAGCACGTCTAACTCCACAACACGTCTTCCTTGGAACCAAGGTTTGGAGGGTCCAAGTTCTACATTTTCCCAACTTGCAAATCAGTTGCATTTACACTTACAGGTCCTTCCCCAAAACAGCAAAACAGCACCGTAATCATGGTCTTCACCTCTTAATGTTTCCTTTCTATTCATTTGCCTCATACGGTCCGCTTTCTTACTTCTACCTGTACTAGCCATCTTTCCACGAACACGGTGGGAATACTTGTTGTCTGCCATGTTTGTTGTTTACCGCGGAGTTTGACAGACGCGGTTCCGGTTCTATATTTACCATGACAATCATGTGACAAATCAAAACATCACGTGACGTAATGTCCTGCTCGTCCTTAAGCAGTCAGTTGACTTTAACTCTCAAATTTAAGATTATTCTTATACGCTTTAGGACATTCGTCCTGCAAATTTTTTAACAATCTTCCAAATTAATTTTTTCTACAACTTCAATAAAATGAGGTGAGTATATTCCCCTCCTTTTGTAGCAGTTTCTTCCAGGAAAGTGTGGTTGCAAGATCCTATTCTAATATGGAATAAAGTAGGGTCCTTACAATGTATTTTTTAGTATCACACATATAATAACTATCAAAATGAAATAATGATGAACATTTTCTACTGTTTTTTTTTTTTTTTTTTAGAAATGGCAACTGCTGACCACATACATGACACTTTTGAAATTTTCATCATTTCAATTCAAAATTTTATTATCTTCCAACCTGGTCAATATATACTGCAGAGAGTTCATATTGTGAGAAAACTAAAAGTTTGGGCTTACTTACAAATCAATTTTAGTGCTTTTTTAAACATTTTCAGGAGCATATTTCTAGATGGGAGGAGAAAACAAAAGGATACATAGCATTTCTTCCAAAACAAAAAGTGGATGATACAGAAATCAGATATTAGGTGTATGTCTTTGTTGTACAAAAGGTATACATAATCATCTGTATCTATATTAGGCTTTCTATCTTTGGTATACAAACATTATTAAGCCTGCTTTAAATTACTTAATTATCAAAGGATTAAAGAAAACACTTCATTATATACACTACCTGTTCTTCTCTATTCTCATTTAAATTTTCAATTTCAGATATCTTTATTTCTAAATTGGCTTTCAGATCCTGAATCTCAAATCTATAAATGAAAGAAAACATATCATTTAACTTTCTATTCTTAAATATTACAAAATCTTTCCACACTTAGAGCAATGTATGGCAAGATTACATGGAAAGATTATCAGGTTTTGATCAGAATACTATCATAATTCTATTCCAAATATGAAAGTTTTTGTTTGATCTTACCATATAAAACAGGCATTTTTCAGTAAATTTACACTAAGTTGTTTGTTTTATCATTCAAATTTATCAATGCACATGTACTCATTTTATATACAATTTGCAATCTTTGTTAATCATAAATAACATAGGGTTTTACAATTGTTTTCACTTAACTCTTACCATGCTGAATTGTTTTCAGATAATGTCTAATTTTCTTTTTATTTGCAAAACTATGCAAATAATATGCAGATGTGCTATACCCTGCTGCTGATGCATATTGATACCAATAAAGCTAAGATAGGGGGATCACTGAGCGGGGTGGGTGGGCAGTATGCTGCCACATGATTGGACAACAGGTGGGTCAATATCCCTTATGTGCCTCAAATTGAGGAACTCAAAAGTTGTAAACAAAACAAGAGTGCACACGCTGAAATGTCTCGCCTTCTTTACTAATCATTGATATTATGTTGATAGTCCTAAATATAAAGCTTTATTACAACTGTCACATAAACTTAACATTAACCAAGAAAACTAAACATTGACCAATGAACCATGAAAATGAGGTCAAGGTCAGATGAACCATGCCAGGCAGGCATGTACA
This sequence comes from Mytilus coruscus, assembly GCA_017311375.1. NCBI lineage: Eukaryota > Metazoa > Mollusca > Bivalvia > Mytilida > Mytilidae > Mytilus > Mytilus coruscus. Next base: position 35,848,065 of record CM029603.1, on the reverse strand, counting down.
GCTAACAATTCTTCCATACAACAAATATAGTTGACCTATTGCTTATAGTTTCAGAAAAACAGACCAAAACACAAAAACTTAGCAATGAACTGTGAAAATGAGGTCAAGGTCAAATAAAACCTGCATGACTGACATATAGATCATAAAATATTTCCATACACCAAATATAGTTGAGCTATTGCATATAGTATTAGAAAAAAAGACCAAAACTCAAAATCTTAACCATGAATTGAGGTCAAGGTCAAATGACACATGCTAGCTAGACATGTACACCTTACAATCATTCCATACACCAAATATAGTAGACCTATTGCATACAGTATAAGAAAAACAGACAAAAACACAAAAACTTAACTATAACCACTGAACCATGAAAATGAGGTCAAGGTCAGATGACACCTGCCAGTTGGACATGTACACCTTACAGTCCTTCCATACACCGAATATACTTGACCTATTGCTTATAGTATCTGAGATATGGACTTGACCACCAAAACTTAACCTTGTTCACTGATCCATGAAATGAGGTTGAGGTCAAGTGAAAACTGTCTGATGGGCATGAGGTACGCACATACCAAATATAGTTATCCTACTACTTATAATAAGAGAGAATTTAACATTACAAAAAATGTTAACTTTTTTTCCAAGTAATCACTGAACCATGAAAATGAGGTCAAGGACATTGGACATGTGACTGACGGAAACTTCGTAACATGAGGCATCCATATACAAAGTATGAAGCATCCAGGTCTTCCACCTTCTAAAATATAAAGCATTTAAGAAGTTAGCTAATGCCGCCGTAGCCGCCGGATCACTATCCCTATGTCGAGCTTTCTGTGACAAAAGTCGCAGGCTCGACATAAACTCTGTGAAGTGATATTGGACATGTTTCTTTTTTAACAAGTGACTGAGCTTAACCATTTGTGTTGATTTGGAAAGTAGAGGACCAAAGAATAAATGTGTAAAAACTTATGGAGCTATTAAATGTATTCAAAATATTAAATTTTCAAACAACTTATTGTGTGAAAAAGGGATTTTTTACCACAAGGAGCATCATCACGAAAGGATTTTCAGGGTATGCTAATTTAAGGAAAATGAATCTCACTTCGTACCCCGAAAATTTAACCACATATGTGAAAATGTCTCAGCTTTGAAACGAGACATCATACATATCCAAGTTTACAATATGGACTGAGCTACAGAAGAAAACGTTACCATTACCGCCTATGGGAAATCAATTACGCATATTGACCCAGGTGCAAAAAGCGTTAATTTTGACAATTTTTCATCCTATTACCTGTCCTGGAAGACTGAGGGTGCTGATAGATGTATCTCACTGTAGAGTGGAACCCAGTGAACACATTGACCATGAGTACTGAGTTAGGAGTGAACCTGATCTGAGTATGGTAGTCTAAAGAAGGTTATTTTCATAAAAAAAAATTGGATTTGCAACCGGAAGTAGTTGTTCCCTAGGCGTATTTCAATAATACCCATGATCAATAGTTATAAGCCAACGGGTTTACTCTATTTTTTAAGTTTAAGGCCTCTGTACTGCATGTCCCAGACACCAAAGGGAAGCCCACCCCTCAAGAAAAACAGTTTTATCAGATTTCAATTTTTGAAGTTTGTATTTGGGCTCAAACTGCACCTTAAACCTGTGAAAACATGACAATAAATAGCCTTAGGTTGAGAGAACATGCATCAATTTCTAAATACATATCATACAGTTGATCTCTTAAAAGTATGAAGAGCCATGATTGGAGCCACCAAACAGGATTTTTGGTAGAGGCCGTAATATTACAGCCCCACATGGTAAGTGTTAAGAAGTAAATGGCTTCAAATTCTCAGGTGATACTATACTGCTCCTTTTCATTTATTTACCTCAAATAACTTCATGTCCTTTTCATTTTACAGATGAAATAAAAAGGTAGGTAATGGTTCATTTTTATAAAAAACTATAAGAATCAACATATATCTATTACAAACAATATTGTTGAAACCCGAAATCTTGTTTATTACATTTCTATTTTTGTTTAAAAATATACTTCCCTTTAGGCCACGTTTTTTTTTAATTTATTGGTTTACCAATGTTTTATGTGAAAAATTCCTGTAGATCAGTAAGAAAGAAAAAAATTAAAATTTATCTATAGAATATGTTTTAAAATACTGTGTACTTCAGCATTATTACAATATATGTGTACTACATTTTGTAATAATTCCTCAAATTTTAGTGCCAAACATTTTTTTATTGACTGCTTTAGACATTCAATGGCAATGTATGTCATCATCTTAAAAAGGGGAGTATTTGCATTTACAAATGGGAAATAAATGGCCATTTCACGACGAACAAAACTTTTAAAAATATTTAAATGTTGTTTTCTATCAATTATCACGAAACACTGTTAAAAATGAGCATTAAACAGGAAAGCACGGGAAAAAAATGCCAACAAGTTGCAAAAGAGTAACTAACACTTGACCACCTGCGAAGTAGATGGGAAAGATTGGATATTAGTTTTGTTCCTCTTGCCAGGTAGCCCCCCCTTTTGATATTCAAATTGGTGGAACTTTTTTAGTACAACCTATGAAACAAAATAAATCAAAATTGATCATGTTTTTTAGTTCCTTATAATAATAATAATAATAATAAACTCTTTATTTAACGAAGGTAACTCATTTAACATACAATTGTTAATCTCATACGAGGCCTTCACACATTAAAATGAACAATTAATACATATAACAATCAATGCATATAACACAATAATCAATAGAGCTGTACACAATTACAAATTTATATAAACAAGCATGAAAACAGACTGGAGAAACTAGCATGGCAAGAATGTCCTAAGAAAAAAAAAAAAAAAAAGTTTGTCTACTCATTTTGTTTTGTGAAAAAAAGATTAGCACATTTCACCTTAAAGCTTTCTATGACTTGAATCCTTTATATCATTTGGCAAACTATTCCAAATAATTAGACCAGAATATTGAAAAGTCTTTTTGAAGTATTCAGACTTTGGCCTTGGTAAATGAAGATGTCCAGATGTTGTTGACCTAAGAGAATAACTATATAGATCACTGCACGCAGTAAATTTACTAAGTTCCTTTTTACTAAACATCTTTCCAGTTTTGAAGGATCCATTTCATATGAAGATGAAAAAGGTTTTGTGTTTAAATGTGAAAAAATAATGCACATAATTTGAGGTAAATGCTACTATGCACAGTACACAGATTTTTTTTTTTATATTTCAGGAATATTGACCTTGGTCAAGTAGGCATGACTAAAAAACGCTTAAAATTTCTATTTTCTTCTTTTCTTCTGAAAATAGGATAAAATTGGGTCGGCGGATCAATCAACCAACAAATAAAATAAAAACTTGCCTTAGTTTGAGAACAAATTATTACCACAATGATAAAATAAAGCACTGATTTTATTACAAGTTTTCACATAATTTTCGCCTTGTAAATTTAACTGGATTGTTGGTTTACAAAATTATAGATAATAACCAATTTATTGGAGTCGACTGTATATCTAATTCATAAAAATCTTGGTTGATTTCCTTTGCTTCCATACATGCCTTCTTTTTAAATTTTTATGTCTTATGTCTTATGACAGTTCTTTCAACAAACCTTAGTTGTTCTTCTGAATTGGTACATTCCTCAAGTTTTGTTTCTAGCTTTTTCACTAATTTGGAGGATTTCTGAAAGAATTTAAAAAACCTGTCTATTAGAAGCTATTAGGAGGAAGGTAAAATATAATGACCCTGCATTATGATAAGCCAGTGTATCAAGATTCATTTCATTTTAAAGTCTGTTATAAGACTTCTGCTCAGAACCTATATGCACAAAAAATGTTAAATTCTCTTAATATAAATAAAAGGGTCTTAACTATGTCAAATATTTTAGGATCTTTACAGAATGGTTGGCAAGTGTATAAGGTTTCATTTCATTATGAAAAAAACATAGAAGCTGTCCTCATAAATAAACATTCAATCTGAACATTTATGTAAATAATATACAGACAATCAAAATAGTCATTACAAACCAATTGCATTAGAATTGTAACTTTTCTTCCCTCTTCCACTGGCACTACAAAAACTGATGGCTTGACTTCTGAACAACTGAACAATTTGATTTCATTTTTAATGAACTACAATAGAGAGAGCAGAATACTGTAGAAAGGCTTGTATAGTCCATGGTTTTATTTTCCAAAATTGGACCTTCCAGACGGGTGCAGACTATAAAGTACAATAAGCAAGAAATAAGATAAAATTTCAATTTCGCGGCGAGGTGGTTTGTTTACGTTCCGCCATCTTTGTTATTGATATTGTAGAGGTGCTCTTATCATTTTTCAAACTAATAATTTTATCTCATCCACATTAATAAGTTATTTCTATTCAATATCAAATTAATACTGATAAATATAAAACTAAACCTTTCATTACAAATTTCTTGTTTCTTTTCAATGCATTGGTTGAAATAAACTGGTATCTGCTTGAATGAATCGATACAAACATAGTGAAAAGACAACCGTAAACCAGCTTAGAATTTGTAAACTACAAAACGTAATCGGTTATTGTTCGTTCCGTTTTGGTGTTTCATACTGACTAATATGGTTTGTATTAGCTAAGACCCTTCAAACATTAATGTGATAGATATATTAAAGACTGTTTTACAAAAGGATGGAACTGTTTTACTTTCAAAGTCGTATTATAGTGATATCTGTTATGTACGGATTTCGACTCTCACCGGTTAATTTCTTCTTTTACACGTGCTTTTAAACTTCCTGTTTAAACATACACAAGTTTCTAAATTGTTTTTAAGTGAATTAAACTTATTTTAACAATCATGAAGCGTTCTAGAATCATTTACAAGCAGTTTCAGCTTCTGTTTGATGATGGAAAACAGGTTTTTCAAGAAAATACGCAAACGACCGCAGGATTCGAAATTACCGAGTTTCATTAGACCTTTTCTAACAGTTACAAAAGTTTTTACCTAAAATTTCGGTGGAGAAGGCGGTGCGGACTATGTACCAGTGCGAACTATACAAGCCTTTCTACGGTACTAAAATTTTAGTCACAGTAACCAATTCTAATTATATAAAACTACCTATATTTTGACAAAATGCTCTATAATGTATGAATTATACATGACAGATTCACTTATACATTTGGGATTAGCATTAACCTCAAGATCCTTGTGTTTTGAATTGAGCTCTTTGTCTTTATCCAACAATTCTTGTTGTAAGCACTGAAGTTCATCACCAAGGTGTCTCTGCTGTATGTACAGATCCTCCAATTTTTCTCTATTCAAAGAATAAAAATACATAAACTAAAATTTATTGAACAAAACTAATACAATTATAACCTTAATACAAATAAGTGCATTACACCAAGCAGAGTTTTGAAGGACAATTCCTAATATTGTTACTTTATAAACAATATCGCCGTAAAAAGGTAGGTGCAAAATACCTGAATTTTGTATCAAGAGACGAGGTTTTTACCAGGATTGTTGACCTAAGCTTGACCTTAAAAATCTATGGGTACCCTTCCTTTCCCATTAAGGATTAAGAAAACCATTCCCATTGACATTTGATATGTATCCTGCTGAATAGTTTAGGGTACCAAAAATGACTGACACACACTCTTTATTGGACAGATGTTGTAAGGAAATAACTAAAACAATTAGTATTGTGAGTTTTCAGGCTTTAAAGTTTTTTTCTTGTTTTTTTCATTTTCAGGTTAAAAAAAATTTCTGCCTGTCTGAATCATACACACATTTTAAAATGCCTGGATATTATCAGCATGTATTGTCTTTGAGCGAATTTTTAAACTCAGTTTTGAGATGTCAAGTTAGTATGAAAAATAGTCAGTGGTATTTAGTCTGACATGTGGAACATAATTCTGTTGTCTCTGGCAATATTACATAACAGTAATAGCATTCATACCTTTCTTCCTGTAATAATTGTGACATTTTAGCTACTTCATCATTCAAACATGAAGATCCAGTTTTCTGCTCTGCAATATCTGACTGAAGCTTTTGTAAAAAATCCTAAAGACACAAATATATACGTTACAGGATGAGCCAAACATCTGCTTAATATATTTTTTGGGAAATGGCAAGTTCATTTATGCTTGTAACAGAGATAGGGTAGGGAAAAATAATCTGCATGGAAATTAGATGTGCAAATGCTAATACAACTGCATAGTGGTTCCTTAAACTGACCTAATCACAAACTAAAACATTGTTGGCACTGCAGCAGATGGGAATTTTTTTCCGACTTCGTCAAGGCCAGACAAAAACCATGTTAATCTGGTAACAGACATTATGAGACCATGTTCCAAAGTAAGTACAGATATCCATATGAATATTGTAAACATAATAGAATTTAAGTCTATTGCGCTCTTTATGTGAACAAAGGAGGTTCCTTTCTGTGTTTTTAGAGGGTGCCTAAAAAATGCTTTTTGCTATCTAATTAAAGGGAACTGTCATATAACTTCTTGTTCAACAGGTTCTTAACTGATTAATATAAGCATCTATCTATTACACTATCTGTTGATTCCAAGTTTATCTGGAAGCAGTATTGTACAGTATATAATATGCTTAAAACACAGTGAGGAATACAGGTTTAAAGAAACAGAAAAAGATATTCCATATCCACTAATTTTTATGTAATACAGATAACAGTTAAAATTCTGTTGGTGGTAACTCAAAAGAAGAATAGATTTCAAATGATGATTTAAAAAAAAATTAAAGAACAGAAAAGTGATGGCAATGTCTCTAGAGTACATTCTCATCGCCAGTTTGTTTATAGTCAAACACTCACATTTTTGGATGCAACTTCTTGAACAAAATTTTTAATATCATCATTCATTTTCCTTTTCTCCATGTCAAGAATGTCAATTTGATTTCTTAGATCATCTGAAGTAGCCTGTTAAAATAGTGCACAGTATTTACTTTCAAAAGAGTATGTGCAGTAGAACCTTGAATTTTTTTATACAAAAGAACAAAATACAAGATCACAAAAATATGAAAACATACAAATGAACAAGATGTGGTTTGTAAACATTAGATTTTGTCTGAGCAGTAGGAGATATGGGTTTAAAATTAATACTAGACCAACCAGCACACTTTTAGTTTTTAAATACTGCCAATAGATATTAATGAACACATAATAGTTATTACTTTTATATCATCTGAGATAGTGTTAGTGGTGTTTGATAAAAGCTTGAACGTCATAAGGTTAGATAATGTTGTTCAAAGTGATCCAACCATGAAGCTTAAATAAAATGACTTTTCTTACAAATGTTATGCATTTTTGCATTACTGTAAAGAAAACTTCTCTTTACAGATCAAGATGTTTGAATAAGGGAGAGAGAGAGGGGAACCAGAAATTGTTTTCAATGTAAAAAAAAGTGATAAATATATATAAGGAACAAAGTTTAGTCATCAAAGAAAGTTAACCAAAATATAAAATTAAAAAAGGTAAAAAGTAAAAAGGATTTTATTTTGAGATCTTGTAATTAATATTTAGATATGAGTCAAGGCCTATTTGTTTATCATTAAAATAAACCTAATTTTGAAAGGCTTGTCAAAGCAGATGCAGACTATTTTTCTGGCATAATATTTTTTAAGGATAACCCTAAGCTTCTGAGAGTTTAAATGAACATCTTATTTTCTTTATCAGCCTATCATAGTCTGACCAAAAGTATACTGTTTTAGTTCAACTGAAAAATACTGGTCAAAATATATTCTTATATCATCTTATTGAGACATGTTTGTTAAATTAATTTCTTCCAATTACAGTAAATTTTCTTACTAATTCTAAATTTAATTTTTCTTTATGTTTATGAAGATTGCACTTGATTTCCTCTATTGCTGAGTTCATTTCACTCATGGTCTTTAAATTCTCTTCTCGTTCAGTTTCAAGTTGATCCTGCAAAAAAAATAAAGGCAAAATTATATTCAGTAGTAAACAAGGGTGTCTTCCTCGAATGCCAACATTTTATATGTTACCTATTCCTTGAACGCCAACAAAAATATTTCAATTGATGTTTATATAATAACAATATGCACATGTTGACTTTGTGCTGCAACACTTTTCAAAGTTTCATTTAAGAGAATCCATATTTGTTCAAGCAGTAACAGCAAAAAATGATTTTCAACAACTTGACAAACATGTACTAGATTTAGGTACCTGTAATTTACCTATCTGTTTAATTAGTATGATTGATTTGATAAGCATGCACTTTTGTTGCGATAACTACTTACACCTATTCCTCGAACGCCAACATAATTTTACAGGTAAATTGTCGGTAGATCAAAGGTTGTTGGCATTCAAGGAATAAACCTAAACAAGAATGTGTCCATTTGACACAATGCTCTGCTTTTACTATCTCATTTTCATGTTCCGGGAACCATGATATCCTGGTCGAAATCTTAATTTGGCATACAATTTAAATAATTGACTTCATAATAAACATGTGTACCAAGTTTTAAGTTGATGTGTTCAAACTACCTTAAACCAAAACTTAACCTGATACGGAAAGATGCACTGATAGGAAAACATAATGCAATCAAAGTATATTCAAATATGGCTTAAAATATTGTACTACATAACTTACGCAAGAAAAAAGGACATATCAAATACCTTTTGTTGGATTACAGAATTTAGCTGACATTCCATTTCACTTTTCTCCATTATAACTAAATCTGAAAAAAAAAAGATTACATAAACACTTAGGTTCCTTCTTACAAATTAATGACTTGCAAAAAGTTTTTCAAGACTTTTTTTGTAAACTTTTTTAAACAGCTTTAATTTTCATTCCAATGCATGCATTCAAATATCCAGTTTGAAAGTTTATAGCCAATTATAAATTATTTCTGAAATTTAATGCATGGACAGACAGACAAGGTGAATGCAGTCTAAAACCTAATCAAGGAGTACAATAACAAGATGGACTTTTGGTGAGTTTTAATATTTTTTTAGCATTGCAAGATATTCCAGCCGTCTCAAGTTAAATTGGCTTGAGCAGAAAATCAATAAACATTATAATAATAATATGTAAAAGGTTAAAACTGCTTAATATAACAAAACCCTATAATATTGAAATAATGTACAAGTCTTTTAATAATAAAAACAAGATATCAAATATAGTTGACATGTTGCTTAAAAGAATCTGAGATATGGACTTGACAACAAAAAATTAACCTTGATCACTGATCCATGAGTGCAGTCAAGGTCAGATAAACTCTTGTCTGATGGACATGTAGACCTTTTTTTTCAAGCAATCGCTGAACCAGGAAAATGAGGTCAAGGACAATGGACAATGCCAGAAAGAAACCTTATAACATAAGGTATATGCATAAAAGATATGAAGTATCCAGGTATTCTACCTTTGAAATATAAATCATTATGCAAATAGTTAATGCAGTTGAACGATTGCCAGCCCTATGATTGAGGGCCTCTGGGAAGATAAGTTATTGTACCAACTGTGTACATAAAGAACTGTTTAAATAAAGAATTTATCATTATTATCATTATCATGTTTCACATTCTGCCATTATTGTTCTTGTCAAGACAAATAGAAATCTGTTAGTATATTCAACATACCTTTAGCACTTTTGATATCTTCAATCGAATTTAATGCTTTTTCCAACTGGTCTCTAAGGGAAATAACTCTGTAACAAAATACATTTTACAAAATTACAAGTGCAATATTCAGGTACTTGCAGTTGATAACATGTTAAATTATTCTAACAAGCAAGGAGAGTTGCATTAAGGGGATCATTTGGCCTAAAATATAAAGCATTACAAAATCAAAATTTGTTTCCCCCTAAAACCTACAAGTTTGTGAAAACTGTAATTTATTCCAAATATTTTGATTATTAACTAAGACTTTAAGGTCTTGCACAGTATTAATTCAATTTTATGATAAAAAAAATTAGTTTTAGCATGTATCAATGTATGAATGGGAAAAATCAATTAAGTTATCTTTTTTGTTGGTGCATGTGCTCTTTATTTGTAAGTTTTATTACCATTTGAAAATCAATTAAAATAATTTCATTTTAAGAGAAAATATTTAAAAGTGACCAATGATGTCATTCCTGTATTTATGGAAACTTGGTAAATGTTCTCCAATTACATCATTTCACTCTAACACCATATTTGGGAAGAATCTTCATTTTTTCCATATTTGGCTTCATTGTATATGCTGCAGTGTTCATATTTAGAAAATTCTTTTATATTTACCTCTCTTTTTCTGTCTTTAATTCCATATTACATGCTTCTAATTCAGTTGTGAAGCAATCTATCTGTGTGTTCAGTGTATTTTCAGACTCTTTGTATTCCTTTTCCAAAAGTTCTTTTTCTTTTTGTATTTTTTCCAGACTTTCAGTTAACTCTTTAATTTGTATTTCTAAAATACTGCAATGTTTCTAAAATTGAAAATGAAGGGACTAGTGAAATGGGTTTATTATGGCAATCTAAAAAGTGCATTAAAATAAGTACTTGTTGCAAGAATGCAACTATGTAAGGCCAAAATAAATAAATAGTGTGTTTCCTATTTCACCTCCAAAAAAATTAGGTAGGGTAGGTAGGTAAAACATTTTATTTTATGAAAACATTTTTTTTTTTCTATTGATGACAGCAGAAAAAAGTTCAAAAATCTAATCGTTTGATGTGCGGGCTTCTTTGATATTTAGGATAGTGATTAAATCTACAGCTTTTTTAATTTTCTGTTTTAGTTCTGCGTCAGAAAATATGAAAATAAACTTTAATGAAAATTTTATGCATTTCATTGGTCGTAATAGGAAAAGTGTATGTTCTTGCCGATTAATTATCTTAAACCAAAAATGGTAGTGAAAAATCTGGCATGGTATGTTATTATGTTGGACCTCGTTGAACCAAACAATGTAAATGACACACAGGGTATACATGTGGGAGCAGATTAGTACCCTTTGAAAACACTGTGAACTGATGCCAAGCAGCAGTTAATTATGATTTTTTGAGGGTTAATACTCTGCCCTTGCACTCTCTTTATTTAATATACAGATGTGTTTTGATGTTTGACAGAATGTGATCTTGATTGAAGAGTGGGTGGTTCTTACAATATTAAAATTCCAGGTTTTGAGAAGAGTGAGAATGTGAAATCTTTGTCTTATTAATCTACTGGTCAAATAAATTGCAGATATAAATATGACATGATTGTTTCTCTTTTTCTTGTATAAATTGTTATGGGACCAGCCAGGGAAATAAAAAAGAATAAAAGTAGACATGGTGCTGGGGCAGATTCATTTATAAATGAATATGAATCATACACCATGTCTGCCTACTGGGGAAAGCTTCTTTTCCTCTTTCTCGTTCCCGACATTGTCTGCCCCCTTGCCATCATTAACTAAAAAGTATTAACAGCCATTTATGTTGCGTCCTGAGCACAATTCTGTACAACATTCGTAAGAGCATGTTTTACAACAAAAGCTGGATTGATTTTAGCAGTAAATTGAACCCATTTTAACTGTCAATTAACCGACAGATACAGTCTGTCCAACCTGAAACGATTCTGACTTTTGGACAAAGAAGCACAGGTACAAGACAAGATTTTGTTAATATATGTATATATACTGAATACACTATTCATTATATATACAAGTATTTAAAAATCTCGCTTGTATCTGTTCAAAGAAGTTGAGCAAAATCGTCATCAATTCTATTGATTAAGACAAGCTAAGGTCTCTCATCAAAGGTAATGACATGTAATCAGTGAATGATTTATGGCTTCAATATTACTTATTGAAGGGATAATTGTTTGACAGCTTGTTGTTATTTAAATAAAAGAACAAATGTTTTTTTCTACTTTTTATTGATTTACCAAGCCGTGCATTTATGTACCCAGAGGATTAGACTAACTGAGACACTTCAAAGTATGAAATATGCTGCATCTGTTTAATTAAACCCAAATATGACCGAAATATCTTTGTGAAATAGATTGCCACAATTATAAACTATAATGCCCAAAGGGGCATTTTTACCGATAGATAGTTGGTAAAAAAAGTTAACTGACCGTTTTATGAAAATGCCTTGAATAACCAAAAGTGGCAAACCTATGATATTTGACCGTTTGAGGCTGAGAGCAGCCGGACTTTTTATATAAATTTCGGTCAAGTCCGGAATATATGACCGTTTTGGAAGCCATGCATCATCTTGCACTCTCCTTATTTAATATACAGATGTGTTTTGATGTTTGACAGAATGTGATCTTGATTGAAGAGTGGGTGGTTCTTACAATATTAAAATTCCAGGTTTTGAGAAGAGTGAGAATGTGAAATCTTTGTCTTATTAATCTACTGGTCAAATAAATTGCAGATATAAATATGACATGATTGTTTCTCTTTTTCTTGTATAAATTGTTATGGGACTAGCCAGGGAAATAAAAAAGAATAAAAGTAGACATGGTGCTGGGGCAGATTCATTTATAAATGAATATGAATCATACACCATGTCTGCCTACTGGGGAAAGCTTCGTTTCCTCTTTCTCGTTCCCGACATTGTCTGCCCCCTTACCATTATTAACTAAAAAGCATTAACAGCCATTTATGTTGTGTCCTGAGCACAATTCTGTACAACATTTGTAAGAGCATGTTTTACAACAAAAGCTGGATTGATTTTAGCAGTAAATTGAACTCATTTTACTCTAAAATTGTTTGTCAATTAACCGACAGATACAGTCTGTCCAACCTGAAACGATTCTGACTTTTGGACAAAGAAGCACAGGTACAAGACAAGATTTTGTTAATATATGTATATATGCTGAATACACTATTCATAATATATACAAGTATTTAAAAAATCTCGCTTGTATCTGTTCAAAGAAGTTGAGCAAAATGCGTCATCATAGCAGGGCTTCCAAATTTTTTTTGAGCCAGCCGGACATTTCATATCTTATCCCGATTTTAAATCCCTTTAGACTTAGTAAATTAAGCAACTATGATAATCAGTTGGCCATCATATATGATATAACCAATGATTGACATTAAAACGATAAGAAGTCGATATTAAACTTTACTTTGATATAAATTCGATGTTCTGACGTAAAGTGTTAAATTGAAAGTGCAGCATTGTTAGTGTGCAACATCAGCGTACTAATTCTGTCTAATTCCGCTTTAGACTCTTTATTTGTGCAAAATAACGTTGTCAAAGACTTTGCTTTCGTTTTTAAAATCACATTTTCCTAATGCCGGATGTTGACTAGACAATGGTAAATCACGGATCAGACGGATACGTAATATCAGTGTAAGTTTATGATTGAGTTAAGTAGCCTTTTCAAGTTATTTCTTCAAGAAAATACTCGAAATGAACGTTAGATAAAGGTATCAATGATAATTTTAGCATTATTGAAAAAATTAGGATGCATAATTAAATTTCCCACCAGCGCACAATAGAAAATATAGACACATGCGCACACGTGTACTAGTTCAAACAACGTAGTTCTGACGATTATTCGTTTAAAACTTTTTCAAATTTTTCATCAAATCATATTTATTAACGTATTTCTTATAATTTCAAACTTTAAGACTAAATTAAATAGATGCAACCCGCTGAAATGGTTGAAAATAACTTTGAATACCCTTTAGCGTACCCCAGTATTTAACACGATGTACAGTGTTTATAATGAATATCATACAAGTTCGAATTCATTTATAAATATTCTTATTTGAAGAATTATTTTAAAATCTAAGGATACTTTTTTTAAAACTGAATGCTCATTTACAATCATATCTACAAAGCGTAATTAAATTGGATGTTGTTCCATACACGCTTACATGTTTGACCTCGTTTACCTGATCACTTTTATGTCCATTGTTATGCATCATCAATTCTATTGATTAAGACAAGCTAAGGTCTCTCATCAAAGGTAATGACATGTAATCAGTGAATGATTTATGGCTTCTCATCATAGGTCCATCATGATGTTCTTCAAAAGATTCATCATATCGTAATTATCCGGAATCGATGTCATTATATTTTGCGTCCATGTGATCACATTTTGCATATTTGACAGCTATGGTCAGTATTATCAAACGCTTTGAAGATCTATAGTATTCTAAACGAATAATCGAATCCAGACAGACTGAAAAATCCGGATTTTGAATTTTTATTTCTATTTTTGTCAATAAAATGTTTAGGGTCGGCGTCGGAAACGGAGGTAGGGTCGGGAAACCGGAAACACACCATTTATTTATTTTGGCCTAATAAAATGCTGTCAATTGCTAAATTTAAATCTTTAAAATGAGACATAAATTACATAAACTATCAAATATACTGTATGACAAAAGACAGAGATGGTAATGACCTGGTTATTTCTACATGTATTTGTAATAATAGTACCATTAACCATAGATTCTAACACTTGCTAATTTTTCCCATAAGACAGATTTTGAAATTGAAATTTAAACATTTGAACTTGGCCAAACATATTATATATGTATGAATCAAACATTCAAAGTAGAATATTGCCATACACCTTGTGATGCAATTGCAATATATGTAGATATATGTAGATGATACAAGGTACTTAGATTTATATAATAACTGTACATGCAATTGTATTTATTTAAAATTTGGGCAGTTCAGCCTTGCTTTATACATTTATTGGCCAAATTACATGTGAAAAGTTGGTGATATGTGATTAACATGGTGTTTTTACTTTTTGCATGTAATTTACACTGAGTAACACATCTATAATTTTTTATTATATGCTAACATTCATAATTCTGCCCCATCTTGGAATCTGGGGTGATCACATAAGGCAGCATTGGCTGCCTTAATATGGCAAATCCCAATCTATATGCAGATATCAAACCTTGGTTCTTGTCAGTTCATCATCAGAATCACATAGAAGACTCTCTTTTTTATTAAAATCTTCCTGCAATGTTGTTAATTTTGTCCTACAATCTTCTGAAATTTAAAAGGATAACATGAAAAATAGCTTCTGAGGCTCAATGCCAACAATCTTTTGTGATGTGAATGTTTTACCGATATTTTGACAGAAACAACTACACATCTCATTGTAATAACTTTTTAACAAACAAATGAACAAAAAATTGTTCAAAGAATTTGATATATATTTAATACAATATTTAATTTCCATAATAGATTGTAAACTTGTCTATTTTGTTGTATGTTACATGAAACAAATTAAGGTTACTCATTTTATTTTTGAAAGTAAGAAATACAAGCTTTCTTCTCATATTCAATGACTTATTTTTCTTTTTGTTCTTGATCTTTTTTTTCTTTAAATCATCTTTAAATACAAATTATGACAAATTTTGTAATAAGTATGATGTATCTTTATTGTAATTCTGTGAATAGCTTGATGTAAAACAACATTTTAGATGGAATAAGAAGGAAAAAATTGTTTATTTTTTGTTTGCACTTCAATACAATCTTAAATAATTTCATACTAACCTAAATGACACATAATTTCATGCATTTTTTCTTCATTTTTTCTGAGATCAGCTCTAACATCTCTGATTTCTATGTCTTTCTCTTCACACTGATTTTCTAAATGGTTTAACTACAGAAGGAAAGACGATATTTAGTCATGGACAACATCAATATTAATTATGACTTGGATCAAAACAAGCAATACATAAGATTTATAAAGACAAGCCTTGTTAAGGGCTTTCTCAAAATGTTACATATTCATTAAAAAGTTTTGCAGTTAATTTCAGAATTCTTGATTTTTCTTTAAATCCAATTTGATTTTCATGGATGACATACTATTCATTTAATGAGCATACAACATTATTCAATAAGGTTCTCCAAGACTTGACAAAACCGAAATACCTCTGTCATAAGCTGGATCATATTTTGGTTTGTTGCCTGTAGGTCATAGGAACCTTAATGTTTCAAGCAGCAATACAAAGTTAAAGTTGTTACACAATTAAGGACATGAATGATGGCCAGTAAGTGAAATGTATTTAGATCACAAGAATATATCTAAATTTTTCTGATCAAATATATTTAATTTTTAGTAGAATTTTAATAATATAAACTAGCCACTGCATAAGAAATGAACCCAGCAGATGTGTGCAATTCCAATGAGAATGATCTTTAGAAAAGTCTACTAATGTTTCAATCATCAAGTGTTGTTTAACTCTGATGGGATAAGAAAAACAGTGGAAAAGACAAAAATACAGAAAAGAAAATTTTATCTTTTTAAAGGCATCATATACAAAGTTTTCAATATTTTTGCTTGCATTTTATTCATAAACAAAAGCGTAAACTATATGAGCTCATTATTTTTGAAATGGCTATTTTTCATAATGGATCTATCAGTCGAATGTATGTGTTACCTTTTGCTCAGCTATAGCTATATTTCCTTTCATTTCTTTTTCCATTGATACTTTTTCTTGTCTTTCAACATTTACTACAAAACATAATATTCAGAATTATCTACACACATCAATTTAAAAGGGATGATAGGGCCTATATTTGGACTCAAATTTTCAAGATCTTATATTTTTATTAAGCCTGCAAAGAAATTTGCAGAAGTGAGACATAATGATCCTTAATCAGTTTTTTTTTACATCAAAAACTTTGCAAACCTTCATTGAATTTTTCAAGACTGGGAAAGAAGCTTCTCCATGATCAAAAGACAGTTTGAAACTTTTTTTTAAAACTTTTTTTTCCTTTGTGGCATTTTTTGAAACTACTGATAGAAGCTTCTTCGTGATCAAGAGAGCATTTGGAGCAAAATTTAGATATTTTCCCCAGTATTTCACTGATAAATGGACTTTGTGTTTTTTGTTATTATTTAGATACAGTATAGGTGAAGTTTTTATAAATCAATAACTTTGTCAAACCTTTATATAATTCTATGAAACATGGACAGAATCTTTTTTATGATTAAGGGATAACATCTGTAACAAAATTTTGAAATATTTTATCTTCCTCATTTTTTGTATTTTACTATATTAGAAGGACTGAATTTAGGTTCTTTGCAGTTAAAATATTATATACTGTCCAGGGTTAATACTCTTTTAGCCATCAATAACTTTGTCAAATCTTCATGGAATGTTACTAAACTTGGACAGCAGCTTCTTCGTGATCAAGAAAAAGCATAGGAATAAAAAGTTTTTTGATGATTATCAACAATTCTGTCAGATCACTAAAGAAAATTGTGTCTTCCTAAGTGAAAATTGCATATTTATTTATTGTCTATTTAGCCTATATGTATATACCCTCTTGTTCATTATACTGAAAAATTATGCATTAAAAAAATATAGAAATAAAAAAATAATAAAATACATAAAACTTACATAAATTTGTCAAATGATCATGGTTTTCTTTTGCTGTTATTTCTAACTCTGAAAACTGTCTTGATAATCCCTGTGAAATCAGAAAGAAATTCTTGTTAAATTTTACAGAAAAACAAGTTGACCAATAGTTTGCTAAATGTCATGGGTAACAATCAACAGTGAGGTAAAAACTCAGCATAAGCCTTTCCCAAAACACTTATTTTTTTTATCTCAAAAGACTATCACAGAAATAAAATTATTATTGGCTACTGGAAAGATGTATAAAGGTATCTTTTATTTATGAATGGATAACTGAAAGATGTTCAAAGGTTTGTTAAGCATTTATGAAATATAAAATATGATTTAGTCTGACAAATTAAAATGTCTTTATGTCAGATAATTAAGTGTTAAATATTACTTACCTCAAACTGTTTTAAATGGTCTTTTTCCAACCCTTTTAATACAGTTCTTTCTGTTTCACCTTTAAAAAATCATAATTAATTACAAATATTGATTAGGGTTATTTCAGGGAAAAAATGTACAGGAGGGTTGAAAGTCTTTTATTTCAAGGCAAACCATCGAACAATTTACAATAAATATAAATGAGTGAATTTCAATGTGAATTGCTCCAAATCCCACCACCCACATATTATTATATGAAGTGCCATCCAACCATCCCATTCAAACTTTACTGGAATAGCCCAAAGATTTGTTCAATAAGTGTTCATAAACTGAGTAATACATTGCTAAACAGGAAAGTATGGCCCAAGAACACAGTTATTTCGTAGTGCATTTCTTTTAGACAATAAATTCAAATTAAAAAAATCGCACCTGCTCTATCTCAAAAGATTTTTACAGTGTAGTGTACTACTATTGGGACAAATAATATCAAAAAGTCTACCAGGTCTTACTCAAAATATGGACAATTATATGTTAAGGGGGTCTAAAATTCAGTTTGACAGCTTCAGACATACTAATTTTTGACCTTTTTTAACTGGACCAAATCACCACTTAACATAAAGATTCAGCACCCAAATTTTTTAAACATGTAATTTCATCCCCTTACTTAATATTTCATGCATAAAGTATAAAGAAATAAATTTGGAAAGTGTATGAAAAAAAATTTGTAGACAACCAAAATCAAAGGAGGATAACTGTGTCCTTGGACCGTATGACATGCTTGTATTGCATCAAGCATAAAATATCCAGTCAATTCAGAGTTCGCGAAAACTTGTTTTGACCCGTCGGTCATGGGACCGACAAAGCAAGATTATTTGTCAGTCCTACAAACTTTTAGCCAGTCCTAAAAAAATCTGTCAATTTTATTCTGAAATAAAAATAATAACATATTTTATCGAAAATAACTTTATTATTATTAGTTTTATTTTTCACAGCCACGGACAAATAAACAATGAATGACCAGTTCTTCTGATTGTTCTTATTTAAAGTAATCTTCACTATCCATTTCATCATCTGAATCACTTTCTCAGTATTTGTTATCTCCATCGAAGGGTTCAATCGCCGATTGTTTGCCTGGGATGGCTACATGAACAAATTTAGCAGGCCACGTGTAGATCGGTGCTTTGGTTTCCGTAGGTTTCCGTTTGTTTACAATGGGAAACCAGTACCGGAAATTAGCAGCAGGTACATCTGATGACCGATGTAAACGCGTATTGGAATTAGTTGCGGTACAACTAATTACCGATAAAAAAGGCACTGCAACGGCCGTTTCTACATCGGTCATCAGGACCGGCACTAGCTTTCAAAATACTGGTCCGAGCCTCATTTTGACCGAGAGGACCGACAGGACCGACCATTTTCGCGAACTCTGAAAGTAAAAAGACTTGGCGCCATTGTTTATTATTTATTTATTTTTTTTTATTAAATTTCATCATTTAAATCGATTATGAATGACAAGATAGACCTTAGCTTATATAGACTTTTATCACTAAACATGATGCATCAATTGACAAATTATTCCTCAATGTTTTGTAGTTGCTTACATCTAGACCTTAATGGAATACTTAACTAAAACCAATTTACTCATAAAATGAACAACAAATCACTTACTATTGACATGAGCCTTCATCACTAAACATGATACATCAACAAAACAGAAGTACAAACATATTAAGAAATCTCAAAGTTATTATAATAATATTAACTCATGCTATCCTACACTCTTTAATAATACCAGTGACCATTTTGCAAATTGGATTCCAAATTTGACATTTTACATTTACATCCTGTCAGCCATAAAACTCTTACATTTTAATAATCTCTTCTGTCCTTGCACCATGTTCCTTTAGAAGATTACACATGTCTCTTGTAGCATTTATTCTGAAAGAAATATGAAAATGCATGCAAATAAAAATTAGCAATATGCAACTTTAATAAAGCTCCAGGAAGAAGAAGACAATTGTTATGTGTGTTTATTTATGCATGTAATGTTGGAAGGTGGGAGGGGCATTTACATAAAATTAAGTCCCTTGGAATCTGTCAGCAAACAGGAGTGTGGCATTCATGCCAACCTTACACATATATTTTAGAGTATTGTTTTATCTATATTTCATAGCAGAGATTTCCTGGCTAATGACTGAAGTGATATAAATGAAATTGGTTTATACCTACTCTTTAACTGAACATTAAGCATGTAACAATTAGAGCGCATTTGTTTCTAACCTAAACGATGTAAACGATTATGCGCGTAGTTGTTTAATCCATTTGTTTCTTACATTTTTGGTCAAGCGTTGACATCGTTCACATAAACGATGTACGCACAAAATAGTCGCGTAGTCGTTGATCGTTTATCGTTGAGACGTGTAAACGATGCATTTGTTTCTGCATCTGTCGTTTAAATAATTACGAGCACGTGTTGTTTTCGCAAAGTCCTGGTTATTCATTTCCGCACTTTTTGTTTGTTTACAGTGCGTGTGTGTAATCTATTTCTGTCTCACTACGCGGGTCGATCAAGTTCATTAAACGATGTATTTGTTTCAAGCAGCTTAACGTTTACTAAGCGATGGTCATCGATGACAAAATTTCGGGTTAGAAACAAATGCACTCTAAATCAATCATTATCAAACCAATGTGCATCAACTAGTCTGGGGAATTAGTCTCACCTAGTTCAGTTATAAGAGAAGTATTTTTTTTTTTGCCAGGGGTTCCATTTGATTCGTATTGTGCAGCTAGCATAAAGTGATATGAACATGCATTCTGAACTGTACTAGACCAACAAATTGAGCTAATTTTTTTATGTGTTAGTTCACAAGGAAACAGTCAGCAGGAAGACTCACGAGACAATCAGTTTTGCTCTTACTCCCAAAATGTTGCACAGAATCAGCAATTTCCAAGCAAGCTACCACCAGACAACCAAGTTGGTTCAATATATACTTTGGTATTGTATGACTAAGACTAAAAGAAACATCATTATAACCTTTGCATGATGTCTTCTCGACTTCCCATTTCTTCTTGCAATTTTAAACTCAAACTTTCATTCTGTAGCTGAAAAGAAAAAGGTAATGCAAGTGGTAAATGGAACGTATATATCAGCAATTGCATGTTTTAATATCAGTAATCTAATATAGTTAATTACATTAATCAAGATACAATTGATATGGCTATTCATATATATTTTAATCTTGATTATTGTTGTACTTATAATCTATCATTCAAAAGAAAATCCTGAAATTCCCAGACTATTGCTTTCTCATATAAAGAAACAATTTATGAGTATACATCTTTATGAAGCTAAACGTTTTATCTAGACAAAAATAAGAGGCTCCAAGGTCTTTTGAACCAACAATTTACCATGAAAGATACATCCCATATGTGTTTATAACAACCAACATTTGTATTTTGAATTACATTCTAGATTCAGTGTTTATAGTATATTTGCAAGTTACACTGCAGAGTATGGTGTTCTTGTTGAAACTAAATGTATATGACTCTCAGTAATACACAAGTTTACCTTTTCACCAAACTATGTTCAGTATATAATTTTAGGATTTCTAATGAAAAATTCATGCATAAAATATAAAGAAATAAATTTGGAAAGTGCATGAAAAAAATTTGCAAGTTATACACTGTCCACACTAGGGACTATATTTGTAGACAACCAAAATCAAAGGACGATAACTGTGTCCTTGGACCATATGACATGCTTGTATTGCATCAAGCATAAAATATCCAGTCAATCAGTATTGACCCTTTTAAAGTACAGAGTTCGCGAAAACTTGTTTTGACCGTCGGTCATGGGACCGACAAAGCAAGATATTTGTCAGTCCTACAAACTTTTAGCCAGTCCTAAAAAATCTGTCAATTTTATTCTGAAATAAAAATAATAACATATTTTATCGAAAATAACTTTATTATTATTAGTTTTATTTTTCACAGCCACGGACAAATAAACAATGAATGACCAGTTCTTCTGATTGTTCTTATTTAAAGTAATCTTCACTATCCATTTCATCATCTGAATCACTTTCTCAGTATTTGTTATCTCCATCGAAGGGTTCAATCAAAGTAAAAAGACTTGGCACCATTGTTTATTATTTATTTATTTTTTTTTTTTATTAAATTTCATCATTTAAATCGATTATGAATGACAAGATAGACCTTAGCTTATATAGACTTTTATCACTAAACATGATGCATCAATTGACAAATTATTCCTCAATGTTTTGTAGTTGCTTACATCTAGACCTTTATGGAATACTTAACTAAAACCAATTTACTCATAAAATGAACAACAAATCACTTACTATTGACATGAGCCTTCATCACTAAACATGATACATCAACAAAAACAGAAGTACAAACATATTAAGAAATCTCAAAGTTATTATAATAATATTAACTCATGCTATCCTACACTCTTTAATAATACCAGTGACCATTTTGCAAATTGGATTCCAAATTTGACATTTTACATTTACATCCTGTCAGCCATAAAACTCTTACATTTTAATAATCTCTCTTCTGTCCTTGCACCATGTTCCTTTAGAAGATTACACATGTCTCTTGTAGCATTTATTCTGAAAGAAATATGAAAAACGCATGCAAATAAAAAATTAGCAATATGCAACTTTAATAAAGCTCCAGGAAGAAGAAGACAATTGTTATGTGTGTTTATTTATGCATGTAATGTTGGAAGGTGGGAGGGGGCATTTACATAAAAATTAAGTCCCTTGGAATCTGTCAGCAAACAGGAGTGTGGCATTCATGCCAACCTTACACATATATTTTAGAGTACTGTTTTATCTATATTTCATAGCAGAGATTTCCTGGCTAATGACTGAAGTGATATAAATGAAATTGGTTTATATCTACTCTTTAACTGAACATTAAGCATGTAACAATTAATCAATCATTATCAAACCAATGTACATCAACTAGTCTGGGGAATTAGTCTCACCTAGTTCAGTTATAAGAGAAGTATTTTTTTTTTTGCCAGGGGTTCCATTTGATTCGTACTGTGCAACTAGCATAAAGTGATATGAACATGCATTCTGAACTGTACTAGACCAACAAGTTGAGCTAAATTTTTTATGTGTTAGTTCACAAGGAAACAGTCAGCAGGAAGACTCACGAGACAATCAGTGTTGCTCTTACTCCCAAAATGTTGCACAGAATCAGCAATTTCCAAGCAAGCTACCACCAGACAACCAAGTTGGTTCAATATATACTTTGGTATTGTATGACTAAGACTAAAAGAAACATCATTATAACCTTTGCATGATGTCTTCTCGACTTCCCATTTCTTCTTGCAATTTTAAACTCAAACTTTCATTCTGTAGCTGAAAAGAAAAAGGTAATGCAAGTGGTAAATGGAACGTATATATATCAGCAATTGCATGTTTTAATATCAGTAATCTAATATAGTTAATTACATTAATCAAGATACAGTTGATATGGCTATTCATATATATTTTAATCTTGATTATTGTTGTACTTATAATCTATCATTCAAAAGCAAATCCTGAAATTCCCAGACTATTGCTTTCTCATATAAAGAAACAATTTATGAGTATACATCTTTATGAAGCTAAACGTTTTATCTAGACAAAAATAAGAGGCTCCAAGGTCTTTTGAACAGCAATATTGATAATCAACAATTTACCATGAAAGATACATCCCATATGTGTTTATAACAACCAACATTTGTATTTTGAATTACATTCTAGATTCAGTGTTTATAGTATATTTGCAAGTTACACTGCAGAGTATGGTGTTCTTGTTGAAACTAAATGTATATGACTCTCAGTAATACACAAGTTTACCTTTTCACCAAACTATGTTCAGTATATAATTTTTAGGATTTCTAATGAAAAATTCCCAAACAGAAAAATAAATGAACAAATTGCTTTCAAATCGTATTCAAATCTCTTTCAAATCATGATTCTGCGATTTGTTAGTACCATTTGCTTGCGATTCATTAAACAAATCATAAACAAATCAGAATTTTCCAAATTCCCTAAAACTGATTTCTTTGTGATTTCTTTCTATTGTATGATTTGTAAGCAATTTGTTTCTGTTTTTGTGTGATTTCTTTATGATTTGTTTACTTAGAATATCGTATGAAATGATTTGAAAGAGATTTGTTAACTTTGTTAGCTAGAATGGTGTGATTTCGTTATGATTTGTTAACTTTGTTAGCTAGAATGGTGTGATTTCGTTATGATTTGTTAACTTTGAATATCATATAAAATGATTTGAAAATGATTTGTTAACTTTGTTAGCTATCTTGGTGTGATTCATTGATGATTTGCTACAATGAATAAAATATTAATGCATTCAAACTTTCTTTGTTTATCTATCTCTCTGACTTCCGGTTGAGGTCAAATTCAAATTTCAAATACTGTTCTATAATAACTGAACAAAGAAGGTTGCAAGATGAGGAGTTTTATTTAGTCTATAAAAGATGATGGTGGTAAGGAATCTCAGTTATTTATTTATAATTTCACATATTCAACTAATACTATTCAAACGTTAATTAACCTTTAAAATTCAGAAACTGTGCATTTCAGTATCTCGTTATAATCATGATATTTTTGTGCTGTAAGGATTAATTTTCAAAAAAAAAATGTGTAAAAGATGTGTAAACAGATCAAACATTCATTTCAAGACTAGCTTCCCGTGCCAGCAGACAAAATTCACTGGCAAGTTCAATGTTTTAATTGTTGTTTACTGACCAGGTCCCGGCAAAATGGACAAAGCTATAATACAATGTAGCAGATTTGGACCAAGACTAAGACCCATCACCTATTCGACATCATTCTACACGTACACGTGGTTGCCTATGTTTTTTTCAAATTTCGTTATAGTCAAATTCGGGAGAAAAGTAAGAGAAACCTACACAGAGGAATAATTCGTCCCTCATCGCAACCAAAGATAGTATTCCTTTTACAATTAGAGGTAGCTATTAAAGGTAAAATGAAGACAATTGCGCTTCAAAGTTTGGGGTTTTCAGGGCAGAACATATTTTGATCTGGATGTAAATGATTTAATCTGTGAATTGATGATTGATGCCAATTTATTTACAATTTGCTTGTGATTTGCTTGGGGTAGGAATATATGATTTTCTTCTGATTTGTTAAAGATTTGATAACAATTTGTTAATAATTTCTTCATAATTTGAAAACAATTTGTTTATGATTTGTGAGGTAGGAATATGATTTACTTCTGATTTGTTAAAGATTTGATAACAATTTCTTTACGATTTGAAAACAATTTGTTTGTGATTTGCTTGAAGTAGGAAAGCAATTACTTCTGATTTGTTAATGATTTCAAAACAATTTCTTCACAATTTGTTTATGATTTGCTTATGAATTGTAAGCAATTTTTAGTATCCATTTTACAGCAGGCAACCAAATTGGATATTTGTTGACCTTGTGTTTCTAATTATTCTTTTATTTTTGTTTTTATATTTGTCTTGGAATATAGCTCAACAATAACAGAACTTCTTTTTTAGCAACTTCAAAGTTGAAGCATTGCCATAGGAATTAAACTTCAGCTGTTTTAAAGCATGATCTGCAACACTACCAGCAATGTCCAACACCTTAAACCTTTTTCCATATAAAAATATAGTTTATTTATTTAGACTAAGTCTTCACCTTGTCTGCTCTATCCAAGGTTGTAATACTGTACATGTATATAGTTGCTTGAAGATGGTATACCTTTGAAGTATGAATGCTGTATTTATAGGTTTAATATGTAGATGCATGTAGTCATATAAAATACTTGGAAACAATCAATATCTAAAAGGAAAAGTGATTTTTTTTCTAGTTGCTGGAAAGCTTCTCCAAATATGATGTATACCTGCAGTTCAAGAACTGATTTTCTAAGAGATTCTACTGTCTGTGTGGCCTCTTGGATCTTCTTGTCCTGAAATATTACAGAGGATATTATAATATTATGTCTATATCCATAGATAGATTTACTGTATAGGGGGTTATTTTCTTAAATACCACAAATGTTATGCAGATATTGGATACTTTTTATAGAAAAGTTTCTTTAAATTGATGTACAGTTAGTAGGAAATTTCATACATATGGTCATATATGAGTATTATATGTAAGAATATTTAAGTATTCCGTAAACAGGAAGTTTATGAGCTATGAATTTGAAAACATCACAGTATATCATGCTCACATAAAGCATGAAACCAAAAATCAGGAAGCTGTGATCAACTAATAGGATGTTATTCTTTAATCATTTTATAAATTATAAAAAAAAATACCTTTTGTCTGATTTCAATTTCAGTCTGCACTTTCCATTTGCGTATTCGATCAGCTTCTTGGTGTAACTTTGCATGTAAGGATGAAAGCTTTTCAGTCCCAACACTCTGGTCTTGTTTTGTAGACTCATTTTCTAAAATATACAAATATCAAACCTACATATCTTGTAATTCAAAGCTGAATTTCACCAAAGGTTTATATCAATTAACTTCTACTATATGTATCATATCAAATATGAAGGACATATTGAGTAAGGAAAGGACACTCACTATCTGCACTCAAGAAATCAATTCAAGTTAATGCATAAAGGCTATAGAAACTGTTAACAAAAATAATATTAACAGCAAAATTATTCAAGTAAAAAGCTGGCACTACTACCAACTACATATTTACTGAGAGAAAACATTTTTATTTCAAGGGTTCAAAAAACTAGTATATAAACAGATTCTTTTTTTTTTTTGCAATTTTCACCTGTATGAATATGGTTAAATTCAGTCGGATTCAATCCCTAAACCAATTTTTTTTTATTAATGCTGTGAAAAAGTATAACAAAAACATTGAATTCATGGTATATTCAATGAAGAGTTGTGCCATGAGCGCATGACACGCCTGTCACTTTTTCAAAGAATAAAGTTCCATAACTCCTCAATGTCATATCAGAAATTTATAAATTATAAAGGGAGGTTATTTTAATAGATATAAACCAGTCACCAAAGTTTCATGAAAACTGCTCAAAGAACTTTTGAGTTATTGTCCATAACTGGAAAATCCCCCTTTTTTAATGAATAAAACCCCATAACTCAGAAACGAAAAATCAAAAATTTATGAAAATCAAAACGGAGTTCACATCAATAGATATAAACAAATCACCAAAGTTTCATGAAAACTGCTCAAAGCATTTTTGAGTTATTGTCTGAAAACTGGAAAATCACCCTTTTTTAATGAATAAAACCCCATAACTCGGAAACGTAAAATCTAAAATTTATAAAAATCAAAAGAAAGCTCACATCAATAGATATAAACAATTCACCAAAGTCTCATGAAAACTGCTCAAAGCATTTCTGAGTTATTGTCTGAAAACTGGAAAATCCCCCTTTTTTAATGAATAAAACCCCATAACTCGGAAACGTATAATCTAAAATTTATGAAATCAAAAGGGAGCTCAATCAAAAGGGAGCTCAAATTAATAGATATAAACAATTCACCAAAGTTTCATGAAAACTGCTCAAATCATTTTTGAGTTATTGTCCTAAAACTGGAAAATCCCCCTTTTTTAATGAATAAAACCCCATAACTCGGAAACGTAAAATCCAAAATTTATAATAATCGAAAGGGAGCTCACGTCAATAGATATAAACAATTCACCAAAGTTTCATGCAAATTGGTTTAAGCGTTTTTGAGTAATTGTTCGACATGTTGACAATTGACAGACGGACAACAGTATACCATGATACGTCCTGAAAATAGGCGTATAAAAAGAAGAAAGTCAATAAAAACTGTCATAATCAAGCATTGGACTTTATTAAACAAACGGAACAATTAGAAAACATATGCATTTTCTGAAGAAAATGTTGGGGTTAAACATGGTTTTATAGCTAGCTAAAACTTCCACTTGTTTGAGTCATTGACAGTTGTTTATAGTTTCGTTATATTGACAAAATTGGGAAAGCAACACCAACCCAAACAGACATAAAAAGTTAATGTGAAAATATTAGGGATCTAGCAGCCAAAAATGTGTAAACATACATTACAGACATACAACACATCAGACTAAAAAATTCAAGCAAACATACAAATAAATATATCAAAGACGCCAACAAAAAAGTTTTTTGTGATTGATAGTAAATTTGACAGAAGCCAACAAAAAAGTTTTGTAGTCAATAGTACATACAGTAAATAGTTTACACTTTATTAATAATGTACAATTTTTTAAAGTCAAATATAAAGACAAGGGTAAACAAAATGAAAACCACACGGTAAAGACCTCTGGGCCCACCTGCACTAGGAACACCAATAGCCAAAAACCTGATAGCTGGATGTATAAATACCAAGTCCCGTCAAGAGTCATACGACCAAAAGGAACATAATAGCACAAAGACAAATTTTATACAAAGTAAATGATATAATTTGTGAAAATGAGCTAAAACAATATTGATTTAATAGTTACTCAAATTAATTATCAGTTACAATATTAGGCAGTTAAAAAAACTCTGATTGTAAGCTACCTTTCTGTCTATTAATATGGAATGTTGTCTGGTTAGTTTTCTGTCTGACAGCCGACTGCAAAATAGAAACATATATTACTTAAAAACAAAAGAATATAAAAAATACTGAAGTAATTTTACAAAATCAGTCAACTTGCTATTGCGTTTTTAAACTTCATTGTCTTTAAAAATTGAAACAATAATACATCATTATATGCAAATATCGAGTTCTGGAATCTGGTAAAATTTAGAGCTATTGTAATAATAGACCAAAAGTTTGGTTGACTTTCTTGCCAATTTTGCTTTGAAATTTGCTCAAGCATTGTAATTAAGATTGACATTTGAAAACATAAAAAAAAAAGTTGGCCTGGCGTGTTTCTGGTTGCATGCCCAAATAATAGGGTCGATAAGTTGGGATTTAAAAATTTTTTTTTTAATAATTTGTTTTCTTCAATCGATCTCATCATGAAGCTCTTTGAACCTTTTTTCAAATGTTTTTTAGTGTGAAACTATCATGAACATTTGCATATCAGGTTTATGGTTGCATTTCATCAATTAAACTGCGAGCACACTAATTTTAAGCCGGGCCGGCCATTTGTTATTCACGGTCACAAAAATGCTTTTACAAATAGCGCAACGTAGACCTAGATGATGTAGGGACATGCTAAAGGAAGAACTATTTTAAGATCATAGCGATTTTGAGATATGCTAAGAGAAGAGCTTTTTTCGGATCACAACAAAAATTACCAACTGAGGCTTATAAATTAGGGTCGGTCGAGTCATCGGAAACACACTTTTTTTTTTTGCCTTATCATACCTTCTCCTTTGGAAGGATAGATGTTTTAATGGATACTCACTTCATACAGACTACTTGGGCTAGTCATTTCATTTGTAGAAAGATTAGAGAGTGGCTTGAAAAAAGGCTGTTTTTCTCTTTGTGCCTGCATCATGTTGATAAGAACTGTCAAAGTTCACTATTTAAACTGTAAATGTAAATAAAACAATCAATAAACCATCTGAAATGTTTAATTGTATATTTGTTTTTATCATTTTGGCTTGCTATGCAAGTATGTACTTGCAATCTAATTAATTGGGAAATAATATCATCCTTAAATATTGACATGGATGAACTTATACAGACACTGACATTCAAATTTTTTCTACTCAGACTGGGAGTGAAAACTAAAGGTTATCTATCAATTTAATACAGTAATAAAATCTTTAAATATTGTTTTAAATGTTACTAAAATTAATTTTGTTTTTTAAAAATTAAAACATAACTTAAAGTATGTAAATATATATCTACAGTTTAATTAGAGAACTCATGATCCTACATCCTGTCAATAATGCTTACTTATATTTTGGCATTGCATAAGATCATGCGTTTATAAGACTGTTTATGACATCTTTACACTAAATCTATTTAGGTAGCACTCCACAGTTATGATAAAAAATTGACCAAGAAAATGTTAAATCATCTTTTTTTCCTTGCTTTCTAATATATAAAGCTAACTGTTTGTGTTATACATGTGCATATGTATGTAATCAGTATATTCTTCAGATTTGATTTTCAACAGTTAAAATGGTAAAATATAATTCCTTTTTGTGTATCCATGGCAAAATTCTTCATTTATTTACAACAAAATATTGCAAAAAGGGGCATGAAAATGTCATGTATTCCCTCAAAATTTGGTTCAAACTAGAATTTCAATCCCTTTGGGTGTTACGCTGTCAATGTATATTTGTTCCGCCTAACAGAAGTTCCACTGGAAACTTTGTTATAAACAATGTCATAATATCTATTCCTGTTGGAACAAATATTCTATACCATTTATTCCGTTAGGAACTAATACTGTAATATTTATTCCTGTGGAAATAATATTCCAGAATATTTTTTCCTTTTGGAACTTATATTATGAAGGAACTTCTATTCTGTGACAACATTTTCTGAATCTGTTGACATTAATCTATCAAATGATCAAATAATAAAGAGCTGCGCCATGAGCGCATGATACGCCCGTCGCTTTTTCAACGAATAAAGTTCCATAACTCCTCAATGTCGTATCAGAAATTTATTAAAAAAACTAAAGGGAGCTTATCTGAATAGATATAAACCAGTCACCAAAGTTTCATGAAAACTGCTCAAAGCATTTTTGAGTTATTGTCTGAAAACTGGAAAATCACCCCTTTTTTAGTGATAAAATCTGATAACTCGGAAACTTAAAATCGAAAATTTATAAAAATTGAAAGGGAGCTTACGTCAATAAATATAAACAATTCACCAAAGTTAATGAAATTTGGTGAAAGCAGTTTTGAGTTATTGTCTGAAAACTGGAAAATCCTCCCTTTTTTTTTTATAAATAAAATCCAATAACTTGGAAACGTATATCTAAAATTTATAAAAATCGAAAGGGAGCTTATGTCAATAGATATAAACAATTTAACCAAAGTTTCATGAAAATTGATCAAAGCGTTTTTGAGTTATTGTCCGACATGTTGACGAGGGACGGACAGACGGACAGACAATGGTATACCATAATACGTCCTGTAAACAGGCATATAAAAATTGGGTGTCTTTTGCCTCATTTTTTTCGTAAAATTGAATCACAAACTTCGTGCAAAAAAAGGTTTTATGAATATATGGACTGTCCTGTATATATAATGAAAACCGTTTTTTCAAAAGTGATTATTTTCTAAGGGTTAAATATTTCGCGGTGGTGTCTTGCCATGTCTTTATTTGGACTTGTTTGTTTGCTTTTTGGCCTTGAATGTTTGTCCCTAATATTTTATTAACTATGTATTTACTTTCAGGTATCACAGATCGAATTTATTCGTTCATAGTGTGTTAATTTACATTTTTGATTGAGTTAAGCCTTCCAATTGATGTTTTATCGTGTGTTTTTCTATGTTGTGATGTTATACTATTGTTTCAGAAAAAGGGAGAAGGTTTGGTACCATTAAAACGTTTAATCCGCTGCAAATGTTTGCACCTGTCCTAAGTCAGGAATCTGATGTACAGTAGTTGTCGTTTGTTTATGTAATTTATATGTGTTTCTCGTTTCTTGTTTTTATATAGACTAGACCGTTGGTTTTACCGTTTGAATGGTTTTACACTAGTACTTTTGGGGCCCTTTATAGCTTGTTGTTCGGTGTGAGCCAAGGCTCCGTGTTGAAGGCCGTACATTGACCTATAATGGTTTACTTTTATAAATTGTTATTTGGATGGAGAGTTGTCTCATTGGCACTCACACCACATCTTCCTATATCTATGTCATACAGAAAACAGCCCATAATACATACATTACACAATCTTGATGTTCATATAAGCCCACTTTGAAGGCTATATTAATCTCCAGCTAACCAATAATGAATTGTATTGCACACTAGCTTTCATATTTGAAAAATCCACCAGGGCCAATTTGGCAAAATGCGAAACTACACACCTAACTGTGGCATGCTACCTTAATATGTACTGATTGATACTTTAATCTAAGAGAACATGATTTATTTATTAGTTGTAATTGGCTTTGAACTAGCTTTCAGTAACTGTGAGTACTCTTATATGGGTGCTTTGTGTCTTGTTTTTATGTTAGTTGTTTTTTTTGTGCTGCATAACGATTTATTGAGTTAAGCCCTTTGCAACTGAATTTTACATTTTGCCGTTTCGTTGTTCGGACTTACACCACTGTCCCAAGTTAGTAGGAAGGTTGAGTGCTCATAAACATGTTTAACCATGCCACATTCTTTATGTGCCTGTCCAAAGTCGGGAGCCTGTAGTTCAGTGCTTGTTGTTCATTCATATTTGGTATAAATAAGGCTGTTGGTTGTCTCATTTCAATAGACAACTTTCGAGTTCGAAGTATTTCCGTCAAAAACTTTGGTTTTAGTGAACATCATTCGTGCGTTTAGGGGCATTGTCACTTCCGTTCCCATGTTGAGCGAGTGGTTGGACAACTATGATGCTATATTGCACAAATTATTTGGCAAATTGAATTCTCATAATTGACAACCAGCACTGCTATCATTAGGGAATTGTGATTAAGTACATACAGAACAAACAATATTTCTAATTTATCCTGCACAATGACGATCACTAAGAAGCTTGATGAACGTTAATAGTGCAGGGATACAGGCGATCGCCTCTATCTGGTAAATGACGTCATAAAGGCATGCATAATTGACGAGTTTTTTCCGGTGAAGGACAAACTCGAAAGTGGTCTATTGTTTCACATTTTTCATGTTGGTTGTTTTATAGCAGACTATATGGTATTGGTTTTTCTCATTGTTCAAGGCTATACAATGACCTATAATTGCTTACATACACGACATTTGAACTCTGATGGATAGTTGTCTCATTGGCAATCATACAATATCTCCTTATTTTTATATTTATAGTCTTCTACAAAAAAAAAAAAGTTGAAAAAATAAATCAATTAAGGGGATGCCCATTTGATTTTCTAGGTATGCCAAGGAGGATTCAA
Source organism: Mytilus coruscus (assembly GCA_017311375.1). Lineage (NCBI taxonomy): Eukaryota > Metazoa > Mollusca > Bivalvia > Mytilida > Mytilidae > Mytilus > Mytilus coruscus. Next base: position 35,815,344 of record CM029603.1, on the reverse strand, counting down.
CATTCAACATTTCAGGAGCAATAAACAGGTTGTCAAATTTTCAGGGTCACGCTGATCATTTTGCAGTTTACACTTTCATCATAGCTCCTATAGTTTCCTCAATAACAGCCAACAATTTCTCAATATTTATGGGGCAATAACTCCAAAAATGAATAGCAAGATTTTTCTCTATTTTTCAGGGTTTATACATGTTGTTATGCTGATCATTTGACACGTTTAACCTAGCTCATTTAGTTTTTGAAAAAATGTGAAATAAATGCCCAAAAAGTAAAAAAATATCAACATTTCAAGAATCAAGGGCAATAACTCCATACTGGGGAACAGATTTTCCAAAATTTTAGGGGTTGGTAGAAAACTTATGCTGACCAATTGTACCCTGACATTTGTTCTATAATTGCAAGTTTAAGCAACATTCCAGTCGCAATTTAAACTTTCTTTAAAACTAAATAGCTTGACATTTATAACTTGCAACTGACAACTTTATGGTCTTTAATCACTTGCTACTGGACTTTCTTAACTCTACTTCTGTGATTTTTTACTTGCAGCTCAGTTTACTTAACTTGCGTCTGGACTTCTATAACTTGCAACTTGAATTTTGTATAAACTCTCAATTCAACTGTTTTTTTTAACTCACAACTCAATACCCACCAATAAAAAACGGTATCGGGTCCGTTCGCGCCCAATACACGTTCGCACCCTACACGTTCGCACCCCACACGTTCGCCCCATAGGTCCGTTCGCACCCTACACGTTCGCACCCTTTTTTTTATTCAAAAACCTGATAAATTTTTAGATGTTTATATCAAAATATTTTTATTTTCATAGAAAATAATTTAAATAAAATATTATTTTAAATTGATTTGATGATTAATTATAAAATGTTAATTATGTATGATTACTGCTAATTGGTATTTATACAAAGCCTAATTTGGTGTTATTGTTCAGTGTTTAAAAATCATGATTGTTGTTTTAACTTGCTTTGATGTAAATACTGCATGTATTTAACTTGGTATGAGTAAAACTTTGAAGATTTTAAATAAAAAACATGAAAGATAATTGTTTTTAACAGCTTGGCTCTTTTATTTTAAAACAATGAAAACAAATAATTTATATATATACAACTCGTCTAAACATCTGAGCCCAACAAAATTTACAGATTTAACATTGTTGGGCTGATGTTAAGACGAGTTGTATATACAGAATGTACACAGCCATGTATCACAATCACTGCTGTCACTATATTTAGAAACAATGAAAAAAATATATTTATAGCGATACACTTACCATGCTTACCATTTATTCACCAAAATAACGTTGTCAGATTCGCACTTTATTTACTAGAAACATTGAAAAAAAATATTTATAACAATACACTAACCAAAACATGATTAAAAATTTTCAACACAAAAATAAAATACTGGTCGTCAGAATCTCACTTTATTTAAAAACAATGAAAAAAAAAATGTTTATAGCAATACATTTACCATGACACAAACAAAATCTTGTTAGAATCTCACTTTATTTAGAAACAATGAAAATATATATATTTATAGCAATACACTTACCAAAACTCGTTTACAAATTATTAAACACAAAACCAATAAAAATTGGGCGCGAACGTGTGGGGTGCGAACGGACTTTGGGTGCGAACGTGTAGGGTGCGAAAGTGAAAGGGGGGCGAACGTGCATGGGGGCGAACGTGATTGGGCGCGAACGGACCCGGATTCATAAAAAACCCTCGCATTCACTTTGATCAGTCTGACAATTTTTTTAGTGTTGTGCAATGTGGACAGTTGTCTGTTTTTAGGATACTTGTTTTAATTCTGAATAACTGAATTCTAAGTTATGTCTGGAGGCTCTGGAAATAGTGTCCCTGTCTGTTCAGTGTTCTATTTTGATTGCAACATCGAAATCTTTCAACTTTTGTTTTTTCTAACAGGCAACCATGAAGCCTGCAACCATGGAAAGGCCAATAATTATACCGTCAGATGAGACACAAGGTACGTCTTCTCATATTTTGTTGCTTTGCAATCAATTTCAGACTGAACAGCTTGTCGTCTGCTGTAAATATTACAGTACGCATGTCGTATCGGAAATAAACATTCGGCACATTATTTCCCGCGAAAATGGCTGAAGTTCAACCAAAACAAGAACTACAGTTAGGTAAATTTGAAGAAATACCGCATTTATGACGTAATACACGAGTGAGAATAATCAAAACAAAAACCCGTTAACGAAGAATTTAATACACCAAGATAGAATATGTTCATGTTGATTGCATTTGTAACCGGAGAGCATGATTCTTTTTACACAAAATTGCCAGTCTCCACGGACTCGAACCCGGGACCTCTGTGTTACAAGGCAGCGCGTTAACCGACCGAGTTAAAGAAGTACTTCCTTAGCTCAACCGCTTACGGCTGACTAAGTATCTACCAGATTTACTAAGGGAAGCAATCCTGTCACACTTCCCCCACCTCAAGAGTCATCATACCATTATGACTCCCACACACATTACCCTTTGCTAGAATTCCTCTCTAACTACCGTGGGTTTTTTAGTTTGGCGCCAATGTAACCGGAGAGCATGATTCTTTTTACAAAATTGCTTGTCTCCACCGGGACCTCTGTGTTACAAGGCAGCGCGTTAACCGACTTAGCTAAAGAAGTACTTCCTTAGCTCAACCGCTTACGGCTGAATAAGTATCTACCAGATTTACTAAGGGAAGCAATCCCGTCACACATTTATCCTTGAAATTAAGGACACTACTTAATGGCATGGACCCCCCTTTTTTTGTTTATTTATTTTTTTCATAACTATTCTTTAATATTTTTACTTATTTAATGTGTTCTTGCTCTAATCTAATAATAATTTTTCGTTATCGTTATGTTTTCAATGTAATCTTAGCCTGTGCCATCAATTTATTGGTGGATTATACCCAAATAGTCAAGCAACATGCGCAATATCCAACATTTGACCACTTTCTTTGTTAAACCAGCTGTTGAACAAAAAGAACATTGCTGTCAAGAACATTACCGCTGAAAATATAATTAGTCCAATTTTCTATGAAAAAAGTGGGGATGGCAAATGGATGGTTCTTTAAAAATTGGGTATGGTGCCGCCACAAACACACATATACACCTTAACACTATTTGTCAGGTCAGGAATAACCATTAATTGATGGATTAATCCACCATTTGACATATAGTGAGATAGACTAATTGAGGTATAATGCAGTTTTTATCATAAATTTTTTTAAAGAGATTTTCGAGCATCTTTTTGCATATACCATCTTAAGCTTTGATGAGTACTCATTAGTGATATGCAACTTTTCTGACTTCCTGTGCTGCGTTTTGAAAAATGTGGATAATACAGTGTTCTCCATTTTTCACTAAGGTAAGGTGGGTGTTTTGAAAAAACCACTTGCAACCGGGTGTTTTGTTTTTTTTAAAACATTTCCAACCGATTTTTTTTTACTGTGGGCGGGGGTCACAAAAAGGATTAGTATTGTATTCACATTTAATGGAATTGAACAAATAAAATGTCAAATATTCTTCTTTGATTTGATTTTTTTCAATAATTTATCCCTTTTATCTCTTCTTTCATTCACTATTTCCATCTTGGATAGCAGATGGCTTTTGCAGGATTTCCTCCTGCGAATGCATGGCCTATCGATCCAAGTTTCTGTCCTGTTCCTCGCTTTAGTGCTGTATTTTTGGCAGACAGAACAGTAATATCCTTCCTCTGTGACGATTTGCCATTTAAAGTCCTGTTCATATTTATCTTCACTTGCGTGCCTTTTCCGTTGTTTTGATGCTTTTTTTCAATTTCAACAATTTCAATACAACTATCCGTTTAGTTGACTTATTTGGCCTAGAATTTTCCTTATCACCATCGCCATTTGCCTTTCTCTTCCCCAGATAAATAAAAGAAAACATTGAAATTTGACGATCGGCCATTTTTGTCAATGAAAACAAATCAGCGAGGCACGATTAGTATTTAAATTTTTACGGTGCGGAACCGAAAAAAAACCCAATTTGAAAAAAAGCCGACCACCTCCTAAAATGGAAAGGTGGTCGGCTTTCAAAAGAAGGTGGTCGGCACACCCAGGTTAAATGCCGAATGGAAAACTCTGTAATACCTCAGTTGAGGTATAATCCAACAGTTGATGGATATTCACAATTGGTTTCCTTAAGTCTGCAGCAGTTCCAACTTTAAGATTTGTTAGTCGAAATGGACAGGAAGAGACTACAGAACAAAATTAAGATTTAATAGATGAAAAGTCAGAATTTATAAGTAAGAAAAGGAGGGATATATTATTTTTTAGGGTTCTCTAACAAATTGCAGCACGAAGTGTCAGAATCAAATACATGTCATCACTAAGTGGTCATAAAAGCTTGTAATGGTAAATGCAAAAAGATGCTCCAGTATATATTTAAAAAAAATTTGATAAGAACTGCATTATACCTCAATTGGTGTATCCCGTTATATGTCAAATGGTGGATTATACCTGAAATGAGGTATAATCCACCAATTAATGGTTATTCCTGACCTGTTTGTCAGACATCACGAAAGAATCCTGCAAAATTTTGACGTCACAATAAAAAATGTCTTGACACCACAAAGTAAAAGTGATTGTTGTATAAAGTCAATAGTCCAAGAGTCCATATTCCCAAATATCGATAAGGACTATTGGTTGGTCTCAGTAGCTTAAATCTTGTCAATACATTACTGATGATGGAAGTAGATGTAAAACGCACATGATTGTAGGCTTAATGCAATGCATGAAGTCTGATAAGTTCAACATGTTTTCCATATTTTTTCTAATTTTGGGGCCTTTAAACAACTGTAATTTCGTTTTTAAAAAATCATCAGATTTTATTTAAACATATCTAGGTGGGGATTTTTTCTATGCAATAAAGTTTAGGCCACTTGTCAGGCTATGCTTATAACCAGATTTGTTATTACATTAAATGAATAGGAAATAGTTTCGTTTATGAGAATCTGAATGTTTATATGCATATAACTGAATTGTGCAATTAATCAGTATGAATTAGTGGAGTTGACTGTAATATGTATTTATATGAATAACATCAACATTTACTACATACCTACCCATCCTTCTGAATGGCAGTCGGCAATATCAAAGAAGATTTTTTTTAAGGCTAGGCCATATGAATAGTAGAATCTACTGAACAAATTGTTTATCCTCAAATTAAAGGATTTTAGTAAACTAGAATCTGTTCTTTGATGGAAAATATATATCTGGATTTATACTGTAATTATAATTAATCCAAATATACCTTGAATTGGCTGATTATTGGTTGCATTGTCAGTATGTCGTTTAGGATATAAACTGAAACAAAGCAAATGAAATGACACAAAAGATAATCCAGTATGGAACCATGTCATTGCTGATATTTAAACCAGCTGAAAAAATTTTCAAATTGCATCAAAATCTTGTGAAAGTTTGTAAAAAATCTGTTAGAAGTGTGATTTGGTGATTCTGTTCAGCTAAAATTTACAATGTACAATAGACAGATAGATAACAAAACAAAGTGCAATCAAAACGACAATATGCAAAACTATATCAAAGAATGGTGAAAGTTTTCCTTTTTGACATACATTGTAAAAGTATTTATTATTTTGTAGATAGCTTTCAAGAGCAAGGCTTCCTATCATATTACAGAAACCTTCCAGAGGTATGTTTCATTTAACAGTATTAAAATGACATAAACATTCTGTAGTAAAATAATCTTTTCTTTTTACTCCATTCTGTAATTAATTGATTTACATAATGAAACTTTGCAAACACTATGTGCATGTATATGTATATGTTATCTTGTTTTGTTGCTGTCTTAATGATGTATATCACATTTCTCTTATCATGTATACTTACTCTTGAACTTAAAACCACTTGCTGACTCTAAAAGTCCTTTTGCACTGAATCATTGAGCTTAATAGATGTTTTTCATACTTTGACCAATTTACTCAAGATATTTATCACTGACTTAAGACAATTAATGAACTGAAAAGAATACCTGTTGGGAAGAGAGGTAATATTTGAAAAAGGCACTGTTTCAGGGAAGCTAAAGAACATTCAGAGGCCAAGAACACATGGTATGTGCATTCATAATCTGCACACATGGCATGTGAGATTGAAATTCTTTATTATACCCCACGCAACAAAGTTGCAGAGGGTATAATGTTTTTAACCTGTCCGTCTGTCAGTCCTGTTTCTTGTCATCGCAACTCCTCTCAAACCACACAACAGAATTTCATGAAACGTTTTTAGATAATAAGGACATACTATGTAGATGTGCATATCGACAGGAAATTATGATTCAATTTTTTTTCCAGGAGTTATGCCCTTTGAACTTAATTGCCCAATATACTACTGCAACCTTTTGTCATCGCAACTCCTCTCAAACCACACAACAGAATTTCATGAAACCTTTTCAGATAATAAGGACATACTACGTAGATGTGCATATCGACAGGAAATTACGATTCAATTTTTTTTCCAGGAGTTACGCCCCTTTGAACTTATTTGCTTCAATGTACTTCTGCAAAATTTGTCATTGCAACTCCTCTGAAACCACACAACAGAATTTCATGAAACTGTGTAGATAATAAGGACATACTATGTAGATGTGCATATTGACAGGAAATTATGATTCAATTTTTTTTCTGATACAATTTTTTTTTCTTACACTTATTTTATTTCTCCAATGACAATGTGGGGACGTGGGGTATGTGAGCGCGCTCACTAAGGTTCTTTCATTGTGTAAAATGATTGTTTAAGATCTAGATTTTATTTGTTTTTGTTGTAGAAATCCAGTACGACATTAAGAGTATTTGATAGAACAGTGAGTAACAATAAGTTATTATTGGTAACTTGTAAGAAAAAATTCTATTTATATTTTCATTTATTTGTTAACATTTGTTATGTTCAATTTAAATTACGTTAAAAGTACATGTGAGAACTGATTGTAAGAGAAACAGATTCCACCATCATGACCACCATATGATGTGTGATACCATATACATGTAAGCACTCTATAGTTATCAGGGATCACCACAGAATTTATTGTAAGGGTGGTGTTCACGAAAAAAAATTATATTGAAATTACAATCACACAAGATCTTTATTGTAGATCATAATCTTTTAATTAGGAAAAAGATAAACAAATTAAAGCCATTGTAAAAAAAAATATAATTAAGGCATGAATTTATACTTTTGAAGTAAAAATTGTCATCCCTTTCATCACAGTTTTCAAAAATTCAAGGTTGGTGCTGAAAAATTCAAGAGTGGTACTGGAGATTTAAGGGTGGAGGAGCTCCACCCTTGAATAGCCTGTGGTGATCCCTGGTTATATTTTAATTTTGAAATTTTACTGTCTCATGACAAATGAATTTTGTATCATACTTAATGAAATGGTAAAATATATACATCATAAGCCATCACTGTAAAAATATTAGCTAATTTAAATTTCAGGATTATTATACAGTGCATGGAGAAGATGCTGTTTTTGTTGCTAAAGAAGTTTTCAAAACAACTGGGGTTATAAAGTATCTTGGATCAGGTAGTTCATTTTTATATTCAAGATAAAATATGATTTTCTTGGAGCTTGTGATGTGGTCAAATTGATTGATTGATTGATTGGTGTTTAACTCCACTTTGAACACTATTGTGTTATTTCGTGGCGGTCAGTTTTTATTGGCGGAGGAAGCCAGAGAGAACCATGACCTTCTATAGGAAAACTAACAATCCTAATCAATTAAGATTGGAGTCCAAAGGCATTTTGAAGTTTATATCATTAACTTGATTTCATAGCAGCCAATTAAGATTACCAAAATGGTTTTAAAGCAAAATTAATATTGAAAATTTATATTCTTTGCACTTTTGAGGAAAGAAGTCAAGATATATTTTTGAAAGTAAAAACCTAAAACAACCTTTTAATACAAATCTGCTCCAAAGGAGGGTTGTAAAGGGTTTCCTCTGCTCATCCCTCTGTATTTCATGAAACATTTTTAGATAATAAGGACATACTATGTAGATGTGCATATCGACAGGAAATTAAGATTCAATTTTTTTTCTATGAGTTGCACCCTTTGAACTTATTTGCTTCAATATACTACTGCAACAGTTTGTCATCGCAACTCCTCTGAAACCATACAACAGAATTTCATGAAACTTTGTAGATAATAAGGACATACTATGTAGATGTGCATATCGACAGGAAATTATGATTCAATTTTTTTTCTAGGAGTTATGCCCCTTTGAACTTATTTGCTTCAATATACCTCTGCAACAGTTTGTCATCACAACTCCTCTGAAACCACACAACAGAATTTCATGAAACTGTGTAGATAATAAGGGCATACTATGTAGATGTGCTTATCGACAGGAAATTATGATTCAATTTTTTTTTCTTATACAATTTTTTTTCTTACAGTTATTTTATTATACCCCACGCAACGAGTTGCGTAGGGTATAATGTTTTTGACCCGTCCGTCAGTCCTGTTCTTTTGTCATCGCAACTCCTCTCAAAACCACACAACAGAATTTCACAAAACCTTTTAGATAATAAGGACATACTATATAGTTATGTATATCGACAGGAAATTACGATTCAATTCTTTTCTAGGAGTTACGCCTTGAACTTATTTACTTTAATGTACTACTGCAACAGTTTGTCATCGTAACTCCTCTCAAACCACACAACAGAATTTCATGAAACCTTTTCAGATAATAAGGACACACTACGTAGATGTGTACACTACATAGATGTGCATATCGACAGGAAATTACGATTCAATTTTTTTCCAGGAGTTACGCCCTTTGAACTTATTTGCCCAATATACTACTGCAACCTTTTGTCATCATAACTCCTCTCAAACCACACAACAGAATTTCTTGAAACCTTTTCAGATAATAAGGACATACTACGTAGATGTGCATATCGAACAGAAATTACGATTCAATTTTTTTTCCAGGAGTTAAGCCCCTTTGAACTTATTTGCCCAATATACTACTGCAACTTTTTGTCATCGCAACTCCTCTGAAACCACACAACAGAATTTCATGAAACTGTGTAGATAATAAGGACATACTATGTAGATGTGCATATTGACAGGAAATTATGATCTGTTCTTTTTCTGATACAATTTTTTTTCTCACACTTATTTTATTTCTCCAATGACAATGTAGGGACGTGGGGTATGTGAGCGCGCTCACTAAGGTTCTTTCATTTCTCCAGAGACAATGTGGAGACATGGGGTATGTGAGCGTGCTCACTAAGGTTCTTTAATTACTTAAGGGAAAAAATTGTAATTTAGAAGACCACAAAGTATTTTGTCTTAAAAGCTTGCCATGTCTAATTCGTTAATCTTGTATTGTGAAAATTAGATAAATACCTCCCTATTAGCATTGAATGATGCAGAATTAACTCAGACTGATGAAGACTTGTCATTTGAAGTGATGTACTTGTAGTATCAGATTAATTATACCCACGCAACGAGTTGCGGAGGGTATAATGTTTTTGACCCGTCCGTCAGTCCGTCCGTCGTCTGTCTGTCCGTCAGTCCTGTTTCTTGTCATCGCAACTCCTCTCCAACCACACAACAGAATTTCACGAAACCTTTTTAAATAATAAGGACATACTATGTAGATGTGCATAACGCCAGGAAATTACGATTCAATTCTTTTTCTAGGAGTTACGTCCCTTTGAACTTATTTACTTTAATGTACTACTGCAACAGTTTGTCATCGCAACTCCTCTCAAACCACACAACAGAATTTCATGAAACCTTTTCAGATAATAAGGACATACTACGTAGATGTGCATATCGACAGGAAATTACGATTCAATTTTTCCAGGAGTTATGCCTTTGAACTTAATTGCCCAATATACTACTGCAACCTTTGTCATCGCAACTCCTCTCAAACCACACAACAGAATTTCATGAAACCTTTTCAGATAATAAGGACATACTACGTAGATGTGCATATCAACAGGAAATTACGATTCAATTTTTTTCCCAGGAGTTATGCCCCTTTGAACTTATTTGCCCAATATACTACTGCAACCTTTTGTCATCGCAACTCCTCTCAAACCACACAACAGAATTTCATGAAACCTTTTCAGATAATAAGGACATACTACATAGATGTGCATATCGACAGGAAATTACGATTCAAGTTTTTTCCAGGAGTTCGCCTTTGAACTTATTTGCTTCAATGTACTTCTGCAAAATTTGTCATTGCAACTCCTCTGAAACCACACAACAGAATTTCATGAAACTGTGTAGATAATAAGGACATACTATGTAGATGTGCATATTGACAGGAAATTATGATTCAATTTTTTCTGATACAATTTTTTTCTTACACTTATTTTATTTCTCCAATGACAATGTGGGGCGTGGGGTGTGGTAGCTCACTAAGGTTCTTTCATTGTGTAAAATGATTGTTTAAGATCTAGATTTTATTTGTTTTGTTGTAGAAATCCAGTACGACATTAAGAGTATTTGATAGAACAGTGAGTAACAATAAGTTATTATTGGTAACATGTAGAAAATTCTATTTATATTTTCATTTATTTGTTAACATTTGTTATGTTCAATTTAAATTACGTTAAAAGTACATGTGAGAACTGATTGTAAGAGAAACAGATTCCACCATCATGACCACCATATGATGTGTGATACCATATATACATGTAAGCACTCTATAGTTATCAGGGATCACCACAGAATTTATTTTAAGGGTGGTGTTCACGAAAAAAAATTATATTGAAATTACAATCACACAAGATCTTTATTGTAGATCATAATCTTTTAATTAGGAAAAGATAAACAAATTAAAGCCATTGTAAAAAAAAATGTAATTAAGGCATGAATTTATACTTTTGAAGTAAAATTGTCAAAATTTTACCTTTTCATCACATTTTCAAAAATTCAAGGGTGGTGCTGAAAATTCAAGAGTGGTACTTGAGATTTAAGGGTGGAGGAGCTCCACCCTTGAATAATTGGTGATCCCTCGTCTATATTACATTTCAAATGAAATAAATGTTTTGCAAGAAAATTACTAAAACATGTATGGTATTGGTTGTAAGCATAAAAAAAATAAAACTCTTAATACTCTTATACTTTGAAGTGGCAAATTCCTATCCAGATAAGACAATTCAACTGACTGGGACTTGTAAAAAAATTAAGCATTTGGTATACTGTATTTCAGATTATGATAATTGCTGATGCTCTTTTCTAGGTGACAGAAAAGTTGAATCAGCTGTTTTAAGTAAACTAAACTTTGAATCATTAGTAAGAGATCTGTTGTTAGTACGACAGTATCGCGTGGAGGTCTACAAAAACAAAGGTGGCGCCAAAATAATGATTGGAGTGTTGGTTATAAGGTAAGTTAACAAATTGACATATATATATATATATATATATATATCAGTATATATAGATTGCCTAACAATGTAATTTTAACACACTATTTAGTATGTAAATATAAGAATGTTTAAAATATTTACAAAATGATGAAAATAACGCAATATTTCGCTAGACTAACTATCCAGGTGAAATCGGATGTAGATGATAAGAAACTTTGCAGCTCAATGTATATGTTGCACTTGTATTTAGCTGCCTTGAAAATAATACATAATTTGGATGAAGTTCAAGATTTTTACAAAATTGGTAGTTGAAGTTAGCAACGTCTTTTGGCCAATATTACAGGATAAAAGGGCGATGCTGTGTACTAAATTATTTTATCTTTCCTGTATCTTTTCTCATCTTTTCGTTAAGACCATCAGGTTCTAAAGTGTGAAGTTGGTGGATCCAAAATTTTCTCTCCTCCTTCTCGCCGTGGTGTCCCACTCGGTGTTGACTTCTATGATTTGGAAAGTAACATTATCAAAAGAATGTTTCGTTGAACGAAGATGTCTTGTGAGAGGACAGTTTTGTTGGTTTTGTACCATGAACGATGGTTATTGAGCGAATATTAAATTTGTCCATTGTTTCTCCCACAAAATGAATGCCACAAGTGTCACATGTTAATATATAAATTGAATTCTCCGTTTTACAGTTGGAATTTGAGTAGATGGTATAATTATGTTTAGTAACGGAGCTGATGAAAGAACTGCTTGTATTGGCAGCTTTACAACACAAGCAGTTCCTTCAACCACATTGTTTGTAGCAACCGGGAGATGGAGTAGGCTTTGCTAATACAGATGTCACTAATTTGTCACGGATGTTTTTAGGTCTTCTGAAGGCCATGACTGGTGGCGAGGAAAATACTTTTTTAAGGTTTGAATCATTTTCTATAATTTTCCAATGCTTCTGAACAATGGAAGAGACATTTTTAAAATCAGGATGGTAAGTGAGTACAAGGGGTGTTCTGTTAGCTGCTTTATTCTTATCTTTGTACTCTAGAAGTTCTTGGCGACTAGTTTTGTTTGCTCTTTCGAAAGCGCTATCAATGATGTTGTTATTGTATCCTCGAACAACTAGATGTTTACGTAGTTGTCCAAGTCTAGCATTTTGCATATTTTCAGTAGAGCATATTCTCTTGATTCACAATGCCTGGCTGAATGGGATGCCACGGGAGCAGTGTTTAGGATGGCAACTTTTAGGAGAAAGGAATTGATGTTTGTCAGTTTGTTTGGTATGAAGGTCCGTTATAATGGTTCCTTTCTTGATGTAACTTGTAGTGTCGAGGAAGTTTATTTTCTCCATAGATGTAAATTTTATTGAATGGTGGAAAGAGTTACAGTGTCCTAGAAATTCATTAAGATGTTCTTGTGAATCTGTCCATTTGAAATCAATATCGTCAATGAATCGGAACCATGATAAGGGCTGGTATGGAGCACTAGCCAAGAGGCGTTCTCTTCCATTGTTCAGAAGCATTGGAAAATTATAGAAAATGATTCAAACCTTAAAAAGTATTTTCCTCGCCACCAGTCATGGCCTTCAGAAGACCTAAAAACATCCGTGACAAATTAGTGACATCTGTATTAGCAAAGCAGCCTACTCCATCTCCCGGTTGCTACAAACAATGTGGTTGAAGGAACTGCTTGTGTTGTAAAGCTGCCAATACAAGCAGTTCTTTCATCAGCTCGTTACTAAACAAAATTATACCATCTACTCAAATTCCAACTGTAAAACGGAGAATTCAATTTATATATTAACATGTGACACTTGTGGCATTCAGTATGTGGGAGAAACAATGGACAAATTTAATATTCGGCTCAATAACCATCGTTCATGGTACAAAACCAACAAAAACTGTCCTCTCACAAGACATCTTCGTTCAACAAAACATTCTTTTGATAATGTTACTTTCCAAATCATAGAAGTCAACACCAAGTGGGACACCAGCGAGAAGGAGAAGAAAATTTTTGGATCCACCAACTTCACACTTTAGAACCTGATGGTCTTAACGAAAAGATGAGAAAAGATACAGGAAAGATAAAGAATAATTTAGTACACAGCATCGTCCTTTTATCCTGTAATATTGGCCAAAAGCGTTGCTAACTTCAACTACCAATTTTGTAAAATCTTGAACTTCATCCAAATTATATATTATTTTCAAGGCAGATAATTACAAGTGCAACATATACATTGAGCTGCAAAGTTTCTTATCATCTACATCCGATTTCACCTGGATAGATGCACGCTTGATAAAGCTAGTTAGTCTAGCGAAATATTGCGTTATTTTCATCATTTTGTAAATATTTTAAACATTCTTATATTTACATACTAAATAGTGTGTTAAAATTACATTGTTAGGCAATCTATAATTTTATTTGTGTAATTGAATTAATCTCTGTACTGATTAATCCACACTCCCATAGATTTGTATGTCATGTGCTGCTATTTATAGGCACTTATATATATGTAGGACTCGGAACCTCGATGCTACTCCGAGCCGAGATGGTCACGCTTAGGTGCGATGGTTTGCGCTGAAGTGCGTTTTGATAACACTGAAGTGCGATGGTGGCATTGTGACGCTATCTTGTTGATAGCTATGCCGAGTGCGATGGTGGTAACGCTGAAGTGCGATGGTCTAAACAAACAACATTTTCAATGCTTTTCATGTCATGTAGATGTCAATTTGTATGTTAGAAGCAGTTTTCCAGGTTTTATCGACCGCAAAAAATTTTTGCGGTCGATATTGTATGACGTTAGCGGCGTCGTGCGTCGGCGTTGTCGTCAAGACGCATTGGTTTTCGCACTCTAACTTTAGTTTAAGTGAATGGATCTCTATGAAATTTTACCATAAGGTTCAATATCACAAAAGGAAGGTTGGGATTGATTTTGGGGTTATGGTACCAACAGTTAAGGAATTAGGGGCCAAAAGGGGCCAAAATAAGCATTTTGTAACTTCCAGACATAACTTGTGTGTTAGTGTATGGATCTCTGACATTGTACCACAAGGTTCCATATCACAAAGGGAATGCTGGGATTGATTTTGGGGTAATTGCCTCAAAATTTTAGGATTTAGGGGCCAAAAAGGGCAAAAACAAGCATTTTTCTAGTTTCATGACAATAACTTGTGTGTAAGTGTATGGATCTTTCTGAAATTGTACTACAAGGTTCCATATCACAAAGGAAAGCTGGAATTGAGTTTGGGGTAATTGCCTGAAACGTTTAGGAATTAGGGGCCAAAAGGGCAAAAACAAGCATTTTCTAGTTTCATGACAATAACTTGTGTGTAAGTGTATGGATCTTTCTGAAATTGTACTAAAAGGTTCCATATCACAAAGGAAAGCTGGAATTGAGTTTGGGGTAATTGCCTGAAACGTTTAGGAATTAGGGGCCAAAAATAAGCATTTTCTAGTTTCCAGACAATAACTTGTGTTCAAGTGTATGGATCTCTGAAATTGTACTGCAAGGTACCATACCTCAAAGGAAGGCTGGGATTGAGTTTGGGGTGATGAATCATAAGGGGTTCAAAAATTTGGGGGTTTCTTTTTCCTTTTTTTTCTTTAAAATTTTCCATTTTAAGTTGGTTATTTCTGATTTATATTTAAAAGCAAATAATAATGATATGGCAGGAGATACACACCTAACAGGATGTGTAAATTATTATATAATAAGTATTGCAATAGCAAGAAATTTTCAATTGCACAGTATTGCAATAGCAAGAAATCTTCAATTGCACAGTATTGCGCAATAGCAAGAAATATCCAATAGCACAATATTGTGCAATAGCAAGAAATTGTCAACTGTACAGTATTGCAATAGCAAGAAATATTCAATTGCACAGTATTGCGAATTGCAAGAAATATTCAATTGCACAGTATTGTGCAAAAGAAGATACTTTGTAAAATTGCTTATTTCTTGACCAATTTCAATGGGGTTTTATTCTTGAACTCTTGGGGTTCTTTAATATGCTGAATCTAATCTATATTAAGTTTTTGGATTTTGGGCCCGTTTTAAATTGGTCCACATTGAGGTCCAAAGGGTCCAAAATTAAACTTTGTTTGATTTCATCAAAAACTGAATTATTGGGGTTCTTTGATATGCGAATCTAACCGTGTATTTAGATTCTTAATTTTTGGTCCCATTTTCAAATTGGTCTACATTAAGGTCCAAAGGGTCCAAAATTAAACTTAGTTTGATTTTAACAAAATTGAATTCATAGGGTTCTTTGATATTCTGAATCTAAACATGTATTTAGATTTTTGATTATGGGCCCAGTTTTCAAGTTGGTCCAAATTGGGGTCCAAAATTAAACTTTGTTTGATTTCAAAAAAAATTGAATATATGGGGTTCTTTGATATGCTGAATCTAACCATGTATTTAGATTTTTGATTTTTGGGCCCTGTTATCAACTTTGTCCACATTGAGGTCAAAAGGGTCCAAAATTAAACTTTGTTTGATTTCATCAAAAATTGAACTCTTGGGGTTCTTTGATATGCTGAATCTAACCATGTATTTAGATTTTGGATATTGGACCATAATAGGTGAATGTCCAATTTAAAATTTTTAAGTTCTTAGACCACATTCATTCTGTGTCAGAAACCTATGCTGTGTCAAATATTTAATCACAATCCAAATTCAGAGCTGTATCAAGCTTGAATGTTGTGTCCATACTTGCCCCAACTATTCAGGGTTCGACCTCTGCGGTCGTATCAAGCTGTGCCCTCAGGAGCATTTTATTAAGTTGATAAGGGGCTTATAAACATTAAATACTATGAAAATGAGGAGGATTGGTTGATAGGGAAAGCAAACCTTTTGTAGCGATTTTTTTCGATTTTACTAAAGGTTCCTTTTACGTGCGATGGGCGTGACATTCTCTAAATACATATGGGTCCAGAGACTCTCCATAATATAATATTACGGTAAACTAGGATCTCATGAGAGGAACAAAGTAAAGATAAAATGTTAATATAAATTATAACCACATGTAGAAAATCAAAGAGGATGAATTCTCATTAGGCCTAAAAAAAAAAATCTGTGTTTCCGGTAACATCATTTTGAAAAATAGGGTCGGTAGGTCGGATTTTTTTTTTGACATTATAAGCGAAATCGAAAATTATCATGGTTTTCCAAGTCCGGGTCCGTAATTAGTTTCAAATACCGGAAGTGCGGCCATTTGCAATGTTTTTGAAGCACCTGCTGTGCAAATTTCTTTGATTTTAAACTATTTGGAATACCTTTTGACATAAATAAACGTTTTACTGGCTTTCTGTGCCAGAAGACAAGTTAGATAAATAAATATGTCGATTAACAGAAGACTGTATCAAAACAGGGTCGGTTGATACCAATTTTTTTTTTTTTTGAAGATCCAATAAAAATTAGGGTCGGGGCTAAAAACAGGGTCGGTCGGTTACGGAAACACAGCCTTTTTTTTTGGGCCTTAGTATGCAACTGTAATTAAGGACAGACAGCGATAATGAATGTACATTTATATACAAACTCTTAAAAAATCTACATGTACTTCTCATAAAAATCTGAAGATTTTAAACTAGCCATCATGTGTCAGATAGACCATCGCACATCAGCGACGGACCATCACACTTGACATAGACCATTGCACTTCAGCGTCCCCATCGCACCTCCCGAGTCCTACTTATATATTACTACATATAAAAGAAAACTGAGTATTGCAAAACTATGAGAAAAAAGACAGTTCTCATAGTGTTGTAAATTTAATTAAGACTACTTCAAACCCACCATTCTTACCTATTGATTTTTCATATGTATGCAGACTAAAGACAATTGCCAAACTTTTCTGATTGTAATATTTTGTTCAAATTTGGAGTATATTAGATAAAGGCATGAAAAGAAAAGCGATAAATAACTAGATTCCCAAAATTTTGCTGTTTAAATTGCAATTAATGCAACATGATTTTATTGTTAAT
Organism: Mytilus coruscus; assembly: GCA_017311375.1. Taxonomy (NCBI): domain Eukaryota; kingdom Metazoa; phylum Mollusca; class Bivalvia; order Mytilida; family Mytilidae; genus Mytilus; species Mytilus coruscus. Next base: position 35,797,974 of record CM029603.1, on the reverse strand, counting down.
TCTATTATGAACACACTTGTATTTTAGGCCTCACCTGGTAATCTGACACAGTTTGAAGATATTTTATTTGGTAACAATGATATGTCTGTCTCTGTTGGTGTTATTGCTGTCAAACTGGGATCAGATGCAGGACAGAGGGTAATCATATATTTTATTTTTAAAGCATTTATCCTTTTTATACCCCACCTATAATAGTAGTAGGGGCATTATGTTTTCTATTCTGTGCATCCGTTGTCGTCCGTCCGTCAGTCCCACTTCAGGTTAAAGTTTTGGTCAAGGTAGTTTTGATGAAGTTGAAGTCAAATCAATTTGAAACTTAGTACACATGTTCCGTATGATATGATCTTTCTAATTTTGTCTCGCCTGTGAGTCAAAAGCGACATAGGTATCTGTTTCGGCGGACGGCGTGGCGTCAACAATGTATTAGTTTGTGATTAGGTCTAGTTCATGGTGAACCACTAGTGGTAGGTCAATGATATTTGGTATGCAGTTGTATTAGCATTGGCACATCTCATTACCATGGAGATTATTTGGCCCTGCCCCCTCAGTCAAGGTCTATTGACTTTGAAACTTTTCATAGTTAACATGTATTAGTTTGTGATTAGGTCAATTTATGGGGAACCACTAGTGGTAGGTCAGTGATATTTGGTATGCAGTTGTATAAGCATGGGCATATCTCATTTCCATGGAGATTATTTGGCTCCGCTTAGTCATGGTCTATAGACTTTGAAAATTTTGCTAAGTTTACATGTATTAGTTTGTGATTAGGTCAGTTCAAGGGAACCATTAGTGGTAGGCCAATGTTAATTGGTGTTCAGTTGTATAAGCATTAGCACATCTCGTTTCCATGGAGAATATTTGGCCCGCCTCCTCAGTAATGGTCTATTTACTTTGATACTTTTGCTTAGTTTACATGTATTAGTTTGTGATTAGATCAGTTTAAGATGAACTGCTAATGTTAAGTCAATGATATTTGGTATGCAAATTTATTGGCATTTGCAATATAGTTTCCATGGAGATTATATAGCCCCACCCTGATCATGGTTCATTGACTTTGAAACTTTTACATAGTTTACAAGTTAATGTTTGTGTTTAGGTTTGTTTAAAGGGAGCGACTTATAATAAGTCAATGGTATTTGGTATGCAGTTGTATTAGCATTGGCACATCTTATTCCATGGAGATTGTTTAGCCATGTACCTTCAGTCATGGTTCATCGACTTTGAATATTTGCATTACTTATATGTTAAAGTATTGCAATTTTAATTTCAACATTTGCATTATCAAAATTACAAAAAGCGAGACATATCTCTGTGATAACAGTTTATTTATACCAAATTAGAGTTGTGACCCCAATTTCACGGTCCACTGAACATAGAAAATGATAGTGCGTGGGGCATCCGTGTACTATAGACATATTCTTGTTTTCAATAGACTAACAATAACTGACTTATGGAATAATGCTATCTAATGTTCACATGGTGTTTTAAATACAGCCTTTCACCTTATGAATGTACACACAATTTCAAGTTGGCCCATAAATATGTTGGCATATGACGGGCCATTTTGTGCCCATACTAGTACCATCTATCTGGAGATAATGTTTTTCATTGAAAGAGAAGTTGTTGTTCTCTAGCACTAGTTTCAGAAGTGTAACAAGGCACTCAGTTGGAGGATTTTTTCACTACGAGTGTTCCATACCTCTTCACACGCTGCTATTCCTTCGTCTTGTGGAATGTTGGTATATAAAGAAGACACGTCCATGGATGCAAGTATAATATTGCTTGGTAGAGGATTGAGGCTTTCCATTTTCTTTAGATAATCAGTCGTATCTTGAATGTAAGAGGGTAGTTCTTTCACATGAGGTCTTAGATGGTGGTCTACAAATTCTGATATCTTTTCAGTTGGATGACTATTTGCTGAAACAATTGGTCGACCTGGATTGCCCGTTTTATGTATTTTAGGCAACATATAGAATCTTCCGGCCTTTGCTTCATTCTCAAGAGGTCGGAGATAATCAAAGGTGTCTTTGTCTATATGCTTTTTGTCGAACATCTCTTGAAGGATGATGTTAATCCTTCGAATAGTATTTATCCCATTCAGCCAGGCATTGCGAATCAAGAGAATATGCTCTACTGAAAATACGCAAAATGCTAGACTTGGACAACTACGTAAACATCTAGTTGTTCGAGGATACAATAACAACATCATTGATAGCGTTTTCGAAAGAGCAAACAAAACTAGTCGCCAAGAACTTCTAGAGTACAAAGATAAGAATAAAGCAGCTAACAGAACACCCCTTGTACTCACTTACCATCCTGATTTTAAAAATGTCTCTTCCATTGTTCAGAAGCATTGGAAAATTATAGAAAATGATTCAAACCTTAAAAAAGTATTTTCCTCGCCACCAGTCATGGCCTTCAGAAGACCTAAAAACATCCGTGACAAATTAGTGACATCTGTATTAGCAAAGCAGCCTACTCCATCTCCCGGTTGCTACAAACAATGTGGTTGAAGGAACTGCTTGTGTTGTAAAGCTGCCAATACAAGCAGTTCTTTCATCAGCTCGTTATTAAACAAAATTATACCATCTACTCAAATTCCAACTGTAAAACGGAGAATTCAATTTATATATTAACATGTGACACTTGTGGCATTCAGTATGTGGGAGAAACAATGGACAAATTTAATATTGGCTCAATAACCATCGTTCATGGTACAAAACCAACAAAACTGTCCTCTCACAAGACATCTTCGTTCAACAAAACATTCTTTTGATAATGTTACTTTCCAAATCATAGAAGTCAACACCAAGTGGGACACCACGGCGAGAAGGAGAAGAGAAAATTTTGGATCCACCAACTTCACACTTTAGAACCTGATGGTCTTAACGAAAAGATGAGAAAAGATACAGGAAAGATAAAGAATAATTTAGTACACAGCATCGTCCTTTTATCCTGTAATATTGGCCAAAAGACGTTGCTAACTTCAACTACCAATTTTGTAAAATCTTGAACTTCATCCAAATTATATATTATTTTCAAGGCAGATAATTACAAGTGCAACATATACATTGAGCTGCAAAGTTTCTTATCATCTACATCCGATTTCACCTGGATAGATGCACGCTTGATAAAGCTAGTTAGTCTAGCGAAATATTGCGTTTATTTTCATCATTTTGTAAATATTTTAAACATTCTTATATTTACATACTAAATAGTGTGTTAAAATTACATTGTTAGGCAATCTATAATTTTATTTGTGTAATTGAATTAATCTCTGTACTGATTAATCCACACTCCCATAGATTTGTATGTCATGTGCTGCTATTTATAGGCACTTATATATATATATATATATATGTAGGACTCGGAACCTCGATGCTACTCCGAGCCGAGATGGTCACGCTTAGGTGCGATGGTTTGACGCTGAAGTGCGTTTTTGATAACACTGAAGTGCGATGGTGGCATTGTGACGCTATCTTGTTGATAGCTATGCCGAAGTGCGATGGTCTAAACAAACAACATTTTCAATGCTTTTCATGTCATGTAGATGTCAATTTGTATGTTAGAAGCAGTTTTCCAGGTTTTTATCGACCGCAAAAAATTTTTGCGGTCGATATTGGTATGACGTTAGCGGCGTCGTTGCCGTCGGCGTTGTCGTCCAAGACGCATTGGTTTCGCACTCTAACTTTAGTTTAAGTGAATGGATCTCTATGAAATTTTACCATAAGGTTCAATATCACAAAAGGAAGGTTGGGATTGATTTTGGGGTTATGGTACCAACAGTTAAGGAATTAGGGGCCAAAAGGGGCCAAAATAAGCATTTTGTAACTTCCAGACATAACTTGTGTGTTAGTGTATGGATCTCTCTGACATTGTACCACAAGGTTCCATATCACAAAGGGAATGCTGGGATTGATTTTGGGGTAATTGCCTCAAAATTTTAGGATTTAGGGGCCAAAAAGGGCAAAAACAAGCATTTTTCTAGTTTCATGACAATAACTTGTGTGTAAGTGTATGGATCTTTCTGAAATTGTACTACAAGGTTCCATATCACAAAGGAAAGCTGGAATTGAGTTTGGGGTAATTGCCTGAAACGTTTAGGAATTAGGGGCCAAAAGGGCAAAAACAAGCATTTTCTAGTTTCATGACAATAACTTGTGTGTAAGTGTATGGATCTTTCTGAAATTGTACTAAAGGTTCCATATCACAAAGGAAAGCTGGAATTGAGTTTGGGGTAATTGCCTGAAACGTTTAGGAATTAGGGGCCAAAAATAAGCATTTTCTAGTTTCCAGACAATAACTTGTGTTCAAGTGTATGGATCTCTGAAATTGTACTGCAAGGTACCATACCTCAAAGGGAAGGCTGGGATTGAGTTTGGGGTGATGAATCATAAGGGGTTCAAAAATTTGGGGGTTTCTTTTTTCCTTTTTTTTTTCTTTAAAATTTTCCATTTTAAGTTGGTTATTTCTGATTTATATTTAAAAGCAAATAATAATGATATGGCAGGAGATACACACCTAACAGGATGTGTAAATTATTATATAATAAGTATTGCAATAGCAAGAAATTTTCAATTGCACAGTATTGCGCAATAGCAAGAAATCTTCAATTGCACAGTATTGCGCAATAGCAAGAAATATCCAATAGCACAATATTGTGCAATAGCAAGAAATTGTCAACTGTACAGTATTGCGCAATAGCAAGAAATATTCAATTGCACAGTATTGCGCAATTGCAAGAAATATTCAATTGCACAGTATTGTGCAAAAGAAGATACTTTGTAAAATTGCTTATTTCTTGACCAATTTCAATGGGGTTTTATTCTTGAACTCTTGGGGTTCTTTAATATGCTGAATCTAATCTATATTAAGTTTTTGGATTTTGGGCCCGTTTTAAATTGGTCCACATTGAGGTCCAAAGGGTCCAAAATTAAACTTTGTTTGATTTCATCAAAAATTGAATTATTGGGGTTCTTTGATATGCCGAATCTAACCGTGTATTTAGATTCTTAATTTTTGGTCCCATTTTCAAATTGGTCTACATTAAGGTCCAAAGGGTCCAAAATTAAACTTAGTTTGATTTTAACAAAAATTGAATTCATAGGGTTCTTTGATATTCTGAATCTAAACATGTATTTAGATTTTTGATTATGGGCCCAGTTTTCAAGTTGGTCCAAATTGGGGTCCAAAATTAAACTTTGTTTGATTTCAACAAAAATTGAATATATGGGGTTCTTTGATATGCTGAATCTAACCATGTATTTAGATTTTTGATTTTGGGCCCTGTTATCAACTTTGTCCACATTGAGGTCAAAAGGGTCCAAAATTAAACTTTGTTTGATTTCATCAAAAATTGAACTCTTGGGGTTCTTTGATATGCTGAATCTAACCATGTATTTAGATTTTGGATATTGGACCATAATAGGTGAATGTCCAATTTAAAATTTTTAAGTTCTTAGACCACATTCATTCTGTGTCAGAAACCTATGCTGTGTCAAATATTTAATCACAATCCAAATTCAGAGCTGTATCAAGCTTGAATGTTGTGTCCATACTTGCCCCAACTATTCAGGGTTCGACCTCTGCGGTCGTATCAAGCTGTGCCTCATGGAGCATTTTATTAAGTTGATAAGGGCTTATAAACATTAAATACTATGAAAATGAGGAGGATTGGTTGATAGGGAAAGCAAACCTTTGTAGCGATTTTTTTTCGATTTTACTAAAGGTTCCTTTTACGCACGATGGAGCGTGACATTCTCTAAATACATATGGGTCCGCAGAGACTCTCCATAATATAATATTACGGTAAACTAGGATCTCATGAGAGGAACAAAGTAAAGATAAAATGTTAATATAGAATTATAACCACATGTAGAAAATCAAAGAGGATGAATTCTCATTTAGGCCTAAAAAAAAAAATCTGTGTTTCGGTAACATCATTTTGAAAAATAGGGTCGGTAGGTTTTTTTTTTTTTTTTTTTTTTTTTTTGACATTGTAAACGAAACCGGAAAATTATCATGGTTTTTCCAAGTCCGGGTCCGTAATTAGTTTCAAATACCGGAAGTGCGGCCATTTGCAATGTTTTTGAAGCACCTGCTGTGCAAATTTCTTTGATTTTAAACTATTTGGAATACCTTTTGACATAAATAAACGTTTTACTGGCTTTCTGTGCCAGAAGAAGCAAGTTAGATAAATAAATATGTCGATTAACAGAAGACTGTATCAAAAACAGGGTCGGTTGATACCAATTTTTTTTTTTTTTGAAGATCCAATAAAAAATTAGGGTCGGGGCTAAAAACAGGGTCGGTCGGGTTACGGAAACACAGCCTTTTTTTTTGGGCCTTAGTATGCAACTGTAATTAAGGACAGACAGACGATAATGAATGTACATTTATATACAAACTCTTAAAAAAATCTACATGTACTTCTCATAAAAATCTGAAGATTTTAAACTAGCCATCATGTGTCAGATAGACCATCGCACATCAGCGAACGGACCATCACACTTCGGCATAGACCATTGCACTTCAGCGTCCCCATCGCACCTCCCGAGTCCTACTTATATATTACTACATATAAAAGAAAACTGAAGTATTGCAAAACTATGAGAAAAAAAGACAGTTCTCATAGTGTTGTAAATTTAATTAAGACTACTTCAAACCCACCATTCTTACCTATTGATTTTTAATATGTATGCAGACTAAAGACAATTGCCAAACTTTTCTGATTGTAATATTTTGTTCAAATTTGGAGTATATTAGATAAAGGCATGAAAAGAAAAGACGATAAATAACTAGATTCCCAAAATTTTGCTGTTTAAATTGCAATTAATGCAACATAATTTTATTGTTAATTCTATTATGAACACACTTGTATTTTAGGCCTCACCTGGTAATCTGACACAGTTTGAAGATATTTTATTTGGTAACAATGATATGTCTGTCTCTGTTGGTGTTATTGCTGTCAAACTGGGATCAGATGCAGGACAGAGGGTAATCATATATTTTATTTTTAAAGCATTTATCCTTTTTATACCCCACCTATAATAGTAGTAGGGGCATTATGTTTTCTATTCTGTGCATCCGTTCGTCCGTCCGTCCGTCAGTCCCACTTCAGGTTAAAGTTTTGGTCAAGGTAGTTTTTGATGAAGTTGAAGTCAAATCAATTTGAAACTTAGTACACATGTTCTGTATGATATGATCTTTCTAATTTTTGTCTCGCCTTGACGGAGTCAAAAAGCGAGACATAGGTATGCTGTTTCCGGCGGCGGCGGCGGCGTCAACAATGTATTAGTTTGTGATTAGGTCTAGTTCATGGTGAACCACTAGTGGTAGGTCAATGATATTTGGTATGCAGTTGTATTAGCATTGGCACATCTCATTACCATGGAGATTATTTGGCCCTGCCCCCTCAGTCAAGGTCTATTGACTTTGAAACTTTTCATAGTTAACATGTATTAGTTTGTGATTAGGTCAATTTATGGGGAACCACTAGTGGTAGGTCAGTGATATTTGGTATGCAGTTGTATAAGCATGGGCATATCTCATTTCCATGGAGATTATTTGGCTCCCCTTAGTCATGGTCTATAGACTTTGAAAATTTTGCTAAGTTTACATGTATTAGTTTGTGATTAGGTCAGTTCAAGGGAACCATTAGTGGTAGGCCAATGTTAATTGGTGTTCAGTTGTATAAGCATTAGCACATCTCGTTTCCATGGAGAATATTTGGCCCCGCCTCCTCAGTAATGGTCTATTTACTTTGATACTTTTGCTTAGTTTACATGTATTAGTTTGTGATTAGATCAGTTTAAGATGAACTGCTAATGTTAAGTCAATGATATTTGGTATGCAAATTTATTGGCATTTGCAAGTATCGTTTCCATGGAGATTATATAGCCCCACCCTTATCATGGTTCATTGACTTTGAAACTTTTACATAGTTTACAAGTTAATGTTTGTGTTTAGGTTTGTTTAAAGGGAACGACTTATAATAAGTCAATGGTATTTGGTATGCAGTTGTATTAGCATTGGCACATCTTATTCCATGGAGATTGTTTAGCCATGTACCTTCAGTCATGGTTCATCGACTTTGAATATTTGCATTACTTACATGTTAAAGTATTGCAATTTTAATTTCAACATTTGCATTATCAAAATTACAAAAAGGCGAGACATATCTCTGTGATAACAGTTTATTTATACCAAATTAGAGTTGTGACCCCAATTTCACGGTCCACTGAACATAGAAAATGATAGTGCGAGTGGGGCATCCGTGTACTATAGACACATTCTTGTTTTTCAATAGACTAACAATAACTGACTTATGGAATAATGCTATCTAATGTTCACATGGTGTTTTAAATACAGCCTTTCACCTTATGAATGTACACACAAATCTGTTTCACAACTATGATTAATATGAATTACTCAATTACAATTACAAAGAGTTTTAAAATTGAAAAATAAATTTGAATGACCTTATATCAAAGAAATAATTATATAAACTTTAATGTTATTTTACCAATTTCTTCAGGTTGTTGGAGTTGGTTATGCTGATGCAACACTCAGAAAGTTCATGGTCAGTGAGTTCACAGATAATGACCAGTTCTCAAACTTGGAGGTAAATTTGGTAGTCCTTTATTCTAGCAGTTCTACATTCTTTTCTGATTTTTATTTTGAAACCCACTCTCTTGCAATCATATTTTTTTTCTTGTTTTTTTTTGTAGAACATCCTTCAGGAAAACTCGTGAAGGAATATGAATGAATTTAGATAAAAAATTAGTGAAGCAGAAATTTTAAAGGGGAAAATGAAAGAAAAATTTCAATTATGAACTTCAGAAGGCATACTAGTAGCTTGTGTAAGCTAAAGCTGCACCAATGATAGTTGTCCAATTCTTGTGATCAACATTTTTTGGTTTAGAAGATGTTAATATCTTTGGTCAAAACTGAACATCATAGTTGTTTGAAGGGTTAGTTTGAAACAAATCACTTGGTTTAAATTACACCTTTCCCTTGCTCTATGATGTATTTTATATTGGTTCTTACATTTAAGACAAGTAAAAATATATAACATGGCTTTATTTGTTTTTCATATGTAACTGATAAAAATGATTCATATTTAATGCTTTGAAACATTAAAAGTCCTTGAATTAATGAATCACACCGGTTTGAGAGTATGATTTACCTCTCAGTATCCATGTTATTTACTTCCAAGGCATGTATCTTGCTTCATTGATAAGATAAAAGGAGGTGTTAGATATAGGTCCTTTAGACAGCAACCTAACATAGCAAAAAACCAGAAGACATCTAGAGGTAAACATATGGATACTAATTGTAAATTCTGTGAAATTTAGATTTGTGTTCGGTTTTAGTAATTGCATTAACTTGTTTGTGTTTTAGGCTCTGATAGTACAGCTTGGACCAAAAGAATGTTTACTTGGGACTGGAGATTCTGCCATAGAGAATGGTAAACTGAAGCAAGTGTTGGATCGTAGTGGACTCTTAGTTACAGAAAGAAAAAAAAGTAATAAAGTCACCATATACTAATAAGCAAATAATTGAAATAGTGAAAATGTTAACCATTTTCTTGTATATTTATGCTGATTTTCTCTTTGCTCACAATAATTGGAGAAATCATATTGTTCTTTAAAACATCATTAGCAAGTACCGCACCTACTCGCTTATTAGTCGGAAAATTGGGAGTAAAATTCATAATCCAGAGAGGGTACTGACTAATAGACGAGATCCAGCGACCAGAGGAAAAATCCAAGCTTGAGAAAAGTAGTCAGGAGTGAATTTCCTGGTCAAAACTACATTTGTGATTGCCAAACCTACATAAATCAATAAATAAAAGTTTTGTTGAAAATAAAAGACTACAATACTGTCCTTGTGTTTTATTTGTTCTTTGTTATCAATTTTCTGCAAATTCGTGTTGTAATTCCACTGTTTCCGGTTTGGGTATTGATTTTCATGGTCAAATGGTTTGTTCATAAACCCAAAAGAAGAGCCAAGAACCAAAAATGAAAAGGAGATAACAATGTACCAACTATGTGAAAGGATGTATTCAGCGGAGTTATTGTGTCATTATTGTGATATCATGATATCAATTCAATACTTATAAATCATACAATAATCAAAAATAATTTTAAGATTCATTCCCAAGATCGAAATATTAGTCATTAAAATGTCTCAGGTAAACAAAAATCACAAAATTGATTGACAAGCCAATATAATCCATTGATAACCCTAATTAAGAGACAAAGAGTTGTATTCACTAAAGGTGTGAAAAATATCAGTGATAGGTGAACAGATGACACTAATGAGTTGGAGTTATTTTAATATAAAGTTGATTAGCTTCACTTAATTTTTTAATCCTTTAATCATCACAATATAATAAGAATTATAAAGTGTACATGCTCAGATATGTCTATCCAAGAGTATTTGATACTTACAGTTTTCATGTATAAACAACAAACACACCTACTTACCAAATCATTTAATATTTATAAACAAATCAGGCAAAGTTACAAATAACAGAATAATAAGCTCACATAAATTTTTCTTCTTACTATAAATTAACCACAAGATAATTAAGATAATTAAAATACACACCATAGTTCAGATTTAAATATTAAGATTAAATTTAAGAAAAAAAAAAAAAAAAAAAAAAACTCACAATTTACTATAGTACTTTTCCTTTATTCTTGAGTATTGACAGGTTTGTTATACTTTTATTAAAATGAGAGCCTTAAATCTCTTTTGTTTTTTGAACATCTTAGGAATGACATTGTATTGTAAATAAAAATTTTGAAACATATGGATTATGATGGAATCTGCAACAAGATAGTTTGTGGAAATTATAATTTGAAGGCTGCAGTCTGGACATTCAGTGAAATTGATCTGTCACTAAATTTGTCTTCTATCTCATTCCTCAAGTTTCAATCAGCACAGAAAAAAATCATCTGTGGTAGCACATCTTCTTAAAAATATGAAAACCTGTTTATTTGTAACCATTACTTGTTTTTGTAGGTGATTTCTCAACCAAAGATACAGTACAGGATCTAAACAGACTTCTGAAATTTAAGAAGGGAGAACAAGAAAACAGTGCTGCCTTACGTAAGTACTTAACCAGTTTAATTATTAATGCAGAATATTGAGTAGTTGTATATAAGACAGACTGTATGTAAAGCTTGTACTGTACATATTTTAACCCTTTCACCGATAGCAGGCGTGACAAGCTACTCTGAGGCGATGGCTTCCCTGGCTATTATGGCACAAGTGGGAGATCTTCATATAAAATATCAATAAAAACTTGTCAGTAGTTATTTATGTCTTTATATTATTCACTTACACCATAGACACAGTTTTGTTAATGTTTTGATCATTTTTTCTTCATAAAAAATCAAAATTTGCAAATTTTCGGCATTAGATAGATGAAATTCTGAAAATTCGACTTTTTGACCCAAAATCGTAATTTTTTAACCCAAAACGGCAAAATTTGGAAAAATTAAACAAGGTTGTACAAATTCCTTACACTGAACAATGGCCATTCCAAGTGTTTTTGTACATAAAACGGCATTTCATGTCAAAAAAGTATACTAGTCTGGCTTCAATTCTTCCATATTCTTTCAAAAAAAATGTTCCCTTATTTCAAATTCTAGTAAAATCCGTAAATTTCATCTGATTTTGACATGGTTTTCAACAAACGGAAGCACCATGTTTACACTTTCATCCATCCGGGTATTCAACAAAGAAAGATAACTTGTGTTTGCAATGTTTTTAGCGGGAAATGTAAAAGAGGTATTCCGATCCCGGTAAACCGGGACTCATCGTTAGCTGTCTAAAGCGTGAATCCCGGAACCGGGATTCGTCGGCAAAAGGGTTAAATTGTATATATTACTATAGATTTGTCTAGTGGATCGTTTCTAGACAAAGACTTGTTCAGAAAACATCAAGCTATCTCTTTTAGGGTTTGGATTCAAAAAGACTAAAAACTGTTTTAAAATACATGGGACCCAGGGAAGTGAACTTAATTTGGTTACTCTTATATGTGTATGAAAATATGTTGTACATATAAGTTAAAATGTATTCAGGTCTCCCAAATTGCATCTATGGATGGGTCCTGTATTTTCAAAGTGCATTCCTGGGTTCAGTGTATGTTTTTAGTGCAAAATGTACCTTTGTGTGGTTGTTTAAGTTACAGGATTCCTTATTGCAAAGCACTCTATATTTACATAGTATTTTTATGCCCCCACCGCAGCGAGTGTTAACGTTGTCGGTCTGTACTTTCATCCCAAAATTAGGTTCCGTTCTCCTACTTAAGTTTGCCTCAACCAAATATTATGAATCTTATACACAATGCTTATTACCAAAAATACAGATCAAGTTTTGAATTTGGGTGGCGTCACTTATACAGCTCTAGAGTTATGCCCTTTATATATGGAAAAATTGCTGTATTTTTTCGTTTCCGTTCACTAACTTAAGTTTGCCTCAACCAAATGTTATGAAACTTATACACAATGCTTATTACCACAAAACTGAGATCATGTTCGAATTTTGGTGACATCACTTTTACAGTTCTCTAGATATGTCCCTGTATAACTTTATATGCAATGGCTTATTTTGGGGTTCCTCCTCTAATAAAAATGAGTGCCATAAACTTGCATTAATATATAGAAATAAAAAATGGAATCATATTCATCAAGCAAACAATAATTCATTTAAAATAAAATTTTCTTTTTGTAGGTATGTATTTGGGCAGAGGGTTCTTAGAGATTCAACTTTTCATTTACTTTGTAAATCTGCATGTTCTTCATCAATTTTTGACAGTTGTATGTATTTAAAAAAAATCTATTCTGTTAAAGTTTGCATTCTTAATTGTTTTACCAAACAAAAATGCAATTTTCTAATCTAAATAAAAAATGAATAGAATAATAGTGATCCATATTTTTACAGCTGAAACAGAAAAAAGTCATGCCATTGGAGCCCTTTCTTCTGTGATCAAATATCTGGAGGTAAAAACATTTTTTTATTTTTCAGATAATTTTATTTTTAAATATTATTTACTTTAGAAGCTTGGTTGGTCTTCCTGTTGTGCATGTAACCTGCATAATTAGAATTTATTCTTCAGTTGACGTTTCTAATATTGTTCATGTTAACCTACAAGTGGAAGTTAATGTTAAAGATATTTATTTCTGCTTAACTATCACATGGTTGGTAAGCACTGAGTTATTTCTGTGTCACACCACCTCCTGAATCTTTTTGTGCTATTTGAGTGGTTTTCAGTTCATTTGAAAGTTGAACGGTTAGTAAAGGAAACACAGATAGTAATACAAGAGTTGTAAATCTCAGACACCATCAGGGTAGATTGTCTATTATTTCAGACTTAGACAACCCTTGTCAGGTATCAAAAGTCTACCAATCTCATTTGGTCGTACCATTATAAGCTTACAATGTTCCATTTGCTCAAAGTCTTCACATTTTAAAATTGTTGACCAATGTTTCCAGTCTTTTATTACAGCTTTTATCAGATGAAGGAAACTTTGGTCAGTTTTCTTTATCATCTTTTGAGCTGGGACAATACATGAGATTGGATGCAGCTGCTGTGAGGGCTTTGAATCTTCTACCAAATACAGTTGAAGGTAAAGAATCTTTCTCAATGACTATTGCAAAATATTTTTAGAATTTGATTTAACAGTCATTCTTGAGATTCATTGGAAAAAGACCTTTTTTTTAGAGGAGTCTATTATAAGGCCAAATATATAGGAAGGTGTGCATGTGTGAAATTCTGAAAATTTTGTTGTTTTCGAGAAAACCTTTTATTTATATGTCAATGAGACAATAAATCAAATGACACAAGACAACAAATGACATCTAGAACTCAAAATATAGTCTTAAACAATAGAAAAATGTCTTTACAATATATCAAGTTCTAAATAGTTCAAAAAGTTCAGAATAAATTTGATCGAGACTACCATTGATCTTCGGTAGTACCAAATTTCTAATGGAAAAAAACATTAAGATATAACACATGACAAGTGTTCATAAGGACCGTGAGATAGGTACATGAAATTTATCATTGTACACAATGGACACTTAGACAATGTTAATTCAGAATGACTGTGATAGAGTCAGTTTACCCTGCCTTGGATATTGTTTAAAGAACTGCTCACAATCAAACAAACGTAATACCGTATATCGGATTTTTTTCGCGTTGGATTTTTTCGCGATTTGGTGACCAAATGGGCAGGTTAAATTTTCACTGTGTATAATTTTTGCTGAATGGGAAAATATACGCGAAAAAAACACTGTATTGAATTGTTAAAGATGTAAACAACATTAACTTGATTGACTGACAGAGAATCGATAACAAATAAATATGAGTACTTCAAACTAGAATACACGTAAAGTTTGGGTTATGACAACACTCAATTGATCATCCCTAATTAACGTAGCAGTTTTGAACATGTCACTGATTCCTGTGTTGTCAAAAGGGATTAAATGTATGATTAGTCAATTTAATTATTATGAAAACAGAGATTTTAACTAATGATGCACATTTTTGTGATTTCCCGGTCAACACAAAAGACTGATTTTAGATAATGTAATATCACCTTTAGGGTGGAATGAGCTATAATGGTTTACTTTTATAAATTGTTATTTGGATGGAGAGTTGTCTCATTGGCACTCACACCACATCTTCCTATATCTATATATCAATTTTGTGTAACTTCAACAATTAACAATGTAATCTTTGAAACATTTAGACAGCAGTAAATTTAGGAATATGCAGGGAAATTTACGCGAGGTCAAATTTTCGCGGTTTTTTAGGTGCCGCGAACAAAGCGAAAATTAAACACACGCGAAAAAAACCCGATATACGGTATTACAAAGGTGTCTGTTATGTTGCTTAACATGAACACTTTTGAATTCAGCTTTCTTTGATGATTTTGTATTTTTATGAAGTTTCATTTAATGCTTACATCACCAAACACAAAATTATTTATATTCTTTATTAATGGACATATTTGTTTATGGTATCTGTTACATATGTTTTAGGAGGAAATAGAAATCATAGCATACTTGGCTTATTGAATAGATGTAGAACAGCACAAGGTCAGAGGTTATTGGGACAATGGGTCAAACAGCCTTTGGTTGATCTTAATAAAATAGGTTTGTATAAATATCTATATGTTTATTGCAAATAAAAATTAAGTTTGAATGTTTTAATTTTTACTATCAATGATACCACATTTAGAATTCTTAAAAAGTATTCTTAAATTAAAAAAATATTGGTTTTCTCTTTTTAGCTCACCTGGCCGAAGGGCCAAGTGAGCTTTCTCATCACTTGGCGTCCGTCGTCCGTCGTCGTTAACTTTACAAAAATCTTCTCCTCTGAAACTACTGGGCCAATTTAACCAAACTTGGCCACAATCATCATTGGGGTATCTAGTTTAAAAATTGTGTCCGTGACCTGCCAAACCAACCAAGATGGCCGCCATGGCTAAAAATAGAACATAGGGGTAAAATGTATATTTTGGCTTATAACTCTGAAACCAAAGCATTTAGAGCAAATCTGACATGGGGTAAAATTGTTTATTAAAACTAAGTCCATTTATAAGTAAAGATCTATCTGCCCTGAAATTTTCAGATGAATCGGAGAACCTGTTGTTGGGTTGCTGCCACTAAATTGGTAATTTTAAGAAAATTTTGAAGCTTGTGGTTATTATCTTGAATATTATTATAGATAGAGATAAACTGTAAACAGCAATAATGTTCAGCAAAGTAAGATCTACAAATAAGTCAACTTGACCAAAATGGTCAGTTGACCCCTTAAGAGTTATTGCCCTTTATAGTCAATTTTAACCATTTTTCTAAATTTTGTAATCTTTTACAAAATCTTCTCCTCTGAAACTACTGGGCCAAATTTAACCAGACTTGGCCACAATCATCATTGGGGTATCTAGTTTAAAATTGTGTCCGGTGACCTGCCAAACCAACCAAGATGGCCACCATGGCTAAAAATAGAACATAGGGTAAAATGTATATTTTGACTTATAACTCTGAAACCAAAGCATTTAGAGCAAATCTGACATGGGTAAAATTGTTTATCAGGTCAAGATCTATCTGCCCTGAAATTTTCAGATGAATCGGAGAACCTGTTGTTGGGTTGCTGCCACTAAATTGGTAATTTTAAGAAAATTTTGAAGCTTGTGGTTATTATCTTGAATATTATTATAGATAGAGATAAACTGTAAACAGCAATAATGTTCAGCAAAGTAAGATCTACAAATAAGTCAACTTGACCAAAATGGTCAGTTGACCCTTAAGGAGTTATTGCCCTTTATAGTCAATTTTAACCATTTTTCTAAATTTTGTAATCTTTTACAAAATCTTCTCCTCTGAAACTACTGGGCCAAATTTAACCAGACTTGGCCACAATCATCATTGGGGTATCTAGTTTAAAATTGTGTCCGTGACCTGCCAAACCAACCAAGATGGCCACCATGGCTAAAAATAGAACATAGGGTAAAATGTATATTTTGACTTATAACTCTGAAACCAAAGCATTTAGAGCAAATCTGACATGGGTAAATTGTTTATAGGTCAAGATCTATCTGCCCTGAAATTTTCAGATGAATCGGAGAACCTGTTGTTGGGTTGCTGCCACTAAATTGGTAATTTTAAGAAAATTTTAAGCTTTTGGTTATTATCTTGAATATTATTATAGATAGAGATAAACTGTAAACAGCAATAATGTTCAGCAAAGTAAGATCTACAAATAAGTCAACTTGACCAAAATGGTCAGTTGACCCCTTAAGGAGTTATTGCCCTTTATAGTCAATTTTAACCATTTTTCTAAATTTTGTAATCTTTACAAAAATCTTCTCCTCTAAAACTACTAAGACAAAATTAACCAAACTTGTCCACAATCATCATTAGGGTATCTAGTTTAAAAATGTGTCCGATGACCCGCCCATGAACCAAGATGGCCGACATGGTTAAAAATAGTACATAGGGTAAAATGCAGTTTTGGCTCATATCTCTGAAACCAAAGCATTTAGAGCAAATCTGACGAGGATAAAATTGTTCATTAGGTCAAGATCTATCTGCCCTTAAATTTTCAGACCAATCAGGCAACACGTTGTTGGGTTGCTGCCCCTGAATTGGTAATTTTAAGAAAATTTTGCAGCTTTTGGTTATTATCTTGAATATTATTATAGATAGAGATAAACTGTAAACAGCAATAATGTACAGCAAAGTAAGATCTACAAATAAGTCAACATGACCAAAATTGTCAATTGACCCCTGAAGGAGTTATTGCCCTTTATAGTCATTTTTTTACAATTTTCATAAATTTTGTAAATTTTGTAAATTTTACAAAATATTTTCCACTGTAACTACTGGGCCAAGTTCATTATAGATAGAGATAATTGGAAGCATCAAGAATGTTCAGTAAAGTAAGATCTACAAACACATCACCATCACCAAAACACAATTTTGTCATGAATCCATCTGTGTCCTTTGTTTAATATGCACATAGACCAAGGTGAGCGACACAGGCTCTTTAGAGCCTCTAGTTTTCCAGAAAGCAAACAGCACATTGATTTTGCATGTCATATCAAGTTTTTTGTTAATATTATTGACTTGTACTGTTTTCCATTGAAGCACAATAAGTTAAAAGTTCATTTTACATGTTATACTTTTGACTTTATAAACCTTTTGAATGGACATATAAAGTCAGGTGTAAAAATTAAAAAAATATGTTTAATAAAAAATATTTTATAATCTTTAATTTTATTTATTTTAGAGGAGAGGTTGAATGTTGTAGAAGCTATGATTGATGATACAGAACTAAGACAGACCTTACAAGAAGATCAACTGAGAAAAATACCAGACTTTCAGAGGTTGGCTAAAAAATTCCAGAGGAAAAAGGCTACATTACAGGTTTTTGTAATACTAAATATTTTTTTATATTGACGACCATATAACATTGGAAATTCTTGGTTAAATAAATGTCTAAAAAATTGAAACACTGACCTAGCAAAGCAGACTGTAAATAATGTTAACTGGAATAAAACTAAGTCCATTTATAAGTAATATACGGAAAAACAGGAAATAAATTTTTACCAGATTTCCCTCTAGATACTAGCTTTTGATCATAAACAAGCTTCTGTCCAAGTTTGGTACAAATACAGGATAGTTGAAGAAAGTTATTAAAATTTTGAAAGCTTTAACCACAGAGTGAATGTAATGTTAACTGGCAGAAAAACTAAGTCCATTTATAAGTAAAATACGGATAAACAGGATTTTTTTTTAACAAAATTTACTTTTGAATACTATCTTATGATCACAAACAAGCTTCTGTCCAAGTGTGGTACAAATCCAGGATAGTTTAAGAAAGTTATTAAAATTTTAAAAACTTTAACCACGGAGTGAATGTTATGTTAACTGGCAGAAAGACTAAGTCTATATATATGAGTTAAATACAGATAAATAAGATTTTTTTTTTTTAGAAAATTTTCTTCTGGATACTATCTTCTGATTATAAACAAGCTACTGTCCAAGTTTGGTACAAATCTAGGATAGTTTAAGAAAGTTATTAAAATTTGAAAAACTTTAACCACAGAGTGAATGTAATATTAACTGGCAGAAGAACTAAGTCCTTTCATGAGTAAAATACGGATAAACAGGATTTTTTTTTTACAAAATTTACTTTTGGATACTATCTTATGATCATAAACAAGCTTCTGTCCAAGTTTGGTTGAAATGCAGGATAGTTTAAGAAAGTTATTAAAATTTGAAAAACTTTAACCACAGAGTGAATATTTGTGGACGCCGCCGACGGAATGTAGGATCGCTATGTCTCGCTTTTGCGACAAAAGTCTCAGGCTCGACAAAAAGTAACTTTTTATTTATATGATTCTTGTCCCACACAAAATCCACCAAAATTGGTATCCCACGAATAACAATAAATCCACAGTTTATCATAAGATATATATTTCAGGACTGTTACAGAGTTTACCAAGCTATTGAAAAGATGCCATACTTATTGGAAACATTAGAATGTCATGAAGGTCCAAATAAACATTTGTTGATGGAACTGTTTACAAACCCTGCAAAGGTATGTATGATTTGATATCCTATAGCTTTATTTTCTAGTGCATATTGAATTTTACCATTTAAATGCAATGAAATCATCTTGTCAATTTGTTTGCAGCACTGGATTTGAATAGCTAACATTTTGCATTACATTCTCTGTGTTCTTGTAATTACTAAGTATCTTTATATGAAACAAACAAAAAATTGAAATCAAACATCGTATTTTTCAAGGAATACACAGGTTAAAGGTGAGTGCTTTCTTTAAAAACACAACTTTTGTTAGATTTTATGTTAATAAAATGCCAAAAAAGTCTGATGTTATTGTTTTACCTTGAAAGTGTTTATATGACATTATGTTGTTTCTTTGATGTTTATTTGCTAAAATTTGGAGAATACTTCACAGAATGTTAGTTCATGTGTTTTATAATCCTTAAAATATTCACAAAAAATGTTACAAGTTTAACATTAGAATGGAAATAAAATATAAATTGTTTAAAACTGTGCAAACACAAATCTTGATTTTACTATCTCTACTTGCTCTATATGTGGGGCTATTTTGCAATCACCTCGGCAGCCTCCCATGTGCCATCCTTTTGTCTAACAAATATTTTTGACACTTCTCAGGAACCACTAAACAACAACTTCATATATGGTTAGCAGCTTAATGGTAGTGAGTTCTAATAAAGTGAGCAATTTTCAAATCTGTCAGACACCTACCTTTATTGTCTGCTGATTATTTAAAATTTGAATATTCATTAATTATTGGTTATTGTCGAGTATAATAGTTTAATACTAAAAAAAAACAACTTGAAAACAAGTTCTCTTTTGAAGTGATGAGTTTGATAATCTACTACTACAGGAAATGCACAATTGCAAAGGCATTTGGAAATCGTATTTTAAAAGAATTTAAACTATTTCTTGTAATGGCTGTTCAATAAACCGTACATGAGAACTATCGAAGGCTCTTCAAAATCTCAACTATGGGAAGGTGTGAAAGACTATTTTGTACAGTGAGTATGTAAGGAAATTCTAATGTTGCCTCTATAGATAATTACCCCGTTTTCAAATTGTTTTCCTAGGTATCATGAATAACTATATACTTGAATTCAAACTTAAGTAAACCTAACAATTGTAAATAATTGTTTTACCTCAGACTTAGAGATGAAAAACATTGAAGGTTTATCTGAATTTTGATGTAAATATTTTATACATTAAGCTTATGTTGATCATTGTAGGAATTACTGATGGACTTTGCAAAGTTTCAAGAAATGGTAGAGACCACAATGGATCTAGCACAAGTAGAAAATCATGAATTTGTAATCAAGGCAGACTTTGATGAAGGATTAGCAGGTTAAATATAATAAATCATGTCTTTTAGGGCTATTCCATTAAAATGTATATGGGAGGGTAGGAAGGAAGTTTAATTATTGAATGTGGGTCATGGGTCTTTTTTCAGTATGCATCTATTACCATTATGCAAAATTATCTAAAAAATGGTTCTTGGTTGTAGGGATATTTTGAAAGTCCCTTCCTACCCTCCCACATACATTTTAATGGAATAGCCCTTATAATCAAGCATGTGTGGGAGTTATTGCCTTTCAATTACACTTTTATACCATTTTTGGAAAGTTTGCTATAGCTTGCTATAGCAATAAACTTTCCAAAGGCATCGGCCTCAAACCGGAAGTGACAGACTATCTAACTTTAGGAAGTGTGTTCTACTCCTAGATAATGTAGTACTGGTGTTTGAAAACCAATTCTAGGAAGATGCTTTTGAAATTTTGAGTTACTTATATTTTGATTAGCTTACAGCTTGAATTAAAATGTATTGATTATTCATCGATAATTCAAATAATTCAACTTCATTTTGAAAATGGCTATCACAAACACTACTTCGTGGATCTGCGCTGCGCGGAAAGTAAAATCAATACACACAGGAGACAGCAGTTTCTACATTATGCTTTTATCGGTATTCTCCAGACATGCCTGAGATCCATATATGTGTGCATCAAACGGGAGTACTGTAATCCTGGTTTCAGGGGTTTCCTCCCGTCATTCGGTTGAAGAGAAAATTAATACTGTGTTTAAAATATTTCATGAATGAACATTTTTCTACGCTTACTACGATTTTTACAAATGTTTATTATAGACGTAAAAGCCTGAGTGTATCGAAAGTATCCTGGTATCTAATCTTTGCCCCCAACAAACTCAGACTATAATAAACTCGGCCTATTACATATTTGGCATCAGAAAATCGGACTAGAACAAAATTCGTAATTTTACTACTTGCTATTAAGTCTCCCAAACAAAGTTTGGAGACTTATTGTTTTGGTGGAAGAAGACTTCAAGTCTTCTGAAGGCCTATGGTGCCGACTTTAAAATCATTGAACCACCTCCGTATGCCGCATCCGTTTCTGTGTATTACAATTTCATAACAACTTCCGATTCTTGACACCGATTTTTACACATGATTAAGCATCTGAATCATTTAATTTGTAAATTAGGATTGAAAACAATCACTATCGTTAATATTTACCCTTTTATTTATGTAATTTATTAGATTTCATCTCATCTACATGAACGTTATTTGTTTACTTGTAACCGGATGTTTTAATGTAGATATTTGTAGTACCCATGCGTGAATTTGGTATCGGGACAACTCGCCCTGTTTACATGTTCGCCCTTGGTCTGTTCGTCCTGAGTTCTTTCGCCCGTATAGTACGTTCACCCTGTGTTCATTCTCTTCACTCTTATCTTACACAACGTTTTATAATACGTCCTTGCATTTATTAAAAATATTGATATTAAGGGTATCGTTAAAAAAGCTCTAAAACACGATTTAGTGAAAATCATCTGTTCCTTATTTTTTCCCAAGGTAAGACAATAGTGTTCAGCCAATCAAATTCTGTGTTTCTCATGATCAAATTAATAAGCCAATCAAAACGTTTTCTCTGAAGATTATTCTAACATGCTAGATTTTGAACTTGTGTTGTTTTCATCTAGTACTTTAAAAAATACTTTTAAATAATACAAGTGAAAACAACTCCGTTCTACTTGGTGTTCCTAATTGGAAGGAAATACGAAGAAGAAGAAGAAGAAGTTGTAAAATCGTGAACATGGCATGTGAATTTTCATCTGCAAGGAGGTTCTTACACAGCTTAAGGATAAAAGCATGACTGATTGACCAAATTCAATGATGCAGTACTACCATAAAGATAATAAATAGTATTTTTTTCACTAATTTATTGACATTATACTTTTTGTAACATATGTTATTTTTGTATTCAATTAAATCATTTAAAGCACAATGTACTATTCTTTTTTCACAAAGACAAACAAACAGGTTGGGACCCCCACCCCCACCCATTATGAGTGGTGTCCCTTAAATGAGGGACTGTCCCTAAAAAGTGGTCATTTTACTGTTGAAAAAAAGAAAGAAAATTTTAAGATTTTAACTTAAAAGTGGGAAAATGCATTATATTTGGAACAACTTTTCTAAATGAGGGGTCAAATTAATAAAGAAGATATAAGTTTAGAAACATCACAAAATTCTTTTGACATGTTTTGACACTTTAATACTTGATAGATGCATAGTTCTTGGGGAAAAGTTTCATCAAATAATATGAATATAGAGGTGCTCATTTTTACAGTGGGTTGTAATGTTCTTCTAATGAGGGTGACACATCTTTGCATAATTCAAAATTGGAAATTTCAACAAGCATCTAATATTCTTACACAAGAAAATAAACCCTGGTCTGCTAGCTACATGTTCATCTTTTCTACTGATTTAAAACTTAAATCATGCAAACAGACTTAAGAAAAAGGCATGTAAGCTCATCATACAAATATGACACTTTTTCAAGACAATCCAGATCCTGCAAAATACTTCGCTAAAAATTGTAACCTTTAAAATTGTTGTCGCACACTAAAAACCCCCTTGGGAAATTTCAAAAGTTGGCAGGTATGTAACAAGTCTTACTATTTTTATGCCCCATTTATGGGCATTATGTTTACTGGTCTGTCCGTCCGTCCTGCTTCAGGTTAAAGTTTATGGTCGTGGTAGTTTTTAATGAAGTTGAAATCCAATCAATTTGAAACTTAAAACACATGTGTTCCTTATGATATGATCTTTCTAATTTTACTGCCAAATTAAAGATTTTACCTAATTTTCACGGTCCACTGCACATAGAAAATGATTGTATAGATTGGAAATCCATGTACTTATGACACATTCTTGTTTGAAGAAAAAAAATACATCATAGCGATAATGGAACAAAGCAGGCTGGGTTAGTGGGGCTGCTTTAATGGTAATTCAAGTTACCTTTTAATTTATTCACCTTCTTCCACCTCAGAGCTATCAGCTCTTTGATTGCTCAGTTCTTATTATTTTTCTTCTTGGGGTCTATTTAGGGTATTTTGAGGAGCCAACAGAAGGGAGGGATTTACTATAAAACCTGGGATTTATTTTTTTAAAATTTTCAAATGATTATAGCTTGAAAACAGTAAGTGATAGACACACCCGGTTTTCAGTAATGATCACAGGACCATAAAACAAATCAAATAAAATAAAGGTTGAGTCCCTGGGGTCACCCCACCCACCCCATTCTGTTTGAGAACTTGTAATCGGTCAAGATCCCCACCCCTATACCATATATATTCTTGTATGGGCAACAAAACAAATCAAATGAAATATAGTGGGAGTCCCTCTGGGTCAGCCCCATCCCCTCCTGTTTGAGAACTTGTAAACAGTCGAGTTCCCCGCCCCTAAACCATATATATTCTTGTATGGGACAATAAAACAAATCAAATGAAATATAGGGGGAGTCCCTGGGTGTTACCCCCACCCCATCCTGTTTTGAAAACTTGTAAACAGTCAAGATCCCCACCCTGAAACCATATATATTCTTGTATGGGACAATAAAACAAATCAAATGAAATAAAAGGTGAGTCCCTTGGGGTCACTCCCACCCCCTTCCTGTTTTAGAACTTGTAAACAGTCAAGAACCCCACCCATAAACCATATATATTCTTGTATGGGACAATAAAACAAATCAAATGAAATATAGAGGAAGTCCACAGGGGTCACCCCACCCCCTTCTTTTTGAAAACTTGAAAACAGTCGAGATCTCCACCGTCAAACCTTATATATTCTTGTACAGAACAATAAAACAAATCAGATGAAATAAAAGGCGAGTCCCCTAGGGTCACTCTCACCCCCATCCCCTTCCTGTTTGAAAACTTGTAAACGGTCGAGATTTCCACCCCTAAATCATAAATATTCCTGTTCATGATTTCAAAAAGATTTGAATGACATACAGGGGTAGTCCCTAGGCGTCACTTATGCATATCACTTTACTAGACCAAACCAATTTGTACTGGACTTTGCCCAATGTCAGGCAACCGTGGGAATGACTAATTATGGGAGCTTTGTTTGGGAGACTTCGTAACAGCATCCAATTATTTCTTGTATTAAGTTTTTTTTTTTTAAGTTGGAAAAAAAGTTAACCACGCAATCTACACATTTACAACCTAATTGAAATATTACAATCTACCATTGCAAACTTTCCACAGGTGCTATCCAGCACTTTGATTTTTGGTGTTTTGGGCTATAATCTTGAAAATCTACAAATACTTTAAATGACAGAAACCTTCACATGACTACTTATGAGAGTTGTTGCACTTAAATGATGATTTTTGTACCAAATTTAATGCTTTTTTCATAATATTTTGAAACCTAAAACATACGAACAAACTTTGAACAACAAAAATGATCAGCTAGACAAGAATTTGGTCAACAGTTTCCATTTAGCACAAATATACTTGTTGCATTATGTCAATTTTATTTAAGAATTTCAAGTGAGAGATACAGGCTCCTAAGAGCCTCTTGTTGATGTGAATCCATTATAAAGAGATATGTGCAGGTTATATGTTATTTTCTTTGTATTCCAGCTTTAAGGGAGAAAATAGACAGCTTAGAGGATGATATCAAATCACAGATGAATAAGGTAAAACAAAGAATAAGGTAAAAAAAAGAAAGGAAAGATTCAAATACTTCTTTGGTACTATTGGGAAAGTCAATGAATGTCATAGTAATAAGAAGAGTGCTCAAAGTACTGAATATTTATATTGAAAAACATTCTGAAACTTTTAACTCCAGAAATTGATTAAAAGATTTAACCTATGAAATATATCATGTTCTGACATTATTTTCTTGAGAATTCAAGTATTTTTTAATTCCCATGTATAGTTTAGAAAATGAAATGAAAATGATTAATTTTCTGTCTACAGGTTGCCAGAGATTTAGGTATAGAACCAAACAAAGTCCTTAAACTAGAGAGTAATTTACAGTTAGGATACTTCTTTAGAGTTACTAGAAAGGTATGATTTACTAAGTAGATTTATTTGTTTAATCCCATTAAATCAAATTCGGTATCAAAATTTGAAGAACTCAAGATTAGAGAACTACAAGATAAAACCTGGCTAGTGATGGTTGGAATGTTATTTTTAGATGTAACCCTGTGTTTGTGCTTGTGTTTGTTCATCCCTCCATTTCTTAATTACTGTGGATTTTTTTTAATTTTTTTTGAATGCAGAAAATACAGATGTATGATTTCATGGTTTCAACTATTTTTCCATGCAAGCCTATTAGAAATATGCATTCTGTTTAAACATTACAATTTTGGTTCACCTGTGACCCAGGGCTTCCAAAAAATATTCGAGTCAGCCGGGCTTTTTTTGTCTTATCCCGATTTTAATCCCTTAAGACTTAGTAACAAAATTCAATCATGGTTATCAGTTTGGCATTATATAAACTATGATTGACACAAAAATGAAATAATACTTGACTTTTGATATAAATTTGATGTTCTCACGTAAACTGTGAAATTGACAGTGCATCATTCAAAGTGTGCAAAACAAGAGTATTTAAATCTGCCTTAGGCTCTTTGTTGTCCCCTCGTGACATGTTGCAGAGGACTAAGAAATACCCGTGTCTGTGCGTTCAGTCTTGCCAACGCTCTCACGTGTACAATTCTTGCCAGGTTTTTATCAAACTTATATCATAGATTTATATGTGTAATGTCTCCATCAAGTTCGAAAATCAGTGCCAATCAAATATTTTTATAAAAGTTATGCACCTTGGAAATATTAGTTATATTGGAAATTGCATTTTTGCTCTCAAGCCTTCATTTCTCTTAAGATATTTAGAGGAAATCTTAAAGAACAATAAAAATGTTTTTTTTTTAGTTATTGCCCTTGGATAGATAAAATATCTGCAAAGGGGGGGGGGACATTGGAACTCTGTTCTTTTAATTGAGCAGAATTACGCTGTCAACAAGTTCACTTACATTTTTAAAAAGCACATTTTCCTAATACCTAATGTTGACTTGACAATGGTAAAACACAGACCAGAGACGGATACATAAAAATTGTGTATGTTTTCAAAGCACAATTGAGTTTAAGTAGCTCTTTCTACATTAATTCTTCAGGAAACTAATAAAATGAACATTAGATAAAGGTATCAATGATAATTCAAACATTTTTGATTCGGATGCATAATTAAATTTCTCACCTACCCACATGGGCACAGGTGTACTAGTTTAAACAATGTGGTTCTTATGATTTTTCCCTTTTTGACTAAATTTTAAAAAATGCAAACTGCTGATATTTAAGAAAATGACTTTAGATAGACCAATCAATGTCTGGTACAAAATAGTTTACCTGTCACTTAAACAGGGAAATTTCAGCTGTCTGACAACTAATTAACCTTGATTGTAATGAGAGGGTATTAAAGTAGGGTTTAGTTGACAGTAGTTATTCATCATGTCACATTTATGACCGCAAATGTGTGGCTGTTTTAGGCAAAAGGTCAGGTCAAAAAGATTGCATAAACTTCAATTTTTTTCCTGAATTATGTTAAAATGATAAACCCATGTTATATGTCAGGTTCAGGCTCAGCATAACAAGTCAAAAATATAATTTACTGGTCAAGTTCGGACAATACCACTGCTTTGGAAGCCCTGCTGTGATCCCTAAATCCACGAAAATTATTATCTCATAAATAATAATGAATTCACAGTAAAAATCCATAGATAAAATTCTTCACAATATGTCAATTTTGAATCACTGATTATTTTAGAACATTTTATGCCCCACCTACGATAGTAGAGGGGCATTATGTTTTTTTCGGTCTGTCTGTATGTTCGTCCGTCTGTTCGTTCATCTGTCTGTCCCGCTTTAGGTTAAAGTTTTTGGTCAAGGTAGTTTTTGATGAAGTTGAAGTCAAATCAACTTGAAACTTAGTACACATGTTCCCTATGATATGATCTTTCTAATTTTAATGGCAAATTAGAGTTTTGACCTCAATTTCACGGTCCACTGAACAAATTAAATGATAGTGCGAGTGAGGCATCCGTGTACTATGGACACATTCTTGTTCATAACTTAATTTGTTGATATGGATTTAAACTTTTATATTTTGGTATTTTCAGGATGAAAAAGCATTGAGAAACAATAAAAATTATATGGTAATCGATACAAAAAACAATGGTGTACGATTCCACAATAATGCTGTACGGAAGTTTAATGAAGAGTATCTACAGTGTAAAGAAGATTACAATGACCAACAGAAAAGTGTTGTTGCTGAAGTCACTAATATAGCGGGTTTGTTTGCTTATTTTTAAGAAACATGAACTTTTTAGGTAATCTGACTATTAACATCTTTGATAAGTAACTAGTAAAGGCTGTTTGAGAAGTAAACACATGGGAGGCACATTTTAGCTCACCTGGCCCAAAATATCTTAAAAACTGTAAAGACAGAGAGAAACTTAGAATAACAGAAATGATCGGTAAGACAGGATCTACAATTAAATCAACACAGCTGAAATGGTCAGCTGACTCCTTATTTTAGTTTTTTGTCGAGCCTGCGACTTTTGTCGCAGAAAGCTCGACATAGGGATAGTGATCCGGCGGCGGCGTTAGCTAACTTCTTAAAAGCTTTATATTTTAGAAGGTGGAAGATCTGGATGCTTCATACTTTGTATATGGATGCCTCATGTTACGAAGTTTCCGTCCGTCACATGTCCAATGTCCTTGACCTCATTTTCATGGTTCAGTGACTACTTGAAAAAAAAGTTAAGATTTTTTGTAATGTTAAATTCTCTCTTATTATAAGTAATAGGATAACTATATTTGGTATGTGCGTATCTTGCAAGGTCCTCATGCCCGTCAGACAGTTTTCACTTGACCTCGACCTCATTTCATTGATCAGCGAACAAGGTTAAGTTTTGGTGGTCAAGTCCATATCTCAGATACTATAAGCAATAGGTCTAGTATATTCGGTGTATGGAAGGACTGTAAGGTGTACATGTCCAACTGGCAGGTGTCATCTGACCTTGACCTCATTTTCATGGTTCAGTGGTTATAGTTAAGTTTTTGTGGTTTGGTCTGTTTTTCTTATACTGTATGCAATAGGTCTACTATATTTGATGTATGGAATGATTGTAAGGTGTACATGTCCAGCTGGCAGGTGTCATCTGACCTTGACCTCATTTTCATGGTTCAGTGGTCAAAGTTAAGTTTTTGAGTTTTGGTCTTTTTTTCTAATACTGTATGCAATAGTTCAACTATATTTGGTGTATGGAAATATTTTATGATCTATATGTCAGTCACGCAGGTTTTATTTGACCTTGACCTCATTTTCAAGGTTCATTGCTCAGTGTTAAGTTTTTGTGTTTTGGTCTGTTTTTCTTAAACTATAAGCAATAGGTCAACTATATTTGTTGTATGAAAGAATTGTTAGCTATACATGCCTGCCTAGCATGGTTCATCTGACCTTGACTTCATTTTCATGGTTCATTGGTCAATGTTTAGTTTACTTGGTTAATGTTAAGTTTATGTGACAGTTGTAATAAAGGTTTATATTTAGGACTATCAACATAATATCAGTGATTAGTAAAGAAGGCGAGACATTTCAGTGTGTGCACTCTTGTTCCTTTTAATGACAATTTTTACCAATTTTTGGGTTTAGGGGGACGTATTATGTTATACCCTTATCCGTCGTCCATCCGTCGTCAACACTTTTCTGACATTAACTCAAAAATGCTTTCACCAGTTTTCATGAAACTTAGGTGAATTGTTTATATCTGTTGACGTAAGCTCCCTTTTGAATTTTATAAATTTTCAAATTTACATTTCCCAGTGGGATTTTATTCATTAAAAAATGGGTTATTTTCCTGTTTTCTGACTATAACTCAAAAATACTTTGAACAAATTTCATGAAATTTTGCTGGATTGTTTATATTTATTGACATATTTAAAATTTTAAAAATGAAATCAGATATCAACGAAAATGATTTTTTCCTTAAACCATGAAAACTGTTACCCACAAAATTAAAAGAATCCACAGTAAATAAAATTCCAAAGATGTCATACAGTCTTTAACAACATATAACAAATAAAGAAATAATTGGCATGAGTGAAGTTTTATCCTGTCCAGTAATACAGTAAAAATTTCACACAACATTTCATTGCATATAAGATAATTACCATCACCGAAAATAAACCAATCAAATTGTCATCCCATTTTTTTCCTGTTTACAAGCTTTAGTAACCATGTTACCTCAAGTTTCCAAAATATTTAATAGAAACACCAAATAAAAAAAGAATGGTGCATTGATACACCCAAGATATATCTTGATGGCTCACAATTTTTTTTCTGCAATGAAATGCAGGGTTAATTTTCTACAACTGTCCAATTCAGGGGAATATTTTATCAACCCATTTTCATTTGAAACCGGATGTGACGTATTATGATTTGGTGATATTACACTTAAAGATGACTCTTCCATTGAAACATATATGGTACCCAGGGAAGGTAATTTCAAAAAGGTTTGACCACCTTTTGTGGAAAACTTAGAATTTCACTTACATTTTCACTGTACTTGACACCCTCTCATAGCGTAGATTTCAAAGTGCCTTCCCCAGGTCACATAATGTATAGAAGGAATACAATGATACCTCTTGTCATTACAGCTGGATATGTAGAACCTATGTTACTGATGAATGATCTCATTGCACAGTTAGATGTACTAGTTAGTTTTGCTCATGTATCAGCCAGTGCTCCCATAGCATATATCAGGCCAAGACTTCTAGCTAAAGGTTGGTAACATTTAATTTATGGTTTTAACTTTGATGTAGTTTTGAAGTGTTCACATTTAGTGGCGTTTGACTTTGATAGAATCAGTCAATTCTTTTTATTTAATGTATCAAAATAAGCTGAAAATATTGATAGGTTATGGAGCTCCCTTTTGAAATATTCAATTTTTAAGAAATGGCGGGAAAAGGCTGACTCCGACTTTTACTTTATATTTGGATTGGTAATATTTGGGTCTTAAATCAAAAGAAAAGAAATCTAGAATCTGCTTAAATTTTTGTAAACAACCTTTTATGAGCTATTGAAGTCTTATATGAAAAAAAAATGGGTGTTATGGGGCAAAATATTGTACCCTGTATCGTAGGAAAAAACCAAGGATTTCGAACATCTGACAAAAATTCCTAAACCTGACCTAAGTACATCCTTAAGAGCAGTTTTACAACATAGTGTCAAACAGGGGCCAAGTAAGTATTATTTAATTAATATGCACTATTTCTGCTGCTTTGTATTAAAGACAAAGGGTTTCTATTGTAATTTTGATGATTGTATGTTAATTTGTGGTTACTTTTGAATCTGTATTAATCCATACTCAGCAATACACAATCATGTGAAAAAGTCTGTAGAAACTAGAAACACTGTTGACAGCCATAGACTGTCATATGAATATTTTACTATATTGGAACAATTTTTTACATTGCAGATTTTGTTCAATATAAACATAAATTTTCATTGAAAAAAAAAAGATCTTTACAATAATAACTCTCTGTTCACAGGAAGTGGTAAAATAGATCTGAAGGAAGCAAGGCATCCTTGTCTAGAAATGCAAGATGATGTAGCTTATATACCAAATGATGTTGTGTTTGAAAAAGGTATTTTACCATGACTAACTGTTATTAAGTTCTTAATTTTCTGTCTTCATGAAATTGATTTTAAGATGTTGTTCAATTTACATTTTAAATGCCTTGTGAACTTTATTTGAGTTATATTTGATTTTTATTGTTAATCAATTGTGCCTTTGGTTAAAATGAAACCAAGAGGTTTCTGTTCATACATATTATTTCCAAAGGAAACACATATAGATGAGATATGGGCTATCATAATTAAAACCTAAAAAAAGAGAAAAATACAGAGTCAATTAACCCTTGATGATTAAAATGGTTTATTGTTAATTTGATTTAATACTCTGATTATAAATAAATAGTAAAATATTGTTTATACAGTGAAGACCCAGAGGAATCACTGCAAAATATTTTGTTGAAGAGTACCTTCTTTCATTTAGACAGAAATTTTTATTTGACTGCAAAAAAATGTTGCGGTCGTATATTGGTATCACGTCGTCCGAAGACATTTGGTTTCGAGACAATAACTTTAGTTTTAAAAGTGTATGGATCTCTCTGAAATTTAACCAAACGGTTCAATACCACAAAAGAAAGGTTGGGATTGATTTTGGGGGTGATGAAACAGGCATTTTTCAAGTTTTCAGACAATAACTTGTGTTTAAGTTTATGGATGTCTCTTAATTTGTACCACATTTTACAAAAAGAAAATTTCTTCAAAATTATTTTTTTTCCTCATAAGAAAATTCTTTTCAAATGTTATTTTTTTTGGGGGGAGGGGGCAATTTTTTTCCCCTCAATATTAAAGAAATTATCAATTTTCCAAAGAAAAAAATTGGGGGTCACAATTTATTTTGCTTATTCTTTGTATATAGTCTGAAAACAGATTTACTAAGTATTGCGCAACAGCACAGTCTATTGCACAACAGCAAGAAATCTTCAATTGAATATAAATTCAAATAATACAAACAAGTTCTTTGACTACATTTATTCTGTGTCAGAAACCTATAATGTGTCAAATATTTTAAAATTACAATCCAAATTCTGACCTGTATCAAGCTTGAATATTGTGTCCATTTTTGCCCCAACTGTTCATAGTTAGACCTCTGCGGTCATATCCAGCTGCGCTCGGCGAAGCAGTTCATTCTGGTTATAATGTCTTTCTTAATCCCAAATCCTCTCCTTATATGTAATTACATGGTAGGGCACCATCTTGACTTCTATTCTTTACTTGTTATTTTCCAGATAAACAAATGTTTCATATCATCACCGGTCCAAATATGGGAGGCAAATCAACCTACATCAGATCTGTAAGTCAAAGTACTTGTTCTGAATGTATGTACCGGTAGTTAAGGGGTCATAACTTTTTAATGCATAATGTGATGTGCCATAAAGAAGTCATTTTGTATTAATTGTTATATCACAACTATTTCTATGAAAAATATGTAGGAGTTTGGCCAGATTAAAAAAAAAAAAAAAAATGAAATCTAAGGGCCATTTAATCTTTCATGAACATCCTCCTCTGGTTGAATCAAGGCTTCCAAAACGGTCATATTTGCTGGACAAATGTAAGTCCGACTGGGTCAAGCATGAAACTGACATCCTACGTAGGTTTGCCATTTCAACGTTCATGTGATTCCGAAAAAATTTTTGTTTGCATCTAATCAATTTAGTCAAATAGATTTAGATCATCAGAAATAGGTATATGAACATGATTTGATGAAAAAATTAAAAAGTTAGTAATAAAGGTTGTAAGCGAAAAATCATCAGAACCATGTTGTTTGAACTAGTAGCATATACACAGGTGTGAGGTTTAATTATGCATCTAAATTTTTCAAAAATGCTAAAATTATCATTGATTCCTTTATCTAACGTTCATTTCAAGTATTTTCCTGAAGAAATAACGGGAAAGAACTACTTAAATTCAATTGTGCATTGTAAACGTACACGGATATTACATATCCATCTCTGGTCCATGGTTTACCTTTGCCAAGTCAACATCCAGTATTAGAAAAATGTGTTTTTTAAAATCGAAAGCAAAGTTTTTGACAGCATAATTTTCCACCAATAAAGAGTCTAAGGCAGATATTAGTACGCTGATATTGCACACTTTGAGTGATGCACCTTCAACTGAACAGTTTATGACAGAACATCAAATTTATATCAAAAGTCAAGTTTAAATTCGTTTTTGTGTCAATCATTGTTTATATGAGGCCCACCTGATTAAAATGCTTGCCATTTGTTACTAAGTCTTAAGGAACTGAAATCGGGATAAGACAAAAAATGTCCAGCTGTCTCAAAAATTTTATGGAAGCCCTGGGTTGAATTGAGTTACTCATAATATCAAAATTGAATTTGCCTAAAAATTAATACTTTCTTTGTACGTTCCATAAAATCATACATTGGAAGACAACTTGAATTTGCCACAATGGGTGGATGTGAAATATATTATGTTGTACTCATAAAAATGAATGCAGGTCTGTAAAATTGCTTTTATGGTTGGTTACTCTATTTTAAATGGAACAACTATATGTATTTGCATTTACATGACCATACTTGTTGACCAAAATTATGTTACTTGACTGTATTTGGATCATTGAGAAATTATTACACGTGCCAAATGATTATAAACTAGATTGCATGGCACTTGCAGAAAATAAAGCTTTATCAATGATAATCTGCAGTCTGACTGGAGGTACTGTAAATTCAGAAATTATTGCGTGCATTTATTATGTGGATTTTTGAAAAATGGAAAAAAAATACAAGATTAATTATTGCGATTTCAGGAAAAATCTGCCTCACATATTAAAAAACTAAGCAATTATTTCTGAATTTACAGTTTATATCAAGTGCCTCTCTGTTCCAAAAATTTAAAGTCGACTTTTTAAAGAGACTTTGCTTGGTAATTGATGTCACAGAGACACAAGTAATTTACAAATTTTCCTATAATGAAATGGCTCAATTATTTAATGTTTATAAGTTGTGAAATACATTCCAGATTGGTGTTGTTGTATTGATGGCACAGTTGGGATGTTTTGTTCCTTGTTCAGAAGCTGAAATCTCAATAGTTGACAGTATTCTGGCCAGAGTAGGTGCTGGAGACAGCCAACTGAAAGGAGTATCTACTTTCATGGCAGAAATGTTAGAAACAGCATCAATATTGAAGGTAAAAAATGAAGGTTTCAAAGTATTGATAAATATTAAATAGAATAGGAAATTTATTATATCCCTGTTTCAAGTCCAAAGGACATTTTAACTTCCTCGAAGTGTTTTCTCTCAATTCATCTGCTACACATTTTTTTCTGAAATTAATGGCTTCTAGGAGTTCACTATCAAGCTTCATATTGGCGACACTTCACTATTGCGAAATGTATTTTGTTAAAAAGAATAACTGATTGATTGATCTATTGTTTTTTGCTTAATGTACAGTGTCATTTCTTTTGACTCAAAGGAGATAGCATTCAGTCCACTGTATTATGACAATGATTTTTAATTTTAGACATGTTTGAGGTCTTTGTTATTTTGTTATTAAATGAATATCAAATGTTTATATACAATGTAGATCTTTATAAAACATATTCA
This sequence comes from Mytilus coruscus, assembly GCA_017311375.1. Classification (NCBI taxonomy): domain Eukaryota; kingdom Metazoa; phylum Mollusca; class Bivalvia; order Mytilida; family Mytilidae; genus Mytilus; species Mytilus coruscus. Next base: position 35,763,300 of record CM029603.1, on the reverse strand, counting down.
GCATATACTTTGCCTTAAGAAGATTGCACTGAGAATAACATTTCAGGAAATCAGTTCAAGATTATTCTTGTTTTTTTCAGTCATCTTCTGAAAATTCCTTAATTATCATAGATGAATTAGGTCGAGGTACATCTACATATGATGGGTTTGGTCTGGCCTGGGCTATTTCAGAGTAAGTAAAAGTATAGTAGATAAATATCATAGAATGAGCAGAAATTTTATGAGACAATTTTTGAGTTGTAACAATTATATAGGCAAATGTATACATGTCATGTGTAGTGTACTATCTAGACACTGACCATGATGCCACATTTGTTGTTTTTGTACTTTGTTCAATGGGGAAAAAAATATATAGAATAAACAAATTGGGGCAGTTAATATAAAAATAAGAAGATGTGATATGATTGCAAATGAGACAACTCTCTACAAGAGATCAAATGACATAGAAGTTAACAACTATAGGTCACTGTACAGCCTTCAACAATGAGGAAAACCCATACCTCATAGTAAGCTCTAAAAGGCCCTGAAATAACAAATGTAAAAAAGAAAATTTGTTTCAGGATCACATTCTTCATTTTCTGGTACAAGCTACATGTATTACATTTAAGATTTAAAAAATTCTTCAAATATTTCAAAACTGTAAAATTGAAATTTAATCAAAGTTTATTGTTTGAATTAGGAAAAGTATCCTCAGTGAATCATGTATTGCACCTTTGTTTTTGTCTTTACAGATTCATTGCAACCAAAATTAAAGCATTTTGTTTATTTGCCACCCATTTCCACGAGTTGACAGCATTATCAGATGAAGTTACAACTGTAAATAATCTACATGTGACAGCCTTGACCACAAATGATACACTGACACTACTATACAGAGTAAAACCAGGTACTGCAAATTCAGAAATTGATGGTTTATTGGTCAAGGTTAAGTTTTGTGATTTAACAATTTGGCTATAAATTTTATTTATTGTATAGAATGAAAGATGTAAGGTTTACATTTCCATCTGACAGGGTTTATCTGACCTTGACCTTATTTTAATTGCTTATTGATAATTCTAGTTTACATGATACCTAAAGTAAGACCTTGATTTTAAAAATCATCATGACAACCAAAGAAATCGAGACATTGCAGCATGTGCACTCATGTTCAAGCAATGTAGTCCCAAATACTTTTTTGGAAACCACAACTTCAAAATCATTTGTGAATATAAGTCATAAATTACCAAGATACACAGCAGACATTCAATATACCATAGGAACAACACTTCTCATTTATTTTGTATACAATGTATAATAATATCATGACATTTCAATTGTTGATTTGTTTTCCTGGTTCCCCCCCCCCATGTAATTTTGATATTTAACAGTATTTTTACACAGATAGAATGTTTCAGGTGTATGTGACCAGAGTTTTGGAATACATGTTGCAGAATTAGCACATTTTCCAAAGAATGTGATTGACTTTGCCAAGAAAAAGGCTAGTGAATTAGAAGATTTTCAGAGTATAAGTCTGACAGGAACCGGACTAGAAGGAAATGATGAACCTGCTGTCAAGAAAAGAAAGTTGGTGAAAGAGGTAAACAATCTACCAATAGAAAACATAGAATGATCAAAATAAGTAAAGTCCTAAATTTATAAATAATATTCTTCAGAAAAATGTGACATCTTTGGTGATTATCTATTTTTTATTGTGCTGTAATACCCTTGCAATAAAATTTTTGAAGAGATAGTATGCAAATGTGATTGAAATGTAGATTGTGTGTAAAAGGAACTGACCTTGCTCTGTTCTTTACTTTTCTAGTTAAAATAGCAGTTAGAAGGATGTATTTGTTAATATTTAGTGTTAATTACTAAAAGGCTGTGGTTAATTGCCTCACCTGCAACCAAGTCGCAAAAATCGAGACATAGGGATTGCTCTTCTGGCAACGACGACTTTGTAGTTGGCATCAACAATTGTTTAATTTTCTGCTTAAGCTAGTTTGATAGGAACTACTTGTGATGGATCAATGACATTTTCTATGAAGTTGCATTACTATCAGTACATATCAGTTTGAAGACTATTTTGAGGCCCTGCCCCCTAGGTCATGGTCCAGTGACTTTGAATTAATTAGCAATTTTCTATGTTATGTTTTCTGCTTAAGTTAGTTTGATAGGAACTACTTGTGATAGATAAATGATATTTTCTATGAAATTGCATTACTATCAGTACATATCTGTTTGACGACTATTTTGAGGCCCTGCCCCCTAGGTCATGGTCCAGCTCCTTTCAATTCATAAGCAATTTTTAATGTTAGATTTTCTGCTTAAGTTAGTTTGATAGGAACTACTTGTGATAGATCATTGGCATTTTCTTTAAAGTTGCATTACTATCAGCTCGACAACTATTATGAGGCCCTGCCCCCTAGGTCATGGTCCAGTGACTTTGAATTGATAAGCAATTTTCAATATTAAATCAGTTGGATAGGAACTACTTAAAATAGACAACAATTTTTTCTATAAATTTACATTACTGTCTGTACATCTCAGTTTGTCAACCATTTTGAGGCCCTGCTGACTAGTTCATGGTCCAGCGACTTTGAATTTATTAGCAAAGTGCTGTCCATCAGATTGTCTTTTTCTTGATTTAATGCCGTCATGTGAGACATATCTTTGTATTAACAGTTTATAATTTCCTTTTCATTTTGTTTTCAGAATATAATGGATTATATATTTTGTTTTATTATAGGAAGGAGAAGAAATCATTGAAGAATTTTTGAAGAAAGTGAAAGCCTTACCTATTGACTCGCTATCAGAAGGAGACTTGAGTAAAGAAATGAACAAACTTAAAGACAATGTCAAATCTAAAAATAATCCGTATGTGAATGATGTTTTAGCTAGGGGACAGTGACAAATAAAGCAACATTTATATGAATTTTGTTATTATTGCCATTGGTTAATTATATCAGAAAGTACAGAAGTATCCACAGTAAAACCATTAAAAAAATGGAAAAGGGGTTTGATAATGCCCCAATATGGCCCCTATTTCTAGCTTTATTTTAAAATTACAATGTAATGGCCATAATCGCAAAGAATCATAGCTTTAACAATGACTTGATAGGAAATGGGTATTTTTGTTTGAAAATCAGTTTATTTTCATACATCTTAATTTCCCACCAAATTTAATGAAAATATGCTTCAATAGGTTTTTGGGACCGGAAACATTGAGCGCATGTGTCAACAAATAATTTTTTTTCCACATTATGTTTGTAATAACAAATGAACCATCTGATTTGAATAATTTAGTTTGTTGAACCCTGGTCTCTATGTCTCTCAGGCCTAATTGTTGTTGAAAGGAGTAGGTTCGATAACATCCTAAAATGTCCCCTATTTCTAGTTAAAATTTAAAATAAGGATTTATCAACCAATATCACAATGAAGTATTGCCAATACAATGACTAGATAGGAAATATGTCTTTTTGATAAAAATATACGCATTCTATTCATGACATCACAAGTAGCACTCATTTTGATTTTCCATGAACATTGATTTTGTGGACAGGTAACATAGAGCGTATGTATCGAAAAAAAAAAAGATTTCTTAACATAATGTTTGTTATGACATTTTACATATCTGACTTGAATATTAAGTTTGTTGATGTCTGCGCTCTATGTTTCCTAGGCATGAATTTGGTTGAAATTGGGACGATTTTGTCAAATTTCACAAAAATCTCTAATTTTGACCTATTTGGGTTGTAAAAATCAACGCTTTGAAATAAAACTTTAACAAAAGTAGAACTATTTAACCTTCTCACATGTCTTTTCATCAACTTCAAACATTTTTTTATCTTGAAACATGGAACTTAGTAATCTGGGCCAAATATGGCCCTTACAGAACTTACTCGTTTAGAAGATTTTGTCAATTTTTACAAAAATCTCTATTTTCAACCTATTTGGATGCAATAGCAAGGCTTTGTAACTCCACATAATTGGTCCTGTTTCACTTTCTCACACATATGTGCATTAACTTGGAACACTTTTCATCTTGTAATAATGGACTTAATATTTGAGGTCAAAAAAGGCCCTTACCAAACTTATTCCATTGTTGGTGTGATGATTACTGACTTGTTTGATGCTTACTGACTTGTCTGAATAATTTAGTTTGATTTAATCTTTTATCATCATAAGGTTTAAATCATTAGATAATTATAGTCAACAAACTAAAGTTTCACCAAAAAGACATCATATCAAAAGGATATCATTAGAGGTCTTGACATCTATCTGACAGACTTCTGTCAAGTCAGACAAGCTTTTGAAAGGTGTCTGACAGAAATTGTCACAACAATTATTATGTCATGGTCGGTCAGATTGTCCATTATACCACCTACTCTTAGAGGCTTCTGACACAAAATCTGAATTTTGATTCTCTAAATTTGAGTAATTTTTGTCTTGCCAAAGAGGAAAGTTACAGAAAGCAAGACATAGGTATTGCTTTTCCGGCAACGGCTGAGGCGGCGGTGGTGGTGTCAACAATTGTTAAGTTTTCTGCTTAAGTTAGTTTGATAGGATCTACTTGTGATAGATCATTGATATTTAATATGAAGTTGCATTACTATCAGTTCATATCAGTTTGACGACTATTTTGAGGCCCTGCTAAGTCATGGTCCTGTGACTGAATTAATAAGCAATTTTCAATGTTAAGTTTTCTGCTTAAGTTAAGATTGATGGGGATCTACTGGTGATAGATCAATATTTTGTATGAAGTTGCATTACTATCAGTACATATCAGTTTGACAACTATTTTGAGGCCCTGGCACATAGGGCATGGTCCACTGACTGAATTAATAAGCAATTTTCAATGTCAAGTTTTCTGCTTGAGTTAGTTTGATAGGATCTACTTGTGATAGATTACCGGTAATGATATTTTGTATGAAGTTGCATTACTATCAGTACATATCTGTTTGACAACTATTTTGAGACCCTACCCCCTAGGTCATGGTCCAGTGACTTTGAATTAATTAGCAATTTTCAATGTAAAGTTTTCTGCTCAAGTCAGTTTGATAAGAACTACTTGTGACAGAATGAGATTTTGTATAAAGTTGCATTTCTATCAGTACATCTCAGTTTGTCGACCATTTCTAGGCCCTGCCCACAAGATCATGGTCCAGTGACTTTGAATTAATAAGCAATGTTGCAGTCCATTAGATTGTCTTTTTTGGAATTTTGTGTGGACAGGCGACATATCTCTGTGCCACAGTTTATTAGTTTAGTTTATACTTCCTTTCCCTGAGCGGGTGTTATATTGCATTCAAAATAATCAAACTGTTCCTCCGACCAAAACTTTCATCATATATTTCTCTGCTTCTGTATTGAGGAATGACTTGATATTTAGTCTGGAACTTTATTATAATGACATAAGTCGTAGAATGAGGGGCATAGGGGTTACAATCTGGCCGCGGTGTAAATTATTTGTAATGCTATTTTTAGAGGGCAGAAGACCTGGAGGCTTCATATCTTGTAAACAGATGCCTTATGTTATGGAGTTCCTGTCTGTCATATGTCCATTATCCTTGACCTCATGTTCATTGTTCATCGACTTCTTGAAAAAAAAAATTAGTTTTTTTTGTTGTGTGAATTTCTCACTTATTATGAGTAATATGATAAACTATATTTGGTATATGGGTTCCTTGCAAGGTCCAAATGTCCATCACCCAGATTCACCTGACCTTGATCTAATTTTATGGATCAGTGATAAAGGTTAAAGTTGTGTGATTAGGTCCATTTCTCAGATACTGTTAGCAGTAGGTTAACTATCTTCAGGGAATGGAATGATTGTTAGGTGTACATGTCTATCAGTGTTCAACTGAACTTGACCTCATGTTCATGGTTCATTAGTCAATGTTATGTTTTCCTGGTTAAGTCTGTTTCTTATATATTATAAGCAATAAGGTCAACTATATTTGATGCATGGAATAATTGTCAGGTGTACATGTCTGTCTGGTAGGGTTCGATGTTGAATCTAAGTATGTATTTAAATTTTTTATTTCTGGCCCAGTTTTCAAGTTGGTCCAAATAGGGGTCAAAAATTAAACTTTGTCTGATTTCAACAAAAATTGAATATATGGGGTTCTTTGATATGTTGAATCTATCCATGAATTTAGATTTTGGATTTTCGGCCCTGTTAGCAAATTTGTCGACATTGAGGTCCAAACGGTTAGAAATTAATAGTTTTCATCAAAAATTGAATTCTTGGGGTCCTTTGATATCCCCAATCTAACCATGTATGTATATTTTGGATATTGGACCATAATAGGTAAATGTCCAGTTTCAAATTTTTAAGTTCTAAAACCACATTCATGCTGTCAGAAACCTATGCTGTGTCAAATGTTTAATCACAATCCAAATTCAAAGCTGTATCAAGCTTGAATGTTGTGTCCATACTTGTCCCAACTGTTCAGGGTTCGACCTCTGCTATCATATCAAGCTGCACCCTGCAAAGCATTTTATTGTAGTTATTTTGCTATTATATGTACATTATTGTGAGTTTTGTTCAGGTTTTATAAAAATTGACAATAACCCCTCTTCTTTTTTATCCTCCTGCTGTCTATTATGGATATGTTTTATATTTAATTGAGTAATTGTAAATAACAAATCACATATCAGTTGTGTAAAAGTTGACCTACATTTAACATTATTATGGTAATGGACAAGGAAAATTTGCAAAAATTGACAGTTTCCTTCTCCAGTGTTATCAGTAGGCACATATCATTTTTGAGTTTTGTTCGAAAAAACAAAGTTAATATTTGTGTGTATTTCAAAAAATATTTTTATATAAATAAATAGAGATGTAGGGTTTATATCAATGAGACAGTAACCCAATGACATGAATAACCAATAAGCATCTATATGTTAACATATGGTCTTCAATTATAGGTAGGTGTCTTTTACAATATGTCAAGCTGTAAATTGCCTCAACTAAGAAAGTTGTGAGAGATTATCAAAGAAATGTCATCAACACTATATTCCTCTTAAGACAAGCACATTAAGATATAACAAAAGATAACCACTGATGAGGTAACTGACTTTGGACATCCACATGAACATATGGCAGGTTTAAAATACTTTTCTGGGTAAAGATTTAAAAGGGCAATGGAATCTGTATAGCTACCATACATGTCCAAGACTATTCCAGATGTCAATATCATCAATAACTACAATGAAGAAATGATATTGAATCGATATCGATGAACTTATACACTCATGGCATAATAAGGTGTGGATTTCAATGATGATAACAATGACAAAACCTGATGTCGACTTGATATCTATGTTGACTTAGGATAATCAAATAAAAATAAGACATATCAAGCTGATCAAATTAAGACTGAATAAAAAAATTGATATAGGGTTTTTATGATGGCTGAATTGTACCGATTATCAATTTGTTTTTTTGTCCCCTACAACGCGTTGTGGGGGACATAGAAATATCAGGTGTTTGTCCGCCTGTCCTTCCAGTCTTGTTAGCACTCTCATGTGTACAATTCTTGCCAGATTTACATGAAACTTATATCATAGGTTTATATCTGCAATATCTCTAACAAGTTTAAAATCAGTGCTGATCAACTATTTTTAAAACAGTTATGCCCCTTGGAAACATTAATTATATGGAAAATTTCATAGTTGGCACTCTCACATGTACAATTCTTGCCAGATTTTTATGAAACCTATATCAAAGGTTTATATAAGCAATGTCTCGGATAAGTTCTAAAATCAGTGCCGATTTAAAGAGTTGTGCCCTTGGAAATATGAATTATGCGGAAAATTGCATTGTATGTGCTCTCTTATAGAATTTGCCAGATTTTTATCAAATTATAACAAAGGTTTATTTAAGTAATGTCTCAGACAAGTTTGAAAATCAGTGCTGAAAAAATATTTGTAAAGGAGTTATTCCCCTTGGAAATATTAAAGATGTTGGAAATTGGATTGTATTTGCTCTCAAGCCTTCATTTCTCTAAAATGTTACTGAAAAGTTTTAAAGAACAAAATGTTTTTTATTATTTAGTTATTGCCCTTGGATAGATAAAAGATGTGCAACACGGGGAACATTGGAACTCTGTTCTTTTATTTCATTGTATTTAAACAAGACAATCAAGGGGTCACCTCTCCAAATTACTGTATCCTTTAAAAAAAAAAATATCATTTGGTTGTGTAAAGTTGACATGGGGATTTCAGTGATAGCAAGGTGAAATATGGTTACATACAAAGACTGTAAAAAACAAAAATTTACAGTACAAACATGACTAACCAAAGAAGATTTAAATCCATGGGATATGATCTGGTTGATATTTCAAACAGGAAAACATGGTTTATTCATAGATTGAAATTAGATTTTTACTTGATTTAAATAGTTTCAAGTACTTTTAGGTCAGTATTTTGTGATTTGTCTATTTGTTGTGCCTCATGCTGATCTGATAGGTCAAGCCCTTTCCAACTGATTTTTATATTTTTATTTATGTGTTAATGCTACACCACTGTCCTAGATTCAAGGGAAGGGGTTAGCATTCATAAACATCAATATAGATAACTGTAGCAGATAGACATTTTTGGAACATAATTTGTCAATATAGAGTCAATGTCATTATTATTGACAAGTGTATCAGATGAATATAGTGTTAACTCATTGATAGAACAAATCAGCCGAGGAAACTTTAAAAAGTCTCATTGGAAATCATACAACATATCCTTATTGTCCCCCCTCGCAACGCGTTACAGGGGACATAGAAATACCAGGCGTCAGTCCATCCAGTCTTGTTAGCGCTCTCACATGTACAATTCTTGCCAGATTTTTATGAAACTTATATCATAGGTTTATATCAGCAATGTCTTGGACGATGTCGAAAATCAGAGCTGATCAATTAATTTTAAAACAGTTATGCTCCTGGGAAACATTAATTATATGGAAAATTGCATTGTTAGCGCTCTCATGTGTTCAATTCTTGCCAAAATTTTATGGAACTTATAGGTTTATATCAGCAATGTCTTGGATGAGTTCGAAAATCAGTGCTGATCAATTATTTTTAAAAGAGTTGTGCCCCTAGGAAACATTAATTATATGGAAAATTACATTATTAGCACTTTCATTTGTTCAGTTCTTGCTAGATTTTTATGAAACTTATATCATAGGTTTATATCAGCAATTTTGTCTTGGACAAGTTCGAAAATCAGTACCGATTAATTATTTTTAAGAGTTATACCCTTGGAAAATATTATTTATATGGAAAAAACGCCCTAATGTGTACAATTCTTGCCAGATTTTTATGGAATTTATATTATAGGTTTATATCATCAATGTCTTTGACTAGTTTAAAAATCAGTGCCGATCAATTATTTTTAAAAGAGTTATGCCCCTTGGAAATATTAATTATAATGGAAATCACATTGCATTTCCTCTGAAGCCTTCATTTCTCTAAGATATTAATAAAAAGTTTTAAAGAACAAAAAAAAGTGTTTTTTTTAGTTATTGCCCTTGTATCTTGGATAGATAAAATATGTGCAACGCGGGGGACATTGGAACTCTGATCATTTATTTTTACATTGTAAAAATTGCAAAATTTAATAAAGAACATAAACGAAACTATATGAAATGAATAGAGAACATCATTAAGAAGTTTTTTCAAATATCTATATGGAATCGATATCATTGAACATAAGGGCAGTAGAAAAAAACCCTATGCAGTTGTTTGTTTCTTTTTTTTAATTATTTTCCTGAAATATAAAGGAGCATTGGATTTCCCCAAATTCATATCAAAGGAGCATATGATTTCCTGCAAATTTGTATATCTGATTACTGAAAAGTATGATGATAAATAAAACCAAATGCACCAGTAATTTTCTAGAGCTCATCACCTGCCTCATATTAGATAATAGAATACTTTCACTAATTTAATTTTAGAGTTGAGTAAGGTAAAGAAATAGAAGCAGAGACTGTAGTAATAAGTAATATGTTAAACCCAAATGTAAAGCACTGCTCCAGTTCGAACTACATCTTTTCATTTATCCCATTTGGTGCCAAAGTTTTTAATTTTCTTATCCAAAATCTTTCCCGAGTGAGTCTATCCTCCCTAGACCAAGCAGTGTTGTGGTCAATGATTGTAATGGTCAGTCGATTTAGATCTGCCTTAGTGTGGCCAGGGGATCTCAAATGTTGACTGAGGGGGAGGTCTGGCTTGCATTGGTAGTCGCTCTATGGCCGTTCATTCTTTTGTGAAATGGCTGTTCTGACTCGCCAACATACTGTTTACCACATTTACACTGTAGAAGATACACAGCATTTGTTGTCTTGCACTTAACATTGCAAAATATGGTGTATTCTGTACCGGTGGAGTGACTGTTAAAAGTCTGGTTAAGTCAGTATTTGTTTGCAAGTCGGACATCGTTTGTTTCCACAACCCTTGCAAGAGCCCACAGAAGAAGAGCCTGCTTTAGAGGATAAATCAGCTCTCACCAGCAAGTCTTTAAGGCTTTTGGGCCTACGGAAAGCCAGTACAGGTGGCTCGGGAAAGATCTTGGATAGTTTAGGATGTTTTTCGATTTCTTTCCAATTTTCGTGGATTAGGTGTGATAAGTTGTCAAATTTGGGATAATAAGTCAACACAAAAGGCACCCTCTTGTTGCCTTTTTTGTCTTTATATTGTAAAAGTTCATCTCGGCTGATGTTGTTAGCACGAGAGAAACCTTTATGTCTTTTCTTTTGTAGCCCCAATGTTTTAGGTGACTGCGAAGTTCTTGCAGTCGTCTTTTTGCAGTATCGTTGGTGGAGCAAATCCGTTTTATTCGTATAGCCTGGCTGTAGGGAATGCTCTTGGTGCAATGCTTAGGATGACAACTCAAAGGAGAAAGATATTGATGTTTGTCACTTATGAAATCTCTTACTCTAAGATCACATTTCTTGACAATACAATGCAAGTAAGGGATGGAAACATATTTACAGATCTGTATTGCAAGCCCACAGACAAACATCAATATCTTTCTCCTTTGAGTTGTCATCCTAAGCATTGCACCAAGAGCATTCCTACAGCCAGGCTATACGAATAAAACGGATTTGCTCCACCAACGATACTGCAAAAGACGACTGCAAGAACTTTATGTCACCTAAAACATCGGGCTACAAAAGAAAAGACATTGATAAAGGTTTCTCTCGTGCTAACAACATCAGCCGAGATGAACTTTTACAATATAAAGACAAAAAGGTCAACAAGAGGGTGCCTTTTGTGTTGACTTACCATCCCAAATTTGACAACTTATCACGCCTTATCCGCGAAAATTGGAAAGAAATCGAAAAACATCCTAAACTATCCAAGATCTTTCCCAAGCCACCTGAATGGCTTTCTGTAGGCCCAAAAGCCTTAAAGACTTGCTGGTGAGAGCTGATTTATCCTCTAAAGCAGGCTCTTCTTCTGTGGGCTCTTGCAAGGGTTGCGGAAACAAACGATGTCCGACTTGCAAACAAATACTGACTACCCAGACTTTTAACAGTCACTCCACCGGTACAGAATACACCCTATTTTGCAATGTTAATTGCAAGACAACAAATGCTGTATATCTTCTACAGTGTAAATGTGGTAAACAGTATGTTGGCGAGTCAGAACAGCCATTTCACAAAAGAATGAACGGCCATAGAGCGACTACCAATGCAAGCCAGACCTCCCCCTCAGTCGACATTTGAGATCCCCTGGCCACACTAAGTCAGATCTAAATTGACTGACCATTACAATCATTGACCACAACACTGCTTGGTCTAGGGAGGATAGACTCACTGGGGAAAGATTTTGGATAAGAAAATTAAAAACTTTGGCACCAAATGGGATAAATGAAAAGATGTAGTTCGAATTGGCGCAGTGCTTTACATTTGGGTTATATTACTTATTACTACAGTCTCTGCTTCTATTTCTTTACCTTACTCATCAACTCTAAAAAAAATTTGTAATTATATCAGTTTAAATTGCTTGGTTCTATTCATTTTGGAGGGATGTAAAAGTACCCAGTCAGCTGGTTCAACTATTTAACCATAGTCAAAATTTATTATTATATTTTTTTAACTGCTATTTATTTGGGATGTTTAAGTACACAGCCTCTGTTGTAATTACTCTACCGTTGTCAAATTTGAAATATTTACAAACTTAGATCGGTCAGTGCTGTTTATTTGGAATGTTTATTCACGTAATCGTTCTTGTAACATCGTAACTGTCGTCACCTTTTAAATTTTAGAATTGTGCCAGTTCATAACGCACATTACTATTTTTATTTGAAGCATATCTTTGCAGTCTCTGTTGTAAATAGCTATATAACCTATGTCATGTTTAAAATTTTAGAATTTGTAAAGCGTCTAAACTATGATGTTCGGTTTAACTGTTTTATTGTATAAATTTCAAGATTGTTTTAGTTTAATCAAAGTAGATTGATATGATTCATTTGACATCCATGATCATAATCATACTGATGAAGGATATCTGTTATCCGAAATATTTATAAATAATTACATTTATAGTTTTCTTTTTTTGTTATTGGTGTTGTTTAGTACACTTTTCAGGCGTTTATATAATTTATTTATTGTGTACATGTATCGTTACTCGTAACGATCCAGCACCCTTGTGGGAAAGATCGTTGACTAGTATCTAGTATTCAGACATTTTATATATATATATTTCCTTTTGGTTAAAATGGTGATTGTACAAGTATATTTTTTACAAACTTTGTTGTTCAAAGTGCAGCATTTATTTCAAAATTGATATTTTTATCAAGCCTTCTATATTTGTTTTTTTTTTTAAACAAACCCTTATCTAATTTTGTAGGTCTATTATGCAATAATGATTACTTATCAGTAAATGTTTTTAATCAACATATTTCTTTCTATATTTTTTATATTATGATAAGAAATAACTACGATATTGCATATAATTAATGAGAGTCGTAACGGGTGTACCTTCATGATGTATAACGGTAAAAAATCTTGTTAAATGACGTTAATGATAATTTTTGGTGCATGAAGATAAAATGTACACTTTCTGACGATAAAAAAATCTACTGATTTTGATGAATCACGTTAAATTCTTTTCAAAAATAACGGTAACAGGTAATTATTTGAGACCTCTGACAAATCATGATAAAATTTCAACCAATTTGACGCTAAAGGTAGCCGAAAATGATCGTTTGAAGCCTGACGGTAAAGGGCATTCCTACCCTCATTAATACCTAAAAAAATTGGGTACTAGTTGATAAAAGAACAAGTTAGTAAAAATAGGGTGGAGTTGACATAGATACGGAATGCCTATATTATTACATCTCAGCTAAAGTCGATTATTAGGTGTCAGTAGCTGATAAATCTTGGGTAATTAGAAATAACTAGAAATAGGTCTAATGTCCCAGCTGAGACTACTACGTGTATATATACAGGTCTCAGTCAAAAAATGTGAAAGGAATAAAGATATGGAGATTACATAAATCAAGCAGGTTAATAAACAAATTAGTTGCTACCTTTAATACACATATAGTAGAAACAACTGACATGCAAAAATAAAAACAATTAGCAGAGTTGACTTCATTTACAAATACAGGGGCGGATCCAGCCATTTTAAAAAGGGGGGGTTCCCAACCCAGGATAAAGGGGGGGTTCCATTCCAACTATATGTCCCCATTCAAATGCATTGATTGTCCAAAAAAAAGGGGGGGTTCCAACCCCCGGAACCCCCCCTCTGGATCCGCCACTGCAAATAGCATACATTAATCTCCAATGGATAAGGGCGATTGTGGGAAAAATAAATGCACTTGAGAAGGCGCAAAACAAAGTTGATCATTTTCTTTTTTAGCCATGGCATTGTCAGTTTATTTTCGACTTGTGAGCTTTAATGTCCCTTTAGTATCTTTTGTCTCCCTTCTTCATATTTGCAAAAAAAATCTAAAATAACATTTAAAAGTAAGGGAGCTACCATTTGATTTTTATGGGGGCTAGGATGAAATTTGAAAAAAATAGGCAGGACAGGAGTTTTGAGTAAAAAAAGAAGGCAGGATCAGACACTTTGCAAAAAAATAAAGGCAGGATGACAATTTATGTAAAAAAAAGTCAGGATAAACTAAAAAAAAAAAAAGGCAGGACAGAATAGAGTGAAAAATAAAAAGGCAGGACAGAGATTACAACTAAAAAATATGCAGGACTAGTATTGTCAACAATACTCGTATATAATTAATGTAAAATTTTCATCCTTTAGACTTGTTTGTTTGCTTTTGGCCCCCATAAAAATCAAATGGCAGCTAAGCCCTAATTCATTATAAAACTAAAAGGATCAACTGAACGTTTAATCCCGCTGCAAATGTTTGCACCACAATACTGATGTACAGTAGTTGTCGTTTGTTTATGTAATTTATACTAGTATTGTCAACAAGTACTTTATATATAATTACCTATAATGTACTAGTATTGTCATTGGTAAAAATAACTAGTAAAAAAATCAAAAAATCAATAGGGTTTGTTTTTTCATATATGTGTTTTATTAACAACTTGTTGGTGTTTTTGTTCTAATGCATTTAGTCAGATATAAAAATTGAGACTGTTGCTTTATACGTTTATTTATTCATGATAACAAAAAATAAATTGACAGGAACTTCTTAAATCTTAGAATTTCTTATTAATAAAATCTTTGAATTTCTTTTAATAAAATCTTTGAAATGCTAACAAATAAATGCAATGCACTGGATTTCTATTCTATATCATTTTCTTTTCTTATTGAAAAAATAATATATGATTAATTGAATTTCATATACAATGTATATATTATGAATACCTTTGAAATAATTGTGTTTGTGTCTGTTTATTTCCCTTAATACACTTGATCATTAACATGATTAAAAGAACATTTATTTTCAAAATAAACTATAATTAACATTTTTGAGATACACAAATGAATAAATGTTTCTTATTTTCTATCATGAAATACATATTTTTCAAATTAATACATTACTTTTGAATATTTTTGAATAAATGCAGTAAAAATTACACTATACTTAAATGTATTGATATTTTATATAAACAATACTAAGACAATACTGGTATACAATACTTGTACATTTTAAATATACGAGTATTGTTGACAATACTGGTATACGAGTATTGTGGTCGCCAAGTTCAGGTGAATAGTTTAGTAGAAAACAAACCTTAGTAAACTGTCCAGCTGATTATGATCAATTATTTAGTTTTATTATCCTCGTCTCATGGGTTTTCATGTTATCAAGGATGCATTGTGACATCACAATTTCCATTGAAAAAGCATGCATAGTACGAATATTCATATGACGTACGAAAACATATGATCTGATCATGGCATAAGGGTAAAAGCAAAAATGTGTCAACTTTGAAATCAGAGCATATTAAAACAGAAAATGGTTCTTTTTGTACTTCTTTCACTATAATTGAATTTATCATTTAATTTTTTTTTATCATTAAAACGCTTTAAACAAATGTACTCGTAAGTTTAAATTTCCTGCTTAAAAACTTTATTTCTCCTCGATTAGATTATATCCTATCGAAAAATCTAGTAGTTTCCGAAAGCAAATATGTGTTTCCGGTTGCGTAGAAGAAGTGCGCACATTCATAGAAGCAAAACAGCGCCTATGGCGACACAATTTTCAAAGTGGCACCGCTAAATAAGTTAGAATTCTATTAATATTTAGTGAACCGAACATGATTTCTTGCTCTAGATATTCAGGATTAAGTTCAAGACGTTAATGTTAATCAGAAGAGGTGATACAAACGTTCAGTTAAGCTTCTGACAGTCTCATGTGATAATTTAGGTGAGATAACTTCAACAAGTGGTTGTTGAGAAATGAAAAACTGCAAGTTTCATATTTAAGTGCACTTTAAGATTACACAATGTTTTTTATATGAGTTGAGTCACATACTTTTTATGGTGTTATTGCCACATAGAGTAATATATGGCAGGGTTACCTGTGAAAGGGGACAGTCAGCAAACCTGTACAATACTCTACAATATCCTGTTATCCAGGGCTCACGCTGGCAGGCAAATTCGGCACAGAAGTCACTTTCCCGTCTGTCACTTCGATTTTTACAACTGTCAAAAGCTATAACTAGTCACCCTAGTGTATACAATAGTTGCTTTCGTCATTAGCAATTTCCCATTTTTACCAAGTCGATGAATCAGTAATTTTTCATTTATGAGTAAAGAAATTCAAAGACATATTGACTTTCCAGATTGGTTGTATGTTACTTCAAACGAACATGATTTTAAGAAGTAATTTCTTCATTTCCAGTACTTGTAACTCAAGAGAGGGTACAAGTTAAATCCGCACCTGGTCAATTCTGTACCTATAGAAAATGTCAAATCGGTACCTGGTCAAATTGGCATCTAGTCAAATCGGCACCTAAAGTCATTTCGGCATTTGGTTATTCAACCAGCACCTTATACTATTTTCATCGTTTTCTTTCCTTTTTTAATTGATCTTTTATAATAAAAAAAATAATCATTGTTATTTAAATTGTTTTTTTTTCTGCATTTCCTGTCTACTTGTTTAACATGAATAACGTTGACACCATTCTTGTTGACCATGTTTACTAGTAAATGTGCAGCTGTCATGAAATAGAGGTTCCTTTGTAATATAAGTTCCAATATAGAAACAAGTATTATTGCCTTATGGTTTATAACAAAGTTGCATTGGAACTTCTGTTATGCAGAAAAAATATACGTTGACACATCCAGTAAAAATTCTTAAATTAATTATGGAAAAAAACGGTATCTTCAATAAGTTTACTTGCAAAACATTATTTTAATTTCGGGTGCCGAATTAACCAAGTCCCGATTTGACTAGATGCCGAATTGACTATAATGGGTGACGATTTGACCAGGTGCCGAAGTGACTAGAATTCCTCAAGAGCTATATGAAAACATTCTGATTTTTGGCAAAATAAGTTAGGGGTAGAATCTGTTTTGGCGGACCCCGGATGTTGAAAGATGCACAATTTAAATTGTGCATGACCAATAACCCCTATTGTGTTGCTATGCCAGAATATAAACAGCAGTCATTTTGTTTACCTCTTCAAAAGGCGATGATGCAAATGATGTTTATAGATCGTTTTAAACTCTTGGAACTGAAAAATTTAAAATAAATTTATTGTACGTACCCATTTAAGATTGAAAATCATCCAGACTAGAATTTAAAGTGTTTGTAATTTCTTGCAGTACTCTGGGCTTTTTATAAGTAGGATGAGATTCACTGATAGTGATTTTTTTCCGTCGTAATCAATGTCTGATTTTACATGTATACACTTTTTTGATAAGGTTTATAAATGCTGTAAATGGATTGTCAGAATCGTGGGAATTCGATTTTGACCTTATTTTCTTGATTTTTGGGCTATTTTCGTTTTTAACTTTTTGGCGCAACCAATCATAATTCCTTATATACTAGTATTTACTACATTTTCCCATACTTTTTATGGGGTCCAAGAAAGTAGAAGTACTCGTAAGTTTGTTACTTCATTAGAAAGTGATGAAAATTGGCTTTAGTTAATGTTTCATCCATTTATTGCATGAAAAGCGTCACATTCCTTTCCAAATTACTTGTCAATTATTGTTTTTTTTTTTCTAAATTTTTCATTGTCCGCAATTGAAATATTTGTACAAACCAGGGCGATATTCATCAGAAGCAGATCAGCTATGACCGACATCTGCTATTGAAATAACTACAGACGCACAAATGGCACAGCTGACAGTAGAATAATAATCTCTTAAGTGAAAATTACCCATTCCACATGTATTCACAGACTCCTTGGTAAATGTATATTTCTATGTAACTGCATGGTTTCATTTAAAGTTGCTTAACTTTGTTAAATTTATATATCTTTTTAATGCCATAATGGGAAACAATGAATTTCATTGTAGCTCCGTGAGCGAACAAGCACTTTTCTTTTTAGTCTCACCACTTCTGTAGTCATTTTTAAAAAGAGAAGTCACTTCTCCCTATGATTCTGTGTGAGCCCTGTTGGTGGAGTAAAATTTGTACAGCTAATGCTTTTTGTCGATCCTGCGACTTTTGTTGCAGAAAGCTCGACATACATGTAGGGATAGTGATCCGGCGGCGGCGTTACATGTAGCTAACTTCTTAAAAGCTTTATATTTTAGAAGGTTGAAGACCTGGACGCTTCATAGTTTGTATATGGATGCGGCATGTTACAAAGTTTTCATCAGTCACATGTCCAATGTCCTTGACCTCATTTTCATGGTTCAGTGACTACTTGAAAAAAAGTTAACATTTTTTGTAATGTTAAAAAAGGGCCCAATAAGCATTTTTCTTGGTTTCGCACAATAACTCTAGTATAAGTTGATAGAAATCTATGAAATTTAAACACAAGGTTTATGACCACAAAAGAAGGTTGGGATTGATTTTGGGAGTTTTGGTCCCAACAGTTTAAGAATAAGGGGCCAATGAAGGGCCCAATAAGCATTTTTCTTGGTTTTCGCAAAATGACTTTAGTATCTGAAAATAGAAATCTACGAAATTATCTACACAAGGTTTATGACCACAAAAGGAAGGTTGGGATTGATTTTGGGAGTTTTGGTCCCAACAGTTTAGGAATTAGGGGCTAAAAAAGGGCCCAAATAAGCATTTTTCTTGGTTTTTGCACAATAACTTTAGTATAAGTAAATATAAATCTAAGAAATTTAAACACAAGGTTTGTGACCACAAAAGGAAGGTTGGGATTGATTTTGGGAGTTTTGGTCCCAACAGTTTAGGAATTAGGGGCCAAAAGGGTCCAAAATTAAACTTTGTTTGATTTCATCAAAAATTGAACTATTTGGGTTCTTTTTGTTATGCCGAATCTAACCGTGTATTTAGATTCTTAATTTTTGGTCCCGTTTTCAAATTGGTCTACATTAAGGTCCAAAGGGTCCAAAATTAAACCTTTCCAGGCGAAAGATGCCTTGCAGGCATCGCTGAACGATTCCTCAAGGCATTGCCTGTCAGAGGCAGAACGATGCCTAAAGGCATCGTGGATTCGTAAAATGGTTATCTTCAGTAACCGAGCTGCCTGTGCCGTCCCACCTTATTATTGCCTAATAAAGTAATGTATTTTAAAAACTGTTTGGTTCATAGTACGTTTTTAACTAGTTTTTGTTCATGGTCAATTGAAAATTACAAAGAAATAGTCGATATTCGAGTGATTTATTTTTCTCAACAGCGGCCGCCATTTTAGTGCAATATGGTGGTCACACATGTCAGTCGTACAGAAATAATTGTGATGCTTATTCGGCGTTTTTTCAGTAACTTTCATCTGATGCACAGTCATTTCTAATTCTCCCATAAACATAATCTGATAGATGTCTTTTATTATTTGCCGAAAGGACTGATTTCCGGTGATCAGTATTTTGTTTACTGACAAAGGGGCTTGGTTAAGTTGCTTTCGTTTTTATTTGTCGGATAAACTCGGCTTACGGATAATATTTTTCTCACGAGTTCAGGGGGCAAATTCCTTTTACGGGAAAGATAAATAAAGCTAACCAATCGTTGACGGGTATCTGTGCATGTAGGTCAATTACGTCAGAACTTATAGTAAATATAGTAAAATGTCGTCTGTAGAGTTGTAAAAAAATGTAACATGTCCGACAGTTCTGACGACAATTTCCAAGGTTTTTCAGCACACGAAATTGAACTAGCTAGTGAGCGGTACAGACAAACACTCGCATTAAATGGTATCGGTGACGATATTGAGATCAGTGATGTAGAAAGCAAACTTTCTGATGAAAACAATGAAGACCCAATTTTCCTAATGTGAATAATGCCGGTGATGCCCCCAACCATGATGGTGGCACGAAAATTTCATTTACTATGAAAGAGATCTCCCCATTTTTATTTACTCTGAGAAATAACACTGGATCACAAACTGTTTTAGGTATTGAGAAGGACCCTGTGGATTTTTTCCAACTTTCTCTAGGTGATAATCTTATTCAGAATATTATAGACAAAACTGAAAGTTATGCCAATAAACAAATCAGGGATCACCCTGATCAAAATAAATCTGTTTGGTCATGTCCAACCATTGTAGAAATGAAAGCATTTTTTGGATTGACATTTCTAATGGGGATTGAAGTGAAACCAGATATCAAGTCATATTGGTCAACTGATTGTCTTGAGACACCCTACTTTGCAACAGTAATGACTCGTGACCGGTTTCAGCAAATAATGAGATATTTGCCTTTCCCTGATTCCAACAATAACATTCCACAGCTTGGTGATCCTAATCATGACTGTCTGTACAAAGTAAGATACTTCATGAATGCTTTAAATGAGCAAATGAGAAATCAATATGTACCTAAACGGCAAGTTTGCGTTGATGAATCCATGATTCTTTTCAAAGGCAAAGTTAATTTTAAACAATATATGTCTGCTAAGCCTTCAAAATGGGGTATCAAACTATGGGCATTAGCAGAATCGGACAGTGGTTATATGTCCTTCTGTGAAATATACAGTGGCAAGAAAGATCGTCCGGTACAAGGGCTAGCCTGTAGTGTTGTAAAGTCCTGTGTTGAAGGTGCAGGTTTAGTTGACCAAGGTTATCATATATACATGGATAACTTTTTCACAAGCCCTGCATTATTTGTTGATTTGTTTCATAATTTTAACACTGGTGCGTGTGGAACTGTCCGTAAAAACAGAAAGGGTCTTCCTAAAGAACTTATGATTAAAAAACCTACTGGAGTAAATGAGAGGGGTCAAAGTCAGTTTCGTCAAAAGGAGACAATTGCAGCCACTATTTGGAAAGACAAAAAATTGTCTCAGTCATATCTACTGTCCATGACAACACAATGACTGAGGTCAACAGGTTAACCCAAAATGAAGGGCTTTTCTTAAGGCGACCTTTTCGGAAACAAATATTGTCATTTATAATTAAACCTTTTCTATATATCTTTTAATGCCATAATGGGAAACAATGAATTTCATTGTAGCTCCGTGAGCGAACAAGCACTTTTCTTTTTAGTCTCACCACTTCTGTAGTCATTTTTAAAAAGAGAAGTCACTTCTCCCTATGATTCTGTGTGAGCCCTGTTGGTGGAGTAAAATTTGTACAGCTAATGCTTTTTGTCGATCCTGCGACTTTTGTTGCAGAAAGCTCGACATACATGTAGGGATAGTGATCCGGCGGCGGCGTTACATGTAGCTAACTTCTTAAAAGCTTTATATTTTAGAAGGTTGAAGACCTGGACGCTTCATAGTTTGTATATGGATGCGGCATGTTACAAAGTTTCCATCAGTCACATGTCCAATGTCCTTGACCTCATTTTCATGGTTCAGTGACTACTTGAAAAAAAGTTAACATTTTTTGTAATGTTAAAAAAAAGGGCCCAATAAGCATTTTTCTTGGTTTTCGCACAATAACTCTAGTATAAGTTGATAGAAATCTATGAAATTTAAACACAAGGTTTATGACCACAAAAAGAAGGTTGGGATTGATTTTGGGAGTTTTGGTCCCAACAGTTTAAGAATTAGGGGCCAATGAAGGGCCCAATAAGCATTTTTCTTGGTTTTCGCAAAATGACTTTAGTATCTGAAAATAGAAATCTACGAAATTATCTACACAAGGTTTATGACCACAAAAGGAAGGTTGGGATTGATTTTGGGAGTTTTGGTCCCAACAGTTTAGGAATTAGGGGCTAAAAAAGGGCCCAAATAAGCATTTTCTTGGTTTTGCACAATAACTTTAGTATAAGTAAATATAAATCTAAGAAATTTAAACACAAGGTTTATGACCACAAAGGAAGGTTGGGATTGATTTTGGGAGTTTGGTCCCAACAGTTTAGGAATTAGGGGCCAAAGGGTCCAAAATTAAACTTTGTTTGATTTCATCAAAAATTGAACTATTTGGGTTCTTTTTGTTATGCCGAATCTAACCGTGTATTTAGATTCTTAATTTTTGGTCCCGTTTTCAAATTGGTCTACATTAAGGTCCAAAGGGTCCAAAATTAAACCTTTCCAGGCGAAAGATGCCTTGAGGCATCGCCGCTCATGCGCCGAACGATGCCTCAAGGCATCGTGGATTCGTAAAAATGGTTATCTTCAGTAACCGAGCTGCCTGTGCCGTCCCACCTTATTATTGCCTAATAAAGTAATGTATTTTAAAAACTGTTTGGTTCATAGTACGTTTTTAACTAGTTTTTGTTCATGGTCAATTGAAAATTACAAAGAAATAGTCGATATTCGAGTGATTTATTTTTCTCAACAGCGGCCGCCATTTTAGTGCAATATGGTGGTCACACATGTCAGTCGTACAGAAATAATTGTGATGCTTATTCGGCGTTTTTTCAGTAACTTTCATCTGATGCACAGTCATTTCTAATTCTCCCATAAACATAATCTGATAGATGTCTTTTATTATTTGCCGAAAGGACTGATTTCCGGTGATCAGTATTTTGTTTACTGACAAAGGGGCTTGGTTAAGTTGCTTTCGTTTTTATTTCGTTTTTATTTGTCGGATAAACTCGGCTTACGGATAATATTTTTCTCACGAGTTCAGGGGGCAAATTCCTTTTACGGGAAAGATAAATAAAGCTAACCAATCGTTGACAGGTGTCTGTGCATGTAGGTCAATTACGTCAGAACTTATAGTAAATATAGTAAAATGTCGTCTGTAGAGTTGTAAAAAAATGTAACATGTCCGACAGTTCTGACGACAATTTCCAAGGTTTTTCAGCACACGAAATTGAACTAGCTAGTGAGCGGTACAGACAAACACTCGCATTAAATGGTATCGGTGACGATATTGAGATCAGTGATGTAGAAAGCGAACTTTCTGATGAAAACAATGAAGACCCAATTTTCCTAATGTGAATAATGCCGGTGATGCCCCCAACAATGATGGGTGGCACGAAAATTTCATTTACTATGAAAGAGGTCTCCCCCATTTATTTACTCTGAGAAATAACACTGGATCACAAACTGTTTTAGGTATTGAGAAGGACCCTGTGGATTTTTTCCAACTTTCTCTAGGTGATAATCTTATTCAGAATATTATAGACAAAACTGAAAGTTATGCCAATAAACAAATCAGGGATCACCCTGATCAAAATAAATCTGTTTGGTCATGTCCAACCATTGTAGAAATGAAAGCATTTTTTGGATTGACATTTCTAATGGGGATTGAAGTGAAACCAGATATCAAGTCATATTGGTCAACTGATTGTCTTGAGACACCCTACTTTGCAACAGTAATGACTCGTGACCGGTTTCAGCAAATAATGAGATATTTGCCTTTCCCTGATTCCAACAATAACATTCCACAGCTTGGTGATCCTAATCATGACTGTCTGTACAAAGTAAGATACTTCATGAATGCTTTAAATGAGCAAATGAGAAATCAATATGTACCTAAACGGCAAGTTTGCGTTGATGAATCCATGATTCTTTTCAAAGGCAAAGTTAATTTTAAACAATATATGTCTGCTAAGCCTTCAAAATGGGGTATCAAACTATGGGCATTAGCAGAATCGGACAGTGGTTATATGTCCTTCTGTGAAATATACAGTGGCAAGAAAGATCGTCCGGTACAAGGGCTAGCCTGTAGTGTTGTAAAGTCCTGTGTTGAAGGTGCAGGTTTAGTTGACCAAGGTTATCATATATACATGGATAACTTTTTCACAAGCCCTGCATTATTTGTTGATTTGTTTCATAATTTTAACACTGGTGCGTGTGGAACTGTCCGTAAAAACAGAAAGGGTCTTCCTAAAGAACTTATGATTAAAAAACCTACTGGAGTAAATGAGAGGGGTCAAAGTCAGTTTCGTCAAAAGGAGACAATTGCAGCCACTATTTGGAAAGACAAAAAATTGTCTCAGTCATATCTACTGTCCATGACAACACAATGACTGAGGTCAACAGGTTAACCCAAAATGAAGGGCTTTTCTTAAGGCGACCTTTTCGGAAACAAATATTGTCATTTATAATTAAACCTTTTGCTACGATCCTTAAATACAAAAGTGTAATACTGTCGAGTTTGAAACCAATCTGCTGAGAAATAACGAAGATACAAACGTTTTTTCGAAAAGGTCGCCTTTTCTCCCTGCACATTGCAAATTAATTCAGGCCAGGCAAACTGAGCGCGAAATTTGAACAGGCCACACAATGTCGCGGAAAAAAACAAACCAGTAAGGAAAGTGTTAAACTTAGTTTGATTTTAACAAAAATTGAATTCTTGGGGTTCTTTGATATGCTGAATCTAAACATGTACTTAGTTTTTATACGACCGCAAAAAATTTTTGTGGTCGATATTGGTATGACGTTGGCGTCGGCGTCGGCGTCGTCGTCGTCGAAGACGCATTGGTTTCGCACTCTAACTTTAGTTTAAGTGATTGGATCTCTATGAAATTTTACCATAAGGTTCAATATCACAAAAGGAAGGTTGGGATTGATTTTGGGGTTATGGTACCAACAGTTAAGGAATTAGGGGCCAAAATAAGCATTTTGGTAACTTTCAGACATAACTTGTGTGTTAGTGTATGGATCTCTCTGACATTGTACCACGAGGTTCCATATCACAAAGGGAATGCTGGGATTGATTTTGGGGGTAATTGCCTCAAAATTTTAGGAATTAGGGGCCAAGAAAGGGGCAAAAAACAAGCATTTTTCTAGTTTCATGACAATAACTTGTGTGTAAGTGTATGGATCTTTCTGAAATTGTACTACAAGGTTCCATATCACAAAGGGAAAGTTGGAATTTGTTTGGGGGTAATTGCCTAAAACGTTTAGGAATAAGGGTCCAAAAAGGGGCCAAAAATAAGCATTTTTCTAGTTTCCAGACAATTACTTGTGTTCAAGTGAATGGATCTCTCTGAAATTGTACTGCAAGGTACCATACCACAAAGGGAAGGCTGGGATTGATTTTGGGGGTAATTGCCTCAAAATTTTAGGAATTCGGGGCCAAAAAGGGGCAAAAAACAAGCATTTTTCTAGTTTCAGGACAATAACTTGTGTGTAAGTGTATGGATCTTTATGAAATTGTTCCACAAGGTTCCATGTCACAAAGGGAAAGCTGGGTTTGAGTTTGGGGGTAATTGCCCTAAACATTTAGGAATTTGGGGCCAAAAAGGAGTTTTGATCCCAACAGTTTAGGAATTAGGGGCCAAAAGGGTCCAAAATTAAACTTTGTTTGATTTAATCGAAAATTGAACTATAGGGGTTCTTTGATACGCCGAATCTAACCGTGTATTTAGATTCTTAATTTTTGGTCCCGTTTTCAAATTGGTCTACATTAAGGTCCAAAGGGTCCAAAATTAAACTTAGTTTGATTTTAACAAAAATTGAATTCTTGGGGTTCTTTGATATGCTGAATCTAAACATGTACTTAGTTTTTTGATTATGGGCCCAGTTTTCAAGTTGGTCCAAATCGGGGTCCAAAATTAAACTTTGTTTGATTTCAACAAAAATTAAATATATGGGTTCTTCGATATGCTGAATCTAACCATGTATTTAGATTTTTGACATTCGGGCCCGGTTATCAAATTGGTCCACATTGAGGTTTAGAGGGTCCAAAATTGAACTTTATTTGATTTCATCAAAAATTGAATTCTTGGGGTTCTTTGATATGCTGAATCTAACCATGTATTTAGATTTTGGATATTGGAATACCACATAGGGATGGTAAGAATTGTCTTTGGGAGTTATGGCTCAAAGTGTTAAGGAATAAGGTGCAAAAAAGGGGGGAAAAGGGTTTGCAGGTTAATGGACAATTACTTAAGTACAAAACATAATTTAAAAGGCAGTGTAAGGTTGGTAATTGAAACTCATTTGAATATCTCACCTAAACTGCTTTTAAATTATTTATATTGGAAATTTGCCAAAAACTTTATTATTAATAAATTCCATTGGAAATTTGCCAATAACTTTAGTTTAATGAGCTTCATTGGAAATTTGCCAATATAAAATATTGCTGATGAAGCTTTTTTGTTTATCTCACCTAAACTGCTTTTAAATTATGTATATTGGAAATTTGCCAAAAACTTTATTATTAAATTTCTGATTTATATATCAAAGCAAATAATAATGATAAGGCAAGAGATACACACCAAACAGGATGTGTAAATTAATATATTAAGTATTGTGCAATAGCAAGAAATTTTCAATTGCACAGTATTGCGCAATAGCAAGAAATCTTCAATTGCACAGTATTGCGCAATAGCAAGAAATATCCAATAGCACAGTATTGCGCAATAGCAAGAAATTGTCAATTGTACAGTATTGCACAGTAGCAAGAAATATTCAATTGCACAGTATTGCGCAATTGCAAGAAATATTCAATTGCACAGTATTGTGCAAAAGAAGATACTTTGTATAAATTGCTTATTTCTTGACCGATTTCAATGGGGTTTTATTCTTGAATTCTTGGGGTTCTTTAATATGCTGAATCTAACCGTGTATTAAGTTTTTGGATTTTGGTCCCGTTTTAAATTGGTCCACATTGAGGTCCAAAGGGTCCAATATTAAACTTTGTTTGATTTCATCAAAAATTGAATTATTGGGGTTCTTTGATATGCCGAATCTAACCGTGTATTTAGATTCTTAATTTTTGGTCCCATTTTCAAATTGGTCTACATTAAGGTCCAAAGGGTCCAAAATTAAACTTAGTTTGATTTTAACAAAAATTGATTTTTTAGGGTTCTTTGATTTGCTAAATCTAAACATGTATTTAGATTTTTGATTATGGGCCCAGTTTTCAAGTTGGTCCAAATCGGGGTCCAAAATTAAACTTTGTTTGATTTCAACAAAAATTGAATATATGGGGTTCTTTGATATGCTGAATCTAACCATGTATTTAGATTTTTGATTTTTGGGCCCCGTTATCAACTTTGTCCACATTGAGGTCAAAAGGGTCCAAAATTAAACTTTGTTTGATTTCATAAAAAATTGAAATATTGGGGTTCTTTGATATGCCGAATCTAACCGTGTATTTAGATTCCTAATTTTTGGTCCCGTTTTCAAATTGGTCTACATTAAGGTCCAAAGGGTCCAAAATTAAACTTAGTTTGATTTTAACAAAAATTGAATTCTTAGGGTTCTTTGATATGCTGAATCTAAACATGTATTTAGATTTTTGATTATGGGCCCAGTTTTCAAGTTGGTTCAAATCGGGGTCCAAAATTAAACTTTGTTTGATTTCAACAAAATTGAATATATGGGGTTCTTTGATATGCTGAATCTAACCATGTATTTAGATTTTTGATTTTGGGCCCGTTATCAACTTTGTCCACATTGAGGTCAAAGGGTCCAAAATTAAACTTTGTTTGATTTCATCAAAATTGAACTCTTGGGGTTCTTTGATATGCTGAATCTAACCATGTATTTAGATTTTGGATATTGGACCATTATAGGTGAATGTCCAATTTAAAATTTTTAAGTTCTTAGACCACATTCATTCTGTGTCAGAAACCTATGCTGTGTCAAATATTTAATCACAATCCAAATTCAGAGCTGTATCAAGCTTGAATGTTGTGTCCATACTTGCCCCAACTATTCAGGGTTCGACCTCTGCGGTCGTATCAAGCTGCGCCCTGCATGGAGCATTTTATTTGATTATGGGCCCAGTTTTCAAGTTGGTCCAAATCGGGGTCCAAAATTAAACTTTGTTTGATTTCAACAAAAATTGAATATATGGGCTTCTTCGATATGCTGAATCTAACCATGTATTTAGATTTTTGATATTTGGGCCCGGTTATCAAATTGGTCCACATTGAGGTTTAAAAGGTCCAAAATTGAACTTAATTTGATTTCATCAAAAATTGAATTCTTGGGGCTCTTTGATATGCTGAATCTAACCATGTATTTAGATTTTGGATATTGGAATACCACAAAGGGATGGTAAGAATTGTCTTTGGGAGTTATGGCTCAAACCGTTAAGGAATAAGGTGCAAAAAAGGTGGGAAAAGGGTTTCCAGGTTAATGGACAATAACTTAAATACAGTACATAATTTAAAAGGCAGTGTAAGGTTGGTAATTGAAACTCATTTGAATATCTCACCTAAACTGCTTTTAAATTATGTATATTGGAAATTTGCCAAAAACTTTATTATTGATAAATTCCATTGGAAATTTGCCAATAACTTTAGTTTAATGAACTTCATTGGAAATTTGCCAATATAAAATGTTGCTGATGAAGCTTTTTTGTTTATCTCACCTAAACTGCTTTTAAATTATGTATATTGGAAATTTGCCCAAAACTTTATCATTATTAAATTCCATTGGAAATTTGCCAATAACTTTAGTTTAATCTTCATTGGAAATTTGCCATTGTAAAATGTTGCTGATGAAGCTTTTTTGTTTATTTTTAGCCATGATTATTATGTCATTTTCTATTTTAATAGGGTCCAAAATTAAACTTATTTTGATTCTAATAAAAATTAAACTTTGTTTGATTTCATCAAAAACTGAATTATTGCGGCTGTATGATTTGCTGAATCTTATTGTGCATTTAGGTTTTTATTTTGGACCCTTTTTTCAAATGATTTCATATTAAGGTTTGAAGGGTCCAAAATTAAACTTGTTTGATTTCAACTAAAATTAAATTATTGGTGTTTTTTTATTTTATATGCTGAATCTAACCATGTTGTTAGATTTTGGATATCAGACCATTCTAGGTAAATTAAATGTCCCATTTCAAATTTTTAAGATCTTTGACCACATTTATTTTGTGTCAGAAACCTATATTATCTTAAAAATTAATCACAATCCAAATTCAGACAGTATCAAGCTTGAATATTGTGTCCAAACTTGCCCCAACTGTTCAGGGTTCGACCTCTGCAGTTGTATCAGGCTGCGCTCAGCGAAGCATTTTATTGTGTTTTGGTCTGTTTTTCTTATACTGTATGCAATAGGTCTACTATATTTGGTGTATGGAATGATTGTAAGGTGTACATGTCTAGCTGGCAGGTGTCATTTGACCTTGACCTCATTTTCATAGTTCAGTGGTCAAAGTTAAGATTTTGAGCTTTGGTCTTTTTTTCTTATACTGTATGCAATAGGTCTACTATATTTGGTGTATGGAAATATTTTATGATCTATATGTCAGTTGCGCAGGTTTTATTTGACCATGACCATGATGACCTCATTTTCACAGTTCATTGCTTAGTGTTAATTTTTTGTGTTTTGGTCTGTCTATCTTTAGCTATAAGCAATAGGTCAACTTTATTTGTTGTATAGAAGAATTTTTAGCTGTACATATCTGCCTGGCATGGTTCATCTGACCTTGACCTCATTTGAATGGTTCATTGGTCAATGTTTAGTTTTCTTGGTTAATGTTAAGTTTATGTGACAGTTGTAATAAAGCTTTATCTTTAGGACTATTAACATAATATCAATGATTAGTAAAGAAGATGAGACATTTCAGTGTGTGCACTCTTGTTGTATTTTATTCTGTTTTTCTTAAACTAGAAGCAATAGGTCAACTATTTTTGTTGTATGGAAGAATTGTTAGCTGTACATGCCTGCCTGGCATGGTTCATCTGACCTTGACCTCATTTTCATGGTTCATTGGTCAATGTTTAGTTTTCTTGGTTAATGTTAAGTTTATGTGACAGTTGTAATAAAGCTTCATATTTAGGACTATCAACACAATATCAATGATTAGTAAAGAAGGCGAGACATTTCAGCGTGTGCTCTCTTGTTATCTTGTAATATTGGATTAGAAACCAATAAAAAACAATTTTTCATATTTGAATCAGCATATACATGTACACATGTACACAAATAGACATTACACAGAATTTTCAATATTAACACACCAATCTATTAGTTGTAATAAGTCACATGCGTTGAAGCTGTGTGCAGTCGCAATATTTTATTATGTCTATTCACTTTTCCGTGGAAAGACCTTTTGGTTTTGTTCAGATTTTTATTAGGGCCCTGCCGAATGGCGGGTCGCCCTATAGTGATCAGTCTGTCCCTCCATCTGTCAGTCCGTCTGTCTGTCCGTCTGTAACAAATTGTGTCCGCTCTATTTCTAGAGAACCGTTATGATTTCATACTTTATACTTGACATGTACATGTATATTAACCAACACCAGAGGGTGTGTCATAATGTATGTACAACTTCCTACATGTACATGTAGGTCAAAAACTTTTGTTTAAGTTGACAACCCCATGTCCTATGGTAAAGGTCGTGTCTGCTCTATATCTTGAGAACCGTTATGATATCAAAGTTTATACTTGATATGTATATTAACCAACACCAGAAGGTGTGTCATAATGTATGTACAACTTCCTAGGTCAAGGTCAAAAACTGGTTTTTCAGTTGACAACCCCATGTCCTATGGTAAAGACAGTGTCCGCTCTATATCTAGAGAACCGTTATGATTTCAAAGTTTATACTTGACATGTATATTAACCAACACCAGAGGGTGTGTCATAATGTATGTACATTTTGTACAACTTCCTAAGTCAAAGGTCAAGGTCAAAAACTTCGGTTTTAGATGACGACCCCATGTCCTATGGTAAAGATACAAATTTTTTACCACACGTTATTCACAACAGGGCAAACAGAGATGGCTCCAATCTCAATGATGTCTATTTTTTTTTCTTATGTAGTAGTGTTGTTTTGCAAGATGTCACTTAGATAATATGTATATGATACCGAACCGTTTACAGGGATTGAAGTTAAAATTTTGGCATGGTAGCCCACAGCTTTAATTTTGTAGCCCACATATATAGTCCTATACAAGAAAAGTAGCCCACACCAAATTTTAGGGGCCATTGGCGAGTGGGCTCCTGCTAATTTCAAACCCTGGGTTGAAACTGACCCTGTTATACTGAATGATTTTTCTTGTAAGAGTTATCTCCCCAAACACTGTTTAAGGCTAACCTTCCGACTGAGGTTTTCAGGGTATGGGTAGGTAGGTAGGCAGGCAAATTATTTTATTTTATTCCTTGATATGGTTTTCTATATTGGATTTGTACAAATTTCAACAGATTGGACTCAAGTCAGGAAAGGTGGGGTATTCCCTGTATTCAGGATACACCCTGTTTTCTATTGTTAAAAAAACCCAGTATACAGGGACTTCTTCTTTTTTTTTCATTCAATATTACATGTATATGGTACGAAATCTACAAAAGTGCACCTTCTACACGTGTTAACAATGTTTTATGATAGCAAGTGTTTTTATTAGTTAAAAATCAAGCTAATTTCAAGACTAATTTGATGCGTAACTCACAACAAAACAATTCCCTTGTTCACCAATTCATACCTTAATCATCCATTATGAGATGACAAAAAGATACATGTAAGTTAATCACTTAGGCATTTGAATTCAATGAATAGAAAGCAATAGAAGTAAACATAAATCAGTTATGGTCAGATACACCTGGAGCATGCAGCTTGGTCAACTGATTCCTAAACAAAAGATTTGTGAGTTCTAGAAAAAAACAAGGCTTCATGTTTTGTTGTTTAGTATTTACAAATTCTACTGATGCAGTAAAAAAGTGCCCTTTTGTAAATGTCATGCCATAAATTGAAATAGAAAAAGGAAGTCCTTGTAAATTGGGTTTTTTTAACACCAGAAAATTGGGGTGTTCCCTGAAAACAGATTCAGACTATTTTTACTCAAAGTTTTATTTTTTATACAGGAACAGAGATTAAAGAACAAGCAAATCAATATGCACGCAGGGGGTTGAAAGACGCTTCAGTTTTTTTTTATTAAAGATCACCATTGCAAACACACAAATAGTGTGACCAGCCATTTTGTTTGTTTTTCTTGGTTCCGAATCATTTAGACGCTTTTAATGCAAAAATGCCTTGAATAAAAACGCTCGTTGACTACAGCATCGGAAACGTATCACCAAAAACCAAAATAGAAAAAATATAATATTGGACACAAACGGCCAATAAAATTTTTCGGGTCGCGGTGATTTTACCGGGTTGGTCGTGGGAGGGGAAACCAACAATATTTTATTTTTGGCCTAAAAGAAACCTACAAATTTATTTTATCAAATTGCTCAACATATCTTCAGGATATATATGGAGATTATTTTGACAGAAGGGATCCCTAGACTCTTTATGAGAATTATTTCCCCTTATGCATTTGATATAAGTGATATGCATTTGTAACTTTGATAAGAACTACTTGTGACAGATCAATGATATTTTGTATAAAGTTGCATTACTATCCGTAGATCTCAGTTTGTCGACCATTTCTATGCCCTGCCCACAAGATCATGGTCCAACGACTTTGAATTAATAAGCAATGTTGCTGTCCATCAGATTGTCTTTTTCTGAATTTTATGCAAACAGGCGAGACATATCACTTAGTATTTTAGTTTATTAGTATGTGAGTCTACTATGATGAGTTACAGACTGAGTTTACGTTTGGTTCTGCTCCATTGATTTTTGCCGAAATTACATGCTTTGGACTTTGAAAATTTCGTGAAAATAACAGTTGTACTGACTTTTTATACGACCGCAAAAAATTTTGTGGGATCCTATAATGGTATGATGTCGTCTGCGTCATCGTCCGAAGACACATTGGTTTCTGGACAATAAATTAAGTTTAAGTAAATGGATTTCTATGAAATATTTTAAGAAGGTTCAATACCACAAAAGGAAGGTTGGGATTGATTTTGGGGATGATGGTCCCAACGGTTTAGGAATTAAAGGCCCAAAAGGGGCCAAAAACAAGCATTTTTCTAGTTTCAGGATAAACACTTGTGTATAAGTATTTTGATTGCTCTGAAATTGTACCACAATGTTTAATACCACAAGTAGAAGGTTGGGATTCATTTTAGAGGTTATGGGGCCAACAGTGTAGGAATTAAGGGCCAAAAACAAGCATTTTTCTAGTTTCCAGACAATTTGTGTGTAAGTGTATGGATCTCTCTGACATTGTAACACAAGGTTCCATATAACAAAGGGAAGGCTGGGATGGAGTTTGGGGTATATTGCCCCAAACATGTAGGAATAAGGGGCCAAAAAAGGGATAAAAACAAGCATTTTTCTAGTTTCCTCCAGACAATAACTTGGGTTTAAGTGTATGGATCTCTCTGAAATTGTACTACAAGGTTCCATACTACCAAGGAAAGGCTGGGATTGAGTTTTGGGGTTATTGCTCCAAGGGGGGGTTCTAAAAAGGGGGGAGGGGTTTCATATTTTTTATTGGATTCATATTTTTTTTTCAAAATTTTTCAAATTTCAAATTTTTGGAAAGTTTCAAGAAGAAATCTTCAATTGCACAGTATTGCGCAATAGATTTGTAAGATCTTTGACCACATTTGTTTTGTGTCAGAAACCTATATTATTTCAAAAATTTGATCACAATCCAAATTAGGACAGTATCAAGCTTGAATATTGTGTCCAAATTTGCCCCAAATGTTCATGGTTCGACCTCTTCGGTCGTATCAGGCTGCACTCAGCGAAGCATTTTATGTTCTAAATGCCTTCATATATGGAGCTGATTTTTAGTATGTGAGACTTCTATAATGAGTTACAGATTGAGTTTATGATTAGTTCTGCAGTGCTGATTTTTGTCAGAATTACAGGTTTTGGGCTTTAAAAATGTTGTGAAAATAACAGTTATAGGAACTTTCATTCTCAAATTGCCACTCTTAAAAATGACTTCAAGCTTTTGTTAAGAGCAGGGCCATTCGTGTAGTTAGAACACATCTAGTTCTTTAGAAGACTTAGAATTGCCTAACAATGTTGTCACAATTTCATGGAGAGGATGGTATTATGCAATGACCTTATCTGTCTGGCTATTGGTAACTTTACATTACATTTTACAGGTTCTGTATGAAGGAATGATATGATGTTTTGTCTAGAACTTTATTAAAGTTAGTTGTGCTATTATAGAATAACTTATTCAAGAATTTCAATATGATAAATAATAAATATATGACTGTGTGTTCCTCATGTGTTAATTGTCAGTGTTGTATACAATGTACTTATTCAGCAACAATTTGATTATTTTTTATATTTTAATTTTGGAAAAACGTTAAAAATGAACTAAATCTTTTTCCAAGCATTCTCAATTTTATTTGGTGCAACAGCAACAATGTCGGGACAACACAGATTGTTGTAAAACTTCAGAATAATAAAATTATCAGTCTTTTGTTTCACTGGATAATGATGATAACTTGCATAATTCAGTCCCTCCTCATGACGGACTCTCCTACTTGAGAGGTCCTAATAACTTTATATGATAAAATCTTGTAAGGAAAAAAGGATTTTAATTATCTAGCTCTCTGGATGAGACAGCCAAATAGCTGGTAGCTGATCATGAATATTAAATTAATCGAGATTGAAAATTCTCAAGCTAATTCTAAATTGACAATTTTTCATTGACTAGGCCTTCAGGCATTAATGTAGCCACCATATACGTAGAGCAGTGGAATATAACAATTGAATTAATTGGGTTAGGATAATGTACATATTTCTTTGCAACCAATGTAAAATTTTAATTATTAACAGATCTACCTGATGTCCATATCCTGTTAAATGATACTTTTTGAATTTTTATCATTCCCACTGAGCATGGAATTTTTATGCCCCTGCTGTTAGGCGAAGGGGGCATTAAGTGTTACCCTCGTCCATATGTACATACATACATCCAAAAATTGGTTTCCGTTCTCTAACTTTAGTTTGCCCAACCAAATGTTATGAAACTTATACACAATGCTTATTACCATAATAGACAGACCAACTTTGAATTTGGGTAGCATCACTTTTACAGTTCTCTAGTTGTGTGTCTTTGTAACGTTATATGCAAGCAGGGGCATCATCTGTGTCCCACGGACACATTATCCATTTATTTCCTCAAATCTTGCAATGAGCTGGGTTTTATATATATATGCTCTTCTCAACCTTTTGTGCGACTTTGTTTAACAATTTTCAAGTCCAAGGATTTCAGAAATTGAAAGATACACCTTTTCTTATTATCAAGGATTACAAATTTTAATAAAAGTTTAAATGATATTAAATATAGTTATTCTGTAATAAGTTTTTTTTATCTTTTAATCCATCATAATCATCATAATCTTTTTGCTACTGTTATGTATTCAATGAATTTAGTAACAGTTCTGGTTTTGTTTATTTTTAAGATTACTTATAAACACTTAAAACTTCCAATATTTTCATTCCTTGAGTATTATTGCAATGTTTTCATTCTCACAAGGAATTTATATGAAAATCCAATACATCCAAATTAATTTCAAGGATTTTATTTTGATATGGAACAAAATCAATACACTTCAACATGTTTGAATTAAACTTAAATCTGAAGAGATGACATTGCTGGGCAAATTGAGAGCACTTTTTGTTTTGTGAAAAAATCGATTGTGTCTAATTTTAAATGTCTTTCATTTCATAACATTTGTCTCAATATGATGTTTTGTCAGTCTGTTTAAAGTTACCCTTTAAATTACATGTATGGGTATACCAGCACATGTGCTTACTTGATTGTCTTTCTTTCAGTTCACCTTCTCTACAGGGATAGTGTGAGTTACTTCTGTCAATTGGCATCTGGTTTCAGCTCATTTACTTGACAAATTTTCACGATTAAATTGGTTTTTCAGTAACAGATGTATAAATTTAGGCAAAAGTTGTTTACTGGTGTTCAAGTCTCATGAATTGATTAAGATTCAAAAGTTAAGGTAACAGACAAAAACAGAGGGAATGAAGAGTTAGAACGGTTGGATTGACAGTGTAAGCTTCTCCTGCTATGTATGCATCACCTGTCATGTGAATCCACACCTAGTCACAATTGGTAATAGGACATAATCTGTAAAACTACAGATTAGACGAATATTCTGTTCTCAAAATCTTAGACTGCGAAACCATGTAGCAAGTGAGTTGAGAAACAGACATATTATATCGGTCAACCAATTTGTGATGAGTGTTATGACCTGGAGAACGCCACAATTTTATTTGTATATTATTTTCAAATTTATCCTTTTTAAGATACAGTAACAAGAAATTCTTCTTTTTATATTGAGTTTCTCTTCTTTACTCTCCCTTACAAGTGTGAGCAATTCAAAGTTTTCAAAATGAGAAATACCGGTATTGTATACTCAGTAAATATGTCAGTTTGTATGGTACATAAGTATGGATATTTAAACATAAATGGAATGGATATTATCCGCTTCATTGCTTCATTAAACTTGTGGTAATTTATTTGCAACATGTGCATGTTTTTTTTTCTGAACTGGTCAACCAGTTAATAGAGATATTATTTTATTAGATTTATATGTTTCTGAGATATTAATTAATA
This sequence comes from Mytilus coruscus, assembly GCA_017311375.1. Classification (NCBI taxonomy): domain Eukaryota; kingdom Metazoa; phylum Mollusca; class Bivalvia; order Mytilida; family Mytilidae; genus Mytilus; species Mytilus coruscus. The sequence goes on along the minus strand of CM029603.1, from coordinate 35,727,031 downwards.
AAGTTTGTTCTATATATATGGTGTCACTTTGTTCTATGATCATACATAATGGAAGAAGTGACTCATTGTCATTCATCTTGAGTAGCCAGTTGTCTTTGTCTTTTCTTCATTTTTCCAATGTTTGCCATGTATGTCTGGTTTTCTTCTACTTGTGATTTTATTGTTGTATCTTTGTACCAATGTTTGCCATGTATGTCTGGTTTTCTTCTACTTGTGATTTTATTGTTGTATCTTTGTACCAATGTTTGCCATGTATGTCTGGTTTTCTTCTACTTGTGATTTTATTGTTGTATCTTTGTACCAATGTTTGCCATGTATGTCTGGTTTTCTTCTACTTGTGATTTTATTGTTGTATCTTTGTACCAATGTTTGCCATGTATGTCTGGTTTTCTTCTACTTGTGATTTTATTGTTGTATCTTTGTACCAATGTTTGCCATGTATGTCTGGTTTTCTTCTACTTGTGATTTTATTGTTGTATCTTTGTACCAATGTTTGCCATGTATGTCTGGTTTTCTTCTACTTGTGATTTTATTGTTGTATCTTTGTACCAATGTTTGCCATGTATGTCTGGTTTTCTTCTACTTGTGATTTTATTGTTGTATCTTTGTACCAATGTTTGCCATGTATGTCTGGTTTTCTTCTACTTGTGATTTTATTGTTGTATCTTTGTACCAATGTTTGCCATGTATGTCTGGTTTTCTTCTACTTGTGATTTTATTGTTGTATCTTTGTACCAATGTTTGCCATGTATGTCTGGTTTTCTTCTACTTGTGATTTTATTGTTGTATCTTTGTACCAATGTTTGCCATGTATGTCTGGTTTTCTTCTACTTGTGATTTTATTGTTATATCTTTGTACCAATGTTTGCCATGTATGTCTGGTTTTCTTCTACTTGTGATTTTATTGTTGTATCTTTGTACCAATGTTTGCCATGTATGTCTGGTTTTCTTCTACTTGTGATTTTATTGTTGTATCTTTGTACCAATGTTTGCCATGTATGTCTGGTTTTCTTCTACTTGTGATTTTATTGTTGTATCTTTGTACCAATGTTTGCCATGTATGTCTGGTTTTCTTCTACTTGTGATTTTATTGTTGTATCTTTGTACCAATGTTTGCCATGTATGTCTGGTTTTCTTCTACTTGTGATTTTATTGTTGTATCTTTGTACCAATGTTTGCCATGTATGTCTGGTTTTCTTCTACTTGTGATTTTATTGTTATATCTTTGTACCAATGTTTGCCATGTATGTCTGGTTTTCTTCTACTTGTGATTTTATTGTTGTATCTTTGTACCAATGTTTGCCATGTATGTCTGGTTTTCTTCTACTTGTGATTTTATTGTTGTATCTTTGTACCAATGTTTGCCATGTATGTCTGGTTTTCTTCTACTTGTGATTTTATTGTTATATCTTTGTACCAATGTTTGCCATGTATGTCTGGTTTTCTTCTACTTGTGATTTTATTGTTGTATCTTTGTACCAATGTTTGCCATGTATGTCTGGTTTTCTTCTACTTGTGATTTTATTGTTGTATCTTTGTACCAATGTTTGCCATGTATGTCTGGTTTCTTCTACTTGTGATTTTATTGTTGTATCTTTGTACCAATGTTTGCCATGTATGTCTGGTTTTCTTCTACTTGTGATTTTATTGTTGTATCTTTGTACCAATGTTTGCCATGTATGTCTGGTTTTCTTCTACTTGTGATTTTATTGTTGTATCTTTGTACCAATGTTTGCCATGTATGTCTGGTTTTCTTCTACTTGTGATTTTATTGTTGTATCTTTGTACCAATGTTTGCCATGTATGTCTGGTTTTCTTCTACTTGTGATTTTATTGTTGTATCTTTGTACCAATGTTTGCCATGTATGTCTGGTTTTCTTCTACTTGTGATTTTATTGTTGTATCTTTGTACCAATGTTTGCCATGTATGTCTGGTTTTCTTCTACTTGTGATTTTATTGTTATATCTTTGTACCAATGTTTGCCATGTATGTCTGGTTTTCTTCTACTTGTGATTTTATTGTTATATCTTTGTTTCTTTGTACCAATGTTTGCCATGTATGTCTGGTTTTCTTCTACTTGTGATTTTATTGTTGTATCTTTGTACCAATGTTTGCCATGTATGTCTGGTTTTCTTCTACTTGTGATTTTATTGTTGTATCTTTGTACCAATGTTTGCCATGTATGTCTGGTTTTCTTCTACTTGTGATTTTATTGTTGTATCTTTGTACCAATGTTTGCCATGTATGTCTGGTTTTCTTCTACTTGTGATTTTATTGTTGTATCTTTGTACCAATGTTTGCCATGTATGTCTGGTTTTCTTCTACTTGTGATTTTATTGTTGTATCTTTGTACCAATGTTTGCCATGTATGTCTGGTTTTCTTCTACTTGTGATTTTATTGTTGTATCTTTGTACCAATGTTTGCCATGTATGTCTGGTTTTCTTCTACTTGTGATTTTATTGTTGTATCTTTGTACCAATGTTTGCCATGTATGTCTGGTTTTCTTCTACTTGTGATTTTATTGTTGTATCTTTGTACCAATGTTTGCCATGTATGTCTGGTTTTCTTCTACTTGTGATTTTATTGTTGTATCTTTGTACCAATGTTTGCCATGTATGTCTGGTTTTCTTCTACTTGTGATTTTATTGTTGTATCTTTGTACCAATGTTTGCCATGTATGTCTGGTTTTCTTCTACTTGTGATTTTATTGTTGTATCTTTGTACCAATGTTTGCCATGTATGTCTGGTTTTCTTCTACTTGTGATTTTATTGTTGTATCTTTGTACCAATGTTTGCCATGTATGTCTGGTTTTCTTCTACTTGTGATTTTATTGTTGTATCTTTGTACCAATGTTTGCCATGTATGTCTGGTTTTCTTCTACTTGTGATTTTATTGTTGTATCTTTGTACCAATGTTTGCCATGTATGTCTGGTTTTCTTCTACTTGTGATTTTATTGTTGTATCTTTGTACCAATGTTTGCCATGTATGTCTGGTTTTCTTCTACTTGTGATTTTATTGTTGTATCTTTGTACCAATGTTTGCCATGTATGTCTGGTTTTCTTCTACTTGTGATTTTATTGTTGTATCTTTGTACCAATGTTTGCCATGTATGTCTGGTTTTCTTCTACTTGTGATTTTATTGTTGTATCTTTGTACCAATGTTTGCCATGTATGTCTGGTTTTCTTCTACTTGTGATTTTATTGTTGTATCTTTGTACCAATGTTTGCCATGTATGTCTGGTTTTCTTCTACTTGTGATTTTATTGTTGTATCTTTGTACCAATGTTTGCCATGTATGTCTGGTTTTCTTCTACTTGTGATTTTATTGTTGTATCTTTGTACCAATGTTTGCCATGTATGTCTGGTTTTCTTCTACTTGTGATTTTATTGTTGTATCTTTGTACCAATGTTTGCCATGTATGTCTGGTTTTCTTCTACTTGTGATTTTATTGTTGTATCTTTGTACCAATGTTTGCCATGTATGTCTGGTTTTCTTCTACTTGTGATTTTATTGTTGTATCTTTGTACCAATGTTTGCCATGTATGTCTGGTTTTCTTCTACTTGTGATTTTATTGTTGTATCTTTGTACCAATGTTTGCCATGTATGTCTGGTTTTCTTCTACTTGTGATTTTATTGTTGTATCTTTGTACCAATGTTTGCCATGTATGTCTGGTTTTCTTCTACTTGTGATTTTATTGTTGTATCTTTGTACCAATGTTTGCCATGTATGTCTGGTTTTCTTCTACTTGTGATTTTATTGTTGTATCTTTGTACCAATGTTTGCCATGTATGTCTGGTTTTCTTCTACTTGTGATTTTATTGTTGTATCTTTGTACCAATGTTTGCCATGTATGTCTGGTTTTCTTCTACTTGTGATTTTATTGTTGTATCTTTGTACCAATGTTTGCCATGTATGTCTGGTTTTCTTCTACTTGTGATTTTATTGTTGTATCTTTGTACCAATGTTTGCCATGTATGTCTGGTTTTCTTCTACTTGTGATTTTATTGTTGTATCTTTGTACCAATGTTTGCCATGTATGTCTGGTTTTCTTCTACTTGTGATTTTATTGTTGTATCTTTGTACCAATGTTTGCCATGTATGTCTGGTTTTCTTCTACTTGTGATTTTATTGTTGTATCTTTGTACCAATGTTTGCCATGTATGTCTGGTTTTCTTCTACTTGTGATTTTATTGTTGTATCTTTGTACCAATGTTTGCCATGTATGTCTGGTTTTCTTCTACTTGTGATTTTATTGTTGTATCTTTGTACCAATGTTTGCCATGTATGTACCAATGTTTGCCATGTATGTCTTCTTCTACTTGTGATTTTATTGTTGTATCTTTGTACCAATGTTTGCCATGTATGTCTGGTTTTCTTCTACTTGTGATTTTATTGTTGTATCTTTGTACCAATGTTTGCCATGTATGTCTGGTTTTCTTCTACTTGTGATTTTATTGTTGTATCTTTGTACCAATGTTTGCCATGTATGTCTGGTTTTCTTCTACTTGTGATTTTATTGTTGTATCTTTGTACCAATGTTTGCCATGTATGTCTGGTTTTCTTCTACTTGTGATTTTATTGTTGTATCTTTGTACCAATGTTTGCCATGTATGTCTGGTTTTCTTCTACTTGTGATTTTATTGTTGTATCTTTGTACCAATGTTTGCCATGTATGTCTGGTTTTCTTCTACTTGTGATTTTATTGTTGTATCTTTGTACCAATGTTTGCCATGTATGTCTGGTTTTCTTCTACTTGTGATTTTATTGTTGTATCTTTGTACCAATGTTTGCCATGTATGTCTGGTTTTCTTCTACTTGTGATTTTATTGTTGTATCTTTGTACCAATGTTTGCCATGTATGTCTGGTTTTCTTCTACTTGTGATTTTATTGTTGTATCTTTGTACCAATGTTTGCCATGTATGTCTGGTTTTCTTCTACTTGTGATTTTATTGTTGTATCTTTGTACCAATGTTTGCCATGTATGTCTGGTTTTCTTCTACTTGTGATTTTATTGTTGTATCTTTGTACCAATGTTTGCCATGTATGTCTGGTTTTCTTCTACTTGTGATTTTATTGTTGTATCTTTGTACCAATGTTTGCCATGTATGTCTGGTTTTCTTCTACTTGTGATTTTATTGTTGTATCTTTGTACCAATGTTTGCCATGTATGTCTGGTTTTCTTCTACTTGTGATTTTATTGTTGTATCTTTGTACCAATGTTTGCCATGTATGTCTGGTTTTCTTCTACTTGTGATTTTATTGTTGTATCTTTGTACCAATGTTTGCCATGTATGTCTGGTTTTCTTCTACTTGTGATTTTATTGTTGTATCTTTGTACCAATGTTTGCCATGTATGTCTGGTTTTCTTCTACTTGTGATTTTATTGTTGTATCTTTGTACCAATGTTTGCCATGTTCTGTTTTCTTCCATGATTTTATTGTTGTATCTTTGTACCAATGTTTGCCATTTCTGGTTTTTCTACTTGTGATTTTATTGTTGTATCTTTGTACCAATGTTTGCCATGTATGTCTGGTTTTCTTCTACTTGTGATTTTATTGTTGTATCTTTGTACCAATGTTTGCCATGTATGTCTGGTTTTCTTCTACTTGTGATTTTATTGTTGTATCTTTGTACCAATGTTTGCCATGTATGTCTGGTTTTCTTCTACTTGTGATTTTATTGTTGTATCTTTGTACCAATGTTTGCCATGTATGTCTGGTTTTCTTCTACTTGTGATTTTATTGTTGTATCTTTGTACCAATGTTTGCCATGTATGTCTGGTTTTCTTCTACTTGTGATTTTATTGTTGTATCTTTGTACCAATGTTTGCCATGTATGTCTGGTTTTCTTCTACTTGTGATTTTATTGTTGTATCTTTGTACCAATGTTTGCCATGTATGTCTGGTTTTCTTCTACTTGTGATTTTATTGTTGTATCTTTGTACCAATGTTTGCCATGTATGTCTGGTTTTCTTCTACTTGTGATTTTATTGTTGTATCTTTGTACCAATGTTTGCCATGTATGTCTGGTTTTCTTCTACTTGTGATTTTATTGTTGTATCTTTGTACCAATGTTTGCCATGTATGTCTGGTTTTCTTCTACTTGTGATTTTATTGTTGTATCTTTGTACCAATGTTTGCCATGTATGTCTGGTTTTCTTCTACTTGTGATTTTATTGTTGTATCTTTGTACCAATGTTTGCCATGTATGTCTGGTTTTCTTCTACTTGTGATTTTATTGTTGTATCTTTGTACCAATGTTTGCCATGTATGTCTGGTTTTCTTCTACTTGTGATTTTATTGTTGTATCTTTGTACCAATGTTTGCCATGTATGTCTGGTTTTCTTCTACTTGTGATTTTATTGTTGTATCTTTGTACCAATGTTTGCCATGTATGTCTGGTTTTCTTCTACTTGTGATTTTATTGTTGTATCTTTGTACCAATTTTTGCCATGTATGTTTGGTTTTCTTCTACTCGTGATTTTATTGTTGTATCTCTGGTATCTTCTGTCTCTTTTTTAGAGTTTTTTTTTTAAAACAGATACATGGATATGTATAATTGTCAGATGGCTAAAGCCGCTTATTATAATTAAGTCAATGTAAGATTATGATTGACATTTGATGAACCATACCATAACAATCATTTTCTGCCACTGTTATGAAAAAAAAGACCCTGAAAGTTTTCAAGTCCATAATACTTATAATTTATAAAGAAGATGAACCTATAACATGAAATAATAAATCTTTATGAATTACAGTAAGGGCATAAAATTCTCGCTAAATTGTCTCCCTTATTTTTTGATACTGTAACATTGTATGCTCATTGGAGCCTTTAATACGTAGTCAAACAAGCATGTGCTAAGGCTGATATTTTGTTATTAAAAAAAAAATCTACATATATATATGATCAATAACATTAACATGATGAATTGCATGTAAAAATACCATAAATATATATATCCTATTCTTTTGAGTCTTTTGTAAGATATGGATGGATAGATTAACACTCATTTATTCTTTGTATACTGGTACATCATGTAAATGAACCATAATACTGTAAACCAGTATACATGCTACTGTTGAGTAAAGTCTACATATTATTTACCACAGATCAATATAAACGTCTTAAGTTCATGTCAAAGTTTTATGGACGAACTAAAATAAATTTTGTTTGAAGTGTCAATATTTAGTTATAATTGCCATCAAAGCTTTATGAACACATTATTTTCTTATCTAAATATTACCTAGAAATAGCCTTTTAATAATACACACGACTGTCATGTCCAAAATTATGAAGATATGAGATCAATTTTGATAAAGCAAACACTTGTCGTTTGAAGTGTTTAGTCTCCTTTCCTTTGTATCCAGCTAGCCTACAACAAAGCATAAATATACTGTGTTTGCTACTAGTTAAATATTTCAATGCTTAGTGCTTAATTAGACAATTTGAAGTATTTAATTTTACAAAAAATGTCCCATATCCATACAACTGGTTTTGGTAATTTGTTTATTTAAGAATTTGCAATTGTCATTGCAACAACTGTATAAAGCAGAGTTTATGAGGTTGTTTAGACTGGTCTTAAAGTTGTAGCCTTGCAAGTGACAATATTCCATAGATTATTGATAGCTTAAAAAATTCAAAATGCCAGTTATAAGTTTGAAGTTGATACAGTTATTTGTTTTGGTTAAGAATGCCTGTATGTTCAGTTTAGCAATGTTATGTGGTATAGTTATTTGTAGTAGAAACCAGGGTTTTTAGGTCATGCCATTGATATGTACTTTCTTTAAATTATTGATAAAATTTATATCACAAATTCAGTAAACATGGTCAATCATGTGTGCCATGCTAATTGTACAAACTTGAGGAGTAAGTGTTCTTATAGTTAAGTGTACATCATATTAATGTTGGCTGAAATTAAATTTTTCATTAAGTTTGTCTCATATTTCTTAATTTCCATGTCTTTGTCATCAAATAATTGTCAGTTGACCCAATCAGATAAATTTAAAGGACACTGTGGCATAACTCAAGTGTGTAAATGTTGTCCTGTTAATCTATTATATGCCTTCATCAGATAGCTTAGTAGTTCCATTGTTCTGTTACAATGTTCAAATAAAGAATACATGTTCAGGAGATTTTATTATAGAACATGCCTGCCTTATATATCATTGTGCGAAGAATAATGTCAAGCAGTTAATATGTTTTACTATGGTTATTGGATAATATTTACTGAAATAATGAACTGTACTAAGTAGTATATGAGAAGTGGATATTTTTTATATACATACATGGAATTTAAAATTTATTCTGGTAGTGGTAGGTAGAATTTTAGTCTTGGATACATTTATAGATGATACTTGAGGGATTATGAAAGTAAGATGAAATGTGAAATTCCTGTAACAAGGCTTCCCATAATACAGACTTAGAATCTCTGCCACCTAAATCAGAATTACATGCATGTAAGCCTAGTAGTGACCAGTTGTGGAGAGATTTGGAGAAATGAAGTAGGTTGGCTTGTAGGGGATTTTAAGTTATACTCTTTCTATGATTAAATAATTAATGGGACTTATTTCTCCTAACACTTGATGAAGGAAACTTTTGCTCTCTGCTTTTTCAGCTTTGAATGTTCCAATACATTATTAGCAAATGTCTAGTTTAAAAAACAATTCTTAAACTGAATTAAGAAATGAAACTTCAAAGATATTTTATCTTGTGGTACAATGTACTTGTAGGCAGTAATGTTAAAAACTCCCTTACAGGGTGAATTCTATTGGCAACAGGAATAGTATATGCATGTAATTTATAATGGAGGCCATTGGAAGACTCTTGGCCAAGTTGTCTAGCTTGTGGGTCACATCTTCCTGTATCACCAGGTTAGCACCACTGTGGATCATGCAGCACATGCTTGATCTTTGTTCTGGTTATTTGCAAAGATTATTTACTTCACAATGTCAGTACTTGACAATACTCATTGGTTTACTTAGTTATTTGGTTTTTCTCCACCAGTAAATTTTACCTGGAGTAATGTACTTTAAAAGAGTTCCAAACAAATTACAAACAATAGTATATAAGTATAGATATGTTGTACTAAAGAAATACATTTGTAACTACAATAGGTAACTTGTACTACCATCTGTGGAATTGTGAAATGTACACCAGAACTATCATATATTAATTAAAGTGAATTGTTGGCCTTTTCAAAATCTAATGCATTCTGGGTAATACTTTTAAAAGCACACACCAAAATGTTATGATTGGCTTTCAATGTTCTTCACAATGGAAATTCAACCAATGACATGACATTTTTTTTCATTTTTGGGTACAAACAATGAAGTTACCCACAGTCCTTTAGGTTCTGAAGTGGCAAATTAATGACATCTAAATATGACTCAGATCACATTATTATAAGCTGTGGATTTGGTTTCAAACAGTTTTATTTTTATGTCCCCGCTGTGGCAGAGGGTGTTATCCTTGTTCGTCCAGCAGTACGTCCCAAAACTAGTTTCTGTTCTTTAACTTTAGTTTGCCTTAACCAAACTTTATGAAACTAATATAAAGTTATGCCTTGACCAGACTTTATGAAACTAATACACAATGCTAATTACCACAAAACGCAGATCAAGTTCGAATTTGGGTTGCGTAACTTTTACTGTTCTTGAGTTATGTCCCTTTATAATGTTATATGCAAGCGGGGGCATCATCTGTGTCCATGGACACATTCTCCATTTATTTTTAATTGACACAAATGTGTAACAATCTTATTTGGTTTTCAGTCATCAGTCACATTGTTGTAATACTCAACCTTGTCATTTTAGAAACTTTACCTTTGCCATTAATTTTATTTGGCGTCTTCTCATGTATGTTTAATACAAAAATATTATAGTTGAGAGAAATGCTTTAAATATGAAAATGTCTTTGAAGCGTTTTTATCTGTCCCACGACTGGCAGTGAAATGAAACCTTTTGTCATTGCTTGTTTACAAAATTTCACAATCTTAATGTGTTTAGAAAATGTGTTTGATTACTGAAAATTGTATAAAATGAATAATTTGTATCTGGATTAGAAGAAACACTTTTTTTACTATGTCACATTTGAACTTAATAATATATCCGACAATAAGCGGTTAAACGGACCTATATTCTTTATACATATAATTAGGTCAGTTTGAAAACTTTTCAATGACTAAATAACTTTAAATTAATTATCTCTGATTTGAAGAAAAGCAAACAAAAACATTTAGGTTTTCTGTAGACACTTTATACAATGTTGTTTGGTTATATCAACACATTTAAAACTTGAAATTAACTTGAAGATCATAATCGTGGTTCACGGCCTTTTGTTGGTAATTAGCAATGAGAAATGATCGAAACACTTCCATACACAACGTAACTACTCAGTTGGCTTGTAATGTTTAAATGTAAACACAAAAGCTTTGTACTTAGGACTATTTAGTATTTGTTGTTAATCCAAAAATTACAATTTATTTTACATAACATTTATAGGGTAGTTATTGAACAGTATCTTAAGTCTTTGTGTCATTGAAAAGTTTTGTATCAGAATGTTAGAAGGACACCTGGAAAGAAATTACCACACTATTGAAACTGACATTTTTTACAGTTAGATTTGGTCTCATTTTAAACTCACAATGGATTTTGATAGTGTGTCAATTAAGTAGTGCAGGATTTATTTGATATTTTCATGTACGTGTAGGAATGCATGTTTTAAGGTTCTATCTTTGAATTTGGAATCTAGCCCTTTTGAAAACAGTATTTCCATGATTGTGAGAGATTGATTTAGTGCAGTCCAGGATTAGTGGAAACAATTTTAGGATATATAAATATAATTGGTATATATATTGCAATTGTCATCTCTTCTATCTAAAGTGAAGATATCTAGATTTCATTGTAAAAAAAGACAGATACCAGTCTTATACAAGTGTTTGTTTCTACACATGGTAAGAACTTTTAATAGAAAAAATAGAAAATAGATCAAGTGGGATTAAATTTTAGTTGATAAGATTAGGGTTTGAAATTCAAGGTTTTTGGGTAGCCAGAAGATTCCACTTGAGGATCCACTAAATTAATATAATCATAATACATAGCCATAGGTCTGAATTTGATGAGAAATTTTCAACCCTAATAAAGGCAAAAATGGAATGAAATCAAAGGTTGGATTTTTTGCCTGATAGCCTTATTATCCCCTCACAATAGTGATTAATTACAGTTTTGGGAAGGTTGAATTTATAGTTGAATTAAGCTGTAAAGTCTGATATCCCATGGATAAAACGTATTATTTTTTGTCTCTATTTCATGACCATAGCCAACACCTAGGGATACTGACAGGAACATTCATAGTCTGCTGTACGACAGTGGCCCTTACAATGCACACAAGCCATCCAAGTGCTATCCTTGAATAGGGTTGTAAAGGGGGGTATGTGCACAGACGAACAAGAGATAAAATGTCGGTTTCATGATGACAGAAAAAAAAAATAGTTTGGAGTTAGGTATTTTTGTTATTTTACTTTTTACATGTTGCTTGAGTGAATAATGAGCAGGCAACCTCTCCAAAAAGTAAATTTAAAAGGTGATTTTAACACCAGTTAACTTATCTATCAATCATGAAATCCCCATGGGATTTTAAAAAAGGGGGGAGTTCGGACCTAACTCAAATATACTTGCACATGTATTATAGAAGCTCTTAGAAATATAATTTTGGCTGTTACTTAAAAAAAATGAATAAAATAGTGTTGCATGTTGTTAAAAATATTTTGAATTCTCATTCCATTAATCGTGTGTTTTAATGGTTTATATGTAGCTATCGTAATGTACTTTATGGCATAAAATACAAACCAGATTTGTGCGGTACATGTTATAAGGTGCTAAAAAGTAGTAAATATTTCCTTAAGTATGTATAACATGGAATGATCCATTCATATATTGCAAATTTATTGATCAATAAAAATGCTGTTATTTTAAAACTTATTACCATAAAGGTTTAGTTGTGAAAAAAATTAGCTAGTGTGATGATGTCAGTAAATGTTAATTATGATGAAATCATTAATGTAAATGACGATCTATATATCAGAATTTAAATCTATTGCTGTGGGCTTTGTGGGAAGGAAAGTGACTGTTAAAAGATGCTAGCAAACAAGAAAAAATATTTTGGTAAATCGTTGTATGTATATTTGTGTTCAGTAATGTACACATGTGAACACATTTAGGTCTTACATTTCTGAAGAGTTCAAGACAGCTGATTTTACAAATATGAAGTAGTTGGTTAGTTTGTAATGATTAGGTGCATGCATACATTTATAATTCATATGGCTTTTGTAATTGAAAAATATAAAACAATCTTTTCTTCTTTTCAGAATTTCAAATTAGATCCATAAAGATGGCTAACAAGATGCCTCGGAAGGGCAGTGCAGAAAATTCCAATATTCCACATACCAGAATAGATGAAGAATCATGGATAAATAAATATTATGAAGTAGGTGAAAAGATCGGCCAAGGAATGTTTGGAAAAGTTTTCAAAGTGACACACAAGGAAACAGATGAATATTGGGCCATGAAAGTCGTTAATAAAGAAAAGGTAAATACACCTTGTCATGAGAAGAGATCATTTATATTTTTTATGGAGCACTTCAAACATTCTGCTTTTATTGAATAATAGTCAATTAATAGACTATAATTTATGATTAATAATCTGCTTGTTATTGAAATTACTATTAGTTGGTATGGACTATTTGTGAAATTTCCATCTTAAAATCTTTTTTGTAGATTACAGTTGTTAAAAATCCCAGAGATTTATGATCTTAACCTTGAAAAACTGATATTGAAGTACATGATCAAAAGCCTTTATAAGGTTACAATTTCAATTAAATATGAAATTCATATGATATAATCGTGAAAGATTGACTAAATTTTATTCTTATAAACTCTTAGAAGGAAAGGCACTAAATGTATAGAGATGGAGAAATATAGATTTCAAAATATGACAACTTAAAACTTATCTTTATAAATTGATGACTTTTGGTGGGAATTTGATGTAGATCCTTTGCTTTCAGTAAATAAAAAGAAATGTGAATACCCATTCTTGTTTTCATGCTATCACAAAAAAAGTGTAACATTTGGTTGAATGGTATTATATTGTCCAATTTGTCCTGAATATCCATGACATGTTTGCCACTGGACATTAAGCAAACTACAATCTATTGAAGACATTGATGCTATAGTTATCTCCTTTTGCAAAATCAAACATTCTTTCTCTTAAAGGATAATATAGAATGTGGAAAGCAAGTGCATTTATAAGAAAAATAATAGTAAATCTCAATTCTGTCTTAAATGTATGCAGTTTTCAATAACATACATGTATATGATACTGACTAAATCTGATTAAACACACATCCTGTGTTCATGCTCTGCTTACAAGGATACATCTATCTTCTTTCCATACTGATAAATATCATGTCAACCAATGAAATTTCTGCCTCCAAATATTTCAAGGTATGTATTAAGACGGAAAAAAACCTGAGTATCCTGAAATGGTCATCAAAACAGAAACTAGGACATTGTCATATCCTTGTAAGAAAAATATGGACATAGATATGTATTTCAGTCAGATTGATACTGACTTACAAAATGGCTAATTTTCTTAGAAGGTATACTTCATAGTCATAGATGCAGATTTGAATGCCCAATTGAACAATGTATTAAAAGTTGAGCTTACTTTTCGTTCCAACTGAATACCTCAATATCATTTTAGACTAGTAGGACTTTAATCATGAAAAAGGGGGAACAATTTTCACATTTTGTATTTTTAAAGAATAGCACCAAAATTCATGAAATTTGTCTGTGATATTTATACCATAAAAGTTAATATTGTGGGGTTGCTCTTGAGTTATAGGACTATAATTCTATATTATTTCCCAAAATAATGGCAATTGAAACATGTGCTTATGGTGCATCTGTTTATTTCTTTGCTTATACAATTGGCTTTTTATTATTCACAATACATGTACCAATTGGTCAATTTTTATTTCCCAGTTGCAGCTTGAATTCATCTCTTCAACTGATCAGCTGGTAAATTTGTCTAACCCATTGCTTAAGTAAAAGGTTAATAGTATGAAGCATGTGCAGTGTAATAAAACATATTCCAGTGATTGAATTTCTTTTTACATGAACAACTGAATACCTAATTATCTAATTACACTAATTAAAAAAGTTTGAATTGGATATGAAAACTTGTAAAAATAATGAAATTTTATAAGTGATTTAAAAAAAGAATACCGACTACTGTTCTGAACAAGCCTTTTAGTGACCTTGTACAGATGTATGTTCATTTATTATAACTTCTTAAGCTAACAGTCATTAAAGAAAATTCATTTTATAGCATGATATTTAAAAAATAGTTAAATGATCCGTATTATGTGTGTAAAGATTAATCCTTATAATTATGTCCAAGGTGGATGTAAAAATTTATTTGTAGTTGTTACTGTGTGGAATTAATGTTACTTTCAATAATATGTCTTTAGGAGAAGTTTAAAATGAAAACCTTGAATCATTATGATTATATTTTCTATACTTTCACTATATTTGAAAGTACCTTGTATTGCATTTAGTTATATTACTTGCCGAAATCACTCTAACATTGATAAAATGTACACTGTATTTGTTTTGCCCAACCACTTGTAGAATTGATTACAATATTATTATATAACAACTTAATTATGGTTGTGTAAGCTTGATATTTTCCATTGAAATACATGATGTTTTGATATAATCTGTTTTGATTTGAATCCAGCATTTACTATTTATTTCATTGAAATTTGAAATTTATGTGAGAAATAGACATGTCAGTTTAAGGTCATTGATCTATGGGGTTGTTTACTGCTTCTTAATGTTGCATTAATCTGTAGGGTGGCAATATATCTTTAAGAAAAGAGCTAAGAGTGAGTTCGAACTTTTAATGTTAATTCCAATCATATAAATATACATTGAAAACAAAAACAGAAAAGACAAGATTCAGAATGAACTCTGTGAAGTTCACTAAGTACATGAAACTGTCATTGAGGAAAAATTATATTTTGGTTGAGTAATTTATCTATATATATATATATATATGTAAGATGAACATATGCATGTATTTTCTCGCTTTCAAACATGAATATGACAATACATGTACAAGGAATATTAGGACCAAAATTAATATCACATTTTATTTGCCACTTATTTTCATACTTCTGTTTTGTTTTTGATCACATGTATAGTGGGAGAAGTTACCTTTAAATTTGTACCCAAATGACCATGATGTGAGATGTGAGCATACAACTTGTTTAATATATAAAATTGAGAATGGAAATGGGCAATGTGTCAAAGAGACAACAACCCGACCAAAGAGCAGAAAACAACCCATTGTCTTTTCATTTTAGAAGAAAGAGTTTTTTCAGAAAATAGAAAATACAGTTTGACCTCTAGATTTTTGTCTCGCCTTGACAGAGTTGAAAAGCGAGACATCGGTGGCATCGTCAATAATTTGTTAAAGTTTGTGATTAGGTCAGTTTAAGGAGAATCACTAAAGATAAATCAATGATATTTGGTATGCAGTTGTATAAAGATGGTCATATTTCCAGGGGCTGCTCTGGCTCCAAAAAAGTTGGAGCCAGAAAAATCACCAGCTGCTATATTTTGTCGCCAGTTTTGAAAACTTGGAGCATATTGTATGTTTTTATTTGAATGTTTATGTCTCCAAACAGTGACTAATGGGACTTATATAATGACTATTGTCCTTATAATTAGCTTATGGTCTGTATATGCTACAGAATAGAAAAAATGTTTTTAAATTAGAAAATAAAGAATAGAAAAAAATGGGTAATTGAATGAAGAAAAGAGAATAATGGGTGTTTAGATTTACAGAATAGTGAAAAATTGTATTAAAAATAAAGAATACAGAAAATTATGACCAAAGCACCCTACCCATCCTGCTACCAAGACCCTCTTAACTTTGCCCATAACTCACAAGACCTCCTAAACATATAAATTCTTAAGTCAGAAGTATGTAGACATATCTTGAGTAGGTATCTCAATACTAGGAAAAAATAAAATTGAGTTATCTTTCTTTATTCGGTGTGCTCCTTCTTGGAGGATTATACACAGTACGCAGTAGAAGTAAATATCAACAATGGCGGCGGTTTTGTTATTTTCGTATCAATTGTGGGGGCAGGCAAAGACAAATTAGGTCTGAATTTGCTATTTTTTACGGAAAACAAGTAAAACGATGTTTTTACAAGTTAATTATGGTTATCGACTTTCTGTCAATTACGTTTTCTTCATGAAACTACGGTAAACATTGCAAATTGTGTTGTCGTATGAAAATTTCTTCAAATGAAAAGACGAATGCCGATTGACCGATTCTATTTGAATGAATTAATGTTGATGATCATTAATGACCCATCCGATAAATGGATTACCTGTAACAACAGGTTTATGACTTCTGTTGTAACCGTTGATTAGCTTGGGGTCGTAAACAAAGTCATAAACTTGTCGCCAGGTAAAATTTCGTACAATTTATTTTTTAACTTTCACCAATTTAAATGAAGATCGATATTGTTACCGTTACAGTCAAGAAATGAAAATTTTGACATAGGAAAATGTTGGCGCCAGAAATATTGCCAGCAACCGTATTTTGTCGCCAGATGAAATAAAAAATCGCAAATTGCGACATTGGCGACGCCCAGTGCGGTCCCTAATCTCATTTCCATGGAGATTATTTGGCCATGCCCCCTCAGTCATGTTCTATAGAATTTGAAACTTTTACATAGTTAACAGGTTAAAGTTTGTGTTCAGGTCAGTTTGAGGATAACCACTTATGATAAGTTAATGAATTTGGTATGCAGTTGTTTAAGCATTGGCACATCTGAAATTACATACAAGCAAGACATATCTCTGTGTCAACAGTTTATTATGTTGTTGGATTCTTATTGATGTATACCCATAACTCATTTTATTCACAGGCAACCTTGTATTGGTATTTCAAAATTTTGTACTTTTGGTTTCGAAGCATATCATAATCATAGGTTTCAGTTATTTGCTTATTTTTATAAAAGCATATCCATGGTTTGATCAAAACAAGGAGGGTAGAGTTAAAAAAAAGCCTTGAAAAACCACCTGATTAACCCTGTCTGAAGTTTGGAAATTCATCAGTGATTGTCTTTTTAAGAAATTCCTATTTTTAATTAATGGCTGATATTTTACAGTCTCAGTTAAATATATTAACCTCTTGTCTAGATTCGAGGTGCTTTTTGAAACTTAATGATATATAAACATAATGTATAGACATTGGTAAAGAACATATGTCGACCCATCGTCCTGAACATGCATTAAATATTTGCCGCAATCATTTTTAGTAATTTTCTTCTTTTTTTCAGGCTGGTGGATCTGCAATCAAATTGCTAGAGCGTGAAGTGGCAATACTGAAAATGGTCGACCAGGACAATATCATCAAATTGAATGAAGTTTTTGAAACCGGTAAAGTAAGTGTTTTTAAATAACTAGCTAAATCACTAATATATCTGTGAAAAGTGCTGTCATAAATTTTGACTAGTCAGTTTGAAATTTATTACCGTTAAGATACATTGTATTGTTTTGTGTTGTTGGAGATTAACAAAGGGAAGTTTTATGGTCTGACACCTTTGTATAGTAACTTGTATGGTTAAACTGATAGTAATCAGGACACCTTTCTCATAAAGTCAGACAACTTGAAAGAAGTTTAATTTTAAAAACAATTTTAAAACAAATGTGAACTTTGAATGATTTTTAGAAACATTAACTGTTACAGTAAAACAAGTTTTGTTTGAGTTAATTTTTATAAAAACTATCTGGTAGATTGGAAAGAGACTATGTGTAATGTCTTTGTCTGCAGTATGTTTTTAAGCGGATAGTAGCTACGATTTTCATTAAAATTATTTTTTAATCTATATGACGGATTTTGTACAAAAGTTTAATAAGTATGATTAAAACAATTACTGGTTACTTTCCATTTAGCATTTAGAAGCTTTTAACGTTTTACACCTAAATTTATTTCTTGTCTATAGATAATAATTCGATGTTAAGCCAACCCTTATTCATATGACCTATGTTGACCTTAACTCTTCAGTTCCCATGCAATCGCACATTGTGCCTCGAAGGAAAATTGTCGAACAGGGGATGTTATCGCGAAATGGTGCGTGAATTTACAGTTTCTGCCAGAAAAGAAACAAAAAGAGGTGCAGACAAGTTATTGTAAATTAAAAATAAAAAGCGGGATGAGATCGGTCATTAAAATCACTCGAAACACCGGCGACGCAGGCAAAGTCAAACAGAAGTAGCCGACGGTTTGCGTAATGTTTACGTTTTAAATATTCCAGATCACATGAAAATAAATCATAGCGTGTTCATTATTGTCAAAAATATGTTTATAAATTTACTGGCAGTGATCGCCACCTTAGAAGAAATTAGAAATCAACTTCCTACAATTAAGTATTATTCTTCAAGTGTATCCTTCATGGAGACCCGATTCAACACACAAACACGTGTATACATTAACGGCATGTTTTGGTCATACAAATTTAATAACAAGTGTATAATATCGCCATTGTTGGAGAATCTTGGGTTGGAATAATGTTTTGTTATATTTTTATTTACATAATTTGATAAACGCGTCAAATATGTACGTTTAATATAAAGTAATTATCAAATACGTAAGAAAACAAAAGCACATGTTCATATCTATTTATATCTTGGTTAGCTCACCGCTGTGTCGGCAAAGTTCGCCAGTAAACCCGATGCATAATTAATGAGATGAATAGGCACACAACACGATATGAATTATCAATTATTAACACTGAAGTTTATGAAAATATTCTAGCGATCTTATTGCTTATTTTTAGTACATATCTTTGATTTTAGCAGCTTTAAAACTTTTTCATAATTTTGTCAAAATCGTAGCTACTATCCCTTTAAGTCAAAGGTCATAATTTTACCTAACAGTATCATGCCTGAATTATAAGAACTATGACCTCTAACTATTTTGACTAAAATCATTGCAAAACATCACGTGTTGCGGTATCATTTGAGGCTTTTCACCAAAAAAGAAATTTTCCTGAATACCTTCAAAAATTTTTTTTGTTAACATTATTGTTTTTGTTAATTTCATAGCAAAGCAATGTCAATATGCCAAATTATTTCAGCCATTTAGATTTAATATCACATCTTTACATTAAACAATGTTTGAATTATTGCATCAGCATGTTTTGAATGATTATTTATAAATTTCAGTCTTTGTGATATTCTAATTTGAGGTTCCAAATAAATCGTTCTGATGAAAACTTGGTATGACTGCCAGATTAGTTCTAGGATTACAGAGACCAGGCATTGTTTAAACGAAAAAAAAAACATGTGTATATTTAAATTGAACTTTTTGTCCTTTCATTCATTGAAAATGCCAAAATTATGATTTTACATTTAATGAGTTAACAAGTTTAAAGACTTAATCTTAAATTTTAGGATTTAAATGGTTCCTTTTTAAATGGTTTTTATTTCTCGATAAATCTCACTAAAGTACACATAGAAATTAAATAATTTATTCCGTACTTAATTTGCATGCTGTTTAATGATTTGAAAGTAAACAACAGCATTAAACATGAGATTTTTAAGAACTCTATGGTACCAAGCCCATACATGAAGTTAATTTAAATAAGAATTTGTTTCTTAAGAGAAAATTAAGTGTCAGAATTCTTTTTATTTGTTCAAACAAATGATTAGTTGTTTGACTGGTGCATCTTACATTTCTGTATAAATATGATCTACGTAGGTCGGTGATAGGACAAAGAAAACTGCATAATATTATTAAGAAAATTCAGTTTAATTTTGGATTGCATAATTTGAAAGTAAATTCTTCACATAGAGATTTTTCTTGTGGAAAACACTTTTATTAGTATTTTACAATAAAATGTAGGTATTTCCAGTGATGGTGCTCAAAATCTTGTACATGGTTGTACTTGCATTAATATATAGATGCCAATACATTTTGTACATGTGCACTTCAGCTACTTTCAAATAGCTTATCTTGAAAATGGCAATGTTTTAGTGGAATGAAACAGGATTAGTGTAGCTCCCTCTTACTATGAATGTACATCAACATGATCTTATAATCTTTCTACAGAAGGGTGTTAACCTACAATTCAAAGTGCTTTGTAAGTATTTGTCAGAGTTAGTCATTCCAGTGATCCATTATGCATTGGGGCCTCGGTGGTCGAGTGGTCTAGGTAGCCCAACTACTGTATCACAAGCCTGTAAACACTGATGTTGTCAGTTCCAATACTGTATATGGCAGGTGCCCTCGATTCCAATCTTAAATGTCTAGTTTTGCCAGTTTTCCTGCCAAAGGACAGTGGGTCTCTCTGGGCATTCTGGCTTCTTACACCAATAAAAATTGACCGCCACAAAATAGCTCTTTAGTGTTGAAAGTGGCGTTAAACATCAATCCATTATATATTTGAAGTCCAATGGTTCCCTAAACCATTTTTTTTTTTTATGAATTGGAAGGCTTTACTATTATTTGTAGAATTGGAAGGATTTACTATTATTTGTAGAAGTTCTATGTATAGAATTGTAAAGGAATTAAAATATGGTGATGCTGAGAGAGGGTTAGATAGAAATATCAGACAAATTTTATTTTGGTTGAAAATAATGTCATATTTGCTTATTTTCGATTTATATTTTTGAGTAAAAATATCAAAAGAATTTAAAAACCCAATTTATAGGAGAGATGATGTACATTAAAGTAGAAAAACACCATGGTAAATTATCCTTCTAGTTTTGCTTGCAAATATTTATTTTTATGATAGCACTTAAAAGTGTGTTTTCTATGATTTCATAATAACATTTGTGGTTATATTTTGGATCCCTGATGTATCTGGTTTTTATGCCCTGCCTACAATAGTAAAAGGGGCATTATGTTTTTTTGGACCGTGCATCCGTTCGTTTGTTTGTTCGTTCGTCCATCTGTCCCATGTCAGGCTAAAGTTTTTTATCAAGGTAGTTTATGATGAAGTTATAGTTGCATCCACTTGTAACTTTGCATACGTAGTCATTATGATTGGGACTTTCTAAAAGTATGGCAAATTTGGGTTTTGGTCCAAATTTTATGGTTCATTGAACATGAAAATGGGATTGTGTGAAACAGCTTTTTTTGATGAAGTTGAGGCCAATCAACTTGAAACTTAGTACACATTTTCCCTATGATATGATCTTTCTAATTTTAATGCCAAATTAGAGTTTTGACCCCAATTTCATGGTCCACTGAACATAGAAATGATAGTGCGAGTGGGGCATCTGTGTACTATGGACACATTCTTGGTTTTTTTTTTTTTTTTGGGGTTAGTTACAACTTAGCTTTAAATAGACATGATTTGAAATCTTAAATGAATGAGTACAAAAATCATTAAAGAAATTATGAAAAGTAAGACCCTTATGGTACCGTATTCCTTATGGAAAACAATTATTTTTTATTTCAGAAAATGTTTTTAGTTATGGAATTATGTGAAGGTGGAGAATTAGCTGATGTCTTAAAAGAAAAGCAGACATTTTCAGAATCAGATACAAAAGTAATAATGAAAAAAATGTTTGATGCAATTTCATATTTACATAAAAAAGGTAAGCATCTTTCTTTATTTTTCATAAACATTTGTTTTCTTCTTCTGTTTTGCTAACAAACATTTTTTTTTTCTTTTTCACTTATGCTATGAAAATAGGGACCTACCCTTCTCCCCTTGCCAATGATGTTTTCACAATGCCTCTTTTCAGCCTCCCTGCTAACACTTAATTGGTTTGAATTGCGTCTAACATCAAGTTTGGATACACCAGAAGGATACAGAGGCTGAATAGAACATAAGTCATAAGGCAATGTAAAGTCTTATTCTAACAAAGACGGGTTTATACAAACTAAACACAGTTTATTAAGTATACATGTAGTTTACATTCAATTAGACAATAATTGAACACAATGCCTAGTGAATTGAGGCAAGTAAGCCATGCATGAATACAAAATGAATAAATGATGTTTAATGAAAAGAAGTTCTCCAAAATGATTTTCCAGATTGCTAGATTAATCTGATATTAAATGTCTAATTCTTCTCAACACCCATTGTTCAAATTACAGGACCATTTCAGAGGGTCCAGTTGATTAAAAAATCTAGTTGTTAAATCTGATTGAATTATTATAAAACTTGCAAAATGAGTTTTAAAAATCAATTTTGGAGTTAATGCAAAAGGAGAAGGGCAATAAGGCCCTTATTTGGCCCAAATATTACTGCAAATCTAAAAGTTATCATACATATTCTTAAATGTGTCCAAACTAGACGAAGGTACAAAGTATTCAGAAAATTAAAAAATTTCACATTGAACGAGTTACCATGGCAACAAACCATAACACAATTTGCATATTTTGTAAAATTTCTTGATTTTCTTTTGTTTTTCATCAAATTTTAGGTATAATTTAGATTGGAAAAGTATGTGCCCAAGAAACAACTTTATATTTGATGAGATTATGTCTATAGTTATAATAAAGCTTCTCTTAAATTATTGTGTTGTTTCTTGGCTGCGCACGATGTTTCCAGAATGGAAATAACGATGGAAAACTGTGTAAATTATGTATTTTCATCGCTTTTGTGAAAACGGTACATATTATGACGTAATTGTGACGTCAACAGATCAAAATCTTTAGTTTTTCATTTATATTTCTTGACCCTTTGCATTTTCAAGCATAATTTGACAATTTAAAATAGTTGTCAAACATTTTATTTTTTTGGGCCAAAACCGGCCTTAATGCCCCTACTCCTTTATCTTTTAAGACAGTTGATAAAAGTAAGAAAGACTAGTGGTACCTGGATGAAAGTTTTGAACCACTAGGCTTAATGTCCCAATAACAAGACTGGGTTCTTACCAAGTCAGGAATATGACAGTTGTTTTCCATTTGTTTGATGTGTTTGAGCTTTTGATTTTGCCATTTTATAAAGGACTTTCCATTTTGAATATCCCATGGAATTCAGTATTTTTGATATTTTACTTTTTTCTTGAAAGCAAAACTCGTAATGACTGAAACTAAAAGTGTTTTTGTACTTAAATTGGTATTTTTTTTCAAAGAGAAATGCATTGAGATAAAAGACTAGCGTTGTGCATTGAGTTGTATGGATGTATTCTCTTGTTGCCATGTTATTGGTATGAAGTATAAATATTTGATGTATGTAGTGTTTTGCACTCATAGGAAATAAAATTTAATGAAGCTTGTCCCCTGTCTATTAGTTAAGTGTTTAGATGTTCCTTAATAGAATTTTTAATTTGTAATAAATAAAACTAACTATGCTCTGTGATCATAAGCGGATTCTTTGCCTTATTACATGCTTTAATACTACATTTCAGATATAGTTCATAGAGATTTAAAATTAGAAAATATTCTTCTTAGTCAAAACCCGAAGGATCCTGCAGATAAACTTCACATAAAGGTAAGAATCATTGAATAATTAATGTGGTAAAGAGGTGTAAACAGATATCAAGGGATATTGATTCTTCAAGCCTAATGATCACTCTACTTTTTATTACATGATGATATACCTATAAAACTTCCATATTAACATGAAACAATTTGTTAGGCGTCCATATTAATTAGATGAAACTGTTTATTGCTCCGATTTCAGATGTTAAGGTGTAATTAGGCATTCTGGTCAGGCAAGATTACTCCTAAGATGAAATAATCATTACTGAAGGGAATAAATGTTAAAATCATGTAATATGAAATGAATTAGAAACAGTCTGAAAGTTTTATCCTGTTCAAAACTGAGATTGGATACTAAGTAGAATTCAAGAGTAGTAATTGTCCCTATTACAACAAAAATTAATATAAAATGCTGAAAATCTGGACTGTAGTACAAACAAAGCAACCCCTAAAGGTTTGAACTATTTTAAAGATGTGGACAACACACAATATCTCATTTTAAGCTTGTACTCCATTATTAAAACATGGGGAAATGCACTGGAAATTGCATGGAAATGTTTTTATACATATCATTTTGACCCATTGACTGGTTGGGGTAAATTCAGGAGAATTTTGGAGATTTATATTACGATCTCAGTCAATCCTTCCAACTGCTTGCATACATGTTTCTTGGTGTATTTGGTGTCGTCTAAATTCATGTTAGTTTTTAAGCTAGAAACATTTTTCATCTGTAGAATATGTGTACAAATACAAAAGGTGTGCTGGGATAATTTTACTTTACTGTCCATATTAGTGACAAGAGAAGTAATAGTCCATTTTTCAAATACCAACTTTGTTTCCAATTTTAGAATTTTTTGCAAAGTGGAACAACTATATATATGTAGGAGTAGGACATTTGCACTTGATTGTTAGTTCCTGAACAATGCACCATTCTTCTTCCACTTGCTTTATATAGACAAGGATACAGTTTGATCTACCTAGAAGTTGTCTCCCTTTGCAAAAAAATTTAAAATTTAGAAACCGTCAGTAACTTCAAAATATCTGATAACTAATTAGTTTTAGTTCCCAAGTAAAAACTTATATTAAATATGACAAAACAAGCACAAGCAAACATTGGCCAATAAATGGTTGTTTCCTGCTTCTTGTAGGAGAATATAAGGGTAGGTTGGTAAAATAAAATATTAGTTTTAAAATATATTTAAAAAAGACTATAGGGAATCTCTGGAATTATACAAGTAGCGATTAACCAAAAACTTCTGGACTGTAGCAGTGCTCAAACAAAATTATCCATTTAATGTGTTAGTGTAGGCAAAGATATTTTAAGAGTTGGTTGGGAAGGAGAAAAAAGAACAATATTTTATTGGCCTAAAATTTTTTCTAGGTTTGAAGAATTGATTTGTAAAAATATCATCTAAGTCTATTTTAATAAAACTCAATTCTTATTTCATACAAATAAATAAAAAAAGTAGAAAACAAAACAAAACATATAGAAAATTTCTTTCTATGGTGAAACTTTACCATAATAGATGTCAATAATCTAGATGCAGATAGTACTGGCATTGACATTTCTCAGCAACATTGGTTGTTTACTAATAGAAAGTATAAGGTTAAATGGGTCAAAATGTACTAGAAATTCACATTAATGAATACTTTTCACTCCTTTAAACACAATGAAGAAAACAATAGATCAGTCATATTTACCGATATGTTCAATTCTAATGACGCAAATGCTTGTCAAATTGTATATAATTTAAGGGTTGTGCATCAGTGCAATATTGATGAGTTAACAGATAGGTTCTTGTCAGATCATATAAAACTTAATTAATATTTTTATTGGAGTTTGTTTGGTTAACTAGATATTGATAATTTGTACAAGGATATTTTAAAGACAGTTTTATTTCCATTCATATGGTATATTGAATGAACATTTGAAAAGGATGTCATCCAATAATTAGTTCGCATTATAAATATGATAATTTTGGATACATTCATTTTAGACTAAACTAATGAGTCCTGAATTTGTATTTAGTTGAATAGTTTGTATCAAAGACTTATATCCATGAAAGCTTTCTAAAAGGTCAAGTTCCTGTGCAAATGAATGTTTCATGGATTAATATTTATAACAAGGTGGTTATGCTTCTAAAGTGTATTGAACCTGATAATGAACAAAAAAGTAAGGAAGTCCTCCCCCAAGTATAATCAATGCACCATCCATTTGTTACTAAGATCTTCCTATTGTCGCTGTTCAGCATATATTCTCATTATTCAGTGTTGGATCAATAAATATTCTTTTTATCTTTGGGTAGTTATAATTTACTGCTTCATTCCATTTGAAAATATTTCAGTTTGCAATATGAAAAAAAAGGATGTATTGGATTTGATAATTATTGATATGTGCACATCAACATATTATGAAACGTTCAATACTTCGTTCGTACAATTTTTACCTAAAAATTGGGGTTTCTTTGTGGGGACACCAAATACAACATTTCTGTGAAAATGAATAATCTTTGAAAATAAAAAGAAAAAACAAACCCAATGGGACTACAACATATTTTGCTATTGCCATCACTAGAATGATATGAACATCTGCTGTAAAAATAATGACCTTTGATTAAAGGATCCAACTTTGAACCTCACAGAAATTATTTTGTATTTTTGTTTATTCCAGGTTACAGATTTTGGTTTGTCAGTAGTGAAAGGTGGAGTTGGTCATGATAATATGATGCAAGATTTTTGTGGAACTCCTATATATATGTGTAAGTTCATTTGGACAGAAAATACAAATATTACAGTTGTATTTTTGTTATGACCATGCAACACTTGTCAATCAATCTCAAGTATTTAAAATTGTGTTATGTAAATACAAAATGTTATGTACAAAGGCTACAGAGTGAGTTCATACAACAATTTGTTAGTAAAAATTATTGGTTTCCCTCTAAGAGGCAGCACACAAGGAAAGTCTTAACTAAACAGTTTTGAATGTGTCTTTCTGCAAGGCGAAAATCCCTTTAGTAGGGTCATATTTTCAATTCTGAAAGGGATTCCATCTTTGGTTAGCTGCAACCATTGTGCTTGTTAATTTTCACATGGCATCATTCTCAAGGATCATTCTGAAAAAGGCCTAAAATGGTCAAGGTAGTTAGTTTTTATTTGCCTAAAATAATGAGGATTTAAAAGATACTTTTGTCCAAGGGTCAGGAAATGGTCATATTTGCCAGTCATGACCTAAACTGAAAGCTATTTGTCCTAAACGGCAGATTGGGATTTAGGACAAATTTAATTTTTTTACAGAAATAATTTCGGTCATTTCATCGAGATCGGGTTTCTTAATCACCATTTGCACTTGTTTTTGTTATGTAATCCCTTTCCTGTAATAAAAATGTCACTCCAGTATAGTATGATAATCCTGAGAGCCCTCCTAATAACTATATTAATGCCTCGCTAATCACTTTTCACCTGTGTTTTTAATTAACACCTGACATTGATCACCAGCTCAGAACTAATTTCACAAAGAAATTAAAATTTCATGACAACTCTCTTCATTATTTAATTACTTTTCAGCAAAGACAATTGTCAATTCTGATTTAAAAAATAAAACTTGATTTAATTTACGTAGAAAACAGTAATTTTACATGAGTTACACATGTGCTTTATTAATTAAGTAATACACATGCGTGAAATTGTCTTCAGCAGATTAGACACTTAATCGTAAAATGCAAAATGATTTCATGCTAAATTAAACGAGTGCAACTATTATCAGTTATATTCAAACACTTGTAAATGTGATAAATTAAAAAGCTGGTGATTTCCTAACTTGATAAACAAAACGAATCCAATTAATGAATCCGGAATTACTTGTACTTTAGTATTGTCGCAAAACTTCCGGTTTTAATTTCGTCTTCAAAATCGAAAGAAACGTTAGCGATGTCTGAGAAATTTACCAATTTGAGTCATTAAAATCATTTTTAAACTGTTGCCTTCCCTAGTCTGTTCTTGAACGTTTTTAGAAAAATGGTAAGGAAATTCATGAAGTAAATGCGATGAAACAGTCAAAACAAGTTCGTTGATGCTATAAATCTACTGTGATTTCGACAATTTGAACAAAGAGCACCAACTTTTAAGTCATCTCAAAATGACCGAAATTGTGTGAAAAAATTTCCAGATCCTTGCTTTTGTCATTTGTTAAAAGAACAGGTGAAGTTGGTCTTCAGGTTTGATAAGAGTTGTCTGTTGCTTGCCATGGGTTGTGGGTTACCACTAGCACTGGTTTTCCATACCAAAAAAACTTACTATTATAAATTTTGTGGATGTTTGAAGGCCAAATTCAGTCTGAAAATTATATATAACAAACCATGGAAACAAGGACAAAAAATAACCCTATATTCTGAGAGGTGAGAAATCTAGACTGTGGAAAACAAATTTAAAAATTATTCTTGTTAAATGTTAAAAGTAACAAATGGTACAATAGTTGTTTCTTTTATTTTTGAGTGCTGATGGTGATTTTCATGACCAATTACATTAACATATATATCAATGTAAATTTTAGCTCCAGAAATAATAGACAATAAAGCTTACAGTCAACAGTGTGATGTTTGGGCCATGGGTGTCATCATGTATTCACTGTAAGTACTAGTAACTGTGATGTTTAGGCCATGGGTGTCATGTATTCATTGTAAGTAATAGTAACAGTGTGATGTTTGGGCCATGGGTGTCATCATGTATTCATTGTAAGTAATAGTAACAGTGTGATGTTTGGGCCTTGGGTGTCATCATGTATTCATTGTAAGTAATAGTAACAGTGTGATGTTTGGGCCATGGGTGTCATCATGTGTTCATTGTAAGTAATAGTGAAATTTTTTATGCTGAGAATTCTTTAACATCTATCATGCCTATTACAGTTCTGATATTAATGGTAATTAATCGATTAGTACAAGAACTTAATTAGTCCCCTACCGACGAAGTCGAAGGGGACTTTAGGTTTGCACTCCATCTGTCTGTCTGTCTATCTGTCAGTCCGGCAAATCAGTTTTCCAGACATTTTTTCTTTGTGCTTGAAGATATTGATTTGATATTTGGTTTATTGATTTATCATGACAAGTTACAGGTCAAGTTCAATTTTCATGAATTTAGCTTTTCTCTTTGTTCAGTTAAAGCCCTTTCCCTGGAATTAAATTTTTGATGAAATACTTATTAATTAGTAGATTTCTGTTCAAAGGGAAATAACTCATTTTTTAAAAGACAAAATGACATTTTGGATTTTTTTCCTTTTCTTTGGTAAATTGTTTGAAGAATTTATTGGTAGGTTTGTTTGTCATTCTTGAAGATATTGATTTGATAATTAGTATATAGTTTTATCATGACAAGTTACAGATCAAGTTGGAATTTTGTTCCAGTCTGATAATTTTGTGCAGAGTTATGGTCTTTGGACATAGAAAATTCACTTAAATAATCAGTTTTCAACAGTTTTTTTCGTCATGCTTGAAGATTTTGACTTGATATTTTTATGTAGTTTACACCATGACAAGTTATAGATCAAGTTAGAATTTCGTTCCATTACAATGAATTTGTAACGGTAAGGACTAAGTATTGCCATGCAATACTCACAGAATGCTTGTTCTAACTCAAATGCAGCATTAAATTTAATTGCCATGCTTTAAATGAGACATTGATGACCTTTGCATGTCTTGAATCTGAATATTTTTCTGTTTTTGTTATGTGCAGGGTTTGAAATTAGCAGTCGCCCACTTGCCATTTGCGAGTGCTTTTTGATGTAGGCTCACAAATATGTAATCTTGTTTCCCACATGGCGAGTGCACTTTGAAAATTATTATTATTCAAATTGCATGATATCGAGTGTAGTTCACAGAACATAGTTTTTCTAACTGGGATCAACTTAAATGAACAATAATCTGCTGAAAACCAGCCTTAATATGGTTACATTTTATTTCGAAGCCTGGGATCCTAGCTCACTGTTTGACTGACACGAAAAGTGTTCCAGCTTGATCATTTTCACAGGGCGGTCCGCCCGCCCTTTCCCGACTGCCACCCTGTGCCCTTTTCAAGGTGTCCTGCCCTTTTTCGCAAGTCCATGCCTTTATTGTCATAATATTTTGATGAAAATACTATAATTCTACCTGTCTCGTGTTTCTGACAAGTTTATGACCCTCAGCTAATTAACATTTACAGCAGGTGTTATAAGTTGTGATTACAGGTAATCCGCTTATTGCCATCGGATGGGTCACTAATCTGTTAATTAAACCTCATAATTGACTATTTATCCCAGTAAAATCGGTCAGTCAGCATTTCAATTTCAATATTTTTCAAAAGACCAGAATTTGCAATTCATTTATCCATAGGTGTTTTCGTCAATTGAACAAAATTGTTTTCTCATGGACGTCCTGCATTTTAATTTCAAAATTTCTCAAACGATCACTTATTGCAGCTCGGTTGACGTATTTTCGTCACATTTTATAAAACTTTTCATTGAAATCTTTCGATAATTTCAATTATAAAGATAAAACTCTATTTAAAACGTTCAAAAATATTTTCACGATTCAAACATGTGCTTTCGTTATCATGTACCACGCATGAGTGAATGTATTTTTATCAATTTAATACATTAAAACGTAAAGTTTGAAATTATTTAGTATCAATTTAAACGAGAGACAGATATATTTCTTACTGAGCAACTTAATTAAAAAAAAAAAAGATCAATTCCTGCCTTTCTGTTAAACACAAACAAATCTGTAGATGAATCCGGATTCATTCTAAATTTATTATCCTTTTTTCACTTCCTGTTGTCATTTTGAAAACGAAATCGAAAGTAAACATGATCTACTCTTGATAAATTTAAAAAAGACAAGTCATTTTAATTGTTGCAATTTTCTGAGCAATTATATTTTACTGCCTTAAACCATTGAAAAGAAAAATTATGAATAAATTGGAATTGAATATGAGAAAAAGAAGCGACGCCCATGGCTATCGGATTCAAATAATGGGATGATATGTAAATTTTGTCAGAGTCAAAAAACATAGATAATAATTTTAGTACAGGTTGTCAATCTTACATCTGGAAGTATAGTTAATAACCAGTCAGCAAAGAGACATAAAAAAGCCTCAGAGATCAAGATCAACAAGTTAAAACCTGTTTCTGAATCCCAGGCAGCAAAAATTGTTTTGTCCTTTAATGAAGATGTATATAAAAAGTTGAAAAAGATGTTTGGCACATGTCATTCATTGACATTAATACATGATTGCCCTGTTAGGGATTTTTTTTTGGACAAATCATGCAATGTCCCTATGAAGAATGAGTTATATATTTAAGTAAGGAAATCAGTGAGCACACCAACACATATAGATATGCAAAAATTTTCACCTTGAAGCAGAATCACACCTTAAGAGGGATTTTATTAGTCCCCTACCAACGAAGTCGAAGGGGACTTTAGGTTTGCACTTCGTCCGTCTGTCTGTCTGTCTGTCTGTCCATCTGTCAGTTTGATAAATCAGTTTTCCACACTTTTTTTCTTCGTGCTTAAAGATATTGATTTGATATTTGGTGTATTGTTTAATCATCACAAGTTACAAATCAATTGCTAATTTTGTTCCGGTGTGACCATTTTGTGCAGAGTTATGGTCCTTGAACTGAGAAAATTCACTCAAAAAATCATTTTTCCGCACTTTTTTATGTCATGCTTGTAGATATTTATTTGATGATTGGTTTATAGTTTTATCATGACGAGTTACAGATCAAGTTCGAATTTTGTTCCGGCCTAATAATTTTGTGCAGAGTTATGGTCCTTGGACTTAGAAAATTCACTCAAATAATCAGTTTTCCTCACTTTTTTTCGTCATGCTTGAAGATATTGATTTGATAATTGGCATACAGTTTTATCATGACAAGTTACAGATCAAGGTCGAATTTTGTTCTGGTCTGATAATTTTGTGCAGAGTTATGGTCCTTGGACTTAGAAAATTCACTCAGATAATCAATTTTCCACATTTTTTTTGTCATGCTTGAAGATATTGACTTGATATTTGTTATATAGTTTACACCATGACAAGTTATAGATCACGTTAGCATTTTGTTCCAGTACAATGAATTTTTAACCAATAGGGGACTATGTATTGCCATGCAATACTCACAGAATGCTTGTTTGACTTAGGTGTCCCAAAATTTGTGTAGAGAATCATAATTTCCATAAATGATGTTGGCTATTAAGATTTACTGGGCCCCAAAATTATTTTACTAGGGGCCCACATGGCTCCTTGAAAAAAATAATAAAGTTCAAATCCTGATGTTTAAAAGGTTGCTTTAATGCTAACATAACCTTTTGTACATATTTTGTAATGGAAAGGTCATTCATTTTTGTATGCTAAAGATTCCTGTTAAGAAATTGATTGTCTTTTCAGATTATGTGGATCACCTCCATTCAAGGCAAACACTGAAGAAGAATTGTATGAAATTATTAAAAAGGGAGAAATTGATTATACAACAAATCCAATATGGAATACAATAACTGAAGATGGTAAGTTATGAAAAAAAAATAATAGATAAATACCATTTACCAAGCTAACTAGGGAAGATAATAAGCGCCCTTAAAACTGAAAGAAGACAAATTTGACTGGCTCTACAAAATTATTATGATTGCATATTTCTGATATTTTTATTTGGATTTTCTTGTTCAAGTCAGATGACCGAAATATTTGAGAATATACCTTCTAAAAGATATTCTTTAAAATCCAGAAAATTAAGTTTTTTTCTTTTTGGTTAAAGATTGCATCAAATGCAATCAAAACCCTATGGTACTGACTTGATATCTATATCATCCAAGGTTTATCACTACCTTTGAAAGTTCAAACAAAATAGTGCAGTGAAGTGATCATTATTTAGACCCTATCCAGTCAATGTCATGCAATTTATTGATGATATGTTATACTTTGATATTTATATATGATGTTTATTTGGAATACCATACTTATCAAGAAAATGTTTTTTTTAAATGTTTAATGAAAATTACACTAGTAATTTTTGGGGCCCTTTATAGCTTGCTGTTCGGTGTGAGCCAAGGCTCCATGTTGAAGACTGTTCTTTGACCTATAATGGTTTACTTTTATAAATTTTGACTTAGATGGAGAGTTGTCTCATTGGCACTCATACCACATCTTCTTATATCTATATAAGTAATGCATGGCGTATGAATCTGTTATAAAAATAGGTTCCACAACAAATGTACAATCATGAACAAAGGAAGATAACTCCAACTCAAATATTTTAATTTGCGTAGCAAAATAAAATTCAATGTTTTATTTAAAAATTCACAAAATTGCAGCTATCTTTACCCTTCCAATGCTTACAAGCACTTTGATTTAATATGTCTTTGTATGTTCTACCAGGACCCTAAGATTTTTATACCCCGACTGTATTAATTTTATGATGGACCCTTTATTACTAAGAGTATTGGAAAAAGACAACTGGATGTTTTAGAATAAGAACTCTAAAAGTCAGTCCAGAATATGCATGAAATATTTGTCTGACAGAGGATATTAAGCAAAAAACTATTAATCAATCAAAAAGCTAACTAGGACCTTCTAAGTGCAGAAGCAGATATTTTTTTTAATTGCCCTTCTTGGAAAGGTGACCATGCAGAGATTTTTAATGCAAATATTCCATAAACGCAATGCGCAACTGGAGCTGGTCAAATTTGTGTAAGTAGAACCACATTGAATTGGATATCAGAGAGATTTCATAAAGAGTGATTTAATTTCAGCAAAGAAATGTATAGAATTGATGTTAAGGACAGACCCAGCCCATAGGTCATCAGCCAGTGAAGTATTACATCATGCATGGATAACTGTGAGTAAAAAGTAAAATGCTAAACTCCAAGGAAATAATATATAACCATGTTAAAATTTTAATGAAATATGAATATCTAGTGTGAAATCTTCCTTGTTAATTTGGTGTTTTTGCATCTTTTCATGTTTTTTAACCATCTTTATGTTCTCAAAGTCCAGTGCATGAGGTCTTAGATTATATCCCTATTTTAGTCAAGCCAGATTTTAAAATTGTTATCTACTGCACCTCCTTCAAGAACGCAGCACTTAGAAGTAAAAGTGTAGAGTGCTCAAAGTCATATTATGTCTGTTAAGTAGGGATGTCAACGAGTACTCGAGAATCGCTCGGTAGTATCGAGTATCGAATACCAAAATGATACTCGACTAATCGTTTTCCTGTTAGAATGTTGTTGTCTTCTTAAAGAAAAAAATGTGCCGTCAGCGCAATCATTTTAATCAGCAGAACTGTTAGATGCGTAACAAAGTCGAGAAGTCCCAGAAAATATTGAAAAGATGATTTTTCTAAATAAGAACAAATTCGTTGCACCCTATGTCAACCCTCTGAGAATGGTTAAAGGCATCAGTAAGTTCTAATTATCACCCCTTTGTTGATCATTTAATATGTTTCTTTACGATTCCCAAATACTGTTGTTTGAATGGTGTCTTCCTCCTATTCCCACTTTTTAAAAATCACTATTCCTTCTATTCCCACATGCAAATAACAATAGATGTTTTGATAAATAATTTGTTTTTTTATAACAATCAAGGTTAATTAAAAATTCACCTAAGATTTACCTGTATTTTTTAAAAGAAAACATATTTCTTACACTGTTTAAGTATATATTTTAAAAAATAAAAATTAATACACTGTTTATTTGTAAAATGTTTTTCTTCTTCAAAGAATTACCTTAAAATAAAGAATAAGTCAGATAAATAGTAAGATTAAAAAAATCATTGAATTTATAAACCTAAAAAAATTGTCATCCGAACGTAGATAATATAAAAACAAACTTTCCCATCTTGCAAGATTTCCATGAACAACAAACGAACCTACCAGTTTTACCAAAAAACGTTGATGAAATCAACATAGAGGGTATTTGGGCACGTACTACCAAAGGTGACCCTTTCTTGCTAACAGACGACAACACAGTTGGGTGTTTGTTAATCTTCAGTACTCAAAAGAATCTAACACATTAGCAGCAGCAGGTATCATATACTAGTATGGTAAAGGTATATTTTACTCCTGTCCAAGCCTATTTTTCAAACTTTACACATTTCACGCAATGGCTGACGGCACAATGTCAACAGTACACAGTTTACTTCCAGCCAAGAGCGAACTAGCATACACAAGGTTCCTGACTTTACTCAAAGATGTATGTTACCAACACCAACTACAACTTCAGCCTACCACTATCTTCCTGGACTATGAAGTTGTCATCCGAAATGCAGCATATTATGTATTTTCTTACATCAACGCAAACCACTGTTTTTTCCACTACACACAATGCATCTGGAGAAAGCATGTTGAAGGAACAGAGATTCAGGTTCCATACAAGAAAGACAACAGCATTCATCAACTAGTATGCGGTGCCGCTGTCCTTCCACTTTTACCTACTGTTTTTTGGTTTAATGCCAGGGCAGACATAGATCAGATTGATACTAACATCAACTACACGCCCTTTACAGACTATGTAACAAAATACTGATGGGACCATTACATAACACAGGGACTGCGGACTACACATCATCTAAAGGGATGCCAAGCAAGCGGAAGAAACATTCCAGCACCCCCATCAAAACATCTTTAAACTCATAAAACTGCTGAAACATGAGGAAGCTATGCCCTGACTATGATCCAGTATGCAGCCGGTGGGAAGAGAGTGGCTCAAAAACGAAAGTATGTCGAAATCAACAACAGATTAGAAGAGCTTTTGGATAGAAACCTCAATCAGGAAGTCACAACATTACAGTTTGGTGATGCAGCCTCCCACCTTATTCACGCTGAATATATTAATAAACTTTGATAGACTAATATACAAAGAATTTCTAATGTGTGTGCTACAATGTGTGATTTGTTTTAGTGCTATTAACTTGTATTGTTTGTTTCATATCATAATGTTTGCTTGACTCTACTGTTGAGTTTGTGTTATAAAAGAAATGAAATTATTTACTATATTTGTTTCCATTTCTTTCATATTTATTAAAATTAAAACACAGAATTCATACACATACACAAATAACCTATTAACACTAGTCAATTAAAAGTTGATTAAACAATGTTTATACAGTATAATCCTTTGTTTGCATAAGTTTTCCTCCTATTCCCACATGATATTTTAACTTTTCTTACCAGATTTTAAAAAAGTGGGAATAGGAGGAATGAACCGTTTGAATAGTCATTTTCTATAGATGTTTATTAATTAATTGATTAGATTATTGCCAGTTTACATAATTAGTACATGTAGTAAATGAGCTATTTATTATGATATAAAATTCCTGGGACTATTATCTTAACCTAGGTAATAATTATGAGGGTTTTATGTCCATAAGACAAGGTTAAATTTGTATAATTTTGTGTTTTCATTTTGAAGATGATTTTCAGAGCAAGTACTCGAGTATTGCTTGGTAAATCCAACGAGTACTCGTTTAGTAAATCTTCACCGAGTTGACATCCCTACTGTTAAGTGTGTAATATCTTCCTGTTGACTGTTACCTTGTGAGCTAGCATATTAAATATCTGACTCAGAGTATTGTTCTTGGTTTTGTTTGTTTTTTTGTCTCACCTGCGACTTTCATCGCAGTATGCGAGACATAGGTATTACTATGCAGCGCCAGCAATGTAAACTATTTGTATAAAGCTTTATCTTTCAGAAGGTAGAAGACCTGGATGCTTCATATCTTGTATGTAGATACCTTATATTACGAAGTTTCCATCTGTCATATGTTCATTGTCCATTGTCCTTGACCTCATTTTCATGCTTCAGCGACTGCTTGAAAAAAAATTAAAATTTTTTGTCATGTGAATTTCTCACTTATTATGAGTAATAGGATAACTTTATTTGGTACATGTGTTCCTTGCAATGTCTACATATTCGTCAGACCTGACGACCTCATTTCATGGATCATGTGATCAATGTTAAAGTTATGTTATTTGGTCCGTTTCTCAAATAAGCAGTAGATCAACTATATGTGGTGTATGGAATGATTGTAATTGGTACATGCCAGTCTGGCAGGTTTCATCTGACCTTGACCTCATTTTCATGGTTCACTGGTTAATGTTTTGGTCTGTTTTTCAAGTACTATAAGCAATAGGATCAACTATATTTGGTGTATGGAATGATTGTAAGGTGTGCATGTCTGTCTGACTGGTATCATCTGACCTTGACCTTATTTTCATTGTTCAATGGTCAGTGTTAATTTTTTGAGTTTTGATCTGTTTTTCAATTACCATAAGCAATAGGTCAACTATATTTGGTGTATAAAAAAGTGTAAGGTGTTTGGTGTATAAAAAAGTTGTAAGGTGTATATGTCTGTCTGATAGGATTTATCTGACCTTGACCTCATTATCATAAATCTTTAAAAATATTGATTTTAAATTTTGTGAAAATTTTAGTAAAGCCTTTATCTTTTAAGACTTTTAACATAAAATCAATGGTCAGTAAAGCAGGCGAGACATTTCATTGTGTTGAATCTTGTTTTTTTTTAATTCCTGACATTATTTTTATGAACCAGGAACAAAAAAGGTTGAAATGTTAAGCTTCATCAGTGGCAATATCAAACACAGTGAATAAGTCATTTAAATAAAAAACATTGTTTTGCAGGGTATACAAAGAGAAAGTAGAAATGTTTTAGATTTGATGAAGCAATTCAGATTAGAAGAGGAGGGACAAAAAAGTGCAATAAATGGGGAGGTTGAAAATGGTGAAGATCCAAATTGTCTGTCAGAGGAACCAAGTCCAGAAAAAGTAACAACGGTATAAGAATATTTAACTTGTAATTTACATAAATAGTACCTTGAACCAAGGCTTCCAAAACAATCATATTTGCCGGAAACAAATATAAATTTATCGGACAATGTCCGACTGGGCCAAGCATGAAACAGACATTCTACATGGGTTTGCCATTTCAACTTTTATGTAATTCAGAAAAATCAACCATTTTGACCTGATCTTGTGCCTTAAACAGCCACACTTTTCCTGTCATAAAAGTGACAGTACTCTTATAAACAAGCCTTACTATAATCCCCTCTCATTACAATCAAGGTTGATTAAGTGTCTTACAGGTGAGATTTACCTGTGATCACCTGTGTCAGGTAAAAACTATTTGTACCGGACATCAATCGATCTTTTTGGAAGTTATTTTTTTATTAAAATTAAAATTATTAACATTCCTGGTGTAAATCTTGCTTCTTTTTAGCAAAACAGATTTAGACTATCAGAAAAACGTATTGAAAACGATAAGATCAAAGGTGGTAAAAAAGTTTAGCAGACAGAACCACGTCGATTGAAATATTAGAAATGTGCATAAGTGTGATATTAATTATTTAATAATGCGTCCAAATTCATCCAAAACGATAATAATGTCATTTATACCATTATCTTACGTTCATCTCAAGTATTTTCCCTAAGAAATAACACATGGAAAGAATCGCTTGAGCTCAATAATGCTAGATAAAAATGCACCGATTTTGCACAAATGTCTCTGTACCACGTTCTATCATCGTCTAGTAAATATCTGGTATGGGAAAACATGTTCATCAAATAAATAAGCTGGTCCTTGACTGACTTATACACTTTGTTAAGTCTGCGGACATATGCCAATTCAAACCATGCACTATCAATGTAATTGCTAATGTCAAAATGGAATTTATATAAAAACTGAAAAAGTATGAAGTCTATGAAAGTTATCGTCCTTTAATAGTTTAATGGCTTTATCATATGCGATATGGTTATGTCCATCTTGTTATGGGGTAACCTGACAAAAGGGATGAAAACGGGATTGAAAAAATGTCCAGCTGGCTCAAATATTTTTTGGAAGCCCTGCCTTGAACGACTTGATTTCATGTTGAATACTTAAATTCATGGTTCACCTTCACTTTTAATGTCATTTCATTTTCTGGTCCAGTGAATCTTAATCTACTAGCATTTTATATACTGTGAAAGTAATTTTATTTGTGGGGTACCAATTTTTGTGGTTTTCATGAATGGCTTTATCCATGAATTTAAGTGTCCAACCAAATATAACAACTGTTGTCCAAGTCAAGACATGGAAAGTTTCCCCATGTAGATTTGACTACACAAATATGGGCATATAATCTAGAGAATACATTGAATATCAACAAATGCACTATTTCATATACTGGTCAAGGACTACTTACCTTCAGTTACCAGTTACTGTCACCTGCTGTTTTATTCAATAACGGAAGCATTGCGTTTAAACAACAGACTGCTGATATCTTCAAACAAATATTTTTACTTCATTTCTAAAAAATCAGTTTTGTTTGATTCGATTAAAATTGGGAAGATACACATGTGGGGACATGATGTCACCGCTTTATGACATCCTCGATTTTGAAAAACTTACTGTTTTAAGACAAAGCAATATCTAATCTTGCTTTAGAATATATAATTTCTTTCAAAAGAATGGTAAAAGATTTATAATTTTCAAATTAAAATATATACATTTCTTCTGAACAGTGTAAATGGTTGATTTCAAGTGATGAAAAGTTCACATTTAGACCAGGTAGGAGACCTTCCAAAATAATGGTCCAAATGGCAATGTTTTAAGTTCACTGACAAACCTTCTTCTCTTCTTGCAATATGAAAGCGTAAAAAATAACATTATTGTCCTAATATTAAATGTAAATTCTATCATTTAGTGACAAGATTCCAAAGTGGTGGTAACTGGTCATTGTACCTATAAAATTACCCGCAAATATTTGCATATTAGTAACCTGTTTTTTTTCGTTGTTTATAAGAGGAATTGAATGCTGAGTCCATGCTAATAAACATAACTTTTGATGATTTTTTTTTCAGAAAACTAAAATCCATGAATTTAAGAATTCAGGAACATGTAACTTTTGCTTAAACCACGAAAATTGATACCCACTAATAAAAGTACTTTCACCGTATTCTGTTATAATTAATTTTATTATTTTACTACAAGAAACATTGTGATGAAGGTAGGTGTACTCATTGAGAAACTTCTATAGAAATAATAAATTAGCTGCAACAACTATATGTGTACTTCAGATTTACAAAATGTTCATGTTTCCGTTATTTTACATGAATATTAGTGCTCTATGCATCTGTTCGTCTGTTAAAAATATTTACCTGATAATCATATTATATAATATATATTTGAACTCAGAACAATTTCAACAGTATTTCAGAAATATTCCCAATTTTTCTGGAGGCAAAAACTTTTTTCAATATACACAATAATTGTAATATTTCATTTTTAGGAAAGAGAATCAAGAAAAAATTCAGCTGAGACCAAAAAGCCCGGTTCTGGTGGTAAATCAGGGGTAAGTTGATAGATGTACATAGAAATTCAATATTATATTTTATGAATATCATGAATCAGTAATGATTGCTTAGGTTTAAGGGGAGAAAATTTAATGGTGATGTAGGAGACATTTTTATGGCTCCGCAACAAAGTTGTCGGGGCCATATAGTTTTACCCTAATCCGTCATTACATCATTCCACAACTAATAGTTTTACTGAATTTTTTTCTAAACACCTTCATATATTGAGATTGAGTTTACGTTTGGTTCCGCTTTGCTGATTTTTGCCAAAATTAAGGGCTTTGGACTTGGAAAATTTTGTGAAAATAAGTTATATGGACTTTTTTCTAAACGCCCTCATATATTAATTTGATTTTTGCTGAAACAACAAGCTTTGGACTTTGAACATTTTGTGAAAATAACAGTTATACAGACTTTTTTTCTAAACGCCTTCACATATTGAGCTGAATATTAGTATGCAAGTCTACTATGATGAGTTACAGATCAAGTTTTTGTTTGGTTCTGCTCTGCTGACTTTTGCCGAATATATGGACTTTGGACTTCTGAAAATTTCGCGAAAATAACAGTGATACAGACTTTCATTCTCAAATTTCTACTCTTAAAAATGGTTTCAAGCTTTTTTTAAGAGTGGAGCCATTCATGTCGTTCTAACACATCTAATTCCAATAACAATAGAAGTGCATGTACATGGATGACAACATAGGAAAATTAGTAGTTCCTAATTAAACACAAGATTTGTATGCCATCATTATAGAAAAAATCTTTATTTCAGCCAGAGTGCACTGTTAGATTTTATTTATCAAATGTGTTGATAGATGAAATTTTTATTTATCAAATGTTTTGATAGATGATATTTCAGTACTAAAGTCAGAAACAGCTTTACACTTCTTGATAATGTATGAGTGTGGAAGATCTTTGGCTTTGGTATTTGCTGCTTCTCTGTACGGCACACAGCATTAAGGAGTAAGAGCAAAGAATGGCCAGGTTGATGACATGTGTTCTTGCAGACTGTTAACTTGTGAACTAGCACATTAAAAATCTGGCTCAGCAATTTGATTAAGTACAAAGCATGGTTCAAATTCATATCACATTGACATTTCTTGTCCTGTATATGCATTTAATTTGCCACTGGATGTTTCACAGCCTATCCATCATCA
Organism: Mytilus coruscus; assembly: GCA_017311375.1. Taxonomy (NCBI): domain Eukaryota; kingdom Metazoa; phylum Mollusca; class Bivalvia; order Mytilida; family Mytilidae; genus Mytilus; species Mytilus coruscus. The sequence continues at coordinate 35,685,982 of CM029603.1, read as the reverse complement.
TTATCTTAATGTAAAATAAAATGTCAGTATATAAGTGTCACTGAGTTGATTTTTTTTTCAATTGCAGAATACACAGAGTTCAAGTAAAAGTTCCAATGCTGAAAAATCACAAAGACTAAGTACACCTGGTCAACGAACTGTTTCAAAATCACCAGCTCCCAAAACAAATAATTTAAAAACTCTGAATAACAATACTAGACCAACAACGAATCTTCTTTCTACTGGTAAACCTTCAGCACCGAAGAAAAAGACATGACAGAAAGATTGTTAAATATGTGGCAAGGTATATCAAAGATGGCCAGAACAACGGCAGAACTGCACACACTACTAGTATTGGCATCTACTTGTGATTCTTTGTTATGTAACAACCATTTTAAACAAGAGTTACAACAGGATGGAAGTGGAAGGCAGGCATAATGAGTTATATATGATGTTCATATTTGATAAACAAATATTAAAGGTTTGAAATTTGATAAGAATATATTATAAAGTGAACAAAATTATTTATGTTTCTTTTATTCTGCACTGATTCATACTTTTTTCTGACCAGTTGAATGGGTTTGGGTTTTTTTTTTATAAAAAATGTGTTGCTTTATTGTTCTAGCATTCTATATATTAATTAAATTTAAATTATGACATTAAATTTCTCTGCAGTTTTCTGATTTTAGCATTTTGTTATCATGTCTGATGATAGCAAATAAAAAGAAGACATTTTAAGCATCTCTTTGAAAACAATAATATTTGGATACATAACTCATTAGAGAAAGAAGCTCTGTGACTACACCAAGTAGAATAGGACATTGGCCAGTCCTCAATAGTTAAATCATCAAACATAGTGAGAATGCCTCATGTTTCATAAATTTGAAATTTTAGCTTTGATTGGAAAAATGCTGTCCTTACTAGCACATCTATTTATGACTCAACAAAAAAATCTCTTTCTGCTCGTGTCGTTTTTGTTTCTTTAAACAATTAATTAATCATTTTTATTACATTCATTACGTTTGCCTTATTTATTTTTGTTTAAACTTGTATTAGATGTACAATGAATCTACATGTTATACATATTTATTATGCAGTGGCATTCAAATGCTGTTTATATGTTTTATCAGAATTGCTGTATTATGTGTTATAAATTTGTTTAAACTGATGAAATATGAAATGGTCTCAAAAGTTATTCCAGAAAAAAAAATTGCAAAACTTTTGTATCAGTCAAAAAACCTTCACTCATATAAAAGATTCTACTTTAATATGCAGACTGACATGATTTTTACATATGATTAAATTTTTACTTCTTGAGTAGTCATTGAAAAAGTTCCTTATTTGAACAATTTTAGATTGTTCATTATTATTTAAATATAACAATTTTTTTCACTGCTGACTATACAGTTGAAAAGTGATCATAAATCATTTACACTAGTCAAATTACACTATGAAAGGGAAGGCTGTATCTCAGAATTTGTTGACACGTTCTTATTTTGACGATTGAAAATTGAATATATAAATAAATCTTTGATATGCTGTGATCATATATTTATTTTTTTAGCTCACCTGGCCCAAAGGGCCAAGTGAGCTTTTCTCATCACTTGGCGTCCGTCGTCGTCGTTAGCTTTTACAAAAATCTTCTCCTCTGAAACCACTGGGCCAAATTTAACCAAACTTGGCCACAATCATCATTACGGTATCTAGTTTAAAAAATATGTCCGATGACCCCACCAACCAACCAAGATGGCGGCCATGGCTAAAAATAGAACATAGGGGTAAAATGTAGATTTTGGCTTATATCTCTGAAACCAAAGCATTTAGAGTAAATCTGACGAGGGTAAAACTGATTATTAGGTCAAGATCTATCTGCCCTGAAATTTTAAGACAAATCTGACAACCTGTTGTTGGGTTGCTGCCCCTGAATTGTTAATTTTAAGGAAATTTTGCAGTTTTTGGTTATTATCTTGAATATTATTATAGATAGAGATAAACTGTAAACAGCAATAATGTTCAGCAAAGTAAGATCTACAAATAAGTCGTCATGACCAAAATTGTCAGTCGACCCCTTTAGGAGTTATTGCCCTTTATAGTCAATTTTTCGTAAATTTTTGTGATCTTTTACAAAAATCTTCCTCTCTGAAACTACTGAGACAAATTTAACCATACTTGGCCATAATCATTATTAGGGCATCAAGTTTAAAAAATTTGTCCGATGACCCCGCCTTCCAACCATTATGGCCGGCTTGGTTAAAAATAGAACATAGGGGTAAAATGCAGTTTTTGGTTTATATCTCTGAAACTAAAGCATTTAGAGCAAATCTGACAGGTGGCAAAAATGTTCATCAGATTTATATTTATCTGCCCTTAAATTTTCAGATGAATCCGACAACCCATTGTTGGGTTGCTGCCGCTGAGTTAGTAATTTTACAGAAATTTTACAGTTTTTTGTTATTATCTTAGATATCATTATAATATCTAATATCTAATACTATTAATTATGATTTTAACCTTATTTTACATGATTTCCAAAGCATCTGTAAATACAGGTGAGCGACACAGGCTCTTGAGAGCCTCTAGTTAAATTTCAAATTTCTTTTAGAATTAAAATTAGGTTTGAATTTTGAATCCTACATTTAGCACCATTTTTCCAGCATACAAGCCAACAATTGACCTTTCTGTTCATCAGTGTTTGAAAGCAAAAGAGAAAATGTTGTATTTTTGACTAGTGGTAAATCATTTGTCAACTGTATATAATACTGCTGATGGTAATATGCGTACAGTTTTGTGCTCAATTGTTGTGCCAAATTCTGGGCATTTACATTTAATTTTCAATATTTGTGCCTTTGTATAATTACAACTTTATTTTTAGTGCTGTTTTTCAGTTATTTAGTTAATTTTTGTTGTCAGTGAATTATATTCTTTATTTAACCTTATGCTTTGTTTGCCAATCCAATTTATTTTTCATCTGATTTGATTACATTTTTTGTTCAATAGCTAGAGAAATATTTTTATTTTAATACTTTTAGTTTTAAAGTAATATTTTTCAAATGTGTGTTTTGAAACAAAAATTTACAGTGAAAAATCGAAGAATTCCGTCCATTATTTACGTTTTTGTGTGTGTGATGTTTCTATTATATACTTACAGATGTCATATTTTTTATGCATTCCATATAAGATACATTCCACAGAATGGAGAAAACCGTCCAGGAAAATATAAATGGGAAATAATATAAAGCATTGAAATTGTAATTTATTTTGTTAATAATATGAATGGTTACAAATGTATAAGTGTGAGATAGTTGTATAAATGATTTTGTTTGAAATCTTGCCTGTTTAAAGACCAGTATTTACAAGATATTGGTCATGGGATACTTTGTTAATGATGTTTTGTGGATAGTGAACCATTTAATTCTTTTAACTTACTGGGGATTCTTTATTATTCATGGGTTTCTAATTTTTGTGGGTGAATTTAAATTTTCAAAAAAGTACAAATTTTATATAGGCTTCGATGCAAACTTTAAATATTCTGCAAAATCAAATATCCACGAAAAATTGGTACCCACGGAAATAAATGAATTTACAGTACCTGTTTTCTGCTACTTTAGGAGTTGAAGATGAAATGGTAGATTTTTAAGCCAAATAAAAGTCCAGGTGCAATGCTTTTGTATATTATATATTATTCAGCTTTTTAGACCCACACACTTGGAATATATAGCAAATTATGAAGGTATTGATTTTGAAATGTATTGTGACAGAAACAGAAATGAAAAGTTTTTTTGTCAATGAGGAAGAGGAACGAAGAAAAACACTACATAAAATAGTTAGGGATTTAATATTTTTATAACTATGTTGAATGTGCATAGGTTATCTCCCCTAAGAAAATTTAACTTTCTATTTTGTTTTCATATTATTTTCATTTAATTGCACATTCAGTGTGATATTATAAATATGTCATGATAAAAATAATTAAGTTGCATGCCATTCAGTTTAAAGAGATATTTGTAGTATACATGATTAAAAAATCATACAACTTTGACAACATTCATAAACTCACTTTATGAAATAACTAAACCTATGTCAAGATTAATATGTATCTATTTACAAAGAAGACGTTAGCCAAGACATTATTTTATCAGAACGATGTACCATTTTACCAGGGTGTACGTTAGCCAAGACATTATTTTATCAGAACGATGTACCATTTCACCAGGGTGTTCAGATCATTATCAGATTAATTTAGGTGCCAATATAGTTTTCATGTGATAGTATGTGTTTCCCATGTGCATAAAATGCCTCTGTACATATTATAAATTATTGTTATCATATCCTGTTGTAGATAACTGAACATTAATGTTTTATTATTTATAGAAGTTTTTGTTTTTTATTGAAAGATCTGTGAAGCCAGTGATCAGTCAAGTCCAGATACAAAAACTAATATATAAAATTTTATTGTTTTTAAAACCTATTTTTATATGAAAGTTGTAAGTGGAAAGTGAATGACCTAGCTGTATGTGATTATATTTCTGTTTGATTATAACAAGACTTTCTATCATTGTGTTGTCTGAATGGGAAGCTGTAGCCATACATAGAGATCACTTCTGTCGCCTTAGTCACAATTTATGTTAATATGTAACTCATGGAAAAGGATTTTGCAAAATTAAACCAAACTTGCACAGATTCTTCTACCTATCTGATTAAAATACAGATTGGTGCCTGCGCTTCATGGACACAGTATCTGTATTTTAATTGGACTGATTCTACCCAACATGAAGTTGTGGAACTGCTTTTTTAAGTTTTGATCTGGGTAATTTTAGGAGTTTCCATACCAAAAAATGGACTTCCCCATTTCTGCTTAAACTATTTTGGGACAACAGGTGATGCATGTCTTCCTTTGGAGACTCACACATTTTCTTACAATGATTAACTTTGATAAGTTTAATGGTAAAGTTTTTGTAATAGTCTTTGAAACATTCAAGTTTGAGATTCCTTTTATTTCACACTTACCAATGACTAAGAACTGATGATTTTCAGATGTAAGCATTATAAGGATCCAATATTTCTGTCAATAAGTATGGCAGTACAAGAAACATGTTTAAAAAAAATTTTACACAAAAATACTGTTTGTATATTTAAATGTTCATCAATGAAGTTATTTCGGTACTACAATACATAATGTAAATAATAAGGATTCATTCATCAGTATTTGTTGTATTATTTCTTTTGTTGCGGAAGTTATGCCTTTTACCTTCAGATGTCAAAGCCCTTTTTTGGCTACCGTTAGTGTCAAATGGACCAAAATTTTACTATAAATCGCTGTTATCATGAGAAGAACATATATTTTATTATAAACTTTGTAAAATGGAGAATTTTACATTTGAAATTTTCCAGTCTTTAAAAAAAATTATAAAAGTCATCCATGTCAAAAATGTGTATTTTCAAATTTTGCTGTTATTTTTTACAATAGGAATCTGCAATTTTTATTTCTTACTGTATACTGTATGAAGAAAATGGAAATTTAGATTCAAGAACCTGAAAAGAAATCAATTAGATCATGAAAATAGACTGCACAATATGTGTCAGTGTAGATATTCATTAGCACATTCTTTGGTTATGGTGTATAGTTGTCTAGTTGCCAAGCATGCCACATCTCCTCATTTTATATCATAAAAAGATAACATTCCCCCCCAATAAATGGATCACAACTTGAATCCTTTTTGTCATTTATAATCAGTTTAACCTTTCTGCTTTGTATTCTTCCAAATTCAACTTAAAACTATATGCAACAAACTAAATACAAAATATGCAAAACCAGTGAATGGTTCCGACACAAAATATGCAAAAATATATATCTTATTGTAGCATTATAGATAAACAATTGATATTTTAAAAAATTAATTAATGGTGATATATGTAAGACTGCATCTTAATTTCTAATCTGTATTTCAAAATTGAAGATTACAATAGAATCATGTGTGTTGAGACACCTTTAATGTTTTAGGGGTGTGTTTTGTCTATGGCCAGTGATTTATTTATTGCAAGTCGTAAGTCATTCTACCTGCATTTTGCACTGAATACTTACCAATTTTAAAGTGGTTGCTTATAATTAGAATAACAGATGCCTTTACTTTTTATGGTAGCAAGTTTAAATATGGATTTAATTTAAACACTTCCGAATTTCATAACATATTTCATTTTAGACTAGAATTTTCATGGAAAAGATTTCTGCACTTTTTCAATATATAATATTGAGACATTTAGATAATTTTTCTGTGAAGTATGCTTAAGAGGGGTTACAGACCAAAATTGACTTTTATACAAGTGGCCAATTTTTGCTTGTAATAAAATTAATAAAAACTAATTTTCATTGAATCTGCCTTTGTAACAGATCAAATTCCACTTTTGTTTCATTATAATAATGCAATTTACAGTACAGAAATGTGTAAGTTAATGTTGCCATCTACTCCGCCAATATTGTGCCCTACATACAAACATAAATTAACATTACTGGTATTTATGTTTAGACTTTTCACTGGCACCAAATCTCAGGATGAACTATTTTTTTTCTTGTCTGTTTTCTATTTTTTTTTTGTGTGAAGATTGTTATAATCCATATTGAAGTACTTCATCTTGTTGAAGCTAGAATAAGATGCATTCCAAGTTATCTAATAAATATTTGAATTTTATATGGTGTTTTATTTCAAAAGTGTTTATAAGATTGTCATGATGATGATAATTACTGGAACATACATTTATCAGATTTTAATTTTTCGGGAATGAGATGATAAAAGAGATCATTATATTGTGTATTACAACAGAACAAACATTTACTATAGTCAAATCTTGAAAAAGTGGAAGTCAAAAGGACCTAACACAATTATTCAAATTATCTGAGGTTCGGGTCGTCCTGGTCACAAGTAACCATCTTGTCAACATGGTATGTTAAAAACTAAACAGAGTAAACTATACACATCTGACTGATCTGAGGCTGACAGAGATAAGTTAATATTAAATACAGAAGTACTTGTGGAACAAAACAAATAATTGAAGATGTATGTATTCAACTATATCCTTTGCAGCTATCTGATGAGGTGTTATCTTAATCTTTTTACATAACCTTCATCAATTATAATTTTAATGATTCTTACAACTTTACTGATTTTTTAATAATTTTTTATGGCCCCGCAACAAAGTTGTCAGGGCCATATAGTTTTACCCTTGTCCGTCATTCCGTCATTCTGTCATTCTGCAACAAACCATTATACGGCATTTTTTTCTAAACACCTTCAGATATTGGGCTGATTTTTGGTATGTGAGTTAACCATGATGAGTTACAGATCAAGTTTAAGTTTCGTTCCGCTCCGCTAATATTTGCTGAAATTATGGGCTTTGGACTTTGATAAATTGTTGAAAACCACAGTTATACGGACTTTTTTTCTAAACGCCTTCAGATATTGGGCTAATTTTTGGTATGTGAGTTAACCATGATGAGCTACAGATCAAGTTTAAGTTTCTTTCCGCTTCACTAATTTTTGCCGAAATTACGGGCTTTTGACTTTGATAAATTGATGAAAATCACAGTTATACGGACTTTTTTTCTAAACGCCTTCAGATATTGGGCTGATTTTTGGTAAGTGAGTTAACTATGATGAGTTACAGATCAAGTTAAAGTTTCGTTCCGCTCCGCTAATTTTTGCCGAAATTATGGGCTTTGGACTTTGATAAATTGTTGAAAATCACTGTTATAAAGACTTTTTTTCTAAACGCCTTCAGATATTAGGCTGATTTTTGGTATGTGAGTTAACCATGATGAGTTACAGATCAAGTTTAAGTTTTGTTCCACTCCGCTAATTTTTGACGAAATTAAGGTGTTCCGCTATGCTGATTTTCATGTCGTTTCAACACATCTTGTTAGATCTGCAGTACATCCACTTCCTGTTTGCTTGTAGTTTGAAATTTAATTACTCTTTGATCAAGGAAATTTTTCATCAAACTAGTATTGGTCTTGAGAGCTTGATACTATCCATGCATGCTTGTGTCCACATGTGTTGTTGAAATTGCAGATTTTTCAACTTTTGAGACAGGGCCATTCGTGTCGTTCCGACACATCTAGTTTGCTTCTGACTTCTAATTCATTCTATAATTATCTCTAAAATGTGTTCCACATACATAACTTTATGCATGGTCAGTTACTTATCAATGGTGTTGACAAACAAAAAGTGTACATGACATTCTGGTTGTCATACAAATTGATTGACCTATAATTGATTAAGGAAACTTGTTTTGATACACAATATAAACATACCATTAGGAAAAAAAGAAGTCAGAAGACACAGAAGGGTCAATAAAACTCACAAGTCAGAGAAAAAATACCATTGCCAAAAACAAGTACAAACAAGAATGTGTCCATAGTACATGGATGCCCCACTCGCACTATCATTTTCTATGTTCAGTGGACCGTGAAATTTGGGTCAAAACTGTAATTTGGCATTAAAATTATAAAGATCATATCATAGGGAATATGTGTACTATGTTTCAACTTGATTGGACTTCAACTTCATCAAAAACTACCTTGACCAAAAACTTTAACCTGAAGCGGGACAGACAGACGGATGAATGGACGCACAGACCGAAAAACATAACCCCTAGGTGGGGCATAAAAACTAGACCAAGCAACACAAACCCCACCAAAAAAACTGGCAATGATCTCAGGTACTCCTGAAGGTTAGCAGCCCTGCTACATTCAAATCAATTTCAATTTACTTTTCCTTTCAATTTTCTTGGAAATATACTTCAGTTAACAGAGATTTTAAATCAAACAAGTTCAACTCATCAGAGTCAGAAATGGATTGAACAAACCTAAATTTTACCAGGACTGATTACATTACATGACTTATCTGAGTCCCTTTCACTAAGGTTTCGATGGTATTTGAATGTTTCTTTTTATTATAGAACAGAATGTTGTTACCATCACATTTTGAATGAAGCACAGAAGCATCATGGGTTGATTTTATACGAAATTAAAGCATACAATGGAATCAAATGATTCCTCTTTCAGTCAATAAAAGATCAGCATTTGTATGAACACCTACTGTAAATATAGATAATTGATGATATTTTAGTTAAATTTTACAATTTGAAGTCCTTTTATGATTAAGAATAAATTTGTTAATGTCATGCTCTATGCTAACTTTATCATGGCATTATAATTGCCATATCTATGTCCTAAAGTGCAGCTGAGATTCATAGTTATAGTTAAAATATTTCTTAAGAAAAATACAGATGTAAAACTAACATAATGACCTTTATTAAAATGACTGAATTTTGACAACATTCATCCCTAAACTTTCATTCAAGAAATAAAATGATATTTGTCTTCATGTTTAACACCTATCATGAATCACTAGCTTTAACAAAATTGCACATCATTTTCTTTTTCACTGGGACATTAGAATCTGATTTATCTTCTAGTTTATGTTTTTCTGCCACTTTTTCATCAGTTTTTTCGTTGTCTCCTTCCTTGGAATCATCTTTTTCCTCTGAATTAGTGGATTTTTCTTTAGATCTTCATGAAATCCTAGTCCTATATGTGCTTTAGGACCAGCTAACAGCTTGTGTTCTAACCCTTGCTTGAACTGTTCTTCTAACTTTTCTTCTACATCTCTCTCTGGGCCTGTCAACATACATAGACTTAATGATACTTTTAGAGAATAAGAAGGAACGGATTGTTTACTTATACGTATATATAAAGATATAAAAAAATTATATGCTCTAGAGTCAAAAGTCAGTTTTATGAAAATAGTCTATTCCTTCACAATATCTTATTACTCACTACAATGGCAAATCTCTGTTGGTTTTCAGTTTTTGTTTTTTAACTTTTTCACATTCTAGATTTCAGGTAATTACAGCTTGACATAACATACTGTAAATTCAGAAATTATTGCGATGTTTTTATTATTGCGAAAAATGCGACAGGATTAAAATCGCAATAATTTAAACTCGCATTTTGAAATTTTTTGTATGAATTGAACAGGATTTTTCTCAATATCGCAAAAATTAAAATCGCATTTTAGTCTAAAATGACAAAATCGCAATAATAAATGCACGCAATAATTTCTGAATTTACAGTACTTGACAAACATTTTACAGCTTGTTGAAGACCATATATTTACCTGAAAATATCTTGTTAGTTTGTTTTTTTTTTTGTGTTGCTGGGTTGCTGTTTCATTGATGTTTACCCAAAATCACCTTAAATTCATATTTATGTGTTGACTCTGCTATACTGGCATTGAACACAAAAGTGCAGTTGCAAAACATATATACATACTTTCCCTTTCATGCTGATGCATTTTTTCTTCTCCAATAACAAATTGTCCATGGTGTTCTTTCTGAAATTTATATGTAAGAAATAATTGTCAGAGTTAACATAAGAGTTTTAGCAATATAAAAAAATCCACCTCCTGAATTTGACTCTAAAATAATAATCTTAGAAAAGTTATTTCCCTTGCTGGGAAGCTAAATTGGTTTACTTGAAAATAAAGGATAGAATAGAGAATGGAAACAAGGACTGCGTCAAAAAGACAAATACATGACCAAAGAGCAGAAAACAGTCCAAAGCCACCAATGGGTCTTCAACACAGTGATATCCTACACCCAGAGGCCGGCTGCAGCTGGCATTTAGGAAGTTTTTTCTTCTCATGCTTTCAACTTATCTTTTAACCCTCTGGCTTTTTCCTACGTTATGCATTCATAGATTTCCCCCCAGCAACCCCTTATACATTTCTCAATTTAAACAACAAAATAAACCACACTTCAAATACACTTCTGGTAAAATATTTTAAAATTCTTGTAATTTCTTTTACATTTTCATAAAGTTTAACATTATTTCTTCTCAAACATTTCATATGAAAAATGCAGATATCTTTTCAGGACATTTTTTTTGCTTTTTAAATGCTGATACAAATGTATCTCTTAAACAAGCGGCTGTCAGCGTGACAGCAAACCGGATTTTCCTGCAGGGGTCGAACCCTGAACAGTTGAGCAAGTATGGACACAACATTTAAGCTTAAAACAGCTCTGAATTTAGATTGTGATTGAATATTTGATACAGCATAGGTTTTTGACACAAAATAAATGTGGTCAAAGAACTGAAAATTTGAAATTGGACATTTACCTATTATGGTCCAATATCCAAAATCTAAGTACACTGTTAGAATCAGCTTATCAAAGAACCCAAAAAGTTCAATTCTTAATGAATACTTGTTAATTAAAACAATTTCTGTTCAAAGGGAAATAACTCAAACCTGTTTCCATGAACCAGTAATGCAAATCTAAAATTAGATATGATTTCACCAATAAAAAATTGTCCTCTAAAATTAGATATGATGTTATCAAATATATTTAATAGTTCCCAATATTTTTTCTTTCATTTGTCACAAACTAATATCTTATCTGCAACTTATCTATCAATGTCAACATTTTTATCTACACAATGTAATGTAAAGAAATATATCCTTTAATAAAAATAGATTATTATCTAATGAAAATGATATTTGCAAATCTGGACACCCAAACAGGATCAAGTAAAAATTTAACATTAACACACACAACAAAAATAAAATACCACATAACAACTGTGACATCTACCTTCAAAACACACGACTTAAAAAAAATAGTTATAAAGAAATTTTTGACAACTCCTGACTAATCAATTGAACAGATACAATCATTGATAGACTATCTATACATCTCAGCTATACATAAACTTATTAATTTCTGTTCAAAGGGAAATAACTCAATCACATATTAAGTAAATTTCTGGTTTCTAAAAGGGTCCAAAATTGAAGAACAAGAAAAGCTAAAGTCGTGAAATTGAACTAGACCTTCATTTAGTCACAGGAAACAACATATTAAAATTTGAAAAAATTTCATCGAAGCGTTTTCATGTAAATGAACGGACACTGTTTGGCAGCCGCCTGCCCGCCGTACATCCCCATATCAATAACCGATTTTTCTTTCAAAAATCTGGTTAAAAATCTCCCAGACCAATATTTAATTTTTCCATTATTATGTATAAAGCTAATAAGGACGTCATTTTATGAAAGTGTTGTGGTTTTGTTTTGTTTGTTCACAGTTTACATCTTTAGAGCATTTTCTTTTACTCATTACAGCAATGAAACATCTGTTTGTCCTCATAGTAAGGGAAATAACTAACAAAATATCATAGTTTAAGAAACAGAATCTTGAAGATATATAATTTACAACTAAAAATACAGGTTCTTAGAGAGCTATTCATTACAGAAGCTCATTTTGTATGTTGAATAGATATGTGATGAAATAATAAGACAATTGAAACATCCGTACCTTTGCAGCTCCCATCAAACGAAGGAATTTCTTCTTCCTATCAGTATTTCCCAAGTCTACTTCTTCCCACTTGTTGGCAGAGTGCACCTTTAAATATATATATATATAATGTATGTGCATAAGTTAACACTCACAATTATGACAAGTCTACCTGTGAGCTATTGCTCACTTATTTGGTAAACAGGAAGCTGAAGAAAAATGAATCCGAAAACACATTACACAGTATGTAGCATGTTTATAAGAAAACTGCAGATATCAATTTGAAGCTAATCATCAACTTTAATATTTTGATTGCCACTTTACAATGCATACAGTCAATTTTGGATGGATCTAAAATAATTAAGTGACTAGATACAGGTTTAAATCCCATTGAATATTTTTAGTTCTCTAAGGTCAAAATTCTAACAGATAGCCGGACTGTTGTAGGCATCTTGACTCTAAATTGGAAATCTTCAAACTACATTGACACAATAACAGACATAAGAGAAAACATGGGGACACTCTTGAGACATGGCATACTAACAACCCTATCTTGGATCCCAGGCCATGCTAATATAACCGGGAATGAGATAGCAGACCAGTCGGCAAAAGATGCTGCAAAGGAAGCCTCATCACTAAACGACCAATATAATGTCATTACAATGTCAGATGTGAAAAGGGCAGTCAAGATGTCTACAAAATTGAAATGGCAAAGAAGATGGACAATCAGTTAAACTAGGAGACAACTTTCCGATCTAGTACCTATTGTTGGGAAGGATGTACAACTTGACACACCAAACCCCCAAATAGGAAGAATATTGCTAGAACTGAGAAAAGGTTACAGCGGATTAAATAAATACTGAAAACAAATAGGTCAATCCCACACAAAATAAAGATTTATATGCATAGATCATGCACTGTTTACACTGACTTGTGAAAAGATATTTCGTAATTTTACGATAGAAATCAAATAACTGTTTGACGCATAAGTTTTAAGTCATTGTCTTACCTTAAAGCAGCATAGAATCAAACATTGTTTTCTTTATAAAAGGGGGTACATTTTGTTTGTTTTGATAAAATTTTGAAGTTACGAAAAAAAATGGTGACCCATTAATTTTCCAACGTACACGATCTTCACCATTTGTCCAGGCAAATGATTTAATTTTATTTCAATGTTTACATTGCAATAAAAATTGACAAGTAATTGTCATTCTTATAATACCCTAGTACATAGCTAGATTAAGGAGATATAAAGTCATAACACTGACGTGATCAAAGAAAACAAAATGGCACCCAATTACAGTGTAAATTTTGACAAGACCTATGTATAGATTAGTTTTGTCCGAGTCTAAATAAAATTATTTTATAATTTGGTTTTAAATTAATAAAAGATAACTTCGCATGGATGTTAACTGAGGTGAAATGTATATATTTTTTTAATTTTCTAAACATTCATTACCATGATCACACCGGTAACCAGTAAATTTTACGTAGTCCTAATTAAACATGCAGAGTTATCGAATGTAATTATGACTGGAATAGTTGCATATGCATGATCATTTTTCACAAAGTGTAACATAGCCAGTTAATCCTATTTCTGTATATTTTTAAATCTCGATCTCTCTCTAAAATTAGTTCTATCAAAACTTTTGATTTTTCAACCCTGTATACCACCATTACCCATGTGAAATTAAAAAATCGTCTAAAAGAAATAATCCACAATGCTTTTCAATATAAAAATGGTAGCATACGCTATAAATTTATTACTTTGGGATACCATACGGAATATTTTGTTAATAGTGAACAAAAAGGTAAAACATGCTACACAGAGGAACAAGTGATCAGTATGCTGGAGTTTCTTATTGACAACATATTTGTAGGTAGACTTTTTCAACAGATTGTCTGCATTCCTATGGGAACCAACTGTGCACCTCTCCTTGCCGACCTTTTTTTTTTTTTTTCATATGAGTCAGAGATCCTTCAGACACTTGTCAAAAACAGGAAGAAAGAAGAAGCCAGCCAGATCATTAAATTTCACATTCAGACATATTGATGATGTTCTTTCCATTAACAAGCCAAACTTTTGATTGGGTTCCATTAATATATCCTCCAGAACTAGAAATTAATAAAGAAACAACAGAGACAGCTTCCTCTGCCTCATTTTTAGACTTATACCTCGAATTTGACATTAGCGGTCATCTCAGTACCAGAATCTATGACAAATGAGACAATTTTAATTTTGAAATTATCAATTTCCCCCACCTTAATAGCAATATACCAACTAAACCTGCATGTCATGCATGTGGGATATACATTTCCCAACTCATTCGGTATTCAAGAGCTTGCAGCTCTACTCAGACTTTATAAAATGTCACCAGTGTCTGAGCAGAAAGTTGATGAACCAGGGTTATGTCAAACAACGTCTCGTCTTTTTTCTCAAAAAGTTCATAGGAAGATACCAAGACCTTGTTGATAAATATTCTGTATCAACTTCACAAATAATACATGATGGTCTTGAAGTATAGATTCTAGGTACTGATGTTGTTTATCATCGTAATTACGTGTTATAGTGTTCTTTTATTTGTCTTTGTAAATTATTACCTTTACCGTTTAGTCCATTTTTGGTAATATCCCTTTTGAGTGGCTCGGTACTTATACATCCCGTTATTGTGCTATGGTCAATTTTTGTATTCTTGTCTTTCATTTTTGTAGATATGGCACAAACATTTTTGCTTATGTGCTTTGTCTATATGCCATTTTGTTTTTCTTTGTTGACATCTGTTTTTATAGTGATTAAGATTATAACACATTTTTGACTGCTGTATCCTTATTTATGCCATTTTTACCTATCATGTCTGTTTGTTTTGTTCACACATTGTTGTCAATATAATGGAATTTTATGTGACTGTCATACAAGTGAGAGGTTTAGCTAGCTATAAAACCAGGTTTAATCCACCATTTTCTACATAAGAAAATGCCTGTACCAAGTCAGGAATATGACAGTTGTTTTCCATTCGTTTGATGTTTTTGAGCTTTTGATTTTGTCATTTGATAAGGGACTTTCCGTTTTGAATTTTCCTTGGAGTTCTGTACTTTAGTTACTTTACCAGGTCAGAAATAACCATCAATTGGTGGATAATACCTCAATTCAGGTATAATCCACCATTTGACATATAGTGAGATAGACCAATTGAGGTATAATGCAGTTTTCATCACAAAATTTTTCAAATGGATATTCGAGCATCTTTTTGCATATACCATCTTCAGCTTTGATGAGTTCTAATTGATGACATGTAATTGTTTCCAACTTCCTTTGCTGCCTTTTGTGAAAATGTGGATTATACCTCAATTGAGGCATAATTCACTAATAAATTTTTATTGATGGATATTCATGACTGGTTCCTTATGTCTGCATCAGTTCCAACTATATGATTTGTTAGTCAAAATGGATAGGAAGAGACTACAGAACAAAAATGAGATTTATTAAATGAAAACTCAGAATTATAAAGTCGGAAAAGGAGGGTCATATTAGTTTTTAGGGTTCTCTTACAAATTGCAGCACGAAGTTTAAGTATTAGTATCAATTACATCTCATCACTAAGTGGTCATCATTAGACATCAAAGCTTGTTATGGTAAATGCAAAAAGATGCTCCAATATCTCTTAAATTTTTTAGGGGATAAAAACTGTATTATACCTCAATTGGTGTATCTCATCATATGTCAAATGATGGATTATACCTGAATTGAGGTATAATCCACCAATTAAGGTTCATCTATACACTTTTACAAAAAGGCTGTGTTTACACCATGAAATTTTCTCTGAGTACAGACAAAATGGTGTAAGTTTTAATGCCTGGCAGCACCTAGATAAATTATTGTTACATCCAATTTATGTTCTAAAAAGTTAAAACACTTTATGGATTTTGATGAACATTTTCTTTCCTTGTCACAGAAGATGGTGAAATAAACAAACACCTGATTTTTCTTTGATACACTATTTAAATCACTTTTGTTGTGAGTAGATTTCTATTGTCCCCCTATTGTCCATATCAATCAATGATACAATACAATCATTACCTGAGGGGGACCATCTCAAAGATTTCACATGACTTTGTTCATTTTTACACCACCTGTGGCAAGGAAAGAAAATGTTTAGCAAAATCCACAAAAGTTTTTTTCTTTTTAAAACACAAAATGTATACAACTTGTATATATCCAGGTGCTGCCAGAATTTAAAACTATTAGAATTACACAGTTTTGTCTGCATTCAGAGAAAATTTCATGGTGTAAACACAGCCATTTTTGTTCAAGTGTATAGGTGAACCTTAAGGTTCATCAATACACTTTGACAAAAATGGCTGTGTTTTCACCATAAATTTTTTTTCTGTATACAGACAAAACTGTACAATTTGAAGTTTTAAAGCCTGGCAGCACCTAGATAAATAAATGTTACATCCACTTTATGTTTTTAAAAGTTAAAAACCTTTACGGATTTTGGTGAACATTTTCTTTCCTTGCCACAGAAGATGGTAAAATCAACAAACACCTGAGTTTTATTTGATACAGTCCACTCATTTACACTATTTAAATCACCTTTGTTGTGTTGATTTCTATTGTCCCTCTATTGTCCATTTCAGTCAATATGTTACAATACAATCATTACCTGAGGGGGACCATCGCAAAGATTTCACCTGACTTTGTTTACTTTTACACCACATGCGGCAAGGAAAGAAAATGTTTAGCTAAATCCTCAAAAGTTTTTATCTTTTTAAAACACAAAATGAATACAACTTGTATATATCTAGGTGCTGCCAGGCTTTAAAACTTTTCAAATTATATAGTTTTGTCTGTACTCAGAGAAAATTTCATGAAGTAAACACAGCCATTTTTTGTCAAAGTGTATAGATGAACCTTAATAGTTATTCCTGACCTGTTTACTTTTTACTTATGTGTTTTACAAGCGTGTAAATATTATTTAAAGACAATATGTCATCTCATTCATTACATTTTCTGGCTCCTTTTCCGTTTTTTTGCCGGGTTCGTCCTCTGTTTCTATTTTCCTTATCGTTTTTTCCTTTTCGCTCATTTTTCTCCAAGAAATGCTTGCCACTTCTATCAATGAGAAACGGAAATTAATCTCAATACTAATCGTTCAAAAGTAAGTGAATGAATTGCTAATGACTTTAAACAATAAACAAATGCATTATAACATGAAATCTATAACGGCCTGCACATCAAAACTTTCCTGATCTTTTTCTCTGTTCTGAACTTTTCAATGATATAAGTCAAGGGTAGACAATCTTTTCTTTCACTTTTACTTTTGATTTGCCACATGCATTGCTTTGCTCATGTTTTAAGTATGGCAAACAATACAGAAGATGATATATTTCATGATGTTGTAATGGGCGAAGAAAAGTAATTACCCTCTATCAATTTTATGATGTTATATCTCAAGCCATATAATCATGATAATCCAGGAAGCGGTTCCAATGACAATGTATAAAAAAAAAATGATAGTGTGCCATTTGTGCATTTGTGGGGTTCTACTGAACTTGAAATATTTTTTTTCTTTTACCTGACTATACGCCTTCTGCAATATTCCAATTTTTTCTTGTAACGATTTCAATATGCATAAAAACTTATTCATCCTGTGCTCCTGACTCAGCTGTTTATTTTGAATCCTGGTCCGTTCGCCCAAAATCATGTTTGCTCCCATTCACGTTCGCCCCTTGCATGTTTGCACCCCACACATTCACACCCTTTTTATTAGTTTTTGTGTGGAATGAATATTTAATCGTGTTTAAGTTAGTGTATTGCTATAAATAAGTTTTTTTCATTGTTTCAAAATCAAGTGACATAATAAAAATGTAAACCGGTTTCCTTTAGTGTTTTATTAATTATTTTGACGAAATTAATCATGATGATCTTTGACTGTTATATTATATATTGTGTCCCAGTGATGATCAAAGCAAAGTTCATTTATCTAAGACTTGTAAAAGAAAAGCGGAAAATACCAAATCTTTATTGAGTTTACTCACACCAAGCTAACTACATGCAGTATTTATACATCAAAGCTAGTTATATATGATTATAACAACAATCATGATTTTTAAACACAGAACAATAATACAAAATTTGGCATTGTCAATACTAATTAACACTAATTATACATAATTAAAATAATTGATCATCAAATCACCAAAAAAATATTTTATTTAGAAATTCACGAAATTAATTCACGAAAAATTTTGATATTCTAATAAATAAAAAAAAACACTTATACTTCAAACATAAAAAAAATTGGGTGCGAACGTGAAGGGTGAAAATGTGTATTGGGGCGAACGGACCCGATACCTGTTTATTTAAGGTTCATTATACATGTAACAACTGGACAAAAATGGCTGTTTACACCTCAAAAACTACTCTTTGAGTACAGACTAACCTGTGCAGTTGGAAAAGTTATAAGGCCTGGCATCCACTAGATACATAAAATTTAAGTGCATTTTGTGTTTCAAAAAGAAAAATTCTTGTTTGGATTTTGATGGGCATTTTTTTTTCTGTTCCTACTCTTGCCAGTATTGGTTTAAAAATAGACAAACACCTGAATTACATTGGATACTGTCCATTCATTTACACCCTTTTAACTCCCCTATTATTGTGTAGATGTCTATTGTCCTTCTATTATCAATGTCAATCAAAACAATACAATACAGTTGTTACCTGGGAGGGGGCATCTCAAAGATTTAACCCAACTTAGTATTTTACCCTTTCTGCAGGAACAGAAAAAATTGCCCATCAAAGAAAATCCAAATCAGATTTTATCCGTCTGAAACACGAAATGCATTTAACTATTTTTTATACCTATTGGAAGCTAGGCATTGAAACTTTTCCAACTGCACAGGTTTGCCTGTACTCACAGTAAATTTCTAGGTGAAAATACAGCCATTTTTGTTCAATTGTGGATCTTTTATATCATATTTTTTTAACTAGAAATGAGTATGACTTTCAAACATTTTTATCACAGAACTTTGAACTTTATATGATTTTCTATATCTGTTATCCTCTGTAACCATTGTACAAAAAGACAATCATTTTGAAAATCTCGGATATTCTTTAGAACTTGATGTCATTGTGCATAGTCTCTCTCTCAGTTGAATCTTCAGATCAATAGCAAGACATGATGGATTTGATCATTTTCTCATTTAGAAGATAAATGTACAAACATTTTTTCATTTAAGCAAGAAAAACAGATGGTGTGTCCTTACATCTTAGTTATGTTTTCAGATCTCAGTCACAGGGTTATGAAGCTGGATTTGAAGCAGGAAAACAATCTGGATATGATGAAGGATTCAGACTTGGTTGGGAAAAGGGATCTTCTATTGCATCAGAGGTACAATCCAGTCATACTTTATATACTCTAGATACTTTCAGATACATTCTTATCTGTATACCTAAGAAGACGACTGAAATAATTGTTTTAGTTTTATCATTTTATTGTCCAAAATAACAACAAAAGGACCAGATATAAATTATTGATATAGGTTTCAGTGTAACGATCTATATCAGATATTCCAAACAGTAGTATCAATACTTTAATATATGATAAAAAAAAGTAAAAGTAAAAGGCAATCTGTACATGACCATGATGACTGAAATTATATCTTTATACATGTATCAGCATGTATAATAGAAAAACAAAGGACATGGGGATCCATGACACAAAATCAGTACATGCACAGCAAAAAAAAACACACTAAAAGCAAAGGAACTGAACAGGGCTTTTATTGCTGTTCTTCATCTCAAAGTCACAATGAGGCCTTTAACACGGTGCAAAAAAAAAACTAGTTTTTTTTTAATTAAAGATGAAAAAAATAAAGAAACAAATCAGTTATGACATGATTATCCTTAAAAGGGTTTAGGTAAAAATTTTAAAATCTTAAATTTTTTTGTAGGTTGGATTCTATCATGGTTTCATTGAAGAACTTCAAACTAAAATTAAGGATGATGACAGCAAACAGAGGTTTGTATTTGTAACTTTAGGGCATAGTCTTTTTCTAAATACCTGGTATAAACATTCAAATTGAAATCAAATACCTCATACATAATTGTATATCAATGAAAAATAAAATTTGATAGTTGCAGTCAAGCTTGTCTCAGTGATCACCTCTTTATATAGACCCTTCCTGTCTAGTGACCAAAAGAATTCCATCCAAAGAAATTAACTTTATAATATACATATAAATCTGTATAAAGACTATATATAATTTTCCTTCCCTTCCATATAGTTAACTGCTTTCTTCAGCCTGTTTAAGAAAAAGTTTAAAGTCAATAGAGAAATACAGTAGCCAATATTGGAGTGTAGGATTGCTGGATTTCTACAAATGTACATCATAAGGTTATGAAAATTTAACTTGCTTTCAGTAACTGCAAGCTTTTTTATGCCCCTGCCGTAGATGAAGGGGGCATTAAGTGTTACACTTGACCGTCTTTCCGTCTGTACATCCAATTTTCGTTACCTCTAACATTGTCTAATGTAAGTTTGCCTCATGCAAATTTTATGAAACTCATACACAATGCTAAGAACCAAAACTTGCAGACAGAGTTCTAATTTTGGAATCGAGTCACTTACTGTTCTAGAGTTATGCCCCATTATAACATGGAAAATTGCATTTTTTTTCATTTCCACACTCTAACTTAAGTTTGCCTCAGCCAAATTTTATGAAACTCATACACAATACTTAAAACTACAAAACGCAGGCAGAGTTTAAATTTGAGTCATTAATCATTCTAGAGTTATGCCCTTTTTAACTTGGAATATTGCAAAGCTTGAGCGTGGGCATTCTTGTCCTCAGACACATTCTTCTTTTATTTTAATCAGTATTACTCATTCAGTCTATAAAATTGGTATCATATAGAGTATAGTAGTAAAGTGCTCATTATAATAATTTTTACATTGATCAATTTACCTGTTGTTATTCATTGATCATGACCGAAAACAAAGACTCTGAAGGTTGAGTGCTTAAAATTAGCCAAACCCCACTCCATGTTCATGTGCCTGCCCTAACTCAGGAATTTCATCGATGGTTGCCTTTAAGTGGAAGATGATACCACTTTTTTGGGAAATCAACTCCTCCCACAGGTTTTAATCAAGATCTCTGAAACTTCTCAGAATGATTGGACACATCTTGATTAAAGGAATTTTGTCCCATTTTTCCAGACTTGAGAACTTATTTATTTTTCAGCATAATTTTCGAAAAAAAATAAGGTACTAATTTTGTGTTATCAACTACTCCTACAGTTTTCAACCTTGTTATTAGGGTTGTATTTTTTGTAATCAAATCCTGAAGATTTCAAACCCGATTCATAAATTTTCACAGGAAGTTTGCACACCAATTAAAGTTGTACACCTCCTTGTACATGTTGTATGGAGTTGTTAACAAAATGTTTTCCCCATTCTTAAATTTTATTTTTTCATATATTTGAATCTTTAGAGATCAATCTCCATTGTTTAAGAAACGTTTTGTGCAATGCGGTCATTTGAGTCTTTGATCCTTTTTTTTTATATAAAATGAAGTGAAAAGGCAGAAGTGATTGAAATTTTATAATGTTTTATTATGTCCTTGTAAATCCATGGTCCTACATTGTCATCATTATAGTAACATGGTAACACTTCTCTAAAATAATGAGACAAAATCTTCAATAGAAAGTGCAGTATGCATAATCTTCGTTATTTACTGATATCATTGACTTTTCTCAAAGCCAGATAGAGGCTACCAGGTGATTCAAAGGAGAGATATACCTATCTTATCTGCAGCACGTTAGAAACTGCTCAACAAAAAAATGAATTAAACATGAATCTGCAGCAGTTAGTGTAGCATTGAACATAATCTGCAGCAGTTAGTGTAGCATTGAACATAATCTGCAGCAGTTAATGTAGCATTAAACAATATATTTAATTGATATTGTTTTCATTGTCAAAAATTGCTTGGGTGATTAACCAGGGTAATCCATTACTTGTACTTTCAAAAAAAAACAATCTTTAACAGATATTTTAGTTTTGCAATATCTAAAATTGTGTAAATTCTTGTGACGATATTGGCATCTTTTAATTATATAGTTTTACATTTAGAGCTTTTAAAGTAACAGAGACACTTCTAAAATTAATCACCGAGTTGAGTTTGGATGATCCAACAAATACCTTAGTGTTTGAAAAACTAGAGAACATCAGGGCAAAGTTTAAACAGGTAGGTAATATTCTTTTATTTACTCTGGATTTATTTTCGTTTCAACCTTTTGTGGTTCAAGAAAATGTTTAAATGTGGTTTCCTACCCAAAAAAAGTCACATATATTCTTCACTCACAAAAAAATACCTCCAAAATTCAAACAACTTTAAATGCAAAACTTGTGAAACCGTTTCTTTTTTGTTTGGTTTTCTTAAAATTTTCTCAGTTTTTAATTTTAAATACTGTAGACATCTTATGTTACATTTGTTCTTCATGTTAACAATTTTCATTAAAACTATCTATTAGAAAAATCATGGAAACTTTACAATTATATCTTTTTCATACTTGCCAAATACTAAAAATCTCCATTGGGCACATAACCTTATATGCCTCTCTTATAAACATGTCATAAGTGTTGTAATCTTATTAAAGTATAGTTTTGAATGAGTATTTATGTGTTTTAATCTTATTAAGTATAGTTTTGAATAAGTATTTATGTGTTTTAATCTTATTAAGTATAGTTTTGAATGAGTATTTATGTGTTTTAAATCTTATTAAGTATAGTTTTGAATGAGTATTTATGTGTTTTAATCTTATTAAGTATAGTTTGGAATTAGTATTTCTGTGTTTTAATCTTATTAAGTATAGTTTTGAATGAGTATTTATGTGTTTTTAATCTTATTAAGTATAGTTTGGAATGAGTATTTATGTGTTTTAATCTTATTAAGTATAGTTTTGAAGAATGAGTATTTATGTGTTTTTAATCTTATTAAGTATAGTTTTGAATGAGTATTTATGTGTTTTTAATCTTATTAAGTATAGTTTTGAATGAGTATTTATGTGTTTTAATCTTATTAAGTATAGTTTTGAATGAGTATTTATGTGTTTTAAAACTTATTAAGTATAGTTTTGAATGAGTATTTATGTGTTTAAATGCCATGTTAACTCCTTTGAAGGTCTTTTTTGAGGTATTCAGTTTAGTTTATATAATTGAGGATTTCAAGAGTCATGTGAACACCATAAGGAAGAAATCCCCCATAAATCAGGAATGTCTTCTTTTTACAATTAATTTTTGATAGTGAGGTAATTAGTAAACCTTATACATAATACATTTAGCAAGTCATTAAGACTATTTAGTTTTTATACGACCGCAAAAAATTTTGTGGTGAACACCGCCGTCGTCGTCCGAAGACACATTGGTTTCGCACTCTAACTTTAGTTTAAGTGAATGGATCTCTATGAAATTTTACCATAAGGTTCAATATCACAAAAGGAAGGTTTGGATTGATTTTGGGGTTATGGTACCAACAGTTAAGGAATTAGGGGCCAAAAATAAGCATTTTGTAACTTCCAGACATAACTTGTGTGTTAGTTATGGATCTCTGACTTTGTACCACAAGGTTCCATATCACAAAGGGAATGCTGGGATTGATTTTGGGGTAATTGCCTCAAAATTTTAGGAATTAGGGGCCAAAAAGGGCAAAAACAAGCATTTTCTAGTTTCATGACAATAACTTGTGTGTAAGTGTATGGATCTTTCTGAAATTGTACTACAAGGTTCCATATCACAAAGGAAAGCTGGAATTGGGTTTGGGGTAATTCCTGAAACGTTTAGGAATTAGGGGCCAAAAGGGGCCAAAATAAGCATTTTCTAGTTTCCAGACAATAACTTGTGTTCAAGTGTATGGATCTCTCTGAAATTGTACTGCAAGGTACCATACCTCAAAGGGAAGGCTGGGATTGAGTTTGGGGTGATGAATCATAAGGGGTTCAAAAATTGGGGGATTTTTTTTTCCTTTTTCCTTTTTCTCTTTAAAATTTTCCATTTTAAGTTGGTTATTTCTGATTTATATTTAAAAGCAAATAATAATGATATGGCAGGAGATACACACCAAACAGGATGTGTAAATTATTATATAATAAGTATTGTGCAATAGCAAGAAATTTTCAATTGCACAGTATTGCTAATAGCAAGAAATCTTCAATTGCACAGTATTGCGCAATAGCAAGAAATATCCAATAGCACAATATTGCGCAATAGCAAGAAATTGTCAATTGTACAGTATTGCGCAATAGCAAGAAATATTCAATTGCACAGTATTGCGCAATTGCAAGAAATATTCAATTGCACAGTATTGTGCAAAAGAAGATACTTTGTATAAATTGCTTATTTCTTGACCAATTTCAATGGGGTTTTATTCTTGAAGTCTTGGGGTTCTTTAATATGCTGAATCTAACCGTGTATTAAGTTTTTGGATTTTGTATTTTTGTTTGATTTCATCAAAAATTGAATTATTGGGGTTCTTTAATATGCTGAATCTAACCGTGTATTTAGATTCTTAATTTTTGGTCCACATTGAGGTCCAAAGGGTCCAAAATTAAGCTTTGTTTGATTTCATCAAAATTGAATTATTGGGGTTCTTTGATATGCGAATCTAACCGTGTATTTAGATTCTTAATTTTTGGTCCCGTTTTCAAATTGGTCTACATTAAGGTCCAAAGGGTCCAAAATTAAACTTAGTTTGATTTTAACAAAATTGAATTCTTAGGGTTCTTTGATATGCTGAATCTAAACATGTATTTAGATTTTTGATTATGGGCCCAGTTTTCAAGTTGGTCCAAATCGGGGTCCAAAATTAAACTTTGTTTGATTTCATCAAAATTGAATTATTGGGGTTTTTGATATGCGAATCTAACCGTGTATTTAGATTCTTAATTTATGGTCCCGTTTTCAAATTGGTCTACATTAAGGTCCATAGGGTCCAAAATTAAACTTAGTTTGATTTTAACAAAATTGAATTCTTAGGGTTCTTTGATATGCTGAATCTAAACATGTATTTAGATTTTGATTATGGGCCCAGTTTTCAAGTTGGTCCAAATCGGGTCCAAAATTAAACTTGTTTGATTTCAACAAAATTGAATATATGGGGTTCTTTGATATGTTGAATCTAACCATGTATTTAGATTTTTGATTTTTGGGCCCGTTATCAACTTTGTCCACATTGATGTCAAAAGGGTCCAAAATTAAGCTTTGTTTGATTTCATCAAAATTGAATTATTGGGGTTCTTTGATATGCCGAATCTAACCGTGTATTCTTAATTTTGGTCCTGTTTTCAAATTGGTCCGAATCTAATTGAGGTCCTGTTTTCAAAAAGGGTCCAAAATTAAACTTTGTTTGATTTCATCAAAAATTGAACTCTTGGGGTTCTTTGATATGCTGAATCTAACAATGTATTTAGATTTGGGTATTGGACCATAATAGGTGAATGTCCAATTTAAAAATTTTTAAGGTCTTAGACCACATTCATTCTGTGTCAGAAACCTATGCTGTGTCAAATATTTAATCACAATTCAAATTCAGAGCTGTATCAAGCTTGAATGTTGTGTCCATACTTGCCCCAACTATTCAGGGTTTGACCTCTGCGGTCGTATCAAGCTGCGCCCTGCGGAGCATTTTATTTAACCCACCAGTGTAATTTTACATTAAAATTAGATAAGTTTCATGCAAAAAAAAATAAAAATTTGGTTTTTCATTTTGCCCTTTTATAAAAGTTTTTAACAGTAAAAACCTTTGCAAAAATCTTTTATGTCATAACCATATTAATTTATTCGTAGGTTATGTCATTGTTAGGGATGAAGGCAGATTTTAACACAGGACAAGAGGTTAAAGGGATGTCATTTTGACACTGAAAAGTGCATAAAGCATACTGATGACTGGATAGAACGGTCAGCTGTGGGGTGCAATAAACCAGGTTTGTTTATTTTATTCTTTAAATGGGAAATATCTTTGCTAAAACAAATTACGATACAGCACAAAATTGGTCCAAAAATCAAATAGTTTCAAAATTTCCAGTCATTCAAGGAAACATATATTTAATCTGTAGAAGGTCCTGTAACAACAACACTTTTATATATATATTGCAATACTAAAATAACTGGAGCATTCCTTAAAGTGTTGATGTTACAAGACCTTCTACATTTTATGTTTTTATCTTAATGACCCTGCATACCTGAGGTATCCACTTTATGGAATCTACTGACAGAAGATTTACCAGGCGTTGGTTCACTTGTGTTTAAATTTTTTCAATTTTTATCGTGAACCCCAGCATCCTTCGAGAAACCGCCGTTGCAACCTGCGCTAATCTTGTTAGCCATCCGCACGCAGTAAAACAAACAATTATATCATTGAGGCACCAACAGGAACCGGCCTTCCTAAAATGCTATCAGGCATTCAACAGGTGCAAAGATATTCAATTTTGATGAACCATCTCAACCAAAAACGAGTCCAAAGGAGGAAAAGAACTGTGATAAGATTATTTTTCTCTTACAGAATTTATTGGCAATTATATGCACCAGACTTCTTATTATGAAATTCACTTTGAAGTACCAGATTACCAGCCACTTCCGATAGTTTAATGAAGGAACACCGCATTTACATTCACCATAGACTAGCGATATTTTATTTAATTTTCCCTATACCTTCGGCAGTCAAACACTTTACAGCATTCCCGACGCGATTGGAAGTAGTACCTCTGGCCAAGGGAAGCCAGTCGAAATGGTACGGAATTGCTAGTAAAATGTCGTCTATATTTGGAAATAAAGACGTTAATTGAACAAAAAGTTTACACAGAACACAACTGACAATAATTTATTGTATAATTCTTTCCACTGTGCAAGAGTGCTAACACATGATGGCAGAAAAATTTAACAAACATTTTAACAACAAAAACATTGTATTTTTATTATACGACCGCAAAATTTTTGCGGTCGTATATTGGTATGACGTTGGCGTTATTGTTGTCGTTGTTGTCTTCATCATCGTCGTCCGAAGACATTTGGTTTTTCGCACTATAACTTTAGTATAGTTAATAGAAATCTATGAAATTTAAACACAAGGTTTATGACCACAAAAGGAAGATTGGGATTGATTTTGGGAGTTTTGGTCCCAACGGTTTAAGAATTAGGGGCCAAAAAAGGGCCCAATAAGCATTTTTCTTGGTTTTCGCACAATAACTCTGGTATAAGTAAATAGAAATCTATGAAATTTTAACACAAGGTTTATGACCACAAAAGGAAGGTTGGGATTGATTTTAGGAGTTTTGGTCCTAACAGTTTAGGAATTAGGGGCTAAAAAAGGGCCCAAATAAGCATTTTTCTTGGTTTTTGCACAATAACTTTAGTAGAAGTAAATAGAAATCTATGAAATTTAAACACAAGGTTTATGACCACAAAAGAAAGGTTGGGATTGATTTTCAGAGTTTTGGTCCCAACAGTTTAGGAATTAGGGGCCAAAAGGGTCCGAAATTAAACTTTTTTTGATTTCATCAAAAATTGAACTATTGGGGTTCTTTGATGTGCCGAATCTAACCGTGTATTTAAAATCTTAATTTTTGGTCCCGTTTTCAAATTGGTCTACATTAAGGTCCAAAGGGTCCAAAATTATACTTAGTTTGATTTTAACAAAAATTGAATTCTTGGGGTTCTTTGATATGCTGAATTTAAACATGTACTTAGTTTTTTGATTATGGGCCCAGTTTTCAATTTGGTCCAAATTTGGGTCCAAAATTAAACTTTGTTTGATTTCAACAAAAATTGAATATATGGGGTTCTTCAATATGCTGAAACTAAACATGTATTTAGATTTTTGATATTTGGGCCCGGTTATCAAATTGGTCCACATTGAGATTTAAAGGGTCCAAAATTGAACTTTATTTGATTTCATCAAAAATTGAATTCTTGGGGTTCTTTGATATTCTGAATCTAACCATATATTTAGATTTTGGATATTGGAATACCACAAAGGGATGGTAAGAATTGTCTTTGGGAGTAATGGCTCAAACCGTTAAGGAATAAGGTGCAAAAAAGGGGGGAAAAGGGTTTCAAGGTTAATGGACAATTACTTAAGTACAAAACATAATTTAAAAGGCAGTGTAAGGTTGGTAATTGAAACTCATTTGAATATCTCACCTAAACTGCTTTTAAATTATGCATATTGGAAATTTGCCAAAAACTTTATTATTAATAAATTCCATTGGAAATTTGCCAATGTAAAATGTTGCTGATGAAGCTTTTTTGTTTATCTCACCTAAACTGCTTTTAAATTATGTATATTGGAAATTTGCCAAAAACTTTATTATTAATAAATTCCATTAGAAATTTTCAATTGCACAGTATTGCGCAATAGCAAGAAATCTTCAATTGCACAGTATTGCGCAATAGCAAGAAATCTTCAATTGCACAGTAATGCGCAATAGCAAGAAATCTTCAATTGCACAGTATTGTGCAATAGCAAGAAATCTTCATTGCACAGTACTACGCAATAGCAAGAAATATCCAATACCACAATATTGCACAATAGCAAGAAATCTTCAATTTCACAGTATTGCGCAATAGCAAGAAATATTGAATTGCACAGTATTGAGCAATTGCAAGAAATCTTCTTTTGCACAATATTGCACAATAGCAAGAAATCTTCAATTGAAATTTAATACAAATTTTTTAACCCATTCAACATTTTAGATAATTCACCACATTTATTTTGTGTCAGAAACCTATATTATGTCAAAATTTGATCACAGAATCTTACAGGACTGTTTGCTTGTTTTCATCCTCAAATAGAATTTCAAGTCTTCTATAAGGCTAAAAAGTAACCAAGATATAGTTATGGGAAGTAAATAAAATATTAAATTTGACCTATATTAAATGATGTATTTTTTTAAGGCCAGATTTGATCTTACAGATGTTTACATATCAATAAAGAGATTTTATCTAGCAAGGATTTTTTAAAACTTTTTATTCCTTTTTCAGACGAACAGAAAACACCTCCCAATGGATAAAGGATGTTTTTGATTCCAAAGGTCCAGGATACTGCAGATTTAATGATAAATCTACAAAACTGAACTAAAAAAAAACAAACTTTTTATTTCATATCAAAATATTTATATTGAATGCCTTTAATAGATATAGGAAGATGTGGTGTGAGTGCCAGTGAGACAACTCTCCATCCAAATAGGTATATTTCATACTAAAATATATTGTACATGTGTTGACAAGGAAATAATTGTGATATTAAAACAAGCAAAAGGAACCTTTGGTAGCTTTCATGTTTCTGAACTCCCTGCCATACATAATTGGTTCAGTTCTTTATTTTAAGACAATTCATACAAAGATCATGTGACCTACATTTCACACTTGGAGGACTTTGGTTAACTTTTTGTGTTATAAAGTTCAATTCTCCAAAATACTTTGGACGAAAATTTAAATCTTAGGTACATTTCAGT
Source organism: Mytilus coruscus (assembly GCA_017311375.1). Taxonomy (NCBI): domain Eukaryota; kingdom Metazoa; phylum Mollusca; class Bivalvia; order Mytilida; family Mytilidae; genus Mytilus; species Mytilus coruscus. The sequence goes on along the minus strand of CM029603.1, from coordinate 35,656,155 downwards.
AACAACAGAGCTCCATTGCCTGTATTTCATGCACAAGTGACTTCAGTTATTTTTGTACACTAAGGATAATATATTGCATTTGGAATCAAAGATATTATGCAGTTACAATCCAAAGTAATGAAAAGTTATTTTAACATTTGGGTTTTCATGATCTACAATTATTCTATATTTAATGATTGAGTAAGTATTTCCCACATCAAGGTCTGTTTTATATGCATAAATAGTGGACTGATATTGTACAAACTACATTCTTGTTATATTGGAACCACATTCTTGAACATTTGGGTCATAATGACTAACATTTCAATCTGCATTCTCCCCACAAATTTTAAATAGAATCCAACCATAGAGGAAATTTCTTTCTGAAATTTGTAAGCCAATTTTTATGATTAAACCTTTTTGTATAATAGAGAAATTTATTTCAGGTGAAAAAAAATTGTCTTTAGCTCATCCATCATAAAGTATGCTTTTAGGCCAAATTTAAAACATATTACACTGATTACATTATTAGTGTGCACATATTTTTCTGTAATAAGCTTCAATAAGTACCAGACATCAAATGTTTGGTAACAGAAGAGATATTGTTGGTTGTGATTTATAGAAATATATTGATAGTTTCTTCTTGTCCACAAGCAAATTTTTCATGCATATTCATGAGGAAAACAAATAAAACAATATATAAATTAGATAGGTTTTGCAGAGTGCACCTTCGGATGAAAAGCATGGCATTTTTCTTTACATAAATTCAAAGGTTTCTAGGGTAGGGAGCAGAAATAGAATGGTCACCTACATAAATTAATTTATATTTTGAATGTATGTATGATGTATAAATGCGTGGAAATAAAAAAAATCTATTGAATATTAATTGTAGTGCTCGTACTGGCCGACAAAGCAGCTAACAATGTGGTGATGGTATGACGTAAATAATACATAGAAGTCCTTAAGAATGAAATTAAACATTCAACCACATTCAAGGCCGTGCACTCCTCAGAAAGTCAAATAATAAATAATCATGTCACTACCACAGCTCAGCTTAAGGCCTCCTCTGAACATATGAAGGTCCCCACTATGTATTGGTTACCTAACTTACAAAAAAAAAACGTAAAATATCATTTCATCTCCGCCTCTAGTAAGTGTTCTACTACTAATCTTTCAGTGCTTTTAGCGAGTTCCTTAACTACTATCAAAGAACTTATCATTAACTTTTGTAATAAAAGATATGAAAATGGTGGAATTAACTATCTTTGGAGTGTAAAGAATTCTTTGGATGTTTTAGATAAATTATGTGCTTTTGAAGGTCCTTTTGATTTGGTTGAGGGTTATAATTTTTCCACTCTTTATACTACATTTCGACACAATCTTATCAAACAAAAGTTTTCCTATTTAATTAAACGGTTGTTTAAAAGATTTATTTGCTGCAACTCATATAAAGCCCTTTTCTCTAATGAGAATGATAAATATGCTAGATTTACTTACTGGATGTGTGATGAGATGAGTTGTAAATTTTCTATTTGACAACATTTATGTACATTTCGGCAATAAAGTTTATTGAAAGGTTGTAGGTATTCCTATGGGCACAAATTGTGCCCCTTTAATAGCAGACTTGTTCTTGTACTGTTATGAATCACAGTTTATGGCCAAACTCAGTAATAAAACTGTTGACACAGAGATATATCTCGCCTGTCGGCATAAAATTCAGAAAAAGACAATCTGATGGACAGCAACATTGCTTATTAATTCAAAGTCCCAGAACCATGATCTAGTGGGCATGCCTAAAAATGGTCGACAAACTGAGATGTACAGTCAATAATGTAACTTTATAGAAAATATCATTGTCTATTGTAAGTATTGAGGGTCTGGATGGGAGGTCCTTCATTTCTGTATTCTTTAATTTTTTAAGCCATTATTCCCTATTTATATTTTAGCACATCATTATTATCTATTCTTTATTTTTTGGCCCATTTTTTCTTTATTCTTTATATTTTTTGCCCATTATTCTCTATTCTGTAAACCCCTATCCACACCCTCAGTAATTCCTATCAATCTAACTTAAGCAGAAAACTTAACATTGAAAATTACTAATTAATTCAAAGTCACTGGACCATGTCCTAGGGGGCAGGGCCTCAAAATAGTCGTCAAACTAATATGTACTGATAGTTATGCAACTTTATACAAAATATTGATCCATCACATGTAGTTCTAATCAAAATGACAAGCAGAAAACTCAACATTGAAAATTTCTTTTTAATTCAAAGTCACTGGACCAGGGCCTCAAAATAGTTGTGTCAAATTGATATGTACTGATAGTAATGCAACGTCATACAAAATTCCATTGATCTATCACAAGTAATTCTTATCAAACTGACTTAAGCAGAAAACTTAACATTAAAAATTGCTTATTAGTTGAAAGTGTCTGGACCATGACCTAGGGGACAGGGCCTCAAAATGATTGTTAAACTGATATGAACTGATAGTTATGCAACTTCATACCAAATATCATTGATCTATCTCAAGAGATGCTATCAAACAAACTTAAGCAGAAAACTTAAAATTGAAAATTACTAATAAATTCAAAGTCACTAGACCATGTCCTAGGGGGCAAGGCCTCAAAATAGTCATCAAACTGATATGTACTGATAGTAATGCGACTTCATACAAAATATCATTGATCTATCACAAGTAGATCCTATCAAACTAACCTAATCAGAAAACTTAACAACTGTTGACTCTGTCGCTGGAAAAGCAATCCCTATGTCTCGCTTTCCGCAACTTTCATGACAGGCAAGACAAAAACCCAACTTAATTCCTTTAAATTGATAAATTCAACAACACTTACTGTTATCTTGATATTTTTTTTCGTTAAATAATCAAGAATTCTATAAACGTACTGCCAAAATTTTCCCAATGGAACTTACTTCAAATAAATTAATTATTAACAGCAATAACTGTCCTTTCCTAGATTTAAATATTTCAGTTTTACATGAGAAACTCTACACAAAAATTTGTAAGGGGTTCTCACCTACTATTGCTGCTGTCAGTGTAAAAGTGTAAAGCTGACTTAAAAAGTGAGTCCATTTATCAGTAAAATACAGAATTTAAAAAAAATCACTTTCTCTTTAGATGCTATTTCTTGGTCTTGAAGATTAGCTTCTGTCCAAGATTCATAACAATCCATGAAGGTTAACAAACTTATCATGTGAAAAAAAAATAAAATCCCAGACTGTCCATCTGTCGGAAAATACAAAAAATGAAAATAATTTTCAAAAGTTTGCTTCAGACATCATCTCTTAATCATAAAAAAGTTTCATAAAATTCTATTAAGTTTGACAAAGTATTTGATGTGTAACAAACTTTAATCCCAGACTGTATCTAACTGTTAATTGTAAAAAAAAACTAAGTCCATTTACAAGTAAAAAACAGAAAAATGAAAATAATTATTTTCAAAATTTTGCTCTGGATACTGTATTTTGGTCATTAACAAGCTTCTGTCCAAATTTCATATGATTCCATGAAGGTTTGACAATATTATTGATGACTGAAAAACTTTTACCTTAGACTGAATCTGAATGTTAAGTGTAAAAAAAACTAAGTTCATTTACCAGTAAAATTTGGAAAAATGAAAATAAATATTTTCAAAATTTTGCTTTGGATACTGTATTCTGGTCATAACCAAGCTTCTGTCCAAATTTCATAAAATTCCATGTACGTTTGACAAATTTATTGATGTTTTAAAAAACTTTAACCACAGACTGAACCTAAATGTTGACACTGCAGCGGCTGACCGAATATAGAATCGCTTTGTCTCACTTTCGTGAAAAAATTTCGCAGGCTCTACAAAAATTACAACAAAAGGGCAATTTTTCTTTCCTATTTTTAATTTTCCTTTTTTAGATGGTGATGTTCCTTTGGTAGTGTCAGTAGTGACATTTTGGATTTCAATGAGTGTTATCTATATATTACCTGGTAAATTATTAAGTCAGGGATTTCTTTACCACAAACTTCTTAAAACCTTTACTAAATTCTTCCATAGATACAAAGATTTGGTTTGGAAGTTTGGCTGTACCTGTAGAAAACTTATTTCAAATGGAATAGCACATCCTAATTTTTACAGTGATGTTTTTTATTGAGCCCAGGTAAACTTATAAATTCTTTAAATAAATTTATTATAAAAGGTTACCAATTCAACACTGTAATTAGATCTTTGAACATTGTTTTAATTTGTGTATTGATTTTGTTATCAGTAAATTAAAACCATACTAAAATATTATTGTTATACACATATGCACATTCATGGTTCTACAATCTGTCGACACCTATATTTTGGCATAGCACATGGTAATTCTTTTATACGACCGCAAAAAATTTTTGTGGTCGTATATTAATATAACGTTGGCGTCGTCGTCGTCGTCGTCCGAAGACACATTGGTTTTCGCACTCTAACTTTACTTTAAGTAAATGGATCTCTAGGAAATTTTACCATAAGATTCAATACCACAAAAGGAAGGTTGGGATTGATTTTGGGGTTATGGTACCAACAGTTAAGGAATTAGGGGCCAAAAGGGGTCAAAAATAAGCATTTTGTAACTTCCAGACAATAACTGTGTGTAAGTGTATGGATCTCTCTGACATTGTACCACAAGGTTCCATATCACAAAGGGAATGCTGGGATTGATTTTGGGGTAATTGCCTCAAAATTTTAGGAATTAGGGGCCAAAAGGGCAAAAATAAGCATTTTTCTAGTTTCAGGACAATAACTTGTGTGTAAGTGTATGGATCTTTCTGTAATTGTACTTCAAGGTTCCATATCACAAAGGAAAGCTGGAATTGAGTTTGGGGTAATTGCCCTAAACGTTTAGGAATTAAGGGCCAAAAGGGGCCAAAATAAGCATTTTCTAGTTTCCAGACAATAACTTGTGTTTAAGTGTATGGATCTCTGAAATTGTGCTGCAAGGTACCATACCTCATTGAAGGCTGGGATTGAGTTTGGGGTGATGAATCATAAGGGGTTCAAAAATTGGGGATTTTTTTTCCCTTTTTCCTTTTTTTTTTCTTTAAAATTTTCCATTTTACGTTGGTTATTTCTGATTTATATTTAAAAGCAAATAATAATGATATGGCAGGAGATACACACCAAACAGGATGTGTAAATTATTATATAATAAGTATTGTGCAATAGCAAGAAATTTTCAATTGCACAGTATTGCAATACCAAGAAATAGCAAGAAATATCCAATAGCACAATATTGCACAATAGGAAGAAATTGTCAATTCTACAGTATTGCACAATAGCAAGAAATATTCAATTGCACAGTATTGCGCAATTGCAAGAAATATTCAATTGCACAGTCTTGTGCAAAGAAGATACTTTGTATAAATTGCTCATTTCTTGACCAATTTCAATGGGGTTTTATTCTTGAATTCTTGGGGTTCTTTAATATGCTGAATCTAACCGTGTATTAAGTTTTTGGATTTTGGGCCCGTTTTAAATTGGTCCACATTGAGGTCCAAAGGGTCCAAAATTAAACTTTGTTTGATTTCATCAAAATTGAATTATTGGGGTTCTTTGATATGCGAATCTAACCGTGTATTTAGATTCTTAATTTTTGGTCCGGTTTTCAAATTGGTCTACATTAAGGTCCAAAGGGTCCAAAATTAAACTTAGTTTGATTTTAACAAAAATGAATTCTTAGGGTTCTTTGATATGCTGAATCTAATCATGTATTTAGATTTTGATTGGGCCCAGTTTTCAAGTTGGTCCAAATTGGGGTCCAAAATTAAACTTTGTTTGATTTCAACAAAATTGAATATATGGGGTTCTTTGATATGCTGAATCTAACCATGTATTTAGATTCTTAGTTTTTGGTCCCGTTTTCAAATGGTCTACTTTAAGGTCCAAAGGGTCCAAAATTAAACTTAATTTGATTTTAACAAAATTGAATTCTTAGGGTTCTTTGATATGCTGAATCTAAACATGTCTTTAAATTTTTGATTATGGGCCCAGTTTTCAAGTTGGTCCAAATCGGGTCCAAAATTAAACTTTGTTTGATTTCAACAAAATTGAATATATTGAGTTCTTTGATATGCTGAATCTAACCATGTATTTAGATTTTTGATTTTTGGGCCCGTTATCAACTTTGTCCACATTGAGGTCAAAGGGTCCAAAATTAAACTTTGTTTAATTTCAACAAAATTGAATATATGGGGTTCTTTGATATGCTGAATCTAACCATGTATTTAGATTTTTGATTTTTGGGCCCGTTATCAACTTTGTCCACATTGAGGTCAAAGGGTCCAAAATTAAACTTTGTTTGATTTCATCAAAATTGAACTCTTAGGGTTCTTTGATATGCTGAATCTAACCATGTATTTAGATTTTGGATATTGGACCATAATAGGTGAATGTCCAATTTAAAATTTTTAAGTTCTTAGACCACATTCATTCTGTGTCAGAAACCTATGCTGTGTCAAATATTTAATCACAATCCAAATTCAGAGCTGTATCAAGCTTGAATGTTGTGTCCATACTTGCCCCAACTGTTCAGGGTTCGACCTCTGCGGTCGTATCAAGCTGCGCCCTGGAGCATTTTATTGACTGTTAATGACGTCTTTACACTAATCCATTGGATGTTGGATCTGTACTGATTGATATTTTAGTCTTAGATACATTATTTTTTTTTATTAGTTGTTATTGGCTTTGAAATAGCTGTGAGTACTCTTCGATATGTACTTTGTGTCTTTTTGTTGTGAGGGATGTATAAATTCCCTACCATGTCCGGTCTGTGTTTTTGTTAGTTTTTCTGCTTTGTATCGGTCTGATGAGTTAAGCCCTTTTATACTGATTTTTTAGTTTGTTCTTATGTTGTGCCTTTACACCACTGTCACAGGGTAGGTGACTTCAAACATGTTTAACCCCACCACATTCTTTATGTGCCTGTCCCAAGTCGGGAGCCTGTAGTTCAGTGGTTGTCGTTGGTTCATGTCTGTCATATTTTTTTTCTCGTAAATTGTTTTGTTATTAATTAGGCCATTAGTTTTCTTAATTGAATTGTTTCATATTTTTCATGTAGGGGCCTTTTAAAGCCGACTGTACAGTATGGGTTTTGCTCTTTGTTGAAGGCCGTATGGTTGCCTATAATTGCTTACATCCACTTCATTTGAACTTTGATGGGTAGTTGTCTCATTGGCAATCATATCACATCTCCTTATTTATTTTCCTTCCAACATAAAGTTTATGCTGCAATAGGGTTTAATGCGCTTAAAAAAAGTAAACATAAGATTGATTCTAAATAACCTGATCATTATACAATTGTTTGTTAACAGTGGCGGATCCAGAGGGGGGTTCTTGACGATCAATGCATTTGAATGGGGGCATATAGTTAGAACCCCCCCCTTTATCCTGGGTTGGGAACCCCCCCTTTTAAAAATGGCTGGATCCGCCCCTGGTTAATATAAAAGGGTTCCAGTGTTCAATGGTAATAGAAAAACAAAAGATATTGTCTCTGCTCTAAACTTCAGAATGCAAAATTAGGCAAAATAATAAGGCACATAAATGTTTCAAAAAATAAATTTATTTGATGCATAAGAAAATCCTCTCATTCAAGATGTTTTATATTCAGCAGCTTTATCATACATTCAACAAAATGTTTCACCACTGGTTATAAACAGAAACAAAAAAATAATATACCCTCAACATTTGTTCACACATAATGATATGATCTGCATTTATAAAAACATGATTATGCTTAAACTTATTGACAACAATAACAAAATAAATCACATCTAACACATACTGATATTTTTTGTATTAATATAAGCTTACTTATATATGTCTTTATAATGTCATGGCTTTCTATCAGAGGCATCCAAAGAAGCAACATAACTTTTACTTTACATATGTTTTGTGACTTGTAAGACAGGAATAATGCATTTGTAATGGGCAAAAGACCATGTCTAGTTTTATGGAATTAAAAGTATGAAGGACTCTAGATTTCTTGTCTATGTCATATAGTTGCTGTATCATTGACATACATAACAGAATGTTTCTAAAAGTGAATTCACAAATTATACATGTGTCCTTGCAAGCACAAACATGAACATATAAAATAATTATTAACAAATTTTGATGTGATTGAAATTAAAATGACTAAATGTTCAATTATGAATTAATTCATATATTAAGTGGGCATTTCACTCATAAATATAGAAAATATATCTGGAGTTAAGTTTGTGTGCTTCTGATCCTTTTACTTATAAAATTTGAAGATAATGATATTTTTTTCCAACATTTCCAGTTGATATGGTGCTGATTATTTTTAATTGTGTAATGGGTGTGGTCAAATACTTTCCAACATGGTTAACCTTTGATCTCATTACAATAAAGGCTGGAGACAGGACACCCTATCACTATTTTCCTAAATTTGCCTTTCAAAAGGAGTTTTCTTTGATTATGAAGAATACTATGTAAGCAAATGACATACAATAATCTAGCTTTATGCATATATTTTGGGAAATATCCAAACCACAAGGAAGCAACTGGATAACCTTTGTGTACAGAACTCTACTATTTTTTTTTCTAAATAGGGTTATAAAAGGCTTTTTTTTTTATTTTGAGGTCCTTCAAATTGCAAAATCACATTTTTCTTTTTTTTTAATCTGGGAAACAATAATTCACATTAAGTATAGATGCTAAGTAAGAGATCGACTCGTTGGAGCCTTTAGTTATACACTAGGCATTATAAAGTATGATGGAATGATTTCATAATGATATATTGGCACAAAAAATTAATTTATCAGTCATAGATATTACAGAAATAATTAAATCTTTGGCTAATTATACAAATATCTAATTTTAGGATAATAAAGGATATTAAGTGGTTTTCAAAATCAAGAAATTACTACAAATGCATAGAATTAGACATATTATATGTTGAGTGGTTCTCTTAAAGGATTAGGAAAATATACATCACCAAACATCTGTCACTTAAAAAAAGTTAACTTGACAGTCTTTCAGAATTGTCAATATGTCATTCCTATTGATTGGAATATTTTCAAAAACAAAATTATTTTCAAGATTTTGATATTTTTACAAACAATGTTGATTTTTTTTCTGGTTTACTACTGGATTTGAAAATGATATTTATAAAAATGAGTAAAGCCATTACAGAAATCTATGAATAGAATAGTAATATGTATAGGAATGTGTTTATGCAATGTAAAGATTGAAAAAATGCAATTATATGAACACTAATGACATGTGATAAGCCAAATGTTTCAGTTTTAGGTAGATTTACTTTTATTCAAGCAAATGAAGTTTATCTGTGAATTCAACCCATTTCCTAAAAATATAAATAAAGACATTATTTGGCAGTGATCAATTCTGTTTGAAAAGTTTAACACCTTAAAACAAATAATCATAATTCATATTAGAATCGTATACTCAATTTCACAAAACTAGTTGTAGAGGTTAAGATAAGCAAAAAGTAAAAAAAATACAACTGAAGAAAATATAGCACTTAAAGTCGCATTTCTATTTTCATACTAGAAATTTACTCCATGTACAATATAAGACATCATAGTTGTTGAAGATTTGTAATATTTAATGGAGCAATTTGCAGTCTCAACTGAATTTTCCACATTTAAAAAAATAAATATTATTTTTAATATCTGGAATTGGAAAACGAAATTTTTATATTTACCACTGGAATGTGTTTAAAGGTTATGAGATGAAATGTGAACTACTATAAGTTATATGGTTCGCTACTGACCCCCTACGGATCCATAGAGGGTTAGTAAAATCCATAGGGGGTGAGGCCAGAGGCCGAATCCCCTGTGGATTTTATTCACCCTCTATGGTCCGTAGGGGGTCAGTAGTTAACAATATAACGAATTTATCGCACGCTGGACTTTTTCTGCTGCGTTTTGTTGAAAAATAAACAATGGAACACAACAACATTAATAGATGACGTCACCATTAACAGTAGACGTGACGTCATGAACCCCTATGAAATTTACTAACCCCCTACGGATCCATAGGGGGTCACCACGTGACGGCTTTAAACCAATCAAAACGTGATAATTTACCTGCGGTGCGATAAAATATCTTCTGTCCACTTGAAAGTAAAAAAAAAATAATTCCACAATTCAAGTAAACAACTACCTATTTTCTTATAAGTAAATTGAGGAAAAACAATTTTAATATTTATAGCTTTTGAAATAAAAAAAAAAATTAATTTTAAACTAGTTATGTAATAAAAATTTAACAATATCCTGCTAAGTCATTCTAATTTCAATGACTTTAATTTTCATTATAAATCCTGTAACATTCCGAGCCATTTCAAGGTAATAAATTATAAAATTATATACACAAAATGATGAATTACCAAAAATAAGAATAAGCATACAGGATAAGAATTTGTACAACAAATAATACCTTTACAACCAAATTCTATATAGGTATAATTCTTAAATTTAAAGAAAAAGATACACAGACTCTGACATAATAAACAAATATTGTAAAATAAAAGTTAAGTTATATTGAAAAATAAATGCAAAAATTTTAGAATGACTAAATAAAATTCATGAGCAGAAACTAAATAAGCTAGGGCCTATATTAATCTTACTGTCATGGGTGACTTCTTTGGCTAATCATTTAGGAACTTCAAGCAACTATCAATATCATACACAGCAATAAAAGAGATGTTCTTTTCATCTACCACTGAATCCAGTCAAAAGATACTTGTGCACTTGATACAGTTAGATTTTTTACGGTAATTATTGCATAAGAAATGAAACTTTCCCCAGATCAAGTTCCTCCTTGCCAGGTATTTAAATTTTTGTAAATTCATTCTTTCACAATAAGATTCAATTGATTAGTCTCTAAGACTGGAGAAATGATATATGGCAGGAGATGCAATGATTAATTCTCTTTCTTGAAATTTTTTTAAACCATACTTAGTAAAATTTTGATATTTTGCATTAAAGCTTATTGTGTGAAGTCATCAGACAAGGTCTCCACTTTCTATGCTGTCTAAAGGGCAAATTGGCAGAAATGCAAGACAATTTGACATCATACCAGTAATTGAATTTCAACATGTAACAACAAGCAAACAACATGTAGATTATAAAAAAGACAGAAAAAGTGAGAAGATTTTGTTCAAAAATTCATATACCCCATTCCCCAATTTAAGTAAATATTGCAAAGACTATGTTTTGCTATGTTCACCTCAAAAAATTATTCAGATCAATAAAATAAGACATAAATCATGGCATAATAATGTAAGCAAGATTTTGTGAAAGTTTCATTGAAATCCATTTTTCCTACCTGAAAACTCCATTGTGTCCCTTTGTAAATGAAATCATTTCTGCTCATATTACAAACAAATCTGAACAGATCCTTGGTATATTTTTCAATGAAATGCTGTTGATATTTTACAATGGTTACATGTACAAGGTTTTTTTATAGTAGGACCACTTTTTTTCCTACGCTTTCCCGCAATATAACAATTCAGAACAGTAATATATACTACTTAAATAATCATCTTTATATCACAGTTTAACAAATTTATCCAAAAAAGAAGAAATATCTTTCATGGAAATAAACCATCACATTTTATAATCTAAACATTGGACACTACAATTACTTTTTAAACAATTAAATACAATAAATTGAGATCATGCTAACAGATCTTCATCACTATCGTCATGGTAACCTCCTTCAGAATCTGCAAAAGGATTTAATATTTTAACATCATCTGTTAAATCAGGTGTTTGTCCGTCTGCTGATTCTATTCTACTAGACATCTGTTCTTCATGTGTTAATAAAACAACTTCATCATTATCATTTTCATCTTCATCTTCTGCACTTGGTAACTGAAATAAAGTTTTCAATAAAAGACTATATTTAAGATAATTAAACTAAGCTCAAATCCAGAATTTGATGTTATTGGGGTGCTCCTGAGAATGAGGAGTTAAAAGACTATATTTTGACAAAAATTGGCTGTAATTTTACCTATTAATTACATTTTTTCCTATTTTTAGAGGGGTGATAGCCAGGTGCACCTCCACCTGAATCTGTACCTGAAAACCCAGGTATTATCCACAAAAGGCATTGGATAGCATGTTGGTGTACTTTGGTTTTTATCTAAAATTTGCATATATCCATATCATTAGTTTGAACCTGGTAACTATGTATAGATGGATAGTAAATAGTGTGAATCTGGTAACTATGTACAGTAGGATAGTAAATAGTGTGAATCTGGTAACTATGTACAGTAGGATAGTAAATAGTGTGAATCCGGTAACTATGTACAGTAGGATAGTAAATAGTGTGAATCCGGTAACTATGTACAGTAGGATAGTAAATAGTGTGAATCTGGTAACTATGTACAGTAGGATAGTAAATAGTGTGAATCTGGTAACTATGTACAGTAGGATAGTAAATGGTGTGAATCTGGTAACTATGTACAGTAGGATAGTAAATAAAATGAAAGTGTGAATGATCCCTCTGTTCTACTCTCCTAGATGCATTCTTACACCATGTTGTACAGTCATTTATAGAAATGGTTCCTAAAAATGTGAGTTAAGCTTAACTACATTTCTTGCCTAGTTTATGTTTTATGTCGCATACCAGTTCTCAATTACTTAGCAAGGTACAACATATCTTGGAGAATGGATATATTTCAGAGAGAAATAATTATTCTCCCATCATAAGTAGATCCCATTGACCTACATATCATCCTTCATTAACTTATGTCAAATTTTACATCAAAGAACAGTTCAAAGAAACTATGTGACCTACAACCTTTTGACTTGGCATAGAAATTTATTTATAGAACAGCTTCCTTCAACCCAGAGACCAAACCTTACTCACAAGTCATGCTTCACTGACTGGATTAAATAATTTATCACTTGAGTTTTGTGCATTTGTAGCTTTGAACCTACAATCACAAAAAAGGAGGGGGAGGGATGGTGACAGGGTGGTTTAAGCAGTTAAACTAGTTTATCACTAGCCTGACAACACTGAGGTTGTAAGATTGAACCCTGCACATGAAGGGTGCATTCGACTTCAATCTTAATTGACTAGGATTGTCAGTTTTCCTGCCAAAGGTCGGTGGTTCTCAGGGCACTCTGGCTTCCACCACCAATAAAAAATAACTGCCACAAAAAAGACAAGAGTGCTGAAAGTGGCATTAAACACCAAAAATCAATTAATCAATCAAAATGGGAAATACTGATACATGGTGGTTGTCAGCCTACATGTCATTATAGCCAACAAAAGAGGACATTTTTTTACTGCATTTTAATTTTACTTCCATACCAGTTTCAACGATTTCTTTACAGTTAAGAAATACCTGGGGAATGAGATGATCTTTGTAGATATATAGGTTACCTAAGTAAACTCATGTTAGGCTCATCAAAAAAGATAATAATGCATCATTATTGTGTGGCTCTGAAAGGGCTGTAAGATAGGTATGCAAGATATGTGATATCTTTAAGCATGATACATGAAATCAATGGAATACGAATTTTGTGATTGCAGTTATGGTGTTTTAGCTGAAATGATGGATTTTTATATTATAAAAACCAGGATTGACCATTCACCTCATATTTCCTCACTCTGTGTCCATTAATGTAAACTTTACTACTCAATGATTGTTTTCCATTCTTGTAAAAAAATCCCTAAAAGTATGCATACAAAGGCTTTTTAAAAGGAGGTATACTAAGGTCCTCAATTGCCCTAAAAACTGAAGTATCAAGTAAAAAAATCATGTGACTTATGTGTTAAGTAATGGATAGGTATGTTGGAAGGTTGAACTGTAAGGCTTTTCAAATATTATGAATATTCATAGATTTGAAGGAATAAAGATGGAATACATTTTTTTTAAATGCAAAAATGCATAGTTTTGGTACATATTTGTGAGTGGAAATATTGAGCTCATGCAAAAATATTAGTAACAGAGATGTTCTTCATACAGACAAATACTGTGGTTATTAAGAAGGCTCTTGCATGTGCTCTATGTGGTCTAAAAAACACATAAAATTCACCCTAAATCTTGCAACTTTATAAAATGCCTTAAAGTGTCTATTCTATGATATTTTTATTGTGACATTTATACTAAACTAACTGATTTTAGTTTTGTATTATCTCAACTTTAAGCAGAAAGTACCAATTTTCAAGTCTTTGGTAGGACCAGCCATGGATCGGACCAACAACCTCCCACACTGAAGGTGAGCACACTACCTAAATACCACAGAGGCAGTATTTATTCACTAGAGAGTATGTTTTGATAAGAAAAAATTGTACCTACAAGTTCATATATACTTACACTATTATATAGAGCTCTCTCTCTTCCATCTCTACTAAAAATACTTGAAATCTTTGCTTTAAATGCTGATCTGTAATGTAATGGGTAAAAATGTTTGTAAAATAAATGAAGAATGTGTCTATGGGTCACAGATGCCCCCGCTTGTAAATATGAACTTCCACATACAGATGCAGGATTCACATAGTTAAGACCGTTTTGTGATCATAAGAATAAGTTTCATGATATTTGGTTTAGGCAAACTAAAGTTAGAGAACGGAAACAACAACGGAAATTTAGCAATTTTTCCATTTATAAAGGGGCATAACTCAAGTACGGTAAAAGTGATGCCACCCAATTTCGAACTTGATATGTGTTTTGTGGTAATAAGCATTGTGTATAAGTTTTATAACATTTGGTTGAGGCAAACTAAAGTTTGAGAAATGGAAACGAAAAATTCAGCAATTTTTATGTTTATAAAGGGGCATAACTCATGAACAGTAAAAGTAACACCGCCCAATTTCAAACTTGATCTGTGTTTTGTGGGACACTAATTTTCATGGTTTTTCCTTGGTTTAGGTAAACCACTAATTCAAATGTTCATAAAGTACACATATTTTATAGGTCTGAATGCAGATTTTAGCAAAACCATGAAATCAAATATCCATGAAAATATAATTTTTCCTTATTACACAAAATTTCCACAGTATATAATTCTTATGGTTTATACTTTGAAAGGTCATATAAATGGTAGTGACACAATTTTTTTTTTTTTTATCAGGATTTTTTTTTTAATGTTTTCTCATACATAAACCAATTTGAAATACAAATCAATAAATAAAATTCATTTCTATTAGGTCTCCAATATAGAAAACTGAATTCAAAGAAGAAAGATATAATTACTGAGGATAAGCTACAACACATATACTTTTGATAAGCATTATAAATGATCCTGTACATCATACAAGCTTGTATGAAATAAGGGTCTGCTAGACTTAATGTGGGTTTGGTCATAACTTGCCTTCTTTCTGCTTTATGGAATATGATCAGTAAAACACACACAAGAATAGCTACTGAGAATACAGCAACTATTATACCAATCTTTCCTGACCCTGCTTCATCTTTTTTATTATTATTCCCTGGGCAGCATTATTTCCCGTGTTAGATCCACTTGAAGCTGGTGTCTGGATAACACTAAAATAGAAACGTTGTGGAGTTGAATTGTGGCATTTCAAAATTTATGATATTATATTTTCTGTTCTAAGGTTAAAACACTAGAATAAAACTATTAAATCATATAGAGCTTAATTTCATCCATCCTAAACTGTATAATCTCAAGAAAAAAATTCAGTAAACTTTTTTAGGTTAATATCAAAGTAATTTATTGGTATAAACAACAACCCACTGTATCATCAAATGAACACCATGATCCTCATTTGAAAATAATAGAAATATATATTACATGGATGGCTATTTTGGCTATTTATATTAAAACCAATTGATCAACATGGTTATAAAATTTCATACACATTTTACATGTAGTGTACATGTGTGTTAAAGTGCAGTTGTATATATGTATATTTTCTTATATATAAAACTTAGCAGACTTTAGTGGGTACAAAACATTTAAGGTAAATTAGCCTTTGTAGTCATCAGAATTTTCAAAAATTGAGAAATTAAAGCATAAAATGAATATTGGCTATTACAAATGACATCTTGGATATTTTGTGTAGTATGTAGTGGCTCAATTTCAATTTTACTTATCTTATACAAGTAACTTTCACAGTACCAATGGCCAAAATGATTTTTCAAATTGCAGTTTGAAATCATTTCTTCGTGTTTTGTCATAAATAAGGCCGTTGATTTTTTGTTTGAATTGTTTCCCTATTTGCCATGTTGGGTCTTTTATAGTTGATTATACAGTATGTGTTTTGGGTATAGGTGCTGGAGACCTATAGTTGCTTCAATCTGCTTCTTTTAAACTCTTTTAGATAGTTGTCTCATTGGCAATTATACCACATCTCCTTACTTTATATTTAAAAATAAACTTTAAAGGACTGTAATTGATATTATTCATTAGCAGCATCAAATTGATAAGCAGATTATCTGAAGCGGTGTTTAACCACAATCTTTGATATATTCAAGTTAAGTCTTGCATTTTATTCAAATAAATTGTATTAGTTTGATATAATTTTCAAGGCATAATTTGGTATGGTGCAGAGATTAAAGAAGTTTATGAGGCAAGTTTGGAAATGTTCTTTTTTTATGATAGATGTATTCTGTTTATCTTACACTTCAGGTGTGATGCATGTGTTAGGTGTTTCCCATATAAACAGATAAACACAATCTCTTGATTCTGACAGAAGGTATGGTGGAGACTGAAATAAAGAAATGGAAACAAATTAAATTCCGTGCTTGGTATACCAAAAACTTGTACAGAATTTCTTTACAGCTTTTTTTATCCTCTTCTGCATCTCAATTTCCTCAGTAACTTGCAAACTTACAATTTAAGCACTATTACTTTACATAGCCTTTTTATTAATTTTGAGTGTTTTCATTTTCAATTGAATTTAGTAACTTGCCAACAAGCAGCTATATCACTACTACTTTTCATCCCATCAACAATGTATTTCTAAGCTTGTCAATAATTAAAGCACACCCACGTTTACATCATAATTCAAACAATTTAATTATATCTTCGACAAAACTCCAATATCACATTGTAAAAAAGATGACTCCAAATCATTTATGGTAATTTTGCTTTTCCAAGCTTGAGAAAAGTGGTCAGGAGTGAATTTCCTGGTCAAAACGTTTTGATTGCCAAACCTACATAAATGAATAAATAAAAGTTTTGTTGAAAATAAATGACTACAATACTGTCTTTGTGTTTTATTTGTTCTTTGGTAAACATTTTCTGCAAATTCGTGTTATCGGTTTGTGTATTGATTTTCATGGTCACATGGTTTTGTTAAACCCAAAGAAGAGCCAAGAACCAAAATGAAAAGGAGATACAATGTACCAAATATGTGAAAGGATGTTTTCAGCGGAGTTATTGTGTCATTATTGTGATATCATGATATCAATTCAATGCTTATAAATCATATAATAATCAAAAATAATTTTATATACTTGAGGTTTACCTTTTTAGAATTGCAATGGAACTGTATGATACTTTTAGATTTTTTGGTTTTATCATTTTCACATTCTTGATCTGACGAGTATTCAGCTTGTAAAACATCATCTGCAATGTAATAACAAGTAGTTCTTGGTTATACAAGTGTAAAATGGTTATTTTTGAAATCTCAATTGGAGATTTTATATGAATTTATAGGGTTAAATATACTTACCACAATTTATATCTATATTATATAGAATATGTTTGCCTTCATAAATGTAAATTCATGGTAAGTATATTTAACCAAATTCATATAAAATGGTTATCTCAAGAAGAGATTTTAAATGAATTTATAGGGTTAAATATACTTACCACAATTTTTGCGATGAGAACATGTTATGAAGGCAAACATATTCTATATAATATAAATGTTAATTCATGGTAAGTATATTTAACCAAATTCATATAAAATGGTTATCTCAAGAAGAGATTTTATATGAATTTATAGGGTTAAATGTACTTACCACAATTTTTGCGATGAGAACATGTTATGATGGCAAACATATTCTATATAATATAAATGTAAATTCATGGGTAAGTATATTTAACCAAATTCATATAAAATGGTTATCTCAAGAAGAGATTTTAAAAGATGAGAAATTTATAGGGTTAAATATACTTACCACAATATTTGCAATGAGAACATGTTATGATGGCAAACATATTCTATATAATATAAATGTAAATTCATGGTAAGTATATTTAACCAAATTCATATAAAATACACAACCTTCAACAGTATCAAGATAAATCCTTTCAGCTGAACAATAGCCAAAAATGTTAAGCAATAAATTCTCTGAAGAACTTATCAAATATGGCATACATTGTATTAATTCACATTTACAGAAACTTTTTATTGATAAGAATGAGAGAAAAATTATTTCTAAAGCTTTTTTAAATTCAAAACTTCTGTACCATTTTTTATAAATAGAACTGTGTGAAAATACAATGTAATATGCTATTTCTTATAGGGACCAAAATATTCTTAAAATATTGAATAATAGTCCATTTCTGAAAATCAATGATCTATAAATACATTTTCTGAAAAAAGAATTTGATCATCACTGGGATAAAATTTTATGCAACAAAGCATTTTTTGAAATAGGTAAAATATATTTTTACCTTCTATGTAAAACTTTCTGTTATTGACTTGGCCTATATTCATTCCTCCTCCAATATTAGCTACATGTTTACAAACAACAGCATCAGAACAACCACTGGTACGTCCTGAAGTGTCTATGTAGTATGTTGACTTTCCTTCTGATAAACTGTACGATCTAATAATAGGAAATATAATTTCAATATAGCTAGTTAAATGTGTTTCATAATAATAAATACTTTTACACTAGGAAGTTTAAGTGTATTGGTAAATCAAAAAATCTATTGAAATCTAACTACATATATGAAAAATTTGACATGAAATTGGGGAGGCAGGAGGAATCGAGATATGATATTTTATATTTGTGATGATCATCCATGTTTATACCAATTACCCACAGAGAAATATGTATGAAATCTTAACTGTGTCTCATATATTTCAGATTTATTACAGGGTTTGTATATCTAATACTTCATCATGTCAAAACTAAACTGTATGGTTAAAGTCCTGACATTTTTCCAATAAATATGTTGTCATCAATGCTGACAAAAGAGTATGTGTAGGACCAAGTATGGCTAATACTTAATTTATCAAAAATAACATATACATTTCCATTTATTGAAGATCTAAAATACTGCAAATACTACTAAACTGTAATGTAAGAGTGACACCATAATAACAAAATTATAGATGTCACTATATTTGACCTCTTTAGATGAAATGCATGACAATGAAAAATAGTTTGAAAGGGATAAATAGTGGCTTAAATAATCCCTGTTCCTTTAATCAATATCTTAAAATCATATTTGAACAACAGGTGCCTGTATAATCAAATTACTTTACTGGACAAGAATTCTTACTTGATATTCAGTTTATCTAGATGAATTATTCCACCAGATCTTGGATCAGTTATAGTCTTATTTATTACTCCTATTTCTTCTCTGAAAATGTAAACAAATTATTATTATCAAAACCATAACCAAATGTTATAGAAATTCATAAATTACACTTTTAAATTTTCAGTCCAACAACTTTTTCATTCCAGTCAAATTTAAAATCAAATACTGTGAATTCAGAAATTATTGTGTGCATTTATTATTGTGATTTTTGAAAGTGGGCACAAATGAGATTAATTATTTGTGATTTCACTTAATGCTGTAAACAAATAATGCTATGATAACTTTTTAAAATGTTTTTATTGTTATGACACCTATTGACTTGATTTTAATGACAGTGAAATCTGTCCCGCAATTTCAATACTGAAAATTCAGTATTTTTAATACGACCATAAAACAATTTTTGTTTAAACTTTAGTTTAAGTGAATTGATCTCTATGAAATTTTACCAGAAGGTTCAATACCACAAAAGGAAGGTTGGGATTTATTTTAGGGTTATTTTACCAACAGTTTAGGAATTAGGGGCCAAAACAAGCATTTTTGTAGTTTCAGGACAATAACTTTTGTGTAAGTGTATCCTTTCATTTTCTATGGATCTCTCTGGAATTGTACCACAAGGTTCCATATCACAAAGGGAAGGCTTAGATTGAGTTTGGGGTAATTGCCCCAAACGTTCAGGAATTAGGAGCAAAAGGGCCAAAACAAGCATTTTGTAGTTTCCAGACAATAACTTGTTTAAGTGTATGGATCTCTGAATTTGTAATACAAGGTTCCATACCACAAAGGGAAGGCTGGGATTGAGTTTGGGGTAATTACTTCAAGGGGGTCAAAAGTTTGGAGGATTTTTCAAGTTTTTTGGGGTTTCATATTTTTTCTTTAAGATTTTTCAAAATTTGGGGGGAGTGGATTTTTCATAAATTTTTTTTTTTTTTTTTTCTAAAAATTTCCATTTTACATTGATTATTTCTGATTTATATATAGAGCAACAAATACTGATATGGCAGGAGATACACACCAAACAGGGTGTGTAAATTATTATATATAACAGATTAACAGTATTGTGCAATAACAAGAAATCTTCAATTGCATAGTTATTGCGCAATAGCAAGAAATCTTCAATTGTGCAGTATTGCGCAATAGCAAGAAACTGACCGCCACGAATAGCCCAAAAGCGGTGTTAAAAGTGGCGTTAAAACACCAAAATCAAAATCAAATCAATTGTGCAGTCAATAGCAAGAAATCTTCAGTTGCACAGTATTGTTCAATAGCAAGAAATCTTCAATTGTGCAGTATTGCGCAATAGCAAGAAATCTTCAATTGCACAGTATTGCAAAATAGCAGAGTATTGCGCAATAGCAAGAAATCTTCAATTGCATAGTATTGCGCAATAGCAAGAAATCTTCAATTGTGCAGTATTGTGCAATAGCAAGAAATCTTCAATTGCACAGTATTGCCCAATAGCAAGAAATCTTCAATTGCACAGTATTGTGAAATAGCAAGAAATCTTCAATTGCACAGTATTGCGCAATAGCAAGAAATCTTCAATTAAAAATAAATACAAATCTTTTAACTAATTTCAATGGGATTAATATAAAGTCTTTTATTTTGGGGGGTTCTAACCTTGTATTACTATTTTGGATATTGTGCCCCATTTTTAAATTTGTATACATTGAGATCCAAAGGGTCCAAAATTAAACTTTGTTTGATTTCATCTAAAACTGAATTATTGCGGCTCTAAGAGCTCTTATTGTGCATTTAGATTTTTTATTTTGGACCCTGTTTTCACATTAGTCCATATTAAGGTTTGAAGGGTGCAAAATTAAACTGTGTTTGATTTCAACTAAAATTAAATTTTTGGTGTTTTTTTATGTGCTGAATATAACCATGTTGTTAGATTTTGGATATCAGACCATACTAGGTAAATTAAATGTCCCATTTCAAATTTTTAAGATCTCTGACCACATTTATTTTGTGTCAGAAACCTATATTATGTCAAAAATTTGATCATAATCCAAATTCAGACAGTATCAAGAGCTTGAATATTGTGTCCAAACTTGCCCTAACTGTTCACGGTTCGACCTCTGGGGTTGTATCAGGCTGCACTCAGCGAAGCATTTTATTATATCCTATCAAACTGAACTTTATACAAGACCTATTCAATATCTGAGATTCTATGATACTTGACCTATGAGCATCAGATAACATTTTTCTACTGGTTCCTCAAACAGTTTCCCTGAAGCAGGGATGTATGTGATAATACTGTGAGGGAAAATAGCAACTAGCTAGGTGTATTCATTTGTATGAAAAAGCATTAAAGTTGTAATTTTCAGCAGATGAATTCCTGCTCTGTGTTAAAGTTATGCCATTATTATTTAAAAAGAGGCTTTGTTGGTAAAACATACATCTTGCACTCTAAACAAATGGCTAAATAAACTTAAGAGTTTTTATGAACCACACCATCAGACACAATGATTCCAAAAGGAAAGGGGATATAATTTAACTACACATACACTACATTTATAAACAATAACATATTACCTTTCAACTCTGCATGCCACATGAGATTTCCATTTAAATTCAAACACACAACTATTGCTGTCACTTCTACAACATAAAATCAGTGTTTATATAACTTGGTATTTACATCTTATGTTACTTGTAATACTGACTTTACTTCTAAATTTGGGGTGGTGAAATCAACCATCTAACTGTGGGATTGTTATTCGCACTAATTCAGTAACTATTTCAACTGTAAGATCCTCGTGTTTGAATCAGAATACCTGTATTAAATTTGAATGCTTCCCAACATCAATCTCGATTTTATTGTCACAGATTTCCACTTTCCTGCTTGCAAATCAAATTGTGTGACTAATTTCCTGTGACCTTTTTTCATGTGATTTTTCTGTTAAGCCTTATTTATTGGAACAGTATTTTTGTTATACTGATTTTCATTGGATTTAATAGCTTTAATGAAACCACAAAATTTAATAATGGAAAATTTCTTTAGTGCAAATCTTAAATCACAATTTCAAAAACATGCAAACCTCAAGTTTTTTCAAACACTAAATTCTAACCCATGAATAAGAGTAGTTGAAATCAATGTAATGTTCAACACATTATTTCAATCAAATGGAAGTCAGTGCTTTATGTTTAAAGATGATTTCTTTTAAAAGAAAAGGTTACGGTAGCCATGCAAATCTGAAATTTAATTTTTTTGTGAGCAACAGGCAGGGGTTTATAAATTTAAAAGGCAACAATAGTTTACAAATATTCAAATCTTGTAAATCGATTACGAAGAGACAAATCATGGTAACAAACAAAAATTAAAGGAAATCGCAGGAACTCCAAAACATGAATAATGAGGAAAATGACCAAAAAATAATGCATGCAAAATTAATGATCTGATTTCTAAATAAAATTTATAGAAGGCATGGGTGTAATACAGTGTTCTCCCAGGATTTTGGATAGCACCAGGGTAACGCGTGTGGACAGCTTGGTGAAAAGATTCATGCAATCAGTCGCGCTTGCGTCGCTTAGCTATATTTCTAGTTTCTACACTTTTATGTCTCTTGTTTTGTTTTAATACTGTGTTACTGTTTTATGTAGACATTGAGTCCGAAAATTATTGGCAAAATAGAAGTAAATCAATAAACAGTTTGTTTACTTTAATATTTTTTAAAATAAATAAAACATGATTCATTACAAAATATTCATCTAAATTTAAAGTAATTAAATCTTTTATAAAATCCATGATCAATATAAATAAAATATCATTCAAAGGAGACCAAAATGTTCAATTTAAAAACTTTCTAGTTTCTAGAAAAAAGTTGGTGTATATTAAAGGATTCTTGTCATAAGGAGATATAAAATTAATAAGAACAAATATTGTTGTATTATTTGAACCAGTTTCTATTTTAAATTTTAATAAAAGAAATTTTTCATGAATTTTAAAACATTTTGCCATAGATTTCATGTAAATATTAACCTTTCTTTTCTTTGGTGATAATCAAACATAGATAAATCTACAGACTTAATACTGCACTGAAATATAAATCTTTATTTGTCATGATCCATTTAGAAAGAATTCCTAAATCTATAAATATATGTTAGGTCTATAGATCTATAAGTAACCATATTCAATGTCAACAACAAAATCTCCCTATTTTCCCCCTAAATGACAGGAAGTAGATATAAATAGATTTAACATGTGCTTATGGATAAAATTTACAAAATTACTTCTGTTATTCATTAATTGTGGATATAGATATCTAGTTTGAAGGTACAGTCATGCATTTTATTTATAAAATAGAATAGATTGCAATTAATTGTAAATAAACTTGAATATTCTACGTGAACTAACTGGGTCATGTGATATGTACAGATGTCTGTTCCCTTTTAATTACTTGTTGACAGATACTATAGTTTGAAACCCGACTATCATGCAATATCTATGTCATAATTAAAGATAATTTTGGCCATGGTTTAATCAGACAAATAATACTATAATATAAGAATTGAGAAATGTATAAATGTCAATTATATGTAAAGATCCAACTTTATTATGTACAAAAAATGTACCGGTCCACACTGTTTGTGTACAAATATTTGCCGACTTGTCACTGGTCAGAGCTTGGGTGGTGAGTGAAGCCATGATTAAATAGTTATCTGTGATCATACAGTTATGATCTCTTAATTAAAACACAAAAGAATCATGTTACAAGTGTTAATTACATTGATTAAACCCAATCAACAAGGTTAACCTCATAAGGTAAATCAATCACGTGGTGTAAACAGTCTGGGTTGAACTGGTTTGAACTGGTCAAAATTCACCTGGAATTTTATACCGCACGGAAAAGATTTAACAAGGTGTTTAAAACTTAAACGATTTCGATTTTTAACCGAAAATTATAGCACCACGGAGAAAAATTATACATCGCGGTAAGAACGATACCACCACGGTAAAAATTATTCATCGTGGGCCCTTGGTCCTTTAAGGGCCTGGGGAGAACACTGTGTAATATACTTCATGCATGTCATATTTGATCAAATCAAAATCTGCATTTTATACCTTACAACATTTCATCCAAGTATTTGAAACTTTCAATCTTGATTGATTCACAATTTTTTTAGAGGAATGTATTTGAGTAAATGTCTTTTTTACATATCAGCTGGGTCAAGATGTGCAATTCGTTTCAGGTAGGCGGTAATGGTAGCTTTTTCCTCAATTTCTTTGCTAATATTGTAAACTTGAATATTCATGATGGCTTGTTTTTAAGCTGAGACATTTTCACATATGTTGTTAAATTTTTGGAGGTAGGAAATGAGATTCATTTTCCCGTAATTTAGCACACCCCAAAAAATCCTTTGTGATGCCGCTTCTTGAGGTAAAAAATCCCTTTTTCACATAATACGTTCTTTGAAAATTTAGTTCTTTGCATACATTTCATAACTAAATAGTTTTTACATCCTTATTCTATAGTCCTCTGCTCTTCAAATCAGCACAAATAGTTAAGCTCAGTCAATTTAAAAAAATTGAAACATGTCCATTATCACCACACAGAATTTTTTTTTTTTTTTTTTTTACCCACTATTTTGGAGTTCCTCAGTTTGAGGTGCATTAGGGATATTGACCCATCTATCAAGATACTTACCCAGGTACATACACAGGACCTCCAACTGTATTCCCACATTCAAATTTGATGACAACTTTTGCCAAAAGATTGTCACTTCTTCGTTTGGCATGTGAACAAGCTGAATTTCCATGTGAGTATTCCAAAACTAATGTTTTACCATCAGCTAAAAATACATGTAAGAGTAAATCATAACTAAATGCATGCAATTAATACATTAAAACTATTTCAACCATGGCATAAGGAATTTTTGTTAACTTTAATAAATAATACATTTTATCAGTTTTCTACTGTAACTGATGTTTCTTAGGCTTATGAACTTTTTCTCACATTTTGTATGATAATGAATTATATAAGATAGACTTCTCAAAATCATTTCCACTGCTAATGCCAAAGCTTTGCCAGAATATATTATCTTTAAAAAAACACATTTTCGCTATTTACTGTAACTGATGTCTTCCACTTACAGACTTTTTTCTTGTGAGATTCTGACTTGTTGAAATCTAAATAAACTCATCATAGATACTATACTAAAAAATTTTAAATCATTTCCACTCCCTATGCCAAAACGTTGACAAGATAATATATCTTCAACATCTGAAGCACTCAATTTTCATGTACAAGGAAAATTTTGCACTCTTATCTAATGTAATTTTTAAAGTACATAATGCTTATACTACTTTAGATATATACCATGCATTTTGCACTAGACTTGCAATTATGGTTTCTGTTATTTTCAGACTTACTTTCCTTGAAATAATTATATACATTTGTACAATAAAATAGGTCTCAAAGATAGATTTCACTTGATAATCTAAAATATAATAGATAAAGGACAGGGTATATGGCTTTTATAATTGATGTTCCATTTGAATATTTACCATCCATGCTGAGTTTCTGTGTAGAAATCAGGCCTAACGTATCTATCAATCCAGATTTTGTTTTTCTACATCCTGCTGCTGTTGCAGGGCAGCTTTCTGAATTCAAATTACTATGAACACCTTCACATATATTCAGCCAATATCTAAAACAGTCAAATAATGTTATCAAAATTCCATGTATAATACAGATCTGTAATACTTTTG
This sequence comes from Mytilus coruscus, assembly GCA_017311375.1. Taxonomy (NCBI): domain Eukaryota; kingdom Metazoa; phylum Mollusca; class Bivalvia; order Mytilida; family Mytilidae; genus Mytilus; species Mytilus coruscus. The sequence goes on along the minus strand of CM029603.1, from coordinate 35,629,970 downwards.
TTTATACTGGCACAATGATGCAAAGAATATCAGAAGGGAAAATAATACAAATATGTGTATTTCATTGCATTCATAATTTCATTTCATTTACACTCATTCTCAGGAAATCAGGTCCAATACGTGATTTGTTGTCCCTGAAGATATTTGAAGCCTCATCTGCTTTAAAATGTCTAAACAAATATGTTTTTGAAAGTCAAGGAAGATATCTAGCTAAAACTAACACAATTGCTACGTAGAAGAATATTAAAATTACTCCAGCCTTACACTAAAACGTATTATTTTGAGTAAAACGAATGTCCCTGATGGTATATATATTTTTTCTGTTGAGTATTTAACTTAAGAAGCTTGTAAAACATGTACCTGTCTTGCCTTTTCCGATCTATCACCATTTAGCCAATACAAATTTATGTCATTTTAAGTAGTTTGTCATAAAATAAAACCAACACAGTTTTGAGAATATATGTCACTATTTCTTTGACCAGATACGTTACTAACTTTTAATTAGACTCTATATTTATCTAAAGGTCAATTGAAAGAATGATTTTGTTGCTTTTGAAGTGTTAGTCCATAGTTATAACCAAAACAAAATTGTATATTGTGTATCTATAATGGTTTAGAAAATTGATAAGATCCAAAACTAGGAAATGACGATTGTATGTTAATTTTTAACAGATATGTTACTATGGAATCATTTGAATACACATTAACCACTTGCATGGGATCTATTTAACTGAATAAATATGTTTTTACATATTTGATCTTACTTTTCAACAGTGAAAAATGTCCTGGAATCAGAAAAATATCTGAAATAATGGACCACGAATAATTTGTTAAACAGATACGGTACCAACAGATATGTTACAATGTTTCGGTTAACGATGAAATATCGATATTATTTCGGAATTCAGACATATGAGATATCTGCCTTAATACATTTTTGTTTTGTTTAATGATCAATGAATAATATCATCAGTACAACAAGTTATCAGCTGCAACTTGTGAAGACATATGAAAGAACAACGTCAATTTTAGTAATTGTACTGATTTTAACTTGAAATTTTAATATATTTTTCGCTAATATATTAATTTAGATATTTTATCACAAAGATACAAATAAGACATCTTAATTTTGTACCTACAGGATAAAAATAGTTTTAAAGTATTGTAATTCAGTGTGCAAATATTAAGTAACGTATTTGTTGCATGCCTTGAACAGATACTTTACATCGTATATCCTATTGTTTCATTCGAGTTTGAAGCGTTACACTCACTTCTTTGATTTCAAATATTACATATTTAAAGTTAATTTATAATTGATAGTTCCAGAACCGATATAATAGAGTTTTTAATATAAAATTGTCTTCTCAACAGATACGTGATATGTTCATTTCAAGTTGAAAAAAGATAATATATATATAAACATTTGAAAAATATATGAAATTAATATGAGCAGTTGTTGATAAATGATATTTAAACCTATTTTGAGTAATATCTTGATACATATTTTATCAAGAACAACTAATTGTTATGTTTTTTGTCTTCAAAGTTATGTTTTATCAAGATATGCATTCAAGAACAATTCATTAACTTTTCAGAGTCTATTACTTAAGATTTAGAACTATTAATAGGATCTTAGGTACCTCTAGAGTAGTTTTGGAGGGAAAAATCTAAGCAATGACACTTTGTATGAAAATTTGTTTGCTAAGGAAATAAAACATGACGATAACATATCTGTTATGTGGAAAACAGTGACCCATAGTCCTAACCACGATATTATTTTCACAGTAAGAGCTAAGATCAACCACTTTGGAAACTTTCAAATCATATATATACGAATCATTTGAGCATTATTAAAAGTTGGTTTACAGAAATTTATTTTCCAAGTATAATTTTGGCAAATGGTCCCGATTTGCTGAGAATCAGTGTTTAGCTAATTCTTTTACAACCCTTCAGGTCATATAGTTCCTAATGTGTCTACATGATACATCCCTGGCTTTGAGATGTTTAGGTTTGAGTAAAATTCTGTTGAAGGTAAATCAAGAAAAATGCTTCAAACGCAATAAATCTATAATCTTATCTTTTTTTCAGATCTTTTTTATTCTCTGACCGTATAGAATAATTTTAATTTCATACTTACTGGTTCCCTGCTGAATCTTTTGCTTGCCAGGATTTTGTTTTACTGGACAGAATATTTAGGTCATAAATATGGCCACCATAACTAAGAGAACAACTATCGGCAACATTTGGACACACCTGTCTTGTATTCCAAGTAAAGGCTGCTTGACAGGGTTTAATCTACAGAGTTTATAATATAGTCAATTAAAATTCATGACTTCTGTGCATTTATCAAAAACAATTTGAGTAGAGATCTGTCAATCTTTTGGCAAAAATCAACAAATAAACAGCATGCTGACTTTGTTTAGTATAATTGCATGTTTCAAATCAATCATATGAATAAAAACATCTGCAACTTGCCAAATTCATTCAAGAGGACATTTGCAAATAATAACACATAAATTTTGGAAGAAATTGGCACATCTAATATATACAAATATGTTATGGGCCATATTTTATATCAATTTGGATAGTACAAGCTTTAATTTGATTTTTTTTTATGGTCCATTATATTACAGATTTTTTACAAAGACTTACAAATGAAATTTCAGGTTTTCCAATGGGTACATCTGGATCACAATTAAACTGTATCATTCCAGAACTTTTTGTGTTACCTATATTAAATATAAATTCATGATTTTGTAACATTACAGCATGTATTAAGATAACATTTTTTAACAAAGCTGCTTTATTATGAGTATTCTTATTTTTTGTCCCCTGTGCAACGCATTGCGGGGGATATAGAAATACTGAGCGTCCGTCCACCTGGTCTTGTTAGCGCTCTCACATGTACAATCTTGCCAGATTTTTTTAAAACTTATATCATAGATTTAAATCAGCAATGTCTCGAACAGGTTCGAAAATCAGTGCTGATCAACTATTTTTTTTAAAGTTATGCCCCTTGGAAACGTTAATTATATGGAAAATTGCATCATTAGCGCTCTCATTTGTACAATTTTTGTCAGATTTTTATGAAACTTATATTGTAGGTTTATATCAGCAGTCCTGAACGAGTTTGAAAATCAGTGCCGATCAACTATTTTTAAAAGAGTTATGCCCTTTGAAACATTAATTATATGGAAAATTGCATCGTTAGTGTTCTCATGTGTACAATTTTTGCCAGATTTTTATGAAACTTATATTGTAGGTTTATATCAGCAATGTCTGGGACAAGTTTGAAAATCAGTGCTGATCAACTATTTTTAAAAGAGTTATGCCCTTAGAAATATAAATTATAGGGAAATTTGCATTGTAAGTGCTCTCACATGTTCAATTTTGCCAAATTTTTATCAAATTCATATCAAATGTATATGACAGCAATGCCTTGGACAATTATGAAATTAAGTGAAGATCAAATATTTCTAATGAGTTTCCCTTGGAAATATTAAATATAACGGAAATTGCTCTCAAGTCTTCAACTCTCTAGTAAGATAATTTTAAAAGTTTTAAAGTAAAATATGTGCAACACGGGGAACAATGGAACTCTGTTCTTTTATTTATTTTGACAAATTGTAATGATGACACCACAACCTGTTATATGCTCTTATATTTTGACATTTATGGCATATTTATTTATGAAAATATTTCTCTTATGTGTCCTTCTTCATATTTTGGCTTTCAATCAGTTTATTTATCAAAATTGTTATGCAATTCACCCAATTTTTTTGCCATATTCATGCTTAATTTCCTGCCAAATTATCTAACATATGTCTTGATATGCACTATGGTGTCATGAAATAGAAGTTCCCTCATAATATTAGTTCAAAGTGGAAGAAATATTCCGTAATATTGTTTCCACTGGAACAAATATTACAGCATTTGTTCTTAATGGAATAAGTAGTATAGAATATTTGTTCCAACAGGAACATTAGTATTATGACATTGTTTGTAACAAAGTTTCCAGGGAAACTTTTGTTTGACAGAACAAATATACTTTGACAGTGGTTGCCTAAATGTTTGTATTTTATCTGTATTTCACAGTGAAAATTAGAACAGTATTAGTTTTTTAGATATAATTTATAATTTGTTGTTATTATCCGGCAGTTATGTTCTTCAATGAACAGATGTAGCATAATTGATATGTAGCAAAGAAATCCACTCAAACCAGAGCTAAAGGCCATCTTGAACATGCAGTTAGGTAAAGTTTTTGCTTCATGTTGAAGGCCTCACTGTGACTTTGAGATGAAGAAACAGCAATAAAAGATTTGTTCCTATGCTGTCTTTTTTTGTTTGTTCAGGTAATGATTTAGTGTCATCAATAGATACACTATATCCTTTTCTTTTCCATTTTTTTTCCTTTTTTTTTTAAGTAAGATAAGTTTGTCTTAAGTACATCTTTATTATTTTTGTGATAAAGTTCAAATCTGCACTCTTTATTTAAAAACCACTAACAAATCCACAAATATTTAAGTTTATAAGATATTTATTCATTCTATTTTTAGAATCTTTGGAAATATGAAATCAATTAACCTATAAAGGATGAGTAAATCTAATTCACTTAAAATTTAGAAAAAAAGAATTAAATCATTAAAATTAACAGCAAATAGGACAAAAAACTTAGAAAATAATTATCAATGCAAAAGTTCCTACATTTCACAGACCAAGACAGTAAAATATAGCCATAAGATCAAGCTTTCCTACAAATAATTTTCAGATTTTAGTTAACAAAATAAAATTACCTTGACAAGTATCTCCATTTCTAAAGTCCATTTGTAGATTGCCATCAGTTTTTGTAAAAGTCCCACTACCAACACTTCCATATTGGAACCCTTTGGCCCCATCCACTTTACATATAGATGTGGCATCACAGCCAGGTGTTGATGTTTTAACTTTGTCACAAATATTCACCAAGTACTTCACTATCTTTCCATTTTCTGTGTTTTGCACCTGAGGAAATAATGTAAAAAAAAATTTATTGATTCTGTTTTAGACCTAATTATGTGACTTAACTGTCAGTGTTTCATTCTTTATTTTTATAGTGAAGATAAAAGTCTGACCAAAGAGAATTTCATATTAACAAATCAAACATTTTCAACTTGTAAGAAATTTTACCAAGCTGCTCTTGGAGAGCAAAACTCAAGTCAGCAATGTTAATAGCTCACACATAAGAAGAAAGCATACTTATAATCCTATTAGATTTTAAATTCATTGTATTAGGGTTAATGAGACAGACAAATTTGTATTTATTCAACAGTTGAACATTTTGATTTTGTGAAAAAAGTACTACTGGGTCTATATTTTTTTTTTGAAGGACTGTGATAGGAAGGGTGAAACATTTACAGTAGTCACAGTAATACTTATATGACAATAAACAAATGTATTTATTGTGTGCATGGACATTTCAAGCCATGAACAAATTAATGTGAAGTCAATGTACTATCAAAAGAGTAATTTCCAACCAATAAGAATGCCTTTTATTAATTTTCAATGACATATCTTTTCAAGACATGAGCACAACTTCACTTGAGAATTAAATCTTACATGAACATCTAAAAGGTTGTAATTTTAGTTTAAGATAATTATATTTGAAATAAGTAAATATTGAAACAAAACTGAAAATTAGCAAATAATTTTTAAAAAGTTTATCCTAGCTAAACCAAATATCTGTTTAATCCAGACAATTCTTCAGTCCAACAAGAGGTCAGATGAGACAATTTTCAATGTATCAGCCAAACCACACACATTCATTTATCTATAACATACTTCAATTGGGGTATTAGTCTTCAGTTCCTTCAGGTCTATATATAGTCCAGAATCATCTTTGTAGACACAATCTTTTAAGGACACTGGTACTTGCAGGTCACTTTCTTGACATACAACATTAGTATCCCATACAAAATTATAAACACAATCAGCTGAGATAGACTCAAGTCGGGGTTCACCCTATAAGATGAAATAGTATATGTAATCCTTTTTAAATACATAACTGATGATAAAATATGTACTTAAATAAGCTAAATAAGTCATGATTTTCTGCTTTCAGCAGTATATAGTTTCTAATAGAATGTGACTAACATGCATTTCAAGATATTTTAACAGGCAATTTCTGTAAAATGAACAATATATCATTTGTTTGTGTTTTTTTTTAATTTATAACTGCATCTTACACATTTATCTAAAGATAATCAAAGAATTTTAAAGGGTTAATGTGTGTAGAAAAGAGTATGAATGAAATAAAGTGATTTCATGATGAAAAATTATTTTTGGCTTGAACAGAATATTTTTTCCTGTTTGTACAAACAAAGAAAATACCAGTTTGCTATGCAGTATGGGTTTTGCTCATTGTTGGATACCGTACGATGACCTATAGTTGCGAACTTCTACATCATTTGTACTCTGATGGAGAGTTGTCTCATTGGCAATCATACCACATCTTCTTACTTTTATATCTCATAAATTCTTGTTATAATTGTCCTTTGGTCATCATGCTTTAAACTAGAAGTGTCCATTATATTTCTGATTCCCATATACTATTATGCATTTGATTATGTTCTGCATTACCTGTTCAGGACCTGGTTTACAGTTAAATACAATCCTAGTTGATGCATTCAGTTTGTCATTTGAAGGACACTTATTACCATTTATATAATCTAATGTTATCTTTCCTGTCTTTGTGTCATTATAGGGTCTAGCTTTTAATTTTCCCAAGCTCTACAATAAATATATAAACATGATTCATAGTAATTTACATTCTAGTATTTTTTTTAATACACTTTTCCAGGTATGTTCTAATTGTCATTTGCTAAGTAACTAACAGACAAATATTTAGGATATTCAAAGAAATGTTACAGTTCAAGCAACTGTAGGCAACATTTGGGTAAACATCAGAATATTTAATATCCTTGAAGCTATATTACATGAAGGAGAATTTCATATTAAAAAGAACAAAACAATGAACTTTACCTGTATGTTTTCTTCCCACAAATCCACTAAAATGTATATAAATGATATTCTTTATTCCTGACTTTCTCAAAATGTTCTTATACTTCAGGAAATGTAATGTCCACTTGATTCAACTATTAAATTTTTTAAAAGTTTTAATCTATCGGTATATATTTTTAAACTTTTAATAAACACAGAAAGTCAGCTACTACTTACGATAGTACTACTTCCTGCTTTGACAGAACAAGCACTTGCTGCTGGGGACACAAGGTATCATAGACAGGGTTCAAAGGTTCACAAACATTGATATAAACATAGAAAGTCAGCTCCTACTTACGATAGGGTTACTTCCTGCTTTGACAGAACAAGCACTTGCTCCTGGGGGACACAAGGTATCATAGATAGGGTTTAAAGGTTCACAAACATTGATATAAACATAAAAAGTCAGTTCCTACTTACGATAGGATTACTTCCTGCTTTCACAGAGCAAGCACTTGCTCCTGGTGGACACAAGGTATCATAGATAGGGTTCAAAGGTTCACAAACATTGATATAAAATGTCTCATTTGTAGTCTGTGATGATGATGGTAAGACCAAATGGTGTCCAGATCTCTTGATTAAAGGACTCAAGTCCAAGGTTTTGTCTTTTCCTATATCAGCTGAGCAAAGTATCTGTAAAAAATATTTCATTTAATTTCAGTGAATCTGATCATCTCTGAAAAACTTAAACACGTCTGGATCCCATGTCTCAAAGCATACCTTAGACTTTTATGCAACATTAGTCTTCCAATGATGACTTCAGCAAACTTCAGAAACAGAATCTAATATGCTGACTTCAGAATATTGACAAAACATCAACAGATTTTGTTATTTTATGTTACTATCGTAACACTAATGATACTCCTAGCTATGGCCTTTAAGCAGTATGTATAAGATATCTTAAATGATTTTAGCACTGTACTTGTAACAAATAATTATTAGTCATTCAGGCAACAGAACAGGATGGTGGTTGGCAAGACAGTTAATGCTAAATTTCTTCCAAACCTTTTCCCCCACTTTTCAACTTAAAATTTTAAGAAATTGGTAAGAAAACTCAAGAAACTACATACTGGACATGGAAATCTCCCATTTCTCCTTCCCTCCTTAAGTTAAATTCTGTCACCCTTTATTTGATTATCAAACTTATGAAGGTGCAGACAACAATTTAATTCAAACCTTTTCTTCACAAGCTAGTTCAGTTTTCCAGTGTATAAAATATGTGCAATCATCTGATTCATCAACAAATACTGGTGTTCCCTGTCCTGCATCTTTAGAACACACAAAGTTGATAACAGTATTTCTTTGAAATTTGTTGTGATGGCAAGAAGTTCCCCCAGTATAATTTAACATCAAGATGCCATCATCAAACACTAGTTTACTGTTAGCATTCCCAGCATTCCATTTTCTCTTCAGTCCTTCCTTTTCTTTCTGACAAGCACCTGTTATAATAATAACAGGTTATGATCATAACTATAATTCATACAGATATATAATTAGATAATCCACAGGTTATGTCCATTTAAACTTTTATAAGTTCTTTTGTCCCATCTGTATTTATTCAATGGGACAAGTGAACTGACAAAAATTTAAATACCTTGACCAAGAGGAGATGACTCTGTGTTAAACTTTCATTTGGTTCACAATAAAACAATCTAAACTTGCACAAAACATGTTTTTGTAATAATTGTCATTAAAAAGGGTTAAGTCTTGAACCACAGTGGTAGGTTTAAGAGTGGCCCAGGTTGTATCTACATGTCACATCAACACTTTAGCATAAAAGTAGGTGTAGCTGTCTCAGGTGAAAAGTGATGTAGATATCTGTCCTCTATCTACCTGTTGACCATATCAGCCATTTACCACTAAAATATATGTTGGGGTTTCACGTAGACTCCAAGACACTCAGGTTTGCTTTTTTACAACAACATGCAAGGCCTAATCTAGGATTTTGAGAGGGAGAAGTGACTTCTCCTTCCATGAGAGAGAAGGGAGAAGTGGTCAATTTCTTGAGAAGTGATATTCCATTACCATTTCGGTTGCATAGTGTTTTCGTGCTTATCACTGAGGAAATTGTTATAGATGCAATAAAAATATACTTGCAGTTTTTCATGTTATTGTACAAAATGTATATATAGAATGCTCTTAATAAAAGGTTTACACAATATAGTTGTTATTTATTTATTGATACAATTTGTACTGTCAACTTGAATTTAAGTCTAAATAAAATTTGTTGCTTGGGACATGAGGGAGTAGCCTAATAATATTATGATGCATTAAATTCATGTGCATCTGCCTCAATTTATTTTAAAAGTCCAGAAAAATATGACTTAGTTTACCCTGAGACTACTATAACACATGTTATAGTAGTCTCAGGTTTACCTGATAAATTTCACATGACTGGGAATTTAATTTATATCACCACTTGTCATTATTTTGTAAAACATTATTGAATGTCCAGGACATCATGTTAGTTGTAAATTGAGATTCTCGTTAAAGATTGTAATCCTATAAATGAAAATATCTGTATCTATTAATTAACCTATAAAGAGCTAATTTCTATCATTTTTAAAGATAACTTCCATATAAACGAAATTGTCGTGAAAAAAAAACACTGCTGATCACAAGCTGGTCGAGTGTCGACGCTTGCAATCACATTATCCATCAGCTGTCTTTCTACCTTTATATTTCAATTTTAATTCAATGAATATAATAAATCTACCGTTAATTCCCACCCTTGACCTACCGAATAGTACAATTGATCGACTCGTAATAAATAAAAATAAAACAAATCAGCTGAGTGATTACGCAAAATCCTCAGATGAAAATCATCTTAAAATGATAACTTAAACAGACGATCAGTTTTCCGTTTGAATAGTTTTGAATTTTATATCTGAGGACGCTCAAAGTCGCCATTGTATTTATTCAATTTGATCGTCGACAGTATTAGTCCTGGGTCGTTCGAAAATCTCCTTGTTAGTCGCCATTTTGTTCACCTGTGCGACTTGTAAATCACAAGTTGTCTCCTTTACCAATTTTGATAGCGATTTGACTTCGCTATAAAGTCAGTCGGTCGGCGAGATTTAGCGATTTTCAAAATTCTTTGGCGACTTAAATTGTCATTTCGCCGGCAAGATTATGGCCTGAACATGTATCCATATTTTGTTCAAAGAATATCACCTTTGCTTCACTGACTTGGGATACTTATTAAAGATTAAAATCATAATGAAGAAATATATTGCCATTTGCATTTTTTATCTTTCCAAAGAGATATGTACTAAATATGTACAAGGAAATCAATCTCCCATTCAATGTTGATTGTTTATGGAGATGAAATATGCTGTTAATACTTTAGATCAGGACTAAAAACATTTAAAATGAAGAATATCTCTCCTATAACAAAAGCTTACCAACTCTGAATTATGAGAGTTAAACCTTGAATATTCATCAAAGATTTGCAAAAATTTAATCACCCATCAGGTCAGGAAAATACCTGATTCTCTCAGATCTGCTTTAATCATCATTATATTTCCTGTTGTTTTGAGGAATAAGGCTTAGTAAAAAATACTTGTTTTTAATGTCTCAATTGCTTTTAATATTCCTCAAAAAGTGTGAAACTTTCATCTTGGTAAATTAAAACTTTCTTATGATTAATCTAAAGTCAGGAATTAATAATATATATAATTTAGGAGATTTGTTGGTAGAAAACATACAAGTCAAGTTCAATGTTTCGTTCTATCAAAATATGAAATTCTCCTTCATGTAATTTAGCTTCAATAATAATAAATATTATTTTCAGTGAATATATTTTCAAGTTTTAATAGTGCTGTGTGGGTACTTTATCAATATTAACTCTTAAAATCTAGTCTAAAACCTTACCAGAGGTCCCCACACAATCTGAAGTCTGTAAAGTTTTACAGATCTGTAGATCAAATATATGGCCTCTCTTGTCCTCAATTGAAAAACCTTTCTGTGATAAACCATTAAAATTGAAGACATGACCTGTAAGATTATTCTAAATATGTTATTATTCTAAATATGTTATTAAGTTTAATATATACCAACATTAAATTGTAGATTTTATTCTACTATATGCAGCTGCTGTGATGATTTATGATGCATGCTGCATTTTTCCTTGTAAGTGTATGTACTGGCAAATATAAATATCAAGAGAAATGGGTTAGATGTAAATTTGACAGCAACCAAACCACACAAGAAACATAAGACATCTATAGGTCAACACAAGTTTTCAACAAAAGACAAGTGTCTATACAATATATTAAGCTCTATATGGTCTTACAAATAAGTTTAGAAAATTTGTAAATAAATTGAAGAAAGACTATAAAAGATCTGCCATCAATTCAAAATTCCCAAGATGACAAAAACGAAATATTTATCTTTTACTTTTTGTATCTTTGAAGTGGTTTTTGAATACTTAAGTCATGAAGAACATGATTAATTTATTATTTGTAATTGGTTTGAACTAGCATTCAGTAAATGTGAGTTCTCTTACATTGGCACTTTGTGTCTTTTGTCTTTTGTGAGTGGTGCCAATCTGATTTTTGTCTTTTTGTGAGTGGTGCCAATCTGATGAGTATTGCCAATTCCAACTGATTTTTACTTTTTGTTCTTTTGTAGTCAATATAACATCTACATGTGTAATAATAGCAAACACACTTTCTTGTTTTATATGGAGGTTTATTTTAACTGTATGCCCTAATTCTAACACACATAATAAAGCCATCTGCAGTTCACATGATGGAAAGGTGAACATAATCAAAGTACTGATGTACTTAACATCGGATGACTGCAAGTTCTAGTTGATGGTCACAAGCACTTGTCTCAGAAAAAAAATTATATCTCTATATCTGAAAGGGGTTAAGGTACATAGATATATATTTTTTTTCTGAAACAAGTTCTTGTGTGGATGATGAATAAATGAAAGGGAATTCAACCTCACCATAATAATTATTATTATATTGTAGTGATATAATCATTTGTTATCAGTATACTCTGGTTTGTTGTTATATATTATATTAATATTTGTATAACAGTTATATATATAGCAGGTTATCTTTATAACTCTACAGGCAAATTTTCATCCATTTACATATCATTCTATTCTACTATTCTAATGATAGTGCAGTGCAAGTGCATGGTGGACACTCTTCTGTTATTATTCGTTTTTCTAATAGATTGGATTTGAGTAGGCATTCATATTTTCCCGCTTTTGTTGCAAAACATTCTCGAGATATTCTTCCGCATGCGTTAACATATATTTCTCATGTCAGAGAGATTTAACTTGCCTGTTTCTGGGTTAGTTACAGTGCAATTGTTTCCAACTGTTTCTGTGATAGGACATCCAGCTTCTGTAGACCATACAAAATGGTGTTCACAGCCAACTCTAAAATGACCACCAGGGTGTGAGTCCTAAAAAGAACAAATACTTGTGATAACAAAAAACATCAACAAATAAGTGAAAACATAATAAAGGTGTTTCATGAACCTCATCCCAAAAAGGCTCAATTTTTGAGTGTCCATTTGGTTCAATAAATAACTCAGTGGTTACTGAACCAAACAATGAGCGCTCACAAACATGTTTAACCCCGCCACATTCTTTATGTGCCTGTCCCAAGTTAGGAGCCTGTAGTTCAGTGGTTGTCGTTGCTTCATATTTGTCATATTTGTTTTTTGTAAACTGTTTTGTAATAAATTAGGCCTTTAGTTTTCTCTATTGAACTGTATCATATTTTTCATGTCGGGGCCTTTTATAGCCGACTATAAGGTATGGGTTTTTCTCATTGTTGAAGGCCATAAGGTTGCTTATAATTGCTTATATTCACTTTATTTGAACTTTGGTGGATAGTTGTCCTATTGGCAATCATACCGCATCTCCCTATTTTTATGTTTTCCAGACATATTTTTGAGATAAAAGAATATGAACAATGGTTTCCAGAAATATTTTTGAGATAAAAGAATATGATGTATAGACACTAGTTTAGTCATTCCAGCCTTAACCATCTGACCTCCTCATAACACAGCAGTTTGTCACATTCACCGTATTAAACTGTCTGACTACAGTAGAATATAACACGTTTTGCAATACTCATCTTAACGGACTCCAGTAGAATAAAACATATGTGACACTTTAATTTTGCCATACTCAACATTACTGACTGACTACAGGAGAATATAACAGATGTTTTGCCATACTAACCTTAACTGACTGACTTCAGTAGAATATAACACATGTGTTGACACTCTAGTTTTGCTATACTAACCTTAACTAACTGACTGCAGTAGAATATAACCCATGTTGACACTCTAGTTTTGCTATACTAACCTTAACTGACTGACTGCAGTAGAATATAACCCATGTTGACACTCTAGTTTTGCTATACTAACCTTAACTGACTGACTGCAGTAGAATATAACACGTGTTGACACTTTAGTTTTGCCATCCTCACACAATTCTCCATTGGTGTAGAATAACTCCACTTTACCATTATCCACTAAAACCTGCTGTGCATTGACTTCACCAAGATTGTGATATCTGTAAATGTAATTCCAATAGCCTTAATTTTTATAAAGCTTTGAAATCGATGAAAGTATCACTTCTGCCATTATAAGATACAATATTTCAATGTTCCAAAGGTTCACCAAACATTTTATAATTGTAGAATTTACACCAATTTCCTACAATATAATCTACGTCACTTTTAATTGCTAGTGGAAACTGGTATATAGTGGGTAAATCACAATTCTTAAAACAAATACAGCTTTTAATTTTTGCACATGACTCAGCAAGTCTTAAAAAGCCATATCAAACTAATCTGTTGATCTGTATGGGTAGGTACTGAATAACTAACCAGACTTAGTTTATAAGGCCCTACTTTGGTCTTAGAATTTCTTTACTAGGAAAATAAGGTAATAAGATCTTCACAAGATATCTTATAAAATTCAAAGATTATATATATACAGGATATGTAAGGTGTTTCAAATGTATCCACATTCTAAAGCCAAAAAATGCCTGATGGCATTATTTTTTTCTTAAAAAACAGTGCTGGTTTTGACATATATAAATACATTTCTCTAATTCTTTGGCAATTTAACCCTTTCCAGAGCCACTGTATAAAAAAATTTAATCAACATGTGGTTGCCGATGATCTCAGAAGATGATTGGATGAGTTTAAGGGTCATAACCTTTGTCACCTCACTGGATGACTCAAAATGTGCTTACAGGTGTTAATGAAATTGACAACTTTGCGGAATGTGGAAGGCTCTCGAAAGGGATTTTCATTTATCAAAAATGAAAATTTATTTGATAATAATCAGAGAAACAGATTCTTACATAATTACTTGTGGATTATCGGACTTATCCATTCCCGATAGTTAAATTATTACTTTTAAAGTCCTCGCCAAGGCTCTGACTCTAAAATTCCATAATTTTACTATCTCGATTGGATAAATCCGATAATCCACTGGTACCAATGTAAGAATCTATATGTATTGAGTAGGAATATTGATCACATGCTAGAACCACGTAAAAACGTAGAAAAGAGATGTTTCTCATATAGAAAAATACTTTAATGAAAGCATCTATCTGGTTGTTGGTTCTTGCCTGTGCTCAATCTTTTAAAGTCTACAATTCATTTGATAATCAACATAAACTATTAACGGAGAGTTATGTCTTGCCTATTTGTTATTTTGATAATGCAAATTTTGAAATTAAAATAGTAATACTTTAACATATAAGTTATGCAGATATTCAAAGTCAAAGAACTATGACTGAAGGTACAAGGCTAAACAATCTCCATGGAAATGAGATGTGCCAATGCTAATACAACTGCAAACCAAATACCACTGACTTTTCATAAGTCATTCCCTTTAAACAAACCTTAACACAAACATTAACTTGTAAACTACGTAAAAGTTTCAAAGTAAATGAACCATAATTAGGGGATGGGGTTATATAATCTTCATGGAAATGAAACTTGAAAATGCCAATACATTTGCATACCGAATAACATTGACTTAACATAGTGGTTCATCTTAAACTGACCTAATCACAAACTAATACATGTAAACTAAGCAAAAGTTTGAAAGTCAAAAGATCATGACTGAGGGATAAGGACCAAATATTCTCCATGGAAATGAGATGTGCTAATACTTATACAACTGCATACCAATTATCATTGACCTACCAATAACGGTTCCCCTTAAACTGACCTAATCACAAACTAATACATGAAAACTAAGCAAAAGTTTCAAGATCAATAGACCATGAATGAGGGGCGGGGCCAAATTATCTCCATGAAAATGAGATATGCCAATGCTTATACAACTGCATACCAAATATCACTGATCTATACCACTAGTGGTTCCCCATAAACTGACTTAATCACAAACTAATACATGTAAACTAAGCAAAGTTTCAAAGTCAAAAAACCTTGACTGAGGGGGCAGGGCCAAATAATCTCCAAGGTAATGTCATAGACCTAATCACAAACTAATACATTGTTGACGCCGACGCCGACGCCGACGCCGGAAACAGCATACCTATGTCTCACTTTTTGACTCCATTAAGGCAAGACAAAAATCTATGTAAGTTCATCTAGTATTGTGAGGTCTTGTAATGGAATTGATCCTGAACTATCTGTTTTAGTTGTAGTATATCTAAGCATTGATACAGACATATATAAAAATCTTAAATTTAGATGAAAAATTAGCAAAATAAGGCCTTTTAAAATAAATATGACACAATACTCACGTGTTATTTGTAGTTTGATAATCAATTTCACATGCTGCTGAATTAAATGGACAAATCTGACCTGCAATACAAAACATTGTAATTCTAGTACTCTACATCATATGTCAAAATTGTATTAAAGATATTGTAATTCCCTAGAAGACTGTTTCTTTTAAAGAAATAAAAGATTGTTGTTTTATATTTGGTCTTGACAGGTTGATAGATTTGGGGGAAAAAGTGATTTATTTTTTGGGTTTATTTCTTTAATATTACATATTAAAAGCCACTAAAGATTTCTACCTTTACACTTTTTTAAACCTGAAGTACAAGATGTTTCATCGTATATATTAGTGTACGAAATTGAATTAATATAATTTATAAAGATTCTACCACTGCATCGAGTTTGATACGATATTTCTCTACTTGAGACAGTTAAATCTTCAAATCTAAAATAAATATTTACAATTTAACTGTCGAGAGTGGATAAATATAGTATTGCAGACAATCTTAATCCTTCTTTTCGAATTATCTGCAGGTCAGAAAAAGGATAAATCGGTTAAGAATCAGAGAACAAGTAATAACCATCTATTGATGAAATGGCTTGTTTATTGCTGTTGTCCATCTAGTAAGTTATTGAGAAGTCTTCAAGCATGAGCTAAAACTCACAACAAAATAAAAGGTTACCCTTGCAGTTTATCTGAGTATCTGAAGATGTACTCTAACAAATCTTTGGTTTCAAATATTAATTAATAATTACCTTTCTTATGCACTAGACTTCTGCAGACATTAAAAATGTACTTCTTCTTTTTCGTGTAATCAATATACTCATAATTGTTGTCCGTCATAGCTAGAGTTGAAAGGTCAAAGGTCTTCCCAGTAGCTGAATCCTGTGCTGTACATTCTCCAGTTCTAAACGGAGGACAGGCATATCTGGTAGGCCATATAAACTGATAGATGCAATCTGATGTTTCATTTATAAAATGTGGTCCATCTCTTCCAGTAACAGACTGGTCACATGAGAATGTAATGATTGTTTTCCTTTTGAATTTGCCTTTATGGCATGGCTCTCCATCATTGTATGTAAGAGTAATCTCCCCTTCATCATACATCAGACTGGCATTCACATTACCTGAAGGTAAATAATCAATCATTAACAGAATTTGGAAGGTGTATCAGCCTCATCAATCCTAAATTGTACACTATTTCGACAGTTATGATTATAAAATAAGGACAAGGCTGTGTGAAGAAAATCAGTTTATTCAGCATTGAAAAATGTAGCTCATTTACCTTTCCTTGTTCTTGAAAAATTGTACCAACTTCCAGGAACCAGAACACTCTTACATGCAATTAAAGGTGTGGTGATTTTTTCGTTCGGAGCCAAAATGAGGTATTATTTGACATGAATGACATGTCTCTTCATATGAACATAAGACATCATAAGAGCTATGAATGTAATATTTAACGCAACATGCATAGGAACCATGAATTAATTGTTTTCTTCCTACAAGCATAAAACTCATCTTCTTTTAATTTTAAAGACATCACCTGGAATCTGAAACATACCTGAATCTTTATGGAAAGTTTTATCTGATGGTTTTGTTTGACAAACAGCTGTACTAGATCCACAACCTGTGTTTGATGTCTTCAGACCCTGACAGACATTCAGTAAGTAGGAATATCCTCCAGCTGTCACATTATAATCTGTATCTTTTTTCAGGATATTCAGATCGAATTCATAGTTGTAGAGCGTGTCAACAACTTTACAGTCCTTTCCAAATTTTAGTGGCTATGCATAGAAAAAAAATTGTTGTTACATCATTACTTCAATGTTTCATTTTTTTCTCATTACATCTTAAAATATATCAAAAAATGTTTAACTTATTTTTCTTTTAGTTATCAGTTTCCTTAGCCACTTTATCTGATTACTTCATTTTCTCATCTTGTTAGACGTAAACATATGAAAAAAACTTTTAAGAGAAAATGACCTGTTTTTAAGATTCAAATAACAACTTTCAAAGAATTTTGTCGAATCATTTCAAATCACTTTTACTAATTGAAAATATTATTCTTTCCAATAAGGAAAAAAATATGCACTCCATCAATTTTAAAATAAAGCAACCATAAGGAATACTGAATTTGAATGACCTTAAAGATTTATATAATCTTCATGTAAATCTAAAACCAGTATATTAAATTGTTGATTTTTCCAAAAACATTTTTTTTTATTATTATTCCTTACATTTTGTTTACATGCACTTGGTGTCATCCAATGGAAGATGTATTCACATTCCTCTGTCTCTCCTTCAAAAACTGGGTCATGCTAAAATATAGAATGTATATGTGTGTATATACATCATAGGTATTCATTAAATCATATAATATCATAACATCCTACTGGAACATAGTCCAATATTTAAAGGCAAGCATAGAGAAGGTTCCCATTCTGTTTTATATTGTGCTATTAGGTGTCCTTGACCTTTTACCTATAACCATGGAAACAAATGGTTCAAACTCTACTTAGCATTGGATATTGTTAATTGAAACTGGAGCTTAAAGTGCCTATAAGCTTTAATTTTGTTAAAAAAACCTCACATAAACCAACATAAAGGTCAACTTTGTCTTGAGAGAATGATAAATTCTGACATTTGTATGTGTTTTTTTACTTTTAAAAATGTGTCCACAATGAAACATCCATGTTTATTCTGGCTTTGTTTTTCAGAAAAGTTTCGTCTACAATGGTATCTAGAATTATGCTAAAACTGAAAGTCTCTGATTGTATAAAGGAATATTTACATTTCTGGCAAAAGCAGAGAAAAAGTGGAAAAATTCAAAACCAACCTCTACTAATGAACACATAAATGTTATCCTAGTACTTCTATGTGATTGTCTGTCTGTACCAGCATGACAAATATCTCCATTTCTGTATCGAATGACCAAAGTCCCATCACCAACCACTACTGGTTTGGATTGTATGTATCCCATGTTGAAAGACTTTCTATGTGTTGACACCTGACATCCACCAACAGGACCCCCTAAAATAAACATAATTCAATATAATGATTTTAGTTTGACTGAACAATACCAGTGTGTACTATACATGCTAGAAGAAAGTTGACAACATTAATTGTTGATCTTTCTGAGCTTGTTTTCAAATGAAAACCCTAAACTTTCAAAACCGAATATCAATCTATAATATCTAATTTTCCTTTCATTGAATTTTTTTTATACTTGCAAAAAATGCTATTAATTTAAAACTGCAGAGAAAAAAAATGTCCAAATTAGCTTGAAAAACCAAATAAAATAATTACAGCAGTTATTGAAGCAAGGAACAGGGTCATCATACACAGTGGTCCCTGGATATCCTAGTGGTGATTTAAATCAAGTTTGGTTTAATTTGACAGTAGTTTCAGGGGAGAATTTTTGTAAAATTTATCTAACGAGAAATGCGAAGTGATGAGAAAGTTTGTTGTGAAGTTTTGTTGTTGCGCAACCCCCAAAAAACAAAAAGGTAATAAAAAATTATCATTTAAGGGCAATCTTTCCTATTAATGATTTCTGCAAACTTCAGTTGATTGTGCAAGGGTTGTATAGCCAGCTGAGGTCGTTAAAAACTCTCATTTGTTGTTGCAAAATTCAAGTGGTTTTTGAATTGCTTTGTTGATCTTTTTTTGTATTCAACTTTTAAACAACAAAGTACAACAAATATGATGACTGATACTCATGACACTGAAAATATGGTCTTCATTCTTGTGAAGAAAATGATAAGGTTTGAAATATTTCTTAAATATTAATTCAATACCAATACTTTAATTTGTATTGGATTTATCCCAGGAAATGAGAACAAGGGACACAATTAAATTCAATTTTTTTCCCTAAATTTCTGATAAAATATAAAATGAAGAACTATATTTTTTTAATGAGAATTTTCTTTTTTAATAGTTAATTGATAATTTGAACAATATTAATTAAGTTTTAGATCTTGCATGGTTGATTAATTTTCTCTCAAAATTTCTGATATTCTATTAAAGTTTTAAATATAATATGAGGCAGGCATTACCTGTGAAAGGGATGAAGTCTGTATAAATTAGTGTAGGAATTCAAGCATCATTTGCACTGAATCTGTAGAAAATGAAGCCAAAGTACTGAAACATATCTGACATTCGACCTATTGTTCGGGATTATAGTTGTGATATCATTTTCAATGTAAAGAAAGAAACACCATCATCAGGTATTAATGTGGTTTTTTTTTCATGTTATAGAATTATCAATTATTTTTATTGCCAGTACATTAGTAGATTGTTTTCTATACTGATTTTCTACTGCAGTTTCAGAAAAGAAGATTACAAAAGGAAAACATTTTGTAAAAACTTACCAAAATTTACCAAATTAATGAAAATTGTTAAAAATTGACTATAAAGGGCAATAACTCCTTAAGGGGTCAACTGATCATTTTGGTCATGTTGACTTATTTGAAGATCTTACTTTGCTGAACATTATTGCTGTTTACAGTTTATCTCTTTCTGTAATAATTTTCAAGATAATAACCAAAAACGGCAAAATTTCCTTAAAAATTACCAATTCAGGGGCAGCAACCCAACAACCAGTTGTCCAATTCATCTGAAAATTTGAGGGCAGATAGATATTTACTTGATAAACAAGTTAATCCCTGTAAGATTTGCTTTAAATGCTTTGGTTTCAGAGTTACAAGCCAAAATCTACATTTTACCCTATGTTCTATTTTTAGCCATGGCAGCCATCTTGGTTGGTTGGCTGGGTCACCGCACACATTTTTAACTTAAATACCCTAATAATGATTGTGGCTTAGTTTGGTTGAATTTGGTCCAGTAGTTTCAGAGGAGAAGATTTTGTTAAAGATTACAAAATTTACAAAAATTGGTAAAAATTACTTTAAAGGGCAATAACTCCTTAAGGGGTCAACTGACCATTTTGATCAACTTGACTTATTTGAAGATCTTACTTTGCTGAACATTATTGCTGTTTACAGTTTATCTCTATCTGTAATAATTTTCAAGATAATAACCAAAACGGCAATATTTCCTTAAAATTACCAATTCAGGGCAGCAACCCAACAACCAGTTGTCCAATTCATCTGAAAATTTGAGGGCAGATAGATATTTACTTGATAAACAAGTTAATCCCTGTAAGATTTGCTTTAAATGCTTTGGTTTCAGAGTTACAAGCCAAAAACTACATTTTACCCCTATGTTCTATTTTTAGTCATGGCAGCCATCTTGGTTGGTTGGCTGGGTCACCGCATATTTTTAAACTAAATACCCTAATAATGATTGTGGCTAAGTTTGGTTGAATTTGGTCCAGTAGTTTCAGAGGAGAAGATTTTGTAAAAGATTACAAAATTTACAAAAATTGGTAAAAATTACTTTAAAGGGCAATAACTCCTTAAGGGTCAACTGACCATTTTGATCATGTTGACTTATTTGTAGATCTTACTTTGCTGAACATTATTGCTGTTTACAGTTTATCTCTATCTATAATAATTTTCAAGATAATAACCGAAACGAAAAAAAATCCTTAAAATTACTAATTTAGGGCAGCAACCCAACAACCCATTGTCCGATTCATCTGAAAATTTCAGGACAGATAGATCTTGACTTGATCAACAATTTTACCCAAGTCAGATTTGCTCTAAATGCTTTGGTTTCAGAGATATAAGCCAAAATCTACATTTTACCCCTATGTTCTATTTTTAGCCATGGCGGCCATCTTGGTTGGTTGGCCGGGTCACCGGACACAATTTTTAAACTAGATACCCTAATGATGATTGTGGCCAAGTTTGGTTAAATTTGGCCAAGTAGTTTCAGAGGAGAAGATTTTGTAAAGTTAACGGACGACGGACTACGACGGACGACGACGGACGACGGACGCCAAGTGATGAGAAAGCTCACTTGGCCCTTTGGGCCAGGTGAGCTAAAAGGTTAATTGTAGATTTTAGAGAATATAAAATCTGAATTTTGACATTAAACTAATCCTACTTCTAAGAAAAACACCTTGAAAGATATTTTCTAATAAAGTATCATACAAACTGGTAAAGATTAAGAAAAATACCTGGACATGAAGTTCCCTGTATTGTGTTTATTGGTCGACAAACATTAATGTAATAGGACAAATCAGTGTGACCCGGTCTTGGATCAGGTACCTTCCAGTTTTGTATTCTAGCTAGATTAGACAAGTCATATTGGTGTCCGGAACTATCCTGAGCTACACAATCAACAGGTTGTGGACTGCAAGCAAGAGCAGTTTCAAATTTGAAGAAATATTTCTCCTCCTCCTTCTTTTCAAATATTGGTACTCCATATTCTACATCTTGTTTACATAGAAACAGGATAATTACCTCTGTGACTTTACCTGAAATCAGAGACCATCATTGTTATTCATTTAAATCAGGCTTGATATCAACATTCTATATAAACAGTCAAACAATATCAATACACTGCATTGAAGACCTATTGGTGACCTTCTGTTGTCTGTTCTGTGGTCGGGTTGTTGTCTCTTTGACACATTCCCATTTCCATTCTCAATTTTATTGATTGGTAAATGTTCTGTAACACGCCATTTAAAAATACCAAGATGTCTTTGTGTAAAATAAATATAACTGACATCTACCCTTATTTGCACTGAAAGTGAGCCTGTATATATTTGTTTCCCCCATGGTAGAATTGAACAAGTTTCTTCAATAGGAATAAAAAGATATGTTGGGTATACATAATTAATAGATTATGCAATAAATCTTCAACCAATGGCATAATTCTACTTTCATTTTGGCTCACAGACAGTGTGACTGCCAATAATCCTTAAGATTCTGTAAAAGTGAATTTTACTACCCTTATTATTGACAAGATGGGTTATAGTCTAAAGATACCTGATATGCCATTTCTTCCTCCATAATAATTAAGAGTGAGTTGTCCATCATCAGAGAAATATAGTTTATAGTTATGCATATTGGCTATTCCTTGTTTAATGCCACCAGTCTTCTCTTCACACATTGTAGATGAGAAATTCATTGTCTTTGCACAATTGGTTGCAGAGATTGTTCCACATACATTTATCTAAAAGAAATACATGCAGGAAAATGTGTATCACAGGTCTAAAAATGTTACAAATCATAAAAAACTTATGCATATAATCTATATTGTCCTGATTGTTAAATCGATAGGTTTTTTTCCCAGAATCTTTCCAAAAGTTGCCAGATGTTTACAGGCTAAAATAAATGGGTGATCCTTTGACTAATAAATGGAGAATGTGTCCATGGGACACAGATGATGCCCCCGCTTGCATATAAAGTTATAAAGGGACATAATTCCAGAACAGTAAAAGTGACACTGCCCGAACTTAAAGCTGATCTGAGTTTTGTGGTAATAAGCATTGTGTATAAGTTTCATAACATTTGGTTGAGGCAAACTTAAGTTAAATAATAGAAACAAAAATTCAGCAATTTTTCTATTTGTAAAAGGGAATAACTCTAAAACGGTAAAAGTGACACCACCAAAATTCAAACTTGATCTGTGTTTCGTGGTAATAAGCATTGTGTATAAGTTTCATAACATTTGGTTGAGGCAAACTAAAGTTAGAGAATGGAAACCAATTTCGAGATGTACGTACAGACGGACAAGGGTAATTTAATGCCCCTCCATCGGCGGGGCATAAAACCTTCTTGCATGTCCACAAATTGATGAAGCTACCAAATATTAAGGCTCATTTATGGTTTTTACCAACTTATGTTGTTAAACAAAAATATGCTGTATGTATCACTGAAATGGTATCATCTTAATATCAATATGGAGATGTTGTATGATTGCCAGTGAGACAACTATCCATCTGAGACCAAAAGATGTGGATGTAAGCCACTATTCGTCACTGTAGGCCCTTCAACAATGAGCAAAACCCATACTGTATAGTAAGCTATAAAAGGCCCAGGCATGAGTAAATGTGAAACAATTCAAATGAGAAAACAATCAGCCTTGTTTAGGAAGTAATAATGTCTATACCCTGTAAGTTGTCGCTTTCCATTGGCAACATTCATAACTTTGTAGTAGTCAATATCTCCTTTCTTTTTAAGTGGATTTAAATTAAACATGTACTCTGAATTAGGATCTTTGACAGTACAGGTATCTGTCTCTGCTATTGCTAATGGACAGGCTGCTTCTGTCTCCCAGATAATAGACTGTTCACAATTACCTATCTGAACAGGAATATTGGGGCCTCTTGTCTGAAATATATAATTCTTATGAATGAATACACAGGATTTTATTTTTTGAGAGTCATAAATATTCTATAAGGAGATATGTATGACTGCTAAAGAGACAACTTTCCAACAAAGATCAAAGATTAACTTTTAATTTCTACACATCTGAAGCTCATCCGTCAGGGTCTTTAATAGTAAAAGTTTATTTTCAACTTGGAAAATTCGACACACATAAGTTAATGAATACATATCTAAAATGAGCACATGTATCCTGATCATTTGAACATTCCAAAAAAAGTTTACTATGGCATCTCAAAATTGGAAAGAACAATAAAACAACAGACAATGAAACAGAGTTCCAATGTCCCCTGCTCACATATTTTACCTATCCAAGGTACAAGGGCAATAACTAAATAAAACACTTTTTTTGTAGCGCTAATTTCCATAAATTTAATATTTCCAAGGGCATCACTCTTTTAAAAAGATATTGCTGATATCAACCTATAGTATAAGTTTTATAAAAATCTAGCAAGAATTGTACCCATGAGAGTGCTAACAAGGCCATTTTACAATTTAATATTTCCAAGGCATGACTCTTTTAAAAAAGTCGATCGCCACAATTATAGAACTTGTCCGAGATATTGCTGATATTAACCTATAGTATAAGTTTTATAAAATCTGGCAAGAATTGTACCTGTGAGAGCACTAACGAGGCCATTTTCCATAAATATAATATTTCCAAGGCATAATTCTTTTAAAAAGTCGATCGCCACCATTATAGAACTTGTCCGAGATAATGCTGATATTAACCTTTATTATAAGTTTTATAAAAATCTGGCAAGAATTGTACCTGTGAGAGGGCTAACGAGGCCATTTACATAAATATAATATTTCCAAGGGCATAATTCTTTTAAAAAGTCGATCAGCCACCATTATAGAACTTGTCCGAGATAATGCTGATATTAACCTATAGTATAAGTTTTATAAAAATCTGGCAAGAATTGTACCCGTGAGAGCGCTTAACGAGGCCATTTACATAAATTTAATATTTCCAAGGGAATAACTCTTTTAAAAAGTCGATCGCCACCATTATAAAACTTGTCCGAGATATTGCTGATATCAACCTATAGTATAAGTTTATAAAATCTGGCAAGGATTATACCTGTGAGAGCACTAACGAGGCCATTTTCCATAAATTTAATATTTCCAAGGCATAACTCTTTAAAAGTTGATCGCCAACATTATAAAACTTGTCCGAGATATTGCTGATAATACTAACCTATAGTATAAGTTTGATAAAAATCTGGCAAGAATTGTACCTGTGAGAGCGCTTAACGAGGCCATTTTCCATAAACTTAATATTTCCAAGGGCATAACTCTTTTAAAAAGTCGATCGCCACCATTATAGAACTTGTCTGAGATATTGCTGATATTAACCTATGGTATAAGTTTTATAAAAATCTGGCATGAATTGTACCCATGAGAGCGCTTAACGAGGCCATTTTCCATAAATTTATATATTACCAAGGGGCATAACTCTTTTTAAAAGTCGATAGGTCCAATTCATCTGAAAATTTGAGGGCAGATAGATATTTACTTGATAAACAAGTTAATCCCTGTAAGATTTGCTTTAAATGCTTTGGTTTCAGAGTTACAAGCCAAAACTACATTTTACCCTATGTTCTATTTTTAGTCATGGCAGCCATCTTGGTTGGTTGGCTGGGTCACCGCACATATTTTTAAACTAAATACCCTAATAATGATTGTGGCTAAGTTTGGTTGAATTTGGTCCAGTAGTTTCAGAGGAGAAGATTTTGTAAAGATTACAAAATTTACAAAAATTGGTAAAAATTACTTTAAAGGGCAATAACTCCTTAAGGGGTCAACTGACCATTTTGATCATGTTGACTTATTTGTAGATCTTACTTTGCTGAACATTATTGCTGTTTACAGTTTATCTCTATCTATAATAATTTTCAAGATAATAACCGAAAACGAAAAAAATCCTTAAAATTACTAATTTAGGGCAGCAACCCAACAACCCATTGTCCGATTCATCTGAAAATTTCAGGACAGATAGATCTTGACTTGATCAACAATTTTACCCAAGTCAGATTTGCTCTAAATGCTTTGAAAAGGTTAATTGTAGATTTTAGAGAATATAAAACTGAATTTTGACATTAAACTAATCCTACTTCTAAGAAAAACACCTTGAAAGATATTTTCTAATAAAGTATCATACAAACTGGTAAAGATTAAGAAAAATACCTGGACATGAAGTTCCCTGTATTGTGTTTATTGGTCGACAAACATTAATGTAATAGGACAAATCAGTGTGACCCGGTCTTGGATCAGGTACCTTCCAGTTTTGTATTCTAGCTAGATTAGACAAGTCATATTGGTGTCCGGAACTATCCTGAGCTACACAATCAACAGGCTGTGGACTGCAAGCAAGAGCAGTTTCAAATTTGAAGAAATATTTCTCCTCCTCCTTCTTTTCAAATATTGGTACTCCATATTCTACATCTTGTTTACATAGAAACAGGATAATTACCTCTGTGACTTTACCTGAAATCAGAGACCATCATTGTTATTCATTTAAATCAGGCTTGATATCAACATTCTATATAAACAGTCAAACAATATCAATACATTGATTGGTAAATGTTCTGTAACACGCCATTTAAAAATACCAAGATGTCTTTGTGTAAAATAAATATAACTGACATCTACCCTTATTTGCACTGAAAGTGAGCCTGTATATATTTGTTTCCCCCATGGTAGAATTGAACAAGTTTCTTCAATAGGAATAAAAAGATATGTTGGGTATACATAATTAATAGATTATGCAATAAATCTTCAACCAATGGCATAATTCTACTTTCATTTTGGCTCACAGACAGTGTGACTGCCAATAATCCTTAAGATTCTGTAAAGTGAATTTTACTACCCTTATTATTGACAAGATGGGTTATAGTCTAAAGATACCTGATATGCCATTTCTTCCTCCATAATAATTAAGAGTGAGTTGTCCATCATCAGAGAAATATAGTTTATAGTTATGCATATTGGCTATTCCTTGTTTAATGCCACCAGTCTTCTCTTCACACATTGTAGATGAGAAATTCATTGTCTTTGCACAATTGGTTGCAGAGATTGTTCCACATACATTTATCTAAAAGAAATACATGCAGGAAAATGTATCACAGGTCTAAAATGTTACAAATCATAAAAACTTATGCATATAATCTATATTGTCCTGATTGTTAAATCGATTGGTTTTTTCCCAGAATCTTTCCAAAAGTTGCCAGATGTTTACAGGCTAAAATAAATGGGTGATCCTTTGACTAATAAATGGAGAATGTGTCCATGGGACACAGATGATGCCCCCGCTTGCATATAAGGTTATAAAGGGACATAATTCCAGAACAGTAAAAGTGACACTGCCCGAACTTAAAGCTGATCTGAGTTTTGTGGTAATAAGCATTGTGTATAAGTTTCATAACATTTGGTTGAGGCAAACTTAAGTTAAATAATAGAAACAAAAATTCAGCAATTTTTCTATTTGTAAAAGGGAATAACTCTAAAACGGTAAAAGTGACACCACCAAAATTCAAACTTGATCTGTGTTTCGTGGTAATAAGCATTGTGTATAAGTTTCATAACATTTGGTTGAGGCAAACTAAAGTTAGAGAATGGAAACCAATTTCGGGATGTACGTACAGACGGACAAGGGTAACACTTAATGCCCCCTCCATCGGCGGGGGCATAAAAACCTTCTTGCATGTCCACAAATTGATGAAGCTACCAAATATTAAGGCTCATTTATGGTTTTTACCAACTTATGTTGTTAAACAAAAATATGCTGTATGTATCACTGCAATGGTATCATCTTAATATCAATATGGAGATGTTGTATGATTGCCAGTGAGACAACTATCCATCTGAGGCCAAAAGATGTGGATGTAAGCCACTATTCGTCACTGTAGGCCCTTCAACAATGAGCAAAACCCATACTGTATAGTAAGCTATAAAAGGCCCAGGCATGAGTAAATGTGAAACAATTCAAATGAGAAAACAATCAGCCTTGTTTAGGAAGTAATAATGTCTATACCCTGTAAGTTGTCGTCTTTCCATTGGCAACATTCATAACTTTGTAGTAGTCAATATCTCCTTTCTTTTTAAGTGGATTTAAATTAAACATGTACTCTGAATTAGGATCTTTGACAGTACAGGTATCTGTCTCTGCTATTGCTAATGGACAGGCTGCTTCTGTCTCCCAGATAATAGACTGTTCACAATTACCTATCTGAACAGGAATATTGGGGCCTCTTGTCTGAAATATATAATTCTTATGAATGAATACACAGGATTTTATTTTTTGAGAGTCATAAATATTCTATCAGGAGATATGTATGACTGCTAAAGAGACAACTTTCCAACAAAGATCAAAGATTAACTTTTAATTTCTACACATCTGAAGCTCATCCTTCAGGGTCTTTAATAGTAAAAGTTTATTTTCAACTTGGAAAATTTGACACACATAAGTTAATGAATACATATCTAAAATGAGCACATGTATCCTGATCATTTGAACATTCCAAAAAAAGTTTACTATGGCATCTCAAAATTGGAAAGAACAATAAAACAACAGACAATGAAACAGAGTTCCAATGTCCCCCGCGTTGCACATATTTTACCTATCCAAGGTACAAGGGCAATAACTAAATAAAACACTTTTTTTTGTAGCGCTAATTTCCATAAATTTAATATTTCCAAGGGGCATAACTCTTTTAAAAAAAGATATTGCTGATATCAACCTATAGTATAAGTTTTATAAAAATCTAGCAAGAATTGTACCCATGAGAGTGCTAACAAGGCCATTTTACAATTTAATATTTCCAAGGGGCATGACTCTTTTAAAAAAAAGTCGATCGGCCACAATTATAGAACTTGTCCGAGATATTGCTGATATTAACCTATAGTATAAGTTTTATAAAAATCTGGCAAGAATTGTACCTGTGAGAGCACTAACGAGGCCATTTTCCATAAATATAATATTTCCAAGGGGCATAATTCTTTTTAAAAAAAGTCGATCGGCCACCATTATAGAACTTGTCCGAGATAATGCTGATATTAACCTTTATTATAAGTTTTATAAAAATCTGGCAAGAATTGTACCTGTGAGAGGGCTAACGAGGCCATTTACATAAATATAATATTTCCAAGGGCATAATTCTTTTAAAAAAAGTCGATCAGCCACCATTATAGAACTTGTCCGAGATAATGCTGATATTAACCTATAGTATAAGTTTTATAAAAATCTGGCAAGAATTGTACCCGTGAGAGCGCTAACGAGGCCATTTACATAAATTTAATATTTCCAAGGGGAATAACTCTTTTAAAAAAGTCGATCGGCCACCATTATAAAACTTGTCCGAGATATTGCTGATATCAACCTATAGTATAAGTTTATAAAAATCTGGCAAGGATTATACCTGTGAGAGCACTAACGAGGCCATTTTCCATAAATTTAATATTTCCAAGGGCATAACTCTTTTAAAAAAAGTTGATCGGCCAACATTATAAAACTTGTCCGAGATATTGCTGATAATACTAACCTATAGTATAAGTTTGATAAAAATCTGGCAAGAATTGTACCTGTGAGAGCGCTAACGAGGCCATTTTCCATAAACTTAATATTTCCAAGGGGCATAACTCTTTTTAAAAAAGTCGATCGGCCACCATTATAGAACTTGTCTGAGATATTGCTGATATTAACCTATGGTATAAGTTTTATAAAAATCTGGCATGAATTGTACCCATGAGAGCGCTAACGAGGCCATTTTCCATAAATTTATATATTACCAAGGGGCATAACTCTTTTAAAAAAAAGTCGATAGGCCACCATTATAGAACTTGTTCAAGATAATGCTGATATTAACCTATAGTAAAAAAAACTATTTTTATTATTGATTTTTTTATAAAGATTAAAGAATAGTTTTATGCATTTTATGAAAGCCTTTGATGAATAATTACAAACAGCAAATAACTTAATAGAAATATCTTATAACATACCAGTGTTCCTTTTGTACAGACAAAATGAATAGTAGTTATGAATGGAGACTTCTGTCCATTATCCTCTGTGCACAGTTTAGATTGTGTTTTGTATTGCAGATACAGTCTTCCTTTACCCTCAATCTGTGGACCTTTAGTTATTTCTCCACGGTTAGCATAGGAAGCATCTATCACTTCCTGTACAAAAATTAAAATTAAAAATCAACAATCGTTCTAGATTAATAGAGAAATAAGTAAAATAAAATGCAAGGTTAAATTACGAAAAGAGTGACCTTAACAACAAATATGTTTAATTTCTCATTAAATTACGTCCGTAGTACAGAAAAAAAAGGACAGAAATAAATATAGAGATTGCAAAATTAAGTCACTTTTTGCACCTCACTTTTGTATTTCTATGCATTGCATGAAAAAAAAAATAGTTAAACCTGTATGGTCATTCTAACCAATTGCTATTTTTGATATTAACTAAATTACCCTAAAAGATTGTTTCTACCATATGGTAAAATGGCCATAATGTATATTTGTAACACTTAATTTCAACCTTTTCTTTTGATAACCTTAGTTTATACCTGTCCATTTTTATCCATCAGATTTCATTTCACATTTCAATTTTAATCTTTTATTCTTACCTGTCCATTTTTATCAAACTTAGATTGGCAGGCAGCAGCAAAGGTTGCACATCCTTTACCTATCCCTACTTGATTTACAGGTCTACATACATTGATGTAATACTTGGTTTTATGGTTAGGATTGTGGTCATCTAAGATCTCCCAATTACCTTGGTCTCCTGATTTTGATAAGCTGTTTAAATAAATATCTTAATTTATCTTTCAATGTAATATTAATTCATAAGAGTCAGAACAGAAAAAACGGAAATTACAATTTTTCATTCCAATTTTGGCATCAGGAAAGTGCATAACCGCATGAGAAATTATTTTGTATTTGTTCAGATTATGCTGTATTGTAGTTTACATGTTTCTAAATATATTGCTGTTTCTAAAATGCAGAGACAATATCCCAAGATCAAATCTTCAGTAAAATATATGATGTCTTAAGGTGTTGTTGTTGTTGAATTGCTGTCTCATTGACATATATATACCACATTTCCTTTTATTCATATATGAAATAATAAAAAGATTTAAAATTGTCATTTAAAAAAAAATCTGGTTTCTTTTTCTTTATCATCATGGAAATGTGACAAATGTGATGAAGTTTTGTTAAACATAATTTTTAAAGTTGAAATACAGATGAAAGGCTCATGACACCATATCTTAAAGAAAAAATTAGACTGACAACAGCCCACAAAATTACACCTTAAACTAAAACTTGAGCTTCATGAATCAAACCAAAACAATTGGTATAGCATTGGTGCTCGGGAAGACCTCTAAACAAATCTTTGCTGATTAACTAACTTATCTGCTAATAATTTAAGTTTGGATGCAACACCTCTTCTGATTGGCTGAAAGTTTTTTGTCTATCAGCTCATAGACATAATTTTGTGATGTGACCGTGACGTCATCAACATTTTTCATGATTTACTCCTCAAAATGGAATTTAGAATTAAATCATAAGGAATGGCTGTAATAATTTTTCTGTCTATTCGAAATAACTTTAAAAATGTGGAGCACACTTTTAAGTAAACCGCTAAGCGGGTTATTCAGTGTGCACTGCATTTTTATGTTATTTCTTCATAGACAGAAAATTTTTTACAGTTATTCCTTAACAAAATCAAAATATATTGTAAATATTGATTATTATCACTCTTACCTTGACAAATCATACTGTTGATTGGATAATGAATCTGTAACAGTACATTCGATTGGAGGGTTTGGACAGGCATATGATGTAAACCATTTAAAATTATAATAGTAATCTTTTTCTTCAATAAATTCTGGATGGCCGACCCCTGCACCTCTGTCACACAGAAAAGCTATTTCTGTTGTACGGTTGTGGGGTGGGGTAACATGATATGCATCACCATTTGTGTATGTTAAATTGATCATACCATCATAATAATTAAGTTTTCCTGTGGTTTGTCCTGTGTTGAAAGAATTTCTGAAAAAAGAATACATTTTAATACTTACATACTAAATCATAGAGGAATTAACAAGGATATCATATGGATGAAGCAAATGTCTTGCAACTAATGAGGGATATTTTCACACTTCCATTTTTTGAAACATGACAGATTAATATTTCTTTTTTTTCCAACTTTATCCTTTTAAATTCTAATTGCCCAGTGTAGACTACACATACAGTCAGATAGCTTACTTCTCTGATAACTTTAAAAACAAAATTCATTGGAACATTGATCATTTAACGTATTTCCAATGTGCTTATCTATACCATTTTTGCAATCAAACTGATCATTACAATTATTTCTAATAGACTGATCCATACAATTATTTCTAATAGACTGATCCATACAATTATTTCTAATAGACTGATCCATACAATTATTTCTAATAGACTGATCCATACAATTATTTCAAGCACTTATTAATCAAATTTTTAAATTTAATCATACATGGTTTTGACTGATCTTTTTGAAAACGATCAACCAAACAGTAACTAACTTACCCATTACTAGCCTTGCTGACCTGGCATACACCTGGGTTAGCTGTTGTTCCACATGATGGAACCCCATCCACTTTATCACACACATTCATTAGATAGAAGTACTTGTCAGTGGTTACATTGTAATACTCTTTGCTTGGCTTGGTCAGTTTGCTAAGATCAAAGTTTATGCCTATGAAATAAAATGTAAAAGATAATAAGGAAAGGTGCTGTAGTAATGTTTTGGTTGATATCCTTCAGACATCAACACAAGTTCTTTTTCTGTGCAACTAAGTTCAATTCATATTCCACCAAGAGCTATCTAAACAACTGTTAAATACTGAAATCCATATGGCTCAGGATAAACAACTGTATTCAATTAATTTACCTAAGCTGCACTTTTGACAGAAATTTTTGTTCTCAACTTCTAATATATTCCATAAATTAAAAAAATTAAATGACCAGCAACCAGAAAAAAATGATAACATTTGTATGAATATTTCTGCTAAGGGTCTAGCAGACTGTTAGTAATTGATAAAGAAATTATACAGGATAAACCTTCGTTAGACAAAGTTAGATTCAATCAAAGGATGCTTATTGTTCTCTGACCATAAACCATCTTGAATTTACATATAGGAATTTCTTCATATTAAAGCAATCACCAATCAATCAATCAATCACATAAAAGACCTTGAAGAGTTTTTATTATGTTGAGATGGATATTTCTTTTTTTAAAAGAAAATGTTCCCAATGTAAATACTGTAAATTCAGAAATTATTGCGTGCATTTATTATTGCGATTTTGTCATTTTAGACTAAAATGCGATTTTAATTTTTGCAATATTGAGTAAGATCCTGTTCAATTCATATAAAAATTTTCAAAATGCGAGTTTAAATTATTGCGATTATAACACTGTCGCATTTTTCGCAAAAATAAAAACATCGCAATAATTTCTGAATTTACAGTAATTTGAACTGTTCTTGTGTATCTATCACATATCCATTTTCTCAATGCATTATGTCATAACCTGCTTGTTTGTCAAAAACTCTGCACTGGTCCCCTGTGGAATGTAACAGTATACAAGCTGAAGCAGTGTACCATTCAAATTCATATATACACTCATCTAATGAGCTCCGAATAAATACTGGTCCACTTTCTAAATCACCTGAAATAAATAAGCTTTGCACTTAAATATTGAGAATATAAATCTTAATAACTGAGATGAGGATCTTGTTAATTCTATTAAACCTCATAATGTTATCTGTTTTAAAACCTTCATTTAATTTAACCCAAGTTTTTCTACTTATCTATGTTCAGAAATAATATGATCATCTGTATTCTATAACTCCTTTGAGTAGACTTATCCACTTATTCATAAATTGCCATGCACAAAAGAAGTCAACTATTCTGGATTTGGAATTTAGAGCTTGGTGTATGGTATAAACACTAGTCTAGCTTACTTTCAAAATGACATCTTTCTGGTTTTTTTTAGGGGGAGTTGTTTGTTTTGTTGGTTTCTTTTTGCCCTTACAGTCTTACAGATGTATTCCAAACATCATTTATTCATATTATTACTGGCATTACCAGCCATGCACTGGAGACCATAAGTAAATGTTATGTATATTAAGTTCATCTACTGGTAAGTTGAATTGTCATTTACCATTTGTCAGGTACCACTATTTTACATGGTTACAAAATGTTACAATTGAGCTCTTCATTACTTGATCACCATTAATAATAGTTATCTGTAGTAAATCAGTCCAAGTAGAATTATCATAAACAGGGTACCATTGTCTTACCTGGTTTACACACAAATGTGACAACTGACTTCTTCCTTTTACTACCAGCCTGACATGGATCACCATTAGTAAATGCTATCTGTAGTAAATCAGTTCCAGTAGAATTATCATAAGCAGGGTTCTGTGTATAAGATCCTAGGTTGTGTACATTACTTTGATCATCTAAAAAGACGAGTCAAGAAAGAAATTTACTACACTTCATAATTATAGATGTAATACATGTGGGATGCTTGATTGTTTCAAATTAAATATAAAGAAAAGTGCAATGTTTTCAGCTGTGGATTAAATTAAGATATAAATAATAAACTAATAGCTGTCTCACTGACGTATACTTACGATCTCTTTTTTTGTCCCATATATATATAATGCATAGTACATCAGAATTAAATAATAAAGAACTTGATGGAATTATTTTATCACTAGTTCATCAAATGTATAAAAATACTTACCAATCAAACACACAGAAGTATCAGGATGACATCGTGCAGCATCACCAGCCAATAACAAGTCATTACACATGTTTATAAAATATCTGTTCTTTTTATTGTTTCTATCCACATCCAATACCTCCCAGTTTTTACCTACAGACAGTTTTTATTTATTAATAGTTTATGAATATATTGGACAAGTTATATTTATCCCATCAATATAAAACCCTTTCTTAAAATATACATGAAATGTTGCCACATTATGTTGAGCAAATAAAAATACACGCCACAATGAATCTTTAACCTTACAATCTGACTTAAATTTTTGGAAATCTTTATATCAGTAATCACAATGGCTTGGTAGGATCAAATATTTTACCTCTAATACAAAAGGTCATCTATGGACTTTGCATAATGGTTATAATAAGTGTTTAACGTGTGAGATACAGATAGCTTTGCTTTCTTCCAACATTCAAAAGAAAAATAGAACATTTTTGTTATTGTTTATTATAATGTTTATTAATATTTAGATAGCAGACATTTAGGTTATAATTCTCTGATAAATTAATTCAATACTTTTCTATCACTTGGGTGACTTACAGCTTTAGTTTGAAATAAACTATCAAGAGCTTGACAAATGATAAAGACACTTTACTATTGAATTGATTCTAGATATAGTTTATTTTTGTGTTCTTTGTTTTCTGTTTCATTGATGTGTACCCCACATTCTTTCAATATTGCTGGTATCTTAGACATTTAAAAGTTGAATAATTAAGATGTATTTGCATATACCAGAATGTCGAACTAAAGGTGAAAGGTCAAATCTCTTTCCATTGTAGTTGACACGGCATTCAGCATCCACAGGGTGATTTAAACAAGCATATTGTGTTTCCCACTTGAAGTAGTATGTACACTCATATTCATAATCAAATTTAGGCCATCCTCTTCCATTGTGATCTACAAAGCATTACATATGGTATTTTTACTTGGATATTCAATTCAGTACTTTACAAAAATCTGTAAAGAAATAGATAAGTAACTGCTTAATGCCATATTAAAAAGATCAAGCTATTTTTAAGTGATTTCATTTTTAAAAAAATTATCACTTCTTAGATAAAAACATCAACAGTTACAGCTTCATTTTGAAACATTCTTTAAGAGTTTTTAAGTCAATAAGCAATTTTTTGTTGTATTTGTATTACTGTGGACTCATTTATTTTCGTGGATTGGATTGAAGAAAACAATTTTTTGTGGAGATTTGATTTCGTGGTTTTGCAAATCTCTGTATAAAAAGCCTATAGAAAATTTGTAATTTGTTGATCATTGGAATTCATGGTTCACCTGTATCCACGAAACTTGGTATCCAAAGAATAATAATGAATCTACAGTAACATATAACATGCAGAATATGACTGACTTATAAAACTGTTACTATTCATTAGAATATGGATTTTCTTGTTTTCCATCTGTTCATGGGTTATTATATTTTTCTCAATGATAGATATTTAATCGAAAGATAACATTTGCTGGAAGGTTTTCATTGATATGCTTCAAAGATCACACATAATAACAAGATGAAGACTAACTTTAGAGTCAATTCATATAGAAATCGTTGATATTCAGCAATAGCATTTACATATTTAATTGCCAATATATACCTAAGAGTAGTCAATAAAATGCATAAAATGAAAACCTTCTTCAAATACTGTCCTTGGCTATCCAACAAAATGTGATTATTAACATATAATTCATCATGGATCACAATATATCCAGATAATTACAAGAAAACTGGTCAAGAATTAAAACTAAATTGGGCGATGAACAGAATATATTTCACAAATATGTTAATTTTGTACTGCACTCTGCCTTAAATAAATTTAGATGAATAATAGCATCACATTGAAAAATATGCTAAAGAACCACACTCTATAACTGTTGGATAATAAAAAATAGATACCCCAAACACATTGTTACACATTCTCCTGAATCTACCCAGTATAAGGGATTTCTATGTGTATTTGATGACATTGATATTGCTGTCTTATGACACTCCCCATCCGCCCCGTTTCATTTAAGTTTTATCTAAATTACTATCAATGTATGTAATTGAAGGATAAAACCATTAATTCTAGTGTTGTCAACGGTTAATCGGTTAACAGGTTAACCGTCGAAAGGACCAGTGTTCACCCCAAGCCGATATGACGCTGCGGTCCCGCAGCGCCTTCAAAATAATTCGTTGATCCCGCAGCGCCTTAATTTGCCGCTGTCCCTTAATACTTGATCCCGCAGCGTGTTAATTTTCACATTTCAATTATATATGTTGGTTAAAATTGTCAAGCTGCTGATCACCGCTGAGAGGTCGGTCAATGTTGCGCAATAACTGATTACTAGCAAAAGTCTCTGATTTACCTGTTCCAGCCTTATCAGACCATGTAATCAGATTATAGCGTAAATGATCATCAAGAAGATAGATATTTTTAGGAGAAAATAAAAGTTTTAAAAAACTTCAGTGCAAAAATTGAAGAAATAGATCGCAAATACATTGAATTTACGCATCGTCTGTGTGCGATCACTTGGCCATTTAAGAACGATTTTTTTCATTGGTCGAGAAGAAGAATCTATTTAAACACGACCAATGAACATGATGAATACACGTGATAAATTTGAATACACATTACTAAAGAAATTTACGATGAAATTTATGAATGAGAGTATTTGTACGTCAAAAAAGTAAAATAAACTTTTATTAAAGATAACGAGGAGTGATTTATTTTATTAGAAAGAGAAAAATTATTGCTTGCAAGTAAAATTCGTCTGTCAACTGTCACGTTTTAGAAGTAAAATATTTTTTTAACATCGATCGTTAATTCGTCCATCGGGAAACATATGTACGGAATCGCTGCAGCATTTGTATAATGTCACTAGTAAAGAATTTCACTGGTCTTAACTTTGACGAATTTGTCAAGTTTCATTAATATCTACCTGCCAAAGAAACGTTTTGACAATTATACACACGGAAGCGTAATGTCAAACTACGGACACTGGTCAGTTGGTTCATTACATTTTTTTTTAAAGTTGTATACCAAACATCTTAAACATAATCAATTTTAATGCTGAATCAACATGTTCTTTGCAAAGAAGAAATGGGTTAAGCGAAAGGCAGATGATGTTTTCAACCCTAATGAGGATAAAGACCGAGGAACAGGCTGTCCAACAAAATTACAAACTGTCTTGTTACTATATCTCTAGAAGGAACAGAGAGTACAGAAATAAATATTTCTGAAGCTCAGTTCAGCATTGGAAGGCCCAGAAGAACATAAGGATTTTTCTTGAACTATATATACATTTTGACTTATCTAATTGACTGTGATATAAATGCTTTTTGTGTTTAAAATAAATTTATTTCATATATATATTCTTATTCTTTGTCATGTATATTGTTACTGTGCATTATTGCATGGAATGATTTATGACCGATTGCTTCAGGTCACAATAGTTCACTCTAAAATAGAGTTACGTGCCCTTGAAATTTTGCGCCTTAAAAAATTTCTGGGGAGAACACTGAGGACCGAATATCGAAAATACCAAAAACACTAACCGATTAACCGGACCTTTTTTTCAATTTTAATAGATTTGTTATAAATGGGTATTGAAATCATTAATTAATTTTTTAAATGATTGTCTTGCTAATTAATTTGACAGATCAATTGTCCAGTATATTGATTACTATTGTTACCTTGAAAACACTCCAATTTTACAAAATTAATTAACACAAAGACAACTTTGATATCAGCTCTGGGCAAGATCTAAAGTAAACATAATTAGCGTACATGTATTGTCAACAGATTAAATTTTACGATTTACTTCATTATTTTACTTTGATTTAATATCACGTAGATCATGAAAATCTGCCATCTCCATCTTCTAAGGCTTTGTCATACTTTAAACGAAATGCCGACTCAAAAATGGTAAAACTCAAATAATGTGAATAGAATTAATGTATAATACTGTGTGGAACGAGTAACAAGCTTAATGAACTTAAATTGAAACACTCTACAGCATAATTTTTCTGGGACACCAGAGAAAATTAAACAATCACTGGTTATAGACATTGTTAATCTGAAGATATTAAGACGATTTTCATCTTCTCAGTCTGAAGTTATTACAAATGCCATAGTAGATATGGTAGTATTGGATTATCAAAAATAAGACTTTATCAGGACTGCTCAAAGCCAAGCCTTATAATGTCAAACCATAAACTTCAATTCATCTTATAATAAAACCGTGCATTTGTAGAGTACTGAAGACCATTAAAACATCATTTAACTATCGGTTAACCGGTTAATCAGTCGAACGATTATCCGAGTAACCAGTTAGTCAAAACAGTTCAATTTGACAACACTAATTAATTCATTGATTTACCTGCAGTTGCATTACATACAAAGTTAATGACAGTTGACCTCTGGAAATGAGAATGATTACATGTTTCCCCACCTCTGTAGGTTAAGGTCAAGTCTCCATCTGCATACCTACAGAGAAAAAAAAAAATTTCTTTTATCATGATCTTATTACAACAATGCTTAGTTACTAGTCTCCTTTCCCATGTTTCCTTACTTTTTTGTTTTGCATTTATTCTGGTAAAAAGGCAAACAATTGTTACATAACAAGATTATGTATCTATATGTCATCATGCCCTGCTTGCGCCATCATGTGTCCATGTTCAGTTAACTGTGAAATCAGGGTCAAAATCTAAATTTGAAATAAATTTGAAAAGTTTCCCTCACAATGACCATGTGTATTAAGTTTAAAATGGATATGCCAAGAACTTCATGGTAAAAAATTACCTTTACCAAAACAGTAACATCAGCAAATTCTCACCTTAACAGCATTTTATCTGTCTTTCCTATCACATGTGCTTCTGTTGATTCAAAATAAGTTTGACAAGCTGCCACACCTTTGACATGATCACTATCTGGACACTGAATCCCTATATCTTCACAAACATTAATCCAATACTGATTGTTTGGTTTTGCTATGGCTTCGTATGGATGGTTACTTGCTGCAAAATAAAACAAAAGATACCTTACTCAATGAGACCATAAATTTTATATCTTTGGCCTATGTGGAAAGAATTTAAGACTAGATTTTGTGATGTATGTTATATCTTTTAAAAGTTGACAATATTGTTGTACTGTAAGTGATATTAGTTGAGAGGAGACTCGATTATAGAAGAGAAAGAATCAGTTGGTTCTCAAATTAACAACCAAAAACTTACCTTTGTCATGGGTTAAAGGTGAAAGGTTAATATCTATATTTCTATCCTCCTGAGTGATTCTACAGGTTTTACTGGTTATAAAAGACTCTTTGCATGCATGTTCTGTATACCATTCTATTTTATACTGGCAGTTGAAATCAGATATCAGAACAGGATCTTTACTCTGAAAAAAAATATATCATTTTCTTTTAACTTCTTGTGCAATGTCAATCATAACCTTCAATACGGAGAATCTATTTTTAAACATCCTTTAAGTTTCATCAACTATTGATCCAATGATCAAACAAGTTGTGTACACTGGCCTGTATTGATTGTCGATTAAATAATAATTCATGCATGTATTTGAGTTTGGCACCCGTTTAAAAATTAACTCTCATTTGGAAATCTGAATATGTTTGAACAGGTATTATGACTTACACTGTGATTTCAGGTTGACAGTGTTTTTCATTTTGGTTTTCAGGAAAGTATATGGTTATGTATTACAAAATTTTGCCATTTTAATATTAACAGATGATATGTAATAGTAAATGTCTTGAACTCAACATAGCAATACATACAAAAATAATGTTTCTGATTGAGCAAATGTCAGAAATCATACATCCCTTTATACATTTTTTAAAAATATGATACAATTGTCAATTAGACAGCTATCCACACGAGACTAAAAGGACAAGGACTGAAACAGCTATA
The DNA here is from genome assembly GCA_017311375.1 of Mytilus coruscus. Taxonomy (NCBI): domain Eukaryota; kingdom Metazoa; phylum Mollusca; class Bivalvia; order Mytilida; family Mytilidae; genus Mytilus; species Mytilus coruscus. The sequence continues at coordinate 35,589,145 of CM029603.1, read as the reverse complement.
GCTTACCATACAACCTATAATTATGAGAAAATCAAATATTGTATTTTAAGCTACAAAAGACCCTGGCATGACAAAATGTGAAACAAATCAAAAGAAATATCCAACAGCCTGATGCTCACGATGATATAACAATAAACAAATATGGCCGACATCAACTAATGACAACCACTGAATTCATATTACGGTGCCTGAATTGAGACAGATATACAATAAAAATGTGTTAAGAACAGAATCAACTGTATATGTCAACTCATACATTTTTGACTTCACTATATTTTGCTTTTGAGTGTTCTTTGTTATTATTAATCATGTTAATCCAAAGTTCTTTGTTATTATTAATCATGTTAATCCAAAGTTCTTTGTTATTATTAATCATGTTAATCCAAAGTTCTTTGTTATTATTAATCATGTTAATCCAAAGTTCTTTGTTATTATTAATCATGTTAATCCAAAGTTCTTTGTTATTATTAATCATGTTAATCCAAAGTTCTTTGTTATTATTAATCATGTTAATCCAAACATGTGCATAAAGAACAGCAAAAACAGAAATTGTACTTTTGATTTGTAACAATGTTAACAACACAAAATCATATCCATTCCTACACTGATTTGACTAGTCATGCTAAAAAACTATCTAGGGATTATTGTTTTTCTTAAATTGTTTAACATTTCATACCGATATAACATGTTACTTTTATTATTCTTCCCTTAGTTTATTTATTTTATATTTACATTGTATCATAGGTCAAATTTATTTGTTCAGTGTATGTTCAATGGTGTTAATATGTCCTTTGATTGAGTTAAGCTATTTCAGTTGATATTTTATAGTGTGTCTTTCTATGTTGTGATGTTACGCTATTGTTTCAGAAAAAGGGTGAAGGTTTGGTACCATTAAAACGTTTAAACCCGCTGCATTTGTTTGCACCTGTCCTAAATCAGGAATCTGATGTTCAGTAGTTGTTGTTTGTTGATGTGGTTCATAAGTGTTTCTCGTTTCTCATTTTTTATATAGATTAGATCGTTGGTTTTCCAGTTTGAATGGTTTTACACTAGTAATTTTTGGGGCCCTTTATAGCTTACTGTTCGGTGTGAGCCACGGCTCCGTGTTGAAGACCGTACTTTGACCTATAATGGTTTACTTTTATAAATTTTGACTTGGATGGAGAGTTGTCTCATTGGCACTCATACCACATCTTCTTATATCTAATTAGATCTTCATAAGCAATTTATTAAAAAGCTTCTAAAGTTACAATTTTATCAAGTCATTGAGTTATTGCCAATGAGCTGAGAATGTTAAACTTTCCTTATTGCCTTAATAATGATCTCCCCTCAAACTGTACAATGTCCCTAAAGGCAACCCCAAACCTATGTAACTTACCCCTCCCTGTTTAGGACATATAAATTCTATGGCAGTTGAAGGGTGTACTGTACATCCTGTCACATTCTGTTGAGATGAATAACGTAATTCTAGGTTTCCGTTAATGTTTCTTTTTAACTTTTGGTCTGGCTGACCCATGTCATTCACTGTATCTCCATGGATACGACATGCAGCTGATCCTTTTGAGCATTTAGCTGTTGCTGCTCCTGAAAAAAATTCCCAAAATTGTAAAAAGAAAATTCATACTAACTGACTACATCTTACTAAGGTGCAACTAATAAATAACTTAACAATGCATGTATGTACGGTACTTTAATATGGTCTATTTTATTATATTATTTCAACACATTTGAAATCAACATAACAAAGAACTGATGGATTTATATACACAAAATGTTGCATCTCACATCAACTCAAGGCATAATATCAGTCAGAAAGCTTGGCTTGAGATTATAAAATACATCCTTTTTTCGCTTGCATTCATATCAGATTAAAACCATGAAGCAAATATCCTTTCCCCAAAGTAAAAAAACATCATATCTTTGACCTTGTCTGATTTGAAGGAGAGAGTAAAAAAATTGTCCAGGTAAAATAAAATTTACAAACTTTGATTCCTGATGCATTAAATGGATAAATTTGCTGTTGTCATGTATTCAATTTTTGTAGTCAGCTAAAAACAATCAAAACTGGATCAGGTGCAGCAGGTAAGTTAATTCTAAATGGGTACCAGTAAGTACAAATTTAATGTGCCCTTACTTGTGGGTCAGTTGGGTTTAAGAAATAATGAAGAAAAAAGATTTGTCCATTTCATTAGAATTTTTCTCTACATATCTGGACAATTTCCTAAAATAAAATTTCCTTAATGTTAAAACATAATTTCCCCAGAACACTTTTGTTTAAAGTATAAAAAAGTATAACAAAGTCAAATACCAGCAGTGATATCTCGACAGACATTTATATAAAAGTCCCAGCCTTCTGTTGAATCCACCAGATATCCACTCTCTGGTTTTATAAGCTGTGTCAAGTCATATTTCTCATTGTTGTCATCATAAACATAACATGGAACCTCCTTTACAGCAGTTTTTAGAACATCCTTACATACAAACACAGTCTGCCACTCAAAGTAACTTGTACAAGATGAATATTCTACAAACACTGGAGACCCCTGTAAAAACATCAGATCAAACGTCTTTTACAGTAATTCAACATGATAAATTTAAGAATGACTCTTGATAATGTACATTGACTTAAGTTCTAAGAAATTTTTGAAAATCAAGCAATTTTCTTTGGAATTTTAATGACCTGTTGAAGGGGCATTAGCTGTCAAATTCATGTTCACTGTGTATTTTAGTCTAGACGCCATCTAATTAACCATCGAGATGACCTCTGAAGACTGCCGACAGCCACATAACCTGATATAAACATAAACATAAATATAGAAAGATAGCGACCTCATGCAATTGGACTTATCTAGGTCTGTTTGGTTTCATGTTATATTAAAAAAATAAGTTAATCATTGTTTTATAGATATAGGAAGATGTGGTATGATTGCCAATGAGACAACTCTCCATCCAAGTAACAATTTATAAAAGTAAACCATTATAGCTGTATAAGAATGATTTTTTGTGGATGGAATCAGTCAACGAAATGGTTCATCCTTTCACTTTTAAGGTTGACATTCTTTCCCTTTTAATGGCTGAACACGACAAATACATGCGTAACCAATCTCTAGCTAACGGGTTAAACTGAAGGTCACATGAATATGGATTCAATGAGGTCGAATTATTCATTTGTAAGTGAATTATTCATCAGCAATGTTTCTTAGCTTATTTTGACAAAACTGAACTAAACTGGATGCTAAAAGCGAATTATTATTTCACTATTTCACTTTCATTAATGATTGAACCAAAAAAAAATCATATCTTAATTTTTTTTCATATCTCATTGCTAATGCCCCTTTAAGTACCACTAGCAAGAGATCATCTTGATTGCTACAATCTGTTTACTTCTAGAAAAAGTACCAAATTTGTACCTGCCCTTGTTAAACACATATTTGATACCCTTGACCTTGACCTCCTGACATAAAGAACTATACACATAATTTTAACATCAAAAATGTACAGCTGAACACATTTAAAAAATGTTTTAACATGTAGATCTGATCATTACCAATGTATTTATTCTATTTGCATAATAAAATATACCAATCAACCCATGTAAATTGCATGCAACTTTTGGTAAGTGCACACCATGCTACATGTACTATTCAAAATCATTTAATCAAATCTTTGAAATATGCTATATTGATCATGCTGATCTGAAAAATCAATAATTTTAAAACAAGTAATTAATTATTTATAAAATATCTTAGTCTTCTTCCTAAAATATTATATACAGTTTTTAAAATGGGAGCCTTTAAATAGTTTTTCTTCCTAATTTTAGTAAATGACTGTTGTAATGTATGCTACCTGTTAAAATGCAATATTTTAAATTAAAAGTGTAGAAATCAATACTATGCATAAGAAAAAATTACATTACAAAGTATATCCTGTTATGGGAATTCTCAACACAAATATATCATTTCTGTATTCAACACCTGTAAAAATTGATTTCATATAAATCCCTGAATGGTAATTATATAGTGGGCATACTATTACACACAATTAGATTGGATTACTGTGTTTTGGTTTAAGATGTTTTCCTCCTTAAAAAAAAAGATGTACAGTATTCAAGCTAGGAGTTTTGGGGTTGAATTCATAATAGAAAAGAAAGGATATGGGGTATCCATCCATGACAACAAATCATTATATGCACAGCAAAAACACAAAAAGCAAGGGAATAGCCCTTTTATTGCTGTTCTTCATTTCAAAAGTCGGTGAGACCTTCAACATGGAGCAAAAAAACTCTTACCTCACTACAAGTTTAAGACGGCCCCTAGCACCTGTTAGAGAGGAATTCTTTGAAAACTGACGATTATGCCTTTTTTCACCCTAATTTTAAAAATTTCATATCCCAGAGTAATATTATAACCTTCACAGCTTTCAATTTTTCCCCAAAATTTACAGGTCTTGGACAAACATCATTAAAGAATTACGACTAGAATTTGTATATTTCTTCTAGACAAATCAAGTACTATGTAGGCAAACGAGTCAATGACAGGACTAAACTGAATACCTACTCACATTGACTTAGAACTGATACTTTTTGGCTCAAAAGTTAGTTATACAAGTATGTAAAACGTAGTTGAACTATCTCTGGATTTCTTACCATTGTAAGCCCACATCTAAAATTTATAATTGATGTGAGGTTTTCAGTTGGGTCATCAGGACAAGTATCTCCAGCAGCAATAAACCAAACTTCTCCACTAACATTATGTTTTCCATTATTTGGTTTACCAGACTCAGTAGAGTTACCAGTCGACAATGGTTTTGTAAATTTTGGATCATTCTTTCGTGTCATACATATCTGTGTGTTGCTATGACAACCAGGAATGCTGTCACTTGTTGACAGACTATTACATAGTTTAATCATGTAGGAGGTATTTCTATCATCTGAAGCTGACTTCCACTGACCAAAACTACAATGAAAAATATAGTTTTTATATTTATTTTTTACTTTTCAGAAGCTTGTATGGAGAAATAAATGGACAAAAACATTTATTTATTTGTGTCTGTCTTTCTTTTATTCTGTTGTGACAAGAGAATTAATCGATATAAAAAGTACAGATTTAAGTGTAACTCAACAATTTTTTTAAATTGCTTCCATCCTTAAAATCCATGATAAGCTCTGTTTTTTCACAGTTGTAATGATTCAAACATGGTCAAACACCCAAGCGCACTCTTGTTAGAAACGTCTTCTCAAATCAGAGCATGCGCAATCATGTCTGCAGAAAGGGCAAAAATGCAACTTTGAATGCTTGATTTGGGGTATTGAGTATATTTAATGGAGATTTCAAGAGTCAGGTCAATACTTCTTTTAAGTATTTGTTGTTTCTTTTAAAGAACATGGCATTTGAAAGTCAGACCAAAGATTGATAGGCAAAAAGTCAAAATAAGGTGTTGAAGATTGTATGTTGACCTCTAAATGTCTTTTGGACATGATATTGCCAGTTTCTCTTTGACTTATAAGTAGACCCCACTATCTTTTAATTTATACATATTTTATATTTTGTCTTGTAATCATTCATCTTTCAGATGTAATTTTCAAAAATAATTTTATGTACTGTAGATAAAATGTAACAGGAAAATTATCAAAACTATTATTTGTCTATACATCAAACATCTGACATTATATTGAGGTCAATCATTGTGTATTGAGTTGTTTATCAAGTTGTGTATGGTAATAAAGTGTCTGCTAAATTATGTAACCCTAAATAAGATTATGTGATCAATATGATTGGCATTTAAGAGGCTGGGACATTCCAATTAAGGCTCCTCCTTGTCTCTGATTGTTTGTTTATCATAGCAGTTGTCAATCACACAGGGACACTGGTATTGTATGGGTACTATAACCTCATGAGAAATGACCAAACTAGGCAGCAAATTGACAAAACTAAAGACATACATGTATGTACTTAAGTTACATGTTCTAAAGATATAACCAAAATTTTTCACAGTTCATGTGTGCATATTTACACAGAGTGGTGACAGACATGCAAATTAAAAGGAACCTTACTTCAGTGTGCATAGTTTTGGTAGCTAACCTGGCTATTTTTGTTAGGGGAGGTCAGTGCCTTAGGAAATAAGGCCAACCTTAAAAATATGTTTGTTTGCAGTTTTCCGACTGTACCTTCAGACTGCAGGGTCGGTAGGTAGGAAAAATATTTTATTTTATCAGCCAAAATAAAGTTTAAACAAGCAGTTACATGTATAAACCAACTTTCTTGTGAAGAAAAAACATTTTCAAACAACACAGAAAGCCAACATGAAATGAACAGGCATTTTCAGGTAAAAACCTTTATAACCAAAACTGAAACTTGACATAGTGTAATTATACAATTTATGACAAAAAAAAATATATATGGTATTATGAAATACTGGAACACTTATAAGCAAGGAATGACTAGAATTGTTGTAAAGAAACATATTCACTGACATATATGTATCTTTACTAGAATGTTTTCATGAGTAGAGTATTTGCATCAGAAAAATGTAGATATTAAAGATTCAAAAGACAATGTAGGAGTGTGTTAAAAAAATCAACCATTAAATCTTCCTCAATTGACAAAAAAAAGACAACTTAAAAAATATATTAGACATCAGACTGTTTTCATATTTTTAACTTTATTTGATTATATGTAATAAGGTTAAATTTTGAAAGATATGTTGATGCCAGGCTTTAATTAAAACCAACAAAAATCTTAAGACTAGCTTTGGGGTGAAATCCATAGCACCCCATTAAAAGTAAATGGTCTGTACAGAAATGTTTTGACTGCATAAAAAAATTAAAAGCATAGCTCATGACATAAGAACATGTTTCAATTCAATTCACACAGTTTGGGTATATTTAATATTGTAAGAGAGAGAATAACTGCAATGAGTGGGACAGCCCCCTTATCCTAAAGGAGCATACTCATTGCAATCAAAGATAGATTTGATATAGAGAAAATATATTTATTTTTCAAGCAAATCATTCATTTTCTCTACATCTTTGTGTAGTTTGTGTGGCTTCTTATTGATTTAACATTTCAAATGCGCCCTTCCACCGTACAGACGTGCTTACAGGTATCCATAAAGTCACGGAGGAGTGGTTTCATCTTTGTCGTCTTCACAACGATTTAAAGAAAATATGGCATACTTCAGGCTGCTGTCGAATTGTTGAACCACTGATATTGGTTTCATAAAGTCATGCTAAAAAGATTCTGTATCCGATTTGTTTGAGACAGAAACGGTCATCGTGTTGGTTTTATGAATATCCGTAGTCCTATAATATAAGACTTCGGAGTTTCATATCATTTACATTCAAAGTTTTTTATCTGATATTTTTTTTTACTATAAAAACGTTGAATGTAAATGATATGAAACTCCGAAGTCTTATATTATAGGACTAGAATATCCGGTGGTGCATCATATCGTCAATGATATGATCGTCATTCCATGTGCAACTCTGCCTGAATCAGTATAAACAGTTTACTATTAAACTTTTCTGTGTATTATTTGTCTTATTATTAAAAACTGACAGAAGACGACAGAATAAAGTACTCCTCCATGACTTCGTGGATACCTGTAAACAATATCCATGTGCTTTACCATTAAAGGGTCCGATGAACGCTTGACAGGAAGGGAAGAAAAAAAAACTTCAAACGTGTAATTGACCGAGACTTTAAATGAATTCCGGAAACGACACGAAATTCCGGATTGAGTCAATAGAAGTATTAAAAATAATTTCTTCAAATTAAAAGCAATAAAATTTTCACAGTCGGGCGGATTTTCGAAGGTCGGTCGGTAAACTGCAAACAAACAATATTTTAATTTAAGCCTAATTAGAACAGCAGTTCAATCTTTCCAAAAAAAGGTTATGTAAGTCATGTTTTTAAACTTTCTAATTGGATGACATGTTTATAACATCTTTTACTAAATCTGTTGGATGTGTACTACATTGTAACTGATACTTTAGTCTGAGTAAACATAATTTATTCATTAGTTGTAATTGGCTCTGAACTAGCTTTCAGTAACTGTGAGTACTCTTATATCAGTGCTTTGTGTATAATGTGTTTATGTTAGTTGGATTTTTTGTGCTTCCTACCAATCTATTGAGTTAAGCCATTTGAAACTTAGCCAACTGATCTTTACAGTTTTTTCTTATGTTGTGCTGTTATAACACCACTGCATGTTTCAGTTTACGGCTCACAAACATGTATAACCCCACTACTTTCTTTAAGTGCATGTCCCAAGTCAGAAGCCTGTAATTCAATAGTTGTCTTCGATTCAGTTATGTCAAATCTGTTTTTCTTATATTGTATTCTTATAAATTAGGTTGTTAGTTTTCTTGTTTGAATTGTTTCACATTTTTCATGTCTGAACCTTTAACAGCTCACTATAATACAAAATGGTTTTTTCTCATTGTTGAAGGCCGCAGAGTTACTATACCGGGTAATTGATTGCCATCACATCATTCTCAACTCTGGTGGATAGCTCTTCCATAAACCTTATCGCTATTTATTCCAATCCGGATAAGTTCTGTAATTACACAACTTTTTCATCCCGATGAAGCTATCCCAGGCCCTGTTTAAACAATGTACTATGCATAAAACTTTTCAAAGAGACATGTTTAAACCACCATTAACACTTCAAACAAAAGCATTTTTATGATTTTAATTTGAGTTTTAAAAAAGTAGATCATAATCTATCAAAGTTTCAAAATATTCGCTTTCTAAACTTTTTCCTTCCTCACCTCGTTACTGATGACATTTGTTGTTGCGACAATTGACCCAAACAGGAAGTTGTCTAAGTGACTGTTTTTTCTAGATTGGACTAAATAGCAGTATTTACACTTGTATGCAGATTTGTCCGCCATTACTTAAATTCACACAAATTCCCGTAAGATTTGACATCACAATTTAAATAAAATGCTCCGCTGGGCGCAGCTTGATACGACCGCAGAGGTCGAACCCTGAACAGTTGGGGCAAGTATGGACACAACATTCAAGCTTGATACAGCACTGAATTTGGATTGTGATTAAATATTTGACACAGCATAGGTTTCTGACACAGAATGAATGTGGTCTAAGAACTTAAAAATTTTTAATTTACCTATTCAAACCATATCATTATTATTTGCTTTTATATATAAATCAGAAATAACCAATTTAAAGTGGAAAATTTTAAAGAAAAAAAGAAAAAAAATCCCCTCAAATTTTTGAACCCCTTATGATTCATCACCCCAAACTCAATCTGTGCCTTCCTTTGTGGTATGGTACCTTGCAGTACAATTTCAGAGAGATCCGTACACTTGAACACAAGTTATTGTCTGAAACTAGAAAATGCTTGTTTTTTTTTGGCCCCTTTTGGCCCCAAATTCCTAAACGTTTAGGGCAATTACCCCAAACTCAAACCCAGCTTTCCTTTGTGATATGGAACCTTGTAGTACAATTTCATAAAGATCCATACACTTACACACAAGTTATTGTCCTGAAAAAGAAAAATGCTTTGTTTTTGCCCTTTTTGCCCCTAATTTCTAAAATTTGAGGCAATTACCTCCAAAATCAATCCCAGCCTTCCTTTGTGGTATGGTACCTTGCAGTACAATTTCAGAGAGATCCATACACTTGAACACAAGTTATTGTCTGGAAACTAGAAAAATGCTTATTTTTGGCCCCTTTTTGGATCCTTATTCCTAAACGTTTTGGGCAATTACCCCCAAACTCAATTCCAGCTTTCCCTTTGTGATATGGAACCTTGTAGTCAATTTCATAAAGATCCATACACTTACACACATACTTGCCAACCTCTGACAATGAGAAATCATGTCATGACATGACATGAAATGTCAAAAAGCATGTGAAAATGCGCGGCGAAGATGCGGACTTTTTTATATGAACAATGTTCATAATTTCACATTATCATAATTATACAAATTTGTTAATATATAATGAAAACAATATTCTAGAGTAAACTTTTATTGTATTCAACAGTGGTCTATTTTGCTGCTTTTAAAGCAACGTTCTAGGCTTAGGCACATATTCAAAACAACTGCCAGTTTGATTACATTTACTTGATAACAAGGCACACAAGGCACATATATCATTGTCGAGTTCTGATCAGAATTCAGTGTAGATTTCTTTGTAATTGAAAATGTTCTCTCACAGTCAGAATTGATATTTGGCTGAACTTAAATAGCTTGATCAAGCTTTGAAAGAGTGTCATAACGTTTTTTTGCCATCTAAAATGTCATCTATTATCTTTGCCATTGCTCCCAACGAACTATATATGTTGCTATTGTCTCTGAGGCTATTGTCTGGTCAAAACTGGGTAGTTCATCAGAAGACAGCTGGTACTATGAGAACTGATCCAACAGTTCTGTGATATTTCCATCCCCTTTGGCCTGTGGGAATCTGTTGGCTAGATTTGAAACTGAAAAAGAAAAGTATTTTATTTTTTGATTACCATTAAGCACGTTAAATGCTTAATCAAATCGCTACATTGTAGTTCTCCTCTCACATGTATTGTTATGATTGCAACATAGGGTGCACAATGCGTTACTCGTCTCTCGATAATTTAAACTTGAACTCCCAAATATAATTTGTAAATCTTGAAATTTATCTTGGTACGTACACATCGTTTTCGCTTAGCAATCGGCTCTTTAGACGACGGTACAGGTCCTGAAAGCGAACTATTTCTGTTGACATTTCCCCTATTAGTAAGTGAATATGAAAGAAAGAAAGTCACAAAATCGTAAAAACTAATCACAAACTACTTACCTTAAGGGCTTTTGCTGTTCGTCCATATACAATGATATAGAAAAATAAACAATGGTGATGATACAATTACTTCGAAATTTTCTGTATTTTTTCTCTAATAATGAAAAAACCAGAGAATCGCGATATCACTAACGACCAAAAAATCAAAACAACGAAAAAGCATGTAATTGCGTGTAAAGTGGCGAAACGCGTGTACATGCCATGTGACAAAATCCTCGCGTGTAAACCATTGAAAAAGCGTGTATTACACGCGAATATCATGTCAGTTGGCAACTATGCTTACACACAAGTTATTGTCATGAAACTAGAAAAATGCTTGTTTTTTGCTCCTTTTTTGGCCCCCAATTCCTAAAATTTGGAAGTAATTACCCCCAAAAGCAATCCCAGCATTCCCTTTGTGATATGGAACCTTGTGGTACAATGTCAGAGAGATCCATACACTAACACACAAGTTATGTCTGGAAGTTACAGAAATGCTTATTTTTGGCCTCTTTTTGGCCCCTAATTCCTTAACTGTTGGTACCATAACCCCCAAAATCAATCCCAACCTTCCTTTTGTGGTATTGAACCTTATGGTAAAATTTCATAGAGATCCATTCACTTAAACTAAAGTTAGAGTGTGAAAACCAATGTGTCTTCGGACGATGCCTGACGACGATGACGACGACAATGACGACGACGACAACGACAACGACGACAACGACGACGACGACGCCAACGTCATACCAATATACGACCGCAAAATTTTTTTGCGGCTGTATACAAATTTGACGTCATAATTAAAAAGTGATTGTTGCTTGACGTCAGAAGGTTATTCTGAGACAGATCTAAGGTCATTCGGAGACAAAATTCAGCTAAATACCAAAAGTGTAAATACGTTTATAGCAATAAGGTGTAGTGGTATGATTGCATCTCCTTATTTTATATTGAATCACTCTAATAAAAAAATAATGTTATGCACATGTTAAATTCTGTTAAAATTTGGATGTCATGGCTGTTTTTCGGTCTTCTTATCCTGCGAAAAAAGTCAGAAAAATAGATCTAACCTCCGAATTCCAATTGGGATACTGTTCATGCAACAAGATTTGTAAATTGTATCAAGTCTTAGCTTCATCTTCAAAATAAAACAAATTGCAGACGACGAAACAATAAAATTGGACACAACAGAAAAAAAACCTTACCTGTCGAGCTTAGTAAAGTTAACACCGTTGACTTCACAACTTTTAACTAAAAAAATATTTAATAAAACAACAATAAATACAACCAAATACATTTTTCCTGCTCATAAGTTCATTCGGAATATTTCTCCTATTTATTTTGTAATGGTCACATGATTGGTCATCTGACAATGGGGGTAAGTCTCAAAAGGAATAGGTGAAACCACACTGTGTAATCCCCTGTACTATGTCGTATATTGCAAACTGTATGAAAGTTTAAGGAGAAAATTTAAGATAGGTTGGAACAGGAACATATATGTTAGATATACTGTTCCCAGGTTGGAGGGGCATTCACTGATGATAATTTTTTTTTCTTTGTACTTAAATTTTATTTTAAGTCAATAAAGCACATTCAATGTCCGTTTTTTTGATGGATTAATATTGAAATTGTTTTTTTTTTTAAATAATTAAGTCAGCTTGGAATGAGTTAAAACAATGATGTAAGAATTTTAAGACATTAAAGGGAAATTGTTTTCGTCGCTTGGCTTCTTTGATCTCAAGGTGTTGAGTGAGTTGGATCTTGTTATACCTGTTTGGATTGTTTTGAAATTGTTACAAGGTTTCAAAAAAGATAAATTCATACCGATAATTAACTTGGTCTCCAGTTCCTGAACGCTTATTTTTCCTCTTCTTCAAAATACTGTCCACATTCAACATGATGAATATTCTGGCAAGAATATTCAATGCAAATCAAAAGAAAAATAATTATCTGGTAGCAGCAATACAACATAAACATTTCGGCGGAATTTTCAAAAAAACTTTAACATAATTAATTCAAATAATTTATATTATACAAGACAACAAAATAAAATAGAAATCAGGGCGAACGGACTCAGTGCGAACAGGAATTAGGGCGAACGGACCCAGGGCGAACAGGTACTAGGGCGAACGCGAATCAGGGCGAACGGACCCGGATTCATTGAATGCGTTGATTTTATAATGTATTGCCAGCTTAGTCACAGTGGGGTGACACAATCATTGAATACGAAAAATTGCAAACAACACTAAAAACAAAACATTTTTCTCTGACTGTTAATGCGTCTTTACGCTAGATCCGTTGGAAGTTGGATGTGTACAGGTTGATATTTTAGTCTTAGATTCATGATTTTTTATAAATTGTTGTTGGCTTTGAACTAGCTTTCAGTAACTGCTAGTACTCTCAGATCTGTACTTCGTGTCTTCTGTATTTTTGTTAGATGTTTTTGTACTTCGTATCGATCTGAAGAGTTTATCACATTTCAACTGATTGTTATAGTTTTTTTTTCTTTCATACGGTGCTGTTACACCATGTCCCAAGTTATAAGAGGGTTGGCCTACCCGCATACATGTTTAACCATGCAACATTCTGGATCATTCTGTATGTGCCTGTCCTAGGTCAGGAGTCTGTAATTCAGTGGTTGTCGTTTGTTGCTGTTTATCCGATATCTATGTTTCGTTTATTGTTTTATACATAAATCAGGCCGTTAGTTTTCTCGTTTGAATTGTTTTACACTTGTCATTTCTGGGATTTTATAGCTTTCAATGCGGTATGGGTGTTGCTCATTGTTGAAGGCTGTACGGTGACTTATAATTGCTAACCTTCTATGTCATTTTGGCATTTGATGGAGAGTTGTCTCATACAGTAGGACAATCATACCACATCTTCTTATTGTTATATAGGATCGTTTGTAGAAAACCTTCCCAACATGAATACAACCGTTTAATGTATAGTGCCGGTTTAGTTGTACGGCGAAGTACACGTTTAACGAGCATCGATGTTGCAAATTTACAGTATACCATTTATGCAAGACCAGGTACACCTAATACACATTTACAGTACACCTGTTACGTTTTTTTAAAAAGCACTTCTGCGTGAAATAGCGCATTTTAACGAAAACATAGTTACACAGGGGAAATACATCAAAATAAAGAAACTACCAATATTTGATGTTTTATCATATTCTGTAGTATACATGTTTACATAATTCTTGGATCACGACAGCAAAGTTTGTGGTTCTGTGATATGTTAAACTTGAACTAAAAATCGAAAAAAAAATATTGCACTTATATTTTATATTTTTATATTATCTGAATTATGATTGCATGAATTCTTTCAAAATATATGTACATATATGTAAAGGAGGACGTCGACAAAGAGATTCATAGAATATCACCATCTCTAAATAAAACCGTCCTGTCGTGATCGCCAAATAAGGAGGGGAGGGGCGATTCTGTATAGACTAGAGAAAACTTAACACTCTGACCAAATTGGACAATGGACTAATGGTTAATGAGGAAGATAACGAAGCACAACTACATGTAGCTTGCTAGTTTTCGAAAATTATGTTTCTTACAATTACTGGCAGATTCCAGTTGAACACAAATCTCAACACATCATTATAACTGTTATGGCTGCTACCAGTTCTCAAAAATACCGTTTGGTATAGTAAACTCAGGATCTAATGATCAGCAGATAATTATATTAATAATATTCTAGGCTTTATTGCTTCATGGGAAGAGCATATGCATGCAGAGATAGATCGATGGGGTTGTTTAGTAAGATTACGAATGCGAGGTTGACAAGGTTGACAATTTAAGTAAAGTGAAAGTGTGTAATTGGAAGACGCTCATATTTGTTGAGCATATTGTTAGAAACGGAACAGAAGCCTCAGACGAAGAAAAATGGGAAAAGATAAGAAGTGCCGAACAACTGAAAGCCAAGAAGTCGATTCGATAATTCTTATGATTGGCTTGATACAACCCGGGGTGTTCATTGAACATTTTGTGGAGCAACTTCTCCGATAGAAATGACAAAAAGGTTAACTGAAATACGTTATCTGCATGGACTATAGATATGAGACAGTTTACCAAGACCCACGGGTATTTTTCCTTAGAGACCTAATATATCGCTCACCTTGTTTTCTCTTTTTCTATATATATAATTTAGTCTAATATATGAAACTGATACAGGGTTAGGTTATGTTTCAAGAAAAATTTTGAAAATGTGAGATTGTCCAAATTGAATGCCAATGTGAGTCAGGAGTTATTAACAATATGGAGCAAAATCTGTCAGTAAAAGAGAATGTTTGACGTATGAATTTACCATGGAAATTAAAATTTATTTGTATGAAAAGAAAATTACTTTACGTACTAGTCATATGTCTATTTCGTAAAATCTAACTTTTAGGATAGGAAATATTTGAATTATGCAATCGTCCTTCGTTTTACAGAACTACAAATTTAAGGTTTAAGCAAATACAAACATTTTCAAAATGTCTGTGTTGACTTTTTAGGCAAAGAAAGAGATAATACATGCTGTTGTTGTTACGGAAGCCGATAAGGGTCATTCGAAAAAAAAAAATTTATGTCGTAATTACGACATAGTATGTCGTAATAACGACATATTATGTGGAAATAACGACATCGCTATGTCGTAATAACGACATATTATATGGAATTAACGACATCGCCATGTCGTAATAACGACATCCTCATAGCATTGAAACACTATGGGAAACAACATTTTCATCTTTATTTTAAGAACCACTTATCAGAATTGAATCAAACTTGATATACGTGTGCACTATGAGGTCCTCCTATTCAAGTGTTGCTACCGTTATAGTTACCAATTGTTAAAACACATGACCGCCAAGGGACTTTGAAAATGTTCAAAATCTTCTTCTCAAGATCGCTGAAATGGCTGAGTTTAAACTTAGTATAAATATACCTTATGTACCTAGTATCCAGGTCCTTAAATGAGTTGTTACGTTTTGACCTGATCCGAAGTTAAATATGACCGCCAGTGAGGGCAAAGTTTGTATCAAAACCCTATCGTAAACATATTCATTTTCTTTTTGAGAATGATAAACACTGAATTTAATCAAGCTTGATTAAAAATATTAAAGTTATTTACTCTATATGTCTGCACATAATAAAACTTTATTTCACAATCAAGTCTAATGGGACCCATTGAAATGGTGAACGATTCAGGCTACTTGGAGCCTCTATTTATATTTGGCATGTATGTAAATCACATCAAGAAGACGTGTTTAGTACCCGAAGGGTTATGTGTGCTATTGCAATTGCTTGTCGTCCGTCATCGTCTGTAGTTACCGTTAATTTTTATTTGATTAAAATCTGCTATTCGCCATGTGGTCTATGAAAATAATTGTATAAATGTACAATGTAGTATATTATTTGTTTGTGCGTTTCTCTGTGATGAATGTTCTTGCGTGTGTTTGTGCCGTCATTTCAGCGATATTTTCTAACATTGTCATAAAGCGGGAGGTTTCAAATTGGCTAGCCATTAAACCAAGTTCAACCCCATTTGTTCTTAAAATGTCTTGAACCAAGTCAGGAATATGACAGTTGTTAACGAATAGTTCGTTCTATGTATGTTACGGGTTTATTTTTGTTCACTTCAGTGTTCCTGTTGTTCGTTTATTTTCCTCTTACAGTTGATGTGTTTCCCTCGGTTTTAGTTTTACCCGGATTTGTTTTCTCTCAATCGATTTATGACATTTGAACACCGGTCATAATCGACGGACGCCAAGTGATGACAATACATGTAGCTATCCCAAAAATGTTTTAGAGGACACAACTCAGATATGGGTCAAACTGATCATTCTGAAATTTTCGGCATAGGTCCATTTTGTCACGATGAACCGTCGACAGATTTGGGATAAATGTAACGGTTTTCGAGATATTATCAAAAATCTAATGTGTGCCCATTATGTCCTATTTTTCAAGTTAGTAACAGCGGCTGTGTTTTAAGGAGTCAAAAATCGAAGCATGCCTTTTTTGAAGGAAACATTTAACACGGAAAAATCAAACTAACTTTCAAAGAATTTTGCACAGTAGTTTCAAAGGAGATTTAAAAAAAGCACTTACGACAGAAGACGACGGACAACAAGCGATAGCAATCGCTCGCATACCATTTCGGAAACGAGACACAACTTCCTTAGGTGATAGGTGAAGGTCAGGGGATCCATTAGGCTCGAGTATTAGGGGTCTCAAGTTTAACATAGGCTCCAATGGAAAAAGCGTTGAAAATCTTCTCCTTGAGAACTACCAGGCACATTGGACCAATCTTAGAGAATGGATGATCCTTATATGATGAGGATTAAATATGAGATGTGGTATGATTGACAATGAGACAACTCTCCACAAGAAACCAAATGACACAGAAATTAACAACTATAAGTCACCGTACGGCCTTCAACAATGAGCAAAGCCCATACCGCATAGTCAGCTATAAAAGGCCCTGAAATGACAAATGTAATACAATTCAAACGAGAAAACTAACGGCCTATTTTATGTAAAAAAAAATAAACGAAAAACAAATATGTAACACATCAACAAACGACAACCACTAAATTACAGGCTTCTGACTTGGGACAAGCACATACATAAAGAATGTGGCGGGGTTAAACATGTTAGCGGGATCCCAACCCTCCCCTAAGTTTGTAGGAATAGTTGTCCTAGGGAACATTGGTTAAAAGAACTTGGGGTACAAAGTTTTAATAAGGCTTCAATTGGGAGGACGCTTGAAGAATCTCATTAAGAACAAACAGTAGCGATGCAGTTATAATTTTCATCAAGCATCAGTAGGACTTAAAATTCAATTGTGTCCATGGGTCTGAGAACTAGGAGTCCAAAGTTTAACATAGTCTTTATTGGGAAAAGCTTAAAATTCATCTTATTCAGAACCTGCAAAGGCAATGCTGTCATAATTTACACGAATCTGTACATGCCAAACATAACTAAAGGCTCCAAGGAGTCTGAATTGCTCCCCTATTCAACTGGGTCTTATTTGACTTGATTATAAAATAAAGTTCTAGTATGTGCAAGTAAATAACTTTAATTAAGCTTTATTGCATTTAGTGTTCATAATTCTCAAAAAGAAGATGAATTTGTTTACGCTACAAACTTTTGACTTTTTGACGACCATTTTGAATTTCCTATCGCCTCAAAAAGTGAAAACACTAAGGTTGTCGTTATTATGAAATAGCGGTCAGGAGTCTGTAATTCAGTGGTTGTCGTTTGTTGCTGTGTTACATATTTGTTCTTCGTTCATTTTTTGTATATTAATAAAGGCGTTAGTTTTCTCGTTGAATTAAAATGTTTAACATTTGTCATTTCGGGGCCTTTTATAGCTGACTATGCGGTGCATGGCTTTTCTCATTATTGAAGGCATTGTGATGACCTATAGTTTTTAATTTCTGTGTCATTTAGTCTCTTGGCAATCATACTACATATTCTTTTCTATATATAGCGATGTCATTGTTACAACATTGCGATGTCGTAATTACAACAAAATGATGTCGTTATTACGACATGTTATGTCGAAATTACGACATAGTGATGTCGTTATTACGACATAAATTATTTTTTTCCAATGACCCTTATCGGCTTCCGTATGTTGTTGATAAACGGATGCACATTAGAAATAATGTGTTTGATTATCTGATACATTTGAAGAGACCAATAGTAAAAAACTGACATAAAAAATTTAATTGTTAGATCATGTGTTTCGTTCTACAATCATGTGACACGTGCACGTGTTTATTACTTGTTCCACCTCTAGCATTCTATTTTCTTGTATCTTATAGTAACATATAGATCTATGCACTCAGTAATTGTAATAATAAAGCAGAAGTTTATAAAAAGTAAAAATTATAAGTCACGATACTAAAGGTGCTAATAAGAAATAGTGCAGTTATTCAAGAGTCGACGAAGGCCGGTAAGTTTTCATCAGAAGAGATGTACACAAGTATTCTGCGGGAGAACAGATAGACATTAACTGTATGTTGAGTAGTTACTTAATTAATAAGACTAATACTCGAATTAGATATTGGTCACAGGTCAAAGTTAGTGGATATTTGTAAAGCCTTTTGAATTTATGTAATGCATATAGAAAAACTGAAGGAATAATTATATTTAGATCGACAGATTTTGAGTAATTTGCATAGTAGACAGTGAATACTTTGTGTGTGTGTGTGTGTGTGTGTGTGTGTGTGTGTGTGTGTGTGTGTGTGTGGGTGGGTGGGTGGGTGGGTGGGTGTGGGTGTTCATTAAAATGACTGATTTGATAAAGTATATATTTTTTTTGGTTCGTCACATCATGTGTATTGAACATAATATTATGTTTCACCTGTACAAAGATACCAACATTTTGGTATTAACAAAAGTTCGGATTTTGACACCGTATATGATTGCGAAAGAAATTAGACTGTGGCTTTCCCCAGATTCAGTTCCCCTTTGTCAGGCTATTTAAATTTGTGCAAGTTGAGCTGTCCCATTGTATAAATACAATAGCTATTGATCCGTGCATGGAGTATATTAAAGGAGACCTTCAAATTTCTCCTTGAAAGGCTTAGTTTATCTGAACATAAAAGTTAACTCCCCGTGATGAAAATACATGTGCCAATACTGAATAAAGACACATATTGTCAGACATAGAGATATCAATTTGAAAAATATGTCAATATACTACTGAAGAACAAATTTTCGTTTTATATGCATCTTTGACAACATCTATGTACATTTCGACAATAAAGTTTATCGACAGTTTGTATGTATTCCTATGGACACCAATTGTGTCGCTTTAATAGCAGACTTGTTCGTGTATTGTTATGAACTACAGTTTATGGCCAAGACCTGTATCAATTCCATTTAATTGATAAATTGAATAACGCTAACCGTTAGCTTGATGATACTTTTTCGTTGAATATAATCAATACCTCTCTAAATATCCTGCCGAAATTTACCCAAAGGAACTTATACTTAAAATAGTAACAACAATTACTGTCCCTTTTTAGATTAAGATATATCAGTTTTATACGGGAAACTCTACACAAAAGTTTACGATAAAGGGAACGATTTTTCGTTCCCTTTTGTTCATTTTCCTTTTTTAGACGGTAATGTTGCTATAGTCTCACCTTATGATGTTTATATATTCCAACTCGTTCGCTATGCCCGTATCTGTAGTTTAAGATTTCAGAGAACGTAATCTATGTATAACTGGTAAATTATTGAGTTAAGGATTTCGTTACCACAAATCACTTAATTAAAACATTTACTAAATTCTTTCATACATGCAAAGATTTTGGTTTGGAAATTTGGATGTACCTGTCGAAAACTTATTACATCCTAAATTCTACGGTGATGTTGTTTATCGAGCCCGTAAAATTATATACGATCCCGGTAAACTTATCAGATCCATTAAATAAACTTAATTTTTATCTTTTCGGTTCTTTAAATTTATTACAAACGGGATAATAAATCCTTATTTTTAAGTTGATGTTGTTTATTGAGCCCGTAAATTTATCTACGGATAAACTTATCGATCTTTTAAATCTCTTCATTTGTATATTATTCTAAAAGGTTACCAATTTAACACTGTAATGAGATCTTTGATTATTGTTTTGTCGGTATAAATATTGATTTTGTTATCAATAAATTAAAACCAAACTAAATATTATTACTATACACTTATGAACATTTACGGTCATACAATCTGTCGTCTATATCAATATTTTGACATTGCACATGATCATGTCTTTCTCTGTCTATTAATGACACAATCCATCTTAATTTTAGAAACATGATTTTTTTATTAGTTATTATTGGCTTTGATCTAGCTTTCAGTAACTACGAGTACTCTCAGATCTGTACTGTGTGTCTTTAGTGTTTTTGATAGTTATTTTTGTGCTTTGTATCGATCTGATGAGTTCAACCCTTTTCAACTGATTTTTAAAGTTTGTTCTTTTGTTGTGCTGTTTCACCCGACTGTTCAAGATAAGGGGAGGGTTGGACGCCCGGTTAACCTAGCTACATTCTGTATGTGCCTGTCCTAAGTCAGGAGCCTATAATTCTATGGTTGTCGTTTGTTGCTGTATATCATATTTGTTTTTCGTTTATTGTTTTCATTTGTACATAAATCAGGCCGTTAGTTTTCTCGTTTGAATTGGTTTACATTTGTCATTTCGGGGCCTTTTGTAGCTTTCTATATATATTAATGTTGTTTGTGCTGTATTTAGACCCCTCTAACACGAAATTGTTTTGCATGCATACGTACAAAAATTGCGGTTTTTATCCAACGCAATCATAGGTTTGAACGTTGTTTTCAATTTATACTTGTTTATTTTTTTTTTTTCGTTTGGGCTTGTATTATATTTGCCTTCGGGTTTATATGATCCGTTCATTCTATTTTGACTCCTCAAAATTCAAGAGTCTATCCTAAATTGAGGTAAATTATGTGGCCTTCCAATAACCATTTCGATTCCTAACATCACTGAAGAGACATTAATTGTCGGAATCCGGATATGGTGTACAAAAAATCTTTGCACCTTTGTTTGCTGTATACCATCTTTGCCGCAAGTTTATTGTTTTCTGTTTGGTATTAAATTTATAGTTAAGATCCATTTATTACACCTTGTGATCCGTTTATTTGGCAATCGCCAATGGCAGTCAGCAGAATTTAAGAACATTTGTTGTTCGACCTGTTAGTCAATTGCGTTTTGTTAAAATATACTTTTTCACTTTTTTGATCATTTGGAAAATGTTGTTTGTGCTGTATCTAGACCCCTCTAACAAGAAATTGTTTTGCATGCACACTTATAAAATTGCGGTTTTAAATACAAGTCTAAATTAAAATATATATATGCGGTATGGGTTTTGCTCATTGTCGAAGGTATGTACGGTGACCTATAGATGCTAACTTCTACGCCATTTGGTCTCTGCATGGCGAAGAGATGTCTCATTTGCAATACTACCACATCTTCTCATTTTTTATTTAATCTCTTTTGAGCTTTTATGAGAGTCTTATTACAAACAACACATTTAAAACACGTCAGTTCAAAGCAAAGCAAGCATACCAAGCACATAAGAACTACATAACCAAAGCAAAACATAACATGAAACTTACGGCACTGGTTTCGACAGGTGCGAGGCGAGATCTTGTCTTGCACATGTGAAATAAAATTGAGAATGGAAATGGGGAATGTGTCAAAGAGACAACAACCCGACCAAAGAGCAGAAAACAGCAGAAGGCCACCAATGGGTCTTCAACACAGCTAGAAAATCCCGCACCCGGTGGCGGGCTTCAGCTGGCCCCTACACAAAAATGTGTATTAGTTCAATGAAAATGGACGTCACACTAAACTCCAAAACATATAAATGAACTAAAATTAAAAAACATACATATACTATATAAATGTCATGAAAAAAAATCACCATGTTGTAGTGCAATAAGCAATCATTTTTACAAGCACATAAAGCAGTTTAAAACTCATAAGCAATTAATTAAAGCGCAAAAAGCCCTGAGAAAAAAAATGGACAAGAGGCAGTGCTTTGGCATGAACTACCATTCAAGGTAACGATAAGTCAGTTTTAAAATCTGTTGAAATTGTTTTCTTTTCTGAAACTCTTGCTTAGTTCATTGCAAAATTTTGCAGCTGTGTAGCGAAAAGAATTGCTGTTTCAAAGTTTGTTTTTCTTATCTGGGACTGTTCAGCATAAAAGAATATATCATATTTATGATTACTTAGTATTAAAAACATTAATAAAATCATGCAAGTATGAACGCGATTTATGTTTATATGTTTCCACAATATATATATATATATATATCCGAGTATAAAAGGTTCCAGAGACATATTATAGAAGAATCCATAACAACTCGCCCCACTGCCAAATCGCCCCACACCAAATCGCCCCACTTTTTAAAAAATCGCTCCACTCTTGATTACCAACTCGCCCCACTTATGAAAAAGGATAAAATCCCGTAGAATATAGGTCTGCCAACTCGCCCCACTTATGAAAAAGGGTCAAATCCCGCAGAATATAGGCCTGCCAACTCGCCCCACTTATGAAAAAAAAAAAGAATAACATCTTACTGCATTAATGACTACCAACTAGCCCCACTTATGAATAGGAGTTTAATCCCATTGCATAATAGTCTGCCCGGCAACTCGCCGCACTAATGGATAAAAGAATTAAACTGTACTGAATTAAGGACTACCAACTCGCCCCACTTATGAATTAAATGAATACTATGAAAACCTTAGAAATGCATCTTGTTTTTTAACTCTTTTCTTTTGGCTGAAATAAAGCAGAAAGAAGTAAGTATCAGCATTTCTTTGACGTACGATGTTATTGACTATTGTAACTGTTTATGACGTTTGTTTTCTGGTAAATATAACCAGAGACAAATAATACATGTATTTATTGTATGTCTCTGGTAGAACTAATCACTGTTTTACTAGATAAGTCAGGAATCATAAGTGTTTATAATGATAATAAAGTTATTCTCCAATAAGACATGAAGCATCATTTAATTTCAATCATATATAATAATCATATATTAAATTTCCAATCTTATTAGTATCACAAGCGATTTTTTTTTAATCTGTGTAGACAACTATATATTACTATACAAATCCTTGGTGTAAATAAGTTTCATAAGTGGGGCGAGTTGGCAGACCTTTATTATATATTATCGGGATTTTACCCTTTTTCATAAGTAGGGCGAGTTGGCAGGAGTAAATTTAACGGGATTTAACCCTTTTCCATAAGTGGGGCGAGTTGGTAAACAAGAGTGGGGCGATTTTTTAGTGTGGGTGATTTGGCAGTGGGGCGAGTTGTCTTGCTTCCATATAGAATAGAATAGAATAAAAAATACTTTATTCCGATCTCAACTAAAGGGCCCACAAGGGGCAACATGAGATAATAACATTACACATATTAAACAAATACAAAAGAACAATACTGAGGGAAAGAATTACTTTATTGATAGCATTTAATGACACCAGAGACATATATGATGTCTCTGATGACACTCACAAAAACAAAGAAATACGTATTTATCTAACTATGTCTTGTAAATTGGAAGGTTAATAGCATTTACATAAATTAGTACATATAACGTGAGGGTAACCAAATTGCACCTATTTTGACAGTTTTTTTCAACTACGTTTATTTATGATCCAGACAAAAGTTTCCATTCCATGTTTATTTTGAAGATGTATCCTTATTTACTATATGGTTCCACAAATTTAATTTTGAATCCATATTGAAATCATAGAAAAATGGGTTTGAACAGACCTCCAAACGATCCATGATTCTGTAATGAGGAGTACCCAAATTGCATCCATGCTTAAATTTACATCCTTAAAAATCGAATAACAAATGTTTTGTTTTAATTCTTCAAAAATTTAGAACAATTTGACATTAGTCCATGCTGACTATTAATTTTTTAAGAAATGGATGCTTTTAACATATTTTTTTTTGCTCATTTTTAAAAGATGACTTTTTGTGGACGTCGCATAGCGACGTTTCCGCAGATTTTACTCTTTCCAGTTAATACTTCATCTGGTGATATATACTGTGAACTTTTTGTGCATATTTAAATATATTTACCTATGTTGAAAGAGATAATGTCAAATCATAAAAATATAAATTGTTTATAGTCTCTATAAAAACTTGTAAGATTTCCGCTGCTATTTTTGCTAAATAGTTGTAATTTGGGTACTCGGTACAGTTTGGGTACTGTGACGTTAAATATCTTAGATAAGACTAAGAGTTTAAGGCAAATGATCATATAAAAATTTACTCATATGACAGATATTATAGCAGCTGATTTTTTTAAACTTTGAGAAAACCTACAAGGGGGACCACTCTTTTTATGATTTTCCGACTTCTCGGGAATTTTCCTTACCACAAGCAAGAAAGAAAAATGGCTGCTCAGTATGTTGCTTCTGCTGGTCTAACAGCAGTATTTCACCCAATAGGATACGCTAAAGTTTTAATACAGGTATATAAAAAAAAAAAAAGAAAAAATTACAACAAGAGAGAATAAAGTGACAATAACAAATACTGTATAGAGTGTGTCTGATGATCCAGGCAACCGCTCTAATCGCATGCCCTCTGTAATCTGTAAACCGGCCTCCCATGACAAGTACTTTCACTTTTAATATGAGGAAGGCGCTACCTTAAATGCCAGCTTTATACCAAGACTATATCCTATATATTGATTGATTGTTGGTTGCTTAACGTCCAGTGGCAAATATTTCATGCATGTTCAGGACGAATGTCCTACATTAACATATAGTTTTTGTCTAAAATAATATGATAAGTTCAGATGGAAAATGTTTAGGGAACGATCATTGAACATCAAAAGGCAGGTATTTTTCTTAAAAAAAGTATTCTGATTCCCAAATTGATGAAAAAAATATTCTGTTCAAGCAGAGGACAAAAAAAAAATTCTGAATCCAGATTTTCCCCATACCTTCTAGTGTTAAATTTTGACCAAATAATTTTGATTGATATCGTTTGAGCGCTTTGGAAATTGGTTAAAAAAATCTGACTCAAACAAGAAACCATACTCCCCCCTTGGAAGCTAAATGGTTGCTCCCTTATTGTTTTCTGCTGAAAATGAATTTATTGGTGATTTATATAATTGACAATGCTTACATTCATTATCTTGTGCCATTTTCATATCCATTTTTCTTTCCTTGCAAATTTTACAAAATTTAAAATATTAAGACATTTGTTTAATTTCAAAACTATGAATACTGTTATACAATCCATAACTTTATTAAATTAATTTTTTGTTGATTTTCATGAAAAGGTGGAGAGTTTGGAATATCTTTTTCATCAATATCTAAAAGTTGTAGCTGTTTTTTTATTTAGTATTGCAAACAACGCTTTCTGTTTGTTGAATTTTTTTTTTTCTAAATTAGCTGGATGTTCATATAATATACCCAGTTTCCTGCCTCTCATATATATGTGATCAGCAAGAGGATCATTCTGATTGTTCAAAGAAGAGTTTGAATTTACAGTGAGCCTGTTTAGAATAATGTTTTGATCAGGTTTTTCATTTTGATCTAAGCATAAAGGAACCATAAATAGGATTGTTAAGTTGATAATCTCAAGATTTTGCTATTTTCTAGGATGCTATTTAAAATTTGAGGGGAGAACACTGCTCAGCAGTATAAATGTATTCCTGATCATCTTCTGTTTGTGGGTTTCTACATCAATTTCATGTACTAATTCAGGGTAATTTTTATGTCATTTTTTGCATTTTGTTTTATTAGCTTACTTTTCAAGTTTTTATACGATGGCAAAATAAAATTCAGAATGGAAATGGGGAATATGTCAAAAATTTGCTTTCGAGTAATGCAATCATGTCGCTGTTGTTGTCCGAAGACACATTTGGTTTCCGGACAAAAACTTTAGTTTAAGTAAATGGATCTCTATGACAATGTATGAAATTGTACCAGAACTTTAATACACAAAAGGAAGGTTAGAATTGATTTTGGGGGTATCATATGGTACCAACAGTTTAGGGAGTGCCTGTAAAGTGCGAAACGAAATTGAAACGGAACGGAACAAAACGAAAAGAAACGAAACGAAACAAAACGAAATAGCGCAAAACGAAACGAAATACAACAAAACGAAATGAAATACAGCAAAACGAAACGAAATAAATATTTATTTTACAATTTTAACTTAAATCTCTGCCAAATGTCTTATTAGACAATATGTTTGTTTGTTGCAAAGTTTGCAAGCATTTGAATTTCATTGTTTTAGTTGGAACAAATCAAATGAAACCAGCAGAGGGGCGAACGTTTGTTTTCAGGGGGTAAGTTTTCACACGTCGTTTTGAATGATAAAAGTTTTTACGGTAAATATTGCCCTAGAAAGAAAAAGAGGCTGTACACCTGAGATAAATTATACTAGAGGCTCTCAAGAGCCTGTGTCGCTCACCTGTATCTACAGCAGTTTTGGAAATCACGTAAAATTAGGTTAAAATCATAATAAATAGTATTAGATACACTTATAATGATTGAGGCCAAGTTCGGTTTAATTCGGCTCAGAAGTTAAATTTAAAGCAGGTCATCCCATTGTAGTCTTACAAACGTTACTGAAGACCCCTTATGATTTTTTAAATTAGTTTTCAAGTTGTGACCATTTGAAATTGTTTTTATACAATTTTTCCATAGACTTTTCTAGTAAACCCCTATGTTCTATTTTTAGCCATGGCGGCCATGTTGGTTGGATGATAGGGTCATCGAATACATTTTTCAATCAAGATACCCTATTGAAAATTGTGGCTTAGTTTAATTCTATTTGGCCCAGTAGATTAAGTGGAGAAGATTTTGTAAAAGATTATAAAACTTTACGAAAAATTGCGAAAAATTTACTTTAAAGGGCAATAACTTCTTATGGGGTCTGTTGACAATTTTGATCATTTGACCTTTTTGTCGAGCTTACTTTGCTAAACATTTTTGCTGTTTACAATGTATCTCTATCTATTATAATAGAAAAGATAATAACCAAAAACTGCAAAATTTCCTTATATTTACAATACCAAATCGGGCAGCAACCCAACAACAGATTGTCTGATGCGTCTGAAAATTTGAAAGCATATACATCTGAAATTGATGAACATTTTTACCACTCGTCAGACAGTTCTAAATGATTAGTTTCAGAGATATAAGTCAAAAACTGGTTTTACCCCCATGTTCTATTTTTAGCCATGGTGGCCATTTTGGTTGATGGGTGGGGTCATTCGGATACATTTTTCAAACTAGGTACCCTAAGGATGATTTTAGCCAAGTTTGGTTTCATTTGGCGCAGTAGTTTCAGAGGAGAAGATTTTTGTAAAAGTTAACGGATGACGACAACAAGGTGAGCTAATAAAATTAATGGAACTATATTTCAGAACTGGGATATTGAGGACACGCATGTGGGTCTCAATCTAGAGTGGTGGTTCTGTGACTAAATGAAGGTATACACAGACGTACGTGTTCCGCAGGAATGGGTCCCCTTATTATTATAAGTTTGCAATTGACATGCGCGAGTGCACCGCAAACGGATCTTCTTTCCCTTTAATCCACAAAATTGCACATGATTTTTTTCGCAGAAATGCACGAGTTATTTCATGAATGAAACACTTGTCATTGTTTGAAACTTTCAGTAATAAAAAGTTAGTTTAGCCTTTTTGAACGATTCACTGATTGTGTGAAAATTTGAACAGAAAAATGTACGATAAACCTGATAAAATTGCGTTATCTGCAGAATTATTGATAGCTTTCCTTACTATTCACAAGGATATATAACTAACATATCATCCATGCTATTCCGATCTGAGTTTTTATTCATATATAGTCTGGCATGGCTGGTGCTGTTCCAAGTTGTCTTCTTTTTCTGCATGATTCTTGAGAAGTATTTGTTTGACCTGGTCAGTCACTATAAAGTGTTACAATTCATATTTAGACGCAACACATAAATAGTGACCAAAAAGGTACCGCTTTCACATGTATGACATGAGAGAATCTAGAAAAAAAATTAAATGTACACAATTTTTCAACATTTTTGTGGGACTATCATATAAAATTAAGGAGATATGTAGTTGGAGACTGCTGCAGAATAGAAATGTTCAGGCTCACCTGATACCTGTTTTCAAATTAGTCCATATTAAAGTTTGAAGGGTCCAAAATTAAAATATGTTTGATTTCAACTGACATAAAATTTTTGGTGTTTTTTATATGCTAAATCTACATCTGCGGTTGTATTAGGCTGTGCTTGGCGAAGCATTTTATTGCTTTTTTGTTTGTACTTTATTTTATTTTGGTCATGAAAATTAACTTGTAGTTGTGAAGTTGCTTACATTTTTAAGATGATAATTAGATAACTTCGCATGGTGACAACACTGACGTTTTCGTAGATTTACTTTTTCCCGGGAATGCTTCATCTGTTGAAATATTCTCATTGTGAACGATTTGTGTATATTTAAATATATTAACCGATGTTGAAAGACATGTATAATGTCAAATTATAACAATACAAATTGTTTAGTCTCAAAAGAAAACTTGTAAGATTTCGCAGTTATTTTTGTTGAATATTTGCAAATTGGGTACTCGGTGCAATTTTGGAACTGTGACGTTATAGCCATAAGTGTTTATTGCTTTAATAGGTTGAAATGTGCACCTGATAAAAGTATTCAGTAGAGGGAAAATGTTTTGATCAGGTTTAAACTGACTCATAAAATATACAGGCGACTGCAGGAGGCAATTATTTATATTGCATCCAAATAATGTGTCAGCAGCTTGAATTTCAAAGGATGTAGCCCACATACTTTCAAGTAACATGCTCTATACCTATCAAAAGTCAAGGTCCTATCATGGGTTATCATAACTCCATAAAATCCTATTTTGGACAATATGGGTGCATACAATATATATGTACCTATAAATGTATCACTCAGACTCTCCTTTTACAGCTGTTTTATGATTAAACTTAGAGAGTGAAAAAAAAACAGTCTCCATCTCCTGGGACTGTTTAAGGTAGATATGTGTCATAATTAATGACAAGATTTGTTGAGAGTTTGTCAAAGGAAGTAGTCTACAGATAGTGAATTTGAATATTTTTTTTGTTTAAAACTTTTGTTAAGTTTTGAATTTCACCTGCATTTGTCTGTGAGTTACAGGAATAACCGTGATCACATTCAACAGTATAACCAACTTCATTATCACTGTAACTTGATATGGGAAATTCTGTAGCAGATAAATAATAGTAGTCATGGTCAACCAGAGGCAGAGCACGGATTTTACTACCTCCGCCACGTTTCTCCCGAAATTTATTGCTTGCAGAGGGTTTTCTGTGTTCCCATGGCTGGACGGAACTTTACACTACAAATGTTATCATAAATTATGATATTGTAACTTTTAAATGAAGTACCTGTGGTTATTTAGGAAATTTGTCACTGATAATGGAAAGATGAAGCAGACGATGAAACATGGCGTAGGATGTTGTTGTCCAAACTTCGGTTATTTCCGTGATACAATAAAATTTAAATAAACTACACAAGTTACTAAAATTTCTAAATTCTTGTTTTTGTAAACAAATAAAAATTCATGTCGTATTTAACATCGAATTTATTCCGTTTTGTCCCGTTTTTTCAAAATCGCGATTAAACGAGAATCTGACAGCCATTAAAAATATAAGCGTTAAACTAATGTCCTGACAATGTCCTGACGGATATTCCAATGCTAATTTCGTTTTTATTATTTGAAGAATTGACTTTATATTTGGAGCCAAGCAAGAATACAATTTTTATTTAATAAATATAAGGAAAAAAAAGAAAAAAATATTTTTAAGAGTTAGATAACTTGACTTGATCAAGTTCGAAATTTTTTTTTTTTAAATCGTACGAGATTTAACGAGAGTGACGAAACTTTTTAGATTGATCGTGTAGAGAGAGTTATCGTTCTTTATTCGATGCTTCTACCACAAGTGCCAGCTAAAGCTGGCATATATTATAAGAATTATATTGACAAGCCTCAAACAGAGACATCTTTATCTGAGAAGACATAACTCGTGAGGTACTTGATATTAATTGGTTTCGTATATGCAGACCATATAAAGGGTTTGTACCAAGCACAAAATCAAAATCCTATGATATATAAACTAAACGAAAACACAAGCTTAAAGAATAAAGTGATAATGATGTCTTCTTAAAATAAGTGTTTGACTAGTCATTCACAGTAAAACCATGTAACCACCAATTCTAATTCATCTACTTGTACATGTACTTATATTTTATTATTACTAATTATATCAGTTGACTTAATTTGAGTTAAGAGTTATTCCCCTTAGGCAATATGGCCTAAAGGGACAATGTGAACAAATTTTATCATAAACCAACAAAATTCAACTGGTTATACTCACCACTAAACTTCTTTTAATGTTGATTTCTGAACGGTTTTCATTTGTTTAAAAGTCTTGTATAATACATCACTATGATCTAATAAGGATCATTTGTCCAGTTTGAAAGACTTTCTTGTACCACATGTTCAAATTTGGATAGTCAAATAAAAAATCAACCAGTTTGTCCGCTAACAAGGTAGCCAAGGGAAATAACTTCAATTTAAATGATGTTATTGGAAAACCATTGAAAAACATGCAACTGAAACATTATTATACGCCCGTTTACAAGACCTATTATGGTATACCGTTGACCGTCTGTCCGTCCAACCATCCGTCTGTCTGTCCGTCTGTCATCAACATGTCGGACATTAACTCAAAAAAGCTTTAACCAATATGCATGAAACTTTGGTGAATTGTTTATATCTATTGACGTGAGCTCCCTTTTGTTTTTTATAAATTTCAGACTTACTGTTTCTTAGTTTTGGGGTTTTATTCATTAAAAAAGGGTAGATTTTCCAGTTTTCTGACAATAACTCAAGAATGCTTTCACCAACTTGCAAGAAACTTTGGTGAATAGTTTATATCTATTGACATGAGCTCCCTTTGGATTTTTATAAATTTTAGATTTGACTTTTCCGAGTTACAGGGTTTTATTCATAAAAAAAGGGTGATTTTCCAGTTTTCGGACAATAAGTAAAAAATGCTTTCAGCAGTTCTCATGAAAATTTGGTGAATTGTTTATATCTGTTGATGTAAGCTCCCTTTAGAATTTTATAAATTTTAGATTTTACAGTTCTGAGTTATGGGGTTTTATTCATTAAAAAAGGGGGATTTTCCAGTTTTTGGACAATAAGTAAAAAATGCTTTCAGCAGTTCTCATGAAAATTTGGTGAATTGTTTATATCTGTTGATGTAAGCTCCTTTAGAATTTTATAAATTTTAGATTTTACAGTTCTGAGTTATGGGGTTTTATTCATTAAAAAAGGGGGATTTTCCAGTTTTTGGACAATAAGTAAAAAATGCTTTCAGCAGTTCTCATGAAAATTTGGTGAATTGTTTATATCTGTTGATGTAAGCTCCCTTTAGAATTTTATAAATTTTAGATTTTACATTTCTGAGTTATGGGGTTTTATTCATTAAAAAAGGGGGGATTTTCCAGTTTTTGGACAATAAGTAAAAAATGCTTTCAGCAGTTCTCATGAAAATTTGGTGAATTGTTTATATCTGTTGATGTAGGCTCCCTTTAGAATTTTATAAATTTTAGATTTTACATTTCTGAGTTATGGGGTTTTATTCATTAAAAGGGGATTTTCCAGTTTTTGGACAATAACTCAAAAATGCTTTCAGCAGTTCTCATGAAACTTTGGTGAATTATTTATAGCTATTAATGTAATCTCCCTATTGATTTTCATAAATTTCAAATATGACATTGAGAAGAAATTGAACTTTATTTGTGTATAGTCTGACAACAGATTTACTAAGTATTGCGCAACAGCACAGTGTATTGCACAACAGCAAGAAATCTTTAATTGAATATAAATTCAATTCATATAACCAATTTTAAGTTCTTTGACTACATTTATTCAGAAACCTATAATATTTCAAATATTTAATTATAATCCAAATTCAGACCTGTATCAAGCTGGAATATTGTGTCCATTTTTGCCCCAACTGTTCAGGGTTGGACCTCTGCGGGCGTATCCAGCTGCGCTCAGCGAAGCAGTTTATTTGCCATGGAATCACAATGTGGTCATCTGTGACACAGATATTCCATAACGTTGTTCATTCAACTTGTGATTTCTTCCATAAAACTTTCGAAGGAATGACTTCAACTTTACAACTTGGAGCCCTTGGTTCAATAGCTTCATTGTAAGCAGCAACTCTCTATCAAGGAAATTTCGATAGGAAACACAAGCTCTTGAATATCCTATCAACTGGGAGTTATATACTTCATATTTAGCCAGTACTGAAATGTTGCTACATAAAAATGGAAATTTCACAGTTTGGAAGCTGAAATCATTCTTTTTGTCGTGAAGTTGTGTGCTCAACCAATAAATTCATCATAGATACCAGGATTGAAATTTTGTATGCCAGACGCGCGTTTCGTCTACAAAAGACTCAACTGTGATGCTCCAATCAAAAAGTTAAAAAAGCTATTTTTCATTGTCAATATTTAAATGTAAGTTAAGATATGAGGCAGTCTTATTATAAATGTATCTTTATCTCAAGTTTGATGGTATAGATCCATTCAATATATGCAGTAGAAATAATTTTTTGCTATTCCTTTGTGATACTGTTAAAACTATCTGTATACTATGATTCATCAAATAAAGCTATTACTAGTTATTTTATCTGAATTTATATATTTTTTTGTAGCTTGGGCATGAACCATTAGACCCAAGATTGAACAAAACATGGTTTGGACTAGGGAAAGAAAAATTTTGTTATCCAAATATTTTTAAATATAGTAAGTTTTATTAAATTTCTATTTGTAATTTTTTAGGCAAATTAAAAAAGTTTAATATGCACCATACGCGTACATCTGTTCGTCAGTCTGTGTGAAACACAACAATACTCAAAGACCATTTGACAGAAAGCTTGCATACTTGGTAGAATTATTTGTCATCATAATCCAGTGAGTTGACCATACTTTACTAAAAAAAAAGTTTGATTTGACAATTTTTATAGGAGTAATTGGAGTTTGACAGTTTTTTTCTCAACACTTGGTGTTTGTCACCACTTAACTTTTTCAATAATCTTCTCTGAAATAACAGAGCCAATTAGAACCAAGCTTAGCCACAATCATCCTTGGGTATCGAGTTAAAAAAATGTGTTCGATGATTCCACTTGCTACCCAACATGGCCATCATAGCTGAAAATAAAACGGGGTGAAATGCAAGTGTTTTTTATTTATAGAAAACCATTACAGAAAGAGTAATTCTGACGGGGTCAAAAATAATCAAAATGTGAAGATCTACTTGCCATGCTTAATGTCAATTTGAGCAAATTTGTCAGACAAAACTTCATAAGAAATGACATTTTATTTTCATTCAATTTAGTGAATGAGTTTTTGTTGTTATATATAGTTGTAATATTTTTTTATTGAGTAATATATATATAGTAACTAGTGATGTATCTATTTGTAGTTGGACATATTTACAAAACAGATGGCTTTCTTGGCTTATATAGAGGTGTTGGACCAAGAATTTTAAGTGGTTTTGTAGGAAACTATGTTGATAAAATTGTACTCAAGGTAAGAAAAGTAGATCTTTAATATGATTCAAATGGAGAAAGTTTAATAATTGACAAGTATACAAGTTTAGAGATTTACCATGTTTCATAAGAAATAGTATAATCCTGTAAAAAATAATATTTTTCCTTTGGAGATAACCAAGAAAGACATACATGCACCTTTCTGCAGTGAATGAATAATTCATAGATGTTAATTCAAGTATGGTACAGGTTGTCTATTTTGGATGTAAATAAGTTACAAAACAGAGAAAAAAATGATCTATTACTTGAAATGTTGAATAATTGAATTATTTGCTAGTTTTTGGTGAAAATTTATTGCCATTTTCTTTCGAACATGCCTTCCACTCATAAAAGACAGAATTTCTTTCAATCTTACAAGATTGGTTTATATACAAAGGGTGTACTACCATGTATAAAGCTTATTATTCAGAGTATTTACATGTATATAATATTCGAAGATGTTTTTATTCTGATTCTATGAAACAATGTACTGAATTCATTTTATAGGCAGTTAAAGGTCAAAGACCGTCAGCCAAATCAGAACCAATAGAAGAAGCAAATGATGAACTGATTGTGTGGTGCAAAACATTTTTTAAACAGGTTTGTTGTAGTTTTTTTGAGATGTTTTTCTAAATAATAATGTAAAGGATGTGTAGTAACCAAATTTTTGGGGAAGTCTTTTATTTGTGATCCACTAAGAATATTGTAGTTTATAACTTCAGCTGTCAAACAACTTTACAGTTACATTAGTAGAAATGGGATTGAGTGGGAGCGAACACAAAGGGAAAAATTATTCTTAAAAAATTCAAGTAGAATGGATGACTTTGTTAAAAAAAAAAAGAAGAAAATCTTAAAAACTAAGAAACTACCATCTTTCCATTTCGGCAAGGAAGACCATTCTCGATTTTGTTTTGGTAATTGCTACATAGACCAATGAAATTTAATCCTTTAAACTTTTGAAGGTGTATATCATTACTACAAAACCAGAGGATTCCGAAAGTCTTTAAAACAGAAAGTAAAAAGAGAACATTGTCAGATCCTTATAAGTGAAGCATAGACACAGATTGGAATGAATGGATGTTTATTATTATGTAGGGTTATTATCTCATTGATGTATATTCAACAACTTTTTTTACAGCTGTATAATGATACAAATTGTTTGTTTTTTATAGACTTCAGAAGAAGTATTGGCCAAGTGTTGTGGTGTACTAGCAAGTCAACCTTTACATGGTAAACTTTAATGATGATATTAATAGTTGTTTTCTAATTTAGTTTTAAAGGATATTATTTTATAGAGAGAAATGAATTGAATTATTTTTTTAACATTGGTCCATTTTTCAAATTAATTCTTAAAATGATCAAAAGACTTAAGATTGCAGTATAAAGTTGTCTGTTAAAATGTTGATAGATTGATAATTTGATTGATTTAAAGTGTTTTTGTCAAAAGACAAACATAATTTAAAAAGTGTATTTGTACTATAACTTCTATGTTTTATTGCAACTGATCAACACTTTCATTGGTGAATGAATATGTTTACATTTAACAAAGAGTACACCAAGTGATAGAAAGCTGTCATGAATAAATTACCGTACAGCAACTTTGTAGGACCGAAAAAATATTGAAAGCTTATGAGATGTTGCCTTGATATCTTGAGTCTGTCTATTAAAAAGTTGTATTGGTTGACAAACATAAGCTGTAAGATTACAGTGCAAATAATTATATTTCTATGATATATGTGTATTGCAGTTATTATGATACGACAGATGGCTCAGTTTGTTGGTGGAGAAACAGAATACAAGTAAGCATTACTAGTAGCCATTGTTTAATTGATACTGTGGATTCGTTACTTTTTGATAAGGATCCAATATTCATGGATTTCGTGGGTATGGGTGAACCACAAATTTGATGTGTTCAACTAAGTTCAATATTCCCAAAGCTTGAATGGAGAATCTGTCAAAACCATGAAATCATTTATCCACCATTTCAATTTTTCCTCAATTCATGAATATTGGTATCTACAAAAAAAAAATAAATGATTCCACAGTATTGGGTAAATGTTAGCAAAACAACAACATATAAATTCCCTAAAATTATTAAAGAAAGGTCATCATATAGTTCTCAAGAATTTGAAAGCATTCACACTATGTAATTAGCTTAAAATGACTCCAGGAAAAAAATATTATTTAGAAGTGATGAAAATCTAAATAAAAACATTCAACTCCATAACTAGATAAACATTCTGTTGTTTGTCCATTTATAGAGTAGAATGTTTTTATTTAGATTTTACTAGTAAAAGTGATTGACAACACTTATGAGCAAGGCTTCCAAAACGGTCATATATTCCGGACTTTTGTATAATGTCCGGTAAAAGTCCGGCTAGGCAAAGCATGAAACGGTCATCTACTTTTTAGTTTTCAAGGCTTTCTTTAGAGACGGTCATTTTAAAATAATTCGCGATCTTTTTGACCCAACCATTTGCCTTTAACAGCTTCACATTTCTGGTCATAAAAGTGACATGATGATTAATTACTATCAAAACAACCCCTACTTCAATACTTTCTAATTTTAATCAAGGCTAATTAGTTGTTGGACAGCTGAAATCTACCTGTTCAGGTGACAGGTAAACTATTTTTAGTACCGGACATCGTATAAATTGATCGGTCTATCCAAAGTTATTTTCTTACATTTCAGCGGTTTGTATCTAATTGATTTAGTCCAAAAGATTAAAATTATAAGAAATACGTCTAGAAACATGATTTGATGAAAAATTTAAAAAGGTTTTAAATGAAAAATCGTCAGAACTACGTTGTATGAACTAGAACACGTGTGCGCATGTGCACAGGTGGGAAATTTATTTATGCATCCTACATTTCTTCAAAAATGCTAAAATTATCATTGATACCTGTATATAACGTTCATTTCAAGTATTTTGTTGAAGAATTAACGTGGAAAGACATTCTTCACTCAGTCATGCTTTGTAAACTTACACAGATTTTACATATCTGTTTCTGGTCCATGTTTTACCATTGTCAAGTCAACATCCGGTTTATGAAAATGTGATTTTAAAAACGAAAGTAAAATGTTTTGACAACATCATTTTGCACAAATAAAAGAGTCTTAAGGCAGAAATGAGCACGCTTATGTGCACACTTCGAATGATGCACTGCCAATTTAACAGTTTACGTCAGAACATCAAATTCATATCAAAGTAAAGTTTAATATCGTTTTTTTTAATCTAATGTCAATCAATGGGATGGCCATCTGATTACCATAATTGCCTTTTGTGACTTAGTCTTAAGGGATTAAAATCGAGATCAGATATAAAATGTCCGGCTAGCTCAAATATTTTTTGGAAGCTTATGAGACCTGAATTTTTTAAAGGCACAAAACAATATGGTGGTGTATAGCTTGAATTTGAAGTAATTTCTCCAAGTTTTACTTGTCAAAATTATAAAACGCATTTATGTAATATACAGTTAAATTAAAAACAAGACTTGAATGCTCCTTACTACTGAGTACTCACAAAAAACTCAATGGTGGTGATATAACTTTGATCTATGACATTGATAACTGTTTAATTTTGCAAGCAAACTGATAAGAAAAAAACAAAAAAAATCTGAAGATATTAAAGGGACAAAAAAAAAATCAAAAGTAAAAGGAAAAAAAAGACATTACCATCCATTAAATTTTTGTTGTTATGAAATTTTATTTATCAAGGGAAATGATTTAATTTGATAACAGATTGTTCTGTAAATTTATCTTGTTGTTATGCAGCAAGAAAACAAGTATGGGGACATCATTTTCTGTTTTTGTACAAGTTTAAGGGTTGTATATAGAAATCATTCTGTCTGTCCATATGTTAAACTCCTGACAGTTAAACACAATAAATATAATCCCTGTCCTACAGGGGAGATAACCAAAGTCTCATACTTCAGTATTGCAATATGTGGTAATAGTCTTGTTATTGCAACTTCTCACAAACAGCTGAGTGGATATTGAAGAAAATTAAAAAAAAGTAGGACACTTCCTTAGGATATGTGCTGAAAGGAGTATAACCCTCTTTTCTACACATTAAAGGAGATATAATGCTTAATTTTTGCGCAGTAATATACAACCTTAAATCATCCCATCTCTGTAGATTTTGTATAATTTATCGTACATGGATTTATAAGAAATTGATAATTTTAACAAAGTTTACTTATGCCATAATTTGGCCTTGAATTTCATCTTTATCTTAAACTATCAAAAAGGTCACACTTTGGTTTTAAATGGGTCTATTTCAAAAGCCTTCATAAACTTACACCCACCTCCAAAAAAACCCAACAAAAACAACAAAACCCTAAGACATTTAATTATTTATAGTTAAAATTTGTAATACACTGAAATGTGAAATCAAGGATTATCTCCCTTATTGGCAATATTTATCTATTGTTTGAGTATTCATGTTTTGGTTGAAGTCTAAGACTGATTATGAATTTTGTGTATAGTAAAGAATTCTATACTCAAAATTCTTAATTCTATATGACTTTGAGATGAAGAACAGCAATAAAAGCACATTCCTTTGCTTTTTTGTCTCGCCTGCGAGACATAGGGATTGCTTAATATAAAGTTGCATTACTATGAGTACATATCAGTTTGACGACTATTTTGAGGCCCTGTCCCTAGTACATGGTCCAGTGACTGAATTGATTAGAAATTTTCAGTGTTAAGTTTTCTGCTTAAGTTATTTTGATAGGATCTTCTTGTGATAGACCAATGATATTTAACATAAAGTTGCATTACTATCAGTTCATATCAGTTTGATGACTATTTTGAGGCCCAGCCCCCTAGGTCATGGTCCAGTCACTTTGAATTAATTAGCAATTTTCAATGTTAAGTTTTTCTGCTTAAGTTATATTGATAGGAACTACTTACAATAAACAACGAAATTTTCTGTAAAGTTACATTACTGTCTGTACATCTCAGTTTGTTGACCATTTTCAGGCTCTGCCCACTAGATCTTGGTACACTGACTGAATTAATAAGCAATGTTGCTGTCCATCAGATTGTCTTTTTCTGAATTTTATGCTGATAGTCGAGACATATCTCTGTGTCAACAGTTTATGTGTTTTTTGCTGTGCATATACTGATTTTATGTCATTGATGGATACCCTACATCCTTTCTTTTTTATTATATACAAAGAAATTTATGCACACAATTATTTCTAAACACATCATTATCTATATTTTTCAGCTCAATATTTTCATCAGTAACAGAGATTTATCACAATGATGGTATTTTTGGTTTCTTTGCGTAAGTACATTTTTTAGTGTAAAAATATGCAGAAACAAGCAGAATTTATTATTTAATGAGAACAGTAAAAAAGTATTTAAAAACAGTCTGATCTTATGTTGTGCTGTTACACCACTATCCCAGGTTAGAGGGAGCGCTCACAAACATGTTTAACCCCGTCACATTCTTTATGTGCCTGTCCCAAGTCAGGAACCTGTAGTTCAGTGGTTGTTGTTGGTTCTTGTCTGTCATATATGTTTTTCGTAAATTGTTTTGATGTGAATTAGGCTGTTGGTTTTCTCGTTTGAATTGTTTCACATTTTTCATTGTGGAGCCTTTTATAGCTGACTATACAGTCTGGGTTTTTCTCATTGTTTAAGGCCATATGGTTGCTTACATCCACTTCATTTGAACTCTGGTTGATAGTTGTCTCATTGGCAATCATACCACATCTCTTTATTTTTATATTGAATGTGTATTTGAATTGAGAATTATTAAAAAACTTCTTTCATGAGATTGAAACAACAGATCCATTAGTTCATCTATTTTATTGTTTGTTTTTGGTGCAAATAGAGACCCATTGTTCTACAATTTGCTCACTAGAAACTATTTGTATCCAACAATGAATTATCAGTGTCTAAAAACATACAGATAGTGACACTATGTGTGTTTTTTCATCAAAAAATCTAATTCCATATGCTTCTTATTGTTACATATTTTATGTTTCAGTGGTGTGGTACCCAGAGTAATAGGAGAAATGTTATTAATATTTGTTTCCAATTTTGTATCGCAGCTTTTCAACAAATACTTTGTAGAAGACAAGGTAAGAATCTTTAAGTTGCATATTCTGTTCCAAAAAGGGAATTAAAAAAGTTGAAAATAGACAGTCTACAGCATTTGAATAAATGTTCAAAGATTGAATTATAGCTACAATCTAGATTGATTTTGGTCTACAATGCAGACTTTGTATGTTACAGAGAACAATTAGTTTACCTGCATAATCAAAATATTTGAGTTTTTAGGAATAATTTTTTT
This sequence comes from Mytilus coruscus, assembly GCA_017311375.1. Lineage (NCBI taxonomy): Eukaryota > Metazoa > Mollusca > Bivalvia > Mytilida > Mytilidae > Mytilus > Mytilus coruscus. The sequence continues at coordinate 35,548,879 of CM029603.1, read as the reverse complement.
GGAGATATTCCTAATTGGTCCAAAAAATATAGTCTTACTCTAGTCCTTTAAAATACTATGTTTTAGATAAAAATTACAAGAATCAGTTGTTATTCTGAAAGTTAATAAGAAAATAATGAATGAGAGTGTAATATTTTACAAAAAATATTTTTTGGTCATTACGCTTACACCACTGTGATTGCAGATAATCAGGAATATTCAGTATTCTAAATTCTGTATTTACTTTAGTGCTTGTTGAAGATGTCATTTTTGATGTTCTGTCCTGCCTACGATAAAAGAGGGGAATTATGTTTTCTGGTCTGTGCCTCCATTTGTTTGTAAGACTTTCTGTCAGTCCAGTCAGGTTAAAGTTTTTGTTTATGGTAGGTTAAATGATTGATATATAGTACTTTGTGGTCACATCAACTTGAAACCTTGTACACATGTCCCTATTAAGTGAACTGTTCATATGCATGCCAAATTAGGATTTTTACCAAGATTTCACAGTTCACTGAACATGGAAATGTGTTAGTGTGAGCGATGCATTATGTTATATGGACACATATTCTTGTTTTCCTATGTCTATTATAGGAGAATCTTTTTTTAATATAACTGTTTATGATTCAAAACAAAAGAACAAAGGAAGGTGGATCTTCCTTAAACTTCAGTGTTATGGTAATGATTATAATTCTTTTGTTTCAGGAATTACAGACATACTGTTGTGCTGGGTTTGGGGTAAGTATTGCTATCAAGTGTTTATAGAAGATAACCAAAGCAATAAATTTAAATAATGTTGAAAACTGGATATTCGGAATGACAATACAAGAACAAGTTAACTGTAAAACTGACAAGTGCAGAAACAATGTACAACAAGACAGTAGATGTAATCCAATAAATAACACATGAGCATTTGTGAGAAACTTGTGTCGTAGGTGTTTACCAATTGGTGATAATAATAATAATAATAATAATAATGAAAATTTATAAAGCGCCCTAAATAAAAAAATAAAAATTACTCTAAGGCGCTGTACATGCAGCAGGGTAATTAAAGCAAATCAAAGAAAAAATAAATGAAACATACACGGTGTCAGATGCAAATACTGAAATTAAAATACAACAAAAATGCCTACCATAAAAAAGTCAATACGCAAATACATATTAAAACAAAATATTAAAAATTAACAATCTTGTCTAAAATCATGCATAACAAGCAAAAAACCCTAAAAAGGAATACAAAATGTATACTGTGATGATGATTTTTAGTAGGTAAATAAAATATTTTAAGCAAAGTTTATGCCTAAGGATTTTTTTTTATTGCTTTTCAACACAAGAATGAGTGAATAAAAGAATAATATATATTGTTGATTAAATTCTTCTTTATCCTCATCAGTTACCTGGTATATTATAGCTGACAAATGTTGCAATTTTTTTTTTTTTATTTTGTTATCTCAAATGGAAGTTTTTTCTAGTAATCTTTGTGATGATCGCTCATGTGCATTAATAAATGTGTGGAGTTAAAAAGGCATGAGTGAAGATATGAAAAGCACACATAACAGTCATGATAGAATGGCACAAAAATATTTTGTATACTATTATTGCACTTTTCATGAATTAGAAACAGATACTATTTAAACTTGCATTGTAATTTGCTACTTGTATATTTTCAGTTACTTTTCGGGCAGTTTACATATCCGTTTCAACTGGCTAGTAATGTGATGGCTGTCAATAATGCAGGGTAAGGTTTATTGATTACACCAATAGTATTACTCACTGTAAAGGAGCAGATAATGTTGAAAAAAAAGTTACAATATGAATTAGCAAAGTAAAAATTTATAAAAGCATGGAACATACTAGGAATGATATTTGAATTTAAATGATATAAAATGAAAATGTTATGCAGTGGCCAACTGTTTTTTCAAGTTTGAGTTAAGATTTTTTTGATCAGTAATTTATTTAAAAGTATATTTGTTAAAAGTGTTTTAAATTGTTATAACTAATATGTAATTTGCATTGTATGGTTTACTTGTATTGAGATATATTGTGTATTTGTATATTTCAGTTTGGTTGTTAGCCGTTACCCATTCATGGATAACTACACATCATGGATTGATTGTATGAGATGTTTGAGAGGAAGGGTAAGAATTTTAATTTCACTCTTAATTTTAACTAATCTGATTAAAATACAGATCATGTGTCCAAGCTTTGCTTACAAGGATCTCTGAAAAAATTCCATTCTACTTTTTGTTTAAAAAGACTTTTCTGAATCTGGATATGTCGGATTAACACACATCTTCAAAAATAAGAAGGTTAAAATTTCATTGGCTGATGTAATAATTACCAGAACAGAAAGTAAAATGGAGCCTTGTCAGATCCTTGTAAGCAAAGCTTGGACTCAGGATCTGTACTTTAATCAGATTGAATTTTAACCAAACTTGGCAGGAATCATGTATGGAATTTTCTCTTTGATCCATAATCTGATATGATAAAAAACGTAGATGCCAGAAGCAAACTTGCTCTACAATATGAGATAAACATAAATTGTTAAAGTTAAAAATTTTTACTGTTCACCATCATGAATTGATGCTTATAATAGCGATGTCTATAGACACTGAATGAATTTGCCTTAGTAAATCAATTGTTTGTTTTACAGGGTCTGTCACACAGAGGAAGTGCCATGTTCTTTAGATATGTGAAAGGAGACACAGGAATTTCACCGTCAGTTTTTGTAGCTGGATCCAAACAGTTTTAATAATTATGTAAACCAAACAATAGCAAACTATAGCAGCTACAGTATCAAAGTGTTTCTAGGTTGCAGGTTCTGAACATTGTTTTATAGCTGTTATCTCTGTAAGACATTGAGTGCCATTCCGAAAATAAAACAAAAATTATTTGTGTAGTTTATGGAATTATGCTTTCAATTAAGACATATTTTTTTGTTGACAGTTTGGTTTCTTTATTTGAGCTTCATTAACTTTATATAGGAAAAGTTCTGGTAAATGGAAGGAAAAAAATTCTTTTGAATCTAAGTAATTGATAATTTATATAGAAATAAGATTTAAATTTTTTTTTTTCTTCAAGCAATTTGGTTGTGAATATAAATTGATATCTTCTGCTTATACCACACAATTAAGTTTTCCAATTAGTCCTCTTCCTATTCAGTGACTTTTTTCTGTTTGTGCCAAATATGTTACTTCAAATTTCATATTAAATCTTGGTAGATAGTGTGATTGGACACTATATCATTGTAGACCGTAATGCATATCTCTCATGTCTATTTTCATTGACAGTTTGTTTTTATATTTATTGTTTGAATTCATTGATTAATATTTTCACAGAACTTAACAAGATTTGTATATTTGAATACGTGTATCACTAATACTGAAGTGTTATTTGGAACTTGTTTTTGCAATTTGGTTAGGACATTTTTTATTTATTTCTTTAGCAGTCATGAGTTCACCCTCTGTACTATTTCTTATCTTCTGAGACTTCATTATAAGCTGGGTATTTTTTTTTACTATTTAAAAAATTAATGAACAACTAGTTGTAGATACCAGTTCACACTGGACAAGACATTATAGTAGCAGTTACTGATGAATTCTCACATGAAATATAATGAAAGTTCTCACGATATTTCTCGAGGATTTTGATTTTAATTGACTCAGGTGATATAAAGCTAATGAAAATTTTATTTTTTTTCAAGAAAAGACTTAGCATAATAAGGTGATGGAATCATTTTACTAAACTAGAATTCACTCTTATATATGTATTTAATGTCAGCATTTTGCACTCTTGTGAGCAGCCATACAGTATACATAAAAGTTGTTTTATATTGACAAAAAAATAAAATATTTATACAAAACTATTCTTCTTTTATACATTTTGTATTTGAATAGGGATACAGATTAATGAAAGTTTTATGCCCCCGCCGTAGGTGACAGGGGCATTAGGTGATTATGCCCCTTTGACCATCCGTCCGTCCGTCCCATTTTTGTTGCAAAGCTTGAGCAGGGCATTAGCTTCATCAGTGTCCATGACTGCTGTTGTTGTATCTTTGCTACAAAATACCAGTGGTTTATAGTTCCTTGCCAAGTCTTCACAATAACACTTTAATACTGTAGATTCATTTATTTTTGTGGATACCAATTTTTCATGAATAAAGAACAAATTGTATTTTTGTGGAGATCTGATTTCGTTGTTTTGTTAAAGCCTCTCACAGACCTATAGAAATGTGTACTTTGTTGGACATTTAAATTCATGGTTTACCTGTATCCATGAAATCCATGAAAATTGGAATCACACAAATAATAATGAATCCACAGTAATCAAACCAAACATGTCCTTTCCTGTAAAAAAAAAGGAAAAAAATATAATTTGGGGAGGGAATTGTTAAAAATATGTTCAGTAAGGTGATTAACAAAGTAAAGGAAATGTTTTTTTTTGCTACTTTGTCTGCAAGAAGAGTAAACTGAGGTTCAATATTTTGGCCCTTACTGCTTAAAGATTCATGATTTATCTGATCACCTTGTACTTATATTTAAAAGAAGATGTGTGTCAATGTCAATGAAACAACCACCCAATGGCACTAAAAAACATAAATCAGTGACAGATTCAGGGGGCATAGAGTGTATGCTCCCCCTTTTGATTGGAAAATAATTATTTTTTAGCCTTAAATTGTCTAAAACTAATTTTCATTTTAAAAAATCCTGGATCTGTTCCTGATAATGCAATTTTTATACGACCGCAAACAAATTTTGCGGTCGTATATTGGTATGACGTTGGCGTCGTCGTCGTTGTCCGGCGTCGTCGTCCGAAGACACATTGGTTATCGCACTCTAACTTTAGTTTAAGTGAATGGATCTCTATGAAATTTTACCATAAGGTTTAATACCACAAAAGGAAGGTTGGGATTGATTTTGGGGGTTATGGTACCAACAGTTAAGGAATTAGGGGCCAACAAAAAGCATTTTTGTAACTTCCAGACAATAACTTGTGTGTAAGTGTATGGATCTCTCTGACATTGTACCACAAGGTTCCATATCACAAAGGGAAGGCTGGAATTGATTTTGGGGGTAATTGCCTCAAAATTTTAGGAATTAGGGGCCAAAAAACAAGCATTTTTGTCTCGCCTTGACGGAGTCAAAAAGCAAGACATAGGTATGCTGTTTCCGGCGTCTGCGGTGGCGACGGCGGCGTCAACTATGTATTAGTTTGTGATTAGGTCTAGTTCATGGTGAACCACTAGTGGTAGGTCAATGATATTTGGTATGCAGTTGTATTAGCATTGGCACATCTCATTACCATGGAGATTATTTGGCCCGCCCCTCAGTCAAGGTCTATTGACTTGAAACTTTCATAGTTTACATGTATTAGTTTGTGATTAGGTCAATTTATGGGGAACCACTAGTGGTAGGTCAATGATATTTGGTATGCAGTTGTATAAGCATTGGCATATCTCATTTCCATGGAGATTATTTGGCTCCGCCCCCTTAGTCATGGTCTATAGACTTTGAAAATTTTGCTAAGTTAACATGTATTAGTTTGTGATTAGGTCAGTTCAAGGGAACCATTAGTGGTAGGCCAATGTTAATTGGTGTTCAGTTGTATAAGCATTAGCACATCTCATTTCCATGGAGAATATTTGACCCTGCCCCATCAGTCATGGTCTATTTACTTTGAAACTTTTGCTTAGTATACATGTATTAGTTTGTGATTAGATCAGTTTAAGATGAACTGCTAATGTTAAGTCAATGATATTTGGTGTGCAAATTTATTGGCATTTGCAAATATCGTTTCCATGGAGATAATATAGCCCCACCCCTGATCATAGTTCATTGACTTTGAAACTTTTACATAGTTTACAAGTTAATGTTTGTGTTTAGGTTTGTTTAAAGGGAACGACTTATAATAAGTCAACGGTATTTGGTATGCAGTTGTATTAGCATTGGCACATCTCATTCCATGGAGATTGTTTAGCCATGTACCTTCAGTCATGGTTCATCGACTTTGAATATTTGCATAACTTACATGTTAAAGTATTGCTATTTTAATTTCAACATTTGCATTATCAAAATTACAAAAAGGCGAGACATATCTCTGTGATAACAGTTTATTCTAGTTTCATGACAATAACTTGTGTGTAAGTGTTTGGATATTTCTGAAATTGTACTACAAGGTTCCATATCACAAAGGGAAAGCTGGAATTGAGTTTGGGGGTAATTGCCCGAAATGTTTAGGAATTAGGGGCCAAAAATAAGCATTTTTCTAGTTTCCAGACAATAACTTGTGTTCAAGTGTATGGCTCTCTCTGAAATTGTACTGCAAGGTACCATACCACAAAGGGAAGGCTGGGATTCATGATGGGGGTAATTGCCTCAATATTTTAGGAATTAGGGGCTAAAAAGGGGCAAAAAACAAGCATTTTTCTAGTTTCAGGACAATAACTTGTGTGTAAGTGTATGGATCTTTCTGAAATTGTACTACAAGGTTCCATATCACAAAGGGAAAGCTGGGTTTGAGTTTGGAGGTAATTGCCCTAAACGTTTAGGAATTTGGGGCCAAAAAGGGGCCAAAAAACACATTTTTCTAGTTTCCAGACAATAACTTGTGTTCAAGTGTATGGATCTCTCTGAAATTGTACTGCAAGGTACCATACCACAAAGGGAAGGCTGAGGTTGAGTTTGGGGGTGATGAATCATAAGGGGTTCAAAAATTTGGAGGAGGGGGATTTTTTTTTTTCATTTTTTTTTTCTTTTAAAATTTTCCATTTTAAGTTGGTTATTTCTGATTTATATTTAAAAGCAAATAATAATGATATAGTAGGAGATACACACCAAACAGGATGTGTAAATTATTATATAATAAGTATTGTGCAATAGCAAGAAATTTTCAATTGCACAGTATTGCACAATAGCAAGAAATCTTCAATTGCACAGTATTGCAATAGCAAGAAATCTTCAATTGCACAGTATTGCGCAATAGCAAGAAATATCCAATAGCACAATATTTGCAATAACAAGAAATTGTCAATTGTACAGTATTGCGCAATAGCAAGAAATATTCAGTTGCACAGTATTGTGCAAAAGAAGATACTTCGTATAAATTGCTTATTTCTTGACCAATTTCAATGAAGTTTTATTCTTGAATTCTTGGGGTTCTTTAATATGCTGAATCTAATCGTGTATTAAGTTTTTGGATATTGGGCCCCGTTTTTAAATTGGTCCACATTGAGGTCCAAAGGGTCCAAAATTAAACTTAGTTTGATTTCATCAAAAATTAAATTATTGGGGTTCTTTGATATGCCGAATCTAACCATGTATTTAGATTCTTAATTTTTGGTTCCGTTTTCAAGTTGGTCTACATTAAGGTCCAAAGGGTCCAAAATTAAACTTAGTTTGATTTTAACAAAAATTGAATTCTTAGGGTTCTTTGATATGCTGAATCTAAACATGTATTTAGATTTTTGATTATGGGCCCAATTTTCAAGTTGGTCCAAATCGGGGTCCAAAATTAAACTTAGTTTGATTTTAACAAAAATTGAATTCTTAGGGTTCTTTGATATGGTGAATCTAAACATGTATTTAGATTTTTGATTATGGGCCCAGTTTTCAAGTTGGTCCAAATCGGGTCCAAAATTAAACTTTGTTTGATTTCAACAAAATTGAATATATGGGGTTCTTTGATATGCTGAATCTAACCATGTATTTAGATTTTTGATTTTTGGGCCCCGTTATTAACTTTGTCCACATTGAGGTCAAAAGGGTCCAAAATTAAACTTTGTTTGATTTCATCAAAAATTGAATTCTTGGGGTTCTTTGATATGCTGAATCTAACCATGTATTTAGATTTTGGATATTGGACCATAATAGGTGAATGTCCAATTTAAAATTTTAAGTTCTTAGACCACATTCATTCTGTGTCAGAAACCTATGCTGTGTCAAATATTTAATCACAATCCAAATTCAGAGCTGTATCAAGCTTGAATGTTGTGTCCATACTTGCCCAACTGTTCAGGGTTCGACCTCTGCGGTCGTATCAAGCTGCGCCCTGCTGAGCATTTTATTTGTCTTGTCGGCATCAATAGTTAGATTGGGATGCTAATCCAGCAGCTGTGGCAACAGCATTAGCTTTTACGTGTAAAGCTTCATATTTTAGAAGGTAGAAGAGGTTATATACAGATGGTTTATGGTCTTAAGTTTGTCTGTTGTCTAAGACCTCATTTTCATGGTTCACTGACAGCTAAAAATTATGTTTTTATCTCACCTGTGAAGAAAATAGCAGAATTTAATCGGGGATGTTCACTTTGTGGCAATTGCAGCACATATTTATATATTTTACAGAAGGTAGAAGACCTGGATGCCTCTTACCTTGTATATAGATGCCTTGTGTTACATAGTTTCCATCTGGCATATGGTAAATGTCTTTACCTAGTTATCATGGTTCAGTGACCGCTTAAAAAAAAGTATTTTTGTCGCATGAATTTCTCACTTATGAGTAATAGGATATGTATACTTGTTCTATGAGATCTTTTTAAGTTTTTCATCTGACATTGTCCTCATTTTATGGATCAGTTATCAGGTCTAAATTATGACAGTTAATGTTTAATTTCTTTGTCAGATTCATTTAATTAATATTACTCTATGGCTTTGTTCTTCAATTCACAGTTATGGCATGCTCAGTTTGTAAAGAATTCAATTCAAACCGGTGCTAGGGGATGTCTTAAACTTTCAGGAAAGTTAGAGTGTTTGCTCAGTGTTGAAGGCTTCACTGTGACTTTGAGATTAAAAACAGCAATAAAAATTCTGTTCCTTTACTATTTGTGTGTTTTTTGCTGTGCATGTACTGATTTTGTGTCATGGATGGATACCACATATCCTTTCTTTTCTATTATAAGGTTAAATTTTCGGAAAAAAGTCCCTTTAAATACTATAAGTAGTTTAACTATATTTAGTGTATGGAATGATTGTAAGGTGTACATGTCAGTCTTGCATGGTTCAACTGACCTTAACCTTATTTTAATTGTTCATTGGTCAATGTTAAGTTTTTTTTTATTTAGTCCTTTTCTCTGATACTATAAACAGTTGGTCAACTTTTTTTGATGCATTGAATGATTGTAAGGCATATATGTCTGTCTGGCAGGATTCATCCAACTTTGAACTCATTTTCATTGTTCATTGGTCATTGGTAAGTTTTTAAGATTCACTGTTTTTCTGATACTATAAGCGGTAAACTATGGTTAGTGTATGGAATGATTGTAAGAGGTACTTGTCTACCTTGCTGGTTTCATCTGACCTCGATTTGATTTTGATTTTTTGGTGTTTTAATGCCACTTTTAAGCACCGCTTTTGGGCTATTTCGTGGCGGCCAGTTTTTATTGGTGGAGGAAGCCAGAGTGCCCGGAGAAAACCACCGACCTTCGATAGGAACATCTGACCTCGACCTTATGTTTATAGTTCATTACCCAATGTTAAGTTTTCAAGATTACATCAGTTTCACAGATATTATAAGCAGTAGGTAAACTATATATTTGGTGTATGGAATGATTGCAAGATGCACATGTCAGTCTGGAAGGGTTCATCTGACCTTGACGTCATTTTCATGACTCATTGGTCAACATGGAGTATTTTGTTACTCCTGTTTCTCAGATACTATAAGCAATAGGTCAACTATATATAAAACTATGGCTTAGTGATCACTATTAAGTTTTCGCTATAAAGTCAGTTTCTAAGACTCAATAAGTAATTAGTACATTTACACTATACTTTGTGTATAGAATGATTTCATTGTGTACACGTCTGTCTGGCAGGGTTCATCTGGCATTGACCACATTTTCATAGATTGTAGGTACCGGTAATCATTCAGCTTTTGTGATTAGGTCTGATTTTTTGGATAATGTAACTAATCATATTTGGTGTATAGGATTATTGTACTATGTCAATATCTGTTTGAAAGGGTTCATCTGACCTTTACCTTATTTTCATGGATCATTGACAGGTTATTATGTTTCCCGATATAACACAATTTAAAAGAAAATTGTAACCCATTTTGTTTTTTGTAGGGGCCTGTTTGATAACAGACGTCTGAAAACATATATAATGCCCAGTGTGAAACATTTAAAATACTGAAGCTTGACTTTTGTGACTGCACAAGTTTAAACTAAAGTGAAATATGAGACTCTTGCTAATCATAAGACCAAGAAAAATGTTTTTAAATGGTAAACCAATTGAAAGCAACCAGATTTTATAAAACATTATTTTAATCTCATTGTTTTTAACAATCTATGGTTTTCAAAATTTTTAAAAAATATTGATGCATACACAGTGCAATTATCACAATAACTGGCATAAATCATAATAAATCATAATAAATCATAATACCACTTGACAATGTATACCTTTGTCTCTTCATAATCTATTTTAATTTCTTTGTATATTTTGATTCCAAAGTTTTGTGGAAAAAACATGAACTGTAACGCAGGAGCATGACTTTTGTTACAACAAAATATTTGCCAATAGTAGAAAGTTGAAATATGTTTTATTTTTCAAATACAATTTTTAGGAAAATCGTACATGAATTCCCTTGAGATGAAGGAGAAGATGTATTTAACATAATTTTTCATTTTAAAGTTCTAATTTAAGGATAATTTTCTTTTTTAAATTTTTTTTAAATTCGACCATGGCCAAACAACTCCCCAAGCCCATGAATCCATACCTGCAATGTGTATGTAAATGTACTTTTTTACCAATTCTGCTGAAAAGCTTGAAGATAAGACATCTATACAGTTTATCCGGATTTATCTTTAACAAAACATCTTGACCATTTGGCAACCATGGGACAACCAAAACCTTGAAAGTGATCGCAGCAAAGTCTTTAAGTGATAAAAAGTAACAATTTTCTTAACCCAGATCAAGTGATAAAAGTACATTTTTCTTTATCTCCATCTACGAAAAAATGATTTAGACCTACCATTTACTTGTTTGGAAAAAAATGGTAAATCTTGAAATATCTTAGTATGAAGACTTGAGTAAAATGGAAAAAAACAGTTAGAAATGGATCATGCATTTTTGGTTTTACAGTGGTGTTGGGCTGCTGCCTCGATTATGAATATCTAAGATCTCCTTATGAATTTAATGTCAATAAGACACCAATCAAACAGCATATATGATCAAATTTGGCTTAAGACCCTGGGGCATTTGGCAGTTAACCTTGCAACTTGAGCTCTCATTTTTAAAAAAGGACCTGTGACCTTTAAAAATGTTCAAAACAGAGAATCTGTATATTTTGCTAAAAAGTGACCTGGTGACTCATGGAAATTTTAAATGTGACCTTGTGACCTAAATAGGGAACCCCACTAGAGCCCCGTATATAGCGAAAAATGGACATTATTAAACAAAATGACTTGCATCTCCAGAGGTAGACTAATAAAAAAGTTTATACAGTAGTACCAATATATGTGTGAAGACCAAATTAGTTACAATGTACCACTGAAAGTTCTATAGGTTCAAATAAAATCTACTACTACATTGTATTAAACACCTTTCTAAATAAATAGTAATAGATCCAGAAACCAAATGTTGATGTTTTTCTTGTCTAGCCCTAGGCTTAGTTTGAGGTTTGGTCTGAAATGTGACCACTAAAATTACAAAAGGGAACATAGCCATGGTACATAAGTATATTTTACTATAAAAACTGTATTTTTCTTTAAAAGACTTATTTCTCGTTTATATTTTATTTCACATATATATAGATTCTACCACTGCATCAAGCGTGATACCATATTTATCCACTCGAGATAGTAAAATTTTCAAATTTAAATTTAACTGTCGAGAGTGGATAAATATTGTATTGCACGAGATATGGTCGTGGAATCTGATTCTCTAATGATTTTTAGACGATATACTGACAATCTTAATCCTTCTTTTAAAATGATCTGCAAAAAGATTTGTTCTTTCTATGTGACGTCATCAGGCATGGTTGCCCTTTTTCATAACGTCACAATAGGAAATTCAGAGGAAAGCAAGAAGATTTGACGTCATAATCAAATTTTGACCAATGAAGAACTGAGATCAAACAAACCACACGTTGATTAAATATAAATAATCAACAGGTCAGGAAAAGGATAAATGGGCAAAGAATTAGAGAAACATATTTATTACATTTACTAGATTTTAAAGAAGACACATTATGTGCACAATCTTTCTTTAAAAAATTAATTTGAATTTAATTTGAGCAATTTGTTGTGTATACCAAGGAAGATTAATTTCCATCATAATCTTTGAATGGGATGGTTTATCAATTTGCTTGTATCTTTGAAATCCTGAAGACCAGATTGGGATAAACTTCCTTATAGGGCCAAAACTTATTAATCATCAGAGGGTCTATAGTGATTAGCTTTTCTGTCTGTGCATCTATGCATCCTTTCAGTCATCACAAATCGTTTCTGTGCCTAAATTAAAAATCTTGGGAGTTTGGTTGTAAAACTTGGCGTCATTTTTCACCAATACTCGAAAGTGTGTCCCAAAAAAGAAGTAAATTTTACATTAAGGTTTTGGTAAAAAGCTTAGTTCAACTTAGCCACCCCTTAAATGTTTTCTATGATTTCAGGTACCAAAAGCTGAACAATAATAAGAGATACACAAAAGCAAGAATTATCTTAAAATGATCAAAGGTTGAATAGAAGAGGATAAAGGTGAAATAACCGGGAAAAGGAGGGGGAACTTAGAAATCCTAATATTGTGAACTGAAATTAATGTTTTTTTCATATGGGGTAAAGAAATTCTAACTACTATGTTCTTGTACAGACAAACTGAAAAAGCAGCAAAAACTAATAAACATTTGTAAAATTTGTGGCCTTGTGTTTCTTTATTTAAAATTTGGTACCCTGCACACTACCAAACAATTCAAACAAACATATATAGCAAAACATTAAGTTTATACACCACTCATGAAAAGGGTGTCTATCAAATGCATATTATATTAAAATATACCTGCAAAGGTCACAATCAAAGACTTTGAAAGGTTAAATTTTCATATACTGATAATATTTCTTTGGAGCCAGTATAAGCTAGGTTTCCATTCATCAAATCATAGCAAATATTTGATGAAACATATAGTATTGTTGACTCCAAATTTTGGATACTAGAGGATTGTCATGAAAATTTTAATTTTCCATAACCAGAAGTTCTGTATAAAATAAATGTATCAACTCTCATGCTTTTAACATTCACAAATGAATGATATTTTTCAAAATGAAAACGGTTTCATTAAATTCACCTCATCAAGTCATACTGTGAATAACATGCTTCTCCCATAATGTAATATCAATTCTAACATATATAATTTTATGCAATTTTACAACCTAAAATATTGCTGGAACTTAATTACAGTTTATAGAGTTGGTAACACAATTAAAGAGTTGAAATGCTCCAACCTTAAACATATATTATTGAAACAGATCTAATGTATTATGATCTCAGTAAGTCCTATCGATTCATTAACAGCCACTAAATTGAATTTTCCCAATAAAACTGGTAAAACAAGTTCATGCTTGTAAATACACTGATTACAAATTTCACTTCACTCTTGTCTTCTTTACTATCATTATTTTCTGATATTTTTTTATAGATTTGAAAATCCCATTGTATTGAAGTTTACAAAAAAAAATAGGAGGCCTACAAGCTGACATATACATCAAATAAAATTACCAAAAATATTTACACTAAAATTGATAATATCCTCTCTGGTACACAGACATACACATATATCCATCATAATGCCTAAAATATTTACATATATTACACTTAAGTACACAAATATACACATATATCCATCATAATTACCTACAATATTTACAGAACACAAAAGCTAAATGAAATGAATATGTACAATGAAAAAATAAATAAAATTGATCCAGCACTATACAATAGAGACTTTCTGTATTCGTGGCGTCCGACTAGTCCTTGGAATTGATGCTATTTTTGGAGACTGATTTGAAGTTAATGAAGGCGAATATGATGATTGTGATGAACACTGACTAATTTTCTCAATTGAAGGGTTTTTTATATGTTTTGGCACCTGATTTGGTGTTCGGTTTGGCAGTTTTGGTGTAGCATTATGTACTGAGATATGAGATGATTTATGGGAGCCGTTTTCGCCAGCATGGTCAACGGCTAAGAGTCTATCAGCTGTGTTATTAGAAGATGAAGCTGCTACATATCGTACTTCTACTTGATCGTTGTCAGGTGGTTTGGGATTATTTCTGAATTTTTTTCTATGATAAAATCCACAAACTACAAGTATCACACAGAAAAATGAAGATATGGATGCACCAACAGCTATGTGAAGTACTTCAAATTTGCCAGGTTGAGGACCTGAAAATAGAATTCAAAGATTTCAGTATTAAAAAAGCTACTCAAAAATACTTATATATTTCATCAGTTACTTATCATGATTAATTTTTCAAAGAAATGAAAATGAACAAAATATAGAAATTCTGACCTTATAATCCCTTACTTCCAAAGTTATTCAACTAGCCTGTGTTTCACAAAAAATCTTAAGACTAAAATTGATTGTAAGTCTTGAACAAGTCAGTATACTTATGATCAATTTTAGTTTTCTTGTGAGGTGCAGGTCAGTTAACCAATTTTCTTGCATGCCATAACTTTTCTAGACTTACTATTAGTACTAAAATAACTTTTTTGAAAAACTGGTAGCTGTTGAAATCAGATTACCAGTAAAGTTAAAATTAAAGCTACCGGATTAAAGCTCTCATGTATGAGGAAATTTGAGTTCAACAACTAAATGAAATTGACTACCCCCCTACATGTACTTGCAAAAAACCAATTGGTTAGCATATGAATGATCCTTTAACAATTCTTGCATTAACTGGCAGCAATTGTTCAATATCGTACTCTTATCGTTATTTTCTTAAAATTTCCTTTGATCTTTCTGTGAGATGATTTTCCATCCTAAGCTACTCAACTGAGATGTGTTTTTCTCAGTTGAGTACAATCAGAATGTAATAACGCAATAAATCCAACGTCATTGATGTTGCAAAGGAAAAAAGCTATAAGCAGATTATCTATGGTCTTTCAAACTCGATAAAGTCTTTTCGGCTTCATTTCATCTCACGGCTATCACCCTTCGATGAGATTGTAACCAAGAAACTCCCTCTTATTTTCAGAACCATAGATAATCTATAGATACAAATTAATCTCAATAGTTGTGAACTTTGGTATTCTTCTTATACCTGAGAAATTCTATCATATTCTGCAAATCTATTGAAGATTTTTTTTCAAATACTTTGTGAAGATTTGAACAAATTTGAGAAATGATTTTACTATATATATAAAACAAAGAAAACACTGCATTAAAAGGACTTTTTGTGTATGAATTTATTTCCATGCAAATAATCTATCAAGTACTTGTCAGTTTTAAGTTCCCAAAATGGATTTCCTATTACAGTAAATATAATATGAAAAAATAATCTTACAGTATTAGCTATATACAAAATATGTAAATAATAAGTAAGTATTTTGGTTAATGTTAGTCCATTAAAAAAATATACACAAAAATTTAATGTAATGA
This sequence comes from Mytilus coruscus, assembly GCA_017311375.1. NCBI lineage: Eukaryota > Metazoa > Mollusca > Bivalvia > Mytilida > Mytilidae > Mytilus > Mytilus coruscus. The sequence continues at coordinate 35,533,318 of CM029603.1, read as the reverse complement.
CTAGCTTATCACTGACATACTTTCATCAAGTTCAAACTATGAAATAAATCTTCCTTGAATATATTTTTCAGTGCTGGAAATAACACTAGTTAATTGATTGATTCACAAAATACCACTGTAACTACTGGATTCACAAAAACTGTTTTCAGTACATGAATGAAATACATACACTGCAATACATGCTTTGGAAGAATTCAGGGAGCTTGCAGTACTCAATTCAAAACAAAACAAATAATTTGTTTTGTATTATCAGAAACAGCTGTGCCAAGAGAGCATGGTTGGTATGCTAGTTTATAATTCAGTGAGAGTTGACATTTTACCTTTATCTAATACAAGTTATTGAAGAACAAACAAAACTGTAAAAATGTCAAAAAGGATTGGTTAAAGCATAATTAAGTTACTGTAAGACATGTGGTAAATTTCCTACTTATTTACACTTGCAGTCCAAGAATCATCAGAACTGAAAGGGTGCTTACTTTCAATTGTGACATTGAACAAAATTTCATGTGAATCACTGAATGCAAACTTAAATTATCACCAAACATACCAATAATATGCCTAGTTTTTGACAACTGAAGTACAATGAATCTGGACAATTTTAAGAGGGATTCCTGAGAGCATACTTGAGTTACCATGAGACATAAAATCTATATTGTCAAGGTCTTGAGATTGAAGTCCTATAACTCTGGAATGACTGATCTAAAAATCATCAAAAATGAAAGGTACTTAATCTTTAAGTAACTTAACATTGTGAAGCATATTTGAGTTATCATGAAATGTAGACAGATCTTCAATAGACAGAAAAAACATTACTTCCACAATCACTCGACATATTTATCAAATTCAATATTCAAAATGGGTCAGTATTGGTGTTAAAGATTTAGTTAGTACAGATTCAAGATTAATAATTATTGTTAGTACTTTACTGATGCTTAGTTGTTAGTACTGCATGTCCTAGTATATACATACCTAATTGACCTGTTACAGGGTCTTTTGTTGGACCTATTAATTTATTGATATCATTCATTATTATTTAAGGCCCATGCCAGCAGTTAGTCTGATAGATTTCAGCAAACTTTCCATTGCAAATATATACAACTCATGTCCCTGCCATTTGTTAATAATAATTAATAATGTATTTACTAAAAATTGTTCATGGGATTTGAAAATTAATAAGTGATGGGTCCCTATGCTCTGTTTCTTGAAAAAAAGAAACCTTGTGCATGAATCTAGAAGGATGGAATGGAAAGAATGCATAAAATGAATTGAAGATATATTGCATTTCCTATTGTCATGCATCTTGGATCATTCCATCTTACCTGTCATAACTGAGTACTTATCAGAAATAGTATAATAAGGTAAAGAGAGTAAGAAACTCTCCCTGAACCACCTGAATGGGAGAGAGATAGAAAAAAATGTAAATGGATACTATCAATAAAAATAAGGAAAATATATATATACATACTACAGTATAAGTGTAGATACTATCATGGCATTGTATTTTTATTAGTTGGTATACTCTTCTTCAATATAGAGTATTTCTATTGCCATATAACTCCAGGAGTTAGGGGCATTTAGTTCGCTTGCTGTTGGGCAAAATTTTTGACTGTAGTATATGAAGAATTTCTAATTATTTTTTTTTCGTTCATACCTATCCTTTCAGTCTGCATCCTATCAGAATCAAGTAAATGGCAGTACAAAATATTATTGACAAAATTTGAAAATCTGACATTATTTGTACCAGCAAATGTTGGTGCTGCAATACATTGTTGTAATCTTAGTAGAAAAGCTTAACATAATTTATAGGGATCTATCAAACCCCATGATACCTTGTATTTAGATGAATATGCATGGTAATCACTGATATACAAAAACAAATTTAAGGAAATATATCAACTATCTTCAAGAAAATCTATTTCATGTCAAGTTCACTTTTCAGTTTTAACATTTCACCAGTTGTGACTTTTAATACTGCTATTGCTGAGAGTAGACATTTCAAAATGAGTTGACCAACAAATAAAACAAACTATGATAGTATCATATCTTTTCCTGTAATACAGAATTGTCAAAACTCCAAATCCATCACTCTAATTAGAAATTATATTTTCAAAAATAATGAAAAAAACTACATTTTTATCAACAATTATATTTAGTTTATCCAAGATGCATTTTGTTCTACTGCTTTGTTGACACTAACCTATGGGAATAAAATAAGAAGTAAAAAATTACTAACAGAAATAAGCAGTCATTTACAACCTGTTATCATGCAAATTACTATCATATATCTAGTCAAAAAATTACTTTTGCTTAATTCATAATACTGGTTAAATAAATCTGTTAACACAGAGACATGGAAATGTCTAAGGAAAATGGATTGGGTGTCCTCAGCTTAATCTAGATATAAATCATGCAGTAGATCACTTAAGAGTAAGACAAATTATATAGCATTATTAAACCTGAACATGTAAACCAAATGCATTCTATAATTTCTATACTTTACAACAACAATAATGACCTAGCCTATCAGTCATAAAACTTGTATGATATATAGCACTCAAACTCAGAAATCAACCGATCTAATAAATGGATTTGGTTTTTTCCAGTACATATTTTGTACTCTGAGTAATGAGTAAAGTTTTATGACCTGAAGCCCTTGCCTTACAGTTGTAAAAATTTCAAGCACGATTATTGTTCTCAAACTCAGAATTCAACCAATCAAAATGTTGGATTTGGTGTTTTGAGCATAAATTTTGTACTTCAAGTACTGAGTAGAGTTTTATGACCAGAAGCTCTGTTCCACTTTGATTATGACAAAATGTCTAAGTCAGTAGCAATACCAAATATCACCAATATATTTTATAAAGGGTTTGTAAGTTATAAAGCAAACGCAATTTACAACATACAAACAGTTTAACCAAGTTTCTTTTTGCCGATAGTTGTGACCTGTCCTAAAATTGCTTTTTAGAACTTCAGAAATGTGAACTGTTAAACAATAGACTATTTTCATATTACAGACTCTTGACTCCAGATTATATAATTTTACAAAGAAGTAAAATAAAGCTTACAATGAATGAAATTTGGGGGAAAAATTAACTGTTTTCCAATGATTGTGTTGTGTATAGAAAACATAAAACAGTTACTATTTTCCCCAAAATTAACTGACTGTACCTATATAAATGAAGAATGGTTTAATGTACACTTACATCCTTCTTCCTCATCTGACTTATCACTATCTCCACAGTTAGGTAGTCCGTTACACTTCAGTGATTCATCTATACAGTACTTTGTTATTTTACATGTAAAACCTCTACAACCACCTTTACCTGAAGATGTCTGACTGCCTGCAAGTAAAATATTCATACTTTTTTAATTTTTTCAAACATTTTCTAGTTAGTATCAACCTTAATGTTTTAGAACTATTGTTTTTTTTTAAATGTGCGAGTCTTCCAAGGATGACATATGTCACCTATTGTTTTTAATTTGCATTTATCCTAATATAAACATATTTTTTTAGTTTGTATTAACCTTATTATGAAGTTTAAAAAAAAAAAAAAATATGTAAGTCTTCCAAGGACTCATTTGTCACCTGCTGCCTCCAAATAATATAGGCAGAAATGGCTCAGTCCAAATTTCGGTATGGGAAATCAAAAATATCACTTAGATCAACAATTAAAATAGCAGGTGCACAAATTCATGCCATTAAGCTTTGAAGAAAAATCTGTAAAAGTCTGGTTGAATTCTGTCAAGTCTTATTCAAGGAGTTGTTAATTAACAAACTGATATAATCAGAAATGGCTAAGTCTACAGTTTGGTATGGGAATCCCCCAAAATCACTCACATCAAAAGTTAAAATAGTAGGTGCACAACTTCATGCCCTAAATAGGAATCTCTGAAAGTTTGGTTGAATTATGTCAAGCAAAGAGTTACGGATTAACAAAGTGTTACTAGAATGACTACAACAACAATAATATCACAAGATAAAAGAAGTCACAAGTGAAAACTAAACGCTGTCAGGCAACACAAAAACCCAAGAAAAATTCTTTTAATCTCAAATGTTTATTTTTTCTATCATGGTGTACTCTTCTATTACCACCCTCATTTTCAGATCTTTTCTAAAGGCTTCAGCTTCATTTGCTATTATTCTTTATCTAATTAGAGACAAATATGTTGATTTAGAAACAGAGATGCATGGAAGAAAGTTAAAATATATAAGGTTTGCTTAAGAGAACTTGTTCTTACAACGGAAAACTAGAGGCTCCAAGGAGCCTGTGTCGCTCATCTGATATTTTTTTTACAATTGATGCATGAAATAATGCAACCGTTATACATTTGCTTTAGTTTCAGAGATAAAAGTCAAAAACTACATTTTCCCTCTAAGTTCTATTTTTAGCCATGTCTGACATGTTGGTTGGCAGGCAGGGTCATCCGACACATTTTTTAAACTAGATACCCTAATGATGATTGTGGCCAAGTTTGGTTAAATTTGTCTCAGTTGTTTCAGGAGAGATGATTTTTGTAAAAGATTACAAAAATTTACGAAAAATTGTTAAAAATTGACTATAAAGGGCAATAACTCCTTAAGGGGGTCAACTGACCATTTTGGTCATGTTGACTTATCTGTAGATCTTACTTTGCTGAACATTATTGCTGTTTACAGTTTATCTTTATCTATAATAATATTCAAGATAATAACCAAAAACTGCAAAATTTCCTTAAAATTACTAATTCAGGGGCAGCAACCCAACAACGGGTTGTCTGATTCATCTGAAAATTTCAGGACAGATAGATCTTAACCTGAAGAACATTTTCACCCTGTCACATTTACTCTAAATGCTTTAGTTTCAGAGATATAAGCCCAAAACTGCATTTTACCCCTACGTTCTATTTTTAGCGATGTCGGCCATCTTGGTTGATGGGCCAGGTCATCGGACACATTTTTTAAAACTAGATACCCTAGTGATGATTGTGGCCAAGTTTGGTTAAATTTGGCTGGGTAGTTTCAGGAGAGAAGATTTTTGTAAAAGATTACAAAAATTTACGAAAAATTATTAAAAATTGACTATAAAGGGCAATAACTCCTTAAGGGGTCAACTGACCATTTTGGTCATGTTGACTTATTTGTAGATCTATTTTGCTGAACATTATTGCTGTTTACAGTTTATCTCTATCTATAATAATATTCAAGATAATAACCAAAAACTGCAAAATTTCCTTAAAATTACTAATTCAGGGGCAGCAACCCAACAACGGGTTGTCTGATTCATCTGAAAATTTCAGGGCAGATAGATCTTAATCTGATGAACATTTTTATCCCAGTCAGATTTGCTCTAAATGCTTTAGTTTCAGAGATATAAGCCAAAAACTGCATTTTACCCCTACGTTCTATTTTTAACCATGTCGGCTATCTTGGTTGGTGGGCGGGGTCATCGGACATATTTTTTAAAGTAGATACCCTAGTGATGATTTAGGCCAAGTTTGATTTCATTTGGTCCAGTGGTTTCAGAGGAGAAGATTTTTGTAAAAGTTAACAGACGACGGACGACGACGGACAACGGACACCAAGTGATGAGAAAAGCTCACTTGGCCCTTTTGGGCCAGGTGAGCTAAAAAGAGAGACAGAACATACCAAAGGGATATTCAAAATCAAATGTAGAAGACAAACTGACCACACCATGGCAAAAAAAGAATAAATGACCATAAGACAAACAACAGTCTATAAAACAAAACATAGAAAAACAAAAGACTGAGCAACAAGAACCCCAGTCTATAAAACAAAACATAGAAAAACAAAAGACTGAGCAACAAGAACCCCACAGTCTATAAAACAAAACATAGAAAAACAAAAGACTGAGCAACAAGAACCCCACAGTCTATAAAACAAAACATAGAAAAACAAAAGACTGAGCAACAAGAACCCCACAGTCTAAAAACAAAACATAGAAAACAAAAGACTGAGCAACAAGAACCCCACAGTCTATAAAACAAAACATAGAAAACAAAAGACTGAGCAACAAGAACCCCACAGTCTATAAAACAAAACATAGAAAACAAAAGACTGAGCAACAAGAACCCCACAGTCTGTAAAACAAAACAAAGAAAACAAAAGACTGAGCAACAAGAACCCCACAGTCTGTAAAACAAAACATAGAAAACAAAAGACTGAGCAACAAGAACCCCACAGTCTAAAAACAAAACATAGAAAACAAAAGACTGAGCAACAAGAACCCCACAGTCTATAAAACAAAACATAGAAAACAAAAGACTGAGCAACAAGAACCCCACAGTCTATAAAACAAAACATAGAAAACAAAAGACTGAGCAACAAGAACCCCACAGTCCGTAAAACAAAACATAGAAAACAAAAGACTGAGCAACAAGGACCCCACAGTCTATAAAACAAAACATAGAAAAACAAAAGACTGAGCAACAAGAACCCCACAGTCTATAAAACAAAACATAGAAAAACAAAAGACTGAGCAACAAGAACCCCACAGTCTAAAAAACAAAACATAGAAAAACAAAAGACTGAGCAACAAGAACCCCACAGTTTATAAAACAAAACATAGAAAAACAAAAGACTGAGCAACAAGAACCCCACAGTCTATAAAACAAAACATAGAAAAACTAAAGACTGAGCAACAAGAACCCCACCAAAAACTAAGGGTGATTTCAGGTGCTCTGGAAGAGCAGACTCTGCTCCACATGTGACACCAGTCGTGTTACTCCCATGCAAAAACTAGAAGAGCCATGTATTCGTACTTGCTTTATATTTTGATGTATGTCACAAATAGAATAAAAAATTAATAAAAAAGGTATATCTAACCAGTCAGAGGATTTGTTTGGTGAACTTCTGTCCATGTTATTTTGAATCCTTTAGCACCTAATGCTCTACTTGATGTAACAAATCTGAAAGAAAAAAAATTGTCATTTACAAACCTGATGTTGTATGTTGATGAATGAATATATTCAGGATTTCATCATCTGTTTCCATCGAAACAACTGGATATTTGTAAATGAATATATTTCTGTCCACAAATCAATGAAACCAATGTTTCATAAATAGTTAACATAAAAACTAGTTGAACAACATATTTTTAGCCCTCACAAAGTCATTTTAATGTCAATCATAGTTAACAGATAACAAAAAGTTATTCAATCACAGGTTATTCAAATCCACAGCATCATGCAGTTAATATTTTGACCCTTCATCTATATCATTCTGCTATGGCATCTTTAACTTTTCTGATTTGAGCAGTACTGATCAGTCGTTTGTAGACGAAATGAGCATCTGGCATACAAAATCTTAATCCTGGTATCTATGATGAGTGTATTCATAAAAGTCCTTATCAAGACATTGAAAAGTTTTCACCCCTTGATATAAGAATTGACAAAAAGGTTACCAATGATGTCGTAAAGTTTTGATCTGGCAATATCAAGTTAGACACAACATTATCACAAAAACTTTCAAAACGATAACCATGTTTTGCATCAAGAAAATACAGAAATACAATATATTTAGTACTTTTTACCAAAGGTACGAAACGAGATTTTAGAAAAATATGTAATATATACTGAATACTATAGTGCATTCAGTAAATAAACATTTTATTTTTAATCTTGTCTCTTACCTGTGATTTTTAATCCTTTTAGAAATTTTAAAATATCAGGTTCACTAACATGTATTGATACATGTATAACAACTAGCAGATGAAACTGATCATATCTAAATGTAGGAAAACTGAAAATCTCTATATTTAAAAATTTCAAATTTGATGTATTGTAGGCTTAGTATTCCAAATGGTCTAGGTTGGAAAAATTCTTACAGATAATTAAACATTATAAGCAACAATAAACTGCCACAAACACAAATCTTACTCTAATTTTAAATATTCTCCAATCGACAGAAAGAACTGGTTTTCCTGTTTTCCACATAATTCTTTCCCTGGTTGATGAAGATCTTGGAAAACTCTCATTACAGCATTCTTACAGCCAGCACCTTCTTGCTCTGTAAATCATCAAATATTGTTATTTATTATATACTTAGTAGTAAATACAGGTAAACTGTATGTGTAATACAATCAATGGCAATTATGCTGTATCAACCATCCATGATAATATCGAAATCAGTCACGGTTGTAAAAGCTTTATCACACCCCTTAACTCTATGATGTCACGTCATCGATATCAGTCATGGTTGTAAAGACTTTCTCAAACCCCTAATCTGAATTACGTCATCTCACGTATATCAAAAACAACAACAACAACAACAATACTTTGTTTTAAGAGGGTTACACAGTTAGCTATATAACTAATCTTCCCTGAGGCCCTCATCATAAAAAAAAAAAAAAAAACAAAAACAAAAACAAAAACAAAACAAAACAAACAAACAAAATGCAAACATATACATTGCATACATTAGTATAAAAAGACAAGTATGATAATAATGTTCAATGCAACTTGATAAAATGTTATGAAAAAATAAACGTGATGACATAATCAGTTTTCAATATTTTTATACAGCTAGGTTGATTTCAATAAATGATCTGTTATTTTGTATTTGAAAGAATTAACATTTGTAATATTTCTTAACGGTATTGGCAGATTATTCCACAAGAATGGTCCAGAATACATAAAAGATTTTTTGAACAATTCTGTTTTTGGTTTAGGAGTATGAGGTTTCCTTGAACAGCATTTCTTAAGGGTATGGATTTCTGTCTGAAACATAATGAAACTTGTTAGTAAGATATGATGGTGCGTAATTTTTAAGCACTTAAATGTCATCACAAACTTGTGATATTTTATTCTCTGTTCAACTGTCATCCAGTTTAAGTGTTTGAATAAGGGCTCGGAAGGAGCGAAAGGGTCTGTTTCTAGTATTAATATAGCAGCTCTCTTTGTAATTTTAATATCCTTTTAAACCCTCACTGCTACAACTACTCCACACTATACAACAATAATCAATTAGTGGCAAGATATATCAAAACAACATCTACTTGAAGTATATAATAAAGTGTATATGATTTGGCTTTTTCAATATCACATCCCGTATCAACCCTCAACCAATATAATCCCTCAAGAAGAGCTCTTGGCATTATATTGGTGTCTCGGGTTGATACGGATGTGATATTGAAAAAGCCATATAATATTCTCTATATATTGTGGATTTGTAATTCGTATAACATTTAAATTTGTGGTTCACCTTTATCCACAAAATCCACCAAATGTGGTATCCCACGAATAATAATGAATCCACAGAATATGAAAAAAGAAAAACAGGAATGCTACACGATGCAAAACACATAACAAACAGTGTGAGCTAAGAACCATTCAAATCTTACCTATAGTCATAAGGAGCAAATGGTATTGATATTCAAATCCCTGAAAATCTCAGGATTTACATGTCACAACACTAATTAAAGGATCTAATAACTTGTAAAATGTAATTATGATTGAAGTTTCATGTCCAAGTCATAGTTCTTTTATACTAGTGTGTCTGATAATATATTTTTTGATTTCCCAACATTTCTCATAAGGAGGTCAATTATTAGTACTGGATAATACAAATATTTTTATTCCACTTTACTTGCTTTGCACAAACAACCTTCCTCTAGCCATGGGATACAATTTACTTAGTTCATCAGTTTTTTTTTTAAATAGATGAATTCATATTGCAACATGAAACTCTTGGGTTTATGTTACCATTGATATATATTTAAAGAAATACATCTGTACACAATGACAGATGTAGAATTCAAATCTAATCAGATTGTAAGTATAATTTGGATTACACTGCACATGCTTCATACTAACAATGAGCTGGACATATTGTACCAGTTTACCAGTTTGTAGAAATGAATTCAAACTAAAATTTGTTAAAACATTTTAGCAATTGCCCCTTTGAATTCTTTGACATTTTGCTATTCAGGGACCTTTTAAAGCTTACCATATGGTAAGGGTTTTACTAATCATGGAAGGCCATATAGTGACTTGAGTTGTTTATATCCTTGTCTCTTTTTGTCTATGGTGGATAGTGTTCACAATAGCAATCATACCACATCTGCTTTTTTATACATGTTCTATATATAATGATCTATCTTATTTCAATTTACTGTAAAAGTTTAACTGGTTCACCAAATCTACATGCAACATATCAGAAGACTGAAGCAACTAAAGAACTGCCACTCATTTCACAAAAAAAATATTACGAGAAAAAAACTCTTAAGTCAGGAACATTTCAGTTAACTTACGATTATTTTTATAGTAAGATTTATGGTGAAAAGAGCCCGGGTTTCAAATAAACTGTTTAAATAATACACTTGAAGACCATCAAGATACACTGTTGTAAATTATAATTAATGTGATCACCTTTTCCCTCTACATGGAAGTCTTCAAATATTACTAGTATATTGTTCTTTCTATTACTGGCTTTAATTATCCACTGACAAAATGAGTAACTTTTATATTTCTCTGGTGAACCTGGACTCTTTATCAAACCTCCTCCTCCAAATGATGTAATATTTTCACCACATTCTGAAAAGTAATCATATTTCATATTAAACTTTCAAAACAAACTGCTAGTTGTATTTGATAATTTCAGACTACTAACAAAAATATTGAATTTCTTTCTTTTTATTATTGGTAGTGGTTGGTTCAGTTTGCTCTGATGTCTAAATTTTTGGTCCTTGTGCATTTTGTTCTGGTGTTGAGATTTTTTTTATTGAGTTGGTTTGATGCTGTCTACTCAAATTTCCAGTACTTTTGGTGGTGATTGGTATATTAGCTCTGTTGTATAATATATCTGGTAGTGGTTGGTCCATTTTACTCAATTTTCCAACAATTTTGGTGGTGGTTGCTGCTGTTTGCTATGGTGTTTAAAACTTTTAGTTGTAGAGGTTTGTGCAGTTAGCTCTAGTGTCAAATACTTTTGGTTATGGTGGTTAGTGCAGTTAGCTCTAGTGTCAAATACTTGTGGTTGTGGTGGTTAGTGCAGTTAGCTCTAGTGTCAAATACTTTTGGTTGTGGTGGTTAGTGCAGTTAGCTCTAGTGTCAAATACTTTTGGTTGTGGTGGTTAGTGCAGTTAGCTCTAGTGTCAAATACTTTTGGTTGTGGTGGTTGGTGCAGGTTGCTCTGTTGTCCAATATCTTTGTAAGCAATTCCTTGATTTTATATAAACTGGTGACAACTTTTCAAGGTAGGGAAAGCATTTTATATTATGTTTTTTTCTGTTGCTAATGTTACTTGTAGTTTCATGTTTGGAAGTGAAAAAATAAAAGGAAAATTCCTATTTTGCCAGGTTTTACATTGCAAAGACCATAAAACATAAATCATTGAAAATTTCCATTTCTAGAAACTAAACTTTTATAAGACATAAATATTTTTTAATAACTTACTTCTCAATCGGCTATTTAAAAATTCAAATTTTGCTTGAAATCCTGCATGTCGACTACCAATTCTGCTATTGAAGACTACTCTCACTTCTTGTCCTAATGCCCCAACTATTGGTCCAGGAAATTGTGTACCACAGTATGTGTTTATTCTTGTATAATTCCCTTTCAAATCATGCTGATCTACCACAATATTGTCTGAACTAGAACACCTAGTAAAAAATGAAACAAAATAAGCTTGTTGAAGAAATACAATTTTATTTGCTTAATCATTCATTTTTAAATGAAATCATTTTTTTTTTTCTATTAAAACACTACACTTGTTTCATACTAAAAACTTTCCATGAGCAATGGGCTAAAAATGTTTATGTGTGAATATGTTTGAAATGATGAATTTAAACTGAAACTCAGAAAATGCAATTTGACCAATTGGTATTATGAAAGGCATTACAGTATTTACATAGAGGTTAAATTTCCCATATTTACTGATTGTGAGTAGTTTAATTTTCAACAGCCAAATTCAAAAGCATATTCAGGACCAGATTGTTTTGATTTTTAATCAATTACATTATGAAAGAGGCAATGTAAAATTTGGATTATCACAAAATTTTTAGGTTAAAGTTTTGTTTTTTTCTTGCTGCCTCTTATTACTGAATATAAGTAGCATAGTACAGTGCAATATCTGAAAGATGGTTTTTAAAGTGTACAAAGTTTGGCCATGCATTTCATACAACCAAATCAAATGGACATGCCCTTAAAGAAGTTAGGATGGGTTCTACTCCTTATTCAGAACTGTAGTAATTGAGTAGAAACTATTTACTGTGGATCCATTACTATTAGTGTTGTCAAATTGAACAGTTTTGCCTAACCAGTTACTCCGATAATCTTTTGACCGATTAACCTGTTAACAGGTAGTTAAGTTGATGTTTAAAGGAAAGTACAACTGCACCAATTTATGAAACGATGAATTGAAGTTGATCATTGAGCATTATAAGTCTTGGCTTTGAGCATTTCTGGTGAAGTTTTACTTTTGATAATCCAATTATAGTATATCTACTTTGGCGTTTTAAATAACTTCAGATTGAGAAGATGAACGAATTGACAAAATCTGAAACCTGTTATTGTTTATTAACCCATTAACCAGTTAACCATTGACAACACTAATTATTATTCATTAGGTACCAATTTCCATGGATACAGGGGAATCAAAAATTCAAATGTTCAACGATTTACAAAGGAATGTATGCAGACATGGTTAAACCACGAAATCAAATATCCCTGAAAATGCAAGTTATATGCAAGTTATATGCAATCCAGGAAAATAAGAACGCACGAAAAATAAATGTATCCACGGTAATAGTAAATATAATTCTTCACTGTTGCTAACATAGGAATATAAAAACATCAAAACTTTTGTTTGTGTATCTATATACTGTAACTTTGTTTGTGTATCTATATGCTGTAACTTTGTTTTTTGTTTGTGTATCTTTATCCTGTGACTTTGTTTGTGCATCTATATGCTGTAATTTTCTTTATGTATCTATATGCTGTAACATTGTTTGTGTATCTTTATGCTGTAACTTTGTTTGTGTATCTATATGCTGTAACTTTGTTTGTGTATCTATATGCTGTAACATTGTTTGTGTATCTATATGCTGTGACTTTGTTTTTGGTATCTTTATGCTTAACTTTGCACAGAAAAAAATAGAAGTATTAATTTTAGTTTGATTGGAAAAGTAACAAACTTACGGCCTCCTGGTTCTTCCCAAATCAAAGGCATGGAATGAAATAAGAAGTCTTTCAGATACAGCAGGACGGAATATGTATTCACATTTGGTATTGTCTGGATACTCTTGAGGATAATATGGTGAATTAAATGTTCCATCTTTATATTGTCGACTGATATACAGAAATATACACTTCCCATCTTCTGGACTATAGCCAGATATTCCAAAATCTGTAAAGAAATAAAATATTATATACCCAATATCTTTTTTACATTTCATTTATACAGCAGTATATGAGTTATTTCTGTGTCTGAAAACAAGTTCAATGTAAATGTATGACACTGACTTACATTTGTGTGGGATATATTTCTCTGCAAAATATCTCCATTAGGAATGCTCGAAACCAAAGGTTTGGAAAGACAAATGAATAAAAACATATGAGGGCATTACAACCTCAAAGAAACTAGATCCGGCAAAAATATCTAAAGGGCATCTATGCCTAAGGGAGTCACAACCATAGTTTTAATTGCACAACTCATAAACTGAAATCATAGTCAAATTGAATAAGAATGTACCGTTTAAATAATGTTATCTTAAAAGTAATTCTTCCATAAGACATTTTTTGAGTGATTCTAAAAATACAAATCAAAATCACATTTGTCTGGAATAATAACATCCTTTTGTGAAGAAACAGGTTGACATTCTTAGTTTGCAAAAATATTAAAACTGATTATATGCATTGCAAGCATCATACTTATACAGTGAAAATGTTCTGGGGTGAATTTAGAAGTTGAATAAGATAATTTTGTGCCCCTTTTAAAATTTATTTCAAACTAAACACAACTTCTATTTACCTAAAAATTTACAATCTTTTCCTAATATTTCCTGTAAATAGTGGCAGTTACACTAGACATAAAACTAACACAAATTATACACTAAATAATATTTGTAAAGCTGACAGAAATGCATAATATACCTTCATCTTTACTATATTATTCTTTGTAAATATTGTTTCTGTAATAACTAATGGAGAGTAGAGTCCACATTATTCATACAATAAATATCAAAAAGTCCCATCTTTACAAATGAAAAAGTTACTAGTAAGCTAGACAGAAATAAGCAAATAGTTTACATTTTAAAACATTCAAGAAATATGCAGTGATAGAAAAAAAAGCTGCTGCCAATTAGCATATCACAAAGATGTAAAAATTTGTGTTATTTAGAAAATGCAGTTAAAGCCCATTGAAACAAAATCTGCAACTGATTTTTTAACTGTTGTAATAACACCACGAAGCTACAGTTATTTTATAATGCAGAAATATTGAGGTTAAGTGCATTGGATTTTTAATATCTTAATTAACCTGCTGTTTTCTTCTGTCAAACCACACAAACTATTGTGCAGTTTACTTCAATAATGCCACTGAAATAAGCCAGATCTCTCTGCAAGTTTTAAAAATTTTTAAAATATGAATGGCTTCTCACAGATGTAGCCATTTATTTTAAAAAGGGATTGGTTTTCTTATTTTAGTTTTTTGTATGCCACATGGCTATTACAATGTACATTGTATTGAAAGCATAAGAATTAAAGTGTCAATCAATCAAACAATCTGATTGATTGTTAGTTTTTTTAAAATCCCAAAAGGTAGAAACACTGAATAAAAAAAAAAAAAATAATAAGCTGAATCTAAAAGATTTCATTTTAAGGGTCTTAACCAAAATATGTTTACCGAGCAAGCACTCATTTTAAAATCTATGAAAAATGTCAGGTCCTTTACATTTACCAAGTATTGGTACCCCATTCCCCTAAATCCAAACTTAAATGCTTAGCATATTTACTTGATTTGAAACTTGTTTAAGGTTTTTCAAATACTACCATTTAGAATAGCTTAACCTCACCAAAAGTGTTTGTGCTTGTCACAAGACAGTAAAGTCATCAATGATTTTTTCCTGTATCTTTATCTCTTTTGTATATTTGATTAAGTTGGTCCTGAAGTCCAATTTTCCACTGTCTCAATATGATTGATTGGTCTTTAACGCCACTTTCAGCACTATTGTGCTATTTCATGGCAGTCAGATTTTTATTGGTGGAGGAAACCAGAGTGCCTGGTTAGAACCACCAACCTTCGATAGAAAAACTGACGATCCTAGTCAATTAAGACTGGAGTTAAGCGCACCTGCCACTTGCAGGATTCTAACTAAAAATCTCAGTTTTGACAGGCTAGTGATGCAGTAGATCGACAACTTAGACCACTCTGCCACTAAGGCCCCATTTCAATTTGATTTATCCACAATTGGTTGAAACTCAGTGATTATTAGAACTTGCAAAGCTTGTCATTAGTCAAGGCTGTACTGAGTGAGTCCTTTAAACTTTACTTTGTTTTTTTTTTTTTTTACTAAACTTGTCTTGCTGGGCTAAATGATATGTATTATATCCAAATAAAACAGTTTATTTACATAAAACTCAATGGCACAAAACAGGCCATACAAAAATCTTTATAAAGAGCAACAGAAAAATTGACAAAATTGGATAAACAGGCCTTAACTGTAAAATTCTAAATTCTTTTAATAAAAATTTTAACAAATGTAAAAATATTTTTCACTGAATATTTCTGGCGACATTTATTCTGACAAACAACATAGGACACCACTTCCCTTTTTTAATGACTACAGTGTCAGCAGTGCGCTGCATATTTCCTGAAATGTATTAAAAAAAAAACTTACTTTAAGCTTGACACAGACAATCCATAAAAAAGATTACGAACAGGTTTTTAACCTCACAACCCGTTTGTGCACACTCAGTGAAGTATCTAATACAAGAAATGTACAATAAAAGTGTGTATAAAATATAGTACACAGTGTGGAAAATATAGTAAAATGCTACAGCATAGTAAAATTAAAGGAATTATTACACATTATATAAGTTTCCTGGATTTTGATTGATTGATAGCTATAAAGTGTATTTTTTTCTTTTTATCATATGAATTTCATTTGTATTGCATCACCTTTAGGGTATTTGCACAATGATGTATCTTTCTTGCACTCTATGCATTAGGGTAATTTTCCAAAATGCATACAACCTTTTTATCCTTAGAGGAGACACTTAATCGTTGTGTGCGTTATTAATTTCAGCTCGGTTTTTTGGCTAATGTCTTGATAGTGAGAGAGTAATGGCATTAAAGCATCTCTTTTGATATTTGGTTTAATTCAATAGATATTTATCAAAATGTAAGGCTGATCATGCTCAGATTAAAAATTCAGTAAAAATAGAGATTGTACAATTAGGTGTCAAACTGCCCATAAAAATCAACTGTTTCTGAAAAGTATTCCTATTTGCAATATTAAATGTTATTTCTATTTACTACAATTAAACGTAGTAATTTTTTTGTTAAAAATATTTCCTCATTCATAAAATCAGTAAAATCAGTAATAAGGCAATATTAAACAATATATTACGTCTGACTTATACATACTGGCAAAAAATGAACACATGTGAGTAAACACTCATATCATGGTAGATAGTCCTTAAAAACATACTAATATTACTATACTATTTACATTAAGGCAGTTATAAAAAAAAAGTTTATGTTTTCACAAAGGAGACAATTCAATACTGTTATAAGCTTCTACATTCTACACTTTACAGAAGGTATCAGATCAAAGAAAATTGTGATTCATTAAAGTTTTCAACAAGGATGACTACAAGCAAACAGTCACATACTTTTTACCAGAACATAGTGACAGAAAAATCAAAGATAAATAAATACCTGTAATAAACTGATATGTGGAAGAAAATCCTCGACTACTCCTAGATTTATGTGTGTCAAGAGTTAAAATCATCCTGGAATCTTCACTTGTAAGATTAGGAGGCAGTAAGGACCCACAGAATCTCTCATCAAAAGCACCAACTCCTAGAGTGCCTTTAAGGTTGACTTCTAAGTAACCTTCATAACAGCTCCAATAGAGTACAAGATATAGATTTATAAGTATATTTGCACAAACATGAGTATAATTAAACACAAACAAAAAAAAAAAAAAAAACAC
Organism: Mytilus coruscus; assembly: GCA_017311375.1. Lineage (NCBI taxonomy): Eukaryota > Metazoa > Mollusca > Bivalvia > Mytilida > Mytilidae > Mytilus > Mytilus coruscus. The sequence continues at coordinate 35,516,165 of CM029603.1, read as the reverse complement.
TGATTATTTCTGGCAACATTCATACTACTCAAATTTTACTTGCATTTGCAACACAATTGTTGCATATTCAGAGTATGAACTGCTTACCATTCCAGAGCACCTGAGCTCACCCCAGTTTTTGGTGGAGTTCATGTTGCCCAATCGTTGGTTTGCTGTGTAATGTTTTGTTATTGTTTGTTTTGTTTTTTCATAAATTTTATTTTTGGCCATGCTGTTGTCTGTTTTTATTTGACAAGATTTTTAATTGCCCCCTGTATATCTTCTTTTTTGTCTTTAATCAAATTTTTAAGTATGATTTTAGTTTTATGAAAATTTTACACTAAACTAATGACTATAATGGACTATTCTACATGACGTTCTTCAAACGCTTTGAGTACACACCTGTGGTAAAATATAAATATAATGATATGTCAGCTGATCGGTAACGTCATAATTTGTTTGAGCTGTTCCAATCTTACTCCCACGTCATATGCTTTTTATGAATGAGTTACCAGAGGTCAGACAGTGTCAATGATGTCATTGAACGATGACGTAAGAATAAAAGCATTCTACGGGAAAATGCATGACTGTGAAACTGAAAGTCATCAAAACACGGAAACATAAATAAAAGTATGATATACATTCAACTTTGTCCAAGTATGTTATTGTATATCGTTGAACATGCCACTAATCCAGTTTTCTTTGTCTTTTACATCAATTTTAATAGTGTGTTTAATCGCAATTGCTGGAGGTAAAATATTTAGCATAAAGGGCCAACCTTTAGTAAAATCAGTATAAATTCAAGCCCCATGAAGTATTTCTTCAATTTTTTTTTGCATCAGAATAGAGATAACAGGTTTAATTTGAAGTTTGGGGTACACAAAACTTGGTTTTAGTGTTGAAAGTATCTGTTTACCTATAGCTCTGCTATCCATCACTAGATAAACTAAATTTGCTAGAGAACAACGCTCATTTTACAAAGGCCAAGCTTCAAATACAATACAGTTATCTCTTAATTAACACTTGAGTATCTACATTCCTAATTATAGAACAATATTTTCAACACAATTGAATACTTACTATGGCATTTGACCAGGAACTTCAAAATCTTTAAAAGATATCTGTACTTTTTCCAGAACTTTCCTGTTTCTCATACCATCTAAGTAATAATTACAGGTAACATTTGGTGGTACATCTGAAGGGTATCCAGGTGACGTCAATGTACCGAAGGAACGTTTTCTACTACTGATTCTAACATCACAAGCTGTCAAATTATAAGAGAAATTTGTATTTATGGATGCCATCGTGATTAATTATTTCCAAAGCAGTATAAGTATTACAAGCTAGTATAAGATAATCGTTCATGCAATTTTTTCAATTTTATTTTCTTTAAAAAGCTAACAGATTTTACAACCACACAGTTAATATAATTCTGTAGGCCTTGGTAGTTTAAATGCAAGTTAACTAGAAAACAGGGACTTTACAACCATCATAAAAGTGTTACTGTAATATGATTTCCTGCAAATGGTTCATTCTTTTTTTCATTTTATGACAAGCTTTAAAAAAATAATAATCAGGTATTGAAACCAATTGAGGTAACTTTAAGGTTAACTCACTTATTATCAGGGTGTTTCACCTATGCAATATTTATTTTAAATGACTATCAGATCTTAAGCCAGTTTTAGCATAATAATAAAATAGTTAAGTTGAGATCACCCCCAGTTTTTGGTGGGGTTCGTGTTGCTTAGTCTTTAGTTTTCTATGTTGTGTTTTGTGTACTATTGTTTGTCTGTTTGTCATATTATTTTTTAGCCATGGCGTTGTCAGTTTATTTTCGATGTATGAGTTTGAATGTCCCTCTGGTATCTTTTGCCCCTCTTTTGAATGAGTTTGGTCATGGTCACAATCAGCTTATGTATCCACTCCTCAAAGGCCTTCATTTAATTTATCTTTTTATGTGTTAATGTTTACCTGTTCCTTTAATATGCTGAATGTGGTCCCCACCAGTTCTTGAAAAGGCTAAAATCATAAAACAGACAGTGGTATATGATTTAAACAAAACACTTTTTTTTTAAGACTTGTTCAAAAATTCCAGAAGTACATAAAAGCTGCATCAGCATGATTGTTGCTACCTACAGGCAATGTACATTAAGGTTATACAACTACAGGTCAAATACAGGAGGTAAAGCATCGCAAAATTTCTCTATTAAATTAGGCTGTTTCACCTGAGCAATATTTATCTTTATGCTTATCAGATCTTAAGCCAGTTCTAGGTAAAACAGATTTGATAAAAAAAAAGTTAACAGTTAAATGAGTTTGTTTTTAACATGTATCAAAAAATAATGAAATGATTGCAGCCATTAAAAATATGACACCAGCAGATGCAACACATGTTTTTTGTAGGAATTCTGTCAAATGCCTGAAATATGCCAGACAGCATTGTAGTATAAAATCCAAGAAAAGCTACCTGCTGTTTTAATTCATTAATTTCAATATTACATTTAAAAAAAGTCACTGGTCCCGATCAAAAATTAGAAGGTCAGCAGTTTCTCTTACCTGGTTTTACAAACTTGTCACTAAATTCAAAGGAAATATTGAACCCTCGTCTATTATATAAAAAGTCCGCGTCTCCTTCTAAATTATCAGCATTGAGTGTGTCTATTCTCCCACTCTGAGTTCTAAATACTATAGATAAATAATTTTCAGAGGAATAAATCACAACGTCTTTATAATTTCCACAAAATCTTCCTATTTCTTCTCCCTTTGAACTTCCTCCATCATGGATCAACACATAATCAATAGGACAGCTGTAAAAAAAAAAATAAAAAAATTACTGCATAATGAAAATGACAGGATTTTAGAAAATATTTTTTATTTAAGGATTCTTTTTTTATCCATTTAAATAACCTACCTGCTCTAACTAGCATTGTTAGTAGACAAATAAAGAACTGGCCAGGTCAAAAGTAAAACCACAAAATATATAAGGTAATCCCCTCAAAACTTAAAAGAACATAAACAATGAATAAAATCTAAAAGACAAAAAAATGAAAGTCCAATATTTTGACCCAAAAAGTCTTTGTCAAGGATTGTTAAAAAACCAATAAAAGCTTTCAGATCACATAAGTATGTAGCAATAACTGTTTTGTATTTTGCTATATGTGTTTTTCTTATTTGGCTTTTGGATGAATTTTGACTAGTTGCACAATATTGGTGTACTTTCATTACAATATTTTTCATATACTTTATATAATAAAAATATTTAAAAATAAAAGAAGAATGTGTCTGAGGACACAATGCCCCCGATCAAGCTTCAAACAAACGAAAATGGGACGGATGGACAGAAAGAAGGAAGGACAGAAATACAGAAGGATGGAAAGAAAGAAATATGGAAGGATGGAAAGATGAAGAGACAGAAAGATGAAAGAATGGAGAGTCAAGGGTAACACTTAATGTCCCCGTCGCCTTAGGCGGGGGCATAAAAAATGAATTGTAAGATTAATTGTTGAAAATTTTAAAAAGTCACAATCATCAGTTTTGTTATAATAAGTTTCAGTTCAAAAGCAAGATAAAAAGTGACTTTTTATTAACAATATCATAACCGCTTTTATATCAAGAAGGTATTACCTGTAGTTGCTGACACAATATGACGAAAATTTCACATATGTGCAAGACATTTACTGGTACAAGTTTTTGTCAATGAGGAGGTAGAACAGCAAAAGAACTGAAAACATGACACATGGTATGGTATAACCAGAATAAAGCACGGTGCAATTTGTCAAGAAGCTATGACTTAGTTGCTGAGAAAAGTATAAATGAAATGTGCCATAGACAAACAGATGCATGATGGAAAGATGCAGAGACAGAGAGAAACCAGTATGTCATCATTTGGATTGATTTTTGGTGTTTAACGCCTCTTTCCACAATCTTGGCTATATCACAGTGGCCAGTTTTTATTGGTGGAGGAAGGATGGGAAAAAACAGTGTTGACAGGCTAGTGATGACTGTAGAGGACCACTCCGACACTGAGGCCCATTCTTTTTGAGAAGTACTAGGTATAGCAAAAAATATTATTCTAGACTTTAAAAAAATGGTCAGTGGATCACAGAGAACTTCCTTATTACAATGAAAGGAATGCAATAAATGTCTAATTTTATATACATACTGACATAATCCATTTCACAATAAACCTTTTTCTTGGCTTACAAATGAGATTCCCTAATTACTAAACTAAAACATAAATAACATGACTATTTAAACTATAAGTACAACCAAACCAATTTATAAATTGTCACTTAATTGTACAATGATATCATTTTCTCAGTTTTGCATGTATAAAAGCTATTAGAAACCAGTGATTGTTTAGTACAAGTTCTTTAACATCTATTTGAATTACCAATTTAAAGCTATATGCATTACATGCAATTTTAGATTTAGCCTTTTTTTTCATTTTCCCCCTAATGAAGAACTCAACAGTCTGTGAAAGGTTTATGATCGTAATTTAACCACCTCAACATTGTCTTTCATAAAATAATCTTCAGTTTGTATGTTTAATGTCATTAGCAGGAGATAATGAAGTCAAAATTTCATCCCTTATAAGGACATTATTGCATCATTAGTGCCTGTTGTGCCTCGCTGGAACTATTTTAATTGTTAATTTTCAGATCAAAAATCGTTTGAAGTTTGTGTGTATTAGGTTTAATCACATGATAAAGTGAGTGATTTAGGAACATTAAATGTCACGTCTTGTGTAGCATGATAGATAATAACAACTGACATTTATAATAAGCTTTTTTGTCTAGTAAAAGATATCTTTCGTTTGATGCAAAAGTGAAATATCTGCCACACAGAATTTTTTATACAAAAGTCCTACTCACTAATTCAGTAAGTAGGCACAAAGCATTTCATCCTTTATTTAGATGGAAAAGATACAAATTTAATTATTTTTGTGATAAATATTAGTCTGTTAAATTGGTAGTTGTACTTTAAAAATTCACCAACAATCAGTCCATCAATTCAATTCCTTTGACAAAAAATATCAAGGGTGCAATTAAAAACCAAAAGCTGAAGAAAGACACCAACGGAAAAATAATGAACAGACAAACAACAGTCCAGAAAATTAATAATTGAGGAAGAAGTACAAGGGGTGTTCAATAATGGTTAGCAGTTGCTGTGCCTATAGTGACATCCTTTCTGTTGCTCATTTCAAATAAAAACAAAAGTGACAATTAAGTCAATTAATGAACTGATAAGATTTGTTACGGTTATATAAAAATATCTTTTGCAATCAAAATAACTGAGATGACACAGCTTGACTCAGTTGATATTAACCTGCATTATCCTATTTCTGTCTGAGCCATTTACATTGATGAAAAGCTTCTACACCAATCTGAGTAAACTGTGGTAACCTAATACTATACAGAATGCTTTTTTCCTCATTGTTGAAGGCCATACAGTGGCCTATAATTGCTTATGTCTTCATCATTTGAACTCTGGTGGATAGTTGTCTAATTTGCAATCACCCAACATCTCCTTATTTTTTAAATATTTCCTGGATTTCATAGGGTTAAGGATAGATAACAAAATATTCAAGCTTTCAACAAAATATAATATTTTAAAGTGATTGCATGCAGAATATGTCTAAATCATGAAATCAAATATCATAATTTTCCTCAATCCACAATTTTTTTTTTTATCTTTGACGACAAAAGAATCCACAGTACTTTTCTATTTGCAAAAAAAGACCGAATAAGGCAGCGCTCTGATACTTCATAGATCTTATCACTGTTTGGAAACCTGCCCCGCTTGAGCCGAAAATCTGCACTTCTTGAACTATTGACGTCAAACAACAATCACTTTTCCATTGTGGCGTCAGATATTTTCTATTACCTTGCATATATTATAAACAATTCTATTGGGTAACACGTTATCACGTGACATGGAATAATTCAGTTAATTTTCATTTAATTGCAAGGAAGGACGAATAACCCTGAAAATTTACACCAGCGGTAAATAACCATATTATTCACCGATGAATAGCCTTTTGAGTTTCTTGATTTGAACACGAGTTATCTCCCATTAAAATGACGTCACAGACGTAAGTAAACAAAATGGCATCAGATATTTTCTATTGTGACTTCAAAATTTTACAGGAACCTTTGTGATGTCCAGTAATGGCGGACAAATAGCAATAAGGTGTATTATGTCTATTTACTTAATTTGTGTCTGTAATTATATTTTTTCATATCTTATCTCATCTCATCCTTTTATGCAAGTTTTATCTTATGTATGTTTATTTTTATATTAAATTCTCTGTAACCTTTGTTCTTGTCTGATTTTATATGAGAATAAACTTATTATCATATCTATCACTAGTACTTACTAGTCTCCACCTTGGAAAAGTGAAAAATCTATAAATTTGATTTTGATTCTCTGTCCGATCTTGCCTACCAGAGTATAACTACAATGTAGATTGTCTGGGTACATTCCTGGATATGTTGGTGATACAATGTAACCTAATCGTTGTTCTGTACTGTTGATGACAAAATCACATAGGTTCTTCTTTTGTCCAAAATTATATATAGCTAAAAACAAAAGCAAAAAAACAATGATGAGTCTTTTGTAGACAAAACATGGGTTTGCATGCTTAAAATTATTTATCTGGTATCTTTGATGAGCTTTTTTTGGCTTATTTCCAATAAATATTTCAAGACAATGCCATTGGTAATTGGCAGGACCATAATCCACAAGTTTATAATTGTTTGCAGTGCAGATCAAGTTGTTATCTTTTTTTTAATCAAATATTTCGGCATATTACCTCCACGAGATAGAAGGAAGTCAAGTCTGAAATTTTTAATATCAAATCATGTACCATTTCAGGAAATTTTCTGTGTGTCTATTTTTTTGCCATATTCATAGCAGGCAATATAAGCAATTTACTTTACATGAAAATTTTACCATCCATTTAAAAATTATTGCATTGCAAAAGGTCATGTGACAGTAACAGTTAACATAGTGAAAGTATAACTCTCCTTGTCAACGTATATTTGTTCCGCCTAACAGATGTTCCACCAGAAACTTTGTTATAAACAATGTCATAATATCTGTTCCTGTTGGAACAAATATTCTATATCATTTATTCCGTTAGGTACATATACTGTAATATTTATTCCAGTGGAAATAATATTCCAGAATACTTTTTCCTTTTGGAACTTATATTATGAAGGAACTTCTATTCCGTGACATCCTTACTAAAAGGCCAAAACTATGAATAAAACCTGACACAAAAAATATCACAACACAGGTTATTGCTTTCAACTTTACCATCAGATGTTTTACATGCGTCTGAATGGAATGATTCCTGCCTATTTGTTTTTAATTTTTTTGTACAAACCCAATATTTTACAGTATCATTATGTTATAAACGTTTAGTTGGCTTTCTATATAAGTAAGTTTTTCATCATTATCTTGTTGGATACTTAAAAAATATTAGCATAAATTTGATCTAAACTTGGGAATGTATCCCACTTAAGCCCAAAACAGTATTTTTCATTTAAGTTATGTTGGTCCAGCATCATTTTTCATGCTTACTTTTGTTTAAAAAATTAAACACTGATAAGAAAGCTAGTAAACACTTCAATGGGTTTATGTCATATGCTAATAAGGTAAAATAGTGTTTGTCATATGCTAATTAGGGGAAATACTGTTGGTCATACTCTAATTAAGTGCAATTGTGTTGATCGTATGCAAATTAGGTGGAATAGTGTTTGTCATATGTTATTAGGTGAAATAGTGTTGGTCATATGCAAATTAGGTGAAATAGTGTTGGCCATATGCTAATTAGGTGAAATACTGTTGACCATATGCTAATTAAGTGAAATAATGTTGACCATATGCTAATTAGGTGAAATAATTATCATTAGTTTTAAATATATCTTGTAAACTTACAATCATTTATAAACCTATACCTTCCTTCAAATCCATCATCAGCTTTGTCATAGTCAGAGTAAAAGTCCAAAATAATGATGTTTGATGTAGAGATGATGAGATTTGGGAGCCGATCAATACCTTCCCCGCAGAATCTTCCTAGGAGGGGTGTGTCAATGTGGGGTTGCGTCAAATCACTTACTTCTGCATAAATATCTAGATAATCAAATTGACATCTACAAAAGATTAAATTCCATGATCATTAGATAAGATAAAAAAAGATGGTTGTAAAAAAAATTAAGGATAACTTGTACTATTTTATTTCTCCTCTGAGGAATGTTTCACTACTTTACATTCAATAATATATTGTTAGTCTCTCTCCCTAAGAGACAAAAAATAAATAATCTTGGCACCTGCTTTATTAGGATTTCAATACTAATTCTTATTTAGGCAATCACGTCTGCTAAGAGGGCTATTAAGGGAGAAAGAAAGATGACTTTGCTAACAATAAATTTTCTGAAGTTCCAACAGTCAGTTGTTCAATAATAGTATTGATTAAAATTTTTAAACGTTGTTAAGGGCATACGATATAGAAAATAACTCTCGTTGATTTTCGCATAAAATTTTAACACAAAGTCAATTTTGATATGCATTATCAAATAATGCAAAGAAAAATATACCTTCATCACTTAATTTTTGAGATATTTCAGTTTGAAACTTTCCAGTTTTATGTAAAAACACAAAATTAAAGATATATATGTTAAATTTTTTTGCAAAGTGTTCCTTAATTTACAAACCTTTAGTGGAGCAATGAAAGTTTGATGTGATCAAATTTTTGTGAAACCATACAATTATTGGTTATAAAAAGAAGTAGACAATTTTCTTGCCGATTCAAATGCATATAGAAAAATTCTATTGTTGATTTTTTCTTCCAATTTCGATATAACATTCTTGAAGTAGTACATAGTTGATTGCAATAGACAAATATAGGGGTTCATGTGCATATTTTTTAGCTAGCAATAGAAAACCTAGTTTTTAAAATGCTGGAGATCCTATTTTACTTTTTGGCACTAAATTAAAGTTCAAGTAACTGATCTGATCACGTTATAGATTTTTCTACAAATTTTTATGCTTATCATTACCAATATTGCAATATTGACATGTAAAGAAGAATATTTTCTCTGTCCCTGCTAAATTTTACATTCACAGATTTTAAAACAAATATTTTCATACCATTTTCTAATTTTATTTTGCCTCCTTAAACATTTTTTCCCAATGCAGAAATATGTTCTGTTCTTTCTGGCCCAGTTTGACAGGCATACTACTGTCTCAGGTTAGGGTGAAGGTTGGCACTTGTTAAAACGTTTAAACCCTCTGCATTTTTATGCACCTGTCCTAAATCAGGAGCCTGTTGTCAAGTGGTTGTCGTTTGTTGGTGTGGTTCATAGGTGTTTCTCGTTTCTTGTTTTTATATAGATTAGACCGTTGGTTTTCCTGTTTGAATTGTTTTACACTAGTCATTTTGGGACCCTTTATAGCTTGCTGTTCGGTGTGAGCCAAGGCTCTGTGTTGAAGGCCGTACTTTGACCTATAATTGTTAACTTTTTATACATTGTGACTTGGATGGAGAGTTGTCTCATTAGCACTCATGCCACATCTCCTTATTTATATAGTATAATAATTTATCACAGATGAAATACACTTTTATCAAGGTATTCAAATTATTTGAAGCACACAAAAATAATCAAAATTTCCTTCAACAGGATGAAATACAAAATACATTTTTTAGCAACCTTTCCAAATATCAATAAAACTTTTGCCAAACTAATTTAGAAATGTTCCTAACATCTCTATTAGTTGTGTTAGAATTATCACATGTACAAAATGAAAATGATGATAAATTTTAAAGAATAAATTTTATTAACACCATATTACAAAAGAAACTATGCTTTTACAAAATAATATCATTTCAAATTATAGGAACATTTCTGTTAACCAGATTTTGTTCCTAAACCCCTTCAATTATTGATTTAAGTCTGAAGACATCTTCATTTCACAGCATTTCACAGAATGTCTTCCTTAATGGTATTTTAACCTAATCTAAAAATTACAAGACATTTAAAAATAATTCGTACAATTTCCATGGAAATATATCACAACCAATGAAGCTTAAGTGCAAAAACTTGATAAATGTTTGCTGAATTTCACATTAAAGACATTTCTTATGTAACATATTCGATAAATACTGGGAAAATCAGATACAAAATTAATTAAGATTGCACATGACAAAAAAGTAAATAAAATATTCAATTTGTAGTCTTATTTGTAATGGCAGGGCTGTTCAGAACAAACGTAATAGAAGCAGCCAATATGTCGACGAAAAATATCACCTAATCAAATAGAAATCCTTGGAAAATACTGTATTTCTAACAAGTCTGATCAAATCATAGATATAAGCTCTGAAGAAACAGGATAACAGTCTCTCTATTTAACATTATTTTTATCCAATTAATCATTCAGTAAATAAAACTGCAACAAAAGCATAATTTCACAGATGGTTTCCGTATATGACTGAAAATAATTAAATGTGAAAAGTGAAAAATGTCTATAAACACTGCCAGATTTAATATGTAGTTTAAGCAAACAGAATAATCAGAAACATCTTCAAGACTTGCATTAGAAAACAGACCATTGGCTAATTAAATTTTGCCTGGACTCAGTATGTCTGATCCCGTTACAAAAACAATTGCCTTCACATAGCCTTATTTGTTTCTACAAATCTTTTTTGTTCTCAGTATATCAACATTTTTGATCTTTTATCATTGTGTCTGTTCAGATATCAACAAACAATTGCCTATATCTAGCATAATTACTTCTGTATTCAGTATATCAATAAGTTTCCATGAAAATACTGTGTGACAATTATACTTTATTTAAGTGTGACTGTTCCTACATCAGCAAACAATCTCCTGTATCAAGCTTAATTACTTCTGCTCTCATGTTTGTCTGTTCCAATATCAAGTCAATTGCCTACACCTAGCCTTATTAGTGTGACTGATCCTGAATGAACAAAATATTGCATACATGTAGATAATTACTTCTGCTCTCAGAGTGTGTGTTCCAATATCAACAAACAATTGCCTACACCTTGCCTAATTAGTGTGACTGTTCCTGTATCAACAAACAATAGATGAGGTGTAGCCTAATTTAACTTCTGTTCTCAGAATGTGTGTTCCAATATCAACAATCAATTGCCTTCACTTAGTCTAATTAGTGTGGCTGTTCATGTATCAATAAACAATTGATAATGTGTAGCCTAATTACTTCTGTTCTCAATGCCCTTGTTCCTACAGCAGGCTTTATTACCATATTTATTTTTGTCTTTCATTTGTAGCAAATATAATGAATGTTATTTAACACTAGGAGGCCAGTCTGACACTTGCTGGGTTCTCAAACAAGTAATCAGTCTTCATAATGAATATGGAATCAATATAAACATATTATTATTCTTCCTGAAAACTACATTCATGAAACGTTAACAATACTAGGAAATGATCACAGAAGCATATCTGTCAATTCCGGACACGATTTTACAATATTTAAGAAAATTTTGAGTTAGCCAGAAGAAAACAACACTTATAGATTTCTCTGATAGATTTGAAGAAAAAGATAAAATTTTAATTTGTTATGACAAATAAACAAGAAGCTTCGATGTTCTGTAAGGGGCACCTGACATCTACATGCAAAATACTGACAATCTGAATACCATTAGCCATGCCATAGATTTAAACTATGTTCTATGATGGACAAGTGCCATTATTGTTTACAATTTTGACATCAAGATACCATTGGGATAATTCAGGCTTAGCTTGGCTCTAACTGGCCAACAAGAAGAGAAGATTTTCACTGACCCATAACTTAAAGGTCATATCTAAAAACATTTTTGCATTTCAAAAAAAAACAACTGTTCATAGAATTGTTACATTGGTTCAATGCCGCAGGGTTAATCCTACAGAATTCTAAATGGGGATCATCAAAGGACTGATTCCAGCGCTTTTTTCCCTAAAATTCCCCATTTTAAAAATAACATTCTTTATGTAGGCAATCAAATATAAGGAGATGTGGTATGATTGCCAATGAGACAACTTTCGATAAGGTTCAAATGATGTGGATGTAAACAATTACAGGTCACTGTAGGTCAATTGTCAAATGTATCAATCTGGTTTCAAATCAAAAAGTCTTTGTTACAAACAATATGTGATTTTGAATGATCATTATCAATATACACTTGGTTTTCACCATCCCCATTCTTCTATAAAGGAGATGATAAACATGTTAAGCTTTACTTTGCCGACAATACTGTCGAAACTTTTTGTGAAAGACGTTTTATCATCTTTTTGTCAAATATTATTTGTCTGCATGTTTTTGCTATTGGCTATAACTTCTGTATAATATTTAATTATAAAACACTGATATGCATCAAGACATAACTTATATTGTCTGGTTAGTACCCTCCAGATATAGCTTTCCTGGTAAATAAAATAAAGTCAAGACACAGAGACAAAAATATATTTATAAATCAATCATGGATGGACAGCCATACAAATGAAATTTTTAATTAATTGACCGTCACTGTCAAGTAAAACTGATTCAGTTTAGCCTGTAGCATCTCATATTTTTTAGGCTTTATCAATCTTATATGTTATGAAGCTGAAAGCAGTTTTTTATTTACAGGCAAAAAATGTTCATTGAAGCAATGTCATACAATCGAAAAATGTTATCGAAAGGCCATGTTCTGTAAGACCTATGAAGAAATCTTGATACTCGAGAACATGGTAGTTATTCCCTGGAAAGAAAACCTTAGAAATTAACAAGAAAGATTTATGTTGTCGTAATCTGCATCAATGTTCAAAAGATAATAGACTTTTCTAGGATTAATTTCCTTTAAAGATTAAGATCTCATAAAATTTTCTTCAATTTAATCTCATGATTTACCTTCTTCTGAATACAAGATTTATATGTAATACTTTTTCAAATTAGACAGAAATAAATTCATTTAAATAGGCAAAAATGTTATGAAACCTGGTGCTCCAAGTTGTCTGCATTATTTAACTGTCATCTATCATATTACATCACTGAGAAATAAAACAAGCCTATATCACCACATGTAAAACTAAGTTCCACAGCTACTTTGGAGTTTTACTTCTATGCATTTCAGGACACCTCTTAGTGTTTGAAAACAGCAGAAATATTTATAAGAGAAAAATATTCATCCATACAGTTGAGTAGAATTTTATTAGCTAAAAGGAAATCCAAAAACTAAATTATTTACTTGCAATTAAGACATCATACATATGAAAAATGCCAGCTATTTCCTTTTATTATTATCAATCTGCCAATTGTTTCCAAAAGAAAGCTTTTCATATACACCTGTCAACAAGTCATCCTGTCTCTCAACCTGTAAACAAGTCATCCTGTCTGTCAACCTGTCCTATCTTCATGTCTACAGTCAATTTCAATACAAGTCAATGAAACATCATGCTCCAAACATATTCATCCAATTTTTCTGAATACAATAACTTTGCATAGAAATATGAGTTTAAACATGGAACTGATAGGAGTGCACATACAACATGATCTGATTCTCCCTTAAAACACAAATAAACAAAGATTTGATGCATATAAGCTATTACTTCAAAGAAAAAATAAATGGGGAATGTGTCCCATGATGCCCCCGCTTACATATAACGTTATAAAGGGACATAACTCAAGAACGTAAAACGTGACACTACCCAAATTCATACTTGATCTGCATTTTGTGGACATAAGCATTGTCTATAAGTTTTATAACATTTGGTTGAGGCAAACTTAAGTTAGGGAACAGAAACGAAAAATTCAGCAATTTTTCCATTTGTACAGGAGCATAACTCTAGAACGGTAAAAATGACGCCACCAAAATTCAAACTTGATCTGTATTTTGTGGTAATAAGCATTGTGTTTAAGATTCATAACATTTGGTTGAGGCAAACTTAAGTTAGAGAACGGAAACCAATTTCAGGACGTACAGACCGACAAGGGTAAAACTTAATGCCCCCTCGGCTACAGCAGGGGCATAATGAGCAATACTGATATGTTATCCTAATATATTAATGGTGGTAATGGTGCCTGTAGGTCAATGTGATCATTGGACAATACTTTCTACAAAACACTCTAGAAATTGCAATGAAGATTTTTCAGTGCATTTTCTATATCTATTTTAGCAATGATGGCCATCTTGGATTATTCCCAGAGAATCAAATATCAAATTGAAAGCCCTAATATAAAAATAAGGAGATGAGGTATGATTGCCAATGAGACAACTATCCACCAAAGTTCAAATTAAGTGGATGAAAGCAGTTATAGGCAACCGTACGGCCTTCAAGAATGAGATAAACCCATACTGTATAGTCGGCTGTAAAAGGCCCCGATATGAAAAATATGAAACAATTCAATTGAGAAAACTAACGGTCTAATTTATAACAAAACAATTAATGAAAAACAAATATGACAGACATGAACCAACGAGAACTACTGAACTACAGGCTCCTGACTTGGGACAGGCACATAAAGAATGTGGTGGGTCAAAACAGGTTTCTAAAACTATTTGTATCAATTAACCCTATTTTACCTTTATCAAACAAATTCAAGAAGCTTTTCACAGCAATCTCCTTTCTAGTTTATTTTTACATATCTATTTCAATGGAGAAAATCAAATAGGATTAAAAGTGACATATCAAGAGAAGACAACAATATTGATTTTTTACAATGAAGGGAGATAACTATCTCAAATCTTAAATCTTTGACATTGGGAACCAGATGAAGACTGATAGGTAAATTCATTTTACTTCCTAGACAGAAACTGAGACTAAAAATAATGGATTACTTCACATAATTAACCTGTGCACTAAAGTGTATATTTTGCTCTCAATCTTTATTTTTCAGTCCAATACTCAATAATATTAGTATTTGGTTGCCTAGAACTAATGGGTTTTAAAATCTTTTAGACAAGCTGATTTATGAGTTTGAAACAATTTCTCAAACTGAAAGGTTGCTTTTATTGGATATATATATATATGAAATTGAGAGTTGGATGAATCATAGTCAAGTCTCATGCAGGACTTCTTGTAGCATTACATTTGTGAGTTGCAGAGAAAAAACAACTCCTTAACTGTGTCATACCTTTCATTTGCACTGAATCTGCCAAAAAGATATGTCTCCAACAGGCAAGATCAATTTTTCTCTCATTTTTACAAAATCTCCTACCAATTAACAAATGATTGTACATTTGTTACTTTTAAAAGATGTTCATTTCATAGTTAAAACACATTCTTCTTACATAAACAAGAAACTAAAGCATGCTGTTTAAAATACTTAATCTTTTCAGGGGTTTATTTTAATCAACAATTTTATAGGTTCAATTGTAATATCAGAAGTTTGGTATTCTCTGTTGTTATGCCATCATCTATCTGAGCCATTTCTAGCAAATATTGTGGTGTGCCTGCCTAAAAGTCTTTTAGAACCCTTTATGGTAAATTACCTTTAAATAATCATTGCTCAATATCATTCTGTTTACTGTGTTAAAAATTCTGGTCAAAGGACTTCTACACCATGTGTTGTTCAATGTTGTTTGTCTTTGTTTGTATGTCTGTTTTTATTTTCCAGAGAAGTAGGGTGTTGTTGGTTGATGTGGTCTGTTATACTGTGTGGTATTTACGAAAATTCCTGTTACCCATTTTTATGTTAAATTATTCTATTTTCAAGGGAGGACTGACTGTTAAATAGGTGAAAATCACTTTGAAATAATTCTGAACTTTTTATAAAATTTCTCACTCGCCTGCTGAGTTTCCTGAAAAATGTGGGCACTGAGTGTTTGGCTGCAGTTGCTTTGAGATTTATCACAGATTCCCCTTATTTTTACCCAATTATATTAAAATGCATAATAGGTTTTTTTTCACAACAGATGACTGGATGGCTCACAGATGTCCCTTTAATGTTTACACAAATAAATCAACAAATTTTAAATGCAAAGACATAAAAGAGACAGCTGTGAGCTTCAACCAGTCATCTGTTATGAAAAAAAGCTAGTTTAAAATTGCATTTTTTTGCATTTTCTATATCTTAAATCTCCCTACATTATTTGCAGTTTATCATCAATAGTTATGTTGAGATATAGTGTAGTGGTTTAAACTTTTCATTCCTTAAATGATCTAAAATACCATGCTTTATGATAAAAGATTATAAAATAGTTTTTAGATAGAAAATTTTGAATCCTTTAACACATTGTTTTCAGTATTGTCCTAATTAAATTTACCCTAATCATCATCCTTTTACTCATGTTGAACTATACTTTTGCTTTATAATGTTGTTGGATTGCTGTCTTATTCATGAATACCCTATATCTTTTATTCATTTGAGATGAAATACTGTAAACATACACTGATTTAACCATAACACCACTAAACCTTACCAGAGAAAAAACACTAATGAGATTAAAAACACAAATTACCCTCACCAGAGAAAAAATTCCAATAAGCCTAGCCTAAAAAACACAAAATTGACCCTCACCAGAACAAAAACCCCACACAAATAACCATGAGCAGAAAAAAAACCACATATGACCCTCACAAAGAAAAAAAATGACCTTGAGCAGAAAAAAACCCACAAATAACCCTTACCAGAAAAAAACAAAACAAATGACCTTGCGCAGGAAAAAAACATACAAATGACAGTCACCAGAAAAAACACAAATGACCTTAAGCAGAAAAAACCCACAAATGACACTCAACAGAAAAATCACAAATGTCCCTAACTAGAGAAAAAAAAACACAAATGACCCTAACCAGAGAAAAAAACACAAATGACCCTAACCAGAGAAAAAAACACAAATGACCCTAACCAGAGAAAAAAAACACAAATGACCCTCACCAGATAAAAAAACACAAATGACCCTAACCAGAGAAAAAAACACAAATGACCCTAACCAGAGAAAAAAACACAAATGACCCTAACCAGAGAAAAAAAACACAAATGACCCTCACCAGATAAAAAAAACACAAATGACACTCACCAGAGAAAAAAAACACAAATGACCCTAACCAGAGAAAAAAAACACAAATGTCCCTAACCAGAGAAAAAAACACAAATGTCCTAACCAGAGAAAAAAACACAAATGACCCTAACCAGAGAAAAAAAACACAAATGACCCTAACCAGAGAAAAAAAACACAAATGACCCTAACCAGAGAAAAAAAACACAAATGACCCTAACCAGAGAAAAAAAACACAAATGACCCTAACCAGAGAAAAAAAACACAAATGACCCTCACCAGATAAAAAAAACACAAATGACCCTCACCAGAAAAAAAAACACAAATGACCCTAACCAGAGAAAAAAAACACAAATGACCCTAACCAGAGAAAAAAACACAAATGACCCTCACCAGATAAAACACAAATGATCCTCACCAGAAAAAATCAAATGACATCTGAGGAACATTTTAAGGCAGAGAAAATATAAGTAATTTCATATTGAAATGGAATATAAACCGAGAAGAACTATAAACTTTTGTACAAATAAAAAAACATTTTTCTTTTTAAATCATGAAAAACCATTCAATCCTCTTTAAACATATTCCTTTAAGATTTCAAAGTTTCTGACTTTTATCACTTAAAAAACAATCATTTCTCTACTGGGAATTGCAATAAAAATTGAATAAGCTGACATTTCAAAGTCTGCCATTTCTATACAAACAAGAATAAAAAGCATCAAACATCCAAATGTAATGGGAGAGATTCAGACACTACGTATTTATCACAATACAAACTTTTCAATACTGTATAAGTGCATTTTTGTCTTCTTACACTTTCATGTCATCGAACAATCAAATTCAAATACTTTCAGGGATTTTAAATTCCAAGAAGTGCCATCATGAAGAAAGGAAATAATAAAATTGATTTTTACCATTCATTTGTGGTGAAAAGTTTAGAGCAAAGAGATGTAATTAGAACTAAGTTCATCCAAACACAGCAGTTAAAAGTCACGGCATAAATCTCAGTTGTAGTAATTTTGCCCTAAGGGCATTCTCCTTAAGTTTTTTTTTCAAGACCTTAAAGCTGAAACAACTTCCTGGTGACAAAATCATATTGTATTTTCTAAATATATAAATTCTTGAGATAAATTTCTGGAGGGATGATAATGTCAGACTGATAATCAAGTACAGATTATCTATGGTTTTGAAAACGAGAGGGAGTTTCTAGGCTACAATCTCATTGAAGGACGATCTATCTTTTTGGATTCTTGATTTAAAAATATTTTCTGTTATTTGTTGAAGTAGGAATGTTTGTTGATAGACAGACAGCAACATGTCTACTGTGACAGCTTTTAAAAAAATCCAGAAAGATGGAAATACAAGCTACACTATAGAAGTAGTTTAATTTAAAGTGACAAAATAACATTTCTTAAAATTCCCCCACAGTATTAGAGTGTATGGAATTACATAATGTCTTTGTATTGCTGTAAAAACAGTTGACATATCATCACTCTTCTTAAATAGAAAGTCTGCTTCAAAAGTCAAAAAAATATCATTTTTCAAAAAAGAAGACTAGGTGTAGATATTAATATACTAAAATAGAGATAATGCATACCGTAACACACTGACTTAATCAATATATGCATAATTTGCATAAAATTTCAAAATTTTAAGGTCCTCGGAGGGTTAATACAACAAAAACTTTTTTTATTTTTATTTTGGTGTCCTCTGTATATATATGCTGCCCATTAAAAAATATATTGAAATAGTAACATAGTCATATTCTTTTACTTTGCTCTTTTTTGGTATAAAAACTGATTTTACATCTAAAAATATTTAACATACTGAATTACAGTTCTGCATGGCTAGCAATATTTGATAAATCAGACTTTAGTACTACCTTAACAAAGAAATATTTTCAATATTATCAAACATTACTCAACATTACCAGCCAAAAAATATTTATCAAAGTAAATATTAACTTTGCTCTTCATGCATGTCAATTATTGCAATTTCAAGGTAGATAATTCTGGTTTTGATGTTTAATCTCTATGCATTAGTTAGGTTGTGATTCAGTTCCCAAACAAACAGTTTTCCTGTATATTATTTGATGTCAACTTTTTTTGCTCAAAAATCAAATTGAATTGAAAGATGAGATGAGAAGAGAGAGTGGTAGCTTTCAGCACCCTTGAAATCTGTAGATATTTTATTTGATTTGTTATAAAAATTGGATTGAAATTAATTGATCTGTTATAAATATTGGATTGAAATTAAGTTCTAGGAATAACTTTTAAAAACTAAAAAAAATACATATGTAGTTTGCTTCCTATAATTTAACAGAGCTATGACACTGTTGACCAAGTCATTCTGTTCAGTAACTCCTGAGAAAAGTGTGACTAAAATGTTTGTTGGACAAACAGGATAGATGAACAGACAAGTGATTGAAATATAGCCCCCACTCAGCCTGGTTTATTCATAATTATATTGAAATTGAAATATTGCAATAACTGATAATTAGAAAAACATATCAAAACCAAAAAGTAAGCAAAAATATGAAAGTAAAAATAAGCAAAGGGATAACAATAAATTCAAAGGGTTAAACAGATTTAATGTAACATCTTTATAAGTTTCATTCTGTTGCTAAGAACAAACACATAACTCAATTTTATTCTGTGAAGCAAAGCCATTTTCAATGAAACCAGTATATAAGTTTAATGTTCTAAGTGTTGTAATTTTATTTTTACTATTGTTTTTGATACACAAAGCATTAGATTAGTTTGCTTTTAAGGATATATTTTACTACAACATTTAGTAACATTAATGTGCAAAAACTGACAACTACTTTTAGAATGACTATTTCAGCTAGTCAATAATTCCTCTTCAAACAGAATATTTCTTTTATGTCAAATCTATCCCTATCTTAATACAATAAACAATTTCATTTAGGCTTTGTCTTTAATCTCAAAAACTAATTTTTCTGTCTTTTATCAAGAGTTCAGTTAAAAAACAAGGGGATTCCATTAGTATTATCTACTACAAAGCTCCTCTGACGATTCTTGTCCGCCAAATTACACTGGCTCATGTCCACTGAATCAATACCATAATTGCAGAAATCTGTCAATTTGTGAAATAGTCGGAAAACAAGTACAAATGTTTGGTATGAAATCTGATAATGTTATTTAATATTACCAAAGATATTGAAAAGTGACAAAATATAATTGATTTTGTAATAAATTACTCCACCGAATATACCACAATCTTACTATTTTAATCAAATTATTTAATGGGACATGTGTTGTGTATCAAACCAGCTACCATATTTCACACCCATTACAAGGAATTCCTCAGGGATAATTTTCAGACACCAAAAATTGAAAGGGATATTTGTTCATAAAATATTGTTAACTTTATATGTTATTTTGTAATGAATCTTGTCTCTGGGGACCTGAAAGCTAGACAAATTTACATATCAAACAGTCCCAGTGAAATGTTATCTGATGGAAATCAAATGATTTAATTGGCTTGGTTTTTGTGAAGAGAATCTGCAATCAAACATGGTGTTGGTGTAATCTTGTATTTTCTTTGGTAAAATACGACTCATTTAACCAATTCTAAGTTAAATATTTTACTGAGCTATGCATACTGACTTAGTATCTAAAGATCAGAAATAAGTCTGTGATCTTCTGACCTTTAAAGATCATGTGGTCACAAAGCATGCTCATAGCAAAAAATTAAAATGTATGTGATGGAAAAAAAATTGATAAAAAACCATAGAAGATGACTTTAAATATAGCATTATCATGCGCTCTCTTTGCTGTTTTTTTCACTGTAGATTCTCTCCTCATCACTGATTAAATGCTTGGGTGCTACTAAAGTAAATCTCTATTGGTTACTTGCAATGGGCAAGTTTGTTTTGGAAATGCACACATATTAAGAACATAATGATTATTTCAGAATGGTAAACCCACTTTAGATGTTTGGTTTAGGCTCAGCATAACCGGTGGATAATATAATTTCCTGGACTTGTCCAGACAATAAAGACCACTTTTGAAGCTGGTTAACAATAAAAGAACTAGAAATAAAATATGTAAAGTACTTAGGTCTATATTGTATGTACTAGAATGTAATTAAAATACTTTTCTTATTTGTACATTTAGCAGACTAATCCACTTTAAGCCTCTTTTTGGATGAGCAAAGAGAATTTTCTCATGCTGATAATTCCCTTTAATTATGTCTCATGTTAATTACTTACAGTGGTGCTACTCCTTGAACATTAAACTTGGTAAACTTCATTTCTACACGTTCATCAGGTTTTCCAATAAAAATGTAGTGACATCTCCTGCCTACTGGATATTTACGGGAACCAAAGCCAGGTGTGCCAAATATTCCAGGGCTGACAGTAGTTAGTAAGGAATTGTTGAAAATGTATCTACAGTCTGAAAAAAAGTGAAAGATACAACTGAGGCCATCCATTCTTTGCAACTAGTCAATTCAATTTTGATTTTACAGAACTTTCTACAAAATTGTTACCTGCTGAAATGGAAATTGTTAAGATTGAGCAGTTTGATCCAGGAAACCTTGATCTTCAGGGTGAATGGGGTAGATTTTAGAAAGGATGGAACTTTATAAATTGAATATACAAATGCAAACTTCACCTGACATTTTTCACAAAATTTGTACATATCAATTTTCTAGCAGAATCAACTAGCAGGAGAAAAACTTCACCAATAATTTAATATGTCAGTAATTTTATATTTTACTTCTGTTCCAATTCTGATTTACTTATATTTGACATTAAGGGGAGATAACATTACTTATTACTTCCAAAATATAATAATAATTCTCTTATATTCATTAATATCCAATTGCAGTTAATAAAACTGACAATATTTTCCAATAATTCATCTATTTATTTATGATATTTTACAAGCTTGATTAATCTTAAGAAAATTGGTCGATACTATCTTTGGAAAAAGGTTAAAAACCTCAATTACAAAAATTTACCAAATATAGGGCAACATTATTTTGTTTTGAAGTAAGAATTTCTTTGGTTTAATTTATTAAAGACCATAAAAGTATAGAAAATTTATGGACAGTGTTCATATAAAAGTACAATAAAAATAAGACAGATATGAAGAACTAAATTATTCCTTTGTAAATGCCTTCAACCAAAAAAGTAATAAAGAGGCTGTTTAACTAACACACCGGGATAAATCTTGTAGTAAATTATATCAATTTTACCACTTTTTCACTGATAATTTAGAACATGAATAAAGAATGAACAATCAATATTGACATTAAGATGGAGTAATGGTTAGGTACCCTTGAGCACTGGTTGAGTTGATAGATTAATGTCCTCTGCACTTTCAGATTTCTTCTTCAGGAATATGACAACAAAACATCAATTTTTTATTTTCATTTGAACAATTTAATGTACATGATTGGATCATTAGTATTGATAAAATGTAAAAAGCAAAATGTGAACTGAGCAACATGAATTATTTCAGAAATAACTGTGTTACCATGAGACAGCCAGCAATTTTTCAAAAATAAACCAAAAACAAATGGGGAATCAGTGAGTATAATTCTAAGTGAAGAGACTTGTTTTTGTGTGTTGATTCTCTATAGCTAGCTACAAGATTGAATTAATCAGTATGACCTCTGTGTTCTGATGGTAACATGATGAACATTGTAGCTTATTATCCTCACTTTCATTATTAAGTTAAAAAATATCTTGGGAATAGAAAAGGATTTCTGAAAATTCTTCCCGTCATCTGATATAGATTTATGTCAATAGTTCTGTTTTCCATGTAAGCACATGGTAAAGTTATGACTAAAAAACTTATAGTGAAACGACAACCACCACAACATACCTAAATGAAACAAGTTTTGTCCAAAAACCATTATCACAGTAAGAAATTCAAACAATATTTCACAACAACTTTCTTAAAAGAAAATGTAATTGGTACAAGACTAGAAAGTTGAGTTCATGACAAACAGAAGTGAAAAAACGAACTTGACAAAAATAGTTCACCAACTTCTTTCATGATAAGTAATTATTTATTTAAAATGTACTCTTTCGCTTGAAAATTTTGCAAGTGTCTTCTAATGTACTAACTATATTTAGCAGGTAATCGAAATTTTACAGCTATTTGATCAAAACTTACATGTGCTATATCAAGTGAAATCTGACCAATGGCCAGTAACTCCTTGAAAAGCAATGATTAAAATCAAGTGGGTTGAATACAATAAAAATCAAAGGACATTTATATCCCTCATATGTTTCCTATAGAAACTATTACCTGTATTGGTACAATATAGGAAGATCAAAGGACAACTGTATCCCTCATATGTTTTCTATAGAAACTATTACCTGTATTGGTACAATATAGAAAGATCAAAACCTAATATTTCTTTCATTTTTTTTCTATACTGAGCCTGACACTTACATTTTCATCTTTTGTTTATGTTAAACTTAGCTTAGTGTTTATTTTGTCATTAACATGATTAACCTGAGTTAATTCAACAAGTTTTATGCATTTCTATACCTTTTCAATCAATTCTAATAATATTACAACTCTCAGGAGACTTAATCATTTTACCAATTGCCACTTATAAACTTTCATTAAGATAATTTTTCGTTGTTTACTTCACTAGTGTGCAGAAAACATTACTTTTGTGTTGTTGGAAGGATTTGGTCCCCCAAAGAATAATTTGTTTCAACATTGATATAATTAGCTTCTGACAACTGCTGACTTTCAACATTCTGGTAGAGTTATCACCATTTTATTACAATAATTTTAAAGAGAGAAAGTTCAATTTACATTCCAATGATCTTGTTACAAATTTTCACCAAATTGTTAGGACAGCACTGGTGGGAGTCCATTAAGATTAGCGACACAAGACAACATCCTGTCATTTAATATGTCTGAAAATCCTGGTTTCTTTTAAATCTTTGACAAATATTGCTGATTTAAAAACAATGAATCCATTATTTCATTACCGTGTACTAAAAAAGGCAATAAATACAATTTTTATTTAGAAGCAACCCTCCAAATACTGACATCAGACAGTTTGTGTTAGGGAAAGAATTGTCGTATTAAGTTCTATTAATTGACAGGTGGAAATTCCTAAATAGGTAGACAAATTAATAGACACATAAAACAGAAGACAAGTCTATTAAAGAGGATACCATTCTTAAAGAATACATAAGTAGTGTCAATCTAAATAGATGATGGCTATAAACCACCATAATTAATGAACAGGCTAACCATCAATCTAACTAACAGTACTGAATTCTTTCTGAACAAATGATACAGAACAATTGCCCTGTTGCTCTAATGAAATAATTCTCCTGTTGCTCTAAAGAAATAATTCTAACTCAACCCAAAAACATTAATACTTTTCATGTGACAGAAAGAAGAGTAGAGCAAATGATTAGACTTGCTACGTTCCTTTCTTTTTTTATTGTTTTGACTTTTATTAAAACTGCCATTATAGAATGACATCAGATGTTAGGTGGTAGGTGGTGGAACTTTTTACTAGTCCCACTCCTTAAATGTTGCCTCTTCCTTTTTTTCAAATCTTGGATCAGCAACTTAATATCTCCAAAAACCATATCTATTGTGGTCTGATTACTGACTATTTGATAAAAATGCTTTTAAAAACCTAAATTTTACACTATTCTTGTAAAAAGAATTGAGGAACTTGTCTATCCAATTAAACTTAAGCAAAACAATTACAGTAATTGTGGAACTGGCATTGGCTTGATGTATGGTGTAAGTCAAATTTTATCCAGTGTTGTAAGATAATCACACCAGGACACTTTTGCATGATTTTCTGTGAGACAGGCTACCTTCAAACAAAACTTTAATTCAATGATAGACAGTGTATAAAATATACAGATATATGTCTATTTTAAATGCATTTTTTTGCTATTGCCTGAATGTTTGAAAAGTAATACCTTTGTCTTGATTTCAAAACATACATATTATACATTTTACGTTTAGACCACATTCTATTAAAATTATTGTATAAAGGAATTTCCAGAGTAATATATATTCATTTGTGATCATGAAAAATTACTTGACAAAATTCATACATTCAATGATTTTGTTTCTAATTTTTTTTTTTTCAGTGGTTTCATTTTCCCTGCTGTTATTACTACTATTATAAGTGGTAACATCTTTTAAAATTTAGAAACAGTTTTAGAACAAAGAGTTATGATGTTTCAAATTATATACTTCCACATCAAAGAGTGGATTGTTAACATAATGTGATTTTACATTGTCCTTATAGTTTGACACAAACCATGTCCTTATAGTTTGACACATAGTGTTATTTTACCATGTCCTTATAGTTTGACACATAGTGTTATTTTACCATGTCCTTATAGTTTGATACATAGTGTTATTTACCATGTCCTAATAGTTTGACACAGAGTGTTATTTTACATTGTCCTTATAGTTTGACATTTAGTGTTATTTTACCATGTCCTTATAGTTTGACACAAAGTGTTATTTTACCATGTCCTTATAGTTTGACACAGAGTGTTATTTTACCATGTCCTTATAGTTTGAACAGAGTGTTATTTACCATGTCCTTATAGTTTGACACAGAGTGTTATTTTACATTGTCCTTATAGTTTAATACAGAGTGTTATTTTACCATCTCCTTATAGTTTGACACAGAATGTTATTTAACCATGTCCTTATAGTTTGACACATAGTGTTATTTTACCATGTCATTATAGTTTGACACATAGTGTTATTTTACCATGTCCTTATAGTTTGACACAGAGTGCTATTTTACCATGTCCTTATAGTTTGACACAGAGTGTTATTTTACATTGTTCTTATAGTTTGACACAGAGTGTTATTTCACCATGTCCTTATAGTTTGACACAGAGTGTTATTTTACACTGTCCTTATAGTTTGATACAATGTGTTATTTTACCATGTCCTTATAGTTTGACACAGAGTGTTATTTTACATTGTCCTTATAGTTTGACATATAGTGTTAGACACAGAGTGTTATTTTACATTGTCCTTATAGTTTGACATATAGTGTTATTTTACCATGTCCTTATAGTTTGACACAGAGTGTTCTTTTACATTGTCCTTATAGTTTGACATATAGTGTTATTTTACCATGTCCTTATAGTTTGATACATAGTGTTATTTACCATATCCTTATAGTTTGACACAGAGTGTTATTTTACATTGTCCTTATAGTTTAATACAGAGTGTTATTTATCATGTCCTCATAGTTTAATACAGAGTGTTATTTATCATGTTCTTATAGTTTGACACAGAGTGTTATTTTACATTGTCCTTATGGTTTGACACAGAGTGTTAGTTATCATGTCCTTATAGTTAAATACAAAGTGTTATTTTACATTGTCCTTATAGTTTAATACAGAGTGTTATTTATCATGTCCTTATAGTTTGACACAGAGTGTTATTTTACATTGTCCTTATAGTTTGACACAGAGTGTTATTTATCATATCCTTATAGTTGAATACATAGTGTTATTTTACCATGTCCTTATAGTTTGACACAGAGTGTTATTTTACCATGTCCTTATAGTTTGATACATAGTGTTATTTTACCATGTCCTTATAGTTTGACACATAGTGTTATTCTACATTGTCCTTATAGTTTGACATATAGTGTTATTTTACCATGTCCTTATAGTTTGACACAGAGTGTTATTTTACCATGTCCTTATAGTTTGATACAGTGTTATTTTACCATGTCCTTATAGTTTGACACAGAGTGTTATTTTACATTGTCCTTATAGTTTGACATATAGTGTTATTTTACCATGTCCTTATAGTTTGATACATAGTGTTATTTACCATGTCCTTATAGTTTGATACATAGTGTTATTTACCATGTCCTTATAGTTTGACACAGAGTGTTATTTTACATTGTCCTTATAGTTTAATACAGAGTGTTATTTATCATGTCCTTATAGTTTGACACAGAGTGTTATTTTACATTGTCCTTATAGTTTAATACAGAGTGTTATTTTACCATGTCTTTATAGTTTGACACAGAGTGTTATTTATCATGTCCTTATAGTTTGACACAGAGTGTTATTTTACATTGTCCTTATAGTTTGACAGATGGTATTATTTACCATGTCCTTATAGTTTGACATATAGTGTTATTTTACCATGTCCTTATAGTTTGATAGTGTTATTTTACACTGTCCTTATAGTTTGACACAGAGTGTTATTTACCATGTCCTTATAGTTTGACACAGAGTGTTATTTTACATTGTCCTTATAGTTTGACACAGAGTGTTATTTACCATGTCCTTATAGTTTGACACAGAGTGTTATTTTACACTGTCCATATAGTTTGATACAATGTGTTATTTTACATTGTCCTTATAGTTTGACACAGAGTGTTATTTTACATTGTCCTTATAGTTTAATACAGAGTGTTATTTTACATTGTCCTTATAGTTTGACACAGAGTGTTATTTACCATGTCCTTATAGTTTGACACATAGTGTTATTTTACATTGTCCTTATAGTTTGACACAGAGAGTTATTTTACATTGTCCTTATAGTTTAATACAGAGTGTTATTTTTATCATGTCCTTATAGTTTGACAGATGGTATTATTTACCATGTCCTTATAGTTTGACAGATGGTTTTATTTACCATGTCCAGTGGAAAATATTACATACATGATCAGGACAATTGATCAAAATAAGCTGGTATAGTACTTCATCTGATTCATAAAAAAAAAAATTTTAATATACAGGTTTTTACATATATTGATATCATAAAATATAAGCTTATTTTTAACAACAATATCAGACAAATCTGATAATCAAACCAGGTCAACACATTTGACATTATAAAACCATAATAAGGAATTTTACGAAGACCTGTGGAGGGAAGACTGATAAGCCAAATATATTGTCTGAATACAGCATTGAAAATAATTGTATAACAACTGTTCAAGTACCTTCAAGAATGGAACCCAAACCATAATAAACCATATTCCATATTCAGACTAAGCAGCCATCTTGAAATGCAGGTTGGCATTAAATTCACAAAGTTTTATAAAGAACCATCCATGCATACTATCCCGGGGCCTTTTATAGCTTACTATACAGATAATGGAATGTGCTCATTGTTGCACATTGATTCTTCATGGAATCTAGTTGTCTCATTGGCAATCATACCACATCTTCTTTTTATATGAAATGATATCTCCTATGGTGTCAATTGTGACAGAATGCTCAATGAATGGTGGTTGGAGTTTGGCTAGACCAACATAGAATAACCGATTTCAATAAGAATATAACATCATTCCTGTAAAATTTCAATCAAAGAAAGTAATGAAAATAGCTAAAATGTCTATTAAAATATCAGTTACTGAGACTTGACTGTCAGTGTTTCACTTGGGAATCACTCTACATATTGCAATTCATTACAGTAAAAACTACTATGGCTTATGTATTGAAATTTCTAGTGAGCCTTACTATAATAGTAGAGATGAAGTGGAAATCAAATTTTTAAGGATTGTAAGAACACTTTCCTTTTTCAATTTAATCTACTAACTTAGACAATTTAACTGTGGCTCTTTTACAGCAGTTTGGTTAAATTTCTGGTAGGTAGAACATTTTTATTTGATGAAACAAATTATAGTTTGGTCAGAATATTGAAAGAATTGCAACTGGAAGAGAGAAACACAGTAAATAATCCAGTCAAAATAATGTTTTTTCCTTTGATGATCTCACAGTTCTGTATACTTTCTGGTCTCTTACAACAATTTAAAACAAAATCTATGATAAGACTTCAAGGAGACTTTGTTTTTTTGAGCAACAGTTCAAAAAACCTTTCAATCTTAGTTAGCCCCTTATGTCAGTGATTTCCAAATCATTAGTTTATCTTTGGAAAATAAAATAAATGGAGAATGTGTCCATGGGACAAGATGATGTCCCTGCTTGCAGATAATGTTATAAAGGGACATAACTAGAGAACTGTAAAAGTGACACCACCCAAATTTGAACTTGATCTGTATTTTATGGTAATAAGCATTGTGTATAAGGTAGCAATACACAGTTAGGAGTGTAGTTTCGCATTTTGGCCCTGGTGGATTTTTCAAATATATTGTGCAATGAAATTCATTTTTAGACAGCTGATGACTAATTGAGGCTTCAAAGTTGGTTTATAAGAATATCAAGATTATTTTTTACATGTTTTATGGGCTATTTTCTGTTTGACTGTCCGCATTTTCATAGCCAGACCGGCCATAGGTCCAGAAATTTTTGTAATGTTTACAAACTATTTTTTTCACACAAACTTTTTGACGCAATTTTACAAAAAATATGACGAAAGACATATGATTTTTATTTAATCTCTTGATAGATATATATAAACAGTTTCAGAAAAGGTATCACTCCAAGGGATTGAAATTCTACTTTTGGCAAAATTTTTGGAAAATATGTGACATCTTTACCCCCCTTTTTGCAATATTTTATAGCAAATACATGCAAGTTGTTGCCATGGATATACCAAGAAGGAATTATCTTTAACCATTTCAACAACTAGATATCAAATCTATGGAAGATAGTGATTACATACATAAGCACATATATGACACAAACAGTAAGCTTAATTTGTAAGAAAGCAAGAAAAGGGGATGGTAAAATTTGTGAAGGTAAATTTTTTTCCTAACTCTATTGAAACTCTTAACCAGACATATATTTTTGAATGGCCTTATATATTTGTTCAAATGACTGCTCATATTAAAGCTTTACTGTTATGGGTTATCTCTAATAGTTTCATAATTTTTCATATACAGCTCATGTTAACTTAAAACTTAAGATTTTAAAATTTTAATCAGTTGTAATATCAGTTCAAATTAAGTGATTTTATAGAAGAGGAAAAAACATATTTCAAGACTTAGTTATGAGTCTTTGTCCCTTACAGCTTCTATACCTTTCTTTGTCAAAAAAGCTTTGAAATATTAGGTCTGACATACAAGACATACAGTGAGCTGACATGCTATGAAATGAAATTCAAGAGAAAATGTTGAAAGATTTGTGCACAATAAGTTTCCATATACAGTGAAACCTGTCTACTGCACTTCTTCAGGACTTTAGATTTTGTTCAGTTTTGGCAGATTTTTTGGTTTCATCAAGTTAACAACGCATACAATTTGATATGACTGGGCTTAAGAACATGTTTGTTTTAGCCAGGTTTTCAATTTATGCAAGATTTGGTTTAGACAGGTTTTACTGTATTGAATAAAAAAAACATTTTGTGTGTCACCTCCACTTACCAAGGGTTATAATCTGGTCCCCTCCTGTTCACAGAAACCAGATCACAACCCTTGACTAGGGAACAATGTTTGAGTGTACACATTACTTTTTCTTTTAGTAAAATATGTTGCCTTCTCAAACTCTAGCAGAAATTCATTGATATTAACTGTTAACAAAACTTTGAATTTTTGAAATACTAAGGCTTTTCTACCTCAGGAATAGATTACCTTAGCTGTATTTGGCAAACTTTTAGGAATTTTTGGTCTTCAATGTTCTTCAACTTCGTACTTTATTTGGCCTTTTAAACATTTTTTTATTCGAGCGTCACTGATGAGTCTTTTGTAGACGAAACGCGCGTCTGGCATAAATATAAAATTTTAATCCTGGTATCTATGATGAGTTTATTGTAGCAATCTAAAAATGTCAACCAAGTAAATTATCAGTGATATGAGATGCCTGCCGGGAGAATAGTTTGTTTCAAATAAAACACGACAATTTCTATTCCTTTCCTGCCTGTCTGCTTATTAATAAACTATCAATATTAATGATATGCAAACTAATGATTCTATAATGCTTCAATATGCTACTGGCAGGTAACGTAAATAATTAGAGTCGGAAACTGACAGCAATAATATCCTGATTTCTGGCACAATCAAATAATGGTCAGGTGTGAAGGGTATTGGTTTATCATTTAATTAACAGGTAAACAGATAATGGATTGAATGCTGTAATGTTACCTGACTAAGGCCTTAAAACATTTACTAAGCTCTAAAAGAGATGTCGTGCATTCTGATTTCTGCTCTCTATAGAACATCACGTAAATCACTAGAGATTTGGGGAGTTTTTATTGCTAATGAAGAGAATGCAGAGAATTTTTGAATTATATAGCAGAATACTTTTCTTTGTGAGAGATTTGACTAGATAAATATGTTTCTTTTAGCCTTCATAGACTTGGCTGATTGAAATAAACACTGCATATTCATGATTAATCAAAGTCACATAATGTCTGTACTGCACTATCTAAGTAACATAATGTCTGTACTGCACTATCTAAGTAACATAATGTCTGTACTGCACTATCTAAGTAACATAATGTCTGTACTGCACTATCTAAGTAACATAATGTCTGTACTGCACTATCTAAGTAACATAATGTCTGTACTGCACTATCTAAGTAACATAATGTCTGTACTGCACTATCTAAGTAACATAATGTCTGTACTGCACTATCTGAATGTGAATGACATTTTCTGTGTGCAAAGTCAGCTACTTCCCTTTAAGTCATATGTCCCATAATTTGCATCTTTAGGATATATGTCCAATTCTTTGCAACTTTAAGACATATGTCCCATTATTTGCAACTTTTAGACACATGTCCCATTATTTGCCACTTTAAGACATATGTCCCATTATTTGCAACTTTAAGACATATGTCCCATTATTTGCAACTTTAAAAAATATGTTTACATTATTTACATCATAACGCAAGTGTCCCATTTTTTATGACTTTAAGACATTATGACTAAGGTCCTAATTGATCTGAAGGTCTTGCACTTGAAATGTGGGAATGCATTTTGCTTGAAATGTGTAATTGTCTTGTGCTTGAAACAAGTGAATGTCATGTGCTTATTTTGTGTGAATGTCTTGTGCTTAATGTTTGCATATCTGATCTTAATATGTGTGAATATCTTGTGGCTAATATATGTGAATATCTTATCCTGAATTTATGAGCATGTCTTGTGCTAAAGATGAATTAATATCTGGTTGAACTAACTATGAGTGCATTTCTATTGCTAAGAATGTGAGAATGTCTTGTGCATAATATGTGCAAATGACTT
This sequence comes from Mytilus coruscus, assembly GCA_017311375.1. Taxonomy (NCBI): domain Eukaryota; kingdom Metazoa; phylum Mollusca; class Bivalvia; order Mytilida; family Mytilidae; genus Mytilus; species Mytilus coruscus. Next base: position 35,484,067 of record CM029603.1, on the reverse strand, counting down.
GGGCTTGAAATACGTAAATATCTTCTGCTTGAAATGTAGGAATGTTTTGAGCTTTATATGTGTAAATGCCTATGGCTTGAAACACTTAAAAATCTTAAGCTTGTGTTATTCAGTATATTTGAATGTCTTGTGCTTAATGTGTGGGTATCTTAAGCTTAATATGTGTGTATATCTGTTGCTAGGTATGTGTGAATGTCTTTTGCTTAATATATGCGAGTATTTTGTGCCTAATATATTTGAATTCTTGTGCTTAATATGTGTGAATATGTTATGCTCGAAATGTATGTATGTATCTGCTTAATATGTGTGAATGTCATTCTTAATATTTGCGATTGTTGTGCTTAATATATGTGACTGCATAATTATGCTTGAAATGAGTGAAAATCTTATACCAAAGAAAACAGTAATATTATCTATTACATTCTAGCTATAAATTAAACAAAACATCAGTAAATATGACTTTCTTCTTTGAAGTATCTGGCATTAATGAAAGTAGAAACATCAATGAGCCATCGAACAAACAGCATAAGAAATAAAAGTATACATTTTCCTACCATAAAACCTTTAAGGAAAAGCTTATATTCTTTTGAATTTACCTTGTCCTGGGCTCTCGATCATAAAACTTTACTCAGTGCTCGGAGTACAAAATTTGTGCTCGAAACACCAAATCCAGTATTTTGATTGGTTGATTTCCGAGTCTGAGTACGAAAATCGTGCTCGATAGTTTTATGACCGCGAAGCCTGTATGTGAATACAGGGAAAACAGTATTGAGAGACTGCAAAAACAATAAATATGGGAAATGCAGATACCATAAAATAAGCATGTAAAAGTACAGGTACAATGCGATGTATTATATTCTGATCCGATTACACAAACTACTGGATGTCACGTCACGGCAACAGTGATATATATACCATACTATGATTTTCCTCAAGAGAACCACAAAATAAATTTCAAAGTCAACTTGTCAGATAATATAAAAAAATATATCAATTCATTATTTCTACTCCATGTCTTAATGTTACAATAATTAATCTGAATAAGGGGAGACAATTTGTTAAAGTTCTGTAAAGGTTATGAGGTTATTTTTTTCTTTTGGCTGACCATTACTTAAAGGTACAATTATATCATCAGTATGTGAGATGGGAGACATTGATATATACCCAATACAAATACAATACACTCCAGGGAAATTTCCACTTTATTTAATTCTAGAAAATGTTCAGATGGAAAGAATAGGACTATTTCCGTTCCACTGAAACCTTTGTCGAACACAGTGACATCCTAATGGTATAAATGATGAATTAACTGCCGGTGTCGAGGCTTAGAGACATTGCAGCATGAGGCTAAGGTGCTAATTTTCTACAATAATTTCTCCAGTAACAAATATGGTAGAAATCCTGAAGCATCAATTTAAAAACTTTCTTGTAAAATGAAAGTGTAAATTGGATTTTGAATTGATGGTATTGCTAAAACCTAGCGATGGAAGTTTCAATTGAATTAGAATCATTTTCTCTTTTTTTTCTCAGTGATTTATGAATGCAGCAATCTGATGTCATTTAAAATTTGACTTTAACACTGTACTCAAAATGAGGTTGTAAACTCAATTTTGTGAGTATTAGATATAATATATTTTTATTCAGATTTGCAAGCATGTTAACTCTATAAAACTTGCAAATTTAAAACATTTTTGTCATCTTTAACTTATATCTGAACAAAAATAAAGTTGTATCTCTAAAATATCCTTTGATTATTTTGTATTTCTCTTCAATGTAAGACAAGTCCAAACCAAAATCCCAAGTGCAAAAAATAATGTGGATTTCATGTTTAAAAATAGTTAATATTGCCTCAAACCTGTAACAGCTTATTGCATTTAATCAACATTTGCCTAAGTCTCTTGCAGGAAAAGACAATCGATGCTTTGACAACTACTACAAGAATATTACAGCAATTCAAAATGTTTTACTTATTTAAGAAATTTTGTAGGAGAAAATACTGACTAATTTCAAATTTATGTAACCTGTAGACTTAATAAATATAATTCTTAGAATTAATTAGTGAAGCATGAAATCTAGGTCACAGAGACACTCCTTTCTTTTGGGTGCTGTTTTAAAAGAAAAAAAATATGAGAATCAGCAGCAAAGTTATACCACCGTCTCGTGAATGTTTTCCAAACATACTCTTTCATTCATGTATAGACTGTCTGTATCTTACTACAAAATATATACATCAAAAAAGAATGTCAACTGCAAACAATGCACAAAGGTTCAATAGACTTATTGGGAATATTTCTTAACTACTATAAATAAGATTTTATTCTGAAAATCTTTAAGATGTAGAAGACCATAGATGCCTATTTCAATTGAATTCTATAAATAAAGAAATAATCAACCAGGAACAAGTCATACCTTTGAATGTTTATGTAATCAACTTATACTTAACATACTAGCCATATAAGAACTTGAACAAAAACATTAAAATATGTCTTTTATCCTTCTGTGTCAACCATATATGAGGTTGGGATTCCATGCCATGTGTTTCTTGTGTGCGAACAAATATTTAAAAGGACAACCTTGCCAACTGCTTTTATGTTAGAAGGAGTGAATTGTTACACTTTACATTTAAAGGCAGTACATATTACATTTACTTATTAAATAATTACATAGAGGCAGTAACTCCTATAATATAAATCTATGGATTCAGTCATATTTCTTATTATGCTCAATATTTATAGTAGGTGCTCTATTCATAATAATACTGATTTTCTATTGGCTGCAGGATGAATTGCCTGATTCAGTCACATGTTTCAAATTTATGTGCTCCATCCACCTAACTAATCAACACTATATTATACATTGTTTGTGTACTTCCAGCAAACATTAAGTGTTTATAAATATAAAAAATTTTATAATTTTGAAAAAAATTAGTTAACATTATATATTATTAACATGCACAATTAAACGAAATATTAAAGAATTACTTATTTTCCAATATTATATAACAATTACTGAAAATTGATGAATATTTTATGAGCTATTATTCTATTGAAATTTACTTCTTCATTATGTGTACAATTGATTTCATGTTACATGATACTACACAATTTCTGATTAAGTTTTGTGTTTTACATTAAACATGTTAATGAAATATGTATTTCATTTCGAAGATCTGTAAGAAAATAAGAAATTAATGTTGTTTAAAAAATTAATTGAAATGACAATCACAATTTAAGCAAAAAGTGCTTCATGTAAAATGTGATGGACATTTGCTTTCATTTCTAATAAAATTTTCAAGAAACAGCATTCAACTCTATAATATTTTGTTGTTTTTTATCAGTTTTCAAATAAATAAGCAATAATGCTATAATTGGTAAAGATTTGTAATGTTAAGGGCAATATTTCCAATAAGGATTTGCATGACAAATTTATTACAAACAGACAGTAGGTAAATCTTTAATTTCTGAGCTTTTTATCTGGTCAGATTTCATTATGGTTTTTAAGATATTAGACAATAACTTGTATTATGATTTGTACCCCTGTATTCTATTTTTAGGTATGGCAATAATGTTGGTTATTGGATCGAAATATAATTCACAAACTTTAAGCAAGAAACCCTGAAGGATAAATCATATGAAGTTTGCTTTAAAACAGTTCAGTAGTTTGGAGGAGGTCATCTCTGAACAATTTTAGACCAGATGACAGGCAACAGATGAATATAAATTCAACTGAGTTCTAATTATTGCGAAAATTATAAAAAAAATTACATTTGTATGCACCATTTTCTGAAATCGTTATAATTTTTCTCACTTTTTTTGTCCATTGTTCTACAATAGCAATAATGAATAAACACAATTTGTTTTTGCATTAACAGCACCTAAAGCACCAGATGAGCCAAAAATAGTATTATTATTAGCCTGAGGTCAAGGGCTGGATTAATGCTTTCACAGAACTGCAACAGAAAGGGATACTGTAAAGTTATCCCCACTTTGCATCAGTTAACCAAAGCCAAATTTGGTTGTTCTTAATTATTCAGGTCTTCATGTAACCATTTAGCAGGTATTGTTATTAGGCATCTACTGAATTGAACAATAGTGTCCACAATTGATGGACAGGTGTAGTGATGCAATGTCAAGTTACAATCACATCTAACATGTCCAACAGTACATTCTAAAGTACAATACCCTTATGTATGACAATCACATTACATCAAAGGGAAAAAAACTAATCAAAGATACCAGGAGTCAGTTTCATAAAAAAACTTACAACTAAAATTGATACTAAGTATACTGAATTGTTCATGACTTACAATCAATCTTAGTCGTAAGTTTTTTTGTGAAACCGACTCCAGGCTTATAATTTGGTACCCAGTCTACATAAGACTCTTCAGTGGCGCTCAAATAAAAACAGTTGGAAAGCCAAATCAAATACGAGGTTGAGAAGCAGTAATAGCTGCAAATTCTGAATAGTTGTGTGTGCCATATACAGCGAAGACAATTGTGTCTGGGGTTAAAAACTTTACCGGTAGTTTTTTAATATTTCAACATTTTATAAACACTTATTTTTCAACTGATTATAAGTCAAGAATAAAATCATTGATTAAACAGATTAATGTACAACTGCAGTACACATCCTACTGTTCATTGGTGTTTTATAAAATTTATGTTCGAAAAATATACCAGCACAAAAACAATTCATTGAAGAATCAAATTATAGTTATTGGCTTGTTCTGTTTCTGTTAGATAACAAATCACTTCTTTTCTAGTTGACACTCTACTCTTATTTTCATTTCATGTAACTTTCTTGAAAGTGTGATTATACATATATCTTTCAAATGTAAGTTTTGTGTAATTGACACCACCATCTCATTTCAGGTCTCAATAAACTCAATCAGGCAAAGTTGACAGTAGAAGATTTTGGCCAATCTGCTATGACCATATTTGTTTTACTCTATTTTAACTTTTTTCTTGTCTTTCAATACTGATGGCTTTCCTGATGATTTGAAAACAGAAAAGAAAGTGCTTAAAACAAACAAAATCTGTACATGAGGTGAGAGCTTGTTTGCTCCGTGTTGAAGGCTTCACTGTGACTTTGCAATGAAGAACAGCAATAAAAGCGCTTTTCCTTTGCTTTTTGTGTTTTGTGCTGTGCACATACTGATTTTGTGTCATGGATGGATACCCCACATCCTTTCCTTTCTTTTAAATTCTGTATAAAACAAGTAGGTACAGACTTAATGATACCACTCAGCAACACTGAAATGCAATGAATAAACAATTTCATGTCATACCTTGACCTCCTGTCTGTGATAAATAGGTCGTTGTCAAGTACAACATCCATAGCAACCAACACGTCTCCCTTGGTAACATCCTTTCCTGAAAAAATAGGTACCAGTTTAGTATGTTAAACCAAGTGTAACAGCATATCATGGAATTATATTTCCCCCTTAAAATACATGTTGTTAATACTTAAACTATATCCAGAGAGATGATAGATAGTTTCAATACCCTCTGGTATATAACACTAACTTATAATATTTTTCTCCATCAATTAATGGCTATTTTATATCCCTTCCTTTGATAGGATATGCCATGAGTTATATGTTTCACTGTTATAACAATGCTAAGCAGAGCTTGGTTCAATTAACTATTAATTTTGAAATTAATATTCTAAAAATAAATATGGAAAATGCAACTAGAAACAAGATGTTAGGTTGTTTTTTGTTACATTTTTAGAACTTTACATGATTAATTGGACAAGAATGGATTTCATGTTTTTAAATCTTTAAATTTTACATCAGGTATGCTACAAATATTATCTTTCCCTCTTAAAGAAAATTAGGAATGACTTACAGTTAGAAGATGGTAAAAAGAAGAATTAAAAATATTCATAGTTGTCAAGCCTATGTAATATACTATCTACACCATTTTGATATGTTTTGAAAACTTGATCATGCAACCCAAGCTAGTTTTTGAATTGAATGAATATTTCTTTTTTGCAATTGTGTTTTCTTTTCAATATCAAAATTTCTCATATTCAACAGAACATGTTTAGACCATGAATGTCTGAAAGGGAAAATCAGGTTGAAGTCTGGCATAGTGTATTCTCAAATTGAAACATAAAAAGAGGGATTTGACATTGTTTACTGGAATCTGAGTTAGGATGAATCAAATTAACAAGGTATAATGATCTTAAAAATCTACAGTGACCTCATTTTGAAAATGCAGAGAGAACAGCTGCTAGTTATTTGTTACTAAATTTTTTTTACTTAATTGCAAGTAGAACAAATAATATAAATATCGAAATAAAGTGAAACTAAAACTAAATAAAAGGCAGAAGAATTTTTAATTCGAAGAGAAGAAATTTATTGTATTTTACATATAATTCAGTTCTAAACTGAAAATTTCATTTTACCATTTATTTTACATCTTAAATTCCAAATACCAGTACAAGTAAAGATGCAATAAAATTAGGGCATTACATCCAGGCTTACAGTGTTATTTATTTAAATTTAAAAAAAAAATTCATTCTCTATGTAGGATGACAGTGAGTCACACATTATATAATGAATATTCCCAAATTAGCTCTTCAATATATAAAGGTTTGTGCCTTGATCTCCCACTTTACTTAATAAGTAGTAATTTTCTTACCTTAAATTTGCACTCAACATTGCAATTTCACATTATTCTACGTCTGTCCTTACTCAATATTTACAAATTACTTATTACTTTCATATCTCAGACAAAAAAGTCCAAGGATGTTTATATAGTCAGGTGAAAACCTGTAAAATTCGTGTAAATGAATCCTTTGTCGCCCTTAAATATTTTAATTCATTTTAAATGTCAGCAAACAAATAGTTTGGCATCCTAATTTGCACTTTATACCCATTAAACGTTTAAAATGATAAATATATAAGAAATATCGAAGAATAGATTTTAATTTCATCTATTGTGTCAATTATTCAATTTTTGTCATACTTCAACAAAACTAGGTATGGTTCTATTTCCCATGATAATCAGGTAATGGGATCACTAATGAAATATAACTTTTCAGAGGGAAAAGGTATAATTAAGTCATAGAAGATAATTCCAAAAGAACAGGTATTTGTCATACCTGGTGGATATTTATGATATAATCATATAGAAGATCAGGTGTTCTTTTACATATAAATAAATGAAAAATCATTGATAAATATTAAATATGAGTATGACATGTTCTTTGAACTTAATTGCAAATGAAATTTCAAAGTTATCTTCAACAGAAGCATCACAATTATATTAACAATTAGTTATCATGTAAACTTTTTTTTTGGACAAAATCAAATTTCAATTTATTTATGATAGTAATTTGAGAAAATCTAGAGTTAAGAGCATACTTAGGTAGCTTTTATGCACCCTTTGTTATTTATGATAAAAATGAAGAGGGTTGAGCTCCAAACCTAGTTTATACTCCAAACCCTTTAAATGCATACACTAACATATGTTCATGTTCCTGTGCCAGGTCAGGATACTTGTCAGTGTTGTCCATTGTAATATCTTAATGTTATTGTCTCGCCTTGACGAAGTCAAAAAGCGAGACTTAGGTATGCTGTTTCCGGCGTTGGCGGCGGCGGCGACGGCGCGGCGTCAACAATGTATTAGTTTGTGATTAGGTCTAGTTCATGGTGAACCACTAGTGGTAGGTCAATGATATTTGGTATGCAGTTGTACTAGCATTGGCACATCTCATTACCATGGAGATTATTTGGCCCTGCCCCCTCAGTCAAGGTCTATTGACTTTGAAACTTTCCATAGTTTACATGTATTAGTTTGTGATTAGGTCAATTTATGGGGAACCACTAGTGGTAGGTCAATGATATTTGGTATGCAGTTGTATAAGCATTGGCATATCTCATTTCCATGGAAATTATTTGGCTCCGCCCCTTAGTCATGGTCTATAGACTTTGAAAATTTTGCTAAGTTAACATGTATTAGTTTGTGATTAGGTCAGTTCAAGGGAACCATTAGTGGAAGGCCAATGTTAATTGGTGTTAAGTTGTATAAGCATTAGCACATCTCATTTCCATGGAGAATATTTGGCCCGCCCCTCAGTCATGGTCTATTGACTTTGAAACTTTTGCTTAGTTTACGTGTATTAGTTTGTGATTAGATCAGTTTAAGATGAACTGCTAATGTTAAGTCAATGATATTTGGTATGCAAATGTATCGGCACTTGCAAGTATCGTTTCCATGGAGATTATATAGCCCCACCCTGATCATGGTTCATTGACTTTGAAACTTTTACATAGTTTACAAGTTAATGTTTGTGTTTAGGTTTGTTTAAAGGAACGACTTATAATAAGTCAATGGTATTTGGTATGCAGTTGTATTAGCATTTGCACATCTCATTCCATGGAGATTGTTTAGCCATGTACCTTCAGTCATGGTTCATCGACTTTGAATATTTGCATAACTTACATGTTAAAGTATTGCTGTTTTAATTTCAACATTTGCATTATCAAAATTACAAGAAGGCGAGACATATCTCTGTGATAACAGTTTATTTTTTGTCACAGAGGTAATTTTATATTAGTTTTTTACTATTACTTTTCTAGATTCATGGTGACTAAGAACATTCTGTACAGTCACTTGTCTATGTCTTGGTTTTTTGGAGGCCATGGTGCCAGAGTAGCACAAATACAGTGATCACTAGCCGGTACTACCATTGTGTTATTGTGATATGATCATTTTTTGTATTCTTTTCTTTCATTTTTGCTTATATGCTTTTATATGCCATTTTGTTTTTCTTTGTTGACATATTTGTTTGTTTTTATAGTGATTAAGATTATAAAACAATGTTGACTGCTGTACCCCTATTTTTGACATTTTACCTATTATGTCTGTTTGTTTTGTTCACACATTGTTGTCAATATAATGGAATTTTATGCGACTGTCATACAAGTGAGAGGTTTAGCTAGCTATAAAACCATGTTTAATCTACCATTTTCTACATAAGGAAATGCCTGTACCAAGTCAGGAATATGACAGTTGTTTTCTATTCGTTTGATGTGTTTGAGCTTTTGATTTTGCCATTTGGTAAGGGATTTTCTGATTTGAATTTGAATTTTCCTTGGAGTTCGGTATTTTTGTTATTTTACTTTTTCTGTTAACACAGAGGTTGTGAGTTCAAAACCAGCTCATTAATTGACTAAGTTTGCAAGTTTTCCTGATGAAGGTTCCTGGTTCTCTCTTGGTACTCTGCCTTCATCCACCATTTAAAACAGGACACTATGATTCAGCCAAGAGTGCTGGAAGTGGCATTTAACACCAATAATCAATCAATCATTCTTGATTTTTTTGTTTTAATAGTTAACTTTCTCCTTGATGTATACCTAATATCTCCTAATATTACAGTACTCAGATACAGAGATGAACATTTTTATATTCTTCTTTTTCTGCTTTTCTTTAGTTTGATTGTACTAATTGTGTTAATCTTACTATGAAAAATAAAAAATTTGTTTTTACATGAATATTTTATGAACCTCCAGTTTGGAGACCTTACATAGTCTTACATATTCTGTAACTGAGAGCTGGATCACTCCACTATGCTCAGATCTGTTATTATTGTGGAAAACAAATAAAATAATGAAGAGACCCATGAGTTTACTGTATGTCACCTGTGTGAACTGGAATTTCTTTGACCCCATTTTAATAGAACAAAATAATGGTTAAAAAAAATTAACATATAATTCAAGCATAATTTTTTTTTTCTTACATATTAGACCAAGGGTTCAATTCCAATAATCTGCCGATTTTAATAAGAATCACTTCATGAAAATCACCTGTTCATAATAATATAGGTATCAAATGTTGTCATCCAATCAACAGCCTAATCTGACAATCCTTTGTGTCAGGCTGGAACAGTAATCATGTCATATAATGGCATTGACATCCCTATTATCTCTTTTGATTAGCTGGTAATTACTTTAATCTGATACCCTAATTAGAAAGAGTATACCAGATCAATAATTATTAATTTTTAACCCCTATGTAAAAAAATATCATAACCATTTGATTCAATGATATTTTTCTAACAACCGAAGTAAATTATACACAATTTATCCATGAAACTATGATAATTTTGTAGTCAAATAGTTGGCAGTTAATTAATGTATTTTTAACTTCACCATTTCATTATATGATAATTTTGTAGTCAAATAGTTGGCAGTTAATTAATGTATTTTAACTTCACCATTTCATTATATTACAGTAATGTTAGATATTTTGTTCCTTTAAAAGTACAGATAAATAATCAGTTTATAAATGTAAACTCGGATTAAAAAAAAAAAAAAATAGACAAAAAAGTTTTGAGGAAAATTAACATGCACTTTTATTTTTCCATTCCATACCACTTGTTTTTTCTTCTTTAAGTAAATCCAAAAAAACTAAAAAACTGAAACAGACAGTATGTTAATTGGGATAAATTATTAATATCTATACACCTTGCAACATCAAAGAATCCCAATGCAAAACATAAAAGTAATATCATAATCTGAATATATTTGTAGTATGGAGTTGTCAATAAATCATTAAAAAGAGAGCTTGATCTTGTGAAGGACACTACAGCAAAATAATTTGTTCAATTTAAATTTTATGCCTCCGAGATTTAAATAAAAATTTCTTTACATAAGAAAATTAAAGATGATGTAAGGTTAGGCCATTTAAACTAATACTGAATTTCATTTTAAATTCCTGCAATTGCTATTATCAGAACAAAAGTACTACATATTCTGCTATTTTCAGAACTAAAGTACAAGATATATTTTTCCTTAACAAGATCTTACCAAGACACATAACATGCAATTTATCCATAAAACAAATTATCGGACAATGTTTTACATCCTTCTTTGTTAATACCTACTGTTGGTCAGTAATGTGACGAGTCAACGAGGAAAGTTAGGAGAAAAAAATCAATAAAAAAACATAAAGACAAATTGCTGTAGAAATAAAGATAGATATTTCCAACCATAATGTTGCTTTATAACAAATGTATTAAAGTCATAATCAGTTTCTATCACCTCTACAACCATCTATCTTAATATCCAAAGAATATAATGGAAATTGTATAATCAATTATAGACTATATCTAAATTATATTTTTTGTCTCTGTTTTTTTTTATCTTTGAATGCTATGAGGAAAACGTTTGGTGTGTGACAGATTGAAATCTTTGAGTGGTTGGTTGGTGACAGCTGACTGGGATTGTCATAGGGTCTTCCTGCTCAATTTACCTCTAATTCAACACTTTGGCAGTAAAATAAGCATGTGACAGAGATTTTTTCCCCGATTAACTGCTACTGTGACATTTATTTCCGTTTCTTGACTTTTGTAAGATAAAGGATTAGATTTTTTTTGTGATTACTAAGAAAACCTGACAGCCTCTACAGTGGGGAGTATATATCTATTATCCTGTTTTTGCAGTAGATCTGTTTGAGAATAGAAATAGTATATATAGCATAGCATTCTATACACTCAGCTTAAAACCAGACAAAAATCCTTTAACTGTACAGTTATATTGTCTTTGGCTTAATGTTGAATCTTAGTGGTAAACTGCAAAGAATTTTTTTTGTACAAAAAGACGGCACATACTAAAAACAATAACATGTGCTAAATAAGATCACATTTTCTATCAAAAAAAAAGAAAGATCACATCGATATACTATAAAAGGTCAGATTGACTAAAATGGATGCTTTTATTTTTCGTCATTTGAATTTTGGTGGATAGTTGTCTCATTGGCAATCATACATTTCCTTTTTTTTTTTCAAATTTCCAAAAAAAAAAAGAGATCACATTTACTTAACAATTAACTCATTTCAGCTGTTCCTGTTTTATATGAACATTATTTTTATTGTATTATATATATATATATATATACCATAAAAATAGGATATGTACATTTGAATAAATTATACTGTCCATAATTTTTCATTCTAACCATCGAGGGGAACTGGTAGATTTACAAACACATATCAAGATATTATTCAGAGATTCACCAGTTTTTTTACAACACTTTAATAAATAATTTTCACTGTATCTACATTATGTAAAAAAATCAGTTTTGAAACATAGCTAATAAGTCAATACAATACCAACTTGGTAAATTTCAAATGCAAGTAGCTAAATCTTATGGAAGACCACAATCATGTCATCCACAAATAGTTTGATTCAATGTATTGAAACATCTTTTTTTTCTCCAGGTTTCAATTTCAAACTATGTTCTTCATAGGTTATGTCAGCATATAAATGCATGTATGATACTGATTCAATTTGTCTAATGTTCCCTCTATTTAAAGCACTTAATACAGGCCATTTGGACTTACATGAAACTCTCATGGCATCTCAGTATAGATCTATTCTGAATCTCCTATTTAATATTTGCCTGAACTGATCTTGTTTACACAGTCAAGAATGAAATATGTCGTAGGTAGGATTCATCTATTGCAACACTTCCTAATCAAGCAAATGATCTAACATGAAAATTTAAAAGATTTTCCCGTAATTAGTGTCATCTAACACTTTTTTATTTTCTATTAGACTTCCTTTTTCGGGGTTTCACTAATTAAAAAGAACTCATGCTATAGACCTTGACATTTGGGACAGGATTTATGAGAAGCTTAGGTATAAATATACATATGAGTTCTGTGGACCATTATTTTATTAATCGGTCATCCCCCCTCCCCTGTCTATAAATATTTGTATTATCTATGAATAAAAGGAGGGGTATATAACAATAAAATAGGAACCCAATGACACAAAAAGGTCAACATATGGTCAGTAAGTGTCTACACAATATGTCAAGCTCAGTAGAAAAGTTGTGAAGAAATTTACAAGGGACTATCAAGGATCTGTCATAAACACAAATTCTCAGAGTTTCCCAACCTTCCTGTAATTATTGGTTACTTCTAGATTATTTATAAAAGTACAATAAATAATAATTTTATTTATTCCTGGATTCATTTAGTTTGTTGTTCTATTCATATGATTCTGAATGATAAGCCATAATTAAAAAAAACTATATTACCTCTTTTCAATGATTAAAATATATCTTGACATATTGGGCGAGTGGGTCATTTTTAAAAAAGACGCTTAGTTAAAGACTTTAATGCACCCACCTAACATACTGCTATGTTATATATCATTCAAAGCTTATTGTTTGTACTTTCTGTTTTGCACGGTCGTCAATAATTCATACGGTGCAATTTTTGTTAAATCAAGGTTAAAGGTCAAGAATGAACATTTCTATATTTCACAAGAATTAAACAAAATGCCCTTTGCTGGTTCTTGTATGATATTTTTTCTAAAAATCATATGAACATAATGAACATAATTGAACAGAATATCATAATTCCAAATCAAATGCATATTAAAATGTTAATTGCTCAATATTTACATAAAATTGCAATTCTTAAAGAATCGCTCAAAAAAGATATAATTGCGGCAAAAGCAAAATATTTCTAGAGGTATCAATATGTATATGTCAAAAAATAAAATTAATTCATCGTTTATAGGTGAAGGAATTTTTTTTGTCATTTTAAACTGCAATTGATATAATAATGGTCAGGAATCAGACTTCAAATGCAGTTTTTGCAGTTGCCCTAAATACCACCATCTGTAAATCGGAATCATCTTGCTTTTCATTGTTTAGATAAAACATTAGTTATTGTCCATATCAGGAGAAAATAATTTAGCATATTTAAAAAAGGGGTTAACAAAGTGCTCAAGGAATATACAAGGTATATACAGTACAACCATGTTTTTTTTTTCGATGTCGAAAGTGGAAGACATGTTAAGAAGATAATTTTCATTCAATATTCGAATGAACACTGTATGCACCACGGGCTGAACAATACATTTTTTTATGTTAGCACATTATTACATACTATATTAGTTGTTTTATCAAATATGAATGAAAATTGATATCGTGGAATATTGATTATCCTTCCTGAGCAATTTCAATCACCACCAGTTTACAGTAGTGTTCGAACATTTCAATGTAGTGTTTTGAGGGCTGTTGTTTGTCTGTCCTATTTTTATTGCGTTAGTCATGGTGTCATATGTGTGGGTATCCAAAATGTAGGAATCATCTTGACCCAACGCTCATTTGTTTTTGTTCTTTTCATTGATATGTTCATCCATTAGTTTAAAATACTTTGTAATGAGCAATACTCCTCCTACTTATACATTTCTCGGTAAATACTAGTGAAGCAATTCAAATTTACCATTACAGTCCTGCTTGTAAGTTATCTCATTTTTAACGCTTATTTTTCTCACATTTATAAATATACCATAATGTATGTCAACTGATAAATCAGACTCTTATTGCAGTTATGAGACCTTCACACAATTCGAAAACCAAATGTACAGATTTAAGCATGCAAAGCACTGGAATGTCAAAAAGTACCGATGTTACTTATTCATGTTATTGTTTGGATAAAGTTTTATTTTTTTTTAATAATTTAGTTTTGGAAAAGACATTACTTCAAACCAACTAGTTTTGGCAACCAATGTATTTAACACCATTGACATACACTGAACAAATATATGTGATTAGATAAAATATTAGAAAAATATAATTAACTTCGTTCTTCTCTAGTATGAATATAAAGTGTGAAAATCGCCAAAACATCACTGTCAGGTCAACAACAGAGGGCTTAAAGCAGAAATATGAAAAGTGCTTAATATGTTTTGTCAAAGGTTGCCTTCTTTTACTAAAAGTTCTTGTTGATGATTGGCTGAATTGTTGGTGCGACACCTACACAGTAATTTCCTTAATTATAGCTTTTTATTCTATATGTAATAATATAACTATTTATGAAGTATAATTATAACTTTAAATTTTGCAAATTGCTAGAATTTTCAAATCTAAACATATAGACTGTAGGTTAATGTAAATAAACTTGTCATAGATACTAGGCTTAAAATGTTGTACGACAGACACGCGTTTCGTACGTCTACAAAGACTTATAAGTGACATTCGAATAAAAAAGGTTAAAAAGGCCAAACAAACGCACAAAGTGGAAGAGCATTGAGGACCCAAAATTCTGAAAGGATTGGCCAAATACTGCTATTAGGTTATCTATTCCTGGGGTAGAAAATCCATAGTATTTCAAAAAATGAAATGTGTTGTAAACAGATAATTTATAATTATGACCATATCAATGATAATTCATGTCAACACAGAAGTGCTGACTACTGGGCTGGTGATACCATTGGTGAGGAAACCCCATCCAGCACTGGCATCGATTCAGCTATTGTAAAACTCATAATAGATATCAGGCTTAAATGTTGCACGCCGGACGTGCGTTTGTCTTCAAAAGACACATTTGTGACGCTTGAATCAAAAAGGCCAAATAACGTACAAAGTTCATGAGCATTGGGGACCCCATATTCTGAAAGGTTTTGCCAAACACAACATATAACTGCAACATGTCATTTTTTTAATTGAAATTTACGAAGTTTGATAGCGTTTCCTACTTCAGAAAAGCACAAAGAACATTTTCAGTGCCTAGAACATAATAGTTTTTACTTTTTTCGTCAATGCACGATGCATTGAAGCAACCAAGTAATATAAGTAATATTTGAAATTCAAATTTTCTATTTATGCATTTATTTGTTTTGATTGATTGTTGGTTGCTTAACGTTTCAGTTTTTTTTGGCTAGCTGATACATAAAGTCCTTTATTTCTTTGAATGATAATCATGAAATTACAAACAAAATAACAAGAAAAGACAGAGGAGTTTTTAACAGGCTAGCAATAAAACCACATATTGAAATATCAAAATTTTGCTCCTTAAAATCCCCTTAAAAGCATGCATCCCACGTTTATTATTTCTTCCAAACATTGTTGAATTTTATAAATGGGTTTCTTTAATCCAAAATTGACTACATAAAAATATTTTTCTACATAGAACGTCTAAAAAGCGTATCTTTTTGCAGATGGTGATATTTCGGGCAACTGAATGGGTTGTTATGATTGGCTATGTAAATAAAGCAAGAACCCGGATTGCAGAAATTTGATGATGTCAAAATTTTTTTTAGCACTAAATGAATTATGTTATTTGGTTTTATGGTGATTAACAATTGAATCACAGACAAATATCAGGGGCGTAGCTGGACAAAAACGAAATGCAATCATAAGTAATATATGAGTTATAACAATGACTGCTTTGAACATGAAAAATACCCTATCTGTTTCTTACTATACCAGATTTTCATGAAACGATAGTAAAATTCGATAATGAGTTCCGTAATTTGCTGCTTATATTATTAACATGGTTATTTTCAAATATAAAATAAATTTTATAAACGGGAAGATCAGGAAGAGTCGACAACGAGCGTTAATCAATAGAAGGACAATCAATGGACACATGACAAACCCGGGAACAGATAAGACACACAAGGACAAAAAAAAACATTCCACATTGAAAACTAAATACAGATGAAAAACACGGACCCCAAAAAAAGGTGGCGACCTCCGGTGCTCCAGAAGGGTAAGCAGGTCCTGCTTCTTGCAAGACACCCGACTGTAGTGTTTCTCACGAAGGTCATTTTCAAATCAAAGGAGAGGTTTCTATGATATCGGTAGAAGGTCATTTGGGACACAGATACCCTAGGTGAATTAATAGTCTTTTGGACGAACGGACAATGGGAATACAAAATCAAACGGCCACTTTTAAGTCTTGACTTATAAGTAAATAGTAGTTTCCATATGACCGTTTGGCTCACATTCATGCTGCAGTAGATTGACTTTTGTTTCATGTTTTGACAACTCATCATTTGTCAGGTTAGACATATCAGGATAAGGGGGTCAAACAATGCAATTTTCTTTGCAGTAATGTCTTGTAAACTCGACATACATGGCTCATTTACATCTTCGCTAGGCGAACTAGATATGACGTTTTGGCTTTTGTTCTCCGCTGCCGTCTTGTTAAAATAGAAATCTAACTTCTTCATCTTTATTTTGATTTTTACCGTGGTTAAACTTTGTGACTTGATTGTAGTTGCAAGTATAAACATCACCCATCACGATAATCCGTGAAGACTAAAGACTATCCGTAATTAAATTTCAGAATTATTTTTTTTCTGTATAAAAAATGTGCAAGCAAATGATTGTTTGCGTAAAGGCAGCTACGCGCCTGAATATTTTGGTTTGAACTCATTTTTATCATTTTCACTGGAATTTCTGGAAAAAGGTGCTATTTATTAAATATACGCAATTAATGTTGCACATTATTATTGGTTGATTTTTGTTTGCTTGATATCCAGTGGCAAATAGTTCATGCAACATTGTGGACACTTCATGCAAAATCAGGGCAAAGGGAACTGTTTTTTATAAGATGAGTAGTTTAAACTTTATAAACCAAATTACTTTTATTTTGACCTAGATTTTGTGATTCATTGATCAGGTTATTTATTGGTTTAATGTAGGTTAATGTTTACCATGAAGTTGTGGTGATCTATTCTACCGAAAAAATGTTTATTTTGATGTAAACTTTTCAACATTTATGCTAAATAAGGGCTTTCACGAAATGTGATTATGTAAGTGGGACATGACAGCCAATGGACTCATATTTTTGTTATTTCATAATTTGAAAATTCAAAAACATACAGTTGAATAAAAATCTTAGATCTACTAATTATGTCGAAATAATATTGTCCTACCTTCAAAGAAGTCATACCGGATTAACAAAACACTTATCTCCTTCAATGCTCTATATAATATATCAGGATAGTCCTATTGAAATAATACTACTTCAAAATATGCTACAGCATGGAGTGTGGGGTAAAGTTACTAATTCCTTTGTATAAGTAATAATCTGTGAGAAAATCAGGGTCTCTGTATTTGAGTTAGAAAAGCAAACATTTTATTTATTTAGTTTAAAGTGAAAAGTGGAATATATTTTATTTACTAACTTGTTCCTTAAACACTCATGAATAAACTTCAATAGAATAGTTGTTAACTATTACTGTAAATAATTCTATTAAAATCTTCTGTCAAAGTATTTGTACAAAACAAAAGATTTTTATTGAGAATTTCAGTCTAAATATTACTTTTAAACATTATACAATTATGCCTTACAATAAACTAATTACTACTGATAATATAACATCAAAATTAAACATTCAGAAGAAGGTTTTATTTATCAAATTTAAAAGGAACCTTCTGTAAATAAAATACATCACATTTTTTTAGGAAAGAAAATGTAAGCAGGTTTTTGGTATGTTTCATTTTGCTCAATCTTTAATATCTTTGTAGTGATTTGTGGACTGATTTGTCTTTTGATTGCCTTTTTCTTCTTGACTTGCCAGTTTTGAATGGCCTCTGGGTATCTTCTTTCGCTTTTCTTTAATAAATGTTTGCAAAAAGTTTGTTATACCCAACAGTCAGGGGCAGCAACTCTAAAACAGGCCCACAGATTTTTTTTCCAATTTTCTGGGTAGATACATTTGGTAGTGAGTAAGTAGTAGTGCTGATCCTTTTTGCAATTTACTACCAAGCTCCTACTTTTGTTAACAATAACAGTGAAAAAATGCAATTAATAATCTTTTCAGGGGCAATAACTCCAAAACAGGTCTACAGCTTTTTCTTCAATTTTCAGGGTAGATACATCATGTTGAATCTTTTTGCAATTTACACTTTTAACCTATCTCATACAATTTTTAAAACAAAATAGCAAGGAAATGACAAGGGTAGATAGAACTTGTTGTGCTGACCAGCTTTTCTGTAATTGCTATAATTCCAGAGATATTAGCCAAAACTGTAGTTTGATCCCTATGTTCTAATCTTAGACATATTACATGTATTAGCCATGTTAGATGATCAATCTGGACAAAAACTACAAACTTTATAGTTGACATCCTATAGATGAAGCAGACAAACTTTAGTTTCAATCCATTGAGCAGTTTTAGATCAGAAATGTTTAACGAAATGTTTTTGGATGACAGATAACCGATGGGCAAATGGGCGTAGGGAGGGATGCAAAGTGATGGTAAAAGCTCACATGGCCCTATGGGCCATTTATTGAGATGAGCTAAAAATGCTATTCCTTTGCCTTTGGTTTTGTCAAGTGTGTGAAAGGGATTTTGTGTAATGGATGCATACATCAAAATTTTTAACCTTTCTTTTACAGTTTTCCTGCAACTAGTCAGTTCAATTTGAATTTTACATGAAACTATTTCATACATTGCAAGGAATTGAATAATGAAACAACTTGATTTCGGTGATTTTACCTTAGATCTATCCCATTTCCACCTGATCAATTTAGATTTCAACACCTTATATTTAAAAAGACCTCTTCAAAAATAACCAAAAAAATAAAAATGCTCACTTACTTGAAAATTGTTTTACACTGAAATGTTTTTCTTTTATTAGATTTTAGTTATGTTATTTTTCGATAAACTGTCCTAAGACAAATACTTAACTGCACCTCAAAACATATAATTATAGATTTGATTGATTGATTGTTAAGGTTTAATGCTACTTTCAGAACTATTGGCTATATCAAGGCAGTCAGTTTTTATTGTGGATTAGAAGACCCTTCTGAAAGGCATCCATTTTGATTTAATGAACCTTGTATTTACACAAGCTTGACAAATTAAGGAAAACAGTTGAATCAACCTTATCATACTGAGTAAGATGTCATATTAAGTAAGGAAATACACATCTAATAAAGGATAAATTATAAGCAATTTCTTTTGAAAAACATAATTGATCTGTCCAACGGTAAATAAAAAAAATGTTTTAATGTTTTTGTTCCATAAAACTTATTATAAATATCTCAGAGAAATGAAGACTTAAGAGCACCTGATACAATGCCATTTTCCATTTAATTAATATTTCCAAGGGGCATAACTCTTTAAAAAAATAGTTGATTGGCACTAAATTTCGAACTTGTCCAAGACATTGCTAATATAAAACTTTAATGCAACTGTTATTAAAATGTGGCAATAAATGTATATGTGAGAGCACTGACAAGACCGGAGAGACATCCAGTATTTCTATGTTGCCTGCAACACTTCGCGCTGGTGACAAAAAGAGGCATTGTTGATGATAAAAAAAAATAAAATAAGTCTTTGATGCACAGCATTTTGACGTTTTAGCTTCTTTCCTTAATTTTAAAATGGAACCACATGAAAACATTTCAATGTTACATAAAAAACCATCATAGCTGATGGATAATAATTACACATAAGTTTCAATACCAAATCAAATTAAAAAGCTTTGATAAAAGCTTTGATCTAAGATACTTTCTTATAAATAAAAAGATTCCTTTTAGCATAACATCAAATCAAATTGCATACCTGAAAACGCTATTAGAGATTTACTTAAGACATGCTACTCCACATAATATTCCATTAATGAATGTAAAAAAACCATTTATCCTAATGAAGGAATAAAACATATGAACAAATAGACATACCAACTAGTAGTGATCCTCCAAACAAACGCTCTTCTGTCATTTGTCACAGGGATTTACAAGTCAACATCAGTCATTAAAGGGTTAATCAATATGTATAATTACTTAACAATATACTCCTCAAAATATTCATATGTTTAACTACCAATTACAGTAGGCTGTATATGATAGGCAATTATCACAGTTGTCATTTCATGATTCCAAACAGAAGAATCGACAAAATAATCATGTAGATTATTGTCATTCTAATATTTGTGAGAATAAAGAAGAAATTGACAAAAAAAATCAATTTCAGAGACATAAAGCCAAGCTATAAGATGTGAGGAAATGTTCTATCAATTAAACAGCTTTAGAATAACTTCCTATTGACTAGAATCAACTGTAAATGAATAGTATTAATTTTCTGTAATCACACTCATATTTCACAATACCCATAATAATAATTCTTTGTTGGGAAACAGATAATAAAAAGACAGGTTTCTGGAATAATATCTGTTTCTTTGAAAGGATCTGTTTTTATTCAGACCTGAGCATAATGCCAATTACCCATCACATGCTTTAAGAGCTATTACATCTTACTGTAAACCAACTACTTTTCGTGAGCGATTATTTTTGTGAGAAGAAAAATAACGTGAATATAAATTGTCACCAATATTTTAAATCTGTATCTTCCCATATCTAAATACATGAAGTAAATTTGAAAATCGTGAAATGAAATCCCCGTGTAGTAGGCTAAAAAGGGCTAAATGTGAAATAAAGTATTGGCGAGAATAAGTTGGTTTATCATATATTTAGTATTAAATAGACATTTTGTATATTTGATAAAGGTTCTTTTCCCCAGTCTGTGTCATCTACCCTGTATCGCATAGCTAACCCTGTTGGGCATACCCTTATTGCACCCCTTTCGGAACTCCTCAGTTTTTATCTGCTTGAAATTTCAGAAGATAACAATGTCAGACAGGTTAACCCTCTTGCCACTGCAGGGACACATGTGCCCATATATCTAATTCATGCTATCACTTGTTCATTATCACATCTCTTTCAAATAAAGAAGAATATAGAGTAAAATCTTTTCCTTCAATAGGTCTCCAATGTAACGTCATCAGGGCATGACATCATAATCGAATGACGTCTAAGTTGGACATATGACGTCCAGTTGCTGTATTTCCTGGCAGGATATGAATGTAACCACATTTAATTAACAACAACAAGAGGTTTAATCGGCAGTCAGCTACCAGTGGAAATGGGAGAAAAACAGAATTAACTTCAGCCTGAAATTTGTTCATATCGGACTTCATTTTTCTGATTGTGTTTGTATAATTTAAAACCAAGTTCCAAGACTGATCATCTCAGAGTGAGAAAAATGGAGTTTTTTCCCTCTCATTTCCTCTGTCCCCTCTGTTTGGTATCAAGAAAAATCAGAACCTAGACAAATCGGCACCGCATAGAGCTACTTTTTTTATATTCCATTGTTGAGCTTTCAGATCTTATTATTTACAACTTATTGTGTGGCAACAATGGCCTGATACTGATGTTGGATTTCTTATAATCAAATACATGTTTTTGATTTGGAAATTTTGTGTATTTTGGGGGGTCAGTCAAAGCAAATATTTTGTAATATGAAAACATTTATGGAATACATTATAAATTTGTAATCTATGTTTTTAATTGTAATTTGGAGAAGTAGGTGTTGATGGCAGATCCTTTTATCAGATATGGTCACCATGCATGCAACAATTTGTATGTAAATGTATACTGGTAAATTTCATCTACAGTGATATGCATGGATGATTTGTTCATTGTTGAAGACCCTACATCAACTGTCAAGATGAAGAACAGGAATAAAAGCCCTGTTCATTGATAATTTTCTATGTTTTCTATGTATTGTGTGCGATTTTGTCCCATGTACATTTACTCCATATCCTTTCATTTTCTATGGAATTTAGTAAAATAACAAAATACATGTTACACATTTAGGGAGCTACCATTTGATTTTTATGGGGGGGCTAGGATGAAAAATTTTGTCCTGTTTTTTTTTTTAGTTGTAATCTCTGTCCTGTCTTTTTATTTTTTACTCTATTCGGTCCTGCCTTTTTTTTTACTAGTTTATCCTGAATTTTTTTACACAAATTGTCATCCTGCCTTTTGTTTTTTACCAAGTTGCTCATCCTGCCTTTTTTTTTCTCAAAACTCCTGTCCTGCCTATTTTTTTCAAATTTCATCCTAGCCCCCATAAAAATCAAATGGTAGCTCCCTTATTATATTTATTTAAACTATCAATTCAATCAAAATAAAAACAGTAAATAGACATCAACAGCACTAGATGAACCATAGTTAATTGCTTAGAAGAAGCACACATGAAAGTTAAAATGAAGTACTGAGAACTAAATAGTGTTTAATACATCAAGTTTTACTTGTTTACATTGTCATTTTGGTGGTGGACCATACACACTGGCACATTCTTTTACGAGCCTGAATGCAAATGTGGTGATGTTACAGTACTGGTCCAAGAGTTCAACTTTAAAAGTCGAGCCTGGTCTGCCTACTGTGTGATCTCAAACCCATATTGGATGCTATATCAATCCTCAACCAATATAATTTTCGGAAGAAGACTTCAATGTGGAAAAAACTAAAGTCCTCTGTTTAAATATATGATAAAGTGATTAATACATAGTAAAATCTATATCATATGCTGTATCACCTTGACCAATATCAGCCCTCGGGCCTTCGGCTCTCTGGATGATATTGGTTACTCTGGCTGATACAGCATGTGATACGGATTTTACTATGTATTATTCTCTGTTTAAAGTATTAGTAATTGGTACATATTTTCATCAGTCAATATTACAGTGTTATGCAATAAGTATTTACCTTCTACAATTTTTAGCTAAACATTTCGTATAGAAAAGTTTTTCAAATATTATTTTTTTGAAGGCATTTATGGTTTGGTTTTTAACAAACCATGTGTTAAAAGACACAGAATTGTAAAAACTATATTTGTTTATTTGATTTAAATTTTATCTTCAGTTGTTTTTGTTTTATCCTGGTGTATAAAATAAAATGCTCCATGAGGCGCAGCTTGATACGACCGCAGAGGTCGAACCCTGAATAGTTGGGGCAAGTATGGACACAACATTCAAGCTTGATACAGCTCTGAATTTGGATTGTGATTAAATATTTGACACAGCATAGGTTTCTGACACAGAATGAATGTGGTCTAAGAACTTAAAATTTTAAATTGGACATTCACCTATTATGGTCCAATATCCAAAATCTAAATACATGGTTAGATTCAGCATATCAAAGAACCCCAAGAGTTCAATTTTGATGAAATCAAACAAAGTTTAATTTTGGACCCTTTTGACCTCAATGTGGACAAAGTTGATAACGGGCCCAAAAATCAAAATATAAATACATGGTTAGATTCAGAATATCAAAGAACCCCATATATTCAATTTTGTTGAAATCAAACAAAGTTTAATTTTGGACCCGATTTGGACCAACTTGAAAACTGGGTCCATAATCAAAAATCTAAATACATGTTTAGATTCAGCATATCAAAGAACCCTAAAATTCAATTTTGTTAAAATCAAACTAAGTTTAATTTTGGACCCTTTGGACCTTAATGTAGACCAATTTGAAAACGGGACCAAAAATTAAGAATCTAAATACATGGTTAGATTCGGCATATCAAACAACCCCAATAATTCAATTTTGATGAAATCAAACAAAGTTTAATTTTGGACCCTTTTGACCTCAATGTGGACAAAGTTGATAACGGGCCAAAAATCAAAAATCTAAATACATGGTTAGATTCAGCATATCAAAGAACCCCATAAATTCAATTTTGTTGAAATCAAACAAAGTTTAATTTTGGACCCTGATTTGGACCGACTTGAAAACTGGGCCCATAATCAAAATCTAAATACATGTTTAGATTCAGCATATCAAAGAACCCTAAGAATTCAATTTTGTTAAAATCAAACTAAGTTTAATTTTGGACCCTTTGGACCTTAATGTAGACCAATTTGAAAACAGGACCAAAATTAAGAATCTAAATACATGGTTAGATTCGGCATATCAAACAACCCCAATAATTCAATTTTGATGAAATCAAACAAAGTTTAATTTTGGACCCTTTTGACCTCAATGTGGACAAAGTTGATAACGGGCCAAAAATCAAAATCTAAATACATGGTTAGATTCAGCATATCAAAGAACCCCATAAATTCAATTTTGTTGAAATCAAACAAAGTTTAATTTTGGACCCTGATTTGGACCGACTTGAAAACTGGGCCCATAATCAAAATCTAAATACATGTTTAGATTCAGCATATCAAAGAACCCTAAGAATTCAATTTTGTTAAAATCAAACTAAGTTTAATTTTGGACCCTTTGGACCGACTTGAAAACTGGGCCCATAATCAAAATCTAAATACATGTTTAGATTCAGCATATCAAAGAACCCTAAGAATTCAATTTTGTTAAAATCAAACTAAGTTTAATTTTGGACCCTTTGGACCTTAATGTAGACCAATTTGAAAACGGGACCAAAATTAAGAATCTAAATACACGGTTAGATTCGCATATCAAAGAACCCCAATAATTCAATTTTGATGAAATCAAACAAAGTTTAATTTTGGACCTTTGGACCTCAATGTGGACCAATTTAAAACAGGGCCCAAAATCCAAAACTTAATACACGGTTAGATTCAGCATATTAAAGAACCCCAAGAGTTCAAGAATAAAACCCATTGAAATTGGTCAAGAAATAAGCAATTTATACAAAGTATCTTCTTTTGCACAATACTGTGTAATTGAATATTTCTTGCAATTGCAATACTGTGCAATTGAATATTTCTTGCTATTGTGCAATACTGTACAATTGAAAATTTCATGCTATTGTGCAATATTGTGCTATTGGATATTTCTTGCTATTGCGCAATACTGTGCAATTGAAGATTTCTTGCTATTGCGCAATACTGTGCAATTGAAAATTTCTTGCTATTGCACAATACTTATTATATAATAATTTACACATCCTGTTTGGTGTGTATCTCCTGCCATATCATTATTATTTGCTTTTAAATATAAATCAGAAATAACCAACTTAAAATGGAAAATTTTAAAGAAAAAAAGGAAAAAGGAACCCCCAATTTTTGAACCCCTTATGATTCATCACCCCAAACTCAATCCCAGCCATCCCTTTGAGGTATGGAACCTTGCAGTACAATTTCAGAGATCCATACACTTGAACACAAGTTATTGTCTGGAAACTAGAAAATGCTTATTTTGGCCTCTTTTGGCCCCTAATTCCTAAACGTTTCAGGAAATTACCCCAGACTCAATTCCAGCTTTCCTTTTGTGATATGGAACTTTGTAGTACAATTTCAGAAAGATCCATACACTTACACACAAGTTATTGTCATGAAACTAGAAAATGCTGGTTTTGCCCTTTTGGCCCTAATTCCTAAAATTTTGAGGCAATTACCCCAAAATCAATCCCAGCATTCCCTTTGTGATATGGAACCTTGTGGTACAAAGTCAGAGATCCATACACTAACACACAAGTTATGTCTGGAAGTTACAAAATGCTTATTTTGGCCCCTTTTGGCCCCTAATTCCTTAACTGTTGGTACCATAACCCCAAAATCAATCCCAACCTTCCTTTTGTGATATTGAACCTTATGGTAAAATTTCATAGAGATCCATTCACTTAAACTAAAGTTAGAGTGCGAAAACCAATGCGTCTTGGACGACGCCGACGTCATATAATATCGACCACAAAATTTTTTGCGGTCGTATAAAAATCACAATGTAATTTGGTTGAAATATATAACATTTTTTGAGACAAAACTTAAAAGTGTGGGTCTCATTGGGGTTTAAGTGTGATGCGGGATTGGCCGAGTTTTTGTAAGCGTGACATGTGAAAGTCAAATTACTAAGCATGAAAACGGGATACGAAGTCGGGCAGGATACATGAAATTACATGCGTTATTATTACAATGATAAGCGGGATACAGGAATCTGACAAAAATAAGCGGGATTTGGGATCAGAAACACCCCATATGAGACCCCCTATAGTACTTTTGTTTGTATTATCAGAAACTGAGAACGTTTCACAACAAAATATAACTAAAAAAATCCTAGATGATAAAAACATTATAACTTTTTGTTGATTCAGGATCCTCAGACATAAACTTCCTATCGAATCTGGGAGGTGGAATAATGTACCAAGAGAAAATCGATATTGTAAACTTTGCAATTCAAGAGATATTGGTGATGAATTTCACTATATATTAAAATGTTAGCAATTTAATGATGAGAGAGAAACATTTTGAAACCTTATTATAGCAATAGACCAAACATATTGAAATTTCTTGATTTAATGAACACTAAAACATCAGTATGAACAGGAAGAGCTTTCACCACGGTTCCAAATATCACTTTCACAAAAAACTCATCATAATTTATCATTATCAAGCTCATCCTTAAATACAAGTCAATACAAGTTAACTCAACAAAATATTTCATTTAAATTATTTCATTTCAAACTATAGGGAAAATATAGAATTGCAGACAGAGTACATTATCAGACTCTAGCTTTCAGTTTTAACACTAACATTTTATTAAAATAGCTCTTTATAAATAAAACAACCAAAATAAACCATTTGTGCAGAAATTGGTCTACCAATGTATGGTTTTTGTTATAACATACAGATCATATGAAGACAGAAAATACATCTGTATATTGTCCAGAGGGTGATTTCAGATTAAAAAAAAAACCATTTTCAGTTTAAAAACTGTATATAACAGATAAATAAGAAGCACCAACCCTTCAAAATTATTAAGATACAACATTCATTTGAGTGGTCACCAGACAGCATCTTGTCTTGAGTGTTTCCATAAAAATAACAAAGATAATTTTTAAAGCTAATGGAGACAGTTTTATTCTATTACAGTAAAACGGATAAATATTTACAACTTGGATAATCTAATTGTAACAGTACATAATTTTACTTTTGTTTGTTCACAACAAACTTTTTATGAATGCTGAATTTTCAGGCATATTTGGACACACAGTAACAATGGTTGTTAAATAACTAAGAGTATTTGATTTAAATGTATTCTTCTACCAGTAGAAAAGCACTCAAGCTTATACTCCACCAATAAAAACTGGCCGCCATAAAATAATCAAAAGTGCTGAAAGTGGCGTTAAATACCAAAAAATAATAAATCAATCTACCAATAGAAGAAAGAAAAAACAGACATTGATGGAAGTGTTTCAAATGTAAAAAGTACTATATAAAATCAAGGAGATGTGGTATGATTGCCAATGAGACAACTATCCACCAAAGTTCAAAAGATGTGGATGTAAGCTATTGTAGGCAACTGTATGACCTTCAACTATAAGAAAAACCCATACCATATAGTCAGCTATGAAAGGCCACAACATGAAAAATATAAAACAATTCAATTGAGAAAACTAAACCAGTAGAACAATTCCTGTTTTAAAAGTAAAGATATCAACTGTTTAATATTTAAAAGACATGTAATATCTGAACATTACGAGGATGAATACATTACCGATAAGTCAAGACTGTAAAAGAGTATACATTTCTGAAAAGCCAAAAGATTGTAAAAGATTACACATTTCAAAAAGCCAAAATACTGTAATAATTAATCATTAAAGAAGAAAAATTACCATAATATAACACAGACAGATATTGCATCAAATCTCAGTCTAATTAAAAATTGTGAAGAAGTTAAATTAGTCCTGTCTATACTTTTCTTATTATGAAAACAATCAGCAGCATTGCAATGATGCTTGACATTTTACAAGTGATAATATCTACGATTCTTTATTCTATTCTTACGAAATTGATTTTTGCAAATTATTTATACCAAATTATTACTACTTGGTAGAAATAGACCAAACATATTGAAATTTCTTGATTTAATGAACACTAAAAACATCAGTATGCTGAACAATTTGTGCAAATTTATCAGTCTGATTAACAAACGGCTGGACTCTTAGGGGTAACATTGTTTAATAACAGTTATGTTATATTGTATACATACATAATGTTTTTTTGTATTATAAGCAGGAATTTGTTTCTTTTCTACAATTGTAGATCATACATTTGTATTAATTCTATTTGTTATATTACTAATGTTTATAATATCTCTGTATCATGGATTTTGGTTTATGAAAATAAAAGATATATGCAACCAATACAATAAGTTGGAGTTTATGGTGACATTTAGTCTAACTCTCCAATAAAATAAACTTAATAAATGTCCTTTGATTGAGTTAAGCTATTTCAGTTGTGACATTTAGTCTTACCATTAAAACGTTTCTGCAATAAAATAAACTTAAGCCTTGAAAATAGTAAATATATATTATGCTACTTTGACCTTTGTACTTTTATAAATTTTGACTTGGATGGAGAGTTGTTTTGGCACTCATACCACATCTTCTTATATCTATTCTTAATTTTGTCTTTTTATTACCATTATCTCTATCGGAATTTTTTATTACAAATCACAAGTCATTACTGTCTGAATTAACTAATAACCAAACTACTTAGCTGGTTGAATATTGGAAAGAACACCCAAAATTTATCATCAATTTATTTTTTCATGCGAAATTCATTTTGATCATTGCCAAATATCTCCACATTTCAGTCTAGAGTATATTAAAATGCGAAGTTAGTTTTTCCACATTTGTGCAGCCCACTGATAAATCTAAATGACATTTTCAATGCTAATTTAATTACAATAAAACTATTGTTTCAAAGAACAAAGCTTTTTATCAGTCTTGCATCTTTTAATTTTTCATGAGTACACTTATTCTCATTTGTGGAACCATAAATATAATCAACATGAGATAAATTCAATTAGAAAATGAAAAATAGATCATTAGCAGGGGAAAATAAGGTAATCCCTTTATAATCTAAAAATCATATTTTCCTCTGCAACATCATAACTAATAATTTAGTTCTATAAATATTGCTATTTGTACATCTGCCCCAATAGCTAGCTCAAATGCATCATCAACAAAAAAAATGTGCCATTTATAACCCTATTAACTGCTTCTAGACATAATTACATCAAAAGGGAACTGCAATATTCAAATGATATTGTCAGCTCTCAATTTCCACCATGGAATTTCAATATTCTTCATAAACCAATTAAAAATCACAAATAGACCACATGGGACTCTTTTGCACATCAATTTGTTCTAGTCATA
Source organism: Mytilus coruscus (assembly GCA_017311375.1). Classification (NCBI taxonomy): domain Eukaryota; kingdom Metazoa; phylum Mollusca; class Bivalvia; order Mytilida; family Mytilidae; genus Mytilus; species Mytilus coruscus. The sequence goes on along the minus strand of CM029603.1, from coordinate 35,454,363 downwards.
AATCATATGCTACTTAATGTAATTTTTATATAATGCTAAGAGTCAAGTTTCTATAATATATTTTTTACAAAAACAATACTTCACAAAAATCCAAAGTTGATAGGAGCATAATATTTTGTGATTGCATGTATGTCTAAATGATAGCTTCACATAAAAGATTTATTTTCACAACTGTCATAAATGTACAGTGTGATTTGTTTTTATTCCAAATGTCAAGTTGTTATGTGAGAGAAATTCTAGTTATTTACCATATAACTATCTTTCAGTATGCCTGATTTCATTTAGCTATGCTAATAAAGTTTCTGCCAATGAAAGTTAGCCATAAAAGTCTCATTTACAAGAATAATAATATGATATAAAAAACAGGTTTTCAGAAGCTTAATTATTTCAAATTCAAAACAAACAGGCAGTGGAAAATATGTGAAGGAAAAACCCAGACTTAAATTCATATAATACTGAAATGTAGAAAAAAAATCTCCTCTCATTATTCCATTAGAAAGGTGCTATTTAAATTACTATAAATCTATACATATTTTATTTAAAGTAAATATATCTATTGAAAGAAAATATTTTTGCTATCCACAACAAACAAGAACTTTCATGCAATGCCATGAAAGGTTCATCCTGAAACTCAATCAATAAAGACAACAGTAGTATACCACTGTTCAAACTATTAATATTTATTCAATAGTATACCACTGTTCAAACTATTAATATTAACGGTACTAATTTTACTGCACCAGATGCATATTTAGATAATAAATGTCTTGCCAGTGATGCTTAACGTCAAAATATTTGAAATTCCAAAACCTCCTACAAAATTTGAAGAGCTGATTAAAAAAAAAAGCCAGACACTAGGAATCAGAGCTTTAAAAATGAATGACAGAGAATTACATTTACTTAAAAAGATAAAGTATCAATAAGAAGCTGACACTCACTGACCTTGTCTGACACAACTGCTACCACAGTACAACAGAACATTATCAAGTTTCTCACCAAATATAAAATCATTGCATTCTATACAAGTCATGATAATTTTGATGAAAAAAGAGGAGGCTCATGAAGAGCTATAAAAACTGCCCTGATATTTTAGTGTTAATTGGGTCAAAATACTACAAGTTTCCCATATAAATGGTTGTGTAATTACTATTATTACAAAATGACTTGTTTTTGGAACCTCACAATAAATATTATGAAGTTATGACCTCTTAATTATGCATTATTTATGTTATAACTTAATTTTTTTCGTCCATTTTTCATAATTTATAATCGTTTTTGCATAATTTATGCTGTCCGCTATCCCTTATCCAAAAAAGTTTGTATCTTGGGATTCAATATCAACCTTGGCACCTTTTAGTTACAAAACATCTTGGATCATAAGTAGCGGCCAAGGTTTTCCTTAAGCTTCTAGGTCGGAAAAATGCACAAAATCATCATATATTGACAATATCTCCAAAATGAGAAAGACTTTACAGCCTATAATGAACTATTATGAAGAGATTTGTTTAACCTAGCATAAAGGCTTTTGAAATAGATCCATTTAGGAACCAAATTGAGGCCTTTCTGATATTTTATTTATAACGTTGAAATTCAAGGACATATTGTGCCAAAAGTGAACCTTGTTCTTTCATGTTCTGTGGGTAAAGTAATATCTCAAACAATCTCCAAACAGGAAGAAGCTGCATGATAGATCTGACAACCTCTGTGTTCAAGCAATCAGGAAACAGGAAGAGCTTTCACCACGGTTCCAAATATCACTTTCACAAAAAAACTCATCATAATTTATCATTATCAAGCTCATCCTTAAATACAAGTCAATACAAGTTAACTCAACAAAATATTTCATTTAAATTATTTCATTTCAAACTATAGGGAAAATATAGAATTGCAGACAGAGTACATTATCAGACTCTAGCTTTCAGTTTTAACACTAACATTTTATTAAAATAGCTCTTTATAAATAAAACAACCAAAATAAACCATTTGTGCAGAAATTGGTCTACCAATGTATGGTTTTTGTTATAACATACAGGTCATATGAAGACAGAAAATACATATGTATATTGTCCAGAGGGTGATTTCAGATTAAAAAAAAAACATTTTCAGTTTAAAAACTGTATATAACAGATAAATAAGAAGCACCAACCCTTCAAAATTATTAAGATACAACATTCATTTGAGTGGTCACCAGACAGCATCTTGTCTTGAGTGTTTCCATAAAAATAACAAAGATAATTTTTAAAGCTAATGGAGACAGTTTTATTCTATTACAGTAAAACGGATAAATATTTACAACTTGGATAATCTAATTGTAACAGTACATAATTTTACTTTTGTTTGTTCACAACAAACTTTTATGAATGCTGAATTTTCATGCATATTTGGACACACAGTAACAATGGTTGTTAAATAACTAAGAGTATTTGATTTAAATGTATTCTTCTACCAGTAGAAAAGCACTCAAGCTTATACTCCACCAATAAAAACTGGCCGCCATAAAATAATCAAAAGTGCTGAAAGTGGCGTTAAATACCAAAAAATAATAAATCAATCTACCAATAGAAGAAAGAAAAAACAGACATTGATGGAAGTGTTTCAAATGTAAAAAGTACTATATAAAATTAAGGAGATGTGGTATGATTGCCAATGAGACAACTATCCACCAAAGTTCAAAAGATGTGGATGTAAGCTATTGTAGGCAACTGTATGACCTTCAACTATAAGAAAAACCCATACCATATAGTCAGCTATGAAAGGCCACAACATGAAAAATATAAAACAATTCAATTGAGAAAACTAAACCAGTAGAACAATTCCTGTTTTAATAGTAAAGATATCAACTGTTTAATATTTAAAAGACATGTAATATCTGAACATTACGAGGATGAATACATTACCGATAAGTCAAGACTGTAAAAAGAGTATACATTTCTGAAAAGCCAAAAGATTGTAAAAAGATTACACATTTCCAAAAAGCCAAAATACTGTAATAATTAATCATTAAAGAAGAAAAATTACCATAATATAACACAGACAGATATTGCATCAAATCTCAGTCTAATTAAAAAATTGTGAAGAAGTTAAATTAGTCCTGTCTATACTTTTTCTTATTATGAAAACAATCAGCAGCATTGCAATGATGCTTGACATTTTTACAAGTGATAATATCTACGATTCTTTATTCTATTCTTACGAAATTGATTTTTGCAAATTATTTATACCAAATTATTACTACTTGGCTGTGCATCCTTAGTATTCATAGTTTGTCTCGGATACGATTATTGCAAAACCTAATTACCAATTCTAACAACAGTTTACTTGCTTAATTAACCACCCACTGTGTATTGTAATACACATAGATATTCAAAACAGTTTTACTCATGATAATCATCTGATCGGAAGGCATGGTATAGGAAAGGAGACAAGAGTTAGGCCAGTTGAGACAAGATGTACAACTAGATTAAAGTACAAAGTTTGAATGGTCATGAGAGGACAAAATCAACAAGAATAAATGTGACATCTGATCTGACTTCACAAACACACTAAATTGTTTAATTCTATTGGATTTATATCACAGCTCAGACCCAAACTAAAAGCAGAATCATTGTTTCTTTTTGATCCGAGCATACTAGAACTGTGAATGATATTTAAAGACATGACTTTTATTTATCTGACATTCAAAGTTCCATAACTCTGTAATGACATATCAGAACTCTTTTTTTTAAATCAAACAGTTTGTTATTTATACCAATTGCAACAATTATGTAGGGTTTCCACTAAATCAATCCAAGCAAAGTCAAGTTATGGTAAAATATGTGAAAAACTTACTTAAATCTGAAAATTAAAGTCTCATAACTCTGGAATGACAGACTGTATAATTAAAAAAATCAAAAGGAAGCTTCCTTTTGTCAATCCCCACAATAATGTAAAGTTTGAAGGAAATCAATCCCAGAATACAGTGCAAAATTTGTGAAAAATTGCCTTTAATCTAACGGTTAAGTTCCATAACTCTGGAATGACAAAGCCAAAAGTTATTGTATATAGTGTTGTTGAACAGATAGGCACTGGTATACCATACTACGTCACATCTTTGACAGGCATATAAAAAAAATTTAAGAAGAAAAGGTTTTAAGAATATTAACTTGAAAAGGGGATCAAACCCGATTTTCATTGATCCTCTTTGCAATTAAGAAAAAAATAACAAAGAAAAGGGAGTTCAAAAAGAAAGTAATCATAAGGTTCCCTCTAAATATGAAACTGCCTACATCCTATATATATACTTTATGGGTCATAATATTCACAATAAATTAATTTGAGCTGCATGACTCTATCTAACTTCTATGATCCTTCTAATTTTTGTGTGTTTTATCGGGAAACTTGCACAAATAATATGAAAATACTCTGAGACTGGTTTTACAGCAATTAACAGAGGAGTCCCTTCATCAATACTTTATAAATAGTTAATTCATTCTGATGAAACATTCCTCTAGGCTAGTCATCTAACTATGTACCATAGCAAGAACTAGCCAGTTGTGGTTTTTGTAGGTTAATTTCTAGTTCAATAGTAAGATACCATACAAGTTATATATTATATGACATTTAACAGTAGTCACATGACAAAAATGTCAGACTGAAACCAAGTAAAAACTAATTGCAGACAGATGCATTGACATTCTTAAGTGATTTTATGATTTTTTTTTTGGCTTGAAAAAAATCAATGCAAGTTAATGAAGCATCTAACATAGTTGTTTACAAATTCTTATTTAATATTAACAGCCAAAATGTTTTTTGGCCACAACTATTGGAGGTGTTTAACAGACTGAAAGTTTAATTAAGAAACAGTGTGTGCATGGTAAACATCATTGGAACAGCAACCTGAATATTGAAGCTTTTGAAAGCTCATTATGTAAGGGTTAACTATCAATGTTTGTACATGACTACATGTATTAAATATTATTCTCCTTTAGCCCTTGTTGGTCCATAATAGGTAATAAAGTGTGGTGTTTTTGTTGTTTAGTGAGCTTTACATGACTCAAATTATTGAAAAATATTCTAAGGATAACTGCATACTGCATACTTCACACAGAAGAGAGTGCTGAGTGTATAATTGCTTACATCACTTCATTTGGACTTTGGTGGGTAGTTGTCTAATAATATAAACGCTACCAATTTTATTGCGTCAGATGTGCATTTCGACAATTAATGTCTCTTCAGTAATTGGCAATCATACCACATCTCCTTATTTGTATATAGTACTTAGTGATAAACATTACTGATTACTCAGGTCTTATTACTTGCTTTCGCTTCCTTTCAATGCAATTTCTTGACATAATTTTTGTGATTAATTATTTATGCCAATACTAGTATGGTAATGCACAAAGCTGTCACAAATTCTTAATTAATATTAAGTGGACCCTTTTCAACAATATTTTAAGTTCCTTATCCTGTGTTTAATTGATTGTTGGTCGCTTAACTCTTATCCTGTGTTTAATGTTCATCATATGCAAATGCTAAATTACAAGAAAAAAACATCTGAACGAATGAAATGTTATATTCCTAAATTTTACTGCAAATATTTTTTTAATGGTAGAGATTGATTTCAAAATGGCAGTTACACAAAAATTGTCAAAGTTTGTTCGTCTTTTTTTTCAAATTAATAATTTGAAACCTTAGTATTAAATGTCTAGAAATTTAATTTTGACTTTTTATTTTCTAATAAAAAATCATTTACGTGAAGTAAAGTTAGAAACTAGAGGCTCACCTGAGGATGTATGGCTTAAAGGTGCAATGTTACAAACAAACTAGCCAAATCAGACAAATTTTTGTAGAGTAATCACATGCACCTACCATCCTATCATTCACATAATTAGAAAGCCATTTTTTTTATCTTAAAAAGTGTACTTTAAAGTCGGATTCAGAAATGCTCCAAAAAAAATTCTGACTTGGAAAATGCCCTTTCTGGAAAAATCATGCATCTTAATTTTTTTTATGAAAGTTTGTCATTACCATCGCCTCAATGTTTTGAACATGCCTGCATCTTGAAAAAGTATATACTGTAAATTCAGAAATTATTGCGATTTTTAAAGAATTAACAAAAATGTGAGTTTAATTATTGCGATCTAAGGTAAAGCTTCTTACATATACATGTATATGTATCATTTATCAGAATGTGAGTTCTTATTATTGCGATACTCAAGGAGTCGCGATATTCGCATTAATAAAAACCTCGCATTAATTTCTGAATTTACAGTACTTTATATCCTCTATATGTTTCTTTTGGGTTGTTGTCTCATTGATGTATATGTCCTACGGTCCCTTTTATTCATATATATCTATAGTTGTGGTACCTCTGTTACAAGCTGAAAAAGTGAGGTGGCCAGTTCATATTTATTAATGTACAATATATTGAATTGACACTGAGACTTAATTATAATAGAGTTTAATAAATAACGATTATATTCATCTTTAGGGATAGGAGTTAATTGTAAGGATGGCTGGGAGCTTATTTCAAATGGCTTGATGAAGTTTAACCCATCACAGCAATGAGGAAATTAAGGTATGAAAAACAACTGTTTAATCAAATTTTGCTGAATGATTTATGTTAGATTACATACATATTCATTATACTGTACACTTAAAAAATTATTGAAACTGATATTTTCATTATAGATATCAATAAAAATAATCATAAACTTAATTAATGTAGACAGCAATTTTGCTTTAATGATATTTGCAAAACAAACTACTTTAACATTCTACATTTATCTACATCAGAATGCATGTTATAGGCCAGAACTATTCAAAGTAAATCTCTAGTCTAATGGATGCAAAGATAACCACAAATCTTGTTCGTCAAAAACATAAGAGCTGCAATACTTATTTGTTTGTTTCTGCTCATTCTACTTTATATATTCATTAAAAACTTGAAAATATGAAGGAATGTTGAAAAGAAGATGTAAGAAAATATCAAAAAGTAAAATCACAAAAATACCGAACTCCGAGGAAAATTAGAAAAGGAAAGTCCCTTATCAAATGGCAAAATCAAAAGCACAAACACATCAAACAAAAGGACCTTCAAAACTAACAAGTTAAAGAGAAACTGACAACGCAATGGTAAAAAATGAAAAATGATGAAAATAAGTTCAAGTCCACAAATACTGCTTAGAAAATTAAACAGACTGACAGGAATCCCAGCAAAAACTGGGGCTGATCTCAGGTGCTCCAGAAAGGTGAGAAGATCCTGCCTAACATGTGACACCATTTGTGTCACTCCTATAAAATATGTTGATAAGTTATTAAAGAGATTGGGCATGAAACATTTGAATTAGTAGGAATGTTAAAATTTTTGTTTATTTGGTATTTATAACCAAGTTAAAATCTTTTTCAAGGTTATCAAAGAAAGCCATTCTTCCAGATCATCCAGACCTAACAATGGGCAGAATTCAGGGAGACACAAAGATGACACATTAAAATACAAGAGTGCACACGCTGAAATGTCTCACCTTCTTTACTAACCATTGATATTATGTTGATAGTCCTAAATGAAAGCTTTACTACAACTATTACATAAACTTAACATGATCCAAGAAAATGAAGTCAAGGTCATATAAACCAAACGAGAAATACATGTACACCTTACAATCATGCTTATAGTTTCTAAGAATCAGACTTAACCAAGAAAACTAAACATTGACCAATGAATCGTGAAAATGAGGTCAAGGTCAGATGAACCATGCCAGGCAGACATGAACAGCCTGCAATCCTTCCGTACAACAAATATAGTTGACCTATTGCTTAAAGTTTAAGAAAAACAGACCGAAACACATAAACTTAACACTGAGCAATGAACCGTGAAAATGAGGTCAAGGTCAAATAAAACCTGCGAGACTGACATGTACATCATAAAATATTTCCATACACCAAATATAGTTGACTTATTGCATATAGTATTAGAAAAAAGACCAAAACTCAAAAACTTAACTTTGACCACTGAACCATGAAAATGAGGTCAAAGTCAGATGACACCTGCCAGTTGGACATGTACACCTTACAATCATTCCATACACCAAATATAGTAGACCTGTTGCATAAAGTATAAGAAAAACGGACCAAAACACAAAAACTTAACTATAACCACTGAACCATGAAAATGAGGTCAAGGTCAGATGACACCTGCCAGTTGGACATGTACACCTTACAATCCTTCTATACACCAAATATACTAGACCTATTGCTAATAGTATCTGAAATATGGACTTGACCACCAAAACTTAACCTTGTTCACTGATCCATGAAATGATGTCGAGGTCAAGTGAAAACTGTCTGACGGGCATGAAGACCTTGCAAGGTACGCACATACCAAATATAGTTATCCTATTACTCATAATAAGAGAGAAATTAACATTACAAAAAATCTCAACTTTTTTTTCAAGTAGTCACTGAACCAAGAAAATGAGGTCAAGGACAATGGACATGTGACAGATGGAAACTTCGTAACATAAGGCATCTATATACAAAGTATGAAGCATCCAGGTTTTCTACCTTCTAAAATATAAAGCTTTTAAGAAGTTAGCTAACACCGCCACTGCCGTAGCCGCCGGATCACTATCCCTATGTCGAGCTTTCTGCGACAAAAGTCGCAGGCTCGACAAAAAACAAAAATTTTCAGAGGAAGTCTGAACAATTTTAGTTTAAGGTAACTAAATAACTCATGTCATTTGATGAATTAAGATTTCCAAAAATACCAGCCTCTTTAACAATGTAAACAGAACTAATGACTTGTATAAGAATTTCAAGAAAGATATTTTGCTAATATTCAACAGTAGTCAGAAAATGAATATGTTTCATTCATTTCCTATTCTTAATTAAAATTCTTTAGACCAAATAGGCCTAACCTTGGTCATTGACACATGATCTTGTTGATCTGCACTGTTCCTGACATTGCTGTATGATATCTACTAGGAAGTAATGGGATAAATATAAGAGTAAAATAAGTCCTAACTGATGTTGTGTTATTGTAGGACCACTGTCCCAGGTCAGGGGAGGGTCGAGTGCTCACGAATACCACATTATTTTTTGCTTGTCCCAAACCAGAATCCTGTAACCCAGGTTTTTTCTTTATTAATTTTAAAACTGTGAGATTGCTTTCAATGAGTAAGAGCTTGCTTTCAATGACTGCGAGCTTTACATTCAATATAATATCATTTTGTATGGCTGCTTTCATTTTTTTGTGATAATTTAATAGTATAGAGTAAAGTGCTATTTCTGATAAGATTGAAGATTCATAGTAATTTAGAGCTTGCCTTATGATAAAGACATAAAAGACACCAGCCCTGTCTTTTGATGAAGAACATCTGTTGACAGCTAGATGTCTTTTCTAGGTTTCTTCCTAGGTTGGTTGCTATCTCCATTGAATTTTTTGTACACCCTTAATCTCCCTTTATTGTATTCATATTTGGTCAATTCTTCAAGTCAGCTTCTCTAATTCATTTGAGAAATAGTTTAGTAAAACTTTTAAAAGTTTAAGTTTCTAACACAAAGTAATAAGTTTGCCTTGGCCTTTACAGTTACTATTCTCCAGCTGTTTTTTGTATGTTTATTGATAATCAACTGTTAGTTACCTTGCATCAAATGATAAAATATTTACATCAAATCTACTAATCCCTGATATATATCCTTAAAACACTGTGTTTATGAATGCCTGCTTGATAATTGGTGCAGAATCTTTCAGTTCATTGGCAGTCACCCTGCAGATTTCTACTATAAACTTGTGTTAGATAATACAATTTATTTTTTCATCGCTGGCACCTTGTGATTTTCTTATATTATGACAACATTACCAATATCTGATTAAAGAATACTAAAACATTTGAACGAGCTAATGCATTACATCAGGAAATGTAATCAAACAAATAAAATTATTCAAAAGTAGTTAGTGGTATATAAATGTTAATCAGGGATTTTTTTAAGCTTCATTTACACTATGAATAGCCATAAAAGAAGATAGATATTGTGGATTCGTTTATGTTTTTTTGGTGTACCAATTTTTTGTGGAGTAAAGAAAAAATGTATTATTGTGGATGTTGTGTGGTTTTGTCAAATTTTGCATACAAGCCTATGGAAAGTGTGTACTTCGCTGAACATTAAAATTTGTGGTTTTCCTTTACCCAAGAAATCCACGAAAAATTGGTACGCCATGATTATGGGGGTTTTTAACGACATTGACTACCCACAAGGGTCTTGCACCGTTGGTGGTACGCCATGAATAATAATGAATCCACAGTATGTCATATATAAGACCGTGTTCGGTAGGTGTGCTGGTTAGTCTGATATAAATCTTACATGTCTATTAAATGTTTAGTATCAGATCATGCTTGATCATAGATGAGATTGTTGAAGGGGATTATATATGCAACATTTGTTTAATAGCTGAATTAGCCAATTATTTGATTTTTCAGAATTTATAATTTTGCAGCAAAAGATATTTTTCTGTGACAGAAAAATCTTCAGATATTCCTATTGAAATAGTTTGATACTGTTGATTTTATTACAAGAAGACCACAAAAATTTGATTTTTCTTTCATTGGATATTCTGTATCAATCTTACTAAGATTCAATAAGTATTTAAAAAATTGCAACATCAAGAAACAAAAGTGTTAGGATGAATCTCCATATCATTCCAGATTCTGTTTGAAGTAAAATACATTATACAACAGACAAGTATCAGTGAGGTTAACATACAACACACACATTCAAATTTATCACATTCATCTTTTCAGTCTGAGATAGTATAGTAATAACCATCTCATAACAGAACATTTATTTGTTATGCATGCTGCAGGCCCCTCAATTTTTTGGTAAATAAAAGAATTTTACAGTGTCCATGGGATGTTGAACACAATGTTAATGATGGTGGATTGGTGTGTGAAAAAGGCGATAAAGATAAAATTCATTTATATTCTTTTCACCAATATTTTGTGCATTTTATACATATGTACCAATTCACTAGTTTTAATCTACGAATGGGATTTTAACGACCTTGACTACCCATGAGGGTCTTGCACGGTCAGCAAGAAGAAATGTCTACAACACCTGGTATTCCCAGGCGGTCACCCATCTAAGTACTAACCGAGCTAGACATTGCTTAACTTTCGGTGATTAGACAAAACCGGTGTTTTCAACATGAAAATATATTTCATTCAGTCATGTATAAAAGTTGTTGGCTTTTTTTCCAAGTTTATATCTATAATAAAAATCTTTCACATTGAAACTTATTTCAACAAAAATACTCTTTTTAAAGCTTTTTCGGAGATTTCAAATACATTTTCTCTTTTTTAAAAATATATAAGAAAATACATTTTCTTCCATGTGGTCACTACTATTCTAACTTTCCTTTTTGGGCCAGATAGGTATTTCATTAACAGTATATTGTGACCCATCAAACATAAAAAAAAATGTAAAATGAATATATTTAATATTTAAATCATCTAGGTGTTTTTTGCAATGAGAGCATTCTTAAACTAAAAATGTGATCTATAGTTTAAGTCACAGATCAGTATGTTTAACTAAATTCACATAAAATGAAAAACTTACATGTAACAAATGCTACAACCTTTCCTTTTACATCATTAAAATTAACATCACAAATTATGCTTAGAATAAAGCTACAAGTCTGGGAGACACATCTTACACCTAAGCTGTTGAAACAGGTATCAACATTATTAAGGACCAATTATATGCTAATGCATTAAAATTGAGGACAAACAATAAAAGATCTGCACTCCTAAATCAAGTGACATTTTATATTCTTCAGTTATGAAACTTGAGATCAGATTCTTGTGATGCTTGAAAAGCTTTTGAAGAGTAAATGAAAATTACAACATTCTATTGATCAAATATTCCTCAGCTGCAAAATACAATGTAAATCATAGAGTTACAGGAGAAATTGGCAATAAAATACAAAAAAGGTCTCTTGATTTATTGTCATAGCACACCAAAATAGGAAAAGAGAATAAAATTACCTTAAAATTCTAATTTAAATGTTACACCATTGTTTTTATGTTGTCAATCAAAATGTATCCATGGTGGAGAATGAAACACACAGAATTTCTACATCCAAACATCATTTCACATTAACACAAATTTTGCAATCACACATGTTCATCTGAGATGATCAAATTCTTCAAGATCAATTGCAAGAAAAAGCTGAAAAATGATTTGATGAATTTGCATACCAAAAATAAATCAATTGGTTTACAAAATAGTCTGGTATCATATTTATAAGGAGAGTAATCAAAGCTAAAAGACTGAATAAGAGAACAAATAATTTGTATTACACAAAGTATCACCACAGAGCATGAAATTGCCAGTTTAATTACAGGGGAGAACAATTTATACCACTGAACTACAACCTTGCCATCAAGTTATTATAGAATACTATTTTGATGTATCTTCCAGATTCTTGGCACAAAGCAGAGGAAATCTCTGCAGCTCAAAATAACATTAAACTTGAGTATTAGGATACTAACAAAGATTAATACATTTTCTGTTATATAACTTATTTATTCTAAATTACATTATTTTCAGCTTAAAAATAATTTATTTCATACAGAATAATCATAGTTCTTTTATTTGAAATCTTCGAGCAATACCACATATGTTTGTTACTTTATGATGAATCAGAAAATTTTGTTTGAAATTCATGCAGTCATATTGATATTCAGGTAAAACCATCAGAATTGGTTTTAACAACAAATCTTGCATATGTCTCTTCCTATTCTAAGCTACTGTATATCTAAACCTTTACACCAATCTGCCATCTGTATCACTAGCTGTCAACACTGAGGTTGTGAGTTCAAACCGAACCTGCATGGTAGGCGCTTTTAAGCCTCTAACTCCAATCTTTAATTGACTAGGATCATGGTTCTCTCAGGGCACTGAGTGGCTCAATCCACCACCAATAAAAACTGACCACCACGATGTGGCCAATAGTGTTAAACATTAACAATCCATCAATCATGCAAGTGGATAATATTCCCAGTTCATATATCACATAATTTTGAATGAGTGAGTAAGATAAATGTATTCATTAAACTTAAAAAAATTCCATGTTCTAGATTATCATTCTTCATGTAGCAGAATGATGACTTAACTATTAGCATGATGTATTTCTATCACAATATGAAAATTTCAACATTTTTATCCAATATGAATTAGAACACCAACATGGACCAAATCAACAGGTCAAAAAATTGAACTTAATAGTTTTCAGTTTTTTCTAACTGACTGTTTGCATGTAAATTTGAAATAAAGCGTCTTCATTGATTACATAATGGTTGTTTTCTTAGGTTTTTATTAGATTCATCCCAGCTGAGAAATGCTGCTTCATTACAATCAAATCCTGATTGATGGCCAATGTTACCCTTGCCAATAATTTAACATGGAGCTATGTGTGCAAAAAGCATGGATTTAATGATAAAAATATATTTCCAATGAAAATTTTGATCACAACTCATTTCAGTTGTTACCATAATTTTCCCCAAATCCTTATAGAAATGTTAGAAATATTAACCTGAGAATTCTTACTTGACTATTTTATCATTGTTTATATGAATTTCACTTTTCTAATGGGCATATATAACTCTCGTAAAATTGTAAAGCTGCACTCATTTTAAAAATCAAGAGGGTTATTTGATATTCAAATTTTTCTAATAAAAATCAATGAAATCCATAAACAAATTGTAGGAATGAGAACACTTACAAAACTATTCTTAATTTGCCTCATGCTTCTAACAGGTCATGACTGTCACAAAAATTTCAAGTGGCATGGATTCATTTTTAATATCTTGACTGATATATTTTTAAATAACCTCCATATGTTATATGAATTTCAATGATATCTATAAACATATAGGTCAAACAGCACTTTCAAGACTATTTCACAATGACAATCTGACTAAAATCAGCTGTTAAGTTTGTTCCTCTCTCCGATTGACTTAAACTTCAATTTGCAAAAAAATATGTATAAGTTACCAACATTTTCAAGACAAAAGAAAAACCATACATGAACATGTTTTTCACCCTCAGTCTTCAGAATATTTTTTATTTAGTCATTTTAAACTTTTGTGCTGTGTGTGAAGACAAGGGGAGATAACTTTGAATGCTTCTAGTAAAACTTTCAAAACAAAGACTTTGACATCAATTTAATGGGAGTCGACAATTCAGTAATTTCTTTTATTTTAGAAAAAATAAATGATGACAGTGTAGTTTGAAGTTAAATATTTCCTTATCTCTTCTCAGCACTTTCTTAATGTAATCTGCCAATTAGTAATTTATCATGTAAACTGAAATCAATGAAGAGAGCCAATAAAACCTGTTTATAAATCAACGATTTGTCATTTCTCAGTGTTGACATCGTCAATGGTTTCAGGCATGCCAAGATTAATCCATGGCAAGTCTGGTGAGAATTAAATTTGACAAGCTGAGAATTAAATAAGGATTCGAGCTACTATCCGTTTGTTGCTGTATGGGTTATGTCAGAATGAGGAATATGTCTGCATTTCTAATTGGAAATTTATTTGTGAAAAAAATGTACCCCCAGGACAATTCAGATGTACAAGGTCCTGCAATAGTTTTATCCTATAATAATCATTTTTTACAAATACATGCTAAATTCTAAAAGAAACACATAACTCAATGAAAAGTGTGTTTGTGTTTGTAGAGTACTATGACTTCACTGTTATTAACAGAGTGTTCTTTGTAAAATGTGTGTTGTAGTTTCAGTGATCTTTGTGAAATGTGTGTTGTAGTTTCAGTGTCCTTTGTGAAATGTGTGTTGTTGTTTCAGTGTCCTTTGTGAAATGTGTTTTGTAGTTTCAGTGATCTTTGTGAAATGTGTGTTGTAGTTTCAGTGTCCTTTGTAAAATGTGTGTTGTAGTTTCAGTGATCTTTGTGAAATGTGTGTTGTAGTTTCAGTGTCCTTTGTGAAATGTGTGTTGTTGTTTCAGTGTCCTTTGTGAAATGTGTTTTGTAGTTTCAGTGTCCTCTATAGATATGTCTTTATGTTAGTTGTCTCAAGGAGGTTATATGAGAAGGAGAGAGGACGAAAGACACTAATTACACATAAAATGTTACCGCCTTTTCTGTAAGTGGGTGTTAATTAGTTGAGATCGATTCGGTCGCAGAGGGAGACTTTGTTCTAATTACACATCCGAGTAAGAACGGAAACACCCGAAGTGTTATAAACCGATCAAGATTTTACAAAATAAGCCTGAGTTCATGGCTCAATTTTCGACAGTATTTTTATAGCCTTACTTACGAGAAGTGAAGGTTTGGCCAGGATTATATATGGAATTAAAATTTAAAACATAAAATAGTTTTCAAAATGTGCTGGAAAAATGTCCGTAAATAAAAGAATAGTCACGCTTTCCTGTCGTGGAATCTTTATTAACAAATTTACGTATTTTCTTTTTTTTTTATAAATATTACAACTGGGCATTGCCTGAAAAGAGTATTGATTAAGAAGAAATTTACACATATACCATGTGTATTGTTGTTGTTGTTGTTGTTGTTGGGGGTCACATATAGAGAGGTAACAATCTACATTCCTGGTAATCCTAGTACATTTATTACATGTACAAAATGCATGTATTCATTTTCTGTCATTTAACCGTTTTATTAAGCCAATGAAGTACTGATTTTAACACAATCTTAATTAAACTTGGTGTATAACAAGGTATTGATTTGGCGTGGTCACATCGAGAATTTTCAAAAATAAAAATTGTAACATGTTTCTTTATTTTTCTTATTTTTTTGTTTCTTTGCTTTCAGTGAGAGCCCGTCAAATTAAAGGGAACCAAAATTAAAATATTGGAAAATAAGATAAACAGATGCAAAAACATTTAATTCTGCACAGAAACGATTTAATGAGAAAAACTGCTATGTCCTGATGTCTACAGCATTCCACCCGGAAAACTCCTTTGTTTCAATAAAACTAAATCGCTCCGGTCGAAACTGGTCACTTTAACAAAGGTACCTCACATATTCCTTTCAAGGATATAACCTTCTATTTCCCATTTCCAGGAGCCAACATGGGAAGTGGAAATCTAAGCGCCTATGCCTATATCTACAACCTACACAATGAGAAACACACTTTTCGTTGGCTCTAGATAGATTTCTCTTCGTTTCAATTACAAATATTTGCTCCGGTCGCAACTGGTCACCATAACGAAAGTACCTCACATATTTCTCTACTTTCTATGATATTACCTACCAATTATCATGGGCAGCACCATACAGGTGAAGCGAAAATCCTTGTTTAAAGCAAGGTGGGTTTCAATGGAAATTGCATTTTTACATTTCTTTAAACCCTTATAACTTTGTCATTTCTTAATCAATTTTCACCGTAGTTAGACGATATACTTTCGAATTTTGCGTCAAATGATAATGTACAATAATAACACATTTAAACTGATTAGTAACAATAAGTACACCTGTATTTTGATGGCCCACTCACCGATCACGTGACATTAGCGATTCTCCTAATCACAGGGACTGTTCACGGTAACAGCCTGGTACATCAGAAGGCCATATCAAGTGGGTGATAAACATGTCGGTTTCTTTATATTTTTATCATTTTCCTCTGATCTAATTACTATCCTGGGGATGCTAATTTTATATCAAGCAGAGTGTTCACTCTCCTTCTCATATAACCTCCTTGGTTGTCTCAATACACAAAAACACATTCCACAGAGGTGTATGTATGAGATACACATTGAGGGCATTTGCCTGAACGGGTGTATCTAATTTACACCAAGATAATTATTGTCAATGCAAAATGATAGTTTTCAATAATTTTGGATGGGGTCTTTCAGCAATTTGACAATGTGTTATTGAAAAGCATGATAAATGCAGGGTATCCAATTTCATTTATATGACATCTTGGTGTAAATACTTCAGAAAAAGTAACAAGAAGTCACATTTCATAGAGAATATGTACAAAGTGTTTAGATAAAAACAGGCAGTACTGAATAAAACCGTCATGTAAATGATGTTGACAGTAACTTGTTTTATATAACAAAAGCAAACATAAAAGAATGAATCAGTAAATCAAGAAATTTTTTTAAAAATCTAAAATATTCTTCTCCTTCCCTTCAATTGTTGACATACAGCTGCTTCCAGTCAACACAGTACATATTAGTTTTCTGTTTTTACAAATCACAACTGTTACAATTAAAATTTACATATTCTGACCATAAATATTGCATATAATGGTGTAGAGTTAATAAACCAACAATTCATTTTCTTCTTATATAATATTCACCTAAAGTAATCTGTCAAACAGATGCTTTTTTGTCTGTCACTTAAAATTTTTTAAACCAGTAAACTTTTAGAATGTTGCTATCTAATATCTTAAATTTCAGATGCACCAAGGTTGCATTAGGATGTATATATGGATTTGTAGGAGAGGCAAAAAAAACAAGTTTAAAATTTTTTTTTATTACAATGACCTTTTACCTTCAGACCCAAAATATCAGTAGAGGCGTCTTTATAAGCAAATTTTGGAGAAAATTGGACATGGTTCAAAATATATCATAAATCATAGGAGAACCAAAATTTAGACCTATTTTCAGTCTACCAATTGCTGCTGTCATCTTGACCTTTAACCTTATGACCCTGAAAACAATAAGGTCCTTTATTTTCACTATTATTCATTAACAATAGGAAAAAAGCTGAATCTCAACAGATTTTTTCCTGAAATGACACTTCCAAAATTTCAGTTGTAGGCACTGTGACATTCACCTTTGACTTACTGAAACATTCCATAAGGGTTTTTTTCTTTCAAAAGGTCATTTTCAGGGTTAGTTTAGTGAAGGTATGACATGGTTCAGAAACCAAAATTTTAGCCCTATTTCAGTATACCTCTTGCTGCTGTGACCTTGATCTTAGACCTAGTGACCTCAAAATTAATAGGTACATTCTATATTGACCATTATAAGACCATGTGTGGTATTAGTTGCACATATAGTACGAAAGATCATCTTCAACCATCATTTTGCACTGTCAGTCTATCAAAGCTGCTGTTACTTTGATGACGTGTGACCTCAAAATTGACTAATGTTCCAGGTGAGACAAAAACCAGAAAATAACACTGAGAGGTCAACATACCTTTTTATATGTTTTGCTATCATAATGTAACTTATACTCATTCTATTTGGTAACTGCCATAAAATACTCAAATATGTGGATAGTTCTAAATGCTTCATACGACTGGAAATTAAAAGTTCAAAGCTAATATAAAAATAAGAAGATATGGTATTATTGCCAATGAAACAACTCTCGACCAGAGACCAAATGATGTTGAAGTTAACAACTTAAGGTAACCATACTGCCTTCAACAATGAGCAGAAAACTATACAGCATGGTAAGCTATAAAAGACACCAAAATGACAAATGTTAAACAATTCAAACAAGAAAACTAAAAACCTGATTTATGTACAAACAATAAACGAAAAAAAAAAAAAAATATGATATACAGCAACAAAAAACAAACACTGAATTACAGGCTCCTAACTTAGGACAGAATGTGGCAGGGTTAAACATGTTTTCTGGCGCCATACCCTCCCCTGATTAACTAATATTTTTTTAGACCTCAGAAGCATTTAATTGTCCATAATATTTCTGTAACAATATATATCATACCATAAATATCATTTAATCCTTATCTATAACATTTTACCATAAAGAAGTCTGCATTTAAAAAAAAAACACCGACTAAAATTGGTCATTATACAGAAATGTTCATGACTTATAAGTATTTTTTCTTGTAATATTTTTTTACATTGATCGCTGACAATTTTCTAATGCAACAGGACCATCCTATTAAAATCTATAAACAGGCTGGGTAGACAGCATCCAATTAATCCATGGGACATAAATATCACTTTAGCTTTTATTTTTATTATGTCAAAGCCAAGGGAGGAGCATAAATCTACTGAAAATTTAATTACATATATCATAAAGGACTTATCTTGTCCTTTGTAATTTCCTTGTATGGTTACTGTTGTAGTGACACTAAAGGTCTGCAGAAGACAAGGAACAAATTGATGCTGATTTTATGATCGAAATTATGGTCTGGCTTCAGTCTAAAAGAGATAATCTACCACAGAGGAAATCCAGTAATGAATATAATCCAATCACAAGCTAAAATTTATGTTTTATAATTATATCTGAGAAGACTTTTACTTTAGTTAAATTTGTCTCTGGAGAGAAAGAGTTTAGGTAAATTGTATAGTAGAATTCAATTACACTGTCTTTAAAGTCTTTTGTTGTATGATGGTGTTAGTGTTTCAATGTTCAAAGTTGAAAAAAAGAATTAGAAATGAATTGATTTGCAAATAAATATGTAGACAAATTTCATTTCATCATATAACTGTCAGACAAATTTTGTGTGCAATTAAGATTCTACTTTCAACAAGAATGTCAAAGTTCCATTTTTGACCCCTGTTTTTTCTTGATAAGTACAACACTTGCTTATATATTTTTAATATAAGGGAGCATAAGATTTTACAAATCCCTTTGGAAGGTGTCTGAAAAGTAGTGCACTGAAGAGGGAATTTTAATTCACTCTTAGTGAATACAAATTGGAAACCACAATTATAGTCAAAAAGTCTTGAAAAACTGTTAATTTCTTTTTGTAATTTTTACTTAATTGTTCACCATAAATTATACTTTCAAAGGATAATTATTTGCAATTAATACTAATTTGATCGATTTATATACTTTTGGAAATAATATGGAGTAAAAGTTTACAAGGTAAATAAATATAATATTAAGTTCTGGTCAACAAAAATATCACAAATATCACAAATGATGTGGTCATAATGATAAATAAACTGTTGATACAAAGATATGTCTTGCCTGAAAATTTGAAATCAAAGTACTGAAGTACTGAACATCGGATGATCGCAAGTTCTGGTGGATGGTCACAAGCACTTGTCTCAGAAAAAATAAAAATGTGTCCATAGTACACGGATGCCCCACTCACACTATCATTTTTCTATGTTCAGTGGACCGTGAAAATGGGGGAAAATCTCTAATTTGGCATTAAAATTAGAAAGATCATATCATAGGGAACATGTATTCTAAGTTTCAAGTTGATTGGACTTCAACTTCATTAAAAACTACCTCGACCAAAAACTTTAACCTGAAGCGGGACGGACGAACAGACGAACGAACGAACGAACGGACAGACGGACAGACGCACAGACCAGAAAACATAATGCCCCTCTACTATCGTAGGTGGGGCATAAAAATCACATCCCTATACCTGAAAGTTAGGTTAAGGTACATAGATATATTATTTTCTGAGACAAGTTCGTGTGTGGATGATGAATAAATGACAGGGAATTCAACCTCATTATATTGTAGTGATATTATCATTTGTTATCAGTATACTCTGGTTTGTTGTTATATATTATATTAATATTTGTATAACAGCTATATATAATTTTCATCCATTTGTATATCATTCTATTCTACTATTCTAATGATAGTGCAAGTGCAAGTGTATGGTGAACACTCTTTTGTAATAATTCGTTTTTCTAATAGATTGGATTTGAGTAGGCATTCATATTTTCCTGTGTTTGTTGCAAAACGTTCTTGAGATATCCTTCCGCAGGCGTTAACACAAATTTTCAGTATTCTTGATTTGTTATTGATATATATATTTCTCATGACAAAACATTTTCATATCATTTATCTATGTTCTTAAAAATTATTTTCATGAATATTTATGGATGAAATTAACATATAACAAGCGATAAGGAATGTTATTTTGCACTCGATAATATCCGCGTAATTATACAAAATATGTTTCGGTTATCAGTCAAAAACGCAAGTCACTTTGGTAGAAATGTCTGTGGCAACATAACACCTGAATGCCCTCACGGTCATCAGCTGTAAAAAGACAATCTGATGGACAGCAACATTGCTAAGTAATCCAAAATCACTGGACCATGACCTAGGGGGCACAGCCTCTAAATAGTCAACAAACTGATATGTACTGATAGTAATGCAATTTTATAGAATATATCATTGATTTATCACAAATAGTTCCTATCAAACTGACTTAAGCAGAAAACCTAACAATTGTTGACACATCCGCCAGAAAAGCAACACCTATGTCTTGCTTTCTGCAACTTTCGTCGCAGGTGAGACAAAAGTAGCATGATTCTGCTATCTGAGAAAGAACAAATGACTTTATATTTTCATTTCAGTATGAAAAATTCATATCTTTATTCTAATATAAAATTCATATCTTTATTCTAATATAAAATTCATATCTTTATTATTCATAGATGCATACATGTGTATTTTGGTAGGTTGTTATAAAATCTGTTCTCATAGTACAATTAGTTCTGTCTTTATGCAGTATCTGTTCTTATAAGATTATCTTAACATCTGTTCTAAAAAATTATTTTAAATGTTTTGCTATCTAGCAAATACATAGAACTAGTTCTAATACAAAGTTTCATGTCCTAAAGTAACAAAACAATGGAAAAACACAACTAAAAAGTACATGATAAAATTAAGAATTGAAATGGGGAATATGTCAAAGAGACAACAACCTGACCAAAGAGCAGACAACAGCCGAAGGCCACCAATGGGTCTCCAACGCAGCGAGAAAATCCCGCACCATGAGAATACATCTTCTTTTTTATACTTTACATATTATTTTTGTTGCTGAATATCTTAAACTAAAGTAGAAAATTTCATTTTCATAGCAGCACCAGATTTTTTCATTGCTGGGTAAAAAACAAAATTTCAGTATAGGAAAACTTCTTTTGAGTTAGTCTACAAACTAAAATTCCTCAAAGTAAAACAAATTTGTGTTAAATTTCTAACAAAATCCATTCAATACTTTAAACAATTTAATCATTTGATTTTTTAACTCTATAAAAGATTAATAATGAATAAGGTGCATTTCTTTGGTTCTCCAGTATAGATGAAGGTGGGAATATCAAGCACACAACTAGTTACATGTAAGTTTGTACTAAAGTTTAACAAATTAAACATAGCTAGCATGAAATCTAATAGGAACTATTAAATTTAAAGAGAACTTACAGTAAAAATAAAAACATCCAGGAATATCTCCCATTGTCTGTTTAACATCCGCAACTTTAGATCTCATACCATATCCATGGCATCACTTCTAAAACACAAATTATAATCAAATATTTTACGATTTTATCATTTCCTTCATTAATTTTTATCAAGTTAATTAAGCGAAATTAAAACGAAGAAACTGAAGATAAGCCTCGGAAATTCAGCCATTGTATAACTAGGCAAACTATGGTTAAACACGAAGGCCGAACTTGATTGAAGGTTTCTCACCAGGCAATGAGAACATATTTCAATGCTGATCAATAAACAACTTTCTTTAACAAAGCTATAAACTTCAAGTGACTGCCAGCTGTTCTTACACTTTAAAATACTAGTTTTTATTTTTTACTTGAGTCTTTGTTATTTATTTGTTATGTATAATTCTACTCTAAATATTGATAATCAACACAATATCAACAATTTTTGTAACACTGAAGCATAAGAATAACTGGAGCATTAAAAGCAAATGAATGAAAATACAAAAGCACAACATGCAGCACTGACTGTAATCTGGAATTAAAAGAATGTATGTAATTATATTGATTTGTAATATCCCAGAGCAAATACAGTACCTATTTGCAAATCCATAGAGTTTCAATGTTTTAATCAAAATCTGAATGCAAACTAGAGGCTCCTGGGAGACTTTAATTGCCCCCTCTGGCTAAAGTAGCCATTCTGCTAATTATAACAAGAACCCTTGCAAAAATAACTGGTTAACCATCTATTAAAGCTTACATTCAGGGAATTATAAATATAAATGGGTTTTCCTAAAAATATATTCAATATACGTGTTAACTTCCATCCATGTGATTTTCACTACACAAATAAAACAAGAAAGACACCAAGAGGGCAAAAACCATTAGTCTAAGAAAGACTGCAGGTAACACCATAGGAAAAAACCCAGAAAGACAAACAAATGTGCACAAAACATAACACAGAAAACTAAAACTCAAGCAACACTAAAACTCAAGCAACACTAAAACTCAAGCAACACTAAAACTCAAGCAACACTAAAACTCAAGCAACACTAAAACTCTTGGAAGTGAACTAAAGTTCTCCAAAAAATGTGCACCAAATCATGATAGTAATAAGGAGTAAATATTGTAAATAGAGGAATTCATCACTACGGTGAAGAGCTTCCTTGTACGAAACAACCTCAATAACAAAATCATACTAGGAAATGTCAGCCTTGGAACATCTTATCAACTAGGAAGTATATACTTTATGTACAGGTGGAGAAAAAAATTAATTACATGAAAAGAATCCTGTTTTCTGTAACCTATATTTCTGAGGTGTGATACAAATAGACATTATAGATCCCTGCTACTTAGAAAAATCCAGATGTACAGGGATGAAAATGGAAAGTATATCATATTGTTTGGTTTTCTTTACATTAAATTTTTTTTTTTTTTTTTTTTTTGTTTTAACGCCACTTTACACCGCTTTTGGGCTATTTCGTGGCGGCCAGTTTTATTGGTGGAGGAAGCCGGAGTGCCGGAGAAACCACCGACTTGATAGGAAAACTGACAATCCTAGTCAATTAAGATTGAGTGTCAGAGCGGGTTCGAACTCACAACCTCAGTGTTGACTGGCTAGTGATTACAGTAGTAACTACTTAGACCACTCGCCACCGAGGCCCTACATTAAATTAGACATGTAAATGAATGTCAGATACCACTAGTTTAAAATGTACATTAAAAAATAGTTGCAATGGTTTTAATTATTATTGCGAAAAATTGCGACAGAATAGGTATTGCAAAAATAAAAATTGCATTTTTAATATTGATAGCATTATTTGTATATTAAGCATTTCCTGAAATCGCAATAAACAACCTATATAAAAATAAGAAGATTGAGACAACTCTCCACAAGAGACCAAATTTTTTGTTCGTTTTTCAACAATTGCAATAACAAATGCATGCAAATTTACAGTATTTCATATCAAATCACATGACAATTCATGGTTAGATATTTTACCATTGAAACAATAACAAATTTTTCACACACAAACATTGAGGAGATTCAAACTACAGTAATCTGATTTTTCTCAACATAATAACTAGCATTACATCATGGCTCATTATCACTATACCAGTCTACACAACAGCACTATAATGAAGACTGACAGAAAGAGTCTAGTCAATAGGGTGCAGCCATGTTATATATAACTGTATTATTACAATATAATTATGATTGAAGTAAGAAATTGAACATGAAATATTGTGACAGGGTAAATATGAATAAAATATGTGAGAAATAAGTCAAAGAGGCAACAACCCAAATACACAATGAAACCAAAACAATTTAACTAATGGTCAAGTCAGTCTTTAGTCTATAACAGTGACCTAATGTTAAATTTTACATCATTTTGGTGTCTGGTGGAGAGGTGTCTAGTTGGCAATCATACCGAATTTTATTTTTATATTTAGCTTTAAACCATAAACCATATGTCATGCTCAAAGATGTCCTATGTCAACCAACTAAGATCTGCATCAATACCAATTTTTTATAGGACAACAGTTAGTTATTGATATGGATTACCATGGACAAAACTCCTGATTTGGTACATTAATTTGTTGCATGGTAAAAAATTAATGTTTTTTTTAATAGTCATTAAACAAAGCTGCAAGAAGTCTTTATTAGGCATAATTTGTTGATTAAATTTTGTTTTTGTAATCTATAAAACTGTTATGATCTTAAATAATGTTTTTTATAACAGTCAGTAAACAAAGCTGCAAGCATTCTCTGTTAAGAATAATTTGTTGATTAAATTTTGTTTTTGTTATCTATTTAACCTTTATTTTAGAGTTCAAAAGTTTTCCTTCACTGACTTTCATTTTATATTTTTTATATACGTTTTGTTGGTGCACTGGTAGAGTTTAAAAAGAGAATGGTTGAGATCTCAAAAACAAGTTAAACCCTGTCACATATGCATTTGCTGTCCCAAGGTCTTGTCAGTGGTCATATACTGTAATATCTTCATGTTTTTGTTATACAGAGAATTTAGTATTGATCATTGATATTTGATTGTTTTTGTTTAATCTATTCATTACCTTTATAAACTTGTGTAGATATAGAGTCAAGATATTGAAAGACACCTGTCTATTGGTTGAGATTGTATGTTGCTGTTACCTGTGTCTTTTGGTTATATTTGTCATTGGGTTGCTGTCGCTTTGATGTAGAACTCCTTTTATTCCTTTAAAATGATAAAAGATGTTGACTATTTGGGGTCTTAATTTAGCTTATCATTTTTCTTCCTTTGAATCTACCAAA
This sequence comes from Mytilus coruscus, assembly GCA_017311375.1. Taxonomy (NCBI): domain Eukaryota; kingdom Metazoa; phylum Mollusca; class Bivalvia; order Mytilida; family Mytilidae; genus Mytilus; species Mytilus coruscus. The sequence continues at coordinate 35,428,929 of CM029603.1, read as the reverse complement.
TGAATAATTGATATAAAACTGACCAACATTATTTCACTGTGAAGACAACCAATGCTAGTTTATTGGAAATAATTGAAAAAAGCCTACATATTGACCATCATTTCACATATTGGTTTGCTGAATAATGGTGAAAAATTATACAATAGATAAGATATAGTACCAGCAATGATTTTCATAAACATCAAATATAAATATAGTAATTACAATGTGTAATTAGTAGTAAACAATAGTAAACCTATACAATCTTTCTTTTCACAATTAGCTCATCAAGTACTTTCAAACACTCTTACAAACAGATAGAATTCATCGATGTCTGTATTTTTGTCAGCTGTTCGTTTATAAAATGATCAATAGTACTATAATCATTTTCATCAGAATTTTCAATCTTGTTTTATTTCTTTTTTCATATTCTTCCTGTTATAATAGTTAATTGTTCAATAAAAATAATTATAGAAATCATCAGCAGAAAAACTAAGAGGTATGGTGGCTTTTAATCTATAACATGTTTATTCCATGTTATTACATTGATCTACTAATATCAATTTTTCCCTTTTAATCAACAAAACAAGAGAATTAATATAACTGGAGCACCTAAATGAATTTTGTGGATTCTATTAGACTTTAATAATGAGTTTCGATGGGTTTACTTTGTAATAGTGTATGAATTAATTGTAAAATTTGGCACTTTTGACAAGTAGTTACGAGAAGGGTTATTTATAGAAAAAGTTACATCAAAATGTTACTTTACACTAATAGAATCTATCTTTCATTAAATTAACCTGATACTGGTTTATAAACCAGCATGTAGAAGTTTTCTCTCCTCCTTTTGCAATTATTTTGTTTGGCATCACACATATACAATTTAAAAAATTTTGTTGAGAAAATTATCATACAGACAGCTTGATTTCTCCTACATAAGGAAACCAATTTGACTAATTCAAAACAAAACTGAAATAAATAAATTTGATGTACAGTATGTACCTTAAAAAAAATGAAATGAAATGCAGCAACATACTGGTAACCAATTGTCAAAAGAGGAGAGCTTAACAGTCGATGGAAGGTCTCCAACAATGAAAAGAAGAGTTTACACCTTTCAGCAAGACCAACTACAGTTGACCAATATATACTCTTTGATATCCATTGATATGTTTTTAAACTCTTAAGGGGTCATTCTGGTCATATATTTTTGCAGTGCTTTCATATACTTGTATATCTTACTGTAATCATTAAATCAAAACTGTATACTGAAGTCTATGTAATCAGAGAAGCGTGGAATGTAGGTCATGGTGATCTACATTTTAATATTTATGTGGGACTAAATAAATGGGATAACTGGAAATGCTGCATACAAATAATGCTATAAGAATTTTAAAAATGTAAGTTTTTCTTTATTAGATGTATATCCTATCTTTTTCCTGTATAAAAACATTGCAAAAATTATGAATTTACAGTATACAGAACTAAATCCCATTCCTCCCACTTATTAATCTAGTAAGTCCACATAAAATTACTGGCCCCAAAACATCCAGTCCTCTGTCAATTTTAATAAAATTTTTAATGCTTAGATAACAATAACTTCCAATCAAATAAACTCAAACTTAATTATAGATGTAAGGACTTTCTATCAGGACTTTATTACATTGATGTAACTGGACAAAATTGACCACATAAAATAAACGTGGTTATGAAAGCAAAGTCATCCATAATCCAATTTTGGTAGGACGCTGAAAGGTACGTACAGGTTCAATACTGGTTTTTATTTAATTAACTGGACATTCTAAATTAACGTATCATGGACAGTTAGATCATGAGCAAGATTAATAACGGACAGGCCAAATGAAACTAACAAGATGAATGATGAATGGATTTGACATTACGATCTAGCTGAGGTAACACCGGGATCCTTGGAAATTTTTGAGCTTTCAAAAACTTAATATCGCTTTTAAAAATGTTTCTAAAAAAATGTTTTGTATTATTCTCATCAAAATTGTTATTATATCTGTAATACACCTTAACAATTTTTTTCAGGTTGTGATTTCTTTTATAAGATTGCTATTTCCCCTTAGTGCCTCAAATTATATCAATGAAAAGATCAAAGCGAAAAACTACAAAATAAATAAAAGTCATACTAAAATATTGTATTTTTCATGGGATCATGCCTTGGAGAGGTTTTGATGAAATGAATTTCAGAACTTAATGATTAAAATCACTCAAAATCTCATTTGTTAGTTTGAAAAATGACCCTGGAGCAGAATGGTGGAAAATCAGTTTAACTTTTTTTACAACAAATGTATTACCATAAATCCATATTAAGATAAAAATAATATGCAATTTCTGCAAAAAATACCGAAAAACCTTATCAAGCTTTTTGTTTGATACTATTTCAACACTTACTTGAATAATGATGCAGACACAATAAAATGGTACCTATCTAATTAAAGGGAATCTGCACCATCAAAAATCAAAATGTTGAAACCAAACTGACATTTCAAGGCTGAGATACCATCTATCATCTTCTCCCTCTCCCACAAAAAGGTGTAAATAGACAAGTTTCTGAAATTTCTATTAGAGCTGAATGGGAAGTTAATGTGGTATCATTGCTGCCATGTATGTTATCCATGGAAATTTTATAAACAACCGTACAAAAAATTTTACCACCAAGTTCATAGAAGGTTTTTTGTCTCATTGGGTTGTTGTCCCATTTACATATTCACAAAACCTCTTTTTTGAACAATTGGTGGAAGAAGGACACCAAGACACAGTATGGGCTAGGTGATTTGAAAAAGTTATTTATCAAAATCATATTCATTATAAAACTTGCTTAACAAAAGTTTTAATCTGGATTTCTGGTACTTTTATTTTGACTCTAGTAGAACTGCAAACATACCAAATTTCTAAGTAAATACTTGTTTAACTGTCTTTAGTTTAATCATTGAACTCTTTACTTCCATGTTAAACACAAAGTTCATACAGAAGAATTTTCACTTGGTGAAAAGTGCCAGTCTCCTAATGAGGACCTTCATATGCACATACTAGTCAGTCTTTTAGTTGCTGATATTTTTTCAACGTACACATTTAACCTAGATCCTATAGTTTTAGAGATAATAGCCAAAACTGCAAAACCAGTAAAATCAACATTTCAGGGAAACAGGTTGTCAGATTTTCATAGTAGATAGGCATGTTGATTTTTTTTTGCATTTAATACTTTTAACCTAGCTGGGCCTTTATTTTTTAAACAACAGGCAAGAACTACCAATAAAAACAAGCATTCTGAGAGTATTGCATGGCAATACATAGTCCCCTACCAGTTAAGAATTCATTGCAAACAAAAATGCTAACTTGATCTATAACTTGTCATGGTGTAAACTATATAACAAATATCAAGTCAATATCTTCAAGCATGACAAAAAAAGTGTGGAAAACTGATTTTTTAAGTGAATTTTCTAAGTCCAAGGACCATAACTCTGCACAAAATCATCAGACCGGAACAAAATTCAAACTTGATCTGTAACTTGTCATGATAAAACTATATATAAATAAGAAGATGTGGTATGAGTACCATATATCAAATTAATATCTTCAAGCATGAAGAAAAAAAGTGTGGAAAACTGATCTGCTGAACTGACGGATGGACAGACAGACAGACAGATGGACGGAGTACAAACCTAAAGTCCCTTTGACTTCGTAGGTAGGGGACTAATTAACAAGAGTGCACACGCTGAAATGTCTCGCCTGCTTTACTGATCATTGATTTAATGTTGAAAGTCTTTAAGATAAAGGTTTTACTATAAGTGTCACATAAACTTAACATTTTTAAAGATCCATGACAATGAGGTCAAGCAAGGTCATATAAATCCTGTCAGACATACATGTATACCTTACAATCATTCCATATGCCAAATGTAGTTAACCTATTGCTTAAAGTACTTGTAAAAAAGACCAAAACACAAAAACTTATCATTGACCAATGAACCATGAAAATGAGGTCAAGGTCAGATGATGCCAACTAGAGAGACATGTACACCTTACAATTATTCCATACACCAATAATATAGTTCACCTATTGCTTAAAGTACTTAAAAAACAGACCAAAACACAAAAACTTAAAATTGACCAATGAACCATGAAAATGAGGTCAAGGTCAGATGATGACGGATAGAGAGACATGCAACCTTACAATCATTATAGCACCAAATATAGTTCACCTACTGCTTATAGTACTTGAAAAAAAGACCAAAACACAAAAGCTTAATATTGACCAATGAACCATGAAAATGAGGTCAAGGTCAGATGAAACCTGCCAGATTGACATGTACCAAATATACCCAATATTTAAAATAAGTGAGAAATTAAGATACAATCTTTTTTTTCTCAAGCAGTTGCTGAACCATGAAAATGAGGTAAAGGACAATGGACATATGACAGACAGAAACTACATAACATAATGTAAATGCATACAAGGTATGAAGCATCCAGGTCTTCTTTCTACCTTCTGAAATATAAAGCTGTATACAAATAATTTACACCACCACCGCTGCCGCAAGATAGTAATCCCAATGTCTCGCATACAACAACTTTTATTGCAGGCGAGACAAAAATCAACATTTCAGGGGCAATAACTCCAAAACCGATCTACAGAATTTTCAAAAATTTTCAAGGTAGATAGAGTTTGTTGTGATTTTTCCATATTTTTTTCACTAATTGCTATAGTTTTCGAGATATTAGCCTCCCAAAATACAATTTGACACCTATGTTTTATTTTTATCCATGGCAGCCATGTTGGTTGTTCAACCTACACAAAATCACAACCATCTTAGAAGACATCCTATAGATGAAGCAGACACACTTTGATTTCAATCCATTGAGCAATTTCAGAGGAGACTTAAAAAAATAAATGTGGAATGAGTCCATGGGACACAGATGATGCCCGCTTGCATATCATATAAAGATGTAAAGGGACATAACTGAAGAACAGTAAAAGTGACGCTACCCAAATTTTACTTGATCTGAGTTTTGTGGTAATAAGCATTGTGTATAAGTTTCATAACATTTGTTTGAGGCAAACTAAAGTTGGAGAACAGAAACAAAATATTCAGCAATTTTATGTTTATAAAGGGCATAACTAAAGAACGCTAAAAGTGATGCCACCCAATTTCAAACTTGATCTGTATTATGTGGTAATAAGCATTGTGTATAAGTTTCATAACATTTGGTTGAGGCAAACTAAAGTTAGAGAACAGAAAAAAAAAAACTCAGCAATTTTATGTTTATAAAGGGCATAACTCAAGAACCGTTATCATGACGGCACCTAATTTCAAACTTGATCTGTGTTTTGTGGTGATAAGCATTGTGTATAAGTTTCATAACATTTGGTTGAGGCAAACTAAAGTTAGAGAACGGAAACCAACTTTGGGATGTACGGCTGACAGACAGACGGACGTATGTACGTACAGACAGACAAGGGTAACTTAATGCCCCTCCGCTAAGGTGGGGCATAAAATGTTTACAGACGATGGATGGCAGACAATGGACAAAGTGATGGCAAAAGCTAATAAAAGGGTCAATATTGCAAAATTTTATCAAAACTGCACATGTTCGGCGTTGGCTTTAATATTAGAAGACTGAAAGCAAGCTGGTATTAATGATAAACTAAAATTTTATTTTACAATTTTTCAAATCACATTCTTAATGTAGTATCAGCTTACACATTTTGTTTATATCGGATATTCTTTTGTGCTATTGAGTCTTTATTTGATATAGATAAAGATATTGACAAACAATCCTGTATGAGGTAGTTTGCATAAAACAAAGATATCCCTTTGAACACTGTAAAACATCAACAATATCATATAGACTTTAAAGAACAACAGCATTCAAGAATAAATCTTTATATTCATCATATGTCAATGATAATCACACTTCAGTTTCTAAAGGCTGAGTATTGAAATGAAAAATAAAGACTTTATGTCCATGATGAATACACTGCATACCCAATGGGTTACTTCTGCAAGAACTCATGCAAAATAAAGATTATAAAAGAAAGTTGACAGACTATCTCAAAACAAGCTCATAGCTAATACATAACCAATAGTATGAGAGTTGTCTCCTTGGAAATCATACCACATCTTATTTTTATATCAATGGGTTTTGCTCATTGTTGAAGGCTGTATGATGACCTACAGCTGTTCCTATCATCTACCTTTGGTCTCTTGTGGAAATTTGTCTTATTGGCAATTGACAAAATCTCCTTATTTTTACACCAAATATAGTTGACTATTGCTTATAGTATCTTAGAAACATACCTTTCCATGAAAACTTTACATTGACCAAATAAACTCTGCTAGACTGAAATGTACAACTTATAATCCTTCCATACACCAAATACAGTTGACCTTATAGTATCTATTTAGAAACAGACCATACCACAAAAACTTAGCATTGACCAATGATTCTTAAAACGACACTCGCCAAGAAATAAGACTTAACATACAATATGGAAATTATAAAACGTAAATTCTAATTTATGAAATGTATTTTTTCAGTGTGTAGGTGAACACATGTTTGAACAGATTTTAATAACATGCGAACAACTTATAGATTGTTCTTTTGGGATTCCAAACATGTCTGCTAGTAAAAATGTTCTAATGATTTCTCACCTCTATTTGGACATAGTCTTGAGGGAGTTCACAATCAATGGGTATGTTTTCTATGTAATTCTCCTACGATTAACCTTGTCTAACAACCTCAGAACTATCTTAAGTAGAATGACCAGGAAAAAATATCAATTTCACAGCTGAGAACTTATCAACACTTATCCAATCCCTTGATAAATACCAGTATGGTAACCAAACTTACTAAATACAATATACAAGATAAAAGAGAAATTCTTTACAGACAATAGTTTTTTCTCAGAAGTAAATCTAGCAATAAAATGTTGTGATTGATCGCTTTAACAGTAAATATTACTGCTGTAAAAAGCCATTAAAATTTTGCATCAGACATTTTGTCCATTTCTTCTACATAAAATACATTTCACTTTTCAAATAGATATCTATACACTTTCCCATGAATTTATATGAACATATTGTAAAGATTTTAACTTATCAAAAACAGTGTTTGAGCTTTAGGTGCAGTATATTTTCGTAAAAAAGAATTTTTCCTTTTAATGTTAATGCATTCAGTTTCCTCTTAATTTTTTTAAGGAGCCAGTTCTTGAAGTCAGAGAAAATAACTGTGTTGGAATTTATTGCATGGTGCCATTTGATCCTTAGTAGATAGGACCTGGGGCTAGGACAATAATTTTATAATTTAGGAATGTTAGTATTTTGTTACTATATAACAGCTGCCTTACAAAAATCCCTCTTCAACTAATAAAATAAAAAAAAAGAATGTAAAGATTTTATCAGTTTAAAGCAGTTTACCCCATAAAGAATGTTCTGTGATATCATTTTGCATTGACATTTTCTTCTTGTCAATGAAACTTTGTCCATATCTAGACATACACATAATTGTCGAATAAAAGATGTGGGATATAGTCAATGACAGCAACCTAGTGACACAACAAAAACCAAATGAAATCTAGAGGTCAACATATGGTCTTCAACTATAGACAAATGTCTGTATAATATGTCAAGCTCAAGATCTAATAACTTAAACATATTTTCACAGACTGTCTTTCAGAAATTTTGTCTTTTCAAAGGAAAAGGATTGTATAACATAATATAGATAACAATTCTCACCATTTCCATGAAATCAAAGGAGATCATTAACATTTCAATCAAATATTTTCCATTGATGATAAACAATGCAAACCAGGATTAATATAAATATGATATAGTTGTTCATATCAGTGAAAATCATATTTTCAATGTTTAGGATAATATTTCAGATTAATATAATATCAAGGGACAATACCTTATTGCAAAATTTTACTAGCCTTCAGTGTTTTGTGCAAACAATAAGCTGATAATGATACTATAAAACAGATCTTCAAAGTAAGCTTTTGGTGTATCAGAGTATCATTGAAACCATACTTGTTTCGAGTATATCAACAACCCACTTGTGTTACAGTTTATTTCTTTTATACTGGAAAGAAAAATAAGGAGCAACTTGACATAACATGGAATAAACATATGAAGACATTAATACAAAAATAAGGAGATTGCCAATGAGACAACTATCCACCAGAGTTTAAATTACACAGAAGCAAGCAATTATAGGTCACTGCACGGCCTTCAACAATGACAAAAACCCACAACGTGTAGTCAGCTATAAAGCCCCCGACAAGAAATATGTGTTGACTATTTGATGTCTTTTCTGTTTTTCTTGTGATGTTTTGTTTTGTTTTCTGGTTTTTTGTGTTGTCCAATTTGTCGTCACATTGACACATACCCCTACATTTCCCTTTATTAAACATACTTGAAAAAACTTGTGTTTAATAGTGTCATTCTTGTAGATGGAACCATGTTAACCTCTAATGAATACTAGAGCTCACTATTCATTCCATACTTCCAGGGCAAACTATTCCCCTTGGCTACTTGAAGACTAACTATTTCATAAATGATTATAAGGGTCAACAATTCTTCATGGCCATAAGGACTAGTTTATTCTTTCTGTAGCTAGCAGTACCATGGCTACCATAGCCAACTATTATATCCATGGCTACCATGGCCAACTATTACCTTCATGGCTACCAGGCCCAACTATTAACCCCGTGGGGTAACCAGGGCTAACTGTTACCTCCAGGTTACCAGGGTCAACTATTACCTCCATGGCTATCAGGGCCAACTTAGTAGCCACTTTTTATCCAGAAAATAGGTAAAAGAATTAATCCAACTCTTGAACCCCCCCCCCCAAATTCACATTCATCATGGAATTTTATGCGACTGTCATACAAGTGAGAGGTTTAGCTAGCTATAAAACCAGGTTTAATCCACCATTTTCTACATAAGTAAATGCCTCTACCAAGTCAGGAATATGACAGTTGTTTTCCATTTGTTTGATGTGTATGAGCCTTTGAATTTGCCATTCGATAAAGGACTTTCCGCTTTGAATTTTCCTTGAGTTCGGTATTTTGTTATTTTACTTTCCACATATGTTTGTAATAATCACATTAAAACTTATGTCACTTGTTGAACAAGTTTCACATTCTCTCCACTTATACTTCAACTGAAGGGTCTGTATTTTACTCCCCATTTTAAGTAGCAAACAATCAATCAATAAATCAATCATATTTTACCATATTGAGACTTTACTGAATTATCTTCAGTCAAAAGTAATAACTTAGATGTAAACTAAAGTTTATATAATAAGAACCTTTATCCATCACAATTCTAAGCAAAACTGCATACAATAAAATGATCATCAAATGTAAATAAACATACATAAGAAACTGTCCAGAGACTTAGATAATCAAATAATATAATTATTATTCACTGTAAAAGAAAAATCTATCAAGATATATTCACAATTATTATACATTTGGATGAACAAGCAATGGAGTTGACTTTATGCCCAAAGAGTACAAGCAATGGAGTTGACTTTATACACAAAGAATACAAGCAATGGAGTTGACTTTATACCCAAAGAGTACAAACAATGGAGTTGACTTTATACCCAAAGAGTACAAGCAATGGAGTTGACTTTATACACAAAGAATACAAGCAATGGAGTTGACTTTATGCCCAAAGAATACAAGCAATGGAGTTTTATTGCAGGCGAGACAAAATCATCATTTCAGGGCAATTCCTCCAAAACAGATCTACAGAATTTTCTAAAATTTTCAGGGTAGATAGAGTTTGTTGTGATTTTTTCCATATTTTTTTCACTAATTGCTATAGTTTTCGAGATATTAGCCTCCCAAAATACAATTTGACACCTATGTTTTATTTTTATCCATGGCAGCCATGTTGGTTGTTCAACCTACACAAAAATCACAACCATCTTAGAAGACATCCTATAGATGAAGCAGACACACTTTGATTTCAATCCATTGAGCAATTTCAGAGGAGACTTAAAAAAATAAATGTGGAATGAGTCCATGGGACACAGATGATGCCCGCTTGCATATCATATAAAGATGTAAAGGGACATAACTGAAGAACAGTAAAAGTGACGCTACCCAAATTTTTACTTGATCTGAGTTTTGTGGTAATAAGCATTGTGTATAAGTTTCATAACATTTGTTTGAGGCAAACTAAAGTTAGAGAATTCAAATCACATTCTTAATGTAGTATCAGCTTACACATTTTGTTTATATCGGATATTCTTTTGTGCTATTGAGTCTTTATTTGATATAGATAAAGATATTGACAAACAATCCTGTATGAGGTAGTTTGCATAAAACAAAGATATCCCTTTGAACACTGTAAAACATCAACAATATCATATAGACTTTAAAGAACAACAGCATTCAAGAATAAATCTTTATATTCATCATATGTCAATGATAATCACACTTCAGTTTCTAAAGGCTGAGTATTGAAATGAAAAATAAAGACTTTATGTCCATGATGAATACACTGCATACCCAATGGGTTACTTCTGCAAGAACTCATGCAAAATAAAGATTATAAAAGAAAGTTGACAGACTATCTCAAAACAAGCCCATAGCTAGCACATAACCAATAGCATGAGAGTTGTCTCCTTGGAAATCATACCACATCTTATTTTTATATCAATGGGTTTTGCTCATTGTTGAAGGCTGTATGATGACCTACAGCTGTTCCTATCATCTACCTTTGGTCTCTTGTGGAAATTTGTCTTATTGGCAATTGACAAAATCTCCTTATTTTTACACCAAATATAGTTGACTATTGCTTATAGTATCTTAGAAACATACCTTTCCATGAAAACTTTACATTGACCAAATAAACTCTGCTAGACTGAAATGTACAACTTATAATCCTTCCATACACCAAATACAGTTGACCTTATAGTATCTATTTAGAAACAGACCATACCACAAAAACTTAGCATTGACCAATGATTCTTAAAACGACACTCGCCAAGAAATAAGACTTAACATACAATATGGAAATTATAAACGTAAATTCTAATTTATGAAATGTATTTTTCAGTGTGTAGGTGAACACATGTTTGAACAGATTTTAATAACATGCGAACAACTTATAGATTGTTCTTTTGGGATTCCAAACATGTCTGCTAGTAAAAATGTTCTAATGATTTCTCACCTCTATTTGGACATAGTCTTGAGGGAGTTCACAATCAATGGGTATGTTTTCTATGTAATTCTCCTACGATTAACCTTGTCTAACAACCTCAGAACTATCTTAAGTAGAATGACCAGGAAAAAATATCAATTTCACAGCTGAGAACTTATCAACACTTATCCAATCCCTTGATAAATACCAGTATGGTAACCAAACTTACTAAATACAATATACAAGATAAAAAGAAATTCTTTACAGACAATAGTTTTTCTCAGAAGTAAATCTAGCAATAAAATGTTGTGATTGATCGCTTTAACAGTAAATATTACTGCTGTAAAAAGCCATTAAAATTTTGCATCAGACATTTTGTCCATTTCTTCTACATAAAATACATTTCACTTTTCAAATAGATATCTATACACTTTCCCATGAATTTATATGAACATATTGTAAAGATTTTAACTTATCAAAAATAGTGTTTGAGCTTTAGGTGCAGTATATTTTCGTAAAAAAGAATTTTTCCTTTTAATGTTAATGCATTCAGTTTCCTCTTAATTTTTTTAAGGAGCCAGTTCTTGAAGTCAGAGAAAATAACTGTGTTGGAATTTATTGCATGGTGCCATTTGATCCTTAGTAGATAGGACCTGGGGCTAGGACAATAATTTTATAATTTAGGAATGTTAGTATTTTGTTACTATATAACAGCTGCCTTACAAAATCCTCTTCAACTAATAAAATTAAAAAAAGAATGTAAAGATTTTATCAGTTTAAAGCAGTTTACCCCATAAAGAATGTTCTGTGATATCATTTTGCATTGACATTTTCTTCTTGTCAATGAAACTTTGTCCATATCTAGACATACACATAATTGTCGAATAAAAGATGTGGGATATAGTCAATGACAGCAACCTAGTGACACAACAAAACCAAATGAAATCTAGAGGTCAACATATGGTCTTCAACTATAGACAAGTGTCTGTATAATATGTCAAGCTCAAGATCTAATAACTTAAACATATTTCCACAGACTGTCTTTCAGAAATTTTGTATTTTCAAAGGAAAAGGATTGTATAACATAATATAGATAACAATTCTCACCATTTCCATGAAATCAAAGGAGATCATTAACATTTCAATCAAATATTTTCCATTGATGATAAACAATGCAAACCAGGATTAATATAAATATGATATAGTTGTTCATATCAGTGAAAATCATATTTTCAATGTTCAGGGTAATATTTCAGATTAATATAATATCAAGGGACAATACCTTATTGCAAAATTTTACTAGCCTTCAGTGTTTTGTGCAAACAATAAGCTGATAATGATACTATAAAACAGATCTTCAAAGTAAGCTTTTGGTGTATCAGAGTATCAGTGAAACCATACTTGTTTCGAGTATATCAACAACCCACTTGTGTTTCAGTTTATTTCTTTTATACTGGAAAGAAAAATAAGGAGCAACTTGACATAACATGGAATAAACATATGAAGACATTAATACAAAAATAAGGAGATTGCCAATGAGACAACTATCCACCAGAGTTTAAATTACACAGAAGCAAGCAATTATAGGTCACTGCATGGCCTTCAACAATGACAAAAACCCACAACGTGTAGTCAGCTATAAAGCCCCCGACAAGAAATATGTGTTGACTATTTGATGTCTTGTCTGTTTTTCTTGTGATGTTTTGTTTTGTTTTCTGTTTTTTTGTGTTGTCCAATTTGTCGTCACATTGACACATACCCCACATTTCCCTTTATTAAACATACTTGAAAAAACTTGTGTTTAATAGTGTCATTCTTGTAGATGGAAACATGTTAACCTCTAATGAATACCAGAGCTCACTATTCATTCCATACTTCCAGGGCAAACTATTCCCCTTGGCTACTTGAAGACTAACTATTTCATAAATGATTATAAGGGTCAACAATTCTTCATGGCCATAAGGACTAGTTTATTCTTTCTGTAGCTAGCAGTACCATGGCTACCATAGCCAACTATTATATCCATGGCTACCATGGCCAACTATTACCTTCATGGCTACCAGGCCCAACTATTAACCCCGTGGGGTAACCAGGGCTAACTGTTACCTCCAGGTTACCAGGGTCAACTATTACCTCCATGGCTATCAGGGCCAACTTAGTAGCCACTTTTATCCAGAAAATAGGTAAAAGAATTAATCCAACTCTTGAACCCCCAAATTCACATTCATCATGGAATTTTATGCGACTGTCATACAAGTGAGAGGTTTAGCTAGCTATAAAACCAGGTTTAATCCACCATTTTCTACATAAGTAAATGCCTCTACCAAGTCAGGAATATGACAGTTGTTTTCCATTTGTTTGATGTGTATGAGCCTTTGAATTTGCCATTTGATAAAGGACTTTCCGTTTTGAATTTTCCTTGGAGTTCGGTATTTTTGTTATTTTACTTTCCACATATGTTTGTAATAATCACATTAAAACTTATGTCACTTGTTGAACAAGTTTCACATTCTCTCCACTTATACTTCAACTGAAGGGTCTGTATTTTACTCCCCATTTTAAGTAGCAAACAATCAATCAATAAATCAATCATATTTTACCATATTGAGACTTTACTGAATTATCTTCAGTCAAAAGTAATAACTTAGATGTAAACTAAAGTTTATATAATAAGAACCTTTATCCATCACAATTCTAAGCAAAACTGCATACAATAAAATGATCATCAAATGTAAATAAACATACATAAGAAACTGTCCAGAGACTTAGATAATCAAATAATATAATTATTATTCACTGTAAAAGAAAAATCTATCAAGATATATTCACAATTATTATACATTTGGATGAACAAGCAATGGAGTTGACTTTATGCCCAAAGAGTACAAGCAATGGAGTTGACTTTATACACAAAGAATACAAGCAATGGAGTTGACTTTATATCCAAAGAGTACAAGCAATGGAGTTGACATTATACGCAAAGAGTACAAGCAATGGAGTTGACTTTATACCCAAAGAGTACAAGCAATGGAGTTGACTTTATACCCAAAGAATACAAGCAATGGAGTTGACTTTATACCCAAAGAGTACAAGCAATGGAGTTGACTTTATACGCAAAGAGTACAAGCAATGGAGTTGACTTTATATGCAAAGAGTACAAGCAATGGAGTTGACTTTATACCCAAAGAGTACAAGCAATGGAGTTGACTTTATACTCAAAGAGTACAAGCAATGGAGTTGACTTTATACCCAAAGAGTAAAAGCAATGGAGTTGACTTTATACCCAAAGAGTACAAGCAATGCAACCGAAGATTAACTAACAAAACTGAGCAGAGTGAAAATTCCAGTAAAATATCCCCACTCCCCCATTTGAATAGATATAAAAGTTCAAGTTTAACCTCCAAAGTAGTTGGATGAAAAATGAAATAGGAGGTCCACAATGGCATTAGAAAGAAAGATTCTTTGAAAGTTTCACTGAAATCCAATTACTGCTTTAGGAGGAGTTGCAGAAAATCTGATGGACATTTTAATAAATGAACAAATAAACAAACAATAAATACAAATGAAATGACAGATGGACAGACATAATCACTATAAAGCACTGATTAAAAAAAAGGGTGGTATGTTAAAACTCTTCATTATGAATGTATATGTATTTTATAGAATAAAAAAAAAACACCAAGCATTTGTCTAGCTGATAGGCAGCATAATTTGCTTTTTTTCAGGAAAGTTGTGGATACAAAGTGGAATGACAAATAAACAAAATAATTAAGGATGTATGGACAAAATAATCATTAAGCTAGGAGACACTAAAGAAAAAGTACAGACATTAACATTAAACAGTTACAATTCTGCCAGTTTTACCCTGCGTTCTATACAAGGAAATGTGGCTCATGTAATTGGGTGGCACCCGATCATATATTAAATTTTTAACTTTAAATTACTAATGATGATTATGGACATGTTTGATTCCAATAAGACAAGTGATTGAGGGGAAGATTTTTTTATATAAAGTTGTTAATACTGTTGGGCCTTGGAATGACAACAGAAGTTTTTTTATGTGAGTGAACTCTTTTCTTTAGAAGAAATACACTAGTGTTAAAATCACCTGAAACATTTTCCCTCTGGTTTCAATTCCAAATAGAAAAAAACATTAGTGTGAAGGAATGTCCCAAAGAAATATTTGACTCTGTTGTAGAAGACTGCATAAATGGTTTTTAGGTAGATTATTCTTAGAAAAGACAATGTTTGATATTTTTTACTGTCCCAATGACATTTATTCCCACATCCTCCGTTAATACTTTGTGAAAAGTTATATATAGCCACAAATTCAATAAAACAAACATGACAGATCAAACATTTAACCATATTGTTAATATAATGAATTCTTAATTTGAAACCTGTCTGATGAAAATTTACATATTTAACATTCAGCAAACCTAAGCCAGCTACAGGAGGTAAGAATATTCATGTGTGTACCAAACTCATGAAAACAAAAATCCATCTGTCCCAGGTGTATCCTTCAGATGTTGGAAATCAAAAATCACTGAGATTGAATTATGTAGTATTGTGCATACTGATAATTTATTTAAAACAGAGCAAGGATACCAACTGTGTAAAATGAATGAACTTCAGTACCTGTATATTTTTGTATGGAAACAGCTTATGACGACAGATGTGTACCAAAGCATTATTTCTTGTCAATTTTCTTTATGATTAAGCACAAGAAAATGATGTTGTTGTTGTTGCTATTTTTAAACATATTTTCTCTGTATTATTAACTGGAGTATGAACAATGATTTTTTTGTATTTACAATCATAAAATATGCAGCCATCTGTAGTTTGAAAGGGTAACAGGGGGGTGTTTTGTATAATATAAATTATGCAAATAAAATTGAAAATAAGGCCTTTAATAGTTTTTCCTTTAAAATATTTTCAAAAAGGGTGTGTCAGGAGTTGATCCAGAATGAACCCTGTAAATTTGTGTTTTGGAAAATCTTGAATCGAAAATTGAAAGGCAATTATTTTATCATTTTACCTTTGATATATGATTGGATTAAAGTTTTGTATCTTTAATGCAGTCTGCCAGTACAGTTTACATTGTAGTAGAAATAAATGTCTGCATTGTATTTTAAGTTTAAAAGATTACATTTGCATTCATAAGGTAAAGTTTACATCAGTAGGCCCAATTACACAGTTATTTAGTAGAAGACAAAAAATGCAAATTAAAAAAATCACACCTGCTCTATCCAAAAAAGATTTTTACAGTGTAGTGTACTACTCTTGGGACAAATTATATCAAAATTATAGAAAAGTCTATCTGCTCTAACTTAAAGTATGAATAATTTTATGTTAAGGGCGTCTGTAATTCAGTTTGACAGCTTCAGACATACTAATTTTGACCTTTTCAAACTGGACCAAATCACTACATTATCTACAAATTCATGTGCCAAATTTTTTTTACATGTAATTTCATCCCCCTACTTATTATTTTAGGCATAAAATATAAAGAAATAAATTTGGAAGGTGTATGAAAAAAATTTGCAAGTTATACACTGTCCACACTAGGGAATCTAGCAGGTTTCCAATATTTTTATTTCAAAATTTTGTCCAGAAATAAGTCCAAATACTCTGGTATGTCAAAAGTGAATCTACAAAATCACTAGGAAATTAATTTCATCAGTGCTAACACTCTTTCAAAATTTCACATGTCTTTTTCATAGTACTTTAAAAAAATTAAATTTATCATATTGGTTTCAAAAAAGTTGAAAATGTTTTCAAGCATAAAAGCAAACAATAGTAGAATAATAAAATAATCATTCATCAAAATTGTCTCTAAGTTTGAAAAATATCATGAGAAACTAGGCTGAAGAACCTATAATGTAGAGAAAACTCAGACTCCAAATCTCATTGTGGTTCATGCATACAGACAAAATCAAAATAAATAAATCTCTCATTAGAAATGCATTAAAACCATTCAAAAAATTATGCACACTTTTCAAAAAATGTAAAGATCCAAACTGAAAACAGAAATAAAAATTTCTGTAGATAAGATACAATTGATGAACGATTGAAATAGCAGATCACCAGGGCTTCAAGGCATTCCTCTCACAGAAGATACTGTAATTACTTTCTTGGTTCACAGAACAACATAATCCAAAATCATCGTTCTTATAAATGATGCCATTGACAGAGAAAAGAGAAATTGTTCAATCTAAAGTAAATGTCTAGATACAATGTCTCTATCATGACAATTCTTTGAATTGATACATTCAACAGACATTTTTCAATCCAAGCTTAACTGGGCCTTGTAGTATAGTACTGTTCAAATGGGAAAAAAATAAGAACATTAAGTATCCTAAATCTAATGATGTAATGAAAAAAATGCTTACAAACTGAGGTTTAAGCTATTTCATTTAAGGATCTAACCAAAAGGACCCTTTCATAATGATCAACTGGAAAAAAAATGCTTTCAAAAAAAAAGCGCAAGCTATTCTATTTTAAACTCTGGCCAAAACTACTTTTTTTAACAATTAAAAGAAAAATATTGCTTACTAAATGAAAGTAAAGCTGGTTCATTTACAATGCTATTCAAAAGGACCCTCTTTTATTGGACTGACATGGTAAGATATTTTGTAACCAATTCTAAAATAATTATTTACTAATATTAAAGTAACTGTAAGAAATTAAATTACACTATGAATGTTCTATAACATGTAGCACTTGGAATAGGTTTAATTACACTATGAATGTTTTATAACATGTAGCACTTGGAATAGGTTTAATTACACTATGAATGTTCTATAACATGTAGCACTTGGAATAGGTTTAATTACACTATGAATGTTCTATAACATGTAGCACTTGGAATATGTTTAATTACACTATGAATGTTCTATAACATGTAGCACTTGGAATATGTTTAATTACACTATGAATGTTCTATAACATGTAGCACTTGGAATAGGTTTAATTACACTATGAATGTTCCATAACATGTAGCACTTAAAATAGGTTTAATTACACTATGAATGTTCTATAACATGCAGCACTTGGAATATGTTTAATTACACTATGAATGTTCTATAACATGTAGCACTTAAAATAGGTTTAATTACACTATGAATGTTTTTTAACATACAGCACTTGGAATAGGTTTAATTACACTATGAATGTTCTATAACATGTAGCACTTGGAATAGGTTTAATTACACTATGAATGTTCCATAACATGCAGCACTTGGAATATGTTTAATTACACTATGAATGTTTTATAACATGTAGCACTTGGAATAGGTTTAATTACACTATGAATGTTCTATAACATGCAGCACTTGGAATCGGTTTCATTGTTATTCACAGTTGGCAAGGTACTTTGACCTTTCACCTCATGTTAGCTCTATACAATACATTCAACTTTAATTTCTACATTTTTATGAAAAATAAATATACAATATATGTACATTGTCGGAAAATATAAAATTTATTTGTATGAGCTTTAGAAACAAGACGAAAAGCGAGGCTTGCCGAGCTTTTCTCCTGTTTCGTAGCGAAGAGGACCCCAAAATGAACTGGTACGCTAAAAGAAATATCCACACTACCGCTTGCTCAACATGGCAGCAGGGTAACAGGAGACTTTATTTGTACAAGTACAAATAAAGCAAAATTTATTTGTGTACCTGTTATTTGTACATTAGTTAGCTGATTGCAGGATAAACTAAAATAAAAGGACTTTAGCAGGTAAAATAACAATAGAAAACATCAGTTGAAAATGTATGGCAATTGTCTGTCCATTGACAGATGAGCTACTGAAAACAATCTTTTACTGAAAATCGCATCTTTCATTCAATGATTACATCTTTTTCTCTTAAAATATATAATATACATCATATTGATAAAATCTGGGAAACATCAAGTATCATTTAATATTTCAAAACCAAGTAACTAATCACTGTATGTTTTGATTTTACTGATAATTCATCTAGAAGTATCAAAGTGCTATGCTAGCCAGTGCAATGTAATATGGCTTCTTGATAACAACTGCTGTTTGATTAGAAATGTGATTTGCTTTGTTCTCTTAAGAAAAGCTATTTTCTGCCAATATTGATAGATCACTTAGCCAAAACAATAAGCAGACTTGTTGTTTTAATTCAAAATTCAATACAACATTTATTTTCTTTCCCACTCTCCATTGTTTTATGGTAAAACTTAAGAGAAAATAATTTAATTTTCAGAACCACAAATCAGAACATACTGCCGAATGATTTCACAAACTTAAAATTATTTGAATGAAATTGATTCAAAATATTTAACCATGAATGTTGTCTATTCTTTAAGAATGCTTCTATTTCTTAAAAGAATCAATAATTTTAAACTATCAGTCTTTAAGATTGAGGTTTTATAATATATTTAAATGTAAAAGACCCAATTTTTTTTCGGTCATATACCTAACAATCTTTACTCTGGATAAACTCCTCCTTTTTTCAATATTATACTTCAATTAATTTTCATTTTCATGCATTACATGATTGATAATCGATACAAGAAAATCTTACTTGAATCAACTAAAATTAAACAAAAAATGATTTCATGATAAGGAAATAAATATTGATCCCATTAACCTAAATAGAAGACATTATTTGCCTATTTTTCCTACAAATATTCATCTTCAGCCACAATTAAACACATTGATTTTATGTCATGCATTAAAAAAAAAATCATGAGCAAATAATTTAATAAATCATTAAATAAAAAAACTCCTTTTTATTCTGAATAGAAACTATTTGAAAAGTGGCTTACCTTTCACCCATTCAGGAAATCAGATCAATCGAGTGTTTATTGTATTAATCCTTCAGGTATTGTAATCAAAGCTTATCAACGTCACTGACAGGAGATCATTAACTAAAACCCAACGATTAATGATTGGTCTGATCCATGATTCCAACCATCAATAGTCCTTGATTCCTTTTGACAGCAGATGGGACCACTGACCTAAAAAACAATTCTGTTCTTACACTAAAAACATTCTCCTCGCTAAGAAAAATCTTAATACACTACATGAGGAACGTCTTGTAGACATTCAGCTCTATCAGATCAATATTATTGATAGTCACTTTTATTGTAATCCTCTTACTACTCTAAGTCAAACCAATTCTTAACTTAGAAAACGAGACAGAAGATTCTCCGATTGTATTATGTCACCGCAATGTCCAAGTGAAGAAACAAATGAAGACAGAATTCTATCTATTTCCTACTTAAACACAGAAGTGTAATTGTGTAAGTGTATGATAGAGGAACTTCTTCACTGCAATCTACAGTCAATTGCTAAAACAGATAGTAACCACTATATTTCTGATCAAATCTTTTCTCAATATATCATAAGTATTTGCTTATTTCTCTTTTTGACATTAGATACAAGATTGTCTAATTGAACCAATATATGTATGCTAATTTGAAAACATCTTATTAGCACATGTTACACTTTATCATTGGAGAAAATGTAAATAAGAAGTCAAACGCAGGAGAAAAATCTGGGGCAGCTGTCATCTCATAGAAATAATATGTAATAAAACAGTTGACATTTATAATAAGTTGTGAAAAACTTTGATATATTTTTTTTGAATGGTTAGTAAATTATAATAGTATTAGTTAATTTCAAACTGAAAGCTTTATATTCTTAGTCTATTATAATTATCAAAGTTCATAGATACATGTATTACTTTTTATTGAATCATTTTCCTGTACTTTTGCTCATCATCAGTGTTTAGGTTTTATATATTAGTTAAATACTATAATTTTGTTTTGTCTTGTTCAAATGTTAATATCATATTGTTCCAATTCCTTTCTTACCAGCCTTAAAGTAATTTTAAGTATTGTTTTTCATTTCTGGACCAATTTACAATTTACTATTTTTAAAACAAATTGTCATTATTGGAACTTTATAAAAATTTGCTATGTACAGTCCAGTGTAACTTATTTTAACTAATAATTGAATCTTCCATACACTCTAGAGATATTATTATATACATAATCAAAATCTCTTGTCTGTTGAAGTCTACACATCAATACTTTATATGGAAACATATCATACTTCCAAATCATATGTGCAGTGCAATTAGGTAAGTATTGGTCACCATATATCTATACAAGAGTGCAATTACTGAAAGGTCTTGCCTGCTTTAAAGATCATGAAAGTCTTTAAGATAAAGGTTCTACTACAAGTATCACATAAACTTAACATTATCAATGATCCAAAAAGATGAGGTCAAGGTAAAATGAACCCAGGCAGATGGACATGTACAATTTACCATCATTCCATACACCAAATATAGTTTATTTATAATATCTGAGAAACAAACCAAGCCAGGAAAACTAAACATTGTTTAAAAATAAGGTGAAGGTCAGATGAGAACTCTGACATAATGGGACATGAACACCTTACAATCTTTCCATACACAAAATATACCTGGGCTATTGCTGATAGTATCTGAGGTACAGACCTAACCACAGAATCTTAAAGTTGATCACTGAAACCTGAAAATGAGATCAAGGTGAAATATACTCTGCCTGATGAACATTTACACCTTACAATTATTCAGTACACCAAATATTTTTAATCTATTGCTAATGGTATCTTAGAAACGGACCTTCAAAAAGACATAACACTGACCAATGAACCTTCAAAATGAAGTCAAGGTCAGATGAACCCTATCAGACAGACATGTACACCTTAAAATCATGCAATACACCATTTAGTTGACCTATTGCTTATAGTATCTGAGAAAAAGCCTTAACCCCAAAAACTTAACATTGATCACTAATCCATGAGATGAAGTCAAGGTCAACATTGATCACTAATCCATGAGATGAGGTCAGGGTCAGCATCCTTATCACTCACATTCTGTAACATTCATTGCAGGCAAGACTATTCTAGGTCTTATAGGGCATTATTTTGTAAGTCTAAATGAGCAAGAGTTTCATATATCTATGTGATTATAATTTTGGGTCAGTATACTACTTTTTATATTAAAAAAATACTCTTCATAGATATAAGAAGATGTGGTATGAGTGCCAATGAGACAACTCTCCATCCAAGTCACAATTTTTAAAACTAAACCATTAAAGGTCAAAGTACAGTCTTCAACACGTAGCCCTGGCTCACTCAGAACAGAAAGCTATAAAGGGCCCCAAAAATGACTAGTGTAAAACCATTCAAACAGGAAAACCAAAGGTCTAATCTATATAATAAACGAGAAACGAGAAACACTTATGAACCACATCAACAAACGACAACCACTGAACATCAGGTTCCTGACTTAGGACAGGTGGAAACAAATGCAGCGGGTTTAAACGTTTTAATATGCACCAACCTTCACCCTAACCTGAAACAATAGTGAAACATCACAACATAGAAAGACACACTATAAAATATCAATTGAAATGGCTTAACTCAATCAAAAGACATATTAACAAAAACAAGTGAACATACACTAAACGAATAAATTTGATCTATGACACAATGTAAATACAAAATACAAAATTAATAAAAAAACTAGAGGCTCCAAGGGACCTGTGTCGCTCACCTGATATTTTTATTTACAATTGATGCATAAATCAATGCAACAGTTATACTTTTGCTTTAATTTCAGAGATATAAGCCCAAAACTGCATTTTACCCCTATGTTCTATTTTTAGCCATGTCTGCCATGTTGGTTGGCAGGCAGGGTCATCGGACACATTTTTTAAACTAAATACCCTAATGACGATTGTGGCCAAGTTTGGTGAAATGGTTGAGTGTCTCAGTTGTTTCAGAGGAGAAGATTTTGTAAAGATTATAAAAATTTACCAAAATTGTTAAAATTGACTTTAAAGGGCAATAACTCCTTAAGGGTCAACTGACCATTTTGGTCATGTGGACTTATTTGTAGATCTTACTTTGCTGAACATTATTGCTGTTTACAGTTTATCTATCTATAATAATATTTAAGATAATAACCAAAAACTGCAAAATTTCCTTAAAATGGCCAATTCAGGGACAGCAACCCAACAACGGGTTGTCTTATTCGTCTGAAAATTTCAGGACAGATAGATCTTAACCTGGTGAACATTTTTACGGATGTCAAATTTGCTCTTAATGCTTTAGTTTCAGAGATATAAGCCAAAACTGCATTTACCTCTATGTTCCATCTTTAGCCATGTTGGTTGGCAGGCGAGGTCATCAGACACATTTTTAAACTAGATACCCTAATGATGATTGTGATCAAGTTTGGTTAAATTTGTCTTACTAGTTTCAGAGGAGAAAATTTTTGTAAAGATAACAAAATTTACAAAAATTGTTAAAATTGACTTTAAAGGCAATAACTCCTTAAGGGTCAATTGACCATTTTGGTCATGTCAACTCTTTTGTAGATCTTACTCTGCTGAACATTATTGCTGTTTACAGTTTATCTCTATCTATAATAATATTTAAGATAATAACCAAAACGGCAAAATTTCCTTAAAATTACCAATGCAGGGCAGCAACCCAGCAACGGGTTGTCCGATTCATCTGAAAATTTCAGGGTAGATAGATCTTGACCTGATAAACAATTCTAGCCATGTCAGATTTGCTCTAAATGCTTTGGTTTTAGAGATATAAGCCAAAATCTACATTTTACCCCTATGTTCTATTTTTAGCCATGGCAGCCATCTTGGTTGGTTGGCTTGGTCACCAGACACAATTTTTAAACTAGATACTCCAATGATGATTGTGGCCAAGTTTGGTTAAATTTGGCCCAGTAGTTTCAGAGAAGAAGATTTTTGTAAAAGTTAACGATGACAGACGACGGACGACATACAACGGACGACGACGGACGCCAAGTGATGAGAAAAACTCAGTTGGCCCTTCGGGCCAGGTGAGCTAAAAAAGGGGGTGAGATCTAAAACAATATCAGAAAGACAACTTTAACCTTGGACAAAATGCCGCCAAATAAAATAACGTACACAGGTAAATAAAAATAATTTTGTTGTAAGATATACATAGAGTACGGAAATATTTTTTACCAAATAAATAATTTTCTTGTTCATAGTACGAGAACATGAAAATTTATCGTCATACCAAACACTTATCAAAGGTGGTATATATTAAAAATTGTCAGATGCGATATAACACTAAATAAGTAAACATTTAATAACAAAAATGCATTACAAATAGTATCAACAGGTCAAATTAACACGAAAGTACAATTTGAGAGTACTCGCAATTACTGAAAGCTAGTTAAAAGCCAACTAAAATCAACTAAAACACATCCCAGGGATTTAGTGTTTTAACGTCATGGACAGTCAAAGAAGACATGACTTGTGCAATGCCAAAATAAAAGTATTGACAGGCAGTAGGATAGTTAGGAGTTAACCTTTTAATAAATATGTATAATGCTATATATAGATGAGTAATCTCTATATAGATAAACTGTTAACACAGATATATGTCTCACCTATTTGTTATTTTGATAATGCAAATGTTGAAATAGTATACTTTAACATGTAAGTTATGCAAATATTCAAAGTCAATGAACCATGACTGAAGGTACAGTGCTAAACAATCTCCATGGAAATGAGATGTGCCAATGCTAATACAACTGCAAACCAAATACCATTGACTTTTTATAGGTTGTTCCCTTAATACAAACCTAAGCACAAACATTAACTTGTAAACTATGTAAAAGTTTCAAAGTCAATGAACCATAATAAGGGGGTGGGGTTATAAAATCTCCATGGAAATGCCAATACATTTGCATACCAAATATCATTGACTTAATATAAGTGGTTCATCTTAAACTAAAGTAAAACTAATCACAAACTAATACATGTGAACTAAGCAAAAGTCTCAAAGTCAATAGACCATGACTGAGGGGTAAGGACCAAATATTCTCCATGGATATGAGATGTGTTAATGTTAATACAACTGCATACAAAATATCATTGACCTACCACTAGTGGTTCCCCATAAACTGACCTAATCACAAACTAATACATGTAAACTAAGCAAAGTTTCAAAGTCAATAGACCTTGACTGAGGGGGCGGGGCCTAATAATCTCCATGGTAATGAGATGTGCCAATACTAATACAACTGCATACCAAATATCATTGACCTACTACTAGTGGTTCACCATGAACTAGACCTAATCACAAATTAATACATTGTTGACTCCGCAGCTGCTGATCCCCAAAACAGCATACCTATGTCTCGCTTTTTGACTCTGTCAAGGCTAGATAAAAACGAAAGTGGATGTGTATTTATACATCCCAAAAAAACATTTGAAAAGAATACAAATCTTTTCCTTAATTTTTTTCATATCAAAATGCAAAATTCTAGAGGAAGACTATAATTTTGTTTTGATGACATAAAAATTGCCCGTTATTCCACATCACCTCATAAGAAAATAAGGGGATGTGGTACGATTGCCAATGAGACAACTATCCACCAGATACCAAACGACGTAGAAGGTTAACAACTATAGGTCACTGTATGGCCTTCAACAATGAGAAAAATTATACTGTATAGTAGGCTATAAAAGGCCGACATGAAAAATGTAAAACAATCTAATTGAAAAATCTAACAGTCTTGTATATAACAAACAGTTTTCGAAAAACAAATAAGATAGACATGAACCAACAACAACCACTGAACTACAGATTCCTGACTTGGAATGTGGTGGGGTTAAACATGTTTGTGAGCACTCAGCCCTCCCCTAACCTGATGGTGTTACAGCACAACATAAGAACAAACTGAAAAAATCAGTTGCAATTGGCTTAACTCAAAAGATCATTACGAGGAACAAAAACATTTCCTAACATAAAAACAATAAACAAAAAGCACCGATTTAAGAGTACTGGCATTTACTAAAAGCTAGTTCAATTACAACTAATAAATAAATCGTATTCTCCCAAACTAAAGTATCAATCATTACACATCTAATGGATTCACATGTAGTGTAAAGACATAATAAACAGTCTGAGGAACGTATGTCCATGTGTAATGCCAAAATATAAGTGAACAGTATCAACAGGATGTAGGATCATATATAGAATATATATATGTACATTTAACCTACATGTATATCCTTTCTTTTGTTTTAAAGAATTACTCGCTATTTGAATTATCTAACGTTTTTAAAAAAGGGAGTATACGTGAAAACTGATAATCACCCTGGAGAGTTTTATTCAACTTTATAATAGGAATTCTAAGGTGAGAAATGCCAAAGTTTTTCTGATTAAATTTGTTCCATACCTATCATGAATATTTACAGTTGCGTAGACATTTTTAAAATTCTTCAAAGCCAAATCCCAAATGGGATGAAAAACTATTTAGATCATGTTAATTCATTTAGACATCACAAGATGGTTTGTTTGCATGTCATGAAATTTGTAATATGATTTCAAAATTTCAAAATTTTAATCAATGTTACTGTAGTTTAATCTATTATTCATGAGCTTCCTCACTGAAACTTATCATAAATTGCAATTTGAACAATAAATATTTCAAGACAGTAATTCAGTTTTGATTGAACTCACCCACCCCTGTTTAGTCAAGTGTATTCAGATGTTAAATTTATTTGATGAACCAAACAGAAAACTGTAAATTCGGATATTGCTATTGTTATTATTGCATTTATTGATAAATGGACAAAAAATACCAAAGATTTATTAATACAATTTCAGGAAATGCTAATTTCAAACAATCTGCAGATTAAAATGCAAATTAAAACTATAACTGTTTCAATTTTTATAATACAAACACAATGCAAATATTTTAGTATGTAGCCTGGTATCTTTGATTAGTTTTTGCATACATTTTACCTTGGCAGACCAATACTACTATCAATAAGAATATGTGTCCATTGTGTCCCCACTATCACTTTCCCATGTTCTGTGAACCAAGTAATCTATGTCTAAACCCTCATTTGGTATATATTCTAAAACCTTCACATTATAATGAACATGTGTTTAAAGTTGATGTGACCACAATTTCATAGAAAATTTCCTCCAATCTAAACTTTCAACTTTAACTGGATGCGTGTACAGATGAAAAAATGACGACAAATAGACAGTCCCATTCCCCAGAAATCATGAAGGCCCCCTATAATCATATACAGTGAATGATCATAGCCCATTTTGGACAAATGAATTTGTTAGAGGGGGTCCTCAACAGGGAATTATTATGGTAAGCCTTTTAGAAATCAGAGCTGTGGATCACAACAACAAATCATCAATAATTTGAAAGATCATAGCTGTAGACATCAACAAGAAATCATAAATCCTTTCAGATATAGCTGTAGACCTCAACAAGAAATCATAAATCCTTTCAGATATAGCTGTAGACCTCAACAAGAAATCATTAATCCTTTCAGATATAGCTGTAGACCTCAAAGAGAAATCATAAATCTTATCAGATATAGCTGTAGACCTCAACAAGAAATCATAAATCTTTTCAGATATAGCTGTAGACCTCAACAAGAAATCATAAATCTTATCAGATATAGCTGTAGACCTCAACAAGAAATCATAAATCCTTTCAGATATAGATGTGATTCTCAACTTGAAATCAAAAATCTTTTGAGATCATAGCTGTGGTCCTAGAAAAGACCCATAAACATTTTTAGATATCATAGCTGTGGATCTAAACAAGAAATCAAATTATTTTAGATATCATAGCTGGGGACCTCAACAAGAAATCAAATTATTTTTAGATATCATAGCTGTGGATGTCAACAAGAAATCAAATCAATTTTAGATATCATAGCTGTGGACCTCAACAAGAATTCAAATTATTTTTAGATATCATAGCTGTGGACCTCAACAAGAAATCAAATTATTTTTAGATATCATAGCTGTGGACCTCATCAAGAAATCAAATTATTTTTAGATATCATAGCTGTGGACCTCAACAAGAAATCAAATTATTTTTAGATATCATAGCTGGGGACCTCAACAAGAAAAATCTTAATTTTTTTAGTTATCATAGCTGTGGACCTCAACAAAAATCATAAATGTCTTCAGATATCATGGGTCTGGTCCGTAACAGGAAATTATAAATCTTTTTAGATATCATAACTCTGGTCCTCAACAAGAAATCATAAATCTAATATGTTAATTTCATAGCTGTGGACTCCTACATGAAATCATAAAACTTTTTAGATATCATAACTGCAGACCTCAACAAGAAATCATAAATCCTTTCAAATATAGCTGTAGACCTCAACAAGAAATCATTAATCCTTTCAGATATAGCTGTAGACCTCAAAGAGAAATCATAAATCTTATCAGATATAGCTGTAGACCTCAACAAGAAATCATAAATCTTTTCAGATATAGCTGTAGACCTCAACAAGAAATCATAAATCTTATATGATATAGCTGTAGACCTCAACAAGAAATCATAAATCTTAACAAATATAGCTGTAGACCTCAACAAGAAATCATAAATCTTATCATATATATAGCTGTAGACCTCAACAAGAAATCATAAATCTTATCAGATATAGCTGTAGACCTCAACAAGAAATCATAAATCCTTTCAGATATAGATGTGATTCTCAACTTGAAATCAAAAATCTTTTGAGAGATCATAGCTGTGGTCCTAGACAAGACCCATAAACATTTTTAGATATCATAGCTGTGGATCTAAACAAGAAATCAAATTATTTTTAGATATCATAGCTGTGGACCTCAACAAGAAATCAAATTATTTTTAGATATCATAGCTGTGGATGTCAACAAGAAATCAAATCAATTTTAGATATCATAGCTGTAGACCTCAACAAGAATTCAAATTATTTTTAGATATCATAGCTGTGGACCTCAACAAGAAATCAAATTATTTTTAGATATCATAGCTGTGGACCTCAACAAGAAATCAAATTATTTTTAGATATCATAGCTGTAGACCTCAACAAAAAATCAAATTATTTTTAGATATCATAGCTGTGGACCTCAACAAGAAATCAAATTATTTTTAGATATCATAGCTGTGGACCTCATCAAGAAATCAAATTATTTTTAGATATCATAGCTGGGGACCTCAACAAGAAAAATCTTAATTTTTAGTTTTCATAGCTGTGGACCTCAACAAAAATCATAAATCTAATATGTTAATATCAAAGCTGTGGACTTCTACATGAAATCATAAAATTTTTGAGAGATTATAGCTGTGGAATGCAACTAGAAATCATAAAACTTTTAGATATCATGGGTCTGGCCCGTAACAGGAAATTATAAATCTTTTTAGATATCATAACTCTGGTCCTCAACAAGAAATCATAAATCTAATATGTTAATATCATAGCTGTGGACTTCTACATGAAATCATAAAATTTTGAGAGATCATAGCTGTGGAATGCAACTAGAAATCATAAAACTTTTTAGATATCATAACTGCAGACCTCAACAAGAAATCATAAATCTTTTTAAATATCATAGCTGTGGAACTCAACTAGAAATCATAAAACTTTTTAGATATCATAGCTGTAGACCACAACAATAAATCATAAATCTTTTTAGATATCATTATCATAGCTCTTGTCCTCAATAAGAAATCATAAATCTTTTTAGATATCATTATCATAGCTCTAGTCCTCAATAAGAAATCATAAATCTTTTTAGATATCACATGTGTGGACTGCAACAAGTAATCATATTTTTTTTATAGATATCAGAGCTGTGGAACTCAACAACAAATCATAAAGCTTTGAGAGGTCGTGAGATCATAGCTGTGGTCCTCAAAGAGAAATCATAATAGATAGACCAACACACATGTCCCCATACCAGGACACATTATTTTGAATTTGAGCTAACCTGTCTTTACTCTTACTCTTAAATACTGTGAGCTTGGCTGACAAGCAGCAAATACCAATTTTTATGTCTTTGGTTTGACCTAGATGTGGTTCCAATCTACCAAGCATGTTTTTCTGAGGCAATAAATTTGATGAAGTACTTTCCAAAAACGTGAAGGTTAGAAAACACATTACAGCAAACATTTTGAGTTTAATTAGTAAAATTAAATATATTACTTCCGTAATAAGACACAACTTTTTAACAAATTTTTTTAGTACCTGACCAATACTGTAAAACTGAAAACACTGCAAGATTTTTTTTTTACAAAAGGAGTTGTATCTGGAAATTTGGCAATTATATAGAAATAAATGAAAAGCTATAAAGGTGTTTACTGAGGCAGTTAATTTTATTAAAAATAAATAGGAAGGAGCTATTCTAAAGTAAAACATAAGTTTTCTTGGAAATATCACTATGACCTAATTCTTTGGATGTATGTAAACTCATTTCTTTTAAAATGTCAATAGTCTATCGGTTTCTAATTATGTTATCCTCTGACAAATTAACCTCCTATTGTAGTTCAAAACATAATATCTTGATTGTTAATGGAAGTAAAATTGAATAATACAAATAAGGCAGTTAAATATAAATAAGATATTATGTGGAGTAAATGTCAATGACACAGTAACCCAACACCACAAGAAAAAATAAGGTCAATATACTGTTTTCAACAATATTCATATTCATAACATATTAACATGTTTTCGTCCTGAATATGCATTTACCATTCAACTGGATGTACTGTGAGCCATGCATTATAATCATCAACAATATACAAACGCCTTTACCTCCAAACTCCAATTCAATCCTCAAGAACAATTTTTTAAAGGAGAAAGAATTTGTTAATAAAATGCCCAGCTTGGAAAAAAAATATCAGTGGGGTAGTTTTTGAATACTCAAATCTCCTACTTTTCATCTAAATCAATCTTTCTTATTAGACTTTCACTGTGACCTTGAGTTAACTATATATTTGATTAGTCTAAGATTTATCATTTTAACAGGCTTATACTAAACTTAATTTCAAGAATTGTATAATCTGGTATGTTCAACAAGAAGGTTCCGTGAGCCTCTTAGCTGTATTTATCATTCATGTTTCACAATCATATACAATGCATTTAAATGAACTGTTAAATTTTCTTGTACGGTAAAATTTGTGGTTAAATGCCTACAGCGAACTTATTGCAATCATACCACACCTCCTTATTTCATATAGAGATAATTAGACACACGATTTCATGTTATATGCTATTTATCCTACTCTTTTCTTTTAAATAGCTTCAGCTTCAGTGCTCAGAGAGAATAATAAAAAATCAAATTATAGCCAACCAGAAAGTGACTGTCCTAAAGATGTAAAATTCCTAGCAATGTACAACTAAACATTGTTTAGTGAAAGACCAAATGTTTTTTTTGTATGAAAACGTCTTATAAACCAGAATGCATAACATTTAAACAATATAAAAATTCCAAAGGCATTGAATCATGATTGAATGGCAGAATATCGAATATTCATCTATATAAATTAAATTGTGTACACAATATGTATATGAACTTGTTTAAATTTGTTTCATGATACTGTAAATTCTGAAATTTGTTCCAGCATTTATTATTGCCAATACTGAACATGTACTAGTAACAGAGATGTGAAATTAGTTCTTGAGAATTCAGGAAATGCTGCATAAAATAATACTATCAATCTTAAAATGCAAGTTTTTATTTTGGCAAAACTTTTAATTTTACAATCATTGGAAAAATTTCTGAATTTACAGTATGTCAAAGCATCATACCACAATAAAAATTACATTTTATAAATCAAATGTATCAATGTGATTTGTGAATGCATGATAAAGAGATTATAATACATCTAGTATGATATCATTCTTGATCCATATTAGACAAAAAAAAAAGTGACACCAGAAATGCAATTTCTTACAAGATTGGACCTTTAAGATTGATATTTATCCTAAGGAACATTTCTAAGTTTCATTCTCTTTTTCTCGGTCACCAATCCTTTTCCCTTTAACTGGTCGATTTCCAAATTGAAGCTTCCAATAGTATTATCACAAATAAGTAAAACCTTGTTTCAGAATATACAATTACTCAGATGTATCATATAAGATTTTATGATGACCAAAATCCAATATGATAGGTCAAAGAAATGTATCGAAAGAAGAAGTGATTAATCTTTTGTATATTACAATACAGGAGATAGGATATTAGATAAGTCACTCATCCATATACATACATACAACTGTATTAGTTAGAAACTAAATCATCTACAAACTTGAGAAAATATCAATTTCTGCCAGGATATTACTAGCTTTGATATTTATATCATAATAATATGAAGCGTATATGAAAGAAAAAAACTATGTGATATTGACCATTAATACTTTCCTTTGATGAATTTATACATTAAAAGTTCTATTAATATTAAATAATAAATCAAAAAATTATATGTATCTAAATATTTTTATTTTCATGTTTAGTTATTATACTTTTAAAGAGATAAGTACAATTTTTATTGATGTTAGCCCTGTGACTTAGTTTTTAACATTTATTGGTTATAACAAGGACAGCATTCATTGTACAGTATATCCAGTTATTTTCATGTCAGCTTTTGTTCAGTTTCTGCAGTAGAATCTGGCAGTTATATTATTACTCTGTTCATTATGCATGTTTCACAGACTGGCAAAGAGTAGTGGACAGTTAAATGTAAGGTTAATATTGCAGTAAAATGTCATCCCCAGACATAGCCAAAATAAAACACACAAAATTTACCTGATATATGGTATGATCGCAGCTTTCTAAACATGTCTTCTAGAAGTCTCATTCTATATCAATGGAGATGTGGTATGATTGGCAATAAGACAGCTGTCCACTAAACACCATAGGACACTGTAAAAAATTTGATAAAAAGTATAAATATAATGATGTAAATCAAGAGGATCATCAAAAAAACAAAAATAAAATTCCTTATTTAAACTAAATGAAACTGAAAATTAATTTTGGATTAAAGAAAACTTTATTCACATTGTGATATTCTATTTGAAAAAAAAGAGGCTAAAGACACCAAAGGGAGGATAAAAAAAATCATAGTTTGAAGAAAAGCCGACTATAGCATGGCAAAAAATAAAAAAATAATAGAAATCACACAACAGTCCATAAAAGACTGCTTAGAAAACTAACAACTGAGCAACAAGAACCCCACCAAATTCTGGGGTGATTTCATGTGCACCAGAAGGGTAATCAGATTCTGCTCCACATCTGGCATCTGTATTTGAAATTAGATCTATTATGTAAACAATTACATGAATCCTTTCAAAAATCAAAGCTCTTGAAAAACTTCAACCATTCAGAGATATACTGTAACACTTTAATCTTTATAGACTTTTATTAACATTGTGCTGCTACAATAAAGAACCTAAATGTGCTAAGTATTGATTAATACAAGGATGGTGAAAATGTATTGACACAGTACAATAGGTTTGTTTAAAATTAACCTTAAATGCAACTTATACCAAGTCACTCTAACATGAAATGTAGGTCACAGTGACCTTAACATTGCTGAACTGTGTTGTACTAAACATGTGGATTGTACTGTGAGTTATCATTGATATATAAACATATATTTTGGAAAAATAGAAATTAATACAACCCTAACAAAACAAAAGATGTAGGTAAAAATAAACCAAATGTTATTATTAAGAGTTGTTCTTCTCAAGATGATTGTATTAGAAATTGATCTATTATCATTGAATTTTGAGAGATAAGCATAAACACAAATCAGGATGTACTATGTATAAATAGTAAACTATAGAAAAAAATCATTTACTTTTTGTAACTATCTACCAAATTTTGTAACTGAGTTATAAAATTAATAGAGGACATTTGATCCATCCAAATGCTACATCTTTCATACAGTCTTCTAGAAACACTAGAGTTTGAAAGTAAAAATTAAAAAAATCTTTCTTTTATTGTTGTATAAGTAATGCAAACTGCTTTGAAGAACAACTTATAATGGACCTTTTCAGAAACATTATATTTACCTCGTTAAGTGTCACACTAAATGTATGATCTTTGTCACAACAAAACCAACCTCTGCAAGTCATTTCCTTTACAGACAGAACTTGAAAGCATTATTCTACTATAATATAAAGTAGAAAAGGTTACGTAGCAAACCAATCCCCATTTATCTTTTTTTATAGTGTATCGATGTATCTGTAAATTCATTTAACATGTCCATATTAATCATGCTGATCTTTCTAAATGTCCTTGTTTAAATATAGAAGGAAGAGCAGCATTACTTTTTGATGTTTTACGAGCCTTGTTTTACATATTGTGATGGGAGAATAGAAAACTAGTGACATAAATTACTCTTTTTATTTAACGTAAGTCCACCTTTTGACAAAAGACAAGTGTCCCCTTAGACATTTCCTTGATTGGATGAAGAAGAAAATATCCAATCAGACAAATAAAGTCCAAAGAAAATCAATGACAAACAAAACCCAAGTACAAACCAATTAATTTGAATTTTATTCTATCAGGAAAACAAAATCCTTTAGCTTTAACCTTGCATAAAAATAAAACTTCACCTCAAGCTTCAATACTATTAATTATAAAAAGACATATATGTATTTGTTTTTATTGAATATAACTAACTTGGTGTAAGGGACATAACTCTACAGCATCTAAATAAATTCCACCATGATTCAAGGTATTCATCCAAGTGCATAAAACAACAAAAAAAATCAATCAATTCATCATTACCTTCTTATTACAAACCTATTTCCTTTGAATTTTTATTTGAATTATTTTCTCTGCAAAAAATTATAAAATGTATTGTTCTTTTTTCAAACTGTTACAAATGGTATATGTGCTAATGAAACAACCATGCATTATAGACCAAAATACAAGTAAATAACACACAGGATTTTCAACAACAAGCAAAGAAGACCTATACTGAATGATAAGCTATAAAATAACCCATAAACTGACCTAATCACAAACTAATACATTGTTGACGATGCCGACACCACTGCTGCCATGGCTGCCCCACCATCAGAAACAGCATACCTATGTCTTGCTTTTTGACTCCGTCAAGGCAAGACAAAAATGGTCATTTAAGGAAGTTTGCTACTCTTGTTTTTTACTTTTTATCAGATATTCGAAATCCTCTACTTTTATCCATGTAGTGCCAATAAAAATTTTGCCCACTAACCCCTAATTTTCTTTTTATAATTTTATTATTTTATAGTTTAAAAAGCCATTTTTTTAAATCTTGTAAAATCCTTGTTATTTTTTCATAATGTTTATAAGAAAAAAGGTGTCAATGTTAAATGTATGAAATTCTAGAAAGAATCATTTCCATCCAAATTTCAATTGATTATAATTATATCTCAAAAACAAGATCACAGACCTTATTTTTTACTTTTTAAGTTCTGTTATATTTATACTATCAATTTATAACAATCTTTTAAAAGTCTTGTTATTTTGAAACAGAGGAGCGAACATCCTTAAGTGCATAAAAAGTCCTATAAGGATTCTATAATGGTTTCAAGCATTTGACATTTTTGCATCTTGTATTGGCTTTAGAATTTTTGCAGTTTACTAACTTAAACAGTTTTGACTAGCTATTAAAGTTTTCAAGATAAAAGAAAAATGATAAAATTGAACAAAAAGAGCAATAACTATAAATGTCATTTAATGCTTGAAATACTTTGACATTTCATTAGATGTAGAATTGCTGATAACTTTTGCTGCTGAAAGTTTCTGTCTATCTATAAAAGTTTCAAGAAAATTGTTAAATTATAAAATTCAACAAAAATTACCATTCAAGGGCAATTAACCTCATAAAGAGTTGATTAATGGGTTTAGCCTTTTAGCTTTTTATAGATTTTCTAATGCAGAACTTTCTGCTGTTTATAGTTTCTGTCTATTGTTTATAGTTTTTCAAGTAAAGTCAAAAATACTAAAATTGGTCACTAATCCTTATTATCACTTTACCAAGGGTGGATAAGACAGTTATAAAATTTATTGGTTTTAGTTTATTTCAAGCATTTATAAAAACTAAAGTTTGAAAAATATTTTTCCAACAAACTATTTAACAAAATTACTTTTCAGAATTATATAACTAAATTATAACACATGGAGAAAGGCATTGGTTGTCTTTAATATTAATTGTCAATAGGCAAATTAATATTACAAATTCTAAGTAATTGGTTTAAAGATGTCAATGTAATTGAAAGGTTTTGAAAAGAAATTTAATTACAATTTAAAGTACATATTTGCATACACCTACTACATCATATAGATCCCAGGATGTGATAATTATTTCAATAAAACATTCATTTTACAAATAAGAATGCCAATTATTTCTTCTAGGCTGATCTAAACTGTACTTTCTAAAGTAATGATGAACCTTGCACTTATTTGACTATAACACACCAGAAGATTACTAAAATGACTGTGACATTTAGAAACACATTGATACTTTGAATTCTCTAAGCTATTTATTATCTGACTTGTATTAACATTTATAATTGAAGGATCCAACAATCTTCTCTAAATGATCAGAAAATGTAGTAAACCAGATCCTCAGAGTCATAATAAAGGGCTTCTTTAGATCTAAACTTCATAAATTTTGTCATGGAATGTTGAAATGTAGGTTCATTAGATGTTGGTAAGGGTGCTTTCCAAGTGGAATCTTTTGTTAATCTAAGAACTGAAGGACAAACAGTAATAAACTTCACATCTTTGTCCTTGGGTCTATATGGATAGTTGTTTATCATTTATACCATATCTCCTTGTTTTCATGTTCAAATCAACATCAGTGATGGGCTTATTATGCAGCAATTATAGAAACTAATTTTCCAGTTTTAGAGAGTACATTAAACACCTGTTCAGATATATATATAAAGGTGCATACAACACGAACACTGAAATCTGTTACTACTGTACTTTTAAAACTACATTGAGAACTGAATATGTTTTCCAGTTCTTAGTGTTCTGTCATCTTTATAACAACAATAAATCTTTCTTTCGTCATTGTTTTTTCTTCATTTAATCAAAAGGTAACAGTTTTGCACATAAAGCCTTTGCAACCTTAAACATCATGTTATTATACTTAGCTAGTAATTATAGCATACAGATTATCTGCCCCTTTAATGGATATCAAGATAGGCTATTGGCTTAAACTACAAACTATATTGCTAACATCTTATGGCTTATAGTATAGGTTTATGACCAGCAAACAGCTATTAAAAGACTCCTGGCTTATATTGATCAGTTTTTGGCTAAATTTGACAGGTAACTAGCTTTCTGCTAACATATATCAGCTAAGGTAATAAAGGGTATAAATACAGATTAAATCCAACACAAAAATTACTTAGCCACTGAAGAAGGTCCAGCGCAGACCAACAAAATTTAGGTAAGATTTACTGTAAATGGGGGTATGTTGGATATATGCAGACATTTCAACATGCAACAGGCCATCTATTGACCCCAAAGAGGTGTTACAAGGGTTCTTTACCATGCAGGTAGAAAGTTTGAAGGCTATGTGTTCTTTCTTCCAGTACATTTCTAATTACCCTTTTTGAATACTAATCTGTATCATAACTTTTTTTGTTCCACTGTGTTATGATGTTTACATAACATCTCCTTTTTTCATATCAATAAATACTTTATAATTACTGGGGGACTCAATTGCTAACTAGTCTAAATACATGCAGTTGGTCAACAGCGATCATTAGCCTGCCAGTTTGTTGTGAGGTTGTTAGTTGTACCCCACACATGGCTAGTGCATTCGACTCCTATCTTAATTGAATAGCAATGGCAGTTTCCTGTCAATGGTCGCTGGTTTTCTCCAGCTTCCTCCACCAATAAAAACTGGCACCCACGATATAGCCAAGCATTCTGAGAGTGGTGTTAAACATCATCAATCAATTAATCAACTTATAAATTACCTAAAGAGATACCATTTTACAATGGTACAATCTTTTCCCTAAATCAAAATCTTCAGATTCTTCAAAGTATCTAAAAAAAGAAAATTATAAATTACGTAACAGCTGAAAGCTGAACTCTGGATTAACTTAATTTCTGAGTTATCAGTTAAAATCACATAAAGTAATATTTTTACGAAAAATAATTGAACATTTAGGCAAAAAAACACCTTTTACAAGGCTATTGTGATTATTATTTCCTGTTTGATTCAATTTTCTATCAATTTTTATCAATACATTGCATTCAATCGGCTATTAAGTGGTTATAGTAAAAGGAAACCATTTGAAATTGTCAACAATAATTATACAACATTTACATCATGTCAAAAACTAATTACTACAAATCTGTAATGGAAACATTCATTTTCTTAAATCGTGAAATTACAGATATAACATAGCAGATTCTACATGCCTTTCCAATACGATAACACATAAACTGAGGTGTTACAAATAGCAGAGTATTTATGAAGGTCAAGGATTTTCCTGAAATTTGTAACTGGATTTTTACTCACCTTGAGCAATGTACATGAAAGGTATTTTTAGTTGATATGAAACTGCAAATGGAGCACCCGAGTGTCTCCCAGGTTTTGGAAGGTTTCCTCTTGCTGAATCATGATAGTTTCTTGTTTAGAGTTTAGTGAACTGTTGATTATCATTTCTTTAACTTTTTTTATTTCTACCTTGGTTCATCTTACATATTGCAATTAAATTTGAACAGATTAAGCTTTGTAGATTCAGAAGAGCAATTTCAAACCACCCAACCAGAATCAAGAGTTAACATAAGGAATTATGTGAATCCCGAATAATTTTGAATCCCGAATAATTTTAAATTCTGGAAAATTGATAAAAAATGTATGAGGAAAACTTACCCAATTTAGGATGGTTAGCCATGCATGCAAAACTGCATGGCTAAGGGGGGTTAGTTAGTTCATACTGAAATATCAGTGAAAGTAACTTGAGCCATAGCCATATATGCCTGGTCAAACCACTAAAGTTGGGTTTGTTTTCATCATACATTTCTTCTCAATTTTCTAGAATTCAAAAGTATTCTAGATTCAAATAAATCCTTGTTAGTTTGGTTTTTTTCCTAAAAAGAATGGAATAAGGTATTTTTTATGAACCTTCTTTACATCACTATTACTCCTGAGTATGGTTCAATTTTGTCATGTAGTAACAAAGCAGTGTTTAATTAGGTCGAGTGGGAACCAATGTGACAGTATGTCTGTCATTAATGCCATCTAATTAGTGGGATAAAATGTAGTTTGTGTAAAAGTTCTTTGAGACATCATTACTGCAAAGTTTAAAATGATTTGGCTTTGTAGATTTTGAGAAGAAATTTGAATTTGATAAATCAGAAATAAAATAGCATCTTGCAAGTATTTTTTTCTGATAATAAGACTGAAATGAAGATAATTTAATTTACTTTCACGCTTATAATCCTACCAAATTCAGTATTTGTAATACCATGTAATATCAAAAAATAATTTCCTAAAGTGTAAAGTCATATCCTATGTGGCATCATTGCCATTATGTATGCAACCTGATCAGCACAAAATCTTGTCAAAGTAAAAAAAAAATTCTTATAAAGTTTGTAAAAATGTAGTTTCATGCACTTTCCCAATCAGAATATCTCACGCCACCAAGTTTCTGTCTACATCAAAAGGAAATGAGGAACAATTTTGAAGGATTTTTCAAACAATAATCACATTGAATAATCCTGCCAAGATAGATTAAAAAGCCTCTAATTTCATAAATGATGCAAATGTGAAAAAATAAAAAACGAAAACAGCCAACTACAGATAACTACAGATAACAGACGCCATATGATGGCAACATAAGCTCAAACTAGACCTATAGGTCAGATGAGCTGTAAGATCTATTTTAATAAAGAAAAACATGATTTAACACATATCAATCCTAATAACATTTTTCATTGAAATTGATAAAAGAAGAAGCCTAAAGCCACTGATGGTATCAAAGATCACAGGGGAAATTCAAACGACTTTCTCTTTTCAAGCAGTTTCTCATTTTTCAAATGTAATCTGATTATGGTAAAATTAACTTCCATTGTTTGCTTCCAAATAGCTTAGATGTATCTAGAATGTAGAACTATACTTTAAGAGAATTTCGTTGTGAGTTCACACTCTGCTGTGCCAACAAAACCAAAAGGACGTCTAATTAATAACTGTAACTTTTCATAAAACCATTGTTAAAGAAGAAAACGTGTAAAGATAGTTAAGACAATAATTATGGCTTATACTTTTTTCAGATTATTCTAAGAAAAATGGTTTCTGACTGCCATGATATAGTTCTTGTACAACTTAAGAGTAAAAGCATGTAATTGCAAATCAAAGATAAGCTTATTTTAAATATATTGTACCCATTAATCCTTTAACCTTTATGATTGATATTTTCAGATTTCAAGATAATATGCAAAATCTTGAAAATTGTCCATTAAGGGTAATAACTCCTGTAAGGTTTATGGTAAACGGTAAATGATTTCCTTCAATAAAATAATGGGGCTGCAATGAGCTTACAGTATAGAAACAATATAAGAATATTCTATAAGAAATTTCATCCACAAACCTTTAGAGCAGAGATTGTATTCTGTAGCAATCAACTTCTAAATACATATCAATGTGCAATAAAACTAAATATCTGTAGACATATTTCCTTTGAATTTTTCTATTTTTCCAAATTCATTGTTATACAAATAAATCCCAAAAAATCAGTCAAATACAAGCAAACAAAACATAAAATACAGAAGCATTAGCAGTCACATTTTTTCTTTTAATTTGTAGAAGAAACACAATTTTTCAGATTTGGCAATAATTTAATTTGTTTTTGGTTTTGGTGATGAGGACTGTAATGTCTGTTAACAATTTATGTAAATTGATGAAAAATCAAATATTGTCCTTATTTCAGTCTATCAAATGCTGTTGTAACCTTTACCTTTAACCATGTGACCTCAAAATTCTAGGTCTTTAACAACTAGGCACATTATCCACCTAAGATTGGTAAAGCTCTGATTTAGGGCTTAAAAAGACATTGTTTCAAAATGAAACCGATCTTTAACCTACTGATCTCAAAAATAAATGGGGGTCTTTTTACCCAAGAGACATTATCAAGCATAGTTTGGTGAAGGACAGAAATATTGATCAAAAGATGTTATCTGGAAACCAAATTGTTGCCCTACTTTCACTCTATCATAAGCGACCTCATAATAGATAGGGGTCTTTTTCAATCAATAGTCAAATGAAAGTTGAAAATATCCAGAAACCAAAAATTTACCAAATTGTAAGTCTATAAATAGCTGCTGAGACCTTAATCTCTGACCTGTCGATCCCAAAATCAATTTGATTCTTTAAACCCATATGGAGCGTTATCAAATCAAGTGTGGTAAAGTTGGACATTGGGTTCAAAAAGATAACAATTGAAAACCATAGACCTATTAACACAAAAATCTATGAGATTCTTACCCATTACTTGTGGCATTACCAAACACATTTTGTTACAAGTTGGATATGTGGTACAAAAGATACCATCTGGAAACCAAAATGTTTGCTTTTATCGTTGCTGTGACCTTGACCTGACCTTATGACCCCAAAATCAATAGGGTTCCTTCTCACCATGTGGAGCATTATCATACCAAGCTTTGAAAAGATATTGTTTATGGCAGGATTTATGGTTGCCCATACAGCCATACTGAATACACTTTATTCTAAACAAAGTTAAACTTTGTCACAACACAGCTAAAAATTAATGAAAAATAGATCACCTGCAAACTATATATAAACTATTTATTAACACTACTTCATAGGAAAAACCTGCTTAATATCTGCATATATGACAAATCAAGTTAAACCATTACCCTTTTCATATAGTCAGAGGCGTTAAATAAACGGAGTTCGATTGAATCAGTCCGTCTATTTATAGAACAATAGAAGATTACTATTTAATTCTCTTCTTTTAGATTGAATTAGTTTTGCTATTTATAAAACAATAGAAGATTACTGTATGATTTTCTTCTTTTAAGATCTCTATGACAGTAATATATTGCATTCTGTGTATGATAAGAATACTTACCAATAATATTTGGTGTCAAGTCCTGAATGTTGCTGCACAAAGTGTAAGTTCATCATAAAGCAGATGAATTAATGCACATTGTAACAGCCTTAATATAAAAAAAATAATTCAATTTTGATGAAATCAAACAAAGTTTAATTTTGGACCCTTTGGACCTCAATGTGGACCAATTTAAAAGCGGGGCCCAAAATCCAAAAACTTAATACACGGTTAGATTCAGCATATTAGAGAACCCCAAGAGTTCAAGAATAAAACCCCATTGAAATTGGTCAAGAAATAAGCAATTTATACAAAGTATCTTCTTTGCACAATACTGTGCAATTGAATATTTCTTGCAATTGCGCAATACTGTGCAATTGAATATTTCTTGCTATTAGCAATACTGTACAATTGACAATTTCTTGCTATTGCACAATATTGTGCTATTGGATATTTCTTGCTATTGCGCAATACTGTGCAATTGAAGATTTCTTGCTATTACGCAATACTGTGCAATTGAAAATTTCTTGCTATTGCACAATACTTATTATATAATAATTTACACATCCTGTTTGGTGTGTATCTCCTGCCATATCATTATTATTTGCTTTTAAATATAAATCAGAAATAACCAACTTAAAATGGAAAATTTTAAAGAAAAAAAGGAAAAAGGAAAAAAAAAAAATACCCCCCAAATTTTTGAACCCCTTATGATTCATCACCCCAAACTCAAACCCAGCCTTCCCTTTGAGGTATGGTACTTTGCAGTATAATTTCAGAGAT
Organism: Mytilus coruscus; assembly: GCA_017311375.1. Lineage (NCBI taxonomy): Eukaryota > Metazoa > Mollusca > Bivalvia > Mytilida > Mytilidae > Mytilus > Mytilus coruscus. The sequence goes on along the minus strand of CM029603.1, from coordinate 35,386,054 downwards.
CCATACACTTGAACACAAGTTATTGTCTGGAAACTAGAAAATGCTTATTTTTGGCCCTTTTGGCCCCTAATTCCTAAACGTTTCAGGCAATTACCCCAAACTCAATTCCAGCTTTCCTTTGTGATATGGAACCTTGTAGTACAATTTCAGAAAGATCCATACACTTACACACAAGTTATTGTCATGAAACTAGAAAATGCTTGTTTTTGTCCCTTTTTGGCCCTAATTCCTAAAATTTTGAGGCAATTACCCCAAAAATCAATCCCAGCATTCCCTTTGTGATATGGAACCTTGTGGTACAAAGTCAGAGATCCATACACTAACACACAAGTTATGTCTGGAAGTTACAAAATGCTTATTTTGGCCCCTAATTCCTTAACTGTTGGTACCATAACCCCAAAATCAATCCCAACCTTCCTTTTGTGATATTGAACCTTATGGTAAAATTTCATAAAGATCTATTCATAAACTAAAGTTAGAGTGCGAAAACAAATCGTCTTGGACGATGGCGCAGACGACGGACGACGACGCCGCCAACGTCATACCAATATCGACCACAAAATTTTTGCGGTCGTATAAAAATAAGGATATGTAGTAGGAGTTCCATATGAGATAACTATAAACCAGAGTCCAAATGGCATGGATGTCAGCAATAATAGATCACTGTACCGCCTTCAACAATGAGTAAAGCCTATACCATATAGTACACTATAAAATGCCCCAACATGACAAAATGTGAAACAATTCAAAAACAAAACCACTGGCCTGATTTATGACAAAACAATAAATGAAAACAAATATTGCAGACATCAACCAAAGATAACCACTGGCCTGATTTATGACAAAACAATAAATGAAAAACAAATATTGCAGACATCAACCAAAGATAACCACTGAATTACAGGCTTCTTAACACAACCTTGTATATGAAGTCTTTTGTCTACAGTATAAACTTATCTAATTTTTATTCCATGCCAATTAATAAACATGAATGGCTGCAGACTTAAATACTTGTTGAAATCAATCCTTGTGTGAGAAGAAAGACTATTCTTTTAGATAAATTCTTATTATAATTATCAATAAAATGCTCCATGAGGGCGCAGCTTGATACGACCGCAGAGGTCGAACCCTGAATAGTTGGGGCAAGTATGGACACAACATTCAAGCTTGATACAGCTCTGAATTTGGATTGTGATTAAATATTTGACACATCATAGGTTTCTGACACAGAATGAATGTGGTCTAAGAACTTAAAAATTTTAAATTGGACATTCACCTATTATGGTCCAATATCCAAAATCTAAATACATGGTTAGATTCAGCATATCAAAGAACCCCAAGAGTTCAATTTTTGATGAAATCAAACAAAGTTTAATTTTAGACCGTTTTGACCTCAATGTGGACAAAGTTGATAACGGGGCCCAAAAATCAAAAATCTAAATACATGGTTAGATTCAGCATATCAAAGAACCCTAAGAATTCAATTTTTGTTAAAATCAAACTAAGTTTAATTTTGGACCCTTTGGACCTTAATGTAGACCAATTTGAAAATGGGACCAAAATTAAGAATCTAAATACGGTTAGATTCGGCATATCAAAGAACCCCAATAATTCAATTTTGATGAAATCGAACAAAGTTTAATTTTGGACCCTTTGGACCTCAATGTGGACCAATTTAAAACAGGGCCCAAAATCCAAAAACTTAATACGGTTAGATTCAGCATATTAAAGAACCCCAAGAGTTCAAGAATAAAACCCCATTGAAATTGGTCAAGAAATAAGCAATTTATACAAAGTATCTTCTTTTGCACAATACTGTGTAATTGAATATTTCTTGCAATTACCAAACACATTTTGTTAAAAGTTGGATATGTGGTACAAAAGATACCATCTGAAACCAAAATGTTTGCTTTTTATCGTTGCTGTGACCTTGACCTGACCTTATGACCCCAAAATCAATAGGGTTCCTTCTCACCATGTGGAGCATTATCATACCAAGCTTTGAAAAGATATTGTTTATGGCAGGATTTATGGTTGCCCATACAGCCATACTGAATACACTTTATTCTAAACAAAGTTAAACTTTGTCACAACACAGCTAAAAATTAATCAAAAATAGATCACCTGCAAACTATATATAAACTATTTATTAACACTACTTCATAGGAAAAACCTGCTTAATATCTGCATATATGACAAATCAAGTTAAACCATTACCCTTTTTCATATAGTCAGAGGCGTTAAATAAACGGAGTTCGATTGAATCAGTCCTTCTATTTATAGAACAATAGAAGATTACTATTTAATTCTCTTCTTTTTAGATTGAATTAGTTTTGCTATTTATAAAACAATAGAAGATTACTGTATGATTTTCTTCTTTTAAGATCTCTATGACAGTAATATATTGCATTCTGTGTATGATAAGAATACTTACCAATAATATTTGGTGTCAAGTCCTGAATGTTGCTGCACAAAGTGTAAGTTCATCATAAAGCAGATGAATTAATGCACATTGTAACAGCCTTAATATAAATAAAATGCTCCATGAGCGCAGCTTGATACAACCGCAGAGGTCGAACCCTGAATAGTTGGGGCAAGTATGGACACAACATTCAAGCTTGATACAGCTCTGAATTTGGATTGTTATTAAATATTTGACACAGCATAGGTTTCTGACACAGAATGAATGTGGTCTAAGAACTTAAAATTTTAAATTGGACATTCACCTATTATGGTCCAATATCCAAAATCTAAATACATGTTTAGATTCAGCATATCAAAGAACCCTAAGAATTCAATTTTTGTTAAAATCAAACTAAGTTTAATTTTGGACCCTTTGGACCTTAATGTAGACCAATTTGAAAACGGTCCAAAATTAAGAATCTAAATACGGTTAGATTCAGCATATCAAAGAACCCCAATAATTCAATTTTGATGAAATCAAACAAAGTTTAATTTTGGACCCTTTTGACCTCAATGTGGACAAAGTTGATAACGGGCCCAAAATCAAAAATCTAAATACATGGTTAGATTCACCATATCAAAGAACCCTATATATTCAATTTTGTTGAAATCAAACAAAGTTTAATTTTGGACCCGATTTGGACCAACTTGAAAACTGGGCCCATAATCAAAAATCTAAATACATGTTTAGATTCAGCATATCAAAGAACCCTAAAATTAAATTTTGTTAAAATCAAACTAAGTTTAATTTTGGACCCTTTGGACCTTAATGTAGACCAATTTGAAAACAGGACCAAAATTAAGAATCTAAATACACGGTTAGATTAGGCATATCAAAGAACCCCAATAATTCAATTTTGATGAAATCAAACAAAGTTTAATTTTGGACCCTTTGGACCTCAATGTGGACCAATTTAAAAGCGGGCCCAAAATCCAAAAACTTAATACACGGTTAGATTCAGCATATTAGAGAACCCCAAGAGTTCAAGAATAAAACCCCATTGAAATTGGTCAAGAAATAAGCAATTTATACAAAGTATCTTCTTTTGCACAATACTGTGCAATTGAATATTTCTTGCAATTGCGCAATACTGTGCAATTGAATATTTCTTGCTATTGCGCAATACTGTACAATTGACAATTTCTTGCTATTGCACAATATTGTGCTATTGGATATTTCTTGCTATTGCGCAATACTGTGCAATTGAAGATTTCTTGCTATTGCGCAATACTGTGCAATTGAAAATTTCTTGCTATTGCACAATACTTATTATATAATAATTTACACATCCTGTTTGGTGTGTATCTCCTGCCATATCATTATTATTTGCTTTTAAATATAAATCAGAAATAACCAACTTAAAATGGAAAATTTTAAAGAAAAAAAAGGAAAAAAAGGAAAAAAAAAAAATCCCCCCCAAATTTTTGAACCCCCTTATGATTCATCACCCCCAAACTCAAACCCAGCCTTCCCTTTGAGGTATGGTACTTTGCAGTATAATTTCAGAGAGATCCATACACTTGAACACAAGTTATTGTCTGGAAACTAGAAAAATGCTTATTTTTGGCCCCTTTTTGGCCCCTAATTCCTAAACGTTTCAGGCAATTACCCCAAACTCAATTCCAGCTTTCCCTTTGTGATATGGAACCTTGTAGTACAATTTCAGAAAGATCCATACACTTACACACAAGTTATTGTCATGAAACTAGAAAAATGCTTGTTTTTTGTCCCTTTTTTGGCCCCTAATTCCTAAAATTTTGAGGCAATTACCCCCAAAAATCAATCCCAGCATTCCCTTTGTGATATGGAACCTTGTGGTACAAAGTCAGAGAGATCCATACACTAACACACAAGTTATGTCTGGAAGTTACAAAATGCTTATTTTGGCCCCTAATTCCTTAACTGTTGGTACCATAACCCCAAAATCAATCCCAACCTTCCTTTTGTGATATTGAACCTTATGGTAAAATTTCATAAAGATCTATTCATAAACTAAAGTTAGAGTGCGAAACAAATCGTCTTGGACGATGGCGCCGACGACGACGACGCCGCCAACGTCATACCAATATCGACCACAAAATTTTTTGCGGTCGTATAAAAATAAGGATATGTAGTAGGAGTTCCATATGAGATAACTATAAACCAGAGTCCAAATGGCATGGATGTCAGCAATAATAGATCACTGTACCGCCTTCAACAATGAGTAAAGCCTATACCATATAGTACACTATAAAATGCCCCAACATGACAAAATGTGAAACAATTCAAAAAACAAAACCACTGGCCTGATTTATGACAAAACAATAAATGGAAAACAAATATTGCAGACATCAACCAAAGATAACCACTGGCCTGATTTATGACAAAACAATAAATGGAAAACAAATATTGCAGACATCAACCAAAGATAACCACTGAATTACAGGCTTCTTAACACAACCTTGTATATGAAGTCTTTTGTCTACAGTATAAACTTATCTAATTTTTTATTCCATGCCAATTAATAAACATGAATGGCTGCAGACTTAAATACTAGTTGAAATCAATCCTTGTGTGAGAAGAAAGACTATTCTTTTAGATAAATTCTTATTATAATTATCAATAAAATGCTCCATGGCGCAGCTTGATACGACCGCAGAGGTCGAACCCTGAATAGTTGGGGCAAGTATGGACACAACATTCAAGCTTGATACAGCTCTGAATTTGGATTGTGATTAAATATTTGACACATCATAGGTTTCTGACACAGAATGAATGTGGTCTAAGAACTTAAAAATTTTAAATTGGACATTCACCTATTATGGTCCAATATCCAAAATCTAAATACATGGTTAGATTCAGCATATCAAAGAACCCCAAGAGTTCAATTTTTGATGAAATCAAACAAAGTTTAATTTTGGACCGTTTTGACCTCAATGTGGACAAAGTTGATAACGGGGCCCAAAAATCAAAAATCTAAATACATGGTTAGATTCAGCATATCAAAGAACCCTAAGAATTCAATTTTTGTTAAAATCAAACTAAGTTTAATTTTGGACCCTTTGGACCTTAATGTAGACCAATTTGAAAATGGGACCAAAAATTAAGAATCTAAATACACGGTTAGATTCGGCATATCAAAGAACCCCAATAATTCAATTTTGATGAAATCGAACAAAGTTTAATTTTGGACCCTTTGGACCTCAATGTGGACCAATTTAAAACAGGGCCCAAAATCCAAAAACTTAATACACGGTTAGATTCAGCATATTAAAGAACCCCAAGAGTTCAAGAATAAAACCCCATTGAAATTGGTCAAGAAATAAGCAATTTATACAAAGTATCTTCTTTTGCACAATACTGTGTAATTGAATATTTCTTGCAATTGGGCAATACTGTGCAATTGAATATTTCTTGCTATTGCGCAATACTGTACAATTGACAATTTCTTGCTATTGCACAATATTGTGCTATTGGATATTTCTTGCTATTACGCAAAACTGTGCAATTGAAGATTTCTTGCTATTGCACAATACTGTGCAATTGAAAATTTCTTGCTATTGCACAATACTTATTATATAATAATTTACACATCCTGTTTGGTGTGTATCTCCTGCCATATCATTATTATTTGCTTTTAAATATAAATCAGAAATAACCAACTTAAAATGGAAAGTTTTAAAGAAAAAAAGGAAAAAAAGAAAAAAAAATCCCCCAAATTTTTGAACCCCTTATGATTCATCACCCCAAAACTCAATCCCAGCCTTCCCTTTGAGGTATGGTACCTTGCAGTACAATTTCAGAGATCCATACACTTGAACACAAGTTATTGTCTGGAAACTAGAAAATGCTTATTTTGGCCCTTTTGGCCCCTAATTCCTAAACTTTTCAGGCAATTACCCCAAACTCAATTCCAGCTTTCCTTTGTGATATGGAACCTTGTAGTACAATTTCAGAAAGATCCATACACTTGCACACAAGTTATTGTCTGGAAACTAGAAAAATGCTTGTTTTTGTCCCTTTTGGCCCCTAATTCCTAAAATTTTGAGGCAATTACCCCCAAAATCTATCTCAGCATTCCTTTGTGATATGGAACCTTGTGGTACAAAGTCAGAGAGATCCATACACTAACACACAAGTTATGTCTGGAAATTACAAAATGCTTATTTTTGGCCCTTTTGGCCCCTAATTCCTTAACTGTTGGTACCATAACCCCAAAATCAATCCCAACCTTCCTTTTGTGATATTGAACCTTATGGTAAAATTTCATAGAGATCTATTCACTTAAACTAAAGTTAGAGTGCGAAAACCTATGTGTTTTCGGACGGCAACATAACGTCATACCAATATCGACCACAAAATTTTTTGCGGTCGTATAAAAACATTGATGAATGAATAATAAAAATATTAGACTGAGTCAGGAGAGCCTATTTGACAGACATGAATGCTATACAGTGATTTTATTTACTAGATTTATATGAACTTCTACTTCATGTAACTGAAAAACTGACCTTAGCAGTCAACTGAACATTTATAACTGAGTTCAAGGTAAGGCGACCCCTGATAGACAGAAATGTACACCATACAGTCAATCTGTTTACTGTGAATATAGTTCCCCATTACTCAAAGTAACAAAATAACTGACCTGAGCTCAAAATGATTAAACCATTAATGAGGTCAATGCCAATTTGACAACTCACAGACAGACATGTTAATCTGCCAATGATTCTATTCACAAAATATAGTTCTATAACCATAGTTACAGAGAAACTAACCTAACATATAATGAGATCAAAGTAAGGAGATCATAGTTAAATAAATTGCTTCGCCAGGCGCAGCTGGATACTACCACAGAGGTCCATCCCTGAACATTTGGGGCAAAAATGGACACAATATTCGCCTTGATACATGTCTGAATTTGGATTGTAATTAAATATTTGACTTAGAATTGGTTATATAATTTGAATTTATATTCAATTTTTTGTTTAAGTACCCATTTAAACACATCATAAAAGTCTTAAATAGATAATTTAAAAGCAGTGTGAGGGAGGTAATCCAACATTGTACAATTTTGTTTTTGGATTACCTCCCTTACACTGCTTTTAAATTGTCCATTAACCAGGAAACCCTTGTTTTCCCCCCCTTTTTGCCCCTAATTCCTAAACGGTTTGAGCCATAACCCCCCACAGCCAATCCTAACCATCCCTTTGTGGTATGGAAACTTGTGGTATAATTTCAGAGAGATCCATACACTAAAACACAAGTTATTGTCTGGAAACTAGAAAAATGCCTTTTTGGGCCTCTTTTTGGCCCCTAATTCCTAAACTGTTAGGACCATAACCCCCAAAATCAATCCTGACCTTCCTTTTGTGGTATTGAACCTTATGGTAAAATTTCATAGAGATCCATTCACTTAAACTAAAGTTATTTTGCGAAAACCCATGTGTCTTCGGACGACGACGACGGCGACAACACCAACGTCATACCAATTTACTATTTTGCGGTCATCTAAAAACATGTACACCTTATAACTATTTACATACCAACTGTTAATATCAAATTACTAGCAGAACCTGAGAATCAGATTGAAGTGTGAAAACATAACGTTGCATTCTGCCATGTAGTGTATTGGAAATGAAAAAAAAAATGTTTTGATATGTCTAACTTTAGAGTATTAATAATATAACATAGATGAATTTTGTATTGATATGTCTAACTTTAGAGTATTAATAATATAACATAGATGAATTAACATTGTGCATAGTTTAGTGGTATTGTGCAAATGGTGTGTACCTTCCACTCCACAAACTTGATCATTCAAATCATTTCCTTTGCAATTGAAAAAGACAACTGAATATTAATTAGCATATAATTTATTTGAACAAAATATTTCAATAGAATAAAATGACAAAAGATTTACTTTTGCTAGTCATCAAATATGCTATCCAGGCATACTAGACATCAAAACAATAATAAAAGAAAAAAAACATCATATTGTACATAAAATTTGGTAATTAATCATTATGACATTTTCACCTAGCTCAGTAACAATCATTCTAGTAATATAAGTAAAAAGAGTGTCAGTTAGAACTTTGTAAGGAAATAATACATCATTCTAGTTACCTCCCCTTTTTACAGACACAAGAACAGACAGTATATGAAAACCAAATCTTTTAAATTATAATTTCTAGGTCAATTTTCACAATTGAATATTTTTGTTTTGTTTTACAACATATTATTCAAAACAATAAACTTTAACTATTAGTATTTATGCATTGTACTGAAATGCACAAAAAACCAAGGTTGGTCTGATAAACTGTTTATTACACTACAAGTGTATATTATAAAAATAAGGAGATGAGGTATGCTTGCCAATGAGATAACTATCCACCAAAGTTCAAATAAGATGGCTACTGCAAATTGTCTCCACCTATTTATATTTTCTTGTAAAATGTTCAACAGATCTAATGTAATTCTAGGGTAAAGTGTTGAAAACAATATTGATATGGTAGAAATCATGTAAATCTAGGGTGAAGTGTTGAACACAATATTGCTTTGATAGATTAAACTTTTATTTGAGTAATGATAATATTACCAAGAAGTGATCTTTTATAATAGTTCCTGATAAATTTTTAACTAAACTGAACAGATGTCAGGAAATGTGTATCAGGTTCAGATGTTTTCACTATATTATGAGCTCACAATTCGAATGTCAGATCTATTGAAAATCATAACACAGTAAAGAAAAAAGACAACTTATATACAGCTATTGGCTTTTTATGAAAATACTTTTCTAAGCTTAGAAATAAAATATGTTCAGGAATATATTACATAGTTCCATGTTTCCATAAAATAATATTTAATCAAAAGTTGGTGCTTTTTTATAATGCCAAAAAAAAATCAATCAAAAATAGCAACAGTTGCTAAACTTTGGTACTATACATGTTTTTTACAGTAAAAGCCGGTCACAACATATGCAGTTGTCAAAACAGGAATATTATATACAAGTTGAAATATCATATATTGTATTACAATCAATGTATCCTTTGTGTCTTAGACAGATTTTTTACATTAAAATCTTTTTTCTTTAATACAAACAATACAATAAAGAAGGCGCCATCAAAATGCTTCTATTAGCAGAGATTACTGTGAAAATGCCTCATCCCATATTAACCATATCTTCTTGCAACTTCTCAATGCAATTTATATCCTATAAAGAGCTTTTCTCTCCCGAATCAAGATCTTTCATTTAAAAGCAATTTTGATTCAAACAAAAGCAATTTTTTCAAAAGTGCTTTGTAAAATCAAAACTGAACTATGAAGTAACAAGAAAAAGGCTTTTCACAACAAAATTAAGTGCTGAACTTGAAAACACTTGGCATAGCTATACAATCAAAACAAGTTATCAATGAAGAATGAAGTCTGTGTACACATGAATGCTATCTATCTGAAGCATTTTACAGCAGGTGTACATTACATATGATTGTATTTATATTTTGATTATAAGTATTTAAATAAATAAATATACTTTTAACAACCTTCTTTCATTTGTTCAAATTCATGCAACACTGTAACGTATTTGTATACTCTAACAACCGATATATCAATCAAAATTTATGAATAAATGAAGTATATCATAAATTTCAGACTATATATAAATTAGCACAAATTAAGTTGGTACAAGGTACTTTGGTTTTTCATAATCTATTTTTGTATTGTCTTAGATTATCATATTTTCAATTACAGGACAAAGAACATTTTACAAACTTTTTAGGCCATGCAAGTTTGGTTACTTTTTCAGAACAACGGTTCTAAGAAAATATCATCAACAGTTATTTCATGATGATTTGACACTATGAGAAAAAATTTATTAGATTTGAAGTAAATATATGCTTATATATATCAGAAATATTTAGTCATAAATAACATAGAGGAAGGCATTTCATAACATAAATTACATAACACATTTCCTATGTGAATATCATTTGAGTAGGTTTGAACTGTATATAATGTCTCAGCACATGAGTTAAAGGCTTAAAGTTTGTATCATTTTGCAATTTTTATAGCAGTGTATCCTGTGAAAAAAAATTGTTTACAGAGTAAATAGATTCAACATTTAATTCCTAAAATTGGAGCAACTCTTTAATAAATTTAACTTAAAAATTCAAATTCTGCCTCAATTATATCTTCATCTTGAACATACATCACTTGACAGTTTTAAGCTATGGCACCAGAAACCAAGAATACAGTTGTATCTTTAAAAAAATTTTTGTCTAAATTTTGTCATATTAATAGAATTATGCTGATTTTCAAAATGCTTAATTGGCAGTGCAAGAATTACAAATCTATATATAAAAAAAATTGTATAAAATTTTAAGGTGAAAGATCTATGAAACATTTAGAATATCATTAAAGACATTGAAGAAAATGGTGATAAGATCTGCCTCTCAATCATAAAACTTTAATCAGTACCAGGAGTACAAAATTTGTTCTTGAAACACCAAATTCAGTATTTTGATTGGTTGAATTCTGATCATCGTATTCGAAACTTTTATGACCGCAAGGTCTGATGTGACTTTTGGTCCTACTTTAAGGTGTATATATAAGTCAACATTTTTTTCCAAGATCTTACTATGTATAATAATATACTTTTAGTTACACAATCTTCTTACCTAATGCAAGGAACACTAAAACAAGAAATTGAAAAGATGAATCCTTTGTAAATTTTGTTATGATATTTCATTAAATGTTATGAAAATTTTAGGAAATGTTTTGGAAAATTAAATAATGATTTTTGTAACTTTTAGATGTCAGTTAATACTTACTTATACCCTTCAATTCATAAAAATATTTTATTGTTATTCTTTTTGGTACAAATTCTATTTTCTTTTACATGAACATGAAAAACCAGGAAAGAAATTCCATAAACAAGTTTAGAACAATTATGACTATGGCACCTGTAATAGATGTTTTGGTTGGCTTCAGAATTTATTCCCCCTTTATGAAATTTGTTGTTTTGAAAACATCATATTTTTCTAAGTGAAGAAGAATTTTTTTTCCAGTACATACAATGTGGTTATTTATTAAAATTGTTTTAAAAGAAATTTTTAACAGCTAAGTCATTGTAAAATGTATACAATTCATAACTGTATCAAAACAAGAAAACAAGAATGTGTCCATAGTACACGGATGCCCCACTCGCACTATCATTTTCTATGTTCGGTGGACCGTGAAATTGGGGTCAAAACTCTAATTTGGCATTAGAATTAGAAAGATCATATCATAGGGAACATGTGTACTAAGTTTCAAGTTGATTGGACTTCAACTTCATCAAAAACTACCTTGACCAAAAACTTTAACCGGGATCGGGACAGACAAACGAACGAACGAACCAACAGACTTACAGACTGAAAAACATAATGTCCATAAATGGGGCATAATAAATCTTGAGTGACATCTATTTATGTACATATTTTAAACATTTTGATATGACTTGTATCAACCCTGTGGCATACTGCTTATATCAGCTTTATCTCTAAAAACTAACTTCACTACTGGTACACATTTTCCTGGAGATATTTTTCAAATGCAAGCAATACCAAAGAACAAGGGAAAAATTGCAGTAAATTTTAAATATATAAAATTACAAATTATAAAACTTACAAAATCTGAAAAATAGTTTCAGAATTATTTTCTTAGAACATTGAAATTTGAGAAAAATATTTTATTTAACTCCTGATGGAAAAACTGAAATGAGTTGGAACTGAAATTGAAAGCCTTTGCTTTTTTGTAATTTTGAAACAATTAGAAACCAAACTGTCAACCAAAAAAAATAATTTTACATACAAATTATTTTTCTCTTCTCATGGATAAGAGTATTTGATATGTCTTATCTAGGATAAAACAGAACTGCTCGACACAAAACATCTGAATGGCTAAAAGTAGTCTGTGCTGTCTCAGAATTTTACACTAACTCAGCTATTCAACATCTGATTACTACATCTGAAAATGTTTTTAAATCGTTTGATGAATGAATATATACTGAATACAGTTCTATTCGGAGACACGATACAGCGTCAATCCACATCTCCTTCTGGTGGTAACTGCATTCCTGGATAAGGCTCTGACGGTGAAGGCTGAGGGGGTATCACATTTAGGGTACCATCCTGTTGTTGCTGGACCATTCCCTGATCCTGGGGTGTGTCTGCAGCAGCAGAGGCCAGATTGGTTATGGATTTACTTTTGACACATTGGAAATCAACATGTCGACTCCTGGCCTCTTCCTTCTCCCAAGACATGCGTAAAAAAGGCCTTTGTACATAGTTATATATAACTGAAAAAGTAAAGAGGAAAATCTTAGTGGTGAGTATAATATACAAAACTAGGTGATTTGTACTTCCCCACTATGTGAGTCGACACAGAGAGCTTTGTTTGCGATGCCTACCAAATCGAATTGACATTTGAATTTTTCAAGTTTTATCTTTTTCATTGTACAATTATGTTTGGCACATTGTACACAAAGAAGCACTTTTGTTCATCCACAATAACAGTTTTATTACTAGATTGATATGAACTAAGCTACTGAGTCCACCATTGTCCTACCCATACATGAAAATATTCCGGAACAGTCGAATAACAAAAGGAACACAAAAGTATTCCTTACTCTGGATCCATCATCATTCTCGTGATACCAATTTACTTGGATTTAGTTGGTAAACAAAGAATTTAAATGTTCACATAGTACAAATGTTCTATAGGCTTCTATGCAGGCTTTGGCAAAAAACACGAAATCAATTATATCCACACAAATACATTTTTCTTAATCTTCAAAAATTGGTAGAGTCGACTCCACTTAATCGCATACCGCTTTTTTGCATAATTTCGGTTAATTGCATAATTTTCTCCTACACAAAACCATTTCCTATTCATCTAATGTTAAATTATCCAGTTATCTGCATAGCCCAACAAGTGGCCTTTCGGTTAATTGCATAGAAAAAAATCGCCAGCTAGATATGTTGATGAGATTTTTGACCAGAAACGGCAATTTGGTAAGTATAATTTTCTTGAATGCATTCTTATTTTCGTTATTAATTCATATTCACTTTTGAGATAATTAAATAAAGTTTTAAATCAGTTTCTTTCGTGTTTATATGATGGGATATTGATTAATAACCGTCAATGTGTACACAGGTAAAGTTTCCCTTGTTCTATTTTAAACCTTGAGGTCATAAAATGTAAAACAGGTAATTGTTGTAAAAACACAACCATTCTCTCTCAAAAGGTTTTAATTATTGATTGGATTTCAAACATTGTCCATAGATTACATTTGGGTGAATTTTATAAACAATGACTCCTGCTAATTCACTTTGAAAGACCATCTGATGTGTACTGTCGTAATTCAGCTTGGGGTGAATTGCATTCCAGTTAAACATTATAGGGATTTATGTATGGTTTAAGATTTTATACATCAAACATTTATTTTTTGTTATTGTTAAAAAGAGCATTAACTTCTCATTATTATACTTTCTAACATTCAACACTCGCATGAAGCAAATAACCCGTAAAGGGCCCCTTTACTGCTTTGCTTATAGGGAAACTATCGAGTGTTACATCACTGTGCCAGCGTTACATACTGCACATCAAAGGCACTACATTACACATTTATTTTTAACAAAGACAATAAACTGTGTAGAACTTTAGAAAAGTTTTTTTAATCCTAGCGTAATATGTTTCATTGAACATACGGGTCATAGAAACAAATCTATTTTTAGAACAACTGGTTCTATTTTTATATCCCAGGTGAAGGAAACGTCGGTACGCAAAAAACCTAAAACAAAATGTGTTATTTGACTCCGTAGTTTGTCATTTCGGATATAAGCATACACTGCTTAATTGCATAATTTTGTCTGATAATTAGGCTATGCAAATAACCGGAATCTACTGTACCCACAAAAATTTGAATCCACAGTATGCAGAAAGTACCATTTTATTTTTATAATTAAAAAGAAATTCTAGATGATATCCTTCTGCCTGTGAGATTTATAAATTGTAACAATAAGCAACACTTCTGTTAGAATTCTTACCTTCAGGTCTTCCTCCTGGTCTTTTTCTTACTTTCTCTTTGTATGTTGGGTAACCTACAATAGGTTTATCTTTTGTTACATATTGAATAACAGAACCAAAAGAAACACACATCCCATTTTTTTTTCTTTTCCATAGAAATTATATTGTATCAAACTTGTAAATCACCTTGAAGCCTGTAATTCAGTGGTTGTTGTTAGTACATTTTAATTGTTTTTCTTGTTTGAATTATTTCATATTTTGTCACATAAGGGCCTTTTAAAGCTGACTATCCAGTACTGGTTTTGCTCACTGTTGAAGCATTTAATAACCACTATGTCATTTTGAATCTGGTAGGTAGTTGTCTCATTGGCAATCATACCACATCTTACTTTTAATACTGAGTGTAAAACAGATGTAAATGAATGTTATACACAAATGATTATCAATGTGAAATATTTTCTGCTGTTGCAATTTGAAAACAATACATTAAATAATGAAATACAATTTCTATTTTGTTTTCCATGTTTCCCAATCAACTATTAAATGCACTTACAAAACTTTTTATATAACATTTTTTTTTTAATTAACTAGTGTGCTTTACAATAGGTGAAACAGAAAGGTCAGTAATACAATTTCTATTTTGTTTTCCATGTTTCCCAATCAACTATTAAATGCACCTACAAAATTTTTTATATAACATATTTTTTTTTTAATTAACTAGTGTGCTTTATAATAAGTGAAACAGAAAGGTCACTCATTGGAATTGGTTAAAATATTTTTATTACTGTAAATCTGCTTTGCATATTTATAGATTATTAATGGTTTTTCAAACGAGAGGGTGTTTCTCAGCTACAATCTCACTGAATGGTGACAGCCCTGAGACAAGAAACATCCTCTATGACGTCTGTGATGTTTACATTGACAACACCCTTAGTTTCTGACAATAATTTTCTATCTCAAGCGAGTAGCATGATATGAAAAATTATCACACAAAAAGATCAAAGGAAAAATACACAAAATAGGAACAAACAATTATCCTGTCTCTAGAAATGGACAGAAATTTTTCAACAGCTGGTGAGATCAAATGAATCATTGAACATGAATGTACTTCTTTCTAAATTCTGATATTACCTTCAATGCCAAGGCGAATTTTCTTCAGTCCTCTTTCTTTTAAAACTTGCTTTGCTACATCCCTGTTTTCAATATACTTAAAAAATCTGTACATGTGGTTACTATGTATAACTGGAAGTAGAATATCAACAATATACAACAATGATTTCTGAAATACACATACTTACACCACAAGTCATGTCATGAATGATAATTTAGTTATTCTATTCAAAATTACGACTGAAGGAATGAGGTCAAAAGAAAACATACATAGAACCATAAATCAGGAATGTGCCTAATAAAATACTTTAGTGGGCTAAAACTACAGGAAATCTTATAAAACTTAGTGGCGATGGAAATTTATCTAGTAAATCTCTGATATATTCTACATCTGACAAATAAAAATCTGCTTGTAGTCTAAATTTTTTAACCCTGGATAATTTTGGAAAGAAAATATCTAACAATAAAGTGTGCATGTGTGTGCAGCATGTCTTTGTGAAAGAGTTTTGTAGGTATTCACCCTTGTGAACATAACATTATCTATTATATTTGGTCAATCTTATCAACCTTTATTTATTTATCTTCAGAAGTTGACAAAAAATGATTTAACAGTCAGGTCAAAGGCCTGTCTAAGATTGGTTAAATTTGGAATATTTTTGAAGTGTATAGTTCTTTCATGATCCGTGATATAACTGATAATATTCATAAAACTATTGTAATTATACATACTATGGGCTTCCTCCTCCCCTGTTTGTGGTGGATACTCATCATCCCACTCCACAACATCTTCATCTGTTAACATAACAATATGGCACTCTCTATCTCCTTGCTGTAAAATATCAAATTTATTGGAAATTTCTTTTAGTAAATATAAACTATTGAATAAATTCTTGACTACATGAAACATATCTATGCCTTATGCTATTAATTTAAATTATTTTAAGCTTAAAAATAGGTAATCTGATGTTGCAAAAATGTTTTTCACTTGTCAACATTACAGTATGCATTTTTTCATGGTGTATAATCTCTTTTATCTCTTTATTGTAGACGACAAGAATGTGGAATATAAGAAAGTTAAGTTTACAAGTGCTACAGCTCTATTTTAAACAGTATGGTCAATAGTGAGCTAGACTCGTATCTCAATTGAATAAGGTTGTCAGTTATTCTACCAAAGGTTAGTGGTTCTCTCCTGGCACTCTGGCTTCCTCCACAAATTAAAACTGACCACCATGAAATAGCACAATAGCACTCAATAATTTGATTAAGAATTACAATTATCAAATAGAGATTTGTCTAAAATTTTATTTGAGAAATTGTTACGTCCAGTTTAGATGACTAACTTTGTATTTTCAGACTTTGATAAATATTTACCTGTGCTGCCTGGACCATCTGAGGCATAATCAGATCCTCTAGGAACAATTCAAACTGTTGTCTGGCCCCTTCGTTAGATAATTCATGCAACAACCCTCCTGTAAAGTAAACATAAAGTTAACAAATTTTTAAAATTGATATTGATCCATTTTTATAATTAAACACTTCTTACAAAACTGTTTAAAATAAACATAAACCATTCAAAATTTACATCTCCATGAATATGTATGAAATATTTGCAAACAACAATCAATAAATCAATCTAAATGAGCCAGTATTGAACAATTAAATTGTAGGTGATAGTGAACACATTCATCCTTTGTCTATTTTGCTAATAGTTTTAGTTCATTAGTGAAGAATTTTGAAATTGGAAAATATGCAGTCTGCATTTACCTGAAGTTTCCTCACCTAATGTTATATTAAAATCAACTTATTTGTCTGTGAACTCTGTAACTGATCACGGTCAAATGAAACATATGCACATGCATTGTTTATGATGAAAGAATATATAAAATCTATCAGAATCACATTAAATATCTATAATGAATTCACATTTAAAATACAGTAAACTGCTATTATATATAAACTATACATATACAATTCAGAGTTCAAAACCAGTAACATCAGATTTTAACTTGACCGACATATGATTCATCTTAATAATATTTTGTTATCTTATTATTGATTGTACAGTGGAATTTTGTTTGCACCCAGAAAATAGTGATTGTAGGATGTAGACTGAACTGAAAACTTAACCTAGAGCATGACAATGAGATCATGTAAATATGACATCGAAGACCATCATTTACTCCTATCTTGCTATTCAATATTCAAATACACGACTTTGTATGATCCTATGTCAAGATGGAAATTCCTGAAAATACTATCTTCTAAAATCAAAATGAAAGATTGCATTTTGAAAAATATTTTGAAATTCTAAACTTACTCAGATTTTGACATTTTATTGTCTCAGCATCAAATGGTATGAGAAGGTAGTCACATGCTTCTCTCAGTTCATGTACACTTACACTAGGTGGACATCTCACACTTCCTGTTTTGTAAAAATCCTGTACAAACACAAAGGTTCAGTATATTCCTTTTTTTTTTTTAGTAAGTTCATACATTTTAATCTACTTTTTTTTAAAATACCTAGGTATGAATCTAGTCTTATGCCTGTCCCAAGGTATTAAAGACTCGCACCTCTATAAAATTTCTGAAAAAATCGCTAAGATATATGTATTTTCAGCGACAAAGACATGCAATATGCAACGCCTAATCCCCTAGGAACAAACAATAATGTGTATTATCAAGGTCTTGCCAAGGAAAGCAGTAATATATATGGTGTGGCAGTGGACATGAAAATGATCTTAAAAAAAATCATTTTACTATCAAGTCTAAGGTCAATTTATGGGGTCACCTACAATGTTATGTGACACAATGTCTTGGAGTGATGCATTCAAGTGTTAATCACTTTAAAAAAAAGTATTGGCGATAACATAATAATATATGTTAGTTTGATCTAGTAGTTGACAATCATTTGTTAACACCTAATGACAAATTCACTTTCGTAAGGGTTACCCAAATACTTACTAATATAGATCTGAAGACAGTAGATGATAATCCTTCAGCTACTTCATACTCTCCTCTTTCATTAGGACGAGTAAAATTGTTCTCTAATGATGATGTAAACATCCTGAAATAATGATGAAATACAAAATAAATGTGTTATCATGTCAAACATTCAAATATACCTACATTTACCAATAAACCCAAATATCTGTCACTTTTCATACTATTAATTATATTCATATTTCCATTCAGTTTAATTAAGTGCAAGGTAAATCTTTCTAAAAAGAAACTCAAAGTTTGAAGTTAACAACAGTATGTTGGTATGAGACTACTTATTCCTGGAAAGATTGCACAGACTTTTCAAAATTAATCCTGTAGTGTGAAGACCTTACCTTGATTGGAGATAGAACCTGTTTTATTTGTAGTTTTAAGCTAGCTTTGAATGACTTACATATCCAAAGAATTAACCGAGAAGCCTGAGTCTAGTTAATTTGATAATATGTACATGTAGGTGACACAATCGTTCATTGGTCAGATAACAATGATATGATAATTCATGTTCTTCTCCCTGGTAAAAGTTAGTTATCAATTTTCGTATTTTAAAAGACATTAACATTGCCATTTTTTTTTTCAAAAAACATCTGTCATAAAATAAGAGAAAACTATTCACCTATCTAATCCTTAAAACTGATATGTGTGGAATTACTTAGGTACATTTAAACTTTCATGCAGTACAATGTATTTATCAAATCAAACATTGAAATGGTTGGTGGAAAAACTCAAAATAAAAGTTCAAGGAATCTTGCATAAAATGTCGTCATGCCTACCTTCCTAACATTGTATTTGGATGGCCTCTGAATAACTCAACATCTACAACAAATCTTGTTTCATCCACAACTAGAGTAATCCTCTCAGAGGGTCTTGGACTATTTGTTCCTTTACTTATACAACAGGCTCCCTGTTGGTCCCCATTGAAAGGAAAATAGGTAGAGTCTGGTCCAAGATTTCTGGTGTGGCCATCTGATTGCATCCTACGCATGTTTATAGCTGGAAGAACTGATGATGATTCTATTGGTTTTGACATGGTGTCAGCATCATCACAGCTACTGGTGTCCAAACTGTGTGTTCTACTTCTGTTTACAAGGCAGGGTTTGGATCTAGGGGCGCCAAGAGAGCTGAAATTAAAACAATGGTATAAATTGTTAATACTGGCACTAAAACAACAGAATTGGGTCCCATGAATTGTGCATTGTCAGTTTACTAGAATCCTGACTATCTTTTTGCTGTACGACTTTCGCTTGATAGAAATCATTTAGAAAATCATCCTACTAGTATCCTACTAGTAATGTCAAAGCAACACTATGACTGTACTATTATTTACACATAAAAAAAGTGCTAAATAGATAATTTCCATCTCAAAATATTGATTCTGACAATGTTATGGTTGTACAAAATGTATGAACAAAAATACCAGATGAAAAGCATCTTTGTGCTATTCAAACTGTGATGGTGTAAAAGTGCTTGTAATTCATGTATGCATGGCTCAGCTGACAGAATAATGGGCCAAAAATTGAAAGTTATACACTCAACTATCATTTATAGACTTTAGCAAGATTCTCCTAATTACAAACAATATCATAATGTAAATGCATTGTTTCAATTAACTCATCCTGATTCAATTTTGTTATTCAAATTTATACATTTTTAATGATAAAGAATATCATTAACAGAATAGTTTTCCTCATTGCACTATAAGTGATAAATGATAATTTCTGTTTATTTTTTTATTTTTTTCTTAACATATTTACAATCAGGGTTCTCACTAAGGTTTGAAGGCAAATCCAGGGACTCATCAGTTTTGGCCATGGTAAGTCCAACAGCGAGAAGAAGAAATTGTATTGCTTTATTTATTAGAACAGTCTCCATGACAAAATAGAACTTACGTAGCTTGTAATCAAAGTTACGTCTGAAAAAAATCCATATAAAAATCAGGATAGATATTTGACATGTTTGATCAAAATACTTTTAAAAAAAAACAGATGATTCATGAAAGTATCAATAATATCTACTGCGGCCACATGTTTTCGAATCAGTCTCACGAAAGTGAATTTAAATGAAGACAAAAAAGTTAGTTTGATTTCCTAAGGAAAAAGGAAAATCAGGAAATCAAAAAATTAGATGATGATTTAAACCAAATTTCTCACCACTTCTCAGCCCTTTTAGTTTCAAAAAGAAGACAATTCTCCCTATGATTCCAAAGTAATGTGAGCTCTGATGCCAGATTCTTAAAATGCTTTAACAATGTTTACCTGGTACGTTTAATACAAGTTTTCTTTGTCTCTTCTGTTTCTGAGTAATAATCTGTGTCACTGTCAGTATCGTATGAAGTTTGATTTCTGTTATGATTTCTATGTCGCCGATATGCCATCCCATTTCATCAAGTCTGTATAGCAGTATTGATGATTTTCTAGTAAAAAAAATATAATATATACATTTATACATACCATTAGATTAATGCACTAATTTTACTAACTTTTCATAGAAATCTTAGAATTGCTGTTACAATTGTGTAAGATCAGTGCCACGGTATTTTTCACCTTTGGTTTATTGAAAAGTGTTCTTTAGTCTGTTCGAGGCTTAATTATTTTGAATAAAAAGGGCATATCTCGAACGGTACATGACTTACAACCCTATTCAAACTCTTGTCTGCATGTTGTGGTTCTCAGCATAGGGTATGATTTTCATAAAATTTGGATGAGGAAAACTTGTGCGGAAACGAAAAAAATTTGCAATTTTGCAAATAATAAAGGGGCATAGTTCTAGTATGGTAAGTGACTCACTGCCCAAATACTGTCTACAGGTTTTGGTTCTTAGTATTGTGTACGAGTTTCAATTATTATACATTTTATAGGCTTTTTTAAACTTTATCATTTTTATTGCCAGTAAAGAAGCATAAATGTTCTGTGGTTAATTAGTTTCGTTTTTTTTTCCTGGCAGTGGCTATTCTTCCAGCTAGCCACAAAAATAGCACAAAATGTCTTATTCTTCCGGCCATCCAGAAGAATAGCCTTTCTCTCCTTTTATGCCATTATTCTGACCATACATATATGTAGCAATGGATTTAGTTAGAATATGTTTTTGGTTAAGTGGTTATTGTAGCATCCATCAGAGAATGTACTAGCAAAAAAATTTCCTTCCATGCAAAACACTGATAATTGAAACTATTCATTTTTTAACGTTTTCCGTGCGGACGTTACTTAAGTACCGACTTTCATTTATTTTTCTACTGGCTGTTC
The DNA here is from genome assembly GCA_017311375.1 of Mytilus coruscus. Lineage (NCBI taxonomy): Eukaryota > Metazoa > Mollusca > Bivalvia > Mytilida > Mytilidae > Mytilus > Mytilus coruscus. The sequence continues at coordinate 35,364,202 of CM029603.1, read as the reverse complement.
TATAGACCACGCCGATTCCCCATAAATATAAACAGCTTGTCAAATGAGATCAACAGAAGACTATTAACATCGTTTGATTTGCAGGAAATACACTTTGAATTAAATTCACTTGGCAAAATAATGTGACAAATTTTTTCCCCCATTTACTTAAACAAATCAAAATGCAAATAAATTTACTTCATAGTATACAGCATATCATTCAGATATTTTTTATTCTAAGGGAAAGGGGCAAAAATGCCTCTCCTCTTTTTATGTTCTACCTATGAATTTCCTATAGGGTTAGAAGTCAGCCCACTGATTTGTGACTTCAAAGGACAACTGTTATTCCTAAAGATGATCCTTGAAGTTTGGTTCCAATGAAGTCATCAAATGATATTGCATGATTTTTTATCAAAAATGTTCAGTGATTTTTAACACACAGAAAATAAGAGAAAAGGTTAGACACATGTAAACTGCCCACAAAGTAAGATTGTGTTTATGATAGCAAAAACATATTTTTTTTATTGAGAAAATAAATAAAACAGACTAAAATAAAAGGGGGGTTATACCCCAACCCTGGTATACTATTCCCAGTTCAGGCATATCAGTGCATGTTCATAGATCTCCGATGTAGTAGAACTTAGAAATAATGCATCCAAGTATATTTGATTTAGTCGTTTTCCTGTGAATTGTTCTTATCGTTTTGCTTCCATTGATGCAGGCAAAGTTATTGTGGTAAATCAGCAATGTCAGTTTGATTTCACCCTTTATTCCTCTCAGTGTACGTGCACACGCTGTTGTTCTGGAGTCTGTCCAATAGAAATTTGTTTTAAAGGAATCACATTCTATCTTATTTTCTTTAGGACATATTTAAATATTAATCACGATCTCCAATTCTCAAAACATCCATTGCATACCAGCATTTGCAATCCAACACCTCATCTGGGACACTTTGCATGCGCAAACGGATGGCCATAAAAATAGAGATTTTAACTACTCCTTGTATAACATGTTCATTAGAGGCAACTCTGATATAATCTTAATCCAATCAACTTAACTGTGAAATGTGTTCATGTGACCTCCTTTCTATAGCAAATACAGTACATGTATGTAGAAACCTAGTCCACTGTAATCACCAGAAACTATTATGAATAATCATAATGAGGGCAGATCAACATTTTTCATGGGACAGATCAACTGAGGTCAGATTAACTGCAAACAGAATGACATCAAACAGCTAATAACTCTTAAATATGATAGGCTGCAATCAAAATCACAAGGTAATTGACATGCCATAATTATATGGTTAACCTCAATTTTGTGGAAAATCTTGTTTAAGTTTATCACGGATCTCCTGTAGTTGGTGATCGCAATACTGGTATACCAGTATTGTGCACAATACTGGTATAAAAATTTTGTACCAGTACTGTATTGTATTCAGTATTGTACTAGTATTGTGTTTTTTTAAAATAAACAATACATATCATGCATATAGGTAATTAATCTTTTATTAAAGGTGTCACATAATGAAATTAACATATGACATGACAATTTTATAAGGCATTTGAATGATTGGACATATAGATAGTTAAGCACTAAATACTAATAATAAACATAAGGATAATAAATACTGATATGATAATGTACTTTTTTTAGCACTAATTATAAAATGAAAGCATGATATATAACATATGATAAAATTACATGTTTAAATGATGTTACACTGCAATTGTCATCAAAGACAGTTTTAAATCTTCTGTTGTTTTTGTCTTTAGGGAACCATACTGTCCCAGCACTTCAACAAACTCTTTATTTTCTTCTATCTTTTCTTTCATCTCTTTCTTTCCAAGGCTCATGGTATATTCTAATGAATTTTTTATTGACATTGCTGTTATAGCTGCTGTATCATCAGCATTGGTATTGTCTCTTTCTTCTTCAGATGGCATTACTGCAACCCTCCTCTTTCTGTATTGGTATTCAGTCTCTGTGGACTTTCTCTTACGCTTACCAACATGACCATCTTCTTCAGATGGCACTTGTACGGCTCTCTTACTGTCGTAGGTGTTGGAGTGCTGACGCCATAGGATGGTGGCAACATATTTTGCTCGTGTAAATGTTGTACTAGTAAATGTACCAGTTGATATATCTGCTACGAATTGTGTTGCCCATGGTTCTGAATCATCTGCTTCTCCCTTTGCCATAGAGAATGCCAATTTCTTGTTCCTTGTGACTTCATTTTTCTTTATATTTTCTTTGTAAATAAGATTCTGTGATAAGGGTTAAAGGTCTTGTTGTGAAACATGTTTGCCTGATCTAGTTCTTCAGTTGACTAGTTCTTGTAGTAGTTGCTGTTGTGTCTGATAACTATGATGCATACTCTGTCTAAAACAGACCTGCATTTGCTTAGGAAAGTCTGGGAATAGAAGTGAAATACCAGCCATATCAAAATCTTAGTTAATGAAGATGGGCATGAATATTAGGTTATTTATTGTACTCTGATTTAATCTGTTTTAAAAACAGTAATTTTTATTAGTTGATAAAAATTCCTTTAAAAATACACACAAGCTCTAATTAATTGGAAACTAATTAAGAAATGGCTATAATTACCCTTAACATTCATGTAGTTAAATGCTGAATTTACAGTGTTAGGATTACTAAAAAGAACCATTTCTATCTGAAACATCACGAACATAATGAAAAAGTTGCTGAAAAATACACTTAAAAACAACTTGGACATGTCATTTACATGTCAATCATTGTTATTAGATTATTAGTAGCCTTTCTACATAATTTTGTAAATATCAAAATAAACCAATGAAATTTGTTTTTTCAAACAGTCATCTATAATTAGAGCAAAATATAACAAAACATTTGACTGTATATGCATGCACGCCTGAGAAAACAGTATTACATTTTTTTTTGTTTATGAACAAGTGAATGCAAGGGGAACAACCAAAAATGTTCTTTGACCATTTTTTATACTAAGAGGAATAACTCAATGTTCACTCACTACTTTTATTTTGTAGAGTCTGTTTCACCAATTATCTGGCAAAGAACGAAATCATTTTCTCTGTAATGTTTGTTATACGACCTCAAAAAATTCTATTATGTCAAATTTTTTTGTTGGATTCATATTTTTTGAAATTTCAATTTAAAAAAAAAGAAAAAATTTTTTTTGGGGGGGGTGTCTTTTTTTTCTCATAATATTTTGGGATTTATTTTCCATTGGCTATTCGTTATGCCATTGATTACTTTCAAAGGTTATGATGATGTACATTTTGTCCATGGGACAAGGCTCATTTATTATTATATTGCAATTAAATAACTCGAGTTGATATCAAGCGATATCCCATTCTCACTCGTTATGAACCCTATAAACATATAACAGGTTAACTAAGTATTGTGCAACAGCACTGTACTGCACAATAGCACTTATATATGTAAATCAAACCAAACTAAGCATAGAACACTGCAGATTGAGTTGAACTGATGCATCAACCATTGTTTAACACCCAGTGGCTTATTAAATGCAAGATGAGAACATGATCTAATGAGATATGAACTTTGAGCCTACATGTACTCTACACTAAAACAACAGATTTACACACTGAGCCAAATAATAAACACTCAAGGCAAAGATACTACCATGAAACCACTGATGTGGTTTAAATTCAGTCATAAAAACCATGTCAAAAAGTGGAAGTTCATCACGCTTGCACAGTGTAAGTGCTCAATATGTGACATGTCATATTGCTTATTTTAGAAGAATAATGTGGTAAAGCATGTACCTGTAGCAGGAACAATTCTGCTGGAGATTCGGGGATGCGGACCACAGCTTGTTCTAGTTTGTGAACTGATTTATACGGAGACGATGGATGCCAAATGTAAAAGTGCTATCTAAATATCTAAGTAAATGAAAACCAAAAACAGTGAAAACAATATATAATTTATTCAATAAGTGCAACTTTTATCATGTAGTCCAAAGTAAAGAAATGGAACATTTAATAACTACAGAAATTATCCTTATAAAGAAGGCATATGGCAGATGTACTAATTATACCAGAAAGATTTGGTAAATCACAGCTTTCCTTGGTTGGACTTAACTTCAGCCATCAGACAATTCAACAGGGTTTCCCTGGGTCAATTTTCCTTTTCGCCACCTCTTTCACCAAAAAATATATTTTTCGCCACTTTCAATTTTTTTCGCCAACAAACAAAAACATATTTTTCGTTTAAAATTTCCTTCTCTAACAAAAAATTAGTTTGCCACATTGCTACTAGTATATGAAAATAAGAAGATGTTGTATGATTGCCAATGGGACAACTCTTCACAACAGACCAAATGACATAGAAGTTACCAAACTATAGGTCACCGTACAGCCTTCGACAATGAGCAAAACCCATACCACATAGTCAGCTATAGAAGGCCCGAAATGACAAGTGTGAAACAATTCAAACGAGAAAACTAACTATGTCTTTTATAATTCTAAATATATATTTTTAATCTCATTGTCATAAATAAACACTCAATAATAACAAACATTTTTAGTTTTTAAAAGATACTGTAAAATTGCAATATAGAATAAGATCATGAAATCATCATGTTGACTTCTGCAAGGGAGCACGGATTCATCTATAATAGTTTATAAGATACTTCCGTCTAGTTGAAGGATAAAATAAGAGATTTTTCTTAACAATAGATTTCTTTTCGGACCATCATTAAAAAGTTTGGGCGTAAAAGTATGCCTCAAACACGTGCGTTGCTAAAACGATTGTAAATTACCAATTTCAAAAGAATTATTACTCTCAAAAGTTATAAGATAAAATTTAAAGTCAGATATTTTCTTATTTTTGAACATTTTGTCATAACAACAGATTTTTTCCAGACCATCGTTAAAAGAAAAGTGGAGACGTAAAATGTGCGTCGCTAAAGGATTGTAAAGTACCAACTTCAAAACAATTATTTCAATCAAAGTTGTAAAATATCCTTTAAGTGACATGTGAAGCCATTTAACCACACCATTTCACGAAACAATACAATCAACACATTTATTAATTATAATCCTTTGTTGCCAATGGCTATAAAATGCAATCAGATGATTATTGTCGTAACGAGTTCAAGGTGAATTCCAGTATTGTCTGATCAGGAGAAAAGTCCGAGAAACACGAAAAAAGTAAACAAGATGGACGCAGTCGAACAGTTATATTTCTTTCGCCAAATTCTTTCGCAAATAACAATTTTAATCGCCACAATTTTTATTTTTTGCAAAATGCGAAAATGGCGACCGCCAGCGAAACCCTGCAATTCAATATGAGCATAGGTCTAAGTCTTTCAAACAAGGTTATAAATGATTTGCGACGATGCAAATACTAAACTTTATAATATAAATAAATATCTTTAACATGTTTAACCAATGAATTCAAAATACCAATATCTATTCAATTTTACAAATATGAACTGAATAAACATCATGTAAATCATTTAATAAAGAAATATGAAATTTATAGTTTTGAACAAGGAAATAACAATGACATAATAATCCTGCCTGCCACATACAATTTGTTTTTTTTAAGGGGAGGTTAAGGCAATATTATTTCAAGCCAAATTTATCATTTTAGTAAATGTTTAATGTCTATTGTTGTGTAATGCTTAGATTAATTTATTAAATACTTTTTACCATGAAGCCAGATATGCACATTCTGAAACTGATTATATTAGTAAGGAGACAACTACATATGCACTTTCATATTCAGTCAACATGCATCACTTTGCATTATATATAAATTATGCGACAAAGAGGAATGATTTTGTTCAATACAATGATTGTACCTATTATAACAAATAGGTGCTAATAACAGAATTAATGGTGGAAATAAGCAAAGATTTACGGTCCATTCAGGATAACTGTCTGTGCCTCGTAAAAATAAGTTGTGATTGCATTGCGCATTTCAACTTCCTGTAAAATATAAAGTTATCGTCCTTTAAACCCTAACGGCAGGTAGAAAGGCTATTATTAGTATATCATCTATATTATATGAATAAAATATAATTTTTCCTGATTCTTACTATTTTCTGTACTTAAATTCATTAACAGGATTACAAAAAAAGAACCATTTCTATATGAAACATAATGAAAAAGTTGCTGAAAAATACACTTAATAACAACTTGGACATTGCATACACCTACAGTACACACAGAGAGTTTGTAATCCCAATCTCCATACACCGCAATTTTTCCTGGTGTGACACCAGGAAACTCTGATATCCCTCCCTAAATTCTCGGAGAAATTTGGGAGTATTCCCTCCGACTTCCGCGTAAATTCTCTACCTTTTGTTTATTGTATTAGCGACATCTCTCCAAGGCCGGTGTCACACCGTGTCACACCAGGTAATTAATTGCCCTAATCCTTCTGATCTATGTCGGCACGCGACAGTCAAGGTATGTGAGATTTCTTATGTAATTAAACAATTGTATTTCCTGTCTATTTATAATCAGTTATATATCTAATTGCTTGAAACAAATAAAAGATTTATAAGCAAAAGCGTTACTGTTAATTCTTTCAATTACACTGTACATTTCAAAATAGTTTTATAAAAAACTATATTGATTTTAACCTCGTTTTTTGTCGGTAAATTAATATTTTATTTACAAAAGAAATATACTTGTGTAAAATAAGCGGAGACTAACGCTGAATAAATGTGGGCAGTTTAAAGAAAATTACATGCCTCAAAGTTTTGTATACAAGTAAAAGAAAATATTTTCACCATTAGTTATGCTTAATAATTATAAGTCTATGGCATTTTCATTTTACGATTGCCTAATTGCTTAAAACAAATAAAAGATTTAAAAGCAAAATGTTGTTGTTAATTCATTCAATTCCATTAAAGTTTAAAAAAAAACTATACTTGTATTTGACCTCGTTTTTCATCGGCAGATTATATTATTTACGTAAAGGGACATACTTGCATAAAATAAACGGAAACTAACGCTGAATATAAAATGTGAGCAGTTTTAAGAAAATTACGCGTTTCAAAAATTTGTATAGGCAAGTAGAAAAGAAAATACCATTCACCATTCTTTATGCTTAATAAGTATCGGCATTTTCTTTTACGATTTGTTGGCATTATTTTAGGATAAATAATACATTTCGGCTACAACGAGAATACTTCTATAGCTGCATCAACTCGTCGTTGCATAATACTCATTTACGCACAATGAATGTAAACTTGTGTGTTGTATTAAGGACAGTAATCTTTAAAATTTTAAAAGAAATTAATTGCCGTGGGAAGAAGATACACATCAGTGCGTGGTTGAACTTTGAACTTGACTTCGCTCACACTATTGAATACTAACAAGAGTGCACACGCTGAAATGTCTCGCCTTCTTAACTAATCATTGATATTATGTTGATAGTCCTAAATGTAAAGCTTTATTACACTGTCACGTAAACTTAACATTAACCAAGAAAACTAAACATTGACCAATGAACCATGAAAATGAGGTAAGGGCAGATGAACCATGGCAGGCAGACATGTACAGCTAACAATTCTTCCATACAACAAATATAGTTGACCTGTTGCTTATAGTTTAAGAATAACAGACCAAAACACAAAACTTAACACTGTTCAATGAACCATGAAAATGAGGTCAAGGTCAAATAAAACCCTGCGACTGACACATAGATTATAAAATATTTCCATACACCAAATATAGTTGACCTATGGCATATAGTATTAGGAAAAAGACCAAAACTCAAAACTTAACTTTGACCACTGAACCATGAAAATGAGGTCAAGGTCAGATGACACCTGCCAACTAGACATGAACACCTTACAATCATTCCATACACCAAATATAGTAGACGTATTGCATACAGGATAAGAAAAACAGACCAAAGCATAAAACTTAACACTGATCAATGAACCGTGAAAATGTGGTCAAGGTCAAATAAAATCTGTGACTGACACATAGATCATAAAATATTTCCACACACCAAATATAGTTGACCTATTGCATATAGTATTAGAAAAAAGACCAAAACTCAAAACTTAACTATAACCACTGAACCATGAAAATGAGGTCAAGGTCAGATGACACCTGCCAGTTGGACAAGTACACCTTACAGTCCTTCCATACACAGAATATACTAGACCTATTGCTTATAGTATCCAAGATATGGACTTGACCACCAAAACTTAACCTTGTTCACTGATTCATGAAATGAGGTCGAGGTCAAGTGAAAACTGTCTGACGGGCATGAGGACCTTGCAAGGTACGAACATACCAAATATAGTTATCCTATTACTTATAATAAGAGAATTTAACATTACAAAAATCTTAACTTTTTTCAAGTAGTCACTGAACTATGAAAATGAGGTCAAGGACATTGGACATGTGACTGACGGAAACTTCGTAACATGAGGTATCTATATACAAAGTATGAAGCATCCAGGTCTTCCACCTTCTAAAATATAAAGCTTTTAAGAAGTTAGCTAACGCCGCCGCCGCCAGATCACTATCCGTATGTCGAGCTTTCTGCGACAAAAGTCGCAGGCTCGACAAAAATAGCGACATCAATTTTGTCCACGAGATTTTTATTTGGTGGAAATAATATCACGTAACAGTAAACTCAGGTGACCTTTCTGGATGACCGTGGGAAAATTCATCCAGGGTTTAAATTTGCTTTGTAATGATTGACATTTGTGTGCGTTAAGATTTAGGCTCTAGAAGGTCCTTTTACAATTGAATAACCAGAATCTAAAATATAATCCTTTTCTGAATAAGCGAACACTAGCCTTCGTAAACTGTTTTATTTTACGTTTATCAGTCAAAATAGGACGTAAACCTGAACATTATTTATCGTCCATGGTCAACAATATACATTAATGGTAGATGAAAACACGATGTATGTCGTTCAGTTCGGCGTTGGTAGAGATCCTCTGTGAAAATGTGTATATCGTTAAAATCCTGTCCACATATTTTTTTCACATATTTTTTCTTGCAGAACACGATATAATTTCGTTTTAATATTCTATAGTAATTGTTGAAATACTTCTTTTTTTTATTTCGCCAAGGACTTTTAACGAGCAGTAAAATACGGATTGGGCTCATCCAATTTTATTTTAAATAATTAGAGATCAATAACAGATCATTACAGAGATAAACAACACATGATTTTTTTCTTCATACATTTAATTAAGTTGTGAATATTGTGTTGTGCCTTGGCGGGGAATGTCTCTCTGACTTGTGTTTTTATGAATATAGGGCACAAAACGTTTTCCCTTTTTTAACAGAGTTGTCACTTTACATTTTCTTTTCTGAATTCAAATAATTCAAGTCGGTAATGTACCGAGGTAGTGAAACATAGTATTTTACATTGCAAAATAAATTGAAAGTAACAGAGTTCACTTGTTGATCCAATAAATTAACTTTGTGGTTTAGAATAGTTATCAAAGGTAGATTGGACGAGTAACAGTAAAACCAACATTTTATTTTAAGCCAGTTGATTTTATATAATGAACAATTAATGCACTGGATATTGCTTACTGAGTAGGTTATCAAAGTTTCTAATTGTGGTAAAATCGTATGACCTGACCAGACTATAATAGAAAACAAAATAAGTTTTTCTTCGTATTTTTCTTCGTTTATGCGTTTTATTTCAAATGACAATGACATGGGGCAAAAACATACAAGAATAATTATCTTATTTTGAATGATAATGTTTCATTTTTATCTGTCAAAGAAAGCAAATTTTAATACCGTGTTTTAAAGAACACAGGTGCAATCAAGATTGATTAAATGTACATAGATAATAAATCTGGCTAATCCGATTATGTTGTCACGCGTCATTAATTAGTACATCTGATGGGCAATAAACCAATTAACAGCCACACGGTGTTGGGAGAGAATCTTTGGAGGATATTGGGAGTATAATCCGTGATTCGCGGTGTGACACCGCTTCACCCCGAAATCGGTGATTAGAGTTCGCGATTACAAACTCTCTGTGTGTACTGTAAAGTATAGTCGACAATACAACTACAATACTGGTATATCAGTAATGTACCAGTATTGTTTTTTTTTTTTAAGAAAAGGTTACAATACTGGTACAAAAGTTTTATACCAGTATTGCGATCACCAACTACAGGAGATCCTTTATCACTGTTAAGAAATGATCAAAATTTATAACACATTAAAGATAATGAATATATATGTAATAAGGATGGTCATGTTGACGGATGCTTACAGTTGTCAGTTATATACAGTACAGTAACTGTTTCCAGAAACCATATTTTGAGGAACTTTTAAAGGTCTGAGTACCATTTTTTATGAATTTTGATAGCCAAGATGAAAATTGGCCATACTGTTCTTTTTGGTTAATTTGGCAAGCTTGCAATTTTCATAAATATGAGTTTGAAACATCAGTTTTACCTTTCTTCGACGTTTCTCGACTCATCAGGCCAAAAACGTTGAATTGTGGGAAATTACAAATATAACGAAATACCGAAATACCAAAATAAACAAAAACCAAAAAGTCCATATTTTGTATGTAGCAACTTATCATGAATTTAAGCATTTGTAGATCAATGTGTTATTGGAAAATAGTATATAAAATTTACAACAGATCAATACATACATCCTGACATTAATATATTAGGGGGGAAACTGTTTGGTTGAGGTATTTTCTTTAGAATAAAAACATCCAATCAGAAAGTGTTTAACAAATGGCTTTGTCAAGCGGGAATTTAAAGATGGAGGAAGGTAATTGATTTGAAAATGCTTTTAGTTATAGTTATATGAATAATACCATCTTTCCTATCCAGCGAAACTCCTGATTCACAAGAAATGTGTTGTAGATCACGAATGAGATTTAGTATATTGAAAAATCACATAATGACTAAAATAAACGATAAAACATGTGTGTTTCCAATGTAAACAACAACAAAAGTCTCAAGATAAAAATATGGAGATGTGGTTTATTATCGACAAGTCAGTTATAAAAGTCTTCATTTCAAGACAACAAAGCCTAATTGAGCTATAATAGCTGAAACAATTTATAAAAGCATTACAATAAGACCACTGCTGCAGAATCTAGGTATGTTCACCCACAATAAACGTTCGCAAATATTCACATCCCATATGAGTCTGCTCACATAAAATATGCTTTTGTCAATTAATTGTTGAGGAAACCAAACAAGATCACTACTGATACTAATATAAAGCAGGTGCTCCCTGTGATGGGATGAAGTCAATTTAAAATAATTCCTCCAATACTTAACAATAACATGTTTAATTTGCATAATTATAACTGCAGAAAAATGTACTAAGGTCACCAAAAATTTTGAATAAAAATTTCTTTATTTTTCCTTCAATACAGAGTCGGACTCTTCTTGAGTGTAAAATGACTCTTGCTTGTTTAATCATGAGGCATTTCCTCCTTCATTCTTAAATCCAGCAGTAGCTATTTACATTATTTTAATATACATTTTGTACAAATTAAAACTATGACATGAAATTTTTTTTTTAAATCACTATAATTATGATAATTTAAAAACCCTCCGTAACTTTTGAGATACCCTTCATCATTGGGCTTCATGACTGAGGGCTTGACAATAAATGCCTCTTTTCCAAATTGCAAAACAATTTATTCCCAGCATAATTTCTGTTGAAAAAGTAACTGAATGCAGAATGTTAGGAATTTTATTTATGACATCATTTTCAATGTAAACAAAGAAATGCTATCTACTTCAGGTAATTTTTTTCACAATATAGTATTATTTAATTAAATGTATAATAATTTATTACTTAAACAACGTAAATAACACATCAGCTTGTCATTATTCTTCGTGCATGATCAGATAAGGTACAAAATTCTGCTTGATCAGTTTCAGTTTCCCAATTCATTTTGTTTGGTATAGATCTTGAAAATCGTAAGTTGAATAGGCACTTGATTCAGTTTATTACGTACTCAAACAGACTAAATTTGAAATATACGTCTTTATATTATTACCATTATTCTTTTTGATAATCAGCTATATAAATTTGCAGGAATCGTTTGACTGACAACATGGCAATGTCTGTCAGACGATCAGTTTATCAGAACAGGAACAGGGTAATGCACAAGCATAACTGTTTGAAAAAAAAGCTTAACAGTTTTGAGTTCATTAGTATATTCCTTTTTAGTTTTATTTATTTTCTTACTCTTATTGGGGACTTCGTCCCCATATAAAAAAACAGGACCCAAGCTGAGTTCAAGCAGATACAAACTTACAGTGGGAGAATAAATTCCCATAATTGTTTATATATAAATCAAGCACCATACATGCCAAAGTCAAAGGTATAAGTTATTATTGTCTTAACCAAGTGTAACATGTTCTTGTGTATGACAGTATGCACAATTTTGCTAAAATTAGCTTTTGTTAAATTAACTTTTCAAAACAAACTTCTGTCAAAACACTTAATGCCAATATTTATGTTAAGAACATAATGAAATGATGAGGCTGAATTGACTTTAGTGTTTCTTTCAGGAGAAAATGGTAGGGCACTGGCTGCACTACACCCTGTCCCACTTTCATGAGGCCCTGTCCTTTTTCAGTTTTTGTAGAAGTTTTTGGCTCCCTCATCTTTTTTTCTGTCATATTTTGTAACATCCTATCATACTTTAGTTTACGATCGGTACTAGGACTTGGTTTTATCTTTTAGTAAGACAGTTCCAGTTATTTCCCTTCAATGCAAAATTTTAATGGTTAACATTGTTTTTTAATTAATGAATCTGTCACATTTTTGAAGCAATCAAGTACAAATACTATGAACTATTGAATGTAAAATGACAATAGTGCCTTTGTACCTTCGCAAAATTTAGATCTATATAATTTAAAGGAGAAACTGTGGTGATTGTTTGAATTATAAATTCACAATGCATGAGATGTTGTGTAAACATTCAGCTGATTGTTTATATTTTCATTTATACATCAGTAAGATCATTTAAATATTATGTCGGTCGAGGTATAAGGATGGATCTTAAGACGACTTTTTGTTTTATTTAAATTTTGATTAAAAATATAGAACCAATGACAGATAGTTTTTATTGCAACTACATTTGTACAACACCTGATCAGCTGTTAGATTGTTTGAAAGATAATTAACCATTTACAGATTTGATAACTGATAAGGTTCCTAGTATAAAAAACACAGTCAGTCAGGGCAGGGATGGGGTTGAAAAAGTGATTGATTAAATTACAATTACTTTGATCTTTTAATTTAATCCATTACATTACAATTACACCTAAATTCAAATGTAATTGATTACAATTCAATTCAATGTTTTATTAAAGTCTCATCTCTTAACAAGTACAATTGATATTTATAAATTGTAAAACAATACTAAATAAAATGAGAGCCATTCTATACAGAATAATAAGAGACTATTAAACTGCATAGATATAATACAACAATATGAAATAAAGTACTATTTACGATGTATAAAATGTCTATGTCTAAATCAAATAACAGGTTTTGATATTAGGTTACATTAGATCACTTTTCTTTTAATAAATAATCATGATCACTTGCAATTATTTATGATAAAACTGTATACTGTGAAATTAAAGATTTTTAAAACTTTGCATCATCATACATGTATATATCAACTACTTTAGTGAAAATTGTGTATTTATAATATTTTCATGATCAATATAAACATGTTATTAAGAACTTCAGATAGGATCAGTGTAACATTTTATGGTTTGATAACATAGACAATTCAAGTAGCCTTATTATCTGTGGGGACATGATTAACATTTACATATGTTTTACTGGACTTAATGGCTACTTTTTCTTTTATGACACACAGTAGATGAACTTAAACGTAATAAAAATCAATTGTATTGATAACAATAATCAATGAAGTTCTAAGTATTTTTTTTTTCATTATGTACATCATTTAAAAAAAAAAATGGATATTTATAAAACATATATTCAATTTTTGTCGAGCCTGCCACTTTTGTCACAGAAAGCTCTGCATATGGATAGTGATCCAGCGGCGGCCGCGTTAGCTAACTTTTTAAAAGCTTTATATTTTAGAAAGTGGAAGACCTGGATGCTTCATACTTTGTATATAGATACCTCATGTTACGAAGTTTCCGTCAGTCACATGTCCAATGTCCTTGACTTCATTTTCATGGTTCAGTGACTACTTGAAAAAAAAGTTAAGATTTTTTGTAATGTTAAATTCTCTCTTATTATGAGTAATAGGATAACTATATTTGGTATGTGCGTACCTTGCAAGGTCCTCATGCCCGTCAGACAGTTTTCACTTGACCTTGACCTCGTTTCATGGATCAGTGAACAAGGTTAAGTTTTGGTGGTCAAGTCCATATCTCAGATACTATAAGCAATAGGTCTAGTTTATTCGGTGTATGGAAGGACTGTAAGGTGTACATGTCCAACTGGCAGGTGTCATCTGACCTTGACCTCATTTTCAGGGTTCAGTGGTTATAGTTAAGTTTTTGTGTTTTGGTCTGTTTTTCTTTTACTGTATGCAATAGGTCTACTATATTTGGTGTATGGAATGATTTTAAGGTGTACATGTCTAGCTGGCAGGTGTCATCTGACCTTGACCTCGTTTTCATGGTTCAGTGGTCAAAGTTAAGTTTTTGAGTTTTGGTCTTTTTTTCTAATACTATATGCAATAGGTCAACTATATTTGGTGTATGGAAATATTTTATGATCTGTATGTCAGTGGCTCAAGTTTTATATGACCTTGACCTCATTTTCACGTTCATTGCTCAGTGTTAAGTTTTTGTGTTTTGGTCTGTTTTTCTTAAACTATAAGCAATAGGTCATCTATATTTGTTATATGGAAGAATTGTTAGCTGTACATGTCTGCCTGGCATGGTTTATCTGACCTTGACTTCATTTTCATGGTTCATTGGTCAATAAAATTGAGAATGGAAATGGGGAATGTGTCAAAGAGACAACAACCCCACCATAGAGCAGACAACAGCCGAAGGCCACCAATGGGTCTTCAATGCAGCGAAACTCCCGCACCCAGAGGCATCCTTCAGCTGGCCCTAAACAAATAAGTATACTAGTTCAGTGATAATGGACGTCATACTAAACTCCCAGTTATACACAGGAAACTAAAATTTAAAATGAAACAAGACTAACAAAAGCCAGAGGTTCCTGACTTGGGACAGGCGCAAAAATGCGGCGGGGTTAAACATGTTTTTGAGATCTCAACCTCCCCTATACCTCTAGCCAATGTAGAAAAAACAAACGCACGACAGTACGCACAGTAAAACTCAGTATATGAGAAGTCAGAGTCCGATGTCAGAAAAGGAAACAAAGAAAATAAACAAAATGACAATAATACATAAATAACAACAGACTACTAGCAGTTACTGACATGCCAGCTCCAGACCTCAATTAAACTGATTGAAAGATTATGTCTTCATCATATGAATATCAGGCACAATCCCTCCTGTTAGGGGTTTAGTATTATACCGTCATAAAATATATGAGAAGAACATAACCCGTGTCATGCCAACAACTGGTTTTAGAATAAATGTGTTAATTCCGATGCAAAGACCCTATAAGTGAATCAATATTAAAGCCAAAATATGCAATCTTTAATGACCTGACAACAGTATCGTAACTATATCCCTTCTTAATAAGTCTGTTTAAAGGTTTTGTTAGCTTTTGAGGTGAATACTGACATTTTTGTGCTTTGTAAAGAATATTACCATAAAAGATTGGATGTGAAATACCTGAACGCATAAGATGTCTGCATGTTAAGTTATATTTACGAATGATGTCCTTGTACCGATGATAAAATTTAGTAAATGTTTTGACTAGTTTATGATATCGAAAACCCTGGTGTAATAATTTTCAGTAATACATAAATTTCTCTCGCTAAAATCTAATACGTTGTTACATACGGCGAATCGTACAAGTTGAGATATATAAACACCATAAGATGGTGACAAGGAACGTCACCATCTAAAAATGGATAATTAACGATAGGAAATGAAAAATCATCTCTTTTATCATAAATTTTGTATTAAGCTTCCAGTTAATGATATAGATATCAAGATCAAGGAAAGGACAGTGGTCATTATTAGTATTAGCTTTATTTAAAGTAAGTTCAACAGGATAAATTTCTTTAGTATACATACTGAAGATGTCATTATTGAGAGCCAGTATATCATCCAAATATCTAAAAGTATTGTTAAAATTTTGTATAAGATGTATGTTTCGATGGGTCTTTGCTGATTTTAGTCATAAATTGTAACTCATAACAATACAAAAATAGGTCCATAATAAGTGGTGCACAGTTAGTCCCCATTGGAATTCTGATACTTGACGATATACGAATTTCCAAAGCGAACAAAATGTTATCAAGTAAAAATTAAAGGGCAGATATAGTATCAAAGCATGTCCAATTGACATAGTTCTTTTGTTTGTTGCTACTAAAAATGACCTAAAGAGTTTGAACATATGTATTAGCATTCCGACTTTTTAAATGCCCATTTAATTAGGTGTGTGATTTTTCTTAATAAGAATATGAGGCAAAGTGGTATATAGGGTAGAAAATCAAAACTTTGAACAGATTCAAAATCACCAATATATGCATGCAATTTATCAAGTACTTCCAACGAGTTTTTGACACTCCAAAAGTAATTAATTCCACTATTTTCAAAGGCCTTATTTGAACAATTTATTATCAGGTTTTGATTGTACCAAGTGTACTAGTAAGTAGAATAGACAATTTAGTAGTGGAACAATGACTTGAAGACGAAATAAATCTATATTTGTAAGGTGATTTGTGTAGCTTGGAAGCCAGTACATAGCTGGGACTTTCATTGTATTTGGTTCTGCTTGTAAAAAGTAGCTAGTAGTTTATGTTTGTTACAGATATCGTTTCTGAAAATGAAGTCAGTTGGAATGTTGGTGAATTGGTGATTTCCTTATGCAGAACTTCAATGTAAAATTCGTCAAACTATAATCATATTATTAGCAGCTTTATCAGTCGGGACAAAACAAATTCCTTGGCTAGTTCTTTTAGTTTATGTTTCATACGAAATAGGATTTTATGGTTGTTGTTAAGAGTAAAATGTTCTTTAAAATGTTGTATCACGATATCAACTATCTTCATTACTGAATTAAAAAGAGTCCAAAGATTTTTGTCAGCTTTTTCCGTTTATCCATTTCAAACAGTAAGCACGAAGTGAGTCGTGGATGATATTCGACACTCATTCCAATTAATAATGAGGAATGATTTTAACTCTCGGTCATGAACGATGTTAAGGTCTCCTGTTATAACATGGGAAATGGGGCCATAAGTGTATTCGAATTACTACAGTTGCATGGCGTAGGTGTATTTTCACTGATATTTACATCTTTACAGACTTGGCTATAATTAAACACAAATTTCAGGGTAGATTTCTTGTAAATATAACAAATAAGAGGAGTTCAGTATTATCAAAATATCCAGGAATTTGTTCTTTAACAGAATGGTCGTTAAAATAACAGCAATATTTACAAAATCAAAACCTTTATTGACATACTTTATTTTAATAAAATGTTTTTATGATCTTCAGGGCGATCAATTTTGGGAAACAGTTTAGAATAACAATATGCCATTATAATTTGAACGATCCATACTTAGGACTGCAAATTGTGTTGCAATCCTCTAAAATTTTATTTAATTTATTTATAGGTAAAGAACAGAGCTTGGTTAATAGATAATGTCTGCCGTTGTTTTTGAAATAAAAATAAGGTCCGAAATATTTGTATGATTGGTCCGAAATTTTCTTTGATTGCGATTTTTCACGCCCATGAGAACGGTTTTCTGAACAGTTTTAGAAACTATATCCAAAATGTTAACAGAATCGGTTCTTGATATATTACCAATTCCATGATATTATCATTAAGACCGAGAGGGTAGACTGTCTGTAATTTTTAATCCAATTTAATTCAATTATTTTCCGTGATCGTACAAACTTTGAATGAGATTCACCAAGCTGCTTATTTACTACTTCTAAAGGTTGAACTGTTAAATATTTAATAGGATGATTGTGCTTTTAAGATGTTGATAAATGATACTTTTGAATTTATTGGGTCTTTAAAACGATACAGGTGTTCTTGCGTGCGTTTAGATAAATGTCGTCCAGTTTCACCTACGTACTGAATACCGCATCCAGGTTTGTTTCATGTGAGTAAATAAATAATACTGTTTGTTTTCAAGTTATGTCAGTTTCAAAATTTAAAGAAAATGCGACCATTAAAAGTAGACCTTACCGTATTGACTCAGTCAAAATGACTTACATGTCCCGTCTTCCCACCAACAATTTGTTGGTGGGAAGACGGGACATGTAAGTCATTTTAACATGACACTATCCATAGAAGGGTAACCACGATTTTTATTGTCAAAAATGTTAGCGATGGTAGTATTTTTAGATAAGCGATTTTGAAGATTGAGACGTGTAGATACCCTTTGAACGAGTTTAGTATTTAATATTTTTCCATTTCTAAGCTTCATATTTGTTTTTGTTATGTGGATTTTATTAGAAAGGAGCAAAGACTGGCGTCCAGAATATGAACCAGCACACAATAAATTGAATAATGTGAATATGATAAAACTGTTCGGCCAAAGACATCAAACGCTATCCATCATAAATTACCTGAAAAATAAAACAAAAGATAGGGTATACCAGGGTAGCGACTGACGTCTGACTAAATAGAAGAATGGGGCTGAATGTTGAAATACTACTTTTTGAAAAATATTCCTAAAGTAATGAACATAGAGAAGTTCTCGCCGGACACACACTCCATAATCTAGTATATTATAAGAGCATAAACCTGAAGCACGGGAGGCACTCTACTGTCTCCACACGGCACTAAAGACTAAAGATGTTTAGTTTTCTTGGTTAATGTTAAGTTTATGTGACAGTTGTAGTAAAGCTTTATATTTAGGACTATCAACGTAATATCAATGATTAGTAAAGAAGGAGAGACATTTCAGCATGTGCACGCTTGTTCTAGGTCTGTTTGATTTCATATTATAGGTTAAAAATATATGTTAATCATCGATTTTACCTGTATAAGAATGAATTTTTGTCAATCAAAGCAGTCAATCAAATGGTTTACCCTTGTTTCACTTGCAAAGTTGACATTCTTTTCCTTTTAATAACTGAACACGCCTAAATCATGCGTAAACCATCTCTAGCTAAGGGGTTAAATTGAAGGTCACATGAATATAGATTCAATGAGGTCGAATTATTCACTTGCAAGTGAATAATTCATCAGCAATGTTTCTTAGCTTATTTTTGACAAAATCAAACTAAACTGGCTGCTAAAAGTGAATTATTATTTAACTATTTCACTTTCATTAATGATTGAACAAAACAAATCATATTTTAATTTTTTTCTATATCGTAGCTAATGCCTGTTAAAAAACATCCTGGATATTAGTCAATATGGACTAATGTATGTGATTCTTGAAACATTAAAGACTACCAGTACTGATGGCTGCTGTATAATATAAGGCAGGTGCTACCTGATGAGCTCCAGAAGATTATTGATGGGCCATCATGCATGTTTATTTTACTTACCATCATACTTTTCAGTAATCATATTCTCCTTTTGATGTTATTAGATAAAAATTGTATTCATCTTTTATGTAATCAGATACCAATTTATGGAAATCTTTGCTTCCTTTTGATGTTTTAAGAAAAATTCACAGCCAAAAAATGTAAACTGGAAAGAAGTTTTCCACCATGTTATTTAAGCTTTCTTAGCATGATATTAGTACTCCATTGTAGACCATTTTCATGTCATACCTTATTCTACAGGTGACACATTTCTTTACACTACAGTAGTACACAAGACTGGTTGGTACATGCCTCTGTCCAGTCATGTGTACATGTATATTATTATTTTGTCCTTAGAAATAAATTTACCTGTCTGTGTCATACATGTACATCCATCTTTTGTAACCTCCTCTTAACATAAAAAGAGCTATATTTTCTCCTGAGAATTTGTAGGATACTTCAGATCCTGAGCAACAGCTTGTTTGAGAATTTTCCTGGTCTTTTATGTGATTATTCTGAGTCTTATTTCCTCAATGTAATCTAAGAGTATTGTAGTATTGATCAGAAGCATCCATGCTGCAACGAGAAGAGTGTGAAAGTGTGAAACATGTCTCCAGAGGTAAATTTCATTCTGAATGGCCAATTTAAAA